>JALGPY010000009.1:43489115-48604115 GCA_023055425.1 Linanthus parryae
CAGTAGCTTGTCCAACGGAATAATGACCCCTTTCTGAAGTCGTCCTGAGTTATTGCTGTAGGCTAGTAAAAAATTAAAGGCAAAGGAAAAGGGGATTTCTTCCATAACTTGAGCATAAATAGATAGCAGTTTTTGTGCTCCTGGGGTTGCTAAGTGTTGCTTTAATTCTCACTTCATCCGGGAAATTCACCGATCATCCACTACCCTGCTGCTGTGTTTGGTCTTGAAGCATCACTCGTCACGCTAGCAACAATAAGCTCCCAAAAAGCTTTTCTTTGAAAATGGGTATTATAGTGCCACTCAACGAAAGCAAGCCACTCATGAATCCATTTTATAGGCTCGTCACATATCATGCTTTTGAAGGCGCATGTGGTATCCATGCATAAGTATAACCATAGGATTATGAAGAAAGGGACATGTAAAAGAGGATTATGAAATAAAACGATAACCTTTACAACGAGATACCAAGTATAAGAAATTAAGAATTCAGATGAGGTGAAGTGCATAAGACATGTTTTAGGTATTCAGATATCCCTTGTAGAATATTGTAATCCTAGATCTTCCGTAAGATCAATTGAACACCATGCTTGGGTTCGATAATGACGACTCGGGAAGGAGCATGAATGTAAGACGGAGAAAGCTTAAACTCAAAGTTTCTTAAAATCACAGCCAGTGCCATCTTTGCTTCCAGCATAGCAAAGTTCTGCCCAATGCATATCCGTGGGCCTCCTCCGAATGGGAGGAATATGCTTTGACCTTTAGTTGCCTTTGCAATTCCTTCAGAAAATCTCTCCGGCTTGAATTCTTTTGCATCTTCACCCCAAAGTTCTGGGTCTCGATGGATAGCAATAGTTGGCACAAAAACATTAATTCCTTGAGGCAGATGAAGCTCTCCTAGCCTGGTTGTCTTGTGTACTCTTCGATAAATGTATGATAATGGTGGGTATAGCCTAAGAACCTCATTGAGAATCATGCTTACCTGCACCACAAAGGTTTCAAGTAGTGCCAATTAAAAATTAACTAGGCTTGTTGGGAAGATTTTTTTTCTTTTTTCTTTTTTTTGTTTGTTGATGTCTGCTAAGCTCTTACATACCTGGTAGTTATTTCAGTATTTTGTACTAGTTCATGCTATATATATTCCACCATCGCAATATCAAAACCCATCACACATTTTCAACAAGGCCAAAACTGCAATATCTGCAGAAAGTAATGATCATCGGAGAAGATACTCACAGTTTTAAGCTGACTAAATTCATTATATCCAGGTTCCTTGTCTCCAAATACTTCAAGGACCTCTTCTCTAGCTAGGTGTTGCCATTTCTGATGCTTACTCAACAAGACCATTGTCCACGCTAGCAGCGCAGACGTCGTCTCTTGCCCGGCAAAGTAGAATAGCTTGCATTCGTCAATCAGCTCCTCTGTTGTCAGTTCTATTGTATTCTTGTTTCCGTGCTGCAGAAGTTCTTTGTCAGTGGTGCTTGTTCTTAACATTATTCCCAGTAAGTCACAACCCCAATTTTCTCCATCTGTTATTTGTTTTCTTTTGTTGATTATGTTGGTCAACAGAGCTCTCACTTCATGATAACTAGCTTTTATCTTTTTATTTGCTTGAGTTGGTAGAAACCTGCATTCAAGTAAATATTTGAAATTTAGACTTGACTTGGCGTTGGTAATAAGTACCGAAATGAACGACATTGCATCACTGCTAAGATTTATCCTGTTTAAGGTTTACCTCGATCCTGGAACATAAATGTTTGGAAACCCGGCAAAGGTTATATCACCTTGTGTTTTTTGAAGTTCAAATATCCCCTTTCCTTCTTCATAGTTGCTACCAAATGCTGTCCTAGAAATCACATCTCCAGTGTAATTAGTAATATAAGGCGACACATCCACCTCACATGTTGATCCTTTTCTTGATGCTAACGCTTCCAATTTCCCTATCATTTGAATACAACTTGTGTACATTGCTGGTACCATTTGCTGATCCAAATTAATATATCCAAGAAAATGTTAAGTTCGTCCCACGATGCCATGGAAGATACAATACAATTGGAATATACTAATAACTTTGAGGGTTATGGGAAAACTAAGGGATCAATTGACCTAACTACTCCTGTTGGGTTACTGGCAATTACCCTTCAGGATGCAACAAGGTTACAGAATTTGCAGTTAGGTATCTTTCATTGTAAAATTGTGAAGTTTTCTGTGATGTTTCTTAGACAAGGTTAATTTAATTTCCAGAGAAGTTGGATCCCCATGTAACATTTTGAGCGAAACTGTTTTTTTTTAAAGAAGAAATCACTTCGAATTTTTTTGCACGAAAAACGCGTATGGGGCATTGCTTGTTGTTCACCCTTTTATGGCACCCCCAAAAGTGGTCTTTAATTGGTGTTTGGTTTTATAGAGAGAAGTAAAAGATATAATAACCTATTATACTTTACACATAAAAGATGAAATAAAAGGTCAAAACTTAAGTGTGAAAATATTTGTAGTGGTGCAACATTGAACCCTTGGACGGGAAGGGGAAAGGTAAAGAAAGGATGATATTCAACCATCGCGGGGGAAGTCCCCTGGGGAGGGAAAGCATCTTGGCAACATTTTTGGGTATCTTAAATTACATAAATTTATTTTTTCGTGCATAAAAGCATAATAAAAATGAATTGAAAAACTGTTAATAAATGTAAATATAACGAGATATGTATTCTTTTATTTGTGTATGATTTAATTAGACATTATTTAATTGGAAAAACATGTCTTCAACATTTTTAATTAAAAAAAATAGTTTGACACTCTTTAATAGTAATTAGTTATGGGCAGCATTGCACATGATGTTTTATTTATTACATATAAACTTAAATGGTGTTAGATAGAAAAAATACTAAGAACGACTAACACTTGTGAAAAAGAACTCAAACATAAGAAAAAAGTAAGAGAAGAGCTATAATATTTCAAAGTTGAGGAATAATATCCTTTGAACATTTAATACTTAACTCAGCAAATAAGTGATAAGTGAAATGCTTGTAAATTAAATTTGACATAGAAAACATTCTCTAACGACGTATATGCCCTCAACAATGCAAATTGTTTGAAAAGACGTCTCCAGTGATAGCTGCTTCATTCTTCACTTAAGTCGGATAATGCGTTCCGCTTAGGCCTTACTAAGCCTCCAATGTATGGTACAGTCTCGATAAAGGTCGCCGATAGGTCTTGCTAAGCCCCAATGTATGGTAAATTCTAAAAATGATCGCCAGATTCTTCAAAGAAGACAACATATTGAATGAAAAGGAGGGAGACAGAGTTGACAAGATAAAGTGAAAATTTTGGGTACTTCAGACATCCTTTATAATGGTGAAGATACCCATTTTAAAAGGCACAAACTGAAAAGTCACAATTATTCGGGTATCATGAAGATACTCGCTCGAAAATTCACAAAGTGAACACATCTATTGAGGTTTAAACTAACACAAGTGAATTTTTAAAATACAAGTATAATTTTAATAGTCACAACTCTTCGGATTTGTAAATATG
Organism: Linanthus parryae; assembly: GCA_023055425.1. Lineage (NCBI taxonomy): Eukaryota > Viridiplantae > Streptophyta > Magnoliopsida > Ericales > Polemoniaceae > Linanthus > Linanthus parryae. The sequence goes on from JALGPY010000009.1 coordinate 43,492,644, forward strand.
TCACTTGTTCATGGGTAATTTAGGAAATTAAGTAAATCACTAAAACACTTGCACTTTCAGAGAGTAGTATTGATTAACAGTGATATAGTAAATAAAATGAATTTCTTTGGAAGGCGGAATGTGATGGGTTGGAGATGATGAAGTAGTTAGAGGAATGGAAGAGGAAAGGGAAGAGGGATGGGTTGGAGATGACCTTACACTCCATACCCGCGCACATTTGTATTTGAGATGTACATGGATGTCCCTTTTTTTCCAACTTACCATGATGATAATTGGATACCAAAGGTAAAGAATTTCATAAACTCTCAATTTTCTGATGTCAGACATACTCACGAAAATTATGACAAGTTATTTCTAACAGGTGATACCAAAGCATAGGAAATAATAAAATTACCTTGAGCATTTCTATGTGGAATGCTGGGCTAATGAGGTTTCTGTGCTTAACCCATTCTTCCCCTTCTAATGTCACTAGCCCTGTTATCAGTAACTGGCCCAACGGATTAATGATCCCCTTTCTGAAGTCTTCATGGTTCAGTAACATCTCCTTTATCTGTTTAGGATCGGTTATGGCTACTAGCGGTGTCGGTCCAAGCCATTGGAAGTAGTTTTTACCTGCAAGAGTCCGACATATTTAAAATTTTACCAGTAAGATGCATTTTTAGTAATCCTCATTTTTCACTTTGTCTGACATGCTTTTCTAATGGGAAGCGAACTCCTATTTTTTTTTTTTTTTTTTTTTTTTTTTTTTTTTTTTTTTTTACGTATTCGTTACGTTTGACATGACAAGTCCACTCATGGAAAGAATTAAATGATTGATTTTCTCATTGATGTGGAGTAGTAAATGTTACTACCTCCGTTCTTATCTATGACACCGGTTTACTTTTTGAATCGTATCTGAACCATTTTCACCAGGTGATTTGGATCGCAAAACGATGCGACTTTTTGATAATTTTTTCACCGTGTTACAGAGCAACTTTTACTCTACAATACCATGAAAAAATTATCAAAAAATTGCATCATTTTGCTACACAAATCACCGGGTCAAAGTGACCCAGACAAAAGTCAAACAGGTGTGATAGAGAAGAAACGGAGGTAGTACTACTTGTATTGAATGGTAACACATGGGAGGTGAATTGGTTGCTTGTGACTACTGACATGTCATTCCTTCCTTTCATTCTCTAAGAGGATAATTTGCGGAGAACTTATTTCTCTGGTGTTTACATCCAAGTTTCTTATTGATATTTTGTTTTTACAGAAAAAATGAATATTTTCTACAAAAACACCTTTCATGGGTCTGAGATAGAAATATAAGAACAGTAAAATGATCAATATGTCCCATCATCAAATAAGCAGCTTCATGTCAAATCCCTTTCAAGCTCTAAGAAATTGATGTGACATAGATTAACGACTTCAGGTCAACAAAGTTACTCCAACTTGATCACTGATACTAAAGCCTGCAATGTTCTATTACTTGACTTAGCAATTCAGTATGTTCGATAAAGCTTTTTCTCAAGGAGACTTACCGTGAAGATTGACACATCGACGATAGAGGGGCATGATAAGTGGCATGATATCGTCGTCGGAGGCATCCATGGACTTGGATTTCGTTTCTTCCATAGCTGACTTGATCTGTTTGAAGTCTCCAAGCAACAACGTGTATGAATTCCCCTTGAAACCTTGGTTTCTCAGACACCTTTCCAGTTGCTTTGGCTTCAACCAAGCCCAGTTAAATAACCTCCATGCTAATGACAGGAAGGTCACAGAAACGAAGGAGATGAACACAGAGCTTAGGTTGACTTCCATCTCTGGGAGAGAACGCTATGAAGCAATTGATGATGTTTGAACACTTGAATTTGTGTATGTACACTTATGTGGAGTGTTGGCTTTATTAAATAATGAGATGTAGCTCAAATTGATGATAATTTATTTCATATAATAGCTGGTTCCGCTGATCTCAAAGTTTATATAAGTGCTAGTGGTTCTTGGTTGTCTGCTGCGTTAGGTTGACCTAAAGTTATGCTCCTTGTATGGTATCATTTGAACCCCCATGAATACTGCGTGTTGTGTCAGTAGTTTATTTCCTTGTCTCTGTTTAATTGATCCAGTGTACATTGGAATCAGTAATGTACATTGAACAATGATTGCTATGGTTGGTAATGTGAACAGATGAAGAAATGAGAGAGAGAAGAAATCAGAAACCTACAAGAGAAAGGAATTGGGAAAGTTACTTTCTGTTATTAACAACTACCAGTCCGTCCCAGCTCTTTCTTCCCATCTGACTTTTTTGACTCGTATCTGGGTCACTTTGACCGGGTGATTTGGATAGCAAAATAATACGTTTTTTTGATAATTTTTTCACCATATTATAGAGCACATTTTACTCTACAACACCATGAAAAAATTATCGAAAAATTACATCGGTTTCCTATTCAATTCACCGGGTCAAAGTGACCCAGTGAATAGTGACAAAAATCAAATTGGGAAGAAAGAGCTGGGACAGAGTGGTAACACATTACAATGCATGTCTACTGTAGAAATACAATTCCACAGTATTTGCATAACAGCCCCAGAAGATTAACTAAACTCACTATAACCCAAAAATGTAACTATCTTTATCATTCCCCCTCAATCTGAAGAGGGTGACATAACATAACCTTCAGCAGATTGTCCAAGAACAAAATGAACACCAAGAGAACTAGAAAGGTTACGAAACCTTGCCCCAGTAAGAGGTTTTGTGAGAACATTTGCAAGCTGAGATTCTGTAGGCACATAAGCAACAAGTAGCTGACCAGCCACAACCTTATCTCTGACAAAATAACAATCCAACTTCAAATGTTTAGTTCTGCTGTGAAGAAAAGGACTGACAGTCAAATTGATAGGAACTTGATTATCACAATAAAGAGAAGGAGGATCAGACAAGGTGACTTTGAGCTCAGTCAAAAGAATCTGAATCCATAACAAATCTGCAACTGTATGTGACATGGCTATGCACTCAGCCTCAGTAGAAGATCTAGAGACTGTTGCTTGCTTCTTACCACTCTGTCCCAGCTCTTTCTTCCCAATTTGACTTTTGTCACTATTCACAGAGTCACTTTGACCCGGTGATTGAATAGCAAACCGATGTAATTTTTTGATAATTTTTTCAAGGTGTTGTAGATTAAAAGGTGCTCTATAATATGGTGAAAAATTTATCAAAAAATCATATCATTTTACTATCCAAATCACCCGGTCAAAGTGACCCAGATACGAGTCAAAAAAGTCAGATGGGAAGAAAGAGCTGGGACGGAGTGGTAGATGTCTAGGAAAGCAAGTTTGGACCCAAGAAAACACAAGACCATGTAACATATTTCCTATCTGTATGATCACCCCCCCCCCCCCCAATCACTATCTGAGTAGGCAAAGAGGTTGAGTGGATCTTGTTGAAAGACTAGGCCTTTATCTACAGTACCTTTAACATACCTCAGTATTCTGTGAAGAACCTTTTGATCTGCAAAGGTAGGTTGATGCATTCTTTGACACACAAAATTGACAACAAAAGACAAGTCAGGTCTTGTCATTGTTAGGTACTGAAGAGAACCAACAATGCTTCTAAGAACAGAAGGATATGCAAGTGGAGTCAAATCAGGAGAGACCTCTGTTCTAAGAGCCATTGGAGTGGAAGCTGGCTTACAGTCACTGAAACCAGATTTATGCACAATCTCCTTGGCATACTTTGCTTGAGACAAAGTGAAACCTACCAGTAGAAGAGTAAGAGATACCCAGAAAAAAGCCAAATTACCCAAATCTTTGATAGAGAACTGTGAATGCATAGCTTGAACAAGATGAGAAATAAACTCAGTGTAAGGATCAAATCATCCACATATACCAACATAATAACACACTTTCCACCAGAGTGCCTATAGAAGAGAGATGTATCTGTAGGAGAAGTATGAAAACCATGATGAAGTAAGAACTTGTGCAGAAGTTGGTACCAAGCTCTTGGTGCCTGCTTCAGGCCATAAAGAGCTTTCCTTAAGCAACACACATAAGAAGGGTGAGCCTTATCTTCAAAACCTGGTGGCTGTCTCATGTAAATGACTTCAGTTAAAGGACCCTGCAAGAATGCATTATTGGCATCAAATTGTCTCAAAGGCCACTAAAAATGATTGGCAAGAGTGAGAACCAATCTAACTGTCTGAGGTTTCACAGCAGGACTAAAAGTCTAAGTGTAGTCAATGCCTTCTTGTTGACTGAACCCCTTAGCTACTAAACGAGCCTTGTATCTAGCAATGGAGCCATCTGAGTGTTTCTTGATCTTGAAAACCCATCTACAACCAATAATATTTCTATCTGTAGAAGCTGGAACCAAAGTCCAGGTTTGTTGATGACTAAGAGAAGTCAATTCATCTTTCATTGCTTGCAGCCACATAGGACTATTATGTGCTTCAGTTAGAGAAGATGGCTCTAGACACTCACTAGCTGAAAAAGAGTAAATAACTCTTGGTTTAACAATCCCATCTTTCATCCTTGTAACCATAGAATGAGTGTTACTAGGAGGAGAAGGAGAAGCTGAAGAGCTAGAAGAAGTAACAGGAGACAGTGCAGGTGAAGGAGCATCAGTAGTACTGGAACCAGATGGATCTAAAACAAAGAAATTTTCTAAAAGAGAAACAGAAGGCATAACTGGCATTGAATTGGTAGTAGCTTCTTGTGAAAGAGTAAAAGTAGCACCAGAAGTAGGTATAGAAGCTGGAACCTTGTAATAGAAGACACAGAAGTAGGTGACACAGCAGAGGCAAAAAGAAATACATTTTTTTGAAAGGTGACATGCCTAGAGATGTAGACCCTTCCTCTTTAGAGCATCTCCAACCATGTGGCATTTCCCCCTCCCCCCACCTCCCACGGGCCCACCAATCTCCCCCTCCCCTCCCCCAAACTACTACTCATCTTCAACCATTCCCCTCCCCCAACCTAATTAGGTTTATTTTTAAAATAAATTTAATGATTTAAAATAAATTATTTGATAAAAATAAATATGAAATAATATTAATATAAATATATACTCACAAAATGATAAAATAATAATAATAATAGCAATAATAAAAATAATAGTAACAATAAAAAATTGAGCATATTTTTAACCATGTTTTCAAAAAAATAATAAATATAAATTTTTAATTATAAAAAGAATAATAAGATATATCAAATTGAAAATATATCAATTATCGAAAAAATATATTTATTTTTTTATAATAAAACTAATAATTAAAATATATTAATCATAATTAAAAATGCATATTATAATAACAAAATAGTAATAAGTGTAATTAACATATCCCTAAATTGGATTAATTAGCTATAATGGTGGGGGGGAGGGGGAGGGGGATGTTAGGGGGGAAATGCACCCTAACCATCCCCCACCCATGCCTAAATTCTCCCCCCACCTTCCCCCTCCCCCTCCCCCCTCCCCCCTCCCCCTCCCCCCTCATGGTTGGACATGGTCCGTATTTTTATACGGTTTTCCCCCTCCCCCTCCCCCTCCCCCCTCATGGTTGGAGATGCTCTAACAGGGTTAAGACATCTATAACCAGCATGGCTATGATATCCCAACATAACACAAGCAACAGTCCTATTTTCAATTTTGTTGGAAGTGTAACGCCTAAGCCATGGGTAAAACAAAGATCCAAAAACTCTAATGTGAGTGAGTTTAGGAGCAGTGTGAAACAACAACTCATATGGGGACAAAAATTGTAAAACAGGGAGAGGCATTCTATTGATTAGATAAACACTTGTAAGAGCACCTTCAACCCAAAACTGTGTGAGGACAGAAGCATGGCTGAGAAGAGCTCTTAAAGTCTCAGTGACATGCCTATGTTTTCTCTCCACTACCCCATCGTGTTGAGGTGTATGAGGACAAGTGACTAGATGTTGAATGCCTTTAGATTGAAAAAATCCCTTTATAGCACTGTTACAGAACTCACCACCTCCATCAGTCTTAATAGCTTTAACATTGGTAGACAGCTGGTTCTCAATTTGGAGAATAAAGTTTATGACAATAGCAAAGACATCTGACTTTGCAGCCAAGGGAAAAAGCCAAGAGAACCTTGAAAAATCATCAAAAACTAGAAGATAATACTTAAAACCAGAAGAAGAAACCACCGGAGCTGGGCCCCACACATCCATGTGCAACAAAACCAAAGCAGAAGAAGACCTTGGAACATCTGAAGAAAATGGCAACTTCTTGGACTTAGCTAAAGCACAAGCAGAGCAATGAGCTTTGAGAAGGCTAGGAAGCTGTAACTTCTTGAGAAAAGCATGAGAAATATCAGAGGATGGATGACCAAGCCTAGCATGCCAGGTCACATCCATAGACTGAGCAGATAACGCAGTAGGATAGGTGATTGATGGAGACATAACATGAAGAATTGTGTATAGTCCATTAGTAGCAGTCCCTTGGTACAAAACTTTGTGAGTAGCCTTGTCCTAACCACCATCAAATATCACTGGTATTGTCTTGAGCTAATTTCTGACAGAAATGACATTTTGTGCTAAGGAAGGAACACGTAAGAAATTATTAAGCAAGAGTGTACCCTGTGGAGTAGGAAGCAAACCATCATCATTGCTGAAGTACTAGAACCATCAGCAACAACAATATGAGACTTAGCAGATCCTGAAACAGCATCATGAGGCATATAAGCATCATCATGAGTAAGATGATTGGAAGCACCTGAATCAAGAATCCAATGAGCTATTTGAGAATGAGCAAACAAGGCCTTGGAGTTGAAATCCTCTTTAAACCTATGCCAGCAAGACGCAGCTGTGTAACCTGTTTTTATCACAAATATGACACTGTACATGAGGTCTAGAGTAACCTGAACCACCATTTCTAGGTTTAGAATAGACATGTGTCGAGAATTGTGCACCAGATGGTGAATTAGAAGAAGCCTTAAACTGTTTAGAGTAATGCTTGTGATTGTGTGATGAAGCACCATTGTGTTGTGCAGCCAGGGCCACAGGAGAGGCAGTAGAAGAGAGAAGAGCTTGATGCTCAATATCCACATGAACAGCTTCGGAGAGAATCCGAGAGTGAACTTCTTCAATATCCATAGTAAGAGGAAGATTTCTAATAAGTGGCTTGATGAAATTAAACTCTGCAGGAAGACCTTGAAGAGAATAAAATACCAGATCCGCATGATTAATTGGAGAACCAGCAAGAGCAAGTTGATCAGACGCACAGATTCAAGAAATTCCTTAACAGACTGAGATCAGGTTTTCTTCAAGCTATGAAGCTTACACCGCAGATTATACACATCAGTGGAGTTAAGTCTGGTGAACTTATTTTGAAGAAATTTCCAAAGAGAATAAGCCGAAGATATATGACGAACTTGAACAAGAACCGAAGAACTCAATGTAGCAAGTAAGCAGCTACGGTCGTCCTCAACGATCCAAGACTGATACAAAGGATTAGGAGAGCAATTACCGTCAGGATCTACAATATGTGAAGGCGGAGAAGAATCAACAAGCAAGCGATCGAGAAGAAGACTTGCAGAGAGAGCACGTTCGCACTGTAGTTTCCAGACACCGCAGTAGTGAGACTGAAGTTTTATCGGAACCTGATGATGAAAATTCGTGGTGATGAACTGAAGGTTAGGAGCAATCGTCGCCGGAGAAGACGCCGTCGTCATGAAGAACAGAGAAATGGCCTGATCGGTGGCTCTGATACCATGCGAACAGATGAAGAAATGAGAGAGAGAAGAAATCAGAAACCCTAAGAGAAAGGAATTGGGAATAGGGATGGCAATATGGTCCGATCCGATCTGTGATCCGTGCGATCCGGGTCGAATGGATCGGATCCGATTCCGATCCAATTGAAAATGGATCGGATTTGGATCTGGAAAGCCAGATCCGATCGGATTTGGATCTGGATTTGGATCTAAGGGCAGATCCACTGGGTTCCGACCCGATCCGATCCGACGTATATGTGTGCTTTACAAATATATTCATATTACCTCCCCACTTTCACTTCCAAGAAGAATACAATAGTAATTCCAACCTACAAAATATTTCTGTTGTGTTTTAGGCTTCATAACTTGCGAACATGCCTTAGCCTATGAAATAGTGTTTATTTCTTATGGTATTTTTTGTATTTTATTGCAAACCCAAGTCGGATTCGATCCGAATCCGATCCGACCACGTATTATATGGATCTACGGATCGGATTTGGATCAGCTGGATGAAACCCGATCCGATCTGATCCGAATCCGCTGATGATCCGAACGGATCTGGATCGGATCTGGATCCCATTTCTCCTAGACGGATCTGGATCGGATCTAGCCTGATCCGATCCGGATCCGACCCGTTGCCATCCCTAATTGGGAAAGTTACTTTCTGTTATTAACAACTAACACATTACAATGTATATATACTGTAGAAATACAATTCCACAATATTTTCATAACAGCCCCAGAAGATTAACTAAACTCACTATAACCCAAAACTGTAACTATCTTTATTAGGTAAAGGCGCATGGTTTTGGAGATTAGTGTGGCTGATGAAGGGAGATGATCTAGGATTGCCCTATTCCATAGTGGTGATATTTTACGTGTAATCTCGTTTGCTTCAAATTTCAAGCTGGAACCATGGAAATTAGGTTGGAGAGAACATAGTTGTCAGGTCACAGGATGTTGGTCCACCCTGCTGGCATACATAGTGAGTGCATAGAAATTTATACGACTATACGAGTATGAATGACTAGTGGTATCGTTCTACAACGATGTCCTTGGCCAATTGAACTGAAATACATGTGAAGATCGAAGCAGTTGTGAGACAACACAAGGTAGTACGATGCATAAGACAGATTCCCGCATTTTTTTTTTTTTTTTTTTTTTTTTTTTGCATTTTCATTCTGTAAGATCAAGTGAGCACCATGCTGGGGTTGGACAGATATTACAAGGCACATAAGATGGGAAAGCTGCAATGCGAAATGTCTTATAAATTATAATCATGTCCAGTGCATATCTGGGGACTCCCACCAAAAGGAAATAATTTGTTTTTCCTTGTCGCCTTCAAAGTCCCTACAGAAAATCTTTGCGGATTGCGCTGGTTGGCACAAAAATATCAGAACCACATCAGGATCATGTGTTTCTATGGATTGCGCTGGTAAGAACAAGCTCGCGCTGCTCACCTAGTCTTGTGTCCTTGTGTGTCAATTGAACAAGATATGCTGATGGCGAGTATAGCCTCAGAACCACATTTAGAATCATGTTTTTTCTGCAAACAAAGGATTGCGAAGTTGCCAAGTAAGCTTAGCTTCTCTACATGAACTTTTAATATTGTCTTGTTTCATCACATTTGATGTTAAAATTTTCAGTTATCAAAGTCAGGTTTGTCTACATGAACACGCTACACAAATATAAAAGAAGCAGAAAAAGGTTTCACGCACTTTTTCATTCGGGAGGCTGCTTTATTCATGGATTTATTTTTTCATATTCTCTTCATACACAAATTTTAGGTTCGTCCTTATAGCCTGAGAGAACTTATAAGTTAGAAGATTTACCTTTAGCTTATCAAGGTGAAATGCTGGGTTCAGGAGGTTTCTGTGCTTAGTCCATTTCTTGCCTTCATATCTCACCAACCCCGTCATCAGTAGTTTCACCAGTGGAGTCAACTCCAGCCACCCGAAGAGTTAATGAGTGAATTTTATGTCCTTTATCAGTTTTGGGATCGGTAACACCCGAGTGGGTTACTGTCCCAACAATTTCTATATCCGTACCACCGGATAAAAATGCTTAAGTCTTGAAGGTGCTAGTAGTAATCCACAAGGTTTACCTTATACCAAATGTCAAACTCACAAATCTCAACATAATATCACAATTCCACAACTATATATACACAAAATCCATAATATAAAACCACAATATCGCGATGTGGGACGGGGTATTACAGGACTGTAATGGTTATCCGTGGTGTTGGCCGAACAACTGGAAGTAGTTTTCACCTTAAAAGTTTCGCCATTGTAGAAGTTTTACAACCAAATTTCCCGTCTCACCCCACTGGATATATTCATGATCTCTCTATGCATTCTTTGCATAAATGGAATGGCGACTTTTTGTCATTAGTCAGCTGGCTTTGTAATAGAATCGAAATATATTAATTAATGTATTTAGAGACAAAAAGGTAGATCTGATTGCTTTCACAGTCCAAGTACCGCCCCAAGCATTGAAAGGCCAACTTGGAATTGGAGACTTAGGTGAATGCGTAATTGCCTTTGGGTATTTTTTGGGTAATTTACACTTCGTACCCCCGTGTTATGGTAAATATACAATGCCTACCCTCACTGTTCATGAATTGACATGTTACATCCCTAATTTGGACGGAAACAAACGGATTGTAACGGAGAATGTGAAAAGACATTACCACCCATCGCATGATTATGTTACAACTTGCATATATCTGTCAAAATTGTTAAAAGACGCTTTTATCCCTGGTTAGAGTTATTGATTGACTCTCCGTGTGGTAAGCTTCACGCAAGGGTTGTTGGCAGTTGAACAAACCACAACCCGTTTGAAGAGCGAGAGAGAGAGAGACAAACCACAACCCGTTTGAAAAGTAACACCGAGGAATTCGAAGATTTGGTGTCGGGGATAGTTGGATTTGCGTTACCCGAGACCGGCGGTTGGTAGGTTCGACTTCTTTGCCGGGGATAGTCGGATAATTTGTGAGTATTTCGACTTGTTTCTCTTCTCTTGGCTGCTGAATATCGTACCTGATTTAAGATCCAATGGTGATTGTTTATGTTAGAAGATAAATTTCTTGGTATATTCATCTGCAATGAACATTTGGGTTTTGTATGATGGTGGACTCCGTGGGTTTCAATTCGCGTGAGATAATTTGGAGTTTAGTATAATTTGATGGCTTCTGTGACGTTCACTTGACATGAGTACATCTAACTGTTTCGACACTCCTACGACAGAGATGAATTATTCAATACTAGGGTTTCATGTGGTAAGTGAGATTATTTGATTGCTTTCATGTGAAATGTTTGAAATGAGGCTGGTGGAGTTGTATTAAGTGGTCTTCTGCGGTAGCTGTTGCTGGTGACATTGCAACTCAAGTTGGACGATTTGTCACTGTTGTTGTTTGTTGTTGGTATGTGGAAATAGGATTTTTATTTGGAGATAGGGGCACCCACTGAAACTAGCAGCAGTACTTCATAAGAACTTTCAGGGCATGATACTACTATATATAAATCCAAAACATCCATAAATTCAATTGATTACAACCTCCATATCTGTCGCTGTTGTTTAAATAGAACTGTGTTGTTCGTCTGCTGAAGCATCAATGATTATCTCCTTTGTCCTTCCAGAACAAGTTTATCTCCTTTTGTCCTTCCAGAACAAGTTTTGAATTGAGAAGGTTTTTCAGTAGAATTCAAATTAAAAAGAAATCACTAAACTGGTTTCCACTGTTACATTACTTTTCTGCTTGATATGAACTAGTTTTGTGTTTGTCTAAATTGGATTTTAATTGCTTTCTAACTTTAAATCTATCACAGTCTACTAACAAGAAATAGGGGCTGGTGGTTCTGGCAGGGTTTTAAATAACGGTATCGGCCGATGTATCGGTAACGGTCGCGGAAACCGGTTTTGACTTGTAACGGACAAATCGTAACGGAAATCGGGAACCGAATGCGTGAATCGAAAAAAATGTTAAAAAATGAAAAAAATATATTTGTAAACCATTATTTTGTATATAAAATATAATTGTAGTCTTTACTGGTTGTTTTCTTTCATTTCTCCATTAGTCCAATAATTAGAACTACAATTTAAAAGGAAAAGTAACAATTGGAATTAATATATTACTGTCTATACTCTATACCTTTATTTTTTTTGAGATAATATACTCTACTCTAATATCTCTTTATTAAAATAAATGCAGTCTCCTTATCAAAACAATTAATAACTAAATAAATACAATCTCTATTCACTACTTTGACTCTTAGAGATAAGGTTTGACTGTTAGTGATAAGGTTTGAAATTACTGATCTACATCTAACGAGAGACTGAGAGAGAGAGAGAAGTACCGTCTTCTTCGTCGTTGGTGGATGTTCTCAGCGAAGAAGAACGGCGGCGTTCGAAGTGCGATGAAGAACAGCCAGGCGGTACTATCTCCGACTCTGACTCCGACTCCGACAGAAACTGCGATTATCTCTCAGTCTCACACTCTCACTCAGTCACTCTTCGCGTCTATGATGGAACACGAAGGTACCCCATGTTTGCGTTTTCTTCTTCTCTTTCTTCTTCTCTCTGTATTAGAATTATAGCAGAAGAATTGGTGCTTTGATTTTCTCACTTGGACTAAACTGAAAGCAGTGCCAAACTGATGACTTGAAGCAACTAGCAGCAGCTACCGTTAGATTCATTTTCTTTCCTTTTAATCTCAGCCGTTGATGTTGAACGGTGTCGTTCTCTTTAATCATTTTGTTTCTTTTCTTCCGTTGCGTAATAGGACAGCTGTCACGCAGCTATTGGTCCTTTTGTTTTTCAGCTGTAACAAACTTGCTCTATATCATCATTCGATTGATGATGAATTAGCTATGAAGAAAACTTCATCTTCCTCATTTTCGATTTCTCAGATCTATTTGTTTTATCTTGTAATTGTTTGATATATCTGTTGATTTCAACATGGTATCAGAGCCAGGTTACTGAGGCTACTGATTAATTTGTTTCTGGTTGCCGATTTTCTTCTTCGGATCTATCTCCTTCTCCTATCTGTGTTCTTCCTTTTCATCGCCTTCTATGGCGCTTCCAAATCCGTCCACCGTTGTAGGAACGGTCGATTATACTTCCCCATACTTCCTATCTGCTGGCGATAACCCTGGTCATCTGCTTGTCAGCCAAATTTTGACAGGGGAAAATTATTACCCCTGGGTTCGAGCTATGAAGGTGGCTCTCATGGCTAAGCACAAATTGGTGTTTGTTGATGGATCTCTCCCCTCTCCAGCTCCTGGATCTTCTGAATTCTCTCTCTGGAATCGCTGTGACAGCATGGTAATCTCTTGGATTCTTAATTCTGTCTCGAAAGAAATTGGTAGTAGTGTGGTCTATAGAGCCACTTCTAGAGAAATCTGGGTAGATCTGCAAGAGCGATTTGCTCAACAGAATAAACCTAGAATATATCAATTATCTAGTAAGATTTCTACTCTCAAACAAGGAGATATGAATGTTACTAGCTATTATACAAAAATTAGGACTCTCTGGGATGAGATGTCCAACTATAAGTGTCTGCCTTCTTGTACATGTGGAGCCATGAGTGCTTTCCTTGTTATGGCTGAAGAAGATAAGATTATGCAATTTTTGATGGGTCTCAATGATCAATACACTCCTGTTAGGGAACAGATTCTGCTAATGGATCCTCTACCTTCAATGAATTTGGTATTTGCAAAGATTATGCAACAAGAGTGTCAGATGCAGATTACAAATACTGTTCCAGTTATTGCTATGCCAGTTTTGAATAATCATGGTCTTGGTGTGATGGGTTCTGCCCCTTCTCAGATGAGTCAAAACATAGTTGCTTATGCCAATACAAGACATCATCAAAACACACCAAAACCAAAGCTCATTTGTTACCATTGTGGGAATACTGGTCATGTGAAAGAAAAGTGTTGGCTCTTACATGGTTATCCACCAAATTACAAGCATAAACAAAATTTCAAGCAAGGTGTGGCAAAAGCACACAATGTTATGGCTTCATCTTCTCAACAACAGACTTCTGACAAAGGTGTTTCAAATTTGGAGCTATCTGCCACACAAATGCAGCAAATAGCTACTATGATCAGCTCTCAGCTGCAAAACTCCAAACTTCACTCAGCTAGTGAAGTTGGATCTAATATTTCATATGAACACTCCTCAGCTTCAAACACAGCATATGAGCCATATTTAAAAGGAGATAGCTCATGTCCTACAAGTCCTGTTACTCATTTTATGGGAGGTGTTACTAGTACTTATTCTCTTCAAACTACTTTTGAATCTCATTTCTGCACATCTGACTCTTGGATTATTGATTCTGGGGCCACTGATCATATGTGTTGTCAGCTTTCAATGTTCTGTCAAGCAGCCCCAGTCAAGGACACTTTTGTACATTTACCAACAGGGAGAAAGGTATCTGTTACTCATGTTGGCAAAGTGAAATTAAATGATGCAATTATTCTTGATCATGTGCTTTGTGTTCCTGATTTTCACTTCAATCTTGTGTCTATGACACAATTAGCCAAATCCAATGGGTGTGTATTTGTTTGTGACTCAAATAGTTGCAGCATTTATGACAAGCTTGGAGGGAAGCTTTTGGGAAATGGAGTTAAAGAAGGGGGTTTGTATTTTGTGAACACTGCCATTACTACATCTCTCTCAGCCACTTTACTCACACCTCCACAAAGCACTGATAGTGAGTTATGGCACATGAGATTGGGACATTTATCTCACAAGAAACTCAATGGCATGAGGTCTATGCTAAAATGCACAAGTCTAGATCCTAAAACTTGTTGCAAGATATGTCCTCTAGCAAAGCAGAAAAGAAAGAAATTTCCTCATTCTAATCACATGTGCAGCACTCCTTTTCAGCTTATTCATATTGATACCTGGGGTCCATATAAGTGTCCTACATATGAGGGACACAAATATTTTCTCACTATTGTGGATGATGCTACAAGAACTACTTGGATTTATCTCATGAAGCACAAATTTGAAGCTGGAAGTGTCCTACCTCATTTCTTTGCTTATGTCAAGACTCAGTTTCAGAAAACTATCTCCAAAGTTAGAAGTGATCAAGCTCCTGACCTTGATCTCAAAACTTTCTTTGCAACTAATGGAGTTTTACATGAATACAGCTGTGTTGCTACCCCAGAACAGAATTCTGTGGTTGAAAGAAAGCATCAACATTTATTAAATGTGGCAAGAGCTCTCAAATTTCAAAGTGCAATGCCAATTAAATTCTGGGGTGACTGTGTGTTAACTGCAGCTTATGTGATCAACAGGACACCATCATCAATCCTCAAAGGTAAATCTCCATATGAGCTATTATATAAAGAGTCTCCTAAATATGATAATATCAAAGTGTTTGGCTGCTTGGCTTTTGCTTGTACACTAAAGCATGGAAGATCCAAGTTTGATGCAAGAGCTACAAAATGTGTTTTTCTGGGATATGTGCATGGTATTAAAGGTTTCAAACTGTATGATCTTGAGAATTCATGTATTGTGATATCAAGAGATGTGATTTTTCATGAGACCATCTTTCCTTTTGCTGATAAACCCCCTACCAATGAATCAAACACATATCCCCTTCCCAATACTATCATTGATGATGATATGTTTTTTGAAGAACACTCTCCTTCTTTCTCTCCAACACCACCACCATTAGCTACTTCAGCTCCTTCACCACCTCTTGTGCCTATTCAAAGAAGACAGTCTTCTAGACCTACCCAAATTCCCTCTCATTTTAGAGATTTTGTGCTCACTAAACCCAAAGCCAAATCACAAGCTCACAATGTCATTTCTTCTTCTTCTTTGATAAGTGAGCCAACCTCTTTCAAACAAGCTGTTTTAATACCACATTGGTTTGATGCCATGAAACAAGAGATAGCTGCATTAGAGAGAAACAACACTTGGGTGGTTACTTCTTTGCCACCTAATCATAAACCAATTGGTTGCAAATGGGTTTACAAAACCAAGATCAAAGCTGATGGATCTATTGAGAGGCATAAAGCAAGGTTGGTTGCAAAAGGTTATACCCAGATAGAAGGAATTGATTTCTCTGAAACCTTCTCTCCTGTTGCCAAATTACCCACTTTTAAATGTGTGCTAGCATTAGCTGCTATGTATGGATGGCATCTCTTACAATTAGATGTGGATAATGCTTTTTTACATGGTCACTTACTAGAAGAGGTGTATATGGATCTTCCACAAGGGTACTCTGATTTCACTACCTCCATCACTCCTACTTCAAAGACATATCAGGTCTGCAAGCTTCAAAAGGCCATCTATGGTCTTAAACAAGCATCTAGACAGTGGTTTGACAAGTTTTCTAGCACACTCTTGTTATTGGGATTCAAACAGTGTAAGAGTGATTACACACTTTTTCTTCAAAGATCTAACAGCTCTCTCATTCTCATTTTGGTCTATGTGGATGACATTCTGCTTGCTGGCAATGATTTGACCAGTTTGAATGCATTTAAACAACTTCTCAATGCAAAATTTCAGCTGAAGGATCTGGGACATCTCAACTACTTTCTGGGTTTTGAAGTCAACAGGACTAGTACTGGCATCTTTCTCTGCCAACACAAGTTTGCTCACACTCTTTTGGAAGAAAGTGGCTATCTCAACTGCAGACCTGCTTCTTCTCCCATGGTTGCTCAGATCTTCTTGAGCAGCACAGACAGTGAACTATTAGACCAGGAACACACAACTCTCTACAGAAAAATCATAGGCAAACTCCTTTACCTATGTCATACAAGGCCTGACATCACTTTTGCTGTCAATAAACTCAGTCAATATGTCTCTCAGCCTACAAGAAACCATTTGGTTGCTCTTCATCATGTTCTGAGGTACATTAAAAGAGCTCCTGGTCAAGGTCTGTTTTTTTCCACAATTCCACATTTAGTGATTTCTGCATACTCAGACTCAGATTGGGGTGGCTGCATTGATACAAGGAGATCCACCACTGGCTACTTAGTTTTTCTGGGTCACTCTCTGGTCTCTTGGAGATCCAAGAAACAACAAGTTGTCTCAAGAAGCTCAGCTGAAGCTGAGTATAGAGCTTTGACAATGACATCATGTGAAGTGAAGTGGATCCTTTCTCTGCTTTCTGAGCTTGGCATTACTCCAACAGGTACACCAGTGATTTTCTGTGATAGTAAACCAGCCATAGACATTGCAAACAATCCAGTTTATCATGATAAGACAAAACATTTTGACTTGGATTGTCACCTCATTAGAGATTTAGTTCAAGCTGAAGACATTTTGCTTGCCAAAGTCAGCAGTGGGGATCAACTTGCTGATTTTCTTACAAAGCCTCTCACAGCTCCTGTTTTTCATGCTTTGCTTTCCAAGTTGGGTGTGATCCCTGATCCCACTCCAACTTGAGGGGGGGTATTAGAATTATAGCAGAAGAATTGGTGCTTTGATTTTCTCACTTGGACTAAACTGAAAGCAGTGCCAAACTGATGACTTGAAGCAACTAGCAGCAGCTACCGTTAGATTCATTTTCTTTCCTTTTAATCTCAGCCGTTGATGTTGAACGGTGTCGTTCTCTTTAATCATTTTGTTTCTTTTCTTCCGTTGCGTAATAGGACAGCTGTCACGCAGCTATTGGTCCTTTTGTTTTTCAGCTGTAACAAACTTGCTCTATATCATCATTCGATTGATGATGAATTAGCTATGAAGAAAACTTCATCTTCCTCATTTTCGATTTCTCAGATCTATTTGTTTTATCTTGTAATTGTTTGATATATCTGTTGATTTCAACACTCTGCTCATTTTCAGACCGGTTTTTGACCGAACCGGACTCGTATCGCCCGTTAACCAACCGAACCGGTCCGTATCGGACGATATCACTGTGATTCCGGTTCACACGTAACGTATCGGCCGAACCGGTTTCGCTGACCACCGTGTCCGTTACGTATCGGGCGATACGTTACGTTACGGACCGTTATTTGAAAGCTTGGGTTCTGGTGGCGCCTGAGTGTCAAGCTCGCAGCCAAATCCGATAAACATTTCATTTAATAAATCTTCCTTAAGAAATTTTTATTACATGAACCATTCGGTTTTTCTGCTTTTAAGTAAACATTTTGTAATGTTAACTTATCGGATGTAATCTTCAATGCTTGTAGGTGAACAATGCTAGAGGTGGTCCAGAAAATTCGGACTCTATTCTCCGTAGGTTACCTAGAGGCTCCCCTACTTCACCGTGGAGTCTATTCTAACATGAGGGAAACTACGATGTAATTAAGCAAGCAAGAACTTGCATTTTTTGTGTGATCTGTAATTTCTGATGTAACATGACTTTATGCCCATTTTTGTACACAGTTTCTGTTCTATTGTAGTTTAGATGCAGACAAGCAAATGTGTATTAGTTGCTAACTCGGTAGGAGCCTCTAATTCTTCTAATGGCTCCGTGCCCCTGTTTAGGTATTCAATGGCTATCATGTCTATCTTTTGCTATGTAAAAGAACAAAAGTCATTTTTTCCATTGGCATTTGATTTAGTAATAAGGATCGTTGCCTCTTTCTTGCAATCGCAAAGGCGAGACGAGTACCTAACGACACAGCCCATTGTTTGGCTCCTCCAAAACATTTGGCTCCTATTAGACATTCTTCAAGTTGCGATTGCAAGAAAGAGGCAAAGGTAACCTGCAAACAAACAAGTGTTAGGTTTTCTCACATAACAGGGAGGATGATGCTACATGTGGAGGTAAAACAATTAATAAAAAATAAGAAAAGAGGATAAATGGAGGGAAAATTTACCAGGTGGGTTCTGGTGGAGGGAAACAAACAAATATTGGTAAATGGTGTGGTTGATGATAGGCTTATTATATAGAGGCTTGCAAGGGGTAATTTGGTCAATAGAACGGTGGCATAAGTCATAAATATAATTCATCACAAGGTTGTAATGGTCAAACTGAAATTCAAGGGGCAAACGGGGAAGAAAAAATGCACTCAAAAGTGAGCCCACTCTCACTTAACACCTACCTAACGGATATGGACGGAGGGGTACAATTTGTAATTATTTTTGCACAAAATAAGGGTATTCCCTGTCAATTGATGAACAGTACAGGTAATGGTTGCCTATTTACATAAACTCAGGGGTGTAAACTGTAAATTACCCGTATTTTTTGACAAAAAGGGAAAACCCCGAGGGACAACTTTTTGAATTTTGGATTCAGATCTAGTGATCTGAGCCATTTCAGAGATTTAAGTTTTGGATTCAGAAACAATATGGAAAAGATACTGTAATGACTAGTTCAATTGAAAGGTGAACACAGTTTGATATTGAAAGATAACTAAGCAAAGAGAAATAACCAGAAACTGATGACCATGAAGATTGACTAGTTCTATAATTGTGTTGAAAGGTGCTTGTTGAAAAAAACAAAAATGGAAAACCTGAGAAGTCCGTGCTGAATTACCATAATCTCCCTTGAAAACTTGTTTCCTCAAGCATCTTTCAAGCTACTTGGGTGTGAACCAGACCCAGTGCAGTACCCTCCATGTTAATGCCAGCAGAGTGGCCAGAACTATTGTGATGAATACAGAGCTCAGTTTGACTTCCGTTTTAGAAATAGAGAAGTAAATTTGCAAGTGATGATGATGAATGAACAATGTGTATGAAATATAAACTATAGTAGAAGATAACATACAACTCTGCAGCTTTATTTGTTTAGACTAATTCATGGCCCCCGGGTTGTGTGGAAATGGTTGTATTATAACCTTTCTTTAAATTTAACCTGTGTGCTTAATTTTAAATATCACTTTTCGCGGTTTGGGTATTAGCAACCACGCCATTGTAATCCCCACACAGGTTTTTTCAATGAATAATAGAACCGTAAATTATCTAGTTTATTTCACCTGTTATTTTATTTGGTTTTCCTGATCAGTTTCTCTGTCTCTTCAAGCAGGTGATTGACAAGTATTGGCTAAGGTGATTGGAGGTGCTATTCGACGGATAACCTATTGAAAACAAGGTAATTTTGCATAAAATTGTTAAAGTGTCTTTTTATGCAAAACAACTTTATCATAGTTTTCATTTCTTTGCAAATGACCCGCTCTGTTGCCGTTATCCAAAGCTGTGGCTAGTGTTCGATTCTTCGTATGGCTTACTTCCTAAGTTTAGCCATCAATAAATAGCACTGTCGCGCCATGTTTCAGAGTAACACAGTTTCCAAATTTATAACTATAACTTTGTAGTACTATGTTATTAGAAATTTAAACAGAAATACACAAAAGCACATCAACAGTCATTTGATAGTAATACTTATTCAGCGAAAGTGGTAAAGCAGAGATATAGTATATTCCTCCTTGTGAAGATTGAAGACCTAGATCTTCCGCAGGATCAAGTGAATGCCGTGTTGGGGTTGGAGAGTTAGAAAAAGATAGGGAGCGTGCACGTAAGATGGCGAAAGCTGAAATGAAAATTTTCTTAAAATTGTAGCAATTGCTATCTTCGCTTCCACCATGGCGAAGTTCTGTCCAATGCATATCCGAGGACCTCCCCCAAATGGGAAAAAAATGTTTTGTCCCTTTGTTGCCTTCAAAACCCCTTCAGAAAACCTTTGAGGATTGAACTCCATAGCATCTTCACCCCAGAGTTCAGGGTCTCGATGGATGGCGATGGTTGGCACATAAATCCCAGTTCCTTGAGGCAGGATAAGCTCACCTAGCCTTGTTTCCTTGCGCAATTTCTTATACGTATGTCCCGCTGGCGAGTACAACTTCAGAACCTCATTCAGAATCATGGTCATCTTCACCAGGAAAAAAAAACTGCAATTAGCTTTTTGATGGTAAATGAATTGCAAAAAACTGTGAAACGTACGGACTAAATGCTGATCTGAATACAGTATACTCACAATTTTGAGACTATTTAGACCATCGTAGTGAAGTTTGTTGTCGCCAAAGACAGCACGGACTTCTTCTCTAGCTAGAGCTTGCCACTTTTGATGCTTACTCAACATGACCATCGTCCAAGCTAGTAGCACGGAGGTACTCTCTTGCCCAGCAAAGTAGAATAGCTTGCTTTCGAGGATTACCTCTTCTGTAGTCAATGCTATTCCCTTCTTGTTACCGTGTTCTTGAAGTTGTTTGAGATTTGTTTTCAGTAGTATCCCCAATAAGTCATTACCCTCCTCTTCATCTTCCTCAATTGCTTGTTCTTTTTTCTTTATTATCTTTGTCAAAATAGCATTCGATTCTTGGTAGATCGCTCTCATCTTCCTGTTCCTCTGTGTTGGTAAAAACCTGGATGCCAGTAATTTTGTAACAGCCTTACACGAGAAACTAATTAACAAATGACCAAAAATTTAATTTTAATGGTTTACCTCCATCCTGGAATGTAAGGTGACTGCAGCAATGGAAGAACCAATTCACACTGGGCTCTCTGAAGTTCAAATATCTCTTTTCCTTCTTCGTAGTTACTGCCAAACGCTGTCCTAGAAATCACATCGCCCGTTAATTTAGTAATATCTGGCCACACATCAACCTCACACGACCCTTCTGTTGAGACTAACACTTCCCATCTGCTTATCATCTCCGCGCAGCTCGCGCTCATTGCTGGTACCATTTTCTGTTAAGAACACCAAAAGACTCGGAAACTGTTTATTTTTCCTTGAAGAAACTAAATGTGTGTAAATCTAAAGAAATTAGTATACCTTGAGCTTATCTAGGTGAAATCCAGGGTTGAGAAGGTTTCTGTGCTTGTTCCATTTCTCGCCTTCATATGTCACCACCCCGGTCATGAAAAGATTGAGAAATGGGTTTGTTTTCGGTTTCCTGAAGTCGTCGTGGTTGAACAACATGTCCTTTATCAGCTTGGGATCTGTAATGGTTATCCGCGGTGTTGGCCCAAGCCACTGGAAGTAGTTCTTACCTGAGAATTTTGGTACAATCTAATCAACACACCCTTTTCTTTGTTTATACTAATCACGAACTCATCATTCTTCTAAATGTTTGTTTCCATAAATGCAATGGTTGGGTACTTTTTGCTTC
Source organism: Linanthus parryae (assembly GCA_023055425.1). Lineage (NCBI taxonomy): Eukaryota > Viridiplantae > Streptophyta > Magnoliopsida > Ericales > Polemoniaceae > Linanthus > Linanthus parryae. Next base: position 43,514,368 of record JALGPY010000009.1, read on the forward strand.
AAAATTCTAATTATCTCATATCGTTATACCATTCTCATATCACCAACCCAAACGCGGCACTCAAATCCACAAGTATATCGTTATCTCCGTCTTCTTATACCAAAAAACGGAGATAAGGATTTGTTTACTCACCATACCTCAAAGGGCAAAAATGGCTCTATATCCACTGTCCAAACACGGAATTTTAGGTCTAGTTTGAGAACAATACCCCCTAAGGGTATCCTATGACAAACAAAGGGGGAGAAACACCCGAAGAGAGGGATATGACATATATTGAGATATGAGGTAGCAATTCCTGTGGGATAAGCTATGTTGCGCAAAACGAGACCAAGACGGCATAAAATGAGAGGTCAAAATGCCAAATTTCATAAAATCATAAGATGTCGACACACTGTATGTGTGTATACATGTGTGTGTGTGTGTATTTTCAAGTAATGACAAACTTAAACTAAATACATTGTAAGAGTTGAAGCTTAACATTCAAAAGATAACTTACCATCCAAAAGATAACTAGAAAACTTACAAATTACTAGGGTGATTTTTGAAATAATAAAAAATATATGGTGGAGGTGAAAAAACTTGTCTCATGTTTTCAACTTTAAACTGTCTTCACCAACGACGCGGAAGAGGGAGAGGAGGAAAAAATAATGAAATCTAGTCAGGACTTACAACTTTGTCTCTATGTCTTCTCCCAATGTCTCTCAGATAGAGACGCATGTCCCGTCGTCTCCACGGCGTTCGGTCCCTATTTTATTATTTTTATTTTTGAAATGCCTGGTGACTTTTCAAAGACACTGTCAGATGTGTCCGAGTTTTTGAAGCGTTTCCAAGTTTTCGAAACGTTAACGGATGACCGTGCAACATAGGTGATAAGACAATACATATAATTTTTTTTCCAATGGTTGACTAGGCAGTATATAATCTGATGCCAGATCTCAAAGTGGCCTGTTTCACTTCTTACTTCTTGGTCCCATTTTACCACTATTCACTGGTGACTCGGCGATTTGATTAGCAAAACGATGCAAGAATTTGGTAATCTTTTCATGGAATTGTAGAGTACAGTTTAGTCGACAACACCATGAAAAAGTTACAAAAAGTTGCATAGTTTGGTCTCCAAGTTACCGGGTCAAAGTGACCCGGTTACAGATATAAAAGTCAAACCAGAAAGAAAGAAATGAAACAGAGGAAGTATATGATTATAGGTATGATTGAATAGAGTTATATTAGAGGATAAGTTGTAATTTTCTAATGTCCCTTACCCATACACAGGATTTGAAACCACAAGTATAAGAAATCCTGATCGCCTTTTCTTATACCTTACCCAAACCATGAAATGTGGCCCTTAAGTCTCATCTGAGAACCATTCCCTCCTTCAAGGTATCCTGTGACTAGAAAGGGGAAGAAAACAACCCGAAAAATCCAGTTCTTAATTTTGGATTTAGATCAAGTAATGTTCAGCGCCTGCAGCCGTTCGTGGCATTAAATTTTGTCGAGTTTTTAATATTCTTGCAATGAACTGAAGATCCGAATGCAAAAATGAATAAAAGCCACATAGAAAGATACCTAGAAACTATTTACTTGTCAGAAAACAAACTTTGAATCCGGAAAAATACAACATTACCGTGAAGCTTGACACCGTGGCAATGGAGGGGGACGACACGTGGTAGGATGTCGTCGTCTGAGATATCCATGGGCTTGGATTTTGCTTCTTTCATCATGGAGATGATCTCTTTGGCATCGCCAAGCAGGAGCTTGTATGGGTTTCCTTTGAAACCTTGTTCCCTCAAGCATCTCTCAAGTTTCTTGGGTGTCAACCAAACCCAGTTCAGTACCCTCCATGCAAATGTCAGTAGACTTACAATAACTATGGTGATGAATACAGAGCTCAGTTTGACTTCCATTTTAGAGATAGAGGAAGAGCAATGCAAGTGATGAATGTGTATGAACTACCTATAAACTACATCGAAGGTAGTCTGCAGAGTAACTTTGTTTAGACTAATACATGGACCTCGGGTTTTGTGAAAATGTTGTATAACTTTTCTCTGCATTTAATCGGGTTGCTTCATTTTAAATTCAATCTTGCTTGAATAATATATTGAGGGCCCTACACATGGTAGTTATTCAATTTTCCTGCTCGATACCAGTCTGTCCCAGCTTTTTCTTCCCCATTTAACTTTTGTCGCTATTCATTGGGTCACTTTGACCCAGTGATTTGAATAGCAAATCGATGTAATTTTTTTAATAATTTGTTCATGGTGTTGTAGAGTAAAAGGTGCTCTATAATATGGTGAAAAAATTATCAAAAAATCGTATTATTTTACTATCCAAATCACCCGGTCAAAGTGACCCAGATTCGAGTCAAAAAAGTCAGATGGGAAGAAAGAGCTGGGACGGACTGGTACTAGTTTGCTTGTCCTTTTTAAATATTATCTCTGCAAGTGAAGATAATTTTAATGTGTGGATGAACTAAAAACTAGGGATTGAAGATGGAATAACAAACTTCTTTTCAGAGTTTATTACTTCAAATAATCTCTGGCCCATGCATTGTGTGAAAGTTCCTCATATTGTAATCTTTCTGGAGGTTTGCTGTATTACGTGAACAAGCCGTAATCCCTCGTCAATGTTCTCAAGTCTCCGTTGACTTTGTTTCAATTTTAGAGATGAGAGGAAGAATTGTGGAGGTGATGACGATGAATGTGTGTATAAAGTCTAAACTATAGAAAATGGAGTAACAAACAAATCTTCAATCTTTTTGTCGTCTTATAAAATTTTCTGGATTTTATTTGCTGTAGTAGGTGAACTTGGCGTAATCCCGCGCTAATGGCGCAAGGCAGATCTCTACTTGATTCTTTAGACTTATAGAAATAGCGCGTGCTTTGAAAGTGAACGTCTTCCGTCAACCCGCACCATATGCGCTCTTTGGACTTTTTTTTTTCTCTCCCTCTTCTTTTTTATCACTGAATTTATAATTTTACGCAGTCGTTCAATCGTGATCTTCGCTTGAAATTTGTTTTCATACATACTCGGATACTGATTTTGATGTTTTTTCTGATGTCAATATATATATATATATATACACACACGCGCGCGCACATCCATTAATTTTCACATTTTCTTACTCGAATTGCTTTTCTTAATTGTTAAAACTTTACAATTATCGTGATTTTCAAATATCTATAACGTAGACATGTTATAATAAGTAGTTAATATACCAAAAAAAAAATGAATATACAAAAAAATAAGTAGTTAGAGAACAGAGTCACGTCTTTCAACATTGTTTGACTGGATTAAAAAAAATCCCATCCTTCAACCAAAGGCAGTCATAATAATGCTCACACCGAACTTGCTTCGATTTTGTGATTCATTCAATCTTGGAGTTCCTAGTGAAGCATAGGGGACAAGGAGCTGGGCACAATGCGTAAGACAGATCTAGCACATGCAGCTATATCACCTTTAAGATCAAGAAAACAATGTGCTGCTATGGGAGAGTTAGAACCAGCAAGGTAATAACCAACTACGTGCGCATTCCACAACCGATATGGGATAACTCAAACAATATACAATCCCTAGGTTTGTAAAATCCAGTGAAAACTAACTGAATACTTGAAAAAGAAAAAAGAAAAAAAGATAACATAACCATGAAGATTTACACAGTGACAATGGTGGGGCAAGACACGTCTTAGGATATCGTCGTTGTCACGGGAAGCGTCGTTGACGCTTGGATCTTGTTTCTTTGATCATGGAAATAAAATGTCTTTGGAGTCGCCATAAAAACAGCTTGTACGGGTTCCCTTTGAATGAAGCTTTTCTTTAGCTGCTTGGGTCTCAAACAGACCCAGTTCAGTATCCTCAATGCTATTGTTAGTATTGTTACCAGAACTACAAACTGACATGAATACAGAGCTCAGTTTGGCCTCCATTGTAGAGGGACAGAAAACTCTGAAAGTTACCAGGAATGTGAGTAAACTATAAACTTGTAACCGACAGCTCGGTAATGAGTGCATTACTAAACCAAAAATTTATTCATCTAAACTAGTATATATCCCCACAGAGCGCGGAGAATTAATAGTAATTTATAATCTCAACCTTCCCCGAATATACTTACAGAACAGAGGAAAGGAAGCCAGAGTCAGATCACCCCATTTTCAATAATGCTGTGTGAGTGATCTGGCAGTGACTCCATACTTCCTGAAAAACCTCCTACAATACCAATCAATCGCAAGAAGCCCCTCAAGCCTTTGATTGTGGTGGGATTAGGCGGAAAAAAATATGTGGACCAGGGTGAGGCTCCTGGAGGTTGATGGAATTCATGAAGAACAAAGCTTGACTAGGGATATTGTAAAGTCAGTTAGTAATTAGGTAATCAAACCAAACAACTCACCCGCACTGATTGCAATGCATTTCTAATAAATTAACGCCGCCTTATTTATGTGCTTTCAATATAAACCTTGTACTCTTACTGAGTTATTACTACCACAAAGTCGCGCACTTGCGGCTTGGTTTTATGAGGAAAAACATGAGAGAAATACATCTGGAGCCATTCAGTTGTGAAGCTCATTTTGCCAAAATAGTAAAAGACGGTATATCATAACCACCTTGGCCATGCATAAGAAAAATTCCCAAATTCTTGCATTCTTCTTCTGAAGATTGAAGTCTTATATCTTCTGTAAGATCAAGTGAGTACCATGTTGGGGTAGGAGAGTTAGAACAACGCACGGAGCGTGCACATATGATGGCGAAAGCTGAAATGAGAAGTGTCGTAAAATTGTGGCCATTGCTATTTTCACTTCTACCATGGCGAAGTTTTGTCCGATGCATATCCGAGGTCCCCCACCAAATGGGATGAAAATACTTCGGCCATTTGTTGCCTTCAAAATGCCTTCAGAAAACCTCTGCGGATTGAACTCCATAGCATCCTCACCCCAAAGCTCAGGGTCTCGATGGATCGCGATGGTTGGCACATTAACCAGAGTTCCTTGAGGTAGAACAAGTTCACCTAGTCGTGTTTCTTTGTGGGCCACTTGAAGAAGATATGCTGAGGGTGAGTACAGCCTTAGAACCTCATTCAGAATCATGCTCATCTGCAGTCACAACATTTTGGAGTAGAAAATTAGTTTAGTTTCTATGTCGAGGACTCGAGAAGTCCCACATTGGACATTCAAGAAGAACAAAAAGAATTAATAAATGTCATGCGTCACTCCCCTCACTGCCATTTGGTTTTGAGGTATAACCTCTGGATTCTTACATGCTATGCTAGAACTGTTTTGCTGGATCACATTTCAGGTTAACTCATTTGTTTTTATTGACGTAGGTATCTGCAGTTACTATCTTTCCGGTGCGTATTGGGTAACCCTCGCTCTTGTGTAATATCCCGCAACCCACACTAGTGGTTACAGACTCGCGTTTAGACGACCATAGGCTGCCCTTGGGTTCCTCCGAGGTTCGAACTCAAGACCACTACCTCTAGGATGCAAACCCGCTCAAGTGAAGTACACCCTAAGAGAGTAACATCGTGAAAATATCAATTTCAAAAGAATGTACTCACGGTTTTTAGATTATATAACCCGTCGAAGTCTGGTATGTTGTCGCCAAAGACAGCGCGAACTTCTTCTCTAGCTAGAGCTTGCCACTTTTGATGCTTACTCAACAAGACCATCGTCCAAGCCAGAAGAGCAGAGCTGGTTTCTTGCCCGGCAAGGTAAAATAGCTTGCTTTCCTCGATCACTTCTTCCGTAGTCAATGCAACAGTCTTCTTGCTTCCATGTTCTTGAAGTTCTTCAAGATTTGTTTTCAGTAGAATTCCCAGTAAGTCGTTATCCTCACCTCCTCCTTTAATCGTTTGTTCTTTTTTCTTGATGATTTTCTTTAATATAGTATTCACTTCGTTACAGACCGCTTTCATCGTTCTGTTTCTCTGAGTTGGTAGAAACCTACATGTGTAACGACATTTACATTAGAAGCAAAAGGAGAAAGCAACCATAAAGAGGCTACGGTGTTGTTCTTTATTTCTTCACTCATTTAATTTTACCTCGATCCTGGAATGTAAGGTGACTGCAACAATGGAAGAATCAATTCACACTGGGCTTTCTGAAGTTCGAATATCCCTTTTCCTTCTTCGTAGTTACTACCAAACGCTGTCCTTGAAAGCACATCTCCCGCGAAATTAGAGATATGAGGCCACACATCAACCTCACACGACCCTTCTGTTGAGACTAATGCTTCCCATCTGTTTATCATTTCAGCCCAGCTCGCGTACATTGCCGGTACCATTTTCTGTTAAGAACACCAAAAGTTCGGAAATTTCTTTATCTGCTTTGAAGTTTCATTACAATTGTGGAAAATTTTGTGAGAAACCATGGAATGAACGATATTTGAATTCCTTCTCCCATATTATGTTCTTACACAAAGTATTGTATGAAGATGACAAGAAATAAGAAGGTTACCTTGAGCTTATCGAGGTGAAATGCAGGGTTGAGGAGGTTTCTGTGCTTAGTCCATTTCTCACCTTCATATGTCAACACCCCGGACATTACTAGCTTAAGCAATGGATTCCCTTCCGGCTTCCTGAAGACTTCGTGGTTGAACATTATTTCCTTTATCAGTTTTGGATCTGTAATGGTTATGCACGGTGTTGGCCCGAACCACTGGAAGTAGTTTTTACCTGGCCATTTAGAAATGAAGTATTCAACTAGACTGATATGGGGAAATTTAGAAGTGATGCATCCACTAGAATGGTAGGTTGGTCATTTTTCGACTGGTTTGATTTGGGTATTACAGTAAATTTAGTTAATTTAATCCAGCCATGTTAACGATTGGAGGCTATTTGTCTTAATATCAGAAGTCAGGGAATTTTTCCATGAAATTGAAAGTGCTGGCCTTTTGGTGTCACAAGTATCAAAAGTGCATATGTGATTTGTCCTTGTGGTTAATAAGATAGTTTGCTCCTCCGTTCACAATTAGTTTAGGTGAAATTGTTTGTTTGTTTGTTTGTTTGTTTGTTTGTTTGTTTGTTTGTTTGTTTGTTTTTTTTTTTTGTTTTTTTTTGGTTTTGTTTTTGTTTTTTTTTTTTTTTTGAGAAACAGTGGAACTCCTAGATTGTTAACAAGTATAACTGTTTGTTTATTTTTTCTTGTTGCAAATCAAAACATATGAATTTTATTTTACCAAAAATGACAAAGGCCTAGGTTGCCTTATGACTGAACCAGTCGTGGCCTTAAGTCGAATTTGAGAATAATCCTCTCCCTCTAGGCATTCTGTAACAAAAATGGAAAAAATGCCTAAGAACCCATGTCCTAAAACTAGATTCAATGCTGTGCTAATGTTCTGACCCATGCCTTGGATCTAATATAGTAATATCTCTGTACAAGTTAAATCCGACTATTAAGATATAGAGCACTGCAGCAAAGAAATCAGGAACAACTACAAGCACTAGAAATAATGCTTGTGCTAATGCTTTTCCTTTGAAATTCTAACTAGTTGGGGTAAAAAATTCCATTAGGCACCAGAGAAGCAGTAAATTACCATGAAGATCTAGACAGCGACGATGGAGGGGGAAGACACGTGGCAGGATGTCGTCGTCCCAGACATCCATGGGCTTGGATCTTGCTTCGTTCATCATGGAGATGATCTCTTTGGAATCACCAAACAAGATTTTGTATGGGTTTCCCTTTAAACCTTGTTTCCTCAAGCATCTCTCCAACTGCTTTGGTCTCAACCATACCCAGTTCAGTATCTTCCATGTTAATGTCAGTAGAGTTACCAGAAAGAAGGAGATCAGTACAGAGCTCAGTTTGACTTCCATTTCAGAGATGGAGAAAGAACTTGGTAAGTGATTTTGATGAATGAGTCGGTGTATTATAAACTAAAGAAGATGACAGGCAACACTTGTATTATAAACTTTTTTCTACTTATTGCTTGTGACCTTCACTACTATTTAATGTCAATTTGATTGAATAATGTTGGGTTTGACTTGAACCAACTTGGCAAGTCTTGGGCCAAAAGCAAAGTCTAGGTCGGCACAACAATTATGGAATTGGTTTCTATTGAGGGGTGGTGTAGGATTAGAAATCTCACAGCCTCAAATTGGTAGCACTATTTAAAGCATGATTTTGGTACTCACAGTAGAACACACATGGGCAGAATTGATAGATTTTAGAGTTTTGGTAGAGTGTGTGTGCGGGTGGGTGTTTCGGGTCGCCCATTGTTATCGGGTTCTCTTCTCAATAAAATATCTGGTTCTGGTCGTGGAGTAGCTAGCGGGTTCGTTACAAATTCTGTTATGATCTGGAGCTCGCTTGAGAACGATAATAACGATGAACAAGAACACAAATATTAACGTGGTTCACTAGTTATTAGCTAGCTACCTCCACGACCCAAAACCTCGATTTTATTAGAGAGAAATTCACCCGGTACAACCCGGTAACGCACACGTACACAAAAAAAACTAGCACTAAACAATTGCCTATGTCTAATGCTCTCAAACCCGTGAGTGTACCCTCTGTGTGTTATGCTTTTTGAGAACCAAACAAAGCCACCCTTTTATATACATGTAGACTTGGGGCGGTGGATTTTCCAGCAACCACCGCCTCCAACATGTCCATTTGTTTCCTAATGTGACTAGCCTCTTTGATTCCTTTTGCTTGCCAACCAATTCATTCAAGACACCTAACAAATCTCCACCTTGCCTTGAATCATCCCAGCAACCCGAACCTGAACCGATGCTTCTCTCCAATAATCAACCCCAAACGTTTCACAGCTGTATGCGAAACCCTCACGTCACAAGTTACTCCAACTTCGCCAAGTTCCTGCAACGAGTGCCCCCAGCGATGCTCTAATTCCCGTCTAGTTCCTGCAATCGAACCCTATCGTTGCTCCAACTACGGACGAGTTCCAGCAATCGAATCCCCTGTTTGTTGTTCCAACTCTCACCGAGTTCCTACAACAAAATCCGTTTGTTGTTCCGACTCCCACCGAGTCCCTACAACAAACCCCCCAACACGTTGCTCCAATTCTCCCTGAATTCTTGCAACGTTTTGCGAGATTGCTCCAATTCCGACCGAATTCCTGCAATATCGCCCCCTTGCGCGCCTCATACGCGCCCCCTTGCACGTCTCACACGTGCCGTGTCCCTCGTCAGAGATTCCCCCATGCCAAATCCGCCTTCTCGTCAAGAGCACGGATTCCATGCCCCCAACGGGGCTTAGAGGACGTAGTCGACCTCCGAAGCTGTTGCATCTACAACCAGATCTGCAGATGCCTTCTTCGGACACTCCCTCTTCCAGTGACCCTTCTCTTTACACAGTGCACAGACGTCGTTTGGCAACTTAGAACCCTTGTTCTTCCTCTTACTATAACCACCTTTGGACACCATGAATGCGCCCGAACCCGGAACGTCGTACTCCCCATACGCGGCCCTGCGCCGCATGTCCCTTGTGTGAAGAGCAGATCTCACCTCCTCCAACGTGAGAGTCTCTTTTCTAGCACAAGCAGACTGCACAAACCCCTCATAAGACGGTGGTAGCGACACCAACAAAATATGTGCGGCATCTTCATCACTTATCTTCTCATTACTGTTTCGCAACTCAAGCAAAATAGTTTTAAGACGATCCAAGTGATCTCTTAGATCCGTACCTTCCCCCATGCGTAGACCAAACAGCTGCTGATCAACATCAACTTGTTGGTGAGCGACTTTGTCTTCTAGAGGCTCTCCAACTTGTTCCATAGTCCTTCAGCCGTCTCTTGATCCGCAACCTCTGTGATCACGTTGTCCGCCAAGCACAACATGATCGTTGAGTGTGCTCTTTCCTCCATCGTCTTGTACTCCTTGGTGGTTGTCGAAGCCCCCTGTTTATCTTCTGCCAATGGCAACCACAGGCATTGCTGCTTCAACAAAGCACGTACCTTAATCTGCCATAAGCTGAAGCTGTTTCTCCCTGTGAACTTGTCGATCTTGGTCATCCCCCCGGTCATCTTCTCTGCAGCTCCTAGTTCAGATTCGTAACCCCGAACGTGTGCTCCACCTTGATCGCGAAACCCTAGCTATGAATTTCACGGATTGTGAAACCCTAGCTCTTTAGCTACACCTTGATCTTGGAACACCGCAACCCAAGCTCTGATACCAGTTTGTTATGATCTGGACCTCGCATGAGAACGATAATAACGATGAACAAGAACACAAATATTAACGTGGTTCACTAGTTATTAGCTAGCTACCTCCACGACCCAAAACCCCGATTTTATTAGAGAGAAACTCACTTGGTACAACCCGATAACACACACGTACACAAAAAAACTAGCACTAAACAATTGCCTATGTCTAATGCTCTCAAACCCGTGATTGTACCCTTTGTGTGTTATGCTTTTTGAGAACCAAACAAAGCCACCCTTTTATATACATGTAGACTTGGGGCGGTGGATTTTCCAGCAACCACCGCCTCCAACATGTCCATTTGTTTCCTAATGTGACTAGCCTCTTTGATTCCTTCTGCTTGCCAACCAATTAATTCAAGACACCTAACAAATTCGTTAGTGAACTACGTTAAATTATGTCTCGTTCTTGATTTGGCTTTCGTCGTTCTTCCTCGAATACCCCCAGGTTATAACAAACTGGTAACAAAGTTCTGAAACAGGAGTTCTGTTACAACAATCTGGTATCACGAGGTTCCAAGATCCGGGTGGAACTCAAAGCTAGGGTTTTGCGATTCAGGTGGAGCAGGCTATCTGGAAGTTGGGTTTCGAGATTCCGCCAAGAACGATGTCTAGTTTGGCGATCAAGAACGATCTGCTCGTGAGGGAGAAGCAGGTTTACCCACCATCTGAAGTCCCGTGGAGGGGTCTATTCGGGCCCCGATCGGAGCAATCTGGCGTGCATCTGATTAGGCGTGTATGGGATCTAGAAAATCCAGCACGCATTCGATACTAGTGCGAATCTGGCGGTTCACGCGCATCTGGCGTTATGGCGATTGACGTTCAGGCGCAATCCGGCTCCCGGTGTGGAGCATCTGGCGTGTGAATTGAATCTGGTTATGGCTCATGCGTTGCAGGAACTCATTCAAGTTGGAGCAATGGAATGGAGCATCTGGCGCGTGAGATTTCTGGCACGCGCATCTGGTACTAGTTCTGGCGCGCATTATGCACGATTTTGTTCTGGCGTGCATCTGGTTTTGGAGCGTGTACCATGACACGCATTGAGCTCTCATCTGGCGCGGTCTGTTTCTGGTGAGCATCTGGCGCATCTGAGGCATACGGGGCAAATCAGGCACGAAAAATCTGTTTGGGCACTTGTGATTAGGTGCATCGGGTCTGGTAAGTAATCACATCTGGGCACTTGCCGTGGTGCATCTTTCTGGCGCAATTGGGCGCATCGGAAATACATTCGGTCCTGCTTTCTCAGTGAATGTATTCGAGTCTGGTTCTGGGTGGAGCACTTGTTTCTGTTTCTGGAAGTGTATCCGCGTTGGGTGCATTCGTTGTAGGAAAGCATGGTAGTTGGAGCAACTATTTGGCGATTCAGGTTTCGCATACAACTGCGGGACATCTGTTTGGGGAGGCGTGCTCGTTTCAGGTTCTGGGAGACGCATCCGGTTCAGGTTTGAGACGAAAAGCATCAGATTTTTGTTTCGGGTTGCTGAGATGATTCAAGTCAAGGTGGAGATTTGTTGGGTTTGACTTGAACCACCTTGGCAAGTCTTGGGCCAAAAGAAAAGTTTAGGTCGGCACAAAAATTATGGAATTGGTTTATATTGGGGGGTGGTGTAGGATTAGGAATCCCACCGCCTCAAATTGGTAGCACTATTTAAAGCATGATTTTGGTACTCACAGTAGAACACACACGGGCATAATTGATAGTTTTTAGAGCTTTGGTAGAGTGTGTGCGCGGGTGGGTGTTTCGGGTCACCGTCGTGGCTGTTGCGGCCACGGCATGTATTGTAATCGTATCCTCTTCTCAATAAAATATCTGGTTCTGGTCGTGGAGTAGCTAGCGGGTTCGTTACGAATTCGTTAGTGAACCACGTTAAATTATGTCTCGTTCTTGATTTTGGTTTCGTCGTTCTTGCTCGAATACCCCCAGGTTATAACAAACTGGTAACAGAGTTATGAAACAGGAGTTCTGTTACAAAAAATAACATTTAAAACCTTGCGTCTGGAGCAGGTACTTATTAATTGTAAGCCTTAGACAGCTTTTCAATGGGTAAGAGACACTTTCAACCTGTCAGTAAGCCGAATTTTGGGAAACTCGCACTCCATAATCGTGACTCAGTTGGTATGGGGAAGGGATCCGTCACTACTATAGTTTTTGAGACAAATTTACCCTTAGAGCATGGAGTGAGCATCGAATCCCTCAATGTATAAATTAAACCTCAATCGACATGATTCATTAATGTCAGGATAGTAATACCACTTGATGCATTAATGGGGCTTCAACAGACATTTCATATTGTCAGAGGGGAAATGTGTCCCAAAAACTAATGTCGTTGAGGGGGCTCCACCAGACCAACAATGTCACAATCAAAAGATGTAATTGGCTGAAATTTGACACTCGAAAAAGGTGAATGTGTCATTTTCCAAATTGGGGAGGGTGAAAGTGTCTTTTTAACAAACTTGAGGGGATGAAAGTGTCTTTTACCCGCATTTCATTAATCTTCTTTTAATTACCCATTTCCACTGATTAAATAACTCTTTATCTTTTTTATTTCACTAGGGTTCTAGTTTCGTTTCGACTTGTTTGTGTTTCTTCCCGCTTCACGTAGTTCTTTTCCAAGTGTTTGTTCTTCGACCTTCGTCACAACCCGAGAGCCTCACAAAAATCATACGGGGCAATGACATTTTAACTTTTGATATTATGGCAACATCTTTTTTTTTTTGAAATTATTTTTTTGGTCAACCGAGTTCGAACCCGGGATCTCAGGGACTTCCAAAACTCTACCACTTGAGTTACCACCCTAGTTGCTACAATAAATCACTTTTGAAAGGTGACAAACAACCAAAAACTTATTTTGCTAGAGAGGTCAAAGGCAATTTAGTCAACTATCCATCGGAAAAAAAATCAAAAAAATGCAATTGTTGAAATGTCATTTTCACAATTGTCTTTATCTGTTATTTTATTTTTTTTAAAATGGCATCATAACATCTACCAGTCTGTCCCTACTCTTTCTTTCCATGGCGGCTGGGCTCTGGGATTAAGAGTAGGGACCGAAACTACCATTATGCCCCTGCCTATTGAAGAAATACAAAGTGAACCATCAATCAAATCAACCTTTTCAGAAAAGGTTTAATTTGATTAAAAATTTGACCCCAAACCTGTAAGCAACTACTGGAGGGTAAATTTCCCTCCATAACTAAACTCAATTCTAAAATTTCACCTAATTTGAGTTTGTGGAGCCAAAAATCTGGCCTTTCTCCACACTACTCTATAAATACAACACACATCCATTCAGTTTTTACAGTCCACATTACAAAAGTCCTAAATTGAAGAAAAATTACAAACACTAGCTGCAGCAGCAGTAGCAGAAGAAGAAGAAGAAGAAGAAGAAGAAGAAGGAGGAGGAGGAGGAGGAGGAGGAGGAGGAGGAGGAGGAGAAGAATGAGAAGGAGAAGGAGGAGGAGGAGGATGAGGAGGAGGAGGAGGAGATTGCAACCACCATGTATCATCTTTAGCTTCCACTAGTCTTAACCCCGCGCCATGGCGCGGGCTATGTATGTATGCAGATGTAGATGTACTTAAGATTTTCTGAAATGTCATTTTCATTATATAGGACTTCAATTTGTCATAAATATAATTAACTCGTAATGATAAATGAAATTTAATTGGAATTAATATAAAATCGAATGATTTTTAAACATAGAGATTTTTTAAGGAGGCTTATTTTATCCTGAATGCAAGTTACGTTGTAGTATAAAATGGGGTTTGCCAAAAGGCGCATCTCTTGCCATTTCCAAAGCTCTTATGAAGATATAATTATCATCGAGCATGTTCATCAACACGTCTTCAATGTCACAATTTAAACCCGTAGCCTATTATTTGTGAGTTAGTGTACTCATGCTCTTTGCTAGTTCATTTTATCTGTCAAGAACATATAATCAAGCAAATGAGAGATTTGGCCATTCGTCGACAGGAGAGAGCCTTTTATGTGATAATGGTTTGTATTTCATGGAAACTTATAAGACTATTGATTATTGATGGTCAAGTACTCCATATGACTACCCATAGACGTAAACACAAACATATGTACGCATAGCCCTTTCATTGAAGTCTAAGAGTTCATTCAAAGTAGAAGGAGCCTTATGTCGTAATGGGAAAGTTGAATTTTCCCTTTAGAGACTTAGGTGTTGATCCCTACAACATATTAGTAGAACAATATTTGCTCAACCGTTGAGGGTTCAAATTCCTAAGGTTGAGGATATACCCTTGTAAAGAAATAGTTACATGATAATGAAGTTATAAAATATGCATGCTAGATATAAATTTGCAATAATAAACATTCCAAATACATTTTTGCAATGAAATCTCAAATACCAATAAAAGTGTTTATAAGGTATAATGAATTGAGAATCATAAAGATGATGATGTGTAATTAGAGTACCATGAAAGGAAGTGTTCATCATTCCGCAACAAAATAAAATTTACGACGTGCTCAAACAGGGCATGCATACTATGTTAGTAGTCATTTGAAAAAAAAAAACATGTTTCAGTTAGTTTCTTCGTTTACTATGTATGTGCTTCATATATGGTTTGCTTCAAAAATAGTTTATATACAAAATTAAAATCTATACTTACTAAATGGTGATGGATATAGTATGAACAATATAAAATTGTATTTTTTTTTTCAAATGAGATGTGCAAAGAATTTGCATGGCTAATATGCATAAAGGCGATCAAGAGCTTCAAATACTTATTTTCGTGAACGAAAATAAATTCATCGAAGTTTCGTATGTGTGAGTACTTGAGCTTATATACCAACCTATTAGACATAAAAAGCAACAAAATGTAAGTGTGTCACAATGAATTAACGATCAATATAAGTTGAAAAATTTGGAATAAAAATGATCTTGAGTCTTTCTCTTGTATCATTACCGATTTTTTTACTTGCTTTTCCAAATAGAATGAAGTATTTAATTTTCTTGTTTTTTTGGAGACGGACCAATGGATGTAGATTAGAGAAATGAAGTTGCATTATCAATGTATTGTGAATGTTAATATCACTAAACTAAAAACCATCACTTGGTGCAAGTGAAGTGAATGATGACCTTCCTTATCAATGGAGGAAAAGTGTTTCCTCATTACTTTCCTTTTAAATTGTCTAATTTGTCAAGTCGAACATATAAATCTATAAAGCTAGAGATAGATGAACAACTATAATAATGTAAAATAAAATTACAAGTCACTCAAATGTGAAATGTGAGAACAAAGGCAACTCAAATCATTAAATATGTTCATACACACCAGTATGTCTCTGGTCTTTGTTCTCATTTGACTTTTTTGACTTGTATCTGAGTAATTTTGAACGGGTGATTTGGATAGCAAAATAATACGACTTTTTGATAATTTTTCACCGTATTATAGAGCAACTTTTTACTCTACAACACCATAAAGAATTATTAAAAAATTGCATCGGTTTGCTATTCAAATCAACGCGTCAAAAGGACCCAGTAAATAGTGAATAAAATCAAATTGGAAACAAAGAGGAGAGACAGATTGGTATGTACATAGCTTCCTTTACATAGCATGCACGTTTTACAGATGAATGGTGATTATTTTAAAGAACAGTTCTATTGAAGGTTAATTGTCATATTTGGGTAACTTTGTTGGACGGCTATTCTTATACTTTCAGTTTTCTTTCCATAAATCTTTAATTTATTTTTCTTTTAACTTACCAAAGGTACGTTGTTGATTTAAAAAAGTACATTGTTTTTTTTTTAAGGTTCTTTGAATAGGGCTTTGTTAAAAGTATATTGTAACCATGTTAGATTCATTAAATTGATTGCGTTGAAAAATCAAAAGTTATAGTCTTACATTTTATTGAAAAAGCATAGAGAGAAAGGGAAAAAAAAAGTTTGTCAAAGTGTAAGTTTCAATGGTCTTATAAGCTTGAGCTATAGGAGTACTGTTACCATGTGAAGAGCGCCGCACTTATCATAAGCTACGGCCGAGTATAAATATAAATATATATGTACATATGTTGTTCTTATAAGACAATAGAACGAATATTCAGAATCATGGGATTGTTTTCGTGGACTGCTTCATATTTGTCATATAAGGCTAGATAATCATTAGAATAGCAAAACTATTGTGGACTGCTTCATATTTGTCATATAAGGCTAGATAATAGGACTGATGTGAGCAAAATTTCAAAGTTCATACCAAATACTTTTGTGATGTGTGCTAACTTTGTACAAATTCGAGCTCTATGTAAAATTTGTTGATGATGAACATCGAAATTAATAGCCAAAGGAATAAATTAACATACTCAAGAGAGGTGTAGATAATGAAAGCTTTTCACATAAAAACCAAAGCAAAATATGAAATAATAAAAGAAGTATCTCAAACAATAAAAAAATACTCTGCGTTATTCAAATATTTTGGACATTCAATCAGACATTAATGATAAGTTCAGTTAGACATAGTGATAGGAAATTAAATATAAAAAACATAGACGGGTAAGAAGAAATATTTTAAAAATATAGTGATAATAGGTTAATTTAAAATTTACCTCTTTGGAGTTATTATGACTTTACAACTGTGAGCAAATAAATGAAAATAACGTTTTTTAGAAACAAATTTCAAAGTACACGCAATATCAAAGATCACAGACAAAGAAAATAAGAACGTTAAAGGGTTACTATCACGGACTAAATCAGCTAAATGAGTGCTATTTGATCTAGCCTTCGAGCCGATGCTTCCTTGGCGGCTTCGAAACAGAAAACAGTATCAGCCTTCTTGTGCATCAGACACTATCATTAATATACTTACATGTCGGAACTTTTGTTAAGGTTTTGGTTGCTATTATCTTATCAACAATTTATTTTATTTTTGAAGGAGTCAGACTTCCCATTTTTTCTTATGTTAAGGTTTTGGTTGCTATTATCGTATCAACAATTTAATTTTATTTTGTTATTATGTACTATATTTAGATTTATTTTATTTTATTATTATGTATTGTATTTAGGCATGACAGATAGATGTGCTCCTCTAATTTTTCATGTTTTATTTTATTTTTTGATTTCTTGTTAGTTTAAGAAATTAAATAAAATTTTGTTTCCCTAACAAAAAGAAATGAAATGTTGTTGTCAGAGTCAATGAATTGAGTGTTTACATAAAATATGAAATAAATCAAAAGCTGCATTGGAGAATCAAAAGTTGTTGTCATCTTTTCAGTTTCCAATGAGTAGATTAATTAGATAATTAAGCTTAAGTGTCATATTACATGGCATAGAAATTTGAGATGTCAACATTTTATTGGCTAAAATATGCCACATATATTGCCATTGGAACTGTAACTTTACACATGTCACATTAAAAATTCTTTTTGAAGCTTACATGGCATAAGGAGAATGACTCTCTCTCTATGCCTTGCTTTTATATAGATATAGATATTCAACCATCTTTCTACTCATTTCACCAACTTCATCCATCTTTTTCTTGAAAAAAACACAACCAGGTACAAGAATTCATCAATGACTACCCCATCAAGAAGACTAACATTTGTAAAAAGGTTTGCAATCAAAGACTATTTGCTACATGGATGTACATAAATGAGGCCATCAGCTGGATTAATTAACAGTGCAACTGAGAAGTTTGGTTTTAGTCGAAGAACAATTGGTGAGATTTGGAAAAAAATAAAGCACTATTACAGGCAAGGAGTTGACATAGATGTTAGTTCCAATCAAAAAGGGAACAAGGTGCCTAGGATGCAGCTGGACATTGAGAGATTCAAGAAACTGCTTAAGAAAGATAGGGACACCATCAGACAAGCAGCAGGTGATTTTATTATTTTTTACGCCAATTCTCAGATTATAATTTCATTATAGAATTGGTTGTGATTGGGTTTATGCCACACGTCTTAAAACCTAATCAAGGTAGTATCATCTTTTGCTTCCATCTTCAACCATCTTTCTACTCCTTTCACCAACTTCATCCATCTTTTTTCCTGAAAAAACACAACCAGGTACAAGAATTCATCAATGACTACCCCATCAAGAAGACTAACATTTGTAAAAAGGTGTGCAATCAAAGACTATTTGCTACATGGGTGTACAGAAATGAGGCCATCAGCTGGATTAATTAACAGTGCAACTGGGAAGTTTGGTTTTAGTCGAAGAACAATTGGTGAGATTTGGAAAAAATTAAAGCACTGTTACAGTCAAGGAGTTGACATAGATATTAGTTCCAATAAAAAAGGGAACAAGGTGCCTAGGATGCAGCTGGACATTGAGAGATTCAAGAAAGTACCCAAGAAAGATAGGGACACCATCAGACACGCAGCAGGTGAATTTATTGTTTTTTTACGCCAATTCTCATATTATAATTTCATCATAGAATTGGTTGTTATTGGGTTCATGCCAAACGTCTTAAAACCTAATCAAGGTGATGGTGATACACCATTGATAGGCAAGGCACAACTCTGAACCCCCTCACTATTATACCAAATGTAGCACCATGTATCTTATCAATTTATTTGTATAAGTTCTCAGATTGTGTATTGCAATCACCATTGACATGGATCGTAACAAGAAAACATGTAAATTGACATTATGTTAACAAGAACACATATATATCAAAGCAGATTGATAACAAAACATCAAACACATGTAAATTGACATTATATTAACAAGAATCATAACAAGAACACATATATATAAAAGCAGAATCATAACAAAAGATCAAACACATGTAAAGTGACATTATATTAACAAGTTTTCATGACAATAACACATATATATCAAAGCAGAATCATAACAAAAGAT
Organism: Linanthus parryae; assembly: GCA_023055425.1. Lineage (NCBI taxonomy): Eukaryota > Viridiplantae > Streptophyta > Magnoliopsida > Ericales > Polemoniaceae > Linanthus > Linanthus parryae. The sequence goes on from JALGPY010000009.1 coordinate 43,533,331, forward strand.
CAAACACATGTAAATTGACATTATATTAACAAGTTTTCATGATAATGTATCAAAACAAATTTATAACAAAACATCAAACACATGTAAATTGACATTATATTAACAAGTTTTCATGATAATGTATCAAAACAGATTGATAAAAAAAACATCAAACACATGTAAATTGACATTATATTAACAAGAATCATAAAAAAAGAACACATATATATCAACACTTAAAATTGACATTATACTAACAAGTTTTCATGGAAATATATTTATGCAGGCAATATGAATATTGGCAAATCATCAATTTGTAGATATTTAAAAGATGGGACCTTAAAAGGAAGAAAATCACATATACGACCACAACTTAATCCAGCACAGAAGATTACAAGGCTCAAATGGTGTGTTGAACATGTAGAGCTGACTGAGAATGGGGACATCAAGTTCAAGAATTAGCAATGCACAATTATGATTGACAAGAATTGGTACCACACTAACTCATCTCAGAATTACATTTTTCTACTAGAAGAGGAAGTATCACATAAAACCACACTATCCAAGTTACATATTCCCAAACTTATGTTTATGTGTGCTGTTGGGAGGCCACTCTATGACACAAATGGGGACTTTCTTTGGGATGGCAAAGTGGGTATATGGCCATTCACAGAAGAGATAGAAGCAAGAAGAAATTCACCTAACAGACCTAGGGGTACACTTGAAATCAGACCAATTCCATTAGTTAATAGCCAGCAACTTTGGCAAATATACAATGTCATTCCAGCATTAAAGGCACAATGGCCAGCAAGTTTGGCAAAAAACATCGTCATTCAGCAGGATAATGCCACTCCACATGTGCACAATGATGATCCATAATTCAGGTTAGTGGCAGATACCGATGAAAGACTAAGAAGACTTGGGATTTTGCCAAAGTATTTAATTGTTGATCAAATGCTAGTATTGGACAGCATTAACTACTTGAGGGAGCTGCAAGTAGACATTTCTAATCCAACCCTCTTGGAGGGTCCAGGATATGAGGGAGTGTAGGACAACCCTCTTTTATTATATTTTGTGGATGATAGAATTTCTTATAGCTTATGTACTGCTATAATTGGACACCCCTCTTTTGTATTGAGTGTGTAATTCCCAATCACCAAGAAACTGTAATGATGAAGGGGAGTGACACCCCTCTTTTGTAATCTATTTTGTATTTGAGCATCTCAGATCTTTATATACAATGCAATGATTTGCTTAAATGTAGTTGGAAGTAGGCAATTACAAATCACAACTAACATAAAATCTTTTGGATTGCAATGCCACAACTCTAATAAAACTTTGAGTTGAAAAGAAAGATCATCACATATTGTGTAATACCCCATATTTTAGTTGGGGGTTATTTAGTAATTTCGAAAACTATTTGTGAATTTTAAGAAATTTATATTTCGAACTTGTCCTTCACTTCTTCTTAGTTTTAAAATATGTGTGTCATTTGACATCTATGATGATATATTATTTTTTTCGGGATTATTTTGTAGTTTTAAAATTTGGAAAATACTATATGAAACTTATTTTGTATACTTGGGAGGTACTTGTAGTTTTCTAAAAGTGATTTGTACAAAGTGTTTTATTTCAAATAATTTGGAGATTTTTTACAATTTATGAAAGTTATCTTTTCTAGTGTTACCTATTAATTGGAAATTATATCTTCACCCCTCAACTTTTAGTTTTCACAAATAAGCATCTCATTTATCAATTTTACATTTATATCCCCAACTAGCTTGTTGGGAAACTTATGACTTCTCTTCAAGCCCCCCTCCACTATCTTTGGTCAACTCATCTAAATTATGGAGATGATCTTTTTTACAAACATCTCATATTTCTCTCTAATAATACACCAACTCTCATTAATACCCTCATGTATGGTATTACCATGTGTGTTCACCAACCACCACTATCAACTACATTTCTTTCATTCTCATTTTTCTTCATCTTTTTCTCTTCAATAACATCAACACATGCTCTCTTCTCTCTCTCCAAATTCCATCCCGTTTTTGAGTGTTGACCTCACAAAAAGACCATCAAAAATCCATTTTCTACTCTTCAAATCATCAAAAACTTGATTCCAAGGATAGTATGATCATGGAGGGGAGCTCTCTCACCATTATTCTCAAGAAATGAAGGCCAATTTCACTCTTTCATCCACCATCTTCTTGAATATTTGGGGTAAAGTTTTCTTCTAACCTTCAATTCATGCTTGCATGTCCATCTTTACCTTTGATTGATGAAATTTCATCTTTGATTTCTTCAATTCCATGCTTAGTTCTTCATCTTCATGGTTAGATCATGTGTTTGACTTCAAATTTTAGACTATTTCATGAAACCCACACTAGAACCCACATGCATGTTGTGAATGTCATCTTCCTTGCATTGTTACCCAAGAGGGTTTTGATCATTTGTGTAAAGAGCATGTAAAGATCTTACTTAATACTTAAAATGATGAAATTTTGGGTGAAAATCAAGTCTCCATAAGTTGCATGTGTCATATAATTGATTTGATCATGTTTTAAGTGCTCTAGGTGAAAATTGCATATTTTTACAATCTGACCAGTTTGTGAGAAACGTATATTATCTCTAAATTTTGTCTCTGCAGAATTTTTAAATCTTTCATATTCTGAAACTAGACTCAGAGAGGGTCATTTTGAAAGAAAATTCAACTCCATACCCTTTTCGGTTAGGGAGATATGCTCATTTTAAGTTGCATGTTTTCTGAAACTCTGTTTTTGAACAAGTTTTGCCATTTTTGTAAGAAATCTCATTTACAGAAACTTATGGCACCAAATCTTTCTTGTGATGAAACTAGACACATAAGGGATTCATTCTGAAGAATATGGGCATTTTTCCTATTCTCCAAGTAGTAGTAATTGATCTTCAAAGTTGAAACTTTCTTCCAAACTTGTCTCTGCATAGCAGTGTTTGTTATTTTTGTAACTTGAGATTTATAATAGCTATGCATGATTTTCTTGGTGTTTCTGACAGTAGACACATGTAGGTTCATCATACATTAATTTCAAAATTTTAGGAGATGATTTGATATGGTAAATATGGCTCCAAAGTTAGAGCTACAATTCTGTCCAGAATTGTAGTTTCACATCTTTTAGAAAACTTGAATTTTTGAACTTCTAGGTGTTTTGTTGGACTTATTTTGATAATTATACATCGTTATATGTGCATTAGTGACATTTAGGACTATGTGACATGTAGGTTTGCATTTTTATTATAAATGTGTAAATTGGTTATAACGAGTACGTCATACGTGTGATTGTAGACATCGACCTCGTAGGAGAGAGCGGTTGTCGTCGGAGTGCTAGGCTTAGTTTCTTGCTTTTAACTGTGCTTCATCTCAGTGGTAAGTACATATGTACGACCTTTTCATATCAAAATGTGCATATGCGTTCGATGTTTCAAATGAATGCTTGTTATATGAAAAAGTATGAGAATGCATGTTTTCCACTCGAATGTTGTTAAACTATTCTATTCATCTCCTTTGAGAACTCTCGGAAATTACTTGTGAAATGTTGATATTCTGATTCTGGTTATGTGAAAGAGAAGAAATAAAATACCTCTAATAGACTTAGGACGATGTACAGAGCACTGTTATTAATGAGAGGCGTCAAGCGATCCTCCATTTTCTTATGGCTAAGACCATTGAAGCAATGCTTCTTATTATTGGATAGAACGTTAATGTTCACAAATCCGCCCCCGATGAGCCAAAATGTATCAAGATATTGAGGCCAAGGGGTTTATAGAGCTATAAAGTGCTACTTATACTTGTAAGGGTCACTACGGTATAGGGGTGTCGACACTTAAGGCCTTTTAGCTAATGTTGTGAGCGGGGTTGACGAATGGGCTCCCTTAACGCTCGGGTGAAATAGGGTTTGATAGACCCTAGAAGGAACCCTTAGTGATTATTCCGTGATCCCTCTGTCTACATCGATCCTGCTGGTGGCTCTGGACATGCCTCAGCTAAACTTAACGGTTAAATTGGAATTGAAAGAAAGTTTGATTACTCTATTGATGTTGTTTGTGGCTCAAGATTGCCCTAATCAATTGAAATGCTTTGGCTACTCATGAACTAAGTTATTCTCTTAAATGGACTTGTTTACTCTAGATATGTTACCAACTACTCGTGGTTTCTCAATGTTATTAAATTGAGATGTTTTTGTTACTCGGTTACTTCAAGTTGTTCCAAATTCTCCAACATGATAGTTTTAATGTTTAAATCTTCTGATTTGTTTCAACTCATGCTTCCGTGCCACTCGTTCTTACATGTCGTAGTATGTATTCACTCAGTTTTTACTGATTATTTCTTCAAAACTGCGTCTGCTTTTGCCATTTCAAAACCGCAGGTCATAAATCAAGGTGGGAGAATGGGAACGCGAATCAAGACAAAGTCGTCACTTAGTAGATCACAACACATTTTTTTTCTTTATCCAAATTGTACTCATTTTTTTTTTTGAGAAATTTGTTGTATACATTAAATAAAATGTAATTTTAATAGTTAATTTTATACTTTTGGTTATCGATTGTCTCTTTTAACCCTGAACCGAGATCCCGGGCAGTTTCATATTGTATATTATATTTTGATCACATTTGAGCATCTCATATCTTTATATACATTGCAATGAATTGCTTAAATGTAGTTAGATGTAGTCAATCACAAATCAAAACTAACATAAAAGCTTTTGGATTGCAATTCCACAACTCTAATAAAACTTTGAGTTGAAATAAGAAAGATCATCACAGATTGTATATTGTATTTTGATCACATTTGAGCATCTCTGATCTTTATATACAATGCAATGATTTGCTTAAATGTAGTTGGATGTAGGCAATTACAAATCACAACTAACATAAAAGCTTTTGAATTGCAATGCCACAACTCTACTAAAACTTTGAGTTGAAATAAGAAAGATCATCACAGATTAACCCCCCCAACCCAAACAATCTCATATAGCATAGTCAAATTCTTCATCACAGATTGTTTGGTGCTTGCGTGTCAATTACAAACAACACACAAGCTTTAGCATTTGTACTCTAAATGAATCAGTGATATCAACTACTCTCAGTATTCACATCATTGAGTAGTTGACAGAGAGATAAGTCGATCATAGATCCAACATGAACAGACACAGACATAGATCACAGATCATACAAGCACATGAACACAGATAGATCAAAGATCCAAAATCCACAGACACTGACATAGATCACATATCATACAACCACATGAACACAGGTATATATCACAGATATAGATCACAGGTATATGAACAGAAAGAGAGAGATAACTGATATAACAGAGATAACAGAGATCACATATATAGATCACATATCCAAAATGAACCAGGATGGCATATATCACATATATAACAGAGATAGATCACAGGTATATGAACAGAAAGAGAGAGAGAGATAACTTGAACCTCCCTTGTTATTCCAATAGCCTCTTCCATGCCGGACACTAGATACACATGATTTCATCAAGAAGTTCTTGAGTTTCTGGACGCAGCGGAGGAGAAGAAGGGACCTATGGAGGTTGAATCTCGTCGGGGGGTTGTGTCTCGTCGGAGTCGTAGTCAACGGCGTCCGGAAAAAACTCCAACTCGGGAACATATTCGCCGTTGTCAGAATCACAGACCCATTCAGCCGTCGAATCGGATTCACCCATCACTAGGGTTTCGGGTTGATTTGAGGGGAAGTCAACCCAGAACTAGGAAGCCAGTAACAGATCTGTGGATTAGAGCCACAAAAATCACAACCGGAGATGAAGAACACGGCGGTATCGACACCCTAACCCTCAAAATAACCAGGTTTTCGGTGGATTTGAGGCCAAATCAACCATGAACCAACAAAGAAGGTTGGAGATCTCTATTAGAGACAAATTAACCACCATCGTAGATGAAGAACACGGCGCCGATCATATTTGCGGAAGAACAGTCTAGAGAATGAGAGAGAGAGGAAGAGAGTTTGAGTGAAATGAGAAGTCTCTCCGTATGTTGGGTAGAGAGAGAGAGAGAGGGGTAGGTTAGTTTAGTGTTAGGGTTAGGTTAGGTTAATGTTCAGGTTAAGTTATTGGGTTGAATTGGTTATGTTATGCTAATTTAGGCTAATTGGCCCACTAATTTGGACCCAATCTGTATAAGCATTAAAACAAACAAAGTGGGCCTGAAAGGTTAGAGGGGTATAATGGTCTTTTGTCTTGTTTAAGGTTATCCGATTTGGAACTGGGAAGAAAGAGTGGGGACGTACCAAAAAGGAAATTGGGAAGAAAGAGCAGGGACGGAGTGGTACCATACTAAGATAGATAGGTGTTTTACTGTTTGAGATACACTTGCTGTCCGTGGAGCCCTTTAATTAATTTTGAACGGACGATTCCAATTGAATTTGAGTTCATTCTTCAATCATTGCTGACTAGATGTCCATTTTTCAATACTAGACTATTCAATCGTCAATGCCCATGAATTTGTCTTCTCTTCCCTTTCACTGACACGGTTTCAAATAGGAATAACTTAATTTCATTAAGGCCACTAAATGTTTTGCAATTATTATTTGTCCCCCTTACTCTAACCCCTAATGCACAAGGATGTTTTTTATTCACTTGTAATGTTGGCCGTCCAGAAATTCATTTGATCAAAGTTAAATCTAATCGATAAATTTTGAGGAGAATATAGACAGGGCATCGAAATTTGTAGTAGTTTTGATAAGTTGTAATACTTACGATAAGTTGTAATTAGTTAATTTGATCAAAGTTAAAATCTAATAGCTTAATTTAATTTGATTATCTATTCTTTCCTAAATCCAGCAAATTCATCAATTCTTTGGTTAAGTTGTAGTAGTTCTGATAAGTTTTAATAGTTCTGATATTTTTTCTCGATAAGTTGTAATAGTCCCAACGGGACGGGTGATGCTCTAGTTATAAATAAAAGGAGAACATTACAGCACAAACATCACAAGTAGGAGTTTGGATGCAATAGGATGCAGAGTGCAGACCAAAACTCAAAAACAACAACAGACCAAAAGCTAGGGAAAGAAATCATAAAGATGAAAAAGTGACTGGCCAAGACTGAAGATCTTTCACCAATGTCGCAAATTGTTAATCCGGGAATCTATTCGTTGAGTTGGTGCTGAAAAAGCTCCGTGTAACAGGGATCAAAGGGCTCGATGTGGTTGGGTTGAGGTCTGGAAGAGGGTTGGGAGTGAGGTTCTTCGGATAATAACTTGTCCGAGAAACGGCTTGTGATTCAACTGGTTGGATCCCTAACAGATCCGGTGTTGTTAAATTCAAAATAAGCCACAATTGCCATGACTCAAAATAGAAGCACACAAAAGCTTCAATTGAGAAAGTCCGTGAGAAACCGTTCCTAAAAGGAGAAAGTGAGCAAGAAAAATTGAAAGTGAAAAAAGAAAACATAATCCATAAAACCCTTATAGAGCGAATAAGGTCGTGGTCACATAGAGAAGCAGGTGCAAAAAAGACAAGAACCTTCAGGTGACCATTCTTCTTTCAGAGACCGAACCAACAAGAGAGTAGAGTTGAACCTTATGGGACATAATACTTGCTGCATGAACTCTACAAGACTGTCCTAAGTCTTGATAGCTCCAGCTCCGGACCATCATGTTTGTTTGAGAGATTATTGCGGAACAATCTCCAAAGACCCTCGATAGTAAGTAGGGGAAAAATCATAATCGGGTGAGAAGAAATATTACTTAATGGAAGCACTTCATGGTTGAACGATCCAAGGCATGTCATAGAAAGAGACTGGCGACCAAGGAGTTGAACTGACCTTCTATGACAAAAATTTGTAAGGTTTGAGCAGTGTTGTTTTGAACCACAAATTTGATGTTGTATGATCCAATTACGAGGTCGTTTTTTGGGACCGATTTGTAGTGATGGAACTGAAGTAAACGGAAACCACGTTGCTTGGTTGGAGACGAGCGGAACAATGGGTCGACGAAAATTCCCCTTTGTTACTGATTTGTGTGAAGATGTGATGGTTAAAAGATCAGGTGAGGTGGAGTTGTGTTCAACAAGTTTGTGTACAGTTTGTGAGGATTAGAAAGGCAGTGAAGTAGGGGAGGGTTGATTTAATGTTGGTTCCACCAATCAAGCGTTGAAGTTTCTCTAATTCCCCCTGCTCTGCACTAATTCTTTGACAGCTGAGACAATCTTTCGCTTGCCCAAATTTTTTGGAACCACACAGTTATACATTTGTCCTTTTGAGCGTTGCAGCTTAATTAGAACAGTATACTTGCCATTTTCGTTCAGTTGTACCTGACTCATGACAGAGGCTATCGAAGATCGACTAATAAGCTGGACTTGGTTCATCCTATGATTGATGAAAGGAACCAGTTCTGGAGAAGGCGTGAGAGTGCGATCTGAATTTGGTTTGGTGAGTGAAGATCCCAGCTCAAGTTGATCACACACAACCCACAATTCTTTCAAGGGCGATGACTAAAACCGCACATTTATCAGCTTGGTTCTTGAAAAAGCTACTGCAATAAATTATTTTAAAGAAGACAAAGAAGTGAGCTTGTTAGCGTCCACTGGAATAGTGGTTGGAGTGTGTGATGACTAGGAGTTCGCCAGACTTCACCGGTTTAATAACCGGGAAAAGAAGTTGGTCAGAGCGAGGTTGGAATGCTTCAATGGATTCATAGATCGGCTCAAGATAAAAATAGAAAGTATTTTTGTACCTCTTTTAGTCCGGCGGAGTTGTTCAATTTCTTTGCCTGAAATTTATGTTGACTATCAACAAGACGGGCAACGAACTAGTGAGTCTTCTGTGGAGTGATTTTTTTGGTAGAATGGACCTTGCCGATCTCCAACATTGGTTGTTCTGCCTCCATGCTTTCTGAAGGTTGTAAATAGGATCTTTTCTTGTTTGTGGGGATGTGGGTTTTTTCTTGAAAAATTCTCCGACGAGGTAAACTAGGCGTTCATTAGTGATCAATTTTTTCAAAATAGGTGGCTTCCCTTCGCGCGCTTTCTTCACTAGACGAGCCGTAATGAGGAGGGCTTTTTGCCTATCTCGCTCAATGATTTTGGTGGATGGATTTTGGAAGCTGGGGAAATAACCCGAGTCTGTCACTTGATGGCAGAGACCAATGTGAACCGAATCTGATCGATTGATTGTTCTTCTCTTAGTAAAGTCATCCTGCCAATGAGAAGATGTAGATCGGCCGATCGAAGGACTTTTGGTGTGGTTTGATTTTTTTTCCAGTTTCGCCGGCCTTTGCCGGATACTGCTCGGGGCTTTGCTCAGAAATTGTAGATCCCATGCTCGCCTCAGAAAGCAACTGTTGGAACATCACTAAATGTAGGCAAGATGCTCACCTTACATGAGTTGTTAAATTTTATCATCTTCACAGTACAATGATTGCATATAAATCGTAATTTAAGGCTCATAAGTGGTAGTCAAACGCTAAAATCACAGGAGAGAACAAAAGTTCCCACTTTGGTTGCAAAAGTCCAAGCACAAATCTTGCACTTCGAATTTTCTATCCATTAATGGTCCAGCTCTACTATCCCATGTGCATTATAACTACATGTTAACAACTCTATTTTCAAAGTTATAGTCATGTGATATACTGCCATTTGTGTGTTTCCTGATGATTTTTGCTGATATTTTGGTCAATTCTCAGGATTATTTTCATGTGTTAGCTCTTTAGCGTAATTTTTTATTCCGGGAATTTCTTGCTATAATTTTGTGTTATTATTGCCATATTTGATCTTTCAATATGTGTTAGTGTTGTGATTTCAGGTACCAAAGGATCGTAGATGAAGACTGGAAAAAGGGAACTAACTTCGGAAGCATGGAAAGCTCAAAGGCATTGATAAGTCTGAAGCTCCTTGACATTGATATGTAAATGCACATGCAGAGAGCTTTGGTTCCTTGATGATGAAATCCAGAAACACAAGCAGGAAATATTGCTAAGTACCAAAGCTTTAAAGCTTTAAGTTACTGAAACTATGCTTATAAACTATTTATAAGGTAGTCTGCAGAGTAGATTTGTTTAGACTAATACATGGACCTCGGGTTGTGTGAAAATGTTGTATAACTTTTCTCTCCATTTAATCGGGTTGCTTCATTTTAAATTTAATCTTGTTGGAATAATATATAGAGCGCCCTACACATGTGTTGTGACAAACCACCTCACGAACAATGAACGAATAAAGAAGAACACGGAATTTAACGTGGTTCGCTAGCAAAATATTTGCTAACTACCTCCAAGGCGGAAAAACACCCTCACTTAAGAGGAACAAGACTACAAGAATGTTTTTGCATGCCTAATAGTGTGACTACTAGGTTCTTTATATAGTGCTAGGAAATCTCTAAAGTTTCCAAATCCGATTTGGAAACAAACTTGTTTCCTAACTAATCCTCCACCGCTTTTGACTTCCAATGTTCCCTAATCAAAGTTGGAAACAAAGAGTTTGGCCGCCTTTGACCAATTCAAGGCACCAATGATAACTCTCTATTAGAGTTATATTTCTTGCATACTTTATATTGTTTTGCGTGATTTTGGGTTTGAAATATTAGTTTTACACTATGAATGTTGAGAAAACGTAGAAAGTTGAGTTTCTAGCACTTTATTGTTAATCCGGGCGTTTCGATGCATATTTTATGTTATTTGTCAAATATAATTGCTTGGTATGGTTGTTCATGTTGTCTTTACAGGAACGGATGCTAAACGTTGTTTAGGAGGCATGAAACGAGCTTCGGAAACAAAGCAAACTCAAGAGGAAGCAAGAGAAGCAAAGTTAGAAGAGCAAAAGTGACCAATCTATACTATTTTGATTGTATCTTGAGTTCTACAATAAATTTTGGAGTGAGACCAGTGGCAAATGAAATTAGACTCAAAGAGCTTTCCAACGATAGGTGATGGAGCTAAAACGGAGATCGGACGAGAAAGATATGGTCTGACAAAGAGGATACAAATCTGATAAAGGGTGTTCGTGCGAACAAACTTTTGTTCGCACGAATAAAATGCCTTAGAAAATTTTAAGATGGCAGAAAAGAGTGGAAAGGGGACTGCTGGAAAATAAGAACAAAATTCCTGTTCGCACAACACTGTTCGCACGAACAGTCGGGTGTTCTTGCGAACAGAGAGGCCAGACGCGGATTTTTGGGTTCTTTTGGTAATTTCTTGAAAGTTTGAAGACGCTAACCTATTTCCAACGTATTGGGACGATCCTTAGAGTACATTCACACATAATTGGAGTCCAGAGAGCTGGAGAAGACGAGAGAACAAGCTTGGAGCAAGGATTATCAATTACATTGAAGATTTTAGCGTTTGATCTTTGTTTCTTCTACTATTCTTCATGAACTCTATGATTTTGATCATGTTGAACAATATTATGTCTAGCTAAACACTTTAAGCTAGGTGATTGATGAAAAACTAGGGTTTGTCGGATGATTTTCCGGATTTTGGACTTGATGCATGCTTTTGCTTAATTCTATGAACGTTCTATTTATCCTAACTATTCTTGTACTTATTTATTAATGTTCTTGGCTTGATCACCTTTAGAACGTTACTTGTTGATAGGGTTGCATGATAGTGAACTCATTGAGACGTGTTAAAGAATAGTTTAGGTGATCTTGTAGTTTCTTGAGACCGAGAGGATATAGGAACTTGATTAATCGTGTGAGGGTAGTTTCGGTAGATATTGTTAGAACTTAGTGAAATCGGTGGACCGACAGGACCCGGTGAACGAGCCTAGCAAATCAACTAGATTGTAGTGATAGAAGGAGGTGAACCGAGAGGACTCAAAAGCTATTGATTGCACAAATTCACGTGAGATCGAGAGAAGATCGTGGTGAGCATTACCCATATAATTAGAACGTGCGTAGAGTGTTTCATGCGTAATCCGGAAATCGTTAACAACCCTATGGACCATCAATTGCCTAGTTCTTCCTTATTAATTGTATCAATCACAAGTTATTTTCGTTTAAAAGTGAAAACCTTACAAAAATATTTAGTTAGTCGTCATTTAATTTTAGTCGCTTGTTTGTGGGCGACAACTTTACAAAATCAAACAACTTTTTTACCGGTTACGTAGATATCTCATAATTACTTTTTAGTCATCTAATACTCGTAAATTCCCTTGGGTTCGATACTCGGAGTTGTAAAATACTCCTAATACTACTTGACCGTATACTTGCGTCTAAGCGCGTTAGTAATTCGCGTCAACCAACTCAACATATCTCCACCTTGACTTGAATTGTCTGGTCAACGGTAGCTGCTCCTCTTCTCGTAAATAAAGCTACGTCTTCTCAGCACCAGATGTCTCTCGTCACAGAGACTCACTGGACCTCCACTGGGTCCGACATGCCCCGAAGGGCCTCACTGGCTCAAGATATTGAGCAATCCAGACAATGCTGTAACTTGCTCTCCGGAACCGGCTTGGTGAACATATCCGCGGGGTTGTCAGCAGGCCCCACCTTCATCACCTTGATCCTTCTTTCACTTCTCAGAAAGTGAAACCTGGCGTCAATATGCTTGGTCCTCTCATGATGAACCTGGTCCTTAGTCAAGAAAATTGCACTCAAGCTGTCACAGCAGACTATCGCCTGATCTTGATGTAGCCCTAGATCATTGACGATTCCCTTAAGCCAAATTGCCTCCTTTGCTGCTTCCGTTGGAGCCATATACTCCGCCTCCATGATGGACAAAGTCACCGTCGGCTGTAGCGTCGCCTTCCAACTCACAATAGATGCTCCCAGAGCAAATACATAACCTGTCATTGATCTTCTACTATCAATATCCCCTGCATAGTCCGCATACGAGAAACCAGCTACCAAGATGTTTTCACTAGCCCCATAACATAGGCCAATGTCTGACGTACCCTTAAGGTACCTGAATATGCGCTTCACCGCCTGCCAATGGTCCCTACCCGGACGAGCCATAAAACGACTAACCACACTAACAGTGAATGCTATGTCTGGTCGAGTGCAGACCATATCATACATGAGACTTCCAACTGCGCTAGCATATGGAACCTTGGACATGTACTCCTTCTCCTCCTCGGTATGAACGGTTTACATTCCTAGCTTGCTGTTAGTTTCCATAGGAGTATCTATAGCTTTAGCTGATAACATCCCGAATCTTGCCAAGACCTTCTTGATGTATCCCTGCTGTGACAAGAAAAGCTTCTTCTTCTTCTTGTCTCCATAGATCTCAACTCGTAATATCTTCCGAGCAGCTCCTAGATCTTTCATCTTGAATTCCGCGCTAAGGGAACTCTTTAGTTCTCTAACGTCCTTGATATTTCGAGTTGCAATCAGAATATCATCCACATATAGAACTAGGTAAATACTTGATCCACCATGCAACTCTTTGTGATATACGCATCAATCATACTCGCACTTGTGGTAACCAATCTTCAACATGAAGCTGTCAAACCTCTTGTACCATTGCCTCGGTGACTTCTTAAGTCCATAGAGAGATATCTTCTGCTTGCACACGTGGTTCTCTCTTCCGGGAACTTGGAACCCTTCCGGTTGGCTCATGTATATCTCCTCTTCCAACTCTCCATGTAGAAAAGCTGTTTTGACATCCAATTGCTCAAGCTCTAGGTCGTGGTGTGCCACCATTGCTAGTAGCACCCGAATAGAAGTATGTCTGACCACCCGTGAGAAGATCTCATTGTAGTCAACTCCCTCTTTCTGACTGAACCCTCTTGCAACTAGCCTTGCCTTATACTTGATGCCCTCTCCAGATGCAGTTCCTTCCTTTCTTTTGAAAACCCACTTGCAACAGACTATCTTCCTTCCCGCAGGCAGTTTAACAAGCTCCCAAGTCGAGTTCTTGCTAAGAGACTCCATCTCCTCCCCCTTTGCGGCAATCGATTGTGCTGACTCACAACTAGATATAGCGGCCTTGTAGGAGGACGGCTCGTCCTATACCTCTTCCGCTACCTGTAATGCATATCCCACCATACCATCATCTATGTATCTCGCTGGAGGCTTGATGACTATTCTTTGTCTTCCCTCCGCAATATTCTGATGATCCGGTTCCTCTGGTGTAGACGCATCCTCACTATCAGACTCTTCTGCTTCTTCCTCTTCTGTTTCCGGCGTCGATGTAAGGATTTCGGAATCCTTAGGATCAATAATATCCGTCTCTCCCTCCCCCTTCTTCTTTGCATCCCCAAGCTCCACCTCCACGGAGTTTTTTCAACATATGAGACTCATCAAAGACAACACTTATGCTAAGTATAATCTTGTTGTCTGCCCATATCTTGTATCCCTTCACACCTGTTTCGAAACCCATGAATACTCCCTTCTTAGCTCTTGGTTCTAGTTTGCCATCATCAACGTGATAATAGGCAACACAACTAAAAAATATAAAATTTGAGTAATCCACTGCATTACCGGACCAGACTTCCATAGGAATCTTGCATCCTATACCTGTTTGCGGGCTCCGATTTATGAGATAGCATGTCATGAAAACTGCCTCTCCCCAGAAACCTCTAGAAATACCTGCATTCGAAAGCATGCACCTTGCTTTCGCTAAAAGTGTCTGATTCATTCTCTCGGGTACACCGTTCTGCTACGGTGTGTTCCGGACGGTGCGATGGCGTGCTATTCCCTAATCCTTGCAGAATCCATCAAACTCTGATGAACAAAACTCTAAGCTGTTGTCTGTGCGCAGCATCTTCACCTCCTTTCCCACCTGATTCTCTACTAGTGTCTTCAACTCCTTGAATCTTGCGAAGGCTTCACTATTGTGCTTCATCACGAATATCCAAATCATCCTGAAGTAGTCGTCTATGATGCTTAGAAAATACATGTACCCGCCAATCGCCTCAACTCAAGATGGACCCCAGCAATCCGAATGGATATAATCAAGAGTACCTTTTGTTCTATGAACCGCCTTTGGGAACTTGCTACGCTGTAGCTTCCCATACACGCAGTGCTCACAAAACCCTAGGCTCTTGGGCGCATGCCCGGTGAGATAGCATTTCTTGTGAAGTTCCTGCATTCCACGTTCACTCATATGACGAGCCTCATATGCCACAGCTTAGTTAGATCAGCTTCCTTAATCTCGGCTGAGACAACTCCAGCAGAACCTGTGATCGTTGAACTTTGCAACATGTACAAAGTCCCACTCTTGACTCCCCTGAGAATCACCTTAGAACCCTTGCAGACTTGTAGATCTCCACCTTCACTTTTGAAACTGTATCCCTTGCTGTCGAGTAGAATCAAGGAGATCATATTCTTCTTAATAAGTGGTACATGCCTGACTTGCTCTAAAGTACATAACTTCCCTTCATTTGTCTTCAATCTAATTAAGCCGCTCCCAATCACCTTACAGACGGATCCGTTTGTCATGTAGACAAACCCTCCATCCGTTTGGTTGTACGTCGAGAATAGCTCCTTGTTAGAGCAAATATGATAGGAAGCTCCGGAATCAAGGACTCACGCATCCTGAGAGTGCGTGACAACATCCGCCATTAGAATGTAATCATCCTCGGACAAAGCACATACATCCTTGGGAAACTTAGAACCAGAAAACTTAGAACCATTGCCCATTTTCCTTGCACCAAGCACAGACATCCTTGGGAAACTTAGAACCAGAAAATTACTTTTTCTTGTTCTTCTTACCCTTCTTGATTACCCCCGTCGCCATCAGTCCGGAAGCATGGTACTCTGTACCTGTGCCTGCACCCTTATGTGGCAACTCTCTAGCATGGAGTGCCGATCTGACCTCCTCTAAAGATAAGTCATCCTTGTTCACAATGAATGACTGCACGAAGTTCTCATACAATGGAGGTAACGAGATCAACAACAATAGTGTGGCATCCTCATCACCCACCTCCTCGCCAATATTACGCAAATCAAGGAGAATTGTGTTCAGTTAATTAAGATGGTCTTTGAGAGCCATACCTTCGAGCATCCGCAAAGTGAAGAGCCTTTGCTTTAGCATCATCTTGCTAGTGAGACTCTTCGTCATGTAGAGACTCTCCAACTTGAGCCAGAGCTTCGCTGCTTCCTTTTGATCTACGACCTCGATGATCACGTCATCCGATAAGCACAACATAATGTTTGAATGTGCCTTCTCCTCCATTTCCTTGAAATCCGCTGATACATTATTCATGCCTCCCTTGTCCGCGGTGAAAGGTGCCCACAAGCCTTGCGATTTGAGCAAAGACTCCATCTTTATCTTCCACAGACTGAAGCTGTTCCCTCCTGTGAACCTGTCGATCTTCAACATCGATCCGGACATCGTTCTTGGTGGATCTTGAACCCTAGTCGCGTGCTCCACCTAGATCGCAAAACCCTAGCTTTGATTTCACTAAGTTGTGAAACCCTAGCTTTGCTCCGCCTTGATCTTGATCTTGAAACACCGCCAAACCTGAGCTCTAATACCAGTTTGTTGTGACAAACCACCTCACGAACAATGAACGAATAAAGAAGAACACGGAATTTAACGTGGTTCGCTAGCAAAATATTTGCTAGCTACCTCCACGGCGAAAAAAAAAACCCTCACTTAAAAGGAACAAGACTACAAGAATGTTTTTGCATGCCTAATAGTGTGACTACTAGGTTCTTTATATAGTGCTAGGAAATTCCTAAAGTTTCCAAATTCGATTTAGAAACAAACTTGTTTCCTAACTAATCATCCACCGCTTTTGACTTCCAATGTTTCCTAATCAAAGTTGAAAACAAAGAATTTGGCCGCCTTTGACCAATTCAAGGCACCAACTCAACAACATGGTAGTTATTCAATTTTCCTGCTTGATTGTTTGCTTGTCCTTTTAAAATATTATCTCTGCGGGAAAACTGGAGATGACACAATGTGGATGAACTAAAAACTAGGGATTGAAGATGGAATAACAAACTCCTCTGCAGATTTTATTTACTTTAAATATTCTCATGTGTTGCGTGAAAATCCCTCACATTGTAATATTTCTCCGGATTTAGTTTGCTGTATTATGTGAACTAGCTGTAATGACTCGTCAATGTCTCAAGGAAAATCTCCGTTGACTTTGTTTCAAATTTTAAAGATGAGAGGAAGAATTATGGAGGTGATGACGACGAACGTGTGTATAAAGTCTAAACCATAGAAAATGGAGTAACAAACAAATCTTCAATCGTTTTGGGCTTAATTACTTAATAGATACCTCCAATATATCCAAACTAACACATTGCAACCCCCACTTTTAGAATATATGCTTATTTCATCCCCATTTGCAGTAAATCATATTTATTGAAACTGATAATTTTTTTGACTATCACGTCCTATTGATGAAAGGGTACAATTGTCTATTCTTTTATTGTATTAACACTCATAACACACCGCCACAGTCACCACTCCAGTTGGCCCGAACACCGTCACGCAACTCAGATTCCGGTAACATAAGCCCACATTTCCGGCGACCAAATCCCAGATTCCGGCGACTGAATGAAATAACATGAGCAAAAGTCAGACAATAGAACCAAATTCACAGAGTGAATAGATCTGAGAGGAAGAGGGAAAAGACTTAAAATGTTTATTAGACAAATTAAGAACACCACAACCATCATCGCCACAACCACTACCACCATCATTGCCACAGTAACCACCAACGCCGCTGCACTATACCAAATCCCGGTCACCATACGCACTGCCTCCACCCCCAACCTCCTCCACCCCCAACCTCCATGGAAGCTGAACACCACTACTCCTATAAATAAATCAAATCAGGAATAGGCCTCCAACAAGCCAAAAACCCATCTCATCACCACAACCCAGATCCTCGTAACCTCAGCCACCATCGCCGCCACATAACCTGCAGATGCTTTGCCCTGGTTTGAGTCTTTTCCGGTGGGCCTCGTCAGGACCATAGATGCCCTTTTCGGCAGCGGCTGGTAGTTGGTTCTGAGTAAAGAAGAAACGTAGAAGACGGTCGCAGTAAAGGAGGCAAAGAAAAGAGATTATTAATAGTAATCATAAAAATTCCATCGAGGCCGGTTGAGAGGGAGGCGGAGAAAAGTGAAACATGGCTGCTCATCTTCTTCATCTTTTATTTTTGAAATACTCTGATTCTTCATCTTATCTTCATCCCCATTAGTTTTATTTATTTACTTTAAATTTTTAATATGTTATTTTTAAGTATTGACAGATTTACCCTCTCTATTTAGATGATATTTTGATGGAACTTTTAACCAGTTTGCAATTAGTATGATTTATTGCAAATGGGGGATGCAATAAGTATATTTTAGAAGTGGAGGATGCAATGTGTTAGTTTCGGTATACTGGAAGTATGCATTAAGTAATTAAGCCATCTTTTTGTCCTATTATAAAATTTCTCTGGATTTTATTTGCTGTAGTAGGTGAACTTAGCGTAACCCCACGCTAATTTGCAACACATATCTCTACTTGATTCTTTAGACTTATAGTAAATAGCGCGTGCTTTTAAAGTTAATTTGCAACGCAGATCTCTACTTGATTCTTTAGACTTATAGTAAATAGCGCGTGGTTTGAAAGTGATAGGTCTTCCGTCAGCCCGCACCATATGCGCTCTTTGGACTTTTTTTCTTCTTCTTCTTTTATCCCGAATTAATTATTTTACGCAGTCGTTCAATCAGATCTTCGCTTGAAATTTCTTTTCATACATACTCAGATATATCCACACACACATCCATTAATTTTTACATTTTTTTCACTCTAATTGTTTTTCTTAATTGTTATTTGTTAAACTTTACAATTATAGTGATTTTTCAAATATGTACAACGTAGAAATGTTATAATAAGTAGTTAATATACCAAAAAAAATGAATATACAAACAAAAAGTAGTTAGAGAACAGAGTCACGTCTTTCAACATTGTTGGACTATATTAAGGGTGAGTTTGGGAATGCTTCTGCTGCCAGCACAGCTGCGTTCCGACAGCAGATGCAGTTTTTGTGTGTTTGGTAAAAATAAAATTTCTGCTTTTCCGGACAGTTTCTGCTGTCCCACAGCAGTTTTCAGGAAGCAAGGGGGGAGATGCTTTTCCAGAAAGTGATTTTGATTATTTTATCTACAACCGATTTTGACCTTACAAATTTTTAAAATATCAATAGTTATCTTTCCGAAAATGACACGTGTCATAAATTTTTGTCATTTTACCCTCTCACTGCAACTTCACAGTTGATTTTACCAAACACAAAATTACTATATCAATATTTCACAGCAGCTTCTACGTAATATTTACCAAACAATATTTTTTCAAGAATTCACTGCAGCTTTCGACAGTGTTTTCACACAGCAGCTTTCTACCACCGCCACAGCATTTCCAAACTAGCCCTAAAAATGTTCCATCCTTCAAGCAAAGGCAGTCATAATAATGCTCACACCAACTTGCGTCGATTTTGTGATTCCTTCAATCTTGGAGTTCCTAGTGAAGCATAGGGACGAGGAGCGGGGCACAATGCGTAAGACAGATCTAGCACATGCAGCTATATCTCCTTTAAGATCAAGAAAACAATGTGCTGCTATGGGAGAGTTAGAACCAGCAAGGTAATAACCAACTACTTGCGCATTCCACAACCGATATGGGATAACTCAAACAATATACAATCCCTAGTTTGTAAAATCCAGTGAAAACCAACTGAATACTTGAAAAAGAAAAAAGAAAAATAGATAACAGAACCATGAAGATTTACACAGTGACAATGGTGGGATAAGACACATTGTAGGATATCGTCGTTGTCACGGGAAGCGTCCTCGAGGCTTGGATCTTGTTTCTTTGATCATGGAAATAAAATGTCTTTGGAGTCGCCATTAAAACAGCTTGTACAGGTTCCCTTTGAATGAAGCTTTTCTTTAGCTGCTTGGGTCTCAAACAGACCCAGTTCAGTATCCTCAATGCTATTGTTAGTATGGTTACCAGAACTACAAATTGACATGAATACAGAGCTCAGTTTGACCTCCATTGTAGAGGGACAGAAAACTCTGAAAGTTACCAGGAATGTGAGTAAACTATAAACTTGTAACCGACAGCTCAGTAATGAGTGCATTACTAAACCAAAAATGTATTCATCTAAACTAGTATATATCCCCACAGAGCGCGGAGAATTAATTGTAATTTATAATCTCAACCTTCCCTGAATATAACTTACAAAACAGTGTATTGAAAGGAAGCCAGAGTCAGATCACCCCATTTTCAATAATGCTGTGAGTGATCTGGCAGTGACTCTATACTTCCTGACAAACCTCCTACAATACCAATCAATCGCAAGAAGCCCCTCAAGCCTTTGATTGTGGTGAGATTAGGCGGAAAAAAATGTGGACGAGGGAGAGACTCCCGGAGGATGATGGAATTCATGAAGAATAAAGCTTGACTAGGTAAAGGGCAGGAAGGATCTAAGCATACACAAATCTACAACATGAATCAAAGCGGAATATTCATGTGTACCTTTTCTTCCTTAGCTCCTAGCGCAGCGGATTGATCTTGTTGTTGTTGCTTGCTTTCACGTGCCTTCACCTTGATCTTGCTCCCACCGATCTAGTGTGAATCTCGAGGACGAACATTATGATCCACCCCACATACCACCTCCTTGGATGTAGTTGGAGAGAGACTAGGGTTCTCTACAACTTGAGAGTGAATCTAGACAGATTAACTTTACTGTGTGGAATAACAATTTAATATGTAAGAGGCTACCTCTTTATATAGTCAAAACTTATCCTAGGTTTACATATAAACCCCTAGGGCTTGAGCCTTAGCTACTAACCCCTCTAGGTTTGTGCATTAGTCCAACTAATCCCATAAGGTTATGATAATTGCATTTGGCACCCCACATAGGCGCATCAATTGCTAACATCTCCCACTCGCACAGTGGGGTTGCACAATCCATCCTGTCTCTATCAATCTCCAACTATTTATCATCTACAAAAGAGTAGTGTTGTGGCCGTGGCGTGTGACCGGTGAGAGTACCTGCATTTCGGGAGATCCGTACACCAAACTCGTATAGCCAGCATGGGAAGGCACCCTTTCGGGAGATCCACAAACCAAACTCGTATAGCCAGCGCAGGAAGGCACCCTTCAAAATATAACATTAATAATGCACTCTGTAACTCTCGTATTTCCCAGAATCTTCCTATTGTCATCTCGTGGATCATGAGCACCTGCCTTGTCGCGAAGGCCATGCTCCAATGAATTCACATCTCCTTTATATTTTCATATCCTACATGATCCCGTAAGATCTTGTAGGTGGGCCCAATGAAGATAATAAAGAGCGATGCAATGAGAATCTTTCCTTACATACATGTGTCACTAAGATTCGGCTCAGCTGCTTTCCCAGCAGTGTCCGGAAGGCCGAATCATCCATAGCCGTAAGGTGTCACGGCAAAGTAGCACCACCGACCCGTCTCTTCATGACACAGACGTAAGTACAAAGGGTATACAGTGTCAATCACCTTCATATGATCGAAGAGGCTCACACGATGAAGAATCCCAGGGACTAATTCTACTCATCACCTCATGGTCACTCATAAGCGCGCGTTATTCAGGGGGAATATGCGCCCTAGTGTTTAGACTCCGATCAGAGCGCATGTCTTATCCTGCAAGGCACCACTATGCAGATGTCAATCCGGTAACCCTTATGGCCACCAGCCCGAGTACTGCAATGTCACACTATTGTGAACAATTGTCAGTTCTTGGATCCGGCTTTCTCTACGCAGACTGTACATGACCCGGGGTAATAACGATGTTCGATTGGCCATAACTAGTCTCACCTTGGAACTTACTTCCAATGCGGCAATTGAGTCCGTCTGACAGGCTACTAGCTCTACTGATAGACATCTAGCTCTTATCATAGGCCATATGCTTTACGTGATATGCATCTCATATCATATCCAGGATATTGCGAAGGCGGTCGTTCGTGTGAGTGAGCTGACCTAGTGTCTGCGTGACATGCTCTAAGCTAGTACAGGAAATATAACATATCATACACGTATCAAAAAACATGCGACATAAATAACAAATCCATTCCTAATATCCAATCAATCAATGTCTCAATCGTCTTAATCAGTCTGACACCTAGTTCCATTTGCCTAACCCTATATTCCTAGTATGACCAGTGAAAGTAGCCTTAAGAAGAGGCTTGGTCATAGGATCAGCTAACATCTGATTCGTGGGAATATGCTCTAGAGTAACATCTCCTTTAGCTACTACTTCCCTAATGAAGTGGTACTTTATCTCAATATGCTTGGCCTTGTTGTGGTATTTTGGGTCCTTAGCACAAGCTATGGCCGACAGACTATCACAACGAAGCGTTACTGGTCTTGGTTCGTCAACCACTCCTAATAGTCATCTAGCCAACTAATAGAATAGTCATCTTGACAACCTTGTACAAGTAATTGTCTCACCCCTTTGTCTCTATATCCGGATTGGACACGAGACATACAAGTCACACTCGTATATCCAATCCACAGTTTCTCGATCCATGGGAATAGCCTTATTCGTGCAAATAACATCAATATCCTATATTGATTTATTGGAGTCTGGCCAGACATTCTATAAGCACTATCCCTCGAGTGGCCTATGATATTTGCTCCCGTTATGTGGGAGGGAATAATTCTATCTACGTACACTACGATCTCTAAGCTTGCTTCTTATTGTATCCGGTACACGCCTTTATAACTACCCAGTTACGGTGTAGCGTTTAACGCTACCAAAATCACAATAATCCACAACTAGAATATATAGCGACTTCAAGTCTAAGGATGACAATACCATTGCACCGCGAGAAGCACTTGTGACTTAACATAACGTGTATGTAGCCTTCTCGGAGATGGGTCAATCAAGTGCGTCATTACCCTTAATGCACACCTATGTGTTGGATCATGATATCTCCATATCAATCCAACCCCATACTAGTCTATAGATGATCGTCACATTAATCATTATACCGGACTAGGGATATTTAAGATAAACAATACAATTGTAAATCTAAGGACTTCATTATATTAAATATCGAATAAATAATAAATGAATTTTTTAGCCACAAATAAATTCATACTAAACTAGATTGCCTCTAGGGCATCTATTCCAAAAGCATCATCATCATTAGAAGATGTAATGAATGAACGAGAATCATAAACATCATCAATGCTAGAACAACCAATATCTAAATAAAATAAACCACGAGAAATGTAACCAGTACCAAAACATGAGTTGTCAGAAAACAGTTTCGCAAAACCACCCTCAAAAACAAGTTTTAAATCCAAATCCTAGAAATGCCTAGAAACGGAAATCAAGTTCTTGCGCTCTCCCGGAGCGTATAAAACGTCTTGAAGAACAAGCGTCTTTCCATACTTTTATCTTCGTGTCCGTCCTTCTACTGCCACTGGAACTCGCCTATAATCCATGCACATATCGTAGTCACATGCTAGGTGTTCGCTTGCACCTGAGTTCAACCCCACTCATTAGGGGAATTAGAAATTAAAATTTGACTTATATCACAACAGTTTGAGTTTGGATTATGGCATACCTTTGGCTCGGTACAATCATGAGCAAAGTGACCCTTCATTTGGCAGTTGAAGCACAAGACCCTTTCCAAATTTCTAACCTTTCGGCCCTTCTTCCCACCAGCGCCTTTCTTGATCTTGGGTTTTGGGTCCCCCAACGGGTTTCCCTTTTCCCTTGTCGTTCTTATCTGCTTTCTTCGAGTTCCTGCGTGGCTTGCCCGCCTTGGGACTGGGTATCTCTGCCAATAACACCTCCCCATTAGACTTAGCAACCTTAATTCGCTCAGACTCCAACAGTAGGTGATGTTTGACATCTTCAAACGTCTTGACATCTGCATTATGGGTCATGTTTTGCTTCATGTGATCCCACGAGCGTGGCAGAGAACGCAGTACCGCATGTACTTGCTCCTCATCAGATAAGTTACGACCGGCTGCAATCAACTCTCTGATCATGAAGGCCATTGCCCTCATATGCTGAGTCATTGTGTGCTCAGGCTTCATGCGATATGAGTCGAACCTCATTCTCAAGACTCGCATCTTGGTGACAGAAGTGGATCCATATTTGCTCTTGATCGATTCCCACATCTCCTTTGCATTGACATAATTTTCAAACTCCCTGATGAGGTCATCTTCCATCATACATAGAAGATTGTGACATGCCTTCCTATCTGCCGCTTCCCACTTATGAAAAGCAGCTAGGTTGCGTTCATGTTCCACCAAGGTCTGATTTTCAGCCATCACAGGTTCGACCTTTTCTTTCTGGAGATGGTCGGACAAGTCCATGTATAACATGTAGTATATAGCACGATGGCTCCACAAATCGTAGTTGTCCCCATTAAGCTTTACAGCTTTAGCAGAATCGCCAATGAGACTAGATGATTTTGACATTACTGAAAATATGAGACATAGTGGATATTAGTTACTAGCTTTTGTTTAGCTCCTAAATAACATGTGACATCCATTAAAACTTAATAGTTCCTCACAAGGACTCCACCAAAACCTAGCGTATATCCTAGGAATCAAACCTCATCACTTGTGATTTCCTATCAATTTTAATCATGTCCTCATGTGAGCTCTTTTGTTTTAGTTCTTTAGCATGCGAGGTTACACATATATATCCAACCACACGCAATTAATAACATAAAACAAGCATAAGCATAAATAAATACGCAATGGATATGGCCCCTAAGGCGCACTCCCACTATTGAGAGTACTTCTTGAGCAAGTCTTGAACTTCTTATCATGCCATCTCGCCTATCTCGAGAACTCCAAGCTTGAGGCTCCTTAGACCATCTATTTGCTCCTTGCACCATATATTTTGGTTTGGCCACCTCTCTTGAAGCTTCTATCTTCAATCTCTACTAACTATCTTATTTCTAATAAGAAGTAACCTCATAGAGGCGATTGGATGAGAAGAGAAGACACTAGAGTATATAGAGAAGCACGACACGCAGGCCGTATTTTATTTGATTACAAATTCAAAACCAAAACCAATTATAAAAAAACATCTATGCCACATCCATGCACCAAACAAATCCATTCAACCCACAACAGTCTGTAAAAAAATATAATAAACATAATGGAATTTTCGAGAAATTTCCGGAATTAAATACTAATTACTGGAAATAAATAAGCAATAATCTAATCAACTAAAAAGATTAAAAATTGATCCCTACAACTTAGGGTCTCACCACCTAGGTAGAAGGTAGGGAAAAATGACCTAAGTCTCGAGAAAAAATTTGGGTTTAAAACAGTGTGTTTAAGGTCGTCAAACTGCCTCGGGAAGTGCTCTAAACACTAATTAATTAATCTGGAAATTACTAAAATTTTCCGTCGCTCAAAAAGTCAGGAAAAAGACCCAAGAAAATAGGAAATTCAATTTGGAGTACATAGGAAAAAACCGGACAAAAAATGGCGGCAGGAGGAGGTCGCACGCGCCACCGCGCGTGGGCGCGTCCGCCTCCGTCACGCGCCGACGTCGGCCTTGTGCCACGTCAGCCGCCACGTGGTACGCCACGTCAACACCTATAGCGACGTCAAATGCCACGCCGGCTGCCACGTCAACCGACACGTTGCATCCACGTCATCGCCCTGCAGGCCTGCGTGCTGACGTGGCACACAAAGGGCGCGTGAAGCCCACGTGCCGCCTTCCCGTGCTCCGTTCCCGATGAAATTAATATTTATGGGATCGTCTTTTCGGCTTGATCCGGATTATGTGTTCAAAATTCAATTTTAACAAGTTTTGAAAAACATGTTCTACTGATTAGATCTAACAGTCCAGATTAATACAGTTCCGAAACTTTAAAGGGGCATATCTTTTTCATCGTTAATCTAAAAGTTATAAAATTTATATTTGTGGAATCCTCTTGAAAAACCCTATCCAACAATTTAGGTCTTCCCTACATATTCTGAAAATTGAAAAATTCGATTTTCTTCTGTGTTCAAGTTTCGGGTTCAAACTACGAGGCACGAAAAACAAAACCAGGCTCTGATACCAATGAAGGGAAGGAAGGATATAAGCATACATAGATCTACGACATGAATCAAAGTGGAATATTCATGTGTACCTTTTCTTCCCTAGATTCTAGCGCAGCAGATTGATCTTGTTGTTGTTGTTGCTTGCTTTCACGTGCTTTCACCTTGATCTTGCTCCCACCGATCTAGTGTGAATCTCGAGGACGAACACTATGATCCACCCCACTTACCACCTCCTTGGATGTAGTTGGAGAGAGACTTGGGTTCTCTACAACTTGAGAGGGAGTCTATACAGAGTGGAATAACAATATAATATGTAGGAGGCTACCTCTTTATATAGGCAAAACTTCTCCTAAGTTTTCACATAAACCCCTGGAGTTTGAGCCTTAACTACTAACCCCTATAGTTTTGTGCTTTAGTGCAGCTAATCCCATAAAGTTATGATAATTGCATTGGGCACTCCACATGGGCGCACCAATTGCTAACACTAGGGATATTGTAAAGTCAGTTTGTAATTAGGAATCAAACCAAACAATTCACCCACACTGATTGCCATTTCTGATAAATTGACGACTTATTCATGTGGTTTCAATATAAACCTGGTACTCTTTCCGAGTTGTTACTACCACAACAGTCGCGCACTTGCGGCTTGGTTTTATCAGGCAAAACAAGAGAGAAATACATCTGTAGCCATTTATTTGCGAGGCTTATTTTGCAAATATAGTAAAAGATGGTACATCATAGCCCACCTTGAGACCATGCGCAAGACAAATTCCCAAATTCTTGCATCCTTCTTCTGAAGATTGAAGTCCTATAGCTTTTGTAAGATCAAGTGAGTACCATGTTGGGGATGGAGAGTAAGGACAAGGCACGGAGCATGCACATATGATGGTGAAAGCTGAAATGAAAAGTGTCGTAAAATTGTGGCCATTGCTATTTTCACTTCTACCATGGCGAAGTTTTGTCCAATGCATATCCGAGGTCCCCCACCAAATGGGATGAAAATATTTCGGCCATTTGTCGCCTTCAAAATCCCTTCAGAAAATCTTTGCGGATTGAAATCCATAGCATCCTCACCCCAAAGCTCAGGGTCTCGATGGATGGCGATGGTCGGCACATTAACCAGAATTCCTTGAGGCAGCATAAGTCCACCTAGTCTTGTTTCTTTGTGTGCCACTTGAAGAAGATATGCTGATGGTGAGTACAACCTTAGAACCTCATTGAGAATCATGCTCATCTGCAGCCACAACATTTTGGAGTAGAAAATTAGATTATTTTCTATGTATGCACTTCTAGAACTGTTTTACTGGACCACATTTGATTTTTTAATGACGTGGGTAACCCAGTCTCTATCCTTCAGGTGCATACTAGTTAAGCCCTCGCTCTAGTGTAATAGCTGGTAACCCACACTGGAGACAAACCCGTCTGAGAGAGGCTCACAGTTTAGAATGCCAATTGAGCTACACACTAAAGGGTAACATCGTGAAAAATTCAATTTCAAATGAATGTACTCACGGTTTTTAGATTATTTAGCCCGTCAAAGTCTGGTATGTTGTCTCCAAAGACAGCGCGAACTTCTTCTCTAGCTAGAGCTTGCCACTTTTGATGCTTACTCAACAAGACCATTGTCCAAGCCAGAAGAGCAGAGCTGGTTTCTTGCCCGGCAAGGTAAAATAGCTTGCTTTCCTCGATCACTTCTTGCGTAGTCAATGCAACCATCTTTCTGCTTCCATGTTCTTGAAGTTCTTCAAGATTTGTTTTCAGTAGAATTCCCAGTAAGTCGTTATCCTCGCCTCCTCCTTTAATCGTTTGTTCTTTTTTCTTGATGATTTTCTTTAATATAGTATTCACTTCGTTAAAGACCGCTTTCATCGTTCTGTTTCTCTGAGTTGGTAGAAACCTACATGTGTAACGACATTTACATTAGAAGCAATAGGAGAAAGCAACCATAGAGAGGCTACGGTGTTGTGCTTTATTTCTTCACTCATTTAATTTTACCTTGATCCTGGAATGTAAGGTGACTGCAACAATGGAAGCATCAATTCACACTGGGCTTTCTGAAGTTCAAATATCTCTTTTCCTTCTTCGTAGTTACTGCCAAACGCTGTCCTTGAAATCACATCTCCCGCGAAATTAGAAATATGAGGCCACACATCTACCTCACATAACCCTTCTGTTGAGACTAACGCTTCCCATTTGCTTATCATTTCAGCCCAGCTCGAGTACATTGCCGGTACCATTTTCTATTAACAACACCAAAATATTAGGAAATTTCTTTATCTGCTTTGAATTTTCATTACCATTGTGGAAAATTTTGTGACAAACATGGGACGAATGATATTTGAATTTCTTGTCGCATATTCTGTTCTTACACAAAGTACTGTATGTAGATGTCGAGAAATAAGAAGATTACCTTGAGCTTATCGAGGTGAAATGCAGGGTTGAGGAGGTTTCTGTGCTTAGTCCATTTTTCGCCTTCATATGAAATCACCCCGGACATTATTAGCTTGAGCAATGGATTCGCTCCCGGTTTCCGGAAGACTTCGTGGTTGAACATTATTTCCTTTATCAGTTTTGGATCTGTAATGGTTATGCACGGTGTTGGCCCGAACCACTGGAAGTAGTTTTTACCTGGCCATTTAGAAATGAAAGTACATCCTCTGGAACGGTAAGTTGGTAATTTTTTCCAAGAATCTCAGTAAATGGTAACATAATTGCAAATTAAAGTAAACAACCTGAATTTAATTACACAATAGTAATTCAACTGTCAGTTTATCCCTCTTGCTCAGATTACCTCTGTGGATAGCCTAATCAGGCTTCGTAGCTAACAAAAGTGGAGTTATTTTTTGAGAAATGTTTTCTGTCCCAAATCGGAATTATGTGAGTTCTATGTATTGTGGTTATGAGTTATGACAAATGACACTAAACTTACATGCACTTTAACATGACATCTTAGAAACATAATGTTTTGAATATCTATATCTATATAAAAGCAATGCTATGAGAGAGGTTAAACCTCCTTATGACACATATGATTTTAGAAGAAATATAAATATGCCATGTGTCATCTTATGTGGCAGAATTGCCAATAAAGTCTTGCCACCTAAGTTCCTAAAGACATGTCTAAGCTTGAAGAGCCAATTACAAATTGCCAACGCAAATTCAGTGCCATGTCATACATACAAAAATCATATTTTATCTAATCTTTACATATCTCCATGCATGGAAAATTGAACAGCTCATTATTCACACATATTCATGCATGGAGAATTGCCAAATTATTTTTCATTTATTATCTATGAATTTTAGAAATCAAAAAGTGGCAATTTATTCTAACAAAATTCAATGTATCTGATAAGAAAATAGATTCTTACAAAAATATCTATGAATTTTAGAAATCAAAAAGTGGCAATTTATTCTAACACAATTCAATGTATCTGATAAGAAAATAAATTCTTACAAAAATTGATTGGAGTGTTAGTATGAGAATGGAGCATAAAACGAGCCAATAAGGGGGGGGGGGGGGGGTGAAAATGCTATTTCTTAAACTAAAAGGGCTAAGATTGTTCTAATTTCGAATCTCAGACGGTGATGTTAACATTGATTTATAACATTTCTTTATTTTGTCTCCTTATCTTCTCCATCCTCTCGGAATATGAAACTAGAGAAATACGTCGAGCGGTGCAATAAACCCCACAGTCGATTCCCCGCCCAGAAACGTAATCGACCAAAGTCTAAACAAAAATGGAAGCCAAGATATCCTCCTACTTGACACTTGCCTCCAGTACCGCTCCTCCCTCACCTGAAGAGGTAAACAAAAAACCCTAACTTCAAATTTCACTTTTCCAATATTGACTTTTCCTCCCTCTAAGGGTTCATGATATTTGGATATTTTTTCTTTTCTTCAGGTTCTGTCACTTCTTCTTCTTAATATTTTGCAAGAGCTATCAAATTTTTTTTAGCCGGGTTATTACAGGTGATTCTTCCCCATGACCTTTCTTTCATGTGCTCATTTGTTTTATATGATGTTACAATTTTCCCTTTTGTTTGATTCAGTATACTTTGAATTAACCGTAAAAAAAATTTATAAGTAATCAATTGAACAAAAACAAGATGCATACAAGCTGAAAATATGGTTTAAATCAAATTTGAACCCCACGTTCGTAAGTCTTCAATTGAAACTAAGATCTGAAATGTATCAATGAATCAAAGATGTGATATTTATGTGTGATACTGAGCCATCTTCTGTTTCAAGATGATTTTTTCCTTCCACTGGGAGCCCTCGGTACATGGTTAAAAACATATGCTATGGCTATTTGTAGATGGGCGGTTATCCAGATTTATTTCTTACATTTACTTGCAGCCCTAAGTGGAACTAGAAGCAGCTACAAGATTGAGGCCGAAGTTAGTGATCCCGCTGGTTTGGCAACTTTTGTCATTTTTGACAATCCGACAGAGAAACACTCAAGAAAAAAATAGCAGAACTTGCTTCAATGTTTGCCGAGGTGAACAATACAAATTATTGCCGAAAAAATTGAAACTTCATCATACATATAAATAATTTATATATATATATTTTTTGAGATATATATATATATAATGATTTTTTAGATTAATGCCTATTTAGCATTCATGCTCAACCTCATAATTTCTTCATGACAAATTTGTTAGAACTTCGTTATCTTTTCCCACCGTTTACATCCGTCGAGAAATCTTACTCTTAATATGCTTCTTCTGACATTTTCAACGCTACGAGTCGTTAACCTCAGTTTCGTATTTTTTTTCTCAATTCATATCAAAACAGGAGATAGAAGCAAAATCGTGCCTGTTATTATACATATATGCAACAACTCCTATATTTTTGAATTAAAAATCAATGAGTTAAATATCAAGGATGGCTAGCAAAAATACATCGTAACAAAGATGTTGTACCCTGCAATAACAGGTGAAGGGGAAACAGAAAAACCCATAGAGGTTGAGGTAAGGTCTTTCCTACCATGTTACCACTATGAAACCCGGACTTACCAAACTACATCTTGCAACAATGTCCTTTCCATTCCATGAAATACCATGAATTAATCATAAGCTGCCAAGCATGCAAATGACATATCTGACATTGTAATGACACATGAATGTTAATCTCATAGTAATGACCTAACATTTCTCAATTTAACAATTTTTTTCTCAAAAAAAATTATTTGCAGTACCAAGATTTTCTTTTGTCAGACAGCCCAAGGGAGGTCATAAGCAAGAGCACAACAAAGACACGATCCTTAACTTCAAAAAGTCACAGGCCTCAGTGTAAGTTTACTTTTTTTTTTGAAATTTATAAATGAAACCCCGGCCATAACTCTCTTTTAAAGGCTTATTCGGTCCACTTATGCGCAGTATAACAATACTGCTTCGTCAGAAATCATCCCACAAGTTCTTGCCAAAACCATGACGAGGAAACATAAATCTTACTCAAAAAACAAGGTGGCTGCAAAGAATAAAACTGAGCCAACCCACTGTGTAAGTTTACTTCCAGACCAGTTCAATAGTATTACACTTTTCTCCCCAAAGAACGTAAATAAACCTCCCAACAAAACCTTTCTTCTAACGCGAGTGAATTTTTTTCCTAAACTCTAACCAATCTGTAATGCCTCCAATTGGTAAAACATTTGCAACCATTTTCTAACACAACATCAATATCGTTGTATTTCCCATATTCTTTTACCTTCATCATAGCATCCAGTTTAAAAATACAAATATCGCTTTCTCTAACAAACTTCATTTCTTCTCAAATAATGATAACAAGATATCCAACATGGTCAACCAAATATTGTAAAATTATAAGCATAAAATATCTTTCATTGCTCGAATAGATATTCTCCTTTCCCTACACTAATACACATGAAGAGGAAATTGTCTTCTCAGAAAATCCCCCAATAGCCCTTCATTTGTTCAGACCGAAACAGTGATAATGAAGCAAAACATTAGCTCAATTGCCAATGAGGATGACAAGAATTCAGATGAGGTATCTAACGGCGATTGCTATTTTTAATTCCATGCCAATATATTTTTTGCTCATAACATCCATAGGTTACCATCACACCCTTTCTAATGGAGGAAATGAAACATAAGAGCTTACACTGCCCGTGATAGTTTTAATCTTTAAGATCTTATTTACGTATACTCATATGCATGACTCACATATTGCTTCTTAACAGACCCTCCTAAAATTAGAGCATAAAACACAAGGAAACAAAAAGCTAGCACAAGGACCAAGGGAGCACTAAAAAATTCGAACAAGCTGGATGATAGTGTGAGTTTACCTCGATTTACTTCCATAAAGTTGTCACACCAATTATTACAAGTCGTATAATTAATTATTCCATGACTTACATATATTCATACATGTATCCTTCCAATTCAGACCATTGACGACCAACTCCCGCGTCAAACAACAAAAAGAAAACAGGGATTGACTTTGAAGGCTATGGAAGCAATTTATGATGGACGCAACTTACAAGACAATGCTCCCCTAGCAATATTGGAGAGATCTAAGATAGTGCAATCAACTGTCAAATTATGAGAATTATGAGCAACAGCTTTTGGATGCTATTTGAAAACTAAAAAAAGCATGTACTCCATAATTTAGTTGGTTATTCTATTTCAACATTAGTAATACAAGTATAACATTTTAAATTAGTGAATGATGTAAGAACTGTTTTTCAGTTACTTATGTCACTACTATTTTGCTACTTGCGGATTCTGCTTCTGATTTTAAAATTACCAAAATTCAATTTCACTTAACGATTTCTCCATTAATTTTTACAAAAGAATCACAAACAACCCCGAAAATTTAAATTCATACATTTCGTTGCTCATACACAGCCCACGCCATGGCGCGGGGTTAAGACTAATTTCTAATAATGTAGTGTTGTGCAGATATTGGTCACTAATCTTATAAGAAGGCAAAACATATACGGCTTTTGAATATTTCAAGACATGGCCTTTAAATGAACATCTGTTTATTTTTTTCCATAAACCTTAAGCACCTTCAATTTGTGGGAAAACTCCTTGCACTTTTCATCTTAAGACAAAAAGCCTCCACTGGTTAACATGGTTAGATTAAATTAACAAAAATGTACTGTAATACTTATCTTATGAGCTCACGTGATTGGCTGTAATACCCATCTCATGATGGGTTTGCAGTGAGTTCCGTTAATTTAATCAAACCATGTTAATGAGTAGAGGTTATTTGTCTCAAAATGAAAAGTTCAGGGAGATTTTTTATGAAATTGAAAGTGCTAGAAGTTTAATATCACAAGCATCGAAGTGCATATAGGTTTAATGTCATTTGTTCTTGTGGTTATAGATAGTGTGCTCCTTAGCTCATTTTCAATTAGTTTTGGTGGAATTCCATGATTCTTAACTAGTAATAACTGCTTGTTTATTATATTTTGTGTGTTTCAATGAAAACCTTTTTTACAGAAAATGGCAAAGGCCTAGTTTGCCTTATGATTGAACCAGTCGTGGCCTTAAGTCGAATTTGAGAATAATCCTCTCCCTCTAGGCATTTTGTGACTGAATGGGGCAAAATTCCTAAGAAGCGAAGTCCTAAAACTAGGATTCAATGCTGTGCTAATGTTCTGAGTCATGCCTTGGATCTAATATATATCTCAGTTAAATCCTCAGTGTTAAGAGAGCACTGCAGCAAAGAAATCAGGAACAACCTACAAGAAGTAATAATGTCTGTGCTAATGCTCTTCCTTGTGAACTGCTAACTAATTGGGGACAAAAAATTTAATAGGCACCAGAGAAGCAGTAAATTACCATGAAGATTTAGACAGTGACGATGAAGGGGGAGGACACGTGGCAGGATGTCGTTGTCCGAGACATCCATGGGAGTGGATCTTGCTTCGTTCATCATGGAGATGATCTCTTTGGAATCACCAAACAAGAGTTTGTATGGGTTTCCCTTTAAACCTTGTTTCCT
This sequence comes from Linanthus parryae, assembly GCA_023055425.1. Lineage (NCBI taxonomy): Eukaryota > Viridiplantae > Streptophyta > Magnoliopsida > Ericales > Polemoniaceae > Linanthus > Linanthus parryae. The sequence goes on from JALGPY010000009.1 coordinate 43,567,267, forward strand.
CAAGCATCTCTCCAGCTGCTTTGGTCTCAACCATACCCAGTTCAGTATCTTCCATGTTAATGTCAGTAGAGTTACCAGAAAGAAGGAGATCCATACGGAGCTCAGTTTGACTTCCATTTCAGAGATGGAGAAAGAACTTGGTAAGTGATTTTGATGAATGAGTCAGTGTATTATAAACTAAAGAAGATGACAGGCAACACTTGTAATATAAACTTAATTTCTGGATCTTGCTTGTGAGCTTCACTAATAATGTCAATTTGATTGAATAATCTATAAGACCTCGCGTCTGGAGCAGGTATAGAAGACACTTTGCACCTTGTACTTAGGCAGAAGTACATTTTACTACCCGTTTGAACAAATACAGTTTGCACCCTCGTAACGGAAAACAGTTAGGACACTTAGCACCCTTATGTTAAGTTCCGTCCACAAAGTCAAATTATTAAACATTTTTTGATTGATTTACCCCTATCTATCATGTTTGTTTGTGTTTGTGTTCTTGATGATCTTAGTGAATATCAAAACAATGAAGAAGATAAGAACCCCATACTCCACAAACACTACCAAATTTACTCTACATACACACATAATTCTTGAACCAATTTCCAATTTCACAAGTATGTGCATGAATAGAATTAAGTCAGACACATTATCGCCCAAACACAATTGAAGTTGATGGATGAAAATGAAAAACTCCATTGCATTTTTTTAGAGCAATACAAAATGGGTTTTCAGTAGGTTTCATAGTACATGAATACAATTTTTTTGAGAGGTGCATGAATACATTTTTAAGCAGAATTCTAAACCAAACCGACCACCAATCATCACAACTACCAAATTTGTGGGCTCTCCTAACTTGAACTCTTGCAAAAATCTGTGAACTTTTGAAGAACAAACTCATTTTCACTTCTCAAACACAACAAACCCTACCAGCAGCATCAAAGAGTACCCAAACAATTCAAACAAGCCCCAACAACCAATAAGCAAAGAACCTGAACCCAGTGGCCAGTGTCAATTACAACAAACCACCAATTGATCCGACTAACGAAAAACAAATCCACAAATCGCAGATCTACAGCGATTTTTTCTCTCTGGGTTTCGATCTATTTGATTGACGGCAAGGATAGAGAGAGGGTCGGAGAGGAGGAAATACGCCACTGGGTGGACGGCCGCGATTCGGTGGGGCGTTTGTGGAGAGGAGGAGACCGAAATGGAGACGAAATGGCTCGGCTTGGCGGCGTACGGCGTTCGATGGAACAACGACGGTGGTGGGTTAGGCTATTCGGCAAAATCGACGGAACAGTGACAGAGGGAGAGGTTGTTGTGAGTGATTTTGTGAGGGTTAAAGATGGGTGAGGGTTTATTTAGAAGAGATTGAAAGGTTCTTGAATTGGGGTATGAAATTTGGAGAAACTCAGATTACGGTGGTTTGGGCATTGGGTTTGGAAATCATTGGGTTCGGAAGTACAGAGGAGAGGGAGAGATATGTTAGAGTGAATAGAAGGGTAGAGAGTGATAGGTTCGGATAAATATATAGTGAGTAATTTTGTTGCAACATAGGGGTAGAGTTGTCTTTTTCACACAACCGTTAGGTTACGAGGGTGCAAAGTGTATTTGTCCAAACGTCAGGGTAGCAGAATGTACCCCTGCCTAAGTACAAGGGTGGAAAGTGTCTTTTACCCCTTTATTAATGGTAAGCCATAAGACAACTTTTTCATGGGTGAGAGACACTTTCAACCCGTCAGGGTGCCAAACTTCGGAACAGTTACGCTCCATAATCGTGAAGATGTTAGTATGGGGAGGGAATTCGTCAAAACAATAGTTTTTGTGACAAATTTATCCCTCTTGGACCTCGTTTGGATAGAGGATAAGGACGGAGTATAAGATAAGTTATACATTTTCTTTTTTTTATCAAGTGTTTGAGTGCCGGATAAGAGAGGGGATAAGTTATGTTGCCTTATTCTGATGGAGTTTTTAATGAACACATTTTATACCACATACATGGAGGTATAAGGTCGGATAAGAAAATATAGTATATTAGGATTCTAGTAGGTTGACAAAAATACCCCCACAAACTATCTAATTGATAACTATTATTTTGGGATTGATAACTATCATTTTGGAGGAGGTTCTCATGGATTTGATAACTATTATTTTGGGATTGCATAACATTATTTGAGTATGTATGGTTGAGATAAATATGAAGACATTTTACCGTGCTTGCTGAAATTTCGCTGGTTTAATTTAACCTGTTTATTGTAGGTTTTGTAACACCATGCCAATAAGTACTAGTAATTTATACACCATACTTTGCTTTGGCCATGTTGTATCCGTAAATATTTGTTATGTTTGCATGTTACTACAAATTTATTTCGCGTATTAATATACATTTTGCATACATTTTGACAACATCAATATTTTGTAGAAAAAAGGTTATAAAAATATAAACATAGATACAAATACATTTTGTATACATTTTTTCTCGTCAATTTGAAATATACAATCTTTTATACAAAATAACAGGACTGCGGGTATTACTGTCATTTTTGGCACATATCATGCTTCGTATCCTGCATCATATCCGACAGCACCCAAACACGGACAACCGACATATCTTATCAGGGCTTATGAGACATCATTCATATCCTTGCTCATATCCGAGCATAAGTCTTATTCCTACATACCATATCCTCTACCCAAACGAGGCCTTAGAGTATGGAATGAGCATTGAATCCCTCTATGTATAAATTAAAACTCAATCGATGCCATTCATGAATGTCAGGACAGTAATACCACTTGATGCAATAATAGGGCTTCAATAGTTATTTTTTGTTTGAGAAAACAATGCTAATTTCATTTTGAAAGAGGGGGAATGTGTCCCAAAAACTATTGTCGTTAACGGGCTCCCACCCAGACCAACAACATCACAATCAGAGGATATACTTGTCAAAAATTTGACACTCGAAAAAAGTGAATGTGTCATTTCCTAAACTGGAGAGGGTGCAAGTGTCTTTTTAAAAAACTTGAGGGGATGAAAGTGTCTTTTACCAATATTTCATTGATCTTCTTTTAATTACCAATTTCATTGATTAAATAACTCTTATCTTGTTTATTTCACTGAGGGTTCTAGTTTCGTTTTGACTTGTTTGTGTTTGTTCAGCTTCGTTTCAACTTGTTTGTATTTCTTGAATTGGTGAAACTGCCCGCTTCACGTAGTTTTTTTCAAGTGTTTGTTCTTCAACCTTCGTCACAACCCGAGAGCCTCCCAAAATCATTTAGAGATTTGCAGGGAAATGACATTTTAACATTTGATTTTACGATACAATAAATCACTTCTGTAAGATGGCAAACTGGCAATCAACAAACCAAGAACTTATTTTCTAGAGAGGTCAAAGGCAATTTAGTCAACTATCCATTGGCAAAAAAAAAAAAAAAATCGCAAAAATTAAATTGTTGAAGTGCCATTTTCACAAATGTCTATATCTTTTATTTTTTATTGAAAAATAGCATCATAACATTATTAAAAAAAAAAATAGAACATTTCAAAACAAACATAATAAGCAGGAGTTTGGTTGCAACAGGTTGCCGAGTGCAGACCAAAACTCACAAACAACAACAAACAAAAAGCTAGGAAAAGAAATCATAAAGATGAAAAAGTGACTGACTAAGACTGAATATCTTCTACAAATGTCAGCAAATTGTGATATTCGAGCTTTTATTCGTTGAGTCGGTGCTGAAAAAGCTCCAGGTCATAGGGATGAAGGCGCTCGATGTGGTTGGGTTGAGGCTGGAAGAGGGTTAACTTGTCCGAGAAATGCCTTGTGATTCAACGGGCTGGATTCCTAAGACATCCGGTGTTGTTAAATTCTGAATAAGCCACAATTTTTCATGAGTCAAAATAGAAGCACACAAAAGCTTTGAATTGAGGAGAAAGTGCGCGAGCAAACCGCTCCCAAAAGGAGCAAGCGAGCAAGAAAAACTTAAAGTGAAAAAAGAAAACATAATCCATAAAACCCTGGAGAGGCCCCTGCTCTGACCTCTCTTTACTTCTAGAGAGAGAATTTTTCCGGCAACTCTTTCTATCCCACTTCCAAACAAAGCAGAGTACCGAGCCTTTCAACGTCTTTCATGGCGACTCCGATGTGTGTCGATGCTACAACAAAACGAAGAGTCAGAGATTCTTCTCCCTGGGACTTCTCTACTTCAACTCTTCGACCATGAAAGCGCAGTCAGGCAAACAATATGCCGCTAGCTCCTTATGTCCTGTTCACAAATCAACGCAGTTCTCGACTTCACGTCGTTGATCGTGCTAAACTCCAGTCACTTTCCGAGGCATATTGAGGGAAGCCTCTTCGTTTCAAATCATTCTCTCATGTTCGAAAAGTACTGGATCCTATCAACCGTACCCGATGGTGGAACCGTGAAGTTACTCGCTCGTCTACACACTTGGTGACTTCAATAAAATTATCACCAGTGATGAAACAAAAACCTGTCGATCCAACACCCTCCTCCCATCAATCGCTAGCCTCTCAAAGGCCAAATTCGAAAAGGAAGAAATATTCACAATCCCAGAAGATAGCAAAACAGGGAGCCAAACAAGAAGCAACACAAGGAGCAAAACAGGGAGTTATCTCGCAGTCGTTGGCACGGGTAATGAATTATGTCGCATCGTCTTTGCCCAAGTCGTGTCGTTTCTGGGCGACGTTTGACCCACCATGGTTGTTACCGGAAAATTTAGTCTGGTAATGAAATGGAGGCGATGAAACACCCCATTTGCTGTTCGTTTGGTTGATATGATCTTTTCGCTTTGTTGTGCAATAGAAATTTGCATCATTTCATCGTGCATGTAGATATAATGTTCTCGCTGGGAGTTGTTGTTTTACGCTTCGAGGACGAAGCGTTGTTTTAAGGGGAAGGTGATGTAATACCCCTATATTTAGTAGGGTATTTATTTGTGTATTATTCTTAAATTGGGGTAATGGTTATTGTTTTTAAACTGGGGGTATGTAAGTGTAGTTTCATAAAATTAGATAAAAGGGGTCAAAGTGTCTTTTCTCAAACTAGTTGTACTCTCACTCATCCTCTCTGTCTCTACCGATCGGATCGGTCGGAAACAAACCCAGACGCTTCCCCCGCTTCTCCCTCAACGTTCACCACCTCCTCTCCCACTTCTTCACCCACGATCTCCCTCAACTCAACATAAATCATCCCCAAGCCTCTTCTTCCTCTTCGTCACTTTCATCTCCAACCTCAAACCCTCTGTTTCAGAAACTAAAAACCCACTGCTCTGTTTTGTGTTGCCGACACCGCCCGAATCACCGCCAAACACCACCACCATCTCTGCAATTTCAGGCGAAAACCACCTCCACCAAAGTCGCCATCTTCCTCTGTTTGCCCGACGAACCAGCAGGAAGTAACAGAGCAGTCTCCGGCTCTGTTTTGCAGCGGACCCGATCCCGACCCGAGAACCGCCGGCGCCGAACCCGACGCCGCCAGCTTCTCTACTCTGTCCGTCGCTCTCTCTCCCGTCGTCCTCTTAGTCCGGCGACCTCAGGAGCACAGTAGCAGCAGCAACTCCCTAATCGCCGCCGTCATCTCCACTTGATCTTTCTTCAATCGGTAACCCACATCAGCTCTCTTTTGATCTCTAATTCTATTCAAATGCTTCCAATTAACCAGTTATCTTCATATGGATCAGTAGTTATTTGGGTTGGTGTAATTGTGGGGTTACAGTGAGTTGATTTGGGGAAGAGAGTGATATTGAAAGATGTAATTAGATTTGGGGGTTGTTGTTGTAACTTCAGAAACTTTGGGGGGTTTTAGTTATTAATTACAAACTGTTTTAGTTTTATTATTCTTTTACTTATATTTAGTGTTTTCTTTATTAATATTAATCCTAATTAATTAGTTTCTTAATGTGTAAATAAATATAAATCTTGTAGTATGACTTTATAGAAAGAGTTTTAATAATAAAGTAAATACTTTGTATTAAATAAAGGTGGCATTTCCTAAGTGTAGATAGTTTTATATCATGTGGTTATTTCAAATTTTTCTTATGTAAATAAATATATACTCTTTTAACTAGTAAAGTTAACATTTCCTTAATACTAATATCATCTTTCAAATATTATACTCTTTTCTATATAACTAGTTGAAAATAAATTTTAAGAATATAGTTAACTATTTTAAAGTTTGTTTCTATTATTTTATTATTATTATTATTATTATTGTTATTATTATTATTATTATTATTATTATTATTATTATTATTATTATTTCCTTAATATCATAACTTTGCAAAGTTAATATGCTTTTCTAATATTGGAGTCGTGTAAACGGAATTGGAAACTGGTTGGGGGATTTGGATTGCGTTTGCATATAGGGCATTGTAATTACTCTTGTCGTTCAAATGAAATCGTATTAATATTAGGATTATGTGATAATTGTAGATTCCGAGTTCGTAGACGATCAGTTCTTTGACGGACCGTGCTACGAGTACTAGTTCCGTGCTTGCTTGTGTGTGTGGAGCTTTCTTCAATCCAAGTAAGTCTATATGCACAATATCTTAACTGTCAAAATGTATTTGGCGTGTGTTGTTTTCCAAAGTCATAAACTGTTATCCCTCGTAAAATACTTGGTTATCGTGGAAATCGGAAACTGAATCTCTGGCATGTTAAATCGATGAAAGTACGATAATATAATTAGGACGATGTGCAGAGGATGTGCGTGAAGGCTACGGCCGGGGACACATGTGAGTTGATTCCCCTTTAGGGTACTTACCCTCTTAATTTTATCGTGGAATCTATGAGTACTACCTATGCATGTTTAGGTCATCACTGTATAGGGGTGTCGACACTTAAGGTCTCATTAGAATGGTTTGGGCGGGATAACGTTGGGCTATCTACTAACGTCCGGGGAGAAATTGGTATATTCCAAGAATGCACCCCTTTATTATGATTTATTGCATCGTGACCTCTCTGTCCACATCGTACCTGTTGGGGCTCGTAGGCTACGCCTCAACCAAACTGAACACTAAAATCTGGATCTTGGTTACTGTTCCATATGCTCAATTTTCCTTAATCCCTGGTTTACTATCACTGAGTTTATCAATTACTCTTGGCATCTTTCAAGTGGAATTTTATCAAATCGTGTGTATCTCGAGCCAAAACTCTTGTTTACGTATTGTGGTATATACTTACTTAATTTTTACTAATTAAAATTTTCCTGCGGTCGGCTTTGTCTATTGTAAAACCCGCAAGTTGGCATTGAGGTGGGGGAAACGCGCACACGTTGAAGCTTAGGATTTTATCAGCAAATAAAGTTTAGTTTCATTTCATCACGTAGACATTTCAGACGTTTAGTTTTGTTTATTTCTTTGTTTCCAAACTTTGTTGGAGGGTTTCTCATTTTTATTTGTAAATAATGTACTTGGGATTTTGATTGAATTGTACTAGCTGTGAACCGTGGTCCTTCGGGCTGTTTCAGTTGGTATCAGAGCGGACGGTTCTAAGCTAGTGCGATTCTCCAAATTCCTCTAATAAATAAGAATTAAACATTTTAAAGAATTTTCGAAAGAAATTTAAACTTCACATAGGACAACCAAAAATGGTAATAAAAATTAAACAAGCCGGGGTTTGGGATAGCTTAGCAATATTCCTGATTTTCATTGGTGAATGTTTGAGTCTCCCCGTTGTTTGGAGATTCCTATGTGGTATATGTGCATTAATACATGTCTAGCCATGTGGATATTACTGTATGTTACTTAGCATATGTAGAAATTTCTGTGTGGTTATTAGATTGTCTATATTTAAATTTTCGTTGCGATATTGAGTGCATACATGGATTAGAACCTTTCTGAGACTGTTTCCTTCTATTTTCTCAGATGGCCGCCCAACCCGCACCTGCCCCACCAGCACTACAGCCTGAGGATTCCCCGCTGCTTATGACATACTTAGGACCTCAGGAGGAAATGATCGATTACTTCATTCGTGTGCACGAACGCTGCAACGATTGGAGCTTCTCTGCGTTTGGAGATGACCGCTTTCGAAACCGATTAGTAGTGGGCCACTGTATCCTAAATGGACTTCCCAACGTGCAACCATGGCTGGCAATAAAGGACGACTTCGAAGAGTTGGTGCACGAGGGTGAAGATGGGAACTTTGTACCTAACGATGGATTTTGGAAGCTTAACGGCGTTTACATGTTTCAACTCCACGACCTATATGATAGGTTGCAGGAAGCGGCCGATCGACTTGTACAAGAGGAGAATGAAGAACCGGAAGAGGAAGAGCATGATGAGGAACCCAAGTCAGATCCGGAGGAACCGGTGGAACAGGAAGCGCAAGAGGAACAGATTCCCGAAGAGGAGGAAGTGCCCAATCAGGTTCTAGGGGAATATGGAGCAGGTAGACAGCCCATCCCTGCTTCTGATGACCTCACCGATGCACACCGAATAGAGCTTGTGATGTACCAGCTCTGTCAGGAAACCATTGCACAGTACTGTGCCTATGTGATAGATATATGCGTTGCATGGGGGCATTTCGATGACCGACATAGCCATCCGTTAACCATATGCTACTACATACTCTGAGGATTGCCTGATGTACACCCTTGGAGGAGCCTGAGGCATCAATACCGTGACCTACTCGTTTGGAACGCGTGGGGCGAGGCTGTACCTAACGAATCTAGGTACAAACATCGTGAGCAGGACGTCTATGAGATCGACCCACTTAAGATTCAAGGACGACTAGAGGACTTAGATCAGAATGGAGACCAGGAGAACATGGATGTGGGCCAGGATAACATGGATGTGGGCCAGGACGAAGAGCACGTTCAGGAGGAGGAGCACGACGAGTTTATAGATGACGAAGACGAAATAGGTGAAGACGAGATCGACCTTCCAGAGACTGGCTCTGAGTGCCTGACTGACGTTGAGGAACCCTAACACACCCCACCATTCACCCCTTAGTTGCATTTTTTTTTCAAGTGAGAACGATTAGGATTAGGATTATGTTTCAATATTTGTTCTTTTCTGTTGGATTAGTTACGCGGTTGGATTTCCTAGGTGGATTATGTGGGATTTGAATCAATGAAAGCGTGGTCGTTCAAATGAAATTGTATTAATATTAGGATTATGTGATAATTGTAGATTCCGAGTTTGTAGACGATCAGTTCTTTGACGGTCCGTGCTACGAGTACTAGTTCCGCGCTTGCTTGTGTGTGTGGAGCTTTCTTCAATCCAAGTAATTCTATATGCACAATATCTTAACTGTCAAAATGTATTTGGCGTGTGTTGTTTTCCAAAGTCATAAAATGTTATCCCTCGTAAAATACTTGGTTATCGTGGAAATCGGAAACTGAATCTCTGGCATGTTAAATCGATGAAAGTACGATAATATAATTAGGACGATGTGCAGAGGATGTGCGTGAAGGCTACGGCCGGGGACACATGTGAGTTGATTCCCCTTTAGGGTACTTACCCTCTTAATTTTATTGTGGAATCTATGAGTACTACCTATGCATGTTTAGGTCATCACTGTATAGGGGTGTCGACACTTAAGGTCTCATTAGAATGGTTTGAGCGGGATAGCGTTGGGCTATCTACTAACGTCCGGGGAGAAATTGGTATATTCCAAGAATGCACCCCTTTATTATAATTTATTGCATCGTGACCTCTCTGTCCACATCGTACCTGTTGGGGCTCGTAGGCTACGCCTCAACCAAACCGAACACTAAAATCTGGATCTTGGTTACTGTTCCATATACTCAATTTTCCTTAATCCCTGGTTTACTATCACTAAGTTTATCAATTACTCTTGGCATCTTTCAAATGGAATTTTATCAAATCGTGTGTATCTTGAGCCAAAACTCTTGTTTACGTATTGTGGTATATACTTAGTTTTTACTAATTAAAATTTTTCTGCGGTCGGCTTTGTCTATTGTAAAACCCGCAGGTTGGCATTGAGGTAGGGGAAACGCGCACACGTTGAAGCTTAGGATTTTATCAGCAAATAAAGTTTAGTTTCATTTCATCACGTAGACATTTCAGACGTTTAGTTTTGTTTATTTCTTTGTTTCCAAAATTTGTTGGAGGGTTTCTCCTTTTTATTTATAAATAATGTACTTGGGATTTTGGTTGAATTTTACTAGCTGTGAACCGTGGTCCTTCGGGCTGTTTCAGGCGAGGTCAAAGGATAGTCACCGGTGTCAGGGATTCGGAATTTTTGATCGGACCATGTTCCGGTTTCTTTTCCGTCCATCGGAATCGCAGGCACCGTCCAACCCCACACAGTTCACCGCCAAGCCGTTCCACGTGTCCTTCGAAAACTCAAACGATGCTGCGGCCCTTTGCAGCACTTGATAGATGCAGGATATACATGGATGAGTAGGGTTTCACCACGTTAATCTTATCCTCAAGTATTGGTCCACTGGTCATGGGCCTCTTATTTAGTGTGTGTTTTATTAGTTTGTTTCTTTTGGGCCTTTGTTTTAATAATGTTCTATTTGGGCTTTTGTCTTAGGTAGGGGTTTGTTTGAAGCCCTGGTTTGTTTCCTTTGTTTACCCAGTCTTGTTAAGTGCAGTAGGTCTAGTCTGTAGGTTCTCTACAGAGAAACGATGCCCACATGTGGTTGTAGTGTTGTTACCTTATGACTGTATTATTTCTTATTATTAATATATTTCTTACCTTTCACCAAAAAAATCCATAAAACCCTTATAGAGCCAATACGGTCGTGGCCACATAGAGAAGCAGGTGCAAATAAAGTGGACAAGAACCTTCACGTAACATTTTCCATTTTCTTTGTTTTCTTATTGCTAGTGGGTCAGGTTTAATGCCCACCTTGTTGATTACGGATTGGGAGTCCGATTTTTACTTATTTAATAAACGCGAGGTAATGCCGCCCTGCCACCCGGTAGGTTCCCTAAAAAAAAACTTATGGGACATAACTATACAAGACTGTACTAAGTCTTGATAGCTCCAGCGCTGAACCATCAAGGTTGTTCTGGAGATTATTGCGGAACAATCTCCAAAGACCCTTGAAACTAAGCAGGGAAAATATGTTCATCATAATCGGATGAGAAGAAATATTACTTAATGTAAGCACTTCCTGCTTCAAAACTTTCGACACAGTGAAAGTTATTGATAACTCTTGCTTTCTTTCCATGAACAATCCAAGGCATGTCATAGAAAGAGAATGGCGACCAAGGAGTTGAATTGACCTTCTACGAAACAACTTTGTAAGGGTTGAGCAATGTCGTTTTGAACCACAAAGTTGATGTCGTATGATCCAATTACGAGGTTGTTTTTTGGGGCCGATTTTTTAGTGATGGAACTGCAGCTAACGAAGACGACTTTTCTTGGTTAGAGACGAGCGCATGGAGAGTGAATTGGTGGCTACAAAGCATCTGTGTGTACACTGTTGCAATAGGTTCCCTAGAGGCAATCTATATTTAGTACGAACACTGTTTGGCTAGAATATTCATTTATTATTTATTGAGATATTTAATATAATGAAGTCCTTAAATACAGGTTGTTGTTTATCTTAAATATTCCTAGTCCATTATATTGATTAATAGGACAATCAACTATAGACTAGTATGTGGGTAGATTGATATGGAGATATCAAGTCTAACACACGAGTATGCATTAGGAGTAGTGTCATACTGGATTGACCCACAATGAGAAGGCTACATTAGATTATGTTAGAGTCACAAGCGCTTCTCGTAGTGCTAATGGTATTGTAATCATTTGACTTGAAGTCACTAGACACTCTAGTTGTGAATATCATGCTTTAATATTATCACTTGCGCCTTAACCGGGTAACTCTAAAGGAAGTTATCAGGCATGGTAGGAAGCAAGCTTTTAGATCGTAGTGATGTAGAAAAGATTTGTCCCTCCCACATAAAGCTTTTAGACCGTTGTTGCTGATGTTGTTTCGGGGCTTTTTCTGGCCTTTGGACGTTTTCTCGATTTGTGGGTGTTCCGCAATTGGGTTTTTTTTCTTTCTCTCAACTGCACACTACTGATCGCAGCTGCTGCGCTGTTGCAGTTTCTAAGTGAGATCGAATAGCAGAGCTCCTCCTCTCCTCCCCTGTTCGATTGAATCTAACAATGTTAATCGCCGATTCGGGGATTTCATTTGGGTGTCAATTGACGCGGATCTACTAACACGTTAAACGCAAGTGTACAATCAAGTAATATAATGAAGTATTTTGTACTCCGAGTTATCGAATCCAAGGGAAGGATGTTTACTTTGCTCTAGATTTAGCAATTAAATTCAATTTACCCACGTAACCGGTAAAAATAGTTGTGAATGGAGTGTTGTCACCCTCAATCTAGTGACTAGATCAATAAGTAAAACTAACGTAAAAGAAAAGGTTTAAGATAAATCAATGGATATGAGACTAGGCAATCTATAGATCACCTAGGGTAGTTTTGACAATTCCGGATTTCAAGCTCTAACACGATGACTCTTAGTAACCTGTGCTAGGTAATGGCACTGACAATCACCTCTCGGTCTCTTTTTGTTCTACACACCGGTACCGTTTTGTCCCTCTCAGGCCAACACCAACTACCGATATGTTCTAGTAGGCTAACGATCGTGCACGGAATAATGTCCTCTTAGACCATCACCACACGCACACCTCACTATTTCCTACCAAATCTACCCTCTTTTAGACATTCCTACTCAACTAACTATTCAGTCTAATTGATTAAGAATGATCTTGTTTACTCATCCCAACTAGAGTAGAGTTGTTTTCACATACTCACTAGTTAATTAGCAATGGGTCATGACTCCTACGTCACTAAGGATTAAGCTTAATAAACAAGATATCTAGGCTAGCAAGATCATCATTAAGCCTAGTTAATGAGTGAATGGAGAAACAGATAATCAACATCATACATCTTAGTCCTAACTTGTCAATGGAAGAACTCAACATGATGAAAACCAAAACAATCTTCATTGAATCATAACCCTAGCATGAAAGTTCATCCAAAATCCGGAAAATATCATCAAAACATAAACCCTAGGCTCTCCATAGATGCCTAGTTATGAGTTTAGCTACTCATAGCACTAATCAACATATTGTATGAATATTTCATACAAGAAATAGAGATAAAATAGATCAAACACTACAAATCGTGATTTTCGTGCGATCCGGGCTCCTCTCCTTTCTTGACGATGTTCCCCAATGAAGTCTCCTTGCTCTCATCCTTGTTTTTGGCTCTCTCTATGCGTGAATCTCTGTATTTTCTCCACCTAGGTCGTTCTTTAATCAAAACCCGTCACAAGTCTTCAATATTTGCACAATAGCCCCCTGAAATTTGCACCTCACTTCAATAGGCCATATCTTCTTCGTCCGAACTCGGATTAAGCTCTATGACCTATAGTTGAAAAGCTCTTTGAGTATACTTTCATTTGGCACATCTATCAATCCCAAATTAATTGTAGAAATCCATCTATGATCAAATTAGTGCAAACTGGTCATCCAAGCTCCTCCAATTCGGCTTCTCTTTACTCCACTTGAGCTCCTGTTGTTTCCGAAGTTCGTTCCATGCTTCCTATCAACGGATTAACATCCGTTCCTGCCAAGACAACATGAACAAACATACCAAGCGATTATATTTGACAAATAACAATGTAATATGCATAGAAAACGTCCGGACTAACTATATAGCACATGGTGAACAACAGGTGATAAAACGACTCATATTCTCTAACATTGGGCTCAAATCACTCTCCAAATAAATATTAACATGCGGTAAATGCTAAAGAATTATAGCTCCTAAAAGGCGCTATCAAACTCCCCCACACTTACTATCTTGCTCGTCTCGAGCAACCATGAAGCACAAGACTCCCACACTTGAGACATTGCATACATACCACAACCAAACTAGTGCATGCCCCACCGCTTTGCATACTTCACTTTCCGCTAGCCAACACGACTCACGACTCAATACACAAAGACATGACTATGCAAGCTACATGATATATACAATGCAACTCAAGTATGAACAATGCAAGGAATTAAAGAACATATTTTTTTTTCTTTTTAGTTAGAGATTGGGCAACCTTAAAGAATAAACCGACATGTCATAAGGCTCTCACATCCCCTAGAAGAATATATAACTTCGGTGATCGGTAGAACTTGCAGCCAGTTTCGTCAGACAGAATGGGCACGAACACAAAATAAGTTGCTTCCGCACACTCATCAAACGTATCCCTAACACTTACCATCTGAGCTATTTATCCATGTGTTTCAATTGATGACGGCTTAGGACGGGTAGGATAAGATATTTAGAAGCGCATTCATAGACGTCATGATACAGCTCACAAAAACCCATTCTCACACTTCCTCACCAAAACCCATGGAACCCCACCGAATCTCACTACTCCGGCCCTCATTCCCTCAATCTTGGTGCAATGCCGTTCTCGAGGCCACAAATGTGAATAAGTGATCAAAACTCATAGCTCGTCTCCAAGATCTTCATGAAGTTCAATTTCCGGCTCCCTATTCCATTTCACTTTCAATTTATGTTTTTCTCTTTTTTTTTTCAATTTCAACAATAAGCACACGGAGCCACCAATGATGATAACAATATCCAAGGAGATCAAATATCACAATAGATAACGTCGGGGTGGAATGTGTCAAATCAATGATGTAATCAAATATATGTCGACACCCCCACACTCAATGTAAAGCATATCACGAACCTAGTAGTCACTGTAACACGTGCTAATTCCAACCAATCCTCCTCATCACCTAAGATATAGAGAATATAAATGAAGCACAAGCACGTCCTCCTATTACATCAACCAACCCCACCCCATATCGTGCGGAAAGAATGTCACGCACTACGGCACTCCACCTGTGATCGTGGTGTATAGACACGACTCACCGCCACACCGAAGTGTGCGGCCGTCTCTAACTCACCCTCACATCCCCTCAAAAGATGACATGTAAGAGTATCCACTCAAGATGTATAGTATCAGCTCACCCTCAACGAACCTCCCTAATTCAACTCCCTCTATCATGACGCATAGGAATGGACCATTCTAACTAGTGATGAAAGTCACAAGGAATGGCTTCCTAGGCTTGAGGCTGTGAATAAAAGGGGTAGATGGATCATATTGGGGTAACTAGTGGACCTAGGCGATGAAGACGGGACGTGATGTCCCTATAAAAAATCACTCGCACATCTATTCCGTTGCCATTACGAGGAGGGTTGACGACTACCTAAGTGAAGGTGGTGTAGCGCTAGTAGGATAACTAGTTTGAGAGATAGCTACTCACAATTCTCGAGTGCATTGGCCCTATAGCCTTTCTACTCCAGATTCTCGCGTCTACCTCACCTCAGATTTTCATACTACCTAGGGAATACTATCATTAAGCCCACTCCACGCTTACTCTCTTCAATTGCCGTTTCTAAAAAAAATCAATTTTTGGGATTTTTCTTGTTTTTTTCCGACACTATATGTAACTGGCCAACTCGACTAACCAACAACATAGCGTAGGTTGACTCAATAAATAAAAGTGCAAAAATTATATACAATGCATAAAATAAACATGCACATGCAAAACAAACCGACTCGACACCTACATGCAAACTCGACTCACTATACTACATGTAACAACGCTATGCAATGGTTAACTAGCGGATAGCTAAAAACTCCCCCACACTTAAGCGCTTCGTTGTCCTCACCGAAAAAATAAATTGAAATCAAGAGGTCTCGGCTGCTCAAGCGTAGGGTCGGTGGGTCTAGTCGGAATGAGTCCTCCCTTCGTCCTCATCTCGGACGTCGGGACTCGACTCTGGGTATACATCAGACTGGTAATGGATAAATCCATCGTAGGTATGTGGGTGCTGCAAATGGACATTGGCCGCCACATCCAAGTCCTGAATCCACCAACCCTGCTGGGCACAGTCATAGCTAATTGAATCCATATCGCGGCCCAGCTGGCGCTGACTACTACGGATGTGCTAAAAATGTCTCCTCTCCCTAGCTCTATCCTCATCAGCTTGAGTCTCTTGATGCGCAAACTAACGTGCTATTCACAAGTATATGAATCGAGTAATACCGGGTGTATTTCAACTCGGGTGATCGTTCCCACGAGGGCTGTTTTGAGTTTTTCGAGTGATTAAATTTAACTTTCAGAGTATAAAAGGAGGAGTGATTTGAGAGTGTGATTACTACGTACTGAAAATAAACAATTAAAAACGTAAATATTTTTTGCGACGTTTTTCTGAAAGAAGGTTGTAGAATTTAGGGTTTAAAATACTAGGTCCTAGGATCCCCTAGGGTTTCTTCAAGTTCACCTTCTTTGTTTGGTATGAAAACACACAACAGTGTAGTTATCCGTGCCACGTACCAGTCGCGCAGTATGTTTTCTTTTCCTGCACGTTATCACGATTCTGCAGACATTCAGATTCTTGTTAAGCTACCTAAGGCTGCAGTCTCGTTCTAAGTCTGCTAAGGTTTCTAACATGTCCTGATGGCCCAGGTCAGATTCTCCAACAGTTGGTCTATACATCTAGCTAGCCCTATCTCCCTTTCTCTGGTCGGTCTATCAGGGTAAGCTAATAAATCATATCTTTTCTTCCTAACCCTAACCTGACGTTTACACCAACAGGTTCGGGTCTGTAGCAATTCTGGTTCGCGACACAGATCATGCATAAACGATAATAATCAAAGACATAACAACTGATAAAAACTGTCGATTAAGATAGTACGGTCATGAATTCAATACCAAAATGTAGAACTAATCACTAAGTACGAAACCCTAGGTTCACCGAGAAACTAGGTAAAAGTATAGCTACTAGAACTCATAACGAAATAACACAGTTTTTTTTTTTTAAAATTAAGAGAGAGATAAAAGCAAACTAGGTCTTCGAATCGGGATTCGTGCTTGCGTGCTCTCCGTGAATGCTCCCAAACTTCTGCCTTGGATGTGTTGTGTCTTTAGAACGAGCCCTGGAGGATTCTTTATATAGTGCTGGAGACGTTTCTGGAAACTGTCGTATTTACGAAACTGCCACTGGCCAAAATTGTCTCGGAATACGTGATGTGCGCGTATATACGCACTCTGTCTCCTTATATACGCACACCATGTGCGTATATACGCACGTCGATCGTGCAGTCTTCGTTTTCTCTCTCTTCTTGTGCGTATGAAGCTTCCTGTGTGTGCATAAACACCCCTGTGTGCGTATATTTCCTGCTTGGCCAAAAATCCTCCTCTCTCTGTACTGTGTGCGTATATACGCACACCGTGGCTCTTCAGCTCTATTTCTGCCTCTTTTGCCCGGCCTGCGTTTTGACCTGAAACTCTGTCGAAATTACCAAAATACCCCTGGGTCAAAACCGCTCCAAATTCTGCCCACCTGAATCTGGTAATAGGAAAACTGCTGACTGAATTTTGGAGACAAAATCTGAACTCGACTTCGGAAACCAAAGCCAGGTGTCAAAATTACCAAAATACCCCTGGCTCAGAACCGTCCAGAAAATCGTCCTACCGGGACCCGAGACTCCTAGTTTTGGGTGTGGTCTTTCTGGGACCCACACTTGGCAGGAGGTCGATTTTTTGGCCGGACTCCGTTTTAGCATTATGACCTGTTTTCGGAATGCCCTTGACGTCTCCTATCTTCTGCCGCAGGTTTCACTTTAAAATTCCAAGTAGAGATCAAGATATGGTCACCCGAGAGTATCCCGGTCATTCTCGTTTCTGTCGTTTTCAGCTTTCTCGGCTCTCGCCCTTGCAAATCCTACTTCATTCTCGCTGCATTAGCGAGTCATGTTCCTGCATAGACAACACGGACAAAAACCCGTGTTCATATCTCGAAATGCACAAAATAAGCTGAAATTCATGAAGAGCTTATAAACATCTCGTTCTAATTTTCGAGGCTTTCCAGAGGTAAATTGTGGCTAGAACACCGTTTTCTAACACCAATCACACGTCATTTAAGCTCAAAGATAACTCCTAGTGGGGAGTTATCAAATACCCCTACACTACACTTTGCTCGTCCCGAGCAACCCCTTGCATACAACTCTGTCTGGCAATGACCCTGCTATGCATCCACTCATTGCATACTCTTTTGACCCGAAATTTACAACCAGACGAATCGATAGAAAGGCCGACTCAGAACAGAATATACACTGACTCGATAGACAAAGACTCAAAACGTTCACAAGACAATTTTTTTTTTGGTGAGATTGGGCAATCTCCAAAACGTACCCGGTGTGTCCTTGAGACCTCACCCTTTTTCAGAAAATACTTCCCTGCAAGTGATTGGTTAGTCTGAACATATTTCTTGGTGGAAACAAGCACTAGCTCCAAGTTCTATTACTTCCGCTATCAACCTGAGCAAATCCCTAGTTAGCCTACCATCCGAGCTATTTCCGAATGAAGGTTCTAAGTCTAACAGATAGGTATATGTATATATATATGTCAAGGTAAGGCACAATCCTACTTGTTATAACAGGTAGGTATACACCTATGTTCCTGCCTTCTCAATCTCTCTGGCCCCCGGTGTGTCTTCGCCGTTCTCGAGGCCACAAATGTGAAGCGGTGCCAATGTCTCAAAAATTATGCTACCAACTCAGCTTTTCGACTAAATAACATAAATAACTGAATAACTGTAAAACTAGAACATTGCTTTTTTTTTCTTCGATTTGGATCTTTCTTTTTTTTAAACGATAATATATGCATAAAGAAATACAAGAATAATAATAAACAAAACTGGCTAAAGCTGAATAAAATGCTTTCGTGGGTACAAAAATGTGCTCATGTGAAGTACCCCCACACTAATCCTGAAGTGCTGATCCTGTAGTCGGAATGATACTGTGCAGTCCCACCGAACCTCCTCATCACCAAAGATGTAGAAAAACGACATGACCACCAATTGACCCCACAACCCCCGGAATCCAGTTTGTGCGAAAAGATACCTCGCAAGCGACTAACTCCACCTGTGGTCACTATGTAATGCAGTGATCCACCTCCGCAAATTAATGCAGTCGCCACTAACTCACCCTGTCCATCCCTCGCAAATTAATGCAGTCGCCGGAAAACGAAACTTTCCTGAGCGAAAATCTGAAACCGCCAAAACGTAGCTTTCTTCCTCTTTCAACTTTCCTTCTACGAAATTTTCTGATTTTGCTTCAAACTTCACAGATTTTCGTTTTCCCTCAAGAACACCTCTCGGTTTGATTCAACCCCCACACTTGCTTGATGCTTGTTTCTGAAAACCGAATCTAGTATGATGATCCTTGCGACGAGAGGATTCAAGAAATGTTTAAAACTTGATTCCGAGCACGTTTGAGAATTTGCTGTTGTGAGGTTGGAGAGTAATGGAGATAGAGAAAGAAGACGATAGCCAACAATGGCTTCCAACTCGTCGGCCTCCCCCTTGTAGCCCTATTTCTGCAACATGACCAAAATGCCATTCTCTTTAAATTTGAAAAAAAAAATAATTTTTGTGCATATATACGCACACCGAGGCCTTTTTGGATAATTTAAAAAAAATGAAAATATTCTACGCTCCTGTGTGCATGTATACGCACAGCATATACGCACACAACAGCATATATATATATATATATATATATATATATATATATTAATTTTTTTGGGCTACATTTTGGCTATTGTGTGCCTATATACGCACACCGCAGCCTTGGGGGTATTTTTTCTTTCTCTTTCTACCTCCTGTGTGCGTGCGTATATACGCACACATCCGCTCTTCTGTCATGTTTTTGTATGTTTCCTGCTCTGTTGTGTCTGCACATGCTAAATTCAAAGTAAATACCCACTCATCTTGCCTCTCTCAAAATTTCAAAACTCAAAATAAAATTGAAATAAATTAAACTAACTTACTACGTTGGGTTGCCTCCCAACCAACGCTCGTAATTTATGGTCGACGGTCCGACCCAGTTACCTCATGTTTGCTCAAGGGACGTCACAACAGTCCACCTTGACGTCCGCATGCGGGCCCAAATATGGCTTGACCCGGGTTCCGCTCACCCTGAAAGTTGAACTGTCATGCAGATTCTCCAATTCAACTACATCCCATGACAGTACCTCTTTGATGATAAGTGTTCCTGGCCACCGAGATCTCAATTTTTCTGTGAAAAGCTGCCTACGAGACTTGCAGAGAAGTACTTTCTGCCCTTCTTGAAACTGCTTTAGCTGCGCTGAACTTTGATTGTTCGGGACCAGTTTAGGCTCCAGTTTCGGTGGCTCCTGGAGTGACGGGACCAGGGCTAACTTCTGTCCACCTTCTTCGTTTTGATGTCGAGTGTCTGGTGTTCGACTTGCATGGACTATTCTTCCGGGAATCTCTCCCCGTTTTCTCTATCCACTCTGTCAACCTTTGCCCATAGCTCGTCCAACTCCTCGTTTTCCATGTACATATCATCAATTTCTTGCCATAGTTTATCCATCTCTTGATTTTCCAGGCCCTCTTCGACTACCTCTATAGCGCAGACGTTTTCATGCTCATAATTGTTTGGCAGTTGCAGATTTTTGAAAACGTTAAAATTCACATTGTCTTCATTAGTCTGCATGGTCAGTTCTCCGCTCTTGCAGTTTATCATGGCTTCTCCGGTAGCCAAAAACGGTCTGCCCTGAATGATTGGTACATCCCCTGCCTCCATGTCCAAAATTACAAAATCAGCCGGAATAATCAATTCTCTTACTTTCACCAGAATATCTTCAATAACTCCGTAAGCCTGCTTCACTGATCTGTCCGCCATCTGCAACTTGATTCTGGTGGGCCTGAGTTCACCGATTTTCAAAGTTTTGAAAATCGACAAAGGCATCAGATTGATATTGGCCCCTAGGTCACACAGAGCCTTTCCCGTGTAAGCATTACCTAGGGGCATCGGGATGATAAAACTGCCAGGGTCCTTCCTCTTCCTCGATAGCCCATTATTCACACAATTTCTCACTTCTGCCGTCAGATTTATTGTCTCGAAGATGCTCATACATTTCCGTCCATACAAAATATCTTTGAGGAACTTGGCATAATTGGGCATCTTTGCCAACGCCTCCAAAAAGCGTATGTTGATCTGCAGCTATTTGAACATCTCGAGAAATCTGGAGTAGTCCTTCCTATCATCCCTCTTCCGTGTCTTCAAAGGATACGACACCTCCTTGGAGATAGGTACCGTTTCAGCTTCCTTTTCATTTTGCACTGCATCCTGCTTAACCGAGCCCTTCGGCGGAGGGCCTACGGCTAAACTGTTATCCTCGCCAAAGACTTCGTGTTCAATTTCATTCGACTTTTCTGCATGTGCATGGCTAGGGTACTGTGGATCCTGTAGTGCTACTACACTCTGAGTGGTGATGGAATTGATCTGAGCATGTGGATTATTAACAGTGGTCGAAGGTAAGTTCCCTGGTGCTCTCTCAGTTAGTTGTTGCGCTAACTCCCCTACTTGTACTTCCAAAGTACGCAACGATGTTTTGGTAGCTTGTAGGTCAGCTGCAAAGGCGACCATCTGTGAAAACCGGAATTCCATAGTCTGAAACATGGACTCGATTTTCTTCATCTGACTGTCGTACTCCTGTGCAGATGGGCCCGGCTGAAACTGCGGTACTGGTGCGACCTGCTGAGCTGGTGGCTTGTGCTAGAATCCTGACGCCTAAATTGCGGAATTCGGGTTTCCGTACCGGAACCCGGGATGATCTCTCGTGCCCGGTCTATACCGACTCGGATCCCACTGCTGTTGTACATAATTGGCATCCTCGGTCCTGAGCTTCTCAATGGCTGCGTCCAAATCTGGTTCTCCTACTGCTGCAACAACCTTCTTTTCAGAGTAGAC
The DNA here is from genome assembly GCA_023055425.1 of Linanthus parryae. Lineage (NCBI taxonomy): Eukaryota > Viridiplantae > Streptophyta > Magnoliopsida > Ericales > Polemoniaceae > Linanthus > Linanthus parryae. Next base: position 43,589,083 of record JALGPY010000009.1, read on the forward strand.
TTTCTTAACCAAGTCTTGCACGATCTTGGCCAGGTTATCTATTCGGTCGTCTTCCGCTGGCTCGGCTCGGGACGCTATCATGCGATCGTCAAACAGTCGAGTGTCCTGCTTGGCTAACTGCTTCATCAGCTCATTGCACCGTCTTTGTCCACATGGTAGAGAAAGTTTCCTCCGGCTTCTCTGTCAATCGTGTCAGCACTTTCCCTGTCTAAGGCATGGTAGAATACCTGCAGGATCTTCGGGTCTCCAAAATCGTGGTTGGGGCATCTCTTCACCAATCTCATCAATCTGTCCAATGCGTCTATCACCGTCTCCCCCATATTCTGCTTGAATGACAGAATCTTGCTTTGTAGCTGAATGACCCGGGAAGTGGGGTAAAATTTGGCCAAAAAATATGTGACGCATCCCTCCCATGTAGTGATGGATCTGGGTGGTCGGGAGTCGAGCCAGTCTTTGGCCACTCCGTATAGGCATTATGGAAAGAGAATTAGCATGAGTGCCTCTAGGTCGACTCCCTTATACCGGACATTATTGCAGTAGTCCTCGAATTTCCCGATAAAGTCGTTCGGGTCTTCGTCAGTTTTGCCATAGAACTGGCAGAGGTTCAGAACAGTCTGGATAGTGGAGGGTTTTATATCAAAGTGTTCTGCGGTGATCTCGGGCACCACAATAGCTGGCTCATGTCCTCCCGTAGGGACCTCAAAATTTTCCAGCAACGCCTTTCCAGACCTGTTGTACGTCCTCTGGTTGTTCTGGGCAGCGAATCCTTCTGCCATCAGATCCTCGATGTACCGAGCCACCTGGGTCGCGGTACGTGTCTCGGGCAGTTCTGGTGTTTTTTCGGTATTGTCACCCATCTTGCTTTCTCCGTTTCTGCGGTTTCGTTCTCTGTAAAGCTGTTTTGGATTGTCGAGTGGCTGCACCAAGTCGCATGGCAATCTGGGCATCAACTAAATAGTCTTGAAAAACGAGACTTCAAGAGTAGTGAGATAACGAAAAAAACAAAAATAAAAATAAAAGGAAAAACTCTGAAAATTAATCATGACTACTAAATAAACCCTAAAAAGTCCCCAGCAACGGCGCCAAAAACTTGATGCGCAAACTAACGTGCTATTCGCAAATATACGAATCGAGTAATACCGGGTGTATTTCAACTCGGGTGGTCGTTCCCACGAGGACTGTTTTGAGTTTTTTGAGTGATCATATTTAACTTGAAGAGTATAAAAGGAGGAGTGATGTGATTACTACGTACTGAAAATAAACAACTAAAAACGTAAATATTTTTTGTGACGTTTTTCTGAAAATCTCGAAGGTTGTAAAATCTTGGGTTTGAAATACTAGGTCCCAGGATCCCCTAGGGTTTTTTCAGGTTCACGTTCTTTATTTGGTATGAAAACACACAACAGTCTAGTTATCCTTGCCACGTACCAGTTGCGCAGTATCTTTTCTTTTCCTGCACGTTATCACGATTCTGCAGACATTCAGATTCCTGTTAAGCTACCTACGTCTGCAGTCTCGTTCTAAGTCTGCTAGGGTTTCTAACCTGTCTTGATGGCCCGGGTCAGATTCTCCAACAATTGGTCTATACGTCTAGCTTGCCCCATCTCCATTTCTCTGGTCGGTCTATCAGGGTAAGGTACTAAATCCTGTCTTTTCTTCCTAACCCTAACCTCACGTTTTCACCTACAGGCTCGGGAACCAATTCTGGTTCGTGACACAGATCATGCATAAATGATAATAATCAAAGACAGAATAACTGATAAAAACTGCCGAATTAAGATAGTACGATCATGAATTCAATACCAAAACGTAGAACTAATCACGGAGTACGAAACCCTAGTTTCACCGAGAACCTTGGTAAAAGTTTAGCTACTAGAACTCCTAACGAAATAACAAAGTTTTTGAAATTAAGAGAGAGAGAGAGTAAAAGCAAACTAGGTCTTCGAATCTGGATTTGTGCTTCAGTGCTCTCTGTGAATACTCCCAAACTTCTGCCTTGGATGTGTTTTGTCTTTAAAACGAGCCCTGGACAAGTATTTATATAGTGTCGGAGACGTCTGGAAACTTTCGTATTTACGAAACTACCACTGGCCAAAATTGTCTCGGAATACGTGATGTGTGCGTATATACGCACACCTCAACCTTTAAACTTCCTATTTCCCCCCTGTGTGCGTATCATGCAGTCTTCGTTTTCTCTCTTCTTGTGCGTATGAAGCTTCCTGTGTGCGTATAAACCCCCCTGTGTGTGTATATACGCACACCGTGTTTCTTGCTTGGCCCAAAATCCTCCTCTCTCTGTACTGTGTGCGTATATACGCACACCGTGGCTCTTCAGCTCCATTTCTGTCTCTTTTTCCCCGACTTGCGTTTTGACCCGAAACTCTGTCGAAATTACCAAAAAACCCCTGGGCCAAAACCGCTCCAAATTCCCCCCAATCCTGAATCTGGTCATACGAAAACTGCTGACTGAATTTGGGAGACAAAATCTGAACTCGACTCCGGAAACCCGAGCTCGGTGTCAAAATTACAAAAATACCCCTGGGTCAGAATTGTCCCGGAAATCGTCCTAAACATGAAATAGCTTATCCCGACTCCGGACACCAGGAATCAAGACTCCTACTTGAGTGTGGTCTGTCAGGGATCCACACTTGGCGGGAGGTCGGTTTTTTGGCCGGACTCTGTTTTAGCATTATGACCTGTTTTCGGAAAGCCCTTAATGTCTCCTATCTTCTGCCGCAGGTTTCACTTCAAAATTCCAAGTAGAGCTCAAGATATTGTCACCCGAGCATATCCTAGTCATTCTCAGTTCAGGTGTTTTTAGCTTTCTCGTCTCTCTCCCCTGCAATCCTGCTTCATTCTCGCTGCATTCACGAGCCCTGTTCCTGCATAGACAACACGGACAAAAACCCGCGATCATATCTCGAAATGCACAAAATAAGCAGAAATACATGAAGAGCTTATAAACATCTCGTTCTAATTTCCGAGGCTTTCCAGGGGTAATTTCTGGCTAGAACACCGTTTTCTAACACCAAACACACGTCATTTAAGCTCAAAGATAACTCCTAGTGGGGAGTTATCATCTCTGAGACTCCATCATATGCATGAGCGTGTTAACTGTTGCTCCATGTTGGAGCTCGAGCTACTCGCTTGGTCTCTGCTAGGTTGTGGGGGTTCAACATGTATTTGGCCTTTGCGGGGGTCGAGTATTCTCTCCCAAGTCCGCGCTGCATCCTTCTTCTTCTTGTCCTTAGAGTTATTGTCATACTCTAGACCACTCAAACTAGCTTTATCATCTTGTGCTAGCTTTAGGAGCAAGCAAGTGTGCCCGGGAGATCTACAGTTATAGCGCTCAGTCCTCTCCATAAGAAAACGATAAATGAAGTATGTGACATTGATACGCTTACCCATCCACAAACAATAAGCCATTTTGCAAAGCTGGAAGGAGTACGTGGGTTAAGCGGCGACGTCATAATCCCAATTCTCAAGAAGCTCGCACAACAACCTCGCACGTGGAAGCACGAGTTTCCTAAAAACGTTCCACTCAGGTAAAGTAGGTCTCTCATTCTGCCCCGCTCCAGCACTCACTACTTCAACCGCATCCACCCTCCTAATGTTCTCACGGTAGGAACAAATCTCATCCTTGAGAGGCTTGAAGTGCATGGCGGCCGCTATAGTCTCGTGCGTGATGACTATATATGCACGCCGACAATACACTTGCCTATGATCATCTCCCTCTCCCTCCTCATAAAAACGAGCATTTACAAGAATCTCTCTGGCAAGAGCGGAGCTAGACTACTTACAAATTTTAAACCACCTATCTATCCTCTCATTCTTGAAGAGATCCTTAAGCTGTTTTGGCATTTTATTGCTTGGCGGGAAGGGTTTTTCAGGAGTCCCTACCCTCTTCAAGAATGCGTCTGTGCAATATGCCTTATGCGCATTCGCTCTAACGAACCTGAAGCTGCACAATTTGGTACTGCAGACAGCGTCGAGGTCAAAATCCTTTGCAGACTTCCCCTCAACCCAATCTGTGGAAGTGGAGGCATATCCTGGTTCAACTCATAATGAATTGGAGACGGAGGCACCTGGCGGCGGTTGCCAGAACCGTCTCCCTCATCCACATTCTCCTCCTCACTCATAGCTACATCCTCCTCAGGATTGAAGATGGTGTGATCATCAACCACTATACCCCGTCTCCTCCTCACTCATAACTACATCCTCCTCAGGATTTACCTTATGAAGGCCAAATCCGAGTCCTTTGAATTGTTCAAAGAATTCAATAATGAAGTGGAGAAGCAGCTTGGAAAAAGTATTACGGCTCTACGATCGGATCGTGAAGGAGAATACTTGAGCTAAGAGTTTGACGAGTGTCTTAGAGAGTGTGGGATAGTATCCCAACTCACTCCGCCCGGAACCCCATAGTGGAATTGCGTGTCCGAGAGGAGGAATCGAACCCTACTTGATATGGTTCTATCTATGATGTGTCAAACGGATCTCCCGATATCGTTTTGGGGACATGCTCTATTGACTGCAGCTTTCACCATTAACTGTGTTCCGTCCAAGTCGATCATAAAGACACCATATGAGATATGGACTGCGAAGCGTCCCATAGTGTCATTTATGAAGATTTGGGGTTGCGATGTCTCCCCAAAGCAGATAAGTGTAAATTTGTGGGATATTCTAAGGAAACGAAGTGATATTATTTATATAATCCAACCGACAACAACGTGTTTGTATCTCGGACCGGCGTGTTCCTAGAAAGAGAGTTCGTCTCTAGAGAAGAAAGTGGGAGGAATGTAGAACTTGAAGAAATTCAAGAACCACAAAAAACTAATCCGATGATGGAACTTGAGCAGGAACCACAACAATTGTCGAGGAACCTGTTAAGGTAACACAGGAACTCCGTAGGTCGGGTAGGGTGCGTCATGAGCCAGAGAGGTACAGACTTCTCGTGACAGAGCCCGATGACGTACCACTCTTAAATGATGAGCCTACTACCTACGGGGAGGCCGTGAAAGGGTAAGACTCAAAGAAGTGTCTTCAGGCCATGAGATCCGAAATGGAATCTGTAGGGTTTTGATTCATGGATCGCACAACGGAAGCATAATCAAACATAAACCATGCAAAACCCTCCAAGGATCACAAGTCTAGATGCATAACGATAGTAAAGGTAAGAAATCATAAACACACCTTTGGGTTCTCCTTGATGACTTCAAACGCGAATAATGTCACGTTCTCTATAGTTGATCCACGCCTAGAGTTGATCCTAGATCTCCCAAACTCCTTGGTGCTAGCCCGGATTAGGAAGAGGATGAAGGAATCATGCAAAACGAGACAAAGAGAGGCTTCGGCCTCTCTTTTGGCCGACGGGGTGAGGGCGGCGGCAAGGGGTCGGTTCGGCCTCCTTGTTGCTTGCTCTCTCTCCTTTTGTTCTCTCCCACTCTTGTTATGTTCACTAATGAGCATAAGTTATGAGGAAGGAAGGAAGGAGGGTCCTTTATATAGTCCAACAACTCCTTGTTAACTATCTAAAGGACTTATTCTAGTCCAACTAGAATTCAATTTAGTCCCTTCCTTGCAAATTAGTCCCTACTAAGTTTGCAAGGTTTTGCAAAGTGATCCTTCTAATTAATTAATCCAATTAATTAATTCCCAAATCTAGTTCAACTCTATATAGCATGTGACCCCATAGGTTCTATCTAGTTGGTAGCAACTATTTGCTAATATGGAGCGGTTTCTAGCAAAACATCCATTCTAGCCAACTAATAGAATAGTCATCTTGACAACCTTTGTACAAGTAATTGTCTCATCCCTTTGCCCCATATCCGGATTGGACACGAGACATACAAGTCACACTCGTATATCCAATCCATAGTTTCTCGATCCATGGGAATAGCCTTATTCGTGCAAATAACATCAATATCCTATATTGATTTATTTGAGTCTGGCCAGACATTCTATAAGCACTATCCCTCGAGTGGCCTAGGATATTTGCTCCCGTTATGTGGGAGGGGCAAATCCTCTCTACGTCCACTACGATCTCTAAGCTTGCTTCTCATTGTATCCAGTACACGCCTTTATAACTACCCAGTTACGGTGTAGCGTTTAACGCTACCAAGATCACAATGATCCACAACTAGAATATCTAGTGACTTCAAGTCTAAGGATGACAATACCATTGCACCGCGAGAAGCACTTGTGACTCAACATAACATGTATGTAGCCTTCTCGGAGATGGGTCAATCCAGTGCAACATTCCGTAATGCACACCTATGTGTTGGATCGTGATATCTCCATATCAATCCAACCCCATACTAGTCTATAGATGATTGTCCCATTTAATCATTATACTTGACTAGGGATATTTAAGATAAACAACACAATTGTAAATCTAAGGACTTCATTATATTAAATATCCAATAAATAATAAATGAATTTTCTAGCCATATACAAATTCATACTAAACTAGATTGCCTCTAGGGCATCTATTCCAACAGAATCCATGTATACCAACCAAGTATGGACTTTGGTGGAACCACCCGATGGGGTTCGACCCATAGGGTGCAAGTGAGTCTTCAAGAAGAAGACCGACATGGATGGCAAAGTAGTTGCCTACAAGGGGCGATTGGTGGCTAAATGGTATAGACAAATTTATGGTATTGACTATGATGAGACCTTTTCACCAGTTGCTATGACTAAATCCATTCGAATCTTGCTTGCTATTGCAGCTTACTATGACTATGAGATTTGGCATATGGATGTCAAAACATTGTTTCTGTATGGAAACCTCATCGAGGATGTGTACATGTCACAGCCGGAGGGTTTTGAGGATCCAAAGCATGCCAATAAAGTCTATAAGCTACAACGATCCATCTATGGATCAAAGCAAATTTCTAAGAGTTGGAATCGACGTTTTGATAACGCGGTCAAAGAGTTTGGCTTCATCAAGAACGAAGATGAGCCCTGTGTGTACAAGAAGGTTTGTGGGAGCTCTGTTGTCTTTCTGGTCTTGTATGTGGATGACATACTACTCATTGGAAACAACATTCCTACCTTACAATCTGTTAAAGATTGGTTACGGAAGTGTTTCGCAATGAAGGACTTAGGCGATGCACCTTATATACTTGGTATCAAGATCTATAGAGATAGATCTAGGAAGCTTCTCGGCCTAAGCAAAAGTCCACATATATACAAGTTGTTGAAACGGTTCAACATGCAAGATTCCAAGAAGGGATACTTACCAATGTCGCATGGACTCACCCTCTCAAAGGCTAACTGTCCCTCCAATGAGATTGATAAGGACCGCATGAGTAGGATTCCCTATGCATCGGCTATAGGATCCATCTTGTACGCCATGTTGTGTACTAGACCAGATGTGTCATACGCGTTGAGTATGGCAAGAAGATTTCAGTCTAATCCAGGTAAGAGTCACTGGATTGTTGTCAAGAACATCCTCAAGTACTTGAGAAGAACTAAGGATGCTTTCTTGATATTTGGAGGAGAGGAAGAGCTAAGTGTAATTGGTTACACTGATGCAAGCTTCCAAACTGACAAAGATGACTATAGATCACAATCGCGGTATGTGTTTTGCCTGAATGGAGGAACTGTGAGCTGGAAGAGTTCCAAGAAAGAGACAGTTGCTGATTCTAAAACTGAAGCTGAGAACATTGCTGCTGCAGGCGCAACAAAGGAGGCTGTTTGGATAAAGAAGTTTATCACTGAGCTTGGGGTGGTTCCTAGCATTGTGGGTCCCATAGCGTTGTACTGTGACAACTCTGGGGCGATTGCACAAGCCAAGGAGCCTAGATCACACCAGAAATCAAAGCATGTACTTAGAAGATTCCATCTCATTCGTGAAATGACTGATAGAGGAGATGTGATGATATGCAAGATTCCAACGGATGACAATCTTTCAGATCCACTAACGAAGTCGCTCGTTCAGCGAAAGCATGAGGGCACACTAGATCTATAGGCATAAGAGATGCACCAGATTCTCTAGTGCAAGTGGGAGACTGTTGGAATAGGTGCCCTAGAGGGAATCTATATTTAGTACGAACACTGTTTGGCTGGAATATTCGTTTATTAGTTATTGAGATATTTAATATAATGAAGTCCTTAGATACAATGTGTTGTTTATCTTAAATATACGTAGTCTATTATATTGATTAACAGGACAATCAACTATAAACTAGTATGTGGGTAGACTGATATGGAGATTCAAATATAACTCATGGGTATGCATTAGGAGTAGTGTCATACTGGATTGTCCCACAACAACAAGGCTACATTAGATTATGTTAAAGTCACAAGCACTTCTCGTAGTGCTAATGGTATTGTAATCCTTAGACTTGAAGTCACTAGACACTCTAGTTGTGAACTATCACGCTTTGATATTATCAAACGTTGCGCATTAATCGGGTAACTATAAAGGTAGTTATCAGGCATGGTAGGAAGCAAGCTTAGAGATCGTAGTGATGTAGACAGGATTTGTCGCTCCCACATAATGGGAGCAAATATCCATGGGGCACTCGAGGGATGGTGCTTATAGAATGTCTGGCCAGACTCAGATAAATCAATATGGAGATATTGATGTTATCTGCACAGATAAGCATATTCCTTGGTTCGAGGAACTATGGGTTGGATATACGAGTGTGACTATTATGTCTCGTGTCCAATCCGGATATGTAGAAAAAGGAATAACACAATACATGAACATTGGACACAAGGTTTGTCGGGATCACTGACTATTTCTATTAGTTGGGTGGCATGGATGTGTTGCTAGACACCGCTCCATGTTAGTAAGGAGTTACTACCAACTAAGTAGAAACCTATGGGGTCACACACCGAATGGATCAAATTGGATATTTGTATTAATTAGTTGGACTAATTAATAAAAGGATCATAACGCAACCACAAGCAAAGTTAGTGGGACTAATTTGCAAGTGGACTAATACATGTAAGGACATGATTAGTATTGAGGCAATTATGTAATTAATAAGGAGTATTAACTATATGAAGGAACTCTAGCTTGTTTTTTTCTCAAGAGAAGTCATTATTGAGAGAACATAACAAAGCAAGTGAGAGAGAAAAGCTAAGGAGGAAGCCTCCTTGACCCGTCGCCCCTTGCCGTCGGCTTCCATAGGCGGCTGCTTGGTGCTCCGTTTTGCGTGATCTCTTGCCTCCTTCTTCCGTTGCTAGCACATTGCGGTGAGAAGGAATCCAATCAAAGATCCAAGGAGTGGATACTCGTAGAGTCGAAAACACCATTCTTCGCGTGATCCCTCAAACTAAGGTACACACCTATTCTACCCTTATCATGTTATGATTGCTTGCCTGTGATCCTTGGAGAGATTTGAGCATGATTAGTTTTTGTTATTCCGCTGCGTTACCTGCATCAGAACCCTACATACACATGAGACACATATTGGTCAGATTGCCAATTAAAACAATAAAAGGCCACTGGGTTTTCTCCCCTCAGTTACAGTTCCGCCTAATGAATATGTGCAGGCTATTAATACTCGCAATGACATTTCTACTAAGGATCATCCATATCCGAGCCATGCGAGAGTTGAGGCTACTATGGCCACTAAGAAGAAATTGAGTGAAGAAATTACCGTGCCCACAGTGACTCCCCAATCAAAGGATACAACTAGGAATTCGGATGAAAAACAGAAGCCTAAGGAGGAATACAACATGGGTGTACCTTACCTGTAGAGATTGAAGAGCAAGGAAGATTCCGAGCATTTTAATAAGTTTGTTGATATATTAAGGAAAGTTCACACTATTATTCCTTTTGCGGAAGCTATCTCACAAATGCCCAAATATGAAAAATTTCTCAAGGACCTCCTATCTAACAGTGATTTTGAATGAAAAGTGTAGCACCGTGGTTCAAAAGCCGCTACTAAAGAAGATGAAAGGTCCTAGCGGGTTTATCATTCCGGTGAATTTAAGAGATGCATTCCATGGGCGGGCATTATGTGATTTTTAGGGGTGGGTATTAATTTAATGCCCGCATTTGCGTGTTGAGCAACTATGCGTGAGGTAGCCAAAACCTACAAGGATGTGCTCGCAGATGACAGACAGAACTATTAAACATCCGCATGGAGTTATTGAGAATGTGCTTATTAGAGCCGAGACCTCACTTTCTCAGCAGACTTTGTGATTCTTGACATGGAGGCCGATGTTGATGTCCCACTGATATTGGGACAACCATTCCAAACCATGAGGAAGACTATCATTCCTAGCCACGGTAGAAATTGTAAGTATATATCCCAAGACTTTCCAAAGGCTTTGTGGACTAGTCAAAGTGCGCACAAAGTAGCCCGGACACCATGATATATATAGTGGATATTTTTTTATAGAAAAAATAAAAGGGTCAATTTTTTCAACCATAATTACATTTTTCTGTAACCACCGAGACAGCCAAGTAGCTCGAAGCCATCAATGGATGGCGAAATCCCGTCGCAGCAATCGTCGTCACCGATGGCTCGCCTCACTCACTCGGTACTCATCTTTCTCTCTCCCTCCCTCTCTCTGAATGTTGATGCTTGCATAATTCAAAACCAACCACTTAATTGGCGTGAATAGGTTTGCCTGATGAGAAAACTAAGCTGCTTTGTCACAGATTTATGCAACTAGGTTACTAACCACACCTTCTGTCAGAAAAATTTCCCTTGCAAGTATAAGATAGAACTTCAAAAGCTTAAAAACCCTAGGGATCACATACTCACACACTAATAGAGGTGTACCACTCTGTACCAGCTATTTCTCCCCAATTTGACTTCTACGGTGTTGTAGAGTAAAACACGGTGAAAATATTATCAAAAAATCGCATCGTTTTGCTATCCAAATCACTCTGTCAAAGCGATCCAGATACGAGTGAAAAAGTCAACATGGGGACAAAAGAGAGGGAACGGAGTGGCTATTACTAGCAGAAGTAACAGGATTGATTACTGGGGTTGTCATATTTTTTCACCATAAAGGTTCAGATACATGCTAGATATTGTGCAAGATCAAGTGAGCACCATGCTGGGGTTGAACTGTTAACAAATTGTAAGGGGCGTGCACGTAGGATGGAGAGAGCTCGAAAGTGAAGCGCTTTAGAATCACAGCCAGTGATACTTTTGCCTCCAGTATGGCGAAGTTTTGTCCAATGCATATCCGCGGACCCCCGCCGAAAGGCAAGAATGTGCCTTGAACCTTTGTTGCCTTTGAAATTCCTTCCGAAAATCTCTCTGGTTTGAACTCTGTCGCGTCTTCACCCCAAAATTCAGGGTCTTGATGGATGGTACTAATTGGCACAAAAAGCTCGGTTCCGGCAGGTATGACTAGATCTCCCAAACTTGTCTTCTTGTGAACGATACGAATAACCCCCGATGCTGGAGAGTATAGCCTCAATACTTCATTCAGAATCATGGTGACCTGAAGAGATTAAAGATATAAGATAACGGTTTATATTTGTAGCTAATTGGTCAATCCATTGGTTATGGTGTTTGCATTACTTTTGCTCGACCCATTTGCCCGCAGCCTTTAAACGGGCTGAACCCCACCCATTCAGGTCAAATAGTTGAAAGTTCCCGTTTAAACCCGTTTGTAAATGGGTGGACGAGGGCCCGTTAAACCCGGGTTCACTGTGTGTGTGAGAGAGTGAGACCCTTGTTCTTTTTTTTTTTTTTTTTTTTTTTTTTGGGCATTGTTAAACATATGAATATCTGTGGTGAGAAACAGTGTTTAAGTTTAAAGGTCTACCCGATGATCCTAAGGTAATTACTTCTCAATTTCTTATATAAATAGAGCATTCCAGACAAGGGTTATCTTCCAATTTCAGAAATTCACAAATGCTTCTTTTGAGGGCATTATTAGTTACTATTATGGGAAGAGGTCAGAATTTACATATAATTATAATGCACTTGTATATACCTTTCATGTCAACCTATAAAATCTTTTTACTACATGCATCAGTCATTCTGTGTCTTAAAAAAGGTAGGTTTTATGGGTGGTGAAATCATTACAGTAAGTACCATAAATTATAAAATAGGTTCGAGAAATGATATGCATAAAAGTTTCTTACAGTTTTCAGCCGATTTAACCCTTCGAAATCAGGTGAATCATCCCCAAACACTGCCGAGATCTCTTCTCTTGCTAGAGCTTGCCAGTTTTGATGCTTACTTAGTAATATCATTGCCCACACTACCAGAGCAGAGGTGGTCTCTTGCCCAGCAAGGTAAAATGCCTTGCATTCCTCAACCACTTCTTCTGTAGTCAACATGACTTTCTTGTTTCCTTGATCTTTCAATTCCTTAAGATTGGTTTTCAGTAATATCCCCAAGAGATCAGTACCACTCTCACCTCCGTTCATCGTTCTATCTCTTTTATTGATGATGATATTCCTCAGCAGAGTTTTCATTTTCTGAGAGATCTCTTTTATCGCCTTGTTTGTTTTTGTAGGTAGAAATCTACACACATGAAAATATGTTATGTAAGTATAGATGGGAGGTCCATGCATTTGACATTTGGCTGAAATGTTCTTATTTACTTACCTCCATCCTGGAATGTAGATGGACTGTAAGCGTTGTAAGACTATATCAATTTGCGCTTTTTGGAGTAAGAATATCTCTTTTCCTTCGTCGTAGTTACTGCCAAAAGCTGTTCTAGAAATCACATCTGCCGACATGTTAGAAATATAAGGCCACACATCTACCTCAGCCGATCCTTCTGTTGTGACTAACATTTCCCATTTGCTTAGCATTTCAAAACAACTTGAGTTCATGGCTGGGACCATGTTCTGTAAAAAAAAACACCAGAAAGATCTGTTAGCCATGACCATGCGATGCTTTTTAGTGGAACTCACTGCCCTGGTAATCTTTTTTACCTTACAGAAACAGTTCTGTAGAATCCCTGAATAAAATCCTCATGTACTTTTCTATAAGGTAACAGGTTCAAAATTTTCCCTAGAAGAAATACAGAATGTAAAATTACCATCAATTTTTCCAGATGAAATGCTGGGTTGAGAAGCTTTCGGTGCGTAGACCATTTTTCACCCTCATAAGACAAAACTCCAGTCACCAGAAGCTTGCCCAGTGGATTCGTCTCAGGCTTTTGGAATACTTCATTCTTGAGCAGCATTTCTTTTATAAGTTTAGGATCTGTAATGTTTATCCGTGGTACTGGTCCCCACCATTGGAAGCAATTTTTACCTGAAATGTTTTTCATTGTTTGTGGAGCGCAAGATGAGAACAACTGGTTCATTTTTGTATGTTTTAAGTAAAACAATGTTCGCAAACAGAAATGGGTGGTAGGTCAATGGTAGAGCGTTTTAGAAGCCTCTGCATCAGGTCCAAGGTTCAGTCCCTGCCATTGGTAGGATACTTTATGATTTATTTTCTGAAGTTCTTGGATGTATAAAAGAAAGCAGCAGAAGATTGAATTTTGGGTGTCAATAAAGCGTGATAATGAGGAAAATCTTACATCCATCTTTCTTATGTCTTCTGTAGGTGGGAATCTAACCAAGCAAAATCAAATGCTTACCATGGATGTTAACATAGTGCTCATAAAACGGTAGAATGCGTGGCACAATATTGTTGGAGGAGCTGTCCATGGGTTTGGATCTGGCATCTCTTATCATCGATATGATATCTTTGGTGTCTCCAAACAGCAGTTTGTATGGATTCCCCTTGAAACCTTGCTCTCTTAGGCACTTCTCTAGGTGCTTGGGCCTCAACCAGACCCAGTTCAGTACCCTCCATGAACATGTAAGTAAAGTAACTAGGGCCAAGGAGATACCAATTGAGCTAAATGTGAATTCCATCCTATAGAGAGATGGAGAGAGCTATAGCTATAATGTGCTTTCTGTTATGTGACATAATTCTTGGCCTTTCAGGTGTTAATTTCGAGGTCCTATTCTGTACCATCAATCATTTTGTATGAGCAGACCAATCACAGAAAATTTGTTTCCTTGCAATGAATGTTATCTTCTCACAAAATTCCAAGATCACTTTTAGTTTTGTCGAATTCCTGTACCAGATTAGACAATTGGATGAATGACAGCAACTATTGTTTGTAACTATAAAAAGAGACGAACAGACACACCCTAGTACTGCAAATTAAAATGAGCCTGCAGTATTAGATTATGGTAAATTTAACTTAAACATAGTGTGACTTATTCATGGATGTATCCAAGATATCCGCCGGCCATATTTAAAATGCATGGTTTTTACTTTTCACTAAGTTTGATGGGATGCACTTGACTTGGTAGGTCTCTTATAATGTCCTTTATCTCATTTGAATGTTTTTCTAGGGAAAAGAGAACGTTGGAATTTGTAAAGTGAAAAAGGTGATAAATTTTTGGTTTTCACATTCTAGGGCTGCCCAAATAAGAGAAGACAATTAAAGGGGCAGAGGGAGTAAAATATACGGAGTTGTTTTCCAGGATATGTAATATCAAGAATATCTTTCCAACCTTTCTCGCAATGGGTCTTAGATATGTTGCATGAATACAGAGTTCGGTTCACGGGACAGGTTACTGGTACATTGAACATTGAGGGCATATTGGAGATCGTACTGATAGAGCACGGAGTATAAAATAGTGAACACTTGAGTAAGGGGTATCTTTATAGAAACTTATTTACTCAAGGTGTATTTTGGTACTATTTAGATAGTAATTACTTTCCAAGAAAAATGAAGGGTGTACTGTTCTCAGAGAGCATTATTGGAATTGTGTAAGGTCTTATGTCAGGTTTTGTAAGTTTGAACTTCACTTACAAGTAAAGATTATTTGGTTCCAGTATCTAGTTTCCTACTCCTCTGTAAGATATCATATAAGTTATATCGTAATAGTCCCGGTTGCATTGATTTGGGATATAAGCTAATTGTGGTAACACTGACTCTATGTTATTTTCATGATCCTTATTTCTCCAGGGTTGTATGCCTAAGTGTATATTTTTTTTTGGTAAATTAAGTATGTACGTATAAGTATGTATATTTCGGTTTTATAATGAAACGCTTATCAGAAGACTTCTTTGTTCTAAGAGACTACTCAAGTAATCTCCTCTGCGGTTCATTTTCTCCCACACTAAGTGAATTAATACCTCCTGAACTCGTTAATACAAGTTTTAAGGTCGTGAATAGTAAAAAAGATGCTTATGTGTTTCTATCATATCCCTGGAACTGAAAATATATGTAAAGAAACCAAACCCTGTGCAGACTGGCAACATCTGTCTATTATAACCTCATTTCATTTATCATTAAATATATGTTTCCTGATGAACTTGAGAAGACTGTTATTTTGCCACAGATCTGACATCATCACCCATTCGATTACAAGCTGTTCATGTGAAAAGTGAAGGAGAAACTAGAAGGTTGATGGAGTATGCTTCTAACTAGAGGATAAACCAATATTTCTTATGCTCCATTTGGCAACAGATCCAATCTTGCAAATAAAAAATACATCTTTATTTATTGCTTTATCTAAAATTTCATAGGTTCAAATGAGCTCTCTGTATGAGCACAATACATAAACTGATCATTAGTTTTTAGCTTATTTTCCTTTTTCAGAGATATAGATGCTAGATCCTTTGTAATATCAATCGAGCACCATGTTGGGGTTGGACTGTTACCATAAGGTAAGGAGCGTGCACATAAGACGGTGAGAGTTGAAATGAGAAATGTTTCAAAATCATAGCTAGGGCTATTTTTGCCTCCACCATAGCATAGTTTTGACCAATGCATATCCGTGGCCCACCGCCGAAGGGGAAGAATGTGCCTTGACCTTTTGTTGCCTTTGAAATTCCTTCAGAAAATCTATCAGGGTTGAACTCTGCCGCATCTTCACCCCAAATGTCACGGTCATGATGCATTGCTGTAATTGACACAAAAACCTCAACTCCTGGTGGTATGACAAGCTCTCCTAACCTTGTCTTCTTTGTTACAGTTCGAGTAAGGCCTGCAGCTGGTGGGTATAACCTAAGAACTTCATTCAGAATCATAGTTACCTGAAACAAACAGATTGTGGGATATTGAAAAAACTATAGAAGAAATTTCAGAATCATCAAGGACACTTCTTTCCAAAAATTTGAAAATGATAAACTACGTGTTCTCTAACAAATATGTTACATTATTCTCTTCAAGTTGATGGTGGTACTTTTGTTCCAACAAGTCTTAATTTTTAGCTGGTTTCTATAAATATAGCATTCCAGTTGTTGATTCTTCTCAGTTCTAGGAAATAGAAGATTGGTTTCTTCGTGGATTGGATAAAATGTGCTGTGATGGTAAGAGGTGAAAGAGTATTTGTCCATTTCACGAATAAGCAAAACTGAAGATAAAAATGTTTCTCTGTGTATGCATAAATTGCTTACCTGTTGGGGATTTATATTTGCATTTCTATGTTGATATGATCTGTTTTACGTGTTCCATGCTCATTAGATATATATACCTCTCTCAGATATCTGTGCACTATGTTTGTCTTCTTAAATAGTTGTTGTATACTAGGCTAAAACTCCACAGTACTAGTTTTATAAGTAGACAAATTTAGTAGATGCTTACAGTTTTGAGCTGATTTAACCCATCAATGTCAGGTTCATTGTCCCCAAATACTGCCATGACCTCTTTTCTCGCCAAAGCTTGCCAGTTTTGATGCTTACTTAGCATGATCATAGTCCACGCTATTAGACTCGAGGTCGTCTCTTGCCCAGCAAGGTAGAATAGCTTGCATTCCTCAGTGACCTCCTCTGTTGTCAGTTTGATTTTCTTCTTATTTCCATGTTCTTTCGAGTCTTTAAGATTTGTTTTCAATAACGTCCCTAGTAAATCTGTACTCCCATCTTCCCCTTTCATAGTGCTCTCTCTTTTGCTGATGATGATGTTTTTCAACAGAGTTGCCATTTTATGGTGCATTGCTTTCATCGCCTTGTTCGTCTTTGTTGGCAAAAATCTGGAAGCAGCAAATAGGTGAAGTTAGGATAAGCATGAGATACATAAAATTGGTATATTTTCCTTAGAAAATATGATTTATATTTACCTCCATCCGGGAATATAAATTGACTGCAAACATTGTATCACAATTTTAATCTGTGCCTTCTGAAGTTCGAATATCTCTTTCCCTTCTTCGTAGTTACTTCCAAATGCTGTCCTAGAAATCACATCCCCTGATAAGTTACAAATATAAGGCCACACATCTACCTCACACGATCCTTCTTTTGCCACTAATGCTTCCCACTTGCTTGTTAAATCAGAACAGCTTGAGTACATTGCTGGTACCATATGCTGTTAAGAACACAACCAAAACCTGTTAAGCATTTGGGTTAACCTGTTATTAATTACCGGGGAACAAGTTTAGAGGAGGTTTCCTAGATAGACGCCTAGGTTGTCCTCTAGAAGGTAATTACAGATGATTACCTTCAACTTTTCAAGATGAAAGGCTGGGTTCAGAAGGTTTCTGTGCCTGGACCATTTTTCACCTTCATATGATATAGTCCCCATCACTAGTAGCTTCCCAAATGGATTTGTCTTGGGCTTCTGGAACACGTCATACTTCAGCAAGATTTCTTTAATCAATTTGGGATCTGTAATGTTTATGCGCGGAGTTGGCCCAAACCATTGGAAGTAGTTTTTGCCTGGAAGGTTCAGTCATTAGTTGGTATCATTAGAAATCAAGAAAGACTCTGTTGTTAAGAAAGATACGCACAGGATACGGCTTAAGAAAGTTGCATCGAGTTCAATTTGTTTCAACAATCCAAAAATGAAGAAAATTGGAGATACGAGGTTTTACTTTTTTCTTCTTTTGGTAGATACTACTACCTCTGTTTCATTAGGAACATTGTACTTCACTTTTTGTCACTATTCGCTGGGTCACTTTGATCCGGTGATTTGATTAGCAAACCGGTAAAAGAATTTGACAATCTTTGCATGGTTTTGTAGAATAAACTTTACTTTACAACACCATGCGAAAGTTTCCAAAAATTATATCATGTTGCTACTTGCTATCTAAATCACTGAGTCAAAGTGACCAACTTACGGGTTGAAAAGTCAAACCAGGACATTCCAGAAGTAACGGAGGAAGTATTTGGTTAGCATAGTAACTTGTAAGGTATTCTGTTACATCTGCCTGTGAAATTGTTTACCCTTGCATGTTAAATCTTACGGAAATTCAACTGACTGTTATGAAATGCTCACCATGAAGGTTGACACAGTGATGATGGAGAGGCTGGACACGTGGCCAGATACTGTTGGAGGATACATCCATGGGTTTGGATCTGGCTTCTCGTATCATCGAAATCATCTCTTCGGTGTCTCCATACAAAAGTTTGTACGGGTTTCCTTTGAGACCTTGCTCTCTGAGGTACTTCTCTAGCCGCTTTGGTCTCAACCACACCCAAGTCACTACTTTCCATAGACATGTTAGGAAACTAACCAGTGCCAAAGTGATACCAAATGAAATAACTGTGAATTCCATGATACAGAAAGAGAGATAGCGCTCGTGTTTGGATTATGTAGTGCAGTACATAGTCATCTTATAGCATGTTGATAATTTTTAAGATGTTATCTATGCAATCTTGTTTTCTCTTATTAAAACCACACCAATCATGAAGCATTTGTCTTTTTTGGAGTATACTGTATGGCCGTGGTTTGTTTCCCATAGTGCTACATCATTAGTGGTCATTTTGTACATGACATGTAGCAGAATCTTAGACAAAAGGACAAATAGGTAGATATAAAAATCTTGTGCCATTTCCTGCTGTTTGTGGACAAAACAAATCAGACAAAGATTATGATGTAAGCACATACCTATGTGAGAATTTTTTATACTATTCAGTATCCTTGTGGGTAAACATATTATCAGTTCTTGGGAGGTCTGTAGCTAACTTATATGAATAATTCTGAGATGTAGAATATGAAAGCATATACTGTACATCACATACTAGAATTACTAGTAAAATATGGGTATAATGGTTGCATTTAGCCATTGTAAGATGTCTTTAGAAGGTAATGTAAGCATGCATAATTTGAATGTGGGCTCCGTTTGGTTGGTGGTAAAATGTTTTCCCGTAAAATATGTTCTTAATTTCTGGTGTTTGGTTCACAATTTCTTTCGTAAAATAATCTTGAACAAATCTGTATGTCATTTTTCAATTTGTGTAGATCAACATCAACTCTCTGAACCACTGCCACCTCCTCCACCTCTGGTGCTGCCACCAAACCACCTGAGTTACTGCTGCTGCCGCCACCACTACTTGCTCCCACCACCACCACCTGCACCATCACCGCCTCCTGAACCACGGCTTGCGCCACCACCATCATCTAGAAAATGTAAATTAATAAAAATGTATGCTGTGAGGCTTGAACCCATAACCCCGTTCTCAAAAATATCAAACATTTGTCCATTGAGCCAACAAATCACTTGGAAAATATTGTAAAATTCGTATATTAATTCATACACAAGTAAAATAAGTTTCAAGTGTTAACCAAACATGAAAAAAATTGTATTGAACTTTGTTTCAAATAAAATATTTTACACGAAGAATATTTTACGTTGTAAAATATTTTATTGCTAACCAAACGGAGCCGACATGAAGGGTTCTTTCCTGAACGTAGCTGTGTTACCAATGGAAGTGTTGATTGTTTCAAATACTCTTTTCCCCAGATATAGATTCTAGAAAGTTAGTGTTGTAAGGGATTTTTATGAAAATTTCAAAACTTTATTATAAATTATTACTTCTTTATATTTCTAAAATAGCATTAGTTGTTGGTTACTTCCTATTTGTAACTCCCGCATTATTTGTGCATTTAACACCAAATATTTCATAATAATGGTGAATTATGGGAGGTAGTTATTATGACAATAACTCCAATATTAGTACTAGGGAGTTACTTGTTACTATGGAGATCTATATATATTTGGGAGATGAATGGAGAAAAGAGGTGATGAGAGCTCACATGGAAAAGTACTAGAGTGTACTACTACACATGATATATATTTTAGTATTCTAGCTCGTATACTATGCAACTCTTGTTCTTGGGCAACAACGGTTCGTGACGGTTCACAAGTCCTACAACCGGCGTGACGCTTGTAGGGGCTGGCTCGAGTGTGGGTTGAATCCTACTTCGTAGCATACCGGTAGCACCCTCACGTGGGGAGGATCTACGTTGTAGGACAATGTCCTACATAACATGCCTCTCACACCCAGGCCAGCAAATCCAATTTACACAATGTTGATTTATTTATAATTTTGATTCTTTATCGTATTTCTAACGGGGCTAATGTTTCTTTTATGATGTGATTTTGACGCAGATGACTAACAATCTACAACGTAGATCTTTTTGAACATGAAAAGAGATGGGTAAGATCTTTCTAATTCTTTGTGAGAATTTCATATGATATGTTTGCAAGAGCACTTCGTTTATATAAGGTCTTGCTATATATCATATAAAGAATATACGTACTACTCTATGTCATGTGAAAATTTTACTTGAACGCAAATTAGTGTAGAAGACTTTGTCCACTTGTCGAATAGATCATGCAAGGTGTTCCACGCGCACACACAAAAAGAAAGGAGTTATCCTGTTCGATCCATTCTTTCTTATCTTTCATTGGGTGTAGATGTTGTATTTTATTATTGTTGAAAGTTTATTTTATAGCAATAGGAAACGTGTAGTTAGAATCGGAAAGTATTTACAAAATGAGAATAATTACGTGGTCCTCTTTATAAGCAGTTTAATTGTGTTTGCTTGAAACCTAAACCACGACTTGTAGTGTGACTTATAAATTTTCTCCAAAGTGCGCATAATAATCTATTTTAATTGTAATAGTGAATTAATTTATCAGTATAATCTTCATAATTTATATTCTCAAATTTGTCATAGATATGATTTATAGTAAATGTGGAATTATATAAGGTAATAAAAGCGGCAATATCCAATTTTATGTTTTGGTTGCTTTCTTGCATATGACGTCTTAAAACCTAGAGGCTCACTATATAGAGTATTACATCTTCTTTCATGGTACAAAATCTAAATCTTCGTCAGAAATTCTAGAATGTTAGTTACTTTTAGCGACTAAGTAATCTACTGTTTTTTTTTTTACCCGTAGCTCAGATATGTAATATTTTAATGTTTAATTATGAGTCATCTAACATGGAATTATGTTCAATTACACATTTCTGACATGCTCCAAGACCACTCTTACTTCCCTGTCTTATTTGTGGAGAATAGTCTTTATCGTACATTCTAATATTCATGACTATTCTTTCTATTATGTGATAAGATCTTGGATTCATGGATGAAATTATTTTTTGAGATTTATATTATTATTTACGTGTCATTCTCTTGGGTCATATGATAAGCTCGTGAAGGTGTCGATCTAGTACTCATGGACCATTCATGGAGACCAAATCGCATATTCTTATTTTTTATCAATGGAGTTTCCTTAAGCTCTGAGGCACTCACGGTGTATCTTCTATGAACGAATATCTTCTAGAAAGAGGAGAACAATTTCATGCAAAAGACGTAACAGGCTTGATTCCTTGAACTCAACCTCCATAACTGTTTATTATTTGTTTACACTTTATTTCACAAAACTAGTGTAATATTACATGCATGATTGATAATTTTATATCGCTCAAGCTCATTGAAAAAAATGCATGGTTAATGATCAATAATGAGTTATTGGTGTAACATAATTAATTTCATGACAAGTCCAAATATGAATTTTAGACTGGTCAAATAAAATTGGAAGTGTGGATTTTTGAAAAGGTTTATCTAGAAATGGCTAATATTAAACTTTTATCATCCTCACTTTTAGAGGCAAAAATTTATGAGAAAATATTTTCTTACAATATAATAAGTGTCTACTATTTCTTTGAGAATGTTTATTTCTCTTTTACCATTACATTAACTACATTAAATATATTTATGTTCCTTTTTGAGTTTGAAATGTGGGAGTTACTTGATTAGTTATGTATGAGCATTTGATATGTGGGGGTTACATGAGGAACAATATATAATTTCATTCTATGTGATGTATGAATTAAATGTGAGTTTATTGTGATAGTGTAATAATATTGTGACACCTATAAATACCGCTTGATGATAATAATATTGTGGTCAACTAAAATATTGTTGCTGTTTCTTAAAATTTATATTGTCATTCCAAACATCCTTTTCATTAATTATTTGAATTTAGATTACGTGCAATTTATGTGATTCCATGGACAAGGAAAAATCTGGGGGTTGTATATGAAAATTGTTTATCATGATCTTATGCACATTTGACTTAACTAATAGCAATGTTTATGGATATGTAACATGCTATCTTTTTGTGAAATATATAGTCATCCCTTATTGTCTATTGTTTTACATTAAGTACAATCAGGTGTATCATTGCTTATGAGATAATGTGGGGGTTATAAAGGAGACATGTGAATCATTATCTTAGTGACGTGATTTTGAATAGTGATATTCACGATGATGCGATAATTCTTTGATGACATTTATATATTTTATTTTTACCAATAAAATTACTAATTTTGCATCTAGTGCGAATGTTGTGCTTGACAGGTTTAATTTGGTGTGCACCGCATATGTGACATAACGTTTATGGGTAAATATGAAAGAGGATGCAAAGAAGTGAACAAGCCGCAAGATCACAAATAATAAAAAATGTGTATTGGTTCCATAGTCCCTAAATCCTGGGATGGGGTTTGTAAACTCCTGATGGATTCCACCATTGAAAATGAAAAATGCCTAATAAATTGACCAATAAGCATATGCTTTAAATAAATTAAAATGACCATTGAGAGTCAAGTCTAGGAGCGGAGTCCTAGATATGTCGAGGGGGATGGGCTAAGCCCAAAATATAGTCACTGCTGGAAGTAACCCAATCTCTGTGACTGGAGATCCCATGAAGGAGATTCAATGGGTAGAAACAATCCATGACGAGTGACTGTGAGTTTCAGCACTTTTATAGGAGAAGTCTTAGACTCTCCTCCCATCCCTATGGCATAGTGCTGTGGTGAGAAAAGTGTGACGTCTAGGATGGGTGTTAACCCTTAATGGATCCAAGGCGAGTAATATGTCGCAAGGTATGGGTCACACATACCTTTGGAGGATTCACCTAAGTGAGAGTTGCCTTGAGGCCGGGGCTATGGGATTGGGCTATTCCCTAGAGGCTCTCATGATTTGATTCGAGTGCATGGCCGTAATGCACTAACCCGCGAACCATGTCCAATGCCGGTACTGTGTGTGTTTCAATTGAACTCGGGCTTAAAGGGTCTAGTTCAAGGCTTAGTCCACTATGATCCTTCCGGGTGAGATTGTAATCACTAAGTGAGGTTCAAGTCGGAAGACACCTCACCTATTGCGCAGTATGAAAGTTGCCCATTATTTTATTGTTACATATATTATTCAATTATTTTATTTATTTGTGCATATTGAGGTCATTTTAAAGTTTTGAAATTTTGTGGGAGATTGTAAGGGATTTTTATGAAAATTTCAAAACTTTATTATAAATTATTACTTCTTTATATTTCTAAAATAGCATTAGTTGTTGGTTACTTCCTATTTGTAACTCCCGCATTATTTGTGCATTTAACACCAAATATTTCATAATAATGGTGAATTATGGGAGGTGGTTATTATGACAATAACTCCAATATTAGTACTAGGGAGTTACTTGTTACTATGGAGATCTATATATATTTGGGAGATGAATGGAGAAAAGAGGTGATGAGAGCTCACATGGAAAAGTACTAGAGTGTACTACTACACATGATATATATTTTAGTATTCTAGCTCGTATACTATGCAACTCTTGTTCTTGGGCAACAACGGTTCGTGACGGTTCACAAGTCCTACAACCGGCGTGACGCTTGTAGGGGCTGGCTCGAGTGTGGGTTGAATCCTACTTCGTAGCATACCGGTAGCACCCTCACGTGGGGAGGATCTACGTTGTAGGACAATGTCCTACATAACATGCCTCTCACACCCAGGCCAGCAAATCCAATTTACACAATGTTGATTTATTTATAATTTTGATTCTTTATCGTATTTCTAACGGGGCTAATGTTTCTTTTATGATGTGATTTTGACGCAGATGACTAACAAGTGTTACCTTTTTTATATTATTTTTTCTATTATAGAACTAGGGTCTGTTTCATTGATCTGAATATATATTTTTTTATTCACTCTGGCTATTGTGAAGTGACTGCTTTGGTAATGTGTACTTGATATTGCGACGGCTTCTGGGCTCTGGAGAATCATTGGAACAGCACTCTGGTATCTAAGGGTAATAATAAAGGAAGGAGCATGAACAGAGGAAGGCTAGAGCACGAAGGAGAAGTTGCAAAGAATAACTGCGATATCCAATTTTGCTTCCACCATTGCAGGACTGTGTCCTCCGCGTACTGGAGAACCACCACCGAGAGGGGAAGAGGATAATTGTTTCTTTGCTGCATTTACTTCAGAAAAAGTCTTTAGCATCTTTTCCCTGAATACTGGGGTCAGGTCGAACAAAGACAGTTGGTGATACGTGTTCGCTGGTAAGACTATTTCTCCTAGATTTGTCTCTTCATTTAACTTGCGTAACCAACAACTGAAGGACTTTGTCACCTTAGAACCTCATGACTTCTGTTGTGCTAAAACTACATAAGTTATGAATGTGCTACCGCATGACTTGTGTTGTGTAATAACTGAGGCAACTGTGTTATGTACCATAGAAATAAAACTATTTTTTTAATATGTTTTTAGCTCCCTCATAATCAGGTTTAATGTTCCCAAAATCCTTAACAATTTTTTGTCTCCCGGATTATCAATTCAATTCCTGTGTCAATCACTTCACAGATGCTAATTTCCCGAATTCTCATTGTGTCAATTTTCTGCAATTTGTTGAGATTACTTTAGCTGTGCACTCAGTATATTAACATCACAACCTTCTTGTTGCATTGCGTTCTCTCTTACCTATCATAGATTTCAGTGCTAGAATGTGAGAAAAGTCCGTGATTGGGCTCATTGAGTATCATATATATGCAAGTGTTACATGTTTAACCTGAATATTTTAAATTTAATTTCAGCTCTTACTATTAGTTGTATACACTATTACTCAGAAGAGCTTCAATTTCATGGCATCTGCTATGTTTGTGTGGGTAAGAACCTGAAATAAAGTTGGTGACTACAAAAGCACCAATATTAGCAATAGTAGGGTAAAAGACAAAAACCACCCCTCGAGTATGGGGTATATACAAGAAAACCCCTCGTGTTCGGGCATATACGAAGACCACCCTCGGAGGTGGACGGCACCTAACAGGGATGGACGGAAATAGTTAAAAGACCATTTTGCCCTCAAATGAAAAAAAATAACCCCACTATATAAGTCTTTTCTTCTCTTATCCCTTCATTTTACAACCTCTTCTTTCTCTGTCTTCTTCCACTACCTCTGTCTCTCTATCGGTTCTCTCTATCTCTCTCACTCTCCTAACCCTAGCCGCACCCACCTTCACTCCCCCTTCCCCATCTGTTCATCTCCCATCGACAACAATCACAATCATCAACACCCACCTCTCTCTCTCACAGACAACCACCATCGTCTCCATCCTCGTCTCCTCCTCCTCATCCTCACCTTCTCCTCTTCCTCCCTCTCCTTCATCACCCAACCCAGCTGCGTCCTCTACCCCACTGGAACAGCCGACGACCTTCACTGCAATCGAACGACGGCGAACCAGAAGCCTCGACCCAGGTCCCGATCTATGCTGGAACAAGTGTGATTCCTCTCTCACCTCTCTTTTTCACTCGATGAAGCACATAACCCAGATTTTGTTCACAATCAGTACCTTTAGACCAATGCCTATCCCAGTGCCTATAATGGTTAATTTGTGGTTAATTTGTGGTTGAAAAGGAATGAAGAAAACAGTACAGGGGTGATTCAGACCTTTCACCTTCCTCCATCTCCTCTCTGGCTCTCCCTGCACCAGAAGAGATTGAGAGTTGAGGAACAGAGAGTAACGATGGCGGGTTTCGCTGTGCCTCAGCCTCAACCATCATGGTTTCAGAGACCAATCTCCGGAGATGGGCCACACCCGCCCACCTCATCACCACCGCCGCCTCCCTCCGCCTCGGCCACTTCCTCCGCCGCCGTTTCATCAGCCATCGCCTCCATCTTGGCTTGCTTATCCAATCCTCAGCCAAGGTATGCGCTTTTCTCCCTCCCCAAGAAAACCCATGTTGGGTTTGATGTGAATCATGGTTTGGAGTGTCTGAATTTGATTGGTTTTCGGTTCTGATGAAAACCCACAAATTTCTTGAATTCTGTTTTGGGGGGTTTCTGGGCAAGTTGACTTTTTGTGTTTGATGGGTCCAAAGGTACTGATTTTGAACAGAATTGGGTTCTTTCTACAATTTGACTCTGGATTTTTTGTGTTTGATGGGTCCAAAGCTACTGACTGTAAACAAAATTGAGTTCTTTCTACAATTTGACTCTTCATTTGGGTTCTTTCTACAGTTTGACTCTTGATTTTTTGTGTTTGATGGGTCCAAAGGTACTCATTGTGAACAAATTTGGGTTCTTTCTACAATGTCTAGGAAACAATGCCTATCCCAGTGTCTATAATGGTTAATTTGTGGTTTTACTTGTGTTTTTTGGGTTTTTGAATGGAGTTTGGTGGCACTAGTTGTGAGGGTTGTGATATTTTGCCAATTTTTTGTTGTTGTTGTTGTTGTTGTTGTTGTTGTTGTTGTTGTTGTCGTCGTCGTCGTCGTCGTCGTCGTTGTTGTTAACAGATGGGTGGTGATTGTCTAACTGCCGTCCACTGTAAGGGTGGTTTTTGTATATCCCCGAACACGAAGGGTGTTTTTGTATATACCCCATACTCGAGGGGTGGTTTTTGTCTTTTACCCATTCTATGATCTTTTTCCATATTTAAAATATTTAGATATTTCAGCTATTTATAACCGGCTTGGGGGTAAATTTGAGGAGACTTTGAATATTGAAATTATTCAGAACTCTAGAGAGCTTCGTGCTCTAGTTCTTTGCCTTTTTCATTTGTTGATTCCGCTGTGATCCCAAGCAAGTTTGGCAAGAAGAGAAAGTTTGTAAGAATCAGGTTTCCTAAATCCTAGACCACCATGCATTTTGTATTTACAGAGTGTATCAATTAAGCCAGTGTCTTTTCCTCCTCTCAAAACTGCTTCCCCACCAGAAATTGGCGTTCATGCAGTCAATCTTGGAGGTCAAGCATAAAGAAAACCATAGGGTGTGTAGGAATGACGCTAAGAACACTCTTTACCAAAACTTACCTGCCCGCATGAGAGAGATATTTAGTTTTCCAACCAGATAGCTTCTTTTGCATCCTGTCTAGAATCATACTAGAATCACTTTTCTTTGACTTGCTGTGAAACATTGGCAGCCCCAGGTACATAGCATTTTTTGTTTCCTTTCTTGAGATCCAACTCTTCTCATATGGCTCTCCTCATCTAATAAGAAGTGTTCTTGCTGAAGTAAATGATCGATTTGGAGTTGCTGACCCTTTGACTTGAGCACTGCTCATAAAGATTTAAGCACAAGTTGGCAAAGCTACACTTCTGCTAAGTGTAATCTTGTTGTCCGACAAAATCTTGTATCCCTTCACACTTGTCCCATAGCCCATGAAACCCTCCTTCTTCTTCTTCCTTGGTTCTAGTTTGCCATCATCCACATGATAATAAGCAGCGCAACCAAAAACCCTCTATTTTAAGTAATCGGCTGCTTTTCTGGACCATACCAAATAGGAATGGTGCATCCTATGCCCGTCTGCGGGCTACGATTTACGAGATAACAAGCTACATAAATTGCCTCTCCCCAGTAATGCGACACCCCGCACCTCGCCATGGGGAGAAGTGCGGGAACGCCGTCCCGCGCCCGAGATTGCTCCCGGGTGCAAGGGGAACGAATGGTAAACAAAACAAACATCGCCATGATTATATATATATATATATATATATTACAAACCGTAATGTCTTCAACAGTGAAATAATACAAACTATCAAACATGATGAAATATTATCTAAGTGTTTCAAATATCAGTACTAATCACAACTAGATGAGTCCGCGTTTCCCTTAAGCCGAGCTCCCTTCACCTAGACCTGCGGGGGAAAGAAACAAAGACCGCAATTTTTCCAAAGTCAGCACAAAAATTGCTGAGTAAGTAAACACCCCAACGTGTAAATCGGAAAGAGGCATGTTTTTATTTTAAGAAATCAGGATGATATGTAAGAAGTAAACAAATATTGTCTCATGTGAGAAAAGAAATATATATATATTTTTTTTAGACTTTTAATTCTTTGTTTCCAGAAATGTGTTCTCAAATCATCACAGTACCAAATAGACATTTATCCAAAGGAAACATTCCAATCCATAATATTTGTTCGAATTATGAAATTTCCAATATCCAATATTCATCCATCTTCCACATCTCAAAATTCACATTTTTATTTAGTTGTAGCGGGGAACGAACCAATCCAACAATATAGAACCAACCATATCCCATGCATCCAAGACCTTAAGGGCCGGCACCCCTCTAAGACTTCTTGCGGCCAGAGAGGTGAGTACATGGAGCAGCCCGGGGCAATTGCAACCGAGCAAAATATCATAACCACAATAAATAAGAATCCGTATATGGTTCCACCGCACAACTGTTTCCACTTTACGTTATTACGTATTATTAATTCCATGTGATATTATACAAAATAATTGTTTAGACAAGTATTTAAAATTCCACGTCAAGCACATTTATCAAAAATCATATTTGAGACTTATATATATATATATATATATCACGAAAATAGTTGGACGCGTAATTGAAATATCAAGTTAAACACGTAGATCACATTCACATTTGAGACGTAAAAGTCATAAAAATATTTGGACACGAAAGGAGGACGGCACACTAGGTTAGGCATATTTACTCACCTCAAGTAGCAAGGCCAATAGCACGATAATGCTTCTACGGATATACGTAGCCCTCGTCTACGAACTTGTCACCTACAATTTATAATTCCTAAATCAATTACAAGCTTAATTGTGCAAGTATGATATGTGAAATGCTCTAATTTCTAACGTGTTATTTGAAGTTATCCCCTTTACCCCCCATTAATTATTAGCATGCAACAATTACTTAATTAACACTTATATTTTTTCTCATAAAAATATCGTAACTTGTACAAATACTAATTCATAAAATTATTGAGTAATAAATCCAATACTAAGTTTATAAACTCTTTTATTTAAGAAATAATAATTGAATACACAAACTATTTATTCATAAGTGACTACAAAAATTAATTCAAACTTATCCAATTATAGCTATTTAGTTATTAGAAAGTATATATATATACTATAAAAGAATTAAATACTCAAATAAAATTCACAAAATGCTTATTTCAATAAAACAAGTCATACATATCTATAAATTGATGTTGGATAAATAATTTCTACTTTCTAGAAAATAATCATGTAATATCAAACAATAGTAATATAGATTTTTATTTAAAAAGTCTACTTAGTAATTATTTCATAAATTTATTTCCACCTTATTTATTTTTATCAATATTCTTAAAATAATCTATTTTACTCAAAATACTAGTTTACAATTACTTCAAACATTTAGTTAAACAACCCGAAATTATATAATTAAACCAAATTGTACATGTTTATCTTACTTATAGAAAAACAATATTTCATATAAATATATTCCTATGTAATTTTTACAACCTATTTACTTTTATTTAGTCAAAATAATATATAGAAATATTAGCATAAACCATTAATCCAAAATTACATTTTTAATTTCATATATTATATGCAGTTTATATAAACAACGACTAGATCCCCCCAAACTTATCATAAAAGGCAATTAGTTACACCCCCTTCACATGCAGTTTCACTTTGTACACAAATCACCCCAACTTTTCAGAATATAAACATGCAGTGCACTACTCACCCTCAACTTTTCAGAAACTACATAATCAACCCCCCCCCCCTTCAAGAACATACACATGCAACTTCCACCCAACATACCCGGTTTGATTAGAGCTAACAAGATGAGATTTTGATGATTAAAAATGAACTAGAGGGTGATTTAGAGTTTACCCATGCGAAAAGTCGCGAGAAATGGTCAAGAGACGAAGTGGGTCTCGTCTTCGAAGGTTGTGGTCGGCGGTGATGACCGACAAGACGTATCCGACGTTATACGCTCTGTTTTTGTTTAATCTAGACTCCTTGGACCTCCAGGAGCTGTTTGGTACCATTTTTAAAGAGTGGGTCACTCCGGTTAGCTCGGGAGCTTCTCGCCGGAAAGTATGGTGGCGGCGGCGATGGTGGCGGTTCTGAATTGTTTCAGCAGCTAGTTGCTGCCCATGTTGGTCCTCCTTGGGTCGAACCAGAGAGGGGAAGAGAACTTTGGGGTCAAAATGGTAGAAAGAGAGAGAGACCCGTGGTGGTGACGGTGGTTTCCCGTCGGGGTTTTCGCCGGCTGCCATGGGTGGCCGGCGGCTTCCTTGGCGGGGCTGCCTAGCTCCTCCTTCGGACAGAGAGGGAGAAGACAGAGTGAGGGAGAGGTGAGGAGGAGGTCGTGGTGGTGAGGGTGGTTCGGGTGGTGGTGATGGAGGCTACGGTGGTGGTGGTGGGTTTTGTTTCCCTTGAGTTTGCAAGAGGGAGAGAGAAAGAAGCTTTTTTTTTTGTTTGTTTTGTGTTTGAGAGAAACAAGGAGAGAGAGAGAGAGAGAGGGAATTGTTGGTCTGATGTGTTTTGAGTGAGAGAGAGATGAAAAGGACGACAACCATTAAATAATGAGTTTTACTTGGAGAGGTCAATTTGCTCCAACCGACTTTGGCTCTCTTTATTTTTTTATTTTTTTTTGTCTTCTAGTTGGTTATGTTAGAATGCTTTAGTGGCACTGAATGGGTGTGTCATCTAGTGGGTTGGGTACACACTTTGCTAGATAAATCTAGTGTTTTGGGTACGCGCTAGGCTTTATTTAGATAAACCACATAAAATGCTAAAATCAAGTATACAACAAAAATGTCGTTTTCTTAGAAAATCTAGAATTAATTTATAAACTTCCCGACCATATTTCTTAACTCGAAATTTACTAAACTCTTCATTTGAAAATAAAAAACAAATTTCTTTTCTCAATTACTAATTTATCCTTTGTATTAGAACGGGGTATTACATCCTTCCCCCCTTAAAGAAAAGCTTCGTCCTCGAAGCTAAAATCAAACAATTATTTGTGATGCTAAAACCATGCAACCAACCACTAACTCTCGAATTCGGAAACATGAAATCTCCCATAAGTGATAAACCTTCATTTTACGCGCATATTGTAATATGAAACGCGTATGAAATATTAAGTAATGTTATAACCCATCCAAGTTACACAAACAAAAATTCTAGACCCGGCATAATAATACTGAGGTTCTAATCGTGTAAACGGTCTCACGCAGCAGTTTTAAACGAAGGGTGACATCCTCTCCCCCTTAGAGGAGTGACGTCCCCGGAACTCTATATAATTTGCCATGATGGATGGTCATACTTGGCTAATACAAGTCGTGGATATACCTCTTTAGTTGTAGCATATGGACCGTATCACTCTTGTTCTATAGTAAATCCTTATTTGAAATTACGTCTATTTCCCAAAGTAGATTGAGATGGAAATTAGGGTGCCCTCCAAGGTCCGACGGCTGTAACTGACAGTTAGAAGTCGCCTTCGTATTTATATTTTTTATCAAAACCTATATCGTCTATCTGTACATGATCATCTTGTCGGAGGTTGCTTCACCTAAATACCACGCAAGATATTGTCTCCACTAGCCCATTTCCTTTAGATAACGTTTCACAAGGTCTGTTAAAGAAAATTTATTACATATGTTCCAAATAAAACTTAGAGTAACCCCATAAACTTGTGTAACTCCCAAAAATAGTGCATAAGAGAACAAGCATCTCATGGACCCAAATATTTATTTAGCGATAAGACTCCCATTTCTCACCTGCACTGGTGAATCGTACTAAGCATCCGAAGTCCGAATCTGTACCATAGTTCGATAGACATAGCCTATTTACAACCAAGTGATATAAATATTTCAATAAACCTCCAAAGTCTTGATAAATTATTAAAGTCATCTTTAGTACGTACCTGACATTACCAGTAGTCATCAACAAAGGACTTAAAATGTATTTCCCTGATACATAACACGTAATCCTACTGTCTCAGTGACTCCAACAGTAATTTATGACTCAAAATTTATGCTCCTCTGGTGATGTTCAAGTGACTAAACTCCATACATCAACGGTAAAGAAACTATCAACTTCTTAGATACGCAAAGCGCTTTATTCATCCCAAACATGACTTAAAATAACACGAAGGACTTTAAAATAACTAGTTCTTCTTAATTTTGGAAATCTAGCTACCGACCCAAATTTCATGACGCCACTTAGGGATCCCATAATACTGTTTCAAATTACTAGATAAGACTCAATTCGAAAGACGAACTCCCAAGAAACTTATTGTGATTCAATCTTCGTAGTCAAACCTCGATTAAACGAACAATTTATACCGCATCAAGACGTTAACAACAAGACCTCGATTAAGATTTATGGGAATAGTATGTACCTCAAGTAAGAAAAGTTAGGCCTCCGAGACATAATATTATGCTACACAACACCCAAAAGCTTACAAAGACTTACTAGTCCACACATTATGGAGAATTTTCGACCACATCAATAACCAAATTCTTCAGGGTAGTTGACCTAAACAATAGAACTCCAAATAGGCATCTTAAAACCGAACTTAGTGTCTCCAAGCCAAGTTAGTCGAGAGTATCTAAGACTTAGTGGGTTGGTCCTCGACCTTTGATCCAAGTGCCAATGTTTCTTCAAAGTTCCTCCAAAATACCACGTGAAAGAGTTCCTTTTGATTGCATGTTACCCAAAGATACTTCAAGTCATGTTGATTCTAATCAAGCCCCCAAAGCAATTACTCTCTGAGATTCTAATTATGTCTTATGGTCTTAACCGGAGCTGAGTTTCTCACGTTAAGTTCTTCTATGTGTCTAATACCTGAGAAAACTTAGGGTAGTACCTTGATAACCACCTGTTGGACATAGAGGGAACTAAAGTCTTCATATTCGATTTGGTGCTAATTACCCATTTGCTTCTACCAAGTAGTCTAATTAACCCCAATCAACCATTTAAATCCATGACTCTTCTTAGTTCAAATTTGTTACTCCAATGGAAAGTGTGGATTCATGCAAATTCAACCCTATAAACCTGAAACACTGAGGTTATGCCTATATTGAAATAAATCCCCAAACGTAAAACTGTAATAGACTTCCAATTTCCTACACAAACTCCAAGCTTTTCTTAACATTTTCTTCTTAGATATATGGTAGTATCAGCTCCACAAAGTTCGTATCACCCACTAAACCAAATAACGCGAAGTTTGAAGAATGTACAACTTTTCCCCTAAACCCAACAAAACGTTAGAACTTTAGAATGACATATGCTAAAATATACATCCCTTAGAGATAATTCATAACTGAACACATTCCTCGATCATGAGCAACTGTATTTCTACGACACTCCAAGTATGCGATAGTTAAATATAAGAAGCTTCCTTAATTTATCATAAAATAATATCTCCCGAGCAATCGTCTTAAAATATGAGGCTCCAAATATAAATTTATTAGGCTCCTAAATTTCAATATCTGAGTCACAACTCCAATGCAATATTAAATGTGTAATGTTATAGGGTGTGTCTGAATATTATAGGCGACCATCAATGAACTAGCAATACTTCTTTCATAGTTTACCCACCAAACCTATAATTCTGAAAGCAATACGTAACCGAATAGGCATCCTAATTATCAAGCATCATTAGAGTAACCAGAATACTGCTAACGCCTCAAATAGATATGTATCATCAGTACCCTCAAATGACAAAGCAATCTATCACAACTCTTAGAATAATGTTATGAAGAAGTAGACTCCATTTAACCATTTACATAGAAAAATCTCTCCAATCACCAAGGCTGTAAAACTGTATTTAAAACGAGTCGAAACTCAACAGGTTGACTTCTTAGTTTCTCAGGTGTGGGTGGGTGGGACCTTTCATTGAATAATTTTCTTTGATTACCAGAAAAGTCTCCAAAAATGAATTTATTCTCAACCACTGACTCTAAATTAATATCTTAATGGGTACCTCAAATATGTCATCAAAGTCTTCACATACCTAGTTAATAAAATATAGGGTTCACCCCTTCCAAAGATCTTAGCATTTCTACTACGTCTCTTAAATCCCAAAGTCTCCAACGGTCAAAATCTAATACTTCTCCTCTAGAGTTGTCACAAGAGTCTAGTATTCCTACAAACATTACTATCGAACGAAGAATACTCCATGTGATTGTTGCTCTAAACCGTCTATCCTTCTCAGGTCCTCCAAATATATTACCGCAATGATTTATAAGTCACCTTCTCCTGTTTTTACTTATTGTACCCTTGTTTGTTATATCCCCGCCTCAGGGATTTAAATCATCTTATGAACGTATAAATATTATGTCACATTAAGCAATTCGTATGAATCTTATACACAACATATACATTCTCAAATATGGCAATGCATCATTCATAATTCAAAATCCAATTTCTGTAATTCATAATCAACTTCCTCGTGTATGAAGTGCGTTATTTATCTAACAACCAATCAAAATGAAGACACCACATAATCCTAGTATCAACGACCTTATAGAGGTCAAATCATGCAACATATACTCATTCTCGCATATAACCCATCTTTTCAAATCACTTTCAATCCAAAATTTTGTTCCAATAATCCATGTTTCTCATTCTCCATAAACAGAGTATCACTGGTTACTCAACCCATCAAAAATGAGGTTACCAATTCAAACAAGTAATCCAAGCATGATTTAGTCACAAAATAATTAGCAAGAAAGATCGTGGGTGGGATCAATACCAGCACTTAGACTACCCATGACCCGATCGGCTTTTCCAGTTTTATTATTTTTCCCTATATCAATTTTAAGTTGCCCTACAGGTTTCAATCCCTTATTGGATTGCCTGCTCTGATACCTCCTGCGAGAGCCCGCACCTCGCCGTGGGGAGAAGTGCGGGAATGCCGTCCCGCGCCCGAGATTGCTCCAGGGTGCAAGGGGAACGAATGGTAAACAAAACAAACATCGCCATGATTATATATATATTACAAACCGTAATGTCTTCAACAGTGAAATAATACAAACTATCAAACATGATGAAATATTATCTAAGTGTTTCAAATATCAGTACTAATCACAACTAGATGAGTCCGCGTTTCCCTTAAGGCGAGCTCCCTTCACCTAGACCTGCGGGGGAAAGAAACAAAGACCGCAATTTTTCCAAAGTCAGCACAAAAATTGCTGAGTAAGTAAACACCCCAACGTGTAAACCGGAAAGAGGCATGTTTTATTTTAAGAAATCAGGATGATATGTAAGAAGTAAACAAATATTGTCTCATGTGAGAAAAGAAATATTTTTTTTTAGACTTTTAATTCTTTGTTTCCAGAAATGTGTTCTCAAATCATCACAGTACCAAATAGACATTTATCCAAAGGAAACATTCAAATCCATAATATTTGTCCGAATTATGAAATTCCCAATATCCAATATTTATCCATCTTCCACATCTCAAAATTCACATTTTTATTTAGTTGTAGCGGGGAACGAACCAATCTAACAATATAGAACCAACCATATCCCATGCATCCAAGACCTTAAGTGTCGGCACCCCTCTAAGACTTCTTGCGGCCAGAGAGGTGAGTACATGGAGCAGCCCGGGGCAATTGCAACCGAGCAAAATATCATAACCACAATAAATAAGAATCCGTATATGGTTCCACCGCACAACTGTTTCCACTTTACGTTATTACGTATTATTAATTCCATGTGATATTATACAAAATAATTGTTTAGTTTAAAATTCCACGTCAAGCACATTTGTCACAAATCATATTTGAGACTTATATATATCACGAAAATAGTTGGACGCGTAATTGAAATATCGAGTTAAACACGTAGATCACATTCACATTTGAGACGTAAAAGTCATAAAAATATTTGGACACGAAAGGAGGACGGCACACTAGGTTAGGCATATTTACTCACCTCAAGTAGCAAGGCCAATAGCACGATAATGCTTCTACGGATATACGTAGCCCTCGTCTACGAACTTGTCACCTACAATTTATAATTCCTAAATCAATTACAAGCTTAATTGTGCAAGTATGATATATGAAATGCTCTAATTTCTAACGTGTCATTTGAAGTTATCCCCTTTACCCCCCATTAATTATTAGCATGCAACAATTACTTAATTAACACTTATATTTTTTATCATAAAAATATCAAAACTTGTACAAATACCAATTCATAAAATTATTGAGTAATCAATCCAATACTAAGTTTATACACTCCTTTATTTAAGAAATAATAATTGAATACACAAACTATTTATTCATAAGTGACTACAAGAATTAATTCAAACTAATCCAATTATAGCTATTTATTTATTAGAAAGTATATATATACTATAAAATAATTAAATACTCAAATAAAATTCACAATATGCTTATTTCAATAAAACAAGTCATACATATCTATAAATTGATGTTGGATAAATAATTTCTACTTTCTAGAAAATAATCATGTAATATCAAACAATAGTAATATAGATTTTTATTTAAAAAGTCTACTTAGTAATTATTTCATAAATTTATTTCCACCTTATTTATTTTTATCAATATTCTCAAAATAATCTATTTTACTCAAAATACCAGTTTACAAGCACTTCAAACATTTAGTTAAACAACCCAAAATTATATAATTAAACCAAATCGTTCATTTTTATCTTACTTATAGAAACAACAATATTTCATATAAATATATTCCTATGTAATTTTTACAACCTATTTACTTTTATTTAGTCAAAATAATATATAGAAATATTAGCATATAACATTAATCCAAAATTACATTTTTAATTTCATATATTATATGCAGTTTATATAAACAACTAGATCCCCCCAAACTTATCAAAAAGGCAATTAGTTACACCCCCTCCACATGCAGTTTCACTTTGTACACAAATCACCCTCAACTTTTCAGAATATAAACATGCAGTGCACTACTCACCCTCAACTTTTCAGAAACTACATAATAAACCCCCTTTCAAGAACATACACATGCAACTTCCACCCAACATACCCGGTTTGATTAGAGCTAACAAGATGAGATTTGATGATTAAAAATGAACTAGAGGGTGATTTAGAGT
Organism: Linanthus parryae; assembly: GCA_023055425.1. NCBI lineage: Eukaryota > Viridiplantae > Streptophyta > Magnoliopsida > Ericales > Polemoniaceae > Linanthus > Linanthus parryae. Next base: position 43,626,414 of record JALGPY010000009.1, read on the forward strand.
TTACCCATGCGAAAAATCGCGAGAAATGGTCAAGAGACGAAGTGGGTCTCGTCTTCGAAGGTTGTGGTCGGCGGTGATGATCGACAAGACGTATCCGACGTTATACGCTCTGTTTGTTGGTGAATCTAGACTCCTTGGACCTCCAGGAGCTGTTTGGTACCATTTTTAAAGAGTGGGTCACTCCGGTTAGCTCGGGAGCTTCTCCCCGGAAAGTATGGTGGCGGCGGCGATGGTGGCGGTTCTGAATTGTTTCTGCAGCTAGTTGCTGCCCATGTTGGTCCTCCTTGGGTCGAACCAGAGAGGGGAAGAGAACTTTGGGGTCAAAATGGGAGAAAGAGAGAGAGACCCGTGGTGGTGACGGTGGTTTCCCGTCGGGGTTTTCGCCGGCTGCCATGGGTGGCCGGCGGCTTCCTTGGCGGGGCTGCCTAGCTCCTCCTTCGGACAGAGAGGGAGAAGACAGAGTGAGGGAAAGGTGAGGAGGAGGTCGTGGTGGTGAGGGTGGTTCGGGTGGTGGTGATGGAGGCTACGGTGGTGGTGGTGGGTTTTGTTTCCCGTGAGTTTGCAAGAGGGAGAGAGAAAGAAGCTTTTGTTTTTTGTTTGTTTTGTGTGTGAGAGAAACAAGGAGAGAGAGAGAGGGAATTGTTGGTCTGATGTGTTTTGAGTGAGAGAGAGATGAAAAGGACAACAACCATTAAATAATGAGGGTTACTTGGAGAGGTCAATTTGCTCCAACCGACTCTGGCTCTCTTTATTTTTTATTTTTTATTTTTTTTGTCTTCTAGTTGGTTATGTTAGGATGCTTTAGGGGCACTGAATGGGTGTGTCATCTAGTGGGTTGGGTTCACACTTTGCTAGATAAATCTAGTGTTTTGGGTACGCGCTAGACTTTATTTAGATAAACCACATAAAATGCTAAAATTAAGTATACAACAAAAATGTCGTTTTCTTAGAAAATCTAGAATTAATATATAAACTTCCCGACCATATTTCTTAACTCGAAAATTGCCAAACTCTTAAAAAAAAATATATTTCTTTTCTCACATGAGACAATATTTGTTTACTTCTTACATATCATCCTGATTTCTTAAAATAAAAAACATGCCTCTTTCCGATTTACACGTTGGGGTGTTTACTTACTCAGCAATTTTTGTGCTGACTTTGGAAAAACTGTGGTCTTTGTTTCTTTCCCCCGCAGGTCTAGGTGAAGGGAGCCCGGCTTAAGGGAAACGTGATAACTCCAAATTTGGAGTCATATTCTTATATGTTTCCTTACCGTTTTGCGTGTATTCCGATGCGTTTTGATAGATTTTGGATCATTTCTTGCTAAATTTGAGCATGTTGAGTCTTTGCACGTTAATGATGAGTCCGGGCACTTTTTGCATTGATTTTGACTATATTTTATCACGTTTGATCTTCCGGTATGTTTCTCGTTGTGGTTTTCAGGAACCGGGAGCTCGGGACATGACGTTGGAGCAAAAGTGAACTTCGGAAAAGTTGGAGGCTCAAAGGATGCTCGGGAAGTGAAGACGGAATGAAAAAGAGCAAGAAGATGGAGTTTGAAAGGTGGAAGATGAGAAGTAATCGTACGTTTACCTCAAGGTAATCGTACGGTTACCTTCACCCAGAAGTAATCGTGCGATTACCTAGATGTAATCGTACGATTACCTTTTATGCAAGTAATCGTACGATTACATCAAGGTAATCGTACGATTACCTCTGCGGCCAGGATCGAATTTTTGGGCTGTTTTCGCTATTTTGGCATAGTTTTGGGAGTTTGAAGCCACAAAAGACTTAGGAAACATTGGGGAACGTGATTGGAGATCAGAACACACCTTGGGAGTCGTGCTTGGAGTGCTTGGGAGCTAGGTCGAGAGCTTGGATCATCCGTTTGGCTTCTATTCTTCTTTTCTTCTCTAGTTTTTCATACTTGATCATGAAACCTTGTATTGTGAACATGATTATGAGTAGCTAAACCCTTATTTTGGGATATCTCGTAGGAAACTAGGGTTTGATCACTACAACTTGTGGTTTATGGATTTTCTCTCATGCTTTTATGCTTAATTAATGATTTCTTCTCTAGTTATGTGTATTTTACGCTTTTAATTTATCAATTCTATTGATAGACGTATTAATAGGATTGTGCTAGGTTATGAACGATAGAGGAATCTACGTTTGTTGCCCGGAACATTGAAATACACACTAGCCGTATCTAGGGTTGAGGAATCTTGCTAGTTAGCTAAGAACAAGAGTAGAAACTAGTATCGTAATGCGTGTCTGAACTTGAGTGAGCTAGAGGAATCTGTTACGATAGTTTAGGCATAGTTATTGGTTGAGACATCTTCAATATAAAATTGCTCGTTTAACTAGAATAAGAACTCATCGTGTTAGGAAAACATAAATCCAACGTAGTGTGACATTCCTAGTGATCCGTAGAGATATTCTGAATTTAATCAAACTTGATAAACATCAAAATCGACTCGTGCTATTTAATCTTGAAATAATTCTTTGAATTATTTGGGGATAATTGTTAGTTTAATTTTTAGTAGAATTAGGAACCACAAAACAATTGCGCTTTGCCCACATAAAGAATAAACTTAATAGTTAGTTTACACGAAGTCCCTTGGGTTCGACAAACCGGACTTTTCCGATTATTACTACACCGACAACTGTGCACTTGCAGTTGGAGCGTGTCAAGTTTTTGGCGCCGTTGCCGGGGACTTCGGTCAAATTAGCTATTAGTTTTCTCTTTAGGGATTTACTTTTTAGTTTATATCTGTTACTCACCTGTTTTGTGTGTGTGATTCGTGTTTCAGGTCTGATACATTTGGTGCATGTCACGTTCTAGAGACGAACCTTTGCATCCAACACTTGAAGACCCGGAATCTTTATTGCGAGCACAGAATAGAGACAAGAGGAAAGCAAATTCAGTTCAAATGGACGAGCAAACTAGAGCTGAGTTTGAGAGGTTCCGCAAGGGCCTCGAAGATGCGGAAGCAGCTAGAGCTGCAGCTGTGGAGGATGCAGCAAATCGAGCAAGGGAAACTGAGGAGCTTAGGGCTCAAATGGCTGCGATGCAAGCCATGATTGATCGCATGAATCCCCAGAATCCACAACAACTCCCTGGTGCAGAAATAGTTAATGGGAACAATGGAGGAGTTAATGGTGGAAACAACGGTGGCAATGGGAACAATGGGGGTAATAATCGGAACAATAACGGCCGGAATGTGGTAGAGCAAGTCAACAATGCTGAGGAGGATGACCGTCCTTTGGTGGACTACTTCAGAACTACACCGGATGGATATCAGCCTACCATTGTCAGGCCGCAGATTAATGCTGCGCATTTCGAGATTCGCCAACCGTTGATCAATATGGTTAGGGATGAGTGCCTATTCACGGGAGCCCCGAGTGATGATCCACATCAGCACTTGCTCAACTTCGAGCAGATTACTTCTACCATGTATGACCCGAGAGTGCCAATCGAGACTATAAAGCTCATGCTTTTCCCCTTCTCTTTATCGGGAAAGGCAAAGACATGGCTTATGGAACTTCCAGCAGGCAGCATAGTTACATGGGCAGATTGTAGCAGAGAGTTTCTCAGGAAGTATCTTCCACCATCTAAGGTTGCTCAACGGATGGCTGACATAACCACATTTAAACAGCAGGAAGATGATTCTCTGGGTGACACGTGGAGAAAGTTCAACCAGCTCCTTCGCAGATGCCCTACTCATGGGGAGCCATGGTATAAACTTCTTCACTATTTTTACAATGCTTTGGACAGGGAGACTGCTAGTGAACTAGACATGATGGCTCAAGGCAATTTTATGGGAATGGGACTACAGAGATGTCGTGATTTGCTAGATAATGTAGCAAAACGTGAATCCACGAGGTCTGAAACTCGTAGAAGCACGAAATCAGATGGAGCATTGGTTAGTCAGATTGAGTCTATGGTGGAACAGAAATTTGAACATCAGATGGCAGTTATGACATCGACTTTCAGTCATTTGAATCCATCGGCACAGGTGAACTCAGTGGGAGAGATGGTAGCAGATGCAAATCAGGGATATGGGGATGGCATTGAAGACGTGAATTACATGGGTCAACAAAGACAGCAGCAATGGCCAAACACCTATCATCCTAACAATCGCAATCACCCCAACTTTAGCTATGCCAATCCGAATAGTGGTTTATATGCGCCAGGTCATAGGCCAAATGTTCCTTACCAAGCTCAGAGACAGGCTCCACAACAACAGGCTCCAGCCCCACCCTCAGAAGAACAGGATACAAATGCGATGTTGAGGAAACTGTTAGCTAGCAACGACAAGATTGAGAGTAAAATTGTTGCAATGGAAGCCTCGTTAAAGAATCATGAGACACAAATTGGCCAAATAGCTAATCAGAATCCTCGACTTCCACCAGGTATACTCCCGTCTAACACTATCACTCCAACTGAGCAATTGAAGGCTATTACTACTCGCAGTGGGACCACTACCCAAGATCCCCCATATCCTACCCATGCGCGAGCTGAGGCGACTAAGGCCACTGAAAAATCCTTGGATGAAGAGATTCCCGTGCCCACCGTGATTCCCCAATCAAAGGACACGGTGAGGAAGTCGGATGAGAAACAGAAGCCAAGGGAGGAATACAGTGTGCGAGTGCCATACCCGCAGAGATTGAAGAGTCAAGAGGATGCCAAGCATTTCAAGAAGTTTGTGGATATCTTCAAGAAACTGCACATTAATATACCTTTTGCGGAGGCCATTTCACAAATGCCTAAATATGCCAAATTTCTCAAGGACCTCCTTTCTAATAGGAGGCGCATGGATGACTTTGAAACCGTGACTCTGAATGAGGAGTGTAGCGCAGTTGTGCAAAAGGCGCTACCAAAGAAGATGAAAGATCCGGGCGGTTTCATCATTCCTGTTACATTGGGAGATGCGTTTCATGGGAGGGCATTGTGTGATCTTGGGGCAAGTATTAATTTGATGCCCACATCGGTTTTTGAGCAACTTGGTGTGGGAGATCCTAAGCCTACCAGGATGTGCTTGCAGATGGCTGATCGCACTATAAAACGCCCCAGGGGTGTTTTAGAGGATGTATTAGTGAGAGTTGAAGGACTCATCTTCCCAGCGGATTTTGTGATCTTAGACATGGAGGCTGACGATGATGTTCCTCTTATTTTGGGCCGGCCATTCATAGCTACTGGGAGGACTATCATTGATGTGGCCAATGGAGAGCTGACTATGCAGATCAACGATGAGAAGGTGGCCTTCAATGTATTTGAGGCTATGAAGTTTCCCGCATATGCGGTAAGTGAGCAATGCTTCGGGGTGGAGGCATACACGCCGGACGAAGAGGATGATATTTTATTGGAGCAGCTATATGAGGAGCTTGTTCTACTCGATTCCAGCGAGAAAGAGCAAGCATTAGATGTTCATTGGCGTCAGCCCCTACCCCTCTTTAATGAGGGAAGCAGGAAGATTCTTACTCCCTCTCTTATTACTGCTCCTGTTTTAGAATTAAAACCTTTACCTGCACATTTAAAATATTTATATCTTGGATCTAATGATACTTTACCTGTGATTGTGTCTTCTTGTTTGAACAGGGAACAGGAGGAACAATTATTGAAAGTGTTGCAGGAAAGGAAAGCAGCTATGGGATGGACCATAGCAGATATCAAGGGGATCAGCCCCACAGTTTGCCAGCACAAGATTCGGCTCATGGAAGATAAGAAGCCGGTAGTTCAGTTTCAGCGCCGCCTCAATCCTCACATGCAGGAGGTGGTGAAGAAAGAGGTGCTTAAATGGTTGGAGGCGGGCATCATTTATCCGATTTCCGACAGCACATGGACTAGCCCGGTACAATGTGTCCCTAAGAAGGGGGGTATAACTGTGGTGGAAGGGGAAAAAGGTGATCAAATTGCTACGCGTACTGTTACTGGGTGGAGAGTTTGCATGGATTACCGCAAGCTCAATGATGCCACTTTGAAGGATCATTTTCCCCTTCCATTCGTTGATCAGATGCTTGATAGGCTGGCACATCACTCTCATTATTGCTTTTTGGATGGGTACTCCGGGTACAACCAGATAGCAATTGAGCCAGCTGACCAGGAGAAGACGACATTTACTTGTCCTTATGGGACTTTCGCTTTTAGACGCATGCCTTTCGGGTTATGCAACGCACCTGCTACGTTTCAGAGGTGTATGATGTCGATCTTCTCTGATATGATGGAGCAGAATTTTGAAGTGTTCATGGACGACTTCTCGCTCTATGGTGATGGATTCGAAGACTGCCTGCAGCAGCTGGCCCGGGTTCTTGATAGATGCATTGACACCAACCTAGTGCTCAACTGGGAGAAGTGTCACTTCATGGTTACCGAGGGTATTGTTTTGGGCCACAAGATCTCCAGCAAAGGATTAGAGGTGGATAGAGCCAAGATTGAGGTTATTGAGAAGCTTCCTTACCCTACCTCTGTTAAAGGGGTAAGGAGTTTCTTGGGACATGCAGGGTTCTATCGGCGCTTCATTAAAGACTTCTCGAAAATCACGAAGACTTTATGTGGATTGCTTGAGAAGGATGCAGTTTTTGATTTTAATGCGGAGTGCAAGTCAGCTTTTGATTTGCTCAAGGAAAAGCTGATTAGCGCGCCTATCATCACCACACCAGACTGGACCCTACCATTTGAGCTCATGTGTGATGCTAGTGACTATGCAGTAGGGGCAGTTCTGGGCCAGCGGAAAGATAAGGTAGCTCACGTCATTTATTATGCCAGTCGTACTCTTAATGATGCACAGGTTAATTATGCTACCACGGAGAAAGAGATGTTGGCTATCATATTTGCGTTGGACAAGTTTCGTCCATATCTTGTGGGTTCTCAGGTGACGATCTTCACGGACCATTCAGCCCTCAAGTACCTTCTCACCAAGAAGGACGCCAAGCCAAGATTGATCCGGTGGGTGTTATTGATGCAAGAGTTCGATGTGGTGATCAAAGACAAAAAGGGAGTAGAAAATGTGGTTGCAGACCATTTGTCAAGACTGGAGAACGATAAGCAGGAAGATTTGCCGATTCGAGAGGATTTTCCAGATGAGCAGCTCATGGTTGTGGTTGCAGCTGTGCCTTGGTTTGCTGACTTGGCAAATTTCAAGGCACTCAACATTGTGCCCAAGGACCTGAATTACCACCAGAGGAAGAAGTTCTTTGCAGACGCGCGACAGTATTTTTGGGATGATCCTTATCTGTTCAAGTTGGGGGCGGACAATGTGTTGCGGAGATGTGTTGCGGAACCGGACACGTTAGAGATCCTTAGACACTGCCACGAGTTGAACTGTGGGGGACATTTCGGCAAATCACGCACAGTTGCGAAAGTACTTCAGAGTGGTTTCTATTGGCCAACCTTGCATAAAGACGCCCATCTATTTGTGCAGCAGTGTGACCGATGCCAAAGAACAGGTAATATCTCTAACCGAAATGAAATGCCTCAAAATTTCGTGTTAGAAGTAGAACCGTTTGATGTGTGGGGGATTGATTTTATGGGGCCATTCCCATCGTCGCTTGGTAATCTGTATATTTTGTTGGCTGTTGATTATGTCACCAAATGGGTGGAGGCTCTGGCTTGTCCAAAGAATGATAGTGCTACAGTCGAGAGATTCTTACCCAAAAATATCTTCACAAGATTTGGAACGCCCAGAGCCATTATTAGCGATGAGGGATCACACTTTGTGAACAAAGTCTTTGCCAATACCTTGAGCAAGTATGGGGTAAAGACACACAAAATCTCATTGGCCTACCATCCGCAATCCAATGGACAAGCTGAAGTGTCTAACCGTGAGATAAAGGGGATTCTAGAGAAAACTGTCAATCCAGGGCGCAAAGACTGGGCTCTACACTTGGATGATAGTTTATGGGCATACCGGACTGCATACAAGACTCCCCTTGGCATGTCTCCCTACCAACTCGTTTTCGGGAAATCATGTCATCTGCCGGTGGAACTGGAGCACAAAGCTTTTTGGGCGCTAAAGAAATTAAATTTGGATGCTAAGCTCTCTGGTGAGCAAAGGAAGCAGGCATTGCTTGAGTTAGAAGAACACAGGTTGATGGCATATCAGAGTGCCAAGATATACAAAGAGAGGACCAAGCAATGGCATGACAAGCATATCATTCCACGAGATTTCAGAGTGGGCCAGAAGGTATTGATATTCAACGCCTCACTGAAATTGTTTCCGGGCAAGCTGAAATCAAGGTGGAGTGGTCCATTTACAATTACAGAGGTCTACCCATGGGGATCGCTCGAGGTAGAAGCTGAGAATGGGAACAGGTTCAAGGTAAATGGACAGCGAGCAAAACCATACGTGGACGGGAATTTCAGTGGGGTTATCGAGAGCCTCAAACCAATTCCCGATATCTGAGCTCATTTGAGGTAACTTGGTCGGGCCGTCGACCTTAAATTACAAAGCGCTTGTTGGGAGGCAACCCAACCTATTTACTGCATAGTGTAGATTTCAATACTGTTTTGTTATCTGATTTTGTTATAACTATTTGAGAGGTGCGAGAGAGTGGATTTAATATTTTCAATGAGTATGTGCAGGAATTCTAGGTGGAAGGCCTATTCCGGATCCCCCTTCTTGATACGTGAGTGAAGAATTGCACGAAAAACGAGAAAGAGCAAGCCAAAACGCGTATCGGGACCCGGAATGAAGAAATGGATGATTGACGCCATTCCTACACGTACTCAACACACGCACCTGGGGAAGATCAAGTTCCCGGACTCCCCTTCTTGATATACGCGAAAAAGACGTAAAGAAAATGAGAAAGCCGGCACAATGGCACGGATTACGAGGTAAATTTTTGAAGACAGGACTGTGAGCTGAATTGAACAGTGCCATAGTGTGGGGGTGTTCGAGAGCTTTCTGTGGATGGGTGGATCGCGTATATTGGAGTCCGGACGAAGAAGTTATGCCAAAAAGGATGTTGCGAAGAGGAAAAGGGAGCCAAAAAGCATCCGGAATTGCCAAAAGGGTCTTTGGAATGAGCAAAGTGAAGGATAAAAGGTTCCCCGGACATTGGGAATCTTTTATACCATAAATGGAGTCTCGAGGTCGAGGAGATCCATGACAAACCAAAGAAACGAGCAACAAAGACGAAAAAGGATGCTAAAAGGCGTCCAAAAGCATCCGGAAATGCAAAACGAGCCTTTGGAAGCGCGAAATTGAAGAATGAAAGGTTCCCCGGACTTTGGGAATTTTTCTACATGAGAAGAGATCCCGCACTCCCCATCTTGATGAAGGTGATTGCAAAATTTTGAAGAAAACGACAAATTTGGCACAATTTGGATATTTTTCGCGTAATTAAGCGATAATTGAGGAAAGACGGGAAAACGATCCGGAAACGGGACGTTATTTTTACGACCAAGACATACGTCGGAAAAGGGATCCAAAGGTGCAAAAATCACACTCATCGGAGTTCGGGATCAAAATACGAGGTAAAGGTTATATTTTGGCTATTAAAATTTTTCTCCTGCACAAAAGTAATCGTACGATTACCTTAGGGTAATCGTACGTTTACTTTTGCCTTAGAAAAATTTTTGGGGTGGAATTTTGGAGAAAACTCACTGCCCGTTCGTACGAAAGTAATCGCACGATTACTTTAAAGTAATCGTACGGTTACCTTAAAAGTAATCGCACGATTACTTAAAAGTAACCGTACGGTTACTTTAAAAGTAATCGTACGATCACTTAGAAGTAATCGTACGATTACTTGTTACTTAGAAAAATTTTGAAGTTGAATTCTCATAAAAAGTCACTGCCCATTCGTAGCACAAGTAATCGCACGATTACTTTCAAGTAATCGTACGATTACCTGAAAGTAATCGTACGATTACTTCCACATGGGCAGTCATTGAGGTTAAAAACAACAAAATTTTTCTTTCTTTTCTCCTTATTTCCTCCCATCCCGTCGACCTTCCTCCTTCACCATACCCAGATACCACCATCTCCAGCAGTCACTACCACGACCACCATCTCCAGCCGCCGCCACCGCCATCTCTCCGCCACAGCGCTCTCCCCCACAATCTCTCCGACGCAGACCTCTCGTCCCTCCCTCTCACCGCCGCAGAGCTCTCTTTCACCAACACCACCAGCTTCGTCTCTCCCTCTCACCGCCGCCAACTATCTCTCTCTCCGCCACGACCACCACCATGACCATCACAGAGCCATCACCACCGCGACCACAACTCAGATTGGTGGTGAAATCGAAGAAGGAGACAAGGCTAGGGTTCTTGAGGGAGAATCTGCAATTGGGGGCGATTGAGGTCGAATTCGAAGGAGCTACTTTAGGGTTTCGACGGGGACACCGCAAGGAGCAAAAGGCACACGTCAATTGAACAATTTGGAACAAAAATTTCGGCGACCCTAAAACAGCCCGGGTTGTCAAAATTCTGCAAATTCGTGCCCGTAAGACTTGCTCCAGGCACGTAGGTACGTCCTAATCTCTCGCCAATTTCAATACTCGAGTCTAGGCACAATTGAGTAAAAGCCCAATTTACTTTTTGTTGCGCTTAGAAGCGTGCTTGGGGGCGATTGATTAAAGTCCTAGGATTGTGTGCTTACGTGTTTAATTGCCGTATATTTGTACACAACTTGTCACTGTGCACGTGCTTGCTTTTGTTACGTTACTTGCTTTATCTCGTTCTACTTGGTTAAAATGAGCAAACGTGCGAGAACGAGTCGTGACAACGACCCCGATTATACATTACCTGGGGGAAGTGGGGTGAACGTGTCGGAGAATGAGTCTGCTGCTGAGGGGGGTGACTCGGGTGCCCAATTGGTCATCCCGTTATCCCCCGAGCTTAGGGTTTTTAGTACACCCGTTCCATCCTCCTTGCCCCCAATTCGAAAGAGTCGTGGTCATGCGCCGGACGACAACAAGTTGGCAGTTGATAGGGGCGGGGTCTTTTGCGATTATAGGTTAATTTCGAAGACTGCCCAGGGTTATTACAGATCGAACCCTAGTATTAATAGAGGTGTTCAGGTTGAGAAACTGTTTCCACTAGAGGGGTTGCCCGAAGACCTACAAAAGGTCGCGAAGGCCGAAAATTTTGCGGGGTGGATGGAATTAGTGAAAGAGAAAGCCAGTTCTGTGCTGACTCGTGAAATTTATGCAAATGCGAGACACACTGATGAGGGTGAGACGTCTAGGCTCAATGACCCTCGTGTCATTTATTGTCGTCGGAACTGGCTAGTTTTGTCCTCTGAGAACATCGCCGCAGCGCTTAAGTGGCCCCCGTTGACAGCACCCTGTCAATTTAAGGTTTATCTGAAGAAAGACCAGCAGACGCTCATTAATGAGGTGTCAGCGTTTTGTTTTGCGGGAGTGCCAGGGGCCGACTGGGACAGGTCTAAAACCAATATCAGGCATTGGAAGCTCCCAGTCGGATACTTGCTACCTAAGCCACGGTGGCTCATTGAGCTGTTGGCGTCATGGGTGTTGGGAGTTTCGGCTCCCAATTACTTTGATTTTGAGGTGTGTCTCATGGCTCTGTGTCTATCGAGGGGGCATCGGATAGACATCCCTAGGCGGATTTTCCTGTATTTGCATGAGAGATTTGAAGAGAAAAATAGGAAGTCTGTGGGCCATAGTTTCTTACTTTTGCACTTAGCTAAGGATTGCGGGGCTGACGTACCTGATGGAGAGCTAGACATCACACCCAAGGCTCCGAGAATGTTTGACAAAATCCTGGACCCGTTCAAGGATGTAGTGGTGATGGAGGCAGGAGCTAGTTCTAGACCTCCTACAGGAAAGGCTAAGAAAAGAGCCTCTTCCTCGCGAGCGGCTCCTACTCCTCCAGCTCCTATTCCTCCAGCTCCTACTCCCGTTCCACCTCAGCCTGTACCACCCCCTGTCCTTGACCCTGGCCAGCCGAGTGTGAGCTTAGCGGACTTGATGGCCGAGTTGAGATTTACCAGGACTATGACCCTCACATCCCAGGGTCGGTCCCGTGACTATGTTGCTGACATGAGTGCTAGGCAGTTTGAGCATCATCGCAGTAGCATGCGTAAACTCGGTCAGGGATTACGTCAGGTGAGTCTGCATCAGCACCGTCAGGACCAGTGGTTAGAGGCATTGGCCACTCATGTGGGATTCCCGAGAGATCAGTGGCCTAGTGGCCAAGAGACCTACCCTGGTGCCTACGAGTACCATTCGGATGCCTATTCCGGAGACCAGGACCAGGACGACGAGGATTCGTCCGAGTAGACTTACCACTCCCTGCATTTGAATGCTGAGTCTTTTCGCTTGCCTATGCATTCGTTGAGGACAACGACGCGTTCAAGTGTGGGGGGGTTCCTCAGCCTTTATTAGCCAAGTCCGTGTCTGCATTCACCAGTTACATATAGGTTGATAGGTTGTTTGTGTCGTGTCGTGAGTCAGTTTTTGTAGTCCGTGTCGTGTTTATACATATTGTGTGTGTCGTATTGTGAGTAGTTTATGTTTAGAGCACGTTTTATTTAATTGAGTCCACCTACCCAAATCGAGTCAATTTCGAGTCTTCTTTCGTGTCGGCCCATGCATGTAGAGTAGGAAATATTATCTAAAAAAAAAAAAAAAACAAATTGAAAATTGAGAAAGGGCAATCAAAAGAAGCTTGAAATTGGAAAATCGAGGAGTGTGAGAACTTTAGGCATAGGGTATGAGATGTGACCGAGAATGACAATTTGAGTTCCCCTTAGTATGTATAGAGAGACTTTCTTTACGGGAATACCTGCCTATTTTTAATACACTTAAATGATTTTCAAATCTAAAGTGTGTGCCTTGTTTTCTTACAAGAGTTGAGCTAGGTGTGAGCTAAACAAGCCGAACATTCATGTGTACGTCTTAGGTAGTCGCCAACCCGCCTCGTAGTGGCACACAGAACAGCTGTGCGAGGTGTGTATTAGAGCACTCACTGCTTATAGAACTTACCTTGTAGGACCACTAGTAAACCCTGTTTTGAACCTTGGATTCTTTGATAACCTCTGGACTTAGGGTGACGATTCTTGGCATTCATCATTGATTTGTTAGAATCACCGCTTTAGTGCGTCACGAGGGTGTTTGTAGTTGAGGGGGTTCGATGAGGGAGTACTTCATGATATATTTGAGTGAGTCTTACGTATCGCATGTGCTTCATTTCTGATTATCGAGGGGAATGCGAGGGTGAGTGAGAGTAGGCTTGCGCACTTCGGTGTGGCAGTGTTCCATGTCATTACACCATGGACACAGTTGTGGAGAGCCGTGAGTGCGTGGCATCTAATACGCACAAATTGGGTTGGGTGATTTAATTGGTGGATCGTGCTAGGGATCGTTTCTTTTCATCATCTTGGTGTAGGAGGATCGGTTGGATTAAGCACGAGACTTATATTGCTTTGATTACTTGAGAGGGGACATGGATATATTCTAGTGTGGGGATGTCGACTTTTGACTACAGACATAGAGATTGAGCTTGTGACGACTCCATCCCCATACTTGTACTTGGATTTGTTTGCGGCTTTGTTTGGTTGCACCGTGTATTTCATTGAGTTAGGAGGAGATGGATTTTACTTGTGATATATATTCATTGGATTGTTTACTTCCTCCCCTTAACGTTTTTGTATGGCTTGACACTTGGAAGACCACTCGAGATATACGTTGTAGAAGTTGTGTTTTTGGATATTGAGAGATTTGAAAAAAAAAAAAAAAGAGAGAGAGAAAAAAAAGGAGAGATGAAATAAAGGAATAAAGTTTGAGCTTAATTAAGACCGAGTGGTGGAAGCAACTATTTCATTGACGGCGATGTTCATCTTGTGCATGTTTCACGACGGTGGCCACGGAAATCGTTATTGTACCGGGGTTTGAGGGGATCGAGGGCCGGAGATGGTGAGTTTCGGGTTGCGGTTCCTATCATCGTGGTGAGGGTGTGTGAGATGTGGGTTTTAACGTGAGAATGTGACGCTTAGGACTTGTTACTACATGATTATCCTTTTGTCCCTAAGCCTCTACATTTTAACCCGTTAGCGGAATAGGAGCTCGGACCTTGAATGTGGCTTAGCCTAGCGTAGCCTCTTATTTATCGGCACACACGAAGAGGTAGGATATTCTTACACGTAGTAAAGCTAGGCTTTCTATACTAACTACGGGAAATTCTTGTTGTCAATTTTAGTTGCAATTCATACCTCGTTCCTAGATTCTTCATCACTCCATGAGAACCGATTTGAGCTAATTGAGATTGCCGGATCTCGCCTAAAAAGATATTTTGTGTATATATGTGTTTAGTTAGGATCGAGTCATATATTTGCATTGCATCATATTGTTGCATCGTTGAGTCTTGTATTGAGTCGTCGTGTGTATTGAGTCGGCTAATTGAGGTTAGTATGCAATTGGTAAGTTGAAAAGTATGCAATGGTCTTGGTTAGAATGGTTGACTCGAGAGGTGAGATGAGAGGAGGAAGGTTCGGACGATTTTGATAGTTTGGGATTTGGATTGTTGCTCGGGACGCGCAACGGGTAAGTGTGGGGATATTTGATAACTCCATATTTGGAGTTATATTCTTATATGTTTCCTTACCGTTTTGCGTGTATTCCGATGCGTTTTGATAGATTTTGGATCATTTCTTGCTAAATTTGAGCATGTTGAGTCTTTGCACGTTAATGATGAGTCCGGGCACTTTTTGCATTGATTTTGACTATATTTTATCACGTTTGATCTTCCGGTATGTTTCTCGTGTTGTGGTTTTCAGGAACCGGGAGCTCGGAACATGACGTCGGAGCAAAAGTGAACTTCGGAAAAGTTGGAGGCTCAAAGGATGCTCGGGAAGTGAAGACGGAATGAAAAAGAGCAAGAAGATGGAGTTTGAAAGGTGGAAGATGAGAAGTAATCGTACGTTTACCTCAAGGTAATCGTACGGTTACCTTCACCCAGAAGTAATCGTGCGATTACCTAGATGTAATCGTACGATTACCTTTTATGCAAGTAATCGTACGATTACATCAAGGTAATCGTACGATTACCTCTGCGGCCAGGATCGAATTTTTGGGCTGTTTTCGCTATTTTGGCATAGTTTTGGGAGTTTGAAGCCACAAAAGACTTAGGAAACATTGGGGAACGTGATTGGAGATCAGAACACACCTTGGGAGTCGTGCTTGGAGTGCTTGGGAGCTAGGTCGAGAGCTTGGATCATCCGTTTGGCTTCTATTCTTCTTTTCTTCTCTAGTTTTCATACTTGATCATGAAACCTTGTATTGTGAACATGATTATGAGTAGCTAAACCCTTATTTTGGGATATCTCGTAGGAAACTAGGGTTTGATCACTACAACTTGTGGTTTATGGATTTTCTCTCATGCTTTTATGCTTAATTGATGATTTCTTCTCTAGTTATGTGTATTTTACGCTTTTAATTTATCAATTCTATTGATAGACGTATTAATAGGATTGTGCTAGGTTATGAACGATAGAGGAATCTACGTTTGTTGCCCGGAACATTGAAATACACACTAGCCGTATCTAGGGTTGAGGAATCTTGCTAGTTAGCTAAGAACAAGAGTAGAAACTAGTATCGTAATGCGTGTCTGAACTTGAGTGAGCTAGAGGAATCAGTTACGATAGTTTAGGCATAGTTATTGGTTGAGACATCTTCAATATATAATTGCTCGTTTAACTAGAATAAGAACTCATCGTGTTAGGAAAACATAAATCCTACGTAGTGTGACATTCCTAGTGATCCGTAGAGATATTCTGAATTTAATCAAACTTGATAAACATCAAAATCGACTCGTGCTATTTAATCTTGAAATAATTCTTTGAATTATTTGGGGATAATTGTTAGTTTAATTTTTAGTAGAATTAGGAACCACAAAACAATTGCGCTTTGCCCACATAAAGAATAAACTTAATAGTTAGTTTACACGAAGTCCCTTGGGTTCGACAAACCGGACTTTTCCGATTATTACTACACCGACAACTGTGCACTTGCAGTTGGAGCGTGTCAAAACGCGGACTCATCTAGTTGTGATTAGTACTGATATTTGAGACACTTAGATAATATTTCATCATGTTTGATATTTTGTATTATTTCACTGTTGAAGACATTACGGTTTGTAATATATATATAATCATGGCAATGTTTGTTTTGTTTACCATTCGTTCCCTTGCACCCGGGAGCAATCTCGGGCGCGGGATGGCATTCCCGCACTTCTCCCCACGGCGAGGTGCGGGGTGTCGCAAGTAACCTCTAGTAAGACCTACATTTTAAAGCATACACATGCCTTCGCTAAAAGTGCCTGATTCATTCTTTCAGGTACACCATTCTGCTGTGGTGTGTGCCGAACGGTGTGATGGCGAGCAACTCCATGACTTTTGCATTATTCATAAAACTCTAATGAACAAAACTCCAAGCCATTGCCCGTGCACAACCTCTTCACCTTCTTTCGCACCTGATTCTCTACCAGGGTTTTCCACTCCTTGAATTTCCTGAAGGCTTCACTTTTATGCTTCATCGCAAACATCCAAGTCATCCTTGAGTAGTCGTAAATGATGCTAAGAAAATACTTGCAACCACGTATCGTTTAACTCGAGATGGGCCCCAGCAATCCGAATGGATATAATCCAAAGTTCCTTTCATTCTGTGAAACGCCTTTGGGAACTTGCTACGTTGTAGCTTTCCGTACCTGCGGTGCTCACAAAACCCTAGGCTCTTGGTCGTGTGCCCTATGAGATAGCCTTTGCTGTGCTCTTGGGCGTAAGCTATTGCATATGACGGAGCCTCATATGCCATAGCTTTGTTTGATAAGCATCTTGAATCTCGGTTGGGACAACGCCGACTGAACCTGTGATTGTTAAACCTCGTATATAAACAAAGTTCCATTCTTGATTCCATGGAGAATCACCTCAGAACCCTTGCAGACTTTTCGGTCTCCACCTTCACCTTTGAAATTGTAACCCTTGCTGTCAAGTAGACTCGAGACGATTAAATTCTTCTTGATAAGTGGTACATGCCAGACTTGCTCTAAAGTGCATAACTTCTTCATTCGTCTTCAATCTAACTGAGCCGCTTCCAATCACCTTGGAGATAGCTATATTTTCCTTATAGACAGAGACAACATCTGTTTGGTTGTATGTCGAGAACAACTCCTTATTAGATAAAATATGATTAGAAGCCCCTAAATCAAGAACCCACACATCGGGCTGATGTGTGACAACATCCGCGAGTACAACGAAATCGTCCCTGGAAGAATTCCCCTTGTCCACCACGACTGCAGATTCGTTCTGTCCCTATTGACCTTGTTTTGGGGAATCTCTCTTCTAGTGCCCATTTCCTTGCATCAACCATGTACATCCTTCGGCAACTTAGAGCAAGAAAACTATTTTTTCTTGTTCTTCTTACCCTTTTTTATTCTCCCCTTCCCCATCAACCCGGAAGCATGGTTCTCTGTACTCATGTATGGGCCCTTGTGGCGCAATTCCGTAGCATGAAGAGTCAATCTTACCTCTTCTAGGGATATATATTGTCCTTATTCACAATTAAGGACTGCACGCAGTTCTCGTATGATGGAGGTAACGAAACCAACAATAAGAGTGTGACATCCTCATCATTCACCTTCTCGTCAATATTACGCATATCAAGAACTGTTGTGTTCAACTAACCAAGATGATCCTTGAGAGCCTTACCTTCGAGCATTCATATGAATGAGTAAGAGAAGGAAGAATAAGTAAGAGCGTTGAGTTTATCTTCTCATCGAAAAGATAGCAAAACACAGTATCTCCATATGAATGAGTAAGAGAAGGGAGAATAAGTAATCAAACTCTCAATCTTCAATATTGAGGATTTTGTATTCTTCTTTGTAGTCCTGTTCTTTTCCTTGCGTTCTTTCTCCATAATAATGAACGATGAATGATTTTCACTCTTCCTATGATGTATTAATTAATCAGGTGCTTGGGTGTATTAATTAACCCTAAAAACACATAATAAAAGAATAAATTTTGACCCTCTGTCCAGCAGATTGTGCGATCTGCCTCCTACAAATTGTGCAATCTGTACTTTTTTCCTTCTTCCGCTTTTTCCAACTGGTCGTGCGATCTAGGGGGGCTGGTCGTGCGATCTGGCTTCTCCTGGAGGCTCTGATCATGCATTCAGTGTGTGTGATCACGCAAAGCAGCGACTTCTCTTCTTATTTTGCACGAGAATTTCACTAAGTCCTTTTCCTCTTTTCCATTGGGGTGCTAAGTGTAGTTTACGCAACTTCAAAAAACTACACTTGGCTCCCTTCTTTAATTATTTTTTATTCTTCTCTTTTCTTTCTCTTTATCCGAAGCTTTCTCATCTTTCCCGAAGCTCGTCTCTTCTATCCACTTGATCTCTCAATCTACGTTTCGTGTCAAAACAAAACAAAAATAATCCGTGCGATATGTGACAAAATAAGTGTACATAATGCGAAAAACGCTCGGATTAATTATTGTGCTCTCAAAGCTTAACTTATAAGAATCCTTCACAATCATAGCATAACTCCTGCTTAAATCACCCTGAAATCACGCAAAACGGTACAAATTCATGCAAGAATATAACTCTTACTCAGAGTTATGAAATCCCCTACACTACATTTTTACGCCTCCCGAGCAAAATCTCATTCAAACTCCCCCACACTATGATCTTTCAATCCACCAATTTGCAAATACTTACTAGTCAGCTTGAGACACAAACACGACTCTGCGCACGCCTATGCAAGCAACATGACTTTAAACGATGCAACTAGATATTTACCAATTCAAAAATTTAAACGCGAATCTTTTTCTTCTTTTCTCAAGAGATTGGGCAATATCGCTATCCTAAACCAAAATCATCAAGTCATCACAAGTCTCTTTTGAAATACCACCACGCATAGCAGGAAATGAGATATAATGATCCTACGCACAAGTTCACTAAGGCGTCCCCAAGCATACACCATACTCAACCCAGACATGGACACGTCCTTTAACTCGGAGGGTCTAGAAATCCTATGTCACTACGGTAGTCTTTTTTCGCCAAGTCATCTGAGATTTAAATCTCTTATACACGATTATATTTGAATGTCGATTGTCCCAGTGACGGGAGACACAAATCCGTGTAATATGGATTGACTTTAATTTTCCTTATTTGCTCTAATTTGATTGAATTCAAATTCCCCGCGCGAGTGGAACCACATTAGGTTGTTCATCGTATCGATCCAAGAGAATATTTTGATTCATTGTTTTTCATTGTCTTCATTTATTCAACCGTGCACTTAGAAAAAATAAGTGTGGGCTTTTTTTAGATAACTCTTGAAACCCTTGGTAAGGGATGGTGGTGTACACTCCCCAACTTTACTCAGGTCAAAGCAGTGTACCACATTAAACCAACTCAACACGAAGGTTCGCCCAGATTTGCAAGAGACCACAAGTTTTCACCGAAAAATATAATATCCAACTACGTTAGCACAATAAAGGAACTAAAGGTATGCCCATATGTCTACTTTCCACAACTCTCTGAATACCCGGGACATACTTTCGAGAAACAAGTGTGTAGGATACTAAGAATTAAAGTTATCCTACTACGGCGCTTCCTATACTCAGAAACTAATTCACTAAACTCTCTTCGGTTTCTAGATCCTAGATTACCCTTATTCTCAATTTTTTTTTAAATTTTTATCGATTTTTCTATTTTCTACTTTTTCCAATTTTTCATATTTTCATAACTCTACATGCATTGGCTAACTCTACTAATCACATAACACTTGGGTAGGGGTACTCAAATATTAAACGTGCAAACAATGCATAAACTAGACAATCTAACACAATACAACAACATAATTAAAACACCTACTCACAGTACGACAAAAACTACATGTGACTGGCTATACAAGACAGACATGGCTAGAACATATACACAAAACCCCACACTTAAGCGTTCGTTATCCTAAACGAATTTAGAGAGCAACTAAGAGGACTTCGCGCTTAAATGCATGAGCGGTGGATTTACTTAGATATAGTTCAAAACATAGAAACCTAGAGAGTAAGGGGTACACGGGTGCCCAGAGCTACATGGGCACCGTTTCCGCAAAACTGCAACAAGAAGGGGTCCCATGGGCCGTTGACAATTTCTAGAGAAGTCTCGCCGCGTGTTTGATGCGCGCCTACAAGATATCAACTACTAGACGTCTATGTGTGTTTCATTGAATTACATTACTCCTCGACCTCGAGTAATCTTTTTTTATCTCTATGAACAATCCGTGGGGCTTTTTTCTCCATATTTATCGTGCGGTCTCGAGCACACACATCAAGAAGGGGAATCCAAAGCGATATTTTGTACCTGTGTCCCTGCACAATGATTGAAAGTATGAATACAACTCTCTCTCACCACTCAAAATTACATATAGAGAACTAAAAAAATAATAACATTACTCAGCCGCTACTCCTACGTTGGGTTGCCTCCTAACCACCACTTGTAATTTAAGGTCGACGGATTGACCTGATTACCTCTCATGAGGGTCCTATGGCACATTGTGTTGCTTCCAACTTAGCTTTTCTGTGTTGAATTAGAAGTACTGCTTAATGTGCTTGCACAAGTGGTGGCTTATTTCTTTCCTAATAGCCAGGTGGATCCCCTTGTGACAACTCTGGGATTGTGCGCTTGACAGGCAAAGCAAAAGGGACCACTAGTTCATACTCATACGAGTGTTGGGGGCGTTGGTGTGAAGACCCGTAACGTCTCCATGTCCTCATTGATCCTCATAATCAGCTCCCATTCTCTACATCGATGAGAGTGCGATCTGAAGCTAAGAATAGCCTACCTAGAATTATAGCCACATCACCTGATGAAATACCCAATATGACAAAATTAGCAGGAATTATCAGGCTTCCGACCCTCATAAGGACATCATGTATCATCCCATAGGCTTTCTTGGATGATTTGTCTGCAAACTGCATAGTTATCTAAGTTTTCTGAGGCTCCTCTACACTTAGATTTTTGAATACCAACAATGACATCAAATTCACGCGCGCTCCCAGATCATAGAGAGCCTTTCCAGTGTAAGTGTCGCCTAGCGTATTCAATGAAAAAACTACATGGATCCTTCTTCTTCTTAGGCAGCCCGTGCAAAAAACATGAGCTGACTTGTTCATTCATGTTTATCCTCTCGAACTCATCCACCGCTCTCTTCCCAAGAATCGCATCTTTAATAAACCGAGCATATTTATGCATCTTTCAAAGTGCCTCAATCAATGGGATATTAATGTGCAGTTTAGAAAATACATTCAGAAAGTGTCTGTATTCCTTTGAATCATCCTTCTTCTTCCTAGTACGTAATGAGAATAGAAATTCTGAAGAAGAAGGAGAAAATGAGAGTTGTACCTCATTACATCTCTCTGTATCCTACGGAGTCATGCCCTTTGATTGGGGGATCATGACATGGGTCTTTTCATAATAAAAAACTTCACGTTCCTTAGCCTTTGAGACTACAGTCTTGGCATGAATCTGGTATGGAGGGCCCGCCCTTGAGTGCAATACCACTGCAAGTGCTGATGGCTTATGTGCCTGAGATGTGTCAACCATGTTTCCCAGTTCTCTTTTTTTTTAAGTTGTTTCTTAAGTCCTTGATCTCAGCTTGAGCCACCTGGATTGCAACTGCACAAGTAGTGACCTGTGTGGTAATTGTCATCACGTGTTGACCCATCATCTTCATTATCCTTGTCATCTCAGTAAACTGTGAGGCTAGTTCCTGTTGCTGGTGCTACAACTCTGAAAAATTTGCTTCGTGCACTACCTCCGCTGTATTCACATGAACTGTGTCATAAGCCATCTTCTCATCTCTTAAACATTATCTCTGCTCGTGTGATAGCCCATGCTCTCTTCTTTCTTAACCACGTGTCTCATCAGCTCATATGCACTCTCCAAGTCACATTTGAACAAGAAATTACCCCCAGCCTGTAATGCCCCGTCTTTTTCTAAGTTTTATTGAGTATTTTTCGTAAAGTTAATCAGTTATTTTCAAAAAAAAAAAAAAAATATATATGGCTGGCAGGGAGGTATTTGTAGTTTTATAGAATTATAAACTGGTTAATTAGGGGGTTGTAGTTGCAGTGGGAAGAAATTCTATAGCCTAGTGGGTAAATAAACATAAGTGAATTAAATATTATGACAAAAAAAAAGATGAAGAAACCCTCCTCACATTCCCCCGTTCCCCAAAACCTTCTCATTCCCCAACAATTTATTAATTTTTTTATTCCCTCTCTCTCTTCCTCCCCGTCACTCTCTCTTCCCCCTCCCTCTATATTTTCTTCTCCTTCTTCGGGAAAAAAAAAACCACCACCAGCCCCAACACCGTCACCACCCCCGAGACCTCCACTCTCATCTCCTTCTCTCCCTCTACCTCTCTCCCTCTCTCACTTAACAGGAGCAGCAACAGAAGGAAGCGGCCACCACCACCTCCGCTGCCACCGCCGGAGAAACCCACCGGCATCACACCAGCCACCACCTCCTCCACCATCTAACTCTCTGTCCCTCTCCCTCCTCTTTGTTCTCCCCGTCCAAACAAAAACAGAAGCAGCAACGGCAGTGGCCGCAGACCACGCCACGACCGCCGCCGGAGAAGACGACGGAAACTGACGCCTCACCACCACTGCCCTGTTTCTCTCCATGTCTCTCTCACCCTCTATCCCTCTGCTTCTTCCCTTCCTCTCGGCCAGAAAGAAGCAGCGGCAGCAACAGTGGCTATAAGCCAAGCCACCGCCGCCGGAGAAGACCGACGGAACCACCGTCGCCACCACCTACGTCTCTCTCTCCTGCCTCCCTCGACCCGTAGCCTCTCTCTCTCCCCCTCTGTTTCAACCCAAGTGGAGGCAATAGAAGCAGCAGCTAGCTGCAGAATCAACCCGGAACCGACACCGTCGGCGGCCAACGCCATTGACGCCGGCGAGGAGCTCCAAGCCCGAACTAACCTGAGCTACCCACCACTTCAAATCTGCTCCAGGAGACTCCCAAGGACTCGAGGAGACTATAGACGAGCCCAGCCGATGCCAAGAACGCCGGAAAAGTTGCCAACGAAAACCATCGCCGACCCACGCGACGGGAAACTCGAACCACCTCATTTCTCGACCGATTTCCGCGGTTTTTGGCTTGGGTAAGCTCTAAATCACTCACTAGTTCGTATTTGACAGTCAAAATTGTGTCTTGAGACGTGAATCCGGGTTCAGGACGCTCGATTCGTGAAAGGGGGTGAAAGTGTCTTTTAATTAAACTGGGTGTAAGGTCAGGGGGTACTTGGTGCACAATATGAAAATTCCAGGGTATGAATTGGGGCATCAGAAACTGTTATTACTAGTAAGGGGGTTATTGCTGTCTTTTAAAGAAATGCTATTTACATAAGTGTATATAAATGAAGATGAGAAATTTGGATTTAAAATAAATAAATAAATAAATAAATAATTCCTAAACTTTCTAATTATATAAATAAGTTGGGTAATGAATTTTACAATAAATAGTTGTTTAAAGTAAACTAGAGTTGTTTAATATACTATGTCTGTCTATCTATCCAATAATCCACATCGTTTCGTTTAATTAGCTAATCTCAAAGTATCATAGAATTGACATGCTAATAGAGTGGTTGTCTAAATATCAATTTCTAGAATAAAATAAGTTTAGAAATTAATTTGTGAAATATTTATGAATAGTTTCTTTAATTAATGTGTTAGCTTATCTCTAAATTACAATAATTATTCCCCATAATTATAAATAAATGACACTTATTTTCGTAATAAATATTTTTATGGTATCATCTCCAAAATAAGTTAGTACATGGTCTTTTTAGAACATACCTCCAATAATTAGTTTCGTTAATTAAATAATTTATTTTCTATGAAGAATTTACTCTAGAAAAGATAAAATAATTTTTGTATATATAAAAGGGTATATATATATATATAAAATAAAACGTATTGTTTTATAATGAAGTTTAAGCTAGAATTTATAATTGAGAAGTTCTAAATCTAAACTTATTCTCTCGCTATTTGAAATATACGAGTATTATTTACGGATTTGAGAATTTATATTAAATAAGTATATTTTGAGGATGTAATTACGAAAGTAGCACACGCTTGACGAATATAATGAAAAGATATATTTAGAATTTGTATTAAATTAAAGTAGACTCCCTTACGACAACACTAGAGTTCATAGCATAGCACATCGCCCACTTGCATTATACGTGATAGTTGGAATCGGAATTTAAGTTGACTAGAAATTATAAATTTGTAGGTGGCGAGTTTCGTGGACAGAGGCTATGTCTATTCGTAGTGCCTAGAACGTGCTATTCGCTACCGGATTGAGGTAAGTAGACATGCCAAGCCTAGCGTGCCCTAGCTTCTTTCGTGTCGAAATATGATTTTATATCTGTCTCAAAATGTGTTTTATGACTTACATGCTTTACATGAGATTGATTACGTTTTGAGATAAATGTTTTGATAATGACACACGAGAATAATATTCCGTTAATAACGTAAAGTGGAAAGAGTTGTGCGGGGATCGTTATTATTATTGTCGATGTTGACTTCGGTCACTCGGCTTGTGATTAGATTGGTCGGGTTGGCTTCGTCCACTCGACCCGTATTATTTTAACCCGGTCGCAACCTGCCGGGTCGCTCCATGTACTCACCTCTCTGGCCGCGAGGAGTCTTAGGGGGGTGCCGGCACTTAAGGTCTTGGTAGCTTAGTGAAAGTAGATCTTCCCCGTATCAACAAGTTAATATATGAAGTTCTTTGAGAAAGGATTTTTATGAAAGGAAAGAAGAGATAGATTGGGAATGATATTCCCCGTTTGAGATACAAGAGAAGGATTGATATGCAAGATAAGAAGAAAGAGAATTTCATATGTGTTTCAGTATTCATACTTTACTCTTCAAAGATTTACCCAGAGTTGTTCATTCTCATTTATGATTGTTTTTGAAAAGATATGCCTCATAATCTGTTTACAAGCTTGGGTGTTTACTTACTCAGTATTTCATTGCTGACTTTAGAAAAACTGCGGTCTTTGTTTCTTTCCCCCGCAGGTCTTAAGAGTTGGATTATGGGGTAGCGGGATTCGACGCTCAGCTAGTATTTGTTAGTATTGGAATAAGCTGAACTCTTAGTATCACTTCACCACGTGTAAAGTATATTATGTTGAGATAATTAAAAATTTGTAATATACAAGTATCAATGCATTGTTCTTGATTTCCGCCGCTTCATTCGAGTAGCACCCTCCTAGGCTCTCCGGTCCGGAACGGAAAGCTCGGGAACGTGGGGTGTTACAGGTGGTATCAGAGCAGGCAATCCAAAAAGGGAATTCAACCTGTAGGGCAACTTAAAATGGACATAGGACAAGATTATTAAAATTGGAAAAGCCGATTGGGGTTATGGGTAGCTTAAGTGTTAGTATACTAGGTCCCACACACCCTCATCCTTGATACTACTATTTGGTTTGATCTGTGAAATTCATTTGTGATAGATTGATTGTTATTCCTTTGATAGACAATGAGAAGTATGGATTACAGTAATTAGATTCTGCATTATGAATTATGTGTTGTCTTATCTGAGGAGAAGAGTTATATGAGTATCCACGATAAGTGTTGCTCCTACGAAGGAGAATAAAGATTATGGAATAAGGGAACCAGATTATAGATTGCAGTTGATATACAGATTAATTTGAGAAGATGAGTTTCATGCTTATCAATAAGGATTTTATATGCTGCCTGATTTGATCTTTGTGTGATATGTCACTTTGTGTGTGATACTTAACCTGATAATTGTGCATGTGCCCATATGTAATGGCCTAGAATTGTGATTAATGGACCACACAGTACTAATTATATCAGGAAGATTTGACATGGATATAAGGCTTAGAACAACAACCACATGGGGTAAATCCTTATTCAATGATAATGTTGCTAGGATATGTGACCCTTATAAGAATTCTAAGGGAAGTATGAAATTTTGACCATAGGAGACTCTGAGCTTACATGATTTAACATGAATGCTAAGATATCTGACTAGTGAACCCTAATTTCATTAGCTATGTTTGTAAGGAATTTGATGACGTATTCGAGGTATTGGTTGGGATTTAGGGGTAAAGAATGAGGTATTTCAGATGATCAAAGTGAGTCATCATAGAAACGGTCAAGGCAGTTCCCACCCACCCACACCTAAGACAAGAACCTATAACCCAAATTATCGAGCCTTTGAACTAGAATCTGCCAGTCTCAGTTATTAGATGGTTTAGATGGTTGATTCAATTATACTTGCCTGTGAGTTGTACTAGGGAGACAAATCTAGACTAATCCGTCATAAGTGATTTGGAGGCTCTAGGATATCTAGCTATATTAGGCGTTACGTGGAGTCTGGTTACCTTAATATTGCTTGAGGATCAGAATATATATTTGGTTATGTCTTGCCTTTGGAGATATAGTACTCACTTGGAAAGAATAATATTTAAAATGTGAAATAAATATTGTAGGTTCACTGATGATCGTCTACAAGACTTGGATGTTGCCTATGACAGACCTAGATAGATTTATTCTAAAGTTTCATATTTGGTGTTATATTAGAGTTTCGGTTTGAAGATTTTTGTCAAGCTTTAACTCATATTTTAGAAGTCCACATTTGGAATATGTTATAGTGATGACCCGGGAGCTATTTTCTACTAAGATAAATTTTAGAAGCTTTTCATATTGCCTAACTATCTCAGAAACACTTGGAGTATTGTTACGATGTTTTTCTCACAATTAGGATGTGTTGATTATTTTTAAGAATTTTATGCTACACGTATACCATTTTGAGGTTTTAATGTTTTATTAAGCTAGGAGGGAATATTGTACGTTCTTCAATCCCGCGTTGCCTAGCTTGTGAAGTATGGTATGCATTTATGGAGATGATTATATCGGTTACTAAGAAAGAAAATGTAGGATTTTGTGTAGAAATTTGGGACATATTATAGCTTTACGTTTGGAAGATTTATTCGGGTATAGGCATAACGTCAGTCAGTGTTTCAAGATATTTGATTAATATATGTGAATCCACGATTACAAGTCAAGGGATAAATATGAACTATGAAGAGTCATGGATTAAAATCATCATTTGGGGTTGGATTAAAGCAATAGGTGAAAGCGTATGGGTTATGATCACGTGGATGGAATAGAAAGTCTTTGATTTCCGCTACGAGAAATAATTGTTCATCGAAACCTGATTTTGTTAGCTCTAAATCGAATCGGGTTGTTGGATTTATACTTGTTCATGTTGGGGGTAGTTCTTGTATTTTCAGAAAATTTAAGGGTGACTTGGGTGGCATAATAAAACTATTTGGAGGGTGATTATAAGTCATTTATGAGAACTTGGGGGATATGATTGTTAATTATACAAAATATGTTTTTGTTATTAAAATTATATGTGTATTATGCAATATTATTATTTTCTTGAAAAATAAGCAAGATAAATTATATAGTTGATTTAATCGTATAAATTTAGTGTGATTAAATAAATATTACTTATAAATTAGTGTTTTGAGTAAATACGTTATTTGCTTAATAGTGATAAAATAAAATAAGTTAGAAAGTTAAATAGGAAAAATAACTTTTAAGTAAACTCCTCTAATAACGTAAAGTGGAATACACACTAGCGGAAATAACTTTATTATTATTGTCACACGAGAATAATAATCCGTTAATAACGTAAAGTGGAAAGAGTTGTGCGGGGATCGTTATTATTATTGTCGATGTTGACTTCGGTCACTCGGCTTGTGATTAGATTGGTCGGGTTGGCTTCGTCCACTCGACCCGTATTATTTTAACCCGGTCGCAACCTGCCGGGTCGCTCCATGTACTCACCTCTCTGGCCGCGAGGAGTCTTAGGGGGGTGCCGGCACTTAAGGTCTTGGTAGCTTAGTGAAAGTAGATCTTCCCCGTATCAACAAGTTAATATATGAAGTTCTTTGAGAAAGGATTTTTATGAAAGGAAGAAGAGATAGATTGGGAATGATATTCCCCGTTTGAGATACAAGAGAAGGATTGATATGCAAGATAAGAAGAAAGAGAATTTCATATGTGTTTCAGTATTCATACTTTACTCTTCAAAGATTTACCCAGTGTTGTTCATTCTCATTTATGATTGTTTTTGAAAAGATATGCCTCATAATCTGTTTACAAGCTTGGGTGTTTACTTACTCAGTATTTCATTGCTGACTTTAGAAAAACTGCGGTCTTTGTTTCTTTCCCCCGCAGGTCTTAAGAGCTGGATTATGGGGTAGCGGGATTCGACGCTCAGCTAGTATTTGTTAGTATTGGAATAAGCTGAACTCTTAGTATCACTTCACCACGTGTAAAGTATGTTATGTTAGATAATTAAAAATTTGTAATATACAAGTATCAATGCATTGTTCTTGATTTCCGCCGCTTCATTCGAGTAGCACCCTCCTAGGCTCTCCGGTCCGGAATGGAAAGCTCGGGAACGTGGGGTGTTACACAGCCTCTCTTTCAATTTTGTCTTTATCAGGCTTATCAATCGCGTCGTAGAAGAATTGGATAATATGTGCTTTGTCAAGCCATGGTTGGGTCATTTACGTTGCAAATGATTGAGGCACTCTCATACTTTGACAAGTGATATATTCGGATTTTGCCTGAATGTCCAAATCTCATTCTGTAGCTAAATGATACACGAGATGGGGTAGAATCTGATCATGATCTGGGATACATAGGGATGGCAATTTCCCCGAACCCGATGTGGACCCGACCCTACCCGCCCCTAGTAGGAAGGTTAGAGGATATGATTATTAGGGTACAAGACGGGTATGGTATCTAACCCTCAATCCCCTGCTGGGTATGGGATGTGGATGGGATTTGACAAAATCCCCGTTTATATACTCGACCCTGATTAATATATAGTGAAATTATATTTGTACGCTTATATAAACTAGTATGTTTATAATAAATTATATATACTATCGTGAAATTTGTAATATATTGAATAACCACTTTGTAATATTATAATATATTGTACAATCACCATGCAACAATTGAAGTAACAAGATAGTAAAAAATCACAAAAGAACTTACAGAGACTTTTTAAACATAAATATTGGGGCTCATATTAGTTATATAATGATTTAATTTAATATTAAAAATAATATCTAGGACCTGATGGGAACCCGGTGGGTATAGGGTATGGGACAGGAAGGGTATGGGGTAAACCTACGTGGGGATGAGATGGGGATGGGATTAGAGTTTCTAAGCAGGTATGAGATTGGAAAGACGAACCACGCCCCAAACACTACCCGTTGCCATCCCTAGGGATACACACTCTTTCCACGTTATGATTGATTTGGATGGCATATAATCTAGCCAATCCGCATCAGCTCCTCTAAGACGATGAAGAAAGAGAATAAATTGAAACTAAGCTTCAGAAGTGACCTCTCTATAGCGTATTATCTGGCAGTGGTTATGAAATCATCCGATGAATGCATGAGGATATTCCTCATATGTGCCAGAGTAGGTGTACACATCCTGTATGAACTGAATTGTGGACGGATTGAGGTAGAAACTTTCTACCTGGATTGGTGGAACGAAAATTGCTGGCTCACTTCACTTGATATCCGACTCAAATGCCTGGACTATTTCTTTCCTACAATGGTCACATGGCATTGAGGATGGGTGCGGTCCAAATCTTGTCTCCCGTATTTTCTCTTCGGCTTCAGCTACCATAGCTTGCAGCTGCGCTGTGGTGAGGCTACTCAGCTCGTGGTCCTCCGCCATTGTTACCTGAGAAAACAGCACTAGCAGACACGTGAGGTAACCATATAGTAACAGAAAGAATGAAAAATAAAATAAAATTCTAAACTAAGTTCTGTTATTTAATTTGCCGCTATCCCCGAAAACGGTGTCAAAATCTTATACGATTTGTTACTTGTAAACGCAAGTGCACTGTCGAAGTAATGAGTTATTAATATTGAACCACAAGTTGTCGAACCTACATAAACATACTTGCATTTATTTAGTTATAAGATTAGTCTAAAGATTACGTAATCGGGAGGATATGGTTGAATCAAGAGGTTGTCACTCCCAAAAAAGTGGCTCTGAACTAAAGTAAAAAATATGGTAATTATAAAATTATGAGAAATATTAATTAGTTATGGAGAAACTAGGCAATCATTAGATGACCTAGGGTTGTAGACAATTTCCGGATTAGCAATGTAACACGTTAATTCTACTGTAGTTATAGTATTGACAATCTCATGTTGGTTTCATGTCATTCTACGTCTCGGCTTACTACAGGTCCTTTCGGTCCATTGTCGTTTACCGTTCCATTATAACTGAACAAGGACTCGCACGAAAACGGGTTCTATCGGTCCATCGTTGCACAAAACATCGGAAAACCTACCAAATCTACTCATTTAGGTCAATCCTACTAACGTCTCCTTCTATTCTCAGTGATTCGAGATATCTATTCACATTTCTTCACAACTATGCCATGTCGCTTTCACGTACTCGCTAATTAATTGGCGTGTCCGGGTAGCTACTCCATTCAAGCTAAGGATTAAGCATAGCATATGAATACTACCTAGAACAAACATTAACATTAAGCAAGAATAAGATTCATTAACAAAAGTACTTTCATTAAATAAGCATATCCTAGCATAGCCTTGTCAATAGACTAAGTTTAATAACTCGGTCATGAAAATAATCCTCAATCAATGAATCAAATCCATAAGCATGCAATAAAGTCAAAATGTATCGTCTACATAAACCATAGGCTCTCTAGGGACGCCTAGTGATGAGTATAGCTACTCATGGAAAAGATAGCAAAACACAATTTCTCCATATGAATGAGTAAGAGAAGGAAGAAGACGTAATTAAACTCCCAATCTTCAATATTGAGTTATTCGTTCTCTTCTTCGTAGTACCCTTCTTCTCCTTGCGTTCTTGCTCCAAAATAATGAATGGTGAATGATTTTCTCTTTTCGTATGATGTATTAATTAATTGGGGGATAGGGTGTATTAAATAAACCTAAAACACATAATAAAAGAATAAAACTGCGCCACTTTGCCTAGCAGATCGTGTGACCTCCGTCTTGCAGTTCCTGCGATCTACACTTTTTCCCTCTTCTGTTTTTTCCAGCTGATCGTGCGATCTAGGGGCTAGTCGTGTGATATGGCTTCTCCTGGAGGATTTGATCGTGCGATCAATGTGTGTGATTACACAAAACAATAGATTATGTTCTTATTTTGCACGAGAATTTCACTAAGTCTTTTTCCTCTATTCCATTAGGGTGCTCAGTGTATTTTATGCAACTTCTGAAAACTACACTTGGCTCCTTTCTTTAATTCTTCTTCTTTCTTTCTCTTTCTCCCAAGCTTTCACATCCTTTCCGAACCTCGTCTCTCCTATCCACTTGATCTCC
The DNA here is from genome assembly GCA_023055425.1 of Linanthus parryae. Classification (NCBI taxonomy): domain Eukaryota; kingdom Viridiplantae; phylum Streptophyta; class Magnoliopsida; order Ericales; family Polemoniaceae; genus Linanthus; species Linanthus parryae. Next base: position 43,657,846 of record JALGPY010000009.1, read on the forward strand.
CAAGCTACGTTTCCTATCAAAACAACTCAAAAACAATCGTGCAAACAAATGTGATAAAATAAGCTTACATAATGCAAGAAATATTATGATTTAACAATTATGCATTCAACACTTAACTTTCACAAATCCTTCAAAATCATAGCATAGATCTCGTATAAATCACCACGAAATCACGCAAAACGGTACCAAATCTTGTAAAAATATAACTCTTATTCACAGTTATCAATGGACTCAAAGAAGGTCCTACGTGTAAGAAACCTGAGCTGATTACTGTGCCAACGACCTATTGACCACTTAAATCGTACCACCGGATAAAAATGCTTACGGCTTGAAGGTGGTAGTAGTTATCCACAAGGTGTACTATATACCAGAATTCTAATCAACCATATGGATGTAGGATGGGATATTACAAACCCCCACCTTATATACATCTCATCCAAACATCCCGATGTGGGACGGGATATTACACTGGATCTATATTTGAAATTCACCACTTATAATCCATCTCTTTATTTTATAGCATCTCAAGCATATTCTTCGCTCTTTAAAAAGCGTTAAAGCAGATGTTACACTTCTTCTGCTATATGTACATGACATTATACTAAATGGATATAATGACAAATGTATCACTATTCTTCTTAGTAGACTGAGTGCAGAATTTGATAAAAAGAACACAGGCACCCCTTCCTATTTTCAGCATTTAGAAATTCAGCATAAGTTGTCAGGCCTTTTTATTAATCAACCGATATATGCTTTGATCTTCTAGCCATATTTAATATGACTTAGTGCAAACCTTGTATTGCACTGACTTTTGGCACAAGATATCATGCTCAAGAAGGTACTTTATTGTATGATCCAATTGTCTTTAGGAAAATTGTTGGGGAACTGAAATAATTAACTTTTATTACGACTAATAATGATTTCAATGTTTATTATCTGTCAGTCATGCATAACCCAACAGATGCGGATCATATATATAGTAGCTAAAATGATCCTAAGATATTTAGAAGGAACACTTCATCATGACATTTTCTAAAAATAAATAAATTTATTTAATCTTGTTGGTTTCTCATATGCAGACTGGTATTTATGGGGCTCCATTAAAAAACCAACAATATCTAGTTCATCAGCTGAAGTTGAATACGGATCTTTGGCTACTACAACAACTGAGTTGGCTTGGATCAGAATTATGCTGCATGATATTGGTATATTTATCTCAAAAATTCACACAATTTATTCAAATAGTATTTATGCCACTTCAATGGCTGCAATCCATTCTTCCATACTAGGAGAAAGCATGTTGAGCAACATTATCATTGAATTGAAGAGAAGGTCATAAGAAAAGATCTCGAGTGATTTTTTTCTAGGAGAGATCAAATAGCTGACATTTTTAGTAAAGGGTTGATAACAGTAATATTTGAAGAACTTAGAAACAAACTGCTGGTGTTTCCAAAACCATCGAGTTTGAGGGAGACTAAACGTAGAATGATCTAAATGTCGTATCTATTATAGTAAACTAAAAGGACCTGTTGTGTAATTTATAGACATATACATGTTCGAGGGTTTTTACTGTTCATTCAATGAAAAATTAGATGTTGCTCCTTTGGGCTCTCCTGCTCTCTCTCTTTTGTGTATTGTTCTTTTTTACTCTTAGAGTATTTTTGGCATTTTATTCAATCTTTTAACTTTCGATGCACACGTTCGGTTCCATGCTATTTTTGGTGACGCGGTCTGGAATCGTGAACAACGAGAGAATATGCCGTAAAATTGCTTGATCATCCAATTCGTTCTTGACATTGTAAGAAACAAATGGATCACATATTCTAGGGTTATTTCTCAGTACCGAAGTGTGTTGGATGGAGGAAGAGATTAGGAGGCTTGTTGGTGGAAGAGGGAAGTACGGGAACACTTAGAGAGAATATGAAAAAGTATGAAAGAAGAGCTTCAATTGATTTCGGTTGATGCAAGTGGTGGAGGACAACAACTAGATGCACTCTAGTACATTACATAGAAGACTTAAATAGAAGCCTTCATTAGAGAGAAATACAAGGACACTTGCTAGGACACTTGGACTTACTTGGACACTTACTAAATGCTAGAGTACAACACCCTATTTATAGGGAGTCTTGGAGGGTTCTAAATTACATCATCTAGTAATCTCTCCACCTAGAAACATCTTATAGATATTTTGTAGGACTATTCTAGTAATACACATTACATTATTATCTAGATTCTTCTACCACTGTACTAGCTTATTGCTACTAGGCAAACTAAGTAAATTACAACAATAATTATTTGGCCTCTCAACTCAAATGAAACTATCATGAACTTCTAATATATTTGGGCTAAATCAAGTTTAGCCTCCAACACCCCCTCTTAAACTTGATTTAGCATTTTGGCTTGAAGGGGTAAAAATAAATCTTCTTGGAGGCTCCATATCCTTCAAATGCAATGGCCTTCAATGCTATCTCCATGGATGTGAGAACCTTGAACCTCTTCTTCTTGGACGTCTTGCGCTTCTTCTTAGTTTACTAAGCAATCTCTTGAATTTCTCATGATGTCTTGTCTCCATGATTTGAGACTTAATCTCTTCCATCGGAACTTCTTCACCCGCATCAAAGAATTTCTCCATGTTCACCGAACCCGTGACAAATGTCGAAATCTCCAATCTTAATAGCAAAGTGTGTATTTTCACTTCTTCATTATGCGGCTCATGATATAACTTGAATTCCTCTTCTATGTTCTCTACCATGCAATGATTGTCTACCATCTCTTCGTTTACATCAATAACAAGATAATTAGATTGGGTAGACGTTACCACTTGTTGACTATCTTCTTAGACCTCCTTCACTATGTGTCCTCCATCGTCTTGATGGCCTTCTTCATCTTGAGTCTTTAATAACGTCTCTTCTTTTTTGTCTTCCATGACACAATTCTCTTGATCCTCACGTGCCTCAACATCCTCGTTCTCGATGCAATCTTGCATCTCCTCTACGTCAATGTATCCTTGGTCTTCATGCTTCTCATCAAGCTCGGCGTTGGTTGTGGGAAAGATCGTATCTTTACTTGACGCAATGGGGTCAAGTTTCATCCATGTTTCATTTGGAGATTTTGTAATTTCCTCAACTTTAGCAACATGCTCTTGAACCATCAACAACATATGATCTCCCCCTTGACTTCTTTCAACAAAATTCATTGTCTCGTGCACATGATTAGTGTTACTTCTACACTCGGAAGCGTAATGAGAAAAATCATAACATTTTTAACATAACACGTGAGATTTGTCATACCTTTGCCTTCCACCTTCCCCTAGTGAGTGGGAACTTTGGCACATCTCTTCTTGATAAGATGGATTGTAATATCCTTTTGCGTCTCTTCCTCCTTTTGATTTGCTCCATGTCCACATCCTCCTCACCATTCCTCATTGATATAGTTTCTTCTCCAACTTAGGTTGCTTTGTAGCACAATGGACTCTTCTTTCCTCCTCTTCATTCTTTCCTCATGAATTTGTAGCGAGCCCATAAGTTCATCAATTGATAACTTGCTAACATATCTACATTCTTCAATAGCTACAACAACATGCTTAAAATTGTGATGTAAAGAGCGTAATATTTTCTCAACAATGTAAGTATCATTCAAACTTTCATCTCCATATCTCTTCATTTGAGTAGAAATGGTCAAAACGCGAGAGAAATAATCCGGAATTATTTCCGAATTATTCATATGGAGAGATTCAAACTCACCTCTAAGGATTTGGAATTGTAGCTTCTTGAATCTCTCACCGCCCTTATGAGAGTTTTGGAGAATCTCCCAAGCTCTCTTTGAAGTGGTTGAAAAAACTATCTTCTCAAGAATGTTGTCATCTAAGGAAGAATTGGTGAGGGAAAGAGCTTTTTTATCTTTCTTACATACCTCTTCTAATTCCTCTTTTTGAGTTGGACTCAAGTCTCCTTCAAGCTCTTCGTAGCCATTCTCCCCAACATCCCAAGCACCGTGTGCGCCTAGGATAGCCTTCATGCGCAATGCCCATGTGTAATAGTTTTCCATGGTTAGGCGAGGACATTGGACATAAACATTCGACATCTTGCTATGGACTTGGCTCCGATACCACTTTGTTGGATGGAGGAAGAAATTAGGAGGCTAGTTGGTGGAAGAGGGAAGCAGTGGAACACTAAGAGAGAATATGAAAAAGTATTGAAGAATAGTTTCAATTGATTTCGGTTGATGCAAGTGGTGGAGGAAAACAACTAAATGCACTCCAGTACATTACAGAGAATACTTAATAGAAGCCTTCATTGGAGAGACATACAAGTACACTTGCTAGAACTCTTGGACTTACTTGGACACTTACTAAATGCTAGAGTACAACACCCTATTTATAGATAGTCTTGGAAAGATTACTAGATTACATCATCTAGTAATCTCTCCACCTAGAAACATCCTATAGATATTTTGTAGGACTATTCTAGTGATACACATTACATCATTATTCTAGATTCTTCTACCACTTTACTAGCGTATTGCTACAATAATTATTGGGCCTCTCAACTCAAATGAAATTATCACGAACTTCTAATATATTTGGGCTAAATCAAATTTAAGCCTCCAACAAAGTGTAGCTACTGGACACATAGTAAACAAACTCAAAGCCGAGTTTTTTTTTAAGGAAATAATAGGTTTTTTTAATCGAATTTCAAATTAAAAAAAAAAAAAAAAAAAAAAAAAAAAAAAAAAACAGATGAGTTCCACTTGATGCGATGATAATACAAGCATAGATCAAATATGTTTCCATTCGTTTCATTTTTAAGTTATTCGCTGATATTTTCTAATTTGTGCAACTTATGTGTTTTTTTGAGAAATTGCAACTTATGTTTTCATTTCACAATCTACTTTAATTTATTTTAAGTTGTTGGCAATGTAATCAGTACGGGCTAGTTTATCTTCTTGCTAGCGACTGGATCCACATAAAAATAAAACTTATGGGAGACTCACCAAGACATCTAATAATCTCTTACTAGATTACTCAAAAATAAAAATCTTACTAGACCCATATAAACTCGATGTATGTTTCCAATTCTAGACTTCTTATTATTCCCATATACACATTTTTGTTTTAGCCTAAATTCTTGAATTTCTCTCAAACAAAATATTTTTTACAACTCTGGCATGTTCCACTTGGTTCAAATTTTTTCGATAATAAACACCATGGCGTCGATACAGTTATGACCTCAGGGTTACAAAGAAAATGATGTGCAAATATTCATGACTTAACAAAAACTATCCATAGGTTGGAACCTAAATAACGTCACGGACGGCCATTTGTTAAAATTGGCGTTGCAAGAGTTTCCTGGCCTGGTAACACTTGAAATCTCCAACCGCAAAACTGTGAGGGATCTCTGTAGATCTACTAAATCAATAGGTTCAATCATACCAAACCAGTTAGGCAACATCAAATATTGCCGAATCATCCACTTTGGACACAATATGAGAAATGGACAGTTGAACCAGAGGATCATGGATCTTAAGCTGGAAAAATAAGAAACGCTCAGCCTAAGAATAGAATTAGTGTATTTCCTTCCTAAATTAGGTTTCATCGATGAGTCCTTTTTTTTATCAACATAAGGGCATCCTCTCTACATACTCTTGCGCTGACCAATTATGCCTCGATAGCATGTGTTGACCCTTTCGTTGGATCCGACAATCTTACAACCCTCAGACTTGAATCAATTCAAGTGATCAACAACGAGATATTGAAAATGATCTTTTGTTGTTGTCCGTTTTTAGAAGAGTTTGTTTTAAGTAGAAGTTCAGGTTTTACCCAATTAAATATATGTAGTGATAAACTTAAGATCCTTGGTTTATTGAATTGTCACTCGATGTTCTAGAAATCGAAGCCTTAGCACTTAAAAAGTTAGTCCTTGATACCATAAAATGTGTCTAAAAAGATGATGATTGTTTCACCATATGTTGTGGCACCATATCTCCCCCGAAGCCTCATGGGTCACTCGTAGTGCCACAACATACGGTGCAACAATCATCATCTTCAACTGGACAAATTTTATGGTATCAATGACTAACTCTGTAAGTGCTATGGCTTCGATTTCTAGAACATCGAGTGACAATTCAACCAACTCAAAGATCTTAAGTTTGCCACTACATATACTTAATTGGGTAAAACCTGAACTTTTACATAAAACAAACTCTTCTAAAAACGGACAACAACAAAAGACCATTTTCAAGATCTCATCGCTGATCACTTGGATGAAATCATGTCTGAGGGTCCCAAGATTGTCGGATCCAACAAAAGGGTCAAAGCATGCTATCGAGGCATAATTGGTAAGCTCAAGAGTATGAAGAGTGGAAGACGTAAAGGTGGTCTCAGGTAGATAAAACAAAGACTCGTTGATGAAACCTAATTTGGAAAGGAAATACACTTCTTCTATTCTAAGGCTGACATCTTTTATGTTTCAGCTTACGATCCATGATCCACTGGTTCAACTGTCCATTTCTCATATTATGTCCAAAGTGGAATGATTTGGCAATATTTGTCGTTGCCTAAGTGGTTTCTTAGGATTGAACATATTAACTTGGTGGATCTATGAAGATCCCTCCTCACTATTTTACTGTTTACGACTTTCGGTGTCTTAAGAAACTGATAAGGGTCACGAGTTGCTACGAGATTGTGTTCCCTACATTTTTTTGTCAGCGTCCTCGGGTCTATTTCAAGAATGTCACTCCATTTCCACAAGTATCTCCATCACCGTGATAACACACCAGTTGCTGCAGCTTCCTGAAGAGGAAGTCGCGAAAGAATGACTTCATAATGCCATTAGAAAGGTTGCTTATCAAGTCCGGACCTTCTCCCATCTTTGCTTGCTAGATTTCCTATTTTTTTTAATGGTCTATTCTTTTTCAAAACCAAATAACATATAAATCATGTTAGAAATGAATTTAATTGTATATATTGTAGACTTAAATGTCTAACTTTGCATACGAAGTTAGACATACATATCATATTTTGCGAAACATAATTCATATACTAATCATTCATAAAAAAGAATCACACACTAATTACTTATGTATATGTCGTTAAACTCTAAGTTGGGAGCAGTATACATAATTTTTGCTTATTTTTTTTTACGACTAAGGACAGCATTGTTATTAATCATCTATGAAACACTTAACTAGATTCAAAGCAAAAAACAAAAATCTATGTCAATTTAGGCTCAACTTAGGCTCAACTTGTCCAATTCCAAGTTGGATAATGTGTCTTTCTAATCTTCTGAAAAAATGTGTGCAGATCTAATGATTTATCGCATGTATGCCCAATAGCGGATTTGCAGTTTAGGGTTTTGTATTAAGTTAGTTCCTCATCCGTATTTTAATTTTATTCATATTTAACTAATATATTTTTCGTTCAATTTATTTCAAAATGTTAATCTCAAAGGTCAATTTAAGTAATTTTTTTGTATTTTAATTTTCCAAGGTCTTTTTGAATTTTAATAGAAATATACTTAAATTGAATGAAAATATATTAGTTAATTATTCAGAAAATTAAAATACAGGTGAGGATCTGATTTAACACAAAACCCTAAACTGCAAATCCGCTATTGGGTATACAAGCATAAATCATTAGATCTGCCAGACACATTTTTTAGACGGTTTGCACGACACTTATATCACATATTATCCAACTTGGAATTGAACAAGTCAAGCCTAAATGGTGTGAATGTGAACTAGATTTCCATTTTCGCTTTGAATCTAGTTAAGTGTTTTATAGATGATTATTAACAATGCAGTCCTTAATCATGAAAAAGAATGAGAGAAATTATGTATCTGCTCCCCACTTCATGAGTATACCTATGTGAGAAACAAAACATATAAAACTGATAGGAAACATTAGTAATTAGTATGTGATTTTCGTTATGAATAATTAGTATGTGAATTATGCTACACAATATATGATATATATATATATATGTGTGTGTGTGTGTGTGTGTGTGTGTGTCTAACTTCATATGCAAAGATAGACATTTTAGTCTGCAATACAATTGAATTCATAAATGTAACATGATGTATTTGTTCCTTTGTTTTGAAAATAAAATATGAAATGAAGCCATTAATGATGGAAGAAGGTCCGAACTTGATAAACAACTTTCCAATGGCATCAATGAAGTTATTCTTTCGCGACTTCCTCTTCAGGAAGCTATAACAACTAGTGTGTTATCACGGTGATGGATATATCCGTGGAAGTGGACTAACATCCTGGAAATAGATCCGAGGACACTGATGAGAAAATGTAAGGAACACAATCTCGTAGCACCTCCTGATCCTTTTCAGTTTCTTAAGCCACCTAAAGTCCTCAACAGCGAAATAGTGAGGAGGGATCTTCATAGATCCACCAAATTAACAGGTTCAATCCTACGTGACCACTTAGGCAACATCAAATATTGCCAAATCATCCAGTTTTGACTCAATGTGAGAAGTGGATAGTTAAACTAGTGGATCATGGATCTTAAGCTTTAAAAAAATAGACGACCTCAGTCCTAGAATGGAAGAAGTGCGTTTTCTTCCGAAATTAGGTTTCATGAGTGCTTGTATTATCTTTTTTTTTTATATATACTGGACTTAGATTAAAAGCAAAATCACGGAGGTTCAAATTGGGGGTGAGGAACACCCCTACATCCTCCATGAAAACACCCTCCAACACAGGAGGGGGGAAATTCAATACACAATGTTCTAAAGCATGAAAAAGCATGGATTGAAAGCAGAAACACAGGGGAAAGCGACAGGATCAGAAGCAGCAAGGATGTCAGCAGCCTCGTTGGAGGTCCTGTGCTCATGCCTCAAGGAAGCCTGGAGATTACTCCCTAACAGCATGCATTTCTTGATAATACACTCAGCACTATGAACATGTTTGGGATAATAAAACAGATTAGCAAGCTCCAAACAATCAGTGCTAACAGTAATGTGAGACAAGTTAAGCATATAAGCCAGCTGCAAGCCAGCCAGGAGGGCAAGAGCTTCAGTGATCTGAGGAGAGCCAGAGAACACCCTGAAGCAGAAACCCTTGATCCAGCCACCCCCAGAATCTCTGATCAGCCCCCCAACACCAAACCTAGAAGGGTTCGAAGCTCCGTCATAGTTAAACTTGAGCCACCCCACAGAAGGATGAGACCACAGGGAGCTATGCTTAGCAGGCTGGCGCTTGGTAGAGAAGTTATCCATGTAAAACAGCCAGCTCTCTGCCTCTTTCAGAGCTATGCTATCCCGGACTCTGTCATGTGAGATAGAGGTGGAATTACCAAACACAAGGTCATTTCTCCTCTTCCAGATGAACCAACAACCAAAGAAGAAGGTTGTTTGTCAGTGGATCTTCTAAACCAGATTCGGAGAGCCATTCTCAAGCAACCACATACCCTGGGGGATGGAGGATAGGGGTTTAAGGGAGGTTGGGGGACATATCTCTTCCCAGAAGGCACTTAGGTGGTGGCAAGACCTAAACAAGTGGTCCTGCAGGAACTGAGGTGCTTGTTTTATCTACCTGAGGGCATTTGTAGGTCTTCCACTCTACATGCCCTTGAGTTGACCAATTGCCTCCATACTCTAAATACCTTTAATCTAGTTGACTATATGTCCATGTTTTCTTTCTGTAATGTCATTTTATTGTGGGTTATGATGGCACAAACTTTTGATGAGTTATTCCACTAGACAAGAGAATCTTTTGAAATATGGAAGAAATGTATTATCCATCTCCATCATCAGTCACTGGTATTTTGATTTTAAAGCCAAGTAACTTTTCAATTTAAGTAATTTAAATTGATCAAACACTTTGGTGAGTTCAGGTTTATGAGTTAGAAAAATTCATGGGTATGAAGAATAATCATCTGTAAACAGAACATAGAACTTGTAACAATTATATGATTTCACATAAGCGGGACCCCACACATAGAGAATGCAATAAATGAAGAGGAGATGAGACAAAAGAGGTAGATTATAAGTTAATCTAGATATTTTACCAAGCAAACAATGAGTACACATAGTAGGAGTATCAATATTTGAGTCAGATAACTTATATTCCAAGCCACAAACCTTAGTGAGAACGTCATTTGTTTGATGACCCAACATAGCATGATGTAAATGAACATTTGTTTGACTACCCTAACAAGCCTTCAGAGATGAAATAGGAACATGTAAGGAAGAAACAAAACTCAAAGAAGAAACACTAGACTTGGTCTAGAAGTTGCAAACTTAAAGAGGTATTTGTAAATGGCATATAGACCATTTTTCTTCAAGCCTTGATATAGAATTTTTCCCGTAGCCTTGTCATGAATATAGAATGAATCAAAATTAAACACAAATAGACAGTTATGTTGACTGCAACTATGTAAAGAATCTTAATTTGTAGCTAGTTGTTAAACATGAAAAGTGTTTTTAAGAGAAGAAGTATGAGTAGGTGTGGGTAAAAGAGCAGTACCATAATGTTTTATTGATAAGTTATGACCATTGTCCACAGCTACTTGTTCAGACCTAATATACTGATCATCAATTGATAAATTTCTCAAATAAGCAGTCATATGGTTGTTGGCACCGGAATCAGAAAGCCAGTTTTTAGATGAGGTACCAAAAATAATTTGAGTAGACACATTATAAGAAGTCGATTATTCTAGAGGAATTTTTTCTTGATAGGAATAGTCCATCCTATGCCAACAATTTATAGCATAGTGTTAATCATAACCACAAATTTGACGGTTAATAGGAGGATTGCGGGCTATAGGGTTTTGAATATACCTAGTATGTTGATCGTTAGATCGACCTCGTTCACCATCAGACCTGCCTTTGTTCCCAAATCGACCTTTAGAGGGATCATAAATTTCAGATCTACTACCAATACTCCATGAGTGGGACCATGATACCCTGGCCGACCACCAGCACGACCACGACCTGTACGAAAATCACACGAGTGGGGTTTGGTGAGTAAGGTTTCTGGTTAACAGAGGCAGAGAAAGCAATAGTGGTTGCAGAAATCTCAGAAGCCTGAGACTCGATGATTTTTCTCCTACCTTCAACAACACATGTAAATATTCCACAGATAAAGGTTTCGATCGAGTACGCAGAGAAGACTAAAAAAATTTATATTGAGGAGATGAACCATTCAAGGTATACAAGTTCATGTCCTCATCATCCACATACAACATGTCTACAACAAGTTTATCTGTATGGGTTTTTAATTTATGCAATTAAACGTCAATTGAATCACCTTTCTTTTTAATGGTTTACAACTCATATTTAAATTGTAGAACATTGGATCTAGTTAAAGATGCATACCTTCCATCAATGGCAAGCCAAATTGAACGAGAAGAAGTCTTACCAATAACATAGGTCAGAGCCTTCGACGTTTGGGTAGCATTGATCAAGGTCTGATCTTGAACCTCCCACTCGCAAAAATTCGAATTTGAAAGATCGATGGGACGACCGTCGACATCACGAAGGAATTGCGGCGATGAACTATTTATCCATCAACGTAACCATACAACAACTGTGTTTTGAGGATTGAAGAGAGTTGTTGTTTCCAGAGCAAAAAATTGGAACCATCCAACTTGTGAGGCATGAGATTGTGAATATCCGACAAGATATAAAGAGGATTTGATAGTTTCTTTGCCATAGCGGCGATCATGATTTCTCTGATACCATATAAGAAACCCTAAAGGATTAGAACAATTTTTAGAGAGAAGAGATAAGGAGACGAAGGTCCATTAGAAAATAGAGATAGACTGATTCTATATTATGAAACCCTAATCCCCGAATGACGGCCTCATATAAAATGGGATACCAACGTTCTCATCTGCGAACTTTGGATGATAATCTACGGATAAGATCAGCTACAACTTAAGCATCATTACAAGAAGACCATAATAGTTTGTCTATTCATGAAAATAACCACAAATGTTGGCAAGTCTTTTATTTGAGCTTCTGTCTCCTCTTCATTTTGCCAATCTCATTCATCTTCTATTTCACTTTAGTCTTTATCTTCAATACATTCAAGAAGAATAAAAATAATTAATAATTTTTTAGGTCTACTCCCCTCATTGCTAATTAATTTTGATGTCGAACTCCATGAATTTTTACATGGTACCAGTGTCTAGTTCCACACACGTGAAGGGTCTAACAACACGTGCTCACCGCCACCCGCGGAAAAAAGATCCACGTGTAGGTCAATGAATGCCACACTCAGGGCCGGCCCATGAGCAAGGCAATTGGGTAGCCTGCCATGGGCCCCAATCTACAAGGGCCACATATTTAGATAATTGAAGGGGGATACGCTTGTATTTTTAATTACATATAAATATTTTTACTAGTTACTATCAATTTTTTGGATAAAAAAAGAAAGATCCCTAATAGTCATTGCCTCTGAGTTCATGAATAAATTTATTGAAATAATCCTAATAAGACAATATGAAGAAACAAAAACGAAAAAGAGATCAAAAGTTGTAAAACGTCATCACAAGGGCCCCTAAGTCTAAATTTTGCTATGGGGCCCAAAAACCAAGGATCGACCCTGTCCACACATGAGGGGGGGGCCTAATTCCAAATTCCTTGTGTTTTTCATGTGCTACATCTGATGACATCATGTATGTGACACATACTCCTCATCTTTGCACCTAACACCTAACTACTCCTCATATATATTTGCATGATACATTTATCTTTGTGGTCAGTACTTCTTTTGATATTATGTTAAAAGCTCAAATTCCAATTCTCCTTATGTTTTCATACCACCACGTGTTTCTACATCACCTGTTGCAACATCATATGTACCTTCTTCACAATCAACTGAAAATTCATCAGTTTTATCTTATGTTTCCTCATGTTTCTCCACATCCACAAGGTCGCCTTATGCAGACCACGAATAAATGTGGAATATTTAAAGACGAAGTTAAGTTTTTATGTTTATCTCACTTATGTGGATTGTGAACCTAATTACTTCAATTATTGTTCTACACAACCTCATTGGTCTGAAGATAATTATCAGATGAGCTCCCTCTAGTCCCAGAATACTTGGTCTCTAGTGGCTAAACCACCTAATGTGAGTGTAGTTAGCAACCAATGGTTTAACAAAATTAAGAGTGACTCTACTAAATTAAGCTATCCCCATATATAAGGTCGGACTTGTGACCAAAGGCTTCCCTCAAACACTTCGTTTGAAATATGATAAAACGTTCAACCATGTTATTAAGTACGACATTGTTAGAAATGATTTTTTGACTTGCTGCATTTTACGACTAGAAATTGCACTAACTAGATGGCAAGATTTCTTTTCAGCATGGACATCTTAGAAAAAAAATTATATGACTCAACCAAAAGAGTTTGTTGATAAATCTAAACCTTAATCATGTGTCTCTACTGCATAAGTTCATTTATGGACTCAAAGAAGGTCCTAGGTGTAACAGCATGAGTCGATTACTATCCTAGAGTCTTCTTTATTCTTACCACCGAGTAAAAATGCTTAATCCTGGTAGTAGTAATCCACAAGGTGTACTATATACAAGAAATCTAATCCACAATATATCAATGTGGGATGGGATACTACAATCCCCCACCTTATTTACATATCATCCACAACATATCAATGTGGGACATGATATTACAGTGGATCTTTATTTGAGAGATTCACTACTTATATTCAGTATCTTATTTGTATTGCATCTTGAGCATATTCTTCACTCCTTATTAGAAGGGTTCAATCATATAATACAATTCTTGTGCTATATGTACATGACATTATGCTGACTGGAAATAATGAAAAATATATCTTTAGTCTTCTTAGTAGATTGAATGCATAATTTGATTAAAAAAAAACATAGGCACCCTAGCCCATTTTTAGCATCTAGAAATTCATCATAAGTTGTCTGCATTTTTATTAATCATGCAACATATGCTTTTGATCTTGCCGCCATATTTAATATAGTTTAGTGCAAACCTTGTTCTACTCCAATGACTTATGGCACAAGATATCATGCTCAAGAAGGTACTTTATTGTATGATCCAACTGTCTTTAGGAATATCATTGGGTCACTCCAATAATTAACTTTTATTCCGACTTATATTGCTTTCTCTATTAATTATCTATGTCAAGTTGCATGACTCCACATATGTGGATCATATAGGATCTAAAAGGATCCTTAGATATTTAGAAGGACCACTTCATCATGGATTTTCTAATAAGAATATTTCATTTCGTCTTGTTGGTTTCTCATATGCATACTGGTCAAGGAATCTTGCAGAGAAAAGAAGCACGTTAGACTGTGTGATATTTATGGGGGTGCATTCCATTTGACTGGAAAAGAAACAACCAACAATATCTACATCATCAAATGAACCTGAATACGGATCACTGGCTACTACAGCAGTTGATTTGGCTTGGATCAGAATTATGCTGCATGATCTTGGTATTTTTATTTCAGAAATTCACATAGTTTATTCTAATAGTATTTATGCCACTTCAATAGCTGCAACTAAGTCTTCCATTCTAGGAAAAATCATGTTGAGATAGATCATCGTTTTGGTGAAGAGAAGGTCATAAGGAAAGACGTCCACTGCCAGCGAAGATAAAAAAGCAGACATCTTTACTAAAGGGTATATAGCAGTAATATTTGAAGAAATTAGAGGTGTTTCCTAAAACCGCAGGATTTTAAGGGAGACTAAGTGTAGACTGACCTAAATGTAATATCTATTATAGTGGACTAAAAGGACTTGTTATATAATTTATAGACTTATACATGTTCTAGGGTTTCTATTGATCGTTCAGTGAAGAATTACATGTTGCCACTTTGGGGTCTCCTGCCTCTCTTTTCTAAGTATTCTTCCTCTTTATTCTAAAGTCACTATTGGACATATCGCGGGATGATATGGGAGAACTATGACAGAACTGCGAAGGGTCAGGGCAAAAAGGAGGCTGCTTCTTGAGGATATTGCTTCAATTTTACTTTTCAAGTTAAGGAAGAGAGTGGTCCGTAATACTGTATACGAGTTTTATTTTGCTATGTAAACACTTTTTGTAGTCCTACGCAGGATGTTGATAATGCTGCTGTTGTATGCAGGATGTTGATAATTCTCAACGCTGTTGCTGTTGCGGTTGCTCCCTCGTTGTTGATATCTATTTTTTTTGCTGCTGATTGTGAACAAATGTTGCTGCTGTGCCTAGACATACTATTTCAGCAACTTTGAAGTTTTCTTAAACTTATTTTTTTTTGCTATGTGGACGAACACTGTTTCTGTAGTCCTTAGTGCTTTAACTTCAAATTAATCTCTCCAAATTTGTCACTGATGTTTCGTCTTAGAATTTGAAGGTTAAATGTTCATCATCCACATCACTCTCCATATGACATTTGTCATCCACATCGATCATGGCATACATGTCAGGTGGTAGCCAATTAAAATGCTCCAGATAATTCTAAATAAATAAGTAGGATGTGTAATGCAAAATAAAGTATTAATTTACATTAACTATCAAAAGTGTAACTTATTGCATTGAAGTGTCAACATTCAAAGATAAAATTGTAACTTATTCACATTAATTCAAAATTTACATAGTTTTTTTATTTAATTTATTATTTTTAAAAGGCAACATTCAAAGAAAATTAAATTAGATTGGGGAGAGTAATTTTCCTATTTTTTGAGAAACAAAAGCTTATTTCTTTTATACTTACATACGTTTAATGAATACATTTATTTATAATTCAAAACTCTATATTTTATATATAAAAGCTTGGAGGTGAGTAAATAATCACTCTCCATATGCCATTTGTCATTCACATTACTCTCCATATCACATTTGTCATCCACATCATGGCATACATGTCACGTGGTAGCCAATTAAAATGCTCCACATAATTCTATATAAATAAGTAGGATGTGTAATGCAAAATAAAGTATTAATTTACATTAACTATCAAAAGTGTAACTTATTGCATTGAAGTGTCAACATTCAAATATAAGATTGTAAATTATTCACATTAATTTAAAATTCACATAGAGTATTTATTTCATTTATTATTTATAAAAAGCAACATTCACAGAAAATTAAATTAGAGTGGGCGAGAGTAATTTTAAAATGCCTATTTTCCCTATATTTTGAGTAACAAAAGCTTCTTTTTTTATACTTTCACACATTTAATGAATTCATTTATTTCTAAATCAAAACAAATTCTTTTATTCATTTGATTACAATAGCATCTTCCTACTAATCTATGCTTTTACAAGACTAACGTCCTGCTAAATTTAAATCACGAGGAATTAAAAAATCACCATAAATATATCTTTTGATATGTAGTATTTACAATAGTTGTAACTCATCAGTTTTCAAATTTCATTTTTATGGTATAAATTATTTATAGCAAATAGTTATATATATATATATATATGTATATGTATATTGAATGACAATAAAAGTGAAAAATAAATTCATTCTATCATCTTCTTTTTATAAAGCCAATATTTTTTATAGTGTTTGTGGGTATATATATCCACAATCGTTTTAAAATGTAAGAAGAGATAAATCGCTATCTTATTTGCATGTTTAAATTGTATACTTGACAAGAAATACATTGTTTAAATAAAATGTGTTCGAAGTTAAAATAAATTCTACAAAACATGCATCGAGAACAACTAAGATGTTATAAAATAGTGATTTTTTCTTTATATGATTTTGTTTAGTAATATTAGAAATATAAAATATATGTCTTGATCACACTAGGACATTATTTCTCGCAAATTGATTACTCAAAGCACCCACATTTATTTTTGTATGTTATATGTTTGTTCAATTCTAACAATTGTAGAACTTCTCTATTAACTGTAGCTTGACATTGACTACTGTTTTTTCTAAACATAACTATGTTATTTATGGTATTATTTAAAAATAAACAATATTTAAAATAAGTTAAATTAAATGGAAGGGGGTGAGAGCGAAGTTGAAACAACAACTTCTTTCCACTGGCAGAATATATCTTCCTTTCAACAAAACATAGCATTGTATTCAATCGTAAAATAGGAAACAAAATATTCAAAAGTTCACAATGAGTATTGCCTTTATATATTATTATGTTGAACTTTTATGAATAACAACAAAGAATTTACAAACCGCTTATTTTTTTAAAATATTAAGAGAGGTAAATAGTGTTCTATGTGATTGTCCAAATATTACACTTGACAGGAAGTGTCATAAATAAATATAAAATATTCTCAACGTCACAACTTAATTTCACAAATTACTTAGCATGATCGATTGATTTGAACGAAACTTCAATTTACCTTTTAATCCAAAACTAACTCTCACAAATTGAAAAGAATGAAAACTATAAAATATGTCAGCAATTCCACCATGGCATTGCTTAAACGTAACCCACGACTCACTCAACACTTCCAAAATTAAATTTTCCTTAACTGTTTCTTCAATTTTAATCACTAATATTGAAAATATGTTTTTATAAATAAGAAAATGACTACTTAAACGAGCTTTTTAAAGAGTTTGACACTGGTTACTATTTTTTATACACATAGCTACGCCATTTATTGTATTATTTTAAAAAAGTACTACTCAAATAAAATTAAAAGAGAGTGGATGAGATCATTTTAAAATAAATTATCTTTTCTATAATGTATTTTGTTCTTTTAAAAAAATGTATGCATTATTTTCTTACTTGAGTAAGGAATAAATGGTTCTGCATATAGAGTGAGAATATGAAAACTGATTTTTCATAGGTACGGTATAACAAATATAATCTTGTTAACTACTATATTTAAAATATACACAATTCTAAAAGTAACTCAAACATTTGAAAAAGGCAATAGCGGATAGTTGTACCAATTGATTTTCTTATTACATATCTCAAGAAGTGTAACAAATTCCCCGAAAAAAACAAGTGCAACAAATAAATACAAAAGATATAATATATTAAAAATAAAATTCTAACAATATATTTACTTAGAACAATTATCATGTTACAAAAAAATTACTTATGTTAAATATGTTTTTACAAACTAAACTATGAAGAATAAATAACTAATTTTATAGACAATTACATATTTGTTAATACACAACTTACTGAGAACATCCAATTAGTTTTTTTTTATGTTTCTCAATTAATGATTTAAAGTAATTGCATCATTCTATTTATATGTACAAAATGGGCCATTTAAAATAAAAAGTAGTGAATCCTTTGAAATTGGCTACTATTTTTCTAAAAGAAGATATCTTAAAGGTATTTTCGGTTACAATCACGTAAATCTATAAAGAAGCCTATGCTTAATACAAAATAATATTAAATAAAGGGTTCTGTCATGTTCCTTATCCACTATCATATTCAAATAAAATAGCGGTACTAATTCGCAACTAAAAAAGAAATTGATTTGTATTATCTTCATTGTGGCAACACGATCACTATTCATGTTTACTTTTAACAACCATGATTTTGGAATAGTTAGTGCTTGAGAACGCGCGCATAGCGCGGGTTAACGACTAGTTTAATGAAAAATTAGATGTTACTCCTTTGGGCTATCCTGCTCTCTCTACTACGTATTGTTCTTCTTTACTGTAGAGTCTTTCTAGTATTTTATTCAATCTTTAACTTTTGATGCGCTTGCACGTTCGTTTCTGTGGTATTTTTGGTAACGCGACAGTCTTGCATCGTGAACAAAAAGAATATGCACGTACAATTCTTTGATCATCCAATTTGTTCTTGACATTGTAAGAAACAAATGGATCACATATGGTAGGGTTCTTTCTCAGTACCGAAATAGTAAACAAACTAAAAGCAGGGTTTTCCTAGGAAATAATAGTGTTTTTTTAATGAAACTTCAAATTAAAAAACAAAACAAATGAGTTTCACTTGATGTGATGATAATACAAGCATAGATCAACTATGTTTCCATTTGTTTCATTTTTAATTATTCTCTGATACTTTCTAATTTGTGCAACTTATGTTTTTTATGAGAAATTGCGACATATGTTTTCAGTTCACATTCTTCTTTAGTTTATTTTAAGTTGTCGGCAATGTAATCAGTACTGGCTAGTTTATCTTCACTGCTTCTTGCTAGCGACTGGATCCACATACAGAAAAAACTTATGGGAGACTCACCAAGACACCTAATAATCTTACTAGATTACTCAAAAATAAAAATCTTACTAGACCCATATAAACTCGATGTATGTTTCCAATTCTAGACTTCTTATTATTCCCAGATACACATTTTTGTTCAAAATTCTTCAATTTCTCTCAAACATTTTTTTTAATACTCTGGCATGTTCCACCTGGTTCAAGTTTTTTCCATAATAAACACCCGTCATTGCCTCGATACAGTTTTGACCTTAGAGTTACAGAACCAATGATGTGCGAACATTCATGAATTTTTTTGAATCAAAAAATGTAGCTGCTGGTGGCAAGACTTGAACCACCAAAACATTCATGACTTTACAAAAACTATCCATAGGTTGGAACCAAAATAATGTCAGGGACGGCCATTTGTTAAAATTGGCGTTGCAAGAGTATCCTGATCTGGAAACGCTTGAAATCTCCAACCGTAAAATTGTGAGGAGGGATCTTCATAGATCCATTAAATTAATAGATTCAATCCTACAAAATCACTTAGGGAACATCAAATATTGACAAATTATCCACTTTGGACACGATAAGATAAATGGACAGTTGAACTAGTGGATCATGGATCTTAAGCTGAAAAATATAGAAGAGCTCAGCCTAAGAATAGAATAAGAGTATTTCCTTCCAAAATTAGATTTCTTCGATGAGTCCTTGTTTTATCTACCTGAGGGCATCTTTAGGTCATCCACTCTACATACCCTTGAGCTAACCAATTATGCCTTGATAGCATGTGTTGACCCTTGTTTTGGATCCAACAATCTTACAACCCTCAGACTTGACTATCCAAGTGAGCAGCGACGAGATGTTGAAAATGATCTTTAGTTGTTGTCCGTTTTTAGAAGAGTATGTTTTAAGTATAGAAGTTTAGGTTTTACCCAATTAAGTGTATATAGTGATAAACTTAAGATCCTTGAGTTGGTTGAATTGTCTTTCGATGTTCTAGAAATCGAAGCCTTAGCACTTACAAAGGTAGTCCTTGATACCATAAAGATGATTGTTTCACCATATGTTGTAGCACCATATCTCCCAAGAAGCCTCATGGGTCACTCGTAGTGCCACAACATATGGGGCAACAATCATCATCTTGATATGGACATATTTTATGGTATCAATGACTAACTCTGTAAGTGCTATGACTTCGATTTCTAGAACATCGAGTGACAATTCAACCAACTCAAAGGATCTTAAGTTTGCCACTACATATACTTAATTGGGTAAACGCTAAACTTCTACGTAAAACAAACTCTTCTACAAACGAACAACAACAAAAGATCATTTTCAAGATCTCGTCGCTGATCACTTGGATTGAATCAAGTCTGAGAGTCCTAAGAATGTCGGATCCAACAAAAGGGTCTAGGCATAATTAGTAAGTTCAAGAGTATGCAGAGTGGAAGACGTAAAGATGGCCTCAGGTAGATAAAACAAAGACTCGTCGATGAAACCTAATTTGGGAAGGAAATACACTTCTTCTATTCTAAGGCTGAGATCTTCTATTTTTTTCAACTTAAGATCCATGATCCACTGGTTCAACTGTCCATTTCTCAGATTATGTTCAAAGTGGATGATTTGGCAATATTTGATTATGCCTAAATGGTTTCTTGGGATTGAACCTATTAACTTAGTGGATCTATGAAGATCCCTCCTCACTATTTTACTGTTGAGGAATTTTGGTCACTTAAGAAACAGAAAAGGGTCACAAGGTGCTACGAGATTGTGTTTTTGTCAGTGTCCTCGGGTCTATTTCAAGAATGTCACTCCATTTCCACAAATATCTCGGTCACTGTGATAACACGCTAGTTGTTGCAGCTTCCTGTGAAGTCGCGAAAGAATGACTTCACAGATGCCCAATAGCGGATTTGCAGTTTAGGGTTTTTTATTAAGTTAGTTCCTCATCCTTATTTTAATTTTCTTCATGTTTAACTAATATATTTTAATTCAATTTATTTCAAAATGTTAATCTCCAAGGTCGATTTAAGTTATTTTATTGTATTTTAATTTTGGGTAAAAGACAAAAACCACCCCTCGAGTATGGGTTATATACAAAAACATTCCTCGTGTTCGGGAATATACAAAAACCACTCATGTGAGATAACGGAGGTAATGTTGATTTAACGGATGTACGAGAAGACAAGAATACCCCCAAAATTTTACGAAATTACTCCAATATAAGTTCTATTTCCTTCGCTTCTCCTCCTCATTTTTAATCCTAAACCAACCTTATCCCTTTTTCTTTCTCTGTCTTCCTCCTCCCTTCACTCCTGACACAAACCCACCTCCACCACCACTGCTATCACCAAAGCCTTATCTCTTCCTCATCTCCTCTCCTCTCTTCTCTCCCCGACACAACCCACCTCCACAGATCAATATCTCTCTGACGTCCCCTCTCTCACAAGTTCTAGATCGAGAGACACGAGTGAGCAAGGAGAAACTGGCGCGGCGAACCAGAGGCGGTGGCCCTCCGAACCAGCGACGATGGTGGCGCTTTCTCTCATACGGCGACAACCATAAGAACGCCTGGGTGGTTGCGGATCTGGGTGGCTTTCGAACCAGCGACGGTAGCCTTCCTTCGTCTTCCTCGTCCAGCAACCCGCAGAAGAACCCCTTCCCCTTTTGTATTAGGAGGAAGGGGAAATGGCGCTATCATGATACGACAGGGCCAGTTCGAGGCAGATCCAGCGGAATTTAGACCTGAACATGCCGGCGGCGGCGAAAGTGTGTCTGGGGCTGAGCGTTGACTGTGGCAAGGAAAGTCAAAAAACCGGCGAGCAGGAAGCTGAGAGTCCACACCCGATGAAAAAGGTGCGGTTGTCATTGAGATTCGACGGTGCCGATTCATCAGAGACTCAACAGCTTTAGATAAAGATGAGTAGTTCTTGAATTTGATTTGGTGATGATCATTGATATACAACACAACAGAGTAAGTACTCTGTTCTCCTTCCTTTCATTTTTTTTTTCTGGGTTTGACTAGGGATATGATGTAATTGGTTGATTTGATTCTGTAGAGATGAGTAGTTCTGGAAAGATGAGTTGTTCTTTTTTTCTTTCTGTGAATTTAATTTTACTATACTTTTCAGTTTTCAATGGGTATTTTACAAATTTGTTATACAATTTATTTTTATAAGTTGATTGAAGAATTGAATACAAAGCAGAGACACACTGGTTGATTTATGGTGGTGGCTTGGTGGTGGAGGAGGAGTGGAAGGTGTGAAGGCAACAGTAGTAACCAACCACTAACAAGCCATGTGATAGTTTGCCTAAAATTTATTCCTCTTTTGATGATTTGGGGATTTATTTTTGGACCATACCCATCCATTATCCCCTTCTTTATTGTTGTTTGTTAGTTTGTTTTTTTGTTTTGTTATTGTAGTGGCGGCGGGGGAGGTGGTGTTGTTGGTGGTGGCGGGGATGTGGTGGTGGTGGCCAAGAACACCAAGAACATGAACAAGATAAACAAAAATATACAAATAAGGGCAAAATGGTCATAAAAAAGACATATTGCACCCCCACACTGATTGATTGTAACAGAAGGGTACTTTTCGTCTAACGTCCATCCACTGACAGGGGTGGTTTTTGTCTCTACAGGGGTGGTTTTTGTATATCCCCGAACACGAGGATTTTTTTTGTATATAACCCATACTCGAGGGGTGGTTTTTGTCTTTTACCCTTTAATTTCGAGGTCTTTTTGAAATTTAATTTATTTCAATCTCCAAGTTCTTTTTGAATTTTTTATAGAAATATACTTAAATTGAATGAAAATATATTAGTTAATTGTTAAGAAAACTAAAATACATGTGAGGAACTGATTTAATATAAAACACTAAACTACAAATCCGATATTGGGTATACAAGCATAAATCATTAGATATGCCAGACACATTTTTAGAAGGTTTGCTTGACACTTTTATCACACATAATCCAACTTGTAATTGAACAATTCGAGCCTAAAAGGTGTGAACATGTGACATAGATTTCCATTTTTCGCTTTGAATCTAGTTAAGTGTTTTATATATGATGATTTACAATGCAGTCCTTAGTCGGGAAAAAGAATGAGAGAAATTATGTAAAATGCTCCCAACTTCACGAGCATATCTATGTGAGAAACAAAATATATAAAACTGTAGGCTACACAAGGAAACGGTAGTAATTATTATGTGATTCTTTGTTATGAATAATTAGTATGTGAATTATGCTACGCAGAATATGAAATATATGTCTAACTTCATATGCAAAGTTAGACATTTTAGTCTTGAAAATAAAATATGAAATGGAGCAAGTAATGATGGCAGAAGTTCCCGATTTGATAAACAACATTCCCTAATGTTAATCTTTCGCGACTTCCTCTTCAGGAAGCTATAACAACTAGTGTGTTATCACGGTGATGGATATATCTGTTGAAGTGGACTAACGTTCTTGAAATAGACCCGAGGACACTGGCGAGAAAATGTAGGGAACACAATCTCGTAGCACTTCCTGATCCTTTTCAGTTTCTTAAGCCACCTAAAGTCCTCAACGGCGAAATAGTAAGGAGGAATCTTCATAGATCAACTAAATTAATAGGTTCAATGCTACATGACCACTTAGGCAACATCAAATATTGCCAAATCATTCACTTTGGACTCAATATGAGAAGTGGACAGTTAAACCAGTGGATCATAGATCTTAAGCTTTTAAAAAATAGATGAGCTCAGCCTTAGAATAGAAGAAATGTGGTTCCTTCCGAAATTAGGTTTCATGAGTACTTGTTTTATCTTCTTCTTTTTTGATAAACCCGACTTAGATTAGATGCAAATCACGGAGGTTTGAATTGGGGGTGAGGAACACCCCCTACATCCTCCAGGAAAACACCCTCCAACACAGGAGGGGGGAAATTCAGTACACAATGTTCTAAAGCAGGAAAAAATATGGAATTGAAAGAAGAAACACAGGGGGGAAGCAACAGGATCAAAATGAGCAAGAATGTCAGAAGCCTTGTCGGAGGTCCTGTGATCATGCCTCAAGGAAGCCTGAAATTACTCCTAACATCATGCGTCATGATAATACACTCAGCACTATGATCAGGTTTGGGATAATAAAAGAGACTAGAAGGCTCCAGACAAATCAGTGGTAACAATAATGTGAGACAAGTTAAGCATATAAGCAAGTTGCAAGCCAGCAAGGAAGGCAAGAGCTTCCATGATCAGAGGAGAGCCAGAGAACACCCTGAAGCAGAAATCCTTGATCCAGCAACCCCCAGAATCTCTGATCAGCCCCCCAACACCCAGCTTATAAGGGTTACAGGCTCCATCACAGTTATGCTTGAGCCACCACACAGGAGGAGGAGACCACAGGGAGCTATGCTTAGCAGGCTGGCACTTGGTAGAGAAGTTATCCTTGTAAAATTACCGAAAAAAAAGTTATTTGATTAATTTAAAGACATCCTAGCCAGGACTCTGACATGGTAGATGGAGGTACAATTACCGAAAAAAAAGTTATTTGATTAATTTAAAGAAGAATATTGTGATGCCCGTGGCTCTTCCAAACCAGATTGGAAGAGCCATTCTCAAGCAACCACATATCCTGGGGGATGGGGGAAAGGGGGTTAAGGGAGGTTGGGGGACATAGCTCATCCCAGAAGGCATTAAGGTGGTGGCAGAACCTAAACAAGTGGTCCTGCAAGCACCGAGGTACTTGTTTTATCTACCTGAGGGCATCTGTAGGTCTTACCACTCTACATGCCCTTTGAGTTAACCAATTGTTCCTCGATACTCTACATACCTTTAATCTAGTTGAACATATATATACCTATGTTTTGTTTTGGTAATGTCATTTTATTATGGTTTATAATGGCACAAACTTTTAATGAGTTATTCCTCTAGACAAGAGAATCTTTTGAAATATGAAATAAATGTATTCTCCTCCTCCATCAGTCCTTGGAATTTTGATTTGAAGCCAAGTAAATTTTCAATTTGAGTAATTTAAATTGACCAAACACTTTGGTGAGTTCAGGTTTATGAGTTCAAAAAATCCATGTGTATCAACAATAATCATCCATAAACAGAACAGAGAACCTGTAACAATTATATGATTTCACAGAAGCGGGACCCCACACATCAAGAATGCAACAAATGAAGAGGAAATGAGAAAAAAGAGGTAGATTATAAGGTATATAGATATTTTACCATGCAAACTATGAGTACGCATAGTAGGAGTATCAATATTTGAGTCAGATAACTTATATTCAGAACCAAAAACCTTAGTGAGAATGTCATTTGTTCGATGATCCAACCTAGCATGAAGTAAATGAACATTTATTTTACTATCCTAAAAAAACTTCGGAAATGAAATAGGAACATGTAAAAAAGAAAAAAAACTAAAAGAAGAAACACTAGACTTTTTCTAGAAGTTGCAAAATTAAAGAGGTATTTGTAAATGGCATATAAACCATTTTCCCTCAAGCTTTGATATTTAATTTTCCTCGTAGCCTTATCATGAATCTAGAAGGAATTAGAGTTAAACAAAAATAAACAATTATGTTGACTTCAAAATCTATGTAAAGAAACTAAATTTGTAGCTAGTTATGGAACCAGAATAGTGTTTTTAAGAGAGGAAGTAAGAGTAGGTGTGGGTAAAAGAGCAGTACCAGGATTTTTTATTGTTAAGTTATGACCATTTTCCACAGCTACTTGTTCAGACCTAATATACTGATCAGCAGTTGATAAATTTCTCAAATCAGCAGTCGTCTGGTTGGTGGCACCGGAATCAGAAAGCCGGTTTTCAGATGAGGTACCAACAACAGTTTGAGTAGACACATTATTAGAAGTCAATTGTTCATGAGGAATATTTCCTTGATAGAAATAGTCCATCCTATGCCAATAATTTATAGCAGAGCTTTATTTATAACAACAAATTTGACAGTTAATATGATGATTGTGGGCTATAGGGTTTTGACTATACCTAGTATGTTGTTCGTTAGATCGACCTAGTTCACCATCAGACCTTCCTCTGTTCCCAAATCAACCTCTGGAGGAATCAAATATTCCAGATCTACTACCAATACTCCATGATTGGGACCATGATACCCTGGCCGACCACCAGCACGAACACGACCTCTACCAAAAGCACCACGAGTGGGGTTTGGTGAGTAAGGGTTCTAGTGAACAGAGGCAGAGAAAGCCATAGTGGTCTCATAAATCTCTGAAGCCTAAGACTCGATCATTTTTCTCCTACCTTCAACAACACATGTAATTATTCAACATGTAAAGGTTCCGATCGAGTACGAAGAGAAGACCAAAAAAAATTCAGGAGACAAACCATTCAAGGTATACAAGTTCATGTCCTTATCATCCACATACGACGTGTCTACAACAAGTTTATCTATATGGGTTTTTTGTTTATGCTAAACGTCAATAGATCACCTTTATTTTTAATGGTTTGCAACTCATATCGTAACTGTAGAACATTGGATCTAGTTAAAGATGCATACCTTCCCGTAATGACGAGCCTAAGCGAAGGAGCAGAATTCTTACCAATAACATAGGTCAGAGCCTCCGACGTGTGGGTAGCGTTGATCATGGTCTGAATAGATTGATCTTGAACCTCCCACTCGCGAAAAGACGAATTTGAAACATCGGTAGGACGACCATCGGCATCACGAAGATTGCGGCGGTGAAACTATTGATCCATCAACGTAACCATACAACAACTGTGTTTTGAGGATTGAATAGAGTTATTGTTTCCAAAGAGAAAAGTTTGAACCATTTAAGTTGTGAGGCATGAGATTGTGAATATCTGACAAGATATATAGAGGACTTTCTAGTTGCTTTGCCATAGCGGCGAGCATAATTTCTCTAATACCATATGAGAAACCCTAGAGGGTTGGAAAATTTTATAGAGAGAAGAGATATGGAGAAGAAGGTCCATTGGAAAATAGAGAGAGGATGACTCTATATTTCTATTCACCGAATGAGGGCCTCATATACAATGGGAAAACAACGATTTCATTTGAGACCGTTGGATGATAATCTACGGATAAGTTCAGCTACAACTTAAGCATAATTACAAGAAGACCACAATAGTTTGTCTATTCATGAATATAACCACAAATGTTGGCAAGTCCTTATTTGAACTTTTATCTCCTCTTCATTCTGCCAATCACACATTTATCTTCTTTTTCACTTTAGTCCTTATCTTCAATACATTCAAGAAGAAGAAAAATAATTATTAATTTTCCTGGGCTAGTCCCCTCATTCTCAATTGGTTTTGAAGTCGAACCCCATGAATTTTTACATGGTAGAAGAGTCTAGTTCCAGAAACGTGAATGGTCTAACAACACATGTGCTCACCGCCACCCGTAGACAAAAAATTCACGTGTAGGTCAATGAATGCCACACTCATGGCCAGCCCATGAGCAAGGCAAGTGGGTAGCCTGTCATGGGCCCCCAATCTCCAAGGGCCCCACATTTAGATAATTGAAGGGGGATAAGTTTGTACTTTTAATTACATATAAATAGTTTTACTAGTTATGATCCATTTTTTGGATAAACAATGAAAGATCCCTAATAGTCATTGTCTCTAAGTTCATAAATAAATTTATTGAAATAATCTAATATGGAAATATGAAGAAACGAAAACGAAAAAGAGATCAACAGTTATAAAAATATCAGCACAAAGGCCCCCAATTCCCCTTATGTTTTCATACCATCACATGTTTCTACATCACCTGTTACAACAGCATATGTACCTTCTTTACAATCAACTGAAAATTCATTAGCTTTATCTTGTGTTTCCTCATGTTTCTCCACATCCACAAGGTCACCCAATGCAGACCCCAAAGAAATGGAGAATATTTAAAGACAAAGTTAATTTTTTACGTTTCTCTTACTCATGTGGATTGTGAGCCTAATTCTTTCAATGAAGCTTCTACACAACCTCATTGGTATGAAGATAATTATCAGATGAGCTCCCTCCAGTCCCATAATACACGGCCTCCAGTGGCTAAACCACCTAATGTAAGTGTAGTTACCAATGGATGGTTTAACAAAATTAAGAGTGACTCTACTAAAGCTATCCCCATATATAAGGTCGGACTTGTGGCCGAACGCTTCCCTAAAACACTTCGTTTGTAATAAGATAAAACATTCACCCATGTTATTAAGCAAGACATTGTTACACGATTCTTTCACTTGCTGCATTTTACAACTTGAAAAGTTGAAATTGCAGAACTAGATGGCGATATTTCTTTTCGGCATGGATATCTTAAAAAAAGTTTAAAAGGGGAGTAAGCAGGTAGATATGCAGTAGAGATACTCTAGAAGGAGGGGGGGTTGAATAGAGTATGCCAACGTTTTTTAAAATTTGCAAAGATAGAAGTTTATGTGAAGAGTAATGCAGTTTAAGGCCTTGAAAACAGTTTCAAGCCTTTGAGATGAAATACAATTTAAGTAAAGAAACGAACAAATCTTTTTTAAGGCCTTGAAAAGAGTTTCAAACCCTTGAAAACAGACTAGTTTGAATGCTGTAAAA
The DNA here is from genome assembly GCA_023055425.1 of Linanthus parryae. Classification (NCBI taxonomy): domain Eukaryota; kingdom Viridiplantae; phylum Streptophyta; class Magnoliopsida; order Ericales; family Polemoniaceae; genus Linanthus; species Linanthus parryae. The sequence continues at coordinate 43,686,507 of JALGPY010000009.1, forward strand.
ACTAAGTATGCAAATGAATGTAAGAGCAAGAGACAAATTATTTATAGAGTTCAGTCCACTTGGACCTACGTCTCTACCTCAGGGATCTTCTCCCTGCAGTATTTTCAACACAACTCTTATTAATCAAAAGCTAAGCCCTAGATCTCAAGCACAGAGATATGCCTTACTTTGTTACAGCTTGTGGTTCTCTCAAACATATCTAGTACCTGCTCTAGCTAACTGATTAACTAAGAACGCTCTATTGTTCACTTTGAAAAATCCTTGAGAGTGAGCGATAGAAGTAGTATAAGAATTATATACAATTAAAGCTCAGAGTAGAAGAACACTGGATGTGTAAAACTGCAGTGAAGAATGCAGTGATCTTCTGTGAGTTGGATTGGAAGAATGATGTGCTTCTTTGATGCTTGTCAATCCTGAAATGTGTCTCTCTTTTTGTCCGCTGAGTGTTGTTGTTGTTGCTTCAAAATGATCTCTATTTGTACAGCTGAGATGCTCTACAAATCTTCCCTGATTTTCAATAGCAAACTTCCGGTTTTGTACGCAACATATTTGACTCTTTTAACAGCCTTCTCCAACGGATAGTCGATCATAATCTTCAGAGATACTGATCTGATCTTGTCTTTAAACAGATTAAGAAGCTGTCAAGAGTGTCTAATTGATCACAGAATCACATTCTCTCAATGTTTCCTTTCCTACAAAAACCAGATTAGGAAACCAATCCTGCAAACTAGGAAATAAAATTTCCCTGCAAAACTAAGTCGAACAGGTTAAACAAATGAGTTTTATGTGAATCATAAGCTTTTTTTTCATCATCAAGTAATAAAAGATCAAATTATTGGGTGAAAGAGTTAGAGTAAGATCAGGAGTATTCAGAGAAACTCCCCCTTAGAGTATGCATACAAGTCAGATAGTTTCAAGGCTTTGAACATTATTTCACGCCTTGAAATAGCTCTGCCTGTGAAACATGTGATTCAAGGCTTTGAAAATTGGTTCAAGGCCTTGAAATAACTCTGTATTTCAAGTCTGTGAAACCCGTGAACTTACAATCGTCCCCTTGATGAAAGACAAAACCCCAATCTGTTTGAACCTTAGTTTCTCTTAAAAAAATACTGATTAGCACATAGCACAAATCGTAGTAACCCATAAGTTCCAAAACGATCCAAATTATTCAATAACAAATTTAAGAAAAAAAACACATAAGTCTCAGATAATCCTACTGGCCAAAATACAGGTCACTAAAAACATAAAAACAACCTAAGATTTCTCCCCCTTTTTTAATTTCATCAAAAAGAATGAGAAAATGTTGGATCAGAGTCTTTGGAAAATTTTGAAAATAAACTTTAAAATAAGTTTGAAAGAAAGAATAGGCAAGAGTTTATGGGGTTGGGTCTTCATCTCCATCCTATTATCCCTCTTCTTCTTCACTACCTTTAACATTAGCTTGTTCTTTTGCAACCTCTTCATTCACACCAACAGTCTCTTCTTCAGCCTGATCTTCAATTTCTGGAATGGTTGACTTTGGATATTTCTTCTCTTCTTCTTCTTCTTCTTCTTCTTCTTCTTCTTCTTCTTCTTCTTCTTCTTCTTCTTCTTCTTCTTCTTCTTCTTCTTCTTCTTATTCTTCTTCTTCTTCTTCTTATTCTTCTTCTTCTTCTTCTTCTTCTTCTTCTTCTTCTTCTTCTTCTTCTTGTTTATCCGCAAGGCATCTGAATGAGGACTGTCTACTTCTTCTCCCTCTTGAGAAACTTGTTCTAACACATGCTTTCCTTTGTCCTTGTCTTGAGCAGTCTCTTCCTGGTTTGAGTGTTCACTGGGCAAGTTCTTTTCAGAACCATATTTCTTGATACATTCTTCATCCTCAGGGACATCAAAAACAGTCATGCTTCTAAAGATGGTCTCCACCATGTACTTCACCTGTCTGAGATCAGTCTCAAACCCATGCTGATTCTCAATGATTTCACTAGAGTCCATCTCTAAACCATCAAGTCTCTGAAGAATTGAAGGAAAATCAGGAGGCTGTGAGGTCTAGCTTGAATTAGGGGTAAGGTCTTGGGCATAAGAAACTTCTTTGCACCCAATTCCTCTTCTGTCAAGTCTGAATACAACGTCCAAGTTTTTTCCTTGGTCTTGACCACTCCAATCTTCTCAAATGCTTTCTCATTCAGCAAACTAAACCCAGAAGTAATAGTCTCCTCACCACAACTTGGGATCTCAATGTGTTGGAAGAAAAGTGTGTGCAAGTTTGCATAAGGAAAAGGATGCTTTCTCTTATCTGTATGGCTAAACAACATGTGTTCCATTACAAGCGTCTGAAGGTCATTTTCATACCCATGCATAACCAGATACATAATGTAAAACACTCTCTCAGTAATTAACTTCTTAGAGTGTTCCCTTGGAAAGATACATCTTACCAAGATAGTGAATAAAACTTTGACTTCAACATTTAACACACAGTGTGTTAACTGTTTGGATGAGGCAGGGGTGTTGGGTAGATAGAACTCTTCTTTAGCCAACTTCAAAACTTCATTTTTTGGAGGATGGTTCAGTGTGTCATACCTCTTAAGACAGCGTATGAAAGATGCAAACTCAGCATGATCTACCTCCATATTAACACCAGCAACTCTAGTCTTGATTACTAAGTGTGGAGAGTTCTTAAGTTGCTTCATGTTGAGATAGAAGAATATGGTAATTCTGGGATATGCTAGTTCAGGAGGGTTTAACATGAACCAAAGAGAGATTTTCTTTAACATTCTAATGCAATTCAGATTCATTCCAAGCAACATAGGAAGACTGACCAAGATACAGGAAGCAATAGGCCTAGAGGCAAAACCATCCAACCACTAACCTTTAGAAGTGTTTGTGATGAACCAAGATTCATCAGGAACCGAGTTCTTTGAGTAGATCAGCAAGGCTCTTTCCAAATTGTCTTCTGATTCTTATATTGTCACATTTTCTTTTCCCTTTTCAGCTTGAGAGGCTTTCTTCTTTTTCTTCAGCTTCTTGGGACTTGAGATCTGTGTTTCTGGTTGCTTTTCTGCAGTAGTATTCTCTTTATTCTTCTTCATTTCTGAAGATGGTGTCACAACCTTCTTAGCTTTCTTCTTAGGTGGAGGAAGTTCCTGTAACTGCTTCTGCACTGGGAGTCCTAGAGCTTGAATCCCCACTGATTGTTTGAACTTCATCCTCAGTTGTCTTTCTCTTCTTCTCTGCACCAGACTTTGAACCACCAGCCATCTTGATTCTATCAGATGCTCTTCTTGTGCTCATTTAGGGTTTGGATAAGAATAAAGAGAGGTAGGATTGATACAGAGAGAAGGATAAGAGGAGATGATAAATACCAGAAGAGTTTGAGTTTAAAAAGAATACTGCAATATCTTTCTGATCTCAAAAGATTTGTAATGGTCAGAGAAGATTCAAATCTTTGAAGCTGTTGGAAATAAATAATTTAATACTATACTTGGCTGGAAAAAAAAATTTGAAAATGGTAGGGGCAATATTGAACAAATATCTACAAAGATAGCATCCAATACTGATTGATCCAAGAATTATTGACTAACCAGTTATCAGACTTATTTTCAAGGATTTGATAATAATTTCAAAGTCTTGAAACGCTGCTATACTGAAACAAATAAAATCAAAACTTTGAAAAGATTTTCAAGGCTTTGAAAATCAGTTCAAACCTTTGAAACACATATTAACTTACCTTCCTTACCTGATGCTCCCCCTAAACCAATGCATCTTTATTTAGCATACCCAATTCCAGTCTTAGATCTGAAAATCTTTCATATGGCAATGGTTTAGTGAAGCTATCTGCAAGTTGCATGTTAGTAGAAACAAATTCAAGAACAATATCACCTTTCACAGCATGATCTCTGATGAAATGGTGTCTGACATCAAAATGCTTGGTTCTTGAATGCTGAACTGGATTCTTTGTAATTGATATTACATTGGTGTTGTCAAATTTGATAGGTATACTTCTGAAATCAAATCCAAGATCTCTCAACTGTTGAGCAATCCATAATACTTGTGAACAACATGCTCTAGCAGCTACATATTCAGCTTCAGTTGTTGATAAAGCAACAGAGTTTTGTTTCTTGGAGTGCCAACTTATCAAGGAGGATCCAATGAATCGGCAAGTTCCATAAGTACTTTTTCCTATCTACTTTGTAACCTGCAAAGTCAGCATCTGAAAATCCATGCAAAGAAAAATTAGAATGTCTTTGATACCAAAACCAAAAGTCTTTGGTACCATTGAGATATCTCAATATTCTCTTCACAGCACTTAAGTGTGATTCCTTTGGATCAGCTTGAAATCTTGAACACATACATATACTGAACATGATATCTGGTCTACTAGAATTAAGGTATAGCAATGATCCAATCATACCTCTATATTCTTTCACATTGACACTCTTACCAGATTCATCCTTATCTAAGGACAGTGTAGAACTCATGGGGGTCTTGATTTCTTTGGATTGAGACATGCTGTACTTGTTCAACAAATCGCTAGTGTACTTGCTTTGATGTAGAAAGATGCCCTTCTTCAACTGATGTATTTGAAGTCCAAGGAAGAAGTTCAACTCTCCCATCTTGCTCATTTCAAATTCCCTTCTCATAAGACTTGAGAATTCTTTGCATAATAGATCATTAGTAGCTCCAAATAGAATATCATCAACATAAATTTGAACTACAAGTAAATCTTTCTCATGATTCTTTATGAAAAGGGTCTTGTCTACTAATCCTAAGCAACTTTGACAATCTTTCATACCAAGCTCTTGGAGCTAGTTTCAAACCATAAAGAGCTTTGTAAAGTTTATAAACATGATCTGGAAACTTATCACTTTCAAAACCAGGAGTTTGTGAAACATAAACTTCCTCTTTGAAATAGTTTCATGTTCTTGTAAGATGAAAAAGCAAGTAAAATTCTAATTGCTTCTAACCTGACCACAAGAGCAAAAGTTTTCTCATAATAAATACCTTCTTCTTGGTTGTAACCTTGAGCAACTAACCGTTCTTTGTTCCGCATCACTTTGCCATTTTCATCCAGTTTGTTTCTGAACACCCATCTGATACCAATCGCAGACTAGTTTGTTGGTGGGGGAACTAGGTTTCACACCTTATTTCTTTCAAACTCATTGAGTTCACTTTGCATAGCTATAATCCATTCTGCTTCTTGGAATGCTTCCTTCACAGTTTTGGGTTCTACAAGAGAAATAAAAGCATTAAAAGAACAAAGATTCCTCGACTGCGATCTTGTTTGTGTACCAGTAGTTGGATCAGAGATTATGTTGACAACTGGATGAGATGAAAGATATTTGAATCTCTTTCTTGGAGACCAGGGTTCAGGTTCTCCATATTGCTTCTCTGGTCTTGAGGTAGTAGCATGATCACTCAAGTCTTTCTGATCATCTTTATCAAGTCTTTGATCTCTATTTTCAAGGCCTTGAGACCTGTTTTCAATGTCTTGAAAATGGCTTATGTTTCCTTCTGAACCTTTCTTGAAACCAAGTGAGTTCTCAGTTTCTTCTTCTGATTCATGCTTGTTCAGATTCAAGTCTGCAAAACTTTCACTCAAAGAACCATCATAGCTTTCATCAAAAATAACATGAATACTTTCTGCAACCAGATTGGTTCTTTAATTACAAATCTATAAGCTTTTCTATTAAGAGAGTAACCAAGAAAGATACCTTCATCACTTCTTGCATCAAACTTACCCAAGTAGTCATTTCCATTGTTTTGGACAAAACATGTGCAACCAAAGGGTCTGAAGTATGAAATGTTTGGCTTTCTCCCTATGAAATTTCATAGGGGGTCTTCTTCAAGATAGGTCTGATCAAGCACCTGTTCAAAATGTAATTTGCAGTATTCACAGCTTCTGCCCAATAGTGTTTTGGCAGCTTATTTTCTAAAAGCATTGTTCTTGACATATCTTCAAGAGTCATGTTCTTTCTTTCAACAACTCCATTCTGTTGAGGAGTTCTAGGAGCAAAGAAATTGTGAGAGATACCATGCATAGCACAGAACAAATTAAATTCTAATTGATCAAGCTCTCTACCATGATCACTTCTAATTGAAGCATTAGGTAGGTTTTTCAAGGTTTGAAGTTCTCTGAAAAGCTTTGAAAATTCAGAGAGGGCTTCAGATTTTTATTTCAAAAACATAACCCAAGTAAATCTAGAATAGTCATCTACAATAATTAGCATATATCTCTTACCTTTTGGAGTTGGAGTCCTCATAGGACCACATAGATCCATATGAAGTAATTCAATAGGTCTAGTAGTACTTAAAAATTTATTTGGCTTGAATGTGTTTCTGGTCTACTTACCCTGAGCACAAGCTTTGCATACTTCATCATCTTTGAACTTGATAGAAGGTAATCCTCTTGCCAGATCTTTGGAGATCAACTTGTTAAAGTTATGCAAGATAATGTGACCAAGTTTTCTCTGCCAAAGCTTTTAATCCTCTTTCAAGTCCTTGAGGCACTTCAAGCTTTTACCTGCAACTTTGTTAGTTTGAAAAGTATAAACATTGTTTGATCTAGAGGCTGTGAGAATGCAATTGCCTGATTTATTATTTTGCACCACACATTTCTCAATATCAAAGATAACCTAATTACTATTGTCACAAAGCTGAGATACACTAAGCGAGTTCAATTTCAAGCCATCAACTAGATATACAGCAGAAATTGAATTTTCAGAATCAGTACCAACTTTACCAATACGAAGAATGTTGCATTTTCCTTTGTCACCAAGTGTAATTGAGCCTTCTGTTTGCTCTTTCAATTCCGGAATAGAGATCTCTTTCCACTCATGTGTCTTGAGCAACCACTGTCCATAAACCACTTCTGTTCTTTGACATTGGTGACAACATGCAAACACCAATCACTTCCTTACCCAGCTTTTAGACCAAGTGTGGAATTTGGACTCATACTTAGGATCAACCATGTTGGGTGGTCTGACCCCTTTAGCAACCCAAATCTGTCTGACTTCTCCTTTGAGTTGAAATGGGAATGCGTTCCTCATTATGTGAGGGTCTCTTATTCTGAAAGGACAAGTCATCTTCACATGACCAATTTTATTGTAAAAATAACACTTATGAGATGTTTTAGTTTCCAGCTTCCACAAATTTGGTATTATTCTTTCTTGGAAAATTTGGATTGTATACAATACTAGTTTTGTGAACAGACTTTGAACTTTCTCCAAGAATCAAGTTCAACTTGTGTTTTGAGCCTGCAAGCTTGACCTTGACTGAAGTTTCTCAGTAAGAGTAGTCTTCTGTTTATCTAATTTATCAACTTGATGTCTCAGATTAACAAGGCTATCACTCAATAGAGAGTTCTCAGTGACTACTTCATTGACTTGTGTTTTGATGGCTTTGAAACTGGTTTTCAAGACCTTGAAATCACTGTCAATTTTTTTCTGAGATATTTCAAGATTCTGATTCAGACAAACAAGTTGTAAATTCTCTTTTGCTTGCTCATGAACTTTTTCTTTCAAAACTTTAATCTTCTTCAGATAGTCCTCTTCATTTAAAAGCATTGTTCTGAGATAATGTGAGAGGGCTTCTTTTGGTTTTGAAATCAAACAGTTTACCATTACCTCAATATTTTTTCCAGAACTTTCATCATGCTTGGCCATGAAGCATAGGTTTGCATGTTCTTCTTCAGATTCAGAGTTACTTGAGGTATCTGAATCACTCCATGAAGCTATCATAGCTTTCTTTCTCCTGTCATGATCTTTCTTCTGGAAGTTCTTGCTTTTCTTGTGTGGAAAGTCTCTAATCAAGTGTCCTGCATCACCACACTCAAAGCAATTCATGACTTTAGATTTATGACTTTGTGAAGAAGACTTACCTTTGTAGTCCTTCCTACTGGATGGTCTGTGTCTTTCTCTTTTGAAGTCTTTGTTTTCAAAGTTTTCTTCATATTGAGAATTTTGGTCAAGGCTTTGGAAATCAAATCAAATGGATTTCATCATCATCCTCAGTTTCAAGGCTTTGAATTTTCTCATTTTCTTTGGCCTTGAGTGCTAAGTTCTTGACACCTTCTGGTAGCTCTCCATCAGCCTCATTCATTGATATTTCATGTGTCAAAAGCTTCCCTTGTAGGTAATCAAGTTGGAGTGATGAGAGATCTTGAGCTTCTTCTATTGCAGTAGTCTTTTGTTCCCATTTTTCCTTTAAAAGACTTCTCAGAATCTTCCTTACCTTTTCTTTATTGGAAATATGCTTTCCAAGTGAATCGAGGTTATTGACTATATTTGTGAACCTTTTGAACATGTCTCTGATTGACTCATCTACATTCATCTTTAATAACTCATGTTATTTGAGATAGATGTTGATCTTGGTTTGCTTGACTTAGCTGGTTCCTTCAAATGTCACTACAAGCTTATCCCAGATATCCTTGGCAGTCTTACAGCCTGAAATCCTATTGAATTCATCTGTACTCAAAGCACAATATAAGACGTTAATAGCTTTGAAATTATTTGAGAATTGTTCTCATTCATACAGAGAGAGAGAGAGAGAGAGAGAGTCCTCAGATTTGGGAGTTTTAATCCCATCTTTCTCTGTATAGAAAGTATGAGGTCCATTATGAATAGTGGTTCATAGCTCTATGTCTTGATCAATGATGAACATTTTCATCAGGGCTTTCCAGTGAGTAAACTTATCCCACAAAATAGAGGAGGTCTGTTAGCAACTCTTCCCTGTGAGAAACCACCATCACCTGCAGTACTCATGATCACCAGATGGTTAAATCTTATATAGTGATACAAGCTTTGATACCAATTGAAAGGGGAGTAAGCAGGCAGATATGCAGTAGATATACTCTAGAAAGGGAAGGGGGGTTGAATAGAGTATGCCAACTTTTTGTAAAACCTGCAAAGATAGAAGTTTCTGTGAAGAGCAATGCAGTCCAAGGCCTTGAAAACAGTTTCAAGCCTTCGAGATGAAATACAGTTTAAGTAAAGAAACAGACAAGTCTTTTTCAAGACCTTGAAAAGAGTTTCAAACCCTTGAAAACAGACTAGTTTGAATGCTGTAAAAACTAAGTATGCAAATAAAACTGTAAAAGCAAGAGACACATAATTTATAGAGTTAAGTCCACTTGGACCTACATCTCTACCTCAGGGATCTTCTCCCTGAAGGATTTTCAACATAATTCTTATTAATCAAAAGCTAAGCCCTAGATCTCAAGCACATAGATATGCCTTACTCTGTTACAGCTTGTGGTTCTCTCACCTATCCAGTACCTGATCTAGCTAACTGATTAACTAAGAATTCTTTACTGTTCATTTTGAACAATCCTTGTGAATGAGAGATAGAAGTAGTATAATAATGATATACAAATAAAGCTCAGAGTAGAAGAACACTGGAAGTGTAAAACTGCAGCGAAGAATGCATTGATCTTCTCTGAGTTGGATTGGGAGAATGATGTGCTTCTTTCATGCTTGTCAATCCTGAAATGTGTCTCTCTTTTTTTCCCGTTGAGTGTTGTTTTTGTTCCTTCAAAATGAGCTCTATATATACAGCTCAGATGCTATGCAAATCTTCCCTGATTTTCAGCAACAAACTTCCTGTTTTTGTAGGCAACCACTTTGACTCTTTTATCAGCCTTCTCCAACGGATAGTTGATCATAATATTTAGAGATATTGATCTGTTCTTGTCTTTAAACAGATTGAGAAGCTGTCAAGAGTGTCTGATTGATCACAATATCACATTCTCTTAATGTTTCCTTTCCTGCAAAAACCAGATTAGGAAACCAATCCTGCAAACTAGGAAATAAAATTTCCCTGCAAAACTAAGTCAAACAGGTTAACCAAATGAGGTCTATGTGAATCATAAGCTTTTTTTTTTTCATCATCAAGTAATGACATATCAAATATAGGAGTGAGAGAGTTAGAGTAAGATCAGGAGTATTCAGAGAAACTCCCCCTTAGAGTATGCATACGAGTCAGACAGTTTCAAGGTTTTGAACATTGTTTCAAGGCCTTGAAATAGCTCTCTGCTATTTCAATACTGTGAAACCTGTGATTTAAGGCTTTGAAAACTGCTTCAAGGCCTTGAAATAGCTCTTTATTTCAAGCCTGTAAAACCTCTGAACTTACAAATTTTATATGACTTTAGAAAAAGAGTTTGTTGATCAATCTAACATTAATCATGTGTCTCTACTGCATAAGTTCGTTTATGGACTTAAAGAAGGTTCACGGTGTAACAACATGAGTCGATTATTGTCCCAGCGTCTTCGTTATTCTTACCACCGAATAGAAATGCTTAAGCCTGGTAGTTGTAATCCACAAGGTGTACTATATACAAGAAATTTAATCAATAATATATTGATGTGGGATGGGATATTACAATCCCCACCTTACATACGTATCATCCACAACATATCGACGTGGGACATGATATTACACTGGATCTTTATATGAGAGATTCACTACTTATATTTTGTATCTTAATTTTATTGCATCTATATCATATTCTTCACTTTTTACTAGAAGGGTTCAAGCATATAATACAGTTCTTGTTCTATACTCCCTCTGTCCCACCCAATTCTTTAAAGTTTCCTTTCCGGGACGTCCCAGCCAATTCTTTAAACTTTCCTAAAATGTCAACTTTTTACAATGAAAATGCCATCTTACCCTTTAAAGAAGTAACATTTTGCAGTTAAAATACCATCTTAACCTCACTTATTGGGGCTATTATGGACTTTTCATAGCCTTTTTTAAGAAAGCAACCCACCCAGTTTTTTAAAGAACTGGGTGGGATGGAGGGAGTATGTACATGACATTATACTGACTGAAATAATGAAAAATATATCTTTATTTTTCTTAGTAGATTGAGTGCATAATTTTTTAAAAAGAACACAGGCACCCTAGCATAGTTTTAGCATTTATAAATTCATCATAAGTTGTCAGACATTTTTATTAATCAATCACATGTGCTTTTGATCTTGTAGCCATATTTAATATAGCTTAATTCAATCTTGTTCTAATCCACTGGCTTAGGGCATGGTCACCCGTTGAGGCACCAGGGCAGGAGGCAAGGGGCTCTGGGGCTCTAGGTCAAGACACTGTTCACTGTTTTTTGAAGTCCGTTTCCACTCGTCTGGGGCAAGGGGAGAGGCAAGACACTGTTCACTATTAAAATATTTTGTGTTTTAGTAATACTTTTACTTATGTAATGAAAATATTATGTTTTAATTACTATAATAAGTGTAAAATATATTTAAAATATATATTTTTGTATTACAATTTGTGCTTATTATAAATATTTTTTATAACTATAATGTAATAATATGTGATAAAAATCAGATATGTAATAACATTTTTTGAAACAGTTCCTGAAAACAGTTTTTGAAAACAGTTTTGAAAAACAGTTGAAAACAGCTTTTAAAAACAGTTTTTGAAAACAGTTTTCTAAAACAGTTTTTAAAAACAGATTTTTTAAAACAGTTTTTGAAAACTGTTTTCAAAAACAGTTTTTGAAATCAGTTTTTAAAACCAGATTTTGAAAACAGTTTTTGTGAAACAGTTTGTTTTCAACTTTTGCAAACTTTTTTTTCAAAACAGTTTTTCCAGATTTTTCAAACAAATTATTTAAACAGTTCTTTTTTTCAGTGTTTTTGCAAATTATTTTTCAATGGGGCAAAATTAGTATTTGTCAAAAAAACTAGTATTTGAGGGTGAAACTAGTATTTGAGGGGAAAACGTGGGTGGATTGTCTATGTGGCATTGGGGCTAGAAGGCAAGGCAAGAGGCTAGAATTGCCCAACCCATTGCCTTGGGGCAACTCTAGCCTTGGCAAGAATGTCTTGGTGGAGAGGTCAATAGTGAGAAAATGGGGGTTGGGAGGGCTAAAATGAGGTGGTGCCTTGGCTAGAAGGGCTTGGTGGACATGCCCTTATGGCGCAAGATATCATGCTCAAGAAGGTACTATATTGTATGATCCAACTGTCTTCAGGAATATTGTTGGGTAACGCCAATATTAACTTTTATTGCGACCAATATTGCTTTCTCTATTAATTATCTATGTCAAGTTGCTTTCCTCCACATATGTGGATCATATAGGATCTAAAAGGATCCTTAGATATTTAGAAGGACCACTTCATCATGGCATTTCTACTAAGAATATTTCATTTCGTCTTGTTGGTTTCTCATATGCAGACTGGTCAAGGAATCCTAGAGAGAGGAAAAGTTCTTTAGTCTGTGTGGTATTTATGGGGGGTGCAATCCATTTGACTGGAAAAGAAACAACCAGCATAATCCAGATCATCAACTGAACTTGAATACGTATCTCTGGCTACCACAACTGTAATGACCGCGTTTCTTAAGCTTATATAACTTCAGTTGATTTTATGTTTAGGTATTTAGTCATTTCGTAAATGAATTCATAACTTTCAAACTGTAGATGTTAAGCTCGTCCAGAAATACACCGAAAGTCATAATATCTTATTTTATTGATAATATAAATTATAAAAAGTTTTAGGGAATAATTAGTGTTAGTTACTAGTTTAAGTTTCAATTAAGTATTGTTTATGTATTTTTTGATATGTGGCTTATTATATGTTTTACGTGACTAATTTACATGTTTATTTGACGTGGTGGTTGAGGATCAGCATTTAGATTTGGCTGAATGAAAGTGTGACACGCAGAGGGACACGTGTCACAACATCTGTGACTGTCCCTGCACACACAACACGTAGGGGGGTCACGTGTCATGCCCTGAGGCCATCTCTATCCATTTGTGACACACAGTTGACATGTGTCGGCGTGTGGCACATCTTTCGTTGCATGCTTAACACGTGTCCTGTCACACGTCGCGATTTGATTGGTCGTTGACTTCTATAAATAGGGTTCAGTGCTATAGTTATTTCTCATTCCCGATTCAACTACTGATAAGTGAGATAGAGAGATACTGAGAATATTTCGAGATAAAAGATTTGGAGCTAGCCGTATCATTTCAAACGTGAGGTCATGAAGCTATTATTGAGGTAGGGGAAATATAGTTTTCACGTCTATTGTAATTACGGTCTATACGTGATTATCTGCTTATATGTTGATTTTTAAGTTATTGTTTGTTACTCGCATGATGTATAAAGCATGATAAATACGTTATTCGTGATCGATGTTACTGTTTAATTGATTATTATATTTCTACGCCAATGGCTAGGCGGTACCTACTGGGCTTTTTGCTCACCCTAAAATACTTTCAGGTACCGTACCAGGTCGATCGGAGACTATAGACGAGCTAGATTTAAAGAATTTCCGAACTAAATGTAATATTTGTTAGGATTCTTTTATTCGATATATGTAAACGATTATTGTTCAAATGAATAGGAAAATGATGTTTTATTCAAATTGAAGAGAGTTGTCTATTTCTAAAGCTTCCGCTATTTTTTTTTATAAGAAAAGCGCTACGGTTCGTATTTCCGTCGCTGCCTAAGATGACGCATTTACTCTGATAAATTATTAATCAACATAAAGAGAAAGAAAAGGTCGGGTCGTGACATTTGGTGTCAGAGCGGTGCCAGCCCGGTGTGTTAAATCCACCTTACCCAACATTTGCGCCTGGGACATGGTCTTGGCTAACTTGATCCAAGCGAGGTATGCCGGATACGTTTTGGGGTAGAGTTTGGTACCTGCATCGCTCGCTACCTACGCACGGGACTCGGTCTTGGCTAACTTGATCGAAGCAAGGTATGCCGGGGCGCAAGGGGAGTTGTGTAGGCACGCTGCCTGGCTATGCAAAAGTGACGAGATTGTTTATGTCATGATAAGAATGATTTTTAAATAAAAACAAACAATAGTTACAAGTCAAATTTCAAGGACGAAATTTTTATAAGGAGGGAAGAATGTAATGACCGCGTTTCTTAAGCTTATATTACTTCAGTTGATTTCATGCTTAGGTATTTGGTCATTTCATAAATGAATTCATAACTTTCAAACTGTAGATGTTAAGCTCATCCAGAAATACACCGAAAGTCATAATATCTTATTTTATTGATAATATAAATTATAAAAAAAATTAGGAAATAATTGGTGTTAATTACTAGTTTAAGTGTTAATTAAGTAAATATACATAGAAATGGAAAGTGTCAAGTAAAGTTTAAGCTTGCTTTCACCTGGTTTGAGATTTCAAGCGTTACCAGACCAGGATACTCTTGCAACGCCAATTTTAGCAAATGGCTGTCCCCGACGTTATTTAGGTTCCAACATATGGATAGTTTTTGTAAAGTCAAGAATGGTTGCACATCATTGGTTCTGCAACCCTGAGGTCATAAGAAAAACGAAAACAATCGTAAAACGGAGAACAGAGGCAGTTGTCAAAGCCACACATTAATGCATTTTTTTGGCTAGTATGATACATAAATATATTGTCGAGTATTACATACCAAGCAAATGCTATCTTCAATGAGACCTCGAATCTAGGGTTTTTTCTTCCCAGCTAGCTGGTATGAAGAGGCGGGGTTCTGAAGCCTCGTGGGTCACTCGTAGTGCCCCAACATATGGTGCAACAATCATCATCTTCCTCCGGTCACATTTCATGGTATCAAGGACTAACTTTGTAAGTTCTAAGGCTTCGATCTCTAGAACATCGACTGAAAATTCAACCAACTCAAGGATCTTAAGTTTGCCACTACATATACTTAAGTTGGTAAACCCTGAACTTCAACGTAAAACAAACTCTTCTAAAAAGGGACAACAACAAAAGATCATTTTCAAGATATCGTCGCTGATCACTTGGATGGAGTCAAGTCTGAGGGTCGTAAGATTGTCGGATCCAACGAAAGGGTCAGCACATGCTATCGAGGCATAATTGGTCAGCTCAAGGGTATGTAAAGTGGATGACCTAAAGATACCCTCAGGTAGAGAAAACAAAGACTCATCAATGAAACCTAATTTGGGAAGGAAATACACTTCTTCTATTCTTAAGCTGAGCTCTTCTATTTTTTTCAGCTTAAGATCCATGATCCACTGGTTCAACTCTCCACTTCTCATATTGTGTCCAAAGTGAATGATTTGGCAATATTTGATGTTGCCGAAGTGGTTTTCTATGATTGAACCTATTAACTTAGTCGATCTATGAAGATCCCTCTTCACTATTTTACTGTTGAAGACTTTCGGTGGCTTAAGAAACTGAAAAGGGTCAGGAGGTGCTATGAGATTATGTTCCCTACATTTCCTCGTCAATGTCCTCGGGTCTATTTCAAGAATTTCAATCCATTTCCACAGGTATCTCTATCGCCACGACAACACACTAGTTGCTGCAGCCTCCTGAAGAGGAAGTCGTGAAAGAATGACTTCATTGATGCCATTAGGTAGGTTGCTTATCAAGTCTGGACCTTCTGTCATCTTTGCTAGCTTCATTTCCTATTTTATTTTCAAAAGGAAAAGAACAAATACATCATATAAAATATATGAATTCAATTATATTGCAGATTAATATGTCTAACTTCGCATATGAAGTTTGCATATAACATATTTTTCCTAACATAATTCACAAGCTAATTATTCATAGTAAAAGAATCGCAACTAATTACTAAGGTTTCCTTATGTTTCCTATCAATTTTATATGTTTCGTTTCTTACCTAGTTTTACGCCGTTCAACTCTTAGTTGGGAGCAATTTACATAACTTCTCTCATTCTTTTTTCCGACTAGGGACTGCATTCTTATTAATCATCTATGGAACACTTACCTAGATTCGAAAAGAAAAATGGAAAATAGGTCACATGTTCACACAATTTAGGCTCAAGTTGTTCAATTCCAATTTGGATAATATGTGATATAAGTGTCTTACAAATCTTCTAAAAAAATGTGTCTTGCAGTTTTCATGACTTATCGCTTGTTTACCCAATAGTGGATTTGCATTTAGAGTTTTGTATTTATTAGTTCCTCAGTTGTATTATAGTTTTCTTCATAACTAATATATTTTCATTCAATTTAAGTAAATGTGTCTAAAAAAATGAAAAAAAAAGGTCAATCATAGAAATTACTTCATGTTCTTAGTTTTCAGTGAACCTTTTTACCCTTTCAAAAAGAATGAATCCTTTGAAAGCTTCTTCAAACCTCAGTTAGTCAGTTGGATGACTTGGATCCGTCTTCCAAATCCAAAAACACGGATAAAAAAACATACAAAAAAAGGAAAGCTAAGTTTTTGTTTGATGCAAAAGGAAAGCTAAGTTGAGCAACTACAATGTAGGAGAAAGATAATTTACTACTGCATAGTCCGAAAATATGCTGAAAATGAACTCATTTGATCACACGCTAAAACATAGATGCAAGAAGCCGCAATCTTTAATAATCTGTTAGGTCGATTCACATAACAAAATCCTAAATATCTGTAGAGAGCGGCTACCTTCACACGCGGCTGTGGTCTGTCCGAAATGTGTTTGAGATTATATGAAACCTAATTACTCATCTACGTTTCTATATTTTGATAATATTTCACTAATTGCCTAGCGCCACATGTATAGCGAACCAAAATAAAAATATAGTATCTATACTAGGTAATTTTGTTTTAGTCATCACCTTCTTGATAATTACACTTTGAGCTCACAATAAATTTATACAAAAGTAGTGTTCAATTGCGCTTAAAAGATGGCATACTACATAGTGGCATGAGTCTGTTACGTTTATGTCACGTTTATTGTTCACGTTTATTGTTCTCTTATCTAATTTGGCCATTGATTATTTTGGTGTAGATTGCGCTATGTAATCAGACTCTCACTGTCACCCTCCACTTAAAAACTAAAAGATCGACTTATGTTAATCAGACTATCTGATAAAACAAAGATCGATCTATGTTAATTAGGGTGACGCTGAGAGTCTGTTTAACATGTATGTTGTAGAGATACAACATTAAGTTGTCAAATTAGATATGATAATATTAGAGC
Source organism: Linanthus parryae (assembly GCA_023055425.1). Lineage (NCBI taxonomy): Eukaryota > Viridiplantae > Streptophyta > Magnoliopsida > Ericales > Polemoniaceae > Linanthus > Linanthus parryae. The sequence goes on from JALGPY010000009.1 coordinate 43,703,403, forward strand.
GTGAATATTATACATGTACATACAAAATAAATTATGAGAGATCTAATTAAATAAATATTCGCGGGGGTATATGTAACACGCAAACATGTTGTAAATGAGTAAATTTAGGTATATGTTATAATTTGGGTGGGGGGGGGGGGGGTATTCGAGCAAGAATGATGAAACGAAATGAAAAAACAAGAGACAAATTTAATGTTGTTCACTAACGGATCCCCTATCAAATCCGCTAGATACATCCACGGCTAGAACCTGAACTTTATTGAGAGAGCACCCGATTACAATGCATGTCGTGGCCACAACGACCACGGCGGCCACCCCTATACACAACACACAAGTATACCCGCGTTCTATATACTTATATAGACCTAAGGGTCCTGACTTGTGCCCAAAGTAATGTCAAACGTTGCTAAAACTGATTAGGAAACTACTCCTTAGCCGCCTTGGAGCAAGTGCAGCTACTAGCTAGGTATGTTTGAATTACCCCAACAAATCTCCACCTTGATTCAAACGTTCTAGCAACCCGAATCCTTGTCGAGTCTTGGTTACTACGATTCAAGACAAAGCTCCTCCTTGTGTAGAATCATCTCAACCACCCAAAATCAGAACCTGATGTTGCTCTCCTCTTTCCTGATCCGAATATGTCTCCCAAAACAGAAAACAAGCACGCCTCCCCGCACAGATGTTCCGCAGCTGCATGCGAAACCCGAATCGCCAAACCGTTGCTATGTCCTACATAGTGTCCCTGCAGCGAATGCGCACGATGTGGATGACTTTCGGAAATAGAAAAAAGTGCTTCACCCAGAACTTGACTTGAATGTATTCACTGAGCCTCGATCGAATACATTCCCGATGCACCCAGTTGCGCTAGACAGACGCAATACAAGTGCTAGATGTTACACAGACCTGTTGCACCAGTAATGAGTGCCCAACCATATTGTCGTGCTAGATTGCGTCACAATTGTCTCTGGTGCACCAGATGCGAGCTCAATCGTGTATCATGGTACACGCCCCAAGACCAGGTGCACGCCAGAACCAAACCTCATGCAGAATACGTGCCAGAACCAGGATCAGATATGTGTGTGCCAGAAATCTCGCGCGCCGGATGCTCCATGTCGTTGATCCAACTCCAACAAGTTCCTGCAACGCATGAACTAGAACCAAATTCAATTCACACGCCAGATGCCCACATTGTGATCCGGATTGTGCCTGACCGCCAATTGTCAGAACGCTGGATGCGTGTGAACTGCCAGATTCGTGCTAGTACCGAATGCGTGATGGATTTTCCAGATCCATTGCACACCTAATCTGATACATTCCAGACTGTCCAACATGAGCTTGGGTAGCCCCCTCCATGGGGCTTTAGATGGTGGGTGTACTTGTGCCCATGTTTTAGAGGCCAATGAACGGAAACTGCTTCTCCTCACGAACAGATTGATCTTGAATCGCCAAATCAGACATCATTATTGGCGGAATCTCGGAACCCTACCTCCAAATAGCTTGCTCCACCTTAATCGTGAAACCCTAGCTTTGAGTTTTATCAAAGTGTGAAACTCTAGATCTTGATTCCACCTATATTCGAACCTTAGCTTTGATTCCAGTTTGTTATAACGTGGGGGTATTTGAGCAAGAATGATGAAATGAAATCAAGAACGAGAGACCAATTTAACGTTGTTCACTAACGGATCCCCTAACGAACATCCACGGCCAAAACCTGAACTTTATTGAGAGAGAACCCGATTACAATGCACGCCATGGCCACAACGACCACGGCGGCCACCCCGATACACGAGATACAAGTCTACCCACGTTCTATACATTTATATAGTTCCGAAGTAATGTTAAACGTAGCCAAAACTGACCAGGAAACAAATCCTTAGCTGCATTGGACCAAGTCATCACAACTACTAGTTGTGTAAGTTTGAATTACCCCATCAGTATATGTAGTGACATAAACATATCTAACAGACTCATGCCACTATGTCGTATGCCTATTTTGCACGCAATAGAAAAATACTTTTTGTATAAATTTAATGTGAGCTCAAAGTGTAATTTCTTTTTCAAGAAGGATGACTATATATAATAAAATTACCTAGTAAATATAATTAAGTTTATTTTGGTTCGCTGTACATGTGGCGCTAGACAACTACTTGTATATTACAAAATATAGAAACGTTGTACATGAGTAATTAGGTTTCATGTAAACTAACATTTGGACAGGCAACCATAGCTCTGAATACAGTTCCGGTCCCCGTTCCATTTTCCTCTTGGGAACGGAACGGTCCCGGATCCGGACGGAACGACGATCCGTTCCGGATTTACCGCACTTTTTTAATATATATATATATATATATGTATAAATAAAATTGGTGATTCATATCAACATAAAAATACAAAATATGTCAATGTTGATTGACATTTGAATCAAATAATTTGAGGTCTAACAAAGAATTTATGATAAATTTTTTTGTAATATAACAAAGAATTAATTATTTCACAATATCAAAACAATGTGGGAAAATTTGTTCCAAACAAAGAATTTGTTATACTAAATTTATGTTCGATAAAAGAACATACTAACACCTATACAGTTATATTTATTATTTGTGTTTATATTTAGTGTCACTTAAGTAGAAATTTCGGGTAGTAGAGTAAATTTGACTTAATAGTGAAAGAATTTTAAATAGAAGTAATTTCATTAACTCAACTACGATAGAATGATATTTACTAAATCATGGTAATAAACAAAATGTGGTTTGGCCTAGTGGAAATGCATCTGCTCACCAATCAATTGACATGGGTTCGATTCTTGGCGACGGCAATTAATTTTTTAAAGGGATCCGGATCCGGTATGATTTCGGCCGGATCAACTTCAATTGCCCGAATCCGACCGGAATGACCCGAATCATACCGAAATTCTCTTTGGTACGAAACGGTGACGTTACCGTACCGTTTAGGCTTACAACCGGACCGTTCCGGACCGGAACGGTATCCACAACTATGCAGGCAACAAACCGCATGTGAAGGTAGCCGCTCTCTACAGATAAAGTAACACTCCCCCCCCCAAAGGTTTTGTAGGATTTTGTTATGTGATCGAACTAACAGATTATTTTAGACTGCAGCTTCTGGCATCTATGTTTAACTTGTGATTGAGTTCATTTTTAGCATATTTTAGAACTATGTTCGAGTAAATTATATTTCTCCTACATTGTAGTTTCTCAATTTAGCTTTCCTTTTTGCATAAAAAACTCAGCTTTCATTCCTTTTTTTAACTGTGCTTTTGGTTTTGGAAGACGGGTCAAACTCATCCAACTGAGGTTTGCAGAAGCCTTCAAAGGCTTTATTCTTTTTTTTTTCACATGCTGTTTTTTTTGACAGGGAAGGCTTCTTTCTTTTTGAAAGGTTTACAAGGTTCTCTGAAAACTAAGAACGTGAAGTAATTTGTATGATTAACCTTTCTTCGATTTTTTTACAGAAATTTACTAAATTGAATGAAAATATATTAGTTAATTATGAAGAGAACTTAAATGTAGATGATGAACTGATTTATTACAAAATGCTAAACTGCAAATCCACTCTTGTGTATACAAGTGATAATCATTAGATCTGCAAGACACATTTTTTCAGAAGATTTTAAGACACTGATATCACACATTATCCAAGTTGGAATTGAACGGGTAGAGCCTAAATTGTGTGAACATGTGACCTACATTTCCATTTTTCACTTTGAACCTAGTTGAGTGTTTTATAAATGATTAATAACAATGCAGTCCTTAGTCGGAAAAAAAAGAATGAGAGAAATATGTAAACTCCTCCCAACTCAGCGTTAGACAACGTATGCCTGAGTGAGAAAAAAACATATAAAATTTATAGGAAACATAAGGAAACATAAGTATAGTGTATGATTTTTTTTATGAATAGTAAGTATGTTAATTATGTTACGCAAAATATGATATCAATGTCTAACTTCATATGTAAAGTTAAACATTTAGTCTGCAATACAATTGAATTCATAAATGTAGCATGATTTATTTGTTCTTTGGTTTTTGAAAATAAAACAGGAAATGGAGCAAGCAAATATGGGCGAAGTATTCTTTCGCGACTTCCTCTTTAGGAAGCTGTAGCAACTAGTGTGTTATCACGCCGATGGAGATACCTGTGGAAGTCCCGAGGACACTGACGAGAAAATGTATGGAACACAATCTCGTAGCACCTCTTGACCCTTTCAAGTTTCTTAAGCCACCAAAAGTCCTCAACGGCGAAATAGTTAGGAGGGATCATCATAGAGCCACTAAATTACTAGGTTCGATCCTACAAAACCACTTCGGCAACATCAAATATTGCCAAATCATCCACTTTGGACTCAATAAGATAAATGGACAGTCCAACGTGGATCACGGATGTTAATATTAAAATAATAGAAGAGCTCAGCCTTAGAATAGAAGAAGTGTATTTCCTTCTGAAAGTAGGTTTCATCGATGAGTGTTTGTTTTATAATGCTGAGGGCATCTTTAGGTCATCCTCACTACATACCTTTGAGCTGACCAGTTATGCCTTGATACTCTACATACCTTCTACATGATCATATGTTTATGTTTTCTTTCTGCAATGCCATTTTGTTGTGGTGTATGATAGAAAGATTTTTGATGAGTTATTCCACTATAAAAGAGGATCTTTTGAAAGATGAAAGAAATGTATTCTCCACTTCCATCAGACCTTATAATTTTGATTTAAATTCAAGTAAGTTTTCAATTTGAGTTTTAAATTGATCAAACACTTTGGTGACTTCTTATTTATGAGTCGGAGGAAAAAGGCATGTGTTTCTAGAATAATCATCTATAAACATAACATAGAACCTGTAACCATTATATGATCTTACAGAAGCAGGACCCCACACATCAAAATGCAGTAAATGAAGAGGAGATAGGAAAGAAGAAGTAAATTATAAGGTAATCTAGACATTTTATCATGCAAACACATAGTAGCAGTATCAATATTTGAGTCAGATAACTTATATTTAGAACCTTAAACCTCAGTGAGAACATCATTGATTGAATTACACAACCTAGCATGAAGTAAAGGAACATTTATTTTACTACCTAAACAAGCCTTTGGAGATGAAAGTGGTACATGCAAAGTAGAAGCAGAACTAAAAGCAGAAACACCAGACTTGGTCTCAGAAGTTGGAAAATTAAAGGGGCGCAGAAACACCAGACTTGGTCTCAGAAGTTGGAAAATTAAAGGGGCATATGTAAAGGGCATATAAACCATTTTCACTCAAGTCGTGATAGAAAGTTTCGCCCGTAGCCATGTCATGAATACAGAAGGAATCAAAATTAAACAAAAATTAGGCAATTATGTTGACTACAAAGTTTATGTACATAAACAAAATTGGTAGATAGTTTTGAAACATGAAGAATGTTTTTAAGAGAAGAAGTATGAGTATGTGTGGATAAAAGAGCAGTAACAAAATGATTTATAGATAAGTTATGACCATTTCCCACAACTACTTGTTCAAACCCAGTATATTGATTAGCAATAAATAACTTTCTCAAATTAGCAGTCATAAGTTTGGTGGCACTAGAATCATAAAGCCATAATCAGATAAGGTACCAACAACATGTTGAGTAGACACATTATAAGCAGTCAATTGTCCTGGAGGAAGTTTGCCTTCATAGGAATAGTTCATCATATGTCAACAATCTATACCAGAGTGGTAATTATAACCACGAATCTAACAGTCAATAGGAGGATTGTTGGCTCTAGGGTTTTGACTATACCCAGTATGTTGACCAGTAGATCGACATCATTGACCATCAGACCTACCTCTGTTCCCAAATCGACCTATGAAGGGATCAGATATTCCAGATCTACCACCATAACCTCCACGGTTGGGACCATGATACCCTGGCCGACCACTAGCACGACTACGACCTCTACCAAAACCACCACGAGTGGAGTTTGGTGAGTAAGGATTTTGGATAAGAAAGGCAGAGAAGCACTTGTGTCCGCAGAAAATTCAGAAGCCTGAGACTCAATCATTTGTTCTCCAGCCTTTAACAACACGTACAAATATTCAAGAGATAAATGTTCCGATCGAGTTAAAGAAGCATACCTTCCCTCAAGGGCGAGCCAAATCGAACGAGCAGAAGTCTTACCAATAACATAGGTCAGAGCCTCCAGCGTGAGGGTAGCGTTGATCAAGGTCTAAATAGCTTGATCTTGAACCTCCCACTCGCAAAAAGTCGAATTTGAAACATCGGTGGGATGACTGTCCGCATCTCAAAGGAACGGTAGTGGTGAAACAGCAGATCCATCAACATAACCATAAAATTGTGTTTTAAGGATTGAAGAGAGCTGATGTTTCCAGAGCACAAAGTTGGAACCATCCAACTTGTGAGGCGTGATATTGTAAATATTCAACAAGATATAGAGAGGATTTACTTGTGGATTTGCCATTGTGGCGAGCATTATTTCTCTGATACCATATAAGAAGCCCTAAAGGGTTAGAAATATTTGCAGAGAGACGGACACGAAGATCCATTAGAAAATAGAGCTAGGATGATTCTATATTAAAATGAAACCCTAATTGCCGAATGAGGGACTTATATACATTGTGAAAGCAACGATCTCATTTGAGACCGTTGGATGATAATCTACGAATAAGTTCAGCTACAACTTAAGCATAACTACAAGAAGACCACAATAGTTTGTCTATTCATAAATATAACCATAAATGTTGGCAAGTCTTTATTTGAGCTTCTATCTCCTCTTTATTTTGGAAATCACATTTATCTTCTATTTCACTTATGGTCCTTATCTTCAATACATTCAAAAGAAGAAAAATAATTAATAAGTTTTCTGGGCTACTCCCGTCATTGCCAATTGGTTTTGATGTCGAACCCCATGGATTTTTACATGGTAGTAGAGTCTAGTTCCACAATCGTGAATGGTCTAACAACCCACGTTCGCAGAAAAAATATTCACGTGTAGGCCAAAGAATGCCACACATGCGGGGGCGTGTTGAGAAGTCCCACATCGGACATTCAAGAAGAAGAAAAATAATTAATATGTTTCATGGGATACCCCTAATTTCCAATTGGTTTTGATGTGGAACCCATGGATTCTTACAGATTGGGCCTCTTCCGAGGGTTAACATAATAGAATCCGAACTGATTAACAAGATAATGTTGACGATCAACATTTTCCGTAAGCCAAAAAAGTAACCACTTCAGAGGATGCTTGTAGCTGGAATTGTGACATATAAGGATGAGCAATGGACTAGGCATAGAAGAATTACGAATCCGTCTTTCTACCTAGACAAATTGAAGGTACAACATACACATCTACCCCTTAACATGACTTTCACTCTTGCAGAAGATTATACCAGCAATGTATCTGAGTTGCACTGCACGATGATAAGAAAATGGGAGGAGTTGGTCTCGAAGATCGTACGAGTTGGATGTATTCGCAGTTTGATGATGTTATTTATCGCACAGCATTTGGGAGTAGGTATGAAGAAGGCAAGAAGATATTTGAACTCCAAATGGAGCAATGTATTCTTCTAATGAAAGCATTACAATCACTAGTCCCCGGATGGAGGTACGCCTTAAGTATTGGAGTATTTTTAATTTTGTTAAACATTGAAGTATTAACTACTGCTCATATTGGTGCTTGGGGATTGCCATATTTACTCCATCCTCCAGGTTCTTTCCCTCAAAGACAAAAAGGAGACTGAAACATGTTTATGATGAAGTTTAAGCTCTTGTACGAGTTATGATAGATAATAGAGAGAAGGCGTGAAACAAGGTGAAGCTCCGCCTGATAATTTTTTTGCTGAGCTCACTAATAAAAGCCAATCTTAGAGAAACTGCAGAAAATGGAAACAAAGAATATTCTGGAATTTGTATCGAGGAGGTCACTAAAGAGTGCAAGCTATTCTAATTTGCGGGGCAGGAAATTACTGCAAACTTGCTTGTTTGGTACCACTCCTTGAAAAGTGAGAGATTCACAGATTCATTTCTAAGGAATCAAGAACAGAGCAAGGGGATGAAATGCAGAGAGAAACAGAGAGGCTGTTCATTCACCAACACATTACAGAGGGTATCAAAGGATCCCTAATATACAGCAGTGGTTTTATAAGAACTGTCCGATCAGTCAACCTTATGATCGGACGGTTCACAATAGTGATATGTTATTAATTGCAATGTGGCCCTTATTGAATACAAATGTATATGGAGGTCCCTGAGCTTTGGCATGGGCTTCTCAACTGATCCTTGCTCATTAGTGGGCTTGTGACAGAGTTTGGGCTTGGCCCATCTTCAAATCTGCTGGACAGTGGGCTGTATTCTTACACTCCCCGTCAACAATTATTTGTCTCTGTGATTATTTAAGTGTTGATTAGATAATCCATTGATAAAAATATCAGCTAGTTCGTCCGAGATGTTGAAAAACAAAAAACGTAATTAACGAGATAAAACTTTTTCATGTATATAGTGATAATCAATTTCAATGTGTTTCGTGCGTGCGTGCATGATAGGATTGGCAGTCACGGCAATGGCGGACAATTTTTCACACCAAAGGAAGGGTTTTTCGGAAATAGGAATACGAAGGTCTCTAAAAGTATTTTAATTCAAGCTAGTTCGGCGGCGGTAGATGCAAGAGCCCGATATTCGGCCTCCGTGGAGAAACAGGCAACGGTGGGTTGCTTTTTAGCACCCCAGTGGATGGGGTTTGGTCTGAGGAAGACCATGGAGCCGGAGGTGCTACGTCGATATGTTATATTGTTGGCCCAAACTGCGTCAGAATAGGCGTTGATTGGCATATTTCCTTTTTGGTAGAAAAGTCCATGGTTTTGCTGCCCTAGAGATAGCACAAGATACGCTTTGCTCCAATGAGATGGACGTTAGTGGGTGTGTTCATAAATTGACATAAGTGATTGACCGTGAATGAGATATCGGGTCTACTAAAAGTGAGATATTGAAGTGCTCCTAAAAGTTGTCGATAGGGAGTTGGGTCGTCTAACTTCTTACCATCTAAAACATGAAACTTTGTACCTACAGAGAGAGGAGTAGGTGCTGCTTTACAGTGTGACATATGAACCGGGATAATAAATCAGAAACATACTTAGCCTGATTTATAAAGATGCCGGAATCGTTTTTTTTTATTTCGAGGCCCAAAAAATAAGTCAAGGAGCCAAGATCAGTCATTGAGAATTCATTGTGAAGTTATAAGTTGTGGCAAAAAAAATATTATCACAGCCAGTGAAAATGATATCATCTACATAGAGTAATAGAATTGTACATTTGTCACCAATATATCTAACAAAAAAAAAAGATGAATCAGCATATGAGGCACAAAATCCGTGTGCAAATATATAATTTGTGAAGCGTTCAAACAAAACCTGTGGGGCTTGTTTGAGTCTATATGGACTTGTGCAACCGGAAAACATAATTTGGGAATTTTGGGTTTTTGAACCCTTGTGGTTGGGACATGAATCTGTTTATTTGAGAGTGCCATGTAAAAAATCATTTTCACGTCAAGTTGTTTTAGGGGACAATCAAAAGTGGCAGCAAGTGATAAAATTGTGTGGACAGTAGAGTGTTTAACGACGGGACTAAAAGTTTCGTCATAATAAATTCCCACATGTTGGTGGAACCCTTTGGCAACAAGCCAAGCTTTGTCGCGAGAGACTGTACTGTCGGGATTTTGTTTTGTATAAAAAACCCATTTACAACCAATTATGTTTGCATTACGGGGAGGTGTCACAAGAGTCGAAGTATTTTGATTTGTGAGACTAACATACTCGTCAGTCATTGCTTGACACCACTGCGAGTATTTGTTAGCCTCGGCAACAGGAGCAAAAGTTTTTTCATAGTCAATACCTTCTTCTTGATTATAGCGCTGAGCTACCAATCTAGCTTTGTTCCTGATTACATTTCAATTCTCACCTAGCTTGTTTCCGAATACCCATCTGGTGCAATGACAGACTGATTTCTTGTTGGAGGAACTAGATTCCAGACCTTGTTCCTTTCAAACTCATTGAGTTTCCTTTGCATTGCTATAATCCAGTCTGCTTCTTGTAATGATTCCTTCACAGTTTTTGGTTCCTCAAGAGAAATAAAAGCATTAAAAGTACAAAGTTTTTTCAACTGTGATCTGGTTTGTATACCACTGGTTGGATCAAAAATAATGATATTAGCATGATGAGATGAGAGATATTTGAATCTCTTTCTTGGTGTCCATGGTTCAAGCTCTCCAGTTTTCTTCTCAGATCTCTGAGAACTTGAAGCAGTAGCTTGTTCTCCTGTTTTCTCTGGAGATTCTATTTCAAGGCTTTGAACCTTAGTTTCAAGGCCTTGAAAATGTCGGTCTTGTTCCTGTGACATTTCCTTGGATCCTTTTGAGGATTCTTATTCAGTATCTGAATCATGCTTGTTCAGATTGATATCTGCAAAACCATCACTCAAAGAACCATCATAGCTTTCATCAAAAATAACTTGAATGCTTTCTTCAACAAGCTTGGTTCTCTTATTATAAATTCTATAGGCTTTGCTTGTCTGTGAATAGCCAAGAAAAATACCTTCATCACTTCTTGCATCAAACTTACCAAGATTGTCGTTACCATTATTGTGGACAAAACAAGTACAGCCAAATGGTTTGAAGTAAGAAATGTTTGGCTTTCTTCCTTTGAACTGCTCTTAGGGGGTCTTCTTCTGAATAAGTCTGATCAAGCACCTCTTAAGAATATAGTTTGCTGTATTCACAGCTTCTGCCAATAGTACCTAGGCAACTTGTTTTCCAGAAGCATTGTTCTTGAAATATTTTCAAGAGTTCTGTTCTTTCTTTAAACTACTCCATTCTGTTGAGAAGTTTTAGGAGCAGAAAAGTTGTGAGAGATGTCATGCTTAGAATTGAATATATGAAACTCAAGTTGATCAAACTCTCTATCATGATCACTTCTGATTGAAGCAACAGGTATGTTTTTCAATGTTTGAAGTTCTCTACAAAGCTTTGAAAATTCAAAGAGAGCTTCAGATTTTTCTTTAAGAAACATTACCCAAGTGTATCTAGAGAAATCATCAACAATAACAAGCATGTACTTCTTACCCTTTGGAGTTGGAGTACTCATAGGACCACAGAGATTCATATGAAATAGTTTAATGGGTCAAGCATGTACTTCTAGTTTGCTTGCCTTGTGCACATGCCTTGCATACTTCTTTATCTTTGAACTTGATAGAGGGTAATCCTCTTACTAAGTTCTTGGAAACTAACTTGTTCAAGTTATGCAAGCTAATATGTCCCAACATTCTGTGCCAAAGCTTTAAATCCTCTTTCAAGGCCTTGAGACACTTCAAGTTTTCACCTGCAACTTTGTAAGTTTGAAAAGTATAAACATTGTTTGATCTAGAGGCTGTGAGGATACAATTTCCAGATTTCTCATTCTGCACCACACAATTATCTTTATCGAAGATAACCTTGTTGACATTGTAACAAAGTTGAGATACACTAAGCATATTAAACTTCAAGCCATCAACTAGATATACATCACAAATAGAATTTTCAGAGTTTGTACCAACTTTACCAATACCAAGAATGTTGCATTTTCCTTTGTAACCAAGTGTAATTGATCCTTCTGATTTCTCTTTCAGTTCTGAAAATAGAGATCTATTTCCACTCATGTGTCTTGAGCAACCACTGTCCATAAACCACTTTTGCTCTTTGATCATGGTGACACCTTACAAACACCATTCACTGCCTTACCCCAGCTATTAGACCAAGTGCTGAATTTAGATTCATATTCAGGGTCAACCATGTTGGGTGGTCTAACCCCTTCAGGAATCGAAATCTGTCTAACTTGTCCTTTGAGTTGAAAGGGAAATGTGTTCCTCATTATGTGAGGGTCTCTTCTTCTAAAAGGACAAGTCATCTTAACATGACCCATCTTATTGCAGTAATGAAATTTATGATATGTTTTGCTTCCAACTTTGACAAATTTGGTATTTTTTTTCTTTGGAAAATTTGGATTGTATCAAATACCAGTTTTGAGAACAGACTTCAAGCTACCTCCAGGAATCAAGTTTAAGTTGTGTTCTGACCAATTCAGATTCTTGAAGTTTCTCAGTCAGACTAGTCTTTTGGTTATCCAATTCATCAACATGATGTCTTAGATTAACAATGCTGTTACTCAAGACAGTGTTCTCAGTGACTAATTCCTTGACTTGTGTTTTCAAGGCTTTGAAACTGGTTTTCAAGGCCTTGAAATCAGTGTCAGTTTCTTCTGAGAGATTTCACGATTCTGATTTAGACAAACAAGATGAAAATTTTCTTTTGCTTGCTCATGAACTTTTTCTTTCAAAACTCTAATTTCTTTCAGATAGTCCTCTTCATTTAAAAGCATTGTTCTAAGATAATCAGAGAGGGCTGTTGTTGGTTTTGGAATCAAGCAGTTTACCGTTACCTCAATGTTATTTTCAAAACTTTCATCATGCTTGGCCATAAAGCATAGGTTGGCACGCTCTTCTTCAGATTCAAAGTCACTTGAGGTGTCTAAATCACTCCATGAAGCTATCATAGCTTTCTTTCTTCTATCATGATCCTTCTTCTGAAATTTCTTGCTTTTCTTGTGTGAACAATGTTTGATCAAGTGTCCTGCATCACCACACTTTAAGCAATTAATGACTTTAGGCTTATTACCATGTGAAGAAGATATACCTTTGTAGTCTTTGCTACTGGAGGATCTGTGTCTATCTCTGTAGAAGTCCTTGTTTTCAAAGCATTTCTTCATTTTAAGAATTCTGGTCAAGGCTTTTCAAATCAAAACAATTGGATCTTCATCATCATCTTCAGTTTCAAGGCTTTAAAAAATATCATTCTCCTTTGCCTTGAGAGCTAAGTTCTTGACACCTTCTGGTAGCTCTCCAGCAACTTCATTCATGGATATTTCATGTGTAAGGAGCTTCCCTTGTAGGTCATCAAGTTGGAATGATAAGAGATCTTGAGCTTCCTCAATAACAGTAGTTTTTGGTTCCCATTTTGCATTTGGAAGATTCTTAGAATCTTCCTAACCTTTTCTTCATTGGAAATATCATTTTCTAAAGAATCAAGATTGTTGACAATGTTAGTGAACCTTTTGAACATGTCTATGAATGACTCATCTCCATTCATCTTGAATAACTCATATTGCTTGAGATATATCTTGATCTTGGTTTGATTGACTTGGCTGGTTCCTTCAAACGTCACCACAAGCTTCTGCCAGATCTCCTTGGCAGTTTTGCAACTTGACATCCTGTTAAATTCATCTGCACTCAAAGCACAATATAAGAGATTCATAGCTTTATAATTCTTTGAAAATTGCTCTAACTCAAATGAAGAAAGAGAGTCCTCAGATTTGGGAGTTCTAATCCCATCCTTCTCTATGTAGAAAGTATGAGGACCATTCTGGATAATAGTCCAGAGTTCCATATCTTGATCAATAATGATCATGTTCATCAAATCTTTGAAGTGGACAAAATTGTCTCCACAGAAGAGAGGAGGTCTGTTAGCAGCTCTTCCCTGTGAGAAAATACCATCACCTACAATACTCATAATCACAAGGTGGTTAAATCTATGCAGGGATACAAGCTCTGATACCAATTGAAGGGCTGTACAGTAGCTAGAAATACAGGATCAATACTTTAGAAGGGGGGGGGGGGTTGAATAGACTATGCAGACTTTTGCCAAACTTCGCAAGAATAGTGGTTTCAAAAGATTTGTAAAGAGATTCAAGGCCTTGAAATGAGTTTCAAGCCCTTGGAATAAAATAGTTAGAGTAAACAGAAGAATAAGTCTCTTTCAAGGCCTTGAAATGAGTTTCAAACCCTTGAAATGAAACTGTTTTGAAAGCTGCAAGAGTTCTAAGTTTGTAACTGAAAGGAAAATGCAATAGACACAAGATATATAGAGTCCAGTCCACTTGGATTGTTTTCCCTGTAGGATTTTCAACTCAATTCTTATTAATCCACAACTAAGCTCTAGATCTCAAGCGCAGAGAGATGTCTTACTCTGTTACAGCTTGTGGTTCTCAATAACCTATCTAGTACATGCTCTAGCTATCTGATTAACTAAGAATTCTATATTGTTCACCTTGAACAATCCTTGAGAATGTAAACAGAAGTAATATAAGAATGATATACAAATGGAGTACAGAAATGAAGAACACAGAGAGTGAAACTGCAATGAGAGTGCAGTGTTCTTCAAATGCTTGGACTAAGAAAGAATGATCTGCTTATTTGTTTCTTGACAATCCTTGAATGTATTTTCAGTGTCTCTAGATTTTGCCCGTTGTAATCTCTGCTTCAAATGCTTCAAACTGAGCTCCTTATATACAGCTCATTTGATCTGCAAATCTTCAAGATTTTCAGGACTTTCTTATTTTGTCGGCAACAACTTTGACTTCTCTAACAATCTTCTCCAACGGATAGTTGCTCCGTATCTTCAGGGATACTTATTTGATCTTTTCCATAACTATGTTGAGAAGCTGTTACAACCATTAGATTGATTGCAGAATCAAATTGTCTTAGAATTTACTTCCCTGCAAAACTCAGGTTAGGAAATAAATCCTGTAAAATAGGAAATAAACCTTCCCTGCAAAACTAAGTCAAACAGATGGAATAGATAGTGTTAAACGTGTCAAAATACTTTGTCTTTCATCACAAGTACTGATACAGTGATCACAGGGGGTTTAGAGTTCAAATAGAATCAGAAACTCCCCCTAAGTCCATGCATATAGAGCTCAGTCAGTTTCAAGGCTTTGGAAGCTGTTTCAAGGCCTTAAAATGGATTAGATTTCAAGTCTTGAACCTGCTTTGAACTTACAGGACACTTCATGGAAGACTTGCTAGGACACTAGAAGAATTACTTGGACACTTACTAAATGCTAGAGTACAACACCCTATTTATAGGGAGTCTTGGAGTATTCTAGATTACATCATTTAGTAATCTCTCCAACTACAAGCATCCTAGATATTTTGTAAGACAATTCTAGTAACACACACTACACAATTATTCTAGACATTTCCACTAATTAACTAGCTAGTTGGACTTGACCAACTTACTAAACTAATACAATAATTATTGATCTTTAACTCATATAATATCTATGGACCTCAAATATGTTGGGCTAAATCAAGTTTAGCCTCCACCAGAAAATAAACGTCAAGTAAGTCTAGAGATTCAATAAGAGGCATTACAGTAGAAATGGTATGAGCACTAAAGTCAAAAAGTTTATCCTTGATGTGCAAAAGCAATGGAATGTCAATATTGCTATGGAAAGAACAATAATTCAAAATCGTTTACCTAAAAGTACTTACATAACATCATGCCATTTACATAAATTATGACAGTCCTAGAAAGAATTATGGAAATATAGAAATCAATCGAATAAAGCGAAGACCACACAGACACCTTAGATTTATGAAAACATCGGAAGTTGCCAAATAAAATGAACCTAATGAAGGATTTGTGGCTATGAAAAATGAAACAAATGAAGTTAAGCTCAGTAAAGAGAACTTATCATTGACAATGCAGCGTCATATGAAAAAAAAAAATAACTTCTTCAAAATCCTAAAGCATTTGATCAATCTATCTTCCTAGGAGCATATATGAGAGCGTTAAAGGTGAAGTGATACGTACTTTCAGCTGTAATTTTGATAATCAGGGGTTAAATAGAACATTGTAATGAAACACGATTTGGCCTTTGAACTGTTTAAAGTACATTAAATAGATAGATACATTTACATATGAATATACACCATCAAATTGTAACACCTCTATTTAAATACCCGAAACATGGGTTAAGAACTAGTTATGTTTTAATACACAGCCATTTTACACCATTATTCCTCGGTTGATGTTACTGTCTTTCAAAGGAATAACTACAACTTTTTTTTTTTTTTTTTTTTTTTTTTTTTTTTTATAATGAAAGATCTAATATCAAAGAAATTAGGCTAGCCAAGAAATTATTATTACTGAATTTTTTCTCGGGTTTTTCGGAGCCATGACCAATGCCCCTCCTGAAACAATTTTATCATTCAAAAATCAAAAAGTGAATTCAAATTGGAGATAGTAGGACCCCATATTTATTCTAGCACATGTTTTGTGTTGATAACACAGAACATTGTACGTAATGATTATCGAATTTCAAAGAGCATACACTGATAAATTAATAGAGCGGGAAAAATACCATCTCCACAATTGAGATGAAAGGAGTGTCTTGGTCGAAATGCACAGTCTTCTTGTAACGAAGTGTAATATTGAAACAAACAGATTTATCAAGAAATTCGATTTCCAATAGAATAAAAAATAAAAAAATGAACTTCTACCGGAGCACAAACTATACATACAAAATCAAGTTTCCATCAGAAGACAAAAAAAAAAAAGAGAAATAGAAAGTGAAATTATACATTATGCCCAAGAACTAAAATTACAGTATAGTAGTCCATCACAAAAATTGACATGTGATACTGTAGCCTACTTGTACATACATTTTCGAGTAGCGAACTTAATGTAAGTATGACCATTAGAGTTGAGACTCTAGTGTAAGTATGAAAAACAGAGATTAGTAAATCCAATACATAACATATCTAGTATATTTGTATTAAAAGTTCCAACAAAATTATAATATTCTACGTAGTTGTTCATGTAATCAAATATTCACATACCTTCAATGGAATGGGTAACACGGGATGTAATGCATAAAGGTTGAAATATTTTCTCAGTGACTCAATTCCCCGAACCCTTGCTCCCGGTCTATACAAACAATCTTGCAAACAAAACGTCGGTGAAGCTGTGAAGGGGCAAGCGGATGAACCACTCCAAAGAAAAAAACCAATCTCACTACATCAGGGAAGTAGTGATTCATGTCTGACCCCTGTTAGAACGGACGGTGGGACAACAAACAGGAAGCAACATGAAACCAGCTGTAGGTATGTGCAGACAACTTACAATCAATGCAATTGCGTATGGGGAAGAAAATCATCATGATGATAGTGTTTGAGGGAGGCCTCGTAGATGTCCTTTCAATGAAATGATATGGAGAAAAAACATAAAACAGGGAAAAAAAAAGATCCTTATCTTATCTTATCTTATAAAAGCGGAAAAGTCCCGAGGTGAAACCATATTTTGCAATTTGTCTTCATTTAAGCATTACGAATATGACATTTGTAATCATACGTGTCAATTTTCTCTTAATCAACCAATGAGAAACAGACATATACTCATCTATTGCTTTGTCAATATGATTTTAAGGTTACAATTTTAGTTTGTAACTCATAAGCAATTTAATGTGTGTGTGTGTATTACACTAATATGTAAAATATATTCATGTACAAGTCATAAATAAGAAAAGAAAGCATGTTTATGATAATAAACATGTTTAGAATCACATATATAATAAATTAAATTTTTATATAAAAGTAGAAAGCATGTTTAAGATCTTTTCGCATAGGAAATATGTCCCGAATATAAATTTGATATTGTGATTCTATGTAATAAGGTAATTTTTTTTATATGGCCCGAATATTAACATGTTTTAAATGTTAGCACAAGATGTATACAATAATAGCATACTTAATTTTATAATTATATAAGTATATGATGTTCAGTAATAATTCTTATTATTATGTAAAAAGAATTACAACTCGATGAATATTTAGTTGATGTATATAATATAGTTTTATAATTTAATAAAAAATTATTATGGTGTTATATTTATACTAAATATTGATGCAAATAAAGTTGTAAGAAATTATATTCTTAAAGACATATGTTGTATGCATTTGTGCATCTAACTAATCACTAATTAGTACATGTTAATTTCCTCATAATTAACTTTGTTACTTTTATGTTAAACAATTCTCTTAAGATTATTCGATCTTATTATCTGAATATTAAATTTATTTATAATGATGTAAGGCATACGTGATAATATTATAATACGTTCACTAAATATAGATAATAGGTACATAAACTGTAGTCGATATTCTACTTATAATATTATGTTATCATTCGGATCGTCTATCTCTTTGTTTGTCAATCTCACTGTTATGACAAACTAGTCTTGACCCCGCGCCATGGCGCGTGCCGCTTATGTAATTAATTCATAATTTTCTTTAAATGACTTATGTAATTCTGGAATTCAATCCTTGATAAACGCATCTAAAACACAATAGTAATGGAATAGCGAATCAAAAGTGAACTATTTGCATAAATTATAATTTTATCTAGACTGAAAGTTATAGAATAATTGTTACATAACAATGTAGTTGAACTATTTACAACTTGGAAGTGAGTATCCCAAAGTGGCAATATTGTCATATAATAAGGAACTTTGAGACTACCTCTTAAATTCATAGTTCAATTGAAAATGATGGGCTAGTGTTCATAACATTGATAGATAATAGCTATTAGATGGCTTTACTTGCATTTCTGCTTTTAGACAATCTTCCCAACTCTTGGCTGTCTCCTATCCATGTGTTCATGGAGCCTGTTTTGTGTGAGGACCATAGGAGTGTGTCCTCCCCCATTAATATTGCTCCTTAGTTTTCTTTCTAGGAAAGCAAATTTATAAAGAAAGTAAGCAATTATACCAAAAGTTTGGAAAATAATTTTTTTAAATTCAGTCTAATTTTTCTGCATGAGCACCAAAGATCACTCATCTCACACATTGACAATTACTTTTTTATTTTCTCAGATATGTTCATTGATTCCGCAATGAATATAGATGGCATGCTGTGTACATCATTAAAACTTAGCAATTCTTATTTTTGTTGTTTTTTTTGAAGTTGATCATCAACGTTCCCAATTTTTATTTTTCTTAGAAAAGTTCCCAATTCAAAGCATGTGTGATTTTCTATCTACTCAAATACTTCTTTTATAACCCTAGATAGTCTTCTTTTAGGGAACCTACATAGCGATAGTGTGGCATAACCATGAACATACAGATGTGTTTATTAATATGTAAGTGAAGTAATGAGACACTAAAGTCAAGTATATATTTTCAGGAACAACAAAAAAAATTCGGAGTTTGTGCACCTACTCGATATGAACGTCAATTCCATGAACATACAGCTGTGTTTATTAATATGTAAGTATAGTTTTATCTTGAGCCCTTCGTTGGAACTTCGGGTAGAATCATTGACCATAGCCCTTCGTGATCCTATGTATTAGTGTATTAAATATTTGAAACTAAGAATGTTGTGCAATTATCTCTAGGAATGAATATGAAAATTACTAACACTGCAAAACATCTCGTTAATACCATTTTCAACTATTTAAGTGTCAATTTGTTTGTATGTGTGGTTGCGGATTTTAAGCACTTTCTAATCAAACGGAAAAATATGATTCTTGTGCAAAAAAAATTAACGTTTAGTTTTCTCTTCCTTTGATTGTATGTATGTTTTTCCTCATTTCGCATTTTTAGAATTTTTCCTAAATAACTTTGTAACAAACTGATAAATAATTTTTTTTTGTATGATTTTATTTAAAATACAGTTTTATATACTTATTTTCCTAGGATTAGCACTTTATGAAAAAACGTGAAAACATTATTGCACTAAGAATATAAAATATATGATTTTCTCTCTTTTTTAGAAATTAAAAAGTAAAAAAAAAAATCAAGCATTAAATAAGTTAAAAAGGACATTCACTCTCTGTTTGCTCATCCTAAGGATATTCTTTATTACAATTTTCTGAAAAGATATTGTTACACACAAAAAATTTGGCGTTATACTTTTATAGTTTCTTATATGCAATTATTCCGATACGGCTAACATGTTAGGTCTATGCTTCAGATTTGTTTGTATGCTTGTATGCTTATGTTGAGAACTTCCTAGTTGAATGAGAAATTATTATTCATGTACTAAACAATAAATGTTAGTTTTCTCTTCCTGTATGATTGTTCTCCTTTATTTCGTATTCTTTTTATATTTTCTTCTGAAACATCTTTTTACATTTTCTTAAACAACCTTGTAAAACGCTTAAAACATAAACATTCCATCATTAAAAAAATAACATTCCAGGTTTTTAAAAAAAAATTAACACTCCAGGTTTTAATATAAGTATATATTTTATACCTATTTTCTCAATCGCTAGCACTTTTTAATAAAAATGTAAAACACATTTTTTGCACTAAAATAATTACATGTACGATTTTCACTCCATTTCAATGATTGACCACATTTGGCATTTAGAAAAATCTTCTTTCAGATAGCAAAAGGTGTGCTTTGTAATAAGATTTGTTGAACTTGTCATATGAAAATAAAGAGTTGTTGAAACTTTTCAATTTTCAATGTATGGATAAACTAAAAAATTGACATTTCAATCTCTAGTGCCTAGAGATGTGAAAAGATTATGGGAAAATAAATGTTTTTCTTTTGAAATGTCATTGAAATTGAGTTGTCAATATGTAATTGGCTCTTTCAAGTCTTAGATGTCATTAAAATTTGAGTTGGCAAAGTTTCATTGGTCAAATGTTGCCACATAAGATGACACATGCTATCCTATGAATTCTTTCAAATCCTATGTGTCATAAGGAGGACGAACCTCTCTCTATGCTTTGCTTTTATATAGATATAGATATAGATTGGCAAGCAAATGACAATACTATTTCAATTATGTTTTAAAAAAGGGATGAATAAATCCTCAATCAAAATAATCCATTTGTATTAGAAGTAATCTATACAATTTAAAACGGTAGAAATTTTTCTTATGAGTTTAAATAAAATTACTACACCTCTAAATTTAAAAAAACTATCCAATTTAGGGATAGTGCCTTCGGGCACGGGTAATACTCTATTTTTTTATAAAAATGTAAGATATCTGGACAAATTTCCCTATTTTGCAAAGCCCCGCGCTTTTTGCGCGAATTTCAATGACAAAACGAAAGAAGTTATTGAGGAGCAAGCATAACCGATTTGTCAAACAACGCAATAGCATTCAATATCCACAAGTGAATAAGACATGGGCTACGACTACAGATCGAAGGAACATAAATCAGGAAGCTAAAGTTAAGAAAGATGTGTACCGTGTGAAGTTCGATCTCAAAATCCGGAACGACAGATCTGAAAGAACATACAAACTAATGTAACAGTGAAACTTTGTTTTTACTTGCATCATGGAAGTTACTGGGACCTGTGAAACAGAGTATCTAACAGATTTTTCCAACTGAATGTTACAAATACTATCTGCTCCAACAATCCCAACTTCCCAAATAACACTGTTATTGTAACTCTTAAGCCATACTACAGGTTGTGCATAGCAGTAAATACCCTCACATCTCATCCACAGATTGTATAATAAGTACGGTAAAAGATAGAGGTTCCGCGGCAGTATTTAATAGATAGGGTTTGATCAGAGAGTGAAGAAGAAGTTCAATCAAGAAGCTAAAAAAAGCAAATAGTGAAAAGAACTTGCTGCAAATAAATCCTTTTCTCCGTCTACAATATAAAAAACAAAACAATCAAAATCAAGATCAGAATGATGTTTTCTCTTAAGAAACTATTAATTTTACCTGCATGAATGAATCCAAATGATCACTTGAAGAGCAAAGGGTGTTGAATGCAGAACCTCCTCATGGACCTTCAGAGCACAACGCAGCCACAATAGGAAAAGTAGAAGAGTTTAGTGTCCGAACACTCATTCACAAAGAAATGGAAGTAGAGCTTGGTTGCTCTATCGGAGAGGGGGAAGAGATCGATTGTTTGTGGGTGAAATCGATTGCACAATCTGCTAATCGACGTTCGGAGAACCCAGCAGCCACAACTGGAACAACAAATCGATAGCAATGACTGGGCATCGTCCTTCAAAGAACAAAGAGAGCGAGGAAGAGGAGAGGTCGTAACTAAAAGCAAACTAAAAGCAGGGTTTTCTTAGGAAATAATAGTGTTTTTTTTAGGGAAATAATAGTGTTTTTTTAATGAACTTCAAATTAAAAAACAAAAAAAAATGAGTTTCACTCGATGTGATGATAATACAAGCATAGATCAACTATGTTTCCATTTGTTTCATTTTTAATTATTCCCTGATACTTTCTAATTTGTGCAACTTATGTTTTTTATGAGAAATTGCAACTTATGTTTTCAGTTCACATTCTTCTTTAATTTATTTTAAGTTGTCGGCAATGTAATCAGTACTGGCTAGTTTATCTTCACTGCTTCTTGCTAGCGACTGAATCCACATAAAAAAAAAAAAAAAAAACACTTATGGGAGACTCACCAAGACACCTAATAATCTTACTAGATTACTCAAAAATAAAAATCTTACTAGACCCATATAAACTCGATGTTTGTTTCCAATTCTAGACTTCTTATTATTCCCAGATACACATTTTGTTTTGGTCAAAATTCTCCAATTTCTCTCAAACAATTTTTTTTTTAATACTCTGGCATGTTCCACCTGGTTCAAGTTTTTTCGATAATAAACACCCGTCATTGCCTCGATACAGTTTTGACCTCAGAGTTACAGAACCAATGATGTGCGAACATTCACGACTTTTTTTGAATCAAAAAATGTAGCTGCTGGTGGCAAGACTTGAACCACCAAAACATTCATGACTTTACAAAAACTATCCATAGGTTGGAACCAAAAAAATGTCAGGGAGGGCCATTTGTTAAAATTGGCGTTGCAAGAGTATCCTGATCTGGAAACGCTTGAAATCTCCAACCGTAAATTGTGAGGAGGGATCTTCATACATCCACTAAATTAATAGATTCCATCCTACAAAATCACTTAGGCAACATCAAATATTGCCAAATTGTCCACTTTGGACACAATAAGATAAATGGACAGTTGAACTAGTGGATCATGGATCTTAAGCTGAAAAAAATAGAAGAGCTCAGCCTAAGAATAGAATAAGAGTATTTCCTTCCAAAATTAGATTTCTTCGATGAGTCCTTGTTTTATCTACCTGAGGGCATCTTTAGGTCATCCACTCTACATACCCTTAAGCTAACCAATCATGCCTTGATAGCATGTTTTGACCCTTGTTTTGGATCCAACAATCCTACAACCCTCAGACTTGACTACCCAAGTGAGTAGTGACGAGAGGTTGAAAATGATCTTTAGTTATCCGTTTTTAGAAGAGTATGTTTTAAGTATATAAGTTTAGGTTTTACCCAATTAAGTGTATGTAGTGATAAACTTAAGATCCTTGAGTTGGTTGAATTATCACTCGATGTTCTAGAAATCGAATCCTTAGCACTTACAAAGTTAGTCCTTGATACCATAAAATGTGTCCGGATAAAGATGATTGTTTCACCATATGTTGTAGCACCATATCTCCCTAGAAGCCTCATGGGTCACTCGTAGTGCCACAACATATGGGGCAACAATCATCATATCTTGATATGGACATATTTTATGGTATCAATGACTAACTCTGTAAGTGCTATGGCTTCGATTTCTAGAACACCAAGTGACAATTCAACCAACTCAAATGATCTTAAGTTTGCCACTACATACTTAATTGGGTAAAACCTGAACTTCTACGTAAACCAAACTCTTCTACAAACGAACAACAACAAAAGATCATTTTCAAGATCTCGTCGCTGATCACTTGGATTGAATCAAGTCTGAGGGTCCTAAGATTGTCGGATCCAACAAAAGGGTCTAGGCATAATTAGTAAGTTCAAGAGTATGAAGAGTGGAAGACGTAAAGATGGCCTCAGGTAGATAAAACAAAGACTCGTCGATGAAACCTAATTTGGGAAGGAAATACACTTCTATTCTAAGGCTTAGATCTTCTAATTTTTTCATGATCCACCGGTTCAACTGTCCATTTCTCATATTATGTCCAAAGTGGATGATTTGGCAATATTTGATTATGCCTTAGTGGTTTCTTGGGATTGAACCTATTAACTTAGTGGATCTATGAAGATCCCTCCTCACTATTTTACTGTTGAGACTTTTGGTTGCTTAAGAAACAGAAAAGGGTCACAAGGTGCTACGAGATTGTGTTCCCTACATTTTTTTTGTCAGTGTCCTCGGGTCTATTTCAAGAATGTCACTCCATTTCCACAAATATCTCCGTCACCGTGATAACACACTAGTTGTTGCAGCTTCCTGAAGAAGTCGCGAAAGAATGACTTCACAAATGCCCAATAGCGGATTTGCAGTTTAGGGTTTTGTATTAAGTTAGTTCCTCACCCTTATTTTAATTTTCTTCATGTTTAAGTAATATATTTTCATTAAATTTAATTCAAAATGTTAATCTCCAAGGTCGATCTAAGTTATTTTATTGTATTTTAATTTTTCAAGGTCTTTTTGAAATTTAATTTATTTCAATCTCCAAGGTCTTTTTGAATTTTTTATAGAAATATACTTAAATTGAATGAAAATATATTAGTTAGTTATTAAGAAAACTAAAATACATGTGAGGAACTGATAAAACACTAAACTGCAAATCCGATATTGGGTAAACAAGCATAAATCATTAGATCTGCCAGACACATTTTTAGAAGGTTTGCTTGACACTTATATTACACATAATCCAACTTGGAATTGAACAATTCGAGCCTAAATGGTGTGAACATGTGACATAGATTTCCATTTTTCTCTTTGAATCTAGTTAAGTGTTTTATAGATGATGATTTACAATGCAGTCCTTAGTCGGGAAAAAGAATGAGAGAAATTATGTAAAATGCTCCCAACTTCACGAGTATACCTATGTGAGAAACAAAACATATAAAACTGGTAGGCTACACAAGGAAACGGTAGTAATTTGTATGTGATTCTTTGTTATCAATAATTAGTATGTGAATTATGCTACGCAGGATATGAAATATATGCCTAACTTCATATGAAAAGTTAGACATTTTAGTCTTGAAAATAAAATATGAAATGGAGCAAGTAATGATGGCAGAAGGTCCCGATTTGATAAACAACATTTCTAATGTTATTCTTTCGCGACTTCTTCTTCAGGAAGCTATAACAACTAGTGTGTTATCACGGTGATGGATATATCTGTTGAAGTGGACTACTGTTCTTGAAATAGACCCGAGGACACTGACGAGAAAATGTAGGGAACACAATCTCGTAGCACCTCCTGATCCTTTTCAGTTTCTTAAGCCACCTAAAGTCCTCAACGGCGAAATAGTGAGGAGGAATCTTCATAGATCAACTATATTAATAGGTTCAATGCTACATGACCACTTAGGTAACATCAAATATTGCCAAATCATTCACTTTGGATTCAATATGAGAAGTGGACAGTTAAACCAGTGGATCATAGATCTTAAGCTTTTAAAAAATAGACGAGATCAGCCTTAGAATAGAAGAAATGTGGTTCCTTCCGAAATTAGGTTTCATGAGTACTTGTTTTATCTTTTTTTTGATAAACCGGACTTAGATTAGAAGCAAATCACGCAGGTTTGAATTGGGGACACCCCCTACATCCTCCAGGAAAACACCCTCCAACATAGGAGGGGGAAAATTCAGTACACAAAGTTCTAAAGCAGGAAAAAATATGGAATTGAAAGCAGAAACACAGGGGGGAAGCAACAGGATCAGAAGCAGAAAGAATGTCAGCACCCTTGTTGGAGGTCCTGTGATCATGCCTCAAGGAAGCCTGGAATTACTCCCTAACATCATGCATTTCATGATAATACACTCAGCACTATGATCAGGTTTGGGATAATAAAAGAGACTAGCAAGCTCCAGACAATCAGTGCTAACAATAATGTGAGACAAGTTAAGCATATAAGCAAGTTGCAAGCCAGCAAGGAGGGCAAGAGCTTCCATGATCAGAGGAGAGCCAGAGAACACCCTGAAGCAGAAATCCTTGATCCAGCAACCCCCAAAATCTCTGATCAGCCCCCCAACACCCAGCCTATAAGAGTTTCTGGCTCCATCAGACTTATGCTTGAGCCACCCCACAGGAGGAGGAGACCACATGGAGCTATGCTTAGCAGGCTGGCACTTGGTAGAGAAGTTATCCATGTAAAACAGCCAGGTCTCTGCCTCCTTCAAAACCATCATAGCAAGGACTCTGACATGGTAGATGGAGGTACAATTACCAAAAAAAAGTTATTTGAGTAATTCAAAGAAGAAGATTGTTTGCCCGTGGCTCTTCCATACCAGATTGGAAGAGCCATTCTCAAGCAACCACATATCCTGGGGGATGGGGGAAAGGGGGTTAAGGGAGGTTGGGGGACATAACTCATCCCATAAGGCACTAAGGTGGTGGCAGAACCTAAAAAAGTGGTCCTGTAGGCACCGAGGTACTTGTTTTATCTACCTGAGGGCAACTGTAAGTCTTACCACTCTACATGCCCTTGAGTTGACCAATTGTGCCTCGATACTCTACATACCTTTAATATAGTTGACCATATATATACCTATGTTTTGTTTTGGTAATGTCATTTTATTCTGGTTTATAATGGCACAAACTTTTAATGAGTTATTCCTCTAGACAAGAGAATCTTTTGAAATATGAAAGAAATGTATTCTCCTCCTCCATCAGTCCTTAGAATTTTGATTTGAAGCCAAGCAACTTTTCAATTTGAGTAATTTAAATTGACCAAACACTTTGGTGAGTTCAGGTTTATGAGTTCAAAGAATCCATGTGTATCAACAATAATCATCCATAAACAGAACAGAGAACCTGTAACAATTATATGATTTCACAGAAGCGGGACCCCACACATCAAGAATGCAACAAATGAAGAGGAAATGAGACAAAAGAGGTAGATTATAAGGTAATATAGATATTTTACCATGCAAACTATGAGTACGCATAGCAGGAGTATCAAAATTTGAGTGAGATAACTTATATTCAGAACCAAAAACCTTAGTGAGAATGTCATTTGTTCGATGATCCAACCTAGCATGAAGTAAATGAACATTTATTTTACTACCCTAACAAGCCTTCGGAAATGAAAAAGGAACATGTAAGGAAGGAAAAAAACTAAAAGAAGAAACACTAGACTTTTTCTAGAAGTTGCAAAATTAAAGAGGTATTTGTAAATGGCATATAAACAATTTTCCCTCAAGCCTTGATATTTAATTTTCCTCGTAGCCTTGTCATAAATTTAGAAGGAATTAGAGTTAAACAAAAATACACAATTATGTTGACTTCAAAATCTATGTAAAGAAACTAAATTTGTAGCTGGTTATGGAACAAAAATAGTGTTTTTAAGAGAGGAAGTATGAGTAGGTGTGGGTAAAAGAGCAGTACCTGAATTTTTTTATTGTTAAGTTATGACCATTTTCCACAGCTACTTGTTCAGACCTAATATACTGATCACCATTTGATAAATTTCTCAAATCAGCAGTCGTATAGTTGGTGGCACCGAAATCAGAAAGCCGGTTTTCAGATGAGGTACCAACAACAGTTTGAGTAGACACATTATTAGAAGTCAATTGTTCATGAGAAATATTTCCTTCATAGGAATAGTCCATCCTATGCCAACAGTTTATAGCAGATCTTTATTTGTAACCACAAATTTGACAGTTAATATGAGGATTGTGGGCCATAGGGTTTTGACTATACCTAGTATGTTGTTCGGTAGATAGACCTTGTTCACCATCAGACCTTCCTCTGTACCCAAATCGACCTCTGGAGGGATAAAATATTCCAAATCTACTACCAATACTCCATGATTGGGACCATGATACCCTGGCCGACCACCAGCACGACCACGACCTCTACCAAAAGCACCACGAGTGGGGTTTGGTGAGTAAGGGTTCTAGTGAACAGAGGCAGAGAAAGCCATAGTGGTCGCAGAAATCTCTGAAGCCTAAGACTCAGATCATTTTTCTCCTACCTTCAAAAACACATGTAAATATTCAACATATAAAGGTTTCGATCGAGTACGAAGAGAAGACCAAAAAAAAAATTCAGGAGACAAACCATTCTAGGTATACAAGTTCATGTCCTTATCATCCACATACGACATGTCTACAACATGTTTATCTATATGGGTTTTTAGTTTATGCTAAACGTCAATATAATCACCTTTCTTTTTAATGGTTTGCAACTCATATCTCAACTGTAGAACATTGGATCTAGTTAAAGATGCATACCTTCCCTTAATGACGAGCCAAAGCGAAGGAGCAGAAGTCTTACCAAAAACATAGGTCAGAGCCTCCGACGTGTGGGCAGCGTTGATCATGGTCTGAATAGATTTATCTTGAACCTCCTACTCGCGAAAAGACGAATTTGAAACATTGGTAGGACGACCATCGGCATCACGAAGATTGCGGAGGCGAAACTATTGATCCATCAACGTAACCATACAACAACTGTGTTTTGAGGATTGAAGAGAGTTGTTGTTTCCAAAGATAAAATTTGGAACCATTTAAGTTGTGAGGCATGAGATTGTGAATATAGAGGATTTTCTATTTGCTTTGCCATAGCGGCGAGCATAATTTCTCTGATACCATATGAGAAACCCTAGAGGGTTAGAAAATTTTACAGAGAGAAGAGATATGGAGAAGAAGGTCCATTAGAAAATAGAGAGAGGCTGATTCTATATTATGAAACCCTAGTCGCCAAATGAGGACCTTATATACAATGGGAAACCAACAATTTCATTTGAGACCGTTGGATGATAATCTACGGATAAGTTCAGCTACAACTAAAGCATAATTACAAGAAGACCACAATAGTTTGTCTATTCATGAATATAACCACAAATGTTTGCAAGTCCTTATTTGAACTTCTATCTCCTCTTCATTTTGCCAATCACACATTTATCTTCTTTTTCACTTTAGTCCTTATCTTCAATACATTCAAGAAGAAGAAAAATAATTATTAATTTTCCAGGGCTACTCCCCTCATTCTCAATTGTTTTTCATGTCGAACCCCATGAATTTTTACATGGTAGTAGAGTCTAGTTCCACAAACGTGAATGGTCTAACAACATATGTGTTCACCGCCACCCGTAGACGAAAAATGCACGTGTAGGTCAATGAATGCCACACTCTGGGCCAGCCCATGAGCAAGGCAAGTGGGTAGCCTGTCATGGGCCCCCAATCTCCAAGGGCCCCATATTTAGATAATTGAAGGGGGATAAGTTTGTACTTTTAATTACATATAAATATTTTTACTAGTTATTATCCATTTTTTGAATAAACAATGAAAGATCCCTAATAGTCATTGTCTCTAAGTTCATAAATAGATTTATTGAAATAATCCTAATATGGAAATATGAAGAAACGAAAACGAAAAAGAGATCAAAAGTTGTAAAAAAATCAGCATAAGGGCCCCCAAGTCTAAATTTCGCTATGGGCCCAAAAACCAAAGACGGACCCTTGACACACAAGAGGGGGCCCCTAATTCTGAATTCCCTATATTGTTTCATTTTCGACATCTGATGATATCATGTATGTGACACATAACTACTCCTCATCTTTGCACCTAACACCTAACTACTCCTCATATATATTTGCATGATACATGTATCTCTGTGGTCAGTGCTCCTTGTGATACTTCTTATGTTGAAAGCTCAAATTACAATTACCCTTATGTTTTCATACCACCACATGTTTCTACATCACCTGTTACAACAACATATGTACGTTCTTTACAATCAACAGAAAATTCATCAGCTTTATCTTGTGTTTCCTCATGTTTCTCCACATCCACAAGGTCACCCAATGCAGACCCCGAAGAAATGGAGAATATTTAAAGACAAAGTTAAGTTCTTACGTTTCTCTTACTCATGTGGATTGTGAACCTAACTCTTTCAATGAAGCTTCTACACAACCTCATTGGTATGAAGATAATTATCAGATGAGCTCCCTCCAGTCCCATAATACATGGCCTCCAGTGGCTAAATCACCTAATGTAATTGTAGTTAGCAATGGATGGTTTAACAAAATTCAGAGTGGCTCTACTAAAGCTATCCCCATATATAAGGTCGGACTTGTGGCCAAACGCTTCCCTAAAACACTTCGTTTGGAATAAGATAAAACATTCACCCATGTTATTAAGCAAGACATTGTTAGACAATTCTCTCACTTGATGCATTTTACAACTTGAAAAGTTGAAATTGCATAACTAGATGGCAAGATTTCTTTTCGGCATGGAAATCTTAGAAAAAAAGTTTGAAAGGGGAGTGAGCAGGTAGATATGCAGTAGAGATACTCTAGAAGGGGGGGGGGGGTGGGTTGACTAGAGTATGCCAACTTTTTGTAAAATTTGCAAAGATAGAAGTTTATGTGAAGAGAAATGCAGTTCAAGGCCTTGAAAAAAGTTACAAGCCTTTGAGATGAAATACAGTTTAAGTAAAGAAACTAAAAAATCTTTTTCAAGGCCTTGAAAAGAGTTTCAAACCCTTGAAAATAGACTAGTTTGAATGCTGTAAAAACTAAGTATGCAAATGAATGTAAAAGAAAGAGACACATAATTTGTAGAGTTCAGTCCACTTGGACCTACGTCTCTACCTCATGGATCTTCTCCCTGCAGGATTTTCAACAAAATTCTTATTAATCAAAAGCTAAGCCCTAGATCTCAAGCACAGAGATATGCCTTACTCTGTTACAGTTTGTGGTTCTCTCTAACATATCTAGTACCTGCTCTACCTAACTGATTAACTAAGAACGCTCTATTGTTCACTTTGAAAAATCCTTGAGAGTGACCGATAGAAGTAGTATAAGAATGATATACAATTAAAGTTCAGAGTAGAAGAACACTGTAAACTGCAGTGAAGAATGCAGTGATCTTCTGTGAGTTGGATTGGGAGAATGATGTGCTTCTTTTATGCTTGTCAATCCTGAAATGTGTCTCACTTTTTGCCCGCTGTGTGTTGTTGTTGTTTCTTCAAAATGATCTCTATTTGTACAGCTCAGATGCTCTATAAATCTTCCCTGATTTTCAACAACAAACTTCCGGTTTTGTAGGAAACATATTTGACTCTTTTAACAGCCTTCTCCAACAGATAGTTGATCATAATCTTCAGAGATATTGATCTGATCTTGTCTTTAAACAGATTGAGAAGCTGTCAAGAGTGTCTAATTGATTACAGAATCACATTTTCTCAATGTTTCCTTCCCTACAAAAACCAGATTAGGAAACCAATCCTGCAAAGTAGAAAATAAAATCTCCCTGCAAAACTAAGTCAAACAGGTTAAAAAAATGAGGTCTATGTGAATCATAAGATTTTTTTTCATCATCAAGTAATAACATATCAAATATACGGGTGAGAGAGTTAGAGTAAGATCAGGAGTATTCAGAGAAACTCCCCCTTAGAGTACGCATACAAGTCAGACAGTTTCAAGGCTTTGAACATTATTTTAAGGCCTTGAAATAGCTCTGCTATTTCTAGCATGTGAAACAAGTGATTCAAGGCTTTGAAAACTGGTTCAAGGCCTTGAAATAGCTCTGTATTTCAAGCCTGTGAAACATGTGAACTTACAATCTCCCCCTTGATGAAAGACAACACCTCAATCTGTTTGAGCCTTAGTTTCTGCAAAAAAATACTGATTAGCACATAGCACAAATCGTAGTAACCCATAAGTTCCAAAAAGATCCAACTTATACATAAAAAATTTAAGCAGAAAAAAACATAAGTCTCAGATAACCCTACTGACCAAAAGACAGATCACTAAACTTTAAAATGAGAAAATGTTAGATCAGAGTCTTTGGAAAATTTTGAAAATAAACCTTAAAATAAGTTTGAAAGAAAGAGTAGGAAAGAGTTTATGGGGTTGGGTCTTCATATCCATCACATTCTCCATCTTCTTCTTCTTCACTGCCTTCAACATTAGCTTGTTCTTTTACAACCTATTCATTAGCACCAACAGTCTCTTCTTCAGCCTGATCTTCAATTTCTCGAATGGTTGGCTTTGGATATTTCTTCTTCTTCAGGTTTATCAGCAAGGCATCTGAATGAGGACTGTCTACTTCTTCTCCTTCTTGAGCAACTTGTTCTAACACCTGCTTTCCTTTGTCCTTGTCTTGAGCAGCCTCTTCCTGGTTTGAGTGTTCACTGGGCAAGTTCTTTTCATAACCATCTTTCTTGATACCTTCTTCATCCTCAGGGACATCAAACACAGTCATGCTTCTAAAGATTGTCTCCACCATGTACTTCACCTGTCTGAGATCAGTCTCAAACCCATGCTGATTCTCATTGATTTCACTAGATTCCATCTCTAAACCATCAAGTCTCTGAAGAATTGAAGGCAAATCAGGAGGCTGTGAGGTCTGGCTTGAAGTAGGGGTCAAGGTCTTGGGCCTAAGAAACTTATTTGCACCGAATTCCTCTTCTGTCAAGTCTGAATACAACTTCCAAGTTTTTGCCTTGTTCTTCACCACTCCAATCTTCTCAAATGCTTTCTCATTAAGCAAACTAAACCCAGAAGTGATAGTCTCCTCACCACAACTTGGGATCTCAAGGTGTCGGAAGAAAAGTGTGTGCAAGTTTGCATAAGGAAAAGGATGCTTTCTCTTATCTGTATGGCTAAACAGCATGTGTTCCATTACAAGCTTCTGAAGGTCAATGTCATACCCATGCATAGCCAGATACATAATGTAAAGCACTCTCTCAGTAATTAACTCCTTAGAGTGTTCCCTTGGAAAGATACATCTCACAAAGATAGTGAATACAACTTTGACTTCAACATTTAACACAGAGTGTGTTAACTGTTTGATGAGGCAGGGGTGTTGGGTAGATAGAACTCTTCTTTAGCCAACTTCAAAACTTCATTTTTGGGAGGATGGTTCTGTGTGTCATACGTCTTAGGACATATTACCACCAGCAACTCTAGTCTTGATTACTAAGTGTGGAGAGTTCTTAAGTTGCTTCATGTTGAGAAAGAAGAATCTGGTAATTCTGGGATATGCTAGTTCAGGAGGGTTTAACATGAACCAAAGAGAGATTTTCTTTAACATTTTAATGCAATTCAGATTCATTCCAAGCAACATAGGAAGACTGACCAAGATACAAAAAGTAATAGGCCTAGAGGCAAAACCATCAAACCACTAACCTTTATAAGTGTTTGTGATGAACTAAGATTCATCAGGAGCAGAGTTCTTTGAGTATATATGCAAGGCTCTTTCCACATTGTCTTGTGGTTCTTCCACTGTCACATTTTCTTTTCCCTTTTCAGCTTGAGAGGCTTTCTTCTTTTTCTTCAGCTTCTTGGGACTTGAGATCTGTGTTTCTGGTTGCTTTTCTGCAGTAGTATTCTCTTTCTTCTTCTTCTTATTTTCTGAAGATGGTGTCACAATCTTCTTAGCTTTCTTCTTAGGTAGAGGAAGTTCTGTAACTGCTTCTGCACTGGGAGTCCTAGAGCTTGAATCCCCACTGATTGTTTGAACTTCATCCTCAGTTGTCTTTCTCTTCTTCTCTGCACAAGACATTGAACCACCAGCCATCTTAATTCTGTCATATGCTCTTCTTGTGCTCATTTAGGGTTTGGAGAAGAATAAAGAGATGTAGGATTGATACAGAGAGAAGGAGAAGAGGATAAATACCAGAAGAGTTTAAGTTTAAAAAGGAGACTGCAATATCTTTCTGACCTCAAAAGATTTGTAATCGTCAGAGAAGATTCAAATCATTGAAGCTGTTGGCAATAAATAATTTAATACTATACTTGGCTGAAAAAAGATTTTGAAAAAGGTAGGGGCACTATTGAGCAAATATCTACAAAGATAGCACCCAATACTGAATGATCCAAGAATTATTGACTAACCAGTTATCAGACTTATTTTCAACGATTTGAAAATAATTTTAAAGTCTTGAAACGCTGCAATACTGAAACAAATAAAATCAAAACTTTGAAATGATTTTCAAGGCTTTGAAAATCAGTTCAAACCTTTGAAACACATATTAACTTACCTTCCTTACCTGATGCTCCCCCTAAACCAATGCATCTTTATTTAGCATACCCAATTCCAGTCTTAGAGCTGAAAATCTTTCATATGGCAATGGTTTAGTGAAGATATCTGCAAGTTGAATGTTAGTAGAAACAAATTCAAGAACTATATCACCTTTCTCAGCATGATCTCTGATGAAATGGTGTCTAAAATCAAAATGCTTGGTTCTTGAATGCTGAACTGGATTCTTTGTAATTGATATTGCACTGGTGTTGTCAAATTTGATAGGTATACTTCTGAAATCAAATCCAAGATCTCTCAACTGTCGAGAAATCCATAATACTTGTGAGCAACATGCTCCAGCAGCTACATATTCAGCTTCAGCTGTTCATAAAGCAACTGAGTTTTGTTTCTTCGAGTGCCAACTGATCAAGGAGAATCCAATGAATTAGCAAGTTCCAGAAGTACTTTTCCTATCAACGTTGTAACCTGCAAAGTCAGCATCTGAAAATACATGCAAAGAAAAATTAGAATGTCTTGGATACCAAACCCCAAGTCTTTGGTACCATTGAGATATCTGAATATTCTCTTCACAACACTTAAGTGTGATTCCTTTGGATCAGCTTGAAATCTTGCACACATACATACACTGAACATGATATCTGGTCTACTAGAAATAAGGTATATCAATGATCCAATCATACCTCTATATTCTTTCACAATGACACTCTTACCAGATTCATCCTTATCTACGGACAGTGTAGAACTCATGGGGGTCTTGATTTCTTTGGATTGAGACATATGTACTTGTTCAACAAGTCTCTAGTGTAATTGCTTTGATGTAGAAAGATGCCCTTCTTCAACTGATGTATTTGAAGTCCAAGGAAGAAGTTCAACTCTCCCATCTTGCTCATCTCAAATTCCCTACTAATAAGACTTGAGAATTCTTTGCATAATAGATCATTAGTAGCTCCAAATAGAATATCATCAACATAAATTTTAACTTCAAGTAAATCTTTCTCACGAGTCTTTATGAAAAGGGTCTTGTCTACCATCCTCTTTTGAAATCATTTTCAAGCAAAAACTTTGACAATGAGCTAGTTTCAAACCATTAAGAGCTTTGTCAAGTTTGTAAACATGATCTGGAAACTTATCACTTTCAAAACCAGGAGGTTGTGAAACACAAATTTCCTCTTTGAAATAGCTTCATGTTCTTGTAAGATGCAAAAGCAAGTAAAATTCTAATTGCTTCTAGCCTGGCCATAGGAGCAAAAGTTTCCTCATAATAAATACCTTCTTCTTGGTTGTAACCTTGAGCAACTAACCGTGCTTTGTTCGTGATCACTTTGCCATTTTCATCCAGTTTGTTTCTGAACACCCATCTGATACCAATGACAGACTGGTTTGTTGGTGGGGGAACTAGGTTTCACACCTTATGTCTTTCAAACTCCTTGAGTTCACTTTGCATAGCTATAATCCATTTTGGTTCTTGTAATGCTTCCTTCACAGTTTTGGGTTCTACAAGAGAAATAAAAGCATTAAAAGCACAAAGATTCCTCAACTGTGATCTTCTTTGTGTACCAGTAGTTGGATCAGAGATTATGTTGATACTGGATGAGATGAAAGATATTTTAATCTCTTTCTTGGAGACCAGGGTTCAGGTTCTCCATATTGCTTCTTTGGTCTTGAGGTAGTAGCCTGATCACTCAAGTCTTTCTGATCATCTTTATCAAGTATTTGATCTCTATTTTCAAAGCCTTGAGACCTGTTTTCAAGGTCTTGAAAATGGCTTATGTTTCCTTCTGAACCTTTCTTGAAACCAAGTGAGTTCTCAGTTTCTTCTTCTGATTCATGCTTGTTCAAATTCAAGTCTGCAAAACTTTCACTCAAAGAACCATCATAGCTTTCATAAAAAATAACATGAATACTTTCTGCAACCAGCTTAGTTCTTTTATTATAAATCTATAAGATTTGCTATTAAGAGAGTAACCATGAAAGATACCCTCATCACTTCTTGAATCAAACTTACCCAAGTTGTCATTTCCATTGTTGTGGACAAAACATGTGCAACCAAAGGGTCTGAAGTATGAAATATTTGGCTTTCTCCCTATGAAAAGTTCATAGGGGGTCTTCTTCAAGATAGGTCTGATCAAGCACCTGTTCAAAGTGTAATTTGCTGTATTCACAGCTTTTGCCCAATAGTGTATTGGCATCTTATTTTCTAAAAGAATTGTTCTTGACATATATTCAAGAGTCATGTTCTTTCTTTCGACAACTCCATTCTGTTGAGGAGTTCTTGGAGAAGAGAAATTGTGAGAGATACCATGCGTAACACAGAACAAATTAAATTCTAACTGATCAAGCTCTCTACCATGATCACTTCTAATTGAAGCAATAGGTAGGTTTTTCGAGGTTTGAAGTTCTCTGCAAAGCTTTGAAAATTCAGAGAGGGCTTCAGATTTTTCTTTCAAAAACATAACCAAAGTAAATCTAGAATAGTCATCTACAATAACTAGCATATATCTCTTATCTTTTGGAGTTGGAGTCCTCATAGGACCATATAGATCCATATGAAGTAATTCTATAGGTCTAGTAGTACTTACAAATTTCTTTGGCTTGAATGAGTTTCTGGTCTACTTACCCTAAGCACAAGCTTTGCATACTTTATCATCTTTGAACTTGATAGAAGGTAATCCTCTTGCCATATATTTGGAGATCAACTTGTTCAAGGTATGCAAGATAACGTGACCAAGTATTCTGTGCCAAATCTTTGAATCCTCTTTCAAGTCCTTGAGGCACTTCAAGCTTTTACTTGCAACTTTGTTAGTCTGGAAAGTATAAACATTGTTTGATCTAGAGGCTGTGAGAATACAATTTCCTGATTTCTTATTTTGCACCACACATTTCTCAATATCAAAGATAACCTTATTACCATTGTCACAAAGCTGAGATACACTAAGCAAGTTAAATTTCAAGCCATCAATACATCAGAAATTGAATTTTCAGAATCAGTACCAGCTTTACCAATACCAAGAATGTTGCATTTGCCTTTGTCACCAAGTGTAATTGAGCCTTCTGATTGCTCTTTCAATTATGGAATAGAGATATCTTTCCACACATGTGTCTTGAGCAATCACTGTCCATAAACCACTTCTGGTCTTTGACATTGGTGACAACCTGCAAACACGAATCACTGCCTTACCCAGCTGTAAGACCAAGTGTGAAATTTGGACTCATACTCAGGATCAACCATGTTGGATGGTCTGAACCCTTTAGCAACCCAAATCTGTCTGACTTGTCCTTTGAGTTGAAATGGGAATGTGTTCCTCATTATGTGAGGGTCTCTTCTTCTGAAAGGACAAGTCATCTTAACATGACCAATTTTATTGCAAAAATGACACTTAGGAGATGTTTTAGTTTCCAGCTTTCACAAATCTGGTATTGTTCTTTCTTGGAAAATTTGGATCGTATACAATACTAGTTTTGTGAACAGACTTTGAAATTTCTCCAGGAATCAAGTTCAACTTGTGTTCTGAGCCTGCAAGCTTGACTTTGACTAATTTAGATTCTTGAAGTTTCTCAGTAAGAATAGTCTTCTATTTATCTAATTTATCAACTTGATGTATCAGATTAACAAGGCTATCACTCAATAGAGAGTTCTCAGTTACTACTTCCTTGACTTTTGTTTTGATGGCTTTGAAAACTGGTTTTCAAGACCTTGAAATCACTGTCAATTTTTTCTGAGAGATTTCAAGATTCTGATTCAGACAATCAAGTTGTAAATTCTCTTTTGCTTGCTCATGAATTTTTTCTTTCAAAACTTTAATCTCCTTCAGATAGTCCTCTTCATTTGAAAGCATTGTTATGAGATAATCTGAGAGGGCTTCTTTTGGTTTTGAAATCAAACAGTTTTCCATTACCTCAATGTTCTTTTCAGAACTTTCATCATGCTTGGCCATGAAGCATAGGTTGGCATGTTCTTCTTCAGATTCAGAGTCACTTGAGATATCTGAATCAATCCATGAAGCTATCATAGCATTCTTTCTCATGTCATGATCTTTCTTCTGAAAGTTTTTGCTTTTCTTGCATGGACGGTCTCTAATCAAGTTTTCTGCATCACCACACTCAAAGTAGTTCATGACTTTTGATATATTACTTTGTGAAGAAGACTTACCTTTGTAGTCCTTGCTACTGGACGATCTGTGTCTGTGTTGAAGTCTTTGTTTCCAAATTTTTTATTCATCTTGAGAATTTTGGTCAAGGCTTTGGAAATCAAATAAAATGGATTTCATCATCATCCTCAGTTTCAAGGCTTTGAATTTTATAATTTTCTTTGGCCTTGAGTGCAAAGTTCTTGACACCTTCTGGTAGCTCTCCATCAGCCTCATTCATTGATATTTCATGTGTGAAAAGCTTCCTTTGTAGGTCATCAAGTTGGAGTGATGAGAGATCTTGAGCTTCTTCTACTGCAGCAGTCTTTGGTTCCCATTTTGCCTTTGGAAGACTTCTCAGAATCTCTTCCCTACCGTTTCTTCATTGGACATATGCTTTCCAAGTGAATCAAGGTTATTGACTATATCTGTGAACCTTTTGAACATGTCTCTGATTGACTCATCTGCATTCATCTTGAATAAATCATATTGTTTGAGATATATATTGATCTTGGTTTGCTTGACTTGACTGGTTCCTTCAAATGTCACTACAAGCTTATCCCAGATCTCCTTGGCACTCTTACAGCCTGAAAACCTGTTGAATTCATCTGTACTCAAAGCACAATATAAGACGTTAATATCTTTAAAATTCTTTGAGAATTGTTCTAGTTCATATGAAGAGAGAGAGAGAGAGAGAATCCTCAGATTTGGGAGTTTTAATCCCATCTTTCTCTGTACAGAAAGTATGAGGTCCATTATGAATAATGGCCCATAGCTCTATGTCTTGATCAATGATGAACATTTTCATCAGGGCTTTCCAGTGAGTAAACTTATCCCACAAAATAGAGGAGGTCTGTTAGCAGCTCTTCCCTGTGAGAAACCACCATCACCTGCAGTACTCATGATCACCAGATGGTTAAATCTTATATACTGATACAAGCTTTGATACCAATTGAAAGAGGAGTAAGCAGGTAGATATGCAGTAGAGATACTCTAGAAAAGGGGGGGGGGGTTGAATAGAGTATGCAAACTTTTTGTAAAACTTGCAAAGATAGAAGTTTTTGTGAAGAGCAATGCAGTTCACGGCCTTGAAAACAGTTTCAAGCCTTTGAGATCAAATACAGTTTAAGCAAAGAAACAAAAAAGTCTTTTTCAAGGCCTAGAAAAGAGTTTCAAACCCTTAAAAACATACTAGTTTGAATGCTGTAAAAAATAAGTATGCAAATGAATGTAAAAGCAAGAGACACATAATTTGTAGAGTTCAGTCCACTTGGACCTACGTCTCTGCCTCAGGGATCTTCTCCCTGCATGATTTTCAACATAATTCTTATTAATCAAAAGCTAAGCCCTAGATCTCAAGCACAGAGATATGCCTTACTCCGTTACAGCTTGTGGTTCTCTCACCTATCTAGTACCTGATCTAGCTAACTGATTAACTAAGAATTCTTTATTGTTCACTTTGAACAATCCTTGAGAATGAGAGATAGAAGTAGTATAAGAATGATATGCAAATAAAGCTCAGAGTAGAAGAACACTGGAAGTGTAAAACTGCAGTGAAGAATGCATTGATCTTTTGTGAGTTGGATTGGGAGAATGATGTGCTTCTTTGATGCTTGTCAATCCTGAAATGTGCCTCTCTTTTTTCTCCTTGAGTGTTTTTTTTGTTTCTTCAAATTGAGCTCTATATATACAACTCAGATGCTGTGCAAATCTTCCCTGATTTTCAGCAACAAACTTCCTGTTTTTGTAGGCAACAACTTTGACTCTTTTAACAGCCTTATCCAACGGATAGTTGATCATAATATTTAGAGATATTAATCTGTTCTTGTCTTTAAACAGATTGAGAAGCTGTCAAGAGTGTTTGATTGAACACAGAATCACATTCTCTCAATGTTTCCTTTCCTGCAAAAACCAGATTATGAAACTAATCTTGCAAACTAGGAAATAAAATTTCCGTTCAAAACTAAGTCAAACAGGTTAAACAAATAAGGTCTATGTGAATCATAAGCTTTTGTTTTTCATCATCAAGTAATGACATATCAAATATAGGGGTGAGAGAGTTAGAGTAAGATCAGGAGTATTCAGAGAAACTCCCCCTTAGAGTATGCATACAAGTTAGACAGTTTTAAGGCTTTGAACATTGTTTCAAGGCCTTGAAATAGCTCTCTGCTATTTCAAGCCTGTGAAACCTGTGATTTAAGGCTTTGCAAACTGCTTCAAGGCCTTGAATTAGCTCTGTATTTCAAGCCTGTAAAACCTGTGAACTTATAAATTTTATATTACCTAAATAAAAGAGTTTGTTGATCAATATAACATTAATCATGTGTCTCTACTGCATAAGTTCGTTTATGGACTCAAAGAAGGTTCTTGGTGTAACAACATGAGTCGATTATTGTCCCAGCGTCTTCGTTATTCTTACCACCGAATAGAAATGCTTAAGCCGGGTAGTAGTAATCCACAAGGTGTACTATATACAAGAAATCTAATCCACAATATATCGATGTGGGATGGGATATTACAAGCCCCCACCTTACATACATATCGTCCACAACATATCGACGTGGGACATGATATTACACTGGATCTTTATGTGAGAGATTCACTGCTTATATTTTGTATCTTAATTTTATTGCATCTAGAGCATATTCTTCACTTTTTACTAGAAGGGTTCAAGCATATAATACAGTTCTTGTTCTATACTCCCTCTGTCCCACCCAATTCTTTAAAGTTTCCTTTTCGGGACGTCCCAGCCAATTTTTTAAACTTTCCTAAAATGTCAACTTTTTACAATGAAAATACCATATTACCCTTTGAAGAAGTAACATTTTGCAGTTAAAATACCATCTTACCCTCACTTATTGGGGCTATTATGGACTTTTCATAGCCTTTTTTAATAAAGCAACTCACCCAGTTTCTTAAAGAAATGGGTGGGACGGAGGGAGTATGTACATGACATTATACTGACTGAAATAATGAAAAATATATCTTTATTTTTCTTATTAGATTGAGTGCCAATTTTTTTTAAAAGAACACAGGCACCCTAGCATAGTTTTAGCATTTATAAATTAATCATAAGTTGTCAGACATTTTTATTAATCAAGCGACATATGCTTTTGATCTTGTAGCCATATTTAATATAGCTTAATTCAATCTCGTTCTAATCCACTGGCTTATGGCGCAACATATCATGCTCAAGAAGGTACTTTATTGTATGATCCAACTGTCTTTAGGAATATTGTTGGGTAACTCCAATATTTAACTTTTATTGCGACCAATATTGCTTTCTCAATTAATTATCTATGTCAAGTTGCATTCCTCCACATATGTGGATCATATAGGATCTAAAAGGATTCTTAGATATTTAGAAGGACAACTTCATCATGGAATTTCTACTAAAAAGATTTCATTATGTCTTGTTGGTTTCTCATATGCAGACTGGTCAAGGAATCCTAGAGAGAGGAAAAGTTTAGTCTGTGTGGTATTTATGGGGGGCACAATCCATTTAGTACGAATTTATTTATGGCTAGAAAATTCATCGTATTATTTATTGGATATTTAATATAATGAAGTCCTTAGATTTACAATTGTGTTGTTTATTAAATATCCCTAGTCCAGTATAATGATTAATGAGACAATCATCTATAGACTAGTATGGGGTTTGATTGATATGGAGATATCATGATCCAACACATAGGTGTGCATTAAGGGTAATGACGCACTGGATTGACCCATCTCCGAGAAGGCTACATACACG
This sequence comes from Linanthus parryae, assembly GCA_023055425.1. Classification (NCBI taxonomy): domain Eukaryota; kingdom Viridiplantae; phylum Streptophyta; class Magnoliopsida; order Ericales; family Polemoniaceae; genus Linanthus; species Linanthus parryae. Next base: position 43,745,098 of record JALGPY010000009.1, read on the forward strand.
TTATGTTAAGTCTTAAGCGCTTCTCGTGGTGCAATGGTATTGTCATCCTTAGACTTGAAGTCACTAGATATTCTAGTTGTGGATTATTGTGATTTTGGTAGCGTTAAACGCTACACCGTAACTGGGTAGTTATAAAGGCGTTTACCGGATACAATAAGAAGCAAGCTTATAGATCGTAGTGGACGTAGATAGAATTCTTCCCTCCCAAATAACGGGAGCAAATATCCTAGGCCACTCGAGGGATAGTGCTTATAGAATGTCTGGCCAGACTCAAATAAATCAATATGAATATTGATGTTATTTGCACGAATAAGGCTATTCCCATGGATCGCGAAACTGTGAATTGGATATACGAGTGTGACCTGTATGTCTCGTGTCCAATCCGGATATAGAGACAAAGGGATGAGACAATTACTTGTACAAGGTTTGTCAAGATGACTATTCTATTAGTTGGCTAGAATGGATGTTTTGCTAGAAACTGCTCCATATTAGCAAATTGTTGCTACCAACTAGATAGAACCTATGGGGTCACACGCTATATAGAGTTGAACTAGATTTGGGAATTAATTAATAGGATTAATTAATTAGAAGGATCACTTTGAAATACCTTGCAAACTTAGTAGGACAAAATTGCATGGAAGGGACTAAAGCGAATTCTAGTAGGACTAGAATATGTCCTTTAGGTAGTTGGCAATGATTTGTTGGACTATATGAAGGACACAACTTCCTTTCTTCCCACACTTATGAACTTATTGATCATAACTTGAGTGGGAGAGAACAAAAAGGAGAGAGCAAGCAAGCAAAGAGGTACCCGTCGCCCCCCTTTGCCGCCGCCCGTCCTCATTGGCCCACAAGGAGGCCGAGACCTCCTTGTTTGTCTCGTTTTGCGTGATTCTTCTTCCTCTTCCTCATTTCGGGCTAGCACAAAGGATTGGGAAGATCTATAATTCAACTCTAGGCGTGGATCAACTATAGAGAACGTGACACAATTCGCGTTTGAAGTCATCAAAGGAGAAACCCTAAGGTGTGTTATTGATTTCTTCCCTTACCATCTTTATGTCTCTTGACTTGTGATCTTTGGAGGGTATTGCATGTATTATGTTTGTTTGTGTTTCCGTTGCGCATCCATGAATCAAAACCCTACAGTGGTATCAGAGCCACAGGTCGTAGAGCATAAACGTGGTTTATGTGTTACATTTGATAGCTTTACACCTTAAAATTGTTGTTTATCGCGTAAAACAAGAAAAATCAAGCATATGATGCAATTTGTCAATAATCTATCATAAAAGGACCTAGTTTTTGCATTGGATGCATCAATTAGTGAGTTTGAGAAATTTTAGGATCTTAGATCTAGGGTTTGGGCATCCTTTGGAAAGAAGGAGTTCTTCCCATACAAGGAAACAACCAAACTTGGGCACCAAGCAAGGGAGTTGTTTTGGAAACAACTCCCAAAAGAGGTTCGGCCCCCCCTAGGGACCGCCCCTCCTTGCTTGCCGCCCAAGCAAGGCTCGGCCTAGGGTCCGGGGCAGCCCTAGCCCGCAGCCTAGCCGCGTGGGCTAGGGGCCGGCCGGCCCAAGGCCTTTGCGGTTCTCTTTTGGGCCCGGGCAATTCGATTGTTCGGCCCCATGGACCGTTTTAGCCCTAGAATATCCTAAAATTAATTAAAATTGACCAAGCGCGTGAAAATTGGATTTTAACTGTTTATGTGCAATTCGCGTGGTGATTGGATATGGCCTTAGGATGTGGTTTATTGTGGATGTTTAATTTTTGTGGTTTGGTTTACGGCCTGCGAGCTGATCAATTAATTGTAATAATTAATTAGGGTTTTATGGCCTGCGAGCCATTTTTTTCTCAACATGTGAGATTTATTTTATTTAGTATAGTTGTTAGCTAGTGCTAGATAGAGTAGATTGTTAGCCAAGATTGAAGAAAAGAAGCCCAAAGTCAAAAGGAGCCACAAAAGATGGAGCATGGAGCATTCCACATGACTATGAAGGATGGACCAAAAGATCAAGATGCATGGAGATGTGTTTGCTTTTAGGGTTCATAGATAATTCCATTGGCTTGGAATTATCTTAGTCTAGAAAAGGCCATATCCACATCACGTTTGATTTTTGTTTTGTGGTTGTTTATTTTACCGTCTTATTATTTTGTGGTTGGTGTATGGATGATACATGCAATTAGGATAATAAGGTAATTAGACAAACCGGATCTATTATTTGGAGTTGTGCCCAAACTCAAATAGATAGATTAGTTGATATTGATCAACCAAAAAATTAAAAAAATTGAATTTAAAATCCCTCAAAATTCAAATATTGTGTTCTTGCCTTCTCGTTATTTAAACACTCATTATCATCATGATTTATCAAGTTCGTGCGTGCCAAAGCATGGCGACTTGGTTCATAATGATGGAATGCGATGGCACAAGCTAGTAATGTGCAATTGTTTAAATAAGAGGTTGAACACTACTTGGCTATTAATGTGATTAAAAACCTAGAGGCAATCAATTGGGATTATCCATATGGATGGATAAATAAGGAGTTATTTGCCCAATTGAACCAAGAGTTGCATAAAAGATGCAACTGGAAATTGTTCCTACCTAAAGTAGTCAAATTGTGGGTGACTTGTCAAAGCAAGCTCATAAGGAGATGAAACATGGATCTTGGTCCACTAGAAAATATAAGGATATTTTCCGCATTAATATCTTGAGGGTTATTAATCCGTAAAATAATAGTGGGAGCTATATTTGATAAACTAGCCATTATTGAATATAGTCAAAAATTCACAAATACTAAAACTTGCGTATTTTCCTTTTGTAGAATTCCAAATGGCAAACAACTCATCGAGTTCACAACATTCCCTACGATCTGTCCTTGAGAAGGACAAGCTCTCTGGAACCAACTTCCTTGATTGGTATAGAAACTTGAGAATCCTTCTCAAGCAAGAGAAGAAACTGTACGCAATAGAGGAGCATGTTCCAACAGGTCCAGAGAACCAAACACCTGCAGCCCTAAAGGCGTATCAAAAGCGTGTTGATGACGCTAATGATGCGGCCTGCCTTATGCTATGCACCATGACTTCTGAGCTTCAGAAGCAACACGAAAACATGAATGTCGTCGATATGATCGTGCATCTGAAGCAGCTCTTCCAAGAGCAGGCAAGGGTTGAGAGGTATGAGGTCTCTAAGGCATTGTTCAAGTGTCATCTGGCAGAAGGGAACCCGGTGGGACCTCATGAACTCCGTATGATCGGGTACTTGGAGAATCTCGCCCGACTATTGTTTCCGGTCGGCCAAGAGTTGGAAACCGATCTCGTGTTGCAATCGTTGCCTCAGAGTTATGGACAGTTCATCACGAACTATAACATGAACGAGATCGTGAAACCGCTGCCAGATTTGCTCAATATGTTGAGGACAGCTGAACAAAGCATCAACAAGGGTATGGGCAAGGCCATTATGATGGTGCAGAAAGGAAAGGGCAAAAGGTTTGCCTCATCCTCCAAGGGCAAAGGCAAGTCAGTTGCCAAGTCCAACGAACCTGCTCTTAAGCCTGTTGGTGGCATTGCCAAAGGTGTGACTAAAGTGGAGTGTCACTACTACAGTCAGCCGGGACACTGGAGGAGGAACTGCCCAAAATATCTGGAGGACAAGAGGCTTGGAATAGTGATTCCACCACCACCAGGTATTTTGGTTGTAGATGTCAATTTAATTGTCTCTACATCAGCGGTATTAGATACTCGATGTGGATCTCACATTTGTCGAAATGTGCAGGATCTAAAGAGAAGTAGAAGATTGGCTAAAGGGGAGATAGATCTGCGCGTTGGGAATTGAGCAGAAGTTGTTGCGTTGGCCGTGGGCGTGTGCGAGTTATCTCTGCCTTCAGGTTTAGTTTTAGAATTAAATAATTGCTATTTTGTGCCTGCTATGAGCAGAAACATTATTTCTATTTCTTGTTTGGACAAGGAAGGTTTTATTATTTCAATAAAGAACAATTGTTGTTCCTTTTATTTGAATAATATTCAGTATTTTAGTACGCAATTATTTAATGGACTGTATGTCCTTGATCTAAGCAATCATGTCTACAACATTAATACCAAGAGGATTAAAATAAATGATTTAAATCCTTCTTACTTATGTCACTGTCGTTTATGCCACATAAACGAGAAACGTGTATCTAGACTCCATAAGGATGGACTACTAGACTCATTTGATTTTGAATCATATGAGACATGTGAGGCTTGTTTATTGGGAAAAATAACCAAGTCTTGTTTCAATAAGAAAGGTGAGACGACTAGTGAGCAATTGGCACTCATACATACTGATGTGTGTGGGCCATTTGCCACGCCTGCCCGGGGTGGTTACGTCTACTTCATTACATTTATTGATGATTACAGTAGATATGAATTTGTGTACCTTATGAGGGCCAAATTCGGTTCCTTTTGAAATACCTCGTACTTTGTTTGGGGCTATTTTGTTATTTAGAAGAGTTGTGTTGTTATTGAGTAATTCAAGTCATAGTTTCTAAAGTTAGAGAAAAAAAAATACTACTAGTAAACTTGTTACTTAGTGGTAATTCCAAAAATACCCCTCTTGCATTTGCAATCTTGTAGTTAACTTAATTTGTAGTATTTGCCTACCAACCCTCAACTTCTTACTACTTCAATTTCTAACCCCAACTAATTTGTTGGGAGAGTTGTAATTTCTCTCAAGTCCCTCCCCACCACTACCAAAGTCAACACTAATAAAAAAATACTCCTACGTCTTCCTATGGAGCTATACCCACACTTGTAGTCACATGTCCATATAAGATGAACCCCCCACACACATTAAAACTACCACATCATTTCCTCACTCCTTCCACCCTAAATTATCTCTATCTCACTCCTAAATTTCGTCCAAAACAATGAGGGCATCATAAACATCACCCTCTTCCTCAAAAACCCACTTCTCTCATCTCTCTCTTGCCTCCATTGAAGGAGCTTCAAGTATAGGGAGAAATCAAGCACTCCAAGACCCTCTAAAACTCCAAAATATCTCTAAGGGCTGGTAGTTAGTGTTCTTTCTTTTCTTTTGCCCTTCATATCTTGTGAAAATAGTTGTTGGAAGCATGTCTTGTTAGAAATCTCTTGATTTGATGATGCATGTGTGCCTAGAGCATGAAATTAAGACTTTGGACTTGTGTTTTATCAAATTTTTCACTTGATTCCTCAAATTTCTTGTTTGATTTCTTTTTATATGTTTAAAGGTCTGTTTTTGAGCATAAGAACATGTTTCTCAAGTTGCATGTATCATATGAATGATTTGATCAAGATTTGGAGGTTTTAGGGAAACATGCATGTTGATACAATCTGTGTAGTGTGTGAAAAACGTGGTATATGTTGTACTTTGGTCTCTGTAAAAATTATAAAACTCACATTTTATGAAACTAGACTCAGAGGGGGTCAATTTGAGAAAAAAATCATCCTCATAGCATTCTTAGATAATGAGTAATGGTCATTTGGACTTGCATGTTTTCTGGAACTCTGTTTCAGGACCAGTCTTGGCATTTTCACTAAAAATTCAATTTTCAGAAACTTTGTGAACCCCCTCTTTCTTGCGTACTAACTAGACACATATAATATTAACTAGTCTTGACCCCGCGCCATGGCGAGGGCTGTGTGTGTTTGCTTGTGCTTCAATGTACGCCGCTAAAGTAGAATGAACATATGTAGAAAGTTATTGAGATTCTCTTTAAAAATATATAATCAAAAGTAGGATCCATCAGTAACAATATAGCAGCGACATAATTAACTGGAAATAAAATTTACATCATTAAATATTCGAATATGTTATACTTGTATTCCTAATGTCGAAATAGAATGTGTAACTAAATTATGGAGATCACGTTTTTTTAGTTGTCAAATAGCATCCAAACGTTGTCAGAATTTGGCAGGTGGTTGCGCTTTCTCAGATCTCTTCAATTTTGCTTGGGGAGCATTGTCTTGTAAGTTGCATCCATCATGTAATGCTTCCTTATCCTTCAAAATTAACACCCATTTTCTTTTATTGACGCGGGAGTTGGTCATTAACGATCTGAATTGGAAGGATACATGTATGAATATACGTAAGTAATTCATTTTTAGGACAATGAATGCATTGAATAGTTAAATATTTGACTCGGAATAATTGATTTGAAAACTTAAAAGAAGTAAACCGAGTTAAACTTACACTTTCATCTAGCTTGTTTGAATTTGTTGGAGCTCCCTTGGTTCTTGTGCTGGCTTTTTATTTCCTTGTGGTTTTAAGCTGCAATTTTGGGTGGTTGTCCAAAGAAGTAATATGTGAGTCCTGCGTATGAATATAAGAACAAAGAATGTAGAGATATTTCACGGCTAGTGTAATGTATTTTGGTATGGATTTAAACAGTAGAAATCACCGTTACATCCCTCATCTGAATTCTTGCCATCCTCATTGTTCTTTGAGCTAATGTTTTGCTTCATTATCACCATTTAGGCCTGAACCGACAGAGGGCTATGGGGGGGGGGGGTTGTCTGAGAAGGTAACGTCTACTTCATGCGTATCAGTGTATGGTAAAGAGAATGCTTATCGGAGTAATTCAAGACATTTTCTACTTGTATTTATAAAAAAATAGTTGGTAGTTAATGTTGGTTATCTTGTTGAAATTGTTTGAGAAGAATGCCGTTTGTGAGAGAATGTGAGATTTACATTGTTAAACTTGATGCTATAATGAAAAGTAGAAGAACAGAGCTAAAACGCCGATATTTATGTTGTGTTTTCAAATGGATGTAAGTTTTTACCAATTGGACGAATCACAGATTGGTTAAACTTTATTGGGGAAAACACACTCGCGAAGCAGTATTGGTTTCCTGCGAATGAGCAGACTCAATTATACTTTCAAAGAGAATTATGGATGGGTTTCATTTATACAGTTCGAAACAACAGTAAACTTACACTTAGGCCTTTGGCTTTTGAAGTTAATGATCGTTTCATTGGGGTGCTCTTGCTTATGGTCTCCGTTGGGCTGTCTAGCAAAAGAGATTCTTTGTCCTGCATATAATTTTTTTGATAAAGAACTTGTTAACTTGAGCAATGTTAGGTCATTGCTATGTGATTAACATTCAGGTGTCTTTACAATGAAAATGAAATTGTTGCAAGATTTAGTATGGTAAGTTTGGGTTTCACAGTGTTAAAATAACGATGAGAGCAATAACTTCCTTCGATAGCCTTAATACAAATATTATAATAGCAATGGCCTTACCTCAACCTCTGTGTGTTTTTTTTGCTTCGCCTTCATCTGTTATTGAAGGGTCCCACATCTTTGTTACGGTGTATTTTTGCGAGCCATCTTCGATATTGCGTTCATTGATTTTTACTTCAAAAATATAGGAGTTGTTGCATAAATTCTGTATAATAACATGCACGATTTTGATTCCATCTTTCTGTTTTGATATGAAATGAGGTAAAAACGAAACTGGGGTTAGCGACTCATTGCTTTGAAAAATGATAGAAGAAGCAGATTAAGAGTAAGATTTCCTGACAAATAAGTACGTAAATTTAAATTAACAATTCAGTGTTGGGTGAATCATAGAATAAAATGATAGGGTGAAAAGATAACAAAGTTCTTTAAAATCTTTTTCATAAAGAAATTATGAGAATGCGCATGGTTGTTAAACAGACATTAAGTTCAAATAATTTCATATATATATATATATGTAAATATATATATATATATATATATTTAAATTATTTATATGTACGACAAATTTTCAAAATTTTCAACAATTATTTGTATTGTTTACCTCGACAACCGTTGAAGCTAGTTCAACTGCTTTTTTCTTAAGTATTTTCTCTGTCGGATTGTCAAAAATGACAAAAGTTGCCGTACCAGTGGAGTCGTTAACTTCGGCCTCGATCTTGTAGCTGCTTATTAAGAAAATCTTTTGGTAAGAGTTAAGCAAAATAATGCAGAAATAGAAAATTGATAACATATACCCGGGAATTATTCAACCTGGGTGTTGGGAGAATTGGTGGCCCCTTGCATTGATGACACCAAATTAGAGTGAAAAATGTCGAAGAAAACTAAGAGACAATTGTAAAAATTACTGACATAATGAAAAGGGGACTTCAACATAGAAAACATTTTTAGCAAACAAAAATTACAAATTAGGAACCAAAATATGTAGATCTCTATAGTTCGTTCTCAAACCAGAAAACCCATGGGGACTATTGTTCATTCTTAATCTGTGACGGAGGTAAGCTTGTAATTGATTTCAATTGAAGACCTCTGAACGTCGGGTTCAATTTTGATCGAAACCATTTTTTTAATTTGTAAGCAATTTGTTGAATTGTTTGCTTGTAAATTTGGTTAACAGTTAAATCAAAGGCAACACAGTCACACAAACATGGAAGAATTGCAAGCTCAACCGAAACACATGTGCAGAGGAAAAAACGTGTGAGGTGATTGGGAAAATTGATAGTTCTTGTCAAAATGTTGAAGAGAAGTAACATAACCTGAAGAACACAGCAAATATACTACTGTAATGAACTATAGAGGAAGGGAAAAACACTTTTGGCAAACTGAAATCTAAATGGATTTTTTGTTTACCTCTTCAGGGGAGGGAGGAGTGGTACTGGAAGCGGCGGCCAGTAGGAGTAGGAGATTATGGCTTCCATTTTATTTCGGCTTTGGTCGATTATGTTTCCGGGCGGCGAATCGAGGTTGGGGTTCATTGCACCGCTCGGCGAATTCGTCTGGTTTCAGATATCGTTGGTGAAGATAAGGAGGCACAAAGATGTAAAAGATGAACAAAAATAAAGGAACACACTCTCACCTCTGCGAGTTTGCGAAATGGCAGTATAACCCCCGGGATTAATATGAAGCAGTACACTCTCAGCTCTTTCAATTTGCGAAACGACATTTTTAACCCCCCCTATTAATAACTGACATCACCCTCTCAGCCTTGGAGTTCAAATATTCTCAGTTTCAGTTAAGGGAACGGTGTTTACATCACCGTCTGAGGTGTGGAAGTAAAACATTTCCAGCTCTTTTAGTTTGCGATTTGGCACTTTCACCCCCCATAAGGAAATGGCACTTTCACCCCCTTTTAGGCTCGTATTATGCTCCATTCTCAAACTAATAATCAGATCAATTTTGACAGGTGGTAAGCCTTGCAATGGTATTCTTTCTGAATTTGTTTTTCAATGAGATTCATTGAACTCACTTTTTTTTAAATATGAAATGCATAGATAATAAATGAAAAATGAATTAGCAAATGTCCATGCATGGAGATGTGTGTGAATAATGGATTGTTCAATTTTCCATGTATGGAGATGTGTAAAGATTGGAGTTATTTTTTTTTTATGTATGATATGGCACAGAATTTGAGTTGGCAATTTGTAATTGGCTCTTCAATCCTACACATGTCCTTAAGAACTTAGGTGGCAATATTTAATTGGCAATTTCTGCCACATAACATGACATATGGCATGTTCATATTTCTTCTGAAATCCTAAGTGTCATGAGGAGGATGAACCTCTCTCATAACTTTGCTTTTATATAGATATAGATTCTGGAGAAGATGAGCATCATTGCTATTCTCCAAGGGGTAGTAATCACCTTTTGAAGTTGAGATTTACTTTCAGAATTCTCTCTGCACAACACTCTTTGTTTATTTTATATCTTTATTTCTATAATATCTATTAACAAGATTCATGATGTTTCAGAAACTAGACACATTTTTCTACCTTATGAGAGAGTTTAAAATTTTTTAAAAGTGTTTTGGTATTGTAAATATGGCTCTAAAGTCAGAGCTACAAATCAGTCCAGATTTGTAGTTTCACATTTTTATAATAACTTTAATTTTCACATGTCTAAGTGTTGGATTTGATGTGTTTTGATAAGTGAACATACTTATATGTGCATTTGTGACATATGTGATTATTTAGCATGTATGTTACATTTGGATTATGTATGTGTAACTTGGTGGTAATGAGTACGTATATGTGTGATTGTAGACATCGGGTTCGTAGGAGACGAGTTTGTGCCTTCGGAATTCTAGGATTGCTCTTTGTTGCCTCGCGCTTGTATATCCTTTGGTAAGTATATGTGTGCAACCTTTACAAATCAAATTTAGATTTTAGTTGATTTTCAAACTTGCAAATTAGGTTATGAAAATGAAAATTGGAGCATGTGAGAACTTTTAATAATCTATATCGTACTCGTTGAAAAAATTACTTGGGAAAAACTTTGAGTTGTGAAAATAAAATATGTTTGAAACCGGAATCATAATACACTCATAATAGATATAGGGCTATGTACGGAGTTATATTGTGGCTAGGGTCGGGGACGCCAAGCGATCCCCCAACTATATAGCCGGAAGCAATGCTTCACTTCGTTGGATAAAACTTAAATGTTTAAAATCCACCCCCGATGAGCCTATATGTATCAAGGTATTGCGGCCAAGGGGTTTATAGAGCTAGAGTGCTACTTATACTTGTACGAGTCACTACGGTATAGGGGTGTCGACACTTAAGGCCTTTTAGCTAGAATTTGTGAGCGGGGATTGACGTATGGGCTCCCATAACGCTCGGGAGAAATAGGGTTGTTAAACCCTAGAATGCACCCTTTAGCGATTCATTGTGATTCCTCGGTCTACATTGATCCCGTTGGTGGCTCTGGATATGCTCCAACCAAATGAAAACGTTAACGTAACTTGTTACTGCAATTAAACAATTGTTTTAAATTTTTGAAAATATTATTTCTGTTTTACTGCCATTATTTAAATTCTTCTTACCTCTTTTGTAACTTATAACTGTGTTTCCTAGCCATCTATTTACGCGTTGTAGCCTATATTTACTCAGTTTTGACTGACTTTATTTAAATTGTGGTGCTCCATTATTTTATTTTAAATCACCACAGGTTCGAGCTCGCGAGGGAGGGGGACGTTCAACTAAATATAGGCAACGGTAGTATATAGATCACGTAGCCTCCATGACAGTTCTTTTCTTTTGGTAGTCGTATCACTTTTTTTTTTTTTTTTTTTTTTTTTTTTTTTTTGTGAACAACGATGTACAAACGTTTTATTGTAAATAGTAATGTAATCGGTGGGTTTTGTTTGATCGCATATAACCAAGAACCGTGATCCTACTCCGTTACCCTAAGAGGTTCATCACCTTGGGTGGAGGGCACTCTTCATAATTCCCGAAGGTTCGGGTATTATGGGGTGTTTGAGTTGGTATCAGAGCACGGTTCTATGGTTTATGTGGATCATTCAACTCACATCAATATAAGAACTCAATTAAAACTTGAACTTTTTCTAAACATATAAAATTGGCTAGGACAACTTAATTGGATAATAATAAATAAACAAGCCGGGGGACTTGGGCGTCGAATCGTTAGATAAATACTAGTTACAAACGTGCTACTTATTTGGTGTGCTCGAATTTAGTTGTTTAAACGCTACGACCATGACTCTTAGGAGGTAAAGACTAGATTAAAAAAAAAAAAAAAAAACTAGAATTTAAGATAATGGTTTAATGAATACTTGTTAGTCCTTATAGGATGGATAGAAACGCTTGGATCCCGGCCGAGTTCCGTAACGATGTCCACCCAATTGACCGTCGACTAAGGGAGGACCCGACCTACGAGGACTTTAGCACCCATGTGGTATTCCATTGCCAACGGTGGGAGATTTGGCATCCTCACTTTGCGGATTACCTCAACCCGCTTGTTCAGTCCTATTTCCTACTAGAGGCCTTACACCGTTCGGGCGACCGTTACGGCACCATTTTGAGGAGGAGGTATCATGACTTGGTTACCCCCAACCGGAAACCAAATGAGACCAAATGGAAGCGTGAGGGTACCTATGTTATAACACCTGAAGGCATTTGTTCCCGAATACTCGAGATGATCATTATGGAAGAAGAAGAGGGAATGGGAAGTACGCGTGGCATCCAAGACGAGGGTTCGGCAATGAACTAGAGATGTTACTTAATCTACTTTTATCCTATGTTGTTATACTATCTAAATATGGCTTATAGCCATTAGGATGTTGTCTTGATATTAGTTGTGTGACTTGTTCTATGTAACTTAAATGTGGGTACTTTGCTTGGATGATCACGTGTCTTATTAAGTATGATATATCCTAAAATTTGATGTAAAAAAAAAAATTGCGTGATGTATGCTATATTCTTGGTTTATGATATGGAGAGGGAATTTTCTTAAATTATATATTAAAAAAAAAGTGTATATAGCTATATACAAAAAAAATATGTCTTCTAAAAAAAATGATTTTATTATGTGGAATATACCGAAAGTCTAAGTTGCCTACTTATATAAACACTCCCTACGTATTTAAGAATATATATTTTTCTTTCCACTATGAATTCTTTTATTACGTGTAACTTATTTAATTATTAATTACACGCTTAACTTAGAACCACTTCTGAGACTTCTCTTTTATCCTTCACCAGATGGCGCGCTTACCAGTCCCTCATCCAGACAACTTCGCACCGGGTGCTACTCCAGTCGACTTGAGATTCATGCCGGGAGAGGAGACCATCGCTGAGCTTTGTGATTACATGAATGAATATTGTTTAGCCCTCAGCCAGAGCCCACACGGTGATGAAAAATTTTCACATCCACTGGCCATATGTCACTTTATGCTGGAGGTACTCCCAAGAGAGCAACCTTGGAATCGGGTGAGGGATAAGTATGTGGACCTAGTCGTGGAGAACGAATGGGGGGAAATTGTTCCCAACACATGCCGATACCGCCATTATGTGGATGACATTTACTGGATCACGCCCTCCGAGCTCAAGAACGAACTGGAGCAGCAATGGCATCAGCATCAGGAGCATCAACAACAACAACAACAACAACAGCAGCAGCAGCAACAACAACAAGAGGAAGAAGAACCTGAGGAGGTAGAAGAAGAAGAAGAGGAAGAGGAAGAAGAAGTAGCTATCGACGATGTAGAGGAAGAATGGGAGGAGGATTGGATGGAACAGGATGATGAGAACCAAGAGCTGGTCGAGAATCAAGAAGACCACGAGATTGAGGTTGACCCCATGACCCTTGGAGACACCGGACCTGAGTGCATTACCGATGATGAGAGTCTTTAGGCCTATCTTTATCTTCTCTCTAGAAAGTGGTAGTTGTGAATATCTAATATGATGTATTTTGGTAAGCCATGTGATGTGATGCTTGTAATGTTAGCTTGACGTGACGCTTGATGGACATGTTCCTTTTTGATGTATGTGCAATGTATATATTAGATTATGATCACTTGTGTTTACATTTCATGCATTATGCATATTTCATGCATTAATTAGATGAATACCTAAGGTTAGTACCAACCCCACTAAATATGATCCCAGGACTTTAGAAAGGATGCAACCTACTCCCTCCGTCCCATGAGGATGTTCAAATTTTTTGAAAGTTGCTTTATTAAAAACGCATTGAAAAGTCTTTTTTGCCCCTGTCAGTTTCAATTAATTACTGGGTGGGATCCCAGTCAGCACATGAATTAGGAAATCTGCTAATGTTTCCCTCCAAAATGAAACACCAAAAATTACAAACTTCCCTCCAACTCACATCAGTCTAATCCCACACATTTACTACCATAGTTACAAAACATCATCCAGGGGCCTTAAAATACAGATCTGAAATCATCAAATTATACAAACCCATTTGAGAGAGAGAAAGGGAGAGAATGTTGAAGAACAAAACAGAGCATTAAAGCTTTCTGCACCATTTCTGGTTGCAGAAATTAACCATTTATGCAGAAGCATTGAAGCTTCTTCAACCTCACCAATCTCCTGCAAACTCTTCCACATCATCAAGACCATTACTGCTCCCTCCAAATTCCTTATCCACTTTTTTCTCAAGCATCTCATCTGTCATTACATCAACAAGCAGCACATCAACAATGGTGGCAAAAAGATTAAAGTGGGAGGAGAAGGAGGGAATCAAAGACTACCTACTTCAAGAAAGTAGAAAAATCAAACAGGGATCTAATACTCACATGGTTGCAGGTAAGGGTAGTGTTCAAGTTGCAGCATCTAAATGGGGAGTTAGTTTGAAGTCCATTTACAAAATTTGGACTCAAATTAAGGAGCTTGACAAAAATGGGTTACCAATAAAAGTGAAACCCAAATATGCTGGGAATATCATTCCTCCAATGATAATGCCAAGCCTAGAAATAGGCAACATTTTGCTCAAGAAGAGAAAGACAATCAGAGCTCTTGCAGGTAAGTGTTGCTCTCAGAATTTGCAGTCACTAACATGCCAAATTTATGCGAAACTTGATAATGTAAATCATGTCAAAGTGGTAGCATTACAATTTGGACACTTCAACCACAAATTGAAACATTAAACTACACTAACTAACTGTCTCAGTTTCATATCATCATCACATTGTAGTTTAACTCAATTGTAGGAGCATCACACATGTAACACTAACCAAATGAGCACGAAAATACAAAATCAAATACACACATTTAGATCATGAAGTGAGGTGCTTTATTTCATCACAGAGTATGCATTGAATCATGTTTGTAATGTGAATGTGAATCATGTCTCTAACTGCTGTGAATCATGTAGAAGCCACTCTCAGAATTTGCAGTCACTAACATGCCAAATTTATGCGAAACTTGATAATGTAAATCATGTCAAAGTGGTAGCATTACAATTTGGACACTTCAACCACAAATTGAAACATTAAACTACACTAACTAACTGTCTCAGTTTCATATCATCATCACATTGTAGTTTAACTCAATTGTAGGAGCATCACACATGTAACACTAACCAAATGAGCACGAAAATACAAAATCAAATACACACATTTAGATCATGAAGTGAGGTGCTTTATTTCATCACAGAGTATGCATTGAATCATGTTTGTAATGTGAATGTGAATCATGTCTCTAACTGCTGTGAATCATGTAGAAGCCACTCTCAGAATTTGCAGTCACTAACATGCCAAATTTATGCGAAACTTGATAATGAAATCATGTCAAAGTGGTAGCATTACAATTTGGACACTTCAACCACAAATTGAAACATTAAACTACACTAACTAACTGTCTCAGTTTCATATCATCATCACATTGTAGTTTAACTCAATTGTAGGAGCATCACACATGTAACACTAACCAAATGAGCATGAAAATACAAAATCAAATACACACATTTAGATAATGAAGTGAGGTTCTTTATTTCATCACAGAGTATGCATTGAATCATGTTTGTAATGTGCAGCAAATATAACAGCTTCCAAGTCCACAGTAGGAAGATGGAAGGGGAAAGGAGATTTAAGATCATGTACTAGTGCAGTTAAACCTCTTCTGAACTATCATCACATGTTGAAGAGATTGAAATTCTGCATAAATGCACTTTACATGGATATCACAGGTGTCATCAAGTTCAAACCAATGGACCACATTGTGCACATTGATGAAAAATGGTTCTACCTGAAGCAACTAATAGAGAGGTTCATACTGCTATCACATGAGGTCACACCACATACAACTGCAAATTAAAAGGCATTTATACCAAAGTTGATGTTCATGTGTGCAGTTAGCAGACCCATTTTTGGAGAAAATGGTGAACTACTATGGGATGGTAGACTTGGTATTTGGCCTTTTGTGGAAGAATATGAAGCTCAAAGGAATTCTGTATACAGACCAAGGGGTACACTTGAGTTGAGGCCAGTTCCATCAGCTAACAAAACAGTTACCAGAGACATGATAATTGGTCAAATAATACCATCAATCAAGAGGAATTGGCCTGCTTGTTTATCAAAAAACATCAAGATACAGCAGGACAATGCACCTTGCCATGTATCAAATGATGACCCTGAATTCAGACAAGCAGCAACAAGTGATGGATTCAACATCACTATGATAAATCAACCCCCAAGAAGTCCAGACCTCAACATCAATGACTTAGGGTTTTTTAGATCAATTCAGAGTCTGCAACAAGAGATGCAGACAGAGAGTGTTGAGGAGTTGATTGAGGTAGTGCAGATGGCATATGAAGTGCTCACACCAGAAACACTTGATGATGTGTTTCTTAGTCAACAACAATGCATGGTTGAAATGATGAAGGTCAAGGGACACAACAAATATCAACAACCACACATGGGTAAGCAACATTTAAGAGCAATAGGCATGTTGCCTAGAGATTTGGAAGTGGATAAGGAACTTGTCAAGGATTGTATTGAGTATTTGTTGGAGAAGAATCAACAAATAGACAATCCAATCCTTCTGCAAGCTTTGGGTTATGGTATTTAGACACACATGTAATGTGTTCTTTTGATGTCTCAGATCATTTAGAATGATCATCACAGACATGTAATGTCATCTTTTGATGTCTTAGATCAGTTAGAATGATCATCAAAGACATGTGTAGTAGTAATATTTTGATGTCTCAGATCAGTTAGAATGATCATCACAGACATGTAATGTCATCTTTTGATGTGTTAGATCAGTTAGAATGATCACCAGACACATGTGTAGTAGTAATATTTTGATGTCTCAAATCAGTTAGAATGATCATCACAGACATGTAATGCTTGCAAGTGATTAATAGAAGCTGTGTGACTAACATATGAACAATGCTTGCAAATTTATTGTTCTCAGATCATTTAGAATGATCATCACAGAACTGGATTCACAAAACTTCTAAACACACTAACACAAACACATTGTAGCAAGAGTGTAGTAGATCCAAGTTTCTCAATTGCTACAATATCACACCATCACATGATTCAATTAACAAATATCAGAGTATCACAGCCTAACATGATTCACAAATGATTATCACCATTAGACTTCATTCACAGAAATCAGAGTATAACAGCATAACATGATCTAGAAATGATTATCACCTTTGGACATGATTCACAGAACTCAGAGTATAACAGCATAACATGATTCAATTAGGATTAGCACAGCAAGACATGATTCACAGACATCACAATATCACAGCAAATATGACCCACAAAGATCATAACATCACAGATCGGAAATATAGGGGCTAGGGTTTAGATACACAACCTCCCTTCAAACCAAGCAGCATCCACCTTTCAAACTTGGACTCATCGGAGTCCCTTTCATCATCTGAGCAATCGAAAAGTCCACCGGACTCCTCAGGTTTGCCATCATCATCCGGTGGCTGGGTCTCATCGGAATCGAACAGATCTGGCACATGCACACCGTTACCCACCACTGAATCGCCTTGTGTCTCTTCAGGAACCAACAGATCACGAACCGGCATATCACCGTCGGGGATACCCCAACCGTCCGGTGGCTGAGTCTCGTCTGAATCAGGGGTTTCAGCCACGAACGTCCCGCCGGATTCCATGGCGATTCCATACTCCGATTCTCTCCATCCGTACGAATAGAAGGTATCGGGAACCCAGGGGCCTTCGAACCGATCGGACATGGCCAAATCAACAACCCTAACAGTAGATATCAAACCCCCAGGCTCCGATAGGTAGAACGAGCCAATCGATTTGGGGAAGAACAGAGTAGGGATGAAACCCTAGAACGAGAGAGGTAGAGAGAGAGACAGCAATTGGGGAAGAACAGCAGACGGACGAGAGAGAGATAGAGATTGAGTGATGATTTAGGGTATGTGGAGGGTTTTGGGTTAGTATGCTTATTTGGGCCTTATTGAATTAGATTAGTTGTTAATCTAATTTAATTAGGCCCAAACTCAATATTATAGTTAATTTGGCCCAAATCAGTTGTAGATGGGTTTTTTGTAGTAAGGTTAAAATGGTCGATTACACGTACCAAAATTTCCATTTTCGGAAAGTTTGAACAATCGCGTGTGACGTCCCAAAAAGGAAAATTTGAACTACTTGCCGGGACGGAGGGAGTACCAACCAAGGCACGCAGTTCAACATGGCCCAAGAATACGATCCAGTGCGCTTCGCTAACATGGAGCAAGCCACCATGGCCTTGACAGAACTTATCCAAGGGTCTCGTAGCGGAGGAGGTGACATAATGAGGAAGGTAGCAGAACTTCGTCCAGACTTCTTCTATGGAACAGACGACCCCACTATCTTGGAGAACTGGATCCGAGATTTCGACAAGGCACTAAAGTCGGCTCGTTGCCCTGAAAACCAACGTGTGGAAGTGGATCTTTACTATTTTAAGAAGGAAGCGGATAACTGGTGGTCCTTGAAAGGCGAGGAACTTCTCGCGACTGAAGGTTTTGGATGGGAACACCTGAAGAAAGCAATGCGGGAACGGTTCTATCCAGATGATGTTAAGGAAAAGAAATTCAAGGAGTTCATGAACCTGAAACAGGGAAGCGACAGTCTCGTGGACTACTTCAACAACTACATGGAGTTAGTAAGATTTGGAGGAGCTCTTGTGCCTACAGAGGAAAAGAAGGTTAAAAGGTTTGTGGAGGGTCTGAATTATCAATTGAGAAGGTCAATAGGACCTGTCCAGTTCAACACCCTACTAGATGCTTATGGAACGGCACAAGATATGCAGAGAATGCACGAGGAGAATCTGGAGGAGAGTAGGAAAAGGAAGGCAGAAGCACCTACCAATCAAAACCGTTGGGGCGGCCACAATGGTGGAGACAAGAAGTTTCGATCAAACCCAAACACCAACTATCAGAATGAGAATCAGGGAAATCCAGGAGAGAATCGCTTCAACGGTGGCTCTTGCCCAGCTAGAGTTTACCACTGCCGTCGGTGCAACATAAACCATCCAGGAAAGGACTGTCGAGGCAATAAGGTCACTTGTCTTAACTGCGGAAAGCTAGGCCATCGAAAGTTTGAGTGCCGAGCAAGGACCCACGGGAACCACAATGGAGGAAACCACAACAACTCATATGGAGGAAATGGAGGGTTCCAGGGAGGCCGCAACCACTTTCAAGGAGGAAACCAGCATGGAAATTACTAGCAGGGCGGGGGAAACCGCTATGGAAACAACAATGGAGGCTATAACCAGAACAACAACCGCCAAGGTGAGGGTGGATACCACAACTGCCAGCAAGGGAACGTCGCAGCTCCAGCAGCAAGAGCCTCAGTAGCACCAGCTCAGCATGGACAAAGAGCAGCAGGCACCATCAATGTCATGAACCAAAAACAGGCGGAGCAGGCCAACGTGGTGACTGGTACATTCGTTACCCACTCAGTCCCATCTTTAGTCTTATTTGATTCTGGAGCATAGCTTTATTTCATATCATCCTCTTTGGCAAAGAATCTAGACTTACCAGCCCCAACTTCCATATCTATTCCAGTATCTACTCCTTCTGGAGAAGTTTTCACCTGTAAAACGATGTACCCAGGGGTTAAGTTAGAAATCCTAGGGGTCGAGATTCCTGCAGACTTAATTATGTTCGACCTAGGAAACCTAGATGTGATACTAGGAATGGATTGGCTTAGTAAACATCAGGCAACCATTGAGTGTGCACACCAAAAGGTCAGGTTTCGTGGACCAAATAGTGAGCGTCTATCTTATAAGGGTATAACCAGTGGACCAAGGATTCAAGTTGTGTCAGCCTTAGCCATCCTCTCTGACCTTAGGAAAGGGCATAAGGCATACCTCTGCACGATTCGTGACCAAGAGAAGGAAGAAGAGAAGTTGGAGAATATCCCAGTAGTGAACGAGTTTCCCGATGTATTTCCAGACGAGCTTCCAGTAATGCCACCCAAGCGAGCAGTGGATTTCACAATAGACCTAGTGCCAGGAACTGGACCGATTGCCAAGGCACCGTATAGGATGGCACCGGCAGAGTTGAAGGAGTTGAAGGAGCAACTCAAGGATTTATTAGATAAGGGTTACATCCGACCGAGTGTTTCACT
Organism: Linanthus parryae; assembly: GCA_023055425.1. Taxonomy (NCBI): domain Eukaryota; kingdom Viridiplantae; phylum Streptophyta; class Magnoliopsida; order Ericales; family Polemoniaceae; genus Linanthus; species Linanthus parryae. The sequence continues at coordinate 43,764,931 of JALGPY010000009.1, forward strand.
GTGGGGAGCACCTGTTCTTTTCGTGAAGAAGAAGGACGGAACTCTAAGGTTGTGCATAGATTATCGTGAGCTGAATAGTGTAACCATCAAGAATAAGTACCCACTCCCTAGGATTGATGATTTGTTTGACCAACTGCAAGGATCAGATACCTTCTCGAAGATTTACTTAAGGTCAGGTTATCATCAGTTGAGGATAGCTGAACATGATATACCCAAAACGGCGTTTCGAACTCAATATGGACATTACGAATTCACAGTGATGCCATGCGGTTTAACAAACGCCCCATCCGTGTTCATGGAGTTGATGAACCGCGTGTTGCAGAAGTACCTCGATAAGTTTGTAGTAGTGTTTAAAGATGACATTCTGATCTACTCAAAGGGAAGGGAAGAGCATGAGAAGCATCTGAGGGAAGTATTGGAAATCCTACGACATGAGAAGATGTATGGGAAACTTTCAAAGAGCGAGTTCTGGTTAGATAGAGTTCCTTTTCTAGGACATATCATCTCAAAAGAAGGTGTGTCGGTGGACCCAGGTAAAGTGGCGGCCGTAAGGGATTGGCCGACACCTAAGAACCTGACAGAAGTAAGGAGTTTCTTGGGTTTAGCTGGATACTATCGTAGGTTCGTGAAGGATTTTTCAAAGATCGCAAGACCGCTGACAACCCTAACGAGGAAAACAACTAAGTACGTTTGGGACAGCAAGTGTGAGGAGGCGTTCCTGACATTAAAGGACCGATTGACGACAGCTCCTGTGTTGACATTACCAGCCGAAGGAGAAGGCTTTGAAGTCTACAGCGATGCATCCAAGCATGGTCTAGGGTGTGTTTTAATGCAGAACAAGAAGGTGATAGCTTATGCCTCAAGACAGTTAAAGCCCTATGAGGAGAACTACCCAACACATGACTTAGAGTTGGCAGCAGTGGTGTTTGCGTTGAAAATTTGGAGACACTACTTATATGGGACGACTTGTAAGTTCTTTACAGATCACAAGAGCTTGAAGTACATATTCACGCAAAAGGAGCTGAATATGCGACAGAGAAGGTGGTTGAAATTGATTAAGGATTATGATCTTCAGATCCAGTATCATGAAGGAAAAGCGAATGTGGTTGTAGATGCGCTAAGTAGGAAGACCACACACTCAGTAAACTCATTATGGGTTTTGCCAAATAAGCTCTATGAGGAATTTCGGATGTTGGAGATTGAGTTTTGCACAATTGGGACTGTAGAGAGCTTAGTGTGCAATTTGACAGTGGTTCCGGACATTTTCACAGAGATACGAGAAGGTCAGTGTACTGACGAATTCCTACAACAAGTGAAAGAGAAGGTTGAGAAGGGTGAGGCACCTGATTTCAAGATTGAGGAAGACGGAAGCATAAGATTCAAGGGAAGGTGGTGCATACCAATAAAATGTTCAGGAGTGAAGGAGAAGATAATGAAGGAATCTCACAACACTCCGTACTCGGTACATCCTTGAGGAGACAAACTCTACAAGGACTTAAAGAAAAACTTTTGGTGGAGGAACATGAAGAGGGAAGAAGCAGATTTCGTGGCTCGTTGCCTAACTTGCCAGAAGGTCAAGTTTGAACGTAAAAGACCCGGAGGAATGATGCAGCCATTGGACGTACCTGTTTGGAAATGGGATTCCATCTCAATGGATTTTGTGACGGCTTTGCCAGTATCAACTAATGGGATGAACCAAATTTGGGTAGTGGTTGACCGGCTAACGAAGACAGCAAGGTTCATTCCCATGAAAGACACATGGGACATGGAGAAGAGAGCTAGTGCATACATTCAAAACATAGTGAGATTACACGGAGTACCTAGTTCCATCATTTCGGATAGAGATCCCAATTTCTTATCGCACTTTTGGAAAGAGCTACAGAGGGCTATGGGTACGGAGCTCAAATTCAGCACAGCTTTTCATCCAGCAACAGATGGGCAGACAGAAAGGACAATTCAGACACTGGAAGACATGCTTAGGGCGTGTATTTTGGATTTTGGAGGATCATGGGTGGATAAGTTACCACTGATAGAATTCTCCTACAACAACAGCTACCATGCAAGCATAGGGATGGCACCCTATGAAGCACTCTACGGACGGAAGTGTAGGACACCTTTGTGTTGGAGTGACATAAGTGAGGACCACAGATGATTGAGGACTCGATGAATCAGATAAGAGTAATTCAGCAAAGAATGAAGGCAGCCCAGGATCGGCAGAAGTCTTATGCAGATTCGAAGAGAAGGCCTTTGGAGTTCAATGAAGGTGACAAAGTGCTTCTGAAGGTTTCACCAACTAAGGGGGTAATGCGGTTCAACCAGAAAGGGAAGCTGAGCCCCAAGTTCATTGGACCCTATGAAGTATTGGAACGCATCGGCGAGGTTGCCTACTGCCTAAACCTTCCAAATAACCTAGGTAGAATCCATAACGTCTTCCATGTCTCTCAACTCAAGCCATACATCCCTGATAAAAGTCATGTCCTTGATCCCGAGCCAATAGAGTTAGATCCAGCCTTAACCTATGAAGAACAACCAATCAAAATCTTAGACAGGAAAACCCGAGATACCCGTACCCAGTCAATCACGCTGGTCAAGGTCCTTCGGTCGAACCATCTCACAGAAGAGGCCACGTGGGATTCAGAGGAGATCATGAAGAAACGTTACCCGCATCTCTTTGATCAGGTATAACCAAGAGTGCCGAGGACGTCACTCCCTTTGAGGGGGGAATGATGTGACAAAACGAGTACTTCCCACCTTTCTTGCATACCCTTTTTAAACATAATTGTTGCATGTTCATTGGAATTTCATACATTTTTCATAAGCATTATTTTCATCTCTCATGAAGCGTGTCGTAGTTTATCCAAAAGAATTTTGAGCTTCGGGGACGAAGCTTTATTTTAAGGGGGAGATGATGAAATACCTCGTACTTTGTTTTGGGCTATTTTGTTATTTAGAAGAGTTGTGTTGTTATTGAGTAATTCAAGTCATAGTTTCTAAAGTTAGAGAAAAAAAAATACTACTAGTAAACTTGTTACTTAGTGGTAATTCCAAAAATACCCCTCTTGCATTTGCAATCTTGTAGTTAACTTAATTTGTAGTATTTTCCTACCAACCCTCAACTTCTTACTACTTCAATTTCTACCCCCAACTAATTTGTTGGGAGAGTTGTAATTTCTCTCAAGTCCCTCCCGACCACTACCAAAGTCAACACTAATAAAAAAATACTCCTACCTCTTCCTATGGAGCTATACCCACACTTGTAGTCACATGTCCATATAAGATGAACCCCCCACACACATTAACACTACCACATCATTTCCTCACTCCTTCCACCCTAAATTATCTCTATCTCACTCCTAAATTTCGTCTAAAACAATGAGGGCATCATAAACATCACCCTCTTCCTCAAAAACCCACTTCTCTCATCTCTCTCTTGCTTCCATTGAAGGAGCTTCAAGTATAGGGAGAAATCAAGCACTCCAAAACCCTCTAAAACTCCAAAATATCTCTAAGGGCTGGTAGTAAGTGTTCTTTCTTTTCTTTTCCCCTTCATATCTTGTGAAAATAGTTGTTGGAAGCATGTCTTGTTAGAAATCTCTTGATTTGATGATGCATGTGTGCCTAGAGCATGAAATTAAGACTTTGGACTTGTGTTTTATCAAATTTTCCACTTGATTCCTCAAATTTATTGTTTGATTTCTTTTTATATGTTTAAATGGCTGTTTTTGAGCATAAGAACATGTTTCTCAAGTTGCATGTATCATATGAATGATTTGATCAAGATTTGGAGGTTTTAGGGAAACATGCATGTTGATACAATCTGTGTAGTGTGTGAAAAACGTGGTATATGTTGTACTTTGGTCTCTGTAAAAATTATAAAACTCACATTTTATGAAACTAGACTCAGAGGGGGTCAATTTGAGAAAAAAATCGTCTTCATAGCATTCTTAGATAATGAGTAATGGTCATTTGAACTTGCATGTTTTCTGGAACTCTGTTTCAGGACCAGTCTTGGCATTTTCACTAAATATTCAATTTTCAGAAACTTTTTGAAACCTCTCTTTCTTGTGTACTAACTAGACACATATAATATTAATTCTGGAGAAGATTAGCATCATTGCTATTCTCCAAGGGGTAGTAATCACCTTTTGAAGTTGAGATTTACTTTCAGAATTCTCTCTGCACAACACTCTTCGTTTATTTTATATCTTTATTTCTATAATAGCTATTTACAAGATTCTTGATGTTTCAGAAACTACACACATTTTTCTACCTTATGAGAGAGTTTCAAAATTTTTAAAAGTGTTTTGGTATTGTAAATATGGCTGTAAAGTCAGAGCTACAAATCTGTCCAGATTTGTAGTTTCACATTTTTATAATAACTTTAATTTTCACATGTCTAAGTGTTGGATTTGATGTGTTTTGATAAGTGAACATACTTATATGTGCATTTGTGACATATGTGATTATTTAGCATGTATGTTACATTTGGATTATGTGTAACTTGGTGGTAATGAGTACGTATATGTGTGATTGTAGACATCGGGTTCGTAGGAGACGAGTTTGTGCCTTCGGAATTCTAGGATTGCTCTTTGTTGCCTCGCGCTTGTATATCCTTTGGTAAGTATATGTGTGCAACCTTTATAAATCAAATTTAGATTTTAGTTGATTTTCAAACTTGCAAATTAGGTTATGAAAATGAAAATTGGAGCATGTGAGAAATTTTAATAATCACCACAGGTTCGAGCTCGCGAGGGAGGGGGACGTTCAACTAAATATAGGCAACGGTAGTATATAGATCACGTAGCCTCCATGACAGTTCTTTTCTTTTGGTAGTCGTATCACTTTTGTTTTTTTTGTGAACAACGATGTACAAACGTTTTATTGTAAATAGTAATGTAATCGGTGGGTTTTGTTTGATCGCATATAACCAAGAACCGTGATCCTACTCCGTTACCCTAAGAGGTTCATCACCTTGGGTGGAGGGCACTCTTCATAATTCCCGAAGGTTCGGGAATTATGGGGTGTTTCACCTTTGAAGTGTTCAAAGAATTCAAGAATGAGTAGAGAAGCAACTTGGAAAAAGTATCAAGGCTCTACGATCGGATAGTGGAGGAGAATACTTGAGCCAACAGTTTGACAACTATCTTAGAAAGTGTGGGATCGTGGCCCAACTCACTCCACCCGGAACGCCACAATGGAATGGCGTGTCTGAGAGGAGGAATCGAACCCTATTGGATATGGTTCGATCTATGATGTGTCAAACCGATCTTCAATTATCGTTTGGGGCCACGCTCTATTAAGTGAAGCTTTCACCATTAACCGTGTTCCATCTAAATCAGTCATGGAGACACCACATGAGATGTGGAGTGGGAGGCGTCCCACACTGTCGTTCATGAGGATTTGAGGCTGCGATGTCTATGTAAAAAGTTTACAATCAGACAAGCTAGGGCGAAAATCGGATAAGTGTAAGTTTGTGGGGCACCCTAAGGAAACTAAGGGTTACTACTTCTACAATCCAATCGAGAACAAAGTGTTTGGTTCTCGGACCGGCGTGTTTCTAGAAAGAGAGTTTGTCTCTAAAGAAGCAAGTGGAGGACTATAGAACTTGAAGAAATTCAAGAACCAAAAATCACTGAACCGATTATGGAACATGAACAGGAACCACAAACAGTTGTGGAGCAGCCTGTTCAGGTAACACAAGAGCTTCGTAGATCTAGTAGAGTGCGTCAGGAACCCGAGAGGTATCGAATTCTCGTGACCGATTCCGGTGACACGATGCTCATAGATTATTAGCCTACTACCTATGAAGAGGCCATGAAAGGCTCAGACTCTCAGAAGTGGCTAGAAGCCATGAGATACGAAATGGAATCCATGTATACCAACAAAGTATGGACTTTGGTGGAACCACCCGAAGGGGCGCGGCCCATAGGGTGCAAGTGGGTCTTCAAGAAGAAGATCGACATGGATGGTAATGTGATTACCTATAAGGGCCTATTGGTGGCCAAAGGATTCAGACGGATTCATGGTATTGACTATGACGAAACCTTTTCACTAGTCGCTATGACCAAATCCATCCGAATCCTACTTGCGATTGCAGCATACCATTACTATGAGATTTGGCAGATGGATGTCAAAACAGCATTCCTTTATGGGAATCTCCTCGAGGACATGTATATGATACACCTGGAGGGTTTTGAGGATCCAAAGCAAGCCAACAAAGTCTGTAAGCTGCAACGATCCATTTATGGATTGAAACAAACTTCTAGGAGTTGGAATCGAGGTTTTAATGAAGTAGTCAAAGAGTTTAGCTTCATCAGAAACGAATATGAGTCTTGTGTGTACAAAAAGGTTAGTGGGAGCTCTGTAGCTTTTCTGTTCTTGTATGTGGATGACATACTACACATTGAAAACGACGTTCCCATGCTGCAATCTGTTAAAGATTGGCTAGGGAAGTGTTTCTCAATGAAGGACTTAGGGGAAGCAGCCTATATACTCGGTATAAAGATCTATAGAGATAGATCTAAGAGACTGCTAGGCCTAAGTCAGAGTACATATATTGACAAGGTGTTGAAACGGTTCAACATGCAAGATTCCAAGAAGGGATTCTTGCCCATGTCACATGGAATCACTCTTTCGAAGAGTGATTGTCCTTCCAACGAGATTGAGAAGGAACGCATGAGTAGAATTCCCTATGCCTCGGTCATAGGATCTATCATGTACGCCATGTTATATACTAGACCATATGTGTCATATGCCTTGAGTATGACAAGCAGATACCATTCCAATTCGGGTGAGAGTCACTGGATTGCAGTCAAGAACATCCTAAAGTACTTGAGAAGAACTAAGGATGCTTTCTTTATATTTGGCGGTGAGGAAGAGTTGCGTGTAAGGGGTTACACTGATGCAAGCTTCCAAACCGACATAGATGACTTTAGATCACAGTCGGGATATGTGTTTTGCCTGAATGGAGCAGTGGTGAGCTGGAAGAGTTACAAGCAAGAGACGATGGCTGATTCTACAACAGAGGCTGAGTACATTGCTGCAAATGGCGCAGCAAAGGAAGCTGTTTGGATCAGAAAGTTTGTTTCTAAATTTGGGGTGGTTCCTAGCATTGCGGATCCAGTTGAGTTGTACTGTGACAACACTTGGGCGATCGCGCAATCAAAGGAGCCCAGGTCGCACCGGAAATCTAAGCACGTGCTCAGGAAGTTTCATCTGATTCGAGATATTATCGATAGAGGAGACGTTCAGATATGCAAGATTCCTACAGATGAGAATCTGTCAGATCCACTTACAAAGCCGCTTGCGCAGTGGAAGTATGAAGGGCACACTAGGAGTATGGGCATACGAGATGCGCCAGATTGGCTCTAGTGCAAGTGGGAGACTGTTGGAATAGATGCCCTAGAGGCAATCTAGTTTAGTATGAATTTATTTATGGCTAGAAAATTCATTGTATTATTTATTGGATATTTAATATAATGAAGTCCTTAGATTTACAATTGTGTTGTTTATCTTAAATATCCCTAGTCCAGTATAATGATTAATGGGACAATCATCTATAGACTAGTATGGGGTTGGATTGATATGGAGATATCATGATCCAACACATAGGTGTGCATTAAGGGTAACGACGCACTGGATTGACCCATCTCCGAGAAGGCTACATACACGTTATGTTAAGTCACAAGCGCTTCTCGTGGTGCAATGGTATTGTCATCCTTAGACTTGAAGTCACTAGATATTCTAGATGTGGATTATTATGATTTTGGTAGTGTTAAACGCTACACCGTAACTAGGTAGTTGTAAAGGCATGTATCAGATACAATAAGAAGCAAGCTTAGAGATCGTAGTGGACGTATATAGAATTTGTCCCTCCTACGTAACGGGAGCAAATATCATAGGCCACTCGAGGGATAGTGCTTATAGAATGTCTGGCCAGACTCAAATAAATCAATATGGGATATTGATGTTATTTGCACGAATAAGGCTATTCCCATGGATCGAGAAACTGTGGATTGGATATACGAGTGTGACTTGTATGTCTCGTCTCCAATCCGGATATAGGGACAAAGGGATGAGACAATTAGTTGTACAAGGTTTGTCAAGATGACTATTCTATTAGTTGGCTAGAATGGATATTTTGCTAGAAACCGCTCCATATTAGCAAATTGTTGCTACCAACTAGATAGAACCTATGGGGTCACACGCTATATAGAGTTGAACTAGATTTGAGGGACTATATAAAGGACACACCTTCCTTCCTTCCCACACTTATGACCTTATTGATCATAACTTGAGTGGGAGAGAACAAAAAGGAGAGAGGTCGCCCCCATTTTCCGCCGCCCGTCCCTCTCGACCCACAAGGAGGCCGAGACCTCCTTGTTTGTCTCGTTTTGCGTGATTCTTCTTCCTCTTCCTCATTCGGGGCTAGCACAAAGGATTGGGAAGATCTAGAATTCAACTCTAGGCGTGATCAACTATAGAGAACGTGACACAATTCACGTTTGAAGTCATCAAAGGAGAAACCCTAAGGTGTGTTATTGATTTCTTCCCTTACCATTGTTATGTCTCTTGACTTGTGATCCTTAGAGGGTATTGCATGGATTATGTTTGTTTCTGTTTCCGTTGCGCATCCATGAATCAAAACCCTACAGAAACAACCAGCAATATCTAGATCATCAACTGAACTTGAATACGTATCTCTGGCTACCACAACTGTAATGATCGCGTTTCTTAAGCTTATATTACTTCAGTTGATTTTATGTTTAGGTATTTAGTCATTTCATAAATGAATTCATAACTTTCAAACTTTAGATTTTAAGATCGTTCTGAAATACACTGAAAGTCATAATATCTTATATTATTGATAATATAAATTATAAAAATTTTTAGGGAATAATTAGTGTAAATTACTAATTTAAGTGTTAATTAAGTATTGTTTATGTATTTTGTGATTTGTGGCTTGTTATATGTTTGACGTGACTAAATAACATGTTTATTTGACGTGTTGGTTGAGGATCAGCATTTAGATTTGGCTGAATGAAAGTGTGACACGCAGAGGGACACGTGTAACAACATCTGTGACTATCCCTGCACACACGACACGTAGGGGGGTCATGTGTCATGCCTTGAGGCCATCTCTATCCATTTGTGACACACAGTTGACATGTGTCGGCGTGTGGCACATCTTTCGTTGCATGCTTAACACGTGTTCTGTCACACGTCGCGCTCTGATTGTTTGTTGACTTCTATAAATAGGGTTCAGTGCTATAGTTATTTATCATTCCCGATTCAACTACTGATAAGTGAGATAGAGAGATACTGAGAATATTTCGAGATAAAAGATTTGGAGCTAGCCGTATCATTTCAAACCCGTTGTCATGAAGCTATTATTGAGGTAGGGGAAATATAGTTTCACGTCTACAGTAATTACGGTTTATACGTGATTATCTGCTTATATGTTGATTGTTAAGTTATTGTTTGTTACTCGCATGATGTATAAAGCATGATAAATACGTGATTCGTGATCGATGTTACAGTTTAATTGATTATTATATTTCTACGCCAATGGTTAGGCAGTACCTACTGGGTTTTTTGCTCACCCTAAACTACTTTCAAGTACCGTACCAGGTCGATCGGAGACTATAGACGGGCCAGATTTAAAGCATTTCCGAACTAAATGTAATATTTTTTAGGATTCTTTTATTCGATATATGTAAACGATTATTGTTCAAATGAATAGGAAAATGATGTTTTTATTCAAATTGAAGAATAGTGTCTATTTCTAAAGCTTCCGCTATTTTTTTATAAGAAAAGCGCTACGGTTCGTATTTCCATCGCTGCCGAAGATGACGCATTTACTCTTATAAATTATTAATCAACGTAAAGAGAAAGAAAAGATCGGGTCGTGACATTTGGTATCAGAGCGGTGCCAGCCCGGTGTGTTAAATCCACCTTACCCAACATTTGCGCCTGGGACTCGGTCTTGGCTAACTTGATCCGAGCGAGGTATGCCGGATACGTTTTGGGGTAGATTGTGGTACCTGCATCGCTCGCTACCTACGCACGAGACTCAGTCTTGGCTAACTTGATCCAAGCGAGGTATGCCGGTGCGCAAGGGGAGTTGTGTAGGCACGCGGCTTGGCTATGCAAAAGTGATGAGATTGTTTATGTCATGATAAGAATGATTTTTAAATAGAAACAAACAATAATTAAAAGTCAAATTTCGAGGACGAAATTTTTATATGGAAGGAAGAATGTAATGACCGCGTTTCTTAAGCTTATATTACTTCAGTTGATTTCATATTTAGGTATTTAGTCATTTCATAAATGAATTCATACCTTTCAAACTGTAGATGTTAAGCTCATCCTGAAATACACCGAAAGTCGTAATATATTATTTTATTGATAACATAAATTATAAAAAAATTAGGAAATAATTAGTGTTAATTAGTAGTTTAAGTGTTAATTAAGTATTGTTTATGTATTTTGTGATATGTGGCTTGTTATGTGTTTGATGTGACTAAATTACATGTTTATTTGACGTAGTAGTTGAGGATCAGCATTTAGTGGCTGAATGAGAGTGTGACACGCAGAGGGACACGTGTCACAACATCTGTGACTGTCCCTGCACACACGACACGTTAGGGGTCCCGTGTCATGCCCTGATGCCGTCTCTATCCATTTGTGACACACAGTTGACATGTTTCCACGTGTGGCACATCTTTCGTTGCATGCTTAACACGTGTCCTGTCACACGTCGCGATCTGATTGGTTGTGACTTCTATAAATAGGGTTCAGTGCTATAGTTATTTCTCATTTCCGATTCGACTACTGATAAGTGAGGTAGAGAGATACTGAGAATATTTTGAGATAAATGATTTGGAGCTAGCCGTATCATTTTAAACCTGTTGTCATGAAGCTATTATTGAGGTAGGGGAAATATAGTTTTCACGTCTACTGTAATTACGGTCTATACGTGATTATCTGCGTATATGTTGATTGTTAAGTTATTGTTTGTTACTCGCTTGATGTATAAAGCTTGATAAATACGTGATTCGTGATCGATGTTACAGTTTAATTGATTATTATATTTCTACGCCAATATTTAGGCGGTACCTACTGGGCTTTTTGCTCACCCTAAAATACTTTCAGGTACCGTACCAGGTCGATCGGAGACAATAGACGGTCTATGTTTAAAGCATTTCCGAACTAAATGTAATATTTATTAGGATTCTTTTATTCGATATATGTAAATGATTATTGTTCAAATGAATAGGAAAATTATGTTTTTATTCAAATTGAAGAGAGTTGTCTATTTCTAAAGCTTCCGCTATTTTTTTATAAGAAAAGCGCTATGGTTCGTATTTCCATCGCTGTCGAATATGACGCATTTACTCTGATAAAATATTATTCAACGTAAAGAGAAAGAAAAGGTCGGGTCGTGATATTTGGTATCAGAGCGGTGCCAGCCCGGTGTGTTAAATCCACCTTACCCAACATTTGCGCCTGGGACTCGGTCTTGGCTAACTTGATCCGAGCGAGGTATGCCGGATACGTTTTGGGGTAGATTGTGGTACCTGAATCGCTCGCTACCTACGCACGGGACTCAGTCTTGGCTAACTTGATCTAAGCGAGGTATGCCGGTGCGCAAGGGGAGTTGTGTAGGCACGCGGCTTGGTTATGCAAAAGTGATGAGATTGTTTATGTCATGATAAGAATGATTTTTAAATAGAAACAAACAATAGTTAAAAGTCAAATTCCGAGGACGAAATTTTTATATGGAAGGAAGAATGTAATGACCGCGTTTCTTAAGCTTATATTACTTCAGTTGATTTCATATTTAGATATTTAGTCATTTCATAAATGAATTCATACCTTTCAAACTGTAGATGTTAAGCTCATCCAGAAATACACCGAAATTCGTAATATATTATTTTATTGATAACATAAATTATAAAAAAAATTAGGGAATAATTAGTATTAATTAGTAGTTTAAGTGTTAATTAAGTATTGTTTATGTATTTTGTGATATGTGGCTTGTTATGTGTTTGATGTGACTAAATTACATGTTTATTGGACGTAGTAGTTGAGGATCAGCATTTAGTGGCTGAATGAGAGTGTGACACGCAGAGGGACACGTGTCACAACATCTGTGACTGTCCCTGCACACACGACACGTTAGGGGGTCACGTGTCATGCCCTGATGCCATCTTTATCCATTTGTGACACACAGTTGACATGTGTCCGCGTGTGGCACATCTTTCGTTGCATGCTTAACACGTGTCCTGTCACACGTCGCGATCTGATTGGTTGTGACTTCTATAAATAGGGTTCAGTGCTATAGTTATTTCTCATTTCCGATTCGACTACTGATAAGTGAGGTAGAGAGATACTGAGAATATTTTGAGATAAATGATTTGGAGCTAGCCGTATCATTTTAAACCTGTTGTCATGAAGCTATTATTGAGGTAGGGGAAATATAGTTTTCACGTCTACTGTAATTACGGTCTATACGTGATTATCTGCGTATATGTTGATTGTTAAGTTATTGTTTGTTACTCGCTTGATGTATAAAGCTTGATAAATACGTGATTCGTGATCGATGTTACAGTTTAATTGATTATTATATTTCTACGCCAATATTTAGGCGGTACCTACTGGGCTTTTTGCTCACCCTAAAATACTTTCAGGTACCGTACCAGGTCGATCGGAGACAATAGACGGTCTATGTTTAAAGCATTTCCGAACTAAATGTAATATTTATTAGGATTCTTTTATTCGATATATGTAAATGATTATTGTTCAAATGAATAGGAAAATTATGTTTTTATTCAAATTGAAGAGAGTTGTCTATTTCTAAAGCTTCCGCTATTTTTTTATAAGAAAAGCGCTATGGTTCGTATTTCCATCGCTGTCGAATATGACGCATTTACTCTGATAAAATATTATTCAACGTAAAGAGAAAGAAAAGGTCGGGTCGTGATATTTGGTATCAGAGCGGTGCCAGCCCGGTGTGTTAAATCCACCTTACCCAACATTTGCGCCTGGGACTCGGTCTTGGCTAACTTGATCCGAGCGAGGTATGCCGGATACGTTTTGGGGTAGATTGTGGTACCTGCATCGCTCGCTACCTACGCACGGGACTCAGTCTTGGCTAACTTGATCCAAGCGAGGTATGCCGGTGCGCAAGGGGAGTTGTGTAGGCACGCGGCTTGGCTATGCAAAAGTGATGAGATTGTTTATGTCATGATAAGAATGATTTTTAAATAAAAACAAACAATAGTTAAAAGTCAAATTTCGAGGACGAAATTTTTATATGGAAGGAAGAATGTAATGACCGCGTTTCTTAAGCTTATATTACTTCAAATGATTTCATATTTAGGTATTTAGTCATTTCATAAATGAATTCATACCTTTCAAACTGTAGATGTTAAGCTCATCCAGAAATACACCGAAAGTCGTAATATATTATTTTATTGATAACATAAATTATAAAAAAAATTAGGGAATAATTAGTGTTAATTAGTAGTTTAAGTGTTAATTAAGTATTGTTTATGTATTTTGTGATATGTGGCTTGTTATGTGTTTGATGTGACTAAATTACATGTTTATTTGACGTAGTAGTTGAGGATCAGCATTTAGTGGCTGAATGAGAGTGTGACACGCAGAGGGACACGTGTCACAACATCTGTGACTGTCCCTGCACACACGACACGTTAGGGGGTCACGTGTCATGCCCTGATGCCATCTTTATCCATTTGTGACACACAGTTGACATGTGTCCGCGTGTGGCACATCTTTCGTTGCATGCTTAACACGTGTCCTGTCACACGTCGCGATCTGATTGGTTGTGACTTCTATAAATAGGGTTCAGTGCTATAGTTATTTCTCATTTCCGATTCGACTACTGATAAGTGAGGTAGAGAGATACTGAGAATATTTTGAGATAAATGATTTGGAGCTAGCCGTATCATTTTAAACCTGTTGTCATGAAGCTATTATTGAGGTAGGGGAAATATAGTTTTCACGTCTACTGTAATTACGGTCTATACGTGATTATCTCCGTATATGTTGATTGTTAAGTTATTGTTTGTTACTCGCTTGATGTACAAAGCTTGATAAATACGTGATTCGTGATCGATGTTACAGTTTAATTGATTATTATATTTCTACGCCAATATTTAGGCGGTACTTACTGGGCTTTTTGCTCACCCTAAAATACTTTCAGGTACCGTACCAGGTCGATCGGAGACAATAGACGGTCTATGTTTAAAGCATTTCCGAACTAAATGTAATATTTGTTAGGATTCTTTTATTCGATATATGTAAATGATTATTGTTCAAATGAATAGGAAAATTATGTTTTTATTCAAATTGAAGAGAGTTGTCTATTTCTAAAGCTTCCGCTATCTTTTTATAAGAAAAGCGCTACGGTTCGTATTTCCATCGTTGTCGAATATGACGCATTTACTCTGATAAAATATTATTCAACGTAAAGATAAAGAAAAGGTCGGGTCGTGATATTTGGTATCAGAGCGGTGCCAGCCCGGTGTGTTAAATCCACCTTACCCAACATTTGCGCCTGGGACTCGGTCTTGGCTAACTTGATCCGAGCGAGGTATGCCGAATACGTTTTGGGGTAGAGTGTGGTACATGCATCGCTCGCTACCTACAGACGGGACTCGGTCTTGGCTAACTTGATCCAAGCGAGGTATGCCGGGGCGCAAGGGGAGTTGTGTAGGCACGCTGCCTGACTATGCAAAAGTGATGAGATTGTATATGTCATGATAATAATCATTTTTAAATAGAAAAAAATAATAGTTAAAAGTCAATTTTCGAGGACGAAATTTTATAAGGAGGGAAAATGTAATGACCGCGTTTCTTAAGCTTATATTACTTCAGTTGATTTCATGTTTAGGTATTTAGACTTTTCATAAATGAATTCATAACTTTCAAACTGTAGATGTTAAGCTCATCCAGAAATACACCGAAATTCGTAATATCTTATTTTATTGATATTATAAATTATAAAAAAATTAGGGAATATTTAGTTTTAATTACTAGTTTAAGTGTTAATTAAGTATTGTTTATGTATTTTGTGATATGTGGCTTGTTATGTGTTTGACGTGACTAAATTACATGTTTATTTGACGTGGTGGTTGAGGATCAGCATTTAGATTTGGCTGAATGAAAGTGTGACACGCATCGGGACACGTGTCACAACATCTGTGACTGTCCGTGCACACACGACATGTAGGGGGATCACGTGTCATGCCCTGAGGCAATCTCTATCCATTTGTGACACACAGTTGACATGTTTGGGCGTGTGGCACATCTTTCGTTCCATGCTTGACACGTGTCCTGTCACTCGTCGCGATCTGATTGGTCGTTGACTTCTATAAATAGGGTTCAGTGCTATAGTTATTTATCATTCCCGATTCTACTACTGATAAGTGAGAGAGAGAGATACTGAGAATATTTTGAGATAAAAGATTTGGAGCTAGCCGTATCATTTCAAACCTGTTGTCATGAAGCTATTATTGAGGTAGGGGAAATATAGTTTTCACGTCTACTGTAATTACGATCTATACGTGATTATCTCCTTATATGTTGATTATTAAGTTATTGTTTGTTACTCGCATGATGTATAAAGCGTGATAAATACGTGATTCGTGATCGATGTTACAGTTTAATTGATTATTATATTTCTATGCCAGTGGTTAGGCGGTACCTACTGGGCTTTTTGCTCACCCTAAAATATCTTCATGTACCGTACCAGGTCGATCGGAGACTATAGACGGGCTAGATTTAAAGCATTTCCGAATTAAATTTAATATTTGTTAGTTTATTTGATGTACGTAAACAATTATTGTTCAAATGAATAGGAAAATGATGTTTTTATTCAAATTGAATATAGTTGTCTATTTCTAAAGTTTCCGCTATTTTTTATAAGAAAAGCGCTACGGTTCGTATTTCCGTCGCGGCCGAATATGACGCGTTTACTCTGATAAATTATTAATCAACGTAAAGAGAAAGAAAAGATCGGGTCGTGACAACAACACTTGAGTTGGTTTGGATCAGAATTATGTTGCATGATCTTGGTATTTTTATCTTAGAGATTCACATAGTTTATTCTAATAGTATGTATGCAACTTCAATGGCTGCAACCAAGTCTTCCATTCTAGGAAAAAGCATGTTGAGCTAGATCATCATTTTGTTGAAGAGAAGTTCATAAGGAAAGAAGTTCAGCGATTAATATTATGAGCGAAGATCAAAGCGGACATCTTTTCTAAAGGGTACATAACAGTTATATTTGAAGAACTTAGAGGTGTTTCCTAAAGCAGCATGATTTTGAGGAAGACTAAATATAGAATGACCTAAATGTAATATCTATTATAGTGAACTAAAAGGACTTATTATATAATATATAGACATATACATTTTCTAGGGATTCTACTGTTCATCCAATGATGAATTAGATGTTGCCACTTTGGGGTCTCCTGTCTCTCTCTTTTCTAAGTATTCTTCTTCTTTATTCTAGAGTCACTACTAGAAACATTGCGGGATGATATTGGAGAACTATTACAGAACTGCGAAGGGTAAGGCAGGGCAAAAGGGGGGCTGTTTCTAGAGGATATTGCTTCAATTATACTTTTGAAGTTAAGGACGAGAGTGGTCTGTAATACTATATACGAGTTTTATTTTGCTATGTAAACACTTTTTGTAGTCCTACGCAGGATGTTGATAATGATGTTGTATGCAGGATGTTGGTAATGCTCAACAATGTTGTTGTTGCGGCTGCTCCCTCGTTGTTGCTATCTATTTTTGCTGCTGCTACTGATTGTGAACGAATGTTGATGTCTAGACATACTATTTCAGCAACTTTGAAGTTTTGTTAAACTTAGTTTTTTGTTATTTGGACGAACACTGTTTGTGTAGTCCTTAGTGTTTTAACTTCAAATTCATCTCTCCAAATTTGTCACTGATGTTTAGTCATAAAATTTGAAGGTTTAATGTTCATATGTTGGTTAATAAGATGATAGTATGAGAATTTATCATTTTTCATAAGATGTACATGTCCATGTACAAACTGGGGTATTCATATGTTGGTTAATTAGATAATAGTATGATAATTTATTATTTTTCATTAAGTGAACCTGTCCAGGTACAAACTGGGGTATGGCATCGGCTTTTAAAAAAACATTTACGGGTGTTGAACATCGTAGCTTTTAACGTTGCCTACGGTTTACAACATCCGAAGGTTATTTTATTTGCTACGGTAGTCACTGTCTCTTATAAATATACCCTACGGTCAAAATTATTGTCGTTTGTATTTTATTACGGTAAATTTTGTGGTCTTAAAACCATTTCCTACGGTATATAACTGTCTGTAAAATAAACAAATGCGACAGAAGAATAAATTGTTTATATTGTAATACTACAGTTATTTAACAACCGTCGGTTATAGGCTTAAATACGACTGAATTCCTAATCGTAATATCTTATTTGCGACGGTTGTTTCTGTTGTTTATTTATGTGATGCCTTTCTTAAAGACTTTATGCACTACCGTCGTATATAGTATACACTACGGTTTTTGAGGCTTTTTGCTACGGTTATAAACCGGTGTTTTTTACACTTTTTCCTGTAGTGAGTCTTTCTGGCTTTTTATTCAATATTTAACTTTTGATCGCTTGCACCTTTGGTTTCATGGTATTTTGGTAACGCGACGGTCTTCAATCGTGAACAAGAGAATAAGCACGTACAATTGCTTGATCATCCAATTTGTTCTTTGTAAGAAAGAAATGGATCACAGATGCTATGGTGCTTTCTGAGTTTCGAAGTATAGCTACTGCACCCATAATAAACAAACTAAAAGCAGGTATTTTTAGAAAATAATAGGGTTTTTTTTTTAATGAAACTTCAAATAAAGAAACAAATAAGTTCCACTGGAAGTGATGCTAATACAAGCATATATCAAATATGTTTCCATTTGTTTCATTTTTTAGTAATTCGCTAATACTTTCAAATTTGTGTAACTTATGTTTTCAGTTCACAATCATCTTTAATAGTTGTTGGCAATGTCCTTAGTACTGGTTAGTTTATCTTCACTGCTTCTTGCTAGCGACTGGGTTCACACAAATAGAACTTACGGGAGACCAGACACACCTAATAATATAACTAGACCCAGATAAACTCGATGTATGTTTCTAATTCTAGAGTTCCTATTATTCCCAAATCACATTTTTGTTTTGGCCGAAATTCTCCAATTTCTCTCAAACACAATATTTGTTACAACTCTGCACGTTCCACTTGGTTCAAAAAAATTCAATTATCAACACCCATCATTGCCTCGGTACCTGTTCATAAAGGCCGCACATTATACCAGTTAGCATTGCACTGCACCAAGCCGCAGTTAAAACTTTAGTTAATAAAGCTTGTGGCATATGTACTCTATAATCGGCTCTTTCTTAACCTAGGTAGAAAACATGTGTTAGCTAGTGCTACATTTAAGGTCAAAACCCAGGTAGAAAAGCATTTGATACGCTGTCCATCAGCCCACAATATGTACAATTAACTTTCAAATCTTCAAATAAATGCAGATGATCAATACAGCAGTGCCTCGCATCCAAAGTAATAAAGGAACTCATTAGCATTGATAACAAATTTACCAACCTTGAATGGAAATATCTAAAAAACATTTGAAAATGTTAACAAATTCATCCTTGACTTGATGTTCAACCGAAACGCCAATGTCACCACAGCCAGAAAGTTTCTGGGACTCATGAAATTGATCTAAGAAATATTGATTTGAGAAGAACAAAATTTGAAACATACGACTAAAGATAACTCGCTGAGCATTCATCTCCAGGTTTCAAGACTATTGACGCCGAATTGAATCGAGGCGAGGGATCAAACGCAGCAGAACAACGAATAAAAGGGCATAAACCAGTAGAGAGGCTCTCTAGGGTTCGAAGAAAATATCAATAACTCAAAAACTGTTCAATTCTGCCCACAAGCCGGGCATATATAGCTGAAATCATAAAATATGCCAAAAATGGCAAAATCCCGAAATTGGCCCAACAGTTTGGCCTTATTGAAAGAAACACGTACGTGAAAGTTTGACCCAAAACGGTTTCAAACTGAGGTCCTAATAAGCAATAGAAATGTTACCAAAAATAGTAAAAAATAACTAAAAACGCTCGTTTGAAGGGTCAAACAGCGGAATTTGAGGATGAAGATGGACCCCGATGGAGCGTAGCTCGATCGGGACGTCGTGCGTCTCGTCGAGAGCTTTCCGAATTGGGGTGGCTCGCGTCATTCTGATACCCGTAGCCAAAGTTACGGCCCGAACAGTGCGGCGACAGCAAAAGCTGCAATTTCCTCCGTCCCTTGTGCTTATCTTCCATTTCATGGTAGAGAATAGCCAAATTAGTCGCATCTGACAGTTCAGCTTCATCTGGATCGTCAGCGTATGGACCGAAACAGCTTTTCTGAAACTGGCAAAATTCTTCCTGCATCAGTCACCCCCTCTTCAAAAGAACTCGCCCTCGAGTTCGATTTATGAACTTGAATGATCCGCTCCACCAAGAAAGGATCACAATAGAAGGATGGAACCTTGAATGGAAAAACTACTGACTCGTTTAATTCAAATTTCGTCTCTTCGTCGTCATATGCAATTTCATCGCCATCTCCATAGTCATCATAAACCGGAGGGATTGTCCAATCCACCTCAGATTCACATGATTTAGAAATACGCCTGGAAAAGATTGCATCACGAAAAATATGTTCGATTTGAAACATACCCGTAGAATCTAGCTCGTCGATCATGGAACTTGGTCCTCCATAACGCTCGCGATTGAATGTAATCTCGAACGCGGGCTCCAAGTCATGATCCAAGGCTTGACCTTCTGCAACCATCATCATAACCCCTTGGAGGTTAATTTCCCGTTGGGGGGCTTCCTCAGCCGGAACCTGCCCGCAGCCGCCAGGTCGTCCACGCACCATGGTTATGACGATCTTCTTCCCACGTCGAACTGAGCTCTGATACCAACCTGACGCCGAATTGAATCGAGGCGAGGGATCAAACGCAGCAGAACAACGAATAAAAGGGCATAAACCAGTAGAGAGGCTCTCTAGGGTTCGAAGAAAATATCAATAACTCAAAAACTGCTCAATTCTGCCCACAAGCCGGGCATATATAGCTGAAATCATAAAATATGCCAAAAATGGCAAAATCCCGAAATTGGCCCAACAGTTTGGCCTTATTGAAAGAAACACGTACGTGAAAGTTTGACCCAAAACGGTTTCAAACTGAGGTCCTAATAAGCAATAGAAATGTTACCAAAAATAGTAAAAAATAACTAAAAACGCTCGTTTGAAGGGTCAAACAGCGGAATTTGAGGATGAAGATGGACCCCGATGGAGCGTAGGTCGATCGTAACGTCGTGCGTCTCGTCGAGAGCTTTCCGAATTGGGGTGGCTCGCGTCATTCTGATACCCGTAGCCAAAGTTACGGCCCGAACAGTGCGGCGACAGCAAAAGCTGCAATTTCCTCCGTCCCTTGTGCTTATCTTCCATTTCATGGTAGAGAATAGCCAAATTAGTCGCATCTGACTGTTCAGCTTCATCTGGATCGTCTGCTCTTGCATCAGTCTCTCCGGGTTGGAAAGAACTCGTCCTCGAGTTCACAGCAATGTCTTCAGAATTCACAAAGCAAGGAGTGAGATGCTTCACATTGACACGTCCGAGGTCTTCAAGTGACTGGGAAGCCTCAACCTGTAAGCATTATCATTGATCTTCTGCACAATCTCACAAGGCCCAATCTTCCGATCCTTGAGCTTATTGTACTCGCCAACAGGGAAACGATCACGAGTCAATACAGCCCATACAAAATCACCAACATCAAATAGTACCTGACGACGATGCTTGTCCACCCGAGCCTTGTACTTGCTGTTATTCTCCTCAATCTTGCTCTTCACCTGGTCATGAATACCTCTCAAGTGTTGTGCCATCTCCTCGGCCTTAGGATGAATGCGGCCCACACGCGGAATAGGGGCTAAGTCCAACACACCTGATGGATTTTGACCATTGACAACCTGAAATGGACTCAAGCCAGTGGTCCTGCTCGTCGATTTGTTGTAGGCAAACTCTGCTTGAGGAAGTCATAAATCCCACTGCTTCGGTTTAGATCCTGCCAAACATCGGAGAAGGTTGCCCAAACTGCGATTCACCACTTCGGTCTGACCATCTGTCTGAGGATGATAGGCACTACTGAAGTTCAATTGAGTTCCCAGCTTCTCCCACGGACTCTTCCAGAATTGGCTCATGAACTTCGTGTCACGGTCTGAGATGATGGAACGAGGAACTCCATGCAACCGCACAATATCCCTGAAATAAAGGTGAGCAATCCGCACAGCATCCATAGTCTTCCTGCATGGTAAAAAATGTGCCATCTTGTAAAACCTGTCAACAACTACAAGAACAGAATCTGACGCTCTTTGTGTGCGGGGTAAGCCAAGCACAAAATCCATGCTAACATCAAACCAAGGAGCTTCAGGGACAGGTAATGGAGTATAAAGACCTGCATTAGTGAGAACTCCCTTCGAACGCTGGCAAACATAGCATCGATCCACATAATGGGCCACATCACTACTCAACTTTGGCCAGTAGAAGTCAGCAGATACAAGAGCCAACGTCTTGTCTCGACCAAAGTGTCCTTCATTGTGGAGCTCACTGATAATTTGATGCCGCAAGGAACAGTCTGGAACACACAACCGATGCCCCCGAAACAGATAACCATTATGAACAATAAAATCATGGCGCTGACCAGAAGTTACCTCCATAAATACCTTCCCAAACGAAGGATCAGACTCATACATGTCTGCGAACGCCTCAAATCCAGCTACACGGCTGCTCATGGTGGAGAGAAACACGTTGCGACGGCTCAAAGCATCTGCCACGCGGTTCAAACTTCCCGCTTGGTGCTTCAGTGCGAAAGTGAATTCCTGCAAGTACGCCACCCACTTGGCATGCCGCCGACTAAGCTTGTGTTGTCCGTTGATGTACTTCTGGGCTTCATGATCAGTGAACAGAATAAACTCCTTCTGTATTAAGTAATGGCGCCAATTCTTCAGAGACTGAACTATGGCGTAGAACTCCAGATCTTAAGTGGAGTAATTCTTCTTGGACCCTGACAACTTTTCACTGAAGAATGCAACCGGACGCCCTGACTGGCTAAGAACACCTCCAATGCCTATGCCCGATGCATCACAATTAACCTCAAACACTTTGTCAAAATCGGGAAGTGCTAGAACTGGTGCTTCAGTCATCCTCTTCTTCACTTCCTGAAAACTGGACTCGGCTTCATCAGACCACTGAAAATCACGCCCCTTGAGACACTCGGTGATGGGGGCAATCAAGGCGCTAAAGTTTCTGATGAACCTGCGATAAAAAGATGCCAAACCATGGAAACTGCGAATGTCGTGCAGCGTCCTTGGCCTAGGCCATTCCACAATCGCTTCAATCTTTGAAGGATCTGCATGAACACCATCAGTAGACACCACAAATCCCAAAAACTGCACAGAAGTAGTAAAGAAGAAACACTTCTTTCTGTTGATGAACAAGTTCTCCGCCTTTAGCGCCTCAAACACAACACGTAGATGATCAAAATGGGCAGCCCAAGTAGGACTGAAAATAAGAATATCGTCGAAATAAACGACCACAAACTTTCCCATGAAAGGCCTCAATACCTGATGCATAAACCGCATGAACGTGCTGGGTGCGTTGGATAACCCAAAAGGCATAACCATCCACTCGTACAAGCCATGTTGGGTCTTAAACGCTGTCTTCCACTCATCTCCAGGCTTGATCCGAATCTGGTGGTATCCACTCTTAAGATCAATTTTTGAGAAGATCTTAGAGCCGGATAGCTGGTCTAGCATGTCATCAAGTCGCGGGATGGGAAATCTGTACTTCACTGTAATCCGGTTGATGGCTCTACTGTCAACACACATCCTCCAAGAACCGTCCTTCTTTGGCACTAACAGAGCAGGGACTGCACATGGGCTCATGCTCTCTCTGATGTAGCCTCTCTCAAGTAACTCAACAACTTGCCGCTGTAACTCTTCTGCCTCCTTGGGGCTGAGATGGTAGGCTGGCCTGTTAGGTAGAATCGATCCAGGCACTAGGTCAATCTGGTGCTGAATGTCTCTCATTGGTGGCAAACCAGGAGGAAGATCCTCTGGCATCAAGTAAGAGAACTCAGCTAATAACTGTTGTACCTCCTGCGGTAAGTCATCATCCTCATCACCTGCATCACTAGTAGAAGGCACTAGAGCATATACCACCTTCTCATGCTCAAGCTCCTCCAAGAACCTGGATCTCGAAAGAAGATTAGTAGTGGCAGCAGTTGGGGTTGGAGTTGTCCCCTCTCGCCGTGGTGCCAATACAATTTTCTTCCCCTTCATGACAAAGGAGTAGGTGTTCTTGTGACCATCATGGAAAACATGACGATCATACTGCCAAGGCCTACCCAACAACATGTGACACGCATCCATTCTAACCACATCACACCAATGGCTGTCGTAATATTTGTTACCAATTGAAAAAGAAACAAGACATCTCTTATCAACTGTTACCTCGGAGCCCTTAATCAGCCATGACAGCTTGTAGGGTGTAGGATGACGCTCTGTCTTCAACTGCAGTTTCTTGACAGCTTCCTCAGAAACTATGTTGTCACAGCTACCGCCGTCCACTATCACCTTGCAGACCTTGTTTCCGATGGTGCAGGTGGTGTGAAAGATATTGGTCCTCAACCAATCATCTTCAGAATTGCCCTTTGGAGCCAGCAAACTCTTGCGGACGACCAGATTCTCGTGACCATCCCCGTAAAGAACTTCATCGTCTGCGTAATCATCATAGACGGGCTCACTCAAATCTTCAGTGCCTCCAACCTCTTCATTCACACCTTCCTCGATAAATAGGGCTTTACCCCTTTGCACAGCAGGCTTGCTGCACTCGTTTGCCCTATGCCCCGGTTCACCACATCGATAGCACTTGATAGCACTGTTGGAAGCACCCTGTGCTGCCTGCGTGGTAGGACGAGATTCTTGGGGTCGGGCCGATCGATTGCTTTGATCGCTCCTCGCTACGGGCTTCCTGCCATGCTGCTTCTCCAAAGCAAGTGCTCTCTGATAGGCTTCAGAGACAGTCCACAGCGAGTGTAGGCTAAGGACGTCCTGCAAGGACTGCCGCAAACCTCCGAGATATCTAGCCACCATCTGCTCCTCCGTCTCCGATAGATCGTTACGGGCGATCAACTGGTAGAACTCCTCCGTGTAATTGTCAACGGATTTGGCGCCCTGCCTCAGCGTATGGAGTCGCTGAAATAGGGTTTGGGTGTAGCCGAATGGAAGAAAGTGTGCCTTCATATTCTTCTTCATCTTCTCCCAGTCCGTGATCTTGGTCTTGCCCTGCCTTTCACGGGAACGGCGCAACTGCTCCCACCACGCAGAGGCTCTTCCCTTCAGTTTGATGGCCACTAGCTTCACCTTCTCGCGATCCGTAACCTCTTTATACTCAAAGATGCGATCCACCTCGTTGAGCCAGTCGATGAAATCGTCGGCTTTCAACGTACCTTCAAAGCTGGGCAACTCCACCTTGAACCCTAGACCTCCGCGACTCTTGTGCTGACCGCGGTGCTCCCGGACGCGTGGTCCACGATGGTAGGGGTTCTCAAACGACGACACAGAGGCGTCGTCTGAGGCTTCGTCTTCCTGCAGATCTTGCGTCGCCAAGCGCCGTGTCAGTTCTGTGACCTGCCGTTGCAGATCCTCTATCAACATCACGTCTTCCGCGTTGCGTTCTCGCTGGGGGGCTTCTTCAGCCGGAGGCTGCCCACGACCACGAGCACGTCCACGAGGCATCGTCGATGGTAATCTTCCTCCCACGCCGAACTGAGCTCTGATACCAACCTGACGCCGAATTGAATCGAGGCGAGGGATCAAACGCAGCATAACAACGAATAAAAGGGCATAAACCAGTAGAGAGGCTCTCTAGGGTTCGAAGAAAATATCAATAACTCAAAAACTGCTCAATTCTGCCCACAAGCCGGGCATATATAGCTGAAATCATAAAATATGCCAAAAATGGCAAAATCCCGAAATTGGCCCAACAGTTTGGCCTTATTGAAAGAAACACGTACGTGAAAGTTTGACCCAAAACGGTTTCAAACTGAGGTCCTAATAAGCAATAGAAATGTTACCAAAAATAGTAAAAAATAACTAAAAACGCTCGTTTGAAGGGTCAAACAGCGGAATTTGAGGATGAAGATGGACCCCGATGGAGCGTAGCTCGATCGCGACGTCGTGCGTCTCGTCGAGAGCTTTCCGAATTGGGGTGGCTCGCGTCATTCTGATACCCGTAGCCAAAGTTACGGCCCGAACAGTGCGGCGACAGCAAAAGCTGCAATTTCCTCCGTCCCTTGTGCTTATCTTCCATTTCATGGTAGAGAATAGCCAAATTAGTCGCATCTGACAGTTCAGCTTCATCTGGATCGTCAACGTATGGACCGAAACAGCTTTTCTGAAACTGGCAAAATTCTTCCAGCATCAGTCACCCCCTCTTCAAAAACTCGCCCTCGAGTTCGATTTATGAACTTGAATGATCCGCTCCACCAAGAAAGGATCACAATAGAAGGATGGAACCTTCAATGGAAAAACTACTGACTCGTTTAATTCAAATTTCGTCTCTTCGTCGTCATATGCAATTTCATCACCATCTCCATAGTCATCATAAACCGGAGGGATTGTCCAATCCACCTCAGATTCACATGATTTAGAAATACGCCTGGAAAAGATTGCATCACGAAAAATATGTTCGATTTGAAACATACCCGTAGAATCTAGCTCGTCGATCATGGAACTTGGTCCTCCATAACGCTCGCGATTGAATGTAATCTCGAACGCGGGCTCCAAGTCATGATCCAAGGCTTGACCTTCTGCAACCATCATCATAACCCCTTGGAGGTTAATTTCCCGTTGGGGGGCTTCCTCAGCCGGAACCTGCCCGCAGCCGCCAGGTCGTCCACGCACCATGGTTATGACGATCTTCTTCCCACGTCGAACTGAGCTCTGATACCAACCCGACGCCGAATTGAATCGAGGCGAGGGATCAAACGCAGCAGAACAACGAATAAAAGGGAATAAACCAGTAGAGAGGCTCTCTAGGGTTCGAAGAAAATATCAATAACTCAAAAACTGCTCAATTCTGCCCACAAGCCGGGCATATATAGCTGAAATCATAAAATATGCCAAAAATGGCAAAATCCCGAAATTGGCCCAACAGTTTGGCCTTATTGAAAGAAACACGTACGTGAAAGTTTGACCCAAAACGGTTTCAAACTGAGGTCCTAATAAGCAATAGAAATGTTACCAAAAATAGTAAAAAATAACTAAAAACGCTCGTTTGAAGGGTCAAACAGCGGAATTTGAGGATGAAGATGGACCCCGATGGAGCGTAGCTCGATCGGGACGTCGTGCGTCTCGTCGAGAGCTTTCCGAATTGGGGTGGCTCGCGTCATTCTGATACCCGTAGCCAAAGTTACGGCCCGAACAGTGCGGCGACAGCAAAAGCTGCAATTTCCTCCGTCCCTTGTGCTTATCTTCCATTTCATGGTAGAGAATAGCCAAATTAGTCGCATCTGACAGTTCAGCTTCATCTGGATCGTCAGCGTATGGACCGAAACAGCTACTCTGAAACTGGCAAAATTCTTCCTGCATCAGTCACCCCCTCTTCAAAAGAACTCTCCCTCGAGTTCGATTTATGAACTTGAATGATCCGCTCCACCAAGAAAGGATCACAAAAGAAGGATGGAACCTTGAATGGAAAAATTACTGACTCGTTTAATTCAAATTTCGTCTCTTCGCCGTCATATGCAATTTCATCGCCATCTCCATAGTCATCATAAACCGGAGGGATTGTCCAATCCACCTCAGATTCACATGATTTAGAAATACGACTGGAAAAGATTGCATCACGAAAAATATGTTCGATTTGAAACATACCCGTAGAATCTAGCTCGTCGATCATGGAACTTGGTCCTCCATAACGCTCGCGATTGAATGTAATCTCGAACGCGGGCTCCAAGTCATGATCCAAGGCTTGACCTTCTGCAACCATCATCATAACCCCTTGGAGGTTAATTTCCCGTTGGGGGGCTTCCTCAGCCGGAACCTGCCCGCAGCTGCCAGGTCGTCCACGCACCATGGTTATGACGATCTTCTTCCCACGTCGAACTGAGCTCTGATACCAACCTGACGCCGAATTGAATCGAGGCGAGGGATCAAACGCAGCAGAACAACGAATAAAAGGGCATAAACCAGTAGAGAGGCTCTCAAGGGTTCGAAGAAAATATCAATAACTCAAAAACTGCTCAATTCTGCCCACAAGCCGGGCATATATAGTTGAAATCATAAAATATGCCAAAAATGGCAAAATCCCGAAATTGGCCCAACAGTTTGGCCTTATTGAAAGAAACACGTACGTGAAAGTTTGACCCAAAACGGTTTCAAACTGAGGTCCTAATAAGCAATAGAAATGTTACCAAAAATAGTAAAAAATAACTAAAAACGCTCGTTTGAAGGGTCAAACAGCGGAATTTGAGGATGAAGATGGACCCCGATGGAGCGTAGCTCGATCGGGACGTCGTGCGTCTTGTCGAGAGCTTTCCGAATTGGGGTGGCTCGCGTCATTCTGATACCCGTAGTTAAAGTTACGGCCCGAACAGTGCGGCGACAGCAAAAGCTGCAATTTCCTCCGTCCCTTGCGCTTATCTTCCATTTTATCGTAGAGAATAGCCAAATTAGTCGCATCTGACAGTTCAGCTTCATCTAGATTGTCAGCGTATGGACCGAAACAGCTTTTCTGAAACAGGCAAAATTCTTCCTGCATCAGTCACCACCTCTTCAAAAGAACTCGCCCTCGAGTTCGATTTATGAACTTGAATGATCCGCTCCACCAAGAAAGGATCACAATAGAAGGATGGAACCTTGAATGGAAAAACTACTGACTCGTTTAATTCAAATTTCGTCTCTTCGTCGTCATATGCAATTTCATCGCCATCTCCATAGTCATCATAAACCGGAGGGATTGTCCAATCCACCTCAGATTCACATGATTTAGAAATACGCCTGGAAAAGATTGCATCACGAAAAATATGTTCGATTTGAAACATACCCGTAGAATCTAGCTCGTCGATCATGGAACTTGGTCCTCCATAACGCTCGCGATTGAATGTAATCTTGAACGCGGGATCCAAGTCATGATCCAAGGCTTGACCTTCTGCAACCATCATCATAACCCCTTGGAGGTTAATTTCCCGTTGGGGGGCTTCCTCAGCTGGAACCTGCCCGCAGCCGCCAGGTCGTCCACGCACCATGGTTATGACGATCTTCTTCCCACGTCGAACTGAGCTCTGATACCAACCTGACGCCGAATTGATCGAGGCGAGGGATCAAACGCAGCAGAACAACGAATAAAAGGGCATAAACCAGTAGAGAGGCTCTCTAGGGTTCGAAGAAAATATCAATAACTCAAAAACTGCTCAATTCTGCCCACAAGCCGGGCATATATAGCTGAAATCATAAAATATGCCAAAAATGGCAAAATCCCGAAATTGGCCCAACAGTTTGGCCTTATTGAAAGAAACACGTACGTGAAAGTTTGACCCAAAACGGTTTCAAACTGAGGTCCTAATAAGCAATAGAAATGTTACCAAAAATAGTAAAAAATAACTAAAACTCTCGTTTGAAGGGTCAAACAGCGGAATTTGAGGATGAAGATGGACCCCGATGATCGGGACGTCGTGCGTCTCATCGAGAGCTTTCCGAATTGGGGTGGCTCGCGTCATTCTGATACCCGTAGCCAAAGTTACGGCCCGAACAGTGCGGCGACAGCAAAAGCTGCAATTTCCTCCGTCCCTTGTGCTTATCTTCCATTTCATGGTAGAGAATAGCCAAATTAGTCGCATCTGACAGTTCAGCTTCATCTGGATCGTCAGCGTATGGACCGAAACAGCTTTTCTGAAACTGGCAAAATTCTTCCTGCATCAGTCACGCCCTCTTCAAAAGAACTCGCCCTCGAGTTCGATTTATGAACTTGAATGATCCGCTCCACCAAGAAAGGATCACAATAGAAGGATGGAACCTTGAATGGAAAAACTACTGACTCGTTTAATTCAAATTTCGTCTCTTCGTCGTCATATGCAATTTCATCGCCATCTCCATAGTCATCATAAACCGGAGGGATTGTCCAATCCACCTCAGATTCACATGATTTAGAAATACGCCTGGAAAAGATTGCATCACGAAAAATATGTTCGATTTGAAACATACCCGTAGAATCTAGCTCGTCGATCATGGAACTTGGTCCTCCATAACGCTCGCGATTGAATGTAATCTCGAACGCGGGCTCCAAGTCATGATCCAAGGCTTGACCTTCTGCAACCATCATCATAACCCCTTGGAGGTTAATTTCCCGTTGGGGGGCTTCCTCAGCCGGAACCTGCCCGCAGCCGCCAGGTCGTCCACGCACCATGGTTATGACGATCTTCTTCCCACGTCGAACTGAGCTCTGATACCAACCTGACGCCAAATTGAATCGAGGCGAGGGATCAAACGCAGCAGAACAACGAATAAAAGGGCATAAACCAGTAGAGAGGCTCTCTAGGGTTCGAAGAAAATATCAATAACTCAAAAACTGCTCAATTCTGCCCACAAGCCGGGCATATATAGCTGAAATCATAAAATATGCCAAAAATGGCAAAATCCCGAAATTGGCCCAACAGTTTGGCCTTATTGAAAGAAACACGTACGTGAAAGTTTGACCCAAAACGGTTTCAAACTGAGGTCCTAATAAGCAATAGAAATGTTACCAAAAATAGTAAAAAATAACTAAAACGCTCGTTTGAAGGGTCAAACAGCGGAATTTGAGGATGAAGATGGACCCTGATGATCGGGACGTCGTGCGTCTCGTCAAGAGCTTTCCGAATTGGGGTGGCTCGCGTCATTCTGATACCCGTAGCCAAAGTTACGGCCCGAACAGTGCGGCGACAGCAAAAGCTGCAATTTCCTCCGTCCCTTGTGCTTATCTTCCATTTCATGGTAGAGAATAGCCAAATTAGTCGCATCTGACAGTTCAGCTTCATCTGGATCGTCAGCGTATGGACCGAAACAGCTTTTCTGAAACTTGCAAAATTCTTCATGCATCAGTCACGCCCTCTTCTAAAGAACTCGCCCTCGAGTTCGATTTATGAACTTGAATGATCCGCTCCACCAAGAAAGGATCACTATAGAAGGATGGAACCTTGAATGGAAAAACTACTGACTCGTTTAATTCAAATTTCGTCTCTTCGTCGTCATATGCAATTTCATCGCCATCTCCATAGTCATCATAAACCGGAGGGATTGTCCAATCCACCTCAGATTCACATGATTTAGAAATACGCCTGGAAAAGATTGCATCACGAAAAATATGTTCGATTTGAAACATACCCGTAGAATCTAGCTCGTCGATCATGGAACTTGGTCCTCCATAACGCTCGCGATTGAATGTAATCTCGAACGCGGGCTCCAAGTCATGATCCAAGGCTTGACCTTCTTCAACCATCATCATAACCCCTTGGAGGTTAATTTCCCGTTGGGGGGCTTCCTCAGCCGGAACCTGCCCGCAGCCGCCAGGTCGTCCACGCACCATGGTTATGACGATCTTCTTCCCACGTCGAACTGAGCTCTGATACCAACCTGACGCCGAATTGAATCGAGGCGAGGGATCAAACGCAGCAGAACAACGAATAAAAGGGCATAAACCAGTAGAGAGGCTCTCTAGGGTTCGAAGAAAATATCAATAACTCAAAAACTGCTCAATTCTGCCCACAAGCCGGGCATATATAGCTGAAATCATAAAATATGCCAAAAATGGCAAAATCCCGAAATTGGCCCAACAGTTTGGCCTTATTGAAAGAAACACGTACGTGAAAGTTTGACCCAAAACGGTTTCAAACTGAGGTCCTAATAAGCAACAGAAATGTTACCAAAAATAGTAAAAAATAACTAAAAACGCTCGCTTGAAGGGTCAAACAGCGGAATTTGAGGATGAAGATGGACCCCGATGATCGGGACGTCGTGCGTCTCGTCGAGAGCTTTCCGAATTTGGGTGGCTCGCGTCATTCTGATACCCGTAGCCAAAGTTACGGCCCGAACAGTGCGGCGACAGCAAAAGCTGCAATTTCCTCCGTCCCTTGTGCTTATCTTCCATTTCATGGTAGAGAATAGCCAAATTAGTCGCATCTGACAGTTCAGCTTCATCTGGATCGTCAGCGTATGGACCGAAACAGCTTTTCTGAAACTTGCAAAATTCTTCATGCATCAGTCACGCCCTCTTCAAAAGAACTCGCCCTCGAGTTCGATTTATGAACTTGAATGATCCGCTCCACCAAGAAAGGATCACTATAGAAGGATGGAACCTTGAATGGAAAAACTACTGACTCGTTTAATTCAAATTTCGTCTCTTCGTCGTCATATGCAATTTCATCGCCATCTCCATAGTCATCATAAACCGGAGGGATTGTCCAATCCACCTCAGATTCACATGATTTAGAAATACGCCTGGAAAAGATTGCATCACGAAAAATATGTTCGATTTGAAACATACCCGTAGAATCTAGCTCGTCGATCATGGAACTTGGTCCTCCATAACGCTCGCGATTGAATGTAATCTCGAACGCGGGCTCCAAGTCATGATCCAAGGCTTGACCTTCTTCAACCATCATCATAACCCCTTGGAGGTTAATTTCCCGTTGGGGGGCTTCCTCAGCCGGAACCTGCCCGCAGCCGCCAGGTCGTCCACGCACCATGGTTATGACGATCTTCTTCCCACGTCGAACTGAGCTCTGATACCAACCTGACGCCGAATTGAATCGAGGCGAGGGATCAAACGCAGCAGAACAACGAATAAAAAGGCATAAACCAGTAGAGAGGTTCTCTAGGGTTCGAAGAAAATATCAATAACTCAAAAGCTGCTCAATTCTGCCCACAAGCCGGGCATATATAGCTGAAATCATAAAATATGCCAAAAATGGCAAAATCCCGAAATTGGCCCAACAGTTTGGCCTTATTGAAAGAAACACGTACGTGAAAGTTTGACCCAAAACGGTTTCAAACTGAGGTCCTAATAAGCAACAGAAATGTTACCAAAAATAGTAAAAAATAACTAAAAACGCTCGCTTGAAGGGTCAAACAGCGGAATTTGAGGATGAAGATGGACCCCGATGATCGGGACGTCGTGCGTCTCGTCGAGAGCTTTCCGAATTGGGGTGGCTCGCGTCATTCTGATACCCGTAGCCAAAGTTACGGCCCGAACAGTGCGGCGACAGCAAAAGCTGCAATTTCCTCCGTCCCTTGTGCTTATCTTCCATTTCATGGTAGAGAATAGCCAAATTAGTCGCATCTGACAGTTCAGCTTCATCTGGATCGTCAGCGTATGGACCGAAACAGCTTTTCTGAAACTGGCAAAATTCTTCCTGCATCAGTCACGCCCTCTTCAAAAGAACTCGCCCTCGAGTTCGATTTATGAACTTGAATGATCCGCTCCACCAAGAAAGGATCACAATTGAAGGATGGAACCTTGAATGGAAAAACTACTGACTCGTTTGATTCAAATTTCGTCTCTTCGTCGTCATATGCAATTTCATCGCCATCTCCATAGTCATCATAAACCGGAGGGATTGTCCAATCCACCTCAGATTCACATGATTTAGAAATACGCCTGGAAAAGATTGCATCACGAAAAATATGTTCGATTTGAAACATACCCGTAGAATCTAGTTCGTCGATCATGGAACTTGGTCCTCCATAACGCTCGCGATTGAATGTAATCTCGAACGCGGGCTCCAAGTCATGATCCAAGGCTTGACCTTCTGCAACCATCATCATAACCCCTTGGAGGTTAATTTCCCGTTGGGGGGCTTCCTCAGCGGGAACCTGCCCGCAGCCGCCAGGTCGTCCACGCACCATGGTTATGACGATCTTCTTCCCACGTCGAACTGAGCTCTGATACCAACCTGACGCCGAATTGAATCAAGGAAAGGGATCAAACGCAGCAGAACAACGAATAAAAGGGCATAAACCAGTAGAGAGGCTCTCTAGGGTTCGAAGAAAATATCAATAACTCAAAAACTGCTCAATTCTGCCCACAAGCCGGGCATATATAGCTGAAATCATAAAATATGCCAAAAATGGCAAAATCCCGAAATTGGCCCAACAGTTTGGCCTTATTGAAAGAAACACGTACGTGAAAGTTTGACCCAAAACGGTTTCAAACTGAGGTCCTAATAAGCAATAGAAATGTTACCAAAAATAGTAAAAAAATAACTAAAAACGCTCGTTTGAAGGGTCAAACAGCGGAATTTGAGGATGAAGATGGACCCCGATGGAGCAAAGCTCGATCGGGACGTCGTGCGTCTCGTCGAGAGCTTTCCGAATTGGGGTGGCTCGCGTCATTCTGATACCCGTAGCCAAAGTTACGGCCCGAACAGTGCGGCGACAGCAAAAGCTGCAATTTCCTTTGTCCCTTGTGCTTATCTTCCATTTTATGGTAGAGAATAGCCAAATTAGTCGCATCTGACAGTTCAGCTTCATCTGGATCGTCAGCGTATGGACCGAAACAGCTTTCCTGAAACTGGCAAAATTCTTCCTGCATCAGTCACCCCCTCTTCAAAAGAACTCGCCCTCGAGTTCGATTTATGAACTTGAATGATCCGCTCCACCAAGAAAGGATCACAATTGAAGGATGGAACCTTGAATGGAAAAACTACTGACTCGTTTGATTCAAATTTCGTCTCTTCGTCGTCATATGCAATTTCATCGCCATCTCCATAGTCATCATAAACCGGAGGGATTGTCCAATCCACCTCAGATTCACATGATTTAGAAATACGCCTGGAAAAGATTGCATCACGAAAAATATGTTCGATTTGAAACATACCCGTAGAATCTAGTTCGTCGATCATGGAACTTGGTCCTCCATAACGCTCGCGATTGAATGTAATCTCGAACGCGGGCTCCAAGTCATGATCCAAGGCTTGACCTTCTGCAACCATCATCATAACCCCTTGGAGGTTAATTTCCCGTTGGGGGGCTTCCTCAGCGGGAACCTGCCCGCAGCCGCCAGGTCGTCCACGCACCATGGTTATGACGATCTTCTTCCCACGTCGAACTGAGCTCTGATACCAACCTGACGCCGAATTGAATCAAGGCGAGGGATCAAACGCAGCAGAACAACGAATAAAAGGGCATAAACAAGTAGAGAGGCTCTCTAGGGTTCGAAGAAAATATCAATAACTCAAAAACTGCTCAATTCTGCCCACAAGCCGGGCATATATAGCTGAAATCATAAAATATGCCAAAAATGGCAAAATCCCGAAATTGGCCCAACAGTTTGGCCTTATTGAAAGAAACACGTACGTGAAAGTTTGACCCAAAACGGTTTCAAACTGAGGTCCTAATAAGCAATAGAAATGTTACCAAAAATAGTAAAAAATAACTAAAAACGCTCGTTTGAAGGGTCAAACAGCGGAATTTGAGGATGAAGATGGACCCCGATGATCGAGACGTCGTGCGTCTCGTCGAGAGCTTTCCGAATTGGGGTGGCTCGCGTCATTCTGATACCCGTAGCCAAAGTTACGGCCCGAACAGTGCGGCGACAGCAAAAGCTGCAATTTCCTCCGTCCCTTGTGCTTATCTTCCATTTCATGGTAGAGAATAGCCAAATTAGTCGCATCTGACAGTTCAGCTTCATCTGGATCGTCAGCGTATGGACCGAAACAGCTTTTCTGAAACTGGCAAAATTCTTCCTGCATCAGTCACCCCCTCTTCAAAAGAACTCGCCCTCGAGTTCGATTTATGAACTTGAATGATCCGCTCCACCAAGAAAGGATCACAATAGAAGGATGGAACCTTGAATGGAAAAACTACTGACTCGTTTAATTCAAATTTCGTCTCTTCGTCGTCATATGCAATTTCATCGCCATCTCCATAGTCATCATAAACCGGAGGGATTGTCCAATCCACCTCAGATTCACATGATTTAGAAATACGCCTGGAAAAGATTGCATCACGAAAAATATGTTCGATTTGAAACATACCCGTAGAGTCTAGCTCGTCGATCATGGAACTTGGTCCTCCATAACGCTCGCGATTGAATGTAATCTCGAACGCGGGCTCCAAGTCATGATCCAAGGCTTGACCTTCTGCAACCATCATCATAACCCCTTGGAGGTTAATTTCTCGTTGGGGGGCTTCCTCAGCCGGAACCTGCCCGCAGCCGCCAGGTCGTCCACGCACCATGGTTATGACGATCTTCTTCCCACGTCGAACTGAGCTCTGATACCAACCTGACGCCGAATTGAATCGAGGCGAGGGATCAAACGCAGCAGAACAACGAATAAAAGGGCATAAACCAGTAGAGAGGCTCTCTAGGGTTCGAAGAAAATATCAATAACTCAAAAACTGCTCAATTCTGCCCACAAGCCGGGCATATATAGCTGAAATCATAAAATATGCCAAAAATGGCAAAATCCCGAAATTGGCCCAACAGTTTGGCCTTATTGAAAGAAACACGTACGTGAAAGTTTGACCCAAAACGGTTTCAAACTGAGGTCCTAATAAGCAACAGAAATGTTACCAAAAATAGTAAAAAATAACTAAAAGCGCTCGCTTGAAGGGTCAAACAGCGGAATTTGAGGATGAAGATGGACCCCGATGATCGGGACGTCGTGCGTCTCGTCGAGAGCTTTCCGAATTGGGGTGGCTCGCGTCATTCTGATACCCGTAGCCAAAGTTACGGCCCGAACAGTGCGGCGACAGCAAAAGCTGCAATTTCCTCCGTCCCTTGTGCTTATCTTCCATTTTATGGTAGAGAATAGCCAAATTAGTCGCATCTGACAGTTCAGCTTCATCTGGATCGTCAGCGTATGGACCGAAACAGCTTTTCTGAAACTGGCAAAATTCTTCCTGCATCAGTCACCCCCTCTTCAAAAGAACTCGCCCTCGAGTACGATTTATGAACTTGAATGATCCGCTCCACCAAGAAAGGATCACAATATAAGGATGGAACCTTGAATGGAAAAACTACTGACTCGTTTAATTCAAATTTCGTCTCTTCGTCGTCATATGCAATTTCATCGCCATCTCCATAGTCATCATAAACCGGAGGGATTGTCCAATCCACCTCAGATTCACATGATTTAGAAATACGCCTGGAAAAGATTGCATCACGAAAAATATGTTCGATTTGAAACATACCCGTAGAATCTAGTTCGTCGATCATGGAACTTGGTCCTCCATAACGCTCGCGATTGAATGTAATCTCGAACGCGGGCTCCAAGTCATGATCCAAGGCTTGACCTTCTGCAACCATCATCATAACCCCTTGGAGGTTAATTTCCCGTTGGGGGGCTTCCTCAGCGGGAACCTGCCCGCAGCCGCCAGGTCGTCCACGCACCATGGTTATGACGATCTTCTTCCCACGTCGAACTGAGCTCTGATACCAACCTAACGCCGAATTGAATCGAGGCGAGGGAACAAACGCAGAAGAACAACGAATAAAAGGGCATAAACCAGTAGAGAGGCTCTCTAGGGTTCGAAGAAAATATCAATAACTCAAAAACTGCTCAATTCTGCCCACAAGCCGGGCATATATAGCTGAAATCATAAAATATGCCAAAAATGGCAAAATCCCGAAATTGGCCCAACAGTTTGGCCTTATTGAAAGAAACACGTACGTGAAAGTTTGACCCAAAACGGTTTCAAACTGAGGTCCTAATAAGCAATTGAAATGTTACCAAAAATAGTAAAAAATAACTAAAAACACTCGTTTGAAGGGTCAAACAGCGGAATTTGAGGATGAAGATGGACCCCGATGGAGCGTAGCTCGATCGGGACGTTGTGCGTCTCGTCGAGAGCTTTCCGAATTGGGGTGGCTCGCGTCATTCTGATACCCGTAGCCAAAGTTACGGCCCGAACAGTGCGGCGACAGCAAAAGCTGCAATTTCCTCCGTCCCTTGTGCTTATCTTCCATTTCATGGTAGAGAATAGCCAAATTAGTCGCATCTGACAGTTCAGCTTCATCTGGATCGTCAGCGTATGGACCGAAACAGCTTTTCTGAAACTGGCAAAATTCTTCCTGCATCAGTCACCCCCTCTTCAAAAGAACTCGCCCTCGAGTTCGATTTATGAACTTGAATGATCCGCTCCACCAAGAAAGGATCACAATAGAAGGATGGAACCTTGAATGGAAAAACTACTGACTCGTTTAATTCAAATTTCGTCTCTTCGTCGTCATATGCAATTTCATCGCCATCTCCATAGTCATCATAAACCGGAGGGATTGTCCAATCCACCTCAGATTCACATGATTTAGAAATACGCCTGGAAAAGATTGCATCACGAAAAATATGTTCGATTTGAAACATACCCGTAGAGTCTAGCTCGTCGATCATGGAACTTGGTCCTCCATAACGCTCGCGATTGAATGTAATCTCGAACGCGGGCTCCAAGTCATGATCCAAGGCTTGACCTTCTGCAACCATCATCATAACCCCTTGGAGGTTAATTTCTCGTTGGGGGGCTTCCTCAGCCGGAACCTGCCCGCAGCCGCCAGGTCGTCCACGCACCATGGTTATGACGATCTTCTTCCCACGTCGAACTGAGCTCTGATACCAACCTGACGCCGAATTGAATCGAGGCGAGGGATCAAACGCAGCAGAACAACGAATAAAAGGGCATAAACCAGTAGAGAGGCTCTCTAGGGTTCGAAGAAAATATCAATAACTCAAAAACTGCTCAATTCTGCCCACAAGCCGGGCATATATAGCTGAAATCATAAAATATGCAAAAAATGGCAAAATCCTGAAATTGGCCCAACAGTTTGGCCTTATTGAAAGAAACACGTACGTGAAAGTTTGACCCAAAACGGTTTCAAACTGAGGTCCTAATAAGCAACAGAAATGTTACCAAAAATAGTAAAAAATAACTAAAAACGCTCGCTTGAAGGGTCAAACAGCGGAATTTGAGGATGAAGATGGACCCCGATGATCGGGACGTCGTGCGTCTCGTCGAGAGCTTTCCGAATTGGGGTGGCTCGCGTCATTCTGATACCCGTAGCCAAAGTTACTGCCCGAACAGTGCGGCGACAGCAAAAGCTGCAATTTCCTCCGTCCCTTGTGCTTATCTTCCATTTCATGGTAGAGAATAGCCAAATTAGTCGCATCTGACAGTTCAGCTTCATCTGGATCGTCAGCGTATGGACCGAAACAGCTTTTCTGAAACTGGCAAAATTCTTCCTGCATCAGTCACCCCCTCTTCAAAAGAACTCGCCCTCGAGTTCGATTTATGAACTTGAATGATCCGCTCCACCAAGAAAGGATCACAATATAAGGATGGAACCTTGAATGGAAAAACTACTGACTCGTTTAATTCAAATTTCGTCTCTTCGTCGTCATATGCAATTTCATCGCCATCTCCATAGTCATCATAAACCGGAGGGATTGTCCAATCCACCTCAGATTCACATGATTTAGAAATACGCCTGGAAAAGATTGCATCACGAAAAATATGTTCGATTTGAAACATACCCGTAGAATCTAGCTCGTCGATCATGGAACTTAGTCCTCCATAACGCTCGCGATTGAATGTAATCTCGAACGCGGGCTCCAAGTCATGATCCAAGGCTTGACCTTCTGCAACCATCATCATAACCCCTTGGAGTTTAATTTCCCGTTGGGGGGCTTCCTCAGCGGGAACCTGCCCGCAGCCGCCAGGTCGTCCACGCACCATGGTTATGACGATCTTCTTCCCACGTCGAACTGAGCTCTGATACAAACCTGACGCCGAATTGAATCGAGGCGAGGGAACAAACGCAGCAGAACAACGAATAAAAGGGCATAAACCAGTAGAGAGGCTCTCTAGGGTTCAAAGAAAATATCAATAACTCAAAAACTGCTCAATTCTGCCCACAAGCCGGGCATATATAGCTGAAATCATAAAATATGCCAAAAATGGCAAAATCCCGAAATTGGCCCAACAGTTTGGCCTTATTGAAAGAAACACGTACGTGAAAGTTTGACCCAAAACGGTTTCAAACTGAGGTCCTAATAAGCAATAGAAATGTTACCAAAAATAGTAAAAAATAACTAAAAACGCTCGCTTGAAGGGTCAAACAGCAGAATTTGAGGATGAAGATGGACCCCGATGGAGCGTAGCTCGATCGGGACGTCGTGCGTCTCGTCGAGAGCTTTCCGAATTGGGGTGGCTCGCGTCATTCTGATACCCGTAGCCAAAGTTACGGCCCGAACAGTGCGGCGACAGCAAAAGCTGCAATTTCCTCCGTACCTTGTGCTTATCTTCCATTTCATGGTAGAGAATAGCCAAATTAGTCGCATCTGACAGTTCAGCTTCATCTGGATCGTCAGCGTATGGACCGAAACAGCTTTTCTGAAACTGGCAAAATTCTTCCTGCATCAGTCACCCCCTCTTCAAAAGAACTCGCCCTCGAGTTCGATTTATGAACTTGAATGATCTGCTCCACCAAGAAAGGATCACAATAGAAGGATGGAACCTTGAATGGAAAAACTACTGACTCGTTTAATTCAAATTTCGTCTCTTCGTCGTCATATGCAATTTCATCGCCATCTCCATAGTCATCATAAACTGGAGGGATTGTCCAATCCACCACAGATTCACATGATTTAGAAATACGCCTGGAAAAGATTGCATCACGAAAAATATGTTCGATTTGAAACATACCCGTAGAATCTAGCTCGTCGATCATGGAACTTGGTCCTCCATAACGCTCGCGATTGAATGTAATCTCGAACGCGGGCTCCAAGTCATGATCCAAGGCTTGACCTTCTGCAACCATCATCATAACCTCTTGGAGGTTAATTTCCCGTTGGGGGGCTTCCTCAGCCGGAACCTGCCCGCAGCCGCCAGGTCGTCCACGCACCATGGTTATGACGATCTTCTTCCCACGTCGAACTGAGCTCTGATACCAACCTGACGCCGAATTGAATCGAGGCGAGGGATCAAACGCAGCAGAACAACGAATAAAAGGGCATAAACCAGTAGAGAGGCTCTCTAGGGTTCGAAGAAAATATCAATAACTCAAAAACTGCTCAATTCTACCCACAAGCCGGGCATATATAGCTGAAATCATAAAATATGCCAAAAATGGCAAAATCCCGAAATTGGCCCAACAGTTTGGCCTTATTGAAAGAAACACGTACGTGAAAGTTTGACCCAAAACGGTTTCAAACTGAGGTCCTAATAAGCAATTGAAATGTTACCAAAAATAGTAAAAAATAACTAAAAACACTCGTTTGAAGGGTCAAACAGCGGAATTTGAGGATGAAGATGGACCCCGATGGAGCGTAGCTCGATCGGGACGTTGTGCGTCTCGTCGAGAGCTTTCCGAATTGGGGTGGCTCGCGTCATTCTGATACCCGTAGCCAAAGTTACGGCCCGAACAGTGCGGCGACAGCAAAAGCTGCAATTTCCTCCGTCCCTTGTGCTTATCTTCCATTTCATGGTAGAGAATAGCCAAATTAGTCGCATCTGACAGTTCAGCTTCATCTGGATCGTCAGCGTATGGACCGAAACAGCTTTTCTGAAACTGGCAAAATTCTTCCTGCATCAGTCACCCCCTCTTCAAAAGAACTCGCCCTCGAGTTCGATTTATGAACTTGAATGATCCGCTCCACCAAGAAAGGATCACAATAGAAGGATGGAACCTTGAATGGAAAAACTACTGACTCGTTTAATTCAAATTTCGTCTCTTCGTCGTCATATGCAATTTCATCGCCATTTCCATAGTCATCATAAACCGGAGGGATTGTCCAATCCACCTCAGATTCACATGATTTAGAAATACGCCTGGAAAAGATTGCATCACGAAAAATATGTTCGATTTGAAACATACCCGTAGAATCTAGCTCGTCGATCATGGAACTTGGTCCTCCATAACGCTCGCGATTGAATGTAATCTCGAACGCGGGCTCCAAGTCATGATCCAAGGCTTGACCTTCTGCAACCATCATCATAACCCCTTGGAGGTTAATTTCCCGTTGGGGGGCTTCCTCAGCCGGAACCTGCCCGCAGCCGCCAGGTCGTCCACGCACCATGGTTATGACGATCTTCTTCCCACGTCGAACTGAGCTCTGATACCAACCTGACGCCGAATTGAATCGAGGCGAGGGATCAAACGCAGCAGAACAACGAATAAAAGGGCATAAACCAGTAGAGAGGCTCTCTAGGGTTCGAAGAAAATATCAATAACTCAAAAACTGCTCAATTCTGCCCACAAGCCGGACATATATAGCTGAAATCATAAAATATGCCAAAAATGGCAAAATCCCGAAATTGGCCCAACAGTTTGGCCTTATTGAAAGAAACACGTACGTGAAAGTTTGACCCAAAACGGTTTCAAACTGAGGTCCTAATAAGCAATTGAAATGTTACCAAAAATAGTAAAAAATAACTAAAAACACTCGTTTGAAGGGTCAAACAGCGGAATTTGAGGATGAAGATGGACCCCGATGGAGCATAGCTCGATCGGGATGTCGTGCGTCTCGTCGAGAGCTTTCCGAATTGGGGTGGCTCGCGTCATTCTGATACCCGTAGCCAAAGTTACGGCCCGAACAGTGCGGCGACAGCAAAAGCTGCAATTTCCTCCGTCCCTTGTGCTTATCTTCCATTTCATGGTAGAGAATAGCCAAATTAGTCGCATCTGACAGTTAAGCTTCATCTGGATCGTCAGCGTATGGACCGAAACAGCTTTTCTGAAACTGGCAAAATTCTTCCTGCATCAGTCACCCCCTCTTCAAAAGAACTCGCCCTCGAGTTCGATTTATGAACTTGAATGATCCGCTCCACCAAGAAAGGATCACAATAGAAGGATGGAACCTTGAATGGAAAAACTACTGACTCGTTTAATTCAAATTTCGTCTCTTCGTCGTCATATGCAATTTCATCGCCATCTCCATAGTCATCATAAACCAGAGGGATTGTCCAATCCACCACAGATTCACATGATTTAGAAATACGCCTGGAAAAGATTGCATCACTAAAAATATGTTCGATTTGAAACATACCCGTAGAATCTAGCTCGTCGATCATGGAACTTGGTCCTCCATAACGCTCGCGATTGAATGTAATCTCGAACGCGGGCTCCAAGTCATGATCCAAGGCTTGACCTTCTGCAACCATCATCATAACCCCTTGGAGGTTAATTTCCCATTGGGGGGCTTCCTCAGCCGGAACCTGCCCGCAGCCGCCAGGTCGTCCACGCACCATGGTTATGACGATCTCCTTCCCACGTCGAACTGAGCTCTAATACCAACCTGACGCCGAATTGAATCGAGGCGAGGGATCAAACGCAGCACAACAACGAATAAAAGGGCATAAACCAGTAGAGAGGCTCTCTAGGGTTCGAAGAAAATATCAATAACTCAAAAACTGCTCAATTCTACCCACAACTGGGGATATATAGCTGAAATCATATAATATGCCAAAAATGGCAAAATCCCGAAATTGGCCCAACAGTTTGGCCTTATCGAAAGAAACACGTACGTGAAAGTTTGACCCAAAACGGTTTCAAACTGAGGTCCTAATAAGCAATAGAAATGTTACCAAAAATAGTAAAAAATAACTAAAAACGCTCGTTTGAAGGGTCAAACAGCGGAATTTGATAATGAAGATGGACCCCGGGACGTCGTGCGTCTCGTCGAGAGCTTTCCGAATTGGGGTGGCTCGCGTCATTCTGATACCCGTAGCCAAAGTTATGGCCCGAACAGTGCGGCGACAGCAAAAGCTGCAATTTCCTCCGTCCCTTGTGCTTATCTTCCATTTCATGGTAGAGAATAGCCAAATTAGTCGCATCTGACAGTTCAGCTTCATCTGGATCGTCAGCGTATGGACCGAAACAGCTTTTCTGAAACTGGCAAAATTCTTCCTGCATCAGTCTCCCCCTCTTCAAAAGAACTCGCCCTCGAGTTCGATTTATGAACTTGAATGATCCGCTCCACCAAGAAAGGATCACAATAGAAGGATGGAACCTTGAATGGAAAAACTACTGACTCGTTTAATTCAAATTTCGTCTCTTCGTCGTCATATGCAATTTCATCGCCATCTCCATAGTCATCATAAACCAGAGGGATTGTCCAATCCACCACAGATTCACATGATTTAGAAATACGCCTGGAAAAGATTGCATCACGAAAAATATGTTCGATTTGAAACATACCCGTAGAATCTAGCTCGTCGATCATGGAACTTGGTCCTCCATAACGCTCGCGATTGAATGTAATCTCGAACGCGGGCTCCAAGTCATGATCCAAGGCTTGACCTTCTGCAACCATCATCATAACCCCTTGGAGGTTAATTTCCCGTTGGGGGGCTTCCTCAGCCGGAACCTGCCCGCAGCCGCCAGGTCGTCCACGCACCATGGTTATGACGATCTCCTTCCCAAGTCGAACGGAGCTCTAATACCAACCTGACGCCGAATTGAATCGAGGCGAGGGATCAAACGCAGCAGAACAACGAATAAAAGGGCATAAACCAGTAGAGAGGCTCTCTAGGGTTCGAAGAAAATATCAATAACTCAAAAACTGCTCAATTCTACCCACAAGCCGGGCATATATAGCTGAAATCATATAATATGCCAAAAATGGCAAAATCCCGAAATTGGCCCAACAGTTTGGCCTTATCGAAAGAAACACGTACGTGAAAGTTTGACCCAAAACGGTTTCAAACTGAGGTCCTAATAAGCAATAGAAATGTTACCAAAAATAGTAAAAAATAACTAAAAACGCTCGTTTGAAGGGTCAAACAGCGGAATTTGATAATGAAGATGGACCCCGGGACGTCGTGCGTCTCGTCGAGAGCTTTCCGAATTGGGGTGGCTCGCGTCATTCTGATACCCGTAGCCAAAGTTACGGCCCGAACAGTGCGGCGACAGCAAAAGCTGCAATTTCCTCCTTCCCTTGTGCTTATCTTCCATTTCATGGTAGAGAATAGCCAAATTAGTCGCATCTGACAGTTCAGCTTCATCTGGATCGTCAGCGTATGGACCGAAACAGCTTTTCTGAAACTGGCAAAATTCTTCCTGCATCAGTCACCCCCTCTTCAAAAGAACTCGCCCTCGAGTTCGATTTATGAACTTGAATGATCCGCTCCACCAAGAAAGGATCACAATAGAAGGATGGAACCTTGAATGGAAAAACTACTGACTCGTTTAATTCAAATTTCGTCTCTTCGTCGTCATATGCAATTTCATCGCCATCTCCATAGTCATCATAAACCGGAGGGATTGTCCAATCCACCTCAGATTCACATGATTTAGAAATACGCCTGGAAAAGATTGCATCACGAAAAATATGTTCGATTTGAAACATACCCGTAGAATCTAGCTCGTCGATCATGGAACTTGGTCCTCCATAACGCTCACGATTGAATGTAATCTCGAACGCGGGCTCCAAGTCATGATCCAAGGCTTGACCTTCTGCAACCATCATCATAACCCCTTGGAGGTTAATTTCCCGTTGGGGGGCTTCCTCAGCCGGAACCTGCCCGCAGCCGCCAGGTCGTCCACGCACCATGGTTATGACGATCTTCTTCCCACGTCGAACTGAGCTCTGATACCAATCTGGCGCCGAATTGAATCGAGGCGAGGGATCAAACGCAGCAGAACAACGAATAAAAGGGCATAAACCAGTAGAGAGGCTCTCTAGGGTTCGAAGAAAATATCAATAACTCAAAAAC
This sequence comes from Linanthus parryae, assembly GCA_023055425.1. Lineage (NCBI taxonomy): Eukaryota > Viridiplantae > Streptophyta > Magnoliopsida > Ericales > Polemoniaceae > Linanthus > Linanthus parryae. The sequence continues at coordinate 43,809,802 of JALGPY010000009.1, forward strand.
TGCTCAATTCTGCCCACAAGCCGGGCATATATAGCTGAAATCATAAAATATGCCAAAAATGGCAAAATCCCGAAATTGGCCCAACAGTTTGGCCTTATTGAAAGAAACACGTACGTGAAAGTTTGACCCAAAATGGTTTCAAACTGAGGTACTAATAAGCAATAGAAATGTTACCAAAAATAGTAAAAAATAACTAAAAACGCTCGTTTGAAGGGTCAAACAGCGGAATTTGAGGATGAAGATGGACCCCGATGATCGGGACGTCGTGCGTCTCGTCGAGAGCTTTCCGAATTGGGGTGGCTCGCGTCATTCTGATACCCGTAGCCAAAGTTACGGCCCGAACAGTGCGGCGACAGCAAAAGCTGCAATTTCCTCCGTCCCTTGTGCCTATCTTCCATTTCATGGTAGAGAATAGCCAAATTAGTCGCATCTGACAGTTCAGCTTCATCTGGATCGTCAGCGTATGGACCGAAACAGCTTTTCTGAAACTGGCAAAATTCTTCCTGCATCAGTCACCCCCTCTTCAAAAGAACTCGCCCTCGAGTTCGATTTATGAACTTGAATGATCCGCTCCACCAAGAAAGGATCACAATAGAAGGATGGAACCTTGAATGGAAAAACTACTGACTCGTTTAATTCAAATTTCGTCTCTTCGTCGTCATATGCAATTTCATCGCCATTTCCATAGTCATCATAAACCGGAGGGATTGTCCAATCCACCTCAGATTCACATGATTTAGAAATACGCCTGGAAAATATTGCATCACGAAAAATATGTTCGATTTGAAACATACCCGTAGAATCTAGCTCGTCGATCATGGAACTTGGTCCTCCATAACGCTCGCGATTGAATGTAATCTCGAACGCGGGCTCCAAGTCATGATCAAAGGCTTGACCTTCTGCAACCATCATCATAACCCCTTGGAGGTTAATTTCCTGTTGGGGGGCTTCCTCAGCCGGAACCTGCCCGCAGCCGCCAGGTCGTCCACGCACCATGGTTATGACGATCTTCTTCCCACGTCGAACTGAGCTCTGATACCAACCTGACGCCGAATTGAATCGAGGCGAGGGATCAAACGCAGCAGAACAACGAATAAAAGGGCATAAACCAGTAGAGAGGCTCTCTAGGGTTCGAAGAAAATATCAATAACTCAAAAACTGCTCAATTCTGCCCACAAGCCGGGCATATATAGCTGAAATCATAAAATATGCCAAAAATGGCAAAATCCCGAAATTGGCCCAACAGTTTGGCCTTATTGAAATAAACACGTACGTGAAAGTTTGACCCAAAACGGTTTCAAACTGAGGTCCTAATAAGCAATAGAAATGTTACCAAAAATAGTAAAAAATAACTAAAAACGCTCGTTTGAAGGGACAAACAGCGGAATTTGAGGATGAAGATGGACCTCGATGGAGCGTAGCTCGATCGGGACGTCGTGCGTCTCGTCGAGAGCTTTCCGAATTGGGGTGGCTCGCGTCATTCTGATACCCGTAGCCAAAGTTACGGCCCGAACAGTGCGGCGACAGCAAAAGCTGCAATTTCCTCCGTCCCTTGTGCTTATCTTCCATTTCATGGTAGAGAATAGCCAAATTAGTCGCATCTGACAGTTCAGCTTCATCTGGATCGTCTGCTCCTGCATCAACTATGGAAAGACTTGGAGACGCCTTGGGGAGTGACATTAATCTTGATGTTGCTTCTACTTGACGAGTTGTGCAGTAGTCGTAGCACTGGATGTTAAGGCTCGCCAAATTTCTTGCTTTAGTTATGAGATATTTTACAAATGCACATGCTTGTTGGTCACCTCGAAATCCTGTAATGGTTACCGCTTTCAAAATATTTTCTACACTGAAAATCTTTTCCTTTTCTCCCCAAGGATCCTGAATTTCATGAGAGGTAAGATTTTGAGATCTGTTGCCGTTGTTCGCATAGATCTTGACCTGAAGCAAAAGAAACAAGGTCAATTTTGCTCTTTGCGTAAGACATCCCTGTAATTTCCATATATTTGCACAAGGAACAATTAATCGATGTTGATATATATGGAAATGGAAAGTGTCAAGTAAAGTTTAAGCTTGATTTCACCTGGTTTGGGATTTCAAGCGTTACCAGACCAGGATACTCTTGCAACGCCAATTTTAGCAACTGGCCGTCCCCGACGTTATTTAGGTTCCAACATATGGATAGTTTTTGTAAAGTCATGAATGGTTGCACATCGTTGGTTCTGCAACCCTGAGGTCATAAGAAAAACGAAAACAATCGTAAAACAGAGAACCCAGGCAGTTGTCAAAGCCATAAATTAATGCATTTTTTTTTGGCTAGTACGATAAAATAAATATATTGTGGAGTATTACATACCATGCCAATGCTATCTTCAATGAGATCCCTCGAATCTAGGGTTTTTTCTTCCCAGCCAGCTGGTGTGAAGAGGCGAGGTTCTGAAGCCTCGTGGGTCACTCGTAGTGCCACAACATATGGTGCAAAAATCATCATCTTCCTCCGGTCACATTTCATGGTATCAAGGACTAACTTTTTAAGTTCTAAGGCTTCGATCTCTAGAACATCAAGTGACAATTCAACCAACTCAAGGATCTTAAGTTTGCCACTACATATACTTAAGTTGGTAAAACCTGAACTTCTACGTAAAACAAACTCTTCTAAAGACGGAGAAGAACGTAAGATCTTTTTCAAGATCTCGTCGCTGATCACTTGGATGGAGTCAAGTCTGAGGGTCGTAAGATTTTTGGATCCAGCGAAAGGGTCAACACATGCTATCGAGGCATAATTGGTCAGCTCAAGGGTATGTAGAGTGGATGACCTAAAGACGCCCTCAGGTAGAGAAAACAATGACTCGTCAATGAAACCTAATTTGGGAAGGAAATACACTTCTTCTATTCTTAAGCTGAGCTCTTCTATTTTTTTCAGCTTAAGATCCATGATCCACTGGTTCAACTTTCCACTTCTCATATTGTGTCCAAAGTGAATGATTTGGCAATATTTGATGTTGCCGAAGTGGTTTTCTATGATTGAACCTATTAACTTAGTCGATCTATGAAGGTCCCTCCTCACTATTTTACTGTTGACGACTTTCGGTGGCTTAAGAAACTGAAAAGGGTCAGGAGGTGCTATGAGATTATGTTCCCTACATTTCCTCGTCAGTGTCCTCGGGTCTATTTCAAGAATTTCAATCCATTTCCACAGGTATCTCCATCGCCACGACAACACACTAGTTGCTGCAGCCTCTTGAAGAGGAAGTCGCGAAAGAATGGCTTCATTGATGCCATTAGGTAGGTTGCTTATCAAGTCTGGACCTTCTGCCATCTTTGCTTGCTCCATTTCCTATTTTATTTTTAAAACGAAAAGAACAAATACATCATGTAACATTTATGAATTCAATTATATTGCAGATTAATATGTCTAACTTCGCATATGAAGTTTGACATTTATAACATATTTTTCTTAACATGATTCACAAGCTAATTATTCATAGAAGAAGAATCACAACTAATTAATAATGTTTCCTTATGTTTCATTTCAGTTTTATATGTTTCGTTTCTCACCTAGTTTTACGCGGTTCAACTCTTAGTTGGGAGCAATTTACATAATTTCTCTCATTCTTTTTTCCGACTAAGGACTGCATTGTTATTAATATCTATAAAACACTTAACTAGATTCAAAGAGAAAAATGGAAAATAGATCACATGTTCACACAGTTTAGGCTCAACTTGTTCAATTCCAAGTTGGATAAAATGTGATATAAGTGTCTTGCAAATCTTCTAAAGAAATGTGTTTTGCAGTTCTCATGATTTATCCCTTGTTTACCCAATAGCGGATTTGCATTTAGGGTTTTGTATTTTTTTTTTTTTATTTTTTTTCGAGGATCGGTTTTGTATTTATTAGTTCCTCATTTGTATTATAGTTTTCGTCATACTAATATATTTCCATTCAATTTAAGTAAATGTCGAAAAAAAAATAAAAAAAAAATGTCAATCAGTGAACCTTTTAAACCTTTCAAAAAGAATGAATCCTTTGAAGGCTTCTTCAAACCTCAGTTGGATGACTTGGATCCGTCTTCCAAATCCAAAAACACAGATGAAACAAACAAAAAGGAAAGCTAAGTTTTGGTTTGATGCAAAAAGGAAAGCTAAGTTGAGAAGCTACAATGTAGGAGAAAGATAATTTACTACTACATTGTCCGAAAATATGTTGAAAATGAACTCGTTTTTTATTTTTTATTTTTTAAGAATCAAAATGAACTCAATTAATCACACGTTAAAACATGGATGCAAGAAGCCGCAATCTATGTTAGGTCGGCACATAACAAAATCCTACAAAAATGAGTCCGAGAGAGAGAGAGAGAGAGAGAGAGAGAGAGAGAGAGAGAGAGAGAACCTGTGTATAGAGCGGCTACCTCCACACGCGGCTGTGGTCTGTCCGAAATGTGTTTGAGATTATATGAAACCTAATTACTCATCTACAACGTCTCTATACTTTGATAATATTCCACTAATTGCCTAGCGCCACATGTATAGCGAACCAAAATAAAAATAATTGTATTTACTAGGTAATTTTGTTTTAGTCATCACCTTCTTGATAATTACACTTTGAGCTCACATTAAATTTATACAAAAAGTAGTGTTCTATTGCGCTTAAAAGATGGCATACGACATAGTGGCATGAGTCTGTTATGTTTATGTCACACTACATATACCCAGTGAATATTTAGTTAATTAGATCTCTCGGAGTCCAATTTGTATATACATGTATAATATTCATGTTTAATGTTCTCTTATCTAATTAGGCCATTGATTATTTTGGTATAGATTGCGCTCCATATCTGTACAACATATTATGTAATCAGACTCTCACTGTCACCTTCCACTTAAAAACTAAAAGATCGATCTATGTTAATCAGACTCTATCGATTAAAATAAAGATCGAGCTATGTTAATTAGGGTAACGCTGAGAGTCTGTTTAACATGTACTCCCTCCGTTCCTCCAGGTTCTTCAAAAAATTATACGGGTATTAAATGAGCATAGCAATTTAGTTAGCAAAACGATGCAAGAATTTGGTAATTTTTTCATGGTGTCGTAGAGTAAACTTTGCTCTAAAATAACACAAAAAGTTATCAAATTATTGCATCGTGTTGCTAACTAAATCGCTATGCCCATTTAATGCCCGTATAATTTTTTGAAGAACCTGGAGGAACGGAGGGAGTATGTTGTAGAGATACAACATTAAATTGTCGAATCAGATACGATAATATTAGAGCGTGAATATTATACATGTATATACAAATTAAATTTTGAGAGATCTAATTAAATCAATATTCACAGGGGTATCTGTAACACGCAAACATGTTGTAAATGAGTAAATTTAGGTATATGTTGTAACTTGGAGGGTATTCGAGCACGAATGATGAAAACGAAATGAAAACGGGAGACAAATTTTTATGTGGTTCACTAACGGATCCCCTAACAAATCTGCCAGATACATTCGGCCAGAACCTGAACTTTATTGAGAGAGAACCCGATTACAGTGCACGTCGTGGCCACAACGACCACAGGGGTCACCCCGATACACCACACACAAGTCTACATGTGTTCTATATACTTATATAGACCTAAGGGGTCCTGACTTGTGCCCAAAGTAATGTCAAACGTCGTCAAAACTGATTAGGAAACAACTCATTAGCTGCCTTGGAGCAAGAGCAGCTACTAGCTAGGTATGTTTGAATTACCCCCAACAAATCTCCACCTTGATTCAAACTGTCTAGCAACCCGAATCCTCGTCGACTCTTGGTTGCTTCGATTCAAGACAAAGCTCCTCCTTGTGTAGAATCCTCTCAACCACCCAAAATCAGAACCTGATGCTTCTCTCCTCACACCTGATCCGAATATGTCTCCTGAAACCAAAAACAAGCATGCCTCCCTGCATAGATATTCCGCAGCTATATGCGAAACCCGGATCGCCAAATCCTGGCTCTGACTTACATGTTGTCCCTGCAGCGAATGCGCACGATGTGGATGCACTTCCTGAAATAGAAAAAAGTGATTCACCCAGAACCAGACTTGAATGTTATTTATTGAGCCTGGACCGAATACATTCCCGATGCACCCAGTTGCGCTAGACATACGCAACACAAATGCCAGATGTTACACAGACGTGTTGCACCAGTAACGAGTTCCCAACCAGATTGTCGTTCTAGATTGCGTCACAATTGTCGCTGATGCATCAGATGCGAGCTCAATTGTGTGTCATGGTACACGCCCCAAGACCAGGTGCTTGCCAGAACCAAACCTCGTGCAAAATATGTGCCATAACCAGGATCAGATTTGTGTGTGCCTGAAATCTCTCGCGCTGGATGCTCCATGTCGTTGCTCCAACTCTAACGATTTCCTGTAACGCATGAGCTAGAACCAGATTCAATTCACACGCAAGATGCCCACATTGGGAGCCGGATTGCGTCTCACTGCCAATTTCGCTGGATGCGTGTGAGGTGCCAGATTCGTGCCAGTACCGCATGCGTGACGGATTCTCTAGATCCATTGCACGCCTAATCAGATACACGCCAGAATGCTTCAACATGAGCCTGGATAGCCCCCTCCATGGGGCTTTAGATGGTGGGTGTACTTGTGCCCCTATTTTAGAGGCTAATGAACAAAAAATTCTTCTCCTCACGAACAGATCGATCTTGAATCGTCAAATCAGACATCATTCTTGGCGGAATCACGGAACCCTACCTCGAAATAGCTTGCTTCACCCGAATTGTGAAACCCTAGCTTTGAGTTTCATCAAAGTGTGAAACTCTAGCTCTTGGTTCCACCTAGATATTCGAACCCCAGCTCTGATTCCAGTATGTTATAACTTTGGGGTATTCGAGCAAGAATGATGAAACGAAATCAAGAACGGAAAAATTAACGTGGTTCACTAACGGATCCCCTAAATAATCCACTAGGTACATCCACGGCCAAAAACTGAACTTTATTGAGAGAGAACCCGATTACAATGCACGCCATGGCCTTAACGACCACGGAGGCCACCCCGATACACCACATACAAGTCTACCCACGTTCTATACAGTTATATAGACTTAAGAGTCCTGACTTGTTCCCAAAGTAGTGTCACACGTTGCCAAAACTGATCAGGAAACAATTTCTTAGCCGCATTGGACCAAATCATCGTAACTAATAGCTATGTATGTTTGAATTACCCCCAACAGTATATAAAATTGACATAAACATATCTAACAGACTCATGCCACTATGTCGTATGCCTATTTTGCACGCAATAGAACAATACTTTTTGTATAAATTTAATGTGAGCTCAAACTGTAATTTTTTTTCAAGAAGGATGACTATATATAATAAATTACCTATTAAATATAATTATTTTTATTTTTTAATTCCCTGTACATGTGGGGCCAGACAACTACTGGTATATTACAAAAATATAGAAAACGTTGTAGATGAGTAATTAGGTTTAATGTAGTCTAACATACTTTGGACAGACAACAGACCGCATGTGAAGGTAGTCGCTCTCCACAGATAAAGTACCCCCCCCCCAGGTTTTGTAAGATTTTGTTATGTGATCGAACTAACAGATTATTTTAGACTGCAGCTTCTGGCATCTATGTTTAACTTGTGATTGAGTTCATTTTCAGCATATTTCGAACTATGTTCGAGTAAATTATATTTCTCCTACATTGTAGTTTCTCAACTTAGATTTCCTTTTTGCATAATATATATATATATATTTATATATATATATATATATATATATATATATATATAACTCAGCTTTCATTCCTTTTTTTAACTGTGCTTTTGGATTTGGAAGACGGGTCGAACTCATCCAACTGAGGTTTGAAGAAGCCTTCAAAGGCTTTATTATTATTTTTTTACATGTTGTTTTTTTACATGGAAGGCTTCTTTCTTTCTGAAAGGTTTAAGAGGTTCTCTGAAAACTAAGAACGTGAAGTAATTTGTATGATTAACCTGTTTTTTGAATTTAAAATAGAATTTTACTAAATTGAATTAAAAAATATTAGTTTATTATGAAGAAAATTTAAATACAGATGAGGAACTAATTTAATACAAAATCCCAAACTTCGAATCCGCTCGTGTGTATACAAGCAATAAATCATTAGATCTGCAATACTAAACTGCACCCATAGTAAGCAAACTAAAAGCAGGTTTTTTCAGAAAATAATATGGTTTTTTAATGAAACTTCAAATAAAGAAACAAATAAGTTCCACTGGAAGTGATGCTAATACAAGCATATATCAAATATGTTTCCATTTGTTTCATTTTTTAGTAATTTGCTAATACTTTCTAATTTGTGTAACTTATGTTTTCAGTTCACAATCATCTTTAATAGTTGTTGGCAATGTCATTAGTACTGGCTAGTTTATCTTCACTCCTTGCTAGCGACTGGATCCACACAAAGAGAACTTACGGGAGACCAGACACACCTAACAATATTACTAGACCCAGATAAACTCGATGTATGTTTCTAATTCTGGAGTTCCTATTATTCCCAAATCACATTTTTGTTTTGGCCACAATTCTCCAATTTCTCTCAAACAAAATATTTGTTACAACTCTGCACGTTCCACTTGGTTCAAAAAAATTCAATTATCAACACCCATCATTGCCTCGGTACCTGTTCATAAAGGCCGCACATTATACCAGTTAGCATTACACTGCACCAAGCCGCAGTTAAAACTTTAGTTAATAAAGCTTGTGGCATATGTACTCTATAATCGGCTCTTTCTAAACCTAGGTAGAAAACATGTGTTAGTTGGGGCTACATTTAAGGTCAAAACCCAGGTAGAAAAGCATTTGATACGCTGTCCATCAGCCCACAACATGTACAATTAACTTTCAAATCTTCAAATAAATGCAGATGATCAATACAGAAGTGCCTCGCATCCAAAGTAATAAAGGAACTCATTAGCATTGATAACAAATTTACCAACCTTGAATGTAAATATCTAAAAAAACATTTGAAAATGTTAACAAATTCATCTATGACTTGATGTTCAACAGAAATGCCAATGTCACAACAGCCAGAAAGTTTCCGGGACTCATGAAATTGATCTAAGAAATATTGATTTGAGAAGAACAAAATTTGAAACATACGACTAAAGATAACTCGCTGAGCATTCATCTCCAGGTTTCAAGACTATGGAAAGACTTGGAGAGGCCTTGGGGAGTGACATTAATCTTGATGTTGCTTCTACTTGATGAGTTGTGCAGTAGTCGTAGCACTGGATGGTAAGCCTCCCAAAATTTCTTGCTTTAGTTATGAGATATTTTACAAATGCACATGCTTGTTGGTCACCTCGAAATCCTGTAATGGTTACCGCTTTCAGAATATTTTCTACACTGAAAATCTTTTCCTTTTCTCCCCAAGGATGCTGAATTTCATGAGAGGTAAGATTTTGAGATCTGTTGCCGTTGTTCGCATAGATCTTGACCTGAAGCAAAAGAAACAAGATCAATTTTTCTCTTTGCGTAAGACATCCCTGTAATTTCCATATACTTGCACAAGGAACAATTAATCGATGTTGATATACATGGAAATGGAAAGTGTCAAGTAAAGTTTAAGCTTGCTTTCACCTGGTTTGAGATTTCAAGCGTTACCAGACCAGGATACTCTTGCAACGCCAATTTTAGCAAATGGCCGTCCCCGACGTTATTTAGGTTCCAACATATGGATAGTTTTTGTAAAGTCATGAATGGTTGCACATCGTTGGGTCTGCAACCCTGAGGTCATAAGAAAAACGAAAACAGTCGTAAAACAGAGAACCCAGCAGTTGTCAAAGCCTTACATTAATGCATTTTTTTTGGCTAGTACGATAAAATAAATATATTGTCGAGTATTACATACCAAGCCAATGCTATCTTCAATGAGATCCCTCGAATCTAGGGTTTTTTCTTCCCAGCCAGCTGGTATGAAGAGGCGGGGTTCTGAAGCCTCGTGGGTCACTCGTAGTGCCACAACATATGGTGCAACAATCATCATCTTCCTCCGGTCACATTTCATGGTATCAAGGACTAACTTTTTAAGTTCTAAGGCTTCGATCTCTAGAACATCAAGTGACAATTCAACCAACTCAAGGATCTTAAGTTTGCCACTACATATACTTAAGTGAGTAAAACCTGAACTTCTACGTAAAACAAACTCTTCTAAAGACGGACAAGAACAAAAGATCTTTTTCAAGATCTCGTCGCTTATCACTTGGATGGAGTCAAGTCTAAGGGTCATAAGATTGTTGGATCCAACAAAAGGGTCAACACATGCTATCGAGGCATAATTGGTCAGCTGAAGGGTATGTAGAGTGGATGACCTAAGATGCCCTTAGGTAGAGAAAACAATGACTCGTCAATGAAACCTAATTTCGGAAGGAAATACACTTCTTCTATTCTTAAGCTGAGCTCTTCTATTTTTTTCAGCTTAAGATCCATGATCCACTGGTTCAACTGTCCACTTCTCATATTGTGTCCAAAGTGAATGATTTGGCAATATTTGATGTTGCCGAAGTGGTTTTCTATGATTGAACCTATTAACTTAGTCGATCTATGAAGGTCCCTCCTCACTATTTTACTGTTGACGACTTTCGGTGGCTTAAGAAACTGAAAAGGGTCAGGAGGTGCTATGAGATTATGTTCCCTACATTTCCTCGTCAGTGTCCTCGGGTCTATTTCAAGAATTTCAATCCATTTCCACAGGTATCTCCATCGCCACGACAACACACTAGTTGCTGCAGCCTCTTGAAGAGGAAGTCGCGAAAGAATGGCTTCATTGATGCCATTAGGTAGGTTGCTTATCAAGTCTGGACCTTCTGCCATCTTTGCTTGCTCCATTTCCTATTTTATTTTTAAAACGAAAAGAACAAATATATCATGTAACATTTATGAATTCAATTATATTGCAGATTAATATGTCTAACTTCGCATATGAAGTTTGACATTTATAACATATTTTTCTTAACATGATTCACAAGCTAATTATTCATAGAAAAAGAATCACAACTAATTAATAATGTTTCCTTATGTTTCATATCAATTTTATATGTTTCGTTTCTCACCTAGTTTTACGCGGTTCAACTCTTAGTTGGGAGCAATTTACATAATTTCGCTCATTCTTTTTTCCGACTAAGGACTGCATTGTTATTAATATCTATAAGACACTTAACTAGATTCAAAGAGAAAAATGTAAAGTAGATCACATGTTCACACAGTTTAGGCTCAACTTGTTCAATTCCAAGTTGTATAATATGTGATATAAGTGTCTTGCAAATCTTCTAAAAAATTTTGTTTTGCAGTTCTCATGATTTATCCCTTGTTTACCCAATAGAGATTTGCATTTCGGGTTTCCTATTTTTTTTTTTTCGAGGATCGGTTTTGTATTTATTAGTTCCTCATTTGTATTATAGTTTTCGTCATACTAATATATTTCCATTCAATTTAAGTAAATGTCGAAAAAAATAAAATAAAAAATAAATGTCAATCAGTGAACCTTTTAAACCTTTCAAAAAGAATGAATCCTTTGAAGGCTTCTTCAAACCTCAGTTGGATGACTTGGATCCGTCTTCCAAATCCAAAAACACAGATGAAACAAACAAAAAGGAAAGCTAAGTTTTGGTTTGATGCAAAAAGGAAAGCTAAGTTGAGAAGCTACAATGTAGGAGAAAGATAATTTACTACTACATTGTCCGAAAATATGTTGAAAATGAACTCGTTTTTTATTTTTTATTTTTTAAGAATCAAAATGAACTCAATTAATCACACGTTAAAACATGGATGCAAGAAGCCGCAATCTATGTTAGGTCGGCACATAACAAAATCCTACAAAAATGAGTCCGAGAGAGAGAGAGAGAGAGAGAGAGAGAGAGAGAGAGAGAGAGAGAGAACCTGTGTATAGAGCGGCTACCTCCACACGCGGCTGTGGTCTGTCCGAAATGTGTTTGAGATTATATGAAACCTAATTACTCATCTACAACGTTTCTATACTTTGATAATATTCCACTAATTGCCTAGCGCCACATGTATAGCGAACCAAAATAAAAATAATTGTATTTACTAGGTAATTTTGTTTTAGTCATCACCTTCTTGATAATTACACTTTGAGCTCACATTAAATTTATACAAAAAGTAGTGTTCTATTGCGCTTAAAAGATGGCATACGACATAGTGGCATGAGTCTGTTATGTTTATGTCACACTACATATACCCAGTGAATATTTAGTTAATTAGATCTCTCGGAGTCCAATTTGTATATACATGTATAATATTCATGTTTAATGTTCTCTTATCTAATTAGGCCATTGATTATTTTGGTGTAGATTGCGCTCCATATCTGTACAACATATTATATAATCAGACTCTCACTGTCACCTTCCACTTAAAAACTAAAAGATCGATCTATGTTAATCAGACTCTATATGTTAATCAGACTCTATCGATTAAAATAAAGATCGAGCTATGTTAATTAGGGTAACGCTGAGAGTCTGTTTAACATGTACTCCCTCCGTTCCTCCAGGTTCTTCAAAAAATTATACGGGTATTAAATGAGCATAGCAATTTAGTTAGCAAAACGATGCAAGAATTTGGTAATTTTTTCATGGTGTCGTAGAGTAAACTTTGCTCTAAAATAACACAAAAAGTTATCAAATTCTTGCATCGTGTTGCTAACTAAATCGCTATGCCCATTTAATACCCGTATAATTTTTTGAAGAACCTGGAGGAACGGAGGGAGTATGTTGTAGAGATACAACATTAAATTGTCGAATCAGATAAGATAATATTAGAGCGTGAATATTATACATGTATATACAAATTAAATTTTGAGAGATCTAATTAAATCAATATTCACGTGGGTATCTGTAACACGCAAACAAGTTGTAAATGAGTAAATTTAGGTATATGTTGTAACTTGGAGGGTATTCGAGCACGAATGATGAAAACGAAATGAAAACGGGAGACAAATTTTTATGTGGTTCACTAACGGATCCCCTAACAAATCTGCCAGATACATTCGGCCAGAACCTGAACTTTATTGAGAGAGAACCCGATTACAGTGCACGTCGTGACCACAACGACCACAGGGGTCACCCCGATACACCACACACAAGTCTACCTGTGTTCTATATGCTTATATTGACCTAACGGGTCCTGACTTGTTCCCAAAGTAATGTCAAACGTAGTCAAAACTGATTAGGAAACAACTCATTAGCTGCCTTGGAGCAAGAGCAGCTACTAGCTAGGTATGTTTGAATTACCCCCAACAAATCTCCACCTTGATTCAAACTGTCTAGCAACCCGAATCCTCGTCGACTCTTGGTTGCTTCGATTCAAGACAAAGCTCCTTGTGTAGAATCCTCTCAACCACCCAAAATCAGAACCTGATGCTTCTCTCCTCACACCTGATCCGGATATGTCTCCTGAAACCAAAAACAAGCACGCCTCCCTGCATAGATATTCCGCAGCTATATGCGAAACCCGGATCGCCAAATCGTTGCTCTGACTTACATGTTGTCCCTGCAGCGAATGCGCACGATGTGGATGCACTTACTGAAATAGAAAAAAGTGATTCACCCAGAACCAGACTTGAATGTTATTTATTGAGCCTGGACCGAATACATTCCCGATGCACCCAGTTGCGCTAGACAGACGCAACACAAATGTCAGATGTTACACAGACGTGTTGCACCAGTAACGAGTTCCCAACCAGATTGTCGTTCTAGATTGTGTCACAATTGTCGCTGATGCATCAGATGCGATCTCAATTGTGTGTCATGGTAAACGCCCCAAGACCAGGTGCTTGCCAGAACCAAACCTCGTGCAAAATATGTGCCATAACCAGGATCAGATTTGTGTGTGCCAGAAATCTCTCGCGCTGGATGCTCCATGTCGTTGCTCCAACTCTAACGATTTCCTGTAACGCATGAGCTAGAACCAGATTCAATTCACACGCAAGATTCCCACATTGGGAGCCGGATTGCGTCTCACCGCCAATTTCGCTGGATGCGTGTGAACTGCCAGATTCGTGCCAGTACCGCATGCGTGACGGATTCTCTAGATCCATTGCACGCCTAATCAGATACACGCCAGAAAGCTTCAACATGAGCCTGGATAGCCCCCTCCATGGGGCTTTAGATGGTGGGTGTACTTGTTCCCCTGTTTTAGAGGCTAATGAACAAAAAATGCTTCTCCTCACGAACAGATCGATCTTGAATCGTCAAATCAGACATCATTCTTGGCGGAATCACGGAACCCTACCTCGAAATAGCTTGCTTCACCCTAATCGTGAAACCCTAGCTTCGAGTTTCATCAAAGTGTGAAACTCTAGCTCTTGGTTCCACCTAGATATTCGAACCCCAGCTCTCATTCCAGTATGTTATAACTTGGGGGTATTCGAGCAAGAATGATGAAAAGAAATCAAGAACGGAAAAATTAACGTGGTTCACTAACGGATCCCCTAAATAATCCACTAGGTACGTCCACGGCCAAAAACTGGACTTTATTGAGAGAGAACCCGATTACAATGCACGCCATGGCCTTAACGACCACGGCGGCCACCCCGATACACCACATACAAGTCTACCCACGTTCTATACAGTTATATAGACTTAAGAGTCCTGACTTGTTCCCAAAGTAGTGTCACACGTTGCCAAAACTGATCAGGAAACAATTCCTTAGCCGCATTGGACCAAATCATCGTAACTACTAGCTATGTATGTTTGAATTACCCCCAACAGTATATAAAATTGACATAAACATATCTAACAGACTCATGCCACTATGTCGTATGCCTATTTTGCACGCAATAGAACAATACTTTTTGTATAAATTTAATGTGAGCTCAAACTGTAATTTTTTTTCAAGAAGGATGACTACATATAATAAATTACCTATTAAATATAATTATTTTTATTTTTTAATTCCCTGTACATGTGGGGCCAGACAACTACTGGTATATTACAAAAATATAGAAAACGTTGTAGATGAGTAATTAGGTTTAATGTAGTCTAACATACTTTGGACAGACAACAGACCGCATGTGAAGGTAGCCGCTCTCCACAGATAAAGTACCCCCCCCCCCCAGGTTTTGTAAGATTTTGTTATGTGATCGAACTAACAGATTATTTTAGACTGCAGCTTCTGGCATCTATGTTTAACTTGTGATTGAGTTCATTTTCAGCATATTTCGAACTATGTTCGAGTAAATTATATTTCTCCTACATTGTAGTTTCTCAACTTAGCTTTCCTTTTTGCATATATATATATATATATATATATATATATATATATGTATATATATATAACTCAGCTTTCATTCCTTTTTTTAACTGTGCTTTTGGATTTGGAAGACGGGTTGAACTCATCCAACTGAGGTTTGAAGAAGCCTTCAAAGGCTTTATTATTATTTTTTTACATGGAAGGCTTCTTTCTTTCTGAAAGGTTTAAGAGGTTCTCTGAAAACTAAGAACGTGAAGTAATTTGTATGATTAACCTGTTTTATGAATTTAAAATAGAATTTTACTAAATTGAAATAAAATATATTAGTTCATTTTGAAGAAAATTTAAATACAGATGAGGAACTAATTTAATACAAAATCCCAAACTGCGAATCCGCTCGTGTGTATACAAGCGATAAATCATTAGATCTGCAATACTAAACTGCACCCATAGTAAGCAAACTAAAAGCAGGTTTTTTCAGAAAATAATATGGTTTTTTTGATGAAACTTCAAATAAAGAAACAAATAAGTTCCACTGGAAGTGATGCTAATACAAGCATATATCAAATATGTTTCCATTTGTTTCATTTTTTAGTAATTTGCTAATACTTTCTAATTTGTGTAACTTATGTTTTCAGTTCACAATCATCTTTAATAGTTGTTGGCAATGTCATTAGTACTGGCTAGTTTATCTTCACTCCTTGCTAGCGACTGGATCCACACAAAGAGAACTTACGGGAGACAAGACACACCTAACAATATTACTAGACCCAGATAAACTCGATGTATGTTTCTAATTCTAGAGTTCCTATTATTCCCAAATCACATTTTTGTTTTGGCCACAATTCTCCAATTTCTCTCAAACAAAATATTTGTTACAACTCTGCACGTTCCACTTGGTTCAAAAAAATTCAATTATCAACACCCATCATTGCCTCGGTACCTGTTCATAAAGGCCGCACATTATACCAGTTAGCATTACACTGCACCAAGCCGCAGTTAAAACTTTAGTTAATAAAGCTTGTGGCATATGTACTCTATAATCGGCTCTTTCTAAACCTAGGTAGAAAACATGTGTTAGCTAGGGCTACATTTAAGGTCAAAACCCAGGTAGAAAAGCATTTGATACGCTGTCCATCAGCCCACAACATGTACAATTAACTTTCAAATCTTCAAATAAATGCAGATGATCAATACAGAAGTGCCTCGCATCCAAAGTAATAAAGGAACTCATTAGCATTGATAACAAATTTACCAACCTTGAATGTAAATATCTAAAAAACATTTGAAAATGTTAACAAATTCATCTATGACTTGATGTTCAACAGAAATGCCAATGTCACAACAGCCAGAAAGTTTCCGGGACTCATGAAATTGATCTAAGAAATATTGATTTGAGAAGAACAAAATTTGAAACATACGACTAAAGATAACTCGCTGAGCATTCATCTCCAGGTTTCAAGACTATGGAAAGACTTGGAGAGGCCTTGGGGAGTGACATTAATCTTGATGTTGCTTCTACTTGATGAGTTGTGCAGTAGTCGTAGCACTGGATGGTAAGCCTCGCAAAATTTCTTGCTTTAGTTATGAGATATTTTACAAATGCACATGCTTGTTGGTCACCTCGAAATCCTGTAATGGTTACCGCTTTCAGCATATTTTCTACACTGAAAATCTTTTCCTTTTCTCCCCAAGGATCCTGAATTTCATGAGAGGTAAGATTTTGAGATCTGTTGCCGTTGTTCGCATAGATCTTGACCTGAAGCAAAAGAAACAAGATCAATTTTGCTCTTTGCGTAAGACATCCCTGTAATTTCCATATACTTGCACAAGGAACAAGTAATCGATGTTGATATACATGGAAATGGAAAGTGTCAAGTAAAGTTTAAGCTTGCTTTCACCTGGTTTGAGATTTCAAGCGTTACCAGACCAGGATACTCTTGCAACGCCAATTTTAGCAAATGGCCGTCCCCGACGTTATTTAGGTTCCAACATATGGATAGTTTTTGTAAAGTCATGAATGGTTGCACATCGTTGGGTCTGCAACCCTGAGGTCATAAGAAAAACGAAAACAGTCGTAAAACAGAGAACCCAGGCAGTTGTCAAAGCCATACATTAATGCATTTTTTTTGGCTAGTACGATAAAATAAATATATTGTCGAGTATTACATACCAAGCCAATGCTATCTTCAATGAGATCCCTCGAATCTAGGGTTTTTTCTTCCCAGCCAGCTGGTATGAAGAGGCGGGGTTCTGAAGCCTCGTGGGTCACTCGTAGTGCCACAACATATGGTGCAACAATCATCATCTTCCTCCGGTCACATTTCATGGTATCAAGGACTAACTTTTTAAGTTCTAAGGCTTCGATCTCTAGAACATCAAGTGACAATTCAACCAACTCAAGGATCTTAAGTTTGCCACTACATATACTTAAGTGGGTAAAACCTGAACTTCTACGTAAAACAAACTCTTCTAAAGACGGACAAGAACAAAAGATCTTTTTCAAGATCTCGTCGCTGATCACTTGGATGGAGTCAAGTCTAAGGGTCGTAAGATTGTTGGATCCAACAAAAGGGTCAACACATGCTATCGAGGCATAATTGGTCAGCTGAAGGGTATGTAGAGTGGATGACCTAAAGATGCCCTCAGGTAGAGAAAACAATGACTCGTCAATGAAACCTAATTTGGGAAGGAAATACACTTCTTCTATTCTTAAGCTGAGCTCTTCTATTTTTTTAAGCTTAAGATCCATGATCCACTGGTTCAACTGTCCACTTCTCATATTGTGTCCAAAGTGAATGATTTGGCAATATTTGATGTTGCCGAAGTGGTTTTCTATGATTGAACCTATTAACTTAGTCGATCTATGAAGGTCCCTCCTCACTATTTTACTGTTGACGACTTTCGGTGGCTTAAGAAACTGAAAAGGGTCAGGAGGTGCTATGAGATTATGTTCCCTACATTTCCTCGTCAGTGTCCTCGGGTCTATTTCAAGAATTTCAATCCATTTCCACAGGTATCTCCATCGCCACGACAACACACTAGTTGCTGCAGCCTCTTGAAGAGGAAGTCGCGAAAGAATGGCTTCATTGATGCCATTAGGTAGGTTGCTTATCAAGTCTGGACCTTCTGCCATCTTTGCTTGCTCCATTTCCTATTTTATTTTTAAAACGAAAAGAACAAATATATCATGTAACATTTATGAATTCAATTATATTGCAGATTAATATGTCTAACTTCGCATATGAAGTTTGACATTTATAACATATTTTTCTTAACATGATTCACAAGCTAATTATTCATAGAAAAAGAATCACAACTAATTAATAATGTTTCCTTATGTTTCATATCAATTTTATATGTTTCGTTTCTCACCTAGTTTTACGCGGTTCAACTCTTAGTTGGGAGCAATTTACATAATTTCGCTCATTCTTTTTTCCGACTAAGGACTGCATTGTTATTAATATCTATAAGACACTTAACTAGATTCAAAGAGAAAAATGTAAAGTAGATCACATGTTCACACAGTTTAGGCTCAACTTGTTCAATTCCAAGTTGTATAATATGTGATATAAGTGTCTTGCAAATCTTCTAAAAAATTTTGTTTTGCAGTTCTCATGATTTATCCCTTGTTTACCCAATAGAGATTTGCATTTCGGGTTTCCTATTTTTTTTTTTTTTCGAGGATCGGTTTTGTATTTATTAGTTCCTCATTTGTATTATAGTTTTCGTCATACTAATATATTTCCATTCAATTTAAGTAAATGTCGAAAAAAATAAAATAAAAAATAAATGTCAATCAGTGAACCTTTTAAACCTTTCAAAAAGAATGAATCCTTTGAAGGCTTCTTCAAACCTCAGTTGGATGACTTGGATCCGTCTTCCAAATCCAAAAACACAGATGAAACAAACAAAAAGGAAAGCTAAGTTTTGGTTTGATGCAAAAAGGAAAGCTAAGTTGAGAAGCTACAATGTAGGAGAAAGATAATTTACTACTACATTGTCCGAAAATATGTTGAAAATGAACTCGTTTTTTATTTTTTATTTTTTAAGAATCAAAATGAACTCAATTAATCACACGTTAAAACATGGATGCAAGAAGCCGCAATCTATGTTAGGTCGGCACATAACAAAATCCTACAAAAATGAGTCCGAGAGAGAGAGAGAGAGAGAGAGAGAGAGAGAGAGAGAGAGAGAGAGAACCTGTGTATAGAGCGGCTACCTCCACACGCGGCTGTGGTCTGTCCGAAATGTGTTTGAGATTATATGAAACCTAATTACTCATCTACAACGTTTCTATACTTTGATAATATTCCACTAATTGCCTAGCGCCACATGTATAGCGAACCAAAATAAAAATAATTGTATTTACTTGGTAATTTTGTTTTAGTCATCACCTTCTTGATAATTACACTTTGAGCTCACATTAAATTTATACAAAAAGTAGTGTTCTATTGCGCTTAAAAGATGGCATACGACATAGTGGCATGAGTCTGTTATGTTTATGTCACACTACATATACCCAGTGAATATTTAGTTAATTAGATCTCTCCGAGTCCAATTTGTATATACATGTATAATATTCATGTTTAATGTTCTCTTATCTAATTAGGCCATTGATTATTTTGGTGTAGATTGCCCTCCATATCTGTACAACATATTATGTAATCAGACTCTCACTGTCACCTTCCACTTAAAAACTAAAAGATCGATCTATGTTAATCAGACTCTATATGTTAATCAGACTCTATCGATTAAAATAAAGATCGAGCTATGTTAATTAGGGTAACGCTGAGAGTCTGTTTAACATTTACTCCCTCCGTTCCTCCAGGTTCTTCAAAAAATTATACGGGTATTAAATGAGCATAGCAATTTAGTTAGCAAATCGCTATGCCCATTTAATACCCGTATAATTTTTTGAAGAACCTGGAGGAACGAGGGGAGTATGTTGTAGAGATACAACATTAAATTGTCGAATCAGATAAGATAATATTAGAGCGTGAATATTATACATGTATATACAAATTAAATTTTGAGAGATCTAATTAAATAAATATTCACGGGGGTATCCGTAATACGCAAACATGTTGTAAATGAGTAAATTTAGGTATATGTTACAACTTGGAGGGTATTCGAGCACGAATGATGAAACGAAATGAAAAACGGGAGACAAATATAATGTGGTTCACTAACGGATCCCCTAACAAATCTGCCAGATACATCCACGGCCAGAACCTGAACTTTATTGAGAGAGAACCGATTACAATGCACGCCGTGGCCACAACGACCACGGGGGCCACCCGATACACCACACACAAGTCTACCCGTGTTCTATATACTTATATAGACCTAAGAACCTGACTTGTTCCCAAAGTAATGTCAAACGTTGCCAAAACTGATTAGGAAACAACGCATTAGTTTCCTTGGAGCAAGCGCAGCTACTAGCTAGGTATGTTTGAATTACCCCCAACGAATCTCCACCTTGATTAACGTTCTAGCAACCCAAATCCTCATCGACTCTTGGTTGCTTCGATTCAAGACAAAGCTCCTCCTTGTGTAGAATCATCTCAACCATCCAAAACTGAAACCTGATGTTTCTCTCCTCACACCTGATCCGAATATGTCTCCCGAAACCAAAAACAAGCACCCCCCCCCCCCCCCCCCCCCCCGCACAGATGTTCCGCGACTGTATGCGAAACCCGAATCGCCAAACCGTTGCTCTGACTTACATGTTGTCCCTGCAGCGAATGCGCACGATGTGGATGCACTTCCTGAAATAGAAAAAAGTAATTCACCCAGAACCAGACTTGAATGTAATTCACTGAGCCTGGACCGAAACATTCCCAATGCACCCAGTTGCGCTAGACAGACGCAACACAAATGCCAGATGTTACGCAGACGTATTGCACCAGTAACGAGTTCCCAACCAGATTGTCGTTCTAGATTGCGTCACAATTGGCGCTGATGCACCAGATGCAAGCTCAATTGTGTGTCATGGTACACGCCCCAAGAACAGATGCATGCCAGAACCAAACCTCGTGCAAAATACGTGCCATAACCAGGATCAGATATGTGTGTTCCAGAAATCTCTCGCGCCAGATGCTCCATGTCGTTGCTCCAACTCCAGCGAGTTCATGTAACGCATGAGCTAGAACTATATTCAAATCACACGCCAGATGCCCACATTGGGAGCCGGATTGCGCCTGACTGCCAATTTCGGGAACGCTGGATGCGTGTGAACTGCCAGATTCGTTCCAGTACCGAATGCATAATGGATTTTCTAGATCCATTGCACGCCTAATCAGATTCACGCCAAATTGCTTCAACATGAGCCTGGATAGCCCCCTCCATGGGGCTTTAGATTGTGGGTGTACTTGTGCCCCTGTTTTAGAGGCTAATGAACAAAAAATGCTTCTCCTCACGAACAGATCGTTCTTGAATCGCCAAATCAGACATCATTCTTGGCGGAATATCGTAACCCTACCTCCAAATAGCTTGCTTCACCTAAATCGTGAAACCCTAGCTTTGAGTTTCATCAAAGTGTGAAACTCTAGCTCTTGGTTCCACCTAGATATTCGAACCCCAGCTCTGATTCCAGTATGTTATAACTTGGGGGTATTCGAGCAAGAATGATGAAACGAAATCAAGAACGACAAATTTAACGTGGTTCACTAACGGATCCCCTAACGAATCCACTAGCTACATCCACGGCCAAAACCTGAACTTTATTGAGATGAAACCCGATTACAATGCACACCATGGCCACAACGACCACGGCGGCCACCCCGATACACCACATACAAGTCTACCCACGTTCTATACAGTTATATAGACCTAAGAGTCCTTACTTCTTCCCAAAGTAGTGTCAAACGTTGCCAAAACTGATCAGGAAACAATTCCTTAGCCGCATTGAACCAAGTCGTCAGAACTACTAGCTATGTATGTTTGAACTACCCCCAACAGTATATGTAGTGACATAAACATATCTAACAGACTCATGCCACTATGTCGTATGCCTATTTTGCACGCAATAGAACAATACTTTTTGTATAAATTTAATGTGAGCTTAAACTGTAATTTTTTTTCAAAAAGGATGACTATATATAATAAAATTACCTAGCAAATATAATTATTTTTATTTTGGTTCCCTGTACATGTGGTGCCAGACAACTACTGGTATATTACAAAAATATAGACATACTTTGGACAGACAACAGACCGCATGTGAAGGTAGCCGCTCTCAACAGATAAAGTAACCACCCCCCCCCCCCCCCCCCCCCGGTTTTGTAGGATTTTGTTTCTAACAGATTAGTTTAGACTTCAGCTTCTGGCATCTATGTGTTTAACTAGTGATCGAGTTCATTTTCAGCATATTTTCGAGCTATGTTCGAGTAAATTATATTTCTCCTACATTGTAGTTACTCAACTTAGCTTTCCTTTTTGCATAAAAAAAACTCAGCTTTCATTCCTTTTTTTAACTGTGCTTTTGCATTTGAAAGACGATTGGGAGTTATCTAACTGAGGTTTGAAGAAGCCTTCAAAGGCTTTATTCTTTTTTTATTTTTTTTCACATGCTGTTTTTCTTTTCTTTTTTTGACATGGAAGGCTTCTTTCTTTCTGAAGGTTTAAAAGGTTCTCTGAAAACTAAGAACATGAAGTAATTTGTGTGATTAACCTTTCTTTGATTTTTTTATAGAAATTTACTATATTGAATGAAAATATATTAGTTAATTATGAAGAAAATTTAAATATAGATGATGAACTAATTTAATACAAAATCCTAAACTGCAAATCCACTCTCGTGATAAATCATTAGATCTGCAAGACACATTTTTTTAGAAGATTTTAAGACACTGATATCACACATTATCCAAGTTGGAATTGGAGTAGAGCCTAAATTGTGTGAACATGTGACCTACATTTCCTTTTCGCTTTGAATCTAGTTGAGTGTTTTATAAATGATTAATAACAATGCACTCCTTAGTCGGAAAAAAAATGAGAGAAATATGTACAGTGCTCCCAACTGAGAGTTAGACGATGTATACCTGGGTGAGAAACAAAGCATATAAAATTGATAGAAAACACAAGGAAACATAAGTATGGTATGTGATTTTTTTCAAGTATGTGAATTATGTTACGCAAAATATGATATATATGTCTAACTACATATGCAAAGTTAGACATTTTAGTTTGCAATACAATTGAATTCATAAATGTAGCACGATTTATTTGTTCTTTGGTTTTGAAAATAAAACAGGAAATGGAGCAAGCAAATATGGCCGAAGGTCCGGACTTGATAAACAACCTTCCTAATGGCATCAATGAAGTTATTCTTTCGCGACCTCCTCTTCTGGAAGCTATAGAAACCAGTGTGTTATCGCGACGATGGATATACCAGTGGAAGTGGACTAACATTCTTGAACAAGACCCGAGGACAGTGACAAGAAAATGTAGACTACACAATCTCCTAGAACCTGCTGACCCATTTCAGTTATTAAGCCACCAAAAGTCCTCAACGGTGTAATAGTGAGGAGGGATCTGCATAGATCCACTTAGGGATGCAAGTTTAAACCGGAAAAACCGCAAGCCGAGCCGAATCGGGCGGCTCAGTTCGGTTCGGTTCGGTTCGGTTCGGTTTGGAAGCTATTACGGTTCGGTCCAGGTTTGTAAAGGTTTCAAACCGTATAATACGGCGCGGTTTTGGTTTGAGATACCTCAAAATCGTAAAAACCGAACTGAACCGTTTATGTAACATATTAGGCTATACAACTTCCACATGTATTAAATTCTACACATATCATATACACGAGGTACTGAAAATGATGTAATGTTTGGTACTTTATTTTTAAATTACTTGACATTGAAATTTTAGAAAATATTTAATTGGTGAATAAACTTTTAAGAATTTTCAAATGAAATAATATATTTTCAGGAACCGCGGTTTAAAACAGAACCAAACTGGTCCTTCATGGTTCAGCTCGGTTCGGTTCGGAGCCATGAATGATCCGAATTAAGTTTAGGTTTTGCCCAAACCATTACATGCGGTTCGGTTCAGATAGGTGCCAAAACCAGACCGAACATAACAGTTTTCATCCCTAGATCGACTAAGTTAATAGGTTCAATCCTACAAAACCACTTCGGCAACATCAAATATTGCCAAATCATTCACTTTGGACACAATATGAGAAGTGGACAGTTGAACCGGTGGATCATGGATCTTAAGCTGAAAAAAATAGAAGAGCTCAGCTTAAGAATAGAAGAAATGTATTTCCTTCCCAAATTAGGTTTCATTGACGAGTCATTGTTTTATCTACCTGAGAGCATCATTAAGTCTTCCACTTACATACCCTTGAGCTGGCCAATTATGCCTTGATACTCTACATACCCTTAATCTACCTGACTATAGGTTCGTGTTTTCTTTCTGCAATGCCATTTTGTTATAGTGTATGAAGGAAAGTTTTTTAATAGGTTATTCCACTAGACAAGAGAACCTTTTGAAATATGAAAGAAATAAATTCTCCTCCTCCACCAGACTTTAGAATTTTGATTTTAAAGTCAAGGAAGCTTTCAATTTTAGTTTTAAATTGACCAAATACTTTGGTGACTTTCTTATTTATGAGTCAGAGGAAAAAGGCATGTGTATCTAGAATAATCATCTATAAACATAGCATAGAACATGTAACCATTATATTATTTCACAGAAGAATAACTCCACACATCATAATGCAGTAAATGAAGAGGAGATGAGACAGAAGAGGTAGATTATAAGGTAATATATACATTTTACCATGCAAACAGTGAGTACACATAGTAGCAGTATCAATATTTGAGTTAGATAACTTATATTTAGAACCATAAGTCTAAGTGAGAATATCATTGATTGGATTACACAACCTAGCATGAAGTAAATGAACATTTATTTTACTGCCGAAACAAGACTTCGGAGATGAAACAGGAACATGCAAAGAAGAAACAGAACTAAAAGCATAAACCAGACTTGGTCTCAGAAGTTGCAAAATTAAAGGGGAATTTGTAAATGGCATATAAACCATTTTCACTCAAGCCTTGAAAAAAAGTTTCCCCCTAGCCTTGTCATGAATATAGAAGGAATCAGAATTTAACAAAAAATAGACAGTTATGCTGACTGCAATGTTTATGTATAGGGAAAAAATGTATATAGTTTTGGAACATGAATATATAGTGTTTTAAGAGAGGAAGTATGAGTAGGTGTGGGTAAAAGAGCAGTACAAGAATAATTTGTATGTAAGTTACGACCATTTCCCACAGCTACTTGTTCAGACCCATATATTAATCGGCAATAGATAAACTTCTCAAATCAGCAGTTATATGGTTGGTAGCACTGGAATTATCAAGCCTGTAATAAGATGAGGTACCAACAACAAGTTGAGTAGACACGTTATGAGCAGTCAATTGTTCTTGAGGAAGTTTGCCTTGATAGAAATAGTCTATCATATGCCAAGGTGGTGGCAGGACCTAATCAAGTGGTCTTGCAGGCACTGAGGTGCTTGTTTTATCTACCTGAGGGTATCTTTAGGTCTTTCACTCTACATGCCCTTAGAGTTGACCAATTGTGCCTCGATACTCTACATAACTTTAATCTAGTTGACTATATGTCTATGTTTTCTTTCTATAATGTCATTTTATTCTGGTTTATAATGGCACAAACTTTTAATGAGTTATTCCACTAGACAAGAGAATCTTTTGAAATATGAAAGAAATGTATTCTCCTCCTCCATCAGTCCTTGGAATTTTGATTTTAAAGCCAAGTAACCTTTCAATTTGAGTAATTTAAATTGATCAAACACTTTGGTGAGTTCAGGTTTATGAGTTCAAAAAATCCATGTGTATCAAGAATAATCATCTATAAACAGAACGTAGAACCTGTAACAATTATATGATTTAACAGAAGTGGGACCCCACACATCAAGAATGCAATAAATTAAGAGGAGATGAGACAAAAGAGGTAGATTATAAGGCAATCAAGATATTTTACCATGCAAACTATGAGTACACAAATTAGGAGTATCAATATTTGAGTCAGATAACTTATATTCAGAACCAAAAACCTTAGTGAGAATGTCATTTGTTCGATGACCCAACCTAGCATGAAGTAAATGAACATTTATTTTACTACCCTAACAAGCTTTCTAAGATGAAATAGGAACATGTAAGGAGGAAACAAAACCAAAAGAAGAAACACTGACTTTTTCTAGAAGTTGCAAAATTAAAGAGGTATTTGTAAATGGCATATAAACCATTTTCCCTCAAGCCTTCATATAGAATTTTTCCGTAGTCTTGTCATGAATATAGAAAGAATTAGAATTAGACAAAAATACACAATTATGTTGACTTCAAAACCTATGTAAAGAAACTAAATTTGTAGCTAGTTATGGAACAAGAATAGTGTTTTTAAGAGAGTAAGTATGAGTAGGTGTGGGTAAAAGAGCAGTACCAAAATGTTTTATTGTTAAGTTATGACCATTTTCCACATCTACTTTTTCAGAACTAATATACTGATCAGCAATTGATAAATTTCTGAAATCAGCAGTCGTATGGTTGGTGGCACCGAAATCAGAAAGCCGGTTTTCAGATGAGATACCAACAACAGTTTGAGTAGACACATTATAAGAAGTCAATTGTTCAGGAGGAATATTTCCTTGATAGGAATAGTCCATCATACGCCAACAATTTATAGCAAAGCGGTATTTATAACCACAAATTTGACAGTTAATATGAGGATTGTGGGATATAGGGTTTTGACTATACCTAGTACGTTGTTCGTTATATCGACCTCGTTCACCATCAAACCTGCCTATGTTCCCAAATCGACCTCTAGAGGGATCATATATTCCAGATCTACTACCAATACACCATGATTAGGACCATGATACCCTGGCCGACCACCAGCACGACCACGACCTCTACCAAAATCACCACGACTAGGGTTTGGTGAGTAAGTGTTCTGGTTAACAGAGGCGGAGAAAGCAATAGCGGTCGCAGAAATCTCAGAAGCCTGAGACTCTGATCATTTTTCTCCTACCTTCAACAACACATGTAAATATTCAATAGATAAAGGTTCCGATCGAGTAAGGAGGGAAGACCAACAAAATATATTCAGGAGACAAACCATTCAAGGTATACAAGTTCATGTCCTCATGATCCACATACGACATGTCTACAACAAGTTCATCTCCTCACCTTTCTTTTTGATGGTTTGCAACTCATATTTCAATTAGAACATTGGATCTAGTTAAATATGCATACCTTCCCTCAATGGCGAGCCAAATCGAACGAGCTGAAGACATACCAATAACATGGGTCAAATCCTCCGACATGTGGGTAGCCTTGATCAAGTTCTGAATAGATTGATCTTGAACCTCCCACTCGCGAAAAGACGGATTTGAAACATCGGTGGGACGAGCATCGGCATCACGAAGATTGCGGCAGTGAAACTATTGATCCATCAACGTAACCATACAACAACTGTGTTTTGAGGATTGAAGAGAGTTGTTGTTTCCAAATCAAAAAGTTGGAACCATCCAACTTGTGAGGCATGAGATTTTGAATATCCGACAAGATATAGAGAGGATTTTCTAGTTGCTTTGCCAGAGCGGCGAGCATGATTTCTCTGATACCATATAAGAAACCCTAAAAGGTTAGAAAAATTTGGAGAGAGAAGAGATAAAGAGAATAAGGTCCATTAGAAAATAGAGAGAGACCGATTATATATTATGAAACCCCAGTCGCCGAAAGAGGGCCTTATATATAATGGGAAACCAACGACTTCATTTGAGACCGTTGGATGATAATCTACGGATAAGTTCAGCTACAACTTAAGCGCAATTACAAGAAGACCGCAATAGTTTGTCTATTCATGAATATAACCACAAATGTTGGCAAGTCTTTATTTGAACTACTATCTCCTCTTCATTTTGCCAATCACACATTTATCTTCTTTTTCACTTTAGTCCTTATCTTCAATACATTCAAGAAGAAGAAAAATAAATAATATTTTTTCTGGGCTACTCCCCTCATTTTCAGTTGGTTATAATGTCGAACCCCATGAATTTTTACATGGTAGATAAGTCTAGTTCCACAAACGTGAATGGTCTAACAACACATGTGCTCACCGCGCCCGTAGACAAAAAATCCACGTGTAAATAAATGAATGCCACACTCAGGTTCGGCCCATGAGTAAGGCAAGTGGGTAGCCTGTCATGGGCCCCCAATCTCCAAGGGCCCCACATTTAAATAATTGAAGGGGGATAATTTTGTACTTTTAATTACATATAATAGTTTTACTAGTTATCATCCATTTTTTGGATGAACAAAGAAAGATCACTAATAGTCATTGTCTCTAAGTTCATAAATAAATTTATTGAAATAATCCTAATATGAAAATATGAAGAAACAAAAACAAAAAAGAGATCAAAAGTTGTAAAATATCAGCACAAGGGCCCCTATGTCTAAATTTCGCTATGGGCCCCAAAAACCAAGGACCGGCCCTGGCCACACATGAGGGGGGCCCTAATTCTAAATTCCTTATGTTGTTTCATTTGCTACATCTGATGACATCATGTATGTGACACATAACTACGCCTCATCTTTGCACATAAAACCTAACTACTCCTCATATAAATTTGCATGATACATTTATCTTTGTGGTCTGTGCTCCTTGTGATAATTCTTATGTTGAAAGATCAAATTCCAATTCTCCTTATGTTTTCATACCACCACATGTTTCTACATCACCTGTTACAATAGCATATGTACCTTCTTCACAATCAACTGAAAATTCATTAGCTTTATCTCATGTTTCCTCATGTTTCTCCACATCCACAAGGTCATCCAATTCAGACCACGAATAAATGAGGAATATTTAAAGACGAAGTTAAGTTTTTATGTTTCTCTTACTCATGTGAATTGTGCACCTAATTCTTTCAACGAAACTTCTACACAACCTCATTGGTATGAAGATAATTATCAGATGAGCTGCCTCCACTCCCAGAATACATGGCCTCTAGTGGCTAAACCACCTAATGTAAGTGTAGTTAGCAATGGATGGTTTGATAAAATTAAGATTGACTCTACTAAAGCTATCGCCATATATAAGGTCGGACTTGTGGCCAAAGGCTTCCCTAAAACACTTCGTTTGGAATATGATAAAACATTCACCCATGTTATTAAGCAAGAATTTGTTAGAATGATTCTTTCACGTGCTGTATTTTGCGTCTGGAAATTGCAGCAATTATATGGCAAGATTTCTTTTTGGCATTGACATCTTAGAAAAAAAAATTATATGACTTAACCAAAAGAGTTTGTTGATCAATCTAACGTTAATCTCTACTGCATAAGTTAGTTTCTGGACTCAAAGAAGGTTCCAGGTGTAACAACATGAGTCGATTACCGTCCCAGCGTCTTCGTTATTCTTACCACCGAATAAAAATGCGTAAGCCTAGTAGTAGTAATCCACAAGATGTACTATATACAAGAAATCTAATCCACAATATATCGATGTGGAATGAGATAGAATCCCCCACCTTAAATACATATCATCCACAACATATAGACGCGGGACAGGATATTACACTGGATCTTTATGTGAGAGATTCACTTCTTATATTCAGAATCTTAATTTTATTGCATCTCGAGCATATTCTTCACTTTTTATTAGAAGGGTTCAAGCAATTAACATAGTACTTGTGCTATATGTACATGACATTATAATAACTGGAAATAATGAAAAATATATTTTTATTCTTCTTAGTAGATTGAGTGCAGAATTTGATAAAAAGAACATAGGCACCCTAGCCTAGTTTTAGAATTTAAAAATTCATCATAAGTTGTCAGATATTTTTATTAATCAAGCAACATATGGTTTTGATCTTGTAGCCATATTTAATAAAGCTTAATGCAAATCTTGTTCTACTCCACTGACTTATGGCGCAAGATATCATGCTCAAGAAGGTACTTTATTGTATAATCCAACCAGGAATATTGTAAGGTCACTCCAATATTTAACTTTTATTGCTACTGATATTGCTTTCTCTGTTAATTATCTATGTCAAGTTTGGACGAACACTGTTTTTGCAGTCCTTAGTGCTTTAACTTCAAATTCATCTCTCCAAATTTGTCACTGATGTTTAGTCATAACATTTGAAGGTTTAATGTTCATATGTTGGTTAATTAGATGATAGTATGAGAAATTATCATTTTTTTCATAAGATGTACATGTCCATGTACATACTGGGGTATTCATATGTTGCTTAATTAGATGATAGTCTGATAATTTATCATTTTTCATTAGATGAACATGTCCAGGTACAAACTGGGGTATGGCATCGCCTTTTAAAAATAACATTTACGGCTGTTGAACACCGTAGCCTTTAATGTTGCCTACGGTCATCCGAAGCTTATTTTATTTGCTACGGTAGTCACCATCGCTTATAAATATTCCCTATGGTCAAAATTATTGTCGTTTGTATTTTTACCACGGTAAATTTTGTCGTCTTAAAACCATTTCCTACGGAATATAACTATCGGTAAAATAAACAAATACGACAGAAGAATAAACTGTTTATATTGTAATGCTACAGTTATTTAACAATCGTCGGTTATAGGCTTAAATACGACGGAATTTCTAATCGTAATATCTTATTTGCTACGGTTATACCTGTTGTTTATTTATGTGACGCCTTTCTAAAGACAGTATGCAGTACCGCCGTATATAGTATACACTACGGTTTTGGAGGCTTTTTTCTACGGTTATAACACGTTGTTTTTTACACTTTTTCCTGTAGCGAGTCTTTGTGGTTTTTCATTCAATCTTTAACTTTTGATCGCTTGCACCTTTGGTTTCATGGTATTTTGGTAACGCGGCGGTCTTCAATCGTGAACGAGAGAATATGCACGTACAATTGCTTGATCATCCAATTTGTTCTTGACATTGTAAGAAAGAAATGGATCACAGATGCTATGGTGCTTTCTGAGTTCCGAAGTGTAGCTACTGCACCCATAGTAAATAAACTAAAAGTAGGTTTTTTTACCTAATAATAGGGTTTTTTTAATGTAACTTCAAATAAAGAAACAAATAAAATCCACTGGAAGTGATACTAATACAAGCATATATCAAATATGTTTCCATTTGTTTCATTTTTTAGTAATTCGTTGATACTTCTAATTTGTGTAACTTATGTTTTCAGTTCACAATCATCTTTAATAGTTGTTGGCAATGTTATTAGTAATGGCTGATTTATCTTCACTGCTTCTTGCTAGCGACTGGATCCACACAAAGAGAACTTAGGGGAGACCAGACACACCTCATAATATTACTAGACCCAGATAAACTCCATGTATGTTTCTAATTCTAGAGTTCCTATTATTCCCAAATCACATTATTGTTTTGGCCAAAATTCTCCAATTTCTCTCGAACACAATATTTGTTACAACTCTTGCATGTTCCACTTGGTTCAAAAAAATTCGATTATCAACACCCATCATTGCCTCGGTACCCGTTCATAAAGGCCGCACATCATACCAGTTAGCATTGCACTGCACCAAGCCGCAGTTAAAACTTTAGTTAATAAAGCTTGTGGCATATGTACTCTATAATCGGCTCTTTCTAAACCTAGGTAGAAAACATGTGTTAGCTAGGGCTACATTTAAGGTCAAAACCCAGGTAGTAAAGCATTTGATACGCTGTCCATCAGCCCACAATACGTACAATTAACTTTCGAATCTTCAAATAAATGCAGATGATCAATACAGCAGTGCCTCGCATCCAAAGTAATAAAGGAACTCATTAGCTTTGATAACAAAATTTACCAACTTGAATGTAAATATCTAAAAAAACATTTGAAAATGTTACCAAAATCATCCTTGACTTAATACTCAACAGAAATGCCAATGTCACAACAGCCAGAAAGTTTCTGGGACTCATGAAATTGATCTAAGAAATATTAATTTGAGAAGGAGAAAACTTGAAACATACTACTAAAGATAACTCGCTGAGCATGCATCTCAAGGTTTCAAGACTATGGAAAGACTTGGAGAGGCCTTGGGGAGTGACATTAATCTTGATGTTGCTTCTACTTGATGAGTTGTGCAGTAGTCGTAGCACTGGATGCTAAGCCTCACCAAATTTCTTGCTTTAGTTATGATATATTTTACAAATGCACATGCTTGTTGGTCACCTCGAAATCCTGTAATGGTTACCGCTTTCAGAATATTTTCTACACAGAAAATCTTTTCCTTTTCTCCCCAAGGATCCTGAATTTCATGAGAGGTAAGATTTTGAGATCTGTTGCCATTGTTCGCATAGATCTTGACCTGAAGCAAAAGAAACAAGATCAATTTCGCTCTTTGCCTAAGACATCCCTGTAAATTCCATATATTTGCACAAGGAACAATTAATCGATGTTGATATACATGGAAATGGAAAGTGTCAAGTAAAGTTTAAGCTTGCTTTCACCTGGTTTGAGATTTCAAGCGTTACCAGACCAGGATACTCTTGCAATGCCAATTTTAGCAAATGGCCGTCCCCGACGTTATTTAGGTTCCAACAGATGGATAGTTTTTGTAAAGTCAAGAATGGTTGCACATCATTGGTTCTGCAACCCTGAGGTCATAAGAAAAACGAAAACAATCGTAAAACGGAGAACCCAGGCAGTTGTCAAAGCCATACATTAATGCATTTTTTTTGGCTAGTACGATAAAATAAATATATTGTCGAGTATTACATACCAAACCAAGGCTATCTTCAATGAGATCCCTCGAATCTAGGGTTTTTTCTTCCCATCCAGCTGGTATGAAGAGGCGGGGTTCTGAAGCCTCGTGGGTCACTCGTAGTGCCACAACATATGGTGCAACAATCATCATCTTCCTCCGGTCACATTTCATGGTATCAAGGACTAACTTTTTAAGTTCTAAGGCTTCGATCTCTAGAACATCAAGTGACAATTCAACCAACTCAAGAATCTTAAGTTTGCCACTACATATACTTAAGTGGGTAAAACCTGAACTTCTACGTAAAACAAACTCTTCTAAAGACGGACAAGAACAAAAGATCTTTTTCAAGATCTCGCCGCTAATCACTTGGATGGAGTCAAGTCTGAGGGTCGTAAGATTGTTGGATCCAACGAAAGGGTCAACACATGCTATCGAGGCATAATTGGTCAGCTCAAGGGTATGTAGAGTGGATGACCTAAAGATGCCCTCAGGTAGAGAAAACAATGACTCGTCAATGAAACCTAATTTGGGAAGGAAATACACTTCTTCTATTCTTAAGCTGAGCTCTTCTATTTTTTTCAGCTTAAGATCCATGATCCACTGGTTCAACTGTCCACTTCTCATATTGTGTCCAAAGTGAATGATTTGGCAATATTTGATGTTTCCGAAGTGGTTTTCTATGATTGAACCTATTAACTTAGTCGATCTATGAAGATCCCTCCTCACTATTTTACTGTTGAGGACTTTCAGTGGCTTAAGAAACTGAAAAGGGTCAGGAGGTGCTATGAGATTATGTTCCCTACATTTCCTCGTCAGTGTCCTCGGGTCTATTTCAAGAATTTCAATCCATTTCCACAGGTATCTCCATCGCCACGACAGCACACTAGTTGCTGCAGCCTCTTGAAGAGGAAGTCGCGAAAGAATGAGTTCATTGATGCCATTAGGTAGGTTGCTTATCAAGTCTGGACCTTCTGCCATCTTTGCTTGCTCCATTTCCTATTTTATTTTTAAAACGAAAAGAACAAATACATCATGTAACATTTATGAATTCAATTATATTGCAGATTAATATGTCTAACTTTGCATATGAAGTTTGACATTTATAACATATTTTTCTTAACATGATTCACAAGCTAATTATTCATAGAAAAAGAATCACAACTAATTACTAATGTTTCCTTATGTTTCATATTAATTTTATATGTTTCGTTTCCCACGTAGTTTTACGCGGTTCAACTCTTAGTTGGGAGCAATTTATGAATTTCTCTCATTCTTTTTTCCGACTAAGGACTGCACTGTTATGAATATCTATAAAGCACTTAACTAGATTGAAAAAGAAAAATGGAAAATAGATTACATGTTCACACAGTTTAGACTCAACTTGTTCAATTCTAAGTTTGATAATATGTGATATAAGTGTCTTGCAAATCTTCTAAAAAAATGTGTTTTGCTGTTCTCATGATTTATCCCTTGTTTACCCAATAGCGGATTTGCATTTAGGGTTTTGTATTTATTTTTTATTTTTTTCGAGGATCGGTTTTGTATTTACCGATCCTCATTTGTATTATGGTTTTCGTCATACTAATATATTTCCATTCAATCATATATATAATACAAAAGTAGAAAAGTCCCCAGATGTAACCACGGTCTGACATTTGTCGTTGTATAATCATTATGAGTATGACATGTGTAATCTTACGTGTCAACTTAAAAAAAAAATCAATCAAAATCAACCAATGACTTTTTGACATGTACTTATGTATATTGCATTGTCATTAAATTTCCTTTTGTTTGTAACTCATGAGCAATTAATATTTATTAAAATTTGTAATGAATGTTCATCCTTAATTTTAAAACTTGAAAATAAATATATTCTACATAGAAGAAGTTTTTCTTAATATTTAAAAAGAATTAATTGTTCCTGAACTCTTAGCTGATGAATGTTATATAACATGAATTATGAACTAATATTCAAATTTAAAAGTTACGTAAATAAGATTATATGTAGTTACATTATTTTGATGAGAAAATAAAATTACATTCTTAAAGAGATATTGTGTAGTTATTTAATACTTAATACTAAAACTATTCAAATCATTGCATTTCCGTGTATACAAAAGACATTGGTGACTTTTTGATTAAAAACTTACATTTTTTTTCAGCACTATGGCACACTAATTGATTCTCTTAAGATTGCTGAATTTGTTTATATGAGTATAAATATATTTTTATATCAGTTCATGCTAATTTTATCAAACTTCGTTCCAACTAATTTTATGTTAATATCATAATAAATTTAACAAATAATATAGGTACATGAAGTTTAGTAGTAATTCTTGTTATTCTCTATAAAGAAAATATTTCTATGAGTTCTCATTTATGCATATTATTGTATAGTTATAACATTTGATAACATGATCCATGATCTCATACTCAAATTATAAATTAATGTAAATAAATTTGTAAGATTTTTTGTAAATAAATTTGTAAGATTTTTTAGGGAAATAAATTTCAGTATTAAGATATTTGTAGAATGCATTTCGTAATGTAACGAATTGAAGTAAGTTCATGTGAATGTGAGTAAATGACATTGGTGGTTTTATGATATATGTGTATCAATAATTATTTCATGCTAATTTTTTTTTCAATTTTCATCTCATTTAGTTTTTGTTAGACGTGTTTATTAAAATTTGTTATGGATCATAATGTTTTCATAAGGAAGATGACAATACAGTAGTTAGTCGGTATTTTAACACTGAGAATATTGTACACTTTCGGTTACGAAGAATTCCTGCGGTAATATTTTGGGAAAAAAATAAAAAAAAATGACTTGAAATATTAGGAATTTAAATAAATTAAGAGTCGCTCATTGATAAGTAAAATTAAAAGAGAAAGAAACGTGATTTGATTGCAGTAATTTTTGAAAAGAACTGTTTCGACTTTTTCGAAGTTGTAAATCAAATTTCTTTTGCATATTTCACATTTATATAAGTGATTACCATCATTTTGTGAAAGCCATATATTCACTGACTTCGCGCCTTGGCGCGGGATAACGCCTAGTTTAAGTAAATGTCGAAAAAAATAAATGTCAATCAGTGAACCTTTTAAACCTTTCAAAAAGAATGAATCCTTTGAAGGCTTCTTCAAAGCTCAGTTGGATGACTTGGATCCGTCTTCCAAATCCAAAAACACGGATGAAAAACAAACAAAAAGAAAACTAAATTTTTGTTTGATGCAAAAAGGAAAGCTAAGTTGAGACTACTACATAGTCCGAAAATATGCTGAAAATGAACTCATTTTTTATTTTTTAGAATCAAAATGAACTCAATTAATCACACGTTAAAACATGGATGCAAGAAGCCGAAATCTCTGTTAGGTCGGCACATAACAAAATCCTACAAAAATGAGAGAGAGAGAGAGAGAGAGAGAGAGAGAGAGAGAGAGAGAGAGAGAGAGAGAGAGAGAACCTGTGTATATAGAGCGGCTACCTTCACACGCGGCTGTGGTCTGCCCGAAATGTGTTTGAGATTATATGAAACCTAATTACTCATCTACAACGTCTCTATATTTTGATAATATTACACTAATTGCCTAGCGCCACATGTATAGCGAACCAAAATAAAAATAATAGTATTTACTAGGTCATTTTGTTATAGTCATCACCTTCTTGATAATTACACTTTGAGCTCACATTAAATTTATACAAAAAGGAGTGTTCTGTTGGGCTTTAAAGATGGCATGTGACATAGTGGCATGACACTGTTATGTTTATGTAACACTACATATACCCAGTGAATATTTAGTTAATTAGATCTCTCCGAGTCCAATTTGTATATACATGTATAGTATTCACGTTTAATGTTCTCTTATCTAATTTGGTCATTGATTATTTTGGTGTAGATTGCGCTCCATATCTATACAACATATTATGTAATCAGACTCTCACTGTCACCCTCCACTTAAAAACTAAAAGATCGGTCTATGTTAATCTGACTCTATCTATTAAAATAAAGATTCAGCTATGTTAATTAGTGTAACACTGAGAGTCTGTTTAACATGTATGTTGTAGAGACACAACATTAAATTGTCAAATCAGATAAGATAATATAAGAGCGTGAATATTGTACATGTATATACAAATTAAATTCTGAGAAATCTAATTAAATAAATATTCACGGGGGTATCGGTAATACGCAAACATGTTGTAAATGAGTAAATTTAGGTATATGCTATAACTTGGAGGGTATTCGAGCACGAATGATGAAACGAAATGAAAAACGGGAGACAAATTTAATGTGGTTCACTAACGGATCCCCTAACAAATCTGCCAGATACATCCACGGCCAGAACCTGAACTTTATTGAGAGAGAACCGATTACAATGCACGCCGTGGCCACAACGACCACGGGGGCCACCCGATACACCACACACAAGTATACCCGTGTTCTATATACTTATATAGACCTAAGAACCTGACTTGTTCC
This sequence comes from Linanthus parryae, assembly GCA_023055425.1. Lineage (NCBI taxonomy): Eukaryota > Viridiplantae > Streptophyta > Magnoliopsida > Ericales > Polemoniaceae > Linanthus > Linanthus parryae. Next base: position 43,847,279 of record JALGPY010000009.1, read on the forward strand.
CAAAGTAATGTCAAACGTTGCCAAAACTGATTAGGAAACAACGCATTAGTTGCCTTGGAGCAAGCGCAGCTACTAGCTAGGTATGTTTGAATTACCCCCAACGAATCTCCACCTTGATTAACGTTCTAGCAACCCAAATCCTCATCGACTCTTGGTTTCTTCGATTCAAGACAAAGCTCCTCCTTGTGTAGAATCATCTCAACCATCCAAAACCGAAACTCATGTTTCTCTCCTCACACGTGATCCGAATATGTCTCCCGAAACCAAAAACAAGCACCCCCCCCCCCCCCCCCCGCACAGATGTTCCGCGACTGTATGCGAAACCCGAATCGCCAAACCGTTGCTCTGACTTACATGTTGTCCCTGCAGCGAATGCGCACGATGTGGATGCACTTCCTGAAATAGAAAAAAGTAATTCACCCAGAACCAGACTTGAATGTAATTCACTGAGCCTGGACCGAATACATTCCCAATGCACCCAGTTGCGCTAGACAGACGCAACACAAATGCCAGATGTTACGCAGACGTGTTGCACCAGTAACGAGTTCCCAACCAGATTGTCGTTCTAGATTGCGTCACAATTGGCGCTGATGCACCAGATGCAAGCTCAATTGTGTGTCATGGTACACGCCCCAAGAACAGATGCATGCCAGAACCAAACCTCGTGCAAAATACGTGCCATAACCAGGATCAGATATGTGTGTTCCAGAAATCTCTCGCGCCAGATGCTCCATGTCGTTGCTCCAACTCCAGCGAGTTCATGTAACGCATGAGCTAGAACCAGATTCAAATCACACGCCAGATGCCCACATTGGGAGCCGGATTGCGCCTGACCGCCAATTTCGGGAACGCTGGATGCGTGTGAACTGCCAGATTCGTTCCAGTACTGAATGCATAATGGATTTTCTAGATCCATTGCACGCCTAATCAGATTCACGCCAAATTGCTTCAACATGAGCCTGGATAGCCCCCTCCATGGGGCTTTAGATTGTGGGTGTACTTGTGCCCCTGTTTTAGAGGCTAATGAACAAAAAATGCTTCTCCTCACGAACAGATTGTTCTTGAATCTCCAAATCATACATCATTCTTGGCGGAATCTCGTAACCCTACCTCCAAATAGCTTGCTTCACCTAAATCGTGAAACCCTAGCTTTGAGTTTCATCAAAGTGTGAAACTCTAGCTCTTGGTTCCACCTAGATATTCGAACCCCAGCTTTGATTCCAGTATGTTATAACTTGGGGGTATTCGAGCAAGAATGATGAAACGAAATCAAGAACGACAAATTTAACGTGGTTCACTAACGGATCCCCTAACGAATCCACTAGCTACATCCACGGCCAAAACCTGAACTTTATTGAGATGAAACCCGATTACAATGCACACCATGGCCACAACGACCACGGCGGCCACCCCGATACACCACATACAAGTCTACCCACGTTCTATACAGTTATATAGACCTAAGAGTCCTGACTTCTTCCCAAAGTAGTGTCAAGCGTTGCCAAAACTGATCAGGAAACAATTCCTTAGCCGCATTGAACCAAGTCGTCAGAACTACTAGCTATGTATGTTTGAACTACCCCCAACAGTATATGTAGTGACATAAACATATCTAACAGACTCATGCCACTATGTCGTATGCCTATTTTGCACGCAATAGAACAATACTTTTTGTATAAATTTAATGTGAGCTTAAACTGTAATTTTTTTTCAAAAAGGATGACTATATATAATAAAATTACCTAGCAAATATAATTATTTTTATTTTGGTTCTCTGTACATGTGGTGCCAGACAACTACTGGTATATTACAAAAATATAGACATACTTTGGACAGACAACAGACCGCATGTGAAGGTAGCCGCTATCTACAGATAAAGTAACCACCCCCCCCCCCCCCCCCGGTTTTGTAGGATTTTGTTTCTAACAAATTATTTTAGACTGCAGCTTCTGGCATCTATGTGTTTAACTAGTGATTGCGTTCATTTTCAGCATATTTTCGAGCTATGTTCGAGTAAATTATATTTCTCCTACATTGTAGTTACTCAACTTAGCTTTCCTTTTTGCATAAAAAAAACTCAGCTTTCATTCCTTTTTTTAACTGTGCTTTTGGATTTGAAAGACGATTGGGAGTTATCTAACTGAGGTTTGAAGAAGCCTTCAAAGGCTTTATTCTTTTTTTATTTTTTTTCACATGCTGTTTTTCTTTTCTTTTTTTTGACATGGAAGGCTTCTTTCTTTCTAAAGGTTTAAAAGGTTCTCTGAAAACTAAGAACATGAAGTAATTTGTGTGATTAACCTTTCTTTGATTTTTTTATAGAAATTTACTAAATTGAATGAAAATATATTAGTTAATTATGAAGAAAATTTAAATATAGATGATGAACTAATTTAATACAAAATCCTAAACTGCAAATCCACTCTCGTGATAAATCATTAGATCTGGAAGACACATTTTTTTAGAAGATTTTAAGACACTGATATCACACATTATCCAAGTTGGAATTGGAGTAGAGCCTAAATTGTGTGAACATGTGACCTACATTTCCTTTTCACTTTGAATCTAGTTGAGTGTTTTATAAATGATTGATAACAATGCAGTCCTTAGTCGGAAAAAAAAAAAAATGAGAGAAATATGTACAGTGCTCCCAACTGAGAGTTAGACGATGTATACCTGGGTGAGAAACAAAACATATAAAATTGATAGAAAACACAAGGAAACATAAGTATGGTATGTGATTTTTTTCAAGTATGTGAATTATGTTACGCAAAATATGATATATATGTCTAACTACATATGCAAAGTTAGACATTTTAGTTTGCAATACAATTGAATTCATAAATGTAGCATGATTTATTTGTTCTTTGGTTTTGAAAATAAAACAGGGAATGGAGCAAGCAAATATGGCCGAAGGTCCGGACTTGATAAACAACCTTCCTAATGGCATCAATGAAGTTATTCTTTCTCGACTTCCTCTTCTTGAAGCTATAGAAACCAGTGTGTTATCGCGACGATGGAGATACCAGTGGAAGTGGACTAACATTCTTGAACAAGACCCGAGGACAGTGACAAGAAAAAGTAGAGTACACAATCTCCTAGAACCTGCTGACCCATTTCAGTTATTAAGCCAGCAAAAGTCCTCAACGGTGTAATAGTGAGGAGGGATCTGCATAGATCCACTTAGGGATGCAAGTTTAAACCGGAAAAACCGCAAGCCGAGCCGAATCGGGCGGCTCAGTTCGGTTCGGTTCGGTTCGGTTTGGAAGCTATTACGGTTCGGTCCAGGTTTGTAAAAGTTTCAAACCGTATAATACGGCGCGGTTTTGGTTTGAGATACCTCAAAATCGTAAAAACCGAACTGAACCGTTTATGTAACATATTAGGCTATACAACTGCCACATGTATTAAATTCTACACATAGAGCACGTTTGGTGTCGGGATTGAAAATTGGGGGTATAGGGGGGCCTACAGTATTATAGGGTGTATTGATATTAAGGGAGTAATAATTATATAGGGAGGATTATATAACGTGTTTTTTTGCACCCGTATAAATAGGGGGATTAAGACTTTAGTATTCAATCCCACCTACATGGTGGGATTAGATTTTAGGCATATAAGGCGTATTGATAATAAGGGGGGATTGAATCCCCCTTCAAATTATCCCTGTACCAAATACCAGTTATTACCCCCTACTGGTATTATTATTACTATACCCCTTCTTTATCCCTGCATCAAACGTGCCCATATCATATACACGAGGTACTGAAAATGATGCAATGTTTGGTATTTTATTTTTAAATTACTTGACATTGAAATTTTAGCAAATATTTAATTGGTGAATAAACTTTTAAGAATTTTCAAATGAAATAATATATTTTCAGGAACCGCGGTTTAAAACAGAACCAAACTGGTCCTTCACGGTTCAGCTCGGTTCGGTTCGGAGCCATGAATGATCCGAATTAAGTTTAGGTTTTGCCCAAACCATTACATGCGGTTCGGTTCGGATAGGTGCCAAAACCGGACCGAACATAACAGTTTTCATCCCTAGATCAACTAAGTTAATAGGTTCAATCCTACAAAACCACTTCGGCAACATCAAATATTGCCAAATCATTCACTTTGTACACAATATGAGAAGTGGACAGTTGAACCAGTGGATCATGGATCTTAAGCTGAAAAAAATAGAAGAGCTCAGCTTAAGAATAGAAGAAATGTATTTCCTTCCCAAATTAGGTTTCATTGACGAGTCATTGTTTTATCTACCTGAGGGCATCATTAAGTCTTCCACTTACATACCCTTGAGCTGGCCAATTATGCCTTGATACTCTACATACCCTTAATCTACCTGACTATAGGTTCGTGTTTTCTTTCTGCAATGCCATTTTGTTATAGTGTATGAAGGAAAGATTTTTAATAGGTTATTCCACTAGACAAGAGAACCTTTTGAAATATGAAAGAAATAAATTCTCCTCCTCCACCAGACTTTAGAATTTTGATTTTAAAGTCAAGGAAGCTTTCAATTTTAGTATTAAATTGACCAAATACTTTGGTGACTTTCTTATTTATGAGTCAGAGGAAAAAGGCATGTGTATCTAGAATAATCATCTATAAACATAGCATAGAACATGTAACCATTATATTATTTCACAGAAGAATGACTCCACACATCATAATGCAGTAAATGAAGAGGAGATGAGACAGAAGAGGTAGATTATAAGGTAATATATACATTTTACCATGCAAACAGTGAGTACACATAGTAGCAGTATCAATATTTGAGTTAGATAACTTATATTTAGAACCATAAGTCTAAGTGAGAATATCATTGATTGGATTACACAACCTAGCATGAAGTAAATGAACATTTATTTTACTGCCGAAACAAGACTTCGGAGATGAAACAGGAACATGCAAAGAAGAAACAGAACTAAAAGCATAAACCAGACTTCGTCTCAGAAGTTGCAAAATTAAAGGGGAATTTGTAAATGGCATATAAACCATTTTCACTCAAGCCTTGAAAAAACGTTTCCCCCGTAGCCTTGTCATGAATATAGAAGGAACCAGAATTTAACAAAAAATAGACAGTTATGCTGACTGCAATGTTTATGTAGAGGAAAAAAATGTATATAGTTTTGGAACATGAATATATAGTGTTTTAAGAGAGGAAGTATGAGTAGGTGTGGGTAAAAGAGCAGTACCAGAATAATTTGTATGTAAGTTACGACCATTTTCCACAGCTACTTGTTCAGACCCATATATTAATCGGCAATAGATAAACTTCTCAAATCAGCAGTTATATGGTTGGTAGCACTGGAATTATCAAGCCTGTAATAAGATGAGGTACCAACAACAGAAATGTACATATTGCTTAATTCTTCCGTGAATCATGTCTGGACTTTTGTTTGTTCTAATTTCAGACTTACAAAAAAAAATGATTCAAGCATCATCTATGTTTCGAAATTACGCTTTTGTCAATAGCAAAAAACTTAGCATTGACAAATAGAGAACGTAGGATTGGCGAATAGAGTTGACTCCACAATGGAGAGTGAAAATATGTTTTGGGAGTAGATTGCCTTTGGGTTCGAAGTGGTCTGCTGAGGCAAGTTTTTAACAACCGTTTTTCATTTTACAAATGAGTTATTTTGAAATAGATTGATTCAATAGCACTATACTAGTAGCTATGAACACAAGAGAGACTTGGCTAGAGGCAGTACAACGTCCTCGCCAAGTACTAGCGTAAACCAGTCAATTCTGATAACCTGTGTCAGTTTAGCATACTTGCTCATAAATCAAAACCGAATACTTTTAGCATATTTACTCAGAAATAAAAATCAAATATTTTACAATACTGCAGTGTTTTCAATCCAAACATGTACAATCATCTCCAAATTAAAATGTTACAAACAGCCTTGAAAAAACTAAATAGTTTCAGCTCTCAGCTGTTGCATGGGTCGACGCCTAAGAAGATGACAAATTTATCCACAAGTTTTTGGTTTTCCAAGATTACCAGTCATACCAGTCATCATCAGCGGAACCAAAAATAATGAAAATTGTCGTGACAACAGCCTGCACGTGTGACAAAAGAGGAAATAAGGAAATGAAATATGTTCTATAATAGCACAAACTTCAACAGGTTCATTTGTTTGAGATCATCAAGACAATGATTTTTGTAGCAGTGGGTGGGTACAAAATCGTTCAGAATGATCAAGGCAACTATTTTTGTTGTAATAACTATTTGGCTTAATTACTTAATGCATACCCCCAGTATAGTGAAACTAACACATTGCAACCCCCACTTCTAGAATAAGCTTATCGCATCCCCCATTTGCACTTAATCATACTTATTGAAACTGGTAAAATGTTCCTTCCAAACACCATCCGCAAAGAGAGTGTATATTCGTCAATTCATAAATTATACATAATACACCTACATTAATAATAAAATTATAAAAGAAATTCTGAAAAGATAAAGATAAGGTTGAAGAACATGACAAATTTCAAGAAAAAAAAGGTTGAAGAACATCATAGAAGAAAAAGAAGAAAACGCACTCTCTCGTGTCTCTGCCTCTCGCACTATCTCCTGTCCCTCTGCCTCCCCCTTTTCTCTGCTGGGTTTGATTTCTCTAAGAAACAAACAAATTACCCTCTCATCTCTCTTGAATTTAGGTTAATTTGATGTGGGTTGATTTTGGTCTCTCTCTCCAGAAGCATAGCAATAGCTGAAGAAACAAATGTTAGAAGTGGTAATCAATCTCTCATTATCGCTACTAAAATATGAGAGTTTAGTCAATAGATTTCAGGGTTTAAGGGTTGAATTTTATTGGGTTCATGTAAGTTTTTGCACCGTCGAAGTTAGATCGGCATGGAAGCACCCGATTGATGTGTATGCAGGGGTGATTAAAGATATTTGAAAGGTTCTAATGGGATGAAGACAACAGAGATGGCGAAGAGGAGGATGGAGGCAGAGATTAAGATGAAGAATGAGGGGCTTGAAAAAGTAGACTGTGTGTTGTTCATAGTCGCAGTTGGTTGGGGGCGAGATTGGAAGAGGAGTATAGGTCTGGCTTCTTCGTTGAAGAGCTTTGTCTGATGTGAGATAGAGACAACGGCAGAGAAAGAAATAATATGGGTTCGATTTGTTGTTCTTGGAAATCTGGAGATGGAGAACTGGCTGCCGGAAACTGGGTTTTTAGCGCCGGATTCTGGGCTGCTTAGGATGTTGTTGATATTTTTAGGGATTGGACTATTTTACCCTCAACAAAAAGGAAATTCTTGTCAACTAACAGAGTTCTCCGTTAAGTATTGGATGGATACTTTTTACCAGTTTCAATAAGTATGATTTATTACAAATGGGGATTGCAATAAGCCTATTCTAGAATTGGGGGTTGCAATGTGTTAGTTTCACTATACTGGAGGTATGCATTAAGTAATTTAGCCTAAAGATTTTACTGGAACAATAACATCAACTTTAGGCCTACTGTGAATTGTGATGTTCGCTGAGTTGTTCTCAAGTTATGTCGACGACTACGTTTAATGTACAAGCTTACGAGCTAAACTCGCGAGTCGATAAACAAGCCTTGACAAGCCTAGTATCTGAAGGTCAGTTCATTTATAAGAGAAGCTCTCACATCAAGCTCAAGCTATTTGTAAGCAGCTTGATTTGTTAACAGCCATATTCATTTACAGAGGCATGGGATATATGATACTATAAATGGAATCACTTAATGGTTTTTGTAGTATAAACATGTATCTCGTTGGTAGTTTGCAATTTTCTGCCGTTTTATACAATCTTTTGTTTTTATATCAGTTCTATACAATCTTTTGATGATTTACTAAGTTGAACAGTTGTGCTCCTATTATTTAAATACTATTATGCATTCTTTCAAAGACGATTTATATAATATCAATACTTTCACCTGTTTCATTCTGCGGTTCAATAATCTGTGGAGTCTTTTTACAACGCAGAGAAAGCTCGTCAGCCGCTCGGTCAAAGGCTCAACTCCTATATAGTAAACAAGCTGAGCTTGAGCCTACGTCGAAGCTCGCATTGCTAAAAGAGCCTAGACTAAACACCTATAAGTCACACCCCTAGGCGGGTGGTTCTTTGGCCTCTTGGATCTAATTTGGCCTTTGACTTCAACGTGATTCACCAGAGTGAGTAGGTGAAACCTTAATTTCCTGATTGCTTGGGCTGATATTGAATAGGAAGTTGTGTTGCAAGGAATGGTAGCTTGCTTCTCTGGTTCTCATGTAGCAAAGAGTGCAGTGGAGGACATTTTAAGGAAGAGAAGTGATATTGTGCCCACGGAGGCTCAAGCTTCAGCTAGTAATGAGTTTCGGAATAATCATAGCCAAACTATATGATCTATTATATCCTGCAAATGTCCTGCTCTTAACTCGAACTCTTAGGCTTTGTTGTATTTCTCACAAATTTGTCAACATCGAAGTACAGGTGAAAAAGAAAAAGTATGCTACTTATGCTGAATCTAATACAGAACTACTCTGTTCTTCTAGGGTTATGATAGTGTTCTGAGTCTCCTAGAACTCATTAACACTATGAAGGCATCACATGTTACTGATTGGCCATACAACTCCCAAGTCCCAAGCATATAGCTGACACTAATCAGAAGTTTGTGATATTTAAACTCCAGTATCCTACAATTGACTCTTGAAAGTTGAAATTTTCAATGAGGTGGAATTTATTCTAGTTTAATGCACAATGCACAGTAGGGCGTCAAGTTCAAACCGGGAAAACCGCGAAAACGACCGAACCTAGCGGTTCGGTTCGGTTCGGTTCGGTTTGAGAGCATAAGCGGTTCGGTTTCGGTTTGATATTTTGCCAAACCGCGGGGTTCGGTTCGGTTCGGTTCGGTTTCGGTTAAAACCGAATAAACCGACTGAACCGAGTATATTATAAATTATTAGTATTATTTGTAATTTTGTATGCCATTTGTATGTGATAATTTCTCCTGAGTATAAATCCAGTAAGTAACAATTAGGGTTTCATTTCACTCAGACACTCACTGCCCCATCGCATCTCTCTTCCGCCACCACTCCAGCCGACTCCAGACACTCCACGCCGATTCAACCGTCGAGACCGACCGTCCATCATCTCTGGTCTCTCCCTTCGACTTCTCGCCGCCGGTAAGTGTCTCTCACTCTCTCCCCCTCCGTCTATTCTCTTCTCTCGTCCTCCCCGACTCTTCTCTCTCCCCGTCTCTTCTCTTCTCTTCTCCCTTCGATTGTTCGCCGGCTCTTCTCTACTCTAACTCTCTTCTCCCTCCGATTCACTCTTTACATATTCGTCATCTTCTGTTGCAGAATTACAAAAAGAAAGGGCAAATGCTAATCTCTCCAGATTAGATCTCAAAGGGCGTTCAGCAGCCAATAAAAAAAGGGTTTCTACCCTTCTTCCAGGTAATTTTAACTTCTTCCACAGCTGTCTCTCAATTGAATTGAATTTAAATTTCATGTGGTACAACAGATTCAAAGTACTATATAAGAGAGATTTGGCTGATGAAATAAAAGCTTTCTTGCAATTTCATGTGGCACTGCTTGTCTGGAATGTCACCATAACCAATCTGTCTGTCAGTTCTGTCCAATCTAGCAAATTGGATTCTGAGAATGGAACCACTCTCTTTATAGAGTTCTCAGTAAGTTAGTACTAGTAAAAATCCAGAGGCAACATTGCGCCGGTAGCCACAATGGTTGTTGTATGTTGGATAGATCCTCATTCTAACCCATTATATGTGTGTGAATGTTTTGTATGTTTGTGATGCACTGGAACAATCTGTGACATGTTTTGTGTCTCTTCTGCTTCTTCATTTAATTCCTGATTTACTGTAACTGTGTTTCTTTTAGTTCTTTCTAATTGACTGATCTGCTTAATTTTTGCAGAACTTTAAAATGATATCAGGGAATGACAGTGGAGCAAAAGAGGGTTGTCCGAACATAGCTTCCTCAATGGCAAATTCCTGCACTGCTGGTTCGGTCCAGGTAACAAGTAATAAGCGTAAATGTTCTGATGTTTGGGATGACTTTGCTAAAGTTGATAATGATGATGGGAAAGAATCTGGCTTTGTGTATTGTCTTCACTGTAAAAAGAATTACTCGTACAAGGGGGGCAAATCTGGGACAAGTACTTTGCGAAATCATATGCCTAGATGTAAAGAGTACCCACCTAATAAGAGTGTTGGAACTGACCAGCCTACAATTCCTTTTGCAAAGGCAGGGGCAGGGGCTGAGCCTACTCCCTTGGTGCTTAAATTTGATGAAGATATGTTGAGGAAAGCGTATGCTAGGATGATAATTGTTGATGAATTGCCATTCAGATTTGGGGAGGGGGAAGGGTTTAGGCACTTTATTGGAATGGCTTGCCCTATGTTTAAAATTATGTCCCGAACAACGGTTGCAAAAGATTGCATTGAATTGTACCATGTTGAGAGAAGAAAGTTGAAACACTCTTTAAATAGTTCAAATCAAAGATTGTGCTTGACTACCGACCAATGGATTTCAATTCAGAATTTGAGCTACATGTGCGTCACGGCACACTACATTGACAAGGACTGGAATTTAAACAAAAAAATCTTGAGTTTCAATGTTCTTAATAGTCACAAAGGGGCTGCCATTGGTGGTGCTGTGGAGTCTTGCTTGAAAGAATGGGGTGTGAATAGTGTTTTCACGCTTACGGTTGACAATGCTAGTTCAAATGACACCGCTGTGTCGTCTTTGAAAAAAACCCTTAAAAAGGGTACTCTTGTTTTGGATGGAGAGTGCTTTCATGTTAGGTGTTGTGCTCACATTGTGAATTTAATTGTGCGAGATGGATTGAAAGAGGTTGAAAGCTCCATTTGTAATATTCGAAGTGCCGTAAGATACATAAGGAGTTCACCACAAAGAGCAAGTAAATTTAAGCAATATTGTGAAGAGGAGGGGTTACCTTCTAAATGTGCTTTGGTGTTGGATGTGGCCACTAGATGGAATTACACTCATCACATGTTAAAGGTCGCGTTGAAATTTCAGCGAGCTTTTCTTCTTATGGAGCTTAAAGAGGACTTAGCGAAGGATTTGGGTAGTGAGGTCCCTAGTGAAAGGGATTGGGACAATGCTAGGGTGTTAGTGCACTTCTTGGAAACTTTTTATGATGTGACAAAGAAATTTTCGGGATCTAAGTATGTCACTTCTAACATTCATTTCCATGAATCACATGCGGTTGAAAACCTCTTGATAGAGTGGAGTGCAAGTGATGATCATAATATGAGTTCCATGGCTAAAAAGATGAAGGCAAAGTTTGATAAGTATTGGAGCCCTTTTGACAAGATGAATCATTTGCTATTGGTAGCGGTTGTGTTGGATCCTCGATTCAAATTGAAGTACATTGGATTTAGTTATAACACAATTTATCCATCAAACAAGGTCCAGAATTTAGTTGAAAAGTTGAACATTCTTTTAAAACGATTGTATGCATTTTACCTTGACTCCACAACACTTCATACTACCACGAATGAGGTGGTGAGTGAAAGTGTGACAACTAGTATGCCGACTTCTACAACTTGTGTTGCAAATCGATCTCAAGATGCATACTATAAACTTTTGGAAGAGGAGGGGCATGGGCCTAAATCCGAACTTGAAAGATACTTAGGCGAGATGTGTGAGAAGGGATCGAATGATTTTAATATTTTAGCATGGTGGAAAATGAATGAGCATAGGTATCCGGTTCTCTCTCAAATGGCAAGAGATGTGTTGGCAATACCCATTTCTACCGTTGCTTCGGAGTCCGCTTTTAGCACCGGGGGGCGTATTCTTGATGCATTTCGTAGTAGTCTCTCGGCAAAAGTTGTGGAAGCATTGGTTTGTGCTCAAGATTGGCTAAGAACTCAACCTAAACCTATAGAAGTTGAGGCGAGGTTACAAGAAATCGAAGAACTAGAATCAGGTCTGCTTTTCTTTTCTTCTTAGTTTAACTATTTGAATTTCTGTTTCATTTTTTATGATGAGAATGATTTGATTTTCTGTTATTTTAGTTGACATATCTAACAGTAATGAAGATGATGAGGACGTTGAAATGGATGTTTCGGATCTGGAGGCTGACGAGGTATATTCAATGTTATTAATATGCATTTTACGTTATTATACATTTTTTCTTGATTAATATGTTCGCTGTGATGTAATGTAATTGTCAAATTGTAATGTAATTGTCAAATTGTGATGGTCCAGTGAGGTATTCATTGATGGAATCATGGAATTCAAAGTGTGATACGACTCTAATATTTTTTTATAATTCCTCTAATCATTTTTGACCTCTAACTTCAGGTGAATTAGAAGCGGACTAAAAATCTCGAACTGCTGCTGCTCGAACTGTTGCTGGAATGTCGCTGAAAATGTGGAATGTTGCTGAAAATCTAGCTGCTGCTGGAATGTTTCAAATTGTGTAAAACTTAAATTGTGTTATGTAACTTTTAATTTATGAACTCACTGGAACCTGAAAATCTAGCTGCTGCTGCTGGAATGTTTAATTTGTGTTCTGTAACTTTTAATTTATGAACTGGAATACTTTATTTTGTGGACTACATTTTGTGCGGATGGTTGTTGCCTGTTGGGGTTTCTCTTGTGAGTTTTTGTGAATTTCAATTCATGGGGAATAGAACATTGTACCAGCTTTTTTATTTCCTTAAATTTGGATGTGCATGTGTGAAAATTGTGAAAAATATGTTTCAGATGCTTGTTTGCTCCTATGAAAGTTGCGGAAAAATTGCGCGATAGGAACCGTGGTTTAAAACCGAGCCGAACCGTAAATGTTCGGTTCGGTTCGGTTCGGTTTGGTACTATACTCGGTTCGGTTTCGGTTTAGGTTCTGGCCAAACCGTAACCGGCGGTTCGGTTCGGAAAATGCCAAAAACCGAACCGAACCGAACCGCGTGCAGCCCTAATGCACAGTATCTTGAAACGAAAATCTATTTGTAAAGTGCGATGCGATCACTTGCATTCTCTAATGTGCCTACCTGGCACACATTTTTCGTTAGTTGACTAGGCAATATATTTTATTGTATATCTAATGTGCATTTGACATTCTTCCAAATTCAAATATTTAAGGACATGACAGAGATATATTTGCCATGTCGTATTACAAAATTTAATAATTAATTAAGTTAAGTTTTTCAGTTTGAGAGCATGTTTGAACAAGAACAAAAGGTTTATGACTTGTATGAATCACAAATTTATATTCCAATCTAGCTATGGAGCTAGCTTTATGATTATTCTGTAGCCTAGGAACAAAACCAAAGATGGACTATTTTACCGGTGCAAAAAGAAAAACTACTCACCGCGATTGTGCAAGCAATGTATCCAGGTTTGTCTCTGTAATTAACTGATCTGGAACAAAGTAGAATGATTGCTCCAATATACCAGGGGATAGCAGCAAGGAAGAAGCCAATAATAAACCTGAAGAGAGAGACAGATATCAGTGTTAAGGCACCAGAGGTTGTTTGCCAAAAGGCCTCCATCAGCAGGGGTTACGCAATCATGGTCAAATCTGTCAACTGATGTTATATGAAAACATAATTTCACTCACTTCAAGCTTTAAATTAAATTATTTTTACACTAAAAAAAAGCTTTAAATTCAAATTATTTCACATACAAAGTGATGTGACCAGTTATAAGCTGGCAAAGAAATGCACTAAACAAACTGCAGAGAATGTCTTGATATAAATCAGCAATTTCAGGTAACACTATATCTGTCCAGCAAAATGGACCACCTATTCATTTCCAAACCTCCTGCAGCGTTAGCTTACACGAGAACGGGTCTGGTCCATCTTGCAACATTAGGCCATGCTCACTTACTCCTGCAGTGATTATTGTGTTCATATAAAAAAAATCTCCCACACAGCAGTCTGGTACTTCAAACAGACACCCACAACCACTAAATTCGCTCTTTTTCAGTAACTAACCACTTAAACAGCCTCAAGCTTGATAGAGGGCCAAAACAAAGATATACAGTTGGTATAGATGATTTCACCTTGCTCTGGATATTCTTTTTGGTTTGACTTTTTATTGGTAAAAATGTATATGTAATACAGAAAAAAAGAGAGATAGTATGCAGAGAATTATTCTCTTTAGACCAAAAAAAGTAGACAATGCTCTGGAAGCCCTTTCTGCTTGGCTATCACTCGTGCCCTCTAAGAGAGAAGCTTCCATCTTAAAGCTCGACTGAATTCCTTCAGAAGCACCTACCCATACATGTTGTACATATGGATGCCATGGAATCTTGTTTTCGTAAAACATAGAGAGCCCTAATCATACCCATCGTACTACTCTTCAGAAATGAAGACCGATTATCATAACTTCCACATTTAGAATCCCACGAAATGCAAGGAAATATTAAAACCTAAGCGCACAGAAGGATTGGCAGTACAGGAGGCTTTCATGCTGAAAGCAATCTGTGATTTTGCACCAATACTCACTTGAGCAAAAGAGGAAGTTCGTCTAACATAATGTTGTTTTCGCTACCGGTGAAGACCTTTAGACATGCTGATGATGATTCCCCTACAAGTTACCAGTTTGTGGGCAATTGTTACTCATATTTTGATCAAACAGTCAGTAGAAAAGTAGTAGAACAAATGATTCTCTGGAACTAAAACATAATCTGACTTCGGCCCAGTAAGGTGCTAAACGAAGATCAGTTTGATGCTTATCAAACTGAGAATCTGTGGGCCCACCTCGCAGCCTTTAACTGCAGCTTAGTAGTGGACCCTACATGCATATTTAAACATGCAGCCTTTTGTTGTTCAATCATTTACTCTTACATAACCTTAAAGTTATTCAGTTCAGAGGTAAGGTTATATTTCTCCTTATGTTTACTTAGGGCAGTTAGTAGCTCCAATATAAATAGGGCTATTGTATTACCTGTACTGTAGCTTATTTTATATCTGAACTTTTAAGGAATGGAACCAGAGTTCTCTTTAGACCCAAGGAAACCCGGAGTTTCTATAGTTCCAACTTCATTATACTTGTCTTACTGCATATAGTCTTGTTCTAAGATGAATCCCCTTCCAACAGTGTAAATATCATGCATTGCAGCATTAGATCACAGGTTCCTAAACTGTGTAGCATTAAGTGGTATCAGAGCCTGAAACACCAACCTAATTACCATGGCCGCATGTGGTAGAGGTTATGTTACGTTGGAAGAGGAAATCAAGGATATAATGAAAAGATGGCAAAGTAACGCTCGATCACGAGAAAGAGCTACAGGAATGCAGAGAGGATATTTTTAGTGGTCAAAAAAGTCGTAACGATTGCTGAGGAATACGGAGAGGATATTTTAAAAGGGGTTTTCATACAAATACATCTTACTGATGTTAAATCAAAATTTGCCCCTTCTCAGAAGTGAGGAGAGCGAAAAACGTCCTGTAGATAGGAATAGTGGTGTATTAGCTTAGGGTAGGAAAGAAATGAACGAGCTGTTGAGGGACGATTGGCAGAGGGGAATTCATGATGTACCTGGGTACAAATCAACCAGTAAAAAAATACAAGTAGAAGCCTGTGAAAGTGAGAGTAGGCAGGGTACAACAAACTGTCAAATGATCCGCTTTCGAACTGTCAAGTCACTGAGGAGGAGTACGTAAACCAGTACAGATCACATGGTTTTGTACTGATCCGCTTTCGAACTGTCAAGTGACTGAGCGTGCTTTGTCGTGGTGGAGTACTCTCTGACATATTCGCTCTATTATTGCCTCCTATTCCTGAGGGAGTGATCGAACTTAAGACACCTGGTGATACCCGCCAAAAACATGGGGGCCTTTCATACTCTGATCAGTAAAAAGAGAATTATTCATCACAATAAAGTCTAGTAGATATGGTTTCCATAGTCATGAAAAGTAGGGGTTGAAACATGTTATGAAACTAAGACAATAATTCTTATTAATAATAAGAAAGAGTTAAGAGCCCCAAAGGCTTATACATAGAAGCTTCTTTCAGTCTTTATTTTCAAAGAGAGGGGTCGAAATCAAAAAGGAATACTTTCACTAAAAACTTAATGGATATCATTGCAAACTGGACGAAATCAATCAGGTAGAAAACCAGAAGCTCGAATCTGAGCAAATACTTGGTCTGTTCTAGGAGCATCCGCCTGAGGATGTAGGAAGAAGGATGCAATTTTTACGGACGGCATTCGAAGTCTAGAAAATCGAAAGAGGGCCCTCAACAAAGGAGAAGACCTGATTGTGCAGGCCACCTGCCTCGCCTACGATGAGCAGTCAGAATAGAATAGAAGAATCCGTCGACTCTTTCTAGAGGATTTAAATAAGTTTAAATAAGTGTCTGTAAACCCTAAGTAGTGTGTTTTAAGGTATGGACTCCTTCTTCTTTAGTGGAGATCTACTCCTAGACTAAGTGTGTTTGTTTGGTTTCATTTGTTGTGTTCAGTTGTGTTTTAATGTATGGTCTTCTTCTTTAGCTCTCCACCAAAGAAGAAAAAGACCATACAAAAGTACTTTGCCTATACATACACGTAATTAAATCTTCTAGAAAGAGTCGAGGGACTCTTCTATTCTAGTCTCCCTTGTCAATGCTGCCGAGGCGGGTGGCCAGCACAATCAGGTCTTCTTCTTCATTCAGGAGGGCCATCTTTTGATTTTCTAAACTTTTAATGCAGTCCATAAAAATTGTATCCATTCTTCTTACGTCATCAGGATCGAGAGCAAGCGGATACTCTCAGAACAGACCAAGCATTTGCTTACCTTCGAGCTTCTAGATTTCAACTTTGAGGCATTTCAATCTAAATTGTTTTACTGAAAGTCTTTCTTTCACACTTCTACTTCTCTCTTTGAAAATATAGACTGAAAGAAGCTTCTACTTATAGGCCTTGGAGGCGCTTAACTCTTTCTAATTATTAGTAATAATTATTGTCTTAGTTTCATAAGTGTTTCTACCCCGACGTTTTATAAATGGAACCAGATCTCCTAGATATTAGTGTGCTGAATAATTCTCTTTGTACGGAGGAGTACTAACGGCCCCCATGTTTTTCGCGGGTATCGCCACATTTTAGTGTACTGAATAATTCTCTTGCTACGTATTAAAGTACGAAATGCCCTTTTTTCCGGTTTTGCCAAGCGGCTCAAAGCCGATCACTCACTCAGGAATATGAGGCAATAATAGAGCGAACTTGTCAGAGTACTCCACCACGACAAAGCAAGCTGACTCAGTCGTCACTCGAAAGCGGAAGAGTACAAAACCATGTGATCTGTACTTGTTTACGTACCCCCATCTAAGCCTAGGGCTTTGTCGTACCTGCTTACTCCTCTTTCACTTTCACTGACTTCTACTAGAATTTTTTTATTGGCTGATTTGTGCGCCGGTACATCATGAACCCCCCTTCTTTCAATCGGACAGCTCTGTTCATTCTTTCCTACTCCAATCCAGTACACCCACTACTCTCTCTACACTATTCCTCTCTACAGACCCTTTTTCGCTCTCCTCAATTCTGAGATAAGGGTATCTTTTGATTAACACCGATAAGATGTATTCGAGTGAAAACCCCTTTAAATATCCTCTCAGTTTCCCTCAACAATCTTCATCTTTATGACTTTTGGCCCACCAAATTTTAAATTTTCAAATTGGTCCCATTATATCTTTAACAATTGATTAAAAAAAACTCTTTAGCAGTTTCTCTAGAATTTTGCTGATTTATGATATTAAATTAGATAAGTAAAAGACAAGAATTCCCTATATCTTTTAACTTGTCCATCGTAACTGCTGGTAGCGATTGAAGTCTTTAAATCCTAGCAATTAGCGATTTCAAGAGTAACCTTACTTGCTTGATTCAAGTGATCTCACACTGTAAATAGACTAATTCTCCCACTGAATATATTAAATATTATCTGAAAGAAGAGTTTAAAGAATGGAAGTGTTTCCTTGTACTAATTATGAAATGCAAAAATATCATATATGGTTTCTGTGTGAAACTCACTTGGCACTTTAAAGCAGGATTTTCCTTCTATTTGAAAGGGAAGAAAGCACACTTTCTTCTCTATGTGATATTCATTTCCTATCGTTTGAAGGTGTAAAGCGAGTTTCCACATAGTAGCTCTGGCAACGACCATCCTGTCCTTTCTTTATCAGCAAAGACTGACAAGGTTTTGCACCAATGGCATCCCCTAGAGCTCTCTCTCTCTCTCTCTCTCTCTCTCTCTCTAATAATTTAACAACTTTAGCCTATTTTTTCTTGCTGGAGATGGGCAAGTCATGATCAGATGAACATGATCCCTCTCTCTCTCTCTCTGTGCACTCATTGCCAAGCAAGTCCATCATCTCCAACTAAGCTTTGCGACATCAAATTCTCTGTCACATCCGCCAAGCAAGTCCCAATTCCCAACATCTCCAACCAAGCTTTTCGACATCAAATTCTCTGCCATGTCCGCTTAAGTAATCTCAAATTCCTCAAGCAAACCCCCAATTTCACCAAAGAGAGTGTGAATCCAAAATGAAGATGATTCTTAGCCAACACCAAAAGCCTTTAAGTTTATCTCAATGTGATGTGCCTGTCCACATTCCCAATCCGAATCAGCGCTGGATAAAGCTAATCAGATCTATTCATCAATTTTTAAACACCAAGAACATACTACATTTATAAACACAAAGAAAGTCGACACCGAAAATCCATAGATCCACCTTCTCTATATTTCTCAGCGAAAAATTGATTTGCAATAGATCTCCATTCAAGTTGAAGAAATGTAAAAGTGGTGAAACAGAGTGAAAATTTCCTCGCCATATGCAATGGGGAAACTAAGAATTTAAGTTTCTACTTTCTAACCAACTAACAGCAATAGATGGTAACCCAGCCATCTTGAACCACTGTAATGTAGTTCAGAAGTGCGACCCTGCACAATCTGATGCTACAACGGTGCAAAGTACACCTTAGAGAGAATCTAAAATTAGAACAGTTTATGGAGCTGAAATATAGAATAAACTGAAGTGCGAAATAAAGAAACTCATGGTTTCTAGGGTTAAAACCCAATAGAACTCTAAGTTTTTTTAACTTTCAAGGTTTTGATACAAAATTCATCTATCTCTAAAACATAATACTACAGTCGTATTTATAGAGGAACCATACTACTTGCTACCCTAATGTAACAAAAGACATATATGACATTACCTCTAGGCTAAGTAAGACCTTTCTTCATGACTAAGTAAGAACTAGTTACTAAAACAACAAAAGGGGCAGGTTAAAGCCTTCACTAACTCTGCAGGTCGGGCCCACCGGGTCAGTTTGATAATCATTCAAACTGGTTTTCTTCAGCACCTTGCAAGACCCAAAACCTAAGTTTGTTCCAGTTAAGTTTCCTATAGACATATTGCTCAAGAGATAAGAAGCAATAGTCCACAGGTGCATCAATTCTGTATAATCTCCCTGCATCATACTCCTCTTGTTAGAGAAAATTCGACCTCGAATTTTTCCCCGCATGATAACTCTGCCAACCCTTGGATTCTGCCTCCTATGGAATTCGTCATACATCAATTTATATGTTGCGCCTCCAAGCACTTCAATTGTAATCTTCTTCTTGACTTCATGTGTGCTACTTTCAAGAGACAAAAGTGGTGTTGAAGCAGATAGGCAACTTGCAGCCTCGTTGGACAGACAGGTCATTTGAGATTCCAACAAGAAGGGGTCCATCTAGAAGGTTAAAGGCTTCAATGGACGCCCAGTGAGACTCTCAACAGTCTCATGTATTGCAAATCCAGCTTCCTCTAAGGAATGGATTTTGTATTCATCAAATAGAGTCGGAGAACTCTTATCCTTGACCTCGTTAGGAAATGAAAGGATTTCAGAAGTGAAGATTCCTTTTAAATCCTCAGAGACAAATTCTCCATCACCTTCTTCGTACTCGTCGTAGATAGGAAGAGTGTCCCAATCTACCGAGCAATCTTCAAGTGCAATTATGTCCATGTTTGCATAACAAGCATCATGGAACAGGTTTTCGATGTACTCTTCATTGTGGACAGCCTCTTGACTACCTTCCGGTATGTCAACAGGTTCGCTATTGCCTTTGGGAACTTCCCTACAGGCTCTAGCTCTTCCCCGTCGCTGAAGTGCTTGCACAGCTCGCGACAGATCTTCAATCTTCCTTCGCATCTCAGCTAGCTCTTCACGTTCTCGATTTTCTCTTCCACCGTAAACTCTACAACATGTAGCAGCCATGGTCCCATATCGAGAACTCATGCTCTGATGCCACTTAATGTAGTTCAGAAGTGCGACCCTGCACAATCTGATGCTACAACGGTGCAAAGTACACCTTAGAGAGAATCTAAAACTAGAACAGTTTATGGAGCTGAAATATAGAATAACCTGAAGTGGGAAATAAAGAAACTCATGGTTTCTAGGGTTAAAACCCAATAGAACTCTAAGTTCTTTTAACTTTCAAGGTTTTGATACAAAATTCAACTATCTCTAAAACATAATACTACAGTCCTATTTATAGAGGAACCATACTACTTGCTACCCTAATGTAACAAAAGACATATATGACCTTACCTCTAGGCTAAGTAAGACCTTTCTTCATGACTAAGTAACAACTAGTTACTGAAACAACAAAAGGGGCAGGTTAAAGCCTGCACTAACTCTGCAGGTCGGGCCCACCGGGTCAGTTTGATAATCATTCAAACTGGTCTTCTTCAGCACCTTGCAAGACCCAAAAGCTAAGTTTGTTCCAGTTAAGTTTCCTATAGACATATTGCTCAAGAGATAAGAAGCAATAGTCCACAGGTGCATCAATTCTGTATAATCTCCCTGCATCACACTGTAAGACCACTTCATTTCTAATCCAATATAGTGACCATCATCTTCTCAATGTAAGTTGAAAACCCATAAAACTCCCGTAACATAAATCAAGAATGCATTTTAAGACCATACCCTCATTAGAACCATATATACAGATCATAGTATGATGAACTCATAAATCCAGAACAACACTAGAACCATCATTCCTCTCCTAATATACTTAGAGAGCGAAAAAAAAATGAATTTTAGAGCACCGCAACAGCGCATTTATAAATACTATATTTAATATCTTAGATAAAAACATACTATAAATGAACTTTTGAGTAATCTAAATACCACGGCAATAACGACAAAGCTTATAAATGAGACTAGAGTTTTGGTTATTGAGAATGGAATGAAAGTTCAACGTGACTGAGTGTTAGCAATGAGAACTTGACAAAGAGTGAGATAGCGGGCTACCTCGGTAAGGGGTTGGTTAGGTCATTTTAGTTGAAATTTTCATTTAGCTTACTTTCAAATAGGCCTGCCAACTTAACTTAGCTCATAGCTCTGAGAACGTACAGAGTCTTGGTAAAAACGCGCTCTAGAATTTTTAGACCGCAAATTATCAGTGTATTTAAGCTGAAAGCGCCGGAGCGAGGATTGGTAGCGGGACCCTCCCAGGCTTTTAAGGTGATCTAGGTAACACCATACTGACGTACTCACAAATGATATGACCAAATACATAATTTAACACCTAATGTGCTTAGTAGTAGGCCTGACAAATTTATCAGAGGCAATTAGACTCGTAGGCTGTATCCATATGAAATAGAACAAGGAACAGCTCTTCAGACCCCAATTCACATAGTATTTTATATGCAAACAGGGAACCTCAAATTCAATGTCAAATACTCCAAATTTAATGGGTACAAATATTTGAGCATGCTAATTTAATAAAATGGTAATAGTATAATAATAACTCACAAGACCCAGCCACAGCGAGGTTGACACCTCTCATTTACAAGTCCTTCCTAACAATCGGATAGACGGTTACCCTAGAGTAATACTATGTCAGATCATAGTAGCAGACTAGTAAATACACAAGCTTTCGTTTTGGCCAATTTAGTACTCCAACACAGTCCAGAGATATGGCGTAAATCAGAACAAATCTTTCAAATTGAACAAAAAAACACTGGTTGTGTGTATTGTTGGCTGTCAGAACCGCGCTTACGAAAGCTATATGGTTCAGATTGAGGGTGGTAGACGAGGGAGAGGGAGATGGAGATGGAGACAAACCTCGGTAGAGACAACAAGACACGACTTAGTCAAATTAAACCTAAGGGAGGAAAAGAGTTTGGACAGATGCCAATGGAAACGCTTGATCCACGTAGCCGACCCCGGCGACCCCGGATAAACAAGGAAAAAGGCTTGAAGTTAATATATGTAGCCACCACCACCTTCACAATGTAAGTTAGGAATCCAGACCATCCCCATTAATCAAAACGGTATTTTTAACCCATTTGCTCATTAGAATCATAAATGCAGACGATAGTCTGATGAACTCGAATCCATAACATCATCCATATCACCAAACCATAATTCTCCTCTATTTTTTGGAATAATCATGCCAATTTCCATGCCAAAAAAGTCTAGTAAGATAGAGAAACACTGGCAAGAGAGATGTTGAGGAAGAAGACATGCACGGCCTAGAAAAAACATATGAAGAACCTACTATCCCTGAGTATTCATTAATTTCTCACATAAAATCGGACTTGAAGTGCACTCCCATAGCATCAGCAAACACAAGATTAGCTTAATGTCACCAGATGAGTTCAACCCCACGTTGAGCCTGCAAAAGAGTGTCCTAGGTTCTGATAAAGTATAAATCTCAACCATTTTCTATCAAGAGTATAATTGATAAACAAACTAGAAGTAGACCTAGGATTAGCATAACATTTAAGTTAAGAACATGGATTTAGAAACCACCAAAACATCGTCTGTCAACACAGCACTCGTAACTGATATGAACAAACTTTCAGAAAATTAAAATTCAAAGTCGGAATTCTCCAAATTACTCAGGCAAATTAAGAATGTGTCGAAATAACTTACAAGAACCACCCCTTGCCGCAACCACAGCAAAAGCCAGGCCTCTCAATTAAAGGTCTTCCCTCAGCAATCGGATACCCTATACCAACACTATGTCAGATCATAGTAGAAGATAAATTAATTAAGGGAAATGCTAAATGTCACTCTTTTTTCTTCACCCTTCGATTTCACGGCCTATGTGGATTTTTATGATTGGTGATTGATTATAGAAAGATCTTAAAATAAATAGTTACCAACAATCATATCCTGACACATGAGGCGTGAAATTAAAGGTTGAAGAAAAAAGGTGAAGCATCGCGCCCCTCGTTAATTAATTGGGCTAGCTTTGGCCAATTTGGTACTCCAACACAGCGAAGAGAAATGGTGCAAATTCAGATCAATTTTTTTTTTAGATTTTACGGAAAAACACTGTGATGCCAACAATAACCTTCACAAAAAAAGAATATTTCATCACCAGAATATGTATTGGCAGGGTTTTAAAGGTTGCGATGTTTCTCTCAAAAAAAAGGTTGCGATGTCAATAACAGAAACAAGGATAGCAATTAGAGGGAGAATAAGAAGATGTGGTACCTGGATAGGGTTGATATACATGATGGGGATAGTACTGAGGTAGCGCCGGAGCACCAGGTGAATAAGAAGATGTGGTTCCTGGTGGGAGGAAGCCGAGTACCGCCGGCTGAGGAGGATAGTTGGCAACGCCCTGGAAGGTGCCGTAGTGGGGTTGAGGATCGTATTGAAGGTGTGGAGGATTGTAGGAGACTTCTTCTCCTCCGGTTTCTTTCCGTTCTTGACTCATCTTCTTTACGGGAAACCTAGAAATGAGAATCAGAAATCTAGCAGAGCGATCAAATGGGGAAAGGTTGAGATATTTTTTGATGCATCAATAGCACCACATCGTGTTTGGATAAAGTTAGGTAAAATTTTCTTTTTTTAGTATTAAGTTAGTTAAAACTATTGGGAATGTAAACTATTGGACGGTGTGGTTGAGGTGAGAAAAGAAGAGTGTACATGGTTAATTAAAATTGTGAGATTGAAAATGACTGGAATGAGTGGTTGACATAAGGACATAGTGTGTTATTTTAATCACTCATTTAAATGAGTCGAGATCCTCTGTATCCTTTGTGTGTATCCTTCCATGTATCCTTACTATGATTGGCATATCTCATATTTTTTAATTCAATTTGATAGAATTTTAAAATAATTAAGTTGAATTAAAAAATAATAAATTTACTAATCATGGTAAGGATACATGGAAGGATACACACAAGGGATACAGAGGATCCGGACTCCATTTAAACAATCAAAAAATCTCAAAATCTGAGTTAAGTTTATCTAATCAGGTAGTATGAGGAATCTGAAAGGGTAAAGAGACACTTTCACCCTCTCAAGTTTGATGCAAAACCGATTTTGACCCTTCTAGTTTGGGAAATGACACTTCTATTAGTGTGCCAAATTTCAAGACACTTCACTCGTAATACTGTAGAAGTAGCATAACTTTACTCATGCGAAAAATGTTAGTGTGGTCAACGGCCCCTCCCCGCACATGTCTGCCCTTGCAGTGGAGATAAACTCCGGCTATGTTTCGTTGAAGGTAACTTACAACACTTAGTTGCCAGGTTTTGATGGAACGTGAGAGGTGAGAGGTGTCTTTTGTTTCTTAGTCCGTGCCCAAATCTTGAATTTTATAGTTCCTACTTTCTTCAATTCGTTGAATAAATATTGCAAAAAATCAACAAAAAATGTGCGGCAAAGTCTATGAACTCATCCAAGAATGGAGTTATGAGGCCATCCGCAGAAGGGGGTCTCCGGCTAGCCCTGGAGCACGATTAGCGCGAAGATACCGCCCAGAAAGATAAATTGGAGTGGGGTCGGGCTTGGAGGAACCTAATCGAGCTTCCCTCCGGTCTTCTGAAGCCCGTTCTGAAGCACGGCGTTCCTTCCTCAGCCGTCTGGGTTTGAGGAGATATGCCCTGTTTGGGGGGTATTATCTCATCTTCTCCGTTGGTTTTAACAAATCTGAGTCTTATATATGTGTGAGGACATTTTCCCCCTCACTTTTGATGAAAAACACTTTCACCCCTCTCGTTTTGTTCTTTTTTAGACAATTGTGAGTACATACATACTGTATAAAGGTGTAAAAGACACTTTCCCCCCTCATGTTTGATGAAAAGACTCTTTCACCCCTTTTTTGTGTATATGCTTATTAAAATAATTTGGTGATTTTTTTATTTTATTATCGTTAACTATAAATAATAAAAAAAGAAACGATGTGTGAAATGAATTAACTGTATGAAATGTTTTAGAATATAATAGTACTAGAAGGCTTCGCGAAGACTTTTTTTGTTGGGTGAAATATGGCAATTCTGTAATATTTAAGAAGTTATGTGGAGTCCAAATTAGTGTAACAGTGCTCCGGGAAGCCCTCTTGCTACGGATGGCCTGAGGATCGACCATCATTAATAATGGAGCCTACTTGGTACCAATTTAGAAACAAGAACAACGACTAAAAAATAGGTAGAAAGACAGCAAATCACAGCACAAATAAATGTATTGATTCTGTGTGGTTCAGTTTCATTGGGGCTTGCCCCACCACTGTGGCATGCCTACGTGGTGGGGCGCACTATTCATTTTCTGACAAGCATGCAAAATTTGGTGGGTTCCATCTGACTAATGCATATTTGTCAGAAGGTGAATGGCGCGCCCCACCACGCAGGCATGTCACAGTGGTGGGGCAAGCCCCAATGAATACTTTCTCGTTTCCACTGTGGGAATTCCTCCATGTTTTATTATTTCTCATTTAACCAACGATGTAATGAACCTTGGCAATTAAGCCCTGCGCTTATTACACGACGCAAAATGAGTTTTGATTAGAACACTTTTCTAATCGAATCTGCTTAAAACCATGGTTAACAAACTTGCGCCACGACGCATTTAGACTAAGGGGTTCATGTCCTGCTCAAATGCTCTTTTTACCGATCTTCTCCAACTCCACAATCCCCCAACTCAGTTGTTCCCACTACCAGAGAGAGACAGTAGAGACATAAACAAAGTCCAATCAACAGCAATGTGACAAATGCATAGCAGAGCTGACAAATCTTGATCAAGACAACAACAAATTCATCGAACTCATTAACACTTGAACTGGATTGCTTTTGCCAGATATGTAATGGAACACAGTCAATCTTTAGGATATACATACATGTACGTCTCTGATGTGGTAGAATTATTCTAAAACCCATGTGATATTTATTTGTTTGTTTATTCACTGATATATTTCTCATCCCCACTTGCCACATTTCGATATTTACCAGTGGTAGTATGATACAATCTGAGGGGAATAGTAGTAGTATCAATCAGCTTTGGGAACCAAATCTTGTAAGCCACAGACCATATTTGCAGGTACTGCTACATCGATCATCTTTGGATAAGCCAGCTTCAAATCTGCAGAAATGTTTATGAATTTACGCATCAGTAAAACGAAAAATGGCGTCAATGAATGAAAATTGGAAACAATAAGGATCTTGCAGAGAATCAGTTGCTTACTTTCCATGATGGTTTTGAACGAGTCCTGCAAAAAGAAGTACTAATAAGTCAAGTGCTACCACAATGCTAAATTTGCCAATTATAAATGAGCAAAATAAACATTCGTTATTGCTCAGTCTTGACATTCGTTGTTGCTCAGTACCACCCTTCTTGCTTTCATCTTTCATTCAAAAATTAACATTCGTTTGGGGGTTTCAGGGAACGCAAATTTGATTCGACATATTGAGCTGGAAATGAAAGATCTGATTCAATTTAACACGGCCTAGTCCACCAAATCAGACGAGGCCTTCTGGGAATAAACGACAGAGAGAGAGGAATAAAAAATTGTCAAGGTAAATCTGATTCCTGGTATAACTAGACAGATGATTGGCTACTCATAGTCTCATATAGCTAGGTTGTTTAGGTTGTACTGACCGGTATGATGGTATTGCTCACAGTCTTGACATCAAACATTCAAACTACATGTAAGAAGAATTCATAACTGAAGCAGCAGAGGGTTTTTTTGTCTACAAATTGCCAAATGTTTGTAATAGAGAATGAAAGAAAAGTTCAATTGATACCCATGATTTCTTCCTAATATCCCGATTTTAATGGTTTCAAATATCATAAACCAACATAGTTGTCTAATATCCAGCATTCCTTCTCCCTACTGCAACCATAAAATAGAGTTGTATCTAACTAAAATGCTCCACACCAGAATTATTTCAGTGATACCACATGCATTGATTGAAAATTATGAATCACAGTGGCTCCACAGGTTCACAACATGGTTACAACTTACAAGTAAACCCCAAGTTACTATGAGTGAGTTACTAACAAACTTGTTCTATTTATCCAGCATGTATCATTAATTTCAAGAAATGGAATTCACAGTAATCATCTAATATGATCGTGTAAGTTTCATGATCGGCTGAGATTTGATTTCCATTGTTACTGATTCACGAGTGAGTGTGAAAGTGAACTGTGTAAGAAACCTTTGAAGAAAAGGACTTCAAAACATTTTTACGAGCATAAAGATCAATTGAAATTACTATAAATACTAATTCAGGCTATGATAAGTACAACATAAACTAGCTCCTCCACAGAAATTGTGGGGAGCTAACGTCTCAAAGGTCAAAATCAAGCATGCCTTCTATATTACCTGACAGTGTCACAGGACATTAAATCTATGTGTTAAGAGCTATTAGGCTTCCATGTATCCTGCAGCTTACTATTGGCATCACTGTGGCTTTTTGTTTCCAATTTTTTATTCAGTTATTTGCAGAAGAATAATCAATTAATGATGAACACAAATCTATAGTTCGCATGCTAATTAACATTTGAATACACGTTTCTTTCGAATGACTACGCAGATCTTGCTATCTAATGCTGGAATCACGAGGAGGGGATCTTTTGGAGGTGAGCCGTTTTGAAACCTGGATACTTGGTGGAATGCAACTGGCGCTCGTCCCTGGTGTCGCTGGGCCTAAAGCCTTTGATGGCAATTGAATGTGTTTGCATGTTCATAGGTCAGGTCTTACTAATGGGTAATAAATACAACACAGTCCTAGGCAAAATTTGAGCAAATTCATGTTTTCTGTTCAACTTCTGAATATGACTGGAGAGTAGAGAAGTTGTACTTTCTTCAATTATTATTGAGATATATAATCATACTACACAAGATTCCTCCAGACTTGTTCTTTTAGATATATCTAGCTGGTGTTGAATACTGTAAATGAGGTGTCAATATTAAAGTAAAAGAACACAAATTAGAGAAGGTGTTTGTCACCTCATCTTTTGTCAAGCGAGGATTAAATAGCATCTCCTCTTCTACAGTAGTAACCTGAAAAAATTTACAGTTGTAAGTAGCTGTCTCAGTTCAATGACCCTATGGCGAAGAAACAAAATGGCTAGCATATTCCTTACAGTGAAACCTTTGTAGTCGTGAGCAGGATAGAGCAAAGTATCCTTGGGCAGTGTAAATATCTGGTATTTGAAATGAAAACATTTTTTATCAAAAGAATACCAAAAGGAGAAGAGAAAGAAAAGTACATGCAGGGAAAGGATGATGAAGAAGCTTAAACAATGTCTGATATTCCATAAATAGAAGTGCTATGGTTTCAGGTCCTTGCCTGTGTATGAACTGATTTGTAGAGCTGCTCAGAACTCCCGCCCTGCAAACAATTGGGTATATCAAACCAATTTCTTTTAGCTCATTCTCACTATAGATTATACTAACAGTCCAGACATAAGAATGTGTCAATTCCCCCATGAATTTTTATGCCTACTGGTGGGTTTGGTGCGGACTTTTTGGATTTTAAGCCGTGTTTTAAGATGGTGTAAAAAAAGTTTGTGACACAAGTTCAAGAAAAAAGATGTACCATGGGTTTGGTAAAAAAAAGTTGGTGCTGTCAAAAAGTCACTGACGTGACAGTTTTTTTTGTTTAGTGAAAGTTACCATTATACCCTTGTAACTAACAAAAAAAGTGTAATTATAATTGAGGAATGAGGAGAATACTGTCATTTTAATGTTTTGAAAAAAAAAGACACAAAAAATCTCATCAACCCCAACTTTTTCCTTCCACCAACTCAACACTACAGATCCAAAATCCATAATCCACTCAAAAAAGCTCACACCAAACTTTTGGAAAAATCCAAAAAGCCAAAAAGTGGGTTTTGGATTAAAATCCACAAAAAAGCTCACACCAAATCCACCCATATAAAACTAAACAACCGTTGTATAAGCTGGAAATCCTATTTGGTTGGCTAACTGTCAAAAATTTGAATGCTAGTTGTCAAAGGCTTCGATAAATTTTGTAGCTTTTCGACAAAATCTAGCTGATATGTCATACTTAAAGCCAACCCAGATGAATAAAACTAATTTAAATGTGGTGCATGAGAGAGATTGAAAGACAGAACAACATTTTGATCCCATCCCTCGCAAGCATTTTAGTTTTGGTGAATGAAGAAGAGCAATTAGAAAGGTAGATATGTCATAATCACAGTACTCAAAGATCAAACTATCATATTAGACAAAAGTTGTTGCAACATAAAAGTTTTGGAGAGCAAAATTATGGATTATAACCTTGTTTGATTGGATTGACTTGATCCAAAGTAATCTTGATTGATACAGATGTTATTTACATGTTTCCGTTACTCATGAGGTGACAAATTGAGAGAAATTAAATAGAAATTGAAGTTCAGAAAAAAGGTTTCTGGTTAACTATAAATTTGACGTCTAACAACAACGTTAGTGGAAATCCAGAAGAATGACAGCAAAACAGAGGCTATCCATTTATTTTTTCTTTCTTACCAAATTAGAGGGGATAACAAATTTTTCTTGTGGCACTATCCATGTATAGTTTTCCAAGTTATGTTTCCCAGTACTTCAAAACGAAACAAGCAATTTTGTTGAAGGAGATTATAGAGTGCATTGCTACCTGGAAATCTGTCCTCCCACATCCACGTATTAATAATGTATCACCGGTGAATGCCATCCTTGGTTGAGGCTGATCAGGTCCATCTCCTGTAACATATGTGATGCACCCTAATGTATGACCTGGTGTTGCACGAACCTGTAAGGAAAACAAAAAGTCGTTTATTGATGACGAGTAAGCCAACATTAGTCTTAATTAACCAAGCAATAAAATATGCAGGGACACTGAAGAAATGAGCAATCATTCCCAAAAAAAAATTTTGTCACCACAGCTCTATCTCTCAAGATAGCCTGGAAGTTCTTATTTTAGTTTACATTCCATCAGCATATAGTTACCAAGAGAAGCATCCTCAAAGGTTACGCAGAGCTGTAAGCTGGTACAGACTTAAAGGGAACCTCTAGGGTCTCAGGTTTGGGCCAATATGAAGCTGTTTCCTGCTCATAGAGATTAGAGACAATAACTACAACAGTAACATCCCAGGTTTCAGTTTACCTTCTAAGTATTTTCGTGTATGATTGTGGGTTCTTTTAAAGATTAAATTGGCTGGAGAAGCTGCCATTCAGCATTTCTAGGTGCAGAGGCAGATCCAAGAATATGTTGGAGTCGGGGCTAAATGTTGAAATTAGGCAAATATAGATGACTGAGTGGGGGCTAAATTATATTTTAGAAAAATAATGCTAATTAATCTAGTACTATGTTTGTGGAGGCTAAATCATAATTTATGTGAAAATTAGGGTAAATTTATAAATTTTGAAAATTATGTGGGGGCTATAGCTCCCACCTTTCCTAACATAGATCAGCCCTTGGCTAGGTAATGTGGGCTTGAGGAAAATAGTGTTTGCTTTTTGGCATGTTTCCTATACCTTGCCCAAACTAGGATATAGAGAACAAGTGTTGGACTATAACTTTCCTTCTCCCAGCGCAGAGAAAAATATGCATGCTCTTTCAGACCATATTAGTTATCAACTTATCATCTGTACGGATTAACCAGTATCTATGGACTTGGAAACAGTCCCAAAGGCACTGGGCTACAGCGACCCCAAATTGAAGCAGAGCTTAAGCAGCTGATTTAGGAACAGCATTGACACAACCTTCATGCCATAAACATGTCAATACCTACCTCTAAGTAAAGATTACCAAAAGAGATTTTGTCACCAGCCTCGACAAAGACATCTGCTTTCGCATTACTCGCCTTAGAAATGATAGACTTAACACCAGGAAGCTTATTCTGCAGGAAACAGTAAGAAGAAATTTATCCAGTCAAGTGTATTTCATATAATCAATCACATCTAAGTATGCAGCGTGTTTCATTTGACCCACCTTAATCAGTCCGCTTCCAGTGACATGATCAGCATGAACATGAGTATTTATAGCATATACAAGCTTCAGCCCCAAATCTTTAACAAGTGAAAGGTCTCTATCCACAGTTTTGTCTACCGGATCAACCAGCTGCATTTAGAGTAGATGTCACTATGTCAAGAGCATTAAGTGACCTAAAACTGAAGTGAATGAGATGTATAACAGCAATGCTACTATGAAAATAACCCGTGAATGCTAAACAGGATTTGGTGAAGCTTAATGTGGAAAGTTAGCTTGTAAGCAGCATAAGTAGTTTCAGTCTTGCAGATATATAGCATCAATGTGCCTATATAATGATCTGAAAATGATCATTTTAATAATTTGCCCTATTTCAGAGCTTCTTAAAAGCAAAGCTAGAGGAGTATTTCCTTCAATCACATATGCCACTGGTAAGAAAAAGGACAAGTTCAGAGACAATATATCCTAGTAGTTTGTGACTTACAAAGTACAACCCAAAATTAAAAAACCACCAGAAATCAAAATCTATTCATCTCTTCAACTACTACATTAGTTAAAACATTCTTAGAGCATGTTCACTCATGCCCCATGCCAAGGCACCATGTAAATCCAGCTCCAAAACCATCTGAAAATTACTATTCAGGTTTCCACTAGGTCCGGGAGGCATTCTAATGCTTCCAAAGTCCCATAGTACCCCTCCATCACCCCGTTTACCTCATAGGCATCTAGCTGAACAAAACTAGGAATCACAGCATTGTGCCCTTGCCTTACCCCAACAGGTGAAAATACACACCAAAATAAATACTACCTCCGTTTCTATCAACCTACTTCACTTTTTGTCATCACTTTGACCAGGTGATTGATTAGAAAAACTATACAAAAAATTGGTAATCTTTGCATGGTCTTGTAGAGTAAACTTTACTCTACAACACCATGGAAAAAAATTCCTAAAAATTACATCGTTTTTGCCATCTAAATCAACAAGTCAAAGTGAGCCGTAACAACGGAATTTTCTCTCTCTAGCTTTCTCTCTCTAAGAAATGCTCTCACCTCGCGTGTCTCATGGATTTTGAATTTCATTCTGTAACCGCTCCGGCACCGCCGTCTCCGGTGATGGGGACGGTGGCGATGGATAGCTCTGACTCCAGTGGTTCGAAGCGGCGTTTTGTCTCCTCGAATTCGGTGGATAGATCTGAGGACAGATCGATTGGGAGAAAGTTCTCTGAAGCTCTTGTGAAGCCTCCCGTCGGCATCTATGTGGATGATTCCAGCCGGAATTTGTTTGATGATTCTGGAGTTTCGTCGGGTTTCTCATCGTCCGTTGACGTAGATGGACGGATCCAAGTTCGAATCGAAGGCCCTGCTCTGAAGAGGCTTCATCAGCCATGGAGCAGAGCACTGATTGTGCGTGTGTTAGGTAAGGATCCTGAATTTGGCTTCGTTTATGATCGTCTAGATGCACAATGGAAACTGTACCGGGGTTTTGAACTCACCGATATCGGTAATGGCTATTACTGTGTGAGGTTTTATTGTAAGGAGGATTACGAGCACGTTTTGTTAGATGGACCATGGATGGTGCGTGGTAACTACCTCACGGTGCAGCGATGGGTCCCTGACTTTGATCCTTCCGGCGAGAACGTGGTGGTGACTCCGATTTGGATTCGTCTGAAAGGAATTTCAGTGGAGTATTTTGATGAGGATACTCTGTTAGGGTTGGGATCGTTGTTTGGGAAATCAATTCGTGTGGATAAGATTACTCTTGCGGCGGCGCGTGGGAAGTACGCTCGTGTATGTGTTGAAGTAGATCTGAGCAGAAGCCTTCTTCCGGCGATTTGGGTTAACGGACGGAAGATTCAGGTGGAGTATGAGGGACTACACATGATTTGTTTTGAATGTGGGACATATGGTCATCGTCAGGAGTTCTGTCCGTCGGCTAAACCCCCGGTGGCACCTCCGGCTACTGTGGAGGATGACGGTGGAGTTATGGCTGTGGATAAAGGTGGTGAGCGGCCGGAGAGAGTCTCGGATCTCCAGTTCGGCAAATGGATGATTGCCCAACGGCGACGCCGGAAGTCGACTAGTAAGCCGATGAATCAGGCGGCAAAGAAGTCGGAGGTGCAGACGAATCAGTCGGAGAAGACGACCGATGTGGCACCAGGTGAGTCATCAGGGACAGCTGGCAACGTGGGATTGGATGGATCCCGTTATAATGTGTTGGCTGATGCTGAGTTGGATGGTACTCCGCGACACACTGGATTCCATCCTGGGGGCACTGTGTCTGGTGTGGGTACCAATCAGTCGCTGCCACGTGGCGGTAAAGTCCTCAAGGGCAAGGACAAAGTCAACCGAGACGGTTACAGTGGGAAATTGGGAACGTCGAACCCTAATTTCTCTGGGCGTCGTCCGCCGTTGGCACCGATTGATCCAAATCGTATCTCTTCTGGTGGGAAGAAATTGGTCTCTGATGGAGGATCCTCGCGTGCTGGTAAAGCATTTGGTGCTGGGAGAGGTGGTTTTCCCGCTAAGTCAGGAGGCGATGCGACCGGTGAAAACCCTAGTTGGCCCTCACATCGACTTGGTGGAGTTTTCTCTCCGAAGATTCTTCTCAATCCCTTCCGATCAAGTGGGGGTGCTAGAGATGAGCTTGGCTCTACCGCTGCGCAGTCTAATGCTGGTTCAAGCGATCTCAGAGATGGCCAGGTTAGGAGCTCTGTCACTGGAGCAGGTGAGTTTGTTAAGGGACCCTAATCACTTTCTGTGTCCAATGAAGATTCTTACATGGAATTGCCGTGGGGTGGGGAATGTTGATACAGTAAATTCGTTAGTTGAATTGTGCAGAGTCCATACTCCTACTGTTATGGTTTTAGTTGAGCCTAGAGTGGCTAGCTCTCATACTTCTCTTATTTGTAGAAGGACTTTGTTTGATAAAGTTGAAGTAGTGGAAACTCAGGGTTTTTCAGGTGGTATCTGGTTGTTTTGGAGAAGCACTGAAGTAGAAGTGCAAGTTATTTCTTCTAATAGTCAAGTTTTGACTGGTTTAATCAAAAGAGTTAACCAGCCTTTGTGGCTGTTTTCTGCTGTTTATGCAAGTCCTGTTCCTTTGGCCAGAGATGAGCTTCGGCATTATCTAAGAAAGCTAGCTGAGAATGTTCCTCTTCCATGGCTAGTGGCTGGTGACTTTAATCAGGTGGCCACTGCTAGTGAGAAGAGGGGAGGAAGGCCAGTTAATTCAAGAAGCTGTGGTAAGATGATAGACTGCTTCAATGATTGTTGTTTGATGGATATGGGATTTCAGGGTCCAATCTACACTTGGACAAATTCTCATGGGATTGGCTCTAGAATTTGTCAAAGAATTGACAGGGCTCTTTGTAATCATCAGTGGAGGCTGCTCTTTCCAGAAGCTGTGGTTAAACATGGTACAAAAGTCAGCTCTGACCACCACCCTTTGATTATTGAGTTGGAGCTAATGCTACCTGTAAATAAGGAGCTTAGACCTTTTAGAATGGAGGCTGCTTGGTTTACAGATGACAGCTTTAGGGCTTTAGTGAAGGAGAAATGGAATAAAGAGCTGCTGTTACCTGAGGCTGTGACAGCCATTACTGGGGATATCAAGCTTTGGAATAAAAATGTCTTTGGTAATATTTTTTGGAGAAAAAGGAAGCTACTAGCTAGACTGGATGGAGTTCAGAGAGCCATGGCTACTAGAGTTCATCCTTTTCTGATTAAGTTGGAAGCTGAACTCCAAGAGATGTTACACATAGTTCTTGCTCAAGAAGAGATCTTCTGGTTTCAGAAGTCAAGAGTGAACAAGTTGCTTCTGGGGGACAGAAATACTCATTTCTTTCATGTCTCTACCATTAGGAGGAGGAGGAGGAATAAGATCTCTCAAGTTAAGCTTGATGATGGCAGCTGGTGTGATGATCCAATTATGCTTAAAACTGAAGTTACTAACTACTTTAAGCAGTTATATGATGATGACTCTCCTGAGAGATCAAATTTCTCTTGGCAAGGGGGAGTGATTTCTGAGGAAGAGTTCTCTTCTCTTATTACTCCTATTACTATGCAAGAAGTGAAGAATGTTCTTTTCTCTATGGGGGCTCTCAAAAGTCCTGGAATTGATGGCTTTCCTCCTGGCTTCTATCAAAGGTACTGGGATGTGGTTAAGGAGTCTTTGTTTGTTATGGTTCATTCTGCTCTGACTTCTGGCCATCTTCCTGATAACATTAATCAGACTCTGCTTGCACTTATCCCTAAAGTTGAATGTCCTATCTCTTTTAGCCAGTTGAGACCCATTAGCTTATGCAATGTGTCTTTGAAACTTATTACTAAACTTGTCACTCTCAGATTGAGACCTATTATGCAGAGAATTATCCATCCAAATCAGTTTAGTTTTCTGCAAGGAAGGCTAGCTTGTGATAATTTGATCATTGCTCAAGAACTTTTGCACAGCCTTAGAGCTATGAAAAGTAAGAAAGGGGGTTTGGCTATTAAAATAGACCTTGCCAAAGCCTATGATAAGGTGAAATGGGACATGCTTCATGATATTTTGCTGCTGATTGGTCTTCCCAACAACTGGATTTCTCTTATTATGGAATCTGTTACCTCAACTTCTTTCCAAGTTCTTTGGAATGGTGAGAGGTTAGAGGAGCTTGTTCCTAAGAGGGGTCTAAGACAGGGGGACCCTATTTCCCCTTTTTTGTTTTTATTAACCATGGAGGTGCTTGCTCAGAAGATTCAAGCTGCAGTTATGAGTAAAAAGTGGAAAGGGGTGAAGTGTTCTAGAGGTGGCCTAGCTGTTACACACCTGTTCTTTGCTGATGACCTCATTCTGTTTGGTGAAGCTACTCCTCATCAAGTCAGTATTATGAAAGAAGTGTTAGATGATTTCTGTTTGGTGACTGGTCAAACTGTCAATTTTGATAAGTCAAAGATGTATGTGGCTGACTGTATTGGGAAGAGTGCTGCTAGGGAGCTTAGTGCTATTGCTGGTATTGGTCTTACAGATGACTTGGGTAAGCATTTGGGGGTACCTTTGCTACACCATTCTTGTAGTTCTTCTGATTTTCAGTTTGTGGTGGATAATGTGAGAGTCAAGCTTTCTGGTTGGGTGGCTTCTCAGTTATCTTTTGCTGGTAGGGCTACTAGGGTGAAGACTGTGTTGCAGGCAATGCCTTGTTATGTTATGCAGTCTACTATGTTGCCTATGGCTACTATTGATGAGATTGACAGAGTTTGTAAGCATTTTTTGTGGGGTGGTTCCACTGAAAAGTCAAAGATCCATTTGATTGGCTGGAATGAGATTATGAAGGATAAGTCTTCTGGTGGTTTAGGTATGAAAAATCTAAAACTATTTAATGCTGCTATGTTGGCTAAAGTAGGCTGGAGAGTGAAGAGTGATCCTTCTTCTTTACTAGCTTCTGTGATCTCAAAGAAGTATGGGAATGGTACTCCAAAAAATTACCATTCTAGGAGCTGGAAGAAGGTTCATAGTGCTATGAAATTGGTTAAGTCAGGGGCTGGAAAGGTGGTCAAGAGTGGTAAGCAAACTCTGTTTTGGATTGATCAATGGCTGGGTAAGTTTAATTTACTAAATATGGCTTTGTGTCCTATTAGTGATGATGATCTTTTGCTTCATGTTAGAGACTATTGGATCCAGGGGGTTGGTTGGAATGTACCTGTTTTAGAAACTTTGCTTCCTGTCCATGTTATGGATTTGTTGCAGCAGTTTCAGATTTCTGAAGATATTGAGGAGGGTGATGCTGATATCTGGTTGGGTGATAAATCTGGAAATTACTCAGTGGCTTCAGCTTATAAGGAGTTGGTGGGAAATGAATCTTCTAGCTCTAATGGTTCTGTTTGGAAACAAATTTGGAGGATGAAGGGTTATCAGAGGTGGAAGAGCTTTTTATGGCTTCTTTTTCATGACATGTTATGTACTCAGCAGGTAAAATGTCTAAGAGGTATCATTTCTGATCCTAAGTGCTTACTGTGTTCAATTTATCATGAGTCTTCTCTACATGCAATTAGGGACTGTGCCTGGGCTAGAGCTATATGGAAGCAGTTAGTTCTCCCTGCTCACTGGGAATCTTTCTTTGAAAGTAACTTGCATGATTGGGTGGCTTTGAATCTCAAAAAGAGTGATCTTGGTGTTGTTGCTAAATTTGAATGGCATATGATTTTCCTGGCTGCTGCTTCTTCAATATGGATGTGGCATAATAAGCTCATTCATGATGTGGCTTTTAAACTTCCTCTCAATCCTGTTTCATCAATTTTGCATCAAGTCAGTTTTGTGGAGAAAGCTTCCTTGCTTGATCCTGGTAATATGATGCAGAGGCCAGTTTTTGTGTGCTGGATTAAGCCCAATTCTGATCAGGTTAAGTTGAATGTTGATTGTGCCTTCTCAGAACAATATAATGTGGTTTATGCTGGGGTGGTGGCTAGAAATCACCTTGGAAATTGGCTTTGGGGTTATAAGTTGAAGGTAGGAGAGACTTCAGTGCTAAATGGAGAGTTATGGGCTATCTGGGAAGGTCTGAGACTTATTGTGGATATGAATCTTTCTAATGTCATTGTGGAGACTGATTCTCTGGATGCTGTTAAAATGATTACTGCAGATGGGGTGGATAAATCT
This sequence comes from Linanthus parryae, assembly GCA_023055425.1. Taxonomy (NCBI): domain Eukaryota; kingdom Viridiplantae; phylum Streptophyta; class Magnoliopsida; order Ericales; family Polemoniaceae; genus Linanthus; species Linanthus parryae. The sequence continues at coordinate 43,885,041 of JALGPY010000009.1, forward strand.
CCTTGGCCTATGGTGATGTTAATCAGAAAGCTGCTTTGCAGTTCTGGTAGTACTGTGGCTCATGTTTGGAGGGAAGCTAATGCAGTGGCTGATGCTTTAGCTAGTCCCAGTAGTGGTGCTGATCTTGATAAGATTTTGTTACAGCCTCCCTGTAACTGTCTAAAGCTGCTAGAGCTGGACAGAAGAGGCCTTGGTAGTGTTAGATTTCTGTTTTGAGTTTTGAACTCCTTTGTTTACCAAAAAAAAAAAGTGAGCCGTAACAGGTTGAAAAGTCAAACCATGACTAAAAGTACATTAACAGTGTCTAGTGTCTTGCCCTGGCCCTTTCAGACAATTTAACAAACAAGAAAAATGCAAAAAATTGGGTATCATTGCGATCAAAGTTTCACATAATCAAACTAATTACTTTTATGCTCCCAATCAACAATGCCATCATCATCTAAGATACCCACTAAGCACAGGAGAAAGTATTTGGGCTAGCCTCACTACTATGGGATGCTTATCTGGTGGGTCATTCGAAATCAGTTTATGACAAACGCATTAGTCAGATGAAACCCACGATTTTTTGAATGTTTATCAAAACTGATTGGTGTGCCCTACCATATAGGCAGAGACATGCGTGGTGGGGCTAAGCACAGACCAAATTTGCATAAATAAAAAATTGCAGCAATTTTGGGGGGCAAGGAAACCTAACCAGAGCAGGCTTTTCAGGGTGGGAGACATCGGCGAGAAGGTAAGTGTAGGTAGACGATTCCTTTTCAAAGAGCTGCCTGAACAAAAGCTTCGGGGAAGACGAAGACGATGTACTGAAAGAGCCCATTTGAGAAGTGTGTTTCGCGTATGGCGATCTGGGGAAGATGATGGTGAGAGGAGATTGAATTGTTCGTCTCCTGGAGATCAGCGATTGACTTGAGGGAGAGACAACGAAACGTAAAAAACGATATTGTAGTACCATTTGGGGGGATTTTTGCCTTGTGGGAGAGACGATCAAATCAATGAAATGGGAAACTATGTGGATATCGTCAATAATTTTGTGGGTTTTTTGTCAAATTTAGAAACTGATGATAGCAAATGGGTTGGAGGTGACGCCATTACCATGGTGCTTCTGGTGCTGTCTAGGGATGAGTAAAACTCACCCGAACCGGCTCCCCAAACCGAACCCCACAAAATCGGTCCGAATTTAAGTACTTTTACATGCTACTTGATTGATTACGATTATAGAATCAAAAACATGAACTAATTTTAATTGATCATGATTTCGGAGTTGGCAAATCTGTTTAAAATCAAACCGGTCGGTTTCAAAGTTTACCTTAAAAAATTACATATTTTAGTTAGATACATCGTCCAAAAATTAATTTTTTTTTTTTTTTTGTAGAATAGTAAGAAATTTCATTAATAATCGGGACGCACCGGCAGGAGTACAAAAGGGCATAGCTAGCTACAAACTACTGCTCCGAGTTAAATACAACAAAAGGTTGGAGCAACCCATAACAAACATTCTACTACAGCAGAGGTCGAGGCAACTATAATACATCCAAAATGTGCTGCCTAGACATATGATCTACATATTAGATATAGCATTCCTAGCAAGGTTATGCGCTTCTCGTACCTGCTCCCTTGGGACTTTAGCCACCAGACATTCATTAAAGCTGCCCAGCTCGTGCCGTATATACAACAAAATAGGTGCATCCCGATATGAAGCCTGCTCAGTCTCCTGTAATTGTTTTAGTGGATTTCCCTCAAATTTTAGTTGATTTGTCTCAATCTACTCATCTTTTCAAGCACACTATGTTAAGTTTTTTTTTAGAGAATACTACTCATACAGCAAATACTGCATTTAATACTGCTTGCATTTCTATCTATAGTTACAATTCTAGGGATACAATTCAGATTCAGTTCCAAAATTTATGCTTAACGTCTTTATTTTTTTAAAAAACAAAAATTCATAATTTTCACAAATAACTTTTCAAGATTTTACAAACCCCTCAACCGGGTCCGATTCAAACCGAGGTGATAAGTTAGGTTTGATTTGGATATCGAAAATTTGATTGGGTTTGGGTTGAACATTATCCAACCCGTACCTATTGGGCCGGGGAATTTTCGAGAAAACCCGCCCAATGTCTGCGCTCATTCCTAGTGCTGTCCCATAAGAAAAAGGGTTAATTGCATTTTACCCCCGGTGGTCAAGGGTTTGTGCGAAAGACTCTCATGTAGTTTCTAAATATTACAATATACCTCCATGTGGTTTAGTTTATGGGCATTTTCTGTTAAACTAACGAAATATATCAAATAATTATATTGAATGAAGTAAAGTTGTAGGATGTTCACACGTAGCTCTAGAGAATCCATAACAACTTTCGGTTTTGTGAATCGTTAAGTTGATTCAACAAATTAACCTCCAAAGTCGTGTCGAAAAACCGGGGTTCTTCCAACACTTCATGCATCCATTCGAACCTACATTGAAGACCACCCGAAACCCACTATCTCCATGTGATACATAAACGTATCGAAGATAGAGAAATCAAGGAGATTTAGGAGAAGTTTAGAGAAATTGATAGACGAATTGGAGAGGAGATGAGAATTGAGACGAGATTATGGAGAGAGATTTAGGGCTAAGAGACTTGATATTTTGTTCACTTGAATAATAATACGAACTATTACAATGCTTTAATAGATATATACTAACCCTAGCTAGAAGCTTGACCTAATGGCCTCGACCCCTATCTACTAACTAAATAAATAAATATCAAATTGAACTAATTAAATAAATAAACTAACAATTGACTATTAATTAAATAATTAAATAATATTAATATGCTATCCCCTATCACTCTCCCACCCTTAAAAACCACATTGCCCTCAAGATGGGTTTTGAAAAAATCTTCAATATTTTTGCCCGGATCAAATTGGCGTCGAACAAGCTTGAGAACATTAATTTGGAGGCCCAATATTCAAAAATGGATACCAAAATCGTGTTCGGGAGGTCGAAGAACCCTATAAAAGAGTCCGGGTCTTAAAAATCCGGAGTCGCGGCTCAAAAATGAGCCAAAAATAGGTTGGTGGCTCAATTGGACCCAAGGGGGAGCCGGCGACTTGGGTTGAGCCGAGCGGAAGCTGACCATGAAGACGAGCCGACTACGAGCTGATGGCTTACATCGAGCCGAATTCGCGTAAACGGCTGGATGGAGACGGATATGAGTCGATCGCGTTTCTTCGACTAAATCGAGCCGAAAGCTTTAATTCTTCCATGGGTTTGAGTCCCGGCGGCGGAAGGGCCACTGGGGGCGGTTCGCCGGCCGATTGGTGGAGGTCGAGGCCGTCGGAGACCGTGTCTTGGTCGACGAAGGTTGTCTCGGTGCCAGACGGCGGCTGAATCGTTGAGTAAACGCCGGAGGCGACTGCAGATTGGGGTTCGGCGACGGGAGTTCCGGCTTGAACGCCGGTTATCGGTGAATTGGCCGCCGTTTGGGATTTGCTGAGGCTGGGGGTCGCATGGAAAGTTGCGGAAACCGTCGTTGGTGGCGTATCTCTTGGCGTGGAGGCTTGGGTCGGGGTCGGAGGCAACGACAGTTTGGTCACCGGAATCAATGGTGATTTATTGGTCTTCAAAGTTTGTACCAGCGTCGGGAGCGACAGATGTTGCTTTCATAGGTGGTGGATCGAGGTCGGAGAGGGGCGCCGTCGGTTGCCTGGTCTTTTTCTGGGGCGGCGGCGGTGGTGTCTGTGAGTTTGACAGCGTTGGAGGCCTGGGTGTAAGGACTACGGCCTTACGGTGGTCTGAACCTCCGGTATTATGCCGGAATTTATAGAGAAATCGGAGAAGAAGCTCCGATTAGGGTTAGAGAAGAAGAAGAAAGGGGATCGGCAGAGAGAAGAGGGAATTGATTGTATTTTTCATAAAATATAGTAAATTCAATTACAACCCCGGCTTATATAGCAGAGGGGTTTGTAAAATGTTAAACATCAGAGCTGGGGCTAAAACATAATAAAAGAAAATAGCTAACGGCCACGCCAGGCTGGCGCCTATCGAGCTGGGCGAACCAATCAGAGAACGCCACCAAGCTGACGTGGCATTTCCGTGGCACGCTTACCCCAAAACGGCACCGTAACACTTAATGATTTGAACATAACTTTCAAATCTAATCCTACGGCTCTGATCGTTTCCCTCGTCTAATCGGACGGATCGTGCTGCTCCGAATTAGACGACCACAGTTTTAATGGGATTGCATTCTAGTCCCAATTATACAACCACAGTTCTGAGTAGCTTTCACTTAGGTCCCTGATAAGTACCTTCCCCTAGAAATGCAGCTTGTCCTCAAGCTTGAAAAGAATGGAATTGCTTCTTAAGCTGATAATAGTCCTCCCAAGTGGCTTCTGAGGGGGTTAAATTCAACCATTGAACTAACACCTTGACAGTGGATGAGTTTCCCTGTTTAGCCAATCTACTATCCAAAATTGCAACTGGCTCCACCAAGAACTGTCCCTCTGGTCCTACAGCTGGCAGATTAGGTGAGGAAGTGTAATTACCAATAGCTTACTTCAGCTGAGACACATGAAACACAGGGTGAACTCTTGACTGGTCAGGCAACTTGAGTTTATAAGCTACCTTTCCCACCTTCTGCACAACCTGAAATGGACCAAAAAACCTAACAGAAAGTTTATAGTTTGACCTGAGCTGCACTGAACTCTGTCTATAGGGATGCAGTTTCAGAAAAACCCAATCATCCACCTGAAATTCCCTCTCTGATCTATGCTTGTTGGCATAATGAGCCATCCTTTCTTGAGCTTTGCACAAATTTTCTTTAAGCAGCTGCAACAGTCTAGACCTGTCCTGAATGAAAGCATCCACACTGTCCACTCCAGTTTTGTTGAGATGATGAAAGTTGTAATGCTGAGGTTTAAATCCATACAAAGCTTCAAAGGGTGTAACTTGGAGGGTAGTGTACGTGATAGTTTGTATTATACCACCATTCTGCTAAACTCAGCCATTTAACCCACTTTTTAGGCCTATCACCTCTGAGACACCTCAAATACACTTCTAAACACTGGTTGAGTCTCTCACTCTGTCCATCAGTTTGAGGATGATAAGCAGTAGAGTATTTGAGGTGTGTTCCCATCAGCTTAAACAATGTATTCCAGAATTGGCTGAGAAAGATGGGATCCCTGTCACTGACAATAGAATGGGGAAGACCATGTAACCTACAAACCTGTTGGAAGAAGACTTCAACTACAACTTCAACATTGTAGGGATGACTGAGTTCCAAAAAGTGTCCATACTTTGAAAATCTGTCAATCACCACTAGTATGGTGGTGCTACCCTCAGCTTTTGGAAGACCTTCCACAAAATCCATGGCAATGTCAGTCCAAGGCTTGTTAGGGATTGGAAGAGGCTGTAATAAACCTGGATATGGCACATGTTCAGCCTTCATTCTCTGGCATATATCACACCCTTGCACCCAAGCTTTGACTTGAGCCTTCAATCCTACCCAGTCAAACAACATCTTAACCCTTTTGTAAATGCCTAACACCCCTAAGTGACCCCCAACACCTGTATTGTGTAACTCTTGAATGATGTGCTGCCTCAGATTGGTTTGGTTTCCTACATAAATCAACCCTTTATGTTTAAGCACCCCATCTTGTAGTTTGTAGTCAGGCAAGGCATCTGCATCAATAGCCAATACAGTCAACTTGGCTTTGACCATGTCATCCCCTTCATAACTGTCTTTGACTTCTTATAACCATTTAGGGGTGGTAGTTGAAATGGCTGCACAAGAGCCTAGGTCTTCCACCCCTGGGCTATGTCTCCTAGACAAAGCATCAACCACCTTATTGTCCTGCCCCTTTTTGTACTGAATCTCATACTGTAATCCCAGCAACTTTGAAATCCATTTTTGTTGTATCACTATGGTCAACTTCTGTTCTAGTAGGTATTTCAAACTGTGATGATCTGTTTTGATAATAAATTTGTTACCTTCCAAATAGGACCTCCATTTAGAAATAGCTTGCACCAATGCCAAGAGCTCCTTTTCATAAGTGGATAGTCCTAAATGTTTTGGAGACAATGCCTTGCTGAAATAGGCCAAGGGTCTGTTGTGTTGCATCAGCACTGCTCCAATTCCTTCATAACAAGCATGAGACTCCACCACAAATTCAATATTGAAATCAGGCAAAGCTAAAACAGGTGCTTGTAACATGGCTTGTTTGAGCTCCTTGAATGCCTCAGTAGCTTCCTCATTCCACTCAAAACCTCCCTTCTTAAGCAGCTGTGTTAGAGGTCTTGCCAAAATACCATATCCCCTTATAAACCTCCTATAATAACCTGTAAGGCCCAGAAATCCCCTCAGATCTTTGACATTTCTTGAAGTAGGCCATTCCTTCATTGCACTCAATTTTCTAGGGTCAGTTTGGACTCCCTCTTGGCTGATAATGTGTCCCAAATACTCCACTGTTGAAAGTCCAAAAGAACACTTACTCAGTTTAGCAAACAGCTGATTCTTTCTCATGAGCTCAAACACTAACTGTAGATGTTGTTGATGTTCCCTCATATTCTGGCTATATATTAATATATCATCAAATAAGACCAGCACCATTTTTCTCAGGTAATCCCTAAAGATATCATTCATTAGACACTGAAATGTGGCTGGAGCATTAATGAGCCCAAATGGCATCACCCTGAACTCATAGAGACCTTCATGAGTTCTGAAAGCAGTTTTATACACATCTTTATCTGCCATTCTCACCTGGTGATAACCAGACCTGAGATCCAATTTAGAGAACACTGATGCTCCCCTCAATTCATCCATCAACTCATCTATTACTGGTATTGGAAATTTATTCTTAATTGTGATATCATTCAACCTTCTGTAATCCACACAGAACCTCCATGTGCCATCCTTCTTCTTAACTAGCAGTACAGGTGCTGAGAAAGGACTGGTGCTGGGCTGAATGATCCCATTTTGAAGCATTTCTCTTACCATCTTCTCAATCTCATTCTTCTGCAAGAAAGGATACCTGTAAGGCCTCAAGGCTACTGGTGTTGCACCCTCCATTAATGGTATCTGGTGGTCTTGACTTCTCCTTGGGGGTAGGTGTTTAGGTTCTTCAAATAGATCTTTGTATCTTTCTATCAAAGTTTGTAGCTCAAGGGGTTTTGTGGTGTCTTCAGAGGTGACTCCAATAGTGAATAATTGAGCAGAAATACAATGTTGATTATGGCTGCAGTATTCTTGTAGGCAATGATGTTGTTCCTCTTCTATAACATCCATCTTATGATTTGCAGCTAGTACCACTTCATGTCCATTCAATTTAAATCCAAATGTCATCTTATTGAAGTCTAGGGAGACTGGACTTACTTGTTTTAACCACTGAGCACCAAAAACCACATCACAACCCCCCAAAGCCAGAACTCTAAGGTCTGTGATAACTTCACATTTCTGCAACTCAATTTTAACATTTCTACAAATAGCTGTACTTCTCAATCTGCTGCCATCTGCTACTGCTACCTGCACTTCTTTGGTTAGATAGTTGTCACATTTTACCCTCTTAGCTGTAGCTTGATCTATAAAGTTGTGAGTGCTGCCAGTGTCAATGAGAATGTGCACCAATTTACCATGTATGTAGCCTGTTAACCTAATAGTTTCATTTCTAGCACAACCAGACATGGCATGAAGTGATATTCCCGGTGGTAACTCTTCCTCTTTGATGACCACTGCTGGATCTGGTTGTAGCACTTCTGTGGTTTCTGTATCTAAAGAAGTCTCTCCTTCCTCTTCCTCATCATTGCCAATCAGCAGATATATTGACTTCTTAGTGCACTTATGCCCTGGGGTGTAGCTCTCATCACAATAGAAACACAACCTTTTATCTCTCTTCTCTTTCATTTCTGCTGCACTTAATCTCTTGAAAATAGATGAACCTTGTTTTGTGGCATTGTCTTCCTTATGCATCCCAGTGGCATTTGTTCTAGGTTTATCCCAAGTTCCTTTTGTTCCACCAGTACTACTCCTACTCCCAGTCTTCCTTGTGATATGTTTTTTAAGTGAAGAGACATGACCTTCTTCCAGTCTAGCAATTGCCTTGGCTTGAGAGAGAGTGGTAGGGAAATGCAGCTGGACAGCTTGCTGCAAATCCTCTCTAAGACCACTGAGAAAACTCCTCACAAAGTACATTTCATCAGCCCAAGGCTGTAATGCTTTGATCCTAGGTCTTAGAGTTTCAAATCTAGACTGATATTCTGCCACAGTGGTGTGTTGTGTCAGTTTGTTGAATACTCCTAATATGTTTTCATGTCCTGGTTCTGCAAATTCTGCACAGATCCTTTCACTAAAGTGACTCCACTTGACATCCTCCAAACTAGTAAACTCTGACCTAAACCATGCATCAGCTTCACCATCCAAATGCAGAGAGGTCATGACTAATTTCTGGCAATCATTCATTTGGTAGATGAGAAAGTATCTGTCAACTTTCTGCATCCATCCCAGTGGATCAACACCAGAAAACTTTGGAAACTCAATTTTTGGCAGTGGAATGTTTCCATTTGAGAAATTTCTGAGGCAATTAACTGTTTCTTCTACATGCAATTCTTTAGAGAAACTGCTACTACCTTCAGCCTTCTTACTAACTGATATTGGTGACTTAATTTCTCCATTTACTACCTCAGAGTAACTAGCCATCTTCTCTTTATCTCTCTGATTTGCGAGCAAGTTATAACAATTCGTAATTCTCTTAAATTGCTCCTCAAAACGTTTTTCCATAGAGTTCAAGCTCTCAGTTAGGTTACCTTTCAATTCGAGGCTGATATGCTGAAATTGACTGTGCATTCCTTCATCTAGCTTGACGAATTTCACTCGCACATCTTACAGCATCTCGCCGAAGTCGTTAAGCCTCTCTTCAAGCACGGCGACCTTCGCATCTGCATCTATGGAGATGAGATTGTGGCTTCTGGTATTCGGCATTTCTGGACCTCTTCAGAAGCCTAACCTGGCTCTGATACCAACTTGTAAGGACTACGGCCTTACGGTGGTCTGAACCTCTGGTATTACGCCGGAATTTACAGAGAAATCGGAGAAGAAGCTCCAATTAGGGTTAGAAAAGAAGAAGAAAGGGGATCGGCAGAGAGAAGAGGGAATTGATTGTATTTTTCCATAAAAGATAGTAAATTCAATTACAACCCCGACTTATATAGCAGAGGGGTGAATTTGTAAAATGCTAAACATTAGAGCTGGGGCTAAAACATAATAAAAGAAAATAGCTAACGGCCACGCCAGGCTGGCGCCTATCGAGCTGGGCGAACCACTCAGAGAACGCCACCGAGCTGAGGTGGCATTTCTGTGGCACGCTTACCCCAAAACGGCACCGTAACACTTAATGATTTGAACATAACGTTCAAATCTAATCCTACGGCTCTGATAGTTTCCCTCGTCTAATCGGACGGCTCCTACTACTCTGAATTAGACGACCACAGTTTTTAATGGGATTGCATTCTAGTCCCAATTATACAACCACAGTTCTGAGTAGCTTTCAATTAGGTCTCTGACACTGGGCAGCGGATTGGTGACCAGCAATGGCTACTTGGTAGGCAGAATCGCAGTGGAAGCTGGTGGGTGTGTGTTTGACGGCGGCGACTAGATGAGTGGCTTCACGTGTACCTACTGCTGAGTTTGTTCCTGCGGCAGCGGCGATAGTTGAATCGCCAGTTGTTCTTGATCATCAAGTGCCTTGTTGATGCAACGCATCCTGTTGATGCAGTCGTTCAGTGCAGCAATGAGATCCGCCACCGTGATTGGTGAATTCATGTTTGATGAAGCTTGAGAACACAAACGATGCAGAGAAGAACTAACTGTCGTTAACAACGAAAGCACCAATGATACATAAATGTATCGAAGATAAAGAAATCAAGGAGATTTAGTAGAAGTTTAGAGAAATTGATAGACGAATTGAAAAGGAAATGAGAATCGAGACGAGATTAGGGAGACATTATTGAGAGATACTTAGGGCTAAGAGATTTGATATTTCGTTCACTTGAATAATAATACGAACTATTACAATGTTTAAATAGAAAAATACTAACCCTGGTGTGCACAAGAGATTCCGGCAGGGAGACCTCCGTGTACACCGTACGTAGTGGATCAGGGATCGCACAGGAAGAATAGGGGTGTGTGTAGGGAGAGAGTAAGTCAGTAGCAATGTCTGAGAGAGAGACAGAGGTTTGGCAGAGCTTCCGCGTATGGTAGTGTTGTTCTCCTTGTATGGAAAGGTCAACGATATATATATACTGGAGAACGTGACCGTTGTAGTGTGGTTAATGCGCCCATTAATGGCGGCTTAATTAGCTTAACCATAACGGCACGTTCGTCCGAGTATATAGGAACCGTTAGAGCACGTGGTGCGCGAGTACCGGAACCGTTACGAAGTTGACCGGGTTTGACCGGATTGACCGGGTCTAGGGAGCTCGTGCCAAAGATCTCTCAAAACAGTTACTAAAGGCCGCGCGCGGGCTTGGCTCGCACGCGACAGGGCTTACCCTAGCCTCCAAACCACAAGTCCCTACAAGTCCCGTGCAGTGGTATGCGAGGGCTCTGTCTCGCAGCCCCCACATGGATCAGCTCGGCTGGTGATCCTGTGTGTGTGGAGCACAATATGGTGTGCTGGATGGTCGCCACGTGGCCCAGATCTGCCATGTCATAAAGCAGTATCTACATTAGCCCCCTTTCTGCGCGTGAAGGCTCGTAGCTGTATAGGCTTCCATGCGCGGAAACCAACATGCGCGTCGTTGCCACGCACCAATTCAAATACGGGTAAGTTCAGCCCCCGTGCGTGTCATTATGACCTAAAACCCCTAGAGTCGTGCCGTCTGACCTTTAGGGTTTTAGGCGTGACGTCAGCCCGTCCTGTGATTGCGCGATACGACGGTGACGGTTGCGATTCGACTACTGAAGGGACGCAACCCCTCATTCTTTTGGATAAATACTTTGTATCCCATTATTGCAAAGCATCACTTCTTTCTCTTAAAGTGAATGGTACCCGGAGATCTTCGAGAGCAGATCCAGATCATCAACCACCAGTTCAGAACTGCAAATCGTATTCTTCAACTGTGCATATCCAAGCAGGCTTCAAGGAAACAAGGTTGGCCTCGTTTACTTTTTGATTTTAAAATACCGGCGTTTGCCTTGAACTGCGTTGAATCTGTAAACCCATGAAATCTGTGAAGAGGCTTTGATCTTTAAACTTGCTTCGTTTTAATCTTTCAACGATATTGGGTCTTGCAAACCCCAATTTCTGAAATCGGCACCGGAACTGTTTGCTTTCCTTTGCATAGATCTTCGAATTCCAAAATTCAAACTGAAGTGTGGTATTTCTCCCCCCCCCCCTTTTTTTTTGCCTTTTTCGCAGGAATGGCCAAAACAAGAGTAACCAGACCCGTCAAGGAAGATGAAGAGATGCCGGAGCTTCCGCAGGCTTTGTGGCGAAAAGCCCCCTTTCTGGGTGGGAAGGATTTTTACCACGCAAGGGTGAAGGCGAAGAGGATGCCTGATCCTGTTCCAGTTGAGCAGTTGTTAACACTGACTCGCCCAGTTAACTCAGCCTTGCTCGAGTTAGTTGGCTCCGAGGATGTGGTTCGATTGGGAATCGAGAATGGGCACTTCCCATACACTGCAATTTCTACTCAGGCGTTTGTCCAGAAGTTGGACTATATGGATGAGTGGACTGACCACGTGTTGGGTAATTACGCCGAAACTCTCGATGAAGCCGGCATTTTCTTCGCTGTCCGTGCTATGAAGGGTGCTGCCGTGAAGTTGGATCAGTCCATGCTTCTAGACCTTCTGTCCCGCTATTCGCCTGCGACTCACACGTTTCACTTTGCTGAGTTCGAGGCTGCCCCCACGCTCGAGGACGTTCAAATGCTGTATGAGCTTTCCCCCATGGGCGAGGTGGACCCCTTGAGTCACTTAAGAACATCTGCGGAATTGGCCTTGTACGCGCAGATGGAGGAGTGCCTAGCAGAGGTAAAGAAAATCTCCACTCGGTGGACCAGTACGAAACCTCTTCCGAACTGGCAGCTGGTCGATACATCTGCGAAGAATACCTGGAACAAGTGGTTGCAGTACTTCTTCCGAGACTATGCGAGCAGCAGCATTACTAAGAAGCTTTTGAGTGGAAACCCGAAGGCCGAGAATTACGTAGAGGGCAAGGGTTATCACCTGACCCTTTGCGCCTTTCTTTGTGCTTGGCTGTCGAGGTATCTGATTGATGGTCACCCCCATGACGGGGTCTTCTACCATGTGCTGCCACTTGCGGTGAGGCTCGCTCTTGGCCAGAGGGTCGCACTTGGACCCTTGGTCCTGGGCACGTTATATTATAGGCTGGACCAGCTGGTTCTGGCGATGAGGGAATCGCGCGGCCGTCTCGATGTTCTGACCTTTGTCAATATCAGCTTTTTGACAATGTGGGTTTTTGAGCGCTGGCCGTCTTATGCTCCAACTCCCCTTCCACTTGAGAAGTGGTGTCCCCCAGGCGAGACGGAAGCGTTCAACAGCGGGAGAGCTGCGAGATGGTTTGGAGCAAGCAACACCAAGTGTACTTGGAGCTTGATATGCGACAAACGAAGGGAGTTCACTGCCAGGCCCTACGCCACACGTGTCGAGAATGTGCGGTGGTTTCCAAAGCTATATCCTTCCAAAGGCATGGTCTTGTCAGAAGACCTTCTTTTTGAAAAGGGGCCGCATTTCCACGAGCGCTATCGTGAGTTCTTTTGCTGGTGTCTGCGAGGTTCTCTTCCTGCACTTGCAGAGCACATTCGTGAGCTCGCGCCACGATATGAAAGGCTTACAGTGGATGTTGACCCCACCCGGGTCTCTCCTCAGTTTGGTTTCGATGCGGTGGCCCCATCAATCTGGCCCCAGTCTATCGTCAGAGGGTGCTACAAGCGCTTGCTGACAAAGGAGTGCAAGACGGTCCTCATGAGCAATCTTCCCTTCGAGCAGCCTGCGGGAACTCGCAAGGGTGGTTATTCCCAGAACTGGATCGCATACTGGATTGCCCAGCAGACGAGGATGGAGACGGAGGCGGCGGCGCAGCCAGGAAGGGCCCCCCCTTGATCAAGAGAAACTCTTTTCCGTTTCGCCCCAATTGCAGTTTGAGCGAGTCTGAGTACGGTTGCTACTCGTTGTTGGACCGCGAGAATCACTTGTGCCCCGATTTCATTCTGAAGGAGCAGGTCGATGCAATCAAGAAGGGTGACACGAAGGTCATCAAATATAGCAAGGCGTTTGCTGAGGTAAGCAGTTTCCTTGTGTGCTTTTAAGCTCTTTGGTTTGCTTGCACTGATGCTTTTCGTCCTGTATTATTCAGTGTCATGTGCGGAGGTTCGCAGCTGGTGACCGCTCCAAATCGCTGGTGGATACCATTGTCGCCACCCGAAGGAAGGGGGAGTCGTACCGGCTAGCATGGAGGATGGACGCCGAGGTCGAAACAAAAGTTCGCGCAGTCATGAATACTTTTGCTGACTCGCTGATAGACAACCCTCCGGCTCCGTCTCCTCCTAGAGATGACCCGTCCCCTCCAGCGACTGCGGCGCCGAGAGTGAAAAGACCTAGGCAAAAGGGAATTACGATTTCTTCCCCTAGGAGCGCTCCAGCTTCGCCCCCAGTGAGGTCCCTTTCTGTCAAGGACAAAGGTAAGGGTCGCATGCCCGGCAAGGTGCGAAAAGATCTCGCAGTTGAAACCTTCGTTCCATTCAATCAAGAGGCAGAGGAAGAGAGGCAGGAGCCCCAAGCAAGTAATGACGAGGAAGAAGAAGGAACAGTTGTGATGCGCGAGGAAGAGTCAGGAGGTACTTCCGTCGCATTTCCTTGTCCTTTATCATGACTTCTATGCAGTTCTTTTCTTTGAACCAATTGTATATTCGCAGATGATGATGAAGCCGTTGGTAGCTTTGTGGCCAAGAGGCAAAAGAGAGATGTTTCAGATGATCCCATAAGCGAGGATGTTCTTGCTGAGTCCCGGAGGACAGCCGCAGAGGCTGCTGAAAGAAGAAGGCAGCGAGAGGAAGAGGAGCTCGAGCGTGTGAAGCAACGGAGCCTCGAAGAGCAGCATGTCGACGACCTAGTGCGTCCAGTTGGCGAGGAAGACGAGCTTCCCGAAGAAGTGGCTCCTCATGTGGAGGAAGAAGACGAGGTTCCCGGCGAGGATGCAGCAGAGCTAGAGCAAGTCCAAGCGGACTTCGTAGAGATCGCAGGTGGCGATAAAGGTGAGATCTTCAATCTCGCAGTCACTTATAGAGATGTAATTGTGGGTGCGTTGAAGCACGGTGTGTCAAAGCCTGACATTCGCCGTTGGTTGGTAAGCAAATGCGGAGAACCCTCAGGTAATCATTTTGAGTGATATGCATGTACTAGGCTGTGACCATTTGAGACAAAGTCATGACTGGTTTAATCGCATCCCAGGTCACGCCTCTCTTAAAGACTTGCTTAGTGAGGATACACTGATAGGGCACGGTTCCACGTCCCTAGTGTATGATGAGGGTACCTCAATCCCACCTTCGCGTGGAGGTGCTTATTCTTAGCTTTAGCAAAGATAACGAAATAACTTATAACACAGGTTACCTCATATTATCGCATTTGATATCGCAGGTCATGCTGAGGAACCTGAGCTGGAGCAGAGAAGCCAGACTTCTGCATCCCATGTTCCAATTTCGAGCTCCCATACCGAGAAGCCCGTCGCAGCTGCCGGACACGCAAGTGAGCATCTCGAGAATGTCATTGAACTCTCCGATGATGTCGAAGCTGATGCCGTGCCGATGGACGAAGGTGTCCGTACCGGTGGTGAGGAGGAAAGGACAAGTGATGCCAACATTTTCGCATCTGATAGTGTCTTCCGTCCAGCGACTTCAGTTGTGCCTCCGGCGATGACTGAGCCAGGAGCACCTATTCCTGCGTGGAGCATTTGGGGCTCGCAGGTTGGGAATGTAATCGCAGCTGGTGCGGCCTACACTCTTCCTCCTAACTATGAGAGTTTGGAGCTCGCAGCTGATAGGAGAGCCATGGAGCGAGGGCAGTCTTCGAACAACCCGGTGGCTCGCATTCCCTCTATTCATGAAATTCTGGAAGGCACTGGTAAGCAGAGATTTTACCATTCGCACGTCGCATTATTTGCTTGCGAGTTTTGACATCATGACTTGTTTTTGATGTCTCAGGTTTGAAGCAAACCGATGTAGACTGGGTGGTTCGAATGCGCCTCAGATACCCCCGATCGTTTGTGAGGTGTCTGGAGATCAGTCCTTTTGACAGGAGGCTATTCCTTACTGAAGCCATCTGGATACTAGAGCAGCTGTGTGCGGCTACACCTGCGACCATTTCGGCCCAGAGTGCCGAATTGCTGTGTGGCATGTGCCAAAATCTCGTGTTCAAAGTCCAAGGCAGACTTGGTTTCAAATTCCTCAAGGACAGAGTTACACTGATTCGCGCAGCTGTAACTCTGAATCTCGGGCACCAGAATCTCGCAGCTGAGATGCAGAAGGTGGAGCAGCAGAAGCAAAAGGTTGATGAAGCTTTGAAGCTGTATCATGAAATGAATGCCAAGTGCGAGCAACTAAAGCAAGAAGTGCAACAAGTGGAGAGGCTGATCGAGCAGTTCGAGCCCCAGGACTCCTTAGTCAAAAATTTGTTTTGACTTTTCGAATTTTTGAAAAGAAAACAGGAAGATGGTTGAGACATTAATGTAATATTTTGAAACATTAATGTAATGTTGCTAGGGTTTCTCCCCCTTCTTTTTTTAACAACAAACAATGAGTTTGCCCGTTTTGCCCCTTTCAGGATTTGATTGGACATTTCTGTGCATATCCAATTATGACATCAGCAATTGATTCTTTGCTTGATTTTCGCGCTAATTTCTCGGCAGATAAGCACGCTTCCGTTGGGAAGTCCATCCGAATCATGACTATCCGTCATTTATTAGGATACGCAACCGAATCGTCGTAGCCTTTAGTAGGGTAATTGATTGTTACCGCTTTTCAAGGCGTAAGTAATTGAACTTACCCTCTTTTTGAATTTGCTGACTCATCTTAAGCAACCGAAGAGTCTCCACAGGGCCTATATAAACCCCGTCTTTGCCATTTGGGCTCTTTCATCCCAAACATGTGCTTTGCCGTGAGTCCTTGCGACTGCTGGCTTCAACGCTTGCTTTCCGTTGATTCATGGCAACTTCAAGTTTTGAATCCTGAGTTTGCGCTTTGTGCTATAGAAATAGTTTCCAAGATCCACTTTATGAGGCTTATTGCTGTTTATAACCATCATAAAGAGGATGCAGATAATATCTCATGTACGTTCGAAGAAATTTCTTCGTGTATTAT
Source organism: Linanthus parryae (assembly GCA_023055425.1). NCBI lineage: Eukaryota > Viridiplantae > Streptophyta > Magnoliopsida > Ericales > Polemoniaceae > Linanthus > Linanthus parryae. Next base: position 43,901,389 of record JALGPY010000009.1, read on the forward strand.
GTGTGCAGGTCATGTTTCCGGCCGCCTCGTGGCGAGGTGCAGCGCCGTAGTGACCGTGCTACCGTCTCGTAATGAACAGCGGAATTCTCCTCCAGCATCCCTGGAGGAGAACTCATTGCCTCTTCGTTCTTGAACTCAGGAGGCTCGCCAATGCCCTTGTCGATCAGGACAAGAAACCTAGTACCAGAGGAATGACGGCTTCCCCTGTTTTGTACGACTGCATACACCGGAACAGGTGGTTCCTCTGGTACACATCTTAATCAGACAGGGGTCTCGTCAAATCCGTAGATTTGCGTACTGTGCTGCCGGTGTCAGAACCGGTGGATTCTCTCTTTTCTTAGTCGAGAGTTCCCTTGGCGCATCTCTGGCCTATCAGCCATTTTCCGAATGTATTGTAAGCCACGTTGGCTGTGTAGTTAGATGCGAGCTTTTCGCTTGTAAGCTGCTATCTAGATAGATAAATTGTAAGTCATTCGACTCATAATGATAAATAGTATTTGTATCATCTGTTATTTGCAACAAAATACAATTTCGCATGCGTTTCGGCTTGTCTTGCCTTGCATAATGACATGTAATGATTTCACATATGCGATGTCGATTCACAGATATTTCGCTAGATCATTCGAGATCGTAATTTCGCAGCTGTGCCATCTTGACGGATGGGCTTGTAGTTGGTCGTTGTAAATCGTATGAGATCACGTTCACAACGTTGCTATCGTTCCAGATAATTTTCCAGAGATCAATCAAGATCGTTGAGCTGTGCAAATTGCTATCATAGAAGATAGGCTTTGTTTGAGATCATTTCTCGCATAAACTGCTATCATAGCAGACAGATCTTTAGAAGATCTAATAAGATGATTCTGTACTCGCGTTGCCATCATATCAGACGGGTTTGGATAATTAACCAAAATTGCTATCGTAACAGATAGGCTTGAGAAGATCATTATATGATCGCATCTGTATAGCCCGCTATCTCAAGAGATAGGCGTTAGATGATCGATTGAGATCGTTTTTGTATTTCGCTGCTATCGCAAAAGATAGGCTTTGGACGATCATGTAAGATCGTATTTTCGTTTGGGTGCTATCGCAAGAGATAGGCTTCAATGATCACTTAAGATCGCATTCGTATTTGATTGCTACCATGAGAGATAGGCTTTAGATGATCACTTAAGATCGCATTTGCGTTTGGCTGCTATCGTAAGAGATAGGCTTTAATGATCACTTAAGATCGCATTTGCATTTGATTGCTATCATGAGAGATAGGCTTTAGATGATCACTTAAGATCGCATCTGCGTTTGGCTGCTATCGTAAGAGATAGGCTTTAATGATCACTTAAGATCGCATTTTGTGTTTGTTGCTATCGTAGAGATAGGCTTTAGATGATCAATTAAGATCACATTCGTATTGGCTGCCATCGTAGGAGATGGGCTTCAGATGATCACTTAAGATCGTCTTCGCGTGTAACTGCTATCATAAGAGATAGGCTTTAGATGATCGATTAAGATCACATTTGTAGTGGCTGCCATCGTAGGAGATGGGCTTTAGATGATCACTTAAGATCGCGTTCGCGTATAGCTGCTATCGTAAGAGATAGGCTTTAGATGATCGATTAAGATCACATTTGTATTGGCTGCCATCGTATGAGATGGGCTTTAGATGATCACTTAAGATCGCATTTGTGTTCAGTTGCTATCATAAGAGATAGGCTTCGATGATCAGTTAGGATCACGTTTGCATTTGCTGCTATCGTAAGAGATAGGCTTTGATGATCAATTAAGATCACGTTTGCGTTTGCTGCTATCGTAGGAGATAGGCTTTGAATGATCGATTGAGATCGCATTTGCTATCGTAAGAGATAGGCTTTAATGATCAATTAAGATCGCGTTTGTATTTGCTGATATTGCAGCGAATAAATCTTTGTTAACAGCAATAACAAATTAAATAGAACGATATAAACAGCTAGATATATGAACTTCTCATTTGGGAGAATTCTTTTATTATAGCATTCTCATATGGGAGAGATAGGATTACAATCCTCTCATATGGGAGAGGAGATTGCGAATATCGTAGCCACATGAGATATTAAGCAGCGTTATCATAACACGTATGAAATAAGAGAAGTCAAGGATAGTACTTCTTGATCCAGCGCATGTTGATTGAGCTTGGGGTCGAGGTTGTGCCGTGCAACCTTCGTATGCTGCAGTAGCCGCTATCGAAGACTTCGGTAACTTCGAAGGGTCCTTCCCAATTAGCTGCGAACTTTGGGTGAGTTGCTTCTCGCATGCAGTGGTCAGATGCGCGCAAGACCAGGTCGCCAACTGCGAAATCCCGTCGCTGGACTGTCTTGTTGTAGGCGCGAGCGATTCTTTCTTGGTACCGCTTGTTAGTCCTTTTGGCTTGTTCCCGCTTTTCTTCCAGCAAGACTAAATCATGATCGCGTTGGTTTTCGTAGAGTGCGTGGAAGGCCAGCCTTGCCGAATTGACTCTGACCTCCGCAGGTACCACAGCTTCGGCCCCATAACATAGTAGAAATGGCGAGGCCCCTGTGGGTGTCCTTGGAGAAGTTCTATAGGCCCACAGAGCTATGTTAAGAGAGTCGGCCCACTTCTTGTGGTCATCTGCGACCATCTTGCTCAGAATTCTCAGCAGCGTTTTGTTAGTCGCCTCGGCTTGCCCGTTTCCCTTTGGATAATAGGGGGTAGAGCATATCTGCCTGATATTGTACTCCGCAAGTTTTGTAGCTACCTGACGATTAACAAAAGGAGTACCGTTATCTGAAAGAATAGTATTCGGGATTCCGAACCTGCATACGATGTTTTCCTGGATGAAGTTGACCACAGCCAGCGCGTTTGCCGTCTTCAGTGGTATTGCTTCCACCCATTTGGTGAACAGCTCAGTTGCGGTGAGAATGAAATGGTTCCCATGTGACGTTGGTCGGATGGGGCCAATGAAGTCCAAAGCCCACGTGTGAAATGGCCATGGCGTTCCTAGTGCATGTAGGTCCACGGCGGGAGCGTGCACTAGGTTCCCTTTGAATTAACATTCTTGGCAGCGTCGCACCTTGGTGCGGCAATCGACTTCCATCGTGGGCCAGAAGTATCCGATTGAGAGGAGCTGTCTGCATAATTTCGCACCTCCCTGGTGTTCCACCTGATGAGAGAGATCCATGACTTCTTGTGCTTCCCTATCGTCTAGGCATCGCAGCAAGTTGCCTTCATGACCTTTTCGCCAAAGCAGGTTTTCTTGAACCACGTATCGGGAAGCTTTCCTCCTCAATTTGTCTGCCTCTTTTCTCGATTCGGGTACAGTGCCCTTGGTGAGGAATTCAAACAATGGCTTTCTCCAGTCTGTGTCGTCATCGATTAGAGCGACAAGTAGAGAATCTTTGATTAGTGCGCAACTTTCGCACTTCCCTTGTATCAGGGCTGCGGCTGTAGACATGCTTGGCCAATGGATGCCATATCTCTGAGCTTTCCTGTAGATTGACACCTCGCTTTCTCCGCAAGCGTGTTGGTGAATCTTTTCCAGCAGCTGTTGTCCCTCTTGCTCGGAGACACATCGCATGAGTATTCCTCCGGGACCCTTGTAGTAAAGGGTGTTGTCGTGAATACAGTATCCTTTCGTGAGTGCCCAGCTCTCGCTGCTGGTGCCTTTCGCAATAGCTTGCAGGATTGCTTTTCGCCAGTCTGCGTCATCCATGTGTTCGTCGTCGCACGCATCTTCTGTTAATGCCGACGATGTTCGCACTTCGATGGAAATCCTCGCGGGGCATTTGTCTATGCTGACCTTAGATCCTAGGGTTGCTAAGGCGTCTGCATGCCTGTTGTCCGCTCGTGGCTTGTGCTCGTATTTCACGTCGCAGAATTGTTGCATCAGCTTTTGCACTAGAGTGCGGTATGACAGGAGGTTGATTTCCTTTAAACCATATTCGCCCGAGGCTTGCTTAACAATCAGTTTGGAATCTCCCATGACCGTTAAGTTGCTCACTTCCAAAGCTTTCGCTGCACGAAGCCCTGCGATAAGAGCCTCGTATTCCGCCTCATTGTTCGTGACTGCGAAATTGAGTTTTGCGGACATCTGTATGACTTCCCCGTCCGGCTTTGTCAAGACTATCCCAATGCCTCCACCTTTTCTGGTTGACGAACCATCAAAGTGGAGGGTCCAATAGGGCACGTCGATTGCGTAGATTTCAGGGCCTTCGAGCTCTTCCTCGATCACGGGTTCGTGACTGTTGTCGGGAAACTGTGCCAACAGATCTGCTACCGCCTGCGACTTGATCGCTTTTGGCTTTACGCATGTGATGTCGTATTGAGAGATGGTCATATACCATTTCGCCAATCTCCCGCCCGGAGTAGTGTGAGTTAGCAAGTATCTTATGGGGTCGCTTTTGGTGACCACCACTACTTTGTGCGATGCAAAATAGTGTCTCAACTTCTCTATCACAAAGAATAAGGCAAGGCAATGACGTTCGATGTCTGTGTACCTTGATTCAGCAGGCTGCACGATGCGAGAGATGTAATAGATAGGCCTCTCTTGGCCCTCATACACCTGAGCCAAGAGTGCTCCTATAGATCTCCTTGTTGATGTAAGATATAGCAGCAGCGGTGATCCTAGTTGAGGCGCGATCATAATCCTTGGGGATGTAAGTATCTCCTTTAGTTTTTAAAATGCGGCTTCGTGGTCAGGAGCCCAGTTGTACGCGGCGTCCTTCTTGAGAAGAGTGCTGAAACAGCATGTGATTTCGGCGATTGCTGGGATGAATCTCCGCAGATATGACAATTTTCCCAAGAATGTTTTCAAGGCACTTTGGTTGTGAGGTGGCGTCATGCTGGTGATGGCTGACACTTTCGCAGGGTCAGGCTCGATCCCTTGGCGATGGACCACGCACCCCAAAAACTTCCCCGAGGTCACGCCGAATGCGCATTTCATAGGGTTCATTTTCAGTTGAAAGCTCCTGCATCTGTTGAACACTTTTCGCAGGTCTGCGAGGTGATCTGCTTCATGCCTGGATTTGACTACCAGGTCATCCACATAGAATTCCACTTCTTTGTGCATCATGTCATGGAATAGAGCCATCATGGCTCGCTGATAGGTCGCGCTTGCGTTCTTGAGACCGAACGGCATTACTGTGTAGTTGAATACCCCCACGGGAGTGATGAATGCGGTTTTCTGTGCATCTTCGGGATCCATCTTGATTTGATTGTACCCACTGAAGCCGTCCATGAAACTGAACATGCGATGGCCTGCCGTCGAATCGATGAGCAAGTCGATGTTAGGCAGTGGGAAATCGTCCTTAGGGCAGAAGCGGTTGAGATCGCGGAAGTCCACGCAGATGCGGAGCTGTCCGTTCTTCTTCACCACCGGCACGATGTTGGCTAACCATGTAGGATGGTGGTTTGGCTCTATGAACTTGGCGTCCAGGAGCTTGACAATCTCCTGTTTGATCTTCACGTTGAGCTCTGGCCTGAAGCTTCTGGTGCTTTGCTTGACCGGTTTAGACCCTGGGATGACGTCTAAACGGTGCATGGTGATGCTCGTGTCCAGACCTGGCATTTCATCGTATTCCCATGCGAATACATCCTTGTACTCAGTTAGGAGCTGCAGCAGCCCTTGTTCCTCTTCGCTTGTGAGGTCCGCACTCAGGAAGACTGGCCTCCTCTTTTCCTCGTTCGGGCTGAGGAACACTTCCTTTAGCTCTTGCTTTTGTGGTCTTGGCCTGTCTTCCATGCATTCGGGCGCTTCTTTGAGTTTCTCGTCTGAAGCGATCTGTGTTGGCTCTTCTGTCAGCGCAACTTGTTTGATTCGATTGATTTGCCCAGGGACACCCCCATGCCCGTGTGAGGACGTCCCCGCGCACCTTCATATGCGATAGCATTTCTTCCCGTTGGCGTAGAAGCTCTCTATCTCCTTACCCTCGGGGTCATGCTTTGCAATCCTCTTCAGGGTATACACATTTTTTCGATGATATGCGATACGCGGCGCCTCTTCGTATGTAGGCGGCTTTTCGTTTGCATCTCCCCTTGTTACCATCACGCCTGCAGGTGACTGGTCCTTGATGTCCTCCCAAAGAGGTAAAGGAGTAGGGTTGAATGGTCCAGGTGTTTGCTCGTCGGCCATCTCGGTGAACCACACCGCCTCGCTGAGATGTGCTTCGTCCAAGTTGAATGGGTTGGTTGAGGCCGGTATTTCGACAATCCTGTCGTTCCAGATAGCTTTCATCATCTGGTGAGCCGTGGAAGGGATTGCGTCGAAGCGATGAATCCAGGCTCGACCGATGATCATGTGATATGTGGTGTTCGCATCTATGACGTAGAACTTCGCCGAACACTTGATCTTACCAATCTGAACGCCTAGGCGGATCCATCCGATCGTCATCCTAGAGTCGCTTCCGAATCCCACCAGCGGGGATGGACGCTTGACCACCTTGTGCTCGGGGATCCCTGCTAGCTTCAGTGTATGGAGTGGAACAACATTGACCGCTGCTCCTCCATCGACGAATGCTCGCTTAAATTCGACGCCGTTGATGATGGCGGTCACGTACAGGGGCCTCTGGTGGCTCGCATCTGTCTTCTTGTCGCTGGCAGAAAAGGTCATGATCTTTTCCGTAGGACGGGACGCCCTGATGACTTTCCCATTGGAGACCACGAGCTCCTCTTCGTAGTCCTCCGCTATCCTTAAGATTGCTTTCGTCATATCCGATCGGCATTTTTCTGAGAAGTTCATCTCATCGAAGAATTTGCTGAAGCCGTGCGACCCTTTCATGCGATCGGCACGCTCATCCTCTGTGTCCATGCTGTAGTCCTCCTCTTCATGGACTTCAGCGATGATCGGTAGACCATCCTCTGCGACTTCTTCTAAGTCTACTATCGAGATCATGGCGACCTCTTTGCCCTTTGAGCCCGAATCTGTATGGGCAGGCAGCGGGTTGCTGCGCACGTCCTTCCGGTGGTCGCTGACGATGAGTTCGCCGTTCTTCATCTTCTGGTCGAACGCGAATCTGAGCTTCTTGCACTCGGCTGTAGGATGCATGATCTTGCAGTGGTATTCGCACCACTTAGGGTCCCTCGTCATCTCCTTGGAGGGTGTTTTCTCGAGCGGTGGCAGGACGCCGTCCTTGCGCCACTGTCTGCAGAGATCGCTCGCTTCCTCCACCGAGCATGGCAGAGGCGGTGCGTCGAAGTTTGTAACCTTTGCTTGCTTCTGGGGCGAAACTGCGTTGACTTCAGCTTCGCGTCCTCGCTTGTAGCCAAATCTGCCGATCTTGTAGGTGGTGCCGCTCGCAGGTCGTTCTGGAGCGCTCTTCTTTCTCTGTCTCTCGACAATGGGCTCGATGTTCATCGTGCACTCGATGAGCTTTGAAAACGTGGGCGTTTGCAAATTGATCAGCATGCTCTTGTATTCATCTCGCATGCACTGCAGGCATATCTCTACGAGTCGGCTTTCGAGCATGGGGTCCTTGCATTCCAAGGATTTCGCTCTGAATTTCTTGATGAAAGTGATCCCATCTTCCTCGCGTTTCTGATACATCCGGGAGAGATGGATCATCGTTACCTTTTCTTCCATCTGGAAGAACTTGGTATAGAACTTCTGGACCATGTCGTCCCAAGTCTTCACGGATCCGGCTTCCAACGTCCGGTACCATTTGTATGCTACATTCCCAAGAGTCTTTGGGAACTCTCGCATCAGCAGTTTGGGATCAGCTCCGTATGGACCCATGACGTCAATGAAACGCATGACATGCTCATGAGCGTTCCCGTTGACGTCCTCGAACTTATCCCATTTGGGAGCCTTGTACCCCGCCGGGTTAGGCATGAGATAGATCTCTCGTGGAATGGGTGGATCGTTGTCTAGCTTCGGGATGATGGTATCCGCGAGCGACTGATGAGCTAGGATGGAGTCCACGCGCTTCTGCAAGGACGTCATGCATTCTGGGAGGCTTCCCTCGGTAGCTGCCGGAGGGGTTGCCGTAGGCGGTGGCGACACATATGCCGCCGGAGGATTGGGAGTGTATTGATTGCCCGCGTTTCCCCAAATCGTCGCTGGTGGAGGCAGGGTGTACTGCAAAGTTGGGTTAGACGCCAAAGCCGTGGGCTGAGAGGCGTGAGCGGCAGGGGGTAGCATTTGCGCTGTTGATCCTTGAACCGAAGGCAGCTGCGTGGCTGACGGTGGAGTTTGCAGATGAGGGTTGGGAGGCGTGGCCGACACTCCCAATCCCGGAGCGGTAGGGGTTCCTCCTCCCTGAGGGATGGCGGTACCTGGTGGAGGATTTGGCGCAAGGGTGCCCAGAACGGCCAAGATCCGCTCCAACTGCGCAGATTGAGACTTGAGAGCTTTTGCCTGACTTTGGACAGTGGCGTCCAAAGACTCCAAAGTTGGTGCCTCGCCGGGAGTCGTCGGAGTACGGCGGACTTCGTCTCCCGAGGGAGTTTCGGTGGAAGGCGACCGGTTGCTGACATCATCCTCCTGAGACATGGTTGCTTTTGCTGGTAAGTTTCACGTCGGGTTCACCAAAATGTGCACAAGAGATTCCGGCAGGGAGACCTCCGTGTACACCGTACGTAGTGGATCAGGGATCGCACAGGAAGAATAGGGGTGTGTGTAGGGAGAGAGTAAGTCAGTAGCAATGTCTGAGAGAGAGACAGAGGTTTGGCAGAGCTTCCGCGTATGGTAGTGTTGTTCTCCTTGTATGGAAAGGTCAACGATATATATATACTGGAGAACGTGACCGTTGTAGTGTGGTTAATGCGCCCATTAATGGCGGCTTAATTAGCTTAACCATAACGGCACGTTCGTCCGAGTATATAGGAACCGTTAGAGCACGTGGTGCGCGAGTACCGGAACCGTTACGAAGTTGACCGGGTTTGACCGGATTGACCGGGTCTAGGGAGCTCGTGCCAAAGATCTCTCAAAACAGTTACTAAAGGCCGCGCGCGGGCTTGGCTCGCACGCGACAGGGCTTACCCTAGCCTCCAAACCACAAGTCCCTACAAGTCCCGTGCAGTGGTATGCGAGGGCTCTGTCTCGCAGCCCCCACATGGATCAGCTCGGCTGGTGATCCTGTGTGTGTGGAGCACAATATGGTGTGCTGGATGGTCGCCACGTGGCCCAGATCTGCCATGTCATAAAGCAGTATCTACACCTGGCTACTAGCTTGACCTAATGGGCTCGGCCCCGATCTACTAACTAATTTAATAAATATCAGATTAAACTAATTAAACAACAAACTGACTATTAATTAAATAACTAAATAATATTATATGCTATTTTGTATCACCTACTGTTGATTGAAACCTAACACTAATTTCCTCGATTGAAGCTGTGAAGCAGCAGCTAAAACCCACCTTCGATTCGAAGTGAAGTGGTCCCCTTTCCCTTCCAATCAAATCAGAGAGTGTGAGAGAGAACATGTTCAATTTTGCTTCGATTTGTGGGTTGGACTGAGATGTTCATGATTGATTATGGGTTCTTTTTAGTAGAGGGTTCGAGTTGGATTCTGGGTGCTTCGTTGATAGAGGGTCAGATGGCAGATCAGAGAGAGTGAGAGCAGAGATTATATCTTGGACGGTAGAGACACAAACGGTGGTTGCGGCAACTTTGGAATTCTCATGAGACATGGGTATTGAAGGAGGATGAAGGGATAGAGGGAGATAAATAAGGAACGGCTAGGGTTGTTAATGGTGTTGTGCAGATGAAGTGAAGAAACGACAGTTTTTTATAGTGTGTAATTTTGCGTCAGTTATACGGGTAGAATTGTCATTTATACAAAGACGCTAAGGTTCGTTAATTACGAGGTGGTGTGATGTATTATTCAAATATCATGGACTAAAGTGTCTTTTCACCAAATTATAGGGATGGAAAGTATCTCTTACCTTTTTAGTTAAAATTTTCATAACACTTGCCCCTTATTATTTGGGGTAAAAGACACTCTCATCACCTATGGTTTCATTGAAGGACACTTTCACCCATATAGTATGCAAAAATGACACTTTCACCCTTAAGTGTAATGAATTTTTGAAAACTTACACCCCATATTATGACATTATTACTCTGGTGTTGGGATCTGTCACTAAAAATATATCATGCAAAAATATAGGGGTTACTCAAGGGTATAATATACTTGTTGCATTATATAGGGGGCGAATTTGTCTCCAAAACTATTTTCAGCGACGTATCCTGTCTCGAGACTACCGACTTCACAATCAGGTGTTTGGATCCTCTGTATCATTTGTGTGTATCCTTCTCTATATCCTTACTGTGATTGGTCAATGTCATATTTTTTTGTTCAATTTAGTTGTTTCAAAAATTCTATCAAATATTGATGAAGAATATGACATGGACCAATCATATTAAGGATACAGAGATGATACACACGAAGGGTACAAAGGATCCGAACTCCACAATCAGGGTCTTACTTGAAGTTCGGCACACAGAATGGGTGAAAATGTCCTTTTCCAAACTAAAAGGGGATGAAAACGTTCTCTTACAAACTAAAGGGTGTAAAAGTGTTCTTCAGCGAGCTAGAGGGGGTGAAATTGTCTTATACGATGCTGTAAATGACACGCCGAGAACCCGAATCGTATGGAAAAGATGCATCTGTTATTGCAATTAATGAAAACGCGGCGGATGTTACGAATTAATCCGTAGGGGTTTATTTTCTCTTCAAATTGTTACATACACCTTTGCGGGATCGAAAGAGAGAAGAACAGGAGATGAGTTTATGGGAATTCTCGATTTTCGATCATATTTGCATGGTGCTTCTTGTCCTTGGCTTGCTTGCTTACATCAATTATTTCCACCCACTCGTCTACTTCGTGTCTCTGATTTATCTTTTCCTGGTAAGACATCATACATAGGAAATGTGATATGAATTTTAAGGAACATAGTGTTTGGTTTTGTGAATTTATGTTTGTTTATGTGGGTTTCTAGGTTCATGAGCGTTATGTTATGCGTTTGAGGAGAAACCTGCGTTATGAAGAAAGAAAGAACTCTACCCGAAAACGGGTATGTTGCGAAATGGTTTGTGAATTGTGATTGCTTACTGGTTTAGGTGAAGTGCAATCTTCTGTTCTTGACAGGCTTATTACTACCATCAATTTCACTTGAAATGTTGTCGGGTTAGGTTTGACATCTGAAAATGAATCCTTCATGCATGCTGATATACAAACAATGGAATTTTGTGCACACCAAGTTAGGTACCGACATTTGTTCATATTTACTACTACCTTTGTTTTCAGTATACTTCACTTTTTGTCACTATTCACTAAATCACTTTGATCCGATAATTTCATTAGCAAAACGGTACAAGAATTTGGTAATCTTTGCATGGTCTTGTAGATTAAACTTTACACTACAAAACCATGAAAAATATTTCAAAAAATTACATTGTTTTGATATCCAAATCACCAAGTCAAAGTGACCCAATTATGAGTAAAAAAGTCAAACCACGATGAAAGAGACGAAACAGAGGTAGTAGTTAATATTGATCACCTTTATCTTAGTGAGGTGTATGGAATTGTTGTGACAAACAATCATTTAGTTAGTTGCTTGTGATTGCTTACTGGTTTTGTTAGGTAAGTGCAATCTTCTGTTCTTGGTAGGCTTATTACTATTATCAATATCAGTTGAAAACCTTGTCAGGTTATGTTAGACATCTGAAAATGAATCATTCATGCAGGCTGATATACAAAGTACAAACAATGGGATTTTGTGCACACCAAGTCGGTACCGATTTTTGTTCATACGGTCTTATAAAATTCATGCTTTACTAGTTAATATTGATCACCTTTATCTTAGTGAGGTATAAGGAATTGTTGTGACAAACTTTCATTTAGTTAGTTTCTTTTGATATCTATTCTATGAACCCTCAATAATTACTTCCACAGTCCTATGATTTAAGTTCCTCTTCTTGCAAATGTAGAAAAGTTCAATTCTTTCTGAAATTGAAGCATTCTTGCTTAAGCTATGTATTAGGAAGAGAGGACATTATGAGGAATTTGGACGTAATACATAAGATATCAATGGGAGAGTTGCATGTTTGAGTACATAGTTAAAATTCCCAAAAGGGGTTTAAAATTGTGAGACGGGAGTATGAAATTTGCAAATTTCATTTATTGCATTCTCTGTATTTATCAGTCGGTTTGACGTTGAATAATTGGCATGGTTGGATTTATTGTTTCCATCCATTTTAGTTTTGTGTACACGTATTCATATATGCACCGCTCCCGTCTCCTTTTGTAATATTTTCTCACCAATATGTGTGGGTATAATTTTCTAAATAACAGGTTCTCTCGGATTCTGAAACTGTGCGATGGATGAATTTTGTGGCTGAAAAGATGTGGCCTATTTGTATGGAGCAGATAGTTTCACAAAAAATTCTCCTCCCTATTATACCTTGGTTCCTGCAGAAGTATAAGCCGTGGACTGTGGTAAGAAACTTAGCATAATACTTCCTACAATCAGCTACCTCATCTTCATTTACCTGATGCCCCTTTTCACAGAATACCGTACCATTGTCTTTGGGGAATATCCTTTACCAAACTTCTCGTTCATTAAGTTCGGCAGCATGTATATCTATTACACATATTTTGCTGCTCAGTAAAATAAATTTCTATTTCTGTGTAGCTGTTTTGTATGAAACCCATGTTTGCCTAACTTACTGAACTCTGATAAGTTTCCGACCAAACGGGACTTAACTTTGAGTGGCTTTGATCCCTTTAACATGTATGTGTAACTGTGTAAGGAGATCAGAGCATTGGCCGTTTAGTTGTCTTATCTGTGATTGCTAGTCTCGTGAGTAAATTTTTATAATGCATGCACTTGCACACAGAAAGACGCTGTGGTTCAACATCTGTATATGGGGAGCTCACCACCAATGTTCACAGGAATAAAGATTGTACATCAGTCCACTGGCGATGATCATTTGGTATACTATCAGTTCCCGCCTTGGTGGATTCTCGACAATATATAATATTTCTGTTAATTTATTTTGGGTCAAAGCAAATTAAGTCATTTAAATGCAGGTTTTGGAGTTAGGCTTGGGTTTTCGTTCTTCAGATGATATGAACGCAATCCTTGGGGTGAAACTAAGGAAAAGATTGGGTTTCGGAATGTCCACAAAGATGCATTTGATGGGAATGCATATCGAGGGTAAGGTACAAACTGTTCCTAATCTTTTTTGTCTTGATTTGTTGACCTGACTCATAACCCAATCCTGCTTTATGACGATATCTTTGCATTGTTTGCTTGTGAGTTATCTTTGCATGTTTCACTTATGAGAAATATTTTTTGTCGCTTGTAGATCTTGATTGGGCTAAAGTTCCTTCGTAGTTGGCCTATCCTTGGTCGCATACGAGTTTGCTTCGTGGAGCCACCATATTTTCAGATGATTGTAAAACCAATCTTCACTCGTGGCCTTGATGTTACAGAGCTTCCAGGGATTGCTGGTTGGCTGGTAAAACCAGACACACACGTACATATGTAAATATGTCTGTATTCACAAGCTATAGATATATGTGCAGTAATACCCATCTCCTTGACTTTTTTATATTACTCTCTTCGTTCTTGCTAGGATAAGCTTTTGGCCCTTGCATTTGAGCAGACACTAGTTGAGGTGAAGTTCGACAAACACTTGATCCTTCGGTCTAACATATTGTTGGCATGATTCCTCATTTGTTCTGTCCCAGTTTTTTCAAATCACTTTTTAGAGTACTTGGTATATTGCATTTATATATCTACCAAGTTCTCTTTCTGAGAAGAGTACTGATATTAAACCTTTACTTTCTTTGCAGCCCAATATGCTGGTTGTAGACATGGAGAAGTTTGTGTCACCACATTCAGGTAATTGATTAGGAATAAATTACTACTGCATAAGTTACTTTCAGAACACAGATTCATTCTTTGATTATTTGGATTTTGAATTTGAAGGAATATAGCTACTACTATTATCACCACAGGTGTGGAGTATATGCAGGGAAGCTTTTTGCATAATCATTTTTTCTAGTATGCAGTAGCTGTCTTACTATTAGAAACAGTAACCATTTTTTTATTCGGATCCCAAAATATCTCAGGACATTATGTGCCTATGATTGTGATTGATAAGACATGCCACTAACCGAATAGTAGTGTTCGGGTAAATGCATTTCATTCATTCTTAGATCAGATTTCCAAATTGGTATGATGGTATCATGGTGGGAAATCGATTGCAGTGAAACATGTTCATCTTTGTGGAGTATAAACTATGTATCTTTTATGCTAAAGTATGGATCAAATCATTCTAACGTGATTCTTTAATTTTTGCATCTTAATGAATTGGTGCCGGTTTAGAAATATACGGTGGATTCGATACCGTTTGCAATTTGTGGATGATTTTTTCTAGTATAACGAGTTTCAGGATTTGGATAAAGTTTAAGATAGACCATTGAAGTCTTTGAGAGCAACGATGCGTTCTGTCGATGGTTGAGGGTCATAGTAGTAATCTAGGAAGCACGGATACTTCAAAAATGGAGCCGTAACCAGTGGATACGGATCGGATATGGCTAAATACGTGTCGGACACGCCACCTGGCGTGTCGGGGCAATCCCGACTTTTTTACAATGGCTGGACACGGATGGGATACTGTTGGGACACGGATGGGATACGGCTGTATTGTAATTTTAAAAATTTATGTGGGTGTCTTTGTAAAAGTGTTAAAACTTTGAAGGGTTAAATAAAATAACATAAAAATGAATGTCTAATATGCAGTTAATTAGTTGATGTGGTATAAAACGGATGTGGATTCCTTTTCAACCACAAAATTCACCTATTCAATTCTGTCAAACTCTCTCGATTCGAAAGGACACAGCAAACTGTCTGCAACCGAAGGACACAGCAGCAACTACGAACAAGTGCTCTCTATCTCTCCCCTCCTTCTGTACTGGGGTGTCTCTCTCCCCCTCTCCTTTCTCCGCCCTTCTTGTGAACTGGGGTATCTCTCGCCCCATCTACCAGTTGAGAGGCATTCTTAACTTTTCAGTTCAGCCTTTTGTAAAATGCTAATTTTTTCTTCTGATCTTGTTCTTAAGATATTATAGTGCGGCTATGACTTTGATGAATATTGATGAAAATGAAAGCAATGTTTTTACTGTAATTCAATATTTAGGGTTTTTATATTATATATATATATATACACATATGTGTGTGTGTGTGTGTGTGTGTGTGTATATATATATATACACACACACACACGCACACATATGTATAATAGACGTATCCTTGCCGTGTCGTATCCTGAATTTTTTAGAAAATGACGTATTCCGTGTCCGATCCCGTATCGTATCCGACACCCGTATCCGTCTCCGTGCTTCTTAGGTAGTAACTAATAACAGGTTAGGTGCAGCATGTTTAATGTTTTAAATGTTGGTTAAGAAAAATATGTTATCTGGTTAGTTGTGAAATGTTTAATAGTACTTATACTGAAAGAAAATCAAGTAACAAATATATCACAAGCTCAGTTCTTCCTTCTCTGATTTTTGTGTTTCAGAGTGCTTGTGTGGCAGGGAGGAAGATTTTGAGCGGCGAACGAATGTATTGATCTATGTTAAAAGGTGGAAAGGAGGGAGTTTTGTGCAAGACGGATATAGAGAAGGCTTAACTCCAATGGTTTCTATCCAAACTAATTTCCTCTATTAGGTTTAACTTGATCGTGTCTTATTATCTCCGCTTGGTTTGTTTTGGTCTGCCTCTCCTTTGTCTACCCTTTGAACCATATCACTTTTTTCAATCGGGGCATTACACGGTCTACAATGCACATGACCAGACCACCTCAAAAGAACTGTGTTACTTCTTATCCTATCTTTCCTATTTACCCTACTCATCCATCTTAGCATTCTCATTTCTGCCGCACTCATTTTTTAGTTATAAAACTAACCCTTCAGCCTAATCGGGATCCTATGATCATACAACATCCCGGATGCACTTCTCCACTTCGTCTACCCTGATTTTGTCATATGGGTAACATCATCACCTATCTCTCCATCATTAAGTAGAATCAACCCAAGATATCTAAAATGATCCTTCTTTGGCGCATCTTGCCTACCAATAGTTATTTCCTCCTTTCCCACTGTTGGATGGCCACTGAAGTTACACTTCATATCCTCTGTCTGGGTCCAACTATCTCTAAGCCCTTAGATTCTAAATTATCCCTCCATAGTTCTTACTTATCATTTTCCCCACTCATTTGTTTCATCAACCAAAACTATATTGCTTGCAAATGACTTGCACACGGGTTATGTTTTTGAATACTCTTTGTAACCTCATCCATAATCAAAGTGAACTCGTATCATCTTGATGCTAACCTTTGGTGTAAACTTATTGTTATAGGAAATTCTCCTCTCTTCCCACTGTCCTCACACACTCTCACCTTAATCACCTCAATATATTGAATAAGTGCCTCATTTCTCAAGGACTTTCCACCTTGGTCTCTCGGTGCTATATCATATGCTTTTTCCAAATCTATAAAAACTAAATGAGGGTCTTTTCATTTTCTCTATACTTCTCCATTAAGCACCTGAGTATGAATATGGCCTCAACGGTCGATCTACCCGGCATAAAGCTAAATTGATTTTTGGTGACTATTGTCTCACACATTAACCTCCTTTCAACAACACACTCCCAAGGCTTATGATAATGTTAATTGGAAGTTTCCTCTCTATCATCCGCTTTCTACCCTTTGTTCATCACTGATATGGAGGTTTTCAGTTCGATGATGGATAGAGCTGTGCAAGGCGGGTGGCTGTGTGTTATTTAGGTGAGCAAGTTAGAGATGATTGTGGTTAGTAACGTGCCTAGAATTGTTGATCTTGCTAGCATTTTCGGTTGTCAGGTTGCCAAGCTTTGGATTGCGTACTTGGGTTTGCCTTTGGAGGCTTCTAAACAGGATACGAAGGTGTGATATCATATTGTAGGACAACATCATTGTAGTTTCACCGGCTTGTAAAAGGCAATAACTCTCAAAGGGTGGCAGTATGTCAAGCCATCCTACCTACTTTGTACTTTTTGGCATGCTACATCGGTGATGAGTAGGTTGGAGAAAATCCAAAAATAGGGGATTGTGTTTAAATATCATTTGGTAGATTGGGTACATTTTTTTACCTAGTGGAGAATGGGCGATATGTGGCTGTTTGGTCTTGAGGGGTAGAGTATCCAAAGGAAGGTGATCGATGTCGGTATTGGCTATGGTAGGAGGACAAGTTCTGCAACGTTGCTGTGGGGTCGTTGGGTGTTGGTTGTGGAAGGGAATTCGAGCAGTGGGATCGGTTTGCGGAGCGTATGATGTTTAAGGTTTGTCCAGAAAATCTGATTCTCTTTAGGGATGATTGGTGCGTGGGGTAAGATTTCTCTGGTCACTTTCCTTCTCTTTATGGCTAGTTAGAGTGTTCCTATAACGGGAGAGGGGCTCTGAGTGTGGCCTGGGATGTTATAGTTCGTCGGAACTTGCATGATTGAGATGTTCAAGACTTAATAACTTCTCAATAATATTTATTGTATTGGAATTTCTCAACACGATCGGATTACTTGGAGTGGCACTTTTTTCAACTAGTTTTTATATTGTTTGGTCTTATCATTCCTCTTTGTGCGGGGGAAATTCTCATGAGACCCTGTTCCGTCGATCTGGAATGTACGGGGTCCTTCTAGGGGGTCTCTTTTTGCAAGGTGTGCATGCTATGAAAAACAAAAATGCAAATATAAAAAGAGTGAAAAAACACAATTACGTCATTTGGCAAGAACAACCTATGAACCTATAACCCTTGCCACTCTATATATAGACGACTCGTTCAACCGGACTGGATCCAAGCCCAAACAGGGTAAACCGGGTCAGGATATTTTTTAGTATTACCACTTGGGTCTAGCTGCCCAAGCCTTTGCTCCACGAATCATGTCCTCTTTTTTTTCTACTTTCGGTCGTAGCAAAAACATGTACTGCGTCGGGTACATAAAACTCGTCGCAAAAATCTGACTCCACCAAAGATTTTACCCCCGTAGGCCGGTTCAAACTCATGTACGCGAACCAAATCTTCTAATGTAATCAAGTCCCGCCCCTGCAACTCAAACCATCTTCTTCGAACAAGAAGACCTATTAAATCTACAAGGAACTTTAGTTTCTCAAGGGTAGCTCCCTACGTCATTATGTTGTTGGGTTCTCACTTCCACAAATCTTCTCAAGTTGTAGCTGGCTATCATCAAGCACCTCTCAAATGAAATAATATATGTCTGAATGTTCTTGGTCTGAGATTGAAATGCTGGATATTTTGCAAGAAAAGTAGTGGCTGTCACTGTAAAGTATGCCATGGTCCTATATCTTCTCCAACTCTCCCAAAACCTCGGAAAACCAGCCGTACAATCTCCATTGCATATTCTGATAGAAAATATGCTCTCGTTGAAAGCGAAACAACCTTTTTTAAGTTTGAATCCATGACACTGTCTTAGCACACGAGGTGAACGCAAACCATGTCGTACTCTTAAGTTCAACATCGACACCCTCTAAGTTTCAAAGAATTTGGACGGAAGCATAAGCACGTGTCTGAAAGTATCTTAAGATCCGTTTAACTACTTTTAAGTGCTGCATTCCTGATTACACATGTATATGTTCACAGTTCTCACTACATAGGTACTATATGATTTTACCCATGCGTTCCCGGTCTTCAATTGTTTTTGTTGAATTGTCTCTACTCCGTTTAACTACTTTTAAGTGCTGCATTCCTGATTACACATGTATATGTTCACAGTTCTCACTACATAGGTACTATATGATTTTACCCATGCGTTCCCGGTCTTCAATTGTTTTTGTTGAATTGTCTCTACTCATTCTAAAATGACTCCCCAACGGAGTGCTCACGACCGTAGCGTGATGAATGCTGATTCCACTAAGTATCTCGTGTACATACTCTACCGAGTCAAATAGAGACTTTCTTTAGCCGTAATTCTGGCTTTTCTCATGCCAAGAATACTTGTTGGTCCCCAGTCCTTCATGGTAAACTGTATGGACAACATCTTCAAGTTGTTAAACACATCTATATTGGATCCTGGAATCAGCATATTATCAACATATAACAAGATAATGTATGAACCATCAAACTGTCTAACATAATAACAATGGTTTGTCTGACATCTTGTGGTCCCTGAGCTGCATGTGAAGTTGTCGTCGAGCAACTTTTTTTGACCAGACAAACTCTTCTTCAACATGCAAAAAAGATTATCCTTACCCTGTACCATGAAACCGTTTGGCTGATATAATTCCAACTCCTAATCACCATGAAAGAATGCAGTCTTTAGACTCTCTATATATAATTGCTGAAGATGTAATTCCTTTGCAGCAACCATGCACAGTACTATTCTGGTAGTCGTGAGTTTTAGCACTGCAGAAAATACATAGGAATAATTAGTGCCTTGCTTTTGCTCATACCCATTCACAACAAACTCTTGCCATATACCATTTACTTCAATTAGACTCATTCTTAACAGTATGTACCCACCCGTTGTAAAGTGTCGTCTTCCTTGTTGGAAGCTTAGTTAGCTCCCATGTTTGATTCCCGGGAAAGGAATCATTCTCATTACTTTTTACAATCTCACACTTGATGAAGTTAACCTTCTGCAAAGTCCTTGCATAACTCTTGATCTCACTAGCATCAGCCAACAAAATATAATTAAGGCTTGGCGAGTAAAGCTTTGTGATACACTGGTGGAAGGCACACTAGACTAATTTTGCGGAACATCATCACAAGGAGTTCCGCATCATCACTATGAGTGGTATCTGCTAGAAAATCTGGACAAACATATTGAGGACGAGCTGGAACTATATCATTTGCATTTGTTATTACAATTGCCCTATCCTTATACATTATCTTGTCATTGGGGATCACATCTCTGCTTCTTACGATTTTCTTTTCTCAGCATCCCAAATATATAACTAAACTGTTTATCTCCATAGCCAATAAAGAAACGAATTTTGAGTTCCGCAATTTCAAATATAAAGTTTACAGTCCGACTCAGTTCTTTAGCTCCGATATCTGCCAATTGAGCATAGTTCAAGTTTTATTTCTGGGAAATTTTTTTACGCAGAAATCTGCACATTGATATTGCTGTGAAAGTTCTTTTAAGATTTCTAAATTCTGAATTGGTTTACATATCAGAAAATTGGTTTTCTGTGGACGCAAAGGAGCCTGTTGCTTACGCCATGGTGGAAGTTATTGAAGCAATAGATGTGAAACCTTCAGATTCGAATGGTTTGTTTAAGCTATGCTATCCACTTTTTTCACATTTTATCTACTTTTCAAGTCTGCATAATCTAAGTCTTTCTTTTCCAGGATTGGCTGATCCATATGTTCAAGGGCATCTTGGTCCTTACAGGTTCAGGACTAAAACACGTAAGAAAACACTAGCTCCAAAATGGCACGAGGAATTCAAGGTCCCCATTTGTTCTTGGGGGGCGCCTAATATGCTAACTATTATTGTTCGTGATAAAGATCGTTTCGTTGATGATACTCTTGGGTAATGCTAACTTTTATGACTAACCTCTTCTCATGCAAGCACAAAAGGACTTGATTACTTTTTTTCTTTTATGCTTGGGCCTAGGGTATTAGACACTGTGTCCCCTTGCAAGTATCTGGAAGTTGCAACTTCAGTGGGATAGAAGTTATAACCCATACACAGTATATGTTCGCTAACAGTGCGATACATGCACTATGAGAACTGACAGATAACCCCCACACTCTATTGATTTTACTGACATTGAGCACCATTTTTTTTTTTCTTTTTTTTTTTTTACTGACATCACACACCAATAATATGGTAACGGATGTTGGCTTTCTGGGGCCCGATGTCAGTAAATCAATGGTGCTTGTGAGTTATCTGTCAACTCTCACAGTGCATGTATTGCATTGTCAGCGAAGATTACTGCACGGGGGTTATATGTCAACAGTTCATGTAGGAATTAGCCAGAAATCAAAGAAGGTATTTCATAACAAAAAATGTCTCCCCGTTTCTAAATTCCCTTGGTATAAATGTTCTGTCCTAATTGTTGCATTTCACCCTCCTGTTGACGGTTGTACTTCTATTTGATAAAAGAGGAGGCTTGGGGGAACATTATTCAGTATGTGTGACTTTCAACTTAACTGGTGAATCTTTTGATTCATAAGAAAGCCATATATAACGGCTTAGTGATTACATACCATCCCTGCAGTTTACTCAGAACTTGCATGTAGCAGTGAGTGGTTTGGACTCATCAATTAGCTTTATTTGCTAAAATTCGCTATTGCAATCAAACTTGTTGAAAATGTGAAGGACAAAACAACTATTTTCGTGGAATTAAGTATCCATCCATGACATGTTCCCACGTTCCCATTACGATTCTGTTAAAATGTGGTTGCGAAATGGAACCCAAAGTTGTCAGCATTTATAGTATCTGGAGGGTGCATTATGTGGAACTTCGAAAGGGAGGGTGCAATCTGCAAATTTATGTAAACTGGATTTGCACTGTTGCTCATTAGGCTTGGTTAAAATCTACCGAAAGGAATTATAATGTAACTAGAGTGGCAGAAATGACAAGGGCAGAAGTGCCTGGCGTCATGTTGGTGACTGTCTAGAGTGGAGTTGGTTCCATAACTACCTGAAAGCAACCAACAGAATCAACCGGCTAGTTATTTTGCGCAATTTTTGCGAAAAAAATTTGCAAACAAAATATTTGTGGAATTCTCTTTGTAGAAAGAAATAATAAGGGGATTGAGCAACAGTTTATCAGAAAATGTTCTCCATCCAGGGTACCTGGTATTCCTTATATTATTGATTGATTTGTCAACCTTCTTTGTTATAATCTTCTTATTTTTGTTCTTGTTTTTTGTACAGAGATTGCAGTATAAATATTGGTGATCTCAGGGATGGTCAAAGACATGACATGTGGTTGCCCCTTCGGAACATTAGACGGTTACATCTCGCAGTAACTGTGGTTGAAACTAAATGGAAGGTAGCTCTCCCTCGTTGGTATATTTTTCATCTCAGTGAAGGTCATAATTGCATACAATTTTGAAGACACATCATTTCTCATTCGTACGATGAATATGAGGCTAAAGAACTATAACTTATGTGCCATTCTTTACATTTTGAGGAAACTTAAGTGCGATTTAACTGCGTATTGACATTTAGGTCATTAACTAGCTAGCCATTATTGCAGAAGGGAATAGAGTAAACTTGAAATTTTGGGCACGGGCCAGAGTCACCGAACATAACTCTGCTCGAGTATCTTTAGTTGTTTTGTTCCAGGTGTCTTGAGTATCTTTAGTTGTCTTCTTCCACGTAGGGTTCTAGGATGTTCTTTGGCCACTGGATGCCAGTACGTGGTGCTTAATTGATTAGTGAACATGTGAATAGTTGTTCCTTGCAAAATTTCGGTGTAGATTGGCATGGCAACGTGTGAATAGTTGTTTATTCTAAAATATTTTGGTGTAGAACGACATGGTAGCCAGGTTTCATTAGCATTGGTGGACGTGCTCATAGCCCATAGGTAGAAAGAATGTAGAAACTTATAACAAGATCAACTTTTTGTATTTATGGACCTTTGTGTTTTCTTCTCGATAAACTTCTATTTAGGCTCCGTTTGGTTGGCAGTAAGATGTTTTACAAAGAAAAATATTCTACGCGTTGTTTTTTTTTTGAAAAGGTTTTCTCTGCAATCATTTTCTCGTGTTTGCTTGACACTTGCCAAAATAGTGGGCGGTGACGGCAGTGGCTGTGATGGGTGGCGGTGATGGGTCGTGGTGGAGGTGTTAGTATGAGTTGTTGTCATACTCCTACACTCTCCGAAAAATGGCTTACGGACATCTCATGTTCATTTGAGTGAACATTTTACAGGAAAATATTTTACCACCAACCAAATGCAACACACACACCAAAACAAGGGAAAATATTTTACAGGAAAATATTTTACCACCAACCAAACGGAGCCTTAGTGAAACACAAACATGTTTTCTCGGGTTTTTCTGTACGCCTAATGGGATTTTCTATCTCCTATATTATTCGCAGGACCCAAGAAATTCATGTGATATGGAAGCAGAAGCCCCTAACAGAACGGGAATTGGCGCAGAAGAGACTGCTCAGAAAAATAACTGCTCGTGTGCGTCATTACAGAAGTCTCCAACAGTAGGAGATAAATTTGATCCCATCAACATCAAAGGACAAGAACAGACTGGGATATGGGTGCATCACCCAGGTAAAGAAAATCCCCTGAAATGGGAACCCAGAAAAGGCAGAGATCGTCTTCTTGATACCCCAATTCAAGAATGCGGTGAAAGTTCTAAATCATCGGCTTCTGGGTCATACAGTAGTGGCACCGACGATAGCAATGAAAACAAAAGACATAACCACCGCAGGAGCAAGATGGTTAGGGGTCTTACTAAGATTGGTTCTTTGATTCACCGCCATCATCATAAGAAAGATGCATTTCATAGGATTGAGGAACAGGTCTTGTCTCCGCACGCTAACCTTAAGGATATCCATTCAACACAGATCAGTTTGAAGCTTGTCGTCGAGGATGATAACTTTTGCAGCCCATCATCTTTGCCTAATCCCATTAAGTTTGCTGAAAGATCCGAAGGAAACTGCGTGGATAGCCCTAGGAGAAGAAATTTCAAAGAGAGAGCTAAGAGCATATTCAAGCATGCTAAAAAAACTCCGGATGGAAACGCGTTTGCCCACAAGGGGTTGAAAGTTTTTGAAGGAGATTCGTCGTCGGAGGGGACGACTGAGAGGGATTGTTCTCAATGTTCAGAGACTTCTCATGGCAGTGATCGAAACAAACTGGTCAGTTCTTGAAGGCTTCCAGGTAGATAGGTGACCATCCAAAGCGTAGATCATCATGCTTATTTGGTCTGGAATTGTACATATTACTGGAACCACTAACCTATGCAGTAACAGAATCAGTCTTTGGTACTTGACGCATTGCAGAGATCGTCGCATTCAGTGAATGACAAAATGTGAATGATAATAGTTTGCAGAGTCGATTGCAGTTGAAGATTGTGACTACTTTGCCATATGCGGATTGGAACAAGCCAGTGTTGTTCTTTTTGTAGATTCATAGAAGCAGGAGTCGTAGAGAGCATAGTTCTGTAATCTTGTAGCATCTCAAAGTTTGCATTTTATAGTGAATCTGATGCTAAAAAAGGTTCCATTTGTTCATTCCGGGATATATTATTTGATCTTAGACCAAGTCTTGACTCTGATATATGTGTTTCCGTATGTATATAAGTGTGCTGATAGATGAAGGTCGGCATTTTTCCCTCTTTTTTTATGACGTTGGAACATGTAGCGTTACTCTTCGGGTGCACATTGCCTAAATCTCTCTATAATGCATGCAAACCACACCGGAGAGGTAAATTAGCATGAGCAAGCCTAGAGCTGCACTTTCGGTCAACCGGAATGGAAACCGGCCCGAGATTCCTTGAACCGACCGGGCTCGGTATGGGCTCAGTTACCGGTTATTACTGTTATGGGGCCCAAGATTTTTCATAATACCTTTAACCATCTCGGACCGTATAACCGTAACCGGGTATACCGATTTGGTTTCGGGTTCGATTTAAACCGATGGTGACAACTTAATGGTGGGAACTCCAACCGTTGGGGTCGGATTCTGGTCGGTTAACCGACGGGCTCGGTTACGGGTCAGGTGTGATTTTGGGCCCGATAGGTTAATACCGGGCTACTTTTGGGCCGGTTCACGGTTTGACAGAAGCTCTAACTGGCTCTAGCCCGCTAAATATTGGTTTCGGTCCCAGTCAGTCCTTTCGGTCACGGTTACTGCATAATCAGTTCAAACCGGGCCAGTTCACCGGTTAACTGCGGTTTTTGAACCGATTCTGCTTGGAGCCTACTCTAACAGACTCGCAGTTGACAAGGTCAATAAGCAACTTCTAAGAGTTCCCCCAAGTATTGAACCCAAGACCTCCAAGAAAACGCACAGAGACTTGAGCCCGACTAACTCAACTGCACCCCAAGAAGTACAGTCCCATCTTTCTTGAGATATCAGATGGTTTAAAACTAATTGCAAAAGGGGATATGGTTATCCAGTGTTGCTCCCAATTTATGGAAGAATTTACACGTAACAAGTAAAAAAAGCTACTTGATCCACAGACTAAAAGAGTCATCCCCACTGAACCGCGTTTTATTTATGTGATTACACAAACTCTTTGATTTTACGGTACCTTTAAGTATCATCAGTAAGTTCACTATGTGTCTTCTGTATGACAATCTCATATTGTAGGGTAAAATGTTCACTGTACAGAAGCAATACATATCTACAGGAACGTCTTATTTACGCTTCATTTTCCCAGAAAGGATCAGTTGAATCTGCAACCTCCGGCTGAAAGCCTCGTTGAAAAGGAAACGAGTCTGGAAAGCCGAGACGATAGGGAGCCATGCCAAACAAGCCACTGGGGCGAAAAGAACGACGCCCATCCCATAATCGTATGCTTGAGCAAAAACTTGAGTGAATTCCCACAACTGCGTGTTCTCAATCTTGGGCCTAATAGCTTGTGAAACCTGAAACAAGTTGAACCAAACAATGATTGAGCTCTTCTTCATTGAGTGTTAAGAAGAAAAAATTGTAATCGGGCTTATTGGGCTAGTTTGGACCTTACCATTATCAATCCCCATCCAGTTGGGATAAAAGCCAAACAACACACAACTAAGTCCTTGAGGGATAGTTTACAGATGATGGAGAGAGTTATGATGGTGGCAAGGACACCCAGGAACAGAAACGCTTTGAAAAGCCTGAATGCAAAATGATAGTTGGCGTTGAGCAGGTGCCGCCCCATATTCACCGTCTGCAAAGCACGTGAAAAAACATGAAGCAAAATGAGTTTCCGAAAGCAAAAGCTATCTTACATGTTAGAACGTAATGGGCTGAAGGCAGGATAGATAAATTGAGATGCTTATACTACTAGTTAATAATACTCGCTCTGTCCCACCAAGGTTGTCCATTTTTGAACTAAGAAGACATGCAGTTAATGCTACTCTGTCCCAAAAAAGAGAAATTTTTGTTTGCTCTAAGAGTAAATGATGTGGCTTGCTCAGAATACCTATTTAAGAAAGAGAATGAGTGGCAGACAAAAGAAAATGGATTTCTTACGTGTCATGTGACGTACTGATAAGAGCACAATGTCAAATTTGCTCTTGGAGCAAGAAATAATTACTCCCCAAAAAGGTTGTCCATTTTTGAACTAAGGCGACATGCAGTTCATGCATTTTAATCCAAATTTGGGCAAGCTAGAACAAAGGAGACATGCAGTTAATGCACTTTAATCCAAATTTGGGTATGCTATTTCCTGCATTGCTATCTTTTTTAATTTTCCAGGACTCACTTGAACACATAGTTATGGGTATTTTTGAAACTTGATAATATTTAGTACTTTAAAAAGAAAGTGGACAACCATTTCTGGACAAACCTATGTGGAAAAGATGGACAAGATGGAAGTATAATCTAAAAAGTAAAAAGGAAGTAATAAGACTTTACCTTGATTAGGAGGAAGAAGACGACGATGACAACCCATGAGAGCACATAAACCACAAAATTCTTGTTCTTCCCGGATATATCAAGGTGATAGACCAGACCATACTGATACATGAAAAACCGAAGAGACAGGATGATCTCTATCAACCTAGAAATTATCCCAGTTTGACGTAAATGTGCGTGCTCATCATTCCACCAAGATTGCCAACTTTTATCCTGGTGAATCCCTATCCCACCCTGCTGCTCAATCCATTTATTCCACTCTTTCCAATCATCCACTATCTTCCCCCAATCGAACCCAGAAGGATTAAACAGGAAAGGAGCAAACAACCATGTCAATGACATGAACCATATAGCATACGTGATCAAGACATAAGCCATGCTGTTTTGGTAAGACCTCCTGAACAGATCGTACACAATCAACAACAGCAGCAATTCAAATCCTTTCACAAAGTGACTCCTCGAATACAATCTGTAATTCTCTGTGAAGCTCGCGTGAAAAACCACAACTTTTCGCCCTGTAGGTCTGTACTTGGCACCCCCATGAAGAATTGTTCTACCATAGTAGTGAGCTTTTGTACCTAGTGAGAATGTGAAGAAAACTGAAGCCAGTTGAAGTTGCATGAGGACAAAGTCTTTGACCGCGGTGAGGAAACCTCGCTCTAGTCCTATCTCCATCACCATAGGTAAACCAGTTAGGAGTCCAAGCTGGATAAATGATTGTGAGGCTAGAGCAGTTTCAAGGGATCGGATGTTTTGGATTCTAGCCTCGAGGACGAGTGCTTTCTGTAAACCACTGAGAACTAGGTATAACTGCCCATATAGGAATACATAAATGCCAATTACCGATATCTGCAAATTAACAAAATAAAAGTCGCAAGTTAAATAATAAAGTCGAACCAACATACGTATGACATGATATTCTTTAAGAGATGTGTGATAAGCCCACATAATAGGGACTAGAGGGCACTACCCAAACAAAATAACAAACTGAAAATGAACTCGTCGATGTAACATGTGTTTGAATGCAATACACGAATCTAACCTAGAACATAAATGAATAAAAATAGTAATGTGTAATATAAACGTGTATGGCAAAAAAAAAAAAAAAAAAAATCAGAGATGTACATTTTCTAAAACATTTTACAACATGCAAGTATATTCTCACTTTTAAAGTCTTCTCTGAGATATTTTAATATTCAATCCTTATGTTGTCCACAAATACGCGGAAAATATGCAATTGTCAAATTATCCTTTATTTATTTTTGAAATGATTGATTATTAAAAACGTGCTTTAATTTTTTCCCTCCAACATTGGTTCAAAAATATTTCATAACATAATGAATTTAATGGTAACTTACCATAATGGTTTCCCCCTAAAGTTCTTGAGAATCGTAACTTACCATAATAGTTTCCCCCTAATTTTTTTCAAAAGTGATTTCCTTGAGAGGGTGTGATCAAGGGTTGTGATCAAATTGATCCAATGGAGAAGACATTTCAGCCCACACAATGCTCTTTTGTTATATTGATTAAGTATTCCAGTTCAACACCGAAATGATCGAATCGTCTCCATGATTGAACACCTTTTTTGCACATGTTTGAAAAGGAAAAGGACAAGAATGATATTTTGCTGGGCCATGGGGACTAGGATGAGCGAATGATTACCAGACTATTGAGGTAAAATCCGGTGGTTGTGAAGTAACAAGAAAGCATCCGGAAGAAATCAAACCGACGTCCAAGACGATAAATGTCGCGGCTTAACGTTTGCTCACTGTTGCCATTTGCCACCTTCGCCTCAAACTTTGAAATCTGATTTAGGCCAACATCACGGCCTTTGCCAACTTGCATGTACTCATGATATGTGATGTATCCTTTCCGCAAAGTAGAATTGAATCCTACTCAAAAGCAATTGGCAAAGAGGGGGTAATCTTATTAGTTAAATGTGTATGTTATTGTTGTAGGCACCTCCCGATGTGGGACTTTTCAACAACGAAAAAAAAATCAAAAAAGAAAATTAAGCTAAATTTCCTACCTGCGAAAACATCCTCACTTAAGTTGACTGTTTTGGATGCTTTGCTTATGCCACCTCTTGTTAAGTGAAAAACCCTATCAAAAACATCTGGATGCCCATAATGGAAACGGACTCTGATGACAAAGCAATGATAGAACTAAATGTTAAAAGTGAATAAGCATTAACACACTTCCAGGAGTCAGCTGAATTTCATAAGAAATATACCAGAGCCTATGACAAATAGTAAAAGCTTACATTCATAAGCATAGGGAAAACGTATTCACAAATCTGTTACTGACTACACAATACTATCAGTAAAATGAGATGAATTCCTTGGATTATTATACTTAGTTTTAACAGTACATAGACCATGCATTTACTGTCTTTCAGTAAAAAAGAGAAAAAAATATCATGTAACCGTTACCTGAGAGGATTCGCTAGAAGCCTTTGACCAATGGTGACGAAACTGGATTCTTGGTAAGACATGAACCAAGCTAAAGAGGATACACTGCAATATCAAGAATAAGTAAAATTCTTAGTCCTTGAGTTTGTAAAATAACACAATAGCATTCCAGAATCTCCTTTTGCTCTTACAGGTTTTGTAAACATGGAAAGATTGTACATCGATTCGGATGAAACATGCCACACAAATTACATTTTTTGCAACCGTACCAGTTTAAAATCATAAAAAAAAAAAACACGTTTCATTTTCACAAGTAAAACCAGAGATGATCAAGGATAGAGAAAGCATTGGCAGCCCCGGACTTTACTGCAGTGCAGATACGGCAATCACGTAGGGTGAATTGATGGACTAGAAAATTTCAGTGAGGTGGATTAAGTTCGACTTGGCTAAAATAAAGGTAAAATGAAAGAAGTTCCGCCTGGAGGCTGCTTAAATTAATCTAAACAGTAAACAGTTCACAACTGCAAAATCTGAGTGCATCATATCCTCATAGATACTCCATTTGTAAAATTGAATTAACTGTTTGAATCCCACTATATATGAAATGGGAAGATTTTCAGAGAGGGTGTTGAGAGTATCCACAGTAGTGTTAGACACGACTTAGCTATATTTTGGCCAAAAGTAACTATTTTCATTTTAGTGAGTTGATACTTTTGTAATTTACTGCAGTAGTACTAAATTGAAACTAGTTAAACTTTGTTTTCAGAATGTAGCAAAGAGGAGTGAGATTTACTACATCTAGCAAGCTAAAATCAAGGAAACTGGAATAGCAAGTTAACTGTCTAGTCTGCTGCTTCTCTATTTTAGTAGTAACCACCATTTAACTAGCCTATTGTGAATGCTCTCCGTGACCGCTTCCTTTATGCTACGATTCTTCCTCTTTCTTCTTGAGTTTCAAACAGTAATTTGACTACGAATCCACTATTATTTTTTTAAATACATTAGATAACTTAAGCTCTCAAAACCTTATTTAATAAACCTCAGATAAAATTGGCACTTAAACAATTATAAGATAATCATTCCAAGTACTATTTGTTATTTGAGAACCTACTTAACGTGTAAACGATCTGAATTACGCAATGGATGCAGCTCATTCACACTTCTAAAAGTGCAATCAAGCAAGGTTAAAAGGAAAACTAACTCTTTAAATTCACATCCAAACGAGGTGGGAGTGGGACACAATGTGACATATGAGTTGTACTTGCATAGTAATCACTGTTCACTTGTTCAGCGTTTCATTCTAGTATACGGATTACGAAGCATCAATAAAGCAATGACTAAATAGTAAAACTATGGCATGTGTTTTCTCTCTTCATTGTTATAAAAAAAAATGCTAATTTTATGAGTTGCAGTTCCATGAAAGTGGATTAGACATTGATAGTGATCCTCTGATCGAAGAAGCATGGCAATCTGACCTCCCAGTAAACACATGCTCTCTAAAGCCGAGTATTGATGGAGGCCTCGGTCCGTGATGTCGTAAAAATTCTTGCAATAAATTTCTCATTTTCAGAGCTTCTTCCAAGTAGTTATCCTGCACAAACACGGAACTTAAGAACAAAAGACCAGAATGCATTTTAGTAATGGGTATGAAAATTGTAGGAGGAACTAACCTGATTCATATCTATTGTTTGGAGAGCTTCACCCCGTGTGAAAATTATGGCATGATTTTGATTCTCAGGTTTACCCTCCCCAATGTTTGGTGGACCTGGTAGCTTTACACGGTATATCTCCTATAAGATTCAACAATTTAGCCAGAATGTAAGAAATTGAAAATTATCAGCTACATATGCATTCTTAGATTCTACCACTAAGCATAGTCGAACGAATAAGAAAAGGAATTTATCAACTCAAAGGCTAGATCTCTCTTTTTCCACTCCAAATCTCACATGACCACTCAACACCGCCCACTCTTTCCTATTACCTTTTATAAGAAGATAAAACCATAAAAGCTACATACTCCTGACTTCCCCATCTTCCTCACTCCTCCACACATTTGGATACTGTAACCCCATACCAAAAACTCCCCCTCCCATTACAATCACTTATAAAGATGTGATAATAAAGAAAATAAAAAGCTCCCAATTCCAAGATAGCCCACAATATCCCTGAGCCATTGGCATAAAAGGTTGTCACAACCACAGCGATCTCATTAGCCAAAATTGATGGAAGTAGTGTTGGAATGCAACTAATCCACTCACCAACTTCATAAGGGAAAGGAAACTTCCACGACTTGTTATGGTGTAGGGCATCTATTTGTGGGTAATTTAGAAAAAAATTGGAGAAAATGAGTGGACTGAAAAGAGAATGTTAGATGGAGATATGCATAAGTCCAAGGAATTTGAAGTGTGGTAGCAGAGCTGATAATGAGAAAGCACATCCTAGCCCGACTCTGCCCTTTCCTTAAAACATTGACAAACACTTGAACACTCACTGTAATGGAGAAGACAGACTAAGTAACAGAGAAAAGACTTGTTGAGTAGGGATGTGGTGACCTTCCAATCTTATGCTTGGACCTTGGGCTCATAGCTACCCCTGAAGATTTTAGTATTTATGCTTTAAGGCTTCTCACCTAGAGCTTCTACTTATCTAAACTGTTGGGAATTGGTTGAAAAAAAAAAAGTGGGTAATCAGATCTGGAAGAGCAGTTACTACGTCGAAAATATTTTGATCACAACTAAGAAATGAAGTACAGGTTTCAAAGTTCATGTCAGCCTTCAGATTTATACAATTAAACAAAAGCGTAATCTAATATTCCAAATTTGTCTCATTTTGAGTAATTTCCGCAAAGAAATTTCTCCATTAGTCGATGCCTCCAAAATGTCATTAAAGAAACTATAAAGTGACTACGGGAGAGGCTAAAATGGAAGTTGGGGTACCTGGTAAAATGGAAGTTGGGGTTTTTATCGTAAGTGTTAGTTATAGATGGATTTAGTTGATTATGCAGTTATAGACCGAAAGAAACATACTTACCAAACTATGGTAAGAAGATTTTGATTAGAACATTTCTACATGTTTTGTTCGTCTCCATACAGTGATGGTTCAATTATCTTGAATAACTTCTTAACCTTAAAGCATCTACTTCAGAAAAACCAAGGCTTTAAATAATGGGTGTGTTTGGATACTTTAGTTTTTAAGTCTTTTCGTAAATAAAAAATTCATGTGTTCGGACATCTTTGGCTTTTTCTTGGTTTTACAAAACCTTAATTTTCCTCAATTTTTGAAAAACTAGATTTTAGCTTTTTCAAAAAACTAAAAAACCACCCAATCCAAAGTTCCAAACTACCCTAATGATGAGGGGTGATATAAGCAAAATGGAATGAACTTCCCAAAGAACCGTATCAAATCATACAAAAGTACGCCTTAGTGTAAATCCGTTAAAACTGACTGCTTTAGAAGATTGCAATATTCCTCACCTGATCGAAACCATTCACAGCTTTTACTAATATGGATGAATAAACTTTATGAGCCTTAGTGGCCATAATCTCTTCTTTTTCTTCAACATAGGCAACACGAAGAGATGGGTACCTTCAGATAGCAATCACATTGAAAATTTTAAGTAGTGCGGCTTAAGAGGTATCTAGCATTATGGAAGGAATATAAAACAAAGAAATAAAAATAGAAAGAGAAGGCTTACCTTATCATTAAGTCAAGTATATCTTGGGCTTGAGGATCTCCAGAAGCTTTTTGTGTTCCAAACATTTGACAAGAAATAACATACGTGAATTTCATATCTGCTAGAGCATCTAATTGAGCTGACAACGTGTCATTCCCTCTTTCGATGGCGTCATAGCCTTGTAGAATGTCTAGATGAACAATACATGTGACTGGATTTAGTGGCTACAAATAAATAATGAGGTCAAATAACCAGCTCATGCGAGAATTTTAATATTGATGTCTATTCCCTAAGAAACTATATAACGAGTTTCACAAAACAAACCTTCATCCTCAGCCATGTCTAGAAAAGCTTGCAACTTCAAGGCTTTCCTATAGTACATCATGCCACGAACTGTTGCAGGTAGAAAATTCAGAATATTTTGCCTCTTTTTCGTTTAAATTCATATTTAAAAGAACAATTAATACTTAGGAGTCACCTGTCCTACTCAGAGTTTGCCCCCTGAAAGAAGCCCAATATCTAAGATCCTCTTCACCAATTTTGTCTTCCCATTCATTTGAATTCTCATTTCCCATGCGTTCCAATAGGTTACTCCACTCATCTGAGAGGGAAAAATGAAGGAACAACACAGATGAGTACCACTTGCTGAGTCCCATGTAAATGTTGATTACTATGCGCAAGTCTTAATATGGGCTTTACCTGGAAATATTT
Organism: Linanthus parryae; assembly: GCA_023055425.1. Lineage (NCBI taxonomy): Eukaryota > Viridiplantae > Streptophyta > Magnoliopsida > Ericales > Polemoniaceae > Linanthus > Linanthus parryae. The sequence continues at coordinate 43,934,718 of JALGPY010000009.1, forward strand.
TCTGCATATAAAAGCTGATGGACACTCCATCTTGGCTAGAGTGAAGTTCATTGCTTGAGAAGATAACTTCTTCTGATAGATGTGGAGTCAGAACACTGCAAAAAGATACGAGTATAAGAGAGTAGTTTTCTCTTTTGAAGGAATAAAAGATGCATCAAGGTACTACATGTGATGTAACCTTAGTTGACTTCTACCAATGGTTAATAAACGTTCCACATTACAGAACTAGAATCTTGATTAAAATGTTACTTTAGAGACTTTTCTGAAAGGTGATCCCACCATTAAGAGGAAACAGTGCTTTGCGAAAATGTTTTGAAGTAATTGTCCAAATAATCACTACAGCAAAAACCTAACTACAATTTCTTATTTATTAATTTTTTTGGTTACGGTATGAGATCAAGATGGTTCAAGTTGGAAAGTGTGCTTTCAGAAATACCAGTATTACTTCTAGAAATAGGAAAGATAAGGAATGCATATAAGAGATCACTTACAAGTTACAACCGAAAGGAACTCCAAAAACAAATAAAAAAATGTTGATTCATGAATAATAAAAAATGAAAAGTACTGACCTGAATGATAACATGTTACGCACTTTAGGCGCTCTAGGTATATCCATAAAGAGAGATGTAGCAAAGAATGAAATACGTCTACGGGCTTCTAAATTTGATGGTACATCCATTGCCGTATCTTTGACTGTAAGAAGCAAAAGGAATCGCCTTATCTGCAACAACGTATTTCATTGTTTATATCATGTCCTAAGTATCATTACACCATGGATTATCATTAATGGAATAAAAAAAGAAGTAAACCTGATCATTTAGAGAGCCAATATCGGGCAACGGGAAATGAATAGAATGCCTTGATGCAAAAAATTGTGGTTCAGTCTGGCTGAAAAAATCACTTTCTTCAACTTCTATTAGTTGTTGAGAATAGAGTGAATCCAAAAGTCTGCATTAGAAGTAACAGTGTAAGGTAAACTGAAAAATATTCAAACAATCTAGGAAGGGGCTAGATTCTGATTTACACCAGACCTGGAACCATTTATCATCATATCCTCAGTTACAAGCTCAAAAATATCTTGAAGAACTATGACAACTTTGCTATGATGGTCTTCATTTCCTGCAACCTTGTATATGAAACATGCAATCACCAAAAGCAATGAGTTGGCGAAAAGCAGCAACGAAAACCAAACTAAATTTTTTCAAATTTATTAATTACCAGTAGTTCTAAAAGCTCAATGCATTTAATCTGTAGAGCTGGTAATTCAGTCATCTTGAAGTTCTTAAGAAGGGTTGATTTCCCAATGTTTTCATCTACCTCCTCGATTATGCTGGAAATAATCCTAAAAAGTAGTAAACGAAAACAGGATCAGCGAGTTAGAAGCCAGAGATGTTAATGTTAGCATCTGAAGCAATCTAAATAAACATTGTACCATGTCGGAGCAGTGGTGAAGAATGGATATTTTTCTCCTGATGGACAATTCTTGTTTAGATCCTCCAAGAATTCTATCTAGTCATCAATTTAATGTCAAAATGTTTGAGCGTATAGCCAAAAAAGTTCTTTCTTAGATATGTAATAGTATGTAGTTAAACTTAGATATATGGAAACAGAAAAGTGGCGAACGTTGAACCACAGTAGGCCCGTACATAATTCCATGATTTCATTTATCGACAAATAAAATGGGACATGAATAAAGTTCAACAACGTACAAAACATTTCCTGCTTAATCAATCATTTACTCCAGTTTCTCTCGATTAGGAGGTATAAATAATAATTTGTAGCTGAGAGAGCTTTGGCATTAGAAATAAATTCATTATTTAAATTGAAAAGTACTCTCTAATCCAGGATGGTCAACCATGACATGCTGGTTTGTACTGCAGTGGGAAAAATCCGCCTGCTCAATACTTTGATCCTCCTTTGCAAATTGAACAACTTAAAAATCCCCTTCAGTGAATTTTTTTACTTGCCATCAATTGAAACGGATTAAGTACAAGGTTTATTAGGGAAACATAAAACTTCGGCATAGTTGACATTTTAGAGGGCAATAATACACATTTTTACTTTTTGTCTCGAAAGAATACCAAAGGTAGCATTCCGCATTTCAAAAGCTTAAACTTGTTTAGATAGTAGTTTGCAATTCTAGGAAGCTCTTCACATTGATCGAGGATATGAAAGGATGATCTCGTTAAACAGTGTCATTTCTTCTCACCTTCTCTCCAGATCACCCACCACAAGTACCTCAAGTATAGACTTCAGCAGATCATAGCACTCCATAACCGCACAATACATATTTTCATCTTTTCTGATCTTTTTGCAGAGGCTTTGATCCTTCCCACTGAAAGCACTTGTAATTCTTACTGCTGCAGAAAACTATGAAAAAGAGGATAGGTGAGTAAGAAAAAAAGTAGCACTAAGGCCCCACTTTCTTTGCCTAATTTTACGTGACTTTTTGCCTTTTTTAAGTCATAAAACAGGTTATAATGTACTCATTTTCGTTAGAACTTATTTCAGGTAACATTTTTTTTTATCTTTTTTTAAGACAAAAAAAAAGTTAAGTTTTTTCTAACTTCGGATTTTCTTACATTTTACTCCTAAAACCCACTTTTTAGGAAATAAAATAGAAGAAATGCAAACAATTTTTTCTCCTTCTAAAAGATGACTAAAGCTTTTTAGAAAATGTCACAGTTTCGAAGTAAGCGAGCACAAGTTAATAGATGATAGTTTCCATCAGAATACCTTATTCGCGAGAAGGAAGACGGGCCAGCGAACAACACCAGAAAATGACTCTGAAGATAAAGGGATCTTCATCAAGTCCATCTCCCTATAATCAACGAGGATAATATCGTGAGGTTCTTATCAGCAGAGCTGCAGAAGAGCAATGTTGTAGAAAATAAAAGAACCTGTTACTTATTATGTCCTCTTCTCGGAAGCTACTGATAACATGGTTCCAGACCACAATGAACTTAACAATATTGTGTTTCTCATTTTCAGGTGCCTGAGAGAGGATCAGTTCAACAGTTACAGCAAAAAGCAGAAGCATAAATGGTGTCACTTCATTGCACATCACAAGTCAATAAAACCATACCGTTTGAATCCTCTGTTCCAGAAAACGGACTATCATGTTGTCTTTTTCATCTTTTGTTGGACGTGGAATGAGCCGTTTATTAAATGCGGAAGGTAAAGACTGGAATCTACTTCTTAGCATTCCTAATGTCCGAATCTACACAGAACAAGACGAGTAAGCTGATTGATGTATTGCTTAAAATAAAATGAATCTTCTTACCTCTCCAAGATGATGCAAGATTCCGTATAATCCACCAAATATTGCGCAGAAAACAGAATACCAGATCTGCGTGTCCATAAAGTAGATCTGGGAGAAAAAGAAACGTTTAACATGTATATATTAAAATATCAAGGTATTTCCTATTTCCTAAATTCCTACCATACGAAATTAAGTGGAACATCTCTGGCCATCGTACTACTAAACTTCCAAACCAGAAATCATTTCAAGACATTTCAGTCCATTGATATCGTCCATTACATTGGAACCACACCAAGGTAACATTCACATGCAATCCACCTGTATAACTCAAATATTCAAGTAGAATTGAACAAAAACCCAATAGTAAGGAGGTTTGTTCTCATTTTAGCTCAAATATTATTATTGTTTTAAGGACAAGATCAGCACAACGCGAGTTCAAACTTCATTGCTACAGAGAATTAACCCAAACTCGATAAGCAACTCACCAAAATGACAGGAGCCCAAATTGCAGCAATTGCACCGGCGTTACTCTGGACTGAATTGGAAAAAGAAAATGTGCTGTAATTTGAATGAAGAACATACAAATTATCCAACCTCTTGTGCTGAGATTGAAATTTTACCTTTTGGGAATAACTCGTGCCAGTCATAATCTTTTACCCCAAAATTCATGATTTGTCTTGTTGATGCCATAAGTGGTTTTATCTGGGTGTTCAAAGGTAACAACCGTCAGTGAGCCATGATTTAATTCCATTCACAAGTTAAATTAACATTAACATATAGCAAGTGATGGATTATCTGAGGGTACTACTGGAGAATGTCAAATTCGGCAAGTGATCGTGCATCACACAGCATGCAATCACTACATTATAATAACCTAAAAGTAATGTGAAAAAAGAAGAATTACCTCGAGGTTGTAGCTAAAGGTGAACTTGCATAATAACAACAGCACCCAAAAGAAAGTGTACCTGCATGAAAAAAGACGGATCTCTCAAGTCTTAAGTGAGGGTCATTAGAGGAAATAAGATGCACCCAACACTGTATGCTAGGGATCAAGAATTTACTTCAATAGTGCCACTTGGCTTTCTTGCATTCCTCGTCCAACATATAGCCTAGGCTAAATGATACAAAGATAAAAGAACAAAAATCTTATGTAAGTTGAAAAAATCTTATCAAGGGGATTCCTATCAAACTATAAAAGGACAACCACAACACATTTTTTATTGATCTTAAGTGACGCCTTCATTTCTTACATGTCACACAGCAGTTGCAGACCCAAGAGACTAAAGACAGAAAGTTCCACTCAGAATTGTCTAAAGGATGATCGCTTATGATGTGCATGCGCCAAAATAAACAGATAAAAATATTTGTTTTCCGAAGAGCATATGGACTATGATGCCCAATAAAATTTCTTACCTCAGTCCACCATGAGAGAAAGGCACACATCTGCCAATTTGAGCTCTCAATAAATCTACCAACAGCAGGCACGAAAAATAGGACCATGTCGACTGCATTGGTCAACAAGTAAAAGGCAACAACAGCCATATAGGAAGAATAACACCACTCTCCGAGCCAGCTGCCATTTCTTGTGGTGTAACATGTGTACTTTCTCCTAGATCCAGCATAATATACTGAAAGAACAATTGTCCAAACAATTGCAACAGTCACCTTCAGGGCATGCTTGGTGATCTGAGACTTGTTTTTGGTGCATCTAGTTTTCCACATAAAAACTATATCAAGAACAGCTGCAGAACAGAATTTCTCATCAGATTCTCATTGCGTAGGAGGAAGAAATTGGGAAAGGCTTGTAATAAGGCGCCGTTTTCTTTGCCTAATTTGAGGCGACTTTTTACCTTTTTTAGTCATAAAAAGTTCTATTTTGCTCTTTTTTCTTAAAACCTTTTTTGGATAACTAGTTTATCTTTTTACAAGACTACGTTTAAAGCCCCTGCATGAAATCCCGGGTTTGAACTCGAGGAAAAAATACTATTCTCGAAAAAAGAAGTTAATTCTATCTAACTCAACTTTCTTTTATCTTTTTACTCCTTGAAACTACTTTCTAGGAGATAAAATAGAAGTTCAGTAAACAACCTTTTTTACTAAAAAGGTAAGTAAAACTCTTTAGAAAACTTAATAGGCACAAAGCAAGGCAATCAAATTTCTGTTCTAACAGGGACTAGTTTCTTAAACTAGTTGGATGGTAATGGAAAAATTACCACTCAAATCCATTACAGCAAACTCTAGGTTCTATATTAAGGCCTAGAACTCCCTCACGACCTTTCCAACTTCAAGTCTTGTTCGGATAGTCGCCGTATATATTCCTAGTTCATCAATGGAGAAGATACCATCTCATTTAATTGCTATTCTGCCACTCTACTCGCCTAAATCAGGCACAACTTTGTCATTTCCGCTCATGTTCTTATGTCATATCTGTTTCACCGCCCTGGAGGTGGAATAAATCACTCTTCTACATAACCAAAACAACATTTTTGGTACACTTCTAACAGTAACCAATTCTTCTCAGCTTATCTTCTATTCCTGCTAGTGATATGATTGCATAATACTTTTTGATAAAACCGGAGAAGTTTATTGATATGATGCTTAGCTATTACAATCGTGCCTATACAGGCTTAAAACCACATAAAATAGGAACAAAATAAATCTAATTAACCTATACTTGGAAAGAGAATTTAGTCCGATAAACATAATTGATAATTACTTAATATATCTTTTACTCTCCATACTGTGATAAACACCGGCCTCGCAAGAAATTCAAAGAAATTGAACACATTGAATTACCTCGTAATAGTTTAAGAACTGCTGATGTAATGAAAATGCTCATGACATCCTCAAGTATTGTTGCATCAAACACTTGTATTGGAGAATCTAGATCATGAGATGCCATGATAATCATTGCCTAAAGTAATAAAAATAACAATTAGCGATTAGCAAAACTTGCTGAATATGCATATAGGAGAAACATTATCTTTCAGACCTGCAGTGATAGGATAAAGAAGCTCCACATCCTATCAAAACTCCTATAAACCTGCCAAAATGACCGTATCTCGACGAAGTTTGTCTTTCCTAACCACATCTTCTCTTGTTCCTCATCTGTACCAGCCTACAAATCATCGAGTTGGATCGAGGATGTTAACGTCAAATTATAATGACAAGAAACATTTATAAGTCGAGCAATCATCATTTTTCTTCTTTTCTAGAAGTTAAGTCACGATTTTTGAAATTTCAATAAGCTCGCACAAATTCATCATATCATTGTGCTTAGAGATAGAAAAAAAGTGGGTGGACACTGAGAGCTACATGGAGAGCGAAATGAGTAAAATTATTATAGTAAATGATTGATATTGACAATAGTGAATTGTCCAAAGTGAGGAGTTCTAGCAGTCAATGTAATGATTTGCATATAATGAGTCATATACGAATGTAACAAGGTATCATATTTCACCTCCACTTCGTCTTTGCTTCTTTCCTTCTTATTTTCCCGAGTTGGTGTAACTGATCCTCGGGCCTTTTTGACCTTTTGATCTTCTGGAGGCTTTGTAAGGAAGAAATTATGAGTTGGACGCATGGGCCAGCCTAGTGTGAAGCACTCAGGAGACCTACAGATAGTTGAGAAACAATTAAGTGAGCATATTGCTAACAGGTGAAAGACAGAAGCCTTTTCAACATACAAGTAAAAAAAGGTAAAGAGTTGTGACCAGAAATATTCATTCAGGTCATCATAGTTTCTCCAAGTAGAATGATCAGCTGTCCCGTTTTTGTTTTTCCTAGCTTCCTTGGGATTGATAAATAAAATAAAAAACAGAAGTTAGATAAGAGAAAAATGCCCACAAAAAAGATGTACTTGAGACTGCATACCTCTCGTATAACTGTGTATATTGGCACCACAACATTGTTTAGGAAAGACTCAGGCCCTCCTCCATAAACAGGCATGACCTTTTCCCCAGTAGTCATGCTAACAGCTCCAATCATCAAGCAATGCAATTCAAATGCCATCTGAAAGAATAGCCAAACAACTACTTGAAGAATGAGTGCTAAGGAAACATATCTTGCGGGTTCTAGTGATAGAATATAGCTAAATCTGGAACAGTGGAAACTCAAGCCAGTAGAGCATACACGCATTCAGATAATATTACTTCCTAAATGACGAAAAATTACTATGCTGACCGAATGAAGACTTCAGTAACTAATGAATTATAATAGATTCATTGAACTACAATGTTTTACAAACTTCTACAGAAAAAAAGTGCGCTTATATCTACGAAATAGTATAGCATGTCTGCTTACATTGTGAAAAATATAACAAAGGCACTCTGGCATGAACCGCAAGTTTGCGGCCTCTCCCCAAATAAGTAGGTAAAGAGCTAGATACAAAAGCTTATATTGCTGGGCTTCTTGTTTCACGTATGGCAATCTGCATGGACACACTAGATGAGAAATTGAGCTAACAAACAAGTTCATGAAGTTAAGATAATTGTTGGCAATAACGATGATGAAAAGTGCTGATGAACTATTTCACAGTCATTCACCAATAAGTAGCCTTCCATTGCCATTAAACCCACATGATGGCTAGTGAAATCCACAAGGTGTAAAACGCAAGTGCTGGTGAATGTTCTAGAAGACTTTTAACACTCCCTCCGTCCCATTTTGTTTGTCTTGTTTGACTTTTCGCACATATTAAGGTAATGGAAAAAGATGCAAAAAAGTCGTGCACTACCAAAATTACCCTAGCATAGTACATGTGGATCCGTATAGAAAGACTACAATCATGTGATTAATGAAGGGTGATACTGGAAAAAGTGGTGGTAAATAGTTAATGTGTTTTCAAAGAATACACAATTTTGGGACAAGGAAAGTTGGCAAACAAGACAAACATTTTGGGACGGAGGGAGTATTATGATTAAATAATTGTCATAAAATGTTTATATGGACCAGTCTTGATAATCAGTAAGGACACTAGCCATGATTAGCATGGTCAAAAGATGCCACTCTTGAGCAACTTTTTTTATATTTTTAAGAAAATTCTGGCCTTAAATTTTGAGTTACTCTCATAAAACGGCTGACACGGCCACTGTTATGGCTGCCAATGCCACAGCCGGGAACCATATGATTTGAATAATAAGAGTTAATTAAGATAAGCAAGAATGGTTGAAACTACATAGCTGATTTATCCAAGACTAGACAGCAAAGCCTACACTGTGGTTAAGAATAGAGTAATGGACTGGTGGGAAGTCACACCTCGAATGAGTTTAGTGGGCGATTATTGTAAACATCGCATGTTTCAACAAAAAGGGTAGACCAAAAATCAAGTTCTACCAAACAAACTTTGGCTTATGAAGTATCATAGACAAAAACGTTCCTAACTCGAAACACAGAAGAGAAGCATCAACGTTCATCTCTTACCTTATATTGCTTTTTCTCTTCAAAAACTTGCACCAATTTGTATAGTTTTTGAAGAACTTCTTCATCAGTTCATTGACAGCTTCGTCCCCTAACTAACACCAGCAGAGACCTAAGAATTCAGTTTCCAGCTATATGAAATGAAGGCAAAAACCTGAGAGTGGAATCGCATATCTACCTTGGATGCATTTGTTTGCTTGGAACTACGCCGAATAAGAGTGTTGGCAAGAAGCAAAATGAGGTGTTCCCTCTGATTTGCAACATTACCTTTCTGTGAGGAGAAATTTGATAAGGATGCAATAAGATACCATCAATGTCCAAAAAATCTAAACACGGAATATTGTAAGCATGTTCCCGTGTTCTAGACCTCCATGCAAACATTACATTTTAAAATTGAGTACAAAATACAGAAAGGAGATGTAACCTGAAATCCAAAGCACATCTGTAGCCAATCAAATATGTCAATGTGAGCCACATGTCTCCGTAGATCTTCCAGAAAAGGTAAACCACGAATGTTGCGAACAGCAGCCACTGTAGCTTTAACCTGTAGTATTTTTGGTTTGTTTAGCAAAAAACTTATTACATCTTGCCCATTTGGTGAAATGTTAGAGAAAACCCAGCTGACATATTCACTAGGTAGAAAGCTGTTGAACAGATGCTGTTTGATAGATGCCCTACTCTTTCACCTCCAAAATTTCTACCCAAATAGGGTTGTTTGGCCCTCTAAATACGAAAATAGGCCTTATTTAAATGTTACCACCAAAATTGGCCTGTTTTGAAACCGAGTTAAGACTTGGTTTCTAGGTTTGAAACCTAGTTATGAAGACTTGGTTTCAAAGGGACCATTGGCCAGTTTTGAAACCAAGTCTACATAATTTGGTTTCAAGCCTAGAAACCAAGTTGTCAAGTCTCAGTTTCAAAACAGACCTACTTAGGTGGCCAAACAGGCCTATGTAGGCGAAAAGTTATTTGAACTCTAGCCATGAAATCCTAATCGCTAGAGAAAAGCTGATACTAATATAAACATTTTAAAGCGGGAAGACAAAGAACACTAATGAAGAATATCAGACCTCGGGGAGTTGCATAATTGCTTGATGAATGCCTCCTTGGTCAAGAGGGAGAATATTGTATGGCACAAAGAATTCAGATCTTGCATCAATGCCATCCCTCTCGGCAACGGCCTGAACAGCGGAATGATTTTTAACATGCATAAATATAATCCATATTTTTTTTAGGAAAAAAATGTGACCGTGATGATGAAGAAGAAGTAGATGAAACCTGCGAACCTGCGGCTTTGCAAACTGTGCTTAGTACTTCAAACAGAACAGAAGCAATAGCGCGTGCTTTATTCAACTTCTCTCTGCAGAGATGTAATTTGAGAAGTTATTTCATTTTTTACTCAAAACCAAAATCTCAAAAAATTCATGCTAAATAAAGCTACCCACAGTAGATAGTAAACCAGGTAACCAATTAGCCGAAAATAATACCTATTTTCAAGACTACACGCTGCACTGTGTTTGATGATGTAGTCTTTGTATTGGCGATAAACACGTCTGAGTTCACGTATATCACTCTTCTCCTTCCTTCTTCTGATTGTAATTTCTTCATCCTGTGATATCAAGTGAAAAAATGATATCCAGAAAAAGAAAACTAACGGGAATGTATACAGGGAAATAGAAAGGACACAATGAACAACCAGCAACTTAAACTGCTCTTTTAGTTATTTCTTTAGAATCTCAAAATCATTGTGACTAGGCTTCAATGACAGGCAACAGCTTCATTCGAGAGAACAAAATATGAAATTACGAAAAGGGGGTGAAAAAACAACATGCCGAGAATGTCAACAATGTTGCAAAACAGCATGCTTGCTTACTGATCTAGACTGATTTTGCAACCCAGTTAGAGTGACTACCTGTTCAAGTCGCTGAAGAAGAGAAGTTTTGAATTGGCGAACCCCGCGTGCATTTGAATTGCGATCCAGATTATGAGCTACTTCAAAGGCATGGAAACGACCTGCCCACAAAACCCAACACACCATACATCAAGAATGTAAAATCATCAACCTCAAATCATTGCTTTCTTCCATTTTTTCCCATTTTAATAGGTAAGCATCTACGAAAATGAAGTTGGTGCACCGTTGGATCCAGAAGTTATTACTTCCTAGAATTAGAGGCATTCATAGGCGCCAAAGAGGCCAAAATATTTTCCCAAATCTTGTGAAACAAAATCCCAAGAAAGAAAACCAACTGGAGGAAGATATGTGATATTGCTTCTGTCCAATTTAGCGAAAACATTAAGGCTTCGTTTGGTTGCTGGTAAAACATTTTCCCGTAAAATGTTTTCCCTTGTTTTGGTGCTGTTTGGTTGGAAGTAAAATGTTTTTGCTCAAATGATGTAAAATGATTTACACATTTCAAATACGTAAGCCATTTTCCGGAGAGTGAAGGAGCACAACAACAACTCATACTAACACCTCCACCACCACTACCACCTACCTCCGCCGCCACCCACCTTCACCGCCACCCATCACTGCCATTTCCGTCACGGCCCACTGTTTTGGCAAGGGTCAACCAAACATGAGAAAATAATTGCAGGGAAAGCTTATTCACACAAAACATTTTACGCGTAAAATATTTTCCCTATAAAACACTAGGGGATTGCCCGTGTCCGAGGGCACTACCCAAAAAACATGTTTAATAATCGATTTTGCTGGAGAAGAAGATGAAAATGGCGTCCCATAACTTCTGATTAATTACGAAAATTAATCCGAGAGAGGGTAAATTTCCAAGTAGTGGGGAGTTAAGTGGGTAGTTAAGTAGTGGGTAGTATGTGAGAACTAAATGCTGGCGTTGATTTATTTAATCTAAATGTTGAAAAGTCCTTAAACCATGCTGTTTTATAGAATAGATTTTACTGCGAACCAAACATAGCCTAAGAATTGAAACATTACAATACCAAGAAACCAATTTTCTAAGTAAAAATTCAAGAAAACAGAATCATTTGAGTGTCAAGTGTTACAATTGACATTTTCTAAAACCAACCCACGAATCATAAAATGCACTCACAAAGGTAAGCGACACGAGGCTCTTCCTTTTCAATCAAGTTCGCCACACGGAGAAACCTCTGAATCTCCGAAACAAGCGTCACGGGAAGCTTCTCACTGTCGAAGGGCTCAAGAACATGGTCGCGGCCGAAAGTGATTGCTCTCGTGAATGGTCTCCTGTTATCGCTGACGTAATTCCCTCTTCTGTTGTTGCTCGAGCCTTCGCCGGAAGGCTCCGCCGGAACGATCTCCGTCGACATCGCGGAGGAATTGGGTAATGATGGTTCAGGGGTTTGATAAATAGTAGTGTGATGGATCTTGTGTGCATATGCATTGTGGAATTGCTTTTTGGGTTGGAGCTTTTTGAGAGAAAGAGAGGGGTTCTTTATGCTTTTGCTTTTGATGAATCTGAGTTGGTTGGTTTCTCTCTGTGTAGCTTTTTTCTTTGATCAAATACTGAGGAGGGAAGAGGAAGAAGAAAGTGAGTGAGGGGTTTTGGACTGGTTCTGATTAAGAAAAGGAAGGGAAAGTGATGAGGTTTTCAAAGGGGGGTTTAGATGGCGGGTTTAAATTTTCTGATTTAGGCCCTATATTTTATTAGAGAAGCAGTGTAGACCTTAAAGTTTAGCTCCTATATTTTTGAAGATCCAGCATGTGGTCTCGGATTCGAACCGGCTATATGATGAAATTCTCAAAATACACACGCGCGCGCACAGATGCACTTTTTATAGAGTATTGTCTCGCTGAAAATTAGTTACCAGTAGTATTGATTTTATCAGAAAATCCTCTTGTAGTTTCACTTTCACCGACATGATGCACCATTTTTCAAACAGAATCCTCCCTGCAGTTCCACTTTTACCGACACTTCGCTACCAGCAGTTTTAGTAAAATGATGACGATGTCAGTAAAACTGAAACTGTATGAGGGTTGGTTTCTGACAAATTCAAAAACTATTAGTAGGTAAGTGTCAGCGAGACGATACTACATGAGAGTTTTCTGTTTAGATGAGCTAAAATAAGTGAGAGGTTGAGCTTAAAAGCTCATTTAATCTGTAGTGTTTGGATGTGATAGATTATTGTAGAATATTGATAAAAAAATATATTTTTTTTAGGATAACAAGGTTCGAACTCGGAATCTCGTGCCAAAATTTCAAACACTTTACCACTAAACTAAGACACTTTTGCATTAAAAATACCATACATCAACTTAATACGTCCGGAAGTTACCAACAAATATCCAGATTCTTCCAAAAAAATTCCGGATTTCTAACTTGAAATCCGGATTTCTGACTTGAAATCCGGATTTCTTGATTTTTAGCCAGAATTCCGAAATTTTAGGCGGACTTCTAGATGTTTAGGGGTTTGGAAAGTTTTGACCGATTTTTTTTTTGAATTTTTGACTTTTTCCTTTTATCTCTACTTCCTTGCATCCAAACAAGCCAATTATGATATTTGGATGCTCCTTTTGCTTGAAATAGTTAATTTGTCCTGTTTCACCCAATATTTATTATTACCACTATAATTGCTCTCAAATGATACTATCATCACATCAAATTATATTGTGAACCTTAAATAAGTAAGTATCGTTTGCATTATTACACACGATTCCTTAGTATCTTACTTAAGTTAATTTTACAAAGTAGATCGGCCTTTATGTAGTTGAAAAATGATAACTATATATGTCTTATGTTGTTACGAGCTAGCTCAAATTCAATCTGACATCGGATTTAAAAGTAATTTAGGTTTAGATAGACGAGCTACATCATAATTCATAGTATCTTACTTAAGTTAATTTTACAAAGTAGATCGACATTTATGTAGTTGAAAAATGATAACTATATATGTCTTATGTTGTTACGAGCTAGCTCAAATTCAATCTGACATCGGATTTAAAAGTAATTTAGGTTTAGATAGACGAGATACATCATAATTCGGCCCGGACAATTTTGGACATCGTGATTATAACTTGGGCAAATATTAGGACAGGGACGTCAACCCATCCAGCCCACCGAGTTGCCGTTTGACTTTAGGTAAGCCTAATAAATTTTGGTAAATGTATGGTATAAGGTATTATATATAGACAATCAAAGTTATAATTACATAGTTTAGCTTGAATAGAGTCAAATGATAAGCACACTTTGACAAAAAAAAAAAAAAAAAAAAAAGAAGAAAAAAAAAAAGAAAAAAAAAAAAAAAAAAAAGAAGAAGAAGAAGATAAGCACACTGTACAACTTTACACATATTTTGCACTTATCCTTGTGAATGGGGAAATGACCGCGACTATATGGCTTACGCTTTAGTGCAAAGGATGGATAGATTTCCTTATAAATTAATCATATAATTTTTTTGGTATTAATTTAAACATAGTATTTGTTAAATTATGAGTAAACCCAACAACTTCGAAGCTACCTCTCGCAATCAAATCCCCACATATTTTCTCTAGGGTTATTTTGAAAATCTTAGTGGTGTTTTGGAAAACTGTTGGGTAAGGGGTATTATGATAAACTGTAGTGTAAGGAGTATTATGAGAAGATGTAAGAATTTTGAGAAAAACATTGTTTGATAAACTATGTATACCGCTTGATGTAAAATAACACTTCTTCAATTTTGTGTTTGATAATTATTTTGTTAGGCTTGCGGTAAGAATAAAATGACAATGCGAGACATCATAGAATAAATAATGCTATCAAATAGGTAATTTTGAATTTAATATTATGCCATAGAAAAAGTATATTAAAGAAAATATCAAAAGACATATTCGGAATAGCAACCCTTCTCGACTTGTCAAAATAGCGGTGGGAAAACACCTACTGTTAGACTTTAGAGTGGATAAACAATAATTTATCAAACACATCAAATGCTATTTTTGAAATTAAAAAAAAGCAAGCGTTTTGACAACAAAAATATTATCAAACGGCCTCTTAATGATGTACTTCCTCAGTTCCATCTCTTTCTTACTGCTAGACTTTAGAGGTCACTTTTAACCGACTAATTTAGCAACGATATGAAACGAAAATTTTCTATTTTTTTTTCATAAAATAATAGTGTTAAGAAAGACGATGTATAATATTGTGAAAAGATATACATTATTTTATCATATCGTAGTCAAATTAGTCTGTCCAAATGATCCCCAAAGCCAAACGTGAAAAAAGAGAAGGAACATAGTAAGTACATTTTGTGTAATAAAACTCTTAAGAGCTTAAAAGTTACTTAGTTACTTTAATGCACACGTAGCGATAGTAAAGACACCACTATAATCTTTGATTTCCCTTTTCTTAAGTGCAGCTAATGGTCGTCCATAAGTTGGTAGAGAAAAAAGTTATAAAGCAAAAAAGTAGTAGATTACACATGTGAAAACTACTGTCTTAAGTAATCCCATAGACAGAGAGCTGGCAAGGTGCTATTGTGGATCAAAAGCTAGTAAAACTTGGTGTAGTTGAGTTATTGTACATTGAGCTTTTTGCTAGAAAATAGGTATATAAGACATGAAAAAGAAGGGAATGAGAAAAGCATGGGGTCGAACCTGAGGAGTACATCTCTTCTCTTCGGGGATATTTTCTTACTCGCTAAGAAAATGTTTAAACATGAGTACGAAATTACCATTGATTTAGGTGAGAGATGTTGAACACAATGCCCCGTTCAACCCTATAAAAGATTGTCACTCCCAGAACCAAAACACAAGTGCTTTTCTCCGAGGAAGGGTAACAAGTAGAAGATGATCACTCCAACAGTGGCGGAGCTAGCAATTGATTGAGAGGCCCAATTTTATATCGTAAAGTCGTTTCACAAAAAAAAAAAAAAAAACATAGATTATATATGCTTCACAGATACTTAGATTTTGAATTACAAAAATATTTTTTAATTGACAAATTTGTCACCAATCAGGTTTGAACTCGAGACCTAATGCAAGACCTCATGCAAGCTTCCAACATTTTACCACTTGAGCTACGACCCTAGCTACTCAATAACTAAAACATTTGAGGTAGTGATATAATTATTTGTAAGTTATATATACATAAAGCTTAGTTTTTCAGGTAAAATCGCAATAATAAAGATTACTTTAATTATATTCTATACAAGGACACAAATGAATAAAAAAAAATCTAGTGAATGGGATAAAATTGTAGCTACAGAAAACTTCCGTTTAGAGGGGGGGGGGGGGGGGGGGGGGGGGAGAGTGGGGCACTTCTCACCCCTTGGGCCCAACAGTGATACTCAGGGGCACGCCAGCCAGGGAGGGGGAGAGACCGTGAGCTTGCACTTGTCTATGTTCTGTTCACATTTTTTTATTTTGTCTTTCAAATATATTGTTGGATTGATTTGTTATTAAAATACACTAGTAACAGGGGTGATGGATGTCCTCAATTGTTGTAACACAAACTACAGACTCACAAATTTTAAGAATACTTATGATAGAAAAATGGTGGTCGGATAAGAGTGAGGGGGTTCCATTATAGGACTCAGTCTTAATATGCCTCCGCCCCTGCACTTTAAGACCCGAAACACAAGCAATCAAGCATCTCTTCGAGGAAGGAGAAGCGCTGCCTGAAAGAGAAGTAAAACCTTAACAACTATCAATCTCGAGTCTTAACAAATAAACTTCACGAGTAACAGTGTCCTTTAAGAAAATATTCAAAATTCTAAAAATTTGCTGCAATTTCAAATATTTGGAGGTGTTATAGTAATGTACCTGTTGTAACAGAACTCCTGTTTCAGAGCTCTGTTACCAGTTTGTTGTAACCTGGGGGTATTCGAGCAAGAACGACGAAAGCGAAACAAGAACGAGACAGATATTTAACGTGGTTCACTAACGAATTCGTAACGAACCCGCTAGCTAATCCACGGCCAGAACCAGATATTTTATTGAGAAGAGAACCCGATTACAATGCACGTCGTGGCCAGAACGGCCACGGCGGCCACCCGAATTAACCCACCAGACACACGCCTCTCAAACCTACCAAAGCTAATAAACCTGTGTGTGTGTGTTGTTAGTGCCAGCCCACTTTATATACTCATGTGTGGCCAAAAGTGACTTGGGCACAAAGCAAAGAACCACCTCCTCAAAACTACATGGAAAGTTTTTATGTCCAAACAATACCAAAAACAAAATTGACCTCCTCACAAACATGCCGTTTTGATTCAAGGCAACATTCCTAACAAATCTCCACCTTGACTTGAATCATCTCAGCAACCTGAAACCAGAACTGGATGCTTCTCTTCTCAAACCTGAACTGGATTCGTCTCCCAGAACCTGAAACGAGCACGCCTCCCCAAACTGATGTTCCGCAGCTGTATGCGAAACTCAAATCGCCAAATCGTTGCTCCAACTACCATGCGTTCCTGCAACGAATGCGCCCGATGTGGTTGCACTTCCGGAAACAAAAACAAGTGCTCCACCCAGAACCAGACTCGAATAAATTCACTGAGAAAGCAGGACAGAATGTATCCCAGATGCGCCCAATTGCGCCAGACAGATGCACCATGACAGAATGCCCAGATGTCATCCAGACCAGATGCACCGATGACGAGTGCCCAAATTGTCATGCCCGATGCGCTCCGTATGCCTCAGATGCGCCAGATGCTCGCCAGAAACAGATCGCTCCAGATGCGAGCTCAGTGCGTGTCATGGTACACGCTACAAAACCTGATGCACGCCAGAACAAGCTCGTGCATAATGCGCGTCAGAACCAGAACTAGATGCGTGCCAGGAATCTCACGCGCCAGATGCTCCATGCCAGGAGCCCAGAACCGGATTCAATTCACACACCAGATGCTCCACGCCGGGAGCCGGATTGCGCCTGAACGTCAGTCATAATGCCAGATGCGCGTGAACCGCCAGATTCGCGCCAGTACTGAATGCGTGCTGGATTTGCCAGATCCCTTGCACGCCTAATCAGATGCGCGCCAGATTGCTCCGAAAGGAGCCCGGATAGCCCCCTGCACAGGACTTCAGATGGTGGGTGTACCTGCTTCTCTCTCAGGAACAGATCAATCTTGATCGCCAAACCAGACACCGTTCTTGGCGGAATCTCGAAACCCAACTCCTGATAGCCTGCTCCACCTGAAGCGCGAAACCCTAGCTTTGAGTTCCACCAAAACGTGAAACCCTAGATCTTGGCTCCACCCTGATCTTGGAACCCCGGCTCTGATACCAGCTTGTTGTAACAGAACTCCTGTTTCAGAGCTCTGACCAGTTTGTTATAACCTGGGGGGATTCGAGCAAGTACGACGAAAGCGAAACAAGAACGAGACATATATTTAATGTGGTTCACTAACGAATTCGTAACGAACCCGCTAGCTAATCCACAGCCAGAACCAGATATTTTATTGAGAAGAGAACCCGATTACAATGCACGTCGTGGCCAGAACGGCCACCCGACTTAACCCACCAGACACACGCCTCTCAAACCTACCAAAGCTAATAAATTTGTGTGTGTGTGTGTTGTTAGTGCCAGACCACTTTATATACTCACTAGTGGGCGCCCCGCGCGCGCTGCGCGCGGTGCGGCGGCGATGTTTGTGTCGGTGAAAAATCTCACGTTGTCTGTGAATTTGAGTTTTTATTACATTATTGGATAGTCATTACACAGAAGGAAATTAGGAAAGCTGGATATAAAATTGGCAGAGTTTTATGGAGTAGGAGCAACACTTCGGACTACCCATTTGGTTATTCTGGGGTTCCCGTTTTGGATATTTCTTTGGACACGAACGTGGAATGTTGATGCTGCATTTGTTGTATTTGCATTGATTACCACCTGCTGCTGTTCCTGCAAGTAAGATGTGTTAATTTTGTATATAGCAGTTGGGTCTTCATAGTGTATTCATTGTATTTTTGTAGATACCTGAGCAGTCAGTGCCGAAATTTCAGTGAGGCTTTTGTGCAGCACTGTTTCTACAGCCCTACCAAATATAGTTGCATCCATGATACCTGTTTCATCTTTAAGTTCCACGTACATACGGCCACTGTAATTGGAATTGCGTAAGATCCAGGCTAGTATAATCATAATTATGTAAGATGCAGAAATATGTTTTTAATATGTATAACCTTGGTATAGTATCGTGCTGACGGTTGCGACAGTTATATCCTCGGGGACGGAATTGTTGGCGTTTGCAGTGTAGGCAAGCATTGTACCATACTTGTTGATTTGAACTGCTAATACCTGTAAGGTGCAACATTTTTGTAGTCTCCTGGCCTTAACCCATCAAAGAAGATCCCTGATAGATCAATCATGTCGTAAATAACTTGTGAGTTGAGGCAATCATTGGTGTTAGGTGAAATATGAAAGAAAAAAACATGAGCAACTTGATTACAATAACATAAAACTAAGTGAGAGACACTCCGCATTTTATTGAGCGGATCTTGGGAGGAAGGGATGTAGAGTACTGAAGAGAGCTCAATTTCACTGATCATCTCAAAGCTTGCAGAGAAAGACTCTATTTTGAACCCTCTATAATTTACTTCTGCCATGATCCTATCCACCTCTTTTAGTAAACACATTACTATATAAAGTACATATTCATAAGACCCGGGGGCACAGTTCTACTAAACCTGGCATTTTTGAAACTTCGCAGAAAATATTTCATTTAAGGAACGTTGTAGCAAAATTCCATCCAACCTCAACGACGTACCAATAGTTCGGATTACCATTAATTATAATTTCAATATCATGAAGACAACAACCTATATGTCGATTAGTTCGCAGTCAATGACCAACAAAAAGACGTTTGTGGGCATAATTGGTGCATAAATATCCTTTCACTCAGCTATATTTTTATTTCAAGCTAAAAATAGCGCTGCAAGGGCGCATCCTCACCCACAGTATAAAATAATAAGCACATTCATTGGACTGAAAAACAGATGGGCCTCCAACACTAAAAAGAATACATTAATAAACTCGGAAATTCAATGTGTTTACAGTATCTATCTTTACTCTGCTTATTAGGGACTCCACTACTGCATGAACATCACATACACACAAAGCATAATTGGTGAGGATTTGATCCTCCCTGTGTCCTCTGATACTTGCTCGTAGGTGCTTTCCTATATTAGGCATTTTCCCTTTAATATAGATATCCCTGGACTATATTAAAGGGAAAATGCCTACTTTGAATTTTGTTAATAAACGAAAACAAAGAAGTTTCTGTTATTCTCCAAAAAGGAAACTGGACTTTCGTAATCCCAAAATGGAGCTAGGACAAGCTTCTACATCAACCATTTACTATACTTATTTCAGGTTTTGCTTTTGTTCGTAAAATAAATATGTAAAGTTTACCAGTCACAATCAAATTTCTATATACTGGAAATATGAATTCTTGACATTCTTTTCTTACTTGGAGCAGTCAGAGTTCCTTATCTTCTATATCCTCCATTCATCATAGTCCCTATTGATCTTAGATGAGCAAATCCCCATGCTTTCAGACTCACAACTTTATATGATGAACAGCTCAAGTATACATCCTCTAATGGCTTTTACCTTAAATGTAATCATTGTTGGTGGAGAAGTATGATGCATAACCACTTCCATTTGTGCAGACCCCTTGTGTACCAATCTTCGTAATAAGCCTTCATAAGAGCTAAGACCAAATGCGACTCCTTGTCAGATAATTTTGATACGACGTACTTCCACTCAAAGCTTCAATTGCAGCCACAATCTGTTCAATTTTGACAACCAGCACTCAAAAGAAACTCACGAAAAACTTGAAATTTGAAATACACAGGCCAAACCATCATTGCTAAGAGGGTTGGATCAGTTAAATTACCACTTTACGAAGCTTCTTGATCAAAGCCAACATCTTTCTTTCGATTTGCAGAGGAACGTCTAGACACGATTCAGAAATCCAATTTCTCGTTCCGCTTCAACCCATCATCGACGATAAAACCTACAAATTAAGAAGATATATGACAAACCCAGTAAGTACGATCATTAAAACCCTTATCTGAGAACCTCAATTGATATTATTGTTTACAGAACCTCAATTATTCAGGAAACCTATCACATAGAAACAATTTCTACCTTTCATTTTGAACTTTCAGGAAATCAGCTTCTCAGGGCGATACAGCGGTAGTGGCTGGAGCAGCTGCAAGAAAAGAACCAGAAAAAACTGAAACTTTTCCCAAACCTAAAATTAGCGTAGTAGTAATCAATATTTCTACTCTGAAAATAAGTTAGAAAGTTGTTGTAAGATAATGGTTCGTGGATAGAGCTTAGTTTGTGTACCTTAAAAAGAAACGCACTGGACATAGTAAAGATATTAAAGATATGCCTTAACCAATGGACTACATATTGTGATACGACATAGTAGTGTGTACTCGTCAAAACGCGTTGACTAACATCAGGCTCAGATATGTGAATGCAATCAGACTGCGGTCCAAGCACCATGGCTGCAATAGGGAGAGATGAGAACCCGTCCAAATTGCCCCGCCAAGGTAAGAGTAGAGTCGCAGTCTGAATTGCAGGCTCTACAAAATTATCATCACAACCTCTCACAACAACATAGGCCGCATACTCGGCCTTCGCGAAAGCCTCTAGTACTCATCCTCCGAGTAATAAAAGTGACATGTTTTTCTTAGGATTGTTTTTATAACAGTGAAGGGGTACCCATTTGAAAATAACAATTAAAATAATACAAAAAAATGAAAAAAAATAACACTGAAGTTAAGTTGGTGACGACGAATAAAAAGAACATTGGATTACAACGACGGGACTCAATTAATCTTTTTTGAAATCGGGCATGGGCTAAGCTATGCTACTTTGTTCTTATTAGTCGAACCTTTTAAATATTTCTTAAATTTTATTTTTTCTGGATTTTCATCTTTACCGCATACAATGTCTATGTGCCAATCATATATACATGGAACTGCACAAATATATTTGTAATATTTGTTAAATTGCATGGCCTTCTGCTTAATAATAGCTTAATATACAAATGGCAATTGATGGTTTTTTTCTAAGATATGGTTATCAGCGTGGTATATCGAAGCCAGTAATGTATTATTTATCTAATAAAGTGTTATATCTCATCAAAGATCTGTGTGTGTGCTAGGAGAAAGACAGGAATGACCTGAATTGGGGTGGCAGATTGGAGAACAGATGAGGCTTCCTCAAGTAAGCTGGGAGGATACCCATGTGAAAATGATCACCCCAATTCAGCTTCTGCTCTTCAGAATGAAAAACAGCTGCCCATAACCCTCCACATCATCTGGTTTTCTCAATAACTTGGTTTTCTCTTCCATTGGCAGTTTGAAGAGTCCATCAACACCGGTTTTCATTTCTCCAACTACTGAAGGGTCTACTCCATGTCCGATCAACTGCACAAATTTACAACATGGAATTAGTTTAAGTCTTTACTTTAATTTGATCTTAACAGATTTAACCATGAAATTAAGGCAAGTCAGAAACGTCTCCGACTCTTTCACCTTCTATGAGCCCTTCTGCACATAGATGCACATAGAAGTTTATAACTAAACCAGCTAAGTAGTTTTACCAATATTATTAACTCAAGATCTTCAGTGTGCAAGAAATGCAGATTATAAATGAGGCGTTTCCTGTTATGGTGCGATCCAGGTCTATTTTCAGTTCATCAACAACACTCTGCACATTGCAAAACAAAATGCAGGAGTTGTTCTAAGATGCCCGATTGAATATCAGGGAGAGGCTCAGATCTGTTAGAGTGGTCGGACGAGAACGAACCCGCCGTAGCTGCAACGACGGTGGAAAAATACCTCCGAGTCACCCTGCCAACACAAGGTTCGATCTCCGTCCTTAATCACTTGATTGAGAGAATTCATCGTCACAGCCTCATATCAACCTAAACCAACAACATTACAGAGTATTCGTCGTCTCCAAAACTCTGCACCCATCAAACAAAGCTAGGAAACATTCGCTGTGAAATGAATGTTTGCCTGAACTTACTTGAATAACTTAAATGAAGATATATCTGTAATTTCATAAGCTTTTTTCACGTAGCTGGCTCAGATCTGTTAGAATGATCGGCCGAGAACGAACCCGCCATGGCTTCAACTATGGAGGCAAAAATACCTCCGAGTCGCCCCGCCAGCACGTGGTTCGATCTCCGTGCCTTAATCACTTGCTTGAGAGAATACATCATCACAGCCTCGTACGAACCAAAACCAACAACAGTATCAACAGCATGCAAAAGAGCCTTTAACCAATATTAATTGAACCCAGAAATTCTAGATCGGGCGTCAATGCAAAATTGAGAATATTGAAAGAAGAATACAAAACCCAATTGAATAAGCAAGTAGAATACCTGCAATTGGGACCGGAAG
Source organism: Linanthus parryae (assembly GCA_023055425.1). Taxonomy (NCBI): domain Eukaryota; kingdom Viridiplantae; phylum Streptophyta; class Magnoliopsida; order Ericales; family Polemoniaceae; genus Linanthus; species Linanthus parryae. The sequence continues at coordinate 43,957,727 of JALGPY010000009.1, forward strand.
TGACCCAACTGAAAGAAACGGAAAAGAAACCAGATTCGGCAACCTGCAGACCCAAACGACGAAAACCTACCCAAAAATAAAACAAATTAGAACTCGGGCTCTCCACAACCCTAGAAGCCCTCAACCCCAACCCACATCAAATGCGTAACCAAGAAAAAGGTTGAGGGCTTGTTCAATTGAGATTAGAATCCGGCAAATGATTCAATTACATTTTGTTTGTGTTTCTCTGCTGTAATTTAAATTTAACATGTGCAAGAATCTACAGATTGTCCTACGGAATTTGGGAATTTTTCTAATCTGACTCATGTAAAACTGGAGGGGAACATTCTTAAAACTATTCAGATGGAGATCCTCAAGCATTTATAAAGAGGAAGAAGTAGAAACAACTACGTAAGTAGTGATATTGAAACAACAAATGTAAATTGCAGCAAGGTTGGGAATGTAAATGGCGGGGGAGCTCCCACAACCATCAATAAAACCAACCATGATAAACAGCAAGAACTCGGTACATGACAAACAGCATCAATAGCAAAAACTACAAACTGGGTCTATGCGAGCTGAAAGGCGTAAAACCATTATTTTGGGACTCTTTCAAGAACATGAACATTCTTCGCCTTTGTTCAAACTGAACAAACAAATCACACCCATTTTATTTCAATATCTCTGGTGTGATGAAACTCTTCTCGAAAAAGCTAAATAGAAATTGAGATTTAGTTATCCAATCGGAATGCCATCCAATGTGAACCCTAAAAGAAAGAAAATAAACAGAAGTAACAGATTAAGAGAACTGACAATGTGTACCTGACAATGCACAGGCCCCACTGCCGCTGCAAGACAATGCATATGTCCGCGTCGGTTCCTGATCAAAATCACATGAATTTAAGTTCTGAAAGCATTATAGCATCGTGAGCTGTTCAGTCAGACAATGAAAGGGTATTTCCTCTTCTCATAGCTAAGCTGAGGACAATAACCAACTGGTACATTTAGAGAGACTTATATCAGCCTGAAAAAGGTTGGCCTCTTTTGCTGACTCTTTTTTCAGTGAAGCATAAGCAGTCGGAGCTAAATCATGCCAATAGTAACGCCCTCAACTGTCCTGAAATCAAAATGAAGTTAATGTTCATGATGACACGTTCTAATAGAAAAACTAATACTAAGATAACTATAGAATAATTCAATTTGTTGTTTTAACGGGAAAACACAAAGTATATTGAGACTTAGTTGATGCAAGCAGAATCACAGGGAAGTAGCACACCAGTGTAGGGTGTGCTACACTACACTGGAAACTTTAGGGTTTCTCAATTTCCATCCACTTTCAGGTTGCGAAACTGCATCGTTTCTTTGCTCAGAACTAAGTAAAAATAACTTAGTATATGATGTATTCAAGACAATTCATGCCTAAATAAATAGAAAACCAAGATGATACCACGGAGAATAAACATAATAGAAACTCTGTTTCTTCGGAATTTCCTCTCATCAGCAATTGAGCACCTCAAATTGAACATATGTTCCTACACCAAATTAAAAAACAAATCTCTTTAGATACCATAGGATGACCCGAAAGATTAAACCCTTAAACATCAATCAATAAACCCTAGCATACAAAGTTGACCCAAAATATTAAAGAAAAGGGTGACAAAACTGCAATAATTGGAGAAGTATTCTTTACCTGCAATTGGGTCAACTAAATCTGAAATTCTGCATCTTTGCCCTCCCCAATTCCCCAATTCCAAGTTAATTTCATCAATCGGTTGCTGGATTGCCACATGCAGGTGGAAAACATCAGTCACATATTTTATTTGATTTTTTTTGCTGCAAATTGAAGAACAAACAGACACAACTAACCAGCGATTTGAGATTTTGTAGAGGAGGAGGACGGCATGCTGGAGGCCAGAGCCGCCCTCGGCTCTCGACTCCTTCGGACGAAGAGAGAGAAGAGGTGAGACTGCAAGCCCTAGCCACCAGCCATCCTAGCAGACCGCCACAAAGCTCCGCCACCACGATCAACAGAGAAGAAGCGAACCTAATCTGCGTCTGTAGATGTAGAGGTCATGTTTCGACCGAACGGAGAGAGAGAGGAGTGAGAGATACATCGGAGGAAATCAAAAGGAAAGGGACAAGAGAGAGAGAGAGAGAGATCAGCTTCTCGTGGAAGCTAATTCCACGACTAAAAGACACTTTCACCCCTCAGGTTATGCTTACACATCACTTAATTTTGAAGGACAAAATAGGTATTTTGAGAAGCAGATATGGCATGAGATGAAATGAACAGCGTGGCAAAAAATGCTGAGCTGGCGCCAGGGTGTAACAGCCCTATTCTCTTTATATATAGGTAGAAAGATGTGTGGCCAAAAGTGACTTGGGCACAAAGCAACGAACCACCTCCTCAATACTACATGGAAAGTTTCCATGTCCAAACAATACCGAAAACAAAATTTACCTCTTCACAAACATGCCGTTTTGATTCAAGGCAACATTCCTAACAGTACCTATCATTAGGGTTCCTAACAGTCACCTTAAAACATAGGGATAATAATAAAACATGAGTTGAGCCGAACAAAATAAGCAATTTGTGTCTAGGTGAGCGGAGAAAAGTCCATAAGCATACTAGAAAACAGGAGCCGCGCCGAACAAATTACTAAGGTTTCGTTTTTTTTTTTTTTTTTTTTTTTTTTGCCTAATTTTATATGACTTTTTTTCATTTTTTTAAGTCATAAAAAGGTTTTAATTTACTTGATTTTGTTAGAAGTTTTTAGGTAACTTTTTATATTTTTATAATACTAAAAAAGTTGGCTAAAGACACTTTGCTCCCTTCACTTTTGAAGAAATATCAAAATACTCACTGACTTATTAACGATTCCACATACCTCCCTGTAACGGGAAAAAGAAAAGACAAGTTGCCTTTTTTTTTTGAGAAAGAAGTTGCCTCTTCTGTGTCATTTTCGTCCAGTAGCGCGCAATTACTATTCTTCTGTGCCATTGTGATTGCGCACTTTCGGATAGAAATGGCACAAAAATAACAACTTGTCTTTTATTTTTTCCGTTACAGGGAGGTATGTGGAATAGTTAATTTGTCAGGGAGCTTTATGGTATCTCTTCAAAAGTGAAGGGAGCAAATTGTCTTTTACCCTAAAAAGTTAATTTTTTTAACTTCAACTTTTCTTTCGTTTTGGTTATAATTTTTTTTCGGAGTTAAAATAGAACATAAGTAATAAATATTTTTCTAAAACAAGTAACTTAAAGTCTCTGCATGAGGTTGTGGGTACGAATCCGAATATGTTATGTAATTCTAAAAAAAAGCATACCAGCAATAGGAGCCGACATAAGTAATTTGAGAAGTACGAGTGACCTATGGATCTAGGGTAAAATACACTTTGCACCCCTATGTTTTGGCGATTTGTCACCCGCTACCCCTGTGTTTCGGACAATGCATTTACAACCCCTGTAACTGACAGAACATAAACGGCGAGGGGAAATGACATTTTTGCCCTTGGGAATCCGGATAATTACCCACTATATTTTCAAACTCCTACTGTCTTCCCCATTTTTCTCCTTCACCACTAACCCTAGCCTCCACCTCTCTCTCTCTCTCACTCTTCACCTCCTACACCAGATCTGCAACCAAAGCCCCATCGACCACAACCTCCACTGCCGCCGCCACGCTCTTTCTTCTCCCTCTCCGTGTCTGTCCTCCCCATACCTGGTAGTTCGTTACATGGGAGTTCGAATGGAGAGGGTTTGGTGTTTCGGAGAAGAAGTGGGTGATTGAAAATGGAAGTGGGTGATTGAAAATTGAAAATCTAACGAGAAAACCTAGCCCACTGACTGCAACCCAGACCCAGAAACTACCAACTTCGCCACCGCGACTAATTGCAACCGTTAATACCGCCACACTAACAGCCGAGCACCACAGACACGAAACTCCAGCTTCTCTGTCCTCAATACGAAGCTCCACCAAATAAGCCCACCAAGGAATGTCTAATTGGTCAGATCTCTCACCCAAGGTCACATTAGTCCCACCGGTAACTCTCTCTCTCTCTCTCTCTCTCAATTGATTGTGTGTGTAATTACGGGCACAGGAACTAGGAAGACCCTTAGCATAATATCCAGCGCTATGCAATGGCTGATTGACCAGAAGGAGAAACGAAAATCCAAACCCATATCCGAGAACCGGAAATGCGGTTCAGATGATGAACCGGATTGGTTGAGAGATTTTGTTCCCAACAAAGATGACCAATTGGTGGAGAAAAACAAGGTCAAGGTCAACAACAAGAAGATTCATGGAATTGGGTCAATGAAAGTTGATGACACTACTGAGCAGGGAGCTTATGGGGAGAAGAAGAGTCACAATCAGAAAAATGTGAGGGAGATTATTGGAAGTGAAGAGTTAAAAAAAGATGAGTTCTTGGTGGAAGAGTATGAGAGTGAAGAGGAATGTGGTGCTGGCAATAATGTTGTTGTTGTTGTTGTTGTTGTTGGTGGTGGTGGTGGTGGAGGCTTGTGTTTGTGTCAAGAACATGAACACAATAAACACAAAAGACATAAGGGCAAAATGGTCAAAAAAATATTAAAAAGTGGCATCTTGGACGAAATATGACAGAAGGGTGCTAAGTGTCCTCACTTTTTCCCGTTACAGGGGTGGTAAAGTGCATTGTCCGAAACACAGGGGTAGCGGGTGACAAATCGCCAAAACATAGGGGTGCAAAGTGGATTTTACCCATGGATCTAATGAACCGAGTGCCAGATGCATGTGACATCTCTGTGTTCTATGGACCTAACGTACAAACAACTCTTCAATCTTCTTTTTTGGCATCTGTGTTCTATGGACATAACCTACAAACAACTCTCCATTTTTTTTAGATGAACTCTCCAATCTTTTAAGGTAACCCGTGGACTCTAGAGTTTGTAGTTGATCAGCTTTTATTCTCTGTCAACATTCTTTTAGCAAAATATTAGTAGTAATTAGTTATATAATATTTATTGGAATTGATTCTTACACCGGTCGTTATTGTTGGTTACACCGCATTTTGCTTGTCACGACATTATTGTCCTTTTCAATCAACTAATATGATTTTTTCATTTATTATGTAATCAATTAGTTTAGACAAGTTTACAAATCAAATATCCTCCAATATTTTAGCGATTTCTTTTAAAATAAACTTTGGAATTCTGAGTTGCAAATTTTCCCACATAAGAGATTGGCTAAAGGTTTCAGTTTTCCCAATGCAAAATATTAGGTCACATGGTCTGACCCAAAATTTGAAATACTTTAATCGAAGGAAACCAAAGGAGTCTTGTTCCAGAAAGCTCATCTAATAGCATCATCTCAGGACTTGGACAACTCTGAGAATGCTACTCACTTGACTCATTGACCCTTTGTTCTTCATTCTGAATTTGGGGAAAACTCATGAACACTGTCTACAGAACAAACCTAGTCAAATTTCCATGGAACCCAATCCGAGACAACTCTGATAGTTCGCTTTAGAGAGGAGAAATATAGAAGTAGAGCCTCGTGCTAGTCCTTAGCACATAGAGAGATTCTATCACCAGGAATACCTATTGGCTAAGGTAGCTTGACTGGAATTATTTGGTGGTTGTGGTATTCAAAGACCACATCTTTCCCAGAATGCTTTTTGTAAACACCAGCAAGAGTGTCTAGCTTGTACTCGGTATTATTGCGGAGTACAGTGAAGAAAGCACGAACGTGGAGTACAGTGAAGAAAGATGGAGATTCTACGTTCGAACAAAAGGTAGCTCTGGACACTAGTAAGAAATCATCATGTACACATGTCGATTATTAATGTCTCAAAGATTAGAGAGTTCCTAAATATTATAGGATCTTTGAATTGTAAACTTGCCTAAAATAATTGATTACCTAATAATAAAAAATTACAACTAATTGATTGAAAAGGGCAATAATTTCATGACAAATAAAATCCGGTGTAACCAACAATAACGACCGGTGTAAGAATCACTTCGCTATTTATTTTCTATTTACATATATCTCTATGTTATGAAATATGTTTTGGACTGATGTGAATATCCACCACATAGTTGAGTGTATTTTGTATAATTATATTTTGGTCCAGAAGCCCACCTAATGCCTATATAAGGAGGCTTAGGGTTGGAGAATAGTACACATCTCAATACTCTTCTCCCTACATTATCGTCTCTCTCTATTTTCTACATTCTCTCAATTCTCGTTTCACAACACATTATCAGCACGTATCTCTACCAAATTTACAAAGAAATTGTTTGGAGAATCGAAAGGTATGAACTTTGTATATCGTTTTTCATCTTATGTGGGGAAGGTAGACTTTGAAAAGATTCGAACAATAAGATCAGCACATGTACGAATATATATATATATATATATATATATATATTTTTTTTTTTTTCTCTTCCGCTTATTGCTCATATATGAAATTAGTGAACTTTTCATGACGAAAGCCAGTGCTACAGTGCTATTGTTCTAGATCCTCCTGGACTCAAATTAGTGAGTGCTAATTATGTAAATCCGTGACTCCATGCTCGCGGCTTTTGCTATTTGACTACTTACTTTTTGCGATTGCGAAGCAAAAGTTAATCAATTTTGTTCATTGTTTACTATCCCTTTATTTATTAAAGGAACAAATCATATTAGACCAAGTCACACAAGATTCTTTATTATGTGATTAAATCAAACTGCCACCAATTTTCTTTAGGTGCGTACTCCAGTTTTAGTTAATCAAACTTTAGTATCAATTTTGTTCTACTTGAATCAAACTGATAGTGGGTGTTGTTCCTATTTTATGGTTCAAAAGCAAGATATAGTTGGATTAAACTCATGATCATTAGTTTATCCTACAAGCACGCTTTTAAAGATTTCGTTTTTACACCCGAAGTTATAAATTACATGATAATTTGTCCGTGACCTGAAGTCGCGATAATTTTTTATTATGACCTGAAGTCATAACATATATCATTCGATCTCCTGAAGAGATGATTAATTTTTTTTTAGTCATTGCTTAAACCTCCTGAAGAGGTCGTTGTTTATTGTTTTCTTTTACTTTGCACCTTTATAGTGGGTACTGCAATTTTATTTTCTATTTATTATGAACAGAAAACGAATCTCCCGAAGAGGATTCGTGTGGCTTTCAATATTCATATGAGGCCAAGTAATATGTTCCCGAAGTAACATATTACATGATATCATTCATAACAAGTAGTTATGAATTTTATAACCTGAAGTTATAATTAGTCATCTTCTGAAGAGATGTCCATAAATTCTACAATTGATCATCCCTCCTGAAGAGGCTGAATTGTTTTTTAATAGTCGATTTTATTACTTAGTTCTTTTTATACATTATTCTTTTTATCGAAGTAGGACATCCTGAAGATGTTCTTAGTCCATGTGGGTTTATTGGACAAACGCATTTTATATGCGTAAAAAGTGATTTTCATACCAAAAGTTATGAAAAAAGTATATTATAACATGGAGTTATAATATAACATCAAAAGATCTCCCTGAAGAGAGAATCTACAGCCACTCATTTTTTAATAAAAAGTATTGACATTTACGTCTCTTTTTGGGTTTCTTGGAGAAACTTTGATTAGAGAACTACGACGTCCAAGAGATTGCTTATTGTCAATATGTTTGTTTAAATTTGAGGATTGGTTTATACAAAGTACATATGAGACAAATTGATGCCTGAAGCATCAACGAAACATCATTATGGTTATGATCATATTGCTCACGTCATGAGGGGGAGAATGGGTCCTATTACATGACATGAGCCAAAATATCATTGTCTCTACGAGTATGTACTAATGCAAAATCCCAATAAATGGATAGCTTCTCGACAAATGGGTGTCGGTTTGGGTATACACTTTAAGCATAAAAAGGTTGCTTGTGTACATATGTTGATCCTCCGGAAGAGGAACACGAAATCAAAGCATCCAAAATAAGTTGGGATATGAATATATTGCTCTACAAGATGGGAAAACAAGATTGCGAGGAATATCTTGAAAGGTTATCATTAGTATGGATCAAAACCAACGTTGGTAACCAAATAGCCCTGGAAGAGGCATGTAGCTCTGGAAGTAGCTAAAGGTACCTTAATACAATCTTATGATCCTACAATTAATGATTATTATATTAAGCGCTATACAAATCATATGGGTTAAAGGGAAAAGTGTTGACTAGATAATCAATGGCCAAACAAAGTCAACAAGTGCATAGAAAACTACTCGGGTACAATCATTTTGAATATGTAGAGCATAGAAACAACCCGAAGCAGAAATTACATACTATGCAGAGACTACATATCCGCCGGTAAGCGTGGGATCTTTTTATTTATTATATGTCTTCTATTAAGCGTGAGACTCATGTTAAGGTTATATGTCTGCTGTAATGCGTGGGACTCATATCGAGGTTTATGTCCGCTTTTAAGCGTGGGACTTGCAAGTGAGAAACATGATGTATGGGTCATGACAAATTCTCGTTAGTATAATCATCTCGTGGTGAGAACGATGTAATGTTGTATTAGTCTCGGGGACTAAGGAACAACAAAAGATGGGTTGAAATGTAACTAGTTACAATACGATAGTTTGAATCCCAATTTTGTGAAATTCCATGGAGGTTGGTTTCCATGAGAAAATATTTGCCTGAAGCAAATTGAAAGTGCACACTCGCGAGTAATTTTAGGTGCATATGCATTTTATTCAGATGCGTTCCAGAAGAATGTCATCAACGATGCTGAGCGAAATACAAGTCACCGATGTACTCTTTTTCCTTAGTCATTGATTTTTTTCCACTGGGTTTTTCATGACAAGGTTTTAATGAGGCATCGTAGTGGTGAATATTCAAGGGGGAGTGTTATGAAATATGTTTTGGACTGATGTGAATATCCACCACATAGTTGGGTGTATTTTTTATAATTATATTTTGGTCCAGAAGCCCACCTAATGCCTATATAAGGAGGCTTAGGGTTGGAGAATAATACACATCTCAATACTCTTCTCCCTACATTATTGTCTCTCTCTATTTTCTACATTCTCTCAATTCTCGTTTCACAACACTCTATCTATATCTCTACTATTTAAAAGTTTACAGATGTGTTTTTGGACACTAATACTTTTACACTACCTATAATAGTCATGTGTGTCAATTTATTTACTTAAAATACGTAAATGACACGTATAGAGTCTAGACATGTTCCGTCCATGAAAGCTTAGTATACACATATACCATATTTTATAACAAACCATAAATTATAAATAAGTTATGCTGCTACAATCTTGCAAAACTAAGATTATTCATTATGTATTGGGTAAATTTCACTTACACCCCTTCAGTTTCGGTGATCTTCACTTACAACCCCTCTAATTTTTAAATCCTCAGATACACCCCTTCTGACAAACGGATCTCAACAGAACATAACGGTATGCGTGAAAAGTCGTCACTAGCCCTATAATATTCTACCCAGTAGGGGTGAGCAAAACACGGCCCAACCCGCCTCCCCGAACCGCCCCGCACCAAACCGGGCCGAATTTTGCATCAATCAATTCTAATTGATTGATTATGGTTATAGATTCGTCAATCCGAACAAAGTTCGATCGATCATGGGTCCGAAAGTGAAAAAACCGTTTAAAACCAAACCGGACCGACTTACATTTTAAATGTAAAAAATTACAAATTTTATTTGGACACATGATTTAGAAATTAAATTTTACAAGTTAAAACTATCTTAAAACTTGGTTTTTCTCACGTATTTCTCTTTCATAGAAAATTACATTATATTTCCAATTTCAAATTTTATAAAAACATATATTACAAAAAAAATTAATCAAATAAATATATCTTTCCAAGTAAATTTAAATATTTTTCAACCCGTCTAACCGGTCCGAATCGGGCCGAACCAATAAGTTATGATTGGTTTGGGTATTACAAATCATTGTGTAGGTTTGGGCTAAACATTCTCCAATCCGTACATATTGGGTCAGGTAGAAATACTCGGCAAAACCGGTCCAACCCGGTCCGTGCTCTCCCCTACTACCCAGTATGAAGAAAATATCTCAGCAAATGACCACTCTACCCTCCGAAATCCTACTTACACCACCCCTCATTTCCGATCCAACCCTCATCTCTTCGACGTCGCTGTGAGAAGTCTTAGAACCATCTAATTCCCTGCAAATACCCATTCACCGGCCGTACCACCAACTTCCGAGGTTTTCGTTGACCAAGGTTGTCTCTGAATCTGTAGAGCCGAAGATCGTGCTCGAGTTCGTCCAGAACGAAAGAGATCAAGTTCCAACCAAATTCTTGCGCAGGTGACGGTTTAGGCGCAGGAGGAGGAGGAGGTGGAGGCGATGGCGGTAGTCGAGAGGAGGAATGAGGTACGTGAGAAGGAGGAGAAGTACATGCTACACTCAGGGATATATGCGGCTATCTCAATCCACACACCCACATAATGCGATCTATTTTTTAGTCGGTATATGCTCCCTGTGACGAGGATAACCACGGGATGGATAAGAAATCACTTCAATTGGAATCCCAATTGCTTTCATAGACTTGATTTTTAATTAACCGAGATGTTTGATTTGGTTGTATTTAGGTTTCAATTTGTGGTTAGTTGTGGTGAGGGAGGTGGATTTCGGATATATTGGTGATTGAGGTTCGACTAGGAAGTCTGTTGGGGTGAATTGGGGGTGGGTTTGATATGGGGGTAGGGTTGGTTTGGGTTTGGAGGTCGTGGATCTGGGTAAGTTTGGGTTTTGCTATAGTTTGATTTTTGTACTAGTTGATACAAATCTGTTCTAAAATTTGAGACTTCATCGCCCCAAATCTGTGTAGTTTTGTTGTGAGATCATCTCCCACAGTGCACCAAATTCTATATTTGATAGTTAAATTTGGTGTTTTCGGCGTTCCACAACAAATCACCAAATCACAAAAAAAATGGTGATTTTTTTGTAGGCCTCCCACAATCGTTGACCAAAAAAACACCAAATCACCAAATCCTATATTTGGTGTAGCTTTTGTGAAATGGTGAAGTGCATCTCCCACAGTACCCTCAAATCCTATCCTATGTCACCAAATCCTATTTTTATCATCAAATTTGATGTGATGGCAAAAATAGGATTTGGTGTAATCTACACCAAATTTTTAATTAGTGTTTAGGGCTTGTTTTCACATTACTTTCATGGTAATAATATGCTCTAATGTAATAGTGTAGCATTTCGTCTTTATAGTATATACGCCATCCGTTCTTCTTCTCCCACTTTGTATAATATGCTTTCGAGCCATAGTGTGTTACATAATATTGACGAGATCATGTTAGCCTGCATTATCATGCACAATATGATAGTCGAAGAGGAACATATCGAGTATCTCAACACCTACACTTTTGATGCTTCTCACATTACCATAAATCTTGATTATGAATGTTCACCATCTGTACCGCATGCTAAGGTTGCAAGGGATATCACTAATTCAACATTTATTCAATTTCTAGGTCGACAACGAGACTTGATAAACCAAGGAGTTCATAACGAACTAAGAAGAAGGCTCATTGCACACTTATGGGATAAAAATAGATTAGACTGATTAATTTTAGATTTTTTGAAGTGTTATTTAATCATTTTACAATTTTGTGTAATATTGTTTTGCTAATAAAATATTTTTTTATTTTGATAGTTATGAAATTCATGATTTGGTGATAAATTTGATGATTTGTTGTGGGAGGCTAAAAATACAATTCTCTAAATTTGATGAAATGGTGAAATGGCTATTTGCTGTAAAATTTGTTGAAAACTGTGGGAGATCAAAAGTGCTATTTTCCATCAAAAATGGTGAAATGATGTTTTTGAGAGTTAACTGTGGGAGGCCAAACCATTTTTCTCCACCAAATATAGGATTTGGTGTAAAAATGGTGAAATGATGTTTTTGAGAGTTAAGAGCATCTCCCACAGTTGACATCAAATTTTACACCAAATCCTATATTTGGTGGAGAAAAATGGTTTGGCCTCCCACAGTTAACCCTCAAAAACACCATTTCACCATTTTTGGTGGAAAAATAGAGCTTTAGGTCTCCCACAGTTTTCACCAAATTTTACATCAAATAGTTATTTCACAATTTCATCAAATTTAGAGAATGGTATTTTTGGCCTCCCACAACAAATCATCAAATTTATCACCAAATCATGGATTTCATAACTATCAAAATAAAAAATATTTTATTACCAAAATAATATTACATGAAATTGTAAAATGATTAAATAACACTTCAAAAAATCTAAAATTAACCAGTCTAATCTATTTGACCATGATTATCCCATAAGTGTGCAATGAGTATGTTTCTTAGTTCGTTATGAGCTCATTGGTTTATCAAGTCTCGATGTCGACTTAGAAATTGGATAAATGTTGAATTAGTGATATCCCTTGCAACCTCGGCATGCGGTACAGATGGTTAACTTTCATAATCAAGATTTATGGGAATGTGAGAAGCATCAAAAGTGTAGGTGTTAGAGATACTCGCTACGTTCCTCTTCGACTATCATATTGTGCATGGTAATGCAGGCTAACATGATCTCGTGAGTGTCATTTTTCTTCCAAAATCGAGCGGCTCCTCTAACAATTGCAAATCGAGCTTGGAGAACTTCAAAAGCCCGCTCAACGTCCTTGCGATAAGCTTCATGTTTCTGTGTGAAATATTGTTCTTGGGCATTTTTTTGTCTACGGATAGATTGTACTAAAGTCGACCATTTAGGATAAATTTCATCAGCTAGATAATAACCAGCATTATAGTTCTTACCTTTGATTGAATAGTTTACTGGGATTGATGTACCTTCGGTCAAGCTTGAAAGATATTTGATTTCTGTAGCACATTGACATCGTTATTGGTACCTGGGAGTCCAAAAAACGCATGCCATATCCGAGTATCATATGACGCAACTGCCTCAAGTATCATTGTGCATTTTTTCCTGCTACTAATGTGATATATTTTCATTTTTTTGAGTTTATAATAATGCATTATTCTTGTCGTCATTTTTGTTGTTATTTTATTATTTATCATTAAGATTAACTATATTAGTTGTTAAAAATATTTTTTTTAACAATAATCAATTGTTTGCACACACTTAATAGTTCAGGTAAGTCTTTCTCTGAATTTGTTCCCACTTAATAGTAATGTGAAAATATGTCATAAACACTAATTAAAAATTTGGTGTAGATTACACCAAATCCTATTTTTGCCATCAAATTTGATGGTAAAAATAGGATTTGGTGATATAGGATAGGATTTGAGGGTACTGTGGGAGATGCACTTCACCATTTCACAAAAGCTACACCAAATATAGGATTTGGTGATTTGGTGTTTTTTTGGTCAACGACTGTGGGAGGCCTACAAAAAAATCACCATTGTTTTGGTGATTTGGTGATTTGGTGATTTGTTGTGGGAGGCCGAAAACACCAAATTTTACTATCAAATATAGGATTTGGTGCACTGTGGGAGATGCTCTTAGAGTTTCAATTTGTGATTAAAATTGCACTAGTTTAATATGTATCAAAGACTTTTGAGATAACAATAAAAGAAGAGGCTTCTGTTTGCAAGAAAAAATTGGTGACTGAAATACTTTTACAGCAAGAAATGGTTGAAATATATGTTATGTTCATGTTCTGGTAGACCATGGATGAAATCGCAGGAGATGAATGCAATATTTCAAGAGAAGAAGGTTTGTTTATTGTCTGCTTTAATTCTTTGTTTGTTAAACATTAATCCTTTTTTTGGTTTTGAAATATTTTATGTTGAAAATTATGTGCCTGTGTGGAGGAAAATGGGGGAGGAAATGATGGGATTGCTGGAATGGAGTCGGTGGTGCTCTTGTAGGATTGAGTTTGGGGGTATTTTGGTACAATTTAATGTGAGGGAGGTAGGTAAAGTTGTACCACTCCGTCCCATGTAGTTTGCACCATTGGGACTTTTTGTTCCGTAATTGGGTCACTTTGACCCGATAATTTGGATGGCAAAACGGTATAATTTTTCGATTTTTTTTATAGTCTTGTACAGTAAGAGTCACTCTACAACACTACGAAAAAATTATCTAAAAATTACAAAGTTTTGCCATCCAAATCACCGGGTCAAAGTGACCCAGTAAATAATGGTAAAAGTCCAAATGGTGCGAAAGAGGTGAGATGGAGTGGTAGTTGTTATATAACCTTGGGGTTGGATTGGTCTTTGGAGCTTCTATAAGGGCAATTGTGTCCAAAAAAATGTATTTGGTTAGTTGTCTAACCACTAACTGAGGGAACTAACAGAGGGGGTGAAAGTGACAAGAGGTTTGGTTGCTACAAGGGGTGTAAGTGAAGATTTCTAAACTAGAAGGGATGTAAGTGAAGATCACCCTAAACTGAAGGGGTGTAAGTGAAATTTACCCTTATGTATTTGATTGGCCCTGCTTGGATATGCTGAATTGAAATTATGAGACTGCAGGTTATTGGAATGAATGGTTGAAATAAGGAGAGACAATGTATTGTTTTAACCTCATCCATTCATTTCACCAAACCTAAAATTTTAAAATCTTAATTAAGCTCATTAAACAGCGATATTAAATGTAATCTTGAAGTCCCAACACATAGAGGAAGACTAATCAGTAAAGGAGCCAATTGAATCTTGTAGTAAGCTATCATAGAAATTAGAGTCAATGAAAAAATTAAAAGAACAAGTAAACATAAAAATCATATTATATCAGAATTTGCTGCTCAATACAAAATTACTGTTCATTTTAAACTTGTGTTCGGTGAAATATTGAATATAGTTCCAAATTGACAACTCTATCGAGAAAAAAAAATTAATTTCAATTTTTGACATGGCAGTATAAAAACATTGTTCTAAATAAAAACTCTCCAATAATTCTAACAATCATAACATGTAGATGAAGGTGGTTAGTGCAATACTTATTCACTGATTAAGGAGATACTAATTCACTTATTCAGAAGATGAACGTTCGACTTCACTATTAGGAACAAATAATGTGGAGTAAATAACAAATTTCAGATCGTCCATGGTGAGTTTGATTTTTCTGACAGTCTGATTTCTTATCTTACTACAACATCGATATACTTAATTAAATAAGTACAAAATCATGCTGGTAGAGAAGAGTACATTCCAGAATAATCTATCCGATCATTAAGCCTCCACAATTTTTAGATTTTTAGTGAGCCGATAATAACATTGAATTTCTTGAGAATGAGAATGTCAGCAAAGTAATCACTATCCTCTATTTAATTGTGCACAATAATAATTCTAATGCCTTTTGTGAACGAAGAATTAAGAAATTATGATTGATGAGTTAAAAGTTAAATTCTCTTCAACTGAATGTCACTCTAATATACAAATACTTATAAAACAACTTTCTTCCATTTTTCTTGTCACAAGTCCAAGATGCTAGGACGTGAGAATGTAGGCAATTTAAGAAATGTGAATGACTCGATTTTGAATCCCTCACGATATGACACCATGAAAGATACCCCTTTATGGAAATATTCTCTTCTGTCACATCTTATCTCTCTTAATCTTCTAGCCTCAAATATTTATCTAATCTGATCACTCGGTAGATCAGCCTCAAATATTTCTCTTGATCCAACATGGAGTTCATTTTCTTGAAAATATTCTTGAAACTCCTTCTATACCTCAAAGTTTTTTTTTTGTTTTGTTTTCTCTTTTGTCTATTATTAGTTCATTTCTACGAACTATTGAAAATATACACAACCTTCTATACTTACGCTATGAATGTATTATTTCTTTCAAAAACAATAGTTTCATTGCTCTAATCATTTTCTAGGTACAACAAAAATTTGAAGTTCTGCACGAAACATGTTTTTTTGTGAACACCGTGGGAGATGTAATTACAAACATGGATAGGAATTTATAGTTAGTTACAAATTCTAACCTGAGGGAGTATTGGTTCATTTTTTATGTTTGCTGGAAATGAACACTAGTCAATGAGTTTTCTAGAGCTATAATTGATACGTAATAAATAATAGAAAATAGGAAGTACCTCTATGCACTTTGTCAAAGAATGATTGAGAGAGAATGAAACTTTTGCATTTCGGTCTGATCATAATTCAAAGCGATAGTCCAGCAACAATAGTTTTAGTCTGTTCAAGCCCTTCCTATACAGAAGATCTTCATAGCATGACACTTACAAACGGCTGAAGCATGCTACCAGAAGAACAAAACTCACCCACATTGGTATGTTAGTTATTAAGGACATCTCTCTCATCAAAAAATATATTAATCTATGAAGAACATGTTCATAAGGATGCTAAATGTATTTTTCTCCTCATCTAAATGTCTACTGTTTATGACAACAATTATGTTTTCATTAAATATAGTCCCACACTTCTCTGGATATATATGAACATTTCTTTTTCCGGAGTTGCCCAGGCCATGAAACTTGGATGTGAGTGTCTTTCACATTTTGGCCACAGTCACTTATTATCTCAACTTTCAGCATTTAATTCATAAAATTACCGCTATTGAAAAAAGTGAAAATTCAATCAGCAAAGAGGAGCATTAAGTATATCTATTTACATATTAGGACAAATTAAATCTATTAGAAGAAATCATACAAGTTCATAGGATATTTGATTATGCAACCTAATCAAATTCAAATGAAAATTGCCATTGCATAGTATTTTCTATATGAAAACAGTTGGTATAACACGGACACCAATTTCTTTATTTCAATGATATTGCCTAATTGGGTAGTTAACAATACTCTTCCTCAATTATATTATTTGTATTAATATTAATCTCGACATAAACATTTGAACCATATCCAAAAAAGATATTATTATATAATTAGAAAGGAAAGGACATATGTCTATTTTCAATACCATTCAGAACGGAGAAGGGTACCTGGTATTTTAGGATTTAGTCCACAGTTTTCTCCTCAAACGTATAAGCCAAAATCTGCAAACATCCCGCATTTTCCCACGCTCAAGATAAGAACCTTCGCGCATGAATAAAAGCCCCAAAAAATTAGTGTGTATGTCGCTTGTTATGCAGTCAAACTTTAGATCAAAGAAGAACTTACCATTGTCAAACTCAAATATTCACACAATTTTTTTCCAAAGACAAAACTATATTTGTGAAGACTTTAAATCTGCCAGAAATGTTCATAAAGGCAGGTAAGCATGTTTCACCTTAAGGAGAAAGATATTTCACTTCCATAGTATAGTGTATGGGTGCGTTTGGTATCGTTTTTTCACCTTTTAGTCCACTCTGAACTTCTAATTTATTTTGACAGTTTTCCAGCTTTCTGGTATGAAACTTATTGCGTTTGCTTCTGGATTTTAACTTTTGGATTTTTCATTGCTTTTAATCCATTTTGGACTTTTGATCCGTTTTGAAGGTTTTCAAGTACCAGGTATTGGCTTTTCTGTGTCAAATCTTGATTTTTTTCCTTTTTAGTGTAAAACTTGGTTTTGAAAAAAATTTAGGTTTTTCATTCAAAAAAGTTAGGTTTCATCAATTCTTGTTGGACTTTTGACGCCAGAGTGAATCAGGCGTTTTGGGAGCAGCAAGAAGCAATCTAAAATAGAGGCATACTCCGAGAGAAATAGTCTCTACGGTTCGAAAATAATTCAATAATCCATAACATATAAAAAACAGTCCAGAAGCCGGACTTAAATAGCTGAAAAATCCTAATTATTCCAACTATGGTAAAATCCTAACATTAATGCTAAATCGTAATTCAAACCTAATAAAATACCGAGCTAAAAGATTTACCCAAATTGGGTTTAAATTAACATCCTAATTAAAGAAATCAATATTCTGAAAAATAGAAAACATTCAATTTCGACCCCTAAACAGTCGATTTTGGCCAAATCGGGGCGGTGCTCATGCACGAGTTATTTTTAGAACGTCGTTTCCACTCAAAATAATGTATGACTTTGTCGGAATCTGACATCCTTCAATTCTGCCCCTATTCTTCTCTTTGACTGAAACAACTTTTCTGAATTTGACGAATTAATTCTCCAGTTTTTTCCTGCATCAGTCACCCCTTCTTCAAAAGAAATCATCATCGGGTTCAATTTAGGCACCTGAAGGATCCGTTCTACCAAGAATGGATCGAAAAAAAAGACGACATCTTGAACATACAATTGATATACTCCTCTAATTCAACGTTTACCTCTTCAACTTCATCTTGTTAATCATCTCTATAATCATCATAAACAGGAGGGATTGTCCAATCCACCTCGGGTTCACATGATTTGGAAGTACGCTTATAAAATATTGCATCACAAAAAACATGCTCAACTACTAACGTAACGGAACAATCTGATACATTAGTCTTTAAACTCGCTCCTCCATAACGCTCGTTCCGACCACCACCGTTGTAGCGGATATCGAACTCGGTCTGCGAGTCGTGATCAAAGGCCTTGCAGTCCTTGAATTCCCGTGCCGCCAAGTGTCGAGTTAAATCTGCAACTTGCCGCTGCAAATACCGGACCGCAAGGCGTTGGGTTAGGTATGCAATATGCCTTTGCATATCTTGTATCATCATAATGTCTTGGGCGTTATGATCCTGTAGGGGGGCTTCCTCAGCCGGAACCTGCCCGCAGCCGCCACCTCGTTCACCCACCATGGTTATGACGATCTTCTTCCCACAGAGCTTCTGAGCTCTGATACCAACTGACGCCGGAGTGAATCAAGCATTGTGGGAGCAACAAGAAGCAATCCAAAATAAAGGCATAAACCGAGAGAAATCGTCTCTAAGGTTCAAAAATAATTCAATAATCCATAACATATCAAAACCAATCCACAAGCCGGACTTAAATTGCAGAAAAATCATAATTATTCCAACTATGTTAAAATCCTAACATTAATGCTAAATAATAATTCTAACCTACTAAAATACTCAGCTAAAATATTTACCCAAATCGGGTTTAAATTAACATCCTAATTAAAGAAAAAAATATTCTGAATAATAAAAACATTCAATTTCGACCCCTAAACAGTCGATTTGGCCAAATCGGGGCGGTGCTTGTGAAATATCACGAGTTATTTTTAAAACGTCGTTTCTACTCAAAATAATGTACGACTTTGTCTGAATCTGACATCCTTCAATTTTTCCCCTAATTCTTCGCTTTGACTGAAACAGCTTTTCTGAATTTGACGAATTAATTATAAAGTTTTTTCCTGCATCAACTTTTTTCTTCATAAACAACAAAATGACTAATCTACTCGTAATTTGTTTATCTACATACCAATCTAATAGTCTGCTTCTTCTCTTTTCCATCAAATTGACTTTTACCACTGTTCACTGGGTCACTTTGACCCGGCGATTTGGATAGTAAAATGATGTAATTTTTTGAAAATATTTTCATGGTGTTGTAGATTAAAAGTTTCTCTATAACACGGTCAAAAAATATTCATAAAAAAGAAATTAAAAGAAACAAGTGCATACGCAATTTATCTTAACAGTCAATTCTTAAATAGCAATTATTTTAACAGTCCAATTAAATCCATTACATGTATATGGCCCTTTCAAGTCATTCCAATGGTGGGAGAGAACTCTGTTAGAAGATCCGCAAGTCAAACATTTGTTGTTGTTGTTGTTGTTGTTGTTGTTGTTGTTGTTGTTGTTGTTGTTGTTGTTGTTGTTGTTGTTGTTGTTGTTGTTGTTGTTGTTGTTGTTGTTGTTGTTGTTGTTGTTGTTGTTGTTGTTGTTGTTGTTGTTGTTGTTGTTCTTCTTCTTCTTCTTCTTCTTCTTCTTCTTCTTCTTCTTCTTCTTCTTCTTCTTCTTCTTCTTCTTCTTCTTCTTCTCATCTTTTGTAACGGTACCTAAGTGATAATTACTAAACCCAAAAGTAAGAGAAAATTACTACTCGATATTTTTTTCCCACAAGCAACAAAAGATTTTATAATGAAGAGAAGCGGTTAGAAAATAAAAGGGTAACTTGGAAAGTAACTAACTTGGATAACTCTGACATGGGTTCGCTTATCAGTCAAATAGGGTGTTGTATTGATTAGACGTACGACTTGCTTAAACTATGGGTCAAATGAGATTGCATTTTCCAAATCGAAGTTGCCAGCGTGAACTGACAAATTCTATAAGCGGTAAAAGAAAGTTTATTGTCTTTGTCCAATAAAAAATGAAGTGCAATTTTTTTTAAATCCAAAATTTAAGAAAACTAAGACACACATAACAACAGAAACGTCACCAAGACAATATAATTTAAGGAACAATATTGGGGATGCATGAGTTCATCTCCCTTACTAAGAAGAGTCTGACTCCTATCAATTTTTTGGGCCAACATAGAAAGGATTTTTGGGAGACAAAGAAAAAAAAATTAAAAGTGCATCCCGTGCATATATCGTGCAATAGAAAGATATAAGATAATGAAATAAGCAAAGATGGGGGAACAAATAAAAAAAGGGAGGCTTCATGAGAAACAACCCGGATCCTACGGTTCCTGCTAGTTCGACTTAACGATAATCCAAAAAAAAACTTTATCGAAATAAAAGGAAGAAACCTCCAATAATTTTTGGTACAAGAATAATAAAACATTATTGAATCCAAAAGAAACATCTACTACAACATGTTTGCTAGTCAATCCTACTCTTTAACTCGTGTGCGCGTTCCACCCCAGCTAGCTTGACCTGCCTGCGGTTTTAAAATAGCAAAAGCCGACGCAGCAAAATATTTTATCAGTAAAAACTGAGTAAGGTATACCACAATATGTAAAACAGAGTTTTGGCTAAAAACAATAACACACTATTTGCTAAAATCTCATTTAAAATATGAAAATGAATAATTGATATACTCAGTGGTAGTAACTCAAAGATGGAGAGATTTCGATCATATATAAACAGTAACAAAGATCCATATTTTAAATGTTCAGTTTGGTTGAGGCGTAGCCCACGAGCCCCAACGAGTACGATGTGGACAGAGAGGTCACGATGGAATAAATAATAATAATGGGGTTTTTCCCCGGACGTTAGTAGATAGCCCTTCGCTATCCCGCCCTAACCATTCTAATGAGACCTTAAGTGCCGGCACCCCTATACAGTCGTGACCTAAACATGCATAGGTAGTACTCATAGACTCCACGATAAATAAGAGGGTAAGATCCCTAGAGAAATCACACATAGGTGTTCCCGGCCATTGGCCTTCACGCGCATCCTCTGCACATCGTTCCCAATTCTATTATCGTACAATTATCGTTTCACATGACTTTCGAGTTTTTCTCAAGTAACTTGCAAAAGGGATTCAAGACTTGTCAAATTTTCCAGTATCACGATTCTAGTAGTTCATGAGCGATTTAGAAAGATAACACACGCCAAGAGACATTTTGATAATTTAAAGGTATTGTGCATATAACTTACCTGATAATGGAGAGTGATCGTCACACGCAAGCAAGCTACGTCCTAGTAATAGGGATTCTTAACGAATTTGTTGTCGACGAACTCAGAATCTACAACAGCAAGTATTTCCTAATCAAGATATTGCTAACAATACAATAGTGTACACAGTCCTACATGCAAAGTAAGCGTGGCTCCACTAACCTCCCAAATCTGAAAAATTACTAGTTATAACCCGAGTTTAAAATTTAATGAAGGAAATTATTGTTTATAAATACAAGAATTGAAATAAAGAAAGATTTATTTAATATTCATTGAAAATTAATTTGATTTACTAAGGTGGACTTATTTATATAAAAAGGAAATTCAAATTTCAGATTTAGGAAATTATAGTTAACCATACTATCTATTTAAAAAGCTACACGACGAAGAGATATTCATCAAAGTTAGTATGGGAAGTGTTGTAATTAATTAAACTTTATTTTAAAAAGAAATTAAAGAGCTTAGGTTAAGAATTATTTTTGTAGAAATTAAAACTAGGTAATTAGTTAAAAGTAACCAAATAAAGTTTCATAAAAGAAAAATATATTTTATGTAGTTATATACCTGCAATGATAAATAATACAAGGTACCTAATAACATATTTTGTGAAAGTACTAGCATACTTTTGCCAAACTACATGAACCACCCCTACTGCTTTGATAAAAGATATCAAGTGCCCAGATTGTTTGATAAAAGACACTTTGGCACCCCTTACAAAATCTCAACAACAAAACAAACTAATCCTACTGCTTCACAACCAATCCCCCAAGATTAATGAATAGAAGAAACAAGGAAGTGAAATTGAAAGAAGAAACAAAACGAAACAGTGGGGTTGAGTTGTTTACCGATTGAAGAAGAGGAAAGCGAAGGGAACAACGACAATTGGAATCCGGCGTTGCTACTACTGGCTTTTGATTGCCAGACCGAGACAGGAGACCATAGCTCAGTACTGCGCATATGTGAGAGCTATTTGCATTGCATGGGGCCATCTTGATATTAGACATAGTCACCCGTTAACCATTTTCCACTTCATACTCCGAGGATTGCCAGATGTACACCCTTGGATAAACCTGAGGCACGAGTACCGTGATGTGCTAGTTTGGAATGCGTGGGGGGAAGCTGTACCTAATGAGTCTAGGTACAAGCACCGTGAGTATGACATCTTTGAGATTAACCCACTCGATATTCGGGGACGCATGGAGGCATTAGCAGCTCAAGCCATACAACACGAGGCAGCGCAGCAGGCGCAGGACGCCGAGAACCAGGAAGGAGAAGGTGAAGATGGCGAGGGAATGGAAGATGACCAAGCAAATATGGACTTGGATGAAGACCTAGGGGAGGAACAAGATCAGGGTGGAAACCAAAATGAGGATGGAGAGGAAGAATTTGTAGACTGGGATGCCGACATGGACGAGATTGACGAGATCGACGATATTGAGCATGAAGAAGTCAATGAAGCGGAAGAGATTGAGATTGACGCCGCTGAAATCGAGTTTATGTTCAACACTGACGATGAGGAGTAGTGCCACGCTAGTATTCAAGTAGTAGTTGTTTCATTTGGTTTAAGACATGTTTGAATTTCTGTTTAATAATGTAAGGAGGGTTTCTCCTTTAATTTTATTTCAATAAAGCACTTTTGGATTTCGTTAAGTTGTACTAGCGAGGAACCGTAGGTTCACGGGTTGTTTCAGATGGTATCAGAGCCGACGGTTCCAACGCTAGTGCGACTTTTCGATTTCCATTTAATAAAGATAAATTATAATTGGGAACTTTTTAAAAATTTAAAATGGACATAGGACAACTAAAACCGGAAATTAAAATTAAACAAGCCGGGGATGTGGGTTAGCTTAATCGTTGTTTAATTTTTCTATGTGTTTTATGCTTATTTGAGAATCCATGTTCGTTAGGAATAGATAAATTGCTATGTTCATGCAACTTGTTAATTTGTTAGTTATCCCTGTTACATGTTTGCTTTAATTTCTTTAAGTTTATTTCTGTCGAGTAATGAGTGTATACGTGGTTTAGAACATTTCTGAGACTTCTCTTTTCTTCTTTCAGATGGCCAAACCACGCGCCCCTGCTCATCCTTCATACATCCAGCCTGTATTTCAGCCGGAAGACTCACCCTTACTCATGACCTACCGGGAGGGCCAAGAGACCCTTACCGAGTACTATATCCGAGTAACGACCCGGTGTAATGACTGGAGTTTCTCGAACCTTGGGGATGACCGCTTCCAGCACCCTCTCATGATAGGTCATTGCCTTCTAAACGGACTCCCCAATACCCAACCATGGTTGTGGGTGAAGGAGGATTATGAGGATTTGGTACATGAAGACGAAGATGGAAAGTTAGTTCCTAATGAGGACGGATGGAAGGTAGAGGACCATTACATATTTAGCACAAAAGTCCTACGCCAAGATTTGGAAGAAGCAGCAAAACGTCTAGACAAAGTGAAGGAGCCCGAAGGAGAACCAATAGAAAAGGACGGAGAAGAGTTTGCCGATGAACCCGATTCCGATCCTGAAGAGGAAGAGTCCGACGAGGAGCCCGATTCTGATCCGGAAGAGGAGGAGCCGGAGGAAGAGGAACAAGCACAAGAGGAAGTGATTCTCGAAGAAGAGGAAGTACCCGAACAAATTCCCGAGATATATGGAGCAAATAGACAGCCTATCTCTGCCCCTATGGACCTCGCTGCTATACACCGGCCAGAGCTAGTGACGTACCAACCCGAGCAGGAGACCATAGCTCAGTACTGCGCATATGTGAGAGCTATTTGCATTGCATGGGGCCATCTTGATGCTAGACATAGTCACCCGTTAACCATTTGCCACTTCATACTCCGAGGATTGCCAGATGTACACCCTTGGAGAAACCTGAGGCACGAGTACCGTGATGTGCTAGTTTGGAATGCGTGGGGGGAAGCTGTACCTAATGAGTCTAGGTACAAGCACCGTGAGTATGACATCTTTGAGATTAACCCACTCGAGATTCGGGGACGCATGGAGGCATTAGCAGCTCAAGCCATACAACACGAGGCAGCGCAGCAGGCGCAGGACGCCGAGAACCAGGAAGGAGAAGGTGAAGATGGCGAGGGAATGGAAGATGACCAAGCAAATATGGACTTGGATGAAGACCTAGGGGAGGAACAAGATCAGGGTGGAAACCAAAATGAGGATGGAGAGGAAGAATTTGTAGACTGGGATGCCGACATGGACGAGATTGACGATATTGAGCATGAAGAAGTCAATGAAGCGGAAGAGATTGAGATTGACGCCGCTGAAATCGAGTTTATGTTCAACACTGACGATGAGGAGTAGTGCCACGCTAGTATTCAAGTAGTAGTTGTTTCATTTGTTTTAAGACATGTTTGAATTTCTGTTTAATAATGTAAGGAGGGTTTCTCCTTTACTTTTATTTCAATAAAGCACTTTTGGATTTCGTTAAGTTGTACTAGCGAGGAACCGTAGGTTCCCGGGTTGTTTCATCATGTGTAGTCCTGTATAGTTTATATGAGATTGCTATTTTTTGACATTTGCATTCTTTCATATTTCATGTAGAAGAGGATCTGGAGAACGGCAGACTCCATAACCTTGTCAACGAGGGACCCAGTAGTATCAACTTGGCGGTGAGCGCCTTCCCAATGCCACACAGTAAAATAAAGGTTTGAGATGAAGTAAGGGAACACACACCTATTAAGGAACACCTGGACTCCCCGTATACGCCACAAACAGAAAATTGTGAAAAGGTAGTATGTGAGAGCGTCCTGATAGCTCCCAGTGATGAAATAAACGATCACATCGAACGGAATGGTCGATGCGACGTCCATCACAAAGTATAACTGAAGATACCTGCATGCCCAAATCAAATATTAGTAATATTTCACGTGAACAATTAAATATTCGAATTAAGAGATTGTATTAAGATAAGTGATAGTAACTGACCTCATGATCATCTCTTTGGAGTCCATATATGCTATGACAAGCGTCAACGCTATGTCAATTAAAAGAGTAGATCCACAACACGGTCCACGATAAAAAAAATCATCGACGAGGTGAAATCGAGAAGCGCTGTCTGGAACGGGTACACGTAGGCAGAGTAGGCACTCATGAGTACCATAAGGATGTCCCAACACCAACTCACATGGACTAGAAAACACAAACAAGTAAAATAGAAATGCTTCGGAGGGGCTCCACTTTTAAACGATCCCATAATGTGATTATTTTTCTCTACTTTTCTTTCTTAATAAATGTTTGTGTAATTAACGGATTTTGTTAGGAAAGCTGCTTGAAAATCAAAAAATTAGTTTCAACTTTGTAGTATATTACTTTTTGGGTAGCTTATTAGTAGCTTAACAAAGGCTTCACAAACACAATATAATGTAAAGAACAATATTGGGGATGAGTGAGTTCAGTGCACTTACTAAGAAGAGTCTGGCACTCCTATCAATTAATTTGGGCCAACATAGAAAACAAAGTAAGACAGAAGAAATAACTAAATGTGCATCCCGTGCATTTATCGTGCATATATCGTGCAACAGAAAGATATAAGATAATAAAAAATAAATAAATTAAAATGTGTAGACCCCTTTGTACACTTCTTCTTCACAACTTCTCTACATCTCAAATCAAGATTTTTGTAAATTGTTAATGTAACACCCTCCAAAATGACCAAACAGGAAACTCGGGGGGGTGTCACTCCGTAACCGAGTTGAAACCCGGATACAAGAAGAATTAAACAGAGGATCCAAGCATAACATCCAACTAGTCTTGAAATAAAACTTAATATAATTTAAATTTTTGTTCAAAAAACATGGGCATTATCCAAACAAAAATCCAATGATACTAAAAGAAGATCTAAATAAATTAAACCTGAAAATACTAGATGTGATTCACACTCCCGTTAAGCCAAGCTCCTCTGTAAACATGTGGTGCATAAAACAGAAAGGGAACACCACAGTTCCGAAATCAGCAATAAATACTGAGCAAATAAGCACCCACGCATGTAAAATGATGATGAGACATTTTGCAAAACAGGAAGCATTTTATAGTAGTTTATATCTAAAACAAAGTTGAAATAAAAGGCTTGAACCTTATAAGAAAAGAAGAGAGATTCCAATTTTATTATTTAAATTAGGAAATTTTAAAATCACACATATTCATCCAGTTTTCCATCAATTCTAAAAAAATCACATTGTTAATTTGTTGATACGGGGAAAAAGAACCAACCACTTCGCAAGAATCCATGACCTTAAGTGAAATACCCCGTTTCAACAAATTAACAATGTGATTTTTTCAGAATTGATGGAAAATTGGATGAATATGTGTGATTTTGAAATTTCCTAATTTAAATAATAAAATTGGAATCTCTCTTCTTTTCTTATAAGGGTCAAGCCTTTTATTTCAACTTTGTTTTAGATATAAACTACTATAAATAATAACAATGTTGATACGGGGAAAAATCACATTGTTAATTTGTTGATACGGGGAAAAACATTATTATATGTGTTGGGGGTTAAATTTCAAGGTTGGGAGTTAATTATAAGTATTTACTAGCATTTGGGGGTCTTTGTGACTTTTATCGTAAGTTGTTAGTGCCTTTTAATTAAACTAGGGGTGGTGATTGTCTTTTTTCCTAATCTAGTGGTGTGAAAGTGTCTTTTACAACTTATTGATATCATTTTGTACACCCAAAATCACAACTGACGTGATTTCTCATCGATTTCTTTTTCAAATTCATCATCATCATCATCCGATTCGCTCTATCTCTCTTTCTATCTCGATCAATTGGTCAAAAAACCCCCAAACCAACTCTCTCTCTCTCTCCCTTACGAACTCTCTCTCTCCCTCTATGTTGTTCCTCTTCCCGACGGTACAGCAGCAGCAGCAGCGACATTCAGCCACCGCCGTCGCCTCTCTCTCTCTCTCTGTCCAGGTTTGTTATTCTCTTCTTCTTCTTCGTGAAATCTTTCTTCTTCTTATTCTCTTTTATTCTTGGATTCCATCAAAGTGTTGGGTCGTTTCTGACCCGATTGATTTCGACAGATTTATCGTTGTCATCTCCGCTAGCAAGCTTCAACCCCCGCCTCTTAATCCGTTCATGTCATCTCATCCAATTGTAAGTCTTGATCAATTATTAATTTCAGTTCTTTATCGCAAATTTTTAGATTTATATTGTTAGTTTCATCATTCATGAAGTCGTAGGATTAATAATCAAGTTTTGGGATTAATCATGTTCTTAGTTTGTGGGAAAAACCCTAGTTATGGAGGGGACGTTTGATTAATCGATTTGGATGATTTGATGATCCTAGTATGTGGGTAGTAACTTAATTTGAAGTGGGTATTCATTGTACATTGAATTTTGTTTGAATAAGGGATGAACTAGATGCTTTGGAGGATGGTTATATGAAAATCAATAATTCCCGTATGGGTAATGGGAGTGTGACTAGAAAGTTGAAATATGCATTTTTTTTATCCTGGAGTCGAAATTCGGATGCGTTTGATGCTAGACTTATTTTTCAGAGTGTTTTGGATCTAATGAGACTATTTTTGAGTCATGATCTGTTTGGGAAGTTGGAGTAATAAATTGTAAAGTTATGTTAGGTTATTTTCACATTAGATTATAGGATTTTTGGGCAAGATTTTGGGTTGTGTTTTGAAGTAGAATTAAGGGGTGAACTAGAAACTTAAAAACTAAACCTTGTAGGGTCATTATATTGTTAAGTAGGCATTGTATATTTGTTTTAGTTTGTATTTTGATTTGTGAATTATTATGTAGGCGACAATTTCATTGACGAAGGATACGTCGAGTATTACTAGGAAATGATTTGCTTTTGCTTGAGATTCAAGGTGAGTAAACATGCCAGGCCTAGTGTGTCTACCGCCTTTCGTGTCAAATGATTATTTCACTTCTTGTCTCAAAATGAATTTACGTTTTATGTGCATTATGTGCCATTTAAATATATGATTTTACTTGTTAAATGCTTTTCTCGAAAATATCACAAAAGTATAATAATGAATGATAACGTAAAGTGGAAGAAGTGTGCGAGGTTATTGCTTGGTTACTTTTTGCTTGGGCGTGTTGACTTCGTTCAAACGTCCAATTAATTTTATTTAATCCGGTTGCAATGCCCCGGATAGCTCCTTGTACTCACCCTTCTGGCCCCAAGAGTCTTTAGGGGGTTTCGACACTTAAGGTCCTGGATGCTTGCGAGATGGTTGGTTCTTTTCCCGTCACAACAAATTAAAAGGTTGGTTTTGGATTTGATAATATTAGGGGAAAAATGAAATAATATGTTGTTTTGGATTCCCATCTTGGATAATGAACTTGTTTTGGGAAAATACAAAGGAATTGGAAACTCTCATGCTTTTTTTACAAGTGTCAAACTTTATTTTCGCTGTGTTTAAGATAATTTACTACATGAAAAGTTGGTTACTGTTTTAATAAATTGCCTCGTAATCATTTTACATGCTTGGGTGTTTGCTTGCCAATATTTATTGCTGATTTTATACAATGGTGTTCTCTTTTTATTTTCTGCACCACATGTCTAGATGATGGGAGTTTGTTGGGTTTTGACGTAGGTAACGCAGCGGAATAACAAAAATTTAATTCCTACTTCAAAGCCCACCACGGATCGTCAGGAGGAGATATCATAACATGATAAGAGACATAGTATTGTGTACCTTTTGATTTGCGAGATCACACGAAGAATGATGTCCTCGTCTCTACGGTTGATCCTCGTCTAGAGGTGAGATCTAGATTCTTTCTTCAAACAAGTGATAGCTTGAACCTGGAGGAGGAGGGAAGAAGATCAAAGCAACCAAAGGCAATAGGAGGATTCGGCCTCCTCTTGGAGCCGACGTGAAGGGGGGGGGGGGACGGGCTAGGGTTCGGCCCTAGCTTGTCTTGCTCTCTCTTTTTGCTCTCTCCCACTCACTTTGTTATGGCTAATAACATTAAGTGAGAAGGAAGCTAGAGCCTCTTTATATACTCCACCAACTCCTTGTTGTTTCCATAAAGGAGTTTCCTAATTCTAGATGAACTAGAATTATTCCCTTCCTTGAAAATTAGTCCTACTAAGTTTGCAAGGTGTTGCACAATGATCCTTCTATTAATTGATCATTAGTAATTAATCCCAAATCTAGCTCTACTCTATTTGACGTGTGACCCCATAGGTTTCTATATAGTTGGTAGTAACTTTTACTAACATGGAGCGGTGTCTAGCATCACATCCATGCCACCCAACCAATAGAAATAGTCAGTGATCCCGCAAACCTCTTGTGCCCAATATCTTATATTGCACTATCCATTTGTCACCATATCCGAATTGGAAACGAGACATAAATAGTCACACTCGTATATCCAATACATAGTTCCTCGATCCTGGGAATATGCTTATGCTTGCAGATAACATCAATATCTCCCTATTGATTTATCTGAGTCTGGCCAGACATTCAATAAGCCTCATCCCTCGAGTGGCCGTGGATATTTACCCCCATTATGTGGGAGGGACAAATCCTATCTACATCACTACGATCTCTAAGCTTGCTTCCTATCACGCCCGATAGCCATATTTATGATTACCGAGTTACGGTGTAACGTTTGATAACATCAAAACACAATATTCTACAACTAGAGTATCTAGTGATTTCAAGTCTAAGGATTGCAATTATATTAGCACTACGAAAAGCGATTGTGACTTGACATAATCTAATGTATCCTTTTCGTTGTGGGTCAATCCAGTATGCCATTACTCCTAATGCATACCCATGTGTTAGACTTGATATCTCCATATCAATATACCCACATACTAGTCTATATTTGATCATCCTATTAATCAATATAGTGGACTAGGGATATTTAAGATAAACAACACATTTTATCTAAGGACTTCATTATATTAAATATCACAATATATAATAAATGAATATTCTAGCCAAAACAATGTTCATACTAAATCTACGATTGCCTCTGGCGTGCCCTTCATGCTTTCGCTGCGCAAGAGGTTTTGTGAGCGGATCTGAAACATTGTCATCCGTTGGAATTTTTTTTGCACATCTTCACATCTCCTCGCATCACGAATAAGATAGAATCTCCTAAGTACATGCTTTGATTTCTGGTGTGATCTTGGTTCCTTGGCCTGTGCGATTTCCCCAGAGTTGTCACAGTACAACTCCATGGGATCCACGATGCTAGGGACCACAGCGAGCTCAGTGATAATCTTCTTTATCCAAACTGCCTCTTTTGCTCCTTCTGCAGCAGGAATGTACTCTGCTTCTGTTTTAGAATGAGGAACTGTCCCTTGCTTGGAACTCTTCCAGCTTAGATCTCCTCCATTCAGGCAAAACACGTATCCAGACTGCGATATGTAGTCATCTTTGTCGGTTTGGAAGCTTGCATCAGTGTAACCCTTTACACTTAGCTCTTCCTTGCCTCCAAATATCAAGAACACATCCTTAGTTCTTCTCAAGTACTTTAGGATGTTCTTGACAGCAATCCAGTGACTCTCACCCGGATTGGACTGGTATCTGCTCACCATACTCAACGCGTATGATACGTCTGGTCTAGTACATAACATGACGTACATGATGGATCCTATGGCCGAAGAATAGGGTATCCTACTCATGCGGTCCTTCTCAATATCATTGGAGGGACAGTCATTCCTAGAAAGAGTGACTCCATGCGACATGGGCAAGAATCCCTTCTTGGAATCTTGCATGTTGAACCTTTTCAACACCTTGTCTACATATGTACTTTGACTTAGGCCGAGCAACCTCTTAGATCTATCCCTATAGATCTTTATACCAAGTATATAGGCTGCGTCTCCCAAGTCCTTCATTGCAAAGCACTTTCCTAACCAATCTTTAACAGATTGCAAAGTAGGAATATCATTGCCAATGATTAGTATGTCATCAACATACAAGACCAGAAATACTATAGAGCTCCCACTAACCTTCTTGTAAACACAAGGCTCATCTTCGTTCTTGATGAAGCCAAACTCTTTGACTGTGTCATCAAAACGTCGATTCCAACTCCTAGAAGCTTGCTTTCATCCATAAATGGATCTTTGCAGCTTACAGACTTTATTGGCATTCTCTAGATCCTCAAAACCCTCCGGCTGTGTCATGTACACATCCTCGAGGAGGTACCCATAAAGGAACGCTGTTTTGACATCCATTTTCCAAATCTCATAGTCATAGTATGCTGCAATAGCAAGTACGATTCGAATGGATTTAGTCATGGCGACTGGTGAAAAAGGTCTCATCATGGTCAATACCATGAATCTGTCTATACCCTTTGGCTACCAATCGCCCCTTATAGGCAACTACCTTACCATCCATGTCGGTCTTCTTCTTGAATACCCACTTTCACCCTATGGGCCGAGCCCCTTCGGGTGGTTCCACCAAAGTCCATACTTTGTTGGTGTACATGGAATCCATTTCGGATCTCATGGCTTCTAGCCACTTCTTAGAGTCTAGGCCTTTCATGGCCTCTCCGTAGGTCGCATGCTCATCATCTATGAGCGGTACGTCCTCGGGCTCAGTCATGAGAAGTCCATACATCTCTGGCTCATGACGCACTCTTCCTGATCTACGGAGTTCCTGTGTTACCTTAACAGGTTCTTCCACAACTACTTGCGGTTCCTGTTCATGTTCCATCATCGGTTCAGTGATTTGTGGTTATTGAATTTCTTCAAGTTCTACAGCCCTCCCACTTGCTTCTTTAGAGACAAATTCCCTTTTCTAGAAATACAACAGTCCGAGCAACAAACACTTTTTTTCTCGATGTGATTGTAGAAACAATATCCTTTAGTTTCCTTAGGATATCCCACAAATTTACACTTATCCGCTTTGGGCCCGAGCTTGTCTGTTTGTAAACGTTTTACATAGACATCGCAGCCCCAAATCCTCATAAACGACACTATGGTACGCTTCCCAGTCCATATCTCATATGGTGTCTTCATGAATGACTTGGATGGAACGCGATTAATGGTAAAAGCTGCCGTCATTAGAGCATGTCCCCAAAAGGATATCGGAATATCTGTTTGAGACATCATAGATCGCACCATATATAATAGAGTGCGATTCCTCCTCTCGGACACGCCCTTCCACTGTGGTGTTCCGGGTGGAGTGAGATGGGATACTATCCCACACTCTCTAAGATAATCGTCAAACTCTTGGCTCAAGTATTCTCCTCCACGATCCGATCGTATAACCTTAATACTTTTGCCAAGTTGAATCACTACTTCATTCTTGAATTCTTTAAACAATTCAAAGGATTCAGATTTGGCCTTCTTAAGGTATACAAATCCATATCTACTAAAATCATCAGTAAATGTGATGAAGTAGGTGTAACCACCTCTGGCAGGCGTGGGGAATATTCCACATACATCGGTATGTATGAGTGCCAATAACTCACTAGTCCTTTCACCTTTCTTATTGAAAGGGGACTTTGTCATTTTTCTTAATAAACAAGATTCACATGTCTCATATGATTCTAAATCAAATGAGTCTAGAAGTCCATCCTTATGGAGTCTAGATATGCGTTTCTCATTTATATGGCCTAAACGACAGTGCCATAGATATGTAGGATTCAAATCATTAGTTTTAATCCTTTTAGTATTTATGTTATAGATTGGAATATTTAAATCAAGGATATACAATACATTAGACAAATGCGAACTACAATAGTGCATACTATCAAAATAAATGGAGCAACACTTGTCCTTTATTGAAATAGAAAAACCCTTCTCATCCAAACAAGAAATGGAAATAATGTTTCTGCTCATAGAAGGCACATAATAGCAATTGTCTAATTCTATAATAATTCCAGAAGGCAAAGATAGCTCATAAACGCCTACAGCTAATGCAGCAACTCTTGCTCCATTCCCGACGCGCAGATCTATCTCCCCTTTACTCAATCTTCTACTTCTTTTCAAATCCTGCACATTATGACAAATGTGAGAACCACCATGCAACAAATCACATAATACAGTTAAAACCAATTTTTAACGCGCTTGTTCAATTTTAATGAAATTGGGTAATTAGGGTTACAACGGTCCAAGGGGTTCAAGCCAACAAGGGGCCCGAACCCCTAGGACCGCCGCCGCCACAAGGCCCGGCCCAAGGCCGGCCGCCCCATTGACCCACGGCCTTTGCTTAGCGCGCAAGGTAGGGGGCGGACGGCTAGGGTTTCGGCCCTAGTCCTCCTTCCCTCTTCCTTGTTGCCCAAGCAAGGTTGTTTCCTTATGGATTTAATTCCATAAATTTGTTTCCATAATTGAAAACCCCTTTTCAATCATGTTCCCATGAACCCTAATTTTTCAAGAACCCAATTGTACACATCTTATGTGATTATACTCACCAATTTTAAAATCCAATGTTAAATTGGATCTTGTTTTATTGAATCAAGTTCAATTTTTCATCTACTATGCCAATTATTTTTCCAGTTTTCGCGTAATAAACAATAAAACGGTGTGTAAACTGAAATCGTAACACATACATCATGTTATGCTCTACGACCTGTGGCTCAGATACCACTGTTGGGTTCTGACGAGGTAACGCAGCGGAATAACAAAAATTTAATTCCTACTTGAAAGTCCTACTAAGTTTGCAAGGTGTTGCATAATGATTCTTCTATTTATTAATCATTATTAATTAATCCCAAATCTAGCTCTATTCTATTTGACGTGTGACCCCATAGGTTTCTATATAGTTGGTAGCAACTTTTACTAACATGGAGCGGTGTCTAGCAACACATCCATACCACCCAACCAATAGAAATAGTCAGTGATCCCGACAAACCTCTTGTGCCCAATATCTTATATTGCACTATCCCTTTGTCACCATATCCGGATTGGACACGAGACATAAATAGTCACACTCGTATATCCAATCCATAGTTCCTCGATCCTGGGAATATGCTTATGCTTGTAGATGACATCAATATCTCCATATTGATTTATCTGAGTCTGGCCAGACATTCAATAAGCCTCATCCCTCGAGTGGCCGTGGATATTTACTCCCATTATGTGGGAGGGACAAATCCTATCTACATCACTACGATCTCTAAGCTTGCTTCCTATCACGCCCGATATCCATCTTTATGATTATCCAGTTACCGTGTAACGTTTGATATCATCAAAGCGCGATATTCCACAACTAGAGTATCTAGTGATTTCAATTCTAAGGATTGAAATTATATTAGCACTACGAAAAGCGATTGTGACTTGACACAATCTAATGTATCATTTTCGTTGTGGGTCAATCCAGTATGCCATTACTCCTAATGCATACCTATGTGTTAAACTTGATATCTCCATATCAATCTACCCACATACTAGTCTATATTTGATCGTCCTTTTAATCAATATAGTGGACTAGGGATATTTAAGATAAACAAAACATTTTATCTAAGGACTTCATTATATTAAATATCACAATATATAATAAATGAATATTCTAGCCAAAACAATGTTCATACTAAATCTACGATTGCCTCTAGGGCATCTATTCCAACAAGTTTGGCTTAGCGGGGAACGCGAATCATCACATAGACGTTTAGTCGTATCATTTTAAATAAATTAGAAATCTTTTAATTATTTAATAATGCTCTAGTTTGTTAAGCGTCCATGTTTGAGGCAACTTTTGAATTGTAATAAAGTATTAGTTTAAGACTTCTTGGTTGTTTATGTTTGGATCCACTTTTAAATGTCCTTGTATCGGGGTTTCGGCTCGGGTACGTAGTGACACCCCCCGGACTTCCGGCTTGGTCATTTTGGGGGGGTGTTATATTAAGTGTCGACACCCCCTTACAGACTTCTTGCGGCTAGAAGAGTGAGTACAAGGAGTGTTGGGTTTTGACGTAGGTAACGCAGCGGAATAACAAAAAAAATCCTACTCAAAGCCCACCAAGGATCACAGGAAGAGCTATCATAACATGGTAAGAGCATAGAAGATGTGTACCTTGGTTTGGGATATCACACGAAGAATAGTGTCTTCGTCTCTATGAAGATTCACACCTTGAATTTTTGATTGGATTCCTTCTCACCACGGTGTTCTTGTAACGGAAGAAGGAGGAAGAAGATCATGCGAACCGAGGAGGAGGCGCGGCCAAAGGGAGGCCGACGGCTCCAAGGGAGGGACGGGCAAGGGGGGTGGGCGAACCTCCTTGTCTTGTCTCTCCCTCTCTCTCTCTCTCTCTCTCTCTCTCTCTCTCTCTCTCTCTCTCTCTCTTTCTTTGTTATGTTCTCTCAATAATGACTCACTTAGAGAAATAACAAGCTAGAGATTTATATAGTCATAACTCTTTATTAACTACATAAAGGCCCCAATACTAATCATGTCCTTACATGGATTAGCCCACTTGCAAATTAGTCCTATTAAGTTTTCTTGAGGTTGCGTTATGATCCTTTTATTAATTACTCCAACTAATTAATACCTATATCCAATTTAATCCATCCGGTGTGTGACCCCATAGGTTTCTACTTAGTTGGTAGTAACTTATTACTAACATGGAGCGGTGTCTAGCAACACATCCATGCCACCCAACTAATAGAAATAAGTCAGTGATCTTGACAAACCTCGTGCCCAATATCACATATTGTATTATCTCTTTGTCTCCATATCCGGATTGGACACGTGACATAATAGTCACACTCGTATATCCAATCCATAGTTTCTCGATCCTGTGAATATGCTTATGCGAGCAGATAACATCAATATATCCATATTTATTTATCTGAGTCTGGCCAGACATTCAATAAGCACCATCCCTCGAATGGCCATGGATATTTGCTCCCATTATGTGGGAGGGACAAATCCTGTCTACGTCACTACGATCACGAAGCTTGCTTCCTATCATGCCCGATAGCTATCTTTATAGTTACCCGGTTAAGGCGCAACGTTGGATAACATCATAGCATGATATTCCACAACTAGAGTATCTAGTGACTTCAAGTCTAAGGATTACAATATTATTAGCACTACGAGAAGCGATTGTGACTTTGACATTATCTAATGTATCCTTCTCGTCGTGGGTCAATCCAGTATGCCATTACTCCTAATGCATACCCATGTGTTAGACTTGATATCTCCATATCAATCTACACACATACTAGTCTATATTTGATCGTCCTATTAACCAATATAATGTACTAGGGATATTTAAGATAAACAACACATTGTATCTAAGGAATTCATTATATTAGTTATCACAATAATTAATAAATGAATATTCTAGCCAAAACATCGTTCATACTAAATATAGATTGCCTCTAGGTCACCTATTCCAGCAAGGAGCTATCCGGGGCATTCCAACCGGATTAAATAAAATTAATTGGACGAGAGACCGAAGTCAGCACGACCAAGCTAATAGTAACCAAGTAACTACCCCGCACAACTCTTCCACCATCTGTTATCATCGATTAATAGAGTTTTGTGGTATTTTTGATACAACGTTTTAACAAGTGGAAATCAAGTGTTCAAATATCAAATAACACATAAACTCATTTTGAGACAAATAGGAAATAAAATTATCCGATACGAAAGGGCGTTAGGCGCACTATGCCTGGCATGATTACTCACCTCAAATAAACGCAACTACAACAATTCAGTTGTAATAATCGACGTATCCTTCGTATGAGAATTCGTTTCCTACAAGTTAACAATATTCTAATCAACATATTTCACATAACGTCCTATATGTAAATGCAAGTGCAACCCCCCAGTTATATTTTATGACGAACTATTTTCTCGTTAGTCCTAACTAAGCCAGTATTTATTTAAATAGCTTCGTCTATAAGAGAACTAATTAAAACAATTAAAACAAACTTAGACTAGCTATTTATTTAATAAAACGTCTTTTGGTAGAATATCCTAGAAATAAAGTTATATTGCATCTTCTTTTTCAAATACGATTTTTATAAACTTACGTTAATAAAATATAATATAATTATACAACTTAATGTAGTAAAGTTTTATTTTTTTAGAACAAAGAATTTAATTAAACATAGTCAATAAATATTATTATTCAAGAGATTAGCTTTATACAAGAAAAATAACAACTCCTAAAGAAACTTGTATAGATAAACGACAAGACCACCCCCAACAATTGTTAACATCCACCCAAATCCCCAAAAGTCTCATAACATGCAAATAACCCCCAATAATTTACAATAGCTTTCAACCCCCTTCTTCTTCCTTCATACTCACTGTAACAAGACTCAAAGAAAACAAAAATGAAGAAATCAAAACAGATTTGAGCGTTTGGGGTTTACCGGACGAGAGACGACAGAGGGGAAAATACGGCGATGGTGACTCACGGCGGAAGAGAGGCGGAGCAGCAGCGGAAAGGGCGGAGCTGAGCTTGGCTTTGGTCGGACCTGGCTTCAGCCCTTTTTCCCGCCGCGTTGTTACTCGGCAAACCGGGAAAAGAAATAGAGAGTGTGAGCGAGAGAGATTGTTGGGTTTTGGGTGTGGTAACAATCTGAATTCGAGGTGGGTATTTATAGGATTTCAATTGAAGACCAGCGATGAGTTGGAGAGTTTCGGGTTTAATACGATTCCGAACTGGGTCTTGATTTTGGATGAAATTGATTTCTTGAAGCTAAAGTTTAGGTCTTTGATGACTTGGGACTAAATTGAGACAAAAATTGGTGAAGGAGGAGGTCGTGGTGGTGGTGTTGTATTCGGAGATGGAGTCGGAGGCAGAGAAGCTCTCCTGTTCGAAGCAGGAGATGGAAAAGATTATAAGTCTTTAAAAGACACTATCCCCACTTACGTTTAGGTAAACGACAACCACTACCCCGTAGTTTTGTTCAAAGACACTAATTATGTTAGGAAAAAGGCAGAAAAACCCTCAAGTTGTTAATAACAATAAAAATTAACTTTCACACAATAAAAATTTACTCCCAACACTTATAATAATATCATAAAATACCCGTATCTTCAAAATGGGATATTTCATCCTTCCCCCCTTAAAGGGAGCTTCGTCCACGAAGCTTAAACCAACTTGTAAACGACACTAAGGTATGAGTCTCCATTCTAGGGTATAGATACTTAATGCGAACCTAATATCATGTATGATAATAAATTTACTATAAGGAGTACTAAAATGACGTATTTAAAACCGAAGGATTACATCCTCTCCCCCTTAGAGAAGTGACGTCCTCGAACTCTAAATACCTCGTCAAAAAGGTGAGGATACTTCTTCCTCATGTCATCCTCCGCTTCCCATGTTGCCGCTTCTGTGAGGTGATTTGTCCATAAGACATTTACAAGATTAACACTCTTTTTGCGTGTGTCCCTTGTCTTGGTGTCTAAAATCTTGACATGATGCTCTTC
Organism: Linanthus parryae; assembly: GCA_023055425.1. Taxonomy (NCBI): domain Eukaryota; kingdom Viridiplantae; phylum Streptophyta; class Magnoliopsida; order Ericales; family Polemoniaceae; genus Linanthus; species Linanthus parryae. Next base: position 43,996,459 of record JALGPY010000009.1, read on the forward strand.
ATAACTCAATGAAGGATCCAATTCTACCGGTTTGGGATCTAATACATGAGACGGTTCAGGCATGTACTTCTTCAGTTGAGATACGTAGAATACATTGTGAAGACGAACCAAATTTGATGGTAGATCCAATCGATAAGTGACACGTCCAACCACAAGCGTATAGCCGTCGTGTGTGGTAATATCTGGAAATCCGGGTTTATCGAACCCAAAAGACTTTTCGTGAGCCAATTAGCACTATTAACTTCGTGTGGGCAAGAAATTGAGAGAATTTTCTAAACCAAATAATCGAAAAGACAAACAAGTATTTAAATATTGAGATTTAATATGGGAGAAACAACCAAGACCTCGTTTGGGGGATTGCTAAGACCTCCTTATTGACAACGTTATATGATTTGTGAAACACAGACAATATTTACTTTGCTAATCGAGCAGTACTAACTCACCGTACCATATGAGCATCCTATGCCTAGGTTAATTAAAACTGAGTTAACAAGTTCTAATTACCCTAAACATGCATTAACGATGAATTCTACTCTAGCGATCCCATTCAACGTAGCCGAGTTACCAAGCCTATGAACTGGTGATTGTTTGATTTTCGGGTTTAACAATTACCGAGTTACCAAATAATTGAAAACTAAGTTCTAGCTAAAAATACGTCTCTAATTAACTAGATATGATGAAGAGCACAGCACAGTCATAGCAAAGGCAAAAATCATCAATTAGGTTCATCAAAACATGAATCTCAATCCATAAAACGCGTAATCAATGTGAAAAACCTAACCCCAAACTCGGGTCCTGATCTAATAAGTTTAGTTACACATACTCATGATCACAAAGACAAGAGTTTGTGTGATCATTGTTAAAAACAAAGAAACGGAGGAGAAAAGAGATCAAACTAGGTTTCCATGGCTCCATGACACGTTCCAACTGCAAGTGCACAGTTGTCGGTGTAGTGATAATATTCCGGAAATCTGGGTTGTCGAACCCAAGAGACTTCGTGTAAATTAACTACTAAATTTGTTCTTCGTGTGGCCAAAGCGCGTTGAGTTGTGTGTTCTAATTCTACTAATAATTAAAATAACGAGTATCTCAAATAATTCGATGAATTATTTCAAGATTAACAAGCACGAGTTGATTTGGTTGTTTCTCAAAGTTGGTCAAGATCAGGATATCTCTACGGATCACTAGGTATTTCACACTACGTTGGATTTATGTTCTACTAACACGATGAGTTTTTGTTCTAGTTAAACGAGCAATTTTATATTGAAGATGTCTCAACCAATAACTATTCTTAAACTCTCATAACTGATTCCTCTAGCCTACTCAAGTTTAAGCACGCATTACGATATTGATTCTACTCTTTGTTCTTAGCTAACTAGCAAGATTCCTCAACCCTAGATACGGCTAGTGTGTATTTCAATTTTCCGGGCAACAAACGTAGATTCATCTATCATTCACAACCTAACACAATCCTATTAATACGTCTACTAATACAAAAGATAGATGAAAAGCGTAAAATACACATAACTAGACAAAACTTCATCAATTAAGCATGAATGCATGAAAGAAGATCCATAAATCACAATACGTAGTGATAAAACCCTAGTTTCCTACGAGATATCCCGAAATAAGTGTTAGGCTACTCATAAACATGATCAATACACAATGTTTCATGATCAAATAGCAAAAATTAGAGAAGAAACGAAGATTTAGAAGCCAAACGGATGATCCAAGCTCTCCAACCTAGCTCCAAGCTCTCCAAGCACGTCTCCCAAGGTGTTCTCTGATGCCAATCACGTTCCCCAATATTTCCTAAGTATTTCGTGGCTCTAAAACCTCAAAACTATGCCAAAATAGCAAAATAACCCCAAAAATACGATCCTGGAAGCAGAGGTAATCGTACGATTACCCTGATGTAATCGTACGATTACTTCGCAAGATTACATCACAAGATCACCCATGTGATTACTTGATAGCTTCAATATGTGGCTAAGGGGGTAATCGTACGATTACCTCCATGTAATCGTACGATTACTTCTGGGCAACCAACATCAAAATCCCATCTTCTTGCTCTTTTTTTCCGTCGTCTTCACTTCCCGAGCATTCCTTTGAGCCTCCGACTTTTCCGAAGTTCACTTTTGCTCCAATTTCACGTCCCGAGCTCCCGGTTCCTGAAAACCACAACACGAGAAACATACCGGAAGATCAAACGTGATAAAATATTGTCAAAATTAACGCAAAAAGTGCCCGGACTCAACATTTACATGCAAAGACTCAACACGCTCAAATTTAGCAAGAAATGGTCCAAAATCCATCAAAACGCATCGGAATGCACGCAAAACGGTAAGGAAACATATACAAATATAACTCCAATTATGGAGTTATCACTCCACGATGTTCTCCAAGCTCCCCTTGATGTCCCGTGCCCTCAAAACTGCTAAAAGAATCTAACTAACAAAGTCTAAATACGTTTCCCAGTGTTTGGGACTAATTAAAGATAATTACATAAAGTTCCCGCAAAGTTTCAAAAAATTCAAGCGAAACCCAGGTCGTACGACCCCCCTGTCCAGGTCGTACGAACTCTAGAAAATGGACAAGAGGTCATGCGATCTCTTATCGGGTCTCAATACCTGTTGAATGTTTGATGTTCAGTGACCACCAGGTCGTGCAACCTCAAGAGTGAGGTCGTGCGACCTCCTTGAGAGTTTTGTTTTGCTTCAACCAGGTCCTGCGACATCCACAAGTTCTGAGACTTATCTAATTCGCTTCCAAGGCCTCTATTCGTTGTTCGCGCACTTCCCGAGCCTCCTCTTGACTTCGAATTATCTCTCGTGCATCGATTCGCCACTTGTTCCTCTATTTTGAGCCTCCCACATGTCTCAAAGCTCGTATCCTCTTCTCACTTGCTCCTTGAAATCGAATCATCAACTCTTGCCCCCCTCATCAATTCTCGAGCGCGCCATAACTTCCGAAGCTCGTTTCCTCTATCCTTTTGCTCCTTGTGTGCTCCGTTCTTGAAAAACACAACACGAACACCCCACGAAGATCAAATGTGACAAATCCGATAAATAGCATGTAAAAAAATGTAGAAAACTCCCGGACTTCACATTTAGCGCATGCAACTCTCAGATTCTCTATTTATACCAAAAAGGACTTGGAACGACACTAAATTCTACATTTTCGCTCACCGAACGACAGAATCTCATAAGAATATATAAATCCATTACGGAGTTATCAGATACCCCCACACAATCGTTTTCTTGTCCTGGGCGAAGTCTCATCTACTGCATCTAGCTTTCTACTAGCCTAAAAGACTCAAACGACTCTAACACGACTCAAGACACTACTAATGCAGCAAGATGATGCAAACGCAAATGAAAATCTAGACTCGAGCTTAAAACATAAAACACAAATTACATTCTTTTTGGGAGATCAGGAAATTTCAATCATCATAAACCGGTGCTTCTGGAGTAATGAAAAAGTTAGGTAAGAGATGTGAATCGCAACTAAATGTGACTTCAAGTAATTCCCCATAGTTATTATAGCACTACAAAAAATAGGGGATACGGCAGCGGTTTTTCTGCCTGCGGTCGTAAATCGCGGGTATAGACGGCATACACTGGCGGTTTCGTACCGCAGTTGCGAGTGCTGATAAAAGTCGTACAATACCCACAATTCTTAATAACCGCTGGGAAAAACAAAATATACCAGCGGTTTGTTCTCAACCGCACCAAGAAGTGATGCCCATGCAGGCGATTTCTCCAATAATTGGTAGAGATAATAGTAAATGTGGCTAAAGCAACATAAACCCCCTCACTTCCTTAAATGGCTGGTAATATGTTGTACTACCTCTGTTTCTTCTCTTTCAGCCTACTTTACTTTTTGTCATTATTCACTGAGTCACCTTGACTCGGTAATTTGATTAGCAAAACGATATAAAAATTTGGTAATCTTTCCACAGTCTCGTAGAGAAAACTTTACTCTACAACACCATGGAAAAAATTCCAAAAAATTATATTGTTTTGCTATCTTAATCACTGAGTCAAAGTGACCCAATTACGGATTGAAAATTCAAAGTAGGACAATCAAGAAGAAACGAAGTAAGTATCTATTGCCGACAATTCTCGGGACATGCGCGCATTTGGATGACTGACCACGAGGCAATTTTCATAATTGCAAAAACATTTGAACCAGATAACATTTTTCGTAATTGCAATGTAGTCTTAAAATATTTAAAGTGTATAAATTTACCGAGAACAAAACACTGACTTTAATCGTACAAAACCCAATCCAACTAAAATTAATATTCCAACTAAAATTAACCTTTATAGTGGTGTAATTTGCTTTACTTTGGAGGGTAATTTTGTATTTTTTCTATTCTGTTAGTGTGGTGTTAGTTTTTAACTCTGGCAGGGGTGAAAAATGTTTTTTTTTTTCATAAATCAGGGTGCAAATGTCTTTTGCCCATAGTCGGAGGGTGGAAAATGTCTTTTACCCGTCCTAATAGAGCAACACTAATAAAATTTAGGGCTAAATACATACATAATAAATTTAGGGCTAAATACATACATAATAAATTTAGGGCTAAATACATACATCCCCCCTACGTTAGGGGTTTGTGCAACCCCCCCCCCCCAACCAACAAACCCCAAAAGTTCCAAAAGGTACCAAAAAACGTCCTAGTGGTTTTGTATTCGTGCGGTTCCATTAAACTAACAAAGGTGGTCCAAATTTGTACTTAAAATGTCTAACTTACCCTTGTAATTTTGTCTCTCTATTTCTTCTCGATAGTTTCTCTCAACACAAGTACCGATTTAGTTTGTTTTCTAGCTTTTATTACTAAAACTTTTTGGGCCGACTGTAACATAGTCTTTTTAAGGCAAATACACTTTGGAGCAATGAGACTGGCATGGTAACTTTGGATCTATGAAACAGTATAATGGAATACGCCTACCAAGGTGATGAACAAAGTTTTCTCTGCATCTTCACGGTCCATCTTGATCTGATTGTAGCCACTGAAACCATCCATAAAGTTGAACAATTGATGTCCTGCTGTGGAGTCGATGGATACATTGATGTTTGGAAAGGGGAAGTCGTCTTTGGGGAAAAACCAGTTTAAATCTTAGAAATCTACGCAGATTAGCTGCTGCACTTTCTTCTTGATTAGGACGATGTTGGCGAGCTATGTCGGGTGGTGCGCTGGCTTAGTGACTTTTGCCTTTAGCAACTTCTCCACATCTTATTTGATATTGACTTCCAACTGCGGTCATAAAGTTCTCGTATTTTGTTTGATTGACTTGACCTGCTCGTTGACAATGAGTCGATACATGGTGACTCTGGTGTCAAGCCTTGACATATCCTCGTAATCCCATGTGAACACGTCTCGGTATTCTTTCAAAAGTTCTAACAAGGCTCTTCTGTCTCATTCTCGCAGATCAACCGCTATCAGAACTGGTCTTTTGATATCTTCTTCAGGGTACATGAACACTTCTTACAGTCCTGCTTCTGTGGTTTCGGCCTATCTTCAAAACATTCTAGTGCGACGGGTAAGTCTTCTTCTATGGTTATGTCTTATTTGATTTTTGCTCCGCTTGCAACCATGTGGGAGCTTATGTTCCCGGGGATCATCCTCGTTGGTGGGAGATGGCCTCACATACCTTTAGACGTGATAGTGTGTTCGACGGACCTCTTAAGGGAGTAAATGCGCTTGTTGTGGGTAGGTTGCGTCGGACGCGAATCCTCCTCAGTCTTTTCTTGCAAAAGCATCAAACCTGCTAGGAATTGGTCTTTGAAGTCATCCCACTTGGGTAGGGGAGTTGACTTAAGGGGCCCTACTTTTGCCTTCTCCTTCAGCTCGTTCCACCATGCTTCTTTAGTGAGGTGCGCTTCGTTCAGAATGAAAGAGTTAACTGAGGCTGGGATATCCACCTTTCCTTTCCAATTCGCTCTGATCACCTGATGGGCGGTGGAAGGGACTGCATCGAATAGGTGAATCCAGGCCCGACTTATGATCATGTGGTAGGTTGTGCTTGCCACAATTACGTGAAATTTGACAAAACATGACATTTTTCCAATCTGCAACCCAAATTAGATGAATCCGAGGATCATCTTGGAATCGTTGCCGAATTCCATCAACAGAGATGGTCTTCTTATTATCTTCGCACTAGAAATTCCAGCCAATTCGATGGTACTGATTGGGATGACATTAACCGGGTCTGTTAAAAAAGTGATATTATTATTTACAAATAAATTAATGTTATAGGAGTATTAGGGATTCATTTTGTTCTTCTTCTTTTTTTAGAAGAAGGATTCATTTTCTTTTGAGGGATGGCTAATCTTTTATACGAAATTGTTTATCGCGCTTATCAAATTTTGAGCGGCAAATTCTCCAAAACATAGTTCCCCACTAAGACCTGAAATCATATTCTTTCTCATTCTCTGAGAATCTATCTCCTCCCCCCTTTCTGAAACTTCTTATCCCACGGTTACGTTTCGCGAAACGGTTCCTCCTGCAAAACAAATTTCAGAGTGACTATCGTCTAATCTCTTCTCTTCGAACAATCGATCGATGATGACAAAAATTCTTGATTTATAATTGCAGGGCCAATTCGCAGATCGCATGTTAGAAGGAGGTCACCTATTTCGGTCCAATTAGGGTATGTATCTCGGATGTTGTAAAATCTCTGCAGTTTACTGCAAGTTTTTTCTCTTAGATGCATATTGCCTCTTTCGTTTTCACTTGATCTATTTCGTTTTCACTTCGATTTAAAATCTCTTTTGTTTTCATTTAGATTTAAAGCGGCGACTCAAAATGGCAGAGAGGAACGATAACTGCTTTGAAGACTTCGTCAATCCTCGATTTTGACCACCAATGTACCCTTTTCGACCTTAGTTTGCCTCTTCATTAGCAGAGAGATACTCCTGATCGACCAATATTCTGCATTACACTGTGACGGTCTACACTGGCGCAACCAAGCCTCCAAATTAGCCCTGGCCCAGTCGCCCTTCAGCCTTTAATTTCTTCTTTGTAAGTACGATTGACTCAATCTTAATGGGTATTTCTCTAATGTACTATTATTCGATTATCTGTTCTTGTTTCATGGTCACGAGGTTAGTCATCTGCTATCATCAAAAGTTTTGACTACTCTTCATAAACTTCATAGTACAATGTGGTTTAGACTAGTTCATATTCTATGAAGACTAAACTGAGTAGTATGAACTCAAGTTGACAAGAAATAAGAAGAGCTCCAACTCCCTGGGTAATATTGAAGTGACTTGTGCCTTTGATATTAATTTCGGTCTTGAATGATTGGTAGGTAACTGAACAGGACTTGAATCAAGTACTGCTGGCTTACACAGGGATGTGTATATATTTTTTTTTGGTAAAACGAAGAAAGGAAAACCCCTACAGAACCAACCTAACCATGCCAGGACCCTCACTATCAGCTAGCAAGAGCCCCTTACACTCCAAGGGAGGATCAACCAACAAATGGTTATCAAAATCAGACCACCTACTACTAGAAGCTAAAAAATCTGCACTTGATAATTCTCCCTCCAGGTATGTGTAACTTGGCTCTGAGAAGCAGCAAGCATCTCTTTAATTCTCTTAAGAATGTGCCAAAAGGGATGAAGGAGATGACCAACATTTATGAGTTGCACTGCATTTAAAGAGTCACTTTCCACAACCACATTGGAGCAACCAAACTCAAGCACAGTCACCATACTTTCTCACACAACCCAGATCTCACCTTCCAAAATAGAACCAGCACCAACTCTTATCTGCAAGCCCCACACCCACAGACCATTAGCATCTCTACAAACCACACCAACAGAAGCTCTATCCACAGAGAAAGCACAGTTCACATTCACTTTGAGATAACCAAGAGGGGAAGCATTCCATTGAACCAAAACTGGTTGAGGGATAATATTAAAAGGATGAATAAGCATTTCCTTCATAATTATCCTAACCTGACTGTAAATGAAGCTTTCCATATCTGCAGGAGGAGTGAACCCAGCTTCATGAATACTGAGATTATGCCAAAGCCAACCAAAACAAATGGTGGTGGAAAAGATCAGAGGCCACTCCAGATCACCTCTTCTACCCCATTGGTTAGCTAAATTCTTGTCAACTCACTCAGAAAGACCAGAATTGAAAAAATCCTCCCAATACATTGGCTAAACCAGATTCTTCCAAAGCAAAGAGAACCAACCACAGTCCCTCAGAGCATGAAGGGTGGTTTCTCTATAAGAGTTGCATAACAAACATGTATTATTAGTAATAATGCCTCTTTGAAGCTTCATAGCTTGAGTTAGCAATTTGCCATGCCTTACCAACCAGAGAATAGCTCTCCACCTCAGGAAACTTTGAATTCTCCACACCTTTGTCCACCCTAGGTCCTTATAAGGATTAATCACATCATCACACAAGACTTTGTATGCTCCAGCCATTGAAAACTTACCATTCTTAGCTTCAAACCACACATGTTTATCAGAATCAGCACTATTCTCACTTAGAGTAACAGAGATGAGAAGATCCAGAAACACAGAAGGAAGCTGACCTTGCAGAGACTCAATGTGCCAACCAGTGCCACTAGTCCAATAATGATTAACTTTCAACAACAAGTCCTACTTAGAGAGAGAGGAAGTGGCCGCATCCATGAGCTTAAACTCACCAAGCCATTGATCTACCCAAAACAGGGTAGAATTTCCAAAAAAACTAAGCTTCCCCACACCTTTTTTAACAACAGCCATGCACATCACAATATGCTTCCAGGTCTTAGAGTGATAGGGTTTAACAACAGAAGTAGAAAGAGGAGAACCATACCTACCCTTCATGGCCTTAACCCAGGTGTAGTCATCATTATTAACAATCCTCCACCCAGCCTTAGTCACCAAGGCTTGATTGAACAATCCAACTTTCTAAAACCTAGACTAGCTCTATCCTTTGGGACAATGACTGAATCCCAACCAAGAAGAGGGAGTTTTCTGGACCTATCATCACCACCCCACAGGAACCTGTTACATCTACTCTCAATAGCTGAAAGAGTGGCTTTGGGGAGGAGCTCAGTCTGCATCACATAGGTAGAAATGCTTTGAACAACTGTCTGAATAAGAGTAATTCTACATGCCAAGGATAACTGAGAAGCCAACCAGCCAGAGAGCTTCTTATCTACCTTCTCAACTAAGAATTGGAATCTAGCATTACCCCTTTATTCTTAATCAGAGGAAACCCCTGATGAAGACCAAGGTCAGCAGTTAAATCAATACCCAGATGAGAGCTTAAACCTCTGGCCACAGCTCTGTTAACAGAAGAGGCAACAAAAAGTTTGGACTTCTCCAAGCTAATACATTGGCCAGCATCAGTGCAAAACCCATCCAACACATCTTTCATATCCTGAACTTGACTAGAAGTGGCTTCCCCAAAAATCAGGAGATCATCTGCAACGAAGAGATGGGTCACCACCACCCCACCTATCCCAAGCTGAACACCTCTACATAAACCCTGATCAATTGCAGACTGGATCCTTTGAGCAAGACATTCCATGACAAGGAGGAATATTTAAGGAGAAATTGGATCCCCTTGCCTAAGCCCCCTTTGAGGAGTGATAGGATCTAACTGCTCCCCATTCCAAATCACCCTATAAGTGGTAGAGGTCACAAAATCCATAATAAGAGAAATATGCTCAGGAGGAAGCCCAATACTAACCAAGATTTGACCCAAAGTGGACCATCTAACCCTGTCACATGCTTTGGCTAAATCAATTTTGATATCCAATGAGCCTTCCTTCCTCTTACTATTCTACATAAAAAACAGAGTCTCTTGAGCCAACATGATATTGTCAGAAGCCAGTCTCCCTGAAAGGAAGCTGAACTGAAAAGGGTGAATAAGCCTCTGAAAAATAACCCTTAACCTGTGAGTGATGAGCTTAGTAATAACTTTCAAAATCACATTACACAGACTAATTGGTTTGAGATGGCCAAAAGAAGAAGGCCTATCCACCTTAGGAATCAAAGTCAGAAGGGTGTTGTTAATGTTTCTATGCAACTTCCCATTGAGGATAGCCTCCCTAACCATTGAGCAAACAGTGTCTTTGATCAACTCCCAATGGTGTTGATGAAAGATAGGAGGCAGCCCATCAGGCCCAGGGCTCTTATAAGCCCCCATCTGAAAAACAATGTGCTTGATTTCTTCATCAGTGACAGGAAACTTAAGACTTTCCAGCTCAGAATTGGAGATAACACCATCCTTCCAAGAGAACCCACTTTTTAGGTCAGGCTCCAAATCAGTGAACAGACCCTGAAAATGAGAGTTGACCTCCACCTTTAACTGTTGAACATCTTCACACCACTCCCCATTATGAAGCTTTATCATGGCTATTTTATTCCTTCTTCTTCTACTAATAGCATATAGATGAAAGAATCTAGTATTCTTATCACCAAGAAGCAGCTTGCTCAGCCTAGCTATCTGAAACTAGAACAGCTCCTCCTGAAGAAGAACATTGTTCATCTGATCTTGGAGAACACTATCCAGCTGTCTAAGATAAGGGTTATCTCTGATCTCTAGAGTGCTCTGGATGCCAAGCAACCTAGCTCTAAGAATTTTCTTCTTCTGAAAAATATTCCCAAAAACAAAAGTTTTCCAAAGCCTAACCTCAGAGGTGAAAGTCTGAACCATGCTAGCAAAACAAGGATCCTTCCTACAAAACTTACTAACCAAGTCCTTGAAAGAGGGCTCCAAGAACCAGGTCACTTCCATTCTAAAAGGCTTCAAACAGCTAGCTGGATGAGGAAGCCCATCAAGGTCCACCAGAAGAGGGTTATGGTTTGAATTCACTCTAGCAAAATGGTTTACAAGAGCTTATAGAAGTCTAAGCCTTCAAGAGTTGTTACAATAAGCCTTGTCCAGCCTTTGCTTGATGACTCTTCCAGCTTGGGAGTTAGACCAAGTGGAAGAAGGGCCAGAGATGCCCAAGTCCTGGAAAAAACAATTGTTCAAACACTCCAACATATTGTTACTCAGTTTAGCATTAACTCCTCTACCACCTTTCTTCTCCACACTATCCACCACTTGGTTAAAATCACCCAACATCAGCCAAGGAAGCTCATGAACCTTTTCCATTTGAGAAAAATAAGTCCACAACTTATCCCTTCTGCTAGCTAAAGGACTAGCATAAACTGCAGTGAAAAGCCAATCTGGCTCCTGCTTACAATGAACAAAACATGTAACAGCCTGAAAATGAGAAGAAACCACCTCTAACCCCACCACTAAACTATCCCAGAAGATCCAAATACCTCCGGAAAAGCCCCTGGCCTCCTCCACATGGTTCATATTGAACCTAGAACGGCGACACAAATTAGTCGCATGACTACCATCAACTCTAGGTTTCAACAGAACAAAAATATCAATATGGTAAAACTTACAATGATCCAAAATATATCTCACCGTAGCCGGATTCCCGATGCCCTACAATTCCAAGAAAGAATCTTCATGAGGAATTCGAAAAGAGGGCTACGTCAGACGCCGTAGTTAGCTTATTAGGGACCAAGCCCTGCCTTGTCAAAATAGACTTGGGACCATGATAACCGGCCATACTCAGCCATCGACCGCTCCCTTCCCCAACAGATGTCGTCGAATTCGCGTGAAACGGCGCCATCACCGGGGACTGATTATTATCCAACACCCCTAGCGGAGAACGACTATTGGGGTTCACAATCGATTTCCCTTTCCCGGTAGGAAAACCCCCTTTCTGATTTTGATTTTTGTAATTTGGACCACCAGCTGCCCTATCCTTATTGGCTTTCCCCCCCAACTTACTTACCACCCCATCATTCCGGTGACGTGGCGGAAGCAATGGTTTAGTGTGGACAGGTACACCAAGACCCAATACGTCACCCAATGCGCTAAGAGCATCAAATCTAGACTTTTCCCGTACTGCTGGGTTCTGATCAGCTGTTTCGGGCTCAGTACGCTTATCCTCCGTATCCCCACGTAGACGGTGGGGACTCTTCTTCTTCTTCCATCTAGCTGCAATCATGCAGGGACCAAACCCTAGATCCTTCTCCGGCTCCTTCTCCTGCTCCGGCACCGGAGGCTGATTATGAGAAACCGTTTCTGAATCATCTGCTTCGACTGTGATAGAACACGCCGTCTCTGCCACGCTGAGCTTAGGGAAGTTCTCCTTCCTATGGCCGTAAATACCACACTCAAAGAAAACAACCCCTAAACCATCATACTCCACCGGTATTCTCTAATCATTCACCCAAATCGTCGGCGTAAGACACTTCTGCAAATTCACCGCCACACAAATTCGAGCATATTGACCCCTAAAGGCTGCAATTGTGAGCCAATCTACTTTAATTGAGTCCCCAAAGTTCCGTCCCGCATCCATTAACGTGTATTCATAAAAGTACTCCACCGAAAGTCCTTTCAGGCGGATCTAGATCAGCGTCATCGTAACACGTGGTTCAAAGGGATCAAAATGGGGTACCCAACGCTAAACCATCAAGTATTTCCCCTGAATCATCCATGGTCCATTAAGGAGGACGTGTTCATAGTCTTCTCTACAAAAATACCTCACAGAGTAGCATCCATTACCAACATCAGTAAGCTCAAATCCTAAACGGAGCTTCCATTGTGCAGTCAATCGGTCATGGAGCACACCAAACAGAGGTTCCTTACCCATCACCCGCACAATCAGAGCATGGCTCCATGAATGGTTGAGCTTTCTAAGGAGTAGACCCAGCAATCCTGATACAGATTCGACCATCCTCCTTGGTCTCGGAGACAACGCCGGCGCCGTCCTGATCATCGTCGATCGGAAACGGATCTTCCTCAACATAGATCCCCTTGGGATGAGGCTGAAGCAACGCATCACTGAACGTTCCATTTCCAGTAACCGATTCATCCTCATCAGAAAACCAGATCCAAACACGAAACACCGTTTAAAATTGGTCTGGTTACGACCAAAGTTCGCCGGAGATTCAACAGAAATCTGTGGCCGAGCGGGTGGTCGAGAAAACATGAATGATGCCATAGAGACCTAAGTTCCTCTTTGTTAAAACCAGAATAGAAGGATTGATTTTGTAATATTTTGATATCAACATACTCTTCGTGAAGATGTGTATATCATTGAGTGGGGTGTGCATATTTCAGGGTAAGGATTTTGTGAATCAGTTGTTTAAGCATTATAAACTATTTGTGACACGATATGCATCCATTTAAACTGTAAGACATACTTGTGCCGTTATATCCATATCATCTCGTCCCACTTTCTTCAAATGACTCTCCTACATAATCTAGGCTTACGAATAATTTCATATTACAATGACAGGGTTTGGTCTGCATTAGCCACATGTTAATCATCATGGATGACATCAACTTAGCATGCTCCGTTTTGTAATTAACAAGTACTAGTAATTCACCAAATTGATGCCTGTATGGGATCCCGAGGGTATGCCTTGCAGGGTAGAATACCAACTATGGAATCAGAGTTTTTATCATCACAATAGGCAGTTTTAATAGAGTTCCCTTTAACATGTTTGGTAAAGAATTAGAATAAGATCTTGCAAGCCAACCTAGCCCTCTACATTCTGTTCGATGTAATTGTCTGGTTGTGTTTGTGCTCGTCTGGTTTCATCTTCCCGGTTTCTGATATTTCTCAGAAGCTGACCCATATTTTTGTTCTCAGTTTTTGTGATTTCCATTAAAGCTAAACTATGATTTTGATTCGCATGCATTTAGACTGACATATATCACTAGTAGGCTAGCTACCAGCTACATATTATTGGGAAACTGTATATCACTATCTGGCTACATTATTGTATTTGATACTTTAGGAACTAAGGCATATACCAGCTTTATTGGTACATTATAACTCGTTTCAAAACCATACTGTGGATTATTTTTTAAAGAGTCAAGTAAAGGTGGAAAAGTTCGAGAACACACAATTCAATAACCAACCAGAAAACTTATCACTTGATTCATGTATTGGACTACACATATTAAAGGTAGAAGCTTATGTAGTTGTGTTGAGCTGCACATATAAGCTTTCAATCTAAAGCCTTATTTTTCGGACTGAAAATACTCCATTCTTCAAACAGGCGAGCAGCTATTTTGATATCATACTTAATGAAAAGCTAAGGATGGAGACTAGGACTGAGTTAAGGTTTGTTCATACCCACGTATAGTCATTTGTCAAATGCTTAATTTTCCGATTGCCAAGTTCAGTTTTCATTTCAAGAAGCATAGTTTGTTAATTTTTTCAAGTTAAGTTAATTATGTGATTGCCATGTATAGGGTTAAGCTCATCCTTTGTCTTTTGAATAGACCCACATCCTGCATCTAAAGGAAGTATGATGCAGAGACATATTATGTGATCCGAGCAAGTAAGATTCTGCTGAAAGGACACTAAAGTACTCAGGGTTGGTAGTTTGGAGACATTAGAAGCAAAAGTATCAGTGTTTAAGTATTCACGGACGTTTGTCTAGCAACATCAATTGAAGTAATAGTGGTAGTTTATTATACTTTGTTATGGTTCTATATTATTATACTTTGTTATGGTTCTATGTATTTCTTATAATTATATGCTGTAATGCAATGTCTGAACCAGTTTGATGTTAAAATTTGATGAATTTTTGTTTGGTTAAATTTCATTGAAATTGATACCACATTTGTATTATTATTTTTTCTATTGATTATTTCTCTTCTTTTACTATCCATGGTTGTTAATTGTGACAAGTCAGCTTTTAACCATGATTTTCAGATTACATTACATTAATATTTTTTCTAGGGGAAGCATTACATTAATATTTGATATATCATTAATGCTTCCGGTCAACCCATGTTTCAATGCCCACAGATTTAAAATTTGCTGGTATATGTATTCTGCTATAAGAAAATCGCGGGTAAGGATTCTAGCCACCCATGCATTCTAAAGATTTCTAATATCTATGCTAACGATTTTGACAACCGCGGGAGAAACATTTACCCATAGTTTTGGAGGTTATACCAACGGTGGTACTCGCCGATAAAGTCTTTATTAGTGCTCGCGGCCCGAGTATCAAAGCCCACGGGTTTCAAGTCCGCTGGTATAGAAATATCCTGCTACAGCGGTCAAGATAACCGCGGGTAAGACTTCTAGCAACGCCTACATGCCAGCGGATGTGGTTTCTTTGCTAGCGATTTCTGCAACCGCTGGAGAAACATTTACCCACAGTTTTTGGAGGCTATATTAGCGGTTCGACCGCTGGTAAAGCCTTTATTTCTAGTAGTGTAGAGAGCCTAAATTTACTATCAAGAATAGCCTACCTCTTCATGTGTGCTGACAAAATAAGAGACTAACCTAGGCTAAGCCACGTTCATAGTCCGAACTCCTATTCCGCTAACGGTTTATAATGTTGAGGCTTAGTGAAAAAAGGATAATCGTGAATCAATAAGTCCTAAAGCGTCAAATTCTATCATCAAACCCCGCCTCTCACACACCCTCACCATGATGATAGAAACCGCAACTCGAAACTCACCGTCTCCGGCCCTCGATCTCCTCAAACCCCGGTACACTAACGATCTCCGTGGCCATCGTGGCTAATCGTGCACGAAATGTAAACCATATCAACGAAATAGAAAACTCCACCACTCGATTTCCAATAAGCTCAAATTATTCCTTTATTCCTCTCCTTTTTTTCTCTTTTCTCTTTTTCATTTATTTTTTTCTTTTTTTTCTCTCTCAATAATACATCAATAAAATCTCATCAATCACAATGTACGAGTGGTCTTCTCTAAGAATCAAGAAATAGCAATCATGTTAGGAGGAGGAATAGACGAACTGATGAATGAGTATCACAAATAAAATTCATCTCCACCAACTCAATAAAATGCTCGGTGTCACCAAACAAAGCTGCAAGCCAACACTACTAGAAACACACCAAAATACGGCGACAAATTAACGCCGTTCATACGGTTTTTCTCGCCGTTTAACGAATAAACAGCGAAAAATGGGTCGGGCGCAAGGTTTGTTGACGTTAATACCCTACGGCCAGAAAAAACTGTCGCCGTTAATGCCCTCTCGCCGTATTTGATTATCAAATATGGTAATAATCTCGTCGCAAATGACAAGGTTAAATACGGTGACATGCTTTATTCTCGCAGTGTTTGGCCTGATATATACGACAATATTTTTGCCATTTAAGGATTTGATTGTGCAGTTTGTGTGCTATGAAGTGCGGCAAAAATATGGCCACATTAAGTTTTTCTTGCCGTATTTGATTGGTATTTTTTACGGCAATGAAATAAACATTTGCCATTTTTTGTTGATAAGTAATACAACAAGCTTAAATTCTCGCCGTATTTGAGGTATTCCCTACAACAATATCCAGATCACAGCTGGAGTTTTCCAACTTGTAGCTATTTTTCAGGCATAACCAGCACAACACACAATACATAAACTTGAAAGTAATTGAAACACATTTCAAAAACATCAGTATATATATATATATATATATGTTTTTACAAAATTTACATTGCCAAGGTTCCAAATGTACAAGTCCAATAGAGTATACGAAAACATATATTTGCGCATTATACGAAACATATACTAGATGTCTATCTTGAACTTACAAAATTAGACGAAAACCTACACTCTGCAGCTACCTTTACCTCTACCTCTACCTCTATCTCCCTAAGTGCGTAAAAATGGCTTCGTAGTCACAGGCTGAGCCTTTACATTTGCGCAGTGCGCCAAAACGGTCACGATATTGTGCAGTTGCCAAAAACTGTGTAAACCTGAACAAGATAACAATACATAACATTATTAAAATAGATAGCATTTTAAGTTATTTTACGGTTTCAATTCTGCGGTATATTTGAAAAAGCACAAAATGCAATTAATTTACTGGACTTTAAGATCGATAAAGTCTAAAAATGTTGGTTAGTTTGCTAAAATGCGGGCAATCCATCCCAACACTTAAGGGCAAACTAATCGGTAGTTTGAATGTGCATGGGATCGTTAAAGATAGCGACCAGCACAACGAACCCAACAATTGATAATTACCAAATGAGCACCCTTGAATTCGCTTTTCAACAAGAGAACATGGAATTGGAAACAGCATCAGAGAGCATGGGCATCTGCGGCACTGTAACGGCTCTGGATGATGTCACTTGTCCGTTCGTTATGGCTTGACGTCGATCTCGGAAGTATCCTTGAACTTCATGAACCGGATCGTCTCAGTGGATGGCCGATCCGCAGAACAGACCGGTGCCACTACGAAGCAACACCACAAAATTGAAAATTCCATGGTGATTGTATTGTAGTGGCACCGGTCTGTTCTGCGCCTAGGGCAGCCACCCAGCAGGGCCAATTTATGAAGTTCGAAGATTGTTTGGAGACGTCGCCAAGATATGGTGGGAAACAAAACAGCAACATTAGCCAGATCAGTACCGGTGCCGCAGTTGCCCAAGCTCAGTCATGATAATTTTTCAGTTCCATGTTCTCCTTGTTGAAAGGCGACTTAATGGGTGTTGGAATAGTATTTATTCAACAGTTGGGTTGCAAGATCTAGCCACTTAACTGGAACCCTAAAAAAATAGTACAAAGACAAACTAAGACTATGGGCAACTTCATGCATGCATATGTAACTAATGCACTTTCATGCATCTGTAATTGTAGTCCCTTTGACTTCTAAGATGTATTCCAATTCAAATTCATCATGTGTCCCATTAATGATGCCTTAATCCAGCAATTGGACTGTTACGTATGATGAACACTATAAAATCCCCTACCTTAGTTCTTTTTTGCCACAGATCCACACCCAATTACAGTGTCTTTCTCTTATCCCCCCCCCCCCCAAAAAAAATCACCAACTGGTGATATGAGGCAACTTGCCACGACTTTCAAGAAACTGGGCAGCCAAGTTTTGTTATGAAAGCCCCTAATAAGAAAGTGAAAAGGAAGAAAAGAAAAGGCAAATTGAAAAAGAAGGTTCAACCTGGTGGAAAGAAAGTGAACGTCAAGAAAAGGGTTGAAATAGTCTATGATGTCATGCCCTTAGCAGTGCTCCCTCCTGTGGAAGGCACTCCTGAGTCCACTGTTGTTATTTTGGCCCTACCTGCTCCTGATGTTTAGACCATGTTTTCAGTTCTTTTATTTTGGTAAGGTGATTCTTTTTTTTAATGTTATTTTGGGAGTGACAGTTTATATATATAGACCATTCCCTTTTATTATTTTCCAGTTTGTTTATTGAACTTTAACAACCATTTTTTTGTGTTTCACTTGTTCTTCATGTATTAACAAGCTCAGAAGTCGGCAATTATCAGAAAAAATAAGTAGAAAACCAATCATTCAACAACAGGTAACCAGTTTCATGAAGATGTGAACTATAATTTAACAACAAACATGCTTTTACTATAATTCAACAACCAATTTGAACACATTGCAACTATAATTGGAGATAATGGTTGAGAAGGAAAGAAGACGTACCACAACAAAGTGCAGGTATAACAGTGCTCTACGTCTTCACTGTTCGTCCATCGAAATGCTAGCATCAACAAAGCAGAGGGGGGTATAGCTATACGGCTTGCCGTCAATGTCCAAAGTAAGGTAAAATTTAGTGACCTGCCTCCACTGGGTGGCGCGTAGCAAACCGGTGCAACTACAAACGAACACCATATAATTTACAATTCCATGAGTATTGTTTTGTGGTTGCATCGATTTTTCGGGCTGCCACCAAGATGGGGCAGGTCATCAAATTTGAGGATCGGTTGGGACAGTCCTTACCAGACAACAAAAACTTAAAAACCAATTAGAATAAGACAATATTTATAAAATCATAAATATTAAGCTAAGTCTAAAACATTAAAATAATTGAACAACTAGTTTCATGTCTATTTTTAGAACAAACATGTTTCGGAAATTATCAGAAAAAAAATAGAAAACCAATCACTCAACAACAGATTACCATTTTCATGAAGATGTGAACTATAATTTAACAACAAACATATTTTTACTATAATTCAACAACTAATTTGAACACATTGCAACTATAATTGAAAACATATTACCAATTTCATGCAAGCTCAACTACAATATAAGAAGAAATTAACAATTTCATTCAATTTCAACATTAATCAATAGATTACTGTTGATTATTGAAGCTCCCAAAAGAGGGTTACATGAAGCCCTAATTCTAAGTTGTTCCAGAATTAGGGCTTCATGTAACCCTCTTTTGGGAGCTTCAATAACCAACATAAATCAACCAACCATCTCCATCAACGATTTAGATGGTTGATTTCAAAATCAAAATACAGAATGAAAAAAAAAATTGAAACATGAACTTACAGTTCAACAGAAGGGTCGACGATGGTGTACAGGATTTGAAGGGGATTCCTCTTTGTTGTGGCTTATGGGTTTGATGGCGATTCCTCTCTCCATTCTCTCTTCTATTCTCTTTCTGTTCTCCCTTCTCTATATGTTCTCCCTTCTCTCTATGTTCTCCCTTGTCTCTCTGGTCTGTTCTATGTTCTCTTCTGTTGTGGCTTATCTCCTCCTTAGAGTTCTCTTCTCCTCTCTTCTCTCGTCTCTCTGTTCTTCTCAAACGATGTGAAGAAGAAAGAGTCAAGTTTTCATTCCACAGAGACCTAGCTAGGGTTTCTGTCTCTTCCGGCGTGGGCTATCCAAATTTTCGCCCCAAAATTTGGCGGATAAATCAAAGTAATTTGGACACTTGTTAAGTTGACCATATACGGCGAGAAAACTCGCCGTATAAGACAACAACTAACGGCGTTAGGAAACTCTCTCCGTTTATATTAAAGATTTTTTACCGGGATAATAAAACGTCGTCGTTACTAATTATTACACGTATTTTATAATATCAGTATTAACGAAGAACTTATATCTCGCCGCATTAACAACACATCTTGCCGTTTATGCTGAATTTAATACGGGCCCATGATTTTATCGCCGTATAAGCTAAATTTAAGCGAGAATATGAATAAACGCCGTTACTGATGCAATGAACGATGATATATTATCTTGCCGCGCGAATTTTAGTTCATCTTTGCCATTTTGTGTTCATTTCTAGTAGTCGAATCAAAGCACGTGTGTGGATGTGGAGTCGTCAAAAGCACAATCTCTATGTCCATAGTCAAATGTCGACACCCCCACACTAGAATGCAGTCACATCCTCTCTCAAGTAACAAATAATATGTCATGTGCCTAATCCAACCAAACCTCCTACACCGATATGATAGAAATCCAGTACCTAGCACATTTCACCAATTAAGCTCAACCAACCCCATTTTTGTGCGGATTAGACGTCACGCACTCAGGCTCTCCACAACCGTGTCCATGATGTAACGAAATGGAACACCGCCACACCTTAGTGTGCAAGCCAACTCACTCACCCTCGCATCCCCTCGTAGATATCCTACGAAACATATGCGGTCTACAGAACTCACAAAAATATGTAATGAAATTCTCCCTCAACTAAGCCCCCTCAACTACTTCTCCCTCGTGACTCTCTAGGAAGGTGATTCTAAACAATATATGATGAAGGAAAAGAATCGTCTTCCTAGGTAAAAGAGGCTAAAAATGAATCCAAGGATCAATTAGGGTTTACTAGGTAAGATCTAAAAACAGTGAGTGCTCTAATACACATCCTCGCACAGTTGTTCTATGTGCCACTACGAGGTTGGCTGGCGACTACCTAAGACGGACAACATGAAGGTTCGACTTATTTAGCAAACACCAAGCTCAACTCTTTTAGGATAAAAACAACACACACTTTAAAATTCAGGTTAGTTTGAAAATAGGTAGGCATTCAAGTAATGAGATTCTCTCTATACTTACTAGGGGAACTAAAAGTGTCACTCTCGGTCGAAATGCACGCCCCATGCCTAAAGTTTTCACATCTTTCTAAATCAATCAAGCCTATGCTTCTTTCAATTTCCTTTTCTCAAATTTTAAATTTTCTAATATTTTTCATTTTTCATGATATCTTAACTATATATGCACGGCTAGACACGAAAAAAAACAATTTGACACTACCCTCAAAAAATCTTTTTGGTGGGTATACTCAATTATATAAAAGTGCAAACCAAATATAAACTACACTACACAATACGCCAATATAAGTAAGAACATAACATAAACAACAACACTGACTCACAATACGAACTAAATTTTTTAAATGTAACTAGCTATGCAAACACAATTGGCTAGCAAACAATTAAACCACACCCACACTAAATTCGTTCTTGTCCTCAACGCATTTGGAGATCATATTATAGCACTCAGCAATCAATATGAAAGGCTAGTAAATGAGATGGAGTTGACATATAAAAAAAAAGATAATTTTAACCACAGGAAGAAATACTCACAACCGCCTCAAGGGCGGGGACGAAATCTACTCCAAGCGATCCCCAGGTACTAGTGGTGCCACCGTGCTCCTGTATAGTCAGTGTGTTCTCACACACCCGGGTAGACTGCCCTCCTCTGCTAAAATATGTGTCTTGGAGAATCCCCAACTTGCATGCACCAGTCCCCATGAAGGTCACGTGTGCCATGGCACACCGGGGTGGACTCTCCCATAACCTGCTTAAATATATCACTAGGAAACAAACGTCAATCCCTCCCTCTCATCTCTCCAAATAAATATGAAATAAACATAAAAAAAATATATTAAAAACGCACTCACTAATTTAATGCAAATAAATAGGTCGGGATGCCTCCAAACAAGTGCCTTGTAATTTAAGGTCGACGACTCGACCAATTACCTCAAAATGTCAAGGAGGTTTTTCTCTCCATTTTTTTTCTTCCACCATCGGCTCTCTCTTTGTCGCTTCGCAAGTGAGAATGCATGTTATGCATATGATAAGAAAAAAGAGAAGTTGTTAGTCACCACATGCCTCATTCTACCTTTTCTCTTCTTACAATTCTTCAAAACTACAGTCGCCGAGGAATGGCCATTTGAATATAGCATCTCATGTTGAACAGCTTCAACAATGAGTTCTGACTTTCCTACTTCCTTTCCTCGCTCTTCTCTTATAATCATGGGCGGCAATTCATTAACTACATAGAATTGGGGCCCTTATTCATTTCCACGGTATAATTCCATATACTCAAGGCATGCTTCATTTTAGGCACATATCCTCAACGAGTGTAAATATCACATCCTTGGCGCATTCATGAGCTTGTTCTTCAACAAAAACAGCTTCAATATCATTAGGCCATAAGCTTGCGATGTCAACACTCTCCCACTCATGACATGGCTCTGGAATTTTGCGAGGCTCAAGTTGTATAGGCTTCACAATATCATCCCAATCTGAGTCTGAATCTGAGTTCGAAGTAGCCCAAGGATCTATTAATTCATGATGAACAGTAATATAGACATAGACCTATAGGGGTTCATCGTCTTCCTCTTCGCACTCCCCAACTAAGTCAGGAATGATGATGATTGGCCCATTGTCATTGTACGCCAATGCCAATTCATCCAATTGATGTTGATGACGCATGACAGTTTCCTCCATCACCATTATCCCTTCCTCCATTCTGTCCATTTTAGCTATCCTGAGCTTCATATTTTCTTTCATCTGCTCATCTTCTTGATTAAAGGAAGAGGGGTGTACATATCTCAATAAGAGTAGTATGGTAAATAGCCTGGAACTTGCCCATAGAAATTATGCCCCCACATGATCACCAATATATGCACAATAATTCGCTAGGAAGCAGGTGAGATCAACAAATAAATAAACAAAAGCAAAAAATAAAAATCCCTAAAGTTAATAAATCTAACTAAATCAATCGAAGTCCTCCACAACGACGCCAAAAACTTGACACGTCCAACCACAAGTGTATGGCCGTCGTGTGTAGTAATATCCGGAAATCCAGGTTTATCGAACCCAAAGGACTTTTCGTGAACCAATTAGCACTATTAACTTAGTTTGGGCAAGCAATTGAGAGAATTTTCTAAACTAAATAATTGAAAAGACAAAAGAAGTATTTAAATATTGAGATTTAATATGGTAGAAACAACCAAGACACCTCATTTGGGGGATTTCTAGGACCACCTTATTGACAACGTTCTATGATTTGTGAAACACAGGCAATATTTACTTTGCTAATCGAGAAATATAACTCACTGAGTTACCAAGTGAGCATCCTATGCCTAGGTTAATTAAAAACGAGTTACCAAGTTCTAATTATCACTACACATGCATTAACGATGAATTCTACTCTAACGATCCCATTCAACGTAGACAAGTTACCAAACCTATGAACGGGTGATTGTTTGTGAAAGTGTGTATAGTAGGTAGTAATGTAGGATTAATACTCTAGAAGGGGGGGGGGTGAATAGAGTATGCCAACTTTTGCTAAACTTGCAAGAGAAGTGGTTTCAAGAGAGTTTGTGAAGAGTAAGTGTAGTTCAAGGCCTTGAATTGAGTTTCAAGCCCTTGGAATAAAGACAATTTAGTAGAAAAAGAGTAAGCCTATTTCAAGGTCTTGAAATGAGTTTCAAACCCTTGAAATGAAACTGCTTGAATGCTAAAAATGAACTACGAATTTTCAACTCAATTCTTATTAATCCACAGCCAAGCCCTCGATCTCAAGCGCAGAGAGATACCTTGCTCTGTTAGGGCTTGTGGTTCTTACTAACCTATCTAGTACCTTCTTTAGCTATCTGATTATCTAAGAATTCTCTATTTTTCACTTGAACAATCTTTGAGAATAAGAACTAGAAGTATAAAGTTCAGAGCAGAAGAACACAGAGTACGAAACTACTGTGAAAGTGCAGTGTTCTTCTAAGAATGGATTGAGAGGATGATCTCCTTTATGTTGCTTTGCAAACCATGAGTGTGTCTCTGTTTTTTCCCGTTGAGTTGTGTTTATGTTTTTAGCCCGTTGAGTTGTGTCTCTGAGTGCTTCAAAATAAGCTCCATCTATACAACACACATGATCTGCAGATCTCACTGATTTCAGTAACAAACTTTCCTGTTTGTGGGCAACAACTTTGACTTATCTAACAGTCTTCTCAAACGAATAGTTGATCAGTATCTTCAGAGATATTGAGTTGATCTTGTTTTTAAATAGGTAGAGAAGTTGTCATAAGTGTTTGATTGATCACATGATCAGTTTTTCTCAGTATCTCCTTTTCTGAAAAACTCAGGTTAGGACATGAATCCTGTAAAATATGATACAAAATTTCCCTGCAAAACTAAGTCAAACAGATTGACTAGATGGAGTAAAAACATGGAGTAATGCCTTGTCTTTCATCATCAAGTAGTAATAGATCAAGCATAGGAGATTAGGAGTTCGATAAAGATAAAAAAAATCCCCCTAAGAATATGCAGTGGAAGCTCAGTCAATTTCAAGGCTTTGAAAGTTGTTTCAAGGCCTTAGAATAGACTAGCTATTTCAAGTCTATGAATCTTATGAAACTGAGTTGATCTTACAATCTCCCACTGTATGAAAGACAAAACCTCTGTCTGTTTGATGCTAAGTTTCTGCAAAACATACTCATTAGAATGTATGAAAGTATAGCAGTAACACAAGATTTCCAAAAGAGATCCAACTTATTAAGAAAAAACAGTAAAGTGCAGAAATAACAAATAAGATCGGTAAAAAAGTACCTAATGACCAAAAGACTATTTCTTCTAAAACAGAAATAAAACACCTAATTTTCTCCCGCTTTTTGACTTTCATCAAAAGGAAAGAGAGGAATGTTGGATCATAGTCATTGGGATTTTTTTTGAAAAGCTATTTGAAAAGAAGGAACTTCCAAGACTTTGAAGGGGTTTTCAAGGCCTTGAAAATTAGAAGCAAGAGTAGGCAAGAATTAAGGGTCTGGTTCTTCATCTCGTTGCTCTTCTTCACCTTCTTCCTGACTGTTCCCATCATCTTCAGCATCAGCTTGTTCTTCTTGTTGAACTACATCTGCAGCAGCTTCACCTTCTCCTTCAAATAGATTAGCTTTTGTCATGAACACTGGAATTATTGTTTTCTTTATATTTTTCTTCTTCTTGATGTCTTTGAGAAGTATTCCTGAGTCTGGACTTTCATCTTCTTGGTCTTGAATAACTTCTCCATCAACAACCTTCTTCCCTTTGTCTTTGACTTGAGTATCCTTCCCCTGAGCTGAGTGTTCACTTGCCAACTCCTTGGCGTAATCATCCTTCTTGGTACCTTCTTGGAAAACCTCTTCAGGCACATCAAAAACTATCTTGCTTCTGAACATATTTTCCACCATGTATTTTATCTGCTTCAGTTCACTACCAAACTCGTTCTGATTCTCCTTTACTTCATCAAGATCCATCTCCATTCATTCCACTTTCTTCAATAACAAAGGCAATTCTTGAGGCTTAGAGGTCTGGCTTGAAGTTGGAGTCAAGGTTTTGGGTTTGAGAAACTTCTTGGAGACCAACTCTTCTTTTGTCAAATCTGAATACAGTTTCCAGATTTTGGTTTTGGTTTTCACCACTCTAATCTTCTCAAAAGCTTTCTCATTCAGCAGTCCAAAACCTGTAGTGATACTTTCTTCTTTTGTCGTAGGGATCTCAAATTTCTCAAAGAAGGAGGTGAGCAGATTTGCATATGGTAGAGGGTGCTTTCTCTGATTATTTTGGACATACAGCATATGTTCCATCACCAGTTTTGGAATATCAACTTCAAATCCATGCATAACCAAATACATTAAGTATAACACCCTCTCAGTGATCAATTCCTTAGAGTGTTTCCTTGGTACCACACATCTCATCAAGATAGTAAATAGAACTTTAGCTCCAAAAGTTAACACAAAGTGAGTCAACTGCTTGGATGAGGTAGGGGTATTAGGTAGAAAGAATTCTTCCTTGGCTAGTTTCAGAGCATCACTCTTAAGAGGGTGGTTATTGGTTTCATATCTCTTTGGGCAACCAAGAACATTGACAAACTCAGCATGATCTAGCTCCATTTCAATACCACCAACTCTAGTTTGGATCACTAAGTTTGAAATTCTCTTCAGTTGTCTCATATTTAGGTAGAATAGTCTGGTGCGTCTAGGGTAGGCTATTTCTGGAGGATTTAAGATAAACTAGAGAGAGCTCTTTTGCAACATCTTAATGCAATTCAGATTCATACCTTCCAACATAGAGAGACTAATCAAACTGCAGAATGCAATAGATCTAGAGACAAATCCATCTAGCCAAATCCCTTTTGTGCTTTGAGAATTGAACCAAAAACTATAAAGTGCTTTGCTCTTACCAGTGGATTTCTTCTCTGAATAGATCTGTAAAGCCTTCTCAGTGACTTCTTCAGGTTCCTATTATGTTACTTTTTCTTTTCCCTTGTCTCATGTGTCTGCCTTCTTCTTTGTCATCGTAGGGCTTCCAATCTGGATTCCCTTCTGTTTCTCTTGAGTTACTTCTACTGCCTTCTTATTCTTGCTTGACACTGGGGTCTGATACTTCTTAGCCTTCTTCTTTGGAGGAGGAGGATCCATGTCTTCTGCAGTAGGAGTCTGAGAGCTTGAGTCTCCACTGATGGTTTGAACTTCTTCCACAGTGGCCTTTCTTTTCTTCTCTGCACCAGCCTTTGATCCACCAGCCATTTTTATTCTATCAGAGGCTCTTCTTGTGCTCATTAGGGTTTGGGAGAAGAATAGATAGGTAGGATAGATACGGAAGAGAGAAATAGAGAGAGAGAGAGAGAGATAAATAGTGAAGAGTTTGAGTCTGAAAAGGTAACTAAATTATTTTTCCTGATCTCATAAGATTTTAAGTGGTCAGAAAAGATTCAAAACCTTTGTGGCCATTGGAAAGAAAATAATATAACTATATCTGGCTGAAACAAAATTTTGAAAAGTGAGGGACAATACTGAGCAAATATCTACAAATATAGCAACCAATATTAAAAGATCCAGATTTATTGACTAACAGTTATACAGAATGATTTTCAAGGCTTTGGAAAGAGTTTCAAGGCCTTGAAAAGTTGTTTTACTGAAAGACATATACTCAAAGCTTTGAAGAGATTTTCAAGGCTTTGAAAATCAGTTCAAAACTTTGAACCACATAAGAGCTTACCTGACTTACCTGATACTCCCCCTAAACCAATGCATCTTTGTTTAGCATGCCTAAATCCAATTTTAGAGTTGAGAATCTTTCATCTGGAAAAGGTTTAGTGAAGATATATGCAAGTTGCATGTTAGTAGACACAAATTCAACAACAATATCACCTTTTTCAGCATGATCTCTGATGAAGTGATGTCTACCATCAATGTGCTTTGTTCTTGAATGCTGAACTGGATTCTTTGTAACTGAATTTTCACTTGTATTGTCACACTTGATAGGTATATCTTTGAAATAAAATCCAAGATCTCTCATTTGTTGTGCAATCTATAACACTTGTGAACAGCAAGCTCCAGCAGCTATGTATTCAGCTTCTGCTATTGGTAATGCAAGTGAATTTTGATTCTTTGAATGCTAGCTGATCAAAGATGATCCAAGAAATTGACAACATCCTGATGTACTCTTTCTATCAACTTTATATCCAGCAAAATCAGCATCTGAATAGCCACTCAAAGAGAAGTTAGAGTGTTTAGGATACTAAAGCCCTATGTCTTTGGTACCATTTAGATATCTCAATATTCTCTTAACAGCAGTCAAGTGTGATTCTTTAGGATCAGCTTGAAATCTAGCACACATGCATACACTAAACATAATATCTGGTCTACTGGCTGTGAGATATAGTAATGATTCCATCATACCTCGATATTCCTTCACATTCACCCTCTTACCAGATTCATCCCTGTCTAAGGATAATGTAGAACTCATGGGGGTATGATTTCCTTGGACTGAGACATATTGTATTTTCTCAGCAAGTCTCTTGTGTACTTGCTTTGATGTAGAATATGCCCTTTCTCATTTGATGTATTTGAAGTCCAACAAAAGAAGTTTAATTCTCCCATCAAGCTCATTTCAAATTCCATGCTCATAAGACTTGAGAATTCCTTGCACAAGAGATCATTAGTAGCTCCAAACAATATATCATCAACATAAATCTGAACTACAAGTATCTTTCTTATGAGTCTTAATGAAAAGAGTTTTATCTACCAAACCTCTTTTGAAATCATTTTGAAGCAATAATTTTGACAACCTTTCATACCAAGCTCTTGGAGCTTATTTTAAGCCATAAAGAGATTTTGGTTTCCTTGCCTTGGGCACATGCCTTCCATACTTCTTCATCTTTGAACTTGATGGAGGGTAGACCTCTTACTAAGTTATTTGAAACATATTTGTTCAATGTATGCAGACTGATGTGTCCCAACTTCATGTGCCAAAGCTTTGAATCTTCTTTCAAGGCCTTGAGACACTTCAAGCTATTTCCTGCAACTTTGTTAGTTTCAAAAGTATAGACATTGTTTGACCTAGAGGCAGTGAGGATGCAATTGCCTGATTTCTCATTTTGCACCAAACATTTCTCTCTGTCAAAGATAACCTTATTACCATTATCACAAAGCTGATATACACTAAGCAAGTTAAATTTCAAACCATCAACTAGATATACATCAGAAATAGAGGTTTCAGAATATGTACCAACTTTACCAATACCAAGAATGTTGCATTTGCCTTTGTCACCAAGTGTAATTGAACTTCAAATTGCTCTTTCAATTCTGAGAATAAAGATCTCTTTCCACTCATGTGTCTTGAGCAACCATTGTCCATCAACCATTTTTGTTCTTTGATCTTGGTGACAACCTGCAAACACCAATCACTAACTTACCCAGCTGTTAGACAAAGTGTAGAATTTGGATTCATATTCAGGATCAACCATGTTGGGTGGTCTGACCCCTTTAGGAACCCAAATCTGTCTTACTTTTCCTTTGAGTTGAAAGGGGAATGAGTTCCTCATTATGTGAGGGTCTCTTCTTCTGAAAGGACAAGTCATCTTAACATGACCAACTTTGTTACAGTAATGGCCCTTAGGAGAAGTTTTATTTCCATCTTTCACAAATCTGGTATTGTTCTTTCTTGGAAAATTTAGATTGTATCTGATACCAGTTTTGTGAACAGACTTTGAACTCCCTCCAAGAATCAAGTTCAAATTGTGTTCTGAGCCAGCAAGCTTGGCTTTTATTGATTCACATTCCTGAAGTTTCTCAGTTAGAGTAGTCTTTTGTTTATCTAATTCATCAACTTTATGTCTCAGATTAACAATGCTGTCACTCAGAGATGAGTTCTCAGTGACTACTTACTTGACTTGTGTTTTCAAGGCTTTGAAACTGGTTTTCAAGGCCTTGAAATCACTATCAGTCTTATTCTGAGATATTTCAAGGTTCTGATTCAAGCAAACAAGCTGCAAATTTTCTTTTTCTTGCTCATGAACTTGTTCTTTAAAAACTCTAATTTCTTTCAGATAGTCCTCTTCATTTAAAAGCATTGTTCTGAGATAATCAGAGAGGGATTCTGTGGGTTTTGAAATTAAACTATTTACCATTACCTCAATGTTCTTTTCAGAACTGTCATCCTGCTTGGCCATTAAACATAGGTTGGCATGTTCTTCTTCTGATTCAGAGTCACGTGAAGTTTCCGAATCACTCCATGAGGCAATCATAGCTTTATTTTTTCTGTCATGATCTTTCTTCTGAAAGTTCTTGCTCTTCTTGTGTGGACAGTCTCTGATCAAGTGTCCTGCATCACCACACACAAAGCAATTCATGACTTTAGGCTTATGTGATGAAGATTTACCGTTGTGATCTTTGCTACTGGAAGATTTATATCTTTCTCTGTTGGAGTCTTTGTTTCCAAAGTTCTTCTTCATTTTGAGAATCCTGGTCAGTAGGTAGTAATGCAGGATCAATACTCTAGAAGCGGGGGTGAATAGAGTATGCCAACATTTGCTAAAACTTGCAAGAGAAGTGCTTTCAAGAGAGTTTGTGAAGATTAAGTGTAGTTGAACGACTTGAATTGTGTTTCAAGCCCTTGGAATAAAGACAGTTTAGTATAAGTGAGTAAGCCTATTTCAAGGCCTTGAAATGAGTTTCAAACCCTTGAAATGAAACTGTTTGAATGCTGTAAATGAACTAAGTATGCAACTGTAAAGTAAATAAAAGAGGCACAAGATATATAGAGTTCAGTCCACTTGGACCTATATCTCTACCTCAGGGATCTTCTCCCTGCAGGATTTTCAACTCAGTTCTTATTAATCCACAGCCAAGCCCTATATCTCAAGCACAGAGAGATACCTTACTCTGTTATAGCTTGTGGTTCTCACTAACCTATCTAGTACCTTCTCTAGCTATCTGATTAACTAAGAATTATCTATTGTTCAGTTGAACAATCCTTAAGAATAAGAACCCGAAGTATAACAAAAGAGATATACAAATGAAGTTCATAGCAGAAGAACACGGAGTATGAAACTACTGTGAAAGTACATTGTTCTTCTGAGAATGGATTGAGAGGATGATCTGCTTCTATGTTGCTTTGCAATCCTTGAGTGTGTTTCTATTTTTGCCCGTTGAGTTGTGTTTCTGATTTTTTCCCGTCGAGTTGTGTCTCTGAATGCTTCAAAATAAGCTCCATTTATACAACACACATGATATCCAGACCTCCCTGATTTCAGTAACAAACTTTCCTGTTTGTGGGCAACAACTTTGACTTCTCTAAAAGTCTTCTCAAACAAATAGTTGATCAGTATCTTCAGAGATATTGAGTTGATCTTGTTTTTAAATAGGTAGAGAAGTTGTTATAAGCGTTTGATTGATCATATGATCAATTCTTCTCAGTATTTCCTTTTCTGATAAACTCAGGTTAGGACATGAATCCTGTAAAATAGGAAACAAAATTTCCCTGCAAAACTAAGTCAAACAGATTGATTAGATGGAGTAAAAACATGTAATAATGTCTTGTCTTTCTTCATCAAGTAGTAATAGATCAATCATAGGAGAGTATGAGTTCAATCAAGATCAAAAACTCCCCCTAAGAATATGCAGTTGAAGCTCAGTCAGTTTCAAGGCTTTGAAAGCTGTTTCAAGGGCTTGAAATAGACTAGCTATTTTAAGTCTTTGAAACTTATGAAACTGAGTTGATCTTACAGTTTGATTTTCCCGTTCAACAATTACCGAATTATCAAATAATTGAAAACTAAGTTCTAGCTAAAAAGACGTCTCTAATTAACTAGATATGATGAAGAGCACAACATAATCGTATCAACGGTAAAAAATCATCAATTATGTTTATCAAAACATGAATCTCAATCCATAAAACGCGTAACCAATGTGAAAAACCTAACCCCAAACTCGGGTCCTGATATAATAAGTTTAGTTACACATACTCATGATCACAAAGACAAGAGTTTGTGTGATCATGGTCAAAAAAAAAGAAACAGAGGAGAAAAGAGATCAAACTAGGTTTCCATGGCTCCAAGATCTGTTCCAAGCTTCCCTTGATGTCCCGTTCCCTCAAAACTGATGAAAAAATTGACCTAACAAAGTCTAAATACGTTTCCAAGTGTTTGGGAATAATTAAATATAAATACGCAAAGTTCCCGCAAAGTTTCCATTTTTTTTAGCGAAATCCAGGTCGTACGACCTCTGGAAAATGGACAGGATGTCGTGCGACCTCTGATCAGGTATTGTAGGACCTCAATACTTGCTGGATGTTTGTTGTTCAGTGACCACCAGGTCGTGCGACCTATGGAGTGAGGTCGTGAGACCTTCCTGAGAGTTCTGTATTGCTTCAACCAGGTCCTGCGACCCCCTAGTGAGGTCCTGCGACCTTCACAAGTTCTGGTGTAGGGTTTTGATTCATGGATGCGCTACGGAAACAATAATTAACCATGCAAAACCCTCCAAGGATCACAAGTCAAGAGACATAATGATTGTAAAGGAAGAAATCAATAACACACCTTAGGGTTCTCTTTTGATGACTTCAAACGCGAATTGTGTCACGTCTCTACGGTTGATCCACGCCTAGAGGTGAGATCTAGATCTTTCAATCCTTGGTGCTAGCCCGGAAAGAGGAAGAGGAAGAATAATCACGCAACAATGGAGCACCAAGGTGGGGCGCCACCTCCATGTGAGGCCGACGGGTAGGGGGCGGTCCCATTGGGGGGTTCGGCCCTCTTTTGGGACTTGCTCTCTCTCCTTGCTTTGTTCTCTCCTTACTTCTATCATATAGATGTGTGTTGTGTAGAGAGAAAAATAAGCTAGGAGTGTTCTTTATATAGTCCAACAACTCCTTGTCCTACTACATAACGAACCCCTCTCCTTATCCTACTCAAGTTCGGATTAGTCCCCTTTTGCAAAAATAATCCTTATCATGTCAATACATGGATTAGTTCTATTTGCAAATTAATCCTAATCATGTCTCTACATGAATTAGGCCACCTTGGCATATCCTAATCATGTATATACATGGATTAGTCCAACTTGCATATTAGTCCTACTAACTTAGCAAGTTGTTGCGATTTGATCCTTTTAATTAATTAATCATATTAATTAATTAATTCCCAAGTCTAGTTCACCCCTATATGGCGTGTGACCCCATAGGTTCTATTTAGTTGGTAGTAACTATTTACTAATATGGAGCGGCCTCTAGCAAGACATCCATTCTAGCCAACAAATAGAATAGTCATCATGACAAACCTTGTGCAAGTAATTGTCTCATCCCTTTGTCCCAATATCCGGACTGGACACGAGACATACAAGTCACACTCGTATATCCAATCCATAGTTTCTCGATCCTGGGACTAGCCTTATTCGCGCAAATAACATCAATATCCCATATTGATTTATTTGAGTATGTCCAGACATTTTATAAGCACTATCCCTCGAGTGGCCTAGGATATTTGCTCCCGTTATGTGGGAGGGACAAATTCTATCTACGTCCACTGCGATCTCTAAGCTTGCTTCTTATTGTATCCAGTACACGCCTTTATAGCTACCCAGTTACGGTGTAGCGTTTGACGCTACCAAGATCACAATAATCCACAACTAGAATATCTAGCGACTTCAAGTCTAAGGATGACAATACCATTGCACCGCGAGAAGCGCTTGTGACTTAACATAACATGTATGTAGCCTTCTCGGAGATGGGTCAATCCAGTATGCCATTACTCCTAATGCATACCCATGTGTTGGATCATGATATCTCCATATCAATCCAACCCCATACTAGTCTATAGATGATTGTCCTTTTAATCATTATAATCGACTAGGGATATTTAAGAATATAACACTTATATTCTAAGGACTTCATTCATGTTAACATATCTCTATATCGATAACATAATGAATCGTAAATCCATAAATGTCACAATTAATTGATTGCCTCTAGGGCACAATTCCAACATCTGGAACCTCTCTTCGTTGTTCGTGCACTTCCCGAGCCTCCTCTTGACTTTAAATTATCTCTCGAGCAAGGATTCGCCACTTGTTCCTCTATTTTAAGCCTCCCACATGTCTCAAAGCTCGTATCCTCTTCTCACTTGCTCCTTGAAATCGAATCATCAACTCTTGCTCCCCTCATCAATTATGGAGCGCGCCACAACTTCCAAAGCTCGTTTCCTCTATCCTTTTGCTCCTCGCGTGCTCCATTTCTGGAATACACAACACGAACACCATGCGAAGATCAAATATGACACATATGATAAATAGCACGTAAAACAATGTAGAGAACGCCTGGACTTCACATTTAATGCATGAACTCTAACATTGTCTATTTATACTAAAAACGACTTGGAACGACACTAAATTTTCCATTTCGCTCATCAAACGACAAAATCTCATAAGAATATATAACTCCATTACGGAGTTATTGTAACAACCCTAGTCTATCCTTGCAATTCACTTGCCTGCTAATTTTTAGTTCTCTAGCTGTGATTGCCAATAGAGACCCGTAAGTGATAGTACCCCATTCAAGCTTCGAGGACGAAGCTTTGCCCAAGGGGGGAAGGATGTAATAACCCGAAATCTACCCTAGGGGCATTTAAGTAATTTGACACTGCGTAGTTACTAGTTAAGAACGTGAGAACATGTGCTTATCTGTTATTAGCGTTAGTCGTAACAAGACGATGTGCATATTATGCGTGATTCGTTTTGTAGTGATTAACTATACGTTTTGTTTACAATTATTTTGACAAGCTGAGCTTATTGTATTGAATCTCTTATATAATAAATAATAAGTTAATTGTAAGTCTTAAAATATTTGTCTAGTTAATTTTGATCAAATAATATGTTTACGAGTTCTCCCGAAACTAATATTTGGGTTATCTTTTGAAATATCAGTCGGAGTCAATTTTAACAGTTATGTTTCATCTTATTCGTCAGTTTTAATTTTTATCAGTTAAAATATATTTGAAATTTCAAATTAGTATTATTAGTCAAATTTCTTTCTATTAGTCAAATTGTATTTATCAGTCAACATTTTAATATTTCTGTCGAACACATTTATTTTGTTCGTTCTCGTTCTAATATTTTTCTAGTATTGTTTTGATTGTGTATTAATTTATCGTGCGTACTAATTTATTGTGTTTTAAACATTCATCTTGTTTTAATATTTTGTTGCGCGACGAATCACGGTCTTAACCCGCGACCCCGCCACATATGATCACCCCTCCAAGTGTGACATCAGTTTTTTTAAGACTTACCTCATCATACCTTTCACACTTTTTACCAGCCTTATATCACATCTCTCACCTTCTCCTTCTTCTTCATTTTCTTCCTCGGCAACCCAACAACAACAACAACGACAACGTCATCAACCGCGACCACCTACGCCTCCACTGCCATCACCACCTCCAGCCACTTCCACCACCGTAAACCTCCACCACCACTGCCACCAACACCTCCATCTCCTCCACCCCTGCTCCTCTCCCCCACTCCCTGCACCTCTCTCTCTCTCTCTGCTTGTCTCTTGAACAACATCATAACCACCAACACCGGCCACAACCACCCCCGACGGCACACCACCGGAACCACCATAACCACCGCAACCACCAACTACGCCCACTGCTCCACATCCATCTCTTCCACTCTCTTCTCTGCTCTCTCTCCCGAACCCAACCACCACGCCCTGTTTTTGCCGAGAACAAACCCAGCAAAAAGAGAGCACCATCACCGCCAATCACCACTCCAATCACCGTCACCACCCACCACCATCACCATCCTCCTCTCTCCCTCGCCACCTCTGCTCCCTCTCTGTCTCGCCGGAATCACCCCAGGAGCAGACGAACAACAGCACCGGTGGCAACCACGTCAGAATACCCCGACGCCGACGCCGCGACCACCGCCGCAACCCTTTCTCCCTCTGTTCATCTCAGCCCTCTGTCCGCCTCTCTGTTGTGTGCTGACAAAGCCCAGCCACTGGAGCAAATCAGTGACCAAACTCCGTTCATTCCAGTAGCTCCACCAACTCGTGCCGATTTCCGATACGTCGTCCTCCCAACTTTTCGGTAACCCACTTTCACTTTCCGATTTCCCTTCGAGCTTAATAATCGCCGTATAATTGTGTGTACGTATGTTTGAATGTATGGGTGTGGGTCTATTTGATTTGCCGTGAGTTGGAATGTTGGGGAAGATGGCTTAAATGAATGAAATTCTTGGTTTCGGGGGTCAATGTTTACTATATGGGAACCTTAGGGGAGCTTATGTCATTGTTACAAACTGTTTTTATCTAATTGTAATTAGTTTTGGATTAATTGGTTTACATGTTATTAAGCTATACTAATTGTGTATTATGTTAATATATAAACATTTTAACATTTTTGTAATAAAATATTTTCACAAATTAGCATTTGTTACATATTAAATATTTACACTTAGTTTTTTTTTTGTGAAAAATAAGTTAATAAGAAGAAATTGTTCATATGTTAAATTATATAATATTGTTTTAGATACTTAATAAATGTTGATTTTGTTTTAAGTAAATAAGTAGCGAGTTTTTGAAATGTTTACAATTATTGATATTATTCGTTTTACAAATAAATAGATGCGTTTAATTAAATATTATTTTATTAACTTGTAGTAAATTGTTTTGTAAATTAAATAGTTACGGTGAAATATCAAGAAATAATTTCTCTAATTTGAAATGTCACCTTTTCAATTATAAGAATTACTTTTAAATCAGAATTCTAATTTTCTTATTATTTTTAAATATCGTAATTAGAGTATTGAATATGTTTATGTTCTAAAACTTTATTATTTAATTTTATAAAATTGTTTTCGGGAATTTCTGACTTGCTATCAACCAAGAATTTAACTATCTAAACCCTAATTGGGTGTTTATAAATTACTTAAAGCCTTCGCTTGCATATCAAATAGGACGCGTGCATCGCCATATGTTTTTCGATCGAACTTGTTTGTAATTAGGACGATATGTGTTTGTTTGTAGAGTCTGTCTTTGAAGAACTAGGCGTAGTGTACAAGTAAAGATTTGCTAGCGTATGTTCGGCTCTCCGGTGACTATTCATGCTTAGCGTTGCGTGCTTATCTTCTTCCGTGTCAAAATGTGATTTTTATTTCACGTCTCAAAATATACATGTGAGCTTACCTGGTTAGTCTTCTGTGCCTATCTCTTTCATGTGATACACTTGTTTACTTGAAAATAACTGTCGTACTTCATTCCGAATTTGCAAAACGTACATTTCTTGATTTAAATCCACACTTTATGACTCGTCTTCAAATCGACAAACTTATTGTTCAAATGTCACGAAATCAGAATGCATTAATAACGTAAAGTGGAAGATTGCATGTGCCATAACCAGCTGTTTGATATTATTTCGGGGCATGACTTCCTTGGGTATTCAGTCCCAGAAATCCGTACTTCGGGGCATGACTTCCTTGGGTATTCAGTCCCAGAAATCCGTACTTCGGGGCATGACTTCCTTGGGTATTCAGTCCCAGAAATCCGTACTTCGGGGCATGACTTCCTTGGGTATTAAGTCCCAGAAATCCTTATATCGGGGCAATGACTCCCTGGGCATCAGGTCCCTAAAATATTTATATCAGGGCAATGACTTCCTTGGGCATCAGGTCCCTAAAATACTTTACTTCAGGGCATGACTTCCTTGGGCATCAGGTCCCTAAAATTCGATCTATTACTATTTGCATTCGTCTCTCTTGGATACTGTGACTTAATAATATGACTTATTACATTCCACGTTTGGGAACTTATCTCCGGAAACGAATCGGCTACTCGTAATAACTTTCAATTTGGAAATAACAACTTTCGAGGACTCTGATAATCGTCACTTCTACCCGTACTTATATTTTTGGAAATTGTTCAAATTCTTTACCCTGATGTTTATACTTATACTCCTTTTACTGTTTAAACTCTTTTAAATACAAAACCCCGTAGCCTGTCTCAGCCACTCTGTTTTACATGCTAAGTTGTTTATTCACTCAGTTTTTACTGATACTCGAAAAACTGCGTCCTTGTGCTTCTTTTAATTCCCCGCAGGTTTATGATTGGTTGCTTGGGGCAACGCGCTGGGATCACGACTCGTTCTCACTTGCAAGCAGTAACGCTTAGTAATTAACCGGAGAGTTGTTTTGTTGTAAAATGTATTTTGTTAGGCTTTGTTCCCAGTTTGGAATTAGTCACCAATGTTGTAAGTTTTTATCGTAATTTAATCAGTAATTGGATGTTTGTTTTCACTTGCTTATCGTTACTACTCCTTGTACGAAAGGGTAAAATCCCCTGTACGGAGGGCACCATCCCGGTCTCCAGCTCCTTTGGAAATCGGGGGTGTTACAGTTATCAATAAGCTACTTCTCCAATATTCTCTATGACTTCGTACAGTCCAATGAATTTCAGGATCAACTTCCCTTTCCGATTGAACCTCATGACTCCCTTAGTAGGAGAAACTTTAAGGAACGCGTTTTCTCCCATTTCAAACTCCAATGGTCTCCTCTTTTGATCAGCGTAAGACTTTTGCCTATCCCGAGCTGCCTTCATTCGCTGCTTGATAAGTCTCACCTGATCTGTCATATCTTCAATTAACTGTGGACCAATCACTATCGTCTCTCTTATGTCGCTCCAAGAAAGTGGCGTTCGGGACTTTCTTCCATACAACGCTTCATGTGGTGCCATGCCAATGCTGGCGTGGTAACTGTTGTTGTAGGAAAACTCTATCAAAGGTAATCTATCAACCCATGAACCTTAAAAGTCCATAACACAAGACATTAGCATATCCTCCAATGTCTGAATTGTTCTCTCAGTTGGTCCATCCGTAGCAGGGTGGAACGCTGCACTGAATTTCAGTTGGATTCCCAATGCCTCCTGGAGTGCTTTTCCAGAAGTGAGAGAGAAAGTAAGGACCCCTGTCGGAACCTATAGAGTTTGGGACTCCATGGTACCTCACAATGCTCTTCATAAACGCGTCGGCTCTTTGTTACATGTTCCATGTATTCATCGGAATGAACCTCGCTGTCTTGGTCAATCCGTCGACCACGACCCATATCTGATTCAGCCCATTATTTGATGTCGGTAAGGTAGTCACGAAATCCATCGATATTGAGAGCATGTTTGGTTCCAGCTTAAAATCTCAATAATCTGATGAAAAAAGTCTGGGGTGAATAAGCTGGCTGAAATTATAATCTGAAAACTGTTTGGTATGTACTGAAAATCTTGAATTAAAATTTAATTTCGTTTGGCAACACTTGCAGCTTTTACTATCAAATTTATAAAAAATATCATTATTTGAACTTATGATACATCTAAGATGTTATGCGTTTGCACAAATTAACAATTCATGCATTAAAGAGATGGTAGAGTATGGTATTTCAGACACTATACCTAAAAAATCTCCGAAATCGGAGATTATATAATCTGCAGATTATCAGCCAACTTAAATTAAAATCTGACTCAAAAAATCTACGAAACAAACGAGATTAAATTTTTTGGCAGATTTTAATCTCAAATGAGATTAAAATCGCGAACCAAACAAGCACTGAATACCACTTCCAAAATGGAACGTCCAATGGTTGGAATAAGCCTCCAATTATTTTATGTTCGAATTTCACCTTCTGACAGGTTAAACATCTTACCACAAACTCTTCTACTTCCTTATTAATGTTGGGCCACCAAAACGTCTTCTTCATAAAGAGTTTGTCACCTCCTTGATGTACTGAATAGAGTGTGTTGTGCGCTTCACGCATCAAATTCTCCTTGGCTTCCACACACTTATGTGGTACTCACCATCTCCCCTTGTAGCGGATACTTCCATCTTCAGGGTCTTAAAATCCTTTTTTTCCCTTCTCCAATATTCTTCTTTATCCTTTCCAGCTTCGCATCTCCTGGCTCGTTACTCCTTATCTCTTCTAAGACATCTGGCACGACTGTCATATTCCCAAGAATATTCTTTACTCTACCTTGTTCCACCACTCCAATTTCAAAACTCATGGCATAGCCAATCTGGCAAAACTAGCATAGCATCTAAAGTATGGCTCGATTTTCGGCTTAACGCATCAGCTACCACGTTTGCCTTTTCCTCGTGATAACGGGCAAGTCATAATTCTTTATAATATCTAGCCAACGTCTTTGCATGTTGTTTAGATCCTTCTGTGTGAAGATGTATTCGAGACTGCTATGGTCCATATACAATCTACATACTGCCCCATATAGGTGATGTCTCCATATCTTCAGTGCGAAAACTATTGATGCAAGCTCTAAGTCATGCATATCATATTTCTCTTCATGGATATTCAACTATCTTGAGGCATATGCAATAACCCTTCTTTCCTGCATAAGCACACATCCTATACCCTTCTTTGACGCGTCGCTGTACACATCAAACTCGCCAGATCATTATGTAAAGCTAACACAGGTGCTGTAGTCAACTTTTCCTTCAATGTCTGGAATGTTTCTTCACAATCTTTGCTCCACTGATACTTTTATCGCCTTCTTGGTTAGCGTAGTCAGCGGTCTAGCGTTCTTTGAGAAATCTTTCAGAAAACGCCGATAATAACCTGCTAATCCCAGAAAACTTATTATTTCTGACACATTCTTCGAATTTGGCCAGTCTTTAACTGCTGAAATCTTTCCTGGATCTACTGATATCCCTTCCTTCAAGATTATATGACCTAGAAACAGAACATGATTTCGCCAGAACTCACAATTTGAGAGTTTAGCATACAGCTTCTCATGTCTCAAAGTCTCCAATACTTCCCGGAGATGTTCTTGGTGATCTTCCTCGCTCTTTGAGTAAACGAGGATGTATTAAATAAAGACGACTACAAACCGATACAGAAACGTTCTCATGACTCAATTCATTAGATCCATGAACACTGCAGGAGCATTAGTTAAGCCAAAAGGCATTACCGTAAACTCGTAATGGCCATACCTCGTTCAAAAGGCTGTCTTCGAGATGTCCTTCTCGGCTACCCGAAGATAGTGATACCCTGATCTCAAATCTATTTTTGAGAAAATACTCGCCCCTTGCAACTGATCGAACAAGTCGTTAATTCGAGGTATAGGGTATTTGTTCTTGATTTTTGCAATGTTCAACTCTCTATAGTCTATGCACAACCTCAAATTTCTATATTTCTTCTTTAAAAATAACACTGGTGCTTCCCAAGGTGACATACTTGGCGTTATGTATCATTTCTCAAGGAGTTCTTGCAACCGTTCCTTTAGCTCCTTTAATTCCGCCGGTGCCATACGGTACGGCGCCTTCAAAATTGGAGCTGTTCCAGGTGCTATGTCCAAAGTGAACTCAATCTCCCTTCTAGGTGGCATTCCTGGAATCTCTTCCGGGAATACAACTTGAAAGTCCTTGACCACTGGTATCTCTTCTAGCACATTCTCCTTTTAGACACGTCTTGGACATAACACAAATAAGCCTTATTCCCCTTATTTACTTGGTCGAATATGGTAAAATCTGACACTAGTCGGATATGTGGTTCCCTCGTGATTTCACGGTAAGAAACCTTTTCTCCTTTCGGACCCTTAAGTCTAATTTTCTGATCGTGACAATCTAGGACTACTCGATATTTGCTCATCCAATCCATTCCCAATATAACATATATTCCCCCAAGGTTACATTGTATCAGGTTCGTTGGCAAGGTACTAGCCAGGATCTTAACTTCTGCCCCTTCGAAAATAGTATCACACACTATTACATGTCTTGTTGGGGGTAGCTACGGGGATGCATATTCTAGACGACTTATTGAAACTCAACTTTTCCACAAATGATGATGCAATAAATGAATATGATGCTCCAGAATCAAATAAAGTAAATGTTGGTTGATCATGAACAGGAAATGTACCAGTGACTACTCCACTTGCTGCTTCTGCCTCAGTCCTGCTCATCACAGCAATCCGCGGAACATTCCCATTATGTGTTGCGGTTCTTGTGGTACCAGTTCCATTGTTTTTGTTGGCATTAGCTAGAGAGTTGTTGGCATTCCTGTTCTGACCTCCATCAGTTCCTCCATTTCCTTGGTAGTTCTTCTGCTGTCCTCCATAGTTGTTGCCTCCATTGTTATAATTGTTGCGGTTTTCATAGTTCCTGTTGTTGCCATTGAACTGTCGATTTCCCTGATAGTTTCCTCCTTGTCTCGCCTGTTGGTTCCCATTTGTTCGTGTACGACACTCTAAAGCACGATGTCCCCTCTTGCCAAAATTATGGCAAGTGATGACATTCCCGTGGCAGTCAACTCCAGTGTGGTTCTGCTGAAACTTTTTGCGAATATAACGGCGAGGTGGCTCATCTCCATTGTTCTGCTTGTTGACACGGTACTGACCCTGGTTGCCTCCTCCATGGTTTGACTTGAACCTCATGTCCTGTCCACCATTGTTGTTTCTTCCCTGGTTGCTACCATTGCCCCCAGTATTCTCAACTTTGCGCTTTCTGCGATTCTCATATTGCACCTTTTGGATGCACCAAACAGATGAAGCTCTATCATACGCCTCTTAAAGAGTGTCGTATGTCGTACATAGCAAGTCTTTCTGCAGATGGAGTTGGAGACCTGCCATGAACTTTCTAACCTTGGTTTCCTCGTTAGGCATAAGATGACCTAAGAATCGGGCTAACTCCATGAACTTCTTGAAGTATTCTGTCACAGAATCACTTCACTGCTTCAAGTTCACAAACTCTATGTACTTCTGATCCTGGATATGAGATGGACAGAAGTGAGTGCGAAGAGCAATCTGAAGAGCTTCCCAATTGAAGCTGGGTTGAGTCAAGAAAGATTGACACGAGTTTCTCCACCAGATGTTTGCCTTATTTTTCAGGTAGGACATCGCGCAAACTACCTTGCGGTTGTCAGGGCACTCAAACAATTCAAAGTTTTTGTCCATATCATCAATCCAATCTTCAAGTTCCACGGGATCCTTATTGCCTGTGAAACTTCCGGGCTTCATGTCAGCCACTTTATTTGCCTAGTTGGCCGTATTATGCTCTCCATTTTTCATATTCTGGTCCATTTGAGTAAATTGGGCAAAGAATTGCTCCATGTTGTTGTTGTTGTTTTGGGTTGCCATTTGTTCTTGACGGACTCTCCTTGTATAGTATTGTAGTGGTCTATCATCCATAATCCTACACTATAACCTATTGTATCACTCATATAATACCCTAAAGTACAAGTAAAAATGAAATACATGGCATATCATGAGCAATTAAGCACGTAATATAACACATTGATCATCATCTAATCAGTTACACATGCAATTTCCACATAGGCTGAACACATCTTATTTCTCATGCTTATTTGAAAAGCAGAAAAGTGATCAATCGAGCAAGCAAACACTATGAATTTTGGTTTGGAACATCGTATCGGAGTCTTCTTTCATAACCAAGAAGAATCAACTCAAAATAAAGTATAGAACTCAAGATATGCAGAGAATAGCATAGCTGCTGTCACAGAGCACCAGAACAAAATTTCAACTTTACCAGGTCTTAAACTGACTTTAACTTCCTCAAAAAAAGACTAGGATTTCACCCAGATGTATATCTTTGTGTCTACTAATCACCATAAAAATTTGAGACTCGTCCAAGATACGGAATATAGGTTAAAATAAAAAAATACTATAGATGGTCGCTATGCAATTCTGCTATTGTACAACAAACTTTGAAAATTCGTATCTAAGTCTCACAAACTCATTTGGGTCTAAATATTTATGGCAGATACCTAAACTTGTCTACTACCTGGGAAAAATTCCGGGAAAAATAATTCAAAATTTAAACACGTCTGCTACACCAAATACCCACTGCCGCACAG
The DNA here is from genome assembly GCA_023055425.1 of Linanthus parryae. NCBI lineage: Eukaryota > Viridiplantae > Streptophyta > Magnoliopsida > Ericales > Polemoniaceae > Linanthus > Linanthus parryae. The sequence continues at coordinate 44,039,638 of JALGPY010000009.1, forward strand.
ATTCGAACGTCACAACTCCGTTCTCGCGTTCTAACTCTTAGAACGCTTTCTATACACTAAAAAATAACGAACACGATGCGAAATATTTTCGAATCATATAACAATTAAAATAAACAAAACTTATTGAATTTCAAAACGGATCCTCAAAACATGAATGCGAATCATCCTACTAAATCAAACCATGTCCAAAATAAAACTAAATCAAAATCTAAGCGCTCTCACTTGTGATGAAATAAAAGATATAATAGAATGTTCTAATGGTTGGATGGTGGTGTGAGAGGAGTGTATTGTGGTGACTCAGGATAGTCGGATTCGGAAAGATCCATATCGGCTTCATCATCTTCCCCAATTGTTCCCCATACTTCTTGTACCTTTTGTTCTATCTCTTTCTTATCCATACCTTCGAGTTTCTTCAGCACGTGTCCTGCTTCACGCTTCGACTCCGCATCCATGGCCGCTATGCTCTCTAGACGTTCCAAAAGAGTAGGTGGGTCTATCAAGTATACATTATGCACATGATCCTTGTACTTTGAGATGTTAGGCACTTACTCATCCCATGCGTTGTAGATGACTAGGTCGTTGAACTCGTCCTTCAACTCCTTCCAAGGTGACACTCTATGCAGTCCATTGAGTATGTAGTGTCATATACTCAACGGATGACTTGGTCGGGTTCAGTCCGTTCAAGTTGCACCCCATCAAAAAGTAATGCTGACATCATTAAACATTTAGAAAGTTGGGGTATTCAAGTAAATGATCTGACATAAAGCTAATGAGAGTGTAATAATTACACATCCCCTTAAATACCCATTATATTGCAATTTCCAATGAGGACCAAAATATTGGGACGGATGGAATATCGGCATTAGATTTAGATAACAGTCACTAAAAACTTTTACAATATTGCAGCTAGGGTGGTAGCTCAAGTGGTAGAGCGTTGGAAGCCCCTGCATGAGGTCCGGGGTTCAAACCCGATTGACGACAAAACAATTTCTAAAAAAAAAACAAAAAACTTTTACAATACTAAAGAAGACAATTTCAATAACACTAGGTGCAGAAATCTTTCTCAATCTTGATGTTCCTGCATTTTTAAGAAAACTAGGCAGCGTTTCTCTCTTCATGAAAAGAGATTATATCCACTCCCCTATAGTGTTCCCAATAATACTAGGTGTTTCTGTCTTCCTATGTAATGTGGCTAATAGAGAAGTGCGGATGTTTTGGGTTCTGTACAAGGATGCGAGAAAGGCTTTGAATTTACCTCTTTTCTTCTTTGCAAATCCTCCACAAAACTTCATTCACGATGTCATGCCTTTAGAACTTTGTTAGATTAGTTTGCCTTTCCTTTTCTATGTCACGAATGTATCAAAACAAAAGATGTTTTTTTTTTCATAACAATAATGCATTTCTCCATTGCGATTGTTAAATATATATATTAATTTAAGATACATTTTCCTCACAAAGTTCACAATGAGGATTCCAAAAGTGATAAAAATTGAGAAATAAAAAATTACTTTAGCCTAAAACCATAAATGACCATGACACATCTTAGCCGGACATAAGTGGGGCATGTGTTTCTTGCCAGAGAGAATCATAGCTCTCCTCCTCTAAAGACACTCCATAGTAGCCGCTGGAATAATCCCTAACACCATGATACTCAATCATACCGTCCATTTCTTCTAAACAAGAGTCCATATACCAATTGGTCATGCCAACACAGGGTGAAGAATAAGCCATCTCCACATCCATCCAGCTAAGTTCAGGATCAGGACACCCCAACCAATCACCACCGTCCACTTGTTGAAAATCGCACGACCGACTACCTTTCTTCACGACTACATCACAACCGTCGATCACGTCAAGATCGATCACGGCTTCCAAAGATCGCATGACACTTGTCAACCTCTCATCGTCATGATCAAACTGATCCTCAGCTTGTGACTCTTCTAGCAATGACATGAGAAGGTCATCACTATCGATTTCTTGGACTTGAAATGCATCAAATTGGTCTTGTAGAGAGGCAGCCATCTTTTATAAGAGACAATTTGGAAGGAAACGAAATTGTTCCAATGTAATGCACAATGACTTTGTTTGAAGAAGCAATGGGTTTATATAGCCAAATGGATACTCTCTTTTTTAAGAAACAACTATAAAGTAGAACTACATGTGTTTATAAATGTCCACACTTGTCATGACATGATGTAGTGCGCACATGAGCAATCGATGGATGGTAGGGCAATAAAATCACAAAAAGAAATCCCATATCTTTCAAAGGATTATGTTAGGTCAAATGATTAATTTAAAGAGTAGTATTCGATTGTCATCTCAATTAGTTATTGCTGAGACATGATATAGAAATAATTATATACCTCATTTTTCTTTTCGTTTGTTTTTTATGTTATGAGAATTCTTGGCTGATATCCTTAAAATACATAAGGAGCATGTCCAATTTAATATAACATCCTACGAATTACGTACACTAAATAAGTAAATGGACCAGAGCAAATTTTAATTGACAGACAAACAATTGAGTAGATCAATAGACAACTCCTTAGATTTCTTCAATTTCAAGCATGGCACCTCGCAACAAATGTCAGAAGACTTAAAAGTCTGCACGACCGACCAAATCAACTACACTAGACACTCGAAAGATATGCATCACCTCACCACATATATGCTTTCCTAGATTTTCGAATTTTGTGCCGTAGATAGCTAATAAAATAGAGGTTACCAGACAATTGTTTTTTTTTTTTTTTTTTTTGAGGGAATCAGACAATTGTTTCTCTTCCGCAAGTTCGGTCGCAATTTTTACACTAGAAATATGTTGTTGCATGTCACGTTTTTCGAAGATTTATGTTTTGCTTATCGAATATTGTAATTTTGCTATCTTTCAGTGTTGACAAACATTTTTATATCTTGATTGATTTTCTCGTTCTTCTAAAATATTTGTTATGTTCACTTTTTTTTTAAAAAAAATGGTCATATCTATTTTAAAGTAGGGGAATAATGTGTCACATATCAAAGACTCCTTTAGTTTGCAAAAATAAAAATAAAAATAAAAAAATCAAAAGACTCCTTTTGAATGACAAGACGCCACTGAGTTGCTAAGATCCACATATTTGTTGCTAAACCGGTATTATATATGGACTGGTGTAAAATAATGAAGAAGAATAATCGTATTTATATGCCTAAAATAATTATTGTATTTAAAAAGTAACAAATTGTAGACAAAGTTGTGCTAAAATGAATAATGAGAACTATTGCCATATTAGTTTGGTTAAGTTTGTGACCATCCCACGCAGAGTTAGGTGCACATGGTGGCTCCAAAACATATGAGTGGGGAGTTTATTCCTAATTCTTGTTCGGGATTTCTATTATCAACTACACTACTACAACAGCCGTTGAATCATGAATGTGATCGAACCTACACACGTGTTATAACCTCCAGCATACTACGATCAAACCCCAATCAATCATGCCAATCAATTATCAAATAATTCTCTCAAAAAAAATTATCAAATAAAAAACTATTATGTGAGTTAGTTGAGGTATTGAGCTTCTCTGGTACGACACGGTGGAGATTATTATTCATTTATACTCAAAATCTGACACAAATTTCTTCTCTAAAGTTGGAAGTAGATAATAGTCGAGATCATATGTATCATTTGTGGGTATCCTTCCATGTATCCTTACTATAATTGGTATATTTTATATATATTTTTTTATTTAATTTGATAGAATTTTGAAATAATTAAGTTGAATTAAAAAATATGAAATATACCAATCATAGGAAGGATCCATGGAAGAATACACACAAAGGATACCGAGGATCTCGACTCGTATGAGTGAGTTTGGTAGGACTTTTTCACCTTTCAACTTTTATTAGACTTTAATCTGTTCCTAACTTTTCTGGAAAGTTTCGTATGATTTTTTGTGAGTCAACATTTGTATTTTGTTGTAAACTCAAGAATAGAGAAGAGAGCACAATGTAGGGAGGAATATAAAAGTATCTTATTCTCCACCAAATCACCATTTATATCGGGTGTGGGGGTCGATCAGTATCGTCCAAATATGGTAATACAATAAGTTATGAATATTCACAATATCAATTCTATACTTCATAACACTCCCCCTTGAATATTCACTAGCATGATGCCTCATTAAAACCTTGTCGAGCAAAAACCGTTGGGACAAAAACTCTGACGAAGGAAAAAGAGCACATCTAATGAGCGGGAATTTGGTTCAATCTTGAAATCGTCAATGGCTGCATGTCTCATTAAAACCTTGCTGGAAAAACCATGTGGGATAAAAACTTCAGCTAAGGAAAAAGAGTACAGGTCCTTGTAATTTAATCTTCCCCTTTTTGCATCACGTTGATGTCACAATCATACCTGAAAAGTGAACTTATGAAAAATATATAATGTATAACATAATATGATGCTACATGATCATTCAAGGTAGCAATAAAAAACTATCAGTTAATAAGTATGACATTTATATACTCATGAGACATTTGTCATACTAAATAATATGCATATGCACATAAACTACTCGGGAGTGTGTATCTTCTATTTGTTTTAGCAAAGAAGGTTATCTCATGGGCAATAGCCTCCATGGATTTCACATATAGTGATTTGTACGATCATTTCATGTAACTAGTTACTTTTATATTCGTAATCTTCTAGACTAAACGAAATATCATAATCACTCTTATGAACTAGAGGATTTGTTGGTTATAATTGTAAACATGAGAAACATATGGGCATTGCTTGCAATATTGCCTATTTTTCTTTCAATAGTCTCACGCATTCAACCATTAGGGTGCGGACATTTGAATATATTGTTCGATATGTACATGGATGCTAGAGGCATCTCAAGTACTTTAACGTACTTCACGTACATGCTCGATGCATTCTTAACTGAAGAGCTTGTGTATATTTTTACACACGAGTGTTGACTTTAATTTTGGCCAATGAATAGTCAGACACAATTCCACTTGTAGTGATTTAAGGAAATCGTATGATTTTAAGCACTTTAAAAGTAATATCATCAACGATCATATGAATAAACTCAAATGTAGGTAAAATCTTAACTTCTACATGAGTTGTTGCCTCTTTATGGACATTGATTTTTCCAACGTTGGTTTGATCGTTTGTTGATGATTCTCTTGTGTTCTCAATTTTAGTCGAATTGGGACTAACAAGATCATGACCCTTATGGTGGATCTTTATAGTTGCATAAGCAACCTTTACATGCTTCATATGTATCGACCCTCGTAATCATAATTTGAAGTTTGAAGTCACATATACTCAAGTATCAAGACGACAATGAAATTCATGTCATGTAATAGGTTCTCTCCTCCCCCTCATAATAGGAACCATATGGTCAATGTCATAAAGATATGCTTTCGGCATATTTAGATACTCAAGCCAAAAAAATCTAGGCGAGATGTATTTCCTTAGGAGATAGAAATTTTTCATACTTCAAACTTGTTATTCTCAAGAACTCTAAAATACTATCCTCTTTGGGATAGGAGTTTCACTTATGAGAATATGCATGCTCCTTCAAAAGGGGTTCAAATGAGTTGATAATTTCTCTATAAGGAACATAGAGCATGTAAAAATAATACTCATATTCAAATTTCTTCATCCGAAATTAATAAGTTTGCACAATCACTAAGGAATGCATATATAGTCAATTTAAAATAATCATGAAGACTATTTGAAGTCTTAAATCAATTTATTCAAGCAACTAATCACTTTTAGTGATGTCAACGGTGACAAACTCAATTCTGAAATATTTTTGTACGAATTCATGTCAAAAATCATTGATCTCTTCTAGAGACGATATGTCTCCTAGGTGCTCGATGTAAGATATGTACATTTTTTTTAAATGTGAGATTGACATCATCCAAGCCACTTTAGGGGCTGAATAATAAGTTTTGGATGTTCCTTGAGATTGATATGGAATCGCAACGCATAAACTAGGCGTCGGTTGGCCGATGCCTTTCATCAAGCCATTTTATGACAAAATCCTTTACGTTGGATAGGCGATTCAATGCATCAAGCCATAATTTTCTACGGAGAACGTCTAGTTTTATTACATTTAATCTCAATATTCAAGGGGATCATTTTTTTTCATGAAACACACGTTGCTAAAAAGCTACCGTTGTGAGCCTTAAAAGGTCTCATGTACATGAATAGAGTTTTTTTTTTTTTTCAATTTGTCGAAACTTTTAGTTTGACAGTGTAGGTTACCTCTTGTAGGGTACCTTTTCATAAAGTTAAACATTTCATAACTTCGGGTATGAAATATGATGCTAATAAGCATACCATGGACTTAAGCATATTGTGCTATTGTCTTTTTTTTTTCCTCTCTTGTGCGAGCCATAAAAGAAATAGGGGCTTCATAACAATAAAGAGAAAAAAAATATCTATCAAGAGGTATAGACAATTTAAATAGAAGAAGCTAACCTTGATACTAATGAACCACATATTCTGTAGGATCCTCTAAAAACTAATAAACAAGAGAAATAAATATTTCTTCAAAAAATATGTTCACAGTATTACATATCTTAAAATTAGATGTAATAGATCTATGAAAATATAAAAGCATATTTAATTCAATGATCTTTCTCGAATAACTTATTTTAAGAATTATTCATTTGAGAAGTTAATAATCTTTAATCTAAATTGTATTGCCAAAAAAATGGCGTGACAAGTTCAATGTGAAGCTTTTAATTAACAAGGAGTTGGGAGGATCTTGAATAACTAAACCAAACATTTGCATAGATATTGGGAGGATATTGAATCACTCAACCAACAATTCTCAGAGATAAAAAAAATGGGGCTCATTACAAGTATGCAACCATGCGTACCCACTAAAGTGCATTATTTGCACAAAATAGTGCATTTTTTTCTCTCTGTCCCCCCGTTTACATCTCGTCTTAGGAGATAAATCGTGGATCCTCATAATACCGTGACGATTTAAATATTGCAACCAAGTCTAAGACCGTGCAAATTAATTTGACCAGATAAATTTCTGAGGTTTACTTCAGGGGATGCATCAATATTCACATAAAGGAATATAATAAAACACCCTCTCCTGAAAACCGCACCCATTCACGCTTGGGAATGGGTCAAACTAGTCAGATATTTGACGAAGTAACATGACATGTATTTTTTATCTTCTTCTTCTTCTTCTTCTTCTTCCATAACTCCATGTTGTGGGCAAAACTCTATTGTCCATCAATCAAAAATAATAATTGTTTTGATGTCCATATTCGTCATGATAAACTCCCGACGATTTTTTTTTTCTTCGTAAAAGTGGTATAAAAAATAGCAAAACAAGAGGAGAATAGTTAAAATCGAATCTTCTAATTCGATTATGTAATTCTCACTATAGAGAGAACGATATATATCAAAAATATAACTCTCGGTTATAGATAGAGGTTATTTGCTCTATAACTTCATGTATAAGAACATGGTTTAACTAAGCATACAAATAGCTTAGGAGCATTTTATTTATTTATTTTTGAATACAACGCAATAACAGTATAACCCTGTTAAGTGATGAAAGTGTGAGTGTGCAGGTGTTAATGCAACTAAGATACTCTAGAAGGGGGGGTGAATAGAGTATGCCAACTTTTTCAAAACTTGCTACGAAGATGAAAACTTATGAAAACAGTGAAGTTCAAGGCCTTGAAAACTAGTTCAAGCCCTTGGAGGAAATACAGTTTGTATAAAGCAAGTAAGCCTTTTTCAAGGCCTTGAAAAAAAGTTCAAACCCTTGAAAAACAAACAGTTGTGTGTGCTGCAAATACTATGAAAAAGAATGAAATTAAAATGCAAGAGAGAAGTGATTTATAGAGTTCAGTCCACTTGGACCTACATCTCTACCTCAGGGATTAGAACCCTGCAGGATTTTCAACACAATTCTTATTAATCAAAATCTAAGCCTTAGAACTCAAGCACAGAGAGTTCCCTTACTCTGTTACAGCTTGTGGTTTTCCCTAACCTGTCTAGTACCTGCTCTAGCTAACTGATTAACTAAGAATTCTCTATTGTTTACTTTGAACAATCCTTGAGAATTGATATAGAGATAATACAAAAATGATCTACCAATGGAGTACAATACAGAAGAACACTTAGAGTGTACAAAAATGCAGTGAAGTATGCAGTGATCTTCTGTGAATGGATTGGAAGAATGATGAACTTCTTTGATGCTTGTCAATCCAGAACTATTTATCTGTTGTTTCCCGTTGAGTGTTGTGTCTTGTTGCTTCAGTATTGAGCTCTATTTAAACTTCAAACAGCTCTGCAAATCTCCCCAGATTTTCAGCAACAAACTTCCTATTTTGTAGGCAACAGAGTTTGACTTCTTTGACATCTTCTCCAACGGTTGGATGATCACAATCTTTAGAGATTTTGCTGTGATCTTTCGTTTAAACACCTTGAGAAGCTGTCATGCAAGTCTGATTGATCACAGGATCAAAGTGTCAAACTATTTCCAAATATGCAGAAGTTCAGTTTAGGAAACAATCCTGCAAAACTTAGAAATAAAATTTCCTGCAATATCAAAGTCAAAAAGATGATATTCTATGTTCAAATGTGTTATAATAATTTGTCTTTCATCATTCAATAACAGTGAATCAAACATATGAAAGATAGAGAGGGAATCAAACTCAGAGAGCTTGCAGAAAACTCCCCCTGAGAATGTTCACACAGGTTAAGCAGTTTCAAGGCTTTGAATCCAGTTTCAAGGCCTTGAAAATAGCTAAACTATATCAATCCTCTGATAACTAATCAAAGGCTTTGAATCCAGTTTCAAGGATTTGAATCCAGTTTCAAGGCCTTGAAATAGGTGAACTATTCAAACCCTTGCACAACATGATCTTACAATCTCCCCCTTGATGAAAGAAAAAACCAAATTCTGTTTGATCCTTAGTCTCTGCAAAAAATACTGGTTAGTTCAAAATTTATAATAACACAGTAATTCCAAAAATATCCAACTTATTCTTATTACCAACAGAAAGTAAACAGTTCAGCAAATAGTAAATAATACCTAAGAATAAAAACTAAATCCTATAATTTTCTTTCCCTTTTTGAATTTCATTAAAAAGATAGAAGTTGTTGGATCAAGTGTCTGAAAATTTTGAAAACTTAAAGAAAAACTCTAAGAAGAGAGAATGGGAAAGAAAGAGTAGGAAAGATTAAGGGGTTGGATCTTCATCTCCAACTTGATCTCCTCTTCTTTCTCACTATCTTCTGCATCAGTCTTGTCATGCACTTCATGTCCTCTTCATTCTGTCCTTTGTAGCAGCCTTTGGAGATTTCTTCTTTTTCTTCAAGGTAATCAGCAGATCATCTGATTCAGGACTATTGACTTCTTCTCCTTCCTGTGAAGCTTGGGCTGCCACCTGCTTTCCTTTATCTGAGACTGGAGCAACTTCTTCCTGGCTTGAATGTTCACTAGACAGGTCTTTGTCAGAGTCTCCTTTCTTTTGGCCTTCATTATCCTCAGGAACCTCGAGCAAAGTCGTGCTTCTGAATATGCTTTCCACCATCTACTTGACTTACCCCATATCAGATTTAAGTCCATAAACAGTTGCTTTGATGTCATGCGAATCCAATTCCATACCATCAATTCTCTGATTGTCTATAGCCTGAGAAGTCTGACTTGAAGGAGGAGTCAAGGTCTTGGGCTTAAGAAACTTCTTTGCACCCAGTTATTCTTCAGTCAAGTCTGAGTATAACTTCCAGGTTTTTTCCTAAGTCTTCACCACTCTAATCTTCTCAAAAGCTTTCTCATTAAGCATTCCAAAACCAGAAGTAACTGATTCCTCTCCACTAGTTGGAATCTCAAAGTGTTCAAGAACAAAGTGAGCATATTGGCATAGGGTAGAGGGTGTTTTCTTTGACTGGTAAGGCTGAAGATCATATGTTCAATCACTAGTTTGGGAAGATCAATGTCATAGCCATGCATAACCATATACATGATGTGCAGCATCCTTTCAATTACTAATTCTCTAGAGTGCTCTCTGGGAAAAATACACCTAACCCGAATAGTATGAAGGACCTTGGCTTCAACATTCAACACAGAATCTGTTAACCGTTTGGCTGAGGATGAGATGTTTGGAAGAAAGAACTCATCTTTGGCTAGCTTCAGTGTTTCTGACTTTGGTGGATGGTTGCTAGTGTCATATCTCTTTGGACAGCCTAGCACATTGGCAAATTCAGAGTGGTCCAAATCAATTTCTATCCCGGAAACTCTAGACTTTATCACCAAGTGTGCTGATCTCCTAACTTGTGTCAAATTCATATAGAAAAGTCTGGTGAGTCTAGGATAGGCTAACTCTTTAGGATTCAACATGATCCACAGGGAACTTTTATTGAACATAGAGATGCATTTAAGTTTCATGTGTTCCACCATATGCATATTGATCATACTACAGAAACCAACAGATCTGGAAGCAAAACCATCTAACCACTGACATTTATAGATCTTTGAGACAAACCAAGTCTCATCAGGGGTTGTGTTCTTTGTTGAGGCATTTGAATAGATCTGCAAGGCCTTTTCCAAGTGGACTTCTTGCTGATCTTAAGTCACCTTTCCTTTCCCTTTTTCTGCTTGAGTTGCTTTCTTCTTCAGCTTCTTTGAACTAGTGGACTCTGTTTAAGGTTGCTTCTCTGTAATGGCTTTCTCCTTCTTCTTCTTTTCTGAGGAGGAAGTTGTAACCTTCTTGACCTTCTTCTTGGGTGGAGGAAGATCTGGAACAGCCTCTGCACTGGGAGTTCTAGAGCTAGAGTCTCCACTGACTTCTTGAACTTCATCCACTGCTGCCTTTCTTTTCTTCTCTGAAACAGGTTTCAATCCTCCAGCCATCTTGATTCTGTCTGAGACTCTCCTTGTGCTCATTAGGGTTTGGGAGAATAATAGAGAGAGGTGGAATGATACGGAGTAAAGGAGAAGAGAAGAAGATAAATACTGAGAGAGTTTGAGTTTCAAAAAGAAACTAGAATATCTCTCTGATGTCAAAAGATTTGCAATAATCAGAGAGAATTCAAATATATTATGTCGTTGGAAAATAGAACATTCTAATACTATTTTTGGCTAAAAAAATTTTTGAAAAGGGTAGGGGCTCTATAAAGCAAATATCGACAGAGATATCACTCAACATAGAAAGATCCATGTTTATTGGCTGCTAGTATAGCAAACTTATTTTCAAGGTTTTGAAAAGATTTTCAAGGTCTTGAAAAGTTGTAACATTGCCACAGATAAAAATCAAAGCTTTGAACTGATTTTCAAGGCTTTGAAATTCAGTTCAAACCTTTGAAAACACATAAAGCTTACCTTTCTTACCTGATGCTCCCCCTAAACCAATGCATATTTATTTAGCATTCCCAATTCCAATCTTAGAGCTGAGAACCTTTCATCTGCTAATGGCTTAGTGAAGATATCTGCAATTTGCATGTTACTAGAAACAAATTCAAGAACAATATCACCTATCTTAGCGTGATCTCTGATGAAATGGTGTTTGACATCAATGTGCTTGGTTCTTGAATGTTGAACTAGATTCTTTGTAATATAAATTGCACTTGTGTTATCACACTTGATAGGTATGCTTCTGAAATCAAATCCAAGGTCTCTTAGTTGTTGAGAAATCCATAGTACTTGTGAGCAACATGCTCCAGAAGCTATATATTCAGCTTCAGCTGTTGATAGAGCAACTATATTCTGTTTCTTGGAGTGCCTACTGATCGAGGATGATCCAATAAATTGGCAAGTTCCTGAATTACTTTTCCAATCAACTTTCTAACCTGCAAAAGCATCATCTGAAAATCCATGCAATAAGAAGTTAAAATGTCTTGGATACCAAAGCCTTAAGTCTTTGGTACCATTGAGATATCTGAATATTCTCTTCACAGCAGTCAAGTGTGATTCTTTTGGATCATCTTGAAATCTAGCACACATACACACACTAAACATAATATCTGGTCTGCTTGCTGTGAGATAGAGTAATGATCCAATCATACCTCTATACTCTTTCACGTTGACACTCTTACCAGATTCATCCTTGTCTAAAGACAGTGTAGAACTCATTGGAGTCTTGGCTTCCTTACATTGAGCCATGCTATATTTGTTTAGTAAGTCTCTTGTGTACTTGCTTTGATGCAGAAATATGCCCTTCTTCAATTGATGTATTTGAATTCCTAGGAAGAAGTTCAGCTCCCCCATCATGCTCATTTCAAATTCCCTGCTCATAAGACTTGAGAATTCTCTGCATAATTGATTATTAGTAGCTCCAAACAAGATATCATCAACATATATCTGAACTACAAGCAATTCTTTCTCATGAGTTTTTATGAAAAGAGTCTTGTCTACTAAACCTCTTTTAAAATTATTTTCAAGCAAAAACTTTGACAATCTTTCATACCAAGCTCTTGGATCTTGTTTCAAACCATAGAGGGATTTGTCAAGTTTGTAAACATGATCTGGAAACCAGTCATTTTCAGAACCAGGTGGTTGTGCAACATAAACTTCTTCTTGTAAGTAGCCATTCAAGAAAGCACACTTTATATCCATTTTAAAAGCTTTCATGTTCTTGTGAGATGCAAATGCAAGCAAAATTCTAATTGCTTCTAACCTGGCAACTGGAGAAAAAGTTCCTCATAATCAGTACCTTCTTCTTGATTGTAACCTTGAGCAACTAACCTTGCTTTGTTTCTGATCACTTTGCCACTTTCATCCAACTTATTTCTGAATACCCATTTGGTACCAATGAGAGACTGATTTGTAGGTGGAGGAACCAGGTTCCAAACTTTATTCCTTTCAAACTCATTGAGTTCACTTTGCATAGCAATGATCCAGTCTGCTTCTTGTAGTGCTTCTTTCACAGTTTTTGGTTCTACAAGAGAGATAAAAGCATTAAAAGAACATAAGTTCTTCAACTGTGATCTAGTTTGTGTACCAGTGGTTGGATCTGAGATGATATTGTCAATTGGATGAGATGATAGATATTTGAATCTCTTTGTTGGAGACCATGGTTCAGGCTCTCCATAGATCTTCTCTGGTCTTGAAGTAGTGGCTCTGTCACTTGTATCCTTCTGATCATCTTTTTCAAGGCTTTGAGGTTTATTTACAAGGCTTTGAGCACCATTTTCAAGGTCTTGAAAATGTCTTCTATTTTCTTCTGAGCCTTTCTTGAATCCCAGTGGATTCTCAGTCTCTTCCTCTGATTCATGCTTGTTCAAATTCAAGTCTACAAAACTTTCACTCAAAGAACCATCATAGCTTTCATAAAAAATAACATGAATGCTCTCTTCAACCAGTTTGGTTCTTTTATTGTAAACTCTATAAGCTTTGCTACTCACAGAGTAACCAAGAAATATACATTCATCACTTCTTGCATCAAACTTACCAAGATTATCTTTTCCATTGTTGTGGATAAAACAAGTACATCCAAAGGGTCTGAACTATGAAATTTTTGGCTTCCTCCCTTTGAATAGTTCATAGGGGGTCTTCTTCAGAATATGTCTGATCAAGCACCTGTTCAGTATATAGTTTGTTGCATTCACAGCTTCTGCCCAATAATGTTTTGGCAGCTTGTTCTCAAGAAGCATTGTCCTTGACATATCTTCAAGAGTCCTGTTCTTTCTTTCAACAACACAATTCTGTTGAGGAGTTCTTGGAGAAGAAAAGTTTTGAGTAATACCATGCTTATCACAGAACAAATCAAATTCTAATTGATCGAATTCTCTACCATGATCACTTCTAATTGAAGCTACAAGTAGGTTTTTCATATTTTGAAGTTATCTGCAAAGCTTTGAAAATTCAAAGAGTACTTCAGATTTTTCTTTGAGAAACATAACCCAAGTATATCTAGAAAAATCATCTACAACAACTAGCATATACCTTTTACCTTTTGGAGTAGGAGTTCTCATAGGACCACAGAGATCCATATGAAGCAGCTCAATAGGTCTAGTTGTACTTACAAATTTCTTTGGCTTGAAGGAGCTTCTGGTCTGTTTTCCTTGAGCACAAGCTTTGCACATTTCATCTTCTTTGAACTTAATGGATGGCAATCCCCTCACCAAGTCTTTGGAAATCAACTTGTTCAAAGTGTGCAAGCTGATATGACCAAGCTTCATGTGTCAAAGCTTTGAATCCTCTTTCAAGGCCTTTAGAAACTTCAAACTTTCACCTGCAACTTTGTTAGTCTGAAAAGTATAAACATTGTTTGGAGGCTGTGAGAATGCAATCTCCTGATTTCTCATTTTGCACCACACACTTCTCTTTATCAAAGATAACTTTGTTTCCATTGTCACAAAGCTGAGATACACTAAGCAAGTTAAATTTCAAACATTCAACTAGATACACATCAGAAATAGAGTTTTCAAAATTTGTACCAACTTTACCAATACCAAGAATATTGCATTTGCCTTTTTTACCAAGTGTAATTGAACCTTCAGATTGCTCTTTCTATTATGAGAATAGAGATCTCTTTCCACTCATGTGTCTTGAGCAACCACTGTCCATAAACCACTTATGTTCTTTGATTTTGGTGACAACTTGCAAACACCAATCACTGCCTTACCCAGTTGTTAGACCAAGTGTGGAATTTGGATCCATATTCAGGATCAATCATGTTAGGTGGTCTAACCCCTTTAGGAACCCAAATTTTGTTAACTTGTCCTTTGAATTGAAAAGGAAAAGTGTTCCTCATTATGTGAGGGTCTCTTCTTCTGAGATGACAAGTCATCTTAACATGACCAGTTTTACAGCAGTAATGACATTTAGGAGATGTTTTGTTTCTTTCCTTCACAAATCTGGTATTGTTCTTCCTTAGGAAATTTGAATTGAATCCAATACCAGTTTTGTGAACAGACAGTGAACTTCCTCCAAGAATCAGGTTCAACTTGTGTTCTGATCCACCAAGCTTGACTTTGAACAATTTAGATTCTTGAAGTTTCTCAGTAAGAGTAGTCTTTTGTTTATCTAATTCATCAATTTGATGTCTTAGATTGACAAGGTTGTTACTCATTAAAGAGTTTTCAGTGACTATATCCTTGACTTGTGTTTTCAAGGCTTTGAAACTGGTTTTCAAGGCCTTGAAATCACTGTCAGTTTTCTTTTAAGATATTTGAAGATTCTGACTTAGGCAAACAAGTTGTAAGTTCTCTTTTGCTTTCTCATGAACTTTTTCCTTCAAAAGTCTGACCTCTTTCAGATATTCTTCCTCATTTAAAAGCATTGTTCGGAGATATTCTGAAAGAGCTTCTTTTGGTTTTAAAATCAGACAGTTTACCATTACCTCAATGTTCTTCTCTGAACTTTCATCATGTTTGGCCATGAAGCATAGGTTGGCATGTTCTTCTTCAGATTCAGATTCACTAGAGCTATCTGAATCACTCCATGATGCTAACATAGCTTTCTTTCTTCTGTCATGGTCTTTCTTTTGAAATCTCTTGCTTTTCTTGTGTGGACAATATCTTATCAAGTGTCCTGCATCACCACATTCAAAGCAGTTCATACCTTTAGATTTATTTTGTGAAGAAGATTTACCTTTGTAGTCCTTGCTACTGGATGGTCTATGCCTTTCTCTGTTGAAGTCTCTGTTTCCAAAGTTTATCTTCATTTTGAGAATTCTGGTCAAAGCTTTGGAAATCAGGGCAGTTGGATCTTCATCATCACCATCCTCAGTTTCAAGGCTTTGGTTTCTCTCATTCTCCTTGGCTTTGAGAGCTAAGTTCTTGACACTTTCTGGTAGCTCTCCATCAACTTCATTCATAGATATTTCATGTGTCAGAAGCTTCCCTTGCAGGTCATCAAGTTTTAGAGTTGAGAGATTCTGAGCTTCTTCAATTGCAGTGGTCTTTGGTTCCCACTTTGCCTTTGAAAGACTTCTTAGAATCTTCCTCACCTTTTCTTCATTGGAAAAATGTATTCCCAATGAATCAAGTTTGTTAAGAATGTCTGTGAACCTCTTGAACATGTCTCTGATAGACTCATCTGATTCATCTTAAACAGCTCATATTGCCTGAGATAGATGTTGATCTTGGTTTCCTTTACTTGACTGGTTCCTTCAAAAGTAACCACAAGTTTATCCCAGATTTCTTTGGCAGTAGTGCAGCCTGAAATCCTGTTGAATTCATCTGTACTCAAAGCACAATATAAGATGTTAATAGCTTTGTAATTCTTAGAGTATTGCACTAATTCAGAAGAGGAGAGTAAGTCTTCAGATTTGGGTGTTCTAATCCATCTTTCTCTGTGTAGAAAGTGTGAGGTCCATTTTGTATAATGGTCCAAAGCTCCATGTCTTGATCAATGATGAACAATTTCATCAAAGCTTTCCAGTGAGCAAAATTTTCTCCACAAAATAGAGGAGGTCTGTTGGCAGCTCTTCCCTGAGAGAAGCCACCATCACCTGCAGCACTCATGATCACCATATGGTTAAATCTATACAGTGATACAAGATCTGAAACCAATTGAAAGTATGAGTGTGCAGGTGTTAATGCAACTAAGATACTCTAGAACGGGGGGGGTTAATAGAGTATGCCAACTTTTTCAAAACTTGCTAGGAAGATGAAAACTGATGAAAACAGTGAAGTTCAAGGCCTTGAAAACTAGTTCAAGCCCTTGGAGGAAATACACTTTGTATAAAGCAAGTAAGCCTTTTTCAAGGCCTTGAAAACAAGTTCAAACCCTTGAAAAACAGACAGTTGTGTGTGCTGCAAATACTATGAAAAAGAATGAAATGAAAATGCAAGAGGCAAGTGATTTATAGATTTCAGTCCACTTGGACCTACGTCTCTACCTCGGGGATTAGATCCCTGCAGGATTTTCAACACAATTCTTATTAATCAAAAGCTAAGCCCTAGAACTCAAGCAAAGAGAGTTCCTTTACTCTGTTACAGCTTGTGGTTTTCCCTAACCTGTCTAGTACCTTCTCTAGCTAACTGATTAACTAAGAATTCTCTATTGTTCACTTTGAACAATCCTTGAGAATGGATATAGATGATAATACAAAAACGATCTACCAATGGAGTACAATACAGAAGAACACTTAGAGTGTACAAAAATGCAGTGAAGTATGCAGTGATCTTCTGTGAATGGATTGGAAGAATGATGAACTTCTTTGATGCTTTTCAATCCAGAACTCTTTATCTGTTTTTGCCCGTTGAGTGTTGTGTCTTGTTGCTTCAGTATTGAGCTCTATTTAAACTTCAAACAACTCTGCAAATCTCCCCAGATTTTAAGCAACAAACTTCCTATTTTGTAGGCAACAGAGTTTGACTTCTTTGACATCTTCTCAACGGTTGAATGATCACAATATTCTGAGATTTTGCTGTGATATTTCATTTAAACACCTTGAGAAGCTGTCATGCAAGTCTGATTGATCACAGGATCAAAGTGTCCAACTATTTCCAAATCTGCAGGAGTTCAGCTTTGGAAACAATCCTGCAAAACTTAGAAATAAAATTTCCTGCAATATCAAAGTCAAACAGATGATATTCTATGTTCAAATGTGTTAGAATAATTTATCTTTCATCATCTAATAACAGTGAATCAAACATATGAAAGATAGAGAGGGAATCAAACTCAGAGAGATTGCACAAAACTCCCCCTGAGAATGTTCACACAGGTTGAGCAGTTTCAAGGCTTTGAATCCATTTTCAAAGCCTTCAAAATAGCTGAGAACTGATTCAAGGCTTTGAAAGCTGGTACAAGACCTTGAAATAGTTGAATTATTCCAACCCTTGCACAACTTGATCTTACAAGTGGTGTTAAGCGGTATAGTCCGCATCTTTTTATTTATCGGAGTTGCTTTATTCGGGCAAGTGCCTCGAGGTCACGAGTTCGAAACTCTAGTGACTTATTTCTTTTGTTTTCAAATAAATAAATGTAATACCCCGTAAAATACTTAAGGGTAAAATAGTAAATCAACAAGAGAAATATAAATTTAGACATAAAATAAAAATAAAAATAAGAGTTATTATATTATAGTTAAGAAAGATATCGTAAAACTTTGCGTCGTATTTGTAAATAACTGTGGGAACAATTTAGTAATTTTATTCGTAACAATGTAAAGCCACCGCGTGAATTCTCAACTAAGTTGGTGTAGCCACACCCAATAACTCCTAAAGATTTCATCATCAGATTTTTTTTCAATTTTCTCTTCTACCTATTTGTTTCCTTCTTCAACTTCAACTTCAATTTTTCTTCTCCTTCTTCTTCACTTTTCTTTCGGCAAAAGTTTTGCCCGACACACTCACCACCACCGCCTCCTCCATCACTCTCTTCTAATATATAAATTCACCTCTCTCTCTCTCTCTCTTTTCCTTCGCAGAACAAATCACAGACAGCAACTACCACCTTCACCACCACCATCATCATCACCTTCTCCACCTCCGGCAACCATCAACACCACCACCGTAACCACCTCCATCACCCTCCCTCTCACCATTGCTCTCTCTCCCTCTCTCTGCCTCACCCTCTCCTCGTCCCAGAAGCAGAGAAACCGCTGCAGCAGCAGCTAGCAAAAACAGAACCACCGCCACCCGCTGCCGCCATCGGAGAGAAACCACCGAGAGCATCACCGCCACCACCCACACCTTCTTCTTCTCTGCTTTCCCTCTGTTTCTCCCTCTCCCTTCCTCTCTGTCACGAACAGAGCCACCAAACAGCAGCAGCAGTGGCTAAAAACCACCTCCACCGCCACTGCAACTTCCGGCGAGAGCCACCAAAAGATCACCAAGCACCGCCACCTCTGTTTTTCCCCACTCTCCCTCTCTGATCCTCCCATGCCCTCTCTACTACGATTTGAACAGAGTAAGAGAAGAAACAACAGCAGCAGAGCAACCCAAAAGCAGAGCACGACCACCACCGCTGCCGGTCCACCATTATCGCCGACGAGGAGCCCTGCCAAGCTAAAACAGAGCACCCACCTCTGAAATTGACACTAAGCCACTCCTAGGAACTCGACTAAGCCAGTAAAAGGCCCAATCGAACCCAGAAATGCTCTACTCGCCGGACTCGAGAACCACCACCGTGGCCATCGACGGGAAACTCGGCCCGGAACGTTTCTCGATTGTTTCTTGCGATCTTTGGTACCAGTACGCTCTAACCTTCACCTTGAGTTGATTTACATAATCAAAATCATGCCTAGATGCTTAGATTCACGTTTAGATTGATCAAATTGAAAATTCATGCTAAGGGGGGAGGTATTTGTCATTTTCAGAAACTGTTTTAGCTATAAGAGGGGGATATTTCTACTATTTCAGTAAACTATGGGGGTTTGTTTGTTATTTAGCAATCTGAAAGTATAAAAATAAAATAAAAATAGGATTTTAAAGTTTAAATTAATTTCTAGCTATCATTATAAATAATAATAATAATAATAATAATAATAATAATAATAATAATAATAATAATAGTAATAATAATAATAGTAATAATAATAGTAGTAGTAATTATAATAAATAGTAATAACAATAATATGAATAACAATATCAATAATGATAAGAAGACAAAGGATAACAATAATGATAATACTAATAGTAGTAGTAATACTAATAATAATAATAATACTAATAATAATAATAATAATAATAATAATAGTAGTAGTAGTAGTAGTAGTAGTAGTAGTAGTAGTAGTAGTAGTAGTAGTAGTAGTAGTAGTAGTAGTAGTAGTAACTATAATAATATAAATAATTATAGAATGGTAATAGTAATAGTGATAATAATAATAATGATGATAATAGCAATTTTAATAAACGCAAATGAAAAGTAAGTTTAATAATTAAATAATATAGATAAATAGGAACTAACTAAGTAGAATTTACTTTCTTTAAAATAAACAAGCTCAAAAGCATACTTGTAATTATTAATTTTTGGTGTATTTTAAATTAGTTGGTAAATAGGAAATATTTTAGAATTTTAAATTAACAACTTTCTCAAATGATAACGACCGTTTAACTGTATTAATAAAGAGAATAATTTTCCCAACTTGTATTGTTCAATAAAAATATTATAAATAGTTTCCATAATTAATTTTATGAGTTTGATAAATAAATGACTAAGTTAATAATAGAAGTTATTAAACAATTTATTGGTTATTTAAAAATAGAGATGTTGATAAAATTAGTATTTAATAATTATTAAAAGTATATGGACTTAAATTATGTGTTTCTATATAATATTAAAATTTAGAATATTATTGAAAATATAAATACATATATAGGGGGAGAATTAAAGAGATTTCAAATAAAACCTGATAGGGTTGTAAGAATTTCCAATTATATATTTGTATCAATAAACTCGTGATCAAATAAAGAAATGTACCGTGTAGGTGACAAGTTTGTAGACAAGGGCCACACGACGTTCTAGGAGACTTTACGTGCTAAATTGCTGAGGATCAAGGTAAGTAAATATGCCTAGCCTAGCGTGCCTAGCTCATTTCGTGTCAAAATATGATTTTAATATTTGTCTCAAAATGTGTTTTGTGATATATATATGTTTTTACTTGAGATCTGTTTGCAAGTTAAAATGTTTTCTTTGAAATCATCAAACGAAAATTAATAAAACGTAATAACGTAAAGTGGAAAGAGTTGCACGGGAGAAACTTATTATTATTTTCGTGTTGACTTCGGTCACTCGACCCCTATTATTTTAACCCGGTCGCAACCTGCCGGGTGTCTCCATGTACTCACCCGTCTGGCCGCAAGAAGTCTTTGGGGGCTGCCGGTAGTTAAGGTCATGGTAGCTTGTGATAGTATAGTAGATCTTTCCCCGTATCAACAAAGTTAAAAATGGTTTTTCTATGAGACAAGGAAGTTTATAAATAGATAGAAGAGATAATCGGGATATCACCTCCCGCTACAGAATAAGAAAGAAAGTTTCCAAAGATAAGAGGTTATTTGCATTCTTATGTTATTAATCAAGTTTATACTTTTCTAACTTATTCCTCCTTATTTTTGACATGAAATAAAATAATTTTCTATCCTCCGTTTTACAAGTTAGGGTGTTTACTTACTCAGTACTTTATGCTGATTTTAGAAAATTGCGGTCTTTGTTTCCTTCCCCCGCAGGTTTAGAAGAAGAGGGTATGGCCTGACCGGGTACGAGACTCACTGAGGAGGTTCCGTCACACGTTGTAAAATAGTTTGAATAATGTTAGCATAATGTATAATAGAAACATATGACAGACTCGAGGAAGCATTGTAATAGTATGTAATATGTATGTTGGGACGTTGTGCTTTTGATTTTCCGCCGTTACTTTTAGCATCGTCCTCCCCGTCTCGTCCGAGTCGGATAAGGGGGTCGTTGCAGGTGGTATCAGAGCCGGCTATCCATTAAATGGGAATTAAAACCTGTGGGGCAACTTCAAATGAACATAGGGCAACATAATTAAAATTGGAAAAGCCGTTCGGGGTATGGGTAGCTTAAGTATAGGTATCGGTATTTTTCCCCGCCCACCCGCAACCTGCCGCAAGAAGTTCTGTGTGTTATAGTCTTATGTGTATCAGTTTTATTGGTTATGAATACTTTTAATAGCCACGATAGAAAGAAAGACAAGAACAGTATTTGATTCGTACTAGTTGAATAATTTTATTTGCAGGCACACATTATACATGCTTTAATGTAAAGTTGTTATGTGATGCATGTTAAGATGTTCTATATGATAGTTGTGTGGTATATACTAATGATGGTGTATTTAAAAAGATGATATATCCTGGTACCTGAGGCAATGATTGCATAACCAAGGACATGATTAGCAGACCATTATAATACCACACTAGCAAGATCCGACGCGAATTGACTGCCTAAAACAATAACCACATGGGGAAAACCTTCGTTCGATAGTAATGTTAAAAGGGATGTGACTTCATGAGAAATCTGAGGGTAGATATGTGATAAGAATATTGAGGTACTTGACTGGCAAATCCTAGTTTCACTTACAATATTTGTAAAGAAATTTGGTGACGAAGTCTAGATACTGATTGTGATTGTAATTTGGAATTGGGGGTCAAAGAAGAATTAATCTTGGGAGTCTTTTCAGGAAATCAAATAGTATATTTTGGAAGTAGACAAGGGAGATCCCACCCACCCTCACCTGAGAATCAATGAGGTCAACCCGCCGAATTTTCAATCTGTGTCAACTGTAATTTTACGGCCTTAGTTATTAAAGGGTTTGATGTGTTAATGGTTGATTGGAGTTTACTTCTTCACTATTGGCAATCAGGGAATATGCTAGGTTGATCTATCGTAAACGATTTTTGCGCGGTAATATTTAAGTACTTGAGTTATTACGTGGAGTCTTGTTATCCTAATTCTGCTTGAAGGTTGGGATGTCTGTTTGGCTATATATAACTTTTGGATTTGTGGGACTAACTTGAGAGGATTGATGTTTACATGTGAAGTATCAAATTCGCCTACAAGACTTAGATGTATCAAATGACATATTTAGTCAGGTTTACTCTAAATTTGCATGATGAATACCTCGAATTTTCTGGTCTGGAGACTCTCTTGGAGTGGTAACCCAAAATTTTGGAAGTATTGTTTGGAGTCTATTAATTATATATTTAGAGTTTCTTAATTCATTACATTTATTTGGGAGCTACTAGTATGTTATGCAAAATATTGGCAGCTTCTTATATTGGGTAACTATCTCAGCTCCTGGGGAATACTTGAAGTATTGTTGCGGAGTCTTTGTTTACAGTTGGAATATATGTTCAATTACGAATTTGTTCCTAGATGTGTTCGCGTATGTCACTCGGAAGTTCTGTCGTCTAGCTTACGTTTTGTGGTACGAGGTTTATTGAAATAATACGAGACAAGAGGGTAAGATGAATTTGGGGTTTATGTTAAATGTTGGAAACTGGAGGTGTATTCTAACTTTAATTCTGGAGACTTGTTTAAATATGAGGTCAAGGAGAATTTTAATTTATTTGAGTGAACTCTAGAGTATCAAATTTGGGCTACGAGGAGTGATGAAATTAAATAGTTGCTCGGGGTCAGATTAAAATATTAAAGAGACGTATGAATTATATCACTTGGATGAAACAAAAGAACTATTCTCGCTTCGTGCAACACACGGTTATTGAAGTACTACCATAAGTTGGCCTATATTGGACTCCTAGGAGAACCTACCGTAAGAAATTTAGCTCAAGATACAAACACAGGAAGTAGTTAAAAACTCCAAGAGTAGTCAGTTCAGTAACGAATCTGCACAAATGACCAACTATAAAGTTAAAGAGTTCTATCAGTTTGAGTATTTGACTTCTCATAGCAGATGTGGCAATATGTGACGTGAAATATGTTGTATGGTAGCATGGAAATGTGTGCTTTGTGGTATATTTACATAGTATTGATATCATAATATTGCGATAGCCTATCAGGCTTAATTGACGAGATTGATCTGAAGATACGGCATAAAGCCGTGATAAAATCAAGAATATGATCGCCCGATTGGGCCAAAGTTAGTTTTCAAGGGAAAGGAAAGATGCATAGAAGAGCATCTTACGTGAAAATTTCATATTTGATTGTGATCATGAACTATGTCTTATATACTTGCCCATGTGCACATTGTTTTTATGAGTTCCCTTTTACTTATACTGCATACTAGATTGAGGGAAGAAGCACTACTATATCTCGGAATAGTGAAATTGATAGATCACACCTTCGCAATATCAGACACACTCAGTCGATCATAGTCGCTAGCAATCTAAATTGGACAAGGATAATAAATGTACTTCGAAAATAATCCTTCTGTAAAGTAAGAAGTAAAGAGCTAAATATTTAATCTAATATACCTCGAACAGTGGGATCTAAGGATAAATTTATAGATAGTTCATGCTGGCCAAGCGAGGGAAGTTCGATTTAGGAGGAATCAACCAAGTATGAGTGAGATTCGGATATCAGGTGATCAACAGTCAAAATAAAATAACTCTGTAACAAGGAGAAATTGAGGGGACATAGGGAATTTGACCGAAGGTCGTAGGGTTCACCCACTAGATTCTAGATGCTTTCTACTAGACCGGTTTAAGGTGTTGCGACTGTTCGGAGTTCCCCTTTGGAGTTATATTGTCATTAGAGCAACTACCCTAAGAATTTAGTTATTGACATTTTCGAGAGCTCTCTTTTCGGGGATTATCTGATACAATAATACGTCTCGGTGATATAATTTTCCTTTCCTGGTGGTACATGTTGTTCGCATAAATTCTATTTGGAGTCTTGTTGTTAACATCTTATTGCAATATATATTCTTCAAATAAGTTCTATTTGAAGCCCTTCTTGCATTTGAGGTTTCCTCACTAAAACTTAGTTCATTTAGGATTCTCGAAATTGAATGTAAATAAATATTTGGGAGTCTGGTCATCACAAATTATTGCAAAGTCCCGGGAATTTTGGAAGTGACAACTCAGTTATATGATCGGTGGTTACAATACATAGTATCACGAGATTTGTTATCTATTGTACTCGATCCTCTGTTGTAATGAATAGAGCGCTTTGTGTGGCTAAAAGGTTAATAGTTGTTTGGGGCATTATTACTTGGAGCTTTGTTACTAAATTCTTACTAGAGGAGCATAAATGTTAGTATGAATTTACCTTTGGTGCCCGGGAACCCGTATACCTATGTACTATATATGATGGGAATATCTTATAGTTTCTTTGTTGATTTACGTCTGGAATTACTAATGGTATACAATGAACAATAAAGGTGGCTTAAACTTTTGGAAGATTTCACCACGATAGTTTTGTCATTTGGAGCATTTAGGTTTCGTCTATGGGATTATGATTTAGAAAGGATTTCAGATAGTTGGTATGATTCATCAGTGAAAATGTGCAAATTGGAGTCCATCACTAAACATATATCTGGGTCCATGGGAAACTGATTTTCTTATCAGTTATTTCTAGAGGTTAAATTATATATTTCGATTGTATTAAAGGTTTCGCAGGACTGTGAAGTAAAAGACTAGTAAAAGCATATCTTATTTGGTGTTCGGGTAAGTCGACCTCCGACTGAACGATCAGGGTAATGTTAGATGAAATATTCATAAGGAGTTCCGGGGACGTCACTCTCTAAGGGGGAGAGGATGTCACGCTTCGTCTAAAACCGCTTCATGTCTAGAACAGCAATATCATCATATCAGGCATATCATTAACTTCTAGTAACTGAAATAAGTTGCGGCATTACACTTTCCATAGTGACCATCGAATAGAGATTCGTCATATGAAGATTTCTTATCTAGGGAAGATTACTTAGAGATTTGGTCGCCAAGTGGTCGTAGTATGTCGTGGTTATTTGCTGATTTTAGCTTCGAGGACGAAGCTCTCTTTAAGGGGGGAAGAATGTAATACCCCGTAAAATACTTAAGGGTAAAATAGTAAATTAACAAGAGAAATATAAATTTAGTCATACAATAAAAATAAAAATAAGAGTTATTATATTATATTTAAGAAAGATTTCGTAAAACTTTGAGTCGTATTTATAAATAACTGTGGGAACAATTTAGTAATTTTATTCGTAACGATGTAAAGCCACCGCGTGAATTCTCAACTAAGTTGGTGTAGCCACACCCAATAACTCCTAAAGATTTCATCATCAGATTGTTTTTCAATTTTCTCTTCTACCTATTTGTTTCCTTCTTCAACTTCAACTTCAATTTTTCTTCTCCTTCTTCTTCACTTTTCTTTCGGCAAAAGTTTTGCCCGACACGCTCACCACCACCGCCTCCTCCATCACTCTCTTCTAACAAATAAATTCACCTCTCTCTCTCTTTTCCTTCGCAGAACAAATCACACACAGCAACTACCACCTTCACCACCACCATCATCATCATCTTCTCCACCTCCGGCAACCATCAACCCCACCACCGTAACCACCTCCATCACCCTCCCTCTCACCATTGCTCTCTCTCCGTCTCTCTGCCTCACCCTCTCCTCTTCCCAGAAGCAGAGAAACCGCTGCAGCAGCAGCAGCTAGCAAAAACAGAACCACCGCCACCTGCTGCCACCATTGGAGAGAAACCACCGAGAGCATCACCGCCACCACCCACACCTTCTTCTTCTCTGCTTTCCCTCTGTTTCTCCCTCTCCCTTCCTCTCTGTCACGAACAGAGCCACCAAACGCAGCAGCAGTGGCTAGAAACCACCTCCACCGCCACTGCAACTTCCGGCGAGAGCCACCAAAAGATCACCAAGCACCGCCACCTCTGTTTTTCCCCACTCTCCCTCTCTGATCCTCCCATGCCCTCTCTACTACGATTTGAACAGAGTAAGAGAAGAAACAACAGCAGCAGAGCAACCCAAAAGCAGAGCACGACCACCACCGCTGCTGGTCCACCATTATCGCCGGCGAGGAGCTCCGCCAAGCTAAAACAGAGCACCCACCTCTGAAATTGACACTAAGCCACTCCTAGGGACTCGACTAAGCCAGTAAAAGGCCCAATCGAACCCAGAAATGCTCTACTCGCCGGACTCGAGAACCACCACTGTGGCCATCGACAGGAAAGATCGTATATACCGGTTCATTTGACTGTTACTTGGATTAGCCCTTTGTTGGCTTGGTTATCCCTTTGTTGGCTTTGCCCTTCGTTGGCACGATTCTACGCCTAGTCGGCTAGAGATATGGATTGGTTAGCCCTTTGTTGGCTTGGTTAGCCCTTTGTTGGCTTTGCCCTTCGTTGGCACGATTCTACGCCTAGTCGGCTAGAGATATGGATTGGTTAGCCCTTTGTTGGCTTTGCCCTTCGTTGGCACGCTTCTACGCCTATTCGGCTAGAGATATTGATTCTGATCACCGGTATCGCAGAATATAATAATAAGGCTCTTCTGTTAATACACTTGGGAACTGGATATTTACAGTGTTCTAATTTACACACTGCTCGTGAATGGTCTTTATTTCAAATACATTCCATGTTCGGAAACTTATGACTATCTTGATAAACGAATTGGCTACTTGTGTAATAACAACTCTAATGGTCAAACAACTTTTGGCAAACTCCGTCGATAAGCAAACTTTGATCCCCGCACTCTGATATTCTTATTTATGCTTTTGAAATAGTTCAATATTCTTAACTCGCATGTTTATACTTATACTCTGTTACTATTTAAACTCTTTTAAAAACAAACCCCGTAGCCTGTCTCAGCCACTCTGTTTTACATGCTAAGTTGCTTATTCACTCAGTTTTTACTGATACTCGAAAAACTGCGTCCTTGTGTTCCTTTTAATTCCCCGCAGGTTTATGATTGGTTGCTTGGGGTAACGCGCTGGGACCACGAATCGTTCTCACTTGCAAACAGTAAAGCTTAGTAATTAACCGGAGAGTTCGTTTGTTGTAAAATATATTTTGTTAGGCTTGGTGTCCAGTTTGGAACCACTCGCCAATGTTGTAAACTTTTTATCATAATTAATCAGTAGTTGGATGTTTCTTTTCACTTGCTTATCGTTACTACTCCTTGTACGAAAGGGTAAAATCCCCTGTACGGAGGGCACTATCCCGGTCTCCAGATCCTCTGGAAATCGGGGGTGTTACAGTTGGTATCAGAGCAGTACATCCTTTAGGACTGTAGGGAGATAACACTTAAAACTAAGATTTTCGAAAGTAATTAAAGCTAAGGTTGAACTTGAACTTGAAACTGATAGGGCAAGGTCAACTGAACAAGTAAAATATGAATAAGCCGGGGATGATGGGTTATGTCTTATTTTATCCTCGCATGCCTAACTGATAAACGTTACTTGTCCCTATTTTGTGTTCCGTTTTCAAGACTCAGTGCTTATTACATGTTTGAATGACCAGTGATTGACGGGGGGTATATCCCACCCACCCTCATCCTTTATTATGAGATGCCTACATGCTCTTTACTTGTGAGAAATATATTTATCGAATTGCACGTATCTCGAGATAACTTATGTGTGTAACTGTTATTGCATACTTTTAGAATGTAATTATATGTGATTAGAGATGTATTTTATTATTATTATTATTATTATTATTATTATTATTATTATTATTATTATTATTATTATTATTATTATTATTATTATTGTTATTATTATTATTACTATTATTTGTGTGCTAGCTAAGTTACATCACTCTTGCATAACCCCACATCACATAATCATTAGGCAACAGTGTAGGGCGCATGACTGATCGCCAACACCGCTACGCCACTAGAAGCAACGCGTCTACTCAAATGGAAGGGGAAGCGACATTAGACCCACAGGTGGCTCAGCTGATCGCTCATATGGGTCAGTTTGTTCAGGCTATGAACCACAATTACCAGAACAATCAGAACAACAATGTCATCGTTGAGCGGGAACCAGACTGGGCTAAGAAGATATCTCAGCGGAACCCAAGCAACTTTTATGGGAAA
Source organism: Linanthus parryae (assembly GCA_023055425.1). Taxonomy (NCBI): domain Eukaryota; kingdom Viridiplantae; phylum Streptophyta; class Magnoliopsida; order Ericales; family Polemoniaceae; genus Linanthus; species Linanthus parryae. The sequence goes on from JALGPY010000009.1 coordinate 44,068,012, forward strand.
GAGGATCCGGTATTGCTGGAGAACTGGATCAGGGATTTCGACAAAATCTTCCAAGCAATGGATTGCCCTGAAGCCCACAAGATCAATCAGGCGGCTTTCTATTTTAAAGAGAAGGCTGATAACTGGTGGACAGCTAATCGAGCAAGACTCATGGCTCTAGAAGGCTTCAACTGGGATGCAATGAAGACTGCTATGAGGACAAAATTCTATCCAGAGCATGTCAAGGAGCTGAAGTATCAGGAGTTCATCGCACTGAAGCAGGGCAGTGACTCTGTGACAGACTATTATGACAAGTTCGTAGAGTTGGCTCGATTTGCTGAAGACACAGTGCCAACAGAAGGGCGCAAGGTTACTCGTTTTCTAGGAGGTCTGAAGCTTGAGATTCAGAGGACCATGCTCACCAGAGCCTATGATACCTTGTCAGAAGCCTATGGGATAGCTGCAAACATATGGAGGGTTGACCAGACATTGACTCAGCAGCAGGGAAAGAGAAAGCTGGAAGGTCAGGGAACTAGCGCACAAGGAGGAAACAGCGACCGGGGAACAGAGAAGCGCCTCAAGTTTGGCAATGGTTGGGGAAGTCAGAACCAGATTCACGAGAGTGGCAAAAATCACTACAACCAGGAGACAAGGCCCACTCGCCACTACTATTGTAAGAGATGCAACGGGGACCATCCAGGAGTTGATTGTAATGGATACAAGGTGACATGCAGCTATTGTGGCATCAGAGGCCATAGGATGTACGAATGTGACAAAAGAAAGGCAGCAGAGCAACTAGGTAACAATGGAGGGAACAACAAAAGGGATACACAGAACAATTATCGAGGGAATGGGCAGAACTACCAGGGGCAATGGACAGAACTATCAAGGGAACCGTCAGAACCAGAATGGGAACGGATTCCAGCATTACAACCAGAATGGTGGAATCCTATTTCGCAACAACAACCAAATCTTGAGGAATGACACATTAGGCCAGAAGGGAAACAACAACAAAAATGGCAATGGGAATGGAGCGCATAACAGGAACGTAGCTACCAATGGTAACAACGAAAAACAATGGAACTGCAAACAATGGAAATGGAAACGGATGGAATGCAGCTCGAGGCAACAACCAGAGGCCAGGTGGCCAAATCTTTATGATGAACCAAGTAGGGGATGATGCAGCATACAACATGGGGACAGGTATGCTCTCTCTCCACTATAAACTTGCATTTCCCTTCATACTAGAAACATGTAGAGACTTGTAAGAACTCTTTCAAGCTTCGAGGACGAAGCTCAGACCTAAGTGGGGGAGGATGTAACAACCCTTGTCTATCCTTGCATTTCATTTTCTTGCTAATTGTATTTTCTCTAGCTGTGACTCCAATAGAGACCCGTAAGCCCCAAAACAAATTTCAAGCTTCGAGGACAAAGCTTCGTCCAAGGAGGGAAGGATGTAATAACCCAAATTCTGACATAGGGGTATGTTAGTAATTCAACATAGTATATCTGTGAGAACGTGTTAGTGTTAGTCGTAATAAGACGAAGTGTATATTATAAGTGATTGATTTCGTAGTGATTAACTATACGTTTCATTTAAAATTATTTCGACATGCTAGTTTATAGTTATAAGTTACTTTTAGACAAGTCTCTTTTATTTTAAATAATATCTTAGTCATTAGTATTTATTAATTTATTAAATTATTATAATATAATAAGTTCTATTAAATAAAACATTTCAAAATTCTACATTAATTTAAGTTTATCAAAATATGCTCTCATAAGCTTTATTTATACTCTCAAAATAAATAGTCAAATTTTCTCCAAATTATCTGAGGTACCTCTACTTATCCGTCAAACTTCTTTTGTTATTGTAATTTCATTTTAAAATTTAAATTTATTTTATTAGTTGAAACTTATTTGTTAGTTGATTTTTATCAGTTGAAGTTATTTTTAAACCGTCACATGTTGCTTTCTTGTCAACTATCATATTTATCAGTCAAATGTCTTTTTTAACGTTTAAAATTAGTATTGTTAGTCGAATATCTGATATTCGTCAAATTTAGTTTTTCAGTCGAAATCGTATTATCTATTCGTTCTCGAATTTATTTTTGTCGCGTATTAAAATTCTCGTCGTTTAGTAAACGTTTGTTCGTGTATTCTTTTTTTTTTTTTTTTTGTCAAACAAAATTTTCATTAAGAACAACTAGAAGAGTCACTTACAACAACCTTCCACAATTCTTCTTTAACAACATCAAAACTACAATTAGACTTACTTAAATTCTTCACTAAACAGTCAGCAGCTTTGTTACCTTGTCTTTCCACCCATTCTATTCTTGCTTGATAGTTCTTGATCTTCTCTTTTATATCATTCACCACTTTGTCTATCTCCCATAGCTTCCTCTTGCCTTTCACACAACTTACCAAATTCAAGTTATCACTTTCAAAAATTACTCTACCTTCATTAAAACAGAGAGTCTTCCATGTGGCTTGTCTCAGAGCTAAGCTTTCTGCCATGATTGAAGTGGAAGCTTCTTCAAAAGCCCAGCCATACTTCACTACAGCACCCTTTTGATCTCTCAAAACCCATCCCAGGGTAGCTTTCTGTGTATCCTTAATCCAGCTAGCATCTGCATTACACTTGAGCCAGTTCTGTGGGGGAGGCTTCCAAGAGATAAGGCCTTTCTTCTTTGACTCCTTTGGGATAGCTGATCTCTCTATACACAAACTCTTCTGAGCATTTTGGAATTCAAACAGTTGAGCTTCAGCACTTTTCATAGTCCACAGAGGATTCAACCTCTTTTGATTAAATAGAAACTCATTTCTGCTCAGCCATATATTCCAGAGTGTAAAAATAATTAACTGCAACCTTTCCTTTGGGAATTGATTCACTTCAGCTTCCTCCACCATTTGCATTAGCCATCTCTTCATATTACCAACACCATTACATTGTTCTGGTGTCAAAATTCCCAACCCAAACCAAATTGGTTTAGTCCAGCTGCATTCCAGAAAACAATGTTCCAAAGTTTCTGTTTGGGTATCACAGATATTACACAACTTATCGTGTATTCAAATAATTGTCGCGTTTTTAATGTTTTTGACGCGTGCCAAACCACAGCATCACGTGTACTCTTTTAGCACCTTATAACTCCCAAAATGTGACATCACTTTTTTAAACCCTCACATCATCCTCCTCACTCTCTATTGAATCCATCTTCTTTATTTTCTTCTTCTTTCGTTTTCCTTCGGCAGTAAACACACACACATCACCATCACCATCACCATCACCATCGCTAGCCACCGGCTGCACCACAACCTTCACCACTGTTTCTCCTCCTCCTCCTCCTCTGTTCCACCTCTCCCTCTCTGTCTCTTCCACTCTGTTTTGGCCGAGACGAACCCATAAACAACCACCATCACCGAGCACCACCATTACCGACGGCCAACACCACCACCTGCAACTCTTTTCACTCTCCCAATCCCACCCTCTAATTTTTCTCTCACTCTCTGCCTTACTCTACGACGAAGACAACGACAGAAGCAGCTAGCAGCAGCAGCAAGAGTTGCGGCAGTAGCAGCGACGGTGAAGTCCCGTTCCCGACGCCGCCACCGTCGAGCTCTCCTCCGCCTCCGTCCAGCCACTCTGCCCCGCTTTCTCCCTGTCTCTGCTGCGCCTAGACGAGCCCAGACACCAGGAGGAATCAATCAAACAACCCAGCACCACCCCGACCTCCATTAACGCCGAGCTCCGGCGAAATTTCGACCCGGAGCTTTTCTCGCCCGATTCAACTCGTTTTCGGTTCGGGTATCCTCTCTGATTCTCCTAATTTCATTTTTCGCTGTCAACATTGAATATTTATCGCCTGCATTCATGTTATTGATCGATTTGTATTGGGTGAAAATTTGGTTCACCGTGAGTGTTATGGGTGTGGGGCTGATTTGTCTTTCTCTGAACTTAGGGGGGGCTGTGTTGTACTTTCTGGAACCATTAGGGGGACTAGTGCATTTATAAAACTGTTTTTTTATTTAATATTATTGGTTTCTAATTAACTTGCTTATATGTTATTTGAACCTTATAAATTATTTCTTAATTTAATAAATAAACTTAAAAATCAATTTCGTGATGTAATATTTTCATAAATTGGCATAATTTACATTTTCAACTTTTAAAATTTCTTTTCTTGAAAATAAGTTAAGAAAATTTGTTTATATATACATATATGTTTAATTAATTATTACTTTTCTTATAGTAAAATAGATTGTTTTGAAATTATATAGTAATTATGAAATGTTAAGAAATAGTTTATTTAAATAAAATTACTTATTTTACAATTATATGAATTATTCCTTTACGCTATGTAGCGAGAATTGTAATTTCTCGTAAACGTTAATGATCGTAATTAGAGTATTAAATAGTTTTTTTTTATTTATTAAAAATTATTCTCTAATTTCCTAAAATCGTTTAATGGGTTTATAACTACCTTGTGGAAATCCGATTCGATCTGTTGCTTGCATATCACACTGGGTACACGTGCATCGTCGTACGTATGTCGATTGAACTTGCTTGTAACTAGGACTATATGTGTTTGTTTGTAGAGCCTGTCTCTGAAGGACGAGGCGTAGTGTACGAGTAGTTGACTTGCTAGCACTCTTTTGGCTCTCACGGTGAGTATTCATGCTTAGCGTTGCGTACTTGTCTTCTTTCGTGTCAAAACATGATTTATTTCTTGTCTCAAAATATACCTGTGAATTTACATGCTTAGCTATACGTGCCAAGTTCTTTCATGTGATCTATTTGCTTTATTTCAAAATAACTGTCGTACTCTATTCTGGAATTTCTAAACCTGTCATACCACTTTTGAAACGATCACTTTACTACTCGTCTTCGAAATCAGGAAGCCTATTATTCAAATGTCACTAAGTCAGAATTCATTAACTACGTAAAGTGAAAGATCGTATATACCGGTTCAGTTGACTGTTACTTGGATTAGCCCTTTGTTGGCTTTGCCCTTCGTTGGCACGATTCTACGCCTAGTCGGCTAGAGATATGGATTGGTTAGCCCTTTGTTGGCTTGGTTAGCCCTTTGTTGGCTTTGCCCTTCGTTGGCACGATTCTACGCCTAGTCGGCTAGAGATATGGATTGGTTAGCCCTTTGTTGGCTTTGCCCTTCCTTGGCACGCTTCTACGCCTAGTCGGCTAGAGATATTGATTCTGATCACCGGTATCGCAGAATATAATAATAAGGCTCTTCTGTTAATACACTTGGGAACTGGATATTTACAGTGTTCTAATTTACACACTGCTTGTGAATGATCTTTATTTCAAATACATTCCATGTTCGGAAACTTATGACTATCTTGATAAACGAATTGGCTACTTGTGTAATAACAACTCTAATGGTCAAACAACTTTTGGCAAACTCCGTCGATAAGCAAACTTTGATCCCCGCACTCTGATATTCTTATTTATGCTTTTGAAATAGTTCAATGTTCTTAACTCGCATGTTTATACTTATACTCTGTTACTATTTAAACTCTTTTAAATACAAACCCCGTAGCCTGTCTCAGCCACTCTGTTTTACATGCTAAGTTGCTTATTCACTCAGTTTTTACAGATACTCGAAAAGTTACGTCCTTGTGTTCCTTTTAATTCCCCGCAGGTTTATGATTGGTTGCTTGGGGTAACGCGCTGGGACCACGACTCGTTCTCACTTGCAAACAGTAAAGCTTAGTAATTAACCGGAGAGTTCTTTTGTTGTAAAATATATTTTGTTAGCTTGGTGTCCAGTTTGGAACCACTCGCCAATGTTGTAAACTTTTTATCATAATTAATCAGTAGTTGGATGTTTCTTTTCACTTGCTTATCGTTACTACTCCTTGTACGAATGGGTAAAATCCCCTGTACGGAGGGCACTATCCCGGTCTCCAGATCCTCTGGAAATCGGGGGTGTTACATGTACCGTGTAGGTGACAAGTTTGTAGACAAGGGCCACACGACGTTCTAGGAGACTTTACATGCTAAATTGCTGAGGATCAAGGTAAGTAAATATGCCTAGTCTAGCGTGCCTAGCTCATTTCGTGTCATAATATGATTTTAATGTTTGTCTCAAAATGTGTTTTGTGATATATATGTTTTTACTTGAGATATGTTTGAAAGTTAAAATGTTTTCTTTGAAATCGTCAAACGAAAATTAATAAAACGTAATAACGTAAAGTGGAAAGAGTTGTACGGGAGAAACTTATTATTATTGTCGTGTTGACTTCGGTCACTCGACCCTATTGTTTTAACCCGGTCGCAACCTGCCGGGTGTCTCCATGTACTCACCCCTCTGGCCGCAAGAAGTCTTTGGGGGCTGCCGGTAGTTAAGGTCATGGTAGCTAGTGATAGTATAGTAGATCTTTCCCCGTATCAACAAAGTTAAAAATGGTTTTTCTATGAGACAAGGAAGTTTATAAAGAGAGAGAAGAGATAATCGGGATATCACCTCCCGCTACAGAATAAGAAAGAAAGTTTCAAAGATAAGAGGTTATTTGCATTCTTATGTTATTAATCAAGATTATACTTTTCTAACTTATTCCTCCTTATTTTTGACATGAAATAAAATAATTCTCTATCCTCCGTTTTACAAGCTAGGGTGTTTACTTACTCAGTACTTTATGCTGATTTTAGAAAATTGCGGTCTTTGTTTCCTTCCCCGCAGGTTTAGAAGAAGAGGGTATGGCCTGACCGGGTACGAGACTCACTGAGGAGGTTCCGTCACACGTTGTAAAATAGTTTGAATAATGTTAGCATAATGTATAATAGAAACATATGACAGACTCGAGGATGCGTTGTAATAGTATGTAATATATATGTTGGGACGTTGTGCTTTTGATTTTCCGCCGTTACTTTTAGCATCGTGCTCCCCGTCTCGTCCGAGTCGGATAAGGGGGTCGTTGCAATAAATGATAAAAATAATCGCGCATTATGTAACAAGCAAGACCATGTATATCATATGGCAAATGATAGGGCTCTATATGGTGCGCGCGAAATAGATTCACTTGCTCATGCGTAATAGCTCATATTGCGCGTCCTCAAGGTCACGAGTTTCAAACACTCTAGTGACTTATTTTTGCAAACTTTTGAAGGTCACGAGTTCATAACTCTAGTGACATAATCTTATTCTTTTTTTTTTCTTTGGAAAAAGAATAATTATAACGGAAAAAGAATGTACGATTTATAACTGAGACGGTCTTAGATTTGTCATTTGTGAATTGACAAACAAAAATAATTGAAAAGATAGACGAGTACTGTTTGTCTAGGGGAGTTACTGTTCGGGGTTACAAGTTCAAGACCTCCGAATCTCCATGAATTTTTTTTTCACTTAGTGTAATCGGTAAGTTAAGAATAAAAAAAGCACAAAATAAAACAAAGCGATTGCCAGAACAATTGAATCTTTACATGGAGGAGGGCCGCTGCGCGACATGGTATTAGGTCGTGGGTTCAGAAAAAAAACCTTCAAGCATGCCACTTAATTTTTTCTCTCCATTTTTTTACATCGTTAAACATTATAAACTAATAAAATAAGTCATAAAACAACAAGTATTGTGTAGACCAACAAGTGCAGTGTGTTCTATGTGCAGTCCAAGAGTTTCGGTCCGACTTCGCAACAGAAAAAGCTCGTTTTTGTTTCTTTTTTCTTTTCTTGGAGTATCGATCCGAAAAGAATTGAGTACAGTATATACATGAGCCACAATAATCAAGTCTGCCTGTAATCAGGTGGTTTCTCAGTCTGTCTAAATAGGCGCGACTAGCTGCACCACTTTCAGCATTTATTTATTTTATTTTTTTAGGAAGCAAGCAGCAAAAGACCAACGAAAAATTTAAAATTGGCTTTGCTAGTTAAAGAAACACTGATTGTTTGAGTGGTAGTACTGTTGTACATAGTGCCCAGTGGTAAGGCTGGTAGTGTTTCGATTGGGGCTGGCAAAGTTTTTGCTCATTTTTTTATGGTTTACAGGAGTCTTTTTCTTTTCCAGATCTGATTTGACATTTTTTTTTTCGATCAGATCTGTAGATTTTCTTTTTTCATTAAAAAAAAAAATCTGAAAAAAACGCACAAAGCGGAGCACGTAATTGCTCTAGATCATATGATCTTCTCTAGATCAAAATTGATAGAGGTCTTCAAAACGCACAAGGCGGAGCACGTAATTGCTCTATATCATATGGCCCATCTCTAAATTTAAATAGATCGAGTTCTACGATTCGGCATTTTTTTTTCGATGAACCCATAGCATATACGAATATTTTTTCTCTCGATACAAAACAAAATGAGAGAAAAAGAATGTGAATAATACTGTTGATTTGAATCAACTCGAAAATAAACAAGTAAGAGATGAGAACAATCAAGATCGAAAATTAGATTTTTCGTTCGATCATTAGTTTCTCTACAGTAGTCATAATTAATAATCGTACATTTTCTTTTCACAAATCCTCCCTCGCGGTAGAGCGTGCTGATAACGTGTTATAAACTCAAGAATAGAGAAGAGAGCACAATGTAGGGAGGAATATAAAAGTATCTTATTCTCCACCAAATCACCATTTATATAGGGTGTGGGGGTCAATCAGTATCGTCCAAATATAGTAATACAATAATTTAGGAATATTCACAATATCAATTCTATACTTCATAACATATTTTAGATTTTGACTTTTTAGTATAAAACTGAATTATGAAAAAAAAAAATCACATACTTTTGTTGGACTTATTTCTTCTTAAATGACATAATGACCAATCTATCCATTTTTTTTTGCATTTACATACTACAACAATTAATTTGATTTGTTATAGTTTTATTAGTAATATAAAAAGGTTAAACATTATAATCTTCATTAATTCATAAAAGCGTCACATTACTAATTTTTTAACATTATAATATTTTTTACCACGCACATACATCTTTTTCTTATCAACTTCTGTCACGGTATTTTTCCATAACAAATAAAGGTTGATTTAAAAGTTGGAAAGTAATACCGAACCCACCCAATGAAAATTCGAAATTTACCGAGTTCTGCGTGGATCCAGCAATGAGCATTCAAAGCTTTTATATCCAACACAAAACATGTAAACAATGTACTAGGGTTTGTTATAGGAGACTATAATGCCATAGATATCTCAAACTCGGAAAAAGAATGAAGAAATAACGCAGGGCCTATACAAACTAGACCGTTTCAGGGAAGCTTATGGGACTCAGGGCTTGTGGGGAGCCTCTTTACTTAGAAAAAGAAGTAGGAAAATGAGGATAATATTCGAGAAAGATTGGATAGAGTAAAGAATTCTAGGGTTCCTCCTCGCTGTACCAATTTCAATCCAATCCATTGTTCCCTTGTCATAGGAATCCAAACTTAGAAGGGTGTCATAAAATCATTTGATTCTTTTTAGACACGCGTCGACGCAATAATTTTCACATGGAATACATGTGGTATCTATTCACGATAGACACGCAATTATTGGCATTGAGGTGGAACCCCAAGATTCTAACATGGTATTAGAGCCTTCTCGATCCATCGTGATGATTCCGATCTTGCTGAGTCTCTGTTTCACACGGTACATGTGAGGGAGCATTTTGAGACTTGAGACTCGTTTTTTGTCCCACATCGGGACAATGTTTGATTTTCTTGTCCCTAATTATATACTTGGGCTACTCGCCTCATTGTGAATTGGTTTTGAGGTGGTACCCCGGGATTATTAACATCTCTTTTGTTTAATGACGTGTTTGTATTCTGCCGGAGTTTTTATTGCATTGTAGTCGTATTATCTTTGAAAATGGCACAGACGGAAGCAGATACTTAGGCTTTAGATCCAATAGGCACACGCACGTGCGAGCTTACAGTTCTAAGAAAATTTTGCAGCGCAACAAAAGAATTAAAACTTAGAGTAGAAAGGATCTCGCTCTTGAGTAGAATATAATCAACTAAAACAAAGATACACACGTAAAGATAATTCAATGATAGAGTAATGAAGAAAATATAGCACACGGTAGGGACACCAGATTTATCATGGAGAAACCTTTTTTTTCAGCAGATCACCTCAATGTGAAACCCGGTGAAAGATGAAATCTCATATGCCTGCATCAACTAGTGGTAGACGATTATATAAGGCACAAAGTCGTCTAAACAAATTACAACAATGTTGATGTAAGAACATTCAAAGATCTCCGTAATCGTGAGCACCCCGACGAGGTAATCCAAGACACCTTTCTGTATTTAGTTGTGAACCAAAACACTAGTTCGGTACACTGAACTAGTGACATGCACAACAAGTAAGCTGCATGCTTAGCTTGCCAAACATGACGTTTTCACCATGTTTTTAGAGTGAAAAACTCTGTAATCTGACTGGTACTGTTCTGGTAATATACCTAGATCTTGGATACTTAAGACTGATTAGTCTGACAGAGTTTGATATGCAGATCTATTGTATGATACAGATCAACTAGAACAAATTATGCTTGACTCAATTAGGATAACATAGACGTAGTGAAACACCCCATAATTTTAAGGGGTATTTTAGTGATTAAATGATTGTGCAAAGATATCATGTTTATTTATAATTACTACTACAATTTTATTTTTAGTTTATCTTTTTCATTGTTACTATTATTATTAAAAATAATTACTTGACTTTACATTTTTATATGCATACTTAAAAATAATAATCCTACATCACTTGACACTTTCAAGCCATCGAATTAATCTTGACCTAGTCACCTTCTATTTTGGTACACCTAAACTATCAAACCATTTATTCCATCATAGCAAATTATTTCGGTGCTCCCAAATCATCACAAACTTTATTTTCTCACTTCAAACAAAACAAAAAACCCATGGAAATAAATGCAATCCCTTCCGTTCCCTTTTCCCTCAAACACACTAATTAATCTACAATTAATTTAAAACAACTTCCAATTAAACTCTCATATGTCTTCCTTCACCATCCCGTCAACCCATTCCTAATTCACCTTTCTTATTAACTCCACTTTATTAAATGGATCGTTATTTTCTTTCCTTAATTACTCTCATCAATCCGTTTTATCATTATTTTCTTTTACTTCATTAAATGGTCTAACAAACTAAATGAAATTACTTTCATTCTGTTTTCTTCACCCTCTACGGCCCTCTCTCTCTCACTATTGTCTATATAAACCCACTCCCATCTCCTATCACCCTCACAACTCTCCTTCTTTACTCTCACTCTCCCCTCCTTTTCCTCTCAACTTCCCTCTTGATCAGACATGAACAAAAGTCCGACCCGCAGCCACCAAACCTAGCCGAGTTTCTCACACGTGTCACCTCTTCGCATTTATTCATTCCGTTGTTAGTGATCGACGGTGCTGCCTTTCGTCACCATCTTTTTTTGCCACCTTCTGTCGCGTATCGTTTTCACTTCACGCTCTGTCTCCGTTTCACTTTCCTTGACTTTTGTAAGTACATATGTACAATGTCTTCAACTATCAAAATGCGGTTCTGTGTGATTTATCAAAATTTTGCTATACCTTGTGCTACTCTTCAAATGTTTATGAATCTATTTTGGTAGACTTTTGTCAAAGTAATTTTGTAAATAACGTTATATTTGAAATGATCGAAATGATGATTAATGAACGATAATGGATATGGGGCTATGTACAGAGGATGTGCGTGAGGGCTACGGCCAAGGGAGCTTATAGGAAATCCCTTGAGTGATAATCCATACGAGAATACATACCCGGCCCCCGTAGTGGCTGACATATACTGCTATGGTACACCCACGGGGTTATTTAGTGTGGAAACTATAGAGTACTACCTATGCTGACGTAGGTCACTACGGTACAGGGGTGTCGACACTTAAGGACTTATAGTATGGTTCGAGCGGGGTATGCGTTGGGTTACCTTCTAACGCTCTTGGCGAATTAAGACAGACGATGTTCCAAGACGTACATTTATATATATATATATATATATATATATATATATATATATATATATATATATATATATATATATATATATATATATATATATTGCATCGTGACTTGTATGTGGACATACGTTACCCGCTGGGTTTTCATGCTTCAGCCAAACTAATAAGTTAAAGTGGCACCCTTTTTATATCTGGTTTAATTCAAGAGTTCTTTCAATCATGTATTACTTATTTTACACTCGTGTTATTTCAAAAGTTCTTACGATCATGTTGTACTTAGCCAAAACCCTTGTTTACTCATTTTAGTATGTGCTTACTTAGTCTTTTACTGATAACGTTTTGCTGTGTCGACTGTTGCTATTTGAAAACGTTGATTATTAATAGAGGTGGGGGACGCTCACGACATTGCTATCTATGGAATCATGCAGCGAACATTTATATTTATACTTAGTAAATGTCACTATATCAAAGAATTGTACAATTATGATTCAAACATTGCTAATGTTTATATTTTGCAATGAAACAAAGTTTGTTTTGGATTATTGTGGGTCGTACTAACTGTGAACCGGAGATCCTGATCCGTTCCCAATGGGGTTCATCACCTCGGGCGGAGGCATCCCATATTTTGGAGGTGTTTCACCTAGGGTAAGAAAATATGTACGACCTAGTAGGGTATCTTACTAGGGTTGATTGGGTGAAATTCTGAAAAAAAGAACATAAGTTTTGAGGTGGTCTTAGTCGTAATATTGACTCACGACTCGACTATAGGGACGACATATTAAGGGGACGACATCTATAGGGGGTCGACAACTGTAACACATCAAGGGAGTGTCCCGCGCTGTCAAAACCAAAAAAAAAAACCAAACGAATAGTTAATCCAAGATCATCTATGACAGGAGAGAACCAAGAAAACCAACTTTACATAAAAACAAACAACTTACTGATTGCATGATACAAAAGATAAATTATCGTAAACTTACGTGCAGTTCGCACTTTTTAAAGAAAATTCACTGGAGCTTCAATTTAACTTCCAAATCTACATGTAGCTTAAGATTGTTACCAAAAACCAAATGCAGTACCTCAAAACTTACATGCATTTTAAAAATACAGTAAAACCTCTATAAACTAATACTCGATAAATTAATAACATCAATAAAATTAATAATTTGTCTAGTCACAACTTGATATCACTACAAAATTGGACCTCAATCGATAAAATATTAAGATAAAAACATGTTTGAAATTATGTGTATATATATTGGTCCTAACGAAACTTTAAATTAATAATTACTAAAATATTAAAAATTCTAAGATTGTCCAGTAAAAAATGAATCTATAGCCACTTGTTTTTTATTTAACTTTAAATCTATATTGAGTTCATCTTTATAGTGATCAATTTCTAACCATATTTAATGTACTGCGTTGGTATCATGGACCATCTTTTAGGTACCATTAACTAATTTTTTACTTATTCGAAAACAATGAACCTTGAAAAATTCAATTAATTTGTTAACTTACATTCATAAATTATGCCTTGGAACTTGTTTTATAATTTATCTTTCATCTCTAACTAATATACATTGTAACTAGTACATTGGACTCGGAAATTTAAAGATCATATATAAAATCTCTTTAAATTAATAAATTATTAATTTATCGATATAATAATAATTCGCTAAATTAATAAAATTTCTTGATCCCGACATTATTAATTTATATATGTTTTACAGTACCTACCAATCCTTATATTAACTCCACGACATTAACTTTTAACGATACTCTACACGTGAATACACGAGGCAAATGGATTTTGTCATGTGATAGGGTAAATGGTGAGTGACAAGTATAAAATGGTAATTCTTGCGAAGAAGAAATATAGTAAATGCCTAAATAACGCTAAGACTTTTTTTAACGTCATAAGGGATTTATGTTGATTGGTAGCAATTTATAAAATGCATGTAGATTTTGAGGTCACAAGCAAAGTTGCAAACTACATCCACGGCCAAAACGAACCCAATTTATTAATGAGAGTCAAACACAACCAAGATACACCATACTTTTGTTCAAAGGCCAAAGAGGCCACCCACACAAGTATACCCACGCCCTATGACTCTTATAGACTTAGGTCCTGGCTTGTGCCCGAAGTAACTCAAGAAAGTTACCAAAATCGATAAGGAAATAATTCCTGTTGAATATGACTTGAAGTCAAAGGCGGAAAAAGTCAAAGGAGGCTAAGAGATTTAGGACAAAAATTGGGCGTCCAACTTTGGCAGTTTTTGGGTTGTTTCCTTATCTGTTCTATAGTTGTTTTTGGGATGTGTTGGGCACTAAGTCAGTCCTATATGTCTATATTAGGGACCTAGGTTTTGTCTAAACATTGTGGGTTGTCACTATGGCCTTTTGCCATAGTATGGGTTGTATTCGTGGTGTTTCTCTCTAATAAACACAGGGTTTTGAGTTCGTGGACGTAGCTAGCATCGTGCTAGTGAACCACGTTATATCGGGTGTGTTCTTGTGTTTTTATTTTTATCAATTCATCGTTCTCTAAGATCTGCCCGGATCATAACAAACTGGTATCAGATTCAGGTCAGGGGATCACCAGTTTTAACAAACTGGTATCAGAGCTTAGGTTGTGGTGTTCCAAGATCAAGGTGGAGCTATAGGGCTAGGGTTTCACAATTCGTGAAATTCATAGCTACGGTTTCGCGACCAAGGTGGAGCACGCATTCGGGGGTCACGGATCTAGAAAAGGAGTTGTAGAGAAGATGACTGGAGGGTTGACCAAGATCGACAAGTTCACGGGGAGAAACAACTTCAGCTTGTGGCAGATCAAGGTACGTGCTTTGTTGAAGTAGCAAGGCATGTGGTTGCCATTGGTTGAAGAGGAGGGGGTCGATACAACCACCGCTGGGTTTGAGTCTCAGCAAGAGGGGAGGCAGCAGAGGGCTGCCTATGGGGGTTCAGACAGTCAGTTCCAGCGCGATGACGGTGGCCAAGGGAAGCTACGGTGATGTCTGTTCAAACGGTAGAGAAAAGAGACACCTGTGGACGAAGGATGAACTCAGGATCTGCTGGTTTGGCTGCAGGTGGAGTACTTCGGAGGATGGTCTAGTTCTCTAGGCCCCGTTGGGGGGGCAAGGGTGAATCCGTGCTCTTGACAATGAGGCGTATTTGGCATGGGGGATTCTCTGACGAGGGACACAACACGTGTGAGACGTGAAAACGGGGCGCGTATGAGGCGCGCAAGGGGGCGATATTGCAGGAATTCGGTGGGAATTGGAGCAATTTCGCAAAATGTTGCAGGAATTCGGTGGGAATTGGAGCGACGTGTTGGGGGGGGGGGGGGGGGGTTTGTTGTAGGGACTCGATGGGAGTCGGAACAACAAACGATTTTGTTGTAGGAACTCAGTGGGAGTTGGAACAACAAATAGGGGATTCGATTGCAGGAACTCGGCCGTAGTTGGAGCATCGATAGGGTTCGATTGCAGGAACTAGACGGGAGTTGGAGCATCGCTGGGGGCACTCGTTGCAGGAACTTGGCGAAGTTGGAGCAACTTGTGACGTGAGGATTTCACATACAGCTACGGAACGTTTGGGGTTGATTATTGGAGAGAAGCATCTGCACAGGTTCGGGGTTGCTGAGATGATTCAAGTCAAGGTGGAGATTTGTTGAATATGACTTGAAGTCAAAGGCGGCAAAATCAAAGGCGGCAAAAGTCAAAGGCGGCTAAGAGATTTAGGAAACAAATTGGGCGTCCAACTTTGGTAGTTTTTGGGTTGTTTCCTTATCTGTTCTATAGTCGTTTTTGGGATATCTTGGGCACTAAGTTAGTCCTATATGTCTATATAAGGGACCTAGGTTGTGTTTAAAAATTGTGGGTTGTCACTATGGCCTTTGGCTATAGTATGGGTTGTATTCGTGGTGTTTCTCTCTAATAAACAAAGGGTTTTCGGTTCGTGGAGGTAGCTAGCATCGTGCTAGTCACTACAGGAAATTCTGTCAAAAACGGCACCCAAAAAGCGCCCTAAACAGCCTCAAAACCGCCGTTTCCCGTACTAACGGCGGTTAATACGGCGGTTGTTCAACCGCCCTTAAGCTACGTGTCGTATATGTAAAACGGCGCTTTTTTGCGCCGTCGCTTTAATAAAAAACCGCCTTTTCCCTTTACACTTTTCAGATTTTTTTTTTTTTTTTTTTTTTTGAAGAAACACTTTCCAGCTTATGTTTTATAAATACCAATTATTTTTAATTTTGTGTATATATTCGTATTTTCTATTTTTTGTGTAGAAATATTCTTAATATTTTACTTAAATCTATAATAGTTATCAAACCCAAATGCAGGAACTTGTTCATCAGTTTCAACTTGTTCATCAAACCCAGGTTTCAAGAACCCTTTTTCAAACCCACTCTAATTCATCAAACTTGAACAACTTTTATTCATCAAGGAGAGTAGATCGAGATGAAGGGAGTCCGAGATAGCAGATACAGACTGGGGGGGGGCGAGAGATTGCAGATCGGGAGGGAGGGATGAGAGAGAGAGAGAGAGTAAATCGAGCGGGGACGACCAGAACCGCCCACGTCGTCTTCATTTTCCTCGCCGGCGACGACCAGAACCGCTCTCGTCGTCTTCATCTTTGTCTGCCTTTCGCGCTAGGACACATATCACCGCGTCTGGAGAGATAGAAGAACGGGAGGGATGGAGGATAGAAACCAGATCGAGAGGGAAGGGAAGGAGAGATGGAACCAGATCGAGAGGAGAACGACAAAGAGAAGCCAAATTGAGAGGAGAACGAAGAAGAGGAAGAAAGGAGTAGAGAGAGATACCTGATGCTCGATCAGAGGACGAAGAGGAAGATGGAGTGAGGGTGGCGCCGCACGGGCCTGATGAGGGTGAGGGAAGGGTGGGATTATATATAAAGTAGGGTTTTCGATCCAACGGTTCAGATCGAATCTAGGAAAAAACTAAAGCTAACGGCGTTTTTTATAGAAGCACCGTTAAGTTTAACGGCGAAAATGAAGACAGCGCCGTAAGTATAACGGCATAAGGTCAACAACCGCCGTATCCGATACCAGAAACGACGCTTTTGACGCTCCCGTCGTACATTGGACCAAAAAAAACGGCGGTTTTCATGCAACCGCCGTGAATTACGGCACTTTTCCCAGAAACCGCCCTTAACAGATTCCAAAAACGGCGGGGACTTTTTGAAAGCGCCGTTTAAGGCTATTTTTCTAGTAGTGAGTGAACCATGTTATATCGGGTGTGTTCTTGTGTTCTTGTTTTCATCAATTCATCGTTCTCTAAACTCTGTCCGGATCATAACAATTCCGAAACGGACAAGGAAACAATATTTAGCCCCCTTGGACAAAGTCAACGCAACAACTAGCTAGGCATGTTCGAATTACCCCAACATAGTGATAAAGAAACTACAGTATAAACAACCTCCGTAATGCAGCCCTAACGATATTAAACATGTATCGAATCCCCAATATCGACATTAGAGATCCTTTGGGAGGTTTGTACTCAAAGTTTGAGATTCTGATTCAGAGAAATCTCCCCTTCCCGCGACTGTTCAAATTTTGATTCCAACTTCAAGACTTTTTCCATTGGGGCTACGACCGAGTGTCCCACTTCTTACGTTTGCAAGTATAAGGGAAACCCCGACATTGGACGTAAGCATCAACGCACGAAAGAGATAACCTTTATATCTCCTATATCACCATTTCCCATCTCCTCAGACATCAAAATATTGCTATTGAAAGAACTTGGCTTACCCTTTTTGGTACGGATCTTCGGTGGAAAGCAAAAAAGAAGGCTAGAAAATGACCAACCAAACTAGCAGCATAGAGCTTCTCACCTCTTATTGGAGGGCCTTACCCAGAGAGACCTTCACATCTTCTTCCTCGGGCTGCTTCATGTTACTCTTTCGAACACAATGGACCAGTCAACTTGATTTTTCGATCAACCTCTATGAGAGATCTCTCTATAGGAGACTCATATTTTCTAACCACGGCCTTTTTATTATCTTAGGAAAAATTTAGAAATGTTCTAACCTTATAGAATGTTATTGTCTAATAAAAAAATGTTATCAATCATAAATTGCTAGAAGATTTGTAGAATGTATATCATACCTTCGTTAATACCATCTGGTGATTTGTGTCGCAAAATTGATGCAATTTTTAATACTTTTTTCATGGTATTGTAGAGTAAAAGCTGTTCTATAACACGGTGAACAAATTATCAAAAAATCGCATCGTTTTGCTATCCAAATCACCCGGTCAAAATGACTTGAGATTTAAGATTTCTTCTCTCTTTAGATCTCAGGTTTGAAACCCACGAAAGTCAATAAATCTTGAGACCACAGAGAATTTACATGACCATTTGCAGAAAACTTCGGGTATACCACTCCGTCCCAGCTCTTTCTTTCCAATTTGACTTTTGTCACTATTCACTGGGTCACTTTGACCCGGTGATTTGAATAGCAAACCGATGTAATTTTTTGATAATATTTTCATAGTGTTGTAGAGTAAAATGTGCTCTATAATATGGTGAAAAGATTATCAAAAAATCGTATTATTTTGCTATCCAAATCACCCGGTCAAAGTGACCCAGATACAAGTCAAAAAACTCAGATAGGGAGAAAGAGTTGGGACGGAGTGGTACCTAAGAAACCTGTGGACTAGACGCTGTGCACACAAACTTAATCGAATGCCAAGAGTAAAGAAGAGAAGAAAGAGGGTACTAAGTTGAGTAGACGTGGACTAACTAGATTAAGATACGCGTCCTAGACAATGACCTTCAACACGGAAGATGGGCATTTGCTTTGGACCACCATAGATTTGATGGCTTAACGTTATGCATGTTATATTTATGCGATAGTGAAATGTATCTCGTCATGTACTTACGGAACAAGATGTAGATAGTGACAGACAGATCTACAATAACATACCCAAGTGATTGAATGTGGAATCCATAAATTAAATGGAAATACTGTACATTAAATAATAGTACTACTACTTGATAATAAAACAACTATGACTATGATGCTTAAATATAGAGCTTAACTAATTTACATTTTATAATAAACGAATAATACAACATTATCCTGCCTAAAACAAAGAAGATGCTTCAGGTACGATGAGAACTAATTCAACCTCCAAAACCCCCACCTCCACCACCACCTCCGCAACCGCCGCCATGACCGCCACCGTGACCGCCGCCACCATCACCAGTACTCATGGTGACGAAAACAGCACCGGCCATCACGGCCGCCCCGCCACCGCCATTACCGCTAGTAAATGCATTGCCATGGGGAGTCCCGCTATCAGAACAAGTAGGAGTCTGTCCAGGAGCTCTTCTCAGGGCAATCACCGACTCGTTGCTCCGACTTCCTTTTTTCTTCTTGGACTCACACTGACAAATTAAGATCAATATGGCCGTGATCACGAAAGCACAGGCAATGAGGGAAATGATAACGCCCTCCTTCATCTTTTCTTTGAAGGCAAACAAGAGTGAATGAAATGTGGATCAGAGTTTACATAAATATAACAGTGGTGTGTGCTAAGCTTCGTCTTCGTTGACTTTTGACTCGACGGCTTGATTGGCAAGTGGGCAACTAGAGAAAACCATGTGCTTGGGGGGCTTTATTGTTGTATCCGGATTTTTAGGGTGACAGACAATTTTACTCCCTCAGGTTTGAGATAAAGACACTTTCACCTTTTCAGTGTGCCAAATTTCAAGGGACTTGCACTGTTTAATAGTAACATCGTTAGTTTGGGGCATGAATACATTATTGATTGTAGTTCTGTTGACAAATATGCCATCTTAGAGTGTGAAATGGCGCAATCAGCAAGTGAAAGCGTACTAAAATTTGGCACCCAAAATGGGTGAAAGTCTCGTTTCCAAAACTAGAAAGGGTGGAACTATCATTATATCAAACCTGATGGGCTGCAGATGTGTTTTACCCATAACCACTGAATTCCACAACTTTGTTTTCCTGAGATTTTTATAAGAAATCACTTTTTCCGTTATTTTCTTGTGCCGACATTGCGAAAAGGAAGTCAAAATATGGAAATTGGAAACAAATGTAATCATAAGTCTGGATGAAAGAAATGGTTATTGGTGGTCTACAAGGAGACAAGAGCAATGGAGTCGTGGACGCGTGGTTCCTGGAACCAATGAACCACTCCGTCCCACCTTTATAGGCGTTTTAGTAGGACATAAACTTCTAGCAGTTTCCTTCTTCCGAAGGAGATTGCTACAATCTCAGATTTTTTAGTGTTTCGATCATTATCCTTAAAAATTTTATTTTCTGGTCAAAATCTTCAGGATTCCGTCCGTTCGTGGCGGTTTCCTACAGTTTTTATCTTCCTAAATTTTCGTTCGTTTAGAAATAAATCTTTTCGTTCTTTTCTAGCAGTTTCTTTACGCTTCTTCCAAAATTTCCAAAATCCATCATGGCTTCTTCACATACTGTGGACATTGCCAATCTAGATCTTTCACATCTTCTTGACCAACTCGAACTCACTGAACAAGAGAAATCAACGACAAAAATTTCAGTGGAAGCACGAGAGGAGGCCAAAAAGGTGTTCAACAAAAGTATTTTTGGGAAATTTTTTTCTGCAATGACTATTACCTTGGGTATTCTTCAGATGCAAATGGCGAAGGCTTGGAAGGATCCACCGGGCCTAAATGTGATTCCTAAAGGGGATTACATTTACCAATTCTCCTTTGATTCTGAGGAATCGGTTAACATGGTTTACCACTCCCAACCATGGTTTCTCTCCAGAGATCTGATTGTTATGCGAAAGTGGGATACATGGATGGAATACATATCGGACTTGGACTTCTCTGAAACCTCGTTGATGGTTCATGTTTGGGGTTTTCCAGCAAAGAGTCAGACAGAACTGATCTGGAAAGAAATTGGTCACAGTTTGGGAACAGTTGAAGATGTTTGGGTTCAGACTAAAGGCGTTCTCTCCGGAAAGACAATTAAATTCAACTCTGTGTAGATGTCAAGGACCCTCTGCCACGAACCAAGAAGGTTACCATCGAGAAGGGGAAAGATGTTCGAGTTTGGCTTAGGTATGAAAGACTGCCTAACGTTTGTTCTTTTTGCGGAAGGATGGGACACGAAGTTAAATTTTGCTCTGAAGATCGAGCAAAAAGTGCCAGACGCGAAGATTTGCCTTTGCTATACGGTCAATGGCTTACAAACAAAGCCATGATCAACTTTGTCTTAGGCTTATATACGGATATAATGCATGCTTTTGGACCCTCGGCTGCTGGGATTGCCCCGTCTTCTGGGGGTACGTCCTCAACAGAGAAAGGACAATCGAGGAGAAAGAATTTCACGACAGACAACAGAGAAAGGAGTCTCGGAAGGAGATGTTACATGAACTACAGGATATAGACACTGGAGAGGATGAGGACTGTGACATTATGGAGGACACACGTTTTCTGAGGAAAAAATATGGGCTACCATATGGTAGAGAAGAATCTGTGTCTACCTCTCCAACTGTTACTGTTGGTACAAAGAGGAAACAAACTGGGGATGTGAATGATCGTTCAGATGAGATGGCCTACGACAACAAGAAAATATCCTCGATAAATCAGGGAACAGAGGCCTCTGGACAGGGTAACGAAGCAAAGAAGAAAAAATCAGATGACGAATCAAGCACTTCAGACTCTTCTTCGGGTAATAGAGACTTTTCTCTTACCTACACAGCGGCAGAGATCGGTGAAAACCGGTCCTGCCGATCACAATGAATTTCATCAGTTGGAATGTGCACGGTTTAGGGAAGCCCTACACATTCCAAAATCTAAATTCCCTGTGTAGAAGGAGTCAACCTGATATGTTATTCCTACTGGAGACTAGAAAGACTTCTTCTCAGGCGGAGCACTGTGAGTTTAAGCTTGGTTTTTCTCAAGGTGTAACTTTTCCAAGAGAAGGACTTTCAGGAGGACTATCACTTTATTGGAAAAGAGGAATTGATATTAGAATTCAGAAAATAAATAAGTTTTATGTCCACACGTTTGTTCGCCCCCCAGACGATTCATCAAAATCTTTTTACGCAACCTTCTTTTATGGGGATCCGTTCACCCCTAACAGGAAGTTGTCTTGGGATCTTTTGCGTCGTTTGAACCTGGAAAGTTCTAATCCATGGTTCGTTATGGGGGATTTCAGCGAAATCTTATCTCAAAAAGAGAAAAAAGGGAAAAGGTTGCGAAGTTGGAGACAAATAGAAGATTTCAAGGATGCTTTATCTAGTTGTAATTTGCGAGATATGGGTTACAAAGGGTTTGAGTTTACCTGGAATAATAGAAGACATGGTGGAGAATTTGTGGCAGAAAGATTAGACAGGGTCGTCATGAATCACGCAATGGAAGCTCTTTACAGCACCATCCAGATTGAGAATCGGATGACTCCAGGATCGGACCACATACCCATATTGCTGACTGTCAACTCGGCTCTGCGTCGCTTCCAATTTGCAGCCGAATGGACAAAATGAGATGAATGCGGAGCTTTGATACAACAGGTATGGCAGCAAAATCCTATATCTACTTCCGTTAATTTACATGACTTACATGATAAAATTGTTATGTTAACTACTAATCTAAAAAATTGGGGAAGTAGGAAATACAAAGATGAATATCGTCTTCGCCATGATCTTCACTGTCGTTTGAATTACCTAAACAACTTGCCTGCCACTGCTACCAACCTGGAGCAGATTCAAAAAACTATCACTGACATAAACATTTTGAATTCAAACGAGGAAATTAAATGGCGTTAGAGGTCTAGAGCTATATGCCTTAAACAAGGTGATAATAACACTACTTTTTTCCACAAGGTTGCTTCTAATAGAAGGAGGAAAATTTTCATTTCTTGTATTCAAAAAGAAGATAATTTGATGATCACGGATGCTGCAGAAATTGGAAACTCTTTTGTTAACTACTTTACTAATCTTTTTGCTAGTGAAGACAAAAACTTTGATATGTGGTTGACCAAATCCCAAATAAAATTTCTGCTTCTATGTTTACTGAGTTGGATTCTCCTTTTACTGCAAATGAAATTGTGGAAGCTTTGAACGAAATGCACCCCTTAAAAGCTCCGGGTCCGGATGGTTTGCCTGCGTTATTTTTAAAAAAATATTGGTCTACTATTGGGAATGATATTATTAATTGTTTTCTTCAATTCCTTAATAATGGTAGTGATATTTCGGCGTTGAATGAATCTTGCATTGTCTTCATACCAAAAAAAAAGGTGCCAAGAGGGTTACTGATTTTCGACCAATTAGTTTGTGTAATGTGCTGTATAAAATTATTTCTAAAACCATAGCAAACAGATTGAGAATTTTCCTTCCTTCTATTATAGATGAATCTCAATCTGCTTTTATCAAACAAAGACTCATTATTGACAATGCGATTATTGCTATGGAAACTTTGCACACCATGCACAAACAAAAAAGTAAAGTGGGGTCTTTTTCTCTTAAACTTGATATGGCAAAGGCTTATGATAGAACTGAGTGGGGTTATTTATTGGCTGTTTTAACTAAACTTGGTTTTCCTCCTAATTTTATTCAAAGAATTATGAATTTGTAACCACGGTCAGTTTTACTGTTCTTATTAATGGTCAAAGAACTTCTCTTTTCAAACCTAGTCGTGGACTTAGACAGGGTGATCCTCTTAGTCCCTATCTTTTTTTTATTTGTACGGAGGGTCTTTCAGCTCTTATTAATAATGCGAGGAGTCAAAACTTTCTCAAATGGGTTAAAGCTAGCAGGAACAGTCCCTCTATTTCTCATTTGTTATTTGCTGATGATTGTATTCTCTTCGAAAAGGCCACTAATCCTAATGCTTGCACCCTTCATTCTATTCTTAATACCTACTGTAATGCTTCGGGTCAGATTATTAATAGAGAGAAATCTTCTCTTGTTTTTAGTCCTAAAGTTCCTATTCACATTAAGAGGGATATCTCTTCTATTTTCCAAATCCCTATTTCTCATGGTCATGATAAGTATGTGGGCTTTCCGGTTATTCTGGGTAGGAATTATTCTCATTTTTCAGTAGCCTTAAGCAGAGAATTATAGACAAATTTCTGATTGGAAAAGTAAATTTCTTTCGTTTGGTGGAAAAGAAGTTCTTATTAAAGCTGGGGCTCAAGTTATACCTACCTACATTATGTCTATGTATCTTCTTCCTTTGGGAGTTTGCAATGACATTCAACAAGCTTTGTCTAAATTTTGTTGGACTAGCAGTTTGGAGAATAAAGGTATCATTTGGAGAAACTAGAATAAAATGTGCATTCCTAAGAAAGATGGTGGGTTGGGTTTTAGAAACTTCCATGCCTTTAACCTTTCCCTACTAGCAAAACAAGTGTGGAGATTTTGGGAAAACCCTGATTCTTTAGTGGCTAGGGTTATGAAAGGAAAATATTATCATCACTCTAATACTTTATCCGCATATACCACAGACGGTTCTTCTACTATTTCGAAAGGAATGGTTTATGCTAGAGATATTGTGTGGAGAGGATTCAGACAGGGCATTGGAAATGGTAATCACACCTCGGTCTACCACACTAGATGGATTCCCATAGGGCTAGGAAGAACCCCTTTATCCCCTAAATCCTTACCGTCCAATCTCTTAGTCAGGGACCTGCTCACAGAAACAGGGGACTGGAATAGAGATCTTATTTTTCAGAATTTTTGTGAAGATGAAGCACAAGCTATTCTTAATACCCCTAGAACCAATATTTTTTACAATGATTACTTAGTTTGGTCTAAAACTAAAGATGGCATTTATACTGTCAATTCGGGTTATCATGTTGCTTTTTCAATCCTTAATGAAAAACTTGTTACTAACATTGCAGGTACAAGCAACAATACTAATTCCGATGCTGTTCTTGTTTGGAACATTAAAATTCCAAGCAAATTAAAAATCTTTTTATGGCGTTTAATGAATAATCTTCTTCCCACAAAATCGAATTTAGAAAAAAAAAGGAGTTCAAACTTCAGACCACTGTGTTTTCTGTAAATCAAATGTGAAAACTGCTACTCACCTCATTTTTTTTGCTCCTGGGTTCAACAAATCTGGACTTGTCCAGATCTTTCTTTCAAAATTGCACCAAAATTTATTCCTTTAAAATTCTGCATCACTGATATTTTGTATGATCTTCACATCGAACACAGACCCCTCTTTGTGTTCCTCTTATGGGAAATTTGGTGTACCAGAAACAAAAAGATTTTTGATTCAGTTCCAGCATCAAAACAATTGATAATTCGCAGAAGTAAAGCAAATAATTTGGAATTTGTTGAATCGACTTACACTTGCGGTGATGTTGCATGTGCAGATCTTAAGAAGCCTCAACGGATATGGATTCCGCCGATCAATGGTGTTCTCAAAGCGAATTTTGATGCTTCGTGCTGTACATCATCCAAATCAGCCACCGGAGCGACAGTTATCAGAAACTCCGACGGCGATTTCGTCCGTGCTTGGTGCTTTCCGATCCCTTTCTCCACAGATTCAACAACTTTAGAAGCAGAAGCTATGAGGAGAGGGTTGGATTTCATAACAACTTTTGGTTACAGATCGGTGCAAATTGAAACGGATTCGAAGAATCTCCAACTCCGTCTCTTAGCTTCGCTAAAGAAGATGAAGGGCTATCCTACAGATGCACCGTCAATGGGTTCTGAAATGAACCGTATGGTTCATGACATTTCTAGAAAGTTGAAGCTTATTAATGTAAAAGATGTTAGCTGGGTTTCTAGGGAAGGAAACACTGCAGCTGATAAATTATGTTTGTATGGAGCGGGCACACCAAATGTACTAACTTGGTGTATTAAATGTCCTGACTTCCTCTGTAATGAACTATTGACAGATAAAAATCTGTCCTAAGTTATGAATATCTCCATTTCAAAAAAAAAACGCACCATTTGGACTTTTTCACCCGTAACTGGGTCACTTTGACCCGGTGATTTGAATCGCAAACAATGCAAATTTTTGATAATTTTTTTAATAGTCTTGTAGAATAAAAGCTACTCTACAACACTAAGAAAAAATCATTTAAAAATTACGAAATTT
This sequence comes from Linanthus parryae, assembly GCA_023055425.1. Classification (NCBI taxonomy): domain Eukaryota; kingdom Viridiplantae; phylum Streptophyta; class Magnoliopsida; order Ericales; family Polemoniaceae; genus Linanthus; species Linanthus parryae. The sequence goes on from JALGPY010000009.1 coordinate 44,094,005, forward strand.
TACTATCTAAATCATCGGGTCAAAGTGACGCAGTAAATAGTGTTAACAGTCCAAATTGTGCAAAAGAGGTAGGACGGAGTGGTATGTAATATTTTTTGAGAAATAATTAAGTACGTTATTTTAATTTGCCATCTATCGTCCTCTTACCCAATATGATATCCTTGATGAATTTGGCGTAAGAAGACATCTTATGCAATGCTTCAATCAAAGAATACTGATATTCAGCTTTGAGAACACACTCAGAAAACGCTTATTACGTGTTATACTTTTCACATGCCACATGGACCAATAAATTATAGCCACATTACAAGACAATATGAGCTCTGATACGTATCCGTATCGTCTGTGTAGCGATTTGAGATGCTACAATCTCCGACTTGCGATTCGAGAAACAGGCGAATCTCCAAACTAGGGTTTATGAGCGAAAATAAACAAACGATTCAACTCTTCTCATGAAGAAATAAGAAATAAACTGACACTAACACATATAAATACTAAATAACTATGCTAAATATTCCAAAGACCCCTAAATAATTGAGAAAATCCTATACACCCTCCTAACAATAAAGTAATATAAATAATGTCTAACTAAGAACTACTTTGGCACGTAGTCGGTCAAATACTTTGGCAGAGCACGATTACAATCCTCGCGTCGCAGGGTTGCCTCCGTAGCCGTATCCTATGTTGGATACATACCCGTATCAAGCTCCTTCAAGTCTTCAACCAAGGCTAGAGGTAGTCCGTTGTTCATAATCATTAGCAAAATGATGCTAAGACAATGTTAAGTTCGGAATCTTGTACTGTCGTTGTAGCTTTACAATATGACAAGATAAGTGAATTATGTGTCTTTGAAGAGTTTTGATTCTGTAGTGTTGTGTGTGTGTGTTTCTGGTAATGCGCCCAGTGGGTGATTTCTAAGGTCTTATAGTGTTTTTGGTTGATGGATGCGTGATGCACTCTTGTTTTATGAAATCTAGAAGTACACCCTAGAAGTATTGTTAAAAAAATCGGACTAGGGAATATTGGTAGCATTTTCTGCTATTCCATTGCCAAATCTGAGATTAACGGTTTGACACCTCATTGAGTGCTAAGATAAATAAATGATCACTAGCTAGACACCTCATCGGCATTTTTTTAGAACTTTTTCATCCGTAATTACGTCACTTTAATCTTATAATTTGAATAGCCAAGCGATACAATTTTTTAGTAATTTTTTATTGTGTAAAATTACTAAATTCTTGCACAATGTACTAATTATGGCCAGGGAAATAGCGGTAAAAGTCAAAATGAGAAATTTCTGGCAAAACGTAGCAAGTACTATTAGTTCCCATACGAGGAGGAAGCGTAAATTGTCATCTTGTACTACTGCCTTTTCAACAAAGGACAACTTGCCTACTTGCAGAACTATGCAACAACAGAAGATGTCACTTTGACCCGGTGATTTGGATAACAAACGATGCATTTTTTTGGTACTTTTCATTATGATGTAGAAAAAACTTCACTCTACAACACCATGAAAAAATTACTAGATTCTTGTACTGTTTTGCTAATCAAATTACCAGATCAAAGTGACCTGGTAAATAGTGATAAAAGTCAAAATGAGAGGTTTCTGTCGAAACGGAGCAAGTACGAGGAAGCTTAAATTGTCATCTTGTACTACTTCCTTTTCAACAAAGGACCACAACTTGCCTACTGGCATAACAACGTTAATATGCAACATAGAAGATTTGCCTACTTGTGTCAATTAGCGCTTGGACAACGTTAAGATTCCCAGACAAGTCTAAATCACGCATTGATCCAAAAAATAAAAATAAAAATATACGACCGATGTTTGAATTTTTGTCTTGAACGAGTGCTGAGTTGCACCCATCAAAAAATATTACAGCTACATCCACCTTGTGAAACAAATCCAAAATGAGTTGCAACTTACGAGTTGATAATAATTTTTGAGAAACAAATCCAAAAAGAATGAAGCAACATAAAAATCGATCAATGCTGTTTATTTCTCGAGTAAGGAATCCACTTACCCCAACATCGTCTACAAAAATCTCAAGTGTCAATTCAGGCAGGAGATTAGAATCACATAGAGCATAGAAAAAAACGAATTTGAACAAAAAGCTTCACCTTTTATATGAAATCAGTGAGCCAAGCATCATCATCATCCAAAACCCCCAAAACCAAACATTACCAGAAGCATCACAGAAACACCAAGTATGTTACAAATGCCGACATTCAGTTTATCATACACGAAGGTGTATAAGAATAGATTCATATCTCTAGAACCACTGGAAGTTGTGAAGATGATAATGGGTGAACTGTAACGAAGTAACAACTTCCATTCTCGTGACAAAATTCAGAATCTTTCTCAAAAAATAGAAAACGGGTCACCTTCTGATTGGTCCAACCATTCTCCGGTAACCTCAGTTAAACTGTATCCAGAATTCCAGATAGTGAAACCTCTGGAAATATAAGAAGCACCAAAGCAAGCTAAAAAAAGAGCCTTCATTTTGTCATTGTTGTAATTGATTATTACATAAGATAACTTTTGGAGCCCCAAGAATGTTCTTCAGGCTTCAACAAAAGAATATCATTCATATCTCCGTTCTTTTATAGCAATCATCAGGCTCAAAAGATTGAACGTTTTCAAGTTTCAAACAGAAAAAAAAAAAATTATGAACACCAAAAGTTTCGAAGTTTAGCTCACCAGTAGTGAAAAATGTGTGTGTGTGTGTGTGTGTGTGTGTGTGTGTGTGTGTGTGTAAAATCACACTTAATTCACCATCCTACTATTTGGTAAAAAGTGTATGGAAAACTAATTTCATAAGCCTTTTGATGCGGATAAAGACCACAGATTATCCAAAACTATCTAGAATTTTATTCAGTTTTATCTTGATTAGGATTTGAATTGTTATCAGAATAAATTAGTAGTTATCCTTTTAGGATTTTATCTTGTTTTGAATTTTAGTTTGTTAGGACTTCTTCAGTGTTTCCTATTTATAGGGGTCAAGTCTGCATTTGTTTGGTCAGCTTTGATTGATGAATAAAATTGATTTCTCCTCACGATTTGAGTTGAGCTATTACTGAATCAGAGTAATTCAATTCTTCTTGGTGCGTCCTGCATCACCTTTGTATCAAAATAAAGCTGGGTGACACAACAATCAAATAAAAGAAAAAGACTGAACAAAACTGTATGAAAGTGCATCAGAGAGATTCCCATTTAGACTGAGTCTATCATACTCCTGAAGTAGATTTCTGATGTCCCTGTCTTTTTATCATCACTTGCACCATACAAATTTTGCCTTCCAAAACAAAGTACTAGGTACTTATTCACAAAATCCAATAATGACGAAAGGAATGCCTCAGCATTACTTTGTGTTCATGGTAAATGAATACCTCAGAGTATATTTTTAAACCATCATCGGCAATCTTTCTGAATCAACCCCTACATTGGTCTAGCTTACAAAATAGAACAAATCATCAAATCACAGAAAAAAATGCTTCTTCTTATGTGCTATTTTGCATCAGAGAGATTTCCAAAACAATACTCTATCATGCTCCAAGGGAGTTTGTGATGCCACTGTTTTATTTTATGATCAATTGCAGCAATTTACACATTCATTGACCATAAACAGTCGAAAATTGAAAACAGGTCAAGGCTCTAAGGCCCTCGATTTTTCAGATGGATAAAGCAAAACCCATATCTAAAAAGACTAATAGTGTCTCTTAAAAACAAGTTCAGATTCAAAAGTTATGACAAAACCAGATCTTGAAAGAGCCAGAGCCATCACAGATTCAGCAAATTCGGTACATAACAGAAAACCCATCTAAATACGACCATATTCAAATACCTAAATTTCAATAGTTTCAATAGGAACATGTTGATAGTTATAATCATGCATACCAGAGGAACCCACATGGTAACATGTACAATTCTAGACAATGTTCAAGTGCAGAATCTCTTCCAACTAAGAAACTATTTTACAGTTTCTTCATGGGTTATGATAGAACAAGGGAACAATCCAAAATATGAAACCAGGTAGATGAAACTGGAACCCATATAGACTTTCAGATCGGGAAATGGGTGAAATTCAGATCGAAGCATGCAAAAATGAACTGATGGATAACTATTAAGAAAGAGACACTTACAGAGAGAAGAGACAGAAGACTGAGTAGTCTGAGGGAGTAGTCTGAGGTTGAGGGGTCGATTTGGACACAGACTGATGGATACCTAGGATCGGACCTAAGCACTTGCTGATGAAGGAAAGCTTTATTAAGAAAGATAACATCCACTCTGGTGATCTTGGCACTCAGAAGATTAGTCTGTGATTATCGGCCTGGGGATACCACCTGCTGCAAACAAAAAATGACAAGAATGAGCCTTAATTATTGAGCCAATAGGCTCCACGGAACAAATAACTCTCTTCTATGCAAATGAGTATGCGCCTGATATTAATCAAGCGAAGAGGAACACCACAAGTATAAATGAAAAGAGCTAGATGTACAGCTCTTACAAGATCATATGTTTTTTCCACACGTGTACCACGAGGAGACCATGTTACAAAGAGAACACAGTAACAGCGCAGGTATAATGTACCTCCCACGTGGCCATGCCGCCACCACAACTGAAGCCAAAATACCAGCTCCAGGCAGTGCATTGAGGAGTATTAGAGTCATCACATTTCTTCATTTTATGTAACTTGTAAATGCCATAAGGATGATTTGACCGATCATTCTTTTGATATAAGAATCCCGCATCGTGTTTAGACTAAGCAAAACAATTGTCAATGAAGAGAAATAGAGCTAAAGTTGTCTTCGAGAGTCTGAAAAACATTATACAAGTTTATCATCTGTCGACTGTGGCTACCTTTTTTAAGTACTAAAAGTCAGATTAATACACACTTCTTTATGACACTGACTCTGTCAAACAAATGAGTAAATTTCGTATACAACACTCTATGCAAAATGTTCTATTAATAAGGATGCAACGAAATCCACTCATCAAGCAACAGTTAACAATATAGATACAACGGAAATAACTTATAGCGGGCAAAAATAAAGGAAAACAACTGTAATCGTCTAACATTTCAGGCCACAACTTGAGCTTCCCTGATCAAGAGCATATTAAACTGATTACTTACTCTGAGCAAAGCAGTCTATGTTACAAATTTCTACTTTCACAAAAGAAGTCGAAAGGGAAGTTAAGTGTGAGACAGTTCAACTTTTACGTATCATGGGAAGACTTGGAATTGGACAGCAAACAATATCACATACTCACACTGTTTCATGTTAGGTTTGAATTTCTTCAACAGGCTAACAGCACTGTTCTATGTTACAAAGAATGACTTTCTTTTTGTATTACAGATTTTGGATAGTAGAAGCCCCAACTGACAATATTTTCAGGGTCCACCAGTTATATACACACATTATAATTTCAAACACACAAAAAGACAATGATGCAATGAAAATTGATCAAAAACTAATGAACTCTCTCTACATTAGGTTCCTTGGACAGACTAGGAATCAGTAACCATTTAATGTTATCTTAGTCATGTGGACAATTGGACATATACTAGAAGCTCGGCACAGCTAAAAGTAGTAGCACCAGGAGATCATCTAGATAGTGTAAACCCATCATAAGTACCTGTTGTGATTCATCACCTTCCTCTCTGTCTTCCAACTAGGTAACACTCCGATTTTACAGTCATGACAGAATTTTCAGCTGGCAGTTGACTATGTGCTTAATATAGCTCCTAGGATAAGTTACATGGAATAATCAATGTTTCCGAGTACCTGTGTCTAACACTTGATAGTTGCGTAAGAGCATGCTATGTTGCAAACATGAATTTATCAATTTATTGGTGGTAACGGTCTGCGAATACAGAAATACTAAAAATGTAATAAGACTGTATTCGAAATAAGAAGTTAAAATTTTTTAAGTTTATCAATTAATAGCTGCTTGCCATTGGAAAATGTCACATTGTTGTACGAGGTCAAGATCAGCCCGTCCAGTTTCTTATCTTTATCTTCTTAAAATCACATGCTAACAAGCAGTTTCTTTTTTTTAAAGAAAAAGTAATTTCACTAATATTAAAAAGAAATTACATCCTGAGCCAAAGATTGCATAAGAGACAAAGGGGGAGGATGTAAATACACAATTACGATAAGCTCTCGAGCCCAATGATGCCACTTAATGCCCTGGAATATCCCCTTGCCTCTTCACAAAATATACAGATGAATTTAGATCTTCCATTATTCATTTCCTCGCCTCCTCCACAACCCTTCCAACTTCAGTCAACTATATCGATGATGCGATTTCTTAATATACTTCGACTTTCAAATTACTATGATTGACTATGTTTTATCTTACAATAAATTGTCTTTTTCTCCCATTTACAGATTTCAGATAACCATGTGCGGTTCTAATACACGGACGAACAAAGTAGATACACAAAACAAAATATCTTAGGAAAAAATGGGTTGATAGTTGTAGAGTATTAAGTTCACAATACTGACAATACCTCGTGGTAAGAACAATGAAGAAAGAACCGACGAAGAACCAAAAACGAATCTTAGCATATCACCCTGGCCTGAAGAACGCTAATGAATTGATTGCTGTCTCTGAATTGTCTAAGCAGTTGCCACAGCTTTGCCTAGAACTGGACCTGCATCAATCTTACTATGTTAAAGTTAAAGCATATATATTGCATTTGTAGATATCAATAGGAAAACAATTATTTACAGATTTTTTTTACTTTCACATGTTTGATGGTTTAATTTCAACAACATTGTCTTTGGTCACAGTTTTAATAATTGGGTTTATGTCCACTTGACCCACCCGAAGTGTCACAAGGATACAATGTTCCTGATCGACAAAAATGCTATATAAGATCCTTCAAGCTTGAAAAGAATCATCCAAATCATTTATTTCAAATTAATCATCGGTATTACAAACAGAAACAGATAACAAGTGAATTCCTTTTTACAGATTAAACATCCATATACAGAATAAGCAAACCCATGATCCTACAAAGGTAATCAAGCGGGGAGCAAAAGTAGCACAATACGGTACACTCGGATTGACATAGAGTATTTCCTTTGATTTACGATAAACATTAGAAGAGGCAAGGAACTTAAAGACGTCAACCTCCACAACCTCCGCCACCACATCCTCCACCGCCGCAACCACCACCACCACAGCCGCCGCCACCGCCTGACCCACTATCACCTCCACCACCTCCACCAGAACTGCTGACTACAGCTTCCGTCGCAGCAGTAACAGCCACAGCAGCAGCAGCGCCTCCCAGAATAACCATTCCTCCGTCTTTAGTAACACTGCTTTTAGCCTTCTCACCTCTTTCAATATCACGATACGCTTGTTGAGGCGGAGGAGACACCACATTCCTTGGGGTGGAATGTGCATGCTGTTTCTTTCTCCGCCCACCTTTCCGGAGACAACACAAAACTGTGGTCCCTACAGCCACTGAACCGCAGACTATGAGAGCAATAACGTAAGCCTTCATTGTTTTTGTACCTAGTATGTTGTATTTTCGTATATGGTACAATCATCCAGCACTGCTTTTATATGGCAATACCAGATAAGCTTGAAGCACAATTTTCCAACTATGGAAATTGGGCTGAAGTTTACATACATTAATTGTTCCAACTTCAGGTATTAAGGATGCTTCTCAGTTGATTTGGTATTTCCTTGCACATAAACAATGACTCATCCAAAGAAAAAGTCAACTGAATAGAGATGACTAGTATACAAGTCACAAATATGTGGGTCTGGTATGCTTTTTTGATAGAGTTTGCTATAGAGTAGAGAAACTTGGAAGTTTCATTTGGGTCTGAGAGGTCGATTCCCTTTAAATCTCATGGTAAGTTTGTAAACGGATACAGAAACAATAAGAATGATTTGAGAAATTAAAATCATGTAGGTTATAAATGTAAAATATGTTACCTTGTAGTCATATTTAAAGTCGGCTTTAGAGGAAGAGGGGCAGCGAGTAAATAAGATAACATATTTTACAGAAATCATTTTCCTCTGTTTAAAGTAAACAAAGACATTGCAACTACCAAGTACTCACTTGAACAATGGCCAATCTAATTCCAAATCAAACTGAAGCAAGTCTATGCACCATTCTAGAAACTCCCAAGTCAACTCAATAACAAAGACAAAACAAGACATAAACAGCTCTACAACAAAAGGAAAACTTAGTGAGATAATAAAACTGGAATCAGGCAGCAAGTGGTGGCATATTGAATCTCTGTAGACAGAAGTACATCTACTAGTAGTTGCACCAAACAAAGAATGGTTTAGCTTCCACAACCACAGCATAATTCATTCATCCAATGGACTTGTAGCTTGATCCAACCAGGATCCTGCTTCAAGTTTAAGTTAAATGGACTCTTTCACACACATATCAAGTATTCTTGCAGGAGACTTGAATAAGCCAAGAGGACATGTTCAACTAAAGATAAAAGTTCAGTTCTTCCTAACAGGGTCTCCAGAAATTTATTTTCGACTAAAGATACACCAACAATGTATAAAGTGTCCTATGTCGCCTGGCAAATTTATGTTCATGTCCTCGTACATTGGATAAAATTGAGACATGAATGCGCAAGTGCTGTAAATATGCAATACCAAGTGCATATAAAATAGCTAAAAGTACCTTAAGATGCGAGGTTTATAATTGCCTTGCACTTAAATCTGATAATCCAACCCCTTGGCGTGTTAGTGTCTATGGTTGCCATTACTAGATGGAGACAGTATCAATTGGCCGTGCCAAAGCCTTGTATACCTTAGTTAGCAAAAGGAAAAAAAGATTCAGCATATTAACCACAATAAATAGACTCTCCAAAGTCAAATGAGACATTTTCAATAAACTACACTGAATTAAAAAAAAAAAAAAAAAAAAAAAAAAAAAAAAAAAAGAAACCACACGACTGCGAGAAGAATAATTGCATTCTCAAGTTCAAGTATATATTATTAGACAAACAAACTGTGAAGCCAACAAATTGACTCTCCAGTTTCTTAAACCAAGAAAAGAACTCAGATGATTAAGGCAACATCACATCCAAGCAGCAGAAATCACCAGCTGCATTAAACGGGGAAGTCAATTGGCATAGGGTCTCTCACATTCCACTTCATGGTTCAGTGCCCGAAAAATAGCTTTCCTACCAAATTTTACCATTGTGACTGCGACAAGAGTTATACATTTATTTCTATTGAGAATTGACTGTATGTACAAACAGACAAGGTTTACAACATTGAAACCTACGAAGACAAGTATGCACTCTTAAGTAGGTCCACGTTTGGAAGAGAGCACTCCTCACCCCCTTCCAATTCAAAAATAAGTAACAGGTCGGTGTCCATACTCAAAAGATAGATAGAAATCTGTCAAATTCTTGAACACTTCCCCTCATCAGTTAATCATCACTTATTCAACAAAAACTTCACATAAACCTAAGAAGCACCGATACGGACAATAGTGTCGGATACGATGCGGGAACGGACACAGGATAGTCATTTTCTAAAAAAATATTATACAACACGGCAGGGATACGCCAACACTATTATTATTATCACCATCTTTTTTAAATATATTGGAATTTTTATTCTAATACATGGCAAATTATTAGTTCCAACTTCCACCTTCTTTAATATTTATAGCTTAAGTATCACTGTATCAGGAAACGTATACATTGAGTATAAGAATGAGAAGAGAAAGAGGAGCAGCTTACGTGAGTTCGAGTTTGACGAGTTGTGTCTCTGAATACTCTTGAAGTTGTCGCATGCGAGAACTAAAAACCTCGCATGAACTATTTGTTCAAAATGGCAGCCTTTTTCATATATTGAGCTCTCACTAATCATATATATTATATCTACTTTAGCCTATATTTTAACCCATTCAAAATTTAAATATTTCACAAAATAACGCGTGTGAAAGTCTAATAAATACAAAGGGGTGACTCTCATTTCCCATTAGGTATCCCTGACGTGTCCGGTCTAATACAATTCCCTAAAATACCAGGACGCACCAGCGGGATTGCCTGACATGTATTTTGGAGTGTCGTACGGGTGTCCAAGTGTCCAACACGGATACCACCCCTATTTTGGAGTGTCCATGCTTCTTAGCATGAAACTGAAGAACAGTCCTTCAATCTCTTTCCAAATTACAAGTTATTAAGCAAAAAATTATTCAATGAATTCAAAATCTATCAGGCCCACATGGCCACATACAAAAAAAAGACATGGGTTACAAAACCCAATTAATACAACAGCAATATATATTCTCTTAAAAATACAAAGTCATCTACGTCAATGGTTCACTCCCGAAGTAGGATTTTTTGGCAAAAGTTTAGATCTTTTGCAACTGTAACATCTTAAATTCTCAATAAGAATATACAATGAATGAAGTTAGCCACTGATAGAGTGGACCAGCAAGAAAACACCTCGGGTTTACTCCTCGAAGCAGGATTTATTGGCAAAGAGTTATGATCTTTTTCAACTGTAACATCTTAACATCTTTTGCAGAAGGAATTTTGGGTAGGTCTCCGGTTCTTTTTGAGATGGATGAGATTATTGACCAAACCATAACCCCACCCATAATCAGATCCAAACAACCTCTAATAATATTCGGAGTATAAGTTCTGAATTTCATGTGATTTATCAGAACAAGTGGGTCATAAGGGTTTAGAATTGAAAGTTTTCCATAAAAAAACAATTAATAAGTATATGCAAGTGAGTTTTATATACACAGATAGTCAAAAGATATGTAGATATCAACAGGCAACAATTATTTATAGAATTTGTTGATTTCACATGTTTGAGGGTTTACTTTCAACAACATATGTTTGGTTGTAATTTCAATAACTGGGTTTTGGGGTAGAGACGAGTCCACTTAGCCCACATGAAGCATCACATCCAATGTTCCTGATCACCAAAAATGCTTACATAATATGCTTCCACCTACAAAGAATTATCCAAATGATATATCTCATATTATTTTCAACTGTGTTACAAACAGCAACAGAAACAGATGACAAGTGATTTTCTTTTTACAGATTAAAGGGACGTATACAGAACAAGAAAACCCATAATTCTACAAGGGTAACCAAGCAGAGAGCAAAAGTAGCAAAATATGACCCATTCGGATTGACATAGAATATTTCTTTTTATTTATGATATGAGATTAGAAGAGGTACGGAACTTCAGGACCTCAACCTCCTCCACAACCTCCAATATGACATCCTACACCGCCACCAGAACTACTGACTACAGGGGCTGTGGCAGCAGTAACAGCCACACCAGTAGCAGCGCCTCCCAGAAAAACCATTCCTCCATCCTCAGTACCACTGCTTTTAGCCTTCCCACCTTTTAAAAAATCAAGATACAGCTGTTGAAGCGCAGGAGGCACCGTGGTGTAAGGTACTTGCTTTTTCTTTTTTCGTCTGCCTTTCCAGAGACAACACAAAACTGCCTTCATTTTTTTGTATCTAGTATGTCGTATTTTTGTATATGGTACAATCATCCAGCACTGCTTTTATATGGCAATACCGGATAAGCTTGAGCCTTGAAGCACAATTTTCCAACCATAGAAATTGTGCTGAAGTTTACATACATTGATTATTCCCACTTCAGAAAGTCAAGAGAAGACTAGTATACAAGTCAACTGAATAGAGAATACAAGTCGCAAATTGGTGGGTGTGGGATGTTTTTTTAATAAAGTTTGCCATAGAGTAGAGAAACTTTTCAAGTTTAGTTTGGGTCTGAAAGGTTGTTTCCCTGTTAATCTCATGGCAGGTTTGTAAATGGAGACCGAAAAGATAAGAATGATTCTAGTATTTAAATTCATGTTGGTTATCAATGTAAAATATGTAAGCTTGTAGGCATATTTAAAGTGGACTTTAGAGGGAGATGAACGGTGAGTAAATAAGATATCATATTCTACAGTGAAAAATCATTATCCTCTGTTTAACTAACAAAGACTTTGCAACTACCAAGTACTCACTTAAACAAATGACTACTCTGATTCCAACTCAAACTGACGCAAGTCTATGCACCATTCTAGAAACTCCCAAGTCAACTCAATAAACAAAGACAGGTGACAAGACATGCAACAGCTATACAACAAAAGGAAAAGGCTCGATGAGATAATAAACTTGCAAAGTATCAATGACAGAGTTGGAATCAGGCAGCAAATGGTGGCATATTGAATCGCGCATATGGAAGTATATCTACAAGTAGTTGCACCAAACAAGGAATGGTTTAGCCTTCACAACTGCAACATAATTCCACTCATCCAACCATGACTTGTAGCCTAATTCAACCAGGTTCCTGCTTCAAGTTTAAGTTAAATGGACTCTTACACACACATCAAGTATTCTTGTAGGAGACTCAAATAAGTCAAGAGGACGTGTTCAACAGCACTGTTTCAGTTCTTAGTAACTGGGTCTTCAATTTTCAACTAAGATTCACTTACACTGTATAAATGTGACATTTCCAAGAAGCTACACTGACTTAAACCGAATTTCAACCGTGAGAAGACTAATTGCCTCTTCAAGTGCAAATATATACTATTAGACAAATAAATCGAGCAGCCAACAAATTGACTCTGCAAGTTCTTCAACCAGGAAAAGAACTCAGATGAGTAAGGAAACATCACATCGAGGCCCACAGAAACCACCAGCTGCATTACATGGGGTGGTCAATGGCCATCGGATCTGTCACATTCTTCTACATGGTTCAGTGCAAAAAAAAAAAAAAAAAAAAAAAAAAAAAAAAAAGCTTTCCCACCAAATTTTACCACCGTGACTTGACAAGAAACTATTCATTTGACGAGGTTATCCGTCTATCGAACATTCATTTATCGACGTTTTACTGTAACTTTTAGTGGCCAAAACTAAAGGAAAAGAACTTCAATCGTCTAACATCCAGGCCACAACTTGAGCTATTAAACTGATTCCTTACTCTGAGCAAAGCAGTATACGTACAGATTTTGCACTTTCTAATGCAAAAGAAGATGAAAGGGAAGTTAAGTATGACACAATTTAACTGTTAAACTATCGTGGGCAGACTAGGAACCAGACATCAAACAATATTACATACTCAGCACTGTTTCATGTTAGGTTTAACTTTCTTCAGCAGGCTAAATGCACTGTTTTATGTTACCAAGAAAGATTTTCCATTTTGAATTACAGATTTTGGATAGTAGAAGCCCCAACTAACAACATTTCCAGGGTTCACCAGTTATATACACACATTATCAGTTCAAACACACAAAAAGACAAGGATTATATTGAAGATGTTGATCAAAAACTTATTATCTCTGTCCACATTAGGTTACGTGGATAGACCAGGAATCAGTAACCAAATGGTATCTTAGTCATGTGGACATATACTAGAAGCTCGGCACAGCTAAAAAGTAGTAGCACCAGGAGATCATCTAGATAGTGTAAACCCATCATAAGTACCTGTTATGACTCATCACCTTCCTCTCTGTCTTCAACAAGGTAACACTTACATTTTTCAGTCATGGCAGAATTTCCAGCTTGCAGTTGACTAATTGCTAATTGCTCCAAGGATAAGTTACATAGAATAATTGCTCCAAGTGCTAATCTTCCAAATTCCTATGATTCACTAAGTTTGATCTAACCATGAATTGTTTTACCTTTATCCCATTTACAGATTTAGATAACAGAAGCCCATGCATAGAAAAATGTGCAGTTCCAATACACAGACAAAGCTTCTTTCTACAAGAGAGAAAGATCAGACCTTAAAAAAAATGAGTTCAATAGTTCATAAGACTAACAATACTCCATGGTAAGAAAAGAAAGAATTGATGAAGAATTAAACACAGATCTTAGCATCTCACACTGGCCTGAAGAACACTGATGAATTGCTTGCTGTCTCTGAACTGTATGCAATTGCCATAGCTATGCCTACACTGGACCAGCATCAATCTTTCTACGTGTACTACTTATGTACTTCCCACTCATGGTTAAAAGAAATGAATAATTAACCTAATCAATCACAGTACTTATATTCTGAGAACAATTTCTGAATTTCATGTGATTAATCTGAATAAGTGAGCCATTAGGGTTTGGAATTGAAATTCGGCCAAAAAGAACAATCAATAAGTACTTGCAAGTGAATTTATATACACAAATTGCCAAAGACCAACCAGTAGGTTACTACGATAAAGTTAAAGCATAAATAATGCTTTTGTACATATCAATAGGAAACAACTACTTACAGAAATTGTTGCGTTCACATGTTTGAGGGTTTTCAACAACATTGTCTTGGTCATCGTATCAACAATTGAGTTTGGGGTAGAGATAAGTCTACTTGCCCACAAGAAGTATCACTTCAATATAATGTTCCTGATCACCAAAATGCTATATAATAAACTTCCAGCTGCAAAGAATTATTCAAATTATTTATTTATTTCATATCCATGCTACAAACAGAAACAGATAACAAACAATTTCCTTTTACAGATTAAGGGTATATACATATACAGAATAAGCAAACCCATGATTCCATAAAGGTAATCAAGCGGAGAGGAAAATTAGCACAATATGACACATTCAGATTGAGATAGAGCATTTCCTTTTATTAACGAAATAACATTAGAAGAGGCATGGAACTTCAAGACCTCAACCTCCACAGCCTCCGCAACCTCCACCGCCACATCCACCGCAGCCACCACCACCACCACAGCCGCCACCACCGCCTGACCCACCATCACCGCCACCACCGCCTGACCCACAATCACCGCCACCACCAGAACTACTGACTACAGCTGCTGTCGCAGCAGTAACAGCCACAGCAGCAGCAGCACCTCCCAGAATAACCATTCCTCCATCTTTAGTAACACTGCTTTTGGCCTTCTCACCTCTTTCAATATCACGATGCGCTTGTTGAGGCGGAGGAGGCGCCACATTCCTTGTCGTGGAAGGTAAATGCTGTTTCTTTTTTCGTCCGCCTTTCCAGAGACAACACAAAACTATAATCGCTACAGCCACTGAACCGCAGACTATGAGAGCAATAGCGTATGCCTTCATTTTTTAGTGACTAGTATGTCGTGTTTTCGTATATGGTACAATGATCCAGCATTGCTTTTATATGGCAATACCGGATAAGCTTGAAGCACAATTTTCCATCCATGGAAAATTGTGAAGAAGTTTACATACATTGATCTTTCCAACTTCAGGAAATATTAAGGATGTTTCTCAGTTGATATTGAGTATTTCCTTGTACATAAACAATGAATCGTCCAAATAAAAAAGTCAACCGGATAGAGAAGACTAGTATACAACTACAAGTCACAAATTTGTGGGTGTGGGCTTTTTGATGAAGTTTTCCATAGAGTAGAGAAAATTGAAGTTTAGTTTGGGTCTATGAGATTGTTTCCCAGTAAGATCTCACTGTAAGTTTGTAAATGGAGACAAAAGCGATAAGCATGATTTGAATAATTAAAATTCATGTTGGTTATCCATGTAAAATACTATGTTTACTTGTAGGCATATTTAAAGAATCATTTTCCTCTGATTCCAACTCAAACTTGAGCAAGTCTATGCAACATTTTAGAAACTCCCAAGTTAACTCAATAAACAAACACAGGTAACAAGACATGCAACAGCTCTACAACAAAAGGAAAATGCTCAGTGAGATGACAAAACTGCAAAGTATCATTGACAGAGTTGGAATCAGGCAGCAAGTGGTGGCATATTGAATCTAAGAATCTAGCAGTACATCTGTAATTAGTTGCACCAACCAAGGTGTGGTTTAGCCTTCACAATCACATCAGAGTTTCATTCAGTCAATTCCCTTGTAGCCTAAATGAACCAGGATCTTAGTTTCAAGATTAAGTAATTGGACTCTTACACATGTACCTGGTAAGTCAATAGGACGTGTTCAACAATACCGTTTCAGCTAAACATACACTAATAATGTATTAAGTGTCTAGGTTGCCTATGTTGCTTGGTAAATACCACTAGCGCCAGAATATAATATAGATACAAAAGAAACCTAAAAAGTTGGCCATCTTGTCCCCGTGCATTGGACCACAATTGATACTTGATTGCACAAGTGTAGCCAATATGCATTACCCAGTCCTGGTAAGATAGCTGAAAGTGCCTAAAGAATGTGAGGTTGGTAGTTCCCGTGTTGCCATTACTAGACAGAGACCGTATCAATTAGCCGTGCCAAAGCCTTGTATACCTTTGTTAGCCAAGGGAAAAGAAGTGTCAGCATGTTAATCATACTACCACAGTACTCTCCAAAGCTATGTTACCAGAAACGTAAAAGTAGCCGCGTTTCTCGTTCCGAGTCGTACGTACCGAACGTTTTCGACCCGAAACGCAGAAAGCATCGACCCAAACATTTCGTAGAGTGAGTACATAGTTGACGTGTTTATATTACTAGTTTTCGGTGTTACTTATTTTTAGAAAGCTATGTTATCATGAAAACCTGATTTGAGAATGTAATACGAAACTACTTAAATTGATTTTGTTGGACTTGTTAGGTAAGGGTAGGGAAAATTTTCCCAAATAGTGTTCCTCGTTCCTAGTAATTGTATTTCGTCCCGGACAACGTTCCGGAGAAGCCTACATCTAGCGTACCCCGTATCGGCACCTATTGCGTTTCCCGTTCCCGTTCCCGTTCCCGTCCCACGTACCGCAGCGTACCACGTTTCTGGTAACATAGCTCCAAAGTTCAAATAAGCTACACTGAACTAAACCTAGTTTTCACTGTTAGTAGACTAATTGCATCTTCAAGTGCAAATATAAACTATTAGACAAACAAAGCGTGAAGCCAACAAATGGACTCTTCAATTTCTTAAATCAGGAAATAACTAAGATGAGTAAGGCAACATCACATCCAAGCCACAAAAAAACCACCAGCTGCATTACACAGGGCAGTTGTAAATTTATTCCTACAAAAGAAGTCTACATACAGATTTTGTACTTCATACTACAAAAGAAGTCGAAAGGGAAGTTAAGTATGACACAAATTAACTGTTATGTATCATGGGCAGACTAGGAATTAGACAGCAAACAATATCATATACTCAGCACTGCTTCATGTTAGGTTTGACTTCCTTCAGCAGGCTAAATGTACTGTTTTTGTGTTACAAACAAGGGTAAAAGACAAAAACCACCCCTTGAGTACGGGTTAAATACCAACCAGCACCTCGTCTATGGGGATATACAAATATCCTCATAGACAAGGGGCTGATTTGTATTTAACCCGTACTCAAGGGGTGGTTTCTGTCTTTTAACCTACAAACAATGGCTTTCCTTTTTGAATTACAGATTTTGGTAGACGCCCCTACTCACAACATTTTCAGGGTTCACCAGTGAAATACACACATTATAAGATAAGGATTCTATGTAGATGCTGACCAAAAACTTATGAACTCTGTCCATATTAGGTTCCATGGACAAACTAGGAATCAGTAACCAAATTGTATCTTAATCATGTGGACATATACTAGAAGCTCGGCACAGCTCAAAAGTAGTAGCACCAGGAGATCATCTAGATAGTGTAAACCCATCATAAGTACCTGTTATGATTCATCACCTTCCTCTCTGTCTTCAACGAGGTAACACTTATATTTTACAGTCATGAGAGAAATCTCAGCTGTCAGTTAACTAAGTACTAATTGCTCCAAGGATAAGTTACATGGAATATTTTCAAAATTTTCAATTAATTGCGAATTCTGAGTCTAATTGCTCCAAGTGCTAATCTTCAAATTACTATGATCCACTAAGTTTGATCTAATTATGAATTGTTTTTTTTTTTAATCCCATTTACACATATAGATAACTGAAGCACTTGCATAGAGACATGTGCAGTTCCAATACACAGACAAAGCTTCTTTCTACACGAGAGAAAGAGCAGATCTTAGGAAAAATGGGTTTGATAGTTGTAGAGTAATAAGTTCATAAGACTAACAATACTTCATGGTAAGAAAAGAAAGAATTGATGAAGAAACAAACACAGATATTAGCATTTCGCACAGGCCTGAAGAACGCTGATGAATTGCTTGTTGTCTCTAAAATGTCTATGCAATTGCCACAGCTATGCCTACTGCCTAGTACTGGACCTGCATCAATCTTTCTACCTGTACTGCTTGGTTGCTTCCCACTAATGGTTAAAGAAATGAATAATTAACCTAATCAATCACAGCACTTATATTCTGAGAACAATTTCTGAATTTCATGTAATTTATCTGAATAACTGAGGTATAAGGGTTTAGAATTGAAAGTCGGCCATAGAAGACAATCAATAAGTACTTGCAAGTGAATTAATATACACAAATTGTCAAAGACCAACCAGTAGGTTACTATGATAAAGTTAATGCATAGATATGCATTTGTAGATAGCAATAGGAAACAACTATTTACAGAATTTGTTGCTCTCACAGGGTTGAGGGTTTAATTTCAACAACATTGTCTTTGGTCGTAGTTTCAATAATTGAGTTCAGGGTAGAGATCAGTCCACTTGCCCACCAGAAGTATCACCTCAATAAAATGTTCCTGATCACCAAAATGTTATTTTATATACTTCCAGCTGCAAAGAATCATCCAAATTATTCATTCATATCCGTGTTACAAACAGAAACAGAGCAATTTCCTTTTTACAGATTAAGGGTACATATACAGAACAAGCAAACCCATGATTCTACAAAGGTAATCGAGCGGAGAGCAATATTAGCACAATATGACACATTCAGATTGAGATAGGTCATTTCCTTTTATTTACGAAATAACATTATAAGAGGCACGGAACTTCAAGACCTCGACTTCAACCACCACAGCCACCACCACCACCGCAACCACCACCACCACCGCAACCACCACCACCGCAGCCACCGCCTCCGCCTGACCCACTATCACCGGCACCACCTCCAACAGAACTACTGACTACAGCTGCTGTCGCAGCAGTAACAGCCACAGCAGCAGCTCCTCCCAGAATAACCATTCCTCCATCTTTAGTAACACTGCTTTTAGCCTTCTCACCTCTTTCAATATCACCATGCGCTTGTTGAGGCGGAGGAGGCACCACATTCCTTGTTGTGGAAGGTACATGCTGTTTCTTTTTTCGTCCGCCTTTCCAGAGACAACACAAAACTATTATCGCTACAGCCACTGAACCGCAGACTATGAGAGCAATAACATATGCCTTCATTTTGTTGTAACTAGTATGTCGTGTTTTCGTATATGGTACAATCATCCAGCATTGCTTTTATAGGGTGGATAAGCTTGAAGCACAATTTTCCAGCAATAGAAACTATGCAGAAGTTTACATACATTGATCTTTCCAACTTCAGGAAATATTAAGGATGTTTCTCAGTTGATATTGGGTATTTCCTTGTTCATAAACAATGCCTCGTCAAAACAAAAAAGTCAACCGGATAGAGAAGACAAGTATACAACTATACAAGTCACAAATTTGTGGGTATGGGATGTTTTTTTAATAAAGTTTGCCATAGAGTAGAGAAAATTGAAGTTTAGTTGGGTCTATGAGATTGTTTCCCAGTAAGATCTCATTGTAGGTTTGTAAATGGAGACAAAAACGATAAGCATGATTTGAATAATTAAAATTCATGTTGGTTATCCATGTAAAATACTATGTTTACTTTTAGGCATATTTAAAGAATCATTTTCCTCTGATTCCAACTCAAACTTGAGCAAGTCCATGCACCATTCTAGAAACTCCCAAGTCAACTCAATAAACAAAGACAGGTAACAAGACATGCGACAGCTCTACAACAAAAGGAAAAGGCTCAGTGAGATGACAAAACTGCAAAGTATCATTGACAGAGTTGGAATCAGGCAGCAAGTGGTGGCATATTGAATCTAAGTATCTAGAAGTACATCTGTAATTAGTTGCACCAACCAAGGTGTGGTTTAGCCTTCACAATCACATCAGAGTTTCATTCAGTCAATTCCCTTGTAGCCTAACTGAACCAGTATCTTAGTTCAAGATTAAGTAATTGGACTTGTACACATGTACCGGGTAAGTCAATAGGACGTGTTCAACAATACCATTTCAGTTCTTCCTAACAGGATCTTCAAAAATTATTTTCAGCTAAACATACACTAATAATGTATAAAGTATCTAGGTTGCCTATGTTGCTTGGCAAATACCACGATCGCCAGATTATAATATAGATACAAAGGAAACCTAAGAAGTTGGCCATCTTGTCCTCATGCATTGGACCACAAGAAATACTTGATTGCACAGTGTAGCCAATATGCATTACCAAATCCCGGTAAGATAGCAAAAGTTACCTTAAGAATGTGAAGTTGGTAGTTCCCTTGCACTTAAATTGATAACCCTTGCGTTAAAGTGTGTTTCCAAAACTTCAGCCCCCCATCTTCTGTTGGCGTCTTTTGTTGCCATTACTAGATGGAGACCGTATAAATTAGCCTTGCCAAAAGCTTGTATACCTTTGTTAGCCAAGGGAAAAGAAGTGTCAGCATATTAACCATACTACCACAGTAAATTGACTCTCCAAAGTTCAAATAAACTACACTGAAATAAACCTAGTTTTGAAGGTGAGTAGACTAATTGCACTCTTCAAGTGAATATATAAACTATTAGAAAAAACAAACCGTGAAGCCAACAAATCTACTCTTTCATTTCTTATAACAGGAAAAGAACTCAGATGAGTAAGGCAACATCACATCCAAGGCACCAAAAAACCACCAGCTGCATTACACATGGTAGTCAATGGGCATCGGATCAGTCACATTCTTCTTCATTGTTCAGTGCCCAAAAAAATCTATCCTACCAAGTTTTACCTCCGTGACTCTGAGAAAGAGTTATAAATTCATTCCTATTAACTGTACGTACAAACACACAAGTTATGCTCAATAAAAAAATAAGTAATACATCGGTCGACAGATAGATAGAAATCTGTCAAATTCTACATGAAACTAAAGAACCATCCTTCAACCCCCTTCCTAATTCTAAGTTATTAAACACAAAACTATTCAATGAATTCAAAAACTCATAGGACTGCATACATACATATAGCAAAAAATTAAGTATTGACAATAGAAAATGTTTTTGGGTTCACTCGTGGAAGCAGAGGATTTCTTGGGAAAAAGTAATGATATTTTGCAAATGTTCATGTACTAGAATAAATGAAGTTAAGCAATTGTTAGAGTAGCCCCAGCAACAACAGTTGAAGTGTGCCATTGATATATACATCCACACAGAATGGAGATTCAAAGATGCTGAGGAAACTGGAATTAGTATTCACAATGGATTCAGAGAAACAGTACCTCCGTCACCGGAGAGGAAGGAGACAACGCGTTGGATGCTGAGACAGAGCAAACGAGATGAGTTAATTTCAATGTTGAAAGGAAAAAATCCAATCCAAGGAGAGGAATGAGAAAGGGGATTTGGAACTCACAATCGATAGCGAAGATTGATGAGTGGCCATACGCGCCGCCAGTGGCCCGTAACCTACAAACGAATTGGGAAAGAATCGGCGTGCTACCCGTCTGGTGAATTGGTCTTTGAAAAATACCCTCTATTGACTTATATGTACTTTTTGACCTTCACTTGAGGTTAACAAGTGCAATTAACTCAAATATAACACAAATTTGAATAGTAAGTAATTCTTTTAATTAATTGGACTTTGTTTTTCAGACCAAACATAACTCTCTCTCTCTTCAGTCCAACCCACCTCTTGTTTTTCATGGATTATTTTTTCTCTGTAAGTTTTTATGGCTTCCCCCCTTCCTCCTCCTCTACAAGTGCTTCGACAACTTCATTTGCTTCCATGGCCGCACCCTCATACTGATTCCGTTGCCATCATTGCTCACTTCCCCCGGTCCCGTCGACATTTTCATTCGCACTGGATTTGGAGGAATATATGAGAAAAGACCGAGAGGAGCATATGCGCGTCCTCGTCTCCCCATAACAAAAATTGGAACAAACCAGAGCAACAATTCGGCCCAGACGAGTATGTGCTCGTCTGGTATTTGTTTGAGACAAGCAAGTGCTCGTCTTGGACGATTTGTAGCTCGTTTGACATTTTATTTGTCCCAATAAAAGCTGATATTAATTAACTTGTTTGGTATTTGTTATCAAACAAATAGTTGGTCTGGTGGAAACACGCGTGTGAACTTACTGCGTGGTCTATGGTTCGAATCATGCTGTGGGCACTACTTTTGCTTTAATTTTTAAAAAACTTTGTCAAAAATTTAAATGACCGCGAGGGGATTCGAACCCTTGCCTAGAGGGAACCAAGTCCAACATACAAACCGCTGGAGCAAACAACATTATGTAACATGTATGTGCATATTTTGTACTTAAAAACAATTTATTTGATTTTTGAACTTAATTATGATCCGAAGAATAGTATGTAAGAATTTATATTGATAAAATATTTTAAGCTATTGTATTTGTGTATTTTTCCACACCACTCAAAAAAATATGTAAAAAAATCTACCAATTGGAAGAAAAATGTAACTATATTTTTTATTTTATATAAAATTGAATCTATGTTTTAAGAATAGATGATATAGTGCCTAAACAATTACAGCATATATTGGTCCTATATTGAATATAACTTTGTGCATGCGTGATGTTATTGATGTTATGATTTTAAAATTTATAAGAGATATTTATTAAAATACATATTATGCATATGTGAAGATCGATAGTCCGATTGAGTGGTGAGTCACAATTGATAGTCCAATACGATCGATTAGTAGTTCGATTGAGTTTATTAGTGAAGATCGGTGGTCCAATTGAGTGGCGAGTAACAATTGATATTGGTAGTTCGATTGAGTTCCTTATTGAAGATCGATTGTCCGATTGAGTTGTGAGTCACAATCGATAGTCTGGTGCGATCGATTAGTAGTTTGATTGAGTACATTAGTGAAGATCGGTGGTCCGATTGAGTGGGGAGTAACGATTGATAGCCCGATTTGATCAATTGGTACTACGATTGAGTTCCTTATTGAAGATCAATTGTCCGATTGAGTGGTTAGTCACAATTGATAGTCCGATACGATCGATTAGTAGTTTGATTGAGTTTACTAGTGAAGATCGATGGTTCAATTGAGTGGCGAGTAACAATTGATAGCTCGATTTGATCAATTGGTAGTTTGATTGAGTTCCTTATTGAAGATCGATTGTGTGGTTAGTCACAATTCATAGTCCGATACGATCGATTAGTAGTTCGATTGAGTTTATTAGTGAAGATTGATGGTTCAATTGAGTGGCGAGTAACAATTGATAGCCTAGTTTGATCAATTGGTATTTCGATTGAGTTCCTTATTGAAGATCGATTGTCCGATTGAGTGGTTAGTCACAATTGATAGTCCGATATGATCGAATAGTAGTTCGATTGAGTTCATTAGTGAAGATCGGCGGTCCAATTGAGTGGCGAGTAATAATTGATAGCTTGATTTGATCAATTGGTAGTTCGATTGAGTTCCTTATTGAAGATCGATTGTCCGATTGAGTGGTTAGTCACAATTGATAGTCTGATACGATCGATTAGTAGTTTGATTGAGCTCATTGGTAAAGATCGATGGTCCGATTGAGTGGTGTGTAACAATTGATAGCCCGATTTGATCAATTGGTAGTTCGATTGAGTTAATTAGTGAAGATCGATGCTTCGATTCAGTGGTGTGTCACAATTGATAGTCTGATTGATCGATTAGTAGTTTGATTGAGTTTATTAGTAAAGACCAATAGTCTGATTGAGTGGTTAGTCACAATTGATAGTTTGATTTGATTAATTAGTAGTTTGATTGATTTTATTAGTGAAGACCGATATTCTGATTGAGTGATTAATCACAATTGATAGTCTGATTTGATTGATTAGTTGTTTGATTGAGTTTATTGGTGAAGACCGATAGTCTGGCTGAGTGATTAGTCACAATTGATAGTTTGATTTGATTGATTAGTAGTTTGATTGAATTTATTAGTGAAGACCAAAAGTCTGATCGAGTGGTTAGTCACAATTGATAGTCCGATTTGATTAATTAGTAGTTTGACTAAGTTTATTAGTTAAGACCGATAGTCAGATTGAGTGATTAATCACAATTGATAGTCTGGTTTGATTGACTAGTAGTTTGGTTGAGTTTATTAGTAAATATCAATAGTCCGATCGAGTGGTTAGTCACAATTGATGGTCCAATTTGATTAATTAGTAGTTCGATTGAGTTTATTAGTGAAGACCGATAGTCTGATTGAGTGATTATTCACAATTGATAGTCTGATTTGATCGATTAGTAGTTGATTGAGTTTATTTGTAAAGACCAATAGTCCGATCGAGTGGCTAGTCACAAGTAATAGTCCGTTTTGATTAATTAGCAATCCGATTGAGTTTATTAGTGGAGATCGGTGGTCTGATTGAGAGGTGAGTTGCAATTGATAGTCCGATTTGATCAATTAGTAGTTCGATTGAGTTTATTAATGAAGATCATTAGTCCGATTGAGTGGTGTGTCACCATTGATGGTCTAATTTGATTAATTAATAATAGAATATTAGGGTTTAGGGTATACTCGTCTAGAAATGTCAGACGAGCAACTACTCGTTTGACCTTTTACTGAGACGAGCAACCCATCCATTAAAGCAAATGAATATTCCATTTTTTATATATAAAATACTTTTATGGACATTACCTAGTAGTAACCCATTGTAGTTATCTATGGGCATATTGTAGTTATTTAAATATTCAAGATATTGTAGAAGTTCACAAAAAGTAGTTTAACATTGCATGTCAATTTGTTGCTCGTCCCATATCCATGTCTTGCTCGTCCTAGTTCACATGCTATGTTAAACCCAGTTCATATGTCTTGCTCGTCCCAGTTCACATGCCATGTTAAACCCAGTTCATATGTCATGCTTGTCTCATATTTAAAACTTGCTCGTCCCAGTTCATTTTGGTGAGACTGGGACGAGTATCTGCTCGACTCAATCTTTTCTTAGAATACTGAGACGAGCAGATACTCGTCCCAGTCTCACCAGAATGAAGAACATTGTATTTTTTTAAATCGTCTTACTTTTTTTGTCAACAACAACTATTTATAAATATGAAATTAGCAATTTTTTTTAAAAAAATTTATCATAATTGAGACCCATCACTTTCTAAATATGAAATTAACATTATTTTTTAAATTAAACTAACAATTTTTAAATGTGGATAAGAGATTATCATAACAGAAAATGGAAATACGCAGAGTAATTTAACTATATTTTTCTCATCACTTTATGGTATATGTCATCAGCCATGTCTCTCTCACGACCCCACTTGTCTGTTAACACCTTTTGTTAACATGCGTTTAAAAAGAAGGGTATTTTTCAAAGACCAATTCAGCCGAATGCATTTTTCAAAGACCAATTCATAGACTGGCATATTTCCAATTGCCCCACGAATTGGTCTTTGTACAAGTAGAAAACATGAGCTCCCCGTGGGGCGAATTAGTCTTACCCTCCAATGTTGACCCCACTTTATTTTATTTATTTATTTTGAGGGGAAAATAGAGATATTATTAATGAGAAGTCAGTCCCACTGAATCATCAGAGATTACATCTTTAGCCCAAATGGGCGTTTCAGAATAATAAGTAATACTGTCTTCATCTTCAAATATGCCTCGGAGATGGTTCTCCTGAAAAGAGGTCAGAAGATGATTACCTCTATTCGCCGTAACCTCAGCCGAACCATCCTTGTTCTCGAACCTGAAAAGATTTCGACTTCTCCAAATTGTCGAAAAGGTCATGACAAAGTGAGAACAGATCAGTGGCGAAGAGCTCTCCAAAATATCATTCACCCATTGCCTAACAGGTGCATTTTTCTTTCGGAGGAATTCAGCTTCCATGGTGAGTTTCCAAACTTCTTTGGCATGAACACTATCTGCGAAGACATGTTCTTCATCTTCCATCCAAAGCCCACATTTTTTGCAAGAAGTTTCAATTGGCATTCCTCTTCGCGACAGGTCGGAAAGGACTGGGAGAGAATTGTGCCAAATTCTCCACACCGTGTAAACCATTTTCTTCGGAACACGAAGCTTCCACAATTTACCTAGCCACTTGCGTCTTGTAGAATCCGATGAAGTAGAGGCCAAGTTCGCTGTAACTGCTCGCTGAGCTTGGTATTCGCTAGCCACCTAATAGAACCCATCTTCTGTGTGTTTCCAGTGGAACGAATCTGCAACTTCGTTATGGTGGATTGGGATAGAAGTAATTACATGCTCATTCACTGGCCATAATACTTGTCGAATACACCCAAGATCCCACGTACCAGTAGTTTCATTGATCAAAGTATCAACCCGAACGTTCTCACTTCCTATGGGGCAAGGAGTGATAACTTTATTTTTCGTAGGACGAGGAATCCAACTGTTGCTGAAAATTCTCACATCTCTCCCATTTGCTATCTTCCAAACAAGGCCGCTTTTGATCAAATCTCTTCCGGCAAGAACACTCCTTAGTGCATAGGAAACTTAAGCACTGCGAGGGATGGTGTACTCAAGGATACCATCAGTTTTGAAATATTTTGCTTTGAAAATGCGACATACCAAGCTATTTGGGTTGCGAAGAAACCTCCAAGTTTGCTTTGCAAGTAGTGCTACATTAGAGTCTCGGAAATCGCAAAAACTGAGTCCTCCCTCTTCTTTCGACATCTTCATTTTATCCCATGCTACCCAGTGCATAGTCTTCTTTTTTTCGTCCCCATCCCGCCAAAATTGTCGAACAAGTCGCTCCATATCATGACACACCTGAATGGGAAGTATAAAACAACCCATCGCGTAATTCGGAATAGCTTGAGCAACGGCTTTGATCAATATTTCCTTCCCTGCAGTTGATAAGTGCTTCCCTTTCCAACCTTTGACCTTCTTGCTGAGACGTTCCATAAGGGGAAAAAACTTGATCGACTTCAGACGTCCAAAAACCGTAGGTAGACCCAAATATGAATCATGTTGTTGAACGAGTTGGACTCCGCAAAGGTGGCTCAAAGTGACTTGGTCATAAATATTGACGTTGTCTGAAAAGACTACCGAGGACTTGTTCAGATTTAACTGTTGACCTGAAGCAACTTCGTAGTCCTGTCAAATTGAACGTAAAATAGTTATCTCGTTCATAGTAGCTTTAGTAAAGAGCAAACTATCATATGCAAAAAAGAGATGAGAGACAACCGGACCACCCTTGGAAGCAGTCAAACCCGTGAGCCGACCCTAAGCAACAGAAATAGTAAGCTTCCTTGAGAGGGTTCACTAACCAGTAGGAAAAGATAAGGGGACAAAGGAAATCCCTTACGTAAACCCCTCCGAGGAATAATATTACCATGAACTTCGCCGTTAATGATAAGACTGTAAGAGGCAGTAGATACACAGTTCATGACTACACTAATCTATCTATCGCCAAACCCCATTTTTTCCATCACTGCTCTCAACAAATCCCATTCGACACGATCATAAGCCTTGCTCATATCAGCTTTTAACGCCATGAAACCATCTCTTCCCTTTGACACGCTCCAACTGCAAGTGCACAGCTGTCGTGTGTAGTAATAAACCGGAAATCCGGGTTGTCGAACCCAAGGGACTTTGTTTAAATTAATTACTATTCTAAACCTTATGTGGGCAAGTCGCAAGTTTTGTTTTTATCTAATCCTAATAAAATAAACGCAAAATTCTCAATTAACCAAGTGAAATAGTTCACGATTAATAAAGAATGAATTTTAGGGTTTTATCAAATAAGAGAAAAATACCGGGAATTCTCTAGGTTCACTAGGTTGATCTAAATTTATATTTTGATTTGTAAAACAACCACGTGCTATTCACTATTAATCAAGCAATGTTAAACTTACCGAGTTACCAAGCAAGTTCACTATACTTTAACTAAACCAAACCGAGTTACCAAGTCTAATTTAGCTTCAAGTATGCATTAAAATCATATTTCTACTTTAACGATCCTAGTTAACGATGCCGAGTTACCAAACATTGATACGACTAGGTGGACTATTCAATTTACCGACTAATTCTCACGGAGTTACCGCGTGAAAACTAATTGAATTTATCTCTACGTTAGCTACTCGCAAAGATAATAGAATAAAGAACGTAAATAATCCATAATAGTGAATAAACACATGAGATTAAGCTAGAGCATGCATTACAATCATCAAATCATCAACTTTAGATCAAACCCTAGCTACACCAAACGAGAATTCCCAGCAAAAAGTGTTTAGCTACTCATATTCATAATCAAAACGACGATTATAATGAGTTTAAACATAAAAATCAAGAAAAGACGAGAGTTTAGAATCCAAACGAATGATCCAAAGCTCCTAAGCTCTCCCAAAAGCTTCTTGATCTCTAAAAGATGTCTCTAATGTCAAAAACTACTGAAAAAGTCGACCTAAAAGGCTTAAATACGTTCCCATAATCATAATACAAAGTTTGGATAAATTACGAAAAAGCCCCAAAAAATCTGCACGTTCCAGCGTTCTCTTCGCACGAAGACAGTTGTCTTCGCACGAAGAGTCTTCGTACGAAGACTTCTGCTCTTCGTGCGAAGGCCTTCTCATTTAGATACTGAGAGCTTGTATAGGAAGAGAATTTGGCCGAGCTGGATTTTGGCTAAGTGTTTGTCTTCGCACGAAGACAAATGTCTTCGCACGAAGACTTCTGTGTCCAGCCCTCTTTCTTTGACTTTCTTCTTCCTTCCTTTGACTTTCCTCTTCCTTCCTTCTTCCATTGACTTTCCGTTGATTTCCTTTGACTTTCTCCTTCCTTTTGACTTGTCTTTGAGTTCCTTGTTTCCGAAGTTCGCTTCCATATCCCGCACGATCCTCCAAGCCCTGTTTTCCTGCGAATCACAACACGAAAACACAACCCGCGATCATATCACAATAAAAGCTCAAAAATCTAAAGAAACGCCCGGATTTAACAAGTAATGCATATGAACTCACATTATCACATTTAAGCTCAATTTACTCAAAAGACGACGAATTCTCCATTATAAGCACGCAAAACGTAGAAATAAAAGGCATAAAATAACTCCGAAAACGGAGTTATCAACTACCCCCACACTACCTTTTGCTCGTCCCGAGCAAATCTCCCAAGTCAATTCCATTTCTCTCAAGTCAACACTTTTCTCTTGCTTTCCCGCAATTCATCCAACTTTGCATACTCATCTAATTACTCATTGCATAACTTCCCTACGCCAATTGCATACTTTCACCTCACATTGCATACAAAACCATGAACACTTGCATACTAATCCGAGTAGAACCATTCACCAACCTTCCTCTTTACTAGTCGACACGACTCGATTATACACAATGCACCTATATGCAAATGCAATATTCACAATGCAAGTATTGAAATGCAAAATTTTTTTTTTTCCTTTTTCTTTTGTGAGATTGGGCAATCTCCATTAGCTTGAACCGATTCACACGAAGCGATGAGAAATCTAGACACAAGGAATGATTTGAAATCAAATTCGACAACACGAATCTCCCCTAGCTAGTATAGAGAACCTAACTTTACTAAGTACAAGAATGCAATACCTTTTCATGTGTGCCACAAAATAAGAGGCTACGCTAGGCTAAGCCACGTTCAAGGTCCGAGCTCCTAATCCGCTAACGGGTTTAGAATGATGAGGCTTTAGGGACAAATAGGATAATAATCAAACACAAGTCCTAAGGCGTCACATTCTCACAAATACCATAGCTCACACACCCTCACAACAATGATAGAAACCAAGCCCGAAACTCACCATCTCCGGCCCTCGATCCCCTCACACCCCGGTACAATTACGATCTCCGCGG
The DNA here is from genome assembly GCA_023055425.1 of Linanthus parryae. Classification (NCBI taxonomy): domain Eukaryota; kingdom Viridiplantae; phylum Streptophyta; class Magnoliopsida; order Ericales; family Polemoniaceae; genus Linanthus; species Linanthus parryae. The sequence goes on from JALGPY010000009.1 coordinate 44,123,819, forward strand.
CTATTGTCATGAATGATGCATAGGCCAAAAACTTACCGTTCGTGAACTAGTCGCTTCTCCACTCGTTCTTCCACAAAACTTTTCATTCTTCCTTTATTCATCTCTCCTTTTTTTCTCTCTATTCTTTTTTTCTGATTTTTTTTTTTTTTTTTTTTTTAATCTCTCAAAATCCTGCACAATTCCTTCAATATCTTTCACGAGTGGTCTTCTAAGTGCCAAGCTAACATATAATCGTAAGGAGAGACAATATCCAAATCAACACGTATAAATCAAATCAATGTCTCTCCCTATCTCAATGAAATCCTCGGTGTAACCAACAAAGCCACTAACATAATAGAGCATGTGTGGGGATGGAGTCGTCGCAAGCGCAATATCGATGTCCGAAGTCAAATGTCGACACCCCCACACTCGAATGTAATCCTGTCCCCTCTCAAGTAGTCGATCAAATATCTGTCTCGTGCCTAATCCAACCAAACCTCCTACACCACGATGAGTAAGATCCGGTACCTAGCACGATCCACCTATGAAATTCCCCCAACCCAAGTTTTGTGTGTATTAGATGGTACACACTCACGGCTCTCCTCACTTGTGTCCATGTTGTAATGCCATGGAACACCGCCACACCGAAGTGCGCAAGCCCACTCTCACTCACCCTCGCATTCCCCTCAAAGATCACACATGAAGTGCATGCGAAATGCAAGACTCACACAAATATAGCATGAAGTACTCCCTCATCGAACCCCCTCAACTACAACACCCTCGTGACGCACTAAAGCGGTGATTCTAACCAATCAATGCTGAAGGCCAAGAATCGTCACCCTAAGTCCAAAGGTTGTCAAAGAATCCATGGTTCGAATCCGGGTTTACTAGTGGTCCTACAAGGTAAGTTCTATAAGCAGTGAGTGCTCTAATACACACCTCGCACAGCTGTTCTGTGTGCCACTACGAGGCGGGTTGGCGACTACCTAAGACGTACACAAGAACGTTCGGCTTGTTTAGCTCACACCTAGCTCAACTCTTGTAAGAAAATTAGGCACACACTTTAGATTTGAAAGAATTAAGTTCGTGTGTAAAATAAGCACGCATTCCCGTAAAGAAAGTTTCTCTATACTTACTAAGGGAAACTCACATTGTCACTCTCGATTGCAATTCACGCCCTATGCCTAAAAGTCTCACACTTCTTGATTTTACCGAATTTTCAGCTTTTTTCAATTGCCCTTTCTCAAATTTTTAATTTTTTTTGGTGTTTTTCACATTTTTAGTTTTTTTTTTTATATATACCTACACTATATGCACGGCCAACTCGACTAATGACTCAACAATGGTGGGTTGACTCAAAAATACCAAAACGTGCACGCAAAAAGATGAATAATAAAAAGAAAAATAAGGACATAACCAAAAATTTCTAACTACATGCAGACACGGGCGATGCAAAGACTCAATACTGACTAGCAAAAAGGACTCAACCACCCCCACACTAGAATGCATCGTTGTCCTCAACGATAACACGAGGACTCAACAATTCTAGCACGAGGGCACTCTCCACTACTCGTCGTCTTCTTCCTCCTCTTCATCTTCTTCCTCATCATCTTCTTCTTCCTCATCCTCACTCGGCGGAACCGGATACTCAAATTCATCCTCCTGGAACCACGGATCCGCCGTCGGGACCGGTGGAACAAACTCCCTCGCCGCCTGACCACTAGACTGTATAACCCACTGGCCCACCATCTGGATTAATCCACCCAGCTTCGCCTGATTGTCCCGAGTGTGGGCAAACTGGCGTCTTCTCTCGAGTCTATCCCGGGCCATCTCCTCTCGCAGGTGGTCATAAGCAACCTGGTTATCAAAACTAGAGGTGTTCATCCTCCTACCCTTGCCCTTCTTCCTCGCTGTCTCATCAAACCTATGCCACTTCCTAGCAGTAAACGGTTTCAAATCCATGTCTCTCCCAATGACTACTTCGGCAGTTTTGGCTAGGTGAGTAAGCAAGCAAGTATGACCGGGACCCAATTTGTTAGTCCTCGACACCCTCTCAAGACAATTCTCCCAAATCAGTTTAGGGATGTTGATTCTAACCCCGGTGTAAAGACAGAGAGCCCAGACAGATAGGCGGAAAGTGTAACTAGGGTTTCGTGTGATTCCCAAAACCCAGTTCTCTAGTAATTCACAGCACCACTTTGCCTCCGGCCTATAAAACTTCTTTTCGGCCTTCCACTGAATCACCTCCCCTTTCCTGTCCCATGGATCAACCCCTTTTGCAAAACAGAATGCATTTAGACGAGACCAAAGATTCTCACTACGAAGAACCGTCTCTAAACCACAACCCTCTTTCAAAGCGGGGAAACCCATGGCCAAAGCGATAGTCTCTGGCGTGAAGACTATCCACTCGTTCCGACAGTACACAAGACGAGGGTCTTGGCTCTCACCATCTTTTGCATAACGCAAATTGAAACAAAACTCTCGCGCAATATGCGAACTAGACGGCCCTACTAGCTTAAACCAATTGGTAAGCTTCTCGCGCTCAAAAATTTCCTTGATTGCTTGAGGCATGTCCTCGTGCAATGGAAATGCCTTCTCGGGCTGCCCGTTCTTAGTCAAGTAAGTATCTTTTCGAGAGTCAAGATGGGCCTCATAAGTGACGAAACGGAAACTATAGTATCCGGGCCCAATACTACTCTCCTTCAAATTAGCCTTGGCCTTTCGTCGGCCTACAATGCCCGTTTTAGCCGGAAAAGGGGCATTCAAGATAGCATATTGGGGAGTGGGCGGTATCTCTAATTGAGGATCGCCCGACCCCGATGCGTCTTGCGAAGAACCCTCTCCCGTCTTCCGTTTCTTTCCACCCGCCATTTAGAATGCAATTTCAAGTAAAACGAGAAATTCAACTATTGTGCACGTGAACAAGAAGTGTGTACTGAATGAAACACGTAGGCACGTAAACAAATAATTCCTAGGACTTTACGCAATCGCCCCCAAAGTACGCTACTAAGCGCAACAAAAAATAATCGGGCTTTTACTCAATGTGCCTAGGACTCGAATATTGAAATACAAAGTTTAGATTGTACCTACGCGTCCGGAGCAAGTCTTACGGACGCAAAAAATTTCAAAATTTGACCAACCCGGGCTGATTTTGATGTTGCCGGAAGAATCTATCGAAATCTTGAATTGATTGATGCTCCGTACTCCTTGTGTAGTCCCCGTTAGCGTTGCCTTCTCGCCCGTAAGCTGAATCAAGCTCTAAGTCGTACAATTCCTCAATTTTTCTCCAAAACCCTAGCTTCTTCTTCCTCTGCTTTCTCTCTTGTCTCTCAAACTCACTCCAAACCACCTCTCAAATCTTGTTCTCCTCTGAATCGCGAGCAAAACCCTAGGTGGGTTGTTGATTTTGGTGAAGAAACAAGGGTGGGGCGATTTGCGTGTGAGGTCGCGGCTATGGAGGTGAAGAACTGCTGGGTTGTGAAGAATGAAGAAGAGATCGATGCCCAGCTGATGTCTTGAACCAAGTATGAGCCAAAAGTCCATAGTGCCCCCAAGAAGTAACCCCATGATTGTAATCCGTGTTGGCTAAAACTGACCTTTTGCCCGTTGTCTTCGTGCGAAGACAGTTCTCTTCGTGCGAAGAGTCTTCGTACGAAGACAATTTGTCTTCGCACGAAGGTCTTCTCAAACAGATACTGCAAGTGGTTATAGGAAGACAATTCAGAGCTTTGAAAATTTTTCTAAGTATGAAGTCTTCCTACGAAGACAATTGTCTTCCTACGAAGACAATGCTGGAGCTTGCCAAAAACATCCTTTTCGTCAAATTTTCGCGTATCCGATCGTGCCTTTGCTTTCCGAAGGATCTCCTCGACCTCGAGACTCCCTTTTTACCTTAAAACACTCCCAAAATCTGGGGAATATTTCATTTGTCAATTTCACGCGTTCCAAGGCACGTTTTGCATTTCCGGATGCTTTTGGCCTCGTTTTACTCGCTAAAACATCCTTTTTGGCGTAACTTCCTCATCCGGACTCCGATTTGCGCGATCCACCTGTCTACAGAAAGCTCTCGACCACCCCCACACGTTGGCATTGTTCAATTCTTATTTCAGTCTGTCCTTCAAAATTTCACCTCGTAATCCGTGCCGGCGTGCTAGCTTTCTCCGTTCACTAATTAAATTCTTGCGCAAATCAAGACGGGGAGTCCGGGAACATGATCTTCCCCAGGTGCGTGTGTTGAGTAGGTGCAAGAATGGCTTTTATCTTCAATTCCTTCACTTCGGATCCCGATACGCGATTTCGGCTGCAAATCTTGACTTTTTACTCTGTTTCGCACGCGCGCATCAAGAAGGGGGATCCGAAATAGGCCTTTTCACCTCGTATTCCTGCACATACTCATTGGAAATATTAAATCCACTCTCTCGCACCTCTCAATAAAATCAAACCGAATAAAAATTACAAAACAGTATTAAAACCTATCCTAAAGCAATAAATAGGTTGGGTTGCCTCCCAACAAGCGCTTTGTAATTTAAGGTCGACGGCCCGACCCAGTTACCTCAGAGATTTCTCAAATTGCGGGAGTTGCATGAAGCCATTCAATGACTCCGATGAAATTCCCGTCCACGTACGGTTTCGCTCTCTGTCCATTCACTTTAAACCTGTTCCCATTTGCATCCTCTACCTCGAGAGATCCCCATGGATAAACTGCAGTAATCGTGTAGGGACCACTCCACCTAGATTTCAATTTTCCTGGAAACAGCTTCAATCTGGCATTGAAGATCAATACTTTCTGTCCTACCTTGAAGTCTCTCGGGATGATGTGCCTGTCGTGCCACAGTTTTGTCCTCTCCTTATAGATTCTCGCACTTTCATACGCCATAAATCGAAATTCTTCAAGTTCAAGTAGCGCTTGTTTTCGTAGCTCACCTGAGAGCTTAGCATCCAAATTGATCTTCTTCAAGGCCCAGAATGCCTTGTGCTCAAGTTCCACCGGAAGATGACATGACTTCCCAAATACTAACTGGTAGGGAGACATGCCTAAAGGAGTCTTGTAAGCAGTCCTACACGCCCATAAGCTATCATCTAAGTGCAGAGACCAATCCTTGCGTCCCGGGTTGACTATCTTCTCCAGAATCCCTTTTATCTCTCGGTTAGAAACTTCTTCTTGCCCATTCGACTGCGGATGATAAGCCAGTGATATCTTATGCGTCTTTACCCCATATTTGCTCAAGACATTGGCAAAGACTTTATTCACGAAATGCGATCCTTCATCACTAATTATGGCTCTGGGGGTTCCAAACCGTGTAAAAATGCTCTTCCGCACGAATCTCTCTACAGTAGCTCCATCGTTTTTGGGGCAAGCCATTGCCTCCACCCACTTGGTCACATAATCCACAACTAACAGTATATAAAGATTGCCAAGTGAAGACGGGAATGGTCCCATGAAATCAATGCCCCAGACATCAAAGGGCTCTACTTCCAACACGAAATTTTGAGGCATCTCGTTTCGGTTGGAGATATTGCCGGTTCTCTGACATCGATCACATTGCTGTACAAATAGATGAGCATCTTTATGTAAAGTAGGCCAGTAAAATCCACTTTGCAATACCTTTGCCACAGTACGCGCTTTGCCAAAATGTCCTCCGCAATTCAATTCGTGGCAGTGTCTAAGAATGTCCAAAGTGTCTGGCTCAGCTACGCATCTTCTCAACACATTGTCAGCTCCCAACCTAAACAAATAAGGGTCATCCCAGAAATAGTGTCGTGCATCTGCGAAAAATTTCTTTTTCTGATGAAAAGACATGTCTTTCGGGACAATCTTGAGCGCCTTGAAATTTGCCAAATCCGCAAACCAAGGCACAGCTGCGACCACTACCATAAGTTGTTCATCTGGAAAATCTTCTCTAATTGGCACATTTTCTTGTTTTTCGTTATCCAGTCGTGACAAATGGTCTGCAACAACGTTCTCTACACCCTTTTTGTCCTTTATCACTATGTCAAACTCTTGCATTAGCAACACCCATCGGATCAATCTAGGCTTCGCATCCTTCTTAGCAAGAAGATATTTGAGGGCTGCATGGTCCGTGAAAATAGTAACCTGAGAACCCACAAGGTATGGACGAAACTTGTCCAATGCGAAGATAATTGCTAACATCTCTTTCTCCGTGGTGGCATAATTAACCTGTGCAGTATTAAGAGTACGACTAGCATAGTAAATTACATGAGCTACCTTGTCTTTCCGCTGTCCCAGCACTGCTCCCACCGCGTAATCGCTGGCATCACACATAAGTTCAAAGGGTAGGGTCCAATCTGGAGTGGCTATAATGGGAGAACTAATCAGCTTTTTCTTGAGCAAATCAAAGGCTGTCTTGCAGTCTTCATTGAAATCAAACACGGCATCTTTCTCAAGCAAACTAGATAAAGGCTTTGTGATTTTCGAAAAGTCCTTGATGAAGCGCCGATAGAAACCTGCATGTCCCAAGAAACTCCGTACCCCTTTGACAGACGTAGGGTAAGGAAGCTTCTCAATCACCTCAATCTTTGCCCGGTCTACCTCTAAACCTTTACTGGAGATCTTGTGCCCCAATACTATTCCCTCGGTCACCATGAAATGGCACTTCTCCCAGTTGAGCACTAGGTTGGTGTCAATACATCTGTCCAGTACCCGAGCTAGCTGCTGGAGACAGTCTTCGAACCCATCACAATAAAGCGAAAAATCATCCATGAAGACTTCAAAATTTTGCTCCATCATGTCTGAGAAGATAGACATCATACACCTCTGAAACGTAGCTGGGGCATTGCATAGCCCGAAGGGCATGCGTCTGAATGCAAAAGTCCCATATGGACAAGTAAATGTCGTCTTCTCCTGGTCAGCTGGCTCAATCGCTATCTGATTATACCCAGAATATCCATCCAAAAAGCAGTAGTGTGAATGGTGAGCTAGCCGATCAAGCATCTGGTCCACAAATGGGAGGGGAAAGTGATCCTTCAAAGTGGCATCATTGAGTTTGCGGTAGTCCATGCAAACTCTCCACCCAGTAACGGTACGGGTGGCAATTTGATCACCTTTTTCCCCTTCCACCACAGTTATACCTCCTTTCTTGGGAACACATTGTACCGGGCTAGTCCACGTGCTGTCGGAAATCGGATAGATGATACCTGCTTCCAACCATTTAAGCACCTCTTTCTTCACCACCTCCTGCATGTGAGGGTTGAGGCGGCGCTGAAATTGAACTACCGGCTTCTTGTCTTCCATGAGCCTGATCTTATGCTGGCAAACTGTGGGGCTGATCCCCTTAATATCTGCTATTGTCCATCCCATAGCTGCTTTCCTCTTCTGTAGTACCTCGAGAAGCTGCTCCTCCTGTTCCCTGTCCAAACATGCAGATACAATCACAGGTAAAGTATCATTAGATCCCAAGTATAAATATTTCAAATGAACAGGTAAAGGCTTTAATTCTAAAACAGGAGCAGTAATAAGAGAAGGAGTAAGAATCTTCCTGCTTCCCTCATTAAAGAGGGGTAATGGTGGGCGCTAATGAACATCTAAGGCTTGCTCTTTCTCGCTGGAATCAAATAGAGCAAGCTCCTCATAAAGTTGCTCCAACAAAATATCGTCCTCCTCGTCCAGCGTGTATGCCTCCACCCCAAAGCACTGCTCGCTCACCGCATATGCGGGAAACTTCATAGCCTCAAATACATTGAAGGCTACCTTCTCATCGTTGATCTGCATAGTCAGCTCCCCATTGGCCACATCAATGATAGTTCTCCCAGTGGCCAGGAATGGACGGCCTAAAATAAGAGGAACATCATCGTCGGCCTCCATGTCTAAGATCACAAAATCCGCTGGGAAGATGAGTCCTTCAACTCTCACTAATACATCCTCTAAAACACCCCTGGGGCGTTTTATCGTGCGATCAGCCATCTGCAAGCACATCCTGGTAGGCTTAGGATCTCCCACACCAAGTTGCTCAAAAACCGACGTGGGCATCAAATTAATACTTGCACCAAGGTCACATAATGCCCTCCCATGAAATGCGTCTCCCAATGTAACAGGAATGATGAAACCGCCCGGATCTTTCATCTTCTTTGGTAGCGCCTTTTGCACAACTGCGCTACACTCCTCATTCAGAGTTACGGTTTCAAAGTCATCCATGCGCCTCCGATTAGAAAGGAGGTCCTTGAGAAATTTGGCATATTTCGGCATTTGTGAGATGGCCTCTGCAAAAGGTATATTAATGTGAAGTTTTCTGAAGATATCCACAAACTTCTTGAAATGCTTGGCATCCTCTTGACTCTTCAATCTTTGCGGGTATGGCACTCGTACACTGTATTCCTCCCTAGGCTTCTGTTTCTCATCCGACTTCCTCACCGTGTCCTTTGATTGGGGACTCACGGTAGGCACGGGAATCTCTTCATCCAAAGCTTTCTCAGTGGCCTTAGTCGCCTCAGCTCGCGCGTGGCTAGGATATGGGGGGTCCTCAGTAGTGATGCCACTGCGAGTTGTGATGGCATTTAGCTGCGCGTTAGGAGTGATGGTATTTGCTGGAAGCATACCTGGTGGAAGCTTGATATTTTGATTGGCGATCTGCCCAATCTGAGTCTCGTGGCTTTTCATTGTGGCTTGTATTGAGACAATCGTGCTCTCCATCCTGTCTTGATTAGCTAGGAGCTTTCTCAATAGAGCATTCGTCTCTTGATCTTCTTTCTGTGGAGCCTGCTGTTGTGGAACTTGCCTTTGCGCTTGGTATGGAACATTGGGTCTCTGACCGGGTGCATATAAGCCACTGTTTGGATTGGCATAGCTGAAGTTGGGATGATTACGATTGTTGGGATGATAGGTGTTAGGCCATTGCTGCTGTCGCATAAAATTCACATCTTCAACACTATTATCATATCCCTGGCTTTCATCTGCTAGTAATTCACCCATGGGCTTCTGTGTTGGAGGATGCATACCGTGAAAGGCTGAGGTCATGGATTCCAGCTTTTGTTCCATCGATTCAATCTTGTTGACTAAGGATGTATCCCCCGGTTTGGAGTACCTACGCGTTTCAGATCGTGTAGTCTCTCTCTTTGACGCGTTGTTCAGCAGATCTTGAGCTCGCTGTGCTCCAAGTCCCATAAAATTACCTCCAGCTAGCATATCTAACTGGTCAGCTGTCTCCTTGTCTAACGCAGTGTAGAAATAATGGAAGAGCTTGTGCCATGGCTCTCCATGATTCGGACATCTACGGAGAATTTGGCAGAACTTCCTCCACGCATCTCCCAACGAGCTGTCTTCATCCTGAGTGAATTTTGCAATCTCAGCCATCTGCTGAGCGACTCTGGATGGTGGCAAATACTTCCTCAGAAACTCATGACAACAATCCGCCCAAGTCACTATGCTACCAGCTGGCAGCTCCATAAGCCACTTCTTGGCTTTTCCAGATAAGGAGAAGGGAAATAGTAATAGCTTAACTGTTTCATCTGGAACTCTTTGGTCGTGCAGGGTTGATGTGATTTGCTCAAATACCAGCAGATGGTGATTGGGGTCATCTCCTGGAGCTCCGTTGAATGCGCACTCATCACGAACCATATTGATCAGATGTTGGCGCAACTCGAAGTGTTGGGCATTGATCTGAGGCCTGACAATGGTAGGCTGATAACACGCTGGAGTAGTCCTGAAATAATCCACCATGGGACGTTCTTCATTCTCAGCATTGTTCTGCCTGTTGTTTTCCCCATTATTCCCATTATTGTTCCCACCGATGTTCGCCACTTGTGCCCCCACACCATGACGTGGTTGTGGATTTGGGGGAGCCATTCGATCCATCCTTGCCTGCATTTCAGCCATTTGAGCTCTCACCTCCTCAGCTTCCGCGGCTCTGTTTGCAGCCTCCTCTACAGCTGCAGCTCTACCTGCTTCCGCATCTTGCATACCCTTGCGGATTCTCTCAAACTCAGCTCTCGTCTCTTCATCCATAACTACTGAGCTTGAATTCCTCTTGTCTCTACGCTGTGCTTTTAATAAGGATTCCGGGTCTTCAAACGTTGGATACAAAGGCTCGTCTCGAGAACGGGTCATGCACCGTGTAAATCAACCTGAAATCACGAAATACGCAAAACGTAGGTGAGTAACGGATATAAACAATAAATTAAAATCCCTAAGGCTAGGAATTATAACTAATTTAGCCGAAGTCCCCGGCAACGGCGCCAAAAACTTGACACGCTCCAACTGCAAGTGCACAGCTGTCGTGTGTAGTAATAAACCGGAAATCCGGGTTGTCGAACCCAAGGGACTTTGTTTAAATTAATTACTATTCTAAACCTTATGTGGGCAAGTCGCAAGTTGTGTTTTTATCTAATCCTAATAAAATAAACGCAAAATTCTCAATTAACCAAGTGAAATAGTTCACGATTAATAAAGAATGAATTTTAGGGTTTTATCAAATAAGAGAAAAATACCGGGAATTCTCTAGGTTCACTAGGTTGATCTAAATTTATATTTTGATTTGTAAAACAACCACGTGCTATTCACTATTAATCAAGCAATGTTAAACTTACCGAGTTACCAAGCAAGTTCACTATACTTTAACTAAACCAAACCGAGTTACCAAGCAAGTTCACTATACTTTAACTAAACCAAACCGAGTTACCAAGTCTAATTTAGCTTCAAGTATGCATTAAAATCATATTTCTACTTTAACGATCCTAGTTAACGATGCCGAGTTACCAAACATTGATACGACTAGGTGGACTATTCAATTTACCGACTAATTCTCACGGAGTTACCGCGTGAAAACTAATTGAATTTATCTCTACGTTAGCTACTCGCAAAGATAATAGAATAAAGAACGTAAATAATCCATAATAGTGAATAAACACATGAGATTAAGCTAGAGCATGCATTACAATCATCAAATCATCAACTTTAGATCAAACCCTAGCTACACCAAACGAGAATTCCCAGCAAAAAGTGTTTAGCTACTCATATTCATAATCAAAACGACGATTATAATGAGTTTAAACATAAAAATCAAGAAAAGACGAGAGTTTAGAATCCAAACGAATGATCCAAAGCTCCTAAGCTCTCCCAAAAGCTTCTTGATCTCTAAAAGATGTCTCTAATGTCAAAAACTACTGAAAAAGTCGACCTAAAAGGCTTAAATACGTTCCCATAATCATAATACAAAGTTTGGATAAATTACGAAAAAGCCCCAAAAAATCTGAACGTTCCAGCGTTCTCTTCGCACGAAGACAGTTGTCTTCGCACGAAGAGTCTTCGTACGAAGACTTCTGCTCTTCGTGCGAAGGCCTTCTCATTTAGATACTGAGAGCTTGTATAGGAAGAGAATTTGGCCGAGCTGGATTTTGGCTAAGTGTTTGTCTTCGCACGAAGACAAATGTCTTCGCACGAAGACTTCTGTGTCCAGCCCTCTTTCTTTGACTTTCTTCTTCCTTCCTTTGACTTTCCTCTTCCTTCCTTCTTCCATTGACTTTCCGTTGATTTCCTTTGACTTTCTCCTTCCTTTTGAATTGTCTTTGTGTTCCTTGTTTCCGAAGTTCGCTTCCATATCCCGCACGATCCTCCAAGCCCTGTTTTCCTGCGAATCACAACACGAAAACACAACCCGCGATCATATCACAATAAAAGCTCAAAAATCTAAAGAAACGCCCGGATTTAACAAGTAATGCATATGAACTCACATTATCACATTTGAGCTCAATTTACTCAAAAGACGACGAATTCTCCATTATAAGCACGCAAAACGTAGAAATAAAAGGCATAAAATAACTCCGAAAACGGAGTTATCACCCTTCTTACTATTTTTCATTGTATGGAGTAATTCAAAAGCTGATAAAATATTATCTATAATCAGACGACCAGGCACAAAAGCACTCTGATTCTCTGAAATTAGGGAATCAAGGATGACTTTTAACCGGTTAGCAAGAGTTTTTGTGACAAGCTTATAGATGGTGGAACAGAGACTAATAGGCCGAAGATCAGTAGCTTTTCGTACCTGTATGACTTTCGGGATGAGAGCGATTAGAGTGTGATTGAACCTTGCGATATCTTTTTCTCCGTTCAGGAATCTAACACAAATCTCTTCTACTTCATTACGAACAATAGGCCAGAAACGTTGATAGAACAATGCTAGAAAATCGTCTGGATCCGGAGCTTTGATCGGAGCCATTTGTTTCAGAGAGGCTCTGACCTCTTCCACCGAATAAGGCTGATTCAAGAACTTGTGCTTATCTTGAGAGACCAAATCCGGAACACCCGATAGCATCGACTCCATCTGTACCCGTGAGGGGTCAGACGATGTGAAAATTCCTCGAAAATAGTCCTCTAAAACAGTGATTAGATGTGGGGGTTCTGACACCCACTGGCATGCACCATCTTCTATACCAGTTAATCTATTTCTATTACGGCGAATAGAAGCTTTGCGGTGGAAAAACTTTGTGTTACTATATCCCTTCCTGATCCATGTATCTCTGGAGCGTTGCCTCCACATCTATTCTTCCTTGAAAAGGATGTCGAGAATGTTTTGGCGAACTTCTTTTGTCTCAAGAATAACAGAGGAAGACCGGGGGCCTGCGTAAAGCTCCTGAAGTATGTTACGTAACCAATTCAGCTGTTTTCTGACATTTCCAAAGACATTTCGGTCCCAAGCCTTGAGAACCGAAGCAGTATAGGTCAACTTATCACTGATCGTTTCTTCTCCAACATGTCAAGCTTCTTTAACCACTTCTTTGCACCCATCATGATGAAGCCACATAGCTTCATATTGAAACCTCTTTCTCCCTCTAACATTTCTCAGAATACTCTGATTCCAAGAGATTTCTATCGGCAAATGATCTGAAACCTCGGCAACTAAATGCTGAACTTTAGCTCTGCCAAAAACATCCAACCAACTATCCGTAACAAGACATCGGTCTAACCTTTCTCGAATCGACGATTCATCTCCTTGATTGTTTTTCCAGGTGAACTGTGTGCCTGCAAAGCCAAGATCTCGTAATTGGAGTCTATCAATAACACTGCGAAATCCTTCAATTTGACTGAAGGGGACTGGTCTTCCCCCTTCCTTTTCATAAACTGAAGAGAAAGCTTTAAAGTCTCCGACAACACACCATGGCTGATTAACCGGACACAGTAGCTCTAACAAACGCCAAGAATTATGTCTTTCTTGTCTCTCTGGATCCCCGTAAAATCCAGTCAGAATACCCTATTTCCCTTCACTTATAACAGAAAAAGTACCTTTAATGTGAAAATCAGACCAGTTTATCATACGAAAACTAACCTCTGAATCCCACATCAAAGCGAGACCACCACGACGATCATTACAATCACGAAAAATACCATTCTGAAGACCAAGCATATCCCGGATACGCTCCATCTCCGTTGCATACGACTTTGTTTCCATCAAGAACACTATATTCGGGTTTTGTCTCGTCACGAGGTCGCGAAGATAAGTGACGCTACGAGGGTTGCCAAGCCCCCGTACGTTCCAGCTTAGGAGACTCATTTTGTCTGGCTAGGCTGAACACCAGCCTTAGCCAATTCATGTGGTGGGTTATTTTGGGCTCCCCCGTCCGCTGTAGGAATCCGGTTAACAGAAACCTGAGAAGGAATTTTTTTTTCCTTCACTATGTTCTGGCCTTCATTGAAAACTCCATCTGCACTAGTACTATCAGCCACATGTAACACCCCCAAAATGACCAAGCCGGAGGCCCAGGGGTGTCACTCCGTACCCGAGACTAACCCGAATACAAGGACATTTAAAGATGGTTCTCAAGCAACATCCAATAAAATGATTAACCAAGCATTATTACAGTTCGATTATTCTCGCCTCAAACGCGGGCATAAAACAACTAAGTGTGATAAATACTAAAAGAGTTCCAAGATTTAAAATGAACGACTAAAGCATCGGTGATGAAGCGCGTCTCCCACTATGCCAAATACTCACCACCTAGACCTATGGTGCAGAAATACAAAGAAACACCACAGTACAAAAATCAGCATAAAAATACTGGAAAGCAAACACCCAAGCATGTAAAATGATGATGTGGCAGTTATAAAAACAATGACCACTTTTGCGAGTAGGAGTTTATCTTTAAACACAGCGGAAGTTGAATTTGACACTTGTAAGAAAACATGAGAGTTTACAGTTCGCGAATTCGAGTTCAATACTCAAGTTGGGAAATCCCAAATTTCATACTCATTCTTTTTCCCATTAATAACCATTAAAATTCAAACGATCAAAATTTCAATTAGTTGATACGGGGGAAGAACCAACCACTTCGCAAGCATCCAAGACTTTAAGTGTCGACACCCCCTTACAGACTTCTTGCGGTCAGAAGGGTGAGTACTAGGAGCGATCCGGGGCCTTGCAACCGGATTAAATACAATTAATTGGCCGGGTATAACCCGACCAAGCCCAATAGTAATCATGAGACAATCCCACACAACTCTTCCACTTTACGTTATCGTGAATTATTAACTTATTATGTTATTTTCAAGAAAAGCAGTTACAAGTAAAATTGGATGTTTAAATGATACATAAACACATAGCACGTAATCCATTTTGAGACATTTAAAAAGAAATCAGTTGACACGAAGGGAGTTAGGCACACTAGGCCTGGCATGTTTACTCACCTCATTTGCAAGCGATTACGGCGACTCAATCGTAGTACTCAACGTACGCGTCGTCGGTGAATTCGTCGCCTACAAGTTAACAATACTCTAATAAAATTACAATTTCTTAGTAATAAAAATACTAAGCTATATTATATGCACAGGACACCCAACGGGATAGGGTTCTAAAACCAACCCAACATCCCACTTAATTCATACTTCAAAACCAAACCCAAAATCTTGCCCCAAAATCCTATAACCTAATGTGTACATAACCTAACATAACTTCACCAACTTTATTACTCCAACTTCCAAAACAGATCATAGCTCAAAAACAGTTTCATTAGATTCAAAACACTCTGAATAATAAGTTTAGCCTCAAACGGATCCGAATTTCGATTCCTGGATCAAAAGTTATGCTAGTTTTAGGCTTCCAATTTCACTCATTGTACCCATACGGGAATTATTAATTTTCATACAACTATTCTCCAAAGCATCTAGCTAATCCCGTATTCAAACAAAACCTAATGCAACATGAATACTGACATCAAACAAGTGGCAATTACTAGCTAATCCTATTGTTTCGGCTTGATTTAACCCCTTACATAAACCACGGTTTATGAAAAATCACTTGAACAACGAATATAGTGATTAGAGATGTTCTACGTGGTGAAAACGGGAATCAAAGTGAGTAAAACAAATCTGAAATTAACGAGTAACTTGTTACTTGCGTGAGATGTGAGAGATTCGAGTGATTGAGTGACGGAGATGAAGATGTTGGCGACAAATCAAGGGCTGCCGGAAAAATGGCCATTAGAACCATACATCAACAATCATGGAGAAAGAAGAAGAAGATGAAAAAAAAAAGTCGCATGAAGAGAAGGAGAAGAAGAAGTCACGGACAAAGAAGGAGAAGGAGAAGAAAAGAGAGGGAGAGAGAGAGAAACACAAACCTGAGAGAGAGAGGCGGCGGCAATGGTGCCGTTGCTGCTATTGTTGCCGTGAGGAAGAGAGGGACGACCAGAGAGGGAGAGAGAGGGAGAGATTGTGAGGGTTTTGATTTTTGATTTACTGATCAAGAGAGAGAGGAAGAGAGATAGGATCGGGATTGAGAGAAATCGGGTGGGGATGAAGAAAAATCCCAACTGACGTGATTTGGTGAGAAGAATCACGTCTGTGAAGTTTTTGGGTAAAAAATCATATCAAACTGAGAGGAAAAGACACTTTTCCACCACTAGTTTAGGTAATAGGACAACTACCTCCCCCCAACTTAATTAAAGGCACTAACAACTTTAGATAAAAGACACAAAGACCCCCAATTGCTAGCAAAGCTTTACAAATGACTCCCAACATTTAGATTTCACTCCCAACACATGTAATAATATCACAAATACCCAAAATACCCTTAGACACAAAACGGAGTATTTCATCCTTCCCACCTTATAAATAGATTCGTCCTCGAAGCTTAAACCAAACCTTCAACAACCAAAAAGGTGCGAACTTCCACTCAAAGGTACAAGTATTAATGCAACCTAAGGTCATGGATGATATGCAATATACTATAAGGAATACTGTATTAAAAACCGAAGGATTACATCCTCTCCCCCTTAGAGGAGTGACGTCCTCGGAACTCAAGGTACCTCGTCGAAAAGGTGAGGATACTTCTTCCTCACAACATCCTCCGCTTCCCAAGTTGCCTCTTCAGTGAGGTGATTTGTCCATAAGACCTTTACCAGCTTGACACTCTTATTGCGGGTGTCCCTTGTCTTGGTGTATAGAATCTTGACAGGTTGCTCCTCATAACTAAAATATGGATCCAATTCTACTGGTTCGGGATCCAATACATGAGATGGGTCAGGCACGTACTTCTTTAGCTGAGACACGTGGAATACATTGTGAACACGACCCAAATTTGATGGCAGATCCAATCGATAAGCCACATCCCCAATCTTCTCTATAACATCATATGGTCCAATGAATTTCGGGCTCAACTTCCCTTTCCGATTGAACCTCATGACTCCCTTAGTAGGCGAAACTTTGAGAAATGCCTTTTCTCCAATTTGGAACTCCAATGGTCTCCTCTTCTGATCACCGTAGGACTTCTGTCTATCTTGAGCTGCCTTCATTCGCTGCTGGATAAGTCTCACCTGATCTGTCATCTCTTCAATCAGTTGCGGACCAATTACCATTGTCTCGCTTATGTTGCTCCAACACAGTGGTGTTCTACACTTTCTTCCATACAACGCCTCGTGAGGTGCCATTCCAATACTGGCGTGGTAACTGTTGTTGTAGGAGATTTCTATCAAAGGTAATCTTTCAACCCATGAACCTTGGAAGTCCATAACACAATCCCTTAGCATATCTTCCAATGTTTGAATCGTTCTTTCGGTTTGTCCATCAGTAGCAGGGTGGAATGCCGTGCGGAATTTCAAATGTGTTCCCAAAGCTTCCTGGAGTGCTTTCCAGAAGTGAGAAGAAAGTTGTGATCCCTATCGGAAACTATAGAGCTTGGAACTCCATGGTACCTCACAATGTTCTTTATATGCGCATCGGCTCTTTGTTCCATATTCCATGTATCCTTCATTGGGATGAACCTCGCTGTCTTTGTCATCCTGTCAACTACGACCCAAATCTGATTCAGCCCATTCTTCGATGTTGGCAAAGCAGTCACGAAACCCATCGAAATTTAATCCCACTTCCAATCTGGGACATTTAATGGTTGAACTAAGCCTCCCATTCTCTTATGTTCAAACTTCACCTTCTGACAAGTCAGATATCTTGCCACAAATTCTGCTACTTCCCTTTTCATGTTGGGCCACCAGAAATTCTTCTTTAGATCCTTATAGAGTTTGTCACCCTTGGACGTACTGAGTAGGGTGTGTTGTGCGCTTCACGCATCAACTTCTCCTTGGTTTCTGCACACTTGTGTGGTACGCACCATCTCCCCTTGTAGCGGATACTTCCATCTTCATGGATCTTGAAATCATTTGCTTGCCCTTCCACAATCTTCTTATTTATCCTCTCCAACTTCATGTCTCCTGGCTGGTTACTCCTTATTTCTTCCAAGACTTCTGGCACAACTGTCACATTCCCAAGGATATTATTTACTCCACCTTGTTCCACCACTTCAATCTCGAGTTTTTGGAACTCATGGCATAGCCAGTCTGGCAAAACTAGCATAGCACCTAAAGTATGGCTCGATTTTCGACTTAACGCATCAACTACTACGTTTGCCTTCCCTTCATGGTACTGGATACGCAAGTCATAATCCTTTATGATCTCCAGCCAACGTCTTTGCCTGTTGTTTAGCTCTTTTCTGAGTGAAGATGTATTTGAGACTGCTGTGGTCAGTAAACAATCTACACACCGATCCATATAGGTGATGTCTCCATACCTTCAGTGTGAAAACTATTACCGCAAGCTCCAAATCATGCCTAGCATAGTTCTCTTCATGAGTTTTCAGCTTTCTCGAAGCATAGGCAATAACCCTTCTTTCCTGCATAAGCACGCATCCTAAACCCTTCTTCGATGCGTCGCTGTAAACGTCAAACTCGCCAGAATCATTGGGTAAAGCTAACACAGGTGCTGTAGTCATCTTTTCTTTCAATGTCTGAGATGCCTCTTCACAATCTTCGTTCCACTGATACTTTACTGTCTTCTTGGTTAGCGTAGTCAGCGGTCTGGCGATCTTCGAGAAATATTTTACAAAACTCCTGTAATATCCTACCAATCCCAGAATAAAATCTTATTTCCGACACATTCTTCGGAGTTGGCCAATCTTTAACTGCTGAAATCTTTCCTGGATCCACGGATATCCCTTACTTTGAGATTATGTGACCCAAAAATGGAACTTGATATAGCCAAAACTCACATTTCGAGAGCTTAGCATACAACTTCTCATGCCTCAATGTCTCCAACACTTCCCTGAGATGTTCTTGGTGCTCTTTCTCGCTCTTTGAGTAAACGAGGATGTCATCAATGAAGACGACCACGAACCGATCGAGAAACGTCTTCATAACACGATTCATTAGGTCCATGAATACTGCAGGAGCATTAGTTAGGCCAAAAGGCATAACAGTAAACTCAAAATGTCCATACCTCGTCCTAAAGGCTGTCTTCGGGATGTCATTCTCGGCTACCCGAAGCTGGTGATACCCTGATCTCAAATCTATCTTTGAGAAGACACTCGCCCCTTGCAACTGATCGAACAAGTCATCAATTCGGGGTAAAGGGTACTTGTTCTTGATCGTTGCGCTGTTCAACTCTCTATAGTCAATGTACAACCTCAAGCTCCCATCTTTCTTCTTCACAAATAATACAGGTGCACTAAAGGTAATCTAAACCTAGAGTCTCATTCTAAGATGGTGTCGGCACCAGCTAAATCCTCTGTCACCATGGGGTACACTTGTTAATTGCTAAGCCTTTTTTCTTCCTTCGAGACGTCCTTGATATAATACAAATACGCTGATTGACCATTTGTTGGCACAGAACTCTCCTAGCGTAGTATTGATGTGGTCTATCAGTCATAATCCCTACACTATAACCTGTTGTATTATTCACAAACCATCATGTAGTACAAGTAAACATGAATACATGGCATGTAACGCGCAATTAGGCAAGTAATGTCACACATTGATCATCAATTACTCAAATGAGCATGTATTTACACATAGGCTGATCACGTCTCATTTCGTCATCCCTCTTTAAAAATTGGGAAAATGATCAATCGGACAAGCAAAAATTATGAATTTTGGTGTGCAACACCCTCGCTGAGTCTACTTTCATACTCACGAAGAATCAACTCAAAATAATTGTAGAACTCAAGTTGCATAGAGAATACTACGGCTGTTGTCACAGACCACCAGAATAGAAACTTTGACTTTGAAAGGTCTTAAGCTGACATTAAGTTCCTCAAAATGAGCAAGGCTTTTGCCCAGAATTATCCAAACATGTCTACTAACTGTCATAAAAATTTTAGAACCAAACAAGATCTGGAAGATAGGTAAAAATGAAAAACGCTACAGCTAGTCACTTTCCTACTTCCCAACCAACTTTGAAAATTCGTAACTAATTATCAGAAACTGATATGGGGCTGAAATATTTATGGGAGATACCTGGGTATGTCTACTCTGTGGGAAAAATTCAGGAAAAAATAACTCCAAATTTAAATACGTCTTCTACAACAAAAACCCATTGCCGGGCAGATTCAAGTATTACCAAAAATCATTGTTTTCGCGTTCTAACTCCATGAACGCTTTCTATACACTTAATCAACGATAACAAAACACATGACAATCTTAATTCATCAAATAATACTCCAAAATCAGAGAACTAAATTTATTAATCTCCCAAATCGGGTCCTCAAAATATGAGCATTATTCCTCATCCTTAAATCAAAACGCTAAGAATTTAACTCTAGCCCAAAAGTGGCTATTCAAAGATAATTCAAGAAACCTCAAAATATTGTTTGGCATCATAGCCTTATTCAAAACAAAACAAAACTTCAAATTGTATCAATGTCTAGGAAATCAAAAGATTATAACATGCCTAATCCTCGTCTTCGTCGCTCTCATCCAATTCCTCATCTTCATCGGGGTCTTCCTCAATATCCTCACCCTCACTTGGGTCTTCTTCACTTTCATCATACTCCATGGGGTCTTCTTCAATCTCGGGGTATTTATCGACATCTTCCATTGGATCCTCTTCGACCTCCTCATCGTCACTAGAGTCTATAATAATCACCTCTTTAGCTTCAATAGGATCCACCTCAATAACCGTGTAACCTTGCCACTTTACATGAACCTCCATTAACAACTTGCATATGAAGTCGGCGCTGACCCTCCATTCACCTTGGTAGAGGTACTCCCTAGCATTCATTCGGTTGAAGTTGTCCATGATGTTGCTATATTTTGCTATTATGTCTCCAAATAAAGGTCCCATGGGAAGTGCCTTCACCATACAATAAGCCTGAAACGCAGGATTCCGGTACCGAGGAAACTGCGATGCCACGAACCTTTGCTCACAGAACTGAATGACACGATCACGGAACGCCGGAAAATCCTCACCCTCAACCCATGGTGTCACAATCGGATGCTTCTCGACGGGCAGTACACGTTTCCTAGGGGTCGTTTTGGTTCTAGCCATCTACAAAAGAAAACAATTTCATAAGTCTCTTACTCCACAAAGTATATAACGTAAATAAAATTACTACTCTCATGAAATAAACACTTATTTCCAAAACTTAAATTTTATAACCACAAGACTTTTGAAATCAACTCCCAACCTTTGATCACACAAACAGTAGCCTTCTAACCCGATTCCAATGTAACGTCTCAACACCCAGTCACATAGAATCTCGGGTAGGCCAAAGTTCTTAGTTAGGAGTGGGTGGGTGGGCGTACTTGCCTTCTATCCTATTTTTCTAAGCATTTACACACATAATAGTCCTAGCAATACTACCCAAATCCCCAACGGCTTGTCAAATTTTAATCACTTTGCCTATGTTCATTTTAGTTATCCTAACAGGTTTTGTTTTCCTTTTTGGATTTCCGGCTCTGATACCACCTTTAACACCCCCAAAATGACCAAGCCGGAGGCCCCGCGGGTGTCACTCCGTACCCGAGACTAACCCGTATACAAGGACATTTAAAGATGGTTCTCAAGCAACATCCAATAAAATAATTAACCAAGCATTATTACAGTTCGATTATTCTGGCCTCAAACGCGGGCATAAAACAAATAAGTGTGATAAATACTAAAAGATTTCCATTTTTTTTAAAATGAACGACTAAAGCATCGGTGATGAAGCGTGTCTTCCGCTATGCCAAATACTCACCACCTAGACCTGTGGTGCAGAAATAAAAAGAAACACCACAGTATAAAAATCAGCATAAAAATACTGGCAAGCAAACACCCAAGCCTGTAAATGATGATGAGGCAGTTATAAAAACAATGACCACTTTTGCGAGTAGGAGTTTATCTTTAAACACAGCGGAAGTTGAATTTGACACTTGTAAGAAAACATGAGAGTCTACAGTTTGCAAATTCGAGTTCAATTCTCAAGTTGGGAAATCCCAAATTTCATACTCATTATTTTCCCATTAATAACCATTAAATTCAAAAGATCCAAATTTCAATTAGTTGATACGGGGAAAGAACCAACCACTTCGCAAGAATCCAAGACCTTTAGTGTCGACACTCCCTTACAGACTTCTTGCGGTCAGAAGGGTGAGTACTAGGAGCGATCCGGGGCCTTGCAATCGGATTAAATCCAATTAATTGGTCGGGTATAACCCGACCAAGCCCAATAGTAACCATGAGACAATCCCGCACAACTCTTCCACTTTACGTTATCGTGAATTGTTAACTTATTATGTTATTTTCAATAAAAGCAGTTACAAGTAAATTGGATGTTTAAATGATAGATAAACACATAGCACGTAATCCATTTTGAGACATGTAAAAAGAAATTAGTTGACACGAAGGGAGTTAGGCACACTAGGCCTGGCATGTTTACTCACCTCGTTTGCAAGCGATTACGGCGACTCAATCGTAGTACTCAACATACGCGTCGTCGGTGAATTCGTCGCCTACAAGTTAACAATACTCTAGTTTAATTACAATTTCTTAGTAATAAAACTACTAAGCTATATTATATGCACAGGACACCCAACGGTTTAGGGTTCTAAAACCAACACAACATCCCACTTAATTCATACTTTAAAACCAAACCCAAAATCTTGCCCCAAAATCCTATAACCTAATGTGCACATAACCTAACATAACTTCACCAACTTTATTACTCCAACTTCCCAAAATGATCATGGCTGAAAAACAGTTTCATTATATTCAAAACACTCTGAGTAATAAGTTTAGCTTCAAACGGGTCCGAATTTCGATTCCTGGATCAAAAGTTATGCTAGTTTTAGGCTTCCAATTCCATTCATAGTACCCATGCAGGAATTATCAATTTTCATACAAATATTCTCCAAAGCATTTAGCTAATCCCGTATTCAAACAAAACCTAATGCAACATGAATACCCACATCAAACAAGTGGTAATTACTAGCTAATTCTATTCTTTCGGCTTGATTTAACCCCTTACATAAACTAGGGTTTATGAATAATCTTTTGAACAACGCATATAGTGATTAGAGATGTTCTACGTGGTGAAAACGGAATCAAAGTGAGTAAAACAAATCTGAAATTAACGAGTAACTTGTTATTTACGTGAGATGTGAGAGATTCGAGTGATTGAGTGACAGAGATGAAGATGTTGGCGGCAAATCAAGGGCTGCCGGAAAAATGGCCATTAACCATACATCAACAATCATGGAGGAAGAAGAAGAAGATGAAAAAAAAGTCGCAGGAAGAGAAGGAGAAGAAGAAGTCACGGACAAAGAAGGAGAAGAAGAAGAAAAGAGAGGGAGAGAGAGAGAAACACGAACCTGAGAGAGAGAGGCGGCGGCAATGGTGCCGTTGCTGCTGTTGTTGCCGTGAGGAAGAGAGGGACGACCAGAGAGGGAGAGAGTGAACGTGAGGGAGAGAGAGGGAGAGATTGTGAGGGTTTTGATTTTTGATTTACTGATCAAGAGAGAGAGGAAGAGAGATAGGATCGGGATTGAGAGAAATCGGGTGGGGATGAAGAAAAATCCCAATTGACGTGATTTGGTGAGAAGAATCACGTCTGTGAAGTTTTTGGGTAAAAAATCATATCAAACTGAGAGGAAAAGACCACTTTTCCACCACTAGTTTAACACTTTTCCACCACTAGTTTACATAATAGGACAAATACCTCCCCCCAACTTATTTAAAGGCACTAAAAACTTTAGATAAAAAACACAAAGACCCCCAATTGCTAGCAAAGCTTTACAAATGACTCCCAACATTTAGATTTCACTCCCAACACATGTAATAATATCACAAATACGCAAAATACCCTTAGACACAAAACGGAGTATTTCATCCTTCCCACCTTATAAAGAGATTCGTCCTCGAAGCTTAAACCAAACCTTCAACAACCAAAAAGGTGCGAACTTCCACTCAAAGGTACAACTATTAATGCAACCTAAGGTCATGAATGATATGCAATATACTATAAGGAATACTGTATTAAAAACCGAAGGATCACATCTTCTCCCCCTTGGAGGAGTGACGTCCTCGGAACTCAAGGTACCTCGTCGAAAAGGTGAGGATACTTCTTTCTCATAACATCCTCCGCTTCCCAAGTTGCCTCTTCAGTGAGGTGATTTTTCCATAAGACCTTTACAAGATTGACACTCTTATTGCGGGTGTCCCTTGTCTTGGTGTATAGAATCTTGAAAGGTTGCTCCTCATAACTCAAAGATGGATCCAATTCTACTGGTTCAGGTTCCAATACATGAGATGGGTCAGGCACGTACTTCTTTGGCTGAGACACGTGGAATACATTGTGAACACGACCCAAATTTGATGGTAGATCCAATCGATAAGCCACATCCCCAATCTTCTCTATAACATCATATGGTCCAATGAATTTTGGGCTCAACTTCCCTTTCTGATTGAACCTCATGACTCCCTTAGTAGGCGAAACTTTGAGAAATGCCTTTTCTCCAATTTGGAACTCCAATGGTCTCCTCTTCTGATCACCGTAGGACTTCTGTCTGTCTTGAGCTGCCTTCATTCGCTGCTGGATAAGTCTCACCTGATCTGTCATTTCTTCAATCAGTTGCGGACCAATTACCATTGTCTCGCTTATGTCGCTCCAACACAGTGGTGTTCTACACTTTCTTTCATACAACGCCTCGTGAGGTGCCATTCCAATACTGGCGTGGTAACTGTTGTTGTAGGAGAATTCTATCAAAGGTAATCTATCAACCCATGAACCTTGGAAGTCCATAACACAATCCCTTAGCATATCTTCCAATGTTTGAATCGTTCTTTCGGTTTGTCCATCAGTAGCAGGGTGGAATGCCGTGCTGAATTTCAAATGTGTTCCCAAAGCTTCCTGGAGTGCTTTCCAGAAGTGAGAAAGAAAGTTTAAATCCCTATCGGAAACTATAGAGCTTGGAACTCCATGGTAACTCACAATGTTCTTTATATGCGCATCAGCTCTTTGTTCCATATTCCATGTATCCTTCATTGGGATGAACCTCGCTGTCTTTGTCAACCTGTCAACTACGACCCAAATCTGATTCAGCCCATTCTTCGATGTCGGCAAAGCAGTCACGAAATCCATCGAAATTGAATCCCACTTCCAATCTGGGGCATTTAATGGTTGAACTAAGCCTACCATTCTCTTATGTTCAAACTTCACCGTTTGACAAGTCAGACATCTTGCCACAAATTCTGCTACTTCCCTTTTCATGTTGGGCCACCAGAAATTCTTCTTTAGATCCTTATAGAGTTTGTCACCCCCTGGATATACTGAGTAGGGTGTGTTGTGCGCTTCACGCATCAACTTCTCCTTGGTTTCCGCACACTTGTGTGGTACGCACCATCTCCCCTTGTAGCGGATACTTCCATCTTCATGGATCTTGAAATCATTTGCTTGCCCTTCCACAATCTTCTTATTTATCCTCTCCAACTTCACGTCTCCTGGCTGGTTACTCCTTATTTCTTCCAAGACTTCTGGCACAACTGTCACATTCCCAAGGATATTATTTACTCCACCTTGTTCCACCACTTCAATCTCGAGTTTTTGGAACTCATGGCATAGCCAGTCTGGCAAAACTAGCATAGAACCTAAAGTATGGCTCGATTTTCGACTTAACGCATCAGCTACTACGTTTGCCTTCCCTTCGTGGTACTGGATATGCAAGTCATAATCCTTTATGATTTCCAGCCAACGTCTTTGCCTGTTGTTTAGCTCTTTCTGAGTGAAGATGTATTTGAGACTGCTGTGGTCAGTATACAATCTACACACTGATCCATATAGGTGATGTCTCCATATCTTCAGTGCGAAAACTATTGCCGCAAGCTCCAAATCATGCCTAGCATAGTTCTCTTCATGAGTTTTCAGCTTTCTCGAAGCATAGGCAATAACCATTCTTTCCTGCATAAGCACGCATCCTAAACCCTTCTTCGATGCGTCGCTGTAAACGTCAAACTCGCCAAAATCATTGGGTAAAGCTAACACAGGTGCTGTAGTAAACTGTTCTTTCAATGTCTGGAATGCCTCTTCACAATCTTCGCCCCACTGATACTTTACTGTCTTCTTGGTTAGCGTAGTCAGCGGTCTGGCGATCTTCGAGAAATCTTTTACAAAACGCCTGTAATATCCTGCCAATCCCAGAATAAAATCTTATTTCCAACACATTCTTCGGAGTTGGCCAATCTTTAACTGCTGAAATCTTTCCTGGATCAACGGATATCCCTTCCTTTGAGATTATGTGACCCAAAAATGGAACTTGATATAGCCAAAACTCACATTTCGAGAGCTTAGCATACAACTTCTCATGCCTCAATGTCTCCAACAATTCCCTGAGATGTTCTTGGTGCTCTTCGTCGCTCTTTGAGTAAACGGGGATGTCATCAATGAAGACATTATTTTCAGTCAGTATAATGTCATGTCCCACGTCGATATGTTGTGGATGACATGTATGTAAGGTGGGGGATTGTAATATCCCATCCCACATCGATATATTGTGGATTTGATTTCATGTATATAGTACGCCTTGTGGATTACTACTACGAGGCTTAAGCATTTTTATTCGGTGGTAAGAATAATGAAGACGCTGGGACAGTAATCGACTCATCTTGTTACACCTAGAACATTCTTTGAGTCCATAAACGAAATTATGTAGTAGAGACACACGATTAATGTTAGATTGATCAACAAACTCTTTTGGTTAAGTCACATAAACTTTTTTTTTCTAAGATGCCCATGCCGAAAAGAAATCTTGTCATCTAGTTGCTGCAATTTCAACTTTTCAAGTCGTAAAATGCAGCAAGTGAAAGAATCGTTCTAACAATGTCTTGCTTAATAACATGGGTGAATGTTTTATCATATTCCAAACGAAGTGTTTTAGGGAAGCGTTTGGCCACAAGTCCGACCTTAAATATGGGGATAGCTTTAGTAGAGTCACTCTTAATTTTGTTAAACCATCCATTGCTAACTACACGTACATTAGGTGGTTTAGCCACTGGAGGCCATTTATTACGGGACTTGAGGGTAGGGCTGTAAACGAACCAAGCTGTTCATGAACAACTCGTGTTCGGTTCGGAAAAAGTTCGTTCGTGTTTGGTTCGACTAATTAATAAAAAAAAACTCAAACATGAAAATGTGTTTGTTTTCTAAACGAGCCGAACAAGGAGCTTGTTTGTTAGTGTTCGCGAACAAGTTATAATAGTATATATGTATATATATAGTTAGAAACCATTTCATTATATTCTCTCCTTTATGAGTAATTTCTTAAATTCAGTCATAATTAGTGTAAAGTTTCTATGTTAATAGAAGTTTGACTTCGTAATTAGGATTTCAAAAGTTAATTCTTTAATTTATAGTACCATAAATATTTACTATGTAAGAATAAAACCGGATGATTTGATCTTTTCATTAGCACAAATAAAGCATATATCTATAGTAACACATTTTATTTTATTTGTTTCCTTAATATAATCATTTTATTTTAAGTAATACCATCATGATATTTTAATTCAGAAATTATATATTATCAATGATAATATATCATACATATCAAATAAAATACAAGGTCGTCGAGCCGAACTCGAGCCCATAAACGAGCTAGCTAAACGAGCCACGAGCCGAACAACGAACAACTCGAGCCCTTAACGAGCCGAACTCAAACAAAGTTTTTTTGTTCGACTCGAGTTCGTGTTCGACTCGTTTAGCAGCCAAGTTAAACGAGCCAAACTCAAACAAGCGATATTCGGTTCGGTTCGGCTCGTTTACAGCCCTACTTGAGGGAGCTCATCTGATAATTATTTTCATACCAATGAGGTTGTGTAGAAGCTTCATTGAAAGAACTAGGTTCACAATCCACATGAGTAAGAGAAACATAAAAACTTAACTTCGTCTTTAAATATTCCCCATTTATTCGTGGTCTGCATTGGGTGACCTTGTTGATGTGGAGAAACATGAGGAAACATAAGATAAAGCTGATGAATTTTCTGTTGATTGTAAAGAAGGTACATATGCTGTTGTAACAGCTGATGTAGAAACATGTGGTGGTATGAAAACATAAGGGGAATTGGAATTTGGGCTTTCAACATAAGAAGTATCACAAGGAGCACTGACCACAAAGATAAATGTATCATGCAAATACATATGATGAGTAGTTAGGTGTTAGGTGCAACGATGGAGAGTAGTTATGCATCACATAAAACAATATCATCAGATATTGAAAATGAAAACAACATAAGGAATTTAGAATTTGGGGCCCACAGCGAAATCTAGACTTAGCGGCCCTTGTGCTGATATTTTTAAAACTTTTGATCTCTTTTTCGTTTTCGTTTCTTCATATTTTCATATTAGGATTATTTCAATAAATCTATTTATGAACTTAGAGACAATGACTATTAGGGATCTTTCTTTGTTTATCTAAAAGATGGATAATAACTAGTAAAACTATTTATATGTAATTAAAAGTACAAACTTAACCCCCTTCAATTATCTAAATGTGGGGCCCTTGGAGATTGGGGGCCCATGGCTACCCACTTGCCTTGCTCATGGGCTGGCCTTGAGTGTGGCATTCATTGACCTACACATGGATTTTTTGTCTACGGGTGACGGTGAGCACATGTGTTGTTAGACCATTCATGTTTGTGGAACTAGACTCTGCTACCATGTAAAATTTCACGGGGTTCGACATCAAAACCAATTGACAATGAGGGGAGTAGCCCTGGAAAATTTATAATTATTTTTCTTCTTCTTTAATGTATTGAAGATAAGGACCAAAGTGGAAAAGAAGATAAATGTGTGATTGGCAAAATGAAGAGGAGATAGAAGTTCAAATAAAGACTTGCCAACATTTGTGGTTATATTCCTGAATAGACAAACTATTGTGGGCTTCTTGAAATATGCTTAATTTGTAGCCGAACTTATCCTTAGATTATCTTCCAACGGTCTCAAATGAATTCGTCGGTTTCCCATTGTATATAAGGCCCTCATTCGGCGACTAGGGTTTCATAATATATAATCAGTCTCTCTCTATTTTCTAATGGACCTTCTTCTCCTTATCTCTTCTCTCTGTAAAATTTTCTAACCCTCTAGGGTTTCTTATATGGTATGAGAGAAATCATGCTCGCCGCTATGGAAAAGCAACTAGAAAATTCTCTCTATATCTTGTCGGATATTCACAATCTCATGCCTCACAAGTTGGATGGTTCCAACTTTTTTCTTTGGAAAAAACAACTCTCTTCAATCCTCAAAACACATTTGTGGTATGGTTACGTTGATGGATCAATAGTTTCACCGCCGCAATCTTCGTGATGCCGATGGTCGTCCTGCCGATGTTTCAAATTCGTCTTTTTGCGAGTGGGAGGGTCAAAATCAATCTTATCATACATTGATCAACGCTACCCACACGTCAGAGGCTCTGACGTATGTTATTGGTAATGCTTCTGCTCGTTCGGTTTGGCTCGCCATTAAGGGAAGGTATGCATCTTTAACTAGATCCAATGTTCTACAGTTGAAATATGAGTTGCAAACCATTAAAAAGGAAGGTGATTCTATTGACGTTTAGCATAAACTAAAAACCCATATAGATAAACTTGTTGGAGACATGTCGTATGTGGATGATGAGGACATGAACTTGTATACGTTGAATGGTTTGTCTCCTGAATATTTTTTTTGGTCTTCTCTTCGTACTCGATCAGAACCTTTATCTGTTGAATATTTACTTGTGTTGTTGGAGGTAGGAGAAAAATGATCGAGTCTCAGGCTTCTGAGATTTCTGCAACCACTTTGGCTTTCTCTGCCTCTGTTAACCAGAACCCTTAATCACCAAACCCTCCTCGTGGTGCTTTTGGTAGAGGTCGTGGTCGTGCTGGTGGTCGGCCAGGGTATCATGGTCCCAATCATGGAGTATTGGTAGTAGATCAGGAATATGTGATCCCTCCAGAGGCCGATTTGGGATGATGGTGAACGAGGTCGGTCTTACGAACAACATACTAGGTATAGTCAAAACCGTATAGCCCACAATCCTCATATTAACTGTCAAATTTGTGGTTATAAATACAACTCTGCTACAAATTGTTGGCATAGGATGGACTATTCCTATCAAAGAAATATTCCTCCTGAACAATTGAATTCTTATAATGTGTCTACTCAAACTGTAGTTGGTACCTCATCTGAAAACCGACTTTTTGATTTCGGTGCAACCAACCATACGACTGCTGATTTGAGAAATTTATCAATTGCTGATCAGTATATTGGGTCTGAACAGGTAGCTGTGGAAAAATGGTCATAACTTAACAATAAAAAATTCTGGTACTGCTCTTTTACCCACACCTACTCATATTTCCTCTCTTAAAAACACTATTCTTGTTCCATAACTAGCTACAAATTTAGTTTCTTTACATAGATTTTGATGTCAACATAATTGTGTATTTTTGTTTAACCCTTATTCCTTCTATATTCATGACAAGACTATGGGGAAAATTTATATCAAGGCTTGAGGGAAAATGGTTTATATGCCATTTACAAATACCTCTTTTAATTTTGCAACTTCTAGAAAAAGTCTAGTGTTTCTTCTTTTAGTTTTGTTTCTTTCTTATATGTTCCTATTTAATTTCCGAAGGCTTGTTAGGTAGTAAAATAAATGTTCATTTACTTCATGCTAGGTTGGGTCATCCAACAAATGACATTCTCACTAAGGTTTTTGGTTATGAATATAAGTTATATGACTCAAATATTGATACTCCTACTATGGGTACTCATAGTTTGCATGGTAAAATATCTATATTACCTTATAATCTACCTCTTTTGTCTCTTCTCCTCTTCATTTATTGCATTCTTGATGTGTGGGGTCCCGCTTCCGTGAAATCATATAATTGTTCCAGGTTCTCTGTTATGTTTATAGATGATTATTCTTGATATACATGGATTTTTTGAACTCATAAACCTGAACTCACCAAAGTGTTTGGTCAATTTAAATTACTCATATTGAAAAGTTACTTGGCTTCAAAATCAAAATTCCAAGTACTGATGGAGGAGGAGAACACATTTTTTTTATATTTCAAAAGATTCTCTTGTCTAGTGGAATAACTCATTAAAAGTTTGTGCCAATATAAAACAGAATAAAATGACATCACTGAAAGAAACATAGATATATAGTCAAGTTTGTGCCACTTGTTTAGGTCCTGCCACCACCTTAGTGACTTCTGGGATGAGCTATGTCCCCCAACCTCCCTTAATCCCCTTTCCCCCCTGTGTTTCTGCTTTCAATTCCATATTTTTTCCTGCTTTAGAACATTGTGTATTGAATTTCCCCCCTCTTGTGTTGGAGGGTGTTTTCCTGGAGGATGTAGGGGGTGTTCCTCACCCCCAATTTGAACCTCCGTGATTTACTTCAAATCTAAGTCCAATTTATAAAAAAAAAGAAGATAAAACAAGCACTCATGAAACCTAATTTCGGAAGGAACCACACTTCTTCTTTTAAAAGCTCAAGATCCATGATCCACTGGTTTCACTGTCCACTTCTAGTATTGTGTCCAAAGTGAATGATTTGGCAATATTTGATTTTTTCATAAGTGGTCATGTAGCATTGAACCTATTATTTAGTTGATCTATGAAGATTCCCCCTCACTATTTCGCCGTTGAGGACTTTAGGTGGCTTAAGAAACTGAAAAGGATCAGGAGGTGCTACGAGATTGTGTTCCCTACATTTTCTCGTCAGTGTCCTCGGGTCTATGTCAAGAATGTTAGTCCACTTTCACAGATATATTCATCACCGTGATAACACACTAGTTGTTATAGCTTCCTGAAGAGGAAGTCGCGAAAGAATAACTTCATTGATGCCATTAGGAATGTTGTTTATCAAATCGGGACCTCTGCCATCATTACTTGCTCCATTTCATATTTTATTTTCAAAACTAAAGAACAAATACATCATGTTACATTTATGAATTCAATTGTATTGCAGACTAAAATGTCTAACTTTGCATATGAAGTTAGACATATATTTCATATTTTGCGTAGCATAATTCACATACTAATTATTCATAACAAAGAATCACATACTAATTACTACCGTTTCCTTGTGTAGACTACCAGTTTTATATGTTTTGTTTCTCACATAGGTATACTCGTGAAGCTGGGAGCATTCAACATAATTTCTTTGATTCTTTTTCCCGACTAAGGACTGCATTGTAAATCCTCATCTATAAAACACTTAACTAGATTCAAACCGAAAAATGGAAATCTACGTCACATGTTCACACCATTTAGGCTCGACTTGTTCAATTCCAAGTTGGATTATGTGTGATATAAGTGTCAAGCAAACCTTTTAAAAATGTGTCAGGCAGATTTAATGATTTATGCTTGTATACCCAATAGCGGATTTGCAGTTTAGTGTTTTGTATTAAATCAGTTCCTCACATGTATTTTAATTTTCTTAATAATTAACTAATATATTTTCATTCAATTTAAGTATATTTCTATAAAAATATCAAAAAGACCTTGGAGATTGAAATAAATTAAATTTCAAAAAGATCTTGAAAAATTAAAATACAATAAAATAAATTGTGGAAATGGAGTGACATTCTTGAAATAGACCCGAGGACACTGACAAAAAAATGTAGGGAACACAATCTCGTAGCACCTCGTGACCCTTTTCTGTTTCTTAAGCGACCAAAAGTCCTCAACAGTAAAATAGTGAGGAGGGATCTTCATAGATCCACTAAGTTAATAGGTTCAATCCCAAGAAACCACTTAGGCATCATCAAATATTGCCAAATCATCCACTTTGAACATAATATGAGAAATGGACAGTGAATTAGTGGATTATGAATCTTAAGCTCAAAAAATAGAAGATCTCAGCCTTAGAATAGAAGAAGTGTATTTCCTTCCCTAATTAGGTTTCATCGACGAGTCTTTGTTTTATCTACGACAGGCCATCTTTACGTCTTCCACTCTTCATACTCTTGAACTTACTTACCAATTATACCTTGATCCTTTTGTTCGATCTGACAATCTTAGGACCCTCAGAATTGATTCAATCCAAGTGATCAGCGACGAGATCTTGAAAATGATGTTTGGTTGTTGTTAGTTTTTAGAAGAGTTTGTTTTACGTAGAAGTTCAACTTTTACTCAATTAAGTATATGTAGTGACAAACTTAAGATCCTTTGAGTTGGTTGAATTGTCACTCGATGTTCTAGAAATTGAAGCCATAGCACTTACATAGTTAGTCCTTGATACCATAAAATATGTTCATATCAAGATGATGATAGTTTCACCATATGTTGTGGCACTACGAGTGACCTCATGGGTCACTCGTAGTGCCACAACATATGGGGAAACAATCATCTTTATCCGGACACATTTTATGGTATCAAGGACTAATTTTGTAATTGCTAAGGCTTCAATTTCTAGAACATCGAGTGACAATTCAACCAACTCAAGGATCTTAAGTTTATCACTACATGCACGTAATTGGGTAAAACCTTAACATCTATACTTAAAACATACTCTTCTAAAAACGGACAGCAACAAAAGATCATTTTCAACATGATAGTCAAGTCTGAGGCTTGTAAGATTGTCGGATCCAACGCAAGGGTCAACACATGCTAACAAGGCATAATTGGTTAGCTCAAGGGTATGTAGAGTGGATGACCTAAAGATGTCCTCAGGTAGATAAAACAAGGACTCATCGAAGAAATCTAATTTTGGAAGGAAATACTCTTATTCTATTCTTAGGCTGAGCTCTTCTATTTTTTCAGCTTAAGATCCATGATCCACTAGTTCAACTGTCCATTTATCTTATTGTGTCCAAAGTGGATGATTTGGCAATATTTGATGTTTCCTAAGTGATTTTGTAGGATTGAATCTATTAATTTAGTGGATCTATGAAGGTCCCTCCTCACAATTTTACGGTTGGAGATTTCAAGCGTTTCCAGATCAGGATACTCTTGCAACGCCAATTTTAACAAATGGCCGTCTCTGACATTATTTTGGTTCCAACCTATGGATAGTTTTTGTAAAGTCATGAATGTTTTGGTGGTTCAAGTCTTGCCACCAGCAGCTACATTTTTTGATTCAAAAAAGATCATGAATGTCCGCACATCATTGGTTCTGTAACTCTGAGGTCAAAATTGTATCGAGGCAATGATGGGTGTTTATTATCGAAAAAACTTGAACCAAGTGGAACATGCCAGATTTGTAAATAAATTTTGTTCGAGAGAAATTAGAGAATTTTGACCAAAAACAAAAATGTGTATCTGGGAATAATAAGAAGTCTAGAATCGGAAACATACATTTGAGTAAATATGGGTCTAGTAAGATTTTATTTTTGAGTAATCTAGTAAGATTATTAGGTGTCCCGGTGAGTCTCCCATAAGTTTTTTCTTTTTTTTTTTTTTTTTTTTTTTTTTTTTTTGTATGTGGATCCAGCCGCTAGCAAGAAGCAGTGAAGATAAAATAACAGTACTGATTACATTGCCAACAACTTAAAATAAATTAAAGAAGATTGTGAACTGAAAACATAAGTTGTGTTATAAAACGAGAGAAGACTTGAGATGAGAAATAAAGAGAGACAAGATGTGTAGGGAGAATAGTGATCAGATGTATATTCTTCTTTTTTTTTTGAACAGAATCAGATGTATATTCTTCTCCCACCCTCAGCCTCCTTATATAGGCATTAGGGTGAGCTAATGGGCTAATAACAATGTACAATGGGCTTATAACATGTGGTGGATATTCACCAATAAACTAGCCCAATATTACATAACACTCCCCCTTGAATATTCACGATAATGATGCCTCGTTAAAACCTTGTTAAGAAAAACCCAGCGGGACAAAATCTCTGACGAAGGAAAAAGAGTACATCAGTGCTTGAAAACTTGTATCGTCTACCTCGTTAAAACCTTACCAAGTAAAACTCAGTGGGACAAAAATTTGGCTAAGGAAAAAGAGTACTGA
The DNA here is from genome assembly GCA_023055425.1 of Linanthus parryae. Lineage (NCBI taxonomy): Eukaryota > Viridiplantae > Streptophyta > Magnoliopsida > Ericales > Polemoniaceae > Linanthus > Linanthus parryae. The sequence goes on from JALGPY010000009.1 coordinate 44,158,487, forward strand.
CCTAAATAAACATTCTCCTTGTCATAATGGAACTTCTGGATTATTTGTTGACTTCCATTGAAGATGACATTCTTCGGGAACTCACATTTGGCTGCGTGCCTCATTAAAAATTTTACTAGGAAAAACCCAGTGGGATAAAAACCTCAGCGAAGGAAAAGAGTACATCACCTCATAGTTTCAGGATTGAAACCTTGAAAACTCCCCCTCTTCATAGCAGCAATTAATTTATCTCCATTCCACTTTCTTCAATGTTTTCTTTGAAGTATACCATCACAAGATTCGAGCTTAGGACCTTTAATATAAATTCAAGGCGAAAAAAAATATAGACATACAAACACATACAAATATATGATGCAATACTACATGACCATGTAGGGATAATAAACAAAACTACTTATCAGTAGTCATGATGTCATGTGATTGTATGTAATGTCAGGTGATATGTGACAAAATGAAAATGCACCTAGACTACTCGCGAGTGTGCACTTTGAGTTGCTTCAAGCAACTAGATATCTTTCATGGGCATCAACCTCCATGATTTTCACATAAAGTGATCCGTACGATCATTTTGTGTAACTAGTTACTTTTATATTCGTAGGCTTCTAGACTAAACAAAATATCACAATCACTCTTAACAAAGAGAGGATTTGTGGGTTATATCTATAATTATAACCATGAGAAATATTGAAGCATCACTTTCACTACAGCATATTTCTCTTTCAATAGTCTCACGCATTCAACCATTAGGGTGCGGACACTTGAATAAATTGTTCTATACGAACATGGATGTTATGGGCATCTAACGTACTTCAAAGTACTTCCCAAATATGCTCTATGCATTAACTGTAGAGCTCGTGTACATTTACACACACGAATTCAATATTTCTCAGTGCACTCTTGTCTTCCCATACTCCGTCTTCCAGCTTCGCGTTTCCCATGGCATTCACGAATGTGGATTCCACGGTTGCCCACAAAAGTGGGAGTTTTCATGTACAGGTTACTTCATCGCGCTATCCTGACTGACGACCAAATTACTTCTTTGGGGATACCTATAGTCTCAAGATGTTCGTGTTGCACCTTTCCTTCAGCAGAGACTATTAATCATTTGTTGCTCAAGGAGGTTGTGCAAGGGGTGTTTGGAGCTTCTTCCAGACCTTAATCCCTGGCCCCATCCCCATCACTTTGCATGGGTTGCTTTCCATTTGGTGGGGTCACACAAGTTCTTCCTCCCAGATCCATTTTCTCTGGACACTAGTATCATCTATTATATGTTGGGAGATATGGAATGCACACAATCGGGATATCTTTGAGAATCAAGCGATGTCTCATCTTTCGAATATTTCTAGGGTTACTTGTTGGGTTAGAGAGCTTCTCCCAACATTCACTCCTCCGAGATACTTGTGTCTGTTGGATCGGCTTACCATGACTCAGTTGCGAATTCCTTGTCTTTCGGTACCTGTCAGGAGGGGCTCTTGGGTCCGGTGGACCCGGCCAGGTCCTGGTCTTACATCCTTGCACTTAACGGATCAGTCCGGCTAGGGCTAGGAGCTGGGGGAGGAATTTTTCGAGACCATGAAGGTCGGTGTATCGCTGCGTATGCTTGTAGCTTTGTTCATATGTCTTTGACTGAGGCGGAGGCTAGTTCCCTTATACTTGTTCTAACCTTTTCTTATAGCCAGGTTATCTCTTTAGACAACGTCTTTGGGGACTCTATAGTTGTCGTCCGGGCGGTCTTAGGAACCGCCATGATTCCGTGGCGTATACTTCCCACCATCACAGCTTGTCGTGCCTTGTTATTTGGGACCTCTATCCATCACACACACCGAGAGGGTAATATGGTTGTAGATGCACTTGCGGCTTTGGACATAATTGTCTATATTTTCAGAGTTTCCAGTATCACGAGGAACTCCCGTCGGCTATCCGTAGTTTATGTAGGCAGGATGCTTTAGACCTAATGTACTTTCGACCCCCTTGAAGACTGCTTTTTTGTTTTCCTGTTTTATAGTGGGTAAGGTCTGACGTCCCGCCACATTGTCTTTTACGGGTTGGGAGCCCGATTTTTTTATCTCTAATAAAACGCGGGGTTATGCCGCCCTACCACCGGGTAGGTTCATCTAAAAAAAAAAGACATTGATGCTTCAAACATCACAAGTACTCTTGGTACTTATAATTATAATCCATGTATTGCTAATATGCAGCTTTTGTATCCTCTTGTCCATTATTGGTTGACTTTTTTCATGGCCAAATATTTTAAGTCAACTTCATCCACTTAGGTGGTAAATGAAAATCACATATGATTTCAAGCGCCCTTCTAATTAAATTATCATCAACCATAAGATCATGAAATTTATCTCAAATTAGGTACCTTAGCTTCTTCAAGAGCTTCATGCCTCTTCAAGGGAAACTTGTTTTCCAACGTTGGCTTTGATCTAATTTTGATGATAGCATATATTTTCTCATAATCATGAGAATTATTCATATCTTGTGTTCTCAATTGGGACTTTAAAGTGCACAAGATTTTGATGCTTTTGAAATCCTCTTCTGGAGGTTCGTAATATTTAAACAAGCAATCCTTACATGCTGCTAGCATGCTATCAAACCAAATACTCATTAGTCAAATAGACTTCGGTCTATAATAGAACGTATTACTTTACACAGATATGATATAAATAAAGTTCACGTCATGCAATATGGTCTATCTCCCCCTCATGACGTGAAACTCATGACCGTCATACCTCACAACATATGTTTCTGGCATAAAAAAAAATCCAACCAGACACTAAGGCCATGTGATGTAATTTATCTCTCTATGAGATATGATATGTCACGGTTCCAATTTTCATATTCTCATAAACTCTAGTCACTACTACCATGAGACGAGTTATTATTCATTGATAAATATATTATGATTCTAACTTCCTTCAAGGAAGTCTAATGAGCCAATTTGGTCGTTCTCTCCGGAGAACGCAATAGGTAGAAATAATCAAATAAAAATAATCCTTCTGGGATTCGTATCAATCAATAAAATCTCTCAAATTTGTATCATTATATCCTCCTTCAAGCATAAATACTTCAAAAAAAATCTCTTTGGGAGGCTTCATAAAACATTTAGATATTTCTAAATGTATGGTTGATAACATCCAAACCACTGTCGGGGTTGATTGATATAGCTCAATCTCTTTAAGAGATTTTCAATGACTATTTCTGTCCATAACCATAACTTTGTCCACTATCTTGTAGACTAATTGGACCACATAATGACATTTACTACTGGGAATGTGGGTCAATTTTGGTTGGGTATTTTGAGAGACTATACGTCATTAACAAATATTCATCATAATAGCAATATAACATCAAAACCACTTCAGGAGCTTGATTGTAATTAGAAAATTTTCTTGCGAATCGATACAAAACACAACGCATCAACTAGAGTTGGTTTGGCGATGTAACCCATCAAGCCATATTCGTTCCCTCATGGTGATAACTTCGTAGAGAATGCCCTTTTTTCTCTAAATGATTTAAAATTTGATTCTTGGAGTCATAGCTCTAAAGCTTTTAAGGAGCAGACCACGAACCGATCAGAAAATGTCTTCATAACGCGATTCATTAGGTCCATGAATACTGCAGGAGCATTAGTTAGGCCAAAAGGCATAACAATAAACTCATAATGTCCATACCTCGTTCTAAAGGCTGTCTTCGGGATGTTATTCTCGGCTACCCGAAGCTGGTGATACCCTGATCTCAAATCTATCTTTGAGAAGACACTCGCCCCTTGCAACTGATCGAACAAGTCATCAATTCGGGGTAAAGGGTATTTTTTCTTGATCGTTGCGCTGTTCAACTCTCTATAGTCAATGTACAACCTCAAGCTCCCATCTTTCTTCTTCACAAATAATACAGGTGCACTAAAGGTAATCTAAACCTAGAGTCTCATTCTAAGATGGTGTCGGCACCAGCTAAATCCTCTGTCACCAGGGGGTGCACTTGTTAATTGCTAAGCCTTTTCTCTTCCTTCGAGACGTCCTTGATATAATACAAATACGCTGATTGGCCATTTGTTGGCACAGAACTCTCCTAGTGTAGTATTGATGTAGTCTATCAGTCATAATCCCTACACTATAACCTATTGTATTATTCACAAACCATCATGTAGTACAAGTAAACATGAATACATGGCATGTAACGTGCAATTAGGCAAGTAATGTCACACATTGATCATCAATTACTCAAATGAGCATGTATTTACACATAGGCTGATCACGTCTCATTTCGTCATCCCTCTTTAAAAATTGAGAAAATGATCAATCGGACAAGCAAAAATTATGAATTTTGGTGTGCAACACCCTCTATGAGTCTACTTTCATGCTCAAGATGAATCAACTCAAAATAAATTGTATAACTCAAGCTGCACAGAGAATACTACGGCTGCTGTCACAGACCACCAGAATAGAAACTTTGACTTTGAAATGTCTTAAGCTGACATTAAAGTCCTTAAAATGAGCTAGGCTTTTGCCCAGAATTATCCAAACATGTCTACTAAATTTCATAAAAATTTGAGAGCCAAAAAAGATCTGGAAGATAGGTAAAATTGAAAAATGCTACAGCTAGTCACTTTGTAATTCTGCTACTTCCCAACCAACTTTGAAAATTCGTAACTAATTACCAGAAATTGATATGGGGCTGAAATATTTATGGGAGATAACTGGGTATGTCTACTCTCTGGGAAAAATTCAGGAAAAAATAACTCCAAATTTAAGTACGTCTTCTACAACAAAAACCCATTGCTGCGCAGATTCAAGTATTACCAAAAATCATTGTTTTCGCGTTCTAACTCCATGAACGCTTTCTATACACTTAATCAACGATAACAAAACACATGACAATCTTAATTCATCAAATCATACTCCAAAATTAGAGAACTAAATTTATTAATCTCCCAAATCGGGTCCTCAAAACACGAGCATTATTCCTCATCCTTAAATCAAAACGCTAAGAATTTAACTCTAGCCCAAAAGTGGCTATTCAATGATTATTCAAGAAACCTCAAAATATTGTTTGGCATCATACCCTTATTCAAAAAAAAAAAAAAAAAAATCAAATTGTATCAATGTCTAGGAAATCAAAGGATTATAACATGCCTAATCCTCGTCTTCGTCGCTCTCATCCAATTCCTCATCTTCATCGGGGTCTTCCTCGATATCCTCACCCTCACTTGGGTCTTCTTCACTTTCATCATACTCCATGGGATCTTCTTCAATCTCGGGGTATTCATCGACATCTTCCAGTGGATCCTCTTCGACCTCCTCATCGTTACTAGAGTCTATAATAATCACCTCTTTGGCTTCAATAGGATCCACCTCAATAACCGTGTAACCTTGCCACTTTACATGAACCTCCATTAACAACTTGCATATGAAGTCGGCGCTGACCCTCCATTCACCTTGGTAGATGTACTCCCTAGCATTCATTCGGTTGAAATTTTCCATGATGTTGCTATACTTTGCTATTATGTCTCCAAATAAAGGTCCCATGGGAAGTGCCTTCACCATACAATAAGCCTGAAACGCAAGATTCCGGTACCGAGGAAACTGCGATGCCATGAACCTTTGCTCCCAGAACTGAATGACGCGATCACGGAACGCTGGAAAATCCTCACCCTCAACCCATGGTGCCACAATCGGGTGCTTCTCGAAGGGAAGAACACGTTTCCTAGGGGTCGTTTTGGTTCTAGCCATCTACAAAAGAAAATAACTTCATAAGTCTCTTACTCCACAAAGTATATAACGTAAATAAAATTACTACTCTCATGAAATAAACACTTATTTCCAAAACTTAAATTTTATAACCACAAGACTTTTGAAATCAACTCCCAACCTTTGATCACACAAACAGTAGCCTTCTAACCCGACTCCAATGAAACGTCTCAACACCCAGTCACATTGAATCTGGGGTAGGCCAAAGTTCTTAGTTAGGAGTGGGTGGTTGGGCGTACTTGCCTTCTATCCTATTTTTCTAAGAATTTACACACATAATAGTCCTAGCAGTACTACCCAAATTCCCAACGGCTTGTCAAATTTTAATCACTTTGCCTATGTTCATTTTAGTTATCATAACAGATTTTGTTTTCCTTTTTGGATTGCCGGCTCTGATACCACCTGTAACACCCCCAAAATGACCAAGCCGGAGGCCCGGGGGGTGTCACTCCATACCCGAGACTAACTCGGATACAAGGACATTTAAAGATGGTTCTCAAGCAACATCCAATAAAATAATTAACCAAGCATTATTACAGTTTGATTATTCTCGCCTCAAACGCGGGCATAAAACAACTAAGTTTGATAAATACTAAAAGAGTTCCAAGATTTAAAATGAACGACTAAAGCATCGGTGATGAAGCGCGTCTCCCGCTATGCCAAATACTCACCACCTAGACCTGTGGTGCAGAAATAAAAAGAAACACCACCGTACAAAAATCAGCATAAAAATACTGGCAAGCAAACACCCAAGCATGTAAAATGATGATGTGGCAGTTATAAAAACAATGACCACTTTTGCGAGTAGGAGTTTATCTTTAAACACAGCGGAAGTTGAATTTGAAACTTGTAAGAAAACATGAGAGTTTACAGTTCGCGAATTCGAGTTCAATACTCAAGTTGGGAAATCCCAAATTTCATACTCATTCTTTTTCCCATTAATAACCATTAAATTCAAACGATCAAAATTTCAATTAGTTGATACGGGGGAAGAACCAACCACTTTGCAAGCATCCAAGACCTTAAGTGTCGACACCCCCTTACAGACTTCTTGCGGTCAGAAGGGTGAGTACTAGGAGCGATCCGGGGCCTTGCAACCGGATTAAATACAATTAATTGGCCGGGTATAACCCGACCAAGCCCAATAGTAATCATGAGACAATCCCACACAACTCTTCCACTTTATGTTATCGTGAATTATTAACTTATTATGTTATTTTCAAGAAAAGCAATTACAAGTAAAATTGGATGTTTAAATGATACATAAACACATAGCACGTAATCCATTTTGAGACATTTAAAAAGAAATCAGTTGACACGAAGGGAGTTAGGCACACTAGGCCTGGCATGTTTACTCACCTCATTTGCAAGCGATTACGGCGACTCAATCGTAGTACTCAACGTACGCGTCGTCGGTGAATTCGTCGCCTACAAGTTAACAATACTCTAATAAAATTACAATTTCTTAGTAATAAAAATACTAAGCTATATTATATGCACAGGACACCCAACGGTATAGGGTTCTAAAATCAACCCAACATCCCACTTAATTCATACTTCAAAACCAAACCCAAAATCTTGCCCCAAAATCCTATAACCTAATGTGTACATAACCTAACATAACTTCACCAACTTTATTACTCCAACTTCCCAAACAGATCATGGCTCAAAAACAGTTTCATCAGATTCAAAACACTCTGAATAATAGGATTAGCCTCAAACGGATCCGAATTTCGATTCCTGGATCAAAAGTTATGCTAGTTTTAGGCTTCCAATTCCACTCATAGTACCCATACGGGAATTATCAATTTTTATACAACTATTCTCCAAAGCATCTAGCTAATCCCGTATTCAAACAAAACCTAATGCAACATGAATACCCACATCAAACAAGTGGTAATTACTAGCTAATCCTATTGTTTCGGCTTGATTTAACCCCTTACATAAACTAGGGTTTATGAATAATCACTTGAACAACGAATATAGTGATTAGAGATGTTCTACGTGGTGAAAACGGGAATCAAAGTGAGTAAAACAAATCTGAAATTAACGCGTAAGTGAGATGTGAGAGATTCGAGTGATTGAGTGACGGAGATGAAGATGTTGGCGGCAAATCAAGGGCTGCCGGAAAAATGGCCATTAGAACCATACATCAACAATCATGGAGGAAGAAGAAGGAGATGAAAAAAAAAAGTCGCGGGAAGAGAAGGAGAAGAAGAAGTCACGGACAAAGAAGGAGAAGGAGAAGAAAAGAGAGGGAGAGAGAGAGAAACACGAACCTGAAAGAGAGAGGCGGCGGCAATGGTGCCGTTGCTGCTGTTGTTGCCGTGAGGAAGAGAGGGACGACCAGAGAGGGAGAGAGTGAACGTGAGGGAGAGAGAGGGAGAGGTTGTGAGGGTTTTGATTTTTGATTTACTGATCAAGAGAGAGAGTAAGAGAGATAGGATCGGGAATGAGAGAAATCGGGTGGGGATGAAGAAAAATCCCAACTGACGTGATTTGGTGAGAAGAATCACGTCTGTGAAGTTTTTGGGTAAAAAATCATATCAAACTGAGAGGAAAAGACACTTTTCCACCACTAGTATAGGTAATAGGACAACTACCTTCCCCCCAACTTAACTAAAGGCACTAACAACTTTAGATAAAAGACACAAAGACCCCCAATTGCTAGCAAAGCTTTACAAATGACTCCCAATATTTAGATTTCACTCCCAACACATGTAATAATATCACAAATAACCAAAATACCCTTAGACACAAAACGGAGTATTTCACCAAAGGTAGCCGTCTAGCCACTGGTGAGTTTGATGAAATTCAACTGCCTCTTCATTGGGTTGTGTTCGAACTTGTCCTCCCACTTCTACCGCGTCCTCGCCCTCTCCCCCAGACACTTATCTCCGGCTGTTTCTCAGGAAGGTTTGGACAGAAATTGGTGGAACTAGCCGGTCTTTTGGAGCCTGTAATCTGTGGCCTGGAGTGAGTTGGTGTTTTCCCCTTGTGCACAAGAGATTCCGGCGGGGAGACCTCCGTGTACACCGTATGTAGTGGATCGAGGATCGCACAGGAAGAGTGGGGTTGTGTGTAGGGAGAGAGAAAGGCAGTAGCAACGTCTGAGAGAGAGACATAGGTTTGGCAGAGCTTCCGCGTATAGCAGTGTGTTCTCCTTTGTATGGAAAGGTTGACGATCTATATATACTGGAGAACGTGACCGTTGTAGTGTGGTTAATGCGCCCATTGATGGCGGCTTAATTAGCTTAACCATAACGGCACGTTCGTCCGAGTATATAGGGACCGTTACAGCACGTGGTGCGCGAATACCGGAACCGTTACGAGGTTGACCGGGTTTGACCGGATTGACCGGGTTTATGGAGCTCGTGCCATAAATCTCTCAAAACAGTTACTAAAGGTCGCGCGCGGGCTTGGCTCGCACGCGACAGGGCTTACTCTAGCCTCCAAACCACAAAGTCCCTACAAGTCCCGTGCAGTGGTATGCGAGGGCTCTGTCTCGCAGCCCCCACATGGATCAGCTCGGCTGGTGATCCAGTGTGTGTGGAGCACAATATGGTGTGCTGGATGGCTGCCACGTGGCCAAGATCTGTCAGCTCAGAAAGCAGTATCTACATTAGCCCCCTTTCTGCGCGTGAAGACTCATAGCCGTATAGACTTCCATGCGCGGAAACCAACATACGCGTCGCCGCCACGCACCAATTCAAATACGGGTAAGTTCAGCCCCCATGCGTGTCATTATGACCTAAAACCCCTAGAGTCGTGCCGTCTGACCTTTAGGGTTTTAGGCGTGACGTCAGCTTGTCCTGTGATTGCGCGATTCGACGGTGACGGTTGCGATTCGACTACCGAAAGGACGCAACCCTTCATTGTTTTGGATAAATACCTTGTATCCCCCATTATTGCAAAGCATCACTTCTTTCTCTTAAAGTGAATGGTACCCGGAGATCTTCGAGAGCAGATCCAGATAATCAATCACCAGTTCAGAACTGCAAATCGTATTCTTCAATTGTGCATATCCAAGCAGGCTTCAAGAAAACAAGGTTGGCCTCGTTTACTTTTGATTTAAGATACCAGTGTTTGCCTTGAACTGCGTCTAATCTGTAAACCCATGAAATTTGTGAAGAGGCTTTGATCTTTGAACCCGCTTCGTTTTAATCCTTCAACAATATTGGATCTTGCAACTCCCCAATTTCTGAAATCGATACCGGAACTGTTCGTCTTCCTTTGCATAGATCTTGAATTTCAAAATTCAAACTGAAGTGTGGTATTTCTCCCCCCTTTTTCTTGCTCTTCCGCAGGAATGGCCAAGACAAGAGTAACCAGACCCGTCAAGGAAGATGAAGAGATACCCGACCTTCCGCAGGCCTTGTGGCGAAAAGCCCCCTTTTTAGGCAGCAAAGATTTCTACCATGCGAGGGTAAAGGCGAAGAGGATGCCTGATCCTGTCCCAGTTGAGCGATTGCTGACGCTGACTCGCCCAGTTAACTCAGCCTTGCTCGAGTTGGTTGGTTCTGAGGATGTGGTTCGATTGGGAATCGAGAACGGGCACTTCCCATATACTGCGATTTCTACCCAGGCGTTCGTCCAGAAATTGGACTATATGGATGAGTGGATCGACCACGTGTTGGATCATCAAGCCGCGACTCTTGATGAAGCCGGCGTATACTTTGCTATTCGTGCTATGAAGGGTGCTGCCGTGAAGCTGGATCAATCCATGCTTCTAAACCTTCTGTCCCGTTACTCGCCTGCGACCCACACGTTCCATTTTGCTGAATTCGAGGCTGCCCCCACACTCGAGGACGTTCAAATGCTGTACGAGCTTTCCCCCATGGGCGAGGTGGACCCTCTGAGTCCTTTGAGGACATCTGCGGAGATTGCCTTGTACACGCAGATGGAGGAATGCCTAGCAGAGGTGAAGAAAATCTCCACTCGGTGGACCACTACGAAGCCTCTTCCGAACTGGCAGCTGGTTGATACATCCGCGAAGAATACCTGGAACAAATGGTTGCAGTACTTCTTTCGAGACTATGCGAACAGCAGCATTACTAAGAAACTTCTGAGTGAAGATCCGGAGGCCGAGAATTACGTAGAGGGCAAGGGTTATCACTTGACCCTTTGTGCTTTTCTCTGTGCCTGGCTGTCGAGGTACTTGATTGATGGTCACCCCCATGACGGAGTCTTCTACCATGTGTTGCCACTTGCTGTGAGGCTCGCTCTTGGCCAGAGAGTCACACTCGGACCCTTGGTCTTGGGCACGCTGTACTACAGGCTTGATCAACTGGTTCTGGCTATGAGGGAGTCGCGTGGCCGCCTCGATGTACTGACTTTTGTCAATATTTCCTTTTTGACAATGTGGGTTTTCGAGCGCTGGCCGTCTTATGCTCCAACTGCTCTCCAACTTGACAAGTGGTGTCCCCCAGGCGAGACCGAAGCGCGCAACAGCGGAAGAGCTGCGAGATGGTTCGGAACAGGCAACACCAAGTGCGTTTGGAGTTTGATATGCGACAAACGGAAGGAGCTTACTGCCAGGCCCTATGCCACGCGCATTGAGAATGTGCGATGGTTTCCAAAGCTGTACCCCTCTAAAGGCATGGTCTTTTCAGAAGAGCTTCTCTTTGAAGGGAGACCTCATTTTCATGAGCGCTACCGCGAGTTCTTTTGCTGGTGTCTGCGAGGTTCCCTTCCTGCCCTTGCAGAGCATATTCGTGAGCTCGCGCCGAGGTATGAAAAGCTTACCGTGGACGTTGACCCCACTCGAGTTTCTCCTCAGTTTTGTTTTGATGCGGTGGCCCCATCAATCTGGCCCCAGTCCATTGTCAGAGGATGCTACAAGCGCTTGCTAACAAAGGAGTGCAAGACGGTTTTCATGAACAATCTTCCTTTTGAGCAGCCTGCGGGAACCCGCGAGGGTGGTTGTTCCCAGAACTGGCTCGCATACTGGGTTGCCCAGCAAACGAGGATTGAGACGGAGTCGGCCGCGCAGCCAGGTAGATCTCCCTTGATCAAAAGGAACTCTTTTCCGTTTCGCCCTACTTGCAGTCTGAGCGAGTCTGAGTATGGTTGCTACTCACTGTGGGATCGTGAGAACCATTTGTGCCCTGATGTCATTCTGAAGGAGCAAGTCGCCGCAATTAAGAAGGGCGATACGCATGTCGTCAGATATAGCAAGGCATTTGCTGAGGTAAGCGATTTCTCCGCGTGCATTAAGCTTCTTGATTTCCTTATGCTGACATCTTTATTCTGTACGGTTGTAGTGTCATGTGCGGCGATTCGCATCTGGTGATCGCTCCAAGTCATTGGTTAACGCCATTGTTGCCACCAGAAGACAAAGGCAGTCGTTCCGGCTAGCGTGGAGGATGGAACCTTAGCTCGAAACGAAGATTCGCGCAGTCATGAATGCTTTTGCTGACTCGCTGATAGACAATTCTCCGGCTCCGTCTCCTTCTGGAGATGACCCGTCTCCTCCAGCGACTGCGGCGCCAAGAGCGAAGAGACCTAGGCAAAAGGGAATTACGATTTCTTCCCCTAGGAATGCCCCAGCTTCTCCCCCAGTGAGGTCCCTTTCTATCAAGGACAAAGGCAAAGGTCGCATGCCCAGCAAAGTGCGGAAAGATCTCGCAGTTGAAACTTTCGTTCCATTCAATCAAGAGGAAGAGGAAGAGAGGCAGGAGCCCCAAGCAAGTGATGAAGAAGAAGAAGTAACAGTTGTGATGCATGAGGAAGAATCAGGAGGTACCTCCGTCGCATTTCCTTTCCCGTTATCGTAACTTCTTTGCACTTCTTTTCTTTAAACCATTCGTGTATTCGCAGATGATGATGATGAAACCATTGGTGGCCTTGTGGCCAAGAGACAAAAGAGAGATGCCAATTCTGGCATTCCAGATGAGCCCATAAGCGAGGACGTTCTTGCTGAGTCCCGAAAGACAGCCGTGGAGGCTGCTGAAAGAAGAAGGCGGCGAGAGGAAGAGGAGCTCGAGCGTGTGAAACAGCGGAGCCTCGAAGAGCAGCATGTTGACGACTTAGTGCGTCCAGTCGGCGAGGAAGACGAGCTCCCCGAAGAAGTGGCTCCTCATGCGGAGGAGGAAGATGAGGTTCCCGGAGAGGATGCAGCGGCCTTGGAGCAAGTCCAAGCAGACTTCAAAGAGATCGCAGGTGGCGATAAAGGTGAGATCTTCAATCTCGCAGTAACTTATAGAGATGTTATTGTGGGTGCGTTAAAGCATGGTGTGTCAAAGGCTGACATTCGCCGTTGGTTAGTAGGCAAATGCGGAGAGCCCTCAGGTAACTATTTGAGTGATACGCACGTACTAGGCTTTATCAACTTGAGGCAGAATCATGACTGGTTTATTCGCATCCCAGGTCACGCTTCTCTTAAAGACTTGCTTAGTGAGGACACACTGATAGGGCATGGTTCCACGTCCTTAGTGTACGATGAGGATACCTCAATCCCACCTTCGCGTGGAGGTGCTTATTCTTAGCTTTAGTAAAGATAGCAAAATAACTTATAGCGCAAGTTACCTCATGTCATCGCATTTAATGTCGCAGGTTATGCTGAGGAACCTGAGCTGGAGCAGAGAAGTCAGCCTTCTGCGTCCTATGTTCCAATTCCGAGCTCCCATACCGAGAAGCCCGTCGCAGCTGCTGACCACGCGGATGAGCCTCTTGAGGACATCATCGAACTTTCCGACGATGCTGGAGCTGATACTGTACTGATGGATGAAAATGTCCATGCTAGTGCTGAGGAAGTAAGGACAATTGCTGCCAATGTTCTCGCATCTGAGAGCGTCCTTCGCCAAGCGACTTCAGCTGTCCCTTCGCCTACGGCGATGACTGAGCCAGAGGCACCTGTTCCTGCGTGGAGCATTTGGGGCTAGCAGGTTGGGAATGCAGTCGCAGCTGGTGCGGCCTACACTCTTCCTCCTGACTACGAGAGATTGGAGCTCGCAGCTGATAGGAGAGCTATGGAGCGAGGGCAATCTTCGAACAACCCGGCAACCCGCATTCCTTCTCTTCATGATATCTTGGAAGGAACTGGTAAGTAGAGCTTTACTGTTCGCACGTCGCATTATTCGCTTGCGAGTATCATAACTTATTTTTGACGTCTTCTCAGGTTTGAAGCAAACCGATGTAGACTGGGTGGTTCGAATGCGTCTGACCTACCCGCAGTCGTTTGTGAGATCTCTGGAGATAGGGCCCTTCGACAGGAGGCTGTTTCTTACTGAAGCCATCTGGATTTTGGAGCAGCTATCTGCGGCTACGCCTGCGACCATTTCGGTCCATAGTGCTGAATTGTTATGCGGCATGTGCCAAAATCTCGTGACCAAAGTCCAAGGCAGAATGGGCTTCAAGTTTCTTATGAACAGAGTCACGCTGATTCGCGCAGCCGTAACTTTGAAGCTCGGCCACCAGAATCTCGCAGCTGAGAAGCAGAAGGTGGAGCAGCAAAAGCTAAAAGTCGATGAAGCTCTGAAGCTCTATCATGAAATGAATGCCAGGTGCGAGCTATTAAAGCAAGAAGTGGAACAAGTGGAGAAGCTGAGCGAGCAGTTCGAGCCCCAAGACTCCTTAATCAAGAATTTGCTTTGACTTTTTGAATTTCGAAAAATAGCAAGAAAAATAGCTAAAACATTAATGTAATGCCTTGAACATTAATGTAATGTTGCTAGGGTTTCTCCCCCTTTTTTTAACAACAACAATGAATTTTCCCGTTTTTACCCTTTTCCGGGATTTGATTGGATATTTCTGTGCATATCCAATTATGACATCAGCAATTGATACTCTGCTTGATTTTCGCGCTAATTTCTCGGCAGATAAGCACGCTTTCGTTGGGAAGTCCATCCGAATCATGACCATCCGTCATTTATTAGGATACGCAACTGAATCGTCGTAGCCTTTAGTAGGGTAATTGATTGTTACCGCTTTTCAAGGCGTAAGTGATTGAACTTACCCTCTTTTCAAATTCTGCTGACTCATCTTTGGCAACTGAAGAGTCTCTACAGGGTCTATATAAACCCTGTCTTTGCTATTTGGGTTCTTCATCCCCAAAAATGTGCTTTGCCGTGAGTCCTTACGACTGCTGGCTTCAACGCTTATTTTTCGTTGATTCATGGCAACTTCAAGTTGTGAATCCTGAGTTTGCGCTTTGTGCTGTAGAAATAGTTTCCAAGATCCACTTTATGAGGCTTATTGCTCTTTATAACCATCATAAAGAAGATGCAGATGATATCTCATGTGTGTTCGAAGAAATTTCTTCGTGTATTATGTTTGCAGGTCATGTTTCCGGCCGCCTCGTGGTGAGGTGCAGCGCCGAAGTGACCGTGCTACCGTCTCGTAATGAACGGCGAAATTCTCCTCTAGCATCCCTGGAGGAGGATTTCTTGCCTCTTCGTTCTTGAACTCAGGGTGTTCGTCAATGCCCTTGTCCACCATGACAAGGAGTCCATCACCAGAGGAATGACTGCTTCGCCTGTTTTGCAGAGCAGCATATGTCGAAACAGGAAGCTCCTCCGGCGCCTACCTTGATCAGACAGAGGCTTTTGTCACCCCTTGGGGTCTTGGGCGTATCGTTTCCCAAGTTTCGCTGCTAGGGATGTAGCGAATGACAAGCTGATCTCTTCGCGGCAGCACCCATTTTGCTACAGATCTTTGGCCGCAGATCTGCGTGTTGCATTGCCAGTGTTAGGACCGTTAGGTTCATCCTTTTTCAGTCGGGATTCCCACGATGTGTAACTTCATGCTTGTGAGTTACTTTTCGAATGTATTGTAAGCCATGTTGGCTGCGTAGTTAGATTCGAGCTTTTCGTTTGCAAGCTGCTATCTAGACAGATAAATTGTAAGTCATTTGACTCGTAATGATAAATAGCCTTTTGTATTATCTGCTGTCTCTTTACAACAAAATACAATTTCGCATGCGTTTCGGCATATTTCGCCTTGCATAATGCTATGTAATGGTTTCACATTTGCGATATATTAATTCGCTGATGCTTCGCTAGATCGTTCGAGATCATATTTTCGCAGCTGTGCCATCCTGGCAGATGGGCTTGTGGTTGGCCGTTGTGGATCATTTAAGATCATCTTCACAATGTTGCAAGTTGCTATCGTGGCAGATAGTCTTTAGTAGATCAATCAAGATCGTTAAATTGTGCGAGTTGCTATCGTTGCAGATAGGCTTTAGAAGATCGACTAAGATCATTTTTGCGTAGGCTGCTATCGCAACAGATAGGTTTTAAAGATCAATTAAGATCGCATTTGTATGTGTTGCTATCATGACAGATAGGCTTTAGAAGATCAATTGAGATCGCATTTGTATGTGTTGCTATCGTGACAAATAGGCTTTAGAAGATCAATTGAGATCGCATTTGTATAGGCTGCTATCGTAACAGATAGGCTTTTATGATCAATTAAGATCGCATTTGCATAGGCTGCTACCGTGACAGATAGGCTTTTATGATCAATTAAGATCGCATTTGCATAGGCTGCTATCGTGACAGATAGGCTTAGATGATCAATTAAGATCGCATTTAGACAGGCTGCTATCGTAAGAGATAGGCTTATATGATCAATTAAGATCGCATTTGTATAGGCTGCTATCGTAAGAGATAGGCTTAAAGGATCAATTACGATCGCATAGGTTGCTATCGTAAGAGATAGGCTTAGATGATCAGTCAAGATCGCATTTGCATAGGCTGCTATCGTAAGAGATAGGCTTAGATGATCACTTAAGATCGCAGTTGTACAGATTGCTATTGCGGCGAATAAACCATGATTAACAGTAATAACAAACTGAATAGAGCAACATAAACAGCTAGAAATGTGAACTTCTCATTTGGGAGAATTCTTTTATTATAACGCTCTCATATGGGAGATATGGGATTACAATCCTCTCATATGGGGGAGGAGATTGTGTAAATCGTAGCCATACAAGATATCAAGCAACGTTATAATAAAACGCATGAAATGAGAGAAGTCAGGGATAGTACTTCTTAATCCAGCGCATGTTGACTGAACTCGGAGTAGAGGTTGTGCCGTGCAACCTTCGTATGCTGCAGTAGCCACTGTCAAAGACTTCTGTGACTTCGAAGGGTCCTTCCCAGTTGGCTGCGAACTTCGGGTGAGTCGCTTCTCGCATGCAGTGATCAGATGCGCGCAAGACCAAGTCTCCGACTGCGAAATCTCTTCGCTGGACCGTCTTATTGTAGGCGCGAGCGATTCTTTCCTGGTATCGCTTATTGGTTCTCTTGGCTTGCTCTCGCTTTTCCTCCAGCAAGACTAAGTCGTGATCGCGTTGATTTTCATAGAGTGCATGGAAGGCCAGCCTTGCCGAGTTAACTCTAACCTCCGCAGGTACTACAGCTTCGGCTCCATAACATAGTAGAAATGGCGAGGCCCCTGTGGGTGTCCTCGGAGAAGTTCGGTAAGCCCACAGAGCTATGCATAGAGAGTCGGCCCACTTCTTGTGGTCATCTGCGACCATCTTGCTCAAAATTCTCAACAGCGTTTTGTTAGTCGCTTCAGCTTGCCCGTTTCCCTTTGGGTAATAAGGGGTAGAACATATCTGCCTGATATTGTACTCCGCTAATTTCGCAGCTACCTGGCGATTAACAAAAGGAGTACCGTTATCTGAAAGAATGGTGTTTGGGATTCCGAACCTGCATATGATGCTTTCCCGGATGAAATTGACCACAGCCAACGCATTTGCCGTCTTTAGTGGTATTGCTTCCACCCACTTGGTGAACAGCTCAGTTGCGGTGAGAATGAAATGATTCCCGTGCGACGTCGGTCGGATGGGACCGATGAAGTCCAGAGCCCATGTGTGAAATGGCCATGGCGTCCCTAGTGCATGTAAATCCACAGCGGGAGCGTGCACTAGGTTCCCTTTGAATTGGCATTCCTGGCAGCGTCGTACTTTGGTGCGGCAATCGACCTCCATCGTGGGCCAGAAATACCCGATTGAGAGGAGCTGCCTGCATAATTTCGCACCTCCTTGGTGTTCCACCTGATGAGAAAGGTCCATGACTTCTTGTGCTTCTCTGCCGTCTAGACATCGCAGCAAGTTGCCCTCGTGACCTCTTCGCCAAAGCAGGCTTTCCTGTACCACGTATCGAGACGCTTTCCTTTTCAATTTTTCGGCTTCTTTTCTTGACACGGGTACGATGCTCTGGGTGAGGAAATCAAATAGTGGCTTCCTCCAGTCCGTGTCGTCATCGGTTAGGGCGATGAGTAGAGAATCTTTGATTAGTGCGCAACTTTCGCACTTCCCTTGTATCAGGGCTGCGGCTGTTGACATGTCTGGCCAATGAATACCGTATCTCTGAGCCTTTCTGTAGATTGACACCTCGCTTTCCCCGCAGGCGTGTTGGTGAATCTTTTCTAACAGCTGCTGTCCCTCTTGCTCGGAGACGCATCGCATGAGTATTCCCCCAGGACCCTTGTAGTAAAGGGTGTTGTCGTGGATGCAGTATCCTTTTGTGAGTGCCCAGCTTTCGTTGCTGGTGCCCTTCGCAATAGCTTGCAGGATTGGTTTTCGCCAGTCTGCGTCATCCATGTGTTCGTCGTCGCACGCATCTTCTGTCAATGCCGACGATGTTCGCACTTCGATAGAAATCCTTGCGGGGCATTTGTCTATGCTGACCTTAGACCCCAAGGTTGCTAAGGCGTCTGCGTGCCTGTTGTCTGCTCGGGGCTTGTGCTCGTACTTCACATCGCAGAATTGCTGCATCAGCTTCTGTACTAAGGTGCGATAAGACAGGAGGTTGATCTCCTTCAAACCATATTCGCCCGAGGCTTGCTTAACAATCAGCTTGGAATCTCCCATGACTGTTAAGTTGCTTACTTCCAAAGCTTTCGCCGCACGGAGCCCCACAATGAGAGCCTCGTATTCCGCTTCGTTGTTTGTGACTGCGAAGTTGAGCTTTGCGGACATCTGTATGACTTCCCCATCTGGCTTTGTCAAGACTATCCCAATGCCTCCGCCTTTCCGGGTTGACGAACCGTCGAAGTGGAGAGTCCAATAGGGCACGCCGATTGCGTAGATTTCAAGGCCTTCGAGCTCTTCTTCGATCACGGGCTCGTGGCTGTTATCGGGGAACTGTGCCAGCAGATCCGCTACCGCCTGCGACTTGATCGCTCGCGGTCGTACGCATGTGATATCGTATTGGGAAATGGTCATGTACCATTTCGCCAGCCTTCCTCCCGGAGTAGTGTGAGTTAGCAAGTATCTTATGGGGTCGCTCTTGGTGACCACTACTACTTTGTGTGATGCAAAATAGTGTTTCAACTTCTCTATCACGAAGAATAAGGCAAGGCAATGACGTTCGATGTCTGTGTACCTCGATTCAGCAGGCTGCACGATGCGAGAAATGTAGTAGATAGGCCTCTCCTGGCCTTCATACTCCTGAGCCAAGAGCGCTCCTATAGACCTCCTTGTAGATGTCAGATATAGCAGAAGCGGTGATCCCAGTTGAGGCGCGATCATTATCTTTGAGGACGTGAGTAAATCCTTCAGTTTTCCGAATGCGGCTTCGTGCTCCGGAGCCCAGTTGTACGCGGCGTCCTTCTTGAGAAGAGTGCTGAAACAGCATGTGATTTCGGCAATTGCTGGGATGAATCTCCGCAGATAGGATAGCTTTCCTAAAAATGTCTTTAATGCACTCTGATTATGGGGTGGCGTCATGCCAGTGATAGCTGATACTTTCGCGGGGTCGGGCTCGATCCCTTGGCGATGAACCACGCATCCCAAGAATTTCCCTGATGTCACCCCGAACGCGCATTTCATGGGATTCATCTTCAGTTGAAAGCGCCTGCATCTATTGAACACCTTTCGCAGATCTGCGAGGTGGTCTGCTTCGTGCGTGGATTTAACCACTAGGTCATCCACATAGAATTCCATCTCTTTGTGCATCATGTCGTGGAATAGAGCCATCATGGCCCGCTGATAGGTCGCGCCCGCGTTCTTAAGACCGAACGGCATCACCGTGTAGTTAAATACCCCTACAGGAGTGATGAATGCTGTTTTCCGCGCATCTTCGGGATCCATCTTGATTTGGTTGTATCCGCTGAAGCCGTCCATGAAACTGAACATGCGATGACCCGCTGTTGAATCGATAAGCAAATCGATGTTGGGCAGTGGGAAATCGTCCTTAGGGCAGAAGCGATTGAGATCTCGGAAGTCCACGCAGATGCGGAGCTGTCCGTTCTTCTTCACCACTGGCACGATGTTGGCCAGCCATGTGGGATGATGATTCGGCTCTATGAACTTGGCATCTAGGAGTTTGACAATCTCCTGCTTGATCTTCACGTTAAGCTCTGGCCTGAAGCTTCTTGTGCTCTGCTTGACCGGTTTAGACCCGGGGATGATGTCTAAACGGTGCATGGTGATGCTTGTATCCAGACCTGGCATCTCATCATACTCCCATGCGAACACATCCTTGTATTCAGTTAGGAGCTGTAGCAGCCCCTATTCTTCTTCGCTTGTGAGATCTGCGCTCAGGAAGACTGGCCTTTTCTTTTCCTCGTTCGGGCTGAGGAACACTTCCTTTAGCTCTTGCTTTTGCGGTCTTGGCCTGTCTTCCATGCATTCAGGCGCTTCTTTGAGTTTCTCGTCTGGAGTGCCCTGTGTTGGCTCTTCCGTCAGCGCAATTTGCTCGATTTGATTGATTTGCCCAGGGATATCCCCATGCCCGTGTGAGGACATCCCCGCGCACCTTCATATGCGGTAGCATTTCTTCCCATTGGCGTAGAAGCTCTCTATCTCCTTGCCCTCGGGGTCATGCTTTGCGATCCTCTTCAGAGTATACACGTTCTTTCGATGATATGCGATACGCGGCGCCTCTTCGC
The DNA here is from genome assembly GCA_023055425.1 of Linanthus parryae. Classification (NCBI taxonomy): domain Eukaryota; kingdom Viridiplantae; phylum Streptophyta; class Magnoliopsida; order Ericales; family Polemoniaceae; genus Linanthus; species Linanthus parryae. Next base: position 44,179,084 of record JALGPY010000009.1, read on the forward strand.
GTGTAGGCGGCTTTTCCTTGGCATCTTCCCTTGTCACCATTACTCCTGCAGGCGACTGGTCCTTGATGTCCTCCCAGAGAGGCAAAGGAGTAGGGTTGAATGGCCCGGGTGTTTGCTCATCTGCCATCTCAGTGAACCACACCGCCTCGCTGAGATGTGCTTCGTCCAAGTTGAACGGGTTTGTCGAAGCCGGTATCTCGACTATTCTGTCGTTCCAGATAGCTTTCATAACCTGGTGAGCCGTCGAAGGAACTGCGTCGAAGCGATGAATCCAGGCTCGACCTACAATCATGTGGTACGTGGTGTTCGCGTCTATGACATAGAACTTTGCTGAGCACTTGATTTTGCCAATTTGAACGCCCAGGCGGATCCACCCGATCGTCATTCTAGAGTCGCTTCCGAATCCCATGAGCGGAGATGAACGTCTGACGATCTTGTGCTCGGGAATCCCTGCTAGCTTCAGTGTGTGGAGCGAAACGACATTGACCGCGGCTCCTCCATCGACGAACGCTCGTTTGAACTCGACGCCATTGATGATGGCGGTCACGTACAGAGGTCTCTGATGGCTCGCATCCGTCTTCTTGTCGCTGGCAGAAAAGGTCATAATCTTTTCTGTAGAGCGGGATGCCCTGATGACTTTCCCGTTGGAGACTACAAGGTCCTCCTCGTAGTCCTCTGCTATTCTTAAAATCGCTTTCGTCATATCAGTCCGGCACTTCTCGGAGAACTTCATCTTGTCGAAGAATTTGTTGAAGCCATGCGACCCTTTCATGCGGTCGGCACGTTCATCCTCTGTGTCCATGCTATAGTCTTCGTCTTCATGGACCTCGGCGACGATGGGCAGGCCATCCTCTGCGACTTCTTCCAAGTCGACGATCGAGATCATGGCGACCTCTTTTCCCTTCGAGCCCTGCTCCGTATGCGCGGGGAGCGGGTTGTTGCCCACATCCTTCCGGTGATCGCTGACGATAAGCTCGCCATTCTTCATCTTCTGATCGAACGCGAACCTAAGTTTCTTGCACTCGGCCGTGGGATGCATGACCTTGCCGTGGTACTCGCACCACTTAGGGTCCCTCACCATCTCCTTGGAGGGTGTTTTCTCGAGCGGTGGCAGGACGCCGTCCTTGCGCCACTGTCTGCAGAGATCACTTGCTTCCTCTACCGAGCATGGCAGAGGCGGTACATCAAAGTTCGCAACCTTCGCTTGTTTCTGGGGCGAAACTGTATTGACCTCAGCTTCGCGTCCCCTCTTGTAGCTAAACCTCCCGATCTTGTAAGTAGTGCCGCTCGCAGGTCGCTCTGGAGCGCTCTTCTTTTTCTGTCTCTCGACTATAGGCTCGATATTCTTCGTGCATTCGATTAGCTTTGAAAACGTAGGTGTTTGCAAATTGATTAGCATACCTTTGTATTCATCTCGCATGCACTGCAGGCATATCTCTACGAGCCGGCTTTCAGGCATTGGATCTTTGCACTCCAAGGATTTCGCCCTGAATTTCTTGATGAAAGTGATTCCGTCCTCTTCGCGCTTCTGGTACATCCGCGAGAGATGGATCATCGTCACCTTTTCTTCCATCTGGAAGAACTTGGTATAGAACTTCTGGACCATGTCGTCCCAAGTCTTCACGGATCCGGCCTCCAATGTTCGGTACCATTTGTATGCTACGTTCCCAAGAGACTTTGGGAACTCTCGCATCAGCAGTTTGGGATCAGCTCCGTACGGACCCATGACATCAATGAAACGCATGACATGCTCATGAGCGTTTCCGTTGACATCCTCGAACTTATCCCATTTAGGAGCCTTGTACCCCGCCGGGTTAGGCATGAGATAAATTTCCCGTGGAATGGGTGGATCGTTGTCTAGCTTTGGGATAATGGTATCCGCGAATGACTGATGAGCCAGAATAGTGTCCACGCGCTTCTGCAAAGACGTCATGCATTCTGGAATGCTCCCCTCGGTAGCTGTCGGAGGGGTTGCCGTAGGCGGTGGCGACACATACGCCGCCGGAGGGTTGGGAGCATACTGACTACCCGCATTTCCCCAGATCATTGTTGGGGGAGGCAAAGGGTACTGCAGAGTTGGGTTGGACGCCAAAGCCGAGGGCTGAGGAGCGTGAGCAGCAGGAGGCAGCATCTGTGCCGTTGACCCCTGAACCGAAGGCAGCTGCGTAGCCGACGGTGGAGTCTGCAGATGAGGGTTGGGAGGTGCGGTTGACACTCCCAATCCTGGTGCGGTAGGGGTTCCTCCTCCCTGAGAGATAGCGGCGGCGGATGAAGGGTTTGGCGCAAGGGTACCCAGAACGGCCAAGATTTGCTCTAATTGCGCAGATTGAGCCTTGAGAGCTTTCGCCTGACTTTGGACAGTGGCGTCCAAAGACTCTAACGTCGGTGTCTCGCCGGGAGTCGTTGGAGTACGGCGGGTCTCGTCTCCCGAGGGAGTTTCGGTGGAGGGCGATCGGTTGCTGACATCATCCTCCTGAGACATGGTTGCTTTTGTTGGTAAGTTCACGTCGGGTTCACCATAATGTGCACAAGAGATTCCGGCGGGGAGACCTCCGTGTACACCGTATGTAGTGGATCGAGGATCGCACAGGAAGAGTGGGGTTGTGTGTAGGGAGAGAGTAAGGCAGTAGCAACGTCTGAGAGAGAGACAGAGGTTTGGCAGAGCTTCCGCGTATAGCAGTGTGTTCTCCTTTGTATGGAAAGGTTGACGATCTATATATACTGGAGAACGTAACCGTTGTAGTGTGGTTAATGCGCCCATTGATGGCGGCTTAATTAGCTTAACCATAACGGCACGTTCGTCCGAGTATATAGGGACCGTTACAGCACGTGGTGCGCGAATACCGGAACCGTTACGAGGTTGACCGGGTTTGACCGGATTGACCGGGTTTATGGAGCTCGTGCCATAAATCTCTCAAAACAGTTACTAAAGGTCGCGCGCGGGCTTGGCTCGCACGCGACAGGGCTTACTCTAGCCTCCAAACCACAAAGTCCCTACAAGTCCCGTGCAGTGGTATGCGGGGGCTCTGTCTCGCAGCCCCCACATGGATCAGCTCGGCTGGTGATCCAGTGTGTGTGGAGCACAATATGGTGTGCTGGATGGCTGCCACGTGGCCAAGATCTGTCAGCTCAGAAAGCAGTATCTACACCCCTTATCCTTCTTCGCAGATGAAATAGCCACTGTATTTTCTTCCATTACACCCAACGGGTTGTTGAAAACAGTGACATGTTCGGGTTGTTCCATCTCTGAATTTTTTGGCGACTTCACGATGTCTCCTTCCGATTCCTCCATAGCTTCGTCTTCTTTTCTACATTCCGTGAGGTTGAAAATACTGACCATAAAAAAACACCCGAGCACCCCGAAACGAGGATCACAGATCACACGGCATGCAGACGGAACCACATCAGCGATGATGCCTTGACCGACATCAACAGAGCTGTCCAACATAGCGGGCACATAAACGGAAATGACAACCTGTTCCCCAGAAAAACAACTGGACTCAGCACAGCAGCTAATAGGAGCAATAGGCAAGTCATGCACATGTTGATCCGGACAATTGTCTTTAGAACACCGACCCAATTCAACATTTCCAAATCTATTTAAAATTGCACAACCACAACCAACACCTCCAGGTGCATTCAGCACATCAGACGAATCATCCAAACAGAGGCCTTTCTGGCACGTTGAATCCCTATGACATGACATAAGTACCCGTCTTCGGGTACACAAATGCACAAGATAGAGACAAACACAAAACAAAAAAGGAAAAGCATCAGAAAAAATCCAGCAAAAAACACAAACAAATCGTAGTTCGTAAGAAAATCACAACACAACCATTAAAAAATGCATTGAACCGAAGCGGGCGGAGTAATATCCTAATGCACGGACACAATCCAACATTATAGAAAACCTTTTAAATGTTAGTACCTCGGAAACACCGGCCGCTGCAAACCACCAGCAAAAACCAGAACCTGTCTACAAAAAAAAGAAAAACACACAAGAAATAATCACCACGGCCGACCAGCAGCATTAAGTTGTAAACCCCTATGACAACACCATAGCATCTTGTCAAATGAACCAAATATGTACAACAAGCCATTTGGGAACAGGTAAGGGCGAGATAATAACAGAAAACTAAGAAATTGGACCGAAACACCCAAACCATTAGAAAAATCCGAAAATAAAACCCAACCCCAAAAACCACACATGCATAACCCCAAATACGGTATAACAATATATCATCTGGAAAATAATGACATCAATCAAACAAAAAAGGCAAAAAAAAAACACCCATAAGCATTAAAAAAACAGCCGAGAATTGAACCCAAAAGTCCAAAACAGCACATGCAAAAACCCACACAATCACAGAACAACAATTGGCATACCAGGGACCAAAAAATTATTTGGACTTCAAAGCAAGGATTTTGCAACCCTGAAAACAATGGAGACATAACTGCATGTAAATTAAGGGCAAATAAAGAAAGAGAAAATAAACATGATGAAGCAACAGACGAAATCTCCAAACCCAACCACACATGCATAAACCCCAAATACGGTATAACAATAGATGATCTGGAAAATAATGACACCAATCAAACGAAATAGGCCAAAACACCCATAATCATTAAAAAAACAGCCTGGAATGAAACCCAAAAGCCCAAACCAGAACATGCACAAACCCACACAAACACAAAACAACAATTGACACGAAAACAGAAAAACACACAAGAAGTAATCACCAGCACCTACCAGAAGCACTAAGCTGTAAACCCCTACGACAAACTCAACCATAGCATCTTTTCAAATCAGCCAAATAGGACATGAAGCCATTTGAAAATAGGTAATGACGACATAATAATGGAAAACTAAGAAATTGGACCAAAACACCGAAATCATTAGAAACATCCAAAAATAAAAGCCATCCCCAAAAACCACACATGCATAAACCCCAAATACGGTATAACAATAGATCATCTGGAAAATAATGACATCAATCAAATTAAATAGGCAAAAAAAAATGCATAAGCAATAAAAAACAGCCATGAATGAAACCCAAAAGGGAAAAACAACACATGCATAAACCCACACAAACAAAGAACAACAAATGACAACGAAGGCATACCAGCGGCCAAAAATGATTCAAACTTCAAAGTAAAAATTATGCACCCCTGCAAAAAATGGAGACATAATTGCAAGTAAATTAAGCGTAAACAAAGAAAGAGAAAATAAACATGAATAAGCAACAGACGAATTCTCCATACCCGTCTAGATAGAAATGACCTGTCCACAATCGAATAGCAAACGTGCCAATAGAAAATCTAAATAAAGAAAACGTATCGAACAATATACGACAACGTCGCAACGTAAAAATGACCGAGAAACCCGTACATTTCACATTAATAACACTATCATAGTATAAAGGCAAAATACAGGAAGGGGCACCATAGTCATTAGCACTCCCAAAGGTCGCCTGAGGGTTGTCCATCGAACAATCCACCGTAATCACAATAATTACGGACATACCAACGTCAGATAAACCAAATCCCAACTAACGAAGGGCAAACACGTAATTCCGCAATAAACAACAAACAAAATGCGAAATGACCGGGAAAGCCTAAACATTTTACATTAAAAACATCATCACAAAACTATAATGGCAGAATACAGATAGGGGCACCACAGTCATCAGCACTCCCAAATTTTACTTAAGGTTTCTCGATCAAACAACGCACCACAATCACAATAATTACGGACATACCAACATCACCTATACAAAATCCAAACTAACGGGGGGGGGGGGAGCAAGACCGTAATTGCGCAATCAACAACAAACGGAATGCACCGAATCGACATGACGTAAAAATCCCTCCTATTAGAGCCAATTCACATCCCGCAAAACTACAATGACAGAAGGAACCCAAGGACACCAGCGTCTTTCCACCAAGCCACCCCACGAGATTGACCACAACAGCCACCCATATTACGAAAATACCACCAATTCCCAATTCAAAGAGCAAAATCACAAAGGGCAGCGAAGACAACCAAAAATCGCTTAGTCTCTTTTAGTATAGCAGATAGATTTAGGCTAAATCAAGTTTAGCCTCCAACAAAATCAATGTGTTAGCGTTCGCTGTTACTGATTAGCGACGACCCTAACAATTATCATTTGGGAGTTTTGGCCACTCTTCTTCTATGATATTGTCCTTCTCTGGAACAGTGATTGATGGGAGATGGGGGATTCCTGGTGAAATCAAAGTGTTGCCCTTGATGGTCTGGCTGAGGACCGATCGGGTTTCGGGTAGGGTCAGGCCTCGGGTAGAACCGGGCACTAACTTTTCGACTATGGGACGGGTTTCGAGTGTCATGTTTGGGGTCTAATAGGGTTTCGGGTCTCATGGGTTTTTGTCAGTGTCGGGTTTCGTCAAAACCGCACTTTGACCCGGTGATTTTACTAATTTAACTTATGTTTCTTCTCTTTCAGCTTACTTCACTTTTTAACACTATTACTGCTACACTTTGACCCGGTGATTTGGTTAGCAAAAAGATATACAAATTTAGTAATCTTTGCATGATCTTGTAGAGTAAACTCTATTGTACAATACTATGAAGAAATTGCCATAAAATTATATCGTTTTGCTATCCAAATCACCTAGTCAAAATAGCCCAGTTAGAGATAAAAAAGTCAACCCAAGTTGAAAGAGAAGAAACAGAGGTTGTATTTAACACCAATATCAGAACACAATCTGCAAGTATTTATTTATAGGTAGGTACTGCGAGCACGATTTCATTAGTTGAGATTCGCACATCTTTTTTTAACACCAATATCAGGATCCACAAGTATTGAGTAGCAATTATGTACTGGAACATGATGTTTTCATTATTTTAGATGCAAGTATCTCTTGCCTGACAATAATTTAACATCAAGGTTCATATCACCATGTGCAAGAATTAATTTGAAATCAGGCATCTCCTCACAATCATTTAACGCCAAATGCGATGATGATGATGATTATGCGACTTTTCTTTGTTTTTGTTATCTTTCTTTTTTTTTGTTATTATTTGTTTGGAAAAATTGCTCCTAACCAGTATACTGGAGAAACACCAACCAGTCGTCTATACCGGGGAAAGAAGGGGCACTAAAACACCACAAACATGAAGCTGAAACATTTCTCGTCCTTTTCTTTGGTGGCAGCGATGCTCTTGGTGGTTTCCTACCCTTATTTCCCCTCCTCCGAAATCGGTGCTTTGGTCGATGACACCGTCACAATTTCATTTTTTCGGGGTGTTCTCAAAGGGCTAGGAGGAGGAGGCGGCAGATCAGCAAACACGGCGAATCCCCAAGCACCACCACCACTACCACGGTCAGGTCCAATTTCAGTGCCAGACTTCAGCACATGCCAGCCGGGGAATTTTTCGGATCGAATTATACCGATGAACAACTGCTGTCCGCCGGTAAACACAAGCCCCGCCGTGGACTTCGCTCTCCTCCGTCCTAAGAGTAGAAATTTACGTGTGAGGCGTGCATTGCACTTGCTCGACGACGAGTACATGGCCAAGTTTGCAAGAGCTATCCAGCTGATGCGGGAGCTTCCAGACAACGATCCGCGGAGCTTCACTCAACAAGCGAACGTCCATTGCGCTTACTGTGGCGGCGGCCACAGGCACGTGGGTTTCCCAGACACAATGCTTGATGTTCACGAAACGTGGTTCTTCTTCGCCTGGCACAGAATGTACACATATTTCTACGAAAGGATACTAGGTAACCTCATCGATGACCCCACCTTTGCGTTGCCGTACTGGAACTGGGATTCCACTGAAGGAATGCAGATCCCGGAGTCTTTTGCCGACAGGAACTCCACGTTTTACGAGGAACACCGCGACAAGAAGCACCAGCCGCCAGCAACACTCGATCTAAACTACGACGAGATCACGGATTCAACCGCCAGCGACCAACAGCTGAAGAAAGCCAACCTTGTTACCATATATAGACAAGTGGTTACTGCTGGCGCGACTGCAGAGCTCTTCCACGGAAAACCCTATTACCCGGGGGACAAACCGTTTCCCGGTGTACCCTCCTTCGAGATGGTTCCTCACGGAAGCGTTCACAGGTGGGTCGGAGACCGGCAGAACCCGGGTTTTGAGTTCATGGGGGCGTCGTACGTGGCGGCACGGGACCCTCTGTTCTTCGTCCATCATTCTAATGTTGATCGTATATGGACAACATGGAAAACCCTCCCGGGAGAGAACCGGGCTGATTTTACCGACCCGGACTGGTTAAACTCGGAATTCATGTTCTACGACGAGGAAGCTCGTTTGGTTAAAATGAAGGTTAAAGATTGTTTGGATTTAGCAAAGCTCGGGATTACATACGACGATGCTGGCATCGCCCCCCCTTGGGCTAGCGCTCGACCAACCCCCCGCGTGGTCGATAAAGAGAAGACGAAGAAGAAGAAAATCATCCCGACCTCCAATCAGATGTTCCCAATAAAACTGGATAAGGTGATGAGATTGGTGGTCCCACGGCAGCTAACAAAGCCGGAGTTGAACCTGAGAAACAATAAGGAGGAGGTGCTAGTGATACAAGGGATAGAGGTGGATGGAACTGACAAGACTGTCAAGTTTGATGTGATTATTAACGATGAGGGGAACGAGGACGGGATTGGACCAGCCAATACAGAGTTCGCAGGAAGTTATCGGAGTAAACGCGGGAAGCGGGTTGAGAGCTTGAGATTGGGGGGGATAAGTGAGCTGCTTGAGGGCTTGGGGGCTCAACATGACGAAAGTGTGGTGGTCACTTTGGTCCCAAGGTACAGCCCCCGCGCTGGGACTTCCGTGACTATTGGTGGTGTCATGTTTGACTTCTTCCCTTAATTATCGCGTCAAGCTCGCTAAGACATGGCAGGTTATGGGTGGGGGGATCTGTGCTTTCTCATTGAATACTTTTGTTTTTTGATCGACTGTTGATAATTCAATATGACGATACACTTGTTGAGGCAGAGGAGACACCACATTCCTTGTGGTGGAATGTACATGTTCTTTCTTTTTTCGCCCGCCTTTCCATAGTCAACACAAAACTGTGATCCCTACAGCCACTGAAGAGCAGACTATGAGAGCAATAATGTATGCCTTCATTGTTTTTGTAACTAGTATGTCGTATTTTCGCTACAATCATCCAACACTGTTTTTATATGGCAAGACTGGATAAGCTTGAAGCAAAATTTTCCAACCACAGGAGTTGTGCTGAAGTTTACATACATTGATCGTTCAAACTTCAAATTGTAGGAAATATTAAGGATGCTTCTCAGTTGATATTGGGTATTTCATTGCACAAACAACGACTCATCCAAACAAAAACGAGATGTCTGATTCAGTGGGGGTTTTCAAATCCTTCTTCTTTCGAAAGAGATGTCTGATTCATTGGGGGTTCTGGTTCTGGTTTTGTCCTCTGCTCCAGAAATCACCACCTCCACCATAGCCTCGACGAAGACAACAAACCCAGATGTGTGTTTTATCAAATCCTCCTACTCGGTGTTGAATTTCTGAGTTTAGTATGGTTGTGGTTGTGTTTTGCCTTCAATTGTGGATTTTATCACCTAAAAAATTGAGATTGATCTGGTCATTGGTGAGCAAAATTGATAGTGCAAAAGCTTGTTAAGCAGACTTCATGGCCCAACTTATAAGGAGAAAGAAATTAGTGCAAAATCCCAATCTATCTCTTGTTCTTCACTATTCTTACTACTTATTGTTTAAGCGACTAGAGATTTATTTGGTCTCAGATGTGGTTGTCAAAGAGATGGACAGAAAACGAGTTTTCTCTTTATGTCTTTTTTTTGTTGTTAAGTAGATTAGAGAAAAGAAAAATATTGTCTATGAAAGATGAATGGGTGAATTAGATTGTATTCTTGGTGTTCTTTTTTTTTTTTTTTTTTGAAACAAGTATCTTGGTGTTCTTGATGTATAAAAGTATGTATTATTATTACTCTGGATCTGTTTTATCATACCTGCTATGTGAGAGAGAGGGAGACTGGGTGGATCTTTGATTGGTGTTCTTGAATCGAGTAATCTAATTTATTGAAATGTTCGTGGTGTTCTTGATGTTATTGGCATGATATTCTTGGTGTTCTTGTTGATAAACTTGGCCAAAAAAATCAGAAAATGCATAGGGGTAATACGGTCCGAAAAAATTCAATATACCACATATCTAACGGACATGAGAGAAGGGTGCAAACTGTCCACGAAATATCCAGTTATTTGGATGCGGAGTGTCTTTATCCAAAATCCAGGTTAGCGGGGTGGAATTTTCCCTAAACTCAGGGGTGGTCAGTTTCTTTTACCCTTTGAGAAATTAAAATTCATGTTAGTTATCAAGGTAAAATATGTTAACTTGTAGGCACATTTAAAGTAGACTTTAGAGGAAAATGTGCAGCGAGTAAATAACACAACATATTCTACATAAATCATTTTCCTCTTTAAAGAAAGTGACAGTTCCAAAAAAAGTCCCTCGCCAGAAGCCTTCCACTGCAGAGAAGGAAATTGTTTCTGTTGCCTCATGCCAGGTCCAGGAAACACCACCCCCCCCCCCCCTCCCCCCCGGTGTCGTTATATTCAGTTAAGTTTCCAGAACTTGTATTGGTCTTTTCGTTGGTTTTAGCTATTTCTAATGGTCCTTTGGGTTCAATGTTTGTTCAGCTAGTGTCTTCTTGCTTGAACAGTAGTTATGTTAGGTTTTGCTAGTTGTTTTAGATGATGGTTATATGGCTTGTATTCTAATTCCAAATCAGACTGAAGCAAGTCTATGCACCATTCTCGAAACTCCCAAGTCAACTCAATAACAAAGACAAAACAAGACAAACAGCTTTACAACAAAAGGAAAACACTTAGTGAGATAATAAAACTGGAATCAGGCACCAAGTGGTGGCATATTGAATATCTGTAGGACCCTGCTTCAAGTTTTAAGTTAAAGATTACTCCCTCCCTCCGTCCCACGCGATTGGTTAAAATGTTAATCGGGTGTTATTTGGGTCTAGCGATTTGATTAGTCAAACAAGTCAAGAATTATAAATTTTTTGCACAGTCTTGTAGAGTAAACTAGCCTCCAGAAATTTATTTTTAACTAAAGATACACTAACAGTGTATAAAGTGTCCTACGTCACCTGGCAAATTTATTTTCATGTCCTCTTACATTGGATAAAATTGATACATGAATACGCAAATCCTGCCAATATACCTTAAATCTGATAACGCTGGAGCCTGGCCAGCTGCGACTGCGAGCACCTCAACTAAATCCGGAACGCTGGAAGGAGCAAGTGGAAGCCTCAGTGGCCTCGGGAAAAAAAAAAAAAAAAAAGTTTCAGCATATGAACCACAATAAATAGACTCTCCAAAGTTCAAATGAGACATTTTCAATAAGCGACGGTGAATTAAAACAACTTTCGTCTGCGAGAAGACTAATTGCATTCTCAAGTTCAAATATATATTATTGGACAAACAAACCGTGAAGCCAACAAATTGACTCTCCAGTTTCATAAACCACGAAAAGAACTCGGATGAGTAAGGAAACTTCACATCGAAGCCAAAGAAACCACCTGCATTACACAGGGCAGTCAATGGCCATCGGATCTGACAACATTTTCAGGGTTCACCAGTGAAATACACACATTATAAGTTCAAACACATAAAAAGACAGGGATTCTATGAAGATGTTGACCAAAAACTTGTGAACTCTGTCCACATTAGGTTCCTTGGACAGACTAGGAATCAGTAACCAGTTAATGGTATCTTAGTCATGTGGACATATACTAGAAGCTCGGCACAGCTAAAAAGTAGTAGCACCAGGAGATCTTCTAGATAGTGCAAACCCATCATAAGTAGGTACCTGTTATGATTCATCACCTTCCTCTCTGTCTTCAACTGGGTAACACTTAGATGTTACAGTCATAACAGAATTTTCAGCTGACAATTGACTAAGTGCTAATTGCTCCAAGGATAAGTTACAAAGAATAATCAATGCTTCCCAGTACCAGTGTCCAACACTTGACTTGCGTAAGAGCATGTTATGTTGCGAACATAAATTTATCAAGTTATTGGTCGTAAGGTTCTGTGAATACAAAAATAAACACAAAGAAATCAGACCATATTAGAAATAAATAGTTACGAAATTTCCAAGTTAATCAATTAATAGCTGCTTGATATTAGAAAATTTCATATTGCTGCGAGGTTCAGATCACCCTGTTTAGTTTCTAATAATCTTTTTGATCTTTTAAAATTCTGCATGCTGACAAGCAGATTCTTATTTATTTATTTATTTATTTATTTATTTATTTATTTATTTATTTATTTATTTATTTATTTATTTATTTATTTATTTATTTATTTATCTATTTATTTATTTATTTATTCTGAAATAAAATGCAATTTCATTAATACTAAACAGAAATTGCATCCTTAGCCAAAGACCGCATAAGGAACAAAGGGGGGAGAAAAACGATAAGAATCTCATGGTAAGTTTAGTTTGGGTCCAAGAGATTGATTCCCTGTATGATCTCATGGAGTTTGTGTAAATTCGGGACAAAAACGATAAGAATGATCTAGGTAATTAAAATTCACGTTGGTTAACTTTAGGGGAAGACGAGCAGCGTGTACAGTGCATCAATCATTTTCCTCTGACTCCAACTCAAACTTGAGAAGTCCATGCACCATTCTAGAAACTCCCAAGTCAACTCAATAAACAAAGACTGGTAATAAGACATGCAACAGCTCTACAACAAAAGGAAAAGGCTCAGTGAGTTAATAAAACTGCGAAGTATCGTTGACAGAGTTGGATTCAGGCAGCATGTGGTGGCATATTGAATCGATCTAGAAGTACATCTGTAATTAGTTGCACCAACCAAGGTGTGGTTTAGCCTTAACAATCATATCATGGTTTCATTCAGTCAATGGCCTTGTAGCCCTAACCGAACCAGGATTTTAGTTCAAGATTAAGTAATTGGACTCCTACACATGTATCGGGTAAGTAAGTCAATAGGACATGTTCAACAATACCATTTCAGTTCTTCCTAACAGGATCTTCAAAATTTTATTTTTAGCTAAACATACACTAATAATGTATAAAGTGTCTAGTTTGCATATGTTGCTTAGAAAATACCACTATCGCAAGGATATAATATAGATACAAAGGAAACCTAAAAAGTTGGACATCTTGTCCCCGTGCATTGGACCACAAGTGATACTTGCTTGCACAAGTGTAGCCAATATGCATCACCAAGTCCAGCTAAAATAGCTAAAAATACCGTAAAAATGTGACACAATTTAACTGTTAGGTATCATGGGCACTAGGAATCGAACAGCAAACAATATCGCATAATCAGCACTGTTTCATGTTAGGTTTGACTTTCTTCAGCAGGCTAAATGTACTGTTTTATGTTACCAAGAATGATTTTCCTCTTTGAATTACAGATTTTGGATAGTATAAGCCCCAACTGATAACATTTTCAGGGTTCACCAGTTATATACATACATTATAAGTTCAAACACACAAAAAGATAAGGATTATATGAAGATGTTAACCAAAAACTTATGAACTCTGTACACAATAGGTACGTGGACAGACTAGGAATCAGTAACCATTTAATGGTATCTTAGTCATGTGGATATACACTAGAAGCTCGGCACAGCTAAAAAGTAGTAGCACCAGGAGATCATCTAGATAGTGTAAACCCATCATAAGTACCTGTTATAATTCATCACCTTCCTCTCTGTCTTCAACAAGGTAACACTCAGATTTTACAGCCATAACAGAATTTTCAGCTAGCAGTTGACTAAGTGCTTAATAGCTTCACAGCGCACTTTGAGGATAATCGGGTCTCTGAGTACCCGTTGCGTAAGAGCATGTTATGTTGCGAACATAAATTTATGAATTGATTGGTCATAAGGTTTTGTGAATACAAAAATAAACACAAAGTAATAAGACTATATAAGAAACAAGTAGTTACAAAATTTCTAAGTTTATCAATTAATTACTGCTTGATATTGGAAATTTTCATATTGTTTCGAGGTTAAGATAACCTTGTTTAGTTTCTAATAATTAATAGTCTTAGGACGGTTTTGTATGTACCGTACTTAGTAGAGGATTACGATTGTAATTAGCAAAATTAGTGTATGTAATTTCTATATAAGCTTTGTGAATATTCAATAAAAATAAATTTTTATTGAATATTCACAAAGCTTATATAGAAATTACATACACTAATTTTGCTAATTACAATTGTAATCCTCTACTAAGTACGGTACATACAAAACCGTCCTAAGACTATTGAATATTCACAAAGCTTATATAGAAATTACATACACTAATTTTGCTAATTACAATCGTAATCCTCTACTAAGTACGGTACATACAAAACCGTCCTAAGACTATTAATAATTTCTTTGATCTTTTAAAATTCTGAGCGCTAGCATGCAGATTCTTATGTATTTACCTTTTTGAAAAAAAATACAAGATTCATTAATACTAAACAGAAATTGCATCCGTAGCCAAAGACCGCATAAGAAACAAAGGGGGGAGAACGTAAATACACAAAATTACAATCACCTGCCAACGCTAATGACGCCATTAAATGCGCTGGAATATTTCCCTTGCCACAAAACATACTGATGAATCTAGATCTTCTCTGATTAATTTCCTTGCCTCCTCCACTACTCTTCCAACTTCAGTTCACCATATCGGTGATGCAATTTCTTAATATACTTGACTTCCAAATTACTATGATTCACTACGTTTGATCTAACCATGAATTGTTCTTTTATCACATTTACAGATTTAGATAACTGAAGCCCTCGCATAGAGAAATGTGCAGTTCCGATATAAAGACAATGTTTGTTTCTACACGAGAGAAAGAACAGATATTAGGAAAAAGGGGTTTGATGGTTGTAGAGCAATAAGTTCATAAGACTAACAATACTTCATGGTAAGAACAAGAAAGAATTGATGAAGAACCAAACAAAGATCTTCGGATTTCACACTGGCCTGAAGAACGCTGATGAGTTGCTTGCTGTCTCCGAACTGTCTATGCAATTGCCACAGCTATGCCTAGGTACTAGACCTGTATCAATCATTTTATGTGTGCTACTTAGTTGCTTCCCACTCATGGTTAAAAGAAATGAACAATTAACCTAATCAATCACAGTACTTTATATTCTGAGAACAATTTCCAACTTTCATGTGATTTATCTGAATAAGTGAGGCATAAGGGTTTAGAATTGAAAGTCGGCCATAGAAAACAATCAATAAGTACTTGCAAATGGTTGCTTTCACATGTTTTGAGGGTTTAAT
Organism: Linanthus parryae; assembly: GCA_023055425.1. Lineage (NCBI taxonomy): Eukaryota > Viridiplantae > Streptophyta > Magnoliopsida > Ericales > Polemoniaceae > Linanthus > Linanthus parryae. The sequence continues at coordinate 44,194,416 of JALGPY010000009.1, forward strand.
TTCAACAACATTGTCTTTGGTCGTAGTTCCGATAGTTGAGTATAGAGTAGAGATAAGTCTACTTACCAGCCAAAAGTATCACCTTTATATAATGTTCCTGATCACCAAAAATGCTATAAAATATACTTCCAGCTGCAAAGAATTATCCATTTATTTATTCCATATCCTTCTTACAAACAGAAACAGATAACAAGCAATTTCCTTTTTACAGAATAAGCAAACCCATGATTCTACGAAGGCAATCAAGCGGAGCGCAAAATTAGCACGATATGACACATCGAGATTGAGACAGAGCATTTCCTTTTATTTACGAAATAACATTAGAAGAGGCACGAAACTTCAAGACCTCAACCTCCACAGCCTCCGCAACCTCCACCACCACAGCCTCCGCAACCTCCACCACCACAGCCGCCATCACCGCCTGACCCACCATCACCGTCACCACCTCCACCAGAACTACTGACTACAGCTGCTGTCGCAGCAGTAACAGCCACAGCAGCAGCAGCGCCTCCCAGAATAACCATTCCTCCATCTTTAGTAACACTGCTTTTAGCCTTCTCACCTCTTTCAATATCACGATGCGCTTGTTGAGGTGGAGGAGGCACTGCATTCCTTGTGGTGGAAGGTACATGTTGTTTCTTTTTTCGTCCGCCTTTCCAGAGACAACACAAAACTATAACCGCTACAGCCACTGAACCGCAGACTATGAGAGCAATAACGTATGCCTTCATTTTTTTGTAAATAGTATGTCGTGTTTTTGTATATGGTACAATTATCCAGCATTGCTTTTATATGGTGGATAAGCTTGAAGCACAATTTTCCAACCATAGAAATTGTGCAGAAGTTTACATACATTGATCTTTCCAACTTCAGGAAATATTATGGATGTTTCTCAGTTGATATTGGGTATTTCCTTGTACATAAACAATGACTCGTCCAAACTCCAAACAAAAAGTCAACCGAATAGAGAAGACTGGTATACAACTACAAGTCGCAAATTTGTAGGTGTGGGATGGCTTTTTGATAAATTTTGCCCTAGAGTAGAGAAAATTGAAGTTTGGTTTGGGTCTAAGAGATTGTTTCCCTGTAAGATCTCATGGTAAGTTTGTCAATTGGAGACAAAACCGATAAGAATGATTAAGTAATTAAATTCATTTTGGTTATCAATGTAACTTTAGGGGAAGACGAGCAGCGTGTACAGTGCAACAATCGATTTCCTCTGATTCCAACTCAAACTAGACCAAGTCTACGCACCATTCTAGAAACTCCCAAGTCAACTCAATAAAAAGACAGGTAACAAGACATGCAACAGCTCTACAACAAAAAAAACAGACTTAGTGAGATAATAAAACTGCACAGCTATGTAGCACTGAAACGGGAACGTGGACGAGACGAAACGGGGACGGGGACTCCGGAACGGCAATTTTCAGATATTAGGGAGACGAAACGCCGGGGGAACGGCATATGTGTATATATATACATACATAGATATGTGTATACATATATATATATATATATATATATATCTGTATTCTATATATAGATATATGTATGTATATATATATGTATATGTATCTATACATATATGTATATATATAGACACACAAATTCGTTCTAATGTAAATGATACCTAAATACACACTTAAAAATTATTAGACGAAATCGAAAGACAATAATTTAAATAAATACAAGATTAAGATCAATACAAGGAGAACATATTTACTAAATAAATATGTGGAGGTATTTGAAAAATTTGAGGTCCTCGAAGTCTTTAAGGTTGTCTGGAAGTCTTGAAAGTATTCAAATTATTTTAGCTCCGTTGAAGTTCAAGCAACTGGTTTTATATTAGTGGTCGGGGATCTTGATAGGATTAATAATATACATCATATTTTACAAGTAATATTCTCTATCTCCTTAAATCATTAAAAGACACCCGATTGTTATATTTAAACTAGGGACGTTTTCAAAAGGGGGAACGTGTCTCCGAGAAGTTCCGCATAAGTTCCGGACTCATTACTTTAACCGGAACGCCAAGTGGCGTTCCGGGAACGTTACGGGGAGTTCCCGCGGAGTTCCGGAGTGCGGGACGTTCCCGGAACGGGGACGTCACCCTACATGGAGTTCCCGTGCATCATAGCTGCACAGTATCATTGACAGAGTTGGAATCAGGCAGCAAGTGGTGGCATATTGAATATTGTATATGGAAGTATATGTATAATTAGTTGCACCGAACAAGGAATGGTTTAGCCTTCACAACCACATCATAGTTTCATTCTGTCAAAACCCTTGTAGCATAACCGAACCAGGATCTTAGTTCAAGATTAAGTAACAGGACTCATACACATGTATCTGGTAAGACAATAGGACGTGTTCAACAATAGCATTTCAGTTCTTCCTAACAGGATCGTCAAAAAAATTATTTTCAGCTCAACATAATGTATAAAGTGTCTAGGTTGCCTATGTTGCATGGCAAATACCACTACCGCCAGAATATAATATAGATACAAAGGAAACCTAAAAAGTTGGCCATCTTGTCCTCGTGCATTGTACCACAAGTGATACTTGATTGCACAAGTGTAGCCAATATGCATTACCCAGTCCCGGTAAGATAGCTAAAAGTACCTTAAGAATCTGATGTTGGTAGTTCCATTGCACTTAAATTTGATAACCCTGGTGTCCCGGCCAGCTTGCTTGCCCCATTACTAGATGGAGACCGTATCAATTAGCCTTGCCAAAAGCCTTGTATACCTTTGTTAGCCAAGGGAAAAGAAGCGTCAGCATATTAATCATACTACCACAGTAAATTGACTCTCCAAAGTTCAAGTAAGCTACACTGAACTAAACCTAGTTTTGACGGTGAGTAAACTAATTGCATATTCAAGTGCAAGAAACTATTAGACGAACAAACTGTGAAGCCAACAAATCGACTCTTCGAATTCTTAAACCAGGAAAAGAACTCAGATGAGTAAGGCAACATCACATCCAAGCCACAAAAAGACAACCAGCTGCATTACACAGGGCAGTCAATGGGCATCGGATCAGTCACATTCTTCTTCATGGTTCAGTGCCCAAGGAAAGCTGTTCTACCAAGTTTTACCTCCGTGACTCTGAGAACAGTTTTAGATTCATTCCTATAAACTGTACATACAAACACAGATTATGCTCAATTACAAAAAAAGTAACACATCGGTCCACAGATAGATAGAAATCTGTCAAATTCTACATGAAACTGAAGAACCATCCTTCAACCACCGTCCTAATTCTAAGTTATAAAGACAAATCTATTTAGTGAATTCAAAAACTCATAGGCCCACATACATACAAACACAGTTGTTGAATCGGGATTCAGATAGCGAATCGAAATTCACCTTCACTGAATCGTGAATCGAATCGTGAATCGTAAAGATCCAGCTTGCAATATTTTTGTGTAGATATAATAAAATATTCATAAAGCTATAACATTGGAGAACAAAATATTCATATTTTAACACAAAGAAATCTCAAACTGTTGAAAACTCGAATCCATAACTAGTGATTACGAGTTTTACGCATCTAAAAGGTGAAGAATAATCAAGATATAGATAGGCATGTGGAGCAAGGAACAACAAGATGCCAAGAAAGTTGAAAATAATAGGAGACTATTGGGCTTGGACTTGAGAAAAAAGGCACTAGGGATTTGAAAGAAATGTATGAATCGAAGGTGAATTGTATGAATCGGTCTGAATCGCAACTGAATCGTAAGGTTCAGACTCTTGAATCGGGATTCAAATAATTTTTTGTCTATTAAAGATTCGCTAAGGGATTCGCATCTTTTCATGGGCGAATCGAGTCGAATCGTAGGATACGAATTATGAGTCATAAGATTTTGACAACTATGCATACAAATAGCAAAAGACATGGGTTACCAAACCCAATTAATAAAACAGCAATATATATTCTCTAAAAACATACGAAGTCATCTACTTCGATGGTTCACTCCCGGAAGTAGGATTTCTTCTCAATCTTTTCTTTTTTTTTTTTTGATCCTTTGCAACTGTAACATCTTACTAACTGAATAAGCATATACAATGCATAAAGTTAGCCATTGTTATAGAAGCCCCAGCAAGAAAACGCTGTTGGGTTCAGAAACAGTACCTCATCGATGTAGTGAGCAACCGGAGAGGAAGGAGACAACGCGTCGGATCCTGAGGCAGAGCAAAGGAGATGAGTTCATTTCAATGTTGAAAGGAAGAGATCAATACAAAGAGAGAAATCGGAATGGGGATTTTGAACTCCCAATAGCGAAGATTGATGAGTGGCTTGGTCTCGGTGTCGTCCATAGGCGGCGGCGCCACTGGTGAGGAAGTGGCCCGTCATATCCAAACCTTTCTCTAAATTGGGTTGGTTTATACTGGAATAGATTGGACCGGGTTAACCTAGTCGGTAATTATTACCTCATGAAGTGTCAAAGTTACTTCACTATTGTTTATTCTGATAAATATAAATATTAACTTTCGGGTACCGATAAATAATCCATATTTGATTATCTTTTCATATGAGAGTTAATGAAAGGATCCGAAGCTGTTAATTATCTTGTTTGGACTAACCATTTATCTTCAAATGGAGTATAGTGAATGGTAAAATAACTAAGAAGCTTGGGTTGTAGAATTGATCAAGCACAACCAAGGCGAAGCTAGGAACTAGGCACAAGTTGGTTATGCTCGTGAGCACAATCACAGTAAGCGTACGGCGGAGGTTGAGAACTTAATGTGAAAATATAGTCATGAGCATGTATGAATCAATATCCAGGGGTTGATAAAAAAAAACAGTATCCAGGGACATGCTCAAAGAGAGAGAAACAAACAATGATGCATGTGTAGTTTTTAATTCTCTCTCTTGAAGAGAGCCACCATGGGGCATATAGATAACTTTGGTGAGTCAGCTAGGGTCTACAAGGTCCATCAGGTGCTCATCATGTAACAGTCTGACCTTTCTACATTAATCTTTTTACCGGTGCCATTAACCTTAACCATAGGTTGCATGTAATGTAATTGCCATGATTGCATGTTACTTTTTTTATGTGCTACATGTGCATTTCATAACATTCATTCTATATCAAACCATTAGCGATCCCCGAGTTCTTTGACACTTGATAATTCGTTAGCGTTCAATTCTATTCGTCTGAAACTTCGAGGACGAAATTAGTCCTAAGGTCGGATGGATGCCTCACCCAAAATTCTGATCAAATGTATTTTAATTATTTTCCGTTATTCTATGAGCCAATTTGTGAGTTTTCAATAGTCAATGCAATTTACCGCACATTTATTTCATCTCTCAGTTAATATTCAATTTATTATTTATTTTCTAATCCGTAAATTGTTTCCGTATTAATTCTTCATTTTATTTGTTATTTTAAATTCTTTTAAATATTTAGCATACTTTTTTGTTTACTATTCATTTTTATTTTGATTTAACTCATTCACATCTTAGTAAAATAGTTGGGGGTCAAATTCTGTATTTTCAAAACCCATCAAAAATAAAATTGTCAAATAGTACTAAATAGACATCTTTGTCTGTACTCTCTCTTGTCTCTCATGCTGTCGCACGATCACCACCATCATTACCATCGTCGCCATCACCAGCACCCTCACCCCACTCTCTCTCCCCCAATCTCCCTCACTCACCCTCTTTCTCTCACTCTCGGCCACTCAAGAAGGGCAGCCCGATTACCGAAGCAGCCGAGCCGACTCCCACAGGTCTGCCCTCTCTATCTTTTCTCTTTCATCGATCTCTCCGTCTCTCTCTCGTTCGTGTATTGTCCGGAGGAACCACTTACTGAGCTACAGTCCGGTAGAAATCGTGTTCGAGCTGCTGCTGTTTGGAGCTAGAGACCCGAAACCCAAATTTTGGTTTTCTGCTTGTTTTGCGTGATTTTTCTTTGATCTTTAGACTTTTATCGGAAGTATTCTAAACCTGTTAATTTCCAATTTATTTTTCAGTGTATAGATCATCATAATCATCACATAAAATCATGTTAGGGTTTTATCTTTTGCATGCATGAAATAGTGATCGAAAACCTAGATGTTGACTTGGTTCGCATGGCGTCTGGATGAAGTTTGGTAAACTGTTTTTGAGACGTCAAACAATCTTTTTTGAATATAACTGACTATGAGATTGAAGTATTGCCATGATCGGATCAACCGGTGAAAGTTAACGTTACGCGATTTACCAAAAATGATGTTTTGGTAATGTTTTGTTGGAATTGAGGATGATGGGAAACAATCTATAATTTTAGATTGTTGAGACAATGATGTCTAATTTTTTAAACACACATGGGTTAATTCTTTGATGATGTGTTAAGATGCTTAGGTTGGAAGTTGGCAAAAAAGAGACCAGTTCGTTAGTAATTGTGTAGTGTGACCTTACCATGTCATGTGCATGCATGCATTATTAATACAGTACTTGTGAGATGAGTACGTTTCATAAGAGTACCCAATTTATTTGTTGTGATATATGCGTTAAGTTAAAACTTACATGTCAAACCTGGCAAGCCTTTCTTTGTTCTTGTCAACATGATTGTTTATCACTTGCTACATCTTTTACTTGTTCACATGGAAGTTTTTATCTTATTGTTAACGATTGGTGTGCCAATGTGGGGTGCCCAATGCAATTTTCATAACTTTATGGGATAATTGCACTAAGACACAAACTTAGAGGGGTTAATAGTAAAGGCTCAAATCCTAGGGGTTTATGTGTAAATATAGGAGAAGTTTTGCCTATATAAAGAGGCAGCCTCCTACATATTATATGGCTATTTTACAAAGTAAAGTTACTCTGTCTAGATTCATTCTCAAGTTGTAGAGAACCCTAGTATCTCTCCAACTACATCCAAGGAGGTGGAACGTGGGGTGGAACATAGTGTTCGTCCTCGAGATTCGACTAGATTGGTGGGAGCAAGACGTTGGAGGAAGCACGTGAAAGCAAGCAACAACAAGATCACAATTCGCTGCGCTAGGAGCTAAGGAAGAAAATGTACAGATGAAAATTCCGCTTTAATTCATGTTGAAGATCTATTCATGATTAGATCCTCCTTGCCTTCAATGGTATCAGGGCCATATGCTTGTTTTTCGTGCCCCGTAGTCTGAACCCGTAGGTACTGTAGAGGAAATCGAGTTTTTGAATTTTCAGACCCAGTAGGTGAATCTTATATGGTTGGATAGAGTTTTTCACGAGAATTCCAGAAATATAAAATTTATATTTTTTTGGATAAACGATGAAAAAGTTATGCCCATTTAAAGATTCAGAATTGTATTAATATGGACTGCTTTGATCCGATCAGTAATTCGATTTTTCAAAAAATTTTTAAAATTGGATTTTGAATACATAATCGGGATCAAGACGAAGAGACGATTCCAGTTATATAAAAATTATCGGAAACGGAGCATGGGAAGGCGGCGCGTGGGCTTCACGCGCCACCGACGCCACCTCCACGTGCGGCCACGCGCCGCACGCGCCCAAGGGCTGGCGGCTGCCTACTGACTGATAACTCCTTCATAAGAGTTATCCTACGTACACTTTATATTGTTATTTGTGTGCGTTTCGGTGCAAATTGACGAGATTTGAGCCAAAATATAAAGAAAATGCGCTTTTGGATGTTGTTGAGCTTTAATGCACAATCCGGGAAGTTCTTAATGGTTTTGAGTATGATTTTAATAATTTATCACATTTGATCTCCGCGGTAGTGTTCGTGTTGTTTCTTGACAGGAATTACATATACAGGAATCAAGTGGAGAGAAGAAACGAGCTTCGGAATAGAAGAAAGAGACGAATTTGGTGTGTTGTGGATGTTTTCGCCATAATTGGGCAATAATTGAGAAAAACGAGAAAATCATCCGAAAACGGGAATTTCTCCACATGGATGAAGTATACGTCGCAAAAGGAATCCAAAGGTGCAAAAATCACATTTATCGGAGTCCGGACGAAAAAGTTATGTCAAAAAGGATGCTCAAAGAGATAAAACGCAGCCAAAAGCATCCAAAAATACCAAACACGCCTTTCGAGGAGCTAAATTGATGAATGAAGGGTTCCCCGGAATTTGTGAATGTCTTATAGCATAAAAGGAGTGTCAAGGTCGAGGAGATACTTAAGGAAGCAAAGGCGCGGGCAAGGAATCGGAAAAGAGTCGAAAAATGATGTTTTAGGCGTGTCCAGGAGTCTCTTAGTATGAAGCCAAAAGTCTTCGTACGAAGAGTTAACACTTAGCCAAATTTTGAGTTGCTGAAAATGTCTATGCAAAACAGCTTGCATTACTTATCTGGGAAGGCCTTCGTACGAAGAGAAAAAGTCTTCGTACGAAGACTCTTCCTACGAAGAGCAGAAGTCTTCGTACGAAGACTCTTCCTACGAAGAGATCGCCAGAAACAGCAGATTTGTTGGGGCTTTTGTGTAATTACTTGTAACTTGTTCTAAATACTATGGAAACATATTAGAACGAGTTAGGGCATAGTTTTTCAGTATCTTTGAGTAGGAAACAAGTGAAGCTACGGGGAGCTTGGGAGACGCTTTGTTTGATATTTTCTTTTTCCCTCTCTCCAGTTTTTGGTTTATGATCATGAAACTTTGTATCTTGATCATGTATTTTCGTAGGGAATTCTCGTTTGGTAGCTAGAGTTTTATATGAACTTGATGTTTTCGGGTTGTGATTCACGTTTTGAACTTAATTAAGCATGTTCTTTTATTATTATGAAAAGTTTATGTTAAATGTCTATCTTTCTTGCGCGTAGCTAACGTATGATTGATCTTAATTAGGATTCGCGCGGTAACTCCGTGATTCGTAGTCGGTAAATTAAACTTTCCACCTAGTTGTATCACTACTTGGTAAATCGGTAGTGTTGATTAGGATCATAAAGTAGAATAATGAACGTAATGCATGCTTAAAGCTAAATTTGGCTAGGTAACTCGGTTTAAATTTGATTCTAGACATAGGCAACTTGTTTGGTAACTCGATGAGTTGTGTAGTGCTTGATTAATAATAGAAGACGTGTTAGTGTTTCATGAATCAAAACATAACTCATATCATCCTTAGTGATCCTAGAGAGAATTCCCTGTATTTTGCGTCTTATTAGTAACGTTATAAATCATTCTTCGTTAATCGTGACCCATTCCACCCGGTTATTTGAGGATATTTTTCTTTTCCTTTTAGTAGCATTAGACAAACAAACAACGCGCTGTGCCCGCAAAAGATTAAGAAATATAAATTGATTTACAAGAAGTCTCTTGGGTTCGACAATCCGTTTTTTTTTTTTTTATCACTACACCGACAACAGTACACTTGCAGTTGGAGCGTGTCAAGTTTTTGGCGCCGTTGCCGGGGACTTCGACTAAATAAGTTATTATTTTTAACCTTAGGAATTTTACTTTTCTGTTAATATTCGTCGCTCACCTACTTTCTTTGTGCTATCTTTGATTTCAGGTTGATTGTTACGGTGCATGACCCGTTCTCAAGACGGAACTTTGTACCCAGTACTTGAAGACCCGTTATCTTTATTACGCACAGGACGTAGAGACTTGAGGAAAACAAACTCAGTTCTTATGGAAGATCAAGAGAGAGTTGAGTTGGAGAGGCTTCGCAAGGAGGTACAAGATGCTCAAGTTGCCAGACTCGCTGTAGAGAATACTGTGGCCAACATGGCACGTGACACTGAAGAGTTGAGAGCTCAAATGGTTGAGGTACAAGCAGCTCTTGCACGCCACAACCCCCAAGAGCCACCACCACCGGGTGTGAGGGTAGTAGAGGGCAACAATGTAGGAGCGAATGGTTGCAACAATGGGGGTAACAAAAACAATGGGCAGAACCCAGCAGTCCGAGTAGAGAATGTTGAGAACGAAGATCCTCCTATGGTAGATTTTTTTCGAACTACTCCAGCCTACTATCAACCCACCATTTTTAGGCCACACATCAATGCCCAACATTTTGAGTTGCGCCAGCACATGATTAACATGGTTCGTGATGAGTGTGCATTCACTGGAGTTCCAGGAGATGATCCCAACCACCATCTTCTTATATTTGATAAGGTCACTTCGAATTTGCACGACTAGTGGGTTCCAAATGAAACAGTCAAACTATCATTGTTTCCTTTCTCTTTATCTGGAAAAGCCAAGAAATGGCTTATGGAGCTTCCAGCTGGGAGTATTGTGACATGGGCAGATTGCTGCCATGATGTTCTGAGGAGGTATTTGCCACCGTCCAAGGTTGCTCAGCAAATGGGTGAGATTACAAAATTCACTTAGGAAGAGGACAGCTCACTGGGAGATACATGGAGAAAGTTCGGCCAAATTCTTCGTAGATGCCCGAATCATGGGGAGCCATGGCTCAAACTCCTACATTACTTCTATAGTGCACTAGATAAGGAGACAACTGACTAGTTGGATATGCTAGCTGGGGGTAACTTTATGGGGCTTGGAGCACAGCGAGCTCAGGATCTTATTAACAACGTGACCAAGAGATAGACTACGAGGTCCAAGACTCGGAGGTATTCGAGACCTGGGGATGCAGCTTTAGTCAACAAAATTGAGTATATGGAGCAAAAGCTTGAATCCATGACCCTAGCATTTCACAGCATGCAACCTCCATCACAGGTAAAATCCATGGGTAAGCTACTAGAAGATGAGAATCAGGGGTATGATTGGGGTGTTGAGGATGTGAATTTCTTGATACAGCAGCAGTGGCGTAACAAGTACCATCCCAACTACCGCAACCAACCCAAACAGTGGGTTATATGCACCTGGACAACATCCTGCTTCTCAGTATCAAGCTCAGAGGCATTTGCTGCAGCAGCAGGCACAACAACAGCAACAGCCAGACTTGTACAGCTTGTTCTAAAAAATAAACGAGAAGCTGGTTTCTATTGAGGCTTATGTGAAAAGCCATGAGACGCAGATTGGGCAAATAGCCAATCATAATGCTAAATCTCCACCATGCATGCTTCCTTCTAATACCATTGCCTCTACTGAGGAGCTCAAAGCTATTACTACTTGCAGTGGTGTGACTACTTAGGATCCTCCATATCCTATCCATGCGAGAGTTGAAGCTACAAAGACCACAAAGAAGGAATTGGGTGAAGAGGTTCCCAAGGCCGTGAGTCCCCAATCAAAGGACATAGTTGAGAAGAAAGAAGAGCCCAATAACACTCTAAATCCGGCTGATTGGGATACCATATCCGGCGGCAATAAAGAGGAATGATGAGGAACACTTTGGGAAATTTCTAAACATATTCAAACAACTCCATATAAACATTCCTCTTGTGGAAGCACTTGCTCAAATTCCCAAGTACAAGAAGTTCTTGAAGGAGATTTATGGGGCAACAAGAGCATAGACAACTATGCCACGGTGAAATTAACTGAGACATGCAGTACAGTGATTCAGAGGGACATACCCAAGATGAGAGATCCAGGCAGTGTCATCTTAGGCTGCACTCTTGGGGGTGGATATCATACACATGGCCTTTGTGATTTGGGCGCGAGTATAAATCTCATGCCATTGTCCTTATTTCAGAGATTGGGCATTGGTGCGCCAATCCCGGTGAAAATGGGTCTGCAACTGGCAGACAATTCTATTGTTACAACAAAGGGGGTGATTGGGAATTTGCTTGTGAAAGTGGGTGCATTTGTCTTTCCAGCTGACTTTATGATAGTGGACATCAAGGAGGATCGCGATGTTCCACTCATCTTTGGAAGATCGCTTTTGAAGACAATGCGCGCTTATGTAGATCTAGAGACTGAGGAGTTGACTATCAAAGCCCTAGATTCATCACTCGTGTTTAAAGCATTTGTTCCGGGCAAGGGGAAGAACAAGTTGGCTATGATCAAGTTCAGAGAAGATCGTGTGGATCCTTGTTTTTGAATTACCGACAGTATTGCAACCCGATCCACCCGAATCAGAAAAGAAGCCAAATCCGGTTTGTGCGCATGTTGTGGTGCAGAAAATCAAGGGTAAGAAATTGAAGGAGGAGGCACGTCGTGCTAGACGTCCTTAACATTCTTTGAGGTAACTTGGTCAGGTCGTCGACCTTAAATTACACGGCGCTTGTTGGGAGGCAACCCAACCTATTTATTGCGTTAATTTAGGGAGCTAGTTTTTAATACAGTTGCGTGTGTTTTGGTTATTTATTTTGGAGAGATGAGAGAGAGAGAGAGAGAGAGAGAGAGAGAGAGAGGGATTGGCATTTGTTTCCAAGTGACATATTTGAGCAGGATATGGGAGAGTCGACCCCGGTGTGCCATGGCATATATGACCTTTAGAGGGACTCGTGCATACGAGCTGGGAATTCTCAATGCGCAGATTTATGAAGAGGACAGCAGTCGAACCCGTTGTGCGAGTACACACTGACCTCGTGGGAGCACAAGTGGTGCCACACTGTGCTTGGGGACTGCTGTACACGATTTCTTCCCCACCCTTGAGGTGGTTGTGAGTATTTCTTCCCTCTGGCTAAATTTGTGTATATTTGTTGTATGTCATGCTCCATTTCATCTAGTGTCCTTTCACATTTGATTGCTAAGTTCTCTTGCATAATATCTAAATTTGTTGAGGACAACGAAGCATTCAGTGTGGGGTGGTTAAACTGTCTACTAGATGATATTTGTCTTGCATAGCCAGTTGTGAACACAAGAATCCCTCGGAGAGATCCAGGTGTGCACCTCAAGTAGAGAATAGAAACACAGAGAGATGTAGGGTGTGTGTAGGGAGAGGATAAGCACTGATAACTGCTCGAGAGAGAGACAGTAGGCTGAGAGAGGGAATAGTTTCTTAGCGTTCCAAGGACTGAGCGATATTCAGTGTGCTTTGTGTGTACTCTGCCTTGTAATGGAAAGCTAACGATTCTATATATAGTGGGGAAGTGACCGTTGAGGGGGTTAATGCACCATAAATGGCGGCTTAATGATAGACCCCCAACGGCACGTTCGACCGTGTACATAGGAACCGTTACGTATCTTCCCGCAAGTATCGGAGACTGTTATGAGATCAGCCGCATTTGTGGGACACGTAAGCCTAGAACCTCTCAGTCAGTTACCAAAGGTCGCGCGCGAGCTTGGTTGTCGCACACGCACGACGGGCCTTACTCTAGCCTCCAAACCACTAAGTCCCTACAGGTCTCGTGTTGGTACACGAGGGCCCTGTCTCGCAGCCCCCACGTGGATCAGCATAGGCAGTGATCCGGTGTGTATGGAGCACAGTTAGGTGTGCTGGATTGCTGCCACGTGGCCGTGATCTGGTAATCTGGAAAGCTGTATCTACATTAGCCCCCTTTTGCGCAAATGTCACGCGTGCGTCCCGTTGTGCAGTCGCGTAAAATCAGCCGTTCGTGAGCCCCACGCAGATCCTTTGTAGTTTGAACTAGAATCCTCATAGCCCCCAGTCATAGCCATGATTTCCTAGGGTTTGGGGAGCGCCGTTTAGCCTCTGATGAAGCGTGACCACTGTCGATTTAATCAAACGTCACCTACTTTCGCCTACTTTCGAGGCGAGGATAGTTGATAGGTCGTCAATTTCACCAGATTTCGAAGCGTCACTGACTCAACAGACGTCAGCAGTCGTGACTCTTCATCCTGAAGGTTTATTTAAACCCTTTGCTCTCTTCAATTATAACTTTTTCCATTGTTGTTGCTTTTGAGTTCGTATGCATCGGAGAGAGCATCCACAGCAAGAAGCAGAATCCTTCGATTAAGTATGTGATCAACTTCTGGAGAACTTTTCTAAGGCGATCCAAGCGCTCACTCGTGAACAAGGTATCTTAATTTGAACTTTATTTTGAAATTGTGGTCAAATTCTGCAGATACTCTTCTCCCCCTCTTTTTTTCTTTCCTTCTGCATGGCATTGATTTGCAATCTGCTGCTTTATTCCCACATAAATGGCCCCAAATAAATCAAACAAGAAGGTCACTGAAGTACAGGAGCTTCCCAAGGAATTTTGGTGCAAGGCTCCCTATCTGGGTGGTGATGATTTTTATTTGGCTACGATCCAGGGGGATGCTCCTCAGGCGTCTCCTCCAGTTGCTTCTTTCGAGTTAAAACCCGAACCAAGCAGGGAAGATTGGGATCTAGATGATGCCCATGATGTACAGAGGCTCAGTATTGAAGCTGGCCTAGTCCCTTTCTATGACGTCTTTTTCCAGGCCTTCCTAGAGAAGCTCGACGGGATGGATGAATGGACCACATTCATCCTTAGCAATCATGGGGCGGTGTTGAAGCAAGCCGGGATTTAAAATGCTATTCGCGCGACCAGAGGTTTTAACCTCAAAGCTGACCAGGACATGCTAAGGGTCCTGTTTTCGCGTTACTCCAGGAGAACCCATACGTTCCACTTTTCTTCCTTTGAAGCCGCACCTACACTCGAAGATGTAGAAAATATATTGATGCTTTCGAGAATGGGAGCCTTTGCTCCTTTGGACGAACTAGAGGGTGACGCGGAACTTACTCTTTTTGCACAGATGCAGGAGTGTGTCGCGGCCCTGCAGAAAGTCGCCACACAATGGGCACCTGACGCAATTGAACCCTGTGGTACCTTCATGTCTGTTTCCTCCAGTGCGAAGAACATCTGGTCCAAATGGCTCATGTTCTTTTATAGAGACTATGCCAAGCCCTCCATCATTCAGAAACTGCTCAAGGGAGATCCCAAAGCGGTGATTTTTGTTGATGGAGAAGGACTTCAATGGTCGTTGTGTGGTTTCCTGTGCGTTTGGCTATCGCGTTTCCTCATAGACGGGAGTCCACGTGACAGAGTCTTTATCCACGTGCTCCCACTCGCGGTAAATCTCCCGCTTGGTCGCAAGATTGCTCTGGGGCCCCTTGTCTTAGGTTCTTTGTACTATCGTCTCGACTTAGCCGTTTCTCATGTTGAGTAGTCGCGTAGAAGGGTTGATGTTATTTCCTTCGTCAATATCGGTTTCTTGAACATGTGGGTTTTCGAGCGATGGCTTTCATTTGCTCCGACTCCCTCCCTTGTCTACTTGTGGAATGTGAAACCTAAGGAAGCACTCCTGTGTCCTCGTTCGTGGCATTGGTTTGGTGCTAAAAGCACCCGCCGCAATTTTTCCTTAGTATGTGATGATGCTGAAATCTTAGTGGTCCGACCTTCTGTGGTGGAATTGGACAACATTGTTTTCCTTGCGGACATGTATCCTGATGTTGACACTCCTTTTCAGGAGAAACACATTACCAGAGGGTCTCGGCGTTATGGGCGATACGTGAAATGGTGTAGAAGAGCTTATCTGCCTGCATTAGTTAAACACACGCCTGGTCCAGAGTCTTGCAATTATGAGCGCATAGCAGTTCCTTTTGATCCTATTCGCCTGTCCTTTGAACTGGGCTATGATGCTGTCGCACCCCCCATGTGGTCCAAGTCTATTACCAGGGCTGCTACAATGGAGTGCTCTATGGGAAAAGCAAAAAATTACTTCTCGCAGAACTTCCTTTGGCTCAGCCTTCCAGGGGAAGACGGGGCAGGATTTCTGCTAGCTGGGTGGCTTTCTAGAATACCCAGGTTTGTCGTTTGACCAGTCTTCAAACTCAGCTTCCGGTTGGTACTGTCCTCGCGCCTTTATGGAAAGATTATCCTTTCAAGACTACTTTGACCCGACGCACGACCAATTACGAATATTACTCCTTGATGGCTGAAGGACATCTTTGCCCAGAGTTCATCTTGAAGGATAAGACTACCGCCATTGGACAGAAATCCCTTGATGCTAGGGCCCAATACGCGCAAGAATTTCAAACGGTATTATATGAACTTACTTATCCCCTTATTGCTTTGCATCGTATGACTGATAACGTCGTTTCTTTTCCCTCTTATTAGTGCTGCTTGAGACGCTTTGCCTCGGGGGATCATAGCGGGAATTTTGTAGATCTTTGTCGCTCGAAGATGGGTCAACCCAACAGCGTCATTCTTCCAACTATGCCCATAGATGAAGAATCCTGCAGGTGGTTTCGGAAAGTCTTGAACTTTTCCTTGCTCCGTACGTCAAGGTGACGAAGAAGAGAAGCGCATGCCCCTCTTTGACAAATAGCTTGGTGGCGCAACCTTCGAAGCGCTTGCAGAGCGAGCTGGCAGCGAAGAAGATTTCTAAGAGAACTCTCTCGAATAAGGGGGCTATCCCAGAGTCGGAGTCAGGCTTTGTTTCCAGGGAAGAGGAAGAATGTAAGATAAAGCGGCATGTTAAATTTTTAGGTTGATGCATCAACTCTCATTTTCCTCGTTATTGATTCCGCAGATGATTAAAGTTCCCTAAAAGGGCCAATGATTATGACCGAGGAGGAGGCCATCGAAGGCATATGGCTGAGGAGAAATCTTTGCAGGAAAAGCTATCAGAGGAAGAGCGATTCGAGCTGGCCAAATAGAAAAGCCTCGAAGAGACCACCAAGGAGGATTCTAGAGAGCGAAGACCTCGCACGCGATCAACTCGTTCGCACACACCTCGTCTTTCTCCCGGAGCTGTGAATGAGATGCATCGAGCCCAAGTAGCTTTTCATCAAATCGTTGATGATGAAGACAAAGAAGGTACAATTTTCAAGTTTGCTTTATCCTCTCATGAAATTGTGATTGGTGCATTGTACCATGGAGTGTCTATACATGATATCCGTAGGTGGATAAGAAATCAGTGTGGGGAATCCTCAGGTAACCCTTCTGACAACTCGCAACCTACTCATCCTACTCCACCCTTCTTTGAGTCGGATTTTAACGTGTCATTATAAACAGGTCATGCTAGGTTGAAAGGTGTCGATGATAACTTGCATCATTCTTATCGCGCGGACACCCCATTTAAGTGGGGAAAAACCGCTTTAAACACCGATAGAGAGTTTTAATTCCCATTGCTTGTTGCTCAGAGAGTAACTCTCTTGTCTTTGCAGAACCCAGCCTTTGCCCCTTGAGGCCTCGTCGCCCTCGTAGCACCACTGTGGTTCCTAAACGTGAAATTTCTATTGCTGGAGTTTCGGAGCAGGGCCCAATGGAAAAGGCTTCAGTGGTTGAAGATGACGCTCATGCAGAGCGCCTTGAGTTCATTTCTGAGCAGGAAGAGGAGGATCGTCGACGGCAAGAGGATGATGATGCTCCCATCACTCAAACGATATCCCTTTCTTCAGACGACGAGGATGCTAGGCAAGGAATGGGTGTTGAGCGAGCCCCCATGGTCATGAATCTTGGACATGATATTTCTCATGAGAAAAGTGCTGGAAGGGTCGAATGTGTCGCTGAGTCGAGTGAACACGCCACCTCTGTTAAGGAGAGTATTGCAAGAACTTCTTCGGCAGAGCATGGTGCTCTTGATAATTACGAGCTTGAGCTAACTGGGATTGACGCTCTTGTCGCGCCGGGAGTTTCGGGGGGTGCTGCTGTCACAAGGGATGTTTTTGATTTAGAAGAGCTTTTCTCCGAGAATCCATGGGAGGTCTGGGGTTCACAGATTGAGAACCATGTTGCCGTGGCCCAAAGGAGTCTTGTGATCCCTGAGGCATACTTTGTGCCCGAAGCTCAGGCTGATCAGAGCATGATCAAGGCAGCTGGTTCTAGCGTGCAAGCAATGATTCCTATTGCCACTCTTTAGCAAATTATCGAAGGCAACAGTAAGGTCGCTGCATTCATGCTCATTATACTCAATTGCTGAGCCCACGTTTTTAATGATTGTTCCATTCTCGTTTTCTTCTTACGTACAGATATCGACCAGTCCTGCCTAGATTGGTTGATGAAGGTGCGCCTATCGTACTCGAGGACCTTTGCAGGAGTGCTAGAGTCGCTGCCCGGGGACAGAGAGGTTCTACTCAAAGAGGTAGCTGACCTTTTGTAGAAGGTGTGTAAAGCTACGCCCGCAGGTACTACAGTTGAAAATGACGAGAATCCTCGCAAGCGCGGTCGAGCTTCAAGAAATCGCAGCCGGAAAGTTGGATCTGGGCTTTCTTATAGAGAGGCTAACCAGGATACGCAACTCTGCACAACTTCGCTCTGAGCGCTTTAGCTATAACGAAGAGAAGGCCGCCCTTCAAGCGCGCAAGGCAGAACTGGATGAATCCCTTAGAGAGTTTGAGGAAGCTGACAAGAGTTATAGAGACATCAAGGTTCACTTGGAGCAATTAGCTGCCAACTCTATTCTCCTGTCAGCAAGAGATTCTCTCCTGAAAGGCCTCTTCATGGATTGAAAACAACTCTCTTGCTTTGAACTGTTTTTGATGTAAATTTTTGTTTTCCTTTTGTGACCGTGCTTCTTGGATTTGGTTGAACTTATCCGCTTTTGCATGCGCCGGTTTTGCGCGCTTCGAAATATTCACTAGTTGGTTCTTGTTTCGGAATGCACTGCTTTATATGTCAGCCCCCTTGCGTTCTTCTTTTGAACAGGTAGGCTGTAGCGGACGCCCTTTCACGTGCACCTAGTTGCTACCTAAACAGTCATACTTTCACAATTATTTTTTCCACTTATCGAAGGTGGCTAGGCTTACGCGCGTGTATCATGCTCAGTTGTAGCTTCGCGCTGGATGTTTCCTAACTCTTGGCGAGTCTGGAATATTTTAGACCTTTGTAGGCTCAAGTCCCCTAGAGCCGTCATTGTTTATTTGAACCAGCGTGCCACCTCATCATTAAATAAAGCGTGCTTGTCATACAGCGGCCCCCCTTCATCATTTCCTAGGGCTACTGTATCGTCATAGTCTTTTAATAGGGCCATTGATTCTTGTTTTTTTTGAGATGTTGCTGAGTCGGCTGGGAAACTGAAGAGTCTCCCTTGAGCCCTATATAAACCCCATTTCTCCCCATTTCATTCCTCATATAAGCTCCTGTAACTGGCAGAATGCCATTTCCCTTGAGTCCTTGCCCTTCTTTTCGTTGTTCGTCACCCATTGTCTTTGCATTTGTGCTCTATGCCATAGAAATGACTCCCAAGGAATCAGCTAAAGAATCCCCGAGTCGCCATGGTCTCTTCAAGGACCAATTATGTAGGCTCTCGTATCGGGATGAAGACATCTTTTCCTTTATCATGTTTGTAGAGGTCACCTCCGGTAATTCTCCGGCGAAGAGCGGTTTTACGCCGATTCTTCTGTAAGCAAGTAATGAGCGGTGTGCATCTCCGTTGGCTCTCCATCGAAGAACTATTTTCACCATTATTTTTGCCAGGGGACCACGGGTGGGTGTGATTTTCTTTGCACATGCTCGGTTTTCTACCCCATGAGCTGTTCTCCCATTTGTTCTTCACATCAACAGCCTTCATAGATTGAAGTTACTTTGGCATCTCACCACGTCAGGGGTATCAACAGCAGCTCCTTTCTGGTCGAGAATGTCGATGACAGCCTCCCGCTTTATAGTCGTAGAGTCATGTAAGGGTGTTCCTTAAGAACACTTTGCTTTTCCAGTTGCAATCCTTCCTTTTCGTTTGTAAGCCTTGCTTTAAGCTGTTATCTAGACAAATAAATTGTAACCCATATTTGACTGTTATGAAAGTATGCTTTCTCTTCGCTATTTTGTCTATAGTAGACTTTCTGGTTGTGCTTGTCCGATGTCTGACCAGTTAAGCCTTTTCGTTTCTGCTGCTATTTTAGACAAATAGGCTTTGATCGTGTTTGCTGCTATCTAGACAGATGGGCTTTGTATTTGGCTGCTATCTAAACAGACAGGCTTTGTATTTAGCTGCTATCTAAACAGATAGGCTTTGTCTTTAGCTGCTATCTAAACAGATAGGCTTTGTATTTTTTGCTGCTATCTAAACAGATAGGCTTTGATCGCGCTTGGCTGCTATCTAAACAGATAGGCTTTTCATTTTGCTGCTATCTAGACAGAAAAGCTTTGTATTTTGCTGCTATCTAAACAGATAGGCTTTGATCGCGCTTGGCTGTTTTACCTCATGTAGCGTGGCAAGGTGGGTCTGATAGTTTAATCAGGAAAGGGACTCCCCAAGGGAGATTTATTATTTCTTTCTGAGACCTTCATACGGGAGTGTACAGTCGTTAGTCACAAAATCCAGTAAAGAGAAGGCCAAGGACAATACCATTGCGTTCTTGAGTGGTGTTGGAGTGATAGTAGTCCCGCGACAGCCCTTAGATGCGATAGCACTTCCTATCGTTGGAGTAGAAACTATTTACCTGCTTGCCCTCACTGTCATGTTCAAATACGCTTTTCAGGGTGTAGACACTCTTTTTATAAGCAACTTTGGGAATCTCCTCCCGCGTGGGTTCCCTCTCAGATTCTTCGTGCATTACCATGACTCCAGCTGGTGACTGCCCCTTAACATCTTCCCACTTGGGTGGGGTTGACCGGAATGGGTCTGGAGTAGGTTCATCCGCCAATTCTGTAAACCATACAGCCTCAGACAAATGTGCTTCTTCCAAATTGAAGGGGTTCACTGAGGCAGGTATCGCAACCACTCTGTTCTTCCAAATGGCCTTCATAACCTGGTGAGCCGTGGAGGGTACAGCGTCGAAGCGATGGATCCATGCCCGTCCGATAATCATGTGATAGGTGGTGTTGGCCTTCATGACATGAAATTTGGCAGAACACTTGATCTGCCCAATCTGAATCCCCAACCGAATCCAGCCAACTGTCATTTTTGAGTCACTTCCAAAACCCATTAGTTGTGACGGCCTCTTGACAATCTTGTCTTGGGGAATTCCTGCGAGTTCCAGGGTACTGAGGGGAATGACATTCACCGCAGATCCTCCATCAACAAAGGCCCTCTTGAACTCCACATGGTTAATAGTGGAACTTACGTACAGCGGCCTTTAATGATTGACATATGTTCTCTTGTCCATTTCGTCAAACGTTATGCTCTGACCTCCTGGTCGCGCGGCCGTCACGACCCTTCCATTGGAAATGATCAATTCTTCCCCATGGTCCTCAGCTACACTCAAGATCGCCTTTATCATCTCATGTCTGCAGCTGTTTGAAAAATTTATCTCATCGAAGAATTTAACAAACTTGGCAGAGTCCTTTATCCGCTCAGAACGCGAATCCTCAGAGTCGACACCATAGTCCTCATCTTCATAAACCTCCGCTATCATCGGGGCTTCTTCCTCCTCGACCTCCTCGAGGTCTGTAATCGATATCATAGCTACCTCCTTTCCCTTGGGCTCCTGCCTTGCATGAGATGGCAGTAGGTTGTTGCGCACATCCTTGGTTGGCTCATCGACCACCAACTGGCCCTACTTGATCTTCCTGTCCACCAGCCACCAGAGCTTTTTGCGTTCTCTTGTTGGGTGTAGCAACTGCCCGTGGCACTCGCACCACCTTGGATCCTGCAGCTAGTCTTTCGTTGGTTTGTGCTCTAAGGGTGGCATGATCCCATCTTTGGCCATCTCCTGCAGAGGTCTATTGCATCCTCGATTGAACAGGGCAAAGTTGGTGCCTCCTGGGGCGCGGGCCGCTGCTGTTTATTGGGGGATGATATTGCATGGACACTGACGTCTCGCATCCGTTTGTAGTTGTACTTTCCCGTTTTGAAGCTGTGACTCGCCTGTGTTCGCTCGTTAGCGTACCGCTTCCTCATCCTTTCCACCAGGGGATCCACGTTCCTGGTACTTTCCACCAATCTAGAAAAGGTAGGCATGTTTAAGTTAATGAGCATACCGTTGTATTCGTCGCGCATGCCCTGAAGGCATATCTCCACTAGTCGACTTTCCAGGACATCATCCACACATTCCAAGGACTTGGCCCTGAATCTTTTGATGAAGGCGACCCCCTCCTTGTCACTCTTCTGGTACATGCGTGAGAGGTGGATAGTGGTGACCTTTTCTTCGACCTGAAAGAATTTGGTGTAGAACTTCTTCACCATGTCCTCCCACGTTTTGACGGATCATGCCTCCAATGTCCTATACCATTTGTACGCGACAGGCCCCATAGACTTGGGAAACTTGCGCATCAATAACCTGGTGTCTACCCCGTGTGGGCCCATCATGTCAACGAATCACATCACATGCTCGTGTGCGTTCCCGATGACGTCATCAAACTTTTCCCACTTGGGTGCCTTGTATCCAGCAGGGTTGTGCATCAAGTAGATGTCCCGTGGAATGGGAGACGCGCTGTCAACCTTTGGGATGACGGCTTCTGCGAAACTCTAGTGCGCTATGATGCTGTCTATACGCTGTTCCAAGGTCGCGAAGCCAGGAATGTAGGGCATCGTTGGATCATAGGGAGGTGGCGGTGGGAGTGCATGGCTGCCTAGATTCCCACCTGTGTGATAAGGCACTGTCGAGTATGATGTAGGGTTCCCCATTGTCATCAGGGAGGAGCTTGTCGGGACGCCCAGGAGGTCTCCTCATGGGAGGGGGACCGATCACCATCACGGACGTGTGCATCGGAAGACATTATGGAAGGGTTGGAAAAGATTGAAGGTGGATGTTTCACGTCGGGTTCACCAAATTGTAAACACAAGAATCCCTCGGAGAGATCCAAGTGTGCACCTCAAGTAGAGAATAGAAACACAGAGAGATATAGGGTGTGTGTAGGGAGAGGATAAGCACTGGTAACTGCTCGAGAGAGAGACTGTAGGCTGAGAGAGGGAATAGTTGCTTAGCATTCCAAGGACTGAGTGATATTCAGTGTGCTCTGTGTGTACTCTTTCTCGTAATGGAAAGCTAACGATTCTATATTTAGTGGGGAAGTGACCGTTGAGGGGGTTAATGCACCATAAATGGTGTCTTAATGATAGACCCCCAACGGCACGTTCGACCGTTCACTTTTACATAATTGAGTCTACCCACCAAACATAGTTAGTTGTGTAGTGTCAATTTTTTTTCGAGTCTATGCCTTGCATATAGAGTTAGAATATTATGAAAAATATAAAAAAAATGAAAAAATAGAATTTCAATAACAAATTGAAAATTTTAAAAATTGAGAAAAGACAATTGAGAGAAGCTTAGACTTGGTTGATTTAGTGAGATGTGAAAACTTTAGGCATAGGGCGTGAACTTTGACCGAGAATGTATAATTTTAGTTCCCCCTAGTAAGTATATAGAGAATCTCATTACGGGAATGCGTACCTATTTTTAAACTAAAATTAAATTTTTTAAAGCTAAAGCGTGTGTTATTTTTCTCTTAAAAGATTTGATCTTGGTGTTTGCTAAACAAGTCGAACGTTCATGTTGTCCGTCTTAGGTAGTCGCATGCCCGCCTCGTAGTGGCACACAGAAAAGCTGTGCGAGGATGTGTAATACAGCACTCACTGCTTTTAGATCTTACCTTGTGGGACCACTAGCAAATCTTAATTGATCCTTGGATTCATTTTTAGCCTCTTGACCTAGGGAGACGATTCTTGGCCTTCATCATATATCGTTAGAATCACCTTCCTAGAGCGTCACGAGGGAGTAGTAGTTGAGGGGGTTAGTTGAGGGAGTGCTTCATTACATATTTGTGTGAGTTCTGCAGATCGCATGTGCTTCATTTGATATCTACGAGGGGATGCGAGGGTGAGTGGGTTGGCTTGCACACTAAGGTGTGGCGGTGTTCCATGTCATTACATCATGGGCACAGTAGTGGAGAGCCTGAGTGCGTCGCATCTAATCCGCACGAAAATGGGGTTGGTTGAGCCTAATTGGTAGAATGTGCAAGGTACCTGATTTCTGTCATTTCAGTGTAGGAGGTTCGGTTGGATTAAGCACGTGAATATTTTATTTGACTACTTGAGAGGGGGACATGACTAAAATTTAGTGTAGTGGTGTCGACATTTGACTACGGACATAGACATGGTGCATTGACGACTCCACCCCCATACACGTTGTGACTTTGACGGTTTGTGGCATCGCGCGCTTCATATAGTTAGGGGGAGATGAATTATTTTTGTGATACTTATTTATTGTTTTGTTTCTTTCCTTCCCTGACATTATTACTTCTGCTTGATTCTTGGAGGAGGACCTCTCGTACATTTTTTTGATTGTATTATTGTCGTTTTACTGAAAAAAATAAAAAAGAACCGAGAAAAAAAAGAAAAGAAGAAAAAAGAAGTGAGAGAAGAAAAGGAGAGATAAAGAAATAAAGTATTCTTATTGAAAATCGAGTGGTGAAAGTTCTTAGTTCCGGATTGAAGATAAAGACTTGAGTTTTTCTCATTATATAATTTGATGGCCACAGAATTGACGTGGTACTGGGGTTTGAGGGGATTGAGGGCTGGAGTCGGTGAGATTCAGGTTATGGATTCCTATTATCAAGGTGAGCGTGTGTGAGATATGAGTTTTGGTGAGCTTATGTGACGTTTTAGGATTTGTTTCTTCATACAGGTTATATCATTTTTGTCCTTAAGCCTCATCATATTTGACCATTAGCGGAATAGGAGCTCGGACTATGAATGTGGCTTAGCCTTGGTTAGCCTCTTATTTTTATCAGCACACATGAAGAAGTAGGTTGTTCTTTACAGTACAGTTAATCTTTCTATACTAACTGTGGGGAATTACTTATTGTCGAGTTTAGTTGCGATTCACGCCTCTTGCCTAACTTTTTCATTACTCCAGGAGCACCGGTCTATGTGTATTGAAATTGCCTAATTTCACAAAAAGAAAGAATTTAAAAGTTTTTATGTGTTTAAGATCGAGTCTAGATTTGCATTTGCATCATCTTGCTGCATTCGTAGTGTCTTGAGTCATGTTAGAGCCGTTTGAGTCTAGTTGTCTAGTAGACAATCAGATGCAGTAGATGAAACTTTTCTCGGGACGTGCAAATGGCAAGTGTGGGGGTATTTCATAACTCCTTCATAAGGGTTATCCTACATACACTTTATATTGTCATTTGTGTGCGTTTCGGTGCAAATTGACGAGATTTGAGCCAAAATATTAAGAAAATGCACTTTTGGATGTTTTTGAGCTTTAACGCACAATCCGGGCGTTTCTTGATGGTTTTGAGTATGATTTTGATAATTTATCACATTTGATCTCCGTGGTAGTATTCGTGTTGTTGTTTGACAGGAATTACGTATGCGGGAATCAAGTGGAGAGAAAAAACGAGCTTCGGAATAGAAGAAAGAGGCGAATTTGGCGCGTTTTGGATGTTTTCGCCAGAATTGGGCAATAATTGAGAAAAACAAGAAAATCATCCGAAAACGGGAATTTCTCTACATAGATGAAGTCTACGTCGCCAAAGGAATCCAAATGTGCAAAAATCACATTTATCGGAGTCCGGACGAAAAAGTTATGTCAAAAAGATGCTCAAAGAGATAAAATGCAGCCAAAAGCATCTAGAAATACCAATACGCCTTTCGAGGGGCTAAATTGATGAATCTAGGGTTCTCCGGAATTTGGGGATGTTTTATAGCATAAAAGGAGTCTCGAGGTCGAGCAGATGCTAAAGGAAGAAAAGGCGCGGGCAAGGAATCGGAAAAGAGTCGAAAAAGGATGTTTTAGGCGTGTCCAGGTTCGTACGAAGACTTAACACTTAGCCAAATCTTGAGTTGCAGAAAATGTCTTCCCAAAACAGCTTGCAGTACTTATCTGGGAAGGCTTTCGTACGAAGAGAAAAAATCTTCGTACGAAGACTCTTCCTACGAAGAGAAGAAGTCTTCGTACGAAGACTCTTCCTACGAAGAGAAGAAGCCTTCGTACGAAGACTCTTCCTAAGAAGAGAAAAGTCTTCCTATGAAGAGATTGCCAGAGACAGCAGATTTGTTGGGGCTTTTGTGTAATTACTAGTAAATTGTTCTTAACACTATGGAAACATAATAGAACGGGTTAGCGCATAGTTTTTCAGTATCTTTGAGTTGGAGACAAGTGCTTGGAGCTACGGGGAGCTTGGGAGACGCTTTGTTTGATCTTTTATCTTCCCTCTCTCTAGTTTTTGGTTTATGATCATGAAAATTTGTATCTTGATCATGTATTGTCGTGGCTAAACCCTCTTTTGCCGAGAATTCTCATTTGGTAGTTAGGGTTTGATATGAACTTGATGTTTTGGGGTTGTGATTCACGCTTTGAACTTAATTAAGCATGTTCTTTTATAGTTATGAAAAGTTTATGTTAATCTCTATCTTTCTTGCGCGTAGCTAACATGGGATTGATCTTAATTAGGATTCGCGCGCTAACTCCGTGATTCTTAATTGGTAAATTAAACTTTTCACCTAGTTGTATCACTACTTGGTAACTCGGTAGTGTTTATTAGGATCATAAAGTAGAATAATGAACGTAATGCATGCTTAAAACTGAATTAGGCTTGGTAACTCGGTTTAAATTTGATTGTAGACATAGACAACTTGTTTGGTAACTCGGTGAGTTTTGTAGTGCTTGATTAATAATATAAGACATGTTAGTGTTTCATGAATCAAAAGATAACTCATATCATCATTAGTGATCCTAGAGAGAATTCCCGGTATTTTGCATCTTATTAGTAACGTTATAAATCATTCTTCGTTAATCGTGAACCATTCCACGCGATTAATTGAGGATATTGTTCTTTTCCTTTTAGTAGCATTAGACAAACACGTTGTGCCCGCAAAAGATTAAGAAATATTAATTAATTTACAAGAAGTCTCTTGGGTTCGACAACCCGGTTTTCCGGAGTTTTATCACTACACTGACAATTGTACACTTGCAGTTGGAGCGTGTCATTGACGTGGCTTGGGATGACATGGCAGATGACGTGGAGATGGCGCAGCAAGCCACATGTCGACTGACGTGGTAGATGACGTCAACATAGGTGCTGGCGTGGCACACGGCCGACGACAGCGTGTGGCGGAGGCGGACGCGCCCACACGCGGCGGCGCGTGCGCCTCCTCCCACCGTCGTTTTTCGTCCCGTTTTTCCTAGGTACTCCAATTTGAATTTCCTATTTTCAGGGTATTTTTCCATAATTTTTGGATTTAGGGAAAATTTTAGTAATTACCAGATTAATTAATTAGTATTTAGCACACTTCCCGAGGCTATTGACGACCTTAGACACACTGTTTTGAGCCAAAAAATTTTATGGAGACTTAGGTCATTATTACCCACTATCTACGATAGGTGACGAGACCGTATGTGGCTGGTAGAAATTTTCGATCTTTTTAGTTGATTGGATCATTTCTTATTAATTTTCAGTAATTAGTATTTAATTCAGGAAATTTCCATAAAATTTCAGTATTTATTTTATTCTTATACATGTTGTTGTGGGTTGAATGGATGTGTTTGATGCATGGATGTGGCATAGAAATTCTATAATTGGTTTTGGTTTTGAATATGTAATCAAAATACGGCCTGCGTGTCGTGCCTCTCTATGTACTCCATTGTCTTCTTCTCTCATCCAATCGCCTCTATGAGGTTACTTCTTATTAGAAATAAGATAGTTAATAGAGATGAAGATGGAAGCTTCAAGAGAGATGGCCAAACCGAAAGCTATGGCGCAAGGTGCATGGAGAAAATAGACGAGCTAAAGATCTTCAAGCTTGGAGTCCTCGAGATAGGCTGGATGGCATGAGACGAAGTTCAAGACTTGCTCAAGAGGTATTCCCAATAGTGGGACTGCACCTTAGGGGGCCAGATCCATTGCATGTTTATTTATGCTTGTGCTTGTTTTACGTTATAAACTGCGTGTGATTGGACATAACTGTTGTGTACAAGAGCCGAGAAGATCAAAGCGTACACTTGTAATAGAGAATAAGAACAAGGGCAAGAACAATACGCAGAGAGTGAGAGTAAGGGTGTAGGGGAAGAGTGAGCTCTTGCCAATTGCTTGAGAGAGAGAAAGTCTGATGATTATCCAGAGATCCGAGAGTTGCTAATTAAGGAAGGCCAACGTTCCTATATATAGGGCATAGGAGTGCCGTTACGAGGGTTTAATGCGGTCGTAACTGATGGCGAGATAACCGCCTCGTTCATAGCACGTTACCCGTATATATAGGGAACGTTACACGATCGTCCGTGTGTGTAGGGAACGTCCCAACGGTTATCCGTGTGTATAGGACATGTGTTCATCAGATCTCTCAGACAATTGACAAGGGTCGCACGCGAATGTAAATGTTCGCACGCGACGTGCCTTACTCTAACCTCCAAGCCACTCGAACCCTACAACTCCCGCGCAGTGAATAGTGAGGGCGACCATGTCTCGCAGCCCCATATGGATAAGTGCGAATTTAAGGACAATAATAGAGTGATACTGGATTACCGTCGAACCTCCTGGATAGCTGCCACGTGGACAGTGGTTGATCTGCCTGAGATGCACTATCTACAATTGCATAACCTCGCATGCTAAAGAACTAAAACAAAAGATCTCACATGAACACACATGAATATAGGGAATCATAAGTGACGAGATTTGATTCCTAGGATATAAGCTATGTTTTGGTTGAGTCCTTATGTGAACCTATTTATGTTTAATCGATGTCTCATGTTTTGAGCTAAGTAAATGCTAGTGATTAACTTCCACAATGTCTCTATCAATCGTGTTCAAATCGAAACTGTAAAGGCTAAATGGTGACAACAACGACATGAGGAGTCGTCGTACTATGTAACCATCAGTTGGAAATAGGTTTTCAAACCACCTACAAGTATGGTCGAACCTGTGATGATGAGTTGTCACAGCAGCACTTAGACTTTATATTTAGGCTCACCAATAGTGGGAGGCAGCATTCAAGATAATGTCAATAGAGCGTTCTATGCCAAGGTGGGGAAATGACCTCATCAGCAAGTTCATGACAACTTTAAAATTGTAGGAATTGGCCAAAGAAGAATCTTGAATCCTTCTTAGCCATTTGCGTACATAAATTGTGAGTAGTGACTCATAATAATCCTGCCTTAACTATGAGTTATGGCTCATGTCATAAGATTGAGCACTCTACTGTATTGTCTAAGATTGATGCCATTTATGATCAAAAAGTTAAAGGTTGTCAGGTGCATGATATCCGATTAAATCACTGCCACGTTTCATGAAACGTTATATGAAGCACTTTGTAAGTGTCAAGATGTTTGGATAAGACCAAACATCACTCAGTTCTAGGATCTAAGCAACCAAGTGTTTGCTATAGAAAACTAGTTCAACATACTTATGAAGTCTAAGCAATATATGATTGTTTAAGGCTGTGAATGAAGTGTGATCGGCAGATATAGTCCCTAGCTCGGTATTAGGACCTTACGACAACATGTGGGGCAAGGATAAAAGAAATTTAGGGGCGATATTGGTATAAGACCAATAGACCAAGACTAGCAAACGCAAAGGAGGAAAAAGAGGTTTTCCTAAGACTAGAGAAAAGGCCAGACCTGGCACTAACTTCTCGTGTAAAGATCCAAGGGATTATCTTTGAGGGAGTAGCCACCAAATTTGTATTTGGTTACAGTTCTGGTTTATATCCGGTTATATCATAAATGGATAATGCGTTCTTATATCTAGCAACATGACACCTCAGAATCATAGGATTTCACATCTATGGTAGTGACTTAAGATTCTGATATGTGGCATGTTAGATTGAGAAACATAATGACAGGAAAGGATGTTCAGGCTAGCTAGGGCAAGCCTGCTTGAAATATGCCCAAGGTACCCTTACCTGTTTGTGGTTTTTGCCTTACAGGAAAGGCGAAACGCAAACCATCCACTAAAGCAGTTTAGACTATTGAGTCTTTACATATTATTCATTCTGTTGTAGTGTTCCATTAAATGTTTGAGCTGAGACATGGTTCTCACTGTTCCATCACATTCTTATATGATTGGACGCGTCTCAACTATGCATGCTAGATGCCACATGAGTCCGAGGCACAAGAGTGCTTCAGACAGGTCTCTACAAAAGGTAGAAAACCGTCTGCACAGGAGGATACATCTTCGTCCAGAAAGAGACTTCGAGTATCTACATAATCAAGAGCTATGTGACGAGAAAAGAAATGTAAGACAGTTGGCTATTCCCACACTCCGCAGCAGGATGTTGTAGCAGATAGGCGGAATAAGATACTGTGAATAAAGGTTGGATTATGATAGCGTCTGCAAAACATATGTTCCCTATTTAGAGGAAATGCTTTTTCTTAACGGCGGTCGGCATACTCAAACAAGAGCCCACCAAGTCTGAATCCACTACACCCGACGAGATGTGGACAGAAGGGCAACATATGTGAGGTCACCTTAGGCCATGGGAATCGACAACTTATATGCTGGAAAAATTTCAAGTCAGGAAGAGGTTCGTGGAGAAGTAAGTCTCTACGAAATGGAGGTTTCACTGGATGACACCACATCCCTGATAGATTAACAGGAAATAGTTCCTACAAATCTTCAGGACGGTGGGAGTGACTTGCCTAGTGAACAGCCGATCATAGATTATGACTATGTGGAGGAACCCTCCTTGCGCAGGAACGCTCTTTGGAGCGTACCCCGTCGATGAATTGATATCAAAAGGAAGACCATAAGGGTCACCACGCAAGACGATGATGAACCTAGGATATAGTCCCAGGATCTTTCATCACCTGACTAGAAGGAAATAGAAGTTAGACTCTAGGGGGTTGCGTATTTGTAACGCAACAGCCAATAAGTAGTATAACGAAAATAGATTCACAAGATAGAGGACTTCTCATAGGAGATATCCATAATTAAGGGAGAGGTTCGTAGAGATGATGATCTCCGCTGGAAGATACCCGTTCCTTAGTCGATTATGAGGAACTAGTTCCTCAAGGAGCCTTTAGACAGTGGGAGTGACTTTCCAAGCGAGGTGCCCATCCATAATGGATGAGAGGAAATGATGATCCTCCTATGCAAATGAATTGCTCATAGGAGCATACCCCATCGACTGTTTGAGATCGAATGGATGATCTTTAGGATCATCTTGCATAAACGATATGATAGAATCCTAGGCCTTATCGTTCCCTAATTATGAAGAATGAAAATTCAGATTTACAGGATGAATTGGAGTCTATTAAAGGGCCAACCAAGTTTGGGAACTAGGTTGACTCTCCGACTGGATGGAAGACCATTGGAGATTTATGTATTTCCAAGGTCAATTAGAGACCTAGACGAAAGCATGGTAAGACATACGACTTGCATAACAGTGAATAATCCTACTCTCAGTCTGAGTGTAAACACCGACAAGATATTCTCCCTTGAAAGTAGTGAGAATTACGTTGATTCGATTGGTAGCATCAATAGTTGTGATGATGGAATTAAGGCTTCATTCTCGATAAGCGTGGCAATTGAATTTCTCAATGGAGAAATCAAAGAGGTGACGTAAGGTCAAATGCGCCGAACGTGTGCAAGCTAATTAAGTCCATATGTGGTCTTAGGTAGTCCTCAGCACAACAGCATTTCATCAGGGATCGTTTACTATATGTTTACGACAACAAATGAAAACCTCCGTGTATCACTCTCACTAGTAGAGAGTTGATGATCACATCACTTAATATCGGTGACACACTATTGGCTAGTAGAGCTTAAGGACTGTTCGAGTCCACTAATGAGTAACTGTACTTCTGTAGCTTAGCGCAAGACTTTACGATCCTAGACATGTGCCCTAAGAGACACCATATGAAAATGACCAGATGAACAGAGTGACCGATGCAGTAGGAGTCTCCTATACACTATGGCGTGTACTAAGACCCAGCGAACGCTATGCAATCGGAGGATTGGATTTCAGGACATTCCAATTTAGGACACAAGATCGCAGTCACAAGAATAATCTGATGTAACGGATCACATGCTATGACTATCAGAGATGATGCTTCGACTAGTTAGCCATTCATGCTAACTAGGGTGGGGATTCACATAGATCCACCTCAGGCTATCGCGCATGCTTGATGATAGACGCATCGCATGGAACAGCAACATAAGTGTTGAATGATCGCATAAGACCGCTCCATCAACCATGGAAGCGAAGCACGATTGCCTGTTCTGCCATATGGCAGAAATATGTTTAGCTAAAAAGGTTTCTGGTAAGCTTATGAGATGTCGACAAACCAGTTACAGTGAGTTGTGCTAGCATACGGATAAAGCATTGCGGTAAAGTTAAACACATAGGAAGAGGTACCATTTTCACAAAAGGTGAAATGACTACCTGAAGAGTAACCTTGGATTGGATCGACTACGGGCCAAAGCGTTGGCTCATTCCATTCCTAAACCACTTAAGAATCGTCTTTGTGGATCACTTAAGAGAATTGGGACTCGGTAGTCGATAATTAGCAGTATGATTGATGTGCACATGAGACATTGACTGATTTAAATTAGATTTTTTCAAGCTGCATGATGATTGACACATGTATGATATGTTAAATTTCCTGTACTAGCATAGAGCATGTCATGCAGACACTAGGTCGGCTCACTCACACGAGTGACCACCTTCGCAGTATCCTGGATGAGTCTGGGTGGCGGAAGATGAGACAGAATCCCGATAAGCGCTGAAAGCCTACAATATGATATGAGATGCCTATCATATGAGGCATAAGGCATATGATAAGAGCTAGACGTCTATCAGTAGAGCTAGTAGCCTGTCAGACGGACTCAATTTACGCATTGGAAGTAAGTTCCAAGGCGAGACTGGTTATGGCCAATCGAACATGGTTAGTACCCCGAGCGATGTACAGTCTGCGTGGAGAAATCCAGATGCGAGAACTAATTACTGTTCACAAAAGTGTGACATCGCAGTACTCGCGCTGGTGGCCATAAAGGCTACCGGACTAAGATCTGCATAGTGGTCCTTACAGGATAAGACATGCGCTCTGATCAGAGTCTAAACACTATGGCGCATATTCCCCAAGAATGACGCGCGCTTATGAGTGACCATGAGGTGATGAGTAGAATTAGTCCCTGGGATTCCTCATCGTGTGAGCCTCGTCGATCATACAAATATGATTGACACTGTGTACCCTTTGTACTTACATCTGTGTCATGAGGAGACGGGTCGGTGGTGCTACTTTGGCGTGAAACCTTACGACCTATGGATGATTCGGCCTTCCGGACACTGCTGGGAAAGCAGCTGAAACGAATCTATATAAGTGACACATGTATAAAGATTCTCATTGCATCGCTCTTTGTTATCTTCATTGGGCGATCTTATGGGATCATGCAGGATATGAAAATAATAAGGGAGATGTCGACTCATTGGAGCATTGTTTACGGGACAAGGCAGGTGCTCATGATCCACGAGATGACAATTGGAGGAACTTGGGGAATACGAGAGTTACAGAGTGCATTATTACTGTTTTTTTCTTTTAGGGTGCCTTCCAGCGCTGTTATACGAGTTTGGTGTGAAGATCTCCCGAAAGGTTGCCTTCCCAGGCTGGCTATACAAGTTTGGTGTACGGATCTCCCGAAATGCAGGTACTCTCACCGGTCACACGCCACGGCCACAATGATACTCTTTTGTCGATGATAAGTAGTTGGAGATTGATAGAGACTAGATTAATTGTGCAACACCACCGTGCGAGTGGGAGATGTTAACAATTGGTGGGCCCATGTGGGGTTCCCAATGTAATTAACATAACCTTATGGGGTTAGTTGCACTAAGACACAAACCTAGAGGGATTAGTAGCAAAGGCTCAAACCCTAGGGGTTTATGTGTAAACCTAGGAGAAGTTTTGCCTATAATAGGAAGCCTCCTACATATTATATGGCTATTCTACACAGTAAAGTTACTCTGTCTAGATTCATTCTCAAGTTGTAGAGAACCCTAGTCTCTCTCCAACTACATCCAAGGAGGTGGAACGTGGGGTGGAACATAGTGTTCGTCCTCGAGATTTGCACTAGATTGGTGGGAGCAAGACGTTGGAGGAAGCACGTAAAAGCAAGCAACAACAAGATCACAATCCGCTGCGCTAGGAGCTAAGGAAGAAAAGGTACACATGAATATTCCGCTTTAATTCATGTCGTAGATCTATGCATGATTAGATCCTCCTTGCCCTCACTTATTTTATTTTCATTTCTCTACAACAACATGTTCATACTCTTTATTTAAACTTGCGTCTTCGACATGATATTTTTGGGAAACTATCTCCTATCTTAACAGATACAAATCATGTAAAGCGGAATATTGCGCGAGTTACATTTGATTATGACGTCGTCCATGGAATCGACCTACTGATTGTATGTTTTTAATGATGACCCAATGGGAGCCCTTCATTATTTGACGGCATGTGAACTATGCCTCTTTCTTCTCAATGTGCTAGGGGTAAGGCATCCAATATCACTCTTTTGAACTGATGATTCTGACGGGGTGTCGACACTTAAAGTCTAGTTGGCTGAGTGTGATGGAAGAAGCGAACATAAATGAGATGCTTCGAAAATGCCTACAACGAATGAGAGTTTAGCGTGAACCTGAAGAGCCATTATTGATTATTGATGTTATTGGTTCCGGTTTCGCTAGGATCGAGAAGGTAATGAACTACCTGAAAGAAAAACCCGTATATAAGGTTCACATAAGAACAAGAGGGAGGAAGAGGGATAATATGCAGAAATAGTAAAAAGGCACAAATGAGCCAAATCGCTAAGTTTCGATTAATTGAAGGAGGTATATATACACAGGATACCAACGGGATGATTTACAGATGTTGTATGAGAAGGAAATGCAAAATATTTGAGATAGTCCTTATAGAGTTGCTGGACTTACGAAGTAGATATTTCTGATAAATACATAAGAGCCCATAAGTCGTGAAATTTGGCCAAAGAGCAATATTCTTTTGGAACATCGTTTCTAGGACCATAATCTTTCCACAATTGCAGTTGGGACCACCATAATCTTGTAATATGCTCCCTCAAAATAATGGTGGCTGAACCACAATGAGTTTGGTTTTGAGTTCTAGAAAATGTGCTGGAAGTAATGGTTTGGTGGAGATATCAGCTAGCTGTATTGCACTTGAGATAAAAAAAAAAAAATTGAGTTCCTTTTAAAAAAATTTCTCCCTAACATAATGCTAATCAAGTTTAAAATGTTTGATTTTTGAGTGAATATATAGGATTTGTAGGAAATAGCATAAGCAGAAAGCAGAAAAAATTCATAAATCATTGAGCAGTATTTAGAATCATGACAATTCTACAGCTGTAGCGGCGAGAGCTCTGTATTAAGCTGCTTTTGAGCTTCTGGCCACAGTGACTGCTTCTTATAACCACAATGCACATGATTAGATCCTAAGTACTCAGTGAAACAAGATGTTCTTCTTCTATCTATTGGGTTGCTAGCCCAATCAACATCATAATAAGGATGAAGAGAAACATGACCATTGTGATTAAAAAGTCCACGATTTTAGGTACTTTGAAGGTATTTGATAATTAATTTTGCTCCTACTAAGTGCGTAGTGGTTGGTTTATCTGTAAACTGGCATAAGAGATTAATAGAGAAAGCAATGTCAGGTCTGGTGAAGGTTGCCTATTGCAATGCACCTAGAAGTTTTCTGAAAGGAGTTGCATCAGAAAATAAGGTTCCATTATTTTCATGAAATTAGTGCCAACAACAAGGGGAGTGGTGCATGGTTTGAAAGTATGCATGTTAAATTTATGTAACAAGTCATCTACGTACTTATTTTGGTGCATAAAAATGCCTCTAGATGTCCTTCTAATTTGAAGACCCAGAAAATTAGTCAAAGGACCAAGATGGTTCATAGAAAATTCAGAGTTGAGATCCCTCACCAGAGTGGTAATGTAGCAAGAGTCATTACTAGATAAAATTATGACATCCCCATAGAGAAAAAGAAGAGTTTATCATTTGAAGAGTGTCTCATGAACAATGATGTATCTGTACCAGAAGAATTAAAGTCAAGAGACAAAATATAGGTAGTAAATCTCTCAAACCAATATTTGAAAGCTTGTTTAAGTCCATATACGACATTTTTAAGTTTGAAAACATGTGTAGAAAAGTAGGTGGACAAACCCCCGAGGTTGTTTCATGTAAACATGCTTTTTTAATTGTCGTGTAAGAATAAATTTTTAACATCAAGTTGTTGAAGAGACCAATTATAGGCAGCAGTAAGGCATAAGATAGTTATGACAGTAGAGTGTTTGATATTTGGACTGAATGTTCCATCATAACCAATGCCTGGCGTTTAATTAAACTCTTTCGCTACTAGCCTGGCCTTCTATCTAGAAACAGTCGCGGTTATATTTTGTCCTAAAAACCCATTTATTTCCTACAACATTAGCATACTTAGGAGAAGAAACAAGAGCCCGTGTATTTTGCTTCATGAGGCTTCGATACTCTTTAGACATGGCTGTAAGCCATTGAGAGTGTTTCTTGGCCTCGGAGAAGCAAATTGGATATGATAAGAGAGATAAATATGGATTACCACAGGTTGAGAACCCAATAATTTTTCTTTTACTGATGCATGACTTGCTCCTTGTCTCAACAGAATGTCCAGGTGGTGGATATTGCACTTGGCTCAACTCAGGTGCGCTGCCATGGCTAGTTGGGTGCACCTCTGTCATTTGTGAAGGCTCGACCATAGGGATGGACACTTTAGGTTTCATCAAAGGTGCCCTACCAGGACAAGCTGGCTGCACTTGAGGTTGAGCTAAGAGTCCCCCCTAACTTGTCGTTTTTTTTTTTTTTCACATTTGATCAATATTTCACTTCTATAATTACTTATCATTTTGGTGAAGAAAATAACCCACGGGAAGGGCAGATTTGAGGATGGGGAATTAGCGTACTGATTCGCTTTTGTCCTTCCCGTTCTTAGTCTAAGGGAAAGAAGAAGTGTGGTAACAAAAAAGATAGTTCAAAATTTTGAAAGCAAATCCATTTTGAACTCTATTTTATTTAGCAAGAGGAATATATAGAAAAGAAATAAGAGCGAAGTGATAAATAAATAACTATAACTAAATTCGGTTTTTTAGTCTATCTATAAGAGGAGATCCTATGAAAAATTTAACCGATTCTTTCGTTTCTTTGGGCTACTGGCTATTTGCTGGGAGTTTTGGGGTTTAATACCGATATTTTAGCAACAATCTAATAAATCTAAGTGTAGTACTTGGTGTATTGTTTTTTTTGGAAAGTGAGTGTGTGTGAGTTGTTTATTTCAAGAATAGGCTGGATCTACCCAACTGTATCTTTTTTTCCTTCTAATATAACTCGAAAAGAAGGGGTGCAGTATCTTACGAATTACTTCTGAATAAAGTACAAAATCATATGTAAGAAACATAGCATTTCGTAATTTCTTGGTCAATCCATACTTTGATTCTCTATGAACCAGTAATGTAGGATTTTTAACATGGTTAAAGCGAAACCGTTTAAAGTCCAGACGCAGCATGGTACTCTCTATACTACTATGTTAATACAAAGAGGATTTCAAATTATATATTTTTCGATATAGAACACTCATATTGATAAAATGATTTGAACCATTTATTGGAAAAATGGGCATTTTATACTTTTTTCATACAATGCTAAACCGACGACCTATGGGTATAAAGTGAGACATTTTTTTTTTTAATTTTAACAAAAAGTGAAACGATTTTGCTGACAATTACATATTTTTTGTTTGGTCAGAAGAGTCCTCCGAATACTTTGGTCTTGGATTAGTAATCCGTTTTGATATTTTTTTGAATATGACCAAAGAAGAGAGGATAGGCTCATTATTGTTACGTTAAAAAAATATGGAAACTTATCAGAAGGAATTGATGTAATTGAGCTGAGAGCCAAGTGAATCGAAATATTCATGTTTGGTTCGGGAAGGGATCATGCAAGTTTTGAAATGAAAGGAAAAATAATCTACTTTTAGTAAGCGATTTATTAGATAATACTATTCAAAATTCAGAAGAATTATGTGGAGGGGCCATTGAACAGCTAGAAAGGCCCATGCCCGTTTACGGAAAGTGGAAATGGAAGCAAATCAATTTAGAGTAAATGGGTACTCTGAAATAGAGCGAGAAAAGTTGAATTTGATTAATTCAACTTATCAGACTTATAAGACTTTGGAACAATTAGAAAATTACAAAAATGAAACCATTTAGTTTGAACAAAAAAGGGCAATTAATCAAGTTTGACAACGGGCTTTCCAACAAGCCTTATAGGGGGCTTTAGGAACTTTGAATAGTTTTTTGAACAACGAATTACATTTACGTACTATCGGTGCCAATATTGGTATGTTTGGGTCGATGAAAGAAATAACTTATTAGTCCTTCAACTGTAGACATTTTTTTGTTTTAAGAAATATTCATGGTAACCCTTCGAGCCGACGAGATTAGTAATATTATTCGTAAACGTATTTAACAGTATAATAGATAAGTAAAGGTTGTAAATACCAGTATCGTACTTCAAGTAGGCGAGGGTATTGCTCGTATTCATGGTATTGATGAAGTAATGGAAGGTGAATTAGTAGAATATGAAGAGGTTACGATAGGCATTGATCTGAATTTGGAATCCAATAATGTTGGTGTTGTATTAATGGGTGACAGTTTGATGATACAAGAAGGAAGTTATGTAAAGGTAACAGGAAAAATTGCTCAGATACCAGTGAGTGAGGCTTACTTGGGTCGTGTTATAAATGCCTTAGCTAAACCTATTGATGGTAGAGGTGAAATTTTAGCTTCTGAATTCCGTTTAATTGAATCGCCCACTCCGGGTATTATTTCTCATGAGCCTCTTCAAACGGGACTTATTGCTATTGATTTAATGATCCCTATGACGTGGTCGATGATAATTAATTATTGGTGACAGACATACCGGTAAAACAGCAGTAGCCACAAATACAATTCTCAATCAACAAGGACAAAACATGATACGTGTTTATGTAGCTATTGGTCAAAAAGCTTCTTCTGTGGCTCCGGTAGTCACTAATTTCCAGGAAAGGGGAGCAATTGAATACACTATTGTAGTAGCAGAAACTCCGGATGCCCCTGCTACATTACAATACCTCGCTCCTTATACGGGAGCAGCTTTGGCTGAATATTTTATGTACCGTGAACGACATAATTTAATCATTTGTGATGATCTCTCCAAACAAGCACAAGCTCATCGCCAAATTTCTCTTTTATTACGAAGACCACTACGAAGCTTATCCAGGGGATGTTTTTTATTTGCATTCACGACTTTTGGAA
The DNA here is from genome assembly GCA_023055425.1 of Linanthus parryae. Lineage (NCBI taxonomy): Eukaryota > Viridiplantae > Streptophyta > Magnoliopsida > Ericales > Polemoniaceae > Linanthus > Linanthus parryae. The sequence goes on from JALGPY010000009.1 coordinate 44,233,298, forward strand.
AGAGTCGCTAAATTAATTTCTCGTTTAGGTGAAGGAAGTATGACTGCTGTAGATAGTGCATTCTGAGCAGACCAACCATCGTCCACGTGACAGCCATCTAGCACATCTAAGGGTACTCCGTATACACTCTATAACATCCCCTTTAATTCGCGTATGCTTATATGTGAGTTTATCTATATTTGGCTGTGAGACAGGGTCACCCGCGATACTAACCGCACGGGAGGTATAAGGACTTAGTGCCTTGGAGGCTAGAGTAAGGAACGTCGCGCGAGAGCAACAACCGCGCTCGCGCGCGAGCCTCTGAGAGATTTAATGCCTAGGCGTCCCATAAATGTGGTCGATCTCATAACGGTCCCCTACTTATGCAGATGATTGTGTAACCTGCCCTATATATACGGTTGTGTACGAGAGAATCCTGCAGAGAGGACTCAATATACACCAATAGCAGGGGATAGAAAAGACACAGGAAGTGTGGGGTTGTGTGTAGGGAGAGAGTAAGGCAATAGCACTGTATGAGAGAGAGACAGGGTTTTGGCAGAGCTTCCGCGTATCTCAGGTGTGTTCTCCCTTGTATGGAAGGGTTAACGATCCTATATATAATGGAGAATGTGACCGTTGCAGTGTGGTTAATGCGCCCATCAATGGCGGCTTAATTAGCTTAACCACAACGGCACGTTCGTCCGCGTATATAGGGACCGTTACAGCACGTTGTCCGCGTATACCGGAACCGTTATGGGGTTGACCGGGTTTGACCGGATTGACCGGGTTTATGGAGCTCGTGCCATAAATCTCTCAAAAGAAGTTACTAGGGGTCGCGCGCGGGCTTGGCTCGCACGCGACAGGACTTACTCTAGCCTCCAAACCACTAAGTCCCTACAAGTCCCGTGAGGTGGTATGCAAGGGCCCTGTCTCGCAGCCCTCACGTGGATCAGCACGGCTGGTGATCCAGTGTGTGTGGAGCACAATATGGTGTGCTAGATGGTCGCCACGTGGCTAAGATCTGCCTGTCCAGAAATCACTATCTACATTAGCCCCCTTTCTGCGCGTGAAGGCTCATAGCCGAATAGGATTCTATCCGCAGAAACCAACGCATGCGTTGCCGCCACGCACCAATTCAAATACACGCAAATTCAGCCTCCGTGCGCGTCATTATGACCTAAAATCCCTAGAGTCGTGCCGTCTGGTCTTAGGGTTTTAGGCGTGACGTCAGCTTGTCCTGTGATTGCGCGATTCGACGGTGACGGTTGCGACTCGACTACTGAAAGGACGCAACCTTTCATTGTTTTTGGATAAATACTCTGTGCTATCCATTGTTGCAAAGCATCACTTCTTTCTCTTAAAGTGAATGATACCCGGAAGCCTTGAAGAGCAGATTCAAATAATCAATAATCAATTCTTTCTTGTCAATCGTCTTCTTCAACTGTCCGCATCCAAGCAAGCTTTACCAAAACAAGATTGGCCTTGTTCAATTTTATTTAACATATCGATGTATGCTTTGAACTGTGCTGGATCTGCAAACCCATGACTGTCTGAAACATGCTACCCCGTTGTAGACTGCGAAGGAGACCTTGTTCTTTAAACTCAGAACTGAATTAATTTCCAGATTGTTAGGGTTTTGAATGTAGGGTTTCTGAAATTCCCAATAATGCAAGCGATTCTGAACTTTCAAACCCCAAAATTGACATTGAACTGTTCATCTTTCTTCTGATAAAGCCTCGTTGCTTCAAACTGAATCTTGAAATTCAAACTAAAGTGTGTATATTTCTCCCCCCTTTTTTCTTGCTTTTCCGCAGGAATGGCAAAGACAAAAGGAACCAAGCCCATTAAAGAGGTCGAAGAAATACCTGATCTTCCCCAGACCTTATGGCGGAAAGCCCCCTATCTGGGTGGCAAAGACTTTTACCATGCTAGGGTTAAGGTGAAGAACCTGCCAACCCCTGTTCCTGCTGAAGAATTGCAAACACAGACCACTCCTGTTAATGCGGCCATGCTCGAATTGATCGATTCGAAGGATGTGGTTCGATTGGGGGTCGAAAATGGGTTTTTCCCGTATACTGCGATTTCCACTCAAGCATTTGTTCAGAAATTGGACTTTATGGATGAGTGGATTGACCATGTGCTGACTTATCATGCCATTGCTCTGAACGATGCTGGCATATATTTCGCAGTTCGTGCTATGAAGGGTGCTGCCGTGAAGCTGGACCAGTCCATGCTTCTAAACCTTCTCTCGCGCTACTCGCCTGCGACTCACACACTTCAATTTTCTGAGTTCGAGGCTGCTCCCACTCTTGAAGATGTACACATGCTGTATGATTTGTCTCCTGTGGGCGATGTGGATCCTCTGAGTCCCTTGAGGACTGATGCAGAGCTCGCTTTATACAAGCAGATGGAGGAATGCTTGTCAGAGGTGTAGAAAATTTCCACCCGGTGGACACCTGCGGAGCTTCTTCCCAACTGGCAACTGGTTGATACGTCTGCGAAGAACACTTGGGGAAAGTGGGTGCAGTACTTCTTCCGCGATTATGCGAGTAGTAGTATCACCAAGAAACTTCTGAGCCAAAACCCAAAGGCTAAAAATTATGTAAATGGCAAGGGTTATCACCTGACCCTTTGTGCTTTTCTCTGCGCCTGGCTGTCGAGGTATTTGATCGATGGCCATCCCCATGATGGAGACTTCTACCATGTCCTCCCACTTGCTGTGAAACTGACCCTTGGTCAGAAGGTCGCACTTGGGCCTCTAGTCTTGGGCACTTTGTACCATAGGTTGGACCAACTGGTTGTAGCAACCAAAGATTCGCGCGGTCGCCTCGATGTGCTGAACTATGTCAATATTGCCTTCTTGACTATGTGGGTCTTCGAGCGGTGGCCCACTTATGCTCCTGTTCCTTCTAAACCCTGTAAGTGGTGTGTCCCGGGTGCGGAGGAAGAGCGCAACAGCGGCAGGGCTGCGAGGTGGTTTGGAACTCAATTTCCTAAGTGTAACTGGAGCCTGATATGCGACGATCGCAGTGAGTTTACAGCTAGGACTTATGCCACGCGCGTCGAGAATGTGCGATGGTTCCCAAAACTGTATCCTTCCAAGGCTGTTGTTTTCTCCGAAGACCTTCTTTTCGAGGACGGGAAGCACTTCCACGAGCGCTATCGCGAATTCTTCTGCTGGTGTCAAAGAGGATCTCTTCCTGCTCTTGCGGAGTATGTTCGTGAGCTTACTCCTAAGTATGAGAGGATCACGGTGGATGTCGATCCGACTCGCGTTTCTCCCCAGTTTGGCTTCGATGCGGTGGAACCATCGATCTGGCCGCAGTCCATCATAAGGGGCTGTTACAAGCGACTGCTGTCTGGCGAATGTAAGACAATCCTAAGGAGCAATCTTCCCTTCCAGCAGCCCCCAGGTGACCGCGCGGATGGCTACTCCAAGAATTGGGTTGCCTATTGGAATACCCAGCAAGCAAGGTTTGAGACGCAGTCGATCCCTCGGCCAGGTAGAGCTCCTGTGATCAAGAGGAATTCTTTCCCCTTCCGTCCCAACTGTAGCCTGAACGATACTCAATACGGCTGCTATTCGTTGTTGGACCATGAGAATCACCTGTGTCCCTCTGCCATCCTTGAAGAGAAGATGGCTTCTGTTAATAAAGGTGATCCGCACATCATCAAATAGAGCGAAACTTTTGCCAAGGTAAACAATCTCTTTTGCACGCATTAAGTTTCTTTATTCCAATGCGTCAAAACTTATCCTCCCTTTTCTGTTGTAGTGCTATGTGAGGAGGTTCGCATCTGGTGAGCGCTCCAAATCGCTGGTTACCACCATTGTTGCTGCGAGAAGGCAGGGGGAACCGGTCCGGCTAGCAATGAGAATGGCCCCCGCAGTTGAAACCCGAATTCGCCAGGTCATGGATGTTTTTGCTGATTCGCTGATAGACAATACTCCAGCCTTGTCTCCACCCAGGGATGATCCGTCTCCCCCAGCAACTGTTGCTCCACGGGCAAAGAGACCAAGGCAAAGAGGAATCAAAATATCTTCCCCTAGGAGCGCTCCAACTTCCCCTCCTGCGAGGTCCCTTACTTCCAGGGACAAAGGTAAAGGTCGCATGACAAACAAAGCGCGGAAAGAGCTCGCAGTGGAGACCTTTGTTCCGTTTGGTCAGGAAGAAGAGGAGGGGGAGAGAAGGGAGGAAAGAGAAGGAGACGAAGAAGATGAAAGAGTCGAAGATGTCAGAGACAGAGAGAGAGATGAGATAGAAGAGGAAGAGTCAGGAGGTATCTCAATCGTTCTTCTCTTCTCATTATCTTAACTTTCGCAATCTTGATTGAACAATTTATTCTTTTGCAGATGATGATGATGATGAGACCATTAGCGGTCTTTTGGCCAAGAGGCAGAAGAGGGGTTCTCATTCTGGTGTTTCCAACGAAAACATAGGCGAGGAAATCCTTGCTGAGTCCAGGAGAACAGCTGCAGAGGCTGCTGAAAGAAGAAGGAAGTGAGAAGAAGAGGAAATTGAACGCGTAAAGTAGAGGAGCCTGGAAGAGCAACATGTCGACGACTTGGTGCGTCCAACTGATGAGGAAGATGCGATTCCAGAAGATGCGGCTCCTCAAGTTAATGAGGATGAAGCAGCCCAGGAAGAGGATGCGGCTGCTTTAGAGCAAGTCCAAGCGGACTTTGAAGAGATCGCGGGCGGTAACGAAGGTGAGATTTTTAATCTTGCGGTAACTTACCGAGATGTGATTGTTGGTGCATTAAAGCATGGCTTATCGAAAGCTGACATCCGCCGTTGGCTAGTAAGCAAGTGCGGTGAACCTTCAGGTAGGCATTTGAACGACATTTGTGAACTAGGCTTAGTATCCCGAACATTATCATGACTGGTTTCTTCGCGCCCCAGGTCACGCTCACCTTAAATATATGCTTAATGAAGATGTGTTAATAGGACATGGTTCCGCATCCTTAGCATATGATGAAGATGCTGCAATCCCACCCTCGCGTGGAGGTGCTCGCTTTTGGTTTAGCAAAATTATAAAATATTGTTCGATACAAGTTACCTCACATCATCTCGATATGTATCGCAGGTAGTGCTCGTGAAGCCATGCTGGGACAGAGGAGTCAACCTTCCGCATCTTATGTCCCAGTGCCAAGTTCTCATACCAAGAAGCCCGTGACAGCTGCTGAGTATGCAGGGGAGCCCTTCGAGGACATCATTGAAGTTTCTGATGATGCCGAAGCTAACGCCGTACTGATGGAGGAAGATACCAATGCTGCTGCTGAGGAAACAGAAGCAGATGCTGCTGAGGCTTTCGCATCCGAAGGCATCCCTAACCGAACAGCAGCTTCTACTGTTGCCATGCCTCCAGCAAGGACTGAGCCTCCAGTGATTCCTCCTGCATGGAATTTTTGGAGTTCGCAGGTAGGAGCTGCAATCGCACCTGGTGCGGCTTATACCCTTCCTGCCAACTATGAGGAGCTAGAGCTCGCAGCTGATAGGAGAGCAATGGAGCGAGGACAGTCTTCAGCTACCCCAGCAATGCGCATTCCTTCTTTGCGCGAGATCCTTGAAGGAACTCGTACGTCACCATTATTGTCGTTCTCATCTTGCATTCTTCATTTATAATCTTGATATTTGAACTTGAACCAACATGGTCAGGTTTGAAGCAAGATGATGTGGACTGGCTGGTCCAAATGTGTCTCTCTCATCCCCGGTCATTTGCGAGGTCCTTGGAGATAGAGCCTTTCGACAGGAGGCTGTTCTTGACCGCAGCCATCTGAATTTTGGAGCAGCTGTCTGCGGCCACACCTGCGACCATCTCTCCTCAAAGTGTGCAGTTGCTTTTCAACATGTGTCAAAAACTTCAAGCCAAAGTTCAAGGCAAGCTGGGCTTTGGGTATCTTGTCAAAAGAGTCACCTAGATTCGCGCGGCTGTGAATTTGAAGCGCGGCTTCCATAACCTTGCAGCTGAGGAGCAGAAGGTGGAGCAGCAAAAGCAGAAAGCAGAAGAGGCTGTGAAGCTCTTCCATGAAATGAACGCCAACTATGAGCAGTTGAAGCGAGAAGTGGAGCAAGTGGCAAATTTGTCGCGCCTGTTTACTCCTGACGACTCCCTGGTCAAAGGCTTATTTTGAACAATAACAAATTTGTTTTGAATATGTTAAAACATTACTGTAAATGTTAAAACATTATTGTAATGTTGCTAGGGTTTCTCCCCCATTTTTTTTATTGAGCACTTTGAATGCCTGTTTTGCCCTTCCCGGGATTTGCTCGAATATCTTCGTGCGTATCAATTATGATGTCAGCCAACGATATTCTGACTTGATTTTCGCGCTAATTGCTTATCAGATAAGCACGCCTTCCTTGGGAAATCCATCCTTTTTCCAAGCTTTGCTGACTCAGCTAAGCAACTGAAGAGTCTCCACTGGGTCTATATAAACCCTCCCTTCTGCTACTTGGGTTCTTCATCCCATAATGTGGCTTGCCGTGAGTCCTTTCGACTACTGGCTTCAACGCTTGTCTTTCGTTGATTCATGGAAACTTCAAGTTGTGAGACCTGAGTTTGTGCTTTGTGCCATAGAAATAGCTTCCAAGATCTTCTTTACGAGGCTTATTGTTCTTCATAACTATCATAAAGAAGATACAGATAATACCTCATGCTTGCTCGAAGAATTTTCTTCGTCTATTATGTTTGCAGGTCATGTTTCCGGCCGCCTCCCGGCGAGGTGCAGCGCCGTACTGACCGTCTTACCGGTTCGTAATGAACGGCAGATTTCTCCTCTAGCTTTCCCAGAGGAGAATCTCTTGCCTCCTCGTTCTTGAACTCGGGGCGGCGAGCCATTGCGCTCGTCTCTGTGGACAAGGAGCCTCTTGCCCCAGGAGTTGCTGCTTGCCTGTTCTTCACCGCCGCATACGCCGGAACAGGTGGTTCCTCAGGCACATCTCTTGGGGTGTTGATCAGACAGAGGCCTTGTCAGATCCTGGGATCTTGAAGTTGGCGTCACATAGCCTTTGTGACGTTTGGAGGACGTTCATTTTATAGCAGGATCCTACTTGCGACAGATCTTTGGTCGCAGATCGATATGTCGCATAGCTTTTGTTAGACAAATAGGCCGATCCTCTTATAGTAAGGATTCCCCCTATGTGTAACTTCCGCTTGTAAGCTATTATTTAGATGCATTGTAAGCCGTGTTGGCTGTGTAACCATCCCAATCTGAGCTTTTCGCTTGTTAGCTGCTATCTAGACAGATAAATTGTATGTCGTTTTGACTCATAATAATAAATCGCTTTGTATGATTTGTTGTTCTTTTTACAACAAATTACAATTTCGCATGCGTGTTGGCAGATTTCGCCTTTTATAGTGTTGTATTCACACTTTGCATTGTTGCCATAATTTGCTATCCAACAGATAGTTTCGCGGATTGAGAATCATTCATGAGAACTGCTATCTTAGCAGATGAGATTTGAGATCATTTGAGATCGCATTTGCATAGCTTTGCTACCTTGGTAGATAGGCTCAAGAATCACTTAAAATTAGACTTAAGCATGGCTGCTATCTCGGCAGATAGGCTTTGAATATCCATTAAGATCATATTCGCATAGGCTGCTATCATGGCAGATAGGCTTAAAGATCATTTCAGATCTAAACTTAAGCATGGCTGCTATCTCGGCAGATAGGCTTTGAATATCCATTAAGATCATATTCTCATAGGCTACTATCATGGCAGATAGGCTTAAAGATCATTTCAGATCACATTCGCATAGGCTCCTATCATGGCAGATAGACTTAAAGATCACTTAAGATCACATTCGCATATGGCTGCTATCGTGGTAGATAGGCTTAAATATCACTTAAGATCATACTCGCATATGGCTGCTATCATGGCATATAGGCTTAAAGATCATTTAAGATCGTATTTGCATAGTGCTGCTACCACGGCGGGTAGGCTTAAAGATCATTTAAGATCGTATTTGCATAGTGCTGTTACCACGGCGGGTAGGCTGTCGCTATTGAGAAATAAATAAAGCGATAAAGACAGCTGAAATCATAAAGTTCTTCCCATTTGGGTGAAGTCTTTTATTATAGAATGCTCTCATATGGGAGAGGTGAGATTACAATTCCCTCATGTGGGAGAGAAGATGCATGAATCTTTAATGATACAGAGCGTAAAGTAGGCATTGTAATCTAATGCATGTAATGAGAGGAGTTAAGGGTAATACTTCTTAATCCAGCGCATGTTGACTGAGGTTGGGGTTGAGGCCGTCCCATGTAGCCTTTGTATGTTGCAGTAGCCACTTTCAAATACTTCTTTGACTTTGAAGGGTCCTTCCCAGTTAGCTGCGAACTTTGGGAGGGCCGCCTCCCGCATGCAGTGATCCGATGCGCGTAAAACCAGATCTCCAACTGCGAAATCTCGACGTTGGACTGTTTTGTTGTATGCGCGGGCGATCCTTTCCTGGTATCGCTTGTTAGTGCGCTTAGACTGCTCCCGCTTCTCCTCTAACAGGACCAAGTCATGATCGCGTTGATTTTCGTACAACGCGTGGAAGGCTAATCTTGCGGAGTTGACTTTTACCTCCGCAGGTACTACAGCTTCAGCGCCATAACATAAGAGAAATGGGGAGACCCCTGTGGGAGTCCTTGGAGAAGTCCGATATGCCCACAAGGCTACGTTCAAGGAATCAACCCATTTCTTGTGGTCATCTGCGACCATCTTGCTCAAGATTCTCAACAACGTCTTGTTAGTCGCCTCCGCTTGACCGTTCCCTTTCGGGTAGTAGGGGGTAGAACATATCTGCCTTACGTTGTATTCCGCTAGCTTCGCAGCTACCTGGCGATTGAAGAAGGGGGTGCCATTATCCGAGAGAATTGTGTTAGGAATTCCGAACCGGTATATGATATTCTCTTGGATGAATTGCACAACCGCAAGCGCATTTGCTGTCTTCAGGGGTATTGCTTCCACCCACTTAGTGAACAACTCGGTCGCGGTGAGAATGAACTGGTTCCCGTGCGAGGTCGGTCGGATGGGCCCAACAAAATCCAAAGCCCAAGTATGAAACGACCATGGTGTGCCCAGCGCATGTAGATCTACGGCAGGAGCATGTACTAGATTGCCTTTGAATTGACACTCCTGGCATCTTCTCACTTTAGTGCGACAATCTGCTTCCATGGTGGGCCAGAAGTAGCCAACTGTGAGGAGCTGCCTGCATAACTTCGCACCTCCCTGATGGTCCACTTGATGGGAGAGGTCCATCACCTCTTGTGCTTCCTTGCTGTCTAAGCATCGCAGCAGGTTACCCTCGTGGCCTCTTCGCCAGAGTATATTTTCTTGCACCACATACCGTGCTGCTTTTCTCTTTAGCTTCTCGGCTTCTTTTCTCAACTCGGGCTCAATCCCTTGTGTGAGAAAGTCAAAGAGTGGCTTCCTCCAATCCATGTCATCATCGACCAGAGCAATTGCTAAAGAGTCTTTGATCAGCGCACAACTCTCACAATTTACTTGAATCAATGCCGTGCCGTTGACATGTCCGGCCAATGAATTTCGTACCTTTGAGCTTCTCGATAGATTGACACCACACTTTCTCCACAAGTATGTTGGTGAATCTTGTCTAAAAACGCTTGTCCCTCCTGTTCTGAGACGCATCGCATGAGTATTCCGCATGGGCCTTTATAGTAGAGGGTGTTGTCATGTATGCAACACCCCTTGGTGGACGCCCAGTTTTCGTTGCTTGTTCCTTCGGCGATGGCATGCAATATTGCCTTTCTCCAGTCTGCATCATCCATGCGTTCGTCATCGCACGCGTTCTCTGTCAACTCCGAGGACGTTCGCACTTCAATCGAGATTCTCGCAGGACATTTATCCGTGCTAACTTTGGATCCCAAGGTAGCCAAAGCATCAACATGCCTGTTATCGGCCCTTGGTTTATGCTCGTACCTGCCATCACAGAATTGTTGCACCAGCTTCTGTACCAAAGTCCGGTAGGGCAATAGGTTTATCTCCTTCAAACCATACTCGCCCGAGGCCTGTTTGACGATTAACTTGGAATCCCCCATAACCGTCAAGTTGCTCACTTCTAGTGCCCTTGCTGCACGAAGACCTGCGATGAGAGCTTCATACTCTGCTTCGTTATTGGTGACTGCGAAGTCAAGCTTTGTGGACATCTGTATGACCTCTCCATCGGGTTTGGTCAAGACTATTCCGATTCCTCCGCCTTTTCTTGTTGATGACCCATCGAAATGGAGCGTCCAATAAGGCAACTCAACCGTATAGATCTCAGGTCCCTCCAGTTCCTCCTCAACTACAGGCTCATAACTATTATCGGGGAACTGTGCTAGCAAATCCGCCACCGCTTGCAATTTGATTGCCCGGGGTCGGACGCATGTGATGTCATATTGGGAAATGGTCATATACCATTTTGCCAGTCTTCCCCCAGGAGTAGTGTGAGTCAACAGATACCGTATGGGATCACTCTTTGTAACGACCACCACTTTGTGCGAAGCAAAATAGTGCTTTAACTTCTCTATTACAAAGAATAGGGCAAGGAAATGACGCTCGATGTCCGTGTACCTTGATTCTTCTGGCTGCACTATGCGAGAAATGTAGTAGATCGGCCTTTCTTGTCCCTCATATTCCCGAGCCAAGAGCGCCCCTATAGACCTCCTCGTCGACGTTAGATACAACAGGAGCGGTGATCCGAGCTAGGTTGCGATCATTACTTTTGACGATGTCAACAGGTCTTTTAACTTTCCGAACGCAGCTTCATGCTCCGTAGTCCAATTGTATATGGCATCTTTCTTGAGAAGATCGCTGAAGCAGAAAGTAATTCCGGCGATTGCTGGGATAAACCTTCGCAGGTAGGATAGCTTCCCCAAGAAAGTCTTCAGGGCACTCTGGTTGTGCGGCGCTGTCATGCTAGTGATGGCCGATACCTTCGCGGGATCAGGCTCTATTCCTTGGCGATGTACTACACATCCCAAGAATTTCCCCGATGTCACTCCGAATGCGCACTTCATGGGGTTCATCTTTAACTGGAAGCTTCTGCATCTGTTAAATACTTTCCGCAAATCCCCCAAGTGATCCGCCTCTTCTTTGGACTTGACAACCAAGTCGTCAACATAGAATTCTACTTCTTTGTGCATCATATCGTGGAACAAGGCCATCGTTGCTCGCTGATAAGTTGCGCCTGCGTTCTTGAGACCGAAAGGCATGACTGTGTAATTGAAGACTCCCACCGGAGTGATGAACGCGGTTTTCCGTGCATCTTCGGGGTCCATCTTGATCTGGTTGTACCCACTGAAGCCGTCCATGAAGCTGAACATGCGATGACCCGCGGTCGAATCGATAAGTAGATCGATGTTGGGAAGCGGGAAGTCGTCTTTGGGACAGAAACGATTAAGGTCTCGGAAGTCCACGCAAATGCGAAGCTGCCCATTCTTCTTTACCACAGGCACAATGTTGGCCAACCATGTAGGATGGTGATTCGGCTCGATGAATTTGGCATTCAGAAGTTTGACGATCTCTTGCTTAATCTTTACATTGATCTCTGGCCTGAAGCTTCTTGTGCTTTGCTTTACCGGTTTAGATCCTGGGATCACGTCTAAACGGTGCATGGTGATGCTCGTGTCCAGACCGGGAATCTCGTCGTATTCCCATGCGAACACGTCTTTGTACTCAGTCAAAAGTTGTAGCAATCTTTCCTCCTCTTCACCCGTGAGGTCCGCACTCAGAAAGACTGGCCTCTTCTTTTCTTCGTTTGGGCTTAGGAATACCTCCTTCAGCTCTTGCTTTTGTGGTTTAGGCTTATCCTCCATGCATTCGGGCGCTCCTTTGAGCTTTTCCTCCAAAACGCCTGGCGTTGGTTTGTCTGGTTCCATGATCTGCTCAATTTGATTGATTTGCTCAAGGATGCCCCCATGTTCGCGTGAGGACACCCCCGCGCACCTTCATATGCGGTAACATTTCTTCCCGTTGGCGTATAAGCTCTCTATCTCTTTGCCTTCGGGATCATGCTTTGCTATTCTTTTCAGGGTATACACGTTCTTTCGCTGGTAGGCAATCCGCAGTGCCTCCTCTCGCGTAGACGGCTTTTCTTTGGACTCCTCTCTTGTCACCATCACTCCTGCAGGTGACTGATCTTTGATGTCCTCCCAACGAGGCAAAGGAGTGGGGTTGAATGGCCCCGGCGTTTGCTCATCCGCCATCTCAGTGAACCATACCACCTCAGTGAGATGCGCTTCATCCAGGTTGAAAGGATTTATTGAAGCTGGTATCTCTACTATTCTATCATTCCAGATAGCTTTCATCACTTGGTGAGCTGTTGAAGGGAGCGCATCAAAGCGATGAATCCAGGCCCGACCTATAATCATGTGATACATAGTGTTCGCATCAATGACATAGAATTTAGCTGAGCACTTGATTTTGCCAATCTCGACACCCAGACGAATCCATCCTATCGTCATTCTGGAGTCGCTTCCGAATCCCATCAGCGGGGATGGACGCTTGACGATCTTGTGCTCTGGGATTCCTGCTAGTTTCAGAGTGTTGAGCGAGACTACGTTAACTGCTGCTCCTCTGTCGACGAACGCTCTTTTAAACTCCACACCATTGATGACCGGTGTTACATAGAGAGGCTTCTGGTGGCTCGCATCTGTCTTCTTGTCACTTGCGGAGAAGGTTATGACCCTTTCTATAGAGCGAGACGCCCTGACGACCTTTCCGTTGGAGACCACGAGATCCTCCTCGTAATCTTCCGCTATCCTCAGGATCGCCTTTGTCATCTCCTTCCGGCATTTCTCCGAGAAGTTCATCTCATCAAAGAACCTGCTGAACCCGTGCGACCCCTTCATCCGATCGGCACGTTCGTCCTCCCTGTCTATGCTGTAGTCCTCGTCATTGTGGATCTCGGCAATGATGGGTAGACCATCCTCCGCAACCTCTTCAAGGTCCATAATCGAGATCATGGCGACCTCTTTGCCTTTCGGCTCTTGCTCCGCGTGGGCAGGCAGTGGATTGTTTTCGCACATCTTGCCTCTGGTCGCTGAAAATCAGTTCTCCATTCTTCAGCTTCTGTCTTACCATGATTCTGAGCTTCTTACAGTCAACCGTGGGGTGCATGACCTTCCCGTGACATTCGCACCAATTTGGGTCCCTCACCATTTCCTTGGAGGGTTCTCTTTCGAGCGGTGGTAGGATTCCATCCTTACGCCATTGTCTGCACAAGTCACTTGCTTCCTCTACCGAACATGGCAGAGGCGGCGCATCGAAGTTTACCACCTTCGGCTGCTTTTGGGGCGAGACCGTATTCACTTCAGCCTCATGTCCTCTCTTGTAACTGAATCTCCCGATTTTGAAAGTGGTCCCGCTCGGGGATCTCTCAGGAGCGTGTCTCTTTTTCTGCCTCTCCACTATAGGCTCTATGTTCTTTGTGCATTCGATCAGCTTTGAAAATGTAGGTGTTTGCAGATTGATAAGCATACCTTTGTACTCATCTCGCATGCAATGCAGGCATATCTCAACGAGTCTGCTCTCAAGTATCACGTCTTTGCATTCCAAGGACTTGGCCCTGAACTTCTTGATGAACGTTACACCATCCTCCTCGCGCTTCTGGTACATCCGCGAGAGATGAATCATTGTCACCTTTTCTTCCATCTGGAAGAACTTAGTGTAAAACTTCTGGACCATGTCGTCCCAAGTCTTTACAGATACGGCTTCCAATGTCCTGTATGTAGGGTTTTGATTCATGGATGCGCAACGGAAACACAAACAATCATAAAACCATGCAAAACCCTCCAAGGATCACAAGTCAAGAGACATCACGATGGTAAGGGTAAGAAATCAATAACACACCTTAGGGTTCTCCTTTGATGACTTCAAACGCGAATTGTGTCACGTTCTCTATGGTTGATCCACGCCGAGAGTTGATCCTAGAATCTCCCAAGTCCTTGGTGCTAGCCCGGAAGACGAAGTGGAAGAAGAATCACGCAAAACGAGACCCAAAAGGAGGGCTTTCGGCCTCCTTGTGGCCGACGGGACGGGCGGCGGGCAAAGGGGCGGTCGGCTCCTTTGCTTGTTGCTCTCTCTCCTTCTTTTGTTCTCTCCCACTCTTGTTATGTTCAATAATGAGCATAAGTTATGTGGGCAGGAAGGAAGGAAGGTCCTTTATGTAGTCCAACAACTCCTTGCCAACTACCTAAAGGACTTATTCTAGTCCTACTAGAATTCAATTTAGTCCCTTCCTTGCAAAGTAGTCCCTACTAAGTTTGCAAGGTTTTGCAAAGTGATCCTTCTAATTAATTAATCCAATTAATTAATTCCCAAATCTAGTTCAACTCTATGTAGCGTGTGACCCCATAGGTTCTATCTAGTTGGTAGCAACTATTTGCTAATATGGAGCGGTTTCTAGCAAAACATCCATTCTAGCCAACTGATAAAATAGTCATCTTGACAACCTTTGTACAAGTAATTGTCTCATCCCTTTGTCTCTATATCCGGATTGGACACGAGACATACAAGTCACACTCTTATATCCAATCCACAGTTTCTCGATCCATGGGAATAGCCTTATTCGTGCAAATAACATCAATATCCCATATTGATTTATTTGAGTCTGGCCAGACATTCTATAAGCACTATCCCTTGAGTGGCCTAGGATATTTGCTCCCGTTATGTGGGAGGGACAAATTCTATCTACGTCCACTACGATCTCTAAGCTTGCTTCTTATTGTATCCAGTACACGCCTTTATAACTACCCAGTTACGGTGTAGCGTTTAAAGCTACCAAAATCACAATAATCCACAACTAGAATATCTAGTGACTTCAAGTCTAAGGATGACAATACCATTGCACCGCGAGAAGCGCTTGTGACTCAACATAACGTGTATGTAGCCTTCTCGGAGATGGGTCAATCCAGTGCAACATTCCCTAATGCACACCTATGTGTTGGATCGTGATATCTCCATATCAATCCAACCCCATACTAGTCTATAGATGATTGTCCCATTAATCATTATACTGGACTAGGGATATTTAAGATAAACAACACAATTGTAAATCTAAGGACTTCATTATATTAAATATCCAATAAATAATAAATGAATTTCTAGCCACAAATAAATTCATATTAAACTAGATTGCCTCTAGGGCATCTATTCCAACAGTCTCCCACTTGCACTAGAGTCAATCTGGCGCATCTCGTATGCCCATACTCCTAGTGTGCCCTTCATGCTTCCACTGCGTGAGAGGCTTTGTAAGCGGGTCTGACAGATTATCATCTGTAGGAATCTTGCATATCCGAACGTCTCCTCTATCGATAATATCTCGAATCAGATGAAACTTCCTGAGCACGTGCTAGGATTTCTGATGCGATCTTGGTTCCTTTGATTGCGCGATCGCCCCTGTGTTGTCACAGTACAACTCAACTGGATCCGAAATGCTAGGGACCACACCAAGTTCATAAACAAACTTTCTGATCCAAATAGCTTCCTTTGCTGCGCCATTTGCAGCAATGTACTCAGCCTCTGTTGTAGAATCAGCTACCGTCTCTTGCTTGGAACTCTTCCAGCTCACCGCTGCTCCATTCAGGCAAAACACATACCCCGACTGTGATCTAAAGTCATCTCTGTCGGTTTGGAAGCTTGCATCAGTGTAACCCCTTACATGCAACTCTTCCTCACCGCCAAATATCAAGAAAGCATCCTTAGTTCTTCTCAAGTACTTTAGGATGTTCTTGAATGCAATCCAGTGACTCTCACCTGGATTGGATTGGTATCTGCTTGTCATACTCAAGGCATATGACACATCTGGTCTAGTACATAACATGGCGTACATGATAGATCCTATGGCTGAGGCATAAGGAATTCTACTCATGCGTTCCTTCTCAATCTCATTGGAAGGACAACCACTCTTTGAAAGAGTGATTCCATGTGACATGGGCAAGAATCCCTTCTTGGAATCTTGCATGTTGAACCGTTTCAACACCTTGTCAATATATGTACTTTGACTTAGGCCTAGAAACCTCTTAGATCTATCTCTATAGATCTTTATACCGAGTATATAGGCTGCTTCCCCTAAGTCCTTCATTGAGAAACACTTCCCTAGCCAATCTTTAACAGATTTCAGCATGGGGACGTCGTTTCCAATGAGTAGTATGTCATCCACATACAAGACCAGAAAAGCTACAGAGCTCCCACTAACCTTCTTGTAGACACAAGACTCATCTTCGTTTCTGATGAAGCCAAACTCTTTGACCACTTCATCAAAACGTCGATTCCAACTCCTAGATGCTTGCTTCAATCCATAAATGGATCGTTGCAGTTTTCAGACTTTGTTGGCTTGCTTTGGATCCTCAAAACCCTCCGGCTGTATCATATACACGTCCTCGAGGAGATTCCCATAAAGGAATGCTGTTTTGACATCCATCTGCCAAATCTCATAGTCATGGTATGCTGCAATTGCAAGTAGGATTCGGATGGATTTGGTCATAGCGACTGGTGAAAAGGTTTCATCATAGTCAATACCATGACTCTGTCTGAATCCTTTAGCCACCAATCGGCCCTTATAGGTAATCACATTACCATCCATGTTGATCTTCTTCTTGAAGACCCACTTGCACCCTATGGGCCGCGCCCCATCGGGTGGTTCCACCAAAGTCCATACTTTGTTGGTATACATTGATTCCATCTCGGATCTCATGGCTTCTAGCCACTTCTGAGAGTCTGGGCCATTAATGGCCTCCTCATAGGTAGTAGACTCATCATCTATGTGCATCGTGTCACCGGAATCGGTCACGAGAAGTCCATACCTCTCGGGTTCCTGGCGCACTCTACTAGATCTACGAAGCTCTTGTGTTACCTGAACAGGTTGCTCCACAACTGCTTGTGGTTCCTGATCATGTTCCATAATCGGTTCAGCGATTTGTGGTTATTGAACTTCTTCAAGTTCGACATTCCTCCCACTTGATTCTTTAGAGACAAACTCTCTTTCTAGAAACACGCCGGTCCGAGCAACAAACACTTTTTTCTCGGTTGGATTGTAGAAGTAGTATCCCTTAGTTTCCTTAGGGTACCCCACAAATTTACACTTATCCGATTTCGATCCTAGCTTGTCTGATTGTAAACGTTTTACATAGACATCGCAGCCCCAAATCCCCATGAACGACAGTGTGGGACGCCTCCCACTCCACATCTCATATGGTGTCTTCATGACTGATTTAGATGGAACACGGTTAATGGTGAAAGCTGCACTTAATAGAGCGTAGCCCCAAAATGATAATGGAAGATCGGTTTGACACATCATAGATCGAACCATATCCAATAGGGTTCGATTCCTCCTCTCGGACACGCCATTCCATTGTGGCGTTCCGGGTGGAGTGAGTTGAGATACGATCCCACACTCTCTAAGATAGTCGTCAAACTCTTGGCTCAAGTATTCTCCTCCACGATCCGATCGTAGAGCCTTGATACTTTTGCAAAGTTGCTTCTCTACTTCATTCTTGAATTCTTTGAACACTTCAAAGGATTCGGATTTTGCCCTCATGAGGTACACAAATCCATATCTTCTGTAATCATCAGTAAATGTAATGAAGTAGACATAGCCACCCCTGGAAGGCGTGGCAAATGGCCCACACACATCGGTATGTATGAGCGCCAATTGCTCACTAGTCCTCTCACCTTTCTTATTGAAAGGGGACTTTGTCATTTTTCCCAATAAACAAACCTCACATGTCTCATATGATTCAAAATCAAATGAGTCTAGTAATCCATCCTTATGGAGTCTAGATACACGTTTCTCATTTACATGGCCTAAACGACAGTGCCATAAATAAGCAGGATTTAAATCATTTATTTTAATCCGCTTGGTATTAATGTTGTAGACAGGATTGCTTAGATCAAGGACATAAAGTCCATTAAATAATTGCGCACTAAAATAGTGAATATTATTTAAATAAAAGGAACAACAATTGTTCTTTATTGAAATAATAAAACCATCCTTGTCCAAACAAGAAATAGAAATAATGTTTCTGCTCATAGCAGGCACAAAATAGCAATTATTTAATTCTAAAACTAATCCTGAAGGCAGAGATAGCTCGCACACGCCTATGGCCAACGCAGCAACCTTTGCTCCATTCCCAACGCGCAGATCTACCTCTCGTTTAGCCAATCTTCTACTTCTCTTTAGATCCTGCATATTTCGACAAATATGAGATCCACATCCAGTATCTAATACCCATGATGTAGAGACAATTAAATTGACATCTACAACAAAAATACCTGGTGGTGGTGGAATCACTATTCCAAGCCTCTTGTCCTCCAGATATTTTGGGCAGTTCCTCCTCCAGTGTCCAGGCTGACTGCAGTAGTGACACTCACCTTTAGTCACACCTTTGGCAATGCCACCAACAGGCTTAAGGGCAGGTTCCTTGGACTTGGCAACTGACTTGCCTTTGCCCTTGGAGGATGAGTCAAACCTTTTGCCCTTTCCTTTCTGTACCATCATAATGGCCTTGCCCTTACCCTTGTTGATGCTCTGTTCAGCAGTCCTCAACATATTGAGTAAATCTGGCAGTGGTTTCACGATCTCGTTCATGTTATAGTTCATGATGAACTTCCATAACTCTCGGGCAACGATTGCAACACGAGATCGGTTGCCAACTCTTGGCCGACCGGGAACCCTAGTCTAGCGAGATTCTCCAAGTACCCGATCATACGGAGTACATGGGGTCCCACCGAGTTCCCTTCTGCCAGATGACACTTGAACAGTGCCTTAGAGACCTCATACCTCTCTACCCTTGCCTGATCTTGGAAGAGATGCTTCAGATGTTCGATCATATCGACAGCATTCATGTTTTCGTGTTGCTTCTAAAGCTCAGAAGTCATGGTGCATAGCATAAGGCAGGCCGCATCATTAGCGTCATCTACACGCTTTTGATAAGCCTTTAGGGCAGCAGGTGTTTGGTTCTCTGGACCTTCTGGAACATGCTCCTCTATTGCGTACAGTTTCTTCTCTTGCTTGAGAACAATTCTCAAGTTTCTATACCAATCAAGAAAGTTGGTTCCAGAGAGCTTGTCCTTCTCAGGGACAGATCGTAGGGAATGTTGAGAACTCGATGAGTTGTTTGCCATTTGGAATTCTACAAAAGGAAAATACGCAAGTTTTAGTATTTGTGAATTTTTGACTATATTCAATAATTGCTAGTTTATCAAATATAGCTCCCACTATTTCACTACGGATTAATAACCCTCAAGATATTAATGCGGGAAATATCCTTATACTTTCTAGTGGGCCAAGATCCATGTTTCACCTCCTTATGAGCTTGCTTTGGCAAGTCACCCATAATTTAGCTACTTTAGGTAGGAACAATTCCAATTGCATCCCATATGCAACTCTTGGTTCAGTTGGGCAAATAACTCCTTATTTATCCATCCATATGGATAATACCAATTGATTGCCTCTAGGTTTCTTAATCATATTAATAGCCTAGTTGTGTTCAACCTTTTATCTAAACAATTGCACATTGTTACGTGCCATCGCATTCCATCATTATGAACCAAGTCGCCATGCTTTGACACACACGAACTTGATAAATAATGATGATAATGAGTGTTTAAATAACGAGAAGGCAAGAACACAATATTTGAATTTTGAGGGATTTTAAATTCAATTGTAATTGTTTTGTTGATCAATATCAACTAATCTATCTATTTGAGTTTGGGCACAACTCCAAATAATAGATCCGGGTTGTCTAATTATCTTATTATCCTAATTGCATGCTTCATCCATACACCAACCACACAATAATAAGACAATAAAATAAACAACCACAAAACAGAAATTAAACGTGATGTGGATATGGCCTTTTCTAGACTAAGATAATTCCAAGCCAATGGAATTATCTATGAACCCTAAAACAAACACATCTCCATGCGTCTTGATCTTTTGGTCCATCCTTCATAGTCATGTGGATTGCTCCATGCTCCATGCTCCATCTTTTGTGGCTTCTTTGGCTTCGGGCTTCTTTTCTTCAATCTTGGCTAACAATCTACTTTGTCTAGCACTAGCTAACTTCTATACTAAATAAAATAAATCTCACAAGTTGAGAGAAAAAAAATGGCACGCAGGCCATAAAACCCTAATTAATTATTACATTTAATTGATCAGCTCGCAGGCCGTAAAACCAAACCACAAAATTAAACATCCACATCAAACCACATCCTAAGGCCATATCCAATCACCATGCGATTTGCACATAAACAGTTAAAATCCAATTTTAACGCGCTTGGTCAATTTTAATTGATTTTAGGATTTCTAGGGTTAAAACGGTCCATGGGCCCAACAATCAAATTGCCCGGGCCCAATAAGATGAACCACAAGGTCCTAGGGCCGTCCCGACCCAAAACCCACAAGTCTAGGCCGCGGGTTAGGGCCGCCCGGCCCCTAGGGCGGCCAAGCTTGGGCGGCAAGCAAGGGGGGGGGGGGGGGGCGGTCCCTAGGGGGGGCCGAACCTCCTCGAGGGAGTTGTTTTTAAAACAACTCCCTTGCTTGGTGCCCAAGTTTGGTTGTTTCCTTGTTTTGGGAGAACTCCTTCTTCCCCAAGGATGCCCAAACCCTAGATCTAAGATCCTAAAATTTCTCAAACTCACCAATTCATGCATCCAATGCAAAAATTAGATCTTGTTATGATTAATTGTTGACAAATTGCATCCCATGCTTGATTTGTCTTGTTTTACGCGATAAACAATCAAATTAAGGTGTAAAACAACTAAAACGTAACACATAAACCACGTTTATGCTCTACGACCTGTGGCTCTGATACCACTGTAGGGTTTTGATTCATGGATGCGCAACGGAAACACAAACAATCATAAAACCATGCAAAACCCTCCAAGGATCACAAGTCAAGAGATATAACGATGGTAAGGGTAAGAAATCAATAACACACCTTAGGGTTCTCCTTTGATGACTTCAAACGCGAATTGTGTCACGTTCTCTATGGTTGATCCACGCCTAGAGTTGATCCTAGAATCTCCCAAGTCCTTGGTGCTAGCCCGAAAGAGGAAGAGGAAGAAGAATCACGCAAAACGAGACCCAAAAGGAGGGCTTTAGGGCTCCTTGTGGCCGACGGGACGGGCGGGGGGAAAAGGGGCGGTCGGCTCCTTTGCTTGTTGCTCTCTCTCCTTCTTTTGTTCTCTCCCACTCTTGTTATGTTCAATAATGAGCATAAGCTATGTGGGAAGAAGGGAAGGAAGGTCCTTTATATAGTCCAACAACTCCTTGCAACTACCTAAAGGACTTATTCTAGTCCTACTAGAATTCAATTTAGTCCCTTCCTTGCAAATTAGTCCCTACTAAGTTTGCAAGGTTTTGCAAAGTGATCCTTCTAATTAATTAATCCAATTAATTAATTCCCAAATCTAGTTCAACTCTATGTAGCGTGTGACCCCATAGGTTCTATCTAGTTTGTAGCAACTATTTGCTAATATGGAGCGGTTTCTAGCAAAACATCCATTCTAGCCAACTGATAGAATAGTCATCTTGACAACCTTTGTACAAGTAATTGTCTCATCCCTTTGTCTCTATATCCGGATTGGACACGAGACATACAAGTAGCACTCGTATATCCAATCCACAGTTTCTCGATCCATGGGAATAGCTTTATTCGTGCAAATAACATCAATATCCCATATTGATTTATTTCAGTCTGGCCAGACATTCTGTAAGCACTATTTCTCGAGTGGCCTAGGATATTTGCTCCCGTTATGTGGGAGGGACAAATTCTATCTACGTCCACTACGATCTCTAAGCTTGCTTCTTATTGTATCCAGTACACGCCTTTATAACTACCCAGTTACGGTGTAGCGTTTAACGCTACCAAAATCACAATAACCCACAACTAGAATATCTAGTGACTTCAAGTCTAAGGATGACAATACCATTGCACCGCGAGAAGCACTTGTGACTCAACATAACGTGTATGTAGCCTTCTCGGAGATGGGTCAATCCAGTGCAACATTCCCTAATGCACACCTATGTGTTGGATCGTGATATCTCCATATCAATCCAACCTCATACTAGTCTATAGTGTAGGGCTTTGATTCATGGATCGCGCAACGGAAGCATAATCAAACAAATAGCCATGCAAAACCCTCCAAGGATCACAAGTCTAAATGCATAACGATAGTAAAGGTAAGAAATCATAAACACACCTTTGGGTTCTCCTTGATGACTTCAAACGCGAATAGTGTCATGTTCTCTATAGTTGATCCACGCCTAGAGTTGCTCCTAGATCTCCCAAACTCCTTGGTGCTATCCCGGAATAAGAGGAGGGTGAAGGAATCACGCAAAACGAGACAAAAAGAGGGGCTCGGCCCTCTTTTGGCCGACGGGGTGAGGGGGCGGCGGCAAGGGACGGGTTCGGCCCTTGTTGCTTGCTCTCTGTCTCCTTTGTTCTCTCCCACTCTTGTTATGATCAATAATGAGCATAAGTTATGAGGAAGGAAGGAAGGAGGGTCCTTTATATAGTCCAAAAACTCCTTGTTAACTACCTAAATGACTTATTCTAGTCCTACGAGAATTCAATTTAGTCCCTTCCTTGCAAATTAGTCCCTACTAAGTTTGCAAGGGTTTGCAAAGTGATCCTTCTAATTAATTAATCCAATTAATTAATTCCCAAATCTAGTACAAATCTATATAGCGTGTGACCCCATAGGTTCTATCTAGTTGGTAGCAACTATTTGCTAATATGGAGTGGTTTCTAGCAAAACATCCATTCTAGCCAACTAATAGAATAGTCATCTAGACAACCTTGTACAAGTAATTGTCTCATCCCTTTGCCTCCATATCCGGATTGGACACGAGACATACAAGTCACACTCGTATATCCAATCCATAGTTTCTCGATCCATGGAATAGCCTTATTCGCGCAAATAACATCAATATCCTATATTGATTTATTTGAGTCTGGCCAGACATTCTATAAGCACTATCCTTCGAGTGGCCTAGGATATTTATTCCCGTTATGTGGGAGGGGCAAATCCTCTCTACGTCCACTACGATCTCTAAGCTTGCTTCTCATTGTATCCAGTACACGCCTTTATAACTACCCAGTCACGGTGTAGCGTTTAACGCTACCAAGATCACAATGATCCACAACTAGAATATCTAGTGACTTCAAGTCTAAGGATGACAATACCATTGCACCGCGAGAAGCACTTGTGACTCAACATAACATGTATGTAGCCTTCTCGGTGATGGGTCAATCCAGTGCAACATTCCGTAATGCACACCTATGTGTTGGATCGTGATATCTCCATATCAATCCAACCCCATACTAGTCTATAGATGATTGTCCCACTTAATCATTATACTTGACTAGGGATATTTAAGATAAACAACACGATTGTAAATCTAAGGACTTCATTATATTAAATATCCAATAAATAATAAATGAATTTTCTAGCCATATACAAATTCATACTAAACCAGATTGCCTCTAGGGCATCTATTCCAACAGTCTCCCACTTGCACTAGAGCCAATCTGGCGCATCTCGTATGCCCACACTCCTAGTGTGCCCTTCATGCTTCCAATCCGTGAGAGGCTTCGTAAGCGGGTCTGACAGATTATCATCTGTAGGAATCTTGCATATCCGAACGTCTCCTCTATCGATAATATCTCGAATCAGATGAAACTTCCTGAGCACGTGCTTGGACTTCTGGTGCGATCTGGGTTCCTTTGATTGCGCGATCGCCCCAGTGTTGTCACAGAACAACTCCACTGGATCCGCAATGCTAGGGACCACACCAAGTTCAGAAACA
The DNA here is from genome assembly GCA_023055425.1 of Linanthus parryae. Taxonomy (NCBI): domain Eukaryota; kingdom Viridiplantae; phylum Streptophyta; class Magnoliopsida; order Ericales; family Polemoniaceae; genus Linanthus; species Linanthus parryae. Next base: position 44,257,087 of record JALGPY010000009.1, read on the forward strand.
AACTTTCTGATCCAAACAGCCTCCTTTGCTGCGCCATTTGCAGCAATGTACTCAGCCTCTGTTGTAGAATCAGCTACCGTCTCTTGCTTGGAACTCTTCCAGCTCACCGCTGCTCCATTCAGGCAAAACACATATCCCGACTGTGATCTAAAGTCATCTCTGTCGGTTTGGAAGCTTGCATCAGTGTAACCCCTTACACGCAACTCTTCCTCACCGCCAAACATCAAGAAAGTATCCTTAGTTCTTCTCAAGTACTTTAGGATGTTCTTGACAGCAATCCAGTGACTCTCACCCGGATTGGATTGGTATCTGCTTGTCATACTCAAGGCATATGACACATCTGGTCTAGTACATAACATGGCGTACATGATAGATCCTATGGCCGAGGCATAGGGAATCCTACTCATGCGTTCCTTCTCAATCCCATTGGAAGGACAACCACTCTTCGAAAGAGTGATTCCATGTGACATGGGCAAGAATCCCTTCTTGGAATCTTGCATGTTGAACCGTTTCAACACCTTGTCAATATATGTACTTTGACTTAGGCCTAGCAACCTCTTAGATCTATCTCTGTAGATCTTTATACCGAGTATATAGGCCGCTTCCCCTAAGTCCTTCATTGAGAAACACTTTCCTAGCCAATCTTTAACATATTGCAGCATGGGAATGTCGTTTCCAATGAGTAGTATGTCATCCACATACAAGACCAGAAAAGCTACAGAGCTCCCACTAACCTTCTTGTAGACACAAGACTCATCTTCGTTTCTGATGAAGCCAAACTCTTTGACCACTTCATCAAAACGTCAATTCCAACTCCTAGAAGCTTGCTTCAATCCATAAATGGATCGTTGCAGTTTACAGACTTCGTTGGCTTGCTTTGGATCCTCAAAACCCTCCGGCTGTATCATATACACGTCCTCGAGGAGATTCCCATAAAGGAATGCTGTTTTGACATCCATCTGCCAAATCTCATAGTCGTAGTATGCTGCAATTGCAAGTAGGATTCGGATGGATTTGGTCATAGCGACTGGTGAAAAGGTTTCATCATAGTCAATACCATGAATCTGTCTGAATCCTTTAGCCACCAATCGGCCCTTATAGGTAATCACATTACCATCCATGTCGATCTTCTTCTTGAAGACCCACTTGCACCCTATGGGCCGCGCCCCATCAGGTGGTTCCACCAAAGTCCATACTTTGTTGGTATACATGGATTCCAATTCGGATCTCATGGCCTCAAGCCACTTCTGTGAGTCTGGGCCATTCATGGCCTCCTCATAGGTAGTAGGCTCATCATCTATGAGCATCGTGTCGCCGGAATCAGTTACGAGAAGTCCGTACCTCTCGGGTTCCTGGCGCACTCTACTAGATCTACGAAGCTCTTGTGTTACCTGAACAGGTGGCTCCACAATTGCTTGTGATTCCTGTTCATGTTCCATAATCGGTTCAGTGATTTGTGGTTCTTGAACTTCTTCAAGCTCTACATTCCTCCCACTTGCTTCTTTAGAGACAAACTCTCTTTCTAGAAACACGCCGGTCCGAGCAACAAACACTTTGTTCTCGGTTGGATTGTAGAAGTAGTATCCCTTAGTTTCCTTAGGGTACCCCACAAATTTACACTTATCCGATTTAGGCCCTAGCTTGTCTGATTGTAAACGTTTTACATAGACATCGCAGCCCCAAATCCTCATGAAAGAAAGTGTGGGACGCCTCCCACTCCACATCTCATATGGTGTCTTCATGACTGATTTAGATGGAACACGGTTAATGGTGAAAGCTGCACTTAATAGAGCGTATCCCCAAAATGATAATGGAAGATCGGTTCGACACATCATAGACCGAACCATATCCAATAGGGTTCGATTCCTCCTCTCGGACACGCCATTCCATTGTGGCGTTCCGGGTGGAGTGAGTTGGGACACGATCCCACACTCTCTAAGATAGTCGTCAAACTCTTGGCTCAAGTACTCTCCTCCACGATCCGATCGTAGAGCCTTGATACTTTTGCCAAGTTGCTTCTCTACTTCATTCTTGAATTCTTTGAACACTTCAAAGGATTCGGATTTTGCCCTCATAAGGTACACAAATCCATATCTACTGTAATCATCAGTAAATGTAATGAAGTAGACATAACCACCCCTGGCAGGCGTGGCAAATGGCCCACACACATCGGTATGTATGAGCGCCAATTGCTCACTAGTCCTCTCACCTTTCTTATTGAAAGGGGACATTGTCATTTTTCCCAATAAACAAGCCTCACATGTCTCATATGATTCAAAATCAAATGAGTCTAGTAATCCATCCTTATGGAGTCTAGATACACGTTTCTCATTTATGTGGCCTAAACGACAATGCCATAAATAAGCAGGATTTAAATCATTTATTTTAATCCGCTTGGTATTAATGTTGTAGACAGGATTGCTTAGATCAAGGACATAAAGTCCATTAAATAATTGCGCACTAAAATAGTGAATATTATTCAAATAAAAGGAACAACAATTGTTCTTTATTGAAATAAAACCTTCCTTGTCCAAACAAGAAATAGAAATAATGTTTCTGCTCATAGCAGGCACAAAATAGCAATTATTTAATTCTAAAGTTAATCCTGAAGGCAGAGATAGCTCGCACACGCCTATGGCCAACGCAGCAACCTTTGCTCCATTCCCAACGCGCAGATCTACCTCCCCTTTAGCCAATCTTTTACTTCTCTTTAGATCCTGCATATTTCGACAAATATGAGATCCACATCCAGTATCTAATACCCAAGATGTAGAGACAGTTAAATTGACATCTACAACAAAAATACCTGGTGGTGGTGGAATCACTATTCCAAGCCTCTTGTCCTCCAGATATTTTGGGCAGTTCCTCCTCCAGTGTCCAGGCTGACTGCAGTAGTGACATTCACCCTTAGTCACGACCTTGGCAATGCCACCAACAGGCTTAAGGGCTTGTTCCTTGGTCTTGGCAACTGACTTGACTTTGCCCTTGGAGGAAGAGGCAAACTTTTTGCCCTTTCCTTTATGCACCATCATAATGGCCTTGCCCTTACCCTTGTTGATGCTCTGTTCAGCCGTCCTCAACATGTTGAGTAAATCTGGCAGTGGTTTAACGATCTCGTTCATGTTATAGTTCATAATGAACTGTCCATAACTTTCGGGCAACGATTGCAACACGAGATCGGTTGCCAACTCTTGGCCGACCGGGAACCCGAGCCGGGCGAGATTCTCCAAGTACCCGATCATTCGGAGTACATGGGGTCCCACCGGGTTCCCTTCTGCCAGATGACATTTGAACAGCGCCTTTGAGACCTCATACCTCTCTACCCTCGCCTGCTCTTGGAAGAGCTGCTTTAGATGTTCGATCATGTCGACAGCATTCATGTTCTCATGTTGCTTCTGAAGCTCAGAGGTCATGGTGCAAAGCATTAGGCAGGCCGCATCATTAGCGTCATCAACACGCTTTTGATACGCCTTTAAGGCAGCAGGTGTCTGATTCTCTGGACCTTCTGGAACATGCTCCTCTATTGCGTACAATTTCTTCTCTTGCTTGAGAACAATTCTCAAGTTTCTGTACCAATCAAGAAAGTTGGTTCCAGAGAGCTTGTCCTTCTCAAGGACAGATCGTAGGGAATGTTGTGAACTCGATGAGTTGTTTGCCATTTGGAATTCTACAAAAAGGAAAATACGCAAGTTTTAGTATTTGTGAAATTTTGACTATATTTAATAATGGCTAGTTTATTAAATATAGCTCCCACTATTTTTCTACGGATTAATAACCCTCAAGATATTAGTGCGGAAAATATCCTTATATTTTCTAGTGGGCCAAGATCCATCTTTTCATCTCCTTATGAGCTTGCTTTGGCAAGTCACCCATAATTTGACTACTTTTAGGTAGGAACAATTCCAATTGCATCCCATATGCAACTCTTGGTTCAATCGGGCAAAAAACTCCTTATTTATCCATCCACATGGATAATCCCAATTGATTGCCTCTAGGTTTCTTAATCAAATTAATAGCCTAGTTGTGTTCAACCTCTTACCTAAACAATTGCACATTGTTACGTGCCATCGCATTCCATCATTATGAACCAAGTCGCCATGCTTTGGCACGCACGAACTTGATAAATAATGATGATAATGAGTGTTTAAATAACGAGAAGGCAAGAACACAATATTTTAAAATTTGAGGGATTTTAAATTCAATTTTTAATTATTTTGTTGATCAATATCAACTAATCTATCTATTTGAGTTTGGGCACAACTCCAAATAATAGATCCGGGTTGTCTAATTATCTTATTATCCTAATTGCATGCATCATCCTTACACCAACCACACAAATAATAAGACAATAAATAAACAACCACAAAACAGAAATTAAACGTGATGTGGATATGGCCTTTTCTAGACTAAGATAATTCCAAGCCAATGGAATTATCTATGAACCCTAAGCAAACACGTCTCCATGCGTCTTGATATTTTGGTCCATCCTTCATAGTCATGTGGAATGCTCCATGCTCCATGCTCCATCTTTTGTGGCTTCTTTGGCTTTGGGCTTCTTTTCTTCAATCTTGGCTAACAATCTACTTTATCTAGCACTAGCTAATATATATACTAAATAAAATAAATCTCACAAGTTGAGAAAAAAAAAATGGCACGCAGGCCATAAAACCCTAATTAATTATTACAATTAATTGATCAGCTCGCAGGCCGTAAAACCAAACCACAAAATTAAACATCCACATCAAACCACATCCTAAGGCCATATCCAATCACCATGCGATTTGCACATAAACAGTTAAAATCCAATTTTAACGCGCTTGGTCAATTTTAATTGATTTTAGGATTTCTAGGGTTAAAACGGTCCATGGGCCCAACAATCCAATTGCCCGGGCCCATCAATGTGAACCACAAGGCCCTAGGGCCGGCCCGGCCCAAAACCCGCAAGCTAGGCCCGCGGGTTAGGGCCGCCCGGCCCCTTAGGGCGGCCAAGCTTGGGCGGCAAGCAAGGGGGCGGTCCCCTAGGGGGCCGAACCTCCTCTTGGGAGTTGTTTCCAGAACAACTCCCTTGCTTGGAGCCCAAGTTTGGTTGTTTCCTTGTTTTGGGAGAACTCCTTCTTCCCCAAGGATGCCCAAACCCTAGATCTAAGATCCTAAAATTTCTAAAACTCACCAATTCATGCATCCAATGCAAAATTGGGTCTTGTTATGATCTAATTATTGACAAATTGAATCCCATGCTTGATTTGTCTTGTTTTACGCGATAAACAACAAATTAAGGTGTAAAACAACAAGAATGTAACACATAAACTACGTTTATGCTCTATGACCTGTGGCTCTGATACCACTGTAGGGTTTTGATTCATGGATCGCGCAACGGAAGCATAATCAAACAAATAGCCATGCAAAACCCTCCAAGGATCACAAGTCTAGATGCATAACGATAGTAAAGGTAAGAAATCATAAACACACCTTTGGGTTCTCCTTGATGACTTCAAACGCGAATAGTGTCACGTTCTCTATAGTTGATCCACGCCTAGAGTTGCTCCTAGATCTCCCAAACTCCTTGGTGCTAGCCCGGAATAAGAGGAGGGTGAAGGAATCACGCAAAACGAGACAAAAAGAGGGGCTCGGCCCTCTTTTGGCCGACGGGGTGAGGGGGCGGCGACAAGGGACGGGTTCGGCCCTTGTTGCTTGCTCTCTCTCTCCTTTGTTCTCTCCCACTCTTGTTATGATCAATAATGAGCATAAGTTATGAGGAACGAAGGAAGGAGGGTCCTTTATATAGTCCAAAAACTCCTTGTTAACTACCTAAAGGACTTATTCTAGTCCTACTAGAATTCAATTTAGTCCCTTCCTTGCAAATTAGTCCCTACTAAGTTTGCAAGGGTTTGCAAAGTGATCCTTCTAATTAATTAATCCAATTAATTAATTCCCAAATCTAGTACAACTCTATATAGCGTGTGACCCCATAGGTTCTATCTAGTTGGTAGCAACTATTTGCTAATATGGAGTGGTTTCTAGCAAAACATTCATTCTAGCCAACTAATAGAATAGTCATCTAGACAACCTTGTACAAGTAATTGTCTCATCCCTTTGCCTCCATATCCGGATTGGACACGAGACATACAAGTCACACTCGTATATCCAATCCATAGTTTCTCGATCCATGGAATAGCCTTATTCGCGCAAATAACATCAATATCCTATATTGATTTATTTGAGTCTGGCCAGACATTCTATAAGCACTATCCTTCGAGTGGCCTAGGGTATTTATTCCCGTTATGTGGGAGGGGCAAATCCTCTCCACGTCCACTACGATCTCTAAGCTTGCTTCTCATTGTATCCAGTACACGCCTTTATAACTACCCAGTCACGGTGTAGCGTTTAACACTACCAAGATCACAATGATCCACAACTAGAATATCTAGTGACTTCAAGTCTAAGGATGACAATACCATTGCACCGCGAGAAGCACTTGTGACTCAACATAACATGTATGTAGCCTTCTCGGTGATGGGTCAATCCAGTGCAACATTCCGTAATGCACACCTATGTGTTGGATCGTGATATCTCCATATCAATCCAACCCCATACTAGTCTATAGATGATTGTCCCACTTAATCATTATACTTGACTAGGGATATTTAAGATAAACAACACGATTGTAAATCTAAGGACTTCATTATATTAAATATCCAATAAATAATAAATGAATTTTCTAGCCATATACAAATTCATACTAAACTAGATTGCCTCTAGGGCATCTATTCCAACATATAGATGATTGTCCCATTAATCATTATACTGGACTAGGGATATTTAAGATAAACAACACAATTGTAAATCTAAGGACTTCATTATATTAAATATCCAATAAATAATAAATGAATTTCTAGCCACAAATAAATTCATACTAAACTAGATTGCCTCTAGGGCATCTATTCCAACACTGTACCACTTGTAGGCCACCTTCCCCAGGGATTTCGGGAACTCGCGCATCAGCAGCTTAGGATCAGCACCGTACGACCCTATCACATCGATGAAACGCATGACATGCTCATGGGTTTTCCCATTGACATCTTCGAACTTGTCCCATTTGGGAGCCTTGTACCCAGCAGGATTGGGCATGAGGTAGATCTCTCGTGGAATCGGTGGATCGTTGTCAAGCTTTGGGATGATGGTGTCCGCGAACGATTGATTAGCCAAGATGGTTTCTATGCGCCGCTGCAGCGACGTCATACACTCCGGAGCACTTCCCCCAACAGCAGGAGGAGGGGTTGTCGCAGGCGGAGGCGACACATATGCCACGGGAGGGCTAGGAAAGTATTGTGAATTCGCACTGCCCCACGCCGCCGGCGGAGGAGGCAAGGGATATTTCGAAGGCGGATTAGATGCTTGAGTTGGCGGTTGGGGCACATGAGCGGTAAGAGGCAGAATTTGAGCGGTTTGCCCCTGAATTGAGGGTAACTGCGTTGTCGCCGATGGAGTTTGACATGATTTCTTACGTGTATACGCAAGTGCACGGTCGAAGTAATAAAGATGAGTATTAAGCTCAGGTTGTCGAACCCACAGGGACAGATAGTAGGTTTATTGTTAATTAGAGATTAAATCTAAAGAGTGTAATTGAAATAACAGTAAGAAAGTTGTTGATTTAAGAAGTTGTCACCCCCAATCGGGTGACTGTATTGAACTAACTAAAAGATAATATTTTTAGATTTTTCTGAATTAAATAAAGTTTGATTAAATCGGGAGAAGAACTAGGCGATCTATGGATCACCTAGGGCATTAGACAATTCCGGATATTGCTTTGAAACATGTAACAACAAATATGCTCTTGATCACGTTTAACTACTCACAATCTTCTTTTGATCTCATGTAAGCCTATGTTAGATTCAATAGTCGTCATCTGTCGATCCATAAACTACATCACCTAACAAGCACTAAGATTAATCCTACGTTTTGATCCAAACCCTAACGTTTCTCCTTCCAGTCCATCACGATACGGGGTTGCTAGCAATCCTAAATTCACAAGCTAATTAATCTTCAACTCTCAGTCCATCAATCTTTCACCAAGTAGTTACCCTAGTTCATGACGCTAGGTTAACATAAGATAACGCGCAAGATTACTAGAAGATGCAAATTCACTATTACTTTAAGCTAAGATAACACTGTATGTATTGAAACATCTAATATGATCATTCATATCCTACCAAGCACGTGTCAATAGTGCAAGTTCAACAATCCATCAAACGAGATAAAATCAATCCATCACATGAATCCATAAGCACGAATCAATCAACAAATCCGGAACGGTGTCTAACAAAGCCCTAGGCTATCCATAGAGCCTAGCAAATAAAACTACTCAAATAATCTGAAAATATAAGCTAACAAGTTCATAGTATTGAGAAACGATAGAAAAGATAGGAGGGATAGTCAAACTCGTGACGAAATTCGCGTTCCGGCGACTCCGGCGTTGTTCTCCATGATCCTTCTCTCTCCTAGCCTTCCTCCCTCTCCTCCAGCAGCCTCCCGTCTGTGTTTAGGTCTAAGAATCGTGATTTATTGCCTGGGCACGAATTTCTAAGTGATTTTGCCGAAATTTGCACTTAAGCCCCTCTACTTTGTAATTCTCGGCCAGAATTATTTTCTGATCTTGCGCGGGCTGTATCTCCCTCATACGGACTCGTCTTCGGGCCTACCATATATCGTTGGAAAGCTACGGATGTCTACTTTCCAATTCCGCAGGCCTTTCTCCAAAATTCTTTGTAGATTTTCCTGGGCATCGAAAAGAGTGCAGGCTGGTCCTGTGTGACTTTTCCAACTTTGCTTCGTTTGTGCATCTCCTTTTCTCCTCTTCATCTAGCTCCATTCCAAGCATATCCAAGCATCTCATAAGCTCCAATGCACCTATTTTACCTGAGATACACAACACTAAACAACCCGTGAAATTATCATAGCAAATATGAGAGAAAACATGCACAAATAGGCTAGAAACACAACTTTTCACTCTTAGGCTTATAAATAGTCAAATTCACATATTAACGCACATATAACATATAAATCATGTGAAATAAGCCTATTGCAAGTAATATGGAAGTATAAAAATAACTCTTAAAAGAGAGTTATCAAATACCCCCACACTTAGCTTTTGCTCGTCCCGAGCAAAATCACTATTTACTAGCCGACTCAAGACGCAAACGACACAAGACTCGACAATGCAACAATATGATGCAAATGCAAACTATGACTCGATCCTACACAAACACAAATATACACAAAATACACTTTTTATCTTTTTGTTTGAGATCGGGCAATCTCCATTGGCTTAAATCGATTAACATGAAGTGATGAGAGTCCTAGGAACAAAGCATGAGTTGAAACTAAACTCGACAACGAGACTCTCCCCTAGTTAGTATAGAAAGCCTAACTTTACTATGTACAAGAGTACGCTACCTCTTCGCGTGTGCCACGAAATAAGAGACTACGCTAGGCAAAGCCACATCCAAGGTCCGAGCTCCTAATCCGCTAATGGTTTTCACATGATGAGGCTTAGGGACATATAGATAATCTCGTCGAAATCAAGTCCTAAGCGTCACATTCTCACATCAAATCCCACATCTCACACACCCTCACCACGATGATAGGACCCAAAACCCAAAGCTCACCACCTTCGGCCCTCAATTCCCTCAAACCCCGGTACACTAGTGTACTCCGTGGCCATCGTCGTTTGTCGTGCATGAAATGTGAACCGTCGTCGTCAAAGTAGCTCCACCACTCGTTCCAATTCAATTCCAACTCAACTTTATTTCATCTCTCCTTTTTCTTTTTCTCTCCTTTTTTTATTATTTTCTGTTTCTCTTTTTTTTCACAATTCTCTCAAAATACCATCAAAATCCAACAATAATATCCGAGTGGTCTTGAAATAACAATCAAATATGCTAGGAGAAGGAAACATGTAAATCGATGAATGAATATCACATAGAAATATCATCTCCTCCTAACTCAATCAAAGGCCATGTCAAATCCAAGCCGCAAAATCAATGAAGTAAATGTGTGGGAGTGGAGTCGTCGCAAGCTCACTCTCAATGTCCGAAGTCAAAAGTCGACACCCCCACACTCGAATGTAACCATATCCCCTCTCAAGTAGTCCCGAAGATGAATGTATCTCGTGCCTAATCCAACCGATCCTCCTACACCAAAGTAATCAAAACCGGTACCTAGCACGATCCACCAATTAAGTTCACCCAACCCAATTCCGTGCGTATTAGATTCACGCACTTACGGCTCTCCACAACTGTGTCCATGATGTAATGGCATGGAACACCGCCACACCGAAGTGCGCAAGCCTACTCACTCACCCTCGCATCCCCTCGTAGATAATCAATGAAGTGCAAGCGAGACGTAGAACTCAACGAAATGTATAATCACTCCCTCATCGAACCCCCTCAACTACACAACCCCCTCGTGACGCACTAAAGTGGTGATTCTAATCAATTTGTGATGAAGGCCAAGAATCGTCACCCTAGGTCCGAAGGCTAGCAAAGAATCCAAGGTTAAAATTGGGGCGTCTAATGGTCCTACAAGGTGAGTTCTAAAAGCAGTGAGTGCTCTAATACACGTCCTCGCACAGCTGTTTCGTGTGCCACTACGAGGCGGGTTGGCGACTACCTAAGACGTACACATGGATGTTCGGCTTGTTTAGCTCACACCTAGCTCAGCTCTTGTAAGAAAATAGGCACACACTTTGAGTTTGAAAATCACATACGTGTTAGAAATAGGTAGGCACTCCCGTAAAGAAAGTCTCTCTATACCTACTACGGGGGACTCACGTTGTCACTCTCGGTCGCAAATCACGCTCTACGCCTAAAATCCTCACACTTCGCGATTTATCAAATTTTAGCCTCTCTCGATTGCTATTTTCTCAAAATTTTCTCTTTTTAATTTTTTTTAATTTTTTTTAATAATTTTTTTTTCATATAATTCTTACACTACATGCAAGTCGACACGAATGAAACTACACAAAACAGTCGATAGGGTAGGTAGACTCAAATACGAAAACGTGCAATATTAAACACAAACACAAACAAGTATATACACGACTAACAAATCACAATACGATATACTATCACAATATCACGACACGGACCACATAAATAGACACAATACGACACGAACAACTATATGCAGACATGGCGATGCAAACACTGACTGGCTAGTCAAGACTAAAACTCCCCCCACACTTGAGCGCTTCGTTGTCCTCAACGAATTTAGAGATTGACCAAGAAGACTCAGCATTCAAATGCGAGGGGCGGTGGTTCTACTCGGGGTAGGGTCATGGCACAAGAAGGTAGTTCAACAAATTTAGAGATAAAACGAACTACGTGCACATGACAATTTGTGTGTACCGAAATTAAGCAAGTACTCAAGTATTCCCTAGAATTCGAAAAATAAAATCCTAGAGCAAGTACGATGTGCCTAAACGGTAAGTAAAGAGAGAGAAAATAGTACTCACAACCGACACAAGGTCGGGGACGAAATCTGATAGCTGCTGACTGAAATAGCAAGAACAATCCCCAAGCAAACATTGTGCGCATCAATGCTAACTCCCACTGTGTTCGAGTGTGTGAAACACACCGGGGTCGATTGATTCGTTGCCGCTGACAGAAAAGGAACGAAGAATCCCCGAACTCGTGATGTGAGCTCCCGTAACGGTTGAGTGGGCAAGTAGCACACCGGGGTCAATGTCTTCGTTGAATTTCTCATTATTTTCAGAACGTGGACAAATTATATCAATTGCGTGACCTGACAAACCAATTCACTTTTCTGCATAATACTCCTCTTCGTTTGGTTCTTTTGGTGTCAGTAACTCGCACCCAAACGTTCTCCTTTTGTCTTCTCATCGGCAGTACCACCCATCAAACAACATAAACAGCACATCACACAATATCTTTTCTAACTCACTGTAACCCACAACTTCTTGTCTTTTCCAAGCCTATCAAACAGCTTCACAAACAGCCCACTAAAAAACTTTTACTTCTCAATGTACTTGTTGAGGTTTCAGAGACGGGTAGGTTCAGGGGTTGGGTCTAATTGGAAGGGCCGAGATTGAAGGCAGAGGGCTCGATTGGGTGTTCTTGTTTCTGGGTTATCTTGGTTGGGGATTCGATGGTCGGCGGCTATGGTGGAGATGGGGGAGAGGCGGTGGAGGGCTGGGTTTCAGGTGGGTTCCTCAATCGGAGAGACAGAGGGATAATGGGTCGCCGGTGGATGGTCTGGTGTTGGGTGTGACTCAAGGTTGGTCTCGCTTGCGGCTTCGGGATTGGGTCGACGGCAGATTGCTGCTCTGTTCGAGAGAGGTGGGTTGTGCGAATTGGCAGGGGAGGACGTTGGTGGTGATTGGGGCAGAGAGAGGGGCGGTTGATTGCGGTTGTGGCCGGAGTTTGAGAGGATCTCAGCTCTCAGTTGGCCGGAAATGGCCCTGCGACGATGTTTGACCTGCGTTTGGGGAGAAGAGAGAGAAGACGAGAGAAGAGAGAAAGAGAGACAGAGAGAATTGCAGAATGAAAGAGGGGAGGGAAATGATATTTCTATTCATGAAAACAAACTACATCCAGTCCCCCCTTATATACTAGCAGGGGGAGGTAATTGTAAATACAAGAAACTAGTAACGGCTGCTGAGTCAGCTAGCTGTTACTAGTGGACCAATCACGAGCTACGGACGAGCCACGCTGTCTCACCCTGTGGCGCCAATTCAGTACGACACCGTTCCATTTAATGAATTCAAATGGAACGGTCACTAGCTAATGGACGGCGTGGATCTTCCCGGTTGGCTAATCGGACGGTATCTGCTCCTCCTCATTACGCGACCACAGTTTGTCACCAATTGCAGTTCAGTCCCAATTAGACAACCACCGTTTGGAAGTGATTGCAGTTTAGTCCTTGCCACAGAAACCTGACAAGTCCCTCCCCCTTATAACAAGCTTGTCCTCAAGCTTTAAACTGAGGGAATTGATCCCTCAGCTTATAGTAATCCTCCCAAGTGGCTTCCTCAGGAGATAGATTGAGCCATTGCACCAACACTTGGACAGAAGAAGAATTGCCTTGCTTAACCAATCTTCTTTCCAAAATGGCCACATGTTCCACCAAGAACTGTCCTTCAGGGCCCACAGAAGGCAATGTAGCAGAGACAGAGTAATTTCCCACAGCCTGCTTCAATTGAGATACATGAAAGACAGGGTGTACCTTTGAATTGTCAGGAAGCTTAAGTATGTAAGCCACTTTTCCCACTTTGAGCACAGTATGGAAAGGTCCATAAAACCTAGCAGAAAGCTTGTAGTTGCTCCTGAGCTGAATGGAGCTCTGTCTATAGGGCTGCAGTTTGAGAAAGACCCAATCCCCAACCTGGAAAGTCCTCTCTGTCCTGTGCTTGTTTGCATAAGTCACCATCCTCTCTTGAGCTTTGGAAAGATTGTCTTTTAACAAATGCAGCAACTTAGCCCTATCCCTCACAAACTCATCCACCTCAGCAATGCCAGTACTATTGAGCTGATGAAAGTTGTAATGTTGGGGAGGAAAGCCATATAAGGCTTGGAATGGAGTCATTTGCAAGGCAGTGTGATAGTTGGTGTTATACCACCATTAAGCCAAACTCAACCACTTAGCCCACCTCTTAGTCCTATCACCAGTCAAACACCTGAGGTAGACCTCCAAACATTGATTCAATCTTTCACTCTGACCATCAGTTTGAGGATGGTAAGCAGTAGTATACTTCAGCTGAGTTCCCATAGCTTTGAATAATGCATTCCAGAAATGACTGAGGAAAATGGGATCCCTGTCACTAACTATAGAGCTAGGGAGGCCATGTAACTTGCAGACATTGTGGAAGAAGACTTCAGCTACACCAGCAGCAGTGTATGGGTGAGCTAGAGCAATAAAATGACCATATTTAGTCAACCTGTCAATCACCACTAGAATAGTGGTCTTGCCTTCTGAAACTGGTAATCCCTCCACAAAGTCCATAGCAATGTGATTCCAAGACTGATCTGGAATAGGTAATGGTTGCAGCAAACCTGGATAAGGGAGGTGCTCAGATTTCCTCCTTTGACATATGTCACATTGCTTAACCCAAGCTTTTACTTGTTTTTTTAACCCATTCCAAGTGAACAATGACTTGATCCTTTTATAAGTACCCAGAATACCAGAATGTCCACCAACTCCAGTATTGTGCAGTTCTTTAATGATTTGTGCTCTGAGGTCAGTTTGATCCCCCACATATAGCAACTTTCCTTGCTTAAGAACCCCATCTTCCAAGGAATACCCTGGTACCCCTCCTGGATCTATAGCTAGCACCACCAGCTGAGCTTGCACCCATGCATCACCTTTATAACTGTCTTTGAGGTCATGCAGCCATTTAGGGGTCACATTAGACACAGCTGCACATTGAGCTTTCTCTTCTTGCAGTAATACATCACTTCTAGACAAGGCATCAGCAGCCTTGTTATCTTGCCCCTTCTTATAATGAATTTCATACTGCAACCCTAAGAGTTTGGAGATCCATTTCTGCTGTAAGACTGTTGTCAACTTTTGCTCCAACAAATATTTGAGACTGTGGTGATCAGTGTTGATAATGAACTTAGCCCCTTCCAAATAAGGTCTCCATTTAGCTATTGCATGTACTAATGCTAGCAATTCTTTCTCATAAGTTGATAGTCCCAAATGTCTTGCAGATAGTGCCTTGCTGTAGTAAGCTATTGGCTTGTGCTGCTGCATAAGCACAGCCCCAATACCATCATAACATGCATCAGTTTCCACTACAAAAATCTCTTTAAAGTTTGGCAATGCTAGAACTGGAGCAGTTAGCATTGCTTGTTTGAGCTTTTCAAAAGCAGAAGTTGCTTCATCACACCATACAAAACTTCCCTTTTTAAGTAGTTGAGTGAGTGGCCTAGCTATTGCTCCATAGCCTCTGACAAATCTTCTGTAATAGCCAGTAAGCCCCAAAAAACCCCTGAGCTCTTTAATGTTTCTAGGAATGGGCCAATCAGCCATGGCTCTCAGCTTCTTGGGATCTGTTTGTACCCCTTCTTGACTGATAATGTGCCCCAAATATTCCACTGAACTCATTCCAAAACAGCACTTACTCATTTTAGCAAATAGCTGGTGTTGTCTCATAGTGTCAAACACCAATCTGAGATGGTGTTGGTGCTCATGCATATTAGCACTGTAGACTAAAATGTCATCAAAGAAAACTAGCACCATTCTCCTTAGAAAATCTTTGAACACTTCATTCATGAGACATTGAAAAGTGGCTGGGGCATTAGTAAGTCCAAATGGCATTACCTTAAACTCATATAGTCCCTGATGAGTTCTGAAAGCAGTCTTGTAGATGTCTTGATCTGCCATTCTCACCTGATGATATCCAGCTCTGAGATCCAGCTTTGTGAACACAGTGGCATCTTTCAATTCATCCATCAACTCATCTATGACTGGTATTGGAAATTTGTTCTTAATGGTAATGTCATTTAACCCCCTATAATCCACACAAAATCTCCAAGTGCCATCCTTCTTTTTGACCAGAAGAACAGGTGCTGCAAAAGGACTAGTACTGGGTTGGATTGTACCACTTTCCAGCATTTCCTTAACCATTTTCTCCATTTCATTCTTCTGCAAAAATGGATATCTATAAGGTCTCAAACAAACTGGATTAGCACCTTCTTTGAGTGGGATTTGGTGATCTTGAGCTCTTTTGGGAGGTAGTTGAGTAGGTTCAGAAAAAATATCTTGGTATTGTTGTATTAGTGGCTGTAATTGTGCTGGTATCTCTGGTTTCTCATCAATGGAATTGATGGTGTATAGTTGAGCTGACATGAGTGGTAGCTGCTGATTACAGTACTTTTGCATAACTTGTAGTTGCACTTCAGCCACTGATCTGTCTGCAGTACTAGCTGGTAAGATCACTTCCTTCCCTTGATTGGTGAATCCAAAAGCTCTAGTGTTGAAATCCAGGGAAATGGGACTTACATCCTTCAGCCATTGAGCCCCTAGTACCAAATCACATCCACCAAGAGGTAGCACTCTCAAATCAGTCTGAATGGTGCATTTCTGCAGCTGAATTTTCACTTGTTGACACACTCCTTTGCTGTCAATCACACTCCCATCAGCCACTGAAACTTGCATTGTCTTGTTACCAGAAATCTTACAATCCACCTTCCTAGCTGTGTTTTGATCAATGAAATTATGTGTACTCCCAGTGTCAATTAAAATGTGCACCATTTTCCCATTAATGTGGCCAATAATCCTAATGGTGTCAGCAGCTGTTAAGCCAGACATGGCATGCACAGAAATACTAGGAGTTAATTCATCACTCACTATTTCAACTGTCTCTGGTAGCTCATTATTGTTGCTGTCCTCAGCTGCATTCACTTCTTTGTCTTCCTCCTCTTCACTGCCAAGCAACAAGTACAATGTCTTCTTAGTGCATTTATGTCCTGGGGTATAGGACTCATCACAATAGAAACAAAGTTTTTTTTATCTCTTTTCTCTTTCATTTCTGCTGCAGAAAGCCTCTTGAACACTGGTGTACCCTTCTGTCCTGAACTAGCTTCTTTCAAAGTGGAATGCTGCTCATCTTTGTTGTGCCACCAATTACCACTCTTGCTTTTGTTAACATTTGAACTGTTAGAACTTTGCTTCAGCCACCCCTTCATGTTGTTTTGAATAGTCAATTCCACTGAGTTGATGTGCATTTCTTGCAACCTAGCCATAGCCTTGGCCTGAGATAGGGTTTGTGGAAATTGTAGTTGAACAGCACTTTGTATGTCACTTTTGAGACCACTCAAAAAAATTTTGATAAAATATCTATCATCCATCCATGGAAACATTGCTTTCACTCTAGGCCTTAGAGTCTCAAACCTGTTTTGGTACTCCAGTACAGTAGTTTGTTGCACCAATTTGCTAAATTCACCTAGTAGATTTTCATGACCAGGTTCAGCAAACTCTCCACAAATCATCTCACCAAATTGTGGCCATGTTAGCTTCTCAAGTTCAGCAATCTCAGATCTGTACCAACTCTCAGCTTCTCCTTCCATGTGTAATGACACTAGTACTAGTTTCTGCTGATCAGTCATTTTATAGATCTGAAAATACCTCTCAACCTTCTGTAACCATCCCAAAGGATCTTGTCCATTAAACCTAGGGCATTCCAATTTAGGCATTGGAATTGAGGAATTTGTATAGTTCTTAACACAAACACTTTCTTCTTCTTTCATCACACCTTTCAACACTGAATTAGGTATGAAATCTGGCCTTCTAAACAATCCATCACCACAGGAAGTACTATACTGATCCATCTCTACCTTCTCTTTACATTTCGGAGTGTTCAAATTCCTCTGATTAATCAATAACTTCCTAAACTGTTCATCAAATTTGTGCTCAATTCTCTCAATTCCAGAATCTAACTCAAGCTTCAAATTCATAGAAATTTCTGTAAATTTGTGGTTAATACCTTCACCGAGACTCACGAATTGGACTCATAGATCATCCAACGTCTGTTCCACCTCGTTGATTCGCTCCTCCATAACATCAACCCTAACCACTGGATCTGAAGATTCCACCTGTTGATCCTTCTTCCTTGTCACCATTTTTGCTCCGCCGTGGTTCGAAACCAGGCTCTGATACCAACTTGAGAGGATCTCAGCTCTCAGTTGGCCGGAAATGGCCCTGCGACGATGTTTGACCTGCGTTTGGGGAGAAGAGAGAGAAGACGAGAGAAGAGAGAAAGAGAGACAGAGAGAATTGCAGAATGAAAGAGGGGAGGGAAATGATATTTCTATTCATGAAAACAAACTACATCCAGTCCCCCCTTATATACTAGCAGGGGGAGGTAATTGTAAATACAAGAAACTAGTAACGGCTGCTGAGTCAGCTAGCTGTTACTAGTGGACCAATCACGAGCTACGGACGAGCCACGCTGTCTCACCCTGTGGCGCCACTTCAGTACGACACCGTTCCATTTAATGAATTCAAATGGAACGGTCACTAGCTAATGGACGGCGTGGATCTTCCCGGTTGGCTAATCGGACGGTATCTGCTCCTCCTCATTACGCGACCACAGTTTGTCACCAATTGCAGTTCAGTCCCAATTAGACAACCACCGTTTGGAAGTGATTGCAGTTTAGTCCTTGCCACAGAAACCTGACAGAGTTCATGGCTGACAGGGGTTTGGAGGTTGTGGGTGAAGTTGGGGTGGATGGTGGTGTTGGTGCTGAGTTCTTGCCGCCGGATTTAATGGAGGACTGCGATGGTGGTTTGAACGGAGATGGACAAGAGGTGGTTCAGGGGCTTCTAATTCGGAGGTGCACTGGGTTGTGGGTTTTGCTTCCGTCGGAGATTCAGACGGGGATTCGTGGGTTGTTGGGTCGGAGGAGAAGATGACTATGGGAATCGCCATTGGTTTTGGAAGACCTCTTGGCCGGCGTCAATGGCTGCCTCGGTGGATTCTGGTTCAATTGGCGGAGAACAGAGAATGGGATGGAGGTTTTTGTGGGTTGGTATTATGTTGTCGTGGAAGGAGGAGCAGTGGACAACGATGGTGATGGTGAACGGAGAAAAGACGGCTGGTGGGTTATTGATGGAGGATCGGTGGTGGATACACATGGGTTCTGTTGTGTTGAACTCTGTAGCAGAGTTACCCAGAAACTGCAAAGGGGGGTTAGCGTTGCAACTTGCAACGCTGGGTTGCAACAGTGGGGGAGTCGAGTGACTTTTTTCTAGACAGTCAAGAAGAACAATTACCTCCCCTAATGCTCAAAAACATTACCAGGTCTTTAATAATGCTTCCATTACTTGATAGATGAGCATTAAACCACCCTTGCTGTTCGGAACGCAATTTTTCTCGCCACTTTTTCTTTTTCCACCATCTCTTCTCTTTCACTTTCTTCTCAATTGAGCAAAAATAAACTCTCGCAAGGATCATATATCTCAATAACGATGAACACGTGTTGTAAAAGCGATCGTTATCCCGAAACTTTTTCTTCTTCTTCCAATCCATAAGAATAAACATCATAACCAATTCATGAACGTCAAGCCTCCCATGTCGTGGAAAAAGATTGATGTGATCTTTGACCGCCTTTTCAACTTGCAACATCTTTACTGAAATTTTAAACGACAACTCATAAATTATGAAGGATTGTGTACCTTCATCTTCTTCATATGAATTAATCGAATCATCTACGAAGTCAATATCGGCGTCTTGTTCATCTTTGTTGGGCCCACACGTGAGATTATCCATCAAATCCGCAATCGGAGAGTCGAGATCGTCAACATTAATTTCATGAAGAATACTTCAATCTCACCGAAAATAGCATTGTGCTTCTCCCCCATACTTGATTCAAGCCACGAATCAATGTTTGGACAACTTGGGATAAACAATAGCTCATCGTCATGTTCTTCTGGCTTTGAGAAGGTTGGAGCACGTTCTTCGTTAGAATGGAGATTGACAATCGTATAGAATTCGTCAAGTCCTGCTTTAAATTCTGCCACGTCCAACCCCTTTCTCATTGCACTCTGTTTCAATTCTTCGATTCCCTTATGCAGTGCTCCAAACAATTGCTGAAGCAAGTATTGGCGGCTATACATCATGCTTTTGTTGGCATAATATTCCGCAATATCTCCTTCAGGGTAGAATCCATCCTCGCGATCAATCAGTTCCGCTAAACAGACAAAGCGTCCTTCGTTAGTATCCCCCATGCTTAGCAAAATACCTGCACACCAAAGATCTCCAAAAAGAATACCGTGAGGTAACAAGAATAGATAATAACAATAAAAGAAAATAAAAACTCTCTAAACTGATTTCTAATTAGCAGATAAACCTCTGTCCCCGGCAACGGCGCCAAAAACTTGACACGATTTCTTACGTGTATACGCAAGTGCACGGTCGAAGTAATAAAGATGAGTATTAAGCTCAGGTTGTCGAACCCACAGGGAAAGATAGTAGGTTTATTGTTAATTAGAGATTAAATCTAAAGAGTGTAATTGAAATAACAGTAAGAAATATGTTGATTTAAGAAGTTGTCACCCCCAATCGGGTGACTGTATTGAACTAACTAAAAGATAATATTTTTAGATTTTTCTGAATTAAATAAAGTTTGATTAAATCGGGAGAAGAACTAGGCGATCTATGGATCACCTAGGGCATTAGACAATTCCGGATATTGCTTTGAAACATGTAACAACAAATATGCTCTTGATCACGTTTAACTACTCACAATCTTCTTTCGATCTCATGTAAGCCTATGTTAGATTCAATAGTCGTCATCTGTCGATCCATAAACTACATCACCTAACAAGCACTAAGATTAATCCTACGGTTTGATCCAAACCCTAACGTTTCTCCTTCCAGTCCATCACGATACGGGGTTGCTAGCAATCCTAAATTCACAAGCTAATTAATCTTCACCTCTCAGTCCATCAATCTTTCACCAAGTAGTTACCCTAGTTCATGACGCTAGGTTAACATAAGATAACGCGCAAGATTACTAGAAGATGCAAATTCACTATTACTTTAAGCTAAGATAACACGGTATGTATTGAAACATCTAATATGATCATTCATATCCTACCAAGCACGTGTCAATAGTGCAAGTTCAACAATCCATCAAACGAGATAAAATCAATCCATCACATGAATCCATAAGCACGAATCAATCAACAAATCCGGAACGGTGTCTAACAAATCCCTAGGCTATCCATAGAGCCTAGCAAATAAAACTACTCAAATAATCTGAAAATATAAGCTAACAAGTTCATAGTATTGAGAAACGATAGAAAAGATAGGAGGGATAGTCAAACTAGTGACGAAATTCGCGTTCCGGCGACTCCGGCGTTGTTCTCCATGATCCTCCTCTCTCCTAGCCTTCCTCCCTCTCCTCCAGCAGCCTCCCATCTGTGTTTAGGTCTAAGAATCGTGATTTATTGCCTGGGCACGAATTTCTAAGTTATTTTGCCGAAATTTGCACTTAAGCCCCTCTACTTTGTAATTCTCGGCCAGAATTATTTGCTGATCTTGCGCGGGCTGTATCTCCCTCATACGGACTCGTCTTCGGGCCTACCATATATCGTTGGAAAGCTACGGATGTATACTTTCCAATTCCGCAGGCCTTGCTCCAAAATTCTTTGTAGATTTTCCTGGGCATCGAAAAGAGTGAAGGCTGGTCCTGTGTGACTTTTCCAACTTTGCTTCGTTTGTGCGTCTCCTTTTCTCCTCTTCATCTAGCTCCATTCCAAGCATATCCAAGCATCTCATAAGCTCCAATGCACCTATTTTACCTGAGATAGACAACACTAAACAACCCGTGAAATTATCATAGCAAATATGAGAGAAAACATGCACAAATAGGCTAGAAACACAACTTTTCACTCTTAGGCTTATAAATAGTCAAATTCACATATTAATGCACATATAACATATAAATCATGTGAAATAAGCCTATTGCAAGTAATATGGAAGTATAAAAATAACTCTTAAAAGAGAGTTATCAGAGTTTGAAGGTTAGGATTGGGTGGTATGGTTGATACTCCCAATCCTTGAGTGGTGGAAGGTCCTCCTCCCTAAGAGACGGTGGTGGCTGATGCGGGATTTGGGGCGAGAGTCCCCAGGATAGCCATTATCCGTTCTAACTGCGCAGACTGAGCTTTGAGAGCCTTCGTCTGATTCTAAATGGTAGCGTCCGAGGCCTCTAGTGTCGGAGCTTCACCGGCGGCTGTAGGAGTACGGCGAGCCTCCTCTCCCGAGGTAGTCTCCGTGGAAGGTGATCTGTTACTGACATCATCTTCATGAGACATGGTTGATTGCAATGGTAAGTTCACGTCGGGTTCACCAAATGTGTACGAGAGAATCCTGTAGAGAGTACTCAATATACACCAATAGTAGGGGATAGAAAAGACACAGGAAGTGTGGGGTTGTGTGTAGGGAGAGAGTAAGGCAATAGCACTGTATGAGAGAGAGACAGGGTTTTGGCAGAGCTTCCGCGTATCTCAGGTGTGTTCTCCCTTTGTATGGAAGGGTTAACGATCCTATATATAATGAAGAATGTGACCGTTGCAGTGTGGTTAATGCGCCCATCAGTGGCGGCTTAATTAGCTTAACCACAACGGCACGTTCGTCCGCGTATATAGGGAACATTACAACACATTATCCGCGTATACCGGAACCGTTATGGGGTTGACCGGGTTTGACCGGATTGACCGGGTTTATGGAGCTCGTGCCATAAATCTCTCAAAAGCAGTTGCTAGGGGTCGCGCGCGGGCTTGGCTCGCACGCGACAGGACTTACTCTAGCCTCCAAACCACTAAGTCCCTACAAGTCCCGTGAGGTGGTATGCGAGGGCCCTGTCTCGCAGGCCCCACGTGGATCAGCACAGCTGGTGATCCAGTGTGTGTGGAGCACAATATGGTGTGCTAGATGGTTGCCACGTGGCTAAGATCTGCCTGTCCAGAAAGCACTATCTACAACGGTCGATTGTGCTGTTACGAGGCTAACATTAATCCGCCATTTATGGGCGCATTAACCCCTCATAATGGTCACTTCCCCACTATATATAGGAGTGTTAGCCTTATATGGCACTTTCTTCTTCAATCTCTTAGCCAATTTGTTATACTTTCTCTCTCTCAAGAACAGTTAGCAAGTGCTTACTCTTTCCCCTACGCCAACCCTCAATCTCTCTGTGTTCTATTCTTGTTCTTGTTCTTATCTCCTGTTAGAGGTGTACACTAGGATCTCTCCCAAGGATTTCCTTGTACACATCTGGTGAGCCCGACGTGAACCAACCTTTAAGCTTTTCCCCCTTAGATGGTGATCAATCCCTCCAAGGGGAAGAAACCCTAAGAGAGGAGCCTCCACTCAACAGCACCACTGCCCAGACTCACACGGATTCTGGGAACAATATATTTTTGGAAATGCTGAATGCTGCTAAAATTCAGAGCCAAGCCTGGGGTATGCAAGCTCAATCTGCTCAGATAGCTCAAATCATGGCTATTCTGGGAGGGCTTGCACAAAATGCTAACCAGGGAGCTTTGTCTCCACCTGGATCCGTTGTGGCACCACCGGCACACACGTCTGCACCATCAAATCCCCAAGCATCCCTGCCTAATGGGTATGTGCCCCAACCAAGGTCATCCTCAGAGCCTCCCCTAGTGCCGAGTTACCAACCAGAGCGTGTAGCTGCCGGGAATCCATCCTCGTACCCTGCGTTGCTTTCATACACGATTGGAGTTCAGGCCAGATACACAACTCGACCTCCATATGATCCAAACATGCCTTGCATACCGGGGCTCGCAACAACCCCATCGTCGACCCCAGGAGGAGGCGCACCTTCTAAAGTGACGGCCTTGGAGCAAAGGCTAGAAAACCTTGTTTCAAATAAGTGCTTCGCGGATACCATCATCCCAAAGGTGGATATCGCACCGCCAATCCCCCGCGACCTTTTCTTAATGCCAAATCCTGCTGGGTACAAGGCACTCAAGTGGGAGAAATTTGATGAAGTCAGCGGGAACGCACAGGAGCACGTGGTGCAATTTTTTGATCTGATGGGCCCTCATGGGATCGACACCAGGTTGCTGATGCGTGAATTCTCGAAGTCTTTGGGAACGGTCGCATATAAATGGTAGAAGAACCTCGAAGCTGGCTCGATCAAGACCTGGGAGGACATGGTCAAGAACTTCTACACCAAATTCTTCCAAGTGGAGGAGAAGGTCACGACAATCCATTTTTCGTGTATGTACCAAAACACGACGATAAAGGCGTCGCGTTCATCATGAAATTCAGGACCAGGTCACTGGAATGTGTTAATGAGGTAGCTGAGAGCTGCGTTGTGGAGATATGTCTCCCGGGCATGCATGACGAGTAAAAAGGTATGCCAATCAATCTAAATATGCCTACATTTTGAAAGTTTATTGACTGCACCAGGAACATCGAGCCACTAGTGGAGAGGCAGAAGAAGAGATACACGAACGAGCGGGCACCAGCAAGTACCAGCTTTAAGATGGGGCGGCATAGCTACAAGCGGGGAAGCGAGCATGATCTTAACTCGGTTTCTGCTCCAAAACAGCCGTGAGGTCCACCAAAGGAGCCACCTCTACTACCATGCTCGATCGCAGAGGCCACATGTTTATGCAAACAATGGAGGAAAGACGAGATCTTACCGGCACTGGAACATAAACCCTCCTAAGAGCAGCTACGAGACCCCATGTGGTGTGAGTTCCATGGTCAATTCATGCACCCAACCAAGGACTGCATGAACTAAAAGACGTGCGCAACAATCCACTGCCCTCCCACTCACAACAAGAGCCTAAAGGAAAGGAAAGAGCAATGATATCCATTTGTGATTATGAGGAGGTCACAGAAGAGAGTATCCCAGTCATAGCTGAGATCTGCGAAGATGAGGATTATTCCTTGAACACAGAAGACTCTCGAGCTGAACGAATGAAGGGCTCGCGCAAGTTCGAGAAGTTCTTCGATGTATGAATTTCTCCTGCAAGTTCCGACATGAGATGGAAAAAGCGATCCTAAGAGTGGCTGAAGACTTCGGGGAAGAATTGCTGGTTTCAAATGGAGAAGTTGTCAGGGCTGCGCGATCCTTTGGCTTGGAAATGACATTCACTTAAGCAGACAAGAAGGCATATGCCAACCACCAAAGACCATTGTATGTGATAACAGTAGTCAATGGGGTTGAGTTCAAGAGAGCTTTTGTCGAAGGAGGAGCCGCAGTGAATGTGGTACCACTCAGTACTCTTGACTTGGCAGGAATATCAAAGAGCAAGATCATCAAGCAGCCATCGCCTCTGATGGGATTTGGGAGTGATTCTCGAATAACTATTGGATGGATCCGCTTGGGAATCCAGATTGGCCAAATAAAGTGCTCTGAAAAGTTTCATATCATTAATGCCAATACCACCTACCATATGATCGTTGGTCGAGCGTGGATCCATCGCTTCGATGATGTGCCATCCACAACTCACAAAATGATGAAGGCCATCTAGAAAGACAGAGTAGTGGAAATACTAGTGTCAGTGAACCCTTTTAACTTGGATGAGGAACACTCGTCTGAGGCAGTTTTGTTCACAGAAATGGCGGATGAGGTAACTCCATCACCGTTTCAGCTAACTCCCTTGCCCAAGTGGGAGGACATAAGGGACCAGTCACGAGCAGGTCTAATGGTGATGCGAGAAGCCCAGAAGGAGAAGCAGCCTGTGCAAGAGGAAGCCCCAAAGATAGCCTACCAAAAGAAGAATGATCACACCCTGAAGAGGGTCGTCAAACATGATGATGAATACAAAGAGGTGTGCAGTTTCTATGCCAACGGGAAGAAGTGATATCGCATCTGAAGGTGCGCGGGGTCATCTTCGACCCCTCCCATCGAAGATGTCCCTGAGCAAATTTGTGAGCTTACAGAAGCTCCAAACAATGAAAGGGAGGAGGCACCACTGAAGGATTGAAGGAAGATCCTGAATGCATGGAAGATCGTCCAAAAACCCAAAAGCATGAACTGAAGGAAGTATTCTTGAGTCCAACAGAGGAGGAAAAAAGACCAGTATTCCTGAGCACGGACCTCGATGTCGAGGAGGAGCGAGGGTTGCGGAATTTGCTGGAAGAGTACAAAGAATTTTTCGCATGGGACTATGATGAAATGCCAGGCTTGGACAGAGAAATTACTATGCATAGACTTGATGTTATTCCAGGGTCAAAGCCAGTCAAGCGGAGCACGAGAAACTTTCGCCCAGAGATCAATGTCAAGATAAAGGAAGAGATAGTGAAACTACTGTATGAAAAGTTCATCGAGCCCAATCTTCATCCCACCTGGCTTGCTAACATTGTACCTGTGCTGCAGAAGAATGGAAGCCTTCATGTATGTGTCGAATTCAGGGTTCTGAACCGGGTTTGCCCAAAATATGATTTCCCATTGCAAAACATAGATCTTCTGATCGACTCTACAGCGGGCCATCACATGTTCAGCTTCATGGATGGATTCAGCGGTTACAATCGAATCAAGATTTCCCCTGAGGATGCGAGGAAGACAACTTTCATCACACCTGTGGGAGTGTTCCACTACACAGTTATGCCCTTCGGCTTGAAGACTGCGGGTGCGACTTTTCAACGCGCGATGATGGCACTCTTTCATGATATGATGAATCAAGATGTTGAATTCTATGTGGATGATTTGGTCATCAAATCAAGGCGGAAGGTGGAACACTTGAAGGATTTGAGGAAGGTATTTGAGAGGTCTAGAAAATTCCAACTAAAGATGAACCTTATGAAGTGCGCGATCGGGGTGACCTCATGGAAGTTCATGGGATGTGTGATCCATCGTCATGGGATGGAGCCTGACCCCGCAAAGGTCTCATCTATTACCAGTCTGCCAGTGCCTCACACTCAGAGTGCGTTGAAGATGTTCCTGGGAAAGCTCTCCTATCTGCGAAGGTTCATACCAGCAATAGTAGAATTGACATTCTGTTTTGGCAACCTACTTAAGAAGAATGCAACATGTAAGGTAAGAGGTTTCACAGACTTGAAATACTTAGGCCTTGAACCAGTTTTCAAATCCTTGAATCAGGTTTCACAGACTTGTAATAGTAGAACTATTTCAAGGCCTTGAACCAGGATTCAAAGCCTTGAAACTGTCTGACGCATGCATGTTCTGAGGGGGAGTTTCTCTAAACTCTTTTGATCTAATGCTGACCCTTGTACTTGATATGTTATGATTTGATGATGAAATACAAACTATTTTGATATATCTAACATGTTTTAATCCATTAGTATGACTAAGTTTTGCAGGGAAATTTTATTTCCTATATATGCAGGATTTGTTTCCTTATCTGACTTTTGCAGGAAGAAAATCACTTAGTAAAGATGATCCTATGATCAATCAGAGACTCATGACTGCTTCTCAGATTGTCTAAAGACAAGATCACAACAATATCTCTGAAGATTGTGATAAAATATTCCTTGGAGAGAGCTGTTAAGAGATTAAAAGTTTGTTGCCTACAAAATAGGAACTTGTTGCTGAAAATCTGGGAAGATTTGCAGAGCTACAAACAGTATAAATGGAGCTCATTTTGAAGCAACTAAAAACAACAATCAACGGGCAAAAAGAGAGACACAATTCTGGATTGACAAGAATCAAAGAAGTTCATCACTCTCACAATCCAACTCACAGAAGTTCACTGCCTTCTTTACTGCAGTTCTACACTCTAGTGTTCTTCTGTATTGTGCTTTATTGGTAGATCATTTCAGTAATACTTCTATACTTCATTCTCAAGGACTGTTCAAAGTGAACAATAGAGAATTCTTAGTTAATTATTTACCTAGAGCATGTACTAGATAGGTAAGGAAGAACCACAAGCTGTAACAGAGTAAGGCAATTCTCTATGCATGAGATATAAGGCTTAGGTTTTGATTAATAAGAATTGATTGAAAATCCTGCAGGGAGAAGACCCCTGAGGTAGAGACGTAGGTCCAAGTAGACTGAACTCTATAAATCTTTTGTGTCTTGCACTTACAGTTCATTCACATTCATAGTTTTTACTGCATTCAAACTTGTCTACTTTTCAAGGGTTTGAAACTCTTTTCAAGGCCTTGAAAAAGACTTGTATGTTACAATGCAAACTGTATTTCATTTCAAAGGATTGAATTTGTGTTCAAGGCGTTGAACTTCTTTGCACTTGAACTAAAACTCTTTTCCTCCTCAAGTTTTGCAAAAAGTTGTCATACTCTATTCAACCCCCCTTCTAGAGTATTTGTGCTGCATATCCATCTGCATACTCCCCTTTCAATTGGTATCAGAGCTTGTATCACTGTATAAGATTTAACCATCTGGTGATCATGAGTACTACAGGTGATGGTGGTTTCTCATAGGGAAGAGCTTCTAACATACCTCCTCTATTTTTTGGAGATAACTTTGCTCACTGGAAAGCCCTGATGAAGATGTTCCTCATTGATCAAGACATAGAGCTTTGGAACATTATTCATAATGGACCTCACACTTTCTTTATAGAGAAAGATGGGATCAAAACTCTCAAATATGAAGACTCACTCTCCTCTTCTGAATTAGAAAAATTTTCTCAGAATTACAAAGCTATTAATATCTTGTATTGTGATTTGAGTAGATATGAATTCAATAGAATTTCAGGCTGCAGGACTGCCAAATAAATCTGGGATAAGCTTGTGTTTACATTTGAAGGAACTAGTCAAGTCAAGCAAAACAAGATCAACATCTCATGTTCAAGATGAATGAAGATGAGTTAAGAAGAGAGATGTCCAAGATGTTCACAGACATTGTCAACAACCTTGATTCTTTAGGAAAACATATTTCCAATGAAGAAAAGGTAAGGAAGATACTGAGAAGTCTTCCAAAGGCCAAATGGGAACCAAAGACAACAGCCATTGAAGAAGCTTAACATCTTTCATTACTACAACTTGATGACCTACAAGGGAAGCTCCTGACACATGAAATATCCATGAATGAAGCTGATGGAGAGCTACTTGAAGGTGTCAAGAACTTAGCACTCAAGAAGAGAATGAGAAAATTTAAAGCCTTGAAATTGAAGATGATGACGATGAAGATCCTTTTGCATTTATTTCCAAAGCCTTGACCAGAAATCTCAAGATGAAGAAAAACTTTGGAATCAAATACTTCAACAGAGAAAGAAACAGATCATCCAGTAGCAAGGAGTACAAAGGTAAGTCTTCTTCAAAAATAAATCCAAAGTCCTGAAATGCTTCGAGTGCGGTGATGCAGGATATTTGATAAGAGACTTTCCACACAAGAAAAGCAAGAAATTTCAGAAGAAAGATCATGACAGGAGAAGGAAAGCCATGATAGCTTCATGGAGTGATTCAGATAGCGCAAGTGAATCAAAATCTGAAGAGTAACATGCCAACCTATGCTTCATGGCCAAGCTTGATGAAAGTTCTGAGAAGAATATTGAGGTAATGGTAAAATGTCTGATTTCAAAACCAAAAGATGCTCTTTTAGATTATCTTAGAACAATGCTTTTAAATGAAGAAGATTATTTGAAAGAGATTATAATTTTGAAAGAAAAAGTTCATGAGCAAGTAAAAGATAATTTACAACTTGTTTGTCTAAATCAGAATCTTGAAATCTTTCAGGAGAAAACTGACAGTGATTTCAAATCCTTGAAAACGAGTTTCAAAGCCTTGAAAAGACAACTCAAGGAAGTAGTCACTGAGAACTCTTTACTGAGTAACAGCCTTGTTAATCTGAAACATCATGTTGATGAATTAGATAAACAAAATACTACTCTTGCAGAGAAACTTCAAGAATCTAAATTAGTCAAAGTCAAGATTGCAGGCTCAAACACTAGTTAAACTTGATTCTTGGAGGAAGTTCAAATTCTGTTCATAAAATTGGTATTGGATACAATCGATGTTTTCAAGAAATAGCAGTACCAGATTTGTGAAAGCTGGAAGCAAAACTTCTCGTAAGTGTCATTTTTTTAACACAATTGGTCATATGAAGATGACTTGTCCTTTCAGAAGACGAGACCCTCATATAATGAGGAATACATTTCCATTTCAACTTAAAGGACAAGTCAGACAGATTTGGGTTCCTAAAGGGGTCAAACCACCTAACATGGTTGATCCTAAGTTTGAGTCCAAATTCCACACTTGGTCTAACAGCTGGGTAAGACAGAGATTGGTTTTTGCAGGTTGTCACCAACATCAAAGAAAAGAATTGGTTTATGGACAGTGGTTACTTAAGACACATGAGTGGAAAGAGATCTCTATTCTCAGAATTGAATGAGCAATCTGAAGGTTCAATTACTCTTGGTGACAAAGGAAAATGCAACATTCTTGGTATTGGTAAAGTTGGTACAAATTCCGAAAATTCTATTTCTGATGTTTATCTAGTTGATGGTTTGAAATTTAACTTGCTTAGTGTATCTCAGCTTTGTGATAATGGTAATAAGGTTATCTTTGATAAATAGAAGTTTGTGGTGCAAAATGAGAAATCAATCAATTGCATTCTCACAGCCTCTAGATCAAACAATGTTTATACCTTTCAGACTAAAAAAGTTGCAGGTAAGAGCTTAAAGTGTCTCAAGGCCTTGAAAGAGGATTCAAGGATTTGGCACACAAAGCTTGGTCACATTAGCTTGCATACCTTGGACAAATTGATCTCCAAAGACTTGGTAAGAGGATTACCTTCTATGAAGATCAAAGAAGATGAAGTTTGCAAAGCTTGTGCTCAGGGTAAGCAGACCAGAAGCTCTTTCAAACCACGGAAGTTTGTAAGTACTTCTAGACCTATTGAACTACTTCACATGGATTTCTGTGGTCCTATGAGTACACCAAATCCAAAATGTAAGAGGTATATGCTAGTTATTGTAGATGATCATTCTAGATATACTTGGGTCATGTTTCTGAAAGAAAAATCTGAAGCCATCTCTGAATTTTCAAAGCTTTGCAGAAACTTGAAAACTTGAAAGACCTACCCATTGCTTCAATTAGAAGTGATCATGGTAGACAGTTTGATCAATTAGAATTTGATTTTTTGTGTGCTAAGCATGGTATCTCTCACAATTTCTCTGCTCCTAGAACTCCTCAACAGAATGGAATTGTTGAAAGAAAGAACAGGACAGTTGAAGACATTTCATGGAAAATGCTTCTAGAAAATAAGTTTCCAAAACATTACTGGGCAGAAGCTGTGAATACAACAAATCATATTCAGAACAGGTGCTTGATCAGGCCTATCTTGAAGAAAACCCCCTATGAACTCTTCAAAGGGACAAAGCCAAACATCTCATACTTCAGACCCTTTGGTTGCACATGCTATGTCCACAACAATGGTAAGGAAAACCTGGGTAAGTTTGATGCAAGAAGTGATGAACGTATATTTCTTGGTTACTCTCTTACTAGCAAAGCTTACATATTTTATAATAAAAGAACCAAGCTGGTTGTAGAAAGTATTCATTTTATTTTGTATGAAAGCTATGATGGTTCTTTGAGTGAAAGTTTTGCAGACTTGAATCTGAACAAGCATGAATAAGAAGAAGAAGCTGAGAACTCTCTTAGATTCAAGAAAGGTTCAGAAGGAACCATAAGCCATTTTCAATACCTTTAAAACAGGTCTCAAGGCCTTGAAAATAGAGATCAAAACCTTAACAAAGATGATCAGAAAGAGATGAATGATCAGGCCACTACTTCAAGACCAGAGAAGATATATGGAGAACCTGAACCATGGTCTACAAGAAAGAGATTCAAATATATTTCATCTCATCCAGCTGACAATATCATCGCTGACCCAACCACTGGTACACAAACAAGGTCAGAGTTGAAGAATCTTTATGCCTTCAATGTTTTCATTTCTCTTGTAGAACCCAAAACTGTGAAGGAAGCCTTACAAGAAGCAGACTGAATTATAGCTGTGCAAAGTGAACTCAATGAGTTTGAAATAAACAAGATGTGGAACCTTGTTCCTTCACCTACAAACCAGTCTGTCATTGGTACCAGATGGGTGTTTAGAAACAAATTTGATGAGGATGGTAAAGTAATCAGAAACAAAGCAAGGTTAGTGGCTTAAGGTTACAATCAAGAAGAAGGTATTGACTATAAGGAAACTTTGCTCCAGTTTCCAGGTTAGAAGCAATTAGAATTCTGCTTGCATTTGCATCTTTCAAAAATAAGAAACTATTTCAAATGGATGTAAAATGTGTATTTCTGAATGGCTACTTACAAGAAGAAGTTTATGTTGCACAACCTCCTGGTTTTGAAAGTGATAAGTTTACAGATCATGTTTATAAACTTGACAAAGCTCTTTATGGTTTGAAACAAGCTCCAAGATCTTGGTATGAAAGATTGTCAAAGTTTCTACTTGAAAATGATTTCAAAAGAGGATTGGTAGACTAGAACCTTTTCATAAAGACTCATGAGAAAGATTTACTTGTAGTTCATATTTATGTTGATGATATTCTGTTTGGAGCTATCTTCTATGTAAAGAATTATCAAGTCGTATGAGCAGGGAATTTGAAATGAGTATGATGGGAGAGTTGAACTTCTTCCTTGGACTTCAAATACATCAATTGAAGAAGGGCATCTTTCCGCATCAAAGCAAGTATACTAGGGACTTGCTGAACAAGTACAACATGTCTCAATCCAAAGAGATCAAGACTCCAATTTGCTCTACACTGTCATTAGATAAAGACGAATCTGGTAAGAGTGTCAATGTTAAAGAGTACAGAGGTATGATTGGATCATTGCTATACCTTACTGCTAGTAGACCAGATATCGTGTTCAGTGTATGTATGTGTGCAAGATTTCAAGCTGATCCAAAGGAATCACACTTAACTGTTGTGAAGAGAATATTCAGATATCTCAATGGTACCAAAGACTTAGGGCTTTGGTTTCCAAGAAATTCTAACTTCTCTTTGCATGGATTTTCAGATGCTGACTTTGCAGGTTACAAAATTGATATAAAAAGCACTTCTGGAACTTGCCAATTTATTGAATCATCTTTGATCAGTTGGCACCCCAAGAAACAAAACTCAGTTGCTTTATCAACAGCTGAAGCTGAATATGTATCTGCTGGAGCATGTTGTTCACAAGTATTATGGATTGCTCAACAATTGAGGGATCTCAGATTTGATTTCAAAAGTATTCCCATCAAGTGTGACAACACTAGTGCAATATATATTACAAAAATTCTAGTACAACATTCAAGAACCAAGCATATTGATGTTAGACATCATTTCATCAGAGATCATGCTGAGAGGTGATATTGTTTTTGAATTTGTTTCTAATAACTTGCAACTTGCAGATATCTTCACTAAACCATTGCCAGATGAAAGATTCTCAGCTCTAAGACTGGAATTAGGCATGCTAAATAAGGATGCATTGGTTTAGCGGGAGCATCAGGTAAGGAAGGTAAGTTATTATGTGTTTCAAAGGTATGAACTGATTTTCAAAGCCTTGAAAATCTATTCAAAGCTATGGTATTATGTGTTTCAGCTTAACAGCATTTCAAGACCTTGAAAACTATTTTCAAATCCTTGAAAATAAGTCTGATAACTAATTAGTAAATAAGTTTTGGATAATTCATAATTGGGTGTAATCTTTGTAGATATTTGCTCAATATTGCCCCTACCATTTTCAAAATTAATTTTTAGTCAAATATAGTATTAAATTATTCATTTCCAACGGATTCAAAGTTTGAATCTTTGTTGATTATTACATATCTTTTAAGATAAAAAAATATTGCAGTTTCCTTTTAAAATAGAAGCTCTCTGAGTATTTATCTCCTTCTCTTCTCCTTCACTCCTTATCAAATCCACCTTTCTCTATTCTTCTCCCAAACCCTAATGAGCACTAGAAGAGCCTCAGACATAATCAAGATCGCCGGAGGTTCAAAACAGAGTACACAGAAGAAGAGAAAGACAGTAGTGGATGAGGTTCAAGAGATTAGTGGAGACTCTATCTATAGAACTCCTAGTGCAGAGGCAGTTACAGACCTTCCTCCACCCAAGAAGAAAGCCAAGAAGGATGCAACTCCCTCCTCAGAAAATAAGAAGAAGAAAGAGAAAGTTGTTGTAGAGAAGCAACCAGAAACAAAGATCTCTAGCCCCAATAAGTTGAAGAAAAAGAAGAAGGCATTTCAAGCTGAAAAAGGGAAAGGAAAGGTAATAGAGGAACATCCAGAGGACAATGTGGAGAAATCATTGCAGATCTACTCAAAGAACACTGCTCTTGATGAATCTTGGTTCATCTCAAACATTTGAAAAGGTCAGTGGTTGGATGGTTTTGCATCTAGGAAGATTTCTTTCTGAAGTTTGATCAGTATGCATATGTTGCTTCGAATAAATCTGAACTGTATCACTATGTTGAAGAAAATCTCTTTGTGGTTCATGCTAAACCCCCCTGAGCTAGCCTATCCTAGACTCACCAGATTCTTCTATCTTAATATGAAGCAACTTAATAACTCTCCACACTCAGTCATCAAGTATTTAGTTGCTGGAGTTACAATGGAACAAGATCATGCTGAGTTTGCATCTGTCTTAGGGTGTCCTAAGAGGTATGACACACATAACTACCCTCCCAAGAATGAATCCTTGAAGTTGGCCAGAGAAGAATTCTTCTTACCCAATGTTCCTCTCTCATCCAAACAGTTAACACACTCTGTGTTAAATGTTGAAACTACAGTTCTATTCACTATCTTGATGAGATGCATCTTTCCAAGGGAACATTTTAAGGAATTAGTTACTGAGAGGGTACTATACATTATGTATTTGATCATGGATGGCTATGATATTGATCTGCAGAAACATGTAATGGAACACATGCTTTTCAGTCAAACAGATCATAGAAAGCATCCCCTGTCTTATGCAAACTTGCTCACTCAATTCTTCCAACACCTTGAGATTCCTACTGCTGGTGAAGAGTCTATCACTTCTCGGACTGGTTTGCTGAATGAGAAGGCTTTTGAGAAGATTGGCGTAGTTAAGACGAAAGAGAAGGTTTGGAAGTTGTATACAGATTTGACTGAGGAAGAGCTGAATGCAAAGAAATTTGTTAAGCCCAAGGCCTTGACTCCTACTTCAAGCCAGACATCTCAGCCTCCTGATTTGTCTTCAATTCTTCAGAGACTTAATTGTCTAGAAATGGACAATAGTGAGATCAAAGAGAATCAGCATGGGTTTGAGACTGATCTCTTTCATGTCAAATACATGGTGGAAACTATTTTTAGAAGCATGAATGTGTTTGATACACCTGAGGATGAAGAAGGTGCCAAGAAAGATGGCTCTGACAAGAACTTGCCAAGTGAACATTCCAACTAGGGAGAGGCTGCTCGAGTCAAAGATAAAGGAAAACAAGTGGTAGTTGAACAAGCTGCTCATGAAGGAGATGGAGTAGATAGCCCTGACTCAGATGATTTGCTGATTACGCTGAAGAAGAAGACGAAATCTCCAAAGACTGCCACTAAGGACAAGACTCAAGAAGGGACTGCTGCTGGTGAGAATGAAGAGGAACAAGAAGAACAACATAAGACTTGTGAAGATAGTGAGGAAGAAGATGGAGATTAGGATGGAGATGAAGACCCAACCCCTTAATCCTGCCTACTCTTTCTTTCCCATTCTTTCTTCTAAAGTTTTTAAGTTTTTCAAAATTTTCCAGACACTGATCCAACATCTTCTCATTTTTTTTGATGAAAGTCAAAAAGGGAGAGAAAAATATTAGGTTGTTTTGATCTTAGGTTGTTTTGATTTTATTTCTAATTAGATGACCTATCTTTTGGTCAGTAGAATTTTCTGCAACTTACTTGCAGTTGTTGCTTTTGTTCATTAATCAGGTGGATCTTTTGGAATTCTATGTAACTCTTATTGTGTGAATTGTGTAATAATCAGTAGTTTTTGAAAAAACTAAGAATCAAACAGATTGAAGTTTTGTCTTTCATCAAGGGGGAGATTGTAAGGTCACAGGTTTCATGGAATTGAAATACTTAGGCCTTGAACCAATTTCAAATCCTTGAATCAGGTTTCACAGACTTGAAATAGTATAGCTATTTCAAGGCCTTGAACCAGGATTTAAAGCCTTGAAACTCTCTGACCTGCATGCATGTTCTGAGGGGGAGTTTCTCTAAACTCTTTTGATGTAATCCTATTCCTCTCACCCTTTTACTTGATATGTTATTATTTGATGATGAAAGACAAACTGTTTTGATATATCTAACATGTTTTAATCCCTTAGTTTGACTCAGTTTTGCAGGTAAATTTTATTTTCTATAGATGCAGGATTTGTATTCTTATCTGACTTTTGCAGGAAGGAAATCACTTAGTAAATATGATCATGTGATCAATCAGAGACTCAGAACAGCTTCTCTGATTGTTTAAAGACAATATCACAACAATATCTCTGAAGATTGTGATCAACTATCCGTTGGAGAGAGCTGTTAAGAGAGTCAAAGTTTGTTGCCTACAAAATAGGAAGTTGTTTCTGAAAATCTGGGAAGATTTGCAGAGCTTCAAATAGTATAAATGGAGCTCATTTTGAAGAAATAAAAAAAACACTCAACAGGCAAAAGGAGAGACACAATTCTGGATTGACAAGCATCAAAGAAGTTCAACACTCTCACAATCCAACTCACAGAAGTTCACTGCATTCTTTACAGCAGTTCTACACTTTAGTGTTCTTCTGTATTGTGATTTATTGGTGGATAATTTCTGTAATACTTCTATACTTTATTCTCAAGGATTTTTCAAAGTGAACAATAGAGAATTCTTAGTTAATCAGTTAGCTAGAGTAGGTACTAGATAGGTTAGGGAGAACCACAAGCTGTAACAGAGTAAGGCAATTCTCTGTGCTTGAGATCTAGGGCTTAGATTTTGATTAATAATAATTGAGTTGAAAATCCTGCAGGGAGAAGATCCCTGAGGTAGAGACGTAGGTCCAAGTGGACTGAACTCTATAAATCCTTTATCTATTGCACTTAGAGTTCATTCACATTCATAGTTTTTACTGCATTCAAACTTTCTATTTTTCAAGGGTTTGAAACTCTTTTCAAGGCCTTGAAAAAGACTTGTCTGTTACATTGCAAACTGTATTTCATTTCAAAGGCTTGAATTTGTTTTGAAGGCCTTGAATTTATTTGCACTTGAACTAAAACTCTTTTCCTCAAGTTTTGAAAAAAGTTTGCATACTCTATTCAACCCCCCTTTCTAGAGTATTTGTGCTGCATATCCATCTCAATACTCTCCTTTCACAACATATACTTGGACAGCAGAACACCAAGTCGCATTCGAGAAGCTGAAGCAAAAGTGATCCTATTCGATACCTGTTGGGGCACTCTGCTCGCGGTGGGAGATTGTCAAAGTGGTACATGACTATATCATAGTATGATATAACATGCGCGCGCCCAAAGGCCATCAAATCTCATGCGGTGGCGGATCTATTGGCACAATTCCCGGATGAGAATTATGAGCCTATGGTGGAAGATGATATCGAGGGGCTGGAAGTCTATGCAATGGAGTCACTATACTGGAAGCTGCATTTCGATGGATCGTCAACAAGTTCGGGAGGAGGAACTGGAATTGTATTGACCGAACCCAATATAGAAGTTATCCAGATGTTAAATAAGCTCGCCTTTGCACTAAAAAACAACGAAGCTCGATATGAGGCTTTGATTGTTGTTCTCCTCGCGGCCAAGGCTCAGGAAGTGCAAAACTTGATACTGATGGGAGATTCCAAGCTGATTGTTAAACAGGCCTCGGGCGAATACGGTATGAAAGAAGTGAACTTGTGAGCTACATGTCGATCGTGCAGAAGCTGGTACAAAGGTTTGAATCCATAAAGTATGAGCACACTCCTAGATCAGACAATCGACATGCAGATACCCGGGCTACTTTAGGGTCGAAAATCAGTTCAGAAGTGTCCAGCCAAGATCT
Organism: Linanthus parryae; assembly: GCA_023055425.1. NCBI lineage: Eukaryota > Viridiplantae > Streptophyta > Magnoliopsida > Ericales > Polemoniaceae > Linanthus > Linanthus parryae. The sequence continues at coordinate 44,294,533 of JALGPY010000009.1, forward strand.
CTATTGAGGTCAAAACAGCTCCTTCTATGATAAGGTATTTATGCGAGAATGAGTTTGTCAAAGCTGAAGATTGGAGGAAACACATCATGCGCGCAATGGCTGAAGGAACATGCAAAGAAAGTTGGGTTTCCACAAAAGGGTTCTGCATAGATGACAACGTGCTTTATTACAAAGGGCCTTGAGGAATCTTGATGCGATGTGTCACAGAGGAGGAAGGTCGAACATTGCTAGAGAAAATCCATCACATTTTTGCAGGGAAAATGAGGTCTCTATCTACAGGAAGACGCAGAGATACATAATTCATTGGCCACATTTGTCATCATATGTCGCGATCTTACAATGATGCTGCGAGAAATGTGCACTGTTGAAAGATTCTTTGGAAATCGCTGCGATTGATGATGAAGCAGATTGGAGGAAGCCTCTGATCGACTATCTGCAAAATGAAATTCTACCAATTGACAAGAAAGAGGTTGAGAAGCTCAAGAGGAAGTCAGCTCGGTACGTGCTAAAAGAAAATTTGTTATGGTGAAAGGGACATGAAGGGAATTTGCTCAGATGCTTGAGTGGCCAAGAAACGCAATAAGTTATGGAAATGTGTCACCAAGTGGAACATCAAGGAGGCGCAAAGCTTTGCAAACAGCTCCTGACTATTGGTTATTTCTGGCCAATTATGGAGGCCGATTTTCGCGCGAATGTCAGAAGAAGCAAGCGATGCCAGTTCAATGGTAATCTAGTCCATGCTCCCGCAGTTGATTTGCACGCATTGAGAACCCCTTGGCCATTTCACACTTGGTCTCTGGAATTCATCGGTCCCATCCGTCCAGCATCGCATGGAAATCAATTCATCTTAACTGGAACTGAGCAATTCACGAAATGGGTGGAAGCTGTTCCCCTCAAGCACCAAATGCATTGGCAAGGTTTAGGTTCATCCAAGAGAATATCATTTATCGCTTTGGGATTATGATCTTGTATGATAATTGGACGCCTTTTGTTAATCGTCAAGTCGCCTCAAAGCTTAATGGGATACAATGTGAGGCAGGTATGCTCGAAGCCTTATTACCCGAAAGGAAATGGGCAAGAAGAAGCTACTAACAAGACACTTCTCAGGATTCTAAGCAAGATGGTCCCGGATGATCAAAAGAAGTGGGCAGATTCTTTGGGTACGGCATTGTGGGCGTATCGCACATCACCAAAGAATCCTACAGGGACCTCTCCATTTTTTCTTTGCTATGGAGCTAAAGCAGTTGTGCCTGCTGAAGTTAAGGTTAATTCTGCAAGATTTTCCTTCAGAGCCTTATATGATAATGAACGCGGCCACGACCTCATTTTGCTTGAGGATAAGCGTGAACAAGCCAAGAGGACAAATACAAAGTATAAGGAGAGAATCTCTCGAGCCTACAACAAGATTGTCCAGCATCGAGACTTTGCGGTGGGAGATCTAGTCCTCCGAGCATCCGAACACTGCATGCGCAAAGCAGCTCATCCCAATTTCGCTGCCAACTGGGAAGGACCTTTTTAAGTCAAAGAAGTCTTTAACAGCGGCTATTGCACTATTCTACGTTGCCGTGGGACTGCCACGACTCCCACTCCGATCAACATGTGATGGCTTAAGAAGTACTATCCCTAGCCTCCTCTTTTGCTTTCCATCAGCATTGTACATTTATTATATCCTCCCATATGAGGATTCAATTAATGATAATGATTCTCCCATGTAAGAGCTCTTTTATCAACTATTGGCTTCATTTTATTATTTGCATTATTTGCTTTAAGACTGATAGTCAACTACTTTGCAAATGTAAGCCTATCTGTCTAGATAGCACTGATTCATGTCTTGTAAGCCTATCTGCCTAGACAGCAATCTTTCCTAAATAAGCCTATATGTCTAGATAGCAGCAACATACAAACAAAGCCTATCTGTGGGGATAGCAGCAATATACGAATTAAAGCCTATATTCCTAGATAGCAACGATATGCAAATTAAAGCCTATCTGTCTAGATAGCAGCCATACGCGAACATAATAGCAGCAATGTGCAAACTGAAGCCTATCTGTCTAAGATAGCAACCTCTCCTAAAACCTCTATTCAGAAAGCTGCAATACGTGAATACAAGTTTATCTGTCTAAATAGAAAAAGGCTTAGTTTGTCTCTAGGCAACATAAATGCGCGAGATTTAAACCTATCTTTATAGATAGCAGTTTTCCTGAGTAAGCTCATTCGTGTATACTTAAAACCTATCTACTTATATAATATCTAAATACGATTGCAAGCACATTCATCTCAAATAAACATATTGATTCACATTTGTTCAAACAAACATGGACTCGCACAAATATTTGACAAAACAAGCAGTCTTATAGAATTATGTTCAAAAAGATTGTATTTACATTCGAGTCTGGGAAATAAAAAACAAAAAGTTTACATCTTCTGATAACAAGTCCTCGAAGAGCGAATCTTCAGCAGCTAGCTTGATGCTATTAGCAGCGCATTGATCCAGGTAAGCCTTGTGCTGCTGATGCTTCGCCTTGGCCTCCTTGTATTGATTAGAAGCATTGAAATTGCTTCCCTATGAGTGCGAAGCCTGGCTTGATCAATGTTGTAATTCATATAGCCGAACTTGAGGTTCAAAGAATTGTTAATCTTCATCAACCTCTCAACGAGAAACTCGAGATTGAGCCTGCCCTACGAAGCAATCTGGAGACCCTGCACATTCTTCAGAAAGTATTGCGCATTGGAAACATGTAAGATCAGGTTGTGCAAGGCTTGGACTAGTTCAGCTATTTCAAGGCCTTGAACCAGCTTTCAAAGCCTTGAATCAGTTCTCAGAGGCTTGAAAATAGTTTAGCTATTTTCAAGGCCTTGAAACTGGATTCAAAGCCTTGAAGCTGCTTAACCTGTGTGAACGTTCTCAGGGGGAGTTTTCTGCAAGCTCTCAGAGTTGATTCCCTCTCTATATTTCATATGTTTGATTCACTGTTATTAGATGATGAAAGACAAATTATACTAACACATTTAAACATAGAATATCATCTATTTGACTTGGATATTGCAAGAAATTTTATTTCCAAGTTTTGCATGATTGTTTCCCAAACTGAACTTATGAAGATTTGGAAATAGTTGTACACTTTGATCCTGTGATCAATCAGACTTGGATGACACCTTCTCAAGGTGTTAAAATAAAAGATCACAAAAAAATCTCTGAAGATTGTGATCATCCAACCGTTGGAGAAGATTTCAAAGAAGTCAAACTCTGTTTCCTACAAAATAGGAAGTTTGTTGCTGAAAATATGGGAAGATTTGCAGAGCTGTTGAAGTTTAAATAGAGCTTAATTCTGAAGCAAAAAGATACAACACTCAACGGGAAAAAGAGAGAAAGAGTTATGGATTGACAAGCATCAAACAAGTTCACCATTCTTCCAATCCATTCACAGAAGATCACTGCATACTTCAGTGCATTTTCTACACTTTAAGTGTTCTTCTGTATTGTACTCCATTGGTAGATCATTTCTGTATTATCTTTATATTCATTCTTAAGGATTGTTCAAAGTGAAAAATAGAGAATTCTTAGTTAATCAGTTAGCTAGAGCAGGTACTAGACAGGTTAGGGAAAACCACAAGCTGTAACAGAGTAAGGGAACTCTTTGTGCTTGAGTTCTAGGCTTAGCTTTTGATTAATAAGAATTGTGTTGAAAATCCTGCAGGTATCTAATCCCTGAGGTAGAGACGTATGTCCAAGTGGACTGAACTCTATAAATCACTTGTCTCTTGCATTTACAGTTCATTCTTTTTCATAGTATTTGTAGCATACAAAATTGTCTGTTTTTTAAGGGTTTGAACTTGGTTTCAAGGCCTTGAAAAAGGCTTACTTGCTTTATACAAAGAGCATTTCTTCCAACGGCTTGAACTAGTTTTCAAGGCCTTGAACTTCACTGTTTTCACAAGTTTTCATATTCCTAGCAAGTTTTGCAAAAAATTGGCATACTCTATTCAACCCCCATCTTCTAGAGTATCTTAGCTGCATTAACACCTGCACACTCACACTTTCAATTGGTATCAGAGCTTGTATCACTGTATAGATTTAACCATCTGGTGATCATGAGTACTGCAGGTGATGGTGGTTTCTCTCAGGGAAGAGATGCTAACAGACCTCCTCTATTTTGTGGAGAAAATTTTGCTCACTGGAAAGTTTTGATGAAAATGTTCATCATTGATCAAGACATGGAGCTTTGGACCATTATACAAATTGGACGTCACACTTTCTACACAGAGAAAGATGGGATTAGAACTCTCAAATTTTAAGACTTACTCTCCTCTTCTGAATTAGATCAATACTCTAAGAATTACAAAGCTATTAACATCTTATATTGTGCTTTGAGTACATATAAATTCAACAGGATTTCAGGCTGCACTACTGCCACAGAAATCTGGGATAAACTTGTGGTTACTTTTGAAGGAACAATTCAAGTGAAGAAAACCAAGATCAACATCTATCTCAGGCAATATGAGATGTTTAAGATGAATGCAAATGAGTCTATCAGAGACATGTTCAAAAGGTTCACAGACATTGTTAACAACCTTGATTCACGGGGAAAACATTTTTCCAATGAAGAAAAGGTGAGGAATATTCTAAGAAGTCTTCCGAAGGAAAAGTGTGAACCAAAGACCACAACAATTAAAGAAGCTCAGAATCTCTCAACCCTACAACTTGATGACCTACAAGGGAAGCTTCTGACACATGAAATATCTATGAATGAAGTTGATGGAGAGCTAGCAGAAAGTATTAATAACTTATCTCTCAAAGCCAAGGAAAATGAGAGAAACCAAAGACTTGAAACGGTGGATGGTGATGATGAAGATCCAATGGAATTGAGTAGGTTCAGAAAAAATATCTTGGTATTGTTGTATTAGTGGCTGTAATTGTGCTGGTATCTCTGGTTTCTCATCAATGGAATTGATGGTGTATAGTTGAGCTGACATGAGTGGTAGCTGCTGATTACAGTACTTTTGCATAACTTGTAGTTGCACTTCAGCCACTGATCTGTCTGCAGTACTAGCTGGTAAGATCACTTCCTTCCCTTGATTGGTGAATCCAAAAGCTCTAGTGTTGAAATCCAGGGAAATGGGACTTACATCCTTCAGCCATTGAGCCCCTAGTACCAAATCACATCCACCAAGAGGTAGCACTCTCAAATCAGTCTGAATGGTGCATTTCTGCAGCTGAATTTTCACTTGTTGACACACTCCTTTGCTGTCAATCACACTCCCATCAGCCACTGAAACTTGCATTGTCTTGTTACCAGAAATCTTACAATCCACCTTCCTAGCTGTGTTTTGATCAATGAAATTATGTGTACTCCCAGTGTCAATTAAAATGTGCACCATTTTCCCATTAATGTGGCCAATAATCCTAATGGTGTCAGCAGCTGTTAAGCCAGACATGGCATGCACAGAAATACTAGGAGTTAATTCATCACTCACTATTTCAACTGTCTCTGGTAGCTCATTATTGTTGCTGTCCTCAGCTGCATTCACTTCTTTGTCTTCCTCCTCTTCACTGCCAAGCAACAAGTACAATGTCTTCTTAGTGCATTTATGTCCTGGGGTATAGGACTCATCACAATAGAAACAAAGTTTTTTTTATCTCTTTTCTCTTTCATTTCTGCTGCAGAAAGCCTCTTGAACACTGGTGTACCCTTCTGTCCTGAACTAGCTTCTTTCAAAGTGGAATGCTGCTCATCTTTGTTGTGCCACCAATTACCACTCTTGCTTTTGTTAACATTTGAACTGTTAGAACTTTGCTTCAGCCACCCCTTCATGTTGTTTTGAATAGTCAATTCCACTGAGTTGATGTGCATTTCTTGCAACCTAGCCATAGCCTTGGCCTGAGATAGGGTTTGTGGAAATTGTAGTTGAACAGCACTTTGTATGTCACTTTTGAGACCACTCAAAAAAATTTTGATAAAATATCTATCATCCATCCATGGAAACATTGCTTTCACTCTAGGCCTTAGAGTCTCAAACCTGTTTTGGTACTCCAGTACAGTAGTTTGTTGCACCAATTTGCTAAATTCACCTAGTAGATTTTCATGACCAGGTTCAGCAAACTCTCCACAAATCATCTCACCAAATTGTGGCCATGTTAGCTTCTCAAGTTCAGCAATCTCAGATCTGTACCAACTCTCAGCTTCTCCTTCCATGTGTAATGACACTAGTACTAGTTTCTGCTGATCAGTCATTTTATAGATCTGAAAATACCTCTCAACCTTCTGTAACCATCCCAAAGGATCTTGTCCATTAAACCTAGGGCATTCCAATTTAGGCATTGGAATTGAGGAATTTGTATAGTTCTTAACACAAACACTTTCTTCTTCTTTCATCACACCTTTCAACACTGAATTAGGTATGAAATCTGGCCTTCTAAACAATCCATCACCACAGGAAGTACTATACTGATCCATCTCTACCTTCTCTTTACATTTCGGAGTGTTCAAATTCCTCTGATTAATCAATAACTTCCTAAACTGTTCATCAAATTTGTGCTCAATTCTCTCAATTCCAGAATCTAACTCAAGCTTCAAATTCATAGAAATTTCTGTAAATTTGTGGTTAATACCTTCACCGAGACTCACGAATTGGACTCATAGATCATCCAACGTCTGTTCCACCTCGTTGATTCGCTCCTCCATAACATCAACCCTAACCACTGGATCTGAAGATTCCACCTGTTGATCCTTCTTCCTTGTCACCATTTTTGCTCCGCCGTGGTTCGAAACCAGGCTCTGATACCAACTTGAGAGGATCTCAGCTCTCAGTTGGCCGGAAATGGCCCTGCGACGATGTTTGACCTGCGTTTGGGGAGAAGAGAGAGAAGACGAGAGAAGAGAGAAAGAGAGACAGAGAGAATTGCAGAATGAAAGAGGGGAGGGAAATGATATTTCTATTCATGAAAACAAACTACATCCAGTCCCCCCTTATATACTAGCAGGGGGAGGTAATTGTAAATACAAGAAACTAGTAACGGCTGCTGAGTCAGCTAGCTGTTACTAGTGGACCAATCACGAGCTACGGACGAGCCACGCTGTCTCACCCTGTGGCGCCACTTCAGTACGACACCGTTCCATTTAATGAATTCAAATGGAACGGTCACTAGCTAATGGACGGCGTGGATCTTCCCGGTTGGCTAATCGGACGGTATCTGCTCCTCCTCATTACGCGACCACAGTTTGTCACCAATTGCAGTTCAGTCCCAATTAGACAACCACCGTTTGGAAGTGATTGCAGTTTAGTCCTTGCCACAGAAACCTGACAGAGTTCATGGCTGACAGGGGTTTGGAGGTTGTGGGTGAAGTTGGGGTGGATGGTGGTGTTGGTGCTGAGTTCTTGCCGCCGGATTTAATGGAGGACTGCGATGGTGGTTTGAACGGAGATGGACAAGAGGTGGTTCAGGGGCTTCTAATTCGGAGGTGCACTGGGTTGTGGGTTTTGCTTCCGTCGGAGATTCAGACGGGGATTCGTGGGTTGTTGGGTCGGAGGAGAAGATGACTATGGGAATCGCCATTGGTTTTGGAAGACCTCTTGGCCGGCGTCAATGGCTGCCTCGGTGGATTCTGGTTCAATTGGCGGAGAACAGAGAATGGGATGGAGGTTTTTGTGGGTTGGTATTATGTTGTCGTGGAAGGAGGAGCAGTGGACAACGATGGTGATGGTGAACGGAGAAAAGACGGCTGGTGGGTTATTGATGGAGGATCGGTGGTGGATACACATGGGTTCTGTTGTGTTGAACTCTGTAGCAGAGTTACCCAGAAACTGCAAAGGGGGGTTAGCGTTGCAACTTGCAACGCTGGGTTGCAACAGTGGGGGAGTCGAGTGACTTTTTTCTAGACAGTCAAGAAGAACAATTACCTCCCCTAATGCTCAAAAACATTACCAGGTCTTTAATAATGCTTCCAGTACTTGATAGATGAGCATTAAACCACCCTTGCTGTTCGGAACGCAATTTTTCTCGCCACTTTTTCTTTTTCCACCATCTCTTCTCTTTCACTTTCTTCTCAATTGAGCAAAAATAAACTCTCGCAAGGATCATATATCTCAATAACGATGAACACGTGTTGTAAAAGCGATCGTTATCCCGAAACTTTTTCTTCTTCTTCCAATCCATAAGAATAAACATCATAACCAATTCATGAACGTCAAGCCTCCCATGTCGTGGAAAAAGATTGATGTGATCTTTGACCGCCTTTTCAACTTGCAACATCTTTACTGAAATTTTAAACGACAACTCATAAATTATGAAGGATTGTGTACCTTCATCTTCTTCATATGAATTAATCGAATCATCTACGAAGTCAATATCGGCGTCTTGTTCATCTTTGTTGGGCCCACACGTGAGATTATCCATCAAATCCGCAATCGGAGAGTCGAGATCGTCAACATTAATTTCATGAAGAATACTTCAATCTCACCGAAAATAGCATTGTGCTTCTCCCCCATACTTGATTCAAGCCACGAATCAATGTTTGGACAACTTGGGATAAACAATATCTCATCGTCATGTTCTTCTGGCTTTGAGAAGGTTGGAGCACGTTCTTCGTTAGAATGGAGATTGACAATCGTATAGAATTCGTCAAGTCCTGCTTTAAATTCTGCCACGTCCAACCCCTTTCTCATTGCACTCTGTTTCAATTCTTCGATTCCCTTATGCAGTGCTCCAAACAATTGCTGAAGCAAGTATTGGCGGCTATACATCATGCTTTTGTTGGCATAATATTCCGCAATATCTCCTTCAGGGTAGAATCCATCCTCGCGATCAATCAGTTCCGCTAAACAGACAAAGCGTCCTTCGTTAGTATCCCCCATGCTTAGCAAAATACCTGCACACCAAAGATCTCCAAAAAGAATACCGTGAGGTAACAAGAATAGATAATAACAATAAAAGAAAATAAAAACTCTCTAAACTGATTTCTAATTAGCAGATAAACCTCTGTCCCCGGCAACGGCGCCAAAAACTTGACACGATTTCTTACGTGTATACGCAAGTGCACGGTCGAAGTAATAAAGATGAGTATTAAGCTCAGGTTGTCGAACCCACAGGGAAAGATAGTAGGTTTATTGTTAATTAGAGATTAAATCTAAAGAGTGTAATTGAAATAACAGTAAGAAATATGTTGATTTAAGAAGTTGTCACCCCCAATCGGGTGACTGTATTGAACTAACTAAAAGATAATATTTTTAGATTTTTCTGAATTAAATAAAGTTTGATTAAATCGGGAGAAGAACTAGGCGATCTATGGATCACCTAGGGCATTAGACAATTCCGGATATTGCTTTGAAACATGTAACAACAAATATGCTCTTGATCACGTTTAACTACTCACAATCTTCTTTCGATCTCATGTAAGCCTATGTTAGATTCAATAGTCGTCATCTGTCGATCCATAAACTACATCACCTAACAAGCACTAAGATTAATCCTACGGTTTGATCCAAACCCTAACGTTTCTCCTTCCAGTCCATCACGATACGGGGTTGCTAGCAATCCTAAATTCACAAGCTAATTAATCTTCACCTCTCAGTCCATCAATCTTTCACCAAGTAGTTACCCTAGTTCATGACGCTAGGTTAACATAAGATAACGCGCAAGATTACTAGAAGATGCAAATTCACTATTACTTTAAGCTAAGATAACACGGTATGTATTGAAACATCTAATATGATCATTCATATCCTACCAAGCACGTGTCAATAGTGCAAGTTCAACAATCCATCAAACGAGATAAAATCAATCCATCACATAATCCATAAGCACGAATCAATCAACAAATCCGGAACGGTGTCTAACAAATCCCTAGGCTATCCATAGAGCCTAGCAAATAAAACTACTCAAATAATCTGAAAATATAAGCTAACAAGTTCATAGTATTGAGAAACGATAGAAAAGATAGGAGGGATAGTCAAACTAGTGACGAAATTCGCGTTCCGGCGACTCCGGCGTTGTTCTCCATGATCCTCCTCTCTCCTAGCCTTCCTCCCTCTCCTCCAGCAGCCTCCCATCTGTGTTTAGGTCTAAGAATCGTGATTTATTGCCTGGGCACGAATTTCTAAGTTATTTTGCCGAAATTTGCACTTAAGCCCCTCTACTTTGTAATTCTCGGCCAGAATTATTTGCTGATCTTGCGCGGGCTGTATCTCCCTCATACGGACTCGTCTTCGGGCCTACCATATATCGTTGGAAAGCTACGGATGTATACTTTCCAATTCCGCAGGCCTTGCTCCAAAATTCTTTGTAGATTTTCCTGGGCATCGAAAAGAGTGAAGGCTGGTCCTGTGTGACTTTTCCAACTTTGCTTCGTTTGTGCGTCTCCTTTTCTCCTCTTCATCTAGCTCCATTCCAAGCATATCCAAGCATCTCATAAGCTCCAATGCACCTATTTTACCTGAGATAGACAACACTAAACAACCCGTGAAATTATCATAGCAAATATGAGAGAAAACATGCACAAATAGGCTAGAAACACAACTTTTCACTCTTAGGCTTATAAATAGTCAAATTCACATATTAATGCACATATAACATATAAATCATGTGAAATAAGCCTATTGCAAGTAATATGGAAGTATAAAAATAACTCTTAAAAGAGAGTTATCAGAGTTTGAAGGTTAGGATTGGGTGGTATGGTTGATACTCCCAATCCTTGAGTGGTGGAAGGTCCTCCTCCCTAAGAGACGGTGGTGGCTGATGCGGGATTTGGGGCGAGAGTCCCCAGGATAGCCATTATCCGTTCTAACTGCGCAGACTGAGCTTTGAGAGCCTTCGTCTGATTCTAAATGGTAGCGTCCGAGGCCTCTAGTGTCGGAGCTTCACCGGCGGCTGTAGGAGTACGGCGAGCCTCCTCTCCCGAGGTAGTCTCCGTGGAAGGTGATCTGTTACTGACATCATCTTCATGAGACATGGTTGATTGCAATGGTAAGTTCACGTCGGGTTCACCAAATGTGTACGAGAGAATCCTGTAGAGAGTACTCAATATACACCAATAGTAGGGGATAGAAAAGACACAGGAAGTGTGGGGTTGTGTGTAGGGAGAGAGTAAGGCAATAGCACTGTATGAGAGAGAGACAGGGTTTTGGCAGAGCTTCCGCGTATCTCAGGTGTGTTCTCCCTTTGTATGGAAGGGTTAACGATCCTATATATAATGAAGAATGTGACCGTTGCAGTGTGGTTAATGCGCCCATCAGTGGCGGCTTAATTAGCTTAACCACAACGGCACGTTCGTCCGCGTATATAGGGAACATTACAACACATTATCCGCGTATACCGGAACCGTTATGGGGTTGACCGGGTTTGACCGGATTGACCGGGTTTATGGAGCTCGTGCCATAAATCTCTCAAAAGCAGTTGCTAGGGGTCGCGCGCGGGCTTGGCTCGCACGCGACAGGACTTACTCTAGCCTCCAAACCACTAAGTCCCTACAAGTCCCGTGAGGTGGTATGCGAGGGCCCTGTCTCGCAGGCCCCACGTGGATCAGCACAGCTGGTGATCCAGTGTGTGTGGAGCACAATATGGTGTGCTAGATGGTTGCCACGTGGCTAAGATCTGCCTGTCCAGAAAGCACTATCTACAACGGTCGATTGTGCTGTTACGAGGCTAACATTAATCCGCCATTTATGGGCGCATTAACCCCTCATAATGGTCACTTCCCCACTATATATAGGAGTGTTAGCCTTATATGGCACTTTCTTCTTCAATCTCTTAGCCAATTTGTTATACTTTCTCTCTCTCAAGAACAGTTAGCAAGTGCTTACTCTTTCCCCTACGCCAACCCTCAATCTCTCTGTGTTCTATTCTTGTTCTTGTTCTTATCTCCTGTTAGAGGTGTACACTAGGATCTCTCCCAAGGATTTCCTTGTACACATCTGGTGAGCCCGACGTGAACCAACCTTTAAGCTTTTCCCCCCTTAGATGGTGATCAATCCCTCCAAGGGGAAGAAACCCTAAGAGAGGAGCCTCCACTCAACAGCACCACTGCCCAGACTCACACGGATTCTGGGAACAATATATTTTTGGAAATGCTGAATGCTGCTAAAATTCAGAGCCAAGCCTGGGGTATGCAAGCTCAATCTGCTCAGATAGCTCAAATCATGGCTATTCTGGGAGGGCTTGCACAAAATGCTAACCAGGGAGCTTTGTCTCCACCTGGATCCGTTGTGGCACCACCGGCACACACGTCTGCACCATCAAATCCCCAAGCATCCCTGCCTAATGGGTATGTGCCCCAACCAAGGTCATCCTCAGAGCCTCCCCTAGTGCCGAGTTACCAACCAGAGCGTGTAGCTGCCGGGAATCCATCCTCGTACCCTGCGTTGCTTTCATACACGATTGGAGTTCAGGCCAGATACACAACTCGACCTCCATATGATCCAAACATGCCTTGCATACCGGGGCTCGCAACAACCCCATCGTCGACCCCAGGAGGAGGCGCACCTTCTAAAGTGACGGCCTTGGAGCAAAGGCTAGAAAACCTTGTTTCAAATAAGTGCTTCGCGGATACCATCATCCCAAAGGTGGATATCGCACCGCCAATCCCCCGCGACCTTTTCTTAATGCCAAATCCTGCTGGGTACAAGGCACTCAAGTGGGAGAAATTTGATGAAGTCAGCGGGAACGCACAGGAGCACGTGGTGCAATTTTTTGATCTGATGGGCCCTCATGGGATCGACACCAGGTTGCTGATGCGTGAATTCTCGAAGTCTTTGGGAACGGTCGCATATAAATGGTAGAAGAACCTCGAAGCTGGCTCGATCAAGACCTGGGAGGACATGGTCAAGAACTTCTACACCAAATTCTTCCAAGTGGAGGAGAAGGTCACGACAATCCATTTTTCGTGTATGTACCAAAACACGACGATAAAGGCGTCGCGTTCATCATGAAATTCAGGACCAGGTCACTGGAATGTGTTAATGAGGTAGCTGAGAGCTGCGTTGTGGAGATATGTCTCCCGGGCATGCATGACGAGTAAAAAGGTATGCCAATCAATCTAAATATGCCTACATTTTGAAAGTTTATTGACTGCACCAGGAACATCGAGCCACTAGTGGAGAGGCAGAAGAAGAGATACACGAACGAGCGGGCACCAGCAAGTACCAGCTTTAAGATGGGGCGGCATAGCTACAAGCGGGGAAGCGAGCATGATCTTAACTCGGTTTCTGCTCCAAAACAGCCGTGAGGTCCACCAAAGGAGCCACCTCTACTACCATGCTCGATCGCAGAGGCCACATGTTTATGCAAACAATGGAGGAAAGACGAGATCTTACCGGCACTGGAACATAAACCCTCCTAAGAGCAGCTACGAGACCCCATGTGGTGTGAGTTCCATGGTCAATTCATGCACCCAACCAAGGACTGCATGAACTAAAAGACGTGCGCAACAATCCACTGCCCTCCCACTCACAACAAGAGCCTAAAGGAAAGGAAAGAGCAATGATATCCATTTGTGATTATGAGGAGGTCACAGAAGAGAGTATCCCAGTCATAGCTGAGATCTGCGAAGATGAGGATTATTCCTTGAACACAGAAGACTCTCGAGCTGAACGAATGAAGGGCTCGCGCAAGTTCGAGAAGTTCTTCGATGTATGAATTTCTCCTGCAAGTTCCGACATGAGATGGAAAAAGCGATCCTAAGAGTGGCTGAAGACTTCGGGGAAGAATTGCTGGTTTCAAATGGAGAAGTTGTCAGGGCTGCGCGATCCTTTGGCTTGGAAATGACATTCACTTAAGCAGACAAGAAGGCATATGCCAACCACCAAAGACCATTGTATGTGATAACAGTAGTCAATGGGGTTGAGTTCAAGAGAGCTTTTGTCGAAGGAGGAGCCGCAGTGAATGTGGTACCACTCAGTACTCTTGACTTGGCAGGAATATCAAAGAGCAAGATCATCAAGCAGCCATCGCCTCTGATGGGATTTGGGAGTGATTCTCGAATAACTATTGGATGGATCCGCTTGGGAATCCAGATTGGCCAAATAAAGTGCTCTGAAAAGTTTCATATCATTAATGCCAATACCACCTACCATATGATCGTTGGTCGAGCGTGGATCCATCGCTTCGATGATGTGCCATCCACAACTCACAAAATGATGAAGGCCATCTAGAAAGACAGAGTAGTGGAAATACTAGTGTCAGTGAACCCTTTTAACTTGGATGAGGAACACTCGTCTGAGGCAGTTTTGTTCACAGAAATGGCGGATGAGGTAACTCCATCACCGTTTCAGCTAACTCCCTTGCCCAAGTGGGAGGACATAAGGGACCAGTCACGAGCAGGTCTAATGGTGATGCGAGAAGCCCAGAAGGAGAAGCAGCCTGTGCAAGAGGAAGCCCCAAAGATAGCCTACCAAAAGAAGAATGATCACACCCTGAAGAGGGTCGTCAAACATGATGATGAATACAAAGAGGTGTGCAGTTTCTATGCCAACGGGAAGAAGTGATATCGCATCTGAAGGTGCGCGGGGTCATCTTCGACCCCTCCCATCGAAGATGTCCCTGAGCAAATTTGTGAGCTTACAGAAGCTCCAAACAATGAAAGGGAGGAGGCACCACTGAAGGATTGAAGGAAGATCCTGAATGCATGGAAGATCGTCCAAAAACCCAAAAGCATGAACTGAAGGAAGTATTCTTGAGTCCAACAGAGGAGGAAAAAAGACCAGTATTCCTGAGCACGGACCTCGATGTCGAGGAGGAGCGAGGGTTGCGGAATTTGCTGGAAGAGTACAAAGAATTTTTCGCATGGGACTATGATGAAATGCCAGGCTTGGACAGAGAAATTACTATGCATAGACTTGATGTTATTCCAGGGTCAAAGCCAGTCAAGCGGAGCACGAGAAACTTTCGCCCAGAGATCAATGTCAAGATAAAGGAAGAGATAGTGAAACTACTGTATGAAAAGTTCATCGAGCCCAATCTTCATCCCACCTGGCTTGCTAACATTGTACCTGTGCTGCAGAAGAATGGAAGCCTTCATGTATGTGTCGAATTCAGGGTTCTGAACCGGGTTTGCCCAAAATATGATTTCCCATTGCAAAACATAGATCTTCTGATCGACTCTACAGCGGGCCATCACATGTTCAGCTTCATGGATGGATTCAGCGGTTACAATCGAATCAAGATTTCCCCTGAGGATGCGAGGAAGACAACTTTCATCACACCTGTGGGAGTGTTCCACTACACAGTTATGCCCTTCGGCTTGAAGACTGCGGGTGCGACTTTTCAACGCGCGATGATGGCACTCTTTCATGATATGATGAATCAAGATGTTGAATTCTATGTGGATGATTTGGTCATCAAATCAAGGCGGAAGGTGGAACACTTGAAGGATTTGAGGAAGGTATTTGAGAGGTCTAGAAAATTCCAACTAAAGATGAACCTTATGAAGTGCGCGATCGGGGTGACCTCATGGAAGTTCATGGGATGTGTGATCCATCGTCATGGGATGGAGCCTGACCCCGCAAAGGTCTCATCTATTACCAGTCTGCCAGTGCCTCACACTCAGAGTGCGTTGAAGATGTTCCTGGGAAAGCTCTCCTATCTGCGAAGGTTCATACCAGCAATAGTAGAATTGACATTCTGTTTTGGCAACCTACTTAAGAAGAATGCAACATGTAAGGTAAGAGGTTTCACAGACTTGAAATACTTAGGCCTTGAACCAGTTTTCAAATCCTTGAATCAGGTTTCACAGACTTGTAATAGTAGAACTATTTCAAGGCCTTGAACCAGGATTCAAAGCCTTGAAACTGTCTGACGCATGCATGTTCTGAGGGGGAGTTTCTCTAAACTCTTTTGATCTAATGCTGACCCTTGTACTTGATATGTTATGATTTGATGATGAAATACAAACTATTTTGATATATCTAACATGTTTTAATCCATTAGTATGACTAAGTTTTGCAGGGAAATTTTATTTCCTATATATGCAGGATTTGTTTCCTTATCTGACTTTTGCAGGAAGAAAATCACTTAGTAAAGATGATCCTATGATCAATCAGAGACTCATGACTGCTTCTCAGATTGTCTAAAGACAAGATCACAACAATATCTCTGAAGATTGTGATAAAATATTCCTTGGAGAGAGCTGTTAAGAGATTAAAAGTTTGTTGCCTACAAAATAGGAACTTGTTGCTGAAAATCTGGGAAGATTTGCAGAGCTACAAACAGTATAAATGGAGCTCATTTTGAAGCAACTAAAAACAACAATCAACGGGCAAAAAGAGAGACACAATTCTGGATTGACAAGAATCAAAGAAGTTCATCACTCTCACAATCCAACTCACAGAAGTTCACTGCCTTCTTTACTGCAGTTCTACACTCTAGTGTTCTTCTGTATTGTGCTTTATTGGTAGATCATTTCAGTAATACTTCTATACTTCATTCTCAAGGACTGTTCAAAGTGAACAATAGAGAATTCTTAGTTAATTATTTACCTAGAGCATGTACTAGATAGGTAAGGAAGAACCACAAGCTGTAACAGAGTAAGGCAATTCTCTATGCATGAGATATAAGGCTTAGGTTTTGATTAATAAGAATTGATTGAAAATCCTGCAGGGAGAAGACCCCTGAGGTAGAGACGTAGGTCCAAGTAGACTGAACTCTATAAATCTTTTGTGTCTTGCACTTACAGTTCATTCACATTCATAGTTTTTACTGCATTCAAACTTGTCTACTTTTCAAGGGTTTGAAACTCTTTTCAAGGCCTTGAAAAAGACTTGTATGTTACAATGCAAACTGTATTTCATTTCAAAGGATTGAATTTGTGTTCAAGGCGTTGAACTTCTTTGCACTTGAACTAAAACTCTTTTCCTCCTCAAGTTTTGCAAAAAGTTGTCATACTCTATTCAACCCCCCTTCTAGAGTATTTGTGCTGCATATCCATCTGCATACTCCCCTTTCAATTGGTATCAGAGCTTGTATCACTGTATAAGATTTAACCATCTGGTGATCATGAGTACTACAGGTGATGGTGGTTTCTCATAGGGAAGAGCTTCTAACATACCTCCTCTATTTTTTGGAGATAACTTTGCTCACTGGAAAGCCCTGATGAAGATGTTCCTCATTGATCAAGACATAGAGCTTTGGAACATTATTCATAATGGACCTCACACTTTCTTTATAGAGAAAGATGGGATCAAAACTCTCAAATATGAAGACTCACTCTCCTCTTCTGAATTAGAAAAATTTTCTCAGAATTACAAAGCTATTAATATCTTGTATTGTGATTTGTAGTAGATATGAATTCAATAGAATTTCAGGCTGCAGGACTGCCAAATAAATCTGGGATAAGCTTGTGTTTACATTTGAAGGAACTAGTCAAGTCAAGCAAACCAAGATCAACATCTCATGTTCAAGATGAATGAAGATGAGTTAAGAAGAGAGATGTCCAAGATGTTCACAGACATTGTCAACAACCTTGATTCTTTAGGAAAACATATTTCCAATGAAGAAAAGGTAAGGAAGATACTGAGAAGTCTTCCAAAGGCCAAATGGGAACCAAAGACAACAGCCATTGAAGAAGCTTAACATCTTTCATTACTACAACTTGATGACCTACAAGGGAAGCTCCTGACACATGAAATATCCATGAATGAAGCTGATGGAGAGCTACTTGAAGGTGTCAAGAACTTAGCACTCAAGAAGAGAATGAGAAAATTTAAAGCCTTGAAATTGAAGATGATGACGATGAAGATCCTTTTGCATTTATTTCCAAAGCCTTGACCAGAAATCTCAAGATGAAGAAAAACTTTGGAATCAAATACTTCAACAGAGAAAGAAACAGATCATCCAGTAGCAAGGAGTACAAAGGTAAGTCTTCTTCAAAAATAAATCCAAAGTCCTGAAATGCTTCGAGTGCGGTGATGCAGGATATTTGATAAGAGACTTTCCACACAAGAAAAGCAAGAAATTTCAGAAGAAAGATCATGACAGGAGAAGGAAAGCCATGATAGCTTCATGGAGTGATTCAGATAGCGCAAGTGAATCAAAATCTGAAGAGTAACATGCCAACCTATGCTTCATGGCCAAGCTTGATGAAAGTTCTGAGAAGAATATTGAGGTAATGGTAAAATGTCTGATTTCAAAACCAAAAGATGCTCTTTTAGATTATCTTAGAACAATGCTTTTAAATGAAGAAGATTATTTGAAAGAGATTATAATTTTGAAAGAAAAAGTTCATGAGCAAGTAAAAGATAATTTACAACTTGTTTGTCTAAATCAGAATCTTGAAATCTTTCAGGAGAAAACTGACAGTGATTTCAAATCCTTGAAAACGAGTTTCAAAGCCTTGAAAAGACAACTCAAGGAAGTAGTCACTGAGAACTCTTTACTGAGTAACAGCCTTGTTAATCTGAAACATCATGTTGATGAATTAGATAAACAAAATACTACTCTTGCAGAGAAACTTCAAGAATCTAAATTAGTCAAAGTCAAGATTGCAGGCTCAAACACTAGTTAAACTTGATTCTTGGAGGAAGTTCAAATTCTGTTCATAAAATTGGTATTGGATACAATCGATGTTTTCAAGAAATAGCAGTACCAGATTTGTGAAAGCTGGAAGCAAAACTTCTCGTAAGTGTCATTTTTTTAACACAATTGGTCATATGAAGATGACTTGTCCTTTCAGAAGACGAGACCCTCATATAATGAGGAATACATTTCCATTTCAACTTAAAGGACAAGTCAGACAGATTTGGGTTCCTAAAGGGGTCAAACCACCTAACATGGTTGATCCTAAGTTTGAGTCCAAATTCCACACTTGGTCTAACAGCTGGGTAAGACAGAGATTGGTTTTTGCAGGTTGTCACCAACATCAAAGAAAAGAATTGGTTTATGGACAGTGGTTACTTAAGACACATGAGTGGAAAGAGATCTCTATTCTCAGAATTGAATGAGCAATCTGAAGGTTCAATTACTCTTGGTGACAAAGGAAAATGCAACATTCTTGGTATTGGTAAAGTTGGTACAAATTCCGAAAATTCTATTTCTGATGTTTATCTAGTTGATGGTTTGAAATTTAACTTGCTTAGTGTATCTCAGCTTTGTGATAATGGTAATAAGGTTATCTTTGATAAATAGAAGTTTGTGGTGCAAAATGAGAAATCAATCAATTGCATTCTCACAGCCTCTAGATCAAACAATGTTTATACCTTTCAGACTAAAAAAGTTGCAGGTAAGAGCTTAAAGTGTCTCAAGGCCTTGAAAGAGGATTCAAGGATTTGGCACACAAAGCTTGGTCACATTAGCTTGCATACCTTGGACAAATTGATCTCCAAAGACTTGGTAAGAGGATTACCTTCTATGAAGATCAAAGAAGATGAAGTTTGCAAAGCTTGTGCTCAGGGTAAGCAGACCAGAAGCTCTTTCAAACCACGGAAGTTTGTAAGTACTTCTAGACCTATTGAACTACTTCACATGGATTTCTGTGGTCCTATGAGTACACCAAATCCAAAATGTAAGAGGTATATGCTAGTTATTGTAGATGATCATTCTAGATATACTTGGGTCATGTTTCTGAAAGAAAAATCTGAAGCCATCTCTGAATTTTCAAAGCTTTGCAGAAACTTGAAAACTTGAAAGACCTACCCATTGCTTCAATTAGAAGTGATCATGGTAGACAGTTTGATCAATTAGAATTTGATTTTTTGTGTGCTAAGCATGGTATCTCTCACAATTTCTCTGCTCCTAGAACTCCTCAACAGAATGGAATTGTTGAAAGAAAGAACAGGACAGTTGAAGACATTTCATGGAAAATGCTTCTAGAAAATAAGTTTCCAAAACATTACTGGGCAGAAGCTGTGAATACAACAAATTATATTCAGAACAGGTGCTTGATCAGGCCTATCTTGAAGAAAACCCCCTATGAACTCTTCAAAGGGACAAAGCCAAACATCTCATACTTCAGACCCTTTGGTTGCACATGCTATGTCCACAACAATGGTAAGGAAAACCTGGGTAAGTTTGATGCAAGAAGTGATGAACGTATATTTCTTGGTTACTCTCTTACTAGCAAAGCTTACATATTTTATAATAAAAGAACCAAGCTGGTTGTAGAAAGTATTCATTTTATTTTGTATGAAAGCTATGATGGTTCTTTGAGTGAAAGTTTTGCAGACTTGAATCTGAACAAGCATGAATAAGAAGAAGAAGCTGAGAACTCTCTTAGATTCAAGAAAGGTTCAGAAGGAACCATAAGCCATTTTCAATACCTTTAAAACAGGTCTCAAGGCCTTGAAAATAGAGATCAAAACCTTAACAAAGATGATCAGAAAGAGATGAATGATCAGGCCACTACTTCAAGACCAGAGAAGATATATGGAGAACCTGAACCATGGTCTACAAGAAAGAGATTCAAATATATTTCATCTCATCCAGCTGACAATATCATCGCTGACCCAACCACTGGTACACAAACAAGGTCAGAGTTGAAGAATCTTTATGCCTTCAATGTTTTCATTTCTCTTGTAGAACCCAAAACTGTGAAGGAAGCCTTACAAGAAGCAGACTGAATTATAGCTGTGCAAAGTGAACTCAATGAGTTTGAAATAAACAAGATGTGGAACCTTGTTCCTTCACCTACAAACCAGTCTGTCATTGGTACCAGATGGGTGTTTAGAAACAAATTTGATGAGGATGGTAAAGTAATCAGAAACAAAGCAAGGTTAGTGGCTTAAGGTTACAATCAAGAAGAAGGTATTGACTATAAGGAAACTTTGCTCCAGTTTCCAGGTTAGAAGCAATTAGAATTCTGCTTGCATTTGCATCTTTCAAAAATAAGAAACTATTTCAAATGGATGTAAAATGTGTATTTCTGAATGGCTACTTACAAGAAGAAGTTTATGTTGCACAACCTCCTGGTTTTGAAAGTGATAAGTTTACAGATCATGTTTATAAACTTGACAAAGCTCTTTATGGTTTGAAACAAGCTCCAAGATCTTGGTATGAAAGATTGTCAAAGTTTCTACTTGAAAATGATTTCAAAAGAGGATTGGTAGACTAGAACCTTTTCATAAAGACTCATGAGAAAGATTTACTTGTAGTTCATATTTATGTTGATGATATTCTGTTTGGAGCTATCTTCTATGTAAAGAATTATCAAGTCGTATGAGCAGGGAATTTGAAATGAGTATGATGGGAGAGTTGAACTTCTTCCTTGGACTTCAAATACATCAATTGAAGAAGGGCATCTTTCCGCATCAAAGCAAGTATACTAGGGACTTGCTGAACAAGTACAACATGTCTCAATCCAAAGAGATCAAGACTCCAATTTGCTCTACACTGTCATTAGATAAAGACGAATCTGGTAAGAGTGTCAATGTTAAAGAGTACAGAGGTATGATTGGATCATTGCTATACCTTACTGCTAGTAGACCAGATATCGTGTTCAGTGTATGTATGTGTGCAAGATTTCAAGCTGATCCAAAGGAATCACACTTAACTGTTGTGAAGAGAATATTCAGATATCTCAATGGTACCAAAGACTTAGGGCTTTGGTTTCCAAGAAATTCTAACTTCTCTTTGCATGGATTTTCAGATGCTGACTTTGCAGGTTACAAAATTGATATAAAAAGCACTTCTGGAACTTGCCAATTTATTGAATCATCTTTGATCAGTTGGCACCCCAAGAAACAAAACTCAGTTGCTTTATCAACAGCTGAAGCTGAATATGTATCTGCTGGAGCATGTTGTTCACAAGTATTATGGATTGCTCAACAATTGAGGGATCTCAGATTTGATTTCAAAAGTATTCCCATCAAGTGTGACAACACTAGTGCAATATATATTACAAAAATTCTAGTACAACATTCAAGAACCAAGCATATTGATGTTAGACATCATTTCATCAGAGATCATGCTGAGAGGTGATATTGTTTTTGAATTTGTTTCTAATAACTTGCAACTTGCAGATATCTTCACTAAACCATTGCCAGATGAAAGATTCTCAGCTCTAAGACTGGAATTAGGCATGCTAAATAAGGATGCATTGGTTTAGCGGGAGCATCAGGTAAGGAAGGTAAGTTATTATGTGTTTCAAAGGTATGAACTGATTTTCAAAGCCTTGAAAATCTATTCAAAGCTATGGTATTATGTGTTTCAGCTTAACAGCATTTCAAGACCTTGAAAACTATTTTCAAATCCTTGAAAATAAGTCTGATAACTAATTAGTAAATAAGTTTTGGATAATTCATAATTGGGTGTAATCTTTGTAGATATTTGCTCAATATTGCCCCTACCATTTTCAAAATTAATTTTTAGTCAAATATAGTATTAAATTATTCATTTCCAACGGATTCAAAGTTTGAATCTTTGTTGATTATTACATATCTTTTAAGATAAAAAAATATTGCAGTTTCCTTTTAAAATAGAAGCTCTCTGAGTATTTATCTCCTTCTCTTCTCCTTCACTCCTTATCAAATCCACCTTTCTCTATTCTTCTCCCAAACCCTAATGAGCACTAGAAGAGCCTCAGACATAATCAAGATCGCCGGAGGTTCAAAACAGAGTACACAGAAGAAGAGAAAGACAGTAGTGGATGAGGTTCAAGAGATTAGTGGAGACTCTATCTATAGAACTCCTAGTGCAGAGGCAGTTACAGACCTTCCTCCACCCAAGAAGAAAGCCAAGAAGGATGCAACTCCCTCCTCAGAAAATAAGAAGAAGAAAGAGAAAGTTGTTGTAGAGAAGCAACCAGAAACAAAGATCTCTAGCCCCAATAAGTTGAAGAAAAAGAAGAAGGCATTTCAAGCTGAAAAAGGGAAAGGAAAGGTAATAGAGGAACATCCAGAGGACAATGTGGAGAAATCATTGCAGATCTACTCAAAGAACACTGCTCTTGATGAATCTTGGTTCATCTCAAACATTTGAAAAGGTCAGTGGTTGGATGGTTTTGCATCTAGGAAGATTTCTTTCTGAAGTTTGATCAGTATGCATATGTTGCTTCGAATAAATCTGAACTGTATCACTATGTTGAAGAAAATCTCTTTGTGGTTCATGCTAAACCCCCCTGAGCTAGCCTATCCTAGACTCACCAGATTCTTCTATCTTAATATGAAGCAACTTAATAACTCTCCACACTCAGTCATCAAGTATTTAGTTGCTGGAGTTACAATGGAACAAGATCATGCTGAGTTTGCATCTGTCTTAGGGTGTCCTAAGAGGTATGACACACATAACTACCCTCCCAAGAATGAATCCTTGAAGTTGGCCAGAGAAGAATTCTTCTTACCCAATGTTCCTCTCTCATCCAAACAGTTAACACACTCTGTGTTAAATGTTGAAACTACAGTTCTATTCACTATCTTGATGAGATGCATCTTTCCAAGGGAACATTTTAAGGAATTAGTTACTGAGAGGGTACTATACATTATGTATTTGATCATGGATGGCTATGATATTGATCTGCAGAAACATGTAATGGAACACATGCTTTTCAGTCAAACAGATCATAGAAAGCATCCCCTGTCTTATGCAAACTTGCTCACTCAATTCTTCCAACACCTTGAGATTCCTACTGCTGGTGAAGAGTCTATCACTTCTCGGACTGGTTTGCTGAATGAGAAGGCTTTTGAGAAGATTGGCGTAGTTAAGACGAAAGAGAAGGTTTGGAAGTTGTATACAGATTTGACTGAGGAAGAGCTGAATGCAAAGAAATTTGTTAAGCCCAAGGCCTTGACTCCTACTTCAAGCCAGACATCTCAGCCTCCTGATTTGTCTTCAATTCTTCAGAGACTTAATTGTCTAGAAATGGACAATAGTGAGATCAAAGAGAATCAGCATGGGTTTGAGACTGATCTCTTTCATGTCAAATACATGGTGGAAACTATTTTTAGAAGCATGAATGTGTTTGATACACCTGAGGATGAAGAAGGTGCCAAGAAAGATGGCTCTGACAAGAACTTGCCAAGTGAACATTCCAACTAGGGAGAGGCTGCTCGAGTCAAAGATAAAGGAAAACAAGTGGTAGTTGAACAAGCTGCTCATGAAGGAGATGGAGTAGATAGCCCTGACTCAGATGATTTGCTGATTACGCTGAAGAAGAAGACGAAATCTCCAAAGACTGCCACTAAGGACAAGACTCAAGAAGGGACTGCTGCTGGTGAGAATGAAGAGGAACAAGAAGAACAACATAAGACTTGTGAAGATAGTGAGGAAGAAGATGGAGATTAGGATGGAGATGAAGACCCAACCCCTTAATCCTGCCTACTCTTTCTTTCCCATTCTTTCTTCTAAAGTTTTTAAGTTTTTCAAAATTTTCCAGACACTGATCCAACATCGTCTCATTTTTTTTGATGAAAGTCAAAAAGGGAGAGAAAAATATTAGGTTGTTTTGATCTTAGGTTGTTTTGATTTTATTTCTAATTAGATGACCTATCTTT
The DNA here is from genome assembly GCA_023055425.1 of Linanthus parryae. NCBI lineage: Eukaryota > Viridiplantae > Streptophyta > Magnoliopsida > Ericales > Polemoniaceae > Linanthus > Linanthus parryae. Next base: position 44,318,938 of record JALGPY010000009.1, read on the forward strand.
TGGTCAGTAGAATTTTCTGCAACTTACTTGCAGTTGTTGCTTTTGTTCATTAATCAGGTGGATCTTTTGGAATTCTATGTAACTCTTATTGTGTGAATTGTGTAATAATCAGTAGTTTTTGAAAAAACTAAGAATCAAACAGATTGAAGTTTTGTCTTTCATCAAGGGGGAGATTGTAAGGTCACAGGTTTCATGGAATTGAAATACTTAGGCCTTGAACCAATTTCAAATCCTTGAATCAGATTTCACAGACTTGAAATAGTATAGCTATTTCAAGGCCTTGAACCAGGATTTAAAGCCTTGAAACTCTCTGACCTGCATGCATGTTCTGAGGGGGAGTTTCTCTAAACTCTTTTGATGTAATCCTATTCCTCTCACCCTTTTACTTGATATGTTATTATTTGATGATGAAAGACAAACTGTTTTGATATATCTAACATGTTTTAATCCCTTAGTTTGACTCAGTTTTGCAGGGAAATTTTATTTTCTATAGATGCAGGATTTGTATTCTTATCTGACTTTTGCAGGAAGGAAATCACTTAGTAAATATGATCATGTGATCAATCAGAGACTCAGAACAGCTTCTCTGATTGTTTAAAGACAATATCACAACAATATCTCTGAAGATTGTGATCAACTATCCGTTGGAGAGAGCTGTTAAGAGAGTCAAAGTTTGTTGCCTACAAAATAGGAAGTTGTTTCTGAAAATCTGGGAAGATTTGCAGAGCTTCAAATAGTATAAATGGAGCTCATTTTGAAGAAATAAAAAAAACACTCAACAGGCAAAAGGAGAGACACAATTCTGGATTGACAAGCATCAAAGAAGTTCAACACTCTCACAATCCAACTCACAGAAGTTCACTGCATTCTTTACAGCAGTTCTACACTTTAGTGTTCTTCTGTATTGTGATTTATTGGTGGATAATTTCTGTAATACTTCTATACTTTATTCTCAAGGATTTTTCAAAGTGAACAATAGAGAATTCTTAGTTAATCAGTTAGCTAGAGTAGGTACTAGATAGGTTAGGGAGAACCACAAGCTGTAACAGAGTAAGGCAATTCTCTGTGCTTGAGATCTAGGGCTTAGATTTTGATTAATAATAATTGAGTTGAAAATCCTGCAGGGAGAAGATCCCTGAGGTAGAGACGTAGGTCCAAGTGGACTGAACTCTATAAATCCTATATCTATTGCACTTAGAGTTCATTCACATTCATAGTTTTTACTGCATTCAAACTTTCTATTTTTCAAGGGTTTGAAACTCTTTTCAAGGCCTTGAAAAAGACTTGTCTGTTACATTGCAAACTGTATTTCATTTCAAAGGCTTGAATTTGTTTTGAAGGCCTTGAATTTATTTGCACTTGAACTAAAACTCTTTTCCTCAAGTTTTGAAAAAAGTTTGCATACTCTATTCAACCCCCCTTTCTAGAGTATTTGTGCTGCATATCCATCTCAATACTCTCCTTTCACAACATATACTTGGACAGCAGAACACCAAGTCGCATTCGAGAAGCTGAAGCAAAAGTGATCCTATTCGATACCTGTTGGGGCACTCTGCTCGCGGTGGGAGATTGTCAAAGTGGTACATGACTATATCATAGTATGATATAACATGCGCGCGCCCAAAGGCCATCAAATCTCATGCGGTGGCGGATCTATTGGCACAATTCCCGGATGAGAATTATGAGCCTATGGTGGAAGATGATATCGAGGGGCTGGAAGTCTATGCAATGGAGTCACTATACTGGAAGCTGCATTTCGATGGATCGTCAACAAGTTCGGGAGGAGGAACTGGAATTGTATTGACCGAACCCAATATAGAAGTTATCCAGATGTTAAATAAGCTCGCCTTTGCACTAAAAAACAACGAAGCTCGATATGAGGCTTTGATTGTTGTTCTCCTCGCGGCCAAGGCTCAGGAAGTGCAAAACTTGATACTGATGGGAGATTCCAAGCTGATTGTTAAACAGGCCTCGGGCGAATACGGTATGAAAGAAGTGAACTTGTGAGCTACATGTCGATCGTGCAGAAGCTGGTACAAAGGTTTGAATCCATAAAGTATGAGCACACTCCTAGATCAGACAATCGACATGCAGATACCCGGGCTACTTTAGGGTCGAAAATCAGTTCAGAAGTGTCCAGCCAAGATCTCTATTGAGGTCAAAACAGCTCCTTCTATGATAAGGTATTTATGCGAGAATGAGTTTGTCAAAGCTGAAGATTGGAGGAAACACATCATGCGCGCAATGGCTGAAGGAACATGCAAAGAAAGTTGGGTTTCCACAAAAGGGTTCTGCATAGATGACAACGTGCTTTATTACAAAGGGCCTTGAGGAATCTTGATGCGATGTGTCACAGAGGAGGAAGGTCGAACATTGCTAGAGAAAATCCATCACATTTTTGCAGGGAAAATGAGGTCTCTATCTACAGGAAGACGCAGAGATACATAATTCATTGGCCACATTTGTCATCATATGTCGCGATCTTACAATGATGCTGCGAGAAATGTGCACTGTTGAAAGATTCTTTGGAAATCGCTGCGATTGATGATGAAGCAGATTGGAGGAAGCCTCTGATCGACTATCTGCAAAATGAAATTCTACCAATTGACAAGAAAGAGGTTGAGAAGCTCAAGAGGAAGTCAGCTCGGTACGTGCTAAAAGAAAATTTGTTATGGTGAAAGGGACATGAAGGGAATTTGCTCAGATGCTTGAGTGGCCAAGAAACGCAATAAGTTATGGAAATGTGTCACCAAGTGGAACATCAAGGAGGCGCAAAGCTTTGCAAACAGCTCCTGACTATTGGTTATTTCTGGCCAATTATGGAGGCCGATTTTCGCGCGAATGTCAGAAGAAGCAAGCGATGCCAGTTCAATGGTAATCTAGTCCATGCTCCCGCAGTTGATTTGCACGCATTGAGAACCCCTTGGCCATTTCACACTTGGTCTCTGGAATTCATCGGTCCCATCCGTCCAGCATCGCATGGAAATCAATTCATCTTAACTGGAACTGAGCAATTCACGAAATGGGTGGAAGCTGTTCCCCTCAAGCACCAAATGCATTGGCAAGGTTTAGGTTCATCCAAGAGAATATCATTTATCGCTTTGGGATTATGATCTTGTATGATAATTGGACGCCTTTTGTTAATCATCAAGTCGCCTCAAAGCTTAATGGGATACAATGTGAGGCAGGTATGCTCGAAGCCTTATTACCCGAAAGGAAATGGGCAAGAAGAAGCTACTAACAAGACACTTCTCAGGATTCTAAGCAAGATGGTCCCGGATGATCAAAAGAAGTGGGCAGATTCTTTGGGTACGGCATTGTGGGCGTATCGCACATCACCAAAGAATCCTACAGGGACCTCTCCATTTTTTCTTTGCTATGGAGCTAAAGCAGTTGTGCCTGCTGAAGTTAAGGTTAATTCTGCAAGATTTTCCTTCAGAGCCTTATATGATAATGAACGCGGCCACGACCTCATTTTGCTTGAGGATAAGCGTGAACAAGCCAAGAGGACAAATACAAAGTATAAGGAGAGAATCTCTCGAGCCTACAACAAGATTGTCCAGCATCGAGACTTTGCGGTGGGAGATCTAGTCCTCCGAGCATCCGACCACTGCATGCGCAAAGCAGCTCATCCCAATTTCGCTGCCAACTGGGAAGGACCTTTTTAAGTCAAAGAAGTCTTTAACAGCGGCTATTGCACTATTCTACGTTGCCGTGGGACTGCCACGACTCCCACTCCGATCAACATGTGATGGCTTAAGAAGTACTATCCCTAGCCTCCTCTTTTGCTTTCCATCAGCATTGTACATTTATTATATCCTCCCATATGAGGATTCAATTAATGATAATGATTCTCCCATGTAAGAGCTCTTTTATCAACTATTGGCTTCATTTTATTATTTGCATTATTTGCTTTAAGACTGATAGTCAACTACTTTGCAAATGTAAGCCTATCTGTCTAGATAGCACTGATTCATGTCTTGTAAGCCTATCTGCCTAGACAGCAATCTTTCCTAAATAAGCCTATATGTCTAGATAGCAGCAACATACAAACAAAGCCTATCTGTGGGGATAGCAGCAATATACGAATTAAAGCCTATATTCCTAGATAGCAACGATATGCAAATTAAAGCCTATCTGTCTAGATAGCAGCCATACGCGAACATAATAGCAGCAATGTGCAAACTGAAGCCTATCTGTCTAAGATAGCAACCTCTCCTAAAACCTCTATTCAGAAAGCTGCAATACGTGAATACAAGTTTATCTGTCTAAATAGAAAAAGGCTTAGTTTGTCTCTAGGCAACATAAATGCGCGAGATTTAAACCTATCTTTATAGATAGCAGTTTTCCTGAGTAAGCTCATTCGTGTATACTTAAAACCTATCTACTTATATAATATCTAAATACGATTGCAAGCACATTCATCTCAAATAAACATATTGATTCACATTTGTTCAAACAAACATGGACTCGCACAAATATTTGACAAAACAAGCAGTCTTATAGAATTATGTTCAAAAAGATTGTATTTACATTCGAGTCTGGGAAATAAAAAACAAAAAGTTTACATCTTCTGATAACAAGTCCTCGAAGAGCGAATCTTCAGCAGCTAGCTTGATGCTATTAGCAGCGCATTGATCCAGGTAAGCCTTGTGCTGCTGATGCTTCGCCTTGGCCTCCTTGTATTGATTAGAAGCATTGAAATTGCTTCCCTATGAGTGCGAAGCCTGGCTTGATCAATGTTGTAATTCATATAGCCGAACTTGAGGTTCAAAGAATTGTTAATCTTCATCAACCTCTCAACGAGAAACTCGAGATTGAGCCTGCCCTACGAAGCAATCTGGAGACCCTGCACATTCTTCAGAAAGTATTGCGCATTGGAAACATGTAAGATCAGGTTGTGCAAGGCTTGGACTAGTTCAGCTATTTCAAGGCCTTGAACCAGCTTTCAAAGCCTTGAATCAGTTCTCAGAGGCTTGAAAATAGTTTAGCTATTTTCAAGGCCTTGAAACTGGATTCAAAGCCTTGAAGCTGCTTAACCTGTGTGAACGTTCTCAGGGGGAGTTTTCTGCAAGCTCTCAGAGTTGATTCCCTCTCTATATTTCATATGTTTGATTCACTGTTATTAGATGATGAAAGACAAATTATACTAACACATTTAAACATAGAATATCATCTATTTGACTTGGATATTGCAAGAAATTTTATTTCCAAGTTTTGCATGATTGTTTCCCAAACTGAACTTATGAAGATTTGGAAATAGTTGTACACTTTGATCCTGTGATCAATCAGACTTGGATGACACCTTCTCAAGGTGTTAAAATAAAAGATCACAAAAAAATCTCTGAATATTGTGATCATCCAACCGTTGGAGAAGATTTCAAAGAAGTCAAACTCTGTTTCCTACAAAATAGGAAGTTTGTTGCTGAAAATATGGGAAGATTTGCAGAGCTGTTGAAGTTTAAATAGAGCTTAATTCTGAAGCAAAAAGATACAACACTCAACGGGAAAAAGAGAGAAAGAGTTATGGATTGACAAGCATCAAACAAGTTCACCATTCTTCCAATCCATTCACAGAAGATCACTGCATACTTCAGTGCATTTTCTACACTTTAAGTGTTCTTCTGTATTGTACTCCATTGGTAGATCATTTCTGTATTATCTTTATATTCATTCTTAAGGATTGTTCAAAGTGAAAAATAGAGAATTCTTAGTTAATCAGTTAGCTAGAGCAGGTACTAGACAGGTTAGGGAAAACCACAAGCTGTAACAGAGTAAGGGAACTCTTTGTGCTTGAGTTCTAGGCTTAGCTTTTGATTAATAAGAATTGTGTTGAAAATCCTGCAGGTATCTAATCCCTGAGGTAGAGACGTATGTCCAAGTGGACTGAACTCTATAAATCACTTGTCTCTTGCATTTACAGTTCATTCTTTTTCATAGTATTTGTAGCATACAAAATTGTCTGTTTTTTAAGGGTTTGAACTTGGTTTCAAGGCCTTGAAAAAGGCTTACTTGCTTTATACAAAGAGCATTTCTTCCAACGGCTTGAACTAGTTTTCAAGGCCTTGAACTTCACTGTTTTCACAAGTTTTCATATTCCTAGCAAGTTTTGCAAAAAATTGGCATACTCTATTCAACCCCCATCTTCTAGAGTATCTTAGCTGCATTAACACCTGCACACTCACACTTTCAATTGGTATCAGAGCTTGTATCACTGTATAGATTTAACCATCTGGTGATCATGAGTACTGCAGGTGATGGTGGTTTCTCTCAGGGAAGAGATGCTAACAGACCTCCTCTATTTTGTGGAGAAAATTTTGCTCACTGGAAAGTTTTGATGAAAATGTTCATCATTGATCAAGACATGGAGCTTTGGACCATTATACAAATTGGACGTCACACTTTCTACACAGAGAAAGATGGGATTAGAACTCTCAAATTTTAAGACTTACTCTCCTCTTCTGAATTAGATCAATACTCTAAGAATTACAAAGCTATTAACATCTTATATTGTGCTTTGAGTACATATAAATTCAACAGGATTTCAGGCTGCACTACTGCCACAGAAATCTGGGATAAACTTGTGGTTACTTTTGAAGGAACAATTCAAGTGAAGAAAACCAAGATCAACATCTATCTCAGGCAATATGAGATGTTTAAGATGAATGCAAATGAGTCTATCAGAGACATGTTCAAAAGGTTCACAGACATTGTTAACAACCTTGATTCACGGGGAAAACATTTTTCCAATGAAGAAAAGGTGAGGAATATTCTAAGAAGTCTTCCGAAGGAAAAGTGTGAACCAAAGACCACAACAATTAAAGAAGCTCAGAATCTCTCAACCCTACAACTTGATGACCTACAAGGGAAGCTTCTGACACATGAAATATCTATGAATGAAGTTGATGGAGAGCTAGCAGAAAGTATTAATAACTTATCTCTCAAAGCCAAGGAAAATGAGAGAAACCAAAGACTTGAAACGGTGGATGGTGATGATGAAGATCCAATTGCCCTGATTTCCAAATCATTGACAAGAATTCTCAAAATGAAGAAATTTTTTGGAAATAAAGACTTCAATAGAGAAAGGCATAGACCATCCAGTAGCAATGACAACAAAGGTAAGTCCTCTACAAAAAAATAAATCAAAAGTTATGAATTTCTTTGAATGTGGTGATGCAGGATATTTGATAAGAGATTGTCCACACAAGAAAAGCAAGAGCTTTCAAAAGAAATACCATGACAGAAGAAAGAAAGCTATGATAGCTTCATGGAGTGATTCAGATAGCTCTAGTGAATCTGAATCTGAAGAAGAACATGCCAAACTATGCTTCATGGCCAAGCATGATGAAAGTTCAGAGAAGAACATTGAGGTAATGGTAAACTGTCTGATTTCAAAATCAAAAGAAACTCTTTCAGAATATCTCAGAATAATGCTTTTAAATGAGGAAGATTATTTGTAAGAGATCAGACTTTTGAAGGAAAAGTTCATGAGCAAGCAAAAGAGAACTTACAACTTGTTTGCCTAAATCAGAATCTTGAAATCTCTCAGAAGAAAACTGACAGTGATTTCAAGGCCTTGAAAACCAGTTTCAAAGCCTTGAAAACACAAGTCAAGGATGTAGTATCTGAAAACTCTTTAATGAGTAACAACCTTGTCAATCTAAGACATCAGATTGATGAATTAGATACAAAACACTACTCTTACTGAGAAACTTCAAGAATCTGAACTGGTCAAGGTCAAGCTTGCTGGATCTGAACACAAGTTGAACCTGATTCTTGGAGGAAGTTCACAGTGTGTTCACAAAGCTTGTATTGGATTCAATCCAAATTTCACAAGGAAGAACAATACCAGATTTGTGAAGGCTGGAAACAAAACTTCTCCTAAATGCCATTAGTGCTGTAAAACTGGTCATGTTAAGATGACTTGTCCTTTCAGAAGAAGAGACCCTCACATAATGGGGAAAACTTTCCCTTTTCAACTCAAAGGACAAATTAAGCAGATTTGGGTTCCTAAAGGGGTTAGACCACCTAACATGGTTGATCTTGAATATGGATCCAAATTCCACAATTGGTCTAACAGCTGGGTAAGGCAGTGATTGGTGTTTGCAGGTTGTCACCAACAACAAAGAACAAAAGTGGTTTATGGACAATGATTGCTCAAGACACATGAGTGGAAAGAGATCTCTATTCTCAGAATTTTAAGAGCAATCTAAAGGTTCAATTACACTTGGTGACAAAGGCAAATGCAATATTCTTGGTATTGGTAAAGTTGGTACAAATTTTGAAAACTCTATTTCTGATGTGTATCTAGTTGAAGGTTTGAAATTTAACTTGCTTAGTGTATCTCAGCTTTGTGACAATGGCAACAAAGTTATCTTTGATAAAGAGAAGTGTGTGGTGCAAAATGAGAAATCAGGAGATTGAATCCTCACAGCCTCTAGATCAAACAATGTTTATACTTTTCAGACTAACAAAGTTGCAGGTGAAAGTTTGAAGTGTCTCAAGGCCTTGAAAGAGGATTCAAAGCTTTGGCACAGGAAGCTTGGTCATATGAGCTTGCACACTTTAAACAAGTTGATTTCCAAAGACTTGGTGAGAGGATTGCCATCCATTAAGTTCAAAGAAGATGAAATGTGCAAAGCTTGTGCTCAAGGCAAACAGACCAGAAGCTCCTTCAAGCCAAAGAAGTTTGTAAGTACAACTAGACCCATTGAACTGCTTCATATGGATCTCTGTGGTCCTATGAGAACTCCTACTCCAAAAGGTAAAAAGTATATGCTAGTTGTTGTAGATGATTTTTCTCGATATACTTGGGTTATGTTTCTCAAATAAAAATCTGAAGCACTCTCTGAATTTTCAAAGCTTTTCAGAGAACTTCAAAATATGAAAAACCTGCCTGTAGCTTCAATTAGAAGTGATCATGGTAGAGAATTTGATCAATTAGAATTTTATTTGTTCTGTGATAAGCATGGTATTACTCACAACTTTTCTGCTCCAAGAACTCCTCAACAGAATGGTGATGTTGAATGAAGAACATGACTCTTGAAGATATGTCAAGGACAATGCTTCTTGAGAACAAGCTGCCAAAACATTATTGGGAAAAAGCCGTGAATACAGTAAACTATATACTGAACATGTGCTTGATCAGACCTATTCTGAAGAAAACCCCCTATGAACTATTCAAAGGGAGGAAGCCAAATATTCATACTTCAGACCCTTTGGATGTACTTGTTTTATCCACAACAATGGAAAAGACAATCTTGGTAAGTTTGATGCAAGAAGTGATGAAGGTATATTTCTTGGTTACTCTCTGTATAGCAAAGCTTATAGAGTTTACAATAAAATAATCAAACTGGTTGAAGAGAGCATTCGTGTTATTTTTGATGAAAGCTATGATGGTTCTTTGAGTGAAAGTTTTGAAGACTTGAATTTGAACAAGCATGAATCAGAGGAAGAGACTGAGAATCCACTGGGATTAAATAAAGGCTCAGAAGAAAACAGAAGACATTTTCAAGACCTTGAAAATTGTGCTCAAGGCCTATAAAATAAGCCTCAAAGCCTTGAAAAAGATGATCAGAAGGATACAAGTGACAAAGCCACTTCTTAAAGACCAGAGAAGATCTATGGAGAGCCAGAACCATGGTCTCCAAGAAAGAGATTCAAATATTTCTCATCTCATTCTGTTGACAATATCATCTCAGATCCAACCACTGTTACACAAAATAGATCACATTTTAAGAACTTATGTGCTTATAATGCTTTTATCTCTCTTGTAGAACCAAAAACTGTGAAAGAAGCATTACAAGAAGCTGAATGGATCATTGATATGCAAAGTGAACTCAATGAGTTTGAAAGGAATAAGGTTTGGAACCTGGTTCCTCCACCTACAAGCCAGTCTGTCATTGGTACGAGATGGGTGTTCAGAAATAAGTTGGATGAAAGTGGCAAAGTGATCAGAAACAAAGAAAGGTTAGTTGCTAAAGGTTACAACCAATAAGAAGGTATTGATTATGAAGAAAATTTTGCTCCAGTTGCCAGGTTAGAAGCAATTAGAATTTTGCTTGCATTTGCATCTCACAAGAACATGAAACTTTTTCAAATGGATGTAAAGTGTGCTTTCTTGAATGGCTACTTACAAGAAGAAGTTTATGTTGCACAACCACCTGGTTTTGAAAATGACAAGTTTCCATATCATGTTTACAAACTTGACAAAGCTCTATATGGTTTAAAACAATCTCCAAGAGCTTGGTATGAAAGATTGTCAAAGTTTTTTCTTAAAAATAATTTAAAAGGTTTAGTAGACAAGACTCTTTTCATAAAGACTCGTGAGAAAGACTTGCCTGTAGTTCAGATATATGTTGATGATATCTTGTTTGGAGCTACTAATGATCAATTATGCAGAGAATTCTCAAGTCTTATGAGCAGGGAATTTGAAATGAGCATGATGGGAGAACTGAACTTCTTCCTAGGACTTCAAATACATCAATTGAAGAAAGGGAATCTTTCTGCATCAAATCAAATACACAAGAGACTTACTAAACAAATATAGCATGAATCAATGTAAGGAAGACAAGAATCCTATGAGTTTTACATTGTCCTTAGACAAGGATGAATCTGGTAAGAGTGTCAATGTGAAAGAGTATAGAGGTATGATTGGGTCATTTCTCTATCTCACAGCAAGCAGACCCGATATTATGTTTAGTGTGTGTATGTCTGCTAGATTTCAAGATGATCCAAAAGAATCACACTTGACTGCTGTGAAGAGAATATTCAGATATCTCAATGGTACCAAAGACTTAGGGCTTTGGTATCCAAGATATTCTAACTTCTTATTGCATGGATTTTCAGATGCTGCTTTTGCAGGTTACAAAGTTGATAGGAAAAGTACTTCAGGAACTTGCCAATTTATTGGATCATCCTTGATCAGTTGGCACTCCAAGAAACAGAATTCAGTTGCTCTATCAACAGCTGGAGATGAATATATAGCTGCAGGAGCATGTTGCTCACAAGTACTATGGATTGGTCAACAACTAAGAGACCTTGGATTTGATTTCAGGAGCATACCTATCAAGTGTGATAACACAAATTCAATTTCAATTACAAAGAATCCAGTTCAACATTCAAGAACCAAGCACATTGATGTCAGAAACCATTTCATCAGAGATCATGCTGAGAAAGGTGATATTGTTCTTGAATTTGTTGCCACTAACATGCAAATTGCAAACTAAAGCCTATCTGTCTAAGATAGCAACCTCTCCTAAAGCCTCTGTTCAGATAGCTGCAATACGCGAATACAGGTTTATCTGTCTAAATAGCAAAAGGCTCAGTTTGTCTCTAGGCAACATAAATGCGCGAAATTTAAACCTATCTTTATAGATAGCAGGTTTCCTGAGTAAGCTCATTCGTGTATACTTAAAACCTATCTACTTAGATAGTATCTAGATACGATTGCAAGCACATTCATCTCAAATAAACATATTCATTGACACTCGTTCAAACAAACATGGACTCACACAAACATTTTGCAAAACAAGCAGTCTTATAGATTTAAGTTCACAAAGATTGTGTTTACATCCGAGTCTGGGCAATCAAAAACAAAAAGTTTACATCTTCTGAGAACAAGTCCTTGAAGAGCGAATCTTCAGCAGCTAGCTTGATGTTATTAGCAACGCATTGATCCAGGTAAGCCTTGTGCTGCTGATGCTTTGCCTTGGCCTCCTTGTATTGATTAAAAGCATTGAAATTGCTTCTCTCTGAGTGCGAACCTTGGCTTTCCCAATGTTGTAATTCACATAGCCGAACTTGAGGTTCACATAATTGTTAATCTTCATCAACCTCTCAACGAGAAACTCGAGATTGATCCTGGCCTGCGAAGCAATCTGGAGACCCTGCATATTTTTCAAAAAGTATTGCGCATTTGAAACATGTAAGATCAGGTTGTGCAAGGCTTGGAATAGTTCAGCTATTTCAAGGCCTTGAACCAGCTTTCAAAGTCTTGAATCAGTTCTCAGACGCTCAAGGCCTTGAAACTGGATTCAAAGCCTTAAAACTGCTTAACCTGTGTGAACATTCTTAGGGGGAGTTTTATTCAAGTTCTCTGAGTTGATTCCCTCTCTATCTTTCATATGTTTGATTCACTGTTATTATATGATGAAAGACAAATTATTCTCACACATTGAACAAAGAAAATCATCTAATTGACTTTGATATTGCAGGAAAATTTATTTCCAAGTTTTACATGATTGTTTCCTAAACTTATTTATGCAGATTTGGAAATAGTTGGACACTTTGATCCTGTGATCAATCAGACTTGGATGAAAGCTTCTCAAGGTGTTTAAATGAATGATCACAACAAAATCTCTGAAGATTGTGATCATCCAACCGTTGGAGAAGATTCCAAAGAAGTCAAACTCTGTTGCCTACAAAATAGAAAGTTTGTTGCTTAAAATCTGGGAAGATTTGCAGAGCTGTTTGAAGTTTAAATAGAGCTAAATTATGAAGCAAAAAGATACAACACTCAACGAAAAAAATAGAGAAAGGGTTCTGGATTGACAAGCATCAAATAAGTTCATAATTCTTCCAATCCATTCACAGAAGATCACTGCATATTTCACTGCATTTTCTACACTCTAAGTGTTCTTCTGTATTGTCCTCCATTGGTAGATCATTTCTGTATTATCTCTATATTCATTCTCAAGGATTGTTCAAAGTGAACAATAGATAGATAGAGCAGGTACTAGACAGGTCAGGGAATACCACAAGCTGTAACAGAGTTAGGGAACTCTCTGTGCTTGAGTTATAGGGCTTAGCTTTTGATTAATAAATTGTGTTGAAAATCCTGCAGGGATCTAATCCATGAGGTAGAGACGTAGGTCCAAGTGGACTGAACTCTATAAATCACTTGTCTCTTGTATTTACAGTTCATTCTTTTTCATAGTATTTGGAGCATACAAAACTGTCTGTTTTTCAAGGGTTTGAAATTGTTTTCAAGGCCTTGAAAAAGGCTTACTTGCTTAATAAAAACTGCATTTCTCCCAAGGGCTTGAACTAGTTTTCAAGGCCTTGAACTTTACTATTTTCACAAGTTTTCATATTCCTAGCAAGTTTTGCAAAAAGTTGCATACTCTATTCAACCCCCCCTTCTAGAGTATCTTAGCTGCCTTAACACCTGCACACTCAATCTTTCAAAACAGAAATAGTTGTCGAAGTAGTTTCACATATCCTTTCCATGAGGGGCGCTATCTCTTGAAAGAGATATTTCCTGTCTTGAGCTGGAATCTACAGGGTCTTGGAAAAGGTCTTCGGATAGGAAAGACGTATCTTCATAAGCCACTTCAAGAAAGACTCGCTTACACCTGCATGTTCAAAGAAGGTTAGGAGATTTATTCTGGCTCCTAAAAAACATCAATATATGGCCATGATTTCATTGTTTGAAGATTCTTACCAAGGCATGCAACTATTTCGCGAAGCGAAGGAATTGGAGTCGACACCGGAGCACTGCTCGAAGCTCCTGTCTCATCTAATCGCTGGTCTAAAAGGGCTTCTCGCGCCAAGTATTCCTCATGAATAATATAATTCACTTCAGCCTCAATAGGTTCAAAGGCATGTGTGGGCCAAGCTCCCCAAGGATTCTAAGCGAGAATCGCATCCAAGTTTAATGCAGGCCCTTGGGTCTCACCATGGGATTCTTCTAGCAGATTGGGGAGTTGAATGTCTCACTTTGAGTGCTTCTTTGATTAACCCCTGCCCCAAATACAGGAGTGTTTGATCTACATGATGCATTTTGGGTTGGCTCACTCGTAGTCGCATTTACCCCACCTCCCTCAGGGCGGATGCCGATATCTGCTTGCGCTTTTGGCTCTTGCGGTCTCGTCGCACCTCTAACCTCATCTGCCGGTAGTACGTTTGTAGGAGTAACAGCTGTTTAATTTTCTGGAGATGAAGTATTTAATTCTTGAGTTGAAGTATCTACTTCTGGTTGAGTATCATCCTGCTCAATGCTACCACCAACAGTCTCGGCTAGTGGGACATTTTCAGCAGCGATATTCGAAGTACCCTTAGTAGATGGAATGACCACCCCTTGAGATAACTCAACTTGCTCTTGAGCTAATTCAACTTGCTCAGTGTCCTCCGACCGAGGAAGATCAACCATAGTTGTATCAGTTGGAGGGGCATTCTCAGGTGCGAAGGTCGAAGGAGCTTCCGCTACAACACTTGCTTCCCGTTGAGCGTCGGTTTGTTTAGGAGTTTCAATAGAAGCATCAGGGGTGACACTTGAATCAGCTTTTGGGGGAGAAGTAACTGCTCCTTGGCAAGACATGTCTTGATTAGCATTTGCAGTACCTTGTTCCTACCTCTACAGAAGGTTTTCTTATTCTTCTCTTGTTCCACGAGGAACTCAAGCCTTTCCTCTTCGACGTCAGCTCCACCATCGATCGCTCGAACCTCGCCAGAGGGATGCCTAGTTGGATCTTGCATTATAGCATCACTAGTTCCATCAGCAGCCTCAGAGACGCGAACAACGTCACTACGAAGCCGGCGGGACCTATGTATCAATGGCTCAACGTCTGCTACAATGTAAAATTTCACAATTTAATTCAAGGTGAAAGAAGCACAAATCATGATACCGAAAGACTAAGGAGTTGTGATGACAAGACGTCCACTTTCATATGGGGCATATGCGCAAAGGTTATCATCAATTCATTTAAATTTTTCATGACCTGATTGGGTGTGGAAGATTGTTATTATGCGCGAAAACACTTGTCATAGTTATCTAAAGAAGGTAAAATGAAGCATGGCAGCACCAAGGAAGGAGATGCACATGAGGGTTCTCCACATTGATCTACTAACCGTTTGCGAATATCACTCCTAGACACTCCATGGTATAATGCGCGCAAGATAAGTTCGTGGTGCGATAAAGCGAATTTAAAAATAGTACCTTCTTCACCTTCGTCACCAACGAGATCATGAAAGTTCTTTTGCTCCTGCTGCATCTGATCAGCAGTTGAGCTCGAGCGTTGCTCTTTCTCTTCAAGAATTTTCTGCAAGGCTTCTTGAATTTTATGATCTTCCTCCTCCTTTTCTCTTCTCTCTCTCTCCTCTGCCATGGTCTCTGGACTCCGCGACCTCTTCCTCTTCAGTCATACCTTCCACTTCTTGACCAGGGCTATCGCTGTCTGTTAACAAAGGCAACAATTGAGTATCAAGACATAAATTATTATAAATCGAGCAGGAATATGATTGAGTACCTTCTCTCGCGACAAAGTCCTTGATAGTATCTTCGCAGCCGCCTTCTTCGAAGGTATAGGAGGAGCTTGACTTTTCTTTGGAAGTGTGGCAGGAGCAGGATCACCTCTAGGGCATTTTGACTATTGGGCTACCGAATCACTGGTCCCAAACTCATCAGCATCTCTCTTTTTCTTCAAAGACTTGACAAGAGGTGCAAGGAAAGCTTCGAGCGCTTCAGAGACCACCTTCTGGACTTATGGCTTCAATGGCCACACCAGAGTAATAGGGACCTCAGGCTTCATCTTCTTCGTGCGGCAATAGTCAGTGAATCCTACGCTGCGATCCCCAGACGCGAATCGCCTCAAGCAGCACTACCATGAAAAGGCAAGTCAGAGTTTGCACTATTTATAAAGAAAGATAAAGGAAACGCGTTTGAGCATACCTGTTTGAAGTCATCTGCGTACTTAGTCCTCTACTTAAGAGACTTCTTCTTGCTTATGACCGCCTTCTCATTGAGGATAAATTGAGGGCACAAGTGATGGTCTTGGTCTTAAATAATAAAACCCGTATTGTGTCGCGTCTAGGGAGCATTTTGAATTGAATGGATACCCCGTTATCAAAAGCGCGGGAGCTTTGATGGCTTGGAGTTGAGCTTGAGATCTCACAAGGCGACGGATCTGCGAATTCCAAAAAGGAACCCAACTTGGGTTCTTCTGCCCACGTCTCTCTCTATAAGGTTGAGTCAATGGAAGCTTAGCCATAAATAGAGCGTTGCTCTTCCCGTACAGCAGCCTGTCATAGCAACCTTTGACAATGAGATCAGACCATAGAGGTGGCGCAACGATATCAAAACCCAGCTGGGGACTCACGCGAATCGGATCATAATGAACCGCCACACGTTCATAGTTTGGGGTTTCGGGGTTAGCCACATACTCAGGAAGAGCAGGAAAATATCCTCCCCTGCATCAGTTGACGAATCTCCCATAACGCCTGGCCCCTTTGGTGATATACTCAAGCTCGTACTTGGTATCTACCTCTGGATACATGTTTTCTAGAAAAACAATGTTGTCCAATTGGTTGACATAAGGCCTAGCCTCAAATTCGCTGACGTCGTTGCACACCAAAGAAAAGGTACGTCGAGTGACTCTGGTTCTGTACCAATGCCACACTCAAGGACAGAGGTCGTCATGTTTGGCGTTGGGTGTATTCCAAAGCTCTACTTCTGATGGGATTGGAGCGTACGCATGCCACCTTTAAAAGAACCACATTATCAGGAACGCGATGTTGACGAAGGAGACAACATCAACTCTGCCTTGCAACTGCTCAACATGTGTCGCAGCCAAGTCCAAGCGGTGGTAGAGGGAACCCAAGACTAGAGGCCCCAAAGCAACCTTCTTACCGAGCGAGAGTTTGACTGCAAGCGCGAGCACATGAGTGAATAACCCATAACGTGGATGCCCATCTATCAGGTAGCGCGACAACCAGACAAAGAGGAAACCACATAGGGTCCAGTCAGCACCTTTTCCTTCGAGACCGATGATCGCCTCTGGTTTTTCCTCCGCCAAATCTTGAGCAATTTTTGGCTTAGCGAAGTCTCTGAATAAATACATGATCCATTTCGACCAGATATTCTTCGCGCCAGAGGAAACAGACATGTATGTGTCGAAATAGGTAGTTGAGTTCGGCTTCCATCTTGACGCAGCTTGCTTCATGTTAGCAATACACTCTTTCATTTGTGCGAAAAGAGTGAGCTCTTCATCAGAGGAGCTAAGGGGTCAATAGCTCCAATACTAGGGAGCATAAAAAACATCTCTATATCTTCGAGGGTGGGTGCAGCCTCGAAGGTAGCAAAATGGAAAGAGTGTGTCCTTTTGGAGTTCCTTGAGAACATGACTCTCAACATATCACTATCGAGCCTGAGATTGAGTCCCTTTGTCGCGCGTATGGCGTGAAAGATACCAGCTCTTGTCAGTTCTTTTTCATAATTTTCGAGGATGAACTCCGTCTATTCCTCCATCCAGTCGAGCTTCTCCATGAAAGATAGAAGAAGAAGATTTGTGAAAGGGTACATGCCAGCTTCGAGACCAAGGCGCTGCACATTTTGAGTACCCGCCATATCTCAGTCGTCCCTCTCTGGTTCAGATACTAATTGTAGGGCATCTTCCACCGGAGATCCTTGAAGGGTGGTCCCTTTGACAGTTTCTAGGAAGAAATCATCTCCACCCAGATAGGGGGATTTGAACCACAAATCATTGGAAAGTTCAGGCAACTCAACCGCTTCTTTCTGAGACTTCTTGGGAGCCATTTCGATAGCAAAAATAATAGATGCAAAACAATGGTTGAATATCAATATACTATTCGGGTACGAAGAACAGTGAAGAACAGCAAACCCAGATTGGGTTGCATTACTAGAACAAACATGAGTTCTAAACCCTGATTGGGGTTGCTAATATAATTCAAAACATATAAAGTGAAGAGTGAGAATCACTAACCTTGTTGTTTCGTGAGTGATTGAACTGCTTGAGTAACCTTGTCGAGAATTTGATCGAAGAATTCAACTTGCTGCTGAGGATTCTCTCTCTTGCTCATGAAATTTGTGATAGCAACAATGGTGGAAAAGTTCTTATTGTTTTTGTGAAGGGGTTTATATAGGGTTCAAGACTGAAGAGTCGTGACTGCCCATATTCGTCGAATCAGCATTATCTTGATAACCGGAAAAATTGACGACCTATCAGATCATTTCGAATCATTCTTGCATCGAAAATCGGCGAAAATATGTGGATGGCATCTGGTTAGCTTCGCAATGGCCACGCTTCATTAAAGACTACTCGACGTAACAGAGACCTAGGCAATCATGGCTACTTTTGGGGGTTAGGGTTTTTGAATAATATTCGAACTGATACAAGGATCTGCGTGGGGCCACACACGACTAGTTTTGCATCCTGAGCAGACCAACCATCGTCCACGTGGCAGCCATCCAGCATATCTAAGGGTACTCCGTATACACTCTATCACATCCCCTTTAATTCCTGTATTCTTACATGTGAGTATTTATATAAGGCTGTGAGACAGGGCCACCCGCGATACTAACCGCACGGGAGTTGTAGGGACTTAGTTTCTTGGAGGCTAGAGTAAAGAACGTCGCGTGAGAGAAACAACCAGGCTCGCGCGCGACCCTTGGTAACTGTCTCAGAGATTTAATGCCTGCGTGTCCCATAAATGCGGTCGATCTCATAACGGTCCCCTACTTATGGGGATAATTGTGTAACGTGCCGTATATATACGGTCGAACGTGCCGTTACGAGGCTAACATTAACCCCTCATAACGGTCACTTCCCCACTATATATAGGAGCGTTAGCCTTCTATGGCACTTTGTTCTTGAATCTCTTAGCAATTTGTTATACTGTCTCTCTCTCAAGAACAGTTAGCAAGTGCTTAATCTTTCCCCTACGCCAACTCTCAATCACTCTGTGTTCTATTCTTGTTCTTGTTCTTATCTCTTGTTAGAGGTGTACACTTGGATCTCTCCCAAGGATTTCCTTGTACACAACTTCTTTATCAATAGTTGAGACTCAATCACGCGATGTTTTGGCTTATATCCTACTAATGTAATTTCTATTACTGATGGGCAAATATTTTTATCCGCTAATATATTCAATGCTGAAATCAAACCTGCTATTAATGTGGGTATCTCCGTTTCCAGAGTTGGATCTGCAGCTCGAATTAAAGCTATGAAACAAGTAGGTGACAAATTAAAACTAGAACTAGCTAATTTCGCAGAATTAGAAGCCTTAGCACAATTCACTTCTGATCTTGATAAAACTACTCACGGCAATAGGTTAAAGATTACGTGAATTGCTCAAACAATCCCAATCATCCGACCTTGCGGTGGAAGAACAAATAATTACTACTTATACCGGAACAAATGGTTGCCTTGATTTATTAGAAATTGGACAAGTAAGGAAATTTCTTGTTGAGTTATGTATTTACATAAAAAGTAATATCTGCACAGAATGTCCGGGTGGTGGATGCTGCAATTGGTTCAACTCAGGTGCGCTGCCATGGCTAGCTGGGTGCACCTCTGTCATTTGTGAAGGCTCTACCATAGGGATGTACACTTCAAGTTTCATCAAAGGTTCCCTATCAGGACTAGCTGACTGCACTTGAGGTTGAGCTGAGAATCCCCCCTGACCAGCACCTGGATCCTGAGAAACATTGGTCCAGTCATGTCCAAAACTAGTACCTGAGATGGGAATAAGAATAGTATAAGAGTTAGGACGTGATGATGATGGAGGAATATCGGCACATAAGTAAATTTATGAGGAAAAAAAACATGTTAATCAAATATGACATCTCTACTTATGTGAAACCTTTGAGTGTTTTTGTTAAAACACAAATAACCTTTTGGAATCCTTTGCATAGTCAATAAAAACACATTGGTGAGATGTAGCATCTAATCTAGATGAGTTACAAGGTCATAAGTTCGGGTAGAAAGCACATCCAAATACTTTAAGATAGTGTAATCAGGTTTAGATCCAAAAAGTAACTGAAAATAAGAGACCTATTGTGTGTGCTTTTTACTTGACATTAATTCCAATGGTTTAGGCAAAGAAGCACGTTGCGAAAGAGTTAAAACTGTATCAACAATATGTCTATATTGTCTTTGGGCAATGTCATTTTGTCGAGCTATGAGTGGTTAGGGTTATTTGATGTGTAATACCATGCTCAGAAATAAGTTTTTGAAAGAGCACATACATTTATGCGTCACCGCCATCAGTTCTCAAGATCTTCATTTTATGACCAAGTAAGTTTTCAAGTTGAAACACGCACTTTGGTAAAGCAGTAACAACTTCTATTTTATGATAAGGAAACAACCATGTATATTTACAGTATTCGCCTACAAATAGGACATAAACCAGTAACCATGATAAGACTTAGTAGTAGATGGAACCCAAATGTCACTATGAACAAGGGAGAAGAAAGATTACAGTAGAGTGCTTGCAATCTGGTCATTTTCCCTTGTAAGCAGAATTCACAATAGAAGAGGTATTTAATTATCATACTTAGAAGCAGAAGAACTAGAAATACATAGTTTTATAATATCATAAGTGGGATGCCCACATGTCACACGGGAGAACTTATTATTCTGCTCTTTCGCAAAAGAGGAGAATAAACAGAAGGAATAGAGTGGATGGGATAAAGCCCATTTTCACTCAATCCGTGGTAGAGAGCTTTCCCGAAGCCTTGTCCTGTATAGAGAAAGGTACAACATAAAAAAACAAAAAAGTAATGATGGTTTTTGCATGATTGATAAACTGAAAGCAGGTTGTTACTCATTTAGCAAACATGCTAAGTATCGGCCAAAGAAAAAGAGTGAGTAGGAGTGTCAAAATAAGAAGTACCATAATGAGCAATAGGAAAAGTATTTCCATTCCCAACAGAAACTTGATCGTTTTCGAAAAAAATTGATAACTCTCTATTAGAGTTAGATTTCTTTCACGTTTTATAACGTTTTGTGTGATTTACAGGTTGAGTTTTACACTATGATTAGAGAGAAAACGTAGAAGTTTAGCTTTAGGCGTTATTTTGTTAATCCTAGCGTTTCTCGCATTATTTTATATATTTTTGTCACGTTTGATCGCACGGGTTGAGTTTCGTGCTGTTTTGCAAGGGAACAGAGCTTGGGAGATGAAGCGGAGAGGAGAAACGAGCGTTGGAGATTTTTCAGGAGCTAAAACGGAGAAGAAATCATGAAGAAAATGGTGAAAAGACACAAAGAAGGGAGGCAAGTGTCATTTAATAAAGTTTGTGTAGTGACACTTTAAAGGATAAGGTTTTACCAACACACTGTTTTGCACGATCAGAAATCCTGATCGCACGACCAGAGAGAGGATTTAAAAAGAAACTAAAGTTGATCGCACGATCAGAAATCCTGATTGCACGTACAGAAAAGTGCAGTGACGTGAATTACTTTTGTTCTCCTAAACTACGTAGTTTCACTAATTAATTCCTAACCCTGGGAGTTAATTACTACTACCAAATAATTAATTGAGAATCATTCTACAACCTACGGAAGAGACATTCACGCAAGGAAAAAGAGGGAGACGAAGGCCAAGACTTCCATCGATGATCTAGGGTTTGAGTTTTTCTTCTTCTTATTCTTACTTTTTCAAAATTGTTATGGAGAAACTTGTTAGTTTTTCTAGTTTGATAAATATTAGCTAGACGTTTTGTTAGGCGTTTCTATGAGAGCTTAGGGCTTTCTGTATACGATTAATTTCCAGATTCAAGAGTTGCTTCGTTCTTTATGATTTGATCTTCAGATAAGAATTAGTTTCATGAACTTGTTATTGAGTCTTGTGTATTGACACAGCTAGATTAGGATATTGACATTCATGAAAACTAGGGTTCTTCATGGATTAATTCTTTCTTAATGTTGATTTGATTCTTGTCAATTGTTCACGTGCTACACTTAATCCTTAGTGTTGAAGGAGTCATGACCCAGAAATACTACTTAGTTAGCGAGTGCACGCCAGTGACTCCAACTAGCCTTGATGTGATGTGAACAACAATCCCGAATCAACGAGACCGAAAATAAGAAGTGTTAGGATTGGCCTTAGTGTGGTAGATTCCGTAGGATTATTCAGCTATTCCCTGAAACGGTGGACTAACATGAACCTTTTTCGTACCAGTAGATGACCTGCTATAACAGATCGGTAGACCACATAAGACCAAGAGGAGATTGTAGTTAACTGAGATGCACAATGACATGAGACCGACAGGATACTGCCATAACATATAACCCAGTTGAACTAGAATAGGATCGACGTGTTACGTAGCTGAAAAGGACATCTTCATCTAGAGATAGCCTAGTTTCTCTTTATTTGTTCCATAATTAAGAAAAAATACAAAAATATTTGTCTAGTTGTTATTTTAATTCAGTCGCTTGTTTGGGGGCAACAACTCTTTTAATTACTCAACTTTTCTCCTTGTACTTCACTTTGAATTAATCCGCTAATTAAATAATCTCAAGTCTGTCCTCGTGGGATCGATAACTCGGGGTTTAAATACCTCCCCCTATATTACTTGACTGTGCACTTGCGCATACGCGTAAAGAATCGCGTCAAGTTTTGGCGCCGTTTCCGGGGACATCGGTAGATTATTTAGTTAGGAGTTAGTTTAGAGTAATTTTATTTTAGTTTTAGTGTTATATTTTTTTTATATCTCTGTGCTTCACGGGTGTCTTGTGAGTCGGTTTTTCCGGAACGCATGAAGCAAGAGCTATTTTAAGCATGTGGAACAAACACTACTATTCGGATCCCCCCTACTGTTTCTACTGCAGGGGTAACCATGAAGAAGAGGACGCATGCATAAGTTGGTGCTAGCGATGCAGCATTCGACACGATAATAGAGACACGTGCCAAGTTCATGCACCCCAACTTCATCAGCACAACCAAGAGGATTAAGGGAAAAGTTTAGAATACTTGAGGAAGATGGTGGATAGGAATACGAAGCTAGTAGAGGAATTGGCGCTGTCAGTAGCAAGGTTATCAGATACTCAAGAGACACAAACAGAATCCTTGCCACATGATAGTGAGCCTCAAATTAAGCCTCCATCACCACCATCACAAGAGGACGATTCTGACTTCCTTTGATTGGATTCCATCTTTGCAAGAGCGAATTCAAGGCTAAAATGGAGCAAGAATAAGAGAATGCATCGCAAGCTGCATCTGTGAAAGAAGAGATACTTGAGCCGATTGAAGAATGCAGTGTCCAGGAACCATTAGTGGACTCTGCCATTTATGAGGACTCATACTCCGATTCAGACTGGAGTGGACTGGTGTGCCAAAGATGAGAGGACCTGCCGTATTGCGAGTCAAAACCGCATGTTCCCTCATATCCTTGGCATGAATGGGAATACACCGACATTGGAAGTCTGTGGTGTGCTGATGATGATGAAGCTGATGAAACACTTTTGCTCAGTGCTATTGAGGTAAAATCCCCAACTTTAATTAATGATGAATTCTCCATATCCTATGTCACCCAAGTCTGTGACGAGCTGGAACAATTACTGTATGGAGATTCTTATGGGGAAGATGTGATGAGCAACTTCTAATCTCTTGTTCTATGGGAGATTCCATTGATGATCCATATTCCATAGTTAAGGAATTGGAACTCAACACGTGTGGGTGTGTGGATGAATTGCATGCGTTGATTGAAGTGCATCTAGCACCGACGAGGTACTACTGGGATGAATTTATGGAGCATGAGGCATTTGAGCTTAGTGGTACTTTGTGGAAGTTGATCAAGAAGATAAATTGCAAGATGAAAAGAGTCAACTTCTACAACTCTCCACCATCTTTACAGCACAGGGGTGCGCCTGAGAAGAAAATTCTGGAAAATAGATGGTGGAAGAAGAAAAAGTGGAGGGCTAAAGCATCCTCCATAAACCTTGTCGGTTGAGGTAACCAGGTCGGGCCGTCGACCTTAATTACAACCGCTGCTGGGGAGGCAACCCAATGTAGAGTAAGATTTTATTTGCTTTATTCTTGTTTTTTGTTCTCCATACATGATTTTGATGGGTGATAGAGAGAGTTGTGTTAATCTTCCAATCAGTGTGCAGGGACACATGTACAGAAGACACTTAGGGTTCCCTTCTTGATGCGCGTGATAGAGAATGTTATGTAGGCGCATCGGAATCCAAACGTGAGGTGAGACCTTTTTCAACGGCCCTATTGACCCCTTCTTGTTTCGGTTTCGCGGACACGGTACCCATGTAATTTCGGGCACCCCAGGTATCTGTAACTCTCTCTCGTCTTTCTACGTTTTGAGCAGTAATTTTGGAGATCCACCGCCCCTACATTTAAGCGAAGAAATCTCCTATTTGATCTCTAAATTCGTTAAGGACAACAAAACTCTTAAGTGTGTGTGTGTGGGGGGGGGTGGGTATGTCTACTTTCACTAGCCATGTTTTGTTCTTGCATAGCCCTGTCACATGTAGCATGTGTAGTATTGTGCTAGAATGGCGTGTTCGTGCCGTGTTGTGCTAGTTTTAAATTTCTGCATTATTTAGCACGTTTACTTTATTGAGTCCCCTACCCAATATTTGTGGTTAATCGAGTTGGCCAAAATCATATAGAGTCTAGAAATATCTGAGAAAATAGAAAAAAAATAGAAAACTGAAAATCCATATAAATTAAAATATTTGAGTTATGGGCAATTGACGAGGCTTGAAACCAGAGAGAGTACAGTGAAAGAGTCTCAATGAATAGGAAGCACCGTGGTGGGAAAAACCTTAATTTTAGTATCCTGCGCACCTGCATCACGAAAGGAAGTCCCAAGTATTCAGGGTAAAGTACAATGTAGATTTTTGGGCATACCTTTAGTTCCTATAGTGTGCTAGGAGGATTTAGTCATGAGGTTGTTGAATAGTATGTTCTCGAGTGAAAACTTGTGGCCTCTTGAAATGTGGGGTAGACTTTCGTGTAGAATTGGTTTCATGTGGTACACTACCTTAGCCTAAGTGGAGTTAGGGAGTGTACACCACCATCCCTTATGGCGGTTTTAAGAGCTAACCGAAAGTGCCACACTTAGTTTCTCTAACTGCACGACTGAAAATAAAAAGAAGATAATGAAAAATTAAAGAAATCAAGATCTTCTCTTGGACTAATACGGTGAACAGCCTAATGTGCCCCTATTCGCGTGGGAAATTTGGATTCAAACCAATATGAGCGTCTAAGTAAAATTAAAGTCACGCCGTATTACACGAAGTTGTGTCTCCCATCAATGGGACAATTTGCATTCAATGCAATAACGGCTAAGAGGGTCTGAAAACCTCATATGACTTGGCGACGAAAGACTATCATAAGACTAGGATGCCTAGACCCTCTGAGCTAAAGCACGTGCCCGGATCTTGTTTGATATTGGTGGATGTTTGGGGACCCCTTAGTGAGCTTGTGCGTAGGATCATTGTATTTTTTTAATTACTTGTTGCGGTTGTGGGAATTAAAAAAGGATACTTGTGAGAGCTTGATGAATCTGGTTCGTGATAGCGAGATTGCCCATCTCTTAAGAAAAAGAAAAAAAAATTGCGTTGCTTTAATTCTTGCATTGTTCTAAAATCGAGTTGCATTGTATAGTCTTGTAGATTGCATTTTGTGTGTGTGTGTTGTTTGTGTCACATGGCTAGTGGAGTTGAATGCAATTCGGTGGATTTAAATGTAGTGTGTAGCTTGATTTTGCTGGGGACGCGCAAAAAGATAGTGTGAGGGATTTGATAACTCTATATAAGAGTTATATTTCTTGCTCGCTCTATGTCGTTTTGCATGATTTACGGGTTGATAATCTTATTTTTACTCTATAATTAGTAAGAAAACGTAGAAGTTTAGCTTTACGCGTTATTTTGTTAATCTTAGCGTTTCTTGCATTATTTTATGTATTTTTATCACGTTTGATCGCACGGGTTGTATTTCGTGTTGTTTTTGCAGGGAACAGAGCTTGGGAGATGAAGCGGACACGAGTACCAGCGTTGGAGATTATTCGGGAGCTAAAACGTAAAAGAAATCATGAAAAAATGGTGTAAAGACATGAAGAGGGGAGGCAAGTGTCATTTAATAAAGTTTGTAGTGACACTTTAACCCCCTCCCCATACTTAGAAAAAATTCGGAGGAGAAAGTTTACCAACTCATTGTTTTCCTCGATCAGAAATCGTGATCGCACGACCAGAGAGAGGATTTGAAAAGAAACTAAAGTTGATTGCACGATCAGAAATCCTGATCGCACTATCAGAAAAGTGCAGTGACGTTAATTACTTTTGTTCTCCTAAACTACGTAGTTTCACTAATTAATTCCTAACCATAGGGGTTAATTATTACAACCACACAATTAATTGAGAATCATTCTACAACCTACGGAGAAGACATTCCCGCAAGGAAAAGGAGGGAGACGAAGAGAAGACGAAGGCGAAGACCTCCATTGATGATCTAGGGTTTGAGTTTTTCTTCTTCTTATTCTTCCTTTTTCAATCCTGTTATGGAGAAACTTGTTAGTTTTTCTAGTTTGATAAATATTAGCTAGACGTTTTGTTAGGCGTCTCTATGAGAGCTCAGGGTTTATGTATACGATTAATTTCCGAATTCAAGACTTGTTTCATGCTTTATGATTTGATCTTTGGATAAGTTTTAGTTTCATGAACTTGTTATTGAATCTTGTCTATTGACACGGCTAGATTAGGATATTGACATTCATGAAAACTAGGGTTCTTCTTGGATTAAATCTTGCTTAATGTTAATTTAATTCTTTTCAATTGTTCTCGTGCTACACGTAATTCGTAGTGTTTAACGAGTCATGACCCAGAAATACTACATAGCTAGCGGTGAGCGACAGTAACTCCAACTAGCCTTGATGAGATGTGAATAACAATCCGGAATCACCGAGACCGATAAAGAGATGTGTTAGGATTGGCCTTAATGTGGGTAGATTGGTAGGATTATTCAGCTATTCCGTGAAACGGTGGATCGACATGATCCGTTTTCGTACCAGTAGATGACCTGCTAGAACGGACCGATAGAAAACATGAGACCGAGAAGAAATTTTAGTTAACCGAGACGTAAAATGACATGAGACCAACATGATATTGTCATAGCCTATTACATGGCTGAACTAGAATAGGATTGACGCATTACATAGCTAAAAAGGACTTCGTCTAGAACCCTAGGTGATCTAGAGATCGCCTAGTTTCTCTATATTTGTTCCTTAACAAAAAAAAGAAAACAAAAATGTTAGTTTAGTTGTTATTTTAATTTAGTCGCTTATTTGGGGGCGACAACTCTTTTAATTACTCAATTTCCTCCTTGTACCGCACTTTAAATTAATCCGCTAATTAAATTATCTCAAGTCCGTCCTCGTGGGATCGATAACTCGGGGTTGAAATACCACCCCCTATATTACTTGACCGTGCACTTGCGGATACGCGTAAATAATCGCGTCAAAATTCTCAGCCAAATACAAGTCACTCATATCAACAGTCATATGATTTGTAGCACCAAAATCAGAAAGCCAATAAGCATCATTCATGCCAGTAAGATTTGGAGGATGCATTTTTCCTTGATAGGAATGGTCTATCCTATGCCAACATTCCAAAGCTGTGTGTTAGTTGTTACCACAAATTTGACAAGTAAACTTTGTTCCAAGATTTTTTTCTCTGACCTTTGTTCTACCCATTATATCCATTGTTAGATTTTTTCATAGAGCCTTCATATCTATTATAATCATTGTTAGAGTTTTCTAGTTCTTCCCCTAGAGGAGTCATCCTCCTCTGTAGCTAGTTTAACCTCGACCACCTCTATAACTAGAATTAGGGTTTTGACCACCTCGACCACCACGATAGGAGTTTCCACCACGATTAACATAAGCAGGATAAGGAGTAGACACAACAGACTCAGAGATCAACAATCCTTGAGATTCAAGCATTTGCTCTTCAAGGGACAGGGGTCAGATGGAGTACAAACGGCAGATCAAAAGGCATTAAATTCAACAGATAAACCACTCAAGAAAAATAGAAGCACATCCTCATCATCCATAACCATAAACACAACAAGTTTGTCACGGAACACTTTCAGTTTTTGAATGTAAGTATTAATATAATGATTCATCTTGTTTTTAGTTTGTATATCGGTTTTAAGATGAAGAATATTGGACCGAGTAAGAGACACATACCTGTTCACGAGAGCTAGCCAAGGAGATCGGGAATATGTCTTACCAATAACTAGGCTTAGGGTCTCTTGAGTCAGCATGGCGTTGATGAGAATAGCCTGATCTTGGATCATCCAAAAAGAGTGCCGGATTCAGAGGTGGTTTCAGCGCCGACGGCATCAAGGATGAATGGATTTGGCGATGGGACATATCCATCAACATACCTAAATTAATCATGAATTTTCAGAATAGATGTAACCTGATGTTTCCAAATAACGAAATTACTATTTTCTAATTTGAAAGGAACGCGATTGTTTATGTTGGCGAGAATATATAGATGATTGTTAGGAGCAGAAGTCATGGAATTGTGAGACTCACGGCTCTGATACCATGAAACTAAAAGTCTAAAACTCATAATTAGGGTTTACAGAATAACAAGAGGGATGAAGAAGATGAATATGCAGAAAGAGTAAAAGAAACACATGAGCCAAATAGCTAGGTTTCCATTCATTGAAAGATATATATATATATGATTTACAGCCGTTGGTTGAGAAGAAAATACAAAGTAGTAGAGATAGTGCTTATAGAGTTGCTGGACTTACAAGTAGATACATCTGACAATTACACAAGAGCCCAATTTTTTTGATATTTGGGCAAAGAGCAATATTCTTTGTGATCTTCAATTCTAGGACCATCATCTTTTCACAATTGCAGTTAGGACCACCATCATCTTCTAAGTACTACCACCGAACCTACATGAGCATCTTTTGGGCATGTGCAGAACGCCAAGGCTGTTAAGTCACTTTATTGGGGTCACATATTTTAGCTTAGTTTTAAAAGCTGGACCTGACAGACTAGCAGTTGGACCGGTGCCTGGCCGGTCCGGTTCGTCTATTGGACTGGCCATGGAAAAGCCTGGTCAAGAACACATCAAAGCTGTATTTTATGGGAGAACCTCCGAACCGGACAGTCATGTTGGTGCAAGTAGTTACCATTACGACAAGTTTTCAGTAGTTCGAAATTTGTTGCTGATATTGGTTACATTATGTCGCCAACGGTTTTCACATCTGTATAGTTCAAGAAGAAGAAATATAATTAATAAGAGTTCTGGGCTACTCCTCTCATTGCCAATTCGTTTTGAGGTGGAACCCCCCAGATTCTTACATACAGTTCTTATTATAATCAACTAGTTGTTGAGAAAAATGTAATTTTTTCTCCGAATTTGAATTCAAGCAAGACGTGCTACAAGGTAAGCGCAAAATAACATTTTCCATTGTTGCAACTTGCAATTAAATTGATTCTAAGAAAAACTTGCAATTAAATGAACACTACTTTAGATAATTACTGAGTAAATGAGCATTATATTATTGGCAACATATACGATTAAGGTGCACCTGAACTTAATGAATTAACACGCAGCTAGGGTGGTAGCTCAAGTGTTAGAGCGTTGGAAGCCTCTGCATGAAGTCCCGGGTTTAAATCCGGTTGACGATAAAACAATTTCTCAACAAAAATAAAATAAAATGAATTAACACAAGTAGATATTGTGCCATTAATCTTACATTGGATTTATGAAATGTATTATAGAACATAAATCTATAAACCCGAGACCAAGGAAAAGAAAAGTTCATTATGGTAATACAGATGAATACACGGTAATACTTAGATTGTTAAAAATATGATACTTAACAGCATACTGGAAGTTCAAGATTTCAGTTTCCACCACAGCCTCCTCCTCCCCCTCCGCAGCCTCCTCCTCCTCCTCCACAGCCTCCACCTCCATGCCCTCCGCAGCCTCCACCTCCATGCCCTCCACCATGACCGCCACCGCCCCAGCCACCCCCGTCTCCGCCAGAACGAGAGCCACTAGCTACAGAAACTGTGGTAGCAGCCGCCCCAGCATAGATGACTATTCCACCATCTTTACCACCTTCTATGTCGCCCTTGCTGTCTTGAGGCCCTGAAGCTTTAGCTTTTTTACTTGGCAAGGGGGAATAATACTCACCGCTAATCACCCGTTCCGCTATGCTCCAATAACAGCACCACAAAATGATGAAGAATCCTCCAACGCCAAGGTATACCCAAATATCCTCCATTTTCATGAAATGACACAGGCCTCATCCATCATTCCTCTTATACACGGACACCTTTGACAACACAATATGATTGTTTTTTTCCTGATAGGGATCTTAGGAGTTTCAGGAATAAAAGATTATAGAAATCATCACTTGACTTTGGCTTGTTCCTCGCATTTGTGCACTCCAAGGCTCGAGTCTGAAACTGCCAACTCCTTACTCATACACAAAAGACTCCATCAAACTTCGAAAGTTCCCTACGATAAGAAGAGAGACGAGAATTTTTTATGGGTTGTTCTTTAATAATGTACTATTTAATTAGTTGATCACTTCTACAATACTAATTGTGAACAATGGTAGCACGACAAGCATTTACTCTATAACACCATGAAAAATTTATCAAAAAATTGCATCGTTTTGTTATCCAAATCACAGGTGAAAATGACCAACTAAATAGTGGTAAAAGTCAAAACTGATAGAAAGAAAGAAACGTTACGGAGGAAATATTTAAATCAACTATCATTTCCAGAATATTAACCATGGGAAAGCAAGTATCTAACTTTGTGACACACAAGTAAGAACAAAATTCTGAATTAGATTGCAAAATGAATGTAAGAAACAGATAACATTTGATTTTCTTGTTTACATATTAGCACGCACGGAAGGAGTACGGAAAATCAAAATGGGAATCACACAGAGATAAACAATTCCACCACCTCGACAAGTCTAATACCGTACACATAGCACCATAAGACGCACTTTTTTATAATGATAGAGCACTTGAGGAAGGCATACAACTTTTCAACCTCCACCACAGCCACCTCCACACCCTCCACCACAGCCACCTCCCCCACCATCGCCTCCACCACAACCCGAGCTACTTGCAACGACTGCTGTGGTAGCAGTAACAGCTATAGCAGCACCAGTGCCACCAAGAATAACCATTCCACCGTCTTTATTGCCGAAATAATTTGCCGTCTCCCCTCTTTCAATGTCACGACTGCAAGCATCTTGCCTCTTCTTTTTCCGACCTTTACAACACGTAACAGTCAGGGAAACAACCACGAAAACCCCGTACATAATGAGCAAAATATATAACTTCATATTTTTGTCCTAACTAGTAACGTGCACGTGCTTTGCACGTGGGATATATCTATTTTATATTGTATAAGATAAAATTATATTTGATGTTATTCAACACACTCTTTCATAAAGTGAAGGGCACGAAGGATCTAAGCATACATAGGTCTACAACATGAATTAAAGTTGAATATTCATGTGTACCTTTTCTTCCGTAGCTCCTAGCGCAGCGGATTGATCTTGTTGTTGTTGCTTGCTTTCACGTGCCTTCACCTTTGATCTTGCTCCCATCAATCTAGTGTGAATCTCGAGGACAAACACTATGATCCACCCAACGTACCACCTCCTTGGATGTAGTTGGAGAGAGACTAGGGTTCTCTACAACTTGAGAGTGAATCTAGACAGAGTAGCATTTAGCCACACCATAATGTGTAGGAGGCTGCCTCCTTATATAGGCAAAACTTCTCATAGGTTTACACATAAACCCCTAGGGTTTGAGCCTTAGCTATTAACCCCTCTAGGTTTGCGCATTAGTGCAACTAACCCCATAAGGTTATGATAATTGCATTGGGCACCCCACATGGGCGCACCAATTGCTAACATCTCTCACTCGCACAGTGGGGTTGCACAATCTATCCAGTCTTTATAAATCTCCAACTATTTATCATCTACAAAAGAGTATTGTGTGGCCGTGGCGTGTGACCGGTGAGAGTACCTGCATTTCGGGAGATCCGTACACCAAACTCGTATAGCCAGCATGGGAAGGTATCCTCTCGGGAGATCCACACACCAAACTCGTATAGCCAGCGCAGGAAGGCAGCCTTAAGAAGATAACAGTAATAATGCACTCGGTAACTCTCGTATTCCCTAGATTCCTCCAATTGTCATCTCGTGAATCATGAGCACCTGCCTTGTCCCGAAGGCCATGCTTCAATGAGTCCACATCTCACTTATATTTTCATATCCTACATGATCCAATAAGATCTTGCAGGTGGGCCCAATGAAGATAATAAAGAGCGATGCAATGAGAATCTTTCCTTACATACATGTATCGCTCAGATTCGGCTGAGCTGCTTTCCCAGCAGTGTCCGGAAGGCCGAATCATCCACGCCAAAGTAGCACCACTGACCTGTCTCTTCATGACACATATGTAAGTACAAAGGGTATAAACTGTCAATCATCTTTATATGATCAACGAGGCTCACACGATGAGGAATCCCATGGACTAATTCTACTCATCACCTCATGGTCACTCATAAGCGTGTGTTATTCAGAGGGGAATATGCGCCATGGTGTTTGAACTCTGATCAGAGCGCATGTCTGATCCTACAAAGGACCACTATGCAGATGTCAACCCGGTAGCCCGTATGACCACCAGCCCGAGTATTGCGATGTCACACCTTTTGTAAACAGCAATCATTTCTCACATATGGCTTTCTCTACGCAGACCATACATCGTTCGGGGTACTAACGATGTTCGATTGGCCATAACCTGTCTCACCTTGAAACTTATTTCCAAGGCGACAATTGAGTCCGTCTGACAGACTACTAGCTCTACTGATAGACATCTAGCTCTTATCATAAGCCATATGCTCGTATGAAAGGCATCTCATATCACATCGTAGGCTTTCAGCGCTTATTGGGATTCTGTCTCATCTTTCGCCACACCCAGACATATCAGGATATGGCGAAGGCGGTCGCTCGTGTGAGTGAGCCGACCTATTGTCTGCGTGACATGCTCTATGCTAGTACCGGAAATGTAACATATCATACATGTATCAAACAACATGCTTCTTAAAACAAATCCAATTAAAATGCAGTCAATCAACGTCTTGTGTGCGCATCAATCATATTGCTAGTTATCGACTACCGAGACCCAATTATCTAAAGAGATCCACAAAGACAATTCTCATGTGGTTTAGGAATAAGATGAGACAACGCTTTAGCCCATAGTCGATCCACTCCGGCATTACTCTTCAGGTAGTCATTTCACCTTTTATGAAACGATACCCTCGACTATGTGTTTTACTTCACCGCAGTGCAGTAGTCGTATGTTAGCACTACTCATGGTAATCGATTTTGTCGATAGCTTATAAGCTTATCAGAAACCTTCTTAGTTAAACACATTTCTGCTCGATAGCAGAACAGGCAATCGTGCTTCGCTTCCATGGTCGATGGACCGGTCCAATACGACGATGCAACACTTATACTGCATTTGTTCCATCTGATTCTATCATCAAGCATGGATAATAGCTTGAGGTGGATCCACGTGCATCTAGGTCCCCACCCTAGTCAGCATGTATGACTAACTAGTCGAAGCATCATCTTCGATAGTCATAACACGTGATCCATCATATAGAGCATCCTTTTGGTTGCAATCTAGTGTCTTAAATTGGAATATCCCAAATCTAATCTTCCGATGGCATAGCATTCTCTAGCTATTAGTACACACCATAGTGTATAAAAGACTCCTACTGCAACGGGCACTTTGGTCATCTGGTCAATCTCATATGGTGTCTCTTAGGGCACATGTCTAGGCTCGTAAAGTCTTGCGCTGAGCTACAGGAGTACAGTTACTCCTTAGCGGACTAAAAAATTCCCTTAGCTCCATTAGCCAATAGTGTGTCATCGATATTAAGTGATGTGATCATCAACTCTCTACTAGTGAGAGTGATTCACAGCGGTTTTCATTTGTTATCGTAAACATATAGTAAACGATCCCTGATGAAATACTGCTGTCAAGAGGACTAGCTAAGCCCCCATATGGACTTAATTAGCTTGCACCCGTTTGTGCATTTGACCTTATGTCTCGAACCGTGTGGTCGAGTCATACTGGTCACCTCTCTGATTTCTCCATTGAGAAATTCAATCTTCACACTTACCGAGAATGGAGCCTTAATTCCATCATCACAACCATTGATGCTATCAAGCGAATTACCGTAATTCTCACTACCTTATTCGGAGAATATCTCGCCGGTGTCTATACTCAAACTGAGTGTAGCCCTTTTCGCTTATGCGCAAGTTGCATGCCTTTCCACGCTTCCGTCTGGGTCTCTGATTGACTTTGGAAATCCATTGATCTACAGAAACCTTCCATCCAATCGGAAAAGTCAACCTGGTCATAAACTTGGTTGGCCACTTATAGACTCTAAGTGATCCAGTAAAGCTTACTTTTCATTCTTCATAATCAGGGAACGATAAGGCCTAGGACTCTATCCTATCGTTTATGCAAGGTGATCCTAAAGATCATCCCTTCGATCTCAAGCAGTCGATGGGGGTATGCTCCTATGAGCAATTCCTTTGCATAGGAGGATCACTATTTGCTTTCATCCCTTATGGATGGAGCACCCTGCTTGGAAAGTCACTCCCACTGTCCGAAGGATCCTTGAGGAACTAATTCCTCATAATCGGCTAAGGGACGGGTATTTTCTAGCGGTATCCTCCATGCTCGCGGAGATCATCATCTCTATGGACATATCCCTTAATTATGGACATCTCCTATGAGAGGTCACATATCTTCTGAATCCATTTACGTTATACTACTAATTGGCTATTGCGTTTTGAATACGCAAACCCTCAGAATGCTCCGAATAGCATAAGAAGATACGTTACTCCATGGAGATACGTTTCTTCCATCTAGAGTCTAACTTCAAATTCTTTCTTGTCAGGTGATGGAAGATCCTGGGAAAATATCCTAGGTTCATCATTCTCTTGCGTGGTGACCATCATGTCTCCACTTCGATGTCAAATCATCGACGGGGTACGCTCCAAAGAGAGTTCCTGCGCAAAGTGGGTTCCTCCACATAGTCATAATCTATGTTGGGTTGTTCACTAGGCAAGTTACTCCCACTGTCCTGAAGATTTGTAGGAACTATTTCCTGTTCATCATTCAGGGATGGGGTATCATCCAGTGAATATCTCGTAGAGACTTATTTCACAACAATCCTCTTCCTGACTTGAACTTTAGTTAGTACACAAGTTGCTGATCCCCATGGCCTAAGGTTACCTCATATAGGTTTCCTTTTGGTCCACATCCCGTAGGGTGTAGTGGCTACAGACTTGGTGGACTTATAGTTGAGTATGTCAATAGTCATTTAGCAAAGTGTTTCCTCCAAATAGGGAACATATGTTTTGCAGGCGCTATCATATTTCAACCTTTATTCACAATATCCTATTCCGCCTATCTGCTACGACATCCTGCTGCGGGGTGTGGGAATAGCCAACTGTCTTACTTTTCTTTTCTCAATCACATAGCTCTTGCTAAGATAGATACTCGTAGTCTCATTCTGGCCAAGGACATATCCACTCGTCCATATGGTTCTACCTTTTGTAGAAACTTGTATGAAGCGCCCTTGTGCCTCAGACTTATGTGGCATTTAGCACACATAGTTGAGACACGTTCAATAATCTATGAATGTGGTGGGACAATAAGCACCATGTCTTAGCTTTACCAATTTAATGGAACACGATAACAGAATGAATAAGATACAAAGACTCAGTAGTCCTTAATGCTCTACTGGATGGTTTGCGTTTTGCCTTTCGTGTCTGGCTAGAACCACACATAGGTAAAGGTACCTTGGGCACAATCCAAGCAGGCATAGCCTGAACATCCTTTCCTGTTAACGTGTGTCTTAATCCAGCACGCCACATCTCAGAATCTTAGTCTTACTCTTGATTTGACATTCAAGGATTCAGAGGTGTCTCATGTGCTAGAATTCAAGAACACAAACACCATTATATAACCATATCCAAAGTTAAAACTGTGACCAAAAAAACATTGGTGGCTACTCTCTCAAAGGTAATCCTTTCGATCCTTAGATGTGAAGTTAGTGCCAGGTCTGGTCGTTTCTCTTAGTCTTAGGAAAACTTCTTTTTCCTCCTCTGCGTTTGCCAGTCTTGGGCTATTGGTCTTATACCAATGTTTCCCCTAAAGTTCTTTTATCCTTGCCCCACCTATTGCCTTGCGATCCTAATATCGGGCTAGGGACTATATCTGCTTATCATACTTCATTCACAGTCTTTTAGCAATCATATATTGCTTAGACTTCAGAAGTATGCTGGACTAGTATTCTTAGAAAACAATTGCTTGCTTAGATCCTAGAACAGAGCGATGTTTGGCCTTATCCTAGCATCTTGACACTCTCAAAGTGTGTCATATAACGTTTCGTAAAACGTGGCAGAGATTGCAACAAATTGAAAAACGGATAGTTTGTACCTGGCAGCCCTTAAATCTCTTATCATAAATGGCATCAATCTCAGACGTTAAAGTCGAGTGCAAAATACTATGACATGAGCCATAACTCATAGTTAAGGCATGATTATTATGAGTCACTACTCATAATTTATGTACGAAAATGGCTAAGATGGATCCAAGATTCTTCTTTGGCCAATTCCTACAATTTTAAAGTCGTCATGAACTTGCTGATGAGGTCATTTCCCCACCTTTTCATAGCATGCTCTACGACATTATCTTGACTGCTGCCTCCCACTATTGGTGAGCCTAAAGATAATGTCTATGTGCTGCTGTGACAACTTATTCATCACAGGTTCGACGATATTTGTAGGTGGTTCGACAACCTATGTCCAATGGATGGTTACATAGTACGACGACTCATCATATCGTTTGTTGTCACCATTTAGCGTACACAGTTTCGATTTAGACACGATTGATAGAGACATTGTGGAAGTTAATCACTAGAATTTACTTGCTCCAAATTAACATGTGACATTGATTAAAACTTAATAGTTCCTCACAAGGATTCCACAAAAACCTAGGGTATATCCAAGGAATCAAATCTCATTACTTGTGATTTCCTATCAATTTTAATCATGTCCTCATGTCAGCTCTTTTGTTTTAGTTTTTTAGCATGTGAGGTTATACAATTATATCCAATCACACGCAGTTTAAACATAAAACAAGCATAAGCATAAATAAATATGCAATGGATGTGGCCCCTAAGGTGCACTCCCACTATTGGGAATACTTCTTGATCAAGTCTAGACCTCCATCTCATTCCATCTCGCCAGACTTGAGAACTTTAAGCTTGAGGCTTGTTAGACCATCTATTTGCTCCTTGCACCTTGCGCCATAGCTTTTGGTTTGGCCACCTCTCTTGAAGCTTCTATCTTCAATCTCTACTAACTATCTTATGTCTAATAAGAAGTAACCTCATAGAGGCGATTGGATGAGAAGAGAAGACAATATGTAGAGAGGCACGACACGCATGCCGTATTTTATTTGATTAGAAATTCAAAACCAAACCAAAACCAAATATAAAAACATATATGCCACATCCATGAACCAAGAACATCTACTCAACCCACAAAAGTATGTAAAACAATATAATAAACATACTGGAATTTTCTGGAAATTTCCAAAATTAAATACTAACTACTGAAAATTAATAAGCAATAATGTAATCAACTAAAAAGATCGAAAATTTCTCCCTACCACTTAGGGTCTCACCACCTATGGAAAAAGGTCGGAAAAATGACCTAATTCTCCAGAAAAAATTTGGGCTCAAAACAGTGTGTTTAAGGTCGTCAAACTGCCTTGGGAAGTGTGCTAAACACTAATTATTTAATCTGGAAATTACTAAAAAAAAATCCGTCGCTCCAAAAAATATGGAAAAATATCCAAAAAATAGGAAATTCAATTTGGAGTACCTAGGAAAAAACCGGACGAGAAATGATGGCGGGAGGAGGCCGCATGCGCCCTCAAGCACCGCCGCGCGTGGGCGCGTCCGCCACGCGCCGACATCGACCGTGTGCCACGCCAGCACGCCACGTGGCAAGCCATGTTAGCACCTATGCTGACGTCAGCTGCCACGCCATCACCCCACGTCAGCTACCACGTCATCGCCCCACGTCAGCTGCCACATCAGACGACACGTGGCACGCCATGTCATTCCTAGCCACAACAGCAGTCCGCCGCCGTCCTTTGGCGCGTGCAGCGCGTGGCCGCGCGTGGAGGCGGCGTCGGTGGCGCGTGAAGCCCACGCGCCGCCTTTCGTGCTCCTTTCTCGATGAAATTTATATTTCTGGGATCGTCATTTCGTCCTGATCCCGATTATGTGTTCAAAATTCAATTTTAACAAGTTTTGAAAAACATGTTTTACTGATTGGATCTAACATTCCAGATTAATACAGTTCTGAAACTTTAAAGGGGTATATCTTTTTCATTGTTAATCTAAAAATTACAAAATTTATATTTCTGGAATCCTCGTTAAAAACCCTATCCAACCATCTAGGTCTTGCCTACAGGTTCTGAAAATTAAAAAACTCAATTTTCTCCTGTGTTCAAGTTTCGGGTTCAAACTACGAGACACGAAAAACAAGCCTAGGGCTCTGATATCAATGAAGGGCAGGAAGTATCTAAGCATACAAAGATCTACAACATGAAATAAAGCGGAATATTCATGTGTACCTTTTCTTCCTTAGCTCCTAGCGCAGCGGATTGATCTTGTTTTTGTTGCTTGCTTTCACGCGCCTTCACCTTTGATCTTGCTCCCACCAATCTAGTGTGAATGTCGAGGAAAAACACTATGATCCACCCCACATACCACCTCCTTGGATGTAGTTGGAGAGAGACTAGGGTTCTCTACAACTTGAGAGTGAATCTAGACAGAGTAACTTTGCTGTGTAGAATAGCTTATAGCCACACCATAATGTGGAGGAGGCTGCCTCCTTATATAGGCAAAACTTTTCCTAGGCTTACACATAAACTACTAGGGTTTGAGCCTTAGCTGCTAACCCCTCTAGATTTGTGAATTAGTGCAACTAACCCCATAAGATTATGATAATGCATTGGGCACCCCACATGGGCGCACCAATTGCTAACATAAAGAAAAGAAAATATATAGAGAACAAAGATAATTCATATTATTAGAGGCATGAAAACAATAGAAAGCCGTGGCATTCATCTGGAAATGCAAATTGAGTGGAAGTCTAATGATATCGCGACAGAATTATTCAATATTGGATCATAATTCAACGAGTCAATTGTCTGTTCATATGCCATTGCTACTTGTTTCCTCCTACAATTCAAAACAACAACTGCCATGTTAATTTCTTCCATAATTAAAATACACGAATCAATAATCACATCTAACATCCTACGATTTCAAAAAAGTGTCCAAATGGCGTTGATGATAATTTCATTTGTCAATCATGGCTTCATTTTAGAGTTCGAGCTATTTGAGAACACATGCCAAAATAAGAGGTGTCATGAAGGATAGCTAATAAAAATACTTATTGGCTTACCTATATTTATTTTATTTTTTTGTAATTTTAACATGGCCTCAAAACGTGGGTACTGATGAAAATTGATGATATGATAGTGTGTGCCATTGAGAGACAATATAGTTCGACGGGTTAAACAAAGGTCAGCAACCTGTATTTCTAACTATTTAAACTATAATTTACTATGAAAACTTGATGGTCAATTCCAAGTAATGGGCGAAGGAAAAGTAACTCATAGATGAAGGAGACAGCCTCCTAGATTATGTTGCAATTAGGTATAAGTCTGTCTATATAAGGAGACAGCCTCCTAGATTATTATGTGTGCTAGAGTCATCATAATAATACACAATACTGTAGAGATCATGTGCTGATCATAATACAGTAAACCCTAGACTCTCTCTTCAACTAGCCTCCATTGGGTGGAACTTGGTGTGGATCAGAGCTTTCGTCCTAGTGATTCGAGCCAGACTGTGGGAGCGAGAAGATCACGTGAAAGCAAGCATCCTACAATCATCCGCTGTGCATAGGAGCTAAGGAAGACAAGGTAAACACATGAATCTTCCGCTATAATTCATGTTGTAGATCTGTATGTGATAGATCATGTTACGTCCTTCATTGGTATCAGAGCCTTAGGCTTGTTTTTCGTGCCTCGTTATGCGTTCCCGAATCAGATAAAAAATTCGAGTTTTTGAAATTTCATAATCTGTTAGTGAAACCTATATGGTTAGATAGGGTTTTTCACAAGGATTCCAGAAATATAAATTTTATAATTTTTAGACGAACCGAGAATTAGTTATTAATTTTTAAAGATTCGGAACAGTATAAATCTGGACTGATTGATCTGAGCAGTAAAAAGATTTTTTCAAAACATGTTAAAATTGGGTTTTGAATACATAATCTTGATCTACGTGAAAAGACGATTCCATCGATGTAAAGATCGCCGGAAACGGAGGCCGGGAAGGCGGCGCGTGGGCTTCACGCGCCACCGACGCCGCCTCCACGCGCGACCACGCGCTGGCGGCGGCTGCGGATGTGGCCCTAGGGCTGACGTGGCAGATGACGTGGCGGTGCCACGTCAGCAATTGCTGGCGTGGCAGATGACGTGGCAGACACGCGGGCTGCTGACGTGGCAGATGACGTGGAGGGTGACGTTTCAGCAGACGTCAGCACATGGCTGACGTGGCATGCCACGTGGCAGCTGACGTGGCACTCGGCCGACGTCAGCGTGTGCCGGAGGCGGACTCGCCCACGCGCGGCGGCGCGTGTGGGCGCGTGAGCCCTCCTCTGGCCACTATTTTTCGCCAAATTTTGTTCTACATGCTCAGAATTAAATTCCCTATTTTCTGGGATTTTTTCATATTTTTTGGAAAAACAGAAAATTTTATTATTTTCCAGATTAATTAATTAGTGTTTAGCACACTTCCCGAGGCAGTTAGACGTCCTTAAACACACTGTT
The DNA here is from genome assembly GCA_023055425.1 of Linanthus parryae. Lineage (NCBI taxonomy): Eukaryota > Viridiplantae > Streptophyta > Magnoliopsida > Ericales > Polemoniaceae > Linanthus > Linanthus parryae. The sequence goes on from JALGPY010000009.1 coordinate 44,359,712, forward strand.
TTGAGCCCAAATTTTTTATGGAGACTTAGGAAATTTTTCCCTACCTTATGAGATAGGAGGTGAGATCCTAGGTAGTTGGGAGAAATTTTCGATCTTATTAGTTGATTGATTTATTGCTTATTAATTTCCAGTAATTATTCTTTAATTCTGGAAATTTCCAGAAAATTACAGTATGTTTATTTTATTATTATACATGCTGTTGTGGGTTGAATGGATGTGTTTGATGCATGGATGTGGCTTAGATGGTTTTATATTTGGTTTTGGTTTTGAATATGTAATCAATTAAAATACGGCCTGCGTGTCGTGCCTCTCTACATACTCTATTGTCTTCTCTTCTCATCTAAATCGCCTATTAGAGGTTACTTCTTATTAGAAATAAGATATTTAGTGAAGATTGAAGAATAGAAGCTTCAAGAGAGGTGGCCAAACCAAAAGCTATGGCGCGAGGTGCATGGAGCAAAGAGACGAACAGGGAAGCTTCAAGGAGCAGTCGAGATGAGGCGAGATCCACGAGGCGAGAAGTTCAAGACTTGCTCAAGACGTACTCTCAATAGTGGGAGTGCACCTTAGGGGCCACATCCATTGCATATTTATTTATGCTTATGCTTGTTTTACGTTATAACTTCGTGTGATTGGATATATCTGTATAACCTCGCATGCTAAGGAACTAAAACAAAAGAGCTCACATGGTTATACATGATTGAAACTAATAGGGAATCATAAGTAATGATATTTGATTCCTAGAATTGCTTCTAGGTTTTGGTGGAGTCCTTATGATGAACTATGAAATTTTAATCGTGTATCATGTTATTTCGGAGCTAAGAAAATGCTAGTATTAATTTCCTATGAAATGTCTCAAGATCAATCGTGTCTAAATCGAATATGTAAAGGCTAAAATAGTGACAATAAACGATATGACAAGTCATCGTACTATGTAACCAAATAGTTGGGCATAGTTTGTCAAAACACCTACAAGTATGGTCAAACCTGTGATGAATAGTTGTCACTGCAGCACATGAACATTATCTTTAGGCTAACCAATAAGTGGGAGGCAGTCAAGATAAATGTCATAGAGCGTGCTATGCAAGGTGGGGAAATGACCTCATCAGCAAGTTCAAGACCACTTTGAGATTCAAAGATTGTAGGAATGGGCCAAAGAAGAATCTTGGATCCACCTTAGACATTTACCTCATTAAAATTGTGAGTAATGACTCATAAATCCTACCTTAAACTATCGTGTTTAAGTTATCCGATTAGCAATTTGTTGCTATCTCTGTCACGTTTCATGAAAGTACCATGGAAACGTTATATGACACACTTTGAAAGTGTCAGGATGTTTGGATGAGACCAAACATCACTCCGTTCTAGGATCTAAGCAATATATGATTGCTCCGTTCTAGGATCTAAGCAATATATGATTGCTAAGTATACTAGTTCAGCATACTTTTGAAGTCTAAGCAATATATGATTGCTAAAGGCTATGGATGAAGTATGATCGGCATATTTAGTCCCTACTCCGGTATTAGGACCGTGAGGAACAGGTGGGGCAAGGATAAGGGAATGAGGGCAAAATATTGGTACATGACCAATAGCCCAAGACTAGAAGGCCAGACCTGGTACTAACTTCTCGTCTAAGGATCCATGAGATTATCTTTGATGGAGTAGCCACCAAAATTTGTTTTGGTTACAGTTTTACTTTGGAATTGGTCATGTTATGTATGGTTATGCACTCTTGATTTCTAGCATGAATAAACGTCTCAGGATCTTTGGATATCAACTAGGGTTGTGCCTTATGATTCTGATATGTGGCGTGCTAGATTGAGACACACTATGTCAGGAAAGGATGTTCAGGCTAGCTAAGGTAGGCCTGCTTGGAATATGACCAAGGTACCCTTACATGTGTGTGAAACTTGCCTTACACGAAAGGCGAAAGGCAAACTATCCAGTAAAGCAGTAAGGATTATTGAGTCTTTACAAATAATTCATTCTGTTGTATTTGTGTTCCATTAAATATTAATAGCTAAAGACATGGTGCTTACTGTTCCATCACATTCGTAGATTATTGTACGCATCTCAACTATGTGTGCTAGGGCCACATAAGTCTGAGGCATAAGGGTGCTTCAGACAGGTATCTACAAAAGGTAGAAAACCGTCTGGATAAACGGATATGCCCTTGGCCAGAATGAGACTGCGAGTGTCTATCTTAGCAAGAGCTATGTGATGGAGAGTAGTTAGGCAGTTGGCTATTCCCATGCCCCGCAGCAGATTGTTGTGGTGGATAGGAGGAATAGGATACAGCCTCAGATGGTTCGATGTACGATAGTTCGTGCAAAGTAAAAGTTTCCTATCTTGAGGTGACACTTTGTTAAACGGATGTCGATGTACTCAACCAAATACCCACCAAGTCTGTAGCCACCACGACCTACGAGATGTGGACCAAAAGGCAACCTATGAGAGGTCACCTTAGGCCATAGGGATCGGCAGATTATGAGCTAACTGAATTTTCCTAGTCAGGGAGAAGCTCGTGGAGATGGCATTCTCTACGAGGAAGAGGAACCACTAGATAACACTCAATTCACCACTACTCAAGAGGAATTTGTTCCTACGGATCTTGAGAACAGTGGGAGTGCCTTACCTAGTGAGCAGCCTATCGTATATGACGATAATGCTGAAGAAGAACCCTCTTTGCGTTGGTGCGCTCGTTGGAGCGTACCCCGTCGACGATTTGACATCGAAGGGGAAGACATGATAGTCACCACGCAAGAAGATGAACCTAGGATATCGCCCCAGGATATTTCATCAACTGACAAGGAGGAACTTAGACCCTAGATGGAAGAGGTGTATCTTCATGGAGTAACATGTCTTCCTATACTATTCAGAGTACTCTAGGGGGTTGCGTGTTCGAAACGCAACAGCCGATTAGTAGTGTAACGCAAATGGATTCACAAGATATATGTTTTCTCATAAGGAGATGTCCATAGTTAAGGGAATGTTCGTAGAGATGATGATCTCCGCGAGCATGGAGGAACCGCTAGAATATACCCTGTTCCTTAGTCCAATATGAGGAATTAGTCCCTCAAGGATACTTCGGACAGTGGGAGTGACTTTCTAAGCGAGGTGCCCATCCATAGGGGTGAAGAGCAAAATTATGATCCTCCCATGCAAAGGAATTTCTCATAGGAGCATACCCCATCGACTGCTTGAAGATCAAAGGGATGATCTTAAGGATCACCTTGCATAAACGATAGGATAGAATAATATGCCTTATCGTTCCCTAATTATGAAGAATGAAAAGTAAGCCTTTACAGGAAAAGTTAGAGTCTATAAGGGACCAACCAAGTTTAAGGCTAGGTTGACTTTTCCGACTGGATATTAGACTATTGGAAATGGATATATTTCCAAGGTCATTCAGAGTGACACAAACGGAAGCATAGTAAGGCATATGACTTGCAGACATATCGGTAATAGTTGTGATGATGGAAATAAGACTCCATTCTCGATAAACGTGACGACTGAATTTCTCAATAGAGAAATCAGAGAGGTGATATGTATGACTCGACCACAGGGTTTCGAGATGTATGATCAAATGCACATATAGGTGCAAGCTAATTAAGTCCATATATGATCTTAATTAGTCCTCTAAGTCAGCAGTATTTTATCAATGGATGAAAAACCGCTGCATACCACTCTCAGTAGTAGGGAGTAGATGATCATGTATTATCGATGACACACTATCGGCCAGGAGAGTCTAAGGACTATTTCACATCCACTATAGGGTGGTTATCCCTTCGATTTATGACGAAGGATATTGGTAGGGCGAGATGCATTCTCGTTCGTTCAGAAAGACTTCTTATATTGACGCATAAGGCGGACAACAAGAAGATACTCTGAACGATTCCATGTAATGGACCCAAGGACATGTGATACTCCTATAGCTCGCTGCAGGATTTTACGAGCCTGAATATGTGCCCTAGAAGACACCATACAAGATTGACCAAATAACCAAAGTGCCCGATGCAGTGTGAGTCTGCTATATACTATGGTATATACTGAGACCCCACAAACCTTATGCAATCGGAAGAGTGGATTTCAGGAAATCTAACTTAAGACACTAGATTGCAACCAAAAGGATACTCTGTACGAAGAATCACGTGTTATAACTATCGGAGATGATGCTTCGACTAGCCAGCTATGCATGCTGACTAGGGTGGGGACCTAGATACACGTAGATCCGTCTCAGGCTATAACCCATGCCAGATGATATCGCATGGAGTTGCAGCATAAGTGTTGCAAAATCGTATTAGACCGCTCCATCGATCATGGAAGCGAAGCACGATTGCCCATTCTGTCACCGGACAGAAATATGTTTGGATAAGAAGGTTTCTGATAGGCTTATGGGCTGTCAACCAACCTGTAGTGCTAGCGTACGGCTACAGTACTTTGATGAGGCCAAACATATAGAAGAGGGTACCATTTCACAAAAGGTGAAATGACTACCTGAAGAGTAATCTTGGAGTAGATTGACTACGGGTCAAAGTGGAGGACCCTCCCATTCCTAAACCACATAAGAATTGTCTTTGTGGATTATTTTAGAAAATTGGGACTCGGTAGTCGATCACTAGCGATATGATTGATGAGCATATGAGACATTGATAACTAGAATTTAATTGGATTAATTATGCTACATGTTGTTTCGATACGTGTATGATACGTTTACATATCCTGTACTAGCATATAACATGTCGCGCGGACACTAGGTTGACTCTCTCACACGAGCAACCGCCTTTACGATATCTTGGATAGTCCAGGTGAGTAGAAGATGAGACAGAATCCCGACAAGCGCTAGAAGCCTATGATATGATGACTCCTGTCATATGAGGCGCATGGCCTATGACGAGAGCTGGACATCAATCAATAGTGCAAGACCCTGTCAGACGGATTCATTTGTCGCATTGGAATTAGTTCCAAGGTGAGATTGGATTATGGCCATTCGAGCATGGTTACTACCCCGAACCATGTATAGTCTGCGTAGAGAAAGCCAGATGAGAGAACTGATTTCGATTGCATATGTGCAACGCTCAGTACTCGGGTTAATAGTCATATGGGCTGTTGGACTTACATCTGTATAGTGGTCCCTATGGGATAGGACATGTGCTCTGATAGAGTCCAAACACTATGGCGCACATCTTATGAGATAACGCGTGCTTATGAGTGACATGAGGTGGCGAGTAGAAATAGTCCCTGAGTTTCCTCACCGTGTGAGCCTCGTCGATCATATAAGAATGATTGACACTGTATACCCTTAGTACTTTCATCCATGTCGGGGAGAGACGGTTCGGTGGTGCTACTTTAGCGTGACACCTCACGGCTATGAATGATTCGGCCTACCAGGACATTGCTAGGAAAGCAGCTGACTCCGAATCAAAGCGACAATGGATGGAAAGGAAGATTCTAATTGCATCGCTCTTTATAATATTTATCGGGCCCACCTACAAGATCTTATGGGATCATGCAGGATATGAATATAATAAGGGAGATATAGACTCATTGATGCACGACCTTCGGGACAAGGTAGGTGCTCATGGTCTATGAGATGACAATAGACAGAATCTGGGGGGTACGAGAGATATATATATGTATTGCATTCTTTCTTGAGGGTTGAGTGCGCCTGCTGCTAACTCGTCTCGTATGAGTTTAGAGTATGGATCTCCCGAAATGCAGGTTCTCTCACAGTCACACACCAAGGCCACATAACACTTTGGCAGATGATAATAGTTGGAGATTGAGGGAGACTAGAACTACTGTATTTGTGCAACCCCACTGTGCGAGTGGGAGATGTTAGCATTATGTGCGCCCATGTGGGGTGCACAGTGCAATTATCCTAAACTTATGGGTTTAGGTGAGACAAGCTCAAACCTTATGGGGTTAGTAGCAAGGACAAATCCTAGGGGGTTATGTTGCAATTAGGTATAAGTCTGTCTATATAAGGAGACAGCCTCCTAGATTATTATGTGTGCTAGAGTCATCATAATAATACACAATACTGTAGAGATCATGTGCTGATCATAATACAGTAAACCCTAGACTCTCTCTTCAACTAGCCTCCATTGGGTGAAACTTGGTGTGGATCAGAGCTTTCGTCCTAGTGATTCGAGCCAGACTGTGGGAGCGAGAAGAGCACGTGAAAGCAAGCATCCTACGATCATCCGCTGTGCATAGGAGCTAAGGAAGACAAGGTAAACACATGAATCTTCCGCTATAATTCATGTTGTAGATCTGTATGTGATAGATCATGTTACGTCCTTCACCAATCGACAACACGATGACCAACATAAGCTTCAAAATTGAATGAAGATAAAGAAGAAGAAGAGGAAGAGAAAAGTAGACATACGTTCGAACCAGACGAAACCGCTGATTCGGAGAGGGAGTGCTGCGACGATGATGGTTTTCTTTCGGCTGAAATCGTGGGCGGCGTCGTGAATCTGGAATGGAGCTCATCCCTATAATCAGATAGAGAGTTTGAGTTAACAGACACTCTTCTTAGCTAACCAATAATCAGAAACATAAACATAAACCTAAGATGTGTGGTGGAAACACCCAAACTGGATGAGTAACAAGGAACAGATGTTGTACTCAATCAATCAAATGACCCAACGCCAGGCATGCATGTCTACATCTCAAAAGGAGTCCTTGAGGAAGCCTGAATGAGAAACGTCTTTTAAACATATAATCTGACTGAAACAGAGGATATAGAACTCTAACCCCATTCTTTCCTTTCTTACAGCCTGAAAGAATCTACCACTCGTGACGAGGACACTCAACAAACCACCCTTGTACTCTTAGCCCTTTCCCCAAGAAGCTTTGAGAAAAGTATCATCACTGCGCATGACAATCACGGTGAGTGATAAACTGATTTGAATGATGCTCTTCCGTGACCAATCGAGATCATAACTTCTCAAAATAAAATACCATTTACTAACCACTTCACAGCACGTCAAATTATATATTTCCAATTTTAAAAGAAAATAATCCTCCATTTATAGAACTTGTAACTGAGTTAAACTAAAATTTTCAAGTAAAACCAAACCCTATTTAACCGGCAAGCTTTTTGTTTCTAATTGCAGACGAAATCGCAATTGAATAATGTCCGCCTATCGAATTCATACAAAAGTATAGCCCATTTTTCTAGATGCTTGTGAAGGTATCATCGCATGATTTGTTGAGTTGTTTACCTTTTTTTGCCATTTTTCGTGTTTTGCTTATTTGGGCCTTCAACAATCAATGGGATCGAGTTCCACAGTGGATTTGATAACCTGAGGGCCTTGTTGCCTCTCTGGAACATCTCCCCAGTTCTCAGTTTGCTATAACATGGTTGCTCCAAAGGATCAAAAGCTCAACAAAGAACACTAGAAGATCAAGACAATAAAAAATTCATACCCCATACGATATGAGCCGAAGGTGAAGATCTTAGCATTCGCTTCATGTACTAGATGATCATTCCGTCCTTTGGCACGACTTATACTTTTTACCCATGACTTCACAATCTGCTCAGTCATGCAAACATCAGAATCCACCTAGACTAATAAATACAATTACAATGGATACACCATAAAAGTACAAGAGATGACCAACCTGGTCTAATCTTCCTAGCACTTCCTCCCTAGAAACCGCCTCCTCCTAGCTCTCGTACAGTCCAACATCAGTCAAATACTGGAAACAAACTTATCGTCTCAGTATCCTCTTAAAAGAAATGAGCAATGGAAATTAGAAACTACAACAACCAAACTTTTCAAGTTCCCTGGACTTGATAACATCTGATTCTGCAGGGCCACTCAAGGAAATTGGTCAGTGATGCCAAGTCTAGGTGGTTTATTACAATTTCTCAATCCGTTGCTTCCCATTCAGTAACTAGGCTACCTATTAATCGAGAAATAGATCTTATATGTGTACTATCTTATTAACAATAATGCACATATTTGAACAGCCTTCAAATTTGATATCCAGGAATTCAAGTAACCAAACACTAACCAAAACAACACAGTGAAGGTTCAATCTCTTTTATGTACACTGACTGACTGGGTCAAAAAGGAACCCAGAAACAGAGATGATATGCAATTTCAAATACCATGAAACCTCAAAATACCCAATCTAAAGCAGTGAAAAACCAAAGTAATCAGTCCAAAAAGGAAGAAAACAATAAAAGCCCCAATTTTTACCCATCTGCATTAAACCCTAGAACATGAACAACAAATACTGCATATGCAATTTCAAATACCATGAACACAGTAGCAGAAATTTCAAAACAAGACAAAATCATCAACACATTCATGTCTGATTGCCCAAATCACAAAAAAATTGGGTAAGTTTGTTCAATACGACATCAGTAAGAACATGCAATTTCGTCGAGGGAATGAGTTGACAAGCGATTCAAGAGAGGATACCGTGACATACGAAATACCAGAGAGGAAGAAGACGATAAAAAAAGGGGGAACAGTCCCATACCTGAAATCCGTAAATATGAGCTGCAAGATATCCTTCAATTAATCCGAGAGCGCAGAGGAGTCGTTCACATAGCGCAGAGGAGTCGTCGATTGATCGAAGAGATTGGAGAGCGCAGTGGATCAAAATATCGCCGGTTGAGGTGAAATGGATAGAAGAGCTAGGGATTGAGGGATTGAAGAGTCTATGTGTCGTCTCACTGTGCGAGACTGCTGAGTGTGAGAGTGGGAGCCCGAGAGTTAATTGCTTCTCGTAAATCGTGTGCGAGTGGGAGTGGTTCTTAATTTTTAATTCCCTCCTCACAATTTCATAGTGCGGGAATACTTCAATTTTTACCCTTCAATTTTTTTTTCACTTTTTAAGGCGTTGACAATCATGTATGTCAACATAATAAATGGATTGTGAACTGAAATAATCGTCACAATCCTTGACTAATTTTTTGGGTAGATGTAGATAGTGCTTTCTGAGCGGACAGATCTTGGCCACGTGGCAATCATCCAGCACACCATATTGTGCTCCACACACACTGGATCACCATCCGCGCTGATCCATGTGGGGGCTATGAGACAGGACCCTCGCATACCGCTGCACGGGACTTGTAGGGACTTAGTGGTTTGGAGGCTAGAGTAAGTCCTGTCGCGTGTGAGCTAAGCCCGCGCGCGACCTTTAGTAACTGCTTTTGAGAGATTTATGGCACGAGCTCCATAAACCCGGTCAACCCGGTCGAACCCGGTCAACCCCATAACGGTTCCGGTATTCGCGCATAACGTGCTGTAACGGTCCCTATATACGCGGACGAACATGCCGTTGTGGTTAAGCTAATTAAGCCGCCATTGATGGGCGCATTAACCACACTGCAACGGTCACATTCTCCGTTATATATAGGACGTTAACCTTTCCGTACAAAGGGGGACACACCAGACATACGCGGAAACTCTGCCAGACCACTGTCTCTCTCTCAGACATTACTACTGGCTTACTCTCTCCCTACACACAACCCAACTCTTCCTGTGCCATTTCCGATCCTCTACTCTTGGTGTACACAGAGTTCTCCCTGCCGGATTCTGTTGTGCACATTTTGGTGAACCCGACGTGAACTTACCATTACAAGCAACCATGTCTCAGGAGGATGATGTCAGTAACAGATCGCCTTCCACCGAAGCCGCCTCGGGAGAGGAGATCCGCCGTACTCCTACGACTACCGGTGAAGCTCCGACGCTAGAGGCCTTGGACGCCACCATCCAGAGTCAGGGGAAGGCTCTCAAAGCTCAGTCCGCGCAGCTAGAACGGATCATGGCCGTCTTGGGGACTCTTGCTCCAAACCCTGCACCAGCCACCGCCGTCTCTCAGGGAGGAGGAGCCTCTACCACTCAAGGATTGGGAGTGTCAACCACACAACCCAACCCTAATCTGCAAACTCCACCGGCGACTACGCAGCTACCATCAATTCAAGGGTCAACAGCTCTAATGTTGCCTCTCACCGCTCATAATACTCAGCCTCCGGCTTTGGTACCTAATACGGCCTCGCAGTATCCCTTGCCTCCTCCAACGGCAATCTGGGGTAATGTGAATGCACAATATGTCCCTAGCCCTCCTGCGGCATATGTGTCGCCTCCGCCTGCAGCAACCCCTCCTCCTGCTACCGAGGGAAACACTCCAGAGTGTATGACGTCTCTGCAACATTGCATAGACACCATTCTGGCTCACCAATCATTCGCGGATACCATCATCCTGAAGCTAGACAACGATCCGCCTATCCCACGAGAGATCTATCTTATGCCTAACCCTGTTGGGTACAAGGCTCCTAAATGAGACAAGTTCGAAGACGTCAATGGGAACGCTCATGAACATGTCACGCGTTTCATTGATGTGATGAGGCCGTATGGAGCCGATCCCAAACTGTTGATGCGCGAGTTCCCGAAATCCTTGGGAAACGTGGCTTACAAGTGGTACAGGAAGTTGGAAGCCGGGTCCGTGAAGACTTGGGACGACATGGTCCAAAAGTTCTACACCAAGTTCTTCCAGATGGAGGAAAAGGTGGCGATGATTCATCTCTCGCGGATGTATCAGAAGCGCGAGGAGGACGGAATAATATTCATCAAGAAGTTCAGGGCCAAGTCCTTGGAATGCAAAGATGTGATACTTGAAAGTAGACTCGTAGAGATATGCCTGCTGTGCATGCGAGATGAGTACAAAGGTATGCTTATTAATTTGCAAACGCCTACGTTTTCAAAACTAATCGAATGCACGAAGAACATCGAGCCTATAGTAGAGAGGCAGAAAAAGAGAAACGCTCCTGAGCGATCCTCGGGCGGTACTACTTTCAAAATCGGGAGTTTCAGCTACAAGAGGGGACGCGAAGCTGAAGTAAATACGGTCTCGCCCCAAAAGCAGGCGAAGGTTGTGAACTTTGATGCACCACCTCTGCCATGTTCGGTGGAAGAAGCAAGCGACCTCTGCAGGCAATGGCGTAAGGACGGTGTCCTACCGCCGCTCGAGAGGGCACCCTCCAAGGAGATGGTGAGGGACCCGAAGTAGTGCGAATACCACGGCAAGGTCATGCATCCCACGGCGGACTGCAAGAAGCTCAGAATTGTGTTTAGCCAAAAGATGAAGAATGGCGAACTTATCGTCAGCGACCAAAGGCAGGATGTACGCAACAATCCACTTCCTGCCCATGCGGAGCAAGAATCGAAAGGCAAAGAGGTCGCTATGATCTCGATTGTGGATCTTTTAGAGGTCGCAGAGGATGGTCTACCCATCATTGCCGAAGTCCATGATGATGAAGACTACAGCATAGACACGGAGGACGAGCGTGCCGACCGGATGAAGGGGTCGCACGGCTTCAGCAGGTTCTTCGACGAGATGAACTTTTCAGAAAAATGCCGGATGGAGATGACAAAAGCGATCTTAAGGATAGCAGAAGATTACGAGGAGGATCTCGTAGTCTCCAATGGGAAAGTCATTAGGGCGCCTCGCTCTACAGAAAAGATCATAACCTTTTCCACCAGTGACAAGAGGACAGATGCGAGCCACCAGAGGCCTCTGTATGTGACGGCCATCATCAATGGCGTCGAGTTCAAAAGAGCGTTCGTCGACGGAGGAGCAGCAGTTAACGTTGTTTCGCTCCATACATTGAAGCTAGCAGGAATCCCAGAGTACAAGATTGTCAAGCGTCCATCCCCGTTGATGGGATTCGGGAGCGACTCCAGAATGACGATAGGATGGATCCGCCTGGGTATCCAGATCGGCAAAATCAAGTGCTTAGCGAAATTCTATGTCATAGATGCGAACACTACGTATCACATGATCATAGGTCGAGCCTGGATTCATCGCTTTGATGCTGTCCCTTCAACAGCTCACCAAGTGATGAAAGCTGTTTGGAATGACAGAATAGTCGAGATACCAGCTTCGACGAATCCATTCAACATGGATGAAGCGCATCTCAGTGAGGCGGTGTGGTTCACCGAGATGGAAGATGAGCAAACACCGGGACCATTCAACCCCACTCCTTTACCCCTATGGGAAGATATCAAAGACCAGTCACCTGCGGGAGTGATGGTGACAAGAGAGGATGCCAAGGAAAGCCGCCTACGCGAGAAGAAGCGCCGCGGATTGCCTACCAGCGAAAGAACGTGTACACTCTGAAAAGAATAGCAAAGTATGACCCTGAAGGCAAGGAGATAGAGATTTTCTGCGCCAATGGGAAGAAATGCTATCGCATATGAAGGTGCGTGGGGGTGTCCCCACGCGGGCATGAGGATATCCCTGAGCAAATCAACCAAATCGAGCAGGTTGCGGAGACAGAAAGACCGATGCCGAGCACTCTAGAAGAGTAACTCAAAGAAGCACCCGAATGCATGGAAGACAAACCAAGACCGCAAAAGCAAGAGCTGAAGGAGGTATTCCTAAGCCCGAACGAAGAAAAGAAGAGGCCGGTCTTTCTAAGTGCAGACCTCACAAGCGAGGAGGAGGAAAGATTGCTACATCTCTTGACCGAGTACAAGGACGTATTCGCATGGGAATATGATGAGATGCCCGTTTTGGACACGAGCATCACCATGCATCTGTTGGACGTTATTCCGGGATCCAAGCCGATAAAGCAGAGCACAAGAAGCTTTAGGCCGGAACTCAACGTGAAGATTAAGCAGGAGATTGTCAAACTCCTAGATGCCAAATTCATAGAGCCGAATCACAATCCCACATGGCTGGCCAACATTGTGCCAGTGGTAAAGAAGAATGGAAAGCTTCGCATTTGCGTGGATTTCCGGGATCTCAATCGTTTCTGCCCCAAGAACGATTTTCGCTCCCCAACATTGATTTACTTATTGATTCGACAGCGGGTCATCGCATGTTCAGTTTCATGGACGGCTTCAGTGGGTACAATCAGATCAAGATGGACCCTGAAGATGCACGGAAAACCGCATTCATCACCCCAGTGGGAGTATTCAACTATACGGTGATGCCTTTTGGTCTTAAAAACGCAGCTGCAACTTACCAGCGGGCCATGATGGCCCTGTTCCACGACATGATGCACAAGGAAGTTGAATTCTACGTGGACGACCTGGTTGTTAAATCCAAGGAGGAGGCAGACCATCTGGTGGATTTGCGGAAAGTGTTCAACAGATGCAGACGCTTTCAATTGAAGATGAACCCCATGAAGTGCGCATTCGGGGTAACATCAGGAAAGTTCTTGGGCTGCGTGGTGCATCGCCAAGGAATCGAGCCTGACCCTGCGAAAGTATCAGCCATCACTGGCATGACTCCGCCACATAACCAGAGTGCCTTGAAAAAATTCTTGGGAAAGCTATCATATCTGTGAAGATTCATCCCAGCGATTTCCGAAATTACCTTCTGTTTCAGTGATCTTCTCAAGAAATATGCGTTCGGGAAACTAAAGGAGCTGCTGACATCTTCAAAAGTAATGATCGCACCTCAGCTAGGATCACCGCTTTTGCTGTATCTGACGTCAACAAGGAAGTCTATAGGAGCTCTTCTGGCTCAAGAGTATGAGGGTCAAGAAAGGCCCATCTACTATATCTCCCGCATTGTGCAGCCCGCAGAATCAAGGTACACGGACATCGAGCGTCATTGCCTTGCTTTGTTCTTCGTAATAGAGAAGCTGAGACACTACTTCACTTCGCACAAAGTGGTGGTGGTCACAAAGAGTGATCCCATACGATATCTTCTGACTCCTGGGGGAAGATTGGCAAAATGGTATATGACCATCTCCCAATATGACATCACATGCGTGCGACCGCGGGCGATCAAGTCGCAGGCGGTGGCGGATTTGCTGGCACAGTTCCCCGATAACAGTCATGAGCCTGTGATTGAAGAAGAATTGGAGGGACCTGAAATCTATGCAGTTGAGTTGCCCTATTGGACGCTCCATTTTGACGGCTCGTCAACAAAGAAAGGTGGAGGCATTGGGATAGTCTTGACCAAACCAGATGGGGAAGTCATACAGATGTCCGCAAAGCTTGACTTCGCAGTCACCAACAACGAAGCAGAATATGAAGCCCTCATTGCGGGGCTTCACGCGGCAAAAGCTTTGGAAGTAAGAAATCTGACGGTTATGGGGGACTCCAAGCTAATCGTCAAACAAGCCTCGGGCGAGTATGGTTTGAAGGAGTTAAATCTACTGTCCTACCGGACCTTGGTACAAAAACTAGTGCAACAATTCTGCGACGTTAGGTACGAGCACAAGCCTCGAGCGGACAACAGGCATTCTGACGCTTTAGCTACCTTGGGATCCAAGGTCAGCACGGACAAATGTCCTGCAAGAATCTTGATTGAAGTGCGAACATCCTCGGCGTTGACAGAAGACGCGTGCGATGACGAACGCATGGACGATGCGGATTGGAGAAAGTCAATCTTACGGGCCATCGCAGAAGGCACGAGCAGCGAGAACTGGGCATCCACAAAGGGTTATTGCATACATGACAACACCCTTTATTACAAGGGCCCTGGCGGAATACTTATGCGATGCGTCTCCGAGCAAGAAGGACAGCTGCTATTAGAAAAGATTCACCAACATGCTTGCGGGGAAAGTGAGGTGTCAATCTATCGGAAAGCTCAGAGATATGGCATCCATTGGCCGGACATGTCAACGGCCGCAGCACTGATACAAGGAAAGTGCGAGAGTTGCACACTGATCAAGGACTCTTTACTCATTGCTCTGACCGACGATGATGCGGATTGGAGGAAACCACTCTTTGATTTTCTCACCCAGGGTATTGTACCCGAGTCGAGAAAAGAAGCTGAGAAACTAAGGAGGAAAGCAGCCCGATATGTGGTGCAAGAAAATCTGCTTTGGCGAAGGGGCCATGAAGGTAACTTGCTGCGATGTCTAGACAGCAGGGAAGCACAAGAAGTGATGGACCTTTCTCACCAGGTGGAACACCAGGGAGGTGCGAAATTATGTAGACAAATCCTCTCAATTGGATATTTCTGGCCCACTATGGAGGCTGATTGCCGCACCAAAGTACGACGCTGCCAGGAGTGTCAATTTAAAGGTAATCTAGTGCACGCTCCTGTTGTAGATCTACATGCATTGGGAACACCATGGCCGTTTCACACATGGGCTCTGGATTTTATTGGTCCCATTCGACCAACCTCGCACGGGAACCACTTCATTCTCACCGCGATTGAGTTGTTAACCAAGTGGGTAGAAGCGATACCGCTGAAGACGGCGAATGCGCTAGCTGTGGTCCATTTCATCCAAGAAAGCATCATATGCAGGTTCAGAATTCCCAACACCATCCTTTCGGATAATGGCACTCCTTTTGTTAATCGCCAGGTGGCTGCGAAGCTAGCAGAATACAACATCAGGCAGATATGCTCCACCCCGTACTACCCGAAGGGGAATGGGCAAGCAGAAGCAACCAACAAGACGCTATTGAGAATTTTGAGCAAGATGGTCGCAGATGACCACAAGAAGTGGGCTGATTCTTTGAGCATAGCCCTGTGGGCTTATCGTACTTCTCCAAGGATACCCACAGGGGTCTCACCATTCCTTTTATGCTATGGAGCTGAGGCTGTGGTACCTGCGGAAGTGAAGGTTAATTCTGCAAGATTGGCTTTCCACGCATTGTATGACAATCAACGCGATCATGACTTAGTCCTGCTAGAAGAGAAGCGGGAGCAGGCTAAAAGGACCAACAAACGATACCAAGAAAGGATCGCTCATGCGTACAATAAAACAATCCAACGTCGAGATTTCACAGTTGGAGATTTGGTCTTGCGCGCATCTGATCATTGCATGCGAGAGGCAGCTCACCCAAAGTTCGCAGCCAATTGGGAAGGACCTTTTGAAGTCACTGAAGTCTTTGACAGTGGCTACTGCAGCATACGGAGGTTACATGGAACAACCTCAACCCCAAGCTCAGTCAACATGCGCTGGATTAAGAAGTATTATCCTTAACTTCTCTCATTATATGCGTTATATTACAACGTTGCTTTATGCTCTGTATGGCTATGATTCGCACATCTTCTCTCCCATATGAGAGAATTGTAATCTCATCTCTCCCATATGAGAGTTCTATAATAAAAGACTTCTCCCAAATGAGAAGAACTTCATGCTTCTAGCTGACTTTATTGCTTCATTCAGTTCATTATTACTGTTAGCAAAAGCCTATCCGCCGTGATAGCAGCCCATGCAAATGCGATCTCAACTGATCTTTTAAGCCTATCTTTCCCGGTAGCAGCCTATGCAAATGCGATCTCAACTGATCTTTTAAGCCTATCTGTCACGATAGCAGCCTATGCAAATGCGATCTTAATTGATCTCTTAAGCCTATCTGCAACGATAGCAGCCTATGCGAGTACGATCTTAACTGATCTTTTAAGCCTATCTGCCACGATAGCAGCTCATGCGAATATGATCTTTTAAGCCTATCTGCCACGATAGCAGCTCATGCGAACATGATCTTAACTGATCTCTTAAGCCTATCTGCAACGATAGCAGCCTATGCAAGTACGATCTTAATTGATCTTTTAAGCCTATTTGCCACGATAGCAGCTCATGCGAACGTGATCTTAATTGATCTTTTAAGCTTATCTGTCAAGATAGCAGCTCATGCGAACATGATCTTAACTGATCTTTCAAGCCTATCTGCTACGTTAGCAGCACTATACAAATGCAATTTTAAAATGATTTTTAAGTCTATCTGCCATGATAGTAGCATTATGATCTTAAGTGATCTACAAAAGTCTATCTGCTAAGATAGCACCTGCACTTGAATCTAAAGTGAATCGCAAGCCTATCTGCCAAGGTAGCAAAGCTACGTAAATACGATCTCGAACGATCTAAAAGTATATCTGCGAAATTATTCGACAGATAGCCAATCATAGCACAAATGCAAAGTGCGAATACAACACTGCAAAAGGCGAAATTTGCCGATACGCGTGCGAAATTATAAATTGTTGTAACAAGACAGCAAATCATACAAAGTGATTTATCATTATGAGTCAAAATGACTTTACAATTTATCTGTCTAGATAACAGCTCACAAGCGAAAAAGCTCAAATCAAACTAACTACGCAGCCAACATGGCTTACAATACATCTAAAAGGTAACTTACAAGCAAGAAGTTACACATGGGGGGAATCCTAACTGAAAAAGGATGGACCTAACGGTCCTAGCAGAAGCTATGCGATACAAAGATCTGCGACCAAAGATCTGTAGCAAGTAGGGTCTTGCTATAAAATGAACGTCCTACAAACGTCACAAAAGCTATGCGACGCTATGTTCAAGATCCCAGGATTTGACACGGCCATTCTTTGGTCTTACGCCTAAGAGACGTTCCTGAGGAACCACCTGTTTTGGCGTATGCGGCTGTGAAGAACAGGGGAGCAGTCATTCCTCGGGCAAAGGGCTCCTTGTCCACGGAGACGAGCGCAATGGCTCGCCACCCTGAGCTCACGAACGTGGTGGAGAATGATCAACCTCCGGGCATGCTGGAGGAGAATTCCGCCGTTCATTACGAGTCGGTAGCAAGGTCAGTACGGCGCTGCACCTCGCCGGGAGGCGGCCGGAAACATGACCTGCAAGCATAATAGACGAAGAAAATTCTTCGAGCAAACATGAGGTATTATCTGCATCTTCTTTACGATAGTTATAAAGATCAATAAGCATTATGAAGCAGATCTTGGAAACTATTTCTATAGCACAAAGCACAAACTCAGGTTTCACAACTTGAAGCTGCCATGAATCAACGAAAAACAAGCGTTGAAGCCAGCAGTCGTAAGGACTCACGGCAAACCACATTGTGGGATGAAGAACCCAAATGGCAAAAGGCAGGGTTTTTATAGGCCTTGTGAAGACTCTGCTGTTGCCAAGCTGAGTCAGGAGAATTTGAAAAGAAGGTAAGGATCAATCACTTACGCCTTGAAAAGAGGTAACAATCAATTACCTTACTAAAGGCTACGACGATTCGGTTGCGTATCCTAATTAATGACGGATGGTCATGATTCGGATGGACTTCCCAAGGAAAGCGTGCTTATCTAATGAGCAATTAGCGCGAAAATCAAGGCAGAATATCAATTGCTGACGTCATAAATTGATATGCACAGAGATATTCGAGAAAATCCCGAAAGGTCAAAACGGGCATTTCAATTCTTTTTTTTTGAAAAAAAAGGGGGGAGAAACCCTAACAACATTACAATAATGTTTCAGCTACTTATCTGCTACTTTTCAAAATAGACCCTTGATCAAGGAGTCATGAGGAGTAAACTGACGGCTCAGATTTTCCAATTGCTCCGCTTCTTGCTTCAATTGCTCGCATTTGGCGTTCATCTCATGAAAGAGCTTCACAGCCTCTTCAACCTTTTGCTTTTGCTGCTCTACCTTCTGCTTCTCAGCTGCGAGGTTTTGGTGGCCGCGTTTCAAAGTCACGACCACGCGAATCAGGGTAACTCTTTTGATAAGAAACCCGAAGCCCAGCTTGCCTTGAACTTTGGCGAGAAGATTTTGGCACATGCCAAAAAGCAATTCCGCGCTCTGAGGAGAAATGGTCGCAGGTGTGGCCGCGGACAGCTGCTCCAAAATCCAGATAGCTTCAGTGAGAAATAGCCTCCTGTCGAAGGGCCCTATCTCCAGAGACCTCGCAAATAATTGGGGGTAGGAGAGGCGCATCCGAACTAGCCAGTCCACGTCGGCTTGCTTCAACCCTAAAGCAATGTCAAAGCTAAGTTATACTATCAAGTTCACAAATGAAGAATGCAAGATGCGAATAGCAAAACGCGACATACCTGTTCCTTCAAGGATCTCGCGCAGAGAAGGAATGCGCACTGTCGGGGTAGTTGAAGACGATCCTCGCTCTATTACCCTTCTATCAGCTGCGAGCTCTAACTCCTCATAATTGGAGGGAAGAGTATAAACCACACCAGGTGCGATTGCAGCCCCGACCTGCGAACCCCAAAATTTCCACGCAGGAAGAGGTGCCGCAGGCTCAGTCATTGCTGGAGGCATGGTGGCAGCAGAAGTTGTAGCTTGATGAGGAATACCTTCAGGTGCGCTAGCGTCAGCAGCGTTCGTTCCTATTTCCTCGGCACCAGCACGGGCATCTTCCTCCATCAACACAGTGTCATCTTCGGCATCATCAGAAAGTTCGATGACGTCCTCAAGGGGCTCTCCTGCATATTCAGCAGCTGCGACGGGCTTCTCGGTATGAGAACTCGACACCGGGACATAGGACGCAGAAGATTGATTCCTTTGCTCCAACACAGTTTCATCAGCATTGCCTGCGATACAAAATACGATGGTGTGAGGTAACTTGTATCGTATGTTATTTTATTATCTTTCGTAAGCTAAGAGCGAGCACCTCCACGCGATGGTGGGATTGCAGCATCCTCGTCATATGCTAAGGACGTGTAACTGATAACTCTCTTTTAGGAGTTATTAATATACTTTCTTATGACTTGTATTAGTCTTATTTCACATGATTTATATGTTATATTTGCACAAACATGTGAATTTGATGATGTATAAGCCTAAGAGTGAAAAGTTGTGTTTCTAGCTTATTTGTGCATGTTTTCTCTCATATTTGCTATGATAATTGCACGGGTTGTTGAGTGTTGTGTATCTCAGGTAAAATAGGTGCAATGGAGCTTATGAGATGCTTGGATATGCTTGGAATGGAGCTAGATGAAGAGGAAAAAAGGAGACACACAAACGAAGAAAAGTTGGAAAAGTCACACAGGACCAGCCTGCACTCTTTTCGATTCCCAGGAAAATCTACAAAGAATTTTGAAGCAAGGCTTGCGGCATTGGAAAGTAGACATCCGTAGCTTTCCAACGGTATATGGTAGGCCCGAAGACGAGTCCGTATGAGGGAGATACAGCCCGCGCAAAATCAACAAATAATTCTGTCCGGGAATTACAAAGTAGAGGGGCTGAAGTGCAATTTCGGTTAGTTTTCATTAAAAAACGTGCCCAGCTGGTAAAAAACGGGCAGAGACGACCTAAGGAAGGAGGATTCACGTACGGGAGCCATTGGAGAGCACCTAGGAGCTTGGGGATTGCACGGATTCGCCAAAGCTTTGGCGATTTCATCGTTTGATTCTTCTCTTACCCTTTCTTTTATCATTCTATGGAGAATACTTGTGATTTTAGCATAACAATGAGTAGCTAATTTCTTTATTAGGCTCTATGGAGAGCCTAGGGTTATGACTTAGACTTATTTTCCGGATTTTGTTGATTGATTCATGCGTTTGATCCAATTAATGTTTATTATTCTTCATCTTGTATTGTGAATCCGTAAGCTAAGGCTATTGACACGTGTTAGTGATGAATGGAATGACCATGTTAGATGAAGATGATGAACTAGTTGAATTCATAGCTCAATATTACAAACTAATTGATTAGAAATAATGATCTAGGCTTAATTCTTAGCAACAAGGGAGTCGCGAACCGGAGTTGTTAGTGAACTAGGTGGGTGCTCGACAGAGACTTAACCCGGTTACGAATAAGATCATGTTTTTAGTCCCGAATCAGTGAGACCGATAGGTGAGATGAATAGGAGTAGTCATGTGTGGGTAGATTCGGTTGAACTAGTTAGGTGAGTGAATCGGTGGACCGACAGGACCCGGTGAACGAAGTTGACTAGCCAGCTAGAACGTAACAGTAGATGGAGGTGGACCGACAGGACCCAAAATAAACTGTTACGTAAAATTACATGAGATCGACAGAAGATTGTAAGTGCTATTACCCGGCATAATCAGTTAGTGAGTAATGTGTTTCAATACAAATTCCGGAACTGTCTAAAGACCCTAGGTGATTCATAGATCGCCTAGTTTTCTCCATACTTTGATTAAATTCTTTTAATTGAAAAATACAAAAATATTGTCTCTACATTCATTTTATTCAGTCGCTTGTTTGTGGGTGACGAACACTCAAACCACTTCTTACCGGTTACTTAAGTATCTTCTAATTAATTCTTAACTAGCTAGTAGTCGTCTATTTCCCTGTGGGTTCGACAACCTGAGTTTTAATACTCAATCTTTATTACTTCGACCGTGCACTTGCGTATACACGTAAGAAATCGTGTCAAGTTTTTGGCGCCGTTGCCGGGGAATTAAACGGTTTATTAGTTTAATTAAAAATTAATTTAGGATACTTCTTTTAGTTTTTTTTTGTTACTATCTGTTTACCTCACGGGTGTGCTAGTGTTGCTTTTTCAGGTAGCTATGGCGGAAGGTCAAGGGCAGATTAGCCTCACCACAGAGCAGCTACAAGCTTTGGTAGCTGAAGCTGTAGAGAAAGCATTGGCAGCAACATCTATACCGCACTCGACCTCAATGCCATATAATCGATCAGGGAAAGCAATAATCCAGGCATTTGAGGCGGACCTTAAAGGAAGGGAGCCAGCAATTGTGGTGCCACCAATTCAGGCAGAAACCTTCTGTCTTAAGCTGGGCACAATTCAATTTGCGCGGGATCAGTGCACTTTTGCTGGGACAGACGAGGAAGACCCACATGCATTCATTGGGAGATTTCAGAGCCACTGTGGGCTAATCCGATATAGAGGGGTCACATCTGAAGCGCTCAAACTAATGCTCTTTCCTCATTGTCTCAAGGGAGCTGCTATGGATTGGCTGGACTCTATGCCATCCTGTTCAATCAAAACGTGGGAAGAGTGTGTCGCACAGTTCATGAGTAAGTTCTATCCTATCTCACGTGTGATTCAGCTTCAGAATGAGATCTGGATGTTCAGGCAAAAGCAAGATGAATCACTTGTCAAAGCATGGCATCGCTTCAATCATTTGCTACGTAGATGTCCCAACCATGGTATTGACAAGCGACAGTTAATCCAGGTCTTTTATGATTCACTTGGACAGCCCAATAGAGAAAAGATGGATATAGAAGCTGGGGGAAACTTCTTATTTAACTGTGATCATGAAGGGGCATATGCATTGATGAGATGCTTGGTTCAGCAAGAAGAGAGCATGGATTACCAGTACAGGCACATGGAACTGGTAAGAGATGAAAAGATGGCTTATAACACTGTTCAGGTGAATGCGGTAGAGGTAGTGCATGAAGCAAATGTTTCAGAGATGCATTAGCAGCAGCCAGTACCACCATTAGAGTTGACCGATATGACAGGGATAATAAAGACGATGGCTCAGCACATGACAGACATGTCCACACAGGTCAGCTCTGTAGCAATTGCACTTCAAGTTGCTCAAGCAGAAATAAAAGATCTAAAGGAACAACTTGAACAAAGGGCACTGGGTAGCATTGTTGACACATCAGAGGGACAGGCTCAAGCCATCACCACTCGAAGTGGTATTGCACTTACAGATCCTCCATATCCGAGTCATGCCAGAGCGGAAGCCTCAAAGGCGAAGGAACATGAAGTCTTCGATTCTGAGAAGACACCTGTCATGATCCCCCAATCAAAGGGCATGACTCCACCAGACGAGGAGGAGCATACTCAGGTACCACTTTCATCTTCTCCTTCTTCTTCAGAACTTCCATACCCATTACGTACTATGAAGAAGAAGGATGATTCTGAGGAATACAAGCGCTTTTTGAATGTCTTCTCTAAACTGCATATCAATATCCCATTGATTGAGGCACTTCAAAAGATGCCTAAGTATGCTCGATTTATTAAAGATGCAGTTCTTGGAAAGAAAGGGGTGGATGAGTTTCAGAGAGTGAACTTAAATGAACAGGTCAGTTCATGTGTTTTGCATGGGTTACCTCAGAAAAAGAAGGATCCAGGTAGCTTTGTCATTGAGGCTACATTGGGTGATTCCTACACTGGAAGAGCTCTTTGTGATCTGGGAGCCAGCGTGAATTTTATGCCGTTGTCGGTATTCAAAAAGTTAGGTGTGGGGGAGCCCCCGAAAACCTGGATAACCCTCCAATTTGCAGACAAGTCATCCAAGAAAGCATGTGGGATGGTTAAAGATGTGCTAGTGAGGGTCGGAAGTCTGATCATTCCGGCTGATTTTGTTATATTGGATATGCCAGTAGGTGATGTTCCGCTAATTCTGGGTAGGCCATTCCAGGCAACTGGTCGTACTCTCATTGACGTAGAAAATGGAGAACTGATTATGAGGGTACATGATGACATGGAGACTTTTCGGGTCTTCAAACCGTCACCCCAGTGTTCATGGGAGTATCAGCCAGGGGTGCCGTTTGCTGTACAAGTGAAGCGCCAAATCCCAGAGTTTTCGCAAGGGAATCCACCTGACTACTGGGAAAGAAATAAGCCATCAGCGGTGCACGCACATGAAGCAGTGCTTCAAATCCAACACAGGAAAGCTAAGCTGGAAGCGGCACAATGTTCCAGACCACCCTCGTGAGGTGGCAGAGGTAACTGGGTCGGGCCGTCGACCGTAAATTACAGGCGCTTGTTGGGAGGCAACCCAACGTACTTTTATGCTTTCGTATAGATAGTGTGTTTTAAATAATGTCGTGTGTGTTCTTCATATTATATAGTTTATCTGAGAGGCGAGAGAGTCAGGATCTCATGTTTGAAATGAGTCTCTACAGGTTACAGGGTGAAGACGCGGTCCGGAATCCCCTTCTTGATGCGTGAAAAGAGGAAACGCAGAAAAATCGAGAAAGCAACATAACGATCACAGACTTTGAGGTCATAAATTCCGAGTTTACTCCAGAAAATTTGGAGTCACTTGTGCAAAATCAAAACGGGCGCGAGACGAGCTTTCCAACGCTATATTACACGCACGCATCGGAGTCTGGGGTAGCAAAAAAAAAAAAAAAAAAAAAATTGATTGAAGCTGGAGTCAGGGGTGTTCGCATGAACACCCCCTGTGTTCGCAGGAACAGACAAGGGGCAAAAAACCCACTGCTCAATATTAAGAACAAGAAAATATGTTCACACGAACAGTGTTCGTGCGAACACTGAATTGTTCGTACGAACAGGGGCAAAAGGGGGTTTTCGATGCTTTTTTGAAGGCCAAAGAGGAAATTGGGGTAACTTTTTGATCTGTCGGGCTATACCAGAGGGTTGTTGTTCATCCTCTGGTAAACACAGCACCCTCAAACCTCCTCCAACTCTCTGCTAGCCCGATCGAATCCGTACTCCGGCGGCTCTCTCTGTCACTCCGGCGACCTCAGCATCAGCGGCAGCCTCCACCACCGTAAGTCACCACCGCTACCCTCCTTTCTCTTCCCCGACCCTGTCCTCCACCGCCTCCACCGTTGAACCAGGCGATTCTTCGCCATGGATTCCGGCCACAAGGTCAGCCAAAACCCGAACAACCCAACCCCCGAAACCCACCAACGAACCACTGCTCCGCCCTCTCCTCTTCCACTGTATCACTCAAAACTGACAGTCGATTCCTCTCTCGCACCGTCCGACCAGAGACCCACAGCCACCACACCGAAATTACCAGCCCTCAATCTCTCTCTCTCTCTCTCTCTCTCTCTCTGCTTCGAATTGAAAACCCAAACCCAGACCTCTATCTCTCTGTGATTCCCCCTTCTCCTTCGTCCATGGCAAGACAAACTCAGAACCCACAACCTTCTATGCCATCCAATTAAACCCAACCAGATGATGAATCTCTTTTCTCACCAACACGCTAATGGGGAAGATGATAATTATGATGATGAAGAAGATTTCAAGGCTCCTCCTCCTCCTTCACAACAACAACAACAAGCATCACAAGAAGATGGAGGAGGCAGTGGTATCTTCTAATTGATTCTTTAGGAGGCAGTTAACAGGTTGTGTTTTGGTTGTAGTTGCTGGTTGTGGTTGTATGGTCATGGAGGTACTGGGTTAAGGCCAGTGGAATTGATGTATGTTTCAGGTTCGTTATTGATTTTTGATAAGTGGTAATTCAGGTGGGGAAAGAGGAAGGTGAATGGAGAATGGCCATGGTTTTATGGGTTATTGGCAGTGAGTAGTTATTTTAGTTGTGGGAGTTGGTGATTACAGAGGGTTGAAGTTGGACGAAGGTGTGTTGCAGTGGGGGTTATGGGGGTGGTTTGGTTATGGAACAGAGGGTGTTGAAGTCAGGTTTGGGTTGATTTGTGGTCAGGAGTTAAGGAAGCAGGTTATGGTTTTGGTGTACTGTTTGAATTGGAAGTTGAATTGGCATTGGAACTGTTGGGTGGGCTGTTAATCGAATTCATGTTGGAATTGAGAAGAATTATCTGGTGAAAAAGGAGAGACTGACACAGCAACAACTGACACACAAGAACGGGATATCTTCTCGGCCAATTTCGACTCAAAGGGACAAAGTAAAATCAGTGCTTTATGCATCTCAATTCTCAATACTGTGATGTTAATAAGAATTGTTGGATGTATTGTTTATGGAATTAAGTGATGGGTGTTGAGAATGAGATGAAGGAAGGAGTTAGTGAGGGTGTTAAAAGGATGAATTGACACAATAAGACAAAGAGCACAAAGCAGCTTATATGGATTCGTCCAAGTTCTAAAAATAAGGAAGATTGACGAAGACATCGACCCCGATGTGCTACGGCGCATTCGACCATCACGGGAGTTGGCATTAGTGTAGACAATGCGAGCTCGGGGATTCTTCGTTCATTCTTTTTCTCGTTCTCTTTTCGTCAGCAGCAACAGGATCAATCGACCCCGGTGTGTTCTACACACTCAACCGCAAGGGAGCTTGCATTGTTCCGCACAATGTTAGCTTGGGGATTGTTCTCGCTATCTCAGTCAGCACCTATCGGATTTCGTCCCCGACCCTGTGTCGGTTGTGAGTATTCTTCTCTCTCTTTACTTACCGTTTAGGCACATCGTACTTGCTCTAGGATTTTATTTTTAGAATTCTAGGGAATTACTTGAGTACTTGCTTAATTTCGGTACACACAACTTGTCGCGTGCACGTAGCTTGACTTATCTCTACATTTATTGTAGCTACCTTCTTGTGTCGTAGCTTTGACTCCGAGTAGAATCACCGCCCCTTGCATTTGAATGTTGAGTCTTCTTGGTTAACCTCTAAATTCGTTGAGGACAACGAAGCGCTCAAGTGTGGGGGGTGTTTTAGTCTTGACTAGCCAGTCAGTGTTTGCATCGCCATGTCTGCATATAGTTGTTCGTGTCGTATTGTGTCTAATTTTGTAGTCCCTGTCGTGATATTGTGATAGTATGTCGTATTGTGACTTGTTAGTCGTGTATATACTTGTTTGTGTTTGTATTTAATATTGCACGTTTTCTTATTTGAGTCTACCTACCCTATCGACTGTTTTGTGTAGTTTCGTTCGTGTCGGCTTGCATGTAGTGTAGGAATTATATGAAAAAACCAAAAAAAAAAAAAAATCAAAAAATTGAAAAATCCAAAAAAATTAAAAAGATAACATTTTGAGAAAAGGGCAATCAAAAGAGGCTAAAATTTGATAAATCGCCAAGTGTGAGGATTTTAGGTATAGGGCATGATTCGCGACCGACGACGTGAGTCCCCCCTAGTAGGTATAGAGAGACTTTCTTTACGGGAGTGCCTACCTATTTTTAACACTTACGTGATTTTCAAAAACTCAAAGTGTGTGCCTATTTTCTTACAAGAGCTGAGCTAGGTGTGAGCTAAACAAGCCGAACATCCATGTGTACGTCTTAGGTAGTCGCCAACCCGCCTCGTAGTGGCACACGAAACAGCTGTGCGAGGACGTGTATTAGAGCACTCACTGCTTTTAGATTTCACCTTGTAGGATCATTAGACGCCCCAATTTTGAACCTTGGATTCTTTCTAGCCTTCGGACCTAGGGTGACGATTCTTGGCCTTCATCACAAATTGATTAGAATCACCACTTTAGTGCGTCACGAGGGGGTTGTGTAGTTGAGGGGGTTCGATGAGGGAGTGAGTATACATTTCGTTGAGTTCTACGTCTCGCTTGCACTTCATTGATTATCTACGAGGGGATGCGAGGGTGAGTGAGTGGGCTTGCACACTTCGGTGTGGCGGTGTTCCATGCCACTGCATCATGGACACAGTTGTGGAGAGCCGTGAGTGCGTGAATCTAATACGCACGGAATTGGGTTGGGTGAACTTAATTGGTGGATCGTGCTAGGTACCGGTTTTGATTACTTTGGTGTAGGAGGATCGGTTGGATTAGGCACGAGATACATTCATCTTCGGGACTACTTGAGAAGGGACGTGGTGACATTCGAGTGTGGGGGTGTCGACTTTTGACTCCGGACATTGAGAGTGAGCTTGCGACGACTCCACTCCCACACATGTACTTTATTGATTTTGCGGCTTGGACTTGGCATGGACTTTGATTGAGTTAGGAGGAGATGATATTTGTATGTGATATTCATTCATCAATTTACGTGTTTCCTTCTCCTAGCATATTTGATTAGTATTTGAAGACCACTCGGATAGTATTGTTGGACTGTGATGGTAATTTGAGAGAATTGTAAAAAAAAAAGAAAAAAAAAAACAGAATGAGAGAAAAAGAAAATGGAGAGATGAAATAAAGCTTGAGTTGGAATTGAATTGAAACGAGTGGTGGAGCTACTTTGACGACGGCGGTTCACGTTTCATGCACGACAAACGACGATGGCCACGGAGATCACTAGTGTACCGGGGTGTGAGGGAATTGAGGGCCGGAGGTGGTGAGCTTTGGGTTTTGGTTCCTATCATCGTGGTGAGGGTGTGTGAGATGTGGGATTTGATGTGAGAATGTGACGCTTAGGACTTTATTTCGACGAGATTATCTTTATGTCCCTAAGCCTCATCATGTGAAAACCGTTAGCGGATTAGGAGCTCGGACCTTGGATGTGGCTTTGCCTAGCGTAGTCTCTTATTTAGTGGCACACGCGAAGAGGTAGCGTACTCTTGTACTTAGTAAAGTTAGGCTTTCTATACTAACTAGGGGAGAGTCTCGTTGTCGAGTTTAGTTTCAACTCATGCTTTGTTCCTAGGATTCTCATCACTTCATGATAATCGATTTAAGCCAAGGGAGATTGCCCGATCTCAACCAAAAAGATAAAAAGTGTGTTTTGTGTATATATGTGTTTGTGTAGGATCGATTTGTAGTTTGCATTTGCATCATATTGTTGCATTGTCGAGTCTTGTGTCGTTTGCGTCTTGAGTCGGCTAGTAAATACTGGTTTTACTCGGGACGAGCAAAAGGTAAGTGTGGGGGTATTTGTTAACTCTCTTTTAGGAGTTATTAATATACTTTCTTATGACTTGTATTAGTCTTATTTCACATGATTTATATGTTATATTTGCACAAACATGTGAATTTGATGATGTATAAGCCTAAGAGTGAAAAGTTGTGTTTCTAGCTTATTTGTGCATGTTTTCTCTCATATTTGCTATGATAATTGCACGGGTTGTTGAGTGTTGTGTATCTCAGGTAAAATAGGTGCAATGGAGCTTATGAGATGCTTGGATATGCTTGGAATGGAGCTAGATGAAGAGGAAAAAAGGAGACACACAAACGAAGAAAAGTTGGAAAAGTCACACAGGACCAGCCTGCACTCTTTTCGATGCCCAGGAAAATCTACAAAGAATTTTGAAGCAAGGCTTGCGGCATTGGAAAGTAGACATCCGTAGCTTTCCAACGGTATATGGTAGGCCCGAAGACGAGTCCGTATGAGGGAGATACAGCCCGCGCAAAATCAACAAATAATTCTGTCCGGGAATTACAAAGTAGAGGGGCTGAAGTGCAATTTCGGTTAGTTTTCATTAAAAAACGTGCCCAGCTGGTAAAAAACGGGCAGAGACGATCTAAAGAAGGAGGATTCACGTACGGGAGCCATTGGAGAGCACCTAGGAGCTTGGGGATTGCACGGATTCGCCAAAGCTTTGGCGATTTCATCGTTTGATTCTTCTCTTACCCTTTCTTTTATCATTCTATGGAGAATACTTGTGATTTTAGCATAACAATGAGTAGCTAATTTCTTTATTAGGCTCTATGGAGAGCCTAGGGTTATGACTTAGACTTATTTTCCGGATTTTGTTGATTGATTCATGCGTTTGATCCAATTAATGTTTATTATTCTTCATCTTGTATTGTGAATCCGTAAGCTAAGGCTATTGACACGTGTTAGTGATGAATGGAATGACCATGTTAGATGAAGATGATGAACTAGTTGAATTCATAGCTTAATATTACAAACTAATTGATTAGAAATCATGATCTAGGCTTAATTCTTAGCAACAAGGGAGTCGCGAACCGGAGTTGTTAGTGAACTAGGTGGGTGCTCGACAGAGACTTAACCCGGTTACGAATAAGATCATGTTTTTAGTCCCGAATTATTGAGACCGATAGGTGAGATGAATAGGAGTAGTCATGTGTGGGTAGATTCGGTTGAACTAGTTAGGTGAGTGAATCGGTGGACCGACAGGACCCGGTGAACGAAGTTGACTAGCCAGCTAGAATGTAACAGTAGATGGAGGTGGACCGACAGGACCCAAAATAAACTGTTACGTAAAATTACATGAGATCGACAGAAGATTGTAAGTGCTATTACCCGGCATAATCAGTTAGTGAGTAATGTGTTTCAATACAAATTCCGGAACTGTCTAAAGACCCTAGGTGATTCATAGATCGCCTAGTTTTCTCCATACTTTGATTAAATTCTTTTAATTGAAAAATACAAAAATATTGTCTCTACATTCATTTTATTCAGTCGCTTGTTTGTGGGTGACGAACACTCAAACCACTTCTTACCGGTTACTTAAGTATCTTCTA
Organism: Linanthus parryae; assembly: GCA_023055425.1. NCBI lineage: Eukaryota > Viridiplantae > Streptophyta > Magnoliopsida > Ericales > Polemoniaceae > Linanthus > Linanthus parryae. The sequence continues at coordinate 44,389,350 of JALGPY010000009.1, forward strand.
ATTAATTCTTAACTAGCTAGTAGTCGTCTATTTCCCTGTGGGTTCGACAACCTGAGTTTTAATACTCAATCTTTATTACTTCGACCGTGCACTTGCGTATACACGTAAGAAATCGTGTCAGTAACCTTGCCCTATTAATGTGTCTTCATTAAGCATGTCTTTATGGTGAGCGTGACCTGGGGCGCGAAGAAACCAGTCATGATTAGGTTTGGGTTGCTAAAGCCTAGTTCACACATATCGCTCGAATGATTACCTGAGGGTTCACCGCACTTGCCTACTAGCCAACGGCGAATGTCAGCTTTTGACACACCATGCCTTAGTGCACCGACAATAACATCTCGATAAGTTCTTGCGAGATTAAAAATCTCACCTTCATTGCCACCTGCGATTTCTTCAAAATCTGCTTGGGCTTGCTCTAGAGCTGCCGCATCTTCTTCTGGAGCCGCATCCTCCTCTTAACCTCGAGGAGCCATCTCTTCTAGATGCACATCTTCCTCATCAGTTGGACGCACTAGGTCGTCGACGTGTTGCTCTTCTAGGCTCCTTTGCTTCACGCGTTCGAGTTCCTCTTCTTCTCGCTTTCTTCTCCTTTCAGCAGCTTCCGCAGCTGTCCTCCTGGACTCGGCGAGAATGTCCTCGCTTATGGTTTCATCAGAAACACCAGAATGAGCACCCCTCTTCTGCTTCTTGGCCAGAAGACCGCTGATGGTCTCATCATCATCATCTGCGAAGAAACAATTTGTTCAAACCAGATTGCAAAAGAGTTAAGATAATGAGAAGAGAAGTACGATTGAGATACCTCCTGATTCTTCCTCATGAATCGCATCACCCTCTCTGTCTCTGGCATCTTCAATTCTTTCCTCTTCTTCATCTCCTTCTCTTGGCTCCCGCCTCTCCTCTTCTTCCTCCTGGCCGAACGGAACAAAGGTCTCCGCTGCGAGCTGCTTCCGCGCTTTACTGGTCATGCGACCTTTACCTTTATTCCTGGCAGAGAGGGACCTCGCAGGAGGGGAAGATGGAGCGCTCCTAGGGGAAGAAATTGTGATTCCTCTTTGTCTGGGCCTTTTCGCTCTCGGATCAGCAGTCGCTGGAGGAGATGGATCATTCCTGGGAGGAGACAAGGCTGGAGTGTTGTCTATTAGCGAATCAGCAAAAGCATTCATGATCTCGCGGATTTTGGTCTCAACAGCGGGATCCATCTTTGATGCCAGCCGAACTGGTTGTCCTTGCCGTCTTGCAGTAACAATGGTGGTAACCAGCGATTTGGAACGCTCACCAGATGCAAATCTCCTCACATGGCACTACAACAGAAAGCGAAGCATGAAGTTTTTGACATATTGGAATAAGGAAACTTAACGCATACGAGAGAAATTGCTTACCTTGGCGAAAGTTTCGCTATATCTGATGACATGTGTGCACAAGAGATTCCGGCGGGGAGACCTCCGTGTGCACCGTGTGTAGTGGATCAAGGATCGCACAGGAAGAATAGGGGTGTGTGTAGGGAGAGAGTAAGTCAGTAGCAATGTCTGAGAGAGAGACAGAGGTTTGGCAGAGCTTCCGCGTAGGGCAAGTGTGTTCTCCTTTGTATGGAAAGGTTAACGATATATATATACTGGAGAACGTGACCGTTGTAGTGTGGTTAATGCGCCCATTAATGGCGGCTTAATTAGCTTAACCATAACGGCACGTTCGTCCGAGTATATAGGAACCGTTATAGCACGTGGTGCGCGAATACCGGAACCGTTACGAGGTTGACCGGGTTTGACCGGATTGACCGGGTCTAGGGAGCTCGTGCCATAGATCTCTCAAAACAGTTACTAAAGGTCGCGCGCGGGCTTGGCTCGCACGCGACAGGGCTTACTCTAGCCTCCAGACCACTAAGTCCCTACAAGTCCCGTGCAGTGGTATGCGAGGGCTCTGTCTCGCAGCCCCCACACGGATCAGCTCGGCTAGTGATCCTGTGTCTATGGAGCACAATATGGTGTGCTGGATGGTTGCCACGTGGCCAAGATCTGTCATGTCAGAAAGCAGTATCTACATTAGCCCCCTTTCTGCGCGTGAAGACTCATAGCCGTATAGACTTCCATGCGCGGAAACCAACATACGCGTCGCCGCCACGCACCAATTCAAATACGGGTAAGTTCAGCCCCCGTGCGTGTCATTATGACCTAAAACCCCTAGAGTCGTGCCGTCTGACCTTTAGGGTTTTAGGCGTGACGTCAGCTTGTCCTGTGATTGCGCGATTCGACGGTGACGGTTGCGATTCGACTATCGAAAGGACGCAACCCTTCATTGTTTAGGATAAATACCTTGTATCCCCCATTATTGCAAAGCATCACTTCTTTCTCTTAAAGTGAATGGTACCCGGAGATCTTCGAGAGCAGATCCAGATAATCAATCACCAGTTCAGAACTGCAAATCGTATTCTTCAATTGTGCATATCCAAGCAGGCTTCAAGAAAACAAGGTTGGCCTCGTTTACTTTTGATTTCAAATACCAGTGTCTGCCTTGAACTGCGTTGAATCTGTAAACCCATGAGATCTGTGAAGAGGCTTTGATCTTTGAACCCGCTTCGTTTTAATCTTTCAACAATATTGGATCTTGCAATTCCCGAATTTCTGAAATTGGTACCGGAACTGTTCGTTTTCCTTCGCATAGATCTTGAATTCCAAAATTCAAACTGAAGTGTGGTATTTCTCCCCCTTTTTTTTTTCTTTCGCAGGGATGGCCAAGACAAGAGTAACCAGACCCGTCAAGGAAGATGAAGAGATACCCGACCTTCCGCAGGCCTTGTGGCGAAAAGCCCCCGTTTTAGGCGGCAAAGACTATTACCATGCGAGGGTAAAGGCGAAGAGGATGCCTGATCCTGTTCCAGTTGAGCGATTGCTGACGTTGACTCGCCCAGTTAACTCAGCCCTGCTCGAGTGGGTTGGTTCCGAGGATGTAGTTCGATTGGGAATCGAAAACGGGCACTTCCCATACACTGCGATTTCTACTCAGGCGTTCGTCCAGAAATTGGACTATATGGATGAGTGGATTGACCACGTATTGGATCATCACGCCGAGACTCTTAATGAAGCCGGCGTATACTTTGCTATCCAGGCTATGAAGGGTGCTGCCGTGAAGTTGGATCAGTCCATGCTTCTAGACCTTCTGTCCCGTTACTCGCCTGCGACTCATACGTTCCATTTTGCTGAGTTCGAGGCTGCCCCCACGCTCGAGGACGTGCAAATGCTATATGAGCTTTCCCCCATGGGCGAGGTAGACCCTCTGACTCCCTTGAGGACATCTGCGGAGATTGCCTTGTACACGCAGATGGAGGAATGCTTGGCAGAGGTGAATTAAATTTCCACTCGGTGGACCACTACCAAGCCTCTTCCTAACTGGCAGCTGGTTGATACGTCCGCGAAGAATACCTGGAATAAATGGTTGCAGTACTTCTTTCGCGATTATGCGAACAGCAGCATTACTAAGAAACTTCTGAACGAGGACCCGGAGGCCGAGAATTACGTAGAGGGCAAGGGCTACCATTTGACCCTTTGTTCTTTTCTCTGTGCCTGGCTATCAAGGTATCTGATTGATGGTCATCCCCATGATGGAGTCTTCTACCATGTGTTGCCTCTTGCTGTGAGGCTCGCTCTTGGCCAGAGGGTCGCACTCGGACCCTTGGTCTTGGGCACGCTGTACTATAGGCTTGATCAGCTGGTTCTGGCTATGAGGGAGTCGCGTGGCCGCCTCGATGTACTGACCTTTGTCAATATATCCTTTTTGACAATGTGGGTGTTCGAGCGCTGGCCGTCTTATGCTCCAACTGCTCTTCAACTTGAAAAGTGGTGTCCCCCAGGCGAGACAGAAGCACGTAACAGCGGAAGAGCTGCGAGATGGTTCGGAACAGGCAACCCCAAGTGCGTTTGGAGTTTGATATGCGACAAACGGAAGGAGTTTACTGCCAGGCCCTATGCCACGCGTATTGAGAATGTGAGATGGTTTCCAAAGCTGTACCCCTCTAAAGGCATGGTCTTTTCAGAAGAGCTTCTCTTTGAAAGGGGACCTCACTTCCATGAGCGCTACCGCGAGTTCTTTTGCTGGTGTCTGCGAGGTTCCCTTCCTGCCCTCGCAGAGCATATCCGTGAGCTCGCGCCGAGGTATGAGAAGATCACCGTGGACGTTGACCCCACTAGAGTTTCTCCTCAGTTTGGTTTTGATGCGGTGGCCCCATCAATCTGGCCCCAGTCCATTGTCAGAGGATGCTACAAGCGCTTGCTAACAAAGGAGTGCGAGACGGTTTTCATGAACAATCTCCCTTTTGAGCAGCCTGCAGGAACCCGCGAGGGTGGTTGTTCCCAGAACTGGCTCGCATACTGGGTTGCCCAGCGAACGAGGATCGAGACAGAGTCGGCCGCGCAGCCGGGTAAAGCTCCCTTGATCAAAAGAAATTCTTTTCCGTTTCGCCCCACTTGCAGTCTGAGCGAGTCTGAGTATGGTTGCTACTCACTGTAGGACCGTGAGAACCACTTGTGCCCCGATTTCATTCTGAAGGAGCAGATTGCCGCAATCAAGAAAGGCGACGCGCAAGTCGTCAGATACAGCAAGGCTTTTGCTGATGTAAGCAATTTCTTCGCACGTGTTAAGTTTCCTCAATTTCCTTGTGCTGACACTATTATTCTGTATTGTTGTAGTGTCATGTACGGAGATTCGCAGCTGGTGATCGCTCCAAGTCGCTGGTCAACACCATTGTTGCCACCAGAAGACGACAGCAGCCGTTCCGGCTTTCATGGAGGATGGACGCTGAGGTTGAAACAAAGGTTCGCGCAGTCATGAATGTTTTTGCTGACTCGCTGATAGACAATCCTCCGGCTCCGTCTCCTCCCGGAGATGACCCGTCTCCTCCAGCGACTGCGGCGCCAAGAGTGAAGAGACCTAGGCAAAAGGGGATTACGATTTCTTCCCCTAGAAGCGCTCCAACTTCTCCTCCAGTGAGGTCCCTTTCTATCAAGGACAAAGGCAAAGGTCGCATGCCCAGCAAAGTGCGGAAAGATCTCGCAGTTGAGTCTTTCGTTCCCTTCGATCAAGAGGGAGAGGAAGAGAGGCAGGAGCCCTAGGCAAGTGATGAAGGAGAAGAAGCAACAATTGTAATGCATGAGGAAGAATCAGGAGGTACCTCCGTCGCATTTCCTTTCCCGTCATCGTAACTTCTTTGCACTTCTTTTCTTTAAGCCATTCGTGCATTCGCAGATGATGATGAGACCGTTGGTGGCCTCGCGGCCAAAAGACAAAGGAGAGATGCCCCTTCTGGCATTTCAGATGAGCCCATAAGCGAGGATGTTCTTGCTGAGTCCCGGAAGACAGCCGCGGAGGCTGCTGAGAGAAGAAGGCGGCGAGAGGAAGAGGAGCTCGAGCGTGTGAAACAGCGGAGCCTCGAAGAGCAGCATGTTGACGACTTAGTGCGTCCAGTTAGCGAGGAAGACGAACTTCCCGAAGAAGTGGCTCCTCATGTGGAGGAAGATGAGGTTCCCGGAGAGGACGCAACAGCACTAGAGCAAGTCCAAGCGGACTTCGAAGAGATCGCAGGCGGCGATAAAGGTGAGATCTTCAATCTCGCAGTAACTTATAGAGATGTTATTGTGGGTGCGTTAAAGCATGGTGTGTCAAAGGCTGACATTCGCCGTTGGTTAGTAAACAAATGCGGAGAACCCTCAGGTAATTATTTGAGTGATATGCATGTACTAGGCTTTAGCAACTTGAGGCAAAATCATGACTGGTTTATTCGCATCCCAGGTCACGCTCCTCTTACAGACTTGCTTAGTGAGGATACACTGATAGGGCATGGTTCCACGTCCTTAGTATATGACGAAGATACTTCAATCCCACCTTCGCGTGGAGGTGCTTATTCTTTAGCTTTAGTAAAGATAGCAAAATAACTCATAACGCAAGTTACCTTACATCATCGCATTCGATATCGCAGGTCATGCTGAGGGACCTGAGCTGGAACAGAGAAGTCAGCCTTCTGCGCCCTATGTTCCAATTCCGAGCTCCCATACCGAGAAGCCCGTCGCAGTTGCTGACCACGCGGGTGTGCTCCGTGAGGACATCATCGAGCTTTCCGACGATGCTGGAGCTGACACTGTGTTGATGGACGAAGATGTCCATGCTAGTGCTGACGAGGTAAGGACAACTGCTGCTAATGCTTCCGCATCCGAGAGTGTCCTACGACAAGCGACTTCGACTGTCCCTTCGCCTCCGGTGATGACTGGGTCAGAGGCACCCATTCCTGCGTGGAGCTTTTGGGGCTCGCAGGTTGGGAATGTAGTCGCAGCTGGCGCGGCCTACATTCTTCCTCCCGACTACGAGAGATTAGAGCTCGCAGCTGATAGGAGAGTCATGGAGCGAGGGCAATCCTCGAACAACCCAGCAGCTCGCATTCCTTCTCTTCATGAGATTCTGGAAGGAACTGGTAAGTAGAGTTCTACTGTTCGCACGTCGCATTGTTCGCTTGCGAATTTTGACATCATAACTTATCTTTGACGTCTCCTCAGGTTTGAAGCAAACCGATGTAGACTGGGTGGTTCGAATGCGTCTCAGGTATCCTCGTTCGTTTGTGAGATCTCTGGAGATCGGGCCCTTTGACAGGAGGTTGTTCCTCACTGAAGCCATCTGGATACTGGAGCAGCTGTCTGCGGCTACGCCTGCGACCATTTCGGTCCAGAGTGCTGAATTGCTATGCGGCATGTGCCAAAACCTCGTGACCAAAGTCCAAGGCAGAATGGGCTTTAAGTTTCTTAAGGACAGAGTCACGCTGATTCGCGCGGCTGTAACTTTGAAACTCGGTCACCAGAATCTCGCAGCTGAGATGCAAAAGGTGGAGCAGCAGAAGCAAAGGGTTGATGAAGCTCTGAAGCTGTATCATGAGATGAATGCCAGGTGCGAGCAATTGAAGCAAGAAGTGGAACAGGTGGAGAAGCTGAGCGAGCAGTTCGCGCCCCAAGACTCCTTAATCAAGAATTTGCTTTGATTTTTCTGAGTCTTGAAAAATAGCAAGGAAATAGCTGAAACATTAATGTAACGTTTTGAAACATTAATGTAATGTTGCTAGGGTTTCTCCCCCTTTTTTTTAACAACGAACAATGAATTTGCCCGTTTTGCCCTTTTCCGGGATTTGATTGGACATTTCTGTGCATATCCAATTATGACATCAGCAATTGATTCTCTGCTTGATTTTCGCGCTAATTTCTCGGTAGACAAGCACGCTTCCGTTGGGAAGTCCATCCGAATCATGACTATCCGTCATTTATTAGGATACGCAACTGAATCGTCGTAGCCTTTAGTAGGGTAATTGATTGTTACCGCTTTTCAAGGCGTAAGTGATTGAACTTACCCTCTTTTTTTGAATTTTGCTGACTCATCTTAGGCAACCGAAGAGTCTGTACAGGGTCTATATAAACCCTGTCTTTGCTATTTGGGTTCTTCATCCCAAACATGTGCTTTGCCGTGAGTCCTCACGACTGCTGGCTTCAACGCTTGTTTTTCGTTGATTCATGGCAACTTCAAGTTTTGAATCCTGAGTTTGCGCTTTGTGCTATAGAAATAGTTTCCAAGATCCACTTTATGAGGCTTATTGCTCTTTATAACCATCATAAAGAAGATGCAGATAACATCTTATGTGTGTTCGAAGAAATTTCTTCGTGTATTATGTGTGCAGGTCATGTTTCCGGCCGCCTCGTGGCGAGGTGCAGCGCCGAAGTGACCGTGCTACCGTCTCGTAATGAACGGCGAAATTCTTCTTCAGCATCTCCGAAGAAGAATTCGTTACTTTCACGTTTGTGAGCTCGGGATGACGAACCGTCGCGTTCATCCCCGTCTACAAGGAGCCCTTGCCCTTTGGAGCTTCTGCTTGCCTGTGGATCGCCGGAACCGGTGGTTCCTTGGGCAAATGTTATGGGGAGCATATCTGACAACGGTCTTGTCGGATAGCGGGATCTCGAGCGTATGGCTTCATGTGGCTCTCTCAGAGCAAGATCCCCTCTGCTACAGATGTTCACCCGCAGATCTGGGCGTTGCGTAGCCGGTGTTTGAAACCGGTGGGTTCATCCTTTGCAGTCCGGGTTTCCGTACTGTGTCTCTGTTGGCTTACCAGCCACTTTCCGAATGTATTGTAAGCCATGTTGGCTGCGTAGTTAGATTCGAGCTTTTCGCTTGTAAGCTGCTATCTAGACAGATAAATTGTAAGTCATTTGACTCGTAATGATAAATAGCTTTTTGTATTATCTGCTATCTCTTTACAACAGAATACAATTTCGCACGCGTTTCGGCATATTTCGCCTTGCATAATGCTGTAACTGTTTCGCATCTGCGATATATTGATTCGCGGGTGTTTCACTAGACCGTTCGAGATCGTATCTTCGCAGCTGTGCCATCTTGGCGGATGGGCTTGCAGTTGGCCGTTGCAAATCATTTTAAGATTATGTTCACAACATTGCTATCGTAATAGATAGTCCTTAGCAGATCGATTAAGATCATTAAGTGGTGCGAACTGCTATCGCAAAAGATAGGCTTTATTAGCGAACTGCTTGAGATCGTTTCTCACATAAATTGCTATCGCAACAGATAGACTTTTAGAAGATCCAGTAAGACCGTCTTGCGCATGCGTTGCCTATCGTAACAGAGGCTTGGGTGATCAATTAAAATCACTTCGCATATGAGTTGCTATCGTAACAGATAGTCTTGATGATAAATTAAGATCGCATTTGCGTTTAGCTGCTATCGTGAGAGATAGACTTTACATGATCAACTAAGATCGTATTTTCGTTTGACTGCTATCGTATGAGATAGGCTTTGGATGATCAATTAAGATCGCATTTGCGTTGGCTGCTATCGTAAGAGATAGGCTTTACATGATCAATTAAGATCGCATTTGTGTTGGCTGCTATCATAGGAGATAGGCTTCAGATGATCAATTAAGATCGCATCTGCGCTTGGCTGCTATCGTAAGAGATAGGCTTAGATGATCAATTAAGATCGCATTTGTGTTAGCTGCTATCGTTGGAGATAGGCTTCAGATGATCAATTAAGATCGCATCTGCGCTTGGCTGCTATCGTAAGAGATAGGCTTAGATGATCAATTAAGATCGCATTTGTGTTAGCTGCTATCGTTAGAGATAGGCTTTAGATGATCACTTAAGATCGCGTTTGCATTAGCTGCTATCGTAAGAGATAGGCTTAGATGATCACTTAAGATCGCGTTTGCATTAGCTGCTATCGTAAGAGATAGGCTTAGATGATCACTTAAGATCGCGTTTGCATTAGCTGCTATCGTAAGAGATAGGCTTAGATGATCACTTAAGATCGCGTTTGCATCGGCTGCTATCGTAAGAGATAGGCTTAGATGATCACTTAAGATCGCGTTTGCATCGGCTGCTATCGTAGAGATAGGCTTATATGATCACTTAAGATCGCATCTTGTATTGATTGCTATTGCAGCGAATAAATCATTGTTAACAGTAATAACAAATTAAGTAGAGCAACATAAACGGCTAGAAATATGAACTTCTCATTTGGGAGAATTCTTTTATTATAACGCTCTCATATGGGAGAGATGGGATTACAATCCTCTCATATGGGAGAGGAGATTGCGCAAATCATAGCCACATGAGACATTAAGCACGTTATCATAAAACGTATGAAATGGGAGAAGTCAGGGATAGTACTCCTTGATCCAGCGCATGTTGATTGAACTGGGAGTTGAGGTTGTACCGTGCAACCTTCGTATGCTGCAGTAGCCACTATCGAAGACTTCTGTGACTTCGAAGGGCCCTTCCCAATTAGCTGCGAACTTTGGGTGAGTTGCTTCTCGCATGCAGTGATCAGATGCGCGCAAGACCAGGTCACCGACTGCGAAATCCCTTCGCTGGACTGTCTTATTGTATGCGCGAGCGATTCTTTCCTGGTACCGCTTGTTAGTCCTTTTGGCTTGTTCTCGCTTCTCTTCCAGCAAGATTAAGTCATGATCGCGTTGGTTTTCATAGAGTGCATGGAAGGCCAGCCTTGCCGAATTGACTCTAACCTCCGCAGGTACCACAGCTTCGACCCCATAACACAGTAGAAATGGCGAGGCCCCTGTGGGTGTCCTTGGAGAAGTTCTGTAGGCCCACAGAGCTATGCTTAGAGAGTCGGCCCACTTCTTGTGGTCATCTGCGACCATTTTGCTCAATATTCTTAACAGCGTCTTGTTAGTTGCTTCGGCTTGTCCGTTTCCCTTCGGGTAGTAAGGGGTAGAACATATTTCCGAGCTCCCATACCGAGAAGCCCGTCGCAGTTGCTGACCACGCGGGTGTGCTTCGTGAGGACATCATCGAGCTTTCCGACGATGCTGGAGCTGACACTGTGTTGATGGACGAAGATGTCCATGCTAGTGCTGACGAGGTAAGGACAACTGCTGCTAATGCTTCCGCATCCGAGAGTGTCCTACGAAAAGCGACTTCGACTGTCCCTTCGCCTCCGGTGATGACTGGGTCAGAGGCACCCATTCCTGCGTGGAGCTTTTGGGGCTCGCAGGTTGGGAATGTAGTCGCAGCTGGCGCGGCCTACATTCTTCCTCCCGACTACGAGAGATTAGAGCTCGCAGCTGATAGGAGAGTCATGGAGCGAGGGCAATCCTCGAACAACCCAGCAGCTCGCATTCCTTCTCTTCATGAGATTCAGGAAGGAACTGGTAAGTAGAGTTCTACTGTTCGCACGTCGCATTGTTCGCTTGCGAATTTTGACATCATAACTTATCTTTGACGTCTCCTCAGGTTTGAAGCAAACCGATGTAGACTGGGTGGTTCGAATGCGTCTCAGGTAACCTCGTTCGTTTGTGAGATCTCTGGAGATCGGGCCCTTTGACAGGAGGTTGTTCCTCACTGAAGCCATCTGGATACTGGAGCAGCTGTCTGCGGCTACGCCTGCGACCATTTCGGTCCAGAGTGCTGAATTGCTATGCGGCATGTGCCAAAACCTCGTGACCAAAGTCCAAGGCAGAATGGGCTTTAAGTTTCTTAAGGACAGAGTCACGCTGATTCGCGCGGCTGTAACTTTGAAACTCGGTCACCAGAATCTCGCAGCTGAGATGCAAAAGGTGGAGCAGTAGAAGCAAAGGGTTGATGAAGCTCTGAAGCTGTATCATGAGATGAATGCCAGGTGCGAGCAATTGAAGCAAGAAGTGGAACAGGTGGAGAAGCTGAGCGAGCAGTTCGCGCCCCAAGACTCCTTAATCAAGAATTTGCTTTGATTTCTCTGAGTCTTGAAAAATAGCAAGGAAATAGCTGAAACATTAATGTAACGTTTTGAAACATTAATGTAATGTTGCTAGGGTTTCTCCCCCTTTTTTTTAACAACGAACAATGAATTTGCCCATTTTGCCCTTTTCCGGGATTTGATTGGACATTTCTGTGCATATCCAATTATGACATCAGCAATTGATTCTCTGCTTGATTTTCGCGCTAATTTCTCGGTAGACAAGCACGCTTCCGTTGGGAAGTCCATCCGAATCATGACTATCCGTCATTTATTAGGATACGCAACTGAATCGTCGTAGCCTTTAGTAGGGTAATTGATTGTTACCGCTTTTCAAGGCGTAAGTGATTGAACTTACCCTCTTTTTTTGAATTTTGCTGACTCATCTTAGGCAACCGAAGAGTCTGTACAGGGTCTATATAAACCCTGTCTTTGCTATTTGGGTTCTTCATCCCAAACATGTGCTTTGCCGTGAGTCCTCACGACTGCTGGCTTCAACGCTTGTTTTTCGTTGATTCATGGCAACTTCAAGTTTTGAATCCTGAGTTTGCGCTTTGTGCTATAGAAATAGTTTCCAAGATCCACTTTATGAGGCTTATTGCTCTTTATAACCATCATAAAGAAGATGCAGATAACATCTTATGTGTGTTCGAAGAAATTTCTTCGTGTATTATGTGTGCAGGTCATGTTTCCGGCCGCCTCGTGGCGAGGTGCAGCGCCGAAGTGACCGTGCTACCGTCTCGTAATGAACGGCGAAATTCTTCTTCAGCATCTCCGAAGAAGAATTCGTCACTTTCACGTTTGTGAGCTCGGGATGACGAACCGTCGCGTTCATCCCCGTCTACAAGGAGCCCTTTCCCTTTGGAGCTTCTGCTTGCCTGTGGATCGCCGGAACCGGTGGTTCCTTGGGCAAATGTTATGGGGAGCATATCTGACAACGGTCTTGTCGGATAGCGGGATCTCGAGCGTATGGCTTCATGTGGCTCTCTCAGAGCAAGATCCCCTCTGCTACAGATGTTCACCCGCAGATCTGGGCGTTGCGTAGCCGGTGTTTGAAACCGGTGGGTTCATCCTTTGCAGTCCGGTTTTCCGTACTGTGTCTCTGTTGGCTTACCAGCCACTTTCCGAATGTATTGTAAGCCATGTTGGCTGCGTAGTTAGATTCGAGCTTTTCGCTTGTAAGCTGCTATCTAGACAGATAAATTGTAAGTCATTTGACTCGTAATGATAAATAGCTTTCTGTATTATCTGCTATCTCTTTACAACAGAATACAATTTCGCACGCGTTTCGGCATATTTCGCCTTGCATAATGCTGTAACTGTTTCGCATCTGCGATATATTGATTCGCGGGTGTTTCACTAGACCGTTCGAGATCGTATCTTCGCAGCTGTGCCATCTTGGCGGATGGGCTTGCAGTTGGCCGTTGCAAATCATTTTAAGATTATGTTCACAACATTGCTATCGTAACAGATAGTCCTTAGCAGATCGATTAAGATCATTAAGTGGTGCGAACTGCTATCGCAAAAGATAGGCTTTATTAGCGAACTGCTTGAGATCGTTTCTCACATAAATTGCTATCGCAACAGATAGACTTTTAGAAGATCCAGTAAGACCGTCTTGCGCATGCGTTGCCTATCGTAACAGAGGCTTGGGTGATCAATTAAAATCACTTCGCATATGAGTTGCTATCGTAACAGATAGTCTTGATGATAAATTAAGATCGCATTTGCGTTTAGCTGCTATCGTGAGAGATAGACTTTACATGATCAACTAAGATCGTATTTTCGTTTGACTGCTATCGTATGAGATAGGCTTTGGATGATCAATTAAGATCGCATTTGCGTTGGCTGCTATCGTAAGAGATAGGCTTTACATGATCAATTAAGATCGCATTTGTGTTGGCTGCTATCATAGGAGATAGGCTTCAGATGATCAATTAAGATCGCATCTGCGCTTGGCTACTATCATAAGAGATAGGCTTAGATGATCAATTAAGATCGCATTTGTGTTAGCTGCTATCGTTGGAGATAGGCTTCAGATGATCAATTAAGATCGCATCTGCGCTTGGCTGCTATCGTAAGAGATAGGCTTAGATGATCAATTAAGATCGCATTTGTGTTAGCTGCTATCGTTAGAGATAGGCTTTAGATGATCACTTAAGATCGCGTTTGCATTAGCTGCTATCGTAAGAGATAGGCTTAGATGATCACTTAAGATCGCGTTTGCATTAGCTGCTATCGTAAGAGATAGGCTTAGATGATCACTTAAGATCGCGTTTGCATTAGCTGCTATCGTAAGAGATAGGCTTAGATGATCACTTAAGATCGCGTTTGCATCGGCTGCTATCGTAAGAGATAGGCTTAGATGATCACTTAAGATCGCGTTTGCATCGGCTGCTATCGTAGAGATAGGCTTATATGATCACTTAAGATCGCATTTTGTATTGATTGCTATTGCAGCGAATAAATCATTGTTAACAGTAATAACAAATTAAGTAGAGCAACATAAACGGCTAGAAATATGAACTTCTCATTTGGGAGAATTCTTTTATTATAACGCTCTCATATGGGAGAGATGGGATTACAATCCTCTCATATGGGAGAGGAGATTGCGCAAATCATAGCCACATGAGACATTAAGCACGTTATCATAAAACGTATGAAATGAGAGAAGTCAGGGATAGTACTCCTTGATCCAGCGCATGTTGATTGAACTGGGAGTTGAGGTTGTACCGTGCAACCTTCGTATGCTGCAGTAGCCACTATCGAAGACTTCTGTGACTTCGAAGGGCCCTTCCCAATTAGCTGCGAACTTTGGGTGAGTTGCTTCTCGCATGCAGTGATCAGATGCGCGCAAGACCAGGTCACCGACTGCGAAATCCCTTCGCTGGACTGTCTTATTGTATGCGCGAGCGATTCTTTCCTGGTACCGCTTGTTAGTCCTTTTGGCTTGTTCTCGCTTCTCTTCCAGCAAGATTAAGTCATGATCGCGTTGGTTTTCATAGAGTGCATGGAAGGCCAGCCTTGCCGAATTGACTCTAACCTCCGCAGGTACCACAGCTTCGACCCCATAACACAGTAGAAATGGCGAGGCCCCTGTGGGTGTCCTTGGAGAAGTTCTGTAGGCCCACAGAGCTATGCTTAGAGAGTCGGCCCACTTCTTGTGGTCATCTGCGACCATTTTGCTCAATATTCTTAACAGCGTCTTGTTAGTTGCTTCGGCTTGTCCGTTTCCCTTCGGGTAGTAAGGGGTAGAACATATTTGCCTGATATTGTACTCCGCTAATTTCGCAGCTACCTGGCGATTAACAAAAGGAGTACCGTTATCTGAAAGAATGGTGTTTGGGATTCCGAACCTGCATACGATGCTTTCTTGGATAAAGTTGACCACAGCCAACGCATTTGCCGTCTTCAGTGGTATTGCTTCCACCCACTTGGTGAACAGCTCGGTTGCGGTGAGAATGAAATGATTCCCATGCGACGTCGGTCGGATGGGCTCGATGAAGTCCAGAGCCCATGTGTGAAATGGCCATGGCGTCCCTAATGCATGTAAATCCACGGCGGGAGCGTGCACTAGGTTCCCTTTGAATTGGCATTCTTGGCAGCGTCGCACTTTGGTGCGGCAATCGACTTCCATTGTGGGCCAGAAGTATCCGATTGAGAGGAGCTGTCTGCATAATTTCGCACCTCCTTGGTGTTCCACCTGATGAGAAAGGTCCATGACTTCTTGTGCTTCTCTGCCGTCTAGACATCGCAGCAAGTTGCCCTCGTGACCTCTTCGCCAAAGCAGGTTTTCCTGTACCACGTATCGAGACGCTTTCCTTTTTAATTTTTCTACTTCTTTTCTCGATTCAGGCACTGTGCCCTGGGTGAGGAAATCGAACAGTGGCTTCCTCCAATCTGTGTCATCGTCGATTAAAGCGACGAGTAGAGAGTCTTTGACTAGTGCGCAGCTTTCGCACTTCCCTTGTATCAGGGCTGCAGCTGTTGACGTGCCTGGCCAATGAATGCCATATCTCTGGGCCTTTCTGTAGATTGACACCTCACTTTCTCCGCAAGCGTGTTGGTGAATCTTTTCTAACAGCTGTTGTCCCTCTTGCTCGGAGACACATGTCATGAGTATTCCTCCAGAACCCTTGTAGTAAAGGGTGTTGTCGTGGATGCAGTATCCTTTTGTGAGTGCCCAGCTTTCGCTGCTGGTGCCTTTTGCAATAGCTTGCAGGATTGCTTTCCGCCAATCTGCGTCGTCCATGTGTTCGTCGTCGCACGCATCTTCTGTTTATGCCGACGATGTTCGCACTTCGATGGAAATCCTTGCGGGGCACTTGTCTATACTGACCTTAGATCCCAAGGTTGCTAAGGCGTCTGCGTGCCTATTGTCCGCTCGGGGCTTGTGCTCGTACTTCACATCGCAGAATTGCTGCATCAGTTTTTGTACTAGGGTGCGATAAGGCAGGAGGTTGATTTCCTTCAAACCATATTCGTCCGAGGCTTGCTTAACAATCAGCTTGGAATCTCCCATGACTGTTAAATTGCTCACTTCCAAGGCTTTCGCCGCACGGAGCCCCACAATGAGAGCCTCGTATTCTGCTTCGTTGTTTGTGACAGCGAAGTTGAGCTTTGCGGACATCTGTATGACTTCCCCGTCTGGTCTTGTCAAGACTATCCCAATACCTCCGCCTTTCCTGGTTGACGAACCGTCGAAGTGGAGGGTCCAATAGGGCACGTCGATTGCGTAGATTTCAGGGCCTTCGAGCTCTTCCTCGATCACAGGTTCGTGGCTGTTGTCGGGAAACTGTGCCAACAGATCTGCTACCGCCTGCGACTTGATCGCTCTTGGTTTCACGCATGTGATATCGTATTGAGAGATGGTCATGTACCATTTCGCCAGTCTCCCGCCCGGAGTAGTGTGAGTTAGCAAGTATCTTATGGGGTCGCTCTTGGTGACCACTACTACTTTGTGTGATGCAAAATAGTGTCTCAACTTTTCTATCACAAAGAATAAAGCAAGGCAATGACGTTCGATGTCTGTGTACCTTGATTCAGCAGGCTGCACAATGCGAGAGATATAGTAGATGGGCCTCTCTTGGCCTTCATACTCCTGAGCCAAGAGTGCTCCTATAGATCTCCTTGTTGATGTGAGATACAGCAGGAGCGGTGATCCCAGTTGAGGCGCGATCATTATCTTTGAGGACGTGAGCAGTTCTTTCAGCTTTTCGAATGCGGCCTCATGGTCCGGAGCCCAGTTGTATGCGGCGTCCTTCTTGAGAAGAGTGCTGAAACAGCACGTGATTTCTGCAATTGCTGGAATGAATCTCCGCAGGTATGACAGTTTTCCCAAGAATGTCTTCAAGGTACTTTGATTATGGGGAGGCGTCATGCTGGTGATGGCTGACACTTTCGCAGGGTCAGGCTCGATCCCCTGGCGATGGACTACACATCCCAAGAACTTCCCCGAGGTCACGCCAAACGCGCATTTCATGGGGTTCATTTTCAGTTGAAAGCTCCTGCATCTGTTGAACACCTTTCGCAGGTCTGCAAGGTGATCCGCTTCGTACTCGGACTTGACCACCAGGTCATCCACATAAAATTCCACCTCTTTGTGCATCATGTCGTGGAATAGAGCCATCATGGCCCGCTGATAGGTTGCGCCTGCGTTCTTAAGACCGAACGGCATGACCGTGTAGTTGAATACCCCCACAGGAGTGATAAATGCAGTTTTCCGCGCATCATCGGGATCCATCTTGATTTGATTGTATCCGCTGAAACCGTCCATGAAACTGAACATGCGATGACCTGCTGTTGAATCGATAAGCAAATCGATGTTGGGCAGTGGGAAATCGTCCTTAGGGCAGAAGCGATTGAGATCTCGGAAGTCCACGCAGATGCGAAGCTGTCCGTTCTTCTTCACCACTGGCACGATGTTGGCCAGCCATGTGGGATGATGATTTGGCTCTATGAACTTGGCATCTAGGAGTTTGACAATCTCCTGCTTGATCTTCACGTTGAGTTCTGGCCTGAAGCTTCTGGTGCTCTGCTTGACCGGTTTAGATCCTGGGATGATGTCCAAGCGGTGCATGGTGATGCTTGTATCCAGACCTGGCATCTCATCATATTCCCATGCGAACACGTCCTTGTACTCAGTTAGGAGCTGCAGCAGTCCTTGTTCCTCCTCGCTTGTGAGGTCCGCACTCAGGAAGACTGGCCTTTTCTTTTCCTCGTTCGGGCTGAGGAACACTTCCTTTAGTTCTTGCTTTTGTGGTCTTGGCCTGTCTTCCATGCATTCAGGCGCTTCTTTAAGTTTCTCGTCTGGAGTATCTTGTGTTGGCTCTTCCGTCAGCGCAACTTGTTCGATTTGATTGATTTGCTCAGGGACATCCCCATGCCCGTGTGAGGACATCCCCGCGCACCTTCATATGCGATAGCATTTCTTCCCATTGGCGTAGAAGCTCTCTATCTCCTTGCCCTCGGGGTCATGTTTTGCGATCCTCTTTAAGGTGTACACATTCTTTCGATGATATGCGATACGCGGCGCCTCTTCGCGTGTAGGCGGATTTTCCTTGGCATCTTCCCTCGTCACCATCACGCCCGCAGGTGACTGGTCCTTGATGTCCTCCCAGAGAGGCAAAGGGGTAGGGTTGAAAGGCCCGGGTGTTTGCTCGTCCGCCATCTCAGTGAACCACACCGCCTCGCTGAGGTGTGCTTCGTCCAAGTTGAACGGGTTAGTCGAAGCCGGTATCTCGACTATTCTGTCGTTCCATATAGTTTTCATAACCTGGTGAGCCGTCGAAGGGACTGCATCGAAGCGATGAATCCAGGCCCGACCTATAATCATGTGGTATGTGGTGTTCGCGTCTATGACATAGAACTTCGCCGAGCACTTGATCTTGCCAATCTGGACGCCCAGGCGGATCCATCCGATCGTCATTCTAGAGTCGCTTCCGAATCCCACCAGCGGAGATGGACGTTTGACTACCTTGTGCTCGGGGATCCCTGCTAGCTTTAGTGTGTGGAGTGGAACAACGTTGACCGGTGCTCCTCCATCGACGAATGCTCGCTTGAATTCGACGCCGTTGACGATGGCGGTCACGTACAGAGGCCTTTGGTGGCTCGCATCCGTCTTCTTGTCGCTGGCAGAAAAGGTCATGGTCTTTTCTGTGGAACGAGACGCCCTGATGACCTTCCCGTTGGAAACCACGAGATCTTCTTCGTAGTCTTCCGCTATCCTTAAGATTGCTTTCGTCATATCAGCCCGGCACCTCTCGGAGAAATTCATCTCGTCGAAGAATTTGTTGAAGCCATGCGACCCTTTCATGCGGTCGGCACGTTCATCCTCCGTGTCCATGCTATAGTCTTCGTCTTGATGGACCTCAGCGATGATGGGTAGACCATCCTCTGCGACTTCCTCCAAGTCTACGATCGAGATCATGGCGACCTCCTTGCCTTTCGAGCCTGACTCTGTATGGGCAGGAAGTGGGTTGTTGCGCACGTCCTTCCTGTTGTTGCTGACGATTAGCTCGCCGTTCTTCATCTTCTGATCGAATGCGAACCTGAGTTTCTTGCACTCTGCGGTGGGATGCATGATCTTGCCGTGGTACTCGCACCACTTAGGGTCCCTCACCATCTCCTTGGAGGGTGTTTTCTCGAGCGGTGGCAGGACGCCGTCCTTGCGCCACTGTTTGCAGAGGTCACTCGCTTCCTCTACCAAGCATGGCAGAGGTGGTACATCGAAGTTCACAACCTTCGCTTGTTTCTGGGGCGAAACTGTGTTGACTTCAGCTTCGCGTCCCCGCTTGTAGCTGAACCTTCCGATCTTGTAAGTGGTGCCGCTCGCAGGTCGCTCTGGAGCGTTCTTCTTTTTCTGTCTCTCAACTATGGGCTCGATGTTCTTCGTGCATTCGATTAGTTTTGAAAACGTAGGTGTTTGCAAATTAATGAGCATACCTTTGTATTCATCTCGCATGCACTGCAGGCATATCTCCACGAGCCGACTTTCGGGCATTGGATCTTTGCACTCCAAGGATTTCGCCCGGAATTTCTTGATGAAGGTGATCCCATCCTCCTCGCGCTTCTGATACATCCGCGAGAGATGGATCATTGTCACCTTTTCCTCCATTTGAAAGAACTTGGTATAGAACTTTTGGACCATGTCGTCCCAAGTCTTCACGGATCCAGCCTCCAATGTCCGGTACCATTTGTATGCTACATTCCCAAGAGATTTTGGGAACTCTCGCATCAACAGTTTGGGATCGGCTCCGTACGGACCCATGACATCAATGAAACGCATGACATGCTCATGAGCGTTTCCATTGACGTCCTCGAACTTATCCCATTTGGGAGCCTTGTACCCCGCCGGGTTAGGCATGAGATAGATCTCTCGCGGAATAGGTGGATCATTGTCTAGCTTCGGGATAATGGTATCCGCGAATGACTGATGAGCCAGGATGGTGTCCACGCGCTTTTGCAAAGACGTCATGCATTCTGGAATGCTCCCCTCGGTAGTTGCTGGAGGGGTCGCCGTGGGTGGTGGCGACACATATGCCGTCGGAGGATTGGGAGCATACTGAGTACCCGCGTTTCCCCAGATCATCGTTGGGGGAGGCAAAGGGTACTGCAGAGTTGGGTTGGACGCCAAAGCCGAGGGCTGAGGAGCTTGAGCAGCAGGAGGCAGCATTTGTGTCGTTGATCCTTGAACCGAAGGCAGTTGCGCAGCCGACGGTGGAGTCTGCAGATGAGGGTTGGGAGGTGTGGCTGGCACTCCCAATCCTGGAGCAGTAGGGGTTCCTCCTCCCTGAGGGATAGCGGTGGCTGGCGGAGGATTTGGTGCGAGGGTGCCCAGAACAGCCAAGATTTGTTCTAGTTGCGCAGATTGAGACTTAAGAGCTTTCGCCTGACTTTGGACGGTGGCGTCCAAAGACTCTAGCGTCGGTGCTTCGCCGGGAGTCGTCGGAGTACGGTGGGTCTCGTCTCCCGAGGGGGTTTCGGTGGAAGGCGATCGGTTGCTGACATCATCCTCCTGAGACATGGTTGCTTTCGCCGGTAAGTTTCACGTCGGGTTCACCAAAATGTGCACAAGAGATTCCGGCGGGGAGACCTCGGTGTGCACCGTGTGTAGTGGATCAAGGATCGCACAGGAAGAATAGGGGTGTGTGTAGGGAGAGAGTAAGTCAGTAGCAATGTCTGAGAGAGAGACAGAGGTTTGGAAGAGCTTCCGCGTAGGGCAAGTGTGTTCTCCTTTGTATGGAAAGGTTAACGATATATATATACTGGAGAACGTGACCGTTGTAGTGTGGTTAATGCGCCCATTAATGGCGGCTTAATTAGCTTAACCATAACGGCACGTTCGTCCGAGTATATAGGAACCGTTATAGCACGTGGTGCGCGAATACCGGAACCGTTACGAGGTTGACCGCGTTTGACCGGATTGACCGGGTCTAGGGAGCTCGTGCCATAGATCTCTCAAAACAGTTACTAAAGGTCGCGCGCGGGCTTGGCTCGCACGCGACAGGGCTTACTCTAGCCTCCAGACCACTAAGTCCCTACAAGTCCCGTGCAGTGGTATGCGAGGGCTCTGTCTCGCAGCCCCCACACGGATCAGCTCGGCTGGTGATCCTGTGTCTATGGAGCACAATATGGTGTGCTGGATGGTTGCCACGTGGCCAAGATCTGTCATGTCAGAAAGCAGTATCTACAACATGCGAATCACCTCTCCTGACTGCGGCGGTCTTTTCATCCAGAATGTTGAAGGGGCACAGGTGGTTCTCGCGATCCAGCAACGAATAGCAACCATATTCAGACTCATCCAGACTACAATTGGGACGAAAAGGGAAAGAGTTCCTTTTGATCACAGGAGCTCTGCTTGGCTGAGGGATCGACTGCGTCTCAAACCTTGTCTGCTGGGCGTTCCAGTAAGCGAGCCAGTTTCGGGAACAGCCGCTTTCACGGTTACCCGTAGGTTGCTCGAAGGGAAGATTGCTCATCAAGATTGTTTTGCATTCCTTAGACAATAAACTCTTATAGCAGCCTCTGATGATAGACTGCGGCCAGATTGATGGTGCCACTGCATCAAAGCCGAATTGGGGAGAAACGCGAGTGGGATCAACATCCACGGTAATCTTCTCGTACCTAGGCGCGAGCTCACGAACATGCTCCGCGAGGGCAGGAAGGGAGCCTCTCAGGCACCAACAAAAGAATTCGCGATAGCGCTCGTGGAAATGCTCTCCGCCTTCGAAAAGGAGCTCTTCTGAGAAGGCAACACCCTTAGAAGGATACAGTTTTGGAAACCATCGCACGTTCTCAATACGCATGGCATAGGGCGTGGTTATGAACTCTTCCCGATTATCGCATATCAGGCTCCAAACGCACTTGGGGGAGTTAGTTCCGAACCACCTCGCAGCTCTGCCGCTATTACGTTCCTCCGCCGCACCTGGGGGACACCACTTGTTGGGCTTAGAAGCAACTGGGGCATAGGAAGGCCATCGTTCGAAGACCTACATTGTCAAGAAGGCAATGTTAATGTAAGTCAGTATGTCGAGGCGGCCACGCGACTCCTTCATTGCCACGACCAGGTGATCCAGCCTGTAGTACAGCGTGCCCAAGACCAAGGGTCCAAGTGCGACTTTCTGGCCGAGGGCCAATTTCACAGCAAGAGGCAGCACGTGATAGAAGACCCCATCATGCGGGTGGCCATCGATTAAGTACCTCGACAACTAGGCGCAGAGGAAGGCACATAGGGTCAAGATATAACCCTTGCCATTCACATAGTTCTTAGCCTTCGGGTTTTGACTCAGAAGCTTCTTGGTGAAGCTTCTCTTCGCATAATCACGGAAAAAGTATTGCACCCACTTGTTCCAATTGTTTTTCGCAGATGTGTCAACCAACTGCCAGTCAGGAAGGACCTCTGTAGTAGTCCACCGGGTGGAAATTTTCTTTACTTCTGACAAGCACTCCTCCATCTGCTTGTACAAAGCAATCTCCGCATCCGTTCTCAAGGGACTCAAAGGATCCACCTCGCCCACGGGAGACAGATCATACAGCATGGGCACATCCTCGAGTGTGGGAGCAGCCTCCAACTCAGCAAAATGAAATGTGTGAGTCGCAGGCGAGTAGCGGGAAAGAAGGTTTAGAAGCATGGACTGGTCCAGCTTCACGGCAGCACCCTTCATAGCACGAACTGCGAAGTATACGCCAGCATCGTTTAGAGTCATGGCGTGATGAGTCAATACATGGTCAATCCACTCATCCATGAAGTCCAATTTCTGAACAAAATCTTGGGTGGAAATCTCAGTATACGGGAAGTACCCATTTTCGACTCCCAATCAAACCACGTCTTCGGAGCCGATCAATTCGAGCAGGTCCGAGTTAACTGGAGGGGTTAATGTTTGCAATCCTTCACCAGGGACAGGGATTGGCAGTTTCTTTGCCTTAACCCTAGCATGGTAGAAGTCTTTGCCACCCAGATAGGGGGCTTTTCGCCATAGAGCCCGCGGAAGATCATGTATTTCTTCGTCCTCTTTGGTGGGTCTAGTTCCTTTTTTCTTTGCCATTCCTGCGGAAAAGCAAGTAAAAAGGGGGGAGAAATATGCACACTACTTCAGCTTGAATTTCGAGATTCATGATCTATTGGAAGAAAGATGAACAGTCTAGTACCAATCTCCGAAATTAGAGATTGGAATCGTTTGCATTATCAGAGATTTCAAAAACCCTACATTCAAGGTCCTTATCACCGGGGGATTAAATCGAAATTGGATTCAAAGATTGTGAGCTTCTTCATAAGTTTTCAGCGGATAATATGTCACGGGTTTGCAGATCCAACGCAGTTCAAAGCATATATCAGCATATTAAATCAAAATTGAACAAGGCCAACCTTGTTTTCGTAAAGCTTGCTTGGATGCAGACAATTGAAGAAGACGATTTGCAATTTTGAACTGGTGATTGATTATCTGAATCTTATCTTGAAGACTTCCGGGTTTCATTCACTTTAAGAGAAAGAAGTGATGCTTTGCAACAATGGAGAGTACAGAGTATTTATCCAAAAACAATGAAGGGTTGCATCCTTTCAGTAGTCGAATCGCAACTGTCACCGTCGAATCGCGCAATCACAGGACAAGCTGACGTCACGCCTAAAACCCTAAAGGCCAGACGGCACGACTCTAGGGGTTTTAGGTCATAATGGCACGCACGGGGGCTGAACTTACTCATATTTGAATTGGTGCGTGGCGGCGACGCGTACGTTGGTTTCTGCGCATGGAAGTCTATCCGGCTATGAGTCTTCACACGAAGAAGGGGGGCTAATGTAGATAGTGCTTTCTGAGCTGACAGATCTTGGCAACGTGGCAATCATCCAGCACACCATATTGTGCTCCACACACACTGGATCACCATCCACGCTGATCCATGTGGGGGCTATGAGACAGGGCCCTCGCATACCGCTGCACGGGACTTGTACGGACTTAGTGGTTTGGAGGCTAGAGTAAGTCCTGTCGCGTGCGAGCCAAGCCCGCGCGCGACCTTTAGTAACTGCTTTTGAGAGATTTATGGCACGAGCTCCATAAACCCGGTCAACCCGGTCAACCCGGTCGAACCTGGTCAACCCCATAACGGTTCCGGTATTCGCGCATAACGTGCTGTAACGGTCCCTATATACGCGGACGAACGTGCCGTTGTGGCTAAGCTAATTAAGCCGCCATTGATGGGCGCATTAACCACACTGCAACGGTCACATTCTCCGTTATATATAGGACGTTAACCTTTCCATACAAAGGGGGACACACCAGACATACGCGGAAGCTCTGCCAGACCACTGTCTCTCTCTCAGACATTACTACTGTCTTACTCTCTCCCTACACACAACCCAACTCTTCCTGTGCCATTTCCGATCCTCTACTCTTGGTGTACATAGAGTTCTCCCTGCCGGATTCTCTTGTGCACAGTAGAATAAAAGAAAAATCAAAATGTCGACAAAAAAAATCATATGCATCGACAAACAAAAATATTGTCGATAAATCGCGTAACTAGCTACATAAAACTGTGTGTCGACAAAAAAACTGTCAACAAATGTCATATTTGTTGTAGTGCGAAAATGCACATGATAAAGTTAAAAGTAAAAAAGTAGACATATGGTGAGCATGAAAGAGTGTCAGTAACTTAGGGAGGTGTTGTGCGGACTAAGATTAAGAACGAGTTGTCTTTTATCAAACATATAATTTACGCTATTCGCTTCTTGATTCTTAAACTTTTCTTTAGGGAGAAATCCATCTAAAACCTAAATTACTCGATTCTAAAGGGTAAATTGACATCTCTAAACTACTATTCTTCAGCGTATATGTGAAAACATAGCTAAGGTACGATCTCTCACTTTGTCCGCTAACAATAAACTCATTCTTTATACCACTTCGTCCCACCTCTCTTGCACCATTTGGACTTTTACTATTATCCACTTGGCCAATTTGATCGGGTAATTTGGATAGCAAAACTTTGCAATGTTTAGATAATTTTTTTTGTAGTGTTGTAGAGTAACTCTTATTATACAAGACCATAACAAAATTATCGAAAAATTACTTCTTTTTGCGATCCAAACCACTGGGTCAAAGTTACCCAATTAAGGGTGAAAAAGTCCAAATGGTGCAACAGATGTGGGACAGAGTGGTATTAAATTTGGAGGGCTCAGAGAAATTAATCTATGTTTCACAAATTTTCCATTCAAAAATAACAAATTATGATATGTTTTCATCATTATGACGTAACTTATAATGCCACACACTCTGAAACATAACAGCTGAAATTGCATTTGAAATAGTACATAAAGAAACATCATCAATGCAAATATGTTGGTACCGCAAAAGAAAGTAACGCAAGGCCATTGAAGATACGAAGAAAGTGGTCATACGCTAAGAAGTTTGTGAGGATATATAAATAGTTGCATATATTCATAATAGATTGAATGGACCAATTAAGTTATGAGTTCCACATAAAAGAAACGAATTAGGACAGATGGATAAAATGTACCTTACCTAAAATTCAAGCATCAAAAAATCGTTGAAGTGAGAAAAACATGTCGCTGATAGAAGCTAACAAGAATATCAATATTCAGTCGCATGGGCTCCAACGCAAGCTTGTATTCATCGTAGCCTCAGACTTGAAAGTACAGATTTTTTATATGCACAAACTGAAGAAAACCGCGAAAAAAGAAGAACTTATTAACTAAAAAATTTGAACTTTTCCATAAAAAAACTTATTACTCGCACTCATAGTAATGTCTCAAACTTGGTCATCCCACCAAAATTTGGGATGGGGTCACATGAATGGTGCAGCTTTTATGGATGTTGTGTTCATCATTTCGACCTTGAATCATAAGTTTAACGTATTAAAATTATGAAATATTCAAAAAAAAAGTCATTGTCTAGAAGTTAATACTCCGTCAAAATTGTCAAATTTATTATAAAAGAATGGGCAACAAGGAATTTTCACATTAGCATATCAATTATATTAACATTAGTTTCAAATGAAAAGAGAATCAAATTTTCTAATGTGTATATTGTGCTTCATGTTGTTTGTTTGCATTTTTAGAAAAATTATAATTAGGTCAAGGTTAAATATGTTCTCACCAACAGATTTGGATACAATTGAGGCTTGTACAACATATTCTATATGTTAAGGGGGGCATGCAACAAAGAAATCTACGATTATAATCAAGGAAAAAATGAAAGGATTAGAGACACAATCATGAACACAGTGCACTTAAATATAAGATCAAGTCCATGTGCTATCACGAAAAATAAAAATCATACTCAGAAGTGAGACATGGTGAACCTTAATGAATAATCATCGTCAATATAAACATATGACTACCATAAATGAATTATTTATATTTTATAGAGACACTTTAAATCAGGCCTACTTGTGTTTCACTTTGTGCTAGATACATTCAGTTACCTTGTTTTTGCAAGTTAAGTAAGGAGATTAAGTCCTAGAAATAAAAGCGAAGTAAAACATTCATTCTATGCAAGCTTCGACATGAGATCAAGGTTTCCGTTCAGTAGCCCTTCATTGAACTTAAGAAGCTCTCATCAAGTTTCGCAAAGTAACGCTATAAGAATGCTGGCAATAGGCATCATGTTAATTACCAATGGGTATGATATTGTTTTGACAATTTTGACACAATCTAAGGCAATAATATATGAAAAGATTCAAAGGCACCTACATGGCCGACAAACCGCTTGCTTGGATGGAATGACTAACTCCATCAACTAACCGAGCATTCAGTATAATGAAGTGGAACAGTGTATACCAACATTGACTTGTTTTATTGTTCATAACTATTCCGACTACATAGAAAGCTAAAAAACAAGACGTTAAAACTTAAAACAATCATGTAACAAAGCCTCATTCAATTCACTTTGACGTTGATAAAACTTACAACAGAGAGTCATCGGGAAGGGCACGACTAAATCGATAAGTAGACTGAGATATTAAACCAAATTAATGAAGGCAACAATTTAAAGAAGACTTGGAATTGACACTCGTGTATCCAATAAACACCAATGGAGTCCCGAGAAGAAATTTCACAAGAGGACGAAGGAGTGCTAACAATTAAAGTTAACTTAACCCATTTCTGGAGAAAAACTCGCAGATAGGGCACCATAAAATTGAAGTTCAAAACGATTAACAGGTACAAGAAAACAAAAAATGTTATGTACCTTGATCAGGAAGTAGTGACCGTTGTTGTGGCCATAAATAGAATTTCTATAATGCATTACAATGGAAGAATCGTATAAAGGGTAATGAAAAAGGAACAAAATAAATATATTAATGATCGATATGGTATCATTCATACCAACGAAATTTCATAACCCTAGTTTATGTGAATCTGGAGTAGAGTCCTTGTATATCATCAACCTGCCAGGGGCGGATCCATGATATTTCTTCAGTTGGAGCTAAATTTTAAAAACGTAAAATATTGATGAAAAAACATAAATGAAAAGGGTTATTTTTTCAATTCTGGGGGTTAAATTGCATTTACTAGATTTCATATAGGGTGAAATTACAATTTTCCAAAATTGAGTGGGGGCTATAGCCCCCACATCTAATAAGGTGGATCCGCCCCTGCAACCTGCAATAAAACACAAATACGAAGATCATTTTTTTAGAGAAATAAATACGAAGATCATGATGATGTTAAATTTGCTTTTTCAAGGATCCATTAAGTGTAATCAACCAACAAAACATGAAGAAGGGTTACCATTCAAACACTGATGAAGTGCAGATCTAGAAAACCTAGCATGGTTAAGAATGAGGAAGAGATACATAGTAGTTTTACACGTGGTTTAGAGGAAGATGCGCTTGGTGATGGATCAACATCGTTTAGTTATGTACGGCGTTCTCCAATCGGGTAGAGTTTGTGTACGTTAGGAATAAGAGCCGTGTAGGAGTCTATTGACCAACAAAGTATGTTAAAAGGAGTAGCCTAAGCTTAACGAGGCCCTTTTGTTAAAAACAATTTTACGGAGGTACTTCCATAGTAAAAGATCTTATGACTCACTTTTTTATTCTTCACTCTCTTAAGATAGTATACGTAAAGACACTTCATAAATGGAACAACCATGGAACATTCTTTTTATAACCAGATTCTTCATTAACCTGAAAAACAAGCATCATGCACAGAAATTAGCATGAAGTTTACAGCCATTGATCCGTTCCAATTTAGGGAAGGCCAAAGACAATTTATCACCCCAAAAAACAAGCATCAAGCATAGATCTATGCTTTGTTGTCACCCAAACTTAAAATACTAAAAAGTATAAAATGACTCCATCAAACAAATGTTTAATAAATATATATCATACAAATAATCGGTCACGCATTCTTAGAGGTTAGCCACATAGTTAGAGAAGTTTGAATCTAGAAGATTTTTGATAATATAGCATGAGAAATCGTCCAACACTAATAGTGTTGTTGACAAATTCGTGTCATGTTGGTGACAAGTGGTCTATGCGGACGTATTGCAGTTAAATTTCTCTCAAAAAAAAAAGTATTACAGTTAAAGCGTAACTCTTCCGAGGGTTGTGGAAAAATGAACTAGTAGAATGTTTAAAGTGCAACTGTATGCAATTTTTTTGTTTTTAACGTTCCCAGGCTTTTGCAAGTATTCTAAAAGTTTCCATAAATAACTTGGAGAAAAGGCTGAAAATGGAAAGTTGGAAAACTTGGCTAAACGGAGGAAGTATATGGTAAGAAATCCCATCCACATTCATTCTTACGTCTAAAAACTTTTAGTTGCTCCAAGAACACCACGTCACCATAGCACGTGATGTTCTATAATATTCAATAAGTGATGTCTATGTTTAATGGGGTTAACCACTACTCCTATAAGTTATAGTTTAATAATACATGCACTTGGCTATTTTCTCGCTCCAACCCTCTCCACTTTTATTTTATGCGTCAAAATTAAATATGAGCAGAATGAAGCACCACAAGTGATTTGCTCTATGAGCACTTAAAGAATTACTCCTAGTCTAACAACCATTTGCGGCAGTATGGATACTTTATTTCATTATTAGTCTAGGGACACAGCAAAGTTTTTATTATTAGTTTTTGTTGTTGCGATTTGCTACCTTGTATCTTCCATTCAATTGACTGATACTTGGATTGAGATGTTACTTACAAGGGTCAGGGGTTCGTGAGAGAAATACGTTGATTTGAGATGTTGCGATTGGTCAACCTGAGAAACGTCCACTTTGTTTCAAGAAGTTGGAATAAATCAACGAGTGTAAATTTCTAAACAATTTCTATGGCTGCACTACTGTTCTCCAAGTTTATTTGGAACAGCATATAAAAGCAGCGTTGGGTGATTCATCGTTTGTACCATATACGAATTACTAGTTCCATAAAAAGTGAAGGCATCTTTGTGTTGTCTCAGCAAAGTCGGTCGGAAGAAGAAACACAGGGACCCTGAAGTTGCTCCACCGCCTCCACAATCGAATCGTGAGATTGAAATAGGTGAGAAGAAGGCTAAAACTATTGGCAGTAAAGATGGTGGGATGGTTATTCTGGGAGGCGTAGCAGGTGCTACTGCAGCTGTGGCTGTTACCACTAGCACACCAGACGAGACCAATAAGTCTTGTTGTTGTGGTGGCGGTGGATGTGGTGGTTGTGGTGGAGGATGCGGAGGCTGCGGTGGCTGTGGAGGTTAAATGATCTCTTAGTTCTTTGATGTCACTGTATGTCTTATCTGTATTTATTGTTTGTTTGCAAACCGATTCGAAGTATTTTTTATTTTTTTTTTGCTCAATATCGTTCACTAAATTTGTATATATGTGTGTTTGTTTGCAATCCAAGTCAAACTATGTATATATCTGTGTTCACTTGTCAGTCTGTATATCTGTGGCAGTGCATTTATGATTGCAATCCAATTCGAAGTTTGTATATAACCGTGTTTCTTTTTCATTTTTCTTTATTTTACTTTCACAATTTTTTAATATGAATTTAGCTTGTGGTGTATTTACAAATTTACGCTCTTCATCTTTACGGTGGTTGGATGGATTACTTTACGAGCTTCACTTTGCAATATTGATTACAAATGAATATGCAATAAGCATATTCTTTTTTCATATTTTTTCTAAATTATTTTTTTTTGGGAAAAACTTTCATTAAAAACAACTAGAGGCCAATTACATCTGAAAAAAAAAAAACTCTGAAAACCAGGGAGGGAAAACAGAGCTCCATTCTTCGTGAACTCGTGTCTCAATAAGCAAAATCTAGAACCGGTGTTGCAATGTGGTAGCCAGTATCCATATATTGGGCTATGCAGTTACCAATTACACGATTGTAGTAATAAATTTGATATCAGAAATAAGAGGGGGCAAGCTCATTCTTTCTGCATTTGGACTAAACTGCAACACAAGCAAAACTAATGACACGAAGCTGCATGAAGCAGTTGCCGTTGGATTGATCTTGCTTCTCTTAATCTGGACCGTTAGATAGGATTTAAGTGTTACGGTGTCGTTTTAGCCTAATGAGTCCTATGTGGCTGTTAGTTGGTCAGATAGTCTAGCTGGCAGCTTACTATTGGTAGAAGTGAGTCATTAGGTTGTTTGGTATCTTTACAGTGTTATTAGGCGGTATAAGATAGGGTCTATCATCTTTCCTTTTTGTAACATTCATAAAATGTAGATGAAGTAATGAAAAATTCTTCTATTTCGTTGTGTTTTGAATCCATTTTGTGAAATGGTATCTCAGCCAGGTTGGGGCTGTTAGGTCGTAGTTCGATCGAAACCTGAAGGTTGTGATTGCTACTTTTGGAAATTGAAGGATTGAATTCGTAGTTTCAGATTTGCTTCGTAGTGGCGTTCTACAGAAATCGAGGTGCCGCCACAACTAGGGAGGTATCGCCGTACTTTCTAGCGCACTCAGACAATCCAGGTATGGTTCTGGTCACTGATATTTTAGTAGGAGCTGAAAATTTCAATACATGGCATAGATCTATGGTCTTGGCTTTAACTGCAAAAGTGAAAATAGGATTTGTGAATGGTGAGTTGTTTGAACCACCTATTGGTGATGAAATGAGAGCTCAATGGATACGTTGTGATACTATGATCATGTCTTGGTTGTTAAATTATGTATCAAAATAAAGAGGAGGAAGTGTGGTTTACAAGAGATACTCAAGAGAAATTTGGCTAGATTTGCTAGAAAGATATTCACAGCAGAATAGGCCTAGAGTGTTTCAGCTTAAAATGGCTATTTCTGCTACTAACAAGGAGATTTGACAGTCACTGGTTATTACACTAAACTGAGAGCTCTCTGGGATGAATTGAGTAATTATAGACCTCCTCCATTGTGTACATGTGAAGTTTTAAGAGCTTGCACATGTGGTATTTTCAGGAACTTGAGAATCACATATGAAGAAGATTGCACAATGCAATTCCTTATGGGTCTTAATGAGAGTTATGTTTCTATGAGAGATCAGATTCTTTTGTTAGAGCCTTTGCCTACTTTTAATCAATTTTTTGCTAAAGTTGTTCAACAATAAATGCAATCTTCACTAGGAAAATGTGGAATTAATTCCAATGTCATGGCCATGATGACAAAACAACACTTTCATGCTCCTGCATTTGGTGAAGGATCTAAACAATTGGGTTCTCCTCAAGATTTCAACACAAAAGGGAGTGTTAACAAAAGCAATGTGGTTTGCTACCATTGTTGAAACACTGGACATATTAAAGCTAAATGTTGGCAGTTACATGGATATCCTCCACATATGAAGAATAAAATGAAGTCTCAAGTTCACCAAGTGTTGGTAGATCATCAGAATCTTCCAAAAATTAATGTATCAGAGAAGGATCATGGTTCTCAAATGACAACTTTGGCAGTCATACAGCAGCAGTGTGCTGAGCTACTGGACATTTTACAAAGTCAAGTGGGGGTGAAGAATTAACAAAGTTATTCTAATTCTGGGGAAGATGTTCATGGTTCTAGTTCATCAACTGGTAATGAATTACCTCTTCATTTTATGGGAGGGGTGGTTAAGAGTTGTTCTTTCAGTTATGTTTTACCCAAGGATTTGGGAGTAACCCAAGCAAGGATTCTTGACAGTGATGCAAGTGATCACATGTGTTGTGATTATGAAAAATTCAGTCATTACAGGCATGTTCAAGACACTTTTGTGTATCTACCTAATGGACATAAGGTGAAGGTCACCCGTATGGGGACAATGAGATTAAGTGAGAAACGGGTTTTGGTAATGTCCTTTGTGTACCAGATTTTTCTTTTAATCTAATCTCAATCAGTAAGCTTACTCAAGTTAATTACTGTGTTTTTACATGTTCTAGGGAGGAATGCTGCATTAAAGAAGAAGGAAAAGACAACATAATGGGAACATGTTACAAGAAAAGTGGTTTATATTTCTTGTCTGAAAATGAAAAGAGACAAGGTATGATCAACTCAGTTGTCACTAATAATGCATCCATGGATATTTGGCACAAGAGGTTGGGACACCTTTCTAGTCAAAGGTTGAAGGATATGAAGTCAATGTTATATGTCACTGCTGGAGAACAGTCTTCTGTTTGCTATACATGTCCAAGAGCTAAGCAGAAGAGGCCACCATTACCAGAAGGAGGGAAAATGACTAAAATACCCTTCTCTCTTGTGCACATTGACACATGGGGGCCATATAGAGTTCCCACCTATGATGGTTACAGGTATTTCTTAACATTGGTGGATGATTTTTCAAGGAACACTTGCGTATATCTAATGAGCAGCAAATCAGATGCTATCACCATAATTCTCCAATTTTGTAAGATGGTTACTACTCAGTTTGGACATAATGTGAAGATGTTTAGGAGTGACAATACTCCAGAATTTGTGCTTAAAAGTTTCATGACAGAAAAAGGAATCTTGCACCAATTAACATGTGTGGCTACTCCAGAACAGAATTCAGTTGCTGAGAGAAAGCATCAACATCTATTGAATGTTGCTAGAGCAATGATGTTTGAAGCTAACTTACCTACAAGATTTTGGGGGGAATGCATTTTGACAGCTAATTTCTTGATTAACAGAACCATAATTAGTGTTCGGGGAAATAGGACTCCCTATGAGCTGCTATACAAGAAAAGGCCTGATTATGACATGATAAAGGTCTTTGGGTGTTTAGCTTTTGCTTCTACATTAAAACAAGGAAGGGGTAAGTTTGAACCCAGGGGAAGAGAATGTGTCTTTCTGGGTTATGTTTTTGGTATAAAAGGTTACAAACTTTATGACATTGAAAGTAAAACTCTTTTTGTATCTAGAGATGTGGTCTTGTATGAAGACAAATTTCCTTTTCAGAAAGATATGACAATGAATTTTACTAATGATTTTGTGATGCCAAAAGTGGTGACAGAAGCTGAAGTGAATATAGAGAATATGGATGCAAGAATGAATGCAGATGAAAGAGTTTCAGCTATACACAGCACAGAAGAGAGAAACAACAATGCAGATACAAGAAATTTGCTGATCACAAATAGGCAATCTACTAGATAAAGAAGGATGCCTAACTATTTGAGAGATTATGTGACAGTCAATTCCAATTGCAGTACCAAGTATGATATTGGGAAATACTTGTCTAACAATTCATTGTCACCAAGTTGCAGTCATTTCATTTCTCAAGTTTTAGCTGTCAAAGAACCTCAAAGCTAAAAGAGGCAAATTTGAAGCAAGAATGGAAAGAAGCTATGCAGATTGAGCTGAAAGCTCTAGAAGAAAACAAGACATGGGAAGTTGAGCCATTGCCTCCAGGACATTCTCCAGTAGGATGTAAATGGGTATACAAGGTGAAATATAAGCAAGATGGAAGTATTGAGAGGTTTAAGGCCAGATTGGTGGCAAAGGGATATACACAAACAGAGGGGGTGGATTATTATGAGACTTTCTCTTCTGTTGGAAAATTGCCCACAGTGAAGTGTTTAATAGTTGTTGCAGCAGTGAAAGGGTGGCCATTGATGCAACTTGATGTTAACAATGCATTTTTGCATGGGGTAATGGAAGAAGAGGTGTATATGGATATGCCACATGGATATGAGCCATTCAAACATGAAATGTGCCTCAAGGACAAGGAGTTCTTGTGTGCAAATTGGTGAAGTCTTTATATGGCTTAAAGCAAGCTTCTAGACAGTGGTTTAGTAAGTTCACTAATACACTTATCTCTTTTGGTTTCATACAGTCTAAGGCCGACTACACATTGTTTACCAAAGTTGGTCAAGATTCTTTTATGGCACTAATTGTCTATGTGGATGACATAGTATTGATGGGGTCTCATGTTGACAAATTGGTGTATTTAAAGAAGGTTTTGAACCAGGAATTTAAGCTCAAAGATTTGGGTGCATTACAAAATTTTGGGTTTTGAGATTGCTAGAAACACAGATGGTGTTGTTATTTGTCAAAGAAAATTTGTGTTGGATATTTTAGAGTCCACTGGCTTTCTGGGATGCAAGCTAGCAAGTATTCCTATGGAGGTCAATTTAAAGTTAAGTGCACATAAAGGTAATGCACTTTCTGAAGCAGTAGCATCTAGCTATAGGCAGCTGATTCGGAAATTATTGTATCTTGGTAATTCTAAGCCTGACAGTTGTTACAGTGTGCATAAGTTGAGCCAATTTGTGTCTCATCCTACTACTGAACATCAATAAGTTGCTTATCATATTTTGAGGTATTTGAAGAAAACTCCTGGTCTTGGTTTGTTTTTCTCTTCCAATTCAAAGTTGAAGGTGGTGGCTTATGCAGATTCAGATTGGGCAGGCTGTGTTGATACCAGGAGGTCTACTTCAGGTTTCTTGGTATATCTTGGTACATCACTTGTGTCTTGGAAGTCAAATAAACAAACAGTGGTGGCAAAGAGCTCCACAGAAGCAGAATATAGATGTTTGACATCAACTGTATGTGATGTGAAGTGGTTGCTCTCCATTTTGGAGGATTTGCAGATTCAGGTTGATACTACTCCACTGATTTACTATGACAATGAATCAGCTCTGAAGATAGCTACTAACCCAGTTCATCATGAGAGGACTAAACACATAGATGTTGATTGTCACATCATGAGAGACTTGGTTCAAAATGGTACTGTGCAGGTATCTCACATTCCCTCTCAATTTCAACTTGCAGACCTGTTTACTAAAGATATTCATCCATCCCAGTTCCATTTTCTTGTTGGCAAGATGGGCATGGTTGACATACATGCTCCACTCTAATCCTAGAGAGGAACTCTTCTTTTGAGGTGCATTCTGAGATGATGTTCCCCCAAATATCTTCTCTGGATCTTGTAGTTTTTTTCTTAAGGGTCCTAAGTTCCCCCTTTTCCACGTAATCCCCATACTTAGCAATGTAATCATTGACACGATCATCTTTGTATGGCACTTCTATGTGAGGGTGATATTTCTTCGGACCTCTAGAACTGCTGGCTGCGTTTGGATCTTCGATATCAAAAAATTGAGGGTTCTTGATATCGAACCTCCGTGTGGTTTGAATCAAACCGTGTAGATGGGGGTGACCATCTTCATGAAGTTCGCGACAAACTCTACCATAAGTAGGAGTGTATTTATGTAGTCTATTAAAAATCTCTTGGAGAACAAACTCTTTGGTAAGGGGACACCTAGCATAGGTTATGAACAGAGAAGAAGCAGTGATTCTACCACTGGTATTTTTTCTGGACGAAAGAGATGTTCGTTGGGAAGAATGAGGTGGAGGTGGAGGTGGAGACGACGCCGTAGCACTTACATGGGTTACTGAAGGTGACCTCATTGGGCTGTATGATGACGTCACTCCAAACTCTCTCTATTACAAGGTTTTGCTGTGGATTTGTGGGTTTTGTGGATTTGTGGATGAAGTGTGGATTGTGGATGGCTCCTATTTATAGTATTCACAAAGATGGAGCAAAACCTCTTAATATTACAAGGTTTTGCCCATCTTTAACCCTAGCCATCCACGTGTACGGTGGGGAACTAAGTGGGAGACAAAGAAGTGATGTAAAGTGTCTCAGTGGGATCTGACTTTCAGAGTGCGGTACACGTCAGCAAAAAGTATTCAAAAAAATAATCATTATGTCATTGACTTCAATGTTTACATCATTTGCCAAAAGAAGTAAAATCTATGTCATCAGAAGGTACCCTTTCCCTTTCCCGAAAAGGTAAACTTATTATTGTCTTTTATTCCCTCTCTAACAGCATTAGCGACCGTACTTAGTACTTCAGTAAATTGTTCTTTTGGTAGAACAATTGGTTGGGCCTGACTGTTTCCTTCAGAGCCCACTTGGGAAATCGACTTTCCAGGGTCTTCCAAATCTTCAATTTGGGCCGTTGAGTGTCTAGCATATTGCATTTGAGAAAGTGACGATCCAGGCCCAGGACATATGATCCTTGGTACGCTGCTGCTCATCATATGTCCGTAAGACGTTGATCTGCATATGGCCGGGGAATTAGACTGCCTATTAACATGCCATACATCAACATCTGTTGATTTGAATTCTGGACTTCTGATAATAATCTCCGGCATCTTAATATTTATATTCCCTACCGTCTTTGAGGATGACATCTTCAAATTAGCCTTAATCTGACAGAATCTGGTACTTGTCATTAAATTGGAATCCTCCAATGAATAATATAATTTCCACATACAATCATTTTCTCTGGAGGAGAAGTGTGAGTTGGAATAGAAAATGGCGTCGCAATGGCACAGTATTGGAAATACGAACTCAGCTTGTTTGGAGTTGTGTTCCGTTAGCCTCGTGTCATATAGAGATATTCGGACTCTACCTGTTGAGCTGAAGGGTGCAATGTGTCTGTAGTTTATAACCACTCTGTCAATTAGGACAGCTCTTAGAGTGACAAGCTTCTTTGTGTAATCAAAGAGCGAAGGGAAGTAGAATTTAATTTCTTGTGGTTCTGAAGTTGCCTGGGAGTGGACTACGTTGGAGGAGAAATCTCCTTCGAAGGGTTGACTGGCAGATATTTCCATAGTAATAATTACCATCAACATTAATTAATTATATATTATATCGGTTACTTGGTGGACAAGTAATCGACACGTGCTGGGCACGTAATTCAAATTTTGAATTTGAGTTTCCCGCCTGGAGTTTTCCCTCTTAAATAATTCTATTTAATACGACATTCGTTAGTTCATTTTCCTCAGAGTCGCATGGAAGTTTGCGTTAGCAATGAAATTTGGTTAATTATCACAATAGGTATTGCTTATCTCTCTCTTTCTATTATCTTAAATGGATACTCGTGTTTACTCAGTAAAAGAGTATCCAGACAGCTTAGAGGGAGTGAGGGCTATGTGTGTGGACAAATGGCTGAGCTATCAGATAGGGTTGCTACGGTTGAAGCTCTTGCATACAGCTGCGACTGGATGTCCTTGTCCGATGGAGGACATGACCTCTAAAACTGAGAAGCTCTGTGCTCTCAGGGCATTACTGCGGAAATTGAACCGCAAGGGTTTTAGCTATGTTAACCGTCAAAAGTTTAAACTGGGTCTCTCTCGTTTGCAGAGTGATGTCCACTATACGGAGGAGGAAGACAGAAGAATATACTGCGATAGCTGCAAGGAGAAAGCAGCGTTATCCCAATCTGAATAGGAACCTCTTTGGAGCTCCTAAGGTTGCATTCAGCCCTAGATGGAGAAATGGTAACCGGTACAAAAGGGGTCGTAGAAGTAACTTCCACGGTTATCGTCCTAAGCACCTAACGGAGAGGAGAATAAGAACTGATAGTGGTTCTATGGCTGCTAGGCAGGAAGGAGTTGTTAAGTTTACTTCGAACATATCACAGGGTCCTAACAGTGATAATAGACTCGGAGACGAGATTCAAATTAATGCTATATATATTAAGGGTAAAATATCATTGGCTGAAGCTCCGGCCTCCTCAAAGCTCCATGCTCTGTTCTGGATAGTTGTGGACAAGAAGCCTTCTTCATCGTCTTCTGCTACTCAGCCTCTGCAAGCAACTGATATATTCACAATTCATGACAATGAGCCTTGCACTGCAATGATTCGTGAGGATTGTACTGATAGGTTCCGGTGTATTCATTTCAGTCGTTATCAGCTGAAGCAACATGGAGATTCAATGATTGGACTTGATGAGAGTTTCATTGAACTTTATCTGAAGAAACGAGTTCGAGTTAAGTACAGCCCTGGTACTGGTGGAGAACTGTCAAACGTTCATGAGAATGCAATATACTTAGTTGCTGCCTGTTCCGGTGATCAGACAGCTGTTGTATTTCATTTGAACATCAGATTGTACTTTAACACTTAGCTCTTTCAAGAGTTTGTAACTTGGATTAATAATCCTTGAGAATATTAATAATAAAATTTTTATTTCAAAGTAAAGTTCTTCAATACATTAGAACACTGGCTCGTCAATGGTTACAAAGATTACATTTTCAGTTGCCCACGGAAGGAAGTCCTCTCTATCCATAGCTACATAGTAGCTCATATCTGGGTTACATAAAACAATACAGGGAATCCCTCCTTTGATTTTCCTTTTCTTCCTATACTTTTCATTGCAGATGAAGTCAACTTGAGCGCCACGCAGTGCCTTCTTACATGGTAGGTATTGAAAAGGAATATCATCAACAACATTGTAGAGTGCTCCATTATCATATTGACTGAAGTCTACCCCTTCACAGAAATAATTATGTCTTCCTAGACTTCTAGCCCACTGCGTCTTACCAGTCCTGCTCGGACCTTGGACTATCAGACTCTTCGGGCGGAGCGGTCTCTCCCCCAGCTCCTGCATCAGATGATTCTTCCATTAACACAATATTATTATTATGCAGCTCCAGGCATTTATTTTTGACATGGTCCTCTGTTTCACTCTGGGCCCACATCAGGTCTTCTTTTATTTGATCCAACAAATTGCCATTAAATAAGAGAGGAAGGATGGCTTTACTCACAGTTATGCAGTTATCTGTGACCCATTGTTGAATCTGTGGGGGTAGGTTCCCGAACACTGAGAATTTCGGCACGTAGTGTTCTGGTGGTGTGGGCCAGTACTTCTCTGCTGCATACTCTAGATTCCTCAGTTGGGTGGCCCACACAAAAGGTTGCTCCACTCTAATCCTAGAGAGGAACTCTTCTTTTGAGGTGCATGGATAGAGAGGAAAAGTAGCTATGGATAGAGAGGACTTCCTTCCGTGGGCAACTGAAAATGTAATCTTTGTAACCATTGACGAGCCAGTGTTCTAATGTATTGAAGAACTTTACTTTGAAATAAAAATTTTATTATTAATATTCTCAAGGATTATTAATCCAAGTTACAAACTCTTGAAAGAGCTAAGTGTTAAAGTACAATCTCAGTGTTCGGAAACCTACCCCCACAGATTCAACAATGGGTCACAGATAACTGCATAACTGTGAGTAAAGCCATCCTTCCTCTCTTATTTAATGGCAATTTGTTGGATCAAATAAAAGAAGACCTGATGTGGGCCCAGAGTGAAACAGAGGACCATGTCAAAAATAAATGCCTGGAGCTGCATAATAATAATATTGTGTTAATGGAAGAATCATCTGATGCAGGAGCTGGGGGAGAGACCGCTCCGCCCGAAGAGTCTGATAGTCCAAGGTCCGAGCAGGACTGGTAAGACGCAGTGGGCTAGAAGTCTAGGAAGACATAATTATTTCTGTGAAGGGGTAGACTTCAGTCAATATGATAATGGAGCACTCTACAATGTTGTTGATGATATTCCTTTTCAATACCTACCATGTAAGAAGGCACTGCTTGGCGCTCAAGTTGACTTCATCTGCAATGAAAAGTATAGGAAGAAAAGGAAAATCAAAGGAGGGATTCCCTGTATTGTTTTATGTAACCCAGATATGAGCTACTATGTAGCTATGGATAGAGAGGACTTCCTTCCGTGGGCAACTGAAAATGTAATCTTTGTAACCATTGACGAGCCAGTGTTCTAATGTATTGAAGAACTTTACTTTGAAATAAAAATTTTATTATTAATATTCTCAAGGATTATTAATCCAAGTTACAAACTCTTGAAAGAGCTAAGTGTTAAAGTACAATCTGATGTTCAAATGAAATACAACAGCTGTCTGATCACCGGAACAGGCAGCAACTAAGTATATTGCATTCTCATGAACGTTTGACAGTTCTCCACCAGTACCAGGGCTGTACTTAACTCGAACTCGTTTCTTCAGATAAAGTTCAATGAAACTCTCATCAAGTCCAATCATTGAATCTCCATGTTGCTTCAGCTGATAACGACTGAAATGAATACACCGGAACCTATCAGTACAATCCTCACGAATCATTGCAGTGCAAGGCTCATTGTCATGAATTGTGAATATATCAGTTGCTTGCAGAGGCTGAGTAGCAGAAGACGATGAAGAAGGCTTCTTGTCCACAACTATCCAGAACAGAGCATGGAGCTTTGAGGAGGCCGGAGCTTCAGCCAATGATATTTTACCCTTAATATATATAGCATTAATTTGAATCTCGTCTCCGAGTCTATTATCACTGTTAGGACCCTGTGATATGTTCGAAGTAAACTTAACAACTCCTTCCTGCCTAGCAGCCATAGAACCACTATCAGTTCTTATTCTCCTCTCCGTTAGGTGCTTAGGACGATAACCGTGGAAGTTACTTCTACGACCCCTTTTGTACCGGTTACCATTTCTCCATCTAGGGCTGAATGCAACCTTAGGAGCTCCAAAGAGGTTCCTATTCAGATTGGGATAACGCTGCTTTCTCCTTGCAGCTATCGCAGTATATTCTTCTGTCTTCCTCCTCCGTATAGTGGACATCACTCTGCAAACGAGAGAGACCCAGTTTAAACTTTTGACGGTTAACATAGCTAAAACCCTTGCGGTTCAATTTCCGCAGTAATGCCCTGAGAGCACAGAGCTTCTCAGTTTTAGAGGTCATGTCCTCCATCGGACAAGGACATCCAGTCGCAGCTGTATGCAAGAGCTTCAACCGTAGCAACCCTATCTGATAGCTCAGCCATTTGTCCACACACATAGCCCTCACTCCCTCTAAGCTGTCTGGATACTCTTTTACTGAGTAAACACGAGTATCCATTTAAGATAATAGAAAGAGAGAGATAAGCAATACCTATTGTGATAATTAACCAAATTTCATTGCTAACGCAAACTTCCATGCGACTCTGAGGAAAATGAACTAACGAATGTCGTATTAAATAGAATTATTTAAGAGGGAAAACTCCAGGCGGGAAACTCAAATTCAAAATTTGAATTACGTGCCCAGCACGTGTCGATTACTTGTCCACCAAGTAACCGATATAATATATAATTAATTAATGTTGATGGTAATTATTACTATGGAAATATCTGCCAGTCAACCCTTCGAAGGAGATTTCTCCTCCAACGTAGTCCACTCCCAGGCAACTTCAGAACCACAAGAAATTAAATTCTACTTCCCTTCGCTCTTTGATTACACAAAGAAGCTTGTCACTCTAAGAGCTGTCCTAATTGACAGAGTGGTTATAAACTACAGACACATTGCACCCTTCAGCTCAACAGGTAGAGTCCGAATATCTCTATATGACACGAGGCTAACGGAACACAACTCCAAACAAGCTGAGTTCGTATTTCCAATACTGTGCCATTGCGACGCCATTTTCTATTCCAACTCACACTTCTCCTCCAGAGAAAATGATTGTCCGTGGAAAGCATATTATTCATTGGAGGATTCCAATTTAATGACAAGTACCAGATTCTGTCAGATTAAGGCTAATTTGAAAATGTCATCCTCAAAGACGGTAGGGAATATAAATATTAAGATGCCGGAGATTATTATCAGAAGTCCAGAATTCAAATCAACAGATGTTGATGTATGGCATGTTAATAGGCAGTCTA
This sequence comes from Linanthus parryae, assembly GCA_023055425.1. NCBI lineage: Eukaryota > Viridiplantae > Streptophyta > Magnoliopsida > Ericales > Polemoniaceae > Linanthus > Linanthus parryae. Next base: position 44,430,965 of record JALGPY010000009.1, read on the forward strand.
ATTCCCCGGCCATATGCAGATCAACGTCTTACGGACATATGATGAGCAGCAGCGTACCAAGGATCATATGTCCTGGGCCTGGATCGTCACTTTCTCAAATGCAATATGCTAGACACTCAACGGCCCAAATTGAAGATTTGGAAGACCCTGGAAAGTCGATTTCCCAAGTGGGCTCTGAAGGAAACAGTCAGGCCCAACCAATTGTTCTACCAAAAGAACAATTTACTGAAGTACTAAGTACGGTCGCTAATGCTGTTAGAGAGGGAATAAAAGACAATAATAAGTTTACCTTTTCGGGAAAGGGAAAGGGTACCTTCTGATGACATAGATTTTACTTCTTTTGGCAAATGATGTAAACATTGAAGTCAATGACATAATGATTATTTTTTTGAATACTTTTTGCTGACGTGTACCGCACTCTGAAAGTCAGATCCCACTGAGACACTTTACATCACTTCTTTGTCTCCCACTTAGTTCCCCACCGTACACGTGGATGGCTAGGGTTAAAGATGGGCAAAACCTTGTAATATTAAGAGGTTTTGCTCCATCTTTGTGAATACTATAAATAGGAGCCATCCACAATCCACACTTCATCCACAAATCCACAAATCCACAAATCCACAGCAAAACCTTGTAATAGAGAGAGTTTGGAGTGACGTCATCATACAGCCCAATGAGGTCACCTTCAGTAACCCATGTAAGTGCTACGGCGTCGTCTCCACCTCCACCTCCACCTCATTCTTCCCAACGAACATCTCTTTCGTCCAGAAAAAATGCCAGTGGTAGAATCACTGCTTCTTCTCTGTTCATAACCTTTGCTAGGTGTCCCCTTACCAAAGAGTTTGTTCTCCAAGAGATTTTTAATAGACTACATAAATACACTCCTACTTATGGTAGAGTTTGTCGCGAACTTCATGAAGATGGTCACCCCCATCTACACGGTTTGATTCAAACCACACGGAGGTTCGATATCAAGAACCCTCAATTTTTTGATATCGAAGATCCAAACGCAGCCAGCAGTTCTAGAGGTCCGAAGAAATATCACCCTCACATCGAAGTGCCATACGAAGATGATCGTGTCAATGATTACATTGCTAAGTATGGGGATTACGTGGAAAAGGGGGAACTTAGGACCCTTAAGAAAAAAACTACAAGATCCAGAGAAGATATTTGGGGGAACATCATCTCAGAATGCACCTCAAAAGAAGAGTTCCTCTCTAGGATTAGAGTGGAGCAACCTTTTGTGTGGGCCACCCAACTGAGGAATCTAGAGTATGCAGCAGAGAAGTACTGGCCCACACCACCAGAACACTACGTGCCGAAATTCTTAGTGTTCGGAAACCTACCCCCACAGATTCAACAATGGGTCACAGATAACTGCATAACTGTGAGTAAAGCCATCCTTCCTCTCTTATTTAATGGCAATTTGTTGGATCAAATAAAAGAAGACCTGATGTGGGCCCAGAGTGAAACAGAGGACCATGTCAAAAATAAATGCCTGGAGCTGCATAATAATAATATTGTGTTAATGGAAGAATCATCTGATGCAGGAGCTGGGGGAGAGACCGCTCCGCCCGAAGAGTCTGATAGTCCAAGGTCCGAGCAGGTCTGGTAAGACGCAGTGGGCTAGAAGTCTAGGAAGACATAATTATTTCTGTGAAGGGGTAGACTTCAGTCAATATGATAATGGAGCACTCTACAATGTTGTTGATGATATTCCTTTTCAATACCTACCATGTAAGAAGGCACTGCTTAGCGCTCAAGTTGACTTCATCTGCAATGAAAAGTATAGGAAGAAAAGGAAAATAAAAGGAGGGATTCCCTGTATTGTTTTATGTAACCCAGATATGAGCTACTATGTAGCTATGGATAGAGAGGACTTCCTTCCGTGGGCAACTGAAAATGTAATCTTTGTAACCATTGACGAGCCAGTGTTCTAATGTATTGAAGAACTTTACTTTGAAATAAAAATTTTATTATTAATATTCTCAACGACTGAAATGAATACACCGGAACCTATCAGTACAATCCTCACGAATCATTGCAGTGCAAGGCTCATTGTCATGAATTGTGAATATATCAGTTGCTTGCAGAGGCTGAGTAGCAGAAGACGATGAAGAAGGCTTCTTGTCCACAACTATCCAGAACAGAGCATGGAGCTTTGAGGAGGCCGGAGCGTCTATTTTTAATTTTTTAAAGTTGGGGGGCTCCATCTGCAAATACACGCCAAAACCTCTTAATATTACAGGGTTTTAGCATTTGCAGAGGCCCCCCTTCTGTACGGTCCCCCTTCGTTTTCATCTCCGTGCCTCTGGGTCGCGGAGATCTTGGACCGTACATCTATTCCGATTAGAATTATTCTCGATCATCCTCAGGGATGTATCGATTTAAAGAGTCGCATTAATTCGTCATAGTTATTCATCTTCTTCTTCGTCGTCTCTCTCTCCTTTTTCTGATGCAGGAGCTGGGGGAGAGACCGCTCCGCCCGAAGAGTCTGATAGTCCTAAGCAGTTCTCGTCATTTTACGAGAACGTCGTCGTATCGAATATAATAAATTATTATATTTGAGTAATAAAGAAGAAAGAAATATAATAGTATTGAGGAGAAGAAAGAAGTTCTTCTCAGAAAATTAATAAAAAAGAACAAAAACAGACAAATTACACTTTTTAAAGTGTTGGCAAAAGAAGAAAGAAATAAAGAAGAAAATAATCTTTTCTTTTAAGGGTTTATAAACACAGCAGTAAAGATGCAGTGGTCTCCGTCACACTGTGTCTTTTTATATTTAAATTATACAGTGGTCTCCGTCACACTGTGAAATTTTTTTATTTTAAAGTCGCCTCTCGTCTGCCTCAACATTCTCTTTCAAGAACAGTCTCACGATTAAACACCCGAAGTCAACAAATTTGGGGATAATCAAGATACGCAACTAAAGTCAGCATTATTATTAAAAATATGTCTTCTGTCTTAAGTTCTTCGGGTTCTAAAAATTCCGATAAAGGAATATTTCTAAGAAAAGAAGTAATCAATTAAATAATATCACATTTATTTAATCATTATTTAAGTCGGTGTTAATTATCAGACTCTAAAAGCATTATTAGAAGAGTGTTTGTAACATATTTTATTTTCCGCGAGAAGGGTTAATTTGAAAGAAAGTCAAAATATTTGGGGCATTTTCATAAATAGAGGAAAGTTCATCCACATGACGTCACTCCAAACTCTCTCTATTACAAGGTTTTGGTGTGGATTTGTGGATGGGAGAGCGAATCTGGACCGTTCATTTGGCATCTGGCAACAGTAGATCGCCTTTATTCCTTTCATCCTACGGCTGAGATTCGTCCACGTCATCAAAAAGTAATAGTAGTGGGCTGGGCCCACATAAATAGTATCTTGTCGGTACAGCTGTCATAGTCAGCATTTCTTTATTGACTTTTTAAAGTTAGTGGGATTTCACTGTAGTAGGTCTATTTTTAATTTTTTAAAGTTGGGGGGCTCCATCTGCAAATACACGCCAAAACCTCTTAATATTACAGGGTTTTTAGCATTTGCAGAGGCCCCCCTTCTGTACGGTCCCCCTTCGTTTTCATCTCCGTGCCTCTGGGTCGCGGAGATCTGGGACCGTACATCTATTCCGATTAGAATTATTCTCGATCATCCTCAGGGATGTATCGATTTAAAGAGTCGCATTAATTCGTCATAGTTATTCATCTTCTTCTTCGTCGTCTCTCTCTCCTTTTTCTGATGCAGGAGCTGGGGGAGAGACCGCTCCGCCCGAAGAGTCTGATAGTCCTAAGCAGTTCTCGTCATTTTACGAGAACGTCGTCGTATCGAATATAATAAATTATTATATTTGAGTAATAAAGAAGAAAGAAATATAATAGTATTGAGGAGAAGAAAGAAGTTCTTCTCAGAAAATTAATAAAAAAGAACAAAAACAGACAAATTACACTTTTTAAAGTGTTGGCAAAAGAAGAAAGAAATAAAGAAGAAAATAATCTTTTCTTTTAAGGGTTTATAAACACAGCAGTAAAGATGCAGTGGTCTCCGTCACACTGTGTCTTTTTATATTTAAATTATACAGTGGTCTCCGTCACACTGTGAAATTTTTTTATTTTAAAGTCGCCTCTCGTCTGCCTCAACATTCTCTTTCAAGAACAGTCTCACGATTAAACACCCGAAGTCAACAAATTTGGGGATAATCAAGATACGCAACTAAAGTCAGCATTATTATTAAAAATATGTCTTCTGTCTTAAGTTCTTCGGGTTCTAAAAATTCCGATAAAGGAATATTTCTAAGCAAAGAAGTAATCAATTAAATAATATCACATTTATTTAATCATTATTTAAGTCGGTGTTAATTATCAGACTCTAAAAGCATTATTAGAAGAGTGTTTGTAACATATTTTATTTTTCCCGAGAAGGGTTATTTTAAAAGAAAGTCAAAACATTTGGGGCATTTTCATAAATAGAGGAAAGTTCATCCACATGACGTCACTCCAAACTCTCTCTATTACAAGGTTTTGGTGTGGATTTGTGGATGGGAGAGCGAATCTGGACCGTTCATTTGGCATCTGGCAACAGTAGATCGCCTTTATTCCTTTCATCCTACGGCTGAGATTCGTCCACGTCATCAAAAAGTAATAGTAGTGGGCTGGGCCCACATAAATAGTATCTTGTCGGTACAGCTGTCATAGTCAGCATTACTTTATTGACTTTTTAAAGTTAGTGGGATTTCACTGTAGTAGGTCTATTTTTAATTTTTTAAAGTTGGGGGGCTCCATCTGCAAATACACGCCAAAACCTCTTAATATTACAGGGTTTTAGCATTTGCAGAGGCCCCCCTTCTGTACGGTCCCCCTTCGTTTTCATCTCCGTGCCTCTGGGTCGCGGAGATCTGGGACCGTACATCTATTCCGATTAGAATTATTCTCGATCATCCTCAGGGATGTATCGATTTAAAGAGTCGCATTAATTCGTCATAGTTATTCATCTTCTTCTTCGTCGTCTCTCTCTCCTTTTTCTGATGCAGGAGCTGGGGGAGAGACCGCTCCGCCCGAAGAGTCTGATAGTCCTAAGCAGTTCTCGTCATTTTACGAGAACGTCGTCGTATCGAATATAATAAATTATTATATTTGAGTAATAAAGAAGAAAGAAATATAATAGTATTGAGGAGAAGAAAGAAGTTCTTCTCAGAAAATTAATAAAAAAGAACAAAAACAGACAAATTACACTTTTTAAAGTGTTGGCAAAAGAAGAAAGAAATAAAGAAGAAAATAATCTTTTCTTTTAAGGGTTTATAAACACAGCAGTAAAGATGCAGTGGTCTCCGTCACACTGTGTCTTTTTATATTTAAATTATACAGTGGTCTCCGTCACACTGTGAAATTTTTTTATTTTAAAGTCGCCTCTCGTCTGCCTCAACATTCTCTTTCAAGAACAGTCTCACGATTAAACACCCGAAGTCAACAAATTTGGGGATAATCAAGATACGCAACTAAAGTCAGCATTATTATTAAAAATATGTCTTCTGTCTTAAGTTCCTCGGGTTCTAAAAATTCCGATAAAGGAATATTTCTAAGCAAAGAAGTAATCAATTAAATAATATCACATTTATTTAATCATTATTTAAGTCGGTGTTAATTATCAGACTCTAAAAGCATTATTAGAAGAGTGTTTGTAACATATTTTATTTTCCGCGAGAAGGGTTAATTTGAAAGAAAGTCAAAATATTTGGGGCATTTTCATAAATAGAGGAAAGTTCATCCACATGACGTCACTCCAAACTCTCTCTATTACAAGGTTTTGGTGTGGATTTGTGGATGGGAGAGCGAATCTGGACCGTTCATTTGGCATCTGGCAACAGTAGATCGCCTTTATTCCTTTCATCCTACGGCTGAGATTCGTCCACGTCATCAAAAAGTAATAGTAGTGGGCTGGGCCCACATAAATAGTATCTTGTCGGTACAGCTGTCATAGTCAGCATTACTTTATTGACTTTTTAAAGTTAGTGGGATTTCACTGTAGTAGGTCTATTTTTAATTTTTTAAAGTTGGGGGGCTCCATCTGCAAATACACGCCAAAACCTCTTAATATTACAGGGTTTTAGCATTTGCAGAGGCCCCCCTTCTGTACGGTCCCCCTTCGTTTTCATCTCCGTGCCTCTGGGTCGCGGAGATCTGGGACCGTACATCTATTCCGATTAGAATTATTCTCGATCATCCTCAGGGATGTATCGATTTAAAGAGTCGCATTAATTCGTCATAGTTATCCATCTTCTTCTTCGTCGTCTCTCTCTCCTTTTTCTGATGCAGGAGCTGGGGGAGAGACCGCTCCGCCCGAAGAGTCTGATAGTCCTAAGCAGTTCTCGTCATTTTACGAGAACGTCGTCGTATCGAATATAATAAATTATTATATTTGAGTAATAAAGAAGAAAGAAATATAATAGTATTGAGGAGAAGAAAGAAGTTCTTCTCAGAAAATTAATAAAAAAGAACAAAAACAGACAAATTACACTTTTTAAAGTGTTGGCAAAAGAAGAAAGAAATAAAGAAGAAAATAATCTTTTCTTTTAAGGGTTTATAAACACAGCAGTAAAGATGCAGTGGTCTCCGTCACACTGTGTCTTTTTATATTTAAATTATACAGTGGTCTCCGTCACACTGTGAAATTTTTTTATTTTAAAGTCGTCTCTCGTCTGCCTCAACATTCTCTTTCAAGAACAGTCTCACGATTAAAAACCCGAAGTCAACAAATTTGGGGATAATCAAGATACGCAACTAAAGTCAGCATTATTATTAAAAATATGTCTTCTGTCTTAAGTTCTTCGGGTTCTAAAAATTCCGATAAAGGAATATTTCTAAGCAAAGAAGTAATCAATTAAATAATATCACATTTATTTAATCATTATTTAAGTCGGTGTTAATTATCAGACTCTAAAAGCATTATTAGAAGAGTGTTTGTAACATATTTTATTTTCCGCGAGAAGGGTTAATTTGAAAGAAAGTCAAAATATTTGGGGCATTTTCATAAATAGAGGAAAGTTCATCCACATGACGTCACTCCAAACTCTCTCTATTACAAGGTTTTTGTGTGGATTTGTGGATGGGAGAGCGAATCTGGACCGTTCATTTGGCATCTGGCAACAGTAGATCGCCTTTATTCCTTTCATCCTACGGCTGAGATTCGTCCACGTCATCAAAAAGTAAGAATAGTGGGCTGGGCCCACATAAATAGTATCTTGTCGGTACAGCTGTCATAGTCAGCATTACTTTATTGACTTTTTAAAGTTAGTGGGATTTCACTGTAGTAGGTCTATTTTTAATTTTTTAAAGTTGGGGGGCTCCATCTGCAAATACACGCCAAAACCTCTTAATATTACAGGGTTTTAGCATTTGCAGAGGCCCCCCTTCTGTACGGTCCCCCTTCGTTTTCATCTCCGTGCCTCTGGGTCGCGGAGATCTGGGACCGTACATCTATTCCGATTAGAATTATTCTCGATCATCCTCAGGGATGTATCGATTTAAAGAGTCGCATTAATTCGTCATAGTTATTCATCTTCTTCTTCGTCGTCTCTCTCTCCTTTTTCTGATGCAGGAGCTGGGGGAGAGACCGCTCCGCCCGAAGAGTCTGATAGTCCTAAGCAGTTCTCGTCATTTTACGAGAACGTCGTCGTATCGAATATAATAAATTATTATATTTGAGTAATAAAGAAGAAAGAAATATAATAGTATTGAGGGGAAGAAAGAAGTTCTTCTCAGAAAATTAATAAAAAAGAACAAAAACAGACAAATTACACTTTTTAAAGTGTTGGCAAAAGAAGAAAGAAATAAAGAAGAAAATAATCTTTTCTTTTAAGGGTTTATAAACACAGCAGTAAAGATGCAGTGGTCTCCGTCACACTGTGTCTTTTTATATTTAAATTATACAGTGGTCTCCGTCACACTGTGAAATTTTTTTATTTTAAAGTCGCCTCTCGTCTGCCTCAACATTCTCTTTCAAGAACAGTCTCACGATTAAACACCCGAAGTCAACAAATTTGGGGATAATCAAGATACGCAACTAAAGTCAGCATTATTATTAAAAATATGTCTTCTGTCTTAAGTTCTTCGGGTTCTAAAAATTCCGATAAAGGAATATTTCTAAGCAAAGAAGTAATCAATTAAATAATATCACATTTATTTAATCATTATTTAAGTCGGTGTTAATTATCAGACTCTAAAAGCATTATTAGAAGAGTGTTTGTAACATATTTTATTTTTCCCGAGAAGGGTTATTTTAAAAGAAAGTCAAAACATTTGGGGCATTTTCATAAATAGAGGAAAGTTCATCCACATGACGTCACTCCAAACTCTCTCTATTACAAGGTTTTGGTGTGGATTTGTGGATGGGAGAGCGAATCTGGACCGTTCATTTGGCATCTGGCAACAGTAGATCGCCTTTATTCCTTTCATCCTACGGCTGAGATTCGTCCACGTCATCAAAAAGTAATAGTAGTGGGCTGGGCCCACATAAATAGTATCTTGTCGGTACAGCTGTCATAGTCAGCATTACTTTATTGACTTTTTAAAGTTAGTGGGATTTCACTGTAGTAGGTCTATTTTTAATTTTTTAAAGTTGGGGGGCTCCATCTGCAAATACACGCCAAAACCTCTTAATATTACAGGGTTTTAGCATTTGCAGAGGCCCCCCTTCTGTACGGTCCCCCTTCGTTTTCATCTCCGTGCCTCTGGGTCGCGGAGATCTGGGACCGTACATCTATTCCGATTAGAATTATTCTCGATCATCCTCAGGGATGTATCGATTTAAAGAGTCGCATTAATTCGTCATAGTTATTCATCTTCTTCTTCGTCGTCTCTCTCTCCTTTTTCTGATGCAGGAGCTGGGGGAGAGACCGCTCCGCCCGAAGAGTCTGATAGTCCTAAGCAGTTCTCGTCATTTTACGAGAACGTCGTCGTATCGAATATAATAAATTATTATATTTGAGTAATAAAGAAGAAAGAAATATAATAGTATTGAGGAGAAGAAAGAAGTTCTTCTCAGAAAATTAATAAAAAAGAACAAAAACAGACAAATTACACTTTTTAAAGTGTTGGCAAAAGAAGAAAGAAATAAAGAAGAAAATAATCTTTTCTTTTAAGGGTTTATAAACACAGCAGTAAAGATGCAGTGGTCTCCGTCACACTGTGTCTTTTTATATTTAAATTATACAGTGGTCTCCGTCACACTGTGAAATTTTTTTATTTTAAAGTCGCCTCTCGTCTGCCTCAACATTCTCTTTCAAGAACAGTCTCACGATTAAACACCCGAAGTCAACAAATTTGGGGATAATCAAGATACGCAACTAAAGTCAGCATTATTATTAAAAATATGTCTTCTGTCTTAAGTTCTTCGGGTTCTAAAAATTCCGATAAAGGAATATTTCTAAGCAAAGAAGTAATCAATTAAATAATATCACATTTATTTAATCATTATTTAAGTCGGTGTTAATTATCAGACTCTAAAAGCATTATTAGAAGAGTGTTTGTAACATATTTTATTTTCCGCGAGAAGGGTTAATTTGAAAGAAAGTCAAAATATTTGGGGCATTTTCATAAATAGAGGAAAGTTCATCCACATGACGTCACTCCAAACTCTCTCTATTACAAGGTTTTTGTGTGGATTTGTGGATGGGAGAGCGAATCTGGACCGTTCATTTGTCATCTGGCAACAGTAGATCGCCTTTATTCCTTTCATCCTACGGCTGAGATTCGTCCACGTCATCAAAAAGTAAGAATAGTGGGCTGGGCCCACATAAATAGTATCTTGTCGGTACAGCTGTCATAGTCAGCATTACTTTATTGACTTTTTAAAGTTAGTGGGATTTCACTGTAGTAGGTCTATTTTTAATTTTTTAAAGTTGGGGGGCTCCATCTGCAAATACACGCCAAAACCTCTTAATATTACAGGGTTTTAGCATTTGCAGAGGCCCCCCTTCTGTACGGTCCCCCTTCGTTTTCATCTCCGTGCCTCTGGGTCGCGGAGATCTGGGACCGTACATCTATTCCGATTAGAATTATTCTCGATCATCCTCAGGGATGTATCGATTTAAAGAGTCGCATTAATTCGTCATAGTTATTCATCTTCTTCTTCGTCGTCTCTCTCTCCTTTTTCTGATGCAGGAGCTGGGGGAGAGACCGCTCCGCCCGAAGAGTCTGATAGTCCTAAGCAGTTCTCGTCATTTTACGAGAACGTCGTCGTATCGAATATAATAAATTATTATATTTGAGTAATAAAGAAGAAAGAAATATAATAGTATTGAGGAGAAGAAAGAAGTTCTTCTCAGAAAATTAATAAAAAAGAACAAAAACAGACAAATTACACTTTTTAAAGTGTTGGCAAAAGAAGAAAGAAATAAAGAAGAAAATAATCTTTTCTTTTAAGGGTTTATAAACACAGCAGTAAAGATGCAGTGGTCTCCGTCACACTGTGTCTTTTTATATTTAAATTATACAGTGGTCTCCGTCACACTGTGAAATTTTTTTATTTTAAAGTCGCCTCTCGTCTGCCTCAACATTCTCTTTCAAGAACAGTCTCACGATTAAACACCCGAAGTCAACAAATTTGGGGATAATCAAGATACGCAACTAAAGTCAGCATTATTATTAAAAATATGTCTTCTGTCTTAAGTTCTTCGGGTTCTACAAATTCCGATAAAGGAATATTTCTAAGCAAAGAAGTAATCAATTAAATAATATCACATTTATTTAATCATTATTTAAGTCGGTGTTAATTATCAGACTCTAAAAGCATTATTAGAAGAGTGTTTGTAACATATTTTATTTTTCCCGAGAAGGGTTATTTTAAAAGAAAGTCAAAACATTTGGGGCATTTTCATAAATAGAGGAAAGTTCATCCACATGACGTCACTCCAAACTCTCTCTATTACAAGGTTTTGGTATGGATTTGTGGATGGGAGAGCGAATCTGGACCGTTCATTTTGCATCTGGCAACAGTAGATCGCCTTTATTCCTTTCATCCTACGGCTGAGATTCGTCCACGTCATCAAAAAGTAATAGTAGTGGGCTGGGCCCACATAAATAGTATCTTGTCGGTACAGCTGTCATAGTCAGCATTACTTTATTGACTTTTTAAAGTTAGTGGGATTTCACTGTAGTAGGTCTATTTTTAATTTTTTAAAGTTGGGGGGCTCCATCTGCAAATACACGCCAAAACCTCTTAATATTACAGGGTTTTTAGCATTTGCAGAGGCCCCCCTTCTGTACGGTCCCCCTTCGTTTTCATCTCCGTGCCTCTGGGTCGCGGAGATCTGGGACCGTACATCTATTCCGATTAGAATTATTCTCGATCATCCTCAGGGATGTATCGATTTAAAGAGTCGCATTAATTCGTCATAGTTATTCATCTTCTTCTTCGTCGTCTCTCTCTCCTTTTTCTGATGCAGGAGCTGGGGGAGAGACCGCTCCGCCCGAAGAGTCTGATAGTCCTAAGCAGTTCTCGTCATTTTACGAGAACGTCGTCGTATCGAATATAATAAATTATTATATTTGAGTAATAAAGAAGAAAGAAATATAATAGTATTGAGGAGAAGAAAGAAGTTCTTCTCAGAAAATTAATAAAAAAGAACAAAAACAGACAAATTACACTTTTTAAAGTGTTGGCAAAAGAAGAAAGAAATAAAGAAGAAAATAATCTTTTCTTTTAAGGGTTTATAAACACAGCAGTAAAGATGCAGTGGTCTCCGTCACACTATGTCTTTTTATATTTAAATTATACAGTGGTCTCCGTCACACTGTGAAATTTTTTTATTTTAAAGTCGCCTCTCGTCTGCCTCAACATTCTCTTTCAAGAACAGTCTCACGATTAAACACCCGAAGTCAACAAATTTGGGGATAATCAAGATACGCAACTAAAGTCAGCATTATTATTAAAAATATGTCTTCTGTCTTAAGTTCTTCGGGTTCTAAAAATTCCGATAAAGGAATATTTCTAAGCAAAGAAGTAATCAATTAAATAATATCACATTTATTTAATCATTATTTAAGTCGGTGTTAATTATCAGACTCTAAAAGCATTATTAGAAGAGTGTTTGTAACATATTTTATTTTTCCCGAGAAGGGTTATTTTAAAAGAAAGTCAAAACATTTGGGGCATTTTCATAAATAGAGGAAAGTTCATCCACATGACGTCACTCCAAACTCTCTCTATTACAAGGTTTTGGTGTGGATTTGTGGATGGGAGAGCGAATCTGGACCGCTCATTTGGCATCTGGCAACAGTAGATCGCCTTTATTCCTTTCATCCTACGGCTGAGATTCGTCCACGTCATCAAAAAGTAATAGTAGTGGGCTGAGCCCACATAAATAGTATCTTGTCGGTACAGCTGTCATAGTCAGCATTACTTTATTGACTTTTTAAAGTTAGTGGGATTTCACTGTAGTAGGTCTATTTTTAATTTTTTAAAGTTGGGGGGCTCCATCTGCAAATACACGCCAAAACCTCTTAATATTACAGGGTTTTTAGCATTTGCAGAGGCCCCCCTTCTGTACGGTCCCCCTTCGTTTTCATCTCCGTGCCTCTGGGTCGCGGAGATCTGGGACCGTACATCTATTCCGATTAGAATTATTCTCGATCATCCTCAGGGATGTATCGATTTAAAGAGTCGCATTAATTCGTCATAGTTATTCATCTTCTTCTTCGTCGTCTCTCTCTCCTTTTTCTGATGCAGGAGCTGGGGGAGAGACCGCTCCGCCCGAAGAGTCTGATAGTCCTAAGCAGTTCTCGTCATTTTACGAGAACGTCGTCGTATCGAATATAATAAATTATTATATTTGAGTAATAAAGAAGAAAGAAATATAATAGTATTGAGGAGAAGAAAGAAGTTCTTCTCAGAAAATTAATAAAAAAGAACAAAAACAGACAAATTACACTTTTTAAAGTGTTGGCAAAAGAAGAAAGAAATAAAGAAGAAAATAATCTTTTCTTTTAAGGGTTTATAAACACAGCAGTAAAGATGCAGTGGTCTCCGTCACACTGTGTCTTTTTATATTTAAATTATACAGTGGTCTCCGTCACACTGTGAAATTTTTTTATTTTAAAGTCGCCTCTCGTCTGCCTCAACATTCTCTTTCAAGAACAGTCTCACGATTAAACACCCGAAGTCAACAAATTTGGGGATAATCAAGATACGCAACTAAAGTCAGCATTATTATTAAAAATATGTCTTCTGTCTTAAGTTCTTCGGGTTCTAAAAATTCCGATAAAGGAATATTTCTAAGCAAAGAAGTAATCAATTAAATAATATCACATTTATTTAATCATTATTTAAGTCGGTGTTAATTATCAGACTCTAAAAGCATTATTAGAAGAGTGTTTGTAACATATTTTATTTTCCGCGAGAAGGGTTAATTTGAAAGAAAGTCAAAATATTTGGGGCATTTTCATAAATAGAGGAAAGTTCATCCACATGACGTCACTCCAAACTCTCTCTATTACAAGGTTTTGGTGTGGATTTGTGGATGGGAGAGCGAATCTGGACCGTTCATTTGGCATCTGGCAACAGTAGATCGCCTTTATTCCTTTCATCCTACGGCTGAGATTCGTCCACGTCATCAAAAAGTAATAGTAGTGGGCTGGGCCCACATAAATAGTATCTTGTCGGTACAGCTGTCATAGTCAGCATTACTTTATTGACTTTTTAAAGTTAGTGGGATTTCACTGTAGTAGGTCTATTTTTAATTTTTTAAAGTTGGGGGGCTCCATCTGCAAATACACGCCAAAACCTCTTAATATTACAGGGTTTTAGCATTTGCAGAGGTCCCCCTTCTGTACGGTCCCCCTTCGTTTTCATCTCCGTGCCTCTGGGTCGCGGAGATCTGGGACCGTACATCTATTCCGATTAGAATTATTCTCGATCATCCTCAGGGATGTATCGATTTAAAGAGTCGCATTAATTCGTCATAGTTATCCATCTTCTTCTTCGTCGTCTCTCTCTCCTTTTTCTGATGCAGGAGCTGGGGGAGAGACCGCTCCGCCCGAAGAGTCTGATAGTCCTAAGCAGTTCTCGTCATTTTACGAGAACGTCGTCGTATCGAATATAATAAATTATTATATTTGAGTAATAAAGAAGAAAGAAATATAATAGTATTGAGGAGAAGAAAGAAGTTCTTCTCAGAAAATTAATAAAAAAGAACAAAAACAGACAAATTACACTTTTTAAAGTGTTGGCAAAAGAAGAAAGAAATAAAGAAGAAAATAATCTTTTCTTTTAAGGGTTTATAAACACAGCAGTAAAGATGCAGTGGTCTCCGTCACACTGTGTCTTTTTATATTTAAATTATACAGTGGTCTCCGTCACACTGTGAAATTTTTTTATTTTAAAGTCGCCTCTCGTCTGCCTCAACATTCTCTTTCAAGAACAGTCTCACGATTAAACACCCGAAGTCAACAAATTTGGGGATAATCAAGATACGCAACTAAAGTCAGCATTATTATTAAAAATATGTCTTCTGTCTTAAGTTCTTCGGGTTCTAAAAATTCCGATAAAGGAATATTTCTAAGCAAAGAAGTAATCAATTAAATAATATCACATTTATTTAATCATTATTTAAGTCGTTGTTAATTATCAGACTCTAAAAGCATTATTAGAAGAGTGTTTGTAACATATTTTATTTTCCGCGAGAAGGGTTAATTTGAAAGAAAGTCAAAATATTTGGGGCATTTTCATAAATAGAGGAAAGTTCATCCACATGACGTCACTCCAAACTCTCTCTATTACAAGGTTTTTGTGTGGATTTGTGGATGGGAGAGCGAATCTGGACCGTTCATTTGGCATCTGGCAACAGTAGATCGCCTTTATTCCTTTCATCCTACGGCTGAGATTCGTCCACGTCATCAAAAAGTAAGAATAGTGGGCTGGGCCCACATAAATAGTATCTTGTCGGTACAGCTGTCATAGTCAGCATTACTTTATTGACTTTTTAAAGTTAGTGGGATTTCACTGTAGTAGGTCTATTTTTAATTTTTTAAAGTTGGGGGGCTCCATCTGCAAATACACGCCAAAACCTCTTAATATTACAGGGTTTTAGCATTTGCAGAGGCCCCCCTTCTGTACGGTCCCCCTTCGTTTTCATCTCCGTGCCTCTGGGTCGCGGAGATCTGGGACCGTACATCTATTCCGATTAGAATTATTCTCGATCATCCTCAGGGATGTATCGATTTAAAGAGTCGCATTAATTCGTCATAGTTATTCATCTTCTTCTTCGTCGTCTCTCTCTCCTTTTTCTGATGCAGGAGCTGGGGGAGAGACCGCTCCGCCCGAAGAGTCTGATAGTCCTAAGCAGTTCTCGTCATTTTACGAGAACGTCGTCGTATCGAATATAATAAATTATTATATTTGAGTAATAAAGAAGAAAGAAATATAATAGTATTGAGGAGAAGAAAGAAGTTCTTCTCAGAAAATTAATAAAAAAGAACAAAAACAGACAAATTACACTTTTTAAAGTGTTGGCAAAAGAAGAAAGAAATAAAGAAGAAAATAATCTTTTCTTTTAAGGGTTTATAAACACAGCAGTAAAGATGCAGTGGTCTCCGTCACACTGTGTCTTTTTATATTTAAATTATACAGTGGTCTCCGTCACACTGTGAAATTTTTTTATTTTAAAGTCGCCTCTCGTCTGCCTCAACATTCTCTTTCAAGAACAGTCTCACGATTAAACACCCGAAGTCAACAAATTTGGGGATAATCAAGATACGCAACTAAAGTCAGCATTATTATTAAAAATATGTCTTCTGTCTTAAGTTCTTCGGGTTCTAAAAATTCCGATAAAGGAATATTTCTAAGCAAAGAAGTAATCAATTAAATAATATCACATTTATTTAATCATTATTTAAGTCGGTGTTAATTATCAGACTCTAAAAGCATTATTAGAAGAGTGTTTGTAACATATTTTATTTTTCCCGAGAAGGGTTATTTTAAAAGAAAGTCAAAACATTTGGGGCATTTTCATAAATAGAGGAAAGTTCATCCACATGACGTCACTCCAAACTCTCTCTATTACAAGGTTTTGGTGTGGATTTGTGGATGGGAGAGCGAATCTGGACCGTTCATTTGGCATCTGGCAACAGTAGATCGCCTTTATTCCTTTCATCCTACGGCTGAGATTCGTCCACGTCATCAAAAAGTAATAGTAGTGGGCTGGGCCCACATAAATAGTATCTTGTCGGTACAGCTGTCATAGTCAGCATTACTTTATTGACTTTTTAAAGTTAGTGGGATTTCACTGTAGTAGGTCTATTTTTAATTTTTTAAAGTTGGGGGGCTCCATCTGCAAATACACGCCAAAACCTCTTAATATTACAGGGTTTTAGCATTTGCAGAGGCCCCCCTTCTGTACGGTCCCCCTTCGTTTTCATCTCCGTGCCTCTGGGTCGCGGAGATCTGGGACCGTACATCTATTCCGATTAGAATTATTCTCGATCATCCTCAGGGATGTATCGATTTAAAGAGTCGCATTAATTCGTCATAGTTATTCATCTTCTTCTTCGTCGTCTCTCTCTCCTTTTTCTGATGCAGGAGCTGGGGGAGAGACCGCTCCGCCCGAAGAGTCTGATAGTCCTAAGCAGTTCTCGTCATTTTACGAGAACGTCGTCGTATCGAATATAATAAATTATTATATTTGAGTAATAAAGAAGAAAGAAATATAATAGTATTGAGGAGAAGAAAGAAGTTCTTCTCAGAAAATTAATAAAAAAGAACAAAAACAGACAAATTACACTTTTTAAAGTGTTGGCAAAAGAAGAAAGAAATAAAGAAGAAAATAATCTTTTCTTTTAAGGGTTTATAAACACAGCAGTAAAGATGCAGTGGTCTCGGTCACACTGTGTCTTTCTATATTTAAATTATACAGTGGTCTCCGTCACACTGTGAAATTTTTTTATTTTAAAGTCGCCTCTCGTCTGCCTCAACATTCTCTTTCAAGAACAGTCTCACGATTAAACACCCGAAGTCAACAAATTTGGGGATAATCAAGATACGCAACTAAAGTCAGCATTATTATTAAAAATATGTCTTCTGTCTTAAGTTCTTCGGGTTCTAAAAATTCCGATAAAGGAATATTTCTAAGCAAAGAAGTAATCAATTAAATAATATCACATTTATTTAATCATTATTTAAGTCGGTGTTAATTATCAGACTCTAAAAACATTATTAGAAGAGTGTTTGTAACATATTTTATTTTTCCCGAGAAGGGTTATTTTAAAAGAAAGTCAAAACATTTGGGGCATTTTCATAAATAGAGGAAAGTTCATCCACATGACGTCACTCCAAACTCTCTCTATTACAAGGTTTTGGTGTGGATTTGTGGATGGGAGAGCGAATCTGGACCGTTCATTTGGCATCTGGCAACAGTAGATCGCCTTTATTCCTTTCATCCTACGGCTGAGATTCGTCCACGTCATCAAAAAGTAATAGTAGTGGGCTGGGCCCACATAAATAGTATCTTGTCGGTACAGCTGTCATAGTCAGCATTACTTTATTGACTTTTTAAAGTTAGTGGGATTTCACTGTAGTAGGTCTATTTTTAATTTTTTAAAGTTGGGGGGCTCCATCTGCAAATACACGCCAAAACCTCTTAATATTACAGGGTTTTAGCATTTGCAGAGGCCCCCCTTCTGTACGGTCCCCCTTCCTTTTCATCTCCGTGCCTCTGGGTCGCGGAGATCTGGGACCGTACATCTATTCCGATTAGAATTATTCTCGATCATCCTCAGGGATGTATCGATTTAAAGAGTCGCATTAATTCGTCATAGTTATTCATCTTCTTCTTCGTCGTCTCTCTCTCCTTTTTCTGATGCAGGAGCTGGGGGAGAGACCGCTCCGCCCGAAGAGTCTGATAGTCCTAAGCAGTTCTCGTCATTTTACGAGAACGTCGTCGTATCGAATATAATAAATTATTATATTTGAGTAATAAAGAAGAAAGAAATATAATAGTATTGAGGAGAAGAAAGAAGTTCTTCTCAGAAAATTAATAAAAAAGAACAAAAACAGACAAATTACACTTTTTAAAGTGTTGGCAAAAGAAGAAAGAAATAAAGAAGAAAATAATCTTTTCTTTTAAGGGTTTATAAACACAGCAGTAAAGATGCAGTGGTCTCCGTCACACTGTGTCTTTTTATATTTAAATTATACAGTGGTCTCCGTCACACTGTGAAATTTTTTTATTTTAAAGTCGCCTCTCGTCTGCCTCAACATTCTCTTTCAAGAACAGTCTCACGATTAAACACCCGAAGTCAACAAATTTGGGGATAATCAAGATACGCAACTAAAGTCAGCATTATTATTAAAAATATGTCTTCTGTCTTAAGTTCTTCGGGTTCTAAAAATTCCGATAAAGGAATATTTCTAAGCAAAGAAGTAATCAATTAAATAATATCACATTTATTTAATCATTATTTAAGTCGGTGTTAATTATCAGACTCTAAAAGCATTATTAGAAGAGTGTTTGTAACATATTTTATTTTCCGCGAGAAGGGTTAATTTGAAAGAAAGTCAAAATATTTGGGGCATTTTCATAAATAGAGGAAAGTTCATCCACATGACGTCACTCCAAACTCTCTCTATTACAAGGTTTTGGTGTGGATTTGTGGATGAGAGAGCGAATCTGGACCGTTCATTTGGCATCTGGCAACAGTAGATCGCCTTTATTCCTTTCATCCTACGGCTGAGATTCGTCCACGTCATCAAAAAGTAATAGTAGTGGGCTGGGCCCACATAAATAGTATCTTGTCGGTACAGCTGTCATAGTCAGCATTACTTTATTGACTTTTTAAAGTTAGTGGGATTTCACTGTAGTAGGTCTATTTTTAATTTTTTAAAGTTGGGGGGCTCCATCTGCAAATACACGCCAAAACCTCTTAATATTACAGGGTTTTAGCATTTGCAGAGGCCCCCCTTCTGTACGGTCCCCCTTCGTTTTCATCTCCGTGCCTCTGGGTCGCGGAGATCTGGGACCGTACATCTATTCCGATTAGAATTATTCTCGATCATCCTCAGGGATGTATCGATTTAAAGAGTCGCATTAATTCGTCATAGTTATTCATCTTCTTCTTCGTCGTCTCTCTCTCCTTTTTCTGATGCAGGAGCTGGGGAAGAGACCGCTCCGCCCGAAGAGTCTGATAGTCCTAAGCAGTTCTCGTCATTTTACGAGAACGTCGTCGTATCGAATATAATAAATTATTATATTTGAGTAATAAAGAAGAAAGAAATATAATAGTATTGAGGAGAAGAAAGAAGTTCTTCTCAGAAAATTAATAAAAAAGAACAAAAACAGACAAATTACACTTTTTAAAGTGTTGGCAAAAGAAGAAAGAAATAAAGAAGAAAATAATCTTTTCTTTTAAGGGTTTATAAACACAGCAGTAAAGATGCAGTGGTCTCCGTCACACTGTGTCTTTTTATATTTAAATTATACAGTGGTCTCCGTCACACTGTGAAATTTTTTTATTTTAAAGTCGCCTCTCGTCTGCCTCAACATTCTCTTTCAAGAACAGTCTCACGATTAAACACCCGAAGTCAACAAATTTGGGGATAATCAAGATACGCAACTAAAGTCAGCATTATTATTAAAAATATGTCTTCTGTCTTAAGTTCTTCGGGTTCTAAAAATTCCGATAAAGGAATATTTCTAAGCAAAGAAGTAATCAATTAAATAATATCACATTTATTTAATCATTATTTAAGTCGGTGTTAATTATCAGACTCTAAAAGCATTATTAGAAGAGTGTTTGTAACATATTTTATTTTCCGTGAGAAGGGTTAATTTGAAAGAAAGTCAAAATATTTGGGGCATTTTCATAAATAGAGGAAAGTTCATCCACATGACGTCACTCCAAACTCTCTCTATTACAAGGTTTTGGTGTGGATTTGTGGATGGGAGAGCGAATCTGGACCGTTCATTTGGCATCTGGCAACAGTAGATCGCCTTTATTCCTTTCATCCTACGGCTGAGATTCGTCCACGTCATCAAAAAGTAATAGTAGTGGGCTGGGCCCACATAAATAGTATCTTGTCGGTACAGCTGTCATAGTCAGCATTACTTTATTGACTTTTTAAAGTTAGTGGGATTTCACTGTAGTAGGTCTATTTTTAATTTTTTAAAGTTGGGGGGCTCCATCTGCAAATACACGCCAAAACCTCTTAATATTACAGGGTTTTAGCATTTGCAGAGGCCCCCCTTCTGTACGGTCCCCCTTCGTTTTCATCTCCGTGCCTCTGGGTCGCGGAGATCTGGGACCGTACATCTATTCCGATTAGAATTATTCTCGATCATCCTCAGGGATGTATCGATTTAAAGAGTCGCATTAATTCGTCATAGTTATCCATCTTCTTCTTCGTCGTCTCTCTCTCCTTTTTCTGATGCAGGAGCTGGGGGAGAGACCGCTCCGCCCGAAGAGTCTGATAGTCCTAAGCAGTTCTCGTCATTTTACGAGAACGTCGTCGTATCGAATATAATAAATTATTATATTTGAGTAATAAAGAAGAAAGAAATATAATAGTATTGAGGAGAAGAAAGAAGTTCTTCTCAGAAAATTAATAAAAAAGAACAAAAACAGACAAATTACACTTTTTAAAGTGTTGGCAAAAGAAGAAAGAAATAAAGAAGAAAATAATCTTTTCTTTTAAGGGTTTATAAACACAGCAGTAAAGATGCAGTGGTCTCCGTCACACTGTGTCTTTTTATATTTAAATTATACAGTGGTCTCCGTCACACTGTGAAATTTTTTTATTTTAAAGTCGCCTCTCGTCTGCCTCAACATTCTCTTTCAAGAACAGTCTCACGATTAAACAACCGAAGTCAACAAATTTGGGGATAATCAAGATACGCAACTAAAGTCAGCATTATTATTAAAAATATGTCTTATGTCTTAAGTTCTTCGGGTTCTAAAAATTCCGATAAAGGAATATTTCTAAGCAAAGAAGTAATCAATTAAATAATATCACATTTATTTAATCATTATTTAAGTCGGTGTTAATTATCAGACTCTAAAAGCATTATTAGAAGAGTGTTTGTAACATATTTTATTTTCCGCGAGAAGGGTTAATTTGAAAGAAAGTCAAAATATTTGGGGCATTTTCATAAATAGAGGAAAGTTCATCCACATGACGTCACTCCAAACTCTCTCTATTACAAGGTTTTGGTGTGGATTTGTGGATGGGAGAGCGAATCTGGACCGTTCATTTGGCATCTGGCAACAGTAGATCGCCTTTATTCCTTTCATCCTACGGCTGAGATTCGTCCACGTCATCAAAAAGTAATAATAGTGGGCTGGGCCCACATAAATAGTATCTAGTCGGTACAGCTGTCATAGTCAGCATTAATTTATTGACTTTTTAAAGTTAGTGGGATTTCACTGTAGTAGGTCTATTTTTAATTTTTTAAAGTTGGGGGGCTCCATCTGCAAATACACGCCAAAACCTCTTAATATTACAGGGTTTTAGCATTTGCAGAGGCCCCCCTTCTGTACGGTCCCCCTTCGTTTTCATCTCCGTGCCTCTGGGTCGCGGAGATCTGGGACCGTACATCTATTCCGATTAGAATTATTCTCGATCATCCTCAGGGATGTATCGATTTAAAGAGTCGCATTAATTCGTCATAGTTATTCATCTTCTTCTTCGTCGTCTCTCTCTCCTTTTTCTGATGCAGGAGCTGGGGGAGAGACCGCTCCGCCCGAAGAGTCTGATAGTCCTAAGCAGTTCTCGTCATTTTACGAGAACGTCGTCGTATCGAATATAATAAATTATTATATTTGAGTAATAAAGAAGAAAGAAATATAATAGTATTGAGGAGAAGAAAGAAGTTCTTCTCAGAAAATTAATAAAAAAGAACAAAAACAGACAAATTACACTTTTTAAAGTGTTGGCAAAAGAAGAAAGAAATAAAGAAGAAAATAATCTTTTCTTTTAAGGGTTTATAAACACAGCAGTAAAGATGCAGTGGTCTCCGTCACACTGTGTCTTTTTATATTTAAATTATACAGTGGTCTCCGTCACACTGTGAAATTTTTTTATTTTAAAGTCGCCTCTCGTCTGCCTCAACATTCTCTTTCAAGAACAGTCTCACGATTAAACACCCGAAGTCAACAAATTTGGGGATAATCAAGATACGCAACTAAAGTCAGCATTATTATTAAAAATATGTCTTCTGTCTTAAGTTCTTCGGGTTCTAAAAATTCCGATAAAGGAATATTTCTAAGCAAAGAAGTAATCAATTAAATAATATCACATTTATTTAATCATTATTTAAGTCGGTGTTAATTATCAGACTCTAAAAGCATTATTAGAAGAGTGTTTGTAACATATTTTATTTTTCCCGAGAAGGGTTATTTTAAAAGAAAGTCAAAACATTTGGGGCATTTTCATAAATAGAGGAAAGTTCATCCACATGACGTCACTCCAAACTCTCTCTATTACAAGGTTTTGGTGTGGATTTGTGGATGGGAGAGCGAATCTGGACCGTTCATTTGGCATCTGGCAACAGTAGATCGCCTTTATTCCTTTCATCCTACGGCTGAGATTCGTCCACGTCATCAAAAAGTAATAGTAGTTGGCTGGGCCCACATAAATAGTATCTTGTCGGTACAGCTGTCATAGTCAGCATTACTTTATTGACTTTTTAAAGTTAGTGGGATTTCACTGTAGTAGGTCTATTTTTAATTTTTTAAAGTTGGGGGGCTCCATCTGCAAATACACGCCAAAACCTCTTAATATTACAGGGTTTTAGCATTTGCAGAGGCCCCCCTTCTGTACGGTCCCCCTTCGTTTTCATCTCCGTGCCTCTGGGTCGCGGAGATCTGGGACCGTACATCTATTCCGATTAGAATTATTCTCGATCATCCTCAGGGATGTATCGATTTAAAGAGTCGCATTAATTCGTCATAGTTATTCATCTTCTTCTTCGTCGTCTCTCTCTCCTTTTTCTGATGCAGGAGCTGGGGGAGAGACCGCTCCGCCCGAAGAGTCTGATAGTCCTAAGCAGTTCTCGTCATTTTACGAGAACGTCGTCGTATCGAATATAATAAATTATTATATTTGAGTAATAAAGAAGAAAGAAATATAATAGTATTGAGGAGAAGAAAGAAGTTCTTCTCAGAAAATTAATAAAAAAGAACAAAAACAGACAAATTACACTTTTTAAAGTGTTGGCAAAAGAAGAAAGAAATAAAGAAGAAAATAATCTTTTCTTTTAAGGGTTTATAAACACAGCAGTAAAGATGCAGTGGTCTCCGTCACACTGTGTCTTTTTATATTTAAATTATACAGTGGTCTCCGTCACACTGTGAAATTTTTTTATTTTAAAGTCGCCTCTCGTCTGCCTCAACATTCTCTTTCAAGAACAGTCTCACGATTAAACACCCGAAGTCACAAATTTGGGGATAATCAAGATACGCAACTAAAGTCAGCATTATTATTAAAAATATGTCTTCTGTCTTAAGTTCTTCGGGTTCTAAAAATTCCGATAAAGGAATATTTCTAAGCAAAGAAGTAATCAATTAAATAATATCACATTTATTTAATCATTATTTAAGTCGGTGTTAATTATCAGACTCTAAAAGCATTATTAGAAGAGTGTTTGTAACATATTTTATTTTCCGCGAGAAGGGTTAATTTGAAAGAAAGTCAAAAAATTTGGGGCATTTTCATAAATAGAGGAAAGTTCATCCACATGACGTCACTCCAAACTCTCTCTATTACAAGGTTTTGGTGTGGATTTGTGGATGGGAGAGCGAATCTGGACCGTTCATTTGGCATCTGGCAACAGTAGATCGCCTTTATTCCTTTCATCCTACGGCTGAGATTCGTCCACGTCATCAAAAAGTAATAGTAGTGGGCTGGGCCCACATAAATAGTATCTTGTCGGTACAGCTGTCATAGTCAGCATTACTTTATTGACTTTTTAAAGTTAGTGGGATTTCACTGTAGTAGGTCTATTTTTAATTTTTTAAAGCTGGGGGGCTCCATCTGCAAATACACGCCAAAACCTCTTAATATTACAGGGTTTTAGCATTTGCAGAGGCCCCCCTTCTGTACGGTCCCCCTTCGTTTTCATCTCCGTGCCTCTGGGTCGCGGAGATCTGGGACCGTACATCTATTCCGATTAGAATTATTCTCGATCATCCTCAGGGATGTATCGATTTAAAGAGTCGCATTAATTCGTCATAGTTATTCATCTTCTTCTTCGTCGTCTCTCTCTCCTTTTTCTGATGCAGGAGCTGGGGGAGAGACCGCTCCGCCCGAAGAGTCTGATAGTCCTAAGCAGTTCTCGTCATTTTACGAGAACGTCGTCGTATCGAATATAATAAATTATTATATTTGAGTAATAAAGAAGAAAGAAATATAATAGTATTGAGGAGAAGAAAGAAGTTCTTCTCAGAAAATTAATAAAAAAGAACAAAAACAGACAAATTACACTTTTTAAAGTGTTGGCAAAAGAAGAAAGAAATAAAGAAGAAAATAATCTTTTCTTTTAAGGGTTTATAAACACAGCAGTAAAGATGCAGTGGTCTCCGTCACACTGTGTCTTTTTATATTTAAATTATACAGTGGTCTCCGTCACACTGTGAAATTTTTTTATTTTAAAGTCGCCTCTCGTCTGCCTCAACATTCTCTTTCAATAACAGTCTCACGATTAAACACCCGAAGTCAACAAATTTGGGGATAATCACTTCTTTGTCTCCCACTTAGTTCCCCACCAGAACACTACGTGCCGAAATGTGTCTGTAGTTTATAACCACTCTGTCAATATCTCCCACTTAGTTCATTTCAGTTCGTTATCAGCTGAAGCAACATGGAGATTCAATGATTGGACTTGATGAGAGTTTCATTGAACTTTATCTGAAGAAACGAGTTCGAGTTAAGTACAGCCCTGGTACTGGTGGAGAACTGTCAAACGTTCATGAGAATGCAATATACTTAGTTGCTGCCTGTTCCGGTGATCAGACAGCTGTTGTATTTCATTTGAACATCAGATTGTACTTTAACACTTAGCTCTTTCAAGAGTTTGTAACTTGGATTAATAATCCTTGAGAATATTAATAATAAAATTTTTATTTCAAAGTAAAGTTCTTCAATACATTAGAACACTGGCTCGTCAATGGTTACAAAGATTACATTTTCAGTTGCCCACGGAAGGAAGTCCTCTCTATCCATAGCTACATAGTAGCTCATATCTGGGTTACATAAAACAATACAGGGAATCCCTCCTTTGATTTTCCTTTTCTTCCTATACTTTTCATTGCAGATGAAGTCAACTTGAGCGCCAAGCAGTGCCTTCTTACATGGTAGGTATTGAAAAGGAATATCATCAACAACATTGTAGAGTGCTCCATTATCATATTGACTGAAGTCTACCCCTTCACAGAAATAATTATGTCTTCCTAGACTTCTAGCCCACTGCGTCTTACCAGTCCTGCTCGGACCTTGGACTATCAGACTCTTCGGGCAGAGCGGTCTCTCCCCCAGCTCCTGCATCAGATGATTCTTCCATTAACACAATATTATTATTATGCAGCTCCAGGCATTTATTTTTGACATGGTCCTCTGTTTCACTCTGGGCCCGCATCAGGTCTTCTTTTATTTGATCCAACAAATTGCCATTAAATAAGAGAGGAAGGATGGCTTTACTCACAGTTATGCAGTTATCTGTGACCCATTGTTGAATCTGTGGGGGTAGGTTTCCGAACACTGAGAATTTCGGCACGTAGTGTTCTGGTGGGGAACTAAGTGGGAGACAAAGAAGTGATGTAAAGTGTCTTTACTGCTGAGAATAAATTTCCACAAATAAGCAAAATCTAGAACCGGTGTTGCAATGTGGTAGCCAGTATCCATATATTGGGCTATGCAGTTACCGATTACACGATTATAGTAATAAATTTGATATTATAAATAAGAGGGGGCAAGCTCATTCTTTCTGCATTTGGACTAAACTGCTACACAAGCAAAACTAATGACACGAAGCTGCATGAAGCAGTTGCCGTTGGATTGATCTTTCTTCTCTCACTGAGTCCTTATACCCATTGCTATTTGAATATGGCTAATTTTACTTGTATACTTGGTCATAATATATGGGTCCCCGTGATTTTTGTTGGAAAAAAAATATTCTTTTGATGACGATCTTGTTACAAAAACGGCTCGCTATTACATCAAAAACTATTATTTTTTTTCTTTTTTATTTTGAGAAATCAACTATTAAAACTGGCATTACACCTGTTGTGTTTCCAAGAACCACGCTTGTTCATTCACTAGCCACATGTATTCATTATCTTACCGAAGGGCCCCCTTAGCGAGGCGGTCAGCTGGTCCGTTCATTTGCCGAGGCGTCCATATCCATTGAATTCTCTCGAAGCTCCTAGCTTTCTCTCTGATTCTTCTGCAGATATCTTCCACTGTAGATCTATCTTCCGATTGAGACTGGTTGTTGTTCGCTACTTGAGTGATGAGGGTTTCTGAATCTCCTTCCACCACCAGTGCTTTGATGTTGTTCTGTAAGGCAAGATCAATTCCCCTTTCTAAAGCCAAAGCTTTTGCTTATTTGGCTCTGTTTCCCATATGAAGTCTGGTTGCTACTGAAGCCCTAAGCTCGCCGTGATGATCCCAGATAACTGCGCCGACGCTGACTTTCCTTTGGATGTAAGACCACGAACCATCGAATTATAATTTCGAAGATACCAGATCTGGGCCTTCTTGCATTTCGACAGCGTGATCTGAGCGAGGCTTGTCTTCATCATCTGTGTTCCTGAGCTCCTCCAGGTAGTTTTCTGCTTTGATATTCAGTTGCATTGATGAGTAGGACTTCCCGTTGAATATAGTATTGTTTCGATTGTTCCACGCTATCCAGAATCCAACGCATAGCTTTCTCCTCTCCTCGTCTTGAATAATCTGAAATAAATTGAAAAAATAATTAGAACCTGGGTTCAAGTTGGACAGTTTCTGATTTGTGGCCTGGGGGAGAAACTAGGTCCAAAAGGGCTTGATTGCCTCACAATCGAAGAGAGCGTGTTTGGTGCTCTCTTATCTTTTACAGAAATTGCATTTAACATCAATCCGGATTCCTCTTGAAACAAGTTTATCTTTTGATGGTAGAATATCTCTGTAGATTCGCCATGAGTGAAAAATTATTTTCTGTGGTAGCTTCATCGTCCAGAGTTTACTGATCCATTTGTGCGGAGAAACCGATGAGCTTGGCTCACATCTTTCTTCTTTCTCCCAATTCAATAACTAGTATTTGTATTTCACTGAGTAGCACCCATTTTCTTCATAGTTCCATATCCAAGTATCTGGGGCGGTACTATTGGAATTGGGATTCTCTGAACTTCTTCAACATCAAAAGGTACCAGCACTTGCTTTAGTTTTTCTATATCCCGTTCCTTTGTATTGTTGTCAATGTACTGATGGACCATTTCGTCTACAACTGCAGGTTCTGGTGTAATAATTCTGAACTTCGGCGGACGACAGAGCCATGGATCATCAAAGAGTCTTGTTGATTGTCCATCACCAATCTTCCTTCTCAACCCCTTTTTAAGAACTTTCAACCATTCAACAATAGATCTCCAAGTAAAGGAAGGTACTGATCCCAATTTTGCTTCTATATAATCCTCCTGCTCGAAATATTTACTCTTCAAAATGTTGTATACTAAGCTATTGGAGTTAGACAGTAATCGCCAACTTTGCTTAGCCAATAATGCCCTGTTGAAGTCTTGTATATCTTTAAACCCGATGCCTCCATATTCACGGTTTTGCTTCACTTTGTCCCACGCAAGCCAGTTTATGCTATTTTTGTCTCCACTCCCCCACCAGAATCCTCTCATCAACTGTTCAATTTTTTCGCAGGTTCCAGTTGAAATAAGAAGCAAGACATAGCATAATTGGGGATGGCTTGGACTACTGCTTTCAACAACATTTCTTTTCCAGCGACAGATAAGTGCTTCTCTTTCAAACCCTTAACCTTTCTGTATATCTGTCTAGAATATAGTTGAAGGTGTGTTTCTTATTCTTCCCGATTGTTGTTGGCAGGCCTAGGTATCTCTCATGCTCTTCCTCCGACTTGACTACACATGCTGCGCTAATAGCAACTTTGACATCATTAGTAACATTAGCTGAAAACAATGCTGCAGATTTAGCTAGGTTAATTTTTTGCCCGGACGCTTTTTCATAAACTGTAATAATGTGTAATAATCTAGCAATGTCCTCCTGTCTTGACCTTTTAAAAAAGATGCTATCATCCGCGAAGAAAAGGTGCGAAACTGTTGGGCCTGAGCGGGAAGCTTTAACACCAGCCAGCTCTCTATTGGCAACTGCATCGGAGATCATCCTTGATAAGCCTTCACTACACAGCAAAAACAAATACGGTGATAATGGGCATTTCTGTCGTAATCCCCTCTCAGGTATGATTCTCCCCCCCCCCCACTACAATGTTGACATTAAACGAGTACTTAACGTACGAAATACGACTATGCTGATGATATTAGGGTCGAATCCTAACTTGCACATCATAGCATCTAGAAAGGCCCATTGGACTCTATCGTATGCTTTAGACATATCCACCTTCAGAGCAATATACCCTTTCTTCCCTTTCACTCTAGTTCTCATCGTATGCATCACCTCAAAAGCAGCTAAAATGTTATCTGTTATTTTTCTACCCGGGACAAATGCACTTTGAGTCTCACCAATAACTGTATCTAGTATAGGTTTAATTCTGTTTGCAACAACTTTCGAAATAATTTTATAGACCATAGTGCACAGACTAATCGGTCGAAACTCAGCAGGCTCTTGCGGTTGTTTTACTTTCGGGATTAGCGTGATAACAACGTATCACCAGCATTCAACACATCTAGGCATTTCCGAGTAACTTCAGAACTAACAACATTCCAGAATTTTTGAAAAAATAACGCGGGAAACCG
This sequence comes from Linanthus parryae, assembly GCA_023055425.1. Taxonomy (NCBI): domain Eukaryota; kingdom Viridiplantae; phylum Streptophyta; class Magnoliopsida; order Ericales; family Polemoniaceae; genus Linanthus; species Linanthus parryae. The sequence continues at coordinate 44,459,911 of JALGPY010000009.1, forward strand.
TCCATACCTGGTGCCTTTTGTGGGTGCATACCTTTGAGAGCTATTAGTACCTCATCTGCTGTGAAAGGGCCATCCATAGCATTTCTCTCTGCCTCAATGATAGACGGTGCTACACAACTAGTTACTCTACTAATATCCTCCCTCGACGGGTTATCCGATTTGTACACAGTTTCAAAATGATTCTGTAAAACGTGCATAATCCCTTCTTCATCATTTACCCATACTCCATCCTCATTTTGAAGCCCTTTGATTCTATTCCTTGATCTTCGTTGGCAGGCCTTCTTGTGGAAAAAGCTTGTGTTTCGATCACCCTATTTAACCATATTGCTTTGCTTCTTTGCCGCCACATAATTTCTTCTTGTTGGAGAATCTTGTTTAATTCCCTTTGGGTCATTCTTTGCTCTTGGATAATCTGGTCACTTTAAGGTTGTTGCCATAAGGCATGAAGTCTCCCTTTTAGCATGGCAACTTTGTTTCGCACACTACCAAATTCAGACTTCTCCCACCTTTTAAGAGAATTTTCCACTTCATGTAAATTAGCGTCTAAATTTTTCTGAGATTTCCATCCACATTCAATCTGCTCTCGGCAGTTAGGATGTGTAAGCCAGCACGCCTAAAAAAAGAAACGTTTCTACTTCCTGGACATTATCGTACCTCGCTCAATCCAAACTTTTATGCGAACGTGGTCCAAGTAAGGCAAAAATCTATGGACTACACGGGCATTGGAAAACTTTTTCTTCCATTCTGCATTAGCTAAGGCCATGTCAAGGCGCTCTCTAATTGTATTTCCAGTGCTCTGTTTATTTGAACAAGTATACAGAACTCATGTGAACCTTAAATCATACAACTCACATCTATCGATGGCTTGAATGAAGGGTTCAATATGAGAAAACCTTACATCCCGGCTGCCTTCTTTCTCAGAACTAGCAGAGATAGCATTAAAGTCTCCTGTCAAACACCAACTTGAACGAGGAGATGGTTTAAGTCGGTGTAATAACTCCCACGAGTTTTTTACGTTTAGCGGCCTCCGGTTCTCCATAAAGACCCGTCGACAACCAATATTTTTCACCTCTTTCATTGCATACCCAAGCTGTAATATGAAAACGTGAACTCTTAACAACCTCAATATTAATTGAATGAGAACATAACAAGGATAATCATCCACTAAGTCCCACACTACTCACGTGGAATTCATTTTGGAAGTTGAGACGTTGTTGTATACGTTCCATTCTTTTGTCATCAAGGCGAGTTTCCATAAGAAAAACAATGTCAGGAGATTGACTCTTCACTTCATCATGAAGAGTTAAGGAACGTGTCCTGATTCTCGAGTCCTCGCACGTTCCAACTTAAGAGATTCATTGGGATTGGCAGTGCTGCATAGCAGTCACTGTCGGATCGGTTCCAGGGGTTACTTCGTTTACGCCCGTATTATCTCCCATGTCGCTATCCACTAGGGGCCCTGTCGATAGCACATTCAGGTCAAGTTGTCTTCCTTTCTTCGAACCCTCGCTTTCAAAAGCCTTATTTTCCACAGGGCCGAAAACGTTGTCCGATCCTTTCCTCATTGAGTTTGATTGATCATCTCCTTTTCCCGCATCTTTCATCCGAGCTTGTTATTTCATGTTCCCGTTCCTAGTATCCTGCATGGCCCCATTTAAAACCTTAATTCTATCTCGGATGGTGAGACCTCCCCCTCCCTGTGATTTCATTCTAGCTGCCTCCGAGACTTCCTCTTCTCCCCTGGATGTTGATGATTTTCTTGACTTGGGCCGGTTTGTTTTCCCCACGACTCCACCATATTTCAGTATTGCCTGATCAAGCCCAAAGGGGTCTGATTGTGTTGTCGGGATAATAGAACCAGCACTGTCTGATGAGTTAGCCTCTTTAGACGGCACACTAACCTGCTCGTTTGATCTTTTCTCCATATTTGCCATCTCTTGCCCCTGTGTACTTCCACTCTCTTGAGTCTGTTCCTCCCTCCCTTGCTTTTGGCTTGCATCTTCCATCGTACTGTCCTGTGGCTTTTGTTGCTCATTGGTTGTTTGCTGTTTGAATTTCTTCTTCTTCGAGTGGCATAGTAACCACTCACCATATTCGGGTTCTAGTTCTTTTTGTTCAATCATTGGTATGGCTTCGCATTCATCCCCTTCATGAGTTACATGGCCACACCATTGACATATTGAAGGTAATCTTTCATACTTAAAGTCCAACCAAATTAGGTCATTCTTGCCTTGTATATGAACGCCTCTGGGTAAGGGTTCGTTAATCCTAAATCGCCCCCGTACCCTTATATAGTTGATTCCATCCTCACTTTCAATCTTCTCGTCTGTGTTCACTTTCTTACCCACCAAATCTATCACCCTCCGCCCTGTTTCGGGTTTTAAGATCTATATGGGGATATTGCTTATCTGAACCCACAACTCAATATGTTTAATATCAATCCCTTGCAGGGATCTCCCAACAGCCAGGGTTTTAGCATCAATATTTTTCCATTAAAAAACCCACGGACCTCCAGATGCCACTCGATCTAGACACTGTTGATATGGAATGCAAAAAGATACGTATTTATATCAACCTCAATAAAATTTACCTCTGTGCCTCTGTTCAAGACTCTACGATACGTAGATCGCATGACCTTTGTGTTGATCTGTTCGTCCTCCGCAAAAAATCCAATCAAACAAGAAATCTTTCTCTCCTTGCTCCCAGTATTCATCCTCGAGGACCAGCACTTGACGTTCCTTCTCCGTGTAGTCGGAAGCTTGCTTTTCAGACTCCATCTCTGGCCGCCGCAGAATCTAGGGTTTGGCTGGTGATCCGATACTATCGGAGCGTACTTTGAAACTTTCGAAAAAAATTTACATCAAAAATTGGTTACCACACGCGAAGATGCCATTGACCAACGATTGAAGAGACATTACCAAATCAACCTGAGTTTACCCAAATAAGCTTTATTTTATTATTTTATGTTTTGCCTTCAACATGCATGCCAAATCCCATATGCTATCAATGCCCACAATCACGCGATCCTTGGCCATAAGTGTTATTATTTTAAAACTGAAACATGATGGGCTAGATTGTGTTTAATCTAGGATTCTGAAACTTTTTTTAATGTTTGTGAATTAAGGAAAAATATAACTCAGATCATGCTCTATCCTAGCTCTTACTTCCACACAGAAATTAAGGAAAAGTGTTTTGGGACTATTTTACTCCCACCCTTCCAAAAATTTACACCCTCTGCCCACCCCTCTCTCTCACTTAATTTCACAGCAACAAAACACCTCAACCAACCACCACCATCTCACAAATATACAAATCCAATAAAAAAAGTATTAAACCAAAATATTGAATCTCTTTTACAGAGAACTATGATTGATCGAAACTTCCAGCACTCAGCCAAATTCATAAGTACCGACTGTTTATGACACAATTGCAACAACTTTGGAGCGGGTTTTAGGCAAGTTAGAGAATGATTCACAAGACCGAAATAATAGAGCAATTGTAGTATTAGCTTCCAAGAATAATGTCAATTCATCAAGTTATGAGAGAGATACAATGGTCTAAAGTTGACACTTATAACAGTTCCATGAACAAGAAATTGCAAGAACCACGATATGTCTCAACTTTGTCCTGAGTTTCAGTCACCTGAAAGATTTTAACATGGAAAAAAATTGACACGAGAAATGTAGTTGATCATCCCAGGATTCCAGAACAGCATTCAACACAAAGAGAAGACCTGACAATGAAGGAGTTATGCTCCTGTTTACAGGCATGTTTTTACCCTTGTAGTTCATGAAATTCATGAATCAAAACTAGAGAAATCGCGTATACACTCAGATTTCAAAGTTCATAATGTATTTACAAATTCAAAGGGACCGAGGAAGAGCAACGAGGAGAAAGTTAAAACGAGGAAATACGGCTTCTCCGGCGACTGGAGCAGATTCCAGTGACCCGAAGTGTTTTTGGCGAATTGAGAGTCATGCTTATGCTTCCGGTACCCGACTGGACCTCCGGAAGACGAAAGCATGTTTTAATTAATCTCAATTACAAGAAAGAGGAAGAATTCAACAGAAACTCGAGTTAGGGTTCATGCTCTTTTTACCCAATTTCTGGACTAACCACTCATATTCTTCCCGAATTGATTTAGGGATTTTAATCAGCGAATAGAGGTGCACGTCTGGTAGTAACAGTTCTTGAAATAAATAGGTGGTAATGGTGGTTCCAAATATGGTGGTGGTTGTTACTTGGTGGCTTCGTTAACAATGAAGAAGGTGAAATTTCAAGAATTTTTATGGTTGGCTGCTAGTTAAACAGCAAACCGGACCGAACAATGCTAATTGGTTCGATTTAGGTTCGTAAAATTCCAAATTGAAATTTAAGTTTCGGTTTAGGTTCGTAAAATTTTAAAACCAAAGTTAAATGGTTCGGTTTAAGTTTTAATGTTTTACAAACCGGCTAAACCGTTTAAACTGTTTATATTAATTAATGATAATTATATGTAATTATATATATTTAGTTCTCTTTTCGTGACATTATATGTTATCTTTAACTAGATGAAGTTCATACTACTCAATCTAAAATCCAGGTGTTGTGACGTTCTGCTTGCATTTCTGTTTGGTTCTATTCATTTCACTGGGTTGACTTTCCTCGTTGTGATGTTTTCAGGTAAATTGAGTTTCTGAGGTTTGCAGGACTAAATTTCAATTATAGATAATGTTATTAGGTTAACCGCTGTTCGAACCGTATATAGGCGAACCAAAACCGAACCAAACCGTTTATACATGGTTCGGTTTAGGTTCAGGTTTTTCCCAAATCGAGAATTAGGTTCGGTTCGAATTTTGGTGCAAACCGAACCGTTTACACCCCTAACTGTTTTTGGGGATCTTCACATGATTGAATAGATGGTTTGAGGTGTCACATAAACCAAGTGTCATTGGGAGGGGGTGAAAGTTGTATTTAGGACAACTTTTGGTCCCTTCTTGTGCGTTGTCTCTCGTCCAACAGGTCAAAGGTGACACTAAAGACTTGTCGTTCTACAATTATTACTACTACACCAAGCCTATGCCTCACTCCATCAAGATCAAATGGAAGAAGCGTCGTCCATGCTAGCTTTAAGCTGAGTACTGGTGGGGTTGGTGAAAGGGCAAGGGTTTTATTGGAGGGGTTGCTAGAAATGAGAAAGGACACTGGGTTGGAGGTTGTTCAACTCCCAAAAAAAGCCATTTCCATTAGGCTTTGGGGTCAAGAATGCAGTGCCTCCAGGCCTTGTATATGTATTGCTTATCACTAGACAAGGAAAGGGAGATGGAGCAGCTGGCGTATTTTGCAAAATTTAACAACCACAATGGAATACAGTGTAGGGTTTTGATCATGGATACGCAGCGGTATGAAAAATAATTTATCCGATCAAGACCCTCCAAGGATCACAGGAAAAGAATTCATAACGATAGTAAATGATTCGTTTCATGTACCTTAGAGGTCTCCTGTGATGACTTGTAACGTGAATATTGTCACGCCTCTACGGTTGATCCACGCCTAGGAATGAGATCTAGATCTTCCAATACCTTGTGCTAGCTAGGATTGATGGAAGAGGAAGAAGAAATCACACAACGGAGACAAAAAGGAAGGGCTTCGGGCTTCCTTCTTGTCCGACGGGAGAGGGGGCGGACACGCCTAGGGGGGCTCGGCCTCTTTGGGTGTTGTATTGCTCTCTCTCTCTCTCTCTCTCTCTCTCTCTCTCTCTCTCTCTCTTGCTTTCTCTCCTACTCAAGTAATGTTATGAGCATTAGTTGTAGGAAGGAAGCTAGTATCATCCTTTATATAGACCAACAACTCCTTGTTTACTACATAAAGGCCCTCTACTAATCCTACTCAAGTTCACATTAGTCCAACTTGCATATTATTCCTACTAAGCTAGAAAGTTGTTGCGATTTGATCCTTCTAATCAATTAATCATATTAATTAATTCCCAAGTCTATTTCAACCATATGGCGTGTGACCCCATCGGTTTATACTTAGTTGGTAGTAACTAATTACTAATATGGATTTGTCTCTAGCAAGACATCCATACTACCTAACTAATAGAAATAGTCATCCGACAAACCTTGTGGAAGTATTGTCTCATCCCTTTGTCTCAATATCCGGATTGGACATGAGACATTCAAGTCACACTCGTATATCAAATCCATAGTTCCTCGATCCTGGGAATAGCCTTATTCGTGCAAAAAACATCAATATCCTATATTGATTTATTTGAGTCTGGCCAAACATTCTATAAGCACTATCCCTCGAGTAGCCTAGGATATTTGCTCCCGTTATGTGGGAGGGACAAATTCTATCTACATCACTACGATATCTAAGCTTGATTCATATTGTGTCCGATACGCGCCTTTATGACTACCCAGTCACGGTGTAGCGTTTGACGCTACCAAAACCACAATACTCCACAACTAGATGTTCTAATGACTTCAAGTCTAAGGATGACAATACCGTTGTCACCACGAGAAGCACTTGTGACCTTACATAACTCGTATGTAGCCTTCTGGGAGATGGGTTAATCCAGTATGCTATTACCCTTACTGCATACCCATGTGTTGGATCATGATATCTCCATATCAATCCAACCCCATACTAGTCTATGAGTGATTGTCCTGTTAATCAGTATAATTGACTAGAGATATTTAAGATAAACAACGCAATTATAAATCTAAGACTTCGTTATATTAAATATCACAATAAATAATACAATGAATGTTCTAGCCAATAATTATTCATACTAAGCTAGATTGCATCTAGGATATCTATTCCAATAGTCTCCCACTTGCACTAGAGCCAATCTGGTGCATCTCGTATGCCAATGCTCCTAGTGTACTCTTCATGCTTGCGCTGAACAAGCGGCTTTGTAAGAGGATCTGACAGATTCTCATCTGTAGGAATCTTGCATATCCGAACGTCTCTTCTCTCGATAATATCTCGAATAAGATTGAAGTTCCTGTGTACGTGTTTAAATTTCTGGTGTGACCTGGGTTCCTTTGATTGCGCGATCGCCCCAGTGTTGTCACAATACAACTCTACTGGATCCGCAATGCTAGAAGCCACACCAAGCTCAGTAACGAACTTCTTAATCCAAACAACTTCCTCTGATGCGCTATTCGCCGCAATGTACTCAGCCTATTTTGTAGAATCAACCACCGTCTCTTGCTTGGAACTCTTCCAGCTCACCGCTGCTCCATTCAGGCAAAACACAAACCCCGATTATGATCTGAAATCATCTCTGTAGGTTTGGAAGCTTGCATCTGTGTAACACCTAACACGTAACTCTTCCTCACCAGCAAATATCAAGAAGACATACTTAGTTCTTCTCAAGTACTTTAGGATATTCTTGACTGCAATCCAGTGACTCTCACCCGGATTGCACTGATATCTGCTTGTCATACTCAATGCATATGACACATCTGGTCTAATACACAATATGGGGTACAAGATGGATCCTATCGTCGAGGAATAGGGAACCCTACTCATGAGTTTCTTCTCAATCATATTGGAAGGACAACCACTCTTCGAAAGAGCGATTCCATGTGACATGGGAAAAAATCCCATCTTGGAATCTTGCATGTTGAACTGCTTCAACACCTTATCTATATATGTACTTTGACTTAGGCCGAGCAGCTTCTTAGATATATCTCTATACATCTTGATACCTGGTATATAAGCTGCTTCACCTAAGTCTTTCATTGAGAAACACTTTCTTAGCCAATCTTTAATAGATTGCAGCATGGGAATGTCGTTTCTAATGAGTAGTATGTCATCCACATACAAGACCAGAAAATCAACAAAGCTCCCACTAACCATCTTGTAGACAAAAGATTCATCTTCATTTCTGATGAAGCCAAACTCTTTGACCACTTCATCAAAACGTCGATCCAACTCCTAGAAGCTTGCTTCCATCCATAAATGGATCGTTGCAGCTTACAGACCTTGTTGGCTTGCTTTGGATCTTCAAAACCCTCTGGTTGTATCATATACACGTCCTCAATGAGATTCCCATAAACGAATGCTATTTTGACATCCATCTGCCAAATCTCATAGTCGTAGTATGCTGTTTGCGACTGGTGAAAAGATTTCATCATAGTCTATACCATGAATCTGTCTGAATCCTTTAGCCACCAATCGACCCTTATAGGTAATCACATTACCATCCATGTCGATCTTCTTCTTGAAGACCGACTTGCACCCTATGGTTCGTGCCCCTTCGGGTGGTTCCACCAAAGTCCATACTTTGTTGGCATACATGGATTCTATATCGGATCTCATGGCATCAAGCCATTCTGAGAGTCCGGCCCCTTCATGGCCTCCTCATAGGTAGTAGGCTCATCATCTATGAGCATCGTGTCACCAGACTCGGTCACGAGAAGTTCATACCTCTACGGCTCCTCACGCACTCGACTTGACCTAAAAAGATCTTGTGTTACTTGAACAGGCTGCTTCACAACCTCTTGTGGTTCGTGTTCATGTTCCATAGTAGGATGAATGCTTTGTGGTTCTTGAACTTCTTCAAGTTCTATAGTCCTCTCACTTGCTTCTTTGGAGACAAACTCTCTTTCTAGAAACACGCCGAACCGAGCAACAGGCACTTTGTTGTCAGTTGGATTGTAGAAATAATATCCCTTAGTTTCCTTAGGGTATCCAACAAACTTGCATTTGTCCGAATTAGGCCCTAGCTTGTCTGATTGTAAACACTTTACATAGACATCGCAGCCTCAAATCTTCATGAACGACACAATGGGACGATTCCAACTCCACATGTCATGTGGTGTTTTCATGAATGACTTGGATGGAATACGGTTAATGGTGAAAAGCTGCACTCAATAAAAGCGTAGCCCCAAAATGATATTGGAAGATCAGTTTGACACATCATAGATCGAACCATATCCAATAGAGTTCGATTCCTCCTCTCGGACACGCCATTCCACTGTGGAGTTCCAGGTGGAGTGAGTTGGGACAATATCCCACACTCTCTAAGATAGTCATCAAAATCTTGGCTCAAGTATTCTCCTCCACAATTTGATCGTAGGACCTTGATACTTTTTCCAAGCTGCTTATCTACTTCATTCTTTAATTCTTTGAACTTTTTAAAGGATTCAGATTTGACCTTCATAAGGTATACAAATCCATATCTATTGAAATCATTAGTAAATGTGATGAAGTAGACATAACCACCCCTGGAAGGCGTAGCAAATGGCCCACATACATCATTATGCACTAGTGCCAATTGATCACTAGACCTCTCACCTTTCTTATTGAAAGGGGACTTTATCATTTTTCCCAATAAACAAGCCTCACATGTCTCATATGATTCAAAATCAAATGAGTCTATGAATCTATACTTATGGAGTCTAGATACACGTTTCTCGTTTATGTGGCCTTTACGACAGTGCCATAGATAAGTCGAATTTAAATTGTTCATTTTAATCCTCTTGGTATTAATGTTATAGACACGATTTCTTATATCAAGGTTATACAATCCATTAAATAATTGCCCACTACAATAGTGAATACTATCAAAATAAATGTAAGAACAATTGTTCTTTATTGAAATAGTAAAACCATCCGTGTCCAAACAAGAAATATAAATAATGTTTCTGCTCATAGCAGGGACAAATAGCAATTCTTTAATTCTAAAACTAGTCCTGAAGGCAGAGACAACGCGTACACGCCTACGGCCAATGCAGCAACTCTTGCTCCATTCCCAACGCGCATGTCTATCTCCCCTTTAGCCAATCTTCTACTTCTCTTTAGGTCCTGCACATTTCGACAAGTGTGAGATCCACATCCACTATCCAATATCATGATGAAGAGACAGTTAAGTTGACATCTATAACAAAAATACCTGGTGGTGGTGGAATCACTATTCCAAGCCTTTTGTCCTCCAGATATTTTGGGCAGTTCCTCCTCCATTGTCCAGGCCGACTGCAGTAGTGACACTCATATTCACACATTTGGCAACGCCACCAATAGGGTTAAGGGCAGGCTCCTTGGACTTGGCAACTGACTGGCCTTTCCCCTTGGAGGATGAGGCAAACCTTTTGCCCTTTCCTTTCTAAACCATCATTATGGCCTTGCCTTTACCCTTGTTGACGCTTTGTTAAGTTGTCCTCAACATGTTGAGTAAATCTGACAGTGGTTTCACGATCTTGTTCATGTTATAGTTCATGATGAACTGTCCATAACTCTCAGGCAACGATTGCAACACGAGATCTGTAGCCAAATCTTGGCCGACCGGGAAACCCCGATGTGCGAGATTCTCCAAGTATCCGATCATATGGAGTACATGAGATCCCACAGAGTTTCCTTCTACCAGATGAAATCTGAACAATGCCTTGGAAACTTCATACCTCTCAACCCTTGCCTTCTCTAAGAAGAGCTGCTTCAAGTGTTCAATCATATTGACTGCATTCATGTTCTCGTGTTTCTTCTGAAGCTCAGAGGACATGGTGCTAAGCATGAGGCATGCCGCATCATTAGCGTCATCAACACGCTTTTGATACGCCTTTAGGGCTGCATGGGTGTTGTTTTCCGGAACTTCAGAAACTTGCTCCTCTAGAGCGTACAGTTTCTTTTCTTTCTTGAGAACGATTCTCAAGTTTCTGTACCAGTCTAGAAAGTTGGTTCCAGAAATCTTGTCCTTCTCAAGGACAGAGCGTAGGAAATGTTGTGAACTCGATGAGTTGTTTGCCATTTGGAATTCTACAAAAAGGAAATACGCAAGTTTTAGTAATTGTGAACAATTAATTATATTTAATAATGGCTAGATTATTAGATACAGCTCCCACTATTTTGCTATGGATTAATAACCCTCAAGATAATAATTCAGAAAATATCATTATATTTTCAAGTGGGCCAAGATCCATATTTCACTTCCTTCTGAGATTGTTTTGGCAAGTCACCCAAAAGTTAGTTATTTAGGTAGGAACAATTCCAACTGCATCCTATGAAACTCTTGGTTGAATTGGACAAATAACTCTTTATTTAATTATCCCATAGATAATTCCGCTTGAGTGCCTCTAGAATTTTAATCCTTATTAAAATTACCTAGTTGTGTTCAACCTCTTACTCCAACAATTGGACACTATGTGTGCCAACACACCACATAATGATGAATCAAGTCGTCTTGCTTTGGCATGCACGAACTTGATTAATCGATTTTGTGATGAGTGTTTAAGTAACGAGAAGGAAAAACTTAATATTTTTTTGAGGGATTTTTCATTCAATTTTAATTATTTTATTGATCAATATTAACTGATATACTTATTTGAGTTTGGGCAAAACTACAAATAAAAGATTTGGGCTGCTAATTATCTTATTATCAAATTGCATGCATTATCCATACACCAACAACAATTATAAGACAATAAAATAAACATCCACAAAATAAAGTAACGTGATATGGATATAGCCTCCTAGACTAAGATATTCCCAAGTCAATGAGAATATCTATGAACCCTACTATAGAAAACGCATCTCCATGTGCCGCCATCTCTTGGTCCATCCTCCATAGCTTTGTGGAATGCTCCATGCTCCATGTTGTGGCTCCATTAATTCTTTGAGCTTCTTTTCTTCAATCTTGATTATCATCTATTTTATCTAGTACTAGCTATCATCTAAACTAAATAAAATAAATCTCACAAGTTGAGAAAAAAATATCGACTCGCAGGCCGTAAACCCTAATTAATTATTACATCAAATTGATCGGCTCGCAGGCCGTAAACAAACCACAAAAATTAAACATCCACAACAAACCACATCTAAGGCCATAACCAATCACCATGCGAATAGCACATAAACAGTTAAAACCAATTTTTTAACGCGCTTAGCCAATTTTTAGTTGATTTTAGGATTACTAGGGTCAAAACGGTCCAAGAGCGCCCACCATGCTTGGCCGAACCCCTTAATGGACCGTCCAAGTCCTTGGGCTGGCCGACCCCTAGCATACACGGCTAGGCCGTGTCCTAGGGCTGCCCCGGCCCCTTGGCCAAGACTTGCTTGGGCGGCAAGGAAGGAGGGGCGGTCCCCTGAGGGGGGGGGGGGCGAAACTCCTTGCCTTGTTTCCCAAATTGGTTGTTTCCTTATTGAAAAAAACCTTTTTTTCCAATTGGATGCCCAAGAACCCTAGATCTAAGATCCTAAAATTTCTTAAACTCACTAATTCATACATCCCATGTAAACATAGATCTTTTTGGTTGAATCACATTCAACAATGCATCTAATATGCTTAATTTGTTATTTTAACGCAATAATCAACAATTATGGGTGAAAAAAGCAAAATCGTAACACATAAACTACGTTATGCTCTATGAGATGTGGCTCTTATACCACTGTAGGGTTTTGATCATGGATACGCAGCAGATTAAATAATAATTTATCCGATCAAGACCCTCCAAAGATCACAGGAAGAGAATTCATAACGATAGTAAAGGAATCGTGTCATGTACCTTAGAGGTCTCCTGTGATGACTTGTAACGTGAATATTGTCACGCCTCTACAGTTGATCCACGCCTAGGACTGAGATCTAGATCTTCCAATACCTTATTCTAGCTAGGATTGATGGAAGACGAAGAATAAATCACGTAACATAGACCAAGGAAGGGCTTCGGTTTTCCTCGCCTAGGGGGCTCAACCTCTTTGGTGTTGTCATGCTCTCTCTCTCATGCTTTCTCTCCTACTCAAGTAATGTTATGAGCATTAGTTGTAGGAAGGAAGCTAGTAACATCCTTTATATTGTCCAACAACTCCTTGTTTACTACAAAAAGACCCTCTACTAATCCTACTCAAGTTCGGATTAGTCCAACTTGCATATTAGTCCTACTAAGTTAGCAAGTTGTTGCGATTTGATCCTTCTATTTAATCAATCATATAAATTAATTCTCAAGTCTAGTTCAATCCATATGGCGTGTGACCCAATAGGTTTCTACTTAGTTGGTAGTAACTAATTACTAATATGGAGCGGTCTCTAGCAAGACATCCATACTACCCAACTAATAGAAATAGTCATTCGACAAACCTTATGCAAGTATTGTCTCATCCTTTTGTCTCAATATACAGATTGGACAAGAGACATAGAAGTCACACTCGTAAATTCAATCCATAGTTCCTCCATCCTGGGAATAGCCTTATACGTGCAAATAACATCAATATCCCATGTTGATTTATTTGAGTCTGGCCAGACATTCTATAAGCACCATCCCTCGAGTGTCCTAGGATATTTGCTCCCGTTATCAGGGAGGGATAAATTCTATATACATCACTACGATATCTAAGCTTGATTCATATTGTGTCCGATACGCGCCTTTATGACTACCCAGTCACGGTGTAGCGTTTGACGCTACCAAAACCACAATATTCCACAAATAGATGTTCTAGTGACTTCAAGTCTAAGGATGACAATACCGTTGTCACCACGAGAAGCGCTTGTGACCTTACATAACTCGTATGTAGGCTTCTCGGAGATGGGTCAATCCAATATGCTATTACCCTTACTGCATACCCATGTGTTGGATCATGATATCTTCATATCATTCCAACCCCATACTAGTCTATAAGTGATTGTCCTGTTAATCAGTATAATTGACTAGGGATATTTAAGATAAACAACGAAATTGTAAATCTAAGGACTTCATTATATTAAATATCACAGTAAGTAATAAAAATAATGTTCTATCCAATTTATTGTTCATACTAAACTAGATTGCCTCTAGGAAATCTATTCCAACGTACAAATCATTTACTTTCATGCACAAGAATATTGTCTTCTTGCATGCTTTCATTGGAGCTTTCTAGTAGCAACATGCTTATAATTTTGAGCATTTTGAATTGTTTTTTCCTAATACCTTCATTTCACATTGTTTGCAGTATCAGTCGTTTTGGCACTTCCATCTCTGCACCCCTCTACTTCATGAGTTGGAAAAGTTAAGGAGTAAATTATGTTGTGGTTTCATCAAGTTTGCTAGTTAGTTTTTGAATCTTGGTTATGTTAATGGTTTTTAGTTTGTTCTTGCTTTGTAATGCTTGGTTTCCCGCCTATTTCTGTTGAGGGGCAGTTTTGTTTTTTCTCAGTGTCTACGGGTCAGATTGTAATATATTATGTACTATATGTGGTTTTGTCAAAATAAAAACTCTCAAAACAGAAAAAAGAAAAATTATGACAAAAAACGAAGGAGATGAAAGGGATGTGGTTGGGTAGCAGTTTTCATAAATTGCAGAGAATATAAATGTCTTTTTTACAATTTTAATTAAACACAATCACTTACGAGGTTGCAATGTGAAATTATCCGAACGTTAGGGGCGTCGAGTGTCTTTTTGCTAAAAACAAGGGTGCAAATTGATTGCATGAAACTTGTCAAAAGTGCCAATTCTCACTCGCAATTGGCAAGTAGATGTTCTCACTTCCATATTCAACAAGCTAATTAATATCCCACTGGCTACCTGCAAAAACTCCTCTTTTTCTGCACTTTGGTGCATCTAGTACTAGTATTTATTCTACTTTAGATTTTGTTGGACTTGATTTTATTTTTAATTGTAATGGGGGGGGGGGTTCCTAAAATGATTGTTTTTAGACCACTCCCAAGCATTGGTTTATAAATTATCCGGTCATTGAAAAATAAAAGAACAAAAATTTTATAGAAAACTTGAATAGCTTACGAAGCACCAAAACTTATGTCTTCTTGGACGAACTTTGAGGTCTAAAGTTGCAATTTGAAGAAAAAATTAATGTCCTCTTCATACACATAACTGAATATACTAGTTTTAATCTAATCTAGCAAGCACTGAGCAAAAAGAGTCTCGTCCTTTACATCCGCAACTGCAACATGAGATTATACCAGCTTCGATGAGACCACGTGTAGAAATATCTATCACATAAGTAGTAGTTAGAACTTCGCTACTCATTAAAATGGTTGAGTAAGTCCATACAATTCATATAAAAAGTACGTTGCGAATAGTTTCTTTTAAGTGAAACACTAGCTTATAGAAAGAGCAAAGTTGAAGTTACCAGTGTGCATTCCTTCGAGTTATGCCCTGATAAATCTAGAGAGAAAATCATCTTCATGGTCCAATGGAGTTTGACATGGCTCTTCTTCCCTCAAATTAACAAGGAACACTTCCATTAATTTAGGATTCTCGCTAGTGTCCTTAACGTCCACTTCTCGGAGTCTGCTATGATTTGTTTTTTGACATTCTAGGATATGTTGTGCCCTCGGATGAAGACCATAGACCACAAATATTACCACTTCCTTGAGTGACACGAACTGCCTATTTTCCGATTTCTCATGATAATAAAACTACGATTAAAAAATCAAAATTTGTGCAAGAATATAAACAAAACTAATTAACTGTTGTTAAATAGTTTCAAAGAGAACAAAAACTGAGAGAAAAGAAAATCAAAATGTGATATGAGGAAGTACTTGTTCGGATGTTTCAATGTTTTTACATTTTGTTTCATCGTAAGTCCATCCTTCAAGACACTACAACAAATATGACATTTGTTGACAGTTTTTTTGTCGACACACAGTTTTATGTCGATGGTTACGCGATTAATCGACAATATCAGAATTTGTCGATGCACATGATATTTTTTGTCGACCTTTTAGTTTTTATTTTATTCTTTCCAATAATGTGGTCAATATATTGGGAGTATTTATTTGATTTTGACATCTACTTACATAGTGACATATCTTTTTGTCAACTCCTGCCAAAAAAGTGAATTAAAAATTGGAGGGTAAACAATTGGTGTTTCCCACCATTCCAAATTCTAAGAGGGAATTAAAAAAATTAGAAATAGTTTCAATCATAAATCAAAAAAACAATTACGAGAATTAAACACTCACACTCACACGCACAGTTAGACTCAGACTCTCAGAAACCTCTCCTTCTCCCCCTCAATCCACGATCGTCTCGACCCGCCGGAGACACTCACTGAGATGGTGACGATGGAAGAGACGATGTGGAGATCATAACACATACACTGTCGGAGAGACTCACTGAGATGGTGACGATGGACTACAGGAACCGTATTCCCCCCTCCCCAAACCCTAACCCCGACCTCATCGTCGCCGCCGCCAGTTCTTACAAGATTGCAATCCCTCTTTCTGTCTCGCATCTTCAACCGTCTTAGCAGGGATATACGTCCTCCAATTTGAATTCAAATAACCTTTTCTCTCTTTGCGAAACCCCAAAATCCCCGAAACCCCCTTTGCCCAAGAATTCAAAATTGAACTGCGCGTCTCAGTTTCATTTTCTTTTTGTTCTCACTCTAAAACCCATCTACAGGTGAGTCTTCGATCTCTCTCTGAAACCTCGCAGCCTCCTAGGCAGTCTCTGATTCCTTCTCGATTCAATTTTCGTTCTTGGTTTTATTTTGTTTATCGGGTTTTGATCATTCTGAAACCACGCAGGTCGATTTATGCAGAAGCAACATCTTGCAGATGCAGTCACCAGATTCAAGTTTCATCTAATTCTCTTCTTGATGCTGCAATCGTCCAGGTTTCTAAGTTTTCATTCTTAGCTTTCTTTCATTCATAGGGTCTTTTTATCACATCATTTTTGGAGAAGATGACCCTGAGAGTCTGTAGTGATGTTGGTGAGAAATTGAATCTTTATATGGCTTCATTTCATATGTGGTGATAAGAAAACTGGCATTCTTTTATTTATGATTTTGTTAGGATACAATCGCAGGTTTACTCCTACTCCCTCTTCTTGCCATTGACCGTTCTCCAGCAGGTAATTCTCCATCGAAACCTACTTTGCAAATTCCTTTTCTTCTCCAATGATGATTTGCAGGTTTAACTTTAGGGGTTCGATTGTGATTTGGGGGTTAAATTCATAAAATAGAGTGTTTACTTCCCTGATTACGCCCACTGGTAGCTCATAACATTCTCCGTCTTCAAATTCCGAGATTTTGGAATTTGTTTTTATCTTTCGCTACGTAATGTCTGGTTGAATATTATTTTTCTCACTCACTATTTCTAGCTCCAATTTGTTTGAGCGGTAGTCCGCTACATCTCACATTCCATCTTTGCCGGAGATCAGTCAAGGTTAAGCGAAGTCGAATCTAGGCTTTGATCATACCCTGAGCTAAAAAGTGTATATATTCTCTCTTTGTAAAGAAGGTAAACCTCCACCTCTTATATTTATGTGTATCTAGACCCCGTGGTCTGAATGTGTCAAGTCCATAATTATGTATGTTCTGTGAATCGGATTATCTTTGCCCCTGTTGCAATTATTTTTGTGTTCCTGTTGCTGAAAGTGAGTAGTTCCCAATCCTATCTACTTGGTGTTTTAATGGTCTGAATATTGCTCTAGGTTGGAAATTCGGACTACCACTTATATATGTTTTACTCATAAACTGACCGATGGACTCGGCCAGTTTATAACCCATGCCCTCTAGGTTGCAATTGGGAATTGTCTTTTCCTCATATGGGTTAGTGTTCACGTTGTCCTTGAGCAGGGATCTTCTTTGATTCTTTGTTTTGTTCTGTGGATTCTTTGTATGGGTTAGTGCCTTTGAAGCAGTGTCAGGTTCAATTGTTGATTTGTTCTTATGTACCTCTATAGCTCAATTGAATAAAAAAACACAATATTCATTGAAATATCATGGAACATTCAGACTTTCCCTTACAGGTTTAATGGAACACTTTGATATGTTTTTTATCACCAATTGCTCAAGCAAGCTTTTAGAATTGGCCAAATGATCTACTATGTTGTACTTACTCTCGTCAACATCACTCAGTCTGCGACACCTATATTTTTCATTTCATTGTTTCAGTAGTTATTCTATCAGAAAGAAGCTTAAAAGTCAATCAGGACCTTTCATTGTTTGATAGATACCTTCTAACACCACCTTTCATTGTTTGATGCCTGATTGAAACATACGAACATATATGTAGCCATGTCAATTATGATCTTGATGCTGCTCCCTGTCTTTTATGTTATCGTCTATCTGTACCAAAGGTGCGAGCCTTTCAAACCTTCAAGATTTTTTCATCTTCTTTGTCGTATTTTCAGTCATCTGATTGTGGCTCCCTTGAAATGTGCAGATAAATGAGAAAAGGATCACAAATATTAAAGTGGGTTTCAAAACTTGGGAGAAAACCGAAGCCATCATAGTTGGTGAAACTGTAAGCAGTTTGTCTTGAGATATGTAGACTGCTAAAAAGATTATGGGGTAACCTTATTGTTATTGCTGTTGTTTCTGGGAGAAAATTGATTATTTTCTGGTAAATTTGTTACTGATAGCTTTCAGGATTGAACTTTTTTGCAAGCTTATGAACCTGTTAACAGTGTGCCTTATCTGGAATCTGAATTAGTTTTGCAAGCTTACGAACCTGTTAACCCCTTTCTATTACACAATCACTGCTTTTGCTCTTGAAGACAATGAGCTCTGGCATAGGCACTTGCTTAACCTCATACTCCAGTGTTCTGTCTTTCTCTATGCCTTCTTTCTTTCCATTAGTGGAAATCACCTCTGGTTACCCACACTGCTCATATTTATCACTGGATTCATCAAGTATGCGGAAAGGACATGTTCTCTTTATCTTGCTAGCGCCCGTGGTTTAGGAAATTCCCTGCTTGCGGCCCCTGATCCTGGGCCTGACTATGAGAGGCTCGCAGAGGATTTTACTTTAAAACTCGAGGCTGGAATTCCAACAAGAAGAAGTCTTTACACGGTGAGCGAAACTGATAATACGAAAGAGGGTGAAGATTTATCCTATTTTGAGGTCATTCAGCATGCTCGCCGTTTTGATGCAACACTCAAGGGACTGATAGCTGATTTTCGCTTCAGCTCCCGCGAGCGGAGTGAGCACCGGAGCTTCTTCCTCGGCAGAAGTTCAAGGGATGCATACAAGATTATTGAGGCAGAACTCAATTTCTTCTATCATATCCTCTACACCAAGATTCTGGTGGTGCAAGGCAAGTACGGGCTCCCCCTTCAGATTTCTTCATTTTGTTTATACGGTGCAGCCCTTACATTGTTCAAATTGATGGAAAAGCAGAAACAGGGGTATGGAGAGTTCGACGTCGCACTTACCTACACCTTTTTGGTGGGGCCATTGTACTCGATACACTAGCTTCTCTGATGATACCTTTTTCTGATCGATTTGCTGTGGCTCTCTGTGAACCTCTTGATGAACACCACATTCACGAAAATGTGCTGACGAAATCCTCAGATTGGTTCTAGGAGTACAGAGGCGCGCTGTGGACCATACTTCACCCCTTTCTATATACAAGCGGAAAAAGCTTGTATATGATTACCATTTACAATTAATATGTATATGATGAGTTGGTGTTGTAACTCGTATGATGTATATCGTACGCAATATTCATTGTTGTCAAACCATACAGCTTATGATTCCTTTTTTCATTGTTTGGAGGTTTTCGCGTCGCTGGTATAGGTTCAGCTCCTCGAAGGACCGAAATAACTACTGGCCGGTGATTCTGGACACTTGATGATATAACAATTAGTAGTTGAATTCTGGGCACTTGATTCCTCTAGATGTAATAGTTTTTGAACTTTGAAACTCAATCTGCTTCTTTTGTTATCTTAATACAACGACCCTTTAATTTGTACAACTCTTTAACTCGGCTAAGGATGCAAAATAGTTATTATGCAGTATTATGTTGGTTTTTGATGTAAAAAATCCCACTTTTGGAGGGTTGATATTGGATTTGAGCACAGTTGTGCAATATGTTTGAGTAGTGTTGGAATTTTGGGTGCATGTCTGCATATTAGTAAAAATCCCCATTATTTTTTTTTTATTTGGTCGTGATACAGCCGACAAACACGTGTGTCGGCAGGAAGATGTAATCATATCTACTTGTGACAAAAATATTTGTCAATTATCTACATAAACTACCAAATTTACTTGTCGGTAATTTTACTAGCGACAGAAAAGGTTTGTTGTTAGATTTAAACTGTCGACAAAAATTGACGTCGCCTTTTCTTTTTCTGCCGACGTAATTGAGGTTTGTCGGCCTTAATACTAACGACCGACTTGTAGTGACCATTTTCCGTCAAAAAATTATTTGTCGATAGAATTTCTACCGACATATTTGGCCTTTCTAGCGACAATTTTTGCTGTCAACGGAGGCAGAATTTGTTGTAGTGAGAAGCTCCAACAACTTTAGATGGCTTGTACAACCACAAACCTCCCAGTTAGAGATTAGAAATCGTTGCGGCAAAAACATAAACGGATGTACAAATAAGAAAAAAACATTTAAATAACATTCATCTACGCTTTGCAACAGAGTATCATAACAAATAAGCATGATTGATACATAAGCTTGTATTGATAGAACCACATCCAACTAAGAGCCATTATCAGAAGAGAATCAATTTTATCAAATATTGCAAATCTACACATATTTTTATATAATTTAACAAAAATAAGGATCTATAAAATACACTTACCTCATCCATTTTTGGAACGAGGTTCATACACTCCTCAGAAAGTTCAAAAAATATCGGTCGCGATTTTGATTCAATTCTTGAAGAACTTTTGTTCATGTATTGAGGGATAGGTGCCATCCTTATGAGTGAAATTGGAAGAAGTACAAGAGAATAGGGGTTTGAGAAAGTTAACAAGGAGCAATAGGATGTTTTTGAAAAAATGAATGCAATTATGAGTCGTGTTATTTAGATTTATTTCATACCCACACTGCAGATTCTGGATGGAGCTCATCAAAGGTCTCCCAAGCAAGAGAATCTGCTGGGTGCCTCTGTACACCATCACGGTCTCGTTCTTCGGCATGCCACCTCATCAAAGAAGCAGTTTTCGAAGACAAACAACCTTGTAAGCCTAGGTTTCAAAGGAAAGTACCGCATTCTCTTCTTTGGATTTTTTTTGCTCTTGGAATTTTTTCCATCATCACCTTGTTCCCGAACTTCATTATATCTTGGTGTCTTATAAACATCACAACTCTCTAACTCTTCCTTCTCTTTCCAATACAACACGTAATCGTTGGGGCATGCATCGATTTTTTGGTATGAAAAACCCAATGAACCAAAGAATTTTTTGGCCATGTAATAGGATTTGGGTAATGTTTCGTCATCAGGGAAGGATTCCTTCAACAACCCTAACAATTTAGTGAAAGATATATCACTCCATCCATATAAGACTTTCAAATGCAATAGTAGAACAAGAAATGATAAGGTTCTGAACTTCTTCTTACAACCGGGGTGAAAAGGTTTCTCTACATCTTCTAAAAGCTTATAAAACTCCTTACTCTCTTCATCTGGACTGTTGGAGTTGAATCCTTCTGCCTCACCCATTGCATCATGTATCATATCAATCATTTAATCATCAATATTGTAATTCTGATTTGCATTATCAAATTTTTCACTACCATCATAGGACTCTCCGTGAGCAACCCAAACCACATAATCAGTGTCAAAGCCATTGCAAATAAAATGATCGAATGTGCTGTCGCGATCTACGTAATAACGGTTCAGACACTTTCTACAAGGACATTGTATCTCCATACTTCTCCCATTGTTGGCAAAAGCAAAATCAATGAATGCCAAACACCCTTTGCAATATGTCAAACTGACTCTATCTTCCGAATTTATCCAGCTCTTATCCATACCAAGAAAACAAGCTAATTACCAATATACTACATGAATATAGATGTAAATGAGTACACTTAACAAAAAAACGAATCATGTTTGTATTTGACAATTTCCCCATTTCAGTTAGATTATGATGCGGCTATGTTCTCAAGCAAGTTGAACCCTGAACAAATAGAAGATACAAAGCATTGATTTGAATCAAGTAAAACATTATTTATCATGTATATATACATTTAGGTAGGTTAGCATGTATAGTTGTAAACATAGACAGTAGGTTAACATGTCATAATTTTCGTTCATATTTTTATAAAAATGTTCTCTTATGGATAAAACTTAAGAGTATAGTTACTTTGTCAATGTCTTTAGTATGTAGAATTAGGTCTCATTCTAACAATGTATGTTGACTATGAGTAGATTGCTTTTTTTTTGGCAGGGTCTCAGTGTCTAAAGAAGATACTATGCCATTTAAATATTTTTTGGTTGATTCTCTCCAGATTTAATCTAAACAAGTAATGTAATGGGTAGGTTGGTTACTCTATTGAAAACAAATTTTTTTTGAACGAACGGCTCTTAATTAGTGTCCCCAACACTCCCATTCATTAGAAATGAAGTACACAATTTACTCATATAATAAATGAAACAATTATATTGCACATCTCTAAGCGCTGCATATTTTAAAGTCAGCATCACACTGAGTCCAGTGCACTGAGGTTCTTGCCGATTGGTAAGCGACATTCATGCATGGATTTTAAATCAAATAAATATAGAAACCATAAGCAGCTAGTGCACATGTCTGATATCTCCTCCACTTACCCTTCAGAGTAGTCAGACTGAAGAAGGTCCAAGTAGGTATCCCACTTGTTTCCAATCACCTAGAAGAAAAGCAACCAACACACATGTGTAAGGAATAAGGATACTGCTGAAATAACAGCAAACCCTAGAAACATAAATATAGAGCTAATCACACCTGAGATCCAAAGAAGACATATTTCCTTTAGGTCATCGGTTTTCAACAGTAACTTCATTCGTACGAATTAAAGCGCTTGGAGCCAATTCCAATCTTGTGCGAACCAGGAATATTTCTTTGAAAGGATCAATCATTCACTCTACCAAAACCCTAATTTTGTTAATTATACTATATAATCATGTATATGTAAAAGGCTTCTTTCGTTCAAATCATCGAATTAAACCTACAACTTCTTGTTCAAAGCGAAGGAAAAAGCTTTCTACTTTGGAGTGGAGATGAAACGAACATTTCCGCAGGTGAAGCAGCGAACTGGAGTGATCATCTTCGCTCTGGCGATTCTTCGTCTCTCTCTCTCTGCACGCGGATGGTGGCAAGATGTTATCAAGGCAACGAAAACTGCACCACAGCCAGCAAACCCCATAGAGAAGCAGTTGGGAAATGGAAAGAAAACGAGGGGGATGAAGAGCGACAAAGAGTCACCTGAAAAACGCACCTGCAGGTGCAGATCTTATACCCAAAAATACGAGGTCTGAAAGAAGGAAATCCGAACGGAACCAACAAACCACCACCAGAAGGATAATCTCCAAGAAGAGGAGACAGGCACAGGTGATTGGAATGACCCAGTAACACCAAAGCTACTGACCACCGATCGGAGTCATATGAACAATTTGTTCGCATTCAAGACTATAGTGGTATGTTTAAAAGTAGAACAAATTCTTCAGCTATCAATTTTTTTGATTAAATAAATTTCCCACAATACATAGTTATTGATAATCCTTAAGAATCTCAATCTGAATTATGAAACTTTACAAAAATTATAGAATCATACAAATAAATCACAACAATACCAAGTTCTAATAGCTCTTACTAATAGATGTTCATTATTCAGAGAATGCATTAAAGAAAATACCTGCTAGTGCCCAACTACTCTCCAATTGACGAAGATCAAGTTGTAGTAGTACCAATAGTTTCATTCACCTACTGGGTCAAAAAAGACAGAGGCAGTTAGTAAAGCCCTAAATCAGGTGACGATGACAAAAGCTAGTGAAGCCCTAAATCAAATCTGGAAAATCCCTAAATCAGATGACAGAGGCAGTTAGTACATCGAGAAAAGCTTACCAGACTACCGATTGTGAAAGTCAGTGTACGCTGATTAAAGTATACGCCGACCGACAGTTTCGTTCACCCGAAATCAGTAGTGAAGCCCTAAATCAGATGAGGAGAAAAATTAGTGAAGCCCTAAATCAAATCAGGCTGCCTTCTCCGACGGTTGTCCGGTCAAGGAGGAACGCCTTCTCACAGATGGATGGGTCGGTTAGCGAAGATTGGGGATAGGTTTACAGGAGAAGACGGAAGGGTTGTTGGGATATGTTCTAATATATTTTGATAAATAAAAGATCGTGAATTTTTTGGGGCGCGGGAGTGGGTAATTTTTGGGGCGGGAGTGGGAAAATATTTGGGGTAAAGTTTCCGTCGTAAATTTAGTTATATATGACGGTAATATTATATACGGTTATTAAACTCTTATAAATACGACGGTAAATAAGTCTAGCACGGTAAAATTGTAAAATACGACGATTTAACAGTGACCAACGTATTTATTAAAAAACGACGGTTAGTTTTATGTTACCGTCTTTTTAAGCGACATCCAGTAACTAAACTGGTCTATAGAAATGAATCTCGCAATTGTTTATTAAATTCGTGTACGTTGCACCCTGTGAAATATCCATTTAATTAAAACATATTATATTTTATTTTATTTATGGAAATGAAAAAAAAAACAGTTGTAATTGGTTATTAGACTTATGGAAGAAAGTTAACGTAAAACTAGAATTTATTATGTATTGAACCTTAATTAATTACCTCTAAATATGTGAAGACAATTATTCCGAAAGCTATTTTATGTCTAGAAACAAAGATTTCCTACTGTATACGGATGCATTGCATAAAACATTAAAATTATATGCAATGTGACATGTATTGTAAAGTTGTACTTTATTTCCTAGTTCCCTTTTGAGTATGAAGGGGAAGACAAAACTTCATTTAGTTATAAATAGAAACGAAATACCAACCCTATAGTTATTTTATTTATGACCTCACAACTTTTTCTAATGTATATATCAGTACCAATTTTTTTCCTCGAGCATTCTACTGAATTACAATTAGTTCAGTAAAATGCTCGATTTGGTATGTTTTAGCAAGAAAATTGTTAGTGTGCAAACTCGAATTTAATTTTTCTCATCTCACAGTTTCACACATAATCATGAGATCGATGAAACATTGATTTCTATACTTTATGTTGGTAAAAATCATAAACTTCTAAGGTCCTATATATCGTTGATAGTGCCAAAATACTGAACAATTAAAAATAAATGTAACAAAACTCCACAGCGACCAAGTTTATGAAGAAGTCCTCATTGTTTATTTGATTTCAATACATTCTTTTAATAAGTTTATCTCAAAACAGGTGTAGTCTATCAAAAAAAAGTAAAGAGACATGCTTTGATACATTACATTCCTGCTTGCCTACTTTTTTTCTTCAAATTCACACTATTCCAATTCTTAACACAAATAGAAAAAAAATATAATGAATTATAGTGGATTAGTAGTACCTATAGTTTGAATTTTGTGTGGAATCGATACCCATAGTTTCAATTGCAACATCTGCGGTACCCATACTTTCAATTTATTGCAACGTGATACCCTCCGTTAACTTTCCAACCGTATGTTGGATGAAAAAAAAATAAAAAAAATCTGGTGTGCGCTAATTCTCACCTCTACAAATTTGTAAATAGTTTTTATAAAATATTTAATTTATTTATTTATTTACACACACACATGTGTATGTAAAAATATATATTTTCATTTCAATAATTAAAACTTCAATTTTTTTATTCACAATTCTAGATTTTATATAGTCTTAAATATATTTAATTAAATTATTGACTTGTCATAGTAATGTTTAATAAATTTATTATAATTTTTTTTTTCATCCAACGCAATATATATAGTAATAACTTGTAATTTTTATGTAACAATATGATTTTTTTAGTTTTTTTTAAATATATTACTTATTTTAATATATTAGTAAATAATTAAATTTTCAAAATCAAAATTATGTTAACATTTTAAATTTGTGGGTAAAAGCTGCAAATGTATAAAAAAAAAGAGAAATTAAAATGAGAGGCACACTAGTTTTTTTTTTTTACATATTTCCATCCAACATACGGACGAAAAATTAACAGAGGGTTCAACAGTTGCAACAAATTGAATGTATGGGTACCATATATGCTATTGAAAATGTGGATACGAAATTCACAAAAAATCCAAGCTATGGGTACCACTGATGCAATTATGTGTGTGCGTAGAAATCAAGTGTTCAAGAAAATTAAAAGAAAAATGCACCCGACTCACAACATTTTATACAATGAGTCAACTATTCTTATGTCTTACAGAATTAGATAGTGATCGAGTCGAAGGGTGATAACATGCATTGTATACATTGTAAATAATCAAGAAAACAATTTATGGAGGGACTTCCCACCGTTAACCAATTTGAGTTGACAATCACTTCCTTCGAATCATATTACGTTTGTGTCTGTTATAGAAATTTTAAGGTTCTGGTAATTTTCCGAAAACAAATTTAGTAGTAATATGTTTCTCCAAGAATATTTATTATTGTATTTTTTAAAATACATATTCAACCGTTCTCATTCATCATTAAAAGTAATAATTACAATGGTTGAAACATGAAATATAATATTACATTACATGAACAATTAGTTTTCAAAATAAAAATATATCACTTCAAATTGGTGCCAGCTCAAGTGGTGGAGCGTTTAGAAGTCCCTGCATGAAGTCTTGGTTTGAACCCAGTAGACAACAACACATGTAAGTCTCAAAAACAAAAATAGATCTCTAACTATCGCTTCAAACCACTTTGACAACACTAGTTGTAATCTAGTCTAGCATGTACTGAGCACACGTCGTCTCGTCCTTTACATCCGCAGTTGCAACATGTGATTATTCCAGCTTCAACAAGACCACGCGGAGAAGGATCTATCATAGACAATAATAGGGATGAAATGGTTAGAATTTTTCATGTGTTCGAAAGATGAGGTGAATCTATGTTAATCGTACCTAAAATCTACAACAATAGTTTCTTAAGAAGGGAAATGAGCCGATGGAAGAACAATTATCAGCGTGAATATTTTCGAGTTCAAACTGAATAAATCTAGAAAGAAAAGCATCTTCTTCGTCTAGATGAGTTTGAGAAGAAGCCTCCTCTAATTCAACAAGGAACACTTCCTTCGAATTGGGATTTTCACCATCATCTCGACAATCAACTTCTCGGAGTTGGTCATGATCAGGTTCTTTACATTCTTGGATGTGATGTCGTCTTGGATGAAGACCATAGAATATAAATCGAGCGACTTCCTTGAGTGACCTGAATTGTTTATTGTTTGATTTCTCATAATAATAAAACTGCAATAATGAAACAGTAGCGAAGAGGTGTAAACATTTAACAAAAATACTGTAAGTTTAGAGAGAAACTAGATAAAACTATGAAAAGATGATATAAGCTAGTACCTTCTCCAAACGCCCGTTACTGACACGTTTTGTTTTGTTGTAAGTCCAGCCTTCCAAACGATTTGACAAGTTTAGATGGCTTGTGCAACGACACGGGTTCGATTTTGAAAGTTGCTGCAGTAAAAATATAAATAATTTCATATAAGCAAGCACACATCTTAGAAACCGATTGTCCTTCATGACTTATTCTTAGTGTTTTATTTGAATTGGTTTGATAAACAAAGAAACTAATACATGATCCGTAATCGAATTACTACTAGCTATCTTTAGCTCAAAAAATTGTTAGAAAAGGATAACAATATGTTAATATTTGACCAATATGTCAACTTTAAATGGGAAATTAGTAAAAAAAAACAACATTAGGGGATTGCAAATCCAATTAATAGCTATGATTGTAAAATTGAGGCTTCCAATTACCTCGTCAAATTGTAGAACAAGGTTCAAATATTCCTCCGATATTTTGAAGAATATGGGCTGGGATTTCAATACAATTACAGAAGAGCAACTGTGGCTCCCTTGAGGGGTCAATTCCATCTTTGTAAATTGAAAGAAGGTGAAGTAGATGCGAGTAAAGGTTTCGGAAAGGTTACAAGGTGCAAGAAAATGTAGAGGAATACTTTGTAGAGCTTTTACGCACCTAATCACTACATTATCTATAGAAATTATTATTTGTCATTACTCATGTACGTTGCACCGGATGAAGTATTTTATGGAAGAAGCATTAAAGTTACAGTGCAATGCATATGAACATATGTAAGACATATTTAATTACTACCTCAGAAGAATGTATATAGCGGATCTGAAAAGCGGGACACTGTATATCACTGATTTTTTATTATTTTATTTTACTGTCTGAGTCAAATTTTGGCTGGCTATATTATCTACTAAAAATTGTTTATATTTAAGGTATATCCAATTGGAGAACCAACATGAAAAGTAATTAAATAAATTGAAAATAACTGTGACACGTGCCACTTATCATTCTATATAATTCTTAATATGTTTGTAACTTTGCACAATTCAATGTATATGTATCGTCATTTTTTCAAACATTCTTTTATATTCATGTTTTTTCTCTTTTTTATATTAAAATTTTTCTTTTACATAGAAAAAGATTGTTTATTTCCATATTCTTCTTTACTATGTTAAGAAGGTGGAAGAACTTCATTAATCTAATTTCGAAAAAACACAAACCATCAAACTTTCATTAGAAAATCATTTCTAGTTAGAAAAAAGAACCATCAACTTTCCATTTATGAACCCCATAATAATTTTCATGGCAGTATATTTAACAATATTTAAGTTTCTGGAACTATTCTTTCGTACACTTGTAATTTCAATGAAAATCTCAATTTTGTAAATTTATGGTGTGAAATAGATATAGAATATACTCTTAAATTAGTTTCTTCTTATGCCATGTATGATGTGCATGATCGTGCTATTAATGAAATAGTTAATATGATGATAAGTTTTATGGTAACTGAAAGAAAACTACTTAACATACAAGTGTCCTTAATAATTGTGAATAAGTAATAAAGCAGATAACTTCTCAAAAAAATGTAATAAAGCAAATGAGTGTGAGACATATTGTTTCTAATTGTAAGTGTCTTTTCTTATATATTAAGTACGAAACCATAGACAAATGTATCAAAGTATAGAACAATAAAGAATAATTTGTTAAATATATTAAGTGTTTTATTTTTAATTAAAAAAGTGTAATACAAATATTGAAATACGATAAAAGCAGTATTCCACAGATCCTATCATTTTTTTCTCACATAGCTCTATAAAATCATATAGGAATGTGGCGATAATACGAATGGGATACTCTATAAATAGTCAAACAGCTTAGTGATAAACTTACTTCCTAATCAAGCACAAATTTCGAGTCTGATATTTACCTATGTAAATGTTAAGAGAAAAACATTAAAGCTCCTACTATTTTAAAATGGTTTAGTTCTTGAAACACGTCTTGTAAGAATTTGCTTCTCCGAAATTACTTGGTCATGATTTCTTTTCTGGACGTACATTGTATAAATATATGGAGATGCACATTTTAACAAATAACAATAATTGGTAAATAGTCAATAACTATGCGATATCCAAATATTTAAATCTAACGAAAATAAGTGATGTTGGTGGTGGTGGAGGCAGTTGCAATCCAACACATAAGTGGCAACATGATAGGCTACAGCGCGAGGATGTAGTTAGTGGTTGCCACAATGCTTTGTGTACTTGAACCATGTAAGATATGTTGAATTCATATGTCGATACATGTTTGATGGGAAAAATTATTACTGTAGCAGCAAACATTTTGCGAACAGCAAGAACTTGAGCAAGAAAATATTTACTACTTGATAACACCTTGTGAATGGTTAAAAGATTAACAATTAAATGATGAAAAATCACCCGCCCTGATAGTGATCGGCCTAGAAAAGCTTGAATTTTATTACTATATACTTACATGTTTAAGGATCGACACAATGGTAACTAAAAGGTTTAAGAGATGAATTATTTAATAATTGATTTTGAGAAAATGTAAAACTGATGAGAAATGAGAAACTTACTTGATCTCCAGATGAAATGACATAAACAACGATCCTTTTTTTGCTCCAAATTATTGTGTCGTTCAGGAGGTTCACGTACATAAGAGAAAAATAACCAAAATAAGGGAACATATTATACTAACTAGCAACAATAATTTCTTCAATGAATGTTGATGCACTCACGAAAGACATTGAAAAGACGACAATTGTGCATTCATTCTTCGAACGGGAGAAGGTGTAGCATAGCAGAAAAGTTGGGACGCAAAAGCTAATAACTCACTGGACATGATAGAATTTCAAGATCAGGAATGCGGAACGTTATAATGAGGTGGAGGGGTTGTTCGCTATGAAGCGAAAAGTATTTTGCGGCTACTGGAATCGAATAGCCCTAGCTACTTGAGTTTATATAGCAAATAATAATAAAAAAAGTTGGGCTTTTTCGCAACTAACTAGGGTTGCTAAGCCCAGTCCAACAACAATAGTGATTGTATGCTTACTCTCACTCTCATTTTGCTTGAGTATAGCGATTGCATTCCTTGGATGGTGAAGTAGACATTGTCTAGTATTTACAAGTGTGTGGATAAATTTTTAGTTGTGTCTACATGCAGTTGGCCAGTGTTACATTTAACAGCCAACACTATTAGTTTGTCATTATAACCCCCACCCCCCCCCCCCAACACACTGTGCGAATTGAAGACAGTAGCCCCAGATTGGCTCACACCATTTAGAAGCTAACGGGATCAATGACTTCTCTTCAATATATCACTTCTTAGGTAGTGATTCGGCTAGTAGGACTTGCGTGACAAAATAGAGTGTTCTTTATTAAAATTCCGTTCTAAGCTTTGAATTTTGGGAGGGTTGACTTGAAAGAAAGAGATTAAAGAGATTAAGGTCCTTGATTAAGGTCGTCTTGGTTGTTCAAGTGAGGATGGGCTGCATGGAGAAGGAGTATGAGGTGATGAAGGCTGCTAATGTAACACACCCCCCCTATACGGGTAATGATACGGGATATCGTATCATAATATTTAGTTATTTTGTTAATTACTAGTTATTGAGTTAATTAATTATTTATTAGTATTTATCATTTATTTAGTAGCCCGTAGGGAGGCCCAATTAGGTTTAGAGTTAGGAGTGTATTATTTAAGAATTGTAATATTTCAGTATCCGCAGTCAATAATGAAGAATATCATTCTCTGATCTGTCTCCCTATTCTGTCTTATCAATTTCTTGTTCTGTCTTCTTTCGATTCTCCTCTCAATCTATCAAATTCTCTACTATCGATACTTTTCTCTGTAACATTGGTGCTTTCATTGAATCACGCCGGACAAGACTCCCTTGCGACGTGACGAACTCAAAAGCCACCGTCACGATGGACCGTAACTCCAAACCCACCATGGCGGATCTCGTTGCGGCCCTGAACGACTGCATCAACAGGATGAGTCGCATCAACAAGGCTTTAGATGACGCCGGTGTTCGAGAAACCCCACTGCCATGGAACTCACCGCCGGCTCAAGAACAAATCCTGCCGCTGCCGCCGCCCCAGGCACAAACCCAGCAGCCCGGACACCAACAGCAGCAGCCACCGCAAAAGAGGGCGAACCCAGCACCGCCTCTGCTCTCGTCTCTACCAGCCCAGATCGACGAGGAACAATCACTAGCAGCTCCGTCGACCATCCACATCGAACACGCCGGCGAAACACCGCAACCAACGCCGCCGCACAGAAACATCCTCCGGGCGGCCAAAACTCCGATCCAATTAGCCACAGTCGTTCCCAAGAGTCTGATGACAACCCAGCAGATAGGCGCTGCCCTCCCGACGATTCCACAGACGCTGCACGCGCCGCAAACGCCATTGATTCCGGCGAACCAAGTGTTGGAATAGATGCCCTAGAGACAATCGTAGATTTAGTATGAACAATGTTTTGGCTAGAATATTCATTTATTATTTATGGCGATATTTAATATAATGAATTCCTTAGATAAATTGTGTTATTTATCTTAAATGTCCCTAGTCCATTATATTGATTAATAGGACAATCAAATATAGACTAGTATATGGGTAGATTGATATGGAGATATCAAGTCTGACATATGGGTATGCATTAGGAGTAATGGCATACTGGATTGACCCACGACGAAAAGGATACATTAGATTATGTGAAGTCACAATCGCTTTTCGTAGTGCTAATATTATTGCAATCCTTGGACTTGAAGTCACTAGATACTCTAGTTGTGAAATATTGCGCTTTGATGTTATCAAACGTTACACCGTAACTGGGTAATCATAAAGGTGGCTATCAGGCGTGATAGGAAGCAAGCTTAGAGATCGTAGTGATGTAGATAGGATTTGTCCCTCCCACATAATGGGGGTAAATATCCACGGCCACTCGAGGGATGAGGCTTATTGAATGTCTGGCCAGACTCAGATAAATTAATATAGAGATATTAATGTTATCTGCAAGCATAAGCATATTCCCAGGATCGAGGAACTATGGATTGGATATACGAGTGTGACTATTTATGTCTCGTGTCCAATCCGGATATGGAGACAAAGGGATAATGCAATATGACATATTGGGCACAAAGGTTTGTCGGGATCACTGACTATTTCTATTGGTTGGGTTGCATGGATGTGTTGCTAGACACCGCTCCATGTTAGTAATAGTTACTACCAACTATATAGAAACCTATGGGGTCACACGTCAAATAGAGTGGAGCTAGATTTAGGATTAATTAATATGGATTAATTAATAGAAGGATCATTGTGCAACACCTTGCAAACTCAGTAGGACTAATTTGCAAGGAAGGGAATAGTTCTAGTCCTACTAGAACAAGAAAACTCTTTTATGGAAACAATAAGGAGTTGTTGGAGTATATAAATGAGGCTCTAGCTTCCTTCCCACTTCATGAGTTATTATTACACATAACACATAAAGAGTGGGAGAGAGCAAAAGAGAGAGCAAGACAAAGAGCTAGGGCCGAAACCCTAGCCCCCGTCCGCCCCTCTACCCGACGGCAAAAGGGTGGCCGAGCCCCTTTGTGCTTTGTTGCTTCGTTGCTTTGATCTTCATCCCTCTTCCTCCGAGTTCAAGCTAGAAATTGTTGTGAAGGAAGAATCTAGATCTCACCTCTAGACGTGGATCAACCGTAGAGACTAGGACATCATTCTTCGTGTGATCTCACAAATCAAAAGGTACACATCTTCTATGTCCTTAATCATGTTATGATGTCTCTTCCTGTGATCCTTGGTGGGCTTTGAGTATGATTAATTTTTGTTATTCCGCTGCGTTACCTACGTCAAAACCCAACAGTGGTATCAGAGCCACAGGTCGTAGAGCATAACATGATATTATGTGCTTACGATTTCAGTTCATACACCGTATTATTGTTTATTACGCGAAAACTGAAAAATTGGCATAGTAGATGCAATATTGAATTTGATTCAATCAAACAAGACCCAAATTAACATTGGATGTTAGAATTGGTGAGTTTAATCACATGGGATGTGAATAATTGGGTTCTTGAAAAATTAGGGTTCATGGGCACATGATTGAAAAGGGGTTTTCAATTATGGAAACAAAATTATGGAAATAAATCCATATGGAAACAACCTTCCTTGGGCAACAAGGAAGGAGGAAGGGGACTAGGGCCGAAACCCTAGCCGCCCGCCCCTCCCTTGCGCGCCAAGCAAGGCCGCGGCCCCCTAGGCGTGCGGCGGTCCTAGGGTTCGGGCCACTTGTTGGCTTGGACCCTTTGGACCGTTGTGAAACCCTAGTTACCCAATTTCATTAAAATTAAACAAGCGCGTTAAAAATTGGTTTTAACTGTATTATGTGCTTTATTGCATGGTGGATGGATATGGCCTAGGATTGTGGATGTTTATTGTTTTGTGGTTTGGTTTACGGCCTGCGAGCTGATCAAATTAATGTAATAATTAATTAAGTTTTACGGCCTGCGAGTCGTTCTTTTTCTCCTCGACATGTGAGGCTTTTTTTATTTATTTATTCTAGATGTTAGGCTAGAATTAGAAATATTTAGATGATAGCCAAGAGCATGGAGAAGAAGACCGGAGAACCAAAGGAGCCAAAAGACATCCCTAGACGCGCAGCTATGGTGGAGCACATGGAGATGAGCTCGGCACTTTAGGGCAATTAGATATTATCATTGGCTTGATAATATCATTAGTCTAGGGGCCATATCCATGCCACGTTTTTTTATTTTGTGGATGTTTATTATTCATGCCTTGTTATTTATTTTGTGTGTATGGCGCTACAAGCAAAACGATAACAAGATAATAATAAACAAGGTTGGTCTTTTATTGTGGATCGCCCAATCCAAATAAGTAGACCATGTTGATAAAAATCAACCAAACAAACTAAATGAAATCCCTCAGTTAAATATTGCGTTTTGCCTTCTCTTGCCAAAACACCCTTCATGATCATGGCCTATTAAAATTCGGGCTTGCCAAAGCAAGGAGATTTTAATTTTTCATGATGTGTTGCGGACGACGCAAGCTAGTAATGCGTGTATGTTGAAAACAAGAGGTTGGACGCAACTAGGCAAGAGTCAATTGGATTGATGAGCTTAGAGGCATGACAATTAGGAGTTATCCATTGGATAAAGAATAAAAGGAATTTATTCACCTAATTGGACCAAGAGTTGCATGGGATGCAATTGAAATGGTTCCTACCTAAATAACCAATTCTTGGGTGTCTTGCCAAAGCAAGATCAAGAAGAAGTGAAAAGGGATCTTGGACCCACTAGAAAGTATAAAGATATTTTCCGCTTTAATAGTGAGGGCTATTAATCCGAGAAAAATAGTGGGAGCTATATTTAATGATCTAGCCATTGTTAAATATAGTTAAATTGTTCAAAATACTAAAATTGCGTATTTCTCGTTTTGTAGAATTCCAAATGGCAAACAACAACGCATCGAGTTCATCCCTACGATCTGTCCTTGAGAAGGATAAATTGTCTGGAACAAATTTCCTTGACTGGTACAGAAACTTGAGGATTGTCCTCAAGCAAGAAAAGAAGCTGTACGTCTTGGACACTCCAATTCCAGACCCACCACAAGATGAGTCTCTACTAGCTGAAGTAAGGGCACGTCAGAAACATATTGATGATTCTAATGACGTGACTTGCCTCATGCTTTGCACCATGACTGGTGAGCTTCAGAAGCAACACGAGAACATGGAAGCCTATGATATGATCAGACACTTAAAACAATTGTTTCAGGAACAGGCAAGGCATGAGCGCTATGAGGTGTCTAAAGCGTTGTTCAAAAGTAGTCTTGAAGAGGGGAATCCAGTAGGCCCTCATGTACTCTGAATGATCGGGTACATAGAGAACCTTGAGAGACTGGGGTTCCCACTCGGCCAGGACTTGGCGACCGATCTCGTCTTGCAATCGTTGCCTGACAGTTATAATCAGTTCATTATGAACTATAATATGAATGAGATCAACAAGTCTTTGCCAGACCTATTGAACATGCTAAAGACAGCTGAGCAAAGCATCAATAAAGGCAAGGGCAAAGCCATAATGATGGTGCACAAGAATAAGGGCAAGTCAGTTGCATCTACTTCAAAGGGAAAACGCAAGAAAGTTGCGAAATCCAAGGATGCCCTAAAGCCTAGTGGAGGCGTGGCTAAAGGTTAATGTCACTACTGCAGCCAACCGGGTCACTGGAGGAGGAATTGCCCTAAATATCTGGAGGATAAGAAGCTTGGAAAAGTGATTCCACCACCACCAAGTATTTATTTTATAGACGTCAATCTTTCTTTTTCATCATCCTGGGTATTAGATACCGGATGTGGTTCTCACATTTGTCGTAATGTGCAGGATTTGAAAAGAAGTAGAAGATTGCGAAAAGGGGAGATAGACTTGCGCGTCGGGAATGGAGCAAAGGTTGCTGCATTAGCTGTAGGCGTTTATGAGTTATCTTTGCCTTCTGGACTTATTTTAGAATTAGACAATTGCTTTTATGTGCCTGCTATGAGCTGAAACATTATTTCCGTTTCTTGTTTGGACGAGAAAGGTTTTTCTATTTTAATAAAGGACAAGTGTTGCTCCATTTATTTTGATAGTATGCACTATTGTAGTGCGCATTTGTCTAATGGATTGTATATCCTTGATCTAAATAATCCAATCTACAACATAAATACTAAAAGGATTAAAACTAATGATTTAAATCCTACATATCTATGGCACTGTCGTTTAGGCCATATAAATGAGAAACGCATATCTAGACTCCATAAGGATGGACTTCTAGACTCATTCGATTTGGAATCATATGAGACATGTGAATCTTGTTTATTGGGAAAAATGACAAAGTCCCCTTTCAATAAGAAACGCGAACGGACTAGTGAGTTATTGGCACTCATACATACTGATGTATGCGGACCATTCCCCACGTCTGCCAGAGGTGGTTATACCTACTTCATCACATTTACTGATGATTTCAGTAGATATGGATTTGTATACCTTATGAAGGCCAAATCCGAATCCTTTGAATTTTTCAAAGAATTCAAGAGTGAAGTAGAGAAGCAATTTGGCAAGAGTATTAAAGCTCTACGATCGGATCGTGGAGGAGAATACTTAAGCCAAGAGTTTGATGAGTATCTTAGAGAGTGTGGGATAGTATCCCAGCTCACTCCACCCGGAACACCACAATGGAATGGTGTATCTGAGAGGAGGAATCGCACTCTATTAGATATGGTGCGATCTATGATGTCTCAAACAGATCTTCCGATATCCTTTTGGGGACATGCTTTAATGACGGCAGCTTTTACCATTAACCGTGTTCCATCCAAATCAGTCATGAAGACGCCATATGAGATATGGACTGGGAAGCGTCCCATA
The DNA here is from genome assembly GCA_023055425.1 of Linanthus parryae. Classification (NCBI taxonomy): domain Eukaryota; kingdom Viridiplantae; phylum Streptophyta; class Magnoliopsida; order Ericales; family Polemoniaceae; genus Linanthus; species Linanthus parryae. The sequence goes on from JALGPY010000009.1 coordinate 44,496,491, forward strand.
GTGTCGTTTATGAAGATTTGGGGCTGCGACGTCTATGTAAAGCGTTTACAAACGGACAAGCTCGGGCCTAAAGCGGATAAGTGTAAGTTTGTGGGATATCCTAAGGAGACTAAAGGATATTATTTCTATAACCTTACCGAGAACAAAGTGTTTGTTGCACGGACCGGCGTGTTTCTAGAAAGAGAACTAGTCTCTAAAGAAGCAAGTGGGAGGGTTGTAGAACTTGAAGAAATTCATGAACCACAAACCACTGAACCGATAATGGAACATGAACAGGAACCACAAGAGGTTGTGGAAGAACCTGTTCAGGTAACACAGGAACTCCGTAGATCAGGAAGAGTGCGTCATGAGCCGGAGAGGTATGGACTTCTCGTGACAGAGCCCGATGACGTACCACTCATGGATGATGAGCCTGCAAACTATGGAGAAGCCATGAGTGGCCCAGACTCTAAGAAGTGGCTAGAAGCCATGAGATCCGAAATGGATTCCATGTACACCAACAAAGTATGGAATTTGGTGGAACCACCCGAAGGGGCTCGACCCATAGGGTGCAAGTGGGTCTTCAAGAAGAAGACCAAAATGGATTGAAAGGTAGTTGCCTATAAGGGGCGATTGGTGGCCAAAGGTTAGAGAAAGATTCATGGTATTGACTATGATGAGACCTTTTCACCAGTCACCATGACTAAATCCATTCGAATCTTACTTGCTATTGCAGCATACTACGACTATGTGATTTGGCAAATGGATGTCAAAACAGGGTTCCTTTATGGGAACCTCCTTGAGGATGTGTACATGACACAGCCAGAGGGTTTTGAGGATCCAGAGAATGCCAATAAAGTCTGTAAGCTGCAAAGGTCCATTTATGGATTAAAGCAAGCTTCTAGGAGCTGGAATCGACGTTTTGATGACGCGGTCAAAGAGTTTGGCTTCATCAAGAACGAAGATGAGCCTTGTGTTTACAAGAAGGTTAGTGGGAGCTCTATAGTATTTCTGGTCTTGTATGTGGATGACATATTAATCATTGGCAATGATATTCCTACTCTGCAATCTGTTAAAGATTGGCTAGGAAAGTGCTTTGCGATGAAAGACTTAGGAGACGCAGCCTATATACTGGGTATAAAGATCTATAGAGATAGATCTAAAAGGTTGCTTGGCCTAAGTCAGAGTACATATATTGACAAGGTGTTGAAGAGGTTCAACATGCAAGATTCCAAGAAGGGATTCTTGCCCATGTCACATGGAGTCACCCTTTCCAAGAATGACTGTCCCTCCAATGAGATGGAGAAGGACCGCATGAGCAGGATACCCTATGATTCGGCCATAGGATCCATCATGTACGCCATGCTATGTACTAGACCAGACGTATCATACGCGTTGAGTATGGTGAGCAGATACCAGTCGATTCCGGGTGAGAGTCACTGGATTGCTGTCAAGAACATCCTAAAGTACTTGAGAAGAAGTAAGGATGTATTCTTGATATTTGGAGGAATGGAAGAGCTAAGTGTAAAGGGTTACACTGACGCAAGCTTCCAAACCGACAAGGATGATTACAGATCGCAGTCTAGATACGTATTTTGCCTGAATGGAGGAGCTGTGAGCTGGAAGAGTTCCAAGCAAGGCACAGTTGCTGATTCTACAACAGAAGCTGAGTACATTGCTGCTGCGGAAGTAGCAAAAGAGGCAGTATGGATAAAGAAGTTTATCACTGAGCTCGGTGTGGTCCCTAGCATAGTGGATCCCGTAGAGTTGTACTGTGACAACTCTGGGGCAATCGCACAGGCGAAGGAACCAAGATCGCACCAAAAGTCAAAGCATGTACTTAGGAGATTCCATCTTATTCGTGATATGATCGATCGAGGAGATGTGAAGATATGCAAGATTCCGACGGATGACAACGTGTCAGATCCGCTCACGAAACCTCTTGCGCAGCGAAAGCATGAAGGGCACGACAGATCTATAGGCATACGAGATGCGCCAGATTGGCTCTAGTGCAAGTGGGAGACTGTTGGAATAGATGCCCTAGAGGCAATCGTAGATTTAGTATGAACAATGTTTTGGCAAGAATATTCATTTATTATTTATGGCGATATTTAATATAATGAAGTCCTTAGATAAATTGTGTTATTTATCTTAAATGTCCCTAGTCCATTATATTGATTAATAGGACAATCAAATATAGACTAGTATATGGGTAGATTGATATGGAGACAACAAGGAGTTGTTGGATTATATAAAGGAGGCTCTAGCTTCCTTCCCACTACATGAGTTATTATTAGACATAACACATAAAGAAGGGAAAAAGCAAAAGAGAGAGCAAGACAAAGAGCTAGGGCCGAAACCCTAGCCCCCGTCCGCCCCCTCTACCCGACGGCAAAAGGGTGGCCGAGCCCCCTTTGTGCTTTGTTGCTTCGTTGCTTTGATCTTCATCCCTCTTCCTCCGGGTTCAAGCTACCACTTGTTGTGAAGGAAGAATCTAGATCTCACCTCTAGACGTGGATCAACCGTAGAAGCGAGGACATCATTCTTCGTGTGATCTCACAAATCAAAAGGTACACATCTTCTATGTCCTTAATCATGTTATGATGTCTCTTCCTGTGATCCTTGGTGGGCTTTGAGTAGGATTAATTTTTGTTATTCCGCTGCGTTACCTACGTCAAAACCCAACACCAAGAACGGCCATTCCCGTCGCCCCAGAATTCGTCCAGCACCACAGAGCCCGCCGGCGACCACCCTACAGCCGATGAAAACCTCCAATCGAACCCCCCACCGCTCCTAGACGACGTCCCGATCGCCAAAGTCACCGCCACACAACCGCCAGATCCGAACTCGACCGAACCCTCTGACCCCGTCGGCGACCTCCAACCCGACAATCTGAACCCACCAAAGTCACTTCCGAACCCCCAGGTCGCTACTCCGGCAGTGGAACCAGCTCCGACGCAACCACCAACCTCCTTCGTCGGTTCCTACGATCGGCATGAACGGCCGCTGCAATTGCCGTCAGGAACACTGCATCCTGGTGATGGAATTAGGGTGCAAACCCCAATTGGGTCAAGTTCTCACTGTGGGCTAAAAGTTGTAGTTGGGCCCACTAATTTGCTGTGGCCTAATATTTGTTTTGAACTTCCTTCTTTTGGGCAGCAAATATTTGAGGCTCAGATTGATTTAGGAATACACTGTAATATTCTCAAGCCCATTCAACGTCCATTTGATCCGGGCAAGAATATGCTCGATTTTTTTTCGACACCCACCTTGAAGGCGAGGTGATTTTTAAGGGTGGGATCAAGAGATAGAGCAAGAAATTATCGTAGATCAAGAGATAGAGCAAGAAATTAATAGACGAGATGAAGATATTGGGAGAGAAATAGACGAAAAGAGAAGAGAAAGTGATTAACAAGAACAAGAAGGAGAACTAGAGAATTGATATTTCATAGCTTGAATAATAATGAACAATTACAACGCTTAAATAGACAAATACTAACCCTAGCTAGATAGCTTGGCCTAATGGGCTTGGCCCGATCTACTAACTAACTAAATAAATGTCTAATTTAACTAATTAAATAAATAAACTAACAAACTAATTGAATAACTAAATAATACTAATATGCTATCCCGTATCACACCCCCCCTCAATCCCACGCCGGATAATCTATACAAATCTCAAGACTCAAGGCAGTGTCATTTTCTAAAAGCACAACTGTACCCAGTAAGGATTTAACCCAAGATCATATATGACTGAATAAAATCATGAATAACCAACCTATATTAACAAAAATTGCTACTTACATTATAAAAGAACAGCTCTTCATGTAATGCTATTATAAATGTGCTTTCTATCTCGTGATTCTAGAGTGTTTGCCTGCAGAGTTTAATAAAATGCAGAAGAGAAAGTAGTCATAACTCATAATAAGTCTAACTAATAAGTAAAATCATAAGTAAAACATTTAAACCAAGTTGTTAATAAGTAACCTGGGTTGAAGAAGCTTATAAAGTTGAAGTTAGCTTTAAAACCCCTACTACCCAAGCACATCTTTGTTTAACTTTGTGCATTTAAAAGATCCCACTGTTTATGAAACCGTCTAGCTGTTGTAAACTATGGTGTAAGAATGTTGTTTCTCAAAAACAAAATTGCAATGGCTTTTTTTTGTTTTGGACGTACATTATATATATATATACAGATATGCACATCTAGATCTATATTTATAAATAAAAATAGGAAAGTGCTCTCATAGTGTGACATTTATTATCCAAGTTACGAATCATAAGAGGCCAATGAAAATGTTGTACGTCCTTTAAATGATGGTTTGTCGTATAAATTACTAAGTTACAAAATTTTAATTGCGATTGTAACGGATGAACTTTAATTTTTTATTATTATTAAACAAATTTTCACTAATATTACACTATTATAATATCAAATGAATGTAATTGTAATATTAAGTAAAAAATATTATATGCATGTGCATTAGTGGAATATTTTAATCACGCTTAAGTTATTTTGATGAATAATGTAATGCAATTAATATTATATAGATATTAGTGATAAATTAATTAAATATATAACTAAAATCATCTAAATTACATATCATAAGTTATGTATATTATATATATATATATATATATATATATGTTTATAAATACTTGATTACAAATACAAAAACTAAGAAGGGTTGATGTTCTATCATACACCGCATGTGACAAAGAATGCATGATCATATTATCACATGTCAAAATGGTGTAAACTCTTCAAACATCCGATTTAAAATACAAGTAAAATAGTTAAGGTAAATATACTTGAGATTATTAAAATATCTTAAAAAGTTTTGATACTCATTTTGAAAATTAATGACAAGATGCTATATTCATGCGGGAAGAATTTAAAAAAGAATGTGTCAGCTTCTGAAAAATTGTTTTAGTCCACATGCATAATCAGAGGCAGAGTTGAAGACTTAAAGAAGGGGAAAGAGCAGCACATATTTTGAGTAGAATCGACGTCTTTAGTAGAACTTGCGACTAAGTCACAAGCAACACGTTATTTTCGCCATAATCAACCATTTAATGCTCCAAATATTTAATTTTTCTATTTTAAGTAATACTTAATTCGTTAATTAGGACATCAAATTAAATCCGACTCTGATTGATCTTTTTGCTGGGTATTTTTATATTTAGAATGGTTTTCATTACATTTCATCTTTTACAAAATTAAGCTTTTTAGCTATTTAAGTCCAGCTTGTGGATTAGATATGTTATGGTTTATTGAATAATTTGAGAATTCTAGAGAGGGTTCTCTTGGGTTTTTATGGTTTTCTTTCCTTTAGGATTGATTTTTCTGCTCAATAAATGCCTTGATTCAATTCGGCGTAAGTTGGTATTCAAGCTCAGAGCTCTGTGGAAAGATGATCATCATTAAAGATGGTATGTGGACGTCCTGGCGGCCATGTTCCGAACGAGGAAGCCCCCCAACGGGAATGTAACTTCCAAGACGTTATTATGAAAGTGGATCTGCAGAAGCAGTACAATAATTTGTAAGGAAAATCGCGTATGGTCAATCCTTGGATCATGACTCGGAGCACACGTTCGAGATCCCACTCAACCGTGATCATCCTGGTTAGAACTAACGTTATGGAGGACCAAATTTCATGATTGACGAGCTCGATTCTTCTGGTATGTTACGAATTCAACATATTTTTCGTGATGAAGTCTTTTATAAGTGCATTTCCAAATCACGTGAACCAGATGTAGATTGCAGAGTCCTTCCTGTTTATGATGATTGTGGAGATGAAGATGAAGTTGAAGAGGTTAAATTTGAAATAGATGAGTATGTCAATTGTCTATTCAAGTTTTCATCTTGCTATTATGATCCATTCTTGGTTGACAGGATCATTTAGGTCCCTAAAATTAGCTCGAGGACGAGTTCTTTCGAAGAGGGGGTGACTCATGCAAGAAGATTTTTGAAGAAAAATGTGACAGCTTTAGAACAACTCTTTCGATCCAGAAACATAATAAGAGGCATAGTTGAAGGGTTGAAGAACAGGTCCGCACACATTATTTTGAGTAGAATAGATGGTCTAAGAAGATTTCGTGAATAAGTCATGGGCACCACACTGTTTTGGCTATATCAGCTGCTTAAGTTCTAAATCGTCACTTTTTTTAATGAATTTATATCGTTAATTAGGACATGAAACTAAACCCGAATTGGGTGGATCTTTTTACTGAGTGTTTTAATTTAGAATTATTATTTAGCATGGTTCTAAGATTTTTCATTTTTTTTTAAATTATGTTTTTAGCTATTTATGTTCGGCTTGTGGACTAGCTCTGACATGTTATTGTTGTATATTTTCAGAACCTTAGAGAGGTTTCTCTTTAAATTTTTCATAGTTTTCCATTCTTTTGGATTGCTTCCCAATGCTCGATAAGCATCTCGATTGATTCCGGTGTTACATATGTGATATATACACAAACTATCTCATTTAGAAGGTTTATAATTCTCATGATTTTGTTGTTTGCAGCTGTAAGCTTGCGAATAAACAAAAAAGTACAATATGATTTTAAAAAAACAAATGTATCATGAAGAAGAAGAAGAAGATGATGATGATATTGAAACCTCAATTACATTTGCCGCATTGTATGGTACTCTATAGGTGAAGACAATTCTTCTTTCTCCCAACTCAATAACTAGTATTTGTATTTCACTAAGTAGCACCCATTTTCTTCATAGTTCCATATCCAAGTATCTGGGGCGGTACTGTTGGAATTGGGATTCTATGAACTTCTTCAACATCAAAGGTACCAGCACTTGCTTTAGTTTTTCTATATCCCATTCCTTTGTATTGTTGTCAATGTACTGATGGACCATTTTGTCTGCAACTGCAGGTTCTGGTGTAATAATTCTGAACTTCGGCGGACGACAGAGCCATGGATCATCAAAGGGTCTTGTTGATTGTCCATCACCAATCTTCCTTCTCAACCCCTTTTTAAGAACTTTCAACCCTTCAACAATAGATCTCCAAGTAAAGGAAGGTACTGATCCCAATTTTGCTTCTATATAATCCTCCTGCTCGAAATATTTACTCTTCAAAATGTTGTATACTAAGTGTAGATAGTGCTTTCTGAGCTGACAGATCTTGGCCACGTGGCAACCATCTAGCACACCATATTGTGCTCCACACACACTGGATCACCAGCCGCGCTGATCCATGTGGGGGCTGCGAGACAGGGCCCTCGCATACCACTGCACGGGAATTGTAGGGACTTAGTGGTTTGGAGGCTAGAGTAAGTCCTGTCGCATGCGAGCCAAGCCCGCACGCGACCTTTAGTAAATGCTTTGAGAGATTTATGGCACGAGCTCCATAAACCCGGTCAATCCGATCAAACCCGGTCAACCCCATAATGGTTCCGGTATTCGCGCATAACGTGCTGTAACGGTCCCTATATACGCGGACGAACGTGCCGTTGTGGTTAAGCTAATTAAGCCGCCATTGATGGGCGCATTAACCACACTACAACGGTCACATTCTCCGTTATATATAGGACGTTAACCTTTCCATACAAAGGAGGACGCACCAGACATACGCGGAAGCTCTGCCAAACCCCTATCTCTCTCTCAGACATTACTACTGCCTTACTCTCTCCCTACACACAACCCAACTCTTCCTGTGCCATTTCCGATCCTCTGCTCTTGGTGTACACAGAGTTCTCCCTGCCACATTCTCTTGTGCACATTTTGGTGAACCCGACGTGAACTTACCATCACAAGCAAGCATGTCTCAGAAGGATGATATCAGTAACAGATCGCCTTCCACCGAAGCCGCCTCGGGAGAGGAGATCCGCCGTACTCCTACGAATACCGGTGAAGCTCCGACGCTATAGGCCTTGGACGCCACCATCCAGAGTCAGGGGAAGGCTCTCAAAGCTCAATCTGCGCAGCTAGAACGGATCATGGCTGTCTTAGGGACTCTTGCTCCAAACCCTGCACCAGCCACCGCCGTCTCTCAGGGAGGAGGAGCCTCTACCACTCAAGGACTGGGAGTGTCAACCACACCACCCAACCCTAATCTGCAAACTCCACCGGCGACTACGCAACTACCCTCAATTCAAGGGTCAACAGCTCAGATGTTGCCCCTCACCGCTCATACTCCTCAGCCTCCGGCTTTGGTACCTAATCCGGCCTCGCAGTATCCCTTACCTCCTCCAACGGCAATATGGGGCAATGTGAACGCACAATATGTCCCTAGTCCTCCTGCGGCATATGTATCGCCTCCGCCTGCAGCAACCCCTCCTCCTGCTACCGAGGGAAACACTCCAGAGTGTATGACGTCGCTGCAACGGCGCATCGACACCATTCTGGCTCACCAATCATTCGCGGATACCATCATCCCGAAGCTAGACAATGATCCGCCTATCCCACGAGAGATCTATCTCATGCCTAACCCTGTTGGGTACAAGGCTCCTAAATGGGACAAGTTCGAAGACGTCAATGGGAACGCTCATGAACATGTCATGCGTTTCATTGATGTGATGGGGCCGTATGGAGCCGATCCCAAACTGTTGATGCGCGAGTTCTCGAAATCCTTGGGAAACGTAGCTTACAAGTGGTACAAGACGTTGGAAGACGGGTCCGTAAAGACTTGGGAAGACATGGTCCAAAAGTTCTACACCAAGTTCTTCCAGATGGAAGAAAAGGTGACGATGATTCACCTCTCGCGGATGTATCAGAAGCGCGAGGAGGACGGAATAACTTTCATCAAGAAGTTCAGGGCCAAGTCCTTAGAATGCAAAGATGTGATGCATGAAAGTAGACTCGTAGAGATATGCCTGCAGTGCATGCGAGATGAGTACAAAGGTATGCTTATTAACCTGCAAACGCCTACGTTTTCAAAACTAATCGAATGCACGAAGAACATCGAGCCTATAGTGGAGAGGCAGAAAAAGAGAAGCGCTCCGGAGCGATCCTCGGGCGGTACTATCAAAATCGGGAGATTCAGCTACAAGAGGGGACGCGAAGCTGAAGTCAATACGGTTTCACCCCAAAAGCAGGCGAAGATTGTAAACTTTGATGCACCACCTCTGCCATGTTCAGTGGAAGAAGCAAGCGACCTCTGTAGGCAATGGCGCAAGGACGGTGTCCTACCGCCGCTCGAGAGGGCACCCTCCAAGGAGATGGTGAGGGACCCGAGGTGGTGCGAATACCACGGCAAGGTCATGCATCCCACGACGGACTGTAAGAAGCTCAGAATTGTGTTCAGCCAAAAGATGAAGAATGGCGAACTGATCGTCAGCGACCAAAGGCAGGACGTGCGCAACAAACCACTTCTTGCCCATGCGGAGCAAGAATCGAAAGGCAAAGAGGTTGCTATGATCTCGATTTTGGATTTGGAAGAGGTCGCAGAGGATGGTCTACCCATCATTGCTGAAGTCCATGATGATGAAGACTACAACATAGACACGGAGGACGAGCGTGCCGACCGGATGAAGGGGTCGCACGGCTTCAGCAGGTTCTTTGACGAGATGAACTTCTCAGAAAAATGCCGGACGGAGATGACAAAAGCGATCTTGAGGATAGCTGAAAATTATGAGGAGGATCTCGTAGTCTCCAATGGGAAAGTCATTAGGGCGTCTCGCTCTACAGAAAAGATCATAACCTTTTCCGCCAGCGACAAGAAGACAGATGCGAGCCACCAGAGGCCTCTGTATGTGACGGCCATCATCAATGGCGTCGAGTTCAAAAGAGCGTTCGTCGATGGAGGATCAGCAGTTAACGTTGTTTCGCTCCATACATTGAAGCTAGCAGGAATCCCAGAGTACAAGATTGTCAAGCGTCCATCCCCGTTGATGGGATTCTGAAGCGACTCCAGAATGACGATAGGATGGATCCGCCTGGGTATCCAGATCGGCAAAATCAAGTGCTCAGCGAAGTTCTATGTAATAGATGCGAACATTACGTATCACATGATCATAGGTCGAGCCTGGATTCATCGCTTTGATGCTGTCCCTTCAACAGCTCACCAAGTGATGAAAGCTATTTGGAATGGCAGAATAGTCGAGATACCGGCTTCGACAAATCCATTCAACATGGATGAAGCGCATCTCGGTGAGGCGGTGTGGTTCATTGAGATGGCGGATGAGCAAACACCGGGACCATTCAACCCCACTCCTTTACCCCTATGGGAAGATATCAAAGATCAGTCACCTGCCGGAGTGATGGTGACAAGGGAGGATGCCTAGGAAAAGCCGCCCACGCGAGAAGAAGCGCCACAGATTGCCTACCAGCGAAAGAACGTGTACACTCTGAAGAGAATAGCAAAGTATGATCCTGAAGGCAAGGAGATAGAGAGTTTCTACGCCAACGGGAAGAAATGCTATCGCATATGAAGGTGCGCGGGGGTGTCCCCACACGGGCATGGGGATATCCCTGAGCAAATCAACCAAATCGAGCAGGTTGCGGATACAGAAAGACCAATGCCGAGCACTCTAGAAGAGAAACTCAAAGAAGCACCCGAATGCATGGAAGACAAACCCAGACCGCAAAAGCAAGAGCTAAAGGAGGTGTTCCTAAGACCGAACGACGAAAAGAAGAGGCCGGTCTTTCTAAGTGCAGACCTCACAAGCGAAGAGGAGGAAAGATTGCTACAGCTCTTGACCGAGTACAAGTACGTGTTCGCATGGGAATATGATGAGATGCCCGGTCTGGACACGAGCATCACCATGCATCGGTTGGACGTGATTCCAGGGTCCAAGCCGGTAAAGCAGAGCACAAGAAGATTTAGGCCGGAGCTCAACGTGAAGATTAAGCAGGAGGTTGTCAAACTCCTGGATGCCAAATTCATAGAGCCAAATCACCATCCAACATGGCTGGCCAACGTTAAGCCAGTGGTAAAGAAGAATGGACAGCTTCCCATTTGCGTGGATTTCCGGGATCTCAATCTTTTCTGCCCCAAGGACGATTTTCCGCTCCCCAACATTGATCTACTTATCGATTCGACAGCGGGTCATCGCATGTTCAGTTTCATGGATGGCTTCAGTGGGTACAATCAGATCAAGATGGACCCTGAAGATGCACGGAAAACCGCATTCATCACCCCAGTGGGAGTATTCAACTATACGGTGATGCCTTTCGGTCTTAAAAACGCAGGTGCAACTTACCAGCGGGCCATGATGGCTCTGTTCCACGACATGATGCACAAGGAAGTGGAATTCTACGTGGATGACCAGGTTGTTAAATCCAGGGAGGAGGCAGACCATCTGGCGGATTTGCGGAAAGTGTTCAACAGATGCAGACGCTTTCAATTGAAGATGAACCCCATGAAGTGCACATTCAGGGTAACATCAGGAAAGTTCTTGGGATGCGTGGTGCATCGCCAAGGGATCGAGCCTGACCCTGCGAAAGTATCAGCCATCACCGGCATGACTCCGCCACATAACCAGAGTTCCTTGAAAACGTTCTTGGGAAAGCTATCATATCTGCGAAGATTCATCCCAGCGATTGCCGAAATTACCTTCTGTTTCAGTGATCTTCTCTAGAAAGACGCCGTATACAGCTGGACTCGGGAGCACGAGGCTGCGTTCGGGAAACTAAAGGAGCTGCTGACATCTTCGAAAGTAATGATCGCACCTCAGCTAGGATCACCGCTTTTGCAGTATCTGACGTCAACAAGGAAGTCTATAGGAGCTCTTCTGGCTCAGGAGTATGAGGGCCAAGAAAGGCCCATCTACAACATCTCTCGCATTGTGCAACCCGCAGAATCAAGGTACACGGACATCGAGCGTCATTGCCTTGCTTTATTTTTCATCATAGAGAAGCTGAGACACTACTTCGCTTCGCACAAAGTGCTGGTGGTCACAAAGAGTGATCCCATACGATATCTTCTGACTCAAACCACTCCTAGGGGAAGATTGGCAAAATGGTATATGACTATCTCCCAATATGACATCACGTGCGTGCGACCGCGGGCGATCAAGCTGCAGGCGGTGGCGGATTTGCTGGCACAATTTCCCGATAACAGTCAGGAGGCTGTGATTGAAGAAGAATTGGAGGGACCTGAAATCTATGCAGTTGATTTGCCCTATTGGACGCTCCATTTTGACGGCTCGGCAACAAGGAAATGTGGAGGCATTGGGATAGTCTTGACCAAACCAGATGGGGAAGTCATACAGATGTCCGCAAAGCTTGACTTCGCATTCACCAACAATGAAGCAGAATATGAAGCCCTCATTGCGGGGCTTCGCGCGGAAAAGGCCTTGGAAGTAAGCAATCTGACGGTTATGGGGGACTCCAAGCTAATCGTCAAACAAGCCTCGGGCGAGTACGGTTTGAAGGAGATAAATCTACTGTCCTACCGGACCTTGGTACAAAAACTGGTGCAACAATTCTGCGACGTTAGGTACGAGCACAAGCCCCGAGCGGATAACAGGCATGCCGACGCTTTGGCTACCTTGGGATCCAAGGTTAGCACGGACAAATGTCCTGCAAGAATCTCGATTGAAGTGCGAACATCCTCAGCGTTAACAGAAGACGCATGCGACGATGAATGCATGGACGATGCGGACTGGAGAAAGTCAATATTACGGGCCATCACAGAAGGCACGAGCAGCGAGAACTGGGCATCCACAAAGGGGTACTGCATACATGACAACACCCTTTATTACAAGGGCCCTGGCGGAATGCTTATGCGATGCGTCTCCGAGCAAGAAGGACAGCTGCTGTTAGAAAAGATTGACCAACATGCCTGCGGGGAAAGTGAGGTGTCAATCTATCGGAAAGCTCAGAGATATGGAATCCATTGGCCGGACATGTCAACGGCCGCAGCACTAATACAAGGAAAGTGCGAGAGTTGCGCACTAATCAAATATTTTTTACTCATTGCTCTGACCGATGATGATGGGGATTGGAGGAAACCACTCTTTGATTTTCTCACCCAGGGTATTGTACCCGAATCAAGAAAAGAAGCTGAGAAACTAAGGAGGAAAGCAGCCCGATATGTGGTGCAAGAAAATCTGCTTTGGCGAAGGGGCCATGAAGGTAACTTGCTGCGATGTCTAGACAGCAGGGAAGCACAAGAAGTGATGGACCTTTCTCACCAGGTGGAACATCAGGGAGGTGCAAAATTATGCAGAGAACTCCTCTCAATTGGATATTTCTGGCCCACTATGGAGGCTGATTGCCGCACCAAAGTACGACGCTGCCAGGAGTGTCAATTTAAGGGTAATCTAGTGCACGCTCATGCTGTAGATCTACATGAATTGGGAACGCCATGGCCGTTTCACACATGGGCCCTGGATTTCATCGGTCCCATTCGACCGACCTCGCACGGGAATCACTTCATTCTCACCGCGACTGAGTTGTTCACCAAGTGGGTAGAAGCGATACCGCTGAAGACGGAAAATGCGCTAGCTGTGGTCCATTTCATCCAAGAAAGCATCATATGCAGGTTCGGAATTCCCAACACCATTCTTTCGGATAATGGCACTCCTTTTGTTAATCGTCAGGTGACTGCGAAGCTAGCAGAATACAACACCAGGCAGATATGCTCTACCCCGTACTACCCGAAGGGGAATGGGCAAGCAGAAGCGACCAACAAGACGCTGTTGAGAATTTTGAGTAAGATGGTCGCAGATGACCACAAGAAGTGGGCTGATTCTTTGAGCATCGCCCTGTGGGCTTACCGGACTTCTCCAAGGACACCCACAGGGGTCACCATTCCTTCTATGCTATGGAGCTGAGGCAGTGGTACCTGCGGAAGTAAAGGTTAACTCTGCAAGATTGGCTTTCCACGCATTATACGACAATCAACGCGACCATGCCTTAGTCCTGCTAGAAGAAAAGCGGGAGCAAGCTAAAAGGACCAACAAACGATACCAAGAAAGGATTGCTCGTGCGTACAATAAAACAGTCCAACGTCGAGATTTCGCAGTTGGAGATTTGGTCTTGCGTGCATCTGACCATTGCATGCGAGAGGCGGCTCACCCAAAATTCGCAGCCAATTGGGAAGGACCTTTTGAAGTCACAGAAGTCTTTGACAGTGGCTACTGCAGCATACAGATGTTACACGGAACAACCTCAACCCCAAGCTCAGTCAACATGCGCTGGATTAAGAAGTACTATCCTTAACTTCTCTCATTATATGCGTTATATTACAACGTTGCTTTATGCTCTGTATGGCTATGATTCGCACATCTTCTCTCCCATGCGAGAGAATTGTAATCTCATCTCTCCCATATGAGAGTTCCATAATAAAAGACTTCTCCCAAATGAGAAGAACTTTATGCTTCTAGCTGTTTTTATTGCTTCATTTAGTTCATTACTACTGTTAACGAAAGCCTATCTGCCACGATAGCAGCCCATGCGAAAACGATCTTAATTGATCTTCTAAGCCTATCTGCCACGATAGCAGCCCATGCGAAAACGATCTTAATTGATCTTCTAAGCCTATCTGCCACGATAGCAACTCATGTGAAAACGATCTTAATTGATCTTTTAAGCCTATCTGTCACGATAGCAGCCTATGCAAATGTGATCTTAATTGATCTTCTAAGCCTATCTGCCACGATAGCAGCCCATGCGAAAACGATCTTAATTGATCGTCTAAGCCTATCTGCCACGATAGTAGCCCATGTGAAAATGATCTTAATTGATCTTCTAAGCCTATCTGCCACGATAGCAGCCCATGCGAAAACGATCTTAATTGATCTTCTAAGCCTATCTGCCACGATAGCAGCCAATGCGAAAACGATCTTAATTGATCTTCTAAGCCTATCTGCCATGATAGCAGCTCATGCAAACGTGATCTTGAATGATCTTTCAAGCCTATCTGCCACGATGGCAGCACTATACAAGTGCGATCTTAAAATAATTCTTAAGCCTATCTGCCGCGATAGCAGCACTATACAAATGCGATTTTAAAATGATTCTTAAGTCTATCTGCCATGATAGCAACATTATGCAAAAATGATCTTAAGTGATCTACAAAAGCCTATCTGATGAGATAGCACTTGCACACGAATCTAAAAGCAAATCACAAGCCTCTCTGCCAAGGTAGCAAAGCTGCGCAAATACGATCTCGAACGATCTAAAAACATATCTGCGAATCTATTTCGCAGATAGCCAATCATAGCACAAATGCAGACTGTGAATATAGCACTACAAAAGGCGAAATTTGCCAACACGCATGCGAAATTGTAATTTGTTGTAACAAGACAGCAAATCATACAAAGCGATTTATCATTATGAGTCAAAAGGACTTACAATTTATCTGTCTAGATAACAGCTTACAAGCGAAAAAGCTCAAATCAAGCTAACTACGCAGCCCACATGGCTTACAATGCATCTGAAAGGTAACTTACAAGCGAAAAGTTACACATCGGGGGAATCCTAGCTGAAAAAGGATAGACCTAACGGTCCTAGCACAAGCTATGCGATACAAAGATCTGCGACCAAAGATCTGTAGCAAGTAGGGCGCTCCTGCGAGAAGATCAGCCCGCTATCCGCTATGTCCACAACCGCAAGACCTGTGTGACGCTATGTCCAAGATATCAGGATCTGAAAAAGCCTCTGTCTGATCAAGATATGTGCAAGAGGAACCACCTTTTCCGGAGTATGTAGCCGTACAAAACAGGGGAGCAGTTATTCCTCGGGAAATGGGCTCCTTGTCCACAGAAACGAGCACAATGGCTCGCCACCCTGAGCTCACGAACGTGGGGGCAAGAAATTCTCCTCTGGGCATGCTGGAGGAGAATTCTGCCGTTCATTACGAGTCAGTAGCAAGGTCAGTACGGCGCTGCACCTCGCCAGGAGGCGGCCGGAAACATGACCTGCAAGCATAATAGACGAAGAAAATTCTTCGAACAAACATGAGGTATTATCTGCATCTTCTTTATGATAGTTATAAAGATCAATAAGCCTTATGAAGCAGATCTTGGAAACTATTTCTATAGCACAAAGCACAAACTCAGGTTTCACAACTTGAAACTGCCATGAATCAACGAAAAATAAGCATTGAAGCCAGCAGTCATAAGGACTCACAGCAAACCACATTTTGGGATGAAGAACCCAAATAGCAAAAGGCAGGGTTTATATAGACCTTGTGGAGACTCTTCAGTTGTCAAGATGAGTCAGCAAAATTTGAAAAGAGGGTAAGGATCAATCACTTACGCCTTGAAAAGAAGTAACAATCAATTACCCTACTAAAGGCTACGACGATTTGGTTGCGTATCCTAATTAATGACGGATGGTCATGATTCGGATGGACTTCCCGAGGAAAGCGTGCTTATATAATGAGCAATTATCGCGAAAATCAAGACAGAATATCAATTGCTGACGTCATAAATTGATATGCACAGAGATATTCGAGCAAATCCCGGAAAGGGCAAAACGGGCATTTCAATTATTTTTGAAAAAAAGGGGGAGAAACCCTAGCAATAATGTTTCAGCTACTTATCTGCTACTTTTCAAAAATCGAAATAAACCCTTGATCAAGGAGTCATGAGGAGTAAACTGACGGCTAAGATTTTTCACTTGCTCTACTTCTTGCTTCAATTGCTCGCATTTGGCATTCATCTCATGAAAGAGCTTCACAGCCTCTTCAACCTTTTGCTTTTGTTGCTCTACCTTCTGCTTCTCAGCTGCGAGGTTTTGATGGCCGCGTTTCAAAGTCACGGCCGCGCAAATCAGGGTAACTCTTTTCAGAAGAAACTTGAAGCCCAGCTTGCCTTGAACTTTGGCGAGATGATTTTGGCACATGCCAAAAAGCAATTCCGCGCTTTGAGGAGAAATGGTCGCAGGTGTGGCCGCAGACAGCTGCTCCAAAATCCAGATGGCTTCAGTAAGAAATAGCCTCCTGTCGAAGAGCCCTATCTCCAGAGACCTCGCAAATGATTGGGGGTAGGAGAGGCGCATCCGAACTAGCCAGTCCACGTCAGCTTGCTTCAAGCCTAAAGCGATGTCAAAGCCAAGTTAGACTATCAAACTCGCAAATGAAGAATGCAAGATGCGAACAGCAAATCACGATATACCAGTTCCTTCAAGGATCTCGCGCAGAGAAGGAATGCGCATTGCTGGGGTAGTTGAAGACTGTCCTCGCTCCATTGCCCTTCTATCAGCTGCGAGCTCTAACTCCTCATAGTTGGGGGTAGTTGAAGACTGTCCTCGCTCCATTGCCCTTCTATCAGCTGCGAGCTCTAACACCAGGTGCGATTGCAGCCCCGACCTGCGAACCCCAAAAGTTCCACGCAGGAAGAGGTGCTTCCGACTCAGTCATTGCCGGAGGCATGGCGGTAGCAGAAGTTGCAGCTTGATGAGGGATACCTTCAGGTGCGATAGCATCAGCAGCATTCGTTCCTATTTCCTCAGCACCAGCATGGGCATCTTTCTCCATTAACACAGTGTCAGCCTCGGCATCATCAGAAAGTGCGATGACGTCCTCAAGCGGCTCTCCTGCGTATTCAGCAGCTGCGACGGGCTTCTCGGTATGAGAACTCGGCACCGGGACATAGGACGCAGAAGGTTGACTCCTTTGCTCCAACACGGGTTCATCAGCATTGCCTGCGATACAAAAGGCAATGGTGTGAGGTAACTTGTATCGTATATTATTTTACTATCTTTGATAAGCTAAGAGCAAGCACCTCCTTGCGAAGGTGGGATTGCAGTATCCTCGTCATACGCTAAGGACGTGGAACCTTGCCCTATTAATGTGTCTTCATTAAGCATGTCTTTAAGGTGAGCGTGACCTAGGGTGCGAAGAAACCAGTCATGATTATGTTTGGGTTGCTAATCCTAGTTCACGCATATTGTTCAAATAATTACCTGAGGGTTCACCGCACTTGCCTACTAGCCAACGGCGAATGTCAGCTTTTGACACACCGTGCTTTAACGAACCAACAATAACGTCTCGATAAGTTACTGCGAGATTAAAAATCTCACCTTCATTGCCGCCTACGATTTCTTCAAAATCTGCTTGGGCTTGCTCTAAAGCTGCCGCATCTTCTTCTGGAGCCACATCCTCATCTTCCACTCGAGGAGCCACCTCTTCGGGAAGCACATCTTCCTCATCAATTGGACGCACTAGGTCGTCGACGTGTTGTTCTTCTAGGCTCCTCTGCTTCACACGCTCGAGCTCCTCCTCTTCTCGCTTTCTTCTCCTTTCAACAGCTTCCGCAGCTGTCCTCCTGGACTCGGCGAGAATATCCTCGCTTATGGTTTCATCAGAAACACCAGAATGAGCACCCCTCTTCTGCCTCTTGGCCAAAAGGCCACTGATGGTTTCATCATCATCATATGCGAAGAAACAATTTGTTCAAACCAGATTGCAAAAGAGTTAAGATAATGAGAAGAGGAGTACGATTGAGATACCCCCTAATTCTTCCTCATGTATCGCATCTTCCTCTCTGACTCTGACATTTTCAATTCTTTCCTCTTCTTCATCTCCTTCTCTTGGCTCCCGCCTCTCCTCTTCTTCCTCCTGGTCGAACGGAACGAAGGTCTCCACTGCGAGCTCCTTCCGCGCTTTACCGGTCATGCGACCTTTACCTTTATCCCTGGCAGAAAGGGACCTCGCAGGAGGGGAAGTTGGAGCGCTTCTAGGGGAAGAAATTGTAATTCCTCTTTGCCTGGGCCTCTTCGCTCTTGGCGCAGCAGTCGCTGGAGGAGACGGATCATCTCTAGGGGGAGACAAGGCCGGAGTGTTGTCTATCAACGAATCAGCAAAAGCATTCATGATCTCGCGACTCCTGGTCTCGACCGCGGGATCCATTCTCGATGCCAGCCGAAAAGGCTGTCCTTGCCTTCTTGAATTAACAATGGTGGTAACCAGCGATTTGGAACGCTCACCAGATGCAAACCTCCGCACATGGCACTACAGCAGGAAGCGTAGTATGAAGTTTTCAATATATTGAAGTAAAGAAGCTTAGCGCATGCAAGAGAAGTTGCTTACCTTAGCAAAAGTTTCGCTATATGTGATGACATGCGAGTCGCCTTTTCTAACCGCAGCGATCTTTTCATCTAGAATGGTGGAGGGACACATATGGTTCTCGCGATCCAGCAATGAATAGCAACCATATTCAGACTCGTGCAGGCTACAATTGGGACGAAAATGAAAAGGATTCCTTTTGAACACAGGAGCTCTGCTTGGCTGAGGGATCGACTGCCTCTCAAACCTTGTCTGGTGGGCGTTCCAGTATGCGAGCCAGTTTCTGGAACAGCCGCCTTCACGGTTACCTGCAGGTTGCTCGAAGGGGAGATTGCTCAGCAAGATTGTTCTACACTCCTTTTACAACAAACGCTTATAGCAGCCTCTGATGATAGACTGCGGCCAGATTGATGGTGCCACTGCATCGAAGCCGAATTGGGGAGAAACGCGTGTGGGATCAACATCCACGGTAATCCTCTCCTACCTCGGCGCGCGAGCATGCTCTGCGAGAGCAGGAAGGGAACCTCGCAGGCACCAGCAAAAGAATTCGCGATAGCGCTCGTGGAAATGCTCTCCACCTTCGAAGAGCAGCTCTTCTGAGAAGGCAACACCCTTAGAAGGATACAGTTTTGGAAACCATCGCACGTTCTCAATACGCATGGCATAGGGCCTGGCAATGAACTCTTCCCGATTGTCGCATATCAGGCTCCAGACGCACTTGGGATAGTTTGTTCCGAACCACCTTGCAGCTCTGCCGCTATTACGTTCCTCCACCGCACCTGGGGGACACCACTTGATGGGCTTAGAAGCAACTGGGGCATAGGAAGACCATCGCTCGAAGACCCACATTGTCAAGAAGGCAATGCTAATGTAAGTCAGTATGTCGAGGCGGCCACGCGATTCCTTCATTTCTACGACTAGCTGATCCAGTCTGTAGTACAGCGTGCCCAAGACCAAGGGTCCGAGTGCGACTTTCTGGCCGAGGGCCAATTTCACAGCAAGAGGCAGAACGTGATAGAAGACCCCATCATGCGGATGGCCATCGATTAAGTACCTCGACAACCAAGCTCAGAGGAAGGCGCATAGGGTCAAGTGATAACCCTTGCCATCCACGTAGTTCTTAGCCTTTGGGTTTTGACCCAGAAGCTTCTTGGTGATGCTGCTGTTCGCATAATCACGGAAAAAGTATTGCACCCACTTGTTCCAAGTGTTTTTCGCAGATGTTTCAACCAACTGCTTGTCAGGAAGGACTTCTGTAGTGGTCCACCGGGTGGAAATTTTCTTTACTTCTGACAAGCACTCCTCCATCTGCTGGTACAAAGCAATCTCCGCATCCGTTCTCAAGGGACTCAAAGGATCCACCTCGCCTACGGAAGACAGATCATACAACATGTGCATATCCTCGAGCGTGGGGGCAGCCTCGAACTCAGCAAAGTGAAATGTGTGAGTCACATGCGAGTAACGGGAAAGAAGGTTTAGAAGCATGGACTGGTCCAGCTTCACGGCAGCACCCTTCATAGCACGAACTGCGAAGTATACGCCAACATCGTTTAGATTCATGGCATGATAAGTCAACACATGATCGATCCAGTCATCCATGAAGTCTAATTTCTGAAAAAAAGCTTGGGTGGAAATCGCAGTATACGGGAAGTACCCATTTTCGACTCCCAATCGAACCACGTCTTCGGAGCCAATCAATTCGAGCAGGGCCGAGTTAACTGGAGGGGTTAATGTTTGCAATCCCTCACCAGGGACATGGGTAGGCAGTTTCATTGCCTTAACCCTAGCATGGTAGAAGTCTTTGCCACCAAGATAGGGGGCTTTTCGCCATAGAGCTCGCGGAAGATCAGGTATTTCTTCGTCCTCCTAAGTGGGTCTAGTTCCTTTTGTCTTGGCCATTCCTGCGGAAAAGCAAGAAAAAAGGGGGGGAGAAATATGCACACTTCAGATTGAATTTCGAGATTCAAGATCTATTGGAAGAAAGATGAACAGTCTGGTACCAATTTCAGAAATTAGAGATTGGAATCGTTTGCATTATCAGGGATTTCAAAAACCCTACATTCAAGGTCCTTATCATTGGGGGATTAAATCGAAATTGGATTGAAAGATTGTGAGCTTCTTCATATGTTTTCAGCGGATAATATGTCACGGGTTTGCAGATCCAACGCAGTTCAAAGCATATATCAGCATATTAAATCAAAATTGAACAAGGCCAACCTTGTTTCTGTAAAGCTTGCTTGGATGCAGACAATTGAAGAAGACGATTTGCAATTTTGAACTGGTGATTGATTATCTGAATCTGCTCTTGAATACTTCCGGGTATCATTCACTTTAAGAGAAAGAAGTGATGCTTTGTAACAATGGAGAGTACAGAGTATTTATCCGAAAACAATGAAGGGTTGCGTCCTTTCAGTAGTCGAATCGCAACCGTCACCGTCGAATCGCGCAATCACAAGATAAGCTGACGTCACGCCTAAAACCCTAAAGGCCATACGGCACGACTCTAGGGGTTTTAGGTCATAATGGCACGCACGGGGGCTGAACTTACTCATATTTGAATTGATGCGTGGTGACGACGCGTACGTTGGTTTCTGCACATGGAAGTCTATCCGGCTATGCTATGAGTCTTCACGCGCAGAAAGGGGGCTAATGTAGATAGTGCTTTCTGAGCTTACAGATCTTGGCCACGTGGCAACCATCTAGCACACCATATTGTGCTCCACACACACTGGATCACCAGCCGCGCTGATCCATGTGGGGGCTGCGAGACAGGACCCTCGCATACCACTGCACGGGACTTGTAGGGACTTAGTGGTTTGGAGGCTAGAGTAAGTCCTGTCGCGTGCGAGCCAAGCCCGCACGCGACCTTTAGTAACTGCTTTGAGAGATTTATGGCACGAGCTCCATAAACCCGGTCAATCCGGTCAAACCCGGTCAACCCCATAATGGTTCCGGTATTTGCGCATAACGTGCTGTAACGGTCCCTATTTACGCGGACGAACGTGCCGTTGTGGTTAAGCTAATTAAGCAGCCATTGATGGGCGCATTAACCACACTACAACGGTCACATTCTCCGTTATATATAGGAAGTTAACCTTTCCATACAAAGGAGGACGCACCAGACATACGCGGAAGCTCTGCCAAACCCCTGTCTCTCTCTCAGACATTACTACTGCCTTACTCTCTCCCTACACACAACCCAACTCTTACTGTGCCATTTCCGATCCTCTGCTCTTGGTGTACAAAGAGTTCTCCCTGCCGGATTCTCTTGTGCACACTAAGCTATTGGAGTTAGACCGTAATCGCCAACTTTGCTTAGCCAATAATGCCTGTTGAAGTCTTGTATATCTTTAAACCCGATGCCTCCATCTTCACACTTTTGCTTCACTTTGTCCCACGCAAGCCAGTTTATTCCATTTTTGTCTCCACTCCCCCACCAGAATCCTCTCATCAACTGTTCAATTTTTTCGCAGGTTCCATTTGAAAGTAAGAAGCAAGACATAGCATAATTGGGGATGGCTTGGACTACTGCTTTCAACAACACTTCTTTTCCAGTGACAGATAAGTGCTTCTCTTTCAAACCCTTGACCTTTCTGTATATTTGTCTAGAATATAGTTGAAGGTGTGTTTCTTATTCTCCCCGATTGTTGTTGGCAGGCCTAGGTATCTCTTATGCTCTTCCACCGACTTGACTAAACATGTTGCGCTAATAGCAACTTTGACATCATTAGTAACATTAGCTGAAAACGATGCTGCAGATTTAGCTAGGTTAATTTTTTGCCCGGACGCTTTTTCATTAACTGTAATAATGTGTAATAATCTAGCAATGTCCTCATGTCTTTACCTTGTAAAAAAGATGCTATCATCCGCGAAGAAAAGTTGCGAAACTGTTGGGCCTGAGCGGGAAGCTTTAACACCAGCCAGCTCTCTATTGGCAACTGCATCGGAGATCATCCTTGATAAGCCTTCACTACACAGCAAACACAAATACGGTGATAATGGGCATTTCTGTCGTAATCCCCTCTCAGGTATGATTCTCCCCCCCACTACAATGTTGACATTAAACGAGTACTGAACGTACGAAATACGACTATGCTGATGATATTAGGGTCGAATCCTAACTTGCACATCATAGCATCTAGAAAGGCCCATTCGACTCTATCGTATGCTTTAGACATATCCACCTTCAGAGAAATATACCCTTTCTTCCCTTTCACTCTAGTTCTCATCGTATGCATCACCTCAAAAGCAGCTAAAATGTTATCTGTTATTAGTCTACCCGGGACAAATGAACTTTGAGTCTCACCAATAACTGTATCTAGTATAGGTTTAATTCTGTTTGCAACAACTTTCGAAATAATTTTATAGACCATAGTGCACAGACTAATCGGTCGAAACTCAGCAGGCTCTTGCGGTTGTTTTACTTTCGGGATTAGCGTGATAACAACGTATCACCAGCATTCAACACAGCTAGGCATTTCCGAGTAACTTCAGAACTAACAACATTCCAGAATTTTTGAAAAAATAACGCGGGAAACCGTCCATACCTGGTGCCTTTTGTGGGTGCATACCTTTGAGAACTATTAGTACCTCATCTGCTGTGAAAGGGCCATCCATAGCATTTCTCTCTTCCTCAATGATAGACGGTGCTACACAACTAGTTACTCTACTAATATCCTCCCTCGACGGGTTATCCGATTTGTACACAAATTCAAAATGATTCTGTAAAACGTGCATAATCCCTTCTTCATCATTTACCCATACTCCATACTCATTTTGAAGCCCTTTGATTCTATTCCTTGATCTTCGTTGGCAGGCCTTCTTGTGGAAAAAGCTTGTGTTTCGATCACCCTATTTAACCATATTGCTTTGCTTCTTTGCCGCCACATAATATCTTCTTGTTGGAGAATCTTGTTTAATTCCCTTTGGGTCATTCTTTGCTCTTGGATAATCTGGTCACTTTAAGGTTGTTGCCATAAGGCCTGAAGTCTCCCTTTTAGCATGGCAACTTTATTTCGCACACTACCAAATTCAGACTTCTCCCACCTTTTAAGAGAATTTGCCACTTCATGTAAATTAGCGTCTAAATTTTTCTGAGATTTCCATCCACATTCAATCAGATCTCGGCAGTTAGGATGTGTAAGCAAGCACGCCTCAAAAAAGAAACGTTTCTGCTTCCTGGACATTATTTTACCTCGCTCAATCCAAACTTTTATGCCAACGTGGTCCAAGTTAGGCAAAAATCTATGGACTACACGGGCATTGGAAAGTTTTTTCTTCCATTCTGCATTAGCTAAGGCCCTGTCAAGGCGCTCTCTAATTGTATTTCCAGTGCTCTGTTTATTTGAACAAGTATACAGAACTCATGTGAACCCTAAATCATACAACTCACATCTATCTATGGCTTGAATGAAGGGTTCAATATGAGAAAACCTTACATCCCGGCTGCCTTCTTTCTCAAAACTAGCAGAGATAGCATTAAAGTCTCCTGTCAAACACCAACTTGAACCAGGAGATTGTTTAAGTCGGTGTAATAACTCCCACGAGTTTTTACGTTGAGCGGCCTCAGGATCTCCATAAAGACCCGTCAACAACCAATCTATTTCACCTCTTTCATTGCATACCCAAGCTGTAATATGCAAACGTGAACTCTTAACAACCTCAATATTAATTGAATGAGACCATAACAAGGATAATAATCCACTAAGTCCCACACTACTCAAGTGGAATCCATTTTGGAAGTTGAGACATTGTTGTATACGTTCCATTCTTTTGTCATCAAGGCGAGTTTCCATAAGAAAAACAATGTCAGGAGATTGACTCTTCACTTCATCATGAAGAGTTAAGGAACGTGTCTAGATTCCCGAGTCCTCGCACGTTCCAACTTAAGAGATTCATTGGGATTGGCAGTGCTGCATAGCAGTCATTGTCGGATCGGTTCCAGGGGTTACTTCGTTTACGCCCCTATTATCTCCCATGTCGCTATCCACTAGGGACCCAGTCGATAGCACATTCAGGTCAAGTTGTCTTCCTTTCTTCGAACCCTCGCTTTCAAAAGCCATATTTTCCACAGGGCTGAAAACGTTGTCCGATCCTTTCCTCATTGAGTTTGATTGATCATCTCCTTTTCCCGCATCTTTCATCCGAGCTTGTTCTTTCATGTTCCCGTTCCTATTATCCTGCATGGCCCCATTTAAAAACTTAATTCTATCTCGGATGGTGAGACCTCCCCCTCCCTGTGATTTCATTCTAGTTGCCTCCGAGACTTCCTCTTCTCCCCTGGATGTTGATGATTTTCTTGACTTGGGGCGGTTTGTTTTCCCCACGACTCCACCATATTTCAGTATTGCCTGATCAAGTCCAAAGGGGTCTGATTGTTTTGTCGGGATAATAGAACCAGCACTGTCTGATGAGTTAGCCTCTTTAGACGGCACACTAACCTGCTCGTTTGATCATTTCTCCATATTTGCCATCTCTTGCCCCTGTGTACTTCCACTCTCTTGAGTTTGTTCCTCCCTCCCTTGCTCTTGGCTTGCATCTTCCATTGTACTGTCCTGTGGCTTTTGTTGCTCATTGGTTGTTTGCTGTTCGAATTTCTTCTTCTTGGAGTGGCATAGTAACCACTCACCATATCCGGGTTCTAGCCCTTGTTGTTCAATCCTTGGTATGGCTTCGCATTCATCCCCTTCATGAGTTACATGGCCACACCATTGACATATTGAAGGTAATCTTTCATACTTAAAGTCCAACCAAATTAGGTCATTCTTGCCTTGTATATGAACGCCTCTGGGTAAGGGTTCGTTAATCCGAAATCGCCCCCGTACCCTTATATAGTTGATTCCATCCTCACTTTCAATCTTCTCGTCTGTGTTAACTTTCTTACCCACCAAATCTATCACCCTCCGCCCTGTTTCGGGTTTTAAGATCTGTATGGGGATATTGCTTATCTGAACCAACAACTCAATATGTTTAATATCAATCCCTTGCATGGATCTCCCAACAGCCAGGGTTTTAGCATCAATATTTTTCCATTAAAAACCCACGAATCTCCAGATGTCACTTGATCTAGACACTGTTGATATGGAATGCAAAAAGATACGTATTTATATCAACCTCAATAAAATTTACCTCTGTGCCTCTGTTCAAGACTCTACGATACGTAGATCGCATGACCTTTATGTTGATCGGTTCGTCCTCCGCAAAAAATCCAATCAAACAATATTGGAAATCTTTCTCTCCTTGCTCCCAGTATTCATCCTCGAGGACCAGCACTTGACGTTCCTTCTCCGTGTAGTCGGAAGCTTGCTTTTCAGACTCCATCTCCGGCCGCCGCAGAATCTAGGGTTTGGCTGGTGATCCGATACTATCGGAGCGTACTTTGAAACTTTCGAAAAAAATTTACATCAAGAATTGGTTACCACACGCGAAGATACCATTGACCAACGATTGAAGAGACATTACCAAATCAACCAGAGTTTACCCAAATAAGCTTTCTTTTATTATTTTATGTTTTGCCTTCAACATGCATGCCAAATCCCATATGCTATCAATGCCCACAATCACGCGATCCTTGGCCATAAGTGTTATTATTTTAAAACTTAAACATGATGGGCTAGATTGTGTTTAATCTAGGATTCTGAAACTTTTTCTTAATGTTTGTGAATTAAGGAAAAATATAACTCATATCATGCTCTATCCTAGCTCTTACTTCCACACAGGAATTAAGGAAAAGTGTTTTGGGACTATTTTACTCCCACCCTTCCAAAAATTTACACCCTCTGCCCACCCCTCTCTCTCACTTAATTTCACAGCAACAAAACACCTCGACCAACCACCACAATCACACCAATATACAAATCCAATAAAAAAAGTATTAAACCGAAATATTGAATCTCTTTTACAGAGAGCTATGATTGATCGAAACTTCCAGCACTCAGCCAAATTCATAAGTACCGACTGTTTATGACACAATTGCAACAACTTTGGAGCGGGTTTTAGGCAAGTTAGAGAATGATTCACAGGACCGAAATAATAGAGCAATTGTAGTATTAGCTTCCAAGAATAATGTCAATTCATCAAGTTATGAGAGAGATACAAAGGTCTAAAGTTGACACTTATAACAGTTCCATGAACAAGCAATTGCAAGAACCACGATATGTCTCAACTTTGTCCTGAGTTTCAGTCACCTGAAAGATTGTAACATGGAAAAAAATTGACACGAGAAATGTAGTTGATCATCCTAGGATTCCAGAACAGCAAACAACACAAAGAGAAGACCTGACAATGAAGGAGTTATGCTCCTGTTTACAGGGCATGTTTTTACCCTTGTAGTTCATGAAATTCATGAATCAAAACTAGAGAAATCGCGTATACACTCAGATTTCAAAGTTCATAATGTATTTACAAATTCAGAGGGACCGAGGAAGAGCAACGAGGAGAAAGTTAAAACGAGGAAATATGGCTTCTCCGGCGACTGGAGCAGATTCCAATGACCCGAAGTGTTTTTGGCGAATTAAGAGTCATGCTTATGCTTCCGGTACCCGACTGGACCTCCGGAAGACGAAAGCATGGGTTAATTAATCTCAATTACAAGAAAGAGGAAGAATTCAACAGAAACTCGAGTTAGGGTTCATGCTCTTTTTACCCAGTTTATGGACTAACCACTCATATTCTTCCCGAATTGATTTAGGGATTTTAATCAGCGAATAGAGGTGCACGTCTGGTAGTAACAGTTCTTGAGATGAATAGGTGGTGATGGTTGTTCGAAATATGGTGGTGGTGGTGGTTACTTGGTGGATTCGTTAACAATGAAGAAGGTGAAATTTCAAGAATTTTTATGGTTGGCTGCTAGGGAAACCGCAAACCGGACCGAACAATGCTAATTGGTTCGATTTAGGTTCGTAAAATTCCAAATTGAAATTTAAGTTTCGGTTTAGGTTCGTAAAATTCTAAAACCAAAATTAAATGGTTCGGTTTAAGTTTTAATGTTTTACAAACCGGCTAAACCGCTTAAACTGTTTATATTAATTAATGATAATTATATGTAATTATATATAATTAGTTCTCTTTTCGTGACATTATATGTTATTTTAACTAGATGAAGTTCATACTACTCAATCTAAAATCCAGGTGTTGTGACGTTCTGCTTGCATTTCTGTTTGGTTCTATTCATTTCACTGGGTTGACTTTCCTCGTTGTGATGTTTGCAGGTAAATTGAGTTTTTGAGGTTTACAGGACTAAATTTCAATTATAGATAATGTTATTAGGTTAACCGTTGTTCGAACCGGAATCGAACCGTATATAGGCGAACCAAAACCGAACCAAACCGTTTATAAATGGTTCGGTTTAGGTTCAGGTTTTCCCCAAATCGAGAATTAGGTTCGGTTCGAATTTTGGTGCAAACCGAACGGTTTACACCCCTAACTGTTTTTGGGGATCTTCACATGATTGAATAGATGGTTTGAGGTGTCACATGAACCAAGGGTCATTGGGAGGGGGTGAAAGTTGTATTTAGGACAACTTTTGGTCCCTTCTTGTGTGTTGTCTCTCGTCCAACAGGTCAAAGGTGACACTAAAGACTTGTCATTCTACAATTATTACTACTACACCAAGCCTATGCCTCACTCCATCAAGATCAAATGGAAGAAGCGTCGTCCATGCTAGCTTTAAGCTGAGTACTGGTGGGGTTGGTGAAAGGGCAAGGGTTTTATTGGAGGGGTTGCTAGAAATGAGAAAGGACACTGGGTTGGAGGTTGTTCAACTCCCAAAAAAAGCCATTTCCATTAGGCTTTGGGGTCAAGAATGCAGTGCCTCCAGGCCTTGTATATGTATTGCTTATCACAAGACAAGGAAAGGGAGATGGAGCAGCTGGCGTATTTTGAAGAATTTAACAACCAAAATGGAATACAGTGTAGGATTTTGATCATGGATACGCAGCGGTATAAAAAATAATTTATCCGATCAAGACCCTCCAAGGATCACAGGAAAAGAATTCATAACGATAGTAAAGGATTCGTTTCATGTACCTTAGAGGTCTCCTGTGATGACTTGTAACGTGAATATTGTCACGCCTCTACGGTTGATCCACGCCTAGGAATGAGATCTAGATCTTCCAATACCTTGTGCTAGCTAGTATTGATGGAAGAGGAAGAAGAAATCACACAACGGAGACTAAAAGGAAGGGCTTCGGGCTTCCTTCTTGGCCGACGGGAGAGGGGGCGGACACGCCTAGGGGGGCTCGGCCTCTTTGGGTGTTGTATTTCTCTCTCTCTCTCTCTCTCTCTCTCTCTCTTGCTTTCTCTCGTACTCAAGTAATGTTATGAGCATCAGTTGTAGGAAGGAATCTAGGATCATCCTCTATATAGTCCAACAACTCCTTGTTTACTACATAAAGGCCCTCTACTAATCCTACTCAAATTCGCATTAGTCCAACTTGCATATTATTCCTACTAAGCTAGCAAGTTGTTGCGATTTGATCCTTCTAATCAATTAATCATATTAATTAATTCTCAAGTCTAGTTCAACCATATGGCGTGTGACCCCATAGGTTTATACTTAGTTGGTAGTAACTATTACTAATATGGAGTTGTCTCTAGCAAGACATCCATACTACCTAACTAATAGAAATAGTCATCCGACAAACCTTGTGCAAGTATTGTCTCATTCCTTTGTCTCAATATCCGGATTGGACATGAGACATTCAAGTCACACTCGTATATCAAATCCATAGTTCCTCGATCCTGGGAATAGCCTTATTCGTGCAAATAAAATCAATATCCAATATTGATTTATTTGAGTCGGGCCAAACATTCTATAAGCACTATCCCTCGAGTAGCCTAGGATATTTGCTCCCGTTATGTGGGAGGGACAAATTCTATCTACATCACTACGATATCTAAGCTTGATTCATATTGTGTCCGATACGCGCCTTTATGACTACCCAGTCACGGTGTAGCGTTTGACGCTACCATAACCACAATACTCCACAACTAGATGTTCTAATGACTTCAAGTCTAAGGATGACAATACCGTTGTCACCACGAGAAGCACTTGTGACCTTACATAACTCGTATGTAGCCTTCTGGGAGATGGGTTAATCCAGTATGCTATTACCCTTACTGCATACTCATGTGTTGGATCATGATATCTCCATATCAATCCAACCCCATACTAGTCTATATGTGATTGTCCTGTTAATCAGTATAATTGACTAGGGATATTTAAGATAAACAACGCAATTGTAAATCTAAGGACTTCGTTATATTAAATATCACAATAAATAATACAATGAATGTTCTAGCCAATAATTATTCATACTAAGCTAGATTGCATCTAGGATATCTATTCCAATAGTCTCCCACTTGCACTAGAGCCAATCTGGTACATCTCGTATGCCAATGCTCCTAGTGTTCCCTTCATGCTTGCACTGAACAAGCGGCTTTGTAAGAGGATCTGGCAGATTCTCATCTGTAGGAATCTTGCATATCCGAACGTCTCTTCTCTCGATAATATCTCGAATAAGATTGAACTTCCTGAGTACGTGTTTGGATTTCTGGTGTGACCTGGGTTCCTTTGATTGCGCGATCGCCCCAGTGTTGTCACAATACAACTCTACTGGATCCGCAATTCTAGAAGCCACACCAAGCTCAGTAACGAACTTCTTAATCCAAACAACTTCCTCTGATGCGCTATTCGCCGCAATGTACTCAGCCTATTTTGTAGAATCAACCACCGTCTCTTGCTTGGAACTCTTCCAGCTCACCGCTGCTCCATTCAGGCAAAACACAAACCCCGATTATGATCTGAAATCATATCTGTAGGTTTGGAAGCTTGCATCTGTGTAACACCTTACACGTAACTCTTCCTCACCAGCAAATATCAAGAAGACATCCTTAGTTCTTCTCAAATACTTTAGGATGTTCTTGACTGCAATCCAGTGACTCTCACCCGGATTGCACTGATATCTGCTTGTCATACTCAATGCATATGACACATATGGTCTAATACACAATATGGGGTACAAGATGGATCCTATGGTCGAGGAATAGGGAACCCTACTCATGCGTTTCTTCTCAATCATATTGGAAGGACAACCACTCTTCGAAAGAGTGATTCCATGTGACATGGGCAACA
The DNA here is from genome assembly GCA_023055425.1 of Linanthus parryae. Classification (NCBI taxonomy): domain Eukaryota; kingdom Viridiplantae; phylum Streptophyta; class Magnoliopsida; order Ericales; family Polemoniaceae; genus Linanthus; species Linanthus parryae. The sequence goes on from JALGPY010000009.1 coordinate 44,527,520, forward strand.
ATCCCATCTTGGAATCTTCCATGTTGAACTGCTTCAACACCTTATCTATATATGTACTTTGACTTAGGCCGAGCAGCTTCTTAGATATATCTCTATACATCTTGATACCTGGTATAAGCTGCTTCACCTAAGTCTTTCATTGAGAAACACTTTCTTAGCCAATCTTTAATAGATTGCAGCATGGGAATGTCGTTTCTAATGAGTAGTATGTCATCCACATACAAGACCAGAAAAGCAACAAAGCTCCCACTAACCTTCTTGTAGACAAAAGATTCATCTTCGTTTCTGATGAAGCCAAACTCTTTGACCACTTCATCAAAACGTCGATCCAACTCCTAGAAGCTTGCTTCAATCCATAATGGATCGTTGCAGCTTACAGACCTTGTTGGCTTGCTTTGGATCTTGAAAACCCTCTGGTTGTATCATATACACGTCCTCAAGGAGATTCCCATAAACGAATGCTATTTTGACATCCATCTGCCAAATCTCATAGTCGTAGTATGCTGCAATAGCAAGTAGGATTCGGATGGATTTGGTCATTGCGACTGGTGAAAAGATTTCATCATAGTCTATACCATGAATCTGTCTGAATCCTTTAGCCACCAATCGACCCTTATAGGTAATCACATTACCATCCATGTCGATCTTCTTCTTGAAGACCGACTTGCACCCTATGGGTCGTGCCCCTTTGGGTGATTCCACCAAAGTCCATACCTTGTTGGCATACATGGATTCCATATCGGATCTCATGGCATCAAGCCGTTCTGAGAGTCCGGCCCCTTCATGGCCTCCTCATAGGTAGTAGGCTCATCATCTATGAGCATCGTGTCACCAGACTCGGTCACGAGAAGTTCATACCTCTATGGCTCCTCACGCACTCGACTTGACCTAAAAAGATCTTGTGTTACTTGAACAGGCTGCTTCACAACCTCTTGTTGTTCGTGTTCATGTTCCATAGTAGGATCAATGCTTTGTGGTTCTTGAACTTATTCAAGTTCTACAGTCCTCTCAATTGCTTCTTTGGAGACAAACTCTCTTTTTGGAAACACGCCGTACCGAGCAGCAGGCACTTTGTTGTCAGTTGGATTGTAGAAATAATATCCCTTAGTTTCCTTAGGGTATCCCACAAACTTGCATTTGTCCGACTTAGGCCCTAGATTGTCTGATTGTAAACGCCTTACATAGACATCGCAGCCTCAAATCTTCATGAACGACACCGTGGGACGATTCCAACTCCACATGTCATGTGGTGTTTTCATGAATGACTTGGATGGAACACGGTTAATGGTGAAAGCTGCACTCAATAAAGCGTAGCCCCAAAATGATATTGGAAGATCAGTTTGACACATCATAGATCGAACCATATCCAATAGAGTTCGATTCCTCCTCTCGGACACGCCATTCCACTGTGGAGTTCCAGGTGGAGTTAGTTGGAACAATATCCCACACTCTCTAAGATAGTCATCAAAATCTTGGCTCAAGTATTCTCCTCCACAATCTGATCGTAGAACCTTGATACTTTTTCCAAGCTGGTTCTCTACTTCATTCTTTAATTCTTTGAACTTTTTAAAGGATTCAGATTTGGCCTTCATAAGGTATACAAATCCATATCTACTACAATCATTAGTAAATGTGATGAAGTAGACATAACCACCCCTGGAAGGCGTAGCAAATGGCCCACATTCATCATTATGCACTAGTGCCAATTGATCACTAGTCCTCTCACCTTTCTTATTGAAAGGGGACTTTGTCATTTTTCCGAATAAACAAGCCTCACATGTCTCATATGATTCAAAATCAAATGAGTCTATGAATCCATCCTTATGGAGTCTAGATACACGTTTCTCGTTTATGTGGCCTTTACGACAGTGCCATAGATAAGCCGGATTTAAGTTGTTCATTTTAATCCTCTTGGTATTAATGTGATAGACACGATTTCTTATATCAAGGATATACAATCCATTAAATATTTGCCCACTACAATAGTGAATACTATCAAAATAAATGTAAGAACAATTGTTCTTTATTGAAATAGTAAAACCATCCGTGTCCAAACAAGAAATATAAATAATGTTTCTGCTCATAGCAGGGACAAATAGCAATTCTTTAATTCTAAAACTAGTCCTGAAGGCAGAGACAACGCGTACACGCCTACGGCCAATGCAGCAACTCTTGCTCCATTCCCAACGCGCATGTCTATCTCCCCTTTAGCCAATCTTCTACTTCTCTTTAGGTCCTGCACATTTCGACAAGTGTGAGATCCACATCCACTATCCAATATCATGATAAAGAGACAGTTAAGTTGACATCTATAGGTCCTGCACATTCCAAGCCTTTTGTCCTCCAGATATTTTGGGCAGTTCCTCCTCCATTGTCCAGGCCGACTGCAGTTGTGACACTCATATTCACACATTTGGCAACTCCACCAACAGGGTTAAGGGCATGCTCCTTGGACTTGGCAACTGACTGGCCTTTCCCCTTGGAGGATGAGGCAAACCTTTTGCCCTTTCCTTTCTAAACCATCATTATGGCCTTGAATGGATGTTTTGCTAGAGACCGCTCCATATTAGCAAATAGTTGCTACCAACTAGATAGAACCTATGGGGTCACACGTTATATAGAGTTGAACTAGATTTGGGAATTAATTAATTGGATTAATTAATTAGAAGGATCACTTTGCAAACCCTTGCAAACTTAGAAGGGACTAATTTGTAAGGAAGGGACTAAATTGAATTCTAGTAGGACTAGAATAAGTCCTTTAGGTAGTTAACAAGGAGTTGTTGGACTATATAAAGGACCTTCCTTCCTTCCTTCCCACATAACTTATTCTCATAATTGAACATAAGAAAGAGTGGGAGAGAACAAAAGGAGAGAGAGCAAGCAACAAGGGAGCCGACCGCCCCCTTGCCGCTGCCCCGTCCCCGTCGGCCAAAGGAGGCCGAGACCCTCCTTTTTGGGTCTCGTTTTGCGTGATTCTTCTTCCTCTTCCTCTTCCGGGCTAGCACCAAGGACTTGAGAGATCTAGGATCAACTATAGGCGTGGATCAACCATAGGGAACGTGACATAATTCGCGTTTGAAGTCATGAAAGGAGAACCCTAAGGTGTGTTTATGATTTCTAACCCTTACCATCGTTATGTCTCTTGACTTATGATCCTTGGAGGTTTTGCATGGTTTTATAATTGTTTATGTTTCCGTTGCGCATCCATGAATCAAAACCCTACAGTGGTATCAGAGCCACAGGTCGTAGAGCATAAACGTGGTTTATGTGTTACGTTTTAGTTGTTTTACACCTTAATTTGATTGTTTATCGCGTAAAACAAGACAAATCAAGCTAGGATGCAATTTGTCAATAATTAATCATAACAAGATCCAATTTTTGCATTGGATGCATGAATTGGTGAGTTTGAGAAATTTTAGGATCTTAGATCTAGGGTTTGGGCATCCTTGGGGAAGAAGGAGTTCTCCCAAAACAAGGAAACAACCAAACTTGGGAACCAAGCAAGGGAGTTGTTTTGGAAACAACTCCCTCAAGGAGGTTCGACCCCCCTAGGGACCGCCCCCCTTGCATGCCGCCCAAGCTTGGCCGCCCTAGGGGCCGGGAGGCCCTAACCCGCGGGCATAGGCTTGTGGGTTTTGGGCCGGCCCGGCCCTAGGGCCTTGTGGTTCACCTTATTGGGCCCGGGCAATTTGATTGTTGGGCCCATGGACCGTTTTAACCCTAGAAATCCTAAAATCAATTAAAATTGACCAAGCGCGTTAAAATTGGATTTTAACTGTTTATGTGCAAATCGCATGGTGATTGGATATGGCCTTAGGATGTGGTTTGATGTGGATGTTTAATTTTTGTGGTTTGGTTTTACGGCCTGCGAGCTGATCAATTAATTGTAATAATTAATTAGGGTTTATGGCCTGCGTGCCATTTTTTTTCTCAACTTGTGAGATTTATTTTATTTAGTATAGAAGTTAGCTAGTGCTAGATAAAGTAGATTGTTAGCCAAGACTGAAGAAAAGAAGCCCAAAGCCAAAGAAGCCACAAAAGATGGAGCATGGAGCATGGAGCATTCCACATGACTATGAAGGATGGACCAAAAGATCAAGACGCATGGAGATGTGTTTGTTTTAGGGTTCATGGATAATTCCATTGGCTCGGAATTATCTTAGTCTAGAAAAGGCCATATCCACATCACGTTTAATTTCTGTTTTGTGTTTGTTTATTTTATTGTCTTATTATTGTGTGGTTGGTGTATGGATGATGCATGCAATTAGGATAATAAGATAATTAGACAACCCGGATCTATTCTTTGCAGTTGTGCCCAAAACTCAAATAGATAGATTAGTTGATATTGATCAACAAAACAATTAAAATTGAATTCAAAATCCCTCAAAATTCAAATATTGTGTTCTTGCCTTCTCGTTATTTAAACACTCATTATCATCATTATTTACCAAGCTCGTGCGTGCCAAAGCATGGCGACTTGGTTCATCATGATGGAATGCGATGGCACGTAACAATGTGCAATTGTTTAGGTAAGAGGTTGAACACAACTAGGCTATTAATTTGATTAAGAAACCTAGAGGCAATCAATTGGGATTATCCATATGGATGGATAAATAAGGAGTTATTTGCCCAATTGAACCAAGAGTTGCATATGGGATGCAATTGGAATTGTTCCTACCTAAAGTAGTCAAATTATGGGTGACTTGCCAAAGCAAGCTCATAAGGAGATGAAAGAAGGATCTTGGCCCACCAGAAAATATAAGGATATTTTCCGCATTAATATCTTGAGGGTTATTAATCCGTAGAAAAATAGTGGGAGCTATATTTGATAAACTAGCCATTATTGAATATAGTCAAAAATTCACAAATACTAAAACTTGCCTATTTTCATTTTTGTAGAATTCCAAATGGCAAACAACTCATCGAGTTCACAACATTACCTACGATCTGTCCTTGAGAAGGACAAGCTCTCTGGATCCAACTTTCTTGATTGGTACAGAAACTTGAGAATTGTTCTCAAGCAAGAGAAGAAACTGTACGCAATAGAGGAGCATGTTCCAGAAGGTCCTGAGAACCAAACACCTGCTGCCTTAAAGGCGTATCAAAAGCGTGTTGATGACGCTAATGATGCGGCCTCCCTTATGCTTTGCACCATGACTACTGAGCTTCAGAAGCAACACGAAAACATGAATGCTGTCGATATGATCGAACATCTAAAGCAGCTCTTTCAAGAGCAGGCGAGGGTAGAGAGGTATGAGGTCTCAAAGGCACTGTTCAAGTGTCATCTGGCAGAAGGGAACCCGGTGGGACCCCATGTACTCCGAATGATCGGGTACTTGGAGAATCTCGCCCGACTGGGGTTCCTGGTCTGCCAAGAGTTGGCAACCGATCTCGTGTTGCAATCGTTGCCCGAGAGTTATGGACAGTTCATTATGAACTATAACATGAACGAGATCGTTAAACCACTGCCAGATTTACTCAATATGTTGAGGACGGCTGAACTGAGCATCAACAAGGGTAAGGGCAAGGCCATAATGATGGTACAGAAAGGAAAGGGCAAAAGGTTTGCCTCTTCCTCCAAGGGCAAAGGCAAGTCAGTTGCCAAGTCCAAGGAACCTGCCCTTAAGCCTGTTGGTGGCATTGCCAAAGGTGTGACTAAGGGTTAAGGTAACTACTGCAGTCAGCCTGGACATTGGAGGAGGAACTGCCCAAAATATATGGAGGACAAGAGGCTTGGAATAGTGATTCCACCACCACCAGGTATTTTTGTTGTAGATGTCAATTTAACTTTCTCTACATCATGGGTATTAGATACTGGATGTTGATATCATATTTGTCGAAATATGCAGGATCTAAAGAGAAGTAGGAGATTGGCTAAAGGGGAGGTAGATCTGCGCGTTGGGAATGGAGCAAAGGTTGCTGCGTTGGCCATAGGCGTGTGCGAGCTATCTCTGCCTTCAGGATTAGTTTTAGAATTAAATAATTGCTATTTTGTGCCTGCTATGAGCAAGAACATTATTTCTATTTCTTGTTTGGACAAGGACGGTTTTATTATTTCAATAAAGAACAATTGTTGTTCCTTTTATTTAAATAATATTCACTATTTTAGTGCGCAATTATTTAATGGACTTTATGTCCTTGATCTAAGCAATCATGTCTACAACATTAATACCAAGCAAATTAAAATAAATTATTTAAATCCTGCTTATTTATGGCACTGTCGTTTAGGCCACATAAATAAGAAACGTGTATCTAGACTCCATAAGGATGGATTACTAGACTCATTTGATTTTGAATCATATGAGACATGTGAGGCTTGTTTATTGGGAAAAATGACAAAGTCCCCTTTCAATAAGAAAGGTGAAAGGACTAGTGAGCAATTGGCGCTCATACATACCGATGTATGTGGGCCATTTGCCACGCCTGCCAGGGGTGGTTATGTCTACTTCATTACATTTACTGATGATTAAGTAGATATGGATTTGTGTACCTCATGAGGGCAAAATCCGAATCCTTTGAAGTGTTCAAAGAATTCAAGAATGAAGTAGAGAAGCAACTTGGCAAAAGTATAAAGGCTCTATGATCGGATCGTGGAGGAGAATACTTGAGCCAAGAGTTTGACGACTATCTTAGAGAGTGTGGGATCGTGTCCCAACTCACTCCACCCGGAACGCCACAATGGAATGGCGTGTCCGAGAGGAGGAATCGAACCCTATTGGATATGGTTCGATCTATGATGTGTCAAACCGGTCTTCCATTGTCATTTTGGGGCTACGCTCTATTAAGTTCAGCTTTCACCATTAACCGTGTTCCATCTAAGTCAGTCATGAAGACACCATATGAGATGTGGAGTGGGAGGCGTCCCACACTGTCGTTCATGAGGATTTGGGGCTGCGATGTCTATGTAAAACGTTTACAATCAGACAAGATGGGGCCGAAATCGGATAAGTGTAAATTTGTGGGGTACCCTAAGGAAACTAAGGGTTACTACTTCTACAATCCAACCGAGAACAAAGTGTTTGTTGCTCGGACCGGCGTGTTTCTAGAAAGTGAATTTGTCTCTAAAGAAGCAAGTGGGAGGAATGTAGAACTTGAAGAGGTTCAAGAACCACAAATCACTGAACCGATTATGGAACATGAACAGGAACCACAAGTAGTTGTGGAGCAACCTGTTCAGGTAACGCAAGAGCTTCGTAGATCTAGTAGAGTACGCCAGGAACCCGAGAGGTATGGACTTCTCGTAACCGACTCCGGTGACATGAGTGGCCCAGACTCTCAGAAGTGGCTGGAGGCCATGAGATCCAAGATGGAATCCATGTATACCAACAAAGTATGGACTTTGGTGGAACCACCCGATGGGGCGCGGCCCATAGGGTGCAAGTGGGTCTTCAAGAAGAAGATCGACATGGATGGTAATGTGATTACCTATAAGGGCCGATTGGTGGCTAAAGGATTAAGAAAAATTCATGGTATTGACTATGATGAGACCTTTTCACCAGTCGCTATGACGAAATCCATCCGAATCCTACTTGCGATTGCAGCATACCATGACTATGAGATTTGGCAGATGGATGTCAAAACAGCATTCCTGTATGGGAATCTCCTCGAGGACGTGTATATGATACAGCCGGAGGGTTTTGAGGATCCAAAGCAAGCCAACAAAGTCTGTAAGCTGCAACGATCCATTTATGGATTGAAGCAAGCTTCTAGGAGTTGGAATCGACGTTTTGATGAAATGGTCAAAGAGTTTGGCTTCATCAGAAACGAAGATGAGTCTTGTGTCTACAAGAAGGTTAGTGGGAGCTCTATAGCTTTTCTGGTCTTGTATGTGGATGACATACTACTCATTGGAAACGACATTCCCATGCTGCAATCTGTTAAAGATTGGCTAGGAAAGTGTTTCTCAATGAAGGACTTAGGGGAAGCAGCCTATATACTTGGTATAAAGATCTATAGAGATAGATCAAAGAGGTTTCTAGGCCTAAGTCAAAGTACATATATTGACAAGGTGTTGAAACGGTTCAACATGCAAGATTCCAAGAAGGGATTCTTGCCCATGTCACATGGAATCACTCTTTCGAAGAGTGGTTGTCCTTCCAATGAGATTGAGAAGGAACGCATGAGTAGAATTCCCTATGCCTCGGCCATAGGATCTATCATGTACGCCATGTTATGTACTAGACCAGATGTTTCATATGCCTTGAGTATGACAAGCAGATACCAATCCAATCCGGGTGAGAGTCACTGGATTGCAGTCAAGAACATCCTAAAGTACTTGAGAAGAACTAAGGATGCTTTCTTGATATTTGGCGGTGAAGAAGATTTGCGTGTAAGGGGTTACACTGATGGAAGCTTCCAAACCGACAGAGATGACTTTAGATCACAATCGGGATATGTGTTTTGCCTGAATGGAGCAGCGGTGAGCTGGAAGAGTTCCAAGCAAGAGACGGTAGCTGATTCTACAACAGAGGCTGAGTACATTGCTGCAAATGGCGCAGCAAAGGAAGCTGTTTGGATCAGAAAGTTTGTTTCTGAACTTGGTATGGTCCCTAGCATTGCAGATCCAGTTGAGTTGTTCTGTGACAACACTGGGGCGATCGCGCAATCAAAGGAACCCAGGTCACACCAGAAGTCCAAACATGTGCTCAGGAAGTTTCATCTGATTCGAGATATTATCGATAGAGGAGACGTTCGGATATGAAAGATTCCTACAGATGATAATTTGTCCGACCCGCTTACAAAGCCGCTCACGCAGTGGAAGCATGAAGGTCACACTAGGAGTATGGGCATACGAGATGCGCCAGATTGGCTCTAGTGCAAGTGGGAGACTGTTGGAATAGATGCCCTAGAGGCAATCTAGTTTAGTATGAATTATTTATGGCTAGAAATTCATTTATTATTTAATGGATATTTAATATAATGAAGTCCTTAGATTTACAATTGTGTTGTTTATCTTAAATATCCCTAGTCAAGTATAATGATTAATGGGACACTTATCTATAGACTAGTATGGGGTTGGATTGATATGGAGATATCACGATCCAACACATAGGTGTGCATTAGGGAATGTTGCACTGGATTGACCCATCTCCGAGAAGGCTACATACACGTTATGTTGAGTCACAAGCGCTTCTCGCGGTGCAATGGTATTGTCATCCTTAGACTTGAAGTCACTAGATATTCTAGTTGTGGATTATTGTGATCTTGGTAGCGTTAAACGCTACACCGTAACTGGGTAGTTATAAAGGCGTGTAATGGATACAATAAGAAGCAAGCTTAGAGATCGTAGTGGACGTAGATAGAATTTGTCCCTCCCACATAACGGGAGCAAATATCCTAGGCCACTCGAGGGATAGTGCTTATAGAATGTCTGGCCAGACTCAAATAAATCAATATGCGATATTGATGTTATTTGCACGAATAAGGCTATTCCCGTGGATCGAGAAACTATGGATTGGATATACGAGTGTGACTTGTATGTCTCGTGTCCAATCCGGATATAGAGACAAAGGGATGAGACAATTACTTGTACAAAGGTTGTCAAGATGACTATTCTATTAGTTGGCTAGAATGGATGTTTTGCTAGAGACCGCTCCATATTAGCAAATAGTTGCTACCAACTAGATAGAACCTATGGGGTCAAACGTTATATAGAGTTGAACTAGATTTGGGAATTAATTAATTGGATTAATTAATTAGAAGGATCACTTTGCAAACCCTTGCAAACTTAGTAGGGACTAATTTGCAAGGAAGGGACTAAATTGAATTCTTGTAGGACTAGAATAAGTCCTTTAGGTAGTTAAGAAGGAGTTGTTGGACTATATAAAGGACCTTCCTTCCTTCCTTCCCACATAACTTATGCTCATAATTGAACATAACAAAGAGTGGGAGAGAACAAAAGGAGAGAGAGCAAGCAACAAGGGAGCCGACCGCCCCCTTGCCGCCGCCCCGTCCCCGTCGGCCAAAGGAGGCCGAGACCCTCCTTTTTGGGTCTCGTTTTGCGTGATTCTTCTTCCTCTTCCTCTTCCGGGCTAGCACCAAGGACTTGGGAGATCTAGGATCAACTCTAGGCGTGGATCAACCATAGAGAACGTGACATAATTCGCGTTTGAAGTCATCAAAGGAGAACCCTAAGGTGTGTTTATGATTTCTAACCCTTACCATCGTTATGTCTCTTGACTTGTGATCCTTGGAGGGTTTTGCATGGTTTTATGATTGTTTATGTTTCCGTTGCGCATCCATGAATCAAAACCCTACACATATGGAGTACATGAGATCCCACAGAGTTTCCTTCTACCAGATGAAATCTGAACAATGCCTTGGAAACTTCATACCTCTCAACACTTGCCTTCTCTAGGAAGAGCTGCTTCAAGTGTTCAATCATATTGACTGCATTCATGTTCTCGTGTTTCTTCTGAAGCTCAGAGGACATGGTGCTAAGCATGAGGCAGGCCGCATCATTAGCGTCATCAACACGCTTCTGATACGCCTTTAGGGCTGCATGAGTGTTGTTTTCCGGACCTTCAGGAACTTGCTCCTCTAGAGCGTACAATTTCTTTTCTTGCTTGAGAATGATTCTCAAGTTTCTGTACCAGTCTAGAAAGTTGGTTCCAGAAATCTTGTCCTTCTCAAAGACAGAGTGTAGGAAATGTTGTGAACTCGATGAGTTGTTTGCCATTTGGAATTCTACAAAAAGGAAATACGCAAGTTTTAGTAATTGTGAACAATTAATTATATTTAGTAATGGCTAGATTATTAAATACAGCTCCCACTATTTTGCTATGGATTAATAACCCTCAAGATAATAATTCAGAAAATATCATTATATTTTCAAGTGGGCCAAGATCCATATTTCACTTCCTTTTGAGATTGTTTTGGCAAGTCACCCAAAAGTTAGTTATTTAGGTAGGAACAATTCCAACTGCATCCTATGAAACTCTTGGTTCAATTGGACAAATAACTCTTTATTTAATTATCCCATAGATAATTCCACTTGAGTGCCTCTAGAATTTTAATCCTTATTAAAATTACCTAGTTGTGTTCAACCTCTTACTCCAACAATTGGACACTACGTGTGCCAACACACCACATAATGATGAATCAAGTCGTCTTGCTTTGGCATGCACGAACTTGATTAATCAATTTTGTGATGAGTGTTTAAGTAACGAGAAGGAAAAACTTAATATTTTTTTGAGGGATTTTTCATTCAATTTTAATTATTTTATTGATCAATATTAACTGATATACTTATTTGAGTTTGGGCAAAACTACAAATAAAAGATTTGGGCTGCTAATTATCTTATTATCAAATTTCATGCATTATCCATACACCAACAACAATAATAAGACAATAAAATAAACATCCACAAAATAAAGTAATGTGATATGGATATAGCCTCCTAGACTAAGATATTCCCAAGCCAATGAGAATATCTATGAACCCTACTATAGAAAACGCATCTCCATGTGCCGCCATCTCTTGGTCCATCCTCCATAGCTTTGTGGAATGCTCCATGCTCCATGTTGTGGCTCATTTAATTCTTTGAGCTTCTTTTCTTCAATCTTGATTATCATCTATTTTATCTAGTACTAGCTATCATCTAAACTAAATAAAATAAATCTCACAAGTTGAGAAAAAAATATCGACTCGCAGGCCGTAAATCCTAATTATTACATCAAATTGATCGGCTCGCAGGCCGTAAACAAACCACAAAAATTAAACATCCACAACAAACCACATCTAAGGCCATAACCAATCACCATGCGAATAGCACATAAACAGTCAAAACCAATTTTTTAACGTGCTTAGCCAATTTTTAGTTGATTTTAGGATTACTAGGGTCAAAACGGTCCAAGAGCGCCCACCATGCTTGGCCGAAACCCTTAATGGACCGTCCAAGGCCTTGGGCTGGCCGACCCCTAGCATACACGGCTAGGCCGTGCCCTAGGGCTGCCCCGGCCCCTTGTCCAAGCCTTGCTTGGGCAGAAAGGAAGGAGGGGCGGTCCCCTAGGGGGGGGGGGAAGAAACTCCTTGCCTTGTTGCCCAAATTGGTTGTTTCCTTATTGAAAAAAAAAACTTTTTTTCCAATTGGATGCCCAAGAACCCTAGATCTAAGATCCTAAAATTTCTCAAACTCACTAATTCATACATCCCATGTAAACATAGATCTTTTTGGTTGAATCACATTCAACAATGCATCTAATATGCTTAATTTGTTATTTTAACGCAATAATCAACAATTATGGGTGAAAAAAGCAAAATCGTAACACATAAGCTACGTTATGATCTATGAGATGTGGCTCTGATACCACTGTAGGGTTTTGATCATGGATACGCAGCAGATTAAATAATAATTTATCTGATTAAGACCCTCCAAAGATCACAGGAAGAGAATTCATAACGATAGTAAAGGAATCGTGTCATGTTCCTTAGAGGTCTCCTGTGATGACTTGTAACGTGAATATTGTCACGCCTCTACAGTTGATCCACGCCTAGGACTGAGATCTAGATCTTCCAATACCTTGTTCTAGCTAGGATTGATGGAAGAGGAAGAATAAATCACGTAACGGAGACCAAGGAAGGGCTTCGGCCTTCCTCGCCTAGGGGGCTCAGCCTCTTTGGTGTTGTCATGCTCTCTCTCATGCTTTCTCTCCTACTCAAGTAATGTTATGAGAATTAGTTGTCGGAAGGAAGCTAGTAACATCCTTTATATAGTCCAACAGCTCCTTGTTTACTACATAAAGACCCTCTACTAATCCTACTCAAGTTCGGATTAGTCCAACTTGCATATTAGTCCTACTAAGTTAGCAAGTTGTTGCGATTTGATCCTTCTATTTAATCAATCATATAAATTAATTCTCAGGTCTAGTTCAATCCATATGACGTGTGACCCAGTAGGTTTCTACTTAGTTGGTAGTAACTAATTACTAATATGGAGAAGTCTCTAGCAAGGCATCCATACTACCCAACTAATAGAAATAGTCATTCGACAAACCTTATGCAAGTATTGTCTCATCCTTTTGTCTCAATATACAGATTGGAAAAGAGGCATAAAAGTCACACTCGTATATTCAATCCATAGTTCCTCGATCCTGGGAATAGCCTTATTCGTGCAAATAACATCAATATCCCATGTTGATTTATTTGAGTCTGGCCAGACATTCTATAAGCTCTATCCCTCGAGTGGCCTAGGATATTTGCTCCCGTTATGTGGGAGGGACAAATTCTATCTACATCACTACGATATCTAAGCTCGATTCATATTGTGTCCGATACGCGCCTTTATGACTACCCAGTCACGGTGTAGCGTTCGACGCTACCAAAACCACAATATTCCACAACTAGATGTTCTAGTGACTTCAAGTCGAAGGATGACAACACCGTTGTCACCACGAGAAGCGCTTGTGACCTTACATAACTAGTATGTAGGCTTCTCGGAGATGGGTCAATCCAATATGCTATTACCCTTACTGCATACCCATGTGTTGGATCATGATATCTCCATATCATTCCAACCCCATACTAGTCTATAAGTGATTGTCCTGTTAATCAGTATAATTGACTAGGGATATTTAAGATAAACAACGAAACTGTAAATCTAAGGACTTCATTATATTAAATATCACAATTAGTAATAAAAAGAATGTTCTAGCCAATTTATTGCTCATACTAAACTAGATTGCCTCTAGGAAATCTATTCCAACGTACAAATCATTTACTTTCATGCACAAGAATACTGTCTTCTTGCATGCTTTCATTGGAGCTTTACAGTAGCAACATGCTTATAATTTCGAGCATTTTGAATTGTTTTTTCCTAATACCTTCATTTCACCTTGTTTGCAGTATCAGTCGTTTTGGCACTTCCATCTCTGCACCCCTCTACTCCATGAGTTGGAAAAGTTAAGGAGTAAATTATGTTGTGGTTTCATCAAGTTTGCTAGTTAGTTTTTGAATCTTGGTTATGTTAATGGTTTTTAGTTTGTTCTTGCTTTGCAATGCTTGGTTTCCCGCCTATTTCTGTTGAGGGGCAGTTTTTTTTTTTCTCAGTGTCTACGGGTCAGATTGTAATATATTATGTACTATATGTGGTTTTGTCAAAATAAAAACTCTCAAAACAGAAAAAAGAAAAATTATGACAAAAAACGAAGGAGATGAAAGGGATGTGGTTGGGTAGCAGTTTTCATAAATTGCAGAGAATATAATTGTCTTTTTTACAATTTTGATTAAACACAATCACTTACGAGGCTGCAATGTGAAATTATCCGAACGTTAGGGGCGTCGAGTGTCTTTTTGCTAAAAAACAAGGGTGCAAACTGATTGCATGAAACTTGTCAAAAGTGCCAATTCTCACTCGCAATTGGCAAGTAGATGTTCTCACTTCCATATTCAACAAGCTAATTAATATCCCACTGGCTAGCTGCAAAAACTCCTCTTTTTCTGCACTTTGGTGCATCTAGTACTAGTATTTAATCTACTTTAGATTTTGTTGGACTTGATTTTATTTTTAATTGTAATGGGGTGGGGGGTTCCTAAAATGATTGTTTTAAGACCACTCCCAAGCATTGGTTTATAAATTATCCGGTCATTGAAAAATAAAAGAACAAAAATTTTATAGAAAACTTGAATAGCTTACGAAGCACCAAAACTTATGTCTTCTTGGACGAATTTTGAGGTCTAAAGTTGCAATTTGAAGAAAAAAATAATGTACTCTTCATACACATAACTGAATATACTAGTTTTAATCTAATCTAGCAAGCACTGAGCAAAAAGAGTCTCGTCCTTTACATCCGCAACTGCAACATGAGATTATACCAGCTTCGATGAGACCACGGGTAGAAATATCTATCACATAAGTAGTAGTTAGAACTTCGCTAGTCATTAAAATGGTTGAGTAAGTCCATACAATTCATATATAAAGTACGTTGCGAATAGTTTCTTTTAAGTGAAACACTAGCTTATAGAAAGAGCAAAGTTGAAGTTACCAGTGTGCATTCCTTCGAGTTATGCCCTGATAAATCTAGAGAGAAAATCATCTTCCTGGTCCAATGGAGTTTGACATGGCTCTTCTTCCCTCAAATTAACAAGGAACACTTCCATTAATTTAGGATTCTCGCTAGTGTCCTTAACGTCCACTTCTCGGAGTCTGCTATGATTTGTTTTTTGACATTCCAGGATATGTTGTGCCCTCGGATGAAGACCATAGACCACAAATATTACCACTTCCTTGAGTGACACGAACTGCCTATTTTCCGATTTCTCATGATAATAAAACTACGATTAAAAAATCAAAATTTGTACAAGAATATAAAAAAAACTAATTAACTGTTGTTAAATAGTTTCAAAGAGAACAAAAACTGAGAGAAAAGAAAATCAAAATGTGATATGAGGAAGTACTTGTTCGGATGTTTCAATGTTTTTACAATTTTGTTTCATCATAAGTCCATCCTTCAAGACGCTCCAACAACTTTAGATGGCTTGTACAACCACAAACCTCCCAGTTAGAGATTAGAAATTGTTGCTGCAAAAACATAAACGGATGTACAAATAAGAACAAACATTTAAATAACATTCATCTATGCTTTGCAACAGAGTATCATAACAAATAAGCATGATTGATACATAAGCTTGTATTGATAGAACCACATCCAACTAAGAGCCATTATCATAAGAGAATTAATTTTATCAAATATTGCAAATCTTCACATATTTTTATATAATTTAACAAAAATAAGGATCTATAAAATACACTTACCTCATCCATTTTTGGAACGAGGTTCATACACTCCTCAGAAAGTTCAAAAAATATCGGTCGCGATTTTGATTCAATTCTTGAAGAAATTTTGTTCATGTATTGAGGGATAGGTGCCATCCTTATGAGTGAAATTGGAAGAAGTACAAGAGAATAGGGGTTTGAGAAAGTTAACAAGGAGCAATATGATGTTTTTGAAAAAATGAATGCAATTATGAGTCGTGTTATTTAGATTTATTTCATACCCACACTACAGATTCTGGATGGAGCTCATCAAAGGTCTTCGAAGCAAGAGAATCTGCTGGGTGCCTCTGTACACCATCACGGTCTCGTTCTTCGGCATGCCACCTCATCAAAGAAGCAGTTTTCAAAGACAAACAACCTTGTAAGCCTAGGTTTCAAAGGAAAGTACCGCATTCTCTTCTTTGGATTTTTTTTGCTCTTGGAATTTTTTCCATCATCACCTTGTTCCCGAACTTCATTATATCTTGGTGTCTTACAAACATCACAACTCTCTAACTCTTCCTTCTCTTTCCAATACAACACGCAATCGTTGGGGCATGCATCGATTTTTTGGTATGAAAAACCCAATAAACCAAAGAATTTTTTGGCCATGTAATAGGATTTGGGTAATGTTTCGTCATCAGGGAAGGATTCCTTCAACAACTCTAACAATTTAGTGAAAGATATATCACTCCATCCATATAAGACTTTCAAATGCAATAGTGGAACAAGAAATGATAAGGTTCTGAACTTCTTCTTACAACCTGGGTAAAAAGGTTTCTCTGCATCTTCTAAAAGCTTATAAAACTCCTTACTCTCTTCATCTGGACTGTTGGAGTTGAATCCTTCTGCCCCACCCATTGCATCACGTATCATATCAATCATTTAATCATCAATATTGTAATTCTGATTTGCATTATCAAATTTTTCACTACCATCATAGGACTCTCCGTGAGCAACCCAAACCACATAATCAGTGTCAAAGCCATTGCAAATAAAATGATCGAATGTGCTGTCGCGATCTACGTAATAACGGTTCAAACACTTTCTACAAGGACATTGTATCTCCATACTTCTCCCATTGTTGGCAAAATCAAAATCGATGAATGTCAAACACCCTTTGCAATATGTCAAACTGACTCTATCTTCCGAATGTATCCAGCTCTTATCCATACCAAGAAAACAAGCTAATTACCAATATACTACATGAATATAGATGTAAATGAGTACACTTAACAAAAAAACGAATCATGTTTGTATTTGAAAATTTCCCCATTTCAGCTAGATTATGATGCGGCTATGTTCTCAAGCAAGTAGAACACTGAACAAAGAGAAGATACAAAGCATTGATTTGAATCAAGTAAAACATTATGTATCATGCATATATACATTTAGGTAGGTTAGCATGTATAGATGTAAACATAGACAGTAGGTTAACATGTCATAATTTTCGTTCATATTTTTATAAAAATGTTCTCTTATGGATAAAACTTAAGAGTATAGTTACTTTGTCAATGTCTTTAGTATGTAGAATTAGTTCTCATTCTTACAATGTATGTTGACTGTGAGTAGACTGCTTTTTTTTTGGCAGGGTCTCAGTGTCTAAAGAAGTTACTATGCCATTTAAATATTTTTTGGTTGATTCTCTCCAGTTTTAATCTAAACAAGTAATGTAATGGGTAGGTTGGTGTGCGCAAGAGATTCCGACGAGGAGAACTCCGTGTACACCGTAAGTAGAGGATCAGAGATAGCACAGGAAGAGTTGGGTTGTGTGTAGGGAGAGAGTAAGGCAGTAGTAATGTCTGAGAGAGAGACAGAGGTTTGGCAGAGCTTCCGCGTATGGCTAGTGTGTTCTCCCTTGTATGGAAAGGTTAACATCCTATATATAACGGAGAATGTGACTGTTGCAGTGTGGTTAATGCGCCCATCAATGGCGGCTTAATTAGATTAACCACAACGGCACGTTCGTCCGCGTATATAGGGACCGTTACAGCACGTTATGCACGAATACCGGAACCGTTACGAGGTTGACCGGGTTTGACCGGATTGATCGGGTTTATGGAGCTCGTGCCATAAATCTCTCAAAAGCAGTTACTAAAGGTCGCGTGCGGGCTTGGCTCGCACGCGACAGGACTCACTCTAGCCTCCAAACCACTAAGTCCCTACAAGTCCCGTGCAGTGGTATGCGAGGGCTCTGTCTCGCAGCCCCCACATGGATCAGCGCGGCTGGTGATCCAGTGTGTGTGGAGCACAATATGGTGTGCTGGATGATTGCCACGTGGCCAAGATCTGTCAGCTCAGAAATCACTATCTATATTAGCCCCCTTTCTGCGCGTGAAGACTCATAGCAGGATAGACTTCCATGCGCGGAAACCAACATACGCGTCGCCGCCACGCACCAATTCAAATATAAGTAAATTCAGCCCCCTTGCGTGCCATTATGACCTAAAACCCCTAGAGTCGTGCCATCTGGCCTTTAGGGTTTTAGGCGTGACGTCAGCTTGTCCTGTGATTGCGCGATTCGACGGTGACGGTTGCGATTCGACTACTGAAAGGACGCAACCCTTCATTGTTTTTGGATAAATACTTTGTACTCTCCATTGTTGCAAAGCATCACTTCTTTCTCTTAAAGTGAATGATAACCGGAAGTCTTCGAGAGCAGATTCAGATAATCAATCACCAGTTCAGAATTGCAAATCGTCTCCTTCAACTGTCTACATCCAAGCAAGCTTTACAGAAACAAGGTTGGCCTTGTTCAATTTTGATTCAAAATGCTAGTATATGCTTTGAACTGCGTTGGATCTTCAAACCCATGACATATTATCTGCTGAGAACTTGCGAAGAAACTCACAATATTTGAATCCAATTTCGACTTAGTCCTCCGATGATAAAGACCTTGAATGTAGGGTTTTTGAAATCTCTGATAATGCAAACAATTCCAATCTCTAATTTCTGAAATTGATACCAGAAACTGTTCATCTTTCTTCCCATAGATCTTGAATCTCGAAATTCAAACTGAAGTGTGCATATTTCTCCCCCCTTTTTTCTTGCTTTTCCGCAGGAATGGCAAAGACAAAAGGAACTAGACCCACCAAGGAGGACGAAGAAATACCTGATCTTCCACAAGCTCTATGGCAGAAAAGCCCCCTATCTGGGTTGCAAAGACTTCTACCATGCGAGGGTTAAGGCAAAGAAACTGCCTGCTTCTGTCCCCAATGAGGGATTACTAACATTAACCCCTCCAGTTAACTCGGCCTTGCTTGATTTTATTGGCTCCGAGGACGTGGTTCGACTGGGAATCGAAAATGGGTACTTCCCGTATGCTGCGATTTCCACCCAAGCTTTTGTTCAGAAATCGGACTACATGGATGAGTGGATTGACCATGTGTTGACCAACCATGCTGTGACTCTCAATGAGGCCGGCGTATACTTCGCCGTTCGTGCTATGAAGGGTACTGCCGTGAAGCTGGACCAGTCCATGCTTCTAAACCTTCTTTCCCGCTACTCGCCTGCGACTCACACTTTTCACTTTGCTGAGTTCGAGGCTGCCCCCACGCTCGAGGACGTGCACATGCTGTATGATCTGTCTCCCATGGGTGAGGTGGACCCTTTGAGTCCCTTGAGGACGGATGCGGAGATTGCTTTGTACACGCAAATGGAGGAGTGCTTGTCAGAGGTAAAGAAAATCTCCACCCGGTGGACCACTACAAAAGCCCTTCCTGACTGGCAGTTGGTTGACACGTTTGCGAAGAATACCTGGAACAAATGGGTGCAGTACTTTTTCCGTGATTATGCGAACAGCAGCATCACCAAGAAGCTTCTGAGTCAAAACCCATAGGCTAAGAATTATGTGGAGGGTAAGGGTTATCACTTGACCCTTTGTGCCTTCCTCTGTGCCTGGTTGTCGAGGTACTTAATCGATGGTCACCCGCACGATGGGGTTTTCTATCACGTTCTGCCGCTTGCTGTGAAACTAGCCCTTGGCCAGAAAGTCGCACTCGGACCCTTGGTCTTGGGTACGCTGTACTACACACTGGATCAGCTAGTTGTGGCTATGAAAGAATCGCGCGGTCGCCTCGACATACTGACTTTTGTTAACATTGCCTTCTTGACGATGTGGGTCTTTGAGCGATGGCCTTCTTATGCCCCAACTGCTTCTAAGCCCAACAAGTGGTGTCCCCCAGGCGCGGTGGATGAGCGTAACAGCGGCAGAGCTGCAAGGTGGTTCGGGACAAACAACACCAAGTGCGTTTGGAGTCTGATATGCGACAATCGACAAGAGTTCATGGCCAGGCCCTATGCCACGCGTATTGAAAACGTGCGATGGTTTCCAAAGCTGTCTCCTTCTAAGGGTGTTGTCTTCTCGGAAGAGCTCCTCTTCGAAGATGGAGAGCATTTCCATGAGCGCTATCACGAATTCTTTTGCTGGTGCCTGCGAGGTTCCCTTCCTGCTCTCGCAGAGCATATTCGTGAGCTCGCGCCGAGGTACGAGAGGATTACTGTGGATGTTGATCCCACTCTCGTTTCTCCCCAATTCGGCTTTGATGCAGTGGCACCATCAATCTGGCCACAGTCTATTATCAGAGGCTGCTATAAGCGCTTGTTGACAAAGGAATGCAAAACAGTCTTCATGAGCAATCTTCCCTTTGAGCAACCTGCAGGTAACCGCGAAGGTGGTTGTTCCAAAAACTGGCTCGCATACTAGAACGCCCAGCACACAAGATTTGAGACGCAGTCGGCCCCCCAGCCAAGCAGAGCTCCTGTGATCAAAAGAAACTCTTTTCCGTTTCGTCCCAATTGCAGTCTGGACGAGTCTGAATATGGTTGCTACTCATTGTTGGATCGGGAGAACCATTTGTGCCCTGCCATCATTCTAGATGAAAAGATCGCCGCAGTTAGGAAAGGCGACTCGCATGTCATCAGATATAGCGAGACTTTTTCTAAGGTAAGCAACTTCTTTTGCATGCGTTAAGCCTCTTTATTTTCACATATTGACATCTTTATTCTACACTGCTTGCTGTAGTGCCATGTGCGGAGGTTCGCATCTGGCGATCGTTCCAAATCGCTGGTTAACACAAGAAGACAAGGACAGTCGTTCCGGCTAGCACCGAGGATGGATCCTGAGGTCGAAGCCAGGATTCGCGATGTCATGAATGCTTTCGCTGACTCGCTGATAGACAATGCTCCGGCCTTGTCTCCCCCTAGAGATGATCCGTCTCCTCGAGCGACTGCCGCGCCAAGAGCGAAGAGACCCAGGCAAAGAGGAATTACAATTTCTTCCCCTATAAGCGCTCCAACTTCCCCTCCTGCGAGGTCCCTTTCTGCCAAGGACAAAGGCAAAGGTCGCATGCCCAGTAAAACGCGGAAGGAGCTCGCAGTAGAGACCTTCATTCCATTCCGCCAGGAGGAAGAAGAGGAGAGGCAGGAGCCAAGGGAAGGAGATGAAGAAGAAGAAGAAAGAGTAAACGTGATACATGAGTAAGAATCAGGAGGTGTCTCAATCGCGTTTCCCTTCTCATTATCGTAACTCTTTCGCAACTTGATTTTGAACCAATCGTTTCTTCGCACATGATGATGATGAGACCATCAGTGGCCTTTTGGCCAAGAGGCAGAAGAGGGGTGCTCATTCTGGCATTTCTGACGAACCCATAGGCGAGGACATTCTCGCCGAGTCCAGGAAGACAGCTGCGGAAGCTGCTGAAAGGAGAAGACAGCGAGAAGAGGAGGAGCTCGAGCGTGTGAGGCAGAGGAGCCTCGAAGAACAACATGTTGACGACTTAGTGCGTCCAGCTGATGAGGAATATGTGCTTCCCGAAGAGGTGGCTCCTCGAGTTGAGGAGGAGGATGCGGTTCCAGAAGAGGATGCAGCAGCCTTGGAGCAAGCCCAAGCAGATTTTGAAGAAATCGCAGGCGGCAATGAAGGTGAGATTTTTAATCTCGCAGTAACTTATCGAGACGTTATTGTTGGTGCATTAAAGCATGGTGTGTCAAAAGCTGACATTCGCCGTTGGCTAGTAGGCAAGTGCGGTGAACCCTCAGGTAATCACTTGAACGATATGCATGAACTAGGCTTAGCAACTCAAAACATAATCATGACTGGTTTCTTCGCGCCCCAGGTCACGCTCATCTTAAAGACATGCTTAATGAAGACATATTAATAGGGCAAGGTTCCACGTCCTTAGCGTATGACGAGGATACTGCAATCCCACCTTCGCGTGGAGGTG
Source organism: Linanthus parryae (assembly GCA_023055425.1). Classification (NCBI taxonomy): domain Eukaryota; kingdom Viridiplantae; phylum Streptophyta; class Magnoliopsida; order Ericales; family Polemoniaceae; genus Linanthus; species Linanthus parryae. Next base: position 44,549,496 of record JALGPY010000009.1, read on the forward strand.
CTTGCTCTTAGCTTAGCAAAGATAATAAAATAATATACGATACAAGTTACCTCATACTATCGCATTTTGTATCGCAGGCAATGCTGATGAACCCGTGTTGGAGCAAAGGAGTCAACCTTCTGTGTCCTATGTCCCGGTTCCGAGTTCTCATACCGAGAAGCCCGTCGCAGCTGCTGAATATGCAGGAGAGCCTTTTGAGGACATCATCGAACTTTCTGATGATGCCGAGGCCGACACTGTGCTAATGGAGGAAGATGTCCATGCTGGTGCTGAGGAAATAAGAACAAATGTTGTTGATGCTATCGCATCTGAAAGTATCCCTAGCCAAGCAACTTCGGCTGCCACCACGCCTCCAGCGATGACTGAGTCGGCGGCACCTCTTCCTGCGTGGAGCTTTTGGGGCTCGCAGGTCGGGGCTGCAATCGAACCTGGTGCGGCTTATACTCTTCCCCCTAACTATGAGGAGTTAGAGCTCGCAGCTGATAGAAGGACTATGGAACGAGGACAGTCTTCAACCACCCCAGCAATGCGCATTCCTTCTGTTCGTGAGATCCTTGAAGGAACTGGTAAGTCGTGGTTTGCTGTTTGCATTTCGCATTATTCATTTGCGAGTTTGATGGTATAACTTGGCTTCGACATTGCTTCAGGTTTGAAGCAAGCCGATGTGGAATGGCTAGTTCGGATGCGCCTCACCTACCCCCAGTCATTTGCGAGGTCTCTGGAGATAGGGCCCTTTGACAGGAGGCTGTTTCTTTCCGAAGCCATCTGTATTTTGGAGCAGCTGTCCGCGGCCACACCTGCGACCATTTCTCCTCAGAGTGCTGAATTGCTTTATGGCATGTGCCAAAATCTTCTCGCCAAAGTTCAAGGCAGGCTGGGCTTCAAGTTTCTTGTCAAAAGAGTTACCCTGATTCGCGCGGGCGTAACTTTGAAACGCGGCCACCAAAACCTCGCAGCTGAAAAGCAGAAGGTGGAGCAGCAAAAGCAAAAAGGTTGAAGAGGCTATGAAGTTCTATCGTGAGATGAATGCCAAGTGCGAGAAATTAAAGCAGGAAGTGGAGCAAGTGGAGAATCTGAGCCGTCAGTTCACCCCTCATGACTCCTTGATCAAGGGTTTACTTTGATTTTTGAATTTGAAAAGTAGCAAATAAATAGCTGAAACATTAATGTAATGTTGCTAGGGTTTCTCCCCCTTCTTTTTTTTCAAAAACAAAAGAATCGAAGTGCCCGTTTTGCCCTTTCCGAGATTTGCTAGGATATCTCTGTGCATATCAATTTACGACGTCAGCAATTGATATTCTGCCTTGATTTTCGCACTAATTTCTCATTAGATAAGCACGCTTTCCTTGGGAAGTCCATCCGAATCATGACCATCCGTCATTAATTAGGATACGCAACTGAATCGTCGTAGCCTTTAGTAGGGTAATTGATTGTTACCGCTTTTCAAGGCGTAAGTGATTGATCCTTACCCTCTTTTCAAATTATGCTGACTCATCTTGGCAACTGAAGAGTCTCAACAAGGTCTATATTAACCCTGCCTTTTGCCATTTGGGTTCTTCATCCCAAAATGTGGTTTGCCGTGAGTCCTTACGACTGCTGGCTTCAACGCTTGTTTTTCGTTGATTCATGGCAACTCCAAGTTGTGAAACCTGAGTTTGCGCTTTGTGCTATAGAAATAGCTTCCAAGATCCGCTTCATAAGGATTATTGATCTTTATAACCATCATAAAGAAGATGGAGATAATACCTCATGTTTGTTCGAAGAATTTTCTTCGTCTATTATGTTTGCAGGTCATGTTTCCGGCCGCCTCCCAACGAGGTGCAGCGCCGTAGTGACCTTGCTACCAACTCGTAATGAACGGTGGGATTCTCCTCCAGCATGCCCGGAGGAGAATTTCTTGCCTCCTCGTTCTTGAACTCAGGGTGGCGAGCCAATGCGCTTGTCTATCTGGACAAGGAGCCCAGTACCCGAGGAATGACTGCTCCCCTGTTTTGCACGACTGCATACGCCGGAACAGGTGGTTCCTCTTGTACATATCTTGATCAGACAGAGGCCTTGTCAGATCCTGGGGTCTTGGACGTAGCGTCACCTAGATCTTGCTACTAGGGACGTAGCGAGTGGCGGGCTGATCTTCTCTCAGGAGCGCCCTACTTGCTACAGATCTTTGGCCGCAGATCTGTGTATCGCATAGCTGGTGTTAAGACCGTTAGGTTCGTCCTTTTTCAGTTAGGATTCCCCCGATGTGTAACTTCTCGTTTGTAAGTTACTTTTTGAATGCATTGTAAGCCATGTTGGCTGCGTAGTTAGATTTGAGCTTTTTCGCTTGTAAGCTGCTATCTAGACAGATAAATTGTAAGTCTTTTTGACTCATAATGATAAATTGCTTTGTATGATTTGCTGTCTTGTTACAACAAATTATAGTTCCGCATGCGTATTGGCAAATTTCGCCTTCTGTAGTGCTATATACACACTTCGTATTTACTATCTGCCGTATAGATTCGCAGATATGTTCTTAGATCATTGGAGATCGTGCTCGCGTAGCTTTGCTATCTTGGCAGATAGGCTTGTGATTTGCCCCAGATTAAAATGCAGGTGCTATCACATCAGATAGGCCTTTGTAGATCACTTAAGATCATTTTGCGTAATGTTGCTATCACAATAGACAGACTTAAGGACGAATTTTAAATCGCATTTGTATAGCGCTTCTATCGTGGCAGATAGGCTTGAAAGATCATTTAAGATCACGTTCGCATAGGCTGCTATCGTGACCGATAGGCTTAAAAGATCGATTTGGATCATTTTCGCATTTGCTGCTATCGTGGCAGATAGGCTTAGAAGATCAATTAAGATCATTTTCGCATGAGCTGCTATCGTGGCAGATAGGCTTAGAAGATCAATTAAGATCATTTTTGCATGAGCTGCTATCGTGGCAGATAGGCTTAGAAGATCAATTAAGATCGCATTCGCATAGGCTGCTATCGTGACAGATAGGCTTAGAAGATCAATTAAGATTGCATTTGCACAGGCTGCTATCGTGACAGATCGGCTTAGAAGATTAATTAAGATCGCAATTGCGCAGGCTGCTATCGTGACACATAGGCTTAGAAGATCAATTAAGATCGCATTTGCGCAGGCTGCTATCGTGACAGATAGGCTTAGAAGATCATTTAAGATCGCATTTGCACAGGTTGCTATCGCTGCGGATAGCCTATTGCTAACAGTAATAATAAACTAAATGAAGCAATATAAACAGCTAGAAGTATGAAGTTCTTCTCATTTGGGAGAAGCTTTTTATTTTAGTACTCTCATATGGGAGAGATGCAATTACAATTCTCTCATATGGGAGAGAGAAGATTGTGCGAATCATAGCTATACAGGGCATAAGGCAACGTTGTAATAAAACGCATAAAGTGAGAGAAGTCAAGGATAGTACTTCTTAATCCAGCGCATGTTGACTGAGCTTGGGGTTGGGGTCGTTCCGTGCAACCTCTTTATGCTGCAGTAGCCACTGTCAAAGACTTCTGTGACTTCAAAAGGCCCTTCCCAATTAGCTGCGAATTTTGGGTGAGCCGCCTCTCGCATGCAATGGTCAGATGCGCGCAAGACCAAATCTCCAACTGATAAATCTCTCCGTTGGACTGTTTTATTGTACGCACGAGCAATCCTTTCTTGATACCGCTTGTTGGTCCTTTTAGCTTGCTCTCGCTTTTCCTCCAGCAAGACTGAGTCATGATCGCGTTGATTGTCGTACAATGCGTGGAAGGCCAATCTTGCCGAATTAACTTTCACCTCCGCAGGTACCACAGCCTCAGCCCCATAGCATAGGAGGAATGGTGAGACCCCTGTGGGTGTCCTTGGAGAAGTCCGGTAAGCCCACAGGGCTATGCTTAGAGAATCAGCCCACTTCTTGTGGTCATCTGCGACCATCTTGCTCAAGATCCTCAACAGCATTTTGTTGGTCGCTTCGGCTTGCCCGTTCCCTTTTGGGTAGTAGGGGGTGGAGCATATCTGCCTGATGTTGTATTCTGCTAGCTTCGCAGCCACCTGGCGATTAACAAAAGGAGTACCATTATCTGAAAGGACGGTGTTGGGAATTCCGAACCTTCATATGATGTTTTCTTGGATGAAATGGACCACAGCTAGCGCATTTGCCGTCTTCAGTGGTATCGCCTCCACCCATTTGGTGAACAGTTCAGTCGCAGTGAGAATGAAATGATACCCGTGCGAAGTTGGTCGGATGGGACCAATGAAATCTAGAGCCCATGTGTGAAACGGCCACGGTGTTCCCAATGCATGTAGATCTACAGCAGGAGCGTGCACTAGGTTTCCTTTGAATTGACACTCCTGGCAGCGTCGTACTTTGGTGCGGCAATCAGCCTCCATCGTGGGCCAGAAATATCCGATTGAGAGGAGTTGCCTGCATAATTTCGCACCTCCCTGGTGTTCCACCTGTTGAGAAAGGTCCATGACTTCTTGTGCTTCCCTGCCGTCTAGACATCGCAGCAAGTTGCCCTCATAGCCTCTTCGCCAAAGCAGGTTTTCTTGTACCACGTATCGGGATGCTTTCCTCTTCAATTTCTCAGCTTCTTTTCTCGATTCGGGTACGGTGCCCTGGGTGAGAAAATCAAAGAGTGGTTTCCTCCAATCCGCATCATCATCGGTTAGAGCGATGAGTAAAGAATCCTTGATCAGTGCGCAACTCTCCCACTTTCCTTGTATTAGTGCTGCGGCTGTTGACATGTCTGGCCAGTGAATGCCATATCTCTGAGCCTTCCGATAGATCGACACTTCGCTTTCTCCGCAAGCATGTTGGTGAATCTTCTCGAACAGCAGCTGTCCCTCTTGCTCGGAGACGCATCGCATAAGTATTCCGCCAGGGCCCTTGTAGTAAAGGGTGTTGTCATGTATGCAATACCCCTTTGTGAGTGCCCAGCTCTCGCTGCTTGTGCCTTCTGCGATGGCTCGTAAGATTGCCTTTCTCCAGTCCGCATCGTCCATGTGTTCATCGTCGCACGCGTCTTCTGTTAACGCCGACGATGTTCGCACTTCGATCGAGATTCTTGCGGGACATTTGTCTGTACTAACCTTGGATCCCAAGGTGGCCAAAGCGTCTGCATGCCTGTTGTCCGCTCGGGGCTTGTGCTCGTACCTAACGTCGCAGAATTGCTGCACCAGCTTTTGTACCAAAGTCTGGTAGGACAGAAGATTTATCTCCTTCAAACCGTACTCGCCCGAGGCTTGCTTGACAATTAGCTTGGAATCCCCCATGACCGTCAGGTTGCTTACTTCCAAAGCCTTCGCTGCACGAAGTCCCGCTATGAGGGCTTCATATTCTGCCTCGTTGTTGGTGACTGCGAAGTCAAGCTTTGCGGACATCTGTATGACCTCCCCATCTGGCTTGGTCAAGACTATCCCAATGCCTCCACATTTCCTTGTTGACGAACCGTCGAAATGGAGCGTCCAATAGGGTACATCGACTGCATATATTTCAGGTCCCTCGAATTCTTCTTCGATCACGGGCTCGTGACTATTATCGGGGAACTGTGCCAACAGATCCGCCACCGCCTGCGACTTGATCGCTCGCGGTCGCACGCATGTAATATCGTATTGAGAGATGGTCATGTACCATTTCGCCAATCTTCCCCCAGGAGTGGTGTGAGTCAGAAGATATCGTATGGGATCACTTTTTGTGACCACTACCACTTTGTGCCACGCAAAGTAGTGTCTCAACTTCTCTATTACGAAAAATAGGGCAAGGAAATGACGCTCGATGTCCGTGTACCTTGATTCGGCGGGCTGCACGATGCGAGAGATGTAGTAGATGGGCCTTTCTTGGCCCTCGTACTCCTGAGCCAAGAGTGCTCCTATGGACTTCCTTGTTGACGTCAGATACAGCAGAAGTGGTGATCCTAATTGAGGTGCGATCATTATTTTTGAAGACGTCAGCAGCTCTTTTAGTTTCCCGAACGCAGCTTCGTGCTCCGGAGTCCAGCTATATACGGCATCTTTCTTGAGAAGGATACTAAAACAGCAGGTGATTTCGGCAATCGCTGGGATGAATCTCCGCAGATATGATAACTTTCCCAAAAATGTCTTCAGGGCACTTTGGTTATGGGGCGGCGTCATTACAGTGATGGCTGATACTTTCGCAGGATGAGGCTCGATTCCTTGGCGATGCACCACGCATCCCAAGAACTTCCCTGATGTTACCCCGAATGCGCACTTCATGGGATTCATCTTCAGTTGAAAGCGTCTGCATCTATTGAACACTTTCCGTAAATCCGCCAAGTGATCTGCCTCCTGCTTGGTTTTAACCACCAGGTCGTCCACATAAAATTCCACTTCTTTGTGCATCATGTCGTGGAACAGGGCCATCATGGCCCGCTGATAAGTTGCACCCGCATTTTTTGAGACCGAACGGCATCACCGTGTAGTTGAATACCCCCACTGGAGTAATAAATGCGGTTTTCCGCGCATCTTCAGGGTCCATCTTGATCTGGTTGTACCCGCTGAAGCCGTCCATGAAACTGAACATGCGATGACCCGCTGTCGAATCAATAAGCAGATCAATGTTGGGGAGCGGAAAATCGTCCTTTGGGCAGAAACGATTGAGATCCCGGAAATCCACGCAGATGCGAAGCTGTCCGTTCTTCTTTACCACTGGCACAATGTTGGCCAGCCATGTGGGATGATGATTCGGCTCTATGAACTTGGCGTCCAGGTGTTTGACAATCTCCTGTTTGATCTTCACGTTAAGCTCCGGCCTGAAGCTTCTTGCGCTCTGTTTTACCGGCTTAGACCCCTGAATTATGTCTAAACGGTGCATAGTGATACTTGTGTCCAGACCGGGCATCTCATCATACTCCCATGCGAACACATCCTTGTATTCAGTTAGGAGCTGTAGCAGTCCTTTCTCCTCTTCGCTTGTGAGGTCCGCACTTAGAAAGACTGGCCTTTTCTTTTCTTTGTTTGAGCTTAGGAATACCTCCTTTAGCTCTTGCTTTTGCGGTCTGGGTTTGTATTCCATGCATTCAGGTGCTTCCTTGAGCTTCTCATCTGGAGTGCTCTGCATTGGCTTTTCTGTTACCGCAACCTGCTCGATTTGGTTGATTTGCTCAGGGATATCCCCATGCCCGCGTGAGGACATCCTCGCGCACCTTCATATGTGATAGCACTTCTTCCCGTTGGCGTAGAAACTCTCTATGTCCTTGCCTTCGGGGTCATGCTTTGCTATTCTCTTCAGAGTATACACGTTCTTTCGCTGGTAAGCGATCCGCGGCGCCTCTTCCCGTGTGGGCGGCTTTTCCTTGGCATCCTCCCTTGTCACCATCACTCTCGCAGGTGACTGATCCTTGATATCTTCCCATAGGGGTAAAGGAGTAGGGTTGAATGGTCCCGCTGTTTGCTCGTCTGCCATCTCGGTGAACCACACCGCCTCCCTGAGATGTGCTTCATCCATGTTGAATGGATTCGTTGAAGCCGGTATCTCGACTATTTTATCGTTCCAAATAGCTTTCATGACTTGGTGAGCTGTTGAAGGGACCGCGTCAAAGCGATGAATCCAGGCTCGACCTATGATCATGTGATACGTTGTGTTCGCATCAATGACATAGAACTTTGCTGAGCACTTGATTTTGCCGATCTGGACGCCCAGGCGAATCCATCCTATCGTCATTCTGGAGTCGCTTCCAAATCCCATCAGCGGAGATGGACGCCTGACAATCTTGTAATCGGGGATCCCTGCTAGCTTCAGTGTGTGGAGCGAAACCACGTTAACCGCTGCTCCTCCGTCGACGAACGCTCTTTTGAACTCGACGCCATTGATGATGGCTGTCACATACAGAGGCCTCTGGTGGCTCGCATCTGTCTTTTTGTCGCTGGCAGAAAAGGTCCTAATCTTTTCTGTAGAGCGAGACGCCCTGATGACTTTCCCATTGGAGACAATGAGGTCCTCTTCGTAGTCTTCTGCTATCCTTAAGATCGCTTTTGTCATCTCCATCCGGCATTTCTCTGAGAAGTTCATCTCATCAAAGAATCTGCTGAAGCCGTGCGACCCCTTCATCCGGTCGGCACGTTCTTCCTCCGTGTCTACACTGTAGTCCTCATCATCATGGACTTCGGCAATGATGGGTATACCATCCTCTGCGACCTCTTCCAGATCGACAATCGAGATCATGGCGACCTCTTTACCTTTCGAGTCTTGCTCCGCATGGGCAGGAAGTGGATTGTTGCGCACATCCTTCCTGTGATCGCTGACGATCAGCTCGCCATTATTCATCTTTTGGCTGAATACAATCCTGAGCTTCTTACAGTCCGCTGTGGGATGCATGACCTTGCCGTGGTACTCGCACCACTTCGGGTACCTCACCATCTCCTTGGAGGGTGCTCTCTCGAGTGGCGCTAGGACACCGTCCTTGCGCCACTGCCTGCAGAGGTCGCTTGCTTCTTCCACTGAACATGTCAGAGGTGGTGCGTCGAAGTTCACAATCTTTGCCTGCTTCTGGGGTGAAACTGTATTGACTTCAGCTTCGCGTCCCCTCTTATAGCTGAGTCTCCCGATCTTGAAATTAGTACCGCTCGAGGATCGCTCCAGAGCGTTTTTCTTTTTCTGCCTTTCCACTATAGGCTCGATGTTCTTCGTGCATTCGATTAGTTTTGAAAACGTGGGCGTTTGCAGGTTGATGAGCATACCTTTGTATTCATCTCGCATGCACTGCAGGCATATCTCTACGAGCCGACTTTCGAGCATCGGATCTTTGCATTCCAAGGACTTCCCCCTGAACTTCTTGATGAAAGTTATCCCGTCCTCCTCGCGCTTCTGATACATCCGCGAGAGGTGGATCATTGTCACATTTTCTTCCATCAGGAAGAATTTGGTGTAGAACTTTTGGACCAGGTCATCCCAGGTCTTCACAGATCCGGCCTCCAACGTCCTGTACCACTTGTACGCTACGTTCCCCAAGGATTTTGGGAACTCTCGCATCAGCAGTTTGGGATCGGCTCAATATGGCCCCATGACATCGATGAAACGCATGACATGTTCATGAGCGTTTCCATTGACATCTTCGAACTTGTCCCATTTAGGAGCCTTGTACCCCACCGGGTTAGGCATGAGATAGATCTCTCGCGGGATAGGTGGATCGTTGTCTAGCTTCGGGATGATGGTATCCGCGAATGATTGGTGAGCCAGAATAGTGTCCATGCGCTTCTGCAGGGACGTCATACATTCTGGAATGTTTCCCTCGGTAACAGGAGGAGGGGTTGCCGCAGGCGGAGGAGACACGTATGCCGCCGGAGGATTGGGGACATATTGGCCGTTCGCGTTGCCCCAGATTGCCGTTGGAGGAGGCAAGGGATACTGCGAAGCCGGGTTAGGTACCAGAGCCGGAGGCTGAGGAGTATGAGCAGTGAGAGGCAACATTTGAGATGTTGACCCTTGAATTGAAGGTAGCTGCGTAGTCGTCGGTGGAGTCTGCAGATTAGGGTTGGGAGGTGTGGTTGATACTCCCAGTCCTTGAGCGGTAGAGGCTCCTCCTCCCTGAGAAACGGCGGTGGCTAGTGCAGGGTTTGGCGCAAGAGTCCCCAGGACAGCCATGATCCGTTCTAACTGCGCAGATTGAGCTTTGAGAGCCTTCGCCTGACTCTGGATGGTAGCGTCCAAGGTCTCTAGCGTCGGGGCTTCACCGGTGGCCGTAGGAGTGCGGCGGGCCTCCTCTCCTGAGGCGGCTTCGGTGGAAGGCGATCTGTTACTGACATCATCCTCCTAAGACACGGTTGCTTTTGCTGGTAAGTTCACGTCGGGTTCACCAAAATGTGCACAAGAGATTCCGGCGAGGAGAACTCCGTGTACACCGTAAGTAGAGGATCAGAGATAGCACAGGAAGAGTTGGGTTGTGTGTAGGGAGAGAGTAAGGCAGTAGTAATGTCTTAGAGAGAGACAGAGGTTTGGCAGAGCTTCCGCGTATGGCTAGTGTGTTCTCCCTTGTATGGAAAGGTTAACGTCCTATATATAATGGAGAATGTTACCGTTGCAGTGTGGTTAATGCGCCCATCAATGGCGGCTTAATTAGCTTAACCACAACGGCACGTTCGTCAGCGTATATAGGGACCGTTACAGCACGTTATGCGCGAATACCGGAACCGTTACGAGGTTGACCGGGTTTGACCGGATTGACCGGGTTTATGGAGCTCGTGCCATAAATCTCTCAAAAGCAGTTACTAAAGGTCGCGTGCGGGCTTGGCTCGCACGCGACATGACTTACTCTAGCCTCCAAACCACTAAGTCCCTACAAGTCCCGTGCAGTGGTATGCGAGGGCTCTGTCTCGCAGCCCCCACGTGGATCAGCGCCGCTGGTGATCCAGTGTGTGTGGAGCACAATCTGGTGTGCTGGATGGTTGCCACGTGGCCAAGATCTGTCAGCTCAGAAAGCACTATCTACAGTTGGTTACTCTATTGAAAACAATTATATTGCACATCTCTAAGCGCTGCATATTTTAAAGTCAGCATCACACTGAGTCCAGTGCACTGAGGTTCTTGCCGATTGGTAAGCGACATTCATGCATGGATTTTAAATCAAATAAATATAGAAACCATAAGCAGCTAGTGCACATGTCTGATATCTCCTCCACTTACCCTTCAGAGTAGTCAGACTGAAGAAGGTCCAAGTAGGTATCCCACTTGTTTCCAATCACCTAGAAGAAAAGCAACCAACACACGAGTAAGGAATAAGAAACTGCTGAAATAACAGCAAACCCTAGAAACATAAATATAGAGCTAATCATACTGGAGATCCAAAGAAGACATATTTCCTTTAGGTCATCGGTTTTCAACAGTAACTTCATTCGTACGAATTAAAGCGCTTGGAGCCAATTCCAATCTGGTGCGAACCAGGAATATTTCTTTGAAAGGATCAATCATTCACTCTACCAAAACCCTAATTTTGTTAATTATACTATATAATCATGTATATGTAAAAGGCTTCTTTCGTTCAAATCATCGAATTAAACCTACAACTTCTTGTTCAAAGCGAAGGAAAAAGCTTTCTACTTTGGAGTGGAGATGAAACGAACATTTCCGCAGGTGAAGCAGCGAAGTGATCATCTTCGCTCCGGCGATTCTTCGTCTCTCTCTCTCTCTCTCTCTCTGCACGCGGATGGTGGCAAGATGTTTTCAAGGCAACGAAAACTGCACCACAGCCAGCAAACCCCATAGAGAAGCAGTTGGGAAATGGAAAGAAAACGAGGGGGATGTAGAGCGACAAAGAGTCGCCTGAAAAACGCACCTGCAGGTGCAGATCTTATACCCAAAAATACGAGGTCTGAAAGAAGGAAATCCGAACGGAACCAACAAACCACCACCAGAAGGATAATCTCCAAGAAGAGGAGACAGGCACAAGTGATTGGAATGACCCAGTAACACCAAAGCTACTGACCACCGATCGGAGTCATATGAACAATTTGTTCACATTCAAGACTATAGTAGTATGCTTAAAAGTAGAACAAATTATTCAGCTATCAATTTTTTTGATTAAATTAATTTCCCACAATACATAGTTATTGATAATCCATAAGAATCTGAATCTGAATCCTGAAACTTTACAAAAATTATAGAATCATACAAATAAATCACAACAATACCAAGTTCTAATAGCTCTTACTAATAGATGTTCATTATTCAGAGAATGCATTAAAGAAAATACCTGCTAGTGCCCAACTACTCTCCAATTGACGAAGATCAAGTTGTAGTAGTACCAATAGTTTCATTCACCTACTGGGTCAAAAAAGACAGAGGCAGTTAGTAAAGCCCTAAATCCGGTGACGAGGAGAAAAGCTAGTGAAGCCCTAAATCAAATCCGGAAAATCCCTAAATCAGATGACAGAGGCAGTTAGTACATCGAGAAAAGCTTACCAGACTGCCGATTGTGAAAGCCAGTGTACGCCGATTGAAGTATACGCCGACCGACAGTTTCGTTCACCCGAAATCAGTAGTGAAACCCTAAATCAGATGAGGAGAAAAATTAGTGAAGCCCTAAATCATATCAGGCTGCCTTCTCCGACGGTTGTCCGGTCAAGGAGGAACGCCTTCTCACAGATGGATGGGTCGGTTAGCGAAGATTGGGGATAGGTTTACAGGAGAAGACGGAAGGGTTGTTGGGATATGTTCTAATATATTTTGATAAATAAAAGATCGTGAAATTTTTGGGGCGCGGGAGTGGGTAATTTTTGGGGCGGGAGTGGGAAAATTTTTGGGGTAAAGTTTCCGTCGTAAATTTAGTTATATATGACGGTAATATTATATACGGTTATTAAACTCTTATAAATACGACGGTAAATAAGTCTAGCACGGTAAAATTGTAAAATACGACGGTTTAACAGTGACCGGCGTATTTATTAAAAAAACGACGGTTAGTTTTATGTTACCGTCTTTTTAAGCGACATCCAGTAACTAAACTGGTCTATATAAATGAATTTTGCAATTGTTTATTAAATTCGTGTACGTTGCACCCTGTGAAATATCCATTTAATTAAAACATATTATATTTTATTTTATTTATGGAAATGAAAAAAAAAACAGTTGTAATTGGTTATTAGACTTATGGAAGAAAGTTAACATAAAACTAGAATTTATTATGTATTGAACCTTAATGAATTACCTCTAAATATGTGAAGACAATTATTCCGAAAGCTATTTTATGTCTAGAAACAAAGATTTCCTAATGTATACGGATGCATTGCATAAAACATTAAAATTATATGCAATGTGACATGTATTGTCAAGTTGTACTTTATTTCCAAGTTCCCTTTTGAGTATGAAGGGGAAGACAAAACTTCATTTAGTTATAAATAGAAACGAAATACCAACCCTATAGTTATTTTATTTATGACCTCACAACTTTTTCTAATGTATATATCAGTACCAATTTTTTCCCTTGAGCATTCTACTGAATTACAATTAGTTCAGTAAAATGCTCGATTTGGTATGTTTTAGCAAGAAAATTGTTAGTGTGCAAACTCGAATTTAATTTTTCTCATCTCACAATTTCACACATAATCATGAGATCGATGAAACATTGATTTCTATACTTTATGTTGGTAAAAATCATAAACTTGAAAGGTCCTATATATCGTTGATAGTGCCAAAATACTGAGCAATTAAAAATAAATGTAACAAAACTCCATAGCGACCAAGTTTATGAAGAAGTCCTCATTGTTTATTTGATTTCAATACATTCTTTTAATAAGTTTATCTCAAAACAGGTGTAGTCTATAAAAAAAAAAGTAAAGAGACATGCTTTGATACATTACATTCCTGCTTGCCTATTTTTTCCTTCAAATTCACACTATTCCAATTCTTAACACAAATAGAAAAAAATATAAAGAATTATAGTGGATTAGTAGTACCTATAGTTTGAATTTTGTGGGGAATCGATACCCATAGTTTCAATTGCAACATCTACGGTACCCATACTTTCAATTTCTTGCAACGTGATACCCTCCGTTAACTTTCCAACCGTATGTTGGATGAAAAAAGAAATAAAAAAAAATCTGGTGTGCGCTAATTCTCACCCCTACAAATTTGTAAATAGTTTTTATAAAATATTTAATTTATTTATTTATTTACACACACACATGTGTATGTAAAAATATATATTTTCATTTCAATAATCAAAATTTCAATTTTTTTATTCACAATTCTAGATTTTATATAGTCTTAAATATATTTAATTTAATTATTGACTTGTCATAGTAATGTTTAATAAATTTATTATAATTTTTTTCATCCAACGCAATATATATAGTAATAACTTCTAATTTTTATGTAATAATGTGATTTTTTTATTTTTTTTTAAATATATTACTTATTTTAATATATTAGTAAATAATTAAATTTTCGAAATCAAAATTATGTTTAAATTTTAAATTTGTGGGTAAAAGTTGCAAATGTATAAGAAAATGAAATTAAAATTTGAGGCACACTAGTTTTTTTACATATTTCCATCCAACATACGGACGAAAAATTAACAGAGGGTTCAACAGTTGCAACAAATTGAATGTATGGGTACCATATATGCTAATGAAAATGTGGATACCAAATTCACAAAAAATTCAAGCTATGGGTACCACTGATGCAATTATGTGTGTGCGTAGAAATCAAGTGTTCAAGAAAATTAAAAGAAAAATGCACCCGACTCACAACATTTTATACAATGAGTCAACTATTCTTAGGTCTTAAAGAATTAGAAAGTGATCGAGTCGAAGGGTGATAACATGCATTGTATACATTATAAATAATCAAGAAAAAAATTTATGGAGGGACTTCCCACCGTTAACCAATTTGAGTTGACAATCACTGCCTTCGAATCATATTACGTTCGTGTCTGTTATAGAAATTTTAAGGTTCTGGTAATTTTCCGAAAACAAATTTAGTAGTAATATGTTTCTCCAAGAATATTTATTATTGTTTTTTTTAAAATACATATTCAACCGTTCTCATTCATCATTAAAAGTAATAATTGCAATGGTTGAAACATGAAATATAATATTACATTACATGAACAATTAGTTTGCAAAATAAAAATATATCACTTCAAATTGGTGCTAGCTCAAGTGGTGCGTTTAGAAGTCCCTGCATGAAGTCTTGGGTTTGAACCCAGTAGACAACAACACATGTAAGTCTCAAAAACAAAAAAAGATCTCTAAATATCGCTTCAAACCACTTTGACAACACTAGTTGTAATCTAGTCTAGCAAGTACTGAGCACACGTCGTCTCGTCCTTTACATCCGCAGTTGCAACATGTGATTATTCCAGCTTCAACAAGACCACGCGGAGAAGGATCTATCATAGACAATAATAGGGAGGAAATGGTTAGAATTTTTCATGTGTTCGAAAGATGAGGTGAATCTATGTTTATCGTACCTAAAATCTACAACAATAGTTTCTTAACAAGGGAAATGAGCTGATGGAAGAACAATTACCAGCGTGAATATTTTCGAGTTCAAACTGAATAAATCTAGAAAGAAAAGCATCTTCTTCGTCTAGATGAGTTTGAGAAGAAGCCCCCTCTAATTCAACAAGGAACACTTCCTTGGAATTGGGATTTTCACCATCATCTCGACAATCAACTTCTCGGAGTTGGTCATGATCAGGTTCTTTACATTCTTGGATGTGATGTCGTCTCGGATGAAGACCATAGAATATAAATCGAGCGACTTCCTTGAGTGACCTGAATTGTTTTTTGTTTGATTTCTCATGATAATAAAACTGCAATAATGAAACAGTAGCGAAGAGGTGTAAACATTTAACAAAAATACTGTAATTTTAGAGAGAAACTAGATAAAACTATGACAAGATGATATAAGCTAGTACCTTCTCCAAACGCCCGTTACTGACACGTTTTGTTTTGTTGTAAGTCCAGCCTTCCAAACGCTTTGACAAGTTTAGATGGCTTGTGCAACGACACGGGTTAGATTTTGAAAGTTGCTGCAGTAAAAATATAAATAATTTCATATAAGCAAGCACACATCTTAGAAACCGATTGTCCTTCATGACTTATTCTTAGTGTTTTATTGGAAATGGTTTGATAAACAAAGAAACTAATACATGATCCCTAATCGAATTACTACTAGCTATCTTTAGATCAAAAAAATTGTTAGAAAAGGATAACAATATGTTAATATTTGACCAATATGTCAACTTTAAATGGGAAATTAGTAAAAAAAAATTAACATTAGGGGATTGCAAATCCAATTAATAGCTATGATTGTACAATGGAGGCTTTCAGAAACTAAAGAAAATCGTAATGAACATGCACTCTCTTAACCAAATCAAGAAACTAAACAACGTTATTACCTCGCCAAATTGTAGAACAAGGTTCAAATATTCCTCCGATATTTTGAAGAATATGGGCTGGGATTTCAATACAATTACAGAAGAGCAACAGTGGCTCCCTTGAGGGGTCAATTCCATCTTTGTAAATTGAAAGAAGGTGAAGTAGATGCGAGTAAAGGTTTCGGAAAGGTTACAAGGTGCAAGAAAATGTAGAGGAATACTTTGTAGAGCTTTTACGCACCTAATCACTACATTATCTATAGAAATTTTAATTTGTCATTACTCATGTACGTTGCACCGGATGAAGTATTATATGGAAGAAGCATTAAAGTTACAGTGCAATGCATATGAACATATGTAAGACATATTTAATTACTACCTCAGAAGAATGTATATAGTGGATCTGAAAAGCGGGACACTGTATATCACTGATTTTTTATTATTTTATTTTACTGTCTGAGTCAAATTTTGGCTGGCTATATTATCTACTAATAATTGTTTATATTTAAGGTATATCCAATTGGAGAACCAACATGAAAAGTAATTAAATAAATTGAAAATAACTGTGACACGTGCCACTTATCATTCTATATAATTCTTAACATGTTTGTAACTTTGCACAATTCAATGTATATGTATTGTCATTTTTTCAAGCATTCTTTTATATTCATGTTTTTCTCTTTTTTATATTAAAATTTTTCTTTTACATAGAAAAAGATTGTTTATTTCCATATTCTTCTTTACTATGTTAAGAAGGTGGAAGAACTTCATTAATCTAATTTTGAAAAAACACAAACCATCAAATTTTCATTAGAAAATCATTTCTAGTTAGAAAAAAGAACCATCAACTTTCCATTTATGAACCCCATAATAATTTTCATGTCTGTATATTTAACAATATTTATGTTTCTGGAACTATTCTTTCGTACACTTGTAATTCCAATGAAAATCTCAATTTTGTAAATTTATGGTGTGAAATAGATATAGAATATACTCTTAAATTAGTTTCTTCTTATGCCATGTATGATGTGCATGATCATGCTATTAATGAAATAGTTAATATGATGATAAGTTTTATGGTAACTGAAAGAAAACTACTTAACATACAAGTGTCCATAATAATTGTGAATAAGTAATAAAGCAGATAACTTCTCAAAAAAATGTAATAAAGCAAATGAGTGTGAGACATATTGTTTCTAATTGTAAGTGTCTTTTCTTATGTATTAAGTACGAAACCATAGACAAATGTATCAAAGTATAGAACAATAAAGAATAATTTGTTAAATATATTAAGTGTTTTATTTTTAATTAAAAAAAGTGTAATACAAATATTGAAATACGATAAAAGCAGTATTCCACAGATCCTATCATTTTTTTCTCACATAGCTTTATAAAATCATATAGGAATGTGGCGGTAATATGAATGGGATACTCTGTAAATAGTCAAACAGCTTAGCGAGGATGTAGTTAGTGGTTGCCACAATGCTTTGTGTACTTGAACCATGTAAGATATGTTGAATTCATATGTCGATACATGTTTGATGGGAAAAATTATTACTGTAGCAGCAAACATTTTGTGAACAGCAAGAACTTGAGCAAGAAAATATTTACCACTTGATAACACCTTGTGAATGGTTAAAAGATTAACAATTAAATGATGAAAAATCACCCGTCCTGATAGTGATCGGCCTAGAAAAGCTTGAATTTTATTACTATATACTTACATGTTTAAGGATCGACACAATGGTAACTAAAAGGTTTAAGAGATGAATTTGTCTTGTATTTTATATTTTTTTTCTCTAAAAAATATATTTTACTTTTAAATTATTAATTTTGTCAAATTCTTGCACACACACAAAAAAAAATCAATTAAGGTAATTCTTATGGAATGAACAATACAACAACGTATAATAAAGCTTGAGAAAAATGAAAAGATGAAAGCACTTTCACATTATAATTGATTTTGAGAAAATGTAAAACTGATGATAAATGAGAAACTTACTTGATTTCCAGATGAAATGACATAAACAACGATCCTTTTTTTGCTCCAAATTATTGTGTCGTTCAGGAGGTTCACGTACATAAGAGAAAAATAACCAAAATAAGGGAACATATTATACTAACTAGCAACAATAATTTCTTCAATGAATGTTGATGCACTCACGAAAGACATTGAAAACACGACAATTGTGCATTCATTCTTCGAACGTGAGAAGGTGTAGCATTGCAGAAAAGTTGGGACGCAAAAGCTAATAACTCACTGGACACGATAGAATTTCAAGATCAGGAATGCGGAACGTTATAATGAGGTGGAGAGGTTGTTCGCTATGAAGCGAAAAGTATTTTGCGGCTACTGGAATCGAATAGCCCTAGCTACGTGAGTTTATATAGCAAATAATAAAAAAAAAAAAAAAAAAAAAAAAAAGTTGGGCTTTTTCGCAACTAACAAGGGTTGCTAAGCCCAGTCCAACAACAACAGTGATTGTATGCTTACTCTCACTCTCATTTTGCTTGAGTATAGCGATTGCATTCCTTGGATGGTGAAGTAGACATTGTCTAGTATTTACAAGTGTGTGGATACATTTTTAGTTGTGTCTACATGCAGTTGGCCAGTGTTACATTAACAGCCAACACTATTAGTTTGTCATTATAAACCCCACCCCCCCCCCCCCAACACACTGTGCGAATTAATGACAGTAGCCCCAGATTGGCTCACACCATTTAGAAGCTAACGGGATCAATGAATTCTCTTCAATATATCACTTCTTAGGTAGTGATTCGGCTAGTAGGACTTGCGTGACAAAATAGAGTGTTCTTTATCAAAATTCCGTTCTAAGCTCTGAATTTCGGGATGGTTGACTTGAAAGAAAGAGATTAAAGAGATTAAGGTCCTTGATTAAGGTCGTCTTGGTTGTTCAAGTGAGGATGGGCTGCATGGAGAAGGAGTATGAGGTGATGAAGGCTGCTAATGTAACACACCCCCCCCCCCTATCCCACGCCGGATGATCTATACAAATCTCAAGACTCAAGGCAGTGTCATTTTCTAAAAGCACAACTGTACCCAGTAAGGATTTAACCCAAGATCATATATGACTGAATAAAATCATGAATAACCAACCTATATTAACAAGAATTGCTACTTACATTATAAAAGAACAGCTCTTCATGTAATGCTATTATGAATGTGCTTTCTATCTCGTGATTCTAGAGTGTTTGCTGCAGAGTTTAATAAAATGCATAAGAAAAAGTAGTCATAACTCATAATAAGTCTAACTAATAAGTAAAATCATAAGTAAAACATTTAAACCAAGTTGTTAATAAGTAACCTGGGTTGAAGAAGCTTATAAAGTTGAAGTTAGCTTTAAAACCCCTACTACCCAAGCACATATATGTTTAACTTTGTGCATTTAAAAGATCCCACTGTTTATGAAACCGTCTAGCTGTTGTAAACTATGGTGTAAGAATGTTGTTTCTCAAAAACAAAATTGCAATGGCTTTTTTTGTTTTGGACGTACATTATATATATATACAGATATGCACATCTAGATCTATATTTATAAATAAAAATAGGAAAGTGCTCTCATAGTGTGACATTTATTATCCAAGTTACGAATCATAAGAGGCCAATGAAAATGTTGTACGTCCTTTAAATGATGGTTTGTCGTATAAATTACTAAGTTACAAAATTATAATTGCGATTGTAACGGATGAACTTTAATTTTTTATTATTATTAAACAAATTTTCACTAATATTACACTATTATAATATCAAATGAATTTAATTGTAATATTAAGTAAAAAATATTATATGCATGTGCATTAGTGGAATATTTTAATCACGCTTAAGTTATTTTGATGAATAATGTAATGCAATTAATATTATATAGATATTAGTGATAAATTAATTAAATATACAACAAAAAACATCTAAATTACATATCATAAGTTATGTATATTATATATATATGTTTATAAATACTTGATTACTGTACACACAAGTTTATGCAAATGGAAACAAGTGCGAGAAATTCGGTGTCAAATATATTTTATTGATGATTTGATGAAGTGGATTACAATCTCTGATAGTAAATTTCTAAACAGAAATTAAATCCCCTGATTCTTCTCCTGAAACGCCGAACGAGGGCTTCGCAGCTTGATCTCGGATCGAACGGATGTGCGGCCTTCGATTTTGACGAAGAACGCGATGAAGGTCTCGAAGAACACAAACGTCGAACGAGGGCTTTAGAGGCTTGATCTCGGATCGAACGGATGAATATCTTCGATGTTGATGAAGAACTGGACGAACTCCTTGAAGAACACGAAGAACGGCTTGAAGATCTTCGAGTTTCTTGAAGAACGTGGATAGAGATCTTCAACGGCTTGAAGGACTCGATGATGATCTTCGAAGAACTTGATGAAGAACTTCGAAGGGCTTGATGATGATCTTGATGATGGATGAACTCGTCGGGGCTTCGATAGCTTGATCTTCAGAGCTCTCTCCTTCTCGCAAGATGTAGTTGTGTCTGGGTAGGATCGTCGAAGGTCTCGAAGATCGTTGATGATCTTGTGGACGAACTCTTCAGGGCTTCGATAGCTTGATCTTCAGAGCTCTCTCCTTGCAAGATGTAATTGTGTGTCATTTATGCCTAGGGATGGCCCTTTTATATAGGCATGGGCTGACTTGTTGGCCAAGGTAGAAAATAAATATAATTATTTATTTATTTATTTTCTGCATGAATTTGACAAGTGGCGCAACACTATTGGCCGGGCTTTCTAGTCTTGATAGCTGCATCATTTTGACAAGTGGCACTCTTTGAATGGCCTTACTTGTTGACTTGTAGCCATATCATGTAGTGACGTGGCGTCGCCATAAGCAGTCCTTTGATTGTAAATAAGACTTTATCTCATTTACAATTTAGTCATTTCTTAATTATTACTTAAGGGTAGCAATTTGGCAGCGAATGCTATTTGATCCCACCATTTAATTAGGCGATAATAGACACGTGGCACTATTTAATTGGCCGCAAATTTTGTGTGTCTACAAATGCCCCCTCGAGACTTGTTTGCCGGCTTTTGAACTTGTTGGCGGACGAGTCTCGATAAACATATATTTTTCTTTTTTCCTTTTCAAGTTTCAGCCCAAAAGCAGCACTGGTGAACTTCAATCTACTTTTTTATCAACTTGTTTTTCTTCCTCCTTCTTCATCTTTTATTTTTAAATATGACTTCCGTGCGGAATTTTAATGTTGGAGAAAATCCCCGACACTGATCGAGCCACTGAACAGTATCATTATCACCCCATGGCAAAGCACACATTTAAAATTTCCCTGTGTACACATTCCTTGAGCCTGCTGGCACAACAGAGGGACTCCAACAAACATGGAGTATAACTCCCCCATTATTTATTTTCTTTTGGAAACAACCTTAATTAAAACCATAGGGAGATTTTTTTTCTCTCTGAATTTTCAGAGAAGCCAGGCGGTGGATTTTTTAGACCAAGGAAACTTTCATCAAGCACTAACAAGGAACGTTCCTTTCTTTCTTAAGGTACTAAATATCCTCTTGTGTCAATCTTGGAACAGTGGTATATATTTTCTGAATTAGGAAACGTTTTAAACCAGCTTTAGGAATATTTGCTTTTCTTATGGCCAAGATCCAATATGGCGTGAAGAATTCCTATTTTGGAAAGATCCCTAGCAGAGCTTAGGAAACCATCCTATTATTTCCTCACGAGCCTCTCTAGAACCTTCTTTATCCGCCCTCAACCTCTATAAAAGAGCTATTGTATGATGGAGAAGAGTGCGTCAATTTAACCATCAGAGCGAGCATGTAACTTGATTAGCATTCTTCTCCGCATTCTTGTTTCTTCCTTTTAATTGCATTCTCTGATTTTTTTCCTTCTTCTTCTTTTCCCTTGCAGATCCTTCACTGTGATGAGAGGGCTAGATCTCCGAGCAGCCATCTAAGATGGTACCTCAGCTAATTTTAAAGTTGTTTCTCTTAATTTTGGCCCATCATAATAGGTGCGCTTATTTACTTAGTGGCGGCTGCGCATACAAGATGCACTCCGGCTATACATTTGATTTTTCCTCTCCTTCAGCCAGCTCCTACCGTGGTCAGACTCGCATTAGAGTCGTGAAGATACGAATGGAAGAAACCCTGTGAGCGGATCGATCTCGACTTGATCGGCATGGAGACGAGCTCGCCCCTCCGCTGCTGCTGTTGTGTTTCCTTCACTGGCATTGTATGTAGCTGATTTTGATTCTTCCAATCATCAGGCCATAGCCTTTGTTGGATAACTAACAGGGCGTAGTTTGCTTCAGCGGCCGTTGTTTCTTTCCACGCTATTCCAGCGTGATTGGCTACCGTTAGAGCGTTGCTGCCATTACTACTCTGCTTGCTCGTTTGGGTGAAACGAGGAAGCTTTCGGCTGTGAACCTGACGCATTGTGGGTTTGCTTTCCCACGCAAAGTTCTCTTTGACACGATTACCTGTGCTGATGTGTTCTAGTTGCTAATCTTTCCAATCGGCATCGAGATTGGTGTTGTGTTTTCTTCAACCTGCAGTAGTGACTATGGCCGCCTGGCTTGTTGTCGCTGCTATATTATTTCATTCACCATCAAATCAAGCCATTCTCGATCTCTCTTGACGAATAGGTGAGATGATTCGCCCCCTAGTTGCGATCTCCGGTAGTCATGTTGCGGTCTCACTTGCGCAAATCCGTCTTCCGTTCAACACCTATAACTGCTTCCTTCGCCACCGTTCGCCATTGCAGGCTGACCTAGGCCATACAACTATGCATGCTTATCAAACTGTTACCTAATCATATCGCGGTAATCTTTCTTTGGCGATGTAATGAACAAGATAGCTTCATCAATTTTTCTCTGGCGATATAATGAAAGAGCTAGCTTCATCAATGAGTTCGAGCAGGTATTCTACACCCATCGTCTTCTCTCTGATCAACAGTTTAATAGGAATATTGTTTTCTCCTTTTTTTCTTTTTTTTTTTTTTCTGTTCAACAAGTTTCAGCCAGCCGCTGGAAACCATGTACGACGGGGTGTGATTCTTGACTTTCATTCATGTCAGCTATAGCAATTTAAATTTTACTAAGCTCAGCTTGCTGTTGCTCTTTTCTCCACACTCAGATACCCGAGCTACCACATCAGTTGTGAAAGAGGCTAAGTAACACTAGAAACCTTCAATTGGCGTTGCTCTCTGTTTGTGGGAATGTGGGAATACACACTGGAGGTCTGGAGCCAACTTGCTAAAACTCATTAGATTAGGGGTCCTTACAATCGGAACATGCATAATTTTCTTGCAATAATAGCTAAACCAATTCATGTTGTCTTTGATAATGATTAATGAACATAGAGATCTAGCTTTCTTTGGTGATCCTATCTGGCCCCAGAATCAGAAAAAAGACAACTACCCCCTCTTTGAAGCCAAGTGAAACAAAACAGCGGTGGTCATTTAATTATAGCTGGTGATCAGTGGAAAAAAAAATCCTTCCAAGTTTGAAGCAATGCGTTTTTTTTCCACATATCCTAACTTTGTTAATTTTATCTCATGTACCTTGCTTGGTCAGTGAAAAATTATCCTGCTCATACCTCTGCATGCTGAGTATGCTTGTTAACTTTCAATCCTTTGCACACTATCGCTAATTGCTTTTTTTCTTGCTCTGTCAGGTTCTCGCCTCAGCCTTATCAGCGATCAATTACTTGGCTCGTGTTTTTTTTAGAGGGTTTTGCACGGTGTTCAACGGCTCGGTCCGGCACTTGCTTCTTCGTAAGGGTGTATGTAGTGTTCAACGACTCGGTCCGGCACATGCATCTTTGCGAGGGTGTTCATAGTGTTCAACAACTCGGTCCGACACCTGTATCTTCACAAGGGTTTTCGCAGTGTTCAACGGGTCGGTCCAGCACCTGTTCTCTTCGAGAGCCGTGTTAACACCGGAATCAACCGACTCCACACTAGCGTTAAACTTGTGTTAGAACCGTTTTAATACTGGAACAAACCGAGTTCACACTTGATCAACTCGCGCTAGAGCCGTGTTAACACCGGAATAAAACGACTCCACACTCGTTCAACTTGCGCTAGAGCCGTGTTAATACCGGAATAAACCGACTCCACACTGTGTCGTCACCATGGTGGTTTTTCAAGGAATCTTTACTTCACGGCCTTAACGTCAATTCAAGCTCCTGAGCCACAACGAAGTTTGTCCAAGAAAAGAATCCTCCATGAAGACTGTTGATGCAAGGAATCGTGTCCAAATGAAGGAACTTCCATAAAGCCTGTTCAAGAAAAGGAACCGTCATGAAGTCCGCTCAAGAAAAGGAATTGTGTCCAAGCGAAGGAACAGCCATGAAGTCCGTTCAAGCAAAGGAACCGCCATGAAGCCCGTTCAAGCGAACAAACCGCGTCCAAGTGAAGGAACCGCCATGAAGCTCGTCAAGCGAACAAACCGTCATGAAGCCCGTGCAAGCGAAGAAATTGCGTCCAAGTGAATGAACCGCCATGAAGCTCGTCAAGCGAACAAACCGCCATGAAGCCCGTTCAAGCAAAGAAATTGCGTCCAAGTGAATGAACCGCCATGAATCCCGTTCAAGCAAAGAAGCTGCCAATATAGCATGAAAGATTTTATCAAATCCAACAATGATGCTTTCATGGGGGAATAGTTGTTTTTGGAGGCTACAACTGCACTCAAGGCGATGCCTTAAGTTGCCTACGTACCCTTTTGGGGATCAAGTCGAACGTAGTTCAGTTTGGGTGCGTTCACAGTTTATACTCTTGTGTGCAAGGAGTAGTGAAGCGGTTTATGCTCATGCCTTAGGAGCTGTAAAGCAGTTTATGCTCGTACTAAAGGAGCGTTGAAGCGGTTTATGATTATGCCTTAGGAGCTGTAGACAATCTTCACATGCGAAGATCGAGAAAGTTTAGGATCTTATCCAGGAGCTCTGGTGCAGTTTATGCTCATGCTAGAGCGTTGAAGCGGTTTATGCTCATGCCTTAGGAGCGGTAAACAATCTTCTCATGTGAAGATCGAGAAAGTTTAGGCTCTTATCTAGGAGCTGTGGTGCAGTTTATGCTCAAGCTAGAGCGTTGAAGCGGTTTATGCTCATGCCTTAGGAGCGGTAAACAATCTTCTCATGTGAAGACCGAGAAAGTTTAGGCTCTTATCCAGGAGTTGTGGTGCAGTTTATGCTCATGCTAGAGCGTTGAAGCGGTTTATGCTCATGCCTTAGGAGCGGTAAACAATCTTCTCATGTGAAGACCGAGAAAGTTTAGGCTCTTATCCAGGAGCTTCGACCAATCTTCATGTGAGAAGATGGAGAAAGTTTAGGCTCTTTTCCAGGAGCTTTGACCAATCTTCATATGAGAAGACGGAGAAAGTTTAGGCTCTTTTCCAGGAGCTGTGACCAATCTTCATGTGAGAAGATGGAGAAAGTTTAGGCTCTTTTCCAGGAGCTGTAGACAATCTTCAAATGCGAAGATTGAGAAAGTTTAGGCTCTTATCCAGGAGCTTTCTCGTATCAATTTGTTGATTTTGAAGAAGTGAAATCCATCCCCTTCACATCACCTCGTCCCATCTTTGATTTGCCGTGAATCTTTCTTGGCCATTGAAGTAAAGAAAGAATTAGTGTCTTCACACTTGAGTTCTTTCTCTTCTGTGATTGGGTCGCTTTAACTTCACTTGGAGAAGCTATCTTTAGCTTCATGCCTTGGAGGACTCCTTCATCTTGAGTTTGTTCACGCTTTAAGGAAATAGCAGACTTGTCTAGAGAGAGCTTCGTTGGCTGGGGTTTCTTCCTTTTCCATACCTTCTCCACCTCACGCATCTTTGAGTCATTACATGAACATGTATGACGATGATTATATAGTGTTGGCTTACTTTGACGTTGGACCCACCTCTTCTTTTGAGTAACTGGCATCCTTCCTTCGTCCTTGCGTTTGTTTAACTTCGTCTTTACGCAACGACTTCCCCCATTTTCAGAAGAGGCTCTTTGCACATAACTTTGCTTCTTTCCTTCATTCTTGGCGCCGATAGGTGATTCCCCTAGCAGCAGTTTGCATGAGTTCTTTGTTACTCCCCATTCGAAGGGTTCGACCGAGATGGAGGCCACATTTGTTGTAGCAGATCCAATTTCTTCTTCCAACAGTACCTTCCCTTCCTTGACAAGTTGCATGATCTTATCCTTGAGTACGAAGCACTTCGTGGTAGGATGACCAAGGATACGATGGTACTTGCAATATGTAGGATCATTGAATTTGTTAGCTTCCTCAGGTCGCTTTGACTCCAAAGGTTCAAGGATCTTTTGTTCCACCAGTTGTTCGAGCATTGAAGGAACTTCATCATCGGCAAACGGATAGACCTTTGATTGCAATTCTTTGAGTGTAGGTCGTGATGGTGTATTTTCTGCATTAGAATTGACCATATAATTCTTCTTTCCCATATCCGATAGCTTTATTGGCGTGGTGGTGACAACCATGGAATCTTGATTGGCAGCCTTAAGCGTGAACTTCCCGCCTTTATGATAATCTTGTTTGCCTCCATCTTTCCATGCTTCAAAAGGAGGTGGTCCTTGGCTTCCACTTGACGCGATGATGAGTTCCATTTCATGAGCGCGAGTGGCAAGTTCTTCGAAGGAAGTTGGCCTTATTCCTTGAAGTATGTATCGGAGACCCCAATTCATGCACATCTCAATAGCCGAATCTTCGGAGAGTCTATCCTTGCAGTTAAGGCTGAGGTTCCTCCAACGATTTATGAATCCAATTGCTTTCTCGCCTTTATTTTGGTGAGTGTTAGTTAACTCGACCATGCTGACGGTTCGCCTTGTGCTATAGAAACGATTGAGAAACTCCTGCTCCATCTGCCCCCAGCTATCAATGGACCTCGGATCAAGCTGACCATACCACTCAAACGCGTCATCTTTAAGAGTCCTCACAAATTGCTTCACGAGAAGGTCTCCATCGGTTCCAGCGTTGTTACATGTCTCAACGAAGTGGGCAACATGCTGCCTAGGATTTCCTTTGCCTGATAATTGCTGGAACTTAAGTGGATTGTAACCATCCGGCATGCTAAACTTCTCGATTCTCTCCGTGTAAGGCTTGGTGTAGGACTTAGATGAATTCAACGGTACTCCATGCCTCCCATTCATGGTGTTCATGATGATCTCTTGTAGTTGATCGAGAGGAATGGTGCCATTGGCTGACAATTGCACACTTGGTCGCGCTTCTTGTCCACTATCCGTCGTTCTTACTTCGGGTGCGACCTTGGGAGCATGTTAAAACAATTGACTTGCTTCTTCGTGGGTGTCGAGTTTTGCAATCAGCTTTGCGAGTTGAACGTCACGAACTTCAACAATTTTCTTTAATTCTTCAAGGCCCTTGGTGAGGTTCGCTACTTGCTCTTCAAGAGGGACTGCACTAGTAGTTATTACGTGCATGCTGATATCATCATATTGATCACATGTTGGATTATGCTGACTACACTTAGTGCCGGACTTAGAGTTGCTTTCGCAACATTCCTCACAAAACTTGTTTGCAGCTGAAGACTCCTGAGGGGTGGGCACATGTGATAGTGACTTCCTCAAGGCAGCACCATCTTCCTTGCCCCCAGCAGTTGACATTGCCTTAGACATACTACGAGTTACTGGACGAGTGGCTTGGATTCCGGAGTTTGTTTCTGAAACTAAAGACTTGGCGTCTCCAGCCTTGGGTGATGGAAGTTCGTTATCCTTTGTAGGAGACATCACAAACACTTGTACTTGAGGAGAAGAGATGAGAGGCAGCGATGTCCCACTGGGCGTGCCAAAATTTGTACACACAAGTTTATGCAAATGGAAACAAGTGCGAGAAATTCGGTGTCAAATATATTTTATTGATGATTTGATGAAGTGGATTACAATCTCTGATAGTAAATTTCTAAACAGAAATTAAATCCCCTGATTCTTCTCCTGAAACGCCGAACGAGGGCTTCGCAGCTTGATCTCGGATCGAACGGATGAGCGGCCTTCGATTTTGACGAAGAACGCGATGAAGGTCTCGAAGAACACAAAGGTCGAACGAGGGCTTTAGAGGCTTGATCTCGGATCGAACGGATGAATATCTTCGATGTTGATGAAGAACTGGACGAACGCCTTGAAGAACACGAAGAACGGCTTGAAGATCTTCGAGTTTCTTGAAGAACGCGGATGGAGATCTTCAACGGCTTGAAGGACTCGATGATGATCTTCGAAGAACTTGATGAAGAACTTCGAAGGGCTTGATGATGATCTTGATGATGGATGAACTCGTCGGGGCTTCGATAGCTTGATCTTCAGAGCTCTCTCCTCTCGCAAGATGTAGTTGTGTCTGGGTAGGATCGTCGAAGGTCTCGAAGATCGTTGATGACCTTGTGGACGAACTCTTCAGGGCTTTAGCAGTTTGATCTTCAGAGCTCTCTCCTTGCAAGATGTAATTGTGTGTCATTTATGCCTAGGGATGGCCCTTTTATATAGGCATGGGCTGACTTGTTGGCCAAGGTAGAAAATAAATATAATTATTTATTTATTTATTTTCTGCATCAATTTGACAAGTGGCGCAACACTATTGGCCGGGCTTTCTAGTCTTGATAGTTGCATCATTTTGACAAGTGGCACTCTTTGAATGGCCTTACTTGTTGACTTGTAGCCATATCATGTAGTGACGTGGCGTCGCCATAAGCAGTCCTTTGATTGTAAATAAGATTTTATCTCATTTACAATTTAGTCATTTCTTAATTATTACTTAAGGGTAGCAATTTGGCAGCGAATGCTATTTGATCCCACCATTTAATTAGGCGATAATAGACACGTGGCACTATTTAATTGGCCGTAAGTTTTGTGTGTCTACAATTACAAATACAAAAACTGAGAAGGGTTGATGTTCTATCATACACCGCATGTGACAAAGAATGCATGATCATATTATCACATGTCAAAATGGTGTAAACTCTTCAAACATCCGATTTAAAATACAAGTAAAATAGTTAAGGTAAATATACTTGAGATTATTAAAATATCTTAAAAAGTTTTGATACTCAATATGAAAATTAATGACAAGATGCTATATTCATGCGGGAAGAATTTAAAAAAGAATGTGTCAGCTTCTGAAAAATTGTTTTAGTCCACATGCATAATCAGAGGCAGAGTTGAAGACTTAAAGAAAGGGAAAGAGCCGAACATATTTTGAGTAGAATCGACGTCCTTAGTAGAACTTGCGACTAAGTCACAAGCAAAACGTTATTTTCGCCAAAATCAACCATTTAATGCTCCAAATATTTAATTTTTCTATTTTTAGTAATACTTAATTCGTTAATTAGGACATCAAATTAAATCCGACTCTGATTGATCTTTTTGCTGGGTATTTTTATATTTAGAATGGTTTTCATTACATTTCATTTTTTACAAAATTAAGCTTTTTAGCTATTTAAGTCCAGCTTGTGGATTAGATATGTTATGGTTTATTGAATAATTTGAGAATTATAGAGAGGGTTCTCTTGGGTTTTTATGGTTTTCTTTCCATTTGGATTGATTTTTCTGCTCGATAAATGCCTTGATTCAATTCGGTGTAAGTTGGTATTCAAGCTCAGAGCTCTGTGGAAAGATGATCATCACTAAAGATGGTATGTGGACGTCCTGGCGGCCATGTTCCGAACGAGGAAGCCCCCCAACGGGAATGTAACTTCCAAGACGTTATTATGAAAGTGGATATGCAGAATCAGTACAATAATTTGAAGAGGAAAATCGCGTATGGTCAATCCTTGGATCATGACTCGGAGCACACGTTCGAGATCCCACTCGTGATCATCCTGGTTAGAACTAACGTTATGGAGGACCAAATTTCATGATTGACGAGCTCGATTCTTCTGGTATGTTACGAATTCAACATATTTTTCGTGATGAAGTCTTTTATAAGTGCATTTCCAAATCATGTGAACCTGATGTAGATTGCAGAGTCCTTCCTGTTTATGATGATTGTGGAGATGAAGATGAAGTTGAAGAGGTTAAATTTGAAATAGATGAGTATGTCAATTGTCTATTCAAGTTTTCATCTTGCTATTATGATCCATTCTTGGTTGACAGGATCATTTAGGTTCCTAAATTAGCTCGAGGACGAGTTCTTTCGAAGAGGGGGTGACTCATGCAAGAAGATTTTTGAAGAAAAATGTGTCAGCTTTAGAACAACTCTTTCGATCCAGAAACATAATAAGAGGCATAGTTGAAGGGTTGAAGAACAGGTCCGCAAACATTATTTTGAGTACAATAGATGGTCTAAGAAGATTTCGTGAATAAGTCACGGGCACCACACTGTTTTGGCTATATCAGCCGCTTAAGGTTCTAAATCGTCAATTTTCTTAATGAATTTATTTCTTTATTAAGGACATGAAACTAAACCCGATTTAAGTGGATCTTTTTACTGAGTGTTTTAATTTAGAATTATTATTTAGCATGGTTCTAAGATTTTTCATTTTTTTCTTAAATTATGTTTTTAGCTATTTATGTTCAACTTGTGGACTAGCTCTGATATGTTATTGTTGTATATTTTCAGAACCTTAGAGAGGTTTCTCTTTAAATTTTTCATAGTTTTCCTTTCTTTTGGATTGCTTCCCAATACTCGATAAGACTCTCGATTGATTCCGGTGTTACATCCCTAATTATAAAATAGCATGGTTTAACAAACTTTTGAATTTTCAGCCGTTAGATTAAATCAACTCAATCCCCACCATTAGATCCCACCTACTTATTACATCTCTAACTACCCACTATCTTTGGACATCCCTAACTATCCACTCTCCTTGGACATCCATAACTAATAAGAGAGATTTTTCTCAATTACATCCTAGCTTGGAAGTTGTTTTTTTTTCCTCACCACATTTGTAAATATAATTTTTGGATAACACCTCTAAATTATTTTTTTTTTTAAAAAAAACACCTCTAAATTAAAAAAAAAAAACTATCCAATTTAGGGATAGTGCCCTCGGGCACGGGTAATAATCTAGTCTATATTATAAATTAGGACAATTGACTTTAAAATGTCTTTTCGATTGTTAGATTGAATTAACCACAACCCTTAGATCTCACCTACCACCCACTAACTACCCACTACTCAATTACCCACTTAACTACCCACTCTTTTTATCATAATTATATAAAAATGGGCTTCCTTTATTCCTGATTATTTATTACAATTATTTATGTTGTTTTCATTTTCTGCCCATGTTTGTAGATAAAAATACTTATTTTATTTTTACAATCAATGAGTAAAAATTGGATAGTTTTTGAATTTAGAGGTGTTTTTTTTAAATGAATTTAGAGGTGTTATCCAAAAATTATATTAACAACTGTGGTGAAAAGAAAAGAACAACTTTCAAGCATGGGATGAGCATTATAATGGACGTGGGAATCACCTAAAACCTATCTCCAATTAGTTATGGATGTACTTGAGAACTCCAAGGAGAGTGGGTAATTAGGGGTGTCCAATGAGAGTGAGTAGTTAGAGATGTATTAAGTAGGTGAGATCTAATGGTGTGGATGAGGTTGATTTAATCTAACGGTTGCAATAGGCCATGAAACATGTTTTTGAGGTAGTGCCCTCGGGCACGGGCAATCCCCTAGTATGTGATATATACACAAACTATCTCATTTAGAAGGTTTATAATTCTCATGATTTTGTTGTTTACAGCTGTAAGCTTGCGAATAAACACACAAGTACAATATGATTTAAAAAAACAAATGTATCATGAAGAAGAAGAAGAAGATGATGATGATGATGATATTGAAACCTCAATTACATTTGCCGCATTGTATGGTACTCTATAGGTGAAGACAATTATTCCGAAAGCTATTTAATGTCTAGAAACAAAGATTTCCTAATGTATACGGAATGCATAAAACATCAAAATTCTATGCAATGTGACATGTATTGTCAAGTTGTACTTTATTTCCAAGTTCCCTTTTGAGTATGAAGGGGAAGACAAAACTTCATTTAGTTATAAATAGAAATGAAATACCAACCCTATAGTTATTTTATTTATGACCTCACAACTCTTTATCATATATATATCAGTACCAATTCTTTTCCTCGAGCATTCTACAGAATTACAATTAGTACAGTAAAATGCTCAATTTGGTATGTTTTAGCAAGATAATTGTTAGTGTGCAAATTCAAATTTAATTTTTCTTATCTCACAATTTCACACATAATCATGAGATCGATGAAACATTGATTTCTATATTTTATGTTGGTAAAAAACATAAAGTGCAAAGGTCCTATATATTGTTGATAGTGCCAAAATACTGAACAATTAAAAATAAATGTAACAAAACTCCATAGCGACCAATTTTATGAAGAAGTCCTCATGTTTATTTGATTTCAATAAATTCTTTTAATAAGTTTATCTCAAAACAGGTGTAGTGTATCAAAAAAAAAGTAAAGAGACATGCTTTGATACATTACATTCCTGCTTGCCTATTTTTTTCTTCAAATTCACATTATTCCAATTCTTAACACAAATAGAAAAAAAATATAAAGAATTATAGTGGATTAGTAGTACCAATAGTTTGAATTTCGTGTGGAATTGATACCCATAGTTTCAATTGCAACATCACGGTACCCATACTTTCAATTTTTTGCAACGTGATACCCTCTGTTAACTTTCCAACCGTATGTTGGATGAAAAAAAATAAAAAAAAATCTGGTGTGCGCTAATTCTCACCCCCTACAAGTTTGTAAATAGTTTTTTATAAAATATTGAATTTATTTATTTATTTACACACACATATGTGTATGTAAAAATATATATTTTCATTGCAATAATTAAAATTTCAATTATTTTTATTCACAATTCTAGATTTAATATAGTCTTAAATATATTTAATTTAATTATTGACTTGTCATAGTAATGTTTAGTAAATTTGTTATAACTTTTTTTCATCCAAAGCAATATATATAGTAATAACTTGTAATTTTTATGTAATAATATGATTTTTTTAGTTTTTTTAAAAATATATTACTTATTTTAATATATTAGTAAAAAATTAAATTTTCAAAATCAAAATTATGTTATAATTTTAAATTTTTGGGTAGAAGTTGCAAATGTATAAAAAAATGAAATTAAAATGAGAGGCACACTAGTTTTTTTACATATTTCCATCCAGGACGAAAAATTAACAGAGGGTTCAACAGTTGCAACAAATTGAATGTATGGGTACCATGTATGCTATTTAAAATGTGGATACCAAATTCACAAAAAATCCAAGCTATGGGTACCACTGATGCAATTATGTGTGTGTAGAAATCAAGTGTTCAAGAAAATTAAAAGAAAAATGCACCCGACTCACAACATTTTATACAATGAGTCAACTATTCTTAGGTCTTACAGAATTAGATAGTGATCGAGTCGAAGGGTGATAACATGCATTGTATACCTTGTAAATAATCAAGAAAACAATTTATGGAGGGACTTCCCACCGTTAACCAATTTGAGTTGACAATCACTGCCTTCGAATCTTATTACGTTCGTGTCTTTTATAAAAATTTTAAGGTTCTGGTAATTTTCCGAAAACAAATTTAGTAGTAATATGTTTATCCAAGAATATTTATTATTGTTTTTTTTAAATACATATTCAACCGTTCTCATTTATCATTAAAATTAATAATTACAATCGTTGAAACATGAAATATAATATTACATTACATGAACAATTAGTTTTCAAAATAAAAATATATCACTGCAAATTGGTGCTAGCTCAAGTGGTGGAGCAATTAAAAGTCCCTGCATGACGTCTTGGGTTTGAACCCAGTAGACAACAACACATGTAAGTCTCAAAAACAAAAATAGATCTCTAACTATCGCTTCAAACCACTTTGACAACACTAGTTGTAATATAGTCTAGCAAGTACTAAGCACACGTCGTCTCGTCCTTTACATCCGCAGTTGCAACATGTGATTATTCCAGCTTCAACAAGACCACGCGGAGAAGCATCTATCATAGAAAATAATAGGGAGGAAATGGTTAGAATTTTTCATGTGTTCGAAAGATGAGGTGAATCTATGTTGATCGTACCTAAAATCTACAACAATAGTTTCTTAAGAAGGAAAATGAGCTGATGGAAGAACAATTACCAGCGTGAATATTTTCGAGTTCAAACTGAATAAATCTAGAAAGAAAAGCATCTTCTTCGTCTAGATGAGTTTGAGAAGAAGCCCCCTCTAATTCAACAAGGAACACTTCCTTGGAATTGGGATTTTCACCATCAATTCGACAATCAACTTCTCGGAGTTGGTCATGATCAGGTTCTTTACATTCTTGGATGTGATGTCGTCTCGGATGAAGACCATAGAATATAAATCGAGCGACTTCCTTGAGTGACCTGAATTGTTTATTGTTTGATTTCTCATGATAATAAAACTGCAATAATGAAACAGTAGCGAAGAGGTGTAAACATTTAACAAAAATACTGTAATTTAAGAGAGAAACTAGATAAAACTATGAAAAGATGATATAAGCTAGTACCTTCTCCAAAGCCCGTTACTGACACGTTTTGTTTTGTTGTAAGTCCAGCCTTCCAAACGCTTTGACAAGTTTAGATGGATTGTGCAACGACACGGGTTGGATTTTGAAAGTTGCTGCAGTAAAAATATAAATAATTTCATATAAGCAAGCACACATCTTAGAAACCGACTTTTCTTCATGACTTATTCTTAGTGTTTTATTGGAAATGGTTTGATAAACAAAGAAACTAATACATGATCCCTAATCGAATTACTACTAGCTATCTTTAGATCAAAAAATTGTTAGAAAAGGATAACAATATGTTAATATTTGACCAATATGTCAACTTTAAATGGCAACTTAGTAAAAAAAATTAACATTAGGGGATTGCAAATCCAATTAATAGCTATGATTGCACAATGGAGGCTTTCAGAAACTAAACAAAATCGTAATGAACATGCACTCTCTTAACCAAATCAAGAAACTAAACAACGTTATTACCTCGTCAAATTGTAGAACAAGGTTCAAATATTCCTCCGATATTTTGAAGAATATGGGCTGGGATTTCAATAAAATTACAGAAGAGCAACTGTGGCTCCCTTGAGGGGTCAATTCCATCTTTGTAAATTGAAAGAAGGTGAAGTAGATGCGAGTAAAGGTTTCGGAAAGGTTACAAGGTGCAAGAAAATGTAGAGGAATACTTTGTAGAGCTTTTACGCACCTAATCACTACATTATCTATAGAAATTTTAATTTGTCATTACTCATGTACGTTGCACCGGATGAAGTATTTTATGGAAGAAGCATTAAAGTTACAGTGCAATGCATATGAACATATGTAAGACATATTTAATTACTAACTCAGAAGAATGTATATAGCGGATCTGAAAAGCGGGACACTGTATATCACTGATTTTTTATTATTTTATTTTACTGTCTGAGTCAAATTTTGGCTGGCTATATTATCTACTAATAATTGTTTATATTTATGGTATATCCAATTGGAGAACCAACATGAAAAGTAATTAAATAAATTGAAAATAACTGTGACACGTGCCACTTATCATTCTATATAATTCTTAACATGTTTGTAACTTTGCACAATTCAATGTATATGTATTGTCATTTTTTCAAGCATTCTTTTATATTCATGTTTTTTCTCTTTTTTATATTAAAATTTTTCTTTTACATAGAAAAAGATTGTTTATTTCCATATTCTTCTTTACTATGTTAAGAAGGTGGAAGAACTTCATTAATCTAATTTTGAAAAAACACAAACCATCAAATTTTCATTAGAAAATCATTTCTAGTTAGAAAAAGGAACCATCAACTTTCCATTTATGAACCCCATAATAATTTTCATGTCTGTATATTTAACAATATTTATGTTTCTGGAACTATTCCTTCGTACACTTGTAATTCCAATGAAAATCTCAATTTTGTAAATTTATGGTGTGAAATAGATATAGAATATACTCTTAAATTAGTTTCTTCTTATGCCATGTATGATGTGCATGATCATGCTATTAATGAAATAGTTAATATGATGATAAGTTTTATGGTAACTGAAAGAAAACTACTTAACATACAAGTGTCCATAATAATTGTGAATAAGTAATAAAGCAGATAACTTCTCAAAAAAATGTAATAAAGCAAATGAGTGTGAGACATATTGTTTCTAATTGTAAGTGTATTTTCTTATATATTAAGTACGAAACCATAGACAAATGTATCAAAGTATAGAACAATAAAAAATAATTTGTTAAATATATTAAGTGTTTTATTTTTAATTAAAAAAAAGTAATACAAATATTGAAATACGATAAAAGCAGTATTCCACAGATCCTATCATTTTTTTCTCGCATAGCTTTATAAAATCATATAGGAATGTGGCGGTAATATGAATGGGATACTCTGCAAATAGTCAAACAGCTTAGTGATAAACTTACTTCCTAATCAAGCACAAATTTTGAGTCTGATATTTACCCATGTAAATGTTAAGAGAAAAACATTAAAGCTCCTACTATTTTAAAATGGTTTAGTTCTTGAAACACGTCTTGTAAGAATTTGCTTCTCCGAAATTACTTGGTCATGATTTCTTTTCTGGACGTACATTGTATAAATATATGGAGATGCACATTTTAACAAATAACAATAATTGGTAAAATAGTCAACAACTATGCGATATCAAAATATTTAAATCTAACCAAAATAAGGGATGTTGTTGGTGGTGGAGGCAGTTGCAATCCAACACATAAGTGGCAACATAATAGGCTACCGCGCGAGGATGTAGTTAGTGTTTGCCACAATGCTTTGTGTACTTGAACCATGTAAGATATGTTGAATTCATATGTCGATACATGTTTGATGGGAAAAATTATTAC
The DNA here is from genome assembly GCA_023055425.1 of Linanthus parryae. NCBI lineage: Eukaryota > Viridiplantae > Streptophyta > Magnoliopsida > Ericales > Polemoniaceae > Linanthus > Linanthus parryae. The sequence continues at coordinate 44,586,225 of JALGPY010000009.1, forward strand.
TGTAGCAGCAAACATTTTGCGAACAGCAAGAACTTGAGCAAGAAAATATTTACCACTTGATAACACCTTGTGAATGGTTAAAAGATTAACAATTAAATGATGAAAAATCACCCGCCCTGATAGTGATCGGCCTAGAAAAGCTTGAATTTTATTACTATATACTTACATGTTTAAGGATCGACACAATGGTAACTAAAAGGTTTAAGAGATGAATTTGTCTTGTATTTTTTATTGTTTTTCTCTAAAAAATATATTTTACTTTTAAATTATTAATTTTGTCAAATTCTTGCACACACACAAAAAAAAAATCAATTAAGGTAATTCTTATGGAATGAACAATACAACAACGTATAATAAAGCTTGAGAAAAATGAAAAGTTGAAAGCACTTTCAAATTATAATTGATTTTGAGAAAATGTAAAACTGATGATAAATGAGAAACTTACTTGATTTCCAGATGAAATGACATAACCAACGATCCTTTTTTTCTCCAAATTATTGTTTCGTTCAGGAGGTTCACGTACATAAGAGAAAAATAACCAAAATAAGGGAACATATTATACTAACTAGCAACAATAATTTCTTCAATGAATGTTGATGCACTCACGAAAGACATTGAAAACACGACAATTGTGCATTCATTCTTCGAACGTGAGAAGGTGTAGCATTGCAGAAAAGTTGGGACGCAAAAGCTAATAACTCACTGGACATGATAGAATTTCAAGATCAGGAATGCGGAACGTTATAATAAGGTGGAGGGGTTGTTCGCTATGAAGCGAAAAGTATTTTGCGGCTACTGGAATCGAATAGCCCTAGCTACGTGAGTTTATATAGCAAATAATAAAAAAAAAAATTGGGCTTTTTCGCAACTAATTAGGGTTGCTAAGCCCAGTCCAACAACAACAGTGATTGTATGCTTACTCTCACTTTCATTTTGCTTGAGTATAGCGATTGCATTCCTTGGATGGTGAAGTAGACATTGTCTAGTATTTACAAGTGTGTGGATACATTTTTAGTTGTGTCTACATGCAGTTGGCCAGTGTTACATATAACAGGCAACACTATTAGTTTGTCTTTATAACCCCCACACCCCCCCCCAACACACTGTGCGAATTAATGACAGTAGCCCCAGATTGGCTCACACCATTTAGAAGCTAACGGGATCAATGACATCTCTTCAATATATCACTTCTTAGGTAGTGATTCGGCTAGTAGGACTTGCGTGACAAAATAGAGTGTTCTTTATCAAAATTCCGATCTAAGCTCTGAATTTCGGGAGGGTTGACTTGAAAGAAAGAGATTAAAGAGATTAAGGTCCTTGATTAAGGTCGTCTTGGTTGTTCAAGTGAGGATGGGCTGCATGGAGAAGGAGTATGAGGTGATGAAGGCTGCTAATGTAACACACCCCCCCCCCTCAATCCCACGCCGGATAATCTATACAAATCTCAAGACTCAAGGCAGTGTCATTTTCTAAAAGCACAACTGTACGCAGTAAGGATTTAACCCAAGATCATATATGACTGAATAAAATCTTGAATAACCAACCTATATTAAGAAAAATTGCTACTTACATTATAAAAGAACAGCTCTTCATGTAATGCTATTATGAATGTGCTTTCTATCTCGTGATTCTAGAGTGTTTGCCTGCAGAGTTTAATAAAATGCATAAGAGAAAGTAGTCATAACTCATAATAAGTCTAACTAATAAGTAAAATCATAAGTAAAACATTTAAACCAAGTTGTTAATAAGTAACCTGGGTTGAAGAAGCTTATAAAGTTGAAGTTAGCTTTAAAACCCCTACTACCCAAGCACATATATGTTTAACTTTGTGCATTTAAAAGATCCCACTGTTTATGAAACCGTCTAGCTGTTGTAAACTATGGTGTAAGAATGTTGTTTCTCAAAAACAAAATTGCAATGGCTTTTTTTGTTTTGGACGTACATTATATATATACACAGATATGCACATCTAGATCTATATTTATAAATAAAAATAGGAAAGTGCTCTCATAGTGTGACATTTATTATCCAAGTTACGAATCATAAGCGGCCAATGAAAATGTTCTACGTCCTTTAAATGATGGTTTGTCGTATAAATTACTAAGTTACAAAATTATAATTGCGATTGTAACGGATGAACTTTAATTTTTTATTATTATTAAACAAATTTTCACTAATATTACACTATTATAATATCAAATGAATTTAATTGTAATATTAAGTAAAAAATATTATATGCATGTGCATTAGTGGAATATTTTAATCACGCTTAAGTTATTTTGATGAATAATGTAATGCAATTAATATTATATAGATATGAGTGATAAATTTATTAAATATACAACTAAAAACATCTAAATTACATATCATAAGTTATGTATATTATATATATATGTTTATAAATACTTGATTACAAATACAAAAACTGAGAAGGGTTGATGTTCTATCATACACCGCATGTGACAAAGAATGCATGATCATATTATCACATGTCAAAATGGTGTAAAATCTTCAAGCATCCGATTTAAAATACAAGTAAAATAGTTAAGGTAAATATACTTGATATTATTAAAATATCTTAAAAAAGTTTTGATACTCAATATGAAAATTAATGACAAGATGCTATATTCATGCGGGAAGAATTTAAAAAAGAATGTGTCAGCTTCTGAAAAATTGTTTTAGTCCACATGCATAATCAGAGACAGAGTTGAAGACTTAAAGAAGGGGAAAGAGCCGCACATATTTTGAGTAGAATCGACGTCCTTAGTAGAACTTGCGACTAAGTCACAAGAAACACGTTATTTTCGCCAAAATCAACCATTTAATGCTCCAAATATTTAATTTTTCTATTTTTGGTAATACTTAATTCGTTAATTAGGACATCAAATTAAATCCGACTCTGATTGATCTTTTTGCTGGGTATTTTTATATTTAGAATGGTTTTAATTACATTTCATTTTTTACAAAATTAATCTTTTTAGCTATTTAATTCCAGCTTGTGGATTAGATATGTTATGGTTTATTGAATAATTTGAGAATTCTAGAGAGGGTTCTCTTGGGTTTTTATGGTTTTCTTTCCATTTGGATTGATTTTGCTCGATAAATGCCTTGATTCAATTCGGCGTAAGTTGGTATTCAAGCTCAGAGCTCTGTGGAAAGATGATCATCACTAAAGATGGTATGTGGACGTCCTGGCGGCCATGTTCCGAACGAGGAAGCCCCCCAACGGGAATGTAACTTCCAAGACGTTATTATGAAAGTGGATATGCAGAATCAGTACAATAATTTGAAGAGGAAAATCGCGTATGGTCAATCCTTGGATCATGACTCGGAGCACACGTTCGAGATCCCACTCAACCGTGATCATCCTGGTTAGAACTAACGTTATGGAGGCCCAAATTTCATGATTGACGAGCTCGATTCTTCTGGTATGTTACGAATTCAACATATTTTTCATGATGAAGTCTTTTATAAGTGCATTTCCAAATCATGTGAACCTGATGTAGATTGCAGAGTCCTTCCTGTTTATGATGATTGTGGAGATGAAGATGAAGTTGAAATAGATGAGTATGTCAATTGTCTATTCAAGTTTCATCTTGCTATTATGATCCATTCTTGGTTGAAAGGATCATTTAGGTCCCTAAAATTAGCTCGAGGACGAGTTCTTTCGAAGAGGGGGTGACTCATGCAAGAAGATTTTTGAAGAAAAATGTGACAGCTTTAGAACAACTCTTTCGATCCAGAAACATAATAAGAGGCATAGTTGAAGGGTTGAAGAACAGGTCCGCACACATTATTTTGAGTAAAATAGATGGTCTAAGAAGATTTCGTGAATAAGTCACGGGCACCACACTGTTTTGGCTATATCAGCCGCTTAAGGTTCTAAATCCTCAATTTTTTTAATGAATTTATATCGTTAATTAGGACATGAAACTAAACCCGATTTGGGTGGATCTTTTTACTGAGTGTTTTAATATAGAATTATTATTTAGCATGGTTCTAAGATTTTTATTTTTTTTTAATTATGTTTTTAGCTATTTATGTTCGGCTTGTGGACTAGCTCTGATATGTTATTGTTGTATATTTTCAGAACCTTTGAGAGGTTTCTCTTTAAATTTTTTCATAGTTTTCCTTTCTTTTGGATTGCTTCCCAATGCTGGATAAGAATCTCGATTGATTCCGGTGTTACATATGTGATATATACACAAACTATCTCATTTAGAAGGTTTATAATTCTCATGATTTTGTTGTTTGCAGCTGTAAACTTGAGAATAAACACACAAATACAATATGATTTAAAAAAAAACAAATGTATCATGAAGAAGAATAAGATGATGATGATATTGAAACCTCAATTACATTTGCCGCATTGTATGGTACTCTATAGGTGAAGACAATTATTCCGAAAGCTATTTTATGTCTAGAAACAAAGATTTCCTAATGTATACGGAATGCATACAACATCAAAATTATATGCAATGTGACATGTATTGTCGAGTTGTACTTTATTTCCAAGTTCCCTTTTGAGTATGAAGGGGAAGACAAAACTTCATTTAGTTATAAATAGAAATGAAATACCAACCCTATAGTTATTTTTTTATGACCTCACAACTCTTTCTCATGTATATATCAGTACCAATTCTTTTCCTCGAGCATTCTACTGAATTACAATTACTTCAGTAAAATGCTCAATTTGGTATGTTTTAGCAAGAAAATTGTTAGTGTGCAAATTCAAATTTAATTTTTCTCACCTCACAATTTCACACATAATCATGAGATCGATGAAACATTGATTTCTATACTTTATGTTGGTAAAAAACATAAAGTGCAAAGGTCCTATATATTGTTGATAGTGCCAAAATACTGAACAATGAAAAATAAATGTAACAAAACTCCATAGCGACCAAGTTTATGAAGAAGTCGTCATGTTTATTTGATTTCAATACATTCTTTTAATAAGTTTATCTCAAAACTTGTGTAGTGTATTAAAAAAAAAGTAAAGAGACATGCTTTGATACATTACATTCCTCCTTGCCTATTTTTTTCTTCAAATTCACATTATTCCAATTCTTAACACGAAAAGAAAAAAAATATATAAAGAATTATAGTGGATTAGTAGTACCTATTTCGTGTGGAATTGATACCCATAGTTTCAATTGCAACATCGCGGTACCCATACTTTCAATTTTTTGCAACGTGATACCCTCCGTTAACTTTCCAACCGTATGTTGGATGAAAAAAAGATAAAAAAAATTTGGTGTGCGCTAATTCTCACCACTACAAATTTGTAAATAGTTTTTATAAAATATTGAATTTATTTATTTATTTACACACACATATGTGTATGTAAAAATATATATTTTCATTGCAATAATTAAAATTTCAATTATTTTTATTCACAATTCTAGATTTAATATAGTCTTAAATATATTTAATTTAATTACTGACTTGTCATAGTAATGTTTAATAAATTTATTATAATTTTTTTTCATCCAACGCAATATATATAGTAATAACTTGTAATTTTTTTGTAATAATATGATTTTTTTTTGTTTTTTTTTAAAATATATTACTTATTTTAATATATTAGTAAATAATTAAATTTTCAAAATCAAAATTATGTTAAAATTTTAAATTTGTGGGTAGAAGTTGCAAATGTATAAAAAAATGAAATAAAAATGAGAGGCACACTAGTTTTTTTACATATTTCCATCCAACATACGGACGAAAAATTAACAGAGGGTTCAACAGTTGCAACAAATTGAATGTATGGGTACCATGTATGCTATTGAAAATGTGGATACCAAATTCACAAAAAATTCAAGCTATGGGTACCACTGATGCAATTATGTGTGTGTGTAGAAATCAAGTGTTCAAGAAAATTAAAAGAAAAATGCACCCGACTCACAACATTTTATACAATGAGTCAACTATTCTTAGGTCTTACAGAATTAGATAGTGATCGAGTCGAAGGGTGATAACATGCATTGTATACCTTGTAAATAATGAAGAAAACAATTTATGGAGGGACTTCCCACCGTTAACCAATTTGATTTGACAATCACTGCCTTCGAATCTTATTACGTTCGTGTCTGTTATACAAATTTTAAGGTTCTGGTAATTTTCCGAAAACAAATTTAGTAGTAATATGTTTCTCCAAGAATATTTATTATTATTTTTTTTTAAATACATATTCAACCGTTCTCATTCATCATATGGTTGAAACATGAAATATAATATTACATTACATGAACAATTAGTTTTCAAAATAAAAATATATCACTGCAAATTGGTGCTAGCTCAAGTGGTGGAGCTTTTAAAAGTCCCTGCATGACGTCTTGGGTTTGAACCCAGTAAACAACAACACATGTAAGTCTCAAAAACAAAAATAGATCTCTAACTATCGCTTCAAACCACTTTGACAACACTAGTTGTAATATAGTCTAGCAAGTACTGAGCACACGTCGTCTCGTCCTTTACATCCGCAGTTGCAACATGTGATTATTCCAGCTTCAACAAGACCACGCGGAGAAGGATCTATCATAGAAAATAATAGGGAGGAAATGGTTAGAATTTTTCATGTGTTCGAAAGATGAGGTGAATCTATGTTGATCGTACCTAAAATCTACAACAATAGTTTCTTAAGAAGGAAAATGAGCTGATGGAAGAACAATTACCAGCGTGAATATTTTCGAGTTCAAACTGAATAAATCTAGAAAGAAAAGCATCTTCTTCGTCTAGATGAGTTTGAGAAGAAGCCCCCTCTAATTCAACAAGGAACACTTCCTTGGAATTGGGATTTTCACCATCATCTCGACAATCAACTTCTCGGAGTTGGTCATGATCAGGTTCTTTACATTCTTGGATGTGATGTCGTCTCGGATGAAGACCATAGAATATAAATCGAGCGACTTCCTTGAGTGACCTGAATTGTTTATTGTTTGATTTCTCATGATAATAAAACTGCAATAATGAAACAGTAGCGAAGAGGTGTAAACATTTAACAAAAATACTGTAATTTTAGAGAGAAACTAGATAAAACTATGAAAAGATGATATAAGCTAGTACCTTCTCCAAACGCCTGTTACTGACACGTTTTGTTTTGTTGTAAGTCCAGCCTTCCAAACGCTTTGACAAGTTTAGATGGCTTGTGCAACGACACGGGTTAGATTTTGAAAGTTGTTGCAGTAAAAATATAAATAATTTCATATAAGCAAGCACACATCTTAGAAACCGATTGTCCTTCATGACTTATTCTTAGTGTTTTATTGGAAATGGTTTGATAAACAAAGAAACTAATACATGATCCCTAATCGAATTACTACTAGCTATCTTTAGCTCAAAAAATTGTTAGAAAAGGATAACAATATGTTAATATTTGACCAATATGTCAACTTTAAATGGGAAATTAGTAAAAAAAAAATTAACATTAGGGGATTGCAAATCCAACTAATAGCTATGATTGTACAATGGAGGCTTTCAGAAACTAAAGAAAATCGTAATGAACATGCACTCTCTTAACCAAATCAAGAAACTAAACAACGTTATTACCTCTTCAAATTGTAGAACAAGGTTCAAATATTCCTCCGATATTTTGAAGAATATGGGCTGGGATTTCAATACAATTACAGAAGAGCAACTGTGGCTCCCTTGAGGGGTCAATTCCATCTTTGTAAATTGAAAGAAGGTGAAGTAGATGCGAGTAAAGGTTTCGGAAAGGTTACAAGGTGCAAGAAAATGTAGAGGAATATATTGTAGAGCTTTTACGCACCTAATCACTACATTATCTATAGAAATTTTAATTTGTCATTACTCATGTACGTTGCACTGGATGAAGTATTTTATGGAAGAAGCATTAAAGTTACAGTGCAATGCATATGAACATATGTAAGACATATTTAATTACTACCTCAGAAGAATGTATATAGCGGATCTGAAAAGCGGGACACTGTATATCACTGATTTTTTATTATTTTATTTTACTGTCTGAGTCAAATTTCGGCTGGCTATATTATCTACTAATAATTGTTTATATTTGAGGTATATCCAATTGGAGAACCAACATGAAAAGTAATTAAATAAATTGAAAATAACTGTGACACGTGCCACTTATCATTCTATATAATTCTTAACATGTTTGTAACTTTGCACAATTCAATGTATATGTATTGTCATTTTTTCAAGCATTCTTTTATATTCATATTTTTTCTCTTTTTTATATTAAAATTTTTCTTTTACATAGAAAAAGATTGTTTATTTCCATATTCTTCTTTACTATGTTAAGAAGGTTGAAGAACTTCATTAATCTAATTTCGAAAAAACACAAACCATCAAATTTTCATTAGAAAATCATTTCTAGTTAGAAAAAAGAACCATCAACTTTCCATTTATGAACCCCATAATAATTTTCATGTCTGTATATTTCACAATATTTATGTTTCTGGAACTATTCTTTCGTACACTTGTAATTTCAATGAAAATATCAAGTTTGTAAATTTATGGTGTGAAATAGATATAGAATATACTCTTAAATTAGTTTCTTCTTATGCCGTGTATGATGTGCATGATCATGCTATTAATGAAATAGTTAATATGATGATAAGTTTTATGGTAACTGAAAGAAAACTACTTAACATACAAGTGTCCTTAATAATTGTGAATAAGTAATAAAGCAGATAACTTCTCAAAAAAATGTAATAAAGCAAATGAGTGTGAGACATATTGTTTCTAATTGTAAGTGTCTTTTCTTATGTATTAAGTACGAAACCATAGACAAATGTATCAAAGTATAGAACAACAAAGAATAATTTGTTAAATATATTAAGTGTTTTATTTTTAATTAAAAAAAGTGTAATACAAATATTGAAATACGATAAAAGCAGTATTCCACAGATCCTATCATTTTTTTCTCACATAGCTTTATAAAATCATATAGGAATGTGGCGGTAATATGAATGGGATACTCTGTAAATAGTCAAACAGCTTAGTGATAAACTTACTTCCTAATCAAGCACAAATTTCGAGTCTGATATTTACCCATGTAAATGTTAAGAGAAAAACATTAAAGCTCCTACTATTTTAAAATGGTTTAGTTCTTGAAACACGTCTTGTAAGAATTTGCTTCTCCGAAATTACTTGGTCATGATTTCTTTTCTGGACGTACATTGTATAAATATATGGAGATGCACATTTTAACAAATAACAATAATTGGTAAAATAGTCAACAACTATGCGATATCAAAATATTTAAATCTAACCAAAATAAGGGATGTTGGTGGTGGTGGAGGCAGTTGCAATCCAACACATAAGTGGCAACATGATAGGCTACAGCGCGAGGATGTAGTTAGTGGTTGCCACAATGCTTTGTGTACTTGAACCATGTAAGATATGTTGAATTCATATGTCAATACATGTTTGATGGGAAAAATTATTACTGTAGCAGCAAACATTTTGCGAACAGCAAGAACTTGAGCAAGAAAATATTTACCACTTGATAACACCTTGTGAATGGTTAAACGATTAACAATTAAATGATGAAAAATCATCCGCCCTGATAGTGATCGGCCTAGAAAAGCTTGAATTTTATTACTATATACTTACATGTTTAAGGATCGACACAATGGTAACTAAAAGGTTTAAAAGATGATTTTGTCTTGTATTTTATATTGTTTTTCTCTAAAAATTATATTTTACTTTTAAATTATTAATTTTGTCAAATTCTTGCACACACACAAAAAAAAATCAATTAAGGTAATTCTTATGGAATGAACAATACAACAACGTATAATAAAGCTTGAGAAAAATGAAAAGAAGAAAGCACTTTCACATTATAATTGATTTTGAGAAAATGTAAAACTGATGATAAATGAGAAACTTACTTGATTTCCAGATGAAATGACATAAACAACGATCCTTTTTTTGCTCCAAATTATTGTGTCGTTCAGGAGGTTCACGTACATAAGAGAAAAATAACCAAAATAAGGGAACATATTATACTAACTAGCAACAACAATTTTTTCAATGAATGTTGATGCACTCACGAAAGAAATTGAAAACACGACAATTGTGCATTCATTCTTCGAACGTGAGAAGGTGTAGCATAGCAGAAAAGTTGGGACGCAAAAGCTAATAACTCACTGGACATGATAGAATTTCAAAATCAGGAATGCAGAACGTTATAATGAGGTGGAGGGGTTGTTCGCTATGAAGCAAAAAGTATTTTGCGGCTACTGGAATCGAATAGCCCTAGCTACGTGAGTTTATATAGCAAATAATAAAAAAAAAAAAAAAAAAAAAAAATTGGGCTTTTTCGCAACTAACTAGGGTTGCTAAGCCCAGTCCAACAACAACAGTGATTGTATGCTTACTCTCACTCTCATTTTGCTTGAGTATAGCGATTGCATTCCTTGGATGGTGAAGTAGACATTGTCTACTATTTACAAGTGTGTGGATACATTTTTAGTTGTGTCTACATGCAGTTGGCCAGTGTTACATTTAACAGCCAACACTATTAGTTTGTCATTATAACCCCCACCCCCCCCCCCCCCAACACACTGTGCGAATTAATGACAGTAGCCCCAGATTGGCTCACACCATTTAGAAGCTAACGGGATCAATGAATTCTCTTCAATATATCACTTCTTAGGTAGTGATTCGGCTAGTAGGACTTGCGTGACAAAATAGAGTGTTCTTTATCAAAATTCCGTTCTAAGCTCTGAATTTCGGGAGGGTTTACTTGAAAGAAAGAGATTAAAGAGATTAAGGTCCTTGATTAAGGTCGTCTTGGTTGTTCAAGTGAGGATGGTCTGCATGGACAAGGAGTATGAGGTGATGAAGGCTGCCAATGTAACACACCCCCCCCCCTCAATCCCACGCCGGATAATCTATACAAATCTCAAGACTCAAGGCAGTGACATTTTCTAAAAGCACAACTGTACCCAGTAAGGATTTAACCCAAGATCATATATGACTGAATAAAATCATGAATAACCAACCTATATTAACAAAAATTTCTACTTACATTATAAAAGAACAGCTCTTCATGTAATGCTATTATGAATGTGCTTTCTATCTCGTGATTCTAGAGTGTTTGCCTGCAGAGTTTAATAAAATGCATAAGAGAAAGTAGTAATAACTCATAATAAGTCTAACTAATAAGTAAAATCATAAGTAAAACATTTAAACCAAGTTGTTAATAAGTAACTTGGGTTGAAGAAGCTTATAAAGTTGAAGTTAGCTTTAAAACCCCTACTACCCAAGCACATATATGTTTTGCTTTGTGCATTTAAAAGATCCACTGTTTATGAAACCGTCTAGCTGTTGTAAACTATGGTGTAAGAATGTTGTTTCTCAAAAACAAAATTGCAATGGCTTTTTTTGTTTTGGACGTACATTATATATATATATATATATATATATACAGATATGCACATCTAGATCTATATTTATAAATAAAAATAGGAAAGTGCTCTCATAGTGTGACATTTATTATCCAAGTTACGAATCATAAGCGGCCAATGAAAATGTTCTACGTCCTTTAAATGATGGTTTGTCGTATAAATTACTAAGTTACAAAATTATAATTGCGATTGTAACGGATGAACTTTAATTTTTTATTATTATTAAAAAAATGTTCACTAATATTACACTATTATAATATCAAATGAATTTAATTGTAATATTAAGTAAAAAATATTATATGCATGTGCATTAGTGGAATATTTTAATCATGCTTAAGTTATTTTGATGATTAATGTAATGCAATTAATATTATATAGATATTAGTGATAAATTAATTAAATATACAACTAAAAACATCTAAATTACATATCATAAGTTATGTATATTATATATATATATATGTTTATAAATACTTGATTACAAATACAAAAACTGAGAAGGGTTGATGTTCTATCATACACCGCATGTGACAAAGAATGCATGATCATATTATCACATGTCAAAATGGTGTAAAATCTTCAAGCATCCGATTTAAAATACAAGTAAAATAGTTAAGGTAAATATACTTGAGATTATTAGAATATCTTAAAAAGTTTTGATACTCAATATGAAAATTAATGACAAGATGCTATATTCATGCGGGAAGAATTTAAAAAAGAATGTGTCAGCTTCTGAAAAATTGTTTTAGTCCACATGCATAATCAGAGGCAGAGTTTAAGACTTAAAGAAGGGGAAAGAGCCGCACATATTTTGAGTAGAATCGACGTCCTTAGTAGAACTTGCGACTAAGTCACAAGCAACACGTTATTTTCGCCAAAATCAACCATTTAATGCTCCAAATATTTAATTTTTTTATTTTTAGTAATACTTAATTCGTTAATTAGGACATCAAATTAAATCTGACTCTGATTGATCTTTTTGCTGGGTATTTTTATATTTAGAATGGTTTTCATTACATTTCATTTTTTACAAAATTAAGCTTTTTAGCTATTTAATTCCAGCTTGTGGATTAGATATGTTATGGTTTATTGAATAATTTGAGAATTCTATAGAGGGTTCTCTTGGGTTTTTATGGTTTTCTTTCCATTTGGATTGATTTTTCTGCTCGATAAATGCCTTGATTCAATTCGGCGTAAGTTGGTATTCAAGCTCAGAGCTCTGTGGAAAGATGATCATCATTAAAGATGGTATGTGGACGTCCTGGCGGCCATGTTCCGAACGAGGAAGCCCCCCAACGGGAATGTAACTTCCAAGACGTTATTATGAAAGTGGATCTGCAGAAGCAGTACAATAATTTGAAGAGGAAAATCGCGTATGGTCAATCCTTGGATCATGACTCGGAGCACACGTTCGAGATCCCACTCAACCGTGATCATCCTGGTTAGAACTAACGTTATAAAGGACCAAATTTCATGATTGACGAGCTCGATTCTTCTGGTATGTTACGAATTCAACATATTTTTCGTGATGAAGTCTTTTATAAGTGCATTTCCAAATCATGTGAACCTGATGTAGATTGCAGAGTCCTTCCTGTTTATGATGATTGTGGAGATGAAGATGAAGTTGAAGAGGTTAAATTTGAAATAGATGAGTATGTCAATTGTCTATTCAAGTTTTCATCTTGCTATTATGATCCATTCTTGGTTGACAGGATCATTTAGGTCCCTAAAATTAGCTCGAGGAAGAGTTCTTTCGAAGAGGGGGTGACTCATGCAAGAAGATTTTTGAAGAAAAATGTGACAGCTTTAGAACAACTCTTTCGATCCAGAAACATAATAAGAGGCATAGTTGAAGGGTTGAAGAACAGGTCCGCACACATTATTTTGAGTAGAATAGATGGTCTAAGAAGATTTCGTGAATAAGTCACGGGCACCACACTGTTTTGGCTATATCAGCCGCTTAAGGTTCTAAATCGTCAATTTTTTTAATGAATTTATATCGTTAATTAGGACATGAAACTAAACCCGATTTGGGTGGATCTTTTTACTGAGTGTTTTAACTTAGAATTATTATTTAGCATGGTTCTAAGATTTTTACTTTTTTTAATTATGTTTTTAGCTATTTATGTTCGGCTTGTGGACTAGCTCTGATATGTTATTGTTGTATATTTTCAGAACCTTAGAGAGGTTTCTCTTTAAATTTTTTCATAGTTTTCCTTTCTTTTGGATTGCTTCCCAATGCTGGATAAGCATCTCGATTGATTCCGGTGTTACATATGTGATATATACACAAACAATCTCATTTAGAAGGTTTATAATTCTCATGATTTTGTTGTTTGCAGCTCTAAACTTGCGAATAAACACACAAATACAATATGATTTAAAAAAAAAACAAATTTATCATGAAGAAGAATAAGATGATGATGATATTGAAACCTCAATTACATTTGCCGCATTGTATGGTACTCTATAGGTGAAGACAATTATTCCGAAAGTTATTTTATGTCTAGAAACAAAGATTTCCTAATGTATACGGAATGCATAAAACATCAAAATTATATGCAATGTGACATGTATTGTCAAGTTGTACTTTATTTCCAAGTTCCCTTTTGAGTATGAAGGGGAAGACAAAACTTCATTTAGTTATAAATAGAAATGAAATAACAACCCTATAGTTATTTTATTTATGACCTCACAACTCTTTCTCATGTATATATCAGTACCAATTCTTTTCCTCGAGCATTCTACTGAATTACAATTACTTCAGTAAAATGCTCAATTTGGTATGTTTTAGCAAGAAAATTGTTAGTGTGCAAATTCAAATTTAATTTTTCTCATCTCACAATTTCACACATAATCATGAGATTGATGAAACATTGATTTCTATACTTTATGTTGGTAAAAAACATAAAGTGCAAATGTCCTATATATTGTTGATAGTGCCAAAATACTGAACAATTAAAAATAAATGTAACAAAACTCCATAGCGACCAAGTTTATGAAGAAGTCGTCATGTTTATTTGATTTCAATACATTCTTTTAATAAGTTTATCTCAAAACATGTGTAGTGTATCAAAAAAAAAAGTAAAGAAACATTCTTTGACACATTACATTCCTCCTTGCCTATTTTTTTCTTCAACTTCACATTATTCCGATTCATAACACAAATAGAAAAAAAAATATAAAGAATTATAGTGGATTAGTAGTACCTATAGTTTGAATTTCGTGTGGAATTTATACCCATAGTTTCAATTGCAACATCGCGGTACCCATACTTTCAATTTTTTGCAACGTGATACCCTCCGTTAACTTTCCAACCGTATGTTGGATGAAAAAAAGATAAAAAAAATTTGGTGTGCGCTAATTCTCACCCCTACAAATTTGTAAATAGTTTTTATAAAATATTGAATTTATTTATTTATTTACACACATATGTGTATGTAAAAATATATATTTTCATTGCAATAATTAAAATTTCAATTATTTTTATTCACAATTCTAGATTTTATATAGTCTTAAATATATTTAATTTAATTATTGACTTGTCATAGTACTGTTTAATAAATTTATTATATTTTTCTTTCATCCAACGCAATATATATAGTAATTACTTGTAATTTTTTTGTATTAATATGATTTTTTTTTAGTTTTTTTTAATATATTACTTATTTTAATATATTAGTAAATAATTAAATTTTCAAAATCAAAATTATGTTAAAATTTTAAATTTGTGGGTAGAATATGCAAATGTATAAAAAAAATGAAATTAAAATGAGAGGCACACTAGTTTTTTTACATATTTCCATCCAACATACGGACGAAAAATTAACAGAGGGTTCAACAGTTGCAACAAATTGAATGTATGGGTACCATGTATGCTATTGAAAATGTGGATACCAAATTCACAAAAAATCCAAGCTATTGGTACCACTGATGCAATTATGTGTGTGTGTAGAAATCAAGTGTTCAAGAAAATTAAAAGAAAAATGCACCCGACTCACAACATTTTATACAATGAGTCAACTATTCTTAGGTCTTACAGAATTAGATAGTGATCGAGTCGAAGGGTGATAACATGCATTGTATACCTTGTAAATAATGAAGAAAACAATTTATGGAGGGACTTCCCACCGTTAACCAATTTGAGTTCACAATCACTGCCTTCGAATCTTATTACGTTCGTGTCTGTTATGGAAATTTTAAGGTTCTGGTAATTTTCCGAAAACAAATTTAGTAATATGTTTCTCCAATAATATTTATTATTGTTTTTTTTAAATACATATTCAACCGTTCTCATTCATCATTAAAAGTAATAATTACAATGGTTGAAACATGAAATATAATATTACATTACATGAACAATTAGTTTTCAAAATAAAAATATATCACTGCAAATTGGTGCTAGCTCAAGTGGTGGAGCGTTTAAAAGTCCCTGCGTGACGTCTTGGGTTTGAACCCAGTAGACAAAAACACATGTAAGTCTCAAAAACAAAAATAGATCTCTAACTATCGCTTCAAACAACTTTGACAACACTAGTTGTAATATAGTCTAGCAAGTACTGAGCACACGTCGTCTCGTCCTTTACATCCGCAGTTGCAACATGTGATTATTCCAGCTTCAACAAGACCACGCGGAGAAGGATCTATCATAGAAAATAATAGGGAGGAAATGGTTAAAATTTTTCATGTGTTCGAAAGATGAGGTGAATCTATGTTGATCGTACCTAAAATCTACAACAGTAGTTTCTTAAGAAGGAAAATGAGCTGATGGAAGAACAATTACCAGCGTGAATATTTTCGAGTTCAAACTGAATAAATCTAGAAAGAAAAGCATCTTCTTCGTCTAGATGAGTTTGAGAAGAATCCCCCTCTAATTCAACAAGGAACACTTCCTTGGAATTGGGATTTTCACCATCATCTCGACAATCAACTTCTCGGAGTTGGTCATGATCAGGTTCTTTACATTCTTGGATGTGATGTCGTCTCGGATGAAGACCATAGAATATAAATCGAGCGACTTCCTTGAGTGACCTGAATTGTTTATTGTTTGATTTCTCATGATAATAAAACTGCAATAATGAAACAGTAGCGAAGAGGTGTAAACATTTAACAAAAATACTGTAATTTTAGAGAGAAACTAGATAAAACTATGAAAAGATGATATAAGCTAGTACCTTCTCCAAACGCCCGTTACTGACACGTTTTGTTTTGTTGTAAGTCCAGCCTTCCAAACGCTTTGACAAGTTTAGATGGGTTGTGCAACGACACGGGTTAGATTTTGAAAGTTGCTGCAGTAAAAATATAAATAATTTCATATAAGCAAGCACACATCTTAGAAACCGATTGTCCTTCATGACTTATTCTTAGTGTTTTATTGGAAATGGTTTGACAAACAAAGAAACTAATACATGATCCCTAATCGAATTACTACTTGCTATCTTTAGCTCAAAAAATTGTTAGAAAAGGATAACAATATGTTAATATTTGACCACTTTAAATGGGAAATTAGTAAAAAAAATTAACATTAGGGGATTGCAAATCCAATTAATAGCTATGATTGTACAATGGAGGCTTTCAGAAACTAAAGAAAATCGTAATGAACATGCACTCTCTTAACCAAATCAAGAAACTAAACAACGTTATTACCTCGTCAAATTGTAGAACAAGGTTCAAATATTCCTCCGATATTTTGAAGAATATGGGCTGGGATTTCAATACAATTACAGAAGAGCAACTGTGGCTCCCTTGAGGGGTCAATTCCATCTTTGTAAATTGAAAGAAGGTGAAGTAGATGCGAGTAAAGGTTTCGGAAAGGTTACAAGGTGCAAGAAAATGTAGAGGAATACTTTGTAGAGCTTTTACGCACCTAATCACTACATGATCTATAGAAATTTTAATTTGTCATTACTCATGTACGTTGCCCCGGATGAAGTATTTTATGGAAGAAGCGTTAAAGTTACAGTGCAATGCATATGAACATATGTAAGACATATTTAATTACTACCTCAGATTTCCAGATGAAATGACATAAACAACGATCCTTTTTTTGCTCCAAATTATTGTGTTGTTCAGGAGGTTCACGTACATAAGAGAAAAATAACTAAAATAAGGGAACATATTATACTAACTAGCAACAATAATTTCTTCAATGTTGATGCACTCACGAAAGACATTGAAAAGACGACAATTGTGCATTCATTCTTCGAACGTGAGAAGGTGTAGCATAGCAGAAAAGTTGGGACGCAAAAGCTAATAACTCACTGGACATGATAGAATTTCAAGATCAGGAATGCGGAACGTTATAATGAGGTGGAGGGGTTGTTCCCTATGAAGCGAAAAGTATTTTGCGGCTACTGGAATCGAAGAGCCCTAGCTACGTGAGTTTATATAGCAAATAATAAAAAAAAAGTTGGGCTTTTTCGCAACTAACTAGGGTTGCTAAGCCCAGTCCAACAACAACAGTGATTGTATGCTTACTCTCACTCTCATTTTGCTTGAGTATAGAGATTGCATTCCTTGGATGGTGAAGTAGACATTGTCTAGTATTTGCAAGTGTGTGGATACATTTTTAGTTGTGTCTACATGCAGTTGGCCAGTGTTACATTTAACAGCCAACACTATTAGTCTGTCATTATAACCCCCCCCCCCCCCCCCCACACACTGTGCGAATTAATGACAGTAGCTCCAGATTGGCTCACACCATTTAGAAGTTAAGGGGATCAATGACTTCTCTTCAATATATCACTTCTTAGGTAGTGATTCGGCTAGTATGACTTGCGTGACAAAATAGAGTGTTCTTTATCAAAATTCCGTTCTAAGCTCTGAATTTCGCGCGGGAGGGTTGACTTGAAAGAAAGAGATTAAAGAGATTAAGGTCCTTGATTAAGGTCGTCTTGGTTGCTCAAGTGAGGATGGTCTGCATGGAGAAGGAGTATGAGGTGATGAAGGCTGCTAATGTAACACACCCCCCCCCCCTCAATCCCACGCCGGATAATCCATACAAATCTCAAGACTCAAGGCAGTGTCATTTTCTAAAAGCACAACTGTACCCAGTAAGGATTTAACCCAAGATCACATATGAGTGAATAAAATCATGAATAACCAACCTATATTAACAAAAATTGCTACTTACATTATAAAAGAACAGCTCTTCATGTAATGCTATTATGAATGTGCTTTCTATCTCGTGATTCTAGAGTGTTTGACTGCAGAGTTTAATAAATTGCATAAGAAAAAGTAGTCATAACTCATAATAAGTCTAACTAGTAAGTAAAATCATAGGTAAAACATTTAAACCAAGTTGTTAATAAGTAACCTGGGTTGAAGAAGCTTATAAACTTGAAGTTAGGTTTAAAACCCCTACTACCCAAGCACATATATGTTTAACTTTGTGCATTTAAAAGATCCCACTGTTTATGAAACCGTCTAGCTGTTGTAAACTATGGTGTAAGAATGTTGTTTCTCAAAAACAAAATTGCAATGGCTTTTTTTTTGTTTTGGACGTACATTATATATATACAGATATGCACATCTAGATCTATATTTATAAATAAAAATAGGAAAGTGCTCTCATAGTGTGACATTTATTTTCGAAGTTACGAATCATAAGCGGCCAATGAAAATGTTCTACGTCCTTCAAATGATGGTTTGTCGTATAAATTACTAAGTTACAAAATTATAATTGCGATTGTAACGGATGAACTTTAATTTTTTATTATTATTAAAAAAATCACTAATATTACACTATTATAATATCAAATGAATTTAATTGTAATATTAAGTAAAAAATATTATATGCATGTGCATTAGTGGAATATTTTAATCACGCTTAAGTTATTTTGATGAATATTGTAATGCAATTAATATTATATAGATATTAGTGATAAATTAATTAAATATACAACTAAAAACATCTAAATTACATATCATAAGTTATGTATATTATATATATATGTTTATAAATACTCGATTACAAATACAAAAACTGAGAAGGGTTGATGTTCTATCATACAAAGCATGTGACAAAGAATGCATGATCATATTATCACATGTCAAAATGGTGTAAAATCTTCAAACATCCGATTTAAAATACAAGTAAAATAGTTAAGGTAAATATACTTGAGATTATAAAAATATCTTAAAAAGTTTTGATACTCAATATGAAAATTAATGACAAGATGCTATATTCATGCGGGAAGAATTTAAAAAAGAATGTGTCAGCTTCTGAAAAATTGTTTTAGTCCACATGCATAATCAGAGGCAGAGTTGAAGACTTAAAGAAGGGGAAAGAGCCGCACATATTTTGAGTAGAATCGACGTCTTTAGTAGAACTTGCGACTAAGTCACAAGCAACACGTTATTTTCGCCAAAATCAACCATTTAATGCTCCAAATATTTAATTTTTCTATTTTAAGTAATACTTAATTCGTTAATTAGGACATCAAATTAAATCCGACTCTGATTGATCTTTTTGCTGGGTATTTTTATATTTTGAATGGTTTTCATTACATTTCATTTTTTACAAAATTAAGCTTTTTATCTATTTAAGTCCAGCTTGTGGATTAGATATGTTATGGTTTATTGAATAATTTGAGAATTCTAGAGAGGGTTCTCTTGGGTTTTTATGGTTTTCTTTCCATTTGGATTGATTTTGCTGCTCGATAAATGCCTTGATTCAATTCGGCGTAAGTTGGTATTCAAGCTCAGAGCTCTGTGGAAAGATAATCATCATTAAAGATGGTATGTGGACGTCCTGGCGGCCATGTTCCGAACGAGGAAGCCCGCCAACGGGAATGTAACTTCCAAGACGTTATTATGAAAGTGGATCTGCAGAAGCAGTACAATAATTTGAAGAGGAAAATCGCGTATGCTCAATCCTTAGATCATGACTCGGAGCACACGTTCGAGAACCCACTCAACCGTGATCATCCTGGTTAGAACTAACGTTATGGAGGACCAAATTTCATGATTGACGAGCTCGATTCTTCTGGTATGTTACGAATTCAACATATTTTTCGTGATGAAGTCTTTTATAAGTGCATTTCCAAATCATGTGAACCTGATGTAGATTGCAGAGTCCTTCCTGTTTATGATGATTGTGGAGATGAAGATGAAGTTGAAGAGGTTAAATTTGAAATAGATGAGTATGTCAATTGTCTATTCAAGTTTTCATCTTGCTATTATGATCCATTCTTGGTTGACAGGGTCATTTAGGTCCCTAAAATTAGCTCGAGGACGAGTTCTTTCGAAGAGGGGGTGACTCATGCAAGAAGATTTTTGAAGAAAAATGTGACAGCTTTAGAACAACTCTTTCAATCCTGAAACATAATAAGAGGCATAGTTGAAGGGTTGAAGAACAGGTCCCCTCACATTATTTTAAGTAGAATAGATGGTCTAAGAAGATTTCGTGAATAAGTCATGGGCACCACACTGTTTTGGCTATATCAGCCGCTTAAGGTTCTAAATCGTCAATTTTTTTAATGAATTTATATCGTTAATTAGGACATGAAACTAAACCCGATTTGGGTGGATCTTTTTACTGAGTGTTTTAATTTAGAATTATTATTTAGCATGGTTCTAAGATTTTTCATTTTTCTTTAAATTATGTTTTTAGCTATTTATGTTCGGCTTGTGGACTAGCTCTGATATGTTATTGTTGTATATTTTCAGAACCTTAGAGAGGTTTCTCTTTAAATTTTTTCATAGTTTTCCTTTCTTTTGGATTGCTTCCCAATGCTGGATAAGCATCTCGATTGATTCCGGTGTTACATATGTGATATATACACAAACTATCTCATTTAGAAGGTTTATAATTCTCATGATTTTGTTGTTTGCAGCTGTAAACTTGCGAATAAACACACAAATACAATATGATTTAAAAAAACAAATGTATCATGAAGAAGAAGAAGAAGAAGATGATGATATTGAAACCTCAATTACATTTGCCGCATTGTATGGTACTCTATAGGTGAAGACAATTATTCCGAAAGCTATTTTATGTCTAGAAACAAAGATTTCCTAATGTATACGGAATGCATAAAACATCAAAATTATATGCAATGTGAAATGTATTGTCAAGTTGTACTTTATTTCCAAGTTCCCTTTTGAGTATGAAGGGGAAGACAAAACTTCATTTAGTTATAAATAGAAATGAAATACCAACCCTATGGTTATTTTATTTATGACCTCACAACTCTTTCTCATGTATATATCAGTACCAATTCTTTTCCTCGAGCATTCTACTGAATTACAATTACTTCAGTAAAATGCTCAATTTGGTATGTTTTAGCAAGAAAATTGTTAGTGTGCAAATTCAAATTTAATTTTTCTCATCTCACAATTTCACACACAATCATGAGATCGATGAAACATTGATTTCTATACTTTATGTTGGTAAAAAACATAAAGTGCAAAGGTCTTATATATTATTGATAGTGCCAAAATACTGAACAATTAAAAATAAATGTAACAAAACTCCTTAGCGGCCAAGTTTATGAAGAAGTCGTCATGTTTATTTGATTTCAATACATTCATTTAATAATTTTATCTCAAAACAGGTGTAGTGTATCAAAAAAAAAGTAAAGAGACATGCTTTGCTACATTACATTCCTCCTTGCCTATTTTTTTCTTCAAATTCACATTATTCCAATTCTAAACACAAATAAAAAAAAATATAAAGAATTATAGTGGATTAGTAGTACCTATAGTTTGAATTTCGTGTGGAATTGATACCCATAGTTTCAATTGCAACATCGCGGTACCCATACTTTCAATTTTTTGCAACGTGATACCCTCCGTTAACTTTCCAACCGTATGTTGGATGAAAAAAGATAAATAAAATTTGGTGTGCGCTAATTCTCACCCCTACAAATTTATAAATAGTTTTTATAAAATATTGAATTTATTTATTTATTTACACACACATAAGTGTATGTAAAAATATATATTTTCATTGCAATAATTAAAATTTCAATTATTTTTATTCACAATTCTAGATTTTATATAGTCTTAAATATATTTAATTTAATTATTCACTTGTCATAGTAATGTTTAATAAATTTAGTATAATTTTTTTTCATCCAAGGCAATATATATAGTAATAACTTGTAATTTTTTTTTTGTAATAATATGATTTTTTTAGTTTTTTTTTAAATATATTACTTATTTTAATATATTAGTAAATAATTAAATTTTCAAAATCAAAATTGTGTTAAAATTTTAAATTTGTGGGTAGAAGTTGCAAATGCATAAAAAAAAATGAAATTAAAATGAGAGGCACACTAGTTTTTTTACATATTTCCATCCAACATACGGACGAAAAATTAACAGAGGGTTCAACTGTTGCAACAATTGAATGTATGGGTACCATGTATGCTATTGAAAATGTGGATACCAAATGAACAAAAAATCCAAGCTATGGGTGCCACAGATGCAATTATGTGTGTGTGTAGAAATCAAGTGTTCAAGAAAATTAAAAGAAAAATGCACCTGACTCACAACATTTTATACAATGAGTCAACTATTCTTAGGTCTTACAGAATTAGATAGTGATCGAGTCGAAGGGTGATAACATGCATTGTATACCTTGTAAATAATCAAGAAAACAATTTATGGAGGGACTTCCCATCGTTAACCAATTTGAGTTCACAATCACAGCCTTCGAATCTTATTACGTTCGTGTCTGTTATAGAAATTTTAAGGTTCTGGTAATTTTCCGAAAACAAATTTAGTAGTAATATGTTTCTCCAAGAATATTTATTATTGTTTTTTTTAAATACATATTCAACCGTTCTCATTCATCATTAAAAGTAATAATTACAATGGTTGAAACATGAAATATAATATAATATTACATGAACAATTAGTTTTCAAATAAAAATATATCTCTGCAAATTGGTGCTAGCTCAAGTGGTGGAGCGTTTAAAAGTCCCTGCATGACGTCTTGGGTTTGAACCCAGTAGACAACAACACATGTAAGTCTCAAAAACAGAAATAGATCTCTAACTATCGCTTCAAACCACTTTGACAACACTAGTTGTAATATAGTCTAGCAAGTATTGAGCACACGTCGTCTCGTCCTTTACATCCGCAGTTGCAACATGTGATTATTCCACCTTCAACAAGACCACGTGGAGAAGGATCTATCATAGAAAATAATAGGGAGGAAATGGTTAGAATTTTTCATGTGTTCGAAAGATGAGGTGAATCTATGTTGATCGTACCTAAAATCTACAACAATAGTTTCTTAAGAAGGGAAATGAGCTGATGGAAGAACAATTACCAGCGTGAATATTTTCGAGTTCAAATTGAATAAATATAGAAAGAAAAGCATCTTCTTCGTCTAGATGAGTTTGAGAAGAAGCCCCCTCTAATTCAACAAGGAACACTTCCTTGGAATTGGGATTTTTACCATCATCTCGACAATCAACTTCTCGGAGTTGTTCATGATCAGGTTCTTTACATTCTTGGATGTGATGTCGTCTCGGATGAAGACCATAGAATATAAATCGAGCGACTTCCTTGAGTGACCTGAATTGTTTATTGTTTGATTTCTCATGATAATAAAACTGCAATAATGAAACAGTAGCGAAGAGGTGTAAACATTTAACAAAAATACTGTAATTTTAGAGAGAAACTAGATAAAACTATGAAAATATGATATAAGCTAGTACCTTCTCCAAACTCCCGTTACTGACACGTTTTGTTTTGTTGTAAGTCCAGCCTTCCAAACGCTTTGACAAGTTTAGATGGCTTGTGCAACGACACGAGTTACATTTTGAAAGTTGCTGCGGTAAAAATATAAATAATTTCATATAAGCAAGCACACATCTTAGAAATAGATTGTCCTTCATGACTTATTCTTAGTGTATTATTGGAAATGATTTGATAAACAAAGAAACTAATACATGATGCGTAATCGAATTACTACTAGCTATCTTTAGCTCAAAAAATTGTTTGAAAAGGATAACAATATGTTAATATTTGACCAATATGTCTACTTTAAATGGGAAATTAGTAAAAAAAATTAACATTAGGGGATAGCAAATCCAATTAATAGCTATGATTGTACAATTGAGGCTTTCAGAAACTAAAGAAAATCGTAATGAACATGCACTCTCTTAACCAAATCAAGAAACTAAACAACGTTATTACCTCGTCAAATTGTAGAACAAGGTTCAAATATTCCTCCGATATTTTGAAGAATATTTGCTGGGATTTCAATACAATTACAGAAGAGCAACTGTGGCTCACTTGAAGGGTCAATTCCATCTTTGTAAATTGAAAGAAGGTGAAGTAGATGCGAGTAAAGGTTTCGGAAAGGTTACAAGGTGCAAGAAAATGTAGATTAATACTTTGTAGAACTTTTACGCACCTAATCACTACATTATCTATAGAAATTTTTATTTGTCATTACTCATGTACGTTGCACCGGATGAAGTATTTATGGAAGAAGCATTAAAGTTACAGTGCAATGCATATTAACATATGTAAGACATATTTAATTACTACCTCATAAGAATGTATATAGCGGATCTGAAAAGCGGGACACTGTATATCACTGATTTTTTATTATTTTATTTTACTGTCTGAGTTAAATTTTGGCTGGCTATATTATCTACTAATGATTGTTTATATTTAAGGTATATCCAATTGGAGAACCAACATGAAAAGTAATTAAATAAATTGAAAATAACTGTGACACGTGCCACTTATCATTCTATATAATTCTTAACATGTTTGTAACTTTGCACAATTCAAAGTATATGTATTGTCATTTTTTCAAGCATTGTTTTATATTCATCTTTTTCTCTTTTTTATATTAAATTTTTTCTTTTACATAGAAAAAGATTGTTTATTTCCATATTCTTCTTTACTATGTTAAGAAGGTGGAAGAACTTCATTAATCTAATTTCGAAAAAACACAAACCATCAAATTTTCATTAGAAATTCATTTCTAGTTAGAAAAAAGAACCTTCAACTTTCCATTTACGAACCCCATAATAATTTTCATGTATGTATATTTAACAATATTTATGTTTCTGGAACTATTCTTTCGTACACTTGTAATTTCAATGAAAATCTCAATTTTGTAAATTTATGATGTGAAATAGATATAGAATATACTCTTAAATTAGTTTCTTCTTATGCCCTGTGTGATGTGCATGATGATTCTATTAATGAAATAGTTAATATGATGACAAGTTTTATGGTAAATGAAAGAAAACTACTTAACATACAAGTGTCCTTAATAATTGTGAATAAGTAATAAAACAGATAACTTCTCAAAAAAATGTAATAAAGAAAATGAGTGTGAGACATATTGTTTCTAATTGTAAGTGTCTTTTCTTATATATTAAGTACGAAACCATAGACAAATGTATCAAAGTATAGAAAATAAAGAATAACTTGTTAAATATATTAAGTGTTTTATTTTTAATTAAAAAAAGTGTAATACAAATATTGAAATACGATAAAAGCAGTATTCCACATATCCTATCATTTTTTTCTCACATAGCTCTATAAAATCATATAATAATGTGGCGATAATACGAATGGGATACTCTATAAATAGTCAAACAGCTTAGTGATAAACTTACTTCCTAATCAAGCACAAATTTCGAGTCTGATATTTACCCATGTAAACGTTAAGAGAAAAACATTAAAGCTCCTACAATTTTAAAATGGTTTAGTTCTTGAAACACGTCTTGTAAGAATTTGCTTCTTCGAAATTACTTGGTCATGATTTCTTTTCTGGACGTACATTGTATAAATATATGGAGATGCACATTTTAACAAATAACAATAATTGGTAAAATAGTCAATAACTATGCGATATCAAAATATTTAAATTTAACCAAAATAAGTGATGTTGGTGGTGGTGGAGGCAGTTGCAATCCAACACATAAGTGGCAACATGATAGGCTACAGCGCGAGGATGTAGTTAGTGGTTGCCACAATGCTTTGTGTACTTGAACCATGTAAGATATGTTGAATTCATATGTCGATACATGTTTGATGGGAAAAATTATTACTGCAGCAAACATTTTGCGAACAGCAAGAACTTGAGCAAGAAAATATTTACCACCAGATAACACCTTGTGATTGGTTAAAAGATTAACTTATAAATGATGAAAAATCACCCGCCCTGATAGTGATCGGCCTAGCAAAGCTTGCATTTTATTACTATATACTTACATGTTTAAGGATCGACACAATGGTAACTAAAAGGTTTAAGAGATGAATTTGTATTGTATTTTATATTATTTTTCTCTAAAAATTATATATTACTTTTAAATTATTAATTTTGTCAAATTCTTGCACACACACAAAAAAAAATCAATTAAGGTAATTCTTATGGAATGAACAATACAACAACGTATAATAAAGCTTGAGAAAAATGAAAAGATGAAAGCACTTTCACATTATAATTGATTTTGAGAAAATGTAAAACTGATGAGAAATGAGAAACTTACTTGATTTCCAGATGAAATGACATAAACAACGATCCTTTTTTTGCTCCAAATTATTGTGTCGTTCAAGAGGTTCACGTACATAAGAGAAAAATAACCAAAATAAGGGAACATATTATACTAACTAGCAACAATAATTCCTTCAATGAATGTTGATGCACTCACGAAAGACATTGAAAAGACGACAATTGTGCATTCATTCTTCGAACGTGAGAAGGTGTAGCATAGCAGAAAAGTTGGGACGCAAAAGCTAATAACTCACTGGACATGATAGAATTTCAAGATCAGGAATGCGGAACGTTATAATGAGGTGGAGGGGTTGTTCGCTATGAAGCGAAAAGTATTTTGCGGCTACTGGAATCGAATAGCCCTAGCTACGTGAGTTTATATAGCAAATAATAAAAAAACAAGTTGGGCTTTTTCGCAACTAACTAGGGTTGCTAAGCCCAGTCCAACAACAATAGTGATTGTATGCTTACTCTCACTCTCATTTTGCTTAAGTATAGCGATTGCATTCCTTGGATGGTGAAGTAGACATTGTCTAGTATTTACAAGTGTGTGGATAAATTTTTAGTTGTGTCTACATGCAGTTGGCCAGTGTTACATTTAACAGCCAACACTATTAGTTTGTCATTATAACCCCCACCCCCCCAACACACTGTGCGAATTGATGACAGTAGCCCCAGATTGGCTCACACCATTTAGAAGCTAACGGGATCAATGACTTCTCTTCAATATATCTCTTCTTATGTAGTGATTCGGCTAGTAGGACTTGCGCGACAAAATAGAGTGTTCTTTATTAAAATTCCGTTCTAAGCTCTGAATTTTGGGAGGGTTGACTTGAAAGAAAGAGATTAAAGAGATTAAGGTCCTTGATTAAGGTCGTCTTGGTTGTTCAAGTGAGGATGGGCTGCATGGAGAAGGAGTATGAGGTGATGAAGGCTGCTAATGTAACACACCCCCCCCCCCTCAATCCCACGCCGGATAATCTATACAAATCTCAAGACTCAAGGCAGTGTCATTTTCTAAAAGCACAACTGTACGCAGTAAGGATTTAACCCAAGATCATATATGACTGAATAAAATCTTGAATAACCAACCTATATTAACAAAAATTGCTACTTACATTATAAAAGAACAGCTCTTCATGTAATGCTATTATGAATGTGCTTTCTATCTCGTGATTCTAGAGTGTTTGCCTGCAGAGTTTAATAAAATGCAGAAGAGAAAGTAGTCATAACTCATAATAAGTCTAACTAATAAGTCAAATCATAAGTAAAACAGTTAAACCAAGTTGTTAATAAGTAACCTGGGTTGAAGAAGCTTATAAAGTTGAAGTTAGCTTTAGAAACCCCTACTACCCAAGCACATATATGTTTAACTTTGTGCATTTAAAAGATCCCACTGTTTATGAAACCTTCTAGCTGTTGTAAACTATGGTGTAAGAATGTTGTTTCTCAAAAACAAAATTGCAATGGCTTTTTATTTGTTTTTGACGTACATTATATATATATATATATATATATATATATATATATATATATATATATATATATATATATATACAGATATGCACATCTAGATCTATATTTATAAATAAAAATAGGAAAGTGCTCTCATAGTGTGACATTTATTATCCAAGTTACGAATTTTAAGCGGCCAATGAAAATGTTCTACGTCCTTTAAATGATGGTTTGTCGTATAAATTACTAAGTTACAAAATTATAATTGCGATTGTAACGGATGAACTTTAATTTTTTATTATTATTAAACAAATGATCACTAATATTACACTATTATAATATCAAATGAATTTAATTGTAATATTAAGTAAAAAATATTATATGCATGTGCATTAGTGGAATATTTTAATCACGCTTAAGTTATTTTGATGAATAATATAATGCAATTAATATTATATAGATATGAGTGATAAATTTATTAAATATACAACTAAAAACATCTAAATTACATATCATAAGTTATGTATATTATATATATATGTTTATAAATACTTGATTACAAATACAAAAACTAAGAAGGGTTGATGTTCTATCATACACCGCATGTGACAAAGAATGCATAATCATATTATCACATGTCAAAATGGTGTAAACTCTTCAAAAATTCGATTTAAAATACAAGTAAAATAGTTAAGGTAAATATGCTTGAGATTATTAAAATATCTTAAAAAATTTTGATACTCAATATGAAAATTAATGACAAGATGCTATATTCATGCGGGAAGAATTTAAAAAAGAATGTGTCAGCTTCTGAAAAATTGTTTTAGTCCACATGCATAATCAGAGGCGGAGTTGAAGACTTAAAGAAGGGGAAAGAGCCGCACATATTTTGAGTAGAATCGGCGTCCTTAGTAGAACTTGCGACTAAGTCACAAGCAACACGTTATTTTTGCCAAAATCAACCATTTAATGCTCCAAATATTTAATTTTTCTATTTTAAGTAATACTTATTTCGTTAATTAGGACATCAAATTAAATCCGACTCTGATTGATCTTTTTTGCTGGGTATTTTTATATTTAGAATGGTTTTCATTACATTTTATTTTTTACAAAATTAAGCTTTTTAGCTATTTATGTCCAGCTTGTGGATTAGATATGTTATGGTTTATTGAATAATATGAGAATTCTAGAGAGGGTTCTCTTGGGTTTTTATGGTTTTCTTTCCATTTGGATTGATTTTGCTGCTCGATAAATGCCTTGATTCAATTCGGCGTAAGTTGGTATTCAAGCTCAGAGCTCTGTGGAAAGATGATCATCATTAAAGATGGTATGTGGACGTCCTGGCGGCCATGTTCCGAACGAGGAAGCCCCCCAACGGGAATGTAACTTCCAAGACGTTATTATGAAAGTGGATCTGCAGAAGCAGTACAATAATTTGAAGAGGAAAATCGCGTATGGTCAATCCTTGGATCATGACTCGGAGCACACGTTCGAGATCCCACTCAACCGTGATCATCTTGGTTAGAACTAACGTTACGGAGGACCAAATTTCATGATTGACGAGCTCGATTCTTCTGGTATGTTACGAATTCAACATATTTTTCGTGATGAAGTCTTTCATAAGTGCATTTTCAAATCATGTGAACCTGATGTAGATTACAGAGTCCTTCCTGTTTATGATGATTGTGGAGATGAAGATGAAGCTGAAGAGGTTAAATTTGAAATAGATGAGTATGTCAATTGTCTATTCAAGTTTTCATCTTGCTATTATGATCCATTCTTGGTTGAGAGGATCATTTAGGTCGCTAAAATTAGCTCGAGGACGAGTTCTTTCGAAGAGGAGGTGACTCATGCAAGAAGATTTTTGAAGAAAAATGTGACAGCTTTAGAACAACTCTTTCGATCCAGAAACATAATAAGAGGCATAGTTGAAGGGTTGAATAACGGATCCGCACTCATTATTTTGAGTAGAATAGATGGTCTAAGAAGATTTCGTGAATAAGTCACGGGCACCACACTGTTTTTGCTATATCAGCCGCTTAAGGTTCTAAATCGTCAATTTTTTAATGAATTTATTTCGTTAATTAGGACATGAAACTAAACCCGATTTGGGTGGATCTTTTTCCAGAGTGTTTTAATTTAGAATTATTATTTAGCATGGTTCTAAGATTTTTCATTTTTTTTTAAATTATGTTTTTAGCTATTTATGTTCGGCTTGTGGACTAGCTCTGATATGTTATTGTTGTATATTTTCAGAACCTTAGAGAGGTTTCTCTTTAAATTTTTCATAGTTTTCATTTCTTTTGGATTGCTTCCCAATGCTGGATAAGCATCTCGATTGATTCCGGTGTTACATATGTGATATATACACAAACTATCTCATTTAGAAGGTTTATAATTCTCATGATTTTTTTGTTTGCAGCTGTAAACTTGCGAATAAACACACAAATACAATATGATTTAAAAAAAAACAAATGTATCATGAAGAAGAAGAAGAAGATGATGATATTGAAACCTCAATTACATTTGCCGCATTGTATGGTACTCTATAGGTGAAGACAATTATTCCGAAAGCTATTTTATGTCTAGAAACAAAGATTTCCTAATGTATACGGAATGCATAAAACATTAAAATTATATGCAATGAGACATGTATTGTCAAGTTGTACTTTATTTCCAAGTTCCCTTTTGGGTATGAAGGGGAAGACAAAACTTCATTTAGTTATAAATAGAAATGAAATACCAACCCTATAGTTATTTTATTTATGACCTCACAACTCTTTCTCATGTATATATCAGTACCAATTCATTTCCTCGAGCATTCAACTGAATTACAATTAGTTCAGTAAAATGCTCAATTTGGTATGTTTTAGCTAGAAAATTGTTAGTGTGCAAACTCAAATTTAATTTTTCTCATCTCACAATTTCACACATAATCATGAGATCGATGAAACATTGATTTCTATACTTTATGTTGGTAAAAAACATAAAGTGCAAAGGTCCTATGTATCGTTGATAGTACCAAAATACTGAACAATTAAAAATAAATGTAACAAAACTCCATAGCGACCAAGTTTATGAAGAAGTCCTCATGTTTATTTGATTTCAATACATTCTTTTAATAAGTTTATCTCAAAACAGGTGTAGTGTATCAAAAACAAAAGTAAAGAGACATGCTTTGATACATTACATTCCTCCTTGCCTATTTTTTTTCTTCAAATTCACATTATTCCAATTCTTAACACAAATAGAAAAAAAAAATATAAAGAATTATAGTGGATTAGTAGTGCCTATAGTTTGAATTTCGTGTGGAATTGATACCCATAGTTTCAATTGCAACATCGCGGTACCCATACTTTCAATTTTTTGCAACGTGATACCCTCCGTTAACTTTCCAACCATATGTTGGATGAAAAAAAGATAAAAAAAATTTGGTGTGCGCTAATTCTCACCACTACAAATTTGTAAATAGTTTTTATAAAATATTGAATTTATTTATTTATTTACACACACATATGTGTATGTAAAAATATATATTTTCATTGCAATAATTAAAATTTCAATTATTTTTATTCACAATTCTAGATTTAATATAGTCTTAAATATATTTAATTTAATTACTGACTTGTCATAGTAATGTTTAATAAATTTATTATAATTTTTTTTCATCCAACGCAATATATATAGTAATAACTTGTAATTTTTTTGTAATAATATGATTTTTTTTTGTTTTTTTTAAAATATATTACTTATTTTAATATATTATTAAATAATTAAATTTTCAAAATCAAAATTATGTTAAAATTTTAAATTTGTGGGTAGAAGTTGCAAATGCATAAAAAAATGAAATAAAAATGAGAGGCACACTAGTTTTTTTACATATTTCCATCCAACATACGGACGAAAAATTAACAGAGGGTTCAACAGTTGCAACAAATTGAATGTATGGGTACCATGTATGCTATTGAAAATGTGGATACCAAATTCACAAAAAATTCAAGCTATGGGTACCACTGATGCAATTATGTGTGTGTGTAGAAATCAAGTGTTCAAGAAAATTAAAAGAAAAATGCACCCGACTCACAACATTTTATACAATGAGTCAACTATTCTTAGGTCTTACAGAATTAGATAGTGATCGAGTCGAAGGGTGATAACATGCATTGTATACCTTGTAAATAATGAAGAAAACAATTTATGGAGGGACTTCCCACTGTTAACCAATTTGATTTGACAATCACTGCCTTCGAATCTTATTACGTTCGTGTCTGTTATACAAATTTTAAGGTTCTGGTAATTTTCCGAAAACAAATTTAGTAGTAATATGTTTCTCCAAGAATATTTATTATTATTTTTTTTAAATACATATTCAACCGTTCTCATTCATCATATGGTTGAAACATGAAATATAATATTACATTACATGAACAATTAGTTTTCAAAATAAAAATATATCACTGCAAATTGGTGCTAGCTCAAGTGGTGGAGCGTTTAAAAGTCCCTGCATGACGTCTTGGGTTTGAACCCAGTAGACAACAACACATGTAAGTCTCAAAAACAAAAATAGATCTCTAACTATCGCTTCAAACCACTTTGACAACACTAGTTGTAATATAGTCTAGCAAGTACTGAGCACACGTCGTCTCGTCCTTTACATCCGCAGTTGCAACATGTGATTATTCCAGCTTCAACAAGACCAAGCGGAGAAGGATCTATCATAGAAAATAATAGGGAGGAAATGGTTAGAATTTTTCATGTGTTCGAAAGATGAGGTGATTCTATGTTGATCGTACCTAAAATCTACAACAATAGTTTCTTAAGAAGGAAAATGAGCTGATGGAAGAACAATTACCAGCGTGAATATTTTCGAGTTCAAACTGAATAAATCTAGAAAGAAAAGCATCTTCTTCGTCTAGATGAGTTTGAGAAGAAGCCCCCTCTAATTCAACAAGGAACACTTCCTTGGAATTGGGATTTTCACCATCATCTCGACAATCAACTTCTCGGAGTTGGTCATGATCAGGTTCTTTACATTCTTGGATGTGATGTCGTCTCGGATGAAGACCATAGAATATAAATCGAGCGACTTCCTTGAGTGACCTGAATTGTTTATTGTTTGATTTCTCATGATAATAAAACTGCAATAATGAAACAGTAGCGAAGAGGTGTAAACATTTAACAAAAATACTGTAATTTTAGAGAGAAACTAGATAAAACTATGAAAAGATGATATAAGCTAGTACCTTCTCCAAACGCCCATTACTGACACGTTTTGTTTTGTTGTAAGTCCAGCCTTCCAAACGCTTCGACAAGTTTAGATGGCTTGTGCAACGACACAGGTTAGATTTTGAAAGTTGCTGCAGTAAAAATATAAATAATTTCATATAAGCAAGCACACATCTTAAATATCGATTAACCTTCATGACTTATTCTTAGTGTTTTATTGGAAATGATTTGATAAACAAAGAAACTAATACATGATCCGTAATCGAATTACTACTAGCTATCTTTAGCACAAAAAATTGTTAGAAAAGGATAACAATATGTTAATATTTGACCAATATGTCTACTTTAAATGGGAAATTAGTAAAAAAATTAACATTAGGGGATTGCAAATCCAATTAATAGCTATGATTGTACAATTGAAGCTTTCAGAAACGAAAGAAAATCGTAATGAACATGCACTCTCTTAACCAAATCAAGAAACTAAACAACGTTATTACCTCGTCAAACTGTAGAACAAGGTTCAAATATTCCTCCGATATTTTGAAGAATATGGGCTGGGATTTCAATACAATTACAGAAGAGCAACTGTGGCTCCCTTGTGGGGTCAATTCCATCTTTGTAAATTGAAAGAAGGTGAAGTAGATGCGAGTAAAGGTTTCGGAAAGGTTACAAGGTGCAAGAAAATGTAGATTAATACTTTGTAGAGCTTTTACGCACCTAATCACTACATTATCTATAGAAATTTTTATTTGTCATTACTCATGTACGTTGCACCGGATGAAGTATTTTATGGAAGAAGCATTAAAGTTACAGTGCAATGCATATTAACATATGTAAGACATATTTAATTACTACCTCAGAAGAATGTATATAGCGGATCTGAAAAGCGGGACACTGTATATCACTGATTTTTTATTATTTTATCTTACTGTCTGAGTCAAATTTTGGCTGGCTATATTTTCTACTAATAATTGTTTATATTTAAGGTATATCCAATGGGAGAACCAACATGAAAAGTAATTAAATAAATTGAAAATAACTGTGACACGTGCCACTTATCATTCTATATAATTCTTAACATGTTTGTAACTTTGCACAATTCAATGTATATGTATTGTCATTTTTTCAAGCATTCTTTTATATTCATGTTTTTTCTCTTTTTTATATTAAAATTTTTCTTTTACATAGAAAAAGATTTTATTTCCATATTCTTATTTACTATGTTAAGAAGGTGGA
This sequence comes from Linanthus parryae, assembly GCA_023055425.1. Classification (NCBI taxonomy): domain Eukaryota; kingdom Viridiplantae; phylum Streptophyta; class Magnoliopsida; order Ericales; family Polemoniaceae; genus Linanthus; species Linanthus parryae. Next base: position 44,621,019 of record JALGPY010000009.1, read on the forward strand.
AGAACTTCATTAATCTAATTTCGAAAAAACACAAACCATCAAATTTTCATTAGAAAATCATTTCTAGTTAGAAAAAAGACCTTCAACTTTCCATTTATGAACCCCATAATAATTTTCAAGACTGTATATTTAACAATATTTATGTTTCTGGAACTATTCTTTCGTACACTTGTAATTTCAATGAAAATCTCAATTTTGTAAATTTATGGTGTGAAATAGATATAGAATATACTCTTAAATTAGTTTCTTCTTATGCCATGTATGATGTGCATGATCATGCTATTAATGAAATAGTTAATATGATGATAAGTTTTATGGTAAATGAAAGAAAACTACTTAACATACAAGTGTCCTTAATAATTGTGAATAGGTAATAAAGCATATAACTTCTCAAAAAAATATAATAAAGCAAATGAGTGTGAGACATATTGTTTCTAATTGTAAGTGTCTTTTCTTATATATTAAATACGAAACCATAGACAAATGTATCAAAGTATAGAAAAATAAAGAATAATTTGTTAAATATATTAAGTGTTTTATTTTTAATCAAAAAAAGTGTAATACAAATATTGAAATACGATAAAAGCAGTATTCCACAGATCGTATCATTTTTTTCTCACATAGCTCTATAAAATCATATAGGAATGTGGCGATAATACGAATGGGATACTCTATAAATAGTCAAACAGCTTAGTGATAAACTTACTTCCTAATCAAGCACAAATTTCGAGTCTGATATTTACCCATGTAAATGTTAAGAGAAAAACATTAAAGCTCCTACTATTTTAAAATGGTTTAGTTCTTGAAACACGTCTTGTAAGAATTTGCATCTCCGAAATTACTTTTTCATGATTTCTTTTCTGGACGTACATTGTATAAATGTATGGAGATGCACATTTTAACAAATAACAATAATTGGTAAAATAGTCAATAACTATGCGATATCAAAATATTTAAATTTAACCAAAATAAGTGATGTTGGTGGTGGTGGAGGCAGTTGCAATCCAACACATAAGTGGCAACATGATAGGCTACAGCGCGAGGATGTAGTTAGTTGTTGCCACAATGCTTTGTGTACTTGAACCATGTAAGATATATTGAATTCATATGTCGATACATGTTTGATGGGAAAAATTATTACTGTAGCAGCAAACATTTTACGAACAGCAACAACTTGAGCAAGAAAATATTTACCACCAGATAACACCTTGTGAATGGTTAAAAGATTAACTTATAAATGATGAAAAATCACCCGCCCTGATAGTGATCGGCCTAGCAAAGCTTGCATTTTATTACTATATACTTACATGTATAAGGATCGACACAATGGTAACTAAAAGGTTTAAGAGATGAATTTGTATTGTATTTTATATTATTTTTCTCTAAAAATTATATTTTACTTTTAAATTATTAATTTTGTCAAATTCTTGCACACACAAAAAAAAAATCAATTAAGGTAATTCTTATGGAATGAACAATACAACAACGTATAATAAAGCTTGAGAAAAATGAAAAGATGAAAGCACTTTCACATTATAATTGATTTTGAGAAAATGTAAAACTGGTGAGAAATGAGAAACTTACTTGATTTCCAGATGAAATGACATAAACAACGATCCTTTTTTTGCTCCAAATTATTGTGTCGTTCAGGAGGTTCACGTACATAAGAGAAAAATAACCAAAATAAGGGAACATATTATACTAACTAGCAACAATAATTTCTTCAATGTTGATGCACTCACCAAAGACATTGAAAAGACGACCATTGTGCATTCATTCTTCGAACGTGAGAAGGTGTAGCATAGCAGAAAAGTTGGGAAGCAAAAGCTAATAACTCACTGGACATGATAGAATTTCAAGATCAGGAATGCGGAACGTTATAATGAGGTGGAGGGGTTGTTCGCTATGAAGCGAAAAGTATATTGCGGCGAAAAGTATATTGCGGCTACTGGAATCGAATAGCCCTAGCTACGTGAGTTTATATAGCAAATAATAAAAAAAAAAGTTGGGCTTTTTCGCAACTAACTAGGGTTGCTAAGCCCAGTCCAACAACAATAGTGATTGTATGCTTACTCTCACTCTCATTTTGCTTGAGTATAGCGATTGCATTCCTTGGATGGTGAAGTAGACATTGTCTAGTATTTACAAGTATGTGGATAAATTTTTAGTTGTGTCTACATGCAGTTGGCCAGTGTTACATTTAACAGCCAACACTATTAGTTTGTCATTATAACCCCCACCCCCCCAACACACTGTGCGAATTGATGACTGTAGCCCCAGATTGGCTCACACCATTTAGAAGCTAACGGGATCAATGACTTCTCTTCAATATATCACTTCTTAGGTAGTTATTCGGCTAGTAGGACTTGCGCGACAAAATAGAGTGTTCTTTATTAAAATTCCGTTCTAAGCTCTGAATTTTGGGAGGGTTGACTTGAAAGAAAGAGATTAAAGATATTAAGGTCCTTGATTAAGGTCGTCTTGGTTGTTCAAGTGAGGATGGGCTGCATGGAGAAGGAGTATGAGGTGATGAAGGCTGCTAATGTAACACACCCCCCCCCCCTCAATCCCACGCCGGATAATCTTTACAAATCTCAAAGACTCAAGGCAGTGTCATTTTCTAAAAGCACAACTGTACGCAGTAAGGATTTAACCCAAGATCATATATGACTGAATAAAATCTTGAATAACCAACCTATATTAACAAAAATTGCTACTTACATTATAAAAGAACAGCTCTTCATGTAATGCTATTATGAATGTGCTTTCTATCTCGTGATTCTAGAGTGTTTGCCTGCAGAGTTTAATAAAATGCAGAAGAGAAAGTAGTCATAACTCATAATAAGTCTAACTAATAAGTCAAATCATAAGTAAAACAGTTAAACTTAGTTGTTAATAAGTAACCTGGGTTGAAGAAGCTTATAAAGTTGAAGTTAGCTTTAGAAACCCCAACTACCCAAGCACATATATGTTTAACTTTGTGCATTTAAAAGATCCCACTGTTTATGAAACCTTCTAGCTGTTGTAAACTATGGTGTAAGAATGTTGTTTCTCAAAAACAAAATTGCAATGGCTTTTTATTTGTTTTTGACGTACATTATATATATATATATATATAGAGATATGCACATCTAGATCTATATTTATAAATAAAAATAGGAAAGTGCTCTCATAGTGTGACATTTATTATCCAAGTTACGAATCTTAAGCGGCCAATGAAAATGTTCTACGTCCTTTAAATGATGGTTTGTCGTATAAATTACTAAGTTACAAAATTATAATTGCGATTGTAACGGATGAACTTTAATTTTTTATTATTATTAAACAAATGATCACTAATATTACACTATTATAATATCAAATGAATTTAATTGTAATATTAAGTAAAAAATATTATATGCATGTGCATTAGTGGAATATTTTAATCACGCTTAAGTTATTTTGATGAATAATATAATGCAATTAATATTATATTGATATTAGTGATAAATTTATTAAATATACAACTAAAAACATCTAAATTACATATCATAAGTTATTTATATTATATATATATGTTTATAAATACTTGATTACAAATACAAAAACTAAGAAGGGTTGATGTTCTATCATACACCGCATGTGACAAAGAATGCATAATCATATTATCACATGTCAAAATGGTGTAAACCCTTTAAAAAATCCGATTTAAAATACAAGTAAAATAGTTAAGGTAAATATACTTGAGATTATTAAAATATCTTAAAACGTTTTGATACTCAATATGAAAATTAATGACAAGATGCTATATTCATGCGGGAAGAATTTAAAAAAGAATGTGTCAGCTTCTGAAAAATTGTTTTAGTCCACATGCATAATCAGAGGCGGAGTTGAAGACTTAAAGAAGGGGAAAGAGCCGCACATATTTTGAGTAGAATCGACGTCCTTAGTAGAACTTGCGACTAAGTCACAAGCAACATGTTATATTCGCCAAAATCAACCATTTAATGCTCCAAATATTTAATTTTTCTATTTTAAGTAATACTTATTTCGTTAATTAGGACATCAAATTAAATCCGACTCTGATTGATCTTTTTGCTGGGTAATTTTATATTTAGAATGGTTTTCATTACATTTTATTTTTTACAAAATTAAGCTTTTTAGCTATTTAAGTCCAGCTTGTGGATTAGATATGTTATGGTTTATTGAATAATATGAGAATTCTAGAGAGGGTTCTCTTGGGTTTTTATGGTTTTCTTTCCATTTGGCTTGATTTTGCTGCTCGATAAATGCCTTGATTCAATTCGGCGTAAGTTGGTATTCAAGCTCAGAGCTCTGTGGAAAGATGATCATCATTAAAGATGGTATGTGGTCGTCCTGGCGGCCATGTTCCGAACGAGGAAGCCCCCCAACGGGAATGTAACTTCCAAGACGTTATTATGAAAGTGGATCTGCAGAAGCAGTACAATAATTTGAAGAGGAAAATCGCGTATGGTCAATCCATGGATCATGACTCGGACCACACGTTCGAGATCCCACTCAACCGTGATCATCCTGGTTAGAACTAACGTTACAGAGGACCAAATTTCATGATTGACGAGCTCGATTCTTCTGGTATGTTACGAATTCAACATATTTTTCGTGATGAAGTCTTTCATAAGTGCATTTTCAAATCATGTGAACCTGATGTAGATTACAGAGTCCTTCCTGTTTATGATGATTGTGGAGATGAAGATGAAGCTGAAGAGATTAAATTTGAAATAGATGAGTATGTCAATTGTCTATTCAAGTTTTCATCTTGCTATAATGATCCATTCTTGGTTGACAGGATCATTTAGGTCGCTAAAATTAGCTCGAGGACGAGTTTTTTCGAAGAGGAGGTGACTCATGCAAGAAGATTTTTGAAGAAAAATGTGACAGCTTTAGAACAACTCTTTCGATCCAGAAACATAATAAGAGGCATAGTTGAAGGGTTGAATAACAGATCCGCACTCATTATTTTGAGTAGAATAGATGGTCTAAGAAGATTTCGTGAATAAGTCACGGGCACCACACTGTTTTTGCTATATCAGCCGCTTAAGGTTCTAAATCGTCAATTTTTTAATGAATTTATTTCGTTAATTAGGACATGAAACTAAACCCGATTTGGGTGGATCTTTTTCTAGAGTGTTTTAATTTAGAATTATTATTTAGCATGGTTCTAAGATTTTTCATTTTTTTTTTAAATTATGTTTTTAGCTATTTTTGTTCGGCTTGTGGACTAGCTCTGATATGTTATTGTTGTATATTTTCAGAACCTTAGAGAGGTTTCTCTTTAAATTTTTCATAGTTTTCATTTCTTTTGGATTGCTTCCCAATGCTCGATAAGCATTTCGATTGATTCCGGTGTTATATATGTGATATATACACAAACTATCTCAATTTAGAAGGTTTATAATTCTCATGATTTTGTTGTTTGCAGCTGTAAGCTTGCGAATAAACACACAAGTACAATATGATTTAAAAAAAACAAATGTATCATGAAGAAGAAGAAGATGATGATATTGAAACCTCAATTACATTTGCCGCATTGTATGGTACTCTATAGGTGAAGACAATTATTCCGAAAGCTATTTTATGTCTAGAAACAAAGATTTCCTAATGTATACGGAATGCATAAAACATTAAAATTATATGCAATGAGACATGTATTGTCAAGTTGTACTTTATTTCCAAGTTCCCTTTTGGGTATGAAGGGGAAGACAAAACTTCATTTAGTTATAAATAGAAATGAAATACCAACCCTATAGTTATTTTATTTATGACCTCACAACTCTTTCTCATGTATATATCAGTACCAATTCTTTTCCTCGAGCATTCAACTGAATTACAATTAGTTCAGTAAAATGCTCAATTTGGTATGTTTTAGCTAGAAAATTGTTAGTGTGCAAACTCAAATTTAATTTTTCTCATCTCACAATTTCACACATAATCATGAGATCGATGAAACATTGATTTCTATACTTTATGTTGGTAGAAAACATAAAGTGCAAAGGTCCTATATATCGTTGATAGTACCAAAATACTGAACAATTAAAAATAAATGTAACAAAACTCCATAGCGACCAAGTTTATGAAGAAGTCCTCATGTTTATTTGATTTCAATACATTCTTTTAATAAGTTTATCTCAAAACAGGTGTAGTGTATCAAAAACAAAAGTAAAGAGACATGCTTTGATACATTACATTCCTCCTTGCCTATTTTTTTTCTTCAAATTCACATTATTCCAATTCTTAACACAAATAGAAAAAAAAAATATAAAGAATTATAGTGGATTAGTAGTGCCTATAGTTTGAATTTCGTGTGGAATTGATACCCATAGTTTCAATTGCAACATCGCGGTACCCATACTTTCAATTTTTTGCAACGTGATACCCTCCGTTAACTTTCCAACCGTATGTTGGATGAAAAAAAAATAAAAAAAAAATCTGGTGTGCGCTAATTCTCACCCCTACAAATTTGTAAATAGTTTTTATAAAATATTGAATTTATTTATTTATTTACACACACATATGTGTATGTAAAAATATATATTTTCATTGCAATAATTAAAATTTCAATTATTTTTATTCACAATTCTAGATTTTATATAGTCTTAAATATTTTTAATTTAATTATTGGCTTGTCATAGTAATGTTTAATAAATTTATTATAATTTTTTTCATCCAACGCAATATATATAGTAATAACTTGTAATTTTTATGTAATAATATGATTTTTTTAGTTTTTTTTGAAAATATATTACTTATTTTAATATATTAGTAAATAAATAAATTTTCAAAATCAAAATTATGTTAAAATTTTAAATTTGTGGGTAGAAGTTGCAAATGTATAAAAAAATGAAATTAAAATGAGAGGCACACTAGTTTTTTTATATATTTCCATCCAACATACGGACGAAAAATTAACTGAGGGTTCAACAGTTGCAACAAATTGAATGTATGGGTACCATGTATGCTATTGAAAATGTGGATTTCAAATTCGCAAAAAATCCAAGCTATGGGTACCACTGATGCAATTATGTGTGTGTGTAGAAATCAAGTGTTCAAGAAAATTAAAAGAAAAATGCACCCGACTCACAACATTTTATACAATAAGTCAACTATTGTTAGGTCTTACAGAATTAGATAGTGATCGAGTCGAAGGGGTGATAACATGCATTGTATACCTTGTAAATAATCAAGAAAACAATTTATGGAGGGACTTCCCACCGTTAACCAATTTGAGTTGACAATCACTGCCTTCGAATCATATTACGTTCGTGTCTGTTATAGAAATTTTAAGGTTCTGGTAATTTTCTGAAAACAAATTTAGTAGTAATATGTTTCTCCAAGAATATTTATTATTGTTTTTTTTAAAATACACATTCAACTGTTCTCATTCATCATTAAAAGTAATAATTACAATGGTTGAAACATGAAATATAATATTACATTACATGAACAATTAGTTTTCAAAATAAAAATATATCACTTCAAATTGGTGCTAGCTCAAGTGGTGGAGCGTTTAGAAGTCCCTGCATGAAGTCTTGGGTTTGAACCCAGTAGACAACAACACATGTAAGTCTCAAAAACAAAAATAGATCTCTAACTATTGCTTCAAACCACTTTGACAACACTTGTTGTAATCTAGTCTAGCAAGTACTGAGCACACGTCGTCTCGTCCTTTACATCCGCAGTTGCAACATGTGATTATTCCAGCTTCAACAAGACCACGCGGAGAAGGATCTATCATAGAAAATAATAGGGAGGAAATGGTTAGAATTTTTCATGTGTTCGAAAGATGAGGTGAATCTATGTTGATCGTACCTAAAATCTACAACAATAGTTTCTTAAGAAGGAAAATGAGCTGATGGAAGAACAATTACCAGCGTGAATATTTTCGAGTTCAAACTGAATAAATCTAGAAAGAAAAGCATCTTCTTCGTCTAGATGAGTTTGAGAAGAAGCCCCCTCTAATTCAACAAGGAACACTTCCTTGGAATTGGGATTTTCACCATCATCTCGACAATCAACTTCTCGGAGTTGGTCATGATCAGGTTCTTTACATTCTTGGATGTGATGTCGTCTCGGATGAAGACCATAGAATATAAATCGAGCGACTTCCTTGAGTGACCTGAATTGTTTATTGTTTGATTTCTCATGATAATAAAACTGCAATAATGAAACAGTAACGAAGAGGTGTAAACATTTAACAAAAATACTGTAATTTTAGAGAGAAACTAGATAAAACTATGAAAAGATGATATAAGCTAGTACCTTCTCCAAACGCCCATTACTGACACGTTTTGTTTTGTTGTAAGTCCAGCCTTCCAAACGCTTCGAAAAGTTTAGATGGCTTGTGCAACGACACGGGTTAGATTTTGAAAGTTGCTGCAGTAAAAATATAAATAATTTCATATAAGCAAGCACACATCTTAAATATCGATTAACCTTCATGACTTATTCTTAGTGTTTTATTGGAAATGATTTGATAAACAAAGAAACTTATATATGATCCGTAATCGAATTACTACTAGCTATCTTTAGCTCAAAAAATTGTTAGAAAAGGATAACAATATGTTAATATTTGACCAATATGTCTACTTTAAATGGGAAATTAGTAAAAAAATTAACATTAGGGGATTGCAAATCCAATTAATAGCTATGATTGTACAATTGAAGCTTTCAGAAACGAAAGAAAATCGTAATGAACATGCACTCTCTTAACCAAATCAAGAAACTAAACAACGTTATTACCTCGTCAAACTGTAGAACAAGGTTCAAATATTCCTCCGATATTTTGAAGAATATGGGCTGGGATTTCAATACAATTACAGAAGAGCAACTGTGGCTCCCTTGTGGGGTCAATTCCATCTTTGTAAATTGAAAGAAGGTGAAGTAGATGCGAGTAAAGGTTTCGGAAAGGTTAGAAGGTGCAAGAAAATGTAGATTAATACTTTGTAGAGCTTTTACGCACCTAATCACTACATTATCTATAGAAATTTTTATTTGTCATTACTCATGTACGTTGCACCGGATGAAGTATTTTATGGAAGAAGCATTAAAGTTACAGTGCAATGCATATTAACATATGTAAGACATATTTAATTACTACCTCAGAAGAATGTATATAGCGGATCTGAAAAGCGGGACACTGTATATCACTGATTTTTTATTATTTTATCTTACTGTCTGAGTCAAATTTTGGCTGGCTATATTTTCTACTAATAATTGTTTATATTTAAGGTATATCCAATGGGAGAACCAACATGAAAAGTAATTAAATAAATTGAAAATAACTGTGACACGTGCCACTTATCATTCTATATAATTCTTAACATGTTTGTAACTTTGCACAATTCAATGTATATGTATTGTCATTTTTTCAAGCATTCTTTTATATTCATGTTTTTTCTCTTTTTTATATTAAAATTTTTCTTTTACATAGAAAAAGATTTTATTTCCATATTCTTATTTACTATGTTAAGAAGGTGGAAGAACTTCATTAATCTAATTTCGAAAAAACACAAACCATCAAATTTTCATTAGAAAATCATTTCTAGTTAGAAAAAAGACCTTCAACTTTCCATTTATGAACCCCATAATAATTTTCAAGACTGTATATTTAACAATATTTATGTTTCTGGAACTATTCTTTCGTACACTTGTAATTTCAATGAAAATCTCAATTTTGTAAATTTATGGTGTGAAATAGATATAGAATATACTCTTAAATTAGTTTCTTCTTATGCCATGTATGATGTGCATGATCATGCTATTAATGAAATAGTTAATATGATGATAAGTTTTATGGTAAATGAAAGAAAACTACTTAACATACAAGTGTCCTTAATAATTGTGAATAGGTAATAAAGCATATAACTTCTCAAAAAAATATAATAAAGCAAATGAGTGTGAGACATATTGTTTCTAATTGTAAGTGTCTTTTCTTATATATTAAATACGAAACCATAGACAAATGTATCAAAGTATAGAAAAATAAAGAATAATTTGTTAAATATATTAAGTATTTTATTTTTAATCAAAAAAAGTGTAATACAAAATATTGAAATACGATAAAAGCAGTATTCCACAGATCGTATCATTTTTTTCTCACATAGCTCTATAAAATCATATAGGAATGTGGCGATAATACGAATGGGATACTCTATAAATAGTCAAACAGCTTAGTGATAAACTTACTTCCTAATCAAGCACAAATTTCGAGTCTGATATTTACCCATGTAAATGTTAAGAGAAAAACATTAAAGCTCCTACTATTTTAAAATGGTTTAGTTCTTGAAACACGTCTTGTAAGAATTTGCATCTCCGAAATTACTTTTTCATGATTTCTTTTCTGGACGTACATTGTATAAATGTATGGAGATGCACATTTTAACAAATAACAATAATTGGTAAAATAGTCAATAACTATGCGATATCAAAATATTTAAATTTAACCAAAATAAGTGATGTTGGTGGTGGTGGAGGCAGTTGCAATCCAACACATAAGTGGCAACATGATAGGCTACAGCGCGAGGATGTAGTTAGTTGTTGCCACAATGCTTTGTGTACTTGAACCATGTAAGATATATTGAATTCATATGTCGATACATGTTTGATGGGAAAAATTATTACTGTAGCAGCAAACATTTTACGAACAGCAACAACTTGAGCAAGAAAATATTTACCACCAGATAACACCTTGTGAATGGTTAAAAGATTAACTTATAAATGATGAAAAATCACCCGCCCTGATAGTGATCGGCCTAGCAAAGCTTGCATTTTATTACTATATACTTACATGTATAAGGATCGACACAATGGTAACTAAAAGGTTTAAGAGATGAATTTGTATTGTATTTTATATTATTTTTCTCTAAAAATTATATTTTACTTTTAAATTATTAATTTTGTCAAATTCTTGCACACACACAAAAAAAAATCAATTAAGGTAATTCTTATGGAATGAACAATACAACAACGTATAATAAAGCTTGAGAAAAATGAAAAGATGAAAGCACTTTCACATTATAATTGATTTTGAGAAAATGTAAAACTGGTGAGAAATGAGAAACTTACTTGATTTCCAGATGAAATGACATAAACAACGATCCTTTTTTTGCTCCAAATTATTGTGTCGTTCAGGAGGTTCACGTACATAAGAGAAAAATAACCAAAATAAGGGAACATATTATACTAACTAGCAACAATAATTTCTTCAATGTTGATGCACTCACCAAAGACATTGAAAAGACGACCATTGTGCATTCATTCTTTGAACGTGAGAAGGTGTAGCATAGCAGAAAAGTTGGGAAGCAAAAGCTAATAACTCACTGGACATGATAGAATTTCAAGATCAGGAATGCGGAACGTTATAATGAGGTGGAGGGGTTGTTCGCAATGAAGCGAAAAGTATTTTGCGGCTACTGGAATCGAATAGCCCTAGCTACGTGAGTTTATATAGCAAATAATAAAAAAAAAAGTTGGGCTTTTTCGCAACTAACTAGGGTTGCTAAGCCCAGTCCAACAACAATAGTGATTGTATGCTTACTCTCACTCTCATTTTGCTTGAGTATAGCGATTGCATTCCTTGGATGGTGAAGTAGACATTGTCTAGTATTTACAAGTGTGTGGATAAATTTTTAGTTGTGTCTACATGCAGTTGGCCAGTGTTACATTTAACAGCCAACACTATTAGTTTGTCATTATAACCCCCACCCCCCCCCAACACACTGTGCGAATTGATGACTGTAGCCCCAGATTGGCTCACACCATTTAGAAGCTAACGGGATCAATGACTTCTCTTCAATATATCACTTCTTAGGTAGTGATTCGGCTAGTAGGACTTGCGCGACAAAATAGAGTGTTCTTTATTAAAATTCCGTTCTAAGCTCTGAATTTTGGGAGGGTTGACTTGAAAGAAAGAGATTAAAGAGATTAAGGTCCTTGATTAAGGTCGTCTTGGTTGTTCAAGTGAGGATGGGCTGCATGGAGAAGGAGTATGAGGTGATGAAGGCTGCTAATGTAACACACCCCCCCCTCAATCCCACGCCAGATAATCTTTACAAATCTCAAGACTCAAGGCAGTGTCATTTTCTAAAAGCACAACTGTACGCAGTAAGGATTTAACCCAAGATCATATATGACTGAATAAAATCTTGAATAACCAACCTATATTAACAAAAATTGCTACTTACATTATAAAAGAACAGCTCTTCATGTAATGCTATTATGAATGTGCTTTCTATCTCGTGATTCTAGAGTGTTTGCCTGCAGAGTTTAATAAAATGCAGAAGAGAAAGTAGTCATAACTCATAATAAGTCTAACTAATAAGTCAAATCATAAGTAAAACAGTTAAACTTAGTTGTTAATAAGTAACCTGGGTTGAAGAAGCTTATAAAGTTGAAGTTAGCTTTAGAAACCCCAACTACCCAAGCACATATATGTTTAACTTTGTGCATTTAAAAGATCCCACTGTTTATGAAACCTTCTAGCTGTTGTAAACTATGGTGTAAGAATGTTGTTTCTCAAAAACAAAATTGCAATGGCTTTTTATTTGTTTTTGACGTACATTATATATATATATATAGAGAGAGAGATATGCACATCTAGATCTATATTTATAAATAAAAATAGGAAAGTGCTCTCATAGTGTGACATTTATTATCCAAGTTACGAATCTTAAGCGGCCAATGAAAATGTTCTACGTCCTTTAAATGATGGTTTGTCGTATAAATTACTAAGTTACAAAATTATAATTGCGATTGTAACGGATGAACTTTAATTTTTTATTATTATTAAACAAATGATCACTAATATTACACTATTATAATATCAAATGAATTTAATTGTAATATTAAGTAAAAAATATTATATGCATGTGCATTAGTGGAATATTTTAATCACGCTTAAGTTATTTTGATGAATAATATAATGCAATTAATATTATATAGATATTAGTGATAAATTTATTAAATATACAACTAAAAACATCTAAATTACATATCATAAGTTATTTATATTATATATATATGTTTATAAATACTTGATTACAAATACAAAAACTAAGAAGGGTTGATGTTCTATCATACACCGCATGTGACAAAGAATGCATAATCATATTATCACATGTCAAAATGGTGTAAACCCTTTAAAAAATCCGATTTAAAATACAAGTAAAATAGTTAAGGTAAATATACTTGAGATTATTAAAATATCTTAAAAAGTTTTGATACTCAATATGAAAATTAATGACAAGATGCTATATTCATGCGGGAAGAATTTAAAAAAGAATGTGTCAGCTTCTGAAAAATTGTTTTAGTCCACATGCATAATCAGAGGCGGAGTTGAAGACTTAAAGAAGGGGAAAGAGCCGCACATATTTTGAGTAGAATCGACGTCCTTAGTAGAACATGCGACTAAGTCACAAGCAACAGGTTATTTTCGCCAAAATCAACCATTTAATGCTCCAAATATTTAATTTTTCTATTTTAAGTAATACTTATTTCGTTAATTAGGACATCAAATTAAATCCGACTCTGATTGATCTTTTTGCTGGGTATTTTTATATTTAGAATGGTTTTCATTACATTTTATTTTTTACAAAATTAAGCTTTTTAGCTATTTAAGTCCAGCTTGTGGATTAGATATGTTATGGTTTATTGAATAATATGAGAATTCTAGAGAGGGTTCTCTTGGGTTTTTATGGTTTTCTTTCCATTTGGATTGATTTTGCTGCTCGATAAATGCCTTGATTCAATTCGGCGTAAGTTGGTATTCAAGCTCAGAGCTCTGTGGAAAGATGATCATCATTAAAGATGGTATGTGGACGTCCTGGCGGCCATGTTCCGAACGAGGAAGCCCCCCAACGGGAATGTAACTTCCAAGACGTTATTATGAAAGTGGATCTGCAGAAGCAGTACAATAATTTGAAGAGGAAAATCGCGTATGGTCAATCCTTGGATCATGACTCGGAGCACACGTTCGAGATCCAACTCAACCGTGATCATCCTGGTTAGAACTAACGTTACGGAGGACCAAATTTCATGATTGACGAGCTCGATTCTTCTGGTATGTTACGAATTCAACATATTTTTCGTGATGAAGTCTTTCATAAGTGCATTTTCAAATCATGTGAACCTGATGTAGATTACAAAGTCCTTCCTGTTTATGATGATTGTGGAGATGAAGATGAAGCTGAAGAGGTTAAATTTGAAATAGATGAGTATGTCAATTGTCTATTCAAGTTTTCATCTTGCTATTATGATCCATTCTTGGTTGACAGGATCATTTAGGTCGCTAAAATTAGCTCGAGGACGAGTTCTTTCGAAGAGGAGGTGACTCATGCAAGAAGATTTTTGAAGAAAAATGTGACAGCTTTAGAACAACTCTTTCGATCCAGAAACATAATAAGAGGCATAGTTGAAGGGTTGAATAACGGATCCGCACTCATTATTTTGAGTAGAATAGATGGTCTAAGAAGATTTCGTGAATAAGTCACGGGCACCACACTGTTTTTGCTATATCAGCCGCTTAAGGTTCTAAATCGTCAATTTTTTAATGAATTTATTTCGTTAATTAGGACATGAAACTAAACCCGATTTGGGTGGATCTTTTTCCAGAGTGTTTTAATTTAGAATTATTATTTAGCATGGTTCTAAGATTTTTCATTTTTTTTTAAATTATGTTTTTAGCTATTTTTGTTCGGCTTGTGGACTAGCTCTGATATGTTATTGTTGTATATTTTCAGAACCTTAGAGAGGTTTCTCTTTAAATTTTTCATAGTTTTCATTTCTTTTGGATTGCTTCCCAATGCTCGGTAAGCGTTTCGATTGATTCCGGTGTTATATATGTGATATATACACAAACTATCTCAATTTAGAAGGTTTATAATTCTCATGATTTTGTTGTTTGCAGCTGTAAGCTTGCGAATAAACACACAAGTACAATATGATTTAAAAAAAACAAATGTATCATGAAGAAGAAGAAGATGATGATATTGAAACCTCAATTACATTTGCCGCATTGTATGGTACTCTATAGGTGAAGACAATTATTCCGAAAGCTATTTTATGTCTAGAAACAAAGATTTCCTAATGTATACGGAATGCATAAAACATTAAAATTATATGCAATGAGACATGTATTGTCAAGTTGTACTTTATTTCCAAGTTCCCTTTTGGGTATGAAGGGGAAGACAAAACTTCATTTAGTTATAAATAGAAATGAAATACCAACCCTATAGTTATTTTATTTATGACCTCACAACTCTTTCTCATGTATATATCAGTACCAATTCTTTTCCTCGAGCATTCAACTGAATTACAATTAGTTCAGTAAAATGCTCAATTTGGTATGTTTTAGCTAGAAAATTGTTAGTGTGCAAACTCAAATTTAATTTTTCTCACCTCACAATTTCACACATAATCATGAGATCGATGAAACATTGATTTCTATACTTTATGTTGGTAGAAAACATAAAGTGCAAAGGTCCTATATATCGTTGATAGTACCAAAATACTGAACAATTAAAAATAAATGTAACAAAACTCCATAGCGACCAAGTTTATGAAGAAGTCCTCATGTTTATTTGATTTCAATACATTCTTTTAATAAGTTTATCTCAAAACAGGTGTAGTGTATCAAAAACAAAAGTAAAGAGACATGCTTTGATACATTACATTCCTCCTTGCCTATTTTTTTTCTTCAAATTCACATTATTCCAATTCTTAACACAAATAGAAAAAAAAAATATAAAGAATTATAGTGGATTAGTAGTGCCTATAGTTTGAATTTCGTGTGGAATTGATACCCATAGTTTCAATTTCAACATCGCGGTCAATTTTTTGCAACGTGATACCCTCCGTTAACTTTCCAACCGTATGTTGGATGAAAAAAAAATAAAAAAAAAATCTGGTGTGCGCTAATTCTCACCCCTACAAATTTGTAAATAGTTTTTATAAAATATTGAATTTATTTATTTATTTACACACACATATGTGTATGTAAAAATATATATTTTCATTGCAATAATTAAAATTTCAATTATTTTTATTCACAATTCTAGATTTTATATAGTCTTAAATATATTTAATTTAATTATTGGCTTGTCATAGTAATGTTTAATAAATTTATTATAATTTTTTTCATCCAACGCAATATATATAGTAATAACTTGTAATTTTTATGTAATAATATGATTTTTTTAGTTTTTTTTGAAAATATATTACTTATTTTAATATATTAGTAAATAAATAAATTTTCAAAATCAAAATTATGTTAAAATTTTAAATTTGTGGGTAGAAGTTGCAAATGTATAAAAAAAATGAAATTAAAATGAGAGGCACACTAGTTTTTTTATATATTTCCATCCAACATACGGACGAAAAATTAACTGAGGGTTCAACAGTTGCAACAAATTGAATGTATGGGTACCATGTATGCTATTGAAAATGTGGATTTCAAATTCGCAAAAAATCCAAGCTATGGGTACCACTGATGCAATTATGTGTGTGTGTAGAAATCAAGTGTTCAAGAAAATTAAAAGAAAAATGCACCCGACTCACAACATTTTATACAATAAGTCAACTATTGTTAGGTCTTACAGAATTAGATAGTGATCGAGTCGAAGGGTGATAACATGCATTGTATACCTTGTAAATAATCAAGAAAACAATTTATGGAGGGACTTCCCACCGTTAACCAATTTGAGTTGACAATCACTGCCTTCGAATCATATTACGTTCGTGTCTGTTATAGAAATTTTAAGGTTCTGGTAATTTTCTGAAAACAAATTTAGTAGTAATATGTTTCTCCAAGAATATTTATTATTGTTTTTTTTAAAATACACATTCAACTGTTCTCATTCATCATTAAAAGTAATAATTACAATGGTTGAAACATGAAATATAATATTACATTACATGAACAATTAGTTTTCAAAATAAAAATATATCACTTCAAATTGGTGCTAGCTCAAGTGGTGGAGCGTTTAGAAGTCCCTGCATGAAGTCTTGGGTTTGAACCCAGTAGACAACAACACATGTAAGTCTCAAAAACAAAAATAGATCTCTAACTATCGCTTCAAACCACTTTGACAACACTTGTTGTAATCTAGTCTAGCAAGTACTGAGCACACGTCGTCTCGTCCTTTACATCCGCAGTTGCAACATGTGATTATTCCAGCTTCAACAAGACCACGCGGAGAAGGATCTATCATAGAAAATAATAGGGAGGAAATGGTTAGAATTTTTCATGTGTTCGAAAGATGAGGTGAATCTATGTTGATCGTACCTAAAATCTACAACAATAGTTTCTTAAGAAGGAAAATGAGCTGATGGAAGAACAATTACCAGCGTGAATATTTTCGAGTTCAAACTGAATAAATCTAGAAAGAAAAGCATCTTCTTCGTCTAGATGAGTATGAGAAGAAGCCCCCTCTAATTCAACAAGGAACACTTCCTTGGAATTGGGATTTTCACCATCATCTCGACAATCAACTTCTCGGAGTTGGTCATGATCAGGTTCTTTACATTCTTGGATGTGATGTCGTCTCGGATGAAGACCATAGAATATAAATCGAGCGACTTCCTTGAGTGACCTGAATTGTTTATTGTTTGATTTCTCATGATAATAAAACTGCAATAATGAAACAGTAACGAAGAGGTGTAAACATTTAACAAAAATACTGTAATTTTAGAGAGAAACTAGATAAAACTATGAAAAGATGATATAAGCTAGTACCTTCTCCAAACGCCCATTACTGACACGTTTTGTTTTGTTGTAAGTCCAGCCTTCCAAACGCTTCGACAAGTTTAGATGGCTTGTGCAACGACACGGGTTAGATTTTGAAAGTTGCTGCAGTAAAAATATAAATAATTTCATATAAGCAAGCACACATCTTAAATATCGATTAACCTTCATGACTTATTCTTAGTGTTTTATTGGAAATGATTTGATAAACAAAGAAACTTATATATGATCCGTAATCGAATTACTACTAGCTATCTTTAGCTCAAAAAATTGTTAGAAAAGGATAACAATATGTTAATATTTGACCAATATGTCTACTTTAAATGGGAAATTAGTAAAAAAATTAACATTAGGGGATTGCAAATCCAATTAATAGCTATGATTGTACAATTGAAGCTTTCAGAAACGAAAGAAAATCGTAATGAACATGCACTCTCTTAACCAAATCAAGAAACTAAACAACGTTATTACCTCGTCAAACTGTAGAACAAGGTTCAAATATTCCTCCGATATTTTGAAGAATATGGGCTGGGATTTCAATACAATTACAGAAGAGCAACTGTGGCTCCCTTGTGGGGTCAATTCCATCTTTGTAAATTGAAAGAAGGTGAAGTAGATGCGAGTAAAGGTTTCGGAAAGGTTACAAGGTGCAAGAAAATGTAGATTAATACTTTGTAGAGCTTTTACGCACCTAATCACTACATTATCTATAGAAATTTTTATTTGTCATTACTCATGTACGTTGCACCGGATGAAGTATTTTATGGAAGAAGCATTAAAGTTACAGTGCAATGCATATTAACATATGTAAGACATATTTAATTACTACCTCAGAAGAATGTATATAGCGGATCTGAAAAGCGGGACACTGTATATCACTGATTTTTTATTATTTTATCTTACTGTCTGAGTCAAATTTTGGCTGGCTATATTTTCTACTAATATTTTTTTATATTTAAGGTATATCCAATGGGAGAACCAACATGAAAAGTAATTAAATAAATTGAAAATAACTGTGACACGTGCCACTTATCATTCTATATAATTCTTAACATGTTTGTAACTTTGCACAATTCAATGTATATGTATTGTCATTTTTTCAAGCATTCTTTTATATTCATGTTTTTTCTCTTTTTTATATTAAAATTTTTCTTTTACATAGAAAAAGATTGTTTATTTCCATATTCTTATTTACTATGTTAAGAAGGTGGAAGAACTTCATTAATCTAATTTCGAAAAAACACAAACCATCAAATTTTCATTAGAAAATCATTTCTAGTTAGAAAAAAGACCTTCAACTTTCCATTTATGAACCCCATAATAATTTTCAAGACTGTATATTTAACAATATTTATGTTTCTGGAACTATTCTTTCGTACACTTGTAATTTCAATGAAAATCTCAATTTTGTAAATTTATGGTGTGAAATAGATATAGAATATACTCTTAAATTAGTTTCTTCTTATGCCATGTATGATGTGCATGATCATGCTATTAATGAAATAGTTAATATGATGATAAGTTTTATGGTAAATGAAAGAAAACTACTTAACATACAAGTGTCCTTAATAATTGTGAATAGGTAATAAAGCATATAACTTCTCAAAAAAATGTAATAAAGCAAATGAGTGTGAGACATATTGTTTCTAATTGTAAGTGTCTTTTCTTATATATTAAATACGAAACCATAGACAAATGTATCAAAGTATAGAAAAATAAAGAATAATTTGTTAAATATATTAAGTGTTTTATTTTTAATCAAAAAAAGTGTAATACAAATATTGAAATACGATAAAAGCAGTATTCCACAGATCGTATCATTTTTTTCTCACATAGCTCTATAAAATCATATAGGAATGTGGCGATAATACGAATGGGATACTCTATAAATAGTCAAACAGCTTAGTGATAAACTTACTTCCTAATCAAGCACAAATTTCGAGTCTGATATTTACCCATGTAAATGTTAAGAGAAAAACATTAAAGCTCCTACTATTTTAAAATGGTTTAGTTCTTGAAACACGTCTTGTAAGAATTTGCATCTCCGAAATTACTTTTTCATGATTTCTTTTCTGGACGTACATTGTATAAATGTATGGAGATGCACATTTTAACAAATAACAATAATTGGTAAAATAGTCAATAACTATGCGATATCAAAATATTTAAATTTAACCAAAATAAGTGATGTTGGTGGTGGTGGAGGCAGTTGCAATCCAACACATAAGTGGCAACATGATAGGCTACAGCGCGAGGATGTAGTTAGTTGTTGCCACAATGCTTTGTGTACTTGAACCATGTAAGATATATTGAATTCATATGTCGATACATGTTTGATGGGAAAAATTATTACTGTAGCAGCAAACATTTTACGAACAGCAACAACTTGAGCAAGAAAATATTTACCACCAGATAACACCTTGTGAATGGTTAAAAGATTAACTTATAAATGATGAAAAATCACCCGCCCTGATAGTGATCGGCCTAGCAAAGCTTGCATTTTATTACTATATACTTACATGTATAAGGATCGACACAATGGTAACTAAAAGGTTTAAGAGATGAATTTGTATTGTATTTTATATTATTTTTCTCTAAAAATTATATTTTACTTTTAAATTATTAATTTTGTCAAATTCTTGCACACACACAAAAAAAAATCAATTAAGGTAATTCTTATGGAATGAACAATACAACAACGTATAATAAAGCTTGAGAAAAATGAAAAGATGAAAGCACTTTCACATTATAATTGATTTTGAGAAAATGTAAAACTGGTGAGAAATGAGAAACTTACTTGATTTCCAGATGAAATGACATAAACAACGATCCTTTTTTTGCTCCAAATTATTGTGTCGTTCAGGAGGTTCACGTACATAAGAGAAAAATAACCAAAATAAGGGAACATATTATACTAACTAGCAACAATAATTTCTTCAATGTTGATGCACTCACCAAAGACATTGAAAAGACGACCATTGTGCATTCATTCTTTGAACGTGAGAAGGTGTAGCATAGCAGAAAAGTTGGGAAGCAAAAGCTAATAACTCACTGGACATGATAGAATTTCAAGATCAGGAATGCGGAACGTTATAATGAGGTGGAGGGGTTGTTCGCAATGAAGCGAAAAGTATTTTGCGGCTACTGGAATCGAATAGCCCTAGCTACGTGAGTTTATATAGCAAATAATAAAAAAAAAAGTTGGGCTTTTTCGCAACTAACTAGGGTTGCTAAGCCCAGTCCAACAACAATAGTGATTGTATGCTTACTCTCACTCTCATTTTGCTTGAGTATAGCGATTGCATTCCTTGGATGGTGAAGTAGACATTGTCTAGTATTTACAAGTGTGTGGATAAATTTTTAGTTGTGTCTACATGCAGTTGGCCAGTGTTACATTTAACAGCCAACACTATTAGTTTGTCATTATAACCCCCACCCCCCCCCCCCCCCCAACACACTGTGCGAATTGATGACAGTAGCCCCAGATTGGCTCACACCATTTAGAAGCTAACGGGATCAATGACTTCTCTTCAATATATCACTTCTTAGGTAGTGATTCGGCTAGTAGGACTTGCGCGACAAAACAGAGTGTTCTTTATTAAAATTCCGTTCTAAGCTCTGAATTTTGGGAGGGTTGACTTGAAAGAAAGAGATTAAAGAGATTAAGGTCCTTGATTAAGGTCGTCTTGGTTGTTCAAGTGAGGATGGGCTGCATGGAGAAGGAGTCTGAGGTGATGAAGGCTGCTAATGTAACACACACCCCCCCTCAATCCCACGCCGGATAATCTATACAAATCTCAAGACTCAAGGCAGTGTCATTTTCTAAAAGCACAACTGTACGCAGTAAGGATTTAACCCAAGATCATATATGACTGAATAAAATCTTGAATAACCAACCTATATTAACAAAAATTGCTACTTACATTATAATAGAACAGCTCTTCATGTAATGCTATTATGAATGTGCTTTCTATCTCGTGATTCTAGAGTGTTTGCCTGCAGAGTTTAATAAAATGCAGAAGAGAAAGTAGTCATAACTCATAATAAGTCTAACTAATAAGTCAAATCATTAGTAAAACAGTTAAACCAAGTTGTTAATAAGTAACCTGGGTTAAAGAAGCTTATAAAGTTGAAGTTAGCTTTAGAAACCCCTACTACCCAAGCACATATATGTTTAACTTTGTGCATTTAAAAGATCCCACTGTTTATGAAACCTTCTAGCTGTTGTAAACTATGGTGTAAGAATGTTGTTTCTCAAAAACAAAATTGCAATGGCTTTTTATTTGTTTTTGACGTATATATATATATACATATATATATATACACATACAGATATGCACATCTGGATCTATATTTATAAATAAAAATAGGAAATTGCTCTCATAGTGTGACATTTATTATCCAAGTTACGAATCTTAAGCGGCCAATGAAAATGTTCTACGTCCTTTAAATGATGGTTTGTCGTATAAATTACTAAGTTACAATATTATAATTGCGATTGTAACGGATGAACTTTAATTTTTTATTATTATTAAACAAATGATCACTAATATTACACTATTATAATATCAAATGAATTTAATTGTAATATTAAGTAAAAAATATTATATGCATGTGCATTAGTGGAATATTTTAATCACGCTTAAGTTATTTTGATGAATAATATAATGCAATTAATATTATATAGATATTAGTGATAAATTTATTAAATATACAACTAAAAACATCTAAATTACATATCATAAGTTATGTATATTATATATATATGTTTATAAATACTTGATTACAAATACAAAAACTAAGAAGGGTTGATGTTCTATCATACACCGCATGTGACAAAGAATGCATAATCATATTATCACATGTCAAAATGGTGTAAACCCTTTAAAAAATCCGATTTAAAATACAAGTAAAATAGTTAAGGTAAATATACTTGAGATTATTAAAATATCTTAAAAAGTTTTGATACTCAATATGAAAATTAATGACAAGATGCTATATTTATGCGGGAAGAATTTAAAAAAGAATGTGTCAGCTTCTGAAAAATTGTTTTAGTCCACATGCATAATCAGAGGCGGAGTTGAAGACTTAAAGAAGGGGAAAGAGCCGCACATATTTTGAGTAGAATCGACGTCCTTAGTAGAACATGCGACTAAGTCACAAGCAACAGGTTATTTTCGCCAAAATCAACCATTTAATGCTCCAAATATTTAATTTTTCTATTTTAAGTAATACTTATTTCGTTAATTAGGACATCAAATTAAATCCGACTCTGATTGATCTTTTTGCTGGGTATTTTTATATTTAGAATGGTTTTCATTACATTTTATTTTTTACAAAATTAAGCTTTTTAGCTATTTAAGTCCAGCTTGTGGATTAGATATGTTATGGTTTATTGAATAATATGAGAATTCTAGAGAGGGTTCTCTTGGGTTTTTATGGTTTTCTTTCCATTTGGATTGATTTTGCTGCTCGATAAATGCCTTGATTCAATTCGGCGTAAGTTGGTATTCAAGCTCAGAGCTCTGTGGAAAGATGATCATCATTAAAGATGGTATGTGGACGTCCTGGCGGCCATGTTCCGAACGAGGAAGCCCCCCAACGGGAATGTAACTTCCAAGACGTTATTATGAAAGTGGATCTGCAGAAGCAGTACAATAATTTGAAGAGGAAAATCGCGTATGGTCAATCCTTGGATCATGACTCGGAGCACACGTTCGAGATCCCACTCAACCGTGATCATCCTGGTTAGAACTAACGTTACGGAGGACCAAATTTCATGATTGACGAGCTCGATTCTTCTGGTATGTTACGAATTCAACATATTTTTCGTGATGAAGTCTTTCATAAGTGCATTTTCAAATCATGTGAACCTGATGTAGATTACAGAGTCCTTCCTGTTTATGATGATTGTGGAGATGAAGATGAAGCTGAAGAGGTTAAATTTGAAATAGATGAGTATGTCAATTGTCTATTCAAGTTTTCATCTTGCTATTATGATCCATTCTTGGTTGACAGGATCATTTAGGTCGCTAAAATTAGCTCGAGGACGAGTTCTTTCGAAGAGGAGGTGACTCATGCAAGAAGATTTTTGAAGAAAAATGTGACAGCTTTAGAACAACTCTTTCGATCCAGAAACATAATAAGAGGCATAGTTGAAGGGTTGAATAACGGATCCGCACTCATTATTTTGAGTAGAATAGATGGTCTAAGAAGATTTCGTGAATAAGTCACGGGCACCACACTGTTTTTGCTATATCAGCCGCTTAAGGTTCTAAATCGTCAATTTTTTAATGAATTTATTTCGTTAATTAGGACATGAAACTAAACCCGATTTGGGTGGATCTTTTTCCAGAGTGTTTTAATTTAGAATTATTATTTAGCATGGTTCTAAGATTTTTCATTTTTTTTTAAATTATGTTTTTAGCTATTTTTGTTCGGCTTGTGGACTAGCTCTGATATGTTATTGTTGTATATTTTCAGAACCTTAGAGAGGTTTCTCTTTAAATTTTTCATAGTTTTCATTTCTTTTGGATTGCTTCCCAATGCTCGATAAGCGTTTCGATTGATTCCGGTGTTATATATGTGATATATACACAAACTATCTCAATTTAGAAGGTTTATAATTCTCATGATTTTGTTGTTTGCAGCTGTAAGCTTGCGAATAAACACACAAGTACAATATGATTTAAAAAAAACAAATGTATCATGAAGAAGAAGAAGATGATGATATTGAAACCTCAATTACATTTGCCGCATTGTATGGTACTCTATAGGTGAAGACAATTATTCCGAAAGCTATTTTATGTCTAGAAACAAAGATTTCCTAATGTATACGGAATGCATAAAACATTAAAATTATATGCAATGAGACATGTATTGTCAAGTTGTACTTTATTTCCAAGTTCCCTTTTGGGTATGAAGGGGAAGACAAAACTTCATTTAGTTATAAATAGAAATGAAATACCAACCCTATAGTTATTTTATTTATGACCTCACAACTCTTTCTCATGTATATATCAGTACCAATTCTTTTCCTCGAGCATTCAACTGAATTACAATTAGTTCAGTAAAATGCTCAATTTGGTATGTTTTAGCTAGAAAATTGTTAGTGTGCAAACTCAAATTTAATTTTTCTCACCTCACAATTTCACACATAATCATGAGATCGATGAAACATTGATTTCTATACTTTATGTTGGTAGAAAACATAAAGTGCAAAGGTCCTATATATCGTTGATAGTACCAAAATACTGAACAATTAAAAATAAATGTAACAAAACTCCATAGCGACCAAGTTTATGAAGAAGTCCTCATGTTTATTTGATTTCAATACATTCTTTTAATAAGTTTATCTCAAAACAGGTGTAGTGTATCAAAAACAAAAGTAAAGAGACATGCTTTGATACATTACATTCCTCCTTGCCTATTTTTTTTCTTCAAATTCACATTATTCCAATTCTTAACACAAATAGAAAAAAAAAAAATATAAAGAATTATAGTGGATTAGTAGTGCCTATAGTTTGAATTTCGTGTGGAATTGATACCCATAGTTTCAATTTCAACATCGCGGTCAATTTTTTGCAACGTGATACCCTCCGTTAACTTTCCAACCGTATGTTGGATGAAAAAAAAATAAAAAAAAAAATCTGGTGTGCGCTAATTCTCACCCCTACAAATTTGTAAATAGTTTTTATAAAATATTGAATTTATTTATTTATTTACACACACATATGTGTATGTAAAAATATATATTTTCATTGCAATAATTAAAATTTCAATTATTTTTATTCACAATTCTAGATTTTATATAGTCTTAAATATATTTAATTTAATTATTGGCTTGTCATAGTAATGTTTAATAAATTTATTATAATTTTTTTCATCCAACGCAATATATATAGTAGTAGCTTGTAATTTTTATGTAATAATATGATTTTTTTAGTTTTTTTTTGAAAATATATTACTTATTTTAATATATTAGTAAATAAATAAATTTTCAAAATCAAAATTATGTTAGAATTTTAAATTTGTGGGTAGAAGTTGCAAATGTATAAAAAAAAATGAAATTAAAATGAGAGGCACACTAGTTTTTTTATATATTTCCATCCAACATACGGACGAAAAATTAACTGAGCGTTCAACAGTTGCAACAAATTGAATGTATGGGTACCATGTATGCTATTGAAAATGTGGATACCAAATTCGCAAAAAATCCAAGCTATGGGTACCACTGATGCAATTATGTGTGTGTGTAGAAATCAAGTGTTCAAGAAAATTAAAAGAAAAATGCACCCGACTCACAACATTTTATACAATAAGTCAACTATTGTTAGGTCTTTTAGAATTAGATAGTGATCGAGTCGAAGGGTGATAACATGCATTGTATACCTTGTAAATAATCAAGAAAACAATTTATGGAGGGACTTCCCACCGTTAACCAATTTGAGTTGACAATCACTGCCTTCGAATCATATTACGTTCGTGTCTGTTATAGAAATTTTAAGGTTCTGGTAATTTTCTGAAAACAAATTTAGTAGTAATATGTTTCTCCAAGAATATTTATTATTGTTTTTTTAAAATACACATTCAACCGTTCTCATTCATCATTAAAAGTAATAATTACAATGGTTGAAACATGAAATATAATATTACATTACATGAACAATTAGTTTTCAAAATAAAAATATATCACTTCAAATTGGTGCTAGCTCAAGTGGTGGAGCGTTTAGAAGTCCCTGCATGAAGTCTTAAATTTGAACCCAGTAGACAACAACACATGTAAGTCTCAAAAACAAAAATAGATCTCTAACTATCGCTTCAAACCACTTTGACAACACTTGTTGTAATCTAGTCTAGCAAGTACTGAGCACACGTTGTCTCGACCTTTACATCCGCAGTTGCAACATATGATTATTCCAGCTTCAACAAGACCACGCGGAGAAGGATCTATCATAGACAATAATAGGGAGGAAATGGTTAGAATTTTTCATGTGTTCGAAAGATGAGGTGAATCTATGTTGATCGTACCTAAAATCTACAACAATAGTTTCTTAAGAAGGGAAATGAGCTGATGGAAGAACAATTACCAGCGTGAATATTTTCGAGTTCAAACTGAATAAATCTAGAAAGAAAAGCATCTTCTTCGTCTAGATGAGTTTGAGAAGAAGCCCCCTCTAATTCAACAAGGAACACTTCCTTGGAATTGGGATTTTCACCATCATCTCGACAATCAACTTCTCGGAGTTGGTCATGATCAGGTTCTTTACATTCTTGGATGTGATGTCGTCTCGGATGAAGACCATAGAATATAAATCGAGCGACTTCCTTGAGTGACCTGAATTGTTTATTGTTTGATTTCTCATGATAATAAAACTGCAATAATGAAACAGTAGCGAAGAGGTGTAAACATTTAACAAAAATACTGTAATTTTAGAGAGAAACTAGATAAAACTATGAAAAGATGATATAAGCTAGTACCTTCTCCAAACGCCCATTACTGACACGTTTTGTTTTGTTGTAAGTCCAGCCTTCCAAACGCTTTGACAAGTTTAGATGGCTTGTGCAACGACACGGGTTAGATTTTGAAAGTTGCTGCAGTAAAAATATAAATAATTTCATATAAGCAAGCACACATCTTAGAAATCGATTAACCTTCATGACTTATTCTTAGTGTTTTATTGGAAATGATTTGATAAACAAAGAAACTAATACATGATCCGTAATCGAATTACTACTAGCTATCTTTAGCTCAAAAAATTGTTAGAAAAGGATAACAATATGTTAATATTTGACCAATATTTCTACTTTAAATGGGAAATTAGTAAAAAAAATTAACATTAGGGGATTGCAAATCCAATTAATAGCTATGATTGTACAATTGAAGCTTTCGACAACGAAAGAAAATCGTAATGAACATGCACTCTCTTAACCAAATCAAGAAACTAAACAACGTTATTACCTCGTCAAACTGTAGAACAAGGTTCAAATATTCCTCCGATATTTTGAAGAATATGGGCTGGGATTTCAATACAATTACAGAAGAGCAACTGTGGCTCCCTTGTGGGGTCAATTCCATCTTTGTAAATTGAAAGAAGGTGAAGTAGATGCGAGTAAAGGTTTCGGAAAGGTTACAAGGTGCAAGAAAATGTAGATTAATACTTTGTAGAGCTTTTACGCACCTAATCACTACATTATCTATAGAAATTTTTATTTGTCATTACTCATGTACGTTGCACCGGATGAAGTATTTTATGGAAGAAGCATTAAATTTACAGTGCAATGCATATTAACATATGTAAGACATATTTAATTACAACCTCAGAAGAATGTATATAGCGGATCTGAAAAGCGGGACACTGTATATCACTGATTTTTTATTATTTTATTTTACTGTCTGAGTCAAATTTTGGTTGGCTATATTATCTACTAATAATTGTTTATATTTAAGGTATATCCAATGGGAGAACCAACATGAAAAGTAATTAAATAAATTGAAAATAACTGTGACACGTGCCACTTATCATTCTATATAATTCTTAACATGTTTGTAACTTTGCACAATTCAATGTATATGTATTGTCATTTTTTCAGACATTCTTTTATATTCATGTTTTTTCTCTTTTTTATATTAAAATTTTTCTTTTACATAGAAAAAGATTGTTTATTTCCATATTCTTCTTTACTATGTTAAGAAGGTGGAAGAACTTCATTAATCTAATTTCGAAAAAACACAAACCATCAAATTTTCATTAGAAAATCATTTCTAGTTAGAAAAAAGACCTTCAACTTTCCATTTATGAACCCCATAATAATTTTCAAGTCTGTATATTTAACAATATTTATGTTTCTGGAACTATTCTTTCGTACACTTGTAATTTCAATGAAAATCTCAATTTTGTAAATTTATGGTGTGAAATAGATATAGAATATACTCTTAAATTAGTTTCTATTTATGCCATGTATGATGTGCATGATCATGCTATTAATGAAATAGTTAATATGATGATAAGTTTTATGGTAAATGAAAGAAAACTACTTAACATACAAGTGTCCTTAATAATTGTGAATAGGTAATAAAGCATATAACTTCTCAAAAAATGTAATAAAGCAAATGAGTGTGAGACATATTGTTTCTAATTGTAAGTGTCTTTTCTTATATATTAAATACAAAACCATAGACAAATGTATCAAAGTATAGAAAAATAAAGAATAATTTGTTAAATATATTAAGTGTTTTATTTTTAATCAAAAAAAGTGTAATACAAATATTGAAATACGATAAAAGCAGTATTCCACAGATCGTATCATTTTTTTCTCACATAGCTCTATAAAATCATATAGGAATGTGGCGATAATACGAATGGGATACTCTATAAATAGTCAAACAGCTTAGTGATAAACTTACTTCCTAATCAAGCACAAATTTCGAGTCTGATATTTACCCATGTAAATGTTAAGAGAAAAACATTAAAGCTCCTACTATTTTAAAATGGTTTAGTTCTTGAAACACGTCTTGTAAGAATTTGCATCTCCGAAATTACTTGGTCATGATTTCTTTTCTGGACGTACATTGTATAAATATATGGAGATGCACATTTTAACAAATAACAATAATTGGTAAAATAGTCAATAACTATGCGATATCAAAATATTTAAATTTAACCAAAATAAGTGATGTTGGTGGTGGTGGAGGCAGTTGCAATCCAACACATAAGTGGCAACATGATAGGCTACAGCGCGAGGATGTAGTTAGTGGTTGCCACAATGCTTTGTGTACTTGAACCATGTAAGATATGTTGAATTCATATGTCGATACATGTTTGATGGGAAAAATTATTACTGTAGCAGCAAACATTTTGCGAACATCAAGAACTTGAGCAAGAAAATATTTACCACCAGATAACACCTTGTGAATGGTTAAAAGATTAACTTATAAATGATGAAAAATCACCCGCCCTGATAGTGATCGGCCTAGCAAAGCTTGCATTTTATTACTATATACTTACATGTTTAAGGATCGACACAATGGTAACTAAAAGGTTTAAGAGATGAATTTGTATTGTATTTAATATTATTTTTCTCTAAAAATTATATATTACTTTTAAATTATTAATTTTGTCAAATTCTTGCACACACACAAAAAAAATCAATTAAGGTAATTCTTATGGAATGAACAATACAACAACGTATAATAAAGCTTGAGAAAAATGAAAAGATGAAAGCACTTTCACATTATAATTGATTTTGAGAAAATGTAAAACTGATGAGAAATGAGAAACTTACTTGATTTCCAGATGAAATGACATAAACAACGATCCTTTTTTTGCTCCAAATTATTGTGTTGTTCAGGAGGTTCACGTACATAAGAGAAAAATAACTAAAATAAGGGAACATATTATACTAACTAGCAACAATAATTTCTTCAATGTTGATGCACTCACGAAAGACGTTGAAAAGACGACAATTGTGCATTCATTTTTCGAACGTGAGAAGGTGTAGCATAGCAGAAAAGTTGGGACGCAAAAGCTAATAACTCACTGGACATGATAGAATTTCAAGATCAGGAATGCGGAACGTTATAATGAGGTGGATGGGTTGTTCGCTATGAAGCGAAAAGTATTTTGCGGCTACTGGAATCGAATAGCCCTAGCTACGTGAGGTTATATAGCAAATAATAAAAAAACAAGTTGGGATTTTTCGCAACTAACTAGGGTTTCTAAGCCCGGTCCAACAACAATAGTGATTGTATGCTTACTCTCACTCTCATTTTGCTTGAGTATAGCGATTGCATTCCTTGGATGGTGAAGTAGACATTGTCTAGTATTTACAAGTGTGTGGATAAATTTTTAGTTGTGTCTACATGCAGTTGGCCAGTGTTACATTTAACAGCCAACACTATTAGTTTGTCATTATAACCCCCCCCCCCCAACACACTGTGCGAATTGATGACAGTAGCCCCAGATTGGCTCACACCATTTAGAAGCTAACGGGATCAATGACTTCTCTTCAATATATCACTTCTTAGGTAGTGATACGGCTAGTAGGACTTGCGCGACAAAATAGAGTGTTCTTTATTAAAATTCCGTTCTAAGCTCTGAATTTTGGGAGGGTTGACTTGAAAGAAAGAGATTAAAGAGATTAAGGTCCTTGATTAAGGTCGTCTTGGTTGTTCAAGTGAGGATGGGCTGCATGGAGAAGGAGTATGAGGTGATGAAGGCTGCTAATGTAACACACCCCCCTCCCTCAATCCCACGCCGAATAATCTTTACAAATCTCAAGACTCAAGGCAGTGTCATTTTCTAAAAGCACAACTGTACGCAGTAAGGATTTAACCCAAGATCATATATGACTGAATAAAATCTTGAATAACCAACCTATATTAACAAAAATTGCTACTTACATTATAAAAGAACAGCTCTTCATGTAATGCTATTATGAATGTGCTTTCTATCTCGTGATTCTAGAGTGTTTGCCTGCAGAGTTTAATAAAATGCAGAAGAGAAAGTAGTCATAACTCATAATAAGTCTAACTAATAAGTCAAATCATAAGTAAAACAGTTAAACCAAGTTGTTAATAAGTAACATGGGTTGAAGAAGCTTATAAAGTTGAAGTTAGCTTTAGAAACCCCTACTACCCAAGCACATATATGTTTAACTTTGTGCATTTAAAAGATCCCACTGTTTATGAAACCTTCTAGCTGTTGTAAACTATGGTGTAAGAATGTTGTTTCTCAAAAACAAAATTGCAATGGCTTTTTATTTGTTTTTGACGTACATTATATATATATATATATACAGATATGCACATCTAGATCTATATTTATAAATAAAAATAGGAAAGTGCTCTCATAGTGTGACATTTATTATCCAAGTTACGAATCTTAAGCGGCCAATGAAAATGTTCTACGTCCTTTAAATGATGGTTTGTCGTGTAAATTACTAAGTTACAAAATTATAATTGCGATTGTAACGGATGAACTTTAATTTTTTATTATTATTAAAAAAATGATCACTAATATTACACTATTATAATATCAAATGAATTTAATTGTAATATTAAGTAAAAAATATTATATGCATGTGCATTAGTGGAATATTTTAATCACGCTTAAGTTATTTTGATGAATAATATAATGCAATTAATATTATATAGATATTAGTGATAAATTTATTAAATATACAACTAAAAACATCTAAATTACATATCATAAGTTATGTATATTATATATATATATTTATAAATACTTGATTACAAATAAAAAAACTAAGAAGGGTTGATGTTCTATCATACACCGCATGTGACAAAGAATGCATAATCATATTATCACATGTCAAAATGGTGTAAACCCTTTAAAAAATCCGATTTAAAATACAAGTAAAATAGTTAAGGTAAATATACTTGAGATTATTAAAATATCTTAAAAAGTTTTGATACTCAATATGAAAATTAATGACAAGATGCTATATTCATGCGGGAAGAATTTAAAAAAGAATTTGTCAGCTTCTGAAAAATTGTTTTAGTCCACATGCATAATCAGAGG
Organism: Linanthus parryae; assembly: GCA_023055425.1. NCBI lineage: Eukaryota > Viridiplantae > Streptophyta > Magnoliopsida > Ericales > Polemoniaceae > Linanthus > Linanthus parryae. The sequence continues at coordinate 44,653,317 of JALGPY010000009.1, forward strand.
CGGAGTTGAAGACTTAAAGAAGGGGAAAGAGCCGCACATATTTTGAGTAGAATCGACGTCCTTAGTAGAACTTGCGACTAAGTCACAAGCAACACGTTATTTTCGCCAAAATCAACCATTTAATGCTCCAAATATTTAATTTTTCTATTTTAAGTAATACTTATTTCGTTAATTAGGACATCAAATTAAATCCGACTCTGATTGATCTTTTTGCAGGGTATTTTTATATTTAGAATGGTTTTCATTACATTTTATTTTTTACAAAATTATGCTTTTTAGCTATTTAAGTCCAGCTTGTGGATTAGATATGTTATGGTTTATTGAATAATATGAGAATTCTAGAGAGGGTTCTCTTGGGTTTTTATGGTTTTCTTTCCATTTGGATTGATTTTGCTGCTCGATAAATGCCTTGATTCAATTCGGCGTAAGTTGGTATTCAAGCTCAGAGCTCTGTGGAAAGATGATCATCATTAAAAATGGTATGTGGACGTCCTGGCGGCCATGTTCCGAACGAGGAAGCCCCCAAACGGGAATGTAACTTCCAAGACGTTATTATGAAAGTGGATCTGCAGAAGCAGTACAATAATTTGAAGAGGAAAATCGCGTATGGTCAATCCTTGGATCATGAATCGGAGCACACGTTCGAGATCCCACTCAACCGTGATCATCCTGGTTAGAACTAACGTTACGGAGGACCAAATTTCATGATTGACGAGCTCGATTCTTCTGGTATGTTACGAATTCAACATATTTTTCGTGATGAAGTCTTTCATAAGTGCATTTTCAAATCATGTGAACCTGATGTAGATTACAGAGTCCTTCCTGTTTATGATGATTGTGGAGATGAAGATGAAGCTGAAGAGGTTAAATTTGAAATAGATGAGTATGTCAATTGTCTATTCAAGTTTTCATCTTGCTATTATGACCCATTCTTGGTTGACAGGATCATTTAGGTCGCTAAAATTAGCTCGAGGACGAGTTCTTTCGAAGAGGAGGTGACTCATGCAAGAAGATTTTTGAAGAAAAATGTGACAGCTTTAGAACAACTCTTTCGATCCAGAAACATAATAAGAGGCATAGTTGAAGGGTTGAATAACGGATCCGCACTCATTATTTTGAGTAGAATAGATGGTCTAAGAAGATTTCGTGAATAAGTCACTGGCACCACACTGTTTTTGCTATATCAGCCGCTTAAGGTTCTAAATTGTCAATTTTTTTAATGAATTTATTTCGTTAATTAGGACATGAAACTAAACCCGATTTGGGTGGATCTTTTTCCCGAGTGTTTTAATTTAGAATTATTATTTAGCATGGTTCTAAGATTTTTCATTTTTTTTTAAATTATGTTTTAAGCTATTTTTGTTCGGCTTGTGGACTAGCTCTGATATGTTATTGTTGTATATTTTCAGAACCTTAGAGAGGTTTCTCTTTAAATTTTTCATAGTTTTCATTTCTTTTGGATTGCTTCCCAATGCTCGATAAGCATTTCGATTGATTCCGGTGTTATATATGTGATATATTCACAAACTATCTCAATTTAGAAGGTTTATAATTCTCATGATTTTGTTGTTTGCAGCTGTAAGCTTGCGAATAAACACACAAGTACAATATGATTTAAAAAAAAACAAATGTATCATGAAGAAGAAGAAGATGATGATATTGAAACCTCAATTACATTTGCCGCATTGTATGGTATTCCGAAAGCTATTTTATGTCTAGAAACAAAGATTTCCTAATGTATACGGAATGCATAAAACATTAAAATTATATGCAATGAGACATGTATTGTCAAGTTGTACTTTATTTCCAAGTTCCCTTTTGGGTATGAAGGGGAAGACAAAACTTCATTTAGTTATAAATAGAAATGAAATACCAACCCTATAGTTATTTTATTTATGACCTCACAACTCTTTCTCATGTATATATCAGTACCAATTCTTTTCCTCGAGCATTCAACTGAATTACAATTAGTTCAGTAAAATGCTCAATTTGGTATGTTTTAGCTAGAAAATTGTTAGTGTGCAAACTCAAATTTAATTTTTCTCATCTCACAATTTCACACATAATCATGAGATCGATGAAACATTGATTTCTATACTTTATGTTGGTAGAAAACATAAAGTGCAAAGGTCCTATATATCGTTGATAGTACCAAAATACTGAACAATTAAAAATAAATGTAACAAAACTCCATAGCGACCAAGTTTATGAAGAAGTCCTCATGTTTATTTGATTTCAATACATTCTTTTAATAAGTTTATCTCAAAACAGGTGTAGTGTATCAAAAAAAAAAATAAAGAGACATGCTTTGATACATTACATTCCTCCTTGCCTATTTTTTTTCTTCAAATTCACATTATTCCAATTCTTAACACAAATAGAAAAAAAAAATATAAAGAATTATAGTGGATTAGTAGGGCCTATAGTTTGAATTTCGTGTGGAATTGATACCCATAGTTTCAATTGCAACATCGCGGTACCCATACTTTCAATTTTTTGCAACGTGATACCCTCCGTTAACTTTCCAACCGTATGTTGGATGAAAAAAAAAATAAAAAAAAAAATCTGGTGTGCGCTAATTCTCACCCCTACAAATTTGTAAATAGTTTTTATAAAATATTGAATTTATTTATTTATTTACACACACATATGTGTATGTAAAAATATATATTTTCATTGCAATAATTAAAATTTCAATTATTTTTATTCACAATTCTAGATTTTATATAGTCTTAAGTATATTTAATTTAATTATTGACTTGTCATAGTAATTTTTAATAAATTTATTATAATTTTTTTCATCCAACGCAATATATATAGTAATAACTTGTAATTTTTATGTAATAATATGATTTTTTTAGTTTTTTTTTGAAAATATATTACTTATTTTAATATATTAGTAAATAATTAAATTTTCAAAATTAAAATTATGTTAAAATTTTAAATTTGTGGGTAGAAGTTGCAAATGTATAAAAAAAATGAAATTAAAATGAGAGGCACACTAGTTTTTTTATATATTTCCATCCAACATACGGACGAAAAATTAACTTAGGGTTCAACAGTTGCAACAAATTGAATGTATGGGTACCATGTATGCTATTGAAAATGTGGATACCAAATTCGCAAAAAATCCAAGCTATGGGTACCACTGATGCAATTATGTGTGTGTAGAAATCAAGTGTTCAAGAAAATTAAAAGAAAAATGCACCCGACTCACAACATTTTATACAATGAGTCAACTATTGTTAGGTCTTACAGAATTAGATAGTGATCGAGTCGAAGGGTGATAACATGCATTGTATACCTCGTAAATAATCAAGAAAACAATTTATGGAGGGACTTCCCACTGTTAACCAATTTGAGTTGACAATCACTGCCTTCGAATCATATTACGTTCGTGTCTGTTATAGAAATTTTAAGGTTCTGGTAATTTTCTGAAAACAAATTTAGTAGTAATATGTTTCTCCAAGAATATTTATTATTGTTTTTTTTAAAATACACATTCAACCGTTCTCATTCATCATTAAAAGTAATAATTACAATGGTTGAAACATGAAATATAATATTACAATACATGAACAATTAGTTTTCAAAATAAAAATATATCACTTCAAATTGGTGCTAGCTCAAGTGGTGGAGCGTTTAGAAGTCCCTGCATGAAGTCTTGGGTTTGAACCCAGTAGACAACAACACATGTAAGTCTCAAAAAAAAAATAGATCTCTAACTATCGCTTCAAACCACTTTGACAACACTTGTTGTAATCTAGTCTAGCAAGTACTGAGCACACGTTGTCTCGACCTTTACATCCGCAGTTGCAACATGTGATTATTCCAGCTTCAACAAGACCACGCGGAGAAGGATCTATCATAGACAATAATAGGGAGGAAATGGTTAGAATTTTTCATGTGTTCGAAAGATGAGGTGAATCTATGTTGATCGTACCTAAAATCTACAACAATAGTTTCTTAAGAAGGGAAATGAGCTGATGGAAGAACAATTACCAGCGTGAATATTTTCGAGTTCAAACTGAATAAATCTAGAAAGAAAAGCATCTTCTTCGTCTAGATGAGTTTGAGAAGAAGCCCCCTCTAATTCAACAAGGAACACTTCCTTGGAATTGGGATTTTCACCATCATCTCGACAATCAACTTCTCGGAGTTGGTCATGATCAGGTTCTTTACATTCTTGGATGTGATGTCGTCTCGGATGAAGACCATAGAATATAAATCGAGCGACTTCCTTGAGTGACCTGAATTGTTTATTGTTTGATTTCTCATGATAATAAAACTGCAATAATGAAACAGTAGCGAAGAGGTGTAAACATTTAACAAAAATACTGTAATTTTAGAGAGAAACTAGATAAAACTATGAAAAGATGATATAAGCTAGTACCTTCTCCAAATGCCCATTACTGACACGTTTTGTTTTGTTGTAAGTCCAGCCTTCCAAACGCTTTGACAAGTTTAGATGGCTTGTGCAACGACACGGGTTAGATTTTGAAAGTTGCTGCAGTAAAAATATAAATAATTTCATATAAGCAAGCACACATCTTAGAAATCGATTAACCTTCATGACTTATTCTTAGTGTTTTATTGGAAATGATTTGATAAACAAAGAAACTAATACATGATCCGTAATCGAATTACTACTAGCTTTCTTTAGCTCAAAAAATTTTTAGAAAAGGATAACAATATGTTAATATTTGACCAATATGTCTACTTTAAATGGGAAATTAGTAAAAAAAATTAACATTAGGGGATTGCAAATCCAATTAATAGCTATGATTGTACAATTGAAGCTTTCAGAAACGAAAGAAAATCGTAATGAACATGCACTCTCTTAACCAAATCAAGAAACTAAACAACGTTATTACCTCGTCAAACTGTAGAACAAGGTTCAAATATTCCTCCGATATTTTGAAGAATATGGGCTGGGATTTCAATACAATTACAGAAGAGCAACCGTGGCTCCCTTGTGGGGTCAATTCCATCTTTGTAAATTGAAAGAAGGTGAAGTAGATGCGACTAAAGGTTTTGGAAAGGTTACAAGGTGCAAGAAAATGTAGATTAATACTTTGTAGAGCTTTTACGCACCTAATCACTACATTATCTATAGAAATTTTTATTTGTCATTACTCATGTACCTTGCACCGGATGAAGTATTTTATGGAAGAAGCATTAAAGTTACAGTGCAATGCATATTAACATATGTAAGACATATTTAATTACTACCTCAGAAGAATGTATATAGCGGATCTGAAAAGCGGGATACTGTATATCACTGATTTTTTATTATTTTATTTTACTTTCTGAGTCAAATTTTGGCTGGCATATTATCTACTAATAATTGTTTATATTTAAGGTATATCCAATGGGAGAACCAACATGAAAAGTAATTAAATAAATTGAAAATAACTGTGACACGTGCCACTTATCATTCTATATAATTCTTAACATGTTTGTAACTTTGCACAATTCAATGTATATGTATTGTCATTTTTTCAAGCATTCTTTTATATTCATGTTTTTTCTCTTTTTTATATTAAAATTTTTCTTTTACATAGAAAAAGATTGTTTATTTCCATATTCTTCTTTACTATGTTAGAAGGGGGAAGAACTTCATTAATCTAATTTCGAAAAAACATAAACCATCAAATTTTCATTAGAAAAACATTTCTAGTTAGAAAAAAGACCTTCAACTTTCCATTTATTAACCCCATAATAATTTTCAAGTCTGTATATTTAACAATATTTATGTTTCTGGAACTATTCTTTCGTACACTTGTAATTTCAATGAAAATCTCAATTTTGTAAATTTATGGTGTGAAATAGATATAGAATATACTCTTAAATTAGTTTCTTCTTATGCCATGTATGATGTGCATGATCATGCTATTAATGAAATAGTTAATATGATGATTAGTTTTATGGTAAATGAAAGAAAACTACTTAACATACAAATGTCCTTAATAATTGTTAATAGGTAATAAAGCATATAACTTCTCAAAAAAATGTAATAAAGCAAATGAGTGTGAGACATATTGTTTCTAATTGTAAGTGTCTTTTCTTATATATTAAATACGAAACCATAGACAAATGTATCAAAGTATAGAAAAATAAAGAATAATTTGTTAAATATATTAAGTGTTTTATTTTTAATCAAAAAAAGTGTAATACAAATATTGAAATACGATAAAAGCAGTATTCCACAGATCGTATCATTTTTTTTCTCACATAGCTCTATAAAATCATATAGGAATGTGGCGATAATACGAATGGGATACTCTATAAATAGTCAAACAGCTTAGTGATAAACTTACTTCATAATCAAGCACAAATTTCGAGTCTGATATTTACCCATATAAATGTTAAGAGAAAAACATTAAAGCTCCTACTATTTTAAAATGGTTTAGTTCTTGAAACACGTCTTGTAAGAATTTGCTTCTCCGAAATTACTTGGTCATGATTTCTTTTCTGGACGTACATTGTATAAATATATGGAGATGCACATTTTAACAAATAACAATAATTGGTAAAATAGTCAATAACTATGCGATATCAAAATATTTAAATTTAACCCAAATAAGTGATGTTGGTGGTGGTGGAGGCAGTTGCAATCCAACACATAAGTGGCAACATGATAGGCTACAGCGCGAGGATGTAGTTAGAGGTTGCCACAATGCTTTGTGTACTTGAACCATGTAAGATATGTTGAATTCATATGTCGATACATGTTTGATGGGAAAAATTATTACTTTAGCAGCAAACATTTTGCGAACAGCAAGAACTTGAGCAAGAAAATATTTACCACCAGATAACACCTTGTGAATGGTTAAAAGATTAACTTATAAATGATGAAAAATCACCCGCCCTGATAGTGATCGGCCTAGCAAAGCTTGCATTTTATTACTATATACTTACATGTTTAAGGATCGACACAATGGTAACTAAAAGGTTTAAGAGATGAATTTGTATTGTATTTTATATTATTTTTCTCTAAAAATTATATATTACTTTTAAATTATTAATTTTGTCAAATTCTTGCACACACACAAAAAAAAAATCAATTAAGGTAATTCTTATGGAATGAACAATACAACAACGTATAATAAAGCTTGAGAAAAATGAAAAGATGAAAGCACTTTCACATTATAATTGATTTTGAGAAAATGTAAAACTGATGAGAAATGAGAAACTTACTTGATTTCCAGATGAAATGACATAAACAACGATCCTTTTTTTACTCCAAATTATTGTGTCGTTCAAGAGGTTCACGTACATAAGAGAAAAATAACCAAAATAAGGGAACATATTATACTAACTAGCAACAATAATTTTTTCAATGTTGATGCACTCACGAAAGACATTGAAAAGACGACAATTGTGCATTCATTCTTCGAACGTGAGAAGGTGTAGCATAGCAGAAAAGTTGGGACGCAAAAGCTAATAACTCACTGGACATGATAGAATTTCAAGATCAGGAATGCGGAACGTTATAATGAGGTGGAGGGGTTGTTCGCTATGAAGCGAAAAGTATTTTGCGGCTACTGGAATCGAATAGCCCTAGCTACGTGAGTTTATATAGCAAATAATAAAAAAAAAAACAAGTTGGGCTTTTTCGCAACTAACTAGGGTTGCTAAGCCCAGTCCAACAACAATAGTGATTGTATGCTTACTCTCACTCTCATTTTGCTTGAATATAGCGATTGCATTCCTTGGATGGTGAAGTAGACATTGTCTAGTATTTATAAGTGTGTGGATAAATTTTTAGTTGTGTCTACATGCAGTTGGCCAATGTTACATTTAACAGCCAACACTATTAGTTTGTCATTATAACCCCCACCCCCCCCCCCCCCAACACACTGTGCAAATTGATGACAGTAGCCCCAGATTGGCTCACACCATTTAGAAGCTAACGGGATCAATGACTTCTCTTCAATATATCACTTCTTAGGTAGTGATTCGGCTAGTAGGACTTGCGCGACAAAATAGAGTGTTCTTTATTAAAATTCCGTTCTAAGCTCTGAATTTTGGGAGGGTTGACTTGAAAGAAAGAGATTAAAGAGATTAAGGTCCTTGATTAAGGTCGTCTTGGTTGTTCAAGTGAGGATGGGCTGCATGGAGAAGGAGTATGAGGTGATGAAGGCTGCTAATGTAACACACCCCCCCCCCCTCAATCCCACGCCGGATAATCTATACAAATCTCAAGACTCAAGGCAGTGTCATTTTCTAAAAGCACAACTGTACGCAGTAAGGATTTAACCCAAGATCATATATGACTGAATAAAATCTTGAATAACCAACCTATATTAACAAAAATTGCTACTTACATTATAAAAGAACAACTCTTCATGTAATGCTATTATGAATGTGCTTTCTATCTCGTGATTCTAGAGTGTTTGCCTGCAGAGTTTAATAAAATGCAGAAGAGAAAGTAGTCATAACTCATAATAATTCTAACTAATAAGTCAAATCATAAGTAAAACAGTTAAACCAAGTTGTTAATAAGTAACCTGGGTTGAAGAAGCTTATAAAGTTGAAGTTAGCTTTAGAAACCCCTACTACCCAAGCACATATATGTTTAACTTTGTGCATTTAAAAGATCCCACTGTTTATGAAACCTTCTAGCTGTTGTAAACTATGGTGTAAGAATGTTGTTTCTCAAAAACAAAATTGCAATGGCTTTTTATTTGTTTTTGACGTACATTATATATATATATACAGCTAGAATATGGAATGTGAAAGAAAAAGAATCTACTGGTATCGAGTTAGAGGATTCCAAGTTCAAGTAGTAGGCCTAGGAGAACCTGTGGCAGGTAACTGAATCAAAGAATATGGCTAATGCTCCTTCACTTCTTCTTATACATAATATGGCACCCGGAGCGGAAACTGCGGAACTGAATTGTATATAGGGGCGCTCTAGGAACTTTCTCTTCGATCTTTGTTGCTGGTTGGGATCTGTATATATATATATATATATATATATATATATATACATATATATATATATACAGATATGCACATCTAGATCTATATTTATAAATAAAAATAGGAAAGTGCTCTCATAGTGTGACATTTATTATCCAAGTTACAAATCTTAAGCGGCCAATGAAAATGTTCTACGTCCTTTAAATGATGGTTTGTCGTATAAAGTACTAAGTTACAAAATTATAATTGCGATTGTAACGGATGAACTTTAATTTTTTATTATTATTAAACAAATGATCACTAATATTACACTATTATAATATCAAATGAATTTAATTGTAATATTAAGTAAAAAATATTATATGCATGTGCATTAGTGGAATATTTTAATCACGCTTAAGTTATTTTGATGAATAATATAATGCAATTAATATTATATAGATATTAGTGATAAATTTATTATATATACAACTAAAAACATCTAAATTACATATCATAAGTTATGTATATTATATATATGTTTATAAATACTTGATTACAAATACAAAAACTAAGAAGGGTTGATGTTCTATCATACACCGCATGTGACAAAGAATGCATAATCATATTATCACATGTCAAAATGGTGTAAACTCTTCAAAAATCCGGTTTAAAATACAAGTAAAATAGTTAAGGTAAATATACTTGAGATTATTAAAATATCTTAAAAAGTTTTGATACTCAATATGAAAATTAATGAAAAGATTCTATATTCATGCGGGCAGAATTTAAAAAAGAATGTGTCAGCTTCTGAAAAATTGTTTTAGTCCACATGCATAATCAGAGGCAGAGTTGAAGACTGAAAGAAGGGGGTAGAGCCGCACATATTTTGAGTAGAATCGACGTCCTTAGTAGAACATGCGGCTAAGTCACAAGCAACAGGTTATTTTCGCCAAAATCAACCATTTAATGCTTCAAATATTTATTTTTTCTATTTTAAGTAATACTTATTTCGTTAATTAGGACATCAAATTAAATCCGACTCTGATTGATCTTTTTGCTGGGTATTTTTATATTTAGAATGGTTTTCATTACATTTTATTTTTTTCAAAATTAAGCTTTTTAGCTATTTAAGTCCAGCTTGTGGATTAGATATGTTATGGTTTATTGAATAATATGAGAATTCTAGAGAGGGTTCTCTTGGGTTTTTATGGTTTTCTTTCCATTTGGATTGATTTTGCTGCTCGATAAATACCTTGATTCAATTCGTCGTAAGTTGGTATTCAAGCTCAGAGCTCTGTGGAAAGATGATCATCATTAAAGATGGTATGTGGACGTCCTGGCGGCCATGTTCCGAATGAGGAAGCCCCCCAACGGGAATGTAACTTCCAAGACGTTATTATGAAAGTGGATCTGCAGAAGACGTACAATAATTTGAAGAGGAAAATCGCGTATGGTCAATCCTTGGATCATGACTCGGAGCACACGTTCGAGATCCCACTCAACCGTGATCATCCTGGTTAGAACTAACGTTACGGAGGACCAAATTTCATGATTGACGAGCTCGATTCTTCTGGTATGTTACGAATTCAACATATTTTTCGTGATGAAGTCTTTCATAAGTGCATTTTCAAATCATGTGAACCTGATGTAGATTACAGAGTCCTTCCTGTTTATGATGATTGTGGAGATGAAGATGAAGCTGAAGAGGTTAAATTTGAAATAGATGAGTATGTCAATTGTCTATTCAAGTTTTCATCTTGCTATTATGATCCATTCTTGGTTGACAGGATCATTTAGGTCGCTAAAATTAGCTCGAGGACGAGTTCTTTCGAAGAGGAGGTGACTCATACAAGAAGATTTTTGAAGAAAAATGTGATAGCTTTAGAACAACTCTTTCGATCCAGAAACATAATAAGAGGCATAGTTGAAGGGTTGAATAACGGATCCGCACTCATTATTTTGAGTAGAATAGATGGTCTAAGAAGATTTCGTGAATAAGTCACTGGCACCACACTGTTTTTGCTATATCAGCCGCTTAAGGTTCTAAATTGTCAATTTTTTTAATGAATTTATTTCGTTAATTAGGACATGAAACTAAACCCGATTTGGGTGGATCTTTTTCCTGAGTGTTTTAATTTAGAATTATTATTTAGCATGGTTCTAAGATTTTTCATTTTTTTTTAAATTATGTTTTAAGCTATTTTTGTTCGGCTTGTGGACTAGCTCTGATATGTTATTGTTGTATATTTTCAGAACCTTAGAGAGGTTTCTCTTTAAATTTTTCATAGTTTTCATTTCTTTTGGATTGCTTTCCAATGCTCGATAAGCATTTCGATTGATTCCGGTGTTATATATGTGATATATTCACAAACTATCTCAATTTAGAAGGTTTATAATTCTCATGATTTTGTTGTTTGCAGCTGTAAGCTTGCGAATAAACACACAAGTACAATATGATTTAAAAAAAACAAATGTATCATGAAGAAGAAGAAGATGATGATATTGAAACCTCAATTACATTTGCCGCATTGTATGGTACTCTATAGGTGAAGACAATTATTCCGAAAGCTATTTTATGTCGAGAAACAAAGATTTCCTAATGTATACGGAATGCATAAAACATTAAAATTATATGCAATTAGACATGTATTGTCAAGTTGTACTTTATTTCCAAGTTCCCTTTTGGGTATGAAGGGGAAGACAAAACTTCATTTAGTTATAAATAGAAATGAAATACCAACCCTATAGTTATTTTATTTATGACCTCACAACTCTTTCTCATGTATATATCAGTACCAATTCAGCATTCAACTGAATTACAATTAGTTCAGTAAAATGCTCAATTTGGTATGTTTTAGCTAGAAAATTGTTAGTGTGCAAACTCAAATTTAATTTTTCTCATCTCACAATTTCACACATAATCATGAGATCGATGAAACATTGATTTCTATACTTTATGTTGGTAAAAAACATAAAGTGCAAAGGTCCTATATATCGTTGATAGTACCAAAATACTGAACAATTAAAAATAAATGTAACAAAACTCCATAGCGACCAAGTTTATGAAGAAGTCCTCATGTTTATTTGATTTCAATACATTCTTTTAATAAGTTTATCTCAAAACAGGTGTAGTGTATCAAAAACAAAAGTAAAGAGACATGCTTTGATACATTACATTCCTCCTTGCCTATTTTTTTTCTTCAAATTCACATTATTCCAATTCTTAACACAAATAGAAAAAAAAAATATAAAGAATTATAGTGGATTAGCAGTGCCTATAGTTTGAATTTCGTGTGGAATTGATACCCATAGTTTCAATTGCAACATCGCGGTACCCATACTTTCAATTTTTTGCAACGTGATACCCTCCGTTAACTTTCCAACCGTATGTTGGATGAAAAAAAAAGAAAAAAAAAAGAAAAAAAAAAAAAAGAAACTGGTGTGCGCTAATTCTCACCCCTACAAATTTGTAAATAGTTTTTTTATAAAATATTGAATTTATTTATTTATTTACACACACATATGTGTATGTAAAATTATATATTTTCATTGCAATAATTAAAATTTCAATTATTTTTATTCACAATTCTAGATTTTATATAGTCTTAAATATATTTAATTTAATTATTGACTTGTCATAGTAATGTTTAATAAATTTATTATAATTTTTTTCATCCAACGCAATATATATAGTAATAACTTGTAATTTTTATGTAATAATATGATTTTTTTAGTTTTTTTTTAAAATATATTACTTATTTTAATATATTAGTAAATAATTAAATTTTCAAAATAAAAATTATGTTAAAATTTTAAATTTGTGGGTAGAAGTTGCAAATGTATAAAAAAATGAAATTAAAATGAGAGGCACACTAGTTTTTTTATATATTTCCATCCAACATACGGACGAAAAATTAACTGAGGGTTTAACAGTTGCAACAAATTGAATGTATGGGTACCATGTATGCTATTGAAAATGTGGATACCAAATTCGCAAAAAATCCAAGCTATGGGTACCACTGATGCAATTATGTGTGTGTGTAGAAATCAAGTGTTCAAGAAAATTAAAAGAAAAATGCACCCGACTCACAACATTTTATACAATGAGTCAACTATTGTTAGGTCTTACAGAATTAGATAGTGATCGAGTCGAAGGGTGATAACATGCATTGTATACCTTGTAAATAATCAAGAAAACAATTCATGGAGGGAATTCCCACCGTTAACCAATTTGAGTTGACAATCACTGCCTTCGAATCATATTACGTTCGTGTCTGTTATAGAAATTTTAAGGTTCTGGTAATTTTCTGAAAACAAATTTAGTAGTAATATGTTTCTCCAAGAATATTTATTATTGTTTTTTTAAAAATACACATTCAACCGTTCTCATTCATCATTAAAAGTAATAATTACAATGGTTGAAACATGAAATATAATATTACATTACATGAACAATTAGTTTTCAAAATAAAAATATATCACTTCAAATTGGTGCTAGCTCAAGTGGTGGAGCGTTTAGAAGTCCCTGCATGAAGTCTTGGGTTTGAACCCAGTAGACAACAACACATGTAAGTCTCAAAAACAAAAATAGATCTCTAACTATCGCTTCAAACCACTTTGACAACACTTGTTGTAATCTAGTCTAGCAAGTACTGAGCACACGTTGTCTCGACCTTTACATCCGCAGTTGCAACATGTGATTATTCCAGCTTCAACAAGACCACGCGGAGAAGGATCTATCATAGACAATAATAGGGAGGAAATGGTTAGAATTTTTCATGTGTTCGAAAGATGAGGTGAATCTATGTTGATCGTACCTAAAATCTACAACAATAGTTTCTTAAGAAGGGAAATGAGCTGATGGAAGAACAATTACCAGCGTGAATATTTTCGAGTTCAAACTGAATAAATCTAGAAAGAAAAGCATCTTCTTCGTCTAGATGAGTTTGAGAAGAAGCCCCCTCTAATTCAACAAGGAACACTTCCTTGGAATTGGGATTTTCACCATCATCTCGACAATCAACTTCTCGGAGTTGGTCATGATCAGGTTCTTTACATTCTTGGATGTGATGTCGTCTCGGATGAAGACCATAGAATATAAATCGAGCGACTTCCTTGAGTGACCTGAATTGTTTATTGTTTGATTTCTCATGATAATAAAACTGCAATAATGAAACAGTAGCGAAGAGGTGTAAACATTTAACAAAAATACTGTAATTTTAGAGAGAAACTAGATAAAACTATGAAAAGATGATATAAGCTAGTACCTTCTCCAAACGCCCATTACTGACACGTTTTGTTTTGTTGTAAGTCCAGCCTTCCAAACGCTTTGACAAGTTTAGATGGCTTGTGCAACGACACGGGTTAGATTTTGAAAGTTGCTGCAGTAAAAATATAAATAATTTCATATAAGCAAGCACACATCTTAGAAATCGATTAACCTTCATGACTTATTCTTAGTGTTTTATTGGAAATGATTTGATAAACAAAGAAAATAATACATGATCCGTAATCGATTACTACTAGCTATCTTTAGCTCAAAAAATTGTTAGAAAAGGATAACAATATGTTAATATTTGACCAATATGTCTACTTTAAATGGGAAATTAGTAAAAAAAATTAACATTAGGGGATTGCAAATCCAATTAATAGCTATGATTGTACAATTGAAGCTTTCAGAAACGAAAGAAAATCGTAATGACCATGCACTCTCTTAACCAAATCAAGAAACTAAACAACGTTATTACCTCGTCAAACTGTAGAACAAGGTTCAAATATTCCTCCGATATTTTGAAGAATATGGGCTGGGATTTCAATACAATTACAGAAGAGCAACTGTGGCTCCCTTGTGGGGTCAATTCCATCTTTGTAAATTGAAAGAAGGTGAAGTAGATGCGAGTAAAGGTTTCGGAAAGGTTACAAGGTGCAAGAAAATGTAGATTAATACTTTGTAGAGCTTTTACGCACCTAATCACTACATTATCTATAGAAATTTTTATTTGTCATTACTCATGTACGTTGCACCGGATGAAGTATTTTATGGAAGAAGCATTAAAGTTACAGTGCAATGCATATTAACATATGTAAGACATATTTAATTACTACCTCAGAAGAATGTATATAGCGGATCTGAAAAGCGGGACACTGTATATCACTGATTTTTTATTATTTTATTTTACTGTCTGAGTCAAATTTTGGCTGGCTATATTATCTACTAATAATTGTTTATATTTAAGGTATATCCAATGGGAGAACCAACATGAAAAGTAATTAAATAAATTGAAAATAACTGTGACACGTGCCACTTATCATTCTATATAATTCTTAACATGTTTGTAACTTTGCACAATTCAATGTATATGTATTGTCATTTTTTCAAGCATTCTTTTATATTCATGTTTTTTCTCTTTTTTATATTAAAATTTTTCTTTTACATAGAAAAAGATTGTTTATTTCCATATTCTTCTTTACTATGTTAAGAAGGGGGAAGAACTTCATTAATCTAATTTCGAAAAAACACAAACCATCAAATTTTCATTAGAAAATCATTTCTAGTTAGAAAAAAGACCTTCAACTTTCCATTTATGAACCCCATAATAATTTTCAAGTCTGTATATTTAACAATATTTATGTTTCTGGAACTATTCTTTCGTACACTTGTAATTTCAAAGAAAATCTCAATTTTGTAAATTTATGGTGTGAAATAGATATAGAATATACTCTTAAATTAGTTTCTTCTTATGCCATGTATGATGTGCATGATCATGCTATTAATGACATAGTTAATATGATGATAAGTTTTATGGTAAATGAAAGAAAACTACTTAACATACAAGTGTCCTTAATAATTGTGAATAGGTAATAAAGCATATAACTTCTCAAAAAAATGTAATAAAGCAAATGAGTGTGAGACATATTGTTTCTAATTGTAAGTGTCTTTTCTTATATATTAAATACGAAACCATAGACAAATGTATCAAAGTATAGAAAAATAAAGAATAATTTGTTAAATATATTAAGTGTTTTATTTTTAATCAAAAAAAGTGTAATACAAATATTGAAATACGATAAAAGCAGTATTCCACAGATCGTATCATTTTTTTTCTCACATAGCTCTATAAAATCATATAGGAATGTGGCGATAATACGAATGGGATACTCTATAAATAGTCAAACAGCTTAGTGATAAACTTACTTCATAATCAAGCACAAATTTCGAGTCTGATATTTACCCATATAAATGTTAAGAGAAAAACATTAAAGCTCCTACTATTTTAAAATGGTTTAGTTCTTGAAACACGTCTTGTAAGAATTTGCTTCTCCGAAATTACTTGGTCATGATTTCTTTTCTGGACGTACATTGTATAAATATATGGAGATGCACATTTTAACAAATAACAATAATTGGTAAAATAGTCAATAACTATGCGATATCAAAATATTTAAATTTAACCAAAATAAGTGATGTTGGTGGTGGTGGAGGCAGTTGCAATCCAACACATAAGTGGCAACATGATAGGCTACAGCGCGAGGATGTAGTTAGAGGTTGCCACAATGCTTTGTGTACTTGAACCATGTAAGATATGTTGAATTCATATGTCGATACATGTTTGATGGGAAAAATTATTACTTTAGCAGCAAACATTTTGCGAACAGCAAGAACTTGAGCAAGAAAATATTTACCACCAGATAACACCTTGTGAATGGTTAAAAGATTAACTTATAAATGATGAAAAATCACCCGCCCTGATAGTGATCGGCCTAGCAAAGCTTGCATTTTATTACTATATACTTACATGTTTAAGGATCGACACAATGGTAACTAAAAGGTTTAAGAGATGAATTTGTATTGTATTTTATATTATTTTTCTCTAAAAATTATATATTACTTTTAAATTATTAATTTTGTCAAATTCTTGCACACACACAAAAAAAAATCAATTAAGGTAATTCTTATGGAATGAACAATACAACAACGTATAATAAAGCTTGAGAAAAATGAAAAGATGAAAGCACTTTCACATTATAATTGATTTTGAGAAAATGTAAAACTGATGAGAAATGAGAAACTTACTTGATTTCCAGATGAAATGACATAAACAACGATCCTTTTTTTACTCCAAATTATTGTGTCGTTCAAGAGGTTCACGTACATAAGAGAAAAATAACCAAAATAAGGGAACATATTATACTAACTAGCAACAATAATTTTTTCAATGTTGATGCACTCACGAAAGACATTGAAAAGACGACAATTGTGCATTCATTCTTCGAACGTGAGAAGGTGTAGCATAGCAGAAAAGTTGGGACGCAAAAGCTAATAACTCACTGGACATGATAGAATTTCAAGATCAGGAATGCGGAACGTTATAATGAGGTGGAGGGGTTGTTCGCTATGAAGCGAAAAGTATTTTGCGGCTACTGGAATCGAATAGCCCTAGCTACGTGAGTTTATATAGCAAATAATAAAAAAAAAAAACAAGTTGGGCTTTTTCGCAACTAACTAGGGTTGCTAAGCCCAGTCCAACAACAATAGTGATTGTATGCTTACTCTCACCCTCATTTTGCTTGAATATAGCGATTGCATTCCTTGGATGGTGAAGTAGACATTGTCTAGTATTTATAAGTGTGTGGATAAATTTTTAGTTGTGTCTACATGCAGTTGGCCAATGTTACATTTAACAGCCAACACTATTAGTTTGTCATTATAACCCCCACCCCCCCCCCCCCCCAACACACTGTGCAAATTGATGACAGTAGCCCCAGATTGGCTCACACCATTTAGAAGCTAACGGGATCAATGACTTCTCTTCAATATATCACTTCTTAGGTAGTGATTCGGCTAGTAGGACTTGCGCGACAAAATAGAGTGTTCTTTATTAAAATTCCGTTCTAAGCTCTGAATTTTGGGAGGGTTGACTTGAAAGAAAGAGATTAAAGAGATTAAGGTCCTTGATTAAGGTCGTCTTGGTTGTTCAAGTGAGGATGGGCTGCATGGAGAAGGAGTATGAGGTGATGAAGGCTGCTAATGTAACACACCCCCCCCCCTCAATCCCACGCCGGATAATCTATACAAATCTCAAGACTCAAGGCAGTGTCATTTTCTAAAAGCACAACTGTACGCAGTAAGGATTTAACCCAAGATCATATATGACTGAATAAAATCTTGAATAACCAACCTATATTAACAAAAATTGCTACTTACATTATAAAAGAACAACTCTTCATGTAATGCTATTATGTATGTGCTTTCTATCTCGTGATTCTAGAGTGTTTGCCTGCAGAGTTTAATAAAATGCAGAAGAGAAAGTAGTCATAACTCATAATAATTCTAACTAATAAGTCAAATCATAAGTAAAACAGTTAAACCAAGTTGTTAATAAGTAACCTGGGTTGAAGAAGCTTATAAAGTTGAAGTTAGCTTTAGAAACCCCTACTACCCAAGCACATATATGTTTAACTTTGTGCATTTAAAAGATCCCACTGTTTATGAAACCTTCTAGCTGTTGTAAACTATGGTGTAAGAATGTTGTTTCTCAAAAACAAAATTGCAATGGCTTTTTATTTGTTTTTGACGTACATTATATATATATATACAGCTAGAATATGGAATGTGAAAGAAAAAGAATCTACTGGTATCGAGTTAGAGGATTCCAAGTTCAAGTAGTAGGCCTAGGAGAACCTGTGGCAGGTAACTGAATCAAAGAATATGGCTAATGCTCCTTCACTTCTTCTTATACATAATATGGCACCCGGAGCGGAAACTGCGGAACTGAATTGTATATAGGGGCGCTCTAGGAACTTTCTCTTCGATCTTTGTTGCTGGTTGGGATCTGTATATATATATATATATATATATATATATATATATATATATATATATATATATATATATACAGATATGCACATCTAGATCTATATTTATAAATAAAAATAGGAAAGTGCTCTCATAGTGTGACATTTATTATCCAAGTTACAAATCTTAAGCGGCCAATGAAAATGTTCTACGTCCTTTAAATGATGGTTTGTCGTATAAAGTACTAAGTTACAAAATTATAATTGCGATTGTAACGGATGAACTTTAATTTTTTATTATTATTAAACAAATGATCACTAATATTACACTATTATAATATCAAATGAATTTAATTGTAATATTAAGTAAAAAATATTATATGCATGTGCATTAGTGGAATATTTTAATCACGCTTAAGTTATTTTGATGAATAATATAATGCAATTAATATTATATAGATATTAGTGATAAATTTATTATATATACAACTAAAAACATCTAAATTACATATCATAAGTTATGTATATTATATATATGTTTATAAATACTTGATTACAAATACAAAAACTAAGAAGGGTTGATGTTCTATCATACACCGCATGTGACAAAGAATGCATAATCATATTATCACATGTCAAAATGGTGTAAACTCTTCAAAAATCCGGTTTAAAATACAAGTAAAATAGTTAAGGTAAATATACTTGAGATTATTAAAATATCTTAAAAAGTTTTGATACTCAATATGAAAATTAATGAAAAGATTCTATATTCATGCGGGCAGAATTTAAAAAAGAATGTGTCAGCTTCTGAAAAATTGTTTTAGTCCACATGCATAATCAGAGGCAGAGTTGAAGACTGAAAGAAGGGGGTAGAGCCGCACATATTTTGAGTAGAATCGACGTCCTTAGTAGAACATGCGGCTAAGTCACAAGCAACAGGTTATTTTCGCCAAAATCAACCATTTAATGCTTCAAATATTTATTTTTTCTATTTTAAGTAATACTTATTTCGTTAATTAGGACATCAAATTAAATCCGACTCTGATTGATCTTTTTGCTGGGTATTTTTATATTTAGAATGGTTTTCATTACATTTTATTTTTTTCAAAATTAAGCTTTTTAGCTATTTAAGTCCAGCTTGTGGATTAGATATGTTATGGTTTATTGAATAATATGAGAATTCTAGAGAGGGTTCTCTTGGGTTTTTATGGTTTTCTTTCCATTTGGATTGATTTTGCTGCTCGATAAATACCTTGATTCAATTCGTCGTAAGTTGGTATTCAAGCTCAGAGCTCTGTGGAAAGATGATCATCATTAAAGATGGTATGTGGACGTCCTGGCGGCCATGTTCCGAATGAGGAAGCCCCCCAACGGGAATGTAACTTCCAAGACGTTATTATGAAAGTGGATCTGCAGAAGACGTACAATAATTTGAAGAGGAAAATCGCGTATGGTCAATCCTTGGATCATGACTCGGAGCACACGTTCGAGATCCCACTCAACCGTGATCATCCTGGTTAGAACTAACGTTACGGAGGACCAAATTTCATGATTGACGAGCTCGATTCTTCTGGTATGTTACGAATTCAACATATTTTTCGTGATGAAGTCTTTCATAAGTGCATTTTCAAATCATGTGAACCTGATGTAGATTACAGAGTCCTTCCTGTTTATGATGATTGTGGAGATGAAGATGAAGCTGAAGAGGTTAAATTTGAAATAGATGAGTATGTCAATTGTCTATTCAAGTTTTCATCTTGCTATTATGATCCATTCTTGGTTGACAGGATCATTTAGGTCGCTAAAATTAGCTCGAGGACGAGTTCTTTCGAAGAGGAGGTGACTCATACAAGAAGATTTTTGAAGAAAAATGTGATAGCTTTAGAACAACTCTTTCGATCCAGAAACATAATAAGAGGCATAGTTGAAGGGTTGAATAACGGATCCGCACTCATTATTTTGAGTAGAATAGATGGTCTAAGAAGATTTCGTGAATAAGTCACTGGCACCACACTGTTTTTGCTATATCAGCCGCTTAAGGTTCTAAATTGTCAATTTTTTTAATGAATTTATTTCGTTAATTAGGACATGAAACTAAACCCGATTTGGGTGGATCTTTTTCCTGAGTGTTTTAATTTAGAATTATTATTTAGCATGGTTCTAAGATTTTTCATTTTTTTTTAAATTATGTTTTAAGCTATTTTTGTTCGGCTTGTGGACTAGCTCTGATATGTTATTGTTGTATATTTTCAGAACCTTAGAGAGGTTTCTCTTTAAATTTTTCATAGTTTTCATTTCTTTTGGATTGCTTTCCAATGCTCGATAAGCATTTCGATTGATTCCGGTGTTATATATGTGATATATTCACAAACTATCTCAATTTAGAAGGTTTATAATTCTCATGATTTTGTTGTTTGCAGCTGTAAGCTTGCGAATAAACACACAAGTACAATATGATTTAAAAAAAAACAAATGTATCATGAAGAAGAAGAAGATGATGATATTGAAACCTCAATTACATTTGCCGCATTGTATGGTACTCTATAGGTGAAGACAATTATTCCGAAAGCTATTTTATGTCTAGAAACAAAGATTTCCTAATGTATACGGAATGCATAAAACATTAAAATTATATGCAATTAGACATGTATTGTCAAGTTGTACTTTATTTCCAAGTTCCCTTTTGGGTATGAAGGGGAAGACAAAACTTCATTTAGTTATAAATAGAAATGAAATACCAACCCTATAGTTATTTTATTTATGACCTCACAACTCTTTCTCATGTATATATCAGTACCAATTCAGCATTCAACTGAATTACAATTAGTTCAGTAAAATGCTCAATTTGGTATGTTTTAGCTAGAAAATTGTTAGTGTGCAAACTCAAATTTAATTTTTCTCATCTCACAATTTCACACATAATCATGAGATCGATGAAACATTGATTTCTATACTTTATGTTGGTAAAAAAACATAAAGTGCAAAGGTCCTATATATCGTTGATAGTACCAAAATACTGAACAATTAAAAATAAATGTAACAAAACTCCATAGCGACCAAGTTTATGAAGAAGTCCTCATGTTTATTTGATTTCAATACATTCTTTTAATAAGTTTATCTCAAAACAGGTGTAGTGTATCAAAAACAAAAGTAAAGAGACATGCTTTGATACATTACATTCCTCCTTGCCTATTTTTTTTCTTCAAATTCACATTATTCCAATTCTTAACACAAATAGAAAAAAAAAATATAAAGAATTATAGTGGATTAGCAGTGCCTATAGTTTGAATTTCGTGTGGAATTGATACCCATAGTTTCAATTGCAACATCGCGGTACCCATACTTTCAATTTTTTGCAACGTGATACCCTCCGTTAACTTTCCAACCGTATGTTGGATGAAAAAAAAAGAAAAAAAAAAAGAAAAAAAAAAAGAAACTGGTGTGCGCTAATTCTCACCCCTACAAATTTGTAAATAGTTTTTTTATAAAATATTGAATTTATTTATTTATTTACACACACATATGTGTATGTAAAATTATATATTTTCATTGCAATAATTAAAATTTCAATTATTTTTATTCACAATTCTAGATTTTATATAGTCTTAAATATATTTAATTTAATTATTGACTTGTCATAGTAATGTTTAATAAATTTATTATAATTTTTTTCATCCAACGCAATATATATAGTAATAACTTGTAATTTTTATGTAATAATATGATTTTTTTAGTTTTTTTTTTTAAATATATTACTTATTTTAATATATTAGTAAATAATTAAATTTTCAAAATAAAAATTATGTTAAAATTTTAAATTTGTGGGTAGAAGTTGCAAATGTATAAAAAAATGAAATTAAAATGAGAGGCACACTAGTTTTTTTATATATTTCCATCCAACATACGGACGAAAAATTAACTGAGGGTTTAACAGTTGCAACAAATTGAATGTATGGGTACCATGTATGCTATTGAAAATGTGGATACCAAATTCGCAAAAAATCCAAGCTATGGGTACCACTGATGCAATTATGTGTGTGTGTAGAAATCAAGTGTTCAAGAAAATTAAAAGAAAAATGCACCCGACTCACAACATTTTATACAATGAGTCAACTATTGTTAGGTCTTACAGAATTAGATAGTGATCGAGTCGAAGGGTGATAACATGCATTGTATACCTTGTAAATAATCAAGAAAACAATTCATGGAGGGAATTCCCACCGTTAACCAATTTGAGTTGACAATCACTGCCTTCGAATCATATTACGTTCGTGTCTGTTATAGAAATTTTAAGATTCTGGTAATTTTCTGAAAACAAATTTAGTAGTAATATGTTTCTCCAAGAATATTTATTATTGTTTTTTTAAAAATACACATTCAACCGTTCTCATTCATCATTAAAAGTAATAATTACAATGGTTGAAACATGAAATATAATATTACATTACATGAACAATTAGTTTTCAAAATAAAAATATATCACTTCAAATTGGTGCTAGCTCAAGTGGTGGAGCGTTTAGAAGTCCCTGCATGAAGTCTTGGGTTTGAACCCAGTAGACAACAACACATGTAAGTCTCAAAAACAAAAATAGATCTCTAACTATCGCTTCAAACCACTTTGACAACACTTGTTGTAATCTAGTCTAGCAAGTACTGAGCACACGTTGTCTCGACCTTTACATCCGCAGTTGCAACATGTGATTATTCCAGCTTCAACAAGACCACGCGGAGAAGGATCTATCATAGACAATAATAGGGAGGAAATGGTTAGAATTTTTCATGTGTTCGAAAGATGAGGTGAATCTATGTTGATCGTACCTAAAATCTACAACAATAGTTTCTTAAGAAGGGAAATGAGCTGATGGAAGAACAATTACCAGCGTGAATATTTTCGAGTTCAAACTGAATAAATCTAGAAAGAAAAGCATCTTCTTCGTCTAGATGAGTTTGAGAAGAAGCCCCCTCTAATTCAACAAGGAACACTTCCTTGGAATTGGGATTTTCACCATCATCTCGACAATCAACTTCTCGGAGTTGGTCATGATCAGGTTCTTTACATTCTTGGATGTGATGTCGTCTCGGATGAAGACCATAGAATATAAATCGAGCGACTTCCTTGAGTGACCTGAATTGTTTATTGTTTGATTTCTCATGATAATAAAACTGCAATAATGAAACAGTAGCGAAGAGGTGTAAACATTTAACAAAAATACTGTAATTTTAGAGAGAAACTAGATAAAACTATGAAAAGATGATATAAGCTAGTACCTTCTCCAAACGCCCATTACTGACACGTTTTGTTTTGTTGTAAGTCCAGCCTTCCAAACGCTTTGACAAGTTTAGATGGCTTGTGCAACGACACGGGTTAGATTTTGAAAGTTGCTGCAGTAAAAATATAAATAATTTCATATAAGCAAGCACACATCTTAGAAATCGATTAACCTTCATGACTTATTCTTAGTGTTTTATTGGAAATGATTTGATAAACAAAGAAAATAATACATGATCCGTAATCGATTACTACTAGCTATCTTTAGCTCAAAAAATTGTTAGAAAAGGATAACAATATGTTAATATTTGACCAATATGTCTACTTTAAATGGGAAATTAGTAAAAAAAATTAACATTAGGGGATTGCAAATCCAATTAATAGCTATGATTGTACAATTGAAGCTTTCAGAAACGAAAGAAAATCGTAATGACCATGCACTCTCTTAACCAAATCAAGAAACTAAACAACGTTATTACCTCGTCAAACTGTAGAACAAGGTTCAAATATTCCTCCGATATTTTGAAGAATATGGGCTGGGATTTCAATACAATTACAGAAGAGCAACTGTGGCTCCCTTGTGGGGTCAATTCCATCTTTGTAAATTGAAAGAAGGTGAAGTAGATGCGAGTAAAGGTTTCGGAAAGGTTACAAGGTGCAAGAAAATGTAGATTAATACTTTGTAGAGCTTTTACGCACCTAATCACTACATTATCTATAGAAATTTTTATTTGTCATTACTCATGTACGTTGCACCGGATGAAGTATTTTATGGAAGAAGCATTAAAGTTACAGTGCAATGCATATTAACATATGTAAGACATATTTAATTACTACCTCAGAAGAATGTATATAGCGGATCTGAAAAGCGGGACACTGTATATCACTGATTTTTTATTATTTTATTTTACTGTC
Source organism: Linanthus parryae (assembly GCA_023055425.1). NCBI lineage: Eukaryota > Viridiplantae > Streptophyta > Magnoliopsida > Ericales > Polemoniaceae > Linanthus > Linanthus parryae. Next base: position 44,678,206 of record JALGPY010000009.1, read on the forward strand.
TGAGTCAAATTTTGGCTGGCTATATTATCTACTAATAATTGTTTATATTTAAGGTATATCCAATGGGAGAACCAACATGAAAAGTAATTAAATAAATTGAAAATAACTGTGACACGTGCCACTTATCATTCTATATAATTCTTAACATGTTTGTAACTTTGCACAATTCAATGTATATGTATTGTCATTTTTTCAAGCATTCTTTTATATTCATGTTTTTTCTCTTTTTTATATTAAAATTTTTCTTTTACATAGAAAAAGATTGTTTATTTCCATATTCTTCTTTACTATGTTAAGAAGGGGGAAGAACTTCATTAATCTAATTTCGAAAAAACACAAACCATCAAATTTTCATTAGAAAATCATTTCTAGTTAGAAAAAAGACCTTCAACTTTCCATTTATGAACCCCATAATAATTTTCAAGTCTGTATATTTAACAATATTTATGTTTCTGGAACTATTCTTTCGTACACTTGTAATTTCAAAGAAAATCTCAATTTTGTAAATTTATGGTGTGAAATAGATATAGAATATACTCTTAAATTAGTTTCTTCTTATGCCATGTATGATGTGCATGATCATGCTATTAATGACATAGTTAATATGATGATAAGTTTTATGGTAAATGAAAGAAAACTACTTAACATACAAGTGTCCTTAATAATTGTGAATAGGTAATAAAGCATATAACTTCTCAAAAAATGTAATAAAGCAAATGAGTGTGAGACATATTGTTTCTAATTGTAAGTGTCTTTTCTTATATATTAAATACGAAACCATAGACAAATGTATCAAAGTATAGAAAAATAAAGAATAATTTGTTAAATATATTAAGTGTTTTATTTTTAATCAAAAAAAGTGTAATACAAATATTGAAATACGATAAAAGCAGTATTCCACAGATCTTATCATTTTTTTTCTCACATATCTCTATAAAATCATATAGGAATGTGGCGATAATACGAATGGGATACTCTATAAATAGTCAAACAGCTTAGTGATAAACTTACTTCCTAATCAAGCACAAATTTCGAGTCTGATATTTACCCATGTAAATGTTAAGAGAAAAACATTAAAGCTCCTACTATTTTAAAATGGTTTAGTTCTTTGAACACGTCTTGTAAGAATTTGCTTCTCCGAAATTACTTGGTCATGATTTCTTTTCTGGACGTACATTGTATAAATATATGGAGATGCACATTTTAACAAATAACAATAATTGGTAAAATAGTCAATAACTATGCGATATCAAAATATTTAAATTTAACCAAAATAAGTGATGTTGGTGGTGGTGGAGGCAGTTGCAATCCAACACATAAGTGGCAACATGATAGGCTACAGCGCGAGGATGTAGTTAGTGGTTGCCACAATGCTTTGTGTACTTGAACCATGTAAGATATGTTGAATTCATATGTCGATACATGTTTGATGGTAAAAATTATTACTGTAGAAGCAAACATTTTGCGAACAGCAAGAACTTGAGCAAGAAAATATTTACCACCAGATAACACCTTGTGAATGGTTAAAAGATTAACTTATAAATGATGAAAAATCACCCGCCCTGATAGTGATCGGCCTAGCAAAGCTTGCATTTTATTACTATATACTTACATGTTTAAGGATCGACACAATGGTAACTAAAAGGTTTAAGAGATGAATTTGTATTGCATTTTTTATTATTTTTCTCTAAAAATTATATATTACTTTTAAATTATTAATTTTGTCAAATTCTTGCACACACACAAAAAAAAAATCAATTAAGGTAATTCTTATGGAATGAACAATACAACAACGTATAATAAAGCTTGAGAAAAATGAAAAGATGAAAGCACTTTCACATTATAATTGATTTTGAGAAAATGTAAAACTGATGAGAAATGAGAAACTTACTTTATTTCCAGATGAAATGACATAAACAACGATCCTTTTTTTGCTCCAAATTATTGTGTCGTTCAGGAGGTTCACGTACATAAGAGAAAAATAACCAAAATAAGGGAACATATTATACTAACTAGCAACAATAATTTCTTCAATGTTGATGCACTCACGAAAGACATTGAAAAGACGACAAATGTGCATTCATTCTTCGAACGTGAGAAGGTGTAGCATAGCAGAAAAGTTGGGACGCAAAAGCTAATAACTCACTGGACATGATAGAATTTCAAGATCATGAATGCGGTACGTTATAATGAGGTGGAGGGGTTGTTCGCTATGAAGCGAAAAGTATTTTGCGGCTACTGGAATCGAATAGCCCTAGCTACGTTAGTTTATATACCAAATAAAAAAAAAAAATGGGCTTTTCCGCAACTAACTAGGGTTGCTAAGCCCAGTTCAACAACAACAGTGATTGTATGCTTACTCACACTCTCATTTTGCTTGAGTATAGCGATTGCATTCCTTGGATGGTGAAGTAGATATTGTCTAGCATTTACAAGTGTGTGGATACATTTTAGTTGTGTCTACATGCAGTTGGCCAGTGTTACATTTAACAGCCAACACTATTAATTTGTCATTATAACCCCACCCTCCCCAACACACACTGTGCGAATTGATGACAATAGCCCCAGATTGTCTCACACCATTTAGAAGCTAATGGGATCAATGACTTCTCTTCAATTTATCACTTCTTAGGTAGTGATTCGGCTAGTAAGACTTGCGTGACAAAATATAGTGTTCTTTGTCAAAATTCCATTCTAAGCTCTGAATTTTGGGAGGGTTGTCTTGAAAGAAAGAGATTAAAGAGATTAAGGTCCTTTATTAAGGTCGTCTTGGTTGTTCAAGTGAGGATGGGCTGCATAGAAAAGGAGTATGAGGTGATGAAGGCTGCTAATGTAACACCCCCCCCCTCCCTTAATCCCACGCCGGATAATCTATACAAATCTCAAGACTCAAGACAGTGTCATTTTCTAAAAGCACAACTGTACCCAGTAAGGATTTAACCCAAGATCATATATGACTGAATAAATTCATGAATAACCAACCAACATTATAAAAGAACAGCTCTTCATGTAATGCTATTACGAATGTGCTTTCTATCTCGTGATTCTAGAGTGTTTGCTTGTAGAGTTTAATAAAACGCAGAAGAAAAAGTAGTCATAACTCATAATAAGTCTAACTAATAAGTCAAATCATAAGTAAAACAGTTAAACCAAGTTGTTAATTAGTAACCTGGGTTGAAGAAGCTTATAAAGTTGAAATTAGCTTTTGAAACCCCTACTACCCAAGCACATATATGTTTACCTTTGTGAATTTTAAAAGATCCCACTGTTTATGAAACGGTCTAGCTGTTGTAAACTATGGTGTACGAATGTTGTTTCTCAAAAACAAAATTTCAATGGCTTTTTTTGTTTTGGACGTACATTATATATATATATATATATATATATATATATGCACATCTAGATGTATATTTATAAATAAAAATATGAAAGTGCTCTCATAGTGTGACATTTTTATCCAAGTTATGAATCATAAGCGGCCAATGAAAATGTGCTACGTCCTTTAAATGATGGTTTGTCGTATAAGTTACTTTAAGTTACAAAATTATAATTGCAATTGTAACGGATGAACTTTTTTTTTTTTATTATTAAATAAATGTTCACTAATATTACACTATTATAATATCAAATGAATTTAATTGTAATATTAAGTAAAAAAATATTATGTGCATGTGCATTAGTGGAATATTTTAATCCTCAAGTTATTTTGATGAATAATGTAATGCAATTAATATTATATAGATATTAGTGATAAATTTATTAAATATACAACTAAAAACATCTAAATTACATATCATAAGTTATGTATATTATATATATATATATATGTTTATAAATATTTGATTACAAATACAAAAACTGAGAAGGGTTGATGTTCTATCATACACCGCATGTGACAAAGAATGCATGATCATATTATCACATGTCAAACTTGTGTAAACTCTTCAAACATCCGATTTAAAATACAAGTAAAATAGTTAAGGTAAATATACTTGAGATTATTAAAATATCTTAAAAATTTTTGATACTCTATATGAAAATTAATGACAAGATGCTATATTCATGCGGGAAGAATTTCAAAAAGAATGTGTCAGCTTCTGAAAAATTGTTTTAGTCCACATGCATAATCAGAGGCAGAGTTGAAGACTGAAAGAAGGGGGTAGAGCCGCACATATTTTGAGTAGAATCGTCCTCAGTAGAACTTGCAACTAAGTCACAAGCAACACATTATTTTCGCCAAAATCAACCATATGGAATAAATATAATTCATCATAATTAAGTCTACCTATTTATTTCTGTTCCATAGGTTTTTTTTTTTTTTTACTTTACTTCAGGTAAATCCTGGGTTTGTTGTATTCATTTTGATCAAAGAAGGCTTTTTTGGTGAGGTCTAGTAATTTTTTTCTATTTTGCTATATTTCTTTCTTTTATTTGAGAATTTTTCTTGTATTTGTATTTTCGTCAGATCTGCTAAGTTTTATGTTCAGAGTTCATTCTCATTTTTTCTTAGATTGCTTGGTTTGCCAGTTCAATGTTTTGATTGTGTGGTATCATTTCTTCATTTATTTTTATTCTGATTGTATCTACCCAACTCCAAATATTTAATTTTTCTATTTTAAGTAATACTTATTTCGTTAATTAGGACATCAAATTAAATCCGACTCTGATTGATCTTTTTGCTGGGTATTTTTATATTTAGAATGGTTTTCATTACTTTTAATTTTTTACAAAATTAAGCTTTTTAGATATTTAAGTCCAGCTTGTGGATTAGATATGTTATGGTTTATCGAATAACTTGAGAATTCTCAAAAGGGTTCTCTTGGGTTTTTATGGTTTTCTTTCCATTTGGATTGATTTTGTTGCTCGATAAATTCCTTGATTCAATTCGGCGTAAGTTGGTATTCAAGCTCAGAGCTCCGTGGAAAGATGATCATCATTAAAGATGGTATGTGGACGTCCTGGCGGCCATGTTCCGAACGAGGAAGTCCCCCAACGGGAATGTAACTTCCAAGACGTTATTATGAAAGTGGATCTGCTGAGGCAGTCAAATAATTTGAAGAGGAAAATCGCGTATGGTCAAGCCTTGGATCATGACTCGGAGCACACGTTCGAGATCCCACTCAACCGTGATCATCCTGGTTAGAACTAACGTTATGGAGGACCAAATTTCATGATTGACGAGCTAGATTCTTCTGGTATGTTAAGAATTCAACATATTTTTCGTGATGTAGTCTTTTATAAGTGCATTTCCAAATCATGTGAACCTGATGTAGATTGCAGAGTCCTTCCTGTTTATGATGATTGTGGAGATGAAGATGAAGATGAAGTTGAAGAGGTTAAATTTGAAATAGATTAGTATGTCAATTGTCTATTCAAGTTTTCATCTTGCTATTATGATCCATTCTTGGTTGACAGGATCATTTAGGTCCCTAAAATTAGCTCGATGACGAGTTCTTTCGAAGAGGGGGTGACTCATGCAAGAAAACTTTTGAAGAAAAATGTGACAGCTTTAGAACAACTCTTTCGGTCCAGAAACATAATAAGGGGCATAGTTGAAGGGTTAGAGAACGTATCCGCACACATTATTTTGAGTAGAATAGATGATCTAAGAAGATTTCGTGAATAACTCACGGGCACCACATTGTTTTTGCTATATCAGCCGCTTAAGGTTCTAAATCGTCAATTTTTTTTAATGAATTTATTTCGTTAATTAAGACATGAAACTAAACCCGATTTTGGTGGATCTTTTTACTGAGTGTTTTAATTTAGAATTATTATTTAGCATAGTTCTAAGATTTTTCTTTTTTTTTCAAAATTATGTTTTTAGCTATTTATGTTCGGCTTGTGGACTAGCTCTGATATGTTATTGTTGTATATTTTCAGAACCTTAGAGAGGTTTCTCTTTAAATTTTTCATAGTTTTCTTTTCTTTTGGATTGCTTCCCAATGCTCGATAAGCGTCTCGATTGTGTCCGGTGTTATATATGTGATATATACACAAACTATCTCATTTAGAAGGTTTATAATTCTCATGATTTTTTTGTTTGCAGCTGTAAGCTTGCGAATAAACACACAAGTACAATATGATTTAAAAAAACAAATGTATCATGATGAAGAAGAAGAAGAAGAAGAAGAAGAAGAAGAAGAAGAAGAAGAAGAAGAATATATTGAAACCTCAAGTACATTTTCCGCATTGTATGGTACTGTATAGGTGTAATAATTTCCAGTTTATTTACGGCAAGAAATCGAAAGTATAACATTTTTTTCTTTTCAATTATATATATATATATATTAGAAATATTTTCAATTATATTGAGGATAGGGTATGAAAATATATAGTTAATATGAATCTAACATTAACATTACATTGAATTGAGATAATAAGTTTTTATTATTAACATACTACAAATTTAAAGATCTTTATTGACACTAGGGTAATGCCCGTGCCCGAGGGCACTATCCCTACAATTAAAATTCTTTTTTAGAATTTTCTATCTAAAAAAAGTTAAATTTCTTTTTTTATAACACTTAGGAAAATTGTCAGTAATAATATAGACAAAAAAATAAGAAGAATTGGGGATGAACAAATCAAATGTTCTATTGTTTTGTACTAATTGAGAGAGGTTAAGAGGAGAGAGAAAGAGAGAGTAATTGGGTGGGGGTAATGGCTAGGAGGGAGTGGGAGTGAAGTGTGGAGACCATTCCCAATTTTTTGAGAATTTTAACAATAAGTGGGTGAGATCTATGACTGAGGTTAATTTGATCTAATGGTCCAAAAGACATTTTAAAGTCAACAATGCTATTTTATAGAATAAATAACTCAAAAATACTATTGTATACTGTAGTATTAAAAATATTAAGAGAGAGAATTAAATAAATTATTACTACAATACTAATTAGTTTATATATTCCTCGTGTAGTATTAGTGGTTACAACAATGCTTCGCATTTTTAACACATCTAAGAGATATGGAAAAATCTCATACCTTGTGCCCATTGTTTGAACTTACCGTGGGGTTAGTACTCATACTTTTTTTTAGAAGAAAAGCAGCTTTTATTCAATCGGAAGAGGTGGGTTTGGTAACCCAATTACATCAGATTCTAGAAATGGAAAGGCCTAATATAGGTTGTTACCTAGTCATACATATTTGTTTGAAACAAGTGATCCAAACTTTGCAAACTCGTGAGCGACGATGTTCGTGAAACGATGATTGTAGATGAAGGAACTACTGCTGAATCTCGTCGCGAGAGAGAGAGAATGTCTATCGCGAATTATATCTCCAGTTTCCGATTTATCCCTTTGAAAGTCCTTATTGTTTAAAGCATTAATAATTGCCTTTGCATCCGACTCCATAATGATGTGTCTTTTGCCACATTCAGCAGGTAACAACAGTCCATTTTTTATTGCATGGGTGATGGGTCTCAGCTTCTCTTGCGGTAGAGGCTGTTTGGAGCGGAGAAGCCGGCGCAACAGAGCACAAACCTCACGAGTCACGTATCACCGCTCCACAAGCAGCGTGATCCGAGGACGGCATGAACGCCCCATTATTGTTTATTTTCACATGCAGGTCAGTCGGTGCAGTCCATCTGGTGGGACTTGAAGCCACTGCCGAATCAGTTCGCTGAGCTTGGGTGTGTGCTCTGTGACCCATTTTACCCTGTTGTATAGTTCATTTGTCTCAATATAGGATCCATATCAATACCGATACTGCATGGAACCAGAAGACCAGAAAAGCAGCCGTGGGTGTAGTTATAAAAAACCCGAATGATATCTTCATGCCGCGCCGGTCTAAACCGATTCCCTTCACCATCTCCGCCTGCGAAGCGGAAGCTTCAACGGAAGGGGTAAAGATAGAGTCAGAGATGAATTTAGACCGAATTCAGTTTGAATCTGAATCTCTCTCTCTAGTAATGAAGATGAAGAACAGAGAAATGGGAAAAGATCCAAAAGACCACACAGAGGTAGAGAGAAGTATCGAAAAATAGGAAAGTCTCCTCTGAAACATAAACGAGCACAGGCTCATTCATGTATCTAGAAATTTGAACCGCTGCGCTCATCTATTTGCGGCACAGGGTATTAGGCTGGACTCTGTTAAAGATTGGAAAGGCCGTCCTCCAGATTGGGCTGCTCTAGAGTTATCAAATGATGCATTGGGCCAAGAGGCCTCCTCTTCTTAATGAAAAGGTTTCTTTCAAAAAGAAAACTGTAACACTGAGAAACGTCCATTTTGTTTCAAGAAGATGGAATAAATCAAAGAGTGTAAACTTCTGACAATTTCTATGGCTGCACAATTGTTCTCCAGGTTTATTTGGAACAGCATATAAAAGCAGTGTTGGGCGATTCATCGATTGCACCATGTAGGAATTACTAGTTCCATAAAAAATGAAGGCATATGTTATTGCTCTCATAGTTTGCGGTTCAATCTTTGTAGTGATTGCAGTTTTGTGTTGTCTCAGCAAAGTCTGTCGGAAGAAGAAACTCTGGGACCCTGAATTTGCTCCACCGCCTCCACAATCGAATCGTGAGATTAAAATAGGTGAGAAGAAGGCTAAAACTATTGGCAGTAAAGATAGTGGGATGGTTGTTCTGGGAGACGTAGCAGGTGCTGCAGCGGTAGCTGTTACCGCTAGCACACCAGACGATGAGGCCACTAACTCTTGTTGTTGTGGTGGCGGTGGATGTGGTGGTGGCGGAGGCTGCGGTGGCTGTGGAGGTTAAATGATCCCTTAGTTTTGTGATGTCATTATATGTCTCATCTGTACTGTACATCTAGTGTGTTTTTGCAAACAGATTCCAAGTCTTTTTTGCTCAAAATCTTTCACTAAGTTTGTATATATGTATGTTAGTTTGCAATCCAAGTCAAACTTTGTATATGTCTGTGTTCAATTATAAGTTCGTTATATCTGTGGCTGTGGATTTATGCGTAATATGAATTTTAACTTTCGGTGTATTTACAAATTTACCCTCTTTATATGTACAGTGTTTGGAGGGATTATTTTACGAGCTTCACTTTGCAATATTGATTACAAACCGATATGCAGTAAGCCTATCCTTTTTCATTTTTTCCATAAGTTACGGTAGTGTCTCAATAAGCAAATTCTAGAAGCGGTGTTGTAATGTGGTAGCTAGTACCCATATATTGGGCCACGCAATTACCAACTACACGATTAAAGTAATAAATTTGATTATGCATTATTACTTATCGTCAATGTCAACGGTATTAATTGATCATAAAAGCATTCTTAGTTTACAGGACTTCACGAAATTTTGTATAACTAGGTAATGCCCGTGCCCGAGGACACTATCCATAAAATTAAAATTCTTTTCGAAAATTTTCTTCTAAAAAAAGTTAAATTTCTTTTTTTATAACACTTAGAAAAATTGTCAGTAATAATATAGACAAAAAAAATAAGAGTAATTGGGGATGAACTAATCAAATGTTCTATTGTTTTGTACTAATTGTGAGAGGTTAAGAGGAGAGAGAAAGAGAGAGTAATGGGGTGGGGGTAATGGGCAGGGGGAGTGGGAGTGAAGTGTGGAGACCATTCCCAAATTTTTGAGAATTTTAACAATAAGTGGGTGAGATCTAAGGCTGGGGTTAATTTGACCTAATGGTCCAAAAGACATTTTAAAGTCAACCATGCTATTTTATAATAGACTAGGGGAGTGCCCGTGCCCGAGGGCACTACCCAAAAAACACGTTTCACCTATTTTAATGTCATAAATAAAATGAGTATTTTCATCTACAAATATGGGCAGAAAATGAGTAAAATGAGTGGGTAGTCATAAATAAAACAAAGACAACATAAATAAAAACAAACAAAAAAATTATTGTTCATCCCTTATGCAGACTCTGTGTCAAAGGAACTCAGTGAGTCCATATACCCATTGCTATTTGAATACGGCTAATAATTTTTGTATACTTGGTCCTAATTTATGAGTCCCCCTGATTTTTGTTGGAAAAAAAAATATTCTTTTGATGATGATATTGTTACAAAACCGGCTCGCCATTACATCAAAAATTGGTTTGCACGCGCGAAGACGAATTGACCAGCGATTAAAGAGGCATTACCAAATCAACCTGAGCTTACCCAAGTAGGTTTTATTTTATTATTTTATGTTTTGCCTTCAACAAGCATGCCAAATCCCATATCCTGTCAATGCCCACCATCACATGATCTTTGACCATCGGTTTTATAATTATAGAATTGAAACATGATGAGTCAGAATGTGTTTTTGTACTACCTACCTCCACCACGACCCATCACCGCCACCCACCTTCACCGCCACCATCACTGCCATTTCCTTCACGGCCCACTTTTTTGGCAAGGGTCAGCGAAACACGAGAAGATAATTGCAGGGAAAGTTTTTTCACACAAAAAATTTTAAGCTTAAAATATTTTCCCTTGTAAAACATTGTACTACGAACGAAGCCGAAATGTCCCAACTTTGTCCTGAATTTCAGTCACCTTAAAGATCAAACAATGGAAAAAAAAAATGACACGAAAAATGTAGCAGATCATCCCCGGATTCCAGAACAGCAAACAACACAGCAGAAGACCTAATAATTAACGAGTTATGCTAATGTTTACAGGGCATGTTTTTACCCGTGTAGTTCATGAAATTCATGAATCAAAACTAGAGAAATCAAGTTTATAGTAAGATTTCGAAGTCGATCAGAATGTACTTACGAACTCACAGGGACCGAAGAGGAGCAACAAGCAGCGAGGAGGAAGCTAAAAACGGTTGAATACGGCTTCTCCAGCGACCGGGTGACCCCGAGCTATTTTGGCAAACTGGGAGTCTTTCTTATGCTTCCTATACTCGCGTGAGCCTCAGGGAGATGAAAACACATGTTAATTGAGCGGAGTTACAAGTAGGAGGAAGAATTCGACAAAACCCAAAATCTGGACTAACCACTCATCTTCTTCCCGAATTGATTTAGGGATTTTAATCAGCATATCAAGGATCACATAAGGTAGTAGCAGTTCCTAAAATGAAGAGGTGGAACAGAGATGGAGGGGGTGGTTACTTTGTGGCTTCGTCAACAATGAAGAAGATGGAATTTCAAGAATTGTTGTGGTTGTGGTTGTGGTTGTGTAACTATTACTGAGGATTCTTCATACGATTGAGGAGATGGTTTGAGGTGTCACTTGAACCAAGTGCCATTGGGAGGGGGTGTAAGTTTTATTTAGGACAACTTTTGGTCCCGTCTTGTGCGTTATCTCTCTTCCAACAGGTTAAAGGTGACACTGAATACTTGTCATTCTACAATGAATACTACTACACCAAGCCTTCGCCTCACTCCGTCAAGATCAAATGGAAGAAGCGCCCTTCAGGCTAGTTTAAGCTGAATACTGGTGGGGCTTGGTGAAAGGGAAAGGGTTGTATGGGAAGGGTTGCTAGAAATGATCAAGGACATTGGGTCGGAGGTTGCTCAACTCCCAAAAATATCCATTTCCGTCACGCTTTGGGGTTAGGAATGCATTGCCTCCAGGCCTTGTATCTGTATTGCTTATCACAAGACAAGGAAAGGGAGATGGAACTACTGGCGTATTTTGCAGAATGGAACAACCATCATGGAATACAGATCATTTACTTTCATGCACAAGAATACTACATTCATGCATGCTTTCATTGGAGCTTTACAGTGGCTACATGCTTATAATTTCCAGCATTTTTAATTGATTTGTCCTTATACCTCCATTTCACATTGTTTGCAGAATCAGTCGTTTTGGCACTTCCAGCTCACCCGTCTGCTTCATGAGTTGGAAAAGTTAAGGAGTAAATTCTGCTGTGATTTCATCAAGTTTGCTACTTATTTTTTGAATCTTGGTTATGTTAATGGTTTGTAGTTTGTTTCGCTTTTGGACTGTTCTTGCTTTGCAATGCTTTGTTTCCTGCCTATTTCTGTTGAGGGACTGTTTTGTTTTTTCTCTGTGTCTAGGGGTCAGATTGTAATATATTATGTACAATCTGTGGTTTTAATGGTATTTTCTTCTTTTGTAAAAAAAAAACTCCCAAAAAAAGTAAAAATAAAAATTACCACAAAAAACGAAGGAGGTGAAAGGGATGTGGTTGGGTAGCAAATTTCCTAAATTGTGAGGGTATAATTGTCTTTTTTACAATCTCGATTAAACAATATCACTTACGAGGTTGCAATGTGGAATTATCCGAACGTCAGGGGTGTCTAGTGTCTTTCTGCTAAAAACAAGGGTGCAAACTGATTGCATGAAACTTCTCAAAAGTGTCAATTCTCACTCGCAGTTGGCAAGTAGACGTTCTCACTTCCATATTCAACATTTATATTGGGAAGCTAATTTAGTATCCCACAGGCTAGCTGGAAGAACTCCTCTTTTCAGCACTCCGGTGCATTAGTACTAGTATTTATCCTACTTTAGACTTTGTTGGAGTTGATTTGAATTTTAATTGTAATGGGGAGGGCATCCTAAAATGATTGTTTTTAGACCGCTACCTAGCATTGGTTTATAAATTATCCAGTCATCGAAATAAGACAACATAAAATTTATAGAAGACTTGAATAGGTTACGAAACACCAAAAACATCTGTCTTCTTGGACAAACTTTGAGGTCTAAAGTTGCAACTTTAAGAAAAAATCATATTCTCTTTATACACATAACTGAATATACTAGTAGTAATCTAGTCTAGCAAGCACCGAACAAACAGAGTCTCGTCCTTTACATCCGCAACTGCAACATGAGATTATACCAGCTTCGATGAGACCACGGGTAGGAATATCTATCACATAAGTAGTAGTTAGAACTTCTCTAGTGATTAAAATGGTTGAGTAAGTCCATAGAATTCATATAAAAAGTACGTTGCGAATAGTTTCTTTTAAGTGCAACACCCAGGGCCGGCCCATCTGCTAGACAGATTAGGTGTTCGCCTAGGGCCCCCAGTTTCAAGGGGCCCCGTAGTATTTTTCCAGTAGGGGTAATATCGTAAATTTATAATACAGTGAAAATAAAAAATTACCGTATATTACATTTTGAAGAAAACTAAAAGATTTAGAAGATAATATTGCGCAAGAATGATAACTGATTTGAGGTCAACCATGTCACAAGAACGACAAAGTGATTTGGGTCTCTTGTCTATCGAAAGAAACTACTTGAGTATGACGATTTGATCAGTAATTTTGCATCTATGAAAGCAAGAGAGGTAGATTTTTTTAAAATAGTTTACTTTTTGTAGTGGGTAAGGTATTATGTCCCCCACATTTTTCTACAGGTTAAAACCCAAATTAGTAAAATGCTAGGTATATGCCTGCCTACTGTTGAGTAGGTTTTTTTTATTCACAATTATATTTATGGTAAAAAGGGCCTCACTTTCAACCCTCGCCTAGGGCCCATGAAAGTCTTGGGCCGGCCCTGGCAACACCAGTTTATAGAAAGAGCTAAGTTGAAGTTACCAGTGTGCATCCCTTCGAGTTCTGCCTTGATAAATCTAGAGAGAAAATCATCTTCCTGGTCCAATGGAGTTTGACATGTCTCTTCTTCCCTCAAATTAACAAGGAACACTTCCATTAATTCGGGACTCTCGCTAGTGTCCTTAACGTCTGCTTCTTGGAGTCTGCTATGATTTTTTTCTTGACATTCCAGGGTGTGTTGTGCCCTTGGATGAAGACCATAGACCACAAATCTTGCCACTTCCTTGAGTGACACAAACTGCCTATTGCGCGATTTCTCATGATAATAAAACTACGATTAAAAAATCAAAACTTGTATAAGCATTTAAACAAAATTAATTAACTATTGTTAAATAGTTTCAAAAGAACAAAATTGAGAAAAAAGGAAATCAAAATGTGATATGAGGAAGTACGTGTTCAGATGTTTCAACGTTTTTACATTTTGTTTCATCATACGTCCATCCTTCAAGACGCTCCAACAACTTTAGATGGCTTGTACAACCACAAACCTCCCAGTTAGATATTAGAAATCGTTGCTGCAAAAACATAAGCGGTTGTACAAATAAGAACAAACATTTAAATAACATTCGCCTATGCTTTGCAACGGAGTATCATAACAAATAAGCATGATTGATACATAAACATGTATTGTTAGAAGCACATCTAACTAAAAACCATTATCGTAAGAGAAGTACTTTCCTCAAATATTGCAAATCATCACATATTTTTATATACTTTAACAAATACAAGGATCTAAAACATACACTTACCTCATCCATTTTTTGAACGAGGTTCATACACTCCTCAGAAATTCTAAAAACTATCGGTCGCGATTCTGATTCGATTATTGAAGAACTTTTGTTCATGTCATGAGGGATAGGTGTCATCCTGATGAGTGAATTTGGAAGATGTACAAGAGAATAGGGGTTTGAGAAAGTTAACAAGGAGCAATATGATTTTTTGGAAAAATAATTGCAATGATGATCAGTCGTGTTTTATAGATTTATTTCATACCCAGTAACTAAACTAGTCTATAGAAATTAACCTCGACATTTTCTTATTTTTTATTAAATTTGTGTACGTTGCACCCTGTGAAATATCTATTTAATTAAAAAATATGTTATTTTATTTATGGAAATGAAAACAAAAGTTGTAATTGGTTATTAGACTTGTGGAGGAAAGTTAACGTAAAACTAGAATTTACTATGTATTGCATCTTAATTAATTACCTCAAAAGATGTGAAGACAACTATTCCAAAAGCTTTTTTTATATCTAGAAACAAAGATTTCCTAATGTATATGGATGCATTGCATAAAAATTAAAATTTATATGCATTGTATTGTCAAGTTGTACTTTATTTCCAAGTTTTCCTTTTGAGTATGAAAGCAAAGACAAAACTTCATTTAGTTTTAAATATGAACGAAATACCAACCCTTTAGTTATTTTATTTATGTACCACATAACTTTTTTCCATGTATATATTAGTACCAATTTTTTTCCTCGAGCACTCTACTGAATTACAATTACTTCAGCAAAATGCTCAATTTGGTATGTTTTAGCAAGGAAAATTGTTAGTATGCAAATTCAAATTTAGTTTTTCTTATGTCACTATTTCACACCTAATCATGAGATCGATGAAACATTGATTTATATACTTTATGTTGGTGAAGAACATAAAGTGCAGATGTCCTATATATCGTTGATAGTGCTAAATGCTGAAGAATTAAAAATAAATGTAACAAAACTCCATAACAACCAAGTTTATGAAGGAAGTCCTCATTGTTTATTTGATTTTAATACATTCCTTTTCTAATAAGTTTTTCTCAAAACACGTGTAGTGTATCAAAAAAAGGAAAGAGACATGCTTTGATACATACATTCCTCCTTGCCTATTTTTTCTTCAAATTCTTACTATTCCAATTCCTAACAAAAATAGAAAAAAATAGAAAGAATTATAGTGGATTAGTGGTACCTATAGTTTGAATTTTGTGTGGAATTGATACCCATAGTTTCAATTGCGGCATCTGCAGTACTCATACTTTCAATTAGTTGCAACGTGATACCCTCGTTTAACTTTCCAACCTTATGTTTGATGAAATATGTAAGAAAAAAAATGAGTGTGCCCTAATTCTCACCCCTACGAGTTTGTAAATAGTTTTTATAAAATATTGAATTTATTTATTTATTTACACACACACATGTGTATGTAAAAATATATATTTTCATTGCAATAATTTAAATTTCAATTATTTTTATTCAAGAGTCTAGATTTTATAAAGTCTTAAATATAATTAATTTAACTATTGACTTGTCATAGTAATATTTAATAAAATTATTATAATTATTTTCATCACGCGCAATTTATATAGTAATAACTTGTATTTTTATGTAAAAAATGTATTTTTTAGTTTTTTTGAAAATATATGACTTATTTTAATATATAAGTAAATTATTAAATTTTTAAATTTACATGATGTTAAACTTTTAAACTTGTGGGTAAACGTGGCAATTTTATAAAAAAAAATGAAATGAAAATGAGAGGCACACTAGTCTGTTTACGTATTTCCATCTAACATACGGAGGGAAAATTAACAGTGCGTACAACAATTGAAACAAATTGAATGTATGGATACCATATATGCTGCAATTGAAAATGTAAATACCCAATTCACAAAAAAACCAAGTTATGGGTACCACTGATGCAATTATGTGTGTGTAGAAACCAAGTGTTTAAGAAAATTAAAAGAATAATGCACGTGACTCATAGCATTTTATACATTGAGTCAACTATTCTATGGTCTTACAGAATTAGATAGTGAATGAGCCAAAGGCTGATAACATGCAATGTATACCTTGTAAATAATCAAGAAAACAATTTATGGAGGGACTTCCTACAGTTAACCAATTTGAGTTGACAATCATTGTCTTCTCATCATATGATGTTCATGTCTGTTACAGAAATTTTAAGGTCGTGGTAGATTTTGGAAAATGAATTTAGTAGTATATGTTTTTTCAAAAATATTTATTATTGGTTATTTTTCTTTGAAATACATATTCAACCGTTCTCATTCACATTAAGAGTAATAATTACAATGGTTGAAACATGAAAATATAATATTTTATTACATTTATAATTTATTTTCAAAAAGAAAATAGATCTCTGCAAATCGGTGCTAGCTCAAGTGGTTGAGCGTTTATAAGTCCCTACATGAGATCCTGGGTTCGAACCCAGCAGACAACAAACATGTAAGTCTCAAAAAGAAAAATAGATCTCTAACTATCGCTTCAAACCACTTTGATAACACTAATTGTAATCTAGTCTAGCAAGTACTGAGCACACGTCATCTCGTCCTTTACATCCGCAGTCGCAACATGTGATTATTCCAGCTTCGACAAGGCTACGTAGAGAAGGATCTATCATAGAAATAATAGGGAGGAAATGGTTAGAAGTTTTCATGTGGTCGAAAGATGAGGTGAACCTATGTTGCTCATACATAAAATCTACAACAATAGTTTCCTAAGAAGGGAAATTAGCTGATGGAAGAACAATTACCAGCGTGAATATCTTCGAGTTCAAACAGAATAAATCTAGAAAGAAAAGCATCTACTTCGTCCAGATGAGTTTTTGAAGGAGCTCCCTCTAATTTAACAAAGAGCACTTCCTTGGAACTGGGATTTTCACCATCATCTCGGCCATCAACTTCTCGTACTTGGTCATGATCAAGTTCTTTACATTCTTGCGTGTGATGTGTTCTCGGATGAAGACCATAGAATATAAATCGAGCTACTTCTTTGAGTGTCCTAAATTGTTTACTGTCTGATTTCTCACGATAATAAAAGTGCAACAATGAAACAGTAGCGAAGAGGTGTAAACATTGTACAAAAATACTGTAATTTTAAAGAGAAAATAGATAAAACTATGAAAAGATGATATAAGCTAGTACCTTCTCCAAACGCCCGTTACTGACACGTTTTGTTTTGTTGCAAGTCCAACCTTCCAAACGCTTTCACAATTTTAGATGGCTTGCAATGACACATCACCCGGTCAGATTTTGAAAACTGCTGCAGTAAAAATAGAAATAATTTCATATAAGTAAGCACACACCTTAGAAATTGATTGTCCTTCATGACTTATTCTTAGTGTTTTATTGAAACCAGTTTGATAAACAAAGAAACTAATAGATGATCCGTAATCGAATTACTACTAGCTATATTCAGCTCAAAAAATGTTAGAAAAGGATAACAATTTGTTAATATTTGACCAATATGTCTACTTTAAATAGGAAATTAATAAAAATTAACATTATGGGATTGCAAATCCAATTAATAGCCATGATTTACAATTGCAGCTTTCAAAAACTAAAGAAAATCGTAATGAACATGCACTCTCTTAACAAAATTATGAAACTAACAATGTTATTACCTCGTCAAATTCTAGAACAAGGTTCACACATTCCTCCGAGAGTTTGAAGAATATGGGTTGGGATTTCAATAAAATTACATAAGAGCAAGTGTGGCTCCCTCGAGGGGTCAATTCCATCTTTGAAATTGAAAGGGGGAGAAGTATATGCGAATTAAGGTTTCAGATTGGTTACAAGGTGCACGAAAATGTAGAGGAATACTTGATAGAGCTTTTACGCACATAATCACTAAATTATCTATAGAATTATTTTATTTTTCATTATACTCATGTACGTTGTACCGGATGAATTATTTCATGGAAGAAGCATTAAAGTTACAGTGCAATGCATATTCACATATGTAAGACATATTTGATTACTACCTCAAAAAATGTATATAGCGGATGTGAAAATGGGGACACTATATATCACTGATTTTTTTATTGTTTTATTGTACTATCTGAGTCAAATTTTAACTGGCTACATTATCTACTAATATTTGTTTACATTTAAGGTACAACCAATTGGAGAACCAACATGAAAAGTAATTAAATAAATTGAAAATAACCGTGACACGTGCCACTTATCATTCTACATAATTCTTAACCTGTCTGAAACTTTGCACAATTCAATGTACATATCACTTTTTTAAGCTTTCATTTATATTCATTTTTTTTTCTTTTTTTATATCAAAGTTTTTCTTTTACATAGAAAAAAATTATTTATTTTCCATATTCTTCTTTTACTATGTTAAGAAGGTGAAAAAATTCATTAACCTAATTACGATAAAACACAAACTATCAAATTTTCATTAGAAAATCATTTTAGTTAGAAAAGAGTACCAGCCATCAACTTTTCATTTATGAGCCGCATAATAATTTCCATGTCTGTATATTTAACAATGTTTATGTTTCTGAAACTATTCTTTTGTACACTTGTAATTTTAATGAAAATCTCAATTTTATAAATTATCATGCGAAATAGATATTAAATATACTCTTAAACTAGTTTCTTCTTATGCCATGTATGATGTGCATGATCATGCTATTAATGAAATAGTTAATATGATGATAAGTTTTATGGTAAAAGAAACAAAACTAACATACAAGTGTCCTTAAAGGTGTCAATAAGTAATAAAGCAGATGAGTGTGAGACATATGGTTTCTAATTGTAAGTGTCTTTTCTTATTAAGTACGAAACCATAGGCAAATTTATCAAAGTATTGAACCATAAAGAATAATTTGTTAAATATATGAAGTGCTTTATTTTTAATGTAAAAAAGTGTAATACAAAGATTGAAATACGATGAAAGTAGTATTCCACATATCATATCATTTGTTCTCACATAGCTCTATAAAATTATATAGGAATGTGGCGATAATATGAATGGGATACTCTATCAATTGTCAAGCAGCTTAGTGATAAACTTACTTCATACTCAAGCACAAATTTTGAATATGACATTAACCCATGTATATGTTAAATTTGTTTTCTTTAAGAGAAAAACATTAAAACTCCTACTATTTTAAAATGGTTTAGTTGTTGAAAGACATCTTGTAAGAATTTGCTTCTCCGAAATTACTTGGTCGTTATTTCTTTTCTGGACGTACATTGTATAAATATATGGAGATGCACATTTGAACAAATAACGATAATTGGTACAATAGTCAATAACTATGCGATATCAACATGATAGGCTACAACGAGAGGATGTAGTTAGTGGTGGCCACAATGCTTCGTGTACTTGAACCATGTATGATATGCTGAATTCATATGTCGAGACATCATTTGATGGGAAAAATTATTACTGTAGCAGCAAACATTTTGCGAACATCAAGAATTTGAGCAAGAAAATATTTACCACCAGATAACACATTGTGAGTGGTTAAAAGATTTACTTATAAATGATGAAAAATCATTTATTAGTGATAAATTTATTAAATATACAACTAAAAACATCTAAATTACATATCATAAGTTATGTATATTATATATATATATATATGTTTATAAATACTTGATTACAAATACAAAAACTAAGAAGGGTTGATGTTCTATCATACACCGCATGTGACAAAGAATGCATAATCATATTATCACATGTGAAAATGGTGTAAACTCTTCAAAAATCCGATTTAAAATACAAGTAAAATAGTTAAGGTAAATATACTTGAGATTATTAAAATATCTTAAAAAGTTTTGATACTCAATATGAAAATTCATGACAAGATGCTATATTCATGCGGGAAGAATTTAAAAAAGAATGTGTCAGCTTCTGAAAAATTGTTTTAGTCCACATGCATAATCAGAGGCGGAGTTGAAGACTTAAAGAAGGGGAAAGAGCCGCACATATTTTGAGTAGAATCGACGTCCTTAGTAGAACTTGCGACTAAGTCACAAACAACAGGTTATTTTCGCCAAAATCAACCATTTAATGCTCCAAATATTTAATTTTTCTATTTTAAGTAATACTTATTTCGTTAATTAGGACATCAAATTAAATCCGACTCTGATTGATCTTTTTGCTGGGCATTTTTATATTTAGAATGGTTTTCATTACATTTTATTTTTTACAAAATTAAGCTTTTTAGCTATTTAAGTCCAGCTTGTGGATTAGATATGTTATGGTTTATTGAATAATATGAGAATTCTAGAGAGGGTTCTCTTGGGTTTTTATGGTTTTCTTTCCATTTGGATTGATTTTGCTGCTCGATAAATGCCTTGATTCAATTCGGCGTAAGTTGGTATTCAAGCTCAGAGCTCTGTGGAAAGATGAACATCATTAAAGATGGTATGTGGACGTCCTGGCGGCCATGTTCCGAACGAGGAAGCCCCCCAACGGGAATGTAACTTCCAAGACGTTATTATGAAAGTGGATCTGCAGAAGCAGTACAATAATTTGAAGAGGAAAATCGCGTATGGTCAATCCTTGGATCATGACTCGGAGCACACGTTCGAGATCCCACTCAACCGTGATCATCCTGGTTAGAACTAACGTTACGGAGGACCAAATTTCATGATTCACGAGCTCGATTCTTCTGGTATGTTATGAATTCAACATATTTTTCGTGATGAAGTCTTTCATAAGTGCATTTTCAAATCATGTGAACCTGATGTAGATTACAGAGTCCTTCCTGTTTATGATGATTGTGGAGATGAAGATGAAGCTGAAGAGGTTAAATTTGAAATAGATGAGTATGTCAATTGTCTATTCAAGTTTTCATCTTGCTATTATGATCCATTCTTGGTTGACAGGATTATTTAGGTGGCTAAAATTAGCTCGAGGACGAGTTCTTTCGAAGAGGAGGTGACTCATGCAAGAAGATTTTTGAAGAAAAATGTGACAGCTTTAGAACAACTCTTTCGATCCAGAAACATAATAAGAGGCATAGTTGAAGGGTTGAATAACGGATCCGCACTCATTATTTTGAGTAGAATAGATGGTCTAAGAAGATTTCGTGAATAAGTCACGGGCACCACACTGTTTTTGCTATATCAGCCGCTTAAGGTTCTAAATCGTCAATTTTTTTAATGAATTTATTTCGTTAATTAGGACATGAAACTAAACCCGATTTGGGTGGATCTTTTTCCTGAGTGTTTTAATTTAGAATTATTATTTAGCATGGTTATAAGATTTTTCATTTTTTTTTAAATTATGTTTTTAGCTATTTTTGTTCGGCTTGTGGACTAGCTCTGATATGTTATTGTTGTATATTTTCAGAACCTTAGAGAGGTTTCTCTTTAAATTTTTCATAGTTTTCATTTCTTTTGGATTGCTTCCCAATGCTCGATAAGCATTTCGATTGATTCCGGTGTTATATATGTGATATATACACAAACTATCTCATTTAGAAGGTTTATAATTATCATGATTTTGTTGTTTGCAGCTGTAAGCTTGCGAATAAACACACAAGTACAATATGATTTAAAAAAAAACAAATGTATCATGAAGAAGAAGAAGATGATGATATTGAAACCTCAATTACATTTGCCGCATTGTATGGTACTCTATAGGTGAAGACAATTATTCCGAAAGCTATTTTATGTCTAGAAACAAAGATTTCCTAATGTATACGGAATGCATAAAACATTAAAATTATATGCAATGAGACATGTATTGTCAAGTTGTACTTTATTTCCAAGTTCCCTTTTGGGTATGAAGGGGAAGACAAAACTTCATTTAGTTATAAATAGAAATGAAATACCAACCCTATAGTTATTTTATTTATGACCTCACTCTTCTTTCTCATGTATATATCAGTACCAATTCAACATTCAACTGAATTACAATTAGTTCAGTAAAATGCTCAATTTGGTATGTTTTAGCTAGAAAATTGTTAGTGTGCAAACTCAAATTTAATTTTTCTCATCTCACAATTTCACACATAATCATGAGATCGATGAAACATTGATTTCTATACTTTATGTTGGTAAAAAACATAAAGTGCAAAGGTCCTATATATCGTTGATAGTACCAAAATACTGAACAATTAAAAATAAATGTAACAAAACTCCATAGCGACCAAGTTTATCAAGATGTCCTCATGTTTATTTGATTTCAATACATTCTTTTAATAAGTTTATCTCAAAACAGGTGTAGTGTATCAAAAACAAAAGTAAAGAGACATGCTTTGATACATTACATTCCTCCTTGCCTATTTTTTTTCTTGAAATTCACATTATTCCAATTCTTAACACAAATAGAAAAAAAAATATAAAGAATTATAGTGGATTAGTAGTGCCTATAGTTTGAATTTCGTGTGGAATTGATACCCATAGTTTCAATTGCAACATCGCGGTACCCATATTTTCAATTTTTTGCAACGTGATACCCTCCGTTAACTTTCCAACCGTATGTTGGATGAAAAAAAAATAAAAAAAAAAAAATCTGGTGTGCGCTAATTCTCACCCCTAAAAATTTGTAAATAGTTTTTATAAAATATTGAATTTATTTATTTATTTACACACACATATGTGTATGTAAAAATATATATTTTCATTGCAATAATTAAAATTTCAATTATTTTTATTCACAATTCTAGATTTTATATAGTCTTAAATATATTTAATTTAATTATTGACTTGTCATTGTAATGTTTAATAAATTTATTATAATTTTTTTCATCCAACGCAATATATATAGTAATAACTTGTAATTTTTATGTAATAATATGATTTTTTTAGTTTTTTTTGAAAATATATTTCTTATTTTAATATATTAGTAAATAATTAATTTTCAAAATCAAAATTATGTCAAAATTTTAAATTTGTGGGTAGAAGTTGCAAATGTATAAAAAAATGAAATTAAAATGAGAGGCACACTAGTTTTTTTATATATTTCCATCCAACATACGGACGAAAAATTAACTTAGGGTTCAACAGTTGCAACAAATTGAATGTATGGGTACCATGTATGCTATTGAAAATGTGGATACCAAATTCGCAAAAAATCCAAGCTATGGGTACCACTGATGCAATTATGTGTGTGTGTAGAAATCAAGTGTTCAAGAAAATTAAAAGAAAAATGCACCCGACTCACAACATTTTATACAATGAGTCAACTATTGTTAGGTCTTACATAATTAGATAGTGATCGAGTCGAAGGGTGATAACATGCATTGTATACCTTGTAAATAATCAAGAAAACAATTTATGGAGGGACTTCCCACCGTTAACCAATTTGAGTTGACAATCAATGCCTTCGAATCATATTACGTTCGTGTCTGTTATAGAAATTTTAAGGTTCTGGTAATTTTCTGAAAACAAATTTAGTAGTAATATGTTTCTCCAAGAATATTTATTATTGTTTTTTTTAAAATACACATTCAACCGTTCTCATTCATCATTAAAAGTAATAATTACAATGGTTGAAACATGAAATATAATATTACATTACATGAACAATTAGTTTTCAAAATAAAAATATATCACTTCAAATTGGTGCTAGCTCAAGTGGTGGAGCGTTTAGAAGTCCCTGCATGAAGTCTTGGGTTTGAACCCAGTAGACAACAACACATGTAAGTCTCAAAAACAAAAATAGATCTCTAACTATTGCTTCAAACCACTTTGACAACACTTGTTGTAATCTAGTCTAGCAAGTACTGAGCACACGTTGTCTCGACCTTTACATCCGCAGCTGCAACATGTGATTATTCCAGCTTCAACAAGACCACGCGGAGAAGGATCTGTCATAGACAATAATAGGGGGGAAATGGTTAGAATTTTTCATGTGTTCGAAAGATGAGGTGAATCTATGTTGATCGTACCTAAAATCTACAACAATAGTTTCTTAAGAAGGGAAATGAGCTGATGGAAGAACAATTACCAGCGTGAATATTTTCGAGTTCAAACTGAATAAATCTAGAAAGAAAAGCATCTTCTTCGTCTAGATGAGTTTGAGAAGAAGCCCCCTCTAATTCAACAAGGAATTCCTTGGAATTGGGATTTTCACCATCATCTCGACAATCAACTTCTCGGAGTTGGTCATGATCAGGTTCTTTACATTCTTGGATGTGATGTCGTCTCGGATGAAGACCATAGAATATAAATCGAGCGACTTCCTTGAGTGACCTGAATTGTTTATTGTTTGATTTCTCATGATAATAAAACTGCAATAATGAAACAGTAGCGAAGAGGTGTAAACATTTAACAAAAATACTGTAATTTTAGAGAGAAACTAGATAAAACTATGAAAAGATGATATAAGCTAGTACCTTCTCCAAACGCCCATTACTGACACGTTTTGTTTTGTTGTAAGTCCAGCCTTCCAAACACTTTGACAAGTTTAGATGGCTTGTTCAACGACACGGGTTAGATTTTGAAAGTTGCTGCAGTAAAAATATAAACAATTTCATATAAGCAAGCACACATCTTAGAAATCGATTAACCTTCATGACTTATTCTTAGTGTTTTATTGGAAATGATTTGATAAACAAAGAAACTAATACATGATCCGTAATCGAATTACTACTAGCTATCTTTAGCTCAAAAAATTGTCAGAAAAGGATAACAATATGTTAATATTTGACCAATATGTCTACTTTAAATGGGAAATTAGTAAAAAAAATTAACATTAGGGGATTGCAAATCCAATTAATAGCTATGATTGTACAATTGAAGCTTTCAGAAACGAAAGAAAATCGTAATGAACATGCACTCTCTTAACCAAATCAAGAAACTAAACAACGTTATTACCTCGTCAAACTGTAGAACAAGGTTCAAATATTCCTCCGATATTTTGAAGAATATGGGCTGGGATTTCAATACAATTACAGAAGAGCAACTGTGGCTCCCTTGTGGGGTCAATTCCATCTTTGTAAATTGAAAGAAGGTGAAGTAGATGCGAGTAAAGGTTTCGGAAAGGTTACAAGGTGCAAGAAAATGTAGATTAATACTTTGTAGAGCTTTTACGCACCTAATCACTACATTATCTATAGAAATTTTTATTTGTCATTACTCATGTACGTTGCACCGGATGAAGTATTTTATGGAAGAAGCATTAAAGTTACAGTGCAATGCATATTAACATATGTAAGACATATTTAATTACTACATCAGAAGAATGTATATAGCGGATCTGAAAAGCGGGACACTGTATATCACTGATTTTTTATTATTTTATTTTACTGTCTGAGTCAAATTTTGGCTGGCTATATTATCTACTAATAATTGTTTATATTTAAGGTATATCCAATGGGAGAACCAACATGAAAAGTAATTAAATAAATTGAAAATAACTGTGACACGTGCCACTTATCATTCTATATAATTCTTAACATGTTTGTAACTTTGCACAATTCAATGTATATGTATTGTCATTTTTTCAAGCATTCTCTTATATTCATGTTTTTTCTCTTTTTTATATTAAAATTTTTCTTTTACATAGAAAAAGATTGTTTATTTCCATATTCTTCTTTACTATGTTAAGAAGGGGGAAGAACTTCATTAATCTAATTTCGAAAAAACACAAACCATCAAATTTTCATTAGAAAATCATTTCTAGTTAGAAAAAAGACCTTCCACTTTCCATTTATGAACCCCATAATAATTTTCAAGTCTGTATATTTAACAATATTTATGTTTCTGGAACTATTCTTTCGTACACTTGTAATTTCAATGAAAATCTCAATTTTGTAAATTTATGGTGTGAAATAGATATAGAATATACTCTTAAATTAGTTTCTTCTTATGCCATGTATGATGTGCATGATCATGCTATTAATGAAATAGTTAATATGATGATAAGTTTTATGGTAAATGAAAGAAAACTACTTAACATACAAGTGTCCTTAATAATTGTGAATATCTAATAAAGCATATAACTTCTCAAAAAAATGTAATAAAGCAAATGAGTGTGAGACATATTGTTTCTAATTGTAAGAGTCTTTTCTTATATATTAAATACGAAACCATAGACAAATGTATCAAAGTATAGAAAAATAAAGAATAATTTGTTAAATATATTAAGTGTTTTATTTTTAATCAAAAAAAGTGTAATACAAATATTGAAATACGATAAAAGCAGTATTCCACAGATCGTATCATTTTTTTCTCACATAGCTCTATAAAATCATATAGGAATGTGGCGATAATACGAATGGGATACTCTGTAAATAGTCAAACAGCTTAGTGATAAACTTACTTCCTAATCAAGCACAAATTTCGAGTCTGATATTGACCCATGTAAATGTTAAGAGAAAAACATTAAAGCTCCTACTATATTAAAATAGTTTAGTTCTTGAAACACGTCTTGTAAGAATTTGCTTCTCCGAAATTACTTGGTCATGATTTCTTTTCTGGACGTACATTGTATAAATATATGGAGATGCACATTTTAACAAATAAAAATAATTGGTAAAATAGTCAATAACTATGCGATATCAAAATATTTAAATTTAACCAAAATAAGTGATGTTGGTGGTGGTGGAGACAGTTGCAATCCAACACATAAGTGGAAACATGATAGGCTACAGCGCGAGGATGTAGTTAGTGGTTGCCACAATGCTTTGTGTACTTGAACCATGTAAGATATGTTGAATTCATATGTCGATACATGTTTGATGGGAAAAATTATTACTGTAGCAGCAAACATTTTGCGAACAGCAAGAACTTGAGCAAGAAAATATTTACCACCAGATAACACCTTGTGAATGGTTAAAAGATTAACTTATAAATGATGAAAAATCACCCGCCCTGATAGTGATCGGCCTAGCAAAGCTTGCATTTTATTACTATATACTTACATGTTTAAGGATCGACACAATGGTAACTAAAAGGTTTAAGAGATGAATTTGTATTGTATTTTATATAATTTTTTTCTAAAAATTATATATTACTTTTAAATTATTAATTTTGTCAAATTCTTGCACACACACAAAAAAAATCAATTAAGGTAATTCTTATGGAATGAACAATACAACAACGTATAATAAAGCTTGAGAAAAATGAAAAGATGAAAGCACTTTCACATTATAATTGATTTTGAGAAAATGTAAAACTGATGAGAAATGAGAAACTTACTTGATTTCCAGATGAAATGACATAAACAACGATCCTTTTTTTGCTCCAAATTATTGTGTCGTTCAGGAGGTTCACGTACATAAGAGAAAAATAACCAAAATAAGGGAACATATTATACTAACTAGCAACAATAATTTCTTCAATGTTGATGCACTCACGAAAGACATTGAAAAGACGACAATTGTGCATTCATTCTTCGAACGTGAGAAGGTGTAGCATAGCAGAAAAGTTGGGACGCAAAAGCTAATAACTCACTGGACATGATAGAATTTCAAGATCAGGAATGCGGAACGTTATAATGAGGTGGAGGGGTTGTTCGCTATGAAGCGAAAAGTATTTTGCGGCTACTGGAATCGAATAGCCCTAGCTACGTGAGTTTATATAGCAAATAATAAAAAAAACAAGTTGGGCTTTTTCGCAACTAACTAGGGTTGCTAAGCGCAGTCCAACAACAATAGTGATTGTATGCTTACTCTCACTCTCATTTTGCTTGAGTATAGCGATTGCATTCCTTGGATGGTGAAGTAGACATTGTCTAGTATTTACAAGTGTGTGGATAAATTTTTAGTTGTGTCTACATGCAGTTGGCCAGTGTTACATTTAACAGCCAACACTATTAGTTTGTCATTATAACCCCCCCCCCCCCCAACACACTGTGCGAATTGATGACAGTAGCCCCAGATTGGCTCACACCATTTAGAAGCTAACGGGATCAATGACTTCTCTTCAATATATCACTTCTTAGGTAGTGATTCGGCTAGTAGGACTTGCGCGACAAAATAGAGTGTTCTTTATTAAGATTCCGTTCTAAGCTCTGAATTTTGGGAGGGTTGACTTGAAAGAAAGAGATTAAAGAGATTAAGGTCCTTGATTAAGGTCGTCTTGGTTGTTCAAGTGAGGATGGGCTGCATGGAGAAGGAGTATGAGGTGATGAAGGCTGCTAATGTAACACACCCCCCCCCCTCAATCCCACGCCGGATAATCTTTACAAATCTCAAGACTCAAGGCAGTGTCATTTTCTAAAAGCACAACTGTACGCAGTAAGGATTTAACCCAAGATCATATATGACTGAATAAAATCTTGAATAACCAACCTATATTAACAAAAATTGCTACTTACATTATAAAAGAACAGCTCTTCATGTAATGCTATTATGAATGTGCTTTCTATCTCGTGATTCTAGAGTGTTTGCCTGCAGAGTTTAATAAAATGCAGAAGAGAAAGTAGTCATAACTCATAATAAGTCTAACTAATAAGTCAAATCATAAGTAAAACAGTTAAACCAAGTTGTTAATAAGTAACCTGGGTTGAAGAAGCTTATAAAGTTGAAGTTAGCTTTAGAAACCCCTACTACCCAAGCACATATATGTTTAACTTTGTGCATTTAAAAGATCCCACAGTTTATGAAACCTTCTAGCTGTTGTAAACTATGGTGTAAGAATGTTATTTCTCAAAAACAAAATTGCAATGGCTTTTTATTTGTTTTTGACGTATATTATATATATATATATATATATATATATATATATATATATATATATATATATATATATATATACAGATATGCACATCTAGATCTATATTTATAAAAAATAGGAAAGTGCTCTCATAGTGTGACATTTATTATCCAAGTTACGAATCTTAAGCGGCCAATGAAAATTTTCTACGTCCTTTAAATGATGGTTTGTCGTATAAATTACTAAGTTACAAATTTATAATTGCGATTGTAACGGATGAACTTTAATTTTTTATTATTATTAAACAAATGATCACTAATATTACACTATTATAATATCAAATGAATTTAATTGTAATATTAAGTAAAAAATATTATATGCATGTGTGTTAGTGGAATATTTTAATCACGCTTAAGTTATTTTGATGAATAATATAATGCAATTAATATTATATAGATATTAGTGATAAATTTATTAAATATACAACTAAAAACATCTAAATTACATATCATAAGTTATGTATATTATATATATATGTTTATAAATACTTGATTACAAATACAAAAACTAAGAAGGGTTGATGTTCTATCATACACCGCATGTGACAAAGAATGCATAGTCATATTATCACATGTCAAAATGGTGTAAACTCTTCAAAAATCCGATTTAAAATACAAGTAAAATAGTTAAGGTAAATATACTTGAGATTATTAAAATATCTTAAAAAGTTTTGATACTCAATATGAAAATTAATGACAAGATGCTATATTCATGCGGGAAGAATTTAAAAAAGAATGTGTCAGCTTCTGAAAAATTGTTTTAGTCCACATGCATAATCAGAGGCGGAGTTGAAGACTTAAAGAAGGGGAAAGAGCCGCACATATTTTGAGTAGAATCGACGTCCTTAGTAGAACTTGCGACTAAGTCACAAGCAACACGTTATTTTTGCCAAAATCAACCATTTAATGCTCCAAATATTTAATTTTTCTATTTTAAGTAATACTTATTTCGTTAATTAGGACATCAAATTAAATCCGACTCTGATTGATCTTTTTGCTGGGTATTTTTATATTTAGAATGGTTTTCATTACATTTTATTTTTTAAAAAATTAAGCTTTTTAGCTATTTAAGTCCAGCTTGTGGATTAGATATGTTATGGTTTATTGAATAATATGAGAATTCTAGAGAGGGTTCTCTTGGGTTTTTATGGTTTTCTTTCCTTTTGGATTGATTTTGCTGCTTGATAAATGCCTTGATTCAATTCGGCGTAAGTTGGTATTCAAGCTCAGAGCTCTGTGGAAAGATGATCATCATTAAAGATGGTATGTGGACGTCCTGGCGGCCATGTTCCGAACGAGGACGCCCCCCAACGGGAATGTAACTTCCAAGACGTTATTATGAAAGTGGATCTGCAGAAGCAGTACAATAATTTGAAGAGGAAAATCGCGTATGGTCAATCCTTGGATCATGACTCGGAGCACACGTTCGAGATCCCACTCAACCGTGATCATCCTGGTTAGAACTAACGTTACGGAGGACCAAATTTCATGATTGACGAGCTTGATTCTTCTGGTATGTTACGAATTCAACATATTTTTCGTGATGAAGTCTTTCATAAGTGCATTTTCAAATCATGTGAACCTGATGTAGATTACAGAGTCCTTCCTGTTTATGATGATTGTGGAGATGAAGATGAAGCTGAAGAGGTTAAATTTGAAATAGATGAGTATGTCAATTGTCTATTCAAGTTTTCATCTTGCTATTATGATCCATTCTTGGTTGACAGGATCATTTAGGTCGCTAAAATTAGCTCGAGGACGAGTTCTTTCGAAGAGGAGGTGACTCATGCAAGAAGATTTTTGAAGAAAAATGTGACAGCTTTAGAACAACTCTTTCGATCCAGAAACATAATAAGAGGCATAGTTGAAGGGTTGAATAACGGATCCGCACTCATTATTTTGAGTAGAATAGATGGTCTAAGAAGATTTCGTGAATAAGTCACGGGCACCACACTGTTTTTGCTATATCAGCCGCTTAAGGTTCTAAATCGTCAATTTTTTTAATGAATTTATTTCGTTAATTAGGACATGAAACTAAACCCGATTTGGGTGGATCTTTTTCCTGAGTGTTTTAATTTAGAATTATTATTTAGCATGGTTATAAGATTTTTCATTTTTTTTTTAAATTATGTTTTTAGCTATTTTTGTTCGGCTTGTGGACTAGCTCTGATATGTTATTTTTGTATATTTTCAGAACCTTAGAGAGGTTTCTCTTTAAATTTTTCATAGTTTTCATTTCTTTTGGATTGCTTCCCAATGCTCGATAAGCATTTCGATTGATTCCGGTGTTATATATGTGATATATACACAAACTATCTCATTTAGGAGGTTTATAATTATCATGATTTTGTTGTTTGCAGCTGTAAGCTTGAGAATAAACACACAAGTACAATATGATTTAAAAAAAAACAAATGTATCATGAAGAAGAAGAAGATGATGATATTGAAACCTCAATTACATTTGCCACATTGTATGGTACTCTATAGGTGAAGACAATTATTCCGAAAGCTATTTTATGTCTAGAAACAAAGATTTCCTAATGTATACGGAATGCATAAAACATTAAAATTATATGCAATGAGACATGTATTGTCAAGTTGTACTTTATTTCCAAGTTCCCTTTTGGGTATGAAGGGGAAGACAAAACTTCATTTAGTTATAAATAGAAATGAAATACCAACCCTATAGTTATTTTATTTATGACCTCACAACTCTTTCTCATGTATATATCAGTACCAATTCAGCATTCAACTGAATTACAATTAGTTCAGTAAAATGCTCAATTTGGTATGTTTTAGCTAGAAAATTGTTAGTATGCAAACTCAAATCTAATTTTTCTCATCTCACAATTTCACACATAATCATGAGATCGATGAAACATTGATTTCTATACTTTATGTTGGTAAAAAACATAAAGTGCAAAGGTCCTATATATCGTTGATAGTACCAAAATACTGAACAATTAAAAATAAATGTAACAAAACTCCATAGCGACCAAGTTTATGAAGAAGTCCTCATGTTTATTTGATTTCAATACATTCTTTTAATAAGTTTATCTCAAAACAGGTGTAGTGTATCAAAAACAAAAGTAAAGAGACATGCTTTGATACATTACATTCCTCCTTGCCTATTTTTTTTTCTTCAAATTCACATTATTCCAATTCTTAACACAAATAGAAAAAAAAATATAAAGAATTATAGTGGATTAGTAGTGCCTATAGTTTGAATTTCGTGTGGAATTGATACCCATAGTTTCAATTGCAACATCGCGGTACCCATATTTTCAATTTCTTGCAACGTGATACCCTCCGTTAACTTTCCAACCGTATGTTGGATGAAAAAAAAAATAAATAAAAAAATCTGGTGTGCGCTAATTCTCACCCCTACAAATTTGTAAATAGTTTTTATAAAATATTGAATTTATTTATTTATTTACACACACATATGTGTATGTAAAAATATATATTTTCATTGCAATAATTAAAATTTCAATTATTTTTATTCACAATTCTAGATTTTATATAGTCTTAAATATATTTAATTTAATTATTGACTTGTCATAGTAATGTTTAATAAATTTATTATAATTTTTTTCATCCAACGCAATATATATAGTAATAACTTGTAATTTTTATGTAATAATATGATTTTTTTAGTTTTTTTTTTTTGAAAATATATTACTTATTTTAATATATTAGTAAATAATTAATTTTCAAAATCAAAATTATGTTAGAATTTTAAATTTGTGGGTAGAAGTTGCAAATGTATAAAAAAAAATGAAATTAAAATGAGAGGCACACTAGTTTTTTTATATATTTCCATCCAACATACGGACGAAAAATTAACTGAGGGTTCAACAGTTGCAACAAATTGAATGTATGGGTACCAGGTATGCTATTGAAAATGTGGATACCAAATTCGCAAAAAATCCAAGCTATGGGTACCACTGATGCAATTATGTGTGTGCGTAGAAATCAAGTGTTCAAGAAAATTAAAAGAAAAATGCACCCGACTCACAACATTTTATACAATGAGTCAACTATTGTTAGGTCTTACAGAATTAGATAGTGATCGAGTCGAAGGGTGATAACATGCATTGTATACCTTGTAAATAATCAAGAAAACAATTTATGGAGGGACTTCCCACCGTTAACCAATTTGAGTTGACAATCACTGCCTTCGAATCATATTACGTTCGTCTCTGTTATAAAAATTTTAAGGTTCTGGTAATTTTCTGAAAACAAATTTAGTAGTAATATGTTTCTCCAAGAATATTTATTATTGTTTTTTTTAAAATACACATTCAACCGTTCTCATTCATCATTAAAAGTAATAATTACAATGGTTGAAACATGAAATATAATATTACATTACATGAACAATTAGTTTTCAAAATAAAAATATATCACTTCAAATTGGTGCTAGCTCAAGTGGTGGAGCGTTTAGAAGTCCCTGCATGAAGTCTTGGGTTTGAACCCAGTAGACAACAACACATGTAAGTCTCAAAAACAAAAATAGATCTCTAACTATCGCTTCAAACCACTTTGACAACACTTGTTGTAATCTAGTCTAGCAAGTACTGAGCACACGTTGTCTCGACCTTTACATCCGCAGCTGCAACATGTGATTATTCCAGCTTCAACAAGACCACGCGGAGAAGGATATGTCATAGACAATAATAGGGGGGAAATGGTTAGAATTTTTCATGTGTTCGAAAGATGAGGTGAATCTATGTTGATCGTACCTAAAATCTACAACAATAGTTTCTTAAGAAGGGAAATGAGCTGATGGAAGAACAATTACCAGCGTGAATATATTCGAGTTCAAACTGAATAAATCTAGAAAGAAAAGCATCTTCTTCGTCTAGATGAGTTTGAGAAGAAGCCCCCTCTAATTCAACAAGGAACACTTCCTTGGAATTGGGATTTTCACCATCATCTCGACAATCAACTTCTCGGAGTTGGTCATGATCAGGTTCTTTACATTCTTGGATGTGATGTCGTCTCGGATGAAGACCATAGAATATAAATCGAGCGACTTCCTTGAGTGACCTGAATTGTTTATTGTTTGATTTCTCATGATAATAAAAATGCAATAATGAAACAGTAGCGAAGAGGCGTAAACATTTAACAAAAATACTGTAATTTTAGAGAGAAACTAGATAAAACTATGAAAAGATGATATAAGCTAGTACCTTCTCCAAACGCCCATTACTGACACGTTTTGTTTTGTTGTAAGTCCGGCCTTCCAAACGCTTCGACAAGTTTAGATGGCTTGTGTAACGACACGGGTTAGATTTTGAAAGTTGCTGCAGTAAAAATATAAATAATTTCATATAAGCAAGCACACATCTTAGAAATCGATTAACCTTCATGACTTATTCTTAGTGTTTTATTGGAAATGATTTGATAAACAAAGAAACTAATACATGATCCGTAATCGAATTACTACTAGCTATCTTTAGCTCAAAAAATTGTCAGAAAAGGATAACAATATGTTAATATTTGACCAATATGTCTACTTTAAATGGGAAATTAGTAAAAAAAAATTAACATTAGGGGATTGCAAATCCAATTAATAGCTATGATTGTACAATTGAAGCTTTCAGAAACGAAAGAAAATCGTAATGAACATGCACTCTCTTAACCAAATCAAGAAACTAAACAACGTTATTACCTCGTCAAACTGTAGAACAAGGTTCAAATATTCCTCCGATATTTTGAAGAATATGGGCTGGGATTTCAATACAATTACAGAAGAGCAACTGTGGCTCCCTTGTGGGGTCAATTCCATCTTTGTAAATTGAAAGAAGGTGAAGTAGATGCGAGTAAAGGTTTCGGAAAGGTTACAAGGTGCAAGAAAATGTAGATTAATACTTTGTAGAGCTTTTACGCACCTAATCACTACATTATCTATAGAAATTTTTATTTGTCATTACTCATGTACGTTGCACCGGATGAAGTATTTTATGGAAGAAGCATTAAAGTTACAGTGCAATGCATATTAACATATGTAAGACATATTTAATTACTACCTCAGAAGAATGTATATAGCGGATCTGAAAAGCGGGACACTGTATATCACTGATTTTTTATTATTTTATTTTACTGTCTGAGTAAAATTTTGGCTGGCTATATTATCTACTAATAATTGTTTATATTTAAGGTATATCCAATGGGAGAACCAACATGAAAAGTAATTAAATAAATTGAAAATAACTGTGACACGTGCCACAGTTATTAGAAAACACACAAACCATCAAATTTTCATTAGAAAATCATTTCTAGTTAGAAAAAAGACCTTCAACTTTCCATTTATGAACCCCATAATAATTTTCAAGTCTCTATATTTAACAATATTTATGTTTCTAGAACTATTCTTTCGTACACTTGTAATTTCAATGAAAATCTCAATTTTGTAAATTTATGGTGTGAAATAGATATAGAATATACTCTTAAATTAGTTTCTTCTTATGCCATGTATGATATGCATGATCATGCTATTAATGAAATAGTTAATATGATGATAAGTTTTATGGTAAATGAAAGAAAACTACTTAACATACAAGTGTCCTTAATAATTGTGAATAGGTAATAAAGCATATAACTTCTCAAAAAAATGTAATAAAGCAAATGAGTGTGAGACATATTGTTTCTAATTGTAAGTGTCTTTTCTTATATATTAAATACGAAACCATAGACAAATGTATCAAAGTATAGAAAAATAAAGAATAATTTGTTAAATATATTAAGTGTTTTATTTTTAATCAAAAAAAGTGTAATACAAATATTGAAATACGATAAAAGCAGTATTCCACAGATCGTATCATTTTTTTCTCACATAGCTCTATAAAATCATATAGGAATGTGGCGATAATACGAATGGGATACTCTATAAATATTCAAACAGCTTAGTGATAAACTTACTTCCTAATCAAGCACAAATTTCGAGTCTGATATTTACCCATGTAAATGTTAAGAGAAAAACATTAAAGCTCCTACTATTTTTAAATGGTTTAGTTCTTGAAACACGTCTTGTAAGAATTTGCTTCTCTGAAATTACTTGGTCATGATTTCTTTTCTGGACGTACATTGTATAAATATATGGAGATGCACATTTTAACAAATAACAATAATTGGTAAAATAGTCAATAACTATGCGATATCAAAATATTTAAATTTAACCAAAATAAGTGATGTTGGTGGTGGTGGAGGCAGTTGCAATCCAACACATAAGTGGCAACATGATAGGCTACAGCGCGAGGATGTAGTTAGTGGTTGCCACAATGCTTTGTGTACTTGAACCATGTAAGATATGTTGAATTCATATGTCGATACATGTTTGATGGGAAAAATTATTACTGTAGCAGCAAACATTTTGCGAACAGCAAGAACTTGAGCAAGAAAATATTTACCACCAGATAACACCTTGTGAATGGTTAAAAGATTAACGTATAAATGATGAAAAATCACCCGCCCTGATAGTGATCGGCCTAGCAAAGCTTGCATTTTATTACTATATACTTACATGTTTAAGGATCGACACAATGGTAACTAAAAGGTTTAAGAGATGAATTTTTATTGTATTTTATATTATTTTTCTCTAAAAATTATATATTAATTTTAAATTATTAATTTTGTCAAATTCTTGCACACACACACAAAAAAAAATCAATTAAGGTAATTCTTATGGAATGAACAATACAACAACGTATAATAAAGCTTGAGAAAAATGAAAAGATGAAAGCACTTTCACATTATAATTGATTTTTAGAAAATGTAAAACTGATGAGAAATGAGAAACTTACTTGATTTCCAGATGAAATGACATAAACAACGATCCTTTTTTTGCTCCAAATTATTGTGTCGTTCAGGAGGTTCACGTACATAAGAGAAAAATAACCAAAATAAGGGAACATATTATACTAACTAGCAACAATAATTTCTTCAATGTTGATGCACTCACGAAATACATTGAAAAGACGACAATTGTGCATTCATTCTTCGAACGTGAGAAGGTGTAGCATAGCAGAAAAGTTGGGACGCAAAAGCTAATAACTCACTGGACATGATAGAATTTCAAGATCATGAATGCGGAAAGTTATAATGAGGTGGAGGGGTTGTTCGCTATGAAGCGAAAAGTATTTTGCGGCTACTGGAATCGAATAGCCCTAGCTACGTTAGTTTATATACCAAATAATAAAAAAAAAAATTGGGCTTTTCCGCAACTAACTAGGGTTGCTAAGCCCAGTTCAACAACAACAGTGATTGTATGCTTACTCACACTCTCATTTTGCTTGAGTATAGCGATTGCATTCCTTGGATGGTGAAGTAGATATTGTCTAGCATTTACAAGTGTGTGGATACATTTTAGTTGTGTCTACATGCAGTTGGCCAGTGTTACATTTAACAGCCAACACTATTAATTTATCATTATAACCCCACCCTCCCCAACACACACTGTGCGAATTGATGACAATAGCCCCAGATTGTCTCACACCATTTAGAAGCTAATGGGATCAATGACTTCTCTTCAATATATCACTTCTTAGGTAGTGATTCGGCTAGTAGGACTTGCGTGACAAAATATAATGTTCTTTGTCAAAATTCCATTCTAAGCTCTGAATTTTGGGAGGGTTGTCTTGAAAGAAAGAGATTAAAGAGATTAAGGTCCTTGATTAAGGTCGTCTTGGTTGTTCAAGTGAGGATGGGCTGCATAGAGAAGGAGTATGAGGTGATGAAGGCTGCTAATGTAACACCCCCCCCCCTCAATCCCACGCCGGATAATCTATACAAATCTCAAGACTCAAGACAGTGTCATTTTCTAAAAGCACAACTGTACCCAGTAAGGATTTAACCCAAGATCATATATGACTGAATAAAATCATGAATAACCAACCAACATTATAAAAGAACAGCTCTTCATGTAATGCTATTATGAATGTGCTTTCTATCTCGTGATTCTAGAGTGTTTGCTTGCAGAGTTTAATAAAACGCAGAAGAAAAAGTAGTCATAACTCATAATAAGTCTAACTAATAAGTCAAATCATAAGTAAAACAGTTAAACCAAGTTGTTAATTACTAACCTGGGTTGAAGAAGCTTATAAAGTTGAAATTAGCTTTAGAAACCCCTACTACCCAAGCACATATATGTTTAACTTTGTGAATTTTAAAAGATCCCACTGTTTATGAAACGGTCTAGCTGTTGTAAACTATGGTGTACGAATGTTGTTTCTCAAAAACAAAATTGCAATGGCTTTTTTTGTTTTGGACGTACATTATATATATATATATATGCACATCTAGATGTATATTTATAAATAAAAATATGAAAGTGCTCTCATAGTGTGACATTTATTATCCAAGTTACGAATCATAAGCGGCCAATGAAAATGTGCTACGTCCTTTAAATGATGGTTTGTCGTATAAGTTACTTTAAGTTATAAAATTATAATTGCAATTGTAACAGATGAACTTTAATTTTTTTTATTATTAAATAAATGTTCACTAATATTACACTATTATAATATCAAATGAATTTAATTGTAATATTAAGTAAAAAATATTATATGCATGTGCATTAGTGGAATATTTTAATCCTTAAGTTATTTTGATGAATTATGTAATGCAATTAATATTATATAGATATTAGTGATAAATTTATTAAATATACAACTAAAAACATCTAAATTACATATCATAAGTTATGTATATTATATACATATGTTTATAAATATTTGATTACAAATACAAAAACTGAGAAGGGTTGATGTGTAGGGTTTTGACGTAGGTAACGCAGCGGAATAATAATAATTAATCTTACTCAAAGCCCACCAAGGATCACAGGAAGAGACATCATAACATGATTAAGGACATAGAAGATGTGTACCTTTTGATTTGTGAGATCACACGAAGAATGATGTCCTCGTCTCTACGGTTGATCCACGTCTAGAGGTGAGATCTAGATTCTTCCTTCAATCAAGTGCTAGCTTGAACCTTGGAGGAAGAGGGATGAAGATCAAAGCAACAAATCACCAAGGCACAAAGGAGGGGGCGGCCCTCTCTTTGCCATCGGGTAAAGGGGCGGACGGGAGGGCTAGGGTTTCGGCCCTAGCTCTTTTTGTCTTGCTCTCTCTTTTGCTCTCTCCCACTCTTTATGTGTTATGTCTAATAATAACTCATATTGTGGGAAGGAAGCTAGAGCCTCCTTTATATACTCCAACAACTCGTTGTTGTTTCCATAAAAGAGTTTTCTTATTCTAGTAGGACTAGAACTATTCCCTTCCTTGCAAATTAGTCCTACTAAGTTTGCAAGGTGTTGCACAATGATCCTTCTATTAATTAATCTATATTAATTAATCCCAAATCTAGCTCTACTATATTTGACGTGTGACCCCATAGGTTTCTATATAGTTGGTAGTAACTATTATTAACATGGAGCGGTGTCTAGCAACACATCCATGCAACCCAACCAATAGAAATAGTCAGTGATCCCGACAAACCTTTGTGCCCAATATTTCATATTGCATTATCGCTTTGTCTCCATATCCGGATTGGACACGAGACATAAATAGTCACACTCGTATATCCAATCCATAGTTCCTCGATCCTGGGAATATGCTTATACTTGCAGATAACATTAATATCTCTATATTAATTTATCTGAGTCTGGCCAGACATTCAATAAGCCTCATCCCTCGAGTGGCCGTGGATATTTACCCCCATTATGTGGGAGGGACAAATCCTATCTACATCACTACGATCTCTAAGCTTGCTTCCTATCACGCCCGATAGCCACCTTTATGATTACCCATTTAGAGTGTAACGTTTGATAACATCAAAGCGCAATATTTCACAACTAGAGTATCTAGTGACTTCAAGTCTAAGGATTGCAATAATATTAGCACTACGAAAAGCGATTGTGACTTCACATAATCTAATGTATCCTTTTCGTCGTGGGTCAATCCAGTATGCCATTAATCCTAATGCATACCCATATGTTAGACTTGATATCTCCATATCAATCTACCCATATACTAGTCTATATTTGATTGTCCTATTAATCAATATAATGGACTAGGGACATTTAAGATAAATAACACAATTTATCTAAGGACTTCATTATATTAAATATCGCCATAAATAATAAATGAATATTCTAGCCAAAACATTGTTCATACTAAATCTACGATTTCCTCTAGGGCATCTATTCCAACAGTCTCCCACTTGCACTAGAGCCAATCTGGCGCATCTCGTATGCCTATAGATCTGGCGTGCCCTTCATGCTTTCGCTGCGCAAGAGGTTTCGTGAGCGGATCTGACACGTTGTCATCTGTCGGAATCTTGCATATCTTCACATCTCCTCGATCGATCATATCACGAATAAGATGGAATCTCCTAAGTACATGCTTTGACTTTTGGTGCGATCTTGGTTCCTTCGCCTGTGCGATTGCCCCAGAGTTGTCACAGTACAACTCTATGGGATCCACTATGCTAGGGACCACACCGAGCTCAGTGATAAACTTCTTTATCCATACTGCCTCTTTTGCTGCTTCCGCAGCAGCAATGTACTCAGCTTCTGTTGTAGAATCAGCAACTGTGCCTTGCTTGGAACTCTTCCAGCTCACAGCTCCTCCATTCAGGCAAAACATGTATCCAGACTGCGATCTGTAATCATCCTTGTTGGTTTGGAAGCTTGTGTCAGTGTAACCCTTTACACTTAGCTCTTCCATTCCTCCAAATATCAAGAATACATCCTTAGTTCTTCTCAAGTACTTTAGGATGTTCTTGACAGCAATCCAGTGACTCTCACCCGGATTGGACTGATATCTGCTCACCATACTCAACGCGTATGATACGTCTGGTCTAGTACATAGCATGGCGTACATGATGGATCCTATGGCCGAAGCATAGGGTATCCTGCTCATGCGGTCCTTCTCCATATCATTGGAGGGACAGTCATTCTTGGAAAGAGTGACTCCATGTGACATGGGCAAGAATCCCTTCTTGGAATCTTGCATGTTGAACCTCTTCAACACCTTGTCAATATATGTACTCTGACTTAGGCCAAGCAACCTTTTAGATCTATCTCTATAGATCTTTATACCCAGTATATAGGCCGCGTCTCCTAAGTCCTTCATCGCAAAGCACTTTCCTAGCCAATCTTTAACAGATTGCAGAGTAGGAATATCATTGCCAATGATTAGTATGTCATCCACATACAAGACCAGAAATACTATAGAGCTCCCACTAACCTTCTTGTAAACACAAGGCTCATCTTCGTTCTTGATGAAGCCAAACTCTTTGACCGCGTCATCAAAACGTCGATTCCAGCTCCTAGAAGCTTGCTTTAATCCATAAATGGACCTTTGCAGCTTACAGACTTTATTGGCATTCTCTGGATCCTCAAAACCCTCTGGTTGTGTCATGTACACATCCTCAAGGAGGTTCCCATAAAGGAACGCTGTTTTGACATCCATTTGCCAAATCTCATAGTCGTAGTATGCTGCAATAGCAAGTAAGATTCGAATGGATTTAGTCATGGCGACTGGTGAAAAGGTCTCATCATAGTCAATACCATGAATCTGTCTATAACCTTTGGCCACCAATCGCCCCTTATAGGCAACTACCTTTCCATCCATGTCGGTCTTCTTCTTGAAGACCCACTTGCACCCTATGGGTCGTGCCCCTTCGGGTGGTTCCACCAAAGTCCATACTTTGTTGCTGTACATGGAATCCATTTCGGATCTCATGGCTTCTAGCCACTTCTTAGAGTCTGGGCCATTCATGGCTTCTCCATAGTTTGCAGGCTCATCATCCATGAGTGGTACGTCATCGGGCTCAGTCACGAGAAGTCCATACCTCTCTGGCTCATGACGCACTCTTCCTGATCTACGGAGTTCCTGTGTTACCTGAACAGGCTCTTCCACAACTTCTTGTGGTTCCTGTTCATGTTCCATTATTGGTTCAGTGGTTTGTGGTTCATGAATTTCTTCAAGTTCTACAACCCTCCCACTTGCTTCTTTAGAGACCAGTTCTCTTTCTAGAAACACGCCGGTCCGAGCAACAAACACTTTGTTCTCGGTAGGGTTATAGAAGTAATATCCTTTAGTCTCCTTAGGATATCCCACAAACTTACACTTATCCACTTTAGGCCCGAGCTTGTCTATTTGTAAACGCTTTACATAGACGTCGCAGCCCCAAATCTTCATAAACGACACTATGGGACGCATCCCAGTCCATATCTCATATGGCGTCTTCATGACTGATTTGGATGGAACACGGTTAATGGTAAAAGCTGCCGTCATTAGAGCATGTCCCCAAAAGGATATCGGAAGATCTGTTTGAGACATCATAGATCGCACCATATCTAATAGAGTGCGATTCCTCCTCTCAGATACACCATTCCATTGTGGTGTTCCGGGTGGAGTGAGCTGGGATATTATCCCACACTCTCTAAGATACTCATCAAACTCTTGGCTTAAGTATTCTCCTCCACGATCCGATCGTAGAGCTTTAATACTCTTGCCAAGTTGCTTCTCTACTTCACTCTTGAATTCTTTGAACAATTCAAAGGATTCGGATTTGGCCTTCATAAGGTATACAAATCCATATCTACTGAAATCATCAGTAAATGTGATGAAGTAGGTATAACCACCTCTGGCAGGCGTGGGGAATGGTCCGCATACATCAGTATGTATGAGTGCCAATAACTCACTAGTCCGTTCGCCTTTCTTATTGAAAGGGGACTTTGTCATTTTTCCCAATAAACAAGATTCACATGTCTCATATGATTCCAAATCAAATGAGTCTAGAAGTCCATCCTTATGGAGTCTAGATATGCGTTTCTCATTAATATGGCCTAAACGACAGTGCCATAGATATGTAGGATTTAAATCATTAGTTTTAATCCTTTTAGTATTTATGTTATAGATTGGATTATCTAGATCAAGGATATACAATCCATTAGACAAATGCGCACTACAATAGTGCATACTATCAAAATAAATGGAGCAACACTTGTCCTTTATTGAAATAGAAAAACCTTTCTCGTCCAAACAAGAAACGGAAATAATGTTTCTGCTCATAGCAGGCACATAAAAGCAATTGTCTAATTCTAAAATAAGTCCAGAAGGAAAAGATAGCTCATAAACGCCTACAGCTAATGCAGCAACCTTTGCTCCATTCCCGACGCGCAAGTCTATCTCCCCTTTTCGCAATCTTCTACTTCTTTTCAAATCCTGCACATTACGACAAATGTGAGAACCACATCCGGTATCCAATACCCAGGATGATGAAATAGAGAGATTGACGTCTATAACATAAATACCTGGTGGTGGTGGAATCACTATTCCAAGCTTCTTATCCTCCAGATATTTAGGGCAATTCCTCCTCCAGTGACCCGGCTGGCTGCAGCAGTGACATTCACCTTTAGCCACGCCTCCACTAGGCTTTAGGGCATCCTTGGATTTCGCAACTTTCTTGCGTTTTCCTTTTGAAGTAGATGCAACTGACTTGCCCTTCTTCTTGTGTACCATCATTATGGCCTTGCCCTTGCCTTTATTGATGCTTTGCTCAGCTGTCTTTAGCTGTTCACTAAGTCTGGCAAAGACTTGTTGATCTCATTCATATTATAGTTCATAATGAACTGATTATAACTGTCAGGCAACGATTGCAAGACGAGATCAGTCGCCAAGTCCTGGCCGAGTGGGAACCCCAGTCTCTCAAGGTTCTCTATGTACCCGATCATTCGGAGTACATGAGGGCCTACTGGATTCCCCTCTGCAAGACTACTTTTGAACAATGCTTTAGACACCTCATAGCGCTCATGCCTTGCCTGTTCCTGAAACAATTGTTTCAAGTGTCTGATCATATCATAGGCTTCCATCTTCTCGTGTTGCTTCTGAAGCTCACCAGTCATGGTGCAAAGCATGAGGCAAGTCACGTCATTAGAATCATCAATATGTTTCTGACGTGCCCTTACTTCCGCTAATAGAGACTCATCTTGTGGTGGGTCTGGAATTGGAGTGTCCAAGACGTACAGCTTCTTTTCTTGCTTGAGGACAATCCTCAAGTTTCTGTACCAGTCAAGGAAATTTGTTCCAGACAATTTATCCTTCTCAAGGACAGATCGTAGGGATGAACTCGATGCGTTGTTGTTTGCCATTTGGAATTCTACAAAACGAGAAATATGCAGTTTAGTATTATGAACAATTTAACTATATTTAACAATGGCTAGATCATTAAATATAGCTCCCACTATTTTTCTCGGATTAATAGCCCTCACTATTAAAGCGGAAAATATCTTTATAATTTCTAGTGGGTCCAAGATCCCTTTTTTACTTCTTCTT
Organism: Linanthus parryae; assembly: GCA_023055425.1. Lineage (NCBI taxonomy): Eukaryota > Viridiplantae > Streptophyta > Magnoliopsida > Ericales > Polemoniaceae > Linanthus > Linanthus parryae. Next base: position 44,722,418 of record JALGPY010000009.1, read on the forward strand.
GGGCTTGCTTTGGCAAGTCACCCAAGAATTGGTTATTTGGGTAGGAACCATTCGAATTGCATCCCATGCAACTCTTGGTCCAATTAGGTGAATAAATTCCTTTTATTCTTTATCCAATTGAATAACTCCTAATTGTCATGCCTCTAAGCTCATCAATCCAATTGACTCTTGCCTAGTTGCGTCCAACCTCTTGCTTTCAACATACACGCATTACTAGCTTGCGTCGTCCGCAACACATCATGAAAAATTAAAATCGCCTTGCTTTGGCAAGCCCGAATTTTAATAGGCCATGATCATGAAGGGTGTTTTGGCAAGAGAAGGCAAAACGCAATATTTAATTGAGGGATTTCATTTAATTTGTTTGGTTGATCTTTATCAACATGGTCTACTTATTTGGATTGGGCCATCCACAATAAAAGACCAACCTTGTTTATTATTATCTTGTTATCGTTTTTGCTTGTAGCGCCATACACACAAAATAAATAACAAGGCATGAATAATAAACATTCACAAAAAAATAAAACGTGGCATGGATATGGCCTCTATACTAATGATATTATCAAGCCAATGATAATATCTAATTGCCCTAAAGTGCCGAGCTCATCTCCATGTGCTCCATCATAGCTGCGCGTCTAGGGATGTCTTTTGGCTCCTTTGGTTCTCCGGTCTTCTTCTCCATGCTTTTGGCTATCATCTAAATATTTCTAATTCTAGCCTAACATCTAGAATAAATAAATAACAAAAGCCTCACATGTCGAGGAGAAAAAGAACGACTCGCAGGCCGTAAAACTTAATTAATTATTACATTAATTTGATCAGCTCGCAGGCCGTAAACCAAACCACAAAACAATAAACATCCACAATCCTAGGCCATATCCATCCACCATGCAATAAAGCACATAATACAGTTAAAACCAATTTTTAACGCGCTTGTTTAATTTTAATGAGATTGGGTAACTAGGGTTTCACAACGGTCCAAAGGGTCCAAGCCAACAAGTGGCCCGAACCCTAGGACCGCCGCACGCCTAGGGGGCCGCGGCCTTGCTTGGCGCGCAAGGGAGGGGCGGGCGGTTAGGGTTTCGGCCCTAGTCCCCTTCCTCATTCCTTGTTTCCCAAGCAAGGTTGTTTCCATATGGATTTATTTCCATAATTTTGTTTCCATAATTGAAAACCCCTTTTCAATCATGTGCCCATGAACCCTAATTTTCAAGAACCCAATTATTCACATCCTATGTGATTAAACTCACCAATTCTAACATCCAATGTTAATTTGGGTCTTGTTTGATTGAATGAAATTCAATATTGCATCTACTATGCCAATTTTTTCAGTTTTCGCGTAATAAACAATAATACGGTGTATGAACTGAAATCGTAAACACATAATATCATGTTATGCTCTACGACCTGTGGCTCTGATACCACTGTAGGGTTTTGACGTAGGTAACGCAGCGGAATAATAATAATTAATCCTACTCAAAGCCCACCAAGGATCACAGGAAGAGACATCATAACATGATTAAGGACATAGAAGATGTGTACCTTTTGATTTGTGAGATCACACGAAGAATGATGTCCTCGTCTCTACGGTTGATCCACGTCTAGAGGTGAGATCTAGATTCTTCCTTCAATCAAGTGCTAGCTTGAACCTTGGAGGAAGAGGGATGAAGATCAAAGCAACAAATCACCAAGGCACAAAGGAGGGGGCGGCCCTCTCTTTGCCGTCGGGTAGAGGGGCGGACGGGAGGGCTAGGGTTTCGGCCCTAGCTCTTTTTGTCTTGCTCTCTCTTTTTCTCTCTCCCACTCTTTATGTGTTATGTCTAATAATAACTCATATTGTGGGAAGGAAGCTAGAGCCTCCTTTATATACTCCAACAACTCCTTCTTGTTTCCATAAAAGAGTTTTCTTGTTCTAGTAGGACTAGAACTATTCCCTTCCTTGCAAATTAGTCCTACTAAGTTTGCAAGGTGTTGCACAATGATCCTTCTATTAATTAATCTATATTAATTAATCCCAAATCTAGCTCTACTCTATTTGACGTGTGACCCCATAGGTTTCTATATAGTTGTTAGTAACTATTACTAACATGGAGCGGTGTCTAGCAACACATCCATGCAACCAAACCAATAGAAATAGTCAGTGATCCCGACAAACCTTTGTGCCCAATATGTCATATTGCATTATCCCTTTGTCTCCATATCCGGAATGGACACGAGACATAAATAGTCACACTCGTATATCCAATCCATCGTTCCTCGATCCTGGGAATATGCTTATACTTGCAGATAACATTAATATCTCTATATTAATTTATCTGAGTCTGGCCAGACATTCAATAAGCCTCATCCCTCGAGTGGCCGTGGATATTTACCCCCATTATGTGGGAGGGACAAATCCTATCTACATCACTACGATCTCTAAGCTTGCTTCCTATCACGCCCGATAGCCACCTTTATGATTACCCAGTTAGAGTGTAACGTTTGATAACATCAAAGCGCAATATTTCACAACTAGAGTATCTAGTGACTTCAAGTCTAAGGATTGCAATAATATTAGCACTACGAAAAGCGATTGTGACTTCACATAATCTAATGTATCCTTTTCGTCGTGGGTCAATCCAGTATGCCATTAATCCTAATGCATACCCATATGTTAGACTTGATATCTCCATATCAATCTACCCATATACTAGTCTATATTTGATTGTCCTATTAATCAATATAATGGACTAGGGACATTTAAGATAAATAACACAATTTATCTAAGGACTTCATTATATTAAATATCGCCATAAATAATAAATGAATATTCTAGCCAAAACATTGTTCATACTAAATCTACGATTGCCTCTAGGGCATCTATTCCAACATGATGTTCTATCATACACCGCATGTGACAAAGAATGCATGATCATATTATCACATGTCAAACTGGTGTAAACTCTTCAAACATCCGATTTAAAATACAAGTAAAATAGTTAAGGTAAATATACTTGAGATTATTAAAATATCTTAAAAAATTTTGATACTCTATATGAAAATTAATGACAAGATGCTATATTCATGCGGGAAGAATTTCAAAAAGAATGTGTCAGCTTCTGAAAAATTGTTTTAGTCCACATGCATAATCAGAGGCAGAGTTGAAGACTTAAAGAAGGGGGTAGAGCCGCACATATTTTGAGTAGAATCGTCCTTAGTAGAACTTGCAACTAAGTCACAAGCAACACATTATTTTCGCCAAAATCAACCATATGGAATAAATATAATTCATCATAATTAAGTCTACCTATTTATTTCTGTTCCATAGTTTTTTTTTTTTTTTACTTTACTTCAGGTAAATCCTGGGTTTGTTGTATTCATTTTGATCAAAGAAGGCTTTTTTTGGTGAGGTCTAGTAATTTTTTTCTATTTTGCTATATTTCTTTCTTTTATTTGAGAATTTTTCTTGTATTTGTATTTTCGTCAGATCTGCTAAGTTTTATGTTCAGAGTTCATTCTCATTTTTTCTTAGATTGCTTGTTTTTCCAGTTCAATGTTTTGATTGTGTGGTATCATTTCTTCATTTATTTTGATTCTGATTGTATCTACCCAACTCCAAATATTTAATTTTTCTATTTTAAGTAATACTTATTTCGTTAATTAGGACATCAAATTAAATCCGACTCTGATTGATCTTTTTGCTGGGTATTTTTATATTTAGAATGGTTTTCATTACTTTTAATTTTTTTACAAAATTAAGCTTTTTAGATATTTAAGTCCAGCTTGTGGATTAGATATGTTATGGTTTATTGAATAATTTGAGAATTCTCAAAAGGGTTCTCTTGGGTTTTTATGGTTTTCTTTCCATTTGGATTGATTTTGTTGCTCGATAAATTCCTTGATTCAATTCGGCGTAAGTTGGTATTCAAGCTCAGAGCTCCGTGGAAAGATGATCATCATTAAAGATGGTATGTGGACGTCCTGGCGGCCATGTTCCGAACGACGAAGTCCCCCAACGGGAATGTAACTTCCAAGACGTTATTATGAAAGTGGATCTGCAGAGGCAGTCAAATAATTTGAAGAGGAAAATCGCGTATGGTCAAGCCTTGGATCATGACTCGGAGCACACGTTCGAGATCCCACTCAACCGTGATCATCCTGGTTAGAACTAACGTTATGGAGGACCAAATTTCATGATTGACGAGCTAGATTCTTCTGGTATGTTAAGAATTCAACATATTTTTCGTGATGCAGTCTTTTATAAGTGCATTTCCAAATCATGTGAACCTGATGTAGATTGCAGAGTCTTTCCTGTTTATGATGATTGTGGAGATGAAGATGAAGATGAAGTTGAAGAGGTTAAATTTGAAATAGATGAGTATGTCAATTGTCTATTCAAGTTTTCATCTTGCTATTATGATCCATTCTTGGTTGACAGGATCATTTAGGTCCCTAAAATTAGCTCGAGGACGAGTTCTTTCGAAGAGGGGGTGACTCATGCAAGAAAACTTTTGAAGAAAAATGTGACAACTTTAGAACAACTCTTTCGGTCCAGAAACATAATAAGGGGCATAGTTGAAGGGTTAGAGAACGTATCCGCACACATTATTTTGAGTAGAATAGATGATCTAAGAAGATTTCGTGAATAACTCACGGGCACCACATTGTTTTTGCTATATCAGCCGCTTAAGGTTCTAAATCGTAAATTTTTTTAATGAATTTATTTCGTTAATTAAGACATGAAACTAAACCCGATTTTGGTGGATCTTTTTACTGAGTGTTTTAATTTAGAATTATTATTTAGCATAGTTCTAAGATTTTTCTTTTTTTTTCAAAATTATGTTTTTAGCTATTTATGTTCGGCTTGTGGACTAGCTCTGATATGTTATTGTTGTATATTTTCAGAACCTTAGAGAGGTTTCTCTTTAAATTTTTCATAGTTTTCTTTTCTTTTGGATTGCTTCCCAATGCTCGATAAGCGTCTCGATTGTGTCCGGTGTTATATATGTGATATATACACAAACTATCTCATTTAGAAGGTTTATAATTCCCATGATTTTGTTGTTTGCAGCTGTAAGCTTGCGAATAAACACACAAGTACAATATGATTTAAAAAAATAAATGTATCATGATGATGATGAAGAAGAAGAAGAAGAAGAAGAAGAAGAAGAAGAAGAAGAAGAAGAAGAAGAAGAAGAAGAAGAAGAAGAAGAAGAAGAAGAAGAAGAAGAAGAAGAAAAATATATTGAAACCTCAAGTACATTTGCCGCATTGTATGGTACTGTATAGGTGTAAGAATTTCCAGTTTATTTACGGCAAGAAATCAAAAGTATAACATTTTTTTCTTTTCAATTATATATATATATATATTAGAAATATTTTCAATTATATTGAGGATAGGGTATGAAAATATATAGTTAATATGATTCTAACATTAACATTACATTGCATTGAGATAATAAGTTTTTATTATTAACATACTACAAATTTAAAGATCTTTATTGACACTAGGGTAATGCCCGTGCCCGAGGGCACTATCCCTACAATTAAAATTCTTTTTCTAGAATTTTCTATCTAAAAAAAGTTAAATTTCTTTTTTTATAACACTTAGGAAAATTGTAAGTAATAATATAGACAAAAAAATAAGAAGAATTGGGGATGAACAAATCAAATGTTCTATTTTTTTGTACTAATTGAGAGAGGTTAAGAGGAGAGAGAAAGAGAGACTAATTGGGTGGGGGTAATGGGTAGGGGGGAGTGGGAGTGAAGTGTGGAGACCATTCCCAATTTTTTGAGAATTTTAACAATAAGTGGGTGAGATCTATGGCTGAGGTTAATTTGATCTAATGGTCCAAAAGACATTTTAAAGTCAACAATGCTATTTTATAGAATAGATAACTCAAAAATACTATTATATACTATAGTATTAAAAATATTGAGAGAGAGAGAATTAAATAAATTATTACTACAATACTAATTAGTTTATATATTCCTCGTGTAGTATTAGTGGTTACAACAATGCTTCGCATTTTTAACACATCTAAGAGATATGGAAAAATCTCATACATTGTGCCCATTGTTTGAACTTACCGTGGGCTTAGTACTCATACTTTTTTTAGAAGAAAAGCAGCTTTTATTCAATCAGAAGAGGTGGGTTTGGTAACCCAATTACATCAGATTCTAGAAATGGAAAGGCCTAATATAGGTTGTTACCTAGTCATACATATTTGTTTGAAACAAGTGATCCAAACTTTGCAAACTCGTTCGTGAAACGATTATTGTAGATGAAGGAACTACTGCTGAATCTCGTCGCGAGAGAGAGAGAATGTCTATCGCGAATTATATCTCCAGTTTCCGATTTATCCCTCTGAAAGTCCTTATTGTTTAAAGCATTAATAATTGCCTTTGCATCCGACTCCATAATGATGTGTCTTTTGCCACATTCAGCAGCTAACAACAGTCCATTTTTTATTGCATGGGTGATGGGTCTCAGCTTCTCTTGCGGTAGAGGCTGTTTGGAGCGGAGAAGCCGGCGCAACAGAGCACAGACCTCACGAGTCACGTATCACCGCTCCACAAGCAGCGTGATCCGAGGACGGCAAGAACGCCCCATTAGTGTTTATTTTCACATGCGGGTCAGTCGGTGCAGTCCATCTGGTGGGACTTGAAGCCACTGCCGAATCAGTTCGCTGAGCTTGGGTGTGTGCTCTGTGACCCATTTTACCGTGTTGTATAGTTCCTTTGACTCAATATAGGATCCATCAATACCGATGCTGCATGGAACCAGAAGACCAGAAAAGCAGCCGTGGGTGTAGTGATAAAAAACCCGAATGATATCTTCATCGCCGCGCCGGTCTAAACCGATTCCCTTCACCATCTCCGCCTGCGAAGCGGAAGCTTCAACGGAAGGGGTAAAGATAGAGTCAGAGATGAATTTAGACCGAATTCAGTTTGAATCTGAATCTCTCTCTCTAATAACGAAGATGAAGAACAGAGAAATGGAAAAGATCCAGAAGACCACACAGAGGTAGAGAGAAGTATCGAAAAATAGGAAAGTCTCCTCTGAAACATAAACGAGCACAGGCTCATTCATGTATCTAGAAATTTGAACCGCTGCGCTCATCTATTTGCGGCACAGGGTATTAGGCTGGACTCTGTTAAAGATTGGAAAGGCCGTCCTCCAGATTGGGCTGCTCTAGAGTTATCAAATGATGTATTGGGCCAAGAGGCCTCCTCTTCTTAATGAAAAGATTTCTTTCAAAAAGAAAACTGTAACACTGAGAAACGTCCATTTTGTTTCAAGAAGATGGAATAAATCAAAGAGTGTAAACTTCTGACAGTTTCTATGGCTGCACAATTGTTCTCCAGGTTTATTTGGAACAGCATATAAAAGCAGTGTTGGGCGATTCATCGATTGCACCATGTAGGAATTACTAGTTCCATAAAAATGAAGGCATATGTTATTGCTCTCATAGTTTGCGGTTCAATCTTTGTAGTGATTGCAGTTTTGTGTTGTCTCAGCAAAGTCAGTCGGAAGAAGAAACGCTGGGACCCTGAATTTGCTCCACCGCCTCCACAATCGAATCGTGAGATTAAAATAGGTGAGAAGAAGGCTAAAACTATTGGCAGTAAAGATAGTGGGATGGTTGTTCTGGGAGACGTAGCCAGGGCCGGCTCTAGCTTTTCGGTTGCCCTAAGCGAACAACGAATTTGAGGCCCTTCACATTCAAAAATAAAAACTTGCAACTGGAAATCATATCAATAATTTAAATAACATGTAATTTTATTAGGAGTCGTAGTTACTATTTGCTAATGTTGCTTGACATGAGTTTACTATAGTTGATTGATTAAAAACTTACAACTGGGAAACAATTTTTTATACAATAAGTTGCTTGACATGAATTTAAAGACAAGATAGTCACTTCATAGTTGATAATACTTCCAATACCAGATAATAGAAAGCATAAGGAACAACTGCAAAACTTTCCCAGCTCCAAAGTCATTCTTTTGAGCATTTAGCTTCATTAATCCTTTCGGCTTTAGCTACATTAATCCTTTGAATAATTCAGCCCTTTCTAGCCCTTCAACTCACCCACAGATTAACAAGAAACTGCTCAAAATTTCAACTTCATTCCTTGCGGTTTCAGCTGCATTAATTTGGAATAGATTTTAAATCCCACAATCAATCAAACATAAATGATTTGATGGAACTTAACACATACAAACTACTCATAACACATTCCTTGGATATAAACTAGAATACTGAATACCTATTACCTGCTTGTTTAAATTTTTAGTTTAAAATCATGTATAGACAAAGTTGCCAACCCAGATATGAACTTTCAATTTTCAGAACTCAAAAGTTGAAATCTAACCCAGTAACCCTAACGTAAAAAAGGGCGAATCTAACAACTCCGTAAGTTATCAAAATTGAAAAAAGAACTGCTCCTAAACCTATACAAAAAATTCAGAACCCTAAATTTTTACATACCTCTAATACCTGCAATCGTCAATTAATGATTTGCCAATTGCCAAGAGTACCGATTACTGAGTGGGTTGCGTACAATACAGAGTCCTGCAGATTATTGAATAGAGATAGATAGAGCTTTGTTGGTAATCTTGTACGGAGAACAGACAGAACCATCGACCGTGAATACGTGATTGTGTGAATTTGCACGATCCGAAAAGATGTATTTAACCCAAATCATGGCAACGGCATAGCCTAATGATAGGGATTGAATTTGTCATCTGCGTTGGAGGAAGATGGATCGATAGTTGATACTAGAGAGATTTGAGGGGACGAAATTATAGAGAAAAGAACGTATCGTGATAACTATTATGGGTTTGACTAAAAACTGATTACTCCAGTACTCCTATTAGATAAGGATACCCAAGTTTATTTTTATGAAATAACAAAAATACCCCTGTTTTTTTGTAAAACTGGTGCCCCCCATTGCTTTGGTGCCCTAAGCGACCGCATTAACGGCTTAGGGGTAAAGCCGGCCCTGGACGTAGCAGGTGCTGCAGCGGTAGCTGTTACCGCTAGCACACCAGACGATGAGGCCACTAACTCTTGTTGTTGTGGTGGCGGTGGATGTGGTGGTGGTGGAGGATGCGGAGGCTGCGGTGGCTGTGGAGGTTAAATGATCCCTTAGTTTTGTGATGTCATTATATGTCTCATCTGTACTGTACATCTAGTGTGTTTTTGCAAACAGATTCCAAGTCTTTTTTGCTCAAAATCTTTCACTAAGTTTGTATATATGTATGTTAGTTTGCAATCCAAGTCAAACTTTGTATATGTCTGTGTTCAATTATAAGTTCGTTATATCTGTGGCTGTGGATTTATGCGTAATATGAATTTTAACTTTTGGTGTATTTACAAATTTACCCTCTTTATATGTACCGTGTTTGGAGGGATTATTTTACGAGCTTCACTTTGCAATATTGATTACAAACCGATATGCAGTAAGCCTATCCTTTTTCATTTTTTCCATAAGTTACGGTAGTGTCTCAATAAGCAAATTCTAGAAGCGGTGTTGTATTGTGGTAGCTAGTACCCATATATTGGGCCACGCAATTACCAACTACACGATTAAAGTAATTAATTTGATTATGCATTATTAGGGGTCCTTGAGGAGGTCAAGTGGACTTGTTTGATCCATAATTTAAAAAATCATTACTTATCGTCAAAATCAACGGTATTAATTGATCATAAAAACATTCTTAGTTTACAGGACTTCGCGAAATTTTGTATAACTAGGTAATGTCCGTGTCCGAGGACACTATCCATAAAATTAAAATTCTTTTTGAAAATTTTCTTCTAAAAAAGGTTAAATTTCTTTTTTTATAACACTTAGAAAAATTGTCAGTAATAATATATAAAAAAAATAAGAGTAATTGGGGATGAACTAATCAAATGTTCTATTGTTTTGTACTAATTGTGAGAGGTTAAGAGGAGAGAGAAAGAGAGAGTAATGGGGTGGAGGTAATGGGCAGGGGGAGTGGGAGTGAAGTGTGGAGACCATTCCCAAATTTTTGAGAATTTTAACAATAAGTGGGTGAGATCTAAGGCTGGGGTTAATTTGACCTAATGGTTCAAAAGACATTTTAAAGTCAACAATGCTATTTTATAATAGACTAGGGGAGTGCCCGTGCCCGAGGGCACTACCCAAAAAACACGTTTCACCTATTTTAATGTCATAAATAAAATGAGTATTTTCATCTACAAATATGGGCAGAAAATGAGTAAAATGAGTGGGTAGTCATAAATAAAACAAAGACAACATAAATAAAAACAAACAAAAAAATTATTGTTCATCCCTTATGCAGACTCTGTGTCAAAGGAACTCAGTGAGTCCATATACCCATTGCTATTTGAATACGGCTAATAATTTTTGTATACTTGGTCCTAATTTATGAGTCCCCCTGATTTTTGTTGGAAAAAAAAATATTCTTTTGATGATGATATTGTTACAAAACCGGCTCGCCATTACATCAAAAATTGGTTTGCACGCGCGAAGACGAATTGACCAGCGATTAAAGAGGCATTACCAAATCAACCTGAGCTTACCCAAGTAGGTTTTATTTTATTATTTTATGTTTTGCCTTCAACAAGCATGCCAAATCCCATATCCTGTCAATGCCCACCATCACATGATCTTTGACCATCGGTTTTATAATTATAGAATTGAAACATGATGAGTCAGAATGTGTTTTTGTTTTTTGAAACGTGAGTCAGAATGTGTTTGATTTAGGATTCTCCACTGTTTTTTAATATTTGTAAATTAAAAAAAAAATATAACTCAGATCACGTAGTGTATTAGAGTATCCCAGTTCTTTCTCCTCATTGAGCTGAGATACGAGAATTAAGGAAAAGCGTGTCTGGACTATTTTGTCCCCCCTTCCAATAATTTACACCCTCTGTCCACCCCTTTCTCTCTCTCACTTTATTTCACAGCAACAAAACACCACCACCACATCACCACCACCATCACACCAAAAAACAAATCCAAGAAAAAAAGTATTAAACCAAAATACTGATTACTTTTTTTTACAGAGAGTTATGATTGATCGAAAATGTGGGTTTCAACCTAACTTCCAGCACTTGGCCTAATTCATAAGTTTTGACTGTTTATCACACAACTGCAACAATTTTGGAGCAGGTTTTAGGCAAGTTAGAGAATGATTCACAAGTCCAAAATAATATGGAGATTGTAGTATTAGCATCTAGGAGAACACATGTTAAAGAATCATGTCAATTCATCAAGTTACGAGAGAGATACAAGGGTCTATTTTTGACATTTAGAACATGTCCATGAACAAGGAATTGCAATGGTAAAACATTTTCCTGTAAAATGTTTTCCTATAAAATGTTTTCCCTCAAATGATGTAAAATGATTTACACATTTCAAATCCGTAAGCCATTTTTCGGAGAATGAAGGAGCACATCAACTCATACTAACACCTCCATCACCACTACCACCTACCTCCACCACGACCCATCACCGCCACCCACCTTCACCGCCACCATCACTGCCATTTCCTTCACGGCCCACTTTTTTGGCAAGGGTCAGCGAAACACGAGAAGATAATTGCAGGGAAAGTTTTTTCACACAAAAAATTTTACGCTTAAAATATTTTCCCTTGTAAAACATTGTACTACGAACGAAGCCGAAATGTCCCAACTTTGTCCTGAATTTCAGTCACCTTAAAGATCAAACAATGGAAAAAAAAATGACACGAAAAATGTAGCAGATCATCCCCGGATTCCAGAACAGCAAACAACACAGCAGAAGACCTAATAATTAACGAGTTATGCTAATGTTTACAGGGCATGTTTTTACCCGTGTAGTTCATGAAATTCATGAATCAAAACTAGAGAAATCAAGTTTATAGTAAGATTTCGAAGTCGATCAGAATGTACTTACGAACTCACAGGGACCGAAGAGGAGCAACAAGCAGCGAGGAGGAAGCTAAAAACGGTTGAATACGGCTTCTCCAGCGACCGGGTGACCCCGAGCTATTTTGGCAAACTGGGAGTCTTTCTTATGCTTCCTATACTCGCGTGAGCCTCAGGGAGATGAAAACACATGTTAATTGAGCGGAGTTACAAGTAGGAGGAAGAATTCGACAAAACCCAAAATCTGGACTAACCACTCATCTTCTTCCCGAATTGATTTAGGGATTTTAATCAGCATATCAAGGATCACATAAGGTAGTAGCAGTTCCTAAAATGAAGAGGTGGAACAGAGATGGAGGGGGTGGTTACTTTGTGGCTTCGTCAACAATGAAGAAGATGGAATTTCAAGAATTGTTGTGGTTGTGGTTGTGGTTGTGTAACTATTACTGAGGATTCTTCATACGATTGAGGAGATGGTTTGAGGTGTCACATGAACCAAGTGCCATTGGGAGGGGGTGTAAGTTTTATTTAGGACAACTTTTGGTCCCTTCTTGTGCGTTATCTCTCTTCCAACAGGTTAAAGGTGACACTGAATACTTGTCATTCTACAATGAATACTACTACACCAAGCCTTCGCCTCACTCCGTCAAGATCAAATGGAAGAAGCGCCCTTCAGGCTAGTTTAAGCTGAATACTGGTGGGGCTTGGTGAAAGGGAAAGGGTTGTATGGGAAGGGTTGCTAGAAATGATCAAGGACATTGGGTCGGAGGTTGCTCAACTCCCAAAAAAATCCATTTCCGTCACGCTTTGGGGTTAGGAATGCATTGCCTCCAGGCCTTGTATCTATATTGCTTATCACAAGACAAGGAAAGGGAGATGGAACTACTGGCGTATTTTGCAGAATGGAACAACCATCATGGAATACAGATCATTTACTTTCATGCACAAGAATACTACATTCATGCATGCTTTCATTGGAGCTTTACAGTGGCTACATGCTTATAATTTCCAGCATTTTTAATTGATTTGTCCTTATACCTCCATTTCACATTGTTTGCAGTATCAGTCGTTTTGGCACTTCCAGCTCACCCGTCTGCTTCATGAGTTGGAAAAGTTAAGGAGTAAATTCTGCTGTGATTTCATCAAGTTTGCTACTTATTTTTTGAATCTTGGTTATGTTAATGGTTTGTAGTTTGTTTCGCTTTTGGACTGTTCTTGCTTTGCAATGCTTTGTTTCCTGCCTATTTCTGTTGAGGGACTGTTTTGTTTTTTCTCAGTGTCTAGGGGTCAGATTGTAATATATTATGTACAATCTGTGGTTTTAATGGTATTTTCTTCTTTTGTAAAAAAAAACTCCCAAAAAAAGTAAAAATAAAAATTACCACAAAAAACGAAGGAGGTGAAAGGGATGTGGTTGGGTAGCAAATTTCCTAAATTGTGAGGGTATAATTGTCTTTTTTACAATCTCGATTAAACAATATCACTTACGAGGTTGCAATGTGGAATTATCCGAACGTCAGGGGTGTCTAGTGTCTTTCTGCTAAAAACAAGGGTGCAAACTGATTGCATGGAACTTGTCAAAAGTGTCAATTCTCACTCGCAGTTGGCAAGTAGACGTTCTCACTTCCATATTCAACATTTATATTGGGAAGCTAATTTAGTATCCCACAGGCTAGCTGGAAGAACTCCTCTTTTCAGCACTCCGGTGCATTAGTACTAGTATTTATCCTACTTTAGACTTTGTTGGAGTTGATTTGAATTTTAATTGTAATGGGGAGGGCTTCCTAAAATGATTGTTTTTAGACCGCTACCTAGCATTGGTTTATAAATTATCCGGTCATCGAAATAAGACAACATAAAATTTATAGAAGACTTGAATAGGTTACGAAACACCAAAAACATCTGTCTTCTTGGACAAACCTTGAGGTCTAAAGTTGCAACTTTAAGAAAAAATCATATTCTCTTTATACACATAACTGAATATACTAGTAGTAATCTAGTCTAGCAAGCACCGAACAAACAGAGTCTCGTCCTTTACATCCGCAACTGCAACATGAGATTATACCAGCTTCGATGAGACCGGGTAGGAATATCTATCACATAAGTAGTAGTTAGAACTTCTCTAGTGATTAAAATGGTTGAGTAAGTCCATAGAATTCATATAAAAAGTACGTTGCGAATAGTTTCTTTTAAGTGCAACACCAATTTATAGAAAGAGCTAAGTTGAAGTTACCAGTGTGCATCCCTTCGAGTTCTGCCCTGATAAATCTAGAGAGAAAATCATCTTCCTGGTCCAATGGAGTTTGACATGTCTCTTCTTCCCTCAAATTAACAAGGAACACTTCCATTAATTCGGGACTCTCGCTAGTGTCCTTAACGTCTGCTTCTTGGAGTCTGCTATGATTTTTTTCTTGACATTCCAGGGTGTGTTGTGCCCTTGGATGAAGACCATAGACCACAAATCTTGCCACTTCCTTGAGTGACACAAACTGCCTATTGCGCGATTTCTCATGATAATAAAACTACGATTAAAAAATCAAAACTTGTATAAGCATTTAAACAAAATTAATTAACTATTGTTAAATAGTTTCAAAAGAACAAAATTGAGAAAAAAGGAAATCAAAATGTGATATGAGGAAGTACGTGTTCAGATGTTTCAACGTTTTTACATTTTGTTTCATCATACGTCCATCCTTCAAGACGCTCCAACAACTTTAGATGGCTTGTACAACCACAAACCTCCCAGTTAGATATTAGAAATTGTTGCTACAAAAACATAAACGGTTGTACAAATAAGAACAAACATTTAAATAACATTCGCCTATGCTTTGCAACGGAGTATCATAACAAATAAGCATGATTGATACATAAACATGTATTGTTAGAAGCACATCTAACTAAGAACCATTATCGTAAGAGAAGTACTTTCCTCAAATATTGCAAATCATCACATATTTTTATATACTTTAACAAATACAAGGATCTAAAACATACACTTACCTCATCCATTTTTTGAACGAGGTTCATACACTCCTCAGAAATTCTAAAAACTATCGGTCGCGATTCTGATTCAATTATTGAAGAACTTTTGTTCATGTCATGAGGGATAGGTGTCATCCTGATGAGTGAATTTGGAAGATGTACAAGAGAATAGGGGTTTGAGAAAGTTAACAAGGAGCAATATGATTTTTTGGAAAAATAATTGCAATGATGAGTCGTGTTTTATAGATTTATTTCATACCCAGTAACTAAACTAGTCTATAGAAATGAACCTCGACATTTTCTTATTTTTTATTAAATTTGTGTACGTTGCACCCTGTGAAATATCTATTTAATTAAAAAATATTTTATTTTATTTATGGAAATGAAAACAAAAGTTGTAATTGGTTATTAGACTTGTGGAGGAAAGTTAACGTAAATTTAGAATTTACTATGTATTGCATCTTAATTAATTACCTCAAAAGATGTGAAGACAACTATTCCAAAAACTTTTTTTATATCTAGAAACAAAGATTTCCTAATGTATATGGATTTATTGCATAAAAATTAAAATTTATATGCATTGCGATATGTATTGTCAAGTTGTACTTTATTTCCAAGTTTTCCTTTTGAGTATGAAAGCAAAGACAAAACTTCATTTAGTTTTAAATATGAACGAAATACCAACCCTTTAGTTATTTTATTTATGTACCACATAAATTTTTTCCATGTATATATTAGTACCAATTTTTTCCTCGAGCACTCTACTGAATTACAATTACTTCAGCAAAATGCTCAATTTGGTTTATTTTAGCAAGGAAAATTGTTAGTATGCAAATTCAAATTTAGTTTTTCTTATGTCACTATTTCACACCTAATCATGAGATCGATGAAACATTGATTTATATACTTTATGTTGGTGAAGAACATAAAGTGCAGATGTCCTATATATCGTTGATAGTGCTAAATGCTGAAGAATTAAAAATAAATGTAACAAAACTCCATAACAACCAAGTTTATGAAGGAAGTCCTCATTGTTTATTTGATTTTAATACATTCCTTTTCTAATAAGTTTTTCTCAAAACACGTGTAGTGTATCAAAAAAAGGAAAGAGACATGCTTTGATACATACATTCCTCCTTGCCTATTTTTTCTTCAAATTCTTACTATTCCAATTCCTAACAAAAATAGAAAAAAAATAGAAAGAATTATAGTGGATTAGTGGTACCTATAGTTTGAATTTTGTGTGGAATTGATACCCATAGTTTCAATTGCGGCATCTGCAGTACTCATACTTTCAATTAGTTGCAACGTGATATCCTCGTTTAACTTTCCAACCTTTTGTTTGATGAAATATGTAAGAAAAAAAATGAGTGTGCCCTAATTCTCACCCCTACGAGTTTGTAAATAGTTTTTATAAAATATTGAATTTATTTATTTATTTACACACACACATGTGTATGTAAAAATATATATTTTCATTGCAATAATTTAAATTTCAATTATTTTTATTCAAGAGTCTAGATTTTATAAAGTCTTAAATATATTTAATTTAATTATTGACTTGTCATAGTAATATTTAATAAAATTATTATAATTTTTTTCATCACGCGCAATTTATATAGTAGTAACTTGTATTTTTATGTAAAAAGTGCATTTTTTAGTTTTTTTGAAAATATATGACTTATTTTAATATATAAGTAAATTATTAAATTTTTAAATTTACATTATGTTAAACTTTTAAACTTGTGGGTAAACGTGGCAATTTTATAAAAAAAAATGAAATGAAAATGAGAGGCACACTAGTCTGTTTACGTATTTCCATCTAACATACGGAGGGAAAATTAACAGTGGGTACAACAATTGAAACAAATTGAATGTATGGATACCATATATGCTGCAATTGAAAATGTGGATACCCAATTCACAAAAAAACCAAGTTATGGGTACCACTGATGCAATTATGTGTGTGTAGAAACCAAGTGTTTAAGAAAATTAAAAGAATAATGCACGTGACTCATAGCATTTTATACATTGAGTCAACTATTCTAAGGTCTTACAGAATTAGATAGTGAATGAGCCAAAGGCTGATAACATGCAATGTATACCTTGTAAATAATCAAGAAAACAATTTATGGAGGGACTTCCTACAGTTAACCAATTTGAGTTGACAATCATTGTCTTCTCATCATATGATGTTCATGTCTGTTACAGAAATTTTAAGGTCGTGGTAGATTTCGGAAAATGAATTTAGTAGTATATGTTTTTTCAAAAATATTTATTATTGGTTATGTTTCTTTGAAATACATATTCAACCGTTCTCATTCACATTAAGAGTAATAATTACAATGGTTGAAACATGAAAATATAATATTTTATTACATTTATAATTAATTTTCAAAAAGAAAATAGATCTCTGCAAATCGGTGCTAGCTCAAGTGGTTGAGCGTTTATAAGTCCCTACATGAGATCCTGGGTTCGAACCCAGGATCTCATGTAGGGACTTATAAACGAACCCAGCAGACAACAAACATGTAAGTCTCAAAAAGAAAAATAGATCTCTAACTATCGCTTCAAACCACTTTGATAACACTAATTGTAATCTAGTCTAGCAAGTACTGAGCACACGTCATCTCGTCCTTTACATCCGCAGTCGCAACATGTGATTATTTCAGCTTCGACAAGGCTACGCAGAGAAGGATCTATCATAGAAATAATAGGGAGGAAATGGTTAGAAGTTTTCATGTGGTCGAAAGATGAGGTGAACCTATGTTGCTCATACATAAAATCTACAACAATAGTTTCCTAAGAAGGGAAATTAGCTGATGGAAGAACAATTACCAGCGTGAATATCTTCGAGTTCAAACAGAATAAATTTAGAAAGAAAAGCATCTACTTCGTCCAGATGAGTTTTTGAAGGAGCTCCCTCTAATTTAACAAAGAGCACTTCCTTGGAACTGGGATTTTCACCATCATCTCGGCCATCAACTTCTCGTACTTGGTCATGATCAAGTTCTTTACATTCTTGCGTGTGATGTGTTCTCGGATGAAGACCATAGAATATAAATCGAGCTACTTCTTTGAGTGTCCTAAATTGTTTACTGTCTGATTTCTCACGATAATAAAACTGCAACAATGAAACAGTAGCGAAGAGGTGTAAACATTGTACAAAAATACTGTAATTTTAAAGAGAAAATAGATAAAACTATGAAAAGATGATATAAGCTAGTACCTTATCCAAACGCCCGTTACTGACACGTTTTGTTTTGTTGCAAGTCCAACCTTCCAAACGCTTTCACAATTTTAGATGGCTTGCAATGACACATCACCCGGTCAGATTTTGAAAACTGCTGCAGTAAAAATAGAAATAATTTCATATAAGTAAGCACACACCTTGAAAATTGATTGTCCTTCATGACTTATTCTTAGTGTTTTATTGAAACCAGTTTGATAAACAAAGAAACTAATAGATGATCCGTAATCGAATTACTACTAGCTATATTCAGCTCAAAAAATGTTAGAAAAGGATAACAATTTGTTAATATTTGACCAATATGTCTACTTTAAATAGGAAATTAATAAAAATTAACATTATGGGATTGCAAATCCAATTAATAGCCATGATTTACAATTGCAGCTTTCAAAAACTAAAGAAAATCGTAATGAACATGCACTCTCTTAACAAAATTATGAAACTAACAATGTTATTACCTCGTCAAATTCTAGAACAAGGTTCACACATTCCTCTGAGAGTTTGAAGAATATGGGTTGGGATTTCAATAAAATTACATAAGAGCAAGTGTGGCTCCCTCGAGGGGTCAATTCCATCTTTGAAATTGAAAGGGGGAGAAGTATATGCGAATTAAGGTTTCAGAAAGGTTACAACGTGCACGAAAATGTAGAGGAATACTTTATAGAGCTTTTACGCACATAATCACTAAATTATCTATAGATTTTTTTTTTTTTTCATTATACTCATGTACGTTGTACCGGATGAATTATTTCATGGAAGAAGAATTAAAGTTACAGTGCAATGCATATTCACATATGTAAGACATATTTGATTACTACCTCAAAAAATGTATATAGCGGATGTGAAAATGGGGACACTATATATCACTGATTTTTTTATTGTTTTATTGTACTATCTGAGTCAAATTTTAACTGGCTACATTATCTACTAATATTTGTTTACATTTAAGGTACAACCAATTGGAGAACCAACATGAAAAGTAATTAAATAAATCGAAAATAACCGTGACACGTGCCACTTATCATTCTACATAATTCTTAACCTGTTTGAAACTTTGCACAATTCAATGTATATATCACTTTTTAAAGCTTTCATTTATATTCATTTTTTTTTTCTTTTTTTTTATATCAAAGTTTTTCTTTTACATAGAAAAAAATTATTTATTTTCCATATTCTTCTTTTACTATGTTAAGAAGGTGAAAAAATTCATTAACCTAATTAGGATAAAACACAAACTATCAAATTTTCATTAGAAAATCATTTTAGTTGGAAAAGAGTACCAACCATCAACTTTTCATTTATGAGCCGCATAATAATTTCCATGTCTGTATATTTAACAATATTTATGTTTCTGAAACTATTCTTTTGTACGCTTGTAATTTTAATGAAAATCTCAATTTTATAAATTATCATGTGAAATAGATATTAAATATACTCTTAAACTAGTTTCTTCTTATGCCATGTATGATGTGCATGATCATGCTATTAATGAAATAGTTAATATGATGATAAGTTTTATGGTAAAAGAAACAAAACTAACATACAAGTGTCCTTAAAGGTGTCAATAAGTAATAAAGCAGATGAGTGTGAGACTTATGGTTTCTAATTGTAAGTGTCTTTTCTTATTAAGTACGAAACCATAGGCAAATTTATCAAAGTATTGAACCATAAAGAATAATTTGTTAAATATATGAAGTGCTTTATTTTTAATGTAAAAAAGTGTAATACAAAGATTGAAATACGATGAAAGTAGTATTCCACATATCATATCATTTGTTCTCACATAGCTCTATAAAATTATATAGGAATGTGGCGATAATATGAATGGGATACTCTATCAATTGTCAAGCAGCTTAGCGATAAACTTACTTCATACTCAAGCACAAATTTCGAATATGACATTAACCCATGTATATGTTAAATTTCTTTTCTTTAAGAGAAAAACATTAAAACTCCTACTATTTTAAAATGGTTTAGTTGTTGAAAGACGTCTTGTAAGAATTTGCTTCTCCGAAATTACTTGGTCGTTATTTCTTTTCTGGACGTACATTGTATAAATATATGGAGATGCACATTTGAACAAATAACGATAATTGGTACAATAGTCAATAACTATGCGATATCAACATGATAGGCTACAACGAGAGGATGTAGTTAGTGGTGGCCACAATGCTTCGTGTACTTGAACCATGTATGATATGCTGAATTCATATGTCGAGACATCATTTGATGGGAAAAATTATTACTGTAGCAGCAAACATTTTTCGAACAGCAAGAATTTGAGCGAGAAAATATTTACCACCAGATAACACATTGTGAGTGGTTAAAAGATTTACTTATAAATGATGAAAAATCACTCGCCTGGATAGTGATAGGCCTAGCAAAGCTTGAATTTTATTACTATATACTTACATGTTTACGGATTAACACAATGGTAAATAAAAAGTTTAAGAGATGAATTCATCTTGTATTTTATATTTTTTTCTCTAAAAAATATATTTTACTTTTAAATTATTTCTTTCGTCAAATTCTTGCACACATAAAAAAATATTTAATCAAAGTAATTCTTATAAATTGAACAATACAACATCGTATAATAAAGCTTGAGAAAAATAAAAAGATGAAATCACTTTCACAATATAATTGATTTTGAGAAAATGTAAAACTGAATTGAAAAGAGGAACTTACTTGATTTTCAAATGAAAGGACATAAACAATGATCATTTTTCTGCTCCAAATTATTGTGTCGTTCAGGAGGTTCAGGTACACAAGAAAAAAATTACCAAAATTAGAGAACGTATTATACTAACTAGCAACAATTATTTCTTCAATGAATGTTGATGCACTCAAGAAATACATTGAAAAGATGAAATTGTGCAAACATTATTCGAACGTGGGAAGGATGTAGCATAGCAGAAAAGTTGAGATGCAAAAGCTAGTAACTCATTGGACATGATACAATTTCAAGATCAGGAATGCAAAATGTTATAATGAGGTCGAGAGGTTGTTCTCTATGAAGAAAAAAGTAATTTGCGGGTACTGGAATCGAAGATCCCTAGCTATGTGAGTTTATATAGCAAATAATCCTAGAAAAGTTGGGCTTTTTCGCAACTAACTAGGGTTGCTAAGCCCAGTCCAACAAAAATAGTGATTGTATGCTTACTCTCACTCTCTTTTGCTTGAGTATAGCGATTGCATTCCTTAGATGGTGAAGTATACATTATATAGTATTTACATGAGTGTGGATACATTTTCAGTTGTGTTTACATGCAGTTGGACAGTGTTACATTTAACAGCCAACACTATTAATTTACCATTATAACCTCCACCCTCCAACACTCTATGTGACTTGATGACAATAGCCCCAGATCGGCTCACGTCATTTAAAAGCTAACGGGATCAATGTCTTCTCTTCCATATTTTATATCATATTAGTTTGGGCTTTGGAGTTCTCTAGGCTTATGCAAATATATTTGGTCTTTCAGTTTTGGGTTTGTGCTTGTCTTTAAGCCCATTTGTCATGTTAGCCCATATATGAGGCGTTTAGGGTTTTCCTTGTTGATAAGGACGGATGTTATCATCCGTTGGCTTCCTAACATTGTGTTATGTGTATTTAGTCTCTCGCCATTCCATGCTTCAGTAATCAATCAATACAATCATTTATTGTTTCGTCTCATTGTATCATTATGCTCCTTGATTTGTTCTAGTTTACATTCACAAACCCTAAATTGATTTTATGGTATCAGAGCCTATGTCTCTGTTATGCTCTCGTCTATAAACATGGCCACATCGCATCCCTTTTCCAATCTGTTGGCTCTTCTCTCAAACATTCACAATCTTATGCCGCATAAGCTTGACGGCAACAACTATATGATTTGGAGGCATCAATTGACCTCTCTTCTTCGTACTCATACCTTTTTTGGCTATCTTGACGGTTCTCTGGCATGTCCACCGCAGTTCCTTACCGTCGATGATGGATCTGTCTCAGCGACACTCAACCCTGCTTTTTCTGCTTGGCAAGTCCAAGATCTGGCGATCCTCACACTGATCAACGCAACCCTAACTCAAGATGCATTGACGCATGTTATTGGTTTTTCGGATCATAGATCCGCCTGGGTAACTATTGAATCTCGATTTGCATCTCTGTCTCATTCTCATATTTTGAAACTTAAATCTGATTTTCAAACTATTAAAAAGCGCTCCGATTCTATAGATCTTCACATGCAGAAACTCAAATCTTTGCATGATAAACTTGATGTTTCTTTTGTAATTATTGATGATGAGGATATGTTATTATACACTTTAAATGGTTTATCTGCTGAGTATTACCCTTTTTGATCCTCTATTCGCACTCGTTCTTCACCTTTAAACTTCCAAGATCTTCACGTTTTACTGAAATCTGAGGAGCAAATGCTTGTATCTCAACACACTGCCTCTAAATCTAATCTTCCTTCTGCTTTTTACACACAACAAATAAACTTTTCTTCTACTCGTGGTCGTGGTGGTCGTTCCGGTAATTTTTTTGGACGAGGAAATGGTAATGGTTCTGGTAATTTTTCTGGTCGTTCTCGTGGTGGTCATTTTGACCAAAACACGGGTCGATCTGGGCAAGGAGGTGGTGGTTTTATTCAAAACAGAGGGGTTCGCAATTCTCCTTCAAAAAAATTCAGTAACCGAAACTCTTACAACTCTGGTTCAAACAGAAACAATAGCAGCGAACCTCCTATCAATTGTCAGATCTGTGGCAATGACTACCATTATGCGCTAGATTGTTCGCACATAATTGACTATGCCTATCAAGGTCGGACTCCACCAGAAGAATTAAGTGCTATGGCTGTAACTCAATCATCTACTATGTCTCCTAACTATTGGTTGACTAGTTCTAGTGCTTCTACATATATGACTGGTGAATTCTGAACTCTCTCTCTATCAGATCGATATACTGGCTCAGACAATGTCACTGTTGGTAATGGTTCTGCTCTTCCTATTCAAAATTCTGGTACACCTCTTCTCTCTACTCCAAATTGTGTGTTTAAATTATCTGGTACTCTTCATGTTCCTGATTTAATTGCTAATCTGTGAAGAACACCATGTTAGATTCATTTTTGTTGCTCAATCATCCTGTATTCATGATCTAACAACGGGCACAATTTTATACAAGGGTTTGAGTAAAAATGGTCTCTACCCAGTTTACTCTCAGTCTCTGTCTCATCAAGCATTCTTGGGTCAAAAAGTTAAGTCTCCTCTTTGGCATGCTTGTTGGTTTCATCCAACCAATGAAGTTTTGTCTAAATCTGTTTCTTGTTCAAACTCTGTTAATGTTTCTTCTTTGTGTGAATCATGCCTTGATGGTAAAATTACAAGGTTACCTTATGAACATTCTGCTACTGAGATCACTAAACCATTGCAGCTTATACATTCTGATGTTTGGGGTCCTGCTCCTCTATAATCTTATAATGGTTTTAGATACTATGTTCTGTTTATAGATGGCTACTCCAATTCAGTTGGTTGTTTTCCTTGCATAACAAGTCTGAAGTTGCTGGCACTTTTCCCAAGTTCAAATTATTTGTTAAAAAATTACTTAACTGCATTATATCAGTCTTTGGATCTTATGGAGGTGGTGAGTAAACCTCCTTTGTGTTTCAAACTTTTCTTCGATCTAATGGGATACAAAATTAAAATTATTGTCCTCACACTCCACAACAAAATAGAATGTCTGAAAGAAAACATAGACACATAGTAGAAACAGCTAGAACACTTCTTCATAATGCTTCTATGCCTCATCATTTTTGGTATCATGCAGTAGCTACTGCAACTTATTTGATCAATAGATTACCTAGTTCCAATACATCTAACAAGTCTCCTTTTGAACTTTTATTTTTAGAGAAACCATATTATTCTACACTTAAAGTTTTTGGTTGTGCTGGCCATCCTAGACTCACTCCTTATGTCAACTCCAAGTTATCTGCAAAAAAAAGAAAAAAAAAAAAAACAGTGCATCTTTGTTGGTTATGCAGAAGGTTACAAGGGTTACTTGTGTTATGACAAATCTGCAAACAAATACTTCATTAGCAGAGATGTCATCTTCAATGAATTTATGTTTCCTTATAATCTCAAAACTGACTCTGTTGCATCTACTCCTTCTCATTCTACCACCGACTTGTTTGATTTTTTTTTCAGGTACAACAGTCCCCCCCCCCCCCCCATGTCCTTCTCCCCAGATCATGATGTGTCTCCCCATGACACAGTGTCATCAAATGACACCCACTCTGAGGTGTGAGATGTTGCAACCAACTGGTGCACATTCACCCATTGGAACAGGTACTACTTGAATAGATACACACAATAATCAGAATGTGCCCAGTTCTGGAATGGCACCATCTTCTGGTCCAGTGATGACATCCCCCCACTCCCATCCCATTCACTCCATGAAAACTCGCAGTAAGTCAGGCATTTACAAAAAGAAAATAACCTTTACAGGTTTTGCCCATACTGGTTTCTCTGCCTCTTCTTCTTCTTCTAGTTTACATGATCCTACTACATTTAGTGAGGTTGTTAAACATTCTCAGTGGCGCAAAGCCATGACTGATGAACTTGACAGCCTCCAAAAGCAAAATACATGGGTTCTTGTACCTTGTCCTCCCCAAGCCAATGTAATTGGCAACAAATGGGTATTCAGGACCAAGTACAAACCCAATGGGTATTTTTCTAGATACAAAGAATGCTTAGTTTCTAAAGGATTCCACCAAACACCTGGGCTTGATTATGCTAAAACTTTTTGTAACTCCCGTGGATTAATGTCCCAACAACTTATTTACCCGTACCACCGGATAAAAATGCTTAAGCCTTGAAGGTGCTAGTAGTAATCCACAAGGTTTACCATATACCACATTTTAAACTCACAAATCTTCGATGTGGGACGGGATACTACACTCACCCCACCATATATATATATATATATATATATATATATATACATACATATATATCCAATCCACAATATCTAGACGTGGGACGGGATATTACAATCCCCCCACCTTATATGCTCAATGTCCTTATCGAGTGTGCCCAGTCACGTATCCCCTTGGCTGACGGCCAACCGCCATAGAGCCCTTGCGGGACCAACCTGGCTCTGATACCATTTGTAAAAACGCGAGTGAAACTGTAACTTTTAGAAAAAGTGAAAGGTGGCATGGCAAATGAGAATTTCCTGATACCAGCAAGTAAAGTGCACGTTTCATCAGTTTAGTTTCTGAATCCAAACAACATTCGACTAGCTAATAAAGTTTGAGCACAGGTTCTGAATAAGAGATATGTTATAGGCCATTGCCATTGATGAAAATTGAAAAGAGTAAATAGGCTGAATACCGGTTTTTTCAAAGAACTCACTCTAAACTAACAATTAATAAGCTAAGTTGTACTTACAAAATTTATAAGCCACTTGTACAATAATACTCAACATATTTGGTACATCAAATAAACAATCCATGAATGCAAGGGTCATATATATGAATGTAAATCAAGGAAAAACGTTTCTAATGCAATAATGAGTGACAAAATATGAAATATATCCATCTTTAACTTAGAGTATTACTCTAAGTTAAAGATGGATATATTTCATATTTTGTCACTTATTATTGCATTAGAAAAGTTTTGCCTAGATTTGCATTCATATGACCCTTGCATTCATGGATTATTATTTGATGTACCAAATATGTTGAGTATTATTGTAAAATTGGATTATCAATTTTGTAAGTACAAATTAGCCTATTAATTGTCAGTTAAGAGTGAATTCTTTGACCATACTGGTATTCAGCCTATTTACAGTTTTCAATTTTCATCAATCGCAAAGGGCTATAACATATCTCTTATTGAGAAACTTGTGCTCAAACTTTATTAGCTAGGTCAAATGTTAGTTGGCTTCAGAAACTGAACTGATGAAAAGTGCACTTTACTTGCTGGTATCAGGACAGTCTCATCTGCCATGCCACCTTTCATTTTTCTTAAAGTTACAGATCTGCTCGGGTTGTTACACTTTTAGCCTTGTGGCCAAGCATGCCATTGTCAGGTGTATTCTTCCTTTGCCTGTTACTTTCTCTTGCCCATTACAGCAGCTTGATTTTAAAAATGCATTTTTGCATGGAATCCTTCGAGAAACTGTTTTCATGAAACAACCCCAGGGGTTTGAAAACAAAATGTGTCCCAACCATGTATTCCTTCTTAAGAAATATACATATGGGCTAAAGCAAGCCCCTCGCTTTTGGTTTGAAAGGTTTACTGTTTTTTTACGTTCTCTTGGATTTAAATCCTCAACTGTAGATTCTTCTTTGTTTATTCACAATAACTCAAAAAATCACCATTTACTTTTGTATGTCGATGACATTCTCTTAACAGGTAATGAAAACTCCCACCCTTGCGATCAAACTTAATTCTGAGTTTGAAATGACAAATCTGGGTCCATTAACCTGTTTCTTAGGCCTTCGAATTCATAGATCTGCAGATGGTATATTTCTTCACCAAGCAAAATATATTTGTTACATCTTGTCCAGATTCAACATGGCCAACTGCAAACCATGTTCAACACCTCTTGTTGCTGGAGCTAAATACCATTTACTTGATAGTCCTTCTCGGCCAGATCCTACTATCTTTCGGAAATTACTTGATGCACTTCAGTTTGTAACATTTAGCAGGCCAGACATTGCTTTCTCTGTTAACCACATGTGCCAGTTTATGCACTCTCCCACTGAAAATCATTTGAGTGGTGCTAAGCGCATTTTAAGGTATCTACAAGGTGCTAAAAACAATGGTGTTTTATACCAAAAAGGTCATCTACCTCTGCATATCTTTACATATGCGGAATGGGCTGGTAATCCATCTGATAGACGAAGTACTATTGGGCTTGTTGTTTTTATGGGCCCAAATCCTTTTCATTGGGCCTCTAAGAAACAGGCCACTGTGGCTCCTTCTTCTACTGAGGCTGAATATAGGGCTCTGGCTATAGCTGCTGCAGACATTTCGTGGTTCAAAACCTTGTTCCATGACCTTAAATTTCAAATTCCTTATTCCCTGTTATCTGGACTAATAATCTCTCTTCTTTATCTTTAACTGCAAATCCTCTTTTTCACGCACGTACTAAACACATTTAAATTCATTATCACTACGTGCGTGAAAAGGTTCTTAACAATGAACTTACTGTGAATTTTGTTTCAACTGCAGATCAAGTTGCGGACGTGCTCACTAAAGCTTTGCTACCAGCTGCTTTTGAAGAATTCAAACATGAACTCATGGTTCAAAACCCACCTTGAGTTTACCGGAGGGTATTAAATTAATTAGTTTGGGCTTTGGATTTCTCAGGGCTTATGCAAATATATTTGGTCTTTTAGTTTTGGGCTTATGCTTGTCTTTAAGCCCATTAGTCTTGTTAGCCCATATATGAGGCGTTTAGGGTTTTCCTTGTTTATAAGGACGGATGTTTCCATCTGTTGGCTTTCTACCGTTGTGTTTTGTGTATTTAGTCTCTCGACGCAATAATCAATCAATACAATCATTTATTGTTTTGTGTCATCGTCTCATTATGCTCCTTGATTTGTCCTTAGTTTACATTCACAAATCCTAAATTGCTTTTGCAATACATCACTTCTTAGGTAGTGATTTGGCTAGTAGGACTTGCGTGACAAAATAGAGTGTTCTCTGTCAATATTCCGTTTAAAGCTCTGAATTTTGGGAGGGTTGTCTTGAAAGAAAGAGATTAAAGAGATTAATGTTCTTGATTAAAGTCGGTATTGGTTGTTCAAGTGAGGATGGGCTGCATGGAGAAGGAGTATGAGGTGATAAAGGCGGCTAATGTAACACCCCACCCTCCCTTAATCCCGAGCCGAATAATCTATAAAAATCTCAAAACTCAAGGGAGTACCATTTTCTGAAAGCACATTACTACCCAGTAAGGATTTAACCCAAGATCATATGTGACCGAAAAAAATACTATATACATTATAAAAGAACAGCTCTTCAGGTAATGCTATTATGAATGTGCTTTCTATATCGTGATTCTAGAGTGTTTGCATGCAGGGTTTAATAAAACGCAGAAGAGAAAGTAGTCATAACTCATAATAAGTCTAACTAATAAGTCAACTGATAAGTAAAACAGTTAAATCAAGTAGTTAATAAGTAAAATGGGTTCAAGAAGCTTATAAAGTTGGATTTGGCTTTAGAAACCCCTACTACCCAAGCACATATATGTATAACTTTTTGCATTTAAAAGAAAAAACATTGACTCCTACTTTTTTTTTAAACGGTCTAGCTGTTGTAAACTATGGTGTAAGAATGTTGTTTTTCAAATATAATTATGCAATGCATTTTTTTTGGACATACATTATATAGATGTACATATATATACAGCTAGATCTGTATTTATATATAAATATAGAAAATTGCTCTCATATTGTGACATTTACTATCCAAGTTACGAATCATAAGCGGCCAATGAAAACGTTCTACGTCATATAAATGATTGTTAGTTGTATAAATTAATTTAAGTTACAAAATTATAATTGCGATTGTAACGGATGAAATTTAAATTTTTATTGTTATTAAACTACTTTTCACTAATATTACACTATTATAATATCAAATGAATTTATAATTGTAATTTTAAGTAAAAAAATATTATATACATGTGCATTAGTGGAATATTTTAATCACTTTTAAATTATTTTGATGAATAATGTATTGCAATTAATATTATGTAGATATTAGTGATGAATTTAATAAATCTACAACTAAAACATCTAAGTTACATATCTTAAGTCATGTATATTATATATATGTGTGTGTGATTATTAATACTTGATTACAAATATGAAAACTGAGAAGTGTTGATGTCCTATCATACACCGCATGTGAAGAAGAATGCATAATCATATTATCACATGTCAAACTGGTCTAAACTCTTGAAACATACGATTTAAAATACAATTAAAATACTTAAGGTAAATATATTGGATATTATTAAAATATCTTTAAAATTGTTGATACTCAATATGAAAATTTATGACAAGATGTTTTATTCATGCGGGAAGAATTTTAAAAAAGAATGTGCCAGCTTTTGAAAAATTGTTTCAGTCCAGACACATAATCAGAGGCAGAGTTGAAGGCTTAAAGAAGGGGGTAGAGCCGCTCATATTTTGAGTAGAATCGACGTCCTTAGTAGAACTTGTGACTAAGTCACGAGCACCACGTTATTTTTGCAAAAATCAACCATTTAATGCTCCAAATCTTTAGTTTTTCTATTTTAAGTAATACTTATTTCGTTAATTAGGACACCAAATTAAACCCGACTCGGATGGATCATTTTGCTAAGTATTTTTTTATTTGGAATGGTTTTTATTAATTTTCATTTTTGACAAAACTAAGCTTTTTAGCTATTTGAGTCCGGCTTGTGGATTAGATATGTTATGGTTTATTAAATAATTTGAGAACTCTAGAGAGCGTTCTCTTGGTTTTTTATGGTTTTCTTTCTATTTGGATTGATTCGTGCTGCTCGATAAATGGCTTGATTCAATTCGGCGTAAGTTGGTATAAAGCTCAGAGCTCCATGGGAAGACGATCATCATTGAAGATGGTGTGTGGACGTCCTGGCGGGCAGGTTCCGAACGAGGAAGTCCCCCAACGAGAATGTAACTTCGAAGACGTTATTATGATAGTGGATCTGCAGAGACAGTCCAATAATTTGAAGAGGCAAATCGCGTAAGGTGAAGCCTTGAATCATGACTCGAAGCACACGTTCGAGATCCCACTCAACCGCGATCATCCTGGTCAGATCTAACATTATGGAGAACCAAATTTCACGATTTACGAGCTAGATTATTCGGGTATGTTATAGATTCAACATATTTTTCGTGATGCAGTCTTTTATAAGAGTATTTCCAAATCATATGAACCTGATGTAGATTGGAGAATCCCTCATGTCTATGATGATTGTGGAGATGAAGTTGAAGAGGTTAAATTTGAAATAGATGAGTAAGTAAATTGTCTATTCAATTTGTCATATTGCTATTGTGATCCATTCTTGGTGGACAGGATCTTTCACGTGCGTAAAATTAGCTCGAGGACGAGTTCTTTCGAAGAGAGGGTGACTGATGCAAGAAGATTTTTGAAGAAAAATGTGCCTGCTTTAGTACAACTCTTTCGGCCCAGACACATAATCAGGGGCAGAGTTGAAAGGTTGAAGAACGGGTCCGCACACATTATTTTGAGTAGAATAGATGTTCTAAGAAGAATTCGTGAATAAGTCATGGGCACCACGCTGTTTTTGCTAATCAGCCGTTTAAGGCTCCAAATCACCAATGTTTTTTAGTAATTATGTCGTTAATTAGGACATGAAACTGAACTCAATTTGGGTGGATCTTTTTGCTGAGTGTTTTATTAATTTAGAATTATTATTTAGCATGGTTCTAGGATTTTTCTATTTTTTTCAAAATTATATTTTTAGCTATTTATGCCTGGCTTGTGGACTAGCTCTGATATGTTATTGTTGTATATTTTCAGAACCTTAGAGAGGTTTCTCTTTACATTTTTCATAGTTTTCCTTTCTTTTAGATTGCTTCCCGATGCTCAATAAGCGTCTCGATTCGTTCCGGGTTTATATATGTGATATATGTTCAGTTTTGATGCAGGTTACGCAGCGGAATAACAAGATTAATCCTGCTTAAATCCCTCCAAGGATCACAGGAAGAGACTACCTAACGATAGTGAGGGATTAAAGTATCTACATACCTTTGGGTTCTCCTGTGATGACTTCAAACGTGAAATAGTATTCACGTCTCAATGGATAGTCCACTCCAAGGATTGTAACCGGATCTTCCAACAACTTGTGCTAGGTAGGAACGATGGAAGAAGAAGAAGAAGATCACACAATGAACTCCATTAAGAGGGGCTCGATCCTCTTTGTGGCCGACGGGGTATGGGCGGTCCCAAGGGGTTCGGCCTCCTTGGGATTTTCTCTCTCACTCAATGTGTTATGAACATTAGTCAATGAAGGAAGCTAGGAGTGTCCTTTATACAGTACAAGAACTCCTTTTTGACTGCATAAAAGCCCCTATCCTAATCATGTCCATACACGAATTAGTCCAACTTTCAAATTAGTCCTACTAAGTTTGCAAGTAGTTGCGTATTGATCCTTCTAATTAATTAATCATATTAATTATTTCCAAATCCGGTCTAATCCATAGGGAGTTTGACCCCAGAGGTTCCTACTTATTTGGTAGTAACAAATACTAACATAGAGCGACCTCTATCAAGACATCCACGCCACCCAACTAATAAAAATAGTCATCCGACAAACCTTGTATCCAATGTTCATGTATTGTGTTATCCCTTTGTCTCCATATCCGGATTGGACACGAGACATATTAGTCACACTCGTATATCCAATCCATAGTTCCTCGATCCTGGGAATATGCTTATCCGTGCAGATAACATCAATATCTCCATATTGATTTATCTGAGTCTGGCCAGACATTCTATAAGCAACATCCCTCGAGTGGCCCATGGATATTTACTCCCATTATGTGGGGTGGGGGGGGGACAAATCCTGTCTACGTCACTATGATCCCTAAGCTTGCTTCCTATCATACCCGATATCAAAGCATGATATTTCACAACTAAAGTATCTAGTGACTTCAAGTCTAAGGATTACAATACCATTAGCACTACAAGAAGGACTTGGGACTTTACATAATCTAATGTAGCCTTCTCGTCGTGGGTAAATCGAGTATGCCATTACTCTTAATGCAAACCCATGTTTTGGATTGTGATATCTCAATATCAATCCAATCCCATACTATTCTATAGTTGATTGTCCTGTTAATCAATATAATCGACTAGGGATATTTAACAATATAACATTTATATTCTAAGGACTTCATTCATGTTAATATATCTCCATATCGATAACATAATGAATAGTAAGTCCATATATATTTGTCACGATAAATTGATTGCCTCTAGGGCACAATTCCATCAGTCTCCCACTTGCACTAGAGTCAATCTCCTGCATCATATGCCTATTAATCTAGTGAGGCCCTCATACGTTACTACGCAAGGGAAGAGAGACATATGTTGGTACTTTTCAAATATTTACATATCCTCTATCAACAATTTGATTGATATGGATTATTCTGAGTAAGTGCATCTTATGCACTAATATACTCAGTCCTCTGTAATAGAATCACTGAATCTTGCCTTGAACCTTTCCAGCTTACAGTCCCTCCCACTAGCGCAAAACATAAAACTTGACTATTATCGGAAATCTTCTTTGTTAGATTAGAAGTTCTCATCACTGTAACCTCTACAAAAAACTCTTTCTATCCTTCATTCATCAAGAATTCATCCTTCAGTTCTTCTCAAGTACTTAAGGATATTCTTAACAATTATCCAGTGACTCTCACCCGGATTTGACCGGTATCTTCGTGTCATACCATATGACACATCAGGCCTAGTACATATCATGGCATATCTCGTGAATCTCATTCATACGGTTCTTTCTCAATCTAATTGGAAAGAAAATTAGTTCTTCCAAATACTAAATCCATGTGACATGGGTAAGAATCCATATTCTTACATGTTGAACCATTTCAACAACCTGTCAATATATATACCATGACTCGAGCTGAAAACTATCTTGATCTATCTCGATAGATCCTTATAGATTGTCTCGCCTAAGTCTATTACTGAATATCAATTCTATAGTCAATTTTACAAGATTGCTGAGTAGAGACATTACTCCCAATGATTAGTATGTCTCCACATACAAGACCATAAACGTACTTGTCTCCCACTAACCTTCTTGTAAACACAAGCTTCATCTTCAATTTCGATGGAACCAACCTCCTTTTATTGCATCATCAATTCGAAGATTCCAACTCCAAGAAGCTTGACTCAATCTGTAGACAGATTGCTGCAATCAAGATGCGAATGGAATTAAGCATCACAATTGGGGAAAAGATTTCGTCATAGTCTATACTATGAACTCACAGAAACTCTTAGCCACCAATCGTCCTTAAAATAATCATATTACCATTCATGTTGGTCTCCTTATAACCCACTTGCACCCTATGGGTCCTACCCATTCAGGTGGTTCCACCAAAGTCCATACTTTTTAGGTATACATGGATTCCATATCATATCTCATGGCTCCAAGCCATTTCTACGAGTCTTGCCCACTCGTGGCCTTCCTCATAGGTTGTAGGCTCATCTTGATGAGATATACATCATCGGGCTATGAGAAATCCATATTTCTCTATCCCTTTGACATATCCTACTTTACCTATGAGGCCCTTGTGTTACTTGAGTAGGTTGCTCCACAATACCTTGTGATCCTGCTCATGTTCCATCAAAAGGATCAATGTTCTGTTGTGGTCTTTGAGCTCTTTCCAGTTCTCCCATTCTCCTACTGTTTCTTTTAGAGACAATCTCTATCTAGAAACACATCGATTCGAGCAACAAACAATTTGTTCTCGATTAGAGTGTAGAGATAATATCCTTTGTTTACTCAGGATTTTCCACATAGTACATTTATCCGACTTGGGTTCAAGTTTATCTGCAAACTATTTACGTAAACTTCATAACCCAAATTCTTTATGAATGACATACTAGGACACTTCCTATTCCATATCACATATAGTGTTCTTCATAATTGATGTGGATGGAACAAGGTTAATGGCGAAATTTGCTGTAATTAGAACATGGCGCCTAAAAGTAAACTAGAAGCTCTATTTTACACATCATGGATCGATCCGTGCCCAAAAAAGCCCGATCTCTCTTCTTAGACACGCCATTCCATAATGGTGTTTTAGGTAGAGTGGGTTGGGATCATATCACATACTCCCTTAGATGCTCAAACTATTGGTTTAAGTACTCATGCCTCTACAATCATATCGTAGAGCTTTGATACTTTTGAAAAAACAGTTCTCTACTTCATTCTTGAATTCCTTGAACAATTCAAAGGATTCTGATTTGTTTCTTCATAAGATACACAAATCCATATTTTCCTGACGCCATCAGTAAATATGATGAAGTACTGAAAACCATCTTTAGCATTTATGCTCAGCGGCCTACATACATCAGCATATATGATTTACAAAGATCATATCTTGCCAATTAGACAAGTCTTACATGTCTCATATGATTCAAAAGTAAATGAGTCCATAAATGCATCCATATGGAGCCTATATATGTATTTCTCATTTATGTGGCCTAAACAACAATGCAAAAGATAAGTGATGTTCATATCATTATATGCAAACCTCTTGGTATTAGTGTTATAGATGAAATTACCATGATCAAGGATATATGATCCATTAGACAAAAGTGCATTAAAATAATGAATTTTATCAAAATATATAGAACAACATTTTTCCACTATTTTAATATAATGATTTATCTTGTCCAAACAAGAAACCGCGATACTATTCCTACTCAAAGTAGTGACATAATCGTATTTTGTCTAACTCATGAAAAATTTCAAAAAAGTATAGAAAATTCCCTACGGCTAATTTTAGCAACCCCTTGCTTCATTGCCCCACGTCTAGGTTTATTTCTTCCTTATCCAATTGTATACATCTCTTGAGATCCTCCACATTTCTATAAACGTGAGATCCTCATCTAGTATCGTATACTCATGATGATGAGATAGACACATTGATTTCTATAAAAAAAACCTAAGGTGGAATTCAAATTTCTTTATTATTTCCGTCCGGGTACTTTGGGCAGTTTCATTTCCTCCACACCACCTTTGGGACCTTTAAGGAAACTTGGTTTTAGTAACAAGCTTGCTTTATACCCATGGGGTCGGCGCAAACCTTTTCCCCTTACCCATGCTTTTAACCATTTACATGTTTTACCTTTAGCCCTTTATGAGTGCTTTGTATAGCGATTCTCAATCATATTGAGTAGAACAAAACTTTAATTGCATCCAATGTCATTCTCGGTCCAGTGGGGATAATAATTATTTATTCTTTATCTATCTCATAGATAACTCCCAGTCTCTAATATTTCAATCTCATTGAAGTAGCTTAGTTGCACTTCACATCTTGCTTCAGCAGTCACACATTACTAGCTTGTGTCTTCGCGTATCTTGATGAATTAAGTCGCCTTGCTTTCGCAAACCCGAACTCGTTCCATCTTGATCATGACGAGTCCTAAGCAAGAGAGTGCAAAGTGGAGCAACACTTCAAGCCTTTAATGTCAAGTTCGCTCTTTTAAAGAGCTTCTTTTAATGTATGATCATATCATACGCCTCCATATTTCTCATCTTGCTTCCAAAGCTCAGAGTTTATGGCAGCTGACATGAGACAAGTTACATCCAAAGAACCATTCCTTGATGTTCCTTCCATTAGGCTTTTAGCGTGTCTTGGTAGTCGGTGGGAAGAGAACTTTATGTTCTACGATGTACAACATTTTTCCTTTTATTTGAGAATGTTTCTCAATTTTATACCAGTCTAGAAAATATATTCCACACAGCTTGTCCTTCCTAAGGACATAAAGTCGTGTTTCGTTTGTTTAATGCCATCGGTATTCAACACAAAAATATTTATGCAAAGTATTGTGACGTTTTAACTATATTTAATCAAGGACTTAAATTGTGAGATATAGATCCCACTATTTTTCTCGAATTAATAACCCTCCATATTAATGCAGAAAATATCATTATATTTTCTAGTGGGCCAAGATCCATATTTCACTTCTTTTGAGCTTGCTTTGGCAAGTCACCCAAAATTAGTCATTTATATAGAAACAATTCCAGTTGCATCCCATGCAACTCTTAGTTCAATTGGGAAAATTACTCCTTATTCATATATCTCCATAGATAATCCAAAATGGTTGCCTCTGGGTTTTAATCCCATTAAAATCACCTTTTTGCGTCCAACCACTTACCTAAACAATTGCACATTACTTGCTTGTGTCATCACATCACACCATGACAAACCAAGTCGCCCTGCTTTAGCACGCGCGAGCTTGGTAATCATGATCATGATGAGCGTTTTAAGTAACGAGAAGGAAAAACGCAATATTTAAATTGAGGGATTTTGTTTTTCTAGTTTTAATTATTTTGTTGATCCATATCAACTAATCTACTTTTTTTTATTTGGGCAAACTCACAAATAAAACATCCGGGTTGTTAATTATCTTATTATCAATTTTGCATGCATCATCCATACACCAACAATAAATAATAAGACAATAAATAAACAACCACAAACAAAATTAAACGTGATATGAATATGGCCTCTAAACTAAGATATTCTCAAGCCAATGAGAATATCTATGAACCCAAAAATAGCAAGCTCATCTCCATGTGCCTCCATCTTTTGGTCCATGCTCCATAGCTTGTGGAATGCTCCATGATCCTTAGCCTTGTGGAATCGTTAATTCTTTAGGCTTCTTCTTCTCCATCTTCAATATCATCTATTTTATCTAATACTAGCTAGCATTTATATTAAATAAAATATCTCACAAGTTGAGAAGAAGATCGGCTCGCAGGCCGTAAAACCTACTTAACTATTAGATTAATTTTATCAGCTCGCAGGCCGTAAAATAAACCACAAAATAAACATCCACAACAAACCACAACCTAAGGTCATATCCAACCACCATGCATATAACACATAAATAGTTAAAATCCAATTTTAACGCGCTTGGTCAATTTTAGTTGATTTTGGATGAAATAGGGTCAAAACGGTCAAAGAGGGCCCACCATTACTTGGCCAAAACCCTAAAGGACAGCCACAAGGCCTTGGGGCCAGCCGTGCCCTAGCCCACACAGCTAGGCCGTGCGCTAGGGAGGCTCGGCCCCTTGGCCGTGGCTTTCTTGGGCAGCAAGGTGGAGAGGGGCGGTCCCCTAGGGGGGGCGAACCTCTTATGGGAGTTGTTTCCATAAACAACTTCCTACTTGTTTCCCAAGTTTAGTTGTTTCCATAAACAACTTCCTTCTTGTTGCCCAAGTTTAGTTGTTTCCAAAACAACTTCTTCCTTGTTGCCCAAGTTTAATTGTTTCCAAAACAACTTCTTCCTTGTTGCCCAAGTTTAGTTGTTTCCAAGTTTGAAAAACACCTTTTACCAACGATAGTGAAAACGCCTTTTTCAAAACACCTTTTTCACTACAGAACGATAGTGAAGGATTCTAGTATTGACATACCTTTGAGTTCTCCTGTGATGACTTCTCACGTGAAATAGTGTTCACGTTTCTACGGATAGTCCACTCCTAGGATTGAATTCGGATCCTTCAAGCCTTTTTGCTAACTAGGATTGAAGGAGGAAGAGGAAGAAGATCACACAACGAACACCAACAAGAGGGGGATCGGCCCTCTATGTGGCCGACGGGGTAGGGGCGAACCAAGGGAAGGTTCGGCCCTTTTTGGTCTTGCTCTCTCTCCATGCTTATCTCTCCCACTCAATGTGTTATGAGCATCAGTGTGGGAAGGAAGCTAGGAGTGTCCTTTATATAGTCCAACAACTCCTTGTTGACTGCATAAAAGCCCCTATCATAATCATGTCCATACACGAATTAGTCCAACTTGCAAATTAGTCCTACTAAGTTTGCAAGTAGTTGCGTATTGATCCTTCTAATTAATTAATAATATTAATTAATTCTCATGTCCGGTCTAATCCATAGTGAGTGTAACCCCCATAGGTTTCTACTTGGTTGGTAGTAACTAGTACTAACATGGAGCGGCCTCTAGCAAGACATCCACGCTACCTAACTAATAGAAATAGTCATCCGACAAACCTTGTGCCCAATGTTCATGTATTGTATTATCCCTTTGTCTCCATATCCGGATTGGTCACGAGACATATAAGTCACACTCGTATATCCGATTCATAGTTCCTCGTTCCTGGGAATATGCTTATCCGTGCAGATAATATCAATATCCACATTGATTTATCTGAGTCTGGCCATACACTCTATAAGCACAATCCCTCGACTGGCCCATGGTTATTTACT
Organism: Linanthus parryae; assembly: GCA_023055425.1. NCBI lineage: Eukaryota > Viridiplantae > Streptophyta > Magnoliopsida > Ericales > Polemoniaceae > Linanthus > Linanthus parryae. The sequence continues at coordinate 44,760,527 of JALGPY010000009.1, forward strand.
CCCATTATGTGGGAGGGACAATTCGTGTCTAGGTCACTATGATCTCTAAGCTTGCTTCCTATCATGCCCGATAACTACCTTTATAGTTACCCAGTTACGGTGTAACGTTTGATAATATCAAAGCATGATATTTCACAGCTAGAGTATCTATTGACTTCAAGTCTAAGGATTACAATACTATTAGCACTGCGAGAAGCGCTTGTAACTTTAACATAATCTAATGTAGCCTTCTCGTCGTGGGTCAATCCAGCATGCCATTACTCTTAATGCATACCCATGTGTTCGATCTTGATATCTCCATATCAATCCAACCCATACTAGTCTATAGTTGATTGTCCTGTTAATCAATATAATCGACTAGGGTTATTTAAGAATATAACATTTATATTCTAAGGACTTCATTCATGTTAACATATCTCCATATCGACAACATAATGAATAGTAAGTCCATTATATTTGTCACGATAAATTGATTGCCTCTAGGGCACAATTCTAACAATTAGTCCTACTAAGTTTGCAAATAGTTGCGTATTGATCATTCTAATTAATTAATCATATTAATTATTTCCAAATCCGGCATAATCCATAGGGAGTTTGACCCCAGAGCTTCCTACTTAGTTGGTAGTAACAAATACTAACATAGAGCGACCTCTAGCAAGACATACACGCCACCCAACTAATAAAAATAGTCATCCGACAAACCTTGCGCCCAATGTTCATGTATTGTGTTATCCCTTTGTCTCCATATCCGGATTGGACACGAGACATATTAGTCACACTCGTATATCCAACTCATAGTTCCTCGATCCTTGGAATATGTTTATCCGTGCAGATAACATCAATGTCTCCATATTGATTTATCTGAGTCTCGCCAGACATTCTATAAGAAACATCCCTCGAGTGGCCCATGGATATTTACTCCCATTATGTGGGGGGGGGGGGGGGACAAATCATGTCTACGTCACTATGATCTCTAAGCTTGCTTCCTATCATACCCGATAACTACATTTATAGTTACCCGATTAAGGCACGGTGTTTGATGATATCAAAGCATGATATTTCATAACTAGAGTATCTAGTGACTTCAAGTCTAAGGATTACAATACCATTAGCACTACGAGAAGCACTTGGGACTTTACATAATCTAATGTAGCCTTCTCGTCGTGGGTTAATCCAGCATGCCAATACTCTTAATGCATACCCATGTGTTGGATCGTGATATCTCCATATCAATCCAGCCCCATACTAGTCTATAGCTGATTGTCATGTTAATCAATATAATCGACTAGGGATATTTAAGAATATAACATTTATATTCTAAGGACTTCATTCATGTTAATATATCTCCATATCGATAACATAATGAATATTAAGTCAATATATATTTGTCACGATAAATTGATTGCCTGAAGGGCACAATTCCAACAATATATACACAAACTATCTCATTTAGAAGGTTTATAATTCTCATGATTTTATTGTTTGCAGCTGTAAGCTTGCGAATAAACACACCGATTACAATATGATTTAAAAAAAACATTTGTATGAGGAAGAAGAAGAAGAAGAAGAAGAAGAAGAAGAAGAAGAAGAAGAAGAAGAAGAAGAAGAAGAAGAAGAAGAAGAAGAAGAAGAAGAAGAAGAAATATTGAAACCTCAATTAAATTTGCCGCATTGTATGGTACTCTATAGGTGTAAGAATTTCCAGTTTATTTACTGCAAGAAATCGAAATAATAACATTTTTTTCTTTTCAATTATATTGAGGATAGGGTATGAAAATATATAGTTAATATGAATCTAACATTAACATTACATTGCATTGAGATAATAAGTTTTTATTATTAACATACTACAATTTAAAGATCTTTATTGACATAACTCAATAAATTACTATTGTATACAGTAGTATTAAAAATATTGGGAGATAGAATTAAATAAATTATTACTACAATGCTAATTAGTTTATATATTCATCGTGTGTAGTATTAGTGGTTTCAACAATGCTTGGCTTATCAATTTAATTATAGACCAAAATTATGGGAATTTCAATCAAGCAGACACCCCTTTCTGGAATGCCTCTCCAAATGGAGTTTTTACAGTCTCTTCTGCATATTCCCTCCTTAATTATTATAATTATTCTCCAAACTTATCCTCTTCTCCAATCCAGTTTAAGTCTATCAGCTATGATGTTAAGTGGAATAGGCTGTGGAAATCTGGCTTACCTAACAATATTATTGGTCTTCTATGGCGTATCCTAACTAACTCCCTCCCCACTCTTGTTAATCTTAATTCGAAATTTAGTAATTGTAATCCTATTTGTCCTTTCTGTAACCTGCATCCTGAAACCTCTTCCAACTTATTCTTGCATTGTCCAAGGGCTCAAGGATTATGGGATAAAGCTAATTTCGTTATTCCTACTTCTCCCTCCACTGATATTTATTATTGGATTAAAAGTTGGTTAAGATAAAAAAAAGCTTTGCAGGCTAAGCCAAATTGGCATTGGCCTCCAGTTATTTTGTGGACCTTATGGATTACCAAGAATAAGTTGGTTTTCAACAAGGAGTGCTCTTCTTTGGATCAGCTGTTTCTCCAAGCTCAGGATCTAAGTTTTATTTTTAAAGGCCTTTAATGGTTCTTATTCCTGAATTTTTTTTATGTTATTATTCAGAATTGTCAGAGATGGTTGAAGTTGCAGTTGTTGATGGAGCCCCCTCTTGGGTTAATGCTTGGTCTCAGTTAGCTGCTTGCTGCAGTGTTCAGCCTGTGGTTGAGGTCAGGCCTCTTGCCTCCTTTCCCCCTGTTGTTGTCTCTATGGGTGAAGATCCAGTGTTTGATCTTTCTTCTCAGGACTCTGTGGAGAAAGTTGTGTTTCTTCCGTCCTGCCCAGGGCTTCCTCTTGGTGGTGCCTATGATGTTCCAATCCCAGCTCAGGCGGATGCAGTTGCTCCTCCCCCTCTTCTAGAGTCCTCTGTCAATATGGACGCTATTGTCCCCTATATTATGGATTAGTTTCACTTAGTTTCTTGATGTTTCTAGTTGTAATATTTGGCTCTATCTAGCTCTCTTGTTTTTCCTTGAACTTCTGGTCTTGGTTTGGCCCTCTTTTGTTCTTTGTTTGCTCTCTTGGTGAGGACTTGTTGTGGTTGGTTTGGTAATTCTGTCGTCTAGTTTCGTTAGCTATATGCATATGAAATGTTCTTGTATTTTGCTATTCTCTAATGAAGTTCTGTATGTTCGAAAAAAAAAACAACGCTTCGCATTTTTGACACATCTAAGATATATGGAAAAATCTCACACGTAGTGCCCATTGTTTGAACTTACTGTGGGTTTAGTACCCATACTTTTTTTTAAAGAAAAGCAGCTTCTATTCATTCGGAAGAGGTGGGTTTGATAACCCAATTACATCTAATTCTAGAAACTAAAAGGCCCAAAATGGGTTGCTACCTAGCCATACATATTTGTTTGGAACAAACAATTCAAAATTTACAAACTCGTGAGCGACGGTATATGTGGAACGATTGCTATAGGTGAAGGAAATAATGCTGAATCTCGTCGCGAGAGAACGTATATCGCGAATTATATCTCCAGTTTCCGATTTATCCCTCCGAAAGTCCTTATTGATTAAAGCATTAATAATTGTCTTTGCATCCGACTCAATAATGATGTGTCTTTTGCCAAATTCAGCAGCTAACAACAGTCCATTTTTTATTGCATGGGTCTCAGCTTCTCTTGCGGTAGAGGCTGTTTGGAGCGGACAAGCCAGCGCAACAGAGCACAAACCGCGCGAGTCACGTATCACTGCTCCACAAGCAGCTTGACCCGAGGACGGCAAGAATGCCCCGTCAGTGTTTATTTTCACATGCGGGTCAGTCGGTGCAGTCCATCTGGTGGGACTTGAGGCCACTGCCGGATCAGTTCGCTGAGCCTGGGTGTGCCCTCCAGAGATGTAGTCCAGCTGGGAGGAAATGGCACAGCACCACTCATCACATTTTAGACCCCTATTCAGAAATTTTAAGACAATACTTCAGCCTCATAATTTCAGGATATTTGTTATTTTTGTCAAAATTAATTTTTCTTTTAGCTTTTTGAGTCTGGCTTGCAGATTGTTTTTGATAGATTGCTAATTATTGAAGTATTTTTAAAGAAAACATTGAGATTTCCCTTATGTTTTTCACCCTCCTGTTTGCTTCTGTTGCTTGATCACGCTACTCGCCTGTCATTACTCGTGCTATAGAGATGTTTCAGAGGGGTCCAAAAATTGAGAGCATTGAATTCAGATTATCAGAATGATAGGAGATTTCCGCCTTTTATATGCACAGAGTTATAATTTTTCACTGTTTCACCGTTATTCTACACGTGTACCAAAGTTATACACGTTTCTTTTAATGAAATTTTACACGTTTACCAAAAACTGTTCCACCGTTATTGTTTCTTCTTTTATGAAAACGCGGTTATTGTTTAGTTAACTATAAGAAAGCACAATAACCCAACGCCACGGCACGCGCCGAGCTGACTAGGCGGCGACGCGCATGCGAACGTTTGTAATTGTAAGTCATCCATCATCTCTTCTTAACAAAATTGTTACGCCAACGGGCTTGCTCCTTTTTTCAAACTTAAAGATAGATAAACTATTCTCACTCTCCCTTCAGTGTGTACTCTTTCATTTTTTTTAAATGACAAAAAAGCCCAATTTCAACGCCTCATTCCACATTCCTTTACACCTAGCTTAGGAGTAGGTGCACGTTTTGTGAGCTCACAAGTGAAACGGGATCCACAGTTGGATCTAAAATCATATTTTTCAAATACTTCCATCAATCTATATACCTATGGTGATTCTGCATTAAAGATAAGAAAGATTACTTGATTAAGAACTTCCGGCAGACGGAAATTGGGCAAAAGGCGCACCTCCTATGGCGACATGCATGAAGAATCTCCAACAGTACTACGCATTCGCCTTTTTTGTCCTTTCATTTCTAAGAGTTCATAACACAGAACACTATCTTTTCACTATTTAGTTTGTACAGAGCGTAAGAAATATCCCAAGCTTACCAAACAAAGTATTTACCAGTACATAAACAAATTGACACAAAAAATGATCAGATTATCCACAAGTACGTATGACTCGGAATCTAATTTCAGGTGCAAATTGCAGAAAGAAATGAACAATCATATAGATTCCTCCGCGAAAATAAGGACATTGATTCTGTGTCCCCCAATTCAACAAAAATATTGACATATGTAGGAAGAGGGGGCACATCTTGTTCCTACTTGGTGACTAAGATCATTACCTAATCAGCTTGAATTTAAGAAAAAACATCATACTTTACAGTGCTGACTAGATGGACTACTAGTTGTAGTTCTGTCAACGGGTGGTTGGTTCAAGAGGTACGAGTTCATAACAAAACCATTGACTTCAGAAGCAAATCTCGTCTGTGGCTTACTGCTAGAGAACATATTACACGAGATTGTTCAAGAGAGGAATATTCGGGGCCATAAGGGGCGTTAAAGATGGAGGCAATCGGGTCATTGCAGGCATCGGCATAGTCAACTGTGCTGAAAGAGTCTCTGGTACTCTCAGTGGTGAAAGATGCTTCGTCTGAACTTGTGAAGATGGAGAAATCACTGGATGTTGCATCTGAGAACTCCATGTTATGTGACTCAGGATAACTCTCCATGTTCCGGTTCATCATTCGAAGATTTGCTGAAGTCTCTCGCCGGTCAAGTGGCAACTGGATTTGCTCTGACCAGGTCTTGAGGACTTGTGACTCTTTTGATGATTGGTGTGAGGAATGTTTCCCGGATGAAGCTTTTGCTGGATGAGGGCATGACCTACATTGCCAAATCAAGGTGATATCAGTTGTAAATCCATTTTGATGCAATGCATTGACAATGTACATGATGAATTTAAATCATGTTACCGAACTGATCTGTTCACTAGCGCGGCGTTACACTTCTGATTTACTACTTTAAGGGCTACACAGTAGCTTCCACGGATTCTTGCAAAAACAAATCATGTCTCAGTTCAACTAGGGTTGGCCACATGGATCAAACTACTCCAGTTTTGTCTTCCCTGGGACAACTGCTCACTTTGGTGTAATTTTGACCTAGTCTTGTCTTGTTTTGTCGGATTGGTGCATCCAAGGAGTAACATGACCAAGTCACCGTAACGATTAACAAATTGTTTCATGTTGGTGCAACGTCTTGATTCCTTCTAATTGTGCTATTGCATAACTTATCTTTCTTGGTTACCCAACTCATCCACCTAAGCATTCGCATTTATGCTAAACTCATTTTTTAGTGTATCTGTAGTCTGTACTTAGTTGTCCAACACTTGATCCATACTTGTGGTTGGGAGATTGTTTCCATCCGCGAAAATCCTTTTTTTTTTGGCAAAAATTCAACTTATATCACCAGTTTACAAGGTGATGAAGCCAACTAAAAGTCCACGAGCTGTTAAATCTAATGGTTTACACCTTTTATTTTATAATGAAAAATATATTCCATCAAATAGAGTACAACAACTATAGCGGTAATTACAGTGGTTTACCCTCAAATGATGTCACTAGCCTTTAATGCCCTCTTCTTCACAGATGAGACATGTTAAGCCATTTACCTTCGCAAACAGACATCGGGAGTTTAAAGATAGAAGAAGTGTAAACAGGGAGGGTGGATAGGACAGGTTTTGCAGGGGTGAGGTGACCCGCACTGTTAAGCCATTTGCCTTGCCATCCTGAGATGCGTATGGTGGCGTGATCTTTGGTGAATCGGAAAAAGGATTTCCGATTTACCCCTGGGTTGGTTGGGAGGCCGAGGTAGCGGGTGGGGTTGTCAGTTTGGGGGTAGGGGAGGCGTCTGGCTATTGTTTGGATCGTTCGGAGGGTTGAGTTTGGGCTAAGTACAACGGAGGTTTTGTCATTGTTGATCGCTTGTCCTGAGGCCTTGCAGAATTCCTCTAGGGTTTTGGCTAGGTGGATGCTGCTTGGGTTTGTCAAAAACTTTGCAACTACTAAGTACTCACTTAAAGAAATGACTACTCTGATTCCAACTCAAACTGAAGAAAATCTATGCACCATTCTAGAAACTCCCATGTGAACTCTGCTAATGACACTATGTCACCAAATAATGCAACAGGCTCCAGCTTCAAGTTTAAGTAAGTGGACTCTTACACACACAACAAGTATTCTTGCAGGAGACTCAAATAAGTCAAGAGGATGTGTTCAACAGCACTGTTTCAACTCCTCGTAACAGGGTCTTCAGATATTTATTTTCAACTAAAGATACACTCACTGGCGGATCCATGTACTGCAGAGCCCCCACTCAATTTTTTGAAAATGCAATTTGATCCTATATCTTTTCCAATAAATTCGTTTTCGCCCCCACTGAAATCGAGCAATGACCCCAATACCTATGTTTATTCATCAAAATGTCATCTTTTTTAAATTAATCCCCCACTGAGACAGAATCCTAGATCCGCCCCTGGATATCTTGCATACCTTTGTTAGCAAAGGGAAAAGAATTGTCAGCATATTCACCACAATAAATGGACTCTCCAAAGTTCAAATGTGACATTTCCAATAAGCTAAACTGAATTAAACAAAATTTCAACCGTAAGAAGACTAGTTGCATCTTCAAGTGCAAATATATACTATTCAGACAAACAATCCGTGAAGCCAACAAGTTGACTCTCCAACTTCTGAAATCAGGAAAAGAACTCAGATGAGTAAGGAAACATCACATCCAAGCCGCAGAAACCACCTGCTGCCTTTTACAGCCAATGGGCATCGGATCTGTCACATTCTTCTTCATGGTTTTATGCCCAAAAAAGCTTTCCCACCAAATTTCACCACCGTGATTGTGACAAGAAAAATATTCATTTTCCGAGGTTATTCATTTATCTAACATTCACTTATCGAGGTTTTACTGTAACTTTTAGTGGCCCAAACTAAAGGGAAAAGAACATCAATCAGCTAACATACAGGCCACAACTTCAGCTTCTCTGATTCAAGACCATATTTATTAAACTGAAACCTTACTCTGAGCAAAGCAGTCTACGTAAAAAAAAATTACTTTCTACTCGAAAGAAATCGAAAGGGAAGTTAAGTATGATACAATTCAACTGTTACGTATCATGGGCAGACTAGGAACCAGACAGCAAACAATATCACATACTCAGCACTGTTTCATGCTAGGTTTGACTTTCTTCAGAAGGATAAATGCACTGTTTTATGTTACAAACAATGGCTTTCCTAGTTGTATTACCGATTTCAGTAGACACCCCCACTGACAACAGTTTTAGGGTTCACCAGTGAAATACACACATTATAAGTTCAAAGTTCAAACACACAAAAAGATAAGGATTCTATGAAGATGTTGACCAAAAACTAATGAACTCTGTCCACATTAGGTTACGTGGACAGACTAGGAATCAGTAACCATTTACTGGTATCTTAGTCATGTGGACATATACTAGAAGCTCGGCACAGCTAAAAAGTAGTAGCACCAGGAGATCATCTAGATAGTGTAAACCCATCATAAGTACCTGTTATGATTCGTCACCTTCCTCTCTGTCTTCAACAAGGTAATACTAGATTTTACAGTCATAACAGAATTCTCAGCTGGCAGTTAACTAAGTGCTAATTGCTCAAAGGATAAGTTACATGGAATAATTGCTCAAAGTGCTAATCTTCAAGTTACTATGATCCACTAAGTTTGATCTAACCATGAATTAGTTTTTTATCCCATTTACAGATTTAGATAACTGAAGCCCTTGCAGAGAGAAATGTGCAGTTCCAATACACAGACAAAGCTTCTTTCTACACGAGAGAACGAACAGATCTTGGGAAAAATTTGTTTGATAGTTGTAGAGTCATAAGTTCATAAGACTAGCAATACTTCATGGTAAGAAAAGAAAGAATTGATGAAGAGCCAAACGCAGATATTAGCATTTCACACAGGCCTGAAGAACGCTGATGAATTGCTTGCTGTCTTTGAAATGTCTATGCAATTGCCACAGCTATGCCTACTACTCGACCTGCATCAATCTTTCTATGTGTATTACTTAGTTGCTTCCCACTCATGGTTAAAACAAATGAACATTTAACCTAATCAATCACAGTACTTATATTCTGAGAACAATTTCTGAATTTCATGTGCTTTATCTGAGTGAGGTATACGGGTTTAGAATTGAAAGTCGGCCATAGAAAAACAATCAATAAGTACTTGCAAGTGAATTTATATACACAAATTGTCAAAGACCAACCAGTAGGTTACTATGATAAAGTTAAAGCATTAGTCAAAGACCAAACAGTACCTAGGTTACTATGATAAAGTTACAGCATTAATATGCCCTTGCAGATATCAATAGGAAACAACTACTTACAGAATTTGTTGCTTTCACATGATTGAGGGTTTAATTTCAACAACATTGTCTTTGGTCGTAGTTTCATTAATTGAGTATAGGGTAGAGATGAGTCCACTTGCCCAGCAGAAGTATCACCTCAATAAAATGTTCCTGATCACCAAAAATGCAATATACTCCCAATTGCAAGGAATTATCCAAATTATTTTTTTCATATCCATGTTTCAAACAGAAACAGATAAACAAGCAATTTCTGTTTTACAGATTAAGGGTACGTATACAGAATAAGCAAACCCATGATTCTACAAAGGTAATCAAGCGGAGAGTAAAATTAGCACAATATGATACATTCAGATTGAGATAGAGCATTTCCTTGTATTTTCGAAATACATTAGAAGAGGCACGGAACTTCAAGACCTCAACCTCCACAACCTCCGCAACCACCACCGCCACAACCACCACCACAGCCACCACCACCATCACAGCCGCCACCACCGCCTGACCCACTGTCACCGAGACCACCGCAACCAGAACTACTGACTACAGCTGATGTGGCAGCAGTAACAGCCACAGCAGCAGCAGCGCCTCCCAGAATAACCATTCCTCCATCTCTAGTACCACTGCTTTTAGCCTTTTCACCTCTTTCGATGTCACGATGCGCTTGTTGAGACGGAGGAGGCACCGCATTCCCTGTGGTTGAAGGTACATGCTGTTTCTCTTTTCGCAGGTTTTTCCAGAGACAACACAAAAACCAAACTGGACCCCCTACAGTCATTAAACCAAAGACTATGAGAGGAATAATGTATGCCTTCAAACCAGCACTGCTTTTGTATCTAGTATGTCGTGTTTTCGTATATGGTACAATCATCCAGCATCGCTTTTATATGGCAATACCGAATAAGCTTGAAGCACAATTTTCCAACCATAGAAATTGTGCTACATACATTGATCTTTCCAAACAAAAAAGACATGCAACAGCTCATTAAGGATGTTTCTCAGTTGATATTGGGTATTTGCTTGTTCATAAACAATGACTCGTCCAAACAAAAAAGTCAACCGAATAGAGAAGACTAGTATACAACTTCAAGTCACAACTTTGTGCGTGTGTGATGGTTTTTTTACAAAGTTTGCCATAGAGTAGAGAACATTGAAGTTTAGTTTGGGTCTAAGAGATTGTTTCCCTGGAAGATCTCATGGTAAGGTTGTAAATGGAGACCAATACGATAAGAATGATCCGAGTAATTAAAATTCATGTTGGTTATCAATGTAAATAATAAATTTACTTGAAGGAATATTTGAGGGGAAGACGAGCAGCGAGTACAGTGCAACAATCATTTTCCTTGATTCCAACTTAAACTTGAGCAAGTCTATGCATCTAGAAACTCCCAAGTCAACTCAATAAACAAAGTCATGCAACAGCTCTACAACAAATGGAAAAGGCTCGGTGAGATAATAAAGCTGCAAAATATGATTGACAGAATTGGAATCAGGCAGCATTGATGGCATATTGAATCGATGTATCTAGAAGTACATTTGTAATTAGTTCCACCAACCAAGGTTTGGTTTAGCCTTCACAATCACATCATAGTTTCATTCAGTCAATGGCCTTGCAGCCTGACCGAAGCAGGATCTTAGTTAAGATTAAGTTATTGGACTCCTACAGATGTATGGGATAAGTCAAAAATACCGTTTCAGTTCTTCCTAACAGGATCTTCATAAATTTTATTTTCAGCTAAACATACACTAATAATGTATAAAGTGTCTAGGTTGCATATGTTGCTTGGCAAATACCACCATTGGCAGAATATAATATAGATACAAAGGAAACCTAGAAAGTTGGCCATCTGGTCGTCGTGCACTGGAGCACAAGTAATAATACTTGATTGCACAAGTGTAACCAATATGCATTACTAAGTCCCGGTAAGATAGCTAAAAGGACCTTAAGAATGTGATGTTGGTAGTTCCCTTGCACTTAAATTTGATAACCCTGGCATCCCGGTAAGTGTGTTTCCAAAACTTCATCCCTCCATCTTCTGTTGGCGTTATTTGTTGCCATTACTAGATGGAGACCGTATCAATTAGCCTTGCCAAAGCCTTGTGTACCTTTGTTAGCCAAGGGAAAAGATGTGTCACCATATTAACCATACTACCACAGTAAATTAACTCTCCAAAGTTAAAATAACATACACTGAACTAAACCTAGTTTTGACGTTGAGTAGACTAATTGCATCTTCAAGTGCAAATATACACTATTAGACAAACAAAACGTGAAGCCAATAAATGGACTCTTCAATTTCTTAAACCAGGAAACGAACTCAGATGAGTTTAGTGCCCACACGAAAGACCACCAGCTGCATTACACAGGGCAGTAAATGGGCACCGGGTCAGTCACACTCTTCTTCATGGTTCAGTGCCCAAGAAAAGCTATTCTACCAAGTTTTACCTCCGTGACTCTGAGAAGAGTTGTAAATTTATTCCTATTAACTGTACATACAAACACACAAGTTACGCTCAATTAAAAAAATAAGTAACACATCTGTCCAGAGATAGATAGAAATCTGTCAAATTCTACATGAAACTGAAGAACCGTCCTTCAACCCCCTTCCTAACTCTATGATGTTAAACACAAAACTATTTACTGAATTAAAAAACTCACAGGCACAAATACATACAAATAGCAAAAGAAAAATATATGGGTGGGTACCAAACCCAATTAATAAAACAGCAATATATTTTCTCCAAAAACATACAAAGTCATCTACTTCAATGGTTCACTCCCGGAAGTATGATTTCTTGGCAAAAAAATGGTCTTTAACATCTTAGATACTCAATAAGCATATAGAATGCATAAAGTTAGCCACTGTTATAGTAGCCCCCGGAAGAAAACGCCTTTTGGGTTCACTCCTAGAAGCAGAGGATTTCTTGACAAAAAGTACTGATCTTTTGCAACAGTAACATCTTAATTCCTCAATAGGCATGTAAAACAAATGAAGTTATCCATTGTTCGAGTAGCCCCAGCAAGAACAGTTGAAGTTTGACATTGATAAATACACACAGAATGGAGATGCAAAGATGCTGAGGAAATTGGAATTAATATTCACAATGGATTATGAAACAGTACCTCATCAATAATGTAAGGAGCAACCGGAGAGGAAGGAGACACACGTTGGATCCTGAGACAGAGCAAACGAGATCAGTTAGTTCAATGTTGAAACGAAAGGATCAATTACAAGGAGGGGCCGTCCAATTAAACGATACAATTACAAAGATCTAGCTCCCCAGCCCCAAAGCCGTTCCGTACATTTTCCACGATGCATCAAAATTAATTTTCACCAAACCCACAGGAGGGGCCGTCCAAACAGTAGGTCAAAAATCTCAGAAAGAAGCCAAATCCTCCAACTTGCCAGTGGTTCTTACCTCTTTGCACCATCTATAATAATCCATGCAATCCGAGACAACTCTCTCCGGTGATTTTCCGCTTTGATGAAAAAATTGCTCATTTCTATTTCTCCAAATCGCCCGACTCCTAAGGCAAATTTTTCGCGAGTTTCTTCACTTCCCTTTGAAAACACATCTACCAACCAATCTCGGATATTCCCTCGCTGTGAGTCCAAAAAATCAGCACCCATCACAAGACTCCATACCTGACGTGAATGATCGCATTTGCAGAAGAGAGGACTAACCGTTTCTACCTCCTCGCAAAGATGACACAAATCCGGGATATTAACGCCCCTATCAATAAGCTTGCTAGCCACCGGAAGTGATGAATGCCAAATCCTCCAGCACGGTAACAAAATCCTCTTCTGATTCTTCGTACGCCACAAATTATTAAGCCAAGAACAGTTTGAGAAAGAGCCCGACGAAGAAGGGTAAGGGTCTGACCGAGAACGTTGAGCTTTATACCCGGAGCTCACCGTGCGTACCGTTATCTGAGAAAACCCAGTACGAAGAGTCGGGTTCCACGCTCGGACCAATAGGAGTTGACAGTACTGAACCAACATCGATCGGCCAGAGCAATTTCCGAACTTTGTTTTCGTCCCATTGCACCCCGTTTGTATGAATAAGCTCACTGACTTTTAAATCCTCCATTCCTGTTGGACAGGTGGTTATGACACTATACGTGTCTGGCCGCATAACCCATTTGTCGCCGAAAACCTTCACATCTCTACCATTCTTGATCTTCCGTACCAGACCACTCTTTACAAGATCTCGGCCCGCCAAGATACTCTTAAAAGCATAAGAGACTTGTGCATTTTTCTTTAGCTTAAAGTCAAGAAAGGAAGTGTTACGAAAATATTTAGCTTTAAAAACACGACTCACCAAAGAGTTTGGATTATTGATGAAACGCCAAGACTGTTTTACAAGTATTGCCTTATTGAAGTCCTGAAAGTCACGAAAACCGAGTCCTCCTTCTTCTTTATATCTCTTCAATTTATCCCACCCAACCCAGTGAATCTTTCTTCTCTCTGACCGTCTCAACCTCCCCCCCCCCCATATTGTCGAATCAGTCGTTCAATATCATGTCAAATCTTGACAGGAAGAAGGAAGCAGCTCACCGTATAAGTTGAGATTGCCTGAGCAACCGATTTTATATGGACTTCCTTTCCGGTCGATGATAAAGATGCACCCTTCCAACCTTTCAGCTTCTGTGAACTTTTCTCAACCACTGGACTGAAACTTGCTAGCATTACGACTTCTTCCTACCTGGGTGGGGAGACCCAAATAGCAATCATGCTGAGCCTCAATAGGAACGCCACACAAAGCACTGAGGGAGTGGCGCACCTCCTCAGAAACGTTGTCGGAGAAGACAACCGACGACTTTTGCAAATTAAGTGTTTGCCCTGACACAATCTCATAATTGTTCAGAATCCCTCGCAAAGCCTGAATCTCTTCTGTTGTGGCCTTTGCAAACAAAAGATTGTCGTCCGCAAAGAAAAGATGAGAAATAACTGTTTCACCTCAATAAGTACATCCAAGTGAGTTTATATACACAGATAGCCAAAGACCAACCCGTAGTTATGAAAGTTAGAGCATAAATATTGCATATGTAGATATCAATAGGCAACAATTATTTATAGAATTTGTTGAGTTTACATGTTTGAGGGTTTACTTGCATCAACATATGTTTGGTTGTAAATTGTAATTTCAATAATTGGGTTTGGGGTAAGAGACAAGTCCACTTGGCCCACATGAAGCATCTTCACGTCCAATGTTCCTGATCACCAAAAATGCTTACATAATATGCTTCCACCTACAGAGACTTATCCAAATTGTATGTTATATATAATTTTCAACTGTGTTACAAACAGCAACAGAAACAGATAACAAATGATTTCCGTTTTACAAATTGAAGGGACAGATACAGAACAAGAAAACCCATGATTCTACAAAGGTAACCAATCAGAGCAAAAGTAGCACAATATGACCCATTCAGATTGATATTTTTTAATTTATGATGGAACATTAGAAGAGGTGTGGAACTTCAGGACCTCAACCTCCTCCGCAACCTCCAATATGACATCCTCCACTGACGCCAGAACTACTGACTACAGGTGCTGTGGCAGCAGTAACAGCCACAGCAGTAGCAGCGCCTCCCAGAATAACCATTTCTCCATCCTTACTACCACTGCTTCTAGCCTTCACACCTCTTGCAATATCAAGATACAATTGTTGAAACAAAGGAGGCAACGAAGGTCCATGCTGTTTCTTTTGTTGTCTGCCTTTCAAGAGATAACACAAATCTGTAATCCCTACAGCCAATGAACTACAGACTATGAGATAAATAATGTATGCCTTCATTTTTTGTATCTAGTATGTCGTATTTTCGTATATGGTACAATCATCCAGCACTGCTTTTATATGGCAATACCGGATAAGCTTGAAGCACAATTTTCCAACTATAGAAATTGTGCTGAAGTTTACATACATTGATTATTCCCACTTCAGAAAGTCAAGAGAAGACTATTATAAGAGTCAACTGAATAGAGAATACAAGTCGCAAATTGGTGGGTGTGGGATGCTTTTTTAATGAAGTTTGCCATAGAGTAGAGAAACTTCAAGTTTAGTTTGGGTCTGCGAGGTTGTTTCCCTGTAAATCTCATGGCAAGTTTGTAAACGGAGACAGAAAAGATAAGAATGATTCGAGTATTTAAAATTCATGTTGGTTATCATGTAAATTATGTTAAACTTGTAGGCATATTTAAGTAAACTTTGCAACTACTAAGTACTCACTTAAACAAATGACTACTCTGATTCCAACTCAAACTGAAGCAAGTTCATGCGCCATTCTAGAAACTCCCAAGTCAACTCAATAAACAAAGACAGGTAACAACAGCTCTACAACAAAAGGAAAAGGTTCAGTGAGAAAATAAAACTGCAAAGTGTCATTGACAGAGTTGTAATCAGGCAGCAAGTGGTGGCATATTGAATGATTGAATCGTGTATATGGAAGCATATCTACAAGTTGCACCAAACAAGGAATGGTTTAGCCTTCACAACCACAAGATAATTTCACTCTTCCAATCAGGAGTTGTAGCCTAATTCAACCAGGCTCCAGCTTCAAGTTCAAGTAAGTGGGCTCTTACACACACATCAAGTATTCTTGCAGGAGACCCAAATATCAAGAGAACGTGTTCAACAGCACTGTTTCGGTTCCATGTAACAGGGTCTTCAGATATTTTTATTTTCAACTAAAGATACACTTACACTGTATAAAGTGTTCTATGTCGCCTGGCAAATACCATAATCCCCAATATTTAATATCGATACAAAGGAAACTAAAAAATTGTCATCTTCATGTCCTCATACAGTGTATAATAATTGAGACTAGAACGCGCAAGTGCTGCCAATATGCATTACCAAGTCCAACTAAAATAGCTAAAAGTACCTTAAGAAAGTGGGATTGATGGTTGCCTTGTCTGATAGCCCTGTTGCCCGCAGGGGAAAGGATATTCGTTCGGTATTGAGCTTGAGACCTCTCAAAGGGAACACACCCTTGGACCCCTAGTCCTCACCAGAAAGCCAACCCCTTGGCATTAGAGTGTGTTTCCATCTTTTTTAGTGTCGGTCAGCCGTGCCAAAGCCTTGCATACCTTTGTTAGCAAAAGGGAAAAGAATTTTCAGCAAAATAACCAAAAAAATGGAATCTCCAAAGTTCAAATGTAACATTTCAGTAAGCTACACTGAATTATACCGAATTTCAACCTTGAGAAGACCAATTGCATCTTCAAGTGCAAATATATACTATTAGACAAACAAACCGTGAAGCCAACAAATTGACTCTCAAACTTCTTAAACCAGGAAGAGAACTCAGATGAGTAAGGAAACATCACATCGAAGCCACAGAAACTACCAGCTGCATTACACAGGGCAGTCAATGAGCATCCGATCTGTCACATTCTTCTTCATGGTTCAGTGCCCAAAAAAAGCTTTCCCACCAAATTCTACCACCGTGACTGTGACAAGAAAACTATTCACTTGGCGAGTTCGTTTATCGAACATTCATTTATCGAGGTTTTACTGAAACTTATAGTGGCCAAAACTAAAGGAAAAAGAAATTCAATCGTCTAACATTCAGGCCACAACTTGAGCATCTCTTATTTAAGAGCATATTAAACTGACTCCTTACTCTGAGCAAAGCAGTCTACGTACAAATTTTGTACTTTCTACTACAAAAGAAGACGAAAGGGAAGTTAAGTATGACACAATA
The DNA here is from genome assembly GCA_023055425.1 of Linanthus parryae. Classification (NCBI taxonomy): domain Eukaryota; kingdom Viridiplantae; phylum Streptophyta; class Magnoliopsida; order Ericales; family Polemoniaceae; genus Linanthus; species Linanthus parryae. The sequence continues at coordinate 44,777,591 of JALGPY010000009.1, forward strand.
TAACTGTTCCGTATTATGGGCAGACTAGGAATCAGACAGCAAACAATATGACATACTCAGCACCGTTTCACCTTAGGTTCGACTTTCTGCAGCAAGCTAAATGCACTGTTTTATGTAACAAATAAAAGCTTTCCTTTTTGTATTACAGATTTTGGTAGAAGCCCCAACTGAGAACATTATCAGGGTTCACCAGTAAACTACACACATTATAAGTTCAAACACATAAAAAGATAAGGATTCTATGAAGATGTTGACCAAAAACTTATGAACTCTGTCCACATTCGGTTCCATGGACAAACTAGGAATCAGTAACCAAATTGTATCTTAATCATGTGGACATATACTAGAAGCTCGGCACAGCTAAAAAGTAGTAGCACCAGGAGATCATCTAGATAGTGTAAACTCATCATAAGTACCTGTTATGGTTCATCACCTTCCTCTCTGTCTTCAACAAGGTAACACTTAGATTTTACAATCATGACAGAATTCTGAGCTGCCAGTTAACTAAGTGCTAATTGCTCCAATGATAAGTTACATGGAATAACTGCTCCAAGTGCTAATCTTCAAATTACTATGATCCACTAAGTTTGATCTAACCATTAATTGTTTTTTGATCCCATTTACAGATTTAGATAACTGAAGCCCTTGCATAGAGAAATGTGCAGTTCCAATACACAGACAAAGCTTCTTTCTACACGAGAGAAAGAACAAATCTTAGGAAAAATGAGTTTGATAGTTGTAGAGTAATAAGTTCATAAGACTAACAATATTTCATGGTAAGAAAAGAAAGAATTAATGAAGAAACAAACACAGATGTTAGCATTTCACACAGGCCTGAAGAACGCTGATGGATTGCTTGCTGTCTCTAAAATGTTTATGCAATTGCCACAGCTATGCCTACTGCCTAGTACTGGACCTGCATCAATCTTTCTATGTGTACTACTTAGTTGCTTCCCACTCATGGTTAAAAGAAATGAATAATTAACCTAATCAATCACAGTACTTATATTCTGAGAACAGTTTTCGAATTTCATGTGATTTATCTGAATAACTGAGGTATAAGGGTTTAAGATTGAAAGTCGGCCATAGAAAACAATCAATAAGTACTTGCAAGTGAATTTATATACACAAATTGTCAAAGACCAACCAGTAGGTTACTATGATAAAGTTAAAGCATAAATATACATTTGTAGATATCAATAGGAAACAACTATTTACAGAATTTGTTGCTTTCACAGGGTTGAGGGTTTAAATTCAACAGCATTGTCTTTGGTCGTAGTTTCAATAATTGAGTTTAGGGTAGAGATCAGTCCACTTGCCCACCAGAAGTATCACCTCAATATAATGTTCCTGGTCACCAAAAATGCTATATAACATACTCCCAGCTGCAAGGAATTATCCGAATTATTTATTTCATATCCATGTTTCAAACAGAAAGAGATAACAAGCAATTTCCTTTTTACAGATTAAGGGTACATATACAGAATAAGCAAACCCACGATTCTACAAAGTTAATCAAGCGGACAGTAAAATTTGCACAAAATGGCACATTCAAGTTGAGATAGAGTATCCCTTTTATTTACGAAATAACATTAGAAGAGGCACGGAACATCAAGACCTCAACCTCCACAGCCTCCACAACCACCACCACCACCACAGCCACCACCACCACCACAGCCGCCACCACCGCCTGACCCACTATCACCGGCACCACCACATCCACCAGAACTACTGACTGCAGCTGCTGTCGCAGCAGTAACAGCCACAGCAGCGCCTCCCAGAATAACCATTCCTCCATCTTTAGTAACACTGCTTTTAGCCTTCTCACCTCTTTCAATATCACGATGCCCTTGTTGAGGTGGAGGAGGCACCACATTCCTTGTTGTGGAAGGTACAGGCTGTTTCTTTTTTCGTCCGCCTTTCCAGAGACAACACAAAACTGTAATCGCTACAGCCACTGAACCGCAGACTATGAGAGCAATAACGTATGCCTTCATTTTTTTGTAACTAGTATGTCGTGTTTTCGTATGTGGTACAATCATCCAGCATTACTTTTATATGGAAATATGGGATAAGCTTAAAGGACAAATTTCCAACCATAGAAATTGTGCAGAAGTTTACATACATTGATCTTTCCAGCTTCAGGAAATATTAAGGATACTTCTCATTTGATATTGGGTATTTCCTTGTACATAAACAACGACTCATCCAAACAAAAATGTCAACCGAATAGAGAAGACTAGTATACAACTACAAGTCGCAAATTTGTGGGTGTGGGATGGCTTTTTGATGAATTTTGCTGTAGAGAGAAAGTTGAAGTTTAGTTTGGGTCTAAGAGATTGTTTCCCTGTACGATCTCATTGTAAGTTTGTAAATGGAGACAAAAACGATAAAAACGATTTGAGTAATTAAAATTCACATTGGTTATCAACGTAAAATAGATACTATGTTTACTTGTAGGCATATTTAAAGTACAGTGCAAGAGGGACAATTAGGACAACCTCTCTCTCTAAAACAAAACGCTCCCCAGAGAGAACCCTAGCCCCTTCTCCCTCAGCGGCGCCCGCCACCCACCTTCAGTAACCACCGTCGCCCCTCCGACCACGCCGCCACCCTCTTCTCAACAATCGCCGCTCCCCACCGGCGCCATTCGAGCCTCTCCTCTGCTCGTGCCGGCTTGCTCAGATCTGCGCAGCTCCGGCCTTTCGCCGGAATCGGAGTCGGTAGCGCCCCTCTCCGACGTCCCAGTGGGACTCCAGTAAGGGCTTTCAACTACCCTGATTCCTCTCCCGCCGCCGCGCCGCTGCCTTGGCCAGTTTCTCCGATGACCGCCTCCTCCTCGGATGCCGCTGCTGCTCCAGGGCTCTGTCGCTGCCTTCCTCTCCTCTCCGATGCTGCCTCCTTCCTTCCCCACCAGCCACCCCCCCCCCCCTTTCTCGGCTTCAACCCTAGGCCTGTACGCCCCTGCTATCTCCCCCCCCCCTCCCCCTGTTCTAGATCAGGCATTAGTGGCCGTCCCCCCCCCCCTCCCCCGGTTGTGGGGCTGCTCCCTACCCCTTGACTAGGCTGGACCACAGCCTGGTCAAGCCTCACGGAGTAGTCCCCTCACCGCCCACCGACGCCACTAATGCCGCGTCTACAACGGCTCTCCGGGAGATGACCAGGATGCGCCCATTTGCTTCTCGGGTCACCGATATTTGGGCCGGCTGGTGGCTCCTCTCTGGTGGTCCTTCGGCGATGCTTGGTGGCCCGGCTGACTCGTGGCGTAGCCTCTGCAGCAGCCACCCTCTGTCTAGGTCAAGGTGTGTCACTGTGTTTGGGCCGTTTCGTTGGGCTTTTCTTGCGGTTCTCTGAGGTAATTAGAGGCTCTTGGGCCTTATTGGGCCATATTTCTTTGCATAGGGTAGTTTTTGGGGCCTTCGAGCTTTTATCCCAATAGGTGAAGTCTGTTTCCAAGATGTGGCTTGTTTATGGTAGGAGTTTGGTTTTTTTCCTGTCTAGGGGTATGCCCCTTTGTGTTGTGTACTCGTTTATTATTGAATGATATCTTTCGTTGCCGGTGAAAAAAAGTACAGTGCAACAATCTCCTCTGATTCCAACTCAAACTTGAGCAAGTCTATGCACCATTCTAGAAACTCTTAAATCAACTTAGTAAACAAAGACAGGTAAGAAGACATGCAACAGCTCTACAACAAAAGGAAGAGGCTTGGTGAGATGTTAATAATAGTAATAGTACTTTTATGTAAATAAAAGTCCCACATCGGACTTAGTCTTAAGTTAGAACAATGTACATTGTTCTAACTTAAGACTAAGTCCGATGTGGGACTTAGTCTTAAGTAATAGTACATTGTTCTAACTTAAGACTAAGTCCGATGTGGGACTTTTATTTACATAAAAGTACTATTAGTATTAGATAAAACTGCAAAGTATCATTGAAAGAGTTGGAATCAGGCAGATAGTGGTGGCATATTGAATATATTTATCTAGAAGTACATCTGTAATTAGTTGCACCAACCAAGGTGTGGTTTAGCCTTCACAATCACATCATAGTTTCATTTAGTCAATGGCCTTGTAGCCTAATGGAACCAGAATCTTAGTTCAAGATTACGTCATTGGACTCCTACACATGTATCGGGTAAGTCAATAGGACGTGTTCAACAATACCATTTCAGTTCTTCCTAACATAATCTTCACAAAATTATTTTCAGCTAAACATACACTAATAGTGCATAAAGTGTCTAGGTTGCCTATGTTGCTTGGCAAATACCACTATTGCCGGAATATAATATAGATACAAAGGAAACCTAAGAAATTGGCCATCTTGTCCTCGTGCATTGGACCACAAGTGATACTTGATTGCACAAGTGTAGCCAATATGCATTAGCAAGTCCAGCTAAAATAGCTAAAAGTACCTTAAGAATGTGACACAATTTAACTGTTACGTATCATGGGCACTAGGAATTGAACAGCAAACAAGATCGCATAATCAGCACTGTTTCATGTTAGGTTGACTTTCTTCAGCAGGCTAAATGTACTGTTTTATGTTACCAAGAATGATTTTCCTTTTTGAATTACAGATTTTGGATAGTAGAAGCCCCAACTGATAACATTTTCAGGGTTCACCAGTTATATACATACATTATAAGTTCAAACACACAAAAAGACAAGAATTATATGAAGATGTTGACCAAATATGAACTCTGTACACATTAGGGTACGTGGACAGACTAGGAATCAGTAACCATTTAATGGTATCTTAGTCATGTGGACATATACTAGAAGCTCGGCACAGCCAAAAAGTAGTAGCACCAGGAGATCATCTAGATAGTGTAAACCCATCATAAGTACCTGTTATGATTCATCACCTTCCTCTCTGTCTTCAACAAGGTAACACTCAGATTTTACAGCCACAAATTTCAGCTGGCAGTTGACTAAGTGCTCAATAGCTTCACAGCGCACTTTGAGGGTAATCACTGTCTCTGAGTACCCGTTTCGAACACTCAAGTTGCGTAAGAGCATGTTATGTTGCTAACTTAAATTTATGAATTGATTGGTCATAAGGTTTTGTGAGTACAAAACTAAACACAACTTAATATATATTTCATATTGTTTCGAGGTTAAGATAACCTTGTTTAGTTTCTAATAATTTCTTTGATCTTTTAAAATTCTGAGCGCTAACATGATTCTTATGTATTTAACTTTTTGAAAAAGATACAAGATTCATTAATACTAAACAGAAATTGCATCCTTAGCCAAAGACCGCATAAGAAACAAAGGGGGGAGAACGTAAATACACAAAATTACAATCACCTGCCAACCCCAATGATTCCATTAAGGCTCTGTTTGGTTCGCAGTATAATGTTTTACAAGGGAAAATATTGTATGCGTAAAATGTTTTGTGTGAAAAACTTTCCCCGCAATTATTTTCTCGTGTTTGGTTGACTCTTGCCAAAACAGTGGGCCGTGACGGAAATGGCAGTGATGGGTGGCGGTGATGGGTCGTGGTGGAGGTAGGTGGTAGTGGTGGTGAAGGTGTTAGTATGAGTTGTTGTGCTCCTTCACTCTCCGGAAAATGGCTAACGGATTTGAAATGTGTAAATCATTTTACATCATTTGAGGGAAAACATTTACAGGAGAACATTTTACTTCCAACCAAACAGCACCAAAACACCAAAACAAGGGAAAACATTTTACAGGAAAATGTTTTACCACCAACCAAACGCAGCCTAAATGCGCTGGAATACTTCCCTCGCCATAAAACATACAGATGAATGCAGATCTTCTCTGATTAATTTCCTTGCCTCCTCCACTACCCTTCCAACTTCAGTTCACCACATCGGTGATGCAATTTCTTAATAGACTTGACTTCCAAATTACTATGATTCACTACGTTTGATATAACCATGAATTGTTCTTTTATCCCATTTACAGATTTAGATAACTGAACCCCTCCCATAGAACAATGTGCAGTTCTAATACAAAGACAATGTTTTTTTCTACACGAGAGAAAGAACAGATATTAGGAAAAAGGGGTTTGATGGTTGTAGAGTAATAAGTTCATAAGACTAACAATACTTCATGGTAAGAACAAGAAAGAATTGATGAAGAACCAAACAAAGATCTTAGGATTTCACACTGGCCTGAAGAACGCTGATGAGTTGCTTGCTGTCTCCGAACTGTCTATGCAATTGCCACAGCTATGCCTAGTACTGGACCTGTATCAATCTATTTATGTGTACTACTTAGTTGCTTCCCACTCATGGTTAAAAGAAATGAACAATTAACCTAATCAATCACAGTACTTAATATTCTGAGAACAATTTCTAAATTTCACGTGATTTATCTAAATAAGTGAGGCATAAGGGTTTAGAATTGAAAGTCGGCCATAGATAACATGAATAAGTACTTGCAAGTGAATTTATATACACAAATGGTTGCTTTCACATGTTTTGATGGTTTAATTTCAACAACATTGTCGCTGGTCGTAGTTTTGATAGTGGAGTATAGGGTAGAGATAAGTCTACTTACCCACCAAAAGTATCACCTTAATATAATGTTCTTGATAACCAAAAATGCTATATAATATACTACCAGCTGCAAGGAATTATTCAATTTATTTATTCCATATCCTTGTTACAAACAGATACAGATAACAAGCAATTTCCTTTTTACAGATTAAGGGTACATATACAGAATAAGCAAACCCATGATTCTACGAAGAGCAAAATTAGCACCATATGACACATCCAGATTGAGACAGAGCTCTTCCTTTTATTTACGAAATAACATTAGAAGAGGCACGGAATTTCAAGACCTCAACCTCCACAGCCTCCGCAACCTCCACCACCACAGCCACCACCGCCACAGCCGCCACCACCACCTGACCCACCATCACCGCCACCACATCCACCAGAACTACTGACTGCAGCTGCTGTCGCAACAGTAACAGCCACAGCAGCAGCAGCGCCTCCCAGAATAACCATTCCTCCATCTTTAGTAACACTGCTTTTAGCCTTCTCACCTCTTTCAATATCACGATGCGCTTGTTGAGGTGGAGGAGCCACTGCATTCCTTGTGGTGGAAGGTACATATTTCTTTTTTCGTCCGCCTTTCCAGAGACAACACAAAACTATAATCGCTACAGCCACTGAACCGCAGACTATGAGAGCAATTATGAATGCCTTCATTTTTTTGTAACTAGAATGTCGTGTTTTGTATATGGTACAATCATCCAGCGTTGCTTTTATATGGTGGATAAGCTTGAAGCACAATTTTCCAACCATAGAAATTGTGCAGAAGTTTACATTGATCTTTACAACTTCAGGAAATATTAAGGATGTTTCTGAGTTGATATTGGGCATTTCCTTGTACATAAACAATGACTCGTCCAAACAAAAAGTCAACCAAATAGAGAAGACTGGTATACAACTACAAGTCGCAAATTTGTGGGTGTGGGATGGCTTTTTGATGAATTTTGCTGTAGAGTAGAGAAAATTGAAGTTTGGTTTGGGTCTAAGAGATTGTTTCCCTGTAAGATGTAATTGTAAGTTTGTAAATGGAGACAAAAGCGATAAGCATGATTTGAATAATTAAAATTCATGTTGATTATCCATGTAAAATACTATGTTTACTTGTAGGCATAATCAAAGAATCATTTTCCTCTGATTCCAACTCAAACTTAAGCAAGTCTATGCACCATTCTAGAAACTCCCAAGTCAACTCAATAAACAAACACAGGTAACAAGACATGCAACAGTTCTACAACAAAAGGAAAAGGCTCAGTGAGATGATAAAACTGCTAAGTATCTTTGACAGAGTTGAAATCAGGCAGCAAGTGGTGGCATACTGAATCAAAGAATCTAGAGGTACATCTGTAATTAGTTGCACCAACCAGGTGTGGTTTAGCCTTCACAATAACATCAGAATTTCATTCAGTCAAATCCCTTGTAGCCTAAATGACCAGGAACTTAGTTCAAGATTAAGTAATTGGACTTGTACACATGTACCTGGTAAGTCAATATGACGTGTTCATCAATACCATTTCAGCTATACATATGTTGCTGGGCAGATACCACTACCGCCAGAATATAATATAGATACAAAGGAAACCTACAAAGTTGCCATCTTGTCCTCGTGCATTGGACCACAAGTGATACTTGATTGCAGAAGTGTAGCCAATATGCATTACCAAGTCCCGGTAAGATAGTGAAAATTACCTTGAGAATGTGTGGTTGGTAGTTCCCTTGCCTTCATCACTAAGCCGACCCCTACGGTTAAAGTGTGTTTCCAAAACTTCAGCCTTTCATCTTCTGTTGGCGTTATTTGTTGCCATTACTAGATGGAGACCGTATCAACTAGCCTTGCCAAAGCCTTGTATACCTTTGTTGGCCAAGAGAAAAGAAGTGTCAGCACATTAACCATACTACCGCAGTAGATTGACTCTCCAAAGTTCAAATAAGCTACACTGAACTAAACCTAGTTTTGACGGTGAGTAGACTAATTGCATCTTCAAGTGCAAATATTACACTATTAGACAAACCGTGAAGCAATGAAGCACTGAAACGGGGACAGGGTTGAGACGAAACGGGGACGGGGACGCCGAAACGGCAATTTTCAGAAATTGGGGAGACGAAACGCCAGGGGAACGGCACAAATATTTATATATATACATATATTAATAGATACACAAACAAATGTATTCTAATGTATACATACTAGACAAAATTGAAATACAATAATTAAGATCAATACAAGGAAGACACATATACTTATAAATATGTGGAGACACACAAACAAATGTCTTTGAGGTTGTTTGGAAGTCTTGAAAGTACCCAAATTTATTCTCTCCGTTTAAGTGTAAGTGGCTAGGTTTAGATTGAAGTCAGTGATCTTGATAGGATTAGTAATATACATCATATTTTATTTACAAGTAGCATCCCTTATCTTTTTAAATTTATTAAAAGACACTTGAGTGTTATTTTATACCCACGGACGTCTCCAAAATGTTCCGAAAAGGGGGAACGCGACTCCGGGAAGTTCCTCATAAGTTCCGGATTCATTACTTTTACCGGAACGGCATGTGGCGTTCCGGGAACGTTTCATGGAGTTCCGGCGGAGTTCTGAGGTTCGGGACGTTCCCGGAACGGGGACGTCACCCTACATGGAGTTCCTGTGCATCACAGCCGTGAAGCCAACAAATCAGACTCTTCAATTTCTTAAACCAGGAAAAGAACTCAGATGAGTAAGGCAACATCACATCCAAGCCACAAAAAAACCACCAGCTGCATTACACAGGGTAGTCAATGGGCATCGGATCAGTCACATTCTTCTTCATGATTCAGTGCCCAAGTTTTACCTCCGTGACTCTAAGAAGATTTGTAAATTTATTCCTATTATCTGTACATACAAACACACAAGTTACGCTCAATTAAAAAATAATTAACACATCGGTCCACAGATGGGTAGAAATCTGTCAAATTCTACACGAAACTGAAGAATCATCCTTCAACCCCCTTCCTAATTCTAAGTTACTAAACACAAAACTATTTACTGAATTCAAAAACTCACAGGCCCAAATACATATAAATAGCAAACGAAAAAGACATGGGTTACCAAACCCTATTAATAAAACAGCAATATATTTTCTCCAAAAACATACAAAGTCGTCTACTTCAATGGTTCACTCCCTGAAGTATGATTTCTTGGCAAAAAAAATGATCTTTAACATCTTAGATACTGAATAAGCATATAGAATGCATAAAGTTAGCCGTTGTTATAGACTTATAGTAGCCCCAGCAAGAAAACGTTTTTGGGTTCACTCCTGGAAGCAGGACTTCTTGACAAAAAGTTATGATCTTTTGCAAATGTAACATCTTAAATCCTCAATAGACATGGAAAACAAATGATGTTAGTCCCAGCAAGAACAGTTGAAGTTTGTCATTGATAAATACACAGAACGGAGAATCAAAGATGATGAGAAAATTGGATTTGGTACTCGCAATGGATTCAGAATCAGTACCTCAGTCATCAATGTAAGGAGACAACGCGTTGGATCCTGAGACAGAGCAAACGAGATCAGTTCATTTCAATGTTGAAACGAAAAGATCGACATAAGAAGAGGAATCCAAATTCTGAACTCACAATCGAGAACTCATGGAGATAGCGAAGATTGAGGAGTGGCTTGGTCTCGGTGTCCAATGCTGAGGAAGTGGCCCGTCATATCCAACTCCTCTAAATAGAGGGTTTGGTTTATACTGAAGTAGATTGGACCGGGTTTAACCTAATAGGTAATTACCCCATGATAAAGTCGAGAGTTTTTTTTTTTTTTCTCAAACAAAATTGTATTCAAAGCCTCAAACAAAAACACTTCATCTGAACCACTCATTAATAATCTATTCAATAATCTATATTTGTCAAACTAGGCCAAACACCAATACATCAAAATCCAACACCCTTAGAGCATCTCCAACAATAGTAGTTATATATTATGTATAATTTAACTAATATTGCAAGTTTTTTATTTTGGCTATTCACAAAATTCAGTCTGTACTCAAATAGTGTTATGTAAAAGTTAGCCAAACTTTAAAATTTACAACTACTTTTTGAATTAGTACAACGGCTATATTTTTAAGCGATATATCCAAAAAATCATGAACCTACATATCTCACAATATCATAACAACCATATTTTTTAGTTGAAATTACAACATCTATATTATTTGAAATCATAACGATATAAATTATGGATTCGTCTTCATTTGTTTTAGTGCAATTCTCTGAAAATGCCCCGCATCGCTTTATTGTCAACTCTTTTGTGTGACTCAGATTCTGACGATGAGTTAGAAAATTTGGCTTTAACGGTTTTCTTGAAAAATCGAAGTGGCGCTGAAGAGAAGAAAAAATATGGTGGCTTTGTTCCAGGCCGAAAATATATTTGGAGAGATCGAGTTCAAGGCCATAAAAGGATATACAAAGATTATTTTGCAAATCCACCAGTATTTCACTCACATCTTTTTAATGCGTCGTTCGTTATTTTTTCGCATTCATATATCAGATCGACCAGGCTAAGATGAAAGAAGAATCAATCCGGAGATAACAGTGAAAACCCTAACTGCAGATCGATCAAACTAAGATAATAAAAGAAGAAGCAATCAGAAGATGAAAACCAAAACCTTGCCTGTAAAAATTTTAGAAAACCTTACCTGTGAAAGTTGAAAACCAAGGCCGAACTGAAAGTAGGAGATGCAGCGCTGAACATTTCAAAGCTTCGCTCGTGATTTTAGGTAGTAGTTGCATTATTTTCAGTAAATCCGGAAGTAGTTGGAAAAGCGATAGTTATCTACCTTGCTGCATGTAGCGAGTGAGAGAACAATCTATTTTTTTAAATAACCTGATAACTATCCTATTGGACTCCTGTTTTATGAAAACTTATCTAAATTTTAACTAAAAGATAACTTTAAATAACCTACTGGAGATGCTCTTATAAGCTCTGGGTGGGAAATAAGGTGAGAACCATCATCCACTAAATTAGAAACTAATTTAACTAACATATCAGCAGCTGCATTAGCTTGCCTACTTACCCAGGCAACATGGATATTTTCAAGAGTTTCATCAAGTGTCAAAATTACTTCACTATTATTTATTTTGATAAATATTCAACTTTTTTTTTCGAGGAAAATAAATATTCAACTTTTGGGTACCGATAAATAATTCATATTTGATTATCTTTTCATAGGAGAGTTCATGAAATGATATTTAGTGCCAACAACAAGGGGAGTGGTATATGGTTTGAAAGTATGCATGTTAAATGTATGTTAACAACTCACCTATACTTGAGGTCCTTCTAATTTTTAGTCCCAGAAAATTAGTCAAATGATCAAGATTGTTCATAGAAAATTCATAGTTGAGATTCCTTACCAGAGCGGTAATGCAAGAAGATTCATTACTAGTTAAAATTATGTCATCCAATAGAGCAAATGAAGGGTTTTATCATTTGAATAGTGTCTGACGAACAGTGATGTATCTGCACCAGAAGAATTAAAGTCAAGAGATAAAATATAGGTAGTAAATCTCACAAACCAAAGCTCTGGAAGCTTGTTTAAGTCCATATACAACCTTGTTAAGTTTGAAAACATATGTAAGTGGGTGGACAATACCCCGAGGGTATTTCACGTAAACAATCTTTTTAAAATTATCATGTAAAAATGCGTTTTTAACTTCTAGTTGTTGAGAAGCTAACTGTAGGTAACATCAAGCATAAAATAGTTACGACAATACAGTGTTTGATAAATTGATTGAATGTTTCATCATAATCAATGCCTATAGTTTGATGAAACTATTTCGCTACTAGCTTACCGTTATATCTAGAAACAGTCAGGGTTGTATTTTTTCGTAAAAACCCATTTAATTCATACAAAATTAGCATACTCAGGAGAAGAAACAAGAGACCGTATATATTGTTTTAAGAAACCTTGATACTCTTCAGTCATGGCTCTAAGCCATTGAGAGTGTCTCATGGTTTTCGAGAAGCAAGTTGGATAAGATAAGAGAGATAAATATGGATTAGCAGAGGCTGAGAACCCAATACGTTTCCTTTTAATTATGCCTGACTTCCTCCTTGTCTGCACAGAATGTCCAGGTGTTGGATGCTGGACTTGGTTCAATTCAGGTGCCTTGCCATGGCTAGTTGGTTGCACCTCTATCATTTGTATATGCTCTACAATAGCGATGGACACTTCATGTTGCATAAATGGTACCCCACCAGGACAAGCTGACTGCACCTGAGGTTGAGTTAAGAGTCCCCCCTGACCAGCACCTAGATCGAGAGCAACAATGGTGCAATCATGAACAACACTATACATGATATGGGAATAAGAATAGTAGAAGAGTTAGGGCATTATGATGATGGAGTAAAGGTACATAAGTAACTTTATAAGGAAAAACTTGTTCATCAAATATGACATCTCTACTTAAGTAGAACCTTTGAGTGTTGTTAAAACATACATAATCTTCTGGAATCCTTTTCATAGTCAAGAAAAACACATTGCTGATATTTAGCATCTAATTTTGATGAGTTATAGGTCATAAGTTTGGGTAGAAAGCACATCCAAATACTTTAAGGAAAGTGTAATCAAGTTTAGATCCAAAAATAAATAAATAAAAAGTAGAAGACATGTAGTGAGTGTTTTTTACGTGGCATTCTGTTAATGAGAACGACTGCAACATCAAAGTCATGAAAGCAAAAGTATTTAGGCAAAAAACATGTTGCAAAAGAGTTACGACATTATCAACAATATGTCTATGTTTTCTTTCAGCAGTTCCATTTTGTTGAGGTGTGTGTGGATATGGTTTTTGATGTGTGATACCATGTTTAGAAATAAGTGTTGGAAAAATGGTCTTTGAATGAGCATTTTGTACCCGACTTTAAGCAATGATTTAATCCGGCTCATTTAAGAGTTAACAACGCCAATTGCATCATCGTGTAGAGGGAAACTTGGTGGTCGTTTCGATAAATCATTCGTCAAAGACCATTGAGAAATGAATGATCAAATCTAGCTCTCAAAATGAGTTCATTCGCAACAAAGTGTGTTGGGAAAGAAAATAGAACCACATCTTGGTTCAAGGGAGAATTTGAAGTACATATCTACTTCAAGATTGGACCATAAGGGCACGCCCTTTGGGTGGAGCACATTTTGTGCAGTAGAGAGGACTTAGACAATGGTCAAACAACCACACGCGCGCCGCCGCCGCCGTCTGTCCTGCCGTCTCGGTCTCGGGTTCGGGCACGGGCCGTGCCGTGGTGTGTGTGTGGGTTGGGCTGAGTAGTTAGTTAAGGCCTATATCTTTTTGGGCCAGAAACTAATTAATTATTTTAATTAACTTAATTATATTCTTTTAATTAACAGAATAGTTGCAACCGTTTTGTTCAATTTTCTGAACGGTTGTAATGCCTTCTCCAGTTTTCAACACAACCGAATAACATACATTCATCATCTCTGTCTAAATTTTCTCTACCAAATTTTGGTTCGTCGGGCTCGGTGGTTACATGCTTTCAACCACTACGCCGGAAGACTTTTATCTTGGGAAACAGAAGCCACTCATGATAGCAGGCGGTTAATCTGTTTTAAGGAACCCGTACCCTTCATGTACGAGACTGTCTTCGACATCACAGTAGTTTTCGGGAAACTTTCAATCTGTAAGTTGTTTCAGTTATATTTCATTAGTGTACATTAATTAGCAGAAACTCCAAAACGTTTCTAACAATCTTAAAACAGAATACGTTTTCGTAAGTTAATATAAAGTGTATCATATTTTTATTTCAATCTGCTTATGTCTCTTCTTCTTGTTCTGCGATTACTAATCATTCCTTGCAGCAAAGTTCAAATCTGTCAATACAGTTATCTGTATTTAAATTTTTGACATATCACTCTGATAGAACAGACTTAACAGTTTCTCTGTTGATTATCTTACTGACTATTTTAGTAAATTATTTTAGTCAGTTATTGACGGTTTTCTCCATTTCAGAAATGGCAGAAAAAACAACTGAAAACCAAGAGCCTGGATCGTCGAAAACCGTGACAGTGCCTACAAACCCAATGTTTGCAGTCGGTTCCCATCATGTGGACAAACCAGAGAAATTCAGCGGGAAGGACTTCAAAAGGTGGCAGCAGAAGATGTTGTTTTATGTGACCACATTGAGTCTAGCTAAGTTTCTAAAAGAAGACGCTCCTGCTTGTCCAGAAGACGCGGATCAAGAAACATTATAGGCGGTCCAAGCATGGAATCATTCTGATTTCCTAGCAAGAAATTATGTACTAAATAGTTTAGATGACCAACTGTATAATGTTTATTATGCAGTTAAAACGGCAAAAGAACTTTGGCAGTCCCTTGAAAATAAATATAAAACTGAGGATGCGGGTGCCAAAAAGTTTGTCGTTGAAAATTTTATGGAGTATAGGATGGTAGATTTTAGGGGCATTATGGCCCAAGTTCAGGAATTTCAATGTATAATTCATGATGTAATTGCAGAAAAGATGCATCTTACTGAAGAATTCCTAGTCGGCGTCATGATACACAAACTGCCGTCGACATGGAAGAATTACAAGAACTACCTCAAGCTCAAGCGCAATGAAATGTCAATGGAGGAACTAATCGTTCGGCTCCGAATCGAGGAAGGGAGTCGACTTGCTAACGACAAGCCCTCATCAAGCCAACAATCCAAAGTCAACGTGGTGAAAGAAAGGCCCACGAACAATCTCAAGCGGAAATCAGACTCTAATCAGGCTGAGAAGAAGAAGTTCACCGGGAAGTGCCACAATTGTGGTAAAACAGGCCACAAAATCAAAGACTGTCGCAAGAAAAAGAAAACCTCTAAAGGGAAGAAACCGGAAGCACAACTAGCGAAAACCGACGATGGAGACAACTACGCCGCCGTCGTATCCAAAGTCAACCTTGCCGGAAGTAACACTAAGGAGTGGTGGATTGATACGGGGGCTACCCGACATATTTGCTCCGATAAGAAGATGTTCTCGTCCTACAAGGAAGTCGAAAACGAGGAACCTCTCTACATGGGGAATTCAGCCACGTCCGCAATCAAAGGAAAATGGATGATAGCGCTGAAAATGACCTCGGAAAAGACTATCACTCTTCATGATGTTCTTCATGTTCTGGATATACCGAAAAACTTAGTCTCGGGTGATGTACTTAGCAAAAGGGATTCAAACTAGTATTTGAGTCCGGCAAGTTTGTATTGACTAAGTCAGGGGAATATCTTGGGAAAGGGTACCTTAAGGATGGGCTCATCAAACTTAATGTAATGACTATGATTCCTACGATGAATAAGAATGAAGCAATTAATTACTTGTCGGAGTCCTCATCCTGTTTATGGAATAATCGATTGGTTCATGTCAATTACAATTCTATTTGTAAATTGATGAAATTGGACCATCTTCCTAACGGAAGTAATGACTCAAACCACAAATGTGAAATTTTTGTCGCGGCTAAATTGACTAAGAAATCGTTCAAACCAATTGGTACGAAATCAGCGAGTCCTCTCGAACTAATTCACACCGATATTTTTGATTTGAAGTTTGTACAAACCAGGAATGGGAAGAAATTCTTCATTACCTTCATCGACAACTATACTAAGTACTGTTACGTTTACTTACTACATAGTCGGGATGAAGCGTTGGGCGCCTTTAAGCAATACAAGTCCGAGGTAGAAAATCAACTAAACAAGATGATTAAGATTCTTCGTAGCAATCGTGGAAGAGAATATGATTCACCTTTCATTGAAGTATGCGCTGAAAATGAATCATTCATCAAACCTCGGCACTCTATACACCCCCAACAAATGGGGTTGCGGAAAGAAAAAATAGAACATTAAAAGAAATGCTAAACGCATTAATTTTAAGTTCAGGATTGCCTCATAACTTGGGGGAAGCTTTACTAAGCACAAACTACATTCTAAATAGAATATCTAAAAAGAATTTCGACAAAAATCCATGTGAACTATGGATAGGTAGAACACCTTCGTGCAAACACTTTCCAGTGTGGGGGTGTCTTGCGAAAGTTGCTACCCCTCTACCGAAAAAGGTTAAGTTAGGATCTAAAACGGTAGAATGCGTCTTCATTGGATATGCGACTACTAGTAGTGCTCACCGAATTCTGGTACACAAATCAGAAATACCAGACATTCACGAGAACACTATTATTGAATCGGAAAATGCCTCTTTCTTCGAAGACATATTTCCTTATAAGTTAAAGAAAGTACAAGAGTCCGAAAACGGACGCATGAGATAGCCATTGGCAACGACCAAGAGGAAGAGGTAAGGCGGAGTAAACGAGCCAAAACGGCAAGAACTTTTGGACCTGAATTCCTAACATATTTAACGAATATGATCCAAAAAGTTACAAAGAAGCCATGTCTAGTGTTGATGCTCCATATTGGAAAGAGGCCATAAATAGCGAAATTGAGTCCATCTTACAAAATAATACTTGGGAATTAGTAGACATTCCACAAGGCTCCATGCCCTTAGGTTGTACGTGGATCTTTAAGGAAAAGCTTAAACCCGATGGTAAAATAGATAAGTACAAAGCGATACTTGTTGCTAAAGGTTACAAGCAAAATGAGGAGTTAGATTTCTTCGATACTTACTCTTTAGTGATGAGAATAACATCCATTCGAATGCTGATTGCAATTGCTGCGATTTTCAATTTTGAAATTCATCAAATGAATATTAAGACAGCCTTCCTAAACAGAGAATTGGAAGAAGAAATTTATATGGAGAAACCAGAAGGATTCAAAGTTCCGGGAAGCAACACAAAATATTGTCAACTTAAGAAATCCCTCTACGGTCTAAAACAGGCTCCAAAGCAATGGCACGAAAATTTGATAAGGTCATGAAAACTCATGGATTTCGAACAAACGAATGCGACAAATGTGTTTATTCAAAAATAGTCGCAAAAGAATGTGTCATTATATGTTTGTATGTCAATGACATGCTAATTATGGGGAGCAACAAGATAATAATTCTTGACACAAAGAAGTTGTTTTCTACGAAATTCGACATGAAAGATCTCGGAATTGCTGATGTGATTTTAAGAATTAAAATCATAAAGATTGCTGAGGGTTATGGTCTTTCCCAATCTCATTATATTGAGAAAGTACTCGAAAAATTTGATAAAGGGAATAACAAACCGGTTACAACACCGGTAGATGTTAGTTTACATCTCGCCAAGAATCGTGACGAACGTGTTCGACAATTTGAATATGCCCAAGTAATAGGAAGCCTCATGTACATCATGAATTTTACAAGGCCGAACATCGCACAAGCTATCGGAAAGCTTAGTCGCTTCACTAGTAACCCTGGAAAGGATCATTGGATAGCAGTAACTCGAGTGTTAAGGTATCTTTGATACACTAAAAAATTGGGTTTACAATACTCGAACTATCCACCTGTCATGGAAGGATATTGCGATGCCAATTGAATCTCCGATTCAAGAGATTCCAAATCCACGAGTGGATATGTCTTCACTCTTGGAGGAGCGGCAATTTTTTGGAAATCTTCAAAGCAGACGTGCATTGCAAGGTCTACTATGGAAGCAGAATTCATAGTGTTATACAAGGCAGGGGAAGAAGCAGAATGGCTTCGCCATTTCCTCGAAGATATCCCTACATGGCCGAAACCCATGCCTCCTATCTGCATTCATTGCGACAGCCAATCTGCAATAGGTAGAGCACAAAACAGCATGTATAATGGTAAGTCTAGACATATACGTCGGATACATAATACCATTAGGCAACTTCTCTCAAGAGGCATTATATCGATCGATTACGTAAAGTCAAAAGAAAACATATCGGATCATTTGACTAAAGGATTATCAGAGAACTAGTTGCAAGATCGTCAAGGGGAATGGGATTAAAGCCAATCTCGTAAGAGTTGAACGTAGCGGCAAGCCCAACCTAGGTGACTGGAGATCCCAAGAACTGGGTTCAAAAGGGACAACCCAACTACCAGTGCAAATAAATAAATCACTCACATGGAAAGTAAGATTCCAAACCGATTCCTAGGACGAACATCGAGTGATAGGGACAGGGTAAGCAAAAAGACTTTTAATTAGACCATACCTTAAAGGGAATTAAGGAGAGTATGAAGGATATTCGTTATGTGTCTCTCCTATGTGAGTAGGAACGGGCCAGTTCTCGGAGGATGATGTGGCTATCTCTTCTAAGTCTACTCATGAAACCGGGGAAGTGGTTCAAGGCCGAAATGAAAACAACCATGAGAACCAAATTTGGATAGGTCCATTAATTTCCTGGTTGCTATTGACTAGGTATACATCACGACAAGCAGTTCAATGCGTTTCGTTCACTGACAAGCCAGTATACCCTATAGCATCTCACTAAGGGAAAAGTTAAAAGTCTATGACTACTTTTTATTAAGCGATTAATGAACCACTTGAGATAGTTAAACACTAATTGACATTTTCAGCATTAACGCTAATTTTTCATTCATGTGGGGGATTGTTGGAAAAATGGTCTTTGAATGGGTTGTACCCGACTTTGAGCAATGATTTAATCCTGCTCATTTAAGAGTTAACAACGCCAATTGCATCATCGTGTAGAGGGAAACTTGGTGGTCGTCTCGATAACTTATTCGTCAAAGACCATTGAGAAATGAATGATCAAATCGAGCTCTTAAAATGAGTTCATTCGCAACAAAGTGTGTTGGGAAAGAAAATAGAACCACATCTTGGTTCAAGGAAGAGTTTGAAGTACATATCTACTTCAAGATTGGAACATAAGGGCACACCCTTTGGGTGGAGCACATTTGTGCAGGAGAGAGGACCTAGAAAATGGTCGAACCACCAAATGCGCGCGCGCGGGCCGCCTCCGCCGTCCGTCTAGCCGGCTCGGCTCAGTCTCGGGTTCGAGAACGGGCCGTGGCGTGGTGTGTGTGTGGGTTGGGCTGAGTAGTTAGTTAAGGCCTATATCTTTTTGGGCCAGAAACTAATTAATTAACTTAATTAATATTTTGTTAATTAACAGAACAGTTGCAGCCGTTCTGTTCAATTTTCTAAACGGTTGTAACCGTTGGGCCCAACCGCCACTCCTCTCTCAATATAACTCAATGCCTTCTCCAGTTTTCAACACAACCGAATTACATACTTTCATTCTCTCTCTCTGTCAAACTTTTTCTCTACTAAATTTCAGTTCGTCGGGCTCGATGGTTACGTGCTTTCAACCACTGCGCCGGAAGACTTTTATCATGGGAAACAGAAGCCACTTGTGATAGCAGCCGGCTTTTCTGTTTTAAGGAAACCATACACTTCATATACGAGACTATCTACGACATCACAACAACTTTCGGGAAACTTTCAATCAGTTTGTTTCAGTTATATTTCATCAGTGTACATTAATTTGCAGAAACTCCAACACTTTTCTAACAATAAGTTTATGAAAAAACACATACATGCATTCACAACCACCATCAGTTCTCAAGATCTTGATTTTATGAACAAGTAAGTTTTCGAATTGAAATACAAACTTTTGTAGAACAGCAACAACTTCTTATTATGATGGCAGTAATTAAATCATGTATATTAAGGGTTATTGATACGGTATTCGTATCAATATTTATGTGTTTATTTATTTAATAATATTTAGGTTATTTAATAATATGGGCTTGGCCCGTTATGTCTAGGGTTAGGGTAGGTTAAGGTCAGTTTATCTATTTAAGCAATTGTAGTCCCCAGCATTATGCAGTCAATAAAGAAATTATTCTCTCGTCTCTGTCTCTCTATTATCTCTGTCTCCTTTTATTCAATCTATTTCTCTCTTTATCTATATTCCTCTTCATTTATCGATACTTCTACGTATCATTGGTGCTTTCATTGAGAGTGTCGGTCGGACTTTTGTTCGCGACACTCGCCCCCGGACTCATGGATCTCCCATACGCTATTGTCGGTCTCAGTCACAAGGGTGTCCAACTGGTGCTTTTCGATGAAATCGACGAGCTCGCGCAGCAGGGTGAAGCAATCAACTGTCTCACCGTGGCAGACCTAGAAACCTTCCACGCAAGTGGGTATCTCACCATGGCGGATCTCGAATGCCTCAAATCAAGTCGGAAAGAATTCCGATTGATTTCGACGGATGAGTTCTGTCGTCTCCAACACATTCTCAGAGCCGATGAACTAGAAGATGAAGAACAGCAACAGCCGCTGGAACAAACCCAGGAACAACAACAAACGCCAACTCAAGAACCACACCAGCAGCAACCAACATTTTCGCCGCCGCCGCAAAAACATGAGCAGCAGCCGGATGTACAAACCCAGCAGATCGGCGGTGTCCTTCCGACGCTTCCCCAGCCGCTGCAACCGCAGCCAACGCCGTTGATTCCGGCGAATCACCCGTCGCCGGCGATCCAGACCCTGGAAAAACCAGAGGTGACCGATACAGCCAAGCCCGGATTATTAAATAACCATAAATAAATAAACAGATAAATATGATACGGCTGCTGCTGGTGTGGTTCTTGAGTTGGCGTTTGTTGTTGTTCCTGGGTTTGTTCCAGCGGCTGTTGCTGTTCTTCATCTTCTAGTTCATCGGCTCTGAGAATGTGTTGGAGACGACAGAACTCATCCGTCGAAATCAATCAGAATTCTTTCCGACTTGATTTGAGGCATTCGAGATCCGCCATGGTGAGATACCCACTTGCGTGGAAGGTTTCTAGGTCTGCCACGGTGAGACAGTTGATTGCTTCACCCTGCTGCGCGAGCTCGTCGATTTCATCGAAAAGCACCAGTTGGACACCCTTGTGACTGAGACCGACAATAGCGTATGGGAGATCCATGAGTCCGGGGGCGAGTGTCGCGAACAAAAGTCCGACCGACACTCTCAATGAAAGCACCAATGATACGTAGAAGTATCGATAAATGAAGAGGAATATAGATAAAGAGAGAAATAGATTGAATAAAAGGAGACAGAGATAATAGAGAGACAGAGACGAGAGAATAATTTCTTTATTGACTGCATAATGCTGGGGACTACAATTGCTTAAATAGATAAACTGACCTTAACCTACCCTAACCCTAGACATAACGGGCCAAGCCCATATTATTAAATAACCTAAATATTATTAAATAAATAAACACATAAATATTGATACGAATACCGTATCAGTTATCATATGCAAATATGACATAAAACCCGTAACCATGATAAGACTTAGTAGTAGATGGATCCCACACGTCACTATGAACAAGGGAGAAGAAATAGCAGCAGTA
This sequence comes from Linanthus parryae, assembly GCA_023055425.1. Taxonomy (NCBI): domain Eukaryota; kingdom Viridiplantae; phylum Streptophyta; class Magnoliopsida; order Ericales; family Polemoniaceae; genus Linanthus; species Linanthus parryae. Next base: position 44,799,374 of record JALGPY010000009.1, read on the forward strand.
AAGTGCATGTAAGGTAATCTAGTCATTTTCTAGAATTCACAATAGAAGAGATATTAATTTATCATATAACTTAGAAGTAGAAGAACCAAAAAATACATTGTTTTGAAACATCATTTGTGGGATGCCCGCATGCCACATGGTACAACTTATTGTTCTGCCTAGAGACCCTTTGGGAGAAGAGGAGAATAAACAGAAGGAAAAGAAGGATTAGAGAGGATGTGATAAAGCCCATTTTCACTTAATCCTTGGTAAAGGATATTCCTAGAAGTCTTGTCCTGTATAAAGAAAGATACGACATAAAAAACAAAAAATCAGTGATATTTTTTGCATAATTGATAAAGTGAAAGCAGGTTGTTACTCATTTAAACATGCTTAGTATTGGCCAAAGAGTAAGTGTGAGGATGCAATAGGAAAAGTATTTCCATTTCCAACAGGAACTTGACCGTTTCCCTAAAAATTCTCAGCTAAAGACAGGTTACTCATATCAACAGTAATATAATATGTAGCACCAATAACAGAAAGCTAATAAGCACGATTTGTATTGTTACTGTGAGAGGAAGCATTCATGGCAATACGATTTGAAGGCGGCATTTTCCTTGATAGGAATGGTCAATCCTGTGCCTGACACTTCAAGTTTGTATGATAGTTGTTACCACAAATTTCACAAGTAACAACTTTATTCCAAAATGTTTGTTTGTGACTGTTGTTATACCCATTATATCCATTGTTAGATCTCCTCTCACTGCAGAAAAGTGATTTTTAAGACCATTTTTAGTACGACGAGACAAAAAGTAGTTGTAGGTTTTAGCAATTTAAGACATAATAAAGTTCGTCAACGGTGTTTTAATATTTAACAAAACAACCGACTCACAAATTCTCGTCGAAAAAATAATTGGCGCACAAAAATCCTGTCAGAATTTTTGGCGCTTGTCGTAGTTAGCTACAACAGTGAGGGTTGTCATTGGAAAATATCTAAAGAAAGACCACAAATTTCGTCAGTAACTTAAGTAGTACATGATAGGACGTAGTTTAGTGTCTTAGGGCATCTCCAATAGTAGAATGTATTTTTTGCATGTTTTAAGTTTTGCATGACATGCATTTGTAGTTTTGCTCCAGCACTAAAATGCAATTTATACATTTTGTAGTCATGAGAAGTTAAAATATATATATTGGTGATTCATTCAGTCGTATCCATGGTTTCTCTGTGCTCTCGTTTCTATGTATCGATTTCTCCTTACTTTGTCGTACTTCACTATTGGACCGAATTTATTCTTCTCAAGTATTGTCTGATTTAATTTGTGCTGCTTTAGATCTGCCTCATTTGTTATTCTTGGATTGGGATGTAGATATGTGCTTGAATTGCGTTTTTCTTTGATTTTGATTGCCCTTTAGTTCCCGGGTTCCTTAGAACCATAGGAGGGACTATTTAGGTTCCAAACTCAACCAAAAAATTATGCCCTTTATCTACCCAGAACTGTAACAAGGAATGTTCTTTGTTACATTTAGTGACTTTGTAAGAAATTTGATTTTTTTGATGAAAGTTCTCAAAATCTTGTACATTTTTTTCGTGACCTTGATAATGACTGCTTGGGTATCCCTCCATAATGTGGATACTGGAGTGTTGGGTTACAACTTGAAAATCCAAGGCTATAATTGCAGCCATTTGAGTCAGAGGTTGCCATATTACTAGATAGCCACACAACCCAGGACACAAAACTCACTTTTTCCAAGAAGTCAGCACTTCAAAGACTTATTTTACCGAATTGATAAGCTGCTCTACTGGATTGAGCCTTCATGGACCTCTCAAGCACCTTCAGCTTTGTTTAGTTTTCTACTTGTTTGGTAGAATAATGGTCGAGTAAAGCATGTTTTCAACTAGCTAATTTTGCACACATTCTGTGTTTTATAGAGTCAGTAGGTAACATTCTACTACCAAGTTACTTTTAGAGTGAAAAATCGTTCTGCGATTTTTTAGTTAATGTATCGGTGGAGTTTGAATTATGTAAGATTCACCTCTTGTTCCGAAAACTCATCCATGTCTCGTGTTCTCCCAAGTTTTTCCAGTTTTGTGCCTATGATATCTTGTACATCATATTTCTGTTTGTACTTTGAGTTTTTTTGGCTAGTCTTAAATCATTGCTTTCGTTCCTTCTTTCTTGTAAAGTAGTTTTCAATGATTTATCGGTTCAGGTTTTGATCATTTTGCTACTTTTTATCTATTCACATTTTTATATTTGTTTCATGTATTGTCTCCCAGCGTCTGTTTGACTAAGCCCACTTCAAGACCATTTTTATATAATCTACTAACGATCGAGATGTAAGGTTGGACCAAGCTGAGAAAAGAGCAGAGGCATCAGAAAACGAGCTAATATGTTGGATTCAAAGTTTGTGAACAAGGAATCCTTGCTGAAGCAAGTTCTAGCTCAAGGAGGAACACAAAGCAACGAATTTGATTTGCCTAATTAAAAAGGTCACTTCCTCACCCTGATGATTTTTTATTTTTATTTTGAGAGAAATACAATATTTTTATTCGTATATAACATAAAGCATAATGCTCCCTTACTTTTTATCATGAGTTTTAAATGTTGTTCAGAATCTTATATTAGATAAGTTACATGATTTTGTCCCAACTGGATGTTAATCACCATGCTAGTTAACATGTCTTCAATTGCCTTCTTCATGAATGGACTATGAATTTGAGACTTATGTTGTTATCTCCATAGCTTGTATTATACCATATTTGACATCTTCCAGACGGCTGCTTTGGGCGTTGCAATATGAAAATAGGAACTGAAAATTAATTTGAGGCTTAAATAGGTAAACTATTATTACATATTTTGGTTTAGTCGCGGAGCTAAACACATGATGGGAACTTTCTACAGTGGACTATGCCACCAATTGAAAAAGAATTTCATAAAGCTAATTAAATGCATCTAAAAAGATTATTTCTTATCACTCTGGTGCCCATGTTGTCTATGCACCAATTTCTATATTGAATCCACTCCAATAACTTAAGGGAAAAAAATAAAAGAAAAAATCTGATGCTCAGAGCAAAGCCTACCTTGAAACATACAAGTGTCTGAACTCGATTAGTCAAAATAATTCTAAAACTATTTAAAACTCAATTTACCCATTATAGTTAGCATTATGGATGATCAATACACATATGTGGGTCAGATAATATCCTACAACTACACATTACACTATGCATTCTATACACTGTTTGAGGAGGCATCAGTAACTTATATCTGAAGGTCTTCTCTTTGTAGAAACTGAGACAAATGCCATGTTTGACTGTGTGGCTTAACCCCAAAGAGAACACCTTCACTTGGTTAATCCTTTACTCTAATTTTATTAAGTTTTTTTTTTGAGGGAAAAAATTAACTCTAATTAAGGGTCGTCAACCCCGAAAAATCATAAGAGTTTACATCAACTGCCCAATCTGGGACTTGAGCATAATAGCTAATATCATCCTCGTCGATAGCCTTCGAGGCGACTAAATGGGCAAATTTATTGCCCTCTCTTTTAATGAAAGAAAATTCAACTAAATTAAACTTCAACATCAAGTCACGACAATCGGATAATCTGTTTTTTAGGTCCGAAATTGAATTAGCTCCCTTGTTTTGCCTGCCATCCCACTCTTAGTTGAATTGCTATATGGCAATCGGATTCCACCACTACTGAACCGTAGCCTCTTTCTGCTGCAAACACCAGCCCTTCTCGGATAGCCGTGAGTTCCGCCACTAACGGTGAGCGCTCCCTTGTCATTCTCCTCTGTCTGGCCGCGATAAACCTTCCATCGTGATCTCGCAAAACTGAGCCCATCCCCGTAGCTGGTCCGTACTGAATCCAACAAGCATCAGTGTTGATTTTGATTAACCCCGACGGTGGAGCTGACCATCGAATTCCGCCACTGTTCGCTGCTATACCCGTTTCCTCCAACTTCCCAGAGACCAGAGTCTCTTTATACCACAAATAGTACTCCTTGCTCATCTTCGCAATTTCATCTGGGTTTCCTCCTTGCCTGTTGAACACTTCGTCGTTTCTATTTCTCCAAATTGTCCATACGGTGAGAGCGGCTAGCTCGCAGATCTGCACTTCTTCCTTCATAAATATCTCCACCAACAAATCTCGAATTCCCATCTTTCTTCTCGCAAGAAAGTCTTCTCCTAACAGAGCCCCCCATACCTGCTGTGAATGGTTGCAATTGCAAAATAAATGGTCTGCAGTTTCAACTTCTTTCGAACACAACCGACATAGAGGATCAACTTCCACTCCTCTGTCTCTAAGTTTAGTAGCTGTTGGCAAAGAACTGTGCCAAACTCTCCAGCAAGGCATCAAAATCTTTTTGGGAACTTTTAGATTCCAAAACTTACTCAACCACTCTTCATTGGAAAAGAGACCCGACGATGATGGCGTTGCTGCCGTGATCCTCCTTTGAGCTCTATAACCTGTATGAACTGAATAATTCCCATCATCCGAGTGTACCCAGTAAAGTGAATCCGCCATTTCCGCCGTCTCCAATGGCACCGACAATACGGCCTCAACATCTATAGGTCACACTGTTTGCCGTACTCTCAACTCATCCCACGCTCCAGTTTCCTCATCTATCAGTTCTTCTACCAAACGACTTTCAGCCCCAACTGGGCAGGTTCTTATAAGGCTAAAAGAGTCTGGGCGACGAAGCCACTTATCTCCGAAGATTCTAACTTTCTTACCATCCTTGACCTTCCAAACTAATCCACTTTTAAGAAGATCTCTACCAGCTAGAATGCTTTTAAAGGCATATGAGACTTGAGTTGATTTCTTTGGAACAAAATTCAAAATCGAGCTATTGCGGAAGTGTTTGTATTGAAAAAACTCGACTTACCAATGAATCTGGATTTTGAATAAATCTCCAAGTTTGTTTAGCAAGCATCGCCTTGTTAAAATCTTGAAAGTCGCGAAAGCCAAGCCCTCCTTGTTCACGATAAGCTTTCATCTTTTCCCATGCTACCCAATGGATTTTCCTTCTATTCTCGTCACCTCCCCACCAAAATTTTCGAATGACACGCTCTAGATCCCGACAAGTTTTCGCAGGCAACAAAAAGCAACTCATTGTATAGTTTGGAACTGCTTCTACAACTGCTTTGATGAGTATTTCCTTACCAATCGTTGACAAAGTTTGACACTTCCAGCCTTTCATCTTTGCGTACACTTTCTCCACCAACGGGCTAAATGTAACTGTCTTGCTTCTACCAACTTGAGTAGGGAGACCCAAGTAAGTGGTGTGCTGATAGTCCAATTGTACTCCACATAACGTTGCTAGATCAACTCTTTCCTGTGCCGCCACATTCTCTGAGAACATAACCGATGACTTCTGCAGGTTAAGATTTTGTCCCGATGCTAGCTCATACGCAGCAAGTATTTCCCGTAGCACGCCCACTTCCTGATGTGTAGCCTTTGTAAACAAAATACTGTCGTCTGCAAAAAACAAATGTGAAATAGTAGGACCTCCACGTGAAGCTTTGAGCCCTGACAGTTTTCTTTCCTGCACTGTGGCCGTTAATTTTCGTGATAAAGTTTAACTAACCAAAAGGAAAAGATAAGGGGAAAGAGGACATCCCTGCCTCAAACCTCTTCCTGGTTTGATATCTCCATGCACCTCTCCGTTTATAATCATACTGTAAGAAACTGACGATATGCAATTCATCACCAAGGTGATCCATTTATTTCCGAAACCCATCCTTTCCATCACTGCTCGTAAAAAATCCCATTCCACCCGATCATAGGCTTTGCTCATATCAGCTTTGAGTGCCAGATAACCCACTTTACCCTTCTTCCGATTCTTCATCGTATGTAACAGCTCAAAAGAGACAAGAATATTATCTGAAATTAATCTGCCCGGAACAAAAGCTGACTGATTTTGAGATATAACAGAGTCTAACACTAGCTTCAAACGATTAGCCATAGTTTTTGTTATTATCTTGTAAATAGTTGTACATAAACTAATGGGACGTAGTTCAGTAGGATTTCTGACCTGTTTGACTTTCGGAATAAGCGCAATTAGAGTATGATTAAATTTAGCAATGTTACCCCCTTCGTTAAGTATCTGGAGGCATAACTCTTCAACTTCGTGACCCACAATATTCCAATACCGCTGTAAAAAAACTGCTGGGAAACCATCGTGCCCCGGAGCTTTGGACGGGGCCAGCTCCTTCAAAGCCGTACGCACCTCTATAGCCGTGTAAGTGTGCTCCAACAATGTACTCTGTTCTAGCGTTAATAAGCCTTCAACTGCTGGCAACATGGGCTCCATATGAGCTCTAGTCGGATCTGTCGAAGTGAAGATGTCCTTGAAGTATTCCTCAAGGATAGAAGTGACTTTTCCCCGTTCCGACCTCCATACACCTGCACTATCTTCTAGCCCCTCAATTCTATTTCTATTCCTCCTAATGGATGCCCTGTTATGAAAAAATCTGGTGTTCTGATCTCCCTTCTTCATCCATGTCTCTCTCGAGCGTTGACGCCACATCTCCTCTTCTCTAAGTAACATCTGAAGAATAGATTGACGAATAACTCGGGATTCAGCAACCACAGCCGCAGTCTGTATTCCCTCCATCAATGCTTTCAATCTAAGCCGAAGCTTACCCAGCTGTACTTTAACACTGCCAAAGACTTATCTGTTCCATCCTACCAAAGCTGTAGCCATTCCTGCTAGCTTTCGGTCCACTGGAACATTAAAATTGAGCCATCGTTACTGTATAAATTGGAACAACGCGAATCCTGCAACCACATTGTTTCGAATTGAAAACGTCTATTAACTCTGACATTTCTTAAAATACCTGACTTCCAAGTAATCAGAAGAGGAACGTGGTCAGAAACTTCAGCAACAAGATGCTCCACCCTCCCTCTTCCGAAGATATCCATCCAGCTATCAGTAATCATGCATCTGTCAATCCTTTCTCTGATCGATCTATCATCACCCTGGTTGTTTGACCATGTATACCGGACGCCGGAGAAACCAAGATCTCGTAACTGAAGTCGGTTAATAACACTACTAAAATTCTCTATCTGAGCAAAGGAGACTGGTCTTCCTCCTTCCTTATCTAAGATAGACGAAAAAGTGTTAAAATCTCCTGTCACACACCAAGGTTGCTCGTATGGGCAAAGTCTTTCAAGCAGAGTCAAAGAATCATGTCTCATTCTTCTATCCGGGTCACCATAAAATCCTGTCAAATGTCCACGCTTATTTTCACTATCTATAGTAAAATAACCATGAATATAGTGTTTGGACTTTGCTGCTAGCGCGAAGTCCACTTCCTCATCCCACATTCACGCTAATCCTCCTTTGCGATCTTCACAGTCTTGAAAGATCCCGTTTCGAAAGCCTAGCCGGTCCCTAATTCGTACCATCTCATTTGCAGACTGCTTTGTCTCCATTAAGAAGACTATATTGGGCTTCTGCCTCCTCACAAGATCGTGAAGAGAAACAACGCGACGGGGGTTCCCAAGCCCCCGCACGTTCCAGCTGAGGAGACTCATTGCTCCTGGCTGGACTGCAGCGCAGCCTCAGCCAAATCGATAGTTGGGGACTTGAGGGCACCCCCGACCAATGACGGAATCTGTTTAGAAGGAATCTGGGTTGTTGTATTTTGCTGGGAAGCTTCACCTTGCATCTTCTCAGCCAACGGGTTCCTATGGGCAAGATGGTTAGCTGATACACTTTGTTTCTTCTCTTGAACATTCGGACGTCCCCAGGGAGGGTTAACTACCCCTCTGCCTCCACTTCCTCTTCCACGTCCCTTATTTCTTCCACCACCCCGACCAACACCTCTCCCTTTGTTGCTGCCTTCATTACCTCTGCCCATATCTTGTGTCCGATTAACAAACTTCGCGTTCTGTCCAGGGCTAAATTCATGTCACTGACTTTTCGTTTTAATGTCTATGTCTTTTCAAGTATTTTAGTATGGAAACTGAGTTGTTGTGATTTATTTATCTGTTCATGTTTTCTCTTACATCAATGGAATTGGACTACAATGCGTATAGGAAGTCGGGAATAAAGAGTACATTAGTCAACCATATTTTTTCACAATTTTCTAGATTTCACTGTTTGCTTATGGACTGATTGTTTTAGAGTTGCTGGATGTTCCACTAGTCAGTTTTGAGTTTTGAATTTCAGTATTGAACATGCCACTTTGGTTCAGTTGAGAACAAATGTTGCTTTTAATTTAACGACATTACATTTTCTTTATATGTTTGATTGTGGAGAACAAGACATTGTGAACGCTGATTAACAATTTTGTAATTTTTAAGTACGATATAGGAATGGACATATATTAGATGTCCAGGCTCAGCTAGCTCATCGCTCTTGAGAGAAATCTATATATACTATTTGAGAATGTCTTCTCCTCCTTTACCTCAGAAATTGCCACATGAAAATTACAAATTATAATTAATTAATTAATTTAAAAATTATTTTCTATATTTAGTAGTTTCTTTGTACACGAATTTCTACACAAATTTTCATAAAATATGGAAACGATATAACTTTTAAAGTACTTTTGAAATATACAAGATGAACTAAAGGGAAAGAATGCATTTTTATGGTAGTTTAATGCATTTTTATGGTAGATTTAGAACACATAAAATAGAGAATAGGAATGAATGAAGTTACATGATCATCAATTAGAAATGATCCTAACATATTTCTCAAAAAAAGAAATGATCCTAAAATAACTTCACTGATTTTCTTTACAAAGACTTCACGTTTCTAAAAGTTTTCCTTTGATCACGTTAATTTACTTTCATGATTGATTAGTGAAATTAATATTTAATCGTTAGAGAATTTTCCTTTCTTTTTATTGATGACTCTTCACCTATCTATATTTACTAAATCAAGACAAAAAGGGCATGCAATTCACTAATTCACAAAGAAGTTCTATTTACGTTCATGCTTTCCAATGTTTAAGGTAGATTTACTTTTGCCGTATTGTTCTTGATTTAACATCATTTTTCGAGGACACGATTTTTTTTTGTCTTTCACCACTTTCACAACAATTCCCGTTTATGTTCTTCCTTTAGAATATCTAAGGAAGATTTTTTTTTCCATATTGTTCTTGATCTATACATAATTTTTAAGGATACGATTTAACAGTCTCTTATCATTTTTTATGGTTTATTTTCAGGAAATTATGAGAAGACATGTAGATGGAGATATATATAAGGGAAAATGTATTGTATCATTGTCCTAAAACCACTGCTTAATTGTACTTATCTTTTTGTAAAAAAAAAAAATTGTACTTATCTTATACTTATTATTTGTTATATCTTTGGATATATTTCATTTCTTGCAAGAAAAAATGCAATACGAATATGTTTTTGTTTTAGATTGATAGGAATATGTTTACTTATGTGGAGAGAAATTAAGTCCATATGTAATATCATTGACAATTTTATGAATAATTATATATATTCAAAAAACTTATTTCCTTGAAGAATCTTGAATTTAAAAAATTATATATTTTTTAAAATTCATATCAAACTCAATTCCTCTATTAAGGACTGACTTTTGTATATGAATTGGAAATATTGGTCTTCCTCTATACAGTAGTATTTGCTATTGAATAGTGGTAAGGTGTTTTGATACGAACTGAAAAAGAAAAAAACATTATAATAAGAAGCTCAAATTACAATTATTCACATTTACTTTCGTTATTCACATAAAAGAAAAGAGATGCAAAATTATTTATTATTTCATGAACAAGACATTACAAAACCGTGCATCGCACGGGCTTAGTTCTAGTGTGTTCTCTATTCAGACATCTGCCGACAAGTTGATCGGTCTTTGGTTGTAGTTTTTGCACTCGAAACACATACTTTTTTTGACAACAAAATTTTTCGTAGAACCCTGATCTTAAAACAAACTAACTTGTCATGTTTTAGGATTTTGGACGATGTGTTGTTCGTCTTCACTATGATTTATGAAACGACGATTTCGTCGTCAGTTCAATGAAAGAGGCGACGATCCCTCGTCACTTTTAATATTTTTCCAAGACAATGCTCTTTGTCGTTGTGTTGGAAGAAAGTCGATGACTTCCCAAAGTCGTCGTGAAAATAATTTATGAGGAACTTGTTCCGACGACGTGGCGACGAGTCACATGTCGTCATAGATGTTAATAAGACGATTTTTATTTCTTTATGCGACGAGTTATGTGGTGGTAAAATCAATATTTCTTGTAGTTCTAGAGCCTTCATATATGTTGAAATCACTGTTAGGATTTCCAGTTCTTCCCCTAGAGGATTCAAATCGACCCCTCCTCTGTAGCTAGTTCTACCTCAACCATCTCTATAACTAGGTTTCCATTCATGAATGAGGTATCTATACATATGAGACCAACGAGCTGATTACAGCGTTGGATGAGAAGAAAATTTGAAGTTCTTTAGATAGTCCTTATAGAGTTGCTAGACTTACAAGTAGATAGTTCTCTGACAATCACACAAGAGCCCATAAGTTTTGATATTTGGGCAAAGAGCAATATTCTGTATGAACTTCATTTCTAAGACCATCATCTTCCAATACCACCGAACTTACCGGAGCATCTTTTGAGCACGTTCAGAACGCCAAGGCTGTTGATTCACTTTATCGGGGTCACATATTTTAGTTTAGTTTTAAAAGCTGGACCTGACCGACCAGCAGTCAGACCGGTGCCTGGCCGGTCCAGTTTGTCAATTCGACCGGCGATGCAAAAACCTGGTCAAGAACCCGTTAAAACGTAATTTTATGGCCAACCGCCGAAAACCGGACGGTCCAACATGTTCCGACATATTTAATAAATTCAACAAGATTAACTTGCACTTCCTGCCAGGAGAACTTTTGTAGTCGGAAGTACTGAAAGTCATTGAAGATGATAGATCTCGTGAAGATATTAAATGTTCCCGGCATGTTGGTGCAAGTAGTTGCTGCTGATATTGGTTACATTATGTTGCCAACGGTTTTCATATCTGTACAGCTCTTATAATAATCAACTAGTTGTCCAGAAAATAGTCAAATTTTTCCGAATTTGAATTCAAGCCAGATGTGCTACAAGGTCGTAAGAGCAAATTATAATTTTCCATTGTTGCAACTTGCAATTCATAAATAAACATTACTTTAGATCATTACCGAGTAAATGAGCATTGTATTATTGGTAACAAATACAATTAATGTGCGCCTTAATTTAATGAATTAGCACAAGTAGATATTGTGCCATTAGTCTTACATTGGGTTCATGAAACGTATTAAAGAGCATAAATCTATAAACCAGAGACCAAGAAAAAGAAAAGATCATTAGGGTAATACTGATGAATACACATTAATACTCAGATAGTTAAAAAAAAAGATACTTAACAGCATAGTGAAAGTTCAAGATTTCAGTTTCCACCACAGCCTCCTCCTCCTCCCCCTCCGCAGCCTCCTCCTCCACAGCCTCCTCCTCCTCCCCCGCAGCCTCCACCACCATGGCCTCCGCAGCCTCCACCTCCATGGCCTCCACCATGACCGCCACCGCCCCAGCCACCCCCGTCTCCGCCAGCCGCTTCTGCGTAGATAACCATTCCACCATCTTTACCACCTTCTATGTCGCCCTTGCCTTGTTGAGGCCCTGAAGCTTTAGCAGTTTTATTTGGCAAGAGGGAATAATCATCACCGCCAATCACCCACCAGCTTATGTTATAAAGGCAAGAAAAGAGAATCATGCAAAATCCGCCAACGCCAAGGTATACCCAAATATCCTCCATTTTCATGAAATGACACAGGCTCATCCATCATTCCTCTTATACACTGACACCGCTTTGACAACACAATATAATTGCTTTATTTTTTTCCTGATAGTGATCTTACGAATTTCAGGAAGCATAGATGATATAAATTATCAGTTGACTTTGGTTTGTTCCTCGCAAATGTGCACTCCAAGTCTCGAGTCTGAAACTTCCAACTCCTTACTCATACGCAAAAAGACTCCATCAAACCTCAGAAACTTCCCTACGATAAGAAGAGAGATGAGAAATTTTTATGGCATGTTCTTTAATAATGTACTATTTAATCAGTTGATCACTTGTACAATAGTAATTGTGAAAAATAGTGGCACGGCAAGCATTTATTTCTAAGGACTATAACGGTGGGAGACATAAGTCCGTGTAATTTTAAATAAAAAATAATAAGACGCCCAACTTAGAGAAAGAAAGACAAAGTGAGGGACATCACGCTCAATGTACTACAACTAGTATCATCAAAAGCCGCGTACACCTAACGGCTGGAAAATAAAAGAGTACACCTCAGGTAGGTAGATAATACACAAGACCTTGAGCCAGTGGCGGAGCTAGCCCGCGGCACGGGTAGGCACGTTCCCTACCCAAAACTTTGAAATACTTCAATTTTATCATTTGATTTATAAAAAATTTAAATTGTGCCCTTGCTAAGATTACAGTAGTGCCCCTGATAATTTACATATCTTGCAAGAGTGTGATGCAGGAGCAGACGATAAAGATGAAGCTGAACTGTCAGATGCGACTAATTTGGCGATTCTCTACCATGATATGGAAGATAAGCACAAGGGACGGAGGAAATTTCGGGATTTGGTGTCGCCGCACTGTTCGAGCCATAACTTTGGCTACGGGTATCAGAATGACGCGAGCCACCCCAATTCGGAAAGCTCTCAACGAGACGCACAACGTCCTCCATCGGGGTCCATCTTCACCCCCAAATTCCGCTGTTTGACCCTTCAAACGAGCTTTTTTAGTTATTTTTATCTATTTTTGGTAACATTTCCATTGCTTATTAGGACCTCAGTTTGATACCGTTTTGGGTCAAACTTTCACGTACTTGTTTATTTCAATAAGGCCAAACTGTTGGGCCAATTTTGGGATTTTGCCATTTTTGGCATATTTTATGATTTCAGCTATATATGCCCGACTTGTGGGCAGAATTGAGCAGTTTTTGAGTTATTGATATTTTCTTCGAACCCTAGAGAGCCTCTCTACTGGTTTATGCCCTTTTATTCGTTGTTCTGCTGCGTTTGATCCCTCGCCTCGATTCAATTCGGCGTCAGAGTGCCCCAGGTGTTTTGAAAACTTGGCTCCGCCCCTGCCTTAAGCATTCATGCCTACAAAGATTGATGCACTACCAATTGTTTCCCGTGGCTGAATTGAAATATTAATGAATAGTTCAATTCATACCTACAAGATGATCAAAGACGTGAGAGCTTTGCTTATGGAGACGAGACAGTAGCTTATTCGATCTATTAAGAGGCAGCGAAGCTATTTTTTTGTCAGCTCCAGAAGGTTTCCCGAGGTGAAGTATCGAACGCGCACTTCCTTGCTAGAGAAGCTTTGAACAGTCTTATTACCCCAGTTTCTCCTTAACTTCGAGTTTTTGGTTTCTTGTATACATAGTATGCGACTATGCACATATGTTTTGTTCGTGTTGTATATATAGCATGCCTTATGGAGCTGTAGTAGTTAGTAGCTCATGGCCACCTAGTAGGTTGTCTGTTTGTACTGTATGCACTGCTCGCTCCGTTTCTTTAATGAAATTCAAAACGTTTATCCAAAAGAAAAGCTATTAACAAAAAATAAAATAAAAAACAAATACATAGTAAAGAAGGACCAATCATGTATGTGATCTAATTTGACACATGTAGAAGTTTAAATGGCATAAAAGATTGAAAAAGGCGACCCATTTCCTTAATTAATCAACAACTATTGAGAAAATGGAGTGGAGAAGAAGATGAAATTTCGATTAAGAAACTTGTGAATTCAATTACAGAGATCCAACTATATCCTCACACTCCAGGATTGAAAATAGGAAGAAACGAAAAAAAAGAAAGAAAAGAGGAAGAAGAAAAATAACTGATTGGATGAAGAACAACCAATCAGATTGTGCCAGGCAATCTCATTGGTTATTAAACAGAATAACCAATTAAACTAGCTTAACGTTAACCAAACCAACTTAGCTAAAACACTGCCGTTCCACTTATCATTTGAACCTTAAGCTGCAACGGCTTTCGTGATCCAACGGTGACTGCTACTCGATGGATTCTAATAGGACGGAGGCTGCTGCTAGATGGAGTTACTGTTCATTTGGCCATGCATTACCAAATGAACAGTAACAAGCTGACCTATATCATCAATATCTGTAACATGCCCCTCAAGTTGGAGAGTGAACGAGTTTCACTCCCAACTTGAAAAGTAAGAATCCGAAAACAGCTGGGTAGAAGTGCTTTGTAAGCAAATCTGCAAGTTGATGAGAACTAGGAATGTGCTGCAAAACAAAGACACCTTTCTGAACAAGATCTCTAATCAAGTAATAGTCAATGTGCTTGGTTTTGTCATGAAAGACAGGGTTGGCAGCTAAGTTGCTGTCACAAAAAACAATTGGTGCTCTGGAAAGATTAAAACCAAAATCAGATAGAAGATGAAGGAACCATTGTACCTCACATGCCACTATAGCCAAAGCTCTGTATTCTGACTAAGTTGAACTCCTGGAAATCACAGTTTGCTTCTTAGACCTCCATGAGACAAGATAGTCTCCAATGTGGATCTTGTAGCCTGAAGTGGACTTTCTGGTATCCAAGCAACCAGTCCAGTGAGCATTAGAGTAGGCAATAAGGGTAAGAGGAGAAGAATATGAGAAGAACAAAACCTGAGCTAGAGAAGCACTGATATATCTCAACACATGATGAACAAATTTCAAGTGAAACGATGTAGGCTTAGAGACAAACTGAAAAACTCTATGAACTGTAAAGCAAATATCGGACCTAGAGTTGCACAAATAGAGGAGTTTGCCAACCAATTTTCTTTACTGAATAATGTCTGAGGCTGAAAGAACATCTCCAACTGTGGTAGAAAACTTTATACTAGAATCCATGGGAACTGAAGCTGCTTTACAGTTGAGATAACCATTGTCTTGAAGAATATCCAAAGAAAACTTCCTTTGACATAGAGTGGTACCATGGTCATTTCTGGAAATTTCAAATCCAAGAAAGTACCTTAAGAAACCCAAATCCTTATGTTGAAACTTGTTATGCAAAAGGCTCTTGAGAGTAGTGAACTAGACAGATTTGGCCCTCCCAATACAATGTCATCAACATAGACAAGAAGATCAGTGAATGAAGAATCAGAGTGTTTAACAAATAGGGTATAATCTGTTTTGCACTGTTTGAAACCCATTTCTAGCAATGTAGTAGAGAACTTACTATACCATTGTCTTGAAGCTTGTTTCAAACCATATATTGATTTCTTAAGATGGAAAACCAATCTAGGAGATGATAATGCAGAAATGTGGGAAGGAAGCACACAACCTGGTGGCAAATCCATATATACCTCCTCACCCGAATCTGCATGGAGTAAAGCGTTATTAAAGTGTAGTTGGAGCAAATGTCCTCCCTTAAGAGCTATCACTATAGGAACCTTTGCAACAGGTTAGAAAGTTTCAGTGTAGTCTATTCCCTCAGTTTGTGTGTAACCTTTAGCCACTAATCTGGCTTTATATCTCTCAATGTCACCATTTGACCTCAACTTGACCTTGTAAACCCATCTGCAACCAACACTATCACAGTTAGGTGGCAAAGAAGTAACAATCCATGTATGGTTTAGCTCAAGAAAGCTCTGCTTGCATTGCTTGAATCCACTTTTGATTCTTAACAGCTTCTTGATAACTTTGTGGCTCGTAAAAATTGTTGACTTAAGTGATGAAATTAGAATACAAAGGAGTAATCCATGGAGAAGAGTAAAAGACAACAGGAGCAAGAAAAGCATATACTAGCCTTGGTTTATCCACAACATAGTCTCTGAAATAAGAAGGTGAATGTGCAATCCTAGTGCTTCTTCTCAAAGAAATGGGCACAATAGGAGGTTTAGAAAATGAAACCTCATAAGGCATTGAAGAAGTAGGTAGAGGAGTATCATCACCATAGTTAAGTGTGCTTGCTGACGTAGCTCGAAGGGGAAGCACAAAATCATCACTGGACTGAGGACACAGCAGTAAAAGGAAAAAATGTTTTCATGGAATATTACATTTTTGGAGACTAAGAAGCTGCATTCTTTAATTTCATATAGCTTATACTCTTTCATTACAAAGACATAACCCGGAAACACACATGGTGTAGCTCTTGGCTCAAATTGTGTCCTTCCTTGCAAAAGAGTGGAACTGTAACATAAGCATCCAAACACTCTTAGAGAAGCGTAATCAGGTAACTTATTGTAAATGCATTCATAAGGAGACCTATTTTGTAAAAATGGAGTGGGAACTCTATTAATGAGAGAAGCAGCTGTCATCATAGTGTCTCCCCAAAATCTATTAGGTACGGAAGATTGAAACTTCAAAGCTCTAGCAACATTGAGCAAGTGCTGATGCTTTCTCTCAAGCACCGAATTATGCTCATGTGCTTCAACACAACTCAATTGGTGTATAATACCCTTATCCAACATGAAATATGTCAATGCTAGCTCCTTATCATTATCACTCCTAATATTCTTTATTTTAACACGAAACCGTGTTTCAATCATGGCATAACACTATGGTAAAAGTGTTTGAGCCTCTGATTTGTGAGTCAAGAGGTAAACCCAAGTCATTCTAGTAGCATCATCTACTAATGTAAGGAACTATCTATGACCATTATGGGTGGGTACCTTATAAGGACCCCAAATGTCATAATGAACTAACGTGAAAGCTGATTTCTCCATCTTACCAATACTAGGATATGGTAGCTTTCTTTGCTTAGTCTGTGGACATATTTCACAAAGTGAATTGTCTATAGGACCATCTGTATGAAAAATCTTGTGTAACCATTTCAACTTAATGTCTGAAGAGCGACCTCATATTTGATGCCAAATTGCATTAGAAGAGAGAGATTTGTTATTGTGTACTATGTGACAAATAGAGAGTGACTCATTCGATGAAGTCAACAAATAAAGTCCATTGCTCTTAAGACCTTCTCCCAAAAATTTAGAAGAGTCTTTCTTCATAATCCTGTACTTTCCAACATCACACAAGAAGATGCAATCTTATAATTTTGCTAGTTGAGTAATGGAGATAAAATTAAATTGAAAATCTGGTACGTAGAGCACATTATGTAATTGTAAAGTAGAACTAATCTTGACAGTTCCAGTATGTGACACTCTAACCCTTTTCCCATTTGGTAAGTACACAAAAATATCTTTTACCGCAAGAGCATTGGTCAGCAGCTTCAAATCATGACACATATGATCAGTAACACCACTGTCTATGATCCAAGTGTTGACTGCAACTGAATTTTCATTCAAAGATCCATGAAAGACATAGGAATTGAAGACACCTCCCATAAAATGATTGCTCATTGTGTCTTTTTTTAAGTATTGGTGCACAAGGCTCTCCATCAACCGTGAATGATTACTGTGAGAGGGAGAATTGGAACTTGTACCACTTACACTGCTACAGTTGGCTTGCTTCATATGAGAGCTTATATATTTGCATCATTTGATTGCACTGATTTTGAGTAAAAGGAAAAACGCCTATCTCATAAATGCAATTGTAAGAGATTGACCCTTACCAGAAACAATATGAGATTGAGGCTTGTTCTTATTCTTAAAGTTAGGTGGATATCCATAAAGCTTCCAACATTTAGCTTTGATGTGACCAGTGCCTCCACAGTGATGACATGTAAGTTTGGACTTAAAATGACCATGTGATTTTGTTGTAGCTTGACACATCTATATTACACGTGGTTGCGCAAGTATACGGTCTGGTAATATAATAAAGTATTTTGGACTCCGAGTTATCGAACTCAAGGGAATGTGCTTACTATTCCTAAGTGTAACAACAAATTTAACCTACTAAAGTAACCGGTAAAAAGTTTTCAGAGAATGAGTGTTGTCACCCTCAAACAAGTGACTAAAAATTGTAAGTAAATAGCGCGAAAGAAATGATTTGATTAAATAAATAGAGAGAAGAATAGGAATCTATAGATCACCTAGGGCAGTTTTGATCGTTCCAGATTCCATGTTCTAACATAATAACTCTTAGTTAACTATGCTGGGTAATAGTTTCGACAATTACCTATCGATCTCTTGTTGTTCTATGTATTGGTACCATCCTGCCCCTCTCAGGCCACTTTGGTTATCAACACGTTCTAGTAGGCTACTGAAAATGTAAGGAATGATGTCTTCTCAGACCACCGTCGCACGAACACCTCAATATCTCCTACTGAATCTACCCTCTTCTAGACATTCCTACTCAACTCCCCTCTAGGTCTCATTGGTTATGCATGCACTCATTTACTCATCCCAACTAGGGTAGAGTTTCTTTCACACACTCACTAGTTATCATAAATCTTGAGTCTAACTTGTCAATGGAAGAACTCAATATGATAATAACTAGAGCAAACTTCATTCAAACACAAACCCTAAGCATGAAAGTTTATAAAATCCGGAAAACATCCTCAAAACATAAACCCTAGGCTCTCCATAGATGCCTAGGTAGGAGTTTAACTACTCATAACAAAAGTATTCATGTGAAAATATTCCATACAAGATGAGAAAAGAAGAAATGTGGATCAAACGCTAAAAAGATGATGAACGCTTTGATCCGGGCTTGTCTCCTTGCTTCTTTATGTTCTTGACGGCTTCTCCTAGCTCTCCGCAATGTTCCTGACTCTCCTCTATGCTCTATTTCCGTCCCTTTCTTTAGGTCAAAGTGGGGAAGTCCAAGTCTTCAAAATTGCATTTTTTCCCCAAAATTATGCACGAGTTTCATGACCATTTCGTGCGAAATGGGGGGGGGGGGTATTTCGTACGTAATGGTATTACGTGGGAAATCCCTCATTTCGTGCGAAATGTGCTGGGGAATGTTCTCTTGAATCTTCAACTCCTTGGCCACTTGGTTCCCGAGCCTCTTTTATTTTCCTTCCTAGCTTTCAAAGCTCACGTTCTTGATTCCAATCGCTCCGTAAGTCATGTTTCCTCTCAAGGACAACAAACAACTATACCAAGCAATCAAATCTGACAAACATAACATAAATGAACATATAAAACGTGCATGGGCTAGAATAAAGCATAAGAAGGAAACAAGTGATAATCTTGCATCATTCAAAAATATTAGCCTCCAAAACACTCCCAAAACCTGTGAATAATGTGGTAAATTCTAAAGAAGTATAGCTCCTAAAATGCGCTATCATATTCCCCCACACTTACTCTTTGCTCGTCCCGAGCAATGATGACGCTCAAAAAACCCAACACTCGAGACATTGCATACATACCAACCAACCAATGCATAACCCTACCGCTTTGCGTACTCACTTTCCGCTAGCCAACACGATTCACGACTCAATACACAAAGACACGACTATGCAAACTACATGATATGTACAATGCAGCTCAAGTATGTACAATGCAACAAATCTAAGAACACATTTTTCTTTTCTTTTTACGAATTGGGCAATCTCTCTATCCTAAACCGAAAGTCATCAAATTCTCACTAGCTCATTTAGAAATTTCACAATCCGTAGCAAGAAATATGATATGATCCCATGCAGAAACTTAATAAGGCATCCCCAAACATCCACAAAGTCATACCAAGATACAGAACATATTTTGACTCAAAACATCTAGGCATCCTAAGCTCCTAAGTGATCTTCCTTCGCCAAGTCATTTGAGGGTTTCAGACCCTCTTAGCCGTTATTGCCTTTAATGCAAATTATCCTATTGACGGGAGACACAACTCCTGTATAATACAACTTGACTTTAGATGCCCTCTTAAGCTCTACGTTGGATTGAATCCAAATTTTCTGTGCAAACGGAAGTACATTATGTTGTTTCTCCTTGAAGCACAATAATATATATATATATACATATTCTTTATTCTTCTCTATTTTTACAACCGTGCAATAGAGCTTAAGAGTGTGGGCTTTTTCAGATTTTCTCATAGAACCATCGTAAGAGATGGTGGTGTACGCTCCCTAATTTCACTTAGGATAGAGACTCGTACCATATGGAACCAAATCTACACGAAGGTGTCCACGCCTTTTATGAGCTATACTTATTTAGCATTTACCACATGATTCGCAGGTTTTGGAAGTGTTTTGGAGCCTAATATTGATGAATGATGCATGATTACCACTTGTTTCCTTCATATGCTTAATTATAGTCCATACACGTTTTATAAGTTGATCTATGCTATACTTGTCAAATTTGATCGCTTGGTATAGTTGTTTATTATCTTTGACAAGAAACAGGGCTTATGGAGCGATTGGAATCAAGAACGTGAGCTTTGGAAGCTAGGAAGGACAAGGAAAGAGGCCCGGGAACCAAGAGGCCAAGGAGTTGAAGATTCAAGAAAATATTGCCTAGCACATTTCACACGAAAATGAGGGATTTTTCATGAAATACCATTTCGTACAAAATACCCCATTTCGCACGAAATGGTAGTGAAACTCGTGCAAAATTTTGGGGCAAAATTGCAATTTCGGAGACTTGGACTTTCCCACTACGACCTTAAGCAGCAAGAGACGGGAATAGAGCATACAGGAGAGTCAAGAACATCAAGGAGAGCTAGGAGAAGCCATCAAGAACATCAAGAAGCAAGGAGACAAGCCCGAATCAAAGCGTTCATAATATTTTTAGCGTTGATCCACTTTTTCTCTTTTCTCATCATGTATGGAATATTTTACATGAATACTTTTGTTATAAGTAACTAAACTCATACCTAGGCATGTATCGAGAGCATAGGGTTTATGTTTTGAGGATGTTTTACGGATTTAATGAACTTTCATGCTTGGGGTTGGTGGTTGAATGAAGTTTGCTCTAGTTTTGTCATATTGAGTTCTTCCATTGACAAGTTAGAATCAAGATTTATGATGTTGATTATTGCTTTATTCATTCAAGCATGAACTTAGCTTAAAGATGATCTTAGTTAGTGAATTACTTGTTTATTGTGCTTAATCCTTAACAATCTAGGAGTCATGACCCGAAATTGCTACATAACTAGTCAGTGTATGAAAACAACTCTACCCGAGTTGGGATCAGTAAATGAGTTCATGTCTAACCAATGAGACCGAGAGTGGAGTTGAGTAGGAATGACTAGAAGAGTAGATTCGGTAGAAGATATTGAGGTGTTCGTGTGATGGTGGTCTGAGAAGACACCATTCCGTACTTTAGCAATAGCCTACTAGAACGTGTTAATAACCAAAGTGGTCTGAGAGGGTCAGGATGGTGCCAATACGTAGTACGACAAGTGACCGATATTTAATTGTCAGTACTATTACCCAGCATGCTTAACTAAGAGTTATTTTGTTAGAACATGGAATCCGGAATCATCAGAACTACCCTAGGTGATCTATAGATTGCCTAGGTTTCTCTCTATTTATTTAATCAAATCATTTCTATCATGATATTTATTTACAATTGCTAGTCACTTGTTTGAGGTTGAAAACACTCATTCTCTGAAACCTTCTTATCGGTTACTTTAGTAGGTTAAATTTAGTTTCTACACAGAAATAGTAAGCACCTTCCCTTGGGTTTGATAACTCGGAGTTTAAAATACTACATTATATTACTTGACTGTATACTTGCGCAACCACGCGTAATATAAACGCCTCAAGTTTTTGGCGCCGTTGCCGAGGAAGGCATTGGTTACTATCTCTAGTTTAGCAATTAATTAAATTTACTCTTTTTCTTTTTGTTTGTTAATTTTGTGATTTCTGACATGTTTTCTGAATTGTGTTTCAGGTGTTCAGTGCATGCATAGGATTTCTCGAGACCTTGTGCCCCCACTTGAAGACCCATAACAGCAAGTCAGAACTCCGAGATGGGATTAGAGACAAATTGCAATGAGTGAGCAATTAACTAACGCTCAGCTGAATCAGAAGTTGACTGAGCTGCAAGAGAAGCTCGATGAGCAGAAGAACCAGATGCCCTACAATAAGTCGGGCCAAGTGTTTGTTGAGAAGTTTCAGTCAACTCAGAGAGGACACAAGCCAGAGATGGTAGTGCCAACCATTTAGGCTGAGCATGTAATACACCGTAAATTTGTTAGGGGTAAATTAGTAATTTTAAAGTTGGATTAAGTGAAATACGAATTCAATCGTGAAATTAGTGTTGGAAAAATTATCATGTTTATAGTTCAGAAGTGTGTGTGATAGTCTAGGTAAAATGTTAGAAATAATGCTTTTTCTTTTATGTGTTAGCTAGTAATTGAGAATTTTTATTTTCTCCTTCAAATTTTAGCTTTTTCCATTTCTACCTCAACTACTAATTCACCTCTTGATTATTTACTCTCAAGTCCTTATTCCACTACTTTGGGAAACCTCATTAAAATAAGAGATGTGTAGTCCATCAATATATGTATATATGCATAAACTCTCTTGTTACATCAACACCATCATCTCCATCCCTCTTTATTTATTCCTCTCATTTCTTCACATCTTTTTCTCCTAAAGAACACTCAAAGAAACCATCTTCTCTCTCCACAAACTTCATTCTCGGTTTTGAAGCTTGACCTCCACAAAACTCCACCAAAACTTCATTTTATAGTCTCCAAATCATGAAAAACTTGAGTCCAAGCATAGTATGATCATGGAGGGGAGTTTTTCCACCATTCTTCTCAAGCATTGAAGGCGAATTTTCGACACTTTTCCTCACCATCTTCTTGAATCTTGGGGTAAACTTTCTTCTAGTATTGAATTCATGCTTGCATGCCCATGTTTAGCTTGACTTGGTGAAACTTCATCTTAGTTTTATTCATTTCTATGATTGGTTCATCTCCATGGTTAAATCATGTGTTTGACTTCAAAATTTACACTATTTCGTGAAACTCACACTAGAGCCCATATGCATGTTGTGAATGTCTTCTTCTTTACATTTGTATCTCAAAAAAGTTTTGATAATTTGTGTCAAGATCATGTAAAAGATCTTATTTCATGCCTAGAATGATGTTATTCGGGTGAAAATCAACCCTTATTAAGTTGCGTGTACTAGTAGAACCATTTGTGTTGATTTTTGAATTTTTATGTTGATAGAATTTGACCAGTTTGTGAAAAACGCAGATTGTATCCAAATTTTCATTACGTGGAATTTTCAAATCTTGCAAGTTTTAAAACTATACTCAGAGAGTGTCATTTTGAAAAAAAAATCAACTCCACAGCTTTTTTGGTTAGGGAGATAAGCTCATTTAAAGTTACATGTTTTTTGAAACTCTGTTTCTGGACCAGTTTTACAAGTTTTTTAGAAAAAAACACTTTTCAGAAATATTTGGAACCTCATCTTTCTTGTGTTGTAACTAGACTCATTGGGGGATCAATTCTGGAGAAGATGAGCATCATCTCTATTCTCCAAGTGGTAGTAATCACCTTTCAAAGTTGAAAGTTTCTGCCAAACACTTCTCAGCACATCATTGTTTGTCTGTTTTCTAAATTGAATTTATAATAGATATGCATTATTTTCTTAATGTTCCTGAAAGTAGACACATGTAGGTTCATCGCAAATTTATTTCATGATTTTATAAAGTGTTTTGATATGGCAAATAGGGCTCTAAAGTGAGAGTTAAAAACCTGTCCAGAATTGAACTCTCTTATTTTGAGAAAACATGAGTTTTTGCCTCTCTATGAATTATGTGTGACTTATTTGTGATATTAAACAGCAATATATGTGCATTAGTGACATTTAGAATTATATGCATGTAGAGCTGTATTCTACACGTGAGTTTACCACTGAAAACGTGTTAATTAAGATTAATGGGATGGACTTAGTACCCGACCTAGACAAACATCCATGCATTTGTTTACTCAGAAGTAGTATCATTGTGATTAGAGGCTTGTAAATTGTAGAAACGAATTCGTAGAAGTGGGTTACATGTACTTCTAGGAGCTTGTACGTGATATTTGTCGAGGATTGACGTGAGTAGACATGCCAAGCGTTGCGTGCCTATCTTCTTTCGTGTCCAAGCATGATTTTATTATTTGTCTCAAAATGTATTCTTTTATATGCCCGTTTTATTTGAGACTTGATTATGTTTTGAAATAGTTTATTTATATTGTCACGGGAGAATAAAAATATGTAAGTAATGAAAAGCGAAAAGAGTTGTGCGGGGATCTTTATATTATTGATAGATTAGTCAGGCCGACTGCGGTCACTCGACCTGTATTATTTTAACCCGGACGCAACTTGCCGGGCCGCTCCATGTACTCACCTCTCTGGCCACAAGAAGTCTTAGGGGGGTGCCGACACTTAAGGTCATGGCTTTTAGTGATAGTAGTTCTTCCCCGTATCAACAAGTTAACTATATGGTTACCGTGAGAAAGAAATATTCGGAAGGAAAGAAGAGATAGATTGGAACAATGTTCCGCGTTTCAAATAGAAATGAAGTTTGAGAAACAAGGAAAGAAATAAGATGTTCATATGTGCTACAAGTGTTCATACGTTATTTCTCAAGAATGTGTTTTCGATTATGATCATTCTTCTTAATGATTGTTTTAAAAGTCTACTTGCCTCATCATCTGTTTACAAGCTTGGGTGTTGCTCACTCAGTGTTTCATTGCTGACTTCAGAAACTGTGGTTCCTGTTTTCCTTCCCACCGCATTTTAAGAGCTGGAGATTTGGAATAGTTGAGCGCCAAACACATCTAGATGTATAACGACTCAAGTGTTAGTCTAGTAGTGATAGTCTTAAACATCATGTAGTATTCTTAAGAATATGAGTAAGAATCAGAGACGTCATATAATTTTATCATGCTTGAAATTTATATGTTGATTCTGTAGCTTTCGGTGTTCGTCGATTCTTTTAGCATCGCCCTCTCGGTCCGAGCCGGATAAGGGGGTTGCTGCAGAGCACTTTGATTTGAAGATTGCCACCATCACGACAGTGCAGAACCAGTTTTAGTACTATGAGAATCGGGATGAAGACCCAAATGACTTCATTGGGAAGTTTGATGCCTACGTCAAGACGGTGAAGTACAAGAACGTGACCCCCGAGACACTGAAATTTATTCCATTTCCCTATTGTCTGAAGGGTGAAGCAGAGAAATGGCTAGAGTCCAGAGAGCCAGAATCTATCACCACATGGGATTAGTGTGTTGACGAGTTTATGATCAAGTTCTACCCTGCTCAACGTGTCATTGGGCTGGAAGCAGAGATTCGTGGTTTTCAACAACATGCTCATGAAACGGTTGTGGATGCATGGGACCGTTTTATGAGGACGATACGCAAGTGTCCAAATCATAAACTTCGGAGACTACCAGATTCTCCAAGTTTTCTACCACGGCTTGGAGCGCCCTAACCACGACTTGCTGAACAGGGAAGCGGGTGGAAACTTCTTGTACATAGTTGACAAGGATGGAGCATATGCTTTGATGAAGCATATTGAAAAACAGGATGCTCAATTCTATGACTTTAGGAGGTTGTTTAAGTTGCACGAGCCAAAGAATGATGAGTGGAAAGATGGGATCACGCAGATGGTATCTGACATGGCGAAGCATGTGTATCAGGATAAGAAGACTTTGTCTGAAGTAGAGGAGCAAGAGTTTGATGCATCGTTGGTTCAAGCTGCAAGTGAAGATGTCAGCTATGTGGGAGCACATGGACAGCGCAACTGGAATCAGGGAAAATACAGGCCAGGGACCAGAGATCATCCAAGATTCAGGTATGGGGATAAGGCTGGAGCTTCATATGCACCCGAAATTCAGCATAGGCCAGGTGCACTAGATGCTCAGGCGCCACCACCACCAGTTGCAGGTCAGAATGCTGAGATGAGAGATCTCAAAAACATGATGTACTAGATGGGCAAGAATGTTAACACCTTCACCTCTCAGGTGGAGATATTGACGGCTGACTTACACATCACGAAGACCTCACTTCGTAATTTGGAGGTGCATGTAGGACATATCGCAACTCAACTCTCCTCTAGAACACCAGAGTCCTTGCCATCCGATACTGAAAATGTGCGCCAAGTGAATGCTGTTACCACTCGTAGTGGGATTCTTCTAAACGATCCACCATATCCGAGCCACGCCAGAGCTGATGCCTCGAAGGCTAGGGAGCATGAGGTCTTTAATAGGACCCCTGTCATGATCCCTCAATCAAACGGTGTGACTCCACACCATGATGATGAGGTAACACTACCACTACCCTCTCTGCCTAAGGGCCTAAGGATCTTCCTTATCCGTTGAAAGAAAGAAAGAAGAAGGATGATTCCGAAGAGTATAAGCGTTTTTTGTCTATTTTCGCCAAGTTGCATATCAATGTGCCATTGATTGAGGCAGTCAAGATGATTCCCAAGTGCAAATATATGAGGGATGAAATTTTGGGAAAAAGGCAGTGCTAGACTTTCAGACAGTGGACTTGAGAGAGCAGATGAGCTCATGTGTGATGCATGGTTTTCCTCAGAAACTGAAAGATACGTGAAGTTTTGTGATAGAAGCTAACTTGGGAGGAGCTTACACGGGACATGCCCAATGTGATTTGGGGGCTAGTGTGAACTTAATGCCGCTTTCAGTCTTTCTGAAGCTGGGGGTGGAAGCTCGCTCCACATAGATCATTCTACAATTTTCTGACAAGTCCTGCAAGAAGGCCTATGGAGTGGTGGAGAATGTGCTTGTCAAGGTAGGGAAATTCATTATCTCGTTGATTTTCTTATTCCAGAGATGCCTGTGGGAGATGTTCCGATCATCCTAGGAAGGCCATTACTGGCTACCGGTATTGATGTTGAGAACGGTGAGTTGATCATGAGGATCAACAACACATGGGAGAATTTCCAGGTTTCTAAGACGCCTCTGCAGCAGTCTCAGGATAAAGAAACAAATGCCAGTGGTCGTGCAGTTAGTGCACGAAAGTTCAGAGGTGGTTAGTGTTGAGCCACCAGATTCAAAAACAGAAGTTCACATGGTTGTGTTGAGGATCCAGCAGTGGAAGCTGGATGAGGAGGAAGGTGGTGCCAAGAGGCCTTTCTAGAGGCATGAGGTAACTGGGTCGGGCCTTCGACCTTAAATTATAAGCGCTGATTGGGAGGCAACCCAATGTAGTTAGGAGAAAGTATTCATTGGGGCTTGCGAGAAGACTCATAAGGACTCTCAATTCTCAAACCCTCTGCGTTTATCTCTCCGTCAATCGCTTCCCACCTTGTTCGTCTCTTCTCTCTCCGGCAACTCAAATTCGGCGACCACGACGGCGACGACCATGGCTTCTCTCCGTCAATCGCTGTCCACTTTGCTTCAACGCCCTATTAGCCCTCTCCCTCTCATCACCCTATTAGCCATCTCCGCCATCCTCTACGCTACGCCTCTCCTTCTCATCTCCGAAGCCCTCTCCCTCTCCATCACCACCCTATTCGTCGAGATCGCCGCCGAATCTTCAATTCCCCTCGCCCAATTCAAGACCCGGTAAGCATCACAAACCCTCGATTTCGTCTCGGTTTTCATCGAATTGTTTGTTGAGGCCGGGAGTTTCTTCGGGGATTCTGATTGGCGGTGTTACGTTGCCTGGTGTTATGATCTCGAGGTTGATCCAGCTTTCTAGATAATTTTCGTTACCCGAAGTTGGATTGCAAGGTAATAACTGGGTGCTTATTCTGTAAAATATTGTGTTGATCTGTTCATGAATCACTTTGATCTATTCACGTATACGATACCAAATCTACTGTAACTGTGTGTATGATCGGTGTAGTTGGGTTTTCGGTTCGAATTGGAAAGCAGAGAGGGTTCTGGGTTTCAATCGACGGATAAAATTTTCGAAATCCATGGTGGATTTGGCGTTTTCAAGACACAGATAGGTGGAAAGGAGGGGTTCTGGTTTACGCATGCTGTGAAATTGAGCTTTATTTATCATGTCCCATGGTAGCTGTTTGCTCTTATTCCCAATTGTATGGTATTTGATTCATCAATCCTCTCTTGAGATCTTTGATGGTGTTGGATCTTCAGTTAACTCAGACATTTCTAGTAATAGTACTATTTACTTGGTTAGAAGCATCTAAGAGGTAAATAAATGAAGATCCATGGTTGGTTGGTTGTTTTCTTGGGTGTTGCAGTAATCATTACATTTGTATGCATCTAGCTGGCTGTGAAGCCTTATGGCTCCAATTGTATGGTTATTATTCAATCTACATGCAAAATGTAAGTTAGCTGATTCTTTATTGATAATCCAAGTGGCCATATGGGTGTGTTCAATTTGGTTATGGTCATTATTCATTCTTCGTTTCAATAGATGCATCTGGTGATCTCTCAAAGAGACAAGTGCTTTATTTGGTTATGGTTGTTATTGGGAAGAATCATATGTTGGTTCTGAATGATTCGGATAACACATCAAGATAAGAAATCACTTAATTAATACTAAGATTAATCAGTTGGGTACATTAAGGTTAGGATTTCAACTCCGATTCACATTCATAGACTTGGGTCATTCTGAAATCATCCAACGGAGAATGTAACAGTTCAGACATAACGTTCTTTGGATAAATTTTTAAGAAAATTCACTGAGTATAGCTACCTGAGAAACTTATGAAGTGCATGGGTAAATTCTTAAGTATCTTTGAGTTTATTTCACGTCATCATTTACTGTTTACAGTAGTAACTTGGTAAATTTTTCCACAGCCATCTCCACTTGAGCGCAGCCTTTTTGCTCATGATCATTTCTGGATAGCCAGCAAGCGCATAGTGACACCCAAAGGGATTACATCTGGTGCAGGTTGGTCTAATAAATACCTTTGTGAATTATGCAATGTTTGATTCCTGATTGATATATCAAAAGTACAAGTCCATGTAATTGTTCAATTTCTATATAATTGTTGTAGAACCTCTGTTGTCATTTACTCAACCCAAAAATCTGCACTCTATTGACTATGAATGCTGAACGAAATCTTAAATGAGCAGTTGAAATTAAGGGAGGGAGTATCATATCCGTGCTAGAAGAAGAATCGCAAGCGAAAGCTAGGACCGGACAAGTGAGTGATTATGGAGTGGCTGTTGTCATGCCTGGCTTAATTGATTTGTAAGATAAAAAACTATTTCCTTCTCTATTCTCTTTTTGACATACTCTGGTTTGCATATCGTGTTATACTTTCTTGGAACAAAAAGAGATTGCAAAAGTTGACACGTGCTTTGCGCTTGCAAAAGTTGATAAGGTCATTTCAGGAAATAGAACTATTGCTGGTAGTAAAATTGGTGAAGTCGGAGCTACTATCGCCTTTGAACTCTATTATTATCTGCTTGAAAGTTTGAAAAGAAATAATCTTTGCATCTATATTTGATTTTAGTTTTTTGGCTTCACTTTTATGGTGTCCCAGGGAAAAAAAGTTATATAGGAATGTGGTCGGTGGCTTCTCTTACATTTTTTCCCCTTTTTTCCCTTTTGAAATTTCTGGTGTCCCAGGAGAAAAAAGTTAAATAGGAACTTCCAGGTAAAGAATGTCTGGCTCTTTGCAGGTAAATTACAGTGTTCTCTTCTAGTCTCTGGCTCTTTGCATTCATAAAATTATTTGATTTTAACATTACATAAGATGTGTAAAAACAAATATGGGTTTTCATTCAGAAACATAGATAAGATAGGGGAATTAGACATTGGAATAGTTGAGAAATCTCTAAGTAGTAGAAATTGAATTCACCCTTTAACCTATACTGTCTCACTTGACTCTATTTGTACTGTCATGGGCAAAATTTACTCAGAGACATGCTATAATGATTCCGGAAGGAAGCCCACTTGTATGTGTCAAGGAAGCTAAAATTTGCGATGTATTTGAGCTAGACATTAGAATTAAAAGGAAGTTAGGTGATTGTAGTTTATTTGATTGCCACTCTCCTGCCTTCGTTTCCAATGTGCAATGAGGTATTTTATTTTCGTTCCTTTTGTTAGCCCATTTCCGCTATAGTCCATATCTTAGTTACTACGGTCTAGGATCCATCCCTTATTTAAATTTACACATGTTTTGGGGCTACTGTTTTCATATATCCATGGACATTGATCACGGCTCTGGGATTATTCCCTGGAGGTTAGTTAAATCAGTACTCATGATAAATTTGCGCATACAGGTATTTTCGTGCATTTCTCCGCGTTTACGAAGTTTGTAATTGTTGACTGGAATTTTATTTTAACATCCTTTGATTTGTTATCTTTCATTCTTTCAGGATGAACTTCACAATCGTTTAATTTGTATTGATAGTTACCCATGTAGTTCTCTGGTTGCTTGTTTTGTTGCAGTTTTATCTATAATATTGCCTATCTGAAGTCGGGAGAAGACTTTGGAGGGCTGGGAAACAACTCTTTCTCAATAGTATGGCTGTTGAAGGTTTTGAAGTCGTAACTTCAGACCTGAATACTTATTACACATGATTGAGCATTTCTGTTATTAAATTTCATCTGGAATAATCTATAAGAACATGCATTTAGAACTAGAAGGTATATGGAATATTGATATTTGGAATTTGTATAAAGTATCATGAAACAAGCAAACTAGATTGTGGGTGGACTCAGGACACTCTCTATTTAATTATCTTAATATGGGATTTCCTTTGTGCAGAGATTGGAAATACACGTGAAGAATTTATCTGAATGCCGTGCAGGAGATGGGAAGCACATCCAGCAGCTGGAAAGAGAATTGAAGAACTGTTCTCAAGAAATAGGTAATAGGACTAGTATTATTGGCATCCCTAGTTTTCCCTGGTTTTCTTTAGAAGCACCAGATACTCAAGTTGACAAGTTCCATGCTTTTCTTATGCTTGCTGTACTGGAGTGCCGCCTAATGTAGTGGTCGGGCCAAAAATGTGTAGCACTCCAATGCTAGGAATGAAGAGTTATATAGCTTGGGTGAGCATGTGCACAACCTTGAGTTAAAACTTGCATACACGGAAAGTTAGAGGAGAAGGTTGCCAGCTTAAGGGAAGCATTGAACAGTTCCAATTCAAAGCGGTTGATTTTGATGTAGGAACTAGAGAAGAGGGAAGTGAATTTACAACATTCATCATCATGTATTGAGAAATTGGAGGAATCAATGTCATATGTTGCACTGGAGTACCAATGTGAGATAGAAAGCATGAAGCTGCTGGCGGCCTTAGAGCACAGTTCTATTGGAGCTGAGGAAAGCCAGGAAGAAACTGAACACAAAAACTATATACACGATCTCGAGCTTCAGATTCCTCTAGATGTAATAGTTTTTGAACTTTGAAACACAAGCTACTTGTTTTGTTAACTTAATACTGCTTTAATTTTACGATTCTTTAATTTGTATGCAGTATTATTTTTGTTTGTGATGTAAAAAATCCCACTTTTGGGGGGTTGATCTTGAATTTGAGCACAGTGTGCATATATGTTTGAGTAGTGTTGGAATTTTGGGTGCATGTCTGCATATTAGTAAAAATTTCCATTTTTTTTATTTGGTCGTGATACAGGCGACAAACACGTATGTCACCATGAAGATGTGATCATCTCTACTGGTGACAAATAGTTTTGTCACTTATCTACATAATCGACTAAAATTATTTGTCGGTAGTTGTACTAGCGACAAAAAACGTTTGTTGTTAGATTTAAACTGTCGACAAAAATTGATGTCGCCTTTTTTTTCTGCCGACATAATTGAGGTTTGTCGGCTTTAATACTAACGACCGAGTTGTAGTGACCATTTAGCGTCAAAAAATTATTTGTCGATAGAATTTCTACCGACATATTTGGCCTTTCTAGCGACAATTTTTTATGTCAATGGAGGCAGGATTTGTTGTAGTGCTTCTTGATGCATGTGCATGTAGTTGCACGCAAAACGAGGAACAACTAGCTTTATTGGGGGAATATGCATTTCAGAGAAGTTACTCGAGGTAGAGGGGAAACTAATTGGTTTTGAAGATCTTGGTAGCGAGTTGTTGTATCGTGGTTGCACGCATCGGAATCCGGAGCGGAAGTTGCGGTTCACGAACTAAAGTGGCGGAAATCGTGTGCACGAAAGAAAAAATGAGAAGAAATGGGAAATTCCCCGAAATTTGGAAATTTTCCAATCAAAATGGATTCCCAGCAAGTAATGGAGACCATCGGTGTAAGAATAGAGGAAAATAGAGGCCAAACGAAGAAACTAGAAGAAAAATATCACGAATATGCAACCCATTTCGTGCGAAAAGGGCCAACACTTAGAAAATTTTTTGACCCCCATTTCGCACGAAATGAAACATGTCTCCTGTTTTGGGTTTTCAAAAACATTTCGCACGAAATACCCCATTTCGTGATGGCACTTTATGGGGGGTATTTTTGACATTTTTGGCCACCTATTCATACCAAAAACCGGCCATAACCCCTCCATATTCCCCATTCCAATCAAAACACCAACTTTTTCATCTAATTCCTCTCAAACTCTCAAAAACACAAACCAACCAAAAACTGTAAACTCATCCAAATCAAAAATTTCTTATCGGGTTTTTCTCCTTGCAAGCTCGTCTACAAGATTAATACTTGAAGTTTTGAGAGATAGAGCATAGTTTGAGTGTGGGAAAGAAGTGAAGAGGAAGAGCTTCAAGAAAAATTTTTTCCGATTCGGTCATTTGGAGTTGTATTCAGCCAAAGCTGAAGAAGATACTTTCGACGGGGACAACGAGGAACTCAAAGTAGTATACTCCACTCATCTCGCTCAAATTTTTGAAAACACCGATTCGGTCCCTTCTTGACCAATTTTTGCGAAACCGGTCCCGTAAGAACGGTACTCCGGGACCACATGTACTTCTCTCTCTCTCGCTTCCATTCTTGCTTAGGCACTTCTAGGGTTTAAATTTTTGCAAAATTTATACTTGTGAAGTGTGTCTCACGAAGTCCTCAAGCAACTTGTGAGGATTGCGCGCTAACTGCAAAATTGAGTCGATAGGTTACTTGACTAGTTCACTTTAGACCTCACGCGCACTTGCTTTTCTCGTCATGTCTACATCGGCAGGTGATCCTAAGAGGATACGGGGGTTAGATGTTGATGATCACCCCCTCTTCAATCCTGAGGAGGATGTGGTGATGAGTGAGGGTGAAGAGGATGTGGGAGACGGTTCCGTAACCGTCGTCAGGTACCTCCATCTCCAGTTCGTTACGAGCAGAATTTAGATATGCCTCCCGTGCCCACGAATGGTAACAGGGCGAGGGAGGTGGTGGATGTTGACCTTGATGCTGTCTGCAGTACCAAATTCTGCAGCTTTAGGTTTGCGACTGCTAGTGCCCAGAGAGCATTTTATCAAGACTCGTTCCTGAAGAGGGAAGGGACTCCTGAAAAACCCTTCCCGCAAAGCAGTGATATGCCTAAACATATCAAGGATATCTTCAAGAACGAGAAGCTAGACAAGTGGGTTTAAGATTTGCAAGAATTCTAGCTCCGCTCTTGAAAGAGAGTTTCTTGTGAATGCTCGTTTCTATGACGAGGGAGAGAGTGAGGATCAGAGACACATATTTTGCCAGCGGTCCTACATATGTCTCCCGCCAGAGGCTATAGGTGCCGCTATGTAGGACCGCCGACAAAAGATGTGCCTCTGATCCTCGCACAGAACGGAGAATCAAATACACACAGAACGGAGAATCAAAGATGATGAGAAAATTGGATTTCGTACTCGCAATGGATTCAGAATCAGTACCTCGGTCATCAATGTAAGCAGTAACCGGAGAGGAAGGAGACAACGCGTTGGATCCTGAGACAGCAAACGAGATCAGTTCATTTCAATGTTGAAAGGAAAAGATCAATTACAAGGAGAGGAATCAGAATGGGGATTTTGATGAACTCACAATCGAGAACTCAGGGGAGATAGCGAAGATTGATGAGTGGCCTGGTCTCGGTGTCCATAGGCGGAGGCGCCACTGGTAAGGGAGTGTCCCGTCGTATGATTGTATCCAACTGCTCTAAAATGGGTTGGGTTATATGTAATTAGATTGGAACGGGTTAACCTCCTCGGTAACTACCTCGTGATTAAGTCAAGTTTCCGGCTCGAAAAAAGCTTCTTCGAGACTCTCAAGTATCGTCAACTATCAACTCGAATCTTACGTGAACAAATTACTTAATAATCGTGGCTTTTTTAAGAAAAAAATTGATATCATTACGGATGAGTAGTCATGCCCAGAAAAAAAAAGATCAACTTGAAATACATCGTTTGTCCAAATAGGAATAGACGAATAACAAGATATATCATCTTCGACTACACCCTTTTTGGCGAAGGAATGTGCCAACGGGTTTCCGTCTCGTGCAATAAAGAAGAATTCCAGTCCAGTGAAGTTTCCAGCCCTTCTCGCACACCCTTCCAACGCAGCTTTTAGGTTCGGGAGAGAACTGGCCGCCGTGATTTTGCCCGCAATACCCTCCTGGAGCAACTTCACCACATTCAAACAGTCCGATTCGATGATGACATCCGTCAGATGAGGTTCCGCCGCAAATTTTAATCCCTCCTCCATCGCCACCATTTCGGCCACCAGTTGCGATCTTTGCTGCATAATTCTTTCGAACCTTCAAGCTTGGAAAATCCCCTTCTCGTCCCGAACACATAGCCCATGTCCAGTTGCAATCCCATTATCAAGCCATGTCGCGTCCGTGTAATTTTTGTGCGTCCAATAGACGGTGGTTTCCATCTCCCCTTCTCAGCTGAGTGCAACACTATCTCATCGCCCACTAAACCAAAAATTGATGCCTCTTTGAACCAATTAAGATAATCTTGTCCGTAGCGTGCTCTCTGAGATGGATTTCGGTTCATTGCATTGAAAAGTCGATCATTTCTGTTTCTCTCAATAGCCCAGACTGTTGTCGTGCATTTCTCGCACATTTGCAACGACTTGCAGTTGAAAAACTAAAAAATCCAGTCTCTGATCCGACTAGAAAGAGGGATTCGAAAATCATTCCCCATAGCTTCCGTCAAAATTCTTCTAGAGAAAGCGCAAAAAAAATAAAATAAAAATGCAATGGTCCTCGTCTTCACTAAAATTCTCGCAAAATGGACAATTTGAGATAACTGCGAATCCTCTGCGCATCATTTTGGAGGCGACTGGCAGCGATTCATGCCACATACGCCATACCGAAAAGATTAGCTTCTTGGGCAATTTCAGATTCCATAAATTTTGCAACCATCTTCTGTTAGCATTGCCTAGCGAGGAAGAAGAGTTGTCCATCGACCGCATAAGCCGAGCCTTATATCTTGTCGCCACCGTATAGTTTCCGTCTTCATAATGCAGCCATGAAAACTCGTCCCGTGTCTCAATTTGAAGGGGAATCGAAAAAATAATATCTCTATCATCTTGTAAAAATGACTATTTAGAACTTCTTCATTCCATGTGTAACACCCCCTTCCTAGAGTGCTGTAGAACTACACTTGGATCCCCCAGGCTCTCTGGAGATGTCCTCCGCTAAGCACGGAAACGCTCGGCAAGGAGTCTAATTCTAACGATTCTGTTAACAAAAAATTACAGAAACCATAATTTAAAAGGAACTTACTTTCATGGCTTGTAATACTGGTGCGTCTAAGTGATGAACTATTTCCCAAGCTCCCACGCACTCACCTGCCAAAATATAGAAGGCAGTGATGTCACGACATTAATTTATAATAACCAATATAGAATTCTCAATGAAGTAGACATATACAAACTTGAAATTGTATAAATTGGTACGTGTAATGTGTATGTCCCAGTATCCTGACACACGTTAAATAGGAAAGGAAATGTTATACCAGTAATCCCATGTATCCGATAAAAGAGTTACGATAAATTCATATTAATTTCCCCATTCCTGTACCACACAGTTAATCCACCAAGACAAACTAGACCTTAAGTTCACACATCCCTAATGGATCGTCAGTCCAGAGGGTTTATAGTTTTGATGCGGGTAAGGAAGACGAATACCAAAATTAATCCTGATCAAAGCACTCCACGAATCGCAGGCAAGTCTTTCATAACATGATGAGGGATAAATAATTGTCTACCTAGTTTGTGTGATCACGACGAAGAATTGTGTCTTCGTCTCTACGAGTATCCACACCTAAGATTGTAGATGGAATCCTTCTCCACATGTAGTGTTAGCAACGGGAAGAAGGAGGCAGAAGAATCAAGAAAAACGGAGCACCAAGCTGTGCGCCACAAGGTGGCCGGCGGTAATGAGGGGCCGGACGGGTAGGGGGTGCCGAACCCTTGCCTTGTCTCTTTGCTTGTTTTGTTATTTCACATATTAATGACTCTCATGTGAAATATTAAGCTAGGGTTGCCTTTATATAGTTAATAACTCCTTATTAACTACATATTTGTCCCAATACTAATCATGTCCATACACGGATTAGTCCATCTTGTAAATTAGTCCTACTAATTTATCTTGTGGTTGCGTTATGATCTTTTAAATTAATTAGTCCAACTAATTAATTTCAAAATCCAGTTTAATCCATATGGTGTGTGACCCCATAGGTTTCTTCTTAGTTGGTTGTAACTATTACAAACATAGAGTGGTGTCTAGAAACACATCTATGACTCCCAGTTAATAGAAAAGTCAGTGATATGACAAACCATGTGCCCGATGTTACCGCGTTGTATCTATCCCTTTGTCTCTATATCCGATTTGGACACGAGCCATAAATGTCACACTCGTATATCCAATCCATAAATTCTCGATCCTGGGAATATGCTTATCCATGCAGATAACATCAATATCCCGTATTGATTTATCTGAGTCTGGCCAGACATTCTATAAGCACCATCCCTCGAGTGGCCCGCGGATATTTTCTCCCATTATGTGGGAGGTACAAATCCTCTCTACACTACTAACATCTCTAAGCTTGCTTCCTATCATGTCCGATGAATATCTTTATGGTAACCCAATTACGGTGTAACGTTTGATAATATCAAAACATAATATTTCACTACTAGTGTATCTAGTGACTTCAAGTCTAAGGATTAGAACACCATTAGCACTAGGAGAAGCACTTGTGACATTGACATAATCTAATGTAGCCTTCTAGTTGTGGGTCAATCCACTATGCTATTACCCCTAATGCATACCCATGTGTTACACTTGATATCTCCATATCAATCTACCCACATACTAGTCTATAGTGATATTCCCATTAATCAATATAACAGACTAGGGATATTTAAGAATATAACATTTATATTCGAAGGACTTCATTCATGTTAACATATCTCCATATCGTTAACATAATGAATAGTAAGTCAATATAAATGCCACAATAAATTGATTGCCTCTAGGGCACAATTCCAAGATTGTCCCACTTGCACTTGAGTCAATCTGGTGCATCATATGCCTATTGTTCTAGCGTGGCCCTCATGGTTTCGCTGCGCAAGAGGTATGGTAGGCGAGACCTCTGCTGGTACTTTGCCTAAATTCACATCTCCTCTATCGACACTCAAATGAGATAGAATCTTCTGAGTATGTGCATCTGATGCATCATTTATACTCAGTACTACGTGATAGAAACAACAACTGAATCTTGCATGGAATCTTTCTAGCTCACAGTCCCTCTACTAAGGAAAAACACAAAAATTGACTATTATCTGAAAACATCATTGTAGGATTGGAAGTTCGCATCAATGTAACCCCTTACATTGAAATTTTCCTCTTCTCCATGTATCAAGAATTTATCCGTATTTCTTCTCAAGTACTAAAGGAAATTCTTGACACCTATTCTGTGACTCTCACCGGATTTGACTGGTATTATATGTCATACCATATGACATTTCTGGCCTAGTACATAACATGGCGCACCCAAATGAATCTTATTCATAGGGTCCTTCTCAATCTAATTGGAAGGACAATTAGCTTTCCAAAGACTAATTCCATGTGACATAGGTGAGAATCTATATTCTTGCATGTTGAATCGTTTCAACGCCTTTTGTCAATATATTTACTTTAAATTAAGCCAAACAAACTTCTTGATCTATCTTCATAGATCTTTATACGTTTCCTTGCCTAATTCATTCATTGAAAATCAATTCCCTAGCCAATCTTCACCCGATTGCAGAGTAGGGACATCATTCCCAATGACCATTTTGTCTCCACATAAAAGACAGGAAATATTATTGTACTCCCTCTAACCTTCTTGTAAACACAAGTTTCATTTTCATTCTTGATGGAACCAAACTCTTTGATTGCATCAATGAATCGAAGATTCCAACTCCAAAAGCTAGCATCAATCCATAAAAATAGATCATTGCAACTTACATACCTTTTGAGCTCGCTCTAGATCGACAAAACCCTTAGGTGTGTCTTACACATCCATAAGGAGGTTTCCATATCCATATGCAAAATTGTGAAAGCTACAATTGCAAGCAAGATGTGAATGGATTTAAGCATCACAACTGGGGAAAAGTTTTGTCACAGTCTACATAATGAACTAGCTGAAACATTTAGCCTCCAATCGTCCCTTAAAAGTAATCATATTACTATCCATGTTAGTTTTCTTGAAACCCACTTGCACCTTATGGGTCTTACCCTTTTAGGTCGTTCAAAAAAAGTACAGACTTTGTTGGTATACATGGATTCCATTTCGGATCTTATGGCTCCAAGCCATTTCTGCGAGTATGGCCCGATGGTGGACACTTCATAGGTTATAGGCTCATCTCAATGAGCAATATATCACCGGGTATATTATGATAAATCTGTATTTCTCTAGCCCCATGACATATCCTAGCTGACCTACGAGGTTCTTGTGTTACTTGAGCAGGTTGCTACACAACATCTTGTGATCCTGCTCATGTTCTATCAACGGATTAATGTTCCGTTGTGGTCCTTGAACTCTTTCAATTTCTATTGTCCTCCCACTATTTCTCTTAGAGACATTCTCTTCATAGAAACATAGCTGGTTGAGAAATAAACACTTTGTTCTTGATTGGATAGTAGAAATAATATCATTTCGTTTCCTCAGGATATCCCACAAAACACATTTATCCGACTTGGGTCCAAGTTTATCTCTGTAAAAATTTTACATAAACTTCATAGCCCCAAATATTTATGAATAACATACTAGGAAACCTCCTAATCCATATCTCATATGGTGTTTTCATAACCGATTTTTGATGAAACAAGGTTAAGGGCAAAAATTGCCATAGTTAGAGCATGCCCCCAAAAGGTAAACTGGAAGTTCTGTTTGACCCGTCATGACCGAACTGTGTCCAACTAGGTTCGATCTCTCCTCTCAGTCGTGCCATTTCAAGGTGGCGTTCCAGGTGGAGCGAGTTGGGATCATATCCCACACTCCTTTTGATGCTTGTCAAACCCGTGGACTAAGTACTCTCCTCCTACGATCTAATCATAGATCCTTTGATACTTTTGCCACGATGGTTCTCTACTTCATTCTTTAATTCCTTTAAACTTTCAAAAGATTCTAATTCGTTCTTCATAAGACCTAAATCAATATTCACTGAATCAGTAGATGTAATGAAGTACCAAGAACCATCTCTAGCACTTGTACTCAGTGGTCCACATACATCATTATGTATGAGTCCAAAAGATCATATCTTGCCCAAATAAATAAGTCTTACATGTGTAGGGTTTTGATTCATGGATGCGCAACGGAAACACAAACAATCATACACCATGCAAAACCCTCCAAGGATCACAAGTCAAGAGACATAACGATGGTAAAGGAAGAAATCAATAACACACCTTAGGGTTCTCCTTTGATGACTTCAAACGCGAATTGTGTCACGTCTCTACGGCTGATCCACGCCTAGAGGTGAGATCTAGATCTTCCAATACTTGGTGCTAGCCCGGAAAGAGGAAGAGGAAGAAGAATCACGGAAAACGAGACAAACCAAGGAGGACTCGGCCTCCTTTAGGGCCGACGGGTAGGGGCAGGAATCCCAAGGGGTTTGGCCCCTTGTGGGATTTCTCTCTCTCTCTCTCTCTCCCACTCACTTATGTTATGAGCATTAGTCTGGGAAGGAAGGAAGGAGCATCCTTTATATAGTCCAACAACTCCTTGTTAACTACCTAAAGGCCCTATTCTAGTCCTACTAGAATTCAGATTAGTCCCCTTTTGCAAACTAGTCCTAATCATGTCCATACATGGATTAGTTCTATTTGCCCATTAATCCTAATCATGTCTCTATATGAATTAGGCCACCTTGGCATATCCTAATCAAGTCTATACATGGATAAGTCCAACTTGCATATTAGTCCCACTAAGTTAGTAAGTTGTTGCGGTTTGATCCTTCTAATTAATTAATCATATTAATTAATTATTTCCCAAGTCTAGTTCACCCCTATATGGCGTGTGACCCCATAGGCTCTATTTAGTTGGTAGTAACAATTTACTAATATGGAGCGGCCTCTAGCAAGACATCCATTCTAGCCAACAAATAGAATAGTCATCATGACAAACCTTGTGCAAGTAATTGTCTCATCCCTTTGTCCCCATATCCGGATTGGACACGAGACATACAAGTCACACTCGTATATCCAATCCATAGTTTCTCGATCCTGGGAATAGCCTTATTCGAGAAAATAACATTAATATAACATATTGATTTATTTGATTCTGGCCAGACATTTAATAAGCACTATCCCTCGAGTGGCCTAGGATATTTGCTCCCGTTATGTGGGAGGGACAAATTCTATCTACCTCTACTACGATCTCTAAGCTTGCTTCTTATTGTATCCAGTACACGCCTTGTAGCTACCCAGTTACGGTGTAGCGTTTGACGCTACCAAGATCACAATAATCCACAACTAGATAATCTAGTGACTTCAAGTCTAAGGATGACAATACCATTGCACCACGAGAAGCACTTGTGACTTAACATAACATGTATGTAGCCTTCTCGGAGATGGGTCATTCCAGTATGCCATTACTCCTAATGCATACCTATGTGTTGGATCATGATATCTCCATATCAATCCAACCCCATACTAGTCTATAGATGATTGTCCCATTAATCGTTATAATTGACTAGGGATATTTAAGAATATAACACTTATATTCTAAGGACTTCATTCATGTTATCATATCTCTATATCGAAAACATAATGAATCGCAAATCAATAAATGTCACAATTAATTGATTGCCTCTAGGGCAAAATTCGAACAGTCTCCCACTTGCACTAGAGTCAATCTCCTGCATCATATGCCTATTGATCTAGCGCGACCTTCCACGCTTCTGCTACGTAGAGGCGAGACATCCGCTGGTGCTTTGAAAATATTCACATCTCCTCTATCAACAATTTGATTGAGATTGAATATTCTGAGTAAGTGCATGTCATGCAGTAATTTACTCAGTCCTCTATGTTAGAATCAGTTACTAAATCTTGCCTGGAACCTTTCCAGCTCACAGTCGCTCCCACTAGGGAAAAACTCAAAACTCGACTTAAAATCTGAATCTTCTTTGTCAGATTTGATCGCATCACTGTAACCCCTTACAGTAAACTCTTTGTATCTTCCATTTATCAAAAAATCATCCTTAGTGCTTCTCAAGTACTAAAGGATAATATTGATAATTTATCCAGTGACTTTCACCCAGATTTGACTGGTATCTTTGTGTCATGCCTTATGACACATCTGGTCTAGTACATTCCATGGCGTATCTCGTGAATCTAATTCATACGGTCCATTCCCAATCTAATTGGAAAGACAATTAGCATTCCAAAGACTAATTCCATGTGACATGGGTAAGAATCAATAATATTTTCACGTTGAACCATTTCAACACCTTTGTCACTTTATGTACTATGACCTAAGCTATACAACCATCTTGATCTACCTCAATAGATCTTCACAAGTTGCTTCGCTTAAGTCTACCATTAGAAAGTCAACTCCCTAGTCAATCTGCGTAAGACTGCCAAGTAGGGGCAACATTCCCAATGATTAAGTATGTCTCCACATACAAGACCAGAAACATAACTGTGCTCCCACTAACCTTCTTGTACACACAAGTCTCATCTTCAATTTTGATGGAACCAAACTCCTTTGATTACATCATCAATTCGAAAGTCCAACTCCTAGAAGCTTAATCCAATCTATAAATAGATTGCTACAAGCAAGATGCAAATGGATTTAAGCATCACAATTGGGGAAATATTTTTTCATAGTCTATACAATGAGCTCACATGAAATCCCTTTCCTACCAATTTTCCTTAAAGGTAATCATATTACCATCCATGTTGGTTTCCTCATAACCCACTTGCACCCTATGGGTTCTACCCTTTAGGTGGTTCCATCAAAGTCTATACTTTGTTGGTATACATGGATTCCATATCGTATCTCATGGCTTCAAGCCATTTCTGAGAGTACGGCCACACGTGGCCATCTCATAGGTTGTAGGCTCATCTTGATGAGCAATATATCAGGGGTTATGAGAAATCCTTATTTCTCTATTCCCTTGACATATCCTACCTGACCTACGAGGTTCTTGTGTTATCTGAGTAGGTTGCTCCACAACACCTTGTGATCCTGCTCATGTTCCATCAAACGGATCAATTTTCTATTGTGGTTCTTGAACTTTTCAAGTTCTACTGTCCTCCCACAGTTTCTTTTAGATACAATCTCTTCTTAGAAACACTGTGGTCTAAGCAACAAACAGTTTGTTCTTGATTGGGTTGTAGAGATAATATCTTTTCAGGATATCCCACAAAACATTTATCTGACTTGGGTCCAAGTTTATTTGTAAACTCTTTTACATAAACGTCATAACTCCAAATCTTTATGAATGACATACTAGGACACTTCCTAGACCATATCTCATATGGCGTTATTCATAATCTTTTTTTGATGGAACAAGGTTAAGGGCGAAATTTGCTGTAATTAGAACATAGCCCCAAAAGTAAACTGGAAGTTCTGTTTGACTCATCTTGGACCGAACCGTGTCCTAAACGGTTTGAACTCTCCTCTTAGACACGCCAAACCCATGTGGCGTGCTAGGTGGAGCGAGTTTTGGATCATATCCAACACTCCCATGGATTCTTGTCAAACTCTTGGCTCAAGTACTTTCCTCTATGATCCAATCGTAGAGCCCTAATACTTTTGCCAAGCTGGTTCTCTACTTCATTCCTGAATACTTTGAACAATTCAAAGGATTCTGATCTGTTTCTTCCTAATATACACAAATCTATATTTCTCTGATCCCATCAGTAAAATATGATGAAGTACTGAAAACCATCTTTAGCATTTGTGCTTAGCGGCCTTCATACATCAATATGTATGATTCCCAAAAGATCATATCTTTGCCTAATAAGTCTTACATGTCTCATATGATTCAATAATCAAATGAGTTCCTGAAATCCATCCTCATGGAGTTCTAGATATGTATCTCTTATTTATGGGGCCTAAATGATAATGCTAAAGATAATTGAAGTTCATATCATTATATGCAAACCTCTAGGTATTAATGTTATAGATGAAATTATCATGATCATGGATATAGAGTCCACTTAGACAAAATTGCATTACAATAATGCATATCGTAATAAATGGAACAACATTTGTCCTTTATTATGATAAGGAGTTTTCTTGTCCAAACAAGAAACTATGATAATGGACCTACTCATAGCAGGGACATAATCGCTTTTGTCTAATTCATGAACAGTTTCTTAAAGGTAGAAATAATTCCCTACGGCT
Organism: Linanthus parryae; assembly: GCA_023055425.1. Lineage (NCBI taxonomy): Eukaryota > Viridiplantae > Streptophyta > Magnoliopsida > Ericales > Polemoniaceae > Linanthus > Linanthus parryae. Next base: position 44,842,879 of record JALGPY010000009.1, read on the forward strand.
TATTCAGCAACCCTTTGCTTCATAGCCCCACGTGTAGGATTATTTCTTCCTTATCCATTTGTCTTCGTCTCTTGAGATCCCTACACTTCCATAAATGTGAGATCCTCAACTATTATCATATACTTATGATAATGAGATAGAAACATTGATTTCTATAACAAAAATACCCAAATCGGAATTCGTAATTCCTTTATTATTTACTTCCAGGTACTTTGGGTAGTTTCTCTTCCTCCACACCACCTTTGGGACTTCAAGGCAAATTGGTTTTAGAAACAAGCTTGCTTTATACCCATGGGGTCGGCGCAAACTATTTGCCCTTAACCATGTTGTTATCCATTAACAACTTTGCCCATGCCCATTATTAGTTTTTTGTTCTAGTGATTTTTCAATCATATTGAGTAAATCAATTTTAAAACAAAAATATAATTGCATCCAATGCAATTCTTGGTCCACTTGGGTGAATAACCGTTTATTCTTAATCTATCTCATAGATAATGCATATTCACTAATGTTTCAATCATATTGAATTAGTATATTTGCATAACCCAAAGTGGAGCAACACTTCAAACCTTTCATGTCTAGCTTGCTCTTTTGAAAGAGCTTCTTTCAATGTATGATCATATCATACTTCTCCATGTTTCTCTTCTTGCTTCCAAAGCTCAGAGTTCATGGCAGCTAGCGTGAGGCAAGTCATAACCAAAGAACTATTCTTTGGTGTTCCTTCCATTAGGTTTTAGTGTGTTTTGGTAGTTGGTAGGAAGAGAACTTTATGTTCTACGATGTACAACAATTTCTCTTTTATTTGAGAACAATTCTCAATTTTATACCAGTCTAGAAAATAGGTAAAGTCACGTTTTTAGTTGTTTAATGCCATGGGTATTCAACATAATAGGATTCTGCAAAGTTTGTGACGTTTAACTATATTTAACAAGGACTTAATTTGTTAAACATAGCTCCCACTATTTTACTTCTGATTAATAACCCTTAAGATATTAATGCGGAAAATATCCTTATATTTTCTAGTGGGCCAAGATCCATCTTTCATCTCCTTATGAGCTTTCTTTGGCAAGTCACCCATAATTTGACTACTTTAGGTAGGAACAATTCCAATTGCATCCCTTATGCAACTCTTGGTTCAATTGGGCAAATAGCACCTTATTTATCCATCCACATGGATAATCCCAATTGATTGCCTATAAGTTTCTTAATCTCATTAATAGCCTAGTTGTGTTCAACCTCTTATTTGAACAATTGCACATTACTAGCTTGTGCCATCGCATTCCATCATTATGAACCAAGTCGCCATGCTTTGGCACGCACGAACTTGATAAATAATGATGATCATGAGTGTTTAAATAACGAGAAGGCAAGAACACAATATTTGAATTTTGAGGGATTTTAAATTCAATTTTAATTGTTTTCGTTGATCAAAATCAACTAATCTATCTATTTGAGTTTGGGCACAACTCCAAATAATAGATCCGGGTTGTCTAATTATCTTATTATCCTAATTGCATGCATCAACCATACACCAACCACAAAATAATAAGACAATAAAGTAAACAACCACAAAACAAAGATTAAACGTGATGTGGATATGGCCATTTCTAGACTAAGATAATTCCAAGCCAATGGAATTATCTATGAACCCTAAAAGCAAACACATCTCCATGCGTCTTGATCTTTTGGTCCATCCTCATAGTCATGTGGAATGCTCCATGCTCCATGCTCCATTCTTTGTGGCTCCTTTTGGCTTTGGGATTATTTTCTTCAATCTTGGCTAACAATCTACTTTATCTAGCACTAGCTAACTTCTATACTAAATAAAATAAATCCCACAAGTTGAGAAAAAAAATGGCACGCAGGCCATAAAACCATAATTAATTATTACAATTAATTGATCAGCTCGCAGGCCGTAAAACCAAACCACAAAAATAAACATCCACATCAAACCACATCCTAAGGCCATATCCAATCACCATGCGATTTGCACATAAATAGTTAAAATCCAATTTTAACGCGCTTGGTCAAATTTAATTGATTTATGATTTCTAGGGTTAAAACGGTCCATGGGCCCAACAATCCAATTGCCCGGGCCCAAAAAGTAAACCACAAGGCGCTAGGCCCGGCCCGGCCCCTAGGGCGGCCAAGACTTGGGCGGCAAGCAAGAGGGGCGGTCCCTTTGGGGGGCCGAACCTCTATAGGGAGTTGTTTCCAAAACAACTCCCTTGCTTGGTGCCCAAGTTTGGTTGTTTCCTTGTTTTGGAAGAACTCCTTCTTCCCCAAGGATGCCCAAACCCTAGATCTAACATCCTAAAATTTCTCAAACTCACTAATTCATGCATCCAATGCAAAAATTAGATATTGTTATGATAGATTATTGATAAATTGCATCCCATGCTTGATTTGTCTTGTTTTACGCGATAAAAAATCAATTTAAGGTGTAAAACAACTAAAACGTAACAAATAAACCACGTTTATGCTCCACGACCTGTGGCTCTGATACCACTTTAGGGTTTTGATTCATGGATGCGCAACGGAAAAACAAACAATCATAAACCATACAAAACCCTCCAAGGATCACAAGTCAAGAGACATAACGATGGTAAAGGAAGAAATCAATAACACACCTTAAGCTTCTCCTTTGATGACTTCAAACGCAAATTGTGTCACGTCTCTACGGTTGATCCACGCCTAGAGGTGAGATCTAGATCTTCCAATACTTGGTGCTAGCCCGGAAAGAGGAAGAGGAAGAAGAATCACGCAAAACGAGACAAACCAAAGATGACTCGACCTCCTTTAGGGCCGATGGGTAGGGGCGCCAATCCCAAGGGGTTCGGCCCCTTGTGGGATTTCTATCTCTCTCTCTCTCTCTCTCTCTCTCTCTCTCTCCTTTTCTCTCCTACTCACTTATGTTATGAGATTTAGTTTGGGAAGGAAGGAAGGAGCATCCTTTATATAGTCCAACAACTCCTTGTTAACTACCTAAAGGCCATATTAATTAATTATTTCCCAAGTCTAGTTCACCCCTATATGGCGTGTGACCCCATAGGCTCTATTTAGTTGGTAGTAACAATTTACTAATATGGAGCGGCCTCTAGCAAGACATCCATTCTAGCCAACAAATAGAATAGTCATCATGACAAACCTTGTGCAAGTAATTGTCTCATCCCTTTGTCCCCATATCCGGATTGGACACGAGACATACAAGTCACACTCGTATATCCAATCCATAGTTTCTCAATCCAGGGAATAGCCTTATTCGTGCAAATAACATCAATATCCCATATTGATTTATTTGAGTCTGGCCAGACATTTTATAAGCACTATCCCTCGAGTGGCCTAGGATATTTGCTCCCGTTATGTGGGAGGGAAAAATTCTATCTACGTCTACTACGATCTCTAAGCTTGCTTCTTATTGTATCCAGTACACGCCTTTATAGCTACCCAGTTATAGTATAGCGTTTGACGCTACCAAGATCACAATAATCCACAACTAGATAATCTAGTGACTTCAAGTCTAAGGATGACAATACCATTGCACCACGAGAAGCACTTGTGACTTAACATAACATGTATGTAGCCTTCTCGGAGATGGGTTAATCCTGTATGCCATTACTCCTAATGCATACCTATGTGTTGGATCATGATATCTCCATATCAATCCAACCCCATACTAGTCTATAGATGATTGTCCCATTAATCATTATAATTGACTAGGGATATTTAAGAATATAACACTTATATTCTAAGGACTTCATTCATGTTATCATATCTCTATATCGATAACATAATGAATCGTAAATCCATAAATGTCACAATTAATTGATTGCCTCTAGGGCACAATTCCAACAACATGTCTCATATGATTCAAAATCAAATGGGTCCAGAAATCCATTCATATGGAATCTAGAAATGCGCTTCTTATTCACGTGGCCTAAAAAACAATGCCAAAGTTAAGTGATGTTCATATCAATATATGAAAACCTCTTGGTATTAATGTTATAGATGGAATTATTAAGATAAATGATATACAATCAATTAGACAAATTGCATTACAATAATGGATATCACAAAAATTATGAGAACAACATTTGTCCCTTATTGTAATGAAATACCTTTCTTGTCCAAACAAGAATCTAAAATCATGTCCCTACTCAAAGCAAGGACACAATCGTATTTTTCTATTTCATGGATAATTCAATAAGGTAGAGATTATTTCCTACGGCTAATTCAGCAACCATTGCATCATTGCTCCACGTGGAGGTGATCTATTCGTTATCCAATTGTCTACATCTCTTGAGATCCTGCACATTCTTACAAATGTGAGATCCTCATCCAGTATCATATACCCATGATGATAATAGCAAGTATACTCAAAGTGGAATTCATAATTCATTTTTCTTCCAGGTATTTTGGGCAGTTTCTCTTCCATTAAACCACCTTGTGGGCTATAAGGCAACTCCTTTGGGTTTAGCAAAAATTTGCTTATACCCTTTAGGGTTCGTAGCAAATCATTTGCCTTTTTTGCTTTAACCATCAATATGGTTTTCTCTTTTTCCCTTATTAATTCCTCGTTCAGCAGTTGTCAATCATATTGAGTAAATTGCTTTTGAACAAAGATTAAATTTTTGTAATTTCATCCAATGCAATTCTTGGTCTTGTTGGACGAATAACTCATTATTCTTTATATTTCTCATAATAAACTCCCCGTTTCTAAGCTTTCAATCATATAGTAGCTCAGTTGCGTTTGACTTCTTGCTTCAACACTCACACATTATTAGATTTTGTCGTCGTGTCACACCTAGACGAATCAAGTCACCTTGATTTGGTAAGCCCGAACTTCATTACATCTTGATCATGAAAAGTGCTAAGCAAGGGGAGGTGAAACGCAAAAATTGAGCAATAGTTCAAATAATGTTTAGCCTGCCCTTGATAAGAGCTTTAAATGTATGATCATATCATACACCCCGTTGTTATCATCTTGCTTCCAAAGCTCAGAGTTCATGGCAGCTAACATGAGGCAAGACACATTCAAAGAACCATTCTTTGATGTTCCTTCCTTTAGGATTTAGTATATTTGGCGGTTGGTAGGAAGAGACTTTATGCTCTATATGTAGCATTTTCTTTTGTTTGAGAAAAATTCTCAATTTTGTACCAGTATAGGAAATTGATTCCAGACAACTTGTCATTCTCAATGACATATCAAAATGATAAAGTCGAGTTTGTTTGTTTGATGCCATAGGTATTCAACACAACAGGATTATGCAAAATATTGTGACGTTTGAACTATATTTAACAATGACTTAAATTATTAAACATAGCTCCCACTATTTTTCACACATTAATAACCCTCACTAGTGCGGAAAATATCATATACTTTCTAGTGGGCCAAGATCCATATTTAACCTCCTCTTGAGCTTTGATAACTCTCTTTTAGGAGTTATCTTTATACTTCCATATTACTTGTATTAGTCTTATTTCACATGATTTATATGTTATATTTGCACAAATATGTGAATTTGACTATTTCTAAGCCTAAGAGTGAAAAGTTGTGTTTCTAGCCTATTTGTGCATGTTTTCTCTCATATTTGCTATGATAATTGCACGGGTTGTTTAGTGTTGTGTATCTCAGGTAAAATAGGTGCAATGGAGCTTATGAGATGCTTGGATATGCTTGGAATGGAGCTAGATTGAGAGGAGAAAAGGAGACGCACAAACGAAGAAAAGTTGGAAAAGTCACACAGGACCAGCCTGCACTCTTTTCGATGCCCAGGAAAATCTACAAAGAATTTTGAAGCAAGGCTTGCGGCATTGGAAAGTAGACATCCGTAGCTTTCCAACGGTATATGGTAGGCCCGAAGACGAGTCCGTATGAGGGAGATACAGCCCGCGCAAAATCAGCAAATAATTCTGTCCGGGAATTACAAAGTAGAGGGGCTGAAGTGCAATTTCGGTTAGTTTTCATTAAAAAACGTTCCCAGCTGGTAAAAAACGGGCAGAGAAGACCTAATAGGAGGAGATTCACGTACGGGAGCCATTGGAGAGCACCTAGGAGCTTGGGGATTGCACGGATTCGCCAAAGCTTTGGCGATTTCATCGTTTGATTCTTCTCTTACCCTCTCTTTATCATTCTATGGAGAATACTTGTGATTTTGGCAATACAATGAGTAGCTAATTTCTTTGTTAGGCTCTATGGAGAGCCTAGGGTTATGACTTAGACTTATTTTCCGGATTTTGTTGATTGATTCATGCGTTTGATCCAATTAGTGTTTATTATTCTTCATCTTGTATTGTGAATCTGTAAGCTAAGGCTATTGACACGTGTTAGTGATGAATAGAACGACCATGTTAGATGAAGATGATGAACTAGTTGAATTCATAGCTTAATGTTACAAACTAATTGATTAGAAATCATGATCTAGGTTTAATTCTTAGCAACAAGGGAGTCGCGAACCGGAGTTGTTAGTGAACTAGGTGGGTGCTCGACAGAGACTTAACCCGGTTACGAATAAGATCATGTTTTTATTCCCGAATCATTGAGACCGATAGGTGAGATGAATAGGAGTAGTCATGTGTGGGTAGATTCGGTTGAACTAGTTAGGTGAATGAATCGGTGGACCGACAGGACCCGGTGAACGAAGTTGACTAGCCAGCTAGAACGTAACGAAAGATGGAGGTGGACCGACAGGACCCAAAGTAAATTGTTACGTAAAATTACATGAGATCGACAGAAGATTGTAAGTGCTATTACCCGGCATAATCAGTTAGTGCGTAATGTGTTTCAATACAAATTCCGGAACTGTCTAAAGACCCTAGGTGATTCATAGATGGCCTAGTTTTCTCCATACTTAGATTAAATTATTTTAATTGAAAAATACAAAAATATTGTCTCTACATTCATTTTATTAAGTCGCTTGTTTGTGGGCGACAACGTTATAAAATCAAACACTTTTTACCGGTTACTTAGGTATCATAAATTTAATTCTTAATTAGCTAATAATCGTCTATTTCCCTTGGGTTCGATACTCGGAGTCGTAAAATACTCCACTTACTACTTGACCGTGCACTTGCGTATACACGTAAGAAATCGTGTCAAGTTTTTGGCGCCGTTGCCGGGGAATTAAACGGTTTATTAGTTTAGTTAAAAATTAATTTAGGATACTTCTTTTATTTTCTTTTTGTTAATATCTGTTTACCTCACGGGTGTGCTAGTGTTGTTTTATCAGGTAGCGATGGCGGAAGGCCAAGGGCAGATTAGCCTCACCACAGAGCAGCTACAAGCTTTGGTGGCTGAAGCTGTAGAGAAAGCACTGGCAGCAACATCAAGACCGCACCCGACCTCAATGCCATATAATCGTTCAGGGAAAGCAATAATCCATGCATTTGAGGCGAATCTTCAAGGAAGGGAGCCAGCAATTGTGGTGCCGCCAATTCAGGCAGAAACCTTCTGTCTCAAGCTGGGCACAATTCAATTTGCTCAGGACCAGTGCACTTTTGCTGGGACAGACGAGGAAGATCCACATGCATTCATTGGGAGATTTCAGAGCCACTGTGGGCTAATTCGATATAGTGGGGTCACATCTGAAGCGCTCAAACTGATGCTCTTTCCTCATTGTCTCAAGGGAGCTGCTATGGATTGGCTGGACTCTATGCCATCCTGTTCAATCAAATCGTGGGAAGAGTGTGTCACACTGTTCATGAGTAAGTTTTATCCTATCTCACGTGTGATTCAGCTTCAGAATGAGATCTGGACGTTCAGGCAAAAGCAGGATGAATCACTTGTCAAAGCATGGCATCGCTTCAATCATTTGCTACGTAGATGTCCCAACCATGGTATTGACAAGCGACAGTTAATCCAGGTCTTCTATGATTCACTTGGACAGCCCAATAGAGACAAGATGGATATAGAAGCTGGGGGAAACTTCTTATTTAACTGTGATCATGAAGGGGCATATGCATTGATGAGATGCTTGGTTCAGCAAGAAGAGAGCATGGATTACCAGTACAGGCACATGGAACTGGTAAGAGATGAAAAGATGGCTTATAACACTGTTCAGGTGAATGCGGTAGAGGTAGTGCATGAAGCAAATGTTTCAGAGATGCATCAGCAGCAGCCAGTACCACCATTAGAGTTGACCGATATGACAGGGATAATAAAGACGATGGCTCAGCACATGACAGACATGTCCACACAGGTCAGCTCTGTAGCAATTGCACTTCAAGTTGCTCAAGCAGAAATAAAAGATCTAAAGGAACAACTTGAACAAAGGGCACTAGGTAGCATTGTTGACACAGAGGGACATGCTCAAGCCATCACCACTCGAAGTGGTATTGCACTTACAGATCCTCCATATCCGAGTCATGCCAGAGCAGAAGCCTCAAAGGCGAAGGAACATGAAGTCTTCGATTCTGAGAAGACACCTGCCATGATCCCCCAATCAAAGGGCATGATTCACCAGGATGCAGAGAAATCTACCGAGGTACCACTTCCATCTTCTCCTTCTTCTTCAGAACTACCATTTCCATTACGTACTAGGAAGAAGAAGGATGATTCTGAGGAATACAAGCGTTTTTTGAATGTCTTCTCTAAACTGCATATCAATATCCCATTGATTGAGGCACTTCAAAAGATGCCTAAGTACGCTCGATTTATTAAAGATGCAGTTCTTGGAAAGAAAGGGGTGGATGAATTTCAGAGAGTAAACTTAAATGAACAGGTTAGTTCATGTGTTTTGCATGGGTTACCTAAGAAAAAGAAGGATCCAGGTAGCTTTGTCATTGAGGCTACATTGGGTGATTCCTACACTGGAAGAGCTCTCTGTGATCTGGGAGCGAGCGTGAATTTGATGCCGTTGTCGGTATTCAAAAAGTTAGGTGTGGGGGAGCCCCCGAAAACCTGGATAACTCTCCAATTTGCAGATAAATCGTCCAAGAGAGCATGTGGGATGATAAAAGATGTGCTTGTGAGAGTTGGGAGTCTGATCATTCCGGCTGATTTTGTTATATTGGATATGCCAGTAGGTGATGTTCCGCTAATTTTAGGCAGACCATTCTTGGCGACTGGTCGTACTCTCATTGACGTAGAGAATGGAGAATTAATTATGAGGGTACACGATGACATGGAGACTTTTCGGGTCTTTAAACCGTCACCCCAGTGTTCATGGGAATATCAACCAGGTGTGCCATTTGCTGTACAAGTGAAGCGCCAAATCCCAGAGTTTTCGCGAGGGGATTCACCTGACTACTGGGAAAGAAATAAGCCATCAGCGGTGCACGCACATGAAGCAGTGCTTCAAATTCAGCACAGGAAAGCAAAGCTGGAAGCGGCACAATGTGCCAGACCACCCTCGTGAGGTGGCAGAGGTAACTGGGTCGGGCCGTCGACCGTAAATTACAAGCGCTTGTTGGGAGGCAACCCAACGTATTTTATGCTTTAGTGTAGAGAGTGTGTTTTTAAATACTGTCGTGTGCGTTTTTAATACCGTTTTGTTATATGAGGGGTGAGAGAGTGAGGATCTTATATTTGAATTGAGTCGTGCAGGCATACAGGTTGGAGACACGGTCCGGACTCCCCTTCTTGATGCGTAAAGAGGAAACGCAGAAAAAACGAGAAAGCGATATTATGATTACGAAATTTGAGGTCAGGAATTCTGAAGTTTACTCCGGAAAATTTGAAGTCACTATTTCGAAATCAGAACGTGCGCGAGACGAGCTTTCCGACGGTATGTAATATGCGTGCATCGGTGTCCGGATACGTAATCTAGAAGACAAACGAAGCGAGAAAAAAAAAAAAAAAAAAAAAAAAAAAAAAAAGTTGGAGTCAGGGGTGTTCGCAGGAACACCCCTCTTGTTCGCAGGAACAAAGGGAAGGCAAAAACCCACTGCTCAATATTAAGAACAACAAATGTTGTTCCTGTGAACAGGGGTAAAAAGGGGAAATCATGTCTTTTTGAGGGTGAAAAAGGAAATTTTGGGCAAATCTCTTGTTTCATCGGGCAACAACATCTTCTTCTTCCTTATTCTTCCTCAAACTCTCGCCGCTGCAACTCACCCTCTTCCCCGTCTGTTCTCCGGCGTCTCTGCTCGATTCTCCGGCGTGTTCTGCGCCTGAACACCGGCGACCTCCCTCTTCTCACTTCCGGCGATTAAACCAAAGCAGCAGCACGCCAGAACCTCCACAGCCCCCCTATCAACCACCTCTGCTACTTCTCCGCCCACAACAACCAACTCAAACCCAATTCTCGACCTCCATAACCACCGCCCCATGGCCGCCGCGGAAACCCACACCCACCAATCACCGAAGCCCAAACCCAGAACAGCCGCAGCTTCCTCCATCGCAAACCCAATCCTCGACCACCATTACCAGCGAACCCACCCCATGACTCAGACAGAAATCAACGCCGCCGCCCTCTCCCACCTTCACCACTTAATCGTCCTCTGCCGGCAATTGAACAATACCCAGCCCACCCCCCTCTGATTCTTCTTCTTCTCTGATCTTCTTCGCCTTCTCTGCTCGCTGCCTCTCTTAGCTCTGCGTTGCCTCTGTTTCGCAGTCGAGGTTTTGGGAGAAGGCCATGGCTTCAGGTGGCTATTGGGTGATAAGTTCTGCAGGTCTGATGGTTCAGGGGGTTGTGATGAGGGCTGTGAAGGTGAAGTCTAGTGGTGTTAATGGTGCAGGAGGGGGCAGAGTTATTGGTTGGTGTTAGAGTGGTTTTGTATTGAGATGGTGTGAACAGGTTGGTTATGGATGGTTGTTATAATGGTGTAAATTGATGGTTGTTGAGATTAATTTGGGTTGTGGAGAAGGCTAGGCATTGGCAGTGGGTAATAGGTGTTTGAATTGTGGAGTTGAGGAGGGAATTGCAGAGGTGGAGATGATGGTGTTTTGGGTTGGTTGTTGGCAGGATTCTATTGGGTTTAGTCGCCGGTTTGTGTAGGCAGAGAGGTGGCTGATTTGAGGCTCTGATATGGTTGAAGTTGGAGGTAGTAATCTGGGTTTAGGTGGTAGCAATAGTGTGGGCTAATGGCATAAGATGCTAGGAGGTGTACTGGTTTGTCATGGCTTTGGGTATGTGGAGTTTTGATTTAAAGGAGAAGGCAGTGGTAGTATGAAGGCAAAATTGGGGGTGGGTTGAGAGTGTCCTCCAACTTAATTAAGGACATTAATGGAGCTCGTCTTGGTATTATGTCATTGTACAAAGATATCGTTGAGCCGCTGATATGAATCGGTCCGAGTTGGGAACTTGTGGAGGAATTTGACGAAGCAATCGACCCCGGTGTGCTACTTGCGCACTCGACCGCAAGGGAGCTCACATCATGAGCTCGGGGATTCTTCGTTCTCTTTTCGTCAGCAGCACAAGATCAATCGACCCCGGTGTGTTCCGCACACTCGACCGCAAGGGAGCTTGCATTGTTCTGGACAATGTTTGCTTGGGGATTGTTCGTGATATCTCAGTCACCACCTATTGGGTTTCGTCCCTGACCTTGTGTCGTTTGTGAGTATTCTTTTCTCTCTCTTTACTTACCGTTTAGGCACATCGTACTTGCTCTAGGATTTTATTTTTAGAATTCTAGGGACTTACTTGAGTACTTGCTTAATTTCGGTACACACAACTCGTTCATGTGCACGTAGCTTAATTATCGTTAATTTTATTGCAGCTACCTTCTTGTGCCATGACATGACCCCGAGTAGATCCACCGCCCCTCACATTAGAGATGCCGAGTCCTCTTGATTGATCTCCAAATTCGTTGAGGACAACGAAGCAGTCTAGTGTGGGGGGAGTTTTAGTCTTGACTAGCCAGTCAGTGTTTGCATTGCCATGTCTGCATATAGTTTGGTTGTGTCGTATTGTGTCTATTTATGTGGTCCGTGTAGTGATATTGTGATAGTATGTCGTATTGTGATATGTTAGTCGTGTAGTGTATATACTTGTTGGAGTTTGTGTTTAATATTGCACGTTTTCTTATTTGAGTCTACCTACCCTATCGACTGTTCTGTGTAGTTTCGTTCGTGTCGGCTTGCATGTAGTGTAGGAATTATATGAAAAAATTAAAAAATCAAAAAATTGAAAAATCAAAAAAAAATTAAAAAGATAAAATTTTGAGAAAAGGGCAATCGAAAGAGGCTAAAATTTGATAAATCGCGAAGTGTGAGGATTTTAGGCATAGGGCATGATTTGCGACCGAGAGTGACAACGTGAGTCCCCCCTAGTAGGTATAGAGAGACTTTCTTTACGGGAGTGCCTACCTATTTTTAACACTTAGTGATTTTCAAACTCAAAGTGTGTGCCTATTTTCTCACAAGAGCTGAGCTAGGTGTGAGCTAAACAAGCCGAACATCCATGTGTACGTCTTAGGTAGTCGCCAACCCGCCTCGTAGTGGCACACGAAACAGCTGTGCGAGGACGTGTATTAGAGCACTCACTGCTTTTAGAACTCACCTTGTAGGACCATTAGACGCCCCAATTTGAACCTTGGATTCTTTGCTAGCCTTCGGACCTAGGGTGACGATTCTTGGCCTTCATCACAAATTGATTAGAATCACCACTTTAGTGCGTCACGAGGGGGTTGTGTAGTTGAGGGGGTTCGATGAGGGAGTGATTATACATTTCGTTGAGTTCTACATCTTGCTTGCACTTCATTGATTATCTACGAGGGGATGCGAGGGTGAGTGAGTAGGCTTGCGCACTTCGGTGTGGCGGTGTTCCATGCCACTACATCATGGACACAGTTGTGGAGAGTCGTGAGTGCGTGAGTCTAATACGCACGGAATTGGGTTGGGTGAGCTTAATTGGTGGATTGTGCTAGGTACCGGTTTTGATTACTTTGGTGTAGGAGGATCGGTTGGATTAGGCACGAGATACATTCATCTTCGGGACTACTTGAGAGGGGATATGGTTACATTCGAGTGTGGGGGTGTCGACTTTTGACTCTGGACATTGAGTGTGAGCTTGCGACGACTCCACTCCCACACATTTACTTCATTGATTTCGCGGCTTGGACTTGACATGGACTTTGATTGAGTTAGGAGGAGATGATATTTTATGTGATATTCATTCATCGATTTACATGTTTCCTTCTCCTAGCATATTTGATTATATTTGAAGACCACTCGGATATTATTGTTGGATTTTGATGGTATTTTGAGAGAATTGTGAAAAAAAAGAAAAAAAAAGGAAAACAAAAAAAAAACAAAAAAAAAAATTAGAGAAAAAAAAAATGAGAGAAAAATAAAAAGGATAGATGAAATAAAGTTTGAGTTGGAATTGAATTGAAACGAGTGGTGGAGCTACTTTGACGACGACGGTTCACGTTTCATGCACAACAAACGACGATGGCCACGGAGATCACTAGTGTACCGGGGTTTGAGGGAATTGAGGGCCGGAGGTGGTGAGCTTTGGGTTTTGGTTCCTATCATCGTGGTGAGGGTGTGTGAGATGTGAGATTTGATGTGAGAATGTGACGCTTAGGACTTGATTTCGAAGAGATTATCTATATGTCCCTAAGCCTCATCATGTGAAAACCATTAGCGGATTAGGAGCTCGGACCTTGGATGTGGCTTTGCCTAGCGTAGTCTCTTATTTCGTGGCACACGCGAAGAGGTAGCGTACTCTCGTACTTAGTAAAGTTAGGCTTTCTATACTAACTAGGGGAGAGTCTCGTTGTCGAATTTAGTTTCAACTCATACTTTGTTCCTAGGATTCTCATTACTTCACGATAATCGATTTAAGCCAGTGGAGATTGCCTGATCTCAACCAAAAAGATAAAAATTGTGTTTTGTGTATATATGTGTTTGTGTAGGATCGAGTCGTAGTTTGCATTTGCATCATATTGTTGCATTGTCGAGTCTTGTGTCGTTTGCGTCTTGAGTCGGCTAGTAAATAGTGGTTTTACTCGGGACGAGCAAAAGGTAAGTGTGGGGGTATTTGATAACTCTCTTTTAGGAGTTATCTTTATACTTCCATATTACTTGTATTAGTCTTATTTCACATGATTTATATGTTATATTTGCACAAATATGTGAATTTGACTATTTCTAAGCCTAAGAGTGAAAAGTTGTGTTTCTAGCCTATTTGTGCATGTTTTCTCTCATATTTGCTATGATAATTGCACGGGTTGTTTAGTGTTGTGTATCTCAGGTAAAATAGGTGCAATGGAGCTTATGAGATGCTTGGATATGCTTGGAATGGAGCTAGATTGAGAGGAGAAAAGGAGACGCACAAACGAAGAAAAGTTGGAAAAGTCACACAGGACCAGCCTGCACTCTTTTCGATGCCCAGGAAAATCTACAAAGAATTTTGAAGCAAGGCTTGCGGCATTGGAAAGTAGACATCCGTAGCTTTCCAACGGTATATGGTAGGCCCGAAGACGAGTCCGTATGAGGGAGATACAGCCCGCGCAAAATCAGCAAATAATTCTGTCCGGGAATTACAAAGTAGAGGGGCTGAAGTGCAATTTCGGTTAGTTTTCATTAAAAAACGTTCCCAGCTGGTAAAAAACGGGCAGAGAAGACCTAATAGGAGGAGATTCACGTACGGGAGCCATTGGAGAGCACCTAGGAGCTTGGGGATTGCACGGATTCGCCAAAGCTTTGGCGATTTCATCGTTTGATTCTTCTCTTACCCTCTCTTTATCATTCTATGGAGAATACTTGTGATTTTGGCAATACAATGAGTAGCTAATTTCTTTGTTAGGCTCTATGGAGAGCCTAGGGTTATGACTTAGACTTATTTTCCGGATTTTGTTGATTGATTCATGCGTTTGATCCAATTAGTGTTTATTATTCTTCATCTTGTATTGTGAATCTGTAAGCTAAGGCTATTGACACGTGTTAGTGATGAATAGAACGACCATGTTAGATGAAGATGATGAACTAGTTGAATTCATAGCTTAATGTTACAAACTAATTGATTAGAAATCATGATCTAGGTTTAATTCTTAGCAACAAGGGAGTCGCGAACCGGAGTTGTTAGTGAACTAGGTGGGTGCTCGACAGAGACTTAACCCGGTTACGAATAAGATCATGTTTTTATTCCCGAATCATTGAGACCGATAGGTGAGATGAATAGGAGTAGTCATGTGTGGGTAGATTCGGTTGAACTAGTTAGGTGAATGAATCGGTGGACCGACAGGACCCGGTGAACGAAGTTGACTAGCCAGCTAGAACGTAACGAAAGATGGAGGTGGACCGACAGGACCCAAAGTAAATTGTTACGTAAAATTACATGAGATCGACAGAAGATTGTAAGTGCTATTACCCGGCATAATCAGTTAGTGCGTAATGTGTTTCAATACAAATTCCGGAACTGTCTAAAGACCCTAGGTGATTCATAGATGGCCTAGTTTTCTCCATACTTAGATTAAATTATTTTAATTGAAAAATACAAAAATATTGTCTCTACATTCATTTTATTAAGTCGCTTGTTTGTGGGCGACAACGTTATAAAATCAAACACTTTTTACCGGTTACTTAGGTATCATAAATTTAATTCTTAATTAGCTAATAATCGTCTATTTCCCTTGGGTTCGATACTCGGAGTCGTAAAATACTCCACTTACTACTTGACCGTGCACTTGCGTATACACGTAAGAAATCGTGTCCTTTGGCATGTCACCCAAAAGTTAGTTATTTAGGTAGGAAAAACTTCCAATTGCATCCTATATCAATTCTTGGTTCAATTAGGTTAATAGCTCCTTATTCTTTATCTATCCCATAGATAACTCCTAATTGCCTTGCCTCTAAGTTTATCAATATTATTGAACTAACCTAGTTACGTCCAACCTCTTACTTCAACAATCACACATTACTTGCTTGTGTAGCCGCATCACATCACGGTGAATCAAAACCGCCTTGCTTTGGGAAGACCAAATTTTAATAGACCGTGATCATGATGGGTGTTTAAGTAAGAGAAGGAAAAATGCAATATATCGTTTGAGGGATTTACTTGTTGTAGATAGTGCATTCTAGACAGATCAATCACCACCCACGTGGCAGTCATACAGGAGGTTCAATGGTACTCCGGTATCGCTCTATCATTGTCTTTATATTTGCACTTATCCATATGGGGGCAGTGAGAGAGGGTCGCCCTCGATACTAACCGCGCGGGAGTTGTAGGGTTAAAATGGCTTGGAGGTTAGAGTAAGACTCGTCGCGCGCGAGCCATGGCCCTACTCGCGCGAGCCATAACCCTACTCGCGCGCGACCCTTATTAGCTGTTTGAGAGATTTAATGCTCGTGTAACCTGTCCTATATACACGGTCGACTATTTGAACGGTCCCTACATATATGGACGATCGTGTAACATGTCCTATATACACGGGCGAACGTGCCGTTACGAGGCGAATATCTAGGCGTCATCTGCGGACGCATTAACCCCTCATAACGGTCACTCCTATGCCCTATGGCCTCGTTTGGGTAGAGGATATGTTATGTAGGGATAAGGCTTATGCCGGGATATGAGCAAGGATATGAATGTTGTCTGATAAGCCCTGATAAGATATGCTGGCTGTCCGTGTTTGGGTGATGTCGGATATGATGCAGGATATGAAGCAGGACATGTGCCCAAATGACTGTAATACCCTCAGTGCTGTTAATTTGTATAAAAGATTGTATATTTCAAATTGACGAGGAAAATGTATCCAAAATGTATTAGTATTTATGTTCATATTTTAATACTCTTTTTTCTACACAATAATGACGTTGTCAAAATGTATACAAAATGTATATTAATACGCGAAATAAATTTGTAGTAACATGCAAACATAACAAATATTCATGGATACAACACGGCCATAGCAAAGTATGGAGTATAAATTAGTAGTACTTAATTGACAAATTGGCATGGTGTTACATAACCTACAATAAATAAGTTAAATTAAACGAACGAAATTTTAGCAAGCACGGAAAAATGTCTTTATATTTATCTCAACGATACATACTCAAATAAAGTTATGCAATCCCAAAATAATAGGTATCAAACCCATGAGGACCTCCTCCAAAATGATAGTTTTCAATTCCGAAATAATAGTTATCAATCCCAAAATGATAGGGTTTGGAGACAAGGGTAGGAAATTAAATAGTTTGTGGGGGTATTTTTGTCAACCTACTAACATGGTAATATGCTATATTTTCTTATCCGACCTTATACCTCCATGTTGGAGGTATAAAATTTGTTCATTAAAAGCTCCATCAGCATAAGGCAACATAACTTATCCCCTCTCTTATCCAGTACCCAAACACTTGATAAAAAGAGAGAGGGTATAAGTTATCTTATGCTCCCTCCTTATCCTCTACCCAAACGAGGCCTATATATAGGAACATTGGCCTTCTATGGAAGATCTCTGATCTTTTGCTAACCATCATACTCTCTCTCTCTCTCTCTCAGGCAATTAGCAAGAGCTTACTCTTCCCCTACCCTTACTCTCAGTCTCTCTGTGCATTGTTATTGTCTTGTCTGCTACATGTGTACACTTGGATCTTCCTTACAGGATCCTCTTGCACACATTGGTGAACCTGACATGAACCCCTTCAAAGCTCTCAAGCTAACCTTCTTCTACCATGTCTCGCGACGACGACCATAATGAAGGCCACCAGTCTCCCTCAAGGGAAGGAGTCCCGAGAGGGGAGGCTCCACCCGACATCATCACTAACACCAACGTCCAGACACAAACAGCTACGGAAGCAACCAAACCTTGGAAATGTTAAATGCAACAATACAGAGCCAAGCTAAGGCTATGCAGGCCCAACCTGTGGAGATAGCCCAGATCATGGCAATTCTGGGAGGTCTTGCGCAGAATTCCACCCAAGGAGCTTTTGTACTCCCAGGAGCAGCCGCGACACTCACTCCTGCCCCGCAGAACCAGCAACCATCACTTCCCTTTGGGCCTCCACCTCAACTACCAAGATTTCCATCAGAAACCCCACTCGCACCTGGCTTACAGCCAGAGCGCGCATCTGTTGGAAACCTTTCCACTTACCCGTCTTCATACCCAGTGTTGCCATCGTGTGCGAATGGAGTTCACACTAGTTCCAAATCCCCTTCTCCATATGACCCTAACATGCCCTACATACCTGGATTTGCTGCTACCCCATCACGACCCCGGGAGGTAGCGCGCCTGCTATTGTGACAGCCTTGGAGCAACGCTTGGATAGCTTTCTCGCGAACTAGTGTTTCGGAGACACTGTCATCCCCAAATTCGATAGCGCACCACCAATCCCGTGCGACGTCTACCTGATGCCTAACCCTGTTGGGTACAAGGCACCGAAATGGGAAAAGTTTGACTAGGTAACAAGAAATGCGCAAGAGCACGTGATGCAATCCGTTGACATGATGAGCCCACACTGGATTGATCCGCGACTACTGATGGGCGAGTTCCCAAAGTCCTTCGGACCGGTCGCGTACAAATGGTACAGGACTCTAGAGGCAGGTTGTTGGAATAGATAACCTAGAGGCAATCTAGTTTATTATGAATTTATTTGGCTAGAACATTCATTATATTATTTATTGCATATCTAATATAATGAAGTCCTTAGATTTACAATTGTGTTTTTATCTTAAATATCTGTAGTCGAGGATAATGATTAATAGGACAATCATCTATAGACTAGTATGGGGTTGGATTGACATGGAGATATCATGATCCAACACATAGGTGTGCATTATGGGTAATGACGCACTGAATTGACCCATCTCCGAGAAGGCTACATACACGTTATGTTAAGTCACAAGTGCTTCTCGTGGTGCAATGGTATTTTCATCCTTATACTTAAGTCGCTAGATATTCTAGTTGTGGATTATTGTGATTTTGGTAGCGTCAAACGCTACATTGTAACTGGGTGGTTATAAAGGCGTGTACCGGATACAATAAGAAGCAAGCTTAGAGATCGTAGTGGACGTAGATAGAATTTGTCCCTCCCACATTACGGGAGAAAATATCCTAGGCCACTCGAGGGATAGTGCTTATAGAATGTCTGGCCAGACTCAAATAAATCAATATAGGATATTGATGTTATTTGCACGAATAAGGCTATTCCCATGGATCGAGAAACTGTGGATTGGATATACGAGTGTGACTTGTATGTCTCGTGTCCAATCCGGATATGGAGAAAAAGAGATGAGAAAATTACTTGTACAAGGTTTGTGGGATGACTATTCTATTAGTTGGCTAGAATGGATGTTTTGCTAGAAACCGCTCCAAATTAGCAAATTGTTGCTACTAACTAGATAGAACCTATGGGGTCACACGCTATATAGAGTAGAACTAGATTTGGGAATTAATTAATAAGATTAATTAATTAGAATGATCACTTTGCAACACCTTGCAAACTTAGTAGGACTAATTTTCAAGGAAGGGCCTAAACCTAATTTCTAGTAGGACTAGAATAGGTCCTTTAGGTAGTTGGCAAGGATTTGTTGGACTACATAAAGGATGCTCCTTCCTTCCTTCCCTCACTTATGAGCCTTTTGATCATAACTTGAGTGGTAGAGAACAAAAGGAGAGAGAGAAAGCAAGAAAAGGAGGCCGACCGCCCACTTGCCGCCACCCCCTATCCCGTCGGCCACCAAGGAGGACGCCACCTCCTTGTTGCCTCGTGTTGTGTGATTTCTTCTTCCTCTTCATCCATTCCTAGCTAGCACAAAGGAGAAGTATGGTCTAGATCTCGACTCTAGGCGTGGATCAACCGTAGAGATGTGAAACAATTCACATTACAAGTCATCACAGGAGAAACCCTAAGGTGTGTAACTTGATTTCTTCCCTTACCATCTTTATGTCTCTTGTCCTGTGATACTTGGAGGGTATTGAATGGATGATTTTGGTTTTTTCCGCTGCATATCCTTGATCAAAACCCTACAGTGGTATCAGAGCCATAGGTCGTAGAGCATAAACGAGGTTTATGTGTTACATTTTGATAGTTTTACACTTTAAATTTAATTGTTTATCGCGTAAAACAAGACAAATAAGCCATATGATGCAATTTGTCAATAATCAATCAAAAGAAGACCTAGTTTTTGCATTGGATGCATGAACTAGTGAGTTTGAGAAATTTAAGATCTTAGATCTAGGGTTTGGGCATCCTATGGAAAGAAGGAGTTCTATTCAAACAAGGAAACAACCAAACTTGGGCACCAAGCAAGGGAGTTGTTTTGGAAACAACTCCCAAAGGAGGTTCGGCTCCCCTAGGGGACCTCCCCTCCTTGCTTGCCGCCCAAGTAAGGGAAAGCCTAGGGGCCGGGGTAGCCCTAGCCCATGGCCTAGCCGTGTGGGATAGGGGTCGGCCGGCCCAAGGCCTTGGCGGTCCTCTTTTTTGTGTTCGGGCAATTTGATTGTTCGGCCCCATGGACTGTTTTAACCCTAGAAAATCTTAAAATCAATTAAAATTGACCAAGCAAGTTAAAATTAGATTTTAACTGTTTATGTGCAAATTGCATGGTGATTGGATATGGCCTTAGGATGTGGTTTGATGTGATTGTTTAATTTTGTGGGCTGGTTTACGACCTGCGAGCTGATCAATTTGTTGTAATATTTAATTAGGGTTTTGTGGCCTGCGAGCCATTTTTTTTTCTCAACTTGTGAGGTTTATTTTATTTAGTATAGTTGTTAGCTAGTGCTAGATATAATAGATTGTTAGCCAAGATTGAAGAAAAGAAGCCCAAAGCCAAAGGAAGCCACAAAAGATGGAGCATGGAGCATTCCACATGACTGTGAAGGATGGACCAAAAGATGAAGACGCATGGAGATGTGTTTGCTTTTAGTCTTCATAGATATATCCATTGGCTTGGAATTATCTTAGTCTAGAAAAGGCCATATCCACATCACATTTTATTATGTTTTGTGGTTGTTTATTTTATTGTATTATTATTTTGTGGTTGGTGTATGGATGATGCATGCAATTAGGATAATAAGATAATTAGACAACCTGGATCTATTATTTGGAGTTGTGCCCAAACTCAAATAGATAGATTAGTTGATATGGATCAACAAAATAATTAAAATTGAATTTAAAAATCCCTCAAAAATTCAAATATTGCGTTTTGTCTTCTCGTTATTTAAACACTCATCATCATCATGATTTCCCAAGATCGTGCGTGCCAAAGCATGGCGACTTGGTTAATAATGATGTGGTGTGATGGCACACCTCGTGTGCAAATCTTTTAAGTAAGATGTTGGATGCAACTAGGTGTTTAATAGGATTCAAACCTATAGACAATCAATTGGGATTATCCATAAGGATGGATAAATAAGGAGTTATTTGCCCAATTGAACCAAGAGTTGCATGAGTGATGCAATTGGAATTGTTCCTACCTAAAGTAGTCAAATTTTGGGTGACTTGCCACAACAAACTCATAAGGAGATGAAACATGGATCTTGGCCCAGTAAAAAATATAAGGATATTTTCTGCATTAATATCTTGAGGGTTATTAATCCGTAGAAAAATAGTGGGAGCTATATTTGATAAACTAGCCATTATTTAATATAGACAAAAATTCACAAATACTAAAACTTGCGTATTTTCCTTTTGCAGAATTCCAAATGGCAAACAACTCATCTAGTTCACAACATTCCCTACGATCTGTCCTTGAGAAGGAAAAGATCTCTGGAACCAACTTCCTTGATTGGTACAGAAACTTGAGAATTGTTCTCAAGCAAGAGAAGAAACTGTACGCAATAGAGGAGCAAGTTCCAGCAGGTCTAGAGAACAATACCCCTGCAGCCCTAAAGGCGTATCAAAAGCGTGTTGATGATGCTAATGATGCGGCCTGGCTTATGCTATGCACCATGAATTCTAAGCTTCAGAAGCAACACAAAAATATGAATGCTGCCGATATGATCGAGCATTTGAAGCAACTCTTCAAAGAGCAGGCAAGGGTTGAGAGGTATGAGGTCTCTAAGGCATTTTCAAGTGTCATATGGCAGAAGGGAACCCGGTGGGACCCCATGTACTCCGTATGATCGGGTACTTGGAGAATCTCGCCCGACTGGGGTTCCCGTTCGGCTAAGAGTTGGCAACCGATCTCGTGTTGCATTTGTTGCCTGAGAGTTATGGACAATTCATCATGAACTATAACATGAAAGAGATCGTGAAACCACTGCCAGATTTACTCAATATGTTGAGGACAGATGAACAAAGATAGAACCTATGGGGTCACACGCTCTATAGAGTATAACTAGATTTGGGAATTAATTAATAAGATTTATTAATTAGAAGAATCACTTTGCAACACCTTGCAAACTTAGTAGAACTAATTTGCAAGGAAGGGACTAAACCGAATTCTAGTAGGACTAGAATAGGTCCTTTAGGTAGTTGGCAAAAATTTGTTGGACTATATAAAGGATGCTCCTTCCTTCCTTCCCACACTTATGAGCCTTTTGATCATAACCTGAGTGGGATAGAACAAAAGAAGAGAGAGCAAGCAAGCAAAGGAGGCCGACCGCCCCCTTGCCGCCGCCCCCTATCCCGTCGGCCACCAAGGAGGACGCCACCTCCTTGTTGCCTCGTGTTGTGTGATTTATTCTTCCTCTTCCTCCATTTCTAGCTAGCACAAACGAGAAGGAAGATCTACACTCAAATCTAGGCGTGGATCAACCGTAGAGACACGACAATTCACGTTACAAGTCATCACAGGAGAAACCCTAAGGTGTGTAACTTGATTTCTTCCCTTACCATCGTTATGTCTCTTGTCCTGTGATCCTTGGAGGGTATTGAATGGATGATTTATGTTTTTTTCCGCCGCGTATCCATGATCAAAACCCTACACAGGTTCCATCAAAAACAAGGAAGACATGGTCAAGAGGTTCTATACCAAGTTCTTCCAGATTGAGGAGAAGGTCACAACGATATACCTGTCGTGCATGCGCAAGAAGCATGAAGAAGAAGGCGTTGCATTCATCAAGAAGTTCAGAACCAAGTCACTAGAATGCGTGGATGAGGTGGTCGAGAGCCGCCTCGTTGAAATCTGTCTCCAGGGCATGCGAGACGAATACAAATGCATGTTAATCAACTTGCAGATGCCTACTTTCTCCAAGTTTATTGACTGTAACATGAAAATCGAGCCTATCGTGGAGAAGCAAAAGAAGAGATACTCAAATAACCGAGGATCGGGGGGGGGGGGGACCCAGTTACAAAATTGGAAGGTTCAATTACAGTAGAGGAAGGGAAACTGAAGTTAATGCAGTCTCGGCTCAGAATCAATCGCGAGATCCACCAAAGGAGCCGCCCCATTGCCATGTTCGACCGGGGAAATCACAGGCTTATGCAAGAAGTGGAGGAAAGATGGGGTCCTCCCCGCACTAGAGAATAAACCAACTGGGGAGGAACTGTGAGATCCCAAATGGTGTGAGTGCCATGGCCAATTCATACACCCAACAAAAGAATGCAGGAAATTGAGGTGGCTGGTGGACATGAAGATAAAAGAAGGACAGTTGGTCATTGACGAGCCAACCAAGGATGTGCGCAGCAATCCATTGCCATCCCACTCACAGTAGGAGCCGAAAGGAAAAGAGGTGCCGATGATCTCGATCTGCGATTAAGAAGAAGTTGCAGATGAAGGCCTTCCAGTTGTGGCTGAGATCTGCGAAGATGAAGATTACGCCGTGGACACAGAAGACTCTCGAGCTGAACGGATGAAAGGCTCGCACAAATTCGATAAGTTCTTTAATGACACGAACTTATCGAATGCCTGTGCCAAGAGATGACAAAAGCGATCCTCAGTGTAGCCGAAGACTTTGGAGAAGAGCTGCTAGTATCAAACGGAGAAGTTACCAAAGCCACACGGTCGAGCGGCTTGGTAATGTCCTTCGCGCAAGAGGACAAGAAGACATACGCGAATCACCAGCGACCACTGTACGTGACAACAGTTTTCAATGATGTCGAGTTCAAGAGAGCCTTCGTTAACAGAGGAGCAGCAGTGAACGTGATACCACTCAGCACCGTTGAGTTGGCTGGTATCTCAGAAAGCAAGATTTTCAAGCGACCATTACCTCTGATGGGCTTTGGGAGTGATTCGAGGATGACTTTTGGATGGATTCATCATTGGCAATATCAAATGCTCTGCCAAGTTTCACGTGATAAACGCGAACACCACTTATCACATGATCATTGGTCGATCATGGATCCATCGCTTCGATGAGGTGCCATCTACAGCTCATCAGATGATGAGAGCTATCTGGAAGGACAGGGTGGTGGATATACCAGCTTCGGTAAATCCTTTCAACCTAAATCAAGCACACCTGAAAGAGGCAGTCTATCACAGAGATGGCAGATGAAGAAATGCCAACACCATTTAAGCCAACTCCGTAACCCAAGTGGGAAGATATTAAAGACCAGTCACCAGCAGGAGTAATGGTGATGCGAGAAGCTCAGAAGGAGAAGCAGCCTTCGCAGGAAGAAATCCCAAGGGTGACCTACCAAAAGAAAAATGTCTATACTATCAAGAGGATCGTCAAGCACAGCAATTATGGCAAGCAGATAGACAGTTTCTATGCAAATGGGAAGAAGTGCTATTGCATCTGAGGGTGTGCGGGGTCATCTTCAAACTCGCCTATCGAAGATGTCCCTGAGCAAATTAATGAACTCACGGAAGCACCAGGTGAATACGTAATTGACACAAGTATGGAGAAGTTGAAACAGGCTCCTGAATGCATGGAGGACGAGCCAAAACCACAAAAAACAAGAATTGAAGGAAGTGTTCTTGAGCCCAACGAAAGATAAGAAAAGACTGATGTTTTTGAGCGCGAATATCGATGCTGAAGAGGAACAAAGTTTGCTGAAACTACTGGAAGAATACAAGGATTTGTTCGCATGGGAATACGATGAGATTCCTGGTCTGGATACAGAAGTCACCATGCACAGATTGGATGTCATTCCAGGTGCGAAACCCATAAAGCAGAGCACGAGGAATTTTCGTCTTGAGATCAACATGAAGATAAAAGAATAGATAGTGAAGCTGCTAAGTACGAAGTTCATCAAACCAAATCATCATCCCACTTGGCTCGCAAACATCATTCCTGTCTTGAAGAAGAACGGACAGCTTTGCATTTGTGTTGACTTCAGGTATTTGAACTGATTCTGTCCCAAGGATGACATTCCATAGTTAAACATAGACTTGCTGATTGATTCTACATTAGGCCATCAGATGTTTAGCTTCATGGATGGATTTAGTGGCTACAATCAGATCAAGATGGACCCCCGAAAATGCGAAGAAGACAACATTCAACACACTTGTGGGGGTATTCCATTACACAGTCATGCCATTTGGATTGAAGAATGCTGGTGTGACTAATCAACGCGCGATGATGGAACTATTCCATGATATGATACATCAAGAGGTAGAATTCTATGTGGATGATCTGGTTATCAAGTCGATGCAAAAGGAGATCACCTGAAAGACTTGAGGAAGGTTTTTGAAAGATGGAGAAAGTTCCAGCTGAAGATGAACCCAAAAAGTACGCGTTCGGGGTAACCTCAGGGAAATTCTTTGGATGGGTGATCCTCTAACATGGAATAGAGCATGACCCTGCAAAGGTTTCAATTATCACTAGCCTACCTGCATCTCAGACGCCAAGCGCATTAAAAAATTTCTTGGGCAAACTTTCCTACTTGTGAAGATTCATACCGAAAATTGCAGAGTTGAC
This sequence comes from Linanthus parryae, assembly GCA_023055425.1. Lineage (NCBI taxonomy): Eukaryota > Viridiplantae > Streptophyta > Magnoliopsida > Ericales > Polemoniaceae > Linanthus > Linanthus parryae. Next base: position 44,868,514 of record JALGPY010000009.1, read on the forward strand.
ATTTTGTTAAGCAATTTGCTCAAGAATAATGCGATATATCTTAGGACGGAAGAACACCAGACCACGTTCGAGAAACTGAAAGAATTGCTGACATCTCCACGAGTCATGATCGCGCCTCAGCTCGGACAACCTCTGCTCCTTTACCTTACTTTGAAAAAGAAATCCATGGAGCATTGCTGGCCCAGGAGTTCGAAGGCCAGGAAAGTCCTATCTACTAAATCTCGCGCGTAGTGCAAACTGCTGAATAGAGGTACACGGATATTGAGCGACACTTCATTTATTTATTCTTCGTTATTGAAAAGTTAAAGCACTATTTTGCCTCCCATAAAGTGGTAGTAATGACTAATAGGGACCCTATTCGATATTGTTGGGGCATTATGCTCCTTTTGGGGGATTGGCTAAATGGTACATGACCATATCGCAATATGACATCAATTGCGCGCGCCCGAAATCCATTAAGTCCCAAGCAGTGGCAGATTTGTTAGCCCAATTTCCAGATGAAAACTATGAATCTATGATATAAGAGGAGTTCGAAGGACCTGAGGTATATGTGATAGACTCGCTGTACAGGAAGTTACACTTCGATGGTTCATCAACAAGAGCCGGAGGAGGGACCAGAATTGTCCTTACTAAACCTGATGGGGGAGGGGGGGGGGTCATTCAGATGTCAAGCAAACTGGACTTCACAGTAACCAACAATGAGGCCGAGTATGAAGCCTTAATTGCAGGTCTACTCGCGGCAAAGGCTTTAGAAGTTCAGAATTTGGTCGAGATGGGAGACTCCAAACTAATTGTGAAGCAAGCTTCAGGTGAATATGGGTTAAAAGATATCAACTTGTTGAGTTATAGGTCGATTGTGCAAAATTTGGTCCAAAAGTTCAGTTCAGTCAAGTACGAGCATACTCCCAGGTCTGATAATCGACATGCGGATGCATTAGCTACTCTAGGATCGAAGATTAGTACAGACAAGTGTCCGACAAAAATCTTAATTGAGGTTAAGGCTGCCCCTTCCTTGATCAAAGACTTGTGCGAAGATGATTTCACTGAAGTCGAGGACTGGAGAAAGCCTGTCAGGCGCGCGATCGCTGAAGGGACAAGCAAGGAAAGTTTGGTATCCACAAAAAGGGTTCTGCATGCACGACAACTTTCTTTTAGTACAAAGGACATGGCGGGATTCTGATGTGATGCGTTGCAGAAAAGGAAGGTCGAACCCTGCTAGAAAAGATCCATGAAAGCTCTTGTGGAGAAAATGAGGTCTCAATCTACAGAAAGGCTCAGAGGTAAAGGATTTATCGGCCTCAAACACTACTAGAAATGAACACAAAAATGGAAAAGATAAACTAAGATTTGCGCGGCAAGACAATATATCGCCATTCATTGAATCAGTAACGATGATTATTCATATTATCGCTTAAATTTATCTTATACGGCGATAAAATCATGGGCCCGTAATTAATTCAGCATAAACGACAAGATTTGTTGTTAAAATGACGAAATATAAGTTCCCCGTCAATACTGATATTATAAAAAACGAGTAATAATTAATAACATCGACATTTTATTATCCTGGTAAAAAATCTTCAATATAAACGGCGAGAGTTTCCTAACGCTGTTAGTTGTTGTCTTATACGACGAGGTTTCTCGCCGTATATGGTCAAATTAACAGGTTTCCAAATTACTTTGATTTATCTGCCAAATTTTGGGGAGAAAATTTGGATAGCCCGCGCCGGAAGAGACAGGAACCCTAGCTAGGTCTCTGGGGAATGAAAATTTGACTCTTTCTTCTTCACATCATTTGAGAAGAACAAAGAGACGAGAGAAGAGAGGAGAAGAGAAGTATAAGGAGGAGAGAAGCCACAAGAGAAGAGAAAAGAGAACAAAACAGAGAGAGAAGGGAGAACAGAGAGAGAAGGGAGAACAGATAGAGAAGGGGTAACAGAAAGATAATAGAAGAGAGAATGGAGAGAGGAATCGCCATCAAACCCATAAGCCACAACAAAGGGGAACCGCCTTCAAACCCAGTACACAATCGTCGACCTTCTGTGGAACTGTAAGTTCATGTTTCAATTTTTTTTTCACTCTGTATATTGATTTTGAAATCAACCATCTCAATCTTTGATGGATATGGTTGGTTGATTTATGTTGGTTATTGAAGCTCCCAAAAGAGGGTTACATGAAGCCCTAATTTGGTAACAAGTTTTTCCAAAATTAGGGCTTCATTTAACCCTCTTTTGGGAGCTTCAATAATGATTATTGTTGAAATTGAATTTCTTCTTATATTGTAGTTGAGATTGCATGAAATTGGTAATCTGTTTTTCAATTATAGTTGCAATGTGTTCAAATTGGTTGTTGAATTATAGTAAAAACATGTTTGTTCTTAAATTATAGTTCACATCTCCATGAAACTGGTAATCTGTTGTTGGGTGATTGGATTTCTATTTTTTCTCTCCGTCTAAGAGCGAATAGAAACCGTACTGAGTCGCGTCCCTAGAGCATTTTGACTTGAATGGATAATCCCCAATTATAAGAGCAGGAGCCTTGAGCGATTGGAATTGAAGCCGAGACCTCGCGTGAAGCCGATTTTGTGCACTCCAGAATGCGACCCAATTGGAAGTCAAATATCCTTATCTTTCTTGAGAAGTTTGGGTTAGAGGAAGCATGTTAACTAGTAAGTCATTACACTTACCATATAAAAGCCTCTTGTAGCAACCACGAACAACCGAGTTAGACCATAAGGGAGGAGCCACTGCATCAAACCCCAATTGGGGGCTTACTCGAACCGGATCGTAGTGAACTGCTATGAGTTTATAGCTCAAGGTTTCTCGAATGCCTTTGTACTCAGGTATTGTTGGAATAGATGCCCTAGAGGCAATCAAGTTTAGTATGAATTTATTTGTGGCTAGAAAATTCATTTTATTATTGATTGGATATTTTATATAATGAAGTCCTTAGATTTAAAATTGTGTTGTTTATCTTAAATATCCCTAGTCCAGTATAATGATTAACAGGACAATCATCTATAGACTTGTATGGGGTTGGATTGATATGGAGATATCATGATCCAACACATAGGTGTGCACTAAGGGTAATGACGCACTGGATTGACCCATATCCGAGAAGGCTACATACACGTTATATTAAGTCACAAGTGCTTCTCGTGGTGCAATGGTATTGTCATCCTTAGAATTGAAGTCGCTAGATATTCTAGTTGTGGATTATTGTGATTTTGGTAGCGTTAAGTGCTACACCGTAACTGGGTAGTTATAAAGGCGTGTACCGCATACAATAAGAAGCAAGATTAGAGATCGTAGTGGATGTAGATAGAATTTTTCCCTCCCACATAACGGGAGCAAATATCCAAGGCCACTCGAGGTATAGTGCTTATAGAATGTCTGGCCAGACTCAAATAAATCAATATGGGATATTGATGTTATTTGCACGAATAAGGCTATTCCCATGGATCGAGAAACTATGGATTGGATAGACGAGTGTGACTTGTATGTCTCGTGTCCAATCTGGATATAGAGACAAAGGGATGAGACAATCACTTGTACAAGGTTTGTCAAGATGACTATTCTATTAGTTGGCTAGAATGGATGTTTTGCCAGAAACCGCTCCATATTCGCAAATTGTTGCTACCAACTAGATAGAAACTATAGGGTCACACGCTATATAGAGTTGAACTACATTTTGGAATTAATTAATTGGATTAATTAATTAGAAGGATCACTTTGCAACACCTTGCAAAGTTAGTAGGACTAATTTGCAAGGAAGGGACTAAACCGAATTCTAGTAGGACTAGAATAGGTCCTTTAGGTAGTTGGCAAGGATTTGTTGGACTATATAAAAAACACTCCTTCCTTCCTTCCCACACATATGACCTTATTGATCATAACTTGAGTGGGAGAGAACAAAAAGGGAGAGAGCAAGCAAGCAAAGAGGAGCCGCCGCCCCCTTTGCCGCCGCCCGTCCCCGTCGGCCCACAAGGAGGCCGAAACCACCTTGTTCCGTCTAGTTTTGCGTGATGCTTCTTCCTCTTCCTCATTCCGGGCTAGCACCAAGGATTGCAAGATCTAGTATTCAACTCTAGGCGTGGATCAACTATAGAGAACGTGACACAATTCGCGTTCGAAGTCATCAAAGGAGAAACCCTAAGGTGTGTTATTGATTTCTTCCCTTACCATCGTGATGTCTCTTGACTTGTGATCCTTGGTGGGTATTGCATGGATTATGTTTGTTTGTGTTTTCGTTGCGCATCGATGAATCAAAACCCTACAGTGGTATCAGAGCCACAGGTCGTAGAGCATAAATGTGGTTTATGTGTTACGTTTTGTTAGTTTTACACCTTAAAATGGTTGTTTATCGCGTAAAACAAGACAAATCAAGTATATGATGCAATTTGTAAATAATCAATCATAACAAGACCTCGTTTTTGCATTGGATGCATGAATTAGTGAGTTTGAGAAATTTTAGGATCTAAGATCTAGGGTTTGGGCATCCTTTGGGAAGAAGGAGTTCTTCCCATACAAGGAAACAACCAAACTTGGGCACCAATCAAGGGAGTTGTTTTGGAAACACCTCCTAAAGAAGGTTCGGCCCCCCCTAGGGACCGCCCCTCCTTGCTTGCCGCACAGCCCTAGCCCGCGGCCTAGCCGCGTGGGATAGGGGCCGGCCAGCCCAAGGCCTTTGCGGTTCTCTTTTGGGCTCGGGCAATTCGATTGTTGGGCCCCATGGACCGTTTTAACCCTAGAATATCCGAAAATCAATTAAAATTGACCAAGAGCGTTAAAATTGGATTTTAACTGTTTATGTGCAAATCGCATGGTGATTGGATATGGCCTTAGAATGTGTTTTGTTGTGGATGTTAAGGATTTTGTGGTTTGGTTTAAGGCCTGCGAGCTGATCAATTAATTGTAATAATTAATTAGGGTTTTATGGCATGCAAGCCATTTTTTTTTCTCAACTTGTGATATTTATTTTGTTTAGTATAGTTGTTAGCTAGTGATAGATAGAGTAGATTGTTAGCCAAGATTGAAGAAAAGAAGCCCAAAGCCAAAAGAAGCAACAAAAGATGGAGCATGGAGAATCCCACATGACTATGAAGGATGGACCAAAAGATGAAGACACATGGAGATGTGTTTGCTTTTAGGGTTCATAGATAACTCCATTGGCTTGGAATTATCTTAGTCTAGAAAAGGCCATATTCACATCACGTTTTATTTTTGTTTTGGTGTTTGTTTATTTTATTGTCTTATTATTTTGTGGTTGGTGTATGGATGATGCATGCAATTAGGATAATAAGATAATTAGACAACCCTGATCTATTATTTGGAGTTGTGCCCAAATTCAAATAGATATATTAGTTGATGTTGATCAACAAAACAATTAAAATTGAATTTAAAATCCCTCAAAATTCAACATATTGTGTTCTTGCCTTCTCGTTATTTAAACACTCATTATCATCATGGTTTATCAAGTTCGTGCGTGCTAAAGCATGGCGACTTGGTTCATAATGATGGAATGCGATGGCACAAGCTAGTAATGTGCAATTGTTCAAATAAAAGATTGAACACAGCTAGGCTATTAATATGATTAAGAAACCTAGAGGCAACCAATTGGGATTATCCATACGGATGGATAAATAAGGAGTTATTTGCCCAATTGAACCATGAGTTGCATAGAGATGCAATTGGAATTGTTCCTACCTAAATTAGTCAAATTATGGGTGACTTGCCAAAGAAAGCTCATATGGAGATGAAACATAGATCTTGGCCCACTAGAAAATATAAGGATATTTTCCGAATTAATATCTTGAGGGTTATTAATCCGTAGAAAAATAGTGGGAGCTATATTTGATAAACTAGCCATTATTGAATATAGTCAAAAATTCACAAATACTAAAACTTGCGTATTTTCCTTCTGTTGAATTCCAAATAGGAAACAACTCATCGAGTCACAACATTCCCTACGATCTGTCCTTGAGAAGGACAAGCTCTCTGTAACTAACTTCTTAGATTGGTACACAAACTTGAGAATCGTTCTCAAGCAAGAGAAGAAACTGTACGCAATAGAGGAGCATGTTCCAGCAGGTCCATAGAACTTCAGAAGCAACACGAAAACATCAATGCTGTCGATATGATCGAGCATCTGAAGCAGCTCTTCCAAGAGCAGGCAAGGGTTGAGAGGTACGAGGTCTCTAAGGCATTTTTCAAGTGTCATATGGCAGAAGGGAACCCGGTGGGACCCCATGTACTCCGTATGATGGGATACCTGGAGAATCCTGCCTGACTGGGGTTCCCGGTCGGCCAAGAGTTGGCAACCGATCTCGTGTTGCAATCGTTGCCTGAAAGTTATGGACAGTTCATCATGAACTATAACATGAACGAGATCGTGAAACCACTGCCAGATTTTCTCAATATGTTGAGGATAGCTAAACAAAGCATCAACAAGGTTAAGGGCAAGGCCATTATGATGGTGCAGAAAGGAAAGGGCAAAAGGTTTGCCTCATCCTCCAAGGGCAAAGGCAAGTCAATTGCCAAATCCAAGGAACCTGTCCTTCAGCCTGTTGGTGGCATTACCAAAGGTGTGACTAAAGGTGAGTGTCACTACTGCAGTCAGCCTGGACATTGGAGGAGGAACTGCCCAAAATATCTGGAGGACAAGAGGCTTGGAATAGTGATTCCACCACCACCAGGTATTTTTGTTGTAGATGTCAATTTAACTGTCCCTACATCATGGGTATTAGATACTGGATATGGATCTCTCATTTGTCGAAATGTGCATGATCTAAAGAGAAGTAGAAGATTGGCTAAAGGGGAGATAGACCTGCGCGTTGGGAATGGAGCAAAAGTTGCTGCGTTGGCCGTAGGCGTGTGCGAGCTATCTCTGCCTTCAGGATTAGTTTTAGAATTAAATAATTGCTATTTTGTGCCTTCTATGAGCAGAAACAATATTTCTATTTCTTGTTTGGACAAGGAAGGTTTTATTATTTCAATAAAGAACAATTGTTGTTCCTTTTATTTTAATAATATTCTCTATTTTAGTGCGCAATTATTTAATGGACTGTATGTCCTTGATCTAAGCAATCCTGTCTACAACATTAATACCAAGAGGATTAAAATACATGATTTAAATCCTGCTTACTTATGGCACTGTCGTTTAGGCCATATAAACAAGAAACGTGTATCTAGACTCCATAAGGATGGATAACTAGACTCATTTGATTTTGAATCATATGAGACATGTGAGGCTTGTTTATTGGGAAAAATGACAAAGTCCCCTTTCTATAAGAAAGGAGAGAAGGACTAGTGAGCAATTGGCGCTCATACATACAGATGTGTGTGGGCCATTTGCCACGCCTTCAAGGGGTGGTTATGTCTACTTCATTACATTTACTGATGATTACATTAGATATGAATCTGTGTACCTCATGAGGGCCAAATCTGAATCCTTTGAAGTGTTCGAAGAATTCAAGAATGAAGTAGATAAGATACTTGGCAAAAGTATCAAGGCTCTACGATCGGATCGTGGAGGAGAATACTTGAGCCTAGAGTTTGACGACTATCTTAGAGAGTGTGGGATCGTGTCCCAACTCACTCCACCCGGAACGCCACAATGGAATGGCGTGTCTGAGAGGAGGAATCGCACCCTATTGAATATGGTTCGATCTATGATGTGTCAACTGATCTTCCATTATCGTTTTGGGGCCACGCTCAATTAAGTGCAGCTTTCACCATTAACCGTGTTCCATCTAAATCAGTCATGAAGACACCACATGAGATGTGGAGTGGGAGGCGTCCCACACTGTCGTTCATGAGGATTTTGGGATGCGATGTCTATGAGAAACGTTTACAATGAGACAAGCTAGGGCCAAAATTGGATAAGTGTAAGTTTGTGGGGTACCCTAAGGAAACTAAGGGTTATTACTTCTACAATCCAACCGAGAACAAAGTGTTTGTTGCTCGGACCGGCGTGTTTATAGAAAGAGAGTTTGTCTCTAAAGAAGCAAGTGGGAGGACTGTAGAACTTGAAGAAATTCAAGAACCACAAATCACTGAACCGATTATGGAACATGAACAGGAACCACAAACAGTTGTGGAGGAGCCTGTTCAGGTAACACAAGAGCTTCGTAGATCTAGTAGAGTGCGCCAGGAACCTGAGAGGTATGGACTTTTCGTGACCGATTCCAGTGACACGATGCTCATAGATGATGAGCCTAATACCTATGAAGAGCCTATGAAAGGCCCAGACTCTCAGAAGTGGCTAGAAGCCATGAGATCCGAGATGAAATCCATGTATACCAACAAAGTATGGACTTTGGTGGAACCACCCGAAGGGGTGCGACCCATAGGGTGAAAGTGGGTCTTCAAGAAGAAAATCGACATGGATGGTAATGTGATTACCTATAAGGGCCGATTGGTGGCTAAAGGATTCAGAAAGATTCATGGTATTGACTATGATGAAACCTTTTCACCAATCGCTATGACCACATCAATCCGAATCCTACTTGCAATTGCAGCATACTACGATTATGAGATTTGGCAGATGGATGTCAAAACAGCATTCCTTTATGGGAATCTCCTCGAGGACGTGTATATGATACAGCCGGAGGGTTTTGAGGATCCAAAGCAAGCCAACAAAGTCTGTAAGCTGCAACGATCCATTTATGGATTGAAGCAAGCTTCTAGGTGTTGGAATCGACGTTTTGATGAAGTAGTCAAAGAGTTTGGCTTCATCAGAAACAAAGATGAGTCTTGTGTCTACAAGAAGGTTAGTGGGAGCTCTATAGCTTTTCTGGTCTTGTATGTGGATGGCATACTACTCATTGGAAACGACGTTCCCATACTGCAATATGTCAAAGATTGGATAGGGAAGTGTTTCTCAATGAAGGACTTAGGGAAAGCAGCCTATATACTGGGTATAAAGATCTATAGAGATAGATCTAAGAGACTGCTAGGCCTAAGTCAAAGTACGTACATTGACAAGGTGTTGAAGCGATTCAACATGCAAGATTCCAAGAAGGGATTCTTGCCCATGTCACATGGAATCACTCTTTCGAAAAGTGGTTGTCCTTCCAATGAGATTGAGAAGGAACACATGAGTAGAATTCCCTATGCCTCGGCCATAGGATCTATCATGTACGCCATGTTATGTATGTAGGGTTTTGATTCATGGATCGCGCAACGGAAGCATAATCAAACAAATAGCCATGCAAAACCCTCCAAGGATCACAAGTCTAGATGCATAACGATAGTAAAGGTAAGAAATCATAAACACACCTTTGGGTTCTCCTTGATGACTTCAAACGCGAATAGTGTCACGTTCTCTATAGTTGATCCACGCCTAGAGTTGATCCTAGATCTCCCAAACTCCTTGGTGCTAGCCCGGAATGAGAGGAGGGTGAAGGAATCACGCAAAACGAGACAAAAAGAGGGGCTCGGCCCTCTTTTGGCCGACGGGGTGAGGGGGCGGCGGCAAGGGTCGGGTTCGGCCCTTGTTGCTTGCTCTCTCTCTCCTTTGTTCTCTCCCACTCTTGTTATGATCACTAATGAGCATAAGTTATGAGGAAGGAAGGAAGGAGGGTCCTTTATATAGTCCAACAACTCCTTGTTAACTACCTAAAGGACTTATTCTAGTCCTACTAGAATTCAATTTAGTCCCTTCCTTGCAAATTAGTCCCTACTAAGTTTGCAAGGGTTTGCAAAGTGATCCTTCTAATTAATTAATCCAATTAATTAATTCCAAATCTAGTACAACTCTATATAGCGTGTGACCCCATATGTTCTATCTAGTTGGTAGCAACTATTTGCTAATATGGAGCGGTTTCTAGCAAAACATCCATTCTAGCCAACTAATAGAATAGTCATCTAGACAACCTTGTACAAGTAACTGTCTCATCCCTTTGCCTCCATATACGGATTGGACACGAGACATACAAGTCACACTCGTATATCCAATCCCTAGTTTCTCGATCCATGGAATAGCCTTATTCGTGCAAATAACATCAATATCCCATATTGATTTATTTGAGTCTGGCCAGACATTCTATAAGCACTATCCTTCGAGTGGCCTAGGATATTTTCTCCCGTTATGTGGGAGGGGAAAATCCTCTCTACGTCCACTACGATCTCTAAGCTTGCTTCTCATTGTATCCAGTACACGCCTTTATAACTACCCAGTCACGGTGTAGCGTTTAACGCTACCAAGATCACAATGATCCACAACTAGAATATCTAGTGACTTCAAGTCTAAGGATGACAATACCATTGCACCGCGAGAAGCACTTGTGACTCAACATAACATGTATGTAGCCTTCTCGGTGATGGGTCAATCCAGTGCAACATTCCGTAATGCACACCTATGTGTTGGATCGTGATATCTCCATATCAATCCAACCCCATACTAGTCTATAGATGATTGTCCCATTAATCATTATACTTGACTAGGGAGATTTAAGATAAACAACACGATTGTAAATCTAAGGACTTCATTATATTAAATATTCAATAAATAATAAATGAATTTTCTAGCCATATACAAATTCATACTAAACTAGATTGCCTCTAGGGCATCTATTCCAACAGTCTCCCACTTGCAGTAGAGCCAATCTGGCGCATCTCGTATGCCCATACTCCTAGTGTGCCTTTCATGCTTCCACTGCGTGAGAGGCTTCGTAAGCGGGTCTTACAGATTATCATCTGTAGGAATCTTGCATATCCGAACGTCTCCTCTATCGATAATATCTCGAATCAGATGAAACTTCCTGAGCACGTGCTTGGACTTCTGGTGCGATCTGGGTTCCTTTGATTGCGCGATCGCCCCAGTGTTGTCACAAAACAACTCCACTGGATCCGCAATGCTAGGGACCACACCAAGTTCAGAAACAAACTTTCTGATCCAAACAGCCTCCTTTGCTGCGCCATTTGCAGCAATGTACTCAGCCTCTGTTGTAGAATCAGCTACCGTCTCTTGCTTGGAACTCTTCCAGCTCACCGCTGCTCCATTCAGGCAAAACACATATCCCGACTGTGATCTAAAATCATCTCTATCAGTTTGGAAGCTTGCATCAGTGTAACCCCTTACACGCAACTCTTCCTCACCGCCAAACATCAAGAAAGCATCCTTAGTTCTTCTCAAGTACTTTAGGATGTTCTTGACAGCAATCCAGTGACTCTCACCCGGATTGGATTGGTATCTGCTTTTCATACTCAAGGCATATGACACATCTGGTCTAGTACATAACATGGCGTACATGATAGATCCTATGGCCGAGGCATAGGGAATCCTACTCATGCGTTCCTTCTCAATCTCATTGGAAGGACAACCACTCTTCGAAAGAGTGATTCCATGTGACATGGGCAAGAATCCCTTCTTGGAATCTTGCATGTTGAACCGTTTCAACACCTTGTCAATATATGTACTTTGACTTAGGCCTAGCAACCTCTTAGATCTATCTCTATAGATCTTTATACCGAGTATATAGGCTGCTTCCCCTAAGTCCTTCATTGAGAAACACTTTCCTAGCCAATCTTTCACAGATTGCAGCATGGGAATGTCGTTTCCAATGAGTAGTATGTCATCCACATACAAGACCAGAAAAGCTACAGAGCTCCCACTAACCTTCTTGTAGACACAAGACTCATCTTCGTTTCTCATGAAGCCAAACTCTTTGACCACTTCATCAAAACGTCGATTCCAACTCCTAGAAGCTTGCTTCAATCCATAAATGGATCGTTGCAGCTTACAGACTTTGTTGGCTTGCTTTGGATCCTCAAAACCCTCCGGCTGTATCATATACACGTCCTCGAGGAGATTCCCATAAAGGAATGCTGTTTTGACATCCATCTGCCAAATCTCATAGTCGTAGTATGCTGCAATTGCAAGTAGGATTCGGATGGATTTGGTCATAGCGACTGGTGAAAAGGTTTCATCATAGTCAATACCATGAATCTGTCTGAATCCTTTAGCCACCAATCGGCCCTTATAGGTAATCACATTACCATCCATGTCGATCTTTTTCTTGAAGACCCACTTGCACCCTATGGGACGCGCCCCATCAGGTGGTTCCACCAAAGTCCATACTTTGTTGGTATACATGGATTCCATCTCGGATCTCATGGCCTCAAGCCACTTCTGTGAGTCTGGGCCATTCATGGCCTCCTCATAGGTAGTAGGCTCATCATCTATGAGCATCGTGTCACCGGAATCAGTTACGAGAAGTCCGTACCTCTCGGGTTCCTGGCGCACTCTACTAGATCTACGAAGCTCTTGTGTTACCTGAACAGGTGGCTCCACAACTGCTTGTGATTCCTGTTCATGTTCCATAATTGGTTCAGTGATTTGTGGTTCTTGAACTTCTTCAAGTTCTACATTCCTCCCACTTGCTTCTTTAGAGACAAACTCTCTTTCTAGAAACACGCCGGTCCGAGCAACAAACACTTTGTTCTCGGTAGGATTGTAGAAGTAGTATCCCTTAGTTTCCTTAGGGTACCCCACAAATTTACACTTATCCGATTTAGGCCCTAGCTTGTCTGATTGTAAACGTTTTACATAGACATCGCAGCCCCAAATCCTCATGAACGACAGTGTGGGACGCCTCCCACTCCACATCTCATATGGTGTCTTCATGACTGATTTAGATGGAACACGGTTAATGGTGAAAGCTGCACTTAATAGAGCGTAGCCCCAAAATGATAATGGAAGATCGGTTTGACACATCATAGACCGAACCATATCCATACTTTGTTGGTATACATGCCATTCCATTGTGGCGTTCCGGGTGGGGTGAGTTGGGACACGATCCCACACTCTCTAAGATAGTCGTCAAACTCTTGGCTCAAGTATTCTCCTCCACGATCCGATCGTAGAGCCTTGATACTTTTGCCAAGTTGCTTCTCTACTTCATTCTTGAATTCCTTGAACACTTCAAAGGATTCGGATTTTGCCCTCATAAGGTACACAAATCCATATCTATTGTAATCATCAGTAAATGTAATGAAGTAGACATAACCACCCCTGGCAGGCGTGGCAAATGGCCCACACACATCGGTATGTATGAGTGTCAATTGCTCGCTAGTCCTCTCACCTTTCTTATTGAAAGGGGACTTTGTCATTTTCCCAATAAACAAGCCTCACATGTCTCATATGATTCAAAATCAAATGAGTCTAGTAATCCATCCTTATGGAGTCTAGATACACGTTTCTCGTTTATGTGGCCTAAACGACAATGCCATTAATAAGCAGGATTTAAATCATTTATTTTAATCCGCTTGGTATTAATGTTGTAGACAGGATTGCTTAGATCTAGGACATAAAGTCCATTAAATAATTGCGCACTAAAATAGTGAATATTATTCAAATAAAAGGAACAACAATTGTTCTTTATTGAAATAATAAAACCTTCCTTGTCCAAACAAGAAATAGAAATAATGTTTCTGCTCATAGCAGGCACAAAATAGCAATTATTTAATTCTAAAACTAATCCTGAAGGCAGAGATAGCTCGCACACGCCTACGGCCAACGCAGCAACTTCCCTATGCCTACGACCTCAAGCCACTTCTTGATATTATTCATTGGATATTTAATATAATGAAGTCCTTAGATTTACAATTGCGTTGTTTATCTTAAATATCCCTAGTCCAGTATAATGATTAACAGTACAATCATCTATAGACTAGTATGGGGTTGGATTGATATGGAGATATCATGATCCAACACATAGGTGTGCATTAAGGGTAATGACGCACTGGATTGACCCATCTGCGAGAAGGCTACATACACGTTATGTTAAGTCACAAGTGCTTCTCGTGGTGCAATGGTATTGGCATCCGTAGACTTGAAGTCGCTAGATATTCTAGTTGTCGATTATTGTGATTTTGGTAGCGTTAAACACTACACCGTAACTGGGTAGTTATAAAGGCGTGTACCGGATACAATAAGAAGCAAGCTTAGAGATCGTAGTGGACGTAGATAGAATTTGTCCCTCCCACATAACGGGAGCAAATATCCTAGGCCACTCGAGGGATAGTGCTTGTAGAATGTCTGGCAAGACTCAAATAAATCAATATGGGATATTGATGTTATTTGCACGAATAAGGCTATTCCCATGGATCGAGAAACTATGGATTGGATATACGAGTGTGAATTGTATGTCTCGTGTCCAAACCGGATATAGAGACAAAGGGCTGAGACAATCACTTGTACAAGGTTTGTCAAGATGACTATTCTATTAGTTGGCTAGAATGGATGTTTTGCTAGAAACCGCTCCATATTAGCAAATTGTTGCTACCAACTAGATAGAACCTATGGGGTCACACTCTATATAGAGTTGAACTAGATTTGGTAATTAATTAATTGGATTAATTAATTAGAAGGATCAATTTGCAACACCATGCAAAGTTAGTAAGACTAATTTGCAAGGAAGGGACTAAACCGAATTCTAGTAGGACTAGAATAGGTCCTTTAGGTAGTTCAGAAGGATTTGTTGGACTATATAAAGGACACTCCTTCCTTTATTCCCACAATTATGACCTTATTGATCATAACTGGAGTGGGAGAACAAAAACGGAGAGAGCAAGCAAGCAAAGAGGAGCCGCCGCCCCCTTTGCCGCCGCCCGTCCCCGTCGGCCCACAAGGAGGCCGAAACCTCCTTGTTCCATCTTGTTTTGCGTGATTATTCTTCCTCTTCCTCATTCCGGGCTAGCACCAAGGATTGGAAGATCTAGTATTCAACTCTAGGCGTGGATCAACTATAGAGAACGTGACACAATTCGCGTTTGAAGTCATCAAAGGAGAAACCCTAAGGTGTGTTATTGATTTCTTCCCTTACCATCGTTATGTCTCTTGACTTGTGATCCATGGAGGGTATTGCATGGATTATGTTTGTTTGTGTTTCCGTTGCGCAGCCATGAATCAAAACCCTACAGGTAGGGCCGGTAAGTATCCTCTTATACACCAAGTGACGAATCAGGAGTAGCACCGCGAGCCCCTAATGATATGCGAAGACGAAAATGGTTTATCTTTCTCAGGGTACATGGCTTCGTGATGCACGATGTTCTCCAAGGCCAGGATGTAAGACCTATGATAACTCTCTTTCAGAGTTATATTTCTTGCAAGTTTGCGTCATTTTTCGTGCTTTACGGGTTTATAATATTAGTTTCATGCTATGAATTGGGAGAAATATAGCATGGTTGAGCGTTTGAGCATAAATGTGTAATCCGGGCATTTTTTGTGTAAATTCAAGCTTTTATTGTCACATTGATATTTCGGTATTTGTTTTGTGTTGTGCGTTTCAGGAACCGGAGTCTCGGGAATGTGAATGGGAGGTGAAATGAACTTCGGAAGGACGAGAAGGCTCAAGAGCATGATGGAGTTGAAGACGGGTGAAGAAAAGCCTAAAGAATCAAATTAAAAAAGGACTTTTTCAAGACCAGTCTATACTTAGAATTATGGGCGAAATCCACTTAAAATTACCCAGTGCTAGTCTTAAGACCAGTCCGTTTGGTCTTAAGACAAGTCTGATGCCCAGTACACGAAAATATGGGGTTTCAATGCAATTTTTAATAAATTTTGGGCAAGAAGTGAGGGGAATATTGTATTAAGTGACCTAGGAGCTGGGGAAGGGTGCCATTCACGTTTCTTGGAGAGGATTCGCACAAGGAGAAAGAGCAGGGCGGAGGAGAGACAAAGATGAAGGCCAGGGTTTGATTTTTTTTCTTCTTCTTCTTCCTCCCTCAATTTTTTATGGAGAAACTATCGTTTTTTTCTCTTTTTAACACAATTAGCTAAACGTTTGCTAGGCATCTCTATGAGAGCCTAGGGTTAGGTAGATGAATAACTTTGCGGGTTAAAAAATTGTTTCATCCTTTGGGATTGATTTCTATTGAATGGATTTTTTCTTCATGAACTTGTTGATGAACCTAGCCTATTGACACGACTAGCTTAGGATTTGATATTCATGAACTTAGGGTTTGTTCGTAGATCATAATGTCGCTTAATGTTAATATTTATTCTTGTTACATGTTCTTTTTCTATGCTTAATCCTTAGTGTGAAAGGAGTGATCAACCGGAAACGCTAGCTAATAAGATGAGTGCAGGACAGTTACTTGACCTAATTGTGAAGAGAACTTGAACACAATCCCGAATAACCGAGACTGAAAAGGAGAAGTGTTAGGATTGGCCTAGTGTGGGTAGATTCAGTAGGATTATTTAGCTGTTCCGTGAAACGGTGGGCCGACAGGACCCGGTATCGTACCTGTAGATGACCTGCTAGAACGGACCGGTAGATAACATGAGACCGAGAGGAGATTGTAGTCAACCGAGACGTAAAATGACATGAGACATACATGAGATTGTCATTGCCTATTAACCGGCTTGGTTAGGATGGAATTAACGTGTTACTCAGAAAATTCGGAAATCGTCTACAGCCCTATGTGATCTAGAGATCGCCTAGATTCTCCATACTTGTTTATTAAATATAAGAAATACAAATATATTAGTTAGTCGTTATTTTAATTCAGTCGCTTGTTTGGGGGCGACAACGCTTTTATCACAATTCTTCCTCATGTACCGTATTCTAAATTAATTAACTAACTAAATAGTCTAGAGTGTGTCCTCGTGGGATCGGTAACTCGGGGTTGAAATACCACCCCTATATTACTTGACCGTGCACTTGCGTATACACGTAAGAAATCGTGTCAAGTTTTTGGCGCCGTTGCCGGGGACGACGGTAGATTATTTAGTTGGGAGTTAGTTTGGAGTACTTTTATTTTCTTTTAGTTTTGTTTTATTTTGTTTCTATCTCTGTGCTTCACGGGTATCTTGTGAGATTGTTTTTGCAGGAACACATGAAGTGGGAGACGCATTGAGCATGCAGAGCGAGGATGATTATGAGGGGATCTTTGATTACCCCTACTATTGTGCTAGATGCAGAGTTTGGCACACAGATGACTGCTCAATGATTTGGGGCTATAAATGAAAGAAGGATCACAAGTATAAAGACGCATGCATTTTTGATCCACCACGGCTTCATCAGCACGAGGAAGACTCACCAGCGATTATGGCAAAACGACGCAGTATTATAGAGGACATCCAGGTGTGCTCTAAATTTTTGTCTGTGGTTAAACAAGTGCCATAAGACGAGTTAGCCATAGGTATGGAATAAGTGAGGGAGATGATGAAGAGGATAAAGGAACAAGTAGAGAAACTGTTAGTGACAGGGGAATCAAGTATTCAAGAGCCACAAGAGGATCCCTTGCCACATGTCAGTGAGCCTAAAATTGAACCTTCACCATCACCGCCACAAGAGGAAGAAGAGATACCTGATCCGAGCGAAGACTTTAGTGTCTAGGAACCATTGGTGGACTCTGCATTTATGAGGACTCAGACTCTGATTTAGACTGGGGTGGACCTGTGTGCTCAAGATGGGAGGACCTGTCGTATTGCGAGCCAAAACTGCAGGCGCACTCACATCATTGGAATGAATGGGAAGACACTGACATTGGAAGCCTATGGTGTGCTGATGATGATGAAGCTGATGAAACACTTGTGCTCAGTGCTATTGAGTTTTCAAATTCTTGTTCTATGGGCCATTTTGATGATGATATACATGTCATATTCAAGGAATTTGAAACCAACAAGTGTGGGGGTAAATTGTATGGATCACTAGAAGAGCATATGAGCAGAGAGGTACTACTGGGATGAATTTATTGAGTATGATGCATTTGAGCCCATTAGTACTTCATGGAATTCGATCAAGAAGAAAAATTGCAAGATGAAAGGGGTTAGTTTCCATAACTTGCCACCATCCACACAGCACAAGGGTGCACTTGAAGTTCTGGAGAAAAGATGGTGGAAGAAGAAGAAGTGGAGGGATAAAGCTGGCTCCACTATCCTTTTCGGTTGAGGTAACCGGGTCGGGCCGTCGACCTTAAATTACAAACGCTGATTGGGAGGCAAACCAATGTAGAGTAGGTTGTTATTTGTTTTATTTCTTTTCTTAGCTCTCCATATATGATTTTGAGGGGTGAGAGAGAGTTGTGTTAATTCTTCCAATCAGTGTATAGGGACACAGGTTTAGAAGATGCTTCGGGTGACCCATCTTGATGCGCACGATAGAGAATGTTGAGTAGGCGCATCGGAATCCGGACGCGAGGTGAGACTTTTCCGGAAACTGTCAACGGTCCACAAGACCCCCTCTTGTTGCAGTTTTGCGGAAACAGTACCCATGTAGGTCCGGGCACCATAGGTATCTCAAACTCTCTCTGTTCTACGTTGTGAGCCACAATTGTGTAGATCCACCGCCAACACATTTAAGCGAGGAAACCTCCTGTTTGATCTCTAAATTCGTTGAGGACAACAAATTGCTTAAGTGTGGGGGGGGGGGTGGTGTATATTTTGCTGGACATGTCAGTTTTGCATCGCCAGTTACATGTAATTGTGTCGTATTGTGTAGTACGTGTGGTTAGTGTAGAGTGTTTCAATATGTTGTCATACTTTGTTAGTTTAAATTTCTACCTTGTTTGCACTTTTAAATTATTGAGTTCCCCTACCCAAACATTTTGTGTAGTCGAGTTGGCCAAACGCATGTAGAGTTAGGAAAAAACTAAAAAAAATGAAAAAAAAAATAGAAAAGTGAAAAATTTAAAAAGTTGAAATTTTTGAGAATAAGGGCAATTGATGAAGCTTGAAACCGAAGAGAGTTCAGTGAAAGAGTCTCTGAGAATAGGAAGCGCTGTAGTAGTAATGTCTTTAATTTTTAGTATCATGGGCACCGGTTTCACAAAAGGAAGTCCCGGGTATTCAGGGAAAAGTGGAAAGTAGACGAGGGCATACCTTTAGTTCCTTTATTGTGCTAGGAGTATTTATTCCTGAGGTGGTTTAATAGTCTGTTTTCAAGTGGAAACTTGTGGCCTCTTGTAAATCTGGGGTGGACCTTCGTGTGGAGTTGGTTCCATGTGGTACACTACTTTAGCCTAAGCAAAGTTAGGGAGTGTACACCACCATCCCTTAAGGCGGTTTCAAGAGTTAACCGAAAAAAGCCCACACTTAGTCACTCTAAATGCACGGTTGAAAAAAAATTAGAAGAGAATGCAGAAAAAAAACCATAATCTTCTCTTGGATTAGATATGGTGAACAGCGTAATGTGCCCCCGTTCGTGTGCGGAATTTGGATTCAAACCAATTAGAGTGTCTAAGGAAAACTAAATTCTAGGCGTATTAGACGGAGTTGTGTCTCTCGTCATTTCAAATTCCCTGCTCATAAGACTAGAGAATTCAGGCAACAGGAGCAAAAATTTCCTCATAATCAATACCTTCTTCTTGGTTGTAACCTTGAGCAACTAACCTTGCTCTTTTCTTGATCACTTTTCCACTTTCATCCAATTTGTTTATGATAACCCATCTGGTACCAATGACATACTGGTTTGTTGGTGGGGGACTTAGGTTCCACACCTTATTTATTCAAACTCATTGAGTTCACTTTGCATAGCTATAATCCAGTCTGCTTCTTGTAATGCTTCCTTCACAGTCTTAGGTTCTACAAGAGAGATAAAAGCATTAAAAGCACAAAGGTTCTTTAACTGTGGTTTTGTTTGTGTACCAGTGGTTGGGTCAGAGATGATGTTGTCAACTGGATGTGATGAAAGATATTTGAATCTCTTTCTTGGAGACCAGGGTTTAGGCTCTCCATATTGCTTCTCTAGTCTTGAACAAGTAGCCTGATCACTCATATCTTTCTGATCATCCTTGTCAAGGCTTCGATCTATATTTTCAAGGCCTTGAAACCTATTTTCAAGGTCTTGAAATTGACTTATGTTTCCTTCTGAACCATTCTTGAGTACAAGTGAGTTTTCAGCTTCTTCTTCTGATTCATGCTTGTTCAGATTCAAGTCTGCAAAACATTCACTCAAAGTACCATCATAGCTTTCATCAAAAATAACATGAATACTTTCTTCAAATAGCTTGGTTATTTTATTATAAACTCTATAAGCTTTGCTAGTCAAAGAGTAACCAAGAAAGATACCTTCATCACTTCTTGCATCAAACTTACCCAAGTTGTGCTTTCCATTGTTGTGGACAAAACATGTGCATCCAAAGGGCTTGAAATATATAAATTTTGGCTTTCTCCCTTTGATAGTTCATAGGGGGTCTTCTTCAAGATAGTTCTGGTCAAGCACCTGTTCAAAATGTAGTTTGCTGTATTCACAACTTCTGCCCAATAGTGTTTTGGCAGCTTGTTTTCTAAAAGCATTGTTCTAGACATATCTTCAAGATTCATGTTCTTTCTTTCAACAACCCCATTCTGTTGAGGAGTTCTTGGAGCAGAGAAATTGTGAGAGCTGCCATGCTTAGAACAAAATATATCAAACTCAAGTTGGTCAAATTCTCTACCATGATCACTTCCGATTGAAGTAATAGGTAGGTTTTTCAGTGTTTGAAGTTCTCTACAAAGATTTGGAAATTCAAATAGAGCTTCAGATTTTTCTTTCAGAAACATTACCCAAGTATATCTAAAGAAGTCATCAACAATAACAATCATGCACTTCTTACCTTTTGGAGTTGGAGTCCTTATAGGACCACAAAGATCTATGTGAAGTAATTCAATAGGTCTTGTACAAACTTCTTTGGCTTGAATGAGCTTCTAGTCTGCTTACCCTGAGCACAAGCTTTTCATACTTCATCATCTTTGAACTTAATGGATGGCAATCCTCTTAAAAGATCTTTGGAGATCAATTTGTTCAAAGTATGCCAGCTAATGTGTCCAAGTTTTCTGTGCCAAAGCTTTGAATCCTCTTTCAAGGCCTTGAGGCCCTTTAAGCTTTTACCTGCAACTTTGTTAGCCTGAAAAGTATAAACATTGTTTGATCTAGAGGTTGTGAGAATGCAATTGCATGATTTCTCATTCTACACCACACACTTCTCTTTATCAAAGATAACCTTATTACCATTATCACAAAGATGAGATACACTATGCAAGTTATATTTCAAGCCAACAACTAGATAAACATCAGAAATTGAATTTCAGAATCTGTACCAACTTTACCAATGCCAGGAATGTTGCATTTTCCTTTGTCACCAAGTGTAATTGAACCTTCTGATTGCTCTTTCAATTCTGAGAATAGAGATCTCTTTCCACTCATTTTTCTTGAGCAACCACTGTCTATAAACCACTTATGTTCTTTGATATTGGTGACAACGTGCAAACACCAATCATTCCCTTACCCAGCTGTTAGACCAAGTGTGGAATTTGGACTCATATTCAGGATCAACCATGTTAGGTGGTCTGACCCCTTTAGGAACCCAAATCTGCTTGACCTGTCCTTTGAGTTGAAATGGAAATGTGTTCCTCATTATATGAGGGTCTCTTCTTCTGAAAGGACAAGTTATTGTAACATGGCCAATTTTATAGCAGAAATGACACTTAGGAGAAGTTTTGTTTCCAGCTTTCACAAATCTGGTATTGTTCTTTCATGCAAAATTAGGATTGTATCCAATACCAGTTTTGTGAACAAACTTTGAACTTTCTCCAAGAATCAAGTTCAAATTGTGTTCTGAGCCTGCAATCTTGGCTTTGACTAATTCAGTTTCTTGAAGTTTCTCAGCAAAAGTAGTCTTTTGTTTACCTAATTCATCAAGTTGAGGTCTCAGATTAACAAGGCTAACACTCAGTAGAGAGTTATCATTGACTACTTCCTTGACTTGTGTTTTCAAGGCTTTGAGACTAGTTTTCAAGGCCCTTAAATCACTGTCAGTTTTCTTCTGAGAGATTTCAAAATTCTGATTCAGGTAAACAAGATGTAAATTCTCTTTTGCTTGCTCATGAAATTTTTCTTTCAAAACTCTAATCTCTTTTAGATAGTCCTCTTTATTTAAAAGATAAGTTCTAAGATATCCTGAAAGGAATTCTTTTGGTTTTGAAATCAAGCAGTTTACCATTACCTCAATTTTCTTTCAGAACTTTCGTCATGCTTGGCCATAAAGCATAGGTTGACATGTTCTTCTTAAGATTGAGAGTCACTTGAGGTATCTGAATCACTCCACGAAGCTATCATAGATTTCTTTCTTCTGTCATGATCTTTCTTATGGAAGTTCTTGCTTTTCTTGTGTGGACAGTCTCTAGTCAAGTTTCCTGCATCACCACACTCTAAGCCATTCATGACTTTTGATTTATTATTCTGTGAATTAGACAAACCTTTCATTTCTACGGGATGATCTGTGTCTTTCTCTGTTGAAATATTTGTTTCCAAAGTTTTTCTTCATCTTAAGGATTTTGGTCAAGGCTTTGGAAATCAAAGCAAATGGATCTTCATCATCATCCTCAATTTTCAAGGCTTTAAAGTTTTTCATTATCTTTAGCCTTGAGTGATAATTTCTTGGCACCTTATGGTAGTTCTCCATCAGCTTCATTCATGGATACTTCATGTGTCAGAAGATTTCCTTGTAGGTCATCAAGTTGGAGTGATGAGAGATCTTAAGCTTCTTCAATAGCAGTAGTCTTCGATTCCATTTTTGCCTTTGGAAGACTTCCCAGAATCTTCCTCACCTTTTCTTCATTGGAAATATGCTTACCCAGTGAATCAAGGTTATTGACAATGTCTGTGATCCTTTTGAACATGTCTCTAATTAACTCATCTGCATTCATCTTGAATAACTCATAATTCCTGAGATAGATGTTGATCTTGGTTTGCTTGACTTGATTTGATCCCATTTTTCTCTGTGTAGAAAGTGTGAGGTCCATTCTGAATATTTGTCCATAGCTCTATGTCTTGATCAATGATGAACATTTTCATCAATGCTTTCAAGTGAGCAAAATTGTCTCCACAAAATAGAGGAGGTCTATTAGCAGCTCTTCCCTGTGAGAAACCACCATCACCTGCAGTACTCATGATCACCAGATGGTTAAATCTATACAGTGATACAAGCACTGACACCAATTGAAAGGGGGGTAAGCAGTGTAGAAATGCAGCTCAAATACTCTAAGGGGGGGGGGTTGAATAGAGTATGCCAAATTATTGTAAAACTTGCAAAGATGAGAGTTTCTGTGAAGAGTAATGAAGTTCAAGGCCTTGAAACCACTTTGAAGCCTTTGAAGTGAAATACAGTTTAAGTGAAAACAGACAAGTCTTTTTCAAGGCATTGAATAGAGTTTCAAACCCTTGAAAACTGACTAGTTTGAATGCTGTGTAAAACAAGTAAAGGAATGAAATGACAAATGCAAGGGACACATGATTTATAGAGTTCGGTCCACTTGGAACTACGTCTCTACCTCATGGATCTTCTCCCTGCAGGATTTTCAACACAATTCTTATTAATCAAAAGCAAAGCCCTAGATCTCAAGCACAGAGATATGCCTTACTCTGTTACAGCTTGTGGTTCACTAACCTATCTAGTACCTTCTCTAGCTAACTGATTAACTAAGAATTATATATTTTTCACTTTGAACAATCCTTGAGAATGAGAGCTAGAAGTAGTATAAGAATGATATACAAATTAAGTACAAAATACAAGAACACTGGAATGGAACTGCAGTGAAGAATGCAGTGATCTTCTGTCAGTTAGATTGTGAGAATGATGTGCTTCTTTGATGCTTGTCAATCCTGGAATGTGTCTCTCTTTTTGCCCGTTGATTTTTGTATCAAATAATTCAAATTGAGCTCCATTTATACTGCTCAATTGGTCAACAAATCTTCCCGATTTTCAGCAATAAACTTCATGTTGTTAGGCAGAAATATTTGACTTCTCCAACAGTCTTCCCAACGGATAGTTTATCATAATATTCAAAGATAATGAGCTGATCTTGTCTTTAAATGTATTGAGAAGCTGTCAAGAGTATTTTATTGATCACAGAATCACATTCTCTCATTATTTCCATTCTTGCAAAATCAAGGTTAGGAAACCAATCCTGCAAAATAGGAAATGAAATTTTCTCTGCAAAACTAAGTCAAACAGGTTAATTAGATGAAGTCTAAGTGAATCAAAAGCTTTTGTATTTCATCATCAAGTAATAACATATCAAATATAGGGATGGGAGAGTTAGAATAAGATCAGAGGAATTCAGAGTAACTCCCCCTTAGACTGTGCATACAGGTCAGATAGTTTCAAGGCTTTGAACATTGTTTCAAGGCCTTGAAATAGCTATTTCAAGCCTGTGAAACATGTGATTGAAGGCTTTGAAAACTGTTTCAAGGCCTTGAAATAGCTCTATATTTGAAGCCTGTGAAACCTGTGAACATACATTTTGCTTTCATCTCCCCATGAGATTGAAAGTAGAAGTAACACTACGGGGGTTGCCAACCCCCTGTACGTTCCAACTTAAGAGATTCGTTGTTGCTGGCAGGGCTGCGTTGCAGCCTCAGCTAATACGAATTTCGAGATATTCAAGGCACCCCCTTCCTGTGTTGAAATATGCTGACCAATAACCTATGGAGTTGCAAACTTCGAATTGTCCGTACCATTCGTTGCCAAAGTACTGTTGCTCAAGTTTGTAGAAAAAGTCTTATTTGAAGGCACTTGCGAAGCTACTGAAAGAGAAGAGATATTCAAATTACCAGACCTTGTTTTTGGATTTGAAGGAAAGCTATCAACCATACTATCAATTTCTATAGTATAATCAACGAAAACTGTAGCCCCCCCTTTGATCTTGCTGCTCGTGTTAACTCTACGTGCATTGTGTCCGTCTTGGACCGGCGATTTTTCTCCTTGCACGATCCGATCATCTTCCCAGTCCCTTATTTTAGCGGTGGGGTTCGGAGAAAGGTTGGCTTCACTCACCTTTCTCTTAGCTCCCATCGTTGTACTCTCAGGTTCACTAACCACATTCTTCGCCATTTGGGCAGCCGTTAGTCTATTGGGGAATGCGCTACTCTCCAATGACAAGTTATTTGCCAAGTCTATAAAGGAAGAAATCCCTGGCTGTACATTCTATGTTGTACTCTGATCAACTTCCATTTCGATACCCATCTTGTCTCCTTCACCTTGAAAACCCCAATCAACTCATGATTATATTTATCTTCCATGAGGATGCTATCTTCGTTTGTCTTGTCGACCAAAGCATTTTGCGGTAGGGGACCAGATTGCTCACTTCAAGCTATCTTTCAGCTATCTCCGAAAAGCTTCCTCTTTTCCAATGGTTTGAAAAACATCCAATCGCCAAACCCTGGCGAAGCTCTTGCTTTCGTTTATTCATCCACAACTCGGCAATCACAGCTATAGTGGTTCACCCTTCCACACCAATCACAAGCTCTCGGGAGACGTTCATACGTGAAACTCAGCCATCTCGTCTTCCCGAATAGTTCAATAAACTTTCGTCTCATAAGAGGAAAATTGATGTATGTAGGGTTTTGATCATGGATACGCAATGGAAGAAATAATTATCCATTCAAGACCCTCCAAGGATCACAGGAAGAGAATCATAACGATGGTAAGGGAAAAGCAAGTAAAACACCTTAGAGATCTCCTGTGATGACTTGTAACGTGAATTGTGTCACGTCTCTACGGTTGATCCACGCCTAGGTTTCAGGTCTAGATCTTCCTTCTCCTCTGTTCTAGTTTGGACCAGAGGAAGAGGAAGAAGAAATCATGCAAGAAGGATCAAAGAGAGGGTGGCCGACGGGTAAGGGGGCGGACCAACGGGACGGGTTCGGCCTCCTTGTGTCTTGCTCTCTCTCTCTCTCTCTCCTTTATTTCCTTCCCACTCAACTTATTTTATGAGCATTAGTATGTGAAGGAAGCTATGAGCATCCTTTATATGGTCCAACAACTCCTTTTTAACTACCTAAAGGCCCTTCCTAATCCTACTTGAATTCGGATTAGTCCCTTCCTTGCATATTAGTCCTACTAAGTTTGCAAGGTATTGCAAAGTGATCCTTCTAATTAATTAATCATATTAATTAATTCCCAAATCTAGTTCAACCCTATTAAGCGTGTGACACCATAGGTTCTATCTAGTTGGTGGCAACAATTTGCTGATATGGAGCGGTCTCTAGTAAGATATCCATTCTAGCCAACTAATAGAATAGTCATCGGACAAACCTTGTGCAAGTAATTGTCTCATCTCTTTGTCTCAATATCCGGATTGGACACGAGACATACAAGTAACACTCGTATATCCAATCCATAGTTTCTCGATCCAGGGAATAGCCTTATTCGTGCAAATAACATCAATATCCCATATGATTTATTTAAGTCTGGCCAGTCATTCCATAAGCAGCATCCCTCGAGTGTCCTAGGATATTTGCTCCCGTTATGTGGGAGGGAAAAATTATATCTAGTTATACTACGATCTCTAAGCTTGCTTCTTATCGTATCTGGTACACGGCTTCATAGCTACCCAGTCATGGTGTAGCGTTTGACTCTACCAAAATCACAATAATCCTCAACTAGACAATCTAGTGACTTCAAGTCTTAGGATGACAATATCGCTGTCACCACGAGAAGCGCTCGTGACTTTACATAACTCATATGTAGCCTTCTCGGATATGGGTCTATCCAGTATGCCATTACTCCTAATACATACCTATATGTTGAATCATGATATCTCCATATCAATCTAACCCCGTACTAGTCTATATATGATTGTTCCATTTAATCATTATAATGGAACAAGGATATTTAAGATAAACAACACAATTGTAAATCTATGGACTTCATTATATCAAGTATCCAATAAATAATACAATGAATATTCTAGCCAAAATAAGTTCATACTAAACTAGATTGCCTCTAGGGCATCTATTCCAACAGTCTCCCTCTTGCACTAGAGCAAATCTGATGCATCCCGTATTCCAATGCTCCTGGTGTGCCCTTCATGCTTGCGCTGAACAAGAGGCTTTGTAAGTGTATCTGAAAGATTCTTATCTGTATGAATCTTGCATAATCGAACGTTTCCTAGCCAATCTTTAACACATTGCAGCATGGGAATATCGTTTCAAATGAGTAGTATGTCATCCACATACAAGACCAGAAAAGCAACTCCTTGTAGACACAAGACTCATCTTCATTTATGATGAAGCCAAAATCTTTGACTACTTCATCGAAACGTAGATTTCAACTCCTTGAAGCTTGATTCAATCCATAAATGGATCGTTGCAGCTTACAGACCTTGTTGTCTTTCCTTAGATCCTCAAAACCCTCTGACTGTATCATATACACGTCCTCGAGGAGATTCCCATAAAGGAATGCTGTTTCGACATCCATCTGCCAAATCTCATAGTCGTAGTATGCTGCAACAGCAAGTAGGATTCATATGGATTTGGTCAAAGCGACTGGTGAAAAGGTTTCATCATAGTCAATACCATGAATCTATCCGAATCCTTTAGCCACCAATCGGCCCTTAAATGTAATCTCATTACCATCCATTTCGATCTTCTTCTTGAAGACCCACTTGCGCCCTATGGGTCGCGCCCCTTTGGGTGGTTCCACCAAAGTCCATACTTTGTTGGTATACATGGATCTATCTCGGATCTCATGGCCTCAAGCCACTTCTGAGAGTCTGCCCTTTCATGGCCTCCTCATAGGTAGTAGGCTCATCATCTATGAGCATCGTGTCACCAAACTCAGTCACAAGAAGTCCATACCTCTCTGGCTCCTGGCGCACTCTACTAGATCTACGAAGCTCTTGTGCTACTTGAACAGGTTGCTCCACAACCATTTGTGGTTACTGCTCATGTTCCATAGAAGGATCAGTGTTTTTTGGTTCTTGAGCTTCTTCAAGTTCTACACTCCTCCCACTTTCCTCTTTAGAGACAAACTCTCTTTCTAGAAACACGCTAGACCGAGCAACAAACACTTTGTTCTCAGTTGGATTGTACAAATAGTAGCCCTTAGTTTCCTTAGGGCACCCCACAAACTTACACTTATCCGACTTGGTCCCTAGCTTGTCAAATTGTAAACGTTTTACATAGACATCGCATCCCCAAATCTTCATGAACGACACTGTAGGACGCCTCCAACTCCACATCTCATGTGGCGTCTTCATGACTGATTTAGATGGAACACGGTTAATGGTGAAAGATGCACTTAATAGAGCATAGCCCCAAAGTGATAATGGAAGATCGGTTTGACACATCATAGATCTAACCATATCCAATGGTGTTCGATTCCTCCTCTCGGACACGCAATTCCAATGTGGATTTCCGGGTGGAGTGAGTTGGGAAACGATCCCACACTCTCTAAGATAGTCATCAAACTCGTGGCTCAAGTATTCTCCTCCATGATCCGATCGTAGAGCCTTGATACTCTTGCCAAGTTGATTCTCTGCTTCACTCTCGAATTCTTTGAACTTTTCAAATGATTTAGATTTGGCCTTCATAAGGTATACAAATCCATATCTACTGAAATCATCAGTAAATGTGATGAAGTAGACGTAACCGCCCCTGGAAGGCGTGGAAAATGGCCGACATCATCAGTATGCAAGAGTGCCAATTGCTCACTAGTCCTCTCACCTTTCTTATTGAAATGGGACTTTGTAATTTTTTAAAATAAACAAGCCTCACATGTCTCATATGATTCAAAATCAAATGATTTTAGAAGTCCATCCTTATGGAGTTTAGATACTCGTTTCTCGTTTATATGGCCTAAACGACAGTGCCATAAGTAAGCAGGATTTAAATCATTTATTTTAATCCTCTTAGTATTAATGTTGTAGACATGATTGCTTAGATCAAGGACGTATAGTCCATTAAATAATTGCACACTACAATAGTGAATATTATTAGAATAACTAGAACATCAGTTGTTCTTTATTGAAATAATAAAACCTTCCTTGTGCAAACAAGAAATAGAAATAATGTTTCTGCTCATAGCAGGCACAAAATAGCAATTATTTAATTCTAAAAATTATCCTGAAGGCAGAGACAACCCGTACACGCCTACGACCAATGCAGCAACCTTTGCTCCATTCCCAACGAGCATGTCCATTTCTCCTTAAGCAAATCTTCTACTTCTCTTTAAATCCTGCACATTTCGACAAATGTGAGATCCACAACCAGTATCCAATACCCATGATGTAGAGATAGTTAAATTGACATCTACAACAAAAATACCTGGTGGTGGTGGAATCACTATTCCAAGCCTCTTGTCCTCCAGATATTTTGGCAGTTCCTCCTCCAGTGTCCAGACTGCCAGCAGTAGTGACATTCACCTTTGGTCACACCTTTGGCAATGCCACCAACAAGCTTAAGGGAAGGTTCCTTGGACTTGTAAACTGCTTTGCCTTTTCCCTTGGAGGATGAGGCAAACCTTTTTCCCTTTCCTTTCTGCACCATCATAATGGCCTTGACCTTACCCTTGTTGATTGTTTGTTTAGCTGTCCTCAACATATTGAGTAAATTTAGCAGTGGTTTCACGATCTTATTCATGTTATAGTTCATGAAGAACTGTCCATAACTCTCAGGCAACGATTGCAACACGAGATCGGTGGCCAACTCTTAGCCGACCGGAATCCCTAGTCGTGCGATATTCTCCAAGTACCATATCATACGGAGTACATGAGGTCCCACAGGGTTTCCTTCAGCCAGATGACATTTCAACAATACCTTAGAAACTTCATACCTATCTATCCTTGCCTACTCTTGGAAGAGATGCTTCAAGTGTTCGATCATATCGACTGCATTCATGTTCTCATGTTGCTTCTGAAGATCAGAGGTCATGGTGCAAAGTATGAGGCAGGCTGCATCATTAGCGTCGTTAACACGCTTCTGATACGCCTTTAGGGCTGTGGGAGTATTGTTTTCTGGACCTGCAGGAACTTGCTCCTCTATAGCGTACAGTTTCTTCTCTTGCTTGAGAACGATTCTCAAGTTTCTGTACCAGTCAAGGAAATTGGTTCCAGAAAGCTTTTCCTTCTCAAGGACATAGCGTAGGGAATGTTTTGAACTCGATGAGTTGATTGCCATTTGGAATTCTACAAAAGGAAAATACGCAAGTTTTAGTATTTGTGAACTTTTGACTACTAGTTTTTGCACGTGCGTTGCACGTGGCCTGTTATTTAAAAGTCTAGATTTTGAAGGTGTTATCAAAGTAATTGTTGTTTCTATGTGACTGTCTATCATTTTTTAGATTTTAAATGAATATATTATTTTTGTCCTTTTACTGAAGCCAGTTTTAAAGCACGTGTGTTGCACGAGGACATTATTAGTGTGCACTGCTCTTGTCAAGTAATTATTTTAATATAAAGTTTTTTTTTTATAAGAATGAATGTTCGTACAATGATAACTTTTCCTTTCAACAAAAAAATAATAACTTTTACTCCCCCTGTCCTTGTGTATATGTCTCTTGGGTTAGAAACTCCAAATTATGTACAATGTTACTAAACTTACTCTACTTTTCTCTTAATCTTATTATAGTACTCTTACAAAATGGATAGCGATTATTCTTTTACAATTTCATCAGCTTATTTTTTAAGGATTAAAATAAAGCTTGTCTCTACAAAGATTGATGTGCAGAAGGGTGCACATTCGGAATTATTCAAGCGAGTTGTGAGCTAGAGATATAGTATTGGAAGTCCACAATAATTGGGAATTGGAAAATTTCGTAACTTTGTGAAAATCTAACACAAAATTGGACGGAGTAGAGTGTACTTATATATTACTCTCCAAAGTATCCAGTGTGTGCTTTGCGAAACCCATTTTTTTTGTACATGTTACATTAAAGTATTATAAGTACACAATTACTATATAATGACCTTTGTATTAGCGAAGGCAGTTAAATAATTAGTAAGCAACTTGTGATCTTCCATGTTTAACTCTTGCAGAAACATCACTTTAGGAGGACTTGCAACGAACAGAAAATCACCAACACTTTAAGAGGTCTCACAAGGACCTTGATTTGCATGACCAATATCCCCTAAGAACAAAAGAAAATGTCCTTTAGACTTCCACTTCTACTGATAGTATAAGCTACAAGCCTTAAGAATTGGACAGATAACAACCTCATCTCGTGAAATTGTGAAGTATCTTCAGCTTACACAAGAAAAACTACATTCACATATATTAAAAAGTGAGACAATAGGTACCTTTTGTTTGTGGGAAATATCGAACTTCATTAACTATGAAAGAAAATGTAGTCATGTTACACATTGCAAATTGCAATGAGCAAGTTTTTTTTTTAGAATTACCTGATATAGCGGGGTTTGACTCGGGACCTCGTACATGGGATATAAACGCTCTAGCACTGAGCTAGCACCCATTTGGATTGCAATGAGCAAGCTGGAGGATCAAGAGACTGGAATGACTGCACAAATAGATTAAGAAAATCTTGTCGAAGAAAGTTCAAAAATAGTACGGAGAGTCAGGAAAAGAAATCACGTAAGTTTGGTAAGACATATTAACATAGAAATCAATAACAGTATGGAGAATCAGGAAAAGAAATCGCATAAATTTGGAAAGACATGTTAAATTAGGAATCTCTATAACATGATTTCCCTCTTATATATCCTTGGGAAAGACAGTTGATTTTGTTAATCTGATAGTTAGGCGTTTAAGCTTAAGCATGAAGGTGTATGAATAGGCGCTCACCTGATGAAATATACCCGGTAACAAAGAACTTTACAAAGAAAATAATACCACGTCATAATTTCACTCTTGCATCCTCCATCTTTGTTCAGTTCAAGGAAGTGCAGTATCTTGAGTTACTTAAAGTGCATGTTTCAGCCAAATAAAGCAGAGAGTCCATATACTTGTAGTACTTTGTTTGAGTCAAATATGGCAGAATGTTTCACATCTTCATAGTAGCGCGAATTGTTTGAGTCAAATATGAAAGAATGTTTTTCATCTTAATAGTAGCGCGAAATATAGCGTTAATTACTTGTAAGTAAATAATCTCCAACTGAAAGGTTGCTTAGGCTAGAATTTTATTTCTTATTCTCAATAACAAATAAGTCACCATTTACATTAAAAGATAAGTTATGACCACAGAGTATTGTAGTGTGCATTAAATGTGATGGCTTTTGAAATTCACCATGCCCGTGTTCACCTAAAATATTGCTCACATCAAACATATTACATGCATGATTATATATTCCTAGTTCTTTAATATTATCCATTTGTACATCTTGATATTACCCTGACATCCCATCAACTTCTAAGCATCGGAAATATAGTGAAACGGAAAAAACATAAAACAAGTCGGAAGTGATCTATGTCGTCGTTAAGAGTTGTTACATAGAGATAAATACAATATTTGGTAGTTAAATGACAATTTAAGAAATAAAACTATAAAGATGATCACATTTTGTGGAAAATA
The DNA here is from genome assembly GCA_023055425.1 of Linanthus parryae. Lineage (NCBI taxonomy): Eukaryota > Viridiplantae > Streptophyta > Magnoliopsida > Ericales > Polemoniaceae > Linanthus > Linanthus parryae. The sequence goes on from JALGPY010000009.1 coordinate 44,900,751, forward strand.
AGGCATGGCAAAGTGAAATCATTCTAGTCCAACTAAGCTAGGAATACAATACCATATTTTATAGTTTAAACTTAAGTAAATGAGATTATTGTAAAATGGACATAAGCTAAGTGCCTAAGTGACTTAACAAACAAACTTGTTCTTTATCGATTTATCTTTAAGATACATATTGTTTTTAGATACCCATATGAAGGCCAAGTGAAAAGAAATATAAGAGTGTGCAAGAAGATGTGGTGGCTTTTGAAATTCATCATGTTCACCTAAATGCTCACATAAAAGTGTGTTACATGCATGATTTCATATTTCTTGTCCATCACATTATCCATTTAGACATGTTGATATTTCCTTGACCTCCCATCAACTTCCAATCCTCCATTGAATTTCTGAAAATATAGTCTAACGAAATAAATAAAAAAATCTCAAGCCGGAAATAATTTAAGCCAGCGTTGAGAGTTGTTACAGAGGAATACACACACCATTTGATAGTAAAATGACAATTTATAAAGGAAAGTATAGGGATAACCAAGTTTTGTGGAAAAGAAAAATGACAAAATGAAATCATGGTAGTCGAACAAAGCCAGAAAGACAATACCATAAAGTATAGTTAAAACTTAAAATAAATGAAATTAGTGTAAAATTGATATACGCTAAAGGACTTACAAAACAAATTTCTTCTTAATTGATTTACCTGTTAGATATATATTGTTTTTTAGATACCCATATGAAGGTCAAGTGAAAAAAATTATAATCGCTTTACGCCTTTCCTCTTGAAGTTGTATTCAGTATCAGGCCGCCTTACAATTATTTGATGTCACGCTATGTGACAATGCCTCAACTATACATCAAAATTAGCAATATCATGTTTGTGTAACAAGGAAAGAAATAAACAGATTTTGTTAATTGGCAATACGGAATCATGGAAAATGAGTACTGAATCAACTAAACATTCAAACCGGATAAAATTGAATACTTAGGTGCAACATCTATTTCATTAAAAACCTACAAATTTAGGGGTCAGATTAAACTCCGGAAATCTAAAATCGACAGACAAAAAACAAATCAATAAAAATTAACAGAATAACATAGGGTTAGAATTATACATACTTTATCTGAGGTCGATCACATAGTCTGTTGCAACTGAATCAACAATTGTTCCATCTCCAAGATCCATTTGAAAAAAAAAAAAGTTATCGATGATGAGCTTTTACTTGTTGGAAGAAACCTTCCAGACATTCAAGGAAATGAATCTTTTTTTCATTACAGAAGACAAATGAACTCTATATCAAACTTACTACATGAAGTCGATGATGAGCACGAATAGGCATATTTCTTTCTCCATCAATTGAGACCTCTCAGTTACACTTGCAGATTGTTGATTATTTTTTGAGAAAATGTAGACTGTTGAGTAGAAGTAGAAAAGAGATTTTTATATTCTCAATAAATATGAAACAAAGCTGAAACTTAAAAATATGACGAAGTGGATACAAATCTGAAAAAAAAAATGAAACAAAGCTGAAACTTAAAAATATGACAAAGTGGATACAAATCTGAAAAAAAAAAAAAAGAGCATTAAAGTCACTACTTTTCATCAGCTTTTAGAAAACGGTGGTGTCTTCTTAAAGAGGGTAGAATGAATTGCTGAAATTAATACATTAGTAACGTCCCACTTTCCATCAGTTTCAAAATTAGTAGTACTATATATTGGGATAAAATGTTAGTGTGTATTGGTGAAAATTAATAAGAGTAGTAAATAGTTATATTTGTGAGGGGTATTAATGGTATATTAGAAAGTGTAGAAAACAAAAGGATGGAGAAAACACATGGAGGTGTTAAACTACTAAAAGTGTAAAACACTGGAGTGTTAAACACTAAGAGCTCTTCACCTTTTTATAGTAGAGAAGATATTTATAATGGCTAGATTATTAAACATAGCTCCCACTATTTTTTATACAGATCAATAACCCTCAAGATATTAATGCGAAAAATATCATTATATTTTCTAGTGGGCCAAGATCCATATTTCATCTCCTTTTGAGCTTGCTTTGGCAAGTCACCCAAAAGTTGACTACTTTAGGTAGGAACAATTCCAATTGCCTCCCATGCAAATCTTGATTCAATTGGGAAAATCAATCCTTCTTTATCCATCCGTATGGATATTCCCAATTGATTGCCTCTAGGTTTTAATCACATTAATAACCCAGTTGTGTCCAACCTCTTATTTAAACGATTGCACATTACTTGCTTGTGCCATCGTATCACATCATTATGAACCAAGTCGCCTTGCTTTGGCATGCACGATCTTGATAAATCATGATGATGAAGAGTTTTTAAATAACGAGAAGACAAGACACAATATTTGAATTTTGAGGGATTTTAAAAGTCAATTTTAATTATTTTGTTGATCCATATCAAGTGATCTATCTATCTTGAGTTTGGGCACACCTCTAAATAATAGATCCGGGTTGTTAGTTATCTTATTATCCTAATTTCATGCATCATCCATACACCAATCAAAAAATAATAAGACAGAGAAATAAACAACAACAAAATAAATAAAACGTGATGTAGATATGGCCTTTCTAGACTAAGATATTCCCAAGCCAGTGGGAATATCTATGAACCCTAAAGAGCAAACACATCTCCATGCGCCTTCATCTTTTGGTACATCCTTCATAGTCTTGTGGAATGCTCCATGCTCCATCTTTGTGGATTCTTTTCCCCATTCTTGGCTAACAATCTATTCTATCTAGTACTACCTAACAACTATACTAAATAAAATAAATCTCACAAGTTGAGAAAAAATTGGCTCGCAGGCCGTAAACCCTAATTAACTATTACATTATTTGATCAGCTCGCAGGCCGTAAACCAAAGCACAAAATTAAATAATCACACCAAACCGCATCCTAAAGCCATATCCAATCACCATGTGATTTGCACATAAACATTTATAATCCACTATTAATGTGCTTGGTCAATTTTAATTTATTTTAGGATTAATAGGGTCAAAACGGTCAAAGAGGCTCAACCATAGTATTGCCGAACCACCTTGGAGCCGCCCCGGGCCAAGCCTAGGCCGGCCGGCCCAAACCGTGTGTTGGCCGACTGCCTAAGCCTTCGGCCTAGGTGGATTGGGAGGCAAGGAAGGTGAGGGGCGGTTCCCTAGGGGTGCCGAACCTCTTAGTTGTTTCCAAAAACAATTTCTTCCTTGTTCTCCGAGTCCAAAAGGTTTCCAAATTAGAAATAGTTTCCAATTTGTGTCCAAAACCCTAGATCTAAGATCCTAAAATTTCTCAAACTCACTAATCCATGCATCTAATGCACAAACTAGATCTTGTTTAGTTGAATCACATTCAACATGCGTCTTTATGCTTAGTATGTTTCGTTTTAACGCAATAATCCAACAATTATGGGTGTAAAGGACATAAAACGTAACACGTAAACCACGTCTATGTTCTACAACCTGTGGCTATGATACCACTGTAGGGTTTGGATTATGGATACGCAGCGGAAGAAAGAATTATCCATTCAAGACCCTCCAAGGATCACAGGAAGAGAATCATAATGATGGTGAGGGAAAAGAAAGTAACACACCTTAGAGATCTCATGTAATGACTTGTAACGTGAATTGTGTCACATCTCTACAATTAATCCACGCCTAGGGTTGAGGTCTAGATCTTCCTTATCCTTTGTGCTAGCTTGGACCGGAGGAAGATGAAGAAGAAATCATGCAACGAGGATTAAAGAGTGGGCTCGGCCTCTCTTAGTGGCTGACGAGTAAGGGGGCGGACCAAGGGGACGGGTTTGGCCTCCTTGTGTCTTGCTCTCTCTCTCCTTTGTTTCTTTCTCACTCAACTTATGTTATGAGCATTAGTATAGGAAGGAAGCTAGGAGCATCCTTCATATAGTCCAACAACTCATTGTCAACTACCTAAAGGCCCTTCCTAATCCTACTTGAATTCAAATTAGTCCCTTCCTTGCATATTAGTCCTACTGACGCGGATTACTAGCGCGTATTACGCAAGTGCATGGTCAAGTAGTAAGAGTGGAGTATTTTTTGGACTCCGGGTTGTCGAACCCTCAAGGACAATCTCGCAACAAGTCTATAATTAATTAAATAACGCAGTTCACTGAGTAACTGGAGTAAAAAGTGTTGATTTATGGTGTTTCCACCCCCAAACAAGTGGCTGTAGTAAAGACAGAAATAATAGTAAACTCAAATTAAGAAGAATTCTTAATCAATTAATGGAGAGGACTAGGATATCTCGTTGATCACCTAGGGTTGTAAACGATGTTAGAATTAACTGAGCAACACGTTAACTATATTCTAACTAAGTCGGGTAACAGCGCTGACTATCTCCTATCGGTCTCAAGTCATTCGACTTCACGGTAGACTGCAATCTCCTATCGGTCTCTTATGTCTACCGGTCCGTTCTAATAGGCTAACGACATGCACGACAACGGGTCCTGTAGGTCCACCGTTGCACAAAACAGTCGAATATCACCTACCGAATCTACCCACACTATCCAATCCTAACACGTCTCTTCTCAGTCTCAGTGATACGAGATTGATGTTCCAGTCTCATCCTACTTAGTTAGAATCACTATCGTGCATTCGCTAACTAAGTAGTGTTTCCGGTTAGCTACTCCATTAACACTGAGTATTAAGCACAGTACATGAACAATTGAATTAATATATTTCTAACTTTAAGCATGAATTAACTATTGAACGAACCCTAGTTCTTGAACCCTAATTTTATCTCCTAATCGTGTCACTCAATTACGATTACTAACATACACAAGAAACTAGAATTGATTCAAAAGAAGAAATCAAGAAATCATGAAGCAAAGTTCAAATCCGGAAATATATCATCGTTTACATGAACCCTAGGCTCTCAAATCGATATGCCTAGGAAAAGTGTTTAGATACTCATAAATAAATATGAAATAATAATGAGTTTCTCCATTAAAATTCAATAAGAGGAGTAGAAGAAATAAAACGCAAAGAAGCTTCAATGGTCGCGTCTCCCTCTCTCCTCAAGTCTGTCTCTATGAATCTCAATTCATTATTGTTGACTTTTTATTCCTCAATTAGGTTAAGGAAATAAACACCCCCAAAACTACGTAGTTTAGATCAAGTAGATCAAGTAGGTTAAGGAAATAAACACCCTCAAATCGCACGAAATATTTCTAAGGACCAAGTCCGGTCGCACGATCTGCAATATTAAGTCGTGCGACCTGCTTAGCTGATCGCACGATTATCCACTTAGATCGTGAAAACATTAAGTTCTTCAATTTTCTTCTCCGGATTTTTTCTAAGTCTTGCTCCAGATCGCACGACCTCAATTTTGCTGATCGTGTGATCTGCTGAACTTATCTTCTTTCTTCTGCACCTACTTCCTCTCTTTTCCTTTCTTGACCAATCCCGAGCTTTGTCTCAATTTCCGAAGTTCGTTTCTCCTCTTCGTTCACTGTCCGAGTTACGTTTCCTGTAATAACAACACGAAACACACCCGTGCGATCAAACGTGACAAAATAGCATAAACTGACGCGAGAAACGCCCGAATTACAAATTAAATGATCAAAGATAAAGTTATTCAATTTCCTCAAGTTCATAGTGTATTTCTAATATAATCTACCCGAAATTTACACAAAACGGTACACAACCGTAGAAGAAATATAACTCTAATACAGAGTTATCAAATCCCCCACTCTACCTTTTTGCGCGTCCCGAGCAAAATCAATCCTCACACTACGTTTTACATCGACGGAATTTCATATAACTTTACTATCCATGTGACACAAACAACACACACACCCAATGCAATCGACATGACTATAAACAATGCAACTCGATTATCAAACAATGCAAAAACTGAAACAACACAAATATTTTTACTTTTTAGTTAGAGATCGGGAAATCTAAAAAAGTAAACCTGCAAGTCATAAGACTCTCATATTCCCTTGGAAATTCTATAACTTTGGTGATCGGTAGAGCTTGCGGCCAGTTTCGTTCATTACAACAAATATGACATTTGTTGACAGTTTTTTTGATGACACACGGTTTTATGTAGCTAGTTACGCGATTAATCGACAATATTTTTGTTTGTCGATGTATATAATCTTTTTTTTCGACCTTTTGATTTTTATTTTATTCTACCCAAAAACTTAGTCAATGATTGTGAAAATTTATTTAAGTTTGACAATGAATTATATGGTGACATACCCAATTGTCAACTCCTGCAAAAAAAATAAGAGGGTAAATAATTTGTGTTTCCCGCACTCCCAAATTGTAAGGAGGGAATAAAAATTAATTCCCACTAGCACACGTTTTACAAGAAGATTAATCACATGCGGAGTCTCTCAGACTTTGATACGACTCTCTCAATGCTGAAACCCTCAAGCAGCGATCCCATCGATCGATTCCTTCAATTCTCTCAATGGATCGATTCCTTCAACCTTCAATTCCAAGGTCAACTCCACCCTCCACCTTCCTACCCTCTCTCTAATTCGTGTCTCACGTCGAAAGAAGCCCACACGACATAACTGTCGCCTTCTTCAGAGAATAAGTGAAGAAGCGCTCGCAACCCTGTAAGTAATAGAGATCAGTGAAGGGCCAAGCCTCTGTGTGGATGTTGTAGTGTGTTGTATCCTGTGCACCTTGTTGAAATTGTTAAGCCTTTGATCGGAGAGTTATGTGCTTTAGTAGCTGCTGCTGCAACTAGATCTTGGGTTGTGTGGGTAATGATGCTTGGATTACCCTCTGAAGGTATGACCCAATTTCAGTATTTCTCATGTGTGGCCATTCATTTGAATATCCCACTATTGGTCAAGTTATAAACTTGAATGCTCCTCTGTTTCAAATTTTTTATTCATTGGAAGTGAGAATATTATAAATCTACATAGCGTTTTGATAGATAAATGGGATGTTGCTGAAGGTCTATTAGGTAGAAAACGTAAGCTTTGCACTACCAGGTCTATTTGGTAGAAAACGTTTTTGCCTTGTTCCAGAGCTAGTAATTGTACCCTTCCCCAATAAGAGAAACGCCTCATTTTCCAGTATTTAGGCTGTTAGTTTAGTATTTAAAAATTAAGGCTTCTTCACTGTATTCATTGTTTAGGGTACTTCTTGTAAAACTGCAACTCTGGGGAAATATTTATTTGCCTCTTCCCTAAATTAATTTTTTTAAGTTACTTTATGTAAGCTTTCACATGCTCCTTTACGGTACTATTTATGGAATATTTTATTCGTAGGTTACCTATTTGAGAAAATGCTTCAATTTGACCTTTATTTCACTATTTTGTCATTGTTTGCAGGTTTTAGCGTCGCTTGCATAGGTTCAAGGCTTCAATTTGGCCGGTGATTTTGGACATATAACACTTTGTAGCTGTTTTAATTCTGGGCACTTGATTCCTCTAGATGTAATAATTTTTGAACTTTGAAACGCAAGCTACTTGTTTTGTTAACTTAATATTGCTTTAATTTATACGATTCTTTAATTAGAGTGAATTGCTGGACGGTTGTTAACTCGGCTAAGGATGCAAAATAGTTATTATGCAGTATTATTTTTGTTTTTGATGTAAAAAATCCCACTTTTGGAGGGTCGATCTTGGATTTGAGCAAGTAGTATTTGAATTTTGTGTGCATGTCTGCATATTTTAAAAAATTCCATTATTTTTTTATTTGGTCGTGATACTATCGACAAACATGTGTGTCGCCATGAAGATGTAATCATCTCTACTGCTGACAAATATTTTTGTCACTTATCTACATAAACTACTAAATTTACTTGTCGATAGTTGTACTAGCGACAGAAAAGGTTTGTTGTTAGATTTAAACTGTCGACAAAAACTGATGTCGCCTTTTTTTTCCTGCCGACGTAATTGAGGTTTGTCGGCTTTAATACTAACGACCGAGTTGTAGTGACCATTTTCCATCAAAAAATTATTTGTCGATAGAATTTCTACCGACATATTTGGCGTTTCTAGCGACAATTTTTGCTGTCAACGGAGGCAGAATTTGTTGTAGTGGTTAGACAGAACGGGCACGAACACAAAAGACATTGCTTCCGCACACTCATCAAACGTATACCTAGAACTTACATCCGAGCTATTTATCCACGTGTGAAACTGTTGATAAATAGCTCAATTCATTCTTGAAAATGAATTATGTGGGATAGTGAGATTAGTGAGACAATGCTTCCGCACACTCATCGAACGTATACCTAGAACTTACATCCGAGCTATTTATCCACGAATATGAAAGAGTGATCAAGATCCATAGCTAATCGCCCCGATATTCATTTTCAAGCTTGCTCCTTTATTCCCTTTCAGTTTCAATTTCTATATTTCTTTCTTTTTTTTCCTCAATAATAACATTAACACATGGAGCCGACAACACTATAGTAATATACAAGGAGATAAAATGTCAAAATTAGATAACATGGGGGGGGGGGGGTGGAATGTCTCAAATCAGTGATGTAATAAAATAGATGTCGACACCCCCACACTCAATGCAAAGCAAATCACGAACCCAGTAGTCAATGTGTAAACGTGCTTTTAAAACCGATCCTCCTCATCACCTAATATATAGAGAATATAAATAAAGCATAAGCACGAACTCCTATAAGATCAACCAACCCCCACCCCATGACGTTCGAAGAAATTGTCACGCACTACGACACTCCACCTGTGATCGTGGTGTAAGGACACGACTCACCACCACACCTAAGTTTCCTGTCGTCTCTAACTCACCCTCACATCCCCTCAAAAGACGACATGTATGAGAATCCACGTAATATGTATCAAATCAGCTCACCCTCATCGAACCTCCCTAACTCAACTCCCTCTATCATGTCGCATAGGAAAGGACCATTCTAACAAGTGATGAAAGTCACAATGAACGGCTTCCTAGGCTAGAGGCTGTGAATAAAAGGGGTAAACGGATGTATAGGGATAACTAGTGGACCTAGGAGATGGAGACGGGACGTGAGGCCCCCATATATATCACTCGCACAACTGTTCCGTTGCCACTACGAGGAGGGTTGACGACTACCTAAGTGACGATGGTGTAGCGCTAGTAGGATAACCAGTCTGAGAGGCAACTACTCGCATTTCTAATGTGCATTAGCCGTCTAAGTCTTCCTACTCCAGATTCTCGCGTCTACCTCACCTCAGATTTTCATACTCCTAAGGAATTCTATCATTAATCTCTCTCCACATTCACTCTATTTGATTGCCCTTTCTCAAAAGATTTCAATTTTTTTATGATTTTGGATTTTTTTTTGCTAGACTCTATATGCTTTTGGCCAACTCGATTAAACACAAGTTTTGGGTAGGGAACTCAATAAAGTAAAAGTGCTAATAAAATGCATAAGCTAGACAATCCTACCACAAACCAACACAATACGAACACATACTATATGTAACAAGGCGATGCAACACAAAGACATGGCTAGTGAAAGAAGATACAAACCCCCCCCCCCCCACACTTAAGCGTTTTGTTGTTCTCAATGAATTGAGAGATAATGAAGGAGCACTCATCGCTTAAATGTGCAGGCGGTGGATTTCAACAATCAGCGCTCCAAACGCAAAAACAAGAGAGAGAGAATTAGAGGTACCTAGGTGCCCGGACCTACATGGTAGCCGTTGTTGCGAAATTGCAACAAGAAAGGGTCTTGTGGACCTTTGACAATTTCCGGAGAATTCTCTACGCACCCGGATTCTGATGTGGGTCTAGGACATGAACTGTAGCCCTCTCATGCGTGTGGCATTCTACATATTGGAATTGCTCCTAGACCTCGAGCAATTCTTTATATCTTTTATGCATACTACAGTGGGGCTTTTCCTTTCCACAGTTTCGTGCAGTCTCTAGCACGTACATCAAGAAGGGGAATCCGGTGTGTCTTCTGTACCTGTGTCCCTGCACACTGATTGGAAAAATTAGTCCACTCTCTCTCACCCCTCATAGTCAAATATAGAGAAATCATAAATAAATAAAAACAAAATTACAAAGCATCCTACTCTACATTGGGTTGCCTCCCAAGCAGCGCTTGTAATTTAAGGTCGACGGCATAACCATGTTACCTCAAGAGCCTCAGAAAGGTGGTTTGGCAGGTCGTTCCGCATCAAATTTCTGGCGCTGGATGCTCATAACTACCTCGTGCGCCTGCACACTCGATGCTTTGCCCTTAAGTTCAAGCAGATCCTCCTATTTCAGCTCTGGAATTCCGCGCCTAACTTGCACGGGTAATGGAAATCCTGGCTTCACCTCACGGGTGTACTGACGAGTCGGTTTGAAAACCCGAAAAGTCTCCACAATATCGTTGACCCTCATGATCAACTCCCCATTCTCTACATCAATTAACGTCCGACCGTTAGCCAAAAAGGGCCTACCCAAAATGATCGCAACGTCACCAACTGGCATATCCAGTATCACAAAATCAGCTGGCATGATCAAACTACCAACCCTCACAAGTAAGTCTTCTACCACCCCAATGGCCTTCTTGGATGACTTATCAGCGAACTGAAGATTGATCCAAGTCTTACAAGGCTCCCCCACACCTAGCTTTTTGAATAATGAAAGTGGCATCAAGTTGACACTCGCCCCCAGATCACACAAATCCCTGCCTGTATAAGCCCCGCCAAGTGTAGCCTCAATCACAAAACTAGCTAGACCTTTCTTCTTCTTGGGTAGCCCATGCAAAACGTATGAACTCACCTTATCATTCAAGTTCAGTGTCTGAAAAACATCCATAGCTTTTCTTCCAAGGATTGCATCCTTGATAAACCCCGCATACTTAGGCATTTTCTGCAGCGCCTCAATCAACGAATGTTTATGTGCAGTTTGGAGAAAATACTAAGAAATCGCCTGTACTCCTCAGAGTCATCCTTCTTCTTTCTAGTTTTCAATGGAAAAGGTACATCTTTAGATTAAGAGGGTGGTGGTAATACCTCATTGGAATTTTCCTCATCATGTGGAGTCATGCCCTTTGATTGGGGGACCATGACAGGTGTCTTCTCAGAATCGAGGACCTCATGCTCCTTAGCCTTTGATGCTTCATCTCTGGCATGGCTCGAGTATGGTGGATCAGCCTTCGAAACCCCGCTGCGAGTGGTAATGGCATTTACCTGGCGCACATTCTCTGTATCAGACGGTAGAGAGCCAGGTGCTCTTGCAGATAATTGTGTTGCAATTTGACCAACTTGAACCTCTAGTGAACGATTGTGACAAATATATGGATTTACTATTCATTATGTTAGCGATATGGAGATATGTTAACATGAATGAAGTCCTTATAATATATGTGTTATATTCTTAAATATCCCTAGTCAATTATAATGATTAATGGGACAATCATCTATAGACTAGTATGGGGTTGGATTGATATGGAGATATCACGATCCAACACATGGGTATGCGTTAGGAGTAATGGCATACTGGATGACCCACGACGAGAAGGATACATTATATTATGTTGAAGTCACAATCGCTTCCCGTAGTGCTAATAATATCGCAATCCTTAGACTTGAAGTCACTAGATACTCTAGTTGTGAAATATTGTGTTGTGATGTTATCAAACGTTACACCGTAATTGAGTGACTATAAAGGTAGCTATCGGGCATGATAGGAAGCAAGCTTAGAGATAGTAGTGATGTAGAGAGGATTTGTCCCTCCCACGTAATGGGAGTAAATATCCACGGCCACTTGAGAGATGAGGCTTATTGAATGTCTGGACAGACTCAGATAAATCAATATGGAGATATTAATGTTATATGCATGCATAAGCATATTCCCATGATCGAGGAACTATGGATTGGATATACGAGTGTGACTACTTATGTCTCGTGTCCAATCCGGATATGGAGACAAAGGGATAGTGCAATATGAGATATTGGGCACAAAAGGTTTGTCGGGATCACTGACTATTTCTATTAGTTGGGTGGCATGGATGTGTTGCTAGACACCGCTGCATGTTAGTAAAATTTACTACCAACTAAGAAGAAACCTATGGGGTCACACGTCAAATAGAGTAGAGCTACATTTGGGATTAATTAAAATGATTAATTAATAAGAAGGATCATTGTGCATTACCTTGCAAACATAGTAGGACTAATTTGCAAGGAAGGGACTAATCCAAGTTCATGGAGAACTAGGAAGGACCTTTATGAAAACAACAAGGAGTTGTTGGAGTATATAAAGAAGGCTCTAGCTTCCTTCCCACTTGATACTAATGTTATTATACATAACATAAGAGAGTGGGAGAGTAAAAAGAGAGAGAGAAAGACACGCCTAGAGGCCCGACCGCCCCTAGGCCGTCCGCCCTTCCCGTCGGCGCAAAAAGGAGGGTTGAACCCCTCCTTGTCCCTTGTTGTTTGGATTCCTTCTTCCCTCTTCCTCCGGTTCAAGCTAGCACTTGTTGAAGGAAGAATCAATATCTCACCTCTTGACGTGGATCAATCGTAGAGACGAGGACAGTATTCTTCGTGTGATCTCCCAAATCACAAGGTACACAATACTATGTCCTTTATCATGTTATGATGTCTCTTCCTGACGATCCGTGCTGGGCTTTGAAGTAGGATTAATTTTTGTTTTTTCCGCTGCGTTACCTACGTCAAAACCCAATAGTGGTATCAGACCCACAGGTTGAGAGCATAACATGATTTTATGTGTTACGATTTCAGTTCATACACCGTATTACTGTTATTACACGAAATTTGAAAATAATTGGCATAGTAGATGCAAATTGAATTTGATTCAATATAAACAAGATCTAATTTAGCATTGGATGTATAAATTAGTGAGTTTTGTCAAATATGATGTGAATAATTTTGGACCAAGAACTAGGGTTTGGGCACATGCTTGGAAAATGGGTTTTCCAAGTATGGAAATAACTAAACTTGGGCAACAAGTAAGAAGTTGTTTTGGAAACAACTAAACTTGGGCAACAAGTAAGAAGTTGTTTATGGAAACAACTAAACATGGGATCCAAGAAAGGAATTGTTTTGGAAACAATACAATAAGGGTGTTTTGGAAACAACCTAACAAGGAAGGAATTGTTTATGGAAACAATTCCATGAAACGTTTATGGAAACAATTCCAAAGAGGAGGAGTGGCCCAATTGACCGACCACGTTTTTGCTTGACTCCCAAGACACGCGGCCCTAGGGGCCGGCGCACCCTAGCACACGGTGTGGGATAGGGGCCGACCGGCCCAGGCCTAGCGTGATGGTTCCTTTGTTGATTTTGGCCATTCTTGGTAAATCTCTTGGACCGTTTTGACCCTAGTATGTCCAAAACAACTAAAATTGAACAAGCGCGTTAAAAATTGGTTTTAACTGTGTTATGTGATTTGTTGCATGGTGGATGGATATGGCCTAGGATTGTGTATGTTTATTGCTTTGTGGTTTGGTTTACGGCCTGCGAGCTGATCAAATTAATGTAATAATTAATTAGGTTTTACGCCCTGCGAGTCGTCTTTTCTCCTCGACATGTGAGGCTTTATTTATTTATTTATTTATTCTAGATGCTAGGCTAGAATTAGAAATATTTAGATGTTAGCCAAGAGAATGGAGAAGATGACCGGAGAACCAAAGAAGACAAAAGACGACGAGGATTCCCTACCCTAGGTGTGCAGCTATCGTGGAGCACATGGAGATGAGCTTGTCACTTTAGGGCATATAGATATCATCATTGGCTTGGTAATATCTTAGTCTAGTGGCCATATCTATGCCACGTAATTTTTTCTTTTTGTGGTTGTTTATTATTTATGTCTTGTTATTTATTTTTTTTGTATGTATGGCGATACTAGCAAAACGTTAACAAGATAATAATAAACAAAGTTGGTCTTTTATTGTCGATTGCCCAATCCAAATAAGTAGATCAAGTTGATTAGATCAACAAAACAAGTTAAGAAAATTAAATCCCTCAATTAAATATTGCGTTTTGCCTTCTCTTGCCAAAACACCCTTCATGATCAGGGTTCATTAAAAATCGGGCTTTCCAAAGCAAGGAGGATTTAATTTACCATGGTGTGTTGCGGACAATACAAGCTAGTAATGTGTTTATGTTGAAGCAAGAGGTTTGGACGCAACTGGGTAAGATTCAATTGGATTGATGAGCCTAGAGGCATGACAATTAGGCGTTATCTAAAGGATAAAGAATAAAAGAGTTATTCACCTAATTGGACCAAGAGTTGCATGGGATGAAATTGGAATGGTTCCTACCTAAATAACCAATTCTTGGGTGACTTGCCAAAGCAAGCTCAAGAAAAAGTGAAAAGGGATCTTGGACCCACTAGAGAATATTTATGATATTTCCCACATTAATATGGAGGGTTATTAATCCGAGAAAAATAGTGGGAGTTATGTTTGACAATTTAAATCCTTGTTGAATAAAGTTAAATGTCACAATATTTTGCATAAATCATTTTGTGTTGAATACCCATTGCATTAAACAAACAAAACGCGACTTTATGTCCATAAGATGGACAAGCTGTCTGGAATCTACTTTCTAGATTGGTATAAAATTGAGAATTGTTCTCAAGTAAAAGAGAAATTATTGTATATCGTAAAACGTAAAGTTCTCTTCCCACCAACTACCAATACACACTAAAGCCTTATGGAAGGAACATCAAAGGATGATCCTTTGAATGTAACTTGTCTCATTTCAGCTCCCATAGACTCTAAGATTTGGAAGCAAGATGAGAAATATGGAGGCGTTTGATATGATCATACGTTAAAGAAGCTCTCTCAAAGAGCGAGCTTGTCATGAAAGGGTTGAAGTGTTGCTCCACTTTGCACTCTCTTGCTTAGCACTCGTCATGGTCAAGATGGAATAAGTTCGGGCTTGCCAAAGCAAGCCGACTTAGTTCATCAAGATATGACGCGACGACACAAGGTAGTAATGTCAAATATGTGACTGCTGAAGCAAGATGTAAAGCGCAACTAAGCTACTGCAGTAGGATTGAAAGCTTAGAGACTGGTAGTTACCTATGAGATAGATAAAGAATAAATAGTTATTCTCCCAAATGGACCAAGAATTGCATTGGATGCAATTATAGTGTTTGTTCAAAAGCGATTTTCTCAGTATGATTGAGAATCGCTATACAAAGCACTTATAAAAGGCTAAAGGAAAAACATGTTAATGGTTAACAACATGGGTAAGGGCAAAAGGTTTTTACCTACCCCATGGATATAGAGCAAGCTTGTTGCTAAAACAAGTTGCCTTAAAGGTCCTATATGTGGCATGGAGGAAGAGAAACTGCCTAAAGTACCTGGAAGGAAATAATAAAGGAATTATGAATTTCAAACTAGGTTATTTTGTTATAGAATTCAATATGTCTATCTCATCATCATGAGTATATGATACTAGATGAGGATCTCACATTTATATAGAAATGTGGTGGATCTCAAGAGACGTAGAAAATTGAATAAGGAAGAAATAATCCTACACATTTGGCAATGAAGCAAAGGGTTGCTGAATTAGCCGTAGGAAATTATTTATACCTCTATGAAATTTTTCATGAATTAGACAAAACTGATTATGACCCTCCTATGAGTAGGATCACTATCACAGTTTCTTGTTTGGACAAGAAAGCTCTCTATCATAATAAAAGGACAAATGTTGTTCCATTTATTCTGATAAGGATTATTGTAATGCAATTTTGTCTAATGGTTTGTATATCCTTGATCATGTTAATTTCATCTATAACATTAATACCAAGAGGTTTGCATATAATGATATGAACTTCACTTATATTTAGCATTATCGTTTAGGCCACATGAATAAGAGATACATATCTAGAACTCCATATAGATGGAATAATAGAACTCATTTGATTATTGAATCATATCATACATGTAAGACTTATTTAATAGACAAAGATATGATCTTTTGGGAATCATACATATTGATGTGTGTAGGCCGCTAAGCACAAATGCTAAAGGTGGTTTTCAATACTTCGTCATATTTACTGATGGGATCAGAGAAATATGGATTTGTGTACCTTATGAAGGCAAAATCTGAATCCTTTGAATTGTTCAAAGAATTCAAGAATGAAGTAGAGAGCAAGCATGGCAAAAGTATTAGGGCTCCACGATTAGATTGTAGAGGAGAGTACTTGAGCCAAGAGTTTGACAAGCATCTATGGGAAGTATTGGATATGATCCAAACTCGCTCCACCTAGCACGCCACATGCGTTTGGCGTGTCTAAAAGTAGATTTCGGACCTTGTTGGACACGGTTCGGTCCATGATGAGTTAAACAGAACTTCCAGTTTACTTTTAGGGGGTATGTTCTCATTACATCAAAATTTCGCCCTTAAACCTTGTTCCATCCAAATAAATTATGAGAACCACCATATGAGATATGAACTAGGAAGTGTCCTAGTAGGTCGTTCATAATGATTTGGGTTATGTAGTTTATGTAAAGGATTTTACGGATAAACTTGGACTCAAATGTGGGATATCCTGAGGAAACAAAGGATATTATCTCTGCACTCCAATCGAGAACAAATTGTTTGTTGCTCGAGTAGCCTTCTTTCTAGAAAGAGATTGTCTCTAAAAGAAACAGTGGGAGCACTGAAGAACTTGAAGGAAATCAAGAACCACAACAGAACATTGATCATCTTGATGGAACATGAGCAGGATCACAAGATGTTGTGGAGAAACCTACTCAAGTAACACAAGAACCTCGTAGGTTCTGTAGGATATGTCAAGGGACTAGAGAAATAAGGATTTCTCATAAACCGTGATATGTTACTCATCAAGATGAGCCTAAAACCTATGAGATGGCCACGTGTGGGCCATACTCTCATAAATGGCTTGGAGCCATAAGATACGATATGGAATCAATGTATACCAACAAAGTATGGATTTTTTTGGAACCACCTGAAAGGGTAGAACCAATAGGGTGTAAGTGGGTTATGAGGAAACTAACATGGATGGTAATATGATTACTTGTAAGGGACAACTGGTTTGAAAAGGGTTTCATGTGAGTTCATAGTATAGAATATGACGAAATATTTCCCCAGTTGTGATGCTTAAATCCATTCGCATCTTGCTTGTAGCAATCTATTTATAGACTGAGTCAAGCTTCTTGGAGTTGGATTCTTCGAATTTATGATACAATCAAAGGAGTTTGGTTCTATCAAAATTGAAGATAAAGCATGTGTTTACAAAACGGTTAGTGGGAGCATAGTTAAACTTCTGGTCTTGTATGTAGAGACATACTAATTATTGGGAATAATATATCTACTCAGCAATCTTGTATAGATTGGCTAGAGAAATTGAATTCCAATAATAGATTTAGGCGAGACAATCTATAAAATCTATGGAGATAGATCAAAGTAATTGTTCAGCCTGAGTCATGGTACATATATTGACAAAGGTGTTGAAGTGGTTCAACATATACGCCATGTTATGTTCTAGGCCATACGTGTCATATGGAATGACATAAAGATACCAATCGAATCCAGGTGATAGTCACTGGATAATTATCAAGATTATCCTTAAAGTACTTGAGAAGAACTTGGGATGAATTCTGGCTTAAAGGAGGACTGGGAGAGTTTACTGTAAGGGGTTACGGTGATGCGAACTTCAAATCCCACAAAAGGATTTCAGATTATAGTCAAGGTTTTTTTGCGCTAGAGGGAGGGACTATGAGCTGGAAAGGTTCCAGGCAAGATTCATTTGCAGATTCTATCACAGAAGACTGAGTATATTGTGCATAAGATGTACTTACTCAGAATATTCAATCTCAATCAAATTGTTGATAGAGGAGATGTGAATATTTGCATGATACCTGCAGATATCTCGCCCTTACGCAGTGTAAGCATGGAGGCCCGCGCTAGATCAATAGGCATATGATGCAGGAGATTGACCCTAGTGAAAGTGGGAGACTGTTGGAATTGTTCCCGAAAGGCAATCAATTTATTGTGACAAATATAGGGATTTACGATTCATTATGTTATCGATATTGAGATATGTTAACACGAATGAAGTCCTTAGAATATATGTGTTATATTCTTAAATATCCCTAGTTAATTATAATGATTAATGGGACAATCATCTATAGACTAGTATGGGGTTGGATTGATATGGATATATCATGATCCAACACATGGGTATGCGTTAGGAGTAATGGCATACTGGATGACCCACGACGAGAAGGGTACATTAAATTATGTTGAAGTCACAATCGCTTCTCGTAGTGCTAATAATATTGCAATCCTTAGACTTGAAGTCACTAGATACTCTAGTTGTGAAATATTGTGCTGTGATGTTATCAAACGTTACACCGTAACTGGGTGACCATAAAGGTAGCTATCGGGCATGATAGGAAGCAAGCTTAGAGATCGTAGTGATGTAGAGAGGATTTTTCCTTCTCACATAATGGGAGTAAATATCCACGACCACTCGAGGGATGAGGCTTATTGAATGTCTGGCCAGACTCAGATAAATCAATATGGAGATATTAATGTTGTCTGCTTGCATAAGCATATTCCCAGGATCGAGTAACTATGGATTGGATATATGAGTGTGACTATTTATTTCTCATGTCCAATCCGGATAAGGAGACAAAGGGATAGTGCAATATGAGATATTGGGCACAAGAGGTTTGTCGGGATCACTGACTATTTCTATTAGTTGGGTGGCATGGATGTGTTGCTAGACACCGCTCCATGTTAGTAAAAGTTACTACCAAATAAGTAGAAACCTATGGGGTCACACGTCAAATAGAGTAGATCTAGATTTGGGAATAATTAATATGATTAATTAATATGAAGGATCATTGTGCAACACCTTTCAAACTTAGTAGGACTAATTTGCAAGGAAGGGACTAATCCAAGTTCATGGAGAACTAGGAAGGACCTTTATGAAAACAACAAGAAGTTGTTGGAGTATATAAAGAAGGCTCTAGATTCCTTCTTACTTGATACTAATTTTATTAGACATAACATAAAAGAGTGGGAGAGTAAAAAGAGAGAGAGCAAGACACACCTAGAGGCCCGACCGCCCCTAGGCCGTCCGCCCTTCCCGTCGGCGCAAAAAGGAGGGCCGAACCCCTCCTTGTCCCTTGTTGTTTGGATTCCTTCTTCCCTCTTCCTCCGGTTCAAGCTAGCACTTGTTGAAGGAAGAATCTAGATATCACCTCTAGACGTGGATCAACCGTAGACACAAGGAAACTATTCTTCGTGTGATCCCCCAAATCACAAGGTACATAATACTATGTCCTTTATCATGTTATGATGTCTCCTCCTGACGATCCGTGGTGGGCTTTGAAGTAGGATTAATTTTTGTTATTCCGCTGCGTTACCTAAGTCAAAACCGAACAAAGTCTTCATAGCCTGCAAATCAGAAGACATAGCATTGAACGTCGTGGTCATATCATTCATGTTGTTACTCAGCTGTGTTAACGTCTTAGTAAGTACATAATTCTCTGGGTTTGGCGCTACAACAGCCAGTGGTGGAGCCTGCGAAACTTGTGCTTGTGGCATGTGCTGAAACCCAAGTGCATATGTAGCTCCAAAATGATCCCCATACCTGAAACCTGGATGATCTCTTGTGCCTGGTATGTAGTTCCCTTGGTTCCAATTCTGCCGTTGTCCTTGTGCCCCCACAAAGTTGACATCTTCACTTGCAATCTGGGCCAAGGATGAATCAAATTCTGCTCCTCTACTCTTGCAACTGGCTTCTTATCCCGATACACATGCTTGGCTAAGTTAGACACCATCTTGCTGATCCTAGTCTTTCATTCATCATCCTTAGGTTCAGGAAATGCCGATAATCTCCTATAATCATAGAGTTGGGAATCCTACTTAGCAAGCTGCTTCATGAGCGCATAAGCTCCTTCATTGTCAACAGAGTACAAAAAATTGCCCCCAGCTTCTCTGTTAACCAGCTCCTGATTGTGACGTTCTAGACCATAGTAGAAGCCCTGCAAAATTTTGTAATCGCCAAAATCATGATTTGGGCACTTCCTGATCAAATGCATAAAACGGTCCCATGCATCCACCACGGTTTCATCGGCTGTTGCCGAAAACCTAGAATATCACCCTGTAGCTCAATCACCCGCTGAACTGGATAAAACTTGGCCATGAACTCATCCACACACTGAGCCCATGTAGTGATCGAATCAGGAGCTCTTGATAGTAGCCACTTCTCAGCTGCACCCTTGAGACAGTAAGGGAAAATATTTAGCTTCAACTCCTCTGCTGTCACATCCTTGTACTTGGTAGTCTTTATGTACGCTTTTAACCTCCCAATAAATTCATTGTGGTCTTCATACCTGTTCCCATAGAATTGGAACTGATTGGTCACCTCTGAATTGTCGCAGGATTAAGATAAAAGTGCTCGGCATGTATCTCTGGCACTACAATTGTCGGATTGTGTCAATAGGTGGACGACTGAATCTTCTCCACAATAGCCTGCCTAGAATTGTTGTACGTGTCTGGGAGTTGCGATCATTTAGCTGCTTAGACAGCTCTTCCACCCGCTGATTGAGTTGCGCGTTGGTTAATTGTTCTTCCATGGTGCTCTGTTTTTGTCTTCTTCTTTGGTCTTTGAACAACTTCTCTGGGTCTTCTAGTGGGGGCACAAGCTCTCTTGGGAACCTGTGCATGCACTGAGTATTGAAATAATAGAAAATTATAAAAAAAAATGAGAAATCAAAATATCAAATATAACAGAAAAATAAAATCAAACTAAACTAATTATTAACAAAAAAATTGTTGACCGTTGTCCCCGGCAACGGCGCCAAAAACTTGACGCGGATTACTAGCGCGTATTACGCAAGTGCACGGTCAAGTAGTAAGAGTGGAGTATTTTTTGGACTCCGGGTTGTCGAACCCTCGTGGACAATCTAGCAACAAGTCTATAATTATCAAAATAGCACAGTTCACTGAGTAACCGGGGTAAAATGTGTTGATTTATGGTGTTGCCATCCCCCAAACAAGTGGCTGTAGTAAAGACAGAAATAATAGTAAACTGAAATTAAGAAGAATTCTTAATCAATTAATGGAGAGGACTAGGCAATCTCGTTGATCACCTATGGTTGTAAACGATGTCCGAATTGTCTGAGCAACATGTTAACTATATTCTAACTAAGCCGGGTAACAGCGCTGGCTATCTCCTATCGGTCTCAAGTCATTCTACTTCATGGCAAACAACAATCTCCTATCGGTATCTTGTGTCTACCGGTCCGTTCTAGTAGGCTAACGAAATGCACGACAACGGGTCCTGTCGGTCCACTGTTGCACGATACAGTTGAATCGCACCTACCAAATCTACCCACACTAGCCAATCCTAACACGTCTCTTCTCAGTCTCAGTGATACGAGATTGATGTTCAAGTCTCATGATAGTTAGTTAGAATCACTATCGTGCATTCACTAACTAAGCAGTGTTTCCAGTTAGCTACTCCATTAAACTGAGTATTAAGCACAGTACATGGACAATTGAAATAAAATATTGCTAACTTTAAGCATGAATCAACTATTGAACAAACCCTAGTTCTTCAACCCTAGTTTTATCTCCTAGTCGTGTCACCCAATTAGGATTACTAACATAAACAAGAAACTACAATTGATTCAAAAGAAGAAATCAAGAAATCATGAAGCAAAGTTCAAATCCTGAAAAATATCATCGTTTACATGAACCCTAGGCTTTAAAATCGAGATGCCTAGCAAAAGTGTTTAGCTACTCATTACTAAATATGAAATACTCATGAGTTTCTACATCAAAATTGAATAAGAAGAGTATAAGAAATGAAACGCAAAGAAGCTTCAATGGTGGCTTCGTGTTCCTCGTCGTCTCCTTCGTCTCCTTCTCTTCTCACGTCTGTCTCTCTGAATCTCAATTCATTCTTGTTGTTTTTTATTCCTCAATTAGGTTAAGGAAATAAACACCCCCAAAACTACGTAGTTTAGATCAAGTAGGAGAAGCAACCCGTGCATATCTTCTTTTCCCTTTGTCCGTGTAGTTTTTACTTCAGCAGATCGCACGATCTCCTTAAAGCTGATCATGCGATCTGCTTTCCCCTTGCCTCAGATCGCACGAAATACTTCTAAGGACCAATTCTGGTTGAACGATCTGCAATATCAAGTCGTGCGACCTGCATAGCTGATCGCACGATCATCCACTTAGATCGTGAAAACAGTAAGTTCTTCAATTTTCTTCTCCGGATTTTTTCTAAGTCTTGCTCCAGATCGCACGACCTCAGATTTGATGATCGTGTGATCTGCTGAACTTGTCTTCTTTTTTCTGCACCTACTTCCTCTCTTGTCCTTTCTTGACCAATCCCGAGCTTTGCCTCAATTTACGAAGTTCGTTCCCCCTCTTCGTTCAGTCTTCGAGTTACGTTTCTTTCAAAACAACACGAAACACACCCGTGCAATCAAACATGACAAAATAGCATAAAATAACGCGAGAAACGCCAGGATTACAAATTAATTGATCAAAGCTAAAGTTATTCAATTTCCTCAAGTTCATAGTGTATTTCTAATATAATCTACCCGAAATTCACACAAAACGGTACACAACCGTAGAAGAAATATAACTCTAATACAGAGTTATCACCTAAGTTTGCAAGGTGTTGCAAAGCGATCCTTATAATTAATTAATCATATTCCCAAATGTAGTTCAACCCTATTAAGCGTGTCACCCCATAGGTTCTATCTAGTTGGTAGAAACAATTTTTTAATATGGAGCCGTCTCTAGCAAGACATCCATTCTAGTCAACTAATAGAATAGTCATCCGAAAAACCTTGTGCAAGTAATTGTCTCATTCCCTTTGTCTCAATATGCGGATTGGACACGAGACATACAAGTCACACTCGTATATCCAATCCATAGTTTCTCGATCCTGGGAATAGCCTTATTCGTGCAAATAACATCAATATCCCATATTGATTTATTTGAGTCTGGACAGACATTCCATAAGCACTATCCCTCAAGTGGCCTAGAATATTTGTGATAAGTTTGAAGCTCCTAGATGTTTGTGTGTGAATGTATATGCAGAGAGCTTTAGTTCCTTGATGATGAAATCCAGAAACACAAGCAGGAACTACTGCTAAGTACCAAAGTTGCAAAGCTTTGAGTTACTGCAGCTGTGCCTATATGTTTATTTGTCTAACAGTTTTTGTGCAGGTTTTGGTTTTGATATTGTATAACAATTTAAATGCTTTAATAATCTGTTTTCTAAGCTATAACAAATGCAGGACTCAGTTGGATTGAAAATCCAAGTTCACTCTGATGAACTAGTAGGCAGAGCTTCAAAGCTTTGAGATTTTTCTGATTATTCTTTACTGCTATGTTCATCTAATTATCTCTCTGTATGCAGGTGTTTCTTGTAAGATTTAGAACTTGTTATGAGTTAATTATTGTCTAACAACACTTATTATATACTACTTATTTAACATATTCAACAACTTGATTATATAAGTCTACGACAAGAAAAATATAGCCTAGTTTTATCATGAACTGTTAGCATTATGTTAAACAGATCTTGAAGCTAGATTGTCTTGATGCTGTTTGATCTTGTGTGCTGAGTTCAGGCAGGTTCGTTGGGTGTCCCAGGGTCCATAAAAAAAATCAGATAGCTATTCAAACATAGCTGTTGAAAGAAGCATATCAGGGAAGAGGATTTATAGGAATTCTGTTCCTAGAATCTCTGAGTTTGTTGAAGAATGTTATTTAAAGAGATCAGCTTTTTGAATTGAAACGAGATACAGAGATTAAGACTGGTCTTCGTGAGATTTGAAGTGTGCCACAAACAGGAGATTTAACATCATTCAAATCTTCAGGGTTAATTGGGAACCACAAGCTGTATAAGTGTAAGCTAGCTCACTTAGGCTTAAATGTGGGTGATTAATAAGAAGTTGTGTTTGAATCCTCGAGGTATTAGATCGCTCAGGAAGTGACTAGGTCCAATTGTGACTGAACTTTGTAATATTCTTGAGTCTCTGTTATTTACTCTTGCTGTCTTTACATTCAGTTTAAACAGGAAGTTTCAAAGCTCTGGTGCTTTCCAAATCTCAAGCTTTGAAGCGTCTGTGATCTGCAGTTATATCTTCAAGTTTGTCAAAACTATTTCAAAGCTTTGAGATATAAACTGTCTTCACTACACTAATTGTCAAAAGACTGTTTTTTTGGCAAAAGTTAGCATACTCTATTCAACCCCCCCCCCCCCCCCCCCTTTATAGAGTATTCAGACCTTGTTTTACATTTACATTACAAACTTTCAATTGGTATCAGAGCTTTGGGTCAC
The DNA here is from genome assembly GCA_023055425.1 of Linanthus parryae. Classification (NCBI taxonomy): domain Eukaryota; kingdom Viridiplantae; phylum Streptophyta; class Magnoliopsida; order Ericales; family Polemoniaceae; genus Linanthus; species Linanthus parryae. The sequence goes on from JALGPY010000009.1 coordinate 44,925,014, forward strand.
TATTTAAGAATCTAACAATGAGTAATGTACGTGATGGAGGATTCTCACAGGGAAGAGCAGCCAATAGAGCCCCATTGTTTTGTGGAGATACATTTGTTCATTGGAAGGCATTCATGAAGATGTTCATCATAGACCATGACATGGAACAATGGTCTATTATTGTGAATGGGTCAAACCTGTTCTATGCTACTGTCAATGGACTTAGAACTGTCAAGCCTGATGAAGATCTCTTAGTTACTGAACTGGAAAAGGAATTAAAGAATTACAAAGCTTTGAACTTATTATATTGTGCTCTTAGTGTAGATGAGTTCAACAGGATATCCAACTGCAAAAGTGCAAAAGAGATATGGGACAAGCTGACTGTCATTTATGAATGAACTAGCCAAGTCAAGCAGACAAAGATTAATATCCTTTTTAGACAGTATGAATTATTTAAGATGAATTCTGATGAATCCATTAAAGTTATGTTCAAAAGGTTTACAAATATTGTGAACAACTTGGAATCCTTGGGAAAAGCCTTCTCAAATAAGGAAAAGGTCAGGAAGATACTCAGAAGCTTGCCAAAGGCAAAATGGGAGCCTAAGACAACTGATGAATTTCAAGACCTAAGCACTTTGGAACTAGATGATCTGCAAGGAGAACTGCTCACTCATGAGATTTCCATGAAGCATGTTGATGGTGAATTGGGTGACAACATCAAAAACCTGACACTCAAGGAAAATGAAAATTCCCAAAGCATTGGACAAGGGGATGATGATGATGATGAAGAAGCCTAGCCCTGATCTCCCAAGCCTTGGCCAGAATTCTGAAGAAGAAGAGAAACTTTGGAAACAAGAACAACAGCAAAGAAAAACTCAGATCCTCAACTAGTAAGGATTAGAAAGGTAAGTCTACTTCACATTCATATAACCTAAAGATATGAATTGATATGAATGTGGAGATGCAGATCACCTGGTAAGAGATTGCCCTCAAAAGAAGGAAGGAAGGCAACTTCCTACGAAGAAAAATGACAACAGAAGGAAGAAGGAAATGGTAGCCTCATGGAGTGTTTCAGACTCTCAGACTCAAATTCTGATGAGGAGTAAGCCTATATATGTATAATGGCTGGACATTAGGAAGACCATTCTACTGAGAAGCCAACTGAAGACATGGTAAATAATCTTTTGTCTAGTCCTTCTGATGTCATACCTTAAATCCTCAAAAGTATGTTTTTGAATGAGGAAAGTTACAGGAATGAGATTGATTCCCTAAAAATGAAAGTTCATGAGCAAGCAAAAGAAAATCTAGACTTGGTTTTTCAAATTCAGTGTCTTGAAGCTACTAAGTTGAAAATTGATAGTGACTTCAAAGCATTAGATAGCAGATTCAAATTTTTGAAAGCACAGGTCAAAGAAGTAGTTGATCAAAACACTCTTTTAACTGACAAGTTTGTTGATCTAAAAAATCCTTCTGATGATTTAGAACAACAAAACACTTCATTGACTATCAAGCTTCAAGAATCTAAGAAAATTCTTTCAACTTTTGCTGGCTCAGAACAGAAGCTAAATCTTATGCTTTGGAGGAAATGTGCATTTTGTATACAAAAGTGGAATTGGTTATAATCCAAATTTCCCATGAAGAAAACCAAACCACTTTTGTTAAATCTGGAAGCAGACATTCTACTAGGTGTCATTACCTTTGAAAAATTGGACATGTGAAATTAACTTGCCCATTTAGGAGGACAGAACCTCACCTAATGAGGAATACCTATCCTTATGAACTTAAGGGACAAGTGAAGCAGATTTGGGTTCCAAAAGGAGTTAGACCACCTAACATGGTTGACTCAGCGTATGAATCCAAATTCTACACTTGGTCTAATAGCCTGTTAAGGCATTTATTGAATTTTGCAGGATGTTACCAAAGCTTTGAAAGATCATAAATGGATTTTGGATAGTGGATGTTCTAGGCACATGAGTGGGAAGAAATATTTATTCTCAGAGCTCAAAGAGCAATCAGAGGGGACAATCATACTTGGTGACAAAGGAAGTGCATCATAATTGGTATAGTAAGTGTTCCTAACAATTATGCATACTAAATTTCTGATGTCCATTTAGATGATCGTCTTAAGTATAATTTATTGAGTATTTCTCAGCTTTTTGATAAAGTTAATAAGGTAGTATTTGACATGGAGAAATGTGTGGTGCAAGATGAAAAATCAGGCAATTGCATCCTCACTGCTCCTAGGTCACATAATGTTTATTCACTATGTATTGACAAAGTTGCAGGTTATAGTCTGAAATGCCTCAAAGCTTTGAAAAATATTGGTCATATAAGCATGCATACTTTGAGAAAACTCATATTAAAAGATCTGGTAAGAGGATTACCAATCCTCAAATTCAAAGATTATGAGATTTGCAAGGCATGTACTTAAGGTAAACATACCAGAAGTTCATTCAAGCCAAAGAACTTTGTAAGTACTTCTAGACATTTAGAATTGATGCATCTGGACTTGTGTGGTCCCATGAGGGTACAAAAACCCAAAGGTAAGAGATATATGCTTGTTGTAGTTGATGATTACTCTAGATTTACTTTGGTTATATTCATTAGAGAAAAGTCTGAAGCATTATCTGAATTTTCAAAACTTTGCAAAGAGCTTCAAACTTTGAAACATTTACATGCTGCATTTATTAGGAGTGATCATGGTAGGGTTGATTAACTTGATTTTGATTTATTTTGTGCAAACCATGGCATCTCACACAACTTTTCTACACCCAGAACTCCTCAGAAGAACGGTGTAGGTGAGAGGAAAAATAGGATTCTTGAAGACATGTCTAGAACCATGCTTGCAGAAGCTGTCAATACTGCCAACTATGTGCTCAATAGATGTTTGATCAGGCCTATTTGAAGAAAACTCCTTACGAATTGTTCAAAGGCAGAAAGCCTAGTGTTGCTTACTTTAAACCTTTTGGATGTACTTGTTTTGTTCATAACAATGGCAAAGATAATCTTGGTGAGTTTGATGCTAGAAGTGATGAAGGTGTGTTTCTTGGTTATTCTCAAAATATCAAAGCTTACAGCGTTTACAATAAGATAACTAAGGTTGTAGAGGAGACTATTCATGTAATATTTGATGAAAGTACTGATGATTCTCTGAGTGAAAGTCTTGAATATCCTAGTTTGAATAAATATGAGGCTGATGATGACTGTGAGAAAGTCTGTGGAGGCAAAACTAAGTAGCAGAAAATTTCAGAAGAATCTCAAGGCCTTGAACCCCCTCCTGAGCCAAAATCTCAAATCCTTGAGACAAAGAATGACAGGAAATATGATGCCCCGTATCAGAATACTTCTTGCATTTGCATCACACAATCATATAAAAAAATTCAAATGGATGTCAAATGTGCTTTTCTGAATGGTTATTTGCAAGAAGAAGTATATGTTGCTCAACCACCACGTTTTGAAAGTGACACCTTTCCTGATTATGTTTACAAATTAGATAAAGCCTTATATGAACTTAAGCAAGCTCCAAGGGCTTGGTATGACAAACTCTCTAAGTTTTTAATGGAAAATAGTTTCAAGAGAGGACTGGTTGACAAAACTCTTTTTTATAAAAAGTCAGGAAAAAGATTTGTTAGTTGTGCAGATATATGTTGATGATATTCTATTTGGTGCTACTAATGATGCTCTTTCAAAAGAGTTTTCAAGTCTAATATGGAGGGAATTTGAGATGAGCTTAATTGGATAACTGAATTTCTTTCTTGGAATTCATGTACATCAAATGAAGAAAGAAATTTGTGTGCATCAAGAAAATTACACCCTGGACTTGTTAAACAAGTGTATCATGTCACAGTCCAAATTAGTTAAAACTCCAATGAGTTCATCACTGTATTTAGACAAAGACACAACTGGTACGAGTGTGAATAAAAAAGAGTATATAGGTATGATTTGTTCACTTCTATATCTAACTTCTAGTAGACCAGATATTATGTTTAGTGTATGCATGTGTGCTAGATTTCAAGCTGACCTAAGGAAAGTCCTTTGATTGCTGTGAAAAGGTTTTTCAGATATTTGAATGGAACCATAGACTTCGAGCTTTGGTATCCAAGGAGATCTAACTTTATTGTGAGTGGTTATTCAGATGCAGACTTTGCATGATACAAAGTAGACAGAAAGAATACTTCTGGATGTGTCCAATTCGTTGGACCTTCTGTGATAAGTTGGCATTCAAAGAAGAATAATTCAGTAGCTCTATCAGCTGCAGAAGCTGAATACATTGCAGCTGGAGCTTGTTGCTCACAGGTTTTGTGGATTGCTCAATAGCTAAGAGATCTTGGATATGAATTCAGGAATGTGCCTATCAACTGTGACAATACAAGTGCCATTTCTATTTCTAAGAATCCAGTTCAACATTCAAGTACGAATCACATAGATGTGAGACATCACTTTCTTAGAGATCATGCTGGAAAAGGTGATATTGTTCTATATTTTATATCTACTTCTAAGAAGATAGCTGATATTTTCACTAAACCATTGCCAGATGAGAGGATCGCATCCCTAAGGCTTGAATTGGGTATGTTAAACAGGGATGCATTGGTTTAGGGGGAGTACTAGTCACTTTGTGTATTACTTGTGTAGATCTCAAAGCCATGAGATCATACTTTCTGAAGCCTTGAAATTATGGCTCAAAGCCTTGAAGTCTCAGTGTTGGTCTGAAACTTCTCAAAGCTTTGAACCATTGTTACACTGCTTTGATTAGTGGATATGTTTTAATCTTTAAAAAATTGGATCGTGAAAATATTTTGTAATATCTTTTTAGATAATTACAGAATCTTTCAAATGTTCAGAGATTTTGATAAAATATCTCAAAATATCTTTAAAATATTCTGCAATCTTTTTGCATGCTGACGCGATTTCTTAACGCGTATGCGCAAGTGCACGGTCAAGTAATATAGGGGTGGTATTTCAACCCCGAGTTATCGATCCCACGAGGACAGGCTTGAGATTATTTAATTAGTTATTTAATTTAGAGTACGATGCAGGAGGAAGAGTTTGATTGATTTATAAATTCAAATAACAATTAAGCTAATATTTTTGTATTTTTTTATATTTAAGATATAAGTTTGGAGAAACTAGGCAATCTCTAGATCACCTAGGGTTGTAGACGAATTCCGGATTATCTGAGCAACACGTTAACTATATTCTAATTAAGCCGGGTAACGGCGCTGACTATCTCCTATCGGTCTCAAGTCATTCTACTTCACGGTAGAATACAATCTCCTATCGGTCTCATGTGTCTACCGGTCCGTTCTAGTAGGCTAACAACATGCACGACAACGGGTCTTGTCGGTCCACCGTTGCACGAAACCGTCGAATCTCACCTACCGAATCTACCCACCTTTGGCCAATCCTAACACGTCTCTTCTCAGTCTCAGTGATACGGGATTGATGCTCATATCTCATCCTAGCTATTTAAAGTCACTGTCGTGCACTTCACTAGCCAACTAATGGTTCCGGTTAATTACTCCATCCCCATTAAGAATTAAGCATAGATTATGAACGATTGAATTAAATTATTGCTAACTTTAAGCATGAATCAACTATTGAAAAAACCCTAGTTCTTGAACCCTAGTTTATCTCACAATCGTGTCACTCAATTAGGAGTACTAACATAAACAAGAAACTAGAATTGATTCAAAAGAAGAAATCAAGAAATCATGAAGCAAAGATCAAATCCGGAAAAATATCATCGTTTACATAAACCCTAGGCTCTCAAAGAGATGCCTAGCAAAACGTCTAGCTAATACTAATAAACCAAACAAGACTTACTAGTTTCTCCATAGAAAGATTGAGAGAGAAGAAGAAGAAATCAACATAGAGCTTCAATGGAGGAGGAGTCCTCCTTCTCTTCTCCTTGCGTCTCTTCTTCACGTTCTCCTCTTTTTTTCTTCTTCCGTGCGTTATCTTAATAATAGATCCCCGTTCTTTTATTTTTTTTTTAATTATTGTGATCTTGTGATCACCTTTTTTGATCCTAGGATCACATTGTGGTCTTGTGGGTGATCTTGTGATTGTAGGATCACCTTTTGTGATCCTACACTTCCAGTGAGTTTCTCTCACGTATGGCCACCAAATTTTCACTAAGTGTTTGGCCATTTTTCATCTAGGGGGTTAAAGTGCCATTACAGAAACTTCATTAAATTGCATTTGCCTCCCCTCTTCATGTATTTTCACTGTTTCTTCACGATTTCTTCATCATTTTAGCTCCCGATTAATCTCCCAAGCTTGTTTCTCCTCGCCACTTCATCTCCCAAGCTCCGTTTCCTGCCAAAACAACACGAAACACAACCCGTGCGATCAAACGTGACAAAAATACATGAAATAATATGAAAAACGCCCGGATTAACAATTTATCACTCAAAGCTACACTTATCCAATTTCCTCAAGTTCATAGTGTATTTCTAATATATTCAACCCGGAAACTACACAAAACGGTACACAAACGTAGAAGAAATATAACTCTAATATAGAGTTATCAAATCCCCCCACACTACCTTTTTGCGCGTCCCGAGCAAAATCAAAAACATCTCTCACACTATGATTTTCAATCCACCGAATTGCATTCAACTTCACTAGCCATGTGACACAAACAACACACACACCCATGCAATCTACATGACTATACAATGCAACTCGATTATTACACAATGCAAATATAGAAACAACACAAATTTTTTTCTTTTTAGTTAGAGATTGGGCAATCTCAAAAAGTAAACCGGCAAGTCATAAGGCTCTCATATTCCCTCGGAAGTTCCATAACTTTGGTGATCGGTAGAACTTGCGGCAAGTTTCGTTAGACAGAACCGGCACGAACACAAAAAATGTTGCTTCCGCACACTCATCAAACGTATCCCTAGCACTTACCTTCCGAGCTATTTATCCACGGGTTAAATTGTTGACGGTTTAGGACGGGTAGGATAGGATATTTAGAAGCGTAGTCCTAGACGTCATGATATAACTCACAAAACCCGATTCTCACACTCCCTCACCAAAATCCAAGGAACCCCACCGAATCTCACTACTCCGGCCCTTATTCCCTCAATCTTGGTGCAACGCCGTTCTCGCGGCCACAAATGTGAAAAAGTGATCTCGAACAATAGCTAATCTCCCCGGTCTTCAATTTCAAGCTTGCTCCTTTATTCCCTTTCAATTTCACTTTCACTTTCTATTTTACTCTTTTTTTTTTTCTCTTTTTTTTCATTTCCACACAATAACATTAAGCACATGGAGCCGACAATACGATAGTAATATCCGAGGAGATCAAATGTCAGAATTAGATAACATGGGGGTGGAATGTGTAAAATTAGTGATGTAATAACATAGATGTCGACACCCCCACACTTGATGCAAAGCAAATCACGAACCCAGTAGTCAATGTGTAAACGTGCTTTTCCAACCGATCCTCCTCATCACCTAAGATATAGAGAATATAAATAAAGCCTAAGCACGACCTCCTATAAGATCAACCAACCCCCACCCCAAGACGTGCGGAAGAAATATCACGCACTACGGTACTCCACCTGTGATCGTGGTGTAAGGACACGACTCACCGCCACACCGAAGTGTGTTACCGTCTCTAACTCACCCTCACATCCCCTCAAAAGACGACATGTAAGAGAATCCACGTAAGATGTATCAAATCAGCTCACCCTCATCAAACCTCCCTAACTCAACTCCCTCTATCATGACGCATAGGAAAGGACCATTCTAACAAGTGATGACAGTCACAATGAAAGGCTTCCTAGGCTAGAGGTTGTGAATAAAAGGGGTAAACGGATCAATAGGGGTAACTAGTGGACCTAGGAGATGGAGACGGGACGTGAGGCCCCCATAAACATCACTCGCACAGCTGTTCCGTTGCCACTACGAGGAGGGTTGACGACTACCTAAGTGACGGTGGTGTAGCGCTAGTAGGATAACTAGTCTGAGAGGCAGCTACTCGCATTTCTAATGTGCATTAGCCCTATAAGTCTTCCTACTCCAGATTCTCGCGTCTACCTCACCTCAGATTTTCATACTCCTAAGGAATTCTATCATTAAGCCCTCTCCACATTCACTCTCTTCGATTGCCCTTTCTCAAAAATTTAAAATTTTATGATTTTTTTTTCATATTTTCCTAGACTCTATATGCAATGGCCAACTCGACTAATCACACGATTTGGTAGGGGACTCAATAAAGTAAAAGTGCTAAAAAAATGCATACTAACAATCCTAACAAAATACGACACTATATCAAACACTCTACACTATCCACATGTACTCCACAATACGACACAACTGCATGTAACTGGCGATGCATAACTGACATGGCTAGCAAAATATACACAAACCCCCCCACACTTAAGCGTTTCGTTGTCCTCAACGAATTTAGAAATATAATAAGAGGACTCATCGCTTAAATGTGTAGGCGGTGAATCTACACTATTATGGCTCAAAACGTAGAAACAAGAGAGAAAGTTAAAGGTACCTGGGGTGCCCGGACCTACATGGGCACCGTTGCCGCGAAACTGCAACAAGAAGGGGTCTTGTGGACCGTTGATAGTTTCCGGAAAAGTCTCACCTCGCTTCCGGATTCCGATGCGCCTACTCAACATTCTATCACACGCATCAAGAAGGGGAACCCGGAGCGTCTTATGTACCTGTGTCCCTGCACACTGATTGTAAGTATTAAAGCAACTCTCTCTCACCCCTCAAAATCAAATATGGAGAACTAAAAGCAAAAACAGAAACAAATTGCATCCTACTCTACATTGGGTTGCCTCCCAAGAAGCGCTTGTAATTTAAGGTCGACAGCCCGACCCGGTTACCTCAACCGAAAAGAATAGTGGAGACTGCTTTATCCCTCCACTTCTTCTTCTTCCACCATCTCTTCTCGATAACTTCACGTGCACCCCTGTGCTCTGAAGATGGCAGAGAGTTGTAGACGCTGAATCTTTTCATCTTGCAATTTATCTTCTTTATCAGCTTCCACCAAGTACCACTGGGCTCAAATGAATCTCTGGACATAAAATCATCCCAGTAATACCTCATCTGTGCTAGATGCTCTTCAAATGACCCATGCAATTCATCCACACCCCCACACTTGCTGACTTCCAACTCTTTGACTATGGCATATGGAGGATAAATCGAATCGCCCATAGAACAAGATATTGGAAGTCGCTCATCACATTCTTCCCCATAAGAATCTCCATACAATAATTGTTCCAGCTCGTCGCAAACTTGCGTGACATAGGATATGGAGAATTCATCATTAATAAGAGTTGGGGCTTTTACCTCAATAGGTATGGAAACAAGTGCTTCATCAGCTTCATTGTCGACACACCACATGCTTCCAATTTCGGTGTCTTCCCATTCATACCAAGGATGTGAGGGAACCTGCGGTCTTGGCTCGCAATACGACAGATCTTCCCATCTTCGGCACACAGGTCCACCCCAGTCTGAATCAGAGTCTGAGTCCTCATATATGGTAGAGTCCCTCAATGGTTCCCGGACACTGCAGTCCCCGGCAACGGCGCCAAAAACTTGACGCGATTTCTTAACGCGTATGCGCAAGTGCACGGTTTCTTCTTGTGGCTCTTGAATGCTTGATTCCCCTGCTGTTGACAGTTTTTCTATTCGCTTCTTTATCCTCTCCAACACCTCCCTCACGTATTCCCTACCTGTGGCAGAATCCTCTTTTGGTAATTGTGCATCTATGGACAAAAATTTGGCGCAAACTTCCATGTCATTCATAATACTACGCCGTTCTGCCATATCCGCTGATGAGTCTTCCTGGTGCTGATGAAGCTGGGGGGCATGTACTCGACATGAGTCTCTACGTTCGTGCCAAATGCCGCATACGTAGCACCAAGTTATGCATGCGTCCTCGTCTTCATGGTTACCCCTGCAGTGGAAACAGTAGGGGGGACCCGAATAACAGTCTTCGCTCCACATGCTTATATTGTCTCTTGCTCCCTGCGTTCCTGAGAAACAAACTCACAAGACACCGTGAAGCACAGAGATATAGAATAAAAATATTAAAACCAAACTGAAATAAAAGTATTCTAAACTAACTCCTAACTAAATAATCTACCGTTGTCCCCGGCAACGGCGCCAAAAACTTGACGCAATTTCTTAACGCGTATGCGCAAGTGCACGGTCAAGTAATATAGGGGTGGTATTTCAACCCCGAGTTATCGATCCCACGAGGACAGGCTTGAGATCACTTTAATTAGTTATTTAATTTAGAGTACGATGCAGGAGGAAGAGTTTGATTGATTTATAAATTCAAATAACAATTAAGCTAATATTTTTGTATTTTTTTATATTTAAGATATAAGTTTGGAGAAACTAGGCAATCTCTAGATCACCTAGGGTTGTAGACGAATTCCGGATTATCTGAGCAACACGTTAACTATATTCTAATTAAGCCGGGTAACGGCGCTGACTATCTCCTATCGGTCTCAAGTCATTCTACTTCACGGTAGAATACAATCTCCTATCGGTCTCATGTGTCTACCGGTCCGTTCTAGTAGGCTAACAACATGCACGACAACGGGTCCTGTCGGTCCACCGTTGCACGAAACCGTCGAATCTCACCTACCGAATCTACCCACCTTTGGCCAATCCTAACACGTCTCTTCTCAGTCTCAGTGATACGGGATTGATGCTCATATCTCATCCTAGCTATTTAAAGTCACTGTCGTGCACTTCACTAGCCAACTAATGGTTCCGGTTAATTACTCCATCCCCATTAAGAATTAAGCACAGATTATGAACGATTGAATTAAATTATTGCTAACTTTAAGCATGAATCAACTATTGAAAAAACCCTAGTTCTTGAACCCTAGTTTATCTCACAATCGTGTCACTCAATTAGGATTACTAACATAAACAAGAAACTTGAATTGATTCAAAAGAAGAAATCAAGAAATCATGAAGCAAAGATCAAATCCGGAAAAATATCATCGTTTACATAAACCCTAGGCTCTCAAAGAGATGCCTAGCAAAACGTCTAGCTAATACTAATAAACCAAACAAGACTTACTAGTTTCTCCATAGAAAGATTGAGAGAGAAGAAGAAGAAATCAACATAGAGCTTCAATGGAGGAGGAGTCCTCCTTCTCTTCTCCTTGCGTCTCTTCTTCACGTTCTCCTCTTTTTTTCTTCTTCCGTGCGTTATCTTAATAATAGATCCCCGTTCTTTTATTTTTTTTTTAATTATTGTGATCTTGTGATCACCTTTTTTGATCCTAGGATCACATTGTGGTCTTGTGGGTGATCTTGTGATTGTAGGATCACCTTTTGTGATCCTACACTTCCAGTGAGTTTCTCTCACGTATGGCCACCAAATTTTCACTAAGTGTTTGGCCATTTTTCATCTAGGGGGTTAAAGTGCCATTACAGAAACTTCATTAAATTGCATTTGCCTCCCCTCTTCATGTATTTTCAGTGTTTCTTCACGATTTCTTCATCATTTTAGCTCCCGATTAATCTCCCAAGCTTGTTTCTCCTCGCCACTTCATCTCCCAAGCTCCGTTTCCTGCCAAAACAACACGAAACACAACCCGTGCGATCAAACGTGACAAAAATACATGAAATAATATGAAAAACGCCCGGATTAACAATTTATCACTCAAAGCTACACTTATCCAATTTCCTCAAGTTCATAGTGTATTTCTAATATATTCAACCCGGAAACTACACAAAACGGTACACAAACGTAGAAGAAATATAACTCTAATATAGAGTTATCACATGCAAATCTCCCTTTTCAATCAAACTCTTCTACCTACTTAAGCTGGCTTCAGGACTTATTTCTCTCATTCTCAACTTCTACCTATTCGTCTCTCTCTCTCCCTCTCTCCCTTTGCTCTCAAAATCTCTCAAACCCTAACCAAAATGGAGCAAAAATATGAAAGGATCAAGCAACAAGGTCAGACCTCCAACAAGAGGTTGAAGAGGAAGGCTAATAGGAAGATCATCATTTATGGTTCAGATTCAGAGGACATAGCCAATGTTCATGAAACTTATCGTCCCTGATAAAAGATCAAGAAAGGTAAGAAAGTTCAAGAAGAACCAGAGGTTGGGTCAGAATCTGAGTCAGCTACAGCAGAGGGGGTGAAGGACAACGATCAGGGTAGTAAAATTCAAGAGGGAGAGTCAAGTAAGAATAAGAAGGAAGCTACGGCTGAGAAAGGAGAAAAGAAGATCGTGCCATCTTCAAAAGAAAAGAAAGGAGAAGCAACTCCAGAGAAGAAGGGTGAAGCAACTCCAAAGAAGAGGGTGAAACATAGTGTTGTGAAGTCCAAGAAGGTATCCAATTTTGGTAATAATATTTTGCCTGTAATCTTGTAGTCAATTCCGAAGTTAAAACTGTGTGGATGGATGGGTATGCATCATCCAAAGTCTCCTTTTGTAGTCTGATTAGTAATGAGTGGTTGGATATATTGGGCTTAGACTACATTATGAACTTGAGGAATTCATCTGCTTGAAGTTTGATAATTCCACCTTCTGAGGCTTACCCTAGGTTAACCAAATTGTTTTATCTGAATTTGTTTCAAGAACCAGATGATAGTGATAGGTATATCCTTACTTCAAGGGTGGCTGGTGTGGACATTAGGTTAGATCACGAGGCGTTTTCCCACGTTTTGGGAGTGCCTAGAAAGTATAAGGTCACTGATTACCTTGATATGAAACAAATTTTGGAGACAGCCAAAGTTATATTTTTCTTGGAGGGAATCACTTCTGAACCTAAGCAATTAACAGATTCAGTGTTTACTTGTGAAGCCAAAATTCTGTTCTCAATCATTATGAGATGTGTAGTTTCCAGAGAGTATTCCAAAGAGCTGGTGACAGACAAGGTGTTGATATTGATTTACTTGATATGTCAAGGTTTTGAGGTAGACCTTCCTACTGTTGTGATGGAACACATGGTCTATTGTGGGACTAGAACTAGGAAACATTCCCTGCCCTATGCCAATGTCTTACCATTGTTTTTCAAGCATTTTGGAGTTTCTTTGAAGGATATGGAGAAGATAACTACTTTTTTTGGAGTAGTTTATGAGGTATCACTTCTAAGAATTGGGATAGTTTACACTGCAAAAGGGAAGTGGAAAATTTACTCAGAGTTGAATGCTAAGGAGCTAAAAGAGGAGGATTTTATCAAACCTAGAGCTGCTTCAACCCCCTGAGTGTCTGAAAATCTGGACTTTTCTCAAGTTCTGGATAGGTTGAGGTTCTAGAATATGGATTGGAAGATTTAAGACAGGGATTATTTGATCTTTTCATTGAGTTCACAAATTTCAAAGGTTTGGTGATCAACAAACTTGACATCATCATCAAGGGTTTGGATTTGTAGAAGTACATTCTTCAGAGAGCAGAGAAACCAGCATTGATTAAGATGAGGTTTTAGGAGAAGTTCTTAAGAAACAGAAGAAGAAGAAGAAGAAGAAGAAAGGAATTGCTGTTGTTCTTACATCAGAGGATCTCTACGAACAATCTGAAGATGAGGCTGGTGTTGAAGAAACTGCTGTTGAGAATGCGGAAAAGGAGGCTGCTGATTTGGACAAGCTGGTTGATGAAGTTGTTGAGAGGATGCAGACTGAGGAAGCTACTGATAAGAAAGCTGCAGAACAAGGAGAGTTAGAAGAAGTACAAACTGAGGATGAAGAAGCTTCAGAGGAAGAGCAGGAGGAGGCTCAGAACAAAGGCAAAGGAATAGAAAAATCTTCAAAGCCTTGAAACCTTATCTCTCTATTATTCTCTTCCTAGGTCCTGAAGTTTTGTTGTCAATTTTTTTTTCTTTTAAAATAATAAAACACTCTGAACAAATCCTACTTCTCTTCTACTATTTTTATGAAAGTAAAAAAGGGGGAGAAGATTGAGTTTTGTAATAATTCATGGATATTGCAGGATGGTTGGATGCTATCTATGCTATTCTGTGGTTTTTTCTATTTTGATTCAGTGGTATATGTTATATGAGATTCTGTGAATATTACTTATTGAAAGTGTGATTGTGCAGATGGTAATGCAGCTAAGATACTCTAGAAGGGCGGGGGGGTTGAATAGAGTATGCTAACTTGGACCTACGTCTCTACCTCAGGGATCTTCTCCCTGCTGTATTTTCAACACAATTCTTATCAATCAAAAGCTAAACCCTAGATCTCAAGCACAGAGAATTGCCTTACTCTGTTACAGGTTGTGGTTCTCCCTAACCTATCTTGTACCTGCTCTAGCTAACTGATTAACTAATAATTATCTGTTGTTCACCTTGAACAATCCTTGAGAATGAAGATAGAAATATTACAGAAATGATCTACCAATGAAGTACAATACAGAAGAACACTTAAAGTGTAGAAACGGCAATGGAGTTTGCAGTGATCTTCTGTGAAATGGATTGTGAGATGAATGAACTTCTTTGATGCTTTTTCAATCCTGAACTTTGTCTCTCTTTTGGCCAGTTGAGTATTGTATCATGTTGCTTCAGAAAAGAGCTCTATTTAAACTTCAAAAAGCTCTTCAAATCTTCCCAGATTTTCAGCAACAAATCTCCTATTTTGCAGGCAACACACTTTGACTCTTATACAATCTTCTCCAACGATTAAGTGATCACAATCTCCAGAGATAATGTCGTGATCTTGCATTTGAATAGATTGAGAAGCTGTCAAGTCATTCAGATCAAACACAGAATCATCTTCTCAATTATTTCCTTCCCTGCATAACTCACATTAGGAAATAATCTCTGCAAACTAGGAAATAAAATTCCCTGAAAAATCATGGGCAAAGATATGATATTCAATTTTCAAACCTGTTAGAATAATTTGTCTTTCATCATCAAATAACAGTAAATCCAACATATGAAGGAGAGAAAGGAAATCAACTTAGACGAGTTTACAGAAAACTCCCCCTGAGAATGTTCATATAGGTTAGACAGTTTCAAGGCTTTGAATCCAATTTGAAGGCCTTGAAAATAGATTTCAAGCATGTGATAACTGATTCAAGGCTTTGAAAGCTGATTCAAGGCCTTTAAATAGTTAAACTATTTCAAGACTTTCCCAACCTGATCAAACAATCCCCCCCTTGATGAAAGACAAAACCAAATTCTGTTTGATCCTTAGTCTCTGCAAAAAAAATATTGATTAGTTCACAAGTCTTGTTAACACAGTAATTCCAAAAAGATCCAACTTATTCAATTGAGAAACAGAAAATAAAAAGTTCAGCAGATAAGTCCTAAAACCTAAAAAAAAACCTAAAAACCATAGAATTTCTCCCCTTTTTGACTTTCATCAAAAAGTTAAATAGGATGTTGGATCAAGTGTCTAGATAATTTTGAAAATAAAATTTAAAAACTTAAAAAAAAAGAGAGAGAATTGGGAAGAAAGAGTAGGCAAGATTAAGGGTTTGGGTCTTTGTTTCCATATTGATCTCCTTCTTCTTCATCACAGTCTTCAACATCACTCTTATCCTGTTCTTCCTGTTCATCTTCTTCCTCACCAGCACTAGTCACTTCTTCAGTCTTATCCTTTGTAACAGCCTTTCGAGATTTCTTATTTTTCTTCAAAGTATCAGAAGATCTTCTGAGTCAGGACTGTTGACTTCACCTCCTTTCTGAGCAGCTTGTTCTACCACTTGTTTTCCCTTATCTTTGACTGGAGCAACCTCTTCCTGGTTTGAATGTTCACTAGGAAGATTCTTGTCAGAGTAACCCTTCTTTGTACGTCATCCTTAGGAACATCAAGCAAAGTCATGCTCCTGAAGATGCTTTCCACCATGTACTTAACTTGCCCCATATCTGTTTCAAGACCATAAACAGTTTCTTTTATCTCTTCCATATCCAACTCCAAACCATCAAGTCTCTAATTTTCTCTAGGCTGAGAGGTCTGACTTGAAGTGGGAGTCAAGGTCTTGGGCTTGAGAAACTTCTTTGCACCCAGTGTTCTGCTTCAGTCAAGTCTGAGTACAACTTCCAAACCTTTTCTTTATTCTTCACTACTCCAATGTTCTCAAAGGCCTTCTCATTAAGCATTCCCATGCCAGAAGTGACTGATTCCTCTCCAGCAGTTGGAATTTCAAAGTTTTCAAAGTACAATGTGAGCAGATTTGCATAGGGAAGAGGATGCTTTGATTGGCATGGCTAAAGAGCATGTGTTCAAGTACAAACTTTGGAAGATCAATCTCATAGCCATGCATGATCAGATACATGATGTGAAGTATTCTCTCAGTCACCAACTCCTTAGACTGTTCTCTGGGAAATATACACCTTGCCAGAATAGTGTGAAGGACTTTGGCTTCAACATTTAAGACATAGTGCGTCAATTGTTTGGCTGTGGTGGGAGTGTTTGGTAGGTAGAACTCTTCTTTGGCTAGTTTCATAATTCTGTCCTTGGTGGATGATTTCTTGTGTCATAACTCTTGGGACACCCTAGCACATTGGCAAACTCAGAGTGGTCCAATTCAATCTGTATTCCAGCAACTCTAGATTGAATTACCAAGTGTGCTGATCTCTTAACTTGTTTCATGTTAAAACAGAAGAGTCTAGTGAGTCTTGCGTAGGCTAACTCTTTAGGGTTCAACATAAACCACAGAGAACTCTTCTTTAACATAGAGATGCACTTAAGATTCATGTGTTCCACCCTATGCATATTGATCATACTATAGAAAGCAATAGATCCGGAAGCAAAACCATCTAACCACTGACCTTTGGAGGTGTTTGAGACAAACCAGGTTTCATCAGGGGTTGGGGTCTTTGAGTAGACTTGCAGAGCCCTCTCCATATGATCTTCTGGCTGTTCTTCTGTCACATTCCCTTTCCCTTTTTCAGCTCGAATTGCCTTCTTTACAGCCATCCTTTTCTGCTGAGAAGAGGATGTTTTGTCATCCTTCTTCCCTGTTTTTGATGCATCTATAGACTAGAACGGATCCTTCTCCTGTCTCCCCTTGTTGGACACAGAATACACTCCATAGGATCCTGAAGTAGTGTCTGAGTCTGAGTCTGAGTCTTGAATGAGGATTTAATTTCCTTTTCCTTTGACTCCCGTGTCTGCATTTTTCTTGTCTCTCCTTGGGCTTCCAATATGGATTCCCTTATGCTTTTCTTGTGTAGAAACTATAGTCTGTTTCTTCTTTGCTGGAATCTGGTCCTTTTTCACCATCTTCTTGGGTGGTGAAGATTCTTGTTCTTCATCAGTAAAGCTCTTTGATTCTAAGTCTTCACAAATAGTTAGAACCTTTTCTTCAGCTACCTTTCTCTTCTTCTCAGAGCTAGGTTTTGATCCTCCAGCCATCTTGATTCTGTCTGAAGCTCTCCTCGAGCTCATTAGGGTTTGGGAGAAGAATAGAGAGAGGTAGTAATGATACAGAGAGAAGAGAATAGAAGAAGATAAATACTAAAAGTGCTTGAGTTTAAAAAGGAAACTAAATCATCTCTTTGATCTGAAAAGATCTGAATAAATCAGAGGAGATTCAAATCTTTTAGTCCGTTGGAAATAAATAATTTAATACTATATTTGGCTAGGGGCTATATTGTGAATATATCTACAGACATATCACCCAATACAGAATGATCCAAGTTTATTGACTACTAGAATACCAGACTTATTTTCAAGGCTTTGAAAAGGTTTTCAAGGTCTTGAAAAGCTATAATATTGGAACAGATAAAAATCAAAGCTTTGAAGTGATTTTCAAGGCTTTGAAAATCAGTTCAAAACTTTGAAAACACATACAACTTACCTTTCTTACATGATGCTCCCCCTAAACCAATGCATCTTTATTTAGCATTCCCAATTCCAATCTTAGAGCTGAGAATCTCTCATCTTCTAATGGTTTAGTGAATATATCTGCAATTTGCATGTTAGTAGCAACAAATTCAAGAACAATATCACCTTTCTCAGCATGATCTCTGATGAAATGGTGTCTGACATAAATTTGTTTGTTTCTTGAATGTTGAACTGGATTCTTTGTAATTAAAATTGCACTGGTGTTATCACATTTGATAGGTATGCTTCTGAAATCAAATCCAATGTCTCTTAGCTGTTGAGCAATCCATAGTACTTGTGAAGAATGTGCTCCTGTAGCTATATATTCAGCTTCAGCTGTTGATAGCGCAAATGAAATCTGTTTCTTGGAATGCCAACTGATCAAGGATGATCCAATAAATTGGCAAGTTCCTGAAGTGCCTTTCCTATCAACTTTGTAACATGCATTGTCAGCATCTGAAAAACCATACAAAGAAAAATTATAGTGTTTTGGATACCAAAGACCTAAGTCTTTGGTTCCATTGAAATATCTGAAAATTCTCTTCACAACACTTAAGTGTGATTCCTTTGGATCAGCTTGAAATCTAGCACACACGCATACACTAAACATGATATTTGTTCTGCTTGTTGTGAGATAGAGTAATGATCCAATCATACCTCTATACTCCTTTACATTGACACTCTTACCAGATTCATCCTTGTCTAAGGATAGTGTAGAACTCATAGGAGTCTTGGCTTCCATACATTGTGACATGCTATATTTTCTTACCAAGTCTCTTATGTATTTGCTTTGATGCAGAAAGATGCCCTTCTTCATTTGATGTAATTGAAGTCCTAGGAAGAAATTTAGCTCTCCCATCATACTCATTTCAAATTCCCTGCTCATAATACTTGATAATTCTCTGCACAGTTGATCATTAGTAGCTCCAAACAAGATATCATCAACATAGATCTGAACTACAAATAAATCTTTCTTATGAGTCTTTATAAAAAGGGTCCTGTCCACTAGTCCTCTTTTGAAATCATTTTCAAGCAAAAACTTTGACAATCTTTCATACCAAGATCTTGGAGATTGTTTTAAACCATAAAGAGCTTTGTCAAGTTTGTAAACATAATCTGGAAACTTGTCATTTTCGAAACCAGGAGGTTGTGCAACATAAACTTCTTCTTGTAAGTAGCTATTCAAGAAAGCACACTTTACATCCATTTGAAATTATTTCATGTTCTTGTGAGATGAAAAAGCAAGCAAAATTCTAATTGCTTCTAACTTTGAATCTGGAGCAAAATTTTCCTCATTACCAATACCTTATTCTTGGTTGTAACCTGGAGCAACTAACCTTGCTTTGTTTCTGATCACCTTGCCACTTTCATCCAACTTATTTCTGAATTCCCATCTGGTACCAATGACAGACTCGTTTGTAGGGGGAGGAACAAGGTTCCAAAACTTATTCCTTTCAAACTCATTGAGTTCACTTTGCATAGCAATGATCCAGTCTGATTCTTGTAAAGCTTCCTTCTGTTGGGTTTTGACGTAGGTCACGCAGCGGAATAATAAAAAAATTATCCTAGTCAAATCCCACCAAGGAACACAGGTGAAGCATCATAACATGATGAAAGGAATAAAAGTTACCTCAGCCATACCAGGCTGGTGACAATCACATACAAAGAATAGTATCTTTGTCTCTACGGTATCCACACGAATTGACCTCAACCGGGCTTCTTCTCCAGTGGTGCTAGCAATCTGAGAAGAAGGATGAACTTGGACGAGCACGGGCAGGATCAGATCCATCAAAGTGGCAAGGAAGAGACACGGAATCGCCATTTCGTGGGCACAAGAGAGGGGCGGCACCAAGAAGAGCCTACGGCTCCATGGTGGGTTGCTAGGGTTTTGGCCGAACCCCTATGGGAAGAAAGCTTCTTTTCTTCTTTTCTCTCTAGCTCTCTAGTGAAATGTGGTGTGTAGGAATAATATTTGAGCATGAATTTTCTTAGCCTATAAGTCCTATTTATAGCTAGAGAAATTCCTCTTTGTCCAAAAGTCCAACAATGTGGGACGAATTAAGTATGAACTCTCATAGCCTACAAATCCTATTTATAGCTAGAGAAATTCACCTTTGCCCATAAATCCACCAATGTGGGACTAGTTACATTCTAGCCTTCAATTGCTCTTTTGTCCAACTAATGAGCACAATTTACACTTTAGTCCAATTAATTCATTATTGCAATTTAGTCCAACTAATTAGCAATAATACCACCTTGATCTATTATTGTGTATGACCTCCTAGGTTCCTAATTACGTTGGCAGTAATAATAATTATTACAAACATTGAGCGGTATCTAGGAATACATCTTTTTTCCCATGTAATAGGAATGTCAGTGATCTGACTAACCTCTGTGACCAATGTTACAGTGTTATATAATCCCTTTATCTCATCTATCCGGATTGGAAAGAAGACATGGAGTGTCACACTTGTATATACAATCCATTGTTTCTCTATCTGTGAGTAGACTTAGATAAACAAATAACATTAATATCCCATATTCATTTATTTGAGCATGGCCATGCATTTTTCTAAGTCTCACTCATCGAGTGGCCATGGATATTTCTCCCGTCATGTGGGAGGGAAAAATCCTCTCTACATCACTACGATCTCTCATCTTGCTTCATATCATGTCTGATTAAAGCCTTTATAGTTACCCAGTTACGGTGTAATGTTTGACGATATCAAAACATGATAATTCACAACTAGAATATCTAGTGACTTTAAGTCTAAGGATCACAACACCATTGTCACTATGAGAAGTGCTTGTGACATTCACATAACTCACATGTAGCCTTCTCATGGTGGGTCAATCCAGTACCCATTACTCCTAATGTGTACCCATGTGTTGGATCGTGATATCTCCATATCAATCCAACCCCATACTATTCTTTAGTTGATCGTCCTTTAATCAATATATTTGACTAGGGATATTCAAGAATATAACCTTTATATTCCAAGGACTTCATTCATGTTAACATATCTCCACATTGATAATACAATGAATAGTAAGTCCATTAAATGTCCCGACAAATTGATTGCCTCTAGGGCACAATTCCAACAGTCTCCCACTTGCACTAGAGTCAATCGGGTGCATTATGTGTATTGACCTATTGCAGCCCTCACGCATTCACTACGCAAGAGGTAAGAGAGACATATGCAGGTACTTGCATATATTCACATCTCCTCTATCGACAATCGAATGAGATCGAGAATTTTGAGTATTTTCATCTAATGAAACAATACACTCAGTCCCTCTGTGATAAAATCGACAACTGAATCTTGTCTGGAACTAAGGCAAAACACAAAACCTTACTACATCTGAAATCATCCTTGTTGGATTGGAAGATCGCATCATTGTAACTCCTTACAGTGATCCCTTCCTATCCTCCATGTATCAAGAATTCATCCTTAGTTCATCTAAAGTACGTAAGGATTTTTCTTGATCAATATCCAATGACTCTCATCTGGATATAAATGGTATCTTTATGTCATTCTCAAATGACATGTATAGCCCTAGCACATAACATGGCGTATCCTATGAATCTTATTCATACGGTCCCTCACAATCTAATTGGGTAGACAATTAGTATTCCAAATACCAACTCCATGTGACATAGGTAAGAATCCATATTCTTTCATGTTGAACCGTTTCAACACCTTTGTCTTTATATGCACTTTGAATTAAGCCGTACAACATTATTGATCTATCTCCATTGATTTTATAAGTTGCTTCGCCTAAGTCATTTCATTGAAAATCGATTCCCTAGACAATATTTACCAGATTGCAGAGTAGGGACATCATTCCCAATGAACAGTATGTCAACCATATACAAGACCAGAAACACAACTTTGCTCCCACTAACCCTCTTGTAAACCCAAGCTTAATCTTCATTCTTGATGGAATCAAACCATTTGATTTCATCATTGAATTGAAGTTTTCAACTCCAAGAAGCTTGATTCAATCTGTAGACAAATTGCTACAAGCAAGATGCGAATGGATGGAATTAAGCATCGCAACTGGGAAAAGATTTCGTCATAGTCCATACTATGAACTCATAGGAAACCTTTAGCCACAAATCGTCCCTTAAAATTAATCATATTATTATCCATGTTAGTTTTCCTCAAAACCCACTTGCACCCTATGGATCATACCCTTTAGGTGGTTCCAACAAAGCCCATACTTTGTTGGTATACATGGTTTCCATTTCACATCTCGTGGCCTTAGGACATTCTTGAGAGTTTGGCCCACTCGTACCCTTCTCATAGGTTGTCGTCTCATCTCCATGAGCAATATATCAAAGGGTTATGAGAAATCCGTATTTCCATAGATCCTTGACATATCCTACCTAACCTACGAGGTTCTTGTGCTACTTGAGTAGGTTGCTCCACAACATCTTGTGATCCTACTCATGTTCCATCAAAGGATGAATGTTTTGTTGTGGTTCTTGAACTCCTTCAAGTTCTAATATCCTCCCACTGTTTCTTTTAGAGACAATCTCTTTCTGGAAACACAGTGATTCGAGCAACAAAAACCTTGTCCTCGATTGGATTGTAGAAATAATATACTTTCGAACATTCCACAATATATATTTATGCGAATCAGGTCCAAGTTTATCTATAAACGTTTTACATAAACTTCACAATCCCAAATATTTATGAAATACTAGGAAACCTCCCAGCCCATATCACATATGGTGTATTCATAACTGATTTTGATGGAACTAGGTTAAGGGAGAAATTTGCTATAAGTAGAGCATAGCCCCAAATGTAAATTGGAAGTCCTATTTGACACATCATAACCGAACCGTGTCAAACAAGGTTCGATTCCTCCCCTTAGACACGCCATACCATAATGGTGTTCTAGGTGGAGTGAGTTTGCATCATATCCAATACTCCTTTAGATGCTAATCAAACTCTTGACTCAAGCATTCACATCCACGATCTAATCGTAGAGTCTTGATACTCTTGCCAAGCTAGTTTTCTACTTCATTCCTGAATTCCTTTCAACGTTTCAAAGAATTCTTATTTGTTCTTCATGAGACCCAAATCCATATTTACTGAACAAGCAAATATGATGAAGTACCAAAACCATCTGTAGCACTTGTTCTTAGTGGTTCACATACATCAGTATGTATGAGTCCAAAAGATCATATCTTTGCCCAATAAACAAGTCTCACATCTCTCACATGATTCATAATCAAATGAGTCCAGAAACCCATTCATATGGAGTCTAGAAATGCGTTTTACGTGACCTAAATCACAATTCCAAAGTTATATCTTTAATGTTATAAATGAAATTATCATGATCAAGGATCTACAATCCATCAGACAAATTAGCATTACAATAATGCATTTTATTAAAATAAATGGAACAACATTTGTCCATTATTTTATTAGGAAAATCTTTTCTTGTCTAATTCATGAATAATTCCAAAAGGTAGAGATAATTTCCTACGGTTAATTCAGCAATCCTTGCTTCATCGCTCCACGTGTAGGTGTACATCTTCCAATTGTCTACATCTCTTGAGATCCTGCGCATTTCTATAAATGTGAGATCCTCGTCTAGTATCAAATACCTACGATCATGAGATATACACATTGGCCTTTTATAACAAAGATACCTTAAATTGGAATTCATAATTCTCTTTTCCTTCCATAAACTTTGGGCAGTTCCTCTTCCACTACACCACCCTTTTGGCTAGCATTTTGTTCAGTGGTTCTCAATCATATTGAGTAAATCGCCTATGAACAAAACTCTAATTGCATCCAATGCTCTTGGTCCAATTGGGAGAATAACTCCTTATTCTTTATCTATATTATAGATAACTCCCATCTTCTAAGCTTTAAATTTATTGAAATAGCTTAGTTGCGTTTGATCTCTTGCTTCATCAATTACACATTACTAGCTTGTGTCGTCGCGTCACATCTTGATGAATCAAGTGGCCATACTTTGGCAAGCCCGAGCTTGATTACATCTTGATCATGACGAGTGCTAAGCAAGAAAAGTTAAAACGCAAACGGAGCAACACTTCAAACCTATCATGTATAGCCAGCTCTTGAAAAGAGCTTCTTTAAATATATGATCGTATCATACGCCTCCATGTTCTCATCTTGCTTCCAAAGCTCAGAGTTTATGGTAGCTAACATGAGAGAAGTAACATCCAAAGAACCATTCTTTAATGTCCCTTCCATTAGGTTTTAGTGTATTTTGGTAGTTGGTGGAAGGAAATTTTATACTCAAGCATATATTGCAATTTCTTTTTAATTTGAGAATAATTCTCAATTTCTATACCAGTTTATTAAAATAGATTCTAGACAATCTGTTCTTCCTAAGGACATAGCGATAGAGTCGAGTTTGTTGGTTCAATGCCATAGGTATTCAACACAAAATGATTATGCAAAATATTTGTGATGTTTTAACTATATTTAACAAGGACTTAAATTATTAAATATAGGTCCCACTATTTTTTCTCTGATTAATATCCCTCACCATTAATGCGGAAAATAATATATACTTTCTAGTGGGCCAAGATCCATATTTCACCTGCTTTGGCATGTCACCCAAGAATTGGTTATTTAGGTAGGATCACCTTCCAATTGCGTCCTTATGCAACTCTTGGTGCAACCGGGCAAATAACTCCTTATTTATCTATGTCATTGATAATCCCAATTGCTATGCCTGTAAGTCATCAATCCAATTGAAACTACTTAGTTACTTTTAAGCTCTTACATTAACAATCACACATTACTTGCTTGTGACGTCCGCAACACACCATGGTAAATTAAAATCACCTTGCTTTGGCAAGCCCGAAATTAAGAAACCATGATCATGAAGTGTGTCAAAAGAAGTGAAGGCCAAAATGTAAGTTTTCCGTTGAGGGATTTTAGTTGTCATTACTTAATTGTTTGGTTGATCACATCAACATTATCTACTTATTTGGATTGGGCAATCCACAATAAAAGACAAAACTTGTTTATTATTATCTTGTTACGTTTTGCATGCATCATCCATACATGAAAATAAAAAAAGACATAAATAATAAAAAACAACAAAAAAATTAACGTGGCATGAATATGGCCCATAAGACTAAGATATTACCAAGCCAATGATAATATCTATGTGCCCTAAAGTGACAAGCTCATCTCCATGTGCCTCCACCATAGTTGCGCGTCCTAGGTGTGCAAGTCCTCCATCGTCTTTGTGGCTTCTTGGTTCTTTGGTCTTCTTCTCCATGCTCTTGACTATTATATAAGTATCTAATTCTAGCTATCATCTAAATTAAATAAATAAATAAAACCTCACATGTCGTGAAGATGATCAGCTCGCAGGCCGTAAAATTAGCTAACTATTACATTAATTTGATCAGCTCGCAGGCCGTAAACCAAACCACAATAAGTAAACATCCACAACCTAGTCCATATCCATCCACTATGCAACAAAAGCACATAATACAGTTAAAACCAATTTTTAACGTGCTTGTTCAATTTTTTTTAATTAAATTGGGACACCAGGGGTAAAATTGTCAAAATGGTTGCGCTAGTCAAACTAGCCGAACCGAGTTGACACGCCAAACTGGGCCCACCCGGTCGGACCAGCCCGCCCGATCAAACCGGTCGTCTAGCCGAACCGGCCAGGCCGGTTGGCTTGGTTGGCGCTCCAAAGGGAGAGGACGGCACCTCCTTGGCCGAACCCCTTGTGGGTTTAAATCAATTTTTGCTCCATCCCTTCCTTGGCCAAACCCCAATGTGGGACAAAAATACCTTTTCTCCCTACATTGTGCCCAAACCCTAGCTTTATGTCACCAAATAATTTGTACATCATATGTACATGAAAAACACTAATTTTGACATCCTTTGTAAAATTAGCTGATTTCGTCATGAATCATATTCATCGCGTATCAAAATACGCATATTAATTTTATTACAGTTTACGGTTAAACTGACAGAAACGGTAAATACTGACAAATTTAATATATCAAATATATACCCATAATTCATTACTTTCACATCATATGTAAAATAATTGAATCTACACATGAATCAAATTTATGGTGCATCATAATACGCATATCCGTTTTGCTACAGTTTTACGGTCGATCTGACAGAACGGTGTAAAACTAATAAAATTAATAAAATAGATAACCACATAAAATCATGTTATGCGCTATCGACCTGTGGCTCTTATACCACTATTGAGTTTTGACGTAGGTTACGCAATAGAATAATAATTTTTTTATCCTACTCAAATCCCACAAAGGATCACAGGTTAAGCATCATAACATGATGAAAGGAATAAAAGTGACCTCAGCCATACCAGGCTGGTGACAATCACATACAAAGAATAGTATCTTTGTCTCTACGGTATCCACACGAATAGACCTCAACCGGGCTTCTTCTCCAGTGGTGCTAGCAATATGAGAAGAAGGATGAACTTGGACGAGCACGGGCAGGATTAGATCCATCAAAGTGGCAAGGATGAGACACGGCATCGCCATTCCGTGGCCACAAGAGAGGGGCGGCACCAAGAAGAGCCTACGGCTCCATGGTGGGCGGCTAGGGTTTAGGCCGAACCCCTATGGGAAGAAAACTTCTTTTCTTCTTTTCTCTCTAGCTCTCTAGTGAACTGTGGTGTGTAGGAATAATAGTTGAGCATGCATTTTCTTAGCCTCTAAATCCTATCTATAGCTAGAGGAATTCCTCTTTGTCCATAAGTCCAACAATGTGGGACTAATTAAGTATGAATTCTCATAGCCTACGAATCCTATTTATAGCTAGAGAAATTCACCTTTGCCCATAAATCCACCAATGTGGGACTAGTTACATTCTAGCCCACAATTGCTCTTTAGTCCAACTAATGAGCACAGTTACACTTTAGTCCAATTAATTCATTATTGCTATTAAGTCAAACTAATTACCAATAATCCTACCTTGATCTATTATTTTGTGTGACCCTGTAGGTTCCTAATTACGTTGGCAGAAAATAATAAATATTACAAACATTGAGCGGTATCTAGCAATACATCAATGCTCCCAAGTAATAGGAATGTGAGTGATCTGACTAACCTCTGTGACCAATGTTACAGTGTTATATAATCCCTTTGTCTCATCTATCCGGATTGGACACAAGACATGGAGTGTCACACTTGTATATCCAATCCATTCTTTCTCGATCTGTGAGTAGACTTAGATGAACAAATAACATCAATATCGCATATTGATCTTATTTTAACATGGCCATGTATTTTTCTAGGTCTCAATCATCGAGTGGCCATGGATATTCACTCCCATCATGTGGGAGGGACAAATTCTCTCTACATCACTACGATCTCTCAGCTTGCTTCATATCATGTATGGCTAAAGCCTTTATAGTTACCCAGTTACGCTGTAACGTTTGACGATATCAAAACATGATAATTCACAACTAGAGTATTTAATGACTTCAATTCTAAGGATCACAACACCATTGTCACTATGAGAAGCGCTTGTGACATTCACATTACTCCCATGTAGCCTTCTCATGGTGGGTCAATCCAGTATGCCATTACTCATAATGTGTACCTATGTGTTGGATCGTGATATCTCCGTATCAATCCAACCCCATACTAGTCTATAGTTGATTGTCCTGTTAATCAGTATAGTTTACTAGGGATATTCAAGAATATAACCTTTATATCTTAAGGACATCATTCATGTTAGCATATCTCTACATTGATAACATAATGAATAGTAAGTCCATTAAATGTCACGACAAATTGATTGCCTCCAGGGAACAATTCCAACACCTTCACAGTTTTAGGTTCTACAAGAGAGATAAAAGAATTAAAAGCACATAAGTTCTTCAACTGTGATCTAGTTTGTGTCCGAGTGGTTGGATCTGAAATGATATTATCAACTAAAGGAGATGAGAGATATTTGAATTTCTTTCTTGGAGACCAGGGTTCAGGTTCTCCATAGATCTTCTCTGGTCTTGAAGTTGTGGCTTTGTCACTGATATCCTTCTGATCATCTTTTTCTAGGCTTTGAGGCTTATTTTCAAGGCCTTGAGCACCATTTTCAAGGTCTTGAAAATGTCTTCTGTTTTCTTCTGAGCCTTTCTTGAATCCCAGTGAATTCTCAGTTTCTTCCTCTGATTCATGCTTGTTCAAATTCAAGTCAGCAAAATTTTGACTCAAAGAACCATCATAGCTTTCATCAAAAATAACTTAAATGCTCTCTTCAACCAGTTTGGTTCTTTTATTGTAAACTCTATAAGCTTTGATATTCAGAGAGTAACCAAGAGAGATACCTTCATCACTTCTTGCATCAAACTTACCAAGATTGTCTTTTCCATTGTTATGGATAAAACATGCGCATCCAAAGGGCCTGAAGTATTAAATATTTGGCTTCCTCCCTTTGAATAGTTCATAGGGGGTCTTCTTCAGTATAGGTCTGATCAAGCACCTTTTCAGTATATAGTTTGCTGTATTCACAACTTCTGCCCAATAATGTTTTGGCAGCTTGTTTTCAAGAAGCATTGTCCTTGACATATCTTCAAGAGTCATGTTCTTTCTTTCAACAACACCATTCTGTTGAGGAGTTGTTGGAGTAGAAAAGTTGTGAGTAATACCATGCTTATCACAGAAAAAATCAAATTCTAATTGATCAAATTCTCTACCATGATCACTTTTAATTGAAGCTACAGGTAGGTTTTTCATAGTTTGAAGTTCTCTGCAAAGCTTTGAAAATTCATAGATGGCTTCAGATTTTTCTTTGAGAAACATAACCCAAGTATATCTAGAAAAATCATCTACAACAACTAGCATATACCTTTTTCCTTTTGTAGTAGAGTTGTCATAGGACCACAGAGATCCATATGAAGCAGTTCAATGGGTGTAGTTGTACTTACAAACTTCTTTGGCTTGAAGGAGCTTCTGGTCTGCTTGCCCAGAGCAAAGGATTTGCACAATTCATCTCCTTTGAACTTAATGGATGGCAATCCTCTTACCAGGTATTTGGTAATCAACTTGTTCAAAGTATGCAAAATGATATGACCAAGCTTCCTATGCCAAAGTTTTGAATCCTCTTCAAGGCCTTGAGACACTTCAAACTTTCTCCTGCAACTTTGTTAGTTTGAAAAGTATAAACATTGTTTGATCTGGAGGCTGTGAGAATGCAATCTTCCGATTTCACATTTTGCACCACCCACTTCTCTTTATCAAAGATAACTTTGTTGCCATTATCACAAAGTTGAGATACACTAAGCAAGTTAAATTTCAAACCATCAACTAGATACACATCACAAATAGAGTTTTCACAATTTGTAATAACTTTACCAATACCAAGAATATTGCATTTGCCTTTGTCACCTAGTGTAATTGAACCTTCAGATTGCTCTTTCAATTCTGAGAAAAGAGATATCTTTCCACTCATGTGTCTTGAGAAACAACTGTCCATAAACTACTTCTGTTCTTTGATGTTGGTGACAACCTGCAAACACCAATCACTGCCTTACCGAGCTGTTAGACCAAGTGTTGAATTTGGATTCATACTCAGAATCAACCATGTTAGGTTGTCTAACCCCTTTAGTAACCCAAATCGGTTTAACTTGTCCTTTGAGTTGAAATGGAAAGGTGTTCCTCATTATGTGAGGGTCTCTTCTTCTGAAAGGACATGACATTTTAACATGACCAGTTTTGCAGCAGTAATGACATTTAAGAGAATTTATGTTTCCAGCTTTCACAAATCAGGTATTGTTCTTTCTTGGAAAGTTTGGATTGAATCCAATAACAGCTTTGTGAACAGACTGTGAGCTCCCTTCAAAAATCAAGTTCAACTTCTGTTCTGATCCAACAAGCGTAACTTTGACCTATTCAGATTCTTGAAGTTTCTCAGTAAGAGTAGTCTTTTGTTAATCTAATTTGTCAACTTGATGTTTCAGATTAACAAGGTTGTTACTCATCAAAGAGTTCTAAGTGACTACTTCCTTGACTTGTTTTTCAAGGCTTTGAAACTGGTTTTCAAGGCCTTGAAATCACTGTCAGTTTTCTTCTGAGAGATTTCAAGATTCTGATTTAGGCAAACAAGCTGTAGGTTCTCTTTTGCTTTCTCATGAACTTTTTCTTTCAAAAGTCTGATCTCTTTCAGATAATCTTCTTCATTTAAAAGCATTGTTCTGAGATAATCTGAAAGAGCTTCTTTTGATTTTGAAATCAGACAGTTTACCATTACCTCAATGTTCTTCTCTGAACTATCATCATGCTTGGCCATGAAACATAGGTGGGCATGTTCTTCTTCAGATTCTGATTCACTTGAGCTATCTGAATCACTCCATGAAGCTATCATAGCTCTCTTTATTCTATCATGGTCTTTCCTTTGAAATATCTTGCTTTTCTTGTGTGGACAATCTCTTATCAAATGTCCTGCATCACCACATTCAAAGTAGTTCATAACCTTTGATTTATTTAATGAAGAAGACTTACCTTTGTACTCCTTGCTATTGGATGGTCTATTTATTTATCTATTGAAATCTTTGTTTCCAAAGTTTTTCTTCATTTTGAGAATTATTGTCAAAGCTTTGGAAATCAAAGCAAATGGATCTTCATCATCACCATCCTCAATTTCAAGGCTTTGAGTTTTCTCATTCTCTTTGACTTTGAGAGCTAAGTTCTAGACACTTTCAGGTAGCTCTCGATCAGCTTCATTCATAGATATTCATGTTTTAGAAGCTTCCCTTGTAGGTCATCAAGTTGTAGAGTTGAGAGATTCTGAGATTCTTCAATAGCTGTGGTCTTTGGTTCCCACTTTTCCTTTGGAAGACTTCTTAGAATCTTGCTCACCTTTTCTTCATTGGAAAAATGTTTTCCCAGTGAATCAAGGTTGTTAACAATGTCTGTGAACCTCTTAAACATGTCTCTGATAGATTCATCTGCATTCATCTTAAACAACTCATATTTCCTGAGATAGATGTTGATCTTGGTTTGCTTGACTTGACTGGTTTCTTCAAAAGTTACCACAAGGTTATCCCAGATTTCTTTGGCAGTTGTGCAGCCTGAAATCTTATTGAATTTATCTGTACTCAAAGAACAATATAAGATGTTAATAGTTTTGTAATTCTTAGAGAATTTCTCTAATTCAGAAGAGGAGAGTGAGTCTTCAGATTTGGGAGTTTTAATCCCATCTTTCTCTGTGTAGAAAGTGTGAGGTCCATTCTGAATAATGGTCCAAAGCTCTACGTCTTGATCAATGATGAACATTTTCATCAAAGATTTCCAGTGAGCAAAATTTTCTCCACAAAATAGAGGAGGTCTGTTAGCAGCTCTTCCCTGTGAAAGCTAGTGAAGTTCAAGGCCTTGAAATCAATTTCAAGCCCTTGGAATTAAATGCAGTCAGTAATGGAACAGTCAAGTCTTTTTCAAGGCCTTGAAAAGAGTTTCAAACCCTTCTAAACAGACAAGTTTGAATAATGTAAATACTGAGTAAGTAAATAAACTGTTGTAGATAGTGCTTTCTAGACAGGAAGATCTTAGCCACGTGGTGACCATCCAGCACACCTAGCTGTGCTCCACACACACTGTATCACCAGCCGCGCTGATCCACGTGGGGGCTGCGAGACAGGGCCCTCGCGTACTACCACACGGGACTTGTAGGGACTTAGTGGTTTGGAAGATAGAGTAAGTCCTGTTGCGCGCGAGCGACAACGAAGCCCGCGCGCGACCCCTAGTAAGTGCTTTGAGAGATTTATGGCACGAGCTCCATAAACCCGGTCAACCTGGTCAACCTCGTAAAGGTTCCGGTATACGCGGGTAACGTGCCGTAACGGTCCCTATATACGCGGACGAACGTGTCGTTGTGGTTAAGCTAATTAAGCCGCCATTAATGGGCGCATTAACCCACTACAACGGTCACATTCTCCGTTATATATAGGATCGTTAACCCTTCCATAGTCACCTGAGATACGCGGAAGCTCTGCCAAAATCCTGTCTCTGTCTCATACAGTGCTATTGTCTAACTCTCTCCCTACACACAACCATACACTTCCCCTGTTCCTTCTATCCCCTACTCTTGGTGTATATTGAATTCTCTCTGCAGGATTCTCTCGTACACATTTGGTGAACCCGACGTGAAACTTACCATTGCAAGCAACCATGTCTCATGAAGATGATGTCACCAACAGATCGCCATCCACGGAGACCACCTCGGGAGAGGAGACCCGTCACGCTTTTGTGGCCGCCGGAGAGACTCCGACGTTGGAGGCTCTGAACGACACCATTCAGAATCAGGGAAAGGCCCCTCACGCTCAATCCGCACAGATGGAGCAGATAATGGCCATTCTGGGAACCCTTGCTTCGAATCCTACGTCAAGCACTGCCGTCTCTCAGGGAGGAGGAATTTCCACCACCCAAGGGACTGGAGTGGCACTCATGCCACCTAATCCTAATTTGCAAACCCAACCGGCAACGGTGCAGCTGCCCTCGGTCCAGGGGCAGACGGGTCAAGTACCGCCTTTTACCGCACACACCCCTCAACCACCAACTGTGGCACCCAACTTGTCCGCTCAATATCCCTTGTCTTCTCCCCCGGCACTGTTGGGTAACGTGAGTTCGCAGTACGCTCCTAGCCCGACCGCGGCATATGTGTCGCCTCCGACTATAACAACCCTTCCTCCTGCTGCTGAGGGGAGTGCACCGGAGTGTATGACATCGCTGCGGCGGCGCATGGAAACTTTCTTGGCCAACCAACGGTTCGTTGATACCATCATCCCGAAGGTTGACAACGATCCCCCTATCCCACGCGAGATCTACCTCATGCCTAACCCTGCAGGGTACAAGGCTCCAAAATGGGACAAGTTTGAAGATGTCAACGGAAACGCCCACGAGCATGTCATGCGCTTCATCGATGTGATGGGGCCATATGGGGCTGATCCCAAGTTGCTGATGCACGAGTTCCCGAAATCTCTGGGGAACGTGGCCTATAAGTGGTACAGGACGTTGGAGGCCGGATCCGTGAAGACCTGGGACGACAGGGTCCAGAATTTCTATATTAAATTCTTCCAGGTGGAAGAAAGGTGAAAATGATTCACCTGTCTCGCATGTACCAAAAGCGCGAAGAGGACAGAGTGACATTCATCAAGAAATTTAGAGCCAAGTCCCTGGAATGCAGAGATGATGTGCTTGAGGGCAGGCTCGTGGAAATATGTCTGCAAGGCAGGCGAGACGAGTACAAAGGTATGCTGATCAACCTACAAACTCCTACCTTTTTAAAGCTAATTGAATGCACAAAGAACATAGAGCCTATAGTGGAGAGACAGAAGAAGAAGCACGGCCCTGAACGATCCCCAAGTGGAACTACCTTTAAAATTGGAAGGTTCAGCTACAAGAGGGGGCGCAAAGCTGAGGTTAATACGGTCTCGCCGCAAAAGCAGCCCAGGGTTACAAACTTGGATGCGCCACCTCTGCCATGTTCGGTGGAGGAAGCGATGGACTTGTGTAAGCAGTGGCGTAAAGACGGTATCTTGCCACCACTCGAAAGGATACCCTCCAAGGAGATGATGAGGGACCCATAGTGGTGCGAATACCGCGGAAAGGTCATGCACCCCACGGCTGACTGCAAGAAGCTCAGAAACATGGTGAGCCGGAAAATGAAAGATGGCGAGTTGATTGTCAGCGATCAGCGACAGGATGTGCGAAACAATCCACTGCCCGCCCATGCGGAGCAAGAGCCAAAAGGCAAAGAGGTGGCCATGATCGCGATTATGGACCTCGAAGAGATTGTGGAAGATGGTCTACCCATCATTGCCGAAGTCTACAATGAGTAGGACTACAGTATAGACACGGAGGACGAACGTGCCGATCGGATGAAGGGGTCGCACGGGTTTAGCAAGTTCTTCGATGAAATGAATTTTTCGGAAAAGTGACGAAAGGAGATAGCGAAAGCAATCCTAAGGGTAGAATAAGACTACAAAGAAGATATCGTAGTCTCCAACGGGAAGGTCGTCAGGGCATCCCGCTCCACCGAAAAAGTCACAACCTTCTCTGCAAGCGACAAGAAGACTGATGCGAGCCACTAGAAGCCTTTGTACATGACGGCAGTAATCAATGGTGTTGAGTTCAAAAGAGAGTTTGTCGACGGAAGAGCGGCAGTTAACGTGGTCTCGCTCAACACTCTAAAGCTGGCGGGAATCCCGGAACAGAAGATTGTCAGACGTCCATCCCCGCTGATGGGGTTTGGAAGCGACACCAGGATGACGATAGGATGGATCCGTCTGGCCGTCCAGATTGGCAAAATAAAATGTTCAGCCAAATTCTATGTCATCGATGCGAACACTACGTATCATATGATCATTGGCCGGGCCTGGATTCATCGCTTCGATGCAGTCCCCGCGACAGCCCACCCGGTGATGAAAGCTATCTGGAACGACAGAATAGTAGAGATACCCTCTTCGATAAATCCTTTTAATTTGGATGAGGCACACCTCACCGAGGCAGTGTGGTTCACTGAAATGGAAGATGAGCAAACGCCATCGCCGTTCAATCCCACTCCTTTGCCTCGATGGGAGGACATCAAGGATCAATCACCAGCAGGAGTAATGGTGACAAGGGAGGAGGCCAAGGAAAATTCGTCCGCGCGAGAAGAGGCACCACGAATTTCCTATCAGAGAAAGAATGTTTACACCCAGAAAAGGATAGTAAAACATGATCCCGAGGGCACAGATATAGAAAGCTTCTACGCTAACGGGAAGAAATGCTACCGCATATGAAGGTGCACGGGGATACCCCTATGCGAGCATGGGGATATCCCACTGCAAATCAACCAAATCGAGCATGTCATGGAGTTAGACAAGACGACACCAGACGTTTCGGAGGATAAGCTAAAAGAGGCACCCGAGTACATGGAGGATAAGCCCAAACCGCAGAAGCAGGAGCTGAAGGAAGTATTCCAAAGCCCAAGCGAAGAAAAGAAGAGGCCAGTATTTCTGAGTGCAGACCTCACGAGCGAAGAGGAAGCAAGGTTGCTGCAACTTCTGACTGAGTACAAAGATGTGTTTGCATGGGAATACGTTGAGATGCCCGGTCTGGAAACGAGCATCACCATGCACAGGTTAGATGTAATCCCATGATCTAAACCGGTAAAGCAGAGCACAAGGACCTTCAGGACGGAGATAAACGTGAAAATCAAGCAAGAAATTGTCAAGCTGCTGACTGCCAAATTCATCGAGCCAAATCACCATCCTTCATGGTTGGCTAACATCGTGCCTGTGGTGAAGAAGAATGGGCAGCTTCGCATTTGTGTGGACTTCCGAGACCTTAACCGTTCCTGCCCCAAAGACGATTTTCCGCTGGCCAACACTGATCTACTCATCGATTCGACCCCAGGTCATCGCATGTTCAGATTCATGGATGGCTTCAGTGGGTACAATCATATCAAAATGGACCCTAAAGACGCACGGAAGACCGCATTCATCACCCCAGTAGGGGTCTTCAATTACATGGTTATGCCATTCGGACTCAAGAATGCGGGCGCGACTTATCAGCGAGCCATGATGGCTCTGTTTCATGACAGGATGCACAAAGAAGTGGAGTTTTACGTTTATGACTTGGTCGTCAAGTCCAAGGACGAAGCGGACCACTTGGGGGACCTGCGGAAAGTATTCGAAAGATGCAGAAGTTTCCAGCTAAAGATGAACCCCATGAAGTGCACATTCGGAGAAACCTCGGGAAAGTTCTTGGGATGTGTAATACATCGCCAAGGCATCGAGCCTGATCCCGCAAAAGTATTAGCCATCACCAGCATGACGGCGCCACACAACTAAAGTGCTTTGAAAACATTCTTGGGGAAGTTGTCTTACTTGCGAAGGTTCATCCCTGCGATCGCATAAATAACCTTTTGCTTCAGCGATTTGCTCAAGAAGAATGCTGCGTACAACTGGACCACAGAACATGAGGCCGCGTTTGGAAGACTCAAGGACTTGCTGACGTCACAAAGGGTAATGATCGCGCCCCAGCTCGGATCGCCGCTTTTGTTGTACCTAACATCAACAAAGAGGTCTATAGGGGCACTTTTGGCTCAAGATTACGAGGGGCAAGAAAGGCTGATTTACTACATTTCTCGCATACTGTAGCCATCCGAATCAAGGTATACAGATATTGAGCGTCATTGCCTTGCTCTATTCTTTGTAATAGAAAATTTGAAGCACTACTTCGCCTCGCACAAAGTGGTAGTGGTTACAAAGAGTGACCCCATACGGTACCTCTTGACTCACACTTCTCCTGGCGGGAGACTGGCAAAATGGTATATGACCATCTCTCAATACGACATCACGAGCGTTCGACCGCGGGCAATCAAGTCGCAAGCGGTGGCAGATTTGCTAGCACAGTTCCCTGATAACAGCCACGAGCCGATGATCGAGGAAGAACTAGAGGGACCCGAGATATACGCAGTTGAGTTGCCTTACTTGACGCTTCATTTCGATGGGTCGTCAACAAGGAAAGGTGGAGGAATTTGAATAGTTCTGACTAAACCCGATGGAGAGGTCATACAAATGTCCACGAAAATCAATTTCGCAGTCACCAACAACGAAGCAGAGTATGAGGCTCTCATCGTGGGTCTTCGCGCAGCCCGGGCACTGGAAGTAAGCAATTTGACAGTTATGGGGGATTCCAAGCTAATCGTCAAACAAGCTTTAGGCCAGTATGGATTAAAAGAAGTAAATCTATTGCCCTACCGGACTTTGGTACGGAAGCTGGTGCAACAATTCAGTTATGTCAGGTACGAGCACAAACCTAGAGCAGATAATCGGCATGCTGATGCTTTGGCCACTCTGGGATCTAAGGTTAGTACAGACAAGTGCCCCGCGAGAATCTCGATTGAAGTACGAATGTCATCGGCGTTGACAGAGGACGCATGCGACGATGAATGCATGGATGATGCAGACTGGAGGAGGCCAATATTACACGCCATCACAGAGGGAACAAGTAAAGAAAACTGGGCATCCACCAAGGGATATTGTATACACGACAACACTCTCTACTACAAAGGCCCAGGTGGGATACTCATGTGATGCGTCTCGCAGCAGGAGGGAAAAGCGCTGTTAGAAAAGATTCACCAGCATACTTGCGGGGAAAGTAAGGTGTTAATCTATCGAAAAGCCCAATGGTATGGGATTCACTGGCCGGACATGTCAACGGCTGCGGCGTTAATCCAAGGGAACTGCGAGAGTTGCGCATTGATCAAGGACTCTCTAACAATATCTCTGGTCGATGATGACATGGATTGGAGGAAGCCACTCTTCGACTTTCTCAAACAAGGAATCGAGCCTGAGTCGAGAAAAGAAGATGAAAAGCTAAAGAGGAAAGCAGCCTGGTACGTGGTGCAAGGAATCACAAGAGGTGATGGACCTCTCTCACCAAGTGGAGCATCAAGGAGGTGCGAAACTATGCAGACAGCTTCTCAAAATTGGTTACTTCTGGCCACCATGGAGGCAGATTGTCGCGCGAAAGTAAGAAGATGCCAGGAGTGTCAATTCAAAGGCAACCTCGTACATGCTCCTGCCATATATCTACATGCGTTGGGGAGACCATGGCCATTCCACACTTGGGCTCTAGATTTTTTCGGCCCTATTCGACCAACCTCGCATGGGAACTAGATTATCCTCACTGCAACCGAGTTGTTCACCAAGTGGGTAGAGGCAATACCGTTGAAGACAGCGAATGCGCTCGCTGTAGTCCATTTCATCCAAGAGAACATCATATACAGGTTCGGGATTCCTAACACAATTCTCTCGGATAATGGCACCCCCTTCGTTAACCGACAAGTAGCCACAAAGCTAGTGGATTACAACATAAGGCAGATATGTTCTACTCCTTATTATCCAAAAGGGAATGGTCAAGCAGAAGCAACCAACAAGACACTACTAAGAATCGTAAGCAAGATGGTCGCAGACTATCACAAGAAATGGGCTGATTCTTTGAACTTAGCATTGTGGGCGTATCGAACTTCGCCGAGGACCCCTACAGAGGTCTCCCCATTTCTTCTATGCTATGGAGCTGAAGCTGTGGTGCCGACGGAGGTGAAAATCAACTCTGCAAGGCTAGCCTTCCATGCACTATATGAGAATCAGCGTGATCATGACTTGATCCTATTGGAAGAAAATCGAGAGCAAGCCAAGCGGACCAATAAACAGTACAAGGAGAGGATCGCTAGCGCGTACAATAAAACAGTCCAACGTCAAGATTTCGCGGTTGGGGACCTGGTTTTGCGCGCATCGGATCATTGCATGCGGGAGGCGGCTCACCCAAAGTTCGCAGCCAACTGGGAAGGACCATTCGGGGTCAATGAACTCTTTGACAGTGGCTACTGCAATATACATAGGCTGCATGGAACGGCCACAACCCCAAGCTGAGTCAACATGCGCTGGATTAAGAAGTATTATCCTTAACTTCTCTCCTGACATGCATCAAATTACAATGTTTATTCACGCCTAGTATTGCAATAAACTCATTTGTCGTTCCTCCCACATGAGGGATTTGTAACCTAGCCTCTCCCATATGAGGGACTTGTAATTTTGCCTCTCCCATATGATAGTATTTATAATAAAAGACTTCTCCCGTATGGGAAGAATTTTATGAGTTTGGCTGTATTTTATCGCTTCGTTTACCTCTCTGTTTCTTTTTTTTAACACCGAAAGCCTATCTGCTGAGATAGCAGCACTAAGCAAACGCGATCTTAATTGATCCCAAGCCTATCCGCCAAGATAGCAGCAATATTTACATATGATCTTAAGTGATCTTAAAGCCTATCTGCCGCGATAGCAGCACTATTTGAACGCGATCTCAATTGATCCTAAGACTATCTGCCAAGATAGAAGCACTAATAAAATATGATCTTATTTGATCCGAAGCCTATCTGCCGAGATAGCAGCAATACTTAAATTTGATCTTAAGTGATCGTAAAGCCTATCCGCCGAGATAGCAGCACTATGTAAATGCGAGCTAAAGCGATCCTAAAGACTATCTACAAAGATAGCAGCGATATTCAAATGCGATCTCAAATGATCTCAAAACTTATCTGCTAAGATAGCAGTTTTTGATTCATGAGCTTTATGATCTTTGAACCTATCTATTAGATAGTTAGTTAAAGCAGCAATACCCTGTGTAAAATGCAGAATTATTCAGGCAAATATCAAAACGCAAAAGGGTGAAAGAAACATAACTTGTTTATATAGCCAACTTGCATGCGATATTACAAACTGTTCTATCAAATGAAGAACAGTAAATACTCAAAACTGTATTTCATTAAGAGTCAAAGCGACTTACAATTTATCTGTCTAGATAGCAGCTTACAAGCGAAGGCTCATACTGAGCTAATTAAATAGTCAAAATGACTTACAATTCATCTAGATAGCAGCCTACAGGTGAAAGTTTTACAGAAAGGAGATTCTTACTGTAAAATGATCGGCCTATTGGTCCTAAAAAGAGCTATGCGACATAATAGCCGGCGAACAAAAATCTGTGACAAGAAAAGTCTTTCTATAAAATGAACGGCCTACAAACGCTACAAAAGCTATGCGATGCCATCTTCAAGATCCTAGGATCTGACAAGGCCTCTTTCTGGTCTTCACCCCAAGAGATATGCCAGATGAACCACCTATTCAGGCGGATGCGGCGGTGAAGAACAGGCAAGCAGCAACTCCTGGGGCAGGAGGCTATTTGTCTACGGAGACGAGCACAATGGCTCGCCGCCCCGAGTTCAAGAACGTGGAGGCAAATAGTTCTCCTCCGGGAAGGCTAGAGGAGAAACCCCCCGTTCATTACGAGTTTGTAAGAAGGTCAGTACAGCACTGCACCTCGCCGGAAAGCAGCCGGAAATACGACCTGCAAACATAATAGACGAAGAAAATTCTTCGAGCAAGCATGAGGTATTATGTGCATCTTCTTTACGATGGTTATGAAGATCAATAAGCTTCGTAAAGAAGATCTTGGAAGTTATTTCTATGGCACAAAACACAAACTCAGTTTCACAACTTGAATTTGCCATGAATCAACAAAAGGCGAGCGTTGAAGCCAGCAGTCGTAAGGACTCATGGCAAGCCACATCTTGGGATGAAGAACCCGAGCAGCAGAAGGCAGGGCTTATATAAGACCCTACATAGACCCTTCAGTTCCCTAGCTGAGTCAGCAAAGCTTGGAAAAGGGGTAAGAATCAATCACTTACGTCTAGAAAGAGGTAACAATCAATTACCCTACTAAAGGCTACGACGATTCGGTGGCATACCTTAATTAATGACGGCAAGTCATAATACGGATGGGCTTCCTACGGAAAGCGTGCTTATCTGATAAGTATTTAGCGCGAAAACCAAGGCGAATATGTCATCAGGTGACGTCATAATTGATACGCATAAAATATTTGAGCAAATCCCTGGAAGGGCAAAATAGGCATTCAAGTCTTGAATGAAAAAAGGGGGAGAAACCCTAGCAAAATTACAATAATGTTTTCCTTGTATCAAACAAATTATGCTTTGTTTCAAAATAAATTTTTGATCAGGGAGTCATCAGGAGAAAACATGGCTGATGTATCTCTCACTTGGTCCACCTCTCGCTTCAGCTGCTCGTACGTGGCATTCATCTCATGGAAGAGTTTGACAGCCTCTTCAGCCTTCTGCCTTTACTCCTCTACCTTTCGCCCCTCAGCTGTGAGATTGTGGAAGCCGCGCTTCAAATTCACAGCTGCGAGAATCTGGGTGACCCTGTTAACAAGATATCCGAAGCCCAGCTTGCCCCGAGCTTTTGCTTGAAGGCCTTGGCACATGCTGAAAAGCAGCTGCGCACTCTGAGGAGAAATGGTCGCAGGGGTGGTCGCACACAGCTGCTCCAGAATCCAGATGGCTTCGGTCAAGAACAGTCTTCTGTTAAAAGGCTCTATCTCTAGAGACCTCGCAAACGACCGAGGATAGGAGAGACGCATCCGAACTAGCCATCTACATCAGCTTGCTTCAATCCTAACAACGTTGATTCAAGTTTAGAACATGAAACTTGTCAATAAGTATGTAAATGCGAGTAATAGTAACGTACCAGTCCCTTCAAGAATTTCACGCAAAGAAGGAATGTGAATTGCTGGAAGGGCTGAAGTCTGTCCTCGCTTTATT
This sequence comes from Linanthus parryae, assembly GCA_023055425.1. Taxonomy (NCBI): domain Eukaryota; kingdom Viridiplantae; phylum Streptophyta; class Magnoliopsida; order Ericales; family Polemoniaceae; genus Linanthus; species Linanthus parryae. Next base: position 44,965,945 of record JALGPY010000009.1, read on the forward strand.
GCTCGTCTATCAGCTACGAGCTCTAGATCCTCATAGTTGGCAGGAAGGGTATAGGCCGCCACAGGCGCGATTACAGCTCCCACTTGCGAGCTCCAAAAACTCCATGCTTGGGGAACCTCTGGAAGCTCTATCTCTGTCGGAGGAATGGCAACAGTAGTAGCTGCTACTTGACCAGGGACTCCTTCAGGCGCGAGGGGCTCGCGAGACTCAGGAGCACTCATTTTAACATTCACATTTGCATGTGATGTTGTGTCTTCCACCACCTGCTCATGAATTAAGCCTCAGCAGCATCTGTCTCCACTTCCTCAGCTGCAGCATTAGTATCTTCCTCCATTAGCACGATGTCAGCTTCGATGTCATCAGATTCTTCAATGACATCCTCCAAGGGCTCTCCTGCATAATCGGCAGCTGCGACAGGCTTCTCGACATGAGAGCTGCACTCTGGAACATAAGACGCAGGGGGTTCGCTACTCTGTTCTGGCATGGCCTCCTCAGCATCGTCTGCGATACAAGACGGAAAATGTGAGGTAACCTGTATCACTCAATGTTTTATTATTTTGATAAACCAAGAGCGAGCACCTCCACGCGTAGGTGGCATTGTAGCATCTTCATCATATGCTAAAGACGCGACAGCATATCCTATTAATGTGTCTTCGTTAAGCACATCCTTAAGGTGAGCGTGACCTGGGGTGCGAAGAAACTTGTTATGATGGTAATTGGGTTGTTAAGCCTAGTTTACACACATCGCTTGAATGATTACCTGAGGGTTCACCGCACTTGCTTACTAGCCATCGGCGAATTTTCAGCTTTTGACAAGCCATGCTTTAATGCACCCCTAATCACTTCTTGATAAGTCACAGCGAGGTTAAAAATCTCACCTTATTTACCATCTACGATTTCCTCGAAATTCGCTTGAGCTTGCTCCAGAGCAGCCGCGTCTTCCTCATCGGCTTGAGCCGCATCTTCCTCATCGTCTTGCTGCACCAAGTCGTCAACGTGTTGCTCTTCCAAGCTCCTTTGCTTTATGCGTTCAATCTCATATTCTTCTCGCTTCCTTCTTCTTTCAGCAGCCTCCGCTGCTGTTCTTCTATACTCGGCAAGGATGTCCTCGTCTATGGTTTCGCTGGAAACCCCAGAGTGGGAACCCCTCTTCTGCCTCTTGGCCAGAAGGCCGCTGATGGTTTCTGCATCGTCATCTGCGAAAGAACAAATTGTTCAATAAAGACTGCGAGAGCTAAGATAATGAGAAGATAAGTTCGTTCGAGATACCTTCCAAATCTTCCTCTCGTATCTCACCTCTTTCTTCTTCTCTGTCATCTTCGACTCTCTCTTGTTCTTCATCATCGTCTCTTTCTCTCACCTCCCTCCTCTCATCCTCCTCTTCCTCTTGACCAAACAAAACAAAAGTCTCGACTGCGAGCTCTTTTTTCACCCTGCTTGGCATGCGACCCTTGCCTTTATCTTTAGAAGCATGGGACTTCGCAAGAGTGGAAGCTGGAGCACTCCTAGGGGAAGAGATTGTGATTCCCCTCTGCCTTAGTCTCTTTGCCCTTGGAGCAACGTCTGCGGGAGGAGACGGAGCGTTCCTAGGAGGAGACAGAGCTGGAGTGTTGTCTATCAGCGAGTCAGCAAATGCATTCATTACCTCGCGAATTCGGGCCTCGATTGCGGGAGCCATTCTCATTGCTAGCAGAATTGGATCACCCTGCCTTCTCGCAGCAACAATGGTGTTGATCAGCGACTTGGAGCGCTCACCAGATGCGAACCTCCTCACATAGCACTACAACAGAAAATGGAGCATAAGTTTCGACACATCAGAGTAAAGAAACTTAACATGCGCAAAGGAAATTGTTTACCTTGGCAAAATCTTTGCTGTACTTGATGACATGCGAAGCACCATCCCTAACTGCGGCCATTTTCTCATCAAGGATGGTAGAAGGGCACAAGTGGTTCTCATGATCCAGCAAGGAGTAGCACCCATACTGGGAGTCATCCAAACTGCAGTTAGGACGGAAGGGGAAGGAATTTCTCTTGATCACGGGAGCATTGCTGGGTGGAGGAGTCGACTGTGTCTCAAGTCTGGCCTGCAGGGTAGTCCAGTAAGCAACCCAATTCTTGGAGTAGCCACCTGCGTGGCCATCTGCAGTCTGGTCGAAGGGAAGGTTGCTCCTCATAATCGTTTGGCACTCCCCAGATAGTAGCCGCTTGTAGCAGCCCCTTACAATGGATCTAGGCCAGACTGATGGCACCAACGCATCAAAGCCAAACTGGGGAGAAACGCGAGTGGGATCGACATCCACTGTGATCCTCTCGTACCTGTGAGTGAGCTCACGAACACACTCTGCAAGAGCAGGAAGAGAGCTGCGATAACGCTCATGGAAGCGCTCATGACCCTTGAAAATAAGTTCCTCCGAGAAAGCAACAGGTCTGGCAGGATACAACTTCGGGAACCATCGCACATTTTCAATGCGTGTGGCATAAGGCCTAGCCGTAAACTTCCTGCGATCATCGCATATCAGGCTCCAGGTACACTTAGGAAAGTGGGTCCCAAACCATCCAGCAGCTCTTCCACTAGAGAGTTCATCCTCCGCACCAAGGACACACCATTTGCTGGGCTTAGAAGGAACGGGAGCATAGGGAGGCCATCGCTCGAAAACCCACATGGTCAGGAATGCGATGTTAACATAAGTCAACACATCAAGGCGACCGCGAGAGTCCTTGGTCGCTACAACCAGTTGGTCTAATCTATGATACATAGTGTCCAATACTAGAGGCCCAAGAGCGACTCTCTGACCAAGGGTTAGTTTCACAGCAAGAGGGAGGACATGGTAGAAAACCCCATCATGAGGGTGACCATCATTTAGGTACCTTGATAACCAGGCGCAGAGAAAAGCACACAAGTTCAGATGATGACCATTCCCATTCACATAATTCTTCTCCTTTGGGTTCTGGCTCAGGAGTTCTTGGTGATACTACTATTCGCATAGTCGCGAAAGAAGTACTGCACCCACTTGCCCCAGGTGTTCTTCGCAGATGTATCAACCAGCTGCCAGTCGGGAAGAAGTTTCGCAGGTGTCTACCGTGTGGAAATTTTCTTTACCTCTGAAAAGCATTCCTCCATCTGCTTGTACAGAGCAAGTTCTGCATCAGTCTTCAAAGGACTCAGAGGGTCCACCTCACCAACAGGAGAAAGATCATACAACATGTGTACATCTTCCAGAGTGGGAGCAGCCTCGAACCCAGCAAAGTGAAATGTGTGAGTTGCAGGTGAATAGCGCGACAGAAGGTTTAGAAGCATGGACTGGTCCAACTTCACGGCAGCACCCTTCATAGCACGGACTGCGAAATAGATGCCAGCATTTTTCAATGCGATGGCATGGTGGGTCAATACGTGGTCAATCCACTCATCCATAAAGTCCAATTTCTGAACAAACGCTTGAGTAGAAATTGCAGTATGGGGGAAAACCCCATTTTCAACCCCTAATCGAACCACATCCTTGGAATCGATCAATTCAAGCATGGCTGCGTTAACAGGTGGGGTCAATGTTTTCAACTCTTCAGAAGTAACGGGAGTTGGCAGGTTCTTCACCTTAACCCTAGCATGGTAAAAGTATTCTCCGCCCAAATAGGGGGCTTTCCGCCATAAGGTTTGGGGAAGATCAGGTATTTATTCGACTTCTTTAACGGGTTTCGTTCCTTTTGTCTTTTCCATTCCGTAGAAGAGCAAGAAAAAGGGGGGAGAAATACATACACTTCCAGTCTGAATTTGAATTCCAAGAATCAATTCGAATTTCAGTTTGAAGCAATTATGCTATGTCAAGAGAAGATGAACAGTTCAGTGCCAATTTCGGGTTTGACAGTTCAGAATCGTTTATATTGCTTGGAATTTCAGAATCCCCACATTCAAAATCGTTGCAATTCGGTGATTAGATCAGTTCTAGGTTTAAAGAACAAGACCTCTTTTGCAGTTTTCAACGAATGACATGCTTCAGATAGTCACGGGTTTGCAGATCCAATACAGTTCAAAGCATATATCAATATACTAAATGGAATTGAGAAAAGTCAACCTTGTTTTGGTAAAGCTTGCTTGGATGAAGCCAGTTGAAGGAGACGATTGACAAGAAAGAATTGATGATTGACTACTTGAATCTTCTCTTGAAGGCTTCCGGGTATCATTCACTTTAAGAGAAATAAGTGATACTTTGCAACAATGAAGAGCACAGAGTATTTATCCAAAAATAATGAGGGGTTGCGTCCTTTCAGTAGTCGAATCGCAACCGTCACCATCGAATCGCGCAATCACAGGGAAAGCTGACGTCATGCCTAAAACCCTAAAAGACCAGACGACACGAATCTAGGGATTTTAGGTCATAATGACATGCACGGGGGCTGAATTTGCGTGTATTTGCATTGGTGCGTGGCGGCGACGCGTACATTGGTTCCTGCGCATTGAAGCCTATCCGGCTATGCGTCTTCACGCGCAGAAAGGGGGATAATGTAGATAGTGCTTCTAGTCAGGCAGATCTTAGCCACGTGGCGACCATCCAGCACACCTAGCTGTGCTCCATACACACTGGATCACTAGCCGCGCTAATCCACGTGGGGGCTGCGAGACAGGGCCCTCGCGTACCACCACACGGGACTTGTAGGGACTTAGTGGTTTGGAGGCTAGAGTAAGTATTGTCGCACGCGAGCGACAAACAAGCCCGCGCGCGACCCCTAGTAACTGCTTTGAGAGATTTATGGCACGAGCTCCATAAACCCGGTCAACCTCGTAACGGTTCCGGTATACGCGGGTAACGTGCCATAACGGTCCCTATATACGCGGACGAACGTGCCATTGTGGTTAAGCTAATTAAGCCGTCATTAATGGGCGCATTAACCCACTACAATGGTCACATTCTTCGTTATATATAGGATCGTTAACCCTTCCATACGGGGGGCGGAATCACCTGAGATACGCGGAAGCTCTGCCAAAATCTTGTCTCTCTCTCATACAGTGCTATTGTCTTACTATCTCCCTACACACAACCTTACACTTCCTGTGTTCCTCCTATCCCCTACTCTTGGTGTATATTGAATTCTCTCTGCAGGATTCTCTCGTACACAACTGTGAATGCAAGAGACAAGTGATTTATATAGTTCATTCCACTTGGACCTACGTCTCTACCTCAGGGATCTTCTCCCTAAAGGATTTTCAACATAATTCTTATTAATCAAAAGCTAAGCCCTAGATCTCAAGCACAGAGAATTGTCTTACTCTGTTACAGCTTGTGGTTCTCCCTTTCTCCCTAACTTATCTAGTACATGCTCTAAATAACTGATTAAATAAGAAATATATATTGTTCACCTTGAATAATACTTGATAATGAAGATAGAAATATTACAGAAATTATCTACCAATGAAGTACAATACAGAAGAACACTTAGAGTGTAGAAACTGCAATGGAATTTGCAGTGATCTTGTGTGAAATGGATTGTGAGATGAATGAACTTTTTTGATGCTTTTTCAATCCAGAACTTTGTCTCTCTTTTTTCCCGTTGAGTATTGTATCATGTTGCTTCAGAAAAGAGCTCTATATAAACTTCAAACAGCTCTTCAAATCTTCCCATATTTTCAGCAACAAATCTCCTAGTTTGTAGGCAACAGACTTTGACTCTTTGACAATCTTCTCCAACGGTTAAGTGATCACAATCTCCAGCGATAATGTCATGATCTTGAATTTGAATAGGTTGAGAAGCTGTCAAGTCATTCAATCAAACACAGAATCATCTTCTCAATTATTTCCTTCCCTGCATAAGTCAGATTAGGAAATAATCTCTGCAAACTAGGAATTAAAATCCCTACAAAATCGTAGTCAAACAGATGATATTTTATGTTCAAAACTGTTACAATAATTTGCCTTTCATAATTAAATAACAGTAAATCAAACATATGAAGGAGAGAAAGGAAATCAACTTAGAAGAGTTTACAGAAAAATCCCCCTGAGAATGTTCATATAGGTTAGACAGTTTCAAGTCTTTGAATCCAGTTTCAAGGCCTTGAAAATAGCTATTCTCCATTGATACGACATGCTATTTTTTCCATTCATTCCCCTTGAGGATCAGTCGTGGTCTTCCAAACTTTACCGATGGTATGGACGAATCCCTTGCTTCATCCAAATGTGTAAAATATCTTAGCCGCACTTAAAAGCCGAGTACTCTACCATTGAGTTAGCAACCCGAATAGACTATAGAATAATAAAATATTATATATATATATACTATAATAATATAGTAAGGGTGCGTAGATACAATCAGAATCAAAATAAATGAAGAAATTATACCACACAATCAAAACATTGAACTGGCAAAACAAGCAATCTAAGAAAAAATGAGAATGAACTCTGAACATAAAAATTAGCTAAGCTTGTGATAACTGATTAAAGCCTTTGAAAGCTGCCTCAAGGCCTTGAAGTAGTTAAACTATTTCAATCCTTGCACAACCTGATCTTACACTTATGATTGTGAGTTGCAGGAAATCAGGATTTCAAATAATGTGTTTTGTCTTTCATCAAAGGGGAGATTGATAAGTCTGAAGCTCCTAGATATTGTTTTGTGAATGTATATGCAGAGAGCTTTAGTTCCTTGATGATGAAAGCCAGAAACACAAGAAGGAAATACTGCTAAGTACCAAAGCAACAAAGCTTTGAGTTACTATAGATGTGCCTATATGTTTATTTGTTAACTGTTTTTGTGCAGTTTTAGGTTTTGATATTCGATAACAATTTAAATGCTTTGATAATATGTGTTCTAAGCTATAACAAATGCAGGACTGAAATGGATTAAAAATCCAAGTTCACTCTGATGAGATTTTCTGATTATTCTTTACTGCTATGTTCATCTAATTATCTCTCTGTATGCAGGTGATTTCTGTAAGACTTAGAACTTTTTATGAGTTTATTGTTTTCTAATAAAACTTTTTCTATACTAATTATTTAACCTATTCAACAGCTTGATTATATAAGTCTATTACAAGAAAAAAAAAAATCTAGCCCAGTTTTCTCATGAACTGTTAGCATTCTGCTAAACAGATCTTGATGCTAGATTGTCTTGATGTTGTGTTATCTTGTGTGCTGAGTTTATGCAGGTTTGTTTGGCGTCCCACGTCCATAAACCAATCAGATAGCTATTCAAACATAGCTTTTGAAAGAAGCATATCAGCGAAGAGGAATAATAGGAATTATGTTCCAAAAATCTCTCAGTTGGCTGCAGACTACCATTTAAAGAGATCAGCTTTTTGAATTGAAAAGATATAAAGAGATTAAGACCGATCCTCGTGAGACTTGAAGTGTGATACAAACAGGAGAGTTTACGTCATTCAAATCTTTAGGGTTAATCAGGCTATTGACATTGCAGAAGCAAGATCATTCATCAGATCAGAAGAACTCTTCCAAGCTTCATTAGCTTATACTTTCTGAGTTCTTCTTGTTGTACTGAATTGTATTATTCATTCTACATTTCTGAAACCTCACTAAACTTAGTAGTTTGGTTGTCCAAGTGAACAACAAGAGGTTCTAATTGTTTCTACAGTTTGTAGCCTGTAACTAGATAGGTTGGGAACCACAAGCTATATAAGTGTAAGGTAGCTCACTTAGGCTTGAGATCTAGGGCCAAATCTGGGTGATTAAAAAGAAGTTGTGTTTGAATCCTGGAGGTATTAGATCCCTCAGGAAAAGACTAGGTCCAATTGTGACTGAACTCTGTAAAATTCTTGTGTCTCTCTTATTTACTTTTGCTGTCTTTACATTCAGTTTAAACAGGAAGTTTCAAAGCTTTGGTGCTTTCCAAATCTCAAAGCTTTGAAGCCTCTGTGCTCTGCAGTTAAATCTTCAAGTTTGTGAAAACTGTTTCAAAGCTTTGAGATATCAACTGTCTTCACTACACTAATTTTCAAAAGACTGTGTTTTGACAAAAGTTAGCATACTCTATTCAACCACCCCCCCCCTTCTAGAGTATTCAGATCCTGTTTTACACTTACATTACAAACTTTCAATTTGCTCCCGTTATGTGGAGGGAAAAATTCTATCTACTTCTACTACGATCTATAAGCTTGCTTCTTATCGTATCTGGTACACGCCTTCATAACTACCAAGTCACGGTGTAGCGTCGGACGCTACCAAAATCACAATAATCCAAAACTAGAAATCTAGTGAATTCAAGTCTAAGGATGACAATACCGTTGTCACCACGAGAGGCGTTTGTGACTTTACATAACTCATGTGTAGCCTTCTCGGAGATGGGTCAATCCAGTATGCCATTACCGCTAATGCATACTCATGTGTTGAATCATGATATCTCCATATCAATCCAACCCCATACTAGACTATAGATGATTGTCCCATTTAATCATTATAATGGACTAGGGATATTTAAGATAAACAACACAATTGTAAATCTAAGGACTTCATTATATTAGATATCCAATAAATAATACAATGAATATTATAGCCAAAATAAGTTCCTAAACTAGATTTCCTGTAGGGCATCTATTCCAACAATGTCTATTTTCAATCTCGCACGCATATAGTCCTCACCTTCCAAGTTAGAACCCTAAAATCGGTTTTAACCACCATTCTGAGAATTTTTACAGCCTTCCTGAGGTCGTCGTCTGTCTGTAGATAGAATGGGAGGTTCGCAACCCGCACCCAAACATCGATTCTTCTAGGCTTGGCTAAATCAACTATTCCATTGACAAACCATGGTTGAAGAATCAAGAGGTTTTCATCGAAAAGCCAAGGTCGGCCATGAAGAATCTTCTACATCATTCCCTCAGTCGGGAACTCTAATATAAACTTGTTTGGGGATGGATCATGAATCTTCATCTCTTTTCCCTCCGACCAAATATTCTTGAACACAATTTTCATCGCCCAGGTGATGAAAGTAATCGAGTGAAGAAAAGTGCCAAGAAGAGATGACCCACAACTCTTAATAGCTTCTAAACTGTACTCCTCATCATACTCTTCCTCCATTGACAACTTACCAAACTGCCTCGTGAGTAAATCGCTGTCCTCCATCGTGAAGCTACAACCAAAGACCCACTGTCTTTTGTTCGCAGTCTGAGTTAGAACTAGGACCTGGAGAGTCGCTTGCAGAGACACTTGTAATCTTCGCCGGAGAGATTTTTCGTGCTTCAAAACCTTAGTTCGCCCCATGGTACGCTCCGAAAATCACAGAGCAAAAGAGACCACTAATTTTTTTTTTATTCAATTACCTTGGCTTAACTGGCCGTCAAGTGTCAAAATTACTTCGCTACTATTTACTTTTATATATTTTCAACTTTCGGTATAGATAAATAATTCACATTTGATTATCTTTTCATAGGAGAGTTTCTGAAATGATATTAAGTGTCAACAACAACGGGAGTGGTACATGGTTTGAAAGTATGCATGTTAAATTTATGTTGACAAGTCACCTACATACATAGTTAATTTGGTGCATAAAATGCCTCTAGAGGTCCTTCTAATTTGAAGACCAAAAAAAATAGTCAAAGGAAGACGATTGTTCATAGAAAATCCAGAGTTGAGATTACTCACCGCAGTGGTAATGTAGGAAGATTCATTACTAGTTAAAATTATGTCATCCACATAGAGAAAAAGAAGAGTTTTACCATTTGAAGAGTGTATGATGAAAAATGATGTATCTGCACCAGAAGATTTTAAGTCAAGAGACAAAATATAGCTAGTATATCTCACAAACCAAGCTTTGGAAGCTTGCTTAAGTCCATATTCAGCCTTGTTAAGTTTGGAAACATGTGTAGGAAAAGTGGGTGGACAAAACACGAGGCTAGTTCATGTAAACAATCTTTTTAAAATTGTCTCGTAAGAATGCATTTTTAACATCTAGTTGTTGAAGATGCTAACTATAATTAGCAGCAAGGCATAAAATATTAATGAAAATAAAGTGTTTGATAAATGGACTGAATGTTCGATCATAATCAATTCCTAGAGTTCGATGAAACTATTTTGCCACTACCCTACCATTATATCTAGAAACACCCAGGGTTGTATTTTGTCCCAAAAACCCATTTATTCGTACAACATTAGAATACTTAGGAGAAGAAATAAGAGACCCGATATATTGTTTTATGAGACTTTGATACTCTTCACTCATGGCTCCAAGCCATTGAGTGTGTCTCTTGGCCTCGGAGAAGCAAGTTGGATAAGATAAAAGAGAGATATATTTGGATTAGCAGAGGCTGAGAACCCTATAATTTTCCTTTTACTTATGCCTGACTTCCTCCTCGTCTGCATAGAATGTCCAGGTGGTGGAAGTTCGACTTGGCTCAACTCACGTGCCTTGCCATGGCTAGTTTGCTGCACCTCTGTCATTTGTGCATGCTCTACAATAGGGATGGACACTTCAGGTTGCATCAATGGTTCCCTACCAGGACAAGCTAACTGCACCTGAGGTTGAGTTGAAAGTCCCCCCTGACCAGCACCTAGATCCAGAGCAACATTGGTGTAGTCATGTCCAACACTGATGCCTGAGATGGGAATAAGAATAGTAGAAGAGTCAGGACATGATAATGATGGAGGAGTAAAGGTAAGTAACTTTATAAGGAAAAACTTGTTCATCAAATATGACATATCTACTTAAGTAGAACCTTTGAGTGTTGTTAAAACACACGTAAACTTTTGCATAGCCAAGAAAAACACATTGATGAGATCTAGCATCTAATTTGGATGAGTTATAAGGTCTTAAGTTTGGCTAGAAAGCACATCCAAATACTTTAAGGAATGTGTAATCAAGTTTAGATCAAAAAAATAACATAAAATAGGAGACGTGTTGTGAGTGTTTTTTACTTGGCATTCTGTTAATGTGAACGACCGCAACATCAAATGCATGAAACCAAAAGTATTTAGGGAAAGAAGCATGTTGCAAAAGAGTTCAAACATTATCAACAATATGTCTATGTTTTCTTTCAGCACTGCCATTTTGTTGAGGTGTGTGTTGATAGGGTTTTTTATGTTTAATACCATGTTTAGAAATAAGTTAATGAAAGAACACATACATGTATTCACCACCACCATAAGTTCTCCAGATCTTGATTTTATGACCAAGTAAGTTTTCGAATTGAAATACAAAATTCTGTAGAACAGCAACAACTTATGATTATGATGACAGTAAAAAACCATGTATATTTAGAGTATTCATCTACAAATATGACAAAACTCGGAACCATGAATAGCAACTGTACAGTGCATGCAAGGTAATCTGGTCATATTCCAGAATTCACAATAGAAGAGGTATTAAATTTATCATATAACTTAGAAGCAAAAGAACTAGAAAGACATTGATCATTTGTAGGATTCCCGTATGCCACATGGGACAACATATTGATCTGCTGAGAGACCCTTTGGCAGAAGAGGTGAATAAACAGATGGAAAATAAGGATTATAGTGGATGGGATAAAGCACAGTTTCACTCAATCCTTGGTAGATGGGCTTCCTAGAAGCCTTGTCCTGTATAGAGAAGGATACGACATAAAAAACAAAAAATTAGTGATGTTCTTTGCATAATTGATAAACTGAAAGCATGTTGTTACTCATTTAAGGAACATGCTTAGTATTGGCCAAAGAAAAAGTGAGTAGGAGTGTGAACATAAGAAGTACCTGAATGAGCAATAGGAAATCTATTTCCGTTTGCAATAGAATCTTGACCGTTTCCTGAAAAATTCTCAGCCAAAGATAGGTTACTCATAGCAACAATAATATGATTTGTAGCACCAAAATCAGAAAAGCTAATAAGCAGGATTGGTATTGTTACTGTGAGAGAAAGCATTCATTGCAATAAGATTTGGAGGAGGCATTTTCCTTGATAAGAATTGTCAATTCTATGCCAACATTCCAAGGTTGTATGATAGTTGTTACCACAAATTTGACAAGTAACAACTTTATTCCAAGAATTTTGTTTGTGACTGTTGTTATACACATTATATCCATTGTTAGATTTCCTCTAGAGCCTTCATATATGTTAAAATCACTGTTAGGGTTTCCAGTTCTTCCCCTAGAGGATTCAAATCGGCCCCTCCTCTGTAGCTAGTTCTACGTCAACCACCTTTATAACCAGAATTAGGGTTTTGACCACCTCGACCACCACGATAGGAGTTTCCACCACAATTAACTTTAAAGGATTGAGAATCAACTGAAGCAAGATAAGCAGCAGACACAACAGAATTAGAGATCAACGACCCTTGAAATTCAAGGATTTTATCCTAACACCGACGAAGAAAAACGGCTCATGTTGTCTACAAATGAAAGATCAAAAGGCATCAAATTCAACAGATTAAACATTCAAGTAAAATTGAAGCACATCCTCATCAGCCATAACAACCACAGAAAAAACAAGTTTATCTTGAATCACTTTCAGTTTTTGAAAGTTTCTGTATGATGATTCAAGTTTTTAATAGTTTGCTGATCGATTTTAAGCTAAATAATGTTGGTCCCAGTAAGAGATGCATACCTGTTCTCGAGATCTAGCCAAGCAGGTCGGGAAGATGTCTTACCAATAACTAGGGTTAGGGTCTCTTGAATATGCATGGCGTTGATGAGAGTCACAATAGCCTGATCTTGGATCAGCCGAGAAGAGTATGCCCGATTCATAGTCGTGTTTTCAGCGCCAACGACATCAAGGGTGAACGAAGTCAGTGATGGGACATATCCATCAACATAGCTAATTTAATTCTTATTTTTCAAAAAAGATGTGACCTTATGTTTCCAAAGAACGAAATTACTATTTTCTAATTTAAAAGGAGCACAATTATTTATGTTGGCGAGAATATAGAGAGGATTGTTAGGAGCAGAAGCCACAGTTGTGAGACTCGTGGCTCTGATAGACTGATACCACGAAAGTTAAACCCATAATTAAGGTTTGTAGAAGAACGAGAGGGATGGAGAAGATGGATATGCAGAAAGAGTAAAAGGAACAAATGAGCTAAATAGCTTGGTTTCCATTCATGAAGGTGGACATATGAGACCAACAAGCTGATTTACAGAGTTGGATGAGAGAAAATACGATGTAGTCGGAGATAATCCTAAATAGAGTTGCTGGACTTACACGTAGATAGTTCTGACAATTTCACAAGACCCCTTAAGTTTTGACATTTGGGCAAAGAGCAATATTCTTTATGAACTTCATTTCTAGGACCATCATCTTTTCACAATTGCACTTACGGCCACCATCATCTTCTAATACCACTGAACTTACAGGAGCATCTTTTGAGCACGTTCAGAACCCCAAGGCTGTTGAGTCACTTTATTGGGGTCACATATTTTAGCTTAGGTTTAAAAGCTGGACCTATCAGACTAGCAGTTGGACCAGTGCCTGGCCGGTCCAGTTCGTCTATTAGACCGGTCATGGAAAAAACAGGTCAAGAATACGTCAAAACAGTATTTTATGGGAGAACTGCCGACAGTGACTCGTTCCGATATCTACATAATAAGCTGCTATGGGGAATAAGCTATCCCCAAAATGTGTCTTGTGGAATAGGTTATTCCTACCATACCAGAAACTAAACACTTTGGAAAAAAAAAGTTAAAAAAATTCAAAAATATTTTGAAGATAAATCTTTTAATTTGGGGTCGTGCCCTCGGGCACGGGATATGCACTAGTATTTAATAAATTCAACAAGATTCACCTGCACTTCCTGCTAGGAGAACGTTTGTAGTCGAATATACTTAATGTAATTGAAGATGATAGATCTCTTGAAGATCTTAAATGTTCCTAGCATGTTGATGCAAGTAGTTACCATTACGACAGGTTTCAATAGTCGGAAAGTTGCTGCTGATATTGGTTACATTATGCTGCCAACGGTTTTCACATATGTACAGTTCTTATAATAATCAACTAGTTGTCTAATCTTTTCCAAATTAAATTCAAGTTAGACGTGCTACAAGGTAAGAGCAAAATAACATTTTCCATTGTTGCAACTCGCAATTCGTAAATATACATTACTTTAGATAATTACTGAGTAAATGAGCATTGTATTATTGGCAACAAATACAAGTAAGGTGTGTTGGAGTCAAGAGGACTACTCAAGACAACTCAACTAGAAAGGAGAAGAAGACTTGTTCAATTGCTTGACTTTAAAAAGACATATGTACATGACTCTTTATAGGACTCAAAATATGTCTAGTACCTTCTACCCACTAACTACTACATTAAACTTGGTTAAACCTTATTTAGTTGGTGCAACTACCAACCTCATTAACTTGGACCAAGTCCCACAACAATGGCACTTTGAAAGTCATTTTCTAGAAACTAGCTAGTACCACACTAGGAAATGTGACACTAAAAATCAAGTTTAATTTCTAACACCCTCCCTTAAACTTGATTGGTAACTCCAAGGGAGATCCTCATCATGCGGAAAACGTCCGTCTTGAGAGGCTTGGTGAAAATAGCGGCAATTTGGTCTTGGAACTTCACATACTTGAGCTCCACCTTTTTCTTCTCAATGCACTCCCTTATGAAATGGAACCTTGTATCAATATGTTTGCTCCTCTCATGGAACAGCGGATTCTTGGTCAAAGCAGTGGCGGACTTATTGTCAACAAAGATCTCGGTTGGCTACTCTTGCGGCATATAGAGCTCCTCCAATAAGTTCCTTATCCAAATAGCTTGGCAAACACAAGAACTAACTGCCACATATTCCGCTTCACAAGTGGAGAGCGTCACAATTGGTTGCTTCTTTGAACTCCAAGTGAAAGCACAATTTCCCATGAAGAATACAAATGCGGTGGTGCTCTTTCTATCATTAATATCTCCTCTCCAATCGCTATCACAATATCCCACAAGTTTGGAATGAGACGCCGAAGAATAAAGAATTCCAAAATCGCTAGTACTTTTGATGTAGCGAAGAATCCTCTTAGCCGCATTCAAATGAGAAGTAGTGGGGCCTCAATGTAACGGCTAACAAATCCAACTCCATAGAGTATGTCCGGTCTTGTGCAAGTCAATACCGCAAGCTTCCAACAAGACTTTTGAACAAAGTCGAATCCACCTTTTTGCCTTCATCATGCTTGGAAAGTTTTGCTCCAATCTCAACGGGTGTGCTAACGGGGTTGCATTTCTCCATCTTGAATTTCTTGAGAATATCTTTGGCATACTTCTCTTGAGAAACATTAATTCCTTCCTTTCTTTGCTTCACTTCAATGCAAAGATAGTATGACATGAGACCTATATCCGTCATCTCGAAGTGCTTGGCCATCTCCTTCTTCAAATCCTCAATCATGCTTGCATTATTTCATGTGAAAATTAAATCATCCACATACAAGTCAACAATCATTAAATCACCACCATTATTTTTCTTTACATAAAGCATGTTCATGAGGGCACTTGAGAAAATTATTGTCTTGGAAATACTTGTCAATTCTAGTATTCCAAGCGCGTGGTGCTTGCTTCAACCCATATAGTGCTTTCTTCAATCTCAACACTTTGTTTTCTTGTCCTTACACAACATAACCGGTGGGTTGCTCAACATATACCTCTTCCTCGAAGTAGCCATTCAAAAAGACCGACTTCACATCCATTTGATGGATCTTCCAATTGTTTAGAGCCGCAATGGAAATAATGAGACTTGTTGTTTCAAGACGTGCCACGGGCGCAAACACCTCTTCATAATCAACGCAAAATCTTTGCTTGTAGCCTTTGGCAACCAATCTCGCCTTGTGTCTTTCTACTTCTCATTTGGCATTCATCTTGGTCTTGTACACCCATTTCACTCCAATGGGTTTTTGACCTTTGGGAAGTGCGACAAGCTCCAATGTAGAGTTCTTCTCAATTGCCATGATTTTTTCATCCATAGCATTCTTCCATTTCTTGTCTTTGACCGCTTCTTTAAAATCTAGCAGTTCACAATCACCAAGTAGACAAAAAAGTGTTAAATCATCTAAACTTGGAAATACCTCTTCGGATCTTTCATACAAATCTCCAAGATTTCTTGTTTCACGTGGCCCTTCAAGTGGACTTCCTTCTTGAGATGATGGACTTTCTTGTCTATGATTGGATGGCACGGGTGATGGAGGAGGAGTAGCGGGCTGCAACACAACTTCTTACACATGATCAACATCAACATCATCATCATCATCATAAAATAGAAAGAAATCATAATTATCATGAGGAGAACTCCAATCCCATGAACTTTCTTCATCAAACTCAACATCACGACTAATGATAGTCTTCTTAGTTTCGGGATTGTAGAGTTTATAGCCCTTGGATCTTGCATCATATCCAACAAAAATAAATTTCTCACTTTTCTCATCTAACATTATTCTTTTTTCATCTGGCACATGGGCATAGGCAAGACGACCAAATACCCGCAAGTGAGAAACATTGGGCTTTACTCCACTCCAAGCTTCTTGAGGAGTTTTATATTCCACACTTTTAGTGGGGCACCGATTTGACAAGTAAACGGCACAATCAACGGCTTCAGCCCAAAATTCTTTTGGCATATTTTTACTCTTCAGCATACTTCAAGTCATATTAAGAAGGCTTCTATTCTTTCTTTCCGCCACCCCATTTTGTTGTGGTGATCTTCGAACGGTTAAAGGATGCCTAATTCCATTTTCTTCACAAAATTTATGAAACTCAATTAAAGTAAATTCCCCTCCTCTATCGGATCTTATCGCTTTGATTTCATAGCCAATTTGTTTCTCAACAACCTTCTTGAATTTTTGAAAAGCTTCAAAGACTTCCGATTTATGCTTGAGAAAATAAACCCATGTTTTGTGACTAAAATCATCAATAAAGAGGAGGAAGTAATTGTTCATACCCATGGACTCCGGCTTGATTGGACCACAAACATCCGAATGAATAAGATCCAATAGGACTTTTGCTCTTGAAGATGATTCATTTGAAAAAATATTCCTTGATTGCTTTCCGAATAGGCATCCTTCACAAAGTTGTTCCGGATGATTGATGTTTGGTAAGTCTTTCACCATCTGCTCCTTGCCCAATTGCTTCAAGCCTCCAAAATTCATGTGCCCAAATCGCATATGCCAAAGCCAAGATTCATCTTTCACACAAGATTTCAAACATTTAGCAAAGTCATTTCGAATATTCAACAAGAACATCCGATTCTTAGACATAGCAACTTTGGCCAGCAAACTTCCACATTCATCTGTAATGCTCAAACCATTATTATTCATGAGAATCTCATAACATTTCTCCAAAATTTGGCCAAAACTCTAAATATTGCTCTTCATATTAGGCACATAATAAAAATTAGAGATGAATTGATGATTTCCATTCTTTGAACGGGTCAAAATTTTACCTTTACCCCTTACCGCAATTTGTGAGGAATCTCTAAAAGTGACTTTGCTGCTGATTTTCTCATCAAGCTCAAGAAACATGTTCCTGTCTCAACACATATGGTTTCTTGCGCCGGTGTCAAGATACCAAGTATTGGTTGCCTCCTTGGAATCTCCTTTGTAGGCCAATAGCAAAGTTGACTCTACCTCTTCATTCTTCTCCTCCACATAGTTTGCCTTCTCATCAACATCATTTGAGGCATATCTACACTCCCAAGAGAAATGACCAAATTTATGACAATTATAACATTCAACTTTAGACTTGTCATACCTTCTTTCATTGGATTTTGAGTTTCTTCCTCTTCCACGTCCTCTTGAGGAATTGCTTTCTTGCTTCTTTCCTCCTTATTCGAGGAAGATTGGCCGCCTCTTCCACGACCTCGGCCTCGTCCTCTTGAACTCGAATCGTACCGTCCTTCTTTCCCTGTTAGAGAAAGTTTTGTTTGAAGCAATTGCTCCAATGGCTCCTTCTTCGGCTTTTTTAGCCTCTCTTCATGGGCTAGCAAAGAACCCATAAGCTCGTCCACCGTCATGGAGTCTATGTCTTTTGACTCCTTTATTGCCACACTTATATAGTCGAAATTCGAGGTCAACGATCTAAGAATCTTTTCCACCACCGACTTGTCCTTCACGTCTTCACCATATCTTTTTAGTTGATTTACAACTAACAAGACTCTTGTAAAATAGTTCGAAATCAACTCGGACTCCTTCATGTGCAACAACTCAAACACTCCCTGAAGATTTTGAAGCCGCACCTTCTTCACATTGTCGGCACCTGGAAAGGTGTTTTGAAGAACTTCCCACGCCTCCTTTGAAGTGGAGACGTTGGCAATCTTCGTCATAATAGTGTCATCTAGACACTCATGAATCATCATAAGGGTATTTTGGTCCTTCTTCTTAGATCCTTCAACCGGTGGATTTGCCAATCCATTCTCCACGATGTCCCACACATCTTGGGAGCCAAGCTTCGCCTTCATGCGTATACACCAAGTATCATAGTTTTCCGTGCTGAGCAATTGAATAGGAGTTTGGGATCCATTAGCCATGACTCACTCTCTCAACCGAAGCTCTGATACCACTTTGTTGCAATCAAGAGGACTACTCAAGACAACTCAACTAGAGAGGAGAAGAAGACTTGTTCTATTGCTTGACTTTAAAAAGACTTATGTACATGACTATTTATAGGACTCAAAAAATGTCTAGTACCTACTACCCACTAACTACTACATTAAACTTGGTCAAACCTTATTTAGTTGGTGCAACTACCAACCTCGTTAACTTGGACTAAGTCCCACAACAATGGCACTTTGAAAGTCATTTTCTAGAAACTAGACACTAGGAAATGTGACACTAAAAATCAAGTTTAATTTCTAACAAGGTGCACCTTAATTTAATGAATTAACAAATGTAGATATTGGGGTTGTTTGGATTTAGCGGTTTTTGGGTTAGGTTGAACCGTAACCTGTTGTCGTTTGGATTTAATGGTTGGGGTTTTAGGTTTAGTGGGTGGGTAGAATTTTTCCGGTGTCCGGTTTAGTTGGATCCGGTCACCGGTTGTTTTTTTATTTTCTTTTTTGTCGCTAAAAGTACAATTTTCGTCACCACATCATCCCGACACCCGGTCACCGGCCTACTTACCTGGTCACCGGTTAAAATTACCCGGCCACCAGTAATCACGTCCGGTGACCGGGTCTTTGCCATGGTTGAGGTTAGGTTGGGTTCAACCTAACCCCGAAATCCAAACACGCCATTTGTGCCATTAGTCTTACAGTGACTGGGGTGTTCCCAGGTCAGATGGTTGTGGTTCCATGCCCACAATCTGATGTCATGGGTTCGACCCTGGTATGAGGAGGAAGAAAAAAAAAAAAGTCTTACAGTGGATTCATGAAATGTATTATAGAACATAAATTTAACTATATACAGTAATACTCTGATAGTTAAAAAAATATGATACTTAAACAGCATATTGGAAGTTCAAGATTTCAGTTTCCACCGCAGCCTCCTCCATGGCCTCCACAGCCTCCACCTCCATGGCCTCCGCAGCCTCCACCTCCATGGATTACACCATGACCGCCACCGCCCCAGCCACCCCCGTCTCCGCCAGAACGAGAGCCACTAGCTACAGCAACTGTGGTAGCCGCCGCTCCAGCGTAGATAACCACTCCACCATCTTTACCACCTTCTATGTCGCTGATACGGATAAATGATACGCAAAGCGTATCGGGTTGTAGCGATTCGAGATGCTACGGTCTCCGAGAGAGAGATAAAAGAGAGATAGACGAGAGTTGAGAGAAATACTTGTTTATTGACTGAATAATAATGGGAGGAGTACATCACTTAAATAGATAAAAACTAGACCCTAACCCTAACCCTAGACCTAACGGGCCAAGCCCAGATTATTATATAACCTAAATACTGATAAATAAATAAACAGATAAATATGATACGGATACCGTATCAACTCCCCCACGCTTGAAAATCGCCTTGCCCTCAAGGCGGATGTCGAAAAATTGCTTCTATTCTTGCTCGGATCGAATTGACGTCGAACGGTCTTCAAAACGCCACTTTGTAGTCTCAACTTGCCAATAATTTTGCCCGGATCAAATTGTCGTCGAATAGCCTCAGGAATTTCACTTTGGAGCCCAAAATGAACCTGAAGCCCACTCATTCTCTGCAAAACATAATTTGTTCCAAAAGAAATAATGCATTCATTTGAAAATTTGAGGCCACGGGTATGCTCCAGCCCAAATTGTAAAATAAACCCATCACAAGGGAGAGGCCCAATTGGGTTTTTAGCCCAAATTTCCCTCTGCTGAGAAAAACCCTTACGGGTTGTTGGAGGCAGCGGGTCTGGGTGGAAGAACAGTGGCGGTGGCGGCTCTGCCGGTGGCAACGGCGTCGGAGATGGCGGGTACGGCGGAGAAGGGGGAGGCCATGGCTGCGGTTGATGCGAAGGTGGTGGCGCAGACGGCGGTGGAGGCGGTTTCGGACGGAGACCCGATTCGTCTGGCGGCCACGGTGGTTTCGGATGGTTGCAGAGGCTGGGGCCGGTCAATTGGAGGTTGGCGTCTTCTGTTATTGTCAGGTGGTTCTCCGATTTGGGGCTAGCAATGGGTAATTGCTCAACGCGATGCTTGGTTTGTGGAGGAAGATTGGGCGATGGCGGTGGTTTGGGCGGCTGGTTGGTCGGAGACGCCATACCCGACGAGCTTGGCTGCAATTGCAGCGAACGAAGTCCGGCAACGTACGAACGGAGGTTCGATTTGCTAGGCGGGGGTTTCGGATCTGGGGCCTTAGCCGGTGATTGCGACGGAGAGGGGTTCGGTCTTTGGGATGGTGATGATGGAATCGATGGTGGTTGTGGATCTGCGAGCTTTGATGGCGATGAACTGGGGTTGGGTTTGCCGGCGATTGGGATGTTATCGAACGGGGAGAGAGGCGATGGGGCTATGTTCGGTTGGTTGTAAGCTGTGGTGGCCGATGGTTGGATCGACGGGAAGGTGGCTGGCTGGTTCGCCATTGATGTACTGCAAAGGTTGGCGATTGGAGGTTGCAAAGGTAGGGTCGCCATTGTTAGAGGACGCAGCAGAGGCGGAGGTGGCGGCCATGGAGTTTCAGGAGTGTGGGTTGGCGGTTGGAGTGAGGACAGTGGGTGTTGGTAGTTCTCCGGCTGTTCTTCCAGCGGCAGCGGGGTTTCTGGCGGACCTGGAGCAGATTGTTGCTGCTGGTCAGTCAAGGGTGTTGGTGATTCTGGCGGTGGCACAATCTGTTGCTGCTCCTTGTCTTCGATTGGCGGCTGTTCTTCATCAACTGGCGGCAGTTCGTTGTCTTTGAGGATGTCCTGGAGGCGGCAGAACTCTTCAGTCGAAATCAACCGGAATTGTTTCCGTCTGACTTTGAGGCATTCCAGATCTGCTCGGGTGATGTACCCACTGGTTTGAAGTTTTTCCAAGTCCGCAATGGTGAGACAATTGATTGTTTCACCTTGCCGGGAGAGCTCATCGATTTCATCGAAAAGCACTAATTGGACACCCTTGCGACTGAAATTGACAACAGCGTAAGGGAGATCCATGAGTCCGGGGGCGAGTGCCGCGAACAAAAGTCCGACCGACACTCTCAATGAAAGCACCAATGATACGCAAAGCGTATCGGGTTGTAGCGATTCGAGATGCTACGGTCTCCGAGAGAGAGATAAAAGAGAGATAGACGAGAGTTGAGAGAAATACTTGTTTATTGACTGAATAATAATGGGAGGAGTACATCACTTAAATAGATAAAAACTGGACCCTAACCCTAACCCTAGACCTAACGGGCCAAGCCCAGATTATTATATAACCTAAATACTGATAAATAAATAAACAGATAAATATGATACGGATACCGTATCAGTCGCCCTTGACTTTTTGAGGCCATGAAGCGTTATCAGTTTCATGTGGAAAGGGGGAATAATAATCACTGCGAATCACCCGTTCCGCTAAGTTCCAATAGCAGCACCAGAAAATCATGCAAAATCCTCCAACGCCAAGGTATACCCAAGTATCCTCCATTTTCATGAAATGGCACAGGCCTCATCATCATTCCTCTTATACACGGACACCTTTGACAACACAATATGAATATTGTTTTTTTCCTGATAGCGATCTTAGGATTTCCGGGAATAAAAGATGATAGAAATTATCAGTTGACTTTGGCTTGTTCCTCGCAAATGTGCACTCCAAGTCTGGAGTCTGAAACTGCCAACTCCATCCTTACTCATACACAAAAGACTCCATCAAATCTCAAAGTTCCCTACGTTAAGAAGAGAGACGAGAATAATTTATGGCATGTTCTTTAATAATCTACTAATTAATTAGTTGATCACTTCTACAATACTAATTGTGAACAATGGTAGCACGACAAGCATTTACATTATCAAAAGATTACATCGTTTTGTTATCTTAATAACCGGGTGAAAGTGACCAACTAAATAGTGGTAAAAGTCAGAACTGGTAGAAAGAGACGTTACAGAGGAAATAGTTAAATGAACTATCATTTCCAGAATATCAACCATGGGAAAGCAATTATCTAACTATGTGACACACAAGTCAGAACAAAATTCTGAATTAGTTTTCAAATTGAATGTAAGAAACAGATAACATTTGATTCTCTTGTTTACATATTAGCACGCAAGGAAGGAGTAAGTAAAATCTAAATGGGAATCACACAGAGATAAACAATTCCACCACCACGACAAGTCTAATACCGTACATAGCATGACCATAATATACATAACAAAATATTGCATTTTTTATAATGATAGAGAACTTGAGGAAGGCATAAAACTTTTCAATTTCCACCACAGCCACCTCCGCAACCTCCACCACAGCCACCTCCGCACCCTCCACCACAGCCACCATCGCCTCCACCTCCTCCACAGCCATCACCACCTCCCCCACCATCGCCTCCACCACAACCCGAGCTACTTGCAACGGCTGCTGTGGTAGCAGTAACAGCTATAGCAGCACCAGTGCCACCAAGAATAACCATCCCACCGTCTTTATTTCCGAAATGTTTTGCCGTCTCCCCTCTTTCAATGTCACGAATGTGAGCATCTTGCCTCTTCTTTTGCCAACGTACACAACACGAAACAGTCAGGGAAACAACCATGAATCCCCCGTATATAATGAGCAAAATATATCCCTTCATATATTCGTCCCAATTACTTCATTAATGGAACAACCATGGAACATTCTTTTTATAACCAGATTCTTCATTACATTGGAAAACAAGCATCAAAGCATAGAAATTAGCATGATGTTTACAGCCATTGATCCTTTCCAATTTAGGGAAGGTCAAAGACAATTTATCAGCTGACATGGGTAGTTGCTTTGTTGTCACCCAACTTAAAATCCGAAAAAGTATAAAATGACTCCATCAAACAAATGTTTAATTAATATATATCATGCAGATAATCGGTCAGGCATTCTTAGAGGTTAGCCGCATAGTTAGAGAAGTTTGAATCTAGAAGATTTTTGATAATATAGCATGAGAAATCGTCCAACACTAAGAGTGTTTTTTAAAAATTCATGTCATGTTGGTGACAACTGGTCTATGCGGACGTAGTATTGCAGTTAAAGTGT
Source organism: Linanthus parryae (assembly GCA_023055425.1). Taxonomy (NCBI): domain Eukaryota; kingdom Viridiplantae; phylum Streptophyta; class Magnoliopsida; order Ericales; family Polemoniaceae; genus Linanthus; species Linanthus parryae. Next base: position 44,989,412 of record JALGPY010000009.1, read on the forward strand.
AACTCTTCCGAGGGTTGTGGAAAATGAACTAGTAGAAAAGTGCAACTGTATGCAATTTTTGTGTTTTCAACGTTCCCAGGGTTTTGCAAGTATTCTCAAATTTTCCATGGATAACTTGGCGAAAAGGCTGAAAATGAAAAGTTGGAAAAACTTGGCTAAACGGAGGAAGTATATGGTAAGAAATCCCATCAACATTCATCCCGCAGAAAGGGGGAAGGGGGCAGACTGTCGTCTAATATTTAGTCCCTCCGTCCCAGCAGGTTTTTCAAAGAATACTATTCACCGATCACTTTGATTTGATGATTTAATTAGTAAAACAATTCAAGAATTTTATAATTTTTTCATGGTGTTGTAGAAACTTAATTCTACATCACCATAAAAAGATTACCGAATTCTAGCATCGTTCGGGTAACCAAATCACTGGGTCAGAATGACTTGGAAAAGTCAATTTTGAAGAACCTGCTAAGACGGAGGGAGTTCCTTTTACATGCCCTAGGTCTAGATATTAATTTTTAGTTGCTCCATGAACACCACGTCATCATAGCACGCGATGTCCTACACCATTTAATAACTGATACCTATGTCCAATGGGGTTAACAACTACCCCTATAAGTTATTGTAAAATACTACACTCGGCTATTTTCTCTCCCCCCAACCTCTCCAGTTTTATTTTATACGTCAAAATTAAAATGAGCGGAATGATGCACCACATGTGATTTACTCTATGAGCACTTAAGAATTACTCGTGGACTAACAACCATTTGCGACAGTATGGGTACTTTATTTCATTATTAGTCTAGGGACACAGCAAAGTTTTTATTATTAGTTTTTGTTGTTGCGATTTGTTCCCTAGTATCTTCAATTAAATTGACTTATACTTAGGAAGTTGTCACTACAACAGATTTTGACTTTAGTGACAAAAAATTTTGTCACTAAATACCAAAATGTTGTCACCTAAAAGGTTAGTGACAATATTATTTTGCGTCACTATGCTGTCACTAAATATATGCCACTAAACATCAAAGTGATAATATTTTTTTTGTCACAAAAATACAAGTGTTCAGTGACAATAATTTCTTGTCACAATATTTAGTAACAATTATTTTCTGTCACTGAAATAGATTTTTTGTGACAATATTCTGTTGTCACAAGATTTAGTGACAATTATTTTGTGTCGATGAAATAAAATTGTTGTGACAATTATTCTTCTTGTCACTGGGCTATTATATCAGTGACAATATACATTGCCACTCTACAGAGAACTGAGTGATACTACTTTCTTGTCACTTTGAATATCAGTAAATTATCGTCACTATATTAAATATAACCTGCCATAAGATAAAACAAAATAAACCAAATCCATTATGCTAAATGGTAATATGAAGATTCTTACAATCCAACATCATCTAAAAGTCTCAATACTACACTTATAGAATCCTATTACATCAACTCTGATGAGGCAAATAGAAGAACCGCCATCCCCGGAGATAGAAACAAGTTGTTTCCTAGAAGTCTTTAAGCATCATACATCCATCAATTTGGCATCCAAGTCAATCAGCTTCATCCTTCATCAACCCTTTCCTGCAATAGAACACAGTCCATGAAGGAAAAAGTCCTTGGACTTGCAAAGTAAATGCATGCCCTTGGAGAAAAAAGGACTGATCAAAGGCTCAAAATACATTAGTAAATTAGCAAAAAAGAAAAATTACCATGTACATCGAACTCTTAGGTGGTTGTATCCAAGTTTTAGAGCTGTAATAGTTACCTCCACTGGTCCATTCATGCTCAAAGACACAATCATCAACATGGTAACAAATGTGATAGTTATTAACTGAAGATGGTTCTCCATAGATATTTCTAACATGATAAACTACTTGAAGATCATTCTTATTCATACAATAGAGTTCGAATATCGAACACAGGTCACTGGCAAAATCTTCACAACATAGTATTGCATCAATGCACTCAGCAACAAAGAACTACCCCTACTATTAGGAGCAAAGTAATGAATGAGAAGCATTACAAAGAAAAGGTGGGTCTAACTTACAAAGAAAAACAGAGGATGAAATTCAGGGAATCGAGAGTTCCCCTACTGGTCATGTATGCTCGATTAGACAGTTCAGTTTCTTTCATCAGAATATATAAGTAAAGAGGATGGAATGAAGAGATACAAATAGCGAGGATTAGACATTTTTGTTTCTTTCATTCAAATATTGCCATGTTTTAATCACTAAATCAAAAGGAAAAAAAAAAAGTGACATGTTGGTGTTACATATCATCGCATTCACAAGTTCCCTCCCTTTATTGGATTGCCACTTACCAATTTACCTTGCAGAGAAACTCCCCCTTAAAACATAAGCAACCAGCAAATCCTTTATCTGGAAATGCTACTTATTTGACTTAAGTCTGCCCAATAAGGATCCAAGTATCTTTGCAAAAGCATGTGAATAAACAAGTTAGCAATTAGTTACATCCCTTCATTCAGTAAAGCAAGTCTACGATACAAAAAAAGGTATATAGTGAGCTCAAAGATGATCAGGGTATGACATAAAGGTAGCAAATTTGTTTAATTTCTGTTCTTTTAATAGGATTGGGCTAATGTTGAACCTTTAATGAAATTAACAAAGATCTATGCCTCGGGTTATCACCGAGAGTCTCCAACAGCAACATCTCGTGAAAATAGGCATGGAGGGGAAGGTGGCTAGAGATTTTGAAAGTTTAGATTTGTTCTCCTAAACCAACATTAAGCGGTATCAAAGGTCAACTCTGCCTAACTCATGACACCTTCAAAACAGAACCATTGCAAATGATGGACCAATTATACATCCTAATCATGCTCACGTATTCATGGGGCTAAACTCAATGCTCAACAGTCAGTCTTGAAGCTTTGTTGTTGGTCATACTTGTATGGTTTAACTCTACCTATTTTGGTCTGGTCCAAAGGGTTCTCAAGTATCTTCTGCACATGTTACTCCTTATATTAGCGACTTGAAATGGCCTAGATGACCTGAACAGAATCTCCCATAAATAAGTCCATCATATAAGCCATCTCAGGAAGAAACAGTATCCAAGCTTTCCCTTCAAAGGAAGAGATAGAGTGGAACAATAAACAGTACTATCAATAATTTTATCTCTATGTAGACTTTCAGGAGTTCCATTGACGCACGATTCGTAGGTTCGATCTCTTCCATTCACGAGTTTGAACCTTCAATTCAAATAAACTCTTTGTAGCTAAGGGTTGGACATAGTTAAGAGAGATAAATCAGCGATTGAGATGCAGAGATCGAGAGAGGAAGGGCGAGAACTAACCTGGTGAATCAGGGGAATCTATCGTAGACACTGGTTCATCACTTCAGTTCATCGAGTGATGCGGAACCGTCTGGGGAAGAAGCCGACGACAACGTCTCGAGCGGAGCGAAGCGAAGGAAGAACTATCTTCCTAGGGTTCGGTACCAGAGTATAGAGAAATTGAGTTCCGGAGAATTGAGGAACAAAAAAAACTTTGTACTAGAAACTTTCTTTTAATTGTATTTTGAGCACTGAAGTTTTTAAATTTATAAAAAAGACCCCGCCTCACCTATAGGTGACGATTTTCAAAATATTGTCACGTATCACCCCAAAAATCCCCAAAATGGACAATACATGAAATTGTCATTATACTACTAAATTAAGTGACAATTTTTGTATTGTCACCTAGGAAGTTGTCATTAATGACATAATCTCTAGAGAAATACTTCGATTGAGATGTTGCGATTGGTCAACCTGAGAAACGTCCACTTTGCTTCAATTGGAATAAATCAAAGAGTGTAAACTTCTAAACAATTTATATTGCTGCACTATTGTTCTCCAAGTTTATTTGGAACAGCATATAAAAGCAGTGTTGGGTGATTCATCGAGTATAGTATATACGAATTACTAGCTCCATAAAAAATGAAGGCATCTTTGTGTTGTCTCAGCAAAGTCGGTCCGAAGAAGAAACACCGGTACCCTGAAGTTGCTCCACCGCCTCCACAATTGAATCGTGAGATCGAAATAGGTGAGAAGAAGGCTAAAACTATTGGCAGTAAAGATGGTGGGATGGTTATTCTCGGAGGCGTAGCAGGAGCTACTGCAGCTGTGGCCGTTACCGCTAGCACACCAGACGAGACCAATAAATCTTGTTGTTGTTGTGGTGGCGGTGGATGTGGTGGTTGTGGTGGAGGATGCGGAGGCTGCGGTGGCTGTGGAGGTTAATTGACCTCTTAGTTCTGTGATGTCACTGTATGTCTTATCTGTATTGTTTGTCTGCAAACCGATTCGAAGTCTTTTTCTGCTCAAACTCGTTCACTAAGTTTGTATATATCTATGTCTGTTTGCAATCCAGTTCAAACTTTGTATACATCTGTGTTCACTTGTAGGTTTGTAAATATCTGTGGCAGTGGATTTATGCTTGTAATCCGATTCGAAGTTTTTTTTTTTTTTTTTTTTTTTTTGAGAATCCAATTCGAAGTTTGTATATATATATATATCTATATATCCGTGTATTTTTTTCATTTTCCTTTATTTTACTTTCACAATTTTTTATGTGAATTTAATTTTGGGTGTATTTGCAAATTTACCCTCTGTCTCTGTACTGTGTCTGGATGGATTAATTTACGAGATTCGCTTTGCAACATTGATTACAAATGGATATGCAATAAGCATATCCTTTTTTAATTGTTTTTCTAAATTATTTTTTTTAGAGAAAACTTCCATTAAAAACAACTAAAGGCCAATTACATCTGAAAACAAAAACTCTGAGAACGACGGAGGGAAAACAGAGCTCCATTCTTCATGAACTTGTGTCTCAATAAGCAAAATCTAGAACCGGTGTTGCAATGTGGTAGCCTGTATCCAATGAGCTCTTTGCGAAAATCAAGTCCCATAACCAAAGTTCTTACCATCTTGGTGCTCTTAAGCTTGATATGAGCAAAGCCTTTGATAGGGTTAACTGGTATTTCCTGGAGAAGGTTTTAAGGAAAATGGGTTTCCCAAACATGTGGGTTAACTTACTCCTTCAATGTGTCACTACTGCATCCTTCTCTGTTCTTTTTAATGGGCAACCGGGTAGGAGAATTTTCCCTAAAACAGGTTTGAGACAGGGGGATCCCCTTTCGCCATATCTTTTTATCATTTATCTTGAAGCCTTCTCGGCCTACCTTTCTCACCTCAATAGGTCCGGGGCTTGTCCAGGGATTTCTCTTTGCAGGAATGGATACAAGTTATCCCATCTTTTCTTTGCTGATGATTGTCTTGTCTTCTTCCAACCATCCTTATCCACTTGTGCTAAACTCAGCTTGGCCTTAGATTCTTTCTGCAAAGTTTCAGGTCAAGATATTAATAGATATAAATCTTCTTTGGTTCTCAGCCCCAATGTCCCCAGAGATTTAGGAGATATCTATGGTAACTTCCTTGGAATTAAGGTAGGTAACAATAATTGCACCTATCTTGGGCTACCAATTGCTCCAGGAGGGAAGAAGAAAGAAATCTTTAACTTTGTGAGAGGAAACATCTACTCAATTCTTGAAGGTTGGAAAGGAAAGGATCTTAACAATGCAGGTAGGTTAATTCTCGCGAAAGCTGTTCTCTCTGCCCTTCCCACTTATGTCAGCTCCTCTTTCAAACTTCCCTCGTCCCTTAATTCTGAAATCTCAAATCAAATCCAGAATTTTTGGTGGAACCCTAACAAAAAGGCCCCTTTTAGGACTATCTCTAGTGATATTCTTAGTCTTTCGAAATCTAAAGGAGGTCTAGGACTAAGGAACTTCAATTGGTTTAATCAGGCCCTCCTCGCTTCTAAAGCTTGGCGTATTTTGAATAATCCTAACTTGCTTGTTTCAAAAGTCCTTTTGCAGAAATATTGCAGGAAAAAAGGCTTCATGGATATTGATTGTCCTAGTAACGCATCTTGGGCCTGGAAAAGTGTTTTATTTGGAAGAGACCTTCTTAATAAGGGTGTTAGATGGCATGTTGGGTGTGGGGAGAATATCAACATCCTTTTTGATAAATGGATTCCTGGTATCAAAGGCTCTCTCTCCAGCTTCGTGGCTTCTCACCATATCAATCCAAACTGGAAAGTGGGGGAATGGATTTCTAATCATGGGGACGTTCAGTTATGGAAAGAGGATATCATCAAAGCTCATGTTCCAGACTTCATAGCTAGAAGAATCCTCGCCATCCAGTTACCATCTAAAAAAGAAAAGGACAGACTTATATGGCCGTTTACAAGAACAGGGGATTTTACCACAAAATCCGGCTACAACTTCCTCTGCGAGGAAAATACTGCTCCATTGCTTCCAGCGGGTCTCTTCTATGGCGATGTCACTTCCTCAATTAGTTGGGGATCTATTTGGGGACTTGATATTCCGGAAAAGTGGAAATTTTTTCTTTGGAAGTGTGCTCACTCGAAACTCCCAACAAGAAGTCTTCTTCGTCAGCGCTTGGGGACCATCATGGACAGTTGTCCTCTCTGTGATCAATGTTCTGAAACTCCCGATCACCTTTTCTTTAGATGTCAAACTACTTCCCAGCTCTAGAATTCTTGTAGCCACCACCCACAAGTTGGGATGCCTTTCGAAGAAAGCCTCTGGAGTATCATCAAAGCAAAAAAATTTGATGCAATTCACACTCTTTGGGCTATATGGAGAGGAAGATGTAGTAAAGTCTTTGGGGATAATAACTTTTCTATTAATTCGGTTCGCGCCATCATGGAGAATGAAAAGCTTCTCATGGCCCATGGCTCGGTTCCCATGAGACCAAAGGACGCTCTTTCCCCCCCGCCGCAGGTCTGGGTGGAGGTTCATAGACCCCAAGCTTGTAATTATCCACATATAATGGAGATATTTGTGGACGGTGCTTGGAATGCCCATAACCTCTCCTCGAGCACCGGCATACACACTCAAGGGGTGGATGGGTTTGAATGGATCATTGGAAAAAAGTGCTTTGCGTCTAGCGCCCTCCAAGCAGAGCTCCTGGCAGTGGAGCATGGGGTTCTTTTTGCTTTACATCACAATATTAGCTCCATTAATATTAACACTGACTGCTCCTCTGTTCTATCTATTTTTCAGGGGAAAAGTAAGCCGGCTATTTAGGACGAGCCAGTTGTTGGGAGACTTAAACAGACTATGCGAAATTTCATCTATTGTTCCCTCTCTAAGGTGTCATGTGAAGCTGTGTTCAAAGCTCATAGGGCGGCAAAAAATGCTATTTATGATAATCATCCAATGTAATTTGTAGATAGTTTATGTTGTAAGGTTGGTAGGTGCTTTGTTGTATGTTTGTCGTTTGTTCTTGGAGTAACCCCCTTGTACTTGTTCTAGCTTAGTTTTTCAATGATATGACCTTTTCATCAGGACTCGCGAATTTCGATTTAGTATTTTGTTTAGCATCCTAGTTTTGTAGGAGCAACAAGTTGGATTGAGTCGGTCTATAATTGACTATAGAGGTGGAGTTGATGCTCGCAAGTTGAGAGCGCATCCCTAATTATTTTAAAAACTGAATGCGGAAATTAATAAGATCACTGTCCGCAACTGTCCTAATCGATTCTCCAAAACACAGGGTCATTCGAGAAAAACAAACAATAAAATTATTGTCCATCCCTAATGCAGGCTGTGTCTAAAGGAACTCTCACTAAGAGCATCTCCAATGGAGTACTAAAACATGTTCTAATTCTATAATTGTAGCATTGGAGTCCTCCAATGGGGTGTCAAAAGTTGTGGCAATTCTAAAAAGTATAACATTGTGCGATACTTGGTTTCAAATTTGAGACCAAGTATAGGATTGTGCTAAAAATAGAACCAGTATTCTATTTATTGATCTCTTGATTTTTATTTACATATTTAACATTTTTACCACATTGAGCCATCATATTAACTTTATGTCGCGATAGTTATTAAGATAGGTATAAAATTTAATTACATTGTAAAAGATGTTTGGTTATTATGGTAGTTTTTTTTTTTAGGAAAAGAACATATTTCATAGATCAAGAGGAGTGTTGAGATACATCAGTAGAACAAAGGTCTAGAATCCATCTGCAACTAGAGTTAACCCACTGTTCTGACTATAAACTACCCCTAGCTCTTGCGGCTAAGACGTGTGCTATTTGAATAAAAAATTAGTTTTAATTCATATTGACTTTATGTCGCGATATTAAGCGTAGGCATAAAATTTGATTACATTGTAAAAGAGGTTTAATTATTATGGTAGTTGAAGGAGTACATAATTGGTAGTTTAGAATAAAAAATTAGTTAAATTAATATTGACTTTATGTCGCGATAGTTATTAAGCGTAGGCATAAAATTTGATTACATTGTAAAAGATGTTTGGTTATTATGGTAATTGAAGGATTATATAATTGGTAGGTTAGAATAAAAAATTAGTTTTTAATTTAAAATAGCATTTGAAATAGAATTGCATGCCACATTAAATTGGAGCATGTAATGACTATAAATGCCCAAATTCACTATTCATGTCCTAAATTTAGCATTAGAAATGAGATCTCTATTGGAGATGCTCTCAATATACCCATTGCTATTTGAATATGGCTGATTTTACTTGTATAGGTCATAATTTATGGGTCCCCGTGATTTTTGTTGGAAAAAATAGTCTTTTGATGACGATATTGTTACAAAAACGGCTCGCCATTACATCAAAAATTGGTTACTACACGTGAAGATGCCATTGACCAACTATTGAAGATGCATTACCAAATCAACCTGAGTTTACCCAAATAAGCTTTATTTTATTATTTTATGTTTTGCCTTCAACATGCATCAAATCCCATATGCTATCAGTGCCCGCAATCACGTGATTCTTGGCCATAAGTTTTATTATTTTAAAACTGAAACAATGATGGGCCAGAATGTATTTAATCGAGGATTCTGTACTGTTTTTTAATGTTTGTGAATTAAGGAAAAATATAACTCAGCTTCCACACATGAATTAAGGAAAAGTGTTTTTGGACTATTTTACTCCCACCCTTCCAATATAATTTACACCCTCTGCCCACCCCTCTCTCTCCCTCTATTTCACAGCAACAAAGCACCACAACCAACCACCACCATCACACCAATATACAAATCCAAGAAAAAAAGTATTAAACCAAAATATAGAATCTTATTTTCACATAGAGCTATGATTTATCGAAAATGTGGGTTTTAACCCAACTTCCAGGACTCAGCCAAATTCATAAGTTCTTACTATTTATGACACAACTTAACCAACTTTGGAGTGGGTTTTAGGCAAGTTAGAGAATGATTCACAAGATCAAAATAATAGAGTAATTGTAGTATTAGCTTCCAAGAATTATGTCAATTCATATGAGAGAGATACAAAGGTCTCAAGTTGACATTCGTAACAGTTCCATGAACAAGCAATTGCAAGCACAACGAAATGTCTCAACTTTGTCCTGAATTTTAGTCACCTGAAAGATTAAAACATGCAAAAAAATTGACACGAGAAATGTAGCTGATCATCCCATAATTCCAGAACAGAAAACGACACAAACAGAAGACCTGACAATGAAGGAGTTATGCTCCCGTTTACATGGCATGTTTTTACCCGTGTAGTTCATGAAATTAATGAATCAAAACTAGAGAAATCACGTTTACACTCACATTTCAAAGTTTAGAATGTATTTACAAACTCAGAGGGACCGAGGAAGAGCAACGAGCAACGAGGAGAAAGCTAATACGAGGAAATACGGCTTCTCCGGCGACTGGAGCAGATTCCTGTGACCCGAAGTGTTTTTGGCGAATCGAGAGTCATACTTATGCTTCTGGTACCCGACGAGTGTTGGAATAGGTGCCCTAGATGCAATCTATATTTAGTATGAACATTGTTTTTTTTGAAATGGATTCCATTGGATTAATGATTAAACATGGCACTGTGGCCCAACAAATCATTGTACAAGGCTTCATAAGCCCAATCTGGTGGATGTGTTTTCCACGTTTGTTCACTTTCTAAGCCCAAGCCCTTTAGGGCAAACAAATGAGCCGGTTTATTTGCTTCCCTCGGTACGTGAACCGCCTTGTGTCGGTTTGTTGACTGCGGATACAATCCACATTCTTCTAGGTGCTTCTCCACTTCTGTATTGTCTAGCGGTTCCTTTCCCATTTCTCTGTTCTTCATCTCTCTGGCTAGAGAGAGAGAGACTCTGTTTCGAGTAGAATTTTCTCCAGATCCAATTCCATGGCGAGCTTCGCACCCTCTGTAATTGCTTTAGCTTCTGCAGCTTTTGCTGAATTTGCAAAGGGGATGGTTCTGGAGCGTCCGGCTATGAAGATACCGTTCTCATTTCTTACCACAACTCCGATAGCTGCTTTCTTGTTGATCTGGTTCCATGCGGCATCGGTGTTGATGGAGAACCAGCCCTCCGGCGGTAGCTCTCTTACCGTCGAGATGGGTTTTGGACAGATCTGAGCCGACCCGTCAGTAGATCTGACATGCATAACCTTAGATAGTTCATCTAATCTCTGGGTAACTTCTTCTATGATCCGAGGAAAATTTGCTTTTTTGTTTTTGAAGATTTGGTTGTTCCGGCTATTCTAAATTTTCCACACTAACATGAACATCTTCCGTCTATTCTCTTGGTTTTCGTGAATGAACGTTGCCGAAAACCAAACCAGGAAAATACCTTTGATTTTGCTGAGAAATTTGGTACCAAACAATTCTTTCCAGCACTTTCTTGCTAAATCACACTCTAGAAAGAGGTGTGTTTCTGTTTCTACTCCTGTTTGGCATATCTCGCAGCGGGGGTTGAGATCGATCCCTCTTTTGTTAAGATTGTTCCTAACTGGGAGGCCACCATTGATGGCTCTCCAGATAGGATGCAAGTATTTCTTTGAAATTTGTTGATTCCAGAACAGTTTCCACCAATTGATTTGTGGATCAGAGGTTGTCCCAAGGGGATTCTTGTCTGATCTATCTCTCTGTTGTGAGAGTAATCTGTATCCACTTTTGACCGTATACTTGCCCGTATCTGAGAAGTGCCAGATTAGTCTATCTGGTAAGTTAATTGCAGGGATGTCGATTCTTTTTATTTCTCTTCTATCTTCTTCCCAGAAAAATTTGTTTAACAGCTCTTCGTTCCATTGACAGTTTTCTGTAATCAGGTATGCAACATGGATTACTCGTCCACTGTTGTTTGGGGTGAAGGGCTTGAAGAGATGAGGTCTGAAGAGCCATGGATCCTCAAAAGCGTTTAATTTCTCCCCATTCCCAAGGCGCCATCTGCACCCACTGAGAATATGCTCTTTACTCGACAGAATACTTTTCCACATATAAGAACTATCTTCCCTTTTCTCTGCTTGTAATTGGCTTGTATTCCTGAAATATTTTTGTTTTAGGACCTTAGCGTGTATCGCTTCTGGATTCATTAGTAGTCTCCATATTTGTTTACCTAACAGAGCCGTATTGAACATCTGTAGGTCATGGAAGCAAAGCCCCCCTTCTGCTTTGTGTCTCTTCATTCTCTTCCAAGAGATCCAGCTCATTTTCACGTTTTTTTCATCCGTTCCCCACCAAAACTTTGCCATTGAGGATTCAATTTTGTCACAAAGACCTGCCGGTAGCCGGAAACATCCCATGGCGTAAGTTGGTATCGCTTCAATAACCGCTTTCAGCAGCACCTCCTTCCCAGCTGCAAATAAGTACTTTTCCTTCCAAGTTCTTATTTTTGCATTGATTCTTTCGTCTATGTTCTGAAAACTGGTCCATTTCATTCCTCCCCAGTTCTGTTGCTAATCCGAGGTATTTTTCGTGCAGGGGATCCATCTTCACTCGTAGCAGTTCACTCAGCAGCGTTGTTGTGTCGGCACGGACATTGCTTGAGAACACCATTGAGGACTTGTCTAGATTCACCATCTGCCCTGTTGCTCTTTCATATGCTCGTAGCATTGTATCTAGAGTTTTAATTTCTCCTGTATTAGCTTTGGCAAAGAGCATGCTGTCGTCCGCAAAAAAGAGGTGGGAAATGCGTGGTCCTCCTCTAGACGCAGCTGCTCCTGTAATAGTTTTATTTGACATACAACACGTGAGAGCACGAGAGAGAATTTCACCACAAAATAAAAAAAGATACGTTGAGATGGGACACCCCTGACGAAGCCCCCGCTTGGGCATAATTTTACCACTAACTGTCCCTTATAAGTAAAGGAAAAGGAAGTAGTCGTAATGCAGTCCATCACAAGCGCAATCCACTTTGGGCCAAATCCCAGTTTCTTCATGACTTTAGCAATGATAGACCACTCAACGCGGTCGTACGCATTGCTAATATCTGTTTTAAGGGCTACCACACCTTCACGCCCTTTCATCCTTTTCCTCATAGTATGTAGAACCTCAAAGGCCGTTATGATGTTGTCGGTGATTAATCTGCCTGGTACGAAGGCCCCTTGGCTATCTGAAATAATACTGGGCAGAATCATCTTCAATCTGTTGGCCATTGTTTTGGCCACCAATTTGTATATAACCGTGCATAAGCTTATGGGCCTGAGATCCGCAGGTTTCCTGATTTGCTTGACCTTTGGAATAAGTGCAAGCAATGTGTGATTAAAGTTGGCCACACTATTCTCACCATTTAGTTTTTTAACCACACAGCTACCCACTTCATTCTGAAGTAAATCCCAATGTTTTTGGAAGAAAATGGCCGGAAAGCCGTCTATACCTGGAGCTTTTAGAGGTCCCATCATGTTGAGGCTTTCTGTAACTTCTTCCAGATTATGAGGCTTTTCCATGAACTCTCTCTGGGACTCAGAGATTGTATCTGTGATAAATCCCAACACAAAGTCAATATCACTATTGACCGGGTTGGAACTCTCGAACAGCTTCTCAAAGTGGGAGGAGAGGATCTGTATGATTTCAGCATCATCAGAATGCCAAGCTCCTTCTTCATCTTCCAACCCCTTAATCGTGTTTCGTGCTTTCCTTGAAGAGGCTTTATTATGAAAGAAAGCTGTATTTTTGTCGCCGCTCTTGAGCCATTGGACCCGTAATCTCTGATGCCACATATCCTATTTGGCAGTTAGAAGAGTGTTTAGATCCATTTTCGCCTTGCGTAGCTTCCCCGCTATAGTTTTTGTTTGTTTTTGCTTCTCGAAATAGGCAATTGACCGTTTCAGATCACGGATTTTCCTTTTCATATTGCCGAAGTTATTGCTGCTCCAACTCTTAAGTTTTTCGGCACAACGCACCAGTTTGTTGTTGATATAATCGGGATCATTTTTTCCAACCATCTTCAATAACATTTTTGAGGTCCTCATTCTGAAGCCATGCTGCTTCGAAGAAGAATCTCCGTAGGCTTAAGACTTGTTGACTTTGGTTATCCTTATCGAAGGAAAGTTCGATAGGATTATGGTCGGAAGTCGAGCTCACGAGGTGGTTAACCCTTGCATTACCGTAAAAGTTCCTCCAATTGAGATTGGCTACAACCCTGTCTAGCCTTTCTCTGATATTCGCATCATCATCTTGGTTGTTGTTCCAAGTAAACGGGATTCCAACAAAACAAAGATCTTTCAGGCGACACTCCATGAGTGTTGTCTTGAAAGGGTTCACTTGATTAGTAGTTACATCTCTGCCTCCTTCTTTTTCCGTTTGCGACATTACTTCGTTAAAATCGCCCATCACGCACCATGGGGCATCCCCGTTTGGTTTAAGGCGACGAAGTACATTCCATGAATGTTTCCGTTCAGTTTTTTTCGGGTCCCCATAGAATCCCGTGAAAAACCAGGCATTATTATCATTCAACCAACGAACTTTGCAATGAATGTAAAATGTGGAACGATGAATTATTTGTCCCTCTAATTGATCGTCCTTAAGGAGAGCAAGTCCGCCACTTCTTCCATTGCAGCTAACATACTCACCATTTGCATACCCCACCTTTCTTCGTATAGTATCCATCTCGTACTCGGACGTTTTCGTTTCCATTAAGAAAACGAGATTTGGGCGGCGTTCCTTTACGATATCGCAAAGGGTTGTAACGTTGCAGGGGTTGCCCAGTCCCCGTACGTTCCAACAGAGGACGCTCATTGTTTTAGGCGGAGCTGCTCAGCAGCCTCCACCTCTGGTTCGGTTGGTTGTTCAAGGTCCATATCATTTTCCGCCACCATTTCTGTAACTTCCCTGGCTGTAGTGTTGGTATCCTCAGACAGGTTTGTTTGTTTCTCTACCACCTCATGATCATCATTACCATTGCAACTTCTTTTGCCCCCTATCAATGCTAATCCGTTATCTCTGATAATCATCCGAGATTGGTCAGACTTTTTCCTTCTCATGGATTTCGGATCTTCATCTTCATTGTATTTCCCCTTCGCTTTATTTCTGGCCCTTTCTTTAATGTTGATATGTTTTTTCCTTTTCAAGCTATCCTTCGCCCCGAATTCCGTGAGATTTGGGGTACTCCCGCCATTGCTCGGGAAAGGATTTGGTAATTTTTGACTTGACCTCAAGGTGCTCTCTTTTGTAAAAGATAATCCTGCCGGATTAAAAATAGGGGCGCTGATTGGGGGACTGGATTCTTGATTGGTCAAGATCGTTTTGCCTTTATTCGCCTGATTTGTTCCATGTTTGGATTGCCATTTTTGGTACACTGCCTTGTCACCAAATCTTGACGGATATTTTCCGGAATTGACTCCGGACCCCGACCGCACAGTTTCGGAAATACGTTTCTGCCCTTCGCCTGCTTGCCGCTTTCCAGCCATGGCAGCTTGATCGGTGGTCTACCTCTTCTCCGACCGTTTTCTTAGAACCCATGGACCAAACTCTGGGTTCTGATTCGATTCCAACATTGTAGTACGTTTTGGGCATTGGGTGGTTGTATGGTCTACCACCCCACACCCATTGGCAGACTTGGGGAATCCTCTCGTATCTGAGATTGACCCAATATTTTTCCCAATCTTCTATATTCACATAGGCTCTCCGGCGAAGAGGTCTATAGGATTTGATTCGGACTTTTGCACGAATGCAGCGGTCCTTCTCCTCACCATCCTGATGGGCTATCACATTATCAACTTCACCGATTGATGCCGCTATCACTTCCCCCACATCTTCATGGATCAAGTGCGTAGGCAAGCCATGTACTTGAACCCATATCCACAGATCTATGAAGGTAGCTTGCGTTGGTTTCCTTTTGATATCCCACTCCCTTAGCAACAGAAGTTGGTTATCAAAGTTCCACGGACCTCCATACGTAGCTTTTTCCATTGCACTTTTTGTACTGAATCGAAAGATGAAGGTGTTTAGATCAGCAAACAGTACCTTCACGTCCTCATCCGGACACCATAACCTTCGAAACAGTTCTTTCATCTCCTGGACATTGATTTTGGTTTCTCCCACGAACCGTCCTATCAAACATAACTTCCAATCTTCTTTCACTTTCTCGCAGACCTCCGTTTGCACGATCACTTCTGTTTTCTCTTCTGCGGAGAGTTGAATCTTGTTGATCCAACCCTCATCATCGAACTCGTTAGCCATTGACGAACCTTTGACTTCTTTCTCTAGAGAGAGAAAAAGCAAAATTTACCATGCGAGCTAATCTTCTTTTTTGGAGTGATATTTTATATGAACATTGTTTTGGCTAGAATATTTATTTATTATATATTGTGATATTTAATATAATGAAGTCCTTAGATACAATTTAATGATTATCTTAAATATCCCTAGTCCATTATATTGATTAATAGGACGATCAAATATAGACTAGTATGTGTTTAGATTGATATGGAGATATCAAGTCTGACACATGGGGTATGCATTAGGAGTAATGGCATACTGGATTGAACCACAACGAGAAGGATACATTATATTATGTTAAAGTCACAACCGCTTCTCGTAGTGCTAATATAATTGCAATCCTTATACTTGAAGTCACTATATATTCTAGTTGTGGAATATCGTGCTTTGATGTTATCAAACGTTACACCGTAACTGGGTAACTATAAAGGTAGTTATCGGGTATGATAGGAAGCAAGCTTAGAGATCTTAGTGATGTAGAGATGATTTGTTTCTCCCACATAATGGGAGTAAATATCCACGACCACTCGAGGAATGAGGCGTATTGAATGTCTGGCCAGACTCAGATAAATAAATATGGAGATATTGATGTTATCTGCTTGCATAAGCATATTCCCAGGATCGAGGAACTATGGATTGGATATACGAGTGTGACTATTTATGTCTCGTGTCCAATCCGGATATGGAGACAAAGGGATAGTGCAATATGTGATATTGGGCACAAAGGTTTGTCGGGATCACATACTTATTTCTATTAGTTGGGTGCATGTATGTGTTTCTAGACACCTCTCCATGTTAGTAATTAGTTACTACCAACTAAGTAGAAACCTATGGGGTCACACGTCAAATAGAGTTGAACTAGATTTGGGATTAATTAATATGATTAATTAATGAGAACGATCACTTTGCAACACCTTTCAAACTTAGTGGTACAAATTTGCAAGGAAGGGACTAATCCAAGTTCATGTAGTAGAACTAGGAAGGGCCTTTATGTAGTTAACAAGGATTTATTGGACTATATAAAGGAAGCTTTAGCTTCCTTCCCACAACTAATGCTCATAACATAAGCGACTGGGAGAGAAATCAAGAGAGAGCAAGAGACAAGAGAGGGCCACAAGAGAGGGCCGAACCCCTCTCTTGTCCTCGTTGCTTGATTCGTTCTTCCCTCTTCCTCCAGTCCAAGCTAGGAATAGGAGAAGGAAGCATCTAGATCTCACCTATAGACGTGGATCAACCGTAGAGACGAGGACAATATTCTTCGTGTGATCTCCCAAACCAAAAGGTCACATATTCAATGTCCTTCATCATGTTATGAATGTCTCTTCCTGTGTTCTTTGGTGGGCTTTGAGTAGGGATATTTACTTTAATGCAGTATGCTATTACCCTTAATGCATGTTGGATAATGATATCTCCATATCAATCAAACCCCATACTAGTTTATAAGTGATTGTCATGTTAATCAGTATAAATGACTAGGGATATTTAAGATAACCAACACAGCTGTAAATCTAAGGACTTCTTTATATTAAATATCACAATAAATAATACAGTGAATGTTCTAGCCAATTTCTTGTTCATACTAAACTAGACTGCCTCTAGGGAATCTATTCCAACATATAGATCCTTTACTTTCATGCACAAGAATACTGCCTTCTTGCATGCTTTCATTGGAGCTTTACAGTAGCAACATGCTTATAATTTGCAGCATTTTGAATTGATTTTTCCTAATACCTTCATTTCACATTGTTTGCAGTATCAGTCGTTTTGGCACTTCCAGCTCTGCACCTGTCTGCTTCATGAGTTGGAAAAGTTAAGGAGTAAATTATGTTGTGGTTTCATCAAGTTTGCTAGTTAGTTTTTGAATCTTTGTTATGTTAATGGTTTTTAGTTTGTTTTGCTTTTGGATTGTGCTTGTTTTGCAATGCTTTGTTTCCCGCCTATTTTTGTTGAGGGGCAGTTTTGTTTTTTCTCAATGCCTAGCGGTCAGATTGTAATATATTATGTACTATATGTGGGTTTGTCAAAATAAAAACTCCCAAAAAAGAAAAAAGAAAAATTATCACAAAAAACGAAGGAGATGAAAGGGATGTGGTTGGGTAGCAGTTTTCCTAAATTGCAGAGAATATAGATGTCTTTTTTACAATTTTGATTAAACACAATCACTTACAAGGTTTCAATGTGGAATTATCCGAACGCCAGGAGTGTCGAGTGTCTTTTTTCTAAAAACAAGGGTGCAAACTGATTGCATGAAACTTGTCAAAAGTGCCAATTCTCACTCGGAATCGGCAAGTAGATGTTCTCACTTCCATAATCAACAATCTAATTTAAAAACTCATCTTTTTCTGCACTTTGGTGCATCAAGTACTAGTATTTATCCTACTTTATATTTTGTTGGATTTGATTTGATTTTTAATTGTAATGGGGAGGGCTTCCTAAAATGATTGTTTTTAGACCACTCCCAAGCACTGGTTTATAAATTATCCGATCATTAAAAAATAAAAGACAACAGAAAATTTACAGAAAACTTGAATAGCTTACGAAGTACCAAATTTTGATGTCTTTTTGGACAAACTTTGAGGTCTAAAGTTGCAACTTCAAGAAAAAATAATGTTACCTTCATACACATAACTGAATATACAAGTTGTAATCTAATCTAGCAAGCACCGAGCAAACAGAGTCTCGTCCTTTACATCCGCAACTGCAACATGATATTATACCAGCTTCGATGAGACCACGGGTAGAAATATCTATCACATAAGTAGTAGTTAGAACTTCGCTCGTCATTAAAATGGTTGAGTAAGTCCATACAATTCATATAAAAAGTACGTTGCGAATAGTTTCTTTTAAGTGCAACACCAGCTTATAGAAAGAGCAAAGTTGAAGTTACCAGTGTGCATTCCTTCGAGTTCTGCCTCGATAAATCTAGAGAGAAAATCATCTTCCTGGTACAATGGAGTTTGACATTGCTCTTCTTTCCTGAAATTAACAAGGAACACTTTCATTAATTCAGGATTCTCGCTAGTGTCCTTAACGTCCGCTTCTCGTAGTCTGCTATGATTTGTTTTGTGACATTCCAGGGTATGTTGTTCCCTCGGATGAAGACCATAGACCACAAATATTGCCACTTCCTTGAGTGACACGAACTGCCTATTTTACGATTTCTCATGGTAATAAAACTACGATTAAAAAAATCAAAATTTGTATAAGAATTTAAACAAAACTAATTAACGTTTGTTAAATAGTTTCGAAGAGAACAAAAACTGAGAGAAAAGAACATCAAAATGTGATATGAGGAAGTACTTGTTCGGATTATTCAATGTTTTTACATTTTGTTTCGTCATAAGTCCATCCTTCAAGACGCTCCAACAACTTTAGATGGCTTGTACAACCACAAACCTCCCAGTTAGAGATTAGAAATCATTGGTGCAAAAACACAAACGTTTATATAAATAAGCACAAACATTTAAATAACATTCATCTATGCTTTGCAACAGAGTATCATAACAAATAAGCATGATTGATACATAAGCTTGTATTGATAGAACCACATCCAACTAAGAGCCATTATCATAAGAGAATTCATTTTCTCTATTATTGCAAATCTTCACATATTTTTATATACTTTAACAAAAATAAGGATCTATAAAATACACTTACCTCATCCATTTTTGGAAGGAGATTCATACACTCTCCAGAAAGTTTAAAAATAATCGGCCACGATTTTGATTCAATTATTGAAGAACTTTTGTTCATGTCTTGAGGGATCGGTGTCATCCTGATGAGTGAAATTGGAAGAAGTACAAGAGAATAGGGGTTTGAGAAAGTTAATAAAGAGCAATAGGATTTTTTTTGAAAAAATGGCTGCAATTATGAGTCGTGTTTTATAGATTTATTTCATACCGAGTAACTAAACTAGTCTATAGAAATGAATCTCGCATTTGTTTATTAAATTTGTGTACGTTGCACCCTGTGAAATACTACCTCTGTTTCGTCTGTTTCAGCCTACTTTACTTTTTGTCACTATTCACTAGGTTACTTTTATTCGGTGATTTGATTAGCAAAACGATACAAGAATTTGGTAATTTTTGCATGGTGTTATAGAGGAATGTTTATTCTAAAATACCATGAAAAATTGTTAAAAAATTATATCGTTTTGGTACCCAAATCACCAAGTCAAAGTGACTCAGTTACAGGTTAAAAAGTCAAACGCAGACGAAACAGACGAAACGGAGGTAGTATCCATCTACCTACCTAATACTACCTCTGTTTCGCCTGTTTCAGCCTACTTCACTTTTTTGTCACTATTCACTGGGTTACTTTCATCCGGTGATTTGTTTAGCAAAACGGTACAGGAATTTTGTAATCTTTGCATGGTGTTATAGAGGAAAGATTATTTTAAAATACCATGAAAAATTTGTTAAAAATTATATTGTTTTGGTACCCAAATCACCAAGTCAAAGTGACTCAGTTTCGGGTTAAAAAGTCAAACGCAGACGAAACAGACGAAACGGAGGTAGTATATAGGAACACATGGCCTAAACTTGAAAAGTCTTTTTTGCCTCTATTAGTTGTTCGAAATTTTGAGAGTTTGTGAGTGGGTGGGTGGAGGTTTCTGGGGAAATTGAGGGCCTTTGTGTCAGTGTGTGGTTTTTCTTAATTTGACCATTTTGCCCTTGTTCCCAGCTTCAAACAGAAGCTTCGTTCTTCTATGTCAACTCTCTCTGTCCTCTCTTCCACAGCACCGCGTCTCTCTCTCTTCTCCTTCTTTGGCACAACAGCTTCTCCATCCGTGTGAGACAGCCAACGGCGAAGACGAAGAAGCCACGTTTCTAAACGAAGACGAAGAAGCCAACGGTGACTGGCAGTGGTGACTGGCAGGGTTCTGGATTCTTTCTCCTCAGCTAAATCGAAGGTACGAACCTTCAAACTCTATTTTCTTCACACCAATTTCGATTAACCTTGGCATGCATGTTGATTTTTTGTTTAATTCCGAGCTTGATAAACCCTAATTCGGTTTAAAAAGATTTCCCTTCCCCGCGATGTTGAATCTTTGGATTTTCGTCTTTGGTTATTGGGTGGGTTTTGATTTCACATTTTTTTGGTGGGTTTTCTTGGCAGAGATTGACAGCGTAGAAGAAGGAATCAGACCTGCGGTGTTGACTTGGCGGTGGTGATTGGCCTGTGGCGGTGGCGATGGTGACTGACCTCCGGCGGCGGTATAAAGGTAACTCATTTTCATCTCCAATTCACTACGTGCACAGAAAGCAACTTATTTATTTGATTGATTTGTACATTAGAATTTAAATCAACCTACTGTGTAAACAAAGCTCTTTAAGCTGATATTTTTTTGTAATTGTGGTTCCGAATTTTAGTATAAATCTGAGTTCTTTAACTTCAATTCGGATCGGAATTAGATAAAAATGGAGGATTTTAGGGATGTTGATCATTAGGTTAACACTAGTTCGAAGATGTTCGGATTCCCTTTCATTATATATTTTTTTTTGATAAGTTGGGAATTTTATAAATTAACCAAAATAAAGGAGGTCAGTACAACCTCTATTACAAACCATCTCTCTTTCTTCACTAGGAAGAATATCAAAACTCACAGAACCTGAAACTTGATTTTTCCTAACCCAATTGGCTATATAGTGAGCAGCAAAATTTCCTTCCCTACCTACAAAAATTAGTTGCATTGACCTATTATTGGCCAAGCAGTTCTTCACAGCTTCAACTCTTGTAGTTCTGTTCCACATAGCCTCCATCTTTCCTGTGCATTCTTTAACAATATTATGACAATCAGAAACACACCATACCTTCTGCCAGCTACCTTCAGCAGCTATTCTGCAGCTTAGTTCCACAGCACATAGTTCTGCCTCTTCCACCTGAGCTACCTTAAGAAATTTGGTTTTAATACTCAGAATTTCCCCTTTCATATTTCTTGCCAAAACAGCTATTCCAGCCCATCCCTCTTTGAGGCTTGCATCACCATGGATCAGAACATCTTGGGATTGTAACTTTGGCAAATCCTCAACTTCAACATTCTTTCTTACCTCTTGTCTAGTATTTCCCCAGGAATTAGAGGAGAAAGCATTTGAGTACTGATATTGAGCATTGAGTACCAGCTCTCTGAGTTTCAGTCCAGTTATCTGATTTTTGTTGTGGCCATGGATTGATATTGAATTCCTCAGCTGCCATATTCTATCTAGTATGATAGCCATGGTCACAAATATATTGATGTCTTCATTCATCCACCTTTTCTGTAGTTCAAATACCTCCTTTATGCAGTCTCTGGCACATCTTCCAGCAAGCTGATCACTTCTCATCCCTATAGTACTGAACAAAATTTGCCTTGCCACATGGCATTCAAAGAAAATGTGCTTCACAGTTTCAGCATGGCTTTGACAAATTAAACATTCCCCATCCACTTTACCAGTCTTGACATGGATGTTGGCATTTGTAGGTAGCACATTCTGAGCTACTCTCCACAGTGTCATTTTAAGTCTGTTATGCATTGGGTAGTGCCACAATTTTTTCCAGAAGAGCTTCTCTTGTTGGTTAGTGTTCAGAGGATGGGGATCTTGGGCATGATAAGCTTCTTTTACTGTTAATTTGCCTTTTTTTGCAACTGTCCAAACCCAGATATCAGGCCTCCTCACTATTTGGATTTGGATTTGACTGATAGCATTTCTTTCCTCTTCACTAAACCAATCCATTAGCTTGTCTGCACACCAGCTGTGATTTTGCCAATCAATGAGTTCACTTACCATCTTGGGGGCTCTTAATAAATCATCCGGTGGCTTTGGTTTTGCATTCTCCAAATTGGGCACCCAAGGGTCAAGCCAGATGTTAATACTTTCACCATGTCCTACCATTTTTCATGCATGCTTTTCAATCAAGTCCCTGCAGTCAATCAAACCTTTCCAAAATATAGAGTCACCCTTCCTCTTGTCCACCTTAGCAAAATCAAGGATCCTGCAGTACTTCTTGGTGATCTGTTGAACCCAGAATCTCTCCTCTTTGCACCAAACTTGCCAAGCCAGCTTACTAACCAGAGATTTGTTGTATTTCTTGGCTTCCCTAAACCCCAGGCCACCATTTTCCTTAGATTTACACAATTTATCCCAAGAGAGCCAGTGGTGTCTTTGCTTATTATTAGACTCTCCCCACCAGAAGTTAGCTTGTGCTTTGTTGATAAGATTCAAAGTAGTCTTTGGGTGTAAGAACATAGACATTAAATAGGAAGGAATAGCACTAACAGAAGCCTTTATAAACACTTGGCTGCTTGAAAAGGATAGCATTTTAGCTTTCCAGCCTCCTACTTTGATATTCATCTTTTCTACAATTGGGTTGAATTGCAAGACTTTGCTTCTCTGTTGAAACATAGGGATTCCCAAATAAATGGCATCCTTCTTCCCTTCCTTCAGCTATAAAACAGATTTGATACTCCTTCTTTGATCCTTACTCATATTGCTGCTAAAAAATACAGTTGATTTCTCCTTATTCACCTTTTGCCCTGAGACTTCTTCATAAAGTTGCATACACAGATTCACATAATTGGCCTCTTTGTGTTCAGCTCTACACATAATGATTAGATCATCCGCAAACATTAAGTGATGAATGGGATCACAGTTTCTAGCCATCTTGATTCCATGGATCCATCCATTATCTGCTGCAAAGTTCGGAATTCTGGACAAGATTTCAGCACATACAATGAATAGATAGGGGGAGAGTGGGTCCCCTTGTCTCACACCTCTCTTAGATTGAAAATAACCACATGGACCACCATTGATGAATATAGAGAAGCTAGGGGAGGAGACACAAGCCATGATCCAGTGGACAAACTGAGATGGGAAATTGAGCCAATTCAAAACACTTGAAATTAGTCTCCACTCAAGTCTATCAAACGCCTTTTCCATATCTAGTTTAATGGCCATCAGACCCCCTTTTCCAGTTTTTTTCCTCATAGTATGGAGGACCTCATGTAGTAAAATAACATTGTCTTGAATATTCCTTCCTGACACAAAGGCTGCTTGGAAGGGGCATATGAATTTATCTAGAAAGGGATTGAGTCTATTTGCAAGAATCTTAGAGATGACTTTATAAATCACATTGAAAAGGCTAATAGGCCTATAGTGCTTTACCTTAGAGGGAGCCAAGATTTTAGGTATCAAAGCAATGAATGTGGCATTTAGGTTACTTGGCATCACACCTGATATAAAGAACTCCTTGACTTTGTTGCAGAAATCAGGCCCCACAATGCTCCAATAATGCTTATAAAAGAAGACTGACATACCATCCGGCCCAGGGGACTTGAAGCTTCCCATTTGAAAGAGCACTTCCTTTATCTCTTGATCTTCAGGAATAGTGATTAGAGTACTCCAATCTTGACAATTAACTACAGGTTGCACCAACTCTTGAATCCAGTGAGGCATCTTTTTATTGTCACTCTCAAATAGATTCTTATAGAATTGAAGGAATTCATTCTCAATATCTTTCCTGTTATCTAGCCAAGTACCATCTTCACTTTGAATAATTTCAACTCTGTTCTTCTTGTGTCTCACTGTGGCCATGGTGTGGAAGAATCTTGTATTTGCATCACCCTCCTTCAAGCACTGCTCTTTTGCTCTTTGTTTCCAAAGAATTTCTTTCCTAGCTAGCAGTTCCTGCCACCATAGCTTAGAGTTCTTCTCACCTTCTATGTCCAGTTCTTCTTGATTTTGTAGCTCAACCAGGTTCCTTTCCACTTTTTTGATCTCACTATCCAGCCAACCAAAACTTTCTCTATTCCATTTTTTCAAAGACTTTTTTGTGTTTCTAATCTGTTTGCACCAATTCCTTTGATCTCTGCTACCAAAATCTCCTTGCCAAGCAGTTCTAATCACATCCCAGCTACTAGAATCCCTAGCCCACATAGGCTCAAATCTAAATGGCCTCTTGATGTTCTCAGGTCTACTTTCAGTATCAAGAACAAGTGGGAGATGGTCTGAAGTACTTGAAGATTTATGCATGATAGTGGCATTAGGAAATGCAGTTCTCCACTCTCCATTAGCAAATCCTCTGTGAATTCTTTCTCTGATTAGTCTACTCTTATCCCAACCATTATTCCAGGTGTACTTTTCTCCAGAGAAGCCAACATCTATCAATCCCGCCTGAAAAATAAACTGATGTAGACCTTCTTTTGAGCTTTGAGCCACTTTCCTACCCCCTTTTTTGTCTTGATGTTGTAAAACTTCGTTGAAGTCACCAATTATTAGATCCGGCATGTCACAGATCTCTAAGATTTGTTCAATCTCCTTCCATAAACTATTCATCTTCCTTCCATTGCAAGGTGCATAAACTCCCAGCAGCAACCACATTGGTCTAGTTGGTGTTGTAGGCATTAAAACCGCAATCAAATTCGAGTTGCTGTAAACAACTTCACAGTCAAGATCCTTCTGCCAGCCAAACCACAATCCCCCTGATCTTCCCATGGGGTCTACCACATGATAATGTTCAAATCCAAGAGCAAGAAAGTTTTTTTTTGTAATTTTCGAAAGATACCTTAGTTTCAGCCAAAAATAGCCAGCCAGCTCTCTCTGTCTTTATTAGGGACTTAGTTTGGCGAACCACCGCGGTCTATCCCAACCCACGGCAGTTCCATACGATCCCTCTCATGGCGCTTTTGGGGGCGTGATTAGGCTCGCCTCTTCAGCCGCAGTAGATGTTGATTTTCCACTCTCTCCTCTTTTTTCGTTGAATGAAGTCCTCCGCTGTAATTTTCACTCTTCGGAAGATCCCATCTTTCCCTCTTTCAATAAAGTTTCTAGCGTCCATGATCTTCTCTGTGATAAATTTCTCTCCTGTTTCTGAATCCACATTCTCTTCCTCGATAATCTCAATCAACTTGGCAGGCACACACTTCTCACCACCCCTTTTTGCCTCGAGGAATTCTGGGGTCATTACCTTCCTATACTCTCTTTTCAATTGAAGCTGGCATCTAAAATTTTCCGCCATTAATTGGTTCACCACCATCTTTCTTGACTCTTTAGCAAACTCCTTATAGCAGAATTCAGTGGTGCACCTATCCCCTGAGCACTGATTTTTGCACTTCATCATCTGTTGTTTCTCCTGTTCTTGTTGTGCTGCCCCTTTCGTTCCCAATTCCTCTTCCACCCTAACCCCAGACGATGTCGTTGAGGTGAAGTTAGGCATCAAAATAATAGTTGGGTTCAATTGCTTACTCACCCATCTTCCAAGCATTTGGAGCGGATCAGCCCTGTTAATGAGGTCCAGGTCGTTCTGGTTTGGGCCACATCCACCCTGATAAGACTCAAGCTTATTGAACGGGCCTGGTCCATCCGAAGTGTCACGGCCCAAACAATAGGGTGGCCTTTTATCCCTTGTTTCGTATGTTGCCCTATTCTGACCTCGGGATTCGATCGATGCCAGCTCATTTCCGCGTACATATCTTGTGCCGATTCTGGCTCTCTGTGGATCAACGGCTCGGATCGTTTGTTGGTACTCCCGAAAATCTTCCCCTTCACCTTCTGTCCTTTCTTCGTATCTTCCCGTACCACACACCTCCTCCACGCGCTTCCCAATTATCTTGTCCTCCTTCTTTTCTTTCCCCTTGGTTTGTTGGAGCTCACGCGCCACCTCCTTTGCTTTCTCCGGCGAGCTTTCAATCCCCTGAATCCTACCCTGTTCGGATCTTGTTTTCTGCATCTGGTAACCGATGGGTTTTCTTTCATCTGTTATTTCATCTCTCAACCTTCTCCCTTCTTTGGCACTGAGATGAGGTCCGTAGCCAGAATTGCTACCTGCCTTCTGAGATAGGAACTTGCATTCCTCTTTATCATGCCCTTACCGGCCACACCTGAAACACAATCCGACCAGTTTCTCGTATTGAAATGGTATCCACTGGGAAATCCCAGTTTTTTTGCCCAGAAAGAAGCCTCTCTCCAAGGGTTTGGATGTATTTACTTCCACCCTTACTCTAATTGGAGATGGAAGGACCTCCTCTTCGTTTTCTTTATATTCTGCATCCACCTCAATAATCTCTCCCGCAAGGGTCGCAATCTTCTTTGCGTTTTTAACCACTAACTTTTCCAGTGGGACACGGTGGATTTGTAACCAGAACTCACATGTTCTGAATTCAATTTCTTATGGGTTTTGTTCAGGAACAAATCGTTTCATTATCATAATATGATTCTGAATCGACCATGGTGTCCCCTTCCAGATTCTCAAACAATCTTCCTCATCAGCAAATTCAAACACAAATAAATTGTTACCTCTTGTTGTAACTTTGAAGCTGGATCTTATTTTCTAGATAGATTTGAATATGGCCTCTACTGAGGCGAGACGAATCTCTCTTTTAGCCAAAACTTTCCCATAGATGCAAAGCTTCTGGAGTCTTTCCTTTGCTTGTTCACCATCCTCTAGTACCAGAGTCGCCGGTACCCTTTGATTTTCTGTCATATCCTCCGTCGCTAAACTCACTGTGTGCACAGTTCTTTAGCCAAACCTAGTCGCCTGGACTCGTTCTCACTGAGTGGACTCACTTCACTAGCAGCTGAGAAATAGAGAGAAACCTCTCTCTATCTTCTCTCTCTAGGACTGCGTTTGGGTCGTATTTGTTTTTGCACGCTTACTGTCTCTCACAGCCTATAGAAACCAATAGATGGGTTTGCAGACCGATCTTTCATTATATATTGTTTTCTTAATTGCGTTGCATTGAGAATTTTTGCGATATATGTTTTGGAGCAATTACTTAGGCGTTTGATTCGGAGGTGTCCTGGGTTTTGTTTGTGATGAATCTGGCTTCATTCCCAATACGAAATCAATAATCACATGTTCGAAGATGTTCGGATTCCCTTTCATTGTTAATTTCCTTGCTCTCAAACCAGCGTCAAATTCTCTACTTGGTTATTTATACTATTTATGGCTGAATGAGTTTTTATTAGAACTCTCATTTAAGGAGCCAGAATTGTCTTACTTTCTAACCATTTTATATTTTACTGCAGGCAGAGCTGAGATGACATTGATAGGTGCTGATCTTGGGTACAGTCGATTGGAAATCGGGCTGAAGAACGCCAAACGATTGGGAATTATGGTGAAGATACGCTTAACTTTAGATTCTTTTTTATGCACATTATCATTGAAATTTAGTGCTCACCGAAAGATGAAGCATAGAATATTGTTGTTTTCATCTAGATACCCAGGTTTGGCTTGGTAATTTTGGCTCTCTCGGAGGCGCATCCATCTGCTACACTGAAGGGATAAAAGAAACACCTCAATTACCTCAAGAAAAAGGTCCTCACTAGTATTACACTAGGAATTAGAGATTTTAGCTGTGGATATTGATGAATTAAGGATTGTTCTTACTCATTGGCTGGGAGATTGGGATTTTTCTTACACATGGAGCTGCTCTTGTTGTGAAACAAATTGAGCGTCGAATGGTCGAATTCGATTTCAACATAATTCCCAGAGACTGATACACCTTCTCATCTTCTTGTTCTGCGTCCTTATCTTCATCTATTTTTCTTGTAATTTTTTATTTTTCTTTATTAATAATTTGCGTGTTTCCATATTTACCCTCTACATATAGATACTGTTGGGATTGATTTTTTTACTTGTTTGCAATTAGTATTATTTATTGAAAATGGAGAGTGCAATAAGCCTATTCTAGTAGTGCAAATAAAAATGACCCTAAACCCTAACTTAGTCAACTAGTAGTTCTATTGAGTTCATTAGTGACGATAAATGATTTAATTTGGTTGTGAGTGTAACACCCTGTTTTTTTCTAAGTTTAATTGACGTCTTTATCATAAACTTTAAACAGTTATTTTCAATATACATGTCGTGCGGGGAGGTATCTGTAATTCTAGATGTTATTTGCTATTTAATAATTGGGGTAGTAGTTGTATTTGATAAAAACTACAAAGCCTAATAATTAAATAGATATTAGTAAATAAAAAAAAAATGTTTTCCCCTTCCCCAACACACTACTGAAGTGTGTTTCCTAACAATTTCTCAACTCCCCAACCTTTCTCCCTCTCTTTCCCCGTCACCTTCTCTCTCTCTCTCTCTCTCTCTCTCTCTCTCTCTCTCTCTCTCTCTCTCTCTCTCCTATTTCTTCTCCATCTCTTCTCCTCTTTGGGAAACACCCACACCCGACACCATCACCCCATAGACCACCACCTCCTCCATCACTTCTCTCCCTCTCTGTCTCTTCTCTCTGCCGTACAAGGAGAAGCAGCAGCAGCTGCTTGGAGCAGCGCCACCAGCCGCCAGCGCCGGTGCTTTCCGACGAGAGACGACCGGCGACCACGACCTCACTCCTCCACCCTACTGTTTCTCTCTCTCTCTCTCTCTCTCTATCTCTCTCTCTCTCTCTCTCTCTCTCTCGACCCACTCTTTGTTTCGTCCTCAAGAGAAGAAGAAGAAGAAGAAGAAGAAGAAGAAGAATAAGATTAAAACAACAACAGATGTAGCAGCAGAAGGAAACCCACGGGAAAACCTCCATGGTTTCCGGCGAGAGCTCCGGCCAAGTCAAGCCAAGGCCACCCACTTGCTCTCGTCCCTTCCAGGTGACTCCCAAATGTCCGACCAAGCTGTTGGAAGGCTCAGCCACGCCCAGAAGCAGCTGGAGAAGCCCCGGCGAAGCTCCACCTCTGGCGATCCGATGCGTGTTTCGACCCGTTCGATTTCTTCACCGTTTCTCGCGGTTTTTGGCTTGGGTAAACTCTAAACCATCCAATTTTACGATTTAGTCAATAAAAATCATAACTTGAGGCATAAATCCATGTTTAAATCAATCAAACTCATAGTTCATGTAAAGGGGGTTGAAAGTGTCTTTTCGTACAACCTGGGGTTATCAACTGTCTGTTACTTAAACTGTGTATAGGTTATTAGAGGGGGGTTTTATTGTATTTTATAAAAAGCTAAGGGTAAGATATAAGGAATGTGGAAGTGTAGGGGGGTCTATTTGAGGAATATGCAATATGAAATTATTATTGGAAAAATATTTTAGTTATTTGGGTTTAGATAAGAACTCTAGTACATACTAAATATTTTGGGTGTTGTATGTTGAAATAAACTATATGTTAAACGAAAAAGAGCTAATTACATAATGGATAAGTTAAAAATAGATTGTGGTTTTTAGCTAGTAAAAAGTTGGTATACTTATAAGGTGAGTATTTCTTCTATTAACGAAAGTTGTTGAGTAAACATTTTTCTACTAGTATAAAATTAAATTAATAATTGTGAAATAGTAAGAAATAATTTCTCTAAGTTGAAAGTTAATTCTTTTTCTAATATAATAATATTAATAATAATAATAATAATAATAATAATAATAATAATAATAATAATAATAATAATAATAATAATAATAATAATTTATCATAATTTTGGCATAATATTACAAGAGTTATATATTTCATTCACTTGACAAAAATTTCACTTTCATTAGTGCTAGTAGAATTTTCAAATATAGATAGATATTAAATAAAGCTTGTTTTTCTAATAAATATTTTTTGAGATCACTTAAACAACTTAGTATCTAGTTATTTTATATCTCCAAAAAGATAAATTTTGTAAATTAAATAATTTCATTCCTATGGAGAAATTACTTTATAAAAGTTGGATATAATTGTTATAATGTTGAGAATAAAAGGAGTTGTCGTAAATTGAAGTCTAAGCTAGTTAAGAATATTTAAATCTAAACTTGTTTTCTCACTATTTAAAATACAAGTGTATTATTTATGAAATTTGAATGTCAATAGTATATAACTATAATTTGAAAATGTCATCATTTTAATGTAGAAATAAACGTGTTCGTCATGTGTATAGCAAGATAAAAATAATCAGGGATGTATTAAGATCAAATAAGGCACTATTCGACCTTCATTAGAAACTATAGTGTTTCACGTTGGATTATATGTGCTAGTTGAGCTTGTGACTGAGTAGGAATTATAAATTATAGGTGACGAGTTCATAGACCAGGGTGATGTCCACCCGTAATTTACGTGCTATTTGCTGCGTTTTGAGGTGAGTAAACATGCCGAGCCTAGCGTGCCTAGCTTCCTTCGTGTCGAAAATATAATTTTATTAATTGTCTCAAGATGTGTTTTATGATATGACTGTTTTATTTGAGAAGTGATTATGTTTTGAAATTTATGTTTTAATGATGCCTCAAGAGAATAATAATCCATAAATAACGTAAAGTAAAAAGAGTTGTGCAGGGATCATTATATTATTGATAGATTTTCGTGTTGACTTCGGTCACTCGACCCATATTATTTTAACCCGGTCGCGACCTTTCGGGTGTCTCCATGTACTTACCTCTCTGGCCGCAAGACGTCTTGGGGTGCCGACACTTATGGTCATGGTAGCTAGTGAAAGGATATAAATGATAGATCTTCCCGGCATCAACAGATTAATAATATGAAGCTCTTGAGAAAGAGGTTTTTATGAAAGAAAATAAGAGATAGATTGGGAATAATATTCCCTATTTGAATGCAAGAGAAGGATCGAGATGCAAGGCAAAAAGAAAGAAAATTTTATATGTGTTCCAGTATTCATACTTTACTCTTCAAGGATTTACTCAGTTATTGTTCATTCTCATTTATGATTGTTTTGAAAGGATATGCCTCATAATCTTTTTACAAGCCTGGGTGTTTAATTACTCAGTATTTCATTGCTGACTTTAGAAAAACTGCGGTCTTTGTTTCTTTCCCCCGCAGGTCTTTAGAGCTGGATTATGGGGTAGCGGGATTCGACACTCAGCTAGTATTTGTTAGTATTGGAATAAGCCGAACTCCTAGTATCACTTCATCTCATGTAATAGTATATTAAGTTGAGAAAATTAAAAGTTTGTAATATATAAGTATGAGATTTGTTATTCCTGATTTCTGCCATTTCATTATGAGTAGTACCCTCCTAGGCACTCCGGTCCTGAACGGAAAGCTTGGGGATCGAGGGGTGTTACAGGTGGTATCAGAGCAGGCAATGTAGGGTTTTGATCATGGATACGCAGTGGAAAAATATAATTTATCCATTCAATACCCTCCAAGGATCACATGACAAGAGACATAACGATGGTAAAGGAAGAATCATGTTACACACCTTAGGGTTTCTCCTGTGATGACTTGTATGTTGGAATAGATGCCCTAGAGGCAATCATAGATTTAGTATGAACATTGTTTTGGCTAGAATATTCATTTATTATATATTGTGATATTTAATATAATGAAGTCCTTAGATAAAATGTGTTGTTTATCTTAAATATCCCAAGTCCACTATATTGGTTAATAGGAAGATCAAATATAGACTAGTGTGTGGTTAGTTTGACAAGGAGATATCAAGTCTAACACATGGGTATGCATTCGGAGTAATGGCATACTGGATTGACCCACGACGAAAAGGATACATTACATTATGTCAAGTCACAATCGCTTTTCGTAGCACTAATATAATTGCAATCCTTAGACTTGAAGTCACTAGATACTCTAGTTGTGGAATATTGCGCTTTGATGTTGTCAAACGTTACACCGTAACTGGGTAATCATAAAGATGGCTATCGAGCATGGTAGGAAGCAAGCTTAGAGATCGTAGTGATGTAGACAGGATTTGTCCCTACCACATAATGGGGGTAAATATCCACGACCACTCGAGGGATGAGGCTTATTGAATGTCTGTCCAGACTCAGATAAATCAATATAGAGATATTGATGTTATCTGCAAGCATAAGCATATTCCCAGGATCGAGGAACTATGGATTGAATATACGAATGTGACTATTTATGTCTCGTGTCCAATCCGGATATGGAGTCAAAGGGATAGTGCAATATGAGATATTGAGCACAAGAGGTTTGTCGGGATCACTGACTATTTCTATTGGTTGGGTGGCATGGATGTGTTGCTAGACACCGCTCCATGTTAGTAAGAGTTACTACCAACTATATAGAAACCTATGGGGTCACACGTCAAATAGAGTAGAGCTAGATTTGGGATTAATTAATATTGATTAATTAATAGAAGGATCATTGTGCAACACCTTGCAAACTTAGTAGGACTAATTTTCAAGGAAGGGAATAGTTCTAGTTCATCTAGAATTAAGAAACTCTTTTATGGAAACAACAAGGAGTTGTTGGAGTATATAAATAGGCTTTAGCTTCCTTCCCACACTAATGTTATTAGACATAACAAAGAGTGTGGGAGAGAAAAAAAGAGAGCAAGACAAGAGCTAGGGCCGAAACCCTAGCCCCGTCCGCCCCCTTCTCGTCGGCTCAAAGAGGAGGCCGCCCCTCCTCTTGTTCCTTTGTTGCTTTGATGTTCTTCCCTCTTCCTCCAGGTTCAAGCTAGCACTTGTTTGAAGGAAGAATCTAGATCTCACCTCTAGACGTGGATCAACCATAGAGACGAGGACATCATTCTTCGTGTGATCTCACAAATCAAAAGGTACACAATACTATGTCTCTTATCATGTTATGATATCTCCTTCCGACGATCCGTGGTGGGCATTGAAGTAGGACTTAAACTTTTGTTATTCCGCTGCGTTACCTACTTCAAAACCCAACATTGTAACGTGAATTGTGTAACATCTCTATATAGTTGATTTACGCCTAGAGTCGAGATCTAGATCTTCCTTCTGCTTTTTTCTAGCTAGGAACGGAGGAAGAAGAAGAAGAAATCACGCAACACGAGGCAACAAGGAGGTGGCTGCCTCCTTGGTGGCCGACGGGGTAAAGGGAGGCGGCAAAGGGTCTGGTTCGGCCCTTTGTTTCTTACTCTCTCTCCTTTTGTTCTCTCCCACTCAAGTTATGATAAAAAAGGCTCATAAGTGTGGGAAGGAAGGAAGGAAGGAGCATCCTTTATATAGTCCAACAAATCCTTGTCAACTACCTAAAGGACCTATTCTAGTCCTACTAGAATTCATTTTAGTCCCTTCCTTGCAAATTAGTCCTACTAAGTTTGCAAGGTGTTGCAAAGTGATCATTCTAATTAATAAATCATATTAATTAATTACCAAACCTAGTTCCACTCTATATAGCGTGTGACCCCATAGGTTCTATCTAGTTGGAAGCAACATTTTGCTAATATGGAGCGATTTCCAGCAAAACATCCATTCTAGCCAACTAATAGAATAGTCATCCGACAAACCTTGTACAAGTAATTGTATCATGCCTTTGTCTCTATATCCGGATGGGACACGAGACATACAAGTCACACACGTATATCCAATCCATAGTTTCTTGATCTCTGGAATTGCCTTATGCGTGCAAATAACATCAATATCCTATATTGATTTATTTGAGTCGGGCCAGACATTCTATAAGCACTATCCCTCGGGTGGCCTAGGATATTTTCTCCCGTTATGTGTGAGGGACAAATTCTATCTACGTCCACTACGATCTCTAAGCTTGCTTCTTATTGTATCCGGTATGCGCCTTTATAACTACCCAGTTACGGTGTAGCGTTTGACGCTACCAAAATCACAATAATCCACAACTAGAATATCTAGTGATTTCAAGTCTAAGGATGACAATACCATTGAACCGCGAGAAGCGCTTTTGACTTAACATAACGTGTATGTAGCCTTCTCGGAGATGGGTCAATCCGGTGCGCCATTACCCTTAATGCACACCCATGTGTTGGATCATGATATCTCCATATCAATCCAACCCCATACTAGTCTATAGATGATCGTCTTATTAATCATTATACTGGACTAGAGATATTTAAGATAAAGAACACGATTATAAATCTATTGAATTCAGTATATTAAATATCCAATAAATAATACAATGAATGTTCTAGCCAAAATAAATTCTTACTAAATTAGATTGCCTCTAGGGCATCTATTCGAACAGTCTCCCACTTGCACTAGAGCCAATCTGACGCATCTCGTATGCCCATGCTCCTAGTGTGCCCTTCATGCTTCCACTGCACAAGCAGCTTTCTAAGTGGATTTGACAGATTTTCATCTGTTGGAATCTTGCATATCCAAACGACTCCTCTATCGATAATATCTCGAATAAGATGGAACTTCCTGAGCACGTGCATGGATTTCTGGTGCGATTTGGGCTCCTTTGATTGCAGGATCGCCCAGTGTTGTCACAGTACAACTCTACTGGATCCGCAATGCTAGGAACCACACCAAGTTCAAAAACAAACTTTCTGATCCAAACAGCCTCCTTTGCTGCGCCATTTGCAGCAATGTACTCAGCCTCTGTTGTAGAATCAACCACCGTCTCTTACTTGGAACTCTTCTAGCTCACCGCTGCTCCATTCAGGAAAAACACATATCCCGATTGTGATCTAAAGTGATCTATGTCGGTTTGGAAGCTTTCATCCGTGTAACCCCTTACACGCAACTCTTCCTCACCGCCAAATATCAAGAAGGCATCCTTAGTTCTTCTCAAGTACTTTAGGTTGTTCTTGACTGAAATCCAGTGACTCTCACCTGGATTGGATTGGTATCTGCTTGTCATACTCAAGACATATGACACATCTGGACTAGTACATAACATGGCGTACATGATAGATCCTATGGCCAAGGCATAGGGAATTCTACTCATGCGTTCCTTCCCAGTCTCATTGGAAGGAAAACCACTCTTCGAAAGAGTGATTCCATGTGACATGAGCAAGAATCCCTTCTTGGAATCTTGCATGTTGAACCGCTTCAACACCTTGTCAATATATGTACTTTGTCTTAGGCCTAGCAATCTCTTAGATCTATCTCTATAAATCTTTATACCAAGTATATAGGCTGCTTCCCCTAAGTCCTTCACTAAGAAACACTTTCCTAGCCAATCTTTAACAGATTGTAGCATGGGAACGTAGTTTCTAATGAGCAGTATGTCGTCCACATACAAGACCAGAAAATCTATAGAGCTCCCACTAACCTTCTTGTAGACAGAAGACTCATCTTCGTTTCTCATGAAGCCAAACTCTTTGACTACTTCATCAAAACGTCGATTCCAACTCCTAGAAGCTTGCTTCAATCCATGAATGGATCGTTGCAGCTTACAGACTTTTTTGGCTTGCTT
Organism: Linanthus parryae; assembly: GCA_023055425.1. Taxonomy (NCBI): domain Eukaryota; kingdom Viridiplantae; phylum Streptophyta; class Magnoliopsida; order Ericales; family Polemoniaceae; genus Linanthus; species Linanthus parryae. The sequence continues at coordinate 45,024,964 of JALGPY010000009.1, forward strand.
TGGATCTTCAGAACCCTCCGGCTGTATCATATACATGTCCTCGAGGAGATTCCCATAAAGGAATGCTGTTTTGACATCCATCTGCCATCTCATAGTCGTAGTATGCTGCAATGGTAAGTAGGATTCGGATGTATTTGGTCATAGCGACTGGTGAAAAAATTTCTTCATAGTCAATACCATGAATCGGTCTGAATCCTTTAGCCACCAATCGGCCCTTATAGGTAATCAAATTTCCATACATGTCGATCTTCTTCTTGAATACCCACTTGCACCCTATGGGCCGCGCCCTTTCGGGTGGTTCCACCAAAGTCCATACTTTGTTGGTATACATGGATTCCATCTCGGATCTCATGGCTTCTAGCCACTTCTGAGAGTCTGGCCCTTTTATGGTCCTTTCATAGGTAGTAGGCTCATCATCTATGAGCATCCTGTCACCAGAATAAGTCACGAGAAGTCCATACCTCATAACTAATTTTATTGAAACTATGTAATCTTCTCGGGTTCCTGGCGTACTCTACTAGATCTACGAAGCTCTTGTGTTACCTGAACAGGCTGTTCCACAACTCCTTCTGATTCCTCTTCTTGTTCCATAATCAATTCAGTGATTTGTGGTTCTTGAATCTCTGTAAGTTCTACAGTCCTCCCACTTGTTTCTTTAGAGACAAACTCTCTTTCTAAAAACACGCCGGACCGAGCAACAAACACTTTGTTCTCAGTTGGATTGTAGAAGTTGTAACCCTTAGTTTCCTTAGGGTACCCCACAAACTTACACATATCCGAATTTGGCCCTAGCTTGTCTGATTGTAAACGCTTTACATAGACATCGCAGCCCCAAATCTTCATGAACGACAGTGTGGGACACCTCCCACTCTACATCTCATGTGGTGTCTTCATGGCTGATTTAGATGGAACACGGTTAATGGTGAAAGCTGCACTTAATAGAGCATAGCCCCAAAATGATAATGGAAGATCAGTTTGACACATCATAGATCAAACCATATTCAATAGGGTTCGATTCCTCCTCTGGGACACGCCATTCCATTTTGGCGTTTCTGGTGGAGTGAGTTGGGACACGATCCCACACTCTCTAAGATAGTCGTCAAACTCTTGGCTCAAGTATTCTCCTCCACGATTAGATCGTAGAGCCTTGATACTTTTGCCATGTTGCTTCTCTACTTCACTCTTGAATTCTTTGAACCTTTCAAAGGATCCAGATTTGGCCCTCATGAGGTACACAAATCCATATCTACTGGAATCATCTCAGGCGTGGCAAATGGCCCACACACATCAGTATGAGCGCCAATTGCTCACTAGTCCTCTCACCTTTCTTACTGAAAGGGGACTTTGTCATCTTTCCAAATAAACAAGCCTCACATGTCTCATATGATTGAAAATCAAATGAGTCTAGTAGTCCATCCTTGTGGAGTCTAGATACACGTTTCTCGTTTATGTGGCCTAAACGACAGTGCCATAAGTAAGTAGAGTTTAAATCATGTATTTTAATCCTCTTGGTATTAATGTTGTAGACATGATTGCTTAGATCAAGGACATACAGTCCATTAAATAATTGCGCACTACAATAGTGAATATTATTAAAATAAAAGGAACAACAATTGTTCTTTATTGAAATAATAAAACCTTCCTTGTCAAAACAAGAATTAGAAATAATTTTTCTACTCATAGCAGGCACAAAATAGCAATTATTTGATCCTAAAACTAATCCTGAAGGTAGAGATAGCTCGCCCACGCCCACGGCCAACGCAACAACTTTTGCTCCATTCCCAACGCGCATATCTATCTCCCCTTTAGCCAATCTTCTACTTCTCTTTAGATCCTGAACATTTCGACAAATGCGAGATCCACATCCAATATCCATTACCCATGATGTAGAGACTGTTAAATTGACATCTACAACAAAAATATCTGGTGGTGGTGGAATAACTATTCCAAGCCTATTGTCCTCCAGATATTTTGGGAAGTTCCTCCTCCAGTGTCCAGGCTGACTGCAGTAGTGACACTCAACACGAGGCAACGGAGGAAGAGGAAGAAAAAATCACGCAACACGAGGCAACAAGGAGGTGGCGGCCTCCTTGGTGGCCGACGGGGTAGGGGGCGGCGGCAAAGGGTCGGGTTCGCCCCTTTCTTGCTTGAGCTCTCTGCTTTTGTTCTCTCCCACTCAAGTTATGATAAAAAAGGCTCATAAGTGTTGGAAGGAAGGAAGTATCATCCTTTATATAGTCCAACAAATCCTTGTCAACTACCTAAAGGACCTATTCTAGTCCTACTAGAATTCAATTTGGTCCCTTCCTAGCAAATTAGTCCTACTAAGTTTGCAAGGTGTTGCAAAGTGATCATTATAATTAATTAATCATATTAATTAATTCCAAAATCTAGTTCAAATCTATATAGCGTGTGACCCCATAGGTTCTATCTAGTTGGTAGCAACACTTTGCTAATATGGAGCAGTTTTTAGCAAAACATCTATTCTAGCCAACTAATAGAATAGTCATCCGACAATCCTTGTACAAGTAATTGTCTAATCTCTTTGTCTCTATATCCGGATTGGACACGAGACACGAGACATACACGTTTCTCGATCCTGAGAATTGCCTTAGGCGTGCAAATAGCATCAATATCCTATATTGATTTATTTAAGTCTGGTCAGACATTCTATAAGCACTATCCCTCGAGTGGCCTAGGATATTTGCTCCTGTTATGTGGGAGGGAAAAATTCTATCTACGTCCACAACGATCTCTAAGCTTGCTTCTTATTCTATCCGGTATACGCCTTTATAACTACCCAGTTACGGTGTAGCGTTTTACGCTACCAAAATCACAATAATTCACAACTAGAATACCTAGTGACGTCAAGTCTAAGGATGACAATACCATTGCACCGCGAGATGCGCTTGTGACTTAACATAACGTGTATGTAGCCTTCTCGGAGATGGTTCAATCCAGTGCGCCATTACCCTTAATGCACACCCATGTGTTGGATCATGATATCTCCATACCAATCCGACCCCATACTAGTCTATAGATGATCGTCCTATTAATCATTATACTGTTCTACATATATTTAAGATAAACAACACGATTATAAATCTAAGGAATTCATTATATTAAATATCCAATAAATAATACAATGAATGTTCTAGCCAAAATAAATTCATACTAAATTAGATTGACTCTAGGGGATCTATTCCAACAGGCAATCCATCAAGGGATTTGAATCCTATAGGATAATTTAAAATGTATATAGAATATAATAAAATTGGAAAAGTCGGTCGGGTTATGGGTAGCATAAGTGTTAGTATACTAGGTTCCACCCACCCTCGTCCTTTCATACTATCATTTAGGTTGATTTCAGTAATTCATTCGTGATAGATTGATTTACAAATGATATTCATGTGATAGACACTGAGAAGTATGGATTGCAATGATTAGATTCTGCATTGTGAATTATGTGTTATCCTATATGAGAAGATGAGTTATAAGAGTATTAGTGACAACTGTTACTCCGATGATACAGAATAAAGATTATGAGATATGGGACTAGATCACGGATTGCGCCTGATAGGGGTGCACAAGAATCTGCCAATCTGCACCGATCCGCAAATCTGCCCGATCCGTGACGGATTGGGTCCGAACTGATCTGTGATGGATCGGACTAGGATCGAAAAATATAAATCCGATCCGATCCGTCAATCGTTCGATCCGTTTATACTTATGATTATGTTAATTTTTACTAATTTCATTAATACGATTTGTTCTAATGCTAACTTCAACTTAGTAATGTCATTACTTAATTGTTGTGTTGAATAATTTTGATTTTTAATGATATAAGGAGTAAGATATTTCGTAAGTTAACTAAAAACTATACTAAATGATAATTGTATAGTAGTGTTTATGTTGTTAGTTGAACATATTTGGAAATATATTGAAATATTTGCGATCCGTGGATTAATCCGGTCTGATTCGTGAAACTGTGGATCCGATGGGATCCGATCCTTTTTGATACATAAACCGGCGGATCGGATTACCTCAAACTCAATCCGGACCGATCCGATCCGTGTGCACCCCTAGTGCATGACATACTGATTAATTTGAGAAGATGAGTTTCATGCTTATCGATGAGAATTTAATATGCTGCATGATTTGATCTCTGTGTGATATGTCACTTAGTATGTGATACTTAAACTGATAGTTGTGCATGAGACCATAGGTAATGGCCTAGGAATGTGATTAATAGACCCCTAAGTTACTATTTATACCAGGAAGATTTGACATGGACAGACGGCATAGAACAACAACCACATGGGGTAAATATTTTTTTCGATAGTAATGACGCTAGGCTATGTGAATCTTATTAGAATTCTAAGGGAAGTATAAAATTTCGACCATAGGAGACTTTGGGCTTAAAAGATGTAGCAGGAATGCTAAGATATTTAACATGTGAGCGCTAGTTTCATTAACTAGATTCGTGAAGAATTTGGTGACGTGATCAATGTACTGGTTAGGATGGCAAATTAGAGTTAGGGGACAAGAATGAGGTATTTATGATAATTAAAGGGAGTTATCATAGAGAAGGTCGAGGAAGTTCCCACCCACCCACACCTAAGGCAAGTAACTATGAACTCAAGTTATCAGGCTTTCGACGCGTTTTAACTAGAATCTGACAGTCTCAGTTATTAGATGTTGATGGTTGATTCGATTATACTTGTCCACGAGTTGTGCTCGGAAGACAAATCTAAACTAATTCGTCATAAATGATTTGGGGGCTCTGAAGATATCTAGCTGTGTTAGGCATTAACTGGAGTCTAGGAACCTTTGTGAAGTAAATATTGTTGGTTCACTAATGATCGTCCACAAGGCGTGGATGTTCCCTATGACATATCTAGACAAGATTTTAAAGTTTCGAATTTGGTGTTATCTTAATGTGAAAGTTTCTTTCTGGAGATTTTTCCCAAGATTTTTGACTCACATCTTAAAAGTCCACATTTGAAATTTGTTATTTCATAGCGATGACTCGGGAGTTGTTTTTCTAATATGACAAATTTTGGAAGTTTTTATTGGTTAACTATCTCAACACTAATAAATACTTGGGGTATCGTTACGATATTTTGCTAACAATCAGGATGTTTGGATTATTTCTAAGAATTATATGCTTCGCGTACTTTGAGGTTCTAACGTTTTGTTAAAGTAGGGGAAACATTGCACGTTCTAAGAATTTGGATATAGGCACAATGTTAGTCAGTGTTTCAAGTTATTTGGTCAAATTCTTGTAAATCCACGATTACAAGTCAAGTGACGAATTTAGACTATGAAGAGTCGTGGATTAAAATAATGATTTGAGATTTGATTAAAACACTAGGTGGACGAGCATGGGTTATGATCACGTGGATGGAAAAAAGAGTCTTTAAATTTCCTCTATAAGCAGCAATTGATCATTGAAATATTATCTCGGGTATTCCGAGGTACTAGACTTATACAAGAACCTACCGTGAGAAATTATGCCCAAAATATGGTCTTAAGATATGGTTATACATTTCAAAAGTATACAGTTCAGTAATAGACATCCATAAAGTTAAAAATCTTTATTAGTCTTGATATTCGACCTTTCTCAAGATGTTTGCACGTGACTTGGCAATATATGACAGGGGATGTATATTATTATGTGCTAGTATGGATGATAACCCCGTTTATAGTGTTATATTTATACTTGAAAGCTTATCGTTTTGCCGTGCATTCCCGGTAAATATTATGAGTTTTGCACTGTGAATATGACGAATTTGTGAGTTAGAGCTTAATGTGCTTATTTGATTAGTCTGGGCGTTTTCTAGTTTATTTGAGCTCTTATGGTCACATTTTATGCCCGGTATTTGTAGTTGTTTGATTCTCAGGTACCGGACGCTCGGAGCACGATAAAGGGAACGGAAACGAACTTTGGAAAAGTGGATGAAGCTCAGGAATTGGCTAAAGTGAGTGAAAAGAGGAAGATAAATTCAGCAACTCCATCTATACACCATTTCAAACTCCTAAACCCCACTTCCTAGTGCCTAACATCTATCACCCTTTAACCATTATTCCATCCAAACAACCTCATCTATGCACAAACACAACCAGTACCAGCTTTACCTACAAATCAGTAGCCTTCATCCACCATTTAGACGTCCATTTTAACCCACTGCAAACATACCCAATTCACCTCAGACCCAATCAACACAGAAACACCCATAAATACCATCATTCTCCCAAATAAAACCAGTCCTTAAACCACCCCTGCCTTCATCCTCCAAACTACCACCATATACAAAATCACAGTAACTAACTAAAACCACCACCTGAGACTCCATTAATTCCGGCCACAAACCCAGCACCACCACTGGCTTCACCTTACAATCTCCTACACCAAACCCAATCACCACGAAACTGACCTCATAGCCACCAATTCAGCACCTATTTCCGCCAATAAACCCACTAGATTATCTCCATCACACCCTTCATCAATTAACCACCTGCACCACCGATTGAACCTAAAAGTTTCTAATGTAGTCTAATTATAGGATCAAAATACACTATAAGGGGGGTTGAATAGAATATGGGAAATTTTTGCTAAAACACAAATTTTAACTAAGTGATGCATGTAAAAGACAGAAATCTCAAGGCCTTGAGATTTTGTAAGATTAGTCAAAAACTTCCTAAGTATAAAAGAAATCTTCAAGGCCTTGAACTAGCATAAGTTCAAAACAGTTTGTAAACCCTAGTTTGATTTAAATCACTTGCAAGAATAAATAGCTAAACTGTAAAGTAAAGAACACAGTGAAATTTACAGAGTTCAGTCCCAATGGACCTGATCTCTGCCTGAGGGATCTAATCCCACCAGGATTGGGCAAACAGTTCTTATTACTCACACAAAAACAAACCTAGATGTTCAAGCCTAAGTGAACTCCCTTACACCTATACAGCTTGTGGTTCCAAACCTATCTAGTATCAGCTACTAAATGTTGAGCTAACAAGAACCTCTTGTTGTTCACTTGAACATCTAACCACAAGGTTTTGTGAGGTATAAGATATAAAAAGATAAGCAGATTAAGGTACAATATAGAAGAACACTATAGAAGAATCAGCTGAGAAAGCCTGGATATGTTCTTCAGGAAAAATGGAATGAGTGATCTTCTGAAAGCACTGATTGAAGCTTGAAGTTGTGAGGATTGATGGTTTGATCTTCCACGAATGTATCTCTCCTTCTTTTCACTTGATTTATGTTCTCTGTAAGCTTCTCTTCTCTTTTAAATTCAATCTCTTTCCAGCAACTGAACGAGAGATTTTAGGATCTCTGTTCCTTCAAATCCTCATCCTATTTAGCTCCATTTCTCAGACACTTAGAAAAATTTCCGAAGCCTATTTCGTGCCGAAATCAAATCACCCGTCTTTTTGGGAATTTTGATTTGATTTCGTGCGAAATAAGTTGATTTCGTACGAAATAGTGTTCAGGCGGTGATTTTTGTGGCTGGGGCGAAGTGAAATAAAAATAAAGATTTGAGAGGATAGTGGCAGATTGCAATAAAAGAAAAATGAGAAGAAAGAAGAACGGGTTAGTCTCCTAGCAGCCCTAGGGTTTTGCTTAGAAGGAAGCTAATTAAGATCCAATTAATACTCCAACAATATTGGAGGGATGAAAGTGCAAAACAGAGTTTTTTACTCTATGTGATGCACGGGTCAGTTTTACAAGGGAAGAAGGGGGCTGTTCACGTATTCTATTCTACATCATCCACGAAGGAGAAACACGACGAAGGCAAGGAGGAGAGAGACGACGAAGAAGCTTCGATTTCCTAGTTTGATTTCTTCTTCCTCTTTTAATCTTTGATATGGAGAAACTATTGTTGTTTATCTATTTTATGCATAGCTAAATAAGTTGCTAGGTTCTATGGAGATGATCCAAGGGCTTATGAACTAGACAATTTTCCGGATTCAAGTTATTGATTCATGTTTCGATTCTCTTAATTGTATTGTTCGTCTTTTTTTATCGTATATCTTGATCACTATGGCTATTGACACGTTCTAGGTGACAAGAACAACTTTGGGAAGATGAATCAATAGGTTAACCGAATCGTAGCTTAAATTTTATTATCGTATTAGTTGTATTCCTTGTTCTCGACTTAATAATTAGCGTAACAGGAGTCGCGAACCGGTTAGAATAGATTTCTAGGTGGGTTCTTGAGAGAGACTTTATCTAGATATGAACGAGAATAAGAAATTAGTCCCTAATCATTGAGACTGAGAGGTGAGATGTTAGGACTAGTCGTGTGAGGGTAGATTCGATTGTGTAGCGTTAGGAATTGGTGGACCGAGAGGACCAAGTGATCGGTTTAACGTTAGGCGGTTAGAACCATATCAGAAGACGTTGGTGGAACGACAGGACCCGTAGTTCACTGATATGTAGAATGAAATGAGACCGACAGGATATTGTCAGTGCTATTACCCGACACAACTAATTAGATGGTAGCGTGTTTCAGTAAATAATCCGGAACTGTCTAAAACCCTAGGGGATCCATAGGTCACCTAGTTATTTCTCCATATTTGTTTATTAATCAGAAAAAAATACAAAAATATTAGTTAGTTGTTTATTTCAATTATTAATCAAATTCATCCTCCCTGTTATAGGATTCTAAATTAATCGACTAACTAAACAATCTCCAGCTCGTCCTCGTGGGATCGATAACTCGGGGTTGAAATACCACCCTGTATTACTTGACCGTGCACTTGCGCATACGCGTTAATTAATCCCGCGTCAAGTTTTTGGCGCCAGTACCGGGGAAAACGGTAGATTATTAAGTTAGGAGTTAGTTATGAGTACTTTTTCTTTAGTTTTGTTTTATTTTGTCTTCTTTCATATCTCTGTGCTTCACTGGTATCTTTTGAGTATGTTTTCTCATGAACGCATGGAGCTAGCCCCAACGCGGCTGACTGAAATCACCGAGTGTGGGGGTGGAGATGAAATGCGTGCACTGAATGAAGAATATCAAGAAGTACAGCAGAATGTGTACTACTGGGACGACTTCATGGAGATAGATGCCTTCGAGCCCAGTAGCACGGCGTGGAAGTTGAAGAAAGTTCTAGAAAAGATTTGGTGGAAGAAGAAGAAATGGAAGGATAAAGCATCCTCCACGTTCCTTCTTGGTTGAGGTAACCGGGTCAGGCTGTCAACCTTAAATTACAGCGCTACTTGGGAGGCAACCCAACATTAGATTTGGATATTTGTTATTTCATTTTTTTGTTTTGAGTCTCCGACCTGATTTTGAGAGGTGAGAGAGAGAGAGAGGAACTAATGGGTTTTCTAGTTTTGGAGGTAATGTTAGCGAAGAATCTACCCCAATGTGCCATGGCACATTTGACCCACACAGGGACTCTTGATGGAGTTGGGGATTTTTCGTGCATTTTTGCAGGATGGAGCAATCTACCCCTGTGTGCGAGGCACATGAGACCTTAGGAGAGCTACATGGTAGCATGATGTAGCTTGGGGATTGCTCAAGTGAATTTCATCTGCGGAAAACTGTCAACGATCCACAAGACCCCTTATTGTTGCAGTTTCGTGGACACGGTGCCCATGTAGGTCCGGGCACCTCAGGTATCTCTTTCTCTCTCAGCGTCTACATTTGAGCAGTAATTGTGTAGATCCACCGCCAACACATTTAATCGAGGAGACCTCCTAGATCTCTAAATTCGTTGAGGAAAACGAAACTCTTAAGTGTGTGTGTGTGGGGGGGGGGGGGTGGTTGTATATATTTTTTCTAGCCATGTCTGTTTTGCGTAGCCTTGTTACATGTAGTTTGTGTTAGTATTGTGTAGTTGTGAGTCAGTGTCGTTTTAAATATATTGTCGTATTGTGGTAGATTAGTTTGAATTTTTGCATTGTTTTGCAATTTTAATTTATTGAGTTCCCCTACCCATTTTTATGTGTGTAGTCGAGTTGGCCAGTTTCATATAGAGTTTAGGAAAAAATATGAAGAAAAAAAAATCGAAAAAAATTTGAAAAGTGAAAAGTCTGAAAAACTTGAAATTTTTGAGAATAAGGGCAATTGATGAAGCTTGAAACTGAAGAGAGTTATATGAAGAGTCGCTGAGAATATAAAGTGCAGTAGTAGGAAAGCTTTAATTCTTAGTATCTTGCGCACCTGTTCACGAAAGGATGTCCCGGGTATTCAGGGAAAAGTGGAAAGTAGACGAGGGCATACCTTTAATTCCTTTTTTGTGCTAGGAGGATTTGGTCCTAAGGAGTTGAATAGTCTGTTTACGAGTGGAAACTTTTGCCTCTTGAAATCTGAGGTGGACCTTCGTGTTGAGTAGGTTCCATGTGGTACATTGCTCTAGCCTAAGTGAAGTTAGGGAGTGTACACCACCATCCCTTAAGGCGGTTTTTTAAGAGCTGACCGAAAAAGCCCACGCTTAGTAGCTCTAAATGCACGGTTGAAAAAAATTAGAAGAGAATGAAAAACAAAAAGAAATCAAAATCTTCTCTTAGATTAGATACAGTTAACAACCCAATGTGTCTACGTTCACTCGAGGAATTTGGATTCAATCCAATTAGAGCGGCTAGGGAAAATTAAAGTCAATTCGTATTACACTGAGTTGTGTCTCCCGTCACTGGGACAATTTGCATTCAAATGCAATAACGGCTAAGAGGTTCTGAAAACCTTAAATGACTTGGCGACGAAAGACTACCTTAGTACTTAGGATGCCCAGACCCTCTGAACTAAAGGACGTGCCCGAGTCTTGGTAGATATTGGTGGATGTTTGGGTACCCCTTAGTGAACTTGTGCGTAGGATCCTTCAACTTTCAATTTCTTGCTATTGGTTGTAAAATTTAAAAAGATACTTGTGAGGACTTGATGAATTTTGTTAGTGATAGCGAGATTGCCCGATCTCTAAGAAAAAGAAAAACTATATATTTGTGTTGTTTCAATGTTTGCATTGTTTAATAATCGAGTTGCATTGTATAGAGCATGTAGATTGTATAGTCGTGTGTGTGAGTAGTTTGTGTCACATGGCTAGTAAAACGTATGAAAACTTGGTGGATTGAAGATCATAGTGTGACGGATTTGATCGCGATTTTGCTCGGGACGCACATAAAGGTAGTGTGGGGGTATTTGATAACCCCGTTTACGGTGTTATATTTATACTTGAAAGCTTATCGTTTTGCGTGCATTCCCGGTAAATATTATGAGTTTTGCACTGTGAATATGATGAATTTTTGAGTTAGAGCTTAATGTGCTTATTTGATTAGTCCGGGCGTTTTCTAGTTTATTTGAGCTATAATTGTCACATTTTATGCCCGGTATTTGTAGTTGTTTGATTCTCAGGTACCGGACGCTCGAAGCACGATAACGGGAACGGAAACGAACTTTGGAAAAGAGGATGAAGCTCTGAAATTAGCTAAAGTGAATGAAAAGAGGAAGATAAATTCAGCTGCTCCATCTCTATACCATTTCAAACTCCTAAACCCCACTACCTAGTGCCTAACATCTATCACCCTTTAACCATTATTCCATCTGAACAAGCTCATCTATGCACAAACACAACCAGTACCAGCTTTACCTAAAAATAAGTAGCCTTCATCCACCATTTAGACCTCCAATTTAACCCCCTGCAAAAATACCCAATTCACCTCAGACCCAATCAACACAGAAACACCCATCAACACCAAGATTCTCCCAAATAAAACCGGTCCTTAAACCACCCCTTCCTTCATCTTCCAAACTACCACCATATACAACATCACAGTAACTAACTAAAACCACCACCTGAAACTCCATTAATTCCAGCCACAAACCCAGCACCACAATTGGCTTCACCTTAACATCTCCTACACCAAACCCAATCACCACGAAACTGAACTCATAGCCACCAATTCAGCACCTATTTCCGCCAATAAACCCACCAGATTATCTCCATCACACCCTTCATCAATTAACCACCTGCACCATCGATTGAACCCAACTGAAAATCAACCAATTTCACCACCTAAAACTCGATTAATCCCAGCAACAACTTTACCTAAATAACCCTTTCACCACCTGCAATACTCCATGGCCGCAGCACCGAAGCAAAGCAGAAGCCGTGCAAGAGAAATCAAGAAGAAAGAAACAGAGGAGAAGAAGTAAGCACATCAGCAAATTAGCGCCAAAGTAGTGCAACCCATAAGCATCGCAGAATAGAGGAAGAAGGAATCGAAGCTGCGACTTCAGCGGATTTCGTCCTCCGACACTTTAGAAAAATTTCCGAAGCCTATTTCGTGCGAAAATCAAATCACCTGTCTGTTTCGGAATTTCGATTTGATTTCGTGCGAAATTAGTTGATTTCGTGCGAAATCAGTTGATTTAGTGCGAAATCAGTTGATTTCGTACGAAACAGTGTTCAGGCGGTGATTTTTGTGGCTGGGGGCAAAGTGAAATAAAAATAAATATTTGAGAGGATAGGGGCAGATTGCAATTCGTTTTTCCAACTCCCATCGAGTCCCTAATGTTGGAATTTTGCCCTAGAGGTAATCAATTTATCTAAAATTTATTGGGACTTACTATTCATTGTGATCGATATGGAGACATGTTAACACGAATGAAGCCCTTATAATATAAATTGTATATTCTTAAATACCCCTAGTCGAGTACTACAATTGATTAGGACGATTGTATTGCATCGAGACTAGCATGTGGGTAGATTGATATGGGGATATCAAGTCTAACACATGGGTACACATTAGGATTAATGGCGTACTAGATTGACCCGCCATGATAAGGCTACATGGGAGTTATGTGAAAGTCACAAGTGCTTCTCATAGTGAAAATGGTGTTGTGATGCTTAGACTTGAAGTCACTAGATACTCAAGTTGGATTAATTAACAGTTAAAGGAATCAATGATCAAAGTGCAACAACATGCATATTTAGTTGGACTAAATAGCAAACTGGACTAAAACGAAAGTTAATCCAAACTGTTGGATATAATTAGTAGTGGGACAGTTTTATAATTGATAAAGAGTTATAATTATAAAAAAATGAGCCAGCCCTAATTTCAAGAGGATGAAAAAACTAGAGCAAGAGAAGGAGACACAAGAGAAGGCCGCCTCTAGTACCCGACGGCACCAAGGAAGTGGTCGCCCCTCTCTCCTCCATTGTTGATGCTTTAAGCTTGATTGAATCAAGCTGCTTTGATGATTCCTTCTTCTTCTATACTGCTAGCACAAACAGTAGAGGAAGTTCCATTTGGAGATCCTACGGTGTGGAATTCTTCAGAGAGGTGGATATTCTTTCTACGTAGTGATCGTCCCAGTCAGGATGACTGAGGTAACCTTTCTTCCTTCATCATCCTAGGATGCTTGCGATTCGTGGAGGGTTTTGAGTAGAAAATTATTGTATTACCGCTGCGTAACCTACATCAAAAGCCTATCGTGGTATCAGAGCCAAAGGTCGATAGCACATAACGTGATTTATGTGGTTATCTATTTTATCATTTTACACCGTTCTGTCAATTATCGCTTAAAAATTGATATTCGTATTATGATACGATTTGAATATGATTCAATAGAGAATTAGCTAATTTTACATATGATGTTGAAAGAACAGGTTGTGCAAGACTTGAAATAGCTTGGCCATTTCAAGGCCTTGAACCAGCTTTCAAAGCCTTGAATCAGTCTCAGAGGCTTGAAAATAGTTCAGCTATTTTCAAGGCCTTGAAACTGGATTCAAAGCCTTGAAACTGCTTGAACCTGAATGCACATTCTCTGGGAGAGTTTTCTGCAAACTCTCTGGATTGATCTACTCTCTCTCTCTCTCTTTCACATGTTTGATTTGCGGTTGTTAGATGATGAAAAAAAAATTGTTATAACATGTTTTTAATCTTAACATATCATCTGTTTGACCATGATATTGCTAGAAATTTTGTTTCTAAGTTTTGCAGGATTATTTCCTAAACTGAATTGCTGCAGATTTGGAAATACTTGGACACTTTGATCCTGTGATCAATCAGACGTATATGACAGCTTCTCATGGTGTTTAAATCAAATATTACAACAACATCTCTGAAGACTGCGATCATTCAACCGTTGGAGAATATTTCAAAGTAGTCAAACTCTGTTGCCTACAAAATAGGAAGGTTGTTGCTAGAAATCTGGGAAGATTTGCGGAGCTGTCTGAAGCATAAATAGAGCTCAAATACAAATCAACAACATACAATTTCTCAACGGGCAAATACAAAGAAAGAGTTATGTATTGACAAGCATCAAAGAAGCTCATCATTCTTCCAATCCATTTGGAGAAGTTCACTGCATTTCACTGCAACTTCCTACTCTCAAGTGTTCTTCTGTATAGAGCTATATTGGTAGATCATTTCTGTATTATTTATACACCTATTCTCAAGGATTGTTCAAAGTGAACAATAGAGGATTCTTAGTTAATCAGTTAGCTAAAGCAGGTACTAGACAGGTTAGGGAAAACCACAAGCTGTAACAGAGTAAGGGAACTATCGGTGCTTGAGTTCTAGGGCTTAGCTTTTGATTAATAAGAATTGAGTTGAAAAGCCTGCAGGGATCTAATCCCTCAGGTAGAGACGTAGGTCGAAGTGGACTGAACTCTATAAATCACTTGTCTTCTGCATTTTCAGTTCATTTACTTTCATAGCTTTTGCAGCACACAAAACTGTTTATTTTTCAAGGGTTTGAACTTGTTTTCAAGGCCTTGAAAAAGGCATACTTGCTCTATACTTTCTGCATCTATTTAAAAGGCTTGAACTAGCTTTCAAGGCCTTGAACTTCATTGTTTTCACAAGTTTTCATCTTCCTATCAAGTTTTGCAAAAATTTTGCGTATTCTATTTAACCCCCCCCCCCCCCGTTCTAGAGTATCTTAGCTGCTTATATATCTGCATACTCACACTTTCAGATGTGAAAGTTGGTAATTTGCGTATACATATGATGTATAAAATTGGTGATGAAAACTAGGGTTTTGGGCATGATAGGGGAAGAAAAGGTGTTTTCTGTCCCACATAGATGATCTGGGCATAAGGAGAAAGGAGAAAAATATGACATTTCTACCCCAAGGGGTTGGCCTAAGGTGGCCGAACACCCCTCGGGTTCGGCCATGAGCAGCCCGTCCCCCTCTTCTGTGCATTGTACCTGGCCGGCGAGTCAGACCGGGTCGGCCAGCTGACCGGTTTGACCAGGTAGGCTGGTCCGACCGGTTTGGCCTGATTCGGTGGGTCAAAACAGTTCGGCCAGTTTGACTAGCCCGACTGTTTTGACCATTTTGACCCTATAGTCCCAGTTTAACTAAAAATTTGACCTAGAGAGTTAAAATTGTATTTAGAATGAGATTTATCGCATGGTGGTTGGATGTGGCCTTAGTTGTGTTGTTGTTTAATTTCTGTGATTTGATTTTGTTATTGATGTAGTTAATGTAATTAATTTTACGGCCTGCGTGTTGTCTTCTTCCTTGCTTGTGAGGTTCTTATATTTAGTTCATAGATGCTAGCTAGAATTAGATAAATAGAATATATTCAAGGCATGGAGAAGCATATCAAAGAACAAAAGACAACAAGACAATGGTGACCCACAAGCTAGGACGCATGGACTCAAGACGAAGGCACATGGAGAGGAGCTTGCTATTTTAGGGCTTATAGATATTCTCATTGGCTTGGGAATATCGTAGTCGTAGGGGCCACATCCATACCACGTTTAGTTATTGTTGGATTATTTGTCTTGTTTTATTTTGATGTATGGATGATGCATGCAAAACGTAACAAGATAATAATTGATACAATTTCGATCTTTTATTTGGGATGGCCCAACCCAAATAAGTAGATTTGTTGATATGATCAACAGTTGATAAGATCAACAAATAAAATGACAAGAAAATTGTTAAGGATTGTAAATTGCACATTTTAGTAGGTTATTAAAATCTTCTTATCTTGGTTTTAAGTGTAATATATTCATCATATCCCTATTTATAGACTTATGCTTGTCTTTGTAGTTTTGGTTGTTTTTATCCTATTTTGTAGGCAAAGACGTGCTGTGGAAAGCAAGAGGCTAGCTTGAGGGAGTTTGAAAGATGAACTCAAGAGATTTAGAGGGCCAAGAGACTTAAAGAAGGTATTTGGAGTGCTTGATTATAAGATTTGAGAGGCCAATATTGAAGATAAAGCAAGTCAAGAGGTCAACTTGCAAGTTAAAAGTGAATTCAACTGCCTAATAGAAAAGATTTCAACTGAATTGGGGCTAAAATGCAAGATTCTAAATGTTTTAAGGGATGCAATGTAGAGTTCTTAATGGATGTGGGGTGTAGTTGCAATTGTCCAAAAATTTAGAGAGGAGTTGGGAGCATTTTAAAGCCCCTAGCAAACTACAGGGGGGCAAATTGCAAGCCAAAACAGCTAAGCACCAGCCACGTGTTCTCTCCCCCCAGCTCCATTCATGAATAAAATTCAGGAAGCTCCATTGAAGCTTGGACGAAGCTGAACAAGCCCTCAAATCCGAACCAAACCTTAACCATACTGGGTGAAATTGGTACCAAAATGATCCCCAGCCCACACTCTATCTACTGCACTCCTAAACACGGCCCAAGAATAACATAAGAAAAAAGCCGCAAATTCACCTAGGGTTCTTGAGGTGGCTGAAAATCAACGATTGAGGGTATTTGAGTTGAATTAAAGGGCGGAGATCATCTCTTGGAGGCCACGAAAGAAATTCCCAGCCTCTATATAAAGCCAAGTCAAAGATGAAGAAAGGGGGCTCTTCCACCTCTATTTTAGGACGGCGAAGCTCTGTCTCTCTCTCCTCTCTCGGTTCTGCAACTGTTTGGGTCTGTTCTTGGTGAATCCGAGCTCTCTCTTGAGCTAATACAGAGCCAAGAATAGATCAAATTGAGAGAGGGGTAGTTGTTCATCACTTTTTGGTAATTTTTTGACTGATTTTGTGGGTTAAACTTAGCTGTTGTGTTAGTAAATTTCTGGGTAGTTAGCTTCTGTTAGTATGATTGAAGCATTACATTAAGCTCTGTTATTTTTGTTCTCCATTTCGTAGTAAACTTGTGTTCTTGGTTGGATTTAAAGAGTATTCTTGTGAAATTGTTGGTTAAGCTTTAATATAATGAAAATCTTCATGAATATGCTTGATATCTCTTGTGTTACTCTTTTGAACATGAGTGGCTAAATGTGTTGTTGGATTGGTTGGTGAACCTAGATGATTCATGAAACTCGGATAAATTTGTGCTTTGCTTTTTGATGTTCGAGGGATTGAATTCTTGAGTTCTATGAGTTGAAATAGTAATCTCTATTGTGGCTTGATTGAGTATGTGGACTTCAATCGAAATATGCATAGTCAATGCTTGAGGCAACATTGATTTGGATTTCTCCATTTGAACTCATGAATTAAACTCTCAAGCAAATGAGTTGGTTGTTGAATTCTGGTTACATGAGTCTCTAGAGGATCCAACTGATCCAACTTTCTCTTAAAAATTCTACAAACTCTTTTGAAATCTCTTTTTAAATGCCTAGTTGTTTACTTAGTTTCTTTAAATTGTTTCACAAACTTCTCGCTCCATCAAGTTTCACTTGGGGGATTTTGAAGCTTGGATAGCTTAAAAGCCTTTGAGAAATCTACTTTCATCGCACTAGTTAGCTTTAACTTAGCTTGTAGCTTGCTTCTTGCTAATTAAGTGGGAGATCTCTTTTTCCCAATCCTTGTGGAAATCGACCCCGGACTTACCCGGGTACTACTTGGAACAATATTCCTATACATGGGAATTATCTCAACAAGTTTTTGGCGCCGTTGCCGGGGATTGGTGCTAAGAGGACTTACTCTATAGTTACTTGCTTGTTTTGAGTGTTTTAATTTTTTAGGTACGCTTGAAAAATCCGGGGTTCTTATTTGAACTTTGGAACAAAGAACGCGAAGAGTAAAAAAATAACAAAAATATACTCTTAGCTTGTGTTCATCTATTAGCGGTAGTTTTAGCTTAGCCCCTTCCAAATATTTAAGCTTAATTAATATCTTTTAATTCATAAATGAAGATGATGGGCATAATAGCAAAAATTATGCCATTTCGTGCAATTAGAGATTTGATGCAACCTCCTAGACAAACGTCGCCTTCTTGCTTTGTGGTTCCTTTGAATGAAAAAAAATTGAAGTTAAACCGGGTACAATACAACTTTATCCCAAGTATATGATGGCCTAGAGACTGAGAGTGCTTACTCTCATCTCAAGGATTTTTGTGACATTGCCTCAACGGTTTATTGTAATGGTGTTTCTATCAACACTATCAAACTTAGGTGGTTTCCTTTGTCTTTGAAGGATAAAGCCAAAGAATGACTTCGCTCCTTGAGACCTAGGACAATAGGCACTTGGGAAGAATTAGAGAAATAATTTCTCAAAATGTTTTTCACCGCTTATAAGACTAATGCCATAAAAAGATAAATTGTGACTTTTTGTATTAAGGAGGGAGAGCCACTTCCCCAAGCTTGGGAATGCTTCGAGGATCTCCTCATTGCGTGTCCTCACAATGGATTTGAGACTTGGAGATTGATTAGCTCCTTTTATGATGGTTTGTCATCCATTCGTAAGCACACAAATGAGTCCATGAGTGGGGGAAATTTCTTTTTAAAAGGTGATGATGAGGGGGGGGGGGATTGTTTAGATGAGATTTGTGAAAAATTCTAATCTTGGGACTTGAATGAGCCTTCAAAAGAAGTGTCTAAGCCTAAAGGTAGCATGCATTACCTTAAGTCTATGAATGAGGCATTGTGCTCTTTTTTTAGTGATTCTGATGAGTTAGGCGATTGTCCCGACTTCCCAAGAGCCCAAGAGCTCATGGGTGAGCAAGTGAATATTCTCAATTCCAAAAATTTTGAGAAGCCATATGACAACTCGCCCTACTCAACCACATATAACCCCAATTGGAAGAGTCATCAAAACTTTGGATGGAAACATGGGCTAGAGACACAAGACTATGTCCCTCCCCAAAAGAATGCTTTAGAAGATTCCATAGAAATATTCATAGCTAGGCAAAACCGAACCGATCAAGAGTGGAGAGCTTCTCATGAAGAAATGAGGAATTCTCACCAAGAATTGAAAAATGCGGTGGCTAGGCTAGAGACTACTTTAAATGCTCAAGAGAAGGAAAAATTCCCCTCTCAACCTCAGCAAAATCCAAGAGGCCAAAGTTTCAATCAAGTGGAGCATGGTAAGGCCATCATCATTTTAAGAAATGGGAAGGTTGTTTATAATGGAATTCCAAGTGCTAAGTCCAATGAAAATAAGGAAGAAGAGGAGTGTAAAAAGAATAGAGACCAAGAGAGAGTTGGTGACTTGCAAGAGTCTAAGGAGAGTCTTGGCAAAGGGAAACAATTCGTTGATAATAATGAGGAAATTAGGATTGTTCCATCATTTCTCCAAAGACTAGTGGCCAATAAGATGAAAGCAAGTCACCAAGACATCCTTGTGACATCCCAAAATGTCAAAATAAATATTCCTTTTCTTTGATGAAATCAAGCAAATTCCAGCTTATGCCAAGTTTCTCAAGGATTTGTGAACTTTAAAGAGAACTCTTCAAGTCAGAAAGAAGGCATCTCTCACCAAACAAGGGAGCTCAATTGTCCAACATAACCTCCCTCCAAAGTATAGAGATCCGGGTTCACCAACTATCACATGCACAATTGGGAGTTATAATATTGCTGATGCTTCTCTAGATTTGGGAGCAAGTGTAAACCTTCTTCCATACGAGGTGTATTAGAAGTTGGGGTTGGGTGAGTTGAAACCCACAAGAGTGACTCTTAAATTAGTCGATCGGTCTAGTAGAGTTCCTAGAGGCGACATTGAGGATGTGTTGGTTCAAGTGAACCAATGCTATTTTCCGGTGGATTTCATAGTGTTAGACACTACTCCTTTGGCTAGTGGCACATCACCCATTCCAATCTGAAAGTGTGAGTATGCAGATATATAAGCAACTAAGATACTCTAGAAGGGGGGTTGAATAGAGTATGCCAACTTTTTGCAAAACTTGCTAGCAAAAAGAAAAAATTGTGCAGACAATGAATTTCAAGGCCTTGAACACAAGTTCAACCCTTTGAATTAGATGCATAAAGTAAAGAACAAGTATGCGTTTTTCAAGGCCTTGAAAACAAGTTCAAACCCTTGAAAAATAAACAGTTTTTTTATGCTGCAAAAGCTTCTGAAAGTAAATGAACTGAAAAAGCACAAGACAAGTGAATTATAGAGTTCAGTCCACTTGGACCTACGTCTCTACCTTAGGGATTAGATCCCTGCAGGATTTTCAACTCAATTCTTATTAATCAAAAGCTAAGCCCTAGAACTCAAGCACAGATAGTTCCCTTACTCTGCTACAGATTGTGGTTTTCCTTAACCTGTCTAGTACCTGCTCTAGCTAACTGATTAACTAAGAATTCTCTATTGGTCACTTTCAACAATCCTTGAGAATGGATGTAGAAATAATACGGAAATTATCTACCAATATATTTCTATACCGAAGATCACTTAAGAGTAGAAAGACAGCAGTGAAATGCAGTGAGCTTCTGTGAATGGATTGGAAGAGATGAAGAACTTGTTTGATGATTGTCAATCCAGAATACTTTCTCTGTATTTTCCCATTGAGTATTAGTTTTTGTTTCTTTGAATTTGAGCTCTATAAATAATTCAAAGCAGCTCTGCAAATCTCTCCAGATTTTCAACAACAACTTTCCTATTTTGTAGGCAACAGAGTTTGACTACTTTGAAATCTTCTCCAACGGTTGGATGATCACGATCTTCAGATATATTATTGTAATATTTCATTTAACCATCACGAGAAGCTTTCATACACGTCTGATTGATCACAGGATCAAAGTGTTCAAGTGTTTCCAAATCTGTAGCAATTCAGTTTAGGAAACAATCCTGCAAAACTTAGAAACAAAATTTCCTGCATTATCATGCTCAAAAAGATGATATATTAAGATTTAAAACATTTTTAACAATTTTTCTTTCATCATCTAATAACTGATAATCAAACAAATGAGGGAGAGCAAGTAAATAAAATCAGAGCGTTAGCAAATAAACTCTCCCTGAGAATATGCATTCAGGTTAAGCAGTTTCAAGGATTTGAATCCAGTTTCAAGGCCTTGAAAATAGCCAAACTATTTTCAAGCCTCTAAAGCTGATTCAAGGCTTTGAAAGCTGTTTCAAGGCCTTGAAATAGCCAAACTATTTCAAATCTTGTACAACCTGAGCTTTCAATCTCCCCCTTGATGAAAGAAAAAACCAAATTTTGTTTGATCCTTAGTCTCTGCAAAATAAACTGATTAGTCCACAACACAGTACGTCCAAAAATATCCAACTTATTGAAATAAAAAAAACACATAAATAGTTGTGTACGAGAGAACCCTTTGAGGAAGATTCAATATACACCAAGAACAGGGGATAAGAAGAACACAGGAAGAGTAAGGTTGTGTGTAGGGAGAGAGTAAGGCAATGGAAACTGTATGAGAGAGAGACAGAATTTCGGCAGAGCTTCCGCGTAGTTCAGGTGATTCGTGTTATGTAAGGAAGGGTTAACAATCCAATATATAGTGGAGAATATGACCGTTGTAGTGGGTTAATGCACCCATTAGTGGCGGCTTAATTACCTTAACCGCAACGGCACGTTCTCCAGTATATATAGGGACCGTTACGCACTTTGTCCGCGTATACCGAAACCGTTATGAGGTTGACCGGGTTTATGGAGCTCGTGCCATAAATCTCTCGAAGCAGTTACTAAAGGTCGCGCACGGGCTTAGTTGTCGCTCGCGCGCGACGGAGCTTACTCTAGCCTCCAAACCACTAAGTCCCTACAAGTCCCGTCTGGTGGTATGCGAGGGCCCTGTCTCGCAGCCCCCACGTGGATCAGCGCGGGTGGTGATCCGGTGTGTGTGGAGCACAGCTAGGTGGGATGGATGATCGCCACGTGGCTAAGATATATTTATCTAGAAAGCACTATCTACAATAGTTCAGCAGATAAAACCAAATAATCCTAAGAACTAGAAACTAAAACCTATAATTTTCTCCCCCTTTTAACTTTCATCAAAAAGATATAAGATGTTGGATCAAGTGTTTGGAAAATTTTGAAACTTTAAAGAAATATTTAAAAGCTGAGAGAATGTGGAAGAAAGAATAGGCAAGATTAAGGATCCTTCTCATCTTCTTGATCTTCTGTTTCTTCCTCACTTTCTTCACTGTTGGTTTGAAATTCTTGAGAGTTCACATCTATTTCCTGAATGAAGGAACTGATCTTTTCAATAACACCGTTGAATAGGAAAGTGAGTCCTTCCAAGGCTTTCTTCCCATGCTTCAGTTTCTTCTTTACAGCTAACCTTTTCTGTTGAGGAGAGACATTCTTTATATTCTTCTTTCCTGCTTTTGATGCCTCTTGGGATGGATCTTTGTCTAGTTTCCCTTCAAGTTTCCCTTTGTTGGGCATGGCATACACACCATAAGATCCTAAAGAATTGTCTGAGTTTGAATCTTGAAGAAAGATTTCCTTTCCTTTTCCTTTAACTTCAGAGATTGTCTTCTTCTTGTCTCTCTTAGGGCTTCCAATATGGATACCCTTCTTCATATCTTGTGTAGATGTCGTAGATTATTTCTTCCTTGCTGGAGCTTGATCTTTTCTCACTATCTTATTGGGTGGTGAGGATTCTTCTTCTTCCTCAGTGAAGCTTTTTGACACAGAGTCCTCACTGATTTCTTGAACCTCTTCCACTGCTGCTTTTCTCTTCTTTTCCGAGACAGGTTTCGAACCTCCAGCCATCTTGATTCAGTATGAGGCCCTTCTTGTACTCATTAGGGTTAGGGAGAAGAAAATAGAGAGGTGGAATGATATGGAATGAAGGAGAAGATAACAGGATAAATACTAAAAGAGTTTGAGTTTCAAAAGGAATCTAGTATCTCTTTGATTCTGAAAAGATTTGCAAATATAAGAGAAATTTCAAAACTATTATGCCGTTGGAAAATAGAATATACTAATACTATTTTTGGCTAAATCAATTTTTTGAAAAGGGTAGGGGCTTTATTATGAAAATATCTACAGAGATATCACCCAGTATAGAATGATCCAAGTTTATTGACAATTAGTGTAACAGATTCATTTTCAAGGCTTTGAAAAGGATTTCAAGGTCTTGAAATGCTGTAACACTGCAATAAGTAAAAGTCAAGGCTTTGAACTGATTTTCAAGGCTTTGAAACACATTTCAAACCTTTGTAAACACATACATCTTACCTTTCTTACCTTATGCTCACCCTAAACCAATGCAGTCTTATTTAGCATTCCCAATTCCAATCTTAGAGCTGAGAAACTTTCATATGCTAATGGTTTGGTGCAGATATCTTCAATTTTCATGTTAGTAGCAACAAATTAAAGAACAATATCACCGTTCGAAGCATGATCTCTGATGAAGTGGTGTCTGACATCAATATGCTTGGTTCTTGAGTGTTGCACTGGATTCTTTGTAATTGAAATTGAACTAGTGTTGTCACACTTAATAGGTATGCTTCAGAAGTCAAATCCAAGTTCTCTTAGCTGTTGAGCAATCCATAGAACTTGTGAGCAACATGCTCCTTCAGCAATATATTCAGCTTCAGCTGTTGATAGAGCAACTGAATTTTGTTTCTTGGAATGCCAACTAATCAAGGATGATCCAATGAATTGGCAGGTTCCTGAAGTACTTTTCCTATCAACCTCGTAACCTGCAAAGTCAGCATCTGAAAAACCACTCAAAGAGAAGTTAGAATGTCTTGGATACCAAAGCCCTAAGTCTTTGGTACCATTGAGATATTTGAATATTCTCGTCACAGCAGTTTAATGTGATTCTTTTGGATCAGCTTGAAATCTAGCACACATGCATACACTAAACATAATATTTGGTCTGCTTGCGGTCAAATAGAGTAATGATCCAACCATACCTGTTTACTCTTTTACATTGACACTCTTACCACATTCATCCTTATCTAAGGATAGTGTAGAGCTCATTGGAGTCTTGGCTTCCTTACATTGAGCCATGCTATACTTATTTAGCAAGCCTCTTGTGTACTTGCTTTGATTCAGAAAGAAACCCCTCTTCTATTGATGTACTAGCGGATAACCCGTCCCGTTGGGACTAAACGTTTTTGAAAAATTGATTTTTTTTTGAACTATGAAAAATTGATTAAATGTTCTTTCTTATTAGAATTCTGCTGAAATAATCTTTGATTGATGAAAAGAAATTGATAAATTACCATAATATCCAATAACACAAATTTTCAGAAAACCAAATCTGAAAATCTTAAAACCCATGTCAAATGATTATGCTGTCAAGTAGTAGTACCAGATGTGTTCCCTGATGCAGTCATTGAGGGAGGTGGTCCACCAACTTTAGAGGTGGAAGGTGAGGTATGGCTCAGTTAATTTTGACCTTAGATTTAAAAACAATCCTACGGTAGAAAATGGGGACACCAAATCTTCATGAACAGTAAAACAACGTCCTTCTTTAGTATATAGATTTGAAGTCCTAGGAAAAAGTTCAATTGTCCCATCATGCTCATCTCAAATTCCCTGCTCATAAGACTTGATAATTCTATGGATAATTGATCATTAGTAGCTCCAAACAGTATATCATCAACATATATCTCAACTACAAGTAGATCTTTCTCATGAGTCTTGATGAAACGAATTTTGTCTACTAAACCTCTTTTGAAATCATTTTTCAAATAAAAACTTTGACATTCTTTCATACCAAGCCCTTGGAGCTTGTTTCAAACCATAAAGAGCTTTGTCAAGTTTGTAAACGTGATCTGGAAATTTGTCATTTTCAAAACCAGGTGGTTGTGCCACATAAACTTCTTCTTGTAAGTAGCAATTCAAGAAAGCACACTTCACATCCATTTGAAATAGTTTCATGTTCTTGTAAGATGCAAATGCAAGCAGAATTCTAATTGCTTATAACCTAGCAACTGGAGCAAAAGTTTCCTCATAATCAATACCTTCTTCTTGATTGTAACCTTGAGCAACTAACCTTGCTTTGTTTCTCATTACATTGCCACTTTCATCCAACTTGTTTCTGAATACCCATCTGGAACCTATGACAGACTGGTTTGTAGGTGCTGGAACCAGGTTCCAAACCTTATTCCTTTCACACTCATTGAGTTCACTTTGCATAGCAACGATCCAGTCTGTTTGTAAAGATTCCTTCACAGTTTTTGGTTCTACAAGAGAAATAAAAAGCATTTAAAGAACATAAGTTCTTCAACAGTGATATGGTTTGTGTACCAGTGGTTGGATCTAATATGATATTATCAGCTGGATGAGATGTGAGATATTTGAATCTCTTTCTTGGAGACCAGGGTTCAGGTTCTCCAGAGATCTTTTCTTGTCTTGAAGTAGTGACTTTGTCACTTGAATCCTTCTGATCATCCTTTTCCAGGCTTTGAGTTGTATTTTCAAGGCCTTGAGAGCTATTTTCATGGTCTTAAAATTTCTTCTATTTTCCTCTGAGCCTTTCTTGAATCCAAGTGGATTCTCAGTCTCTTCCTCTGATTCATGCTTATTCAAGTTCAAATCTGCAAAACTTTCACTCTAAGCCTCTAAGAACCATCATAGCTTTCATCATAAATAACATGAATGCTCTCTTCAACCAGTTTTGTTCTTTTATTGTAAACTCTATAAGCTTTGCTATTCAGAGAGTAACCAAGAAATATACCTTCATCACTTCTTGCATCAAACTTACCAAGATTGTCTTTTCCATTGTTATGGATAAAACAAGTACATCCGAAGGGTCTGAACTAAGAGATGTTTGGCTTCCTCCCTTTGAATAGTTCATAGGGGGTCTTCTTTAGAATAGGTCTGATCAAGCACCAGTTCTAAATATAATTTGCTGTATTCACACCTTCTGCCCAGTAATGTTTTGGCAACTTGTTCTCAAGAAGCATTGTCCTTTACATATCATCAAGAGTCCCGTTCTTTGTTTCAACAACACCATTCTGTTGAGGAGTTCTTGGAGCAGAAAAGTTGTGAGAAACCATTCTTATCACAGAATAAATCAAATTCTAACTGATCAAATTCTCTACCATGATGACTTCTGATTGAAGCTACAGGTAGGTTTTTCAAGTTTTGAAGTTCTCTGCAATGCTTTGAAAATTCAGAGAGAGCTTCAGATTTTTCTTTGAGAAACATAACCCAAGTGTATCTAGAAAAATCATCTACAACAACTAGCATATACCTTTTACCTTTTGGAGTAGGATTCCTCATAGGACCAAATAGATCCATATGAAGTAATTCAATTGGTATAGTTGTATTTACAAACTTCTTTGGCTTGAAGGAACTTCTGGTCTACTTTCCTTGCGCACAGGCTTTGCACAACTCATCTTCTTTAAACTTGGCGGATGGCAATCCTCTTACCAAGTATTTGGAAATCAACTTGTTCAAAGTATGCAAACTGATATGACCAAGTTTCCAATGCCAAAGCTTTGAATCCTCTTTCAAAGGCCTTGAGACACTTCAAACTTTCACCTGCAACTTTGTTAGTCTGAAGAGTATAAACATTGTTTGATCTAGAGGCTGTGAGAATTCAATCTCCTGATTTCTCATTTTTCACCACACAATTCTCTTTATCAAAGACAACTCTGTTACCACTATCACAAAGCTGATATACACTCAGTAAATTAAACTTCAAACCTTCAACAAGATAAACATCAGAAATAGTGTTTTCAGAATTAGTACCAACTTTTCCAATACAAGAATATTGCATTTTCCTTTGTCACCAAGTGTTATTGAACCTTCTGATTGCTCCTTTAATTCCGAGAATAGAGATCTCTTTCCACTCAGGTGTCTTGAGCAACCATTGTCCATGAACCACTTCTGTTATTTGGTGACAACCTACTAGCACCAATCACTGCCTTACCCAGCTGTTAGACCAAGTGTGGAATTTGGATTCATATTTTGGATCAACCATGTTAGGTGGTATAACCCCTTTAGAAACCCAAATCTGCTTAAACTTTCCTTTGATTTGAAAAGGAAAAGTGTTCCTCATTATGTGAGGGTCTCTTCTTCTAAAAGGACAAGTCATTTTAACATGACTAGTTTTACAGGAGTAATGACAAATAGGAGAGGTTTGGTTTCCAGCTTTCACAAATTAGGTAGTGTTTCTTCTTGGAAAGTTTGGATTAAATCCAATACTAGCTTTGTGAACAGACTGTGAACTTCCTCCAAGAATCAATTTCAACTTGTGTTTTGATCCAGCAAGCTTGATTTTGACCAATTCAAATTCTTGAAGTTTCTCAGTAAGAGTAACCTTTTGTTTCTCTCAATCATCAACCTGATGTCTTAGATTAACAAGACTGTCACTCACTGAGGAGTTTTCAGTGACTACTTCCTTGACTTGTGTTTTCAGGTCTTTGAAACTGGTTTTCAAGGCCTTGAAATCACTGTCAGTTTTCATCTGAGAGATTTCAAGATTCTGATTTAGGAAAACAAGTTGTAAGTTTTCTTTTTCTTGCTCATGAACTTTTTCTTTCAAAAGTCTGATCTCTTTCAGATAATCTTCCTCATTTAGAAGCATTGTTCTGAGATATTCTGAAAGAGCTTCTTTTGGTTTTGAAATTAATCAGTTTACCATTACCTCAATTTTCTTTTCAGAACTTCCATCATGCTTGGCCATGAAGCATAGATTGACATCTTCTTCTTCAGATTAAGATTCACTAGAGCTATCTGAATCACTCAATGAAGCTATCATGGCTTTATTTCTTCTGTCATGATCTTTCTTTTGAAAGTTCTTGATCTTTTTGTGTGGTCAGTCTCTTATCAAGTGTCCTGCATCACCACACTCAAAGAAGTTCATAAATTTTGATTTTCGTTGTGAAGAGGACTTACCTTTGTGATCCTTGCTGCTGGATGATCTATGCCTTTCTCTGTTGAAATCTTTGTTTCCAAAGTTTCTCTTCATTTTGAGGATCCTTGTCAAGGCTTTGGAAATGAAGGCAATTGGATCTTCATCACCACCATCCTCAGTTTCAAGACTTTGAATTCTCTCATTCTCTTTGGCTTTGATGGCTAAGTTTTTGACACCATCTGAAAGTTCTCCATCAACTTCATTCATAGATATCTCATGTGTCAGGAGCTTCCCTTGTAGGTCATCAAGTTGCAAAG
The DNA here is from genome assembly GCA_023055425.1 of Linanthus parryae. NCBI lineage: Eukaryota > Viridiplantae > Streptophyta > Magnoliopsida > Ericales > Polemoniaceae > Linanthus > Linanthus parryae. Next base: position 45,053,151 of record JALGPY010000009.1, read on the forward strand.
TTGAGAGATTCTGAGCTTCTTCAATAGCTGTGGTTTTTTGTTCTCATTTTTCCTTTGGAAGACTTCTGAGAATCTTCCTCACCTTTTCTTCATTGGAAAAGTGTTTTCCCAGTGAGTCAAGGTTGTTGACAGCATCAGTGAATCTCTTGAACATATCTCTGATGGAAACATCTGCATTCATCTTGAATAGCTCATATTGTCGGAGATAAATGTTGATCTTGGTTTGCTTGACTTGACTGGTTCCTTCAAAGGTAACCACAAGTTTATCCCAGATTTTGTTAGCAGTTGTGCATCCAGAGATCCTGTTGAATTCATTTGTACTCAAAGCACAATAAAGAATGTTAATAGCCTTGTAATTATTTGAAAATTGCTCTAATTTAGAAGAGGAGAGTGAGTCTTCGGTTTTGGAAGTTCTTATCCCATCTTTCTCTGTGTAGAAAGTATGAGGTCCATTTTGGATAATGGTCCAAAGCTCTAGATCTTGATCAATGATAAACATTTTCATGAGAGCTTTCCAGGGAGCAAAATTTTCTCCACAAAATAGAGGAGGTCTGTTAGCAGCTCTTCCTTGTGAGAAACCAACATCACCTGCAGAACTCATGATCAGCAGATGATTAAATCGTATACAGTGATAAAAGCTCTGATACCAATTGAAAGTGTGAGTATGCAGATGTATAAGCAACTAAGATACTCTAGAAGGGGGGGGGGAGTTAATAGATTATGTCAACTTCTTGCAAAACTTGCTAGCAAGAACAAAAACTTGTTTAGACAACGAATTTCAAGGCCTTAAACACAAGTTCAAGCCTTTGAAGTAGATGCATAAAGTAAAGATCAAGTATGCGTTTTTCAAGGCCTTGAAAACAAGTTCAAACCCTTGAAAAATAAACAGTTTTTGTATGCTGCAAAAGCTTCTGAAAGTAAATGTACTGAAAAAGCACAAGACAAGTAATTTATATATTTCAGTCCACTTGGACCTGCTTCTCTACCTCACGGATTAGATCCCTGCAGGATTTTCAACTCAATTCTTAGTAATCAAAAGCTAAGCCCTAGAACTCAAGCACAGAGAGTTCCCTTACTCTGTTACAGCTTGTGGTTTTCCCTAACCTGTCTAGTACCAGCTCTAGCTAACTGATTAACTAGGAATTCTCTATTGTTCACTGTGAACAATCCTTGAGAATGGATGTAGAAATAATACAGAAATGATCTATCAATATAGTTCTATACTGAAGATCACTTAAGAGTAGAAGGACTGCAGTGATGTGAAGTGAAATTCTGTGAATGGATTGGAAGAGATGAAGAACTTCTTTGATGCTTGTCAATCCATAATACTTTCTCTGTATTTTCTCGTTGAGTATATGTTGTTGTTGCTTCGAATTTGAGCTCTATAAATACTTCAAGCAGCTCTGCAAATCTCTCCAGATTTTCAGCAACAACTTTCCTATTTTGTAGGCAACAGAGTTTGACTACTTTGAAATCTTCTCCAACGGTTGGATGATTATAATATTCAGAGATATTGTTGTAATCTTTCACTTAACCATCATGAGAAGCTGTCATACACGTCTGATTGATCACAGGATCAAATTGTTCAAGTGTTTCCAAATCTGCAGCAATTCAGTTTAGGAAACAATCCTGCAAAACTTAGAAACAAAATTTCCTGCATTATCATGGTCAAACAGATTATATATTGCGATTCAAAGCATTTTTAACAATTTTTCTTTCATAATCTAATCAATGAGAATCAAACATATTAAGGAGAGCAAGTAAATCAAATCAGAGAGTTAGCAGAAAAACTACCCCTGAGAATATGCATTCACGTTAAGCAGTTTCAAGGCTTTGAATCCAGTTTCAAGGCCTTGAAAATAGCCAAACTATTTTCAAGCCTCTGAAGCTCATTCAAGGCTTTGAAATCTGTTTCAAGGCCTTGAAATAGCCCAGCTCTTTCAAGTCTTGTATAACCTGAGCTTCCACTATCATTCTAGGAAGACAATTTCTTGCTACATCCAATGCAATTATAAATTTTAGGAATTGTGTGATGAACATTACATTTGGAAATATGACGTTGGAACTCAATATCTTTAATACAAGTGTGTGCAAGAGGATCCTGTAAGGAAGATCCTAATGTACACCTGTAACAGAGAATAAGAACAAGAACAAGCACAGAGAGTGAGAATAAGGGTTTAGGGGAAGAGTAAGCTCCTGCTAAGTTTCTGAGAGAGAGAGAGAGACAGTATGATGATTAGCCAAAGAACCTAACGTTGCCAAGGAAGGCTAACGTTTATATATATAGGGCAATGGAATGACCGTTACAAGGGGTTAATGCGTCCGTAAGTGACGGCTAGATATTCGCCTCGTAACGGCACGTTAGCCCATATATATAGTCACGTTACACGTTCATCCGTACATATAGGAACCGTTCGAACGGTCGGCCGTATATATATGACACATTACACGATCATTAAATCTCTCAGAAAGTTAACAAGGGTCGCGCGCGAGTATAGCCATGGGATCTCGCGCAACGAGCCTTAGTCCAACCTCAAGCCACTGGAACCCTACAATTCTCGCGCGGTTAGTTTCGACGGTAGCCCTGTCTCACAGCCCCCATATGGATAAGCATGAATACAAAGAGTAAGTATAGAGTAATAGTGGAGTACCGTCGAAACTCCTGGATGGCTTCCACGTGGACAGTGAGGGATCTAACTGGGATGCACAATCTACATTAGCCCCTTTTTGCGCGTATATCACGCGCGTCGTCGTTGAAACGCGCAAAATAAGCCGTGCATGGCTCCACACAGATTTTCGAATCAACTCGAATTAAATTCGAAAATCCTAGACCCTAGAAGCAGTGATCATTGCCTAGGGATATGTAACGTCGTTTAGCCTTTAATAGAGCATGGCATAAAATGTATTGAGTGGAATGTGAACGGTATCCACATATTTCCTCCGATTACTGAGGCGAAGATTGATCCGAAAAGATTCCAAAAGGTCGCGACCCTTCATAAGGATCTATATAAGCCATTTTCCACCAACGATTAGAACTTTTCACACCATTTTTATTTGGCCAAGCTTATGAGCAGAGAGCAAACTCTTCAAGAGAAAATCCGGACTTCAATCAGCTGTTCAATTTTTCTAATCAAGCATTTCAAGTACTCAGGCAACACCAAGGTTAGCAAAATTTACCTTTTTCAGTAGTGCGATTTCTCATATTTTAGAAACATAAGTCAAGTAGGCATGCAGATCTGAGTTGAGTGTTCTTCATAGTGTTCTTCATGTACGAACATGGCGCTGACCTTGAATTTCTTATTTTGCATGTGTTATTCATTTCATAGAAATGGCTCCCAAGAAATCTTCGAAAGAAGCAATCAACTTACCCGAGGTCTCGAAGGATTTATGGTGTAAAGCCCCCTACTTGGCAGGAGAAGATTTATACTTAGAGACTGTTAGAGGGACTACTCTAGAGAAATATCTGGTGAAAGACGCCTTGCAACTAATGCCTGAACCAGAGATAGATGACTGGGATCTGGCTAATGTCCATGACGTGCAGCGACTTAGCCTCAAAGCTGGGCTGTACCCCTTCACCGAGATTTTTTTTCAGTCCTTCATGGAGACCCACACATTCCACTTTTCTACCTTCGAGGCTGGGCCAACTCTCGAGGATACATAGATTTTGCTAGAACTCCCAAGAATGGGACCTGTCGATCCCTTGGATCCTCTAACTTCTGATGAGGAGATCACGCTTTTTGAGCTGATGAGGGAATACATCGCGGATGTGAAGAAGGCTGCTACGAGATGGAACTCGACCACCTATTGTGACACGTACATATCTGTGACTTCTGGAGCGAATAATATCTGGTCCAAGTGGATCACCTATATCTACAGGGATTTTGCAAAGCCAAAATTGCCCAAGAGCTGCTGGAGAAGGACCCAAATGAGATAACGGCGCTCGAGGGGGAAGGCGCTGACTATAGCTTATGTGTATTCCTATACGTCTGGTTGTCGCGCTATCTTATACATGGGCATCCTCGTGACGGGGTGTTTTGCCACGTTCTCGCGCTTGCCGTCAAACTCTCGCTTGGCCAAAAGGTAGCTATGTGGCCTCTAGTTCTGGGTTCCCTATACCATTTCTCGGATTTAGCTGTGGCGCACATCGAGCAATCACAAGGCAGAGCTGATGTTGTCTCTTTTGTCAATATTGCATTTCTGACAATGTGGGTTTTTGAAAGATGGCCTTTATATGCTCCAGTCCCATCTTATGTAAGGTTATGGGACGCGCCTAATGCCACCAAGGATCTCCTTAGTCCTCGAGCATGGCGTTGGCACAAGACTAAAGGCGTTCGACGCCCATTCTCTTTGTTGTGCGATGACATCAACTACTTTGAAGCTAGACCCTATGTCACTGCCTTGAATAACATTATTTTCCATGAAAGCATGTACCCAAAGGTCGAAACCAAATTTAGGCCTCGACACATTAGTAAGGGAGCTAGGCGTTATGCCAGATTTTTCAACTGGTGCAAGAGAGGATACTTGCCTGCCCTTCCTGTGTACGTGGCCAATCCAGAGACCCCAAGTTATGAACCAATAACGGTTCATTACGATCCAATTTGCTGAGTCCCCAGTTGGGTTTCGACGCCATCGGGCCACCTCTGTGGTCTGATTCAATCACCAAGGGTTGTTACAACATGTTTCTCTACAGAAAGATCAATAGCCTATTGATTGGTGAGCTCCCTTTGACTCAACCTTCCAGGACGTCTATTTGGAATGCACAGATCCGTCTGCTTGCGAGGTTTAAAGCTCAGCTCCATCCAAGCAAGGCTCCCGCAATCGTGATAAAAGATTACCTGTTCAAGTCTTCATGCTCTTGGCACGCGACACATTATGGTTTTTATTCTATATCGGATAAAGACCATCACTTGTGCGCTGATTTGATTCTTCAGGAGAAGATCGCTGTAGTTAGGCAAAATTCTTTCAACGTAAGGAAGAAGTATGCAGAGGAATTTAACAAGGTATGCTTTAGCCTTTCCTTCGCTATATTTTCTTTGAACGTAATAAATAACGCGACGTCTAACATGCCTTTACATGACAGTGTTGTTTGAGGCGATTCGCATCTGGAGATCACAGCATTGATCTGCTGCGTTCGAAGAAGAAGATCGGCGTCCCTATCACCACAGAAATAGGATGGCTTGAGAAGTCCAAGGCCTCGTTTCGGACGCGCTTGACACCTTCCTTGCACCCCTTATCAAGAATCCCAAAAAGAATAAACCTTCTGGCAAACCTGCACCGTTGGTGATCCGGCAGCTAAAACGTCCAAGAGGTAAAACGTCCAAGGAGATTGCGGCACCCAAAGAAAGAAGCCAAGCTCATCCTTCAACTGTGAAAGTGTGAGTGTGCAGGTGGTAATGCAGCTAAGATACCCTAGAAGGGGGGCGGGGGGGGTTGAATAGAGTATGCCAACTGTTGAAAAACTTGCTAAGAAGATAGGATCTTGTAAAAGCTAGTGAAATTCAAGGCCTTGAAAACAGGTTCAATCCCTTGAAATGAAATACAGTTTGAAATAGATCATTCAAGTCTTTTTCAAGGCCTCGAAAAGAGTTTCAAACCCTTGAAAATAGACAAGTTTGAATGCTGTAAAAACTGAGTAAGTAAAGAAACTCTAAATGTAAGAGAAAAATGATTTATAGAGTTCAGTCCACTTGGACCTACGTCTCTACCTCAGGGATCTTCTCGCTGCAGGATTTTCAATACAATTCTTATTAATCAAAAGCTAAGCCCTAGATCTCAAGCAAAGAGAATTTCCTTACACTGTTACAGCTTGTGGTTCTTCCTAACCTATCTAGTACCTACTCTAGCTAACTGATTAACTAAGAATTCTCTATTTTTTACCTTGAAAAATCCTTGAGAATGAAGATATAAATAATACAGAAATGATCTACCAATGAAGCATTATATAGAATAACACTTAGAGTGTAGAAACTGCAGTGAAATAAGCAGTGATCTTCTTTGAATGGATTGTGATATGATTGAGCTTCTTTGATACTTGTCAATCCTGAAGTTTGTCTCTCTGATTTCCCGTTAAGTATTGTGTCTTGTTGCTTCAGAATTGAGCTCTATTTAAACTTCAAACAGCGCTTCAAATCTTTCCAGATTTTCAGCAACAAATCTCCTATTTTGTAGGAAACAGACTTGGACTATTTCACAATCTTCACCAACGGTTTAATGATCACAATCTCCTGAGATAATGTTGTGATCTTGCATTTGAATAGATTGAGAGGTTTTCAAGTCATTTAGATCAAACACAAAATCATCTTCTCAACATTATTTCCTTCCCTGCAAAAGTCAGATGAGGAAATAATCTCTGCAAACTAGGAAATAAAATTCCCAGCAAAATCATAGTCAAACAGATGATATTCTATGTTCAAACGTGTTAGAATGTCTTGTCTTTCCTCATCAAAGTACAGTAAATCAAGCATATGAAGGAGAGAAAGGAAATCAACTTAGAAGAGTTTACAGAAACCTCCCCCTGAGAATATTCATATAGGTTAGACAGTTTCAACGCTTTGAATCCTGTTTCAAGGCCTTGGAAAATAGCTTTCAATCCTATGATAACATATTCAAGGCTTTGAAAGCTGATTCAAGGCCTTGAAATAGTCAAACTATTTCAAACCTTGCACAAACTGATCTTACAATCTCCCCCTTGATGAAAGGAAAAATCAAATTATTTTTGATCCGTAGTCTCTGCAAAATATATTGATTAGTTCACAATTCATAATAACACAGTAATTCTAAAAAGATCCAACTTATTCAAAGCAACAATAAAAATTTCAGCAGATAGTTCCTAAGCATTAAACCTAATCATAAAAACCTAAAATCCTAGAATTTATCCCCCTTTTTTACTTTCATCAAAAAGGTAGAGAGGATGTTGGATAAGTGTCTAGAAAATTTTGAAAAGAAAAATTAAATAGAGAGAATGGGGAAGAAAGAGTAGGCATCTTGATCTCCTTCTTCTTCATCACTGTCTTCATTGTTGGCTTGAACTTCTTGTGAGACCACATCCAATTCCTCAATGAAGGAACTGATCTTTTCAATAACACTATTGAAAAGAAACGTGAGTCCTTCCAGGTCTTTTCTTCATAGCTACTCTCTTGTGTTGCTCAGTTGGAATCATGTGATCCTTTCTTGCAATTTTTGACACATTATTTTCCTTAGAGAGATCTTTCTCTGATTTCCCTCTTTTGGATAAAGAGAATACCCCATAAGAGCCTGAGGTAGTATCTGAATCTGAGTCTTGAATGAGGATTCCTTTTCCTTTTCCTTCGACCCCTGTGTCTGTCTTTTTCTTGTCTCTCCTAGGGCTTCCAATATTTATACCCTTCTGCTTTTCTAGTGAAGAAATTGCAGTCTGTTTCTTCTTGACGGTGGCCGAAGTATGGTCCTTTTTAGTCATCTTCTTGGGTGGTGAAGACTCCTGTTCTTCATTAGTAAAGCTTTTTCACTCAGTGTCATCACTAATCTCTTGAACTTCATCCACTGCTGCCTTTCTTTTCTTCTCAGAGCTAGGTTTTGATCATTTAGCCATCTTGATTCTGTTTGAGGCTCTCCTTATGCTCATCAGAGTTTGGGAGAAGAATAGAGCGAGGTAGGAATGATACGGAGAGAAGAGATGAGAAGAGAAGATAAATACCAAAAGTGTTTGAGTTTCAAAAGGAAACTAAATTATCTCTCTAATATGAAAAGATCAGAATAAATCAGAGAGGATTCAAATCTTTTAGTCCGTTACAAAGAAATATTTTAATACTATATTTCGCTAAAAATAAATTTTGAAACAGGTAGGGGCTATATTGAGCAAATATCTACAGATATAACACCCAATACAGAATGATCCAAGTTTATTGACTACTAGAATAGCAGACTTATGTTCAAGGCTTTCAAAAGGTTTTCAAGGTCTTGAAACGCTGTAACATTGCAACAGATAAACATCAAAGCTTTGAAGTGATTTTCAAGGCTTTGAAAGTCAGTTCAAACCTTTGAAAACACATACAACTTACCTTTGTTACCTGATGCTCCCCCTAAACCAATGCATCTTTGTTTAAAATTCCCAATATCAATCTTAGAGCTGAGAATCTCTCATCTGCTAATGGTTAGTGAAGATATCTACAATTTGCATGTTAGTAGCAACAAATTCAAGAACAATATCACCTTTTTCAGCATGATCTATGATGAAATGGTGTATGACATCAATGCGATTGATTCTTGAATGTTGAACTGGATTCTTTGTAATTGAAATTGCACTGGTGTTATCACATTTGATAGGAATGCTTCTGAAATCAAATCCAAGGTCTCTTAGTTGTAGAGTAATCCATAGTACTTGTGAACAACATGCTCGTGCAGCTATATATTCAGCTTCAGTTGTTGACAGAGCAACTGAATTATGTTTCTTGTAATGCCAACTGATCAAGGATGTTCCAATAAATTGGCAAGTTCCTGAAGTACTTTTCCTATCAAATTTGTAACCTGCAAAGTCAGCATCTAAAAAACCATACAAAGAAAAATTAGAACGTCTTGGATACCAAACCTCTAAGTCTTTGGTTCCATTGAGATATCTGAAAATTCTCTTCACAGCACTTCAGTGTGATTCCTTTGGATCTGCTTGAAATCTAGCACACATGCATACACTAAACATGATATCTGGACTGCTTGCTGTGAGATAGAGTAATGATCCAATCATACCTCTATATTCTTTCACATTGACACCTTTAACAGATTCATCCTTGTCTAAGGATAGTGTAGTTCTCATAGGATTCTAGGCTTCCTTACATTGATCCATGCTATATTTTCTTTTATAGTCTCTTGTGTATTTTATTTGATGCAGAAAGATGCCCTTCTTCATTTGATGTATTCGAATTCCTAGGAAGAAGTTCAGCTCTCCCACCATGCTCATTTCAAATTCCGTGCTCATAAGACTTGATAATTCTTTGCACAATTGATCATTAGTAGCTTCAAACAGGATATCATCAACATAGATCTGAACTACTAGCAAATCTTTCTCATGAGTCTTTATGAAAAGGGTCTTTTCTACTAGTCCCCTTTAAAAATCATTTTCAATCAAAAAATTTGGCAATCTTTCATACCAAGCTCTTGGAGCTTGTTTCAAACCATAAAGAGCTTTGTCAAGTTTGTAAACATGATCTGGAAACTTTTCATTTTCAAATCCAGGAGGTTGTGCAACATAAACTTCTTCTTATAAGTATCCATTCAATAAAGCACACTTCACATCCATTTGAAATAATTTCATGTTCTTGTGAGATGCAAATGCAAGCAAAATTCTAATTGCTTCTAGCCTGGCGTCTGGAGAAAAAGTTTCCTCATAATCAATACCTTCTTCTTGGTTGTAACATTGAGCAACTACCCTTGCTTTGTTTCTGATCACTTTGCCACTTTCATCCATCTTATTTCTGAACACCCATCTGGTACCAATGACAGACTGGTTAGTAGGTGGAGGAACCAGGTTCCAAACCTTATTCCTTTCAAACTCATTGAGTTCACTTTTCATAGCAATGAATCATTCTGCTTCGTGTAATGCTTCTTTCATAGTTTTAGGTTCTATAAGAGAGACAAAAGCATTAAAAGCACATAAGTTCTTCAAGTGTGATCTAGTTTGTGTACCAGTGGTTGGATCTGAAATGATATTATCAACTAGATGAGATGAGAGATATTTGAGTCTTTTTCTTATAGACCAGGGTTCAGGTTCTCCATAGATCTTCTCTGGTCTTGAAGTAGTGGGTTTGTCACTTGTATCCTTCTGATCATCTTTTTCAAGGCTTTGAGGCTTATTTTCAAGGCCTTGAGCACCATTTTCAAGGTCTTGAAAATAATTTCTCTTCTCTTATGAGCCTTTCTTGAATCCTAGTGGATTCTCTGTCTCTTCCTCTGATTCATGCTTGTTCAAATTCAAGTAAGCAAAACTTTCAATCAAGGAATCATAATAGCTTTCATAAAAAATAACATGAATTCTTTCTTCAACCAGTTTGGTTCTTTTATTATAAACTCTATAAGCTTTGCTATTAAGAGAGTAACCAAGAAATATACCTTCATCGCTTCTTGCATCAAACTTACCGAGATTGTCTTTTCCAATGTTATGGATAAAACAAGTGCATCCAAAGGGCCTGAAGTATGCAATATTTGGCTTCTTCCCATTGAATAGTTCATAGGGGGTCTTATTCAGAATAGGTCTGATCAAGCACCTGTTCAGTATATAGTTTGCTGTATTCACAGCTTCTGCCCAATAGTGTTTTGGCAGCTTGCTCTCAAGAAGCATTGTTCTTGACATATCTTCAAGAACCCTGTTCATTATTTCAACAACAACATTTTGTTGAGGAGTTCTTGGAGCAGAAAAGTTGTGAGTAATACCATGCTTATCACAGAACAAATAAAATTATAATTGATCAAATTCTCTACTATGATCACTTCTAGTTGAAGCTACAGGTAGATTTTTCATAGTTTGAAGTTCTGTGCAAAAATTTGAAAATTCAGAGAGGGCTTCAGATTTTTCTTTGAGAAACATAACCCAAGTATATCTGGAAAAATCATCTACAACAACTAGCATTTACCTTTTACCTTTTGGAGTAGGAGTTCTCATAGGCCCACATAGATCCATATGAAGCAGTTCAATGCGTCTAGTTGTACTTACAAACTTCTTTGGCTTGAAGGAGCTTCTGGTATGCTTGCCCAGAGCACAAGCTTTGCACAATTCATATTATTTGACCTTAATGAATGTCAATCCTCTTACCAAGTCTTTGGAAATCAACTTGTTCATAGTATGCAAACTGATATGACCAAGCTAACAATGCCAAAGCTTTGAATCCTCTTTCAAGGCCTTGAGACACTTCAAACTTTCTCCTGCAACTTTGTTAGTCAATACCAAGAATATTGCATTTTCCTTTGTCACCAAGTGTAATTGAACCTTCAGATTGCTCTTTCAACTCTGAGAATAGAGATCACTTTCCATTCATGTGTCTTAAGCACCCACTGTCCATAAAGCACTTCTGTTCTTTCATGTTGGTGATAACCTGCAAACACCAATCACTGTCTTACCCAGCTGTTAGACCAAGTGTTGAATTTGGATTCATATTTAGGATCAAACATGTTAGGTGGTCTTACCCCTTTAGGAACCAAAATCTGTTTAACTTCTCCTTTCAGTTGAAATGGAAAAGTGTTCCTCATTATGTGAGGGTCTCTTCTTCTGAAAGGACAAGCCATTTGAACATGACCAGTTTTGCAGCAGTAATGAAATTTAGGAGAAGTTCTGTTTCCAGCTTTCACAAATCTAGTATTGTTCTTTCTTGGAAAGTTTGGATTAAATCCAATACCAGCTTTGTGAACAGACTGTGAACTTTCTCCAAAAATCAAGTTCAACTTGTGTTTTGATTCAGCAAGCCTAACTTTGACCAAATCAGATTCTTGAAGTTTCTCAGTAAGAGTAGTCGTTTGTTTATCTAATTCATCAACTTGATGTTTCAGATCAACAAGGCTGTTACTCATCAAAGAGTTCTTAGTGACTACTTCCTTGACTTGTGTATTCAAGGCTTTGAAACTGGTTTTCAAGGCCTTGAAACCACTGTCAGTCTTCTTTTGAGAGATTTCAAGATTCTGATTTAGACAAACAAGTTGCAAATTCTTTTTTTCTTGCTCATGAACTTTTTCTTTCAAAAGTCTGATCTCTTTCAGATAATCTTCTTCATTTAAAAGCATTGTTCTGAGATAATCTGAAAGATCTTCTTTTGGTTTTGAAATCAGACAGTTTACCATTACCACAATTTTCTTCTCAGAACTTTCATCATGTTTGGCCATGAAGTATAGGTTGGCATGTTCTTCTTGAGATTCTGATTCACTTGAGCTATCTGTATCACTCCATGAAGCTATCATAGCTTCCTTTCTTCTATCATGGTCTTTCTTTTGAAAGATTTTGCTTTTCTTGTGTGGATAGTCTCTTATCAAATGTCCTGCATCACCACCTTCAAAGCAGTTCATAACCTTTGATTTATTTTGTGAAGAAGACTTACCTTTGTACTCCTTGCTCTTGGATGGTCTATGTCTTTCTCTGTTGAATTCTTCGTTCCAAAGTTTTTCTTCATTTTGAGAATTCTTGTCAAGGCTTTAGAAATCGGAGCAAATAGATCTTCATTATCACCATCATCAGTTTCAAGGCTTTGAGTTCTCTCTTTCTCTTTGGCTTTGAGAGCTGAGTTCTTGACACTTTATGGGAGCTCCCTATCAGCTTATTAATAGATATTTCATGTGTCAGAAGCTTCCCTTGTAGGTCATCAAGTTGTAGAGTTGAGAGATTATGTGCTTCTTCAATAGCTGTGGTCTTTGGTTCCCACTTTTCCTTTGGAAGACTTCATAGGATCTTCCACACCTTTTCTTCATTGGAAAAATGTTTTCCAAGTGAATCAAGGTTGTTAACAATGTTTGTGAATCTCTTGAACATGTCTCTGATAGATTCATCTGCATTCATCTTGAACAGCTCATATTGCCTGAGATAGTTGTTGATCTTGGTTTGCTTGACTTGACTGGTGTAGATAGTGCTTTCTGGACAGGCAGATCTTAGCCACGTGGTGATCATCCAGCACACCCGACTGTGCTCCACACACACTGGATCACCAGCCGCGCTGATCCACGTGGGGGCTGCGAGACAGGGCCCTCGCACACCACCACACGGGACTTGTAGGGACTTAGTGGTTTGGAGGCTAGAGAAAGTCTTGTCGCGCGCAAGCGACACCCAAGCCCGCGTGCGACCCCTAGTAAATGCTTTGAGAGATTTATGGCACGAGCTCCATAAACCCGTTCAACCTCATAACGGTTCCGATTTACCCGGTTAACGTGTGTAACGGTCCCTATATACGCGGACGAACGTGCCGTTGTGGTTAAGCTAATTAAGCCGCCATTAATGGGCGCATTAACCCAATACAACTGTCACATTATCCTTTATATATAGGATCGTTAACCCTTCCATACAGGGGTGAATCACCTAAGATACGCGGAAGCTCTGCCAAAATCCTGTCTCTCTCTGATACAGTGCTATTGTCTTACTCTCTCCCTACACACAACCCTACTCTTCATGTGTTCCATCTATCCTCTACTCTTGGTGTATATTGAATTCTCTCTGCAGGATTCTCTCGTACACATTTGGTGAACCCGACGTGAAGCTTACCATTGCAAGCAACCATGTCTCATGAAGATGATGTCAGTAACAGATCTCCCTCCACGGAGACCACCTCGGGAGAAGAGACCCGTTATGCTTCTGTGGCCGCCGGTGAGACTCCGACGTTGGAGGCCCTAAACGCCACCATTCAAAATCAAGGAAAGGCCCTTAGGGCTCAATCCGCACAGATGGAACGGATAATGTCCATCCTGGGAACCCTTGACCCGAATCCCACGTCAGGCACCGCTGTCTCTCAGGGAGGAGGAGCCTCCACCACCCAAGGGACTGGGGTGATACCCGCGCCACCTAACCGTAATCTGCAAACCCCACCGACAATGGTGTAGTCGCCCTCAATTCAGGGAGAAATGGCCCAAATACCGCCTCTTACCACACATATTCTTCAGCCACCAACTGTGGCGCCCAACCTGTCTTCACAATACCCCTTGCCTCCTCCGCCGGCTCCTCTGGGCAACGTGACTTCACAGTATACTCCTAGCCCGACCACGGCGTATGTTTCGCCGCCGACCACCACAACCCTTCCTCTGCTGCTGGGGGAAGTGCAACGGAGTATATGACGTCTCTGCAGCGGCGCTTGGAAACTTTCTTGGCCAATCAACCGTTCGCTGACACCATCATCCCGAAGGTTGACAATGATCCTCCTATCCCACGCGAGATCTACCTCATGCCTAACCCCGCCGGGTACAAGGCTCCTAAGTGGGACAAGTTCGAAGATGTTAACTGAAATGCCCACGAGCATGTCATGTGTTTCATCGATGTGATAGGACCATATGGGGCTGATCCCAAGTTGCTGATGCGCGATTTCCCGAAATCTCTAGGAAACGTGGCCTACAAGTGGTACAGGACGTTGGAGGCCGGATCTGTAAAGACCTGGGATGACATGGTCCAGAAGTTTTATACCAAATTCTTCCAGGTGGAAGAGAAGGTGACAATGATTCATCTCTCTCGTATGTACCAGAAACGCGAGGAGGATGGAGTCACATTCATTAAGATATTCATAGAAAGTCCTTGGAATGCAGAGATGAAGTGCTTGAGGGCAGGCTCGTAGAAATATGTCTGCAAGGCATGCGAGACGAGTACAAAGGTATGCTGATCAACCTACAAACTCCTACCTTTTCAAAGCTAATCGAGTGCACAAAGAACATAGAGCCTATAGTGGAAAGGCAGAAGAAGAAGAACGCCCCTGAACGACCTTCAGGGGAAACTACTTTTAAGATCGAACGGTTCAGTTACAAGAGGGGGCGTGAAGCTGAGGGTAATACGGTTTCGCAGCAAAAGCAGCCCAGGGTTACAAACTTGGATGCGCCACCTCTACCATGCTCGGTGGAGGAAGCGATTGACTTGTGTAAGCATTGGCATAAAGACGGTATCTTGCCTCCGCTCGAAAGGATACCCTCTAAGGATATGATGAGGGACCCGAAGTGGTGCGAGTGCCACGGGAAAATTATGCATCCCACGGCTGATTGCAAGAAACTCAGGAACATGGTAAGCCGGAAAATGAAAGATGGCGAATTGATCGTCAGCGATCATAGACAGGATGTGCGAAGCAATCCACTGCCGGCTCATGCGGAGCAAGAGCCGAAAGGCATAGAAGTAGCCATGATCGCAATCATGGACCTCGAAGAGATTTCGGAAGACGGTTTGCCCATCATTGATGAAGTCTACAATGATGAGGACTACAGTATAGACACAGAGGACGAACGTGCCGATCGGATGAAGGGGTCGCACCGGTTTAGAAAGTTCTTCGATGAAATGAACTTTTGGAGAAGTGCCGAAAGGAGATGACAAACGCGATCCTAAGGATAGCGGAGGACTATGAAGAAGACATCGTGGTTTCCAGCGGGAAAGTTGTCAGGGCGTCCAGCTCCACGGAAAAGGTCATAACCTTCTCCGCAAGCGACAAGAAGACAGATGCGAGCCACCAGAAGCCTTTGTATGTAACGGCGGTGATCAATGGTGTCGAATTTAAAAGGGCATTCGTCGACGGAGGAGCGGCAGTCAAGGTGATCTCGCTCAACACTTTAAAGTTAGCGGGAATCCCGGAGCAGTAGATTGTCAGACGTCCATCCCCGCTAATGGGATTTGGAAGCGATTCTAGGATGACAATAGGATGGATTCGTCTGGGCGTCCAGATAGGAAAAATCAAGTGTTCAGCAAAATTCTACGTCATTTATGCGAACACTACGTATCACATGATCATAGGGCGAGCTTGGATTCATCGCTTTGATGCAGTCCCCTCGACAGCCCACCAGGTGATGAAAGCTATCTGGAACGACAGAATAGTGGGGATACCAGCTTCAGTAAACCCTTTCAATCTGGATGAGACGCACCTCACCGAAGCAGTGTGGTTCACCGAAATGGCTGACGAGCAAACACCAGGGCCGTTTAATCCTACTCCCTTCCCTCGATAGGAGGACATCAAGGATCAATCACCAGCAGGAGTAATGGTGACAAGGGAGGAGGCCAAGGAAAAATCGTCTGTGCGAGAAGACGCACCGCAGGTTGCCTATCAAAGGAAGAATGTGTACACCCTAAAAAGAGTTGCAAGACATGATCCCTCAAGCAAAGAGATAGAAAGCTTCTACTCTAACGGGAAGAAATGCTATCGCATATGAAGGTGCGCGGGGATACCCCCACGCGGGCATGGGGATATCCCTGAGCAAATCAATCAAATAGAGTGTGTCATGGAGGTAGACAAGCCGATCCCAGACGTTTCGGAAGATAAGTTAAAAGAAGCGCCTAAATGCATGGAGGACAAGCCAAAAACTCAGAAACAGGAGCTGAAGGAAGTATTCCTCAGCCCAGGCGAAGAAAAGAAGAGGCCTGTCTTTCTAAGTTCAGACCTCACAAGCGAGGAAGAAGCAAGGTTGCTGCAACTTCTGACTGAGTACAAAGACGTGTTTTCATGGGAATACAATGAAATGCCTGGTTTGGAAACGAGCATCACCATGCACAAGTTAGATGTAATCCCAGGATCTAATCAAGTAAAGTAGAGCACAAGGAGCTTCAGGCTGGAGATAAACGTGAAAATCCAGCAAGAAATTGTCAAGCTGCTGACTGCCAGGTTCATCAAGCCCAATAACCATCCCACATGGTTGGCTAATATTGTGCCCGTGGTGAAAAAGAATGGGCAGCTTCGCATTTGTGTGGACTTCATAGATCTCAACCGCTTTTTCCCTAAGGATGATTTTCCGCTGCCCAACATCGATCTGCTCATTGACTCGACTGTGGGTCATAGTATGTTCAGCTTTATGGATGGCTTCAGTGGGTACAAACAGATCAAAATGGACCCTGAAGATGCAGGGAAAATCGCATTCATCACGCCATTGGGAGTCTTCAATTACACGACTATGCCCTTTGGACTCAAGAACACAGGCGCGACTTATTAGCGAGCCATGATTGCTCTGTTTCATGACATGATGCACAAAGAAGTGGAGTTTTATGTTGATGACTTGGTTGTCAAGTCTAAGGAAGAAGCGGACCATTTGGGGGATCTGCGGAAAGTATTTGCAAGATGCAGAAGTTTCCAGCTAAAGATGAACCCCATGAAGTGCGCATTCGGAGTCACCTCAGGGAAGTTCTTGGGATGTCTGATACATCGCCAGGGCATCGAGCCTGATCCCGCCAAAGTATCAGCCATCACTAACATGACGACACCGCACAATCAAAGCACTCTGAAAACATTCTTGGGGAAGTTATCTTATCTGCGAAGGTTCATCCCTGCGATCGCAGAAATAAACTTTTGCTTCAGCGATCCCCTCAAGAAGAATGCTGTGTATAATTGGACCGCCGAACATGAGGCTGCATTTGAAAGGTTAAAGGACTTGTTGACATCACAAAGGGTCATGATCGCACCGCAGCTCGGATCGCCGCTTTTGCTGTACCTAACATCAACGAAGAGGTCTATCGGGGAACTTTTGGCTCAGGCATATGAAGGGCAAGAAAGGCCGATTTACTATATTTCTCGCATAGTGCATCCAGCCGAATCAAGGTACACAGATATCGAGCGTCATTGCCTTGCTCTATTCTTCGTGATAGAAAAGTTGAAGCACTACTTCGCCTCTCACAAAGTGGTGGTGGTTACAAAGAGTGACCCCATACGGTACCTCTTAACTCATACTTCTCCCGGCGGAAGATTGGCAAAATGGTATATGACCATCTCGCAATACGACATCACGTGCGTTCGGCTGCAGGAAATCAAATCACAAGTAGTAGCGCATCTGCTGGCACAATTCCCAAATAACAGCTACGAGCCCATGATCGAGGAGGAACTAGAGGGACCCGAGATCTATGCAGTCGAGTTGCCTTACAGGACGCTTCATTTTCATGGATCGTCAACAAGGAAGGGTGGAGGAATTGGAATCGTTCTGACCAAACTCGATGGAGAGGTCATACAAATGTCCACGAAACTCGATTTCGCAGTCACCAACAATGAAGCGGAGTATGAGGCTCTCATCGCGGGTCTCCGTGCAGCAAAGACACTCGAAGTAAGCAATTTGACAGTTATGGGGAATTCCAAGTTAATCGTCAAACAAGCTTCAGGCGAGTATGGGCTAAAAGAAGTAAATCTATTGCCCTACCGGACATTGGTACAGAAGTTGGTGCAACAATTCTGCGATGTCAGGTACGAACATACACCTAGAGCAGATAATCGGCATGCTGACGCTTTGGCCACTCTGGGATCTGAAGTTAGTACGGATAAGTGCCCTGCGAGAATCTTGATTGAAGTACGAATGTTATCGGCGTTGACAGAGGACGCATGTGAGGATGAATGTATGGACGATGCAGACTGGAGGAAACCATTATTGCACGCCATCGCAGAGGGAACGAGCAAAGAAAATTTGGCATACACTAAGGGGTAATGCATACATGACAACGCTCTATACTACATAGGTCCAGGTGGAATACTTATGCGATGCGTCTCGCAGCAGGAGGAGCAAGCACTATTGGAAAAGATTCACCAGCACACTTGCAGAGAAAGTGAGGAGCCAATCTATCGGAGCGCTCAAAGGTATGGGATTTACTGGTCGGACATGTCAACGGCTGCTGCGATAATTCAAAGGAACTGCGAGAGTTGCGCATTGATCTGCGATTCTTTAACAATTGCCCTGCTTGATGATGATGCGGATTGGAGGAAGCCGCTCTTCGATTTCCTCACGGAAGGAATTGAGCCAGAGTGAAGAAAAGAAGCCGAGAAACTGAAAAGGAAGGCAGCCCGGTACGTAGTGCAAGAAAACATACTCTGGCGAAGGGGTCATGAGGGTAACCTACTTCGATGCCTAGACAGCAAGGAAGCACAAGAGGTGGTGGATTTCTCTCATCAAGTAGAGCATCAAGGAGGTGCGAAATTATGAAGACAGCTCCTCTCAGTTGGCTATTTCTTGCCCACCATGGAGGCGGATTGCTGCACTAAAGTAAGGAAATGCCAAGAGTGTCTATTCAAAGGCAACCTTGTACATGCCCCTGCCGTAGATCTACACGCATTGCGGACACCATGGCCATTCCTCACTTGGGCTCTAGATTTTGTTGGCCCCATCCGACCAGCCTCACATGGGAACCAGTTCATCCTCACCGCGACTGAGCTATTTACCAAGTGGGTGGAGGAAATACCACTGAAGACATCAAA
Source organism: Linanthus parryae (assembly GCA_023055425.1). Classification (NCBI taxonomy): domain Eukaryota; kingdom Viridiplantae; phylum Streptophyta; class Magnoliopsida; order Ericales; family Polemoniaceae; genus Linanthus; species Linanthus parryae. The sequence goes on from JALGPY010000009.1 coordinate 45,071,990, forward strand.
TGCGCTTGCTATGGTCCATTTCATCGAAGAAAACATCATATACAGGTTCGGGATTACTAACACAATTCTCTCGGATATTGGTACCCCTTTCGTAAATCGCCAGGTGGCCGCAAAGTTAGCAGAGTACAACATAAGGCAGGTCTGTTCCACTCCTTGTTACCCTAAAGGGAATGGTCAAGCAGAAGCGACCAACAAGACACTGCTAAGAATCCTGAGCAAGATGGTCGCAGACGATCACAAGAAATGGGCCGATTCTTTGAACATAGCATTGTGGGCATATCGAACTTCACCGAGGACTCCCACAGGAGTCTCTCCATTCCTTTTATGCTATGGAGCTGAAGCTGTCGTACCGGCGGAAGTAAAAATCAACTCTGCGACATTGGCCTTTCATGCATTATACGACAATCAGCGCGATCATGACTTGATTTTGTTGGAGGAAAAACGAGAGCAAGCCAAGCGCACTAATAAATAGTATAAGTAGAGGATCTCTCGCGCATACAACAAAACGGTCCAACATCGAGATTTCGCGGTTGGGGACCTAGTCCTGCGCGCCTCAGATCACTGCATGCGGGAGGCGGCTCACCCAAAGTTCGCAGCCAACTGGAAAGGACCGTTCGAAATCAAAAAAGTCTTAGACAGTGGCTACAGCAATATACAGAGGCTACACTGGACGACCACAACCCCAAGCTCAGTAATTATGCGCTGGATTAATAAGTATTATCCTTAACTTCTCTCTTTACATGCATCACATTACAATGTCTATTTATGTCTAGTATTATTATAGACTCATGCCTCGTTCCTCCTACATGAGGGATTTGTAATTCCGCCTCTCCCATATGAAGGTGCTTATAATGAAAGAATTCTCCCAAATGAGAAGAGTTTTATGACTATGGTTGTCTTTGCATCGCTTTGTTTACTTCTATGCTGATTTATAATAAAAAGCCTATCTGTCGAGATAGCAGCACTAATCAATTATGATCTTAATTGATACTAAAGCCTATCTGCCGAGATAGCAGCACTAATCAAATACGATCTTAATTGATCCAAAGCCTATCTGCTGAGATAGCAGCACTAATCAAATATGATCTTAATTGATCCCAAAGCCTATCTACCGAGATAGCAGCAATATTCAAATATGATCTTAAGTGATCTTAAAGCCTATCTGCCGAGATAGCAGCACTATGCAAACGCGATCTAAAATGATCCTAAAGCCTATATGTCGAGATAGCAGCACTATGCAAATGCGATCTAAAGTGGTCTTAAAGCCTATTCGCTGAGTTAGCAGCAGTATTCGCATACGATCTTAAATGATCTAAAAGCTCATCTGCCTAAGATTGCAGCTCTAATGTATGATCTTAACTGTACTACGAGTCTATCTCTCAGATAACCAGCTATGGCGACAACGCACCGTGCGAATGCAAAATTTGTTAAGCCTGAAATAGGAGGCTTATTCAAGCACACATTCAAGTACAAAAGGCGAAAGAAACACAACTTGTTTTGTAACCAACACGCATGCGATATCACAACTTGTTGTATCAAACTAGATTAGCAAATGCTACAAAACGCTTTATTATGAGTCAAAATGACTTACTATTTATCTGTCTAGATAGCAGCTTACAAGCGAAAGCTCATACTGAGCTAATTACATAGTCAAAACGACTCACAATTCATCTAGATAGCAGCTCACAAGCGAAAGTTTTATAGAAAGGAGATTATTACTATAAAATGATCGTCCTACTGGCCCTAACAAAAGCTATGCGACATAATAGCCTGCGAGAAAAAAGCTATAACAAGAAAGGTCTTGCTGTAAAACGAACGGCCTACAAATGTTACAGCAGCTGTGCGACGCCATCTTCGAGATCCTAGAACTGAACAAGGCTTCTGACTTGTCTTTTCCCAAGAGATATGCCAGATGAACCACCTGTTCAGACGGATGCGGCGGTGAAGAACTAGTGGAGAACAGCTCCCGGGGCAGAAAGCTTATTGTCCACGGAGACGAGCGTTGTGGGTTGTCACCCCTAGTTTAAGAATGTTGTGGCAAATAGTTCTCCTCCGGGAAAGCTAGAGGAGAAACACCCCATTCATTACGAGTTCGTAAAGAGGTCAGTACGGCACTGCACCTCACCGGAAGGCGGCCGGAAATACGACCTGCAAACATAACAGACGAAGAAAAATCTTCGAACAAGCATGAGGTATTATGTACATCTTCTTTACAATGGTTATACAGATCAATAAGATTCATAAAGAAGATCTTGGAAGCTATTTCTATGGAACAAGACACAAACTTAGGTTTCACAACTTGAAATTGCCATGAATCAACAAAAGACAAGCGTTGAAGCCAGCAATCGTAAGGACTCATGGTAAGCCACATATTGGGATGAAGAACCCAAGCAGCAAGAGGCAGGGTCTATATAGACCCTACGGAGACCCTTCAGTTCCCCAGCTGAGTCAACAAAGCTTGGAAAAGGGGTAAGAATCAATTACTTGCGTCTTAAAAGAGGTAACATTCAATTACCCTACTAAAGGCTATGAAGATTCGGTGGCGTGCCCTAATTAATGACGGAAGGTCATAATACGGGTGGACTTCCCAAGGAAATCGTGCTTATCTAATAAGTAGTTAGCGCAAAAATCAAGGTAGATATGTCACCATGTGACGTCATAATTGATACGCATAAAATGCTTGAGCAAATACCCGAAAGGGCAAAACGGGGCATGCAAGTCTTCAATAAAAAAAAGGGCGGAGAAACCCTAGCAACATTACAATAATGTTTCAAACAAATACTTGCTGTTTTTTTTTTCAAAATAAATCTTTGATCAGAGGGTCATCAGGAGAAAACAAGAGTGATGTATCTCTCACTTGGTCCACTGCTCGCTTCAACTGCCCGTACCTGGCATTCATCTCATGGAAGAGTTTGACAGCCTCTTCAGCCTTCTGCCTTTGCTCCTCTACCTTTTTCCCCTCAGCTGCGAGATTGTGGAAGCCGCGTTTCAAATTCACAGCTGCGCGAATCTGGGTGACCCTGTTGAGAAGATACCCGAAGCCTAGCTTGCCTTGAACTTTGGCTTGAAGGCCTTGGCACATGCTGAAAAGCAGCTGCGCACTTTGAGGAGAAATGGTCGCAGGGGTGGCCGCAGACAGCTGCTCTAAAATACAGATTGCTTCGGTCAAGAACAGCCTTCTGTTATAAGGCTCTATCTCTAGAGATCTCGCAAATGACCGGGCATAAGAGAGACGCATCTGATCTAGCCAGTCCACATCAGCTTGCTTCAATCCTGACAATGTTGATTCAAGTTTAGAGAATGAAACTTGTAAATTAGAATGTAAAATGCGAAAAATGGTAACATACCAGTTCCTTCAAGGATCTCGCGCAAAGAAGGAATGCACATTGCTTGAAGAGCTGAAGTCTGTCCTCGCTCCATTGCTCGTCTATCAGCTGCGAGCTCTAGTTCCTCATAGTTGGCAGGAAGGGTATAGGCCGCAACACGTGCGATTGCAACTCCCACTTGGGAGCTCCAAAAACTCCATGCTTGGGGAACCTCTGGAAGCTCTATCTCTGTTGGAGGAATGGCAACAGTAGTAGTTGCTACTCGACCAGGAATTTCTTCGGCTGCGAGGGGCTCTTGTGGCGCGGGAGCATTCATTTGAACATTCACATTCGCATGAAGTGTGATGTCTTCCACAACCTGCTCATTTTCATGAATCTCAGCCCCGACAGCATCTGTCTCCATTTCATCAGCTGGGGCATCAGCATCTTCTTCCATCACCACGGTGTCAGTTTCGATATCATCAGAAACTTCGATGACATCCTCCAAGAGCTCTCCTAAATACTCGGCAGCTGCGACAGGCTTCTCAACATGAGAGCTTCGCTCTGGAGCATAAGATGCAGGGGGTTGACTTCTTTGTTCTAGCATGGCCTCATCAGCATCGCCTGCGATACAAGACAGGAAAATGTGAGGTAATTTGTATCATACATTTTTTTGTTATCTTGGTAGATCAAGAGCAAGCACCTCCACACGTAGGTGGGATTGTGGCATCTTCATCATATTCTAAAGACGCGACACCATATCCTACTAGGGTATCTTCATTAAGCACATCCTTAAGGTGAGCGTGACCTGGGGTGCGAAGAAACCAGTTATGATGATGCTTGGGTTACTAAGCCTAGTTTACAACACTGCTTGAATGATTACCTGAGGGTTCACCGCACTTGCTTACTAGCCATCGGCGGATATTAGCTTTTGACAAGCCATGCTTTAACGCACCCGTAATCGCTTCTTGATAAGTCATAGCAAGATTAAAAATCTCACCTTGTTTACCGCCTGCGATTTCCTCAAAATTTTCTTGAGCTTGTTCCAAAGCATCCGCATCCAAATCATCTGCCGCATATTCCTCATTGGCTTGCTGCATTAAGTCGTCAACATGTTGCTCTTCCAAACTCCTCTGCTTTATGAGTTCAATCTCATCTTCTTCTCGCTTCCTTCTTCTTTCTGCAGCCTCCCCATCTGTTCTTCTAGACTCATCCAGGATGTCCTCGTCTATGGCTTCACTGGAAACGCCAGAATGAGAACCCTTCTTCTGCTTCTTAGCCAGAAGGCCGCTGATGGTTTCTGCGTCATCATCTGCGAAAGAACAAATTGTTCAATAAATAGTGCTGAAGAGATAAGTTCGTTCGAGATACCTTCCGAATCTTCCTCTCGTATCTCACCTCTTTCTTCTGCTCTTTCACTTTCGATTCTTCCTTCTTCATCATCATCTCTTTCTCTCGCCTCTCTCCTCTCATCCTCCTCCTGACCAAACGAAACAAAAGTCTCGGCTGCGAGCTCTTTCCGCACCTTGCTTGGCATGCGACCTTTACCTTTTTCCTTAGAGGTAAGGGACTTCGCAGGGGAGGAAGCTGGAGCACTCCTCGGGGAAGAGATTGTGATTCCCTTCTGCCTTGGTCTCTTTGCCCTTGGAGCAACGTCTGCGGGAGGAGATGGAGCGTTCCTATGAGGAGACAAAACTGGGGTGTTATCTATCAGTGAGTCAGTAAATTCATCCATTACCTCACGAATCCGAGCCTAGACAGGGGGAGCCATCCCCATTGTTAACAGAATTTTCTCGCCCCGCCTTCTCGCAGCTACAATGTTGTTGATCAGCGACTTCGAACGCTTCCCCGATGCAAACCTCCTCAGATAGCACTAAAGCAGGAAATGGTGTAAGTACTAATGCATCAAGGGGAAGAAACTTAACACGCACAAAGAAAGTTGTTTACCTCATAAAAATCTTCGTTGTACTTGATAACATGCGAAGCGCCATCCCTAACTGCGGCCATATTTTCCTCGACAATGGTGGACGGGAACAAGTGATTCTCATGGTCCAGCAATGAGTAGCAGCCATACTGGGAGTCATCCAAACTGCAGTTGGGACGGAATGGGAAGGAATTTCTTTTGATTATAGGAGCTCTCCTAGGCTGAGGGGTCGACTGTGTCTCGAATCTTGCCTGCTGAGTAGTCCAGTAAGCGACCCAATTGTTGGAGAAGCGGCCTGCGCGGCCACCTGAAGGTTGAATAAAAGGCAAGTTGCTCCTCAAGATCGTTTGGCATTCGCCAGACAACAGTGTCTTGTAGCAGCCTCTCACGATTGATCTAGGCCAAACCAAGGGTGCCACTACATCAAAGCCAAGTTGGGGGAAACGCGAGTTGGATCGACATCCACTGTAATTCTCTCATACGTGGGAGTAAGCTCAGAAACATACTCCGCAAGAGCAGGAAGGGAACCCCTTAGACACCAGCAGAAGAATTCCCGATAGCGCTCATGCCCCTCGAAAAGAAGCTCTTCTGAGAACGCAAGAGGTTTGGCAGGGTACAATTTTGGAAACCATCGCACATTCTCAACTCGCGTGGCATAAGGCCTAGCCGTAAACTTGCTTCGGTCATCGCATATCAAGCTCCAGGTGCACTTAGGAAGGTTGGTTCTGAACCATCGTGCAGCTCTCCCACTTGAAAGTTCGTCCGTCGCACCTGGGACACACCACTTGTTGGGTTTAGAAAGAGCAGGAGCATAGGAGGGCCATCGCTCAAAGACCCACATGGTCAGGAATGCGATGTTGACATAGGTCAGCACATCAAGACGACCGCGAGAGTTCTTGGTTGCCACTACCAATTGATCCAGTGTGTGATACAAAGCACCCAAGACTAACGGCCCGAGTGCGACTCTCTGGCCGAGGGTCAATCTTACAACAAGAGGAAGGACATGATAGAAAACCCCATCATGAGGGTGACCATCGATCAGGTACCTTGACAACCAAGCACAGAGGAAGCCACACAAGGTGAGATAGTACCCTTTCCCGTTCACATAATTCTTCGCCTTTGGGTTCTGTTCCAGAATTTTCTTGGTGATACTGCTACTCGCATAGTCGCGAAAGAAGTACTGCACCCACTTGCCCCAGGTGTTCTTCGCAGATGTATCAACAAGCTGCCAGTCAGGAAGAACTTTCGCAGATGTCCACCGCGTGGAAATCTTCTTTACCTCAGACAAGCATTCCTCGATCTGCTTGTATAGAGCAAGTTCTGGATCAGTCCTCAAAGGACTAAGAGGATCCACCTCACCAATGGGAGAAAGGTGATACAACATGTGTACATCCTCCAGAGTGGGAGCAGCCTCGAACTCAGCAAAGTGAAAGGTATGAGTCGTAGGCGAATAACGGGAGAGAAGGTTTAGAAGCATGGACTGATCCTACTTCACGGCAGCACCCTTCATAGCACGGACTGTGAAATAGACGCTAGCATTGTTCATTGCGATGGCATGGTGGGTCAATACGTGGTCGATCCACTCATCCATGAAGTCTAATTTCTGGACAAACGCCTAGGTAGAAATTGCAGTATGGGGGAAAACCCATTTTCAACCCCTAATCGAACAACATCCTTGGAATCGATCAATTCAAGCATGGCTCCGTTAAGAGGCGGGGTCAATGTCTGCAACTCTCCAGAGGGAACATGATTCGGCAGATTCTTCACTTTAACCCTAGCATGATAAAAATCTTTTCAGCCCAAATAGGGGGCTTTCCGCCATAAGGTTTGGGGAAGATCAGGCATTTCTTCAGCCTCTTTAATGGGTTTAGTTCCTTTTGTATTTGCCATTCCTGCGGAAAAGTAAGAAAAAAGGGGGAGAAATATACACACTTTCAGTTTGGAAGTTCAGAATTGCTAATATTTCTTGAAATTTCAGAAGTTCCCCATTCAAAATCGTTACAATCTGGTGATTAGATCAGTTCTGGGTTTAAAGAACAAGGTCTCTTTTGCAGTTCTCAGCGAATGACATGTTTCAAATAGTCACGGTTTGCAGATCCAATACAGTTCAAAGCATATTTCAGTACATTAAATGGAATGGAGCAAAGCCAACCTTGTTTTGGTAAAGCTTGTTTTGATGAAGCCAGTTGGAGGAGACGATTGACAAGAAAGAATTGATGATTAATCACTTGAATCTGCTCTTGAAGGCTTCCAGGTACCATTCACTTTAAGAGAAAGAAGTGATGCTTTGCAACAATGGAGAGCACAGAGTATTTATCCAAAAAAACATGAGGAGTCGCGTCCTTTCAGTAGTCGAATCGCAACCGTCACCGTCGAATCGCGCAATCACATGACAAGCTGACGTCATGCCTAAAACCCTAAAACGCCATACGGCACGAATCTAGGGACTTTAGGTCATAATGACACACACAGGGGCTGAATTTGCGTGTATTTGAATTGGTGTGTGACGGAGACGCGTACATTGATTCCTGCGCATTGAAGCCTATCCGGCTGTGTGCCTTCACGCGCAGAAAGGGGGCTAATGTAGATAGTGCTTTGTGGACAGGCAGATCTTAGCCATGTGGCGATCATCCAGCACACCCAGCTGTGCTCCACACACACTGGATCACCAATTGCGCTGATCCACGTGGGGGCTGCGAGACAGGGCCCTCGCACACCACCACACGGGACTTGTAGGGACTTAGTGGTTTGGAGGCTAGAGTAAGTCCTGTCGCGCGCAAGCGACAACCAAGCCCGTGCGCGACCCCTAGTAACTGCTTTGAGAGATTTATGGCACGAGCTCCATAAACCCGGTCAACCTGATAACGGTTCCGATATACGCGGTTGACATGCGTAACGGTCCCTATATACGCGTACGAACGTGCCGTTGTGGTTAAGATAATTAAGTCGCCATTAATGGGCTCATTAAACCACTACAACGGTCACATCCTTCGTTATATATAGGATCGTTAACCCTTCCATACAGGGGCGAATCACCTAAGATACACGGAAGCTCTGCCAAAATCCTGTCTCTCTCTCATACATTGTTATCGTCTTACTCTCTCCCTACACACCACCCTACTGTTCCTGTGTTCCTTCTATCCTCTACTCTTGGTGTATATTGAATTCTCTCTGCAGGATTCTCTCGTACACAACTGGTTCCTTCAAAAGTTACCACAAGCTTATCCCTGATTTCTTTGGCAGTAGTGCAGCTTGAAATCCTATTGAATTTATCTGTACTCAAAGCACAATATAAGATGTTAATAGCTTTGTAATTTTTAGAGAATTTCTCTAGTTCAGAAGAGGAGAGTGAGTCTTCAGATTTGGGATTTCTAATCCCATCTTTCTCTGTGTAGAAAGTGTGAGGTCCATTCTGAATAATGGTCCAAAGCTCTTTGTCTTGATCAATGATGAACATTTTCATCAATGCTTTACTCTGATACCAATTGAAAGTGTGAGTGTGCAGGTGGTAATGCAGCTAAGATACTCTAGAGGGGGGATGGTTGAATAGAGTTTGCCAAGTTTTGCAAAACTTGCTAAGAAGATAGGATCTTGTAAAAGCTAGTGAAGTTCAAGGCCTTGAAAATAGGTTCAAGCCCTTGGAATGAAATATAGTTTGAAATAGATCAGTCAAGTCTTTTTCCAGGCCTTTAAAAGAGTTTCAAACCCTTGAAAATAGACATGATTGAATGCTGTAAAAACTGAGTAAGTAAAGAAACTGTAAATTCAAGAGACAACTGATTTATAGAGTTTAGTCCACTGGGACCTACGTCTCTACCTCAGGGATCTTCTCCCCGGAGGATTTTCAATACAATTCTTATTAATTAAAAGCTAAGCCCTAGACCTCAGGCACAGAGAATTGCCTTACTCTGTTAGAGCTTGTGGTTCTCCCTAACCTATCTAGTACCTGCTCAAGCTAACTGATTAACTAAGAATTCTCTATTTTTCACCTTGTATACTTCTTGATAAAGAAGATAGAAATAATACAGAATGATCTACCAATGAAGCACTATACTAGATGAACACTGTAGAAACTGCAGTGAAATATGCAGTGATCTTCTGTTAATGGATTGTGAGATGAATGAGCTTCTTTGATGCTTGTCAATCTAGCACTTTGTCTCTCTTTCTTCCCGTTAAGTATTGTGTCTTGTTTCTTCAGAATTGAGCTCTATTTAAACTTCAAACAGCTCTTCAAATCTTCCCAGATTTTCAGCAACAAATCTCCTATTTTGTAGGCAACAGACTTTGACTCTTTGACAATCTTTTCAAATGGTTGAATGATCACAATCTCAAGAGATAATGTCGTGATCTTGCATTTGAATAGATTGAGAAGCTGTCAAGTCATTCGGGTCAAACAAAAAATCATCTTCTCAATATTATTTCCTTCCTTGCAAAATTCAGATTAGGAAGTAATCTCTGCAAACTAGGAAATAAAATTCCCTGCAAAATCATAGTCAAATAGATGATACTCTATGTTCAAGCGTGTTAGAATGATTTGTCTTTCATCATCAAATAAAAGTAAATCAAGCATATGAAGGAGAGAAAGGAAATCAACTTAGAAGAGTTTACAGAAGACTCCCCCTTATAATGTTCATATAGGATAGATAGTTTCAAGGCCTTATACTATTTTCAAGCGTGTGATAACTGATTCAAGGCTTTGAAAGCTGATTCAAGGCCTTTAAATAGTCAAACTATTTCAAGCCTTGCACAACCTGATCTTACAAACTGCAAAGAAAGGGATAAACGCGTGACAAAGCAAAATTGAGGACTTCACGGAGCTTAATCCAGACACCTCTTTTGCCGCGAGAGAAGGTACCCAAATAGCATTTTTAGCTACATTTATGGTGATAGTTGTTGTCAAAACCCCTTTTCATCTCTGTCTCAGATAGCGAGGCCTCAGTTCAAGAGCTGGAAGGCCTTACTGAAGAAGGAGCGGTTGCATAATCTTTATCCATGGCCTAATAGCAAGAAAGAGACGCGAAGCTGCGGGAGGAGCGTGATATTCCGCGGGATATGAAGAAGAGTCTCGAAGATCAAGCGCGGCCTTCGCAGTCTGTTGTTGGCCAAATGGAGCACGCCTAGCATGATTTCTAAATGATCGTTGGGATGAAGATGAGGAAGGTACTATATACCTATTTGCCTTATCTCAGCAAGATCTTATCTTTGAAGCTTTAAACCATGGGGGTATCTAAGAGTGTCATTCTTCGTTGGTCAGTAAACTAATGTAGTGAAGCGTCAGGTAAACAATTCTCTTGGGATTGCTAGTCATATTCATTGCTTTCAAGAAATAATGATAAAAATTTTGCGCATAACCAGGTCATGCAATGTTAAAAGAAATCGATGATTATCTGCAACATAATACGTACACAGAGATCCCATGTGAATATGGTGATGCAATCCCATATGAACGAGTAGGTCTTTTAACCATAAGCCCTTCAAATTTCTTGGTAGTATGATTCATACAAATTAGATTAACTATGAATTTTGAATTTTGACATAAACAGATCCATTGATAAGAAGACCCCGCAGCCTCCGTAGTGCTGTGGTTCGTGTCTCCGTGGCTGTTCATGAGGCTCCTGATGACGCGATAATGGAAGAGCCAGCTAGGCAAGTATCTTTAGCAGCAGTTCGCGTTCCAGAATCTATTAGTGCTGCTAACATCGAAGATCAGCGCATCAAATTGATTGTTGAGCAAGAAGAAGAGAACCCTCAGCAGGAACAAGAGCGGGAAGAAGCTGAAAATGCTTATCAAGGCACAGCTCAACAATAAATAAATGCTTCGCTTCCATAGGTTGATTTGCGCGCTGTTCGTGAGGCTTCGTAGAGAGTCGACGCTTCTGTTGAAAATGCTGAGCAAACCGAGACTCGAAGGGATGCGACTGCTACTCCTTTTGAGTTCCATCAAGTTTCGTTCCTCCAGCTGACTTGCCATCAGAGACTCCTCTTGGAGGGATTACCAATGACATGCCAGATGTCTGTGAGACCCATCTTAACGTCGCGCCTGAAAGTGCTGCGCCAACGGGTGAAGGAAGAGATGGGCTTGAGTTGAATGCTACTACCGGCGCGCCTGATCAAAGCATGAGAGATGTTCAGCCGCCCGAAGCTCTCGAGACTAACGGTGCTGTGATTGATGGGATACAAACCAATTTTGCATCTGAGAATGTTCCAGAAGTTCCCGTATCCACAAGTGAGCCTCCTCGGAATGCGTCCTCAGGAGTGAACACTCATGTGGCTGCGACTGAAGGTGTTGGTACAAGGACTCAAACTGTAGACTTGTCTATTTATGGGATGATGAGCGGGGAATCTCACGAAAATCAAGCACCCGTTCTGAACTTAGAAACAATCTTTTCACACAATCCTTTGGCGGCATGGGCAATAAAAGTCGTCGAAGCAGCTGAAGTTGAAAGAAGCTTTGTTATCCCTTACGAATATTTTGCGTGCGAGACTGTCGCAGATTAGAGGCTGGGTGAAGCGTCGTCCTCTGGTGACCAAACAGCAGGGACACCGATTCCCTCACTTCGAAAAATAGTCAAAGGGACCGATAAGACTAATTTTGAGCGTGAATGTATTACAAAAATGCGATGTTATCTTTGTTTCTGAACAATATATTCTTATCTTGACATTGTAGGTATAAATCAACCTTGTTTGGAATGGCTCACGAGGATTCACATTGCATATCCGAAGACATTAGCAAAAGTCTTGGAGATAGCCCCTAAGGATAGAGGAGATATTTTCACCGAGATGACAAACATGTTGGAGAAAATGAACATAAAAAATTCAGCAAACACCTCTCTTTCAAGTGCTCAGTGCTTCTTGAAAAGAGCTCATGGCATCCAGCCATCTCAAAAGATAAACAGGACCTTGATTTCCTCATACAGAGGTTGGTGAAGATCAACAACTCTGTGAAACTAAAATTTGACTATATGAAATACAATATGGAAAGTGCGAAATACAAGCTCAAAAAGAGGCAATTGAGAAGGTGATCCTGCAGTATACCGAGTCAAGGGAGGAACACAAGAAGCACAAGCAGTGCTTGGATGAGTGGACTCAAGACTCCCTAAAATTGGCAGCTCATGATTCTCTTCTCAATGGCTTTCTTGAGGATCAGTAGCCTGTTCATGTAACCAGTTAGGTTTCCATTATGTATGAACATCAATCTGAACTTGCTATTTCCATCCAACTTTCGCGGTCTGAGCATTTTTGTAATATTCTGAATTTTTTTATTATAATAAGTTACGTCAAGTTATAATTTTCGTATTATATGTTATGTGAAGATATACGAAATACATGATAGAATATAATCTTAGTTGTTACAATTAATTGTTAAGGTATCTTAAGCTTGAAGTATTCTGAGATACAGTATAATTAATATTTGTGTTGACTTTATGTCAACCGCCTCTCTTGGCGAGTTGGTTAGCGCGTGTCGTGGTTAAGCTGGAGGCTGCTTATATTTTTGATGAGTAATAGTCAGCCTTTGCACGTGGCACCCTCAGGGTGTGCTGAAAATACACCACGCCTGCGTGTCATGCCCAGGTTGTCCGAAAATTACACCACCACCCCCTTAGAATATAAATAGGAGTTCTCCCCTCTTTAGTAATTCACACACACCTCCCCTCTTCACTATTATTCGATATTTTGACCGTTTCTTATCCGAATTGAGTTCTGTTTCGAGTGCTATTACTTTTTAGATGTTAGAGTTCCGATAGTGAGATGCTAGCTCTATTAAGGCTCCGTTTGGCAATATCAAATATTTCTACCTCGTCGGTATTTAGGCAGGGGGTTATTCACTTTACCATATCATTATCGCTTACGGTTTATGAGCATGCTTGGTGTATGTACATGTCGATTCGTATATTGTCGTTATTATCAATTCGCATGCTATTGGGTGCTATGTTATTATTACGTGATACGTGACATTACGTGTAACCTGCTATAATCATATTGTTTATTTCATATCACCGTACTGTTTCGGTGAACGACCTAGTGGGCGCGAGCTCACCCCCTAACAGTGTTTGCCGGTTACGACGGACGGATCAGACGGTAGAATTACCGAGATAGCTTATTGATAGATACATGTTGTTATCATTATTGTAACCGTTTATATGTTATCATTTGTATATAAATATCACTTTTTAAATTAAGAGTCACGTACCGCTGTATCATATTTTATTAAATAAATGAATCAGTGTTTATTGACATACGATGTTGTCTTTGGTACCTGAGCTAGTGGCTCAAACAGTACTTGTTTGGCAGATGAGTCTTTGTTTTGGTACCTGCGATGAGCGCAAATGTCTAAGAAAGTCAAATACCTTACGAAAAGGCATTGGCTGCATCTGCATCGATGGGCAAAAAAACATCCATCTTTTGAAGCAAAGCAACAGGTTCCACGGCTATTATACTGGTCCGTAAATAGCAACATGATTTTCAATTAGAATAAGTGATGATTGAACATCAATCGAAGTCTTTCCCAGCTCACCCTGTCCCAAGGTGCTGTATCTTAAGAGAAGAGTGGCAATCCTAACCTCGTTGTAATATTCGGACAGTTCGCTCAGTGAAAAAGAGAGGCAGGTGGTGTCGGATGGATCGTCGTGTTTATATTTGTCACCATTTTATCCTAAAATTGACCCCTGGGTTCCGGGGCGTCACAACATGGTCTCATAGCACGGTAACGCTCTCTTTCAGGACGTTGGGCTAGTATGGGTTTTAATACGCTGTGTTTCTAACTGATTTTTGAGTTGCAGATCCGCTGACATAACTCTACCAAAGTGGGAAATGGAGTGGACTGAGTGCTTAGTTGTGCCTATTGAGTCGTGTACTAGGTTTATCGTTGATTGTGATAACAGCTGTATGTGACACATTCCCCAAGTTGGCACGAGTTTTTCAGAGGTGATGACTCAGGTACGTGACCGATTTCCAAATAAAAACTCTGATTTGACTTTTAAATTTGGGGCAAAGTTTATTTAAGTGGGGTAGAATGTAATATTCTGGATTTTTAATTATAATAAATAAGTGATTTTATAATTTTCGTATTATATGTTATGTGAAGATTATACGAAATACTTCATTAATTGCATACCAACATGATATGTGATTATTTAATTGAATGATATGCATATGACTTACATGATAGAATATAATCTTAGTTGTTATAATTAATTATTAAGGTATCTTAAGTTTGAAGTATTCAGAGATACGTTATTATAATTATTTGTGTTGATTTTATGTCAACCACCTCTTTTGGCGAGCAGGTCAGCGCGTGTTAGGGTTAAGCTGGAGGTGGCTGGTTAGATTCCTATTCCCAGCTCCTGCTTATGGCAGGTTTGATTCCCAGCTTCCGCTTATATTTTTGCTGAGTAATAGTCAGCCTTTGCACGTGGCACCCTCAGGGTGTGCTGCTGAAAATACAGCACGGACCCCCGCGTGTCACGCCCAGGTTATCCGAAAATGACACCCACCACCCCCTTAGCCTATAAATAAGAGTTTTCACCTCTTTAATGATTCACACACACCTCCCATCTTCACTATTATTCGATATTTTGACCATTTCTTATCCGAATTGAGTCCCGTTTCGAAGTGCTATTACTTTTTAGATGTTAGAGTTCTGAAAGAGAGATGCTAGCTATGTTAAGGCTCCCTTTGGCGATATCAATTATTTCTACCTCGTCGGTATTGAGGCAGGGGGTTATGCACTTTACCATATCATTATCGCTTACGGTTTATGAGCATGCTTGGTGTTATAAACATGTCGATTCGTATATTGTCGTTATTATCAATTCGCATGCTATTGGGTGCTATGTGATTATTACGGGATACATGATATTACGTGTAACCTGCTATAATCATATTGTTTATTGCATATCACCTTACTATTGCGGTGAACGACCTAGTGGGCGCGAACTCACCCCCTAACAGTGTTTGCAGGTTACGTCGGACGGATTATACGGTAGAATTTCCGAGATATCTTATTGATAGATATATGTAGTTATGATTATTGTACCCGTTTATTTGTTATCATTTGTATATAAATATCAGTTTTCAAATTAAGAGTCACGTACCGCTGTATCATATTTTATTAAATAAATGAATCAGTGTTTATTGAAATACGATGTTGTCTTTGGTACCTGAGCTGGTGGCTCAGACGGTACCTGTTTGGTAGACGAGTCTTTGTTTTGGCACCCGCGATGAGCAGCAGGGGGTGCCGAATGGATTGTCGTGCATGTTTATATTTATCACTATTTTATCCTAAAATTGACCCCTGGGTTCCGGGGCATCACAATTTTTGTAATGTAAACATGCGTTTGAACTTTGTTTATGAAAAGCCTCTGTTTTGGCTTTGTAGATATTGAGCATCATTTCGCTCTCTTGATTAGATAGGCTTGTATGTCGAAAGTCATAACCTTCAATATTTATATCATTGAGTTAGATTGCCTTTCAATCGCGTATCGGTTCTATCAAAGTGATGCTTATCTAAACAGATAGGTTTAGGCTCGCATATCGCACCATCTTAGGCAAGAGCTACTGTCTAAATGGGCAGACTTAAACTCGCACATAGATTTTATCAAGGTAGATAGGCTTTGCTGTCTAAATAGATAGGCTTTTACTCGTGTATTGGTTCTATCTAAACAGATAGGCTTGAGTTCGCACATTGTTTTGCTAAAGACAGAAACTTATAAGTGTTGCTATCGTACACTGATAGACTTATATCAAGTTTTGCTGCTATTTAGACAGATAGGCTTAAGTTCGCATATCGACGTCGCCTGAGCATATGGCCTTCATCGAATTTTGCTATTTATCCGAACAGATCATGAGACTTTATACGATAATAGTCACCATCTAGGCAGAATTAATCGTAGAAGTAGTTGTCACTTTAACAGGTAGGTCTAGGTTCGCATATGCTATCCAAGCAGATATACTTTTAGTTAAGCATGATTGCTATCCGAGCAGATAAGATTTATATCAAATTTTGCTGCTATCTAGACAGATAGGCTTAGTATCGCATGTTGCTTCTATGTGGACAGATAGGCTTGTATCACATGTAGCTGCTATCTAGACAAATTGGCTTAGTATCGCATGTTGCTGCTATCTAGGCATATATGCTTTGATCGAGAGGCAAACAATTGATTATAAATTATTGTAAGCAGAGCAACAAGGTAAATGCACGCGAGAAGTTTATAAGCGATCTCTCATATGGGAGAGTCATTTGGCATTAATAGAATCCTTGTGAGATTAGCAGAATACAACATACGTTTGCAAGAAAAAGTTCAGTGGTCATACTTTTTCACTTCATTGCATATTGATCAGTTTGGGAGTTGTTGCAGTCCCGTGACGTCGCGAGATCATGAACTAGCCGCTTCTTTTCCTTTTGGTTCTTGCTCCGAATGGGACGGCAACGGATTGCTGCGCACATATTTGGTTGGGTCCTTGGTAATCAACTCCCCTTGCTCATCTTTCTATCCACCATCCACTTTAACTTTGTGCATTCTTTCGTTGGGTGCATCACCCGGCCGTGGTACTCGCACCACTTTGGGTCCCTTAGTTGTTCTCCGGTGGGTCTACTCTCAAGTGCAGGTAAGACCCCATCTTCTCGCCACTGCTTGCATAGTCTTGTTATCTCCCCAATCGAACACGACAAGGGGGTTGCTTCCTTTGGCAGAACTCGTTGTTGTTTCTTCATTGAGACTGCATTCACCTCAGCCTCTCGCCCTCTCTTGTAGTTGAGCCTCCCGATTTTGAAACCATGGCCCCCTGATACTCGATCGTACGAGTGTCTCTGCTTCTGTTTCTGCATGATGGGTTCGATGTTCCTGGTACACTCAATCAATTTGGAGAAATTAGGAATCTGCAAGTTGATTAACATACCTTTGTATTCGTCTCGTATGCCCTAGAGAAAAGTTTCAACAAGGCTACTCTCAGCCACCTCATCTACGCATTCCAGCGACTTGGTCCTAAAGTTCTTTATGAAGGCAACGCCTTCTTCATCATGATTCCGGTGCATGTGCGACAGGTGTATCGTGGTGACCTTCTCCTCAATCTGGAAGAACTTGGTGTAGAACTTCTTGACCATGTCTTCCCATGTTTTGATAGAACCCGCCTCCAGAGTCCTATACCATTTGTATGCGACAGGTCCCGAGGATTTTGGGAACTCCCGCATCAATAGTCGTGGGTCAATCCCTTGTGTGCCCATCATGTCAATGAATCGCATCACGTGCTCTTGCGCATTTCTGTTGATTTCATTAAAATTTCCCCATTTTGGTGCCTTGTACCCAACAGGTTTAGGCATCAGGTAGATTTCACGGGGGATTGGCGGCACGCTATCGACCTTGGGGTGTGCTTCATCCTGGGGTCGACGATGGTGTAGTCGAAAATCAGGTATGTCGGGCATGTTAGGGTCATATGGAACAGGGGGTGTGGAACTGACTTGAACTCCGGTCGCATATGACGGGTGCACTGGGTATGCATATGGGTAGTTGGAAAAGTTTCCAACAGATGCACACTCTGTTGGGGGTAGTGGTGGCTGTGCTGGTGGGTTCCCAAAAGGGAGAGGTGGTTGCTGGTTTGGCGAGGAAGAAGTAAGTGTCGCGGTTGCTCCTGGAGGGGCTAGAGTCCCCTAAGCGGAGTTTTGTGCAAGCCCTCTGAGTGGCCATAATCTGGGCTATCTGGGCAAATTGATCCTGGATAACCCTGGCTTGGCTTTGGATAGTTGCACTCAGCGCCTCCGAGCTCTGATTGTTTCCAGGCGCTGGTTGCGTTTGGGCATCAGTGTTGGTGGGGATGGCTAGAGTTTCCCCTCTTAGGACTCCTTCTCCTGAAAGAGACTAGTAGCCTTCACGGGGGTTAGCTTCATGAGAGATGTTTGCAGAGATCTTGAAAGGTTTGAACGTAGTGTTCACGTCGGGTTCACTAATGTGTGCAAGAGGATCCTGTAAGGATGATTCTAATGTACACTTGTAACAGAGAATAAGAACAAAAACAAGAGCAGAGAGTGAGAGTAAGGGTGTAGGGGAAGAGTAAGCTCCTGCTAAGTGACTGAGAGAGAAAATATGATGATTAGCCAAAAAACCTATTATTTCCAAGGAAGGCTAACGTTTCTCTAAATATAGGGTAATGGAATGACCGTTACAAAGGGTTAATGCGTCCATAAGTTATGGCTAGATATCCTCCCCATAACGGCACGTTAGCCCGTATATATAGGGCACGTTGCACGTTCATCCGTACATGTAGGGACCGTTTGAATGGTCGGCCATATATATAGGACACGTTACACGATCATTAAATCTCTCAGACATTTAACAAGGGTCGCGCGCGAGTATAGCCATGGGCTCGCGCGCGACGAGCCTTAGTCCAACCTCCAAGACACTTGAACCTTATGACTCCCGCGCAGTTAGTATCGAGGGTGACCCTGTCTCACAGCCCCCATATGAATAAGCATGAATACAAAGAGTAAGTAACAGTGGAGTACCGTCGATCCTCCTATGTGGCTGCCACGTGGACAGTGAGGGATCTGCCTGGGATGCACAATCTACAACAAGTAATCAACCAAAATCAAAAGATGATGATGACATATGTGAGATTAGTTGGGTTGATTCTTATGTTGAAGTGATTGAAGATCCTACTACATATTCCAATGGAATGGATGAGCTTATTTTGCAAGATTTAGAATATTTATGTGAAGAAAATAACATTTTCTCATCATTGCTCATGAGTAAGGAATTTAATGTTGATGATTGGGTTAGTCTTGTTAGTCAACTAGAACTTGTGAAGCCTCCTAGAGAGTCTACACATGAGCATTATTGTAGTGATATTGGTTTACATGAGAAAATGGAGTTACCTTCCATACTAAGGGAACCTCCTACTCATGATTTGAAAACCCTCACTTGTAATTGAAACTTGTTTAGGGATTGATGATAATCTCACTTGCATGGCTAGTGACCATAACTTGTTTTGTGATGACTTAAAAGATATTCAAGGAGAACCCCCACCACTAGCGATTGTGGTTGGATCTTCAAGTAAGTTGGGGGGTCCAAGTGTTTGTTATGAAAATTTTGAAATGCCTTTTCACGTTTCTCCTATTGATCATGATAAAAAAAATCATGTTGAGAAAGAGGAGAGGAGTAGAATCTTGGATGAAATTGTGAAATTGAAGAATCAGAAATCTTGTGTTCATATTTCAAAAATGGATCATAAGCTAGATTTAGTAGTGAAAATTGATAACTCTATATTAGAGTTATATTTCCTCTGCGTTTGTGTACCGTTTTGTGTAGTTTCCGGGTTTCATATATTAGAAATACACTATGAGCTTGAGGAAATTGGATATGTTTAGATTTGAGTGATAAATTGTTAATCTGGGCGTTTTTCACATTATTTACATTTATTTTGTCACTTTTGATCGCACGGGGTGTTTTCGTGTTGTGTTGGACAGAGAACGGAGCTCATGGATCAAGAGGAGGAGGAAAACGAACTTCAGAACATATGCGGAAGCTTGGGAGAGAGAGAAATTGGAAGAAAAGAGGAAAAAGATGGAAAAAAGGGGGTCGAAGTGTCATTTTAGAAAGTTTGGATAATGACACTTAACACCCCCAATGAAGAGTAGAAGAGAAGACTTAGAAAAATTGAGCGGAAGAAAAAAATAAGAAAACCCACTGATGTGTAGGATCAAAAGTTGATCCTAGGATCAGAAGCAGATCGCAGGATCACAATATGTGATCACACGATCAGTTGGGCGAAGTTGGTAGAGAAAAAAAAAAGAAAACTCAATGGAATGTAGGATCACAAGTTGATCCTACGATCAACAGCAGATCGCAGGACCAGATTTGGTGATCCCACGATCAGACAGAAGAATAGAAGCTCGTATAACAACAGATCGCACAATAAGGATAAGGTGATCGTGCGATCTGAAGGCAGGATCAGCTCACGCACGGGAAAAAAGAGGGGCATTAGGGTTATTAATTAATATTGTTTGATGATTAATTAATACACCCTATATTAAGAGAAAGAGAGACGTGATAAAAAAAGGCCATCAACGTGAGAAGAAGATGAAGGAGACGAAGACGAAGATGGAGCTTCACCATTGAAGCTTCTTTGCGTTTGATTTCTTCTACCTTTCTTAGTAAATTTTAATGGAGAAACTCATGAGTTTTGCTTATTCAACGATGAGTAGCTAAAAACTCCATAGCTAGGCATCTCGATTTGAGAGCGTAGAGTTCATGTAAACGATGAATATTTTCCGGATTTAATCTTTGCTTCATGATTTCTTGATTTCTTCTTTTGAATCAATTGTAGTTTCTTGTTTATGTTAGTAATCCTAATTGAGTGACACGATTAGGAGATAAACTAGGGTTCAAGAACTAGGGTTTCACTCAATAATTGATTCATGCTTAAAGTTAGCTTATTTTAATTCAATTGTTCATGTACTGTGCTTAATACTCAGTGTTAATGGAGTAGCTAACCTGAAACACTGCTTAGTTAGTGAATGCACGATAGTGATTCTAACTAACTAGGATGAGACTTGAGCATCAATCTCGTATCAGTGAGACTGAGAAGAGACGTGTTAGGATTGGCCAAGTGTGGGTAGATTTGGTAGGTGAGATTCGACTGTTTCGTGCAACGGTGGACCGACAGGACCCGTTGTCGTGCATGTCGTTAGCCTACAAGAACGGACCGGTAGACACATGAGACCGATAGGAGATTGTAGTCTACCGTGAAGTAGAATGACTTGAGACCGAGAGGAGATAGTCAGCGCTGTTACCCGGCTTAGTTAGAATATAGTTAACGTGTTGCTCAGATAATTCGGAAATCGTTTACAACCCTAGGTGATCAGCGAGATTGCCTAGTCCTCTCCATTAATTGATTAAGAATTCTTCTTAATTCCAGTTTATTATTTATTTCTGACTTTATTACAACCACTTGTTTGGGGGTGGTGACACCACAAATCATCACTTTTTACTCTAGTTACCTAGTGAACTATTCTAAATTGTTAAGTACTAGTGAATGACCCGTGCCCTCAGGGCACTACCACCTCAATTGCGATGTATACAAACCCGTGATAAATAATGAGCAGGGATTGTGTAACGACTTAAGAGGCACTATTGTCCGTTATAACAATGGATGGACATGTGCATATAAACATACGGAGATGAAATTAAGCAAAGTTTCGTAATGCTAACTCAAACATCAAAGATTGGAAAAAAATTTCTAAATTGTAACTAATTTTTCATTAATGCACCTAGATGAAATGTCAAAGTTCAAAATTTCAAATAAATCAGTGAACTCAATGTCCATATGAAAACCCATTCCATCATATTCACATACAAAGTTCGTATCTTAGAACGACTAAAAATACAACAATCCACATGTTTCAAAATACATACAGAAGAATATTCATTAAATTTTAGAGCTTAAAAGACTTTTTATCTACATGCAGAAAAGATACACTGCAAGTAGATTTCAAAATATATGCATTAGTTTTTTACAAAATACTTGCCATCTTAACAACTCTGTCACGCATTAATGTAGTTGGACGACCCATTTTATTCTCCAAATGGTTTGCCTCCCTCATTTCACGGAATGTACCTGCAACTAATAATTGGGACTGCGAAGGGACTGCAAGCTCAATTAGTCTCGATGGTGGATGGTGTCCAAATCTCAGGCAGGCTGGTGCACGGGTACCGTCCTCGGCTGGAGAAGCAATTAGATATCCATTTATGGTGCTTGTGGCCACCTTATAAACCCTGCAAGTGGAACTTTTAGCCATCTATCATGCTATTTTAATTGCCAGATATTTGCATATAATGCAGTTAATACATGTAGAAAGATCTCCAAAAACAAAAACAAACATCAAAAAGAAAGAGCAATGGTACCGAATAGGAGAGAATAGAACCAAAGAGATGAGAAGTTACATGTCACTGACAGGGGGTGAGGTATTTATGGTTCAATTTGAATGCAGGACTTCGATCTCATTAAGAGGGGCAAGGAAAGTGTTGGGAGCAATGGTACCAAAAAAAGTCAGGAGTACTTTTGTAAACGCAATAAAAATCCTATATAGTGAAGCATATATGGAACACAATACTTTGTATGATACTACTGATTTTCATCTAATTCAGCTTTCATGCGTTTTCTAATCACTATCCAACCTCTCCTCCAAGTAAATGGTAATTTCGTAAGTGTTTCCATATTTGAAATTGAGGAATTCTTGTTGAACTATGCAACAGTCATAGATAGAATTAACATAAGAACCCAAGATAAATCAGAATAAAGATACTGCATATCGAAGCCTCGGTGCCGCCTTGAAAACCGTCAAACGTGTTTTCGCTACAGAACTCATAGCGGCCTCAGCGCCAGATTGAAATCGAGAAAAAATAATGATCTCGATCAGGAAAAAGTGTGATTAATCATTGTGCATCTAAGATGTTGCATTTTCCTTCCACTGATAGCGCAAGCGGTAAACTTACACACGATTATATCATTTTTTTATTCAAAAAAGTATCCTAAGAGCCTATAACAAATGAATTTAGTGAAGTACTATAACAAAATAAATTGACGGAATACAATTGAAAAAACATCGCCAAATACCAGTAGAATCAAATAGTTCGGGTATGCCTAGAAACAGCTCATATCAATTAATTCACTCAAACACCTGTAGAATCACATAGTTCGGGTCAGCTTGTCATTAGAATTAGTCTGTTAGTTATACAATGAATTCAAATCCTGACCGAATTAAGAAAAAGGGTAAAACCATGATAGTGTGGAAGACATACGGCAGCGAGATGCGACATCAGAAGACAATGATTTGATAAGAAAATAACAAAATAGAAACCGAACCCAAGCCTCCAATGGATGAAAAATCATAATCAAGAAAATGCCAACAAAAAAAAAGATGAATCAGTGCAAAACGGACTTTCAACCAATAGCTACAACTTAAAAAGGTCAAGAGCTTTGAATAAGAGCCCGAAATCCTAGATCGAAAGATGGGTTGTACTTAAATAACCCCTCTGCTTTTGGGGGTTAACCTGTTGTAGGAGAGCGGGAGCGAGAGAGGGGAAGCTTACCTGGTGTAGTAGCTATGTGTCAATGCAGAGATCGACCTTCAATTAGAATTCTACCTAAACATCAATGGAGTTCAAGTTCTAAACATTCTTCCTGGTTCGCAATTTAACCAAAGAAATCAACAACAATATATTAAGGCATTTACAGAGGGGAAGAGAGAAATGAAATTACTCTTGGATTCTTGGTTGCCTGGTGGAGGCGGAGACTTGCAGAACCGTGAGCGTGTAAGAGTGAGAGAGCGAGGGTTTGGACACCGCCGGGGTGAAAACACCCGACCCGAGTGAGAAGCTGGAGCAGTGATTGTTGGGTGAAGATGCCGAGGTCCGTTGATGAGAGATGGGTGTGCGAAGAGACTCGGGTGCTGTGACTTTTGAATTTCAAAACCTAGCAGAGTTGGTAGTAGATGGAATTGAGATGGGATGGGAGATTGGATAGACATTGGATGGGACCACCCATTGGTTAAGCTATTCCAACATTATTTTGCGGATAAGCAACACAATAGAGAGGGTTTGTTCACGTTTTGTTGTTTGGAGGGTTGTACATTGTTTGGTTGAATTAAGACATTTTTGGGATTGGCTATCCATTTTCAAGCTAGATTGTTATATAGATATAAACTTGTTGCGAGATTGTCCTCGAGGGTTCGACAACCCGCAGTCCTAACAATACTCCACTCTTACTACTTGACCGTACGCTTGCGTAATACGCGCTAGTGCACATTAGAAATGCGAGTAGCTGCCTCTCAGACTAGTTATCCTACTAGCGCTACACCACCGTCACATAGGTAGTCGTCAACCCTCCTCGTAGTGGCAACGGAACAGCTGTGCGAGTGATGTTTATGGGGTCCTCACGTCCCGTCTCCATCTCCTAGGTCCACTAGTTACCCCTATTGATTCGTTTACCCCTTTTATTCACAGCCTCTATCCTAGGAAGCCTTTCATTGTGACTTTCATCACTTGTTAGAATGGTCCTTCCTAAACGTCATGATAGAGGGAGTTGAGTTAGGGAGGTTCGATGAGGGTGAGCTGATTTGATACATCTTACGTGGATGCTCTTACTTGTCGTCTTTTGAGGGGATGTGAGGGTGAGTTAAAGACGGTAGCACACTTTGGTGTGGCGGTGAATCGTGTCCTTACACCACGATCACAGGTGGAGTACCGTAGTGCGTGATATTCTTCCGCACGTCATGGGGTGGGGGTTGGTTGATCTTATAGGAGGCCGTGCTTATGCTTTATTTATATTCTCTATATCTTAGGTGATGAGGAGGATCGGTTGGAAAATCACGTTTACGCATTGACTACTGGGTTCGTGATTTGCTTTGCATCAAGTGTGGGGGTGTCGACATCTATGCTATTACATCACTGATTTGAAACATTCCACCGCCATGTTATCTAATTTTGACATTTGATCTTCTCGGATATTACTATCGTATTGTCGGCTCCATGTGCTTAATATTATTGTGTGGAAAAAAAGAAAAAAGAAAAAAAAAAAGTAAAATAGAAAGTGAAAGTGAAAGGGAATAAAGGAGCAAGCTTGAAATTGAAGACCGGGGAGATTAGCTATTGTTCGAGATCACTTCTTCACATTTGTGGCCGCGAGAATGGCGTTGCACCAAGATTGAGGGAATGAGGGCCGGAGTAGTGAGATTAGGTGTGGTTCCTTGGATTTTGGTGAGGGAGTGTGAGAATCAGGTTTTGTGAGTTAGATCATGACGTCTAGGACTACGCTTCTAAAAATCCTATCCTACCCGTCCTAAACCGTCAGTAATTTAACCCGTGGATAAATAGCTCGGAAGGTAAGTGCTAGGGATACGTTTGATGAGTGTGCGGAAGCAACATATTTTGTGTTCGTGCCCGTTCTGTCTAACGAAACTGGCCGCAAGTTCTACCGATCACAAAAGTTATAGAACTTCCGAAGGAATATGAGAGCCTTATGACTTGCCGGTTTACTTTTGAGATTGCCCAATCTCTAACTAAAAAGAAAAAAAATTTTGTGTTGTTTCACTTTTTGCATTGTTTGATAATCGAGTTGCATTGTATAGTCATGTAGATTGCATGGGTGTGTGTGTTGTTTGTGTCACATGGCTAGTGAAGTTAAATGCAATTCGGTGGACTGAAAATCATAGTGTGAGAAGTGTTTTTGATTTTTCTCAGGACGCGCAAAAAGGTAGTGTGGGGGGATTTGATAACTCTATATTAGAGTTATATTTCTTCTGCGTTTGTGTACCGTTTTGTGTAGTTTCCGGGTTGAATATATTATAAATACACTATGAGCTTGAGGAAATTGGATAAGTTTAGCTTTGAGTGATAAATTGTTAATATGGGCGTTTTTCACATTATTTACATCTATTTTGTCAATTTTGATCGCACGGGGTGTTTTCGTGTTGTGTTGGACAGAAAACGGAGCTCATGGATCAAGAGGAGGAGGAAAACGAACTTCGGAACATATGCGGAAGCATGGGAGAGAAAAAAATTGGAAGAAAAGAGGACAAAGATGGAAAAAAGGGGGTCAAAGTGTCATTTTAGAAAGTTTGGATAATGACACTTAACACCCCCAATGAAGAGTAGAGGAGAAGACTTAGAAAAATAGAGCGGAAGAAAAAAAGAAGAAAACCCACTGAAGTGTAGGATCAAAAGTTGATCCTAGGATCAGAAGCAGATCGCAGGATCACAATATGTGATCACACGATCAGTTGGCCGAAGTTGGTAGAGAAAAAAAAAGAAAACTCACTGGAATGTAGGATCACAAGTTGATCCTACGATCAACAGCAGATCGCAGGACCAGATTTGGTGATCCCACGATGAGACAGAAGAATAGAAGCTCGTATAACAGCAGATCGCACGATCAGGATAAGGTGATGGTGCGATCTGAAGGCAGGATCAGCGCATGCACGGGAAAAAAAGAGGGGCATTAGGGTTATTAATTAATATTGTTTGATGATTAATTATTACACCCAATATTAAGAGAAAGAGAGACGTGTGAAAAAAAGGCCATCGACGTGAGGCGAAGACGAAGGAGACGAAGACGAAGACGGAGCTTCACCATTGAAGCTTCTTTGCGTTTGATTTCTTCTACCTTTCTTAGTCAATTTCAATGGAGAAACTTATTAGTATTGCTTATTCAACTATGAGTATCTAAAAACTCCATAGCTAGGCATCTCGATATGAGAGGCTAGGGTTCATGTAAACGATGAATATTTTCCGGATTTAATCTTTGCTTCAAGATTTCTAAATTTCTTCTTTTGAATCAATTCTAGTTTCTTGTTTATGTTAGTAATCCTAATTGAGTGACACGATTAGGAGATAAACTAGGGTTCAAGAACTAGGGTTTCACTCAATAGTTGATTCATGCTTAAAGTTAGCTTATTTTAATTCAATTGTTCATGTACTGTGCTTAATACTCAGTGTTAATGGAGTAGCTAACCGGAAACACTACTTAGTTAGTGAATGCACGATAGTGATTCTAACTAACTAGGATGAGACTTGAACATCAATCCCGTATCACTGAGACTGAGAAGAGACGTGTTAGGATTGGCCAAGTGTGGGTAGATTCGGTAGGTGAGATTCGACTGTTTCGTGCAACGGTGGACCGACAAGACCCGTTGTCGTGCATGTCGTTAGCCTACTAGAACGGACCGGTAGACACATGAGACCGATAGGAGATTGTAGTCTACCGTGAAGTAGAATGACTTGAGACCGATAGGAGATAGTCAGCGCTGTTGCCCGGCTTAGTTAGAATATAGTTAACATGTTGCTCAGATAATTCGGAAATTGTTTACAACCCCAGGTGATCAGCGAGATTGCCTAGTCCTCTCCATTAATTGATTAAGAATTCTTCTTAATTCCATTTTATTATTTATTTCTGACTTTATTACAACCACTTGTTTAGGGGTGGTGACACCACAAATCATCACTTCTTACTCTAGTTACCTAGTGAACTATTCTAAATTGTTAAGTATAAACTTGTTGCGAGATTGTCCTCGAGGGTTCGACAACCCGGAGTCCTAACAATACTCCATTCTTACTACTTGACCGTACGCTTGCGTAATACGCTCTAGTAATTCGCGTCAAAAATGTTCTTCTTATTAAAGGTATCATGATAATTAGTCGTAAAGATCCTCCTCTTGAATATTCTCATGAATCTTCTATCATTTTAAATTCCCAAGATGAGTCAATGTTTTCTATCAAAATGTGTTATGCCACTTGCACTTTATTTGAATTGAGCATTTTGAAGAATTTATTTGAGCCAAGAGAACGGTATTTTCAAGAAGAAAGGATGTAAGGTCATAGGTTTCATTGACTTAAGTATTTCAAGGCCTTGAACAAGTATTCAAACCTTGAATCAGGTTTCACAGGCTTTCAAGGCCTTGAACCAGGATTCAAAGCCTTGAAACTGTCTGACCTGCATGGATGTTCTGAGGGGGAGTTTATCTAAACTCTTTTGATCTAATTCCATCCCTCTCACCCCTTTACTTGATGTGTTATTATTTGATGATGAAATAAAAACAATTTTGACATATCTAACAACACTTAATCGATTTGTTTGACTCAGTTTTGCAGGGAAAATTTGTTTCCTGAATGTGCAGGTTCAGTTTCCCATTCTGGCTTTTGAAGGAAAGGAAACATTGGAAGATGATGATTCTGTGATTAATTAGACCTTTATGACAGCTTCTCAATTTGTTTAAAGAGAATATCACATCAATATCTCTGAATATTTTGATCAACTATCCGTTGGAGAAGTCTGTTGAAAGAGAGTCAAAGTTGTTGCCTAAAATACAGGAAGTTGTTGCTGAAAATCTAGGGATTTTGCGGGTTTTAAGACTGTATAAATAGAGCCTAGTTTTAAGCATCAAGATACAACATTCAACGGGAAAAAATGGAGACACAATTCTGGATTGACAAGCATCAAATAAGTTCATCACTCTCACAATCCAACTCACAGAAGTTCACTTCATTCTTCATTGCAGTTCTACACTCTTGTGTTATTCTGTATTGTGCTTTATTGGTAGATCATTTCTTTAATACTTCTATATTTCATTCTCAATGATTTTTCAAGGTGAACAATAGAGAATTTTTAGTTAATCAGTTAGCTAGAGCAGGTACTAGATAGGTTAGGGAGAACCACAAGCTGTAACAAAGTAAGGGAACTCTCTGTGCTTGAGATCTAGGGCTTAGCTTTTGATTAATAATAATTGAGTTGAAAATCCTGCAGGGAGAAGATCCCTGAGGTAGAGACGTAGGTCCAAGTGGACTGAACTCTATAAATCCTCTTTCTCTTGCATTTATAGTTCATTTACATACTTAGACTATGCCGAATTCAAACTTGTCTGTTTTCAAGGATTCGAAACTCTTCTGAAGGTCTTGAAAAAGACTTGTCTGTTTCATTTCAAACTTTATTTCAATTCAAAGGATTGAATTTGTGTTCAAGGCCTTGAACTCCTTTGCTCTTGAACTAAAAACTCTTTTTCTCTACAAGATTTGAAAAAAGTTGGCATACTCTATTCAACCCCCCCCCCCCTTCTAGAGTATATGTGTTGCATATCCATTTGCATACTCCCCTTTCAATTGGTATCAGAGGTTGTATTATTGTATAAGATTTAACCATATGTGATCATGAGTACTGCAGGTGATGGTGGTTTCTCACATGGAAGAGCTTCTAACATACCTCCTCTATATATTCTGTAAAGACAACTTTGCTCGCTGGAAAGCTCTGATGAAAATGTTCATCATTGATCAAGACATAGAGCTTTGGACCATTATTCAGAATGGACCTCCAACTTTCTTTACTGATAACTCTTTATTAGAGTTATATTTCTTGCATATTTAATATCGTTTTGCGTGATTCCGGGGTTGAATATGAGTTTTACACTATGCATGTTGAGAAAACGTAGAAAGTTGAGTTTTTAGAGCTTTATTGTTAATCCGGGCGTTTCGATGCATATTTCGATGTTATTTGTCAAATATAATCGCTTGGTATGGTTGTTCATCTTGTCTTGACAGGAACGGATGCCAAACTATGGTTAGGAGGAGACATGAAACGACTTCGGAAACAAAGCAAATTCAAGAGGAAGCAAGAGAAGCAAAGTCAGAAGAGCAAAAGTGACCAATCTCCGCTATTTTGATAGTATCTTGAGTTATAGAATATATTTTTGAGTGAGACCAGTGGAAAATGAAAGTATACTCAAAGAGATTTCCAACGATAGTTCACGGAGATAAAACGAAGATCGGACGAGAAAGTTATTGTCCGTCGAAGAGGATGAAACTCTGAGTTCATCTCCAGGGGTGTTCGTGCGAACGCTTTTGTGTTCGTGCGAACAAAAACACTAAAAAAAATTCGGGCCAGCCAAGAAAAGTAGAAAAACAATCTGAAAATTCGTAGGAACAGAAAAGGTGTTCGTGCGAACATAGAACAAATATATGTTCGTGCGAACAAAGGGCCAGAATGTGATTTTTCGGGGCTGTTTTGTAATTTTTTGAGAGTTTGAGCTGTGAGGACTTGTTCTAACCTACGAGGCCGTGCCTTAGGGGCCAGAGACACATCTTTGAGGAGGATACATGCAGCTTGGAGAGAAAAGAAGGCGACGACGAAGACGGAGGTAAAGATCCGAACTCCACCATTGGAGGACTCTAGGGTTTGAATTATTTCTTCTCCTCTTCTCAATCATTGTATGGAGAAACTTCTAATTTGTGTTTTGTTGATTACTATTAGCTAAACTCCATTTCTAGGAATCTCTGAGAGTCTAGGGTTATGTAGATGGATGATTTCCCTGATTCAAGTCTTTGTTTCATGCCTATGTCTTTGATTCAATGAATAATTGTTAGTTTTATGATATAATTGATGATTCTAGTCTATTGACACGGCTAGTGTAGGATTTTATTTTCATTGAAGCTAGGGTTTTGTTCTTGAACCGTTGTCTTGCTTAATGTCAATTTTTGTTCTTCTTACATGTTCATGCATTGTGCTTAATCCTTAGCAAGAATGGATTCGCGACCCAGACTTGTTAATTAACTAGAGAGTGCACGACAGTGACTTAACCTAGTGTGACGAGTGTATGAACACAATCCTGAATCACCGAGACCGGAAAAGAGAAGTGTTAGAATTTGCCTTAGTGGGTAGATTCGGTTGGATTATTCATCTGTTTCATGAAACGATGGACCGACATGACCCGTTATCGTACCAGTAGATGACCTGCTAGAATGGACCGGTAGACAACATGAGACCGAGAGGAGATTGTAGTTAACCGATACGTAAAATGACGTGAGACCGACAGGATAGTGTCATAGCCTATTACCCGGCTAAACTAGAATTGGATTGACGTGTTACATAGCTGAACAGGAATTCGTCTACACCCCTTGGTGATCTAGAGATTGCCTAGTTTATCCATATCGTCTTTCTTAAATATAAATAAAAATAAAAAATATTAGCTTAGTTGTTATTTTAATTCATAAATCAATCAAATCTTTCCTCTTGTACCGTACTCCAAATTAAGTAACTAATTAAAAAGTCTCAAGTTTGTCCTCGTGGGATCGATAAATAGGGGTTTAAATACCACCCTTATATTACTTGACCTTGCACTTGCGCATACGCGTTAAGAATCGCGTCATTTACAGAAAGAGATGGGATAAAAACTTCCAAATCTGAAGACTCACTCTCCTCCTCTGAATTAGAACAATTTTCTAATAACTACAAAGCTATTAACTTCTTGTATTGTGCTTTGAGTACAGATGCATTCAACATGATTTCAGGATGCAAGACTGCCAAAGAAATCTGAGATAAGCTTGTGGTGACCTTTGAAGGAACCAGTCAAGTTAAGCAAACCAAAATCAACATCTATCTCAGGCAATATGGGTTGTTCAAAATGAATGCAGATGAGTCAATCAGAGAAATGTTCAAGAGGTTCACAGACTTTGTCAACAACCTTGATTATTTGGGAAAACATATTTCCAACGAAGAAAAGGTGAGGAAGATACTGAGAAGTCTTCCAAAGGCCAAATGGGAGCCAAAGAAAACAGCCATTGAAGAAGCTCAAGATCTCTCATCACTACAACTTGATGACCTTCAAGGGAAGCTCCTGACACATGAAATGTCCATGAATGAAGCTGATGGAGAGCTACATGAAGGTGTAAAAAATTAGCACTCAAGGCCAAATAGAATAAGAAAATTCAAAGCCTTGAAACTGAAGATGTTGATGATGAAGATCCATTTGAATTGATTTCCAAAGCCTTGAC
This sequence comes from Linanthus parryae, assembly GCA_023055425.1. Classification (NCBI taxonomy): domain Eukaryota; kingdom Viridiplantae; phylum Streptophyta; class Magnoliopsida; order Ericales; family Polemoniaceae; genus Linanthus; species Linanthus parryae. Next base: position 45,103,525 of record JALGPY010000009.1, read on the forward strand.
AAGAATTCTCAAGACGAAGAAAAACTTTGGAAACAAAGACTGCAACAGGGAAAGAAACAGATCATCCAGTAGCAAGCACTACAAAGGTATGTCCTCTTCACAAAATAAATCCAAAGACATGAACTGCTTTGAGTGTGGTGATGAAGGACATTTGATAAGAGATTGTCCACACAATAAAAGCAAGAACTTTCAGAAGAAAGACCATGACAGAAGAAAGAAAGCTATGATAGCTTCATGGAGTGCTATCTGACAACTCAAGTGAATCTGAATCTAAATATGAACATGCCAACCTATGCTTCATGGCCAAGCATGATGAAAGTTCTGAAAAGAACATTGAGGTAATGGTAAATTGTCCGATTTCAAAACCAAAAGATGCTCTTTTCGATTAACTTCGAAAAATGCTTTTAAATGAAGAAGATTATCTGAAAGAGATTAAAATTTTGAAAGAAAAAGTTCATGAGCAAGAAAAAGAGAATTTACAACTTGTTTGTCTAAATCAGAATCTTGAAATATCTCAGAAGAAAACTGACAGTGATTTCAAGGCCTTGAAAACCAGTTTCAAAGCCTTGAAAACACAATTTAAGGAAGTAATCATTGAAAACTATTTACTGAGTAACAACCTTGTTGATCTGAGACATCAGGTTTATGAATTAGATAAATAAAAGACTAGTCTTGCTGAGAAACTTTAAGAATCTGAATTAGTCAAAGTCAAGCTTGCAGGCTCAGAACACAAGTTAAACTTGATTCTTGGAGGAAGTTCAAAGTCTATTCACAAAACTGGTATTGGATACAATCCAAGCTTTCCAAGAAATAAAAATACCAAATTTTTGAAAGCTTGAAGCAAAACTTCTCCTAAGTGTCATTTTTGTAACAAGATTGGTCATATGAAGATGACTTGTCCTTTCAGAATAAGAGACCCTCACATAATGAGGAACACATTCCCATTTCAACTTAAAAGACAAGTCTGACAGATGTGGGTTCCTAAAGGGTTCAGACCACCTAACATGGTTGATCCTGAGTATGAGTCCAAATTCCACACTTGGTCTAACAGCTGGGTAAGGCAGTGATTGGTGTTTGCTGGTTGTCACCAATATCAAAGAGCATAAGTTGTTTACGGACAGTGGTTGCTCAAGACACATGAGTGGAAAGAGATCTCTATTTTCAGAATTGGAAGAGCAATCTGAAGTTTCAATTACTCTTGGTGACAGAGGAAAATGCAACATTCTTGGTATTGGTAAAGTTGGAACAGATTCTAAAAATTCTATCTGATGTATATCTAGTTGATGGTTTGAAATTTAACTTTCTTAGTGTATCTCAGCTTTGTGATAATTGCAATAAGGTCATCTTTGATAAAGAGAAGTGTGTGGTGCAAAATGAGAAATCAGGCCATGACACTCTCACAGCCTCTAGATCAAACAATTTTTTTACTTTTCAGACTAACAAAGACGCAGGTAAAAGCTTAAAGTGCCTCAAGAGCTTGGTAGAGGATTCAAGGGTTTGGCACAGAAAGCTTGGTCACATTAGTTTGCATACCTTGAACATATTGATCTCCAAATACCTGGTAAGAAGATTACCTTCTATCAAGTTCAAAGAAGATGAAGTTTGCAAATCTTGTGCTCATGGTAAGCAGACCAGAAGCTCATTCAAAACAAAGAAGTTTGTAAGTACTTCTAGACCTATTGAACTACTTCACATGGATTTTTGTGGTCCTATGAGGAAACCAACTCCAAAAGGTCAGAGGTATATGCTAGTTATTGTAGATGATTAATAAGATATACTTGGGTTATGTTTCTGAAAGAAAAATCTGAAGCCCTCTCTGAATTTTCAAAGCTTTGCAGAGAACTTCAAAACTTGAAAACCTACCCATTGCTTCAATCTCACAATTTCTCTTCTCCTATAACTCCTCAACAGAATGGAGTTGTTGAAAGAAAGAAAAGGACTCTCGAAGATATGTCGAGGACAATGCTTCTAGAAAATAAGCTACCAAAACATTACTGGGCAGAAGCTGTGAATACAGCAAATTACATTCTGAACAGGTGCTTGATCAGACCCATATTCAAGAAAACTCCCTATGAACTCTTCAAAGGGAGAAAGCCAAACATCTCATACTTCAGACCCTTTGGTTGCACATGTTATGTTCACAACAATGGTAAGGACAACTTGGGTAAGTTTTATGCAAGAAGTGATGAAGGTATATGTCTTGGTTACTCTCTTACTAGAAAATCTTATAGAATAAATAATAAAAGAACCAAGCTGGTTGAAGAAAGTATTCATGTTATTTTTGATGAAAGCTATGATGGTTCTTTGAGTGAAAGTTTTGCAGACTTTAATCTGAACAAGCATGAATCAGAAGAAGAATTTGAGAACTCTCTTGGGTTCAAGAAAGGTTCAGAAGGTAACAGAAGCCATTTTCAAGACCTTGAAAACAGGTCTCAATGCCTTGAAATTAGAGACTAAATCCTTGACAAAGAAGATCAGAAAGAGATGAATGATCAAGACAGTACTTCAAGACCAGAGAAGATATATGGAGAGCCTGAACCCTGTTCTCCAAGAAAGAGATTTAAATATCTTTCATCTCATCCAGCAGAAAACATAATCTCTAACCCAACCAATGGTACACAAACAAGATCATAGTTGAAGAATCTTTGTGCCTTCAATGTTTTCATTTCTCTTGTAGAGCCCAAAACTATGAAGGAAGCATTACAAGAAGCAGAATGGATTATATCTATGCAATGTGAACTCAATGAGTTTGAAAGAAACAAGGTGTGGAACCTAGTTCCTCCACCTACAAATCAGTCTGTCATTGGTACCAGATGGGTGTTAAGAAACAAATTGGATGAAAATGGCAAGGTGATCAGAAACAGGGCAAGGTTAGTTGCCCAAGGTTACAATCAAGAAGGTATTGATTATGAGGAAACTTTTTCTCCAGTTTCCAGGTTAGAAGCAGTTAGAATTCTGCTTGCATTTGCATCTTTCAAAAACATGAAACTATTTCAAATGATGCGGAATATGCATTTCTGAATGGCTACTTGCAAGAAGAAGTTTATGTTGCACAACCTCGTTTTGAAAGTAATAAGTTTCCAGATCATGTTTATAAACTTGATAAAGCTCTTTATGGTTTGAAACAAGCTCCAAGAGCTTGGTATGAAAGATTGTCAAAATTTCTGCTTGAAAATAACTTCAAAAGAGGATTGGTGGACCAGAACCTTTTCATAAGGACTCATGATAAATATTTACTTGTAGTTCAGATTTATGTTGATGACATTCTGTTTGGAGCTACTAATGATTTTCTATGCAAAGAATTCTCAAGTCTTGTGAGAAGGGAATTTGAAATGAGTATGGTTGAAGAGTTGAACTTCTTCCTTAGATTACAAATACATTTGTTGAAGAAGGGCAGCTTTATGCATCAAAGCAAGTACAATAGAGACTTGCTGAACAAGTACAACATGTCTCAATCCAAAGAGATCAAGAATCCAATGAGTTCTACACTGTCTTTAGATAAAGATGAATCTGGTAAGAGTGTCAATGTAGAAGAGTATAGGGGTATGATTGGATCATTACTCTATCCTACTGCTAGTTGACCAGATATCATGTTCAGTGTATGTACGTGTGCAAGATTTGAAGATGATCCAAAGGAATCACACTTGACTGCTGTGAAGAGAATATTCAGATATCTCAATGGTACCAAAGACTTAGGGCTTTGGTATCCAAGACATTCTATCTTCTCTTTGCATGGTTTTTCAGATGCTGACTTTGCAGGTTTCAAAGTTCATAGGAAAAGTACTTCTGGAACTTGCCAATTTATTGGATCATCTCTGATCAATTGGCACTCCAAGAAACAAAACTCAGTTGCTTTATCAACAGCTAAAGCTGAATATATATCTGCTGGAGCATGTTGTTCAAAATTATTAAGGATTGCTCAATTTGAGGGATCTTGGATTTGATTTCATAAGTATTCCCATCTAATGTGACAACACTAGTGAAATATCTATTACAAAGAATCCAGTACAGCATTCAAGAACCAAGCATATCAATGTCAGACGTCATTTCATCAGAGATCATGGTGAGAAAGGTGATATTGTTCTTGAATTTGTTTCTACTAACATGCATCATGTATATATCTTCACTAAGCCACTGCCAGATGAAAGATTCTCAGTTCTAAGAATGTAATTAGGCAGGCTAAATAAGGATGCATTGGTTTAGGGGGAGCATCAGGTAAGGAAGGTATGCTATTATGTGTTTCAAAGGTTTGAAAGATTTTCAAAGCCTTGAAAATCTATTCAAAGCTTTTGTATTATGTGTTTCATCTTACCAGCGTTTCAAGACCTTGAAACTATGTTCAAAGCCTTGAAAATAAGTCTGATAACTGGTTAGTGAATAATTTTGGATCATTCAGTATTGGGTGCTATCTTTGTAGATATTTTTCTCAATATTGCCGCTACGTTTTTCAAAATTGATTTTCAGCCAAATATAGTATTAAATTATTTATTTCCAACGGCTTCAAAGATTTGAATCTTTGTTGATCATTGCAGGTCTTTTAAGATCTGAAAAATATTGTAGTTTCCTTTTCAAATACAAACTCTCTGAGTATTTATCTCCTTCTCTTCTTCTTCACTCTATATCAAGTCTACCTCTCTTTATTCTTCTCCCAAACCCTAATGAGCACTAGAAGAGCCTCAAACAGAATCAAGATGGTCGGAGGTTCAAAACAGAGTATAGAGAAGAAGAGAAAGACATTAGTGGATGAAGTTCAAGAGATTAGAGGAGACTCCAGTTCTAGAACACCTAGTGGAGAGGCAGTTGCAGAGCTTCCTCTACCTAAGAAGAAAGCTAAGAAGGACGCAACTCCCTCCACAGAAAAGAAGAAGAAAAAGAAAGAGAAAGTTGCTGCAGAGAAGCAACCAAAAACAGAGATATCTAGCCCCAAGAAGTTGAAGAAAAATAAGAAGGCAACTCAAGCTGAAAAAGGGAAAGGAAATGTAATAGAGGAACATCCATAAGACAATGTGGAGAAAGCATTGCAGATATACTCAAAGAATACTGCTCCTGATGAATCTTGGTTCATCTCAAACACTTCAAAAGTTCAGTTGTTAGATGGCTTTGCTTCTAGGCCTATTGCTTTCTGTATCTTGATCAGCATGCTTGTGTTAACTGGAATGAATCTCAATTGCATTACCATGTTAAAGAAAATCTCTTTGTGGTTCATGCTAAATCCTCCTGAGCTAGCATACCCTAGGCTTACCAGACTGTTTTATCTCAACATGAAGCAACTTAAGAATTCCCCACACTTGGTTATCAAGACTGTAGTTGCTGGTGTTACTATGGAGTTGGATCATTCTGAGTTCTCAACTGTTCCAGGCTGTCTCAAGAGGTATGACACACAGAGTCATCCACACAAGAATGAAGCCTTGAAATTGGCCAGACATGAATTCTTTCTACCAAATGTGCCTGCATCATCCAAAAAATTAATACACTCTGTGTTAAATGTTGAAGCTAAAGTGTTATTCACTATATTGATGAGATGCATCTTTCCAAGGGAACATTAAAAGGAGTTGATCACTGAGAGAGTGCTCTACATAACGTATCTGGTTATGCATGGCAATGAGATTGATCTGCAGAAGCATGTAATGGAGCATATGTTGTTCAGCCAAACAGATCAGATAAAGCATCCTTTGCCTTATGCAAATCTCCTAACTATGTTCTTTCAACACCTTGATATTCCTACTGCTGGTGAGGAGTCTATCAATTCTGGAATTGGTGTGCTGAATGAGAAAGCTTTTGAGAAGATTGGAGTGGTTAAGACCAAATAAAAAGTTTGGAAGTTTTATTCTGATTTGACAGAATAAGAGCTGAATGCAAAGAAGTTTGTCAAGCCCAAGACCTTGACCCCTACTTCAATCCAGAATTTCAGCCTCCTGATTTGTCTTCCATCCTTCAGAGACTTGATGGTCTAGAGATGGATAACAGTGAGATGAAATAGAATCAGCATGGGTTTGAGACTGATCTCTCACATGTCAAATACATGGTGGAAACCATTTTTAGAAGCATGACTATGTTTGATGTTCCTGAGGATAAAAAAGGTGCCAAGAAGGGTGGCTCTGACAAGAACTTGCCAAGTGAACTTTCCAACCAGGAAGCTGCTGCTCCAATCAAAGATAAGGCAAGCAGGTGGTATTTGAACAAGCTTCTTAGGAAGGAGATGAAGTAAACAATCCTGAATCAGATGATTTGCTGCTGGGGAAAATGAAGAGGAATAAGAAGAACATGATAAAACTGATGAAGATAGTAAGGAAGAAGAAGGAGATCATGATGGAGATGAAGACCCACCCCTTAATCTTGCCTACTCTTTCTTTCCCATTCCTCTTCTCAAGTTTTATTTTCAAAATTTTCCAGAAACTTATCCAACATCTTCTCATTCTTTTTGATGAAAGTCAAAAAGGGGGATAAAAATCTTAGGTTGTTTTGTTTCTGTTTAGATGACCTATCTTTTGGTCAGTAGGTTTATCTGCAACTTACTTGTAGTTTTTGCTTTTGTTCATTAATAAGTTGGATCGTTTGTAATTACTATGTTATTGTTATTGTGTGAATTGTGTGCTAATCAGTATTTTTTGCAGAAACTAAGAATCAAACAGTTGAGGTTTTGTCTTTCATCAAGGGGGAGATTGTAAGGTCAAAGGTTTCATTGACTTAAAATACTTAGGTATTTCAAGGCCTTGAACTAGTTTCAAAGCCTTGAATCAGGTTTCACAGGTATTACAAGGCTTTGAACCAGGATTCAAAGCCTTGAAACTTTCTGACCTGCATGCATGTTTTGAGGGCGAGTTTCTCTAAACTCTTTTGATCTAATTCCATCCCTCTCACCTCTTTACTTGATGTGTTACTATTTTATGATGAAAGAAAAACTGTTTTGACATATCTAACATCACTTAATCTATTTATTTGACTCAGTTTTGCAGGGAAAATTTGTTTCCTGAATGTGCAGGTTCAGTTTCCTATTATGGCTTTTGCATGAAAGTAAAGATTGGAAGAAGATGATTATGTGATTAATTTGATCTCCATGGCAGCTTCTCAATTTGTTTAAGGAAAAGATCACAACAATATCTCTGAAGATTGTGATCAACTATCTATTGGAGAAGGCTGTTGAAAGAGAGTCAAAGTTTTTGCCTAAAATACAGGAAGTTTTTGGTGAAAATCAGGGGAGATTTGCAGAGTTTAAAACTGTATAAATAGAGCCCAGTTTGAAGCATCAATATACAACATTCAACGGGCATAAAGAGAGACACAATTCTGGATTGACAAGCATCAAAGAAGTTCATCACTCTCACAATCAACTCACAGAAGTTCATTGCATTCTTCACTGCAGTTCTACACTCTAGAGTCTTCTGTATTGTGCTTTATTGGTAGATAATTTCTGTAATACTTCTATATTTCATTCTCAAGGATTTTTCAAGGTGAACAATAGAGAATTTTTAGTTAATCAGTTAGCTACAGAAGGTACTAGATAGGTTAGGGAGAACAACAAGCTGTAACAGAGTAAGAGAACTCTCTGTGCTTGAGATCTAGGGCTTAGCTTTTGATTAATAAGAATTGAGTTGAAAATCCTGCAGGTAGAAGATCCCTGAGGTAGAGACGTAGGTCCAAGTGTACTGAACTCTATAAATACCTTGTCTCTTGCATTCACAGTTCATTTACATACTTAGTCTGTGCAGTATTCAAACTGGTTTGTTTTCAAGGGTTTAAAACTCTTTTCAAGGCCTTGAAAAAGACTTGTCTGTTTCATTTCAAACTGTATTTCAATTCAAAGGCTTGAATTTGTGTTCAAGTCCTTAAACTCCTTTTCTCTTGAACTAAAAACTCTTTTTCTCTACAAGATTTGTAAAAATTTGGCATACTCTATTCAACCCCCCCCCCCTTCTAGAATATATGTGCTGCATATCCATCTGCATACTCCCCTTTCAAAGGAACACTCAAATCCTAACATTTCGATTTACTTGATCCGGTTACTGGTTACCCAATATTTGTTCTTGAGACATTAGAGAATGTCAAATGAAGTTTGAGAGTGCAAAGAATGATAGAGAGTTACTTTGACCCTACTCATGTTCATAGTCATAGGCAAGCTTGCATTGACTACACGAAATTAAATGTTCCATGAATTGACTTCTCCCACATAGGAGTCGCGTGTTGCACATAAATAAATTAGTTTATCTCTATTTCTTGCATTTTTTTTCTTTTCTATTTATATTTTGTAGGTTGCTCTTGGAGGAGGATTGTTGGTGTTTGGTGACCAAAGATGTGTATGAGGTCTCTCTATCCCTTTATCTCTTGCAAAAATTTTGCATGCTCTTCCGTTCTTCACACATTGAGGACAATTAGATATTTTAGTTTGGGAGGGTGGGGGTGGAGTAGTTGTATTGCTTGATTAAATGGTTGCTAGCATGATTTTTCTTTCATTAGATTTACATGAAAAAATAAAAAATAAAAATAAAATAAAAATACAAACAAATTAGAAACTTGAAAAAAAAGATGTTGTGAACCTTTCATGGGAAACATCACTCTTTTCCCGTGTCAAACCATAAATTTTTTTTATTTCTTTGGTATTTTTTTTTTTATTTTAACCTTTCATCTTGAGTCTAGATTTTATTTTCTTCTTTGATAAATTTATTGAGTCTTATGAAGTTTTAGTTGAGTCATTTATTTTGAAAAAAATGAAAATAAGGAGAAAACAAAAAAAAAAGTGCTAAAAAAACTGGAAAAAAATGAAAGGGGGAATTTTCGAAAGCTAGATGTTTTCAAGTGGTGAAATCTCTTAGTCCACGTTCTATTTATTTTTATTTTAATAAGAAATTCTTTACTTATACATAATACATCTAGATCAATATCCCACATTCCACGATCTCATGCGTTCTCACAAAGTGACACACTAAATTTACGTTTCATGTTTAAGTGCTTCACGCTAAGTTAACCACAAAAACGTTGACGTCTTACTACTTTTGAAAAAGGGTGTATTCTCTAAAGCTATTTGAACTCTACAAAAAGAATTTAAGTCTCATTGCTTTTGGCGGTGGAAACTTCTAACCCATTGGAGTGGTGGTGACCAATGACACCCCATGTGATGTCTAAGAAATTGAGGGGTGCCCGGGGATAAATGTTACGTCACCACCTAGATAGCTCCCTTGGTTTAGCTTAAAAAGCCCACTTGCTTGTATATTCCTCTTTTTCGTTGTGGGTGTTGAAGAGCCTTGGATTGGAGGTTGAAAGATGTGAAAAAAAATGTTCATGCTGTAAATCTCAAAAAAATATATGAAATGATGAAAAATTTGCACCACCGCCTATAAAATCCACATAAGGATAATACAAGCCCACAACCACATCCCCCCTTCTAAATAATAGTATTTATTCAACGCTTTAGAGGTCCATCCTACATGGGTGCTTTTGAATAAGTATGAGAATGACTAGTTTAATGTGATCCTTATTTTTTAAGGCATACTTTCTCGCAAATTGGAATTAATTAACAAGTTTTGTGGTTCGCATGAGTCAACTTCTACAAACCACCGCCCACATTTGTATGAGTATATGCTTAGACGTCCATGGGCTTCTTTCTTAATCTTTGTAGACTGAATTTATTTAAGGAAACATTTGTGCGTGATTCTTTTTCCCCCATCAGAATTTTTTAAAATTAGTTAGTAGTTCTTAGGATTTCATTTCTTTGAGTTGTCACTTAGGATAGATAAAGTGTGCGTTTATAAATACTTGAGTCTAGTTTAGAATTGATTCAATCCTTTTCTAGTAGAGTGTGTGCCTCCCCTGATTGGTTCTTCACCAGTTTACTATATTTATCGCTCTCTTTGCTCGAGGACGAGCAAAAGGCTAGTTGGTTGTGGTGGATGTTAAGGATTGTAAATTTCACATTTTAGTAGGTTATTGAATTCTTCTTAACTTTCTTTTAAGTGTAATTTGTTCATTATATCCCTATTTCTAGACTTATGCTTGTCTTTGCAGTTTTGGTTGTTTTTCTCTTGTTTTGTAGGCAAAGATGTGCTTTGGAAAGCAAGAGGCTGCATTGGGGGAGTTTGAAAGATGAACTAAAGAGATTTAGAGGGCCAATAGACTTGAAGAAGGTATTTGGAGTGCTTGATTAGAAGATCATTGAAGATTTGAGAGGCCAAGATTGAAGACAAAGCAAGTCAAGAGGTCAAATTGCCAGTCAAAAGTGAAGTGAAGGGCCTAATAGAAAAGATTTCAACGGAATTAGGGCTAAAATGCAAGATTCCAAACGTTTTAAGGGATGCAATGTAGAGTTCAAAACGGATTCGGGGTGAAATTGAAATTGTCCGAACGTTTTGGGAGGAGTTGGGGGCATTTTGAAGCCCCCATCAAACTAGATGGGGCCAAATTGCAAGCCAAAACAGCTAAGCACCAACCACGTCTTCTCTCTCCCGATGCTACATGGATGACGAAAACCGAGGAAGCTTTATTGAAGCGTCGACGAAGCTCGAACCAGCCCACAAATCCGAACCAAACCTTCACCAAATTGGGCGAAATTGGTACCAAAATGATCCCTAGCCCACGCTCTATCTACTGCACTCCTAAACTCGACCCAAGAACAACAGAAAAGAAAATCGCCAATTTCACCTAGGGTTCATGAGGTGGATGAAAATCAACGATTTAGGGCATTTGAGTTGTATTAAAGGGCGGAGATCATCTCTTGGAGGCCACGAAAGAAATTCCCAGCCTCTATATAAATCCAAGTCAAAGATGAAGAAAGGGGGCTATTCCACCTCTGTCTTAATATGGCGAAGCTCTGTCTCTCTCTCTCCTCTCTCGTTTCTGAAAATGTTTGGGTCTGTTCTTGGTGATTCCGAGCTCTCTCTTGAGCTAATCCGGAGCGAAGAACAGATCAAATTGAGAGAGGGGTGGTTGTTCATCACTTTCTGGTCATTTTTTGACTGATTTTCTGGGTTAAACTCAGTTGCTGTGTTATTGATTTTTTGGGTTAGTTAGCTTCTGTAAGTATGATGTAGTGAAGCATTACTTCAAGTTCTGGTAGTTTTGTTCTTCATTTAGTATCAAACTTTTGTTCTTGGTTGGATTTGAAGAGTATTCTTGTGAAATTGTGGGTTAAGCTTGAATATAATGAAAATCTTCATGAATATGCTTGATATCTCTTGTGTTTCTATTTTGAGGCTAAATGTGTTGTTGGATTTGTTGGTGATCCTAGTTGATTCATGAAACTTGAATACATTTGTGCTTTGTGTTTTGATGTTTGAGGGATTGAATTCTTGAGTTCTATGAGTTGAATAGGAATCTCTATTGTGGCTTGATTGAGTATGTGGACTTCAACCGAAATTGGCACACTTAATGCTTGAGGCAACATTTATTTGGATTTCTCCATTTGAACTCATGAATTGAACTCTCAAGAAAATGAGTTGGTTGTTGAATTCGGGTTACATGAATCACTAAGGGATCCAATTGATCCAACTTCTCTCTTGTAAATTCTACAAACACTTTTGAAATCTCTTTTTATTTTCCTAGTTGTTTACTTATTTGCTTTAGTTGTATCATTAACTCCTTGCTCCATCAAGTTTAACTTGGTGGATTTTGAAGCTTGGCTAGCTTAAAAGCCTCAGAAATCTACTTTCATCACACTAGTTAGCTTTAGCTTAGCTTGTAGATTGTTTCTTGCTAATTAAGTGTGATATCTCTCTTTTCCAATTCTTGTGGAAATCGAAACCGGACTTACCCGGGTACTACTTGGAACGATATTCATATACTTTAGAATTATATCAACAAAAATCCCTCAAGTAAATATTAAGTTTCTGCCTTCTTTTGCGTATCACTCGTCATGACCATCAACTAATTAAGTGTGGCCTTGCCAAAGCAAGGCACATTTATTTCTCGACAATGTGGCATGATGGCATAAGCAAGTAATATGCAAGTGCTACCCAAAAGATCTAACTTAACTAAGCTACTTCAATAGGATTGAAAGATTAGAGGCAAGGAAATTGGGATTATCTATAAGATAGATAAATAGAGTGACATAGGGTGCGATTGGAAGAAGTTCCTACCTAAATAACCAATTCTAGGGTGACGTGCCAATGCAGGCTCAAAGAGGAGGTGAAATATGGATCTTGGCCCACTATAGAATATATATGATATTTTCCACATCAATGGTGAAGGTTATTAATCCGAGAAAAATAGTGGGAGATATGTTTAATAAATTAAGTCCTTGTAAATATAGTACAACGTCACGATATTTGCATAATCCTTTTTCTGTTTAATTCATATGGCATTAAACAAACAAACTCAACTTTATCGCTACGATATGTCCTTGAGAAGGACAAGTTGTCAGGAATCACTTTTCTAGACTGGTATAAAATTGAGAATTGTTCTAAAAAAAAACCGAAACGTTGTTTATCCTAGAGCATAAAGTTTCCTTCAACCAACTACCACAACACACTAAAGCCTAATGGAAGGAGCATCAAAGAATTGTTCTTTGGATGTGACTTGCCTCATGTTAGCCACCATGAACTCTGATCTTTGGAAGTAAGATGAGAACCTGGAGGTGTATATATGATCACACATTTAAAAGAAGCTCTTTTCAAGAGCTGGCTAAACATGAAAGATTTGAAGTGTTGCTCCATTTTTAATTTTACCTTCTCTTGCTTAGCACTCGCCATGATCATGATGTAATGAAGTTCGGGCTTGCCAAAGCAAGGCGACTTGATTCATTAAGATGTGACGGGACGTCACAATCTAGTAATGTGTGACTGCTGAAGCAAGAGGTCAAACACAACTAAGCCATTTAAATAGGATTGAAATCTTAGAGGTTGGGAGATATCTATGAGATAGATAGAGAATAACGAGTTATTCGCCCAATTGGACCAAGAATTGCATTGGATGCAATTAGAATATTAAAGCTTTCTTCATTGGCAATACTCAATATGATTGAGAACCGCTGAACAAAGTGCTAATAAGGGAAAAGGCAAAACCATATTGATGGTTAAAGGGTAACAGGCAAATGGTTTGCCAAGAACCCCAACAGTATAAGAAAGTTAGTTGCTGAAACCAAGTTGACTTTAAGACCATAAAGGTGGTATAGTGGAAAGGAAACTACTCAAAGTACCTGGAAGGAAGTAAGGAAGGAATTGTGAGTTCCACTTAAGGTATAATTTGACATTGTGCCTATCTCATCATCATAATTATTTGATACTAGATGAGGATCTCACATTTATAGAAATCTGCATGATCTCAAGAAAAGAAGACAATTTGATAAGGAAGAGATACACCTACACATGGGGCAGTGAAGCAGGGGTTGCTGAATTAGCCGTAGGAAATTATCTATACTTTTGGAATTATTCATGAAATATACAAATACGATTATGTCCCTTCTATGAGTAGGAACATTAACTCAGTTTCTTGTATGCACAAGAAAATCCTATTTATCAGAATAAAGGAAAAAGGTTGTTCCATTTATTTTGGTGATATGCATTATTGTAATGCACTTCTGTCTAATGGATTGTATATCCTTGATCATAATTTCATCTATAACGTAAATACCACGAGATTTGCATATAATGATATGAAACTCACTTAACTTTAGCATTGATGTTTAGGCCACATGAATGAGAGATACATTTCAAGATTCCATATGGATGGACTTCTTGACTCATATGATTTTGAATCATATGAGAGATTTGAGGCTCGTTTATTGGGAAAGGATATGATCTTTTCGGACTCAAACATATAGATGTATGTGGACCACTTAGCACAAGTGCTAAATATGGTTTTCAGTACTTCATCATGTTTACTGATGGCATCAGAGAAATATGAATTTGTGTATCTTATGAAGAAACAAATCAGATCCTTTGAAAATTTCAAAGAATTCAAGAATGAAGTAGAGAACTAGTTTGGCAAAAGTATCAAAGCTCTACGTTACGATCAAGGAGTCGTGAGTGTTTAAGCCAATAGTTTGAGCATCTAAGGGAGTATGGGATGTGATCCCAATCCACTCTACCTATAACACGACTATGGAATGGCGTATCTAAGAGGAGAGATTGGAACTTATTGGACATGGTTCGTTCCATGATGTGTCAAACAGAACTTCTAGTTTACTTTTCGGGCCATGCTCTATTTACAGCAATTTTTCCCTTAACCTTGATCCATCAAAATCAGTTATGAATAACACCATATATTATATGGACTAGGACGTGTCCTAGTTTGTCATTCATAACGATTTGAGGTTGTGAAGTTCATGTAAAGTGTTTACGGTCAAATAAACTTGGACCAAATTCGGATAAATGTATTTTGTGAAATATCCTAAAGTAAACAAAAGGATATTATTTCTACAATCCAATCGAGAAAAAATTATTTGTTTCTCGAGCTGTTGTACTTCTAGATAGAGATTGTCTCTAAAAGAAACAGTGGGAGGACAGTAGAACTTGAAGGAGTTCAATAACCACAAAAGAACATTAATCATTTGATAGAACATGAGCAGGATCACAAGATGTTGTGGAGCAACCTGCTCAAAAAACACAAGAACCTCATAGGTCAGGTAAGATATGTCAAGGGGCTAGAGAAATATGGATTTTCGTGACGGAACCCGATGATGCATTGCTCATATGATGAGCCTACAACCCATGAGGTGGCCACAAGTGGTCCACACTCTTAAAAATGGCTTGGAGCCATGAGATACGAAATGGATCCATGTATACCAACGAAGTATGGATTTTTTTTGAAACCACCTAAAATGGTAAGACCCATAGGGTGTAAGTGAATTTTAAGAAAACTAACATGAAGGGTAATGTGATTACTTTTAAGGGACGATTGGTGGCTAGGTTACCTGTGAGTTCATAGTATAAACTACGGCAAAAAAAATTCCCTAGTTGCGATGCTTAAGTCCATTTGCATCTTTCTTGCAGTTGTAGCTTGCACAATTTGGCAGATGGATATAGAAAACTCCTTGAAGATGTGTATGACACACCTAAAGGATTTTTCGATCTAGATCATGCCCAAAAGGTGTGTATGTTGCAGCGATCTATCTATAGATTGAAGCAAGATTTAGGAGTTGGAATCTCCGGTTCAATGATGCAATTAAAGAGTTTGGTTCCATCAAGAATTAAAATGAATTTTGTTTTTACAAGAAGGTTAGTGGGAGAAAAATATATTTCTGGTCTTGTATGTTGCTGACATACTGTTCATCGGGAATGATGTCCCTACTCTGCAATTTGTTAAAGATTGGATAGGGAATCGGTTTCAATGAAAAGACTTAGGCGAAGCAACCTATAAAGATCTATGGAGATAGATCAAGAAAATTTTCCAGCTTAATTCAAAGTACATATATTGACAAAGTTGTTGAAACGGTTCAACATGAAAGAATATGGATTCTTACCTATGTCACATGGAAGTCTTTCGAAGGCTAATTGTCATTCCAATTAGGTTGAGAAAGGATCGTATGAATAAGATTCACGAGATACGCCATGTTATGTACTAGGCCAGACATGTCATATGAGCATGACATGAAGATACCAGTCATATCCAGATGGGAGTCATTGGAAAATTGTCATGAATATCCTTAAGTAGTTGAGAAGCACTAGGGATGAATTCTTGATATATGGTGGATAGGAAGGGTTCACTGTAAAGGGTCACACTGATGCGAACTTCCAATCCGACTAAAATGATTCCAGATTATTGTCAAGTTTTGTGTTTTACCTTAATCGAGGAACTTTAAACTGGAAGGAGTTCTATGCAAGATTCAGTTGCCGATTCTATCACAGAGGACTGAGTAAATTACTGCATTAGATGCACATACTCGGAATATTCGATCTCAATTGATTGTCGATAGAGGAGATATGAATATATGCAAAGTACCATCAGATGTCTCTCTTACCTTGCGCAGCGAAAGCGTGAAGGCAGCGCTAGATCAGTAGGCATATGATGCACCAAATTGACTCTAGTGCTAGTGGAAGAATGTTGGAATCGTTCCCTAGAGGCAATCAATTTATCGTGACACATATTTGGACTTACTATTCACTGTGTTATCGATACGGATATATGTTAACATGAACGAAGTCCTTATAATATAAATGTTATACTCTTACATACCCCTAGTCGAGTACTACAATTAATTAGGACGAGTGTATTGCATCGAGACTAGCATGTGAGTAAATTCATATGGAGATATCAAGTCTAACACATGCGTACGCATTTGGAGTAATGGTGTACTAGATTGACCCGCCATGAGAAGGCTACATGGGAGTTACGTTAAAGTCACAAGCGCTTCTCATAGTGACAATGGTGTTGTGATTCTTAGACTTGAAGTCACAAGATACTCTAGTTGCGAATTATCATGTTTTGACATCGTCAAACGTTACACTGTGACTGGGTAACTATAAAAGCGATAATCAGACATGATATGAAGCAAGATTAGAGATGGTAGTGATGTATATAGGATTTCTCCCTTCCACATAAAGGGAGTAAATATCCACGGCCACTCGATTAGTGAGACTTAGGGAAACGCATGGCCATGCTAAAATAAATCAATATGAGATATTGGTGTTATTTGTTTATCTAAGTCTACTCACAGATCGAGAAACTATGGATTTGATATACAAGTGTGACACTCCATGTTTTGTGTCCAATCTAGATAGATGAGACAAAGGGATTATACAGCACGGTAACATTGGTCACAGATTTTAGTCAGATCACTGATATTCCTATTACTTGGGTAGCATTGATGTATTGCTAGATGCCTCTCAATGTTTGTAATAATTGTTACTACTGCCAACGTAATAGGAGTCCATAGGGTCACACACCAAAAGGATTAGATTGGAAGTAGATGTTAATTAGTTGGACTAATTAAGAGTTAAAAGAATCAAGGATCAAAGTGCAACAGCATGCATATTTAGTGGGAATAAATAGCAAACTGGACTAAAACAAAAGTTAATCCAAACTGTTGGATTTAATTAGAAGTGGGACAATTTTATAATTAATGGAGAGTTATTAATTATAAAAGAATAAGTCTAGCCCTAATTTCAAGAGTGATAAGTCTGAAGCTCATGGATACTATGATATGCAAATACAGACAGAGAGCTTAGCGCCTTGATGATGAAAGTCAGAAACACAAGCATAAGAAATTACTGTAGCAGTTCTTGTATTCTGTATTTGTCTAACTATTTTGTGCAGGTTATGTTTTGATGATGATTAGTTTAGTTATATAGTTATATTCAGTAATCTATATTCTAAGAGGATCACTGCAGGATTAGATTGGATTGAAAATCCAATACACATTCTAGAGAAGTTAGTAGACAAAGCTTCAAAGCCTTGAGATTTTCAAGTTACTCTTTACTGCTAAGTTCTTCTAACCATCTTTCTGTGTGCAGATGGATTCAGTGTCGCTTGGATGTTGTTACATGCTGATTATTGTCTATTATTGGTGACACTATATTAGGTATTAGATATATTCATGAGATTGAATATAATTGTTAACTCATAACTTTCAGCAGACAAGTCTAGCATGATTATCTCTTTATTGGTTAGCTGCTGTTTCAAGCAGATCTCTTTGTTAGATTGTATTGTTATTTGTTTCATCTTGTTTGCTAAGTATTTGCAGGTTTGTTGGACTCTCCAAGGTCCATAAACAGATCAGCAATGTACTCAAATTGAGCTGTTAACAGGAGCTTACCAGATAGGAGATGTTTTAGGAATTTTTTTCCTGAAATCTCTCAAGTTAGTTGCAGACTAAAACAGCTAGCTAAGTTTGAATCGCAGATACAATTTAGAGACACAGAGGTCATATTTTTTAGGAGGGCAAGAATCTGGAAATATCAAATACATACAACTCTTCAAATCATTAAGGGGGTCAATTTAAGCAGTCTGAAGATCACTCAAATCCAGAAGAACTCTTACAGGCTTTAAATAGCTTATTCTTTCTGAGTTCTTCTCTCTGTAATTAATTGTATCATCTTTTATGTATTTCTAAACCTCACTAAACTTAGTAGTTTGGTTGTTCAAGTGAACAACAAGAGGTTATTATTGTTTCAACAGGTTGTAGCTTGTAACTAGATAGGTTGGAAACCACAAGCTGTATAAGTTTAAGGTAGCTCACTTTGGCTTGAGATCTAGGGTTAAATCTGGGTGATTAATAAGAAGTTGTGTTTGAATCGTGGTGGGATTAGATCCCTCAGGCAGAGACTAGGTCCAATTATGACTGAACTCTGTAAAATATATGTGTCCTTGCTATTTACTTTTGCTGCATTTACATACAGTTTTTATTGGAAGCTTCTAAGCTTTGGAGCTTTCCAACTCTCAAAGCTTTGAAGCCTCTATACTCTGATGTTATATCTTTCAGCTTCTCAAATCTATTTCAAAACTTTGAGATATCAACAACTTGTTGTACTTAAGTTTCAAAAACTTGAGTTTTGGCAAAAGCTAGCATACTCAATTCATCCCCCCCCCCTTCTAGATTGTTGTTTTACCTGTTTACACCTGCATTACACACTTTTTATTGGTATCAGAGCTTTGGGTCACAGTTTAAAGATCTAACAATCTTGTGACAATGAGTTTTTTAGGTGAAGGAGGATTCTCACAGGGAAGGGCATCTAATAGACCTCCATTATTCTGTGGTGATAACTTTGTGCATTGGAAGGCATTGATGAAAATGTTCATCATAGATCAGGACATGGAACTATGGTCTATTATTGTGAGTGGGCCAAACCTATTCTGCACCACTATTGATGGTTTAGAAATGTCAAACCTGATGAAGATCTCTCAGTTAGTGAACTGGAAAAGGTATCAAAAAATTACAAAGCTTTGAACTTATTGTATCGTGCTCTTAGTGCAGATGAGTTCAACAAGGTATCCAACTGCAAGAATGCAAATGAGATCTGGGATAAGTTGACTATTACCTAAGAAGGAACTAGCCAAGTCAAGTAGACAAAGATTAATATCCTTTTGAGGCACTATGAGCTGTTTAAGATGAACTCTGACGAGTCCGTCAAAGATATGTTCAAAAAAAATATTGATATTGTGAACAACTTGGAATCTTTGGGAAAAGTATTCTCAAATGAAGAAAAAGTAAGGAAGATTCTCAGAAGCTTGCCTAAAGCCAAATGGGAGCCCAAAACTACAGTTATTGAAGAAGCTCAGGACTTAAGAATTTTGGAACTGGATGATCTGCAAGGAAAGTTGCTCACTCATGAGATCTCTATGAAGGAGGTTAATGGTGAAATGAGTGACAACATAAAGAATATGGCACTCAAGGCAAAAGACAATGAAAAATCCCAAAGCCTTGAACCACAGAAAGATGATGATGATGATGAGGAAGCCTTAGCCTTGATTTCCAAAGCCTTGGCCAGAATTCTCAAGAAAAAGAGGAACTCTGGAAACAAGGATCAAAACAAATAAAAGTTCAGATCCTCAACTAGCAAGGATCAGAATAGTAAGTCCTCATCACAATAATATAACCTGAAGTTATGATTGCTATGAATGTGGAGATGCATATCACTTGGTGAGAGACTTTCCTCAAAAGGAAAAGAACAGACAATTCTCAAAGAATGAAGATGACAACAGAAGGAAGAAAGCAATGGTGGCTTCATGGAGTGATTCAGACTCTTCAGACTCAGACTCTGATGATGAGCAAGACAATCTCTTTTTAATGGCTGGACATCAAGAGAACCATTCCACTGAGAAACCTATTGATGACATGGTAAAAAATCTTTTATCTAGTCCTTCTGATGTGTTACCTTAAATCCTCAAAAGTATGTTTTGAAATGAGGAGAGTTACAGGAATGAGATTGACTCTTTAAAAATGAAGGTTCATGAGCAGGAAAAAGAAAACTTAGATCCGGTTTTTCAGAATATATGTCTTGAAGCTACTAAGTTAAAAATTGATAGTGACTGCAAAGCCTTGGACAGTAGATTCAAAGCTTTGGAATCACAAGTCAAAGAAGTAGTAGATCGAAACACTATTTTAATTAATAAGTTTTTTGATCTAAAAAATAATTCTGATGATTTAGAACAAAAAAACACTACATTGACTAGTAAGCTTCAAGAATCCAAGAAAATTCTTTCAACTTTTTCTAGCTCAGAACAGAAGTTAAGTCTCATGCTTGGAGGAAGTTTGTTGTCTGTTCACAAGAGTTGGATATAATCAAAATTTTCCAAGAAAAAGCGAAACCACATTTGTGAAAGCAGGAAGCAGACATTCACCAAAGTGTCATTATTGCTGTAAAATTGGACATGTAAAAGTAACTTGCCCCTTTAGAAGGACATAACTTCACATAATGAGGAACACCTATCCTTATCAGCTTAAGGGACAAGTGAAACAGATTTAGGTTCCAAAAGGAGTTAGACCACCTAATATGGTTGACTCTGAGTATGAATCCAAATTCTACACTTGGTCTAATAGTCTGTTAAGGCATTGATTGATTTTTTGCAGGATGTCACCAAAGCTTTGAAAGATCATAAATGGATATTGGATGTTCCAGGCATATGAGTGGGAAGAAATCTTTATTCTCAGAACTGAAAGAACAATCAGAGGGAACATTCACACTTGGTGGCAAAGCAAAGTGAAACATAATTGGTATTGGAAGTGTTTGTTACAATTCTGCATATTCAATTTCTCATTTTTATTTAGTTGATGGTCTTAAGTATAATTTGTTGAGTATTTCTCAGCTTTGTGACAAAGGTAATAAGGTTGTCTTTGACAAGGAGAAATGTGTGGTGCAAGATGAGTAATCAGGAAATTGCATTCTCATTGCTCCTAGGTCACATAATGTTTATGCACTGTGTACTGATAAATTTGCAGGTGATAGTCTAAAATGTCTCAAAGATTTGAAGGATGACTCAAAACTATGGTACAGAAAGCTTGGTCATATAAGCATGCATTCTTTGAACAAACTCATCTGAAAAGATCTGGTGAGGGGATTACCAAACCTTAAATTCAAAGATAATGAGTTTTGTAAAGCATGCATTCAAGGTAAGCAAACCAGAAGCTCATTCAAGCCAAAGAATTTTGTAAGTACCTCCAGACCCTTAGAAATGCTGCATATGGACTTGTGTGGTCCTATGAGGGTTCAAACACCCAGAGGTAAGAGATATACGCTTGTTGTATTTGATGGTTACTCTAGATATACTTGGGTTTTGTTTATTAGAGAAAAGTCTGAAGCATTGTCTGAATTTTCTAAACTTTGTAAGGAGCTTCAAACTTTGAAAAACTTACCTGTTGCATCTATTAGAAGTTATCATGGTAGGGAATTTGATCAACTTGATTTCTATTTATTTTGTGCAAAGTATGGCATATCACACAACTTTTTTTCACCTAGAACTCCTCAGCAAAATGGTGTAGTTGAGAGGAAAAATAGGACTCTGGAAGACATGTCTAGAACCATGTTACTTGAAAGTAATTTGCCAAAGTCTTTGAGGGCAGAAGTTGTTAATACTGCCAATTATGTGCTCAATAGATGTTTGATGAGGCCAATTTTGAAGAAAACCCCTTATGAACTGTTTAAAGGCAGTAAGCCTAGTGTTGCTTACTTTAAGCCTTTTGGATGTACTTGTTTTGTGCATAACAATTGCAAAGATAATCTTGTTAAGTTTGATGCTAGAAGTGATGAAGGTGTGTTTCTTGGTTATTCTCAAACCAGCAAAGATTATAAGGTTTACAATAAGAGTTCTAAAATTGTAGAGGATAGTATGCATGTTTTTTTTATGAAAGTACTGATGATTCTATGAGTGGAAGTTTTGCAGATCTTAGTTTGAATAAATATGAGGCTGATGAAGATCTTGAGAAAGTTAGCAAGAGCAAAACTAAGCATCAAAAACTTTCAGAAGAATCTCAAGGCCTTGAACCCCCTGCTGAGCCAAAATCTCAAAGCCTTGAGACAGAGATTGGAAGGAAATATGATGCTCCTTCTACTTTATCAAGAACTCAAAGCCTTGAAGGTCCATACACTGGGACACCCAGAAAGAAGTTCAAATATCTCTCAGATCATCGTGCTGAGAATATTAGATCAGATCCAACAACTGGAACTCAAACAAGAGGTCAATTGACAAATCTATGTGCGCTCAGTATTTTTGTATCACTCATTGAGCCCAAAAATGCAAAGGAAGCAATAGAGGATGCAGATTGGATCATTGCAATGCAGAATAAGCTGAATGAGTTTGAAAGGAAGAAGGTCTAGAATTTAGTTCCTAGACCAAAAGATCAATCAGTGATTGGAACAAGATGGGTGTTCAGAAACAAGCTTGATGAAAAAGGTAAGGTTGTGAGAAACAAAGCAATACTGGTTGCACAGGGATACAATCAAGAGGAAGGTATTGATTATGAGGAAACATTTGCCCCTGTTACAAGATTTTTCAAGTCTAATGTGCAGGGAATTTGAAATGAGCTTGATGTGAGAACTTAATTTCTTTCTTGGACTTCATGTACATCAAATGAAGAAAGGATTTTTTGTGCATCAAGGAAAATACACCATGGACTTGTTAAACAAGTATAACATGTCACAGTCCAAGGTTGCAAAGACTCCTATGAGTTCATCATTGTCTTTAGACAAGGACACAACTGGTAAGAGTGTAAATCTGAAAGAATATAGAGGTATGATTGGTTCACTTTTGTATCTAACTGCTAGTAGACCAGATATTATGTTTAGTGTGTGCATGTGTGCAAGGTTTCAGGCTGATCCTATAGAAAGTCATTTAATTGATGTAAAAAGGATTTTTAAATATTTGAATGGAACCAAAGACTTGTGGCTTTGGTATCCAAGGAGGACTAATTTTCTGTTGAGTGCATATTCAGATGCAGAATTAGCAGGTTACAAAGTAGACAGAAAGAGTACTTTACTTCTGGATGTTGTCAGTTTCTTGGATCTTCATTGATAATTTGGCATTCAAAGAAGCAGTATTCAGTAGCATTGCCAACTGCAGAAGCTGAATATATTGCAGCTGGAGCTTGCTGTTCACATGTTTTATGGATTGCACAGCAGCTAAGAGATCCTGGATATGATTTCATAAATGTGCCAATTAACTGTGACAATACAAGTGCCATTTCAATATCAAAGAATCCAGTTTATCACTCAAGGACAAAGCATATAGATGTGAGACATCATTTTCTTAGAGATCACACAAAGAAAGGTGACATTGTTCTATCTTTTATTTCTACTTCTAATAAATTAGCTGATATTTTTACTAAACCATTGACAGATGAGAGGTTTGCATCCTTAAGGCTTGAATTGGGTATGTTAAACAAGGATGCATTGGTTTAGGGGGAGTAATCAGTCACTATGTGTAGTATCTGTGATTTCAAAGCCTTGAGATTATATTTTCTGGAGCCTTGAAAATATAGCTCAAAGCTTTGAAGTTTCTGTATAACTCTGAAACTTCTCAAATCTTTGAACTACTTTTTCATTGCTGTGATGAGTGGATTTGCATTATCTTTAAAAAATGGATCATGAAAAATTTTGTGTTATCTTTTTAGATAGTTACATAATCTTTTCAAAAGTTCAGAGATTTGTTCAAAATATCTACAAATATCTTGAAAATCTTCTCAAATCTTTTTGCATGCAAATCTCCTACCTTTAGTCAAACTCTCTACCTACTTAAGCCAGCTTCAGTACTTATTTTCTTTCATTCTCTACTTCAATCTCTTCGTCTCTATCTCTCTCTCTCTTACCATTCTCTCAATTTCTCAAACCCTACCAAAATGGAGATAAAATCCGAAAGAATCAAGCAGCTAGGTCAGACCTCCAACAAGAGGGTGAAGAGAAAAGCTAACAGAAAGATCACCATTCATGGATCAGACTCAGAAGACACGGCTAGTGTTCATGAGACCTCACCCCCTGCAAAGAATACCAAGAAAGGGAAGGAGGTTCAAGAGGAAACTAGGGCTAGGTCAGATTCAGAATCTGCAACAGAGGAGGTGGTGAAAGAAAAGGGGAACAAGGATCAGGAGGAGGAGTCAAGCAAGAAGAAGAAAGAGGTGATTGCTGGGAAAGAAAAGAAGAATGTATCTTCTACAAAGGAGAAGAAGACTGGTGACAAGAAATCGGAAAGAAACACGAGAGAATAAGGGTGAAGAAACCACTGAGAAAAAGAGGGTGAAACACAGTGCAGTAAAAACCAAGAAAGCCACAAACTTTGGTAAGAGTCTCTTTCTTGAATATTGGTTTGTTAATACTGATGTCAAGAAGGTTTGGATGGATGGGTATGCATCTTCAAAGGTTTATTTTTATAGTATGATCAATTCTGATATTGGAGATTCTAGATTTAGACTACATAAAGAACTTGAGAAATTCATCTGTTGGAAGTATGTTAAACCCACCCTCAGAAGCTTACCCTAGATTAACCTGACTGTTCTATTCGAACCTGGTACAAGAGCTTGATGATAGAGATAGATATATCCTAACCTCAAAGGTGGCTGGAGTGGATATCAGGTTAGATCACATGATGTTATCCAATGTCTTGGGAGTGCCTAGAATGTATAAGGTTGGTGACTACCCTGATAGGAAAGATATCCTGGAGAAAGCCAAATTCATGTTTTTCTTGGAGGGAACCACTTGTGAACCCAAACAGCTAACACATTTTGTGTTCAACTGTGAAGCCAAAATCCTTTTTTCCATTATCATAAGGTGTGTGGTACCCATGGAATACTCCAAAGAGTTGGTAACAGACAAGGTTTTAGTCCTGATGTACTTTATTTGTCAAGGGTTTGAGATAGACCTTCCTACTGTGGTGATGGAACACATGGTTTACTGTGGGACTAGGACTAGAAACCACTCTCTACCCTATGCCAATCTTTTACCACTGTTTTTCAAACATTTTGGAGTGTCTTTCAAGGATGAAGAAAAGATTACTACTGTTTTTGGGGTAGTTGATGAAGCATCCCTTCAAAGGATTGGGATTGTGAATACTGCTGAGGGAAAGTGGAAGTTTTATTCAGAGTTAAGTTCTAAAGAGCTAAAAGAAAAGGAGTTTATCAAACCTAGAGCTGCTTCAACACCTAAGGTGCCTGGTCATCTGGATTTCTCAAAGATCATAGAAAGGGTTGAAGTTCTGGAAGATGGTGTAGAAGACTTGAGACAGGGATTGTTTGATTTATCCAATAATCTGACTAAGTTCAAAGGTATGGTGCTTAACAAGCTTGACCTGATCATCAAAGGTTTGGATCTAGAGAAAATACATTCTTCAGAAAGCAGAGAGACCAGTATTGATTCAGAAGAAGTTCTGGGAGAAGCTCTCAAGAAACAGAAAAAGAAGAAAGGTATTCATGTTGTTCTGACATCAAAGGCTCTCTTTGATCAGTCTGATGAAGAGGCAGAAGATGAGGAAACTGCTGCAAAGAAAGCTGAACAGGAAGCTGTTAATCTGGACAAGTTGGTTGATGAGTTTGTTGAGAAGATGCACACTGAGGAAGCTCAAGGAAAGAAGCCTGAAGAGCAAGGAGAGCCAGCTGAGGGAGAGGCAGAAGATGCAGAAGTCTCAGAAGAAGAACAAGAAGAGACTCAGGGCAAAGGCAAAGGAGCAACAAAGTCTACAGGATCTTCAAAGCCTTGAACCTCACCTATCTCTACTTTCTATTCTCTTCAGTTCTGAATCTTAGGCTAATATTTTTTTAAAAAAAAAAAAAAAAAAAAAAAAAAAAAAAAAAAAAAAACTCTGAACATATCCAACATTTTCTTCAACTCTTTTGATGAAAGTCAAAATGGGGGAGAAGATTATGTTTTTTAGTTTCATGTTTTTAGGATGTTTAGTATCTACTTTTAGGATTTGTAATAAATTGTGGATCTGATGATGTTTGTCTATTCAATTCTGTGGGTTTTTAAATTTTTTCAATTTATGTTCTGTGAGTCATTTACTGTTGTTTGTAAGTTGCAGGATTTCAATTGTTCAGATAATGTGTTTTGTCTTTCATCAAGGGGGAGATTGAAAATTCTGAAGCTCATGGATACAATGATATGCAAATACAGGGAGAGAGCTTAGCTCGTTGATGATGAGAGCTAGAAAAACAAGCATAAGAAATTGCTAAGTACCAAAGATTCAAAGTTTTGAGTTACAGTAGCAGTTCTTGTATGCTGTATTTCTCTAACTATTTCGTGCAGGTTTTGGTTATATTTTGATGATGATTAGTTTAGTTATATAGTTATATTCAGTAATCTCTATTCTAAGAGGATCACTGCAGGATTACATTGGATTGAAAACCCAATACACATTCTGGAGAAGTTAGAAGGCAAAGCTTCAATGCTTTGAGATTTTCAAGTTACTCTTTACTGCTAAGTTCTTCTAACCATCTTTCTGTGTGCAGATGGATTCAGTGTCACATGGATGTTGTTACATGCTGATTATTGTCTATTATTGTTGACTCTATATTGGGTATTAGATATATTCATGAGATTGAATATAATTGTTAACTAATAACTTTCAGCAGACAAGTCTAGCATGATTATCTCTTTATTGGTTAGATGTTGTTTCAAGCAGATCTATTTGCTAGATTGTATTGTTATTTGTTTTATCTTGTTTGCTAAGTATTTGCAGGTTCGTTGGACTCTCTAACGTCCATAAACAGATCAGCAATGTACTCAAATTGAGCTGTTAACAGGAGCTTACCAGATAGGAGATATTTTAGGAATTCTGTTCATGAAATCTCTCAAGTTAGTTGCAGACTAAAACAGCTAGCTAAGTTTGAATTACAGAGACTATTTAGAGACACAGAGGTCGTATTTTTGAGCAGGGTAAGAATCTGGGAAGATCAAATACATACAGCTCTTCAAATCATTCAGGGGATCAATACAAGCAGGCTGAAGATCACTCAAATCCAGAAGAACTCTTCTAGGCTTTAAATAGCTTATTCTTTCTGAGTTCTTCTCTCTGTACTTAATTGTATCATCTTTTATGTATTTCTAAACCTCACTAAACTTAGTTGTTTGGTTGTTCAAGTGGACAACAAGAGGTTCTTATTGTTTCAACAGGTTGTAGCCTGTAACTAGATAGGTTGGAAACCACAAGCTGTATAAGTGTAAGGTAGCTCACTTAGGCTTGAGATCTAGGGCTAAATCTGGGTGATTAATAAGAAGTTTTGTTTGAATCCTGGTGGGATTAGATCCCCTCAGGCAGAGACTAGGCCCAATTGTGACTGAACTCTGTGAAATATCTGTGTCCTTTCTATTTACTTTTGCTGCATTTACATACTGTTTTATTGGAAGTTTCAAAGATTTGGAGCTTTCCAAGTCTCAAAGCTTTGAAGCCTCTATACTCTGCTTTTATATCTTTCAGCTTCTCAAATCTATTTCGAAGCTTTGAGATATCAACAGCTTGTTTTACGTAAGTTTTAAAACTTGAGTTTTGGCAAAAGCTAGCCTACTCTATTCAATCCCTCCCCCCCCCCCCCTTCTAGAGTATTGTTTTACCTGTTTACACCTACATTTTCGAAGAGGATGAAAAAAATTTAGCAAGAGAAGGAGACACAAGAGTAGGCCGCCCCTAGTAGCCGGCGACACAAAGGAAAAGGCCGCCCCTTTCTCCTCCATTGTTGATGCTTTAAGTTTGATTGGATCAAGCTGCTTTGATGATTTCTCCTTATTCTACACTGCAAGCACAAACAGATCATGAAGTTCCAGTTGGAGATCCTACGGTGTGGACTTCTGCAGAGGCGTGGATATTCTTTCGACGTAGTGATCGTCCCATCCAGGATGAATGAGGTAACATTTCTTCCTTCATCATGTTATAATGCTTCACCTGCGATTCATGGAGGGTTTTGAGCAGAAAAATTATTGTATATCCGCTGCGTAACCGACATTAAAACCCTACACCTACAACTAGGGATGCAAGTTCAAACCCGAAAAAACGCAATTCGAGCCGAATCGGGTGGTTTGGTTTGGTTCGGTTCGGTTCGGCTTGAAAGCTATTACAGTTTGGTCTAGGTTTGCAGAAATCCCAAACCCTATAATACGTCCAGGTTTGCAAAAATCAAAACTGTATAAACCAAACCGAACTGTTTATGTAGCATGTTAGGTTATACAACTGCCACAATTGATAACTTCTACACATATATCATATACAATACGACTTAGAAATGATATAATATTTGCTACTTTATTTTAAATCTTATTGACATTAAAAATTTAGAGAACATTCAATTGTTGAATGAATTATTACTAAATTTCAAATTAAAATAATATATTTCTAGAAACCGCAGTTTAAAACCAAACCAAACCAGTCTTGCATGGTTTGGTTCGGTTTTGTTTGGAGCCATGAACGGTCCATATTAGGTTCAGGTTTAACCCAAAATCGTTAGATGCGGTTCGGATTGGATGGGTTCCAAAACCGAACCGAACCGTTCCTACAACAAACCACCCAACACGTGTCCCGTTCACGTTCCATGTATCTCGTCAGAGACTCCCCTATTCCACCAACAACCTCCTATTCTGGAGCACGGATTCCCCGTTACCCCCCCCCCCAACGGGGCCTAGAGCACGAAGTCATCCGCTGCGCCTGTAGCGAAGTCTGCAAACGCCTTCCCCTTTGGACACTCCCTCTTTCAGTGACCCTTCTCTTTACACAGTGGAGAAACGTCGTTTGGAAATTTAGGACCCTTGTTACTCCTCTTGCAATAACCCCCATTGAATGCCTCGAATGCGCCCGACCCTAGATCGTCTCAACCCCCATATGCGGCCCTCTGCCGCATCTCCCTTATGTGAAGAGATGATCTTACCTCCTCTAACGTGAGAGTCTCCTTTCCAGTGTAAACACTCTGCACGAACCCCTCATAAGACGATGGTAGAGACACCAACAAAATCAGTGCGGCATCTTCATCACTTATCTTCTCATTATTGTTTTGCGACTTAAGCAAATTAGTATTAAGACGATCCAAATGATCTCTTAGATCCGTACCTTCCCCCATGCATAGAAAACAGAGTTTTTGCTTCAACATTAACTTGTTGGTGAACAACTTCTTCTTGTATAGGCTATCCAACTTGCTCCATAGTTTCTCAGCAGTCCCTTGATCCACAACCTCCGTGATCACGTCATCCGCCAAACAGAACATGATCGTTGAGTGTGCTCTTTCCTCCAACGTCTTGCACTCCTTGGTGGTTTTCGAACCCCCCTCTTTATCTTCCGCCAATGTCAAACACAGGCCTTGCTGCTTCAACAAACGTACCTTGATCTGCCGTAAGCTGAAGCTGTTTCTCCCCGTGAACTTGTCGATCTTGGTCATCACCCCGGTCATCTTCTCTGCAGCTCCTTTTCCAGATCCGTAACTCCTGAATGCGTGCTCCACCTTGATCGCGAAATTATATCTATGAATTTCAGGGATTGTGAAACCCTAGGCCTATATCTCCACCTAGATCTTGAAACATCGCAGCCTGGCTCTGTTACCAGTTTGCTATGATCTGCGCAGAGCTTAGAGAACGATGAAAACAATGAAACAAGAACACAAGAGCACACACGATATAACGCGGTTCACTAGCGATGACCTAGCTACCTCCGTAACCCGAAAAATTTCAATTTTATTGAGAGAAACCCATGAATACAATCCACACAATGTAGAGCACGGCCTGTAGCCTTTATATAGGCCTACTATACAACTTGTTCCCAAAGAAATACCAAAAACCGAGCTAACGAACAAGGAAACAACTTTTGGCCGCCTGCAGGATTCTCTTCTCACGAAGACACCTCTTCTCACAAAGACTTCTCTTCGCACGGCCCGAACTCTTCGCACGAAGAGTCTGCTTTGCAGATTGCTTCCTTCATCTCGTGCTCCTCCGTTTGGTCCGTTTCTTGCCCCGCTTCGTCACAAATTCCTCGCCAAGCCCAAATACATTCAAAGGCACCTTGATTTCCCAACAAAATTCAACAAGATTAACCTACACTTCCTGCTAGGAGAACTTTTGTAGTCGAAAGTAGTGAAAGTCATTGACGATTATAGATCTCTTGAAGATATTAAATGTTCCTGGCATGTTGGTGCAAGTAGTTACCATTAAGGCATGTTCAGTAGTCGCAAAGTTGCAAGTTGCTGGTGATCTTTGTTACATTACGTTGCCAATGGTTTCCCTACAGTTCTTATAGTAATCAACTAGTTGTCGAGAAAATAGTCAATTTTTTCCGAATTTGAATTCATGCACAACGTGCTACAAGGTTAGAGCAAAATAACATTTACTTAAGATAATTACTGAGTAGACGAGCATTGTATTATACAGTTACGGTGCACCTAAATCTAATGAATTAACACGAGTAGGTATTATAGAACATAAATTTATAAACCCGAGACCAAGAAAAGGAAAGATTAATACACAGTAATACGCAGATAGTTAAAAATATGATTTAACTGCACAATGGAAGTTCAAGATCTCAGTTTCCACCACAGCCTCCTCCTCCATGGCCTCCGCAGCCTCCACCTCCATGGCCTTCGCAGCCTCCACCTCCATAGCCTCCACCATGACCGCCACCACCCCAGCCACCCCCGTCTCCGCCAGAACGAGAGCCACTAGCTACAGAAACTGTGGTAGCTGCCGCCCCACCGTAGATAACCATTCCACCATCTCCAGCCTCTATATCGCCCTTGCCATGTTGAGGCCCTGAGGCTTTAGCAGTTTTATCTTGCAAGGGGGAATAATCATCACCGGTCCGCCCCAATATGTTACCATAGCAACAACAGAAAATCATGAAAAATCCTCCAACTCCAAGGTATACCCAAATATCCTCCATTTTCATGAAATGACACAGGCCTCATCCATTATTCCTCTTATACACGGACACCTCTGACAACACAATATGATTTTTTTTTTCCTGATAGCGATCTTGGGAGTTTCAGGAATAAAGAGAAGATTGAAATTATCAGTTGACTTTGGCTTGTTCCTCGCAAATGTGAATTCGAAGTCTCGAGTCTAATACTGCCAACTCCTTATTCATACGCTAAAGACTCCCCCACCATCGCCTCCACCTCCTCCACAATCATCACCACCTCCCCCACCATCGCCTCCACCACAACCCGACCTACTTGCAACGGCTGCTGTGGTAGCAGTAACAGCTATAGCAGCACCAGTGCCACCAAGAATAACGATCCCACCGTCTTTATTGCCGAAATGTTTTGCCGTCTCTCCTCTTTCAATGTCACCAATGCGAGCATCTTACCTCTTCTTTCGCCAACCTATACAACACAAAACAGTGAGGGAAACAACAACGAAACCCCCGAACATTATGAGCAAAATGTATCCCTTCATATTTTTGTCCCAATTACTTCAAAAATGGAACAACCACGGAAAATTCTTTTTATAATCAGATTCTTCATTAACTTGAAAAACAAGCATCAAAGCATAGATATTAGCATGAAGTTCATAGCCATTGATCATTTCCAATTTAGGGAGGGTCAAAGACAATTTATCAGCTTACATGGGTAGTTGCTTTGTTGTCACCCCATCTTAAAATCCTAGGAACTATAAAATGACTCCATCAAACAAATGTTTAATTGATATATCATGAAAATAATCGGTCAGGCATTCTTAATGGTTAGCCACATAGTTAGAGAAGTTTTAATCTAGAAGATTTTTGATAATATACCATGAGATATGGTCCGACACTAAGAGTGTGTTGTTAAAAATTTCGTGTCATGTTGGTGACAACTGGTCTATGCGGCCGTAGTGCAGTTAAAGTGTAACTCTTCCGACGGTTGTGGAAAAATGAACTAGTAGGATGTTTAAAGTGCAAATGTATGCAATTTTAGTTTTCTTAACGTCCCCAGGCTTTTGCAAGTACTCCCAAATTTTCCATACATCTATATGCTACTCTTTAAAAGTGTGTGTTTTAATGTTTTAGTGTTTTAAAGTGTTTTTTAATCTTGCAAAAAAAAAAACAATGAAATCATGCTCTTTAATTATTCTTGAATGTTGACATATATACAAATCTAGAAAATTATGTCTAGTAAAATTAGAGTATTAGATAAAAATAAAATTTTAGATGAGTATAAATTTTAATAGTTATGAATATTTAGTTCATACATTTTCGGACATGTATCATCATCTTTTTTTGCTAAGTCAGAAAATAAAACAAACCCATTAGTGACAAGCGTCACTAGCTAAAATGTCACGAACAACAAGTTGAGCAATGTCAGAACGGGGGGAGGGTATCGACCAGAGTTTCATCCTGCATTCTTCCTTGTTTAGCCAATGCATCAACCACTGAGTTAAGCTCCCTTTTGATATGTTTGATCTGGCAATTGCTTCCTTCAAGAAGGGTCCTGATCTCCTGGGCGAAGGTGATGTAGGGGAAAGGAGGGGAAAGTCTGTTGACAATACTGCTAAAAGTATCAAGAGAGTCTGTCTCAACTTCAACATTTTGGAGCTGCATCTGATGGATGATCACCATTCCTCTGTGGATGCCCCAAAGTTCAGCCTCCAACACCGAACTGTAGCCTATCTGCCCCACATAGCCTTTGATCGATTTCCAACCTTCATCTCTAATGACTCCTCCATATCTAGCTTTGCCATGCTCCCTTTTCTTGCTTTCATCATTATTGATCTTCAATGTGCCTGCAGAGGGTGGAGTCTAGACATAAGTAATATTACAAGGGAGAGTGGTAGTAGTCTTACTATGATCAAAAGCTTCCTCAATTTCTCATGCATAATGGTGAATGTTCCTGATAGATACCTGCAATGGACTTTTCAAATTGTTAAAACAGAAGCTCCTACATTTCAAAATAAACCAACAAGCACTGATAAGGAGAGTGCCATGCAAATCCTTCTTGTTGGTTTCTTTGGAGTTCAGATTCTCATCAAACCAAACCAAGAAGTTCCTACTTAGCGATTTACAAATCCATGTATTGTTAAAAATCACTCCCCAAACAGCTTGAGCTGAAGGGCAGCTTCTAAGAAGATGCTCAAGATCCTCAAAGAGCATGATTCATCCATTGTAAATCCCCTATTCTTTTGAATAGAGTTGGTAAAAATTCTATTATGCTTAATCTTCCAAATAAAGATGATCAACATAGGGATTTTGGGTTTCCAAATCCAAGACCAATTAGTATGATCATCAAAGGTATTGCCAGAGATAGCATGATAAGCAGATGAGACAGTAAAGGAGCCTAAGCTATTAGTAGTCCAGTGAAGAGCATCTTTAACAGAGGTTTTCTGGTTAAGCTTTTTGGCCAAAATGGTGTTAATAATATCATTATCCACAATATTGTGTATGCTTTGGAGATTCCAAGTCATATCAGAGTTGATGAGATTGATAACCTTCTCATCAATAGGATTGATGAGAGGGTATTTATCCATCAAGGTGAAATTTCCAATCCATCTATCCTTCAAAACATGTATACTATCACCCTTTGCAACAATCCATTGGGAGTTCTCCTTGATCTCATTTCTCACTTTCATAATGTCTTTCCAAGTTTTGGAAGCACTTTTCTTGATAGGCCATTTGAAGAAATCAAATTTCCTCAAATACTTATCTCTCATGCATTTAACCCAAAGAGCATTATCCTCATTGAGGATTTTCCATCCCAGTTTCATAAAGAGAGCTTTATTTTGAGTATGCATGCTTCTAATCCCCAAACCGACATATTTTTTGGGTTTACAAACAGTTTCCCAGCTTACACTGTGCATACTTTTTTCTGGTGTTGTTATCACCCCATAGAAAATTTCTATTAATCTTTTCCAGCTCATCACAGACATTGATGGGAAGAGCTTGAGTATGCATGGTGTAAATGGGCACATAGGAAGTGACAGACTTGACGAAATTCAGTCTAACCCCCATGCTAAGCATAGCAGATTTTCCCCCAATAAGTTTATTATAAAATTTTCAATGGTTTCAGCAAAATGGACCTTACCAACTCTTTTCTAGTCCAAATTGATACCAAGATACTTCCCTAGATCTTTAGGAAAGGAAATTTATAGTTTTCTACTGATACTTTTGGCAAGATTACTGCCAACATTAGGAGAGATAAACATTTTTTTATTTTTGATAGCTAATCATTTGCATACATTTGACAAAAATATGTGAGCACTTCATGAATGAAATCATTAGTGATGGAGTTAGTCTAGCCAAAAATTAGCATATCATCCGTAAAAAGAAAGGGTAATAGGAGGATTGATAGGAGAAATTATAATACCTTTTCACATACCATGGCTTTCAATCTGATTGATCATACAAGAGAGCATTTCTAAACAAAGCACAAGGATATAAGGAGATAGGGGGTCTCCCTTTCTAAGGACCCTACCAGCCTTAAAATAGGGAAGAGCCTCCTCATTCTAAAGGATGGAGTAGTTAACAGAAGATATGTAGTTCATAATCAAAGTGACAATCTTAGAATCATACTTGAAAGCAATCGAAGTATCCTTAATGAAGTCCCATGACAATCTACCATAAGATTTTTCCAAATCATATTTGAAATCATACCCCCTTTCTTGCCTTTCTTCTCTTTAGGAGTATGAAAGATTTCCTGAACCATGATAATAATATCACAAGTACTCCTCCCAAGGATAAATCTACTCTGGTTAGGAGAGATGATTTGTCATAATAGGTCTGATTCTATTCACCACAATTTTGGCAACAGACTTATAAGAGACATTTCACAGACCAGTAGGTCTAAACTGTTTAATATTCTCAGGGTTGCTAAATTTGGGGATTAGAAAAATGTGAGTATTGTTCATTTCCTCATGTATGAAGGGGGAATAACACTTGTTTAATCTGAGCACACACATCCTCTTTTACGGTACTCCAACTAGAATGGTACAAAGCAGCATTAAAACCATCCGGTCCAGGGGCTCTGTTTTTGTTAACGCCTTTAACAGTTTTGAAAGTAAGCTCATTGGTAACCAGCTTAGTCAGACCATCATTATCCTCTTTTCATAAGGTCACCATATCATGGTGTACCCACTCTCAAGAGCAAACAGACTAGAAGAAGAACAATTGTCATAAAGAGCTTTGAAATAATCCTGGACATGATTCTTGAAGTCATCTTTATCATAAATCCAGCTATTATTCTCATTTTTGAGCGGAATGATATTATTTCTTCTTCTTCTT
The DNA here is from genome assembly GCA_023055425.1 of Linanthus parryae. NCBI lineage: Eukaryota > Viridiplantae > Streptophyta > Magnoliopsida > Ericales > Polemoniaceae > Linanthus > Linanthus parryae. The sequence goes on from JALGPY010000009.1 coordinate 45,138,529, forward strand.
CTAATAATAGTAGAGAGATGAAAGAACTTAATATTCCTCTCACCCTGAGTAGTTGTGACTATTCAGTTTATGTATTTTCGAATGGGTACCTTCACTATTTTCAAAGGGAGTCATTAATCCCTAATATTTTCACTCAATCTTTCCAGCTATTTTCTCTCATTTTCTTTCAATGTGTGTTCTCTTCTTTTGAGAATTTGGCGTTCATTTTCGGGACTTCACCATATATTGACGGCTAAATAAAGCCTAATTAGACGACACTATCTAACATAATGTGGAGAACAAAAAGACGTTCTACAGGTCCATTTAAATCATTAAGGGTCATATAAATATTAAGAAAATCATCTATTTGACAAATATTAATTCACGCACACTTCATTCTCATTTATTTGTAGAGTTGATTATTAAATGTTGAAAACAAATTATTCGTCGATTTTGAAATATTGCAGTACTTATGTCTTGCTTTTATCTTCATAATTTAAAAATAATTTTGTAAAAAAGAATCAAATTTAAGCGTTTAAGTTATAGTTCTCATTAGTTTTATTCAATTTGTTGGTATTCTATTACAAATAATATCATTTAAGTTTATATATCATAAAAAATTAAATTGCACGTGCAACACATGTGCTTATAACTAGTAATATGTAAAAGCATAGTTATTAAACCCGGACTGGTGATTGACCCGGTAAAGAGATCGGGTCAGTGGGTCACCGGTCCTACCGCCGGGTCACCGGTTGGATCGGTAGGTAGTAGTTCAGTAAGTCTTTTACGTGTTAACAATAAATTATAATCATATCTAGCATCTAGTATTTCATTAAGTCTTTTACATGTTAACAATAACTTTTATTGTGTTTTTATGAAGCATAAACATGCACATATTTAATAAATAGTGAAAACATGATTTTTAATATCATTGATTTCTTTATGAATTATGAAAATATAAAAGTTAAATTCCAAAGAAAATGTATATTACAGGTAAAATAACTTGAATAAAATAACAAATTATGTGATAACAAAGCACTTTAGTGATGGACTCCAATTAAAGAGTTGATTACAAAATTATAAACATATAATCAATAATAAACATGTAAATAATCAATGTTCTTCACTTCTTCTCAATAATAATAATAATAATAATAATAATAATAATAATAATAATAATAATAATAATAATAATAATAATAATAATAATAATAATCGTCAATGTGTGTGAAATGTTGTTATATATTTAATTGTCTAAGAACATAAGCAAAAGGTTTGCTAGCTCCAGTGGTGAAGACTGTTGTGAAACATACCATGCACCAGGGTTTGAATCTTTATAATGGCAATTTCTTTTTTTTTGATTAATAATGATACGCGAGTTTGCAAACCCGCCTGGTCAACGGTTTCGTGGCAAACCCGCCCGGATCAAACGGGTCACTCCGGGTTTGTGACATTTCCGATCCAACTAAAGAACCGAACCGGGTAGTCGTCCTGGTCAGCGGTTCCCGGGTCGACCCGGCCGGTCTGGTCCGGGTTTATTAACTATGTATAAAAGCATGAAAGTGTTCCCGTTAAACCATGATCTGCCATTTAGCATCGACTATGTATTGAGATAATGAGAAATAGATGCACAACTACTGTTGATCCCGTGCCATGCACGGCTTGATTCACTCACGAGTCTTGTTATTATTCAATTTTTTCATTTTTTATGAGATAATAGATAGTCTTTTTATAAAGAAAAGCAGCTTATATTAATGCAAAATTGTGGGCTAAAAAGCCCCTAGTACATTGTTCTATACAAAGTGAAGGGCCTAACTTGTGTTAGTACCTTGCCATACATATTTGTTTGGAACAGATAATCCAAACTTTGCAAACTCATGCGCTACTCTGTTCGTAGAACGATGGTTAAAGGTGAAGAGAATTGCCTCAAAACGACCTAAAAGAGAAACAATGTCACGAAGCACGTCATCGTTTTCTGACCTGTCATTCTGAATTCTGCTTCTGGTGTTGATAGAATCAATGACCGTCTTGGCGTCCGATTCGATGATGACCTTGTTGACAGCAAATATGACCGTCTTGGCATCCGATGCGATTGGGAACAGGGTTGCCAGCCCAAAGGAAGGGGAAATCATGATGTCGATTAACAACCCCTCCTGACACTATTTCTTCAGTCGGGATCCATGAGGCATCAATGCTTGCTTTGACTATCCCAATGTTCGAAGGTCTCCAGCAGACCGAAAGAGAAACCGAGCAGCGCTGCTTGGCCACGGCTGTGTCTGATGGGCACTAGTTTGAGTAAGAAAGCTCATGATGGACTGCATGATATCCTACTCGATTTTTTCTAAATTTTGAAAGATTACCGCGTTCCAGTTGCTCCACAACCTCCAGTTAATGAAACAGAAGGCTTCACGATTGGACAGAGACAAAACGTTGATAACTTATGGGATCCAAGAGCGGATATCGCCAACTCTGTTATGAATAATCTATTTCCTTAATTAAAAAAACGTTTCCAAATTGAAAGAGCAAAGGGGCATTCCATAAATAGGTGGATTTCAAATTCCGCCTTTGATTTACAGATCGGGCACACAACCGAGATGAAACGACCGCCTTATCCGGCTCGGACGAGACCGGGAGGGCGATTCTAAAAGTAACGGCGGAAAATCAAAATCACAACATCGCAACATATATATTACATACTATTAAACATTACAGCACGTTCTCAAGTCTGTCATACGTTTCTATTACACATTAGACTTACATTACTCAAACTATCTTACAACTTGTGACAGGACCTCCTTAGTGAGTCTCACACCCAACCATACCATAGTCTTCTTATTCTAACCTGCGGTGGGAAAGAAAACGAGAACCGCAGTTTCTAAAGTCAGCTATGAAATGCTGAGTAAATAAATACCCTGGCTCGTAAACAGAGGATGAGGCATGATTTTATTTCATATCAAAACATCAGGAGGGCCAAGTTAGAAAAGTATAAACTTGAAGGACAATTCAAGATTGCAAATAAAACTCTTATTTCTGAAATTATTCCTTCTTGCTTTATGACGGGGAGTAATATCCCAATCTTCTCTTCTTTCTATTGACAACCGTCCTTGTCTTCATAGAAATCACATTTTAACTTTGCTGATACGGGTAAGATCTACTATCACTACGCATCCAAGACCTTAAGTGCCGGAACCCCTCTAAGACTACTCGTGGCCTGAGAGGTGAGTACATAGAGTGACCCAGCAGGTTGCGACCGCGTTAAAATAAACGGTTCGGGTGACTACAGCCAACCTCGACCAATCTTATAGAAAAGCGAATATAATGATCCCCGCACAAGTCTTTCAACTTTTTATTTTTACGTATTAATATTGCTCCTGCGATAGCATTAAATCAAGGTAACATCTTTAAATACTCAAATGAAACATGTACATCACAAGTGCATTTTGACACATGTATTTAAATCAAATTTGTGACACGAAAGGAGCTATGCATACTAGGCTAAGCATATTTACTTACATCGATTCGGTAGCGTCAGATCGTCCTAGTAGTAGTCATTGCTTAGGGGTCCGTCACCTAGGCCAAGAATGGCCGGAATCGATCAAAAAACGAGGTAGGTTGAATTTGTCGACGGTGAGTCACGGTGGTGTTCTTCGTCGCTGGCGATGGAGGGTCTCCTAGCTTCGGGTAGGATCTGATTTCCTCTCCTATGAGCTCTAGGATTTGTTTGGTAATGATTTGGAGGAGTGGGTGTTGTTGGGTTTCTCGGGCCGAGCTTCTTGCCGTTAACAATGGTGGTTCGCCGAAACTTTCGTCGGGCTACCGTGGCTGAAGCTATTGCTTTGTTTGCAGCTTCTATCTCTTGTTCTGAGGTCGAAACAGAAGGGGGATCAAGAGAGAGGGAGCAGCAGATTCAAAGAAGAGGAGAGAGATTGAAATGGTGGATTCGGGTGGTTGTTCCCGTCGGGAAAAATTGAGGTGGTGGCGGCGGCTTTTGTCATTGCTGCTGTAGTTCTCTGTTTATGGACAGAATAGAGAGAGAGAGAGAGAGAAAAAAAAACAAAGGCTGGAGACGATATGTGTTGGTGGTTGTGGTGCTCTCGGTGGTGGTGTTGGGGTGGTCGGGTAAGAAGAAGAACAAGATGAAGATGATGGTGATGAAGGTGATGAGCCAATGAGGGAGATGAGAGCAGAGAGCTGTTTATATAGAGGGAGAAGGAGGTGTTCGGTGGAAGAGGTGGTGTTCGGTGGCGGTGGCAAAAATCTTGCCGAAGAAGATGAACACCAATTGAAGGTGATAAGGATGGAGAAAATACTAAGGTGTGGGTGGCACACCGACGGGTAATGTGATCTAGTGTAGCACACACACTCAATCTCGTGGTGGTCGTACGCGTGTTAAAACTCAAAATAAAGTAAACTCTCGCGTATTTATTTACGCTTACTAATTCGACATTTTCTAAAATGTTAGACAAATTTATTAGTTACAAAAATACAATATTTTACCCGAGTTCCATTTCTTAATTAAATTTGAATAACGCTCTATAAATTATTGATTTACTCCTAGCAATTTGACGGGGTATTACATTCTCTCCCCCTTAGACAGAGCTTCGTCCTCGAAGCTAAAATCAGCCAAATACTCCTGATTCTAAAACCATCTAACAAGAAACTAATGATCACGGTTACTTTCACATAGCAGACAAGAAATTTCACATAGCAAGTGGTAGGAAATGATTACTATCCAATGCATGCAGTGCAACACGTACAATATCACGTAAATTCGCAGTCACGTCTATCTTACTTATGTGATTATAGTCTCCTTTGGCTACTGAGGGTCAGGGTTAACTATGTCATAAGGGTACTACCATGTAATGGCGTTACTAACGTGTAATGATATTAAATGAAGGTTTGCGTCCTCTCCCCCTTAGGGAGTGACGTCCTCAAAACTCAACGTACCTCGTGGAACAAGGGTGGATATTTATTCCTCATCTCTTCTTCAACTTCCCATGTTGCCTCTTCATTTTCGTGGTTAGACCAAAGAACTTTGACCAGTTTGACACTCTTGGTACGCATATCTCTTGTCTTCGTGTCCTGTATCTTGACAGGTTGCTCCTCGTAGGTTAGCGACGGGCCAAAATCCACTGGTTCAACATCCAACATATGGGACGGGTCCGGTACATATTTCTTCAGTTGTGATACGAGGAAAACATTTTGTACTCGCCCCAAATTCGATGGCAAATCCAGTCGATATGCAACTTCACAAATAATTTATGTAACCTCGTATGGACCGATAAACTAATTATGTCTTAATTTACCTTTTAGGTTGAACCTGGTCACTCCCTTAGTAGGTGAAAACCGTAGGAATGCTTTTTCTCCCACTTGGAACTCTAATGGCATTCTTTCTGATATGCGTATGAATGTTACCTGTCCTGAGCTTCATTCTTTGTTGGATTAGTCGTACCTGGTTCGTCATGTCTTCAATCATTTGTTGCACAATGACTATCGTCTCGCTGATGTCACTCCAACATAGTGGCGACCGACACTTCCTTCCACACATGGCTTCGTATGGTGCCATACCAATGGCGTGATAGTTGTTGTTATAGGATAAATTTATTAATGAAAATTTATCAACTTATGAGCCTTGGAAATCCATAAAGTAGGCTCTTAACATATCTTCCAACGTTTGAATGGTTCTCTCCGCTTGCCCATCTGTGGCTGGGTGGAAGGCTGTACTGAATTTCAGCTGAGTTCCTTGCAGTCTTGGTTAGTCTGTCCACGACTACCCATATCTGGTTGAGTCCGTTCTTCGATGTCAGCAAGGTTGTGACAAAATCCATCGAGATGGAGTCCCATTTCCAAACTGGAACATCCAGTGGTTGGAATAGACCTCCCGTTCTCTTATGCTCGAACTTCACCTTCTGGCATGTCAATCATCTAGCCACAAATTCTGCTACTTCCTTCTTCATGTTGGGCCACTAGAACGTCTTCTTCAAGTCTTTCTAAAGCTTCTCGCCTCCGGTATGGACTGAATATGGTGTGTTGTGCGCTTTCTGCATCAACTTCTGCTTGGTTTCTGCACACTTTTGTGGCACACACCATCTTCTCTTGTAGCGAATGCTTCCATCCTCGTGAATCTGGAATTATTTGGCTTCTCCTGCTGTGATCTTCTTCTTGATTCTTTCGTGCTTCACGTCTCCGGCTTAATTTCTCCTTATTTCTTCGAAGAATTCCAATACAACTGTCATACTTCCAAGCAGCTGTTGCACCGTTCCTTGTTCCACCACTTCGATGTTCATCTTCCTGAACTTGTGGCATAACCAATTCGACAAGACTACCATAGCATTCACTGCATGGCTTGACTTACGAATTAGCGCGTCAGCGACTACATTAGCCTTTCCTTCGTGCAACTGAATGCGTAGATCGTAATATTTAATAATCTCCAGCCATCTTTGCTGCCTTTTATTCAGCTCTTTCTGAGTGAAGATATACTTCAGGCTTCGATGATCCGTGTAGAACTTGCAAACAGCTCCGTAAAGATGATGTCTCCATATCTTCAACGCAGAGACTAGTGCTGCCAGTTCCAGGTCGTGTGTGGCATAGTTCTCCTTGTGGGGTTTCAATTGCCTAGACGCGTAGGAAATTACCCTTCGGTCTTGCATAAGCACACATCCTAGTCTCTTTTTCAACGCATCACTGTATACCTCGATTTGACTAGAGTCGTTTGGTAAAGCTAATATTGGTGTTGTAGTTAGCTTTTCCTTCAGAGTTTGTAATGCTTCTTCACAACTATCATCCTTTTCATATTTCACCGCCTTCTTTGTCAGTGTGGTAAGTGGTCTAACAATCTTGGAGAAATTCTTCACAATGAAAGTTCATCCAAAATCCGGAAAACATCCTCAAAACATAAACCTAAAGCTCTTCATAGATGCCTAGGTATGAGTTTAGCTACTCATAGCAAAAGATAACATGGTGTCCATATATTTCATAGAAGAAAGTAGAGAGATAATAGATCAAACGCTAGAAATCGTGATATTCTTGCGATCCGGGCTCTTCTCCTTTCTTGATGATGTTCCGCAATGAAGTCTCCTTGCTCTCCTCCTTCTTCTTAACTCTCTATATGAGTGAATGATGTGGTTTTTCGTCCATAGGTCGTCCTTCAATCATAACCTGCAGAATTCTTCAGTTATTGCACAATAGCCCCCTGAAATCTGCTCCTGACTTCGTCGGGCTATAACTTCTTCGGCCGAACTCCTATTAAGTTCTGTGACCTATCGTTGGAAAGCTCTCTGAGTCTAATTTCATTTTGCTTAGGTCTTACTCCCAAATTAATTGTATAAATCCAGATAGGATCAAATTAGTACAAGCTGGTCATCCAAGCTCCTTTAATTCGGCTTCTCTTTACTCCACTTGAGCTCCCGTTGTTTCCGAAGTTTGTTCACTGCTTCCTATCAACCCATTAGCATCCGTTACTGACAAGAAAAACATGAACAAACATACCAAGCGATTATATTTGACAAATAACAATGAAATATGCATAGAAAACGCCCGGACTAACATTATAGCACATGGTGAGCAACAAGTGATAAAACGACTCATATTTTCTAAAATTGGGCTCAAATCTCTATTCGAATACCTATTAACATGTGGTAAATGGTAAAGAATTGTAGCTCCTAAAAGGTGCTATCAGTTGGTCAAACCAAACGGCATCACCGTGAACTCGTAGTGACCATACCTTGTACTAAAGGAAGTCTTTGGAATATCTTACTCGGCCACATGGAGTTGATGATATCCGGACCTTAGGTCGATCTTCGATAAAACGCTAGTTCCTTGTAATTGATTGAACAATTCATCAATCCGGGGTAGCGGCTATTTGTTTTTTATGGTAGCATTGTTCAGTACTTGATGATCAATGCTTAACCGTAGACTTCGGTCTTTCTTCTTTACGAACAACACCGGTGCTCCCCATGGGGACACACTGGGTCGTATTTACCCTTTATCCAGAAGTTCTTGTATCTGGCTCTTTAGATCCTTTAATTCAGCAGGTTCCATCCGATATGGCGCCTTGGAAATAGGTGCAGTTCTGGGTGCCAAGTCTATAGTGAATTCCACCTCCCTTTGAGGAGGCACTCCTGAAATCTCTTCTGGGAATACATCATGAAATTCCCTCATGACTGGTATCTCTTATAGAATATTTTCCTTCTTAGTTACGTCTTGGACATAACACAAGAAGGCAGAGTTCCCCTTATTCACTTGGTTGACTATGGTAAGGGCTGACACTAGTTTAATGCGAGGTTCTGTGGTGATACCTCGATAAGTGATCTTTTCTCCCTTAGGCCCTTTCAGTCAAACCTTCTGACCATAACAGTTAATAACTGCCCGATACTTCCCAAGAGTCCATTCCTAGGATCACATCTATGCGCCCTAGGTCAAACTTTATTCGGTTGGCGGGTAAGGTACTGCTTAGGATCTTCAATTTTACTCCTTTGAATACGGTGTCACAGACAGTTACGTGGCAATTAGGTGTTGCTACCGGAATGAATATGTTAGATGGCTTATGCAAACCAAATTTTTCAACAAATGAAGACGATATGAAGGAATAAGATGCACCCGGATCAAATAGTACGAAAGATTGTTGCTCAAGGATAATAAAAGTACCCGTAACAACTCCATGAGCATCTTATTATTTATTCCTTGTCAGAACAACGATTCTTCCCACATTTTCATTCTGACCCCATGCTCTTCCTGCTGCATCAGTTCCGTTGTTGACGTTCAACCCATGTCCAGCATTGTTGTTCCCATTCATGGGTTGAGCTCCGTTCTGTACCGGGTTGTAATTCTGCTATCTTCCATAGCCATTGCCTCCACTATTTTGGTTGTTTCGGTTCCCGTTCTGCTGATTCCCAAACTGTTGGTTGCATCCAAAGTTGTTCCCGTTCTGCTGACGGTTGCCCTTGTAGTTGTTCTGTTGTGGTCTTCCAAAATTAAATACTTGGTTCACTTGTTGGTTCTTGGCGGGTTGCGAATCATATGATCAGTGTCCCCTCTTACCGCATTTGTTGAAAGTGACCATGTTTCCTTCACAATCCTCGCCCGGGTGGTTTCGTGGGCACTACTTGCAATAATAAAGGCGAATTTGCTAGACTCAAGTGTTCTGTTAATTTCCATGATGCTGTCATTGGTTGCCTCCACTATTGTTATGCTTGAACCCCTGATTTCCCTTTGTGAAGTTGTTTTTTCTCCATCCTGCCTCCTCGAGCTTGCGTGTCTTGCATTTTTCATCTTGGGAGACACGGACTCGCAAGATGTCAGCAGCTTTGTCGTAGGCTTCGTGGAGAGTAGAATAGGTCTTGCTCAGTAGAGACTCTTGTAGCCTTTCATGCAGTCCTCCAATGAATCGAGAATCCTTCGAATCTTCATCAGGAACCATATTTCCTACAAATCGTCTCCACTCCGTGAATTTTCGAAAATACTCAGTTACAGATTCATTTTTTTGCTGTAAGTTCTGGAATTCCATTTCCTTGCTCCTCTTCACATGGTGTGGGTAGAAGCGAGATCTGAGAGCAGCTTGAAGAGCTTCCCAATTGAAATTGGGTTTGGCCAATAGAGTTTCTCGGGCATTCCTCCACCAGAGGTTCGCTTCACTCTTGAGATAAAAGGCCGCACAATTGACTTTCCGTTCCTCAGGGAATTCTACCACCTCAAGAATCTTATCCATTTCCATGATCCAATCTTCCAATTCAACAGGATCCTCTTTTCATTTGAATTCCATCAGCTTCATTTTTGAGACCTTTTTGGCCCAATTAGTTCCCGCCTCACCTCCATTATTCATCAGGGTCATTTGTGTGAATAATTTCTCCATTCTAACGTTTTCAGCCATCGGTCTCGGTCAAACTTACCTAAGTGATATGGTAGTGTTCTATCAGTCTCACCCTATGGTGTCCTTGGTTATGGTCGCAGATATTTCAACAACTATTTCACAATTATCCAGCACGATTATCACGTAGAATAACATATAAACACGCATCACATAGCAATTTTCACAATAAAGCACATATAACATGTGTCCACAAATGAAATGATACATCAAGTACGAATCAAATTCTGTTCTCATCCTTCTTCCTATCATGGAAGTGAAGATCATTCAAAAACAATAAGATGTATTTTAAATAAATCTTATCCACATAAGTTTATAACACGCAACACTTCTTGAGACAGATTGCGGGTGGGAAGGAAATACCAAGACCTATACTTAAGCTACTCATAACCCGATCGTCTTTTCCAATTTAGTTATCTTGCCCTATGTTCATTTTAAGTTTCCCTACAGGTTTAATTTCCATATTGTATTACCGGGCTCTAATACCACCTGCCACGAACCCCTCATCCGGCTCGGACAAGACCGGGAGGGCGATGCTAAAAGTAACGGCGGAAAATCAAAGCACAACATCCCAACATATATATTACATACTATTAAACATTACAACACGTTCTCAAGTCTGTCATACATTTCTATTACACATTAGGCTTACATTACTCAAACTATCTTACAACTCGTGACAGGACCTCCTTAGTGAGTCTCGCACCCGGCCATACCATATTCTTCTTCTTCTAAACCTGCGGTGGGAAAGAAAACGAGACCGCAGTTTCTAAAGTCAGCTCTGAAATGCTGATTAAATTAATACCCTAGCTCGTAAACAGAGAATGAGGCATGATTTTATTTCATATTAAAACATGAGGAGGGCCAAGTTGGAAAAGTTTAAACTTGAAGGACAATTCAAGATTGCAAATAAAACTCTTATTTCTGAAATTCTTCCTTCTTGCTTTATAACAGGTAGTAATATCCCAATCTTCTCTTCTTTCTATTGACAACCGTCCTTCTCTTCATAAAAATTATATTTTAACTTTGTTGATACGAGGAAGATCTACTATCACTACGCATCCAAGACCTGAAGTGCCAGCAACCCTCTAAGACTACTTGCGGCCAGAGATGTGATTACATGGAGCGACCCGGCAGGTTGCGATTGGGTTAAAATAAACGGGTCGGGTGACTGCAGCAACCACGACCAATTTTATAGAAAAGCGAATATAACGATCCCCGCACAACTCTTTCCACTTTATATTATTTACGGTTTAATATTGCTCGTGTTATAGCATCAAAACAAGGTAACATCTTTAAATACTCAAATGAAACATGTACATCACAAACACATTTTGAGACAAGTATTAAAATCAAATTTGCGACACGAACGAGCTAGGCATACTAGGCTAGACATATTTTCTTACCTCGATTCAGTGTCGTCAGATCGTCCTAGTAGTAGTTGTTGCTTAGGGGTCTGTCACCTAGGCCAAGAATGGCCGGAATCGATCAAGAAACGAGGTGGGTTGAATTTGCCGACGGTGAGTCACAGTGGTGTTCTTCGTCGCCGACGATGGAGGGTCTCCTAGCTTTGGTTAGGATCTGATTTCGTCTCTTGTGAGCTCTAGGAGTCGTTTTGTACTGATTTGGAGGAGTGGGTGTCGTTGGGTTGCTCGTGCCGAGCTTCTTGCCGGTAACAATGGTGGTTTGTCCGAATTTTCGTTGGGCTACCGTGGCTGCTGCAATTGCTTTATTTGCAGCTTCTTTCTCTTGTTCTGAGGTCGAAACAGAAGGAGGATCAAGAGAGAGGGAACAGCAGATTCGAAGAAGAGGGATTGAAATGTTGGCTCTGGGTGGTTGTTCCCGTCAGGAACAATGGAGGTGGTGGTGGCGGCTTTTGTCGTTGCTGCTATTGTGCTATGTTTCTGGACAGAACAGATAGTGAGATAGAGAGAGAGATAAAACAGAGGTTGGAGTGGAAATGTGTTGGTGGTGGTGTTCCTCTCAGTGGTGGTGTTGGGGTGGCCGGGGAAGAAGAAGAAGAAGAAGAAGAAGAAGAAGAAGAAGAAGAAGAAGAAGAAGAAGAAGAAGAAGAAGAAGAAGAAGAAGAAGAAGAAGAAGAAGAAGAAGAAGAAGAAGAAGAAGAAGAAGAAGAAGAAGAAGAAGATGATGAAGATGATGGTGATGATGGTGATGAGGGAGATGAGAGCAGAGAGCTGTTTATGTAGAGGGAGAAGGAGGTGTTCGGTGGAATAGGTGGTGTTCGGTGGCGAGGGAAAAATTTTTGCCGAAGAAGATGAACACTAAGTGAAGGTGATAAGATGGAGAAAATACTAAGGTGTGGGTGGCACACCAACGGGTAATGTGATCTAGTGTAGCACACACACTCAATCTCGCGGTGGTCGTACCGGTGTTAAAACTCAAAATAAAGTAAACTCTCGCGTATTAATTTACGAATACTAATTCAATATTTTCTAAATTTTAGAAAAATTTCTTAGTTACAAAAATAGTATATATTACCCGAGTTCCACTTAATTAAAATTGTATAACGCTTTATGAATTACTGATTTACCCCTAGCAATTTGACGGAGTATTACACGAGATATCTTTGTTGAATTTCTGGATCTTTTTTCTTGTCGCTAAGGTGTCTTAGCGCCGCCCTCCAAACTGGTTAAATAAATTCTGCTTGCACTTTTGTTTTCCAAAGAATCTTTACTCACGTCTTAGAAGAACCCGAAGAGGAGCCTTTGATGAGAGAATTAGACTTCTCAGTCCAAAGCACAGAATAGGCGGAGGCTGCACTACATTCCCCATCCATACAACAGTGCCACCGTCTAGCATCGGGAATAAGCTGCTGGGGAATTGTTACCTTGATGATCTCCTCAATACCCGCACCCAAGCTTTTTTCGGTCAGAAGCCCACGGTTCTATGAACGGTCCGGGGAAATGAAGCCTGACACCCTCATATTTGCTGTTGCGTTTGATGTCGCGATTGAACGGAAGCTAGTTGTTCTCTTGATCCAAGGATCCTGAAAAATACGAATACTTCTCCCGTTTCCCACTTTCCACCTTAATCCACTATGAATGATTATTTGAGCTTAGAATGGATATCCAAGCGTAAGAGCAATTTTTTTGCGCCACTGCACTCAAGATATCAGTACTAGGATATTAGCATGCTTGGAGGGTGTTATTTCATACAATGTGATGAGTTTGTATCATAGACAATGTGCACTTTATGAAAATACCTTGGTCGGTTTTGAATGGGATGATTGAATTCCATTCCCTGTTTGACGTTGTTTGATGTATATTTTGCACATTGAGTATGCAGTTAGTTAGTTTTAAAACTGGAGGTTGCAATGTGTTAGTTTCGGAAAATTGGGGGTATGCATTAAGTAATTAAGTCAAATTTTTATTATTAGTTTTTGTTGTTGCGAGTTGTTACCTAGTATCCTCTATTCAACTGACTGATACTTGGATTGAGAAGTTGCTTACCACGGTCAGGGTTCGTGAGAGAAATACTTCGATTGAGATGTTGCGATTGGTCAACCTGAGAAACGTCCACTTTGGTTCAAGAAGTTGGAATAAATCAAAGAGTGAAAACTTCTAAACAATTTCTATGGCTGCACTTGTTCTCAAAGTTTATTTAATATATCATATAAAAGCAGTGTTGGGTGATTCATCGATTGTACCATATACGAATTACTAGTTCCATAAAGAATGAAGGCATCTTTGTGTTGTCTCAGCAAAGTCGGTCGGAAAAAGAAACACCGGGACCCTGAAGTTGCTCCACCGCCTCCACAATCAAATCGTGAGATCGAAATAGGTGAGAAGAAGGCTAAAACTATTGGCAGTAAAGATGGTGGGATGGTTATTCTCGGAGGCGTAGCTGGAGCTACTGCAGCTGTGGCTGTTACCGCTAGCACACCAGACGAGACCAATAAATCTTGTTGTTGTGGTGGCGGTGGATGTGGTGGTTGTGGTGGAGGATGCGGTGGCTGTGGAGGTTAAATGATCTCTTAGTTCTGTGATGTCACTGTATGTCTTATCAGTAGTGTTTGTTTGCAAACCGATTTGAAGTCTTTTTTTTTGCTCAAGATCGTTCACTAAGTTTGTATATATGTATGTTTGTTTGCAATCCAAGTCAAACTTTGTATATATCTGTGTTCAGTTGTAAGTTTGTTATATCTGTGGATGTGGATTTATGATTGCAATCCAATTCGAAGTTTGTTATATCGGCGTTTGAATGTATTATTTTAGGAGCTTCACTTTGCAAAATTGATTACAAATAGACATGCAATAAGCCTATTTTTTTCATTTTTTCCAAATTAAGTTGGTATCTCAATAAGCAAATTCTAGAAGCGGTGTTATAATGTGATAGCTAGTACATATCTTTATATTGGGCTATGCAATTACCAATTACACGATTATAATAAAAAATTTGACTATGCATTACTAGGGGTCGTTGAGGAGGTCAAGTGGACTTGCTTGATCCATAATTAACAAAATTATACTTATCGTCAAAGTCAGTGGTATTAGTTGATCATAAAAACATTCTTAGTTTACAGGACTTTGTGAAATTTTGATTTAGTATTTTGTATAATATCCTAGTTTTGTAGGAGCTCCAAGTTGGATTGAATCTGTCTATAATTGACTATGGATAAGGAGTTGATGCTCAAGTGGTAAGAGTTGAGAGCACATCCATGAGGAATTATTTTAAATCAACTGATTGCAGAAATTCATAAGATCGCTGTCAGTAACCTAATCACAACTTTCCTAATCGGTTCTCCAACACTCAGGGTTATTCTAGAAAAACAATCACAAAATTTATTGTTAATCCCTAATGCGGATTTCGTGTCTAAAGGAACTGTCCATACACCGGTTGCTATATCATATTTATGGGTCCCCGTGATTTTTGTTGGAAAAAAAATTAGTCTTTTGATGTCGATGTTGTTACAAAACCGGCTCGCCGTTATATCAAAAAGTTTGTTACCACATGCGAAGATGCATAGACCAGTGATTGAAGAGGCTTTACCAAATCAACCTGTGCTTACCCAAATAAGCTTTATTATTTTATGTTTCGTAACAAGCATGCCAAATCTCATATATAGTCCATATCCACCATCACGTGATCTTTGGCCAGAAACATGATGAGTCATAATGTGTTTGACTTAGGATCGTGCACTATTGTTTAATGTTTGTCAATTCAGGAAAAAAAAACACATAAAAGTATGATTCTTTACCTAAACAACTTGGAACACAGGAAACTCGTAATGAGATGCAATCCAATATCAAGGAAAGTGTTGACACACTCACCAAGCTATTGCACATGATTGATCATCTACACACCAATATAGATCTATTTTAAAAAAAGATGAATCAATCACCGACGGAACAACAAACTTTAACTCTTCTTCTTGTAAAGACTAACATACATCTTACAGAGCTCAATTAGACATGGTCTGAGAGAATGTCGAGCGAATCAAGGTTTAGATTCCCTGGTGGTTCAGTTGAAATGAACCCTAGTCACTTAGAAAACACTAAAACTCATCTAAGCGAACTTCTCACTGTTAAGGTTAAGTCAGTCAAGAAAAGAAAGAGGAAAACTAAGAAGTCAGTTTCTCCTTCTCCTCTAAGTTCTCAAACTTCACAGCCTCTTCCTAAGAAGTCAAAGTCTTTCTCACACCATCTTGCACCTACGTTGCGGGCAAAGCCGTTGAATCTCTTTTCAACAGTGCTAATGAACCCACAACTACGATTCCATCAAGGAGGTTCAGACATAGACATAAAACTAAGAAAACTAATAAAACGTACACGATAAAAGATTTGCCTCAAAACAATATTGTTTGTAAGTCTTTTTATGGCCATCCCAGTATAGTTTTCACATGCATGTTTTGCAGAAGAACATGACATCGTATGTCTAAGTGCCATGAATTTCATAGATGAAGCTCCCTTGGACTCATAATGGGATAGGAAAGGATCCCGTGGATCGCATTCCACCGATCCACCTTCGCATTACTAGATGTGAAGAGTTTTCCCCAGCTACATTGTATGTGAAGTGTTTAGCATTTTAGCTTGTAGTAGCTTACTTGCAAAGAATGTGTTTTTTTTATGTTTGTCGGCGCACAAGCAAGGGGGAGTTTTGTGTAAGTTTGTTTGATTTCATAATTTCCTAGTCTTATGTGTCTTACAAATAGCATGAGTCTCACACAATTACCCGTTTCCTTATTTCTACAAGATGACTATGTTCTTATTTTCACTGCAGGCCTACGTGTTAATTAGAATTGACTGCTTGTATCACGTGATTGCTCTAAGTGTGTTACAGTTCATTTCAGGTAGACTTATGTTAAAT
The DNA here is from genome assembly GCA_023055425.1 of Linanthus parryae. Taxonomy (NCBI): domain Eukaryota; kingdom Viridiplantae; phylum Streptophyta; class Magnoliopsida; order Ericales; family Polemoniaceae; genus Linanthus; species Linanthus parryae. Next base: position 45,154,700 of record JALGPY010000009.1, read on the forward strand.
GACCTGAACTTCCCAGTTCTCTCATTCACACGTGTGTCACTTGCTCCGAATCCCTGTGTGCATCACATTACTCACAAAAATAGATTCCCATTTTGTAACTCTTATGAGTCTTTCTATTCCAAACTTGATGTTATTTTGAGAAGTGAATTATACGTTATTGACTTCTTCCATAAGCTCTGACGCAGTACTCTCTAGACACGTGTATACTCCCACATCGATTAGTATTGCATGCATATGATGCTTCTGGTAGTACTAACTATTTTGCAGAAAATTATACAAGTGAGATCTTTGCAGTTCTCACACCCTTTGATTGGATTCTAGGGATTCTATAGGACAGGGGGAGTAAAACCTCGTGTTATTTCTCCACACTTTACGCTGTCTCCAAAGATGTTTAGCTTGGAAGATCATGGAACAAGGCATCTATGAAACTCTGTGAAGTCTTGATTTTGTTGGAATCTCAAGTTTTCATAAGACTGCATCTCATTAGCTGTTGAGGCTAACTTTTCTATGCATGAGAATGCTAGAAAGATAAACATCTATGGGGGTGTGTCCTAAGTGCTAAAGCGCCAAAAATTAAATGAGACGATGTTCTCCCTGAACCTCACGAATTTGTGTGACAAATGGTGGAAACCGGAATCCTTAAGCTCGAAGTTCCAGGAAACTTCCTCGCTAGAGCAGCACTCTTGTTGGGTAGGCAAAAATCCAACATTAGTGTTGAGGGTAATTGAAAGTGCTCATAAATGGTATGTTCTAGAACACGTGTAACTCTAAACTGGTCTCATGTATGTTTATTCACTTACCTGAGCTGGATAATTCTTTCATTGAACTCGTATGTACAACCTCCCATGCTTCATTTTGAAATAGATGTTGTTGCGACGGGGAAAATTTCCTTGCTTTCTCATTGACTATTCACAATATTAAATAGTAATTACAAAATACCCTAATTACACAATAGTCCTCTATTAAGTATGAATATACAAAATCTTCCTATTACTCCCCCGCAGTCGAAACGGTAGGCTCGCCAACACTCAGACTGGAACGAAAGCGCTGGCAAAAAGGCCGAGGGAGACCCTTGGTAAAGATGTCGACGTACTGATAATCAGCATGAATGTGCAATACGCGAAGTTGACCCAAACGAACCTTCTCACGAACAAAGTGTAGATCAATCTCAACATGTTTAGTGCGCTGATGCTGAACAGGATTACCAGAGAGATAGAAAGCACTCACATTGTCACAATACACCACAGTGGCCCGAGGCGGGGTGACACGAAGCTGAAGTAATAAATTCCGGACCCGGCAGAGTTCAGAGACGGCATAAGCAACACCACGATACTCAGCCTCAGCACTCGAGCGAGAGACAGTTTCCTGACGCTTGGACGACCAACTGAGAAGATTGTCTCCGTAGAAGACATAGTAACCAGAAGTGGAGCAGCGTGTGTCTGGGCAACCAGCCCAATCGCAGTGTAGGCCGTGAGGGAATTAGCAGCAGAGGTAGAGATCCGTAAACCATACTCAAGCGTGCCACTGATGTGGCGCAAGATACGCTAAAGGGCATGATAATGCGGCTTACGGGGATCATTCATGAAGAGACAGACCTGCTGAACGGCATACTGGATGTCTGGTCGAGTGAACGTGATATGTTGCATGGCCCCACCAAGGTTGCGATATAGCGTAGGATCAGCAACCGGTGGGCCATAGGTAGCTGTGAGCTTATTACCTACCTCAACAGGGGTGTTAGTAGCCTTACAGGTGGAGATAGAGGCACGACGAATAATGTAGGTCGCATATTGTTGCTGTGACACGAACAAGCCGGACGAGTCACAGGTGACAGCAATGCCCAGAAAGTGATGCAGGCTAGTCCTCTATTAAGTATGAATATACAAAATCGTCCTATTAGTTGGGTTATGTGTATCACCACCATCCTGGAGTGCTGGAGAACTACACTTAAGTTCCCTAGACTCTCTGGAGATTTCCTCCACTGAGCAAGGGAGTGCACCACAAGGATTCTAATCCTAATGGTTCTGTTACGAGACGAAATTAAAGAAACAGAACTTAAAAGAAACTTACTATCATAGTTTGCAAACTATAATGTGAAAACTTTTAAGTGACAGACTACTCCCTAGGTTCCCACGTGCTCACATGCCAATTTATAGAAAGCAAATACGTGACAACGTCATTTTAAAACAAGTAAGATAGGATTGATTACAAAATAGATGAGCCATCCAGATAACCTCACCAAAAGTAAAGATCACAGCGATAATTATACCAATAATTCAAATATCAGTTAACACATAGCTAACAACAGATTAGGCTTATACAGAGGATTCGAAATCACACTACCCAGAGAGTTGTGAAGACCAGATTCACTTTCGAGGGAGGATTCAATTCCATTTCTCAAGACAAATATCAACTAATCCACCAAGACAAACTAGACCTTAAGTGTGCATACCCCTTACCGGATCATCAATCCAGAGAGTAGTACTAGCTTCCTACAGTCGTGGGGCTAGCCACGTCCCGAATTAAAAGAAGCCCGTAGGCAGGGTCCCATGTCTGTGGACGCATCTCAAACGTCTACAGACATTCATAACAATGGCGTGTTTAATGACAACGCAATCCAATAACCAAGAAAAGCACCCAAAGACAAACACAAATCCTTTACATAATCTCGAATTCCAAATGTATAGACCTATTTATAATTCAGCCTTCTTAAAAAGAAAATTAAGCATACATATGCTTACCTGATATCCAGCCTAGTTTTCTGATCAGCGAAGCTGATTCCTTACTGTAGAAACCACTACACAGTCAAGTATATAGGCTATTAACATTTTTCCTCTAAGTGAGGGAGAATACATTACACAGATGTGATGCTGACTGCTCAATCAATTTTACTATTTTTCCTTTGATAACCCAGTATCTTCTGTACAATCTCTGACAATTCTTGAACCCTATAGTCATGCTCATATGGATCTTATCATATGCTAAGATGATCCCTATACCTTCCATACATACTCAGCTTTGGAATATGCAAGTTCCACTTAATTGTGCTTAGGCCCCTGCAACTTAGTAAAATTGTAGAAAAGCCCCCCTTACAGTTTACTTTTAGTCAATTTTAACCTCCGATGTCTCCAAATATTATGAAATGGGTACACAAGCATGTTGTTATGCCTAGAGTTATGATTTGATTGTCCAATTCAAATTATTGCAAAAATAACCTCTTTGCTTGTCCTACACAACTCAGCCAAACTAGGGTTTTCAGAAAGTCAAACTTGGTCGAACCTGATCCTTGGACACGAAATGTTATTATGAACAACTTTCCAGAATTGCACTCTCGGCAATTAGGTCATCTGATAGCTCAACTGAGAAAGGTTAAAGATAATTGTAAAATCGGCTCACATGGTCCAATTTGCAGTCAGTTTCTGGTCAATTGAGGAAGAGATTTGGGAATATGAAAATAGGGTTCTGTAGATTGAAGTACTAGATTTCGATAGCTTATTTGATCTCTTCAAGATTCAAAATATACATTGAGATAATGTTGGTCAAAGTAGGATGAAAATCATTGACCAACACTTGGAATGTTTTCAAGAGATTTCCTAGCTTGAAGGTGGCTAATTTGATCTTGATTTATGAACAATCTGTTTAGAAAATGGGAAATTCTTGTATAGGAGTGATTTGAAGTATTATCAACCAGCTTTTCAAAGGAGAAAACAGAGCAAGATTTCATAAAGTACTGAAGAAGTTATGATAGATCAAAGATGGATGTTTCCTCTTACATATCATACGTAAAATGATGTGCATTCAACTTTAGACTCAATTTCTAGAAAATCCGTTTACAACTTAAAAGAAACTCGTTGAACATGAATTGAAGTATTTTCAACCAGATTTACATAGGAAAAAACAGAACAGGATTTCACTGATGATTCAAATAGCTATGATTGATAAAAAATGTGGGTTTCAACCCAACTTCCAGCACTTTGTCAAATTGATAAGTATTGATTGTTTATGACACAATTGCAGAAACTTTGGAGCAGGTTTTATGCCAGTTAGAGAATGATTCACAAGAGCAACATAATAGGAAAATTGTAGTATTAGATTCCAAGAGAACAAAAGTTCAAGAATCATGTCAATTCATCAATTTATGAGAAAGATAAAAAGGTCTAAAGTTGAAACTTATAATAGGTCCATGAACAAGGAATTGCAAGAACAACAAAATATCTCAACTTTGTCCTTAATTTCAATCACCTTAAAGATCGAAACATGGAAAACAATCGATATGAGACCTGTAGTTCATCATCCCAGGATTCCAGAACAGCAAACAACACAGCAGAATTCCTAACAATGAAGGAGTTACGCTGATGTTTACAAGGCATGTTTTACCCGTGTAGTTCCTGAAATTCATGAATCAAAACTAGAGAAATCATGTTTACACTCAGATTTTGAAGTTCAATGTGTACTCACAAACTCACAGAGACCAATGAGGAGCAACAAGCAGCAAGGAGGAAGCTAAAATGAAGGAATACTGCTTCTCCAGCGACTAGAGCATATTACGGTGGGTTTCAACCCAGAAACTGGTGAGGCGGAGCGTTTTTGGCGAACTGGGAGTCATGCTTATGCTTCATGTACTCGCCCGAACCTCAGGAAGAAGAAAACACAGGTTAACTGAGCTGATTTACAAGAAGAAGGAAGAATTCAACAAAAACACGAGCTTGGGTCCATATCCCTTTTACCTAATTTATGGACTAACCACTCATCTTCTTCGTGAATTGATTTAGGGATTTTTTAACACCTTATCGAGGCTCACATCTGGTAGTAGAAGTTCTTAAAATAAAGAGGTGGTGATGGTGGTTGCAGGAATGGTGGTGGTGGTCACTTAGTGGCTTCGTCAACAATGAAGAAGATCATGAAATTTCAGGAATTGTTGTGTTTGTGTAACTGCAACTGCTGCTGAGGATTCTTCATATGATTGAGGAGATTTGAGTTGTCACATGCACCAAGTACCATATGGGGGTTAGATGTATTTAAGACAAATGTTGGTTCCTTATTGTGCGTTGCCTCGTCCAACAGGTTAAAGGTGACACTGAAGACCCGTCATTCTACAATGAATACTACTACAACAAGCCTACGCATCAATCTGTCAAGATCAAATGGAAGAAGTCCCCTTCAGGTTAGCTTAAGCTGAATACTGACGGTGCTTGGTGAAGGGCAGGAAGGATCTAACATGCTTAGATCTACAACATGAATTAAAGCGGAATATTCATGTGTTTACCTTGTCTTCCTTAGCTCCTTAGTGCAGCGGATGATCGTTGTGCTGCTTGCTTTCACGCGCCTACTCCTTGATCTTGCTCCCACCAATCGAGTGCGAATCTCGAGGACGAACACTGATTTCCACACCACGTTCCACCTCCTTGGATGAAGTTGGAGAGAGACTAGGGTTCTCTACAACTAGTATGAATCTAGACAGAGAGACTTTACTGTATGGAATAGCATTATAATATGTAGGAGGCTGCCTCCTTATATAGGCAAAACTTCTCCTAAGTTTGCACATAAACCCCTAGGGTTTGAGCCTTAGCTACTAACCCCTCTAGTTTATGTATTAGTGCAACTAACCCCATAAGGTTATGTTAATTGCATTGGGCACCCCACATGGGCGCACCAATTGCTAACATCTCCCACTCGCACAGTGGGGTTGCACAATTCATCCAGTCTCCATCAATCTCCAACTTTCTATCATCTACAAAAGAGTATTGTGTGGCCGTGGCGTGTGACCGGTGAGAGTACCTGCATTTCGGGAGATCCGTACACCAAACTCGTATAGCCAGCATGGGAAGGCACCCTCTCGGGAGATCCACATACCAAACTCGTATAGCCAGCGCAGGAAGGCACCCTTAAAACATAAAACAGTGATAATGCTCTCCGTAACTCTCGTATCCCCCAGATTCCTCCGATTGTCATCTCGTGGATCATGAGCACCTGCCTTGTCCCGAAGGCCATGCTCCAATGAGTCCACATCTCCTTTATATTTTCATATCCTACATGATCCCATAAGATCTTGCAGGTGGGCCCAATGAAAGATAATAAAGAGCGATGCAACGAGAATCTTTCCTTACATACATGTGTCACTCAGATTCGGCTCAGCTGCTTTCCCAGCAGTGTCCGGAAGGCCGAATCATCCATAGCCGTAAGGTGTCACGCCAAAGTAGCACCACCGACCCGTCTCTTCATGACACAGATGTAAGTACAAAGGGTATACTGTGTCGATCATCCTTATACGATCGACGAGGCTCACACGATGAGGAATCCCAGGGACTAATTCTACTCATCACCTCATGGTCACTCATAAGCGCGCGTTATTCAAGGGGGAATATGCGCCATAGTGTTTAGACTCTGATTAGAGCGCATGTCTTATCCTTTGCAAAAGGACCACTATGCAGATGTCTATCCGGTAGCCCTTATGGCCACCAGCCCGAGTGCTGCCATGTTACACCATTGTGAACAATTATCAGCTCTCGCATCTGGCTTCTTCTACACAGACTATACATGGTTCGGGGTAGCAACCATGTTCGATTGGCCATAACCAATCTCACCTTGGAACTTGTTTCCAATGCGACAGTTGAATCCGTCTGACAGGCTCCTAGCTCTACTGATAGACTTCAAGCTCTTATCATAGGCCATATGCTCATATGAAGAAGGCATCTCATATCATATCGCAGGCTTTCAGCGCTTATCTGGATTCCGTCTCATCTTCCGCCACACCCAGACATATCCAGGATATTGCGAAGGCAGTTGCTCGTGTGAGTGAGCCAACTTAGTGTCTGTGTGACATGCTCTATGCTAGTACAGGAAATGTAACATATCATACATGTATCAAAAACAACATGCTGCTTAAAACAAATCCAATTAAAATCCAGTCAATCAATGTCTCTTGTGTTCATCAATCATATTGCTAGTTATCGACAACCAAGTCCCAATTCTCTAAAGAGATCCACAAGGACGATTCTCATGTGGTTTTAGGAATGGGATGAGCCAACATCCTGGCCCATAGTCGATCCACCCCAGGATTATTCTCTAGGTAGTTATTTCACCTTTTGTGAAATAGTACCCTCGACTATGTGTTTGTCTTTACCGCAATGTTACAGCCGTATGCTAACACTACTCATGGTAATAGGTTTGTTGATAGCTCATAAGCTTACCAGAAAACCTTTTCAGTTAAACACATTTCTGCCCTATGGCAGAACAGGCAATCGTGCTTCGCTTCCATGGTCAATGGAGCGGTCTAATACGATCATGCAACACTTATATTGCATTTGTTCCATGCGAGTCTATCATCGAGCATGGACGATAGCCTGAGTTTGATCCAAGTGCATCTAGGTCCCCACCCTAGTTAGCATATATGGCTAACTAGTCGAAGCATCATCTTCGATAGTCATGGCACGTGATCCATCATATAGAGTATCCTGGTTACAATCTTGTGTCCTAAATTGGAATATCCTAAAATCCAATTCTTCCGATTGCATAGCATTTGCTAGGTCTGAGTATACACCATAGTGCATATGAGACTCATACTGCATCAGGCACTCTGGTCATTCTTTTATGGTGTCTTTTAGGGCACATGTCTAGGCTCGTAAAGTCCTGCGCTGAGCTACAGGAGTACAATTACTCCTCAGGGGACTCGAACAATCCCTAAGCTCCACTAGCAAATAGTGTGTCATCGATATTAAGTGACGTGATTATTAACTCTCTACTAGTAAGAGTGATACACAGCGGTTTTCATTTGTTATCGTAAACATATAGTAAACGATCCTTGATGAAATACCACTGTCCAGAGGACTAGCTAAGATCCCATATGGACTTAGTTAGCTTGCACACATTCTGTGCATTTGACCTTAGTCACCTCTAGGATTTCTCCATTGAGAAATTCAGTCATCACGTCTATCGAGAATGGATCCACAACTATTGATGCTACCAAGCGAATCAACGTAATCCTTATCACCCAAAGCCTTGGGAAAGGTACCTTGTTGAACCAACGCAAATTCGTCGGATCGACTCAAATTCGTCGATGTCTACTCTCAGAATGAGTGTAGACTTATTCGCTTCTACGCAAGTCATATGCCTTACCACGCTTCTGTCTGGGTCTCTGATTGACCTTGGAAATCCATTAATCTCCAATAGTCTTCCATCCAGTTGGAAATCCAACCTAGCCTTAAACTCGGTTGGCCCTTTATAGACTCTAATTCATCCTGTAAAGCTTACTATTCATTCTTCATAATTAGGGAACGATAAGGCCTAGGATTCTATCTTATTGTATATGCAAGGTGATCCTTAAGATCATCCCTTCGATCTCAAGTAGTCGATGGGGTATGCTCCTATGAGCAATTCCTTTGCATAGGAGGATCATCATTTGCTCTCATCCCTTATGGATGGGGCACCCAGCTTGGAAAGTCACTCCCACTGTTCAAAGGATCCTTGAGGGACTAATTCCTCATAATCAACTAAGGAACAGGGTATCTTCCAGCGGTATCCTCCATGCTCGCGAAGATCATCATCTCTACGAACATATCCCTTAATTATGGACATCTCCTATGAGAAAACATATATCTCGTGAATCCATTTTGTTACACTACCTATCGGCTGTTGCGTTTCAAATACGCAACCCCTAGAGTGCTCCGGATAGCATAAGAAGATACGTTACTCCATGAAGATACGTTTCTTCCACCTAGGGTCTAACTTTAAATTTCTTCTCATCAGGTGATGAAATATCCTAGGGCAATATCCTAGGTTCATCATTTTCTTGCATGGTGACCCTTATGGTCTTCCTTTCGATGTTAATTCATCGACGGGATACGCTCCAAAGAGCGCTCCTACGCAAAGAGGGTTCTTCCACATAGTCATAATCTATGATGGGCCTGTTCACTAGGCAAGTTACTCCCACTGTCCTGAAGATCCGTAGGAACTATTTCCTGTTGATCATTCAGGGATGGGGTGTCATCCAGTGAAACCTTTGTTTCGTAGAGACTTATTTCTCAACGAACCTCTTCCTGACTTGAAATTTAGTTAGTACATAAGCTGCCGATCCCCATGGCCTAAGGTGACCTCATTCAGGTTGCCTTTTGGTCCACATCTCGTAGGGTGTAGTGGCTACATACTTGGTGGACTTATGGTTGCGTATGTTGATAGTCGTTTAGCAAAGTGTCTCCTCCGAATAGGGAACTTGTACTTTGCACGCTCTATCATACATCAGACCATCTCTTACAGTAACCTATTCCTCTTATTCTCTACAGCATATTGCTGGGGCGTGGGGATAGCCAACTGCCTTACTTTTCTCCATCACATAGCTCTTGCTAAGATAGATACTTCCAGTCTCATTCTGGCCAAGGACATATCCTTTTACCCAGACGGTTTTCTACCTTTTGTAGAGACCTGTCTGAAGCACCCTTGTGCCTTAGACTTATGTGGCCCAAGCACACATAGTTGAGACGTGGACAATAATCTACGAATGTGATGGAACAGTAAGCACCATGTCTTTAGCTTTAACAATTTAATGGAACACAACAACAGAATGAATAATCTACAAAAGACTCAGTAGTCCTTAATGCTCTACTGGACAATTTTGCGTTTTTGCCTTTCATGTCCGGCAAGAATCACACACAAGTAAAGGTATCTTGGGCAAAATCCAAGCAGGCCTGCCCTAGCTAGCCTGAACATCCTTTCCTGTCATCGTGTGTCTTAATCTAGCGCGCCACATATCAGAATCTTAAGTCATACCCTTAAGTTGTCATTCAAGAATTCTGAGGCGTTACTCATGCTAGAACTTTAAGAACGCAAACACCATGATATAACCATATCCAAAGTTAAAACTGTGACCAAAACAAATTTTGGTGGCTACTCCCTCAAAGATAATCATATGGATCCTTAGACGAGAAGTCAGTACCAGGTCTGGCCTTCTAGTCTTAGGGAAACATCCTTTTCCTCCTTTTCATTTGCCTGTCTTGAGATATTGGTCATGTACCAATACTTCGCCCTTATTCCCTTATCCTTGCCCCACCTGTTCCACGGTCCTAATACCGGGCTAGGGACTACATCTGCCTATCATACTTCATTCACAGTCTTTTAGCAATCATATATTGCTTAGACTTCAAAAATATCCGAACTAGTATGCTTAGCAATCGTATATTGCTTAGATCCTAGAACGGAGTGGTGTTTGGTCTCATCCAAACATCTTGACACTCTCAAAGTGTGTCATATAACGTTTTCATGGCACTTTCATGAAACGTGGCAGAGATAGCAACAAATTACTAATCGGATAACTTAAACATCTCATCATAAATGGCATGAATCTCAGAAGCTATAGTTGAGTACTAATCTCATAGACTATAGTCGAGTGCTAAAATTTTATGATAGTTTAAGGTGGGATTTATGAGTCATTTCTCACAACTTTTAATGAGGCAAATGGCTAAGGTGGATCCAAGATTCTTCTTTGGCTCATTCCTACAATCTTTGAATCTCAAAGTGGTCTAGAACTTGCTGATGAGGTCATTTCCCCACCTTGTCATAGCACGCTCTATGACATTTATCTTGACTGCCTCCCACTATTGGTTAGCCTAAAGATAATGTTCATGTGCTGCTGTGACAACTATTCATCACAGGTTCGACCGTACTTGTAGGTGTTTTGACAAACTATGTCCAACGATTTGGTTACATAGCACGATGACTTGTCATATCGTTTATTGTCACTATTTTAGCCTTTACAGTTTCAATTTAGACACGATTGATAGAGACATTGTGGAAGTTAATCACTAGCATTTACTTAGCTCCAAAGTAACATGTGACATCGATTAAAACTTAATAGTTCCTCACAAGGACTCCACCAAAACCTAGCGTATATCCTAGGAATCAAATCTCATCACTTGTGATTTCCTATCAATTTTAATCATGTCATCATGTGAGCTCTTTTGTTTTAGTTCTTTAGCATGCGAGGTTAAACATATATATCCAATCACACGCAGTTATAACATAAAACAAGCACAAGCATAAATAAATATGCAATGGATGTGGCCCCTAAGGTGCACTCCCACTATTGAGAGCACTTCTTGAGCAAGTCCTGAACTCCATCTCACGCCATCTCGCCTACTTGAGGACTCCAAGCTTGAGGCTCCATTAGACTGTCTAATTGCTCCATGCACCTTGCGCCATAGCTTTTGGTTTGGCCACCTCTCTTGAAGCTTCAATCTTCAATCTCTACTAACTATCTTATTTCTAATAAGAAGTAACCTCATAGAGGCGAGTGGATGAGGAGAGAAGACACTAGAGTATAGAGAGGCACGACTCGCAGGCCGTATTTTGATTACATATTCAAAAACCAAAACCAAAACCAAAATATAAAACATCTATGCCACATCCATGCACCAAACACATCCATTCAACCCACAACAGCATGTATAATAATATAACAAACATACTAGAATTTTCTGGAAATTTCCGGAATTAAGCAATAATTACTGGAAATTAATAAGCAATAATCTAATCAACTAAAATGATCGAAAATTGCTCCCTACCTCTTAGGGTCTCACCACCTATGGCAAAACGTAGGGAAAAATGACCTAAGTCTCCAGAAAAAATGTGGGCTCAAAACAGTGTGTTTAAGGTCGTCAAACTGCCTCGGGAAGTGTGCTAAACACTAATTAATTAATCTGGAAATTATTAAAATTTTCCGTCGCTCCAAAAATTATGAAAAAAATACCCACAAAATAGGAAATTTAATTTGGAGTCCCTAGGAAAAAAACGGACGAAAAATGACGGCGGGAGGAGGCCGCACGCGCCGAGACGCGCCGCCGCGCGTGGGCGCGTCCGCCTCCGCCACGCGCCGACGTCGGCCATGTGCCACGGCAGCATGCCACGTGGCATGCCCACGTCAGCACCTATGCTGACGTCAGCTGCCACGTCAGCCCGCCACGTCATCGCCACGTCAGCTGCCACGTCAGCTGACACGTGGCCGCCACGTCATCGCCACGTCAGCTGCCACGTCAGCTGACACGTGGCTGCCACGTCACCGCCACGACAGCCTCTTGCTGACGTGGCACCGCCACGTCATTTGCCACGTCAGCCCTAGGGCCACGTCAGCAGCCGCCGCCAGCCCTTGGGCGCGTGCGGCGCGTGGCCGCGCGTGGGGGCGGCGTCGGTGGCGCGTGAAGCCCACGCGCCGCCTTCCCGTGCTCCGATCGCGACGAAAAAAATTTTCCCGTGATCGTCTCTTCGTCCTGATCCCGATTATGTGGTCAAAATCCAATTTTAACAAGTTTTTGAAAACCGTGTTCTAATTATTGGATCTAGCAGTCCAGATTAATACTGTTCCGAAACTTTGAAAAATCATAACTAATTCACCGTAAATCCAAAAAATATAAAATTTATATATCTGGAATCCTCGTGAAAAACTCTACCTAACCATATAGGTTTCGTCTACTGGTTATGAAATTTCAGAAACGCGATTTTTAAAACAGGTTCGGGAACGCTTATCGAGGCACGAAAAACAAGCCTATGGCTCTGATACCAATGAAGGGCAGGAAGGATCTAACATGCTTAGATCTACAACATGAATTAAAGCGGAATATTCATGTGTTTACCTTGTCTTCCTTAGCTCCTTAGTGCAGCGGATGATCGTTGTGCTGCTTGCTTTCACGCGCCTACTCCTTGATCTTGCTCCCACCAATCGAGTGCGAATCTCGAGGACGAACACTGATTTCCACACCACGTTCCACCTCCTTGGATGAAGTTGGAGAGAGACTAGGGTTCTCTACAACTAGTATGAATCTAGACAGAGAGACTTTACTGTATGGAATAGCATTATAATATGTAGGAGGCTGCCTCCTTATATAGGCAAAACTTCTCCTAAGTTTGCACATAAACCCCTAGGGTTTGAGCCTTAGCTACTAACCCCTCTAGTTTATGTATTAGTGCAACTAACCCCATAAGGTTATGTTAATTGCATTGGGCACCCCACATGGGCGCACCAATTGCTAACACTTGGTGAAAGGGAAAGGGTTGTATTGGAGGGGTTGCTAGAAATAAGCAGGTACATTGGGTTGGAGGCTATTCCACTCCAAAAAAAGAAAAAGAAAAATTACCAAAATAAACAAAGGAGAGGAAAGGGATGTGGTTGGGTAACAATTTTCCTAAATTGTAGAGGGTATAATTGTCATTTTTATAACTGGGTTAAACACATTCACTTACCAGGTTGCAATGTGGAATTATCCGATCGTCAGGGGTGTCGAGTGTCTTTCTGCCTAAAAACATGCATGGAACTTATCAAAATTGCCAATTCTCACTCTGTGCAGGCAGTTGGCAAGTAGATGTTCTCACTTCCGTATTATCAATTCTATTGGGAAGCTAATTTAGTGTCCCACAGGCTAGCTGGAAGAACTCCTCTTTTTTGCACTGTGGTGCATCTAGCACTAGTATTTATCCTACTTTAGACTTTGTTGGAGTTGATTTGAATTTTAATTGTAATGGGGAGGTCTTCCTAAAATGGTTGTTTTCTAGACCACTCCCTAGCATTGGTTTGTAAATTATCCATTTCATCAAATATAAAAGACGGCAGAAAATTTATAGCAAACTTTCATCGAAAAATAAAGGACAGCAGAAAATTTATAGTAAACTAGAATAACTTACGAAGCGCCAAAAACTTCTATCTTCTTCGACAAACTTTGAGGTCTAAAGTCATAACTTCAAGAAAAAATAATGTTATCTTCATACACATAACTGAATTTCCTAGCTGTAATCTAATCTAGCAAGTACCGAGCAAATAGAGTCTCGTCCGTTACATCCGCAATTGCAACATGAGATTATACCAGCTTCTATGAGACCATGGGTAGGAATATCTATCACATAATAAATAGATGGAAATAGGAGTAAGAATTTCGCAAGTTATTAAAAAGGTTGAGTAAATTATACAATTCATATTAAAAGTACGTCGGGAATAGTTTCTTGTAAGTGCAACACGAGTTTGTAGAAAAAAGTAAAAATTGAAGTTACCAGTGTGAATTCCTTCGAGTTCTGCCGTGATAAATCTAGAGAGAAAATCATCTTCATGGTCCAATGGAGTTTGACATGGTTCTTCTTCACTCAAATTAACAAGGAACACTTCCATTAATTCAGGACTCTCTCTAGTATCCTTAACGTCTGCTTCTCGGAGTCTGCTATGATTTGTTTCTTGACATTCCGGGGTGTGTTCTGCCCTCGGGTGAAGACCATAGACCACAAATCTTGCCACTTCCTTGAGTGACACGAACTGGTTATTGCCCGATTTTTCATGGTAATAAATCTATGATTAAAAAATCAAAAAGATTATAAGCATTTAACAAAACTAATTAACTGTTGTTAAATAGTTTCAGAGAGAACCAAAATAAAGACAAGAAAATCAAAATGTGATATGAGGAACTACCTCTTTGGATGTTTCAGTGTTTTTACTTTTTGTTTCATCATACGTCCATCCTTCAAGACGTTCTAACAACTTTAGGTGGCTTGTACAACCACAAACTTCCCAATTAGACATTAGAAATCGTTGCTGCAAAAACATAGAAGGTTATACAAATAAGAACATACATTTTAATAAATTCGACTATGCTTTACAACAGATGACCATAACAAATAAGCATGATTGAAATCTAAACTTGTATTGACCGAACCACATCCAACTAAGAGGCTTTATCGTAAAAGAAGGCCTTTCCTCAAAAATTGCAAATAATCACATATTTTTATATACTTTAACAACTACGAGGATTTGAAAAATACACTTACATCATCCATTTTCGGAACGAGGTTCATGCACTCCTCAGAAAGTTTAAAAAATACCGGTCGCGATTTTGATTCAATTATTGAAGAACTTTTGTTCCTGTCTTGAGGGATTGGTGTCATGATGAGTGAATGTGGAAGAAGTACTTCAAGAGAATAGGGGTTTGAGAAGGTTAACAAATAGCAGAACGATTTTGACAAAATGACTGCACGATGAGTCGTGTTTTACAGATTTATTTAATACCCTGTAACTAAACTAGTCAATAGAAATGAATCTCGCATTTGTTTATTATACTTATGCATGTTGCACCCTATAAAATATTCATATAATTAAAGCATACTATATTTAATTTTGTTTAGGGAAATGAAAATAGAACTTGTAATTGGTTATTTTACTTGTGAAAGAAAGTTAACGTGAAACAATAATTTATTATGTATCGCACATTAATTAATTAATTATCTTTAAAGATGTAAAGACAGCTATTCCAAAAAAAAATTATCTGTAGAAATAAAGATTTCCTAATGTATATGGATGCATTGCATACAAAATTTAAATTTATATGCAATGTGATATGTATTGTCAAGTTGTACTCTATTTCCAAGTTTTCCTTTTCAGTATGAAGGGGAAGACAAAACTTCATTGAGTCCTAAATATGAACGAAATACCAACCCTTTAGTTATTTTACTTATGTACGTACCTCATATTTTTTGCCATGTATATATCGGTACCAAGTTTTTTCCTCGGGTAATCTACCGAATTACAATTAATTCAATAAAATTCTCAATTTCGTATGTTTTTCAAAGTTAGTTTTTCCTATCTCACAATTTTACACATAATGAGATAGAGGAAAAGTTGATTTCTGTACTTTATGTTGGTGAAAAACTTAAATACAAAGGTCCTATATGGTGTTGATAGTGCCAAATGCCGAAGAATTAAAAAGAATGTAACAGAAACTCCATAGCGACCAAGTTTATTAAGGAAGTCCTCATTGTTTACTTGATTTTAAAACATTCCTTTTCTACTTAGTATATCTGAAAGTACGTGTAGTTTATCAAAAACAAGAAAATAGACATGTTTTGAAACTTTACATTCCTCCTCCCTATTTCTTTTCAAATTCTTACTTTCCCAATTCCTAACAGAAATAGGAAAAAAAATAGAAAGAATTATAGTGCATCAATGGTACCTATAGTTTGAAATAGAAAAAATAGAAAGAATAATTAAGTAACTTACTTGACTAAATAACTATAAACATATAACTAATTACTACGCCTAAGAAAAACTAAAAATAAATAAATTATAAATTAAAATAAATTACTAAAATTTCAATAGAGAAAAGCTAAAGTATTACAATGGTATCCCAGGCTAGCTAGCATCAACTTGAAATATGTGGCTCTCTTCTAGTGTTGCATGTGGTGGAACTCTTACTAAGGTGGAAGCAGATCAGTTACCGAAGTGAAAGTAACATCACCACTGAAAATTGTCATTACAAGTTTTGTAGAAGAAATATCTGATGATTTGAATGGTAACAACTCATATTGAAATGTTTCGTGTCTAGAACGTATACTTTGCTGGTGAGTGATGTTGGAAGAAATGGTTTAGACGATAACATTTTATACCCGACTTTGAGCTCGGTTTGAATCCGAATCACTTGAAAGTTAACAACACCAATTGGATCCTTAGAAAGAGGGCAACTTGGTGGTCGTTTCGGACACTCACTCGTCAAAAACCATTAAGAAATGAATGATCAAATTGAGCTCTCAAAATGGGTTCATGATCAAACTTGTGTTGTGAAGAAAAAAGGAACCACATCTTGGTTCAAGGAGGAAACTTGGGAGTTTAACTACTCCAAGTTTGGACTATAGGGCACGCCCCTTGGGTGGAGAAATTTATTTCAGGAGAGAGGACCTAGACAAAGGTCTAACCACCACACGCGCGCGCGCCGCCGCCGTCCGTCTGGCCGGCACGGGCACGGGCAGGTCCGGGCCGTGGTGTGGTGTGGTGTGGGTTGGGCTGTCTAGTTAGTGGGCCTCAGTAAGTATTAATTTTTTGGGCCAAAAACTAACTATTAATTAATTTCAATAACAGTTGCAACTGTTCCGTTTGACCAGTAACCGCTCCAACCACCTTCTATAAATTGGCACTCTCATTCCTCATTTGGGTATCTGAAACCTAACGAATTTCTCCATAACACTATCTTACAAACACATAAAGAAACTTCAACGTGGTCTCAGTTCGTTGTGTGCAGCGCTGTACGCCGTGCTTTCCACCGCCGCACAGGGAAGCTTTCATCCTGGGAAGCAGTCGTCCGATCGTTCCATAGCAAGCACGTGTGGGGGACGAATCTTCTTTAAGGAGCCTCGTTCTACATGAACGAAACTGTCTTCCAACTTTGTACAGCATTCGGAAATCTCCCCTATCAGTAAGCTCGTTCTTTGTTTTTGTTATTTTCGGGTACTGTTTGATTATTCACAACTTGTCCGGGTAATTAAATTTCCTAACAATCTTAAAGCAGATTCGTATTTGTGTAAAAATCCAGTTGTTCGCCCAAATTTTCTGTCCGGAAAATTTTCAGACGGTAAATTTGTGAATTAATTTTTACAACAGTTTGTTATTAAAAACGTATTGTTGTATCTCTGTACCCAGAACTTGACTTTGCGTCGTGTCTCTGACTCACTGTTAACAACCTAGTTGTTTCATTCACCCTCTGATGCCTTTTTTCCTCTTTATGCATTCGTGTTAATTGCATCTCAGATAGTACTAATATAGTCTGCTCATAATTTGCAACCATTTTTTTCTAGTCCATCACCGTACTAGAGTTTCTGATAATCAGTTCTTACTTTTCCAATCCACTTTGTTTTTTATTACAAAAGAAATCCCTTTGTTACTTTCTGTTCTGGAACTAGTGGTTTGTTTATTGTTCCCTTAATTGGTTGTGATCATTTCCATGCACTGTTAATCATTCTCTGCACCACATGTTTATCTTTAGCACATTAATTGTTCATGTATTCTGGTTTCTAAGTCCCAGTAACGATCTCTTTTAACTTTTCATTAAGTTTTCAAGTTTCATTTTGTTACTGATTGTTTGATTCTTTAGCCTTTGGACTTGCTTCTATAAATTCAGCAAGTTTATTCAATTTTCTGTCAAGTACTATTTGTCATCAAAGTTTATAGTACTGTAATTTCAATTCGGTTTATTTTTAATTATGTCGATTGTAACAGAAACATTTCTATTTGTAGAAATGGGAGACAATTTCGGAAAAGAGGGGGCTGAAACGTCAAGTTTGACAACCGCCAACCCCGTTGTACCGATGGGTTCTCATCTTGTTGAAAAGCCGGAGAAATTTACGGGAAAGGACTTCAAACGTTGGCAGCAAAAGATGTTGTTTTACCTAAAAAATTTGAGTCTTGCGAAATTTCTCAACGAAGATGCTCCTCCATGTCCAGGAAATGCCGATAGACAAACCATTGCAGCGGTGGAGGCTTGGAATCACTCCGATTTCCTTGCACGCAACTATATCCTAAATAGTTTAGATAATCAGTTGCACAATGTCTATTGCGATGTAAAAACGGCTAAGGAACTTTGGCACTCGCTCGAAAATAAATATAAAACCGAGGATGCTGGTGCCAAAAAGTTCGTAGTCGAGAACTTCCTAGAATTTAGAATGGTAGATTCCAAGGGGATAATGCAACAGGTGCAAGAATTTCAGTGTGTAATACATGATGTAATAGCGGAGAAAATTATACTCCCGGAAGAATTTCTTGTAGCCGCAATGATACACAAACTACCCCCCTCATGGAAGAACTACAAAAATTACTTGAAGCACAAGAGGAAGGAAATGAAGATGGAGGAGCTCATCATTCGACTTCGGATTGAAGAAGGCAATCGACTAGCCGAAGACAAGCCGTCAACAAGCCATCAGTCTAAGGAAAATGTCGTAGAGGAAAAGCCGCAGAAAAATCTGAAGAGGAAGGCTACGAATGAGAAGAAAAAGTTCACGGGTAAATGTCACAATTGTGGCAAGACCGGGCACAAGATAAAAGATTGTCGGAAAAAGAAGAATACCTCCAAAGGGAAGAGACCCGAAGCCAACATGGCCGAGGATGGAGAAGACGGAAACGACTTTGCAGCCGTAGTCTCGGAAGTGAACCTCGCCGGAGGCAATCCCAAGGATTGGTGGATCGACACCGGTGCCACGAGGCACATATGTTCCGACAAGGCTATGTTCTCATCGTTCGAGCCGACTGAAAATGAAGAACTGTTGTACATGGGAAATTCAGCAACTTCCGCCATAAAAGGGAAAGGAAGAATAACGCTGAAAATGACTTCCGGAAAAACCCTTACCCTCAATGATGTTCTCTATGTTCCCGATATTAGGAAGAACCTAGTGTCAGGATTGGTGCTTAGCAAGAAAGGGTTTAAGCTTGTATTTGAGTCGGGCAAATTTGTTCTGACTAAAAGTGGAGAATATCTAGGTAGGAGGTATCTCAAGGATGGGCTATTTAAGCTCAATGTAATGACTGTGTTTCCGACTATGAATAAGAAAGCGCAAGTTAACTATTTGTCGGATTCTTCTACTTCTTGTTTATGGCATGCACGATTAGGTCATGTTAATTAAGAGTCGATTCGTAAATTAATGAAAATGGACCATCTTCCCAAAAGCGCGATTAATTCCGATCACAAGTGTGAAATATGCGTAGAGGCAAAATTGACAAGTAAGCCATTTCAACCTATCGGTTCGAAATCAACGAGCCCTCTCGAATTAATTCACACCGACATATGTGATTCTAAATTTGTGCAGACAAGAAGTGGAAAGAAATATTTTATAACATTTATCGACGACTGCACTAAATAGTGCTATGTTTATTTATTTCATAGTCGAGATGAAGCGCTAGACGCATTCAAGAAATATAAGGCCGAGGTGGAAAATCAATTGAATAAAAGGATTGAGATTCTTCGTAGCGATCGAGGAGGAGAATATGATTCTCCATTTTCTGAAATATGTTCGCAAATGGAATCATCCATCAGACCTCGGCACCCTACACACCCCAACAAAATGGGGTTGCGGAAAGGAAAAATAGAACTTTAAAAGAAATGCTAAACGCATTAATTTTAAGTTCAGGGCTACCACAAAACATGTGGGGGGAAGCTTTACTAAGCGCCAACTATATTCTAAATAGAATTTCCCAAAAGGAAATTGGATAAGACCCCATATGAAATGTGGAAAGGCCGAAAACCCTCATACAAACATTTGAGGGTATGGGGGTGTCTTGCTAAAGTAGCAACCCCACTACCGAAAAAGGTCAAGTTAGGACCTAAAACGATAGATTGCATCTTCATTGGATATGCGGCTAATAGTAGTGCTCACCGGTTTCTGGTCCACAAATCAGAAATACCGGATATTCACGAGAACACTATTATTGAATCAGCCAATGCCTCCTTCTTCGAAGATATATTTCCTTACAAGATAAAGGAAGTAGAAGTGTCCGGAAAACGGTCGCATGATACCGCCATTGGCGACGACCAGGAGGAATAGGTAAGGCGGAGTAAAGGAGCCAAAACGGCAAAAACTTATGGACCTGATTTCCTAGCATACTTAACGGAAAATGATCCAACTAGTTATAAAGAGGCCATGTCCAGTGTTGATGCTCCATATTGGAAAGAAGCTATAAATAGCGAGATTGAATCCATCTTACAAAATAATACTTGGGAATTAGTAGATATTCCACAAGGCTCTAAGCCCCTAGGTTGTAAGTGGATTTTTAAGAAGAAGCTTAAACCCGATGGTACAATCGACAAGTACAAAGCAAGACTTGTCGCGAAAGGGTATAGGCAGAAAGAAGGACTAGATTGCTTTGACACATATTCTCCGTGACCAGAACAACGTCTATTCGAATGCTTATCGCAATTGCTGCAATATTTAATTTTGAAATACACCAAGTGGACGTTAAGACGGCTTTCTTGAATGGAGAATTAGAGGATGAAATCTATATGGAACAACCGGAAGGGTTTAAAGTTCCTGGAAGCGACAACAAATATTGTTGGCTAAAGAAGTCCCTTTATGGACTAAAACAGGCCCCCAAGCAATGGAACGAAAAGTTCGACAAAGTCATGATCATTCATGGATTTCGAACTAATGAATGTGATAAGTGCGTATACTATAAGAAAACAGGAAATGAATGTGTCATAATATGCTTGTATGTCGACGACATGCTAATTATGGGGAGCAGCAAGGCAATAATTCTTGACAACAAGAAATTACTGTCTACAAAGTTTGACATGAAAGACCTGGGAATGGCGGATGTGATTTTATGGATTAAAATTACAAAGAATCCAGATGGGTATGCACTTTCTCAAACTCAATACATAGAAAAGGTGGTCGAAAAGTTCGATAAAGGAAATAATACACCGATTACCACACCAGTAGACGTGAGTTTGCATCTCGCCAAGAATCGTGGCGAATGTGTTAGGCAATTGGAATATGCGCAAATAATTGGTAGCCTCATGTACATCATGAATTGTACAAGGCCAGACATCGAACAAGCTGTCGGGAAATTGAGTCGCTTTACCAGTAACCCTGGAAAGGATCATTGGACAGCCTTGATTCGAGTACTGAGGTATCTTCGTTATACCAAGGATATGGGTCTACAATACTCGTACTATCCAGCTTCCTTGGAAGGATATTGCGATGCCAATTGGATCTCTGACTCAAGAGACTCCAAGTCCACAAGTGGATATGTATTCACTCTCGGTGGAGCGGCAATATGTTGGAAATCTTCAAAGCAGACGTGCATTGCAAGGTCTACTATGGAAGCAGAATTCATAGCGTTAGACAAGACAGGGGAAGAAGCAGAATGGCTTCGTCATTTCCTCGAAGATATTCCAACATGGCCAATATTAGTGCCTCCTATCTGCATTCATTGCGACAGCCAATCAGCAATAGGTAGAGCACAAAGTAGCAAGTATAATGGTATGTCTAGACATATACGTCGGAGACATAATACCATTAGGCAACTTCTCTCAAGAGGAATAATATCGATCGATTATGTAAAGTCAAAAGAAAATATAGCGGATCCGTTGACTAAAGGTTTATCAAGAGAACTAGTTGCAAGTTCGTCAAGGGGAATGGGATTAATGCCAATCTCGTAAGAGTTGCACGTAGCGGCAAACCCAACCTAGGTGACTGGAGATCCCAAGAGCTAGGTTCAAAAGGGATAACCCAACTACCAGTGCAAATAAATAAATCACTCACCCGGAAATTAAGTTTCCAAACTCATTCCTAGGACGAACACCGAGTGATGGGACAGGGTAAGCTAAAGGCTTTTAATGAGACTCTTAAGATGAGTATGAAGGATACTCTCTATGTGTCTCACCTATGTGAGTAGGAACGGGCCGGTTCTAGGAGGATGACGTGGCTACACTCCTCTAAGTCTACTCATGAAACCAGGAAAAGTATTTCAAGGCCGAAATGAACACAACCGTGATAACGGACTACGTTTAGGTTGTTAATTGTGTGCGATCTACCGACTAGGTATACAACGCGACAAGCAGTTCAAGGGTTCTCGCTCACTGTCAAGCCAGTATACCCTGTAGTATCTCACTAAGGGGAAGTTTCAAAG
This sequence comes from Linanthus parryae, assembly GCA_023055425.1. Lineage (NCBI taxonomy): Eukaryota > Viridiplantae > Streptophyta > Magnoliopsida > Ericales > Polemoniaceae > Linanthus > Linanthus parryae. The sequence continues at coordinate 45,177,099 of JALGPY010000009.1, forward strand.
TCTATGACTACCTTTCTTTACGCAATTAACTACCGCCAAGGGAGTTTCAACCACATAGAGACATTTTAAGCTTTGAGACGTGAATTTGTCATTCATGTGGGGGATTGTTGGAAGAAATGGTTTAGACGATAACATTTTATACCCGACTTTGAGCTCGGTTTGAATCCGACTCACTTGAAAGTTAACAACACCAATTACATCCTTAGAAAGAGGGCAACTTGGAGGTCGTTTCGGATACTCACTCGTCAAAAACCATTAAGAAATGAATGATCAAATTGAGCTCTCAAAATGGGTTCATGATCAAACTTGTGTTGTGAAGAAAAAAGGAACCACATCTTGGTTCAAGGAGGAAACTTGGGAGTTTAACTACTCCAAGTTTGGACTATAGGGCACGCCCTTTGGGTGGAGCAATTTATTGAATGAGAGAGGACCTAGACAAAGTTCGAACCACCACACGCGCGCGCGCGCCGCCGCCGTCCGTCCGGCCGGCTCGGCTCGGTCTCGGGTTCGGGTTCGGGCACGGGCCGGGCCGTGACGTGGTGTGGTGTGGGTTGGGCTGTCTAGTTAGTGGGCCTCATTAAGTATTAATCTTTTGGGCCAAAAACTAACTATTAATTAATTTCAATAACAGTTTTATATTCAGTCAAAATTAATTATGAACAGTTGCAAACCAACAGATCAACCGTTCCTACGGTTGCAACTGTTCCGTTTGAACAGTTACCGCTCCAACCACCTTCTATAAATTGCCAGTCTCATTCCTCATTTGGGTATCTGAAACCTAACGAATTTCTCCATAACACTATCTTCCAAACACAAACAGAAACTTCAACGTGGTCTCAGTTGGTTGTGTGCGGCGCTGTACGCCGTGATTTCCACCGCCGCACAGGGAAGCTTTCATCCTGGGAAGCAGTCGTCCGATCGTTCCATAGCAAGCACGTGTGGGGGACGAATCTGCTTTAAGGAGCCTTGTTCTACATGAACGAAACTGTCTTCCAACTTTGTACAGCATTCGGAAATCTCACTAACAGTAAGTTCGTTCTTTGTTTTTGTTATTTTCGGGTACTGTTTGATTATTCACAACTTTTCCGGGTAATTAAATTTCCTAACAAGTGAATCCGGACACGTGTAGACACAAGGTGAGTGATATTCTAGAAACAAATGATCGCTTCTGGAATCAAATTTATTGGAGGTATATGGCCTTGGACAAGGGTAACATGGACACTCAAAAACCCTAATGTGTTGCACTTCTGGAGCTTCTTGATACAATACTTGATGTGGAGAAAGGAAAATTAGGACTTTCAGTGGAACTCTATTGATGAGGAACACATAAGTGAGTAAATCTTGAAACCAGAACACTGTAGGAACAACATCATGACTTCGAAGTGTCTAACGATTTAGGTAGCATGTACGTGCTTCCTCTCAACAACTCCATTATGTTAAGTTGTGTGAGGAAAAATGACATGGTGTTGAATCCCATTCTTTTCAAGAAGGAAGTCATAGTTTTATTGCACAACTACCCATCCATCCATTCTTACTGCCTGAATTCATGTTTGAAATTTGCTCCATGCTTGGTACTCAAAGGACCAAAAAACTCAGACATGAGAGATAGATAAAGTACCCAAAGAAACCTGCTAAAATTATCGACAATGAGAAGACAGTATTTAAAACTCTAATTAGATACGATTGGAGCCCGTCCCCAAACATCCACATATATGTAATAGTGCAAGAAGTGTAGAAGATCTTGTAGGAGAGGAAGTGAGTGGTAGCTTCTTGGCTTTAGACATAGCACAAGCAGAACAATGTGAGTTAAGATTTGCAGCTGTAATTGTATATATGGGCAATAGAAGCAGCAATATCCCTACAATATCCCTACATGGCAGGCCCAACCTAGAATGCTTATTAAAAATAAGAGATGTGGCAAACTATAGAAGCATAAATAGAAAATGAAGATTTGTGAAATGAAGGCACTATGGTCTGTCTATAGACCAAGTAGCTAACCTTCTTGGGAAATTTGTCCTAAATAGTGACAATACAAGAATCAAAAACTACCAAAGAGTTGTTATCTTGAGACATTTTTTGGAAAAAAAATCATACTATAATAAATACTAGGAACATGTAACAGGTTATTCAGCAAAAGATCATTACTGGTGTTGGTAAGATTCCATCACCATAATACAGTGTTTGAGTTTGTGAACCATGAGCTAGTAAATTTTAGTTGTGTTTACGCTTAACATTCTAAATATATCCCAACTTATTGGTAAGATGATTAGATGCCAAGATTAAACGGTCCATTTCCAAGAAGAGCACTCGGCTGTTAATTCTCTTCGAACATGTGCCAACAAGCGAGTGTTGTATGTCCAATCTTGGTACATATTAGACAAGAAATTGATGTAGTAGAGCTGCTTGAATTTTTGTTGAAGAGTTTCCAGTAGACATAGCAGAACAAGAATGAGAAGAAGATCAATATTGTGGTTTATGAAATCTTGAATGATGAGAATGTTGCCATCTAGTGCGCTTATACGGTTTTTGGTGTTAAGAACTATGCGCAACAAGAGAAAAAGCTGCAAAATTCTTGTTCTCCAACTCAACATGGACTGCCTCAGAAAAAATTCTAGCATGAACATCTTCAATGTCTTCTACTGCGTCGACCACGCAATCCTCAATTCTTTAGGGTTTTGAAGAAGAGGATGATTAGGGTTTTGAAAAGACAACAGAGACAGGATTTGGGAAAGTGAATAGTTGGTTCATCATTAACAACTAACTTACGTTGGTACATTACAACTTTAGTACCAGAATTAGTTATCACGTTTGCTAACTAGTCCTTACACTTTATACTCTTAACAATCACCCACTACCACATAGTCACATACTTTGTCTAGCAACACGACTAAACATTTTATCTTAACAATTAAAGGCGACACCAAAGACAAGTCATTCTATTGTAAGTACTACTACACCAAGCCTATGACACACTCTGTCAAGATCAAAGGGAAGAAACCCATTTCAGGCTAGCTTATGATGAATACTCATGGGCTTCAATAAAGAGTAGGGTATGTACTGGAGGGGTTGCTAGAAATGAGCAAGGACATTGGGTTGGAGGCTTTTCAACTAAACGAATAAAATTTTACTGAAAAAGGAATGAAGGGAAAGGGATGAAGCTGGATTGCAGTTCTGATAAATTGTAGAGGGTATAACCGCCTTTAAACAAGCTCCATTAAACTCCATAACTCACGAGGGTGAAAATTGGAATTATCTGAACGTCAGGGGTACCGAGTGTCATTCTGTCCAAACAGAGGGTGCACACTGATGGCATGTAACTTGTCAAAAGTACCAATTCCCACTCTATGCAGCCATGTAGCAAGTAGATGTTAATGTAGATGATCTCACATCCATATGCAACATTTCCATAGGGAAGCTAATTTAGTTTCCCAGAACCTAGCTTGAAGTACTCCTCTTCTCTACACTCTGGTGCATCTAATACCTTACAAAGCACCACAAACTTAATCTTCTTCGCCAATTTGGAGGTCTACAATTTCAACTTGAGGAAAAAAAATCGTGTTATCTTCTTACACAAAGCTGAAGATATTGGTTGTAATCTAACCTAGCAAATGTCGAACAAATAATGTCTCGTCCTTTACATCCAGAGTTGTGACATGATATTATACTAGATTCTGTGATACGGGTCAGACGTATCTTCGCCAAACGTATTATTTAATTAGTTACATAATTATTACTTTTTATTATTTATTAGCTAGTTTATTTATTTAAATAGCTTGATTAGTTTATTTATTAGTTAGTAGATTGGGCCGAGTCCGTTAGGTCGAACTGCCTAGGGTTAGGTTTCGTTTTTACTATTTAAACAGTTGTAGAGTCTTCTTTATTTTTATCGAATGAATTGATTAAAGAATTAAATCTTTATTCGGTCAACCAGTAGATTGTTAGAATAGCGCCGTAGGCTATAAGCTACATGGTCAGTTTTTGACGATTTTCACAAAATTGTTAACCACGATACCCTTTCGGGTATCATTCTGTGAGACCACAGAGAGGAATATCTATCACATAAGAAATAGAGAAAAATATAGTTAGAAATTCGCTGGTGGTAGAAGAAAATTGAGTAATCAATGAAATTAATCTATAAAGTACCCTAGGAATATTTTCTAATAGGTACAACACGAGTTATGGAAAAATCAAAGTTGAAGTTACGTGTGTGCATTTTCCTTCGAGTTGTGCCTCATAAATCTAGAGAGAAAATCATGTTCGTCGTCCATTGTATTATTCGTTTCCCTTAAATTAACAAGGAACACCTCCATTAATGTTAGGGTTATCTACATTGTCCTCAACGTCGGCTTTTCGGAGTCTCTGCTACGATTTGTTTCTTGATATTCTAAGGTGTGTTGTGCTCTCGGATGAATATCATAGACCATAAATCTTGCAAGTTATTTGAGTGACATGAACTGTTTATTGCTCGCTTGTTTATGGTAATAAAACTATGATTAAAACAATAAGAAATGGTATAAGCATTTAACAAAACTAACTGTTGTTAAGTAGTTTTAGAGAAAGAAAAAAGGGAGAAAAACGTAAATCATAAAGTGATATGAGGATGTAAATTTTCAAATATTTCAATGTTCATACATTTTGTTTACTCGCACATCCATCCTTTCAGACGCTCCAACAATTTTAGGTGACTTGCACAACAATAAACCTGCCAGTTAGACATTAAAAACCGTTGGTGCAGAAACATAAATAAATGTACAAATAAGAAAATGAATTTTAATAAGGGTTAATTGCATTTTACCCCTCTGTGGTTAGGGTTTGTGCGAAAGACCTCCTTATAATCTCAACTGTTGCAAATAACCTCCCTGTACTTTGGTTTTTGTGTGGGAAGGGGTATTTTTCCGTTAACTGCGACTAAAAGGACTATAATGCCCTTAAATATATAGCCTCCTCCAACCATATTTTCACTTTCTCGCCGTTACACTTCTATCTGCAGAACCTCACTTCTCTCTCTCCTATTCTCTGCAAATGATGAATACGGAGATGAAGAACTCTCCTTTTCTCCCTTTCTCTCCACAGATTCAACCCTAATCGTAAAAGAGGAACAACTGGAGGAAGATAAAAACAGCAGGAGCAAGAAGGTAAAAAAAAGAAAAAGAAAAGAGAGGTGGAGGAGGGCAACGTCGTTCTCGTCGTCGTCGCTGCGTCCCCTTCGCGGTGAACATGAACATGAACATGACGCAGGAAATGAAGAACAGAACGCAGGAGATGAATATTGTCCGATAAATTGCATTTACCCCCTTGTGATTGTGGGTATGTAGCATAAAGACCCATCGTATTGTTGAGGTTAAGATAGAGTTTTCAAATAGAAATTTTGACAGATTCCGTCAATTTAACAGAAAATGCACATAAACCAAACAAAACTAAACCAAACAAAACCAAACCACGAGGAGGCTATTTGCAACAGTTGAGACTACAAGGGGGTCTTTCGCACAAATCCCTAATCACGTGAGGGTAAAATTCAATTAAAAATGATTGATATCCAAACTTGTATTGATACAACCACAGAAAACTAAGGGCCATGATCGTGAGAGAAGGTCTTTGCTCAAATATTGAAAATCATCATAAATATTTATTTAGATTAAAAAATACGAGAATCAAACATATATATTTACATGATCTATTTTTGGAACGACTTTCGTATACTCCAGAGAAGTTTAAGTAAATATCATTCACGATTTTGATTAAACTATTGAAGAACATTTTTTGATGTCTGGAGGGATAGGCGCCATCTTTGATGACTGAAAATCGAAGTATAAGAAAATATGGGGTTGAGAATTTTACAGGGAGCAATAGAAAAAAGACAAAATGACCGCATAGTTAGATATATTTCATGCCCAGTAACAAAATTATTCTATAGAAATGAATTTGGCATTTCGTTTAGACTTATGTATGTTGCACCACATGACATACCTATAGAAATAAAGCATACTATTTTTTTTTTGTGGAAATGAATGAAAAAGACTTCTATATGGTTATTAGACGTGTGCAAGAAGGTTAACATAAAATTGGAATTTATTATGTATTGCAAATTAATTAATTAATTAATTAGCTCTAAAGATGTAAAAAAAATATTTACAAAGTTTTAATGTGTAGCAATAAAGATTTCGTAATGTATATGGATGCATTGAATACAAAGTTAAAACGTACATGCAATGAGATATGCATTGTCAAATTTTACTTATTTCCATATTTTTCTTTTGCGGTATGAAGGGGATGACAAAACATCATTCAGTCCTAAATAGGAATGAAATACAAACCCTTTATTTATTTACTAATTAACCTCATAATTTTTTTTGAGAAGTATGAACCTAATATTTTTTACACATATATACATCGGTAAACATTTTTTTCCTCAAATACTCTACTGAATTACAATGATTTCACTGAAATGCTCAATTTGGTATACTTTAGCAAGAAAAATTAGTAGTATCCAAATTCAAAAATGATTTTTCTATCTCTCGATTCACACATATTCACGATATGAAGGAAAATTGTATTTCTTACTTTATGTCGATGAAAATATAAAATGTAAAAGTCTTATATAGCGTTGATAGCATAAAGTGCTAGAGAATTAAAAAAGAAATGTAATCAAAACTCCATAGCAACCAAGTTTAATGAGGAAGTCCTTTGGTTTAAATACCTTCCTTTTGTACTAAAGTATATCTCAATGCAGGTGTAGTGTATCGAGAAAAAGATATGTTTTGATTCTTTACATTTGTCCTTGCCTTTTTTTTCCTTCAAATTCTTACTATTCTATGTCCAAAAATAAATAGAATATGTTTAGAATGAATTATTTATATCTATAGAAATCCTAAGTGTTAAAAATAAAATAAAAAAAAATGTCCATGACTCACAAAGTTTTATAGATTAAGTCAACGCTTCTTAGGAGTTAGGTCTAACGCAATTAGATAGTTATCGAGCCAAACACGGTAATAACATGCATTGTATATAATGTAAATAGTCAACCAAAATATTGATGAAGGGACTTCCTACCATTAACCAATTTGAGTTAAGAATCATTGCCTCAGAATCTTATGACTTTCATGTCTATTATAAGATTTAAAGGCTCTGATTGTTTTTTGAAGAAAAAAAAAAGTTTAGTAGTAATATTTATCAAACAATTAGTAGTAAAATATTTCGCATAAAAATAATAAAATTTTATTACTTTTCTTTAAAAATCATAATCAATCGTTCCCGTTAGTCGTAAAAAACATGAATACAATAGTTGAACATGCATAAAACATAATATTACATTACAAATTTCATTGGAATGTTGCATACATGAACTGTTAATTTAAAAGAACAATAACTATCGCTTGAAACCACTAGTTGTAATCTAGTCTAGCACGTTTAGAGCACACAGCGTCTCATCATTTACATCCGCAGTCGCAACATGTGATTATTCCAGCTTCCACAAGACCACGCGGAGAAGAATCTAACATAGACAAAAATATGGAGAAAATTGTTGGAAGTTTGTATGTGATTGAAAGATGAAGTAACTTGATGCTACACATACATGGCATATACTATCATAGTTTATTAAGAGTAATGAGTTGATGGAAGAACAGTTACCAGCGTGCATTTCTTTGAGTTCAAAGAGAATAAATCTTGAAAGAAATGCATCTTCTTCGTCCATTTGACTTTGAGAAGAAGCTTCCCCCAATTTTACAAGAAACACTTCCTTAGAACCAGGATTTTCACCATCATCTCGACAGTCAACTTCTCGGAGTTGGCTATGACTAGATTATTTACATTCTTGGGTGTGGTGTAGTTTCGGATGAACACCATAGACTGTAAATCGAGCCACTTCCTTGAGTGACCTGAATTGTCTATTGTCTGACTTCTCATGATAATAAAACTACAATAATAAAATAATTGTGAAGTGTTGTAAACATTTGACAGAAGTAATGTATTTTAAGGGAGAAAATATAAAAAATTATGAAAAATAAAATATAAGTTAGTACCTTTTTCAAACGACCATTATTGAGACGTTTTGTTTTGTTGTAAGTCCAGCCATCTAAACGCATTGACATGTTTAGATGGCTTGTACAACTACACACCACCCAGTTGGATTTTGAAAACCGATTCTGTAAAAATAGAAATGATTTAGTACAAACAATAGGACACTTTAAAAATCAATTGTCCTTGCTGACCGAATCTCGGTGTTTTATTAAAACTAGTTTGATGAACAATAAAATTTATAGATGATCTAAAATAAAATTACTACTAGCTAGCTTGGACTCAAAAAGATGTTAGAAAAGAATAACAATTCGTGAATATATGGTTAATATGTTTTCTTTTCAATGGGAAATTAAGAACATATTAACATTGAGGGATTGAAAATTCAGTGAATAGCCGTGAGTATAATTGGAGCTTCCAAAAACTAAAGCAAATCGTAATGAACATGTACTCTCCTAACCAAATTATGAAACTAAACAATTTTGTTACCTCATCCCATTGTGCAACAAGGTTCACACATTCCTCCGAAAGTTTGAAGAATATGGGCTAGGATTTCAATACAATTACAGAAGAACAACTTTGGTTTCCAGAAGGGGTTAATTCCATTTTTGAAACTTGAAAGGGGGAAAAGTATATGCGACTCAAGGTTTCAGAAATGTTACAAGGTGCTGGGAAATGTACTGCGCTTTGAAGAATGCTTTATAGAGCTTTTAAGCACCTAGTCACTAAATTATCTACTATAATTTTTTCTATGTTTTTATTCTACATATGTACATTGTACTATTTGAAGTATTTCATGGAAGAAGCATTAAAGTTATAGTGCAATGCATCTTAACATCTGTAAGACATATTTAATTTAATTACTACCTTAGACAAATGTATATAGCAGAATTGGAAAGCATGACGATATATATCACTGATTTTTTTATGTTTTGTTTTATTGTTAGTCAAATTTTGACTGATATCATTATGTACTGAATACTTGATTATATTGAAAGAAATACAAATTACACAACCACATGGAATGTAAAATAAAAGAGTGAAAATCATTCTTACACATGTCACTTCTCATTCTATATACTTCTTGAATGTTTGCAACTTTGTACAATTCAATGTATATGTACTGTCATTTTTCATGTTTTTTTAAATCAATTTTTTATCTAATTTTTTATTTTACATATAATAAGATTGTGTATTTCCATATTCTTTTTCAACTAAGTTCAGATGATGACAGAAATTCAGTAACCTAATTAGGAGAAAAATAACAGTCATCAAATTTTCATTAGAACTCCATTATTCTAATTAGAAAAAAAATCACCAACCAGTAACTTGTCATTTATGAACACAATCATAGTTTCTATGTCTGTATATAGTAACAATATTTATGTTTCAAAGAACTATTCTTTTGTAGACTTGTCATTTGAATGAAAATCTCAATTTTGTATATTTATAATGTGAAATTGAGATTAAATATACTATTTAACTAGTTCGACTTTATCTCATATATATTGTGCATAATCAGGCTATTAATGAAATAATTAATCGGGCGCTACATTTTATGATAAATGAAATAAAATAACATGCAAGTGTCCATAATAGGTTTGGAGAAATAAGGAAGCAAATGAATGTGAGACAGATTGTTTCTCATTTCAAGTGTCTTCTCTTACTATGTACATTTTAAATGTGTTTCCCAATTATGTATAAAACACTAGGTCAAAGTATAGAATTGTAAGAAATAATTAGTGTTAAATATATAAAGTCATTTAAAAAATATATATGAAAGGTCTAATATGAAATTTGAAATGGGATAGAAGGCGTATTCATCACTATATTACCATCATTTTTTCTCACATAGCTACGTAAATTAGATTGGAATATGGGTGATAATCTGAATATGATACTCTATAAATAGTCAAGCAGGACTGTAGTCAAGCAGTTTATTGATAAACTGACTTCCTACACAAGAACCAATTTTTTAGTATGAGATTTAACCACAGATATTTACAAATTTATTATGTTTAATACAATAACATTAATACTACTACTTTATCTGAAATGGTTTAGTTATTTTAAAACTATCTTGAAAGAATTTGTTTCTCCAAAATAATTTGGGGATGGTTTTTTCTTGATGTACATTATAAAATCTATAGAGATGCACATTTTAGCAAATCACAACAATTGGTTCAATAGTGAATAACTATACCATATCAAAGTAAATATGTTATCAAAATAAATGCCGTTAATGGTGGTGAAGGAAATATCAGTTTCAAATGTAGGCGGCAACATCATAGATTAAACAAGGATCATTAGTGGAAAAAATTTGTTATCGTAGCAAAAAATATTTTGCAAACTGCAAGAATTTGAGAAAGTAAAGAATTGACACAAAATAAGAGCTGAAGGTGAACATGAACATGAACATGACGCAGGAAATGAAGAACAGAACAAAGGAGATGAATATTGTCCGATAAATTGCATTTACCCCCTTGTGATTGTGGGTATGTAGCATAGAGACCCATCGTATTGTTGAGGTTAAGATAGAGTTTTCAAATAGAAATTTTGACAGATTCCGTCAATTTAACAGAAAATGCACATAAACCAAACAAAACTAAACCAAACCAAACCAAACCACGAGGAGGCTATTTGCAACAGTTGAGACTACAAGGGGGTCTTTCGCACAAATCCCTAATCACATGAGGGTAAAATTAAATTAAAAATGATTGATATCCAAACTTGTATTGATACAACCACAGAAAACTAAGGGCCATGATCGTGAGAGAAGGTCTTTGCTCAAATATTGAAAATCATCATAAATATTTATTTAGATTAAAAAATACGAGAATCAAACATATATATTTACATGATCCATTTTTGGAACGACTTTCGTATACTCCAGAGAAGTTTAAGAAAATATCATTCACGATTTTGATTAAACTATTGAAGAACATTTTTTGATGTCTGGAGGGATAGGCGCCATCTTTGATGACTGAAAATCGAAGTATAAGAAAATATGGGGTTGAGAATTTTACAGGGAGCAATAAAAAAAAGACAAAATGACCGCATAGTTAGATATATTTCATGCCCAGTAACAAAATTATTCTATAGAAATGAATTTGGCATTTCGTTTAGACTTATGTACGTTGCACCACATGACATACCTATAGAAATAAAGCATACTATTTTTTTTTTTTTGTGGAAATGAATGAAAAAGACTTCTATATGGTTATTAGACGTGTGGAAGAAGGTTAACATAAAATTGGAATTTATTATGTATTGAAAATTAATTAATTAATTAATTAGCTCTAAAGATGTAAAAAAAAAATATTTACAAATTTTTAATGTGTAGCAATAAAGATTTTGTAATGTATATGGATGCATTGAATACAAAGTTAAAACGTACATGCAATGAGATATGCATTGTCAAATTTTACTTATTTCCAAATTTTTCTTTTGCGGTATGAAGGGGATGACAAAACATCATTCAGTCCTAAACAGGAATGAAATACAAACCCTTTATTTATTTACTAATTAACCTCATAATTTTTTTGAGAAGTATGAACCTAATATTTTTTACACATATATACATCGGTACACTTTTTTTTCCTCAAATACTCTACTGAATTATAATGATTTCACTGAAATGCTCAATTTGGTATATTTTAGCAAGAAAAATTAGTAGTATCCAAATTCAAAAATGATTTTTCTATCTCTCGATTCACACATATTCACGATATGAAGGAAAATTGTATTTCTTACTTTATGTCGATGAAAATATAAAATGTAAAAGTCTTATATAGCGTTGATAGCATAAAGTGCTAGAGAATTAAAAAAGAAATGTAATCAAAACTCCATAGCAACCAAGTTTAATGAGGAAGTCCTTTGGTTTAAATACCTTCCTTTTGTACTAAAGTATATCTCAATGCAGGTGTAGTGTATCGAGAAAAAGATATGTTTTGATTCTTTACATTTGTCCTTGCCTTTTTTTCCCTTCAAATTCTTACTATTCTATGTCCAAAAATAAATAGAATATGTTTAGAATGAATTATTTATATCTATAGAAATCCTAAGTGTTAAAAATAAAATTTAAAAAAAAATGTCCATGACTCACAAAGTTTTATAGATTAAGTCAACGCTTCTTAGGAGTTAGGTCTAACGCAATTAGATAGTTATCGAGCCAAACACGGTAATAACATGCATTGTATATAATGTAAATAGTCAACCAAAATATTGATGAAGGGACTTCCTACCATTAACCAATTTGAGTTAAGAATCATTGCCTCAGAATCTTATGACTTTCATGTCTATTATAAGATTTAAAGGCTCTGATTGTTTTTTGAAGAAAAAAAAGTTTAGTAGTAATATTTATCAAACAATTAGTAGTAAAATATTTCGCATAAAAATAATAAAATTTTATTACTTTTCTTTAAAAATCATAATCAATCGTTCCCGTTAGTCGTAAAAAACATGAATACAATAGTTGAACATGCATAAAACATAATATTACATTACAAATTTCATTGGAATGTTGCATACATGAACTGTTAATTTAAAAGAACAATAACTATCGCTTGAAACCACTAGTTGTAATCTAGTCTAGCACGTTTAGAGCACACAGCGTCTCATCATTTACATCCGCAGTCGGAACATGTGATTATTCCAGCTTCCACAAGACCACGCGGAGAAGAATCTAACATAGACAAAAATAGGGAGAAAATTAGTGGAAGTTTGTATGTGATTGGAAGATGAAGTAACTTGATGCTACACATACATGGCATATACTATCATAGTTTATTAAGAGTAATGAGTTGATGGAAGAACAGTTACCAGCGTGCATTTCTTTGAGTTCAAAGAGAATAAATCTTGAAAGAAATGCATCTTCTTCGTCCATTTGACTTTGAGAAGAAGCTTCCCCCAATTTTACAAGAAACACTTCCTTAGAATCAGGATTTTCACCGTCATCTCGACAGTCAACTTCTCGGAGTTGGCTATGACTAGATTCTTTACATTCTTGGGTGTGGTGTAGTTTTGGATGAACACCATAGACTATAAATCAAGCCACTTCCTTGAGTGACCTCAATTGTCTATTGTATGACTTCTCATGATAATAAAACAACAATAATAAAATAATTGTGAAGTGGTGTAAACATTTGACAGAAGTAATGTACTTTTAGGGAGAAAATAGAAAAACTTATAAAAAATATAATATAAGTTAGTACCATTTCCAAACGACCATTATTGAGACGTTTTGTTTTGTTGTAAGTCCAGCCATCTAAACGCATTGACATGTTTAGATGGCTTGTACAACAACACACCACCCAATTGGATTTTGAAAACCGATTCTGTAAAAATAGAAATGATTTAGTAAAAACAATAGGACACTTTAGAAATCAATTGTACTTGATGACTGAATCTCGGTGTTTTATTCAAACTAGTTTGATGAACAATAAAGTTTATAGATGATCTAAAATAAAATTACTACTAGCTAGCTTGGACTCAAAAAGATGTTAGAAAAGAATAACAATTTTAATATATTTCCTTTTCAATGGGAAATTAAGAACATATTAACATTGAGGGATTGAAAATTCAGTGAATAGCCGTGAGTATAATTGGAGCTTCCAAAAACTAAAGCAAATCGTAATGAACATGTACTCTCCTAACCAAATTATGAAACTAAACAATTTTTTTTCCTCATCCCATTGTGCAACAAGGTTCACACATTCCTCCGAAAGTTTGAAGAATATGGGCTGGGATTTCAATACAATTACAGAAGAACAACTTTGGTTTCCTGAAGGGGTTAATTCCATTTTTGAAACTTGAAAGGGGGAAAAGTATATGCGACTCAAGGTTTCAGAAATGTTACAAGGTGCAGGAAAATGTACTGCGCTTTGAAGAATGCTTTATAGAGCTTTTAAGCACCTAGTCACTAAATTATCTACTATAATTTTTTCTATTTTTTATTCTAGTTATGTACGTTGTACTATTTGAAGTATTTCATGGAAGAAGAATTAAATTTATAGTGCAATGCATCTTAACATCTGTAAGACATATTTAATTTAATTACTACCTCAGACAAATGTATATAGCAGAATTGGAAAGCATGACGATATATATCATTGATTTTTTAATGTTTTTTTTATTTTTTTAGTCAAATTTTGGCTGATATCATTATGTACTGAATACTTGATTATATTGAAAGAAAAACAAATTACAGAACCACATGGAAAGTAAAATAAAAGAGTGAAAATCATTTTTACACATGTCACTTCTCATTCTATATACTTCTTGAATGTTTGCAACTTTGTACAATTCAATGTATATGTACTGTCATTTTTCAAGTTTTTTTAAATCAATTTTTTATATAATTTTTTATTTTACATATAATAAGATTGTGTATTTCCATATTCTTCTTCAACTAAATTCAGATGATGACAGAAATTCAGTAACCTAATTAGGAGAAAAATGACAGTCATCGAATTTTCATTAGAAATCCATTATTCTAATTAGAAAAAAATCACCAACCAATAACTTTTCATTTATGAACACAATCATAGTTTCTATGTCTGTATATAGTAACAATATTTATGTTTCAAAGAACTATTCTTTTGTACACTTGTTATTTGAATGAAAATCTCAATTTTGTATATTTATAATGTGAAATTGAGATTAAATATACTATTTAACTAGTTCGACTTTATCTCATATATATTGTTCATAATCAGGCTATTAATGAAATAGTTAATCGAGCGCTACATTTTATGATAAATGAAATAAAATTAACATGCAAGTGTCCATAATAGGTGTGGAGAAATAAGGAAGCAAATGAATGTGAGACAGATTGTTTCTCATTTCAAGTGTCTTCTCTTATTATGTACATTTTAAATGTCTTTCCCAATTATGTATAAAACCCTAGGTAAATGTACCAAAGTATAGAATTGTAAGGAATAATTTGTGTTAAATATATAAAGTCATTTAAAAAATATATATGTAAGGTCTAATATGAAATTTGAAATGGGATAGAAGGAGTATTCATCACTATATTACCATCATTTTTTTCTCACATAGCTACGTAAATTAGATAGGAATATGGGTGATAATCAGAATATGATACTCTATAAATAGTCAAGCAGGACTGTAGTCAAGCAGTTTATTGATAAACTGACTTCCTACACAAGAACCAATTTTTTAGTATGAGATTTAACCACAGATATTTACAAATTTATTATGTTTAATACAATAACATTAATACTACTACTTTATCTGAAATGGTTTAGTTATTTTAAAACTATCTTGAAAGAATTTATTTCTCCAAAATAATTTGGGGATGGTTTTTTCTAGATGTACATTATAAATCTATAGAGATGCACATTTTAGCAAATCACAACAATTGGTTCAATAGTGAATAACTATACTATATCAAAGTAAATATGTTATCAAAATAAATGCCGTTAGGTGGTGAAGGCAATATCAGTTTCAAATGTAGGCGGCAACATCATAGATTAAACAAGGAACATTACTTGAAAAAAATTGTTATTGTAGCAAAAAATATTTTGCAAACTGCAAGAATTTGAGAAAGTAAAGAATTGACACAAAATAAGAGCTGAAGGTGAACATGAACATGAACATGACGCAGGAAATGAAGAACAGAACGCAGTAGATGAATACTGTCCGATAAATTGCATTTACCCCCTTGTGATTGTGGGTATGTAGCATAAAGACCCATCGTATCGTTGAGGTTAAGATAGAGTTTTCAAATAGAAATTTGACAGATTCCGTCAATTTAACAGAAAATGCACATAAACCAAACAAAACTAAACCAAACCACGAGGAGGCTATTTGCAACAGTTGAGACTACAAGGGGGTCTTTCGCACAAATCCCTAATCACATGAGGGTAAAAATTAAATTAAAAATGATTGATATCCAAACTTGTATTGATACAACCACAGAAAACTAAGGGCCATGATCGTGAGAGAAGGTCTTTGCTCAAATATTGAAAATCATCATAAATATTTATTTAGATTAAAAAATACGAGAATCAAACATATATATTTACATGATCCATTTTTGGAACGACTTTCGTATACTCCATAGAAGTTTAAGAAAATATCATTCACGATTTTGATTAAACTATTGAAGAACATTTTTTGATGTCTGGAGGGATAGGCGCCATCTTTGATGACTGAAAATCGAAGTATAAGAAAATATGGGGTTGAGAATTTTACAGGGAGCAATAAAAAAAAGACAAAATGACCGCATAGTTAGATATATTTCATGCCCAGTAACAAAATTATTCTATAGAAATGAATTTGGCATTTCGTTTAGACTTATGTACGTTGCACCACATGACATACCTATAGAAATAAAGCATACTATTTTTTTTTTTTTGTGGAAATGAATGAAAAAGACTTCTATATGGTTATTAGACGTGTGGAAGAAGGTTAACATAAAATTGGAATTTATTATGTATTGCAAATTAATTAATTAATTAATTAGCTCTAAAGATGTAAAAAAAAAATATTTACAAAGTTTTAATGTGTAGCAATAAAGATTTCGTAATGTATATGGATGCATTGAATACAAAGTTAAAACGTACATGCAATGAGATATGCATTGTCAAATTTTACTTATTTCCAAATTTTTCTTTTGCGGTATGAAGGGGATGACAAAACATCATTCAGTCCTAAACAGGAATGAAATACAAACCCTTTATTTATTTACTAATTAACCTCATAATTTTTTTGAGAAGTATGAACCTAATATTTTTTACACATATATACATCGGTACACATTTTTTTCCTCAAATACTCTACTGAATTATAATGATTTCACTGAAATGCTCAATTTGGTATATTTTAGCAAGAAAAATTAGTAGTATCCAAATTCAAAAATGATTTTTCTATCTCTCGATTCACACATATTCACGATATGAAGGAAAATTGTATTTCTTACTTTATGTCGATGAAAATATAAAATGTAAAAGTCTTATATAGCGTTGATAGCATAAAGTGCTAGAGAATTAAAAAAGAAATGTAATCAAAACTCCATAGCAACCAAGTTTAATGAGGAAGTCCTTTGGTTTAAATACCTTCCTTTTGTACTAAAGTATATCTCAATGCAGGTGTAGTGTATCGAGAAAAAGATATGTTTTGATTCTTTACATTTGTCCTTGCCTTTTTTTTCCTTCAAATTCTTACTATTCTATGTCCAAAAATAAATAGAATATGTTTAGAATGAATTATTTATATCTATAGAAATCCTAAGTGTTAAAAATAAAATTTAAAAAAAAATGTCCATGACTCACAAAGTTTTATAGATTAAGTCAACGCTTCTTAGGAGTTAGGTCTAACGCAATTAGATAGTTATCGAGCCAAACACGGTAATAACATGCATTGTATATAATGTAAATAGTCAACCAAAATATTGATGAAGGGACTTCCTACCATTAACCAATTTGAGTTAAGAATCATTGCCTCAGAATCTTATGACTTTCATGTCTATTATAAGATTTAAAGGCTCTGATTGTTTTTTGAAGAAAAAAAAAAGTTTAGTAGTAATATTTATCAAACAATTAGTAGTAAAATATTTCGCATAAAAATAATAAAATTTTATTACTTTTCTTTAAAAATCATAATCAATCGTTCCCGTTAGTCGTAAAAAACATGAATACAATAGTTGAACATGCATAAAACATAATATTACATTACAAATTTCATTGGAATGTTGCATACATGAACTGTTAATTTAAAAGAACAATAACTATCGCTTGAAACCACTAGTTGTAATCTAGTCTAGCACGTTTAGAGCACACAGCGTCTCATCATTTACATCCGCAGTCGCAACATGTGATTATTCCAGCTTCCACAAGACCACGCGGAGAAGAATCTAACATAGACAAAAATAGGGAGAAAATTAGTGGAAGTTTGTATGTGATTGAAAGATGAAGTAACTTGATGCTACACATACATGGCATATACTATCATAGTTTATTAAGAGTAATGAGTTGATGGAAGAACAGTTACCAGCGTGCATTTCTTTGAGTTCAAAGAGAATAAATCTTGAAAGAAATGCATCTTCTTCGTCCATTTGACTTTGAGAAGAAGCTTCCCCCAATTTTACAAGAAACACTTCCTTAGAACCAGGATTTTCACCGTTATCTCGACAGTCAACTTCTCGGAGTTGGCTATGACTAGATTCTTTACATTCTTGGGTGTGGTGTAGTTTTGGATGAACACCATAGACTATAAATCAAGCCACTTCCTTGAGTGACCTCAATTGTCTATTGTCGAACTTCTCATGACAATAAAACTACAATAATAAAATAATTGTGAAGTGGTGTAAACATTTGACAGAAGTAATGTACTTTTAGGGAGAAAGTAGAAAAACTTATAAAAAATATAATATAAGCTAGTACCATTTCCAAACGACCATTATTGAGACGTTTTGTTTTGTTGTAAGTCCAGCCATCTAAACGCATTGACATGTTTAGATGGCTTGTACAACTACACACCACCCAATTGGATTTTGAAAACCGATTCTGTAAAAATAGAAATGATTTAGTAAAAACAATAGGACACTTTAGAAATCAATTGTACTTGATGACTGAATCTCGGTGTTTTATTCAAACTAGTTTGATGAACAATAAATTTTATAGATGATCTAAAATAAAATTACTACTAGCTAGCTTGGACTCAAAAAGATGTTAGAAAAGAATAACAATTTTAATATGTTTCCTTTTCAATGGGAAATTAAGAACATATTAACATTGAGGGATTGAAAATTCAGTAAATAGCCGTGAGTATAATTGGAGCTTCCAAAAACTAAAGCAAATCGTAATGAACATTTACTCTCCTAACCAAATTATGAAACTAAACAATTTTGTTTCCTCATCCCATTGTGCAACAAGGTTCACACATTCTTCCGAAAGTTTGAAGAATATGGGCTGGGATTTCAATACAATTACAGAAGAACAACTTTGGTTTCCTGAAGGGGTTAATTCCATTTTTGAAACTTGAAAGGGGGAAAAGTATATGCGACTCAAGGTTTCAGAAATGTTACAAGGTGCAGGAAAATGTACTGCGCTTTGAAGAATGCTTTATAGAGCTTTTAAGCACCTAGTCACTAAATTATCTACTATAATTTTTTCTATTTTTTTATTCTAGTTATGTACGTTGTACTATTTGAAGTATTTCATGGAAGAAGAATTAAATTTATAGTGCAATGCATCTTAACATCTGTAAGACATATTTAATTTAATTACTACCTCAGACAAATGTATATAGCAGAATTGGAAAGCATGACGATATATATCATTGATTTTTTAATGTTTTGTTTTATTTTTTTAGTCAAATTTTGGCTGATATCATTATGTACTGAATACTTGATTATATTGAAAGAAAAACAAATTACAGAACCACATGGAAAGTAAAATAAAAGAGTGAAAATCATTCTTACACATGTCACTTCTCATTCTATATACTTCTTGAATGTTTGCAACTTTGTACAATTCAATGTATATGTACTGTCATTTTTCAAGTTTTTTTATATCAATTTTTTATATAATTTTTTTATTTTACATATAATAAGATTGTGTATTTCCATATTCTTCTTCAACTAAATTCAGATGATGACAGAAATTCAGTAACCTAATTAGGAGAAAAATGACAGTCATCGAATTTTCATTAGAACTCCAATATTCTAATTAGAAAAAAAATCACCAACCAATAACTTTTCATTTATGAACACAATCATAGTTTCTATGTCTGTATATAGTAACAATATTTATGTTTCAAAGAACTATTCTTTTGTACACTTGTCATTTGAATGAAAATCTCAATTTTGTATATTTATAATGTGAAATTGAGATTAAATATACTATTTAACTAGTTCGACTTTATCTCATATATATTGTGCATAATCAGGCTATTAATGAAATAGTTAATCGGGCGCTACATTTTATGATAAATGAAATAAAATTAACATGCAAGTGTCCATAATAGGTGTGGAGAAATAAGGAAGCAAATGAATGTGAGACAGATTGTTTCCCATTTCAAGTGTCTTCTCTTATTATGTACATTTTAAATGTCTTTCCCAATTACGTATAAAACCCTAGGTAAATGTACCAAAGTATAGAATTGTAAGGAATAATTTGTGTTAAATATATAAAGTCATTTAAAAAATATATATGTAAGGTCTAATATGAAATTTGAAATGGGATAGAAGGAGTATTCATCACTATATTACCATCATTTTTTTCTCACATAGCTACGTAAAAATAAAAAGGAATATGGGTGATAATCTGAATATGATACTCTATAAATAGTCAAGCAGGACTGTAGTTAAGCAGTTTATTGATAAACTGACTTCCTACACAAGAACCAATTTTTTAGTATGAGATTTAACCACAGATATTTACAAATTTATTATGTTTAATACAATAACATTAATACTACTACTTTATCTGAAATGGTTTAGTTATTTTAAAACTATCTTGAAAGAATTTATTTCTCCAAAATAATTTGGGGATGGTTTTTTCTAGATGTACATTATAAATCTATAGAGATGCACATTTTAGCAAATCACAACAATTGGTTCAATAGTGAATAACTATACTATATCAAAATAAATATGTTATCAAAATAAATGCTGTTAATGGTGGTGAAGGCAATATCAGTTTCAAATGTAGGCGGCAACATCATAGATTAAACAAGGAACATTACTGGAAAAAAATTGTTATTGTAGCAAAAAATATTTTGCAAACTGCAAGAATTTGAGAAAGTAAAGAATTGACACAAAATAACACACTCTTGGTGAAACGTTAATTACCTAAGAATGATAATCAAAATAAATTCCCAAGCTTGAAATTCATAGAACCAAGAAAAATTGAAATTTATTATTGTATGCCTACCTGTTTACGGATAAACGCAGTTACAATTAAGAAGTTTAAGAGATTCATCGTCTTGTATTTTAATTTATTTTTGTTCAAAAATTATATGATAGTTTCAAATATTTTATTTCGTCAATTTTTTACATATAACAAATAATCATTTAGTATCAAAAAATAGATAGTCAATGAAAGCAACTTTTAATAATGCAACATGGTATAATATACCTTCAGAAAGATAAACATGTTATTGATTTTGAGAGAATTAAAACTCATGTGAAACGTAAAACTTACTTGGTTTCCAGATAAAATGACATAAACAACGATCTTTTTTTTACTCCAAATCATTATGTCCTTCAGGAGGTTTAGGAGAATAAGAAAAAATAAAAAAACCATAATAAGAGAACCTTTCATACAAACTAGTAACAACAATGTAATCAATGAATGTTGTTGCACTCACGAAAGACACTGGAAATACGTCGGCGGTGCACTTTCTTCTAACATGACAAGGATATAGCATAGCAGGAATGATGAGATGAAAAATATAATAATTTACCGGGCATGCTAGAATTTCAAGATCAGGAATGTGGAACGTTAGAGTGACGAAGAGGGGATTTTGCAGCTGCCTGAATCGAAGAACCCTAACTATGTGAGTTTATATAGCAAATAATCCAAGACATGTTGGGCTTTTTCATAACTAACTAGGGTTGCTAAGACCAGTCCAACAATAATAGTGATTGCATTCTCTGTATATCTCTCTTTTTTTTTTTGGATAGCGATTTCATTCCTTGTATGATGAAGTATACATTGTTCAAAATATAGATATGTGCAGATACATTTTTAATTGTGTCTACATGCAGTTTGCCATTTGTTACATTTAACAACCAACACTATGATTTGCCATATGACCCCCCCCCCCACCTAACACAAACTACAATAGTTCAGGTATTCAACTACCAGTTCCTGCATGACTACCAGATTTTTGGTCATTGTTAGCGGGAAAAATAGTTTTTTTTTTTTTTACGTTTGTCTTATGGTTCATGAAATTTGAAGACAAATTTTTATTCCGTCGGTAAAAAACGACCAGTCTTTCGAAATGCACAATTATAGGTGATAGACAGTGTTGTCGTAAGTTGACATAGAAGAAAAAAACAAAAAGTATTGGTGGGAAATAGAACTTTGGGCTGAGAACGTTTGGGGAGGGAAATAAAATTTCATAAAAAATTTGAGGAAAGAAACAAATCACACCAAAACTTTCACTACCCAATTAACCACCCCCCTTCCAAACTCCCCCTCTCCTCAATCGCTCGGTCAAACTCAGTACTCCACAAACCCTAGCTTTTCGCTCCATCTTCCTCTCGCCAACACCACCGGCTCTCTCTCTCTCTCTCTCTCTCTCTCACTCTCTCTCGTATCACGAACGTCGTCATCTTGCCACCACCGTCTCTCCCTGTCGTTGTACACGACCGTCTTCCTGAAATGATTGTTCCTCAATCTGATTGAGTCAATTAGGCTCCAATTGTACACCTCCCTTCATCTGAGAAAGGGGAACGAGCGCATGCAGAGAAATTACACGTCTCACCCTTCACAAACATCTCTCTGCACAACTGGTTAGTCTCTCTCTCTCACTCTCAATATCAGGTTATGAGTTTCAATTAATTTTGCAACTGAGTTGGGGCTTAAGCTGACATCCAAGCTCCTTTAATTTCTAGGACTTAAACTGAGCAAGTTGATATGTATTTCTAGGACTGCATCTTTCATGCTTCTAATTAATTTTATCTTACAAAATTCTGATCATTGTCTACAAATTGCTAGCATTCATACTTGCTACTAAATAAAAGCTTGTGTATTGTTGTGAACTGATATATGTTGGTTTTTCTTACTGTGATCTCTGCAGACAGTTTAAATAGGGGTGACAATGTTGAAATTAGGGATAGTGTAAATCAGGTGTTCTGATCTGCTGTGTAGAAGGTTATTTACACTTCAAGTAAGCTAATACTCTCCCTCACTTAACAAGTGGTGGCTGTTAACTGATAGGAATGTGTGTTTTCATGGGCTGAATACCTTTATTCCATTTAATTTGGATGGAATTTGTGGTTATCCCAAGTGAAGCTGCAACATACCAGATAGGAATGTGTGTTTTCATGTGTGATACTTTGACTAGAATGTTATGTGGATGAAACTCAGCTAGTTGAATGTGATGTCTCCAAATTCATATACGATGTTAAGTTTAAAAGTACCTCGTCTCTTTGCTGCTTTCACTCGATTTTACCTGTCTTGCGTCTCATTTACTTGGAGAGCTTTGGTATACTATGTTTTCCTCGCATTACGTGGTACATTTCAACCAGTTAACACTATTGCTTTTTGTATCTTGAGTGGGTAATTTAGTTGAGACTTGTGATAATTTTAGTAGTATAGTATTTAGCAAGTTGTTCTGAAACTTTCAGTAGTGTAAGAGATTGTGATGATATGGATTACATCGAGTTCATTCGTCAAGCCAATAGAGTGTAATGTGCATTGCGAGACAAAATCATTTTGCAGCCTGTGATCATCTCTTATTTGGTTTTCATCGGTACTGATCTGAGCTTCTCCATGCTCAGTGCTTGCACACTGTAATAGGCCGTGATGAATGGATCTATCGAATTCACTCGTTGAAGCTGATAGAGTGTAATATGCATGGCGATGCAATATCCTTTTGCAGTCTATGATCATCTCTTATTTGGTTTTCATCACTACTAATCTGAGCCTCTTTATGTATCCCTCTGTTCATTATATGTTTGCTTCAGTATTATATGTGTTGTCTCGTTCGTCACTTTGGTTTTTGAGTTTTTTCACATCACCCTCATTGTGTAGTATGCTATCCGAAACGCTGATTTTGTTGAAGTCCCCGTTCCAGAGTCAGGCGTCTTGAAACGGGTACGTTTCAAATCTAGAACGCAAATATGGCAACCTGAATTTTAACATGTCATGAAGATGATAGTTTACCTTCAATGATCGAAAGACTATTTTATAGTTTTCTTGCCTATTTCACGACTTGTTGTTGAGGGTTTCTTCCTCTATGCGACAATAATTTTAGTTATTCAATCAAATTTGCACGACATAATATATTTATATGAGTATTTTTAAGAAAATTATCCATTAATAATCACTCATATGCCATACACAGAAAACAAAAGTTTAGAAAAATAACAGAAAAGAACAGAAAATATAAGTCTAGTCCTCGAGCTTTTTTCTGACGGCTCTGCTTTGTCCTCCTTGAGTTGTTCATCTATAGGGGCCTTTGTTGGTTCCTCCTTTTTGAAAGCTTTTTCACGGATGTCCCCCCCCCCCCTCCTTTGTATCTCTTCTTGACAGGCACTTAATTAATCCTATAATGGTCAATATGTTTTTTATATCTTCTGAAATACCTCGATTTTTCTTTCGGTATCTTCTCTCATCAGTCGACTTTCCTCCAACCACTTTCTCCTCTTCTTAAATAACCTGACATAAGGGTCGTCATCACTGCTTGAATCATCATCTGATGGATCAGAGATGAAAATCGGAGCATCCCCATAAGACCCTGGCAGTCCTGTGAAAGTATTAGTGACCTCCTTTCACCATTATGGCAATTTCAAATGGGTTCCATTTCAAATTCTCTTTTGGGGAGGGGACTTTAATGGACAGTTAGGGATTGAATTCTAATGTAGTATTGGTGCAACACCCCCCCCCCAAATCATACGACCGGATGAACCGTATATTTGGAAAGATGCCTCCGCCCGAGGTGATGAATCACATTGGGAACGGATAATGATCTTCGGTTCACAGTTAATACAACTACGGAAAACTCAAAACATAGTTTATAACAAGTCCAAGATAACTGCTAACAGTGTTTACATAATGATATTACATTTATATGGTGAAATAGAAATACTAGGTTATATGCTAAGCAACAAACATCTCTATCCAACAGTGTCGTGAACGTCTCCACCTCATCGGTAGAAGACACAGTAACCAGAAGTGGAGCGGTGTGTGTCTGGGCAACCAGCCCAATCGGCGTCAGTGTAGGCCGTGAGGGAATTAGCAGCAGAGGTAGAGATCCGTAAACCATACTCAAGCGTGCCACTGATGTGGCATAAGATACGCTTCAGGGCATGAAAATGCGGCTCACGATCATGCATGAAGAGACAGACCTGCTGAACGGCATACTGGATGTCTGGTCGAGTGAACATGAGATATTGCATGGCCCCAGCAAGGTTGCGGTATAGCGTAGGATCAGTAACCGGTGGGCCATAGGTAGCTGTGAGCTTACTACCTACCTCAACAGGGGTGTCAGTAGCCTTACAGGTGGAGATAGAGGCACGACGAATAATGTAGGTCGCGTATTGATGCTGTGACAAGAACAAGTCGGACGAGTCACGGGTGACAGCAGTGCCCCGAAAGTGATGTAGGCTAGTCGTCAATTAAGTATGAATATACAAAATCGTCCTATTAGTTGGGTTATGTGTATCACCACCATCCTGGAGTGCTGGAGAACTAGACTTATGATCCCTAGACTGTCTGGAGATTTCCTCCACTGAGCAAGGGAGTGCTCTACAAGGATTCTAATCCTAATGGTTCTGTTACAAGACGAAATTAAAGAAACAGAACTTAAAGGAAACTTACTATCATAGTTTGCAAACTATAATGTGAAAACTTTTAAGTGACAGACTACTCCCTAGGTTCCCACGTGCTCACATGCCAATTTATAGAAAAGCAAATACGTGACAACGTCATTTTAAAACAAGTAAGATAGGATTGATTACAAAATTAAATATACATAGAGTTTTGAAAAAGTTTAATCCTAACTAATAGATGATCCATCCAGATAACCTGACCAAAAGTAAAGATCACAGCGATAATTATACCAATAATTAAAATATCAGTTAACACATAGCTAACAACAGATTAGGCTTATACAGAGGATTCCAAATCACACTACCCAGAGAGTTGTGAAGACCAGATTCACTTTCGAGGGGGGATTCAAACCCATTTCCCAAGACAAATATCAACTAATCCACCAAGACAAACTAGACCTTAAGTGTGCATACCCCTTACCGGATCATCACTCCAAAGAGTAGGACTAGCTTCCTACAGTCGTGGGGCTAGCCACGTCCCAAATTAAAAGAAGCCTGTAGGCGGGGTCCCATGTCTGTGGACGCATCTCAAACGTCTACAGACCTTCTTAACAATGGCGTGTTTAAAAACAACGCAATCCAATAACAAAGAAAGAACCCAAAGACAAGCACAAATCCTTCCCATAATCTCGAATTCCAAATATACAGACCTATTTATAATTCGGCCTTCTTAAAAAGAAAATTAAGCATACATATGCTTGCCTCATATTCAGCCTAGTTTTCTGATCAGCGAAGCGGATTCCTTACTGTAGAAACCACTACACAGTCAAGTATATAGGCTATTAACATTTTTCCTCTAAGTGAGGGAGAATACATTACACAGATGTGATGCTGACTGCTCAATCAATTTTACTATTTTGCCTTTGATAACCCAGTATCTTCTGTACAATCTCTGACAATTCTTGAACCCTATAGTCATGATCATATGGATCTTATCATATGCTAAGATGATCCCTATACCTGCCGTACATACTCAGCTTTGGAATATGCAAGTTCCACTTAATTGTACTTAGGCCCCTGCAACTTAGTAAAATTGTAGAAAAGCCCCCCTTACAGTTGACTTTTAGTCAATTTTAACCTCTGATGTCTCCAAATATTATGAAACGGGTACACAAGCATGTTGTTATGCCTAGAGTTATGATTTGATTGTCCAGTTCAACATATTGCATAAATAACCTCTTTGCTTGTCCTACACAACTCAGTCAAACTAGGATTTTCAGAAAGTCAAACTTGGTCAAACCTGACCCTTGGACACGAAATGTTATTATGAAGAACTTTCCAGAATTGCACTCTCGACAATTAGGTCATCTGATAGCTTAACTCATAAAGATTAAAGATAACTGTAAAACCAGCTCGCATGGTCAAATTTGTAGTCAGTTTCTGGTCAATTGAGGAAGAGATTTGTGAATATGAAAATAGGGTTCTGTAGATTGAAGTACCAGATTTCGATAGCTTATTTGATCTCTTCAGGATTCAAAATATACATTGAGATAATGTTGGTCAACGTAGGATGAAAATCATTGACCAACACTTGGAATGTTTTCAAGAGATTTCCTAGCTTGAAGGTCGCTAATTTGAGCTTGATTTATGAACAATCTGTTTAGAAAATGGGAAATTCTTGTATAGGAGTGATTTGAAGTATTATCAACCAGCTTCTCAGAGGAGAAAACAGAGCAAGATTTCATAAAGTACTGAAGAAGTTATGATAGATCAAAGATGGATGTTTCCTCTTACATATCATACGTAAAATGATGTGCATTCAACTTTAGACTCAATTCTAGAAAATCCGTTTACAACTTAAAAGAAACTCGTTGAACATGAATTGAAGTATTTTCAACCAGATTTACATAGGAAAAAACAGAATAGGATTTCACAGATGATTCAAATAGCTATGATTGATAAAAAATGTGGGTTTCAACCCAACTTCCAGCACTTTGTCAAATTGATAAGTATTGATTGTTTATGACACAATTGCAGCAACTTTGGATCAGGTTTTATGCTAGTTAGAGAATGATTCACAAGAGCAACATAATAGGAAAATTGTAGTATTAGCTTCCAAGAGAACACAAGTTCAAGAATCATGTCAATTCATCAATTTATGAGAGAGATAAAAGGTCTAAAGTTGAAACTTATAATAGGTCCATGAAAAGGGAATTGCAAGAACAACAAAATATCTCAACTTTGTCCTTAATTTCAATCACCTTAAAGATCGAAACATGGAAAACAATCGATACGAGACCTGTAGTTCATCATCCCAGGATTCCAGAACAGCAAACAACACAGCAGAAGACCTAACAATGAAGGAGTTACGCCGGTGTTTAAAAGGCATGTTTTACCCGTGTAGTTCCTGAAATTCATGAATCAAAACTAGAGAAATCATGTATACACTCAGATTTTGAAGTTCAATGTGTACTCACAAACTCACAGAGACCAATGAGGAACAACAAGCAGCAAGGAGGAAGCTAAAATGAGGGAATACTGCTTCTCCAGCGACTAGAGCATATTACGGTGTGTTTCAACCCAGAAACTGGTGAGGCGGAGCGTTTTTGGCGAACTGGGAGTCATGCTTATCCTTCATGTACTCGCCCGAACCTCAGGAAGAAGAAAACACAGGTTAACTGAGCTGATTTACAAGAAGGAGGAAGAATTCAACAAAAACACGAGCTAGGGTCCATATCCCTTTTACCTAATTTATGGACTAACCACTCATCTTCTTCGTGAATTGATTTAAGGATGTTTTAACAGCTTATCGAGGCTCACATCTGGTACTAAAAGTTCTTAAAATAAAGAGGTGGTGATGGTGGTTGCAGAGATGGTGGTGGTGGTCACTTAGTGGCTTCGTCAACAATGAAGAAGATCATGAAATTTCAGGAATTGTTGTGTTTGTGTAACTGCAACTGCTGCTGAGGATTCTTCATATGATTGAGGAGACTTGAGTTGTCACATGCACCAAGTACCATATGGGGGTTAGATGTATTTAAGACAAATGTTGGTCCCTTCTTGTGCGTTGCCTCGTCCAACAGGTTAAAGGTGACACTGAAGACCCGTCATTCTACAATGAATACTACTACAACAAGCCTACGCATCAATCTGTCAAGATCAAATGGAAGAAGTCCCCTTCAGGTTAGCTTAAGCTGAATACTGACGGTGCTTGGTGAAAGGGAAAGGGTTGTATTGGAGGGGTTGCTAGAAATGAGCAGGGACATTGGATTGGAGGCTATTCCACTCCAAAAAAATAAAAAGAAAAATTACCAAAATAAAAAAAGGAGAGGAAAGGGATGTGGTTGGTAACAATTTTCCTAAATTGTAGAGGGTATAATTGTCATTTACATAACCTGGGTTAAACACAATCACTTACGAGGTTGCAATGTGGAATTATCCGATCAGGGGTGTCGAGTGTCTTTCTGCCTAAAAACATGCATGGAACTTATCAAAATTGCCAATTCTCACTCTGTGCAGGCAGTTGACAAGTAGATGTTCTCACTTCCGTATTTTCATTTTTATTGGGAAGCTAATTTAGTGTCCCACAGGCTAGCTGGAAGAACTCCTCTTTTTTGCATTGTGGTGCATCTAGCACTAGTATTTATCCTACTTTAGACTTTGTTGGAGTTGATTTGAATTTTAATTGTAATGGGGAGGTCTTCCTAAAATTGTTGTTTTATAGACCACTCCCTAGCATTGGTTTGTAAATTATCCATTCTATCAAAATATAAAAGACAGCAGAAAATTTATAGCAAACTTTCATCGAAAAATAAAGGACAGCATAAAATTTATAGTAAACTAGAATAACTTACGAAGCACCAAAAACTTCCATCTTCTTCGACAAACTTTGAGGTCTAAAGTCATAACTTCAAGAAAAAATAATGTTCTCTTCATACACATAACTGAATTTCCTAGCTGTAATCTAATCTAGCAAGTACCGAGCAAATAGAGTCTCGTCCGTTACATCCGCAATTGCAACATGAGATTATACCTGCTTCTATGAGACCACGGGTAGGAATATCTATCACATAATAAATAGATGAAAATATGAGTTAGAATTTCGCAAGTTATTAAAAAGTTTGAGTAAATTATACAATTCATATTAAAAGTACGTCGGGAATAGTTTCTTGTAAGTGCAACACGAGTTTGTAGAAAAAAGCAAAAATTGAAGTTACCAGTGTGAATTCCTTCGAGTTCTGCCCTGATAAATCTAGAGAGAAAATCATCTTCATGATCCAATGGAGTTTGACATGGTTCTTCTTCCCTCAAATTAACAAGGAACACTTCCATTAATTCAGGACTCTCTCTAGTATCCTTGACGTCTGCTTCTCGGAGTCTGCTATGATTTGTTTCTTGACATTCCGGGGTGTGTTCTGCCCTCGGGTGAAGACCATAGACCACAAATCTTGCCACTTCCTTGAGTGACACGAACTGGTTATTGCCCGATTTCTCATGGTAATAAATCTATGATTGAAAAATCAAAAAGATTATAAGCATTTAACAAAACTAATTAACTGTTGTTAAATAGTTTCAGAGAGAACCAAAATAAATACAAGAAAATCAAAATGTGATATGAGGAACTACCTCTTTGGATGTTTCAATGTTTTTACTTTTTGTTTCATCATACGTCCATCCTTCAAGACGTTCTAACAACTTTAGGTGGCTTGTACAACCACAAACATCCCAATTAGACATTAGAAATCGTTGCTGCAAAAACATAGAAGGTTATACAAATAAGAACATACATTTTAATAAATTCAACTATGATTTACAACGGATGACCATAACAAATAAGCGTGATTGAAATCTAAACTTGTATTGACCGAACCACATCCAACTAAGAGGCTTTATCGTAAAAGAAGGCCTTTCCTCAAAAATTGCAAATAATCACATATTTTGATATACTTTAACAACTACGAGGATTTGAAAAATACACTTACATCATCCATTTTCGAAACGAGGTTCATGCACTCCTCAGAAAGTTTAAAAAATACCGGTCGCGATTTTGATTCAATTATTGAAGAACTTTTGTTCCTGTCTTGAGGGATTGGTGTCATGATGAGTGAATGTGGAAGAAGTACTTCAAGAGAATAGGGGTTTGAGAAAGTTAACAAATAGCAGTAGGATGTTTTTGACAAAATGACTGCACGATGAGTCGTGTTTTACAGATTTATTTAATACCCTGTAACTAAACTAGTCTATAGAAATGAATCTCGCATTTGTTTATTATACTTATGTATGTTGCACCCTATAAAATATTCATATAATTAAAGCATACTATATTTAATTTTATTTAGGGAAATGAAAATAGAACTTGTAATTGGTTATTTTACTTGTGAAAGAAAGTTAACGTGAAACAATAATTTATTATGTATCGCACATTAATTAATTAATTATCTTTAAAGATGTAAAGACAGCTATTCCAAAAAAAAATTTATCTGTAGAAATAAAGATTTCCAAATGTATATGGATGCATTGCATACAAAAGTTAAATTTATATGCAATGTGATATGTATTGTCAAGTTGTACTTTATTTCCAAGTTTTCCTTTTCAGTATGAAGGGGAAGACAAAACTTCATTGAGTCCTAAATATGAACGAAATACCAACCCTTTAGTTATTTTACTTATGTACGTACCTCATATTTTTTTCCCATGTATATATCGGTACCAAGTTTTTTCCTCGGGTAATCTACCGAATTACAATTAATTCAATAAAATTCTCAATTTGGTATGTTTTTCAAAGTTAGTTTTTCCTATCTCACAATTTTACACATAATGAGATCGAGGAAAAGTTGATTTCTATACTTTATGTTGGTGAAAAACTTAAATACAAAGGTCCTATATGGTGTTGATAGTGCCAAATGCCGAAGAATTAAATAGAATGTAACAGAAACTCCATAGCGACCAAGTTTATTAAGGAAGTCCTCATTGTTTACTTGATTTTAAAACATTCCTTTTCTACTAAGTATATCTAAAAGTACGTGTAGTTTATCAAAAACAAGAAAATAGACATGTTTTAAACTTTACATTCCTCCTCCCTATTTTTTTTTTCAAATTCTTACTTTCCCAATTCCTTATAGAAATAGAAAAAGAAAAATAGAACGAATTATAGTGCATCAATGGTACCTATAGTTCGAAATAGAAAAAATAGAAAGAATAATTAAGTAACTTACTTGACTAAATAACTATAAACATATAATTAATTACTACACCTAAGGAAAACTAAAAATAAATAAATTATAAATTAAAATAAATTACTAAAATTTCACTAGAGAAAAGCTAGAGTATTACAATGGAAAAAACTTTGGTGCGTCCCAAGAGAACCGGCTAAGCCGGTACTAGCCGGTTATTACGAAAATGCCAGCTACCGGACGAAAAAAGTGGTCCCAGAGGCCAGCTACGGGACAAAAAAAGTGGTCCCAGGAAGATTCCTTTTTAACCTAGATAGCATTGTTAACACTATAGAATGAACTAAGCTGAATAAGATTGCACAGAGATATCATTGATTAATCTTTAGTTAGTTAGTTTAACAGTTAAGATATTAACACTTTCATTTAAGATAAACCCTGAGATATCATTGTTAACAAAACTTTAATCCTTAACTAATCACAGCAGAATTAGAATTAAATACAGGATAAACTATCATACATTGAAATTAAAATGTTGAAAATGACAAAAATCACAACATACAACAGTTTCACACGAAAATAGTGGGCTTTTGAAGCATTCTCGGCCCCTTCGAGTCTCACACTTAACTGAACACAACAGAATAGAGAAGCAAACTATCTTACTTTGAAATTAAAACGATGAGAATGACAAAAATCACAACATACAGCAGTTTCACATGAAAAGAGTGGGCTTTGGAAGCATTCTCGGCCCCTACGACTCTCCTACTCAACGTTGTTACCTCCTCCTGAAGTTGTTGGAGATCTGGAGCACAGCAAGGACTGGGAAATTCATCTTCCCAGTAGAAATAGTTGCATTGTTGACCTCTAGGCTTGGCACAATTCCAAAACACGCGTCCGTCATTTCCGGGCGTATGTGCGGTACGACTTACCGGGTAACGGCCACAGAAACACTGCCCAGGCCTACACCCTGACCTCCGGGATGAATCTCCTCTTGAATATGAAGGTGGATTGCTTGGTGAGGGTGAAGAGCTTACACTATGTTGAGACATTTCTTAGAGAGAAAGAAGAGAAGGGTGAAAGAGAAGGAGAACAGATGAGATCTGAGAGTGAAGAGAGAAATAAAGAGTTAGTTGAGTGTGGTTGGAGATTGTATTAAAAGCGGGCAGTGGGTAGGTTGGCTGATATAAATGCAGGTATCTAACTTTAAGATAGAGTACTTAACAATTTAGAATTGGTACCTAATAACGTAGTAGTGCATTTATTAATTCAGTTTTGGTAGGTGAGGGTAGTTGGCCAACACCAAATGCACCTTAAATAAAACTAACTATACAGTTTGTGTTCACAAAAAATCACAAGAAATTTTTCAGAAAACAACACAAGTCATCAAATCATAAGCAAACAAACATTGCCTAATCATCATTGGGAAACATTGTTCATAACATACAATCTCAAACATACAACCCACAAAATTTACTGACATAAACATTGTTCATATTACAAATTCCCAAACAACATAACAGACAAACTCACTTTTTTCCATTCTTCCCCGACGACTTTCGCGCCGACCTCCTCGTCTTCGCCCCGGATTCCAATGGAACAGTAGGAAAAGAAGTGAAATTGTACATCCTTTCAAACTCATGAACATTCTCAGCAATAGACTTGAAGCTCAGTAACTCTTCAAATATCTTGGCCTTGTGGATGTTGTAGTCTGATCTAGCCATTTCATTGGCTATCCAGATTCTCAGATGCTTCACTTGAATAGAGAAGTTCTTCTTTGGATTAGGAATCAGGTCCCTCAAGTGGGTCATGAAGAAGCATACAAAAGGGCCACAATCACACCTGAGAGATTAAAATAGAATGCAGTTGTGATGTATAAGATAGTGTGTTTAAGAAAATGGTGAGTGGAGTTAATGAATAAGATTTTTACCCGTTTGGTTGTTGGGGAACGTCGTCATTCATGTACCACACATCCCACTTTGTGATGTCATCATGGTACTCTGGATAGGAGGATAGCACCTGGTGAATTTGATTAACTTTTCTAGCCACATCCCTCTCAACATACCCATGTACAGAAAGCGAGTCCAAGACGTATATTTCCTTGTCGACAAAGGAAATGACCATCATGAACCAGTGGGTTCGATGTACATTCATGGGCAGGGCAATCTATTTCATTAACAATTCAACATAAAATAAGTTCAACAAAATATGAATGTATAAAGCAGATTGCATTGATAGAAATCGTAAATCTTACGTAGCCCATCTCGTTCCACGTTCCTCCGTATTTATCGGACACTTGGAAATATCGATTACCCTTCGTTGGCTGAACAAGAATTAAAATTAATGATGCTATTTTGTGGAAGAATTTTAAATTGAGTTTTTATCCAATGAAAAGGGAATGAACTTACGGCATAATGTGTTCCGAGGTACCAAATGCGAGGGATTCCACCAAATGGTCGGCTTCTTTCTTTCAGATGAAGCAATTGCAAATATGCATCGATGACCTAATTGTTTAAAAAGTGAATAGAAAAGTGTTATGATGATGATGGGAGAATGTGTTAAGAAACTACGTTAAATCAACAAAAAGAAATACTTACTTCGTTGTCAAAAAATTTACCATCCATGAAGCGCCACGCGGCATACCTCGTCACCTTCTCATAATCAGCAATGTTAATAACCAACTCACTGCAGATATAATAACAAATCAAACCATAAGTAAAAACAAAATTTGTGTCTTGTACAGCTTATTTAGGAAATTTGAATGTAAATAACACTTACTCTCGCAAGCTTAGTGGAATT
This sequence comes from Linanthus parryae, assembly GCA_023055425.1. Classification (NCBI taxonomy): domain Eukaryota; kingdom Viridiplantae; phylum Streptophyta; class Magnoliopsida; order Ericales; family Polemoniaceae; genus Linanthus; species Linanthus parryae. The sequence goes on from JALGPY010000009.1 coordinate 45,211,548, forward strand.
TTGAGATCCCAAGGTTTTTTATCGAACTTAGGCTCATATTTGTGAGACAAAAAGAAGTTGATCCAGCAATCTTCCAGGCTAGGCATCTCTGGCAGACATGTCATTTCCTCAGGATTGCTTTGTTGCTTCTTAAGCGACACCCGATTCGACCCCCTTATGACCCACCGCGCCTTTCCCCGGACAGACCCATCAATGTTTTTCCTTGGGTCCGCCCAAGAAGCCAAGGATGCCTCCTCCTAATAAATCAACAAAATGTTAGAATTGGAAACAGAGACATCAAGTCTAAAGTTAAAACAGTTAATACACTTACCTCATCGTCATCGTCAGATCTGACTTCTTCGACCACCTCCATCGAAGAGCTAACCTCATCCTGATTCTTCTTCTGCTTCTTCTTGGGAGGTTCTTCTTGTTTATCCTCTTCACCTCCCTTCTTCTTTTCCCCTCCTTCCTCTTCCTCCGTTTCATCCCCCTGCTTCTTTTCCGCTCTTTCATCTACCTGCTTATTCTCATCTTCTTCCTTCTTTCTCTCCTCATCCTTCATCTTCTTTCTTCCATCTTCCCTCTCCTCCTCCAATTCAGACTTTCTCTTGTTAACAGTCGCGAACATGGCCAATAATGTTTGCGGGTCAGCATTCTGCGCCAGCTGTCCCAAAAGATCCTTCAAATAATCCCCTGGTGGGAGAACTAATTGAACTGCTGGTGCAACAGACTTCTCAGTAATTGGCTCTTCATCCATTTTCTTCAACTTCAACTACAAAGAACAACAGAGTATAAAGGTTAACATTTAAGATAAGGATGTTAACTGATAAAAACATATTTATAAGTTTTATGTAAAAGGTTACTCACATTTTCATTCATACACACATACTTCCATCTCTTAGAAACATCAGATGTCTTCCAGAATTTCAACCTGTGACTTGCATTCTTGTCTTTGCAGCCCTTGGGATTTTCTTGAAATTTGGGGCAAAACTTTTCCAAGTATAGAAGCTACAAAATATACTCACAACATTAGAACTTAAGAAGGAGCTATTAACATATTAAACAGAAATCATAAAAAAAATGACAAAATGCTAGATTATTACCACAAGAATCAGCACGCAACCATTTCCTCGCAAGGTTTCCCCAGTCTGGGCCTTCACATTTTGTTTCACCAGATGATCAAGCCACAATTCCGCCCAGTTCACCTTTTTCAGGTGCTCCAAATCTACAACAAGTTTGGCCAGCCCAGACCGGACTCCTTGTCGCCCGATCGGCATCCCTAGGGCCCCCAAGATTAAACAAACAGCCCTCTGCTTCCACTCATCATTGAACAGCTTCCTATTTTTCAAGAACCACGGAACATACTTACCGACCTTTGTGTTGTCCTGGACGAGGCCAATTCTGTGTGCCACTTCTTGTACAACCTTTGGATCGACCTCCGGAAACTCAGTTGTTCCGGTGCATTTTACTCCAAGGAGCCAGCCGACAACTTCCGGGGTATACGTGTGTGCCCGACAAGGCTTGCGCTCCGAGAAGGTCCTGTACAAAGAAAATAGGAAACGGGAGCATACCAGAAACACTAGGTGTGTATGCAAAGCTCGTGTAAAAATATCAAGAACTTCACCTACCGAGCCTTTTAAGGTGGTTCAATTCGAACCCGGTCATTCACACGAACTTTCGGAACCACAATGCGCGAGCAACCACCGGTCACACCGAAAGGTCTCTGAGGCCGATGTTGAACTGGTCAGATCTTTGAAGGAGGTGGGGATCAAGTATTGCCAAAGCTTTCTTTTGATGGTTAAACAAGCCGGCGGTTATAACAAGTTGGGTTACACACAGAAAGATCTTTACAATAAAATGGCCTCTATGGACAAGATATATTCAAATGAAGGAGATGGGCAGCAGACCTTGATGTACATTGACAGTTTGAAGCACAGTCACTATGGCGTGTTCAGGGAGTAAGTTTAGTTCTTAACAATTAAGCGTGCTATCTTATGTGTTAAGGTCTATCTACTGTTCAGTTATGCTCATACTTATCTGTTAAACTTACTTTCTAACCTGTTAGAGTTAACATCATTTATGTAACTAATCTTTCTGTTTCCCTAAGTGTTATTTATTGTTTTTGTAGGTTCAGAACAGGTAAAAATCATGAGCTTGAAAGTGTTTTCTGGTGTGATAGGAGATCAGTGGTAGATTACCACAGATTTGGCGATGTACTCATTTTTGATGCAACGTACAAGACCAACATCTATCAAAAACCATTTGTAATTCTATCTGGCGTGAACAATCACTACCAGACAACTATTTTTGCCTGTGCTTTTCTCAACGACGAGACAGCAGAAACATATGATTGGGTTTTGAAGTGCCTGATGAAGGTAATGAATAATAAGAAGCCTTTGTCCGTCATCACGGATGGCGATTTGGCAATGAGAAAAGCTATTATGGATAATTTCCCAGAGGCAAGACATCGTCTGTGTTCTTGGCATATTTGTCGGAACGCCCAGGCTAATCTGAAGTTGGGAGATGGCTTCATGGTTGATTTTAAAAAGTGCTTGCATAGTAGGAAACCTGAAAAATTTTGGCATGATGATTGGCATGCAATGCTTACCAGATGGAACATTGCTGATAGGAATTGGGTCCAGGTCACATATATGAACCGCCACTTGTGGGCGGAGACATACTTGAAGGATCATTTTTTTGCGTTGCAAACGACGACCTCGAGATGCGAGAGCATCAACAGTTTTGTAACGGATTATATGTCCTACTCGGACAAATTGACCAATGCTTGCAAGGGATTCACGACAGGGGTTGACAAGCTACGCAACAACGAGCGTAAGGCACACCATCGCTCCGACCAATCAGACCCGGTGATAACAACAGGGTTCACGGAACTCGAACGCCATGCAGCAGAGGTCTTCACCGAAAATGGCTTCAACATGTTTAGGAAACAAGCTCGAAAGGGTGATGATTATAGAGTTTTTGAAGTCAAAACTGTTCCAGAAGAGAGCTTGGACTTGTTCTACGTGATGAGAGGTCAAATGAAGAGATCCATGGTATGTACATCTGCTTCAATTTACATATTTATATACTATGTACTCGTGTACTGCATTTTTATTTCTAAATAATCTTGTCATGTTTCCTTAATGTTATTAATGATATCTTAAGTCTTAAAGTGTAACAAATAAGTATTGATGTCACAGTCTTTGAACTATTGTCCTCTTCTATCTAGTACCAGGTTACAATCTGTCTATCCTTGTGGTCATTTGTATTTTCATTTCCTTCTTAATTTCTAACCACCCTATCTTTTCTTGCTTCAGCAAGTTGTTCAATGTCGTCATGATAATAGGCTTCTCCGTTGCACGTGATTTCGTTGGGAAACATCGTATATGATTTGCAAACACATGTTGTTTGTTATGAAACAAAAGGGAGTACAGAGGATCCCAAAGTTTTTAATTGCCAAAAGGTGGACCAAAACTGACAAAGAATTCTACCGAACCGAGCCATCAATGAAGGAGCCTGTTGGGAAGAAAAGTGATGACCCAGATTTGCAAGCCTTGCGCCGGGCTTCCTCGAGGAACGAAGTTCAACTGTATTACCGTTTGGGTTGTACTACTGGCGAGACAATGAGGTTCTTCAGAGAGCATATGGCCGACGGGATTCGGAAAATGCAGAGAATGGTTTCTAAAACTTTTCAGGGTACACAAGGAGCCGGGACACAAGGAGAGATTAAGAAGGAAGAAAATCCCCACGCCCATGTGAAGAATCCGAACCCCCCGGACACTAAATGCCCAAAGGGACCAAAGAAAGACAAGAGAAGGAGGTGTGGCAATTGCAAGGAGCTGGGACACAACAGGACAATATGCCCCAATCCTCCTGTGGACTCCGTCGAACAAGTGGACGATCCGGAAGACGATTTTGCAGAACTGCCACTTGAGTTTGATGTTAAAGAGGAATACTTCTGGTCTCAATCGAGTAGTCAGTCCAAGAAAAACAAGCATGAATGATATAGGTCTGTTTAGAGTGATTTTATTCGTGATTTCTTGACAAGAAAGACGACCCGGGAGATGATATTGAACAAGTACCACCTTATTTTAATGTTATTGTGGAATTGTTCTGGTATTAATCTTTAAACATGCCTTTAAAGGACTTTTGAGTTGATATTGGTCTGCTTGTAGTTAATTTCATCGTTATTTATTAACAATAAAACTCAAATTGTTAACATTGCTTTCTTAAATGAGGGAACTCCTTCTACCTGTTAAACTCTACTAACTATATGGTAGTCTTTTCTATCTGTTAGCCGCGTAGATATTAAGAACTTTATCTAAAGCGAGAAAAACTCTTAACAACTATATCTCCAGCCGAGGTTACCTGCTATAGCGGGTAACATTTTTTGTCCTGTAGTAGCGGGGACCACAAAAAAAAATAAAAAGTTGTCAGGAACCCTAATTAGGGACGCACCATAGACAACCCCTATTACAATGGTATCCCAGGCTAGCTAGCATAAACTTGAAATATGTGGCTCTCTTCTAGTGTTGACATGTGGTGGAACTCTTACTAAGGTGGAAGCAGATCAGTTACCGAAGTGAAAGTAACATCACCACTGAAAATTGTCATTACGAGTTTTGTAGAAGAAATATCTGATGATTTGAATGGTAACAACTCATATTGAAATGTTTCGTGTCTAGAACATATACTTTGCTGGTGAGTGAATCCGGACACGTGTAGACACAAGGTGAGTGATATTCTAGAAACAAATGACCGCTTCTGGAATCAAATATATTGGAGGTATATGGCCTTGGACAAGGGTAACATGGACACTCAAAAACCCTACTGTGTTGCACTTCTGGAACTTCTTGATACAAGACTTGATGTGGAGAAAGGAAAATTAGGACTTTCAGTGGCACTCTATTGATGAGGAACACGTAAGTGAGTAAATCTTGAAACCAGAACACTGTAGGAACAACAGCATGACTTCGAAGTGTCTAACGATTTAGGTAGCATGTACGTGCTTCCTCTCAACAACTCCATTATGTTAAGTTGTGTGAGGACAAATGACATGGTGTTGAATCCCACTCTTTTCAAGAAGGAATTCATAGTTTTATTGCACAACTCACCCATCCATCCATTCGTACTGTCTGAATTCATGTTTGAAATTTGCTCCATGCTTGGTACTCAAAGGACCAAAAAACTCAGACATGAGAGATAGATAAAATACCCAAAGAAACCTGCTAAAATTATCGACAATGAGAAGACAGTATTTAAAACTCTTATTAGATACGATTGGAGCCCGTCCCCAAACATCCACATATATGTAATAGTGCAAGAAGTGTAGAAGATCTTGTAGGAGAGGAAGTGAGTGGTAGCTTCTTGGCTTTAGACACAGACAAGCAGAACAATGTGAGTTAAGATTTGCAGCTGTAATTATATATATGGGCAATAGAAGCAGCAATATCCCTACATGGCTGGCCCAACCTAGAATGCTTATTAAAAATAAGAGATGTGGCAAACTACAGAAGCATAAATAGAAAATGAAGATTTGTGAAATGAAGGCACTATGGTCTATAGACCAAGTAGCTAACCTTCTTGGGAATTTTGTCCTAAATAGTGACAATACAAGAATCAAAAACTACCAAAGAGTTGTTATCTTGAGACATTTTTTGGAAAAAAATCATACTATAATAAATACTAGGAACACTGAACAGGTTATTCAGCAAAAGACCATTACTGGTGTTGGTAAGATTCCATCACCATAATACAGTGTTTGAGTTTGTGAACCATGAGCTAGTAAATTTTAGTTGTGTTTACGCTTAACATTCTAAATATATCCCAACTTATTGGTAAGATGATTAGATGCCAAGATTAAACGGTCCATTTCCAAGAAGAGCACTCGGCTGTTAATTCTCTTCGAACATGTGCCAACAAGCGAGTGTTGTATGTCCAATCTTGGTACATATAAGACAAGAAATTGATGTAGTAGAGCTGCTTGAAGTTTTGATTTTGTTGGTCTAATTTGGATCTAATTTTGTCTGAAATCTGGGATTCACTTTGATTGGCTGGGTTTTCTTGGTTCCATTGTTTATGGGTTTTTTTCTGGCTTTTGGTGGTGATTTTGTCGATCTAGATGTTATAGGTTTTGTTTTTTTTTTCTGGGTTTTTGAAGTTAAATTTGAGCAGCTGAAGTCAAAAGGCGGTAGCTTTGATGAGTATGTCGAGCAAGTTGATGCAATAGAGAAACAAGTGACTGAACTTGAAGCTGTAAACTCAATGTTTGACAAATATGTATATTTGCTAGAATCGGAAGTGCAATTTGTGTATCGTGCACCAACTTCCATGAATCGAGCTTTTGTTTCTGGAAAAAAAAAAATAGCTGAAGATGAACATGAACATGAACATGACGAAGGAAATGAAGAACAGAACGCAGGAGATGAATATTGTCCGATATAAATTGCATTTACCCCCTTGTGATTGCGGGTATGTAGCATAAAGACCCATCGTATTGTTGAGGTTAAGATAGAGTTTTCAAATAGAAATTTTGACTGATTCCGTCAATTTAACAGAAATGCACATAAACCAAACCAAACCACGAGGAGGCTTTTTGCAACAGTTGAGACTACAAGGGAGTCTTTCGCACAAATCCCTAATCACGTGAGGGTAAAATTCAATTAAAAATGATTGATATCCAAACTTGTATTGATACAACCACAGAAAACTAAGGGCCATGATCGTGAGAGAAGGTCTTTGCTCAAATATTGAAAATCATCATAAATATTTATTTAGATTAAAAAATACGAGAATCAAACATATATATTTACATGATCCATTTTTGGAACGACTTTCGTATACTCCATAGAAGTTTAAGAAAATATCATTCACGATTTTGATTAAACTATTGAAGAACTTTTTTTGATGTCTGGAGGGATAGGCGCCATCTTTGATGACTGAAAATCGAAGTATAAGAAATTATGGGGTTAAGAAAGTTTACAGGGAGCAATAAAAAAAGACAAAATGACCGCATAGTTAGATGTATTTCATGCCCACTAACAAAATTATTCTATAGAAATGAATTTGGCATTTCGTTTAGACTTATGTACGTTGCACCACATGACATACCTATAGAAATAAGGCATACTATTTATTTTATTTTATTTTATTTATTTTTTTGTGGAAATGAAAGAAAAAAAACTTCTATATGGTTATTAGACGTGTGGAAGAAGGTTAACATAAAATTGGAATTTATTATGTATTGCAAATTAATTAATTAATTAATTAGCTCTAAAGATGTAAAGACAAATATTTACAAAGTTTTAATGTGTAGCAATAAAGATTTCGTAATGTATATGGATGCATTGAATACAAAGTTAAAACGTACATGCAATGAGATATGCATTGTCAAATTTTACTTATTTCCAAATTTTTCTTTTGCGGTATGAAGGGGATGACAAAACATCATTCAGTCCTAAATAGGAATGAAATACAAACCCTTTATTTATTTACTAATGAACCTCATAATTTTTTTGAGAAGTATGAACCTAATATTTTTTACACATATATACATCGGTACACATTTTTTCCTCGAATACTCTACTGAATTATAATGATTTCACTGAAATGCTCAATTTGGTATATTTTAGCAAGAAAAATTAGTAGTATCCAAATTCAAAAATGATTTTTCTATCTCTCGATTCACACATATTCACGATATTAAGGAAAATTGTATTTCTTACTTTATGTCGATGAAAATATAAAATGTAAAAGTCTTTTGTAGCGTTGATAGCGTAAAGTGCTAGAGAATTAAAAAAGAAATGTAATCAAAACTCCATAGCAACCAAGTTTAATGAGGAAGTCCTCATTGTTTCTTTGGTTTAAATACCTTCCTTTTGTACTAAAGTATATCTCAATGCAGGTGTAGTGTATCGAGAAAAAGATATGTTTTGATTCTTTACATTTGTCCTTTCCTTTTTTTCCTTCAAATTACTATTCTATGTCCAAAATTAAATAGAATATGTTTAGAATGAATTATTTATATCTATAGAAATCCTAAGTGTTAAAAATAAAATTTAAAAAAAAATGTCCATGACTCACAAAGTTTTATAGATTAAGTCAATGCTTCTTAGGAGTTAGGTCTAACACAATTAGATAGCTATCGAGCCAAACACGGTAATAACATGCATTGTATATAATGTAAATAGTCAACCAAAATATTGATGAAGGGACTTCCTACCATTAACCAATTTGAGTTAAGAATCATTGCCTCAGAATCTTATGACTTTCATGTCTATTATAAAATTTAAAGGCTCTGATTGTTTTTTGAAGAAAAAAAATTTTAGTAGTAAAATATTTATCAAACAATTAGTAGTAAAATATTTCGCAAAAAAATAATAAATTTTTTTTACTTTTCTTTAAAAATCATAATCAATTGTTCCCGTTAGTGGTAAAAAAACATGAATACAATAGTTGAACATGCATGAAACATAATATTACATTACAAATTTCATTAGAATGTTGCATACATGAACTGTTAATTTAAAAGAACAATAACTATCGCTTGAAACCACTAGTTGTAATCTAGTCTAGCACGTTTAGAGCACACAGCGTCTCGTCCTTTACATCCGCAGTCGCAACATGTGATTATTCCAGCTTCCACAAGACCACGCAAAGATGAATCTAACATAGACAAAAGTAGGGAGAAAATTGTTGGAAGTTTGTATGTGATTGAAAGATGAAGTAACTTGATGCTACACATACATAGCATATACTATCATAGTTTCTTAAGAAGAGTAATGAGTTGATGGAAGAACAGTTACCAGCGTGCATTTCTTTGAGTTCAAAGAGAATAAATCTTGAAAGAAATGCATCTTCTTCGTCCATTTGACTTTGAGAAGAAGCTTCCCCCAATTTTACAAGAAACACTTCCTTAGAATCAGGATTTTCACCATCATCTCGACAGTCAACTTCTCGGAGTTGGCTATGACTAGATTCTTTACTTTCTTGGGTGTGGTGTAGTTTCGGATGAACACCATAGACTGTAAATCGAGCCACTTCCTTGAGTGACCTGAATTGTCTATTGTCTGACTTCTCATGATAATAAAACTACAATAATAAAATAATTGTGAAGTGTTGTAAAAATTTGACAGAAGTAATGTATTTTAAGGGAGAAAATAGAAAAAATTATAAAAAATATAATATAAGTTAGTACCTTTTCCAAACGACCATTATTGAGACGTTTTGTTTTGTTGTAAGTCCAGCCATCTAAACGCATTGACATGTTTAGATGGCTTGTACAACTACACACCACCCGGTTGGATTTTGAAAACCGATTCTGTAAAAATAGAAATGATTTAGTACAAACAATAGGACACTTTAAAAATCAATTGTCCTTGATGACCGAATCTCGGTGTTTTATTCAAACTAGTTTGATGAACAATAAAATTTATAGATGATTTAAAATAAAATTACTACTAGCTAGCTTGGACTCTAAAAGATGTTAGAAAAGAATAACAATTCGTGAATATATGGTTAATATGTTTTCTTTTCAATGGTAAATTAAGAACATATTAACATTGAGGGATTGAAAATTCAGTGAATAGCCGTGAGTATAATTGGAGCTTCCAAAAACTAAAGCAAATCGTAATGAACATGTACTCTCCTAACCAAATTATGAAACTAAACAATTTTGTTACCTCATCCCATTGTGCAACAAGGTTCACACATTCCTCCGAAAGTTTGAAGAATATGGGCTGGGATTTCAATACAATTACAGAAGAATAACTTTTCTTTCCTGAAGGGGTTAATTCCATTTTTGAAACTTGAAAGGGGGAAAAGTATATGCGACTCAAGGTTTCAGAAATGTTACAAGGTGCAGGGAAATGTACTGCGCTTTGAAGAATGCTTTATAGAGCTTTTAAGCACCTAGTCACTAAATTATCTACTATAATTTTTTCTATTTTTTATTCTACATATGTACATTGTACTATTTGAAGTATTTCATGGAAGAAGCATTAAAGTTATAGTGCAATGCATCTTAACATCTGTAAGACATATTTAATTTAATTACTACCTTAGACAAATGTATATAGCAGAATTGGAAAGCATGACCATATATATCACTGATTTTTTTATGTTTTGTTTTATTGTTAGTCAAATTTTGGCTGATATCATTATGTACTGAATACTTGATTATATTGAAAGAAATACAAATTACAGAACCACATGGAAAGTAAAATAAAAGAGTGAAAATCATTCTTACACATGTCACTTCTCATTCTATATACTTATTGAATGTTTGCAACTTTGTACAATTCAATGTATATGTACTGTCATTTTTCATGTTTTTTTAAATCAATTTTTTATCTAATTTTTTATTTTACATATAATAAGATTGTGTATTTCCATATTCTTTTTCAACTAAGTTCAGATGATGACAGAAATTCAGTAACCTAATTAGGAGAAAAATAACAGTCATCGAATTTTCATTAGAACTCCATTATTCTAATTAGAAAAAAAATCACCAACCAGTAACTTGACATTTATGAACACAATCATAGTTTCTATGTCTGTATATAGTAACAATATTTATGTTTCAGAGAACTATTCTTTTGTAGACTTGTCATTTGAATGAAAATCTCAATTTTGTATATTTATAATGTGAAATTGATATTAAATATACTATTTAACTAGTTCGACTTTATCTCATATATATTGTGCATAATCAGGCTATTAATGAAATAATTAATCGGACGCTACATTTTATGATAAATGAAATAAAATTAACATGCAAGTGTCCATAATAGGTTTGGAGAAATAAGGAAGCAAATGAATGTGAGACAGATTGTTTCTCATTTCAAGTGTCTTCTCTTACTATGTACATTTTAAATGTGTTTCCCAATTATGTATAAAACACTAGGTCAAAGTATAGAATTGTAAGAAATAATTAGTGTTAAATATATAAAGTCATTTAAAAAATATATATGAAAGGTCTAATATGAAATTTGAAATGGGATAGAAGGAGTATTCATCACTATGTTACCATCATTTTTTCTCACATAGCTACGTAAATTAGATAGGAATATGGGTGATAATCTGAATATGATACTCTATAAATAGTCAAGCAGGACTGTAGTCAAGCAGTTTACTGATAAACTGACTTCCTACACAAGAACCAATTTTTTAGTATGAGATTTAACCACAGATATTTAAAAATTTATTATGTTTAATACAATAACATTAATACTACTACTTTATCTGAAATGGTTTAGTTATTTTAAAACTATCTTGAAAGAATTTGTTTCTCCAAAATAATTTGGGGATGGTTTTTTCTAGATTTACATTATAAAATCTATAGAGATGCACATTTTAGCAAATCACAACAATTGGTTCAATAGTGAATAACTATACATATCAAAGTAAATATGTTATCAAAATAAATGTCGTTAATGGTGGTGAAGGCAATATCAATTTCAAATGTAGGTGGCAACATCATAGATTAAACAAGGATCATTAGTGGAAAAAAATTGTTATCGTAGCAAAAAATATTTTGCAAACTGCAAGAATTTGAGAAAGTAAAGAATTGACACAAAATAACACACTCTTGGTGAAACGTTAAGTACCTAAAAATGATAATCAAAATAAATTCCCAAGCTTGAAATTCATAAAACCAAGAAAAATTGAAATTTATTATTGTATGCCTACCTGTTTACGGATAAACGCAGTTACAATTAAGAAGTTTAAGAGATTCATTCGTCTTGTATTTTAATTTATTTTTGTTCAAAAATTATATGATAGTTTCAAATATTTTATTTCGTCAATTTTTCACATATAACAAATAATCATTTAGTATCAAAAAATAGATAGTCAATGAAAGCAACTTTTAATAATGCAACATAGTATAATATACCTTCAGAAAGATAAACATGTTATTGATTTTGAGAGAATTAAAACACATGTGAAACGTAAAACTTACTTGGCTTCCAGATGAAATGACATAAACAACGATCTTTTTTCTACTCCAAATCATTTTGTCCTTCAGGAGGTTTAGGTGAATAAGAAAAAATAAAATAACCATAATAAGAGAACGTTTCATACGAACTAGTAACAACAATGTAATCAATGAATGTTGTTGCACTCACGAAAGAAACTGAAAATACGTCGGCGGTGCACTTTCTTCTAACATGACAAGGATATAGCATAGCAGGAATGATGAGATGAAAAATATAATAATTTACCAGGCATGCTAGAATTTCAAGATCAGGAATGTGGAACGTTAGAGTGACAAAGAGGGGATTTTGTAGCTGCCTGAATCGAAGAACCCTAACTACGTGAGTTTATATAGCAAATAATCCAAGACATGTTGGGCTTTTTCATAACTAACTAGGCTTGCTAAGCCCAGTCCAACAATAATAGTGATTGCATTCTCTGTATGTCTCTCTTTTTTTGCTTGGAGATAGCGATTTTATTCCTTGTATGATGAAGTATACATTGTTCAAAATATAGATATGTGCAGATACATTTTTAATTGTGTCTACATGCAGTTTGCCATTTGTTACATTTAACAACCAACACTATGATTTGCCATATGACCCCCCCCCCCCCCCCACCTAACACAAACTACAACAGTTCAGGTTTTCAACTACCAGTTCCTGCATGACTACCAGATTTTTGGTCGTTGTTCGCGGGAAAAATAGTCTTTTTTTTTTTACGTTTGTCTTATGGTTCATGAAATTTGAAGACAACTTTTTATTCCGTCGGTAGAAAACGACCAGTCTTTCGAAATGCACAATTATAGGTGATAGGCAGTGTTGTCGTAAGTTGATATAGAAGAAAAAAAAAGTATCGGTGGGAAATAGAACTTTGGGCTGAGAAAGTTTGGGGAGGGAAATAAAATTTCATAAAAAAATTGAGGAAAGAAACAAATCACACCAAAACATTCACTACCCAATTAACCACCCCCTTCCAAACTCCCCCTCTCCTCAATCGCTCGATCAAACTCAGTGCTCCACAAACCCTAGCTTTTCGCTCCATCTTCCTCTCGCCAACACCACCGGCTCTCTCTATCTCTCTCTCTCTCTCTCTCTCTCTATCTCTATCTCTCTCTATCTCTCTCTCTCTCTCTCTCTCTCTCTCTCTCGTATCACGACAATCGTCATCTTGCCACCACCGTCTCTCCCTGTCGTTGTACACGACCGTCTTCCTGAATTGATTATTCCTCAATCTGATTGAGTCAATCAGGTTCCAATTGTACACCTCCCTTCATCTGAGAAAGGGGAACGAGCGCATGCAGAGAAATTACACGTCTCACCCTTCACAAACATCTCTCTGCACAACTGGTTAGTCTCTCTCTCTCAGTCTCAATATCAGGTTATGAGTTTCAATTAATTTTGCAATTGAGTTGGGGCTTAAGCTGACATCCAAGGTCCTTTAATTTATAGGACTTAAACTGAGCAAGTTGATATGTATTTCTAGGACTGCATCTTTCATGCTTCTAATTAATTTTATCTTACAAAATTCTGATCATTGTCTACAAATTGCTAGCATTCATACTTGCTACTAGATAAAAGCTTGTGTGTAGTTGTGAACTGATATATGTTGGTTTTTCTTACTGTGATCTCTGCAGACAGTTTAAATAGGGGTGAGAGTGTTGAAATTAGGGATAGTGTAAATCAGGTGTTCTGATCTGCTGTGTAGAAGGTTATTTACACTTCAAGTAAACTAATACTCTCCCTCACTTAACAAGTGGTGGTTGTTAACTGATAGGAATGTGTGTTTTCATGGGCTGAATACCTTTATTCCATTTATTTTGGATTGAATTTGTGGTTATCCCAAGTGAAGCTGCAACATACCAGATAGGAATGTGTGTTTTCATGTGTGATACTTTGACTAGAATGTTATGTGGATGAAACTCAGCTAGTTGAATGTGATGTCTCCAAATTCATATACGATGTTAAGTTTAAAAGTACCTCGTCTCTTTGCTGCTTTCACTCGATTTTACCTGTCTTGCGTCTCATTTACTTGGAGAGCTTTGGTATACTATGTTGTCCTCGCATTACGTGGTACGTTTCAGCCAGTTAACACTATTGCTTTTTGTATCTTGAGTGGGTAATTTAGTTGAGACTTGTGATAATTTTAGTAGTATAGTATTTAGCAAGTTGTTCTGAAACTTTCAGTAGTGTAAGAGATTGTGATGATATGGATTACATCGAGTTCACTCGTCAAGCCAATAGAGTGTAATGTGCATTGCGAGACAAAATGCTTTTGCACCCTGTGATCATCTCTTATTTGATTTTCATCGGTACTGATCTGAGCCTCTCCATGCTCAGTGCTTGAATACTGTAAGAGGCCGTGATGATATGGATCTATCGAATTCACTCGTTGAAGCTGATAGAGTGTAATATGCATGGCGATGCAATATCCTTTTGCAGTCTATGATCATCTCTTATTTGGTTTTCATCACTACAAATCTGATCCTCTTTCTGTATCCCTCTGTTCATTATATGTTTGCTTCAGTATTATATGTGTTGTCTCGTCCGTCACTTTGGTTTTTGAGTTTTTTCACATCACCCTCATTGTGTAGTATGCTATCGGAAACACTGATTTTGTTGAAGTCCCCGTTCCAGAGTCAGGCGTCTTGAAACGGGTACGTTTCAAATCTAGAACGCAAATATGGCAACCTGAATTTTAACATGTCATGAAGAAGATAGTTTACCTTCAATGATAGAAAGACTATTTTATAGTTTTCTTGCCTATTTCACGACTTGTTGTTGAGGGTTTCTTCCTCTATGCGACAATAATTTTAGTTATTCAATCAAATTTGCACTACATAATATATTTATATGAGTATTTTTAAGAAAATTATCCATTAATAATCACTCATATGCCATACACAAAAAACAAAAGTTTAGAAAAATAACAGAAAAGAACAGAAAATATAAGTCTAGTCCTCGAGCTTTGTTCTGACGGCTCTGCTTTGTCCTCCTTGAGTTGTTCATCTATAGGGGCCTTTGTTGGTTCCTCCTTATTGAAAGCTTTTTCACGGATGTCCCCCCCCCCCCTCCTCTGTATCTCTTCTTGACAGGCACTTAATTAATCCTATAATGGTTAATCTGTTTTTTTTATCTTCTGAAATACCTCGATTTTTCTTTCAGTATCTTCTCTCATCAGTCGACTTTCCTCCAACCACTTTCTCCTCTTCTTAAATAACCTGACATATGGGTCGTCATCACTGCTTGAATCATCATCTAATGGATCAGAGATGAAAATCGGAGCATCCCCATAAGACCCTGGCAGTCCTGTGAAAGTATTAGTGACCTCCTTTCACCATTATGGCATTTTCAAATGGGTTCTATTTCAAATTCTCTTTTGGGGAGGGGACTTTAATGGAGAGTTAGGGATTGAATTCTAATGGAGTATTGGTGCAACACCCCCCACCCCGAATCTTACGATCGGATGAACCGTATATTTGGAAAGATGCCTCCGCCTGAGGTGATGAATCACATTGGGAACGGATAATGATCTTCGGTTCACAGTTAATACAACCACGGAAAACTCAAAACATAGTTTATAACAAGTCCAAGATAACTGTTAACAGTGTTTACAAAATGATATTACATTTATATGGTGAAATGGAAATACTAGGTGATATGCTAAGCAATAAACATCTCTATCCAACAGTGTCGTGAACGTCTCCACCTCATCGGTAACCTGCGGGTTTTGAAAAAGCGAAAGCCGACGGCAGAAAAAATATTTGAAGTCGGTAAAAACTGAGTAAGAATCATACTACAACATGTAAAACGAGTTTTGGTTTAACAATTATATAGTTAACAGGTATCTGAGAAAACCCACTTGTACTGCAACCAATAACTGATTTCACGTCTTTAATCATTAGTTCAGTTGAGGCGTAATATAGCCCAGCGGGTAACGAATGTCCACAGAGTGGTCACGATGCAATCAATCACAATAAGGGTTCCTTTTAGGATATCAAAAAATCTCAATTCTCCCTGAGCGTTGTGGGTAGCCCATCGCTTCCTCGCTCAAATCACAACTATGAGACCTTAAGTGTCGACACCCGTATACCGCAGTGACCCACACAAGCATAAGTAGTACTCCATAGTTTTCACGCCTTATATAACCACGTGACCACATCCTCAGTGTGTGATGATCAAACACGAGGGGCGGGTATATAATCTCGTCGGATTAGCACCCGAGGGGGATCGATTCACTTGCGCCCCTGGCCGTAGCCTCCACACACATCCTTTGTACACTGCCCCAATTATATTATAGTTCCTTACTCAACCGTCATTATACAATAGTAACATTTTTCGAAGATCATATCATAACCGCATATTTTCCAAACGGGATATTTAAAGGAGTTCTCAAAATCATGATTCTCGAACATGTGATCAATCCATAAAATATTCCAACTATCATGAGATATAGCAAGATTATAATTAGGAAGAAAAGCACACCAAATTCACATTTGACAGTTAAGGTGTTGTACATATGAACTTAACGATAACAAGTAGGTTGGCACACGTAAGGCAAAGGAAGTCCTGTTACTCGCACTCAACAAACTCATAGCTACGAATTCGGCGTCCACAAATACAAATTAATCCTAATTAGTATGTAGCTCAATTATAATACAAATGCAACAATGCTCTATATGCAATGAGAATGCGTGCCCACGACTAATTCTCCCCGACAAACGCTAACATAATTTAAAAGAAATTATTTATTAATAGTCTAATTATTAATTATAAGCCATAGTCATTTTAGAGAATAGCTTTTACTAAGACCAATAAAAAGAGCTTTAAGCTAAAGTTTATTTTGACATCTATTTTGAAAGATAAATTTATAATAACTTATCATTACTAATAAGGAAATTGTGATTTTGAATAAGAAATAATAATATATAATAGTTATTATAAAGATCACATTTTAATGGATAATGTCTTATTATCATTATATACAAAATAAGTTTTCCTTAATTAAAAATACATGGTTGGACATACTTATTATAAAATATTCCATTATTTATCAATATTGAGACTCGTTTATTTTTATTCCAAAGAATAATTAAGTCATAAATATTACTAAAATAACGCTCTCGTTTATATTGACATAATAATAATTAACTTTTTTGGTTTTTAGGAAAGCCTACAGAAATTGTGAGTGTGCAGGTTGTAATGCAGCTAAGATACTCTAGAGCGGGGGTTTGAATAGAGTATGCCAACTTTTTGCAAAACTTGCTAACATAGAAAGATCTTGTGAAAGCTAGAGAAGTTCAAGACCTTGAAATCAAGTTCAAGCCCTTGGAATGAAATATAGTTTGGAATAGATCAATCAAGTCTTTTTAAAGGCCTTGAAAAGGGTTTCAAACCCTTGAAAACAGACAAGTTTGAATATTGTAAAATACTGAGTTAGTAAAGAAACTGTAAACGCAGGAGACAAGTGATTTATAGAGTTCATTCCACTTGGACCTAATCTCTCAGGGATATGATCCCTGCAGGATTTTCAACACAACGCTTATTAATCAAAAGCTAAGCCCTAGATCTCAAGCCAGAGAGATGCCTTACTCTGTTACATCTTGTGGTTCTCTCTAACCTATCTAGTACCTGGTCTAGCTAACTGATTAACCAAGAGTTCTCTATTGTTCACTTTGAAAAATCCTCGAGAATAAAGATAGAAATATTCCAGAAATTATCTACCAATAAAGCACAATACAGAATAACACTAGAATGTAAAAACTGCAGTGAAGTATGCAGTGATCTTCTGTAGAAATGGATTGTGAAATTGATGAACTTCTTTGATGCTTGTCAATCCAGAACTTTCTATCTCTTTTTGCCCGTTGAGTGTTGTGTCGTTTCTTCAAAAAATGAGCTCTATTTAAACATCAAACAGCTCTGCATATCTTCTCATATTTTCAGCAAAAAATCTCCTATTTTGTAGGCAACAGACTTTGACTCTTTGACAATCTTCTCCAACGGTTAAGTGATCACAATCTCCAGAGATAATGTCGTTATCTTGTATTTGAATAGGTTGAGAAGCTGTCAAGCCATTCATATCAAACACAGAATCATCTTCTCAATTATTTCCTTCCCTTCATAAGCCTGTTTAGGAAATAATCTCTGCAAACTAGGAAATAAAATTCCCTGGAAAATCATAGTCACACAGATGATATTCTATATTCAAACATGTTAGAATGATTTGTCTTTCATCGTCAAATAACAGTTAATCAAACATATAAGGAAGATATATGAAATCAACTTAGAAAAGTTTACAGAAAACTCCCCCTGAGAATGTTCATATAGGTTAAACAGTTTCAAGGCTTTGAATCCAGTTTTAAGGCCTTGAAAATAGCTAGCATGTGAAGACTGATTCAAGGCTTTGAAAGTTGATTCAAGGCCTTGAAATAGTTAAACTATTTCAAGCCTTGCACAACCAGATCTTACAATCTCCCCCTTGATGAAAGACAAAACCAAATTCTGTTTGATCCTTAGTCTCTTCAAAAAAATACTGATTAGTTCACAGTTCATAATACCACAGTAATTCTAAAAAGATCCAACTTATTCAATTCAGCAATAAAAAGTTCAGCAGATAATTCCTAAACATAACAACCTAAAACCCCTAGAATTTTCTCCCCCTTTTTGACTTTATCAAAAAGATAGAGAGGATGTTGGCTCAAGTGTCTGGAAAATTTTGAAAAGAAAACTTAAAAACTTAAAGAAAAAGAGAGAATTGCGAAGAAAGAGTAGGCAAGATTAAGGGACTTTATCTCCATCTTTATCTCCTTCTTCTTCATCACTGTCTTCAACATCAGTCTTATCCTGTTCTTCCTGTTCATCTTCATCCTCACCAGCAACAGTCACTTCTTCAGTCTTGTCCTTTATAGCAGTCTTTGGAGATGTCTTCTTTTTCTTCAAATTAATCAGCAGATCATCTGAGTCAAAACTGTTGACTTCATCTCCTTTCTGAGCAGCTTTTTCTACCACTTGCTTTCCCTTATATTTGACTGGAGCAACCTCTTCCTGGTTGGAATGTTCACTAGGAAGATTCGTGTCAGAGTAACCCTTCTTTGAACCTTCTTCATCCTCAGGAACATCAAGCAAAGTCATGCTCCTGAAGATGCTTTCCACCATATACTTCACTTGACCCATATCAGTTTCAAGTCCATAAAAAGTTTCTTTGATCTCTTCCAAATCCAACTCCAAATCATTAAGTCTCTGATTGCCTGTAGGCTGAGAAGTCTGACTTGAAGTGGGAGTCAAGGTCTTGGGCTTAAGAAACTCCTTTGCACCCAGTTCTTCTTCAGCCAATTATGAGTACAGCATCCAAATCTTTTATGTAGTCTTCACCACTCCAATGTTCTCAAAGGCCTTATCATTAAGAATTCTCATGCCAGAAGTGACTGATTCCTCTCCACCAGTTGGAATCTCAAAGTTTTCAAAGAACAATGTGAGCAGATTTGCATAGGGCAGAGGATGTTTCCTTTGATTGGTATGGCTAAAGAGAATATGTACAATCACTAACTTTGGAAGATCAATCTCATAGCCATGCATGATCACATACATGATATGCAACATTCTTTCAGTCACCAACTCTCTATAGTGCTCTCTGGGAAATATACACCTTACCAAAATAGTGTGAAGAACTTTGGCTTCAACATTTACCACAGAGTGTGTTAATTGTTTGGCTGAGGTGGGAGTGTTTGGTAGGTAGAACTCTTCTCTGGATAGTTTCAGTATTTATGTATTTGGTGGATGATTGCTTGTGTCATACCTCTTGGAACACCCTAGCACATTAGCAAACTCAGAGTTGTCCAATTCAACTTGTATTCCAGCAACTCTAGACAGAATTACCAAGTGTGCTGATCTCTTAACATGTTTCATGTTCAGATAGAAGAGTCTGGTGAGTCTTGGGTAGGCTAACTCTTTTGGGTTCAGCATACACCACAGAACTCTTCTTCAACATAGAGATGCACTTAAGATTCATGTGTTCCACCATATGCTTATTGATCATACTACAGAAAGCAATAGATCTGGAAGCACAACCATCTAACCACTGACTTTTGGAGGTGTTTGAGACAAACCAATTTTCATCAGGGGTTGAGATCTTTGAGTAGATTTGCAGAGCCTTCTCCATATGATCTTCTGGATGTTCTTCTGTTATCTTCCCTTTCCCTTTTTCAGCTTGAGTTGCTTTCTTCTTTTTCTTCAACTTCTTAGGTCTAGAGATCTCTGCTTCAGGTTGCTTCTCTGCAGCAGCTTTCTCTTTCTTCTTCTTCTTAATTTATGAGGAGGAAGTTACAACCTTCTTGACTTTCTTTTTGGGTGGAGGAAGATCTGCAACTGCCTCTGCACTAGGAGTTCTAGAGCTAGAGTCTTCACTAATCTCTTGAACTTCATCCACTGCTGCCTTTCTGTTCTTTTCTGAGCGAGGTTTTGATCCTCTAGCCATCTTGATTCTGTCTGAGGCTCTCCTTGTGCTCATTAGGGTTTGGGAGAAGAATAGAGAGAGGTAGGAATGATACGGAGAGAAGAGAGGAAAAGAAGATTAATACTAAAAGTCTTTGAGTTTCAAAAGGAAACTAGTATATCTCTCTGTCTGAAAAGATCTGAAAGAATCAGAGAGGATTCAAATCTTCCAGTCCGTTGGAAAGAAATAATTTAATACTATATTTGGCTAAAAAGAATTTTTTAAAAGGTAGGGGCTATATTGAGAAACTATCTACAGAGATATCACCCAATACAGAATGATCCAATTTTATTGCCTACTAGTATAGCAGACTCATTTTCAAGGCTTTGAAAAGGTTTTAAAGGTCTTGAAATGGTGTAACACTACAACAGATAATAGTCAAATCTTTGAAGTGATTTTCAAGACTTTGAAAATCAGTTCAAACCTTTGAAAACACATACAACTTACCTTTCTTACCTGATGCTCCCCGTAAACCAATGCATCTTTGTTTAACATTCCCAATTCCAATCTTAGGCTGAGAATCTCTCATCTGCTAATGGTTTAGTGAAGATATCTGCAATTTGCATGTTAGTAGCAACAAATTCAAAAACAATATCACCTTTCTCAGCATGATCTGTGATGAAATGGTGTCTGATATCAATGTGCTTGGTTCTTGAATGTTAAACTGGATTATTTGTGATTGAAATTGCACTAGTGTTCTCACATTTGATAGGTATGCTTCTGAAATCAAATCCGATGTCTCTTAGTTGTTGAGCAATCCATAATACTTGTTAACAACATGCTCCTGCAGCTATATATTCAGCTTTAGCTGCTGATCGAGCAACTAAATTCTGTTCTTGGAATGCCAACTGATCAAGGATGAACCAATAAATTGGCAAGTTCCTGAAGTATTTTTCCTATAAACTTTGTAACCTGCAAAGTCAGCATCTGAAAAACCATACAAAGAAAAATTAGAATGTCTTGGATACCAAAGCGCTAAGTCTTTGGTTCCATTGAGATATCTGAAGATTCTCTTCACAGCACTTAAGTGTGATTCCTTTGGATCATCTTGAAATCTAGCACACATGCATAAACTAAACATGATATCTGGTCTACTTGCTGTGAGATAGAGTAATGATCCAATCATACCTCTATACGATTTCACATTTACACTCTTACCAGATTCATCCTTGTCTAAGGGCAGTGTAGAACTCATAGGAGTATTGGCTTCCTTACATTGAGCCATGCTGTATTTTCTTAAAAACTCTCTTGTGTCTTTGCTTTAATGCAAAAATATGCCCTTCTTAATTTGATGTATTTGAATTCCTAGGAAGAAGCTCAACTCTCCCATCATACTCATTTCAAATTCCCTGCTCATCAGACTTGAGAATTCTCTGCACAAGTGATTATTAGTAGCTCCAAACATGATATCATCAACATAGATCTGAACTAAAAGCAAGTCTTCTCATGAGTCTTTATGAAAAGGTTCTTGTCTACTAGTCCTCTTTTGAAATCATTTTCAAGAAAAAACTTTGAAAGTCTTTCATACCAAGCTCTTGGAGCTTGTTTCAAACCATAAAGAGCTTTGTCAAGTTTGTAAACATGATCTGGAAACTTGTCATTTTCAAATCCAGGAGGTTGTGCTACATAAACTTCTTATTGTAAGTAGCCATTCAAGAAAGCACACTTCACATACATTTGAAATAATTTCATGTTCTTGTGAGATGCAAAAGCAAGCGAAATTCTAATTGCTTCTAACCTAGAAACTGGAGAAAAAGTTTCCAAATAATCAATACCTTCTTCTTGGTTGTAACCTTGAGCAACTAACCTTGCTTTGTTTATGATCACTTTGCCACTTTCATCCAACTTATTTCTGAACACCCATCTGGTACCAATGATAGACTGGTTTGTAGGTGGAGGAACCAGGTTGCAAACCTTATTCCTTTCAAACTCATTGAGTTCACTTTGCATAGCAATGATCCAGTCTGCTTCTTGTAATGCTTCCTTCACGGTTTTTGGTTCTACAAGAGAGATAAAAGCATTAAAAGAAAATTGTGATCTAGTTTGTGTACCAGTGGTTGGATCTGAAATGATATTATCAACTGGATGATATTAGATATATTTGAATCTCTTTATTGGAGACCAGGGTTCAGGTTCTCCATAGATCTTCTCTGGTCTTGAAGTAGTGGCTTTGTCACTTCTATCCTTCTGATCATCTTTTTCAAGGCTTTGAGACTTATTTTCAAGGCCTTGAGCACTATTTTCAAGGTCTTGAAAATTTCTTTTGTTTTATTCTGATCCTTTCTTGAATCCCAGTGGGTTCTCAGTCTCTTCCTCTGATTCATGCTTGTTTAAATTCAAGTCTGCAAAACTTTCACTCAAAGAACCATCATAGCTTTCATCAAAAATGACATGAATGCTCTCTTCAACCAGTTTGGTTCTTTTATTGTAAACTCTATAAGCTTTGCTATTCATAGAGTAACCAAGAAAAATACCTTCATCACTTCTTGCATCAAACTCACCAACATTGTCTTTTCCATTGTTATGGATAAAACATGTGCATCCAAGGGGTTTGAAGTATGAAATGTTTGGTTTCCTCCCTTTGAATAGTTCATAGGGGGTCTTCTTCATAATAGGTCTGATCAAGCACCTGTTCAGTATATAGTTTGTTGTATACACAGCTTCTGCCCAAAAAAGTTTTGGCAGCTTGTTTTCAAGAAGCATTGTCCTTGACATATCTTCGATATTCTTGTTCTTTCTTTCAACAACACCATTCTGTTGAGGAGTTCTTTGGGAAGAAAAGTTGTGAGTAATACCATGCTTATCACAGAACAAATCAAATTCTAATTGATCAAATTCTCTACCACGATCACTTCTAATTGAAGCTACAGGTGGGGTTTTCAAAGTTTAAAGTTCTCTGCAACGCTTTGAAAATTCAGAGAGGGCTTCAGATTTTTCTTTGAGAAACATAACCGAAGTAAATCTAGAAAAATCATCTACAACAACTAGAATATACCTTTTACCTTTTGTAGTAGGAGCTCTCATAGGAACACAGAGATCCATATGAAGCAGTTCAATGGGTCTAGTTTTACTTACAAACTTCTTTGGCTTGGAGGAGCTTCTGGTCTGCTTTCCATGAGCACAGGCTTTGCACAATTCATCTTCTTTGAACTTAATGGATGGCAATCCTCTCACAAGGTATTTGGTAATCAACTTGTTCAAAGTATGCAAACTGATATGACCAAGCTTCCTTTGCCAAAGCTTTGAATCCTCTTTCAAGGCCTTAAGGCACTTCAAACTTTCACATGCAACTTTGTTAGTCTGAAATTTATACAAACTGTTTGATCTAGAGGCTGTAAGAATGCAACCTCCTGATTCACATCTTGCACCACACACTTCTCTTTATCAAAGATAACTTTGTTGCCATTATCACAAAGCTGAGATAACTAAGCAAGTTGATTTCAAACCATCAACTATACATCAGAAATAGAATTTTCAGAATTTGTACCAACTTTAACAATACCAAGAATATTGCATTTGCCTTTGTCACCAAGAGTAATTGAACCTTCAGATTGCTCTTTCAATTCTGAGAATAGAGATCTCTTTCCACTCATGTGTCTTGAGCAACCAATGTCCATAAACCACTTATGTTCTTTGATGTTGGTGACAACCTGCAAACACCAATCAGTGCCTTACCCAACTTTTAGACCAAGTGTTGAATTTGGATTCATATTCAGGATCAACCATGTTAGGTGGTCTAACCCCTTTAGGAAACCAAATATGTTTAACTTGTCCTTTGAGTTGAAATGGAAAAATGTTCCTCATTATGTGAGGGTCTCTTCTTCTGAAAGGACAAGTCATTTTAACATGACCAGTTTTGCAGCAGTAATGACATTTATAAGAAGTTCTGTTTCCATCTTTCACAAATCTGGTATTGTTCTTTCTTAGAAAGTTTGGATTGAATCCAATACCAGCTTTGTGAACAGACTGTGAACTTCCTCCAAGAATCAATTTCAACTTGTGTTCTGATCCAGCAAGCCTAACATTGACCAATTCAGATTCTTGAAGTTTCTTCGTAAGAGTAGTCTTTTGTTGATCTAACTCATCAACTTGATGTTTCATATCAACAAGGCTGTTACTCATCAAAGAGTTATCAGTGACTACTTCCTTGACTAGTGTTTTCAAGGCTTTGAAAATGGTTTTCAAGGCCTTGAAATCACTGTCAGTTTTCTTCTGCGATATTTCAAGATTCTGATTTAGACAAACAAGTTGTAAGTTCTCTTTTGCTTGCTCATGAACTTTTTCTTTCAAAAGTCTGATTTCTTTCAGATAATCTTCTTCATTTTAAAGCATTGTTCTGAGATAATATGAAAGAGCATCTTTTGGTTTTGAAATCAGACAGTTACCATTGCATCAATGTTCTTCTCAAAACTTTTATCATGCTTTGCCATGAAGCATAGGTTGGCATATTCTTCTTCAGATTCTGATTCACTTGAGCTATCTGAATCACTCCATGAAGCTATCATAGCTTTCTTTCTTCTATCATGGTCTTTCTTTTGAAAGCTCTTGCTTTTCTTGTGTGGACAGTCTCTTATCAAATGTCTTGCATCACCACACTCAAAGCAGTTCATAACCTTTGATTTATTTTGTGAAGAAAACTTACCTTTTCCTTGCTACTCGATGGTCTATGTCTTTCTCTGTTGAATTCTTTGTTTCCAAAGTTTTTATTCATTTTGAGAATCCTTTTCAAGGCTTTGGCAATCAAAGCAATTGGATCTTCATCATCACCATCCTCAGTTTCAAGGCTTTGAGTTCTCTCATTCTCTTTCTCTTTGAGAGCTAAGTTTTTGAAACATTCGGGGAGCTCTCTACCAGCTTCATTCATAGATATTTCATGTGTCAGAAGCTTCCCTTGTAGGTCATCAAGTTGTGGAGTTGAGAGATTCGGAGCCTCTTCAATAGCTGTGGTCTTTGGTTCCCACTTTGCCTTTGGAAGACTTATTAAAATCTTCCTCACCTTTTCTTCATTGGAAAAATCTTTTCCCGGTGAATCAAGGTTGTTAACAATATCTCTGAATATCTTGAACATGCCTCTAATAGATTCATATGCATTCATCTTAAACAGCTCATATTGCCTGAGATAGATGTTGATCTTGGTTTGCTTGACTTGGCTGGTTCCTTCAAAAGTTACCACAAGCGTATCCCAGATTTCTTTGGCAGTATTGCAGCCTGGAATCCTGTTGAATTCATCTGTACTCAAAGCACAATACAGATGTTAATAGCTTTGTAATACTTACAGAATCGCTCTAATTCAGAAGAGGAAAGTGAGTCTTCAGGTTTTGGAGTTCTAATCCCATCTTTCTCTGTGTAGAAAGTGTGAGGTCCATTCTGAATAATGGTCCAAAGCTCTATGTCTTGATTAATGATGAACATTTTCATCAAAGCTTTCCAGTGAGCAAAATTTTCCCCACAAAATAGAGGAGGTCTGTTAGCAGCTCTTCCCTACGAGAAACCACCATCACCTGTAGTACTCATGATCACCAGATGGCTAAATCTATACAGTGATAGAAGCTCTGATACCAATAGAAAGTGTGAGTGTGCAGGTGGTAATGCAGCTAAGATACTCTAGAAGGGGGGGTTGAATATAGTATGCCAACTTTTTGCAAAACTTGCTAAGATAGAAAGATCTTGCGAAAGCTAGAGAAGTTCAAGGCCTTGAAATCAAGGTCAAGCCCTTGGAATGAAATATAGTTTAGAATAGATCAGTCAAGTCTTTTTCAAGGCCTTGAAAAGGGTTTCAAACCCTTGAAAACATAAAAGTTTGAATGCTGTAAAATACTGAGTAAGTAAAGAAACTGTAAATGCAAGAGACAAGTGATTTCTAGAGTTCAGTCCACTTGGAACTAATCTCTACCTCAGGGATCTGATCCCTGTAGGATTTTCAACACAATTCTTATTAATCAAAAGCTAAGCCCTAGATCTCAAAAACAGAGAGATGCCTTACTCTGTTACAGCTTGTGGTTCTCCCATACCTATCTAGTACCTGCTCTAGCTAACTGATTAACCAAGAATTCTCTATTGTTCACTTTGAACAATCCTCGAGAATAAAGATAAAAATATTACAGAAATGATCTACCAATAAAGTACATACAGAAGAACACTAGAGTGTAAAAGCGGCAGTGAAGTATGCAGTGATCTTCTTTAGAAATGGATTGTGAAATTGATGAACTTTTTGATGCCTGTCAATCAAGAACTTTTTCTCTCTTTTTGCCCGTTGAGTGTTGTGTCGTTGCTTCAAAAAATGAGTTCTATTTAAACTACAAACAGCTCTGCATATCTTCCCTGATTTTCAGCAACAAATCTCCTATTTTGTAGGCGACAGACTTTGACTCTCTGACAATCTTCTCCAACGATTAAGTGATCACAATCTCCAGAGATAATGTCGTGATCTTGTATTTGAATAAGTTGAGAAGTTGTCAAGACATTCAGATCAAACACAGAATCATCTTCTCAATTATTTCCTTCCCTGCATAAGTCAGTTTAGGAAATAATCTCTGCAAACTAGGAAATAAAATTCCCAGCAAAATCATAGTCACACAAATGATATTCTATTTTCAAACATGTTAGAATGATTTGGCTTTCATCATCAAATAACAGTAAATAAAAAATATAAGGAAGAGATATGGAATCAACTTACAAGAGTTTACAGAAAACTCCCCCTGAGAATGTTCATATAGGTTAAACAGTTTCAAGGCCTTGAAATAGCTTTCAAGCCTGTGAAGACTGATTCAAGGCTTTGAAAGCTTATTCAAGGCCTTGAAATAGTTAAACTATTTCAAGCCTTGCACAACCTTATCTTACACCTACTAATAGGTATTATAGCCCACTTATAATCATAAAAATCTTTTAATGAGTAGAAACATTCTTTTCAAAACTAATCAACATGGCTATTATGAAAGAAAACAAGATTCACAATCTACAATTAGCTTATTAGGAAAACATACTAAAATTTCATATCAAATATTTATTTTTATAAAACAACTTTTATAACAAGTTATAAATTTATTTATTTATTATTCTTATGATTATTTTCATAAAATAATCTATTAAATTATTCATCAAGTGCTATTGATAGAAAGGCTAAACTAAAACTAGTACCCTAAAAGCAACAATATGGGTTTATGCTTTGAATGGAAACTACCCTACATGTATCAACAAATCTTCCCCCACTTAATAATGCAAATTCTAACTAAGCATGAGCATATCCTAACATTAAATAAACTCCACCACTTAACCCCCACTGTTTTGTGTATCCGTGACACTAAATGCACGCATACCCTTGCGAAGTTACACTTGCCTCCCCCATAGATTCAAAAACATGCAGAAATACACCTAACTAAACTAAAACCATACACCTATACCATCTTCTTCACACCCATTTCGACCCAAAATGTGTTCTAGCTACCAAGATTGATTTTGATGATTAAAAACGTACTATTATAGGATTTGGAGCATACCCACGCCAAGAACAGAGAGAAACGGTGAGGGAATGGAGCGGGTGGAGATCGCTAATGGTAAGCTCGGCGGTGGTGGTCGACGTGGTTGTTCCTCCTACTCCTCGTTGCGTTTGAGTGGCTATCTGTGATCCTTGGGTGCTCAGGAACGCAGAGGAAAAAAATTTGGGTGATGGGTGTCATCGGATTGGCCTTCTTCAAAATTTTGCCAGCAACAATGGAGGTGCGCCGGCAGTGGAGTGGTTGCGGCCACTGTTGTCGCGGCTGCTGCTTCTGAGTTTCAGTATGTCAGAGCGAGAGGGAGGACGAGAGGGAGATATGAGAAATAGGGTAGAGGGTAAGAGCTGAGAAGTGATTGCTTCAGTGGTGGTCGTCGTCGTTGTTGATGGTGTTTCTCGGCGACTGGTTTTGGCAGTGAACCCGAGGGAGAGAGAAGGACGGGAGGGAGATGGAGATACGGAGGAAATAGAGGAGGAGAGGTGTAGTTGTGGTGGTGGAGGTGGTGTCCGTGGTGTTGGAAGAAGAAGAAGAAGAAGAAGAAGAAGAAGAAGAAGAAGAAGAAGAAGAAGAAGAAGAAGAAGAAGAAGAAGAAGAAGAAGAAGAAGAAGAAGAAGAAGAAGAAGAAGAAGAAGAAGAAGAAGAAGAAGAAGAAGAAGAAGAAGAAGAAGAAGAAGAAGAAGAAGAAGAAGAAGAAGAAGAAGCCAATAATGAGTATATAGATGATGAGGAGGGGAGAAATAAGGAAAAAGAAAACGTTGGGAGAAGGGAAAATTTTAGAGCATCTCCAATGGTTATGTAAAAGAATTAGTTTATGAGGGGGTGTACAGTAGGTAGAAATACAGGATCAATACTCTAGAAGGGGTGGGGTTGAATAGAGTATGCCAACTTTTGATAAACATTCAAGAAGAGTGGTTTCATATTTGTAATGAGTAAAGATTATTTCAAGGCCTTGAAATGAGTTTCAAGTACTTGGAATGAAAATAGGGGAAGTAGAAAAGATAATTCTATTTCAAGGCCTTGAAATGAGTTTCAAACCCTTGAAACAAAACTGTTTTGTCTACTGCAAATAAACAAAGTATAGAACAGAAAAGTAAATGCAAGAGACACAAGATATATAGAGTTCAGTCCACTTGGACCAAAACCAGGCATGCATCATGCCTGTTTAGGAATTGATTCCTGCAAAATAGGCAACTGTATATCTCTGCAAAACTTAGTCAAACAGATGGATTAACCATAGTTTAGAATGTCGAAATACTTTGTCTTTCATCATCAAATAACAACTGATCAAGCACAGGGGTTTAGAAGTTGAATCAAGATCAGAAACTCCCCCTAAGATCATGCATATAAAGCATAGTTAGTTTCAAATCGTTGAAAGCTGTTTCAAGGCCTTGAAATAGACTAAATATTTCAAGCCTTTGAAACTGATTTGAACTTACAATCTCCCCCCTTAATGAAAGAAAAAACCACAATATGTTTGAAACTATGTTTCTGCAAAAAATACTCATTAGCACATAGCATAATAGATCATAGCACATAATGTCCAAAGAAATCCAACTTATTAACTTACTGAAAAACAGCAAATAATAGCAAAGTTCGGATAATCCTAATGACCAAAACCAGGTCTCTTGTAAACATGAAAGTAAACATAAAATAACCGAAACTTCTCCCCCTTTTTGACTTTCATTAAAAAAGAATGAGAAAATGTTGGATCAAAGATTTTGGAAAAAAGTTAAGAAAACTGTTTGAGAAGATAGGATTTCAAGGCCTTGAAAAAGAAAGAAAGAAAGAAAGAAAGAAAGAGAGAAAGAAAGAGAGAGAGAAAGAAAGAGAGAGAGAGAGAAAGAAAGAGAGAGAGAAAGAAAGAAAGAAAGAAAGAAAGAAAGAAAGAAAGAAAGAAAGAAAGAAAGAAAGAAAGAAAGAAAGAAAGAAAGAAAGAAAGAAAGAAAGAAAGAGAGAGAGAGAGAGAGAGAGAAAGAAAGAGTTAAGGGGTTGGGTCTCCATCATCTTGCTGCTCTGCATTTCCTTCCTGACTATCTTCTTCATTGTCATGTTCTTCTTCTTGAGCTCCATCTTCTTCCTTCTCATTACCAGCTCCACCTTTCTCTTCAAATAGATAAATCTCAGTCACTATTTATGGAATAATTGGCTTATTTTGCTTCTTCTATAAGTCCTTAAGCAATATTCCTGAATCTGGATTGTCAACTTCTTCTTGATCTTGATCTTCATCATCTGGTTCCTCAACCACTTGCTTTCCTTTCTCCTTCACCCCAGCAGTCTCTTCCTGAGTTGTGTGCTCACTAAAAATTTCCTTGGTTGAGCCATTGTTCTTGGCTCCCTCTGCAGCTTGAGAGACTTCTTCAGGCACATTAAGCACAGTCATGCTCTTGAAGATGTGTTCAACCATGTACTTCGTCGGTTTAAACTCGGTTCCAAACTCATGTTGATTCTCCTTCAATTCATTCATGTCCTTCTCAAGTCCATCAAGTTTCTCAAGAACCAAGGAGAGATCTTGAGGCTGAGAGGTTTGGCTTGAAGTAGGGGTCAAGGCCTTGGGTGTAAGAAACTTCTTGGTGTTCAGCTCTTCTTCTGTTAAATCAGAGTACAACTTCCAAGTCTTAGCACTGGTTTTCACTATACCAAGTTGCTCAAATGCTTTCTCATCAAGCATACCAAAACCAGTATTAATAGTTTCTTCCCTGTCAGTTGGAATTTCAAAGATTGAAAGAATGAGGTGAGCGGATTGGCATATGGCAAGGGGTGCTTTCTCTTATTTGTTTGGAAATAAAGCATGTGTTCCATCACAATTTTTGGAAGATCAATCACATAACCATGCATAACCAAATACATTAAGTACAACACCCTTTTAGTTATCAGCTCCTTTGAGTTCTCCCTTGGTACCACACATCTCATCAAGATTGTAAACATGACTTTGGCTTCAACAGTTAGCATAGAGTGTGTTAACTGCTTGGATGTGGTAGAGGTGTTGGGTAGAAAGAATTCTTCTTCGGGCAGTTTCAGGGCTTCACTCTTAGGAGAATGATTACTAGTTTCATACCTCTTTGGAGAGCCTAGAACATTGGAAAACTCAGAGTGATCTAGTTCCATATCAATTCCAGCAACTTTTATTTGAATCACAAGTTTCACAGAAGACTGGAGTTGTTTCATGTTTAGGTAAAAGAATTTGGTGAGTCTAGGGTAGGCTATTCTCTGGAGGGTTTAGAACAAACTAAAGAGAGCTTTTCTTCAACATCTTAATGCACTTTAGATTCATACTATTCAACATAGAAACACTGATCATACTAAATAATGCAACTGATCTAGAAGAAAATCCATCTAGCCATTAACCTCTATCAACATTAGTAATGAACCATTTTGATATCAAGGGCTGATTTCTTGCCAGCGGATTTCTTCTTTTCTGAATAGATTTGTAGTGCCTTATCAATATTCTCCTCTGGCTCATCCTCTGTTATTTTTCCTTTTCCCTTGTATGCTTTGTCAGCCTTCTTCTTCAGCTTCTTAGGGATGCCAATCTGAATCCCTTTCTGCTTTTCTGGAGAAGACTCCATTGTCTTCTTCTTGTTAGAAACTGGTGTCTGATCTTTCTTTGCCTTTTTCTTGGGAGGAGGAGGGGGCATGTCTTTCTGCAGTAGGAGTCTTTGAACTTGAATCACCATCGATGGTCTGAACCTCTTCCTCAGTAGCCTTTTTTTCTTCTCTGTAGCAGCCTTTGAACCACCAGCCATCTTTATTTTTTCAGAGGCTCATCTAGTTCTCATTAGGCTTTGGGGAGTATAAGAGAAATGTAGGATAGATACGAATGAGATAAAGAGAGAAGAAGATAAATAGTAAAGAGTTTCAGTTTGAAAAGGAAATTGAATATTTTCCTAATCTTTGAAGATATGCTTAATCAAAAGGATTCAAAATTGTGTGTGCCGGTTGAAGTAAATAATATAATACTAATTTGGCTGAAAAGGGGTTTTTGAAAATTGAGGGGCAATATTGAGCAATTATCTACAAAGATAACACCAAACATTGAAAGATCCATATTATTAACTAAACAACATACAGTCTTATTTTCAAGGCTTTGGAAAGTATTTCAAGGTCTTGAAAAGCTATATTGTTACAGCACATACAATCAAAAATTTGAAAAGATTTTCAAGGCTTTGAAAATCAGTTCAAACCTTTGAAACACATAATACTTACCTTGTACTTACCAAATTGTCCCCCTAAACCAATGCTTCTTTATTTAGCATGCCCAATTCTAATATCAAGGCTGAGAATCTTTCATCTGACAATGGTTTAGTGAAGATGTCTGCAAATCGCATGTTAGTAGAAACAAGTTCGAGAACAATATCATATTTTTCAGCATGATATCTGATGAAGTGATGTCTAACATCAATATGCTTTGTTCTTGAATACTGAACTGGATTCTTTGTGATTGATATGGCACTTGTGTTGTCACACTTGATAGGTATATCCCTTAAATCAAATCCAAGATCTCTTATTTGTTGCGCTATCCATAACACTTGTGAACAACAAGCTCCAGCTGCTATGTATTCAGATTTTGTTGTTGATAGTGCAACCGAGTTTTGCTTCTATGAATGCCAGCTGATTAAAGATGATCCAAGGAATTGGCAGCATCCTGATGTACTGTTTCTCAACTTTATATCCTGCAAAGTCAGCATCTGAATAGCCACACAATGAGAAATTAGATTGTTTAGGATACCAAAGTCCTAAATCTTTGGTACCATTGAGATATCTAAAAATTCTTTTTATTACATTCAAGTGTGATTCTTTAGAATCATCTTGAAATCTAGCACACATGCAAACACTGAACATGATATCTGGTCTGCTTGTTGTGATATATAGTAATGATCCAATCATTCCTCTATATTCTTTCACATTCACACTCTTACCAGATTCATCTTTGTCTAAAGACAATGGAGAACTCATGGGGGTCTTGGTTTCTTTTGATTTAGAAATATTATATTTGTTCAGAAAGTCTCTTGTGTACTTGCTTTGATGTAGGAATATGTCTTTCTTCATCTGATAAATTTGAATTCCAAGAAAGAAGTTCAATTCTCCCATCAAGGTCATTTTGTAGGGTTTTGATTCATGGATCGCGCAAACGGAAGCATAACCACACAAACAACCATGCAAAACCCTCCAAGGATCACAAGTCTAGATGCATAACGATAGTAAAGGTAAGAAATCATAAACACACCTTTGGGTTCTCCTTGATGACTTCAAACGCGAATAGTGTCACGTTCTCTATAGTTGATCCACGCCTAGAGTTGTTCCTAGATCTCCAATCTCCTTGGTGCTAGCCCGGAATGAAAGGAGGGTGAAGGAATCACGCAAAACGAGGCACAAAAGGGGGCTCGGCCCTCTTGTGGCGTCGGGGACGAGTGGGCGGCGGCAAGGGGGCGGCGTCCCACTTGTTGCTTGCTCTCTCTCTCCTTTGTTCTCTCCTACTCTTGTTATGTTCTCTTTAGAGCATAAGTTGTGTAGGGAAGGAAGGAAGGAGGGTCCTTTATATAGTCCAACAACTCCTTGTTAACTACCTAAAGGACTTATTCTAGTCCTACTAGAATTCAATTTAGTCCCTTCCTTGCAAATTAGTCCCTACTAAGTTTGCAAGGGTTTGCAAAGTGATCCTTCTAATTAATTAATCTAATTAATTAATTCCCAAATCTAGTACAACTCTATATAGCGTGTGACCCCATAGGTTCTATCTAGTTGGTAGCAACTATTTGCTAATATGGAGCGGTTTCTAGCAAAACATCCATTCTAGCCAACTAATAGAATAGTCATCTAGACAACCTTGTACAAGTAATTGTCTCATCCCTTTGCCTCCATATCCGGATTGGACACGAGACATACAAGTCACACTCGTATATCCAATCCCTAGTTTCTCGATCCATGGAATAGCCTTATTCGTGCAAATAACATCAATATCCCATATATTGATTTATTTGAGTCTGGCCAGACATTCTATAAGCACTATCCTTCGAGTGGCCTTGGATATTTGCTCCCGTTATGTGGGAGGGGCAAATCCTCTCTACGTCCACTACGATCTCTAAGCTTGCTTCTCATTGTATCCAGTACACGCCTTTATAACTACCCAGTTACGGTGTAGCGTTTAACGCTACCAAGATCACAATGATCCACAACTAGAATATCTAGTGACTTCAAGTCTAAGGATGACAATACCATTGTACCCGAGAAGCACTTGTGACTCAACATAACGTGCATGTAGCCTTCTCGGTGATGGGTCAATCCAGTGCAACATTCCGTAATGCACACCTATGTGTTGGATCGTGATATCTCCATATCAATCCAACCCCATACTAGTCTATAGATGATTGTCCCATTTAATCATTATACTTGACTAGGGATATTTAAGATAAACAACACGATTGTAAATCTAAGGACTTCATTATATTAAATATCCAATAAATAATAAATGAATTTCTAGCCAATTACAAATTCATACTAAACTAGATTGCCTCTAGGGCATCTATTCCAACACATTTCAAATCCCCTGCTCATAAGACTTGAGAATTCCTTGCAAAGAAGATCATTAGTAGCTCCAAACAGAATATCATCAACAAATAATATTACTACAAGCATGTCTTTGTCATGATTCGTTATGAAAAGGGTCTTATCTACTAATCCTCTTTTGAAATCATTTTCGAGTAAAAACTTTTACAATCTTTCATACCAAGCCCTTGGAGCTTGTTTCAAACCATAAATAGCCTTGTAAAGTTCACATACATGGTATGGAAACTTGTAATTTTCAAAACATGGAGGTTGAGCGACATAAACTTCTTCTTGAAAAGCCATTTAAGAATGCACACTTCACATCCATTTGAAAAATTTCGTGTTCTTGTGAGATGCAAATGCAAGTAGAATTCTAATTGCTTCTAACATGGCAACAGGAGCAAAAGTTTATTCATAGTCAATAGCTTCTTCTTGATTGTAGCCTTGCGCTACCAATCTAGCTTTGTTTCTGATTACCATTCCATTCTCATCTAACTTGTTTATGAATACCCATATGGGCCAATAACAAACTAATTTCTTGGTGGAGGAACTAGATTCCAAACCTTGTTCCTTTCAAACTCATTGAGTTCACTTTGCATAGCTATAATCCAGTCTGCTTCGTGTAATGCTTCATTCACAGTTTTAGGTTCTACTAGAGTAATAAAAGCATTAAAAGCACAGAGATTCTTCAATTGTGATCTGGTCTGTGTACCAGTGGTTGGATTAGAAATAATGTTATCAGCAGGATGAGATGAGAGATATTGAAATCTTTTCCTTGGTTTCCAAGGTTCAGGCTCTCCAATTTCTTTTTCAAGTCCTTGAGAGCTTGAAGCAGTAGCTTGATTTGCTGTTTTCTCTGGAGATTTTGTTTCAAGGCTTTGAACCTCATTTTCAAGGCCTTAAAGCTGCATTCTTTCTTCCTGTAAGATTTCCTTGGACCTTTTGAGGATTCTTCTTCTCTATCTCAATCATGCTTGTTCAAATTAAGATTTGCAAAAACATCACTCAAAGAACCATCATAGCTTTCATCAAGTATGACATGAATATTTTCTTCAACAAGCTTGGTTCTCTTATTATAAACTCTATAGGCTTTGCTTTCTGTGAATAACCAAGAAAGATACCTTCATCACTTCTTCATCAAACTTACCAATATTGTCCTTACCAATATTATGAACATAGCAGGTACAACCAAAAGGTTTGAAGTAAGAAATGTTTGGCTTTCTTCCTTTGAACATCTCATAAGGAGTCTTCTTGGTTTAGGTATGATCAAGCACCTGTTGAGAATATAGTTTGCTGTATTCACAGCTTCTGCCCAATAGTACTTTGGCAATTTGTTTTCCAGAGCATTGTTCTTGACATGTCTTCAAGAGTGTTGTTCTTTCTTTCAACAACTCCATTCTGTTGAGGAGTTCTAGTAGCAGAAAAATTGTGAGAGATATCATGCTTAGAATAGAAAAATACATCAAACTCAAGTTGATCAAACACTCTAACATGATCACTTCTGATTCAAGCAATATGTAGGTTTTTCAAGGTTTGAAGTTCTCTACAAAGCTTTGAAAATTCAGTGAGAGCTTCAGATTTTTCTTTAAGAAACTATAACCCAAGTATATATAGAAAAATCATCTACAATAACAAGCATGTACTTCTTACCCTTTGGAGTTGGAGTTCTCATAGGACCACAGAGATCCATATGTAGTCATTCAATGGGTCTAGTAGTACTTACAAAGTTCTTTGGCTTGAATGAGCTTCTAGTTTGCTTGCCATGTGCACATGCCTTGCATACTTCTTCATCTTTGAACTTGATAGAGGGTAGACCTCTTACTAAGTTCTTGGAAACTAGCTTGTTCAAGGTATGTAGGCGAATGTGTCCTAACTTTCTCTGCCAAAGCTTTGAATCTTCTTTAAATTCCTTGAGAAACTTCAACTTTTCTCCTGCAACTTTGTATGTTTGAAGAGTATATACATTGTTTGACCTAGAGGCTGTGAGGATGAAATCGCCAAATTTCTCATCTTGCACCACACATTTCTCTTTGTCAAAATAACCTTATTATCATTATCACAGAGCTGAGATACACTAAGCAAATTAAATTTCAAACCATCAACTAAGTATACATTAGAAATAGAATTTTCAGAATCTGTACTAACTTTACCAATACCTGGAATGCTGCATTTTCATTTGTCACCAAGTGTGATTGAACCTTCAGATTTCTCTTTCAACTCTGAGAATAAAGATCTCTTTCCACTCATGTTATTGAGCAACCAATGTCCATACACCATTTATGTTCTTTGGTCTTTGTGACAACCTGAAAACACCATTCACTGCCTTACCCAGCTGTTAGACCAAGTGTGGAATTAAGATTCATATTTAGAGTCAATCATGTTGGGTGGTCTAACCCCTGTAGGAACTCAAATCTGTCTAACTTGTCCTTTGAGTTGAACTGGAAAAGTATTCCTCAATATGTCAGGGTCTCTTCTTCTAAAGGACAAGTCATTTTAACATGACCAATTTTATAGCAGTAATGGCACTTCGGAGATGTTTTGCTTCCAGCCTTCACAAATATGTTATTGTTCATCCTAGCAAAATTTGGATTGTATCCAATACCAGCTTTGTGAATGGACTTTAAGCTACCTCCAGGAGTCAAGTTCAAGTTGTGTTCTGAGCCTGCAAGTTTGTCAGGGCTGATTCAGATTCTTGAAGTTTCTCAGTTAGAGTAGTCTTTTGTTTATCCAATTCATCAACTTGATGCCTTATATTAACAATATTGTTACTCAGAAGAGAGTTCTCAGTGACTACTTCCTTGACTTGTGTTTTCAAGGGTTTGAAACTGGTTTTCAAGGCCTTGAAATCACTGTTAGGTTTCTTCTGAGAAATTTCATGATTCTGATTCAGACCAACAAGATGCAAATTTTCTTTTCCCTGCTCATGAACTTTTTCTTTCAAAACTCTGGTCTCTTTCAGATAGTCCTCTTCTCTTAAAAGCATTGTTCTAAGATAATCAGATAGGGCTTCTGTTGGTTTTGAAATTAAAAAATTTACCATTACCTCAATGTTCTTTTCAGAACTTTCACCATTCTTGGCCATAAATCATAGGTTGGCATGTTCTTCTTTAGATTCAGAATCACTTGAGGTTTCATAATCACTCCATGAGGCTTTCATAGCGTTCATTCTTCTATCATGGTCTTCCTTATTTGCCCTTTTTGTGTGGACAGTTTATAATCAAGTGTCCTGCCTCACCACACTCAAAGCAATTCATTACTTTAGACTTATTACCATGTGAACAAGATTTACCTTTGTAGTCTTTGCGACTGCATGATCTGTTTCTGTCTCTGCTGAAGTCCATGTTTCCAAAGTCCTTCTTCATTTTGAGAATTCTGGTCAAGGCTTTGGAAATCAAAGCAATAGGATCTTCATCATCATCTTCTTCAGTTTCAACGCTTTGGGATGGCTTATTATCCTTTTCCTTGAGAGCTAGATTCTTGAAACCTTCTGGTAGCTCTCCATCAACTTCCTTCATAGTTATTTCATGTGTAAGGAGTTTTCCTTGTAGGCCATCAAGTTGTAGAGATGACAGATCTTGTGCTTCCTCAATAGCAGTAGTCTTTGATTCCTATTTTGCTTTTGGAAGACTTCTCCGAATCTTTCTAACCTTTTCTTCATCGGAAATATGTTTTCTCAATGACTCAAGATTGTTGACAATATCAGTGAATCTTTTGAACATGTCTCTGATTGACTCATCTCCATTCATCTTGAATATCTCATATTTCCTGAGATATATGTTAATCTTGGTTTGCTTGACTTGACTGGTTCCTTCAATAGTCACCACAAGATTATCCCAGATCTCCTTGGCAGTCTTGCAACCTTAAATCTTGTTGAACTCATATGCACTCAAAGCACAATATAAGAGATTCATAGCTTTATAATTTTTGGAAAACTATTCTAACTCAGAAGCCGAGAGTGAATCTTCAGATTTGGGAGTTCTAATCACATCTTTGAACTGCTAAGCTATTCAAATAAAACTGTTTTGTTTCCACTTAGACCTACGTCTCTACCTCGGGGATCTTCTCCCGGCAGGATTTTCAACTCAATTCTTATTAATCAAAAGCTAAGCCATAGATCTCATGCACAGAGTGATGTCTTACTCAGTTACAGCTTATGGTTCTCACTAACCTATCTAGTACCTACTCTAGCTAGCTGATTAACTAAGAATTATCTATTGGTTACCTTGAAAAATCCACGAGAAAAATCCACGAGAATAAGAACTAGAATTATTATCAGAATGATATACAAATAAAGCTCAGAATAGAAGAACACTAGAACTAAGTTTGCAGTGAGTAAGCAGTGTTATTCAGATGCTTGGATTGAGAAAAATGGATCTGCTTCTTTGTTGCTTGTCAATCCCTGAATGTGTTTGAGTGTCTTTGTGAATTTCTCTTTGTTGTGTCTTTGAATTCCTTCATAAATTATTCTTTTAAAAACCCAGTTTGAATTGAAGATCTTCAGAATCTTGTCAACAAACTTTCCTGAAAACTAGCTTCAAATCTTAACTCTTCTGACAGCTTCCTCCAACGGCTAGTTGCTCAATATCTTCAAGGATGCTGTCTTGAATTTGTTAAGGAGTAAGTTAGGAAGGTATGAATCAGATTTGAATCACCACAGAATCATATCTACAGCTCAGTTTCCATTTATGCATCATTCCTTTTTAGGAATTGGTTCCTGCAAAATAGGCAAATGTATATCCCTTCAAAACTTAGTCAAACAGATGGATTAATCGTAGTTTAGAATGTCAAAATACTTTGTCTCCCATCATCAAATAACAACTGATCAATCACAGGGGTTTAGGAGTTGAATAAAGATCGAGAACTCCCCCTAAGATCATGCATATAAAGCATAGTTAATTTCAAAGCTTTGAAAGCTGTTTACAAGGCCTTGAAATAGACTAAGCCTTTGAAACTGAGTTGAACTTACAGTTTAGTTATAATTTACATAACTTGAAGAAATAATGAGCTCCAGTGGGCTAGTTAAATGACTCAATATTTTACATATTTTGTATCCCGCTCTCTACAAGTAGCTAGCTAGAATGTAAGTAGTTAAATTTTTTGTGCCTATCTCTCTCCTACTTTAATTTAATAAATATTTTATTTATAATTTAATACCCGCAAACTTATGTAAAATACATAACATCATTGGAGCAAACAAGCAGAAATCATGTTAACTTAAGTTCATACTAGTTAAAATTTAGCTAATTAGTAATTTTATTGTTAGAGAGAGTACAAGAGAGTTGAGAAATAAGGGTTCTCCTTTACTTACTTTTTTTCATTTTTTGTGTGTGGTAGGTATTGTACATGTATTATGTAGAATAATTATATGGTATAAAATATGTATACTTTATATCTAAAATACGTATAAGAATTGTATTGTACCCGTAGGATACTATATAGGTACAAGTATATGAATATACGTATTAGTATGAGTATATACAATGTATCGATACGTAAGAATTTACTTTGAATTATGTAAAAGACAAGTACTCCCCTTAGTTATAGTAATGCATGTTTTGACCACCAACTTCCTGATAAATACTTAAAAAATTGCACAAACACCCTTCGTTAATGAAATAGGTTATTTAGAACAAAAATAGTAATAAACAAAATATCATACTTGTAAAACTAATGACTAAAATAAAATTAAGCTTATATCATTTGGGAGCTCGTACTATAATTTGAAAAAAAAAAAGAAACGGGTTAAAAAGAGTTTACTAAAATACAATTGGCAACTGAGGTTGCGTAATTTTACTTCATTAATCTTAAACCAAAAATGCAGGGGTATTACAGTTGGGGAGGGGTTTTGCAAGTGAATGACTTTGAAATGTAGGTAAGAGATTAGATAGAGGTAAGCAGTCAATCTCTTTGGTTTCCTCGTCATGATGAACCTACAATGAATAGGGGGTTGATCTGCTGCAAGTCCATCAACCTAAAGTTTGGGGAATTCAAACATTTCGTTCACTGTTAATGGGTGGTATAACTAGTTAGTGGTTTATAGGTTTGTTATGAGGGATCATGTTTGTGGGTGGTAGTAATTTATAGGTTGATGATGAGGCAGTTTGGGAAATTCAAATAGTTTCAGTGGTTCATGAGCATAGAACAGTGATGTAATGATTGGGCTATTGTTAGAATGTCTCGTGTTGTTTCCTAATATTTGGTTTTGGTACTTTTTCTGCTTTTGGGTCTGAGAGCTGCTCGAACTCATGCATTGGATGTAATATTCACAAAAATTTATCCAGAAGCATGTTAGTTTGTAATTCCCTCGCCGCGTACAATTTTTATGAACCGAAATCTAAAATTTTATACTTTGTTTGAAATTACAGAATCAAATGTTGGAGATGACGTCGCACTGCAACACCTGCAGCAGCAGCAGTACATCCAAGTCCCCCTTTTTAATCCAAATTAATCGACAACGCACAGTTTTTTGCCAGGGTTTGAGGTACTATAGACAGTTTGATTGTAAGAAACAATTTCTGAAACATTATTCTGAGTTTTGTTGTGGAATATTGTAAGCTTATGGCCGGGTTGAGGCGTTGTTTCTGGATTTTTGGAATTGAGCGATCCATGAAAACATTGTGTTGTTCTGGATTTTGCCACAAGTTTGGCTTGTTTAAAACAAACTTGAATTGAAAGTTGCTTGCAAGTTTGTTTAATTGTGTTACGTGTGTGGGTTATCAAAAAGAATCACCAACAGGTTCATCTGCGTATGAACCTATATTTTTGTTTTGTGATGTTGGTTATGAAAACAGGATCAACAAATTATCTGTGCAGGCACACAAAAATTTTGTGGTAGGCGACTGCATAAATAGTCGTCTATGAAGAAGATCAAATAATCACACGACGAGAATGTTAGTAAGTGAAGTGAGATCACAACGGGCATGTTACTCGTTTTAATAAAACTACAACAAGAAAACGGCTACGCAAAAGACGACTAAAAAATAGCCCGCTTAAATTAAATGACTATTCACAAAAAAAAATTGGAAACGACGAGCAAGATCGTAGTCATAGGTTAAATGTTGAATGTAAATAGTTGAAAAGTTCGTCAGTAAAAGTTTTAACCACGAAAAAATGCAGTCGTAAATTCGTCGGAAAAGGTTTTAACGACGAACTAAATTAGTCGACAAAGTCGTCCGCTTTAGTCTTCTAACGACCAAGGATTGTTTTTGTCGTTCAGTCGAACGAACGACAGAGCTATCCCGACTGCATGTCGACAAATTGAAAGTCGTCTTTCCATTATAACGAAAATCTTTTTTAATTTCACGACGAGCACGCTCGTCGTAACAAAATGTTTTTTTTGCAGCGACTCACAATGACAATTAGAAAGTGAATAATTGATTCTCCTTAATTTATCACTTCCTATGTAGTGGTTCGGCTAGTAGGACTTGCGTTCACAAAATTGAGTGTTTTTTGTTAAAATCTCGTTGAAAGGTCTGAATTTTGGGTCGGTTTTCTTCAAATAAAGAGAGTGAGAGATTCAAGGCCTTGATGGAGGTCTACTTGGTTGTTTAAGTGAGGATGAGTTGCACGGAGAAGGGGAAGGAGGTGATGAAGGCGGCTAATGTAACACCCCTCGATCCTGAGCCGGATAATTTAGATAGATCACTAAGACTCAAGGGAGTGTCATATCCTAAAAGCAGAATAGTAAGTAAAGTTTAAGACAAGATCATCTGTGATAGTACAGAATTAGGAATAAAAAAAGCTATAAGAACAAAATTTACTATTTACATTAAATAATTACATCTGTTCAGATAATGCTCTTACAAAATGTGTATTCTATCTCCAGATTCTCGAGCGTTCACCTTTGTGGTTTTAAAAAACGTACAAAAAAACATTCAGAACAAGTCTGGCTCATAAGTCAACTCATAAGTAAAACAGCTGAATGAAGTTGTTAAAAAATAAACTGAGTTGAAGAAGCTAATAGGTTAGGAATCATCTTTAGAAATCCATCGTACCCAAGTACATATATGTATAAATTTCTTGCATATATGTTAGGAGAAAAACATGTAGGCTCCTACTATTTTTTGGAATGGTCTAGTTGCTGTAAAATATCTTTTAAGAATGTTTTTCTCAAAATAATTTTGTAATGCCTTCTTTATCTTAAACATACATTATATAAATTTATGAAAGTACTCTTATATTGTGAAATTTATTCTTAAGTTACATGTCATAAGCAGTCAATGAAAATGTTCCATGTCATTTAAAAAAATATTGTATAAAATAATTAAAGTTACAAAATTATAATTGCGGTTGTAACTTACAAAATTCAAATGTTCATTACATTAATGTCAATTATATTACACTATCATAGTATGAAATGAATTTATAATTGTGACATGAAGTAAGTAATATATCAATATATGCATTGGAATATTTTAATCCCATTTCAATTTTTTTGAGAAATACGACATTGCAACTAATATTATATAGATATTAGTGATAAATATCTTAAATTTAAAACTATATACAGCTAAATTACATTTCATAAGTATATGTGTGTGCTTGTGTGTTTCTAAGTACTTGAGTACTACGTAAATAGAAAAGTCCTCATGTTCTTTCATATACAAC
The DNA here is from genome assembly GCA_023055425.1 of Linanthus parryae. Classification (NCBI taxonomy): domain Eukaryota; kingdom Viridiplantae; phylum Streptophyta; class Magnoliopsida; order Ericales; family Polemoniaceae; genus Linanthus; species Linanthus parryae. Next base: position 45,254,633 of record JALGPY010000009.1, read on the forward strand.
ATGTGATAAAGTATGCATAATCATGTTATGACATGTCAAACGGGTCTGAACTTTTCAAACATCTGACTAAGAATACAAGTTCTTAGGTTTTTGGTGATTCAAAGTACCTAGCCAACATATGGGTGAAGCAATGGCGAAAGCAAGGAAGCAAGAACAAAGCAGCGATATGGAGCTTTCTGTTGCGTTCGTTGGGACACCAAAAGTTTCATACGAACACACTGGGTTTGGGCGGTTTCGTTGTTTCCTTGTTCAATTTTGGAATGGTTTCTTCGTTTCATTGGACACAAGTCGGTATTCTAGCCTATATAAAGGGACAGGGTCGTGGCTTTCAGTAGCGTGGTGTGACTTGGATTGTAATTGGCTCTCTCATCAATTAATTGGGATTGTTTGGCCGTGGATGTAGCTAGTCTCAAAACTTATAAATCACGTGAAATTGTTGTGTTCTTCGTCGTTTTTTTCTCCGTCTCATCGCTCTTATTGATTCCCAACAAGTGGTATCTTCCTTCCGAATTCTTTCCTAACAAGTGGTATGAAAGGCAGGTTGTTAGGTTTTGGATTTGAGAGGAGTGATGTCGAACATGATTAAGATTGATCGTTTTGGTGGGAAGAGTGGGTTTAGCTTGTGGAAAATCAAGATGTGTTCTTTGTTGATACATCAATATTTCTGGTTTCCACTAGCTAACAAATCGGGTATTGATAATGTTGGAATAGATGCCCTAGAGGCAATCTAGTTTAGTATGAATTTATTTGTGGCTAGAAATTCATTTATTATTTATTGGATATTTAATATAATGAAGTCCTTAGATTTACAATTGTGTTGTTTATCTTAAATATCCCTAGTCCAGTATAATGATTAATGGGACAATCATCTATAGACTAGTATGGGGTTGGATTGATATGGAGATATCACGATCCAACACATAGGTGTGCATTAGGGAATGTTGCACTGGATTGACCCATATCCGAGAAGGCTACATACACATTATGTTGAGTCACAAGCGCTTCTCGCGGTGCAATGGTATTGTCATCCTTAGACTTGAAGTCACTAGATATTCTAGTTGTGGATTATTGCGATTTTGGTAACGTTAAACGCTACACCGTAACTGGGTAGTTATAAAGGCGTGTACTGGATACAATAAGAAGCAAGCTTAGAGATCGTAGTGGACGTAGATAGAATTTGTCCCTCCCACATAACGGGAGCAAACATCCTAGGCCACTCGAGGGATAGTGCTTATAGAATGTCTGGCCAGACTCAAATAAATCAATATGGGATATTGATGTTATTTGCACGAATAAGGCTATTCCCATGGATTGGATATACGAGTGTGACTTGTATGTCTCCTGTCCAATCCGGATATAGAGACAAAGGGATGAGACAATTACTTGTACAAAGGTTGTCAAGATGACTATTCTATTAGTTGGCTAGAATGGATGTTTTGCTAGAAACCGCTCCATATTAGCAAATAGTTGCTACCAACTAGATAGAACCTATGGGGTCACACGCTATATAGAGTTGAACTAGATTTGGGAATTAATTAACTGGATTAATTAATTAGAAGGATAACTTTGCAAAACCTTGCAAACTTAGTAGGGACTAATTTGTAAGGAAGGGACTAAATTGAATTCTAGTAGGACTAGAATAAGTCCTTTAGGTAGTTGGCAAGGAGTTGTTGGACTATATAAATGACCTTCCTTCCTTCCTTCCCACAACTTATGCTCATTATTGAACATAACAAGAGTGGGAGAGAACAAAAAGGAGAGAGAGCAAACAACAAGAGGAGCCCGACCGCCCCTCTTTCCGCCGCCCGTCCCGTCGGCCACAAGGAGGCCGAGAGCCCCTTTTGGGTCTCATTTTGCGTGATTTTTCTTCCTCTTCCTCCCCTCTTGCTTGCCGCCCAAGCTTGGCCGCCCTAGGGGCCGGGCGGCCCTATCCCGCGGTCTAGGCCTGCGGGTTATGGGACGGGCCCGCCGTAGGGCCTTGCGGTTCACCTTTTTGGGCCCGGGCAATTTGATTGTTGGGCCCATGGACCGTTTTAACCCTAGAAATCCTAAAATCAATTAAAATTGACCAAGCGCGTTAAAATTGGATTTTAACTGTTTATGTGCAATTCGCATGGTGATTGGATATGGTCTTAGGATGTGGTTTGATGTGGATGTTTAATTTTGTGGTTTGGTTTTACGGCCTGCGAGCTGATCAATTAATTTTAATAATTAATTAGGGTTTTATGGCCTGCGTGCCAATTTTTTTTCTCAACTTGTGAGATTTATTTTATTTAGTATAGAAGTTAGCTAGTGCTAGATAAAGTAGATTGTTAGCCAAGGTTGAAGAAAAGAAGCCCAAAGCCAAAGGAGCCACAAAAGATGGAGCATGGAGCATTCCACATGACTATGAAGGATGGACCAAAAGATCAAGACGCATGGAGATGTGTTTGTTTTAGGGTTCATAGATAATTTCATTGGCTTGGAATTATCTTAGTCTAGAAAAGGCCATATCCATATCACGTTTAATTTCTGTTGTGTGGTTGTTTACTTTATTATCTTATTATTGTGTGGTTGGTGTATGGATGCTGCATGCAATTAAGGATAATAAGATAATTAGACAACCCGGATCTATTATTTGGAGTTGTGCCCAAACTCGAATAGATAGATTAGTTGATATTGATCAACCAAACAATTAAAAATTGAATTTAAAATCCCTCAAAATTCAAATATTGTGTTCTTGCCTTCTCGTTATTTAAACACTCATTATCATCATTATTTATCAAGTTCGTGCGTGCCAAAGCATGGCGACTTGGTTCATAATGATGGAATGCGATGGCACGTAACAATGTGCAATTGTTTAGATAAGAGGTTGAACACAACTGGGCTATTAATATGATTAAGAAACCTAGAGGCAATCAATTGGGATTATCCATATGGATGGATAAATAAGGAGTTATTTTCCCAATTGAACCAAGAGTTGCATATGGGATGCAATTGGAATTGTTCCTACCTAAAGTAGCCGAATTGTGGGTGACTTGCCAAAGCAAGCTCATAAGGAAGTGAAACATGGATCTTGGCCCACTAGAAAATATAAGGATATTTTCCGCATTAATATCTTGAGGGTTATTAATCCGTAGAAAAATAGTGGGAGCTATATCTGATAAACTAGCCATTATTGAATATAGTCAAAAATTCACAAATACTAAAACTTGCGTATTTTCCTTTTGTATAATTCCAAATGGAAAACAACTCATCGAGTTCACAACATTCCCTACGATCTGTCCTTGACAAGGACAAGCTCTCTGGAACCAACTTTCTTGATTGATACAGAAACTTGAGAATTGTTCTCAAGCAAGAGAAGAAACTGTACGCAATAGAGGAGCATGTTCCAGACACCCGCTGCCCTAAAGGCGTATCAAAACCGTGTTGATGACGCTAATGATGCGGCCTGCCTTATGCTATGCACCATGACTTCTGAGCTTCAGAAGCAACACGAAAACATGAATGTTGTCGATATGATCAAGCATCTGAAGCAGCTCTTCCAAGAGCAGGCGAGGGTAGAGAGGTATGAGGTCTCGAAGGCATTGTTCAAGTGTCATCTGGCAGAAGGGAACCCGGTGGGACCCCATGTACTCCGTATGATCGGGTACTTGGAGAATCTCGCCCAACTGGGGTTCCCGGTCGGCCAAGAGTTGGCAACCGATCTCGTGTTGCAATCATTGCCTGAGAGTTATGGACAGTTCATTATGAACTATAACATGAACGAGATCGTAAAACCACTGCCACATTTACTCAATATGTTGAGGATAGCTTAACAGAGCATCAACAAGGGGAGGGCAAGGCCATTATGATGGTGCAGAAAGGAAAGGACAAAAGGTTTGCCTCATCCTCCAAGGGCAAAGGCAAGTTAGTTGCCAAGTCCAAGGAACCTGCCCTTAAGCTGGTTGGTGGCATTGCCAAAGGTGTGACTAAAGATGAGTGTCACTACTGCAGTCAGCCTGGACACTGGAGGAGGAACTGCCCAAAATATCTGGAGGACAAGAGGCTTGGAATAGTGATTCCACCACCACCAGGTATTTTTGTTGTAGATGTCAATTTAACTGTCTCTACATCATGGGTATTAGATACTGGATGTGGATCTCATATTTTTCGAAATATGCAGGATCTAAAGAGAAGTAGGAGATTGGCTAAAGGAGGGGTAGATCTGCGCGTTGGGAATGGAGCAAAGGTTGCTGCGTTGGCCATAGGCGTGTGCGAGCTATCTCTGCCTTCAGGGTTAGCTTTAGAATTAAATAATTGCTATTTTGTGCCTGCTATGAGCAGAAACATTATTTCTATTTCTTGTTTGGACAAGAATGGTTTTATTATTTCAATAAAGAACAATTGTTGTTCCTTTTATTTAAATAATATTCACTATTTTAGTGCGCAATTATTTAATGGACTTTATGTCCTTGATCTAAGCAATCCTGTCTACAACATTAATACCAAACAGATTAAAATAAATGATTTAAATCCTGCTTATTTATGGCACTGTCGTTTAGGCCACATAAATGAGAAACGTGTATCTAGACTCCATAAGGATGGATTACTAGACTCATTCGATTTTGAATCATATAAGACATGTGAGGCTTGTTTATTGGGAAAAATGACTAAGTCCCCTTTCAATAAGAAAGGTGAGAGGACTAGTGAGCAATTGGAGCTCATACATACCGATGTGTGTGGCCATTTGCCACGCCTGCCAGGGGTGGTTATGTCTACTTCATTACATTTACTGATGATTACAGTAGATATGGATTCGTGTACCTCATGAGGGAAAAATCCGAATCCTTTGAAGTGTTCAAAGAATTCAAGACTGAAGTAGAGAAGCAACTTGGCAAAAGTATCAAGGCTCTACGATCGGATCGTGGAGGAGAATACTTAAGCCAAGAGTTTGACGACTACCTTAGAGAGTGTGGGATCGTGTCCCAACTCACTCCACCCGGAACGCCACAATGGAATGGCGTGTCCGAGAGGAGGAATCGAAACCTATTGGATATGGTTCGATCTATGATGTGTCAAACTGATCTTCCATTATCATTTTGGGGCTACGCACTATTAAGTGCAGCTTTCACCATTAACCGTGTTCCATCTAAATCAGTCATGAAGACACCATATGAGATGTGGAGTGGGAGGCGTCCCACACTGTCGTTCATGAGGATTTGGGGCTGCGATGTCTATGTAAAGCGTTTACAATCAGACAAGCTAGGGCCGAAATAGGATAAGTGTAAATTTGTGGGGTACCCTAAAGAAACTAAGGGAGACTACTTCTACAATCCATCCGAGAACAAAGTGTTTGTTGCTCGGACCGGCGTGTTTCTAGAAAGAGAGTTTTTCTCTAAAGAAGCAAGTGGGAGGACTGTAGAACTTGAAGAGTTTCAAGAAACACAAATCAATTAACCGATTATGGAACATGAGCAGGAACCACAAGCTGTTGTGGAGCAACCTGTTCAGGTAACACAAGAGCTTCGTCGATCTAGTAGAGTGCGCCAGGAACCCGAGAGGTATGGACTTCTTGTGACTGATTCCGGTGACACGATGCTCATAGATGATGAGCCTACTACCTATGAGGAGGCCATGAATGGCCCAGACTCTCAGAAGTGGCTAGAAGCCATGAGATCCGAGATCGAATCCATGTACACCAACAAAGTATGGACTTTGGTGGAACCACCCGATGGGGCGTGGCCCATAGGGTGCAAGTGGGTCTTCAAGAAGAAGATCGACATGGATGGTAATGTGATTACCTATAAGGGCCGATTGGTGGCTAAAGGAATCAGACAGATTCATGGTATTGACTATGATGAAACCTTTTCACCAGTCGCTATGACCAAATACATTCGAATCCTACTTGCGATTGCAGCATACCACGACTATGAGATTTGGCAGATGGATGTCAAAACAGCATTCCTTTACGGAAATCTCCTCGAGGACGTGTATATGATACAGCCGGAGGGTTTTGAGGATCCAAAGCAAGCCAAGAAGGTCTGTAAGCTGCAATGATCCATTTATGGATTGAAGCAAGCTTCTAGGAGTTGGAATCGACGTTTTGATGAAGTAGTAAAAGAGTTTGGCTTCATCAGAAACGAAGATGAGTCTTGTGTATACAAGAAGGTTAGTGGGAGCTCTGTAGCTTTTCTGGTCTAGTATGTGGATGACATACTACTCATTGGAAACGATGCTCCCATGCTGCAATATGTTAAAGATTGGCTAGGGAAGTGTTTCTCAATGAAAGACTTAGGGGAAGCAGCCTATATAATCGGTATAAAGATCTATAGAGATAGATCTAAGAGGTTGCTAGGCCTAAGTCAAAGTAAATATATTGACAAGGTGTTGAAACGGTTCAACATGCAAGATTCCAAGAAGGGATTCTTGCCCATGTCACATGGAATCACTCTTTCGAAGAGTGGTTGTCCTTCCAATGAGATTGAGAAGGAACGCATGAGTAGAATTCCCTATGCCTCGGCCATAGGATCTATCATGTACGCCATGTTATGTACTAGACCAGATGTGTCATATGCCTTGAGTATGACAAGCAGATACCAATCCAATCCGGGTGAGAGTCACTGGATTGTAGTCAAGAACATCCTAATGTACTTGAGAAGAACTAAGGATGCTTTCTTGATATTTGGCGGTGAGGAAGAGTTGCGTGTAAGGGGTTACACTGATGCAAGCTTCCAAACCGACAGAGATGACTTTAGATCACAGTCGGGATATGTGTTTTGCCTGAATGGAGCAGCGGTGAGCTGGAAGAGTTCCAAGCAAGAGACGGTGGCTGATTCTACAACAGAGGCTGAGTACATAGCTGCAAATGGTGCAGCAAAGGAAGCTGTTTGGCTCAGAAAGTTTGTTTCTGAACTTGGTGTGGTCCCTAGCATTGCGGATCCAGTCGAGTTGTTCTGTGACAACACTGGGGCGATCGCGCAATCGAAGGAACCCAGATCGCACCAGAAGTCCAAGCACGTGCTCAGGAAGTTTCATCTGATTCGAGATATTATCGATGGAGGAGATGTTCGGATATGCAAGATTCCTATAGATGAGAATCTGTCAGACCCGCTTATAAAGCCGCTCACGCAGTGGAAGCATGAAGGGCACACTAGGATTATGGGCATACGAGATGCGCCAGATTGGCTCTAGTGCAAGTGGGAGACTGTTGAAATAGATGCCCTAGAGGCAATCTAGTTTAGTATGAATTTATTGGTGGCTAGAAATTCATTTATTATTTATTGGATATTTAATATAATGAAGTCCTTAGATTTACAATTGTGCTGTTTATCTTAAATATCCCTAGTCCAGTATAATGATTAATGGGACAATCATGTATAGACTAGTATGGGGTTGGATTGATATGGAGATATCACGATCCAACACATAGGTGTGCATTAGGGAATGTTGCACTGGATTGACCCATCTCCGAGAAGGCTACATACACGTTATGTTGAGTCACAAGCGCTTCTCGCGGTGCAATGGTATTGTCATCCTTAGACTTGAAGTCACTAGATATTCTAGTTGTGGATTATTGCGATTTTGGTAGCGTTAAACGCTACACCGTAACTGGGTAGTTATAAAGGCGTGTATTGGATAAAATAAGAAGCAAGCTTAGAGATCGTAGTGGACGTAGATAGAATTTGTCCCTCGCACATAACGGGAGCAAACATCCTAGGCCACTCGAGGGATAGTGCTTATAGAATGTCTGTCCAGACTCAAATAAATCAATATGGGATATTGATGTTATTTGCACGAATAAGGCTATTCCCATGGATCGAGAAACTATGGATTGGATATACGAGTGTGACTTGTATGTCTCGTTTCCAATCCGGATATAGAGACAAAGGGATGAGACAATTACTTGTACAAAGGTTGTCAAGATGACTATTCTATTAGTTGGCTAGAATGGATGTTTTGCAAGAAACCGCTCCATATTAGCAAATAGTTGCTACCAACTAGATAGAACCTATGGGGTCACACGCTATATAGAGTTGAACTAGATTTGGGAATTAATTAACTGGATTAATTAATTATAAGGATAACTTTGCAAAACCTTGCAAACTTAGTAGGGACTAATTTGCAAGGAAGGGACTAAATTGAATTCTAGTAGGACTAGAATAAGTCCTTTAGGTAGTTGGCAAGGAGTTGTTGGACTATATAAAGGACCTTCCTTCCTTCCTTCCCACAACTTATGCTCATTATTGAACATAACAAGAGTGGGAGAGAACAAAAAGGAGAGAGAGCAAGCAACAAGAGGAGCCCGACCGCCCCTCTTGCCGCCGCCCGTCCCGTCGGCCATAAGGAGGCCGAGAGCCCCTTTTGGGTCTCGTTTTGCGTGATTTTTCTTCCTCTTCCTCTTTTCGGTCTAGCACCAAGGACTTGGGAGATCTAGGATCAACTCTAGGCGTGGATCAATCATAGGGAACGTGACACAATTCGCGTTTGAATTCATCAAAGGAGAAACCTAAGGTGTGTTATTGATTTCTTCCTTTACCATTGTTATGTCTCTTGACTTGTGAACCTTGGAGGGTTTTGCATGGTTTATTTTGTTTCCGTTGCGCATCCATGAATCAAAACCCTACAGATAAGACCACACTGGAGTTTGTGAAGATGGAGGAGAAGGCGCATTCGAAGATCATGTTTTGCCTCGAGGACGATGTGATCACTGGATTCGCAGATCAGAAATCGGGAGCTGGATTATGAAAGAAGTTGGAGGATCTCTATGCAATGAAATATGTGGCAAACAAATTAATGTTGAAGTAGCGGCTATTCGGTCTACGTATGTTGGAAGGTACGCATATTGGGATCACATAGACAATCTCAACACTCTCTTGCTTGAATTGCGTAATAGTGAGGAGATTGTGAGTGATGTTGATGCGGCCTTGATATTGTTGGTGTCTCTACCTCCTTCTTTTTAGGTTTTCGTCCAGTCGTTTGTTGTTGGAAATGAGACGATAACCCTTGAGAAAGTTAGCTCGACGTTGAACACAAGGTAATTTAGGCACAAGGCGTAAAATTTTGAAGATCATGCTGGTGGCGCATTCATGGTCAAAGGTGGAAAGGGTAGGGGTGGACATCGAACTATGGTAGATCCGACTTACCATCAGACGTATATGCGTATTTTCGTGAGAAGGGACATTGGAAGAAAAATTGTCCCAAGAACAAAGGATCTGCAGGGTATGCTGCAGTTCAAGGTGGAGGGACAAAGTCTGAGGAGGATTACGTTCTCTAGGTCCCGTGTGCAAGCTTGGGCTCCAGGCGTAGGAGCATGGGTGCGTGTCTTGTGGCACGCGGTTGGTGACGCATTATTGGGCGCATATTGATTTGGTTACATGTATTTGGGCATGCATTGTTTGTTGATACATTATTAAGCGTTTCTGGTTTCGTCGTTAAGTGTCATTAAAACGACATTGGGGAGATGTATTGTGTCATGGTGCATTGGTGGGGCGTTGATTGAGACACACAAGTATCTGTGTTTGTTAAAATGCATAGACGTATTTGTTGTGGCGCGTAGTGGATGTATTTCAATACCACAAATTTGGGAATATATTCTATCGGTTGATTGGATTAATGAGAGCATTGGATTGGTTCCTAGGGTACTTGAAATAAGGTGGAGATTTGTTAGGTTTTTGCTGATTCAAAGTACCTAGCCAACACTCGGGCGAAGAAATGGCGAAAGCAATGAAGCAAGAACAAAGAATCAATATGGAGCTTTCTGTTGGGTGTTCGCACGAACACACTAGGTGTGGGCAGTTTCGTTGTTTCCATGTTCAATTTTAGACTGGTTTCTCCGTCTTTTTGGGCACAAGTCGGTATTCTAGCCTATAAAGGGTTGGGGTCGTGGCTTTCAGTAGTGTGGTGTGTCTTGGATTTTAATTGGCTCTCTGATCAATAAATTTGGATTGTTTGATCGTGGATGTAGCTAGTCTCAAAACTAGTGAACCATGTTAAATCGTTGAGTGTTCTTAATCGTTTCGCTCATCGTCCCATCGCTCTTCTTGATTCCTAACGAGTGGTATCTTCCCTCCGCATATCTAACGCAAGAGAAATACTTAAGGTTAATATATTGAAAATTATTAAAATTTATTTAAAATAGTTGATACTCGATATGACAATTTATAACTAAACTGATATAAACACAAACTACCTCATTTGGAAGGTGCATAAATATCTTAATTTTGTTGTTTCCAGCTGTAAGGTAGCAAATAAACACTCAAGTAAAATATGATTTAAAAAATCAATTGTTATTATGAAATATAGAATTGATATTGTGAATATTCCTAACTTATTTTATTACCATATTTGGACGATACTGATTGACCCCCACACCCTATATAAAGAGTGATTTGGTGGAGAATAAGATACTGGATATTCCTCCATACTTTGTTCTCTCTTCTCTATTCTTGAGTTTATAATAATTGTAACATAATATAAAAATCTCAATTAAATTTCCCGCATTGAATGATACTCTTCCAGAAAATCTGCAAGAAATTGTCTAGTATAACCTTTTTTTTTCTTTTCAATTTACAATAGGGTAAGAAACGAGTTATGATATGGACAGAGCTTAGAGAACGGTGATAATAGACGAAACAAGAACACAACGACCCAAACCTCCGATTTTATTGAGAGGAAATGCACCCGAATTACAACCACTCGACGCATACTGAAAAATACTAGACATCTACTGTCTAATACCCCAACAACCCCGTGAGTGTGTGTTATGCTAGAAACCAAAAAAGGGACCATGCCTTATATACTACTAAGAGGTCAGCCAGAAAACTTCTCATAATGTTTCCTAGTCAAACGTGGAATCAAATTCCTTTTTTATTTGTTTTCCTTCTGCCGCCTTAGACTCTTTTCAGGCACCCACTAACAGAATGAATAGTTGATATGGATCTAACATTACCACTACATTGCATTGAGATAACAAGTTTTAAATTTTTAAATTTTTTTTTAGAATTACATTCATATAGCCGGGCTCGAATCCAGGACCTGACGCAGGGGCTTCAAATGCTCTACCAACGATCAAATACCCATTTACATAATAATAAGTTTTTATTATTAAAATATAAAGATGTTTATTGACATCAATCAGGTAAATTACTATTTTAAGAATCCATGGGGTTCCATCTCAAAATCAATTGGCAGTGAAGGTAGTAGCCCAGCACATTTATTAATTATATCTCTTCTTCTTGAATGTCCAATGTGGGACTTGTCAACACGCCCCCTCACGTGTGACATTCTTTGGTCTACACGTGGATTTTTTGTCTGCGGGTGACGGTGAGCATGTGGGTTGTTAGACCATTCACGTGTGTGAGCTGAGGCTCTGATACCATGTAAGAATCCATAAGGTTCCATCTCAAAACCAATTGGCAGATTTAATTGATTTTCAAATAATACACTGATAAGTATTTATACCTAGCTAGGGACTACACCATACAATATAGAAGTTTATATTAATTACAATTTTGTCCTATACGCCCCCGCAAGATGGAGGATCGTGACGAGATGCCAATCTTGGACAGCAAATGAAGAAAAGGACTACGTGAAATAGGCTAAGTGAGACAGTCCGCTAGTTGATCAGCACGAGAAAATTGGGAGACGTGAAGGAGCCCATCCCGAATTTTTTTACGAACAAGGTGAAAATCAAGAGCAACGTGCTTCGTGCGAGAGTGAAATACCGGGTTGGAACAGACACAGTTAGCGCCCATGTTATCACAGTAAATAGCAGGAGGGGAAGGAAAAGGACGGACAAGCTCAGAAAAAGAGAGAAGATATCGAGCGCAACTCAGAAGAAGCAGCGGCAAAATCACGATACTCATCTTCAGTGGAAGACCAAGAAACAGTAAGTTTCTTCTTGGAACCCCATGAGATGGGAGAACCCCCAAAATAAACAATGTATCCATTAGTAGATGTGTAATCATTCTTGTTACCAACCCAGTCAACATCAGAGAAGGCATAGAGACTCGTAGGACCCCTGCGGAGAACCAGCCCAAGATCAGAAGTCCCATGCAAATATCGAAGCAAGCGTTTTACTGCATTCCAGTGAACAGTGGTAGGTCGGTGCATGACCTGAGATAACCGGTTGACTGGACGAGTGAGAGAAAGATACTGAAGAATGCCAACTGTCATACGATATTCCTTCGCATCTGAAAGTGTCGTTCCACTGGTGACAGTAAGTTAGCAGAAGTATCCATGGGAGTTTGAACCGGATTGGAGGAATCCATGCCAAGACGGTGAAGGAGATCGTGGATGAACTTCTGCTGTGACAAAATAAGACCCTGAGAATGAGGTAAGACATCAACTCCAAGAAATAAAGAAAACTCGTCAAGGTCTTTCAACGAAAATCTGCGAGAAAGATCAAGAATACAGCGCTGGACAGCACCCACATCAAAGCCCGTAATAATAATATCATCCATATAGACAAGCAGGTAGAAAATAACACCCGAGCGACGATATATAAACAGAGATGTATCAGCACGAGAATTGACGAATTCCTGATGAAGGAGAAAGTGACGAAGTTCATCATACCATGACTTGGGGGCTCGTTTGAGGCCATAAATCTCCTTGTTGAGGCGACAAACATGATGAGAACGGTCCTTATCCACAAACACGGGCGGCGGCTGCATGTAGACAGTCTCATAGAGAGAGCCTTGAAGAAAGGAGTTTTAAACAACCAACTGACGTACATGCCGCTACTGAGAGACAGCAAGAGAGAGAACAAGCCAAATGGTGGAGGGTTTGACCACCGGACTAAATGTGTCATGATAACCGATGTCTGAGCGCTGATGAAATCCCTTAATAACCAAGCAAGCCTTCTACCTGTCAACAACACCGTCCGTTTTGCGCTTAACGCGATGCACCCACCTGCAACCTACCACATTAGTGGACTGGGATGGTAAAAAAAGGGTCCATGTATTATTCCGAACCAAGGCATCAAGACTTGCACCCATAGCGGTGCGCCACTGAGGACGTTTGAGATCCTCGGTGATGGTACTGGGTTTGCTATCACTATCACTAGATGAGAAGATGGTTGTGAAGGTATAGGGAGGATTGGTCTGAATGGTCCCATCGCGGGAACGAGTGACAATAGGATGGGAAGAAGGAGGAGGCGCAGTAGGCGCGGAGGGAACAGTAGAAAATGCAGGGACCGCAAGGGGATCAGCCGAAGAGAGTGAAGGGGAGACCGAGGAACTAGTGCGGCGAACATATTGTTGTCCGGAGTATCTGTGAGGTGCGTTAAGATCTGGTAGGGGTGGTGGGCGGTAAATATGGCGAGGGGTTGGCGGAGGGTGAAGATGACTTCGGGGGGGAGAGTGAGAATACTAGTAGAAGGATGAAACCAAAGGGAAGAGGAGTCGTCAGAGGCAAGGATAATGGACTGACTGCGAAAGGGAAGGACGACTCATCAAACTGGACGTGACATGGGACATACAGGCGATGGGAGGTGACATCGAGAAACAAGTAGGCACTCTAAGTTAAGGAGTATCCCACAAAGATACAGGGGGTAGATCTGTCATCCAGTTTGTGAGTGGTGTAAGGACGAAGATAGGGATAGCAAAGACAACTAAAGACACGCAGTTTAGCGTAGTTTGGTTGTTGGCGAAAGATAATCTGAAAGGGATATTGATGACGAAGAGTGCGGGAAGGCAGACGGTTAATGAGGTAGACAGCCGTGGAGAACGCATACGGCCAGTAGTTCGTAGGCATGGATGCATGATGGAGCAGGGCAAGGCCTTTCTCGAAGATATGTCGGTGGCAATGTTCACAGTACCCATTGTGTTGTGGAGTGTCAGGAGGGGAAGTAAGATGAGAGATGTCATGGGCCGAGAGATAGGAGGGAATGCCAATGTATTCGCCCCCGTTTTCATATTAGAGAGTTTGGAGAGAGATAGAAAAGTATCTTTCAACAAGTGCATGTCGACGGATAAAAATATCACCGAGTTGAGATTTTTGTTGCATAGAATAAAACCAAATATATTTCGAGAAATGATCAACAAAGATAACAATAACTTGAATCCATCATGAGATGAAACGGAATAGGTCCATACATCAGAAAAAATAACCTCAAGTGGACGAGAGGATTTAATACTTGAATAGTGAAAAGGAAGTATGACTCTTAGTGCACTGACATGCATTACAGGAAGATGACTCTTTGTAACTATTATATGGAAGAGAGAAATTGGAAGCTATGTGATGACAGACGGGTCCGGCAGGATGACCAAGAAGACGATGCCAAGACTGAAAAGACGAACGATGTAATACCCCGGTATTTGGGGGAGTATTTTTAGTAGTTCAGTGAGTATTTTGGAGTGTTATTGGGATTTATAAAAGTAGTTTCTTTGGTTATTATATAGTGGTATTCTATATATATATATATATATAGTTATATTTATATTTATATATATATATATATGTTGATAAAATATAACTTTTATGGTTACTAAACTAAATTGTTTACTTTTGGTAGTAGATAGCTATGTGTAATATTTATTTAAAAGGTCGCCTGTCGTATAACATTTATAACGTGACGTTTTAATTAATTGTTGCGTAGTCATCCACCGCGTGGCCTGGTGCCCAAGCCACACCCAACAACTTATCTTATCATCTTCTCCAACTCTTACTCACCAACGGACTGTGAGTCCGTTTCCGACTCCACCACCACTCTTGCCGCCTTCAAAACACCACCATCGTAACCAGAATTATGTCCCAATTTGTACCAAACCCATCAAAGATTCGATCTTGCCCACCAAGAAATCAATTTTACCCAAAATCGTGGCTCCGTTCGGAAACGAAAACCAACCCGGAAACACTCCTTCTTATCGCCGGATTCTTCAATCTAGGCCTATATAAAGTCCTCAAAACCCAGAAAAATTCACACAAAACACAGCTCTCTCTCTCCCTCACCGTCGAAGCTCTCCCTCTCTCTCTCCCCATTCGGTTACCGAAGCAGACCCAGGCGAAACTCGGCCTAAGTTTGACCTAGCCCAGGCGAGCCCTCCGCCACTGCTTCGTCCCCCTTTCCGACGTCGCTGCCATCGTCTCCTTCATGATCCTTCTTCTGGTAAAACCAAACTCAGTGTTGATTCGATTTTGTTTTGTTGTCGTGCCACTTTTAGTCTTGTGTTGATGGGTGTTTTAGACTGGTGGTTTGGGGATGAAACTAGATTGGTTTTAGGTAGGGCTATAAATGAACCAAGTCGTTCGCAAACAACTCGCGTTCGACTCGGTAAAAGCTCGTTTGTGTTTAATTCGACTTCTTAATCAAACAAACTCAAACATTGAAATGCGTTCGTTTGCTAAACTAGCCGAACACGAGCCGAACAAGAGGCTCGCTCGTTAGTGTTCTCGAACAAATTTTATTAGTATATATTTATATGTAGTTAGAAGAGAGATAAAATTATTTTTGTCTTCTTTATAACTATTCTCCTACAATTATGCAAAATTAGTATAGAATCTCTTTTTATAGTAGTTTGACCTCTTAAATAGTATTGAGAAAAGAACCCAGAATTTATCATACCATAAATTTTTACTTCGTTTTTATTATTTTACTATATAAAAATCAAAGTAGATACTTAAAGTCTACCATTAACACAAATTATGCATAATTCTATATCAATACATTTGATGTTATAATTTCCTAATAGCAACATGATATTTTAATCCAAGAATTATTGAGTATCATATTTATTCAAGAGATATATAAGTTCATCGAACCAAATTCGAGCCGTAAACGAGCTAGTTAAACGAGCCACGAGCCGAACAACGAACAACTCGAGCCCTAAACGAGCCGAACTCAAACATGATTTTTTTGTTCCACTCGAGTTCGTGTTCGACTCGTTTAGAAACCAAGTTAAACGATCCAAACTCAAACAAGAGATATTCGGTTCGGTTCGGCTCTTTTACAGCCCTAGTTTTAGGTGTAATATTTTGGGGGTTGTTTTGCTCGATTTGAAACAGTGGGGGTGGTCTTTGTAGTTCTTGGAAATAGTGGGGTTGCTCCTATCTTTATGGCAAAAACCAGTTTTGTTAAATGTTAGTGATATTGTTACTATGCTAGTATAAAATAGTTAGTTGTGTAAACATAGAAGCAAATACAAGGTTTATTATTTAATATATAAGAATTTTCTTATTTATAAAATTGTAATATATTGGTATTCTTGAAACTTTGGGGGGGGGCTTTGTTAGAATGATAAGATATTTCTTATAAAAGGGTTTCTTAAATTATTTATTCTTTCTTTTCATAAATTAAAATTTTAACTATAACTTCATGTTACTATCTTGTTCTAATAAGGACTATTGAAATAAATAAATAATTATAAGCTTGTTAAATTATTTAAATTAGTTTTCCTTAAAAATAAGACTTTGTAGCTAAATATTAATTTGTTTTTTAAGAAAATAAGGAGTTGTTATAAAATCGAATTGGGAGAAATTGGGGGTTTCGTATGCATTGCATGTAGGACTGGTATGTGGTTTAGCACTATATTAATTAGGAATACTTGCTATTGCAGATTCAGAGTTCGTAGGAGGCGAGTTCAATGAGGACCCGTACTACGCCTAGTTGCGTGCTTGCTTTCTTGTGACGAGCTCTCTCTTTCCAAGTAAGTTTATATGCACAACACCTTCAACTATCAAAATGTCTTTGGCGTGTGATGCTTGTGTATCATACAATTGTTTTAAGTCTTAAATTTTAAAATCCTTCTCGCACCGTTACTTGTGGTTACTAGAATAGTCTTGTGGAATCTTAATGAATGATAAATGAAATTAGGACGATGTACAGAGGATGTGTGTGAAGGCTATGGCCATAGGCGCACGTAAGACGATCCTCCTCAGGGTTCATACCTATTTATGAAAGATGTGGAAACTATAAGTACTACCTATGTAAGTGTAGGTCACTACTGTATAGGGGTGTCGACACTTAAAGTCTCATTAGTATGGTTTGGTGGGGTAGCGTTGGGCTAGCAACTAACGTCCGGGGTGAACTAGGAATTGTGATATCCCAAGAAGAATCCGTATTTTAATTATTTATTGCATTCTGACCTCTCTGTCTACATCATACGTGTTGGGGCTCTTGGGCTACGCCTCAACAAAATAAATGATTAAAATATGGTTACTGGTTATCTCTTCTTGTTTATCCAGAACCCTATTTTTAGATGTTGTGGTATATGCTTACTCAGTTTTTACTGACAAATTTTACTGCGTCGGCTTTTGCCATTTGAAAAACCCGCAGGTTCTGAATAAAGTGAGGGAACGCGCACACTGAATTGAAGACTAGAATCAGGCTGCTAGGAAGTATTTAAATTATCTAGGAAGCATTTTATTCACAATTTAGATTTGAAATAATTTTTTTCGTGTTCTTTCAAACTATGTCGGAGGATTTTTCTCCTTTTCTTAAATAAATGCGCCTCGATTTTCGTTTGGTTGTGCTAGCAAGGAGGGTTGTTTCAGACGATACTGAATGTTAAGTGCTAACGAAGGACTAGAAGCTGGCAACTCATAGAATCCATCTTTAAGATGACCGGTTAGGACGCCCCCCCCCCCCCTAGTGGTTCGATCCTGTTAAACAAAACCAACAGATGAAAACTCAGCAATCATATTATTGGAGGAACAGAGTTGAGAAACAGAAATGAGATTCTTTTGAGTGGCTGGGACACAAAGAACATTATGTAAGTGAAAGGTATGAGAATACAGAGTGAGATATAGTGAGCTGTTGTGAAAAAAACGAAATATGCATAAAGAAAGAACTAAACACACAGATTTACGTGGTTTGGCAAAACAGCGTACTTCCACGGAGTTGCAGAGATTTCACTAAAACAGACGAAACCTCTCAGAGAGAATTACAAGCAAAATCAGAACTCTCAA
The DNA here is from genome assembly GCA_023055425.1 of Linanthus parryae. Classification (NCBI taxonomy): domain Eukaryota; kingdom Viridiplantae; phylum Streptophyta; class Magnoliopsida; order Ericales; family Polemoniaceae; genus Linanthus; species Linanthus parryae. The sequence continues at coordinate 45,272,498 of JALGPY010000009.1, forward strand.
CATACTTGCTACGAACCCGAAGAACTCTATAAATAGACGACCTATTAAACCGGGCCGCATCCAAGCCCAAACGGGTCAAAACGGGTCAAAATACCGGCCCAAGCCTTCTCTCCACGAATCATGTCTCCTTTTTCGGGTCGTCGCAAAACATGAACCAGGTCGATTCATAAAACGGGTCGCCCATGAACCAGGGCTCCACCCCAACAATTCTCCCACCGGGAGACTAGTTCAACATCATGTACCAAACCACATCCCCAAACATAATCAAGCTCCATCCGATCAACTCAACTCATATTCTTCAGAACAAGACCCACTGAAGCTGGGCACAGCCTCAGTTTCTCAACAGTAACAACCTTTGTGAACATGTCTGCTGGGTTCTCACTTCCACAAATCTTCTGAAGCTGTACCTGACCATCATCAAGTAACTCACGGATGAAATGATACTTTGTCTCAATGTGCTTGGTCTTAGAAAGGAACGCTGGATTTTTAGCAAGAAAAAAGCACTCTGACTGTCACTGTGAAGCGTGCCATTCTCCTGTATCTTCCCCAACTCTCCTAAGAACCTTTGCAACCATACCATCTCCTTTGCAGCTTTCGTGATAGCAATATACTCAGCTTCCGTAGTTGAAAGAGCAACAACCTTCTGTAAGGTAGAACCCCATGACAGCGCCGTACCACCCAAGGTGAACACATACCCTGTTGTACTCTTCCTCTTATCAAGATCACCAGCAAGATCAGCATCAGCAAAACCCTTAAGTTTCAAAGCATCTCCACCGAAACATAAGCACGTGTCTGAAGAACCTCTCAAGTATCTTAAGATCCCTTTAGTTGCCTCCCAATGTTGCTTTCCTGGATTACTCATGTACCTCCTCACAACTCCCACTACATGGGAGATATCTGGTGATAACCCCGTTTACGGTGTTATATTTACAATAAAAAGTCTACCGTTTTGCGTTATTCCGGGCATGATTTGATATGTAAAGAGCTATGATTGTGAAGATTTTGTGTAGTTAGAGATTTGACCATTATTTGATTAGTCCGGGCGTTTTTTATTTAATTGAGCTATAATTATCACATTTTACACTCGGTATTTGTAGTTGTTTGATTCTCAGGTACCGGAGGCTCAAAAGCGTAGAACGAGGACGAAGCTCAGAACTGCTGCTGCATTCACACCATAACCAATTTCACTCAAATAACCTACCAAGCAAACCTGTTACCATTACATTAACCATCAGACCCACCATTACGCAGCAGCTACAACACCAACTCCACATAACCTTCACTGCCTACTCAACCATTTCAACCATTAAACCAAATCACTAGACCACCAAAACATAACCCTCTCCAATACAACCTGCCTATACCCTCCATTGACCATTACACCATCATTCCCTCCACCTACATTAACAAACCTTCACCAGGACCTTCCCTATTTCCATTACATAACAACTCATAAACCACCTGAAGCTATTAACCCTTAACAACCCACTGCCACCTTTTAACCTACAACCAAATAATCCACCTAACAAATACATGTTCAATCCACCTCGATGCAAAATTGCGAACTACCCATTACAAACCTTACACTCTCTGTACCAAACAACCTGTTACACCAATACAACATAACCATTAGCCAAACCATCAACTGGGACTCACACCCATGACCACCACCATAGCCTCTGCCAATACCACAGCCTACAATCCTTCACCATTACCATTAACCTCCCTTGCACCACTGTGACCCCCATGAACCTCTGAAATACTCACCTGAAATCAGATTAAACCACCATCACCAGTCACTTAGCCACGACAACACAAACCAGCACAAGATACCATAATCAATACATACAAGTTGTAACTTCCATACACCCACATCCACCATTGACCTCACAAAAACCAAACCATATACACCAATTCACAAATTTTACAACCTAAAACCATTTCACGTTCGCAATTTCACCACAGCTACCAATCAACCAATGACACCCAAATCAATTCACCCAAGCCACTCATCCTCACAACATGTTACCTCAAAATAGAAACCATCACCAGTATAACACCATCGTACCTACTGACCACCATCAGTTCACCATCTCCAATCCAAGCTTGCAATCTCTGCAACTACCGAGACCTCAACCACGACCAAACCCAGACCCAATTACCCACCGGGTGATCTTCCTCTCCACAGCCAATCACCGAATCAGAACTGAGAAGAGGCAACATATAACCAAGCAAAACAGAGCAGCAGAACAGAAAGAGAAGAAACAGATACAAGCAGCGAGGAAGGAGATGAAGCAGCGCACAAGAAAAAGGGAGAAAGCGCAAGAACACAGAAGAAGAAACAGAGCAGAGCAAGAGAAGCCAATCGCAGAATAGAGGCAAATAAAACCCAGTAGAAAAGAGGAAGAGAAGGATGGCGATCGCACGAATGAAAAAGGTCCTCTGTTCGCTGGTTTTTGGCTGGGGGCGAAGTGAAATTAAATGAGAAATAAAAGAAGAAGGAAGTAACGGGGTGGTCTCTAGCAGCTCCTAGGGTGGAAGTGCAAAAAGGAGAGTTCTATTCCAATGCTCCTGCGGGTCAAATTTACAAAAGACTAGGGGGCTATTCTATTATCATTCTGTATTAAAAAAAAAAAAAAATGGAAGAACGTGAGAAGACAAGGAAGAGGACGACGCAGAGAGGAGACGAAGGGGACGAGCTCGGGTTCACGCCGGAGTTCTACTTTCCTGGTTTATTTCTTCTTTATCTTTTCTTTTCATCATGTCTATGGAGAAACTTTGTTTTGCTATTTGTAAGATGATTAGCTAGATTTATTTGCTAGGTTCTATGGTGACGAACATAGGGTTTATGAATAGAAAATTTTCCGGGTTAAGTATTTGATTCATGTTTCGTTTCTCTTAATTGTGTTGTTCGTCTTTGTTTATCGTATATCTTGATTACTAGAGGCTATTGACACGTCTTAGGTGACAAGAACAACTTTGGGAAGATGAATTAATATGTTAAATGAATCGTAGCTTAAAGATTATTGACTAATTAGTTGGATTGAATGTTCTGAACTTAATACTTCGTCTAAAAGGAGTCGCGAACCGGTTAGGCTAGCTTTCTAGGTGGGTGCTTGAGAGAGACTTTACCTAGATATGAACGAGAACAAGAAATTAGTCCCGAATCATTGAGACTGAGAGGTGAGATGATAGGACTAGTCGTGTGAGGGTAGATTCGATTGTTTAGCGTTAGACTTGAGAATTGGTGGACCGTTAGGACCCAGTGATCGGCTTAACGTTAGGCGGTTAGAACCACATCGGTAGATGTCGGTGGGCCGACAGGACCCGTAGTCGACTGATAGGTAGAGCGACATGAGACCGAGAGGAGATTGTCAGTGCTATTACCCGACACAACTAATTAGATGATAGCGTGTTTCAGTACTATATCCGAAACTGTCTAAAACCCTAGGGGATCCGTAGATCACCTAGTTATTTTTCCATATTTGTTTATTAATCAGAAAAAATACAAAAATATTAGTTAGTTGTTTATATCAATTCTTAAATCAAATTATTCCTCCTTGTTATAGTACTCTAAATTAATCGACTAACTAAATAATCTCGAGTCTGTCCCTGTGGGTTCGACAACCTGAGTTTTAATACTCAATCTTTATTACTTCGACCGTGCACTTGCGTATACACGTAAGAAATTGTGTCATCTGGCCTAGTACAAACCATAACATACATCAAAGAACCAATAGCCGAGGCATATGGAGTCTTACCCATGTGTTCCCTTTCTTCAAATGTATTTGGTGAATCACTTTTACTCAATCTAAAATGACCCCCCAACGGAGTTTTCACAGGCTTAGCCTGATCCATGCTGAATCTGCTTAGTACCTTCTTCACATACTCTGCCCGGGACAAATACACAGTACCTCTGGCTCTATCTCTGACTATACTCATGCCAAGAATCTGACTTGCAAGGCCCAAGTCCTTCATGGAAAACTGTGTAGACAACTTTTTTTTTAAAATTGTTAATCTCATTCAAATTGGATCCTGCAATCAGCATATCATCAACGTATAACAACAAGATAATGTAGGAGCCATCAAATTGTCTAACATAGCAACAATTGTCTGCATGACATCTCGTGTACTTTAAGCTGCACATAAGACTATCAGATTTCTTGTTCCACTGCCGAGGAGCTTGTTTCAAACCATACAAGCTCTTCTTCAACCTGCACACAAGATTCTCCTTTCCCTGTACCTCGAAACCCTCTGGCTTATGCATATATAATTATTCCTCCAAGTCACCATGAAGGAATGCAGTCTTTACATCTAACTGCTCAAGATGTAAGTCTTCTTGAGTAACCATACTCAGCACCAACCTGATAGTTGTAAGCTTCACCACAGGTGAAAATATATCAGATTAATCAATTCCCTGGTTCTACTGGTACCCCTTCACAACAAGTCTTGCCTTATACCGTTTACTTCCATCAGATTCATTCTTCACATGATATACCCACATGTTATGAAGTGCCATCTTCCCTGTTGGAAGTTCAGTTAACTCCCATGTCTGATTCCCAAGCAAAGAATCCATCTCATCATTCATAGATGACTCCCACTTGCTAGAGTTAACATCCAGCAAAGTCTCTGCATAAGTCTCAGGCTCACCAGCATCAGTCAACAATATATAATTAAGACTAGGGGAGTAACGCTCTGGGACCTTTCTGTTTCTAGTCCCCACCCGAGTTAAGTGCCAACGAAGGAGTAGAAGCTGGCAACTCATAGAATACATCTTTAAGATGACCGGTTAGGACCCCCCCCCCCCCCAGTGGTTCGATCCTTTTAAACAAAACCAACTGATGAAAACTCAGCAATCATATTATTGGAGGAACAGAGTTGAGAAACAGAAATGAGATTCTTTTGAGTGGCTGGGACACAAAGAACATTATGGAAGTGAAAGGTATGAGAAGACAGAGTGAGATATAGTGAGCTGTTGTAAAAAAAACGAAATATGCAGAAAGAAAGAACTAAACACACAGATTTACGTGGTTCGGCAAAACAGCCTACTTCCACGGAGTTGCAGAGATTTCACTAAAACGGACGAAAACTCTCAGAGAGAATTACAAGCGAAATCAGAACGCTCAACATACTTGCTACGAACCCGAAGAACTCTATAAATAGACGACCTATTAAACCGGGCCGCATCCAAGACCAAACGGGTCAAAAGGGGTCAAAATACCGGCCCAAGCCTTCGCTCCACGAATCATGTCTCCCTTTTCGGGTCGTAGCAAAACATGAACCAGGTCGATTCATAAAACGGGTCGCCCATTAACCAGGGCTCCACCCCAACAATTCTCCCACCGGGAGAATAGTTCAACATCATGTACCAAACCACATCCCCTAACATAATCAAGCTCCATCCCTTCAACTCAACTCATATTCTTCAGAAGAAGACCCACTGAAGCTGCGCACAGCCTCAGTTTCTCAACAGTAACAACCTTTGTGAACATGTCTGCTGGGTTCTCACTTCCACAAATCTTCTCAAGCTGTACCTGACGATCATCAAGTAACTCACGGATGAAATGATACTTTGTCTCAATGTGCTTGGTCTTAGAAAGGAACGCTGGATTTTGAGCAAGAAAAAAGCACTCTGACTGTCACTGTGAAGCGTGCCATTCTCCTGTATCTTCCCCAACTCTCCTAAGAACCTTTGCAACCATACCACCTCCTTTGCAGCTTTCGTGATAGCAATATACTCAGCTCCTGTAGTTGAAAGAGCAACAACCTTCTGTAAGGTAGAACCCCATGACACCGCCGTACCACCCAAGGTGAACATATACCCTGTAGTACTCTTCCTCTTATCAAGATCACCAGCAAGATCAGCATCAACAAAACCCTTAAGTTTCAAAGCATCTCCACCGAAACTAAGCACGTGTCTGAAGAACCTCTCAAGTATCTTAAGATCCATTTAGTTGCCTCCCAATGTTGCTTTCCTGTATTACTCATGTACCTGCTCACAACTCCCACTACATGGGAGATATCTGGTGATAACCCCGTTTACGGTGTTATATTTACAATAAAAAGTCTACCGTTTTGCGTTATTACGGGCATGATTTGATGCGTAAAGAGCTATGATTGTGAAGATTTTGTGTAGTTAGAGCTTTGACCATTATTTGATTAGTCCGGGCATTTTCTATTTAATTGAGCTATAATTATCACATTTTACACTCGGTATTTGTAGTTGTTTGATTCTCAGGTACCGGAGGCTTAAAAGCGTAGAACTAGGATGAAGCTCAGAACTGCTGCTGCATTCACACCATAACCAATTTCACTCAAATAACCTACGAAGCAAACCTGTTACCATTACATTAACCATCAGACCCACCATTACTCAGCAGCTACAACACCAACTCCACATAACCTTCACTGCCTACTCAACCATTTCAACCATTAAACCAAATCACTAGACCACCAAAACATAACCCTCTCCAATACAACCTGCCTATACCCTCCATTGACCATTACACCATCATTCCCTCCACCTACATTAACAAACCTTCACCAGGACCTTCCCTATCTCCATTACATAACAACTCATAAACCACCTGAAGCTATTCACCCTTAACAACCCACTGCCACATTTTAACCTACAACCAAATAATCCACCTAACAAATACATGTTCAATCCACATCAATACCTTTGCGAACTACCCATTACAAACCTTACACTCTCTGTACCAAACAACCTGTTACACCAATACAACATAACCATTAGCCAAACCATCAACTGGGACTCACACTCACGACCAACACCATAGCCTCTGCCAATACCACAGCCTACAATCCTTCACCATTACCATTAACCTCCCTTGCACCACCGTGACCCCCATGAACCTCCGAAATACTCACCTGAAATCAGATTAAACCACCATCACCAGTCACTTAGCCACGACAACACAAACCAGCACAAGATACCATAATCAATCCATACAAGTTGTAACTTCCATACACCCACATCCACCATTGACCTCACAACAACCAAACCATATACACCAATTCACCAATTTTACAACCTAAAACCATTTCACGTTCCCAATTTCACCACAGCTACCAATCAACCAATGACACCCAAATCAATTCACCCAAACCACTCATCCTCACAACATGTTACCTCAAAATAGAAACCATCACCAGTATATAACCATCGTAGCTACTGACCACCATCAGTTCACCATCTCCAATCCAAGCTTGCAATCTCTGCAACTACCGAGACCTCAACCACGACCAAACCCAGACCCAATTACCCACCGAGTGATCTTCCTCTCCACAGCCAATCACCGAATCAGAACTGAGAAGCAAAACAGAGCAGCAGAACAGAAAGAGAAGAAACAGAGACAAGCAGCGAGGAAGGAGAAGAAGCAGCGCACAAGAAAAAGGGAGAAAGCGCAATAATAGAGAAGAAGAAACAGAGCAGAGCAAGAGAAGCCACGAGATCGCAGAATAGAGGCAAAGAAAACCTAGCAGAAAAGAGGAAGAGAAGGATGGTGATCGCAGCTCCAGGGGATTTCGTTTGAAGTCCTTGAGGATTTCGTACGAATGAAAAAGGTTCTCTGTTCGCTGGTTTTTGGCTGGGGGCTAAGTGAAATTAAATATTTAGGAGGAAGAGGCTAAATAACTACTCCAACATTATTGGAGGGGTGGAAGTGCAAAAAGGAGAGTTCAATTCCAATGTTCATGGGCGTCAAATGTACAAAAGACTGGGGGGCTATTCTATTATCATTCTGTATTAAAAAAACAACGGAAGAACGTGAGAAGACAAGGAAGAGGACGACGCAGAGAGGAGACGAAGGAGGACGAGCTCGGGTTCATGCCGGAGTTCTGATTTTCCGGTTTATTTCTTCTTTCTCTTATCTTTTCATCAATTCTATGGAGAAAATTTGTTTTGCTATTTGTAAGATGATTAGCTAGATTTATTTGCTAGGTTATGGAGATGAGCCTAGGGTTTATGAATAGACAATTTTGCGGATTAAGTATTTGATTCATGTTTTGTTTCTCTTAATCGTGTTGTTCGTCTTTGTTTATCGTATATCTTGATTACTAGAGGCTATTGACACGTCTTAGGTGACAAGAACAACTTTGGGAAGATGACTTAATATGTTAAAAGAATCGTAGCTTAAAGATTATTGACTAATTAGTTGGATTGAATGTTCTGAACTTAATACTTCGTCTAAAAGAGTCGTGAACCTGTTAGGCTAGCTTTTTAGGTGGGTGCTTGAGAGAGACTTTACCTAGATATGAACGAGAATAAGAAATTAGTCCTGAATCATTGAGACTGAGAGGTGAGATGATAGGACTAGTCGTGTGAGGGTAGATTCGATTGTTTAGCGTTAGACTTGAGAATTGGTGGACCGTTAGGACCCAGTGATCGGCTTAACGTTAGGCGGTTAGAACCACATCGGTAGATGTCGGTGGGCCGACAGGACCCGTAGTCGGTTGATAGGTAGAGCGACATGAGACCGAGAGGAGATTGTCAATGCTATTACCCGACACAACTAATTAGATGATAGCGTGTTTCAGTACTATATCCGAAACTGTCTAAAACCCTAGGGGATCCGTAGATCACCTAGTTATTTTTTTATATTTGTTTATTAATCAGAAAAAATACAAAAATATTAGTTAGTTGTTTATATCAATTCTTAAATCAAATTATTCCTCCCTGTTATCAGTGGCGGACGCAGGAAACTTATCGAGTAGGGGCCAAGTATAAATAAAAAATGACTAATGTGAAAATTTTAATTTTTGAAGGGGCCAAAATGTATTATATTTATATAAATACTAAAATATGAGGGGGTCGAAGTAAAAATTTCAAAACTTTGCGGGGGCCGCGGCCCCCCTCCGCCACCCGCTGTGTCCGCCACTGCCTGTTATAGTACTCTAAATTAATCGACTAACTAAACAATCTCGAGTCTGTCCCTGTGGGTTCGACAACCTGAGTTTTAATACTCAATCTTTATTACTTCGACCGTGCACTTGCGTATACACGTAAGAAATTGCGTCATCTGGCCTAGTACAAACCATAACATACATCAAAGAACCAATAGCCGAGGCATATGGAGTCTTACCCATGTGTTCCCTTTCTTCAAATGTATTTGGTGAATCACTTTTACTCAATCTAAAATGACCCCCCCCCCCAACGGAGTTTCACAGGCTTAGCCTGATCCATGCTGAATCTGCTTAGTACCTTCTTCACATACTCTGCCCGGGACAAATACACAGTACCTCTGGCTCTATCTCTGACTATCCTCATGCCAAGAATCTGACTTGCAAGGCCCAAGTCCTTCATGGAAAACTGTGTAGACAACTTTTTTTAAAAATTTTTAATCTCATTCAAACTGGATCCTGCAATCAGCATATCATCAACGTATAACAACAAGATAATGTAGGAGCCATCAAATTGTCTAACATAGCAACAATTGTCTGCATGACATCTCGTGTACTTTAAGCTGCACATAAAACTATCAGATTTCTTGTTCCACTGCCGAGGAGCTTGTTTCAAACCATACAAGCTCTTCTTCAACCTGCACACAAGATTCTCCTTTCCCTGTACCTCGAAACCCTCTGGCTTATGCATATATAATTCTTCCTCCAAGTCACCATGAAGGAATGCAGTCTTTACATCTAACTGCTCAAGATGTAAGTCTTCTTGAGTAACCATACTCAGCACCAACCTGATAGTTGTAAGCTTCACCACAGGTGAAAATATATCAGATTAATCAATTCCCTGGTTCTACTGGTACCCCTTCACAACAAGTCTTGCCTTATACCGTTTACTTCCATCAGATTCATTCTTCACACGATATACCCACATGTTATGAAGTTCCATCTTCCCTGTTGGAAGTTCAGTTAACTCCCATGTCTGATTCCCAAGCAAAGAATCCATCTCATCACTCATAGATGACTCCCACTTGCTAGAGTTAACATCCAGCAAAGTCTCTGCATAAGTCTCAGGCTCACCAGCATCAGTCAACAATATATAATTAAGACTAGGGGAGTAACGCTCTGGGACCTTTCTGTTTCTAGTCCCCACCCGAGTTCTAACATAGGTCTTCAGAGGAGTGTTCTTGTCCTTTGCAACTGGCTGTGACTCAGTAGTGTCAGGCACACTAGACTGATCCTACGGAACATCATCACTGAGAGTGACATCCTGAAGAATATCAGGACAAACATACTGAGGAGTAACTGGGACTTTATCCTCTGTATCAATATCAATACTCGCCCTATCCTTATACATCATCTTCTCATTGAAGATCACATCTCTGCTTCTTATAATTTTCTTGTTCTCAGCATCCCAGAATCTGTAACCAAACTGTGCATCTCCATAGCCAATAAAGAAAAATATCTTGGATTTTGCATCTAACTTACTACGTCTGGCAGCATCAATATGAACATAAGAAAAACAACCAAAAACTTTCAAATGATCAAAACTAAGCTCTTTTCCGCTCCATACCTCTTCAGGCAATCTGAATTCCAACGGAACTGAAGGTCCAGGGTTTATGCAATAAACCGTTGTGCTAACTGCGTCTGCCCAAAAAGTATTTGGTAACCCAGAACAAAGCCTCATACTTCTAGCTCTCTCATTGATGGTCCTATTCATGCGCTCAGCCACACCATTCTGTTGTGGTGTCCCGGGAAGAGTATTTTCCAGTCTAACTCCATGTGCAGCACAATAATCCTTAAGTCCACCATCAATGTATTCTCCACCATTATCAGATCTCAAAAACTTCAATTTTAAACCTGTTTCAGTCTCAACCATGGCTTTCCACTTCTTAAAAGTTTCAAACACATCAGATTTATTTTTCATAAAATAAATCCATACTTTCCTACTGAAATCCTCAATAAAAGTGACATAGTATTGAGATCCTCCTAGCGACACTACTGGTGAAGGACCCCACACATCTATGTGCACGAGATCCATCTTGCTTGATCTCAAGGCACGACCGCCTTTCAAGAAACTGACTCTCTTCTGCTTTCCCATAATACAACTCTCAAAAATACCATGATCAATAGACTTCAACTTTGAGAGCCTACCTTCGGACTGCAATATCTTTATACCTCTATGACTCATATGACCAAGTTTGCGATGCCACAAATAAGCGTCTTGCTAAGTTTCAGCAACAGCTACTGCATCACTCGATCTCGAAGTCATTTACAAAGTTCTGATTTTCTTACCACGAGCAAGTATCATAGAACCTTTAAAAACCTTCCATGCACCACTTCAGAAGACCACAGAGTTACCATCATCATCAAGCTATCCCACCGATATCAAATTCTTCTTCAGTTCAGGAGCATGTCTCACCTTCCACAAAGTCCTTACAGAACCACTACCAAGCTTGACATCAATATCACCCTGACAAACAAAATTCAGCGGCTCCCCATCTGCCAAGTACACCTTTCCGAAATCCCTAGTTTTATAGTCCTGCATAATTTCACGGTGCGAGGTAGTATGGAAAGAAACACCCGAATCTAATATCCAATCATCAACGGGACTATACATAGCACGAAGTAAAGCATCTTGAATTTCATCACTGATTGCGTTCACCGAATTACCAGTCTTTCCTCTGTTTTTCTTTGGTGCCTTACAATCACTCTAAAAGTGACAAGATTTACCACAGTTCCAGCAATTACCCGTGTTTCCATCCCTTGTCTGCGATTTTCCACGACTGGTACCTCTATGCTTAGATTTTGATATTCCCTGATTATTATTATCATTCCTTTCATTACTTATGCCACGATTATCAACATTATAGGCTGAACCCGAAGATTCATCAGAATCTCTACGACGCACTTCCTCAGCAAGAATTAAATCACATATGTTATCATACTTCAATTTTTCTTTTCCAGCAGAATTACTAACAGCAGTTCGCATAGATTCCCAACTATTAGGTAATGACGCTAATAGTATCAAAGCCCTAACCTCATCATCAAAGTCGATATCAAAAGAAGACAATTGATTCGTAATTGTATTGAAATCAGTAAGATGTTGAGAAACCAACATACCTTCTGTCATCTTCAGATTGAACAGACGCTTCATCAAGTACACCATGTTATTAGCAGACGGAACCTCCTACATTCCCGACAATGCCTTTATCACCGAAGCTGTAGTAGTCTCCTTAATAACGTTGTGCGCAACCGACCTTGACAGCGTCAATCGAACAATGCCCAAAACATGTCGATCCATAACCTTCCAATCTTCCTCCTTCATGGCTTCAGGCTTTACCCCCTCCAGTGGAGCGTGCAGTTTCTTCCCATACAGATAGTCCTCTATCTGCATCTTCCAGTATGCATAATATGTGTTGTTCGAACTTTTCAATTCCAGACCCCTTCATCTCATCTTCCATCGATTTTCCAAAACCCTAGCGAACCAGGCTCTGATACCAGTTGTTTTGAAAAAACGAAATATGCAGAAAGAAAGAACTAAACACACATATTTACGTGGTTCGGCAAAACAGCCTACTTCCACGGAGTGGCAGAGATTTCACTAAAACAGACGAAACATCTTAGAGAGTATTACAAGCGAAATCAGAACGCTCAACATACTTGCTACGAACCCTAAGAACTCTATAAATAGAAGACCAATTAAACCGGGCCGGATCCAAGCCCAAACGGGTCAAAACGGGTCAAAATACTGGACCAAGCCTTCGCTCCACGAATCATGTCTCCTTTTCGGGTCGTAGCAAAACATGAACCAGATCGATTCATAAAACGGGTCGCCCATGAACCAGGGCTCCACCCCAACACGAACCAGTATAGGTAATTGGCAAGCTCGTACCATCACGAATCATCACATCATCTCCAAGAGTCTAGGGCTGGTGAAGTGACAGGTTTTCCAGATCAGCATTAATATGATGAGTAACTCCAGTGTCAAGAAGCCAGGATGGCGTAGGCAGAAGGCCAGACTGTGTAGTAGCAACATGGGCACGCAGAGTCTATGGAGTGGATTCAGCGGAGTACCCGGAGGCTATGGAGCTGGGGTGAGAGTCGTAGGATATGGTGGAGCCAGAGTCGTTATACTGCTAAAGCATCCAACCAAATTGAGAACATTTGCGGATACGATGACCATGTTCGCCACAACCCAGATAGAATCCAAGGAATGGACGGGGCTGTCGAGTACCAGTGGGGGCTTGTGGGGAAGGTGCGGCCCACGGAGAAGGCTGCTGCTGTAGAGCCGACTGATAGGTGGAAGGAAGCTGCTGTAGAGGTTGCGGCTGATAATGAGTCTGATGGTGGTTGCAGTTGTGTTGACCACGACCGCGTCCACGAATCCTCGGCGTCGAGCCAAATGACACGTTGGTCGAAGCAGGAATGGAAGACGGATTCGGATAGACCTTGGCAAAGCACTGCTCGTGCTGAGTGAGCTTCTCAGGTAACTCCTCGAAGCCAATGCCAGTGTCAAGCGCCGTTATTTCCGCGACAATAGAAAAATACATCTCATTCAGCCAATCAAGAATCCGACCCACAATATCAGTTTCATTCATTGGCTTGTCGAGAAGTGCCAACTCGTCAGCTTTGTGTTTAACAAAATGCATGAATGCGGAGATTGTCTGCGAGCCCTGTTGAGGATTTTTAAGATGTTCCTTAATCTGATTAATGTGACCACGAGAAGGGCGGGCATATATGTTGTGGATAGTAGTCCAAATATCAATAGCACTGCGAGCTAAAGTGATGTGAGAAAGCGCAGATTGCGCTAGTGTACTAGCGAGGAACGCAAACACTAGTTGATCCTGCTGAATCCAGGACGTGTAGGCTAGGTTGGGTTGAAGAGCTTCCGAATAAGTAGTTCCAGAAGAAATTGAAGGTTCTGTCCCGGACGTTGTGTCAGGCTGCGGAGCTCAGTAGGGTTACTCTTTGGCTTTGGAATGAGTGGGAGACGCGGTATCTTGGTACCATCGACATGACTGAGAAGGCCATGTCATGTAAGAAGATATTGAACATGAACTTTCCAGTTCAGCAAGTTATTTCCGTCAAGTTTTATCAACGTTGGCGGAGCAACCACCACTATCAGGGGCTTGTCAGGATTATTAGGATATGGGACTGTATTGGGCAGTTCCATAGCTTAATTGGAACTGTAGCAGAGTGTATTGTGTTCGAAGGTTAGAACCTGTGTGAGCAGCGAGGGCGATGAACAGTAACGATTAACAGTGCGATGAGCAGTGACGATGCACAGTGCAATGAACAGTAACGATGAACAGTGCGATGAATAGTAACGATGAACAGTGCGGAGAAGATCATTGGCGATGAGAAGGAGGGAGCTACTAAAGGTCGATCCTCGTACGGTAGAAAAAAAAATCATAAGCTAGGGTAGAGAACCCGCTCTGATACCATGTCAGAATCCATGGATTCCATCTCAAAACCAATTGGCAATGAGGAGAGTAGCCCATGACACTTATTAATTATATTTCATCTTCTTCAATGTCCGATGTGGGACTTCTCAACTATAGCATAAAGCTAACGTAGTATTAAAAATATCAAGAGAATTAAATAAATCATGATTACAATACTAATTCCTTTATATTTTGCTCGGGTGTAGTATTAGTGGTTTCCACAATGCTTCACATATTTGAAACATCTAAGATATTTGGGAAATCCCATTCTCATACATGGTACCCATTGTTTAAACGTTGTGTAGATTTGGTACTCGTCCTTTCAAATTGAAGCAGTCAAGTATTCGAAGTTCTATTCTTTTGTAAATAAGTACGCTCCGTTAACTATTCTTCCACAAATTTGAAGAAACATTGACAGTTTTTACCTTATTCAAATGAATCAATTATGCACCAGAGTTTGTTTTTAATGTAAATAGGTATCATTCGTTAACTATACTTGCATCAATCGAAAAGAATAAGTACCATTCTTCTCTTCAGTCTCACCCTTAAAATTTTACTATATCACAGTTTCTTCCCACATAACTAATATTTCTTAATCCTCCATCAATTTTTCTCTCTCTTCCAAACTCTCCCGATCAGGACTCTGAATCAATTAGAGGAGGAGAAGAAGAAGAAGAACAGACCAGGGAAGAGAGAGAAAGATGAAATGTAAACTAATTCTCATTAATGAAAAATGGCGCCTAAACACACTTAAGTAGGAAGATACTAACTACCAGTAATTACAGTTTAGACCCCCTTATTTCTACAAACTACATTTCTATTCTAATACAATGAAGAAGAAGAAGAACAGACCAGGGAAGAGAGAGAAAGATGAAATGTAAACTAATTCTCATTAATGAAAAATGGCGCCTAAACACACTTAAGTAGGAAGATACCAACTACCAGTAATTACAGTTTAGACCCCCTTATTTCTACAAACTACATTTCTATTCTAATACAATCCCTGCTTTAACCTTCTTCAACTTTCCAAGAAAGACAATTACAACCCCTTAACAAGTACAAATACTGAAACTAAATCGTAGAATGAGAAACAAGGCATAACAGCCTTTGGAGCTCTACAAATCTGCCAGCTGACAAGGACTTAGTGAAGATATCTGAAACCTGAGCTGTAATGGAAACATGGAAAAGCTTGAGAGATTGATTAATCACTTGTTCTCTCACAAAGTGATAGTCAATCTCTGTGTGCTTGGTTCTTGCATGAAAAACTGGATTTCTTGCAAGGGCAGGTGCAGATAGATTATCACACAAAAGACAAGGAGAGGCTACCTGACCAATGTGCAAATCATGCAAAATCCATTTAAGTTCTACTGATGTAGTAGCCATAGACCTGTACTCTGCTTCAGTACTACTCCTTGCCACAATGTGTTGTTTCCTGGAACTCCAAGAAACTAAATCATACCCAAAATAAACACAGAAGCCAGAGGTGGATCTTCTATCTGCAACAACCCCCTTTATCCGACTCGGGACGAGGCCGGGAGGGCGATGCTTAATAGAAGCGGCGGAACTCGAAAGCAATACAATTCACCAACATAAGCTTATATTATTAAACTTTAAACTTAGAGTATTATACAAAATGTGCTTAATATTACACAATAACTAAAAAATACTAGATGCTACTCGTGACGTTATCAGTCTACGTGAGTCGTGCCCCTTCGATTCCTACATTTTCCAGCTCCTAGACTTGCGGTGGGAAGGAAAACAAGAACCGCAGTCTTTGAAAGTCAGCAATAAATACTGAGTGAGGTACAACTTAGCATGTAAAACAGGAAGATGATATAACTTGCTGAGTTATGAGTTAAATAAAACAAAAGTGACAAAGTAAAAGTAAAATGTTATCAGAGTACGCAAAAATATAAACAGGAGTGTAAATTTAAAATCGTGCCAATATAAAATCAAAGTATCCAATCGTTTTTCACCATAACCGGTATAGTAATTCCAACAAAGGGCATTCCATATAATAATGCCAACAAGGCAGTTGAATTAACAGTTGTTTGTTTCATAGTACCCGGGTAGACCAGTGACCACACCAGACATTCTAGACCTTAAGTGTTGCAATACCCTCCTAAGAGCATCAATCGAAGGAGTGTTATCTAGAAGCAGTACTCCGGCCTACGGAGAAAGGAGTCGGAATGCACGTAGTGCCATATCTTTAGGGACCAAATCCCATGGAATCATCACCCGTAATAAATTTAGGGACCGGTGCCCAGGGAATAAACCCGATATAACTGGTTCCGGTACATGCAAATTATTTAACTCTACTCCGGAGATCTAACCCGAAAATCTTTTTAGGGGAAAAGCCCAGAGAATCATCACCCAATATAACGAAATAATAATTATCGCGTCACAGTTTATAAAGACCAATAGCCATCATTTCCAACATTTGACAAGTATAAACACATAATAATACGATTTTTAGACAAGTATAAAAAAAAAACACGCTGTGACATGAAGGAATCTAGGCACACAAGGCTAAGCATGTAAACTCACCTTAAGTCGAGATAGCACTTAGGTCGTAGTAGTCCTTACGGGTTTCCGATGTAGCCTTCGCTTAGGAATCCATCGCCTACAACTTACAAGTCTCTAGTCACAATGATGCTACTTCCAAGTAAAAGACTGTATGGATGTTTGTCTAGGTCGGATCCTAAGTCCATCTCAATAATCCTAATTAACCCGTTTTCTCAAGTGGTATACTCACGTGTCGAATAAAAGATATACATGAATATCACTCTAAAAATCACTAATGCACATATAATGATGCTCACATATCCAAATAAGTCCAACAAAAAACATTTAGAAATTCAAAAATTCAAATTTTCTAAAACATGTGAAACTACAATTCTGGACAGAATTGTAGCTCTGAGTTTAGAGCCACATTTACCATATCAAATCATCTCCTAAAATCATGAAATTAATTTATGATCAAACTACATTTTTCTAATTTCAGAAACACCAAGAAAATCATGCCTAGCTGTTATAAAACTCAAGTTACAAAAACAACAAACACTCATGTGCAGAGAAGTGTTTGGCAAAAACTTTCAATTTTGAAGAACAATTACTACTACTTGGAGAATAGGAAAAATGCCCATATTCTCCATAATGAATCCCCTATGTGTCTAGTTTCTTCACAAAAAACATGAGGTTCCAAAAGTTTGTGAAAAGTGGGTTTTTAGAAAAAATGAAAAAACAGGTCCAGAAACAGAGTTTCAGAAAACATGCAACTTTGGATGAGGTTATCTCCCTAACCACAATGGATATGCAGTTGATATTTTTCTCAAAATGACCCTATCTGAGTCTAGTTTCAAAATATGTAAGATTTGAAAATTTCACAGAGACAAAATTCATAAATAATCCACGTTTTTGACAAACTGGTCAGATTGTAACAACATTCAAGTTTACCTAGAACACTTAAAACATTATCAAATCAATTCTTTGATACATGCAACTAAAAATAACTTCATATGTACCTAGATATTACCAATTAGAAATGAAATAAGAGATTCACATCAAGGATTTGAAGAATTCAGTGAGGATTTTGAGAAATTCATGCTAAAAAGTAACAATTCAAGACCCAAAACACACATGCAAACAAAGATCAAGTAATTTCCTGTCATGAACATGAACTACCAACATGATGAGTGAAATAGATGAATAAAAGAAGTGGATGATTACATTAGAGTCTAGAGAGCTTGAATTCTTGAAGAATATGAAGAAAATAACTCCCAAAGGATAGCTATGGCCTTGGACTCAAGTTTTTCATCATTTGGAAGGTGAAAAATGAAGTTTTGGGGTTATTTTATGAGGGTCAACCCCCAAATCCGGGAATGGAGTTTGATGGGAGAGGAGAGAGCTTCTTTATGTGTTCTTGAGGAGACAACCATGTAAAAATTTGAGAGAGAGAGAGAGAGAGTGAGAGATATAGGATGTGATGGAGATGATAGAAGGAAGGTTAGTGTAATGAGTGAGTGTAAGTATACGTAAGGGTAGTGTGAGTTGACCAAGTTAGTGGAAAATTTCTTAGAGAGTATTATAAATCTCCCAACTAGCTAGTTGGGGTATAAAATTAGAATATCAAGGAAATGAGGATTGATATGCAAATTTTAAAAATTGATGGTATGTACAACATCACACAAACGAGAGGGGTAGAAATCCAATTTCAATTACCATCTAATACATAAAAGATTAATTTCACATTAAAATAAAATTACCAAATAACTCTAAGTAAATATTATGTCTTTAAATAAAAAAAATACACCTTTAGAAAACTAAAGAAAACAAGTCAAGAGTAAGATTGAAATAATATTATCATTTTTTTTTAAACTCAAGTATTTGTTATACTGAAATTACAAAATAATCCTTAGAGAAAAAATACGGGGTATTACACTATCCTCCTTTGAAGCAGCCCAATTTGCATCACAAAATCCTTGAATTAGAAGAGAACCACCAGTGAACCTTAAACCAGTAGTAGGAGTTTCTTTTAAGAACCTTAACACTCTCTTGAGGGCAATAAAATCTTTGAGAGTAGGTTGATGCATGGCTTGACAAAGAGTATTCACAGCAAACTGGATGTCTGGCCTGGTAACTGTGAGATATTGCAGAGCACCTACTATACTTCTGAAAACGTGACATCTCAAATAGTGAACTTCTGTTGGAGAGAGTAGAATCTTTGGTGGAGACTGGAGTGTCACATGGTTTACATTCAGACATACCAGCCTTCTTGAGAAAATATGTGATATATTTAGATTGGTGCAAGATGAGCTCAGTGGCTGACCTCTTTACTTCCAAACCAAGAAAATAAGAGAGATCTCCTAGGTATTTGAGAGAGAATGCAGACTGTAACTTGTGAATAAGTGACTGAATGTGAACTGGGCTATCTCATGTGATCAAAATGTCATCTACATATAAAAAGATAACAGTATAGGAAGAATCGGTGCGCTGCACAAATAGGGAAGTATCTGCTTTGGAAGCAATAAATCCTTGGGTGAGAAGATACTTGGAGAACATAGTGAAACAGACCCTTGGTGCTTGTTTTAACCCATAAAGAGACTTATGAAGTCTTCAAACCAATGAAGAATCTAAGGCAATAAACCCTGGTGGTTGTTGCATGTATACCTCTTATGTGAGATTGCCATGTATGAAGGCATTGGATACATCCAATTGTTTAATAACCCAGTTGTGATGTACAGCCAGAGATAACACAATTATGACAGTTTGATGCTTGATGACTGGAGAAAATGTCTCAGTATAGTCCAATCCCTCTTGTTGATGAAATCCTTTAGCTACCAAACGAGCTTTGTACCTAGAAATGGAACCATATGCATTTCTTTTAATTCTAAAACCCTATTTACAGTCAATGGGCTTTCTGCCAGGTGGTAAAGGTACAAGAGACTCGATGTGTTGGTCAAGAAGAGCCTTATACTCTTCATGCATAGCTTGCATCCAGTGAGAATGAAAATATGCCTCTGCATAGGTAGTTGGTTCAAATTAAAGAGTAGATACTTGAACAGAATTGCAGTATTTAGGGTTAGGTTTGACTATACCAGTTTTGGATCTGGTAATCATGGAGTGTGTTGGAGGAGATGGTGATGGTGAAGGAGAAGGTGATGGTGAAGAATGAACAGGGGAGTAGGAATGGCTATGTGACATTGTAACAGGACAGGAAGAGGGAGGAGTGGAAGGGTTTGATTTAACAGGGTTAGGAGGATGGGAAGCAGTGCTCATGAATATTGGAGTAAGAAAACTCCAGTCAGTGACATAGCTTGAAGATTTAAAGACATGATGAGAAGAAGTAGGTGAAGAAGTGATAGGTTTAGCAAAAGACATCTTCATCAAAAATGACATGTCTAGAGACATAAATTGCTTTAGTATTGATATCTAAGCACCTATATCCTTTGGTATGAAGACAGTAACCAAGAAAGACACAAGGTCTGGATCTTGGATCTAGTTTGGTTGAGGAATAAGGTTTGAGCCAAGGATAGCACAGGCAACCAAAGGTTTTGTGTTGATGATAAGAGGGATGAGTGTTATAAAGTTTGAAGTAAGGAGAGGTAAAGGAAAGAGTAACAGTAAGAGTTATGTTTATAAGAAAGTTGGCAGTGACTATAGCTTCTAACCAATATGTAGTAGGGAAAGAAGAATGAGAAAGTAAGGAGATGGTTGTCTCAACAAGATGTCTGTGTTTCCTCTCAGCCACACCATTTTTTTCAGGTGTGTGAGGACAGGTGGTATGATGTAAAGTACCTTGTGATTGAAAACAGAGATCAAACTTATGGTTTAAGTACTCGGAACCATTATCAGTTCTGAAGATTTTAATAGTTGAAGAAAATTGAGTGGAAACTAATGCAAAAAAATTTAAGTAAGCTCGATAAGCTTGACATTTTAATTTGAGAGGATACAACCAAGAGAATTTGAAGTCATCAAGAAATAGTACATAGTATTTATAGTTTTGACATGAAACAATGGGTGATGGACCCCAAACATCACTATGAAAAAGCTGAAAATGTGCATTAGTAACACTAGTGTTAGTAGTAAAGGGTAATTTGTGTGCTTTAGACACAGCACAAGCATTACACAGCTGTGATGATTTTTTAAAAGAAACTTGTAAATGAGAAGACAGGTGTTGGAGAACAGGGAAGGCTGGATGGCCAATCCTGTGATGCCAAAGAGCAGTGGCAGAAGAAGACACTGTAGTTGAATGAGCTGCTGGTGAAGGCGGTGTAGGATTGATAGTGCTTGGTAAGGAATACATACCATTGCTACAAGGGCCTTGGTGGAGAATAGCCTTGGTAGCATTGTCCTGTATTACAAAACCAAAAGAGTTAAAAGACAATGTACAATTATTATCATATGCAAACTGATAGACAGAGAGAAGCTTTTTTGCAAAATGAGGTGAATATAAAATGTTGGATAGGTGAAATGAGTAGGGATGCAAAGAAAATGTACCATTACCAGTGTACTGAATAGGAACTTCAGACCATCACTTGTGTGAACCTGATCAGGGCCATTGTAAGGATGGGGATGATGCATTGTGTTGAAATATGGAGACACATGATGAGTAGCACCTGAGTCTAGCAACCAAGAAGGCTGATGAGGTTAATGCTGAGAAGAAATGCCAAAAGAAGAGATCCCCTGGGTTGAAGTTTGAGGTAATAAGTGCTGAGCTCCATAATGAGTATGATAGACTTTCTTGGGAGGGTTCTTGGATGCATATCTGGTGGTGTCCAATCGATACCAACAATCACTGGCACTATGTTTTGTGCGGCCACCAATTTGGCAAGAAATAATGGTTGAGTGAGCATTAACCCCAAAAGAACTGTAATGCCCAGTACCATGAATTGAGCCATTGTATTGACCTAGGACTGAACCAGAAGATGAGCCATCGTACTTCTTGGATTGAGATTTGGAGTAACTATATTTCTGAGGTTTGAAGTTTGCTTGATAAGTTGTCGTGACCTCAGAAGATCCAGAAGAAGCCATTGCAGGAGCATGAATTGGTGGTGCAGCAAGAGACAGTTGGCTTTGAACATGTAGTTCTTCAGAGATTAACCAAGTGCTCAACTCATGAACAGTAAGAGGTAGGCCTCGAATGCGAATATTGGACTTAAAATGATCAAAATCAGATGGCAATCCCTTGAGAATGTAAAGAATCGTGTCGTCTTCGGTAATGAACTCATTAACCTGAGCTAATCGATCAGATATGTGTTTGATTTTGTCCAAGTAAGCAGTCATGGAGAGAGATCCTTTGGTGATAGAACACAGAAGTAACTTCAATTGATGAACATGAGTGCGTGAGAGAGACGCAAAACGAGATTCAAGAGCATGCCAAATCAAATGAGAATTCTGTAGATGCAAGATAATCGGAAGAACAGAAGCAGAGATTGAAGCAAGAAGAGCACTCTTGAGGTGCTGATCAATGGCAAACCATTCAGTATATTCCGAATTAACAATTGAAGACGAGAGAGAAAAAATGTCACCAGAATTTGAAGAACTAGGGTTTACTGGCAAAAATTGGGGAGGAATGATTACCAAGAACACGATCCAATAAACCGTTCTCAGCCTTTTCTGTCCTTTCACTTTTAAAGTTCATAATGCATAACACTATCTTTTCACTAGTTAAAGCTTACCAAACAAAGCATTTGCCAATACATAAATAGAATGACACAAAAAATGATCAGATTATCCATAAGTATATACGACTCGGAATCTAATTTCAGGTGCAAAATGCAGAGAGAAATGAACAATCATATTGATTCCTCTGCGAAAATAAGGACATTGTTTCTGTGTCCCCCAATTCAACAAAAGTATTGACATATTTAGGAAGAGGGGGCACATCTTGTTCCTACTTGGTGACTAAGATCTTTACCTAATCAGCTCGAATTCAAGAAAAAACATCATACTTTACAGTGCTGACTAGATGGACTACTAGTTGTAGTTCTGTCAACGGGTGGTTCGTTCAAGAGGTACGAGTCCATAACAAAACCCTTCACTTCAGAAGCAAATCTCGTCTGTGGCTTACTGCTAGAGAACATATTACACGAGATTGTTCTTCGAGAGGAATAGTCGGGGCCATAAGGGGCGTTAAAGATGGAGGCAATCGGGTCATTGCAGGCATCGGCATAGTCAACTGTGCTGAAAGAGTCTCTGGTACTCTCAGTTGTGAAAGATGCTTCGTCTGAACTTGTGAAGATGGAGAAATCACTGGACGTTGCATCTGAGAACTCCATGTTATGTGACTCAGCATAACTCTCCGTGCTCGGATGAATGTTCCGGTTCATCATTCGAAGATTTGCTGAAGTCTCTGGGCCGGTCAAGTGGCAACTGGATTTGCTCTGACCAGGTCTTGAGGACTTGTGACTCTTTGATGATTGGTGTGAGGAATGTTTCCCAGATGAAGCTCTTGCTGGACGAGGGCATGACCTACGTTGCCAAATCAAGGTGATATCAACTGTAAATCCTTTGATGCAATGCATTGACAATGTACATGATGAATTTAAATCCTGTTGTCTAACTGTTCTCTTCACTAGCGCGACGTTATATTTCTGATTTACTACTTTAAGGGCTACACAGTACCTACCATGGATTCTCGCAACCATAAATCATGTCTCAGTTTAACCAGGGTCGGCTTCTTCGATCAAACTACTCTAGTTTTGTCTTTCCAGGGACAACTGCTCACTTTGGTGTAATTTGACCTAGTCTAGTCTGATTGTCTTTTCCCAATTTCATCTTAATCTTCCTCGTGCACAACCATCGATGTGAACCATACCACTGCTCCTAATCGGTGAATCCAAGGAGTAACATGACCAGGTCACCTTAACGATAACTTATTTTGTTTATGTTGGTGCAACGTCTTGATTCTAATTGTGCTATTGCATATCTTATCTCTCTTGGTTCCCCCACTCGTCCACCTAAGCATTCACATTTATGCTAAACTCAGTTTTTGGTGTATCTGTACTTAGTTGCCCAACACTTGATACATACTTGTGGTTGGGAGGTTGTTTCCATCCACAAAAATCTGTTCAATCTAACAGCTTACACTTTTTATTTGCATTATAATGAAAATATACACTATCAAAGTAGAGTACAACTATAGCCATAAACTGTATATTACAGTGATTTACCCTCAATGATGTCACTAGTCTTTAATGCCCTCTTCTTCACAGATGAGACATGTAACCTCCTATCACAGAGGGGGTTATCGAGAGGAACAGTGGGTCGTGATCAATCGCAGTTTGAAGGGTGATGACATATGGGTCTGGGTTCATGATGGAGGTCGTGGGTGAGAAAGATGGTGTTGGTGGGTTGTTGATTTGGATTGAGCTATGGCCTGATTTGGTCGATTTAAGTTGGTTGGTGGTGTTGAGCAGCAATGGTGGTGGTGTTATGGTTGGATTCAGATGGATTTTCGATTTGGGGATGGGTCGCCGTGGTGGTTGGTCTGGTGTCGGCGGGGGTGTTTTTAATTGGGTTTAAGTTGATTGCAGACTTGGAGATGGTTTGTCATGGTGGTTATTTTGACCAACAAAAGGACACAAGTGTTCGCAACTTCGTAAAAGGTGAAGACAATGGAAGATGCAAGGGGACGAAATCTTTGGAGTATCCGATGGATGGATGGCAAATCCGCTGCATATCCCATACCCTTATCCGCAAGGAAAAGTTGAGAGGTGATGAGTTTTGTTGATTGGAATGGAGGATGGCAGCTAGGGTTTGAGTGAGGAAAACCTAGACACTTCAAAAAAATACAGAGGTCTGTTGTCGTGTCGCTCTTTGTGGTCTCAGATTTGGGAAGAGACTATAGCCGAACCCCAGCACCAAGAAGACTGGGACCTTGGCGGCGGCGGGTTGGGACCTATGTTACCAGAAACGTGGTACGCTGCGGTACGTAGGACGGGAACGGAAACAGGAAACTCGATGGGTGCCGGTACAGGATACGCTAGGGGTAGGCTTCTCCGGAACGTTGTCCGGGACGAAATAAAATTACTAGGAACGAGGAACACTATTTCGGATCAATTTTCCCTACAATTACCTAAAAGTCCAACAATATCAATTTAAAGTAGTTTCATATTTCCTTTCTCAAATCCAGTTATCATGTTAAATTTTTGCAAATAATTACCACTGAAATCTAGTAATATAAACACGTCAATTATGTGCTCACTCTATGAAACGTTCGGGTCGATGCTTTCTGCGTTTCGGGTCGAAACGTACCGCGTTTCGGTACGTACAACTCGGAACGAGAAACGCGGCTACTTTTACGTTTCTGGTAACATAGGTTTGGACTCGGGACTCGCATTAAGGGTGGAGTATTGATTTCCACCGATTTGGTTCACCGGTGCCTGAGTATTTGGTTCACCGCTACTCGTTGACAGGGACGAAGAAGAGGGTATTAAAGAATATAATGACAATGTTTGAGGGGTAAAAAGTCATAATACATAGTTTAAGGGTAGATGTTTTACTAATATTTTATTTCAATAGAATATTCTTTCATTAAAAAAGTACAAAAAGATAGATTTTAACAGATTTTAGCGGATGGAAACCTGCTTCTAAACCACAGGCAAGTCTTTTTTATCAGAAATAAACCACGGATATGCTTTATGGATCCATGAAAGGAAAAGGGACACTACTTCAGACTTTAGAGAAGATGCTTCATAAGTCTTTGGTTGCTCTCATTTATCCAGGAAAAATGCTCACGCATCAGGTACTGAGAAAAATGAGCATAGCTCTATACTACCTTGAGAAGAGAGGCATGCATACTCTGCAGGAGGAGGAAAAACTTACCTCATATAGAATAAGATATATGCTCCTTCCGACATCACCTGGCTCATTGGCACTGGTTGGACCTGCAATGACAGGGCAATTACAATATGGAGCTTCAAGAACTTGATCATTAAAGAAATGGAAACTAGTTTTGAAGTGCAACAGTAAGGCCTATGTAAAAAAAAAACTTGAGCCAAAGACCACATTTGGCCAATTTCAGTCCAGCCTTTGCTAATGGACAACCCTCGGCCGACTCTGGCTCAGTAAGAGTTACACAACAAGGATAAGTAACAAATTGTGTTGCAATTCATATTAAGAATATAGAAAACCCAGTCCATTTTCAGTTTATTGAAACAAGAAAAATATAGAACTATTCATGTTGAAAAGGAATATCTCACACTACTAAAATGAAAAGTAACTACCTAAGGGCGAGCAAGAGCAGCATTAGGTTTCAATTTTACTCCAAACACACGAGGAAGCTTGTGCATGAAGCGAAAGAAAAAAAAAAAGTATAAAACTTCTATTTTGGCGCAATCTAAAGGTTCCAATACCATCTACGACTAGCAAAATAAAACCAGGACTAAATCCAAAAACCAACGAGTGACAGTCACATTTCACAAGACTTGAATAAGCCTTAGACATTAGTTAAATCACAGAGCAAATTCAGTATTGTTAAAGATTCTTCGTAAAACATTCTGATGCCAAGTTCCCCCAATTACAAGGTGCTCGTGGTGGTGACGGGAGCAATTGATTATTTTTAAGCTTTGAGGCTACCTCTTTTTTGTTAAGATGACATGATCTTATATGTACACAATCAGTTTTTCCTCTGATTGTTAAATTATATTCACTTGAGTGCGTAACTCATTCTTGATTTTCCGGGAACAATATTAACTTGTTAACTCTTCATTGACCTACATGACCAGCCATAGGCGGATACCAAAAAGATTAGTTGGCCTAAGAATTGTTGGAGTGTCATGTTCAAGAAAAAGCAGATTGTCATAAAACCAACACATTATTTAAGTAAATGCTTGAATATTAACATCCTTTCAGGTAAAGAGAAAAGAAAAAGGGAATAAAACTAGAGTAAAGAAATTTTTCAAATTACCTCGGTGTCATCTATTCTGTACCAATTCCCTCGCAGATCTTTCACGTATGAGACATAATGACCAGAAAAAGATGCATTCAGCATATCTAAATGCACAACAACAGCATAAAGCATGTAAAGCGGAGGAATATCATCTGTCCCGGTCATAAATGGAACCATATCCAACATGTCTGGGAATGTAATGCACTTGTTTATCTTCCCATAACTTCCCTCCTGTCAAATCAAAACAAAAAAAGTTGGATACTCTATTAGAATTCAGATAGTGGTTAAAATTAGGAGAAAAGCAAAAATAAACCTAGCTTCAATTCCCTCGTGACATAATAATATCTGTTCAGCCACAAACCAACCCCCTCTAATCATCCACTATGATACCTGAAATCTCTTCAAAACTATTGTCAAGATATTTGGCGCTTCACGTATGCTCAGCTGCTTCCTAGCTCGAACATAGGCAGCACAACTTTTCATCCATGCATTTAAGAGAGAATCAATTACGCTTGAGCATTGAGCAGGAATAACATATATAGGTTCAGAAAGATGGATATTAAGAGCGTATAATCAACAAACCTTCCACATCTATACATGTTTTCTCCATCCAAATCTTCCGGGGTTGTAAATTGAGTGAGAGCATCTTCTAGTGATTCAACCCAGCCATATATTTCCAGGGTAAGATCCATAATGTTTTCATATCGTTCAGACTCGTGATGGCATCTTAAACACTTAACCTGTATGCAAGAGGATCGATGTATTTATATTCAGAGCTATGTACTATAGTTTTACAAATCTTGAAATTCTTGAAGCATATCACTAAGGTTAAAACTAGCAATAACCTTTGATTTAAGAGAGCCTCCAAAAGTGTGTTGTATAAACGTCGTTTCTTGCAATCTTGGATCAACCACTTTCTCTCCACCCAAGCCCTCCAAACATATAGATTGCATTGAAGTAACTAGAAGCCTGGATATAAGAATCCCATCAGCAGTGCATTATGAAAAAGACCCAGAATAGAAGTGTTCACAGTTTTACTGCTCCTAGATAGACTATTAATAAAACATGGCATAATCTTCCAAACCGAATCATTACAGTTATCACACCTTAAAAATTCATGTGCATCCTCCTGGCTTCCGTCACCCATATGGCGATTAATATGCCGCATCTGTGAGAGAATTCTACCAGGAGATGCAGGACCTCCACTTTGTCTTAACATCTTCACATGTTGCTCAAGCTCACACATAAGACACCAGTTTTTCGTGCAACCTAGCATTCAGTTAATGGACAAATAAAATTAGTGATGCAGCAAAGTGATGCATCAATTGCAAAAAAAGATCAGTGCCACAAATTGATGAGATAAGACTAAAGTACAAGTTCTGGAATGCAATCTCCGGAGCAAATAGCTTGTCAACGGCTTTGTGTAGGTCAAGCACTGCAACACGGCATTAGCATAACAACTGCAAAGAGAGAAAAGAATCAACTGCATAATGTGCTAAGAGATTGTAATAGGCCTCTGGTATCACTAAGCATCATCTCAAGCACTGTCTTCCTTCTATAGAAAACTATGAGATTTGAGATCTGACAAAGAGAGGTGAACTCTAGCACTTGTTCATTGTTTGATTGTTTGCATTAAATTCATCGCAGTAAGATGTTTATTCCACTTCTTAATGTGTCAATAACACAAAGATCTGAAAAGGCACCTGTTCCCACAATTTATGAGACCTGTAGGTGATATGTCGTACACTCCATACTCAAAAAGCTTCAAAAAGTCATCATAAGGGAACAGCATCTGAGAAATTGTAATCAAACATCAGCAAAAATCCTTCAATTCATGAATTTCATATTCAGAAGAAAATGTGCGAATTGTGAACTAGTGTAATTTCGGAAAGGAACCGAAGCAAACAGATAACCTTTAGTTTCTTATGCCTTTGACCATTGGCTTCCGAGGTCTCTTGTCTGGCAAGCTTTGATGGCTTCCTTAGACCAATCATCTTCATGATTCCCATGCTTGTAGCCCCATTGCTCCCTTGTGTAATCTCCTTGACTCCACCAACTTCTGCATTAAAAGGGAGGGATAAATACGAGGAACCGATTGCACCTTAAACTAGAAAAGTTACTCATGAAACATTCAAGACTCACCCACAACTTGTCCCTTCCTCTCCATTTCTGAGCCTGGTTGTTCTCTTGACATCTTCACTGAGGACTTATGTGATTTATGAACTTTGGCTCCAGAAGGATTTAACGCAGTTTTTGATCTAATGCTTCTCGTCGTAGAAATCACTGACGAATTGCAATTCGACTCTACTGTTTGGTCCTTAGAACCATGACTGTCCATGTCAAAGCTTTCTCTAGCTGACAGTAAGTCTGATTCAACTATACAATGATTTGAAGAATCAACATTATTAAAGCCATCAGAGACGTTCATATTGTGTTTGCTGTGACTTTCATCCAAAGGCAACAATCCACCATCTTTAATCTGCAAGAAACAGCTTTGTTCTCAGAAATATAGTAGTTTTTGGAACGAAAACTCACAAGTATAAAGACAAAAAACTGATAAGAACCTTATGCTTTATACGCCCATCCCTATCGGACAAATTGGAACAACTAATGCTACTTACGGAAGCTCCTTCTGTAGAACATGGCAAAATTTCCTCATCCCTTCTTAACTTAGATTTGCGAGAAACCCTCCTATCTATGGATCTTTTCTCTGTAATAGAAACTCCAGGAGTGTCATTTGAGATACAGGAATCTGCAGAGCCACTAGAAGTATGGGTCCAATCATCAGTACACTGAGAAATCATCCTTCCACTTCCTGGGAAAAGTTCATGCATAGACTCTTCTACTGGTGCAGCTATATGAGATGAATCGCTGCTGGTATCTAGTTGATGGCACTCATGTTTGTGAACATGCCTCCAGTGAATTATCTGACACTTGCCAGAACTGCAAACATATTCAGAGTTTCAAATGAAAGTAGATATTTCAGTTTGCCATATAAAATGCATAACTAAGAACTTTTAATAAGAACATGCCCCTTTTATACGTATCCTGGTGAGCTGTTTCCTTTACAACTTGTAAAAGTTGCTAGGGTAAGTGAATTACGGAATTACATTTGACTTAAATATTATGTTTACTCAAGATTAGGTATAAAAAGTAATCGGACAAGTTGCAAAGATATTCGGTATGTATAGTCTTCTTAATAGTTGGGCTTTGGTTTTGTTCCTGAACAGTAAGGCACATTCAGATAGCACAGCTTGAGAAAAAGGCTTAGTGGATTGTTATACAAATCTGCAATACAGTATGTGGCTTCTTTCATGAGGGTCTAATCAGAGGTCCTTTGGGCCATTGAGTGATCTACCTTGGTCACGAAGGGCTTCTCCATTTCTGTTAGCAATGTAACTGCTTGTTAATTCCTGTTTATGCACAACCTAAAGATCATACGTTTTATTTTCGCTAATAGAGCAAGGAGAAAAATGTGCCTTCCGTCCCCAAGACATCAAGTTGTGTTTTAGGGGTAGTCTAAGTCTATACTAGTTAAGGGTTTTAATTGATGATGAAACATGTTTTTTGCATATAATTAAAATCATTTCAGTCTGTGACCAGAAAAAGTTATTAGAATGAGTGTTCTAAAACTGCAAAAAGATAAAATATAGGCATTAGACTCTTTTGAATGTTCTAGAAATGCAAAGAACTAATATATGTATATATGTGTGCGTATATATTATAATCATAGCATCAGTTTTTAATTTAACAGTGTATTTCCAAGCTGTCGCTTTCATAAGACTGCAACCTTAAAGAACAAGGTCACCTATAATAAAATATCATGTTTGTAAATAACATATACATTACAATTCTAACCATAGCTTCGCAAATATTTAATTGATTTGAAACTATGAAGTATCCTTCCACTTCCTATTCCTACAACTTGCATCAGTAAATGAATGTGTCATTATCCAAATAGGAGATTGAACGTACCAGTATCGAACAGCCTTGCACTGAGAACAGCGTGTTGTAGCAGGACTAGAGCACCTAGCACACGCGTGAATTACATTATTTGAAGTGGAGTGTGGTACGAGGGGTACGACGACACTAGCTGCAGCCATGGATTCTGCCCTAATAGCTTCTTCAGCAGCCAAATGAGCCAGCAAACTTATCCTCTCTTTTCTCTTTGTATCCTCACTCCATTTTCCTAGTAAGATATAAATTACTAAAGGCAGCACTACCAAGACCAGAAGCAGGGCAAGAAAATCAGTTTCTCTTGGCTGAAGCATGTCCCCACCAGCAAACTCATGTCCAATTTCCTAGGCGTTCAGAAGGTTTATCTTCTTCAACTAAGATCTCTGAAAGGAATAACATCGAATCTTGATAGATGAATCACGCTTTGCGGTTTTACTGTTTTCCTCATAGTCAACAATCCGAGCAAATCTGCAAGGAAAACAGGAAACATTATTGCTTCCAGAAACATTATTTACAATTTGAATCATTCTTGAAGGTAATAAGGCTAAGTCTGTGCTCATCAGAATTACAACTTTAGAAAGCAACTTCTAGATTTTTTTTCGAACTAAAGGTGGACTATGCCAGCTCTACTTTACTTTTATCTTTATATCCTGAAAACTCGTTAGAATTTGAATATGAAATAATCTGTCAAACAAGAGATTTCCGTTCTATGGTTAAAATGGTACAACAAGTTATTACCTTATACAGATATAACTATATAGGATAGCTAACAGATACTATTGGTGTAAAACATAGACCTAACACCCCCAACACAACCACACCTGCTTTACATGCATAGAAAAGACATAAATGCTGAATTCCTCTACCATGGCCATGTACTTCATCCACATAAACAGAGATCGCGCTAGATCATGTTGAATCATGAAAGTCACCAAATTGTCTGATAAGTGAAAAACAATGCATTGACTTTTTAAATACATCGCCTCTGTCTAGCATACTAGATATCTCATCACCTAAGTCCTGACCTAGCTCAATAACAAAGTGCAAGTCAATGATTTTGAGAACTTGATAGAAGCTTCCATATACTGCCTAATTGATGGACAAAAAAAGTACAAAACCATATTAGGAGAGAATTCATTAGTAGGTAATGGGTGCAATAATAGTCAACGGCAGAGTAAAATACATAATCAATCTTCCTTATCTTGTTGAAAAAATTATGTTAATTGGTCATGACAATTTTAAAAACAAGTTCACAAGTTTGAAGATTAAAAGAAGTATTATATGTATAGTTTATGTTAACTTTTTAGGGATGAGACAATTAATGTGAATTGAGAGTTCAAAAGCTAAAAACACATTTGTTGATGCTTTTCCAAACCATTTAGACCTATATGACTAAATAGGCAAAGTACGACAAATAAATATCCACTTCTATTTTATTTATCAAGGGACGGTTAAGATGCGACCAAAACTTGACTTGGGAAGTCTTATTTTGTTTCCCTCGATGGTAGGAGTTTTAGTGCTAACTAAGCAACCTCTCTTTCTTACATGTCAAAAAGAAAAGGGTTCCAATGCATAAATGAGTGAGAACACATTCAGATGACATGGAATATATCACCTCGGTCCAAAACCAAAAGGCGTCTCAGTGATTTTAAGACCATTTGGAAACATGTGATATTGGTGACGATCTGACCAAATTAAGTGTTGTCAGTACTCCTTTAAAAGCTCAATGGAACATCATCGATCTCGACAAAAACACAGAGACAAGGAACAAGACGCAATATTACCTGTGTCCACACTCTTTTAAAGCTCTACAAGTTCTCGTAAAATCACGACAAACAAAGATTATCTCTTTACGTATCTCATGTTTACAACTTGTGAAATAGGTTATGAATATGAGTCAATAAAATACGTGACGGTATCATAGCTTTCCATTAAGGGTACATTGGAGAGCAATGTTCTGAATCCCATTCATATAAAGTTCATTTGATTCCCCTCTCTAGCGGAGAAAATCAGCTTAACTGCTTGTATTGGTACAACAAAAACAATTTACAGTAGACCCATAAATAACTCCCAAAACTTTATAACAAACTAACAATTAACTAAACATACACATACGTTCACTATATGAGTCGAAAAACGGTGAATAGACTAAAAATATGCTCAATAATAAAAATGTGCTTAAAACGTAGAGGGTTTTTTTTGTATTGTCTAACTACTAAAAAGGTTCACACCTCTAGTTGCAGATCTGTGTCATGTGTCCAATACTGCAATACCGTTACACCATCCTCGTTTATTTTCTTATGAGATTTGGCTTCTTATGTTACTTTAGACTGGATAATTTGGTCAAAGTTCGCCGAGGTTTGTTTGCTTGTTTCTTGGTTTGCCAATCTGTTAAGAGTACAACAAGTACAATTTCTAATTCTATCTTTTCTCTTGGTTTTTCTCTAATCGAAATGTTTGAATCCTAGGATTGTGAGTCTATATATAAACCTACGTACAGATTTAATGAAAATGTGCAAACACTATTTCTCTTTGATTCTATGAGCCTCATCCGTTTTCCTTACGGGATTGTGGCTTGTTCTGCAGGATCAGAATCGTAGAATCATACCCTGAACCATAAGATTCTACAATTCTCTAAGATTTTTAGTAATTAATGCCATGGCTACTCAAATGTTGTCCGTTGTCAACTTTCAACATATAGGGAAATGTGAATTCATTTTCTCGGAACCTCACATCCCATTTTAACTGATAATTTGAGAGGCTAAAAGTGTAAATCATAGAGCAAAATTATGTGTTTGCTCAAAGATGAGTTGACCACAATCTTGATAGTAATAAGAGAATTTGTTTCAGATTGTGGGCATGATCTACACGTGGAGAGAAACTTTAGTTGTCTCTCATGGAAAGCAATACAATATATTATGTCAACCCTTAATCTACGAGTACGTTGCATAAAAGCAGCTCGGGTTGGGTTGATAGCACCTAAAAAGCCAAGTGTCCAATAAATTTTGCGCTCATTATCCACTTTGAAAATATTCAAAAGGTCAATCTGAAGCATATGGGATAGTAGGATTCCACAAGTACAATTGGGATTCTACATGGGATTCAATGAGTTAGGGAATTTACATGGGATCGACATCGGCTATGCCTTGAAAGATTGTAGAATCGTAGGATCACAATCGGGATATTGAAAACCATGGTATCTACTAAATAAACCTTAATTTGGATAGCACATCTCCACTTGGACGTTAAATAAACTCCTTAAAACTTAAGAAACTAAGTATTTCTTTGTATGGATCAATTTTCAATTATAACTCCATAAACCGATCAACAAACACATCTTGTATTTTAGCCATAATGGAAGTTGCTCAACATATTTATTCACGTAAAGAAACTAGCGGAATTGCTCATCTTTTCTTGAAACTTCTCCGCAGATTGACTAACTGATAGCAACATAGTTTATGCATTAATCATGCAAACTACATTGGCTCTAGCAGCTCACATGACACATCAAATAACGCAGTTCTTTGATAAGAATATATTATGCAAAGAACATGCTTGTGGACAATCCTTTACACCAACATCATTCAGTTTCCATAAATGATGTGATACATGGCATTGGGTAAATCATTAAACCCTTCCATCTCTTACTAAATTACAAAATTTTCAAGTGAATCGTGCCCAGTTTGTAAGCAGCAATTTCACAAAAAGAGTATCATCATACTATCTTATCCATAGAGTAACTTTTGTCCGTTACAGACAGCCTTCCATTGGAATGTGCCACTTCAATAAGCGAACGGCCAAACTGATGGCCAAGGGTTGACATCGAGAAGCCAAACATTCGTCGTGTAAGGTCTTGGGCATGATACGCAGTTGCGCTTCTAAAAGTGTATTGGGTGAGAAACCTAGTGACAAAATTCAAGGAAACTGAAATAGGTAAAATTTCTTTGTAATTCGTGCATAAAACTCTGCTCACCTGATTAGTTATGGTTATGAGCTTACTTCCAAAATTATTATTTCATTGTATTGGAGTTTTGTGAATCTTCGTCAATAAGCGGCGAGAACCGACAACGAGGTGCCAAAACTTCCCATTGATATTAGCTCCTAGGGAATATATAAGCTGAGGAGCATCAAATACATATATTGAACTGCTCAAGGAAATTGAAGGAAGTACTTTGTTCATACAGTTGACGCATTGAATTCTATTCAAGAGGTTAAATATGGCACAATTGCTTTGTTCCACTGAAGCTCTTCGAACAGGGTTGTGAGTGCTTCTATATGATTAGGTCGTAATCATGATCACTAGATATGATTTCACTGATTAAATGAAATAAATGATTTTATTTTGATGACTGGACCTCAATTTTTAACTTATTTTGGCAATAGCCCAATTTCCAGTCAATTACACCCATTTGGTCATGTCATCTAGGAAGTGCACATGACTAGTATTTGGTATTTGTCTCTCTGAGCTCACTCTAAAAGAGAGATGCTAGGTCATGAGACGAGGTCAAATAAAAATCGGGTTACTACGGTTCGGCCATCCATTTAATGGATAGTATGAGTTTCAAGTTGTTCCAACGTTGACTCTTGATTTTTCTTCTATTCTATTCTTCAGTTTTGTTTAGCAAGTTGCTTGGACATGCACAATATCACAATAACTTATATTAAGACTCTACATCAATAGGCTTTGTGGGATAATGCCACAATCAGTGATGATTGATTAATTTGCAAATTGCAACACATAGTGATAATTGATTTATCCATGCTCCGCTAGGAGTTGGAAAAGAGGCTTCATCTTGTCAGTACTTTGTCTATCAATCCCGGCAGGTAAATGATAAATATTTACTGCAAGTCTATGGTTGATGAAAGAAGGGGAAAGGAAGATTACCCATTGGTCGATGCACAAATAAAAGGCATTTACCTCCCCCAAATTACATGAACTTAATTAAGTGTTATTTGTTTGATTTCATTATCTATCAAATGGTTCCGGATGATATAATATAGGTTCAGCAAATATAGAACAAGTTAAATAACGGTGTGCCGCACACTTCTACACAAGTGAGTACAGTCAGCGCCTTAAAAGGACATGATCCCCTATGCCAGCTATAACCTGAACTCTCTACGCAAAGTGATCCCAACCCAGCCCTAATACCTTTCCACAGCAAACACCAAAAGGACCAACAACATTATTGGACAGCCAACTGTCTCTCACAGAGCCAAACCTAGCACAACGGTATGACTGATACTCCATGAAACCATAGCATCACTATCTCTACTGTTACAGTGATCACAATCACTTTATGAAACATCCATCTATCTTATATCTCTTGATATCTTCGACCATCTGAATAGTGTGAAATCACTAAACATGCCGACAAATGTGTCCTTTTCATATGGAACAAGTAAAATGACGAAATCAGTAAACCACCTTATTATTTCCTATTCTAACGCATTCAGCAGCCGCATTCTGTCAGGTATTGAATTGCAAAAAGACATCACGTCCCATTGACACGTAAGTTTTATCAATTTGAGAGACGAAATGGCTAGTTATTACTTGAACATTAAAATATGACAGTGCCACGCCAATGGGCCAACAACACGGAAACGGAGCATTAACAGAGCAAGGTACCAAAAAGTATGATGGAGGGGCAGGACTTGTACCCAAGATGTGTAATAAGTTTCATACAAGATCAATTACCACTTTCATATGTCACCCTAAATCAAGATCAACCAAGATGTGTAATAAGTTTCATACAAGCATCAATTGCCCTTAGATGATGTCTGTCAAGGTCATACCCAATGAAGTGCCCTTGTTTCTTACCATTCGCATTGTGAACCAAGTTTGAATCACCATGATCACTGTTCCAATCACGACATTGAACTGTCTTAGGGAAATGCTCCATCCCAATGTTAACCAATTGCGAACATTGTTCCAAAATCTCAAGGCACAATGCTTAGCAAAGAGCTCAAGCACTTACAATACTCTATTACAATGAAAAACAACCACTTTGAAGCAGTGGAACCTGAACAAATGTTATTGTTCCTTCAGATTTTAACCATTCACAATCATTTCCTTACATTGGTAGCCAGATGGGTTATTAGACTA
This sequence comes from Linanthus parryae, assembly GCA_023055425.1. NCBI lineage: Eukaryota > Viridiplantae > Streptophyta > Magnoliopsida > Ericales > Polemoniaceae > Linanthus > Linanthus parryae. Next base: position 45,309,315 of record JALGPY010000009.1, read on the forward strand.
TTAGTCAAACTAAAACTAGAACTTCATTCACAGCTACTTTCCTACCATGATTATAGAATTCTTGAGGCAAACCCCTCCAATTAAACCTAAACCTAATAAATCTTCACCAAGACTGCTTAACACATGCATCATTTCAGCCCAAGATTCAGCAAGAAAATCAAATGAAGTCACAAACCAATTAGGCAAATTAAGAGTTCAGCAGAAACCCAACAAAGAAAAATGAAATTTTTCAACAAAATCCAACATTTATATAGGGCACAATGTGGGGGAAAGAAGCAAACTCCAAGAAAGTCCTAATTGCCAGAAATAGCAAACCCAAGGAGAGAAGAACTCCTTCAGATTTCGAATCTGTACCATTGAAACCCAAGTGAAATCAAGCAATTGCAGGGTCCAAGATTCGATTTTTACAAGTACCCACAAACCAATTAAGCACACAGAAATAGCAAAAATCGAATGGAGATTTGTTGGGTGTTCCCAATTCGTACCTTTTTATTACACCATGACGAAGAAAACCCAGAAAGAATAAACACTACTTTACCCTTCCTTCTACTACCCAACAAGAGATTCTTTGTTTCGTCAGATGGCAAGAAGACCACAGTCCACTCTCTCTCTCTCTCTCTCTCTTGAGGAGCTTCTGCTACATTTGCTTGCTCACTTCACACTTCGCACACACCCTCTTTCTTCTCTCTCTAATTTTACTTAACTTTTTCAAGATTTGGGAAAATCTATTCTCTGAGTACACTCGTACGTTAAACATCATACCCCCCTGAAATCACATCTATCGACTAGGCATGCTGTGATTGGATGTGAACTGTCACGTGGGTCCGGGGTTGGAATTTTCGATCTGGGCCGTTAGATGTGTGGAATTTGGGATATACGCAAATGGGGGAACAGTAGGATAGTACTGTCCTTGCCTGAATGTGGATTTATTTTATTTTATTTTTATTTGTATTTACCGTACTATTTATCGAAGTATCAAATACCACTCTGTTTCTGTTCTTTAACCTCATCTGACTTTAACCACTATTCACTATGTCACTTTGACCCGGTGATTAGAGTATCAAAATGATGCAATTTTTTGATAATTTTTTCACGGTGTTGTAGAGTTAAAGTTCTCCTATAACACGGTGAGAAAATTATTAAAAAACTGCATCGTTTAGATGTCCAAATTGCCCTGTCAAAGTGACGCAGATAAGAGTCAAAAAGACATGATGGGGCTAAAGAGGAAAGGCGGAGTGGTAGCTAATTGCAATCCCCTCAAAAAAATAGCTAATTGCATTCGTTGTCCTAGACGTTCGAGCCTTGGACCTCATGCAGGGGCTTCAAATGCTATTTGAGAAATAGTAGATGATTTGATTAGTCCACTACTAATCCACTAATAGTATATTTTATTAATTTTCTCACAGGTCCTTTTTTGTAGGGAATTTCAGTTTTAATCATGGTCATCAGGCCTTTGTGCGCACCTCGACAAATTCATGGATATACTTACTAACGACTCAAGTTCAGGGAAGAAATCGCATTTTATGTCTCATTTTCGTTCGCCATGTCTACCGTTGGAGCCCGCTGCAATTGTGACTCCTCTCTCCCCGACGGCAAACATTCTATTTCATTCTCGCCATTGCAGCCATCCTCTCGCTCACATAAAAAATTCTCTCACTGCGACGGCGATTTTTCTCGCCGTGATATCAATTTTTCTGTTTGTCCTTGTCGCGACGGCACGCTTGTCGTCTGCTCTTTGGCTCATTTTCCAATATTTATTTGCAATTGCATTGCGAGATCCTCAAGCTCTTTGAATGAGCTTCTCGTGATGGTTAAGTGCGTATTAATGCACGGGGGTTGATCACACTCTGCATTCCCCTTCATGCTCCATAAGAAAATGTCGTGAGCTCCATTGTACCATTTAAAGACATACAAACTTCTTCCTCGGAGCAATTAGCGACTCAATTATAAATAAATTCTCTTGTCGTTTTTACTCTTCTTTTTTAGTTTTTAATAAAATAACGAACGCAAGCACCTTTAACATGAGAAAGATTGAGTTTCCTCCCAATGAGCGCTTGTAATTTAATGGCAGCAACCCGACAAAGTTACCTTACAGATGATTGGAGAGTGATTTAACTTTCTGAATTCTTATTTGCGCTTCAAAAAGTGTTAGTGCTGAAGGAAATCCTTGGAGAGAAGATCAATGAGTATGTTGTGAGTGACTTGGCCAGCAAACTTCTCAACTATGAGAATGAGAATCCACCACCTACAAATACAATTCCACATTAACCTCCTTGAAAGAACTGTGCTCTCTAGTCCACAAAGCAGCAAGAAGTGATCATTTAGGAGCATGAATCAGAAGATATGTCATAACAGAAATTCTCTCTGCTCACTTGAAGCTTCATAAAGTTCCTCAAGAAGAAGTAAGCAGGAAAGCTACCATCTTCCACAAGTAGATCATCTTGAAGAAGATAGCAGATGTGCATTGGATCATCAGGATCTCCCTACCAAGAATATGTGAAGCCTATGAAGTGCTTCAACTGTGGAAAGATAGGACATGTGGCAAGAGAGTGTCCAAGCTAGGCAAGGGAAATAGTGGCGACCCTTGAATATAAGTATGCACCAAATGAGGACTGGAAAGATGAGCCAGAAGCTGAGGAAGAACATGAACAAAAGTAGGTGAGTTGTGCGTTGTTTAAGTTACATAATTCCATTAACAGCTCACCACATATAGGAAAGCGTTATTGTGGTATAAAGCCGGTTGTTCGCAAAATGGATTTAAAAGACGAATCTCTAGATTAGTGTCACTTATGAGTCTCCTCGATATAGAGAAAAGTATCATGCTTTACTTAAACAAGTTAGATAATAGGAAACTCTTGACAAGGGGGTACTCTCCAATCTGAAGGAAAGTGTTGACACACTCACTGATACATAGGATGACATGAGCATGATTTCTTCTATGATTGATCACCTACACGTCAAAAGTAGATATTCTCGAAAAAATATTAATCAATTACAGACGAAACAACAGACTTCAACTCTCATTCTGGAGAATATTAATGTTCAAATTACAGAGTTCAATCATACTTCGTCTGAGATCAGGTCGAGTGAGTCCGGGTTTAGACTCCATGATCGTTCGGTTGATAACCGTAGTCACTAAGACAAAGCTAAAAACCTCATGAGTAAACATGTCATTGCTAAGGCTAAATCAGTCAAAATAAGAAAGAGGAAAACAAGAAGATTGTCTCTCCTTCTCCCTTAAGTTCTCAAACTTCACAGCCACTGGCCACGAAGAAGTCTAACATGAAAAAGATTGAGTTTCGTATCTTTTTGTTAAATTTCGTAGTTGTTTAGTTTTATGTGTCTTACAAAAAGCATGAGCCTCACATGATTCCTTGTTTACTTGCTTTAAAAGTTCTTTACGTTCTGATTTTCACTACATGCTTATGTGTTAATTAGAATTGTTTGTCGATATAATGTGACTGATCTTGGTTGTGTGATGTTACAGTTCGAGACTCTTCAGATCGACATGTACTAAATGACCTGAACTACTTGGTCCCCTCATTCCCATGTGCATCTCTCACTCTGACTCACTTTGTGTATCTTATGAAATTTGTGTTCCAAACTAGATGTTATCTTGTGGAGTACAATATACGTCATTGTCTTCTTCCGTAAGCTCTGACGTAGTACTCTCTAGGTACTTGTATGCTCCAATATTGTTTAGTATGGCATGCCTATTGTGTTTTATGGTAGTACTATTCATTTTGTAGGTAAGCATACAAGTGGCATCTTTGCAGTTTTCATACCCTCTCATTAGATTGAGAGATTCTGTAAGACAAGGGGTAAAACTCGTGTAATTGCTCCACACGTTTTCCTCTGCCTCCAAGATACTAGCTTGGAAGATCATGGAACAAGGAGTATCTATTACTCTCTGAACTCACTGGGATATCAAGGCTTCATCAGACTATAACTCATTGTTTTCTAGACTAAAATTACCATGCAGGAGAATACAATAGAGATAGATGCCATTGTAGGCATGTCATATCAGTTGAAATGCCACAAATTTGTTGAGGTGATGTTTGCCCTGAACCTCACAAATTCGTGTGACACATAGTGAAGACTGGAATACCTTCGGTTGGGGTTCTGGAAATTTTCCGCTTTAGAGAACTCATAAAAGCTGTTGCAGCAACACTCTCGTTGGGTAGACGAAAATCCAACATGAGTGTCTCAGAGTATTTGCTCGTGCTCTTAATTGGTATGTCCTAGAACACGTGTAACTGTAAGCTGAGCTCATGTAGGTTTCTTCACCTATTTAAGTAGGATACTTCTCTCGCTGAAATCGTATGTACAATCTCACGTGATTCACATCTAAATAGCCTATATGTAATGATTTGCTATGATATAGTCAAAATCCATGTGTAGGAGATTTACCATATTTGGTATCATGTCATGAATATCTGCTTGGATTTATAAGTTTGAATAGGAGTTCAGGTGTTCTCTGCATCCGTTCATGTTGGGATTTGGCTCAAGTGAGTTTGTCTGAGTGAGATGCAAAAGAGGACTAAAATATAGTTGTTCTATCCAGATGTGTAGGTTGATCATTATGAAGTCAACATAGTTTGCTTATTCTCTGATACTGGAGTCTTGTCTCGTCTGTTACTTTGGTTTGGTTTTCTTGTTTTGTGCCTTTAGAGTCCAGAAGTAGGAAACTTTTGCTTGATTTGAGGCTCGGATGGTAAATGAATTAGAATGATTAGGTACCCCTGCATTCGCATGTCCCAAAAGCGTTATGGACCATATAAATGCTTTACATATAATAAGTACGTTGAGACTGATTGCTTATAGGTGCCCGGAACCTGCTGGTGGTAAAGAGCACATATCACTCGGAATCAATTTCAAAAGATGTAATGCGGACCGAATTAGTTTCTTATAGGATCTGTCATGACCCACAGGCATTATGGACCACGTAGTGCCTGGACTCTAATTCGTTGGGCCATTATTTCGAAGACCATCTGTGTATACAAGAAACTCTAGGTTTCTTTGCCTAGGAACCTTCATAGAACGTTTCTTCTCCGTGAAAGTTCCCTAGGTTCAAATTGTTAGCCAAGAGACTACCTAGTAAACCTAAATTACCACTTTAAGTTTAAAACCAACTCAAAGTAAGCAGCCTGTGGCTATAGAACATTCCATGTGTTCCAGGATTTGTTCTATCAATCTAGGATAACCTTATAGACATAGGTTACACAGACTTTTTCAACCTATAACCAGCCAAACCTATCTCCTGAGATATGCCAATCCTCTAACCGTAGGTTCAAGCTGAGTCCTTTTCCCGTCTCGGTTTTTCGTTGATTTCTTCCAAAAATGGGTTTTTATGCATATGCACGGGGTGGGAAAAGATGTGTTATATGAAAAGAAAATTAATTTAAAAGAAAAAAGGGGATATCTCTTGTTGACTTACCGAGTATTGTGACTGCCACTGACTTCTTTCATAAGCTTTGACGGTGTACATTTAGACTGATGTCTACTTGTACATTTTGCAACTTGAAACTGAATGAAAACCTTCAAAATATAACTTAAAATTCATCGTTTTCACAAAAAATATAATTTTTATTTTTTTTCTTTGCCAGGAATTTCAATGGTTAGAAAATTTCTTTTTCCCAACCTTTACTTTCGTCGCATCATGTGTAGAGTTATGCTAAGGCTGAAGTAATGTCCTGAAATTTCAGAAATTCCTTTTTATGAACTTAAATTTCTCATAAGGGTATATCTGCACTTCATTTATTGTGCTAGCTGGAAGGAGTTCCTCAGTGCCTATATTATTATATTGTGTAAAACTTGTGGATGCATATTTAGATATGTGGTAGGCTTTTATGTTGAGATCACTTTAATACGACACGGTTGCTTTGGCCTAAGTGAATTCATGGGGCGTGTCTCACTATCCCTTACGGTGGTCGTATGAGAAAATCCAAAAAAGCCTGCACTCTCAGTCTTACTACATGAAGTCTTGTCTCCTTTGGCAAGGATAATTTGCTTCTGATTCAATCAAGGCTGAGAGAATTGAAATTAGAATCTCGCGTGTTATAATATACGTAGGGTCTCAAAAGGCCTAGTTTAGCAGAGGCTCAAATATTCATCAAGAAAGAACACAAAAATTGGACTTGATTCAAGTGTTTTCTAGCTTCCAGTTGGACTCTCTGAAGTCGAGAACGTGCCCTTAGGAGCCTTAAGTTTAAAATCTTTATTTTCTTTATTTTTAAGAATAAAAGTGTTTCAGTATGTAAGCCTTAGTATGTCTTTGCATATGATCAACTTCTACCAAACAGAATTATGTATCTGTTTGTATTCTCGGCATAGACATTCTTTCTGATCAAAGGATTTTTCTACACACTCTCGACTTTATTCTTTGTGAAATTGTAGAGAATTAAGTAGTCTTTTGGCTATCCATGATTTTTCACAAAGAAAGAATTTCCCTCCAGCGAATATTTCTATTTCATGAAGGATCTGTATTGAAGAAAAATTATTTTTAACAAAAGATTTCGAGAAAATCTAAAAATTAATTTTTCTTTACTCCCTAGCATGTGGTTTTGTTTTATCTAGGTAGAGTATTTTTTTTTTTTTTTTTTTTTGTAGAATATTGTCAAATACTAGCAACTTTTTCACAATTTTCTAGGTTTTTCCATTTAAAATTGATTTTGCTTCTTAATAGAGATTTTTTTTCCTCCTCGTAGTTTAAGCCCGAAATTTCGATTTTTATGTGGTATATTTTTAATATATTTGCATATTTTTAGTTCGGTTAGACTTATATCCTTACCAAATGCTAGATTTAACATAGATTTAATGTCCTACTTGGAGTTAAATTTTAGGAATCTAGAATTTCTAGGAATATTTTCATACATAGAATTTGAGTTTTGGTAGGATTGAGATCCCAAGTTTGTGTCAAAATGTTGGAAAACCATATCCCAACACCTAAGAAATCTAGGGTTTCGCATCTACCAAGTTAGAGAACCCTAAGAAAAACCTACTAAAGAGAGCACAGCCTCCCATGTGACCCGTCGGCCTCCCTTTCTCTAGGCTCAATCTCTTTTCTTCTTCTCTCCTTTGGTTCTTTGTAGTTCTCATGGCTCCTTCCAAAACACTGTATGATGTCTTCTCTTTCAAATCCAAGGACTGTCTACGTGTTTTAGGAATCTATGTCAAGGGTCCTGGCTCTAGAGAGACAATAGAAGAACTGTTGGTTGTAACTAAGTTTCGTAAGTTTACGTTCTCAATGTTTATTGGTTCCCAAGGTGATGGATATGATCAATGTTCCTCGTTTTCATGATACCTGCTCGAAGTGAAAAGGCTCGTTCCTTTGTGGTGCAAGAAGAATTTAGGAGTGAAGTTCCTTCGTTTGAGCCAGTTTCCCAAATAAATTGGAGCACATCGCTATTATTCTGTTGAGCCTTCACTTTTCAAACTGGTCGATGGCTATAAGGAAGAAGTCTTGAATAGTATACGCCTAGCCACTAAGGATGATAAGACTTCTCTCAAATCAGATGATTTATTTTATGGTGACAAACATTGGTAGCATGTCTCGATATGTTATTTTCCGTAGTTCTGTTTATTTTATTTGGATATTTAGCTCTTTGTCAGTTTTTTTCAATTAAATAAATAGTCATTTTTTCTATTTCGTGTGAAAAATAGGAGTAGTAGTTTTGAATTTAGATATGTAGAAGCATTGTTTCAATTTTGCTGAAATGTGGAATAAAAGTTTATGTTTTGTTAATATGATTCATTTTTTGATTATTGTAATTGTATCTCATGATGTTTCCAATTGATTATGATTCATCTGATGTTTATTCACATTACTTATTAGTTGGTGTATGTTGTTTTATTTCGTATGCTATCCGCTACTTTAACTATGTTGATTTATTGATTTATAGATCTAAAGAATTTATCGTTCATATCTTAAATTTTTTGCATTCTATATGAATATGAGAAACAAACAAGTATTGTCCATCATAGATATATTAATTGGTATTATGTATACATGCTATTAGTATCTTACATACTTGCTATTTTTCTTATATTTTTTTGTTACAAAGCATATTACACTTGATCATTTGTACGTAGTGTTTGACATGCAGGATTTAGAAAAAGAACAATGATGAATGTGACAAGCTTTGAAGACAAAGTGAATTTATTCCTAGTTGACAAAGATTGGAGCCTTCATGGTGGAGCAAGATGGTGCAGAAAGATGAAGACTAGTATAATTTGTTTTTCTCTAGAAATTCAAAATAAGATTTCATCCTTGAATTGACAAAGGGGGATATTGAAACATGATGAGTCATAATGTGTTCAATCTAGGATCCCACAATGTTTATAAGTGTTTGTCAGGAATAAAATAACTCCGATCATGTAGTGCATTGTATCAGAATATTATAAATGATCCGGCTCTCTTCATTTAGATACTCTGTGATGCTAACACATGTTCTTACATGCAATTCAGGCTCCTTGAATCTACTTATGCAATAAATCACCAGAAATCGTCAGTTTGTTATCCTTGGGTTGCAGAAATATTATTATAAGTTTCTTAGTCATTTTTAGGTCTAGGATTATTCATGTAGCATCAATTCATGTGTCTTTGGACTAAATTGTCAACATTGCAAAAGACAAAAAAGCCAAAGAGCGACACAAAACCCTCTCTGGCACGCCCAAGGGTTCGCACATGTCCCTAGGTGGCTGTGCGCAGCCTAGGAGTGGTCAGTCATTCAGTTATTCTTCTTAGAGTTTCTTTAGGATTTCTTTCATTGTCTTCAAAGTAAAGAGAGTTTAATTAGGAATAAAATATATCTCCTATCTAAATAATATATTTAGTGATGATGATCACAATAAGATGTATTTAACTATTAAAGCTCTTTTATAAACTTAACCAGTTTTCTATTTAAATTTAATTTGAAGAGTTTCAGTATGAATTAAATAGAGTAAACGAAGAGTGTCAGGCGAATCCAGGAGAAGGAGCAGGGCAGAGCACAGGATTGACCCCAGAGATGGAGAAGAAAGATGATGGACCTCTTGATGATTAGCTGCAAACTTGGCTGTCTTTCGTTTAAGTTTATGTTTGAAAATGATATATATGGTTTATGGTAGTTGGGGGTTTTGTTTTGGAGTGGTAGTTTAGCTCCCTTTCTTTGGTAGTGGTGTTGCTGTTTTATTTTCTAGCTTTTGGTACTTGTATGATGAACTTGTGTAAACATTGGGTTTTCTTCTATGATTTTCTCTATTTCCACAAAAATAATATAAAACACAGTAAATACAATTTCCATAAGAAATTCAGCAAAATGCTATATGTATTTCTTTAATTAATTTTGGCCATAACTAAATATTATTATTATTCTATTTTTTGAAATTATACTTTGAAGATTGATTTATATTGATTAGGAATCTTCCCATATGTATTAAGAAGAATACCCGCTACTTAATTTATTCTAAGCAAATTGAAATTATTTTTCTAAAAAGTGTACTTGTTATATATTAACTAATTTATTTAGAATCGAAAATTAAGAATGAATATTTCTTTATGGAAACTAGCTTTTCTTTATAAGTACACTGTTTTATTAATAATTGATAATTTTATAAATAAAATTTTGACTGTAATTTCTACGAGTCTAGATTCATAATTGGTTTTCTCTAGAACTCTCTTCCTTGGAAATCAATTAATCTCTTCTATAAAAATGGAGCTAGAGTTGAGAAAAACTTTATTTGAAAGCTTAGAAGCATTAGGTTAGTCTACCTACACATGAGAAAGAGATAGAGAGAGAGAGAGAGAGAGAGCAAGAGAGAGATATTTTCAAGGGTTCGACCACCAGCACAGGAGGGCCTCTGGCCGATAGTTCAGCTTCCCCTGGCCATAGTTCACCTTCCAGCCTTCTCCAGTGACGCTTCAGCTTCCCTCAGATTTGATTCAAGTATGAAGTTGTTGAATCTCTTCATGAATCAATTCAGGTAAGTCTGTACTTGTTTTTCATTGAGTCTTGGTATTAATCGTCTTCTATTTTTGACTAGAAAAATCGTCTTCTATTGATCTTGAACAAGTATTTTGTCAGTTTATTGAGTCTAAAATCGAGTTGTTTTTACATAGACTAAACCAAGTACTTTCTGTTTCTTCTTAGTTTGGTTTTGCGTCAGATATGTGTTTTAGACTGTCTCTTCTCTATTGACGTCTCATATAATCTGTACACTAGGATTTCTTTCTCAAACTCATCCTAGAGTCTATATTTTTTCCCAGATATGTTATCTTGAACTGTTGAATACTGATATTGTCATATCTGAAGTTGTTTCTTCTATCTAGGACGTGTAGAGTCAGCCATCGTCCAATCTAAGATTTTTTTTCTTGTATCTGTTAGGTCTACGATTCGTTTAGCGTTGTCTAGAGTCTCCTTTCCTACATGTACAGTTTGTGTCGCTTGTATCTATCTGAAAGAGTTGTTCACTCAAGAACAAAACATAGATAAAGTTGTTCACTTGACGTACTACCGGGGAAAATATCCTAGGTACACACATGTATTAGGTGCACCGTGTATCTCAGTGACTAGATCGAGGAGTTAGTATGCTACTGCAGACTAAATTCAAGCGAGACTTGAATTGCCACAAGCATGTGGTGCTACACAAGAGATCACATGAACTAGGCAGGAAAAATGTAATGTGGTGAGTAGCTGATCCGAGGGACAACCAATTATCAATCTTCTATCCGATGGTTTTTGAAATATAGTGTCTAGCCCTTGTTGGTGCTAGCAGAGTGGGTTTTGCTACTAATTGTCATTCTCAAGCGAAGAACACAGTGAACGTTTCCCCACGGTAAAAATCTTGTGTGTCGTGTCTTTTTTTTTCTTATAACTGATATTAATGTTACCTTCGTTCCATGTTTCAATTACTGCATCTTTTATATCTTTACACAGTTCTTGTTATTATAAAAGATATATTATTTTAGTTTAACTTATTATCCAATTTATTGTTTTGTCACACAAGAACCGTTCTGTTTTGGCACTATGATTGTAGTCTAACATTGTATCGCGTAATGCAGCGAATTGAGAGTGTATAGGAGGAGACGCACCTGTACTCGTGTGTATTATTGTCTGTGACTGTGATGTCCCCTACTTTTTTGATGTTCAAACACCCTTGTGTGTGTCCTCCCTATTGGTGTCACCTCCTATTAGGACTTAAACTTTCTTGGTACTTTTACTATTTAGTTATTGGATTTCACCTGATCAGCATTGGCAAGACACCCTACTAGGATAGTCATATTAGTTTTCCCTATTTATAGGTTACTATAGTTGAGTCAAACCCAGTTTATGATAGTTAATCTCTATCATACACTAGGTCTGCATATCATGCCTTGTAAGATTGATCAGTGTTGATACGACCATTCTTAGGTCTAGGACTCGTAGCCTTGTCTTGAGTATCATAGTTCTAGGTTGTTCGAGAATATTACCAGCAAGATTCTACAAAGTTGTTCACTTGGCGAACGAAGGTAAAAACGTCGTGTAGGGCAAGGTAAGCAAGCCTTAATGTCTCGAATGGATTGAAACAATACACAATCTATTTTAACTTTAATATGTGTTTGGATTTTCGTGTTCACGTATCTCTTTTCATATCAACAACAATTCAATAAGTCCAAATAATTTCAACAATAAGCCTGCTTAAAATTTTAAATTATTTCATATCGTTGTATACTCGTATCCAAATTTTGACATGAATGTGAATGAACATTGGCAGAGCAAGGATTTAGGAACAACCGAAGCAAAATTACATGTAAAGTCAACAATAGGGGGACTAGTGCAAGGATTCAGAACTAATTAGGGTATTTGGTATTACTAAAATGATACCATCTAAAAAGACTCCAAATAGAGGTTCTAGTGAAGTTTTTTAGAACTTAGAGGGGGTGGGGGGAGGGGGGGGGTTTCGCAAGTTCCACCCTTAGTCCTTGGAACTTCCGCCCTGTGAATGTATAACATTGTCATCAAAACTACAGTAAAAATTTTATAAATAAATGTTGATGAACTGATAGACTCGCTAAATGAATACTATTTTCCGATACTGACTTGAACAATGAGCTAAATGAATAACCAAGCCAAAGGCATTACGAATAACTTGTTTTGAATCATTGAATCTCCATGTAAATATAAATAAATAATTATTAAAATTCATACAATGTATATGTACAAAAAAATAATTATTTTCTAATTATTCGTGTTCATACAGGAAGTAATTTCTCCAGACAAAAAAATCTAAATTTTTTATTTTTTTTCTTGCGTAAAAATGCATCAATTGACTTTTTCTGGTGCAAACGGAACTTCTAGAATTCTCACAGTGTTGTAGCAGAAGTTACGTAGGTGATTACTGCTTGAAATAATTCTTTTTTGATGGCACATTAAATTTGTATTGGAGATTAGATACATTTCTTAGTCTCGAAGTATTCAATAATAAAATCTAATTAGTACATGGTGCATGTACCCAGCCTATATACTTATATGGTGCACGTGTCCCTAATATAAACTCCAAATATTTTATACCTAAATTCTTATTACTACACGACTTTTAATTAATCTATTTAAGTATGTGTACATTAAATATAAAATAATAAATTATATGATTTTTTACACGATCTAAATGAATGAAACGCCAATAAATAAAAAAAGTATAAAATACGATATAAAAAAATAAGAATCAGAAATGAATTACATATTTATTTCTAGTCTAAATGAATGACATATTTATTAATAAATAAATAACTTCACTAAATGAATATTTTTTCTAGTCTCGAGAGCATTTATTGTTCTCAAACTTCACTATATGATCAAATTTACGATATTTATATTTGAGTACATTCGCTTCACTTTGACTTCAATCTCGGAGCAAAAATGGGTGCTAGCTCAAGTGGTAAGAGCGTTGAAAAGCCCCTTCATTAGGTTATGAGTTCGAACCCAGTAGACGACACATGTAAGTCCAAAAGAAAATAAAAGAAAAAGTTGCATATTCCTTAATAATCCAATTTAAGTGCCAGTTGTGTGACCACAATCGGTCCGTCGTGGCCAGAGAATAATTTTTTGAGAAAGCCTATGGGTGGTTAGGGTTGGTTTCCACTTGCTCGTTGACTTTTTGTCTAGCTTTTTTTGCAGTTCGGTCAGTCAGTTATTCTTCTTAGAGGCTTTTTGAGATTAATTTCCTTGTCTTTCAAGTAAAGAGAATTTAATTAGAAATAAAATATATCTTCTATGAAATAATATATTTAGTGATAATGATCACAATAAGGTGTATTTACCTATTTAAACTATTTTATGAACTTAATCAGTTTTCTATTAAAAGTTAATTTGAAGAGTTTCAGTATAAATCAAACATAATATAGTAATTTTAATTTCCTTCGGCTAATTATTACTTGTTTTTCTTTAATTAACTTCGGCCATAACTAAATATTGTTATTACTATTTTTCAAAATTATACTTTAAAGACTGATTTATATTGATTACGAATTTTCTCATAATTATTAAAGAAGACTACTTGGCAGTTAAATTCTTCTAAGCAAATTGAAATTGTTTTTCTAAAAAATAAATTTATTATATATTAATTCATTTATTTAGAATTGGAAATTAAAAACGAACATTTCTTATGGAAATTAGCTTTTCTTTATAAGTAAACTGTTTTATTAATAATTGATTATTTTATAAATAAGAGTTTGACTTTAATTTAATTTCTATAAGTCTAGATTCATAATTGGTTTTCTCTAGAACTCTCTTCCTTGGAAATCAAGTAATCTCTTCTATAAAAATAGAGCTAGAGTTGAGAGAAAGCTAAGTTGAAAGCTTAGAAGCATTATGTTAGCTTCACTATACGTGAGAGAGCGAGAGAGAGAGAGAGAGAGAGAGAGAGAGAGAGAGAGAGAGAGAGAGAGAGAGAGATTCTCAAGGGTTTGACAACCAGCACAGGAGGGCCTCTGGTCGACAGTTTGCTTCCCCTAGCCACGGTTCAGCTTCCAGCCTTCTATAGCGACGCTTCAGCTTCCCTCAATTTCCATTCAAGTCTGAAGTTGTTGTATCTTTTCATGAATCAATCTAGGTAAGTCTGTACTTCTTTTCCGTTGGGTCTATGTATTAATCTTCTTCAATTGATCTTGAACAAGTCTTTTGTCACTTTGCTGAGTCTAGAATCGAGTTTTTATTTACATAGACTAAACCAAGTACTTTCAGTTTCTTCTTAGTTTGGTTTTGCATCAGATTTATATTTTAGACCGTCTCTTCTCTATAGACGTCTCATAGAATCTGTATTAAAATTCTCTCTCAAACTCATCCTAAAGTCTATATTATTTCCAGATCTGTTATCCTGAACTGTTGAATATTGACATTGTCACATCTGAAGTTGTTTCTTCTATCTACGACGTGTAGAGTCAGTCATAGTCCTATCCAGGAATTGGCTCTTGTATCTATTAGGTCTATGATTCGTTTAGTGTTGTCTAGAGTCTCCTTTCCTAGAGGCGGAGTTTGTGTCTTTTTATATTTGTCGGAAAGAGTTGTTCACTCACGAACAAAACATAGATAAAGTTGTTCACTTTACGTACTACCGGAGGAATGGTCATAGGTACACACCTGTACGTGGCGTACAATGTGTCTCAGTCACTAGCTCGAGCAGTTAGTGTAATACTAGGTACTAGATTCAAGCGAGCCTTTGAATTGCCACAAGCGTTTGGTGCTACACAAGAGATCGCATGAACTAGGCAGGAAAAAGATAGTGTGGTGAATAGCTGATCCGAGGGACAACTCGTTATCTATCTTCTATCAGATGTTTTTGTGAAATATGGTATCTTGTTGGTGCTAGCAGGTGGGGTTTTAGTACTAATTGTCATTCTCAGACGAAGAACACAATGTAGGTTTCCCCGTGGTAAGAATCTTGTGTGTCGTGTCCTTTTCTTCTCTTATAACTGCTATTACTGTTAGATTAGTTATACATTTCAGTTATACTACTGCATATGTTATATCTTTACGTAGTTCTTGTTATTAGAATAGATCCGTTCTTTTAGTCTTATTTATTATCTAATTTATTGTTTTGTCACACAAGAACCGTTTTGTTTGACTCTATGATTGTAGTAACATTGTACCGCGTAGTGTCGCGAATTGAGGGTGTATAGGAGCAGACAAACCCGTACTCGTGTGTATTATTGTCTGTGATTGTGATGTCCCCTACTTTTTCAATGTTCAAACCCCCTTGTGCGTGTCGTCCCTATTGGTGTCACCTCCTATTCGGACTTAGACTTTCTTGATACTTTTACTAGTTAGTTATTGGATTTCACCTGATCAACCTTGGCAATACACCCTACTAGGCTCTTCATATTAGTTTCCCTACTTATAGGTTACTATATTTGAGTCAAACTTAGTTTATGAAATTAATCTATATCATACACTAGGTCTGCACATCTTGCCATGCAAGATTGATCAATGTTGATACGACCACTCTTACGTCTAGGAATCGTAGCCTTATCTTGAGTATCATAGTTCTAGGTTGTGCGAGAATAGAACCAGCTAGATTCCACAGAGTTGTTCACTTAGCGAATAAATGTAAAAAGCGTCGTGTAGGGCAAGGTAAGCAAGCGTTGATGTCTCGAGTGGATTGAAACAACAGACAATCTATTTTAACATAAATTTGCGTTTGGATTTTAGTGTTTACGTATCTATTTTCATCTCAACAACAATTCAATAAGTTAAAATAATTTCAACAGTAAGGGTGCTTAAAATGTTAAACTATTTCATATCGCTTTATACTCATATCCATTTTTCGATGTGAATGAACATTGACGGAGCAAGGATTTAGGAACAGCTGAAGCATAATTACATGTAAAGTCAATCATAGGGGCACTAGTGCAAGAATTCAGAACTAACCGGAGTATTTGTGTTTTTCTTAGGATGATACCACTGTAAAAATACTCAAAATAGAGGTTCTTGTGAAGTTTTTGAAAACTTGGAAGGGGGGGGGGGGTTGAGGAGAGGGATGGGGTAGGGGTTTTCCAAGTTCCCCCCCCCCCCCCCCCCCCCCCCCCCCCCCCCCCCCCGTGAATGAATTACACTGTCATCAAAACTACAGTAAAACTTTAATATATAAATGTCCGATGAGAGGATAGACTCGCTAAATGAATAATATCCTCCGATCCCGTCTTGGACAAATGAGCTGAATGAATGAACAAGCCAAAGGCATTACAAATAACTTGTTTTGAATCCTCGAATCTCCATGCAAATATAAATAAATAATTATTAAAAATCATAAAATGTATATGTACCAAAAAAATAATTATTTTTCAATCAATCGCGTTCATACAGGAAGTAAGTTCTTCACACAAAAAATTCTAAATTGTTTATTTTTTTCTTGCGGCAAAATGCATCACATCATTGTCTTTTTCTAGTGCAAACACAGCTTCTAGTATACTCTGCAAGTGTTGTAGCAGAAGTTTCGTAGGTGATTACTGCTTGAAATACTTCTTGTTGATGACATAATCGGTTTGTATTGTAGATTTTAAAAAAAAAAAGATGTTTGTATTGTAGATTAGGTAAATTTTCTTAGTTTCGAAGTATTCAATAAATAAAATCTTATTAGTACATGATGCATGTACCCAGCCTATATACTTATATGGTGCATGTGTCCATAATATATACTCCAACTATTTTATACCAAAATTCTTATTACTACATAATGCATGTAATTAATCTATTTAAGTATTTGTACATTAAATATAAAATAATAAATTATATGATTTTTTACGATCTAAATGAATGAAACCCCAAAAAATGTAAAATACGGTCTAAAAAAATAAGATCCAGAAATGAGTGACGAAATTATTTATCGATAAATAAATAACTTGACTAAATGAATATTTTTTTCTAGTCTCGAGAGTATTTATTTTTCTCAAATTCCACTATATGATCATATTTACGATATATATATATATATATATATATTTGAATACATTATATCTCTTCACTTTAACCGCACAATTCAATCTCGAAGTTAAAATGAGTGCTAGCTCAAGTGGTGGAGTGTTTAAAAGCCGCTTCATGAGGTTCTGAGCCCGAGTACGACAAACATGTGGTAAGTATGAAAAAAAAAATTAAAGCAAAAATTGTACAATTCCTTAATAATCCAATTTTAAGTGCCAGGTGTGCGATTCATGAACGTATGCGGTGGCCATAAAATACTACTACTAAATAGGGTGGAAAGTTTTATTAATAAAATGGGGGGTTTGACCATTGAAGTTTGAGAATTGGGAGCATGTGGTGTGCAGAGAGGAGAAAGGGTGGTGAAGTATGGTACCAGGTTAATATGTTTTCTTGGTACCAGGTTAATATGTTTTCTTTCCCTTGGTTTATTCCCCCCAGTAGATGCTTTTTGGTTCCCCATATAGTACTCTCTATTCCCTTCTTTAACCCATCCAAGGTTTTGATTTTTCTATTTCATATCTGTCCCAGAAAAGAAAAAAGCTTTTATCTTCTTCCTGTAATGTTTTGGTTTGCACAAGCACGACTCTTCCAGAAATATAGGAGTGTATTTTTTAGCACTCAACAGAAATTTGTGGAGCATAAGCAGATTACAGACTCCTGAGAGTTATTCTGCGAAATGTCTTCTTATTATGTTTTCTCAAACAATATGTAAAAGTTGACCGATAAATATAAAAATTGATTTGGAAACGTAAAAAGTCATTGATCAGAACCGAGTCATAAGTTTTCGGTGGCGGATATAGAAATTTTATTACGTGGGGACTGAATCGTTATCGGACTAATCCAAATATTCTTATTTTGGGAGGGCCGACACTTGTGTTATTTAGAAAATTGGTAAGCACTGTGCATTTTGTTCAATAACTAATTCTAAAGTACGATAATTGCTGATTCCACAAAATATTATTATTTCTCACTTGTCAACTTATGCAAGTTTATGAACAAGACAATTTATAGTGTTACATTAGTAAATATGTAATGATTTTTTTTTTGAGAATCAATATGTAATGATTTTCATGCATGGATAATTACCTTCTTTTAAAGTGAGAGTGAAATTGTACTCGGGGGATAATATCACTTCTTTTTCCTATCTATTTGAATTTTTCTAGTTATGACAAAAAAGAATTGCTAAGTCATATAGTTTCACATTTTCCCATCTTTGATCGATATTGTTGATAATCAATGAAGAAAGCAACATCATAGATTACTATAGAAAAGTGTGCATGTTAATCTCATCTACAATTTTGAGTATCCTTTTTCCGGTTACGTTTGTGTGCCATTTCTATTGCTTTTTGAGAGAATGAGAACAATCAGTACGAGCTAAAAATAGATCTGTGACATTTTAATTTCTTTTTGTTTGACATAACATTTTTAGTAATTGGTCAGAGCCACGAGGCTTTGGTAGAAAGATCACCTCTTTGGTATTGTGTTGTGTATACGTAATGGAGACATGAAATAAAGAAATATACATTCAATATATATTACTCATGTACTATACTATGTAGTTGCTGTAGTTGCGTTAAACGTTAAGCAAATGTCACATCATGTATACACATTAAGAAATGTTTAGATCATAGTATGAGATTGAGACCATACTGATAACATCATATAAAAATTATGAAACTAGAATCATCTTATGGCGTGAACGTATATACCAACCAACCATGACTTTGCTTACGTTCTATTAAAATAAAATCATCGTACCATATAGCAAAAAAATTAAGAAATCTCATCTGACCAACTAGTCCAATAGTTTTTCTTTGTTTGCATTAGTGAATATATTCACAAGTACTTAGTTTAGTTAATTAATTAGATTAGTCCACGTTCGCTAAACAATCACAGAACATCAAGGAATAATAGCTTTCCATGTTGGTGAAAAGTTATATTGATGGAATGTAGATCTTGGATCTGTACCTTACTACCTTTTCATGTTCTTTAAGAGATGTGTATGGCATAGTTATTAATTTCGTTCTGTTCCATCTGGAACGGGGATAACGTTACATTGAGAATAATATATCGGAACGGATCTAACAAAGTTCCGTCCTATTCAGTATATTCTGACCGGTTTCGGTCAGGCTGTTCCGGTCTGGAACAATGAAATGTCATAACACCATATATTCGATTATTATTATGATTATTACTATTATTATTGTTGTTGTGATAACTTTTTCTACATTTTAACACCTCAATAGTAAAATTGTAATGCATATATATGTATATATGTCTTTGTAATATGTTTTTATATGTCCATTTTTTTGAGAACTCATGTGTACATTTTATAAACATACTCAATGATACGGGTCAACCGTATACGGATCACTCGTATTATTCTTGCTAGTTAGCATTATTATTTATTTACTTAATTATTATTAGTGATTAGTTAGTTATTTATTTAATTGGTCGTTTATTTGATTATTTAGTGATCGGGCTTGGCCCGTTAGGTTTAGGGTTAGGGTTAGTTTTCTATTTAAACAGTTGTAGTCCTCAGTTATTGATAAGGAATAAGAATTATTTTATTGAGTTTGTTTCAATTTTATTTCGTATTCGTAGTTTTTCGTAGTGTCACGAGCTACTGGTAGAGATTCGTAGCCTCTCTCAAGCTACTGGTACGATACTGGGTGTATCATTGGTGCTTTCATTGTTTTCACCATCCGCTGGTGAATCATGACGAACATCGAAGATTTGATCTTTCTCGAAGATCCAGAAGATCTTGAAGAACTCTGCAAGCAAGTGAATGCAACAATAAATTATCTCACCATGGCAGAGCTGGCACACCTACCAGCGCGTGGGTATCTTACTATGACGGAGCTCGACAACATCAAAGCTAGTGGAGGACGACTCCAAGTGGTGACCGCTGCGGAGTTGTATCGCATCCAGGACATGCTTCCGGAATTTCAGCCGCCGCCGCTGCCACAGGAACAAACCCGGCACGAACAGCCGCCATCTTCCTCAGCTCCGGCGAACCAGGAAGGCCTCTCTGCGCCACCAAGCTCCCTGCTGCAACAACCCACACCGGAGCAGCCGCAACAGCCGCAGACGATCAATCAGACGCAACCATGGCAGCCTCCACCAGATCCGTCCCCACAGCCCCCAGATCCGCCAATCACCAATTCAATCACAGCCTCTCAACAGCCGCAGCACCCACCCAAACGGCCGCCCAAACCCCTTGATTTCCCCGGCGACGGCGAGATAGCCTCCGACGCCCTCCCATCGAACCCAACAACTCAGATGGCGCCATGGATTCCGGCGAACAAGCCACCCAAAGATCGGCCGCCCAAACAGCCCGACACTCCGCCGCTGCTCCAGAGAACGACCACCCAAACGGAAGACGGCGACCTCGACCACCAACCCCCGGTGCTCCCTCTCCGTCCGATAGAGCAGACAACGACCTCCATGGTCTCGTCCCCGCCGCAACAGCAGAGGGTTGCTGTCGTGAACCCCGACCACGAACCAGATCTGGGTCGTCCACCTTCCGACGACGAAGACACGGCCACCAAACGCCTCCAACTCCACCACTTGGCCGGCGACCAGACGATCATGGCGCCGTCGCGACCAGAACCAGAGCTTCGGCTCAGATTAGCCGACGGGAAGACATCGGCTCCTTTACGGCTCGATCCAGCCGCTACTCAGACTCCGGCTCCGTCACGGCTCAAATTAGCTGACTTCTGGAATACGGCTCGGCTTCAATTCGGCTTCCTTCCGGCTCCAACTGAGCCGTCGGCTCCCCCTTGGCTCCAAGTGAGCCACTTTTCCCCTTTTAGCCTATTTTTGAGCTGGGATGATATTTTTTCAAGTCACGAGGTATACCTTAAGGTTTTTCGGCCTTCCGAGTCCGTTTCCGGCGTCAATTTTTCATGTTTTGACTTACAACGTACTGTTCCGAAGGTCATCATCCGTCCTTTTGATCCGGGCAAGTGTGTACACGAGATACAAGACGTCGCGCATATTTTCCACTCATCCACCTTGAGGACAAGGTGTTTTTCGAGCGCGGGGGAGTTGATACGGGTCAACCGTATACGGATCACTCGTATTATTCTTGCTAGTTAGCATTATTATTTATTTACTTAATTATTATTAGTGATTAGTTAGTTATTTATTTAATTAGTTGTTTATTTAATTATTTAGTGATCGGGCTTGGCCCGTTAGGGCTAGGGTTATGGTTAGTTTTTTATTTAAACAGTTGTAGTCCTCAGTTATTGATAAGGAATAAGAATTATTTTATTGAGTTTGTTTCAATTTTATTTCGTATTCGTAGTTTTTCGTAGTGTCACGAGCTACTGGTAGAGATTCGTAACTTCTCTCAAGCTACTGGTACGATACTGGGTGTATCACTCAAATAGATGACTAAGTACATAACTATATGTATTTAATAATATATTACATAAAAACCAGATAGGAATGTTCTTCCATTAATTGATCCGATCGTTCCTTTTTGAAGAGAAACACGTCCGGAATGAATTTCACAACAATTCTTCCTTGACATCATCAATATTCAGCATGACTGATTATTTAGAACTTTTTGGTATACACCGAAAATCAGAAGTTTGAATAGTTAAAACCCAAAAATGAAAACTATTAAGTGTGAATGGAAACTTTATAGAATGTGAGGTAACTTGCATATTTGAAGATTTCATATTTATATCCGAACTGAAATACAGCAAACCGAACAAGTTTGTAGTAAAACACTTATTTTTCAACTCATTTGTAAGATTCTTTTGAGAAAATAACTCATTGTATAATAAATGCTATAAAAAATAGTGTTGCTAGAATAAATAATTATTGATATTTATTAATGGATAACAATGTTCAATAGTAAATTTATCGAAAAGCAGGTTCTGGAAAGTATTTCCTCACCTGCTTTTCAAAAGCGACAGTGGGAGAGCAATTGCTTTCTAGACGGAACATTTTTTTACCTAACACATTAATATTGCTTTTGGATTAGAAAATTAGCGTTATAGAAAACAAAAGCATTACCAAACAGACTCTTGATCAACTCCCAAACATGCACATGTTTGGTTTTTCGAATAACCGGATTGAAATGATCGTGATTAACTGAACTATAAAAACACTGTGTTCGATTGTGTCCTATAGTAATTCAAAATTAATATACAAATGCTTCAATCCAGCTAATTCTCACATTTGAGAAGGAATTAATTTAAGATATTAGACATAGTTTGAAAATATAGATTATTGAATATGTGGTTGAGTTGAGAGTGTTTTTGTCTTCTCTCTTCTCTTAACCACACTTTCAATAATGTATATAATAATTCAATGGATAATTAGTCCAGAACAATTCAACACATAATTAACTAATAGCTCAATTATATTCTTTCCAATTCGTATTAATATGGTTGATACTGAAAGCCAAACGTACCAGAGTATTAGTGAGGCCTTCTATTTCAGAATTATTGAAAGGCAATAGGATTATAGGACACCCACGTTAATTAGTTGAGGGATTGGGGTCTAACAAGCTTGGTAGATCTCAAAATGATAATGAGGCTATCACGTGGTAATAGTTTCTTTGTCTAGTGAGATTCAATAGACCAATACTATCTCTTGAGTAGCATCAAAAGGTACAGCCCAACATGCACAATATATAACTAAACCAAGCTCTGATTTGGTGATGATTTTAGCTCCATGCAGAAAATGAAAGTTGGTAAAGATGGGTATATCTAATGGAAGTTGAAGAACTCCCTCATCAATCTTCAATACTTTGCTCATTTAAACAAACTAAAAGATTAGATAAAATTATTTTTCTCCTAGAATAAGTCGAACAGTACATATTTTGTCAAATAAAGAGCTTAAAATTTTATTTTAATGCATAGAGACAGTCTGATGCACGATTTTTTCTTTTTTGGATAACGTAGGAACCCGCAGCTGCTACATTTCGGCTGAGTATTGAGTAAACCCCCAGTTTATTGCAATAGCTTGCAAATCGCAGATGTAAACCAGCCTGAAAAAATCCGGACTGACAGACTCGCAATTTGGAAGGCCAATTGGCAGCCCTTGGGTTATCCCAATGTTCAAACTCAAGATCTCTAAACAAGTGTCCAAAGCCTTGTGAATGCAAGCCCAACCAACTCAACTACACCCCGAAAGGCAAGATGCACAAATTTCTGGCTCTGCATGGACGCAGTCAAGGGTTGGATTCCTTTTAAGGTATATTGCACACAACTTATGATACGTTATACGTATCGAGATATGAAGAAATTGATAAATTAGATGAAGAAATTGAGAGAGAAGACGAGGATTTAGACGAGACTGAGAATTGATATTCTTATTGATTGCCTAATACTGAGAGATTACATCACTTAAATAGATAAATGACCTAACCCTAACCTAACGGGCCTACTCGGCGAGCTGGACTAATTATTTAATAAATAACATAATTAAATAACTAAAGATTAATTAACTAATAAATAATTAAATGGATAATATTGATACGGGCGACCCGTATCATCTCCCTCACGCTTGAAAACCACCTTGCCCTCAATGTGGATGTTAAAAAATCGTTGTCAATACATTTGCCCGGATCAAATTGGCGACGAACGAGCCCGAGCAATCCACTTTGGAGTCCAAATCCAAATAAAAAAAAATCTGAATTTATATGAGTTGGCTGACTCACATCTTTGTGCTCCAAAGCAACATTACTAATTGCAAAACCAGACCCATTTATGGAGTTGAGCCCAAATGGGGTTAAACAGATTTCAGATAGATTGGGCCAAAATTTGTAAGGCGGTCTAATAGAATAAGTGATCCCAAGTGCTGTAATCGGCCCAAAAGAAGTAGGTCCACAAGAAAATTGAGGCTCAAGTGGTGAGCTAGGCTAAATTGGTAAATTAGGCTCATTTGTGTTACTAAAGCCAGTTGGATTAGAGGAAGCCAGCCCAAACAATTGTAATTGAATCCCAAAATGTGGTGCAACCCTAGCTATATGCTGGGTAAAGAAACCCGTCAGAAAAAAAAAAGAAACTCGTCGGAATCTTCACGCGGTGGGTGTGGTCTCCGAGCGACGACGACCATGGTTGGAGCGATGGGAGGGTCTTCGAACGGAGTTGTACCTCGCCGTTATTGCAGGCAAAGTGTTTGACGACGCCGGCGATGTTCTCTGGGGTTTCAGGTTGCGACAAAGCAAGGAGTGGCTGTGCGATGGCCGGTGATTTAAGCCGCAGCACGACAACGACGGTTTTGGGCGGCGGTCATGGAGTTTCGAGGTTGTGGGTTGGTGATTGGAGGTTGCAGGCGTTCTTCTCGGTATTTGGAGGCTCCGGTTGCGACTCCTGGTCGTCGGAAAGAGCGGCTGTGGTCCTTGCGATTTCAGCGGTGAGGTCAGGTAGGGGTGTTCTAGGCGGTGACTGGGGCGATGGCGATGGCGATGGCGGTGCTTGGTTCGCCGTTGCTGATTCGTCGCCGGAACAACGATCTGATGGTCAGCCACGACAGTGGGTTCAGTTGGACCTGTCAATATTTGCTTGGGTTCGTGCTCCTGGGTTTCTTCCTGTAGCAGCAGTGGCTGCCGTCTTTTGAGGCGACGAGTTATTGGTCTTGTTTCTCTTGTTCCTGTGCCGCAAACTGCGCCAATAAATCGGCGACGTTCGCAAAGGATGGCAGCGCGGCGTCTGCTTCCATACGCGCGGGTCGTTCTTCTTCCATGGGCGGCTTTTTTTCCTGCCCAACGCGTCTTCATACCATCGAGCTTGTCAACGAGTCTGTTGATTTCGTCGATGTCTTCTTGAGTGAGTTCGAGAACAGCGCGAGGGATATTACCCGCGTCCGCGCAGTTTGCGGCACAGGAACAAGAGAAACAAGACCAATAACTCGTCGCCTCAGAAGACGGCAGCCACTGCTGCTACAGGAAGAAACCCAGGGATATTACCCGCGTCCGCCATTCTCTCAATGAAAGCACAAATTGATACGTTATACGTATCGAGATATGAAAAAATTGATAGATTAGATGAAAAAGAATTGAGAGAGAAAACGAGGATTTAGACTGAGATTGATATTCTTATAGATTGCGTAATACTGAGAGATTACATCACTTAAATAGATAAATGACCTAACCCTAACCTAACGGGCCCACTCGACTGCCGGATTAATTATTAAATAAATAACATAATTAAATAACTAACAATTAATTAACTAATAAATAATTAAATGGATAATATTGATACGGGCGACCCGTATCAACTTACCTTGCTTTTTTCAAAGGCAAACGACTGTCCTCAGGAATCGAACAAGTGATCTCGTGTGATATGACAGTTGCGCTAAGACTGCTTTTCCAAATTTTAGAGTAGAAAGTTGGCTCGGTGCACGAAGTTCCCGTTCTGTGAGGGATGCCAGAAAAGGGTCGAACCGCATCTGGGGTTTATTGTATGCAGCCTTACCCTGCGTTTATGCAGAAAATTGTTCCCACACTCTGTTGCGACGACTCCAACATTTGTTTTCATGACCGGGAGCCCAAGACTGTTCTTCTTCTTTTAATGCAGAAACAACCACACATTTCTTTTCTTTTTTCGATAAAAAACGATCATGACTTTCAACCACTTAACTTTTTTTTTTCATTGACCCGTTTCTAGTGAGTGGTAAGAACCTGAGCTTTTATCATCCTTGATCTAACTCAAATTGTCTCTTGAGGTAGGCCGTGGGCAGCCTTATCAATTGAGCCCAAATACAATATGCCTGGGCTTCGTACGAGGTAGGCCGTGGGCACCTTAATCCAATGACCCCAAATACAATTTGGCTAGGCTTGCTAGAAGATAATGGAAATAGTCACCCAACTGCCATTTTGGGCACTTCCTTAAGTGGTTTTCTTACTATGCAGTATGCACCCTCTCATGGGGCTTATGGGTGGCAATTTCACCCACCACATTAGATTAATTAGGAGGAAGAGATTTAATGGGTAAGGTTCGGGTCTGGATTTGACCCGGCCCATTGACAGGCCTACGTGTTACCCTTTCATTAGGGAAGGACGGTTATGTTTTACAGATACTCAATGCGACAAATAAGTATGTGTTTTACATATAAACAGCCAATGTGCTTCACGGTACATTTGATGATGGTGGAAAATATAGTATAATGTTTGAGATTACAGCTAGTGACAGATACTCAATGCAATCAAGGCTCTTTTATTAGATCTCTCACCCAATAAGTTTTGCATCCCATGCAACGGGGACCCATAAATAAAAGCATCAACTTTACAAAGATGAAGTAGTACTACTAGTGGTAATTAGTTGATCCACTGTTCAAACTCATGCTCACACTAAGATTGATGACTCTTGTCAAGTGAAGCATTCTTAGGCATGCTCGGGATTTTGACACAGAAATGACATTGAGGTACAAATAATTGCTAGCTTTAATGTGGTCAATCCGGAAGCACTACTCTGTTGCTAAGTCTGCAAGTGCAAATCGGATAAACTGCAGATAAAAAATTCATGGAAAATATAGATTAAACTGAATTGTGAATAAACATATATTTATGTTTGTAGTTATATCAAACCGAATACTAAATTTTTTGGCCTGAACTCAAAACTGACGGACACAACCTGCTGAAGATTAACGAGAAAGTAATTACAGAATTTAGAAGAGAAAGAGAATGAATTCATCTATTACAGAACAATACAAAGCACATCTACATATAGTTGTTACTTGTTAGAGCAGTTAAAATTTTGAGTAAACTACACTTGACTCCACCCTCTTCTTGCTACATACTTTTAGTATCCACATTTGCATCCTCTCTCTTACTTACTTTACTCTATACACCCCTGCAAGCTAAACTTGGTATTCAGATGAAGCTTGGGCATAACATCATGAAACTTTGGAGCTGGTAATGGTTTGGTAAGTGTTGGGATGATTCAATCCTCTAGCAAAATGAGGCAAAACAACAAAGCAGGAGGACAAAGAAACAAAGCAGCAACAGACTTTCTGCTGGTCGTACGATCAGGAGGACAAGTCGTACGACCAAGTTGGGTCGGGGGCTGTATGAGTTCTTTCCTAATATGTTTTGGCATGTTTTGACATTACTTTGGGCACAAGTTATGACCTTTAGGTACATATAAGGGTATAGAACGTGGGTAGACTTGTGGTGGTGTAGTGTGCGTCGTATGCGGGTTGTTTCTCTCTAATAAACATCTTTGGCCGTGGAGGTAGCTAATTTCACAACTAGTGAACCACGTCAATTCTTCGTGTCTCGTTCTTCGTGTTTGTTCATTGTTCTTTCTTGATACCAAGGTCATAAAAAACTGGTATCACAACTCAGGTTAGAGTTTCAAGAAGGAATAATGTCAGGTTTTTCAACAAAGATCGAGAAGTTCAGTGGGAGAAGTAGTTTCAGTCTGGGCAGATCAAGATGCAGGCGTTGTTGAAACGCGATGATCTATGGCTGCCTCTGACGTCCAACAAGGGAAACGTGGATACAACCACCCCGACGTATCTGATGATGGAGGAGAAGGCGCACACAACGATCACATTGTGTCTGACGGACGACATGATCACCGAAGTCGCAGATCAGAAGACGGTTGATTCTTTATGGGTCAAGTTGGAGAGCCTCTACATGACGAAGTCTCTCACCAACAAGTTCATGCTGAAGCATAAATTGTTCAGTCTGCGCATGTCGGAAGGTACGCAAATTAGTGATCACTTAGACGTTCTCAATACTATTATGCTTGAGTTGCGTAATAGTGATGAGAAAGTAAGCGATGAGGATGCGACCTTAATTTTTTGGCATCGCTGCCTCCATCGTACGAGGGTTTCGTGCAATCTTTCATTGGTGTGAAAGATACGATAACCCTAGAGAGGTTATATTAACTCTTCACACCAGGAATCTGAGGTACAAGGTTGCAGGCAAGGATTAAGGTGACCATTATGCATCTGTTTTAATGAACAAAACAGGAAAAGGTAAGGGATATAAGAGGTTTTAATGATCCAGCTTACCACATGATGTCTGTTCCTACTGTAAGGAGAAAGGTCATTGGAAAAGGGAGTGTCTCCATAAGAACCAATCGAATATGCTTCTAGGTGGAGGGACCTCCTTCGAGGACGACCTAGTTCTCTAAGCCCCTTGGGGGCTTTTCTGGGCTCCTGGCATGGAGCGTTCTGGCGCGTAGGTTCTATTTCTGGCATGTGAATCTGGTTCTGGCACGATTTATTTCTGGCATGCACTAGGGTTCCTGGTACATCTGAGGCATACGGGGCATCTTGTTCGGATGACATCTGGCACTTGTCACGGTGCACTGGTTTTGGCGCTGTTTGGAGCGCATCGAGAATACATTCGCTCATGTTTCTCAGTGGATGTATTTGATTAAGGTTTTGGGTGAAGCATTTGATTCGCTTTTTGGAAGTGCAACTGTTCAGGTGGAGGCGTGCTCGTTTTGGATTTTAGGAGACGCATTAGCATCAAGTTTGGGGAGAGAACATAAGGTTCCAATTTTGGGCGGTTGAGAGGATTCAAAACAAGGTGGACCTTTTTTTTTATATCAAAGCTACCAAGACTAGACGAGCATTCAGGTTTTTAGGACATTTGAATCAACGCAGAGATTTGCTGGGATGATTCAATCATGTAGCGAAAATCTGGCAAAACAACAAAGCAGGAGGACAAAGGCACAAAGCAGTAGAATTTCTGCTGGTCATACGATGAAGAGGACTGGTCGTACGATCATGTCGTTGCTAGGCCTGGATGGGTTCTTTCCTTTTCTATTTTGCCAATGTTTTGGCATTCAGGACCTTTAGGTCTATATAAGGGTATAGAACGTGGGTAGAATTTTGGTGGTGTAGTGTGCTTTGTAATAAGGTTGTTTCTCTCTAATAAACATTAGGTTTTGGTCGTGGAGGTAGCTAGTTTCACAACTAGTGAACCACGTTAATTCTTCATGTAACGTTCTTCATTTTTGTTCATTGTTCTTTCTTGATACCCATGTCATAAAAGCGAGCACATTAGTTGACTAATCACAATTAGGAACGGGGAAATTTTGGAGAAGGCCAACTGAAACTTCCTCTCTGACAAAGTGAAAATCTTCCCCAATGTGTTTTGTCCTTTTATGAAAATGGGTTCTTGGCCAATTAAGTGGTTGAAAAAATATCACAATATAGTGCAGGAGCTTCACTCAATAGTATTTCCAGATCTCTCGACAAAAACTTGATCCATTTTATTTATGATGTAATGGAGGCTGGAGCTATATACTCAACTTGTGTAGATGACCTTGCTACTATTAGTTTCCTCTTTGACCTCCAAGAAATTGGGTTACTACTTAGAAAAATACAGTAGCCTGTGGTAGATTTCCTGTCAATATATGACCTAGCACAATGTGCATATGAATAGCCACTCAAATCAAAGCTGCTATTATCCAAAGTAATGCCATATGAGATTTTACTCTTTATATATAAAGAATTCCTTTAAAGCCGCAAAACATAATATTTAGGCTTGTGCATTTTCTGACACATGCTGTTAAGTGCAAACTAGATTTTGGCGTTGTTATTGTAAGATATTGTAGACCACCTAATAATTTTGTGAACCATGACACATTTCTAAGAGGTACTGAATAATTGTGCATTGTAGAATCCTTGACTGATAAATGAGTGTCACATGGTTTACACTCGTTCATACCTTCTTTCGAATCAAATCCTTGGCATACTTGGATTAATTCAAAGTCACACTCCATGTGTCTATGTGTCTGGTAACTTCAATTCCCAAAATGTAATGTATTAAACCAGGTTCTTTTAAAGCAAACACTGACTGCATTTCTCTGATAAGAGCTGAAACATAGCTAGAATTGCTACCAATGATGAGTATATTACTAACATACCCAAGAACTATTGTTAGATGTGTTGAGTGTTGGTGTAGGTGCCATAGAGGCAATTTATTTTAGTGTGAATATTATTTTGGCTAGAATATTCATTTTATTATACATAGAGATATTAATATAATGAAGCCCTTACATTGAAATTGTTGTTTATCTTAAATTATCCCAAGTCAAGTATAATGATTAGTAGGACAATTATGTGCATAGAGACTAGTATGTGGACAGATTGATAAGGAGATATAATTCTTACCTATGGGCATGCATTAGGAGTATAGGCATACTGGATTCACCCGCTGCGAGAAGGCTTCATGGAGGTTATGTGAATGTCACAAGCGCTTCTCGTAGTGACAACTGTGTTGCGGTCCTTTGACTTGAAGTCACTAGATACTCTAGTTATGAATTATCATGTTTTGCTATCGTCAAACGTTACACCGTAACTGGGTAACTATGAAAGCGATAATCGGACATGATATGAAGCAAGATGAGCGATGGTAGTGATGTAGAGAGGATTTGTCCCTCCCACATAACGGGAGTATGTATCCATGACCACTCGATGAGTATTACTTATAAATTCCTAACTATGCTCAGGTAAATCAATATACGATATTGTTATTATCTGTTCAGATAAGTTTATTCCCAGGATCAAGAAACTATGGATTTGATATACGAGTGTGACATCTGTGTCTCGTGTCCAATGCGAGTATTGAGACAAAGGGACAATACATCACAGTAACATTGGTCACAGAGGTTTGTCAGGTAACTGACTATTCCTATTAGTTGGGTAGCATTTGATGTGTTGCTAGACACTGCTCAATGTTTGTAATTGTTACTGCTAACGTAATAGGAAACTGCAGGGTCACACACCAAAGGATTAGACTGTGTATGGATGTTAATTAGTTGTACTAATTAACAGTTAAAAGACTCAGGGATTAAAGTGCAACAATGTGTATATTTAGTTGGACTAAATAGCAAAGTGGACTAAACTACAAATTAATCCAAGTATGGATCGGATTAGTACTGGGGAAATTTTGTAATTAACAAAGAGTTATTAATTATAAAAGGCTAGTCCAGCCCTAATTTTTCATTAAATGAAATAATAAGAGAAAGGAAGAGAAAATAAAGAGAGGCGCACCTCCCTTGGCTGACGACACCAGTAGGCGCACGACCCTCCTTCTCCTCATCCTCTTTCATTGTTGTTGCTGCTTGATTGGATCAAGCTTACTGATTACTCCTTCCCGACACTGCTAGCACAAACAGTAGAGGAAGATCCAGTAGCTCATCCTACGGTGTGGATATCTGCAGAGGCGTGGACACTACTTCTTCGCAGTGATCAGTCAGATCAGCAAGGTAAGCGTTCTTCCTTTATCATGTTATGATGCTTCACCTACGATTCATGGAGGGTTTTGAGCAGATTTTTTTTTTGTATTTCCGTTGCGTAACCTGCATCTAAACCCTACATTGAGGTCCTCTGAATAGACAATGAATAATCAGCTGAAATCGCTTTGAATCCATAAGAGATGATGCGTTGAGGGAACATTGTGAGCTGTGCTCTTGGTACCTTCTTGAGACCATAAAGAGACTCATGAAGTTTGCAAAGAAAATTTGGATATTTTGGATGCACAAACCACTGTGGCTAAGTCATATAAACCTCTTCTTGCAAAGTCCATTTAAGAAGGCATTGAACACATCCAATTTTTTAAACTCCCACTTAAAAGTACAACCATACACAACACAATTCTTACTGTTCGATGCTTAACAACAAGAGTAAATGTATCTTCATAGTCTATACATTATTTCTGATAAAACCCATGGCTATAAGTATTTCTTCCCACCTTACAATTTATTCGTCCACATTTCTTTTGACTTAATAGACCCAGTCTCCGATGATAAGGAGAGGATATTAGTATCCAAGTGCCTTGTTGTTGTAATGCAAAGTATTCCTATTGCATTGCAATAATCCATATAGGATCAGCTATAGCCAGCTCAAAAGATGAGGGTTCAATGCCTTATTTCACTGTATGGGATGATTGAGATACGCCAGCCAAACATTAATTTGGATTTGGTTTCCTTATACTTCTTTGGGTTTCTAATTTTTTTTCATGAGATGATTAGAGTAAATGGGTAATGAATGGGGAGCATAAGGAGACACATGTGGTTTGTAAGGAAGAGGAGGATAATAATTAGGTGATGAATGTATTGGTGGTATCACAGTACTAAAAAAAATTAGTTGTAAAGAAAGACCAATCAGTACTATAATTAGATTTGTGGAACCTTGTGGCTATAGAAGTATCAAAAGGGGATTTTTTTTTCATGAAACACAATATGTCTTGAGACATATACAAGTTTGTTATTTGTATCTACACACAATAACCTTTGAGAAAGAAAATAATGTAGGTAGAAATACATGATCAATACTCTAGAGAGAGGGGGGGGGGGGTGAATAGAGTATGACAACTTTTGCTAAAAGAGTGGTTTCAAAGAAGTTTGTGGCAAGCAGTGAATATTTCAAGGCCTTGAAATGAATTTCAAGTCCTTGGAATCAAAACAGATAGTAGACGGAAAGCTGATAGTTTTCAAGGCCTTGAAATGGCTTTCAAGTCCTTGAACTGAAAACTTGCTTTGTGCAAAAAATAAGCTAATTATAGAGCAGTAAGATAAATGCAAGACACACATATATTTATAGGTTTCAGTCCACTTGGACCTACGTCTCTACCTCGAGGAATTGATGTAACCCTTCAGATTTTAAGTATGTACATCGTTATAGTACGTTACTCATCGTGTGTGATATGAGGTTGCATTTTGTAGTTATACCCTAGAATGGAGACCCATAGTTGAGGGTCGTCTATAATGTGGTTTCAACTTCGAGGAAGTTTTCTTTAAGTGGGGAAGGATGAAATACCCCGTTATTTAGAAACGGGTAATTTTTAGATAATATTAAGTGTTAATATGTTAAAACGGGTATTTTAATATTGGGTGTTAGTATATTATAAGAATTGAGTGTTAATATGCTACTATTATATTTTATGATATTATTTGGTGTTAATATGACATTGGGATAAGTTTGGGTATTAGTTATTATTATTCTGAAAGTTAATTTTAATGTTATAAACTACCTAGGTGCTTTTATGTATTTTTCTATAACTATTATAGTGTCTTTTAATTGAACTTGGGGGTAGTAGTTGTACTAAGCCTAAAACTAGTGGGGTTAAAGTGTCTTTTCCCTAAAAAGAAGTCATCTTCTTCCTCAACAATTCCATGGACGGGAGAGACATCTCCATGTCCTAATCCAACACCAACACCACTCGAATCTTCACCAAAACTCTTGATTTTTGTCCCAATTCAATCCCAATTCGATTTAATCTCATCAAAGCTCGATACTTTAGCGAAAAGTAAACCAATTTCGTACAAAATCAAGCCAATTCGGGATCGAAATTGTCGCCGGTGGGTTTCCTAATACTCGCCGGATTCGTCACCCAAAGGCTATAAATACCCACTCAAACTGAGAGAAATTCACACCCAAATCAATCTTCAAGCTCTCCCTCTCAATCGCTCTCTCTCTCTCTCACCCTCGGGCTACCGAGAGGACCCAACCGCCGCCGCCGCCACGTCGCCCAGCCGCCTCTCTCCGGCGCCACCGTCGGACTCCCACTCCTCTTTCCCGTCGATTATCTCTCTGTTCGGGAATGAAACCCGTTTCTCTCTCTCTCTCTCTCCTTCTTGTTTTTGTTTTTGTTTTCTCATTAGTTTATTTGGTTAGTTATTTAATGATAGTAGTTGGGAAGGAGACAACAAAGGGGCTGTGTCCCAGTGGTTAAATGCTATCACTTAAGAGCTTGGGGTGTGTTGGTTGTAGGTTCTAGGTTCAAATCTCACAAGAGACATTCTTTTTTATACAAGTTTAAGGTAATCATTTTTTTTACTCATCTTTACCCAAAAATAAAAGTATATTCTTCCTATTTATTTTATAAGTTTATAACAAATTAGAATAAGCTATTTTCCTCAAATAGATTTGTTATTTCTTTTAAATCAAAGTTAGTTAGTTTATAACCTTTGTTCTCTACTAAGACTTGTTTGGATGGGAAAAACTACTATTTGAATTAAAAGTGTTTTTGGGGTAAAATAATATGCTTCTCTACTCTAAATAATAAAAATGACAGTTTATCTAATCTTATAAGTTATAGTTATATAACTATAACTATGTTTTTACAAATAATAAACGTTATAAAGCATATTTTATTATAAAAGAGGTTGTTCACGTTAGCAAGGTTGGAGAGAGTTAGTAAGGGATTTATTTCATTTACCTATAGGACTTCGTGTGCAATGTGTTGATTAGGATATTATTAAATTTGTAGGCGACAAATTTGTTGACGAAGGATACGTCGAGTATTACTAGGAAGTGATTTGCTTTGCTTCAGATTCGGGGTAAGTAATCATGCCAGGCCTAGCGCCCATATCTTCTTTCGTGTCTAAACTGCTTTTGTGATTTATTGTCTCAAAATTTGAATATCTACTTGAACTGTTTATTTGAGAAAGTTTACTGATTTTACAAAGGTGATTATATCACAACTATCACATGATTAATAAGACGTAATTACGTAAAGTGGAATAGTTGTATCGGGGATCAATATTTTGAGCTTTGGTCGATGTGGACTACGTCTCTCGACCCCTTTTATTTTATTTTGCTCGGTCGCAACAGCCCCGAGTTCGCTCCAGTACTTACCTCTCTGGCCGCAAGAAGTCTTAGGGGGGTGTCGACACTTATGGTTGTAGCCAGTTATTAGTAGATCTTCTCCGTGTCAACATGGTAATATATGTTTTCTGAATGATGGACCTTTATGATTGAGAATTGGAAGTTCCGATTGGAAAAATGAGGAAGTTTGGGAATGTTTCCCCACAAGTGAGGTGATAAAGGAAAAGATTTGTGTATTCTTATTTCATACTTATACTCTTACTCAAATACTTTACTCTTCAAACTCATGTGTCTTTTCTAAACTGCTTCATAATCTATTTACATGCTTGGGTGTTGCTTACTCAGTATTTTCCGCTGACTTTGGAAACTGTGGTGTTTCTTTTTGTTTCTGCACCACAGGTTTAGGTGGAAGCATGACTTTGGGGGAAATCGAGACACATCACTTAGTAAATTTAAATTTCACATCTAGACTTGTTTTATTTAGTAGTTGAATTTCTAGATTGGAATAATGTCCATATTTGTGGCGAGACAAGTTTTAAAGTTTTAATTAATTATTCTATGAATTTTGGATTGGATATTCTGTTATAAAATCTCCTTGTATCCGGGTTTAATCTCGGGTACGGAGTGACATCCCCGGGCTTCCGGCTTGGGCCATTCGGGGGTGTTACAGTTGGTATCAGAGCCAGGTTATTCAAAAGGGAAATCTAAAACCTGTAGAGAAATTTAAAATGGACATAGGGAAAGAATTTAAAATTTGACAAGTCGTTGGGAATTGAAATAGTATTGGATGGGTTTATTATGTGTTTAAATATTTAGGGATTAGGCTTGTGTGCAAATGCATGTGAAACTAATTGTTTAATGATCAATGTGTTATATTTCTTGATTAGTTGCTCACTATATGCCACTTATTGCATTTTTTTTACTTATACTTTAGGGTATTGTATGGATGATACAATAGGTTATAGTGTAGGATTATGGCTAATAGACCACACCTTTGAGAGGCAACATGTGAAGCGAGGGATGGTATGAGAAAGAGTTTCCTCACCTTTTTGACGAGATATTTTGAGTTCCGAGGACGTCACTTCTCCAAGGGGGGAAGGATGTAACCTTCAGATTTTAAGTATGTACATCGTTATAGTACGTTAGTCATCGTGTGTGATATTAGGTTTCATTTGGTAGTTATACCCTAGAGTGGAGACCCATAGTTGAGGGGCGTCTATAATGTGGTTTCAACTTCGAGGACGGAGTTTTCTTTAAGTGGGGAAGGATGAAATACCCCGTTATTTAGAAACGGGTATTTTTAGATAATATTAAGTGTTAATATGTCAAAATGGGTATTTTAATATTGAGTGTTAGTATATTATAAGAATTGAGTGTTAATATGCTACTATTATATTTTATGATATTATTTGGTATTAATATGACATTGGGATAAGTTTGGGTATTAGTTATTATTATTTAGAAAGTTAATTTTAATGTTATAAACTACCTAGGTGCTTTTATGTATTTTTCTATAACTATTATAGTGTCTTTTAATTGAACTTGGGGGTAGTAGTTGTACTAAGCCTAAAACTAGTGGGGTTAAAGTGTCTTTTCCCTAAAAAAAGTCATCTTCTTCCTCAACAATTTCATGGACGGGAGAGACATCTCCATGTCCGAATCGAACACCAACACCACTCGAATCTTCACCAAAACTCTTGATTTTTGTCCCAATTCAATCCCAATTCGATTTAATCTCATCAAAACTCGATACTTTAGCGAAAAGTAAACCAATTTCGTCCAAAATCAAGACCCAATTCGGAATCGAAATTATCGCCGGTGGGTTTCCTAATACTCGCCGGATTCGTCACCCAAAGGCTATAAATACCCACTCAAACTCAGAGAAATTCACACCCAAATCAATCTTCAAGCTCTCCCTCTCAATCACTCTCTCTCTCTCACCCTCGGGCTACCGAGAGGACCCAACCGCCGCCGCCGCCGCTGCCCGCTGCTGCCGTCGTGCGCCGCCACGTCGCCGCCATCGTCACCGCGCCCAGCCGCCTCTCTCCGGCACCACCGTCGGACTCCCACCCCTCTTTCCCGTCGATTATCTCTCTGTTCGGGTATGAAACCCGTTTTTCTCTCTCTCTCTCTACTTCTTGTTTTTGTTTTTGTTTTCTCATTAGTTTATTTGGTTAGTTATTTAATGATAGTAGTTGGGAAGGAGGCAACAAAGGGGCTTTGTCCCAGTGGTTAAATGCTATCACTTAAGAGCTTGGGGTGTGTTGGTTGTAGGTTCCATGTTCAAATCTCACAAGAGACATTCTTTTTTATACAAGTTTAAGGTAATTATTTTTTTTACTCATCTTTACCCAAAAATAAAAGTATATTCTTCCTATTTATTTTATAAGTTTATAACAAATTAGAATAAGCTATTTTCCTCAAATAGATTTGTTATTTCTTTTAAATAAAAGTTAGTTAGTTTATAACCTTTGTTCTCTACTAAGGCTTGTTTGGTTGGGAAAAACAACTATTTGAATTAAAAGTGTTTTTGGGGTAAAATAATATGCTTCTCTACTCTAAATAATAAAAATGACAGTTTATCTAATCTTATAAGTTATAGTTATATAACTATAGCTATGTTTTTACAAATAATAAACGTTATAAAGCATATTTTATTATAAAAGAGGTTGTTCACGTTAGCAAGGTTGGAGAGAGTTAGTAAGGGATTTATTTCATTTACCTATAGGACTTCGTGTGCAATGTGTTGATTATGATATTATTAAATTTGTAGGCGACAAATTTGTTGACGAAGGATACGTCGAGTATTACTAGGAAGTGATTTGCTTTGCTTGAGATTCGGGGTAAGTAATCATGCCAGGCCTAGCGCCCATATCTTCTTTCGTGTCTAAACTGCTTTTGTGATTTATTGTCTCAAAATTTGAATATCTACTTGAACTGTTTATTTGAGAAAGTTTACTGATTTTACAAAGGTGATTATATCACAACTATCACATGATTAATAAGACGTAATTACGTAAAGTGGAATAGTTGTATCGGGGATCAATATTTTGAGCTTTGGTCGATGTGGACTACGTCTCTCGACCCCTTTTTATTTTATTTTGATCGGTCGCAACAACCCCGAGTTCGCTCCAGTACTTACCTCTCTGTCCGCAAGAAGTCTTAGGGGAGTGTCGACACTTATGGTCTTGTAGCCAGTTATTAGTAGATCTTCTCCGTGTCAACATGGTAATATATGTTTTCTGAATGATGGACCTTTATGATTGAGAATTGGAAGTTCCGATTGGAAAAATGAGGAAGTTTGGGAATGTTTCCCCACAAGTGAGGTGATAAAGGAAAAGATTTGTGAATTCTTATTTCATACTTATACTCTTACTCAAATACTTTACTCTTCAAACTCATGTGTCCTTTTTAAACTGCTTCATAATCTATTTACATGCTTGGGTGTTGCTTACTCAGTATTTTCCGCTGACTTTGGAAACTGTGGTGTTTCTTTTTGTTTCTGCACCACATGTTTAGGTGGAAGCATGACTTTGGGGGAAATCGAGATACATTACTTAGTAAATTTAAATTTCACATCTAGACTTGTTTTATTTAGTAGTTGAATTTCTAGATTGGAATAATGCCCATATTTGTGGCGAGACAAGTTTTAAAGTTTTAATTAATTATTCTATGGAGTTTGGATTGGATATTCTGTTATAAAATCTCCTTGTATCCGGGTTTAATCTCGGGTACGGAGTGACATCCCCGGGCTTCCGGCTTGGCGGTTTTGGGGGTGTTACAACTTGATCCCTGCAGGATTTTCAACTGTCTTATTAATCAAAAGCTTATCCCTAGATCTCAAGCACATAGAGTTCCCTTACTCTGTTACAGCTTGTTATTCTCACTAACCTACCTAGTACCCTCTCTAGCTAACTGATTCAACAAATATCTCTATTATTCACTTGAACAACTCATGAGAATAATATGTAAGAAGTATTATATAAATGATATACAAATATTGATCAGAAAGAAGAACAATGAGAATTGATGAAGAAATTGAATGTGCAGTGATCTTCTGATGAGTGGATTGAGTGAAATGAATCTCCTTATGTGTTGCTTATCAATCCTGAGAATTTCTGAGTATCTTCGTGTTCGTTCTCTTATTCAATTTCTTCAGTAATTCCCTCTTATGCAGATAGTTTGAATTGTTGATCTTCAGGATCTTCTCAAAACAAACTTTCCTGAAAATTAGCAGCATATCTTGACTTGTTAAACAGCTCTTCCAAACGGCTAATTGCTAAGTATCTTCAAATATATTGACTTGATCTTGTATCTGAGTATGTTAGGAAGGTCCAGACATGTTTTCACAATCACGGAATCAATCTGTCAACTAAATTTCATTTTCTGAAAGAACGCAGTTTAAGAAATAGTCCCTTCAAAATAGGTAACTAATTATCCCTGCAAAAACTTACTCAAACAAATAGATTAGCCACGGTTTTGGGGTATTAAAATGGTTTGTATTCCATCATCAAATAACACATAATAAAGAATAGGGGATCGGGATTCAGATTAGAATCAAAAGCTCCCCCAACGTTCATGCTGCATGCTGCAGTGTATATTTCAAACCTTTAATGTTTCAAGGCCTTGAAACAAATTGAAATAAGATGAACTTTCAATCTCCCCCTTGATGAAATGCAAAAATACATTCCTTTTAAGAACTGGGTTTCTGCAAAAAAAGAACTCATTAGAGCATAGCAGAATAACCACGATAATAAACTATAACACAAAAATGCAAACAATCCAACTTATTAAACAGTTAAGCAGCAAAAACCAGCAAATCCTACTGATCTAAAACAGATATCTAAACCAGCCGATAGAGTACGAAAAATAAACAAATAAATACCTAAATTTCTCCCCCTTTTTGAGTTTCATAAAAAAAAAATGAGAAAATTTTGGATTGAGGTTTTGAAAACCTAAAGGAAAATAGTTTTAAAGATAGAATTTTTCAAGACTTTGAAGAGGAATTCAAGGCATTGAAAAATATAGAAAGAAGAGGAAAAAATCAGGGGGTTGGGTAATCATTTCCCTTTGGCTCAGCATCTTGTTCTCCACTGTCTTCTTCATCATCCTCATCATCTTTTTGTTCTTCTTCTTAAGCAGCTTCATCACCAGCATCACCAACCACTTCATCATAAAAAGGTCTGCCTCAGTCACTATCTCCGGAATGTTTTCCTTATTTTTCTTCTTCTTAAGATCCTTGATCAACATCCCTGAGTCTGAACTGTCAGCATCACCTTGTTCCTTTTCTTCAGCACCCTGTTCTTGAACCACTCGATTCCCTGTGTCCACTACTCCTGCAGCCTTATCTTGAGTAGTATGCTCACTGAATAAGTCTTTGGTTGAACTAGCCTTCTTTGATTCTTCTACAGCTTGAGAGACTTCCTCTTCCACATGGATCACATTGATGATTTTGAAGATGCTTTCAACCATATACCTCAATTTTTTGAACTCATTGCCAACCTCATGCAGATTTACCTTCAACTCATCCATATCCTTCTCCTAAAAAATCAAGTATTTGAAACACCATAGAAAGGTCTTGAGATTGAGATGGTAGTTTTGAAGGAGAGGTCAAGGCCTTGGGTTTTGGAAACTTCTTGGACTGCAGCTTTTCTTGAGACATATCAGATTATAACTTCCCAGTTCCCTCACTGGTTTTTATGATTTTAATCCTTTGAAAGGCTTTCTCATCAAGCATACCAAAACCTGTAGTAATAGTTTCTTCTCTGTCATTTGGAATCTCAAGGTGTTGAAAGAAATCAGATAGCAGGTTGGCTAAAGGCAAAGGTTGCTTTCTTTCCTTGGTCTGGTAATAAAGCATGTGTTCCATCACAATTGAAGGAAGATCAATCTCATACCCATGCATAATCAAGTACATCAAGTATAACACCCTGTCAGTCAGCAACTCTTTTGAATTCTCCTTAGGCACTACACACCTCATTAAGATGGTAAACAAGACTTTGGCTTCAACAGTTAGCACATACTTTGGTAACTGTTTAGAGGAGGTAGCAACATTGGGTAAAAAGAATTCTTCCCTAGCCAGTTTCAAGACTTCACTCTTGTTGGGATAATTGTCTGTGTTATACCTCTTAAGCCAACCTAAAACATTGGCAAATTCTGAGTGATCTAACTCCATGTTAATGCCAGCCACTTTAGATTGAATTACCAAACTTACAGTCTAGATTTTCTTCATGTTCAGATAGAGAAACCTAGTGAGCCTGTGATAGGCAACTTCTGGAGGGTTTAGATTCCAAAGAGAACTTTTCTTCAACCTCTTAATACACTCCAGATTTATGCTTTTCAACATGTTAACACTAATCATACTGCAATAGGCTACCGGTCTAGAAGCAAAACCATCTAACCACAATCCTCTAGCAACATTAGTAACAAACCACTTGTTGTTAATGCCAGATTTCTTACCAGGGGATTGTTGCTTCTGTGAACAGACCAGCAGATCTTTTCCACTTTTCTTCTCTGGTTCTTCCTCTGTAGCTTTTCCTTTTTGGTTTTCAGCTTTTGTAGGCTTCTTCTTCTTCTTCTTCACCTTCTTAGGACTAGCAATCTGTTCCTCTGGCTGTTCTCAGGAGTAGACTGATCTGTCTTCTTCTTGCTGGAAGTTGGAATCTGATCCTTCTTGATCTTCTTCTTTAGAGGAGAAGGAGCCTTTCTACACTTTGGGTTCTGGAACTGGAATCATCACTGAGAGTTTGAACCTCTTACTCAACAGTATTCCTATTCTTTTCAGAAACTTTCTTTGAACCTCCAACCATCTTGATTCTATTAGAACTTCTTCTCGTGCTCATTAGGGTTTGAGGGTACAAAAGATAGAGACAGGAGTGATATGCTGCAAAGAGATAAATACTGAAGAATTTGAGTTTGAAAAGGAAACAAAATATCTCCAAATCTTTTCAGATGTGTAGAATCAGTTAAATTCAAAATTGTGTGTGTGTGACGTGGGAAATGAAATAATATAATAATAATTTGGCGGAAAATAATTTTAAAAGGTAAAGGCAATATTAAACAATTATCTACAGAGATAATACCCGACATTGAAAGATCCAACTTATTGACTAAGTAACATAAATACTTATTTTCAAGGCTTTGGAAAAAATTTCAAGGCCTTGAAAAGCTATACTGCTGCAATAGATAAATTATGGCTTTGAAAAGATTTTCAAGGCTTTAAAAATCTATTCAAATCTTTGAAACACATAATACTTACCTGAAACTTACCTGATACTCTCCCTAAACCAATGCTTCCTTAATTAGCATGTACAATTCTAATCTCAGGGCTGAGAATATATCTTCTGCCAGTGGTTTAGTGAAGATATATGCAAATTGCATGTTGGTAGACATAAATTGAAGAGTAACATCATCTTTCTCAGCATGATCTGTGATGAAATGATGTCTAACATCAATGTGTTTGGTTCTTGAGTGCTGAACTAGATTCTTTGTAATTGATATTGCACTGGTGTTGTCACACTTGATAGGTATATATCTGAAATCAAATCCAAGATCTCTCATTTGCTGAGCTATCCATAACACTTTCGAACAACAAGCTTCAGATGCTATGTATTCAGCTTCTGCTGTTGATAAGGTTACTGAATTTGGCTTCTTTGAATGCCAACTGATCAGGGATGTTCCAAGATATTGGCAGCACCCTAATGTGCTTTTTTTTATCAACTTTTTAACCTGCAAAGACATCATCTAAATAGCCACACAAAGATAAATTATATTGTTTAGGATACCAAAGCCCTAAGTCTTTGGTACCATTGAGATATCTAAAAATTCTTTTAACAGCAACCAAGTGTGATTCTTTAGGATCAACTTGAAATCTAGCACACATACAAACACTAAACATGATATCTGGTCTACTTGCAGTGAGATATATAAATGATCCAATCATACCTCTATAATATTTTACATTCACACTCTTACCAGTTTGATATATGTGAAGGGACAATGTAGAGCTCATTGGTTTTTTTGCTACCTTGGACTGAGACATATTGTACTTTTTAACAAGTCCTTGGTATACTTATTTTGATGCAGAAAGATTAATTTCTTAATATGATGTATATAAGTCACAAGAAAGAAGTTTAGCTCTCCCATCAAACTCATCTCAAATTCACTGCTCATAAGACTTGAGAAATCCTTGCAAAGAAAATCATTTGTACCTCCAAATAGAATATCATCAACATATACTTGAACTACTAGAATATTTTTCTCATGAGTCTTTATGAAAAGGATTTTATCTACTATCCTCTTTTGAAATCATTTTCAAGTAGAAACTTTGACAGTCTTTCATACCAAGCCCTTGGAGCTTGTTTAAAACCATAAAGAGTTTTGTCAAGTTTATAAACATGATCTGGAAAATCATCATTTTCAAAACAAGGAGGTTGAGCAACATAGACGTCTTCTTGCAAACATCCCTTAAAAAATGCACATTTCACATCCATTTAAAATCGTTTCATATTTTTGTGAGATGCAAATGCAAGTAACATTCTAATTTCTTCTAAACTTGCAACAGGAGCGAAAATCTCCTCATAATCAATACCTTCTTCTTGATTTTAGCCTTGAGCTACCAGTATTGCTTTGTTTCTGATTTCCTCGCCATTCTCATCTAACTTGTTCTGAATACCCATCTGGTGCCAATGACAGACTGATCTTTTGGTGTAGGAACCAGATTCCAAACCTCGTTCCTCTTAAATTCATTGAGTTCACATTGCATTAAAATGATCTAGTGTGCTTCTTGTAATGCTTCTTTAACACTATTAGGCTCCTTAAGAGAAACAAAAGCATTGAAAGCACATATGTTCTTCAATTGTGATCTGTTCTGTCTACTAGTGGATGGATCAGATATATTATTGTCGACTGGATGAGATGAAATATA
The DNA here is from genome assembly GCA_023055425.1 of Linanthus parryae. Classification (NCBI taxonomy): domain Eukaryota; kingdom Viridiplantae; phylum Streptophyta; class Magnoliopsida; order Ericales; family Polemoniaceae; genus Linanthus; species Linanthus parryae. Next base: position 45,352,713 of record JALGPY010000009.1, read on the forward strand.
TCTGAATCTCTTCCTTGGTGTTCATGGTTCAGGTTATCCAGGAAGCTTCTCAGGTCTTTGAGAACTTGAACTAGTGGCTTGTCCAGTTTGATTCTATTGATGTTCTTTTTCAAGGCTTTAAGACTCATTTTCAAGGCCTTAAAAATTCGTTATGTTTTCTTGCAATCTTTCGTTGGAACCATTAGAAGCCTCCGCTTCATCTTCTGAATCATGCTTGTTTAAATTCAAGTCTGCAAAACGTTCACTCAATTAATCAACATAACTTTCATAAAAAATAACATGAATACTTTCTTCAACTGTTGGAATAGGTGCCCTAGAGGCAATCTATGTTTAGTATGAACAATGTTTGAATAGAATATTCATTTATTATTTATTGTGATATTTAATATAGTGAAGTCCTTAGATACAGTGTGTTGTTTATCTTAAATATCCCCAGTCCATTAGATTGATTAACAGGACGATCAATTATAGACTAATATGTGGGTAGATTGATATGGAGATAACAAGTCTAACACATGCGTATGCATTAGGAGTAATGGCATACTGGATTGACCCACGACGAGAAGGATACATTAGATTATGTCAAAGTCACAATCACTTCTCGTAGTGCTAATGATATTGTAATCCTTAGACTTGAAGTCACTAGATACTCTAGTTGTGGAATATCATGCTTTGATGTTATCAAACGTTGCGTCTTTATCGGGTAACTATAAAGATAGTTATCGGGCATGATGGGAAGCAAGCTTAGAGATCGTAGCGACGTAGAGAGGATTTGTCCCTCCCACATATTGGGAGCAAATATCCATGGGCCACTCGAGGGATGGTGCTTATAGGAATGTCTGTCCAGACTCAGATAAATCAATATGGAGATATTGATGTTATCTGCTCGCATAAGCATATTCCCAGGATCTAGGAACTATGGATTAGATATACGAGTGTTACTAATATGTCTCGTGTCGAATCTGGATATGGGGACAAATGGATAACTCAATACATGAACATTGGGCACAAGGTTTGTCAGGTTCACTGAATAATTTCTATTAATTGGGTGGCATGGATTTGTTGCTAGACACCGCTCCATGTTATTAAGTAGTTACTACCAACTAAGTAGAAACCTATGGGGTCACATAACGGATTGATTAAATTGGATATAAGGTATTAATTAGTTGGACTAATTAATAAAAGGATCATAACGCAACCACAAGAAAACTTAGTAGGACTAATTTGCAAGTGGGCTAATCCATGTAAGGAAATGATTAGTATTGGGGCCTTTGCGTAGTTAATAAAGAGTTATGACTATATAAAGGAACTCTAGCTTGTTATTTCTCTAACACAAGTCATTATTGAGATAACATAGCACAGCAAGAGAGAGAGACAAGACAAGGAGGTTCGCTCCCTAGTCCGTCTGCCCTTTTGCCACTGTTGGCCCCCTTTGTGGTTGCTCCGTTTTGTGTGATCCTCCTCCTTCTTCCGTTGCTAGCACATCGCGGTGAGAAGTCCAATCAAGAATCCAAGGTGTGGATATTCATAGAGAGGAAGACACTATTCTTCGTGTGATCTCCCAAACTAAGGTACACATCTTCTATGCCCTTATCATGTTATGATGGCTTGTCCTGTGGTCCTTGGTGGGATTTGAGCAGGATTAATTTTATTATTCCGCTGCGTAACCTGCATCAAAACCTAACAGTGGTATCACAGCCACAGGTCGTAGCGTGTAACATGATTTTATGTGCTAGGATTTCAGTTTATACACCGTATTTTTTATATTACGCGAAAACTGAAATTAATTGGCATATTGGATGCAAACTGAATTTGATTCAAGAAAAAAAATACCTAATTTAACATTGAAATCAGACAGTTTACCTTTACCTCAATGTTCTTTTCAGAACTTTCATCATGCTTGGTCATAATGGCAGAGGTTGGCATGTTCTTCCTTAGATTCAGTATCACTTGATGAGTATGAGTCACTAGAACAAGATATCATAGCCTTCTTTCTTCTGTCATGGTCTTTCTTATGAAAGTGTTTGATTTTCTTGTGTTGACAATCTCTAATCGAATTTCCTGCATCACCACACTCAAAGAAATTCATTACATTAGGCTTATTATCATGGGAAGAAGATTTACCTTTGTAGTCTTTGCTACTGAAGGATTTGTGTCTATCCATGCTGAAGTCTTTGTTTCCAAAGTTCTTCTTCATTTTGAGAATTCTAGTCCAGGCTTTGGAAATTTAGAGCAAAAGGATCTTCATTATCATCCTATTCATTGTCAAGGCTTGAGATGACTCATTCTCCTTAGACTTGAGAGCTAGATTCTTGAAACTTTTTGGCAGTTATCCATTAAATTCATTAATGGATATCTCATGTGTGAGCAGCTTTCCCTGCAAGTCATTAAGTTGAAGTGATGATAGATCTTGAGCCTCTTCAATAGCAGTAGTCATTGCTTCCCATTTGGATTTGGGAAGGCTTCTCAAGATCTTCTTGACTTTCTTCTCATTGGAAAAAGATTTTCTCAAGGAGTCCAGATTGTTGACAATGTCAGTGAACCTCTTGAACATGTACTTGATGGACTCATCTCCATTCATTTTAAACAATTCATACTGTCTAAAGAATATGTTGATCTTTGTCTTCTTGACTTGACTGGTTTCTTCAAAGGTTACCCCCAGTCTGTCCTATATTTCTTAGAATTCTTGCAACCTTAAATCATGTTGAATTCATCTGCACTCAAAGCACAATATAAGAGATTCATGGCTCTGTAATTTTTAGAAAACTGTTCTACTTCAGAAGCAGAGAGTGAATCCTCAGTTTTGGGATTTTTGATTCCATCTGTCTCTGTGTAGAATGTATCTGGACCATTATGTATGATAGTCCACTGCAGGGTTTGATCATGGATACGCATCGGAATAAACAATAATTTATTCGATCAAGACCCTCCAAGGATCACAGGAAAAGAACTCATGACGATGATAAATGATTCATGTTATGTACCTTGTAGGTCTCCTTTGATGACTTATAGCGCGAAAAGTATCACGTCTCTACAGTTTATCCAAGCCTAGGATTGAGATCTGGATCCTACAATCTCCTTGTGATAGCTAGGATGAATGGAAGAGGAAGAAGAAATCGCGCAACGGAGCTCCAAAGAGAGGGGCGACCTCTCTTCTTGGCCGACGGGTAGGGGCGGACTACAAGGGGCTGTTCGGCCCTCTTGTTGTCTTGCTCTCACCTTTCTTCTCTCCTACTCAACTTATGTAATGAGCATTAGTTTTGGGGAAGGAATCTAGAAGCACCCTTTATATATTCCAACAACTCCTTCTTACTACATAAATGCCCTCTCCTAATCCTACTCAAGTTCGGATTAGTCCAACTTGCATATTAGTCCTACTAAGTTAGCAAGTTGTTGCGATTTGATCATTCTAATTAATTAATCATAATAATTAATTCCCAAGTCTAGTTCATCCTATATGGCGTGTGACCCTATAGGTTTCTAATTAGTTGGTAGTAACTATTTACTAATATGGAGCGGCCTCTAGCAAGACATCCATTCTAGCCAACTAATAAAAATAGTCATCCGACAAACCTTGTGCAAGTATTGTCTCATCCCTTCGTCTCAATATCCGGATTGGACACGATACATACAAGTCACACTCGTATATCCAATCCATAGTTCCTCGATCCTGGGAATAGCCTTATTTGTGCAAATAACACCTGTATCCTATATTGATTTATTTGAGTCTTGCCAGACATTCTATAACCACTATCCCTCGAGTGGCCTAGGATATTTTCTCCCATTATGTGGGAGGGACAAATTTTATCTACATCACTACGATATCTAAGATTGCTTCCTATTGTGTCCGATACGCACCTTTATGACTACCCAGTCACGGTGTAGCGTTGACGCTACCAAAACACAATATCCACAACTAGATGATCTAGTGACTTCAAGTCTAAGGATGACAATACCGTTGTCACCGCGAGAAGCACTTTGACTTTACATAACTTGTATGTAGCCTTCTCGGAGATGGGTCAATCCAGTATGCCATTACTCCTAATGCATACCCATGTGTTGGATCGTGATATTTCCATATCAATCCAAACCCATGCTAGTCTATAGATGATTGTCCCATTAATCATTTATAATGGACTAGGGATATTTAAGATAAGCAACACAATTGCAAATCTAAGGACTTCATTATATTAAATATCTCAATAAATAATACAATGAATATTCTAGCAAATTTATTGTTCATACTAAGCTAGATTGCCTCTAGGGCACCTATTCCAACAGTCTCCCACTTGAACTAGAGATAATCTGGTGCATCTCGTATGTCAATGCTCCTAGTGTTCCCTTCATGCTTGCACTGAATAAGCGGCTTTGTAAGTGGATCTGACAGATTCTCATCTGTAGGAATCTTGTATATCCGAACGTCTCCTCTTTCTATAGTATCTCGAATAAGATGGAACTTCCTGAGTACGTGCTTGGATTTTGGGTGTGACCTGGGTTCCTTTGATTGCACGATCGCTCCAGTGTTGTCACAATACAACTCTATTGGATCCGCAATGCTAGGAACTACAATAAGCTCAATGATGAACTTCCTAATCCAAACAGCCTCCTTTGTTGCACCATTCGCAGCGATATACTCATCCTGTGTTGTAGAATCACCAACCGTCTCTTGCTTGGAACTCTTCCAGCTCACCGCTGCTCCATTCAGGCAAAACACAACCCCGATTGTGATCTGAAATCATCTCTGTCGGTCTGGAATCTTGCATCCGTGTAACCCCTTATACACAAATCTTCTTCACCTCCAAATATCAATAACACATCCTTAGTTCTTCTCAAGTACTTTAAGATGTTCTTGACTGCAATCCAGTGACTCTCACCTGGATTGGACTGATATCGGCTTGTCATAATCAATGCATATGACACATCCGGTCTAGTACATAACATGGCGTACGTGATGGATCCTATGGCCGAGGAAAAGGGAACCCTACTCATGCGTTCCTTCTCAATCTCATTGGAAGGACAACCACTCTTAGAAAGAGTGATTCCATGCAACATGGGCAAGAATCCCTTCTTGGAATCTTGCATGCTGAACCGTTTCAGCACTTTGTTTATATATGTACTTTGACTTAGGCCGAGCATCTTCTTAGATCTATCTCTATAGATCTTTATACCAAGTATAAAAGCTGCTTCACCCAAATATTTCATTGAGAAACACTTCCCTATCAAATCTTTAACAGATTGCAGCATGAGAATGTCGTTTCTAATGAGTAGTATGTCATCCACATACAATACTAGAAAAGAAACAGAGCTCCCACTAACCTTCTTGTAGACACAAGACTCATCTTCCTTTCTGATGAAGCCAAACTCTTTGACTACTTCATCAAAACGTCGATTCCAACTCCTAGAAGCTTGCTTCAACCCATAAATGGATCGTTGCAGTTTACATAATTTGTTGGCTTGCTTTGGATCTTCAAAACCCTCAGGTTGTGTCATATACACATCCTCGAGGAGATTCCCATACAGGAAGGCTGTTTTGACATCCATATGCCAAATCTCATAGTCGTAGTATGCTGCAATAGCAAGTAAGATTCGGATGGATTTGGTCATTGCGACTAGTGAAAAGGTTTCATCATAGTCAATACCATGTATCTGTCTGAATCCTTTAGCCACTAATCGGCCCTTATAGGTAATCACATTACCATCCATGTCGATTTTCTTCTTAAAGACACACTTGCACCCTATGGGCCGAGCCCCTTCGGGTGGTTCCACCAAAGTCCATACTTTGTTGGTATACATGGATTCCATCTCGGATCTCATGGCCTCAATACACTTATGAGGGTCCGGCCCTTCTATGGCCGCTTCATAGGTAGTGAGCTCGTCATCTATGAGCAACGTATCACCAGATTCAGTCACGAGAAGTCCATACCTCTTTGGCTCCTGACGCACTCTACTAGATCTACGAAGCTCTTATGTTACTTGAACAGGCTGCTCCACAACCTCTTGTGGTTCCTGTTCATGTTCCATAGTAGGATCAATGCATTTTGGTTCTCGAACTTCTTCAAGCTCTACAGTCCTCCCACTTGCTTCTTTAGAGACAAATTCTCTTTCTATAAACACGCCGGTCCGAGAAACAAACACTTTGTTCTCAGTTGGATTGTAAAAATAATATCCCTTAGTTTCCTTCGGGTATCCCACAAACTTGCATTTGTCCGACTTAGGCCCTAGCTTGTCTGATAGTAAACGTTTTACATAGACATCGCAACCCAAAATCTTCAAGAACGACACTGTGGGTCGATTCCCACTCCACATCTCATGTGGTGTCTTCATGACTGACTTAATTGGAACACGGTTAATGGTGAAAGCTGCACTCAATAGAGCATAGCCCCAAAATAACAATGAAAGATCAGTTTTACACATCATAGATCGAACCATATCCAATAGAGTTCGATTCCTCCTCTAGTGTCCAGGATGACTGCAGTAGTGACACTCACCTTTAGTCACACCTTTGTCAATGCCACAAACAGGCTTAAGGGAAGCGTCCTTGGGTTTAGAAACGGCTTTGACTTTTCCCTTGGAGGTAGAGGCAAACATTTTGCCCTTTCCTTTCTGCACCATCATTATGGATTTTCCCTTACCCTTGTTGATGCTTTGTTCACCTGTACTCAACATATTTAGTAAATTTGGCAGAGGTTTCACGATCTCATTCATGTTATAGCTCATGATGAACTTTCCATAACTCTCATGCAATGATTTCAATATGAGATCGGTGGCCAACTCTTAACCCACCGGAAACCCTAGGCGGTCGAGGATCTCTAAATAGCCGATCATAAGCAACACGTGCAGCCCCATGGGGTTTCCCTCTGAAAGATGACATTTGAACAATGCCTTGGAAACTTCATACCTCTCAACCCTAGCCTGCTCTTGGAAGAGATGCTTCAAGTGTACGGTCATATCGACTGCATTCATGTTCTCATGTTGCTTCTGAAGCTCAGAGGACGTGGTGCAAAGCATTAGGCAGGCCGCATCATTAGCGTCATCAACACGCTTTTGATATGCCTTTAGGGCTGCAGGTGTGTTGTTTTCCGGACCATCAGGAACTTGCTCCTCTAGATCGCATAGTTTCTTTTCTTGCTTGAGAACGATTCTCAAGTTTTTGTACCAGTCTAGAAAATTGGTCCTAGAGAGCTTGTCCTTCTCAAGGACCGACCGTAGGGAGTTCGATGAGCTGTTTTCCATTGGAATTCTACAAAAGGAAAATACGCAAGTTTTAGTATTTGTGAAAATTTAACTATATTTAATAATGGCTAGATTATTAAATACAACTCCCACTATTTTTCTACGGATTATAATAAAACCCTCAAGATATTAATGCAGAAAATATCATTATATTTTCTAGTGGGCCAAGACCTATATTTCACTTCGTTTTGAGCTTGCTTTAGCAAGTCACCCAAAAATTAGCTATTTAGGTAGGAAAAATTACAATTGCATCCCATGCAACTCTTGGTTCAGTCGAGAAAATAACTCCTTATTTATCTATCCCATAGATAATCCCAATTGACTGCCTCTAGGTTTTTAAATTTTATTAAAATTACCTAGTTACGTCCAACCTCTTACGCCAACAATTGCACATTATATGTGCTAGCGCACCACATGATGATGAATCAAGTCGCCCTGCTTTGGCACACACGGACTTGATTAATCGATCTTATGATGATTGTTTAAGTAACGAGAAGGCAAAGCGTAATATTGACTTTTGAGGGATTTTCTGTCAATTTAAATTATTTTGTTGATCCATATCAACTGATCTACTTATTTGAGTTTGGGCAAAACTCCAAATAAAAGATCCGGGTTGTTTAATTATCTTATTATGAAATTGCATGCATCAACCATACCCTAACAACAATAATAAGATAATAAAGTAAACATCCACAAAACAGAAATTAATGTGATGTGGATATGGCCTCATAGACTAAGATATGCCCAAGCCAATGAGAATATCCATGAACCCTAGAATAGAAAACGCATCTCCATGTGCTTCCATCTCTTGGTCCATCCTTCATAGCCTTGTGGAATGCTCCATGCTCCATGTTGTGACTCCTTTAATTCTTCGGGCTTCTTTTCTTCCATCTTGACTATCATCTATTTTATCTAGTACTAGCTAACATCTATACTAAATAAAATAAATCTCACAAGTTGAGAAAAAAATACCAGGTCGCAGGCTAATTAATTATTACATCAAATTTATCAGCTCGCAGGCCATAAACAAATCACAAAAATTAAACATTCACAACAAACCACATCTAAGGCCATATCCAATCACCATATGAATTGCACATAAACAGTTAGAACCAATTTTTTTAACGCGCTTAGTCATTTTTAGTTGATTTTAGGATTACTAGGGTCAAGACGGTCCAAGAGGGCCCACCAACACTTGGCCGAACCCCATAATGGACCGTTCAAGGCCTTGGGCCGGCCGGCCCCTATCCCACACGACTAGGTCATGCGCTAGGGCTGCCCCGGCCCCTTGACCGAGCCTAGAATGGGCGGCATGGAAGGAGTGGCGGCCCCTAGGGGGGGGGGCGAACCTCCTTTAGGAGTTGTTTCCAAAACAACTTCTTGCCTTGTTGCCCAAGTTTGGTTATTTCCTAATTGAAAAAACTCCTTTTTCCAATTGGATGCCCAAGAACCCTAGATCTAAGATCCTAAAAATTCTCAAACTCACTAATTCATACATCCAATGCAAGAATTAGATATTGTTTGGTTGAATCATATTATACATGCATCTAATATGCTTAATTTGTCGTTTTAACGCAATAATCAACAATTATAGGTGAAAAAAAAACAAAAACGTAACACATAAACCACATTATGCTCTACGACCCGTGACTCTGATACTACTGTAGGGTTTTGATCATGGATACGCAGCGGAATAAACAATAATTTATCCGATCAAGACCCTTTAAGGATCACATGAAGATAATTCATGAAGATGGTAAATGATTCGTGTTATGTACCTTGTAAATCTCCTTTGATGACTTCTAACGCGAAAAGTATCACGTCTCTAGGGTTGATCCACGCCTAGGATTGTGATATAGATCCTCCGATCTCCTTGTGCTAGCTAGGATGAGAGGAAGAAGAAATCACACAATGGAGAACCAAAGAGAGGGGGCGGCCTCTCTTCTTGGCCGACGAGTAGGGGCGGACGGCATGGGGGTGTTCGGCCCTCTTGTTGTCTTGCTCTCTCCTTGCTTCTCTCCTACTCAAATTATGTTATGAGAATTAGTTGTGGGGAAGGATGCTAGGATCACCCTTTTTATAGTCCAACAACTCCTTGTTACTACATAAAGGTCCTCTCCTAATCCTACTCAAGTTCGGATTACGAGTATAGTTCAATCCTATATGGAGTGTGTTGGTAGTAACTATTTACTAATATGGAGCGGCCTCTATCGAGACATCCATTCTAGCCAACTAATAGAAATAGTCATCTAACAAACCTTGTGCAAGTATTGTCTCATCCCTTTGTCTCAATATCCGGATTGGACACGAGACATACAAGTCACAGTCGTATATCCAATCCATAGTTCCTCGATCCTAGGAATAGCCTTATTCGTGCAAATAACATCAATATCCTATATTGATTTATTTGAGTCTGGCCAGACATTCTATGAGCACTATCCCTCAAGTGGCCTAGGATATTTGCTCCCGTTATGTGGGAGGGACGAATTCTATCTACATCACTACGATATCTAAGCTTGCTTCCTATTGTGTCCGATACGCGCCTTTATGACTACCCAGTCACGGTGTAGCGTTTGACGCTACTAAAACACAATATTCCATAACTAGAAGATCTAGTGACTTCAAGTCTAAGGATGACAATACCGTTGTCACCGTGAGAAGCACTTGTGACTTTACATAAATTTTATGTAGCCTTCTCGGAGATGGTTCAATCCAGTATGCCATCATTCCTAATGCATACCCATGTGTTGGATCGTGATATCTCCATATCAATCCAACCTCATGCTAGTCTATAGATGATTGTCTTATTAATCATTTATAATGGACTAGGGATATTTAATATAAACAACAAAATTGTAAGTCTAAGGACTTCTTTATATTAAATATCTCAATAAATAATACAATGAATATTCTAGCCAATTTATTGTTCATACTCAACTAGATTGCCTCTAGGGCACCTATTCCAACATCCACAAATCTATATTTTGATCAGTGATGAACATTTTTATCTGGGCTCTACAGTGCATAAAGTTGTCGCCACATAATATAGGAGGTCTGTTAGCAGCTCTCCCTGGGAGAAACCACCATAAGCTACAATACTCATAATCACAAGATGGTAAAATCTATGCAGCGATACAAGCTCTGATACCAATTGAAAGACAGTAATGTAGGTAAAAATATAGGATCTATACTCTAGAAGGAGGGGGGGGGTTGAATAGAGTATGTCAACTTTTGCTAAAAGAGTGGTTTGGAAAGAAGTGAATATTTCAAGTACTTGGAATAAAAATAGATAGTAGAAAGAAAGCTGATAGTTTTCAAGGTCTTGAAATGGCTTTCAAGTCTTTGAACTAAAAACCAGTTTTGTGCAGCAAATAAGCTAAGTACAGAGCATTAAGATAAATGCAAGAGACACAAAGATTTGTAGAGTTCAGTCCACTTGGACCTACGTCTCTACCTCAGGGACTTGATCCCTGCAAGATTTTCAACTCAATTCTTATTAATCAAAAGCTAAGCCCTAGATCTCAAGCACAAAGAGTTCCCTTACTCTGTTACACCTTGTGGTTCTCACTAACCTATCTAGAGCCTGCTCTAGATAACTGATTCAATAGGAATTTTCTATTTTTTTCACTTGAACAACTCACGAGAATAAGATGTAAAAAGTGTTATCTAAATGATATAAAAATATAGATCAGAATAAAGAATACTGAGAACTGATGAAGCAGTTGAATATGCAGTGATCTTTTGATGAGTGGATTGAGTGAAATGAATATCATTTTGTGTAGCTTATCAATCTTGAGAATGTATGAGTATCTCTTTACTCGTTCTCTTCTTCAATTTATTCAGTCATTCCCTCTTATGCAGCTAGTTTGAATTGCAGATCTTCAAGATCTTCTCAAAACAAACTTTCGAAAAATCAGCAGCATATCTTGACTTGTTTAACAACTCTTCGCAACGGCTAGTTTCTTAGTATATTCAAAGATATTGACTTGATCTTGTAGCTGAGTATGTTAGAAAGGTCCAGACATGTTTTCATAATCATAAAATCATTCTGTCAACCCAATATCCTTTTCTGCAAGAACACAGTTTAAGAGATAGTCCCTGCAAAGTAGGTAACTACTTATCCCTGCAAAAACTTATTCAAACAAATAGATTAGCCACAATTTTGGGTATAAAAATGATTTGTCTTTCATCATGAAATAACACATAATCAAGCATAGGGGATTAGGAGTCAGGTTAATATCAAAAGCTCCCCGTAAGTTCATGCTGTAAACTGCACTGTATATTTCAAACCTTTGAAAATTGTTTCAAGGCCTTTAAGATGTTTCAAGCCTTTGAAACAAGCTGAACTTACAATTTGGTTTGACTGTCGCCGAAGAAAATGGAGGCAGTTGATTTAGGGGCCAATTTGGATGAACTGTATGGGTTTAACCATGAATAGAATAGGCAACCAAATACTTTGAGTAGTGTGTATTAAGCATGATAATCATGTTGGGTTGAATACTAAAAGCCATTTTTTTGAATTAGACTATATAAAATAGGCATTGAAATTGAATATATAGACCGTTACACCACAACAAGCACACGTGTACGGGTGTGTCTACTAATCGAATCCAACAAATTACACTGTGGAATACTACTAAACAAGTAGAGCCATATAAAAGTCTTTCTATTCGGTAAAAGAGATAATTAACAATGTAATAAGGTCTGATCTATTTCAGCGAGAGCAGGCGTAAATATCTTCTTTAGATGCTAAAAATAACTGTTAAGTACTTCAATAGTAAACTAAATAGTTACAAAGAGACAAGACACGACATACCATATTTTTACTGTGGGAAACCTTTTCTAACATCTCCGCTTGAGGTGTTCAGCTATGTTGAAACCCCACATCCTAGCACCTGAAAATTACGTTTTACAAAACTATCTGATACAACTATAACTTAGCTAACACAAAGTATTTAAGATTTACCTGATCTGCGCAACTTTGTAACACTCCAATGAGGTAATCCAAAACGTACTTGAATTTAGTTGGAAACCAGCACACTAACAGACAAACTGAACTAGTGACATGAGGACACAAAGATGACACACTCAAACTTTAAAGACATAGGACCTTTCTTTCATGCTACCAGACAGACTCGAACAGACAAACACACTAGAAGTTGGACTCGGACTAAAGTGGAAGAGGGTGAGTACAGTGAACAACTCTATATGACACTGTGTAAGTTCACATGTTTTTCACAATGAGTTTCTAGGCCTTGAAACTCATCTCAAAACCTTGAAAATATCTGAGCATGAACTAAGGGTGAGTTTCTACTCCAAACCCTCTTTAATCTTCTGCACTTGATCTTGATATGTTATATGATGAAAGACAAATATAATATGATTATTTTTTGCATTATAAGCTTGAGTTATTTTGCAGATATAGCTACCTAACCTTGTGAATGCAGTCTACAGATGGAAGGTCAAATCAAAATCAGTGAGGAGATCAAGCAGCTAGCCGTTGGAATTGAGCTGTAAGGAGTCAAAGATCTCTGGAGGATGTTTAGGAAATTCTGTTGGAAGATCCTATAAATGGTGCAATTCAAAAAGAGACACAGTTTTGAGAGATACACAAATTCTGAGCATTGCAGAGAAAAAGAACACTCTCACAGGATTGAAAAGCAACACTGAAGGAGATCAAACACTCAATCCATCTCAATCCACAGAAGAACACTTCAAGCTTCACAGATTTACTTCCTTTACAGTGTTCTTCCATTTGTGCTTTCATTTGTATATCATTTGTATTATCACTTCATCATTTAATCTCGTGGTGTTGTTCAAGAGGAACATCCAGAGATTCTTCTTGAATCAGTTAGCTAGGGCAGGTACTAAATAGGTTAGAGAGAACCACAAGATGTAACAAAGTGAGGGAAATCGTTGTGCTTGAGATATAGGTCTTACCTTTTGATTAATAAGAAGTCTTTTGAAATCCTGCAGGGATTTAGATGCCTCAGGCGGAGACGTAGGTCATTGAGGACTGAACTCCATAAAATCATTGTGTTCCTTACATTAACATTTCAGTTCTATACTCATCTTGTAAACTGCTTCAAACCAGGTTTTCAGTCAAGACCTTGAAAGTCATTTCAAGGCCTTGAAAAAGATCAGTACCTTTTCTACAATCTATTTTGGTTTCAAGGGCTTGAATCTGTGTTCAAGGCCTTACAATACTTCTTAGTTTTCACTTTGTTTTAAAACCTCTATTTTGGAAAAATTTGCCATACTCCATTCACCCCCGTCTAGATTATTGATCATGTATTACATACCTACATAATATCTTTCACACTGGTATCATATTAACAACAAAACTAGTAGGATAGAAACCTATAGACAACACGAAATTTTCAAATAAAAATTATCTTCAGCTATCTGAACAATGAATCTAGGATGGATCAGATATACGCCTAGCGACTCAAACACAACCGGTTTCAGAACTAAGAGGTTTAACTAATTTTTAGAGAGAAAACCCTAGAGTATAAGATCTTCTAGACTCCTATGAGAAGAAGTAGTCTTAAAAATAGATCCTGACACAAAATCAAAATCTGAAGAAGAAGATCAAACATTTAAGATAAACAATGGAACTTCTATGGATGATCTAGAGATAGGTAGACAATATGATATAATTTCTAGATATGAAGAGAGGGGGATCTTGATCTGACCCTTAACATAAGAACATGTTGCTTGAAATCTTGAAGAATGAAACAACTAATGAAGATGATTTGCGGAGACTCACAACCGCATATCAATAAAAGTGTGTTCGACGCGGAATCGAAACACACAAACAGGAACAACAACGAAGACGTAGGATTCTCTCTCTCTTTGGCCGAAACCCTAATTGACTGAAGGAGAAACTCTTTCTCCCTCTCACGCATTTGGTGAAGATTTCTCACAACCTTGAATTTCCCTTGAACCTATGCCTCTATTTATTATGGGAGGAAACATAATCTCCAAGTAATAGAGATCTAGAGACATTATACAATTAATCTAAACTTTTAGAAATAAATTAATAGCCATACTCTAATTGAATAATAATTATCATAAATTAAAAGATTATAGTTAAAATAGAACAACTAATTTATAAATTATCAAATTCATAATTAATTTTGAAAATCATAACTAATTTTTGTATAAAAATGTAAAACTTGATAATGAAGAAAATAATTAACCGAGTAATTGAAATAAATTTATCATGAAACTCTTTTTTACTAATTAATAAGTTATTTAACTAATAATCTCTCCATTTTCAAAAATATCACACCAAAACATAAATTACATAGATAATCATTACTAATAAATCAAAATAGAATTTCCAATTAATAAAATATTTCAAATTATAAATAATAATCTATGGTAATTAATAAAATCATATTCCAGTCAAACTCTTATTAACATATAGATTAGATTTATATAAAAACTATTACAATTTACCTTAGTTAGATAATTAATTTAAATTCATAGAAGTTTAATAGTAAAACATCCCTTTATAAAATCACTTTTATAATCACACTAAAAAAGTGTTTTTAATTACTAATTAAACTCTCTCATATGGAAGAACATGCTTAGAAAACTTAGGAAATCTAGAATGGAGAATTCTGTATTGACTGAACTTTCAAAACAAGCAAGAGAGGAATTCCAAGAGAGTGACGTAGCTAACCCTATAAAAGGGGAGTATGCAAGTAGAGATGCAGCACATCTACTCTAGAAGGGGGGGGGGGGGGGGTAAATAGAGTATGCCAACTTTTTGCAAAACTTGTAGAAGAGAAAAGTTTCTATGAAGAGCAATGAAGTTCAAGGCCTTGAAAACAGTTTCAAGTATTTGGAATAAAATACAGTTTGAAATAAAACAGACAAGTCTTTTTCAAGGCCTTGAAAAGAGTTTCAAACCCTTGAAAACAGACTAGTTTGAATGCTGCAAAAACTAAGTAGCAAATGAAACTGTAAATAAAAGAGACAAATGATTTATATAGTTCAGTCCACTTGGACCTACGACTCTACCTCAGGGATCTTCTCCCTGCAGGTTTTCCAACACAATTGTTATTAATCAAAAGCTAAGCCCTAGATCTCAAGCACAGATATATGCCTTATTCTGTTACAGCTTGTGGTTCTCTCTAACCTATCTAGTACCTGCTCTAGCTAACTGATTAACTAAGAATTCTCTATTGTTCACTTTGAACAATCCTTGAGAATGAGAGAAAGAAGTAGTATAAGAATGATATACAAATGAAGTGCAATTCAGAAGAACACTAAAGTGTAAAACTGCACTGAAGAATGCAATGATCTTCTGTGAGTTGGATTGTGAGAATGATGTGCTTCTTTGATGCTTGTCAATCCTGAAATGTGTCTCTATTTTTTCCTGTTGAGTGTTGTATCTTGTTGCTTCAAAATGAGCTCTATTTATAAAGCTTGAAGCTCTGCAAATCTTCCCAGATTTTCAGCAACAACTTCCTATTTTGTAGGCAACAACTTTGACTCTCTTAACAGCCTTTTCCAACGACTAGTTGATCATGATCTTCAGAGATATTGTTGTGATATTGCCTTTAAAAAAATTGAGAAGTTGTTATGAGTGTTTGATTGATCACAGAATCACATTCTCCAAGTTTCCTGTCCTGCAAAATCCAGATTAGGAAACCAATCCTGCAAACTAGGAAATAATATTTCCCTGCAAAATTGAGTCAAACAGATGAATTAAATGGTGTTAGATATAACAAAATCATTTTTCTTTCATCATCAAATAATAACAGATGAAGCATAGGGTGAGAGAAAAGGAATCAAATTAGAAGTGGTCAGAAAAATGCCCCCTAAGTATGTGCGTACAGGTCAGACAGTTTCACGGCTTTGAATCCAGTTTCAAGGCCTTGAAATAGCTCTGCTATTTCAAACCTGTGAAACCTTATTCAAGACTTCGAAAACTGGTTCAAGGCCTGCTATTTCAAGCCTGTGAAACCCGTGTACTTAAAATCTCCCCCTTGATGAAAGACAAAACCTCAATCTGTTTGAATCTTTGTTTCTGCTAAAAATACTGATTAGCACACAGTTCAAATAGTAGTAACACATTGGTTCCAAAACTATCCAACTTATTCAGTGATAAACAGAAAACACATAAGTCCAAATAAATCCTACTGACCAACAAGATAGGTCACCAAAACAAAAAAAACCTAAGATTTCTCCCCCTTTTTGACTTCATAAAAAAGAATGAGAAGATATTGTATCAGAGTCTTTGGAATATTTTGAAAATAAACTTAAAAAGAGAAGTGGGAGAGAAAGAGTGGGCAAGAGTTTATGAGGTTGGGTCATCATCTCCATCCTGATCTCCCTCTTCTTCCTCACTATATTCATTATCGTCCTGGTCTTCTGCAACCTCTTCATTCATATCAACAGTCTCTTCTTCAGCCTTGTCTTTAGTAGCAGTCTTTTGAGATTTCTTTTTCTTCTTCAGGTTTATCAGCAAGGCATCTGAATCAGGACTGTTTACTTCATATCCCTCTTGAGCAGCTTGTTCAACTACCACATGCTTTCCTTTATCCTTGACTTGAGTAGCCTCTTTCTGGTTGGAGTTCTCACTGGGCAAGTTATTTTCAGAACCATCTTTCTTGGCACCTTCTTCATCCTCTGGGACATCAAACACAGTCATGCTTCTAAAGATAGTCTCCACCATGTATTTTACCTGTCTGAGATCAGTCTCAAACCTAGGACTGCAATTCGGGCAGGCTGGACGGTTGGCACCTCTGTCCAAGCCCGAGCCCGATTTCTGTCGTGACTGCCCAAGCCCAACCCGACCCGAGTTAAGAGCATTGTCAACCCGTCCGAGCCCAAATTCATATAAATCAATTCAGGTTCAGGTTGAATTCGGGCTATTACATTAAACTTAATATCTTCCTAAAAACACAAGAGAATAATTAATTGTTGGCGAAAAAACAAATCAACTAGTTGAAAAACAAAACAATGATTAAAAATATCGCTAATACTTTAAATAAAAGTAGCATATTCATGTTAGATATGCTACATAGTTCTTTCAAAATATATTATCTATACATAGTGGTCATGCAAATCGGGAAATTCGGGTTAGCGCGTCGTTCGATATTTGTGCCTAAGCCCGACCCTAATTGCAATTATGGCTGAGAATTCCTTTCCAAGCCTGTCCAAATTACCAAATTTATGTGTCCGGGCCCTATTTAAGTTCGGGCTGGGCTCGGGTTGGTCGGGTTCAACCAGCCCATGTTGCACCCGTACTCAAACCCATGCTTATTTTCTTTGATTTCACTATTGTACATCTCTAGACGATGAAGTCTCTGAAGGATTGAAGACAAATCAGGAGGCTGAGAGGTCTGGCGTGAAGTAGGGGTCGAGGTCTTGGGCTTAACAAACTTCTTTTCATTTAACTCTTCTTCTGTCAAATCAGAATACAACTTCCAAATTTTTTTACCTTGGTCTTTACCACCCCAATCTTCTCAAAAGCTTTCTCATTTATCACACCAATCCCAGAAGTGATAGACGCTTCGCCAGCAATTGGAATTTCAAGGTGTTGGAAGAACAAAGTGAGCAAATTTGCATAAGGCGAAGGATGCTTTCTCTGATCTATTTTGCTAAACAGCATGTGTTCCATTACATGCTTCTGAAGATCAATGTCATAGCCATGCATAATCAGATACAAAATGTATAGCACTCTCTCAGTGACCAACTCCTTGGAATGTTCACTTGAAAAGATACATCTCATCAAGATAGTGAATAAGACTCCAGCGTCACATTTAACACAGAGTGTGTTAACTGTTTGGATGAGGCAGGAACATTGGGTAGAAAGAATTCTTCTCTGGCCAACTTCAAAACTTCTTTTTAGGGAGGATAGTTTTGTGTATCATATCTCTTAGGACAGCCTAGGGAAGACGCAAACTAAGCATGATCTAATTGCATAGTAACACCAGCAACTCTAGTCTTGATAACTAAGTGTGGAGAGTTCTTAAGTTGCTTCATGTTGAAATAGAAGAGTATGGTAAGTCTTGGGTAGGCTAGCTCAGGAGGGTTTAGCATGAACCACATAGAGCTTTTCTTTAACATGGTAATGCAATTCAGATTCATTCCAGTCACCATAGGCATACTGATCAAGCTACAAAAAGCAATTTTCCTAGAGGCAAAACCATCCAACCACTGACCTTTGGAAGTGTTTGAGATAAACCAAGATTCATCAGGAGCAGTGTTCTTTGAGTAGATCTGCAACGCTCTATCCACATTGTCTTCTGGTTCTTCCTCTGTCACCTTCTCTTTTCCCTTTTCAGCTTGAGAGGCTTTCTACTTTTTCTTCAACTTCTTGGGGCTTGAGATCTCTGTTTCTGGTTGCTTTTCTGCAGCAGCCTTGTCTTTCTTCTTCTTCTTCTTGTCTGAAGATGGTGTCACATCCTTCATAGTCTTCTTTTCTGGTGGAGGAAGTTGTTGGGTTTTGAAGTAGGTAACGCAGCGGAATAACAAAATTTAATTCTACTTCAATGCCCACCACGGATCGTCAGGAAGAGACATCATAACATGATAAGAGACATAGTATTGTGTACCTTTGAATTTGTGAGATCACACGAAGAATGATGTCCTCGTCTCTACGGTTGATCCACGTCTAGAGGTGAGATCTAGATTCTTCCTTCAAATAAGTGCTAGCTTGAACCCGGAGGAAGAGGGAAGAAGATCAAAGCAACAAAGGCACAAAGGGCCAAGAGGGGATCGGCCCCTCTTCTTGGCGCCGACGGGGCTAGGGTTTCGGCCCTAGCTCTTGTCTCGCTCTCTCTCTTGTTCTCTCCCACTCTATTTGTTATGCTTGATAACAAATAACATCAAGTGGGAAGGAAGCTAGAGCCTCCTTTATATACTCCAACAACTCCTTGTTGTTTCAATAAAGGAGTTTCCTAATTCCACATGAACTAGAATTATTCCCTTCCTTGCAAATTAGTCCTACTAAGTTTGCAAGGTGTTGCACAATGATCCTTCTATTAATTAATCAATATTAATTAATCCCAAATCTAGCTCTACTCTATTTGACGTGTGACCCCATAGGTTTCTACTTAGTTGGTAGTAACTCTTACTAACATGGAGCGGTGTCTAGCAACACATCCATGCCACCCAACTAATAGAAATAGTCAGTGATCCCGACAAACCTCTTGTGCCTAATATCTTATATTGCACTTATCCCTTTGTCTCCATATCCGGATTGGACACGAGACATAAATAGTCACACTCGTATATCCAATCCATAGTTCCTCGATCCTGGGAATATGCTTATGCAAGCAGATAACATCAATATCTCCATATTGATTTATCTGAGTCTGGCCAGACATTCAATAAGCCTCATCCCTCGAGTGGCCGTGAATATTTACCCCAATTATGTGGGAGGGACAAATCCTATCTACATCACTACGATCTCTAAGCTTGCTTACTATCATGCCCGATAGCTATCTTTATAATTACCCAGTTACGGTGTAACGTTTGATAACATCAAAGCACAATATTCCACAACTAGAGTATCTAGTGACTTCAAGTCTAAGGATTGCAATATTATTAGCACTACGAGAAGAGATTGTGACTTCAACATAATCTAATGTATCCTTCTCGTCGTGGGTCATCCAATATGCCATTACTCCTAATGCATACCCATGTGTTGGATCGTGATATCTCCATATCAATCCAACCCCATACTAGTCTATAGATGATTGTCCCATTCATCATTATAATTGACTAGGGATATTTAAGAATATAACACCTTATATTCTAAGGACTTCATTCATGTTAGCATATCTCCATATCGATAACATAATGAATCGTAAATCCATATATTTGTCACAAGTAATTGATTGCCTCTAGGGCACAATTCCAACAGTCTCCCACTTGCACTAGAGTCAATCTCCTGCATCATATGCCTATTGATCTAGCAAAGCCCTCCATGCCTTCACTGCATAGGGGCGTGGTAGGCGAGACATGTGCTGGTACTTTGCGAATATTCACATCTTCCTTTATCAACAATTTGATTGAGATTTGATATTCTGAGTAACTGCATCTGATGCTATAATTTACTCAGTCCTCTATGTTAGAATCAATGGCTGAATCTTGCCTGGAACCTCTCCAGCTCACAGTCACTCCCTCTAGCACAAAACATAAAACTCGACTATAATCTGAAATCTTCTTTGTCAGATGGAAGTTCTCATCACTGTAACCCCTTACAGTAAACTTTTCCTATCCTCCATTAATCAAGAGTTCATCCTTTATTCCTTCTCAAGTACTTAAGGATAATCTTGATAATTCTCAAGTGACACCTCACTTGGATTTGATTGGTATCTTTGTGTCATACCATATGACACATCTGGCCCAATACATAACACGGCGTATCTCATGAATCTTATTCATACGGTGCCTTTTCAATCTAATTGAAAAGACAATTAGTCTTCCAAAGACTAATTCCATGTGACATGGGTAAAAATCCATATTCCTACATGTTGAACCATTTCAACTCCTTGTCAATGTATGTACCTTGACTCAGGCTGAACAATTACTTTGATCTATCTCCATAGATTTTATAGATTGTCTCGCCTAAGTCTATTTATTGGAAATCAATTTCTCTAGCCAATCTTTAATAGATTGCAGAGTAGAGACATTGTTCCCAATGATTAGTATGTCTGTACATACAAGACCAGAAATTTAACTACGCTCCCACTAACCTTCTTTGTAACCAAAAGTATCATCTTCAATTTTTTTTTGATGGAACCAAACTCCTTTGATTGCATCATAAATTTGAAGAATCCAATCTCCAAGAATCTTGACTCAATCTATAAACAGATTGCTACAAGCAAGATGCGAATGGAATTAAGCATTATAACTGGGGAAAGATTTCGTCATAGTGTATACTATGAATTCTCATGAAACCCTTTCAAACAAGTTGTCCCTTAAAAGTAATCATATTACCATCCATGTTGGTTTCCTCATAACCTACTTGCACCCTATGGGTCCTACCCATTCAGGTGGTTCCACCAAAGTCCATACTTTGTTGGTATACATGGATTCCATATCGTATCCTATGGCTCCAAGCCATTTCTGAGAGTATGGCCCACACGTGGCCTTCTCATAGGTTGTAGGCTCATCTCGATGAGCAATATATCACGGGACGGGTTATGACAAATTCTTATTTCTCTAGTCCCTTGACATATCCTACCTAATCTACAAGGTTCTTGTGTTTTTCTGAGTAGGTTGCTCCACAACACCTTGTGATCCTGCTCATGTTTCATCAAACGGATCAATGTTCTGTTGTGGTTCTTGAACTCCTTCAAGTTCTACAGTGCTCCCACTGTTTCTTTTAGAGACAATCTCTATCTAGAAACACAGCGATTCGAGCAACAAACAATTTGTTCTCGATTGGAGTGTAGAGATAATATCCTTTGTTTCCTCAGGATATCCCACAAAACATTTATCCGATTTGAGTCCAAGTTTATCTGTAAACGCCTTTACATAAACTATATAACCCAAATAATTATGAACGACCTACTAGGACACTTGCTAGTTCATATCTCATATGGTGGTTCTCATAATTCATTTGGATGGAACAAGGTTAAGGGCGAATTTTGCTGTAATTAGAACATAGCCCCTAAAGTAAACTGGAAGTTATGTTTGACTCATCATGGACCGAACCGTGTCCAACAAGGTCCGAACTTTCCTTTTAGACACGCCAAACCCATGTGGCGTGCTAGCTAGGTGGAGCGAGTTTGGATCATATCCAACACTCCCATAGATGCTTGTCAAACTCTTGGCTCAAGTATTCTCCTCTACGATCCAATCGTAGAGTCTTAATACTTTTGCCAAGCTATCTCTCTACTTCATTCTTTAATTCCTTGAACTCTTCAAAGGATTCTGATCTGTTTCTTCATAAGATATACAAATCCATATATCTCTGATCCCGTCAGTAAATATGATGAAGTATTGAAAATCATCTTCAGTATCTGCGCTTAGTGGCCTACATACATCAATATGTATGATTCCCAAAATATCATATATTTGCCTAATAAATAAGTCTTACATATCTCATATGATTCAATAATCAAATGAGTTCTATAATTCCATCTATATGGAGTTCTAGATATGTATCTCTTATTCATGTGGCCTAAACGATAATGCTAAAGATAAGTGAAGTTCATATCATTATATGCAAACCTCTTGGTATTAATGTTATAGATGAAATTATCATGATCAAGGTTATACAATCCATTTAGACAAAATTGCATTACAACAATGCATATCAGAATAAATGGAATAACATTTGTCCTTTTATTATGATAGAGAGCTTTCTTTTCCAAACAAGAAACTGTGATAATGGTCCTGCTCATAGGAGGGTCATAATCACTTTTGTCTAATTCATGAACAATTTTATAAAGGTAAAAATAATTTTCTACGGCTAATTCAGCAACCCTTTGCTTAATTGCCACACGTGTAGCATTATTTTTCCTTATTCAATTTTCTACTTCTCATGAGATCCACCCCATTACTATATAAGTGTGAGATCCTCATCTAGTATCATATACTTATGATGATGAGATAGACATATTGACTTCTATAACAAAATTACCTAGTGTGGAATTCATAATTCCTTTATTATTTCCTTCCAGGTACTTTAGGCAGTTTCTCTTCCTCCATGCCACCTTTGGGATCTTTAAGGCAACTTGGTTTTAGCAACAAGCTTGCTTTATACCCATGAGTTCCACGCAAGACCCTTTTTGCGTTTACGCATGCTGTTAACCATTAACATGTTTTCCTTTATCCCTTTATGAGTGCTTTGTATAGCGATTCTCAATCATATTGAGTAAATCACTTTTGAACAAACACTATAATTGCATCCAATGCAATTCTTGGTCCATTTGGGAGAATAACCGTATATTCTTTATCTATCTTATAGATAACTCCCAGTATCTAAGCTTTCAATCCTATTGAGATAGTTTAGTTTGCGCTTCACCTCTTGCTTCAGCAGCCACACATTACTAACTTGTGCCGTCGCTTCATTTCTCGATGAACTAAGTCGCCTTGCTTTGGCAAGCCCGAACTTATTCCATCTTGACCATGACGAGTGCTAAGCAAGAGAGTGCAAAGTGGAGCAACACCTCAAGCCTTTCATGACAAGCTCGTATGATCATATCACATGCCTCCAAATTTCTTATCTTGCTTCCAAAGCTCAGAGTCCATGGAAGCTTGACATGAGACAAGTTACATCCAAAGAACCATTCTTTGATGTTCCTTCCATAAGGCCTTAGTGTGTTTTGGTAGTTGGTGGGAAGAGAAATTTATGCTCTACATTGTACAACATATTTCCTTTATTTGAGAACAATTCTCAATTTTATACCAATCTAGAAAATAGATTCCAGACATCTTGTCCATCTCATGGACATAAAGTCGCGTTTGTTTGTTTAATGCGATGGGTATTCAACACTTATAGGATTATGCAAAGCATTGTGACGTATAACTATATTCAACAAGGATTTAAATTATTAAATATAACTCCCACTATTTTTCTCGGATTAATAGCCCTCACTATTAATGCGGAAAATATTTTATATATTTTCTAGTGGGTCCAAGATCCCTTTTTCACTTCTTCTTGAGCTTGCTTTGGCAAGTCACCCAAGAATTGGTTATTTAGGTAGGAACCATTCCAATTGCATCCCATGCAACTCTTGGTCCAATTAGGTGAATAACTCTCTATTCTTTATCCTTTAGATAACACCTAATTGTCATGCCTCTAAGCTCATCAATCCAATTGACTCTTGCCTAGTTGCGTCCAACCTCTTGTTTTCAACATACACGCATTACTAGCTTGCGTCGTCCGCAACACACCATGGAAAATTAAAATCGCCTTGCTTTGGCAAGCCCGAATTTTAATAGGCCATGATCATGAAGGGTGTTTTTGGCAAGAGAAGGCAAAACGCAATATTTATTTGAGGGATTTCTTTTAAGTTGTTTGGTTGATCTTATCAACATGGTCTACTTATTTGGATTGGGCCATCCATAATAAAAGACCAACCTTGTTTATTATTATCTTGTTAACGTTTTGCTAGTATCGCCATACACACAAAATAAATAACAAGACATAAATAATAAACATCCACAAAAGAAAATAACGTGGCATGGATATGGCCCCTAGACTAAGATATTACCAAGCCAATGATAATATCTATATGCCCTAAAGTGACAAGCTCATCTCCATGTGCTCCACCATAGCTGCGCGCCTAGGGATGTCTTTTGGCTCCTTTGGTTCTCCGGTCTTCTTCTCCATGTTCTTGGCTATCAACTAAATATTTCTAATTCTAGCCTAACATCTAGAAATAAATAAATAACAAAAAGCCTCACATGTCGAGGAGAAAAGAGACGACTCGCAGGCCGTAAAACCTAATTAATTATTACATTAATTTGATCAGCTCGCAGGCCGTAAACCAAACCACAAAGCAATAAACATCCACAATCCTAGGCCATATCCATCCACCATGCAACAAAGTACATAATACAGTTAAAACCAATTTTTAACGCGCTTGTTCAATTTTAGTTGTTTTGGACATACTAGGGTTAAAACGGTCCAAGATATTTACCAAGAGAATGGCCAAAATCAACCAAGGAACCGCCACACTTGGCCCGAGCCGGCCGGCCCCTAGCCCACACGGCTAGGCCGTGTGATAGGGTGTGCCGGCCCCCTTTTGTGCCGTGTGTTACTTGGGCGGCAAGGAGAGAGAGGGGCAGTCCCTACATGGGCCACACCTCCTCATGGAATTGTTTCCATAAGCAATTCATGGAATTATTTCCATAAACAATATACGGAATTGTTTCCATAAACAATTCCTTCCTTGTTGGGTTGTTTCCAAAACACCCTTATGGTATTGTTTCCAAAATAATTCTCTCCTTGGTTCCCAAGTTTAGTTGTTTCCATAAACAACTTCTTACTTGTTGCCCAAGTTTAGTTGTTTCCAAAACAACTTCTTCCTTGTTGCCCAAATTTAATTATTTCCATACTTGGAAAACCCCTTTTCCAAGCATGTGCCCAAACCCTAGATCTAGATCCAAAATCCACACATCTCATGTGATCAAACTCACTATTTTACACATCCAATGCTAAATTAGATATTGTTTATTGCATCTACTATGCCAATTATTTTCAGTTTTCGCGTAATAACAATAATACGGTGTATGAACTGAAATCGTAACACATAAAATCATGTTATGCTCTACGAACTGTGGCTCTGATACCACTGTTGGGTTTTGAAGTAGGTAACGCAGCGGAATAACAAAATTTAATTCTACTTCAATGCCCACCACGGATCGTCAGGAAGAGACATCATAACATGATAAGAGACATAGTATTGTGTACCTTTGAATTTGTGAGATCACACGAAGAATGATGTCCTCGTCTCTACGGTTGATCCACGTCTAGAGGTGAGATCTATATTCTTCCTTCAAACAAGTGCTAGCTTGAACCCGGAGGAAGAGGGAAGAAGATCAAAGCAACAAAGGCACAAAGGGCCAAGAGGGGATTGGCCCCTCTTCTTGGCGCCGACGGGAAGGGCGGACGGGGGTAGGGTTTCGGCCCTAGCTCTTGTCTTGCTCTCTCTCTTGTTCTCTCCCACTCTATTTGTTATGCTTGATAACAATTAACATCAAGTGGGAAGGAAGCTAGAGCCTCCTTTATATACTCCAACAACTCTTTGTTGTTTCCATAAAGGAGTTTCCTAATTCTACATGAACTAGAATTATTCCCTTCCTTGCAAATTAGTCCTACTAAGTTTGAAAGGTGTTGCACAATGATCCTTCTATTAATTAATCAATATTTATTAATCCCAAATCTAGCTCTACTCTATTTGACGTGTGACCCCATAGATTTCTACTTAGTTGGTAGTAACTCTTACTAACATGGAGCGGTGTCTAGCAACAAATCCATGCCACCCAACTAATAGAAATAGTCAGTGATCCCGACAAACCTCTTGTGCCTAATATCTTATATTGCACTTCTCCCTTTGTCTCCATATCCGGATTGGACACGAGACATAAATATTCACACTCGTATATCCAATCCATAGTTCCTCGATCCTGGGAATATGCTTATGAAAGCAGATAACATCAATATCTCCATATTGATTTATCTGAGTCTGGCCAGACATTCAATAAGCCTCATCCCTCGAGTGGCCGTGAATATTTACCCCCATTATGTGGGAGGGACAAATCCTATCTACATCACTACGATCTCTAAGCTTGCTTACTATCATGCCCGATAGCTATCTTTATAATTACCCAGTTACGGTGTAACGTTTGATAACATCAAAGCACAATATTCCACAACTAGAGTATCTAGTGACTTCAAGTCTAAGGATTGCAATATTATTAGCACTACGAGAAGAGATTGTGACTTCAACATAATCTAATGTATCCTTCTCGTTGTGGGTCATCCAGTATGCCATTACTCCTAATGCATACCCAAGTGTTTGATCGTGATATCTCCATATCAATCCAACCCCATACTAGTCTATAGATGATTGTCCCATTAATCATTATAATTGACTAGGGATATTTAAGAATATGACACCTTATATTCTAAGGACTTCATTCATGTTAGCATATCTCCATATCGATAACATAATGAATCGTAAATCCATATATTTGTCACAAGTAATTGATTGCCTCTAGGGCACAATTCCAACAGAAGTTCTGCAACAACTTCTGCACTGGGGGTCCTGGAACTTGAATCCCCATTGATTGTTTGAACTTCATCCTCAACTGTCTTTCTCTTTTTCTCAGAACTAGGTTTTTAACCTCCGGCCATCTTGATTCAATGAAAGTCTCTTCTAGTGCTCATAGGGTTTGGGAGAAGAATAGAGAGAGGTAGATTTGATACGGTGTGAAGGAGAAAATAAGATGATAAATACTAAGAGAGTTTGAGTTTGAAAAGGAAACTACAATATTTTTCTGATCTTAAAAGATCTGTAATGATCAGAGAAGATTCAAATCTTTGAAACCGTTGGAAATAAATAATTTAATACTATATTTGGTTGAAAAAGAATTTAGAAAAAGGTAGGGGCAATATTGAGCAAATATCTACAAAGATAGCACCCAATACTGAATGATCCAAGAATTATTCACTAACAAGTCATCAGACTTATTTTCAAGGCTGTGAAAATAGTTTCAAGGTCTTGAAACGCTGCTATACTGAAACAAGTTAAATCAAATCTTTGAAAGGATTTTCAAGGCTTTGAAAATCATTTCAAATCTTTGAAACACATAATAACTTACCTTCCTTACCTGATGCTCCCTCAAAACCAATGCATATTTATTTAGCATGCCTAATTCCAGTCTTAGAGCTGAAAATCTTTCACCTGGAAATGGTTTAGTGAAGATATCTGCAAGTTGCATGTTAGTAGAAACAAATTCAAGAACAATATGCTTGGTTCTTGAATGCTGAACTGAATTCTTTGTAATTGATATTGCATTGGTATTGTCACATTTGATAGGTATACTTCTGAAATCAAATCCAAGATCCCTCAGCTGTTGAGCAATCCACAATACTTGAGAACAACAAGCTCAGCAGATATATATTCAGCTTCAGCTGTTGATAAAGCAACTGAGTTTTGTTTCTTGGAATGCCAACTGATCAAGGAGGATCCAATGAATTGGCATGTTCCAGAAGTTCTTTTCCTATCAACTTTGTAACCTGCAAAGTCAGCATATGAAAATCCATGTAAAGAAAAGTTAGAATGTCTTGGATACCAAAGCCCTAAGTCTTTGTTACCATTGAGATATCTGAATATTCTCTTCACAACACTTAAGTGTGATTCATTTGGATCATCTTGAAATCTTGCACAAATACATTAACTGAACATGATATCTGGTTTGCTAGCAGTAAGGTATAGCAATGATCCAATCATACTTCTATACTCTTTCACATTGACACCCTTACCAGATTTATCATTATCTAAGGACAGTGTAGAACTCATAGGAGTCTTGATTTATTTGGATTGAGACATACTATACTTGTTTAACAATTCCCTAGTGTACTTGCTTTTATGTAGAAATATTCCCTTCTTCAACTGATGTATTTGAAGTCCAAGGAATATGTTCAACTCTCCCATCATGCTCTTTTCAAATTCTGCTCATAAGACTTGAGAATTATTTGCATAGAAGATCATAAGTAGCTCCAAACAGAATATCATCAACATAAATCTGAACTACAAGTAAATATTTCTCATGTGTCTTTATGAAAAGGGTCTTGTCTACCAATCCTCTTTTGAAATTATTTTCAAGCAAAAATTTTGACAGTCTTTCATACCAAGCTCTTGGAGCTTGTTTCAAACCATAAAGAGCTTTGTCAAGTTTGTAAACATGATCTGAAAACTTATCACTTTCAAAACCAGGAGGTTGTGCAACATAAACTTCTTCTTGTAAGTATCCATTCAAGAATGCACATTTCACATCCATTTGAAATAGTTTCATGTTCTTGTAAGATGAAATCAAGTAAAATTCTAATTGCTTCTAACCTGGAAACTGGAGAAAAAGTTTCCTCATAATCAATACCTTCTTTTTGGTTGTAACCTTGAGAAACTAACCTTGCTTTGTTCCTGATCACTTTGCCATTCTCATCCAATTTTTTTCTGAACAACCATCTGGTACCAATGACAGACTGGTTTGTTGGTGGGGGAAGTAGATTCCACACCTTGTTTCTTTCAAACTCATTGAGATCACTCTGCATAGCTATAATCCAGTCTGATTCTTGTAATGCTTCCTTCATAGTTTTGGGTTCTACAAGAGAGATAAAAGCATTAAAAGCACAAATATTCTTCAACTGTGATCTTGGTTGTGTACCAGTGGTTGGATCAGAGATGATGTTGTCAGGTGGATGAGATGAAAGATATTTGAATCTCTTTATTAGAGACCAGTGTTCAGGCTCTCCATATTGCTTCTCTGGTCTTGAAGTTGTAGCCTGATCACTTATATATTTCTGATCATTCTTTTCAAGGCTTTGATCTCTACTTTCAAGGCCGTAGACCTATTTTCAAGGTCTTGAAAATGGCTTCTGTTTCCTTCTGAACCTTTCTTGAATCCAAGTGATTTCTCAGCTTCTTCTGATTCATGCTTGTTCAGATTCAGTTCTGCAAAACTTTCACTCAAAGAATCATAGCTTTCATAAAAAAATAACATGAATACTTTCTTCAACTAGCTTGGTTATTTTATTATAGACTCTATAAGCTTTGCTAGTAAGAGAGTAACCCAGAAAGATACCTTCATCACTTCTTGCATCAAACTTACCCAAGTTGTCCCTACCATTGTTGTGGACAAAACATGTGCAACCAAAGGGTTTGAAGTATGAAATGTTTGGCTTCCTACCTTTGAAAAGTTCATAGGGGTTCTTCTTCAAGATATGTCTGATCAAGCACCTGTTCAAAATGTAATTTTCTGTATTCACAGCTTCTGGCAGCTTGTTTTCGAGAAGCATTGTTCTTGACATATCTTCAAGAGTCCTGTTCTTTCTTTCAACAACTCCACTCTGTTGAGGAGTTCTAGGAGCAGAGAAATTTTGAGAGATACCATGCTTAACACAAAACAAGTCAAATTCTAATTGATCAAACTCTCTACCATGATCACTTTTGATTGAAGCAATATGTAGGTTTTTCAAGGTTTGAAGTTCTCTGCAAAGTTTTGAAAATTCAGAGAGGGTTCAGATTTTTCTTTTAGAAACATAACCCAAGTTTATCTTGCATAATCATCTACAATAACTAGCATATACCTCGTACTTTTTGGCGTTGGAGTTCTCATAGGACCACGGAGATCCATATGAAGTAATTCAATAGGTCTAGTAGTAATTACAAATTTCTTTGGCTTGACTGAGCTTCTGGTCTGCTTACCCGGAGCACAAGCTTTGCATAATTCATCATCTTTGAACTTGATAGACGGTAATCCTCCTACCAGATCTTTGGAGATCAACTTGTTCAAGGTATGAAAGCTAATGTGACCAAACTTTCTGTGCCAAAGTTTTGAATCCTCTTTCAAGGCCTTGAGACACTTTAAGCTTTTAGCTGCAACTTTGTTAGTCCGAAAAGTTTAACCATTGTTTGACCTAGAGGCTGTGAGAATGCAATTGCCTGATTTCTCATTTTTCACCACACACTTCTCTTTGTCAAAGATAACCTTGTTACCATTGTCACAAAGCTGAGATACACTAAGCAAGTTAAATTTCAAGCCATCAACTAGATATACATCAGAAATAGAGTTTTCAGAATCTGTACCAACTTTACTAATACCAAGAATGTTGCATTTGCCTTTGTCACCAAGAGTAATTGAACCTTCAGATTGCTCCTTCAATTCTGAGAATAGAGATCTCTTTCCACTCATGTGTCCTGAGCAACCACTGTCCATAGACCACTTCTGTTCTTTGACATTGGTGACAACCTGAAAGAACCAATCACTGCCTTACCAGCTGTTAGACCAAGTATGGAATTTGAACTCATACTCAGGATCAACCATGTTAGGTGGTCTGACCCCTTTAGGAACCCAAATCTATCAGACTTGTCCCTTGAGTTAAAATGGGAAAGTGTTCCTCATTATGTGAGGGTCTCTTCTTCTGAAAGGACAAGTCATCTTAACATGACCAATTTTATTGCAAAAATGACACTTAGGAGAAGTTTTGTTTCTAGCTTTCACAAATCTGGTATTGTTCTTTCTTGGAAAATTTGGATTGTATCCAATACCAGTTTTGTGAAAAGACTTAGAACTTTCTCCAAGAATCAAGTTCAACTTGTGTTCTAAGCCTGCAAGCTTGATTTTGACTAATTCATGTTCTTGAAGTTTTTCAGTAAGAGTAGTCTTTTGTTTATCTAATTCATCAACTTGATGTCTCAGATTAACAAGGCTGTTACTCAGTAAAGAGTTCTCAATGACTACTTCCTTGACTTGTGTTTTCAAGGCTTTGAAACTGGTTTTCAAGGCCTTGAAATCACTGTCTGTTTTCTTCTGAGAGATTTCAAGATTCTCATTCAGACAAACAAGTTGTAAATTCTCTTTTGCTTGCTCATTGACTTTTTCTTTCAAAGCTCTAATCTCTTTCAGATAGTCCTCTTCATTTAAAAGCATTATTCTGAGGTAATCTTAGAGAGCTTCTTTTGGTTTTGAAATCTAACAGTTTACCATTACCTCAATGTTCTTCTCATAACTTTCATCATGCTTGGCCATGAAGCACAGGTTGGCATGTTCTTCTTCAGATTCAGAGTCACTTGAGGTATCTGAATCATTCCATGAAGCTATCATAGCTTTCTTTCTCCTGTCATGGTCTTTCTTTTGAAAGTTCTTGCTTTTCTTGTGTGGACAATCTCTTATCAAGTGTCCTGCATCACCACACTCAAAGCAGTTCATGACTTTTGATTTACTTTGTGAAGAAGACTTACCTTTGTAGTCCTTGCTACTGGATGATATGTGTCTTTCTCTGTTGAAGTTTCTGTTTCCAATGTCTTTCTTCATCTTGAGGATTTTGGTCAAGGCTTTGGAAATCCAAGAAAATGGATCTTCATCATCCTCTTCAGTTTCAAGGATTTAAATTTTCTCATTCTCTTTGGCCTTGAGTGCTAAGATCTTGACACCTTCTGGTATCTCTCCATCAGCTTAGTTCATGGATATTTCATGTGTTAGGAGCTTCCCTTGTAAAACATCAAGTTGTAGTGATGAGAGATCTTGAGCTTCCTCAATTGCAGTTGTCTTTGGTTCCCATTTTGCCTTTGGTAGACTTCTCGGACTCTTCCTCACTTTTTCTTCATTGGAAATATGTTTTCCAAGTGAATCAAGGTTACTGACTATGTCTGTGAACCTTTTGAACATTTCTCTGATTGGCCCATCTGCATTCATCTTGAATAGCTCATATTGTCTGAGATAGATGTTGATCTTGGTTTGCTTGACTTGACTGGTTCCTTCAAATATCACCACAAGCTTATCCCAGATTTCTTTGGCAGTCTTGTAGCCTGTAATCCAGTTGAATTCATATGTACTAATAGCACGATACATGATGTCAATAGCTTTGTAATTCTTAGAGAATTTTTCTAATTAAGATGAATAAAGAGAGTCTTCAGATTTGGGAGTTTTGATCCCATCTTTCTTTGTGTAGAAAGTGTGAGGTCCACTCTGAATAATGGTCCATAGCTCTATGTCTTGATCAATGATGAACATTTTCATCAGAGCTTTCTAGTGAGCAAAATATCTCCACAAAATAGAGGAGGTCTGTTAGCAGCTCTTCCCTGGGAGAAACCACCAGAACCTGCAGGACTCATGATCACCAGATGGTTAAATCTATACAGTGATACAAGCTCTTATACTAATTGAAAGGGGAGTATGCAGGTAGAGATGCAGCACAGATACTCTAGAAGGGGGGGGGGCGTTGAATAGAGTATGCCAACTTTTTGCAAAACTTGTAGAAGAGAAAAGTTTATACGAAGAGCAAAGAAGTTCAAAGCCTTGAAAACAGTTTCAAGCCTTTGGAAGAAATACAGTTTGAAATAAAACAGACAAGTCTTTTTCAAGGCCTTGAAAAGAGTTTCAAACCCTTGAAAACATACTAGTTTGAATGCTGCAAAAACTAAGTAGCAAATGAAACCGTAAATGCAAGAGACAAAGGATTTATAGAGTTCAGTCCACTTGGACCTACGTCTCTACCTCAGGGATCTTCTCCCTGCAGGATTTTCATCGCAATTCTTATTAATCAAAAGCTAAGCCCTACATCTCAAGCACTGAGATATGCCTTACTCTGTTACATCTTGTGGTTCTCTCTAACCTATCAAGTACCTTCTCTAGCTAACTGATGAACTAAAAATTCTCTACTGTTCACTTTGAACAATTCTTCAGAATGAGAGAAAGAAGTAGTATAAGAATGATATACAAACGAAGTGCAATTCAGAAGAACACTATAGTGTAAAACTGCAGTGAAGAATGCAGTGATCTTCTATGAGTTGGATTGTGAGAATGATGTGATTCTTTGATGCTTGTCAATCCTGACACGTGTCTTTCTTTTTGTCCGTTGAGTGTTGTATCTTGTTGCTTCAAAATGATCTCTATTTATACAGCTTGAAGCTCTGCAAATCTTCCCAGATTTTCAGCAACAACTTCCTGTTTTGTAGGCAACAACTTTGACTCTCTTAACAGCCTTCTCCCACGGATAGCTGATCATGATCTTCAGAGATATTCTTGTGATCTTGCCTTTAAACAAATTTAGAAGCTTTTATGAGTGTCTGATTGATCACATAGTCACATTCTCTCCAAGATTTCTTTCCTGCAAAATCCAGATTAGGAAACCAGTCCTACAAACTAGGAAATAATATTTCCCTGCAAAATTGAGTCAAACAGATGGATTAAATGGTGTTATATATAATAAAATCGTTTTTATTTCATCATCAAATAATAACAGATCAAGCATAGGGGTGAGAGAGAAGGAATCAGATTAGAAGAGTTCAGAAAAACTCCCCCTAAGTATATGCAGGCAGTTTCAAGGCTTTGAATCCAGTTTCAAGGCTATTTCAAGCCTGCGAAACCTTATTCAAGGCTTTGAAATATGGTTCAAGTCCTTGAAATAGTTCAAGCTTGTGAAACCTGTGAACTCACACCCTAGAAGTACCCCACCATGGCCTCCACCCACGGGTGCATGCCATGGTCGTGGGCCCGCTAGGGAGGCTAGCCCAACTCCTTAGGGTTTCTTATCTTTTTTTGTATTGTTAATCAAGTCTCTCGACATGGAAACATGTGCAGGAATGATCCTAGACCTAAGAATAAGGCTTGACACTAGGGAAATTAACTGAATATCTTCTTCAACTTGCTTGATTGAATTCAATACACTTGACTTACCTGCAAGAAAAGGGTTAGCATTACAAAAATATCTAAATAAGAGATCTTAGATCATCCATATAATTCCTATAAATCAAACTACATGATTTGTAATACTTGAGCAAGCACTGAAAATCAGTCAGAAACAGTCAAGTTAGCATAAAATGACACTTCCTATTCCAATCTCCCCCCATGTCAATTTTGAGACAAAAATGATTTTTGAATTTCTAAGTAGCAATAAAAAGAAAAGATATTAATTCCTTTTGTTCCTTCATGATATTTTCAAAATTCGTCTACGTGGAATAAATCAACTTTGTCTTCAAAGTTTCCTTCCTTCAATCATGTATTTATGATCCTGCAAACACACTAATACGAAAAATCAAGTGTAGATGCATATTAAAATGAAACGAATTCATAAGAACATATTAGAGAAAGTATTGCTTCTTTGAGTCAATTAGAATTAATGATTTGAGAATTAAGAAAAAAAACTCTATAGATATTCTTAATCCAATGAACAACGAGTTAGAGTAGCATGGAGTGTAAGAAATAAACAACAAGCTATCAATTGATTCATCATTATGAATAAACACGTCACATGAGCCATATCCAATCGATAACACAAGGGAGATGATGAATATATAAATAAAAAAATAACAGCCCCGTAAACGAGACACATTTTATTCTATAATAAAAAAACAAAAATTGTTCCTACGAATAAAATTCAAAACTACTCCCCTTTTTGTCAAACGGGATTGACAAAAGGGCATATTTATTTAATTGAGCCCAACTAAACAAAGATCCAAAATAAACTAACAATAAAGAAGAACACATATCCGCAGTTCCTTTATCATAACATCTCCAAGTCATTCGAGCAAGGACGACCCTAAAGAAACATCGTCACCTTTGGTAAAACCCAAGTCAACATGAAATTCTTTATCTGACAAAGTATACAAGGCTTGAGCCAGTCGTAATGTTCAAATAATTTGAGACTAATTTCGCATAGCCGGCTTGGAGAATAATAAATCTCATCCCACATAAGAGACATGAGAACTGAAAGCGAGGAATCCGTCTTAACCCCTTCATAGACTCATCTCCTAACTAAGATACCAAAAAAAAAATTCACTTATCAACTTATTTGTCCAATGAATATTTCTTCCTTAGCATCCCGCACTCCATGAATATCTTTTCTATGAACGTGAATCCGGAATTTAATTCTATATTTAAACAACACAGATAAGGCCATTGAGCATCAACGCACGCAAAATGATGCAGGAGCGGAAGATCCGGATGAAGCTGAACTTTCATACGCGAATAATTTGGCGCTTCTCTTGTTGGAATAGATGCCCTAGAGGCAATCTAGTTTAGTATGAATTTGTATATGGCTAGAAAATTCATTTATTATTTATTGGATATTTAATATAATGAAGTCCTTAGATTTACAATTGTGTTGTTTATCTTAAATATCCCTAGTCAAGTATAATGATTAAATGGGACAATCATCTATAGACTAGTATGGGGTTGGATTGATATGGAGATATCACGATCCAACACATAGGTGTGCATTACGGAATGTTGCACTGGATTGACCCATCTCCGAGAAGGCTACATACACGTTATGTTGAGTCACAAGCGCTTCTCGCGGTGCAATGGTATTGTCATCCTTAGACTTGAAGTCACTAGATATTCTAGTTGTGGATTGTTGTGATCTTGGTAGCGTTAAACGCTACACCGTAACTGGGTAGTTATAAAGGCGTGTACTGGATACAATGAGAAGCAAGCTTAGAGATCGTAGTGGACGTAGAGAGGATTTGCCCCTCCCACATAACGGGAGCAAATATCCTAGGCCACTCGAGAGATAGTGCTTATAGAATGTCTGGCCAGACTCAAATAAATCAATATGGGATATTGATGTTATTTGCACGAATAAGGCTATTCCCATGGATCGAGAAACTATGGATTGGATATACGAGTGTGACTTGTATGTCTTGTGTCCAATCCGGATATGGAGGCAAAAGGATGAGACAATTACTTGTACAAAGGTTGTCAAGATGACTATTCTATTAGTTGGCTAGAATGGATGTTTTGCTAGAAACCGCTCCATATTAGCAAATAGTTGCTACCAACTAGATAGAACCTATGGGGTCACACGCTATATAGAGTTGAACTAGATTTGGGAATTAATTAATTGGATTAATTAATTAGAAGGATCACTTTGCAAACCCTTGCAAACTTAGTAGGGACTAATTTGCAAGGAAGGGACTAAATTGAATTCTAGTTGGACTAGAATAAGTCCTTTAGGTAGTTAACAAGGAGTTGTTGGACTATATAAAGGACCCTCCTTCCTTCCTTCCTTATAACTTATGCTCATTAGTGAACATAACAAGAGTGGGAGAGAACAAAGGAGAGAGAGCAAGCAAGAAGGAGGGCTCGACGCCGCCCCTTGCCGCCGCCCTCGTCCCCGTCGGCCAAAAGAGGCCGAGAGCCTCTTTTTGTCTCGTTTTGCGTGATTTATTTTTCCTCTTCCTATTCCGGGCTAGCACCAAGGAGTTTGGGAGATCAAGGATCAACTCTAGGCGTGGATCAACTATAGAGAACGTGACATTATTCGCGTTTGAAGTCATCAAGGAGAACCCAAAGGTGTGTTTATGATTTCTATCCTTCACTATCGTTATGTCTCTAGACTTGTGATCCTTGGAGGGTTTTGCATTGTTTTATGTTTGATTATGCTTCCGTTGTGCGATCCATGAATCAAAACCCTACAGTGGTATCAGAGCCACAGGTCATAGAGCATAAACGTAGTTTATGTGTTACGTTTTAGTTGTTTTACACCTCAATTTGATTGTTTATCGCGTAAAACAAGACAAATCAAGCATGGGATGCAATTTGTCAATAACTAAGCATAACAAGATCCAATTTTTTCATTGGATGCATGAATTGGTGAGTTTGAGAAATTTTAGGATCTTAGATCTAGGGTTTGGGCATACTTGGGGAAGAAGGAGTTCTCCCAAAACAAGGAAACAACCAAACTTGGGCACCAAGCAAGGGAGTTGTTTTGGAAACAACTCCCATAGAAGGGTTCGGCCCCCCCCTAGGGACCGCCCCCCTTGCTTGCCGCCCAAGCTTGGGAGCCCTAAGGGGCCGGGCGGCCCTAACCCGCGGGCCTAGCTTGCGGGTTTTGGGCCGGGCCGGCCCTAGGGCCTTATGGTTCACTTTAATGGGCCCGGGCAATTGGGTTGTTGGGCCCATGGACCGTTTTAACCCTAGAAATCCTAAAATCAATTAAAATTGACCAAGCACGTTAAAATTGGATTTTAACTGTTTATGTGCAAATCGCATGTTGATTGTATATGGCCTTAGGATGTGGTTTGACGTGGATGTTTAATTTTGTGGTTTGGTTTTACGGCCTGCGAGCTGATCAATTAATTGTAATAATTAATTAGGGTTTTATGGCCTGCGTGCCATTTTTTTCTCAACTTGTGAGATTTGTTTTATTTAGTATAGATTTTAGCTAGTGCTAGATAAAGTAGATTGTTAGCCAAGATTGGAGAAAAGAAGCCCAAAGCCAAAGAAGCCACAAAAGATGGAGCATGGAGCATGGAGCAATCCACAAGACTATGAAGGATGGA
Source organism: Linanthus parryae (assembly GCA_023055425.1). Classification (NCBI taxonomy): domain Eukaryota; kingdom Viridiplantae; phylum Streptophyta; class Magnoliopsida; order Ericales; family Polemoniaceae; genus Linanthus; species Linanthus parryae. Next base: position 45,390,440 of record JALGPY010000009.1, read on the forward strand.
CCAAAAGATCAAGACGCATGGAGATGTGTTTGCCTTAGGGTTCATAGATAATTCCATTGGCTTGGAATTATCTTAGTCTAGAAAAGGCCATATCCACATCACGTTTAATTTTCAGTTTTGTGGTTGTTTATTTATTGTTTTATTATTTGTGTGGTTGGTGTATGGATGATGCATGCAATTAGGATAATAAGATAATTAGACAACCCGGATCTATTATTTGGAGTTGTGCCCAAACTCAAATAGATAGATTAGTTGATATTGATCAACAAAACAATTAAAGAATTGAATTTAAAAATCCCTCAAAATTCAAATATTGTGTTCTTGCCTTCTCGTTATTTAAACACTCATTATCATCATTATTTACCAAGATCGTGCGTGCCAAAGCATGGCGACTTGGTTCATAATGATGGAATGCGATGGCACGTAACAATGTGCAATTGTTTAGATAAGAGGTTGAACACAACTAGGCTATTAATTTGATTAAGAAACCTAGAGGCAATAAATTGGGATTATCAATATGGATGGATAAATAAGGAGTTATTTGCCCGATTGAACCAAGAGTTGCATATGGGATGCAATTGGAATTGTTCCTACCTAAAGTAATCAAATTATGGGTGACTTGCCAAAGCAAGCTCATAAAGAGATGAAAGATGGATCTTGGCCCACTAGAAAATATAAGGATATTTTCCGCATTAATATCTTGAGGGTTATTAATCCGTAGAAAAATAGTGGGAGCTATATTTAATAAACTAGCCATTATTAAATATAGTAAAAAATTCACAAATTCTAAAACTAGCGTATCTTCCTTTTTGTAGAATTCCAAATGGCAAACAACTCATCGAGTTCACAACATTCCCTACGATCTGTCCTTGAGAAGGACAAGCTATCTGGAACCAACTTTCTTGATTGGTACAGAAACTTGAGAATTGTTCTCAAGCAAGAGAAGAAACTGTACGCAATAGAGGAGCACGTTCCAAAAGGTCTAGAGAACCAAACACCTGCTGCTTTAAAGGCGTATCAAAAGCGTGTTGACGACGCCAATGATGCGGCCTGCCTTATGCTTTGCACCATGACTTCTGAGCTTCAGAAGCAACACGAAAACATGAATGCTGTCGATATGATCGAACATCTAAAGAAGCTCTTCCAAGAGCAGGCGAGGGTAGAGAGGTATGAGGTCTCAAAGGCACTGTTCAAATGTCATATGGCAGAAGGGAACCCGGTGGGACCTCATGTACTCCGAATGATCGGGTACTTGGAGAATCTCGCCCGACTAGGGTTCCCGGTCGGCCAAGAGTTGGCAACCGATCTCGTGTTGCAATCGTTGCCCGAGAGTTATGGACAGTTCATTATGAACTATAACATGAACGAGATCGTTAAACCACTGCCAGATTTGCTCAACATGTTGAGGACGGCTGAACAGAGCATCAACAAGGGTAAGGGCAAGGCCATTATGATGGTGCAGAAAGGAAAGGGCAAAAGGTTTGCCTCTTCCTCCAAGGGCAAAGGCAAGTCAGTTGCTAAGTCCAAGGAACCTGCCCTTAAGCATTTTGGTGGCATTGCCAAGGCCGTGACTAAAGGTGAGTGTCACTACTGCAGTCAGCCTGGACACTGGAGGAGGAACTGCCCAAAATATCTGGAGGACAAGAGGCTTGGAATAGTGATTCCACCACCACCAGGTATTTTTGTTGTAGATGTCAATTTAACTGTCTCTACATCATGGGTATTAGATACTGGATGTGGATCTCATATTTGTCGAAATATGCAGGATCTAAAGAAAAGTAAAAGATTGGCTAAAGGGGAGGTAGATCTGCGCGTTGGGAATGGAGCAAAGGTTGCTACGTTGGCCATGGGCGTGTGCGAGCTATCTCTTCCTTCAGGATTAGTTTTAGAATTAAATAATTGCTATTTTGTGCCTGCTATGAGCAGAAACATTATTTCTATTTCTTTTTTGGACAAGGATTGTTTTATTATTTCAATAAAGAACAATTGTTGTTCCTTTTATTTAAATAATATTCACTACTTTAGTGCGCAATTATTTAATGGACTTTATGTCCTTGATCTAAGCAATCCTGTATACAACATTAATACCAAGCGGATTAAAATAAATGATTTAAATCCTGCTTATTTATGGCACTGTCGTTTAGGCCACATAAATGAGAAACGTGTATCTAGACTCCATAAGGATGGATTACTAGACTCATTTGATTTTGAATCATATGAGACATGTGAGGCTTGTTTATTGGGAAAAATGACAAAGTCCCCTTTCAATAAGAAAGGTGAGAGGACTAGTGAGCAATTGGCGCTCATACATACCGATGTGTGTGGGCCGTTTGCCACACCTGCCAGGGGTGGTTATGTCTACTTCATTACATTTACTGATGATTACAGTAGATATGGATTTGTGTACCTAATGAGGGCAAAATCCGAATCCTTTGAAGTGTTCAAAGAATTCAAGAATGAAGTAGAGAAGCAACTTGGTAAAAGTATAAAGGCTCTACGATCGGATCGTGGAGGAGAATACTTAAGCCAAGAGTTTGACGACTATCTTAGAGAGTGTGGGATCGTGTCCCAACTCACTCCACCCGGAACGCCACAATGGAATGGCGTGTCCGAGAGGAGGAATCGAACCCTATTGGATATGGTTCGATCTATGATGTGTCAAACCGATCTTCCATTATCATTTTGGGGCTACGCTCTATTAAGTGCAGCTTTCACCATTAACCATGTTCCATCTAAATCAGTCATGAAGACACCATATGAGGTGTGGAGTGGGAGGCGTCCAACACTGTCGTTCATGAGGATTTGGGGCTGCGATGTCTATTTAAAACGTTTACAATCAGACAAGCTAGGGCCTAAATCGGATAAGTGTAAATTTGTGGGGTACCCTAAGGAAACTAAGGGATACTACTTCTAGAATCCAACCGAGAACAAAGTGTTTGTTGCTCGGACCGCCGTGTTTCTAGAAAGAGAATTTGTCTCTAAAGAAGCAAGTGGGAGGAATGTAGAACTTGAAGAGGTTCAAGAACCACAAATCACTGAACCGATTATGGAACATGAACAGACACCACAAACAGTTGTGGAGCCACCTGTTCAGGTAACACAAGAGCTTCGTAGATCTAGTAGAGTGCGCCAGGAACCCGAGAGGTATGGACTTCTCGTAACCGATTCCGGTGACACGATTCTCATAGATGATGAGCCTACTACCTATGAGGAGGCCATGAGTGGCCCAGACTCTCAGAAGTGGCTGGAAGCCATGAGATCCGAGATGGAATCCATGTATACCAACAAAGTATGGACTTTGGTGGAACCACCCGATGGGGCGCGACCCATAGGGTGCAAGTGGGTCTTCAAGAAGAAGATCTACATGGATGGTAATGTGATTACCTATAAGGGCCGATTGGTGGCTAAAGGATTCAGACAGATTCATGGTATTGACTATGATGAAACCTTTTCACCAGTCGCAATGACCAAATCCATCCGAATCCTACTTGCAATTGCAGCATACCACGACTATGAGATTTGGCAGATGGATGTCAAAACATCATTCCTTTATGGGAATCTCCTCGAGGACGTGTATATGATACAGCCGGAGGGTTTTGAGGATCCAAAGCAAGCCAACAAAGTCTGTAAGCTGCAACGATCCATTTATGGATTGAAGCAAGCTTCTAGGAGTTGGAATCGACGTTTTGATGAAGTGGTCAAAGAGTTTGGCTTCATCAGAAACGAAGATGAGTCTTGTGTCTACAAGAAGGTGAGTGGGAGCTCTGTAGCTTTTCTGGTCTTGTATGTAAATGACATACTGCTCATTGGAAACGACATTCCCATGCTGCAATCTGTGAAAGATTGGCTAGGAAAGTGTTTCTCAATGAAGGACCTAGGGGAAGCAGCCTATATACTCGGTATAAAGATCTATAGAGATAGATCTAAGAGGTTGCTAGGCCTAAGTCAAAGTACATATATTGACAAGGTGTTGAAGCGGTTCAACATGCAAGATTCCAAGAAGGGATTCTTGCCCATGTCACACGGAATCACTCTTTCGAAGAGTGGTTGTCCTTCCAATGAGATTGAGAAGGAACGCATGAGTAGGATCCCCTATGCCTCGACCATAGGATCTATCATGTACGCCATGTTATGTACTAGACCAGATGTGTCATATGCCTTGAGTATGACAAACAGATACCAATCTAATCCAGGTGAGAGTCACTGGATTGCAGTCAAGAACATCCTAAAGTACTTGAGAAGAACTAAGGATGCCTTCTTGATATTTGGCGGTGAGGAAGAGTTGCGTGTAAGGGGTTACACTGATGCAAGCTTCCAAACTGACAGAGATGACTTTAGATCACAGTCGGGATATGTGTTTTGCCTGAATGGAGCAGCGGTGAGCTGGAAGAGTTCCAAGCAAGAGACGGTAGCTGATTCTACAACAGAGGCTGAGTACATTGCTGCAAATGGCGCAGCAAAGGAGGCTGTTTGGATCAGAAAGTTTGTTTCTGAACTTGGTGTGGTCCCTAGCATTACAGATCCAGCAGAGTTGTTCTGTGACAACACTGGGGCGATCGCGCAATCAAAGGAACCAAGATCGCACCAGAAGTCCAAGCACGTGCTCAGGAAGTTTCATCTGATTCGAGATATTATCGATAGAGGAGACGTTCGGATATGCAAGATTCCTACAGATGATAATCTGTCAGACCCGCTTACGAAGCCTCTCACGCAGTGGAAGCATGAAGGGCACACTAGGAGTATCGGCATACGAGATGCGTCAGATTGGCTCTAGTGCAAGTGGGAGACTGTTGGAATAGATGCCCTAGAGGCAATCTAGTTTAGTATGAATTTGTATATGGCTAGAAAATTCATTTATTATTTATTGGATATTTAAATATAATGAAGTCCTTAGATTTACAATTGTGTTGTTTATCTTAAATATCCCTAGTCAAGTATAATGATTAAATGGGACAATCATCTATAGACTAGTATGGGGTTGGATTGATATGGAGATATCACGATCCAACACATAGGTGTGCATTACGGAATGTTGCACTGGATTGACCCATCTCCGAGAAGGCTACATACACGTTATGTTGAGTCACAAGCGCTTCTCGCGGTGCAATGGTATTGTCATCCTTAGACTTGAAGTCACTAGATATTCTAGTTGTGGACTGTTGTGATCTTGGTAGCGTTAAACGCTACGCCGTAACTGGGTAGTTATAAAGGCGTGTACTGGATACAATGAGAAGCAAGCGTAGAGATCGTAGTGGACGTAGAGAGGATTTGCCCCTCCCACATAACGGGAGCAAATATCCTAGGCCACTCGAGGGATAGTGCTTATAGAATGTCTGGCCAGACTCAAATAAATCAATATGGGATATTGATGTTATTTGCACGAATAAGGCTATTCCCATGGATCGAGAAACTATGGATTGGATATACGAGTGTGACTTGTATGTCTTGTGTCCAATCCGGATATGGAGGCAAAAGGATGAGACAATTACTTGTACAAAGGTTGTCAAGATGACTATTCTATTAGTTGGCTAGAATGGATGTTTTGCTAGAAACCGCTCCATATTAGCAAATAGTTGCTACCAACTAGATAGAACCTATGGGGTCACACGCTATATAGAGTTGAACTAGATTTGGGAATTAATTAATTGGATTAATTAATTAGAAGGATCACTTTGCAAACCCTTGCAAACTTAGTAGGGACTAATTTGCAAGGAAGGGACTAAATTGAATTCTAGTTGGACTAGAATAAGTCCTTTAGGTAGTTAACAAGGAGTTGTTGGACTATATAAAGGACCCTCCTTCCTTCCTTCCTTATAACTTATGCTCATTAGTGAACATAACAAGAGTGGGAGAGAACAAAGGAGAGAGAGCAAGCAAGAAGGAGGGCTCGACGCCGCCCCTTGCCGCCGCCCTCGTCCCCGTCGGCCAAAAGAGGCCGAGAGCCTCTTTTTGTCTCGTTTTGCGTGATTTCTTTTTCCTCTTCCTATTCCGGGCTAGCACCAAGGAGTTTGGGAGATCAAGGATCAACTCTAGGCGTGGATCAACTATAGAGAACGTGACATTATTCGCGTTTGAAGTCATCAAGGAGAACCCAAAGGTGTGTTTATGATTTCTATCCTTCACTATCGTTATGTCTCTAGACTTGTGATCCTTGGAGGGTTTTGCATTGTTTTATGTTTGATTATGCTTCCGTTGTGCGATCCATGAATCAAAACCCTACAGTGGTATCAGAGCCACAGGTCATAGAGCATAAACGTAGTTTATGTGTTACGTTTTAGTTGTTTTACACCTCAATTTGATTGTTTATCGCGTAAAACAAGACAAATCAAGCATGGGATGCAATTTGTCAATAACTAAGCATAACAAGATCCAATTTTTTCATTGGATGCATGAATTGGTGAGTTTGAGAAATTTTAGGATCTTAGATCTAGGGTTTGGGCATACTTGGGGAAGAAGGAGTTCTCCCAAAACAAGGAAACAACCAAACTTGGGCACCAAGCAAGGGAGTTGTTTTGGAAACAACTCCCATAGAAGGGTTCGGCCCCCCCCTAGGGACCGCCCCCCTTGCTTGCCGCCCAAGCTTGGGAGCCCTAAGGGGCCGGGCGGCCCTAACCCGCGGGCCTAGCTTGCGGGTTTTGGGCCGGGCCGGCCCTAGGGCCTTATGGTTCACTTTAATGGGCCCGGGCAATTGGGTTGTTGGGCCCATGGACCGTTTTAACCCTAGAAATCCTAAAATCAATTAAAATTGACCAAGCACGTTAAAATTGGATTTTAACTGTTTATGTGCAAATCGCATGTTGATTGTATATGGCCTTAGGATGTGGTTTGACGTGGATGTTTAATTTTGTGGTTTGGTTTTACGGCCTGCGAGCTGATCAATTAATTGTAATAATTAATTAGGGTTTTATGGCCTGCGTGCCATTTTTTTCTCAACTTGTGAGATTTGTTTTATTTAGTATAGATTTTAGCTAGTGCTAGATAAAGTAGATTGTTAGCCAAGATTGGAGAAAAGAAGCCCAAAGCCAAAGAAGCCACAAAAGATGGAGCATGGAGCATGGAGCAATCCACAAGACTATGAAGGATGGACCAAAAGATCAAGACGCATGGAGATGTGTTTGCCTTAGGGTTCATAGATAATTCCATTGGCTTGGAATTATCTTAGTCTAGAAAAGGCCATATCCACATCACGTTTAATTTTCAGTTTTGTGGTTGTTTATTTATTGTTTTATTATTTGTGTGGTTGGTGTATGGATGATGCATGCAATTAGGATAATAAGATAATTAGACAACCCGGATCTATTATTTGGAGTTGTGCCCAAACTCAAATAGATAGATTAGTTGATATTGATCAACAAAACAATTAAAGAATTGAATTTAAAAATCCCTCAAAATTCAAATATTGTGTTCTTGCCTTCTCGTTATTTAAACACTCATTATCATCATTATTTACCAAGATCGTGCGTGCCAAAGCATGGCGACTTGGTTCATAATGATGGAATGCGATGGCACGTAACAATGTGCAATTGTTTAGATAAGAGGTTGAACACAACTAGGCTATTAATTTGATTAAGAAACCTAGAGGCAATAAATTGGGATTATCAATATGGATGGATAAATAAGGAGTTATTTGCCCGATTGAACCAAGAGTTGCATATGGGATGCAATTGGAATTGTTCCTACCTAAAGTAATCAAATTATGGGTGACTTGCCAAAGCAAGCTCATAAAGAGATGAAAGATGGATCTTGGCCCACTAGAAAATATAAGGATATTTTCCGCATTAATATCTTGAGGGTTATTAATCCGTAGAAAAATAGTGGGAGCTATATTTAATAAACTAGCCATTATTAAATATAGTAAAAAATTCACAAATTCTAAAACTAGCGTATCTTCCTTTTTGTAGAATTCCAAATGGCAAACAACTCATCGAGTTCACAACATTCCCTACGATCTGTCCTTGAGAAGGACAAGCTATCTGGAACCAACTTTCTTGATTGGTACAGAAACTTGAGAATTGTTCTCAAGCAAGAGAAGAAACTGTACGCAATAGAGGAGCACGTTCCAAAAGGTCTAGAGAACCAAACACCTGCCGCTTTAAAGGCGTATCAAAAGCGTGTTGACGACGCCAATGATGCGGCCTGCCTTATGCTTTGCACCATGACTTCTGAGCTTCAGAAGCAACACGAAAACATGAATGCTGTCGATATGATCGAACATCTAAAGAAGCTCTTCCAAGAGCAGGCGAGGGTAGAGAGGTATGAGGTCTCAAAGGCACTGTTCAAATGTCATCTGGCAGAAGGGAACCCGGTGGGACCTCATGTACTCCGAATGATCGGGTACTTGGAGAATCTCGCCCGACTAGGGTTCCCGGTCGGCCAAGAGTTGGCAACCGATCTCGTGTTGCAATCGTTGCCCGAGAGTTATGGACAGTTCATTATGAACTATAACATGAACGAGATCGTTAAACCACTGCCAGATTTGCTCAACATGTTGAGGACGGCTGAACAGAGCATCAACAAGGGTAAGGGCAAGGCCATTATGATGGTGCAGAAAGGAAAGGGCAAAAGGTTTGCCTCTTCCTCCAAGGGCAAAGGCAAGTCAGTTGCTAAGTCCAAGGAACCTGCCCTTAAGCATTTTGGTGGCATTGCCAAGGCCGTGACTAAAGGTGAGTGTCACTACTGCAGTCAGCCTGGACACTGGAGGAGGAACTGCCCAAAATATCTGGAGGACAAGAGGCTTGGAATAGTGATTCCACCACCACCAGGTATTTTTGTTGTAGATGTCAATTTAACTGTCTCTACATCATGGGTATTAGATACTGGATGTGGATCTCATATTTGTCGAAATATGCAGGATCTAAAGAAAAGTAAAAGATTGGCTAAAGGGGAGGTAGATCTGCGCGTTGGGAATGGAGCAAAGGTTGCTACGTTGGCCATGGGCGTGTGCGAGCTATCTCTGCCTTCAGGATTAGTTTTAGAATTAAATAATTGCTATTTTGTGCCTGCTATGAGCAGAAACATTATTTCTATTTCTTTTTTGGACAAGGATTGTTTTATTATTTCAATAAAGAACAATTGTTGTTCCTTTTATTTAAATAATATTCACTACTTTAGTGCGCAATTATTTAATGGACTTTATGTCCTTGATCTAAGCAATCCTGTTGTGCACAAGAGATTCCGGCAGGGAGACCTCCGTGTACACCGTACGTAGTGGATCAGGGATCGCACAGGAAGAATAGGGGTGTGTGTAGGGAGAGAGTAAGTCAGTAGTAATGTCTGAGAGAGAGACAGAGGTTTGGCAGAGCTTCCGCGTATGGCAGTGTTGTTCTCTTTGTATGGAAAGAGTAACGATATATATATACTGGAGAACGTGGCCGTTGTAGTGTAGTTAATGCGCCCATTAATGGCGGCTTAATTAGCTTAACCGTAACGGCACGTTCGTCCGAGTATATAGGAACCGTTAGAGCACGTGGTGCGCGAGTACCGGAACCGTTACGAGGTTGACCGGGTTTGACCGGATTGACCGGGTCTAGGGAGCTCGTGCCATAGATCTCTCAAAACAGTTACTAAAGGTCGCGCGCGGGCTTGGCTCGCACGCGACAGGGCTTACTCTAGCCTCCAAACCACAAATCCCTACAAGTCCCGTGCAGTGGTATGCGAGGGCCCTGTCTCGCAGCCCCCACATGGATCAGCTCGGCTGGTGATCCTGTGTGTGTGGAGCACAATATGGTGTGCTGGATGATCGCCACGTGGCTAAGATTAGCCATGTCAGAAAGCAGTATCTACATTAGCCCCCTTTCTGCGCGTGAAGGCTTGTAGCTGTATAGGCTTCCATGCGCGGAAACCAACATGCGCGTCGTCGTCACGCACCAATTCAAATACGGGTAAGTTCAGCCCCCGTGCGTGTCATTATGACCTAAAACCCCTAGAGTCGTGCCGTCTGACCTTTAGGGTTTTAGGCGTGACGTCAGCCCGTCCTGTGATTGCGCGACACGACGGTGACGGTTGCGATTCGACTACTGAAGGGACGCAACCCCTCATTCTTTTGGATAAATACCTTGTATCCCATTATTGCAGAGCATCACTTCTTTCTCTTAAAGTGAATGGTACCCGGAGATCTTCGAGAGCAGATCCAGATAATCAATCATCAGTTCAAGACTGCAAATCGTATTCTTCAATTGTGCATCTCCAAGCAGGCTTCAAGGAAACAAGGTTGGCCTCGTTTACTCTTGATTTAAACTACCAGTGTTTGCCTTGAATCGCATTGAATCTGTAAACCCATGAAGTGTGTGAAGAGGCTTTGATCTCTAAACCTGCTTCGTTCTTAATCTTTCAACAATATTGGATCTTGCAACTCCCCAATTTCTGAAATCGGCACTGGAACTGTTTGCTTCCTGTTGCATAGATCTCGAATTCCAAAATTCAAACTGACTGGTGTGGTATTTCTCCCCCCTTTTTTTGCTCTTTCGCAGGAATGGCCAAAACAAGAGTAACCAGACCTGTCAAGGAAGATGAAGAGATGCCGGAGCTTCCGCGGTCTCTGTGGCGAAAAGCCCCCTTTCTGGGTGGGAAAGATTTTTACCACGCGAGGGTGAAGGCGAAGAGGATGCCTGATCCTGTTCCCGTTGAGCAGTTGTTAACCCTGACTCGCCCAGTTAACTCAGCCTTGCTCGAGTTAGTTGGCTCCGAGGATGTGGTTCGATTGGGAATTGAGAACGGGCACTTCCCATATACTGCGATTTCTACTCAGGCGTTTGTCCAGAAGTTGGACTATATGGATGAGTGGACTGACCACGTGTTGGGTAATTACGCCGAAACTCTTGATGAAGCCGGCATTTTCTTCGCTGTTCGTGCTATGAAGGGCGCTGCCGTGAAGTTGGATCAGTCCATGCTTCTAGACCTTCTGTCCCGCTATTCGCCTGCGACTCACACGTTTCACTTTGCTGAGTTCGAGGCTGCCCCCACGCTCGAGGACGTTCAAATGCTGTATGAGCTTTCCCCCATGGGTGAGGTGGACCCCTTGAGTCACTTAAGGACATCTGCGGAATTAACCTTGTACGCGCAGATGGAGGAGTGCTTAGCAGAGGTGAAGAAAATCTCCACTCGGTGGACCAGTACAAAACCTCTTCCGAACTGGCAGCTAGTTGATACGTCTGCGAAGAATACCTGGAACAAGTGGTTGCAGTACTTCTTCCGAGACTATGCGAGCAGCAGCATCACTAAGAAGCTTTTGAGCGCGAACCCGGAGGCCGAGAATTACATAGAGGGCAAGGGTTATCACCTGACCCTTTGTGCTTTTCTTTGCGCTTGGCTGTCGAGATTTCTGATTGATGGTCACCCCCATGACGGGGTCTTCTACCACGTGCTGCCACTTGCGGTGAGGCTCGCTCTCGGCCAGAGAGTCGCACTTGGACCCTTGGTCTTGGGCACGCTATATTACAGGCTGGATCAGCTGGTTCTGGCGATGAAGGAATCGCGCGGCCGTCTCGATGTTCTGACCTTTGTCAATATCAGCTTTTTGACAATGTGGGTTTTTGAGCGCTGGCCGTCTTATGCTCCAACTCCCCTCCCACTTGAGAAGTGGTGTCCCCCAGGCGAGACGCAAGCGCTCAACAGCGGAAGGGCTGCGAGATGGTTTGGGGCAAGCAACACCAAGTGCACTTGGAGCTTGATATGCGACAAGCGAAGGGAGTTCACTGCCAGGCCTTACGCCACACGTGTTGAGAATGTGCGGTGGTTTCCGAAGCTATACCCCTCCGAAGGCATGGTCTTGTCAGAAGACCTTCTCTTTGAAAAGGGATCGCATTTCCACGAGCGCTATCGTGAGTTCTTTTGCTGGTGTCTGCGAGGTTCTCTTCCTGCACTTGCAGAGCATATTCGTGAGCTCGCGCCACGATATGAAAGGCTTACAGTGGATGTTGACCCCACTCGGGTCTCTCCTCAGTTTGGTTTCGATGCGGTGGCCCCATCAATCTGGCCCCAGTCTATCGTTAGAGGGTGCTACAAGCGCTTGCTGGCAAAGGAGTGCAAGACGGTCCTCATGAGCAATCTTCCCTTCGAGCAGCCTGCGGGAACTCGCAATGGTGGTTATTCCCAGAACTGGATCGCATACTGGCTTGCCCAGCAAACGAGGAGGGAGACCGAGGCGGCGGCACAGCCAGGAAGGGCCCCCTTGATCAAGAGAAACTCTTTTCCGTTTCGTCCCAATTGCAGTTTGAGCGAGTCTGAGTACGGTTGCTACTCGTTGTTGGACCGCGAGAACCATTTGTGCCCTGATTTCATTCTGAAGGAACAAGTCGATGCCATCAGGAAAGGTGACACGCAGGTCGTCAAATATAGCAAGGCGTTTGCTGAGGTAAGCTATTTCCTCGCGTGCTTTAAGCTTTTTGATTTCCTTGTACTGATGCTTTCATTCTGTATTATTCAGTGCCATGTGCGGAGGTTCGCAGCTGGTGATCGCTCCAAAGCGCTGGTGGACACTATTGTTGCCACCAGAAGGAAGGGGGAGGCGTACCGGTTAGCATGGAGGATGGATGCCGAGGTTGAAACGAAGGTTCGCGCAGCCATGAATACTTTTGCTGACTCGCTGATAGACAACCCTCCGGCTCCGTCTCCTCCTAGAGATGACCCGTCCCCTCCAGCGACTGCGGCGCCGAGAGTGAAAAGACCTAGGCAAAAGGGAATTACGATTTCTTCCCCTAGGAGTGCTCCAGTCTCGCCCCCAGTGAGGTCCCATTCTGTCAAGGACAAGGGCAAGGGTCGTATGCCCAGCAAAGTGCGAAAAGATCTCGCAGTCGAGACCTTCGTTCCGTTCAACCAGGAGGAAGAGGAAGAGAGGCAGGAGCCCCAGGCAAGTAATGGAGAAGAAGAAGGAACAGTTGTAATGCGCGAGGAAGAGTCAGGAGGTACCTCCGTCGCATCCCTTTGTCCTTTATCACAACTTCCATACGGTTCTTTTCTTTGAACCAAAAATGTATTCGCAGATGATGATGATGAAGCCGTTGGTGGCCTTGTGACCAAGAGGCAAAAGAGAGATGCCCATTCTGGCATTTCAGATGATCCTATAAGCGAGGATGTTCTTGCTGAGTCCCGGAGGACAGCCGCGGAGGCTGCTGAAAGAAGAAGGCAGCGAGAGGAAGAGGAACTCGAGCGTGTGAAGCAGCGGAGCCTCGAAGAGCAGCATGTCGACGACTTAGTGCGTCCAGTTGGCGAGGAAGACGAGCTTCCCGAAGAAGTGGCTCCTCATGTGGAGGAGGAAGATGAGGTTCCCGGAGGGGATGCAGCAGAGCTAGAGCAAGTCCAAGCGGACTTCGCAGAGATCGCGGGTGGCGACAAAGGTGAGATCTTCAATCTCGCAGTTACTTATAGAGATGTAATTGTGGGTGCATTAAAGCACGGTGTGTCAAAGCCTGACATTCGCCGTTGGTTGGTAAGCAAATGCGGAGAACCCTCAGGTAATCATTTTGAGTGACATACACATGCTAGGCTGTAGCCACTTGAGGCAATATCATGACTGGTTTATTCGCATCCCAGGTCACGCCTCTCTTAAAGATTTGCTTAGTGAAGATACACTGATAGGGCACGGTTCCACGTCCCTAGTGTATGATGAGGATACCTCTATCCCACCCTCGCGTGGAGGTGCTTATTCTTAGCTTTAGCAAAGATAACGAAGTAACTTATAACACAAATTACCTCATATTATCGCATTTTGACATCGCAGGTCATGCTGAGGAACCTGAGCTGGAGCAGAGAAGCCAGACTTCTGCATCCCATGTTCCAATTTCGAGCTCCCATACCGAGAAACCCGTCGCAGCTGCTGGACACGCAAGTGAGCATCTCGAGGATGTCATTGAACTCTCCGATGATGTCGAAGCTGATGCTGTGCCGATGGACGAAGGTGTCCGTACCGGTGGTGGGGAAGAAAGGATAAGTGATGCTAATGTTTTCGCACCTGAGAATGTCTTTCGCCCAACGACTTCGGCTGTTCCTGTGCCTCCGGCAATGACTGAGCCAGAAGCACCTATTCCTGCGTGGAGCATTTGGGGCTCGCAGGTTGGGAACGTAGTCGCAGCTGGTGCGGCCTACACTCTTCCTCCTGACTATGAGAGGTTGGAGCTCGCAGCTGATAGGAGAGCCATGGAGCGAGGGCAGTCTTCGAACAACCCGGTGGCTCGCATTCCCTCTATTCACCAAATTCTGGAAGGCACTGGTAAGTAGAGATTTACCATTCGCACGTCGTATTATTTGCTTGCGAGTTCTGACATTACAACTCGTTTTTGATGTCTCAGGTTTAAAGCAAACCGATGTAGACTGGGTGGTTCGAATGCGCCTCAGATACCCCCGCTCGTTCGTGAGGTGTCTGGAGATCGTTCCTTTTGACAGGAGGCTATTCCTTACTGAAGCCATTTGGATACTGGAACAGCTATGTGCGGCTACACCTGCGACCATTTCGGCCCAGAGTGCTGAATTGCTGTGTGGCATGTGCCAAAATCTCGTGCTCAAAGTCCAAGGCAGACTTGGTTTGAAATTCCTCAAGGACAGAGTTACACTGATTCGCGCAGCTGTAACCTTGAATCTTGGGCACCAGAATCTCGCAGCTGAGATGCAGAAGGTGGAGCAGCAAAAGCAAAAGGTTGATGAGGCTTTGAAGCTGTATGACGAAATGAATGCCAAGTGCGAGCAGCTAAAGCAAGAAGTGCAACAAGTGGAGAGGCTGATCGAGCAGTTCGAGCCCCAGGACTCCTTAGTCAAAAATTTGTTTTGACTTTTCGTATTTTTGAAAAGAAAGGAAAATGGCTGAGACATTAATGTAATGTTTTGAAACATTAATGTAATGTTGCTAGGGTTTCTCCCCCCTCTTTTTTTGACAACAAACAATGAGTTTGCCCGTTTTGCCCTTTTCGGGATTTGATTGGACATTTTCTGTGCATATCCAATTATGACATCAGCAATTGATTCTTTGCTTGATTTTCGCGCTAATCTCGCGGCAGATAAGCACGCTTCCGTTGGGAAGTCCATCCGAATCATGACTATCCGTCATTTATTAGGATACGCAACTGAATCGTCGTAGCCTTTAGTAGGGTAATTGATTGTTACCGCTTTTCAAGGCGTAAGTGATTGAACTTACCCTCTTTTTGAATTTGCTGACTCATCTTAAGCAACCGAAGAGTCTCTACAGGGCCTATATAAACCCTGCCTTTGTCATTTGGGTTCTTCATCCCAAACATGTGCTTTGCCGTGAGTCCTTGCGACTGCTGGCTTCAACGCTTGTTTTTCGTTGATTCATGGCAACTTCAAGCTTTGAATCCTGAGTTTGCGCTTTGTGCCATAGGAATAGTTTCCAAGATCCACTTTATGAGGCTTATTGCTGTTTATAACCGTCATAAAGAGGATGCAGATAATGCCTCATGTGTGTTCGAAGAAATTTCTTCGTGTATTATGTGTGCAGGTCATGTTTCCGGCTGCCTCGTGGCGAGGTGCAGCGCCGTAGTGACCGTGCTACCGTCTCGTAATGAACGGCGGGATTCTCCTCCAGCATCTCCGGAGGAGAGTTTCTTGCCTCTTCGCTCTTGAACTCAGGAGGCTCGCCAACGCCCTTGTCTATCATGACAAGGAACCCAGTACCAGAGGAATGACGGCTTCCCCTGTTTCGCACGACTGCATGCGTCGGAACAGGTGGTTCCTCTGGTACATATCTTGATCAGACAGGGGTCTCGTCAGATCCTAAGATCTTTGGACGTAGATTTGCGTACTGTGCTGCCGGTGTCAGGACCGGTGGATTCTCTCTTTTCTTAGTCGAGAGTTCCCTTGGCGCATTTCTGGCTTATCAGCCATTTCTCGGATGTATTGTGAGCCATGTTGGCTGTGTAGTTAGATGCGAGCTTTTCGCTTGTAAGCTGCTATCTAGATAGATAAGGTGTAAGTCATTTGACTCGTAATGATAAATAGCTCTTGTATTGTCTGTTCTTAGCAACAACATATAATTTCGCATGCGTTTCGGCTTGTTTTGCCTTGCATAATTCCATGTAATGATTTCTCATATGCGATGCCAATTCGCAGCCGTTTCGCTAGATCATTTGAGATCGTAATTTCGCAGCCTTGCCATCTTGACGGATGGGCTTGTAGTTGGTCATTGTAAATCGTATGAGATCACGTTCACAACTTCGCTATCGTTTCAGATAATTTTTCACAGATCAATTAAGATCATTGAGCAGTGCGAATTGCTATCATAGAGGATAGGCTTTGTTAGAAAACTGTTCGAGATCGTCTCGCGCATAAACTGCTATCACAGCAGATAGATCTTTGGAAGATCTAATAAAATGATTCTGCACGTGCGTTGCCATCATAACAGACGGGCTTGGGTACTTAACCAAAATTACTTTGCGTAGAAATTGCTATCGTAATAGATAGGCTTAAGAAGACCATTATAAGATCGCATCTGTAGAACCTGCTATCTTCGATAGATAGGCTTTAGATGATCGATTGAGATCATTTTGCATTTTCGCTGCTATTGCAAAAGATAGACTTTGGATGATCTTTTAAGATCGCATTTATGTTTGGCTGCTATCGTAAGAGATAGGCTTCAGATGATCACTTAAGATCGTATTCGTGCGGACTGCTATCGCAAAAGATAGGCTTCAACAGTCATTCAAGATCGCATTCGCGCTTGACTGCCATTGTAAAAGATAAACTTTGCATGATCACTTAAGATCGCATTTGTACCGTAAGAAGTAGGCTTTATATGATCAATTGAGATCACATTCGCATTGGCTGCTATCGTGAGAGATAGGCTTTGATGATCAACTAGGATCGCATTTGTATTTGGCTGCTATCGTAAGAGATAGGCTTTAGTGATCAATTAAGACCGCATTGGTTTTTGGCTGCTATCGTAAAAGATAGGCTTTAGTGATCAATTAAGATCGCATTTGTATTTGGCTGCTATCGTAAGAGATAGGCTTTAGTGATCAATTAAGATCGCGTTTGTATTTGGCTGCTATCGTAAGAGATAGGCTTTAGTGATCGATTAAGATCGCGACTGTATTCGTTGCTATCGTAACAGATAGGCTTTGCATGATCACTTAAGATCGTATTTGCATTGATTGCTATCGTTAGAGATAGGCTTAGATGATCACTTAAGATCGCATTTGCATTGGTTGCTATCGTGAGAGATAGGCTTAGATGATCACTTAGGATCGCATTGCATTGGCCGCTATCGTGAGAGATAGGCTTAAATGATCACTTAGGATCGCATTGCATTGGCTGCTATCGTAGAGATAGGCTTTGATGATCAGTTAAGATCGCGTTTGCATTTGCTGCTATCGTAGAGATAGGCTTTGATGATCAATAAAGATCGCATTTGCGTTTGCTGCTATCGTAGAGATAGGCTTTGATGATCAATAAAGATCGCACTTGCGTTTGCTGCTATCGTAGAGATAGGCTTTGATGATCAATAAAGATCGCATTTGTGTTTGCTGCTATCGTAGAGATAGGCTTTGATGATCAATAAAGATCGCATTTGTGTTTGCTGCTACCATAGAGATAGGCTTTTTGATGATCAATAAAGATCGCGTTTGCGTTTGCTGCTATCGTAGAGATAGGCTTTGATGATCAGTTAAGATCGCGTTTGCGTTTGCTGCTATCGTAGAGATAGGCTTTGATGATCAGTTAAGATCGCGTTTGCGTTTGCTGCTATCGTAGAGATAGGCTTTGATGATCAGTTAAGATCGTGTTTGCGTTTGCTGCTATCGTAGAGATAGGCTTTGATGATCAGTTAAGATCGTGTTTGCGTTTGCTGCTATCGTAGAGATAGGCTTTGATGATCAATAAAGATCGCATTTGCGTTTGCTATTTGCAGCAAATAAATCATGGTCAACAGTAATATCAAATAAAATAGAGCAATATAAGCGGCTAGAAATATGAACTTCTCATTTGGGAGAATTCTTTTATTACATCGCTCTCATATGGGAGAGGTAGAATTACAATCCCTTCATATGGGAGGGGAGATTGCATTAATCGTAGCCACATGAGATATTAAGCAACGTTATCATAAAACGTATGAAATAAGAGGAGTCAAGGATAGTACTTCTTGATCCAGCGCATGTTGACTGAGCTCGGAGTTGAAGTTGTGCCGTGCAACCTTCGTATGCTGCAGTAGCCACTATCGAAGACTTCTGTGACTTCGAAGGGTCCTTCCCAATTGGCTGCGAACTTCGGATGAGTTGCTTCTCGCATGCAGTGGTCGGATGCGCGCAAGACCAGGTCGCCAACTGCGAAATCTCGCCGCTGAACTGTCTTGTTGTAGGCGCGAGCGATTCTTTCTTGGTATCGCTTGTTAGTCCTTTTGGCTTGTTCTCGCTTTTCTTCCAGCAAGACTAAATCGTGATCGCGTTGATTTTCATAAAGCGCGTGGAAGGCCAGCCGTGCCGAATTGACTCTGACCTCCGCAGGTACTACAGCTTCGGCCCCATAACATAAAAGAAATGGCGAAGCCCCTGTGGGTGTTCTTGGAGAGGTCCTGTAGGCCCACAGAGCTATGTTAAGAGAGTCGGCCCACTTCTTGTGGTCGTCTGCGACCATCTTGCTCAGAATTCTCAGCAGCGTTTTGTTAGTCGCCTCGGCTTGTCCGTTTCCCTTTGGATAATAGGGAGTAGAGCATATTTGCCTGATATTGTACTCCGCAAGTTTCGTAGCTACCTGACGATTAACAAAAGGAGTACCGTTATCTGAAAGAATAGTATTCGGGATTCCGAACCTGCATACGATGTTTTCCTGAATGAAGTTGACCACAGCCAGCGCGTTTGCCGTCTTTAGTGGTATTGCTTCCACCCATTTGGTGAACAGCTCAGTTGCGGTGAGAATGAAATGGTTCCCATGTGACGTTGGTCGGATGGGGCCAATGAAATCCAAAGCCCACGTGTGAAATGGCCATGGCGTCCCTAATGCATGTAGATCCACGGCGGGAGCGTGCACTAGGTTCCCTTTGAATTGACATTCTTGGCAGCGTCGCACCTTGGTGCGGCAATCGACTTCCATCGTGGGCCAGAAGTATCCGATTGAGAGGAGCTGTCTGCATAATTTCGCACCTCCCTGGTGTTCCACCTGATGAGAGAGGTCCATGACTTCTTGTGCTTCCCTATCGTCCAGGCATCGCAGCCAGTTGCCCTCGTGGCCTTTTCGCCAAAGCAGGTTTTCCTGAACCATGTATCGAGAAGCTTTCCTTCTCAATTTGTCGGCCTCTTTTCTTGATTCAGGTACGGTGCCCTGGGTGAGGAATTCGAACAATGGCTTCCTCCAGTCCGTGTCGTCGTCGGTTAGAGCGACAAGTAGAGAATCCTTGATCAGTGCGCAACTTTCGCACTTCCCTTGTATCAGGGCTGCAGCTGTAGACATGTCTGGCCAATGAATGCCATATCTCTGAGCTTTCCTGTAGATTGACACCTCGCTTTCTCCGCAAGCGTGTTGGTGAATCTTTTCTAACAGCTGTTGTCCCTCTTGCTCGGAGACACATCGCATGAGTATCCCTCCAGGACCCTTGTAGTAAAGGGTATTGTCGTGGATGCAGTATCCTTTCGTGAGTGCCCAGCCCTCGCTGCTGGTGCCTTTCGCAATAGCTTGCAGGATTGCTTTTCGCCAATCTGCGTCATCTATGTGTTCATCGTCGCACGCATCTTCTGTTAATGCCGACGATGTTCGCACTTCGATGGAAATCCTCGCGGGGCATTTGTCTATGCTGACCTTAGATCCCAGAGTTGCTAAGGCGTCTGCATGCCTGTTGTCCGCTCGGGGCTTGTGCTCGTATTTCACGTCGCAGAATTGCTGCATCAGCTTTTGCACTAGAGTGCGGTATGACAGGAGGTTGATTTCCTTCAGACCGTACTCGCCCGAGGCTTGCTTAACAATCAGCTTGGAGTCTCCCATGACTGTTAAGTTGCTCACTTCCAGAGCTTTTGCTGCACGAAGTCCCGCGATAAGAGCTTCGTATTCCGCCTCGTTGTTCGTGACTGCGAAGTTGAGTTTTGCGGACATCTGTATGACTTCCCCGTCGGGCTTTGTCAAGACTATCCCAATGCCCCCACCTTTTCTGGTTGACGAACCGTCGAAGTGGAGGGTCCAATAGGGCACGTCGATCGCGTAGATTTCAGGGCCTTCGAGCTCTTCTTCGATCACAGGTTCGTGGCTGTTGTCGGGAAACTGCGCCAGCAGATCTGCTACCGCCTGCGACTTGATCGCCCTTGGCTTCACGCATGTAATATCGTATTGAGAGATGGTCATGTACCATTTCGCCAATCTCCCGCCCGGAGTAGTGTGAGTTAGCAAGTATCTTATGGGGTCGCTTTTGGTGACCACCACTACTTTGTGCGATGCAAAATAGTGTCTCAACTTCTCTATCACAAAGAATAAGGCAAGGCAGTGACGTTCGATGTCTGTGTACCTTGACTCAGCAGGCTGCACAATGCGAGAGATGTAATAGATAGGCCTCTCTTGTCCCTCATATACCTGAGCCAAGAGTGCTCCTATAGATCTCCTTGTTGATGTAAGATATAGCAGCAGCGGTGATCCCAGTTGAGGCGCGATCATGATCTTTGGGGATGTAAGTATCTCCTTTAGCTTTTCGAATGCGGCTTCATGGTCAGGAGCCCAGTTGTACGCAGCGTCCTTCTTGAGAAGAGTGCTGAAACAGCATGTGATTTCGGCGATTGCTGGGATGAATCTCCGCAAATATGACAACTTTCCCAAGAATGTTTTCAAGGCGCTTTGGTTGTGAGGTGGCGTCATGCTGGTGATGGCTGACACTTTCGCAGGGTCAGGCTCGATCCCTTGGCGATGGACCACGCACCCCAAAAACTTCCCCGAGGTCACGCCGAATGCGCATTTCATAGGGTTCATTTTCAGTTGAAAGCTCCTGCATCTGTTGAACACTTTTCGCAGGTCTGCAAGGTGATCTGCCTCATGCTTGGATTTGACTACCAGATCATCCACATAGAATTCGACTTCTTTGTGCATCATATCATGGAATAGAGCCATCATGGCTCGCTGATAGGTTGCGCCTGCGTTCTTAAGACCGAATGGCATTACCGTGTAGTTGAATACCCCCACGGGAGTGATGAATGCAGTTTTCTGTGCATCGTCGGGATCCATCTTGATTTGATTGTACCCACTGAAGCCGTCCATGAAACTGAACATGCGATGGCCTGCCGTCGAATCGATAAGCAAGTCAATGTTAGGCAGTGGGAAATCGTCCTTAGGGCAGAAACGGTTGAGATCGCGGAAGTCCACGCAGATGCGGAGCTGTCCGTTCTTCTTCACCACCGGCACGACGTTGGCCAACCATGTAGGATGGTGATTTGGCTCTATGAACTTGGCGTCTAGGAGTTTAACGATCTCCTGCTTGATCTTGACGTTGAGCTCTGGTCTGAAGCTCCTGGTGCTTTGCTTGACCGGTTTAGACCCTGGGATGATGTCTAAACGGTGCATGGTGATGCTCGTGTCCAGACCTGGCATTTCGTCGTATTCCCATGCGAATACGTCCTTGTACTCCGTTAGGAGCTGCAGCAGCCCTTGTTCCTCTTCGCTTGTGAGGTCCGCATTCAAGAAGACTGGCCTCCTCTTTTCCTCGTTCGGGCTGAGGAACGCTTCCTTTAGCTCTTGCTTTTGTGGTCGTGGCCTGTCTTCCATGCATTCGGGCGCTTCTTTGAGTTTCTCGTCCGAAACGATCTGCGTTGGCTCTTCTGTCAGCGCAACTTGCTCGATTTGATTGATTTGCCCAGGGACACCCTCATGCCCGTGTGAGGACGTCCCCGCGCACCTTCATATGCGATAGCATTTCTTCCCGTTGGCGTAGAAGCTCTCTATCTCCTTACCCTCGGGGTCGTGCTTTGCAATCCTCTTAAGAGTGTACACATTCTTCCGATGATATGCGATGCGCGGCGCCTCTTCGTGTGTAGGCGGCTTTTCGTTTGCATCTCCCCTTGTCACCATCACGCCCGCAGGTGACTGGTCCTTGATGTCCTCCCAGAGAGGCAAAGGAGTAGGGTTGAATGGTCCGGGTGTTTGCTCGTCCGCCATCTCGGTGAACCACACCGCCTCGCTGAGATGTGCTTCGTCCAAGTTGAACGGGTTAGTTGAGGCTGGTATTTCGACAATCCTGTCGTTCCAGATAGCTTTCATCACTTGGTGAGCCGTCGAAGGGATTGCGTCGAAGCGATGAATCCAGGCTCGACCGATGATCATGTGATATGTGGTGTTCGCATCTATGACATAGAACTTCGCCGAACACTTGATCTTACCAATCTGAACGCCTAGGCGGATCCATCCGATCGTCATTCTAGAGTCGCTTCCGAATCCCACCAGCGGGGATGGACGTTTGACCACTTTGTGCTCGGGGATCCCTGCTAGCTTCAGTGTGTGGAGTGGAACAACATTGACCGCTGCTCCTCCATCGACGAATGCTCGCTTGAATTCGACGCCGTTGATGATGGCGGTCACGTACAGGGGCCTCTGATGGCTCGCATCTGTCTTCTTGTCGCTGGCAGAAAAGGTCATAATCTTTTCTGTGGGACGGGACGCCCTGATGACCTTCCCGTTGGAGACCACAAGTTCCTCTTCGTAGTCCTCCGCTATCCTTAAGATTGCCTTTGTCATATCCGATCTGCATTTTTCGGAGAAGTTCATTTCGTCGAAGAATTTGTTGAAGCCGTGCGACCCTTTCATGCGGTCGGCACGCTCATCCTCCGTGTCCATGCTATAGTCTTCCTCTTCATGGACTTCAGCAATGATGGGTAGACCATCCTCTGCGACTTCTTCCAAGTCCACTATTGAGATCATGGCGACCTCCTTGCCTTTTGAGCCCGAGTCTGTATGGGCAGGCAGTGGGTTGTTGCGCACATCCTTCCGGTGGTCGCTGACGATGAGTTCGCCGTTCTTCATCTTCTGGTCGAACGCGAATCTGAGCTTCTTGCACTCGGCTGTGGGGTGCATGACCTTGCCGTGGTATTCGCACCACTTGGGGTCCCTCGTCATCTCCTTGGAGGGTTTTTGCTCTAGCGGTGGCAGGATGCCATCCTTACGCCACTGTCTGCAGAGATCGCTTGCCTCCTCCACCGAGCAGGGCAGGGGCGGTGCGTCGAAGTTTGTAACTTTTGCTTGCTTCTGGGGCGAAACTGCATTGACCTCAGCTTCGCGTCCTCGCTTGTAGCCGAATCTGCCGATCTTGTAGGTGGTGCCGCTCGCAGGTCGTTCTGGAGCGCTCTTCTTTCTCTGTCTCTCGACGATGGGCTCGATGTTCATCGTGCACTCGATGAGCTTTGAGAACGTGGGTGTTTGCAAATTGATTAGCATGCTCTTGTACTCATCTCGCATGCACTGCAGGCATATCTCTACGAGTCGGCTTTCGAGCATGGGATCCTTGCACTCCAGAGACTTCGCTCTGAATTTCTTGATGAAAGTGATCCCATCCTCCTCGCGTTTCTGATACATCCGCGAGAGATGGATCATCGTCACCTTCTCCTCCATCTGGAAGAACTTAGTGTAGAACTTCTGGACCATGTCGTCCCAGGTCTTCACGGATCCGGCCTCCAATGTTCGGTACCATTTGTATGCTACATTCCCAAGAGTCTTTGGGAATTCTCGCATCAGCAGTTTGGGATCGGCTCCATACGGACCCATGACATCAATGAAACGCATGACATGCTCATGGGCGTTTCCATTGACGTCTTCGAACTTATCCCATTTAGGAGCCTTGTACCCCACTGGGTTGGGCATGAGATAGATCTCCCGTGGAATGGGCGGATCGTTGTCCAGCTTCGGGATGATGGTATCCGCGAGCGACTGATGAGCCAAGATGGAGTCCACGCGCTTCTGCAAAGACGTCATGCATTCCGGAATGCTCCCCTCTGTAGCTGGCGGAGGGGTTGCCGTAGGCGGTGGCGACACATATGTCGCCGGAGGATTGGGAGTATATTGACTGCCCGCGTTTCCCCAGATCGTTGCTGGTGGAGGCAGAGTGTATTGCAAAGTTGGGTTGGACGCCAAAGCCGTGGGCTGAGAGGCGTGAGCAGCAGGGGGTAGCATCTGCGCCGTTGACCCTTGGACCGAAGGCAGCTGCGTGGCCGACGGTGGAGTCTGCAGATGAGGATTGGGGGGCGTGGCCGATACTCCCAATCCTGGAGCGGTAGGGGTACCTCCTCCCTGAGGGATAACGGTAACCGGTGGAGGATTTGGTGCAAGGGTGTTCAGAACGACCAAAATCCGTTCCAATTGCGCAGATTGAGACTTGAGAGCTTTTGCCTGACTTTGGACAGTGGCGTCCAAAGACTCTAAAGTCGGTGCCTCGCCGGGTGTCGTCGGAGTACGGCGGACTTCTTCTCCTGAGGGAGTTTCGGCGGAAGGCGATCGGTTGCTGACATCGTCCTCCTGAGACATGGTTGCTTTTGCTGGTAAGTTCACGTCGGGTTCACCAAAATGTGCACAAGAGATTCCGGCAGGGAGACCTCCGTGTACACCGTACGTAGTGGATCAGGGATCGCACAGGAAGAATAGGGGTGTGTGTAGGGAGAGAGTAAGTCAGTAGTAATGTCTGAGAGAGAGACAGAGGTTTGGCAGAGCTTCCGCGTATGGCAGTGTTGTTCTCTTTGTATGGAAAGAGTAACGATATATATATACTGGAGAACGTGGCCGTTGTAGTGTAGTTAATGCGCCCATTAATGGCGGCTTAATTAGCTTAACCGTAACGGCACGTTCGTCCGAGTATATAGGAACCGTTAGAGCACGTGGTGCGCGAGTACCGGAACCGTTACGAGGTTGACCGGGTTTGACCGGATTGACCGGGTCTAGGGAGCTCGTGCCATAGATCTCTCAAAACAGTTACTAAAGGTCGCGCGCGGGCTTGGCTCGCACGCGACAGGGCTTACTCTAGCCTCCAAACCACAAATCCCTACAAGTCCCGTGCAGTGGTATGCGAGGGCCCTGTCTCGCAGCCCCCACATGGATCAGCTCGGCTGGTGATCCTGTGTGTGTGGAGCACAATATGGTGTGCTGGATGATCGCCACGTGGCTAAGATTAGCCATGTCAGAAAGCAGTATCTACACCTGTATACAACATTAATACCAAGCGGATTAAAATAAATGATTTAAATCCTGCTTATTTATGGCACTGTCGTTTAGGCCACATAAATGAGAAACGTGTATCTAGACTCCATAAGGATGGATTACTAGACTCATTTGATTTTGAATCATATGAGACATGTGAGGCTTGTTTATTGGGAAAAATGACAAAGTCCCCTTTCAATAAGAAAGGTGAGAGGACTAGTGAGCAATTGGCGCTCATACATACCGATGTGTGTGGGCCGTTTGCCACACCTGCCAGGGGTGGTTATGTCTACTTCATTACATTTACTGATGATTACAGTAGATATGGATTTGTGTACCTAATGAGGGCAAAATCCGAATCCTTTGAAGTGTTCAAAGAATTCAAGAATGAAGTAGAGAAGCAACTTGGTAAAAGTATAAAGGCTCTACGATCGGATCGTGGAGGAGAATACTTAAGCCAAGAGTTTGACGACTATCTTAGAGAGTGTGGGATCGTGTCCCAACTCACTCCACCCGGAACGCCACAATGGAATGGCGTGTCCGAGAGGAGGAATCGAACCCTATTGGATATGGTTCGATCTATGATGTGTCAAACCGATCTTCCATTATCATTTTGGGGCTACGCTCTATTAAGTGCAGCTTTCACCATTAACCATGTTCCATCTAAATCAGTCATGAAGACACCATATGAGGTGTGGAGTGGGAGGCGTCCAACACTGTCGTTCATGAGGATTTGGGGCTGCGATGTCTATTTAAAACGTTTACAATCAGACAAGCTAGGGCCTAAATCGGATAAGTGTAAATTTGTGGGGTACCCTAAGGAAACTAAGGGATACTACTTCTAGAATCCAACCGAGAACAAAGTGTTTGTTGCTCGGACCGCCGTGTTTCTAGAAAGAGAATTTGTCTCTAAAGAAGCAAGTGGGAGGAATGTAGAACTTGAAGAGGTTCAAGAACCACAAATCACTGAACCGATTATGGAACATGAACAGACACCACAAACAGTTGTGGAGCCACCTGTTCAGGTAACACAAGAGCTTCGTAGATCTAGTAGAGTGCGCCAGGAACCCGAGAGGTATGGACTTCTCGTAACCGATTCCGGTGACACGATTCTCATAGATGATGAGCCTACTACCTATGAGGAGGCCATGAGTGGCCCAGACTCTCAGAAGTGGCTGGAAGCCATGAGATCCGAGATGGAATCCATGTATACCAACAAAGTATGGACTTTGGTGGAACCACCCGATGGGGCGCGACCCATAGGGTGCAAGTGGGTCTTCAAGAAGAAGATCTACATGGATGGTAATGTGATTACCTATAAGGGCCGATTGGTGGCTAAAGGATTCAGACAGATTCATGGTATTGACTATGATGAAACCTTTTCACCAGTCGCAATGACCAAATCCATCCGAATCCTACTTGCAATTGCAGCATACCACGACTATGAGATTTGGCAGATGGATGTCAAAACATCATTCCTTTATGGGAATCTCCTCGAGGACGTGTATATGATACAGCCGGAGGGTTTTGAGGATCCAAAGCAAGCCAACAAAGTCTGTAAGCTGCAACGATCCATTTATGGATTGAAGCAAGCTTCTAGGAGTTGGAATCGACGTTTTGATGAAGTGGTCAAAGAGTTTGGCTTCATCAGAAACGAAGATGAGTCTTGTGTCTACAAGAAGGTGAGTGGGAGCTCTGTAGCTTTTCTGGTCTTGTATGTAAATGACATACTGCTCATTGGAAACGACATTCCCATGCTGCAATCTGTGAAAGATTGGCTAGGAAAGTGTTTCTCAATGAAGGACCTAGGGGAAGCAGCCTATATACTCGGTATAAAGATCTATAGAGATAGATCTAAGAGGTTGCTAGGCCTAAGTCAAAGTACATATATTGACAAGGTGTTGAAGCGGTTCAACATGCAAGATTCCAAGAAGGGATTCTTGCCCATGTCACACGGAATCACTCTTTCGAAGAGTGGTTGTCCTTCCAATGAGATTGAGAAGGAACGCATGAGTAGGATCCCCTATGCCTCGACCATAGGATCTATCATGTACGCCATGTTATGTACTAGACCAGATGTGTCATATGCCTTGAGTATGACAAACAGATACCAATCTAATCCAGGTGAGAGTCACTGGATTGCAGTCAAGAACATCCTAAAGTACTTGAGAAGAACTAAGGATGCCTTCTTGATATTTGGCGGTGAGGAAGAGTTGCGTGTAAGGGGTTACACTGATGCAAGCTTCCAAACTGACAGAGATGACTTTAGATCACAGTCGGGATATGTGTTTTGCCTGAATGGAGCAGCGGTGAGCTGGAAGAGTTCCAAGCAAGAGACGGTAGCTGATTCTACAACAGAGGCTGAGTACATTGCTGCAAATGGCGCAGCAAAGGAGGCTGTTTGGATCAGAAAGTTTGTTTCTGAACTTGGTGTGGTCCCTAGCATTACAGATCCAGCAGAGTTGTTCTGTGACAACACTGGGGCGATCGCGCAATCAAAGGAACCAAGATCGCACCAGAAGTCCAAGCACGTGCTCAGGAAGTTTCATCTGATTCGAGATATTATCGATAGAGGAGACGTTCGGATATGCAAGATTCCTACAGATGATAATCTGTCAGACCCGCTTACGAAGCCTCTCACGCAGTGGAAGCATGAAGGGCACACTAGGAGTATCGGCATACGAGATGCGTCAGATTGGCTCTAGTGCAAGTGGGAGACTGTTGGAATAGATGCCCTAGAGGCAATCTAGTTTAGTATGAATTTGTATATGGCTAGAAAATTCATTTATTATTTATTGGATATTTAAATATAATGAAGTCCTTAGATTTACAATTGTGTTGTTTATCTTAAATATCCCTAGTCAAGTATAATGATTAAATGGGACAATCATCTATAGACTAGTATGGGGTTGGATTGATATGGAGATATCACGATCCAACACATAGGTGTGCATTACGGAATGTTGCACTGGATTGACCCATCTCCGAGAAGGCTACATACACGTTATGTTGAGTCACAAGCGCTTCTCGCGGTGCAATGGTATTGTCATCCTTAGACTTGAAGTCACTAGATATTCTAGTTGTGGACTGTTGTGATCTTGGTAGCGTTAAACGCTACGCCGTAACTGGGTAGTTATAAAGGCGTGTACTGGATACAATGAGAAGCAAGCGTAGAGATCGTAGTGGACGTAGAGAGGATTTGCCCCTCCCACATAACGGGAGCAAATATCCTAGGCCACTCGAGGGATAGTGCTTATAGAATGTCTGGCCAGACTCAAATAAATCAATATGGGATATTGATGTTATTTGCACGAATAAGGCTATTCCCATGGATCGAGAAACTATGGATTGGATATACGAGTGTGACTTGTATGTCTTGTGTCCAATCCGGATATGGAGGCAAAAGGATGAGACAATTACTTGTACAAAGGTTGTCAAGATGACTATTCTATTAGTTGGCTAGAATGGATGTTTTGCTAGAAACCGCTCCATATTAGCAAATAGTTGCTACCAACTAGATAGAACCTATGGGGTCACACGCTATATAGAGTTGAACTAGATTTGGGAATTAATTAATTGGATTAATTAATTAGAAGGATCACTTTGCAAACCCTTGCAAACTTATTAGGGACTAATTTGCAAGGAAGGGACTAAATTGAATTCTAGTTGGACTAGAATAAGTCCTTTAGGTAGTTAACAAGGAGTTGTTGGACTATATAAAGGACCCTCCTTCCTTCCTTCCTTATAACTTATGCTCATTAGTGAACATAACAAGAGTGGGAGAGAACAAAGGAGAGAGAGCAAGCAACAAGGAGGGCCCGCCGCCGCCCCTTGCCGCCGCCCTCGTCCCCGTCGGCCAAAAGAGGCCGAGAGCCTCTTTTTGTCTCGTTTTGCGTGATTTCTTCTTCCTCTTCCTATTCCGGGCTAGCACCAAGGAGTTTGGGAGATCAAGGATCAACTCTAGGCGTGGATCAACTATAGAGAACGTGACATTATTCGCGTTTGAAGTCATCAAGGAGAACCCAAAGGTGTGTTTATGATTTCTAACCTTCACTATCGTTATGTCTCTAGACTTGTGATCCTTGGAGGGTTTTGCATGGTTTTATGTTTGATTATGCTTCCGTTGTGCGATCCATGAATCAAAACTCTACATCTCTACCATGCGATGGAAGATAAAGCGCAAGGGACGGAAGAAACTGCAGTTTTTAGTGTCACCGCGCTGTTTGGGCCATAACTTTGGCTACGGGCATCAGACTGACGCGAGCGACCCCAATTCAGAAAGCTCTCGAAAAGACGCACCGGGGTTTGATTGGTCGGAGAACCATCAAGGTTCGTCTTCGACCCAAAATTCCATTGTTTGACTAGTGAAACGAGCGTTTTTGTTATTTTTTTAACTATTTTTGGTTATTTTATTTGTTGATTAGGACCTCAATTTTAACCCGTTTTGAGTTAAACATTTGCGTACATGTTTCTTTCTATAAGGCCAAGCTCTTGGGTCAATTTTAAAACTTTGTCATTTAGCATATTTTAAGGTTTCAGTTATATATGTCTGGCTTGTGAACAAAATTCACCAGTTTTTTATTGTTATATTTTTCTTCAAACCCTAGAGACGTTCTTCATTGGTTTATGTGTGCATTGTTTATGATGCACTGATCGAATGCCTTGATTAGATTCGGCATCACAAAGTGAGAGGAGTTGAAGAAGAAAACACCAAGTAAAAAAGACGAAGGAGGCTGATAGGTTCTATGGTGATGCTAGTATGCCCGAACATTTATATTTAAAGGGAAGTACTACAAGCCTTGGAGTTTTTATAGGTTCTTAATGCATTTAGGGTCGAGATTAGGAGTCTCGCCCCTACCGAAACGAGGATTCTAGATTGGAAACATTCCTATAACACTAGATCCAAAATTTTAACTTTAAATAAAAAAGTGACTAATTTCTATGAAGAAATTATGGGTTTTGGTTACACAGGGAAGGAGAACATACAAAAACGAAATTTCTGCCACACTAAGGGGTGTCGATTTTTAAATTAAAATTTTGATGAAAATCAATATTTAACTAAAAATCTGTGTAAAAAGACAACTTTCTAATGAAAAAAAAGCCCATAGCTAAAATAATCTCATGAAACATATTAGGGAGTCATAATATTTTTTGAAAAGCAGATTGGTGACAGAATCTCCCAAATAATTAAAAGAAAATCTTATTCTATTAAAAATCTCATTGTTAAACATGAAATATCCAAATAAGGGCTAAAGAAACATCATTTAAAAAACATGAAATTCTAAAAGATTGCTTAAATCTTATCAATTTTCACAGAAAAATTGGAGTGTGAGAAAAAAATTACCCACAAGAATGCACATTCAATGTGTATACACAAATACGGAATTTGTGGTTGGTAGAAGTTGATCCTATGAAAACACTTACTAAGTTTTCAATACTCAAGAAACGTTTACTATAAAAAAAAAAAAAAATAAAGATTTTCATCCTATGACTCCTAAGAGCACGTTAGACACCTCATAGGGTTTAACTGGATGCCATGATAAACTAATACAATGTTCTTTAAACATTAAGCGTCTTATAGCTATTGAACATTTGAGATTCCGTCCAATGCAGAGCATTTGACACTGCTTCAAATCAAGGCATATAAGACCCCGTCAAAGAGAATTTGAGACTCTAATATTGTTGTAATAGGTTCCCTAGAGGCAATCTATATTTAGTATGAACAATATTTTGGCTAGAACATTCATTTATTATTTATTGTGATATTTAATATAATGAAGTCCTTAGATACAATGTGTTGTTTATCTTAAATATCCATAGTCCATTATATTGATTATAGGACGATCAACTATAGACTAGTGTGTGTATAGATTGATATGGAGATATCAAGTCTAACACATGGGTATGCATTAGGAGTAATGACATACTGTATTGACCCACAACGAGAAGGATACGTTAGATTATGTCAAGTCACAATCGCTTCTCGTAGTGCTAATGATATTGTAATCCTTAGTCTTGGAGTCACTAGATACTCTAGTTGTGGAATATCATGCTTTGATATTATCAAACGTTGCGCCATAACCGGGTAACTATAAAGATAGTTATCGGGCATGATAAGAAGCAAGCTTAGAGGTCGTAGTGACGTAGAGAGGATTTTTCCCTCCCACATAATGGAAGCAAATATCCATGGGCCACTCGAGGGATGGTGCTTATAGGAATATCTGGCCAGACTCAGATAAATCGATATGGAGATATTGATGTTATCTGCTCACGTAAGCATATTACCAGGAACTATGGATTGGATATACGTGTGTGACCAATATGTCTCGTGTCCAGTCCGGATATAGATACAAAGGGATAACACAGTACATGAACATTGGGCACAAGGTTTTCCGGGATCACTGATTTATTTATATTAGTTGGGTAGCATGGATGTGTTGCTCGACACCGCTCCATGTTAGTAATGAGTTACTACCAACTAAGTAGAAACCTATGGGGTCACACACCGGGTGGATTAAATTGGATATAGGTATTAATTAGTTGGACTAATTAATAAAAGGATCGCAACCACAGGCAAACTTAGTAGGACTAATTTGCAAGTGGGCTAATCCATATAAGGACATGATTAGTATTGGGGCCTTTATGTAGTTAATAAAGAGTTGTGATTATAAAAGGAACTCTATCTTGTTATTTCTCTAAAACAAGTCATTATTGAGAGAACATAACAAAGCAATAGAGAGAGAGAGACAAGGTGGCCGAAGCCTACCCCGTCCGTCCCCCTCCCTGGAGCAGTCGGCTCTCCTTGGGCGTCCCTCCTCGTTTTGCATGATCTTCCTCCTTCTTCTGTTGCTAGCACACCGCGGTGAGAAGGAATCCAATCAAAAATTCAATGTGTGGATATTCATAGAGATGAAGACACTATTCATCGTGTGATCTCCCAAACTAAGGTACACATCTTCTATGCCCTTATCATGTTATGATGGCTTGTCATGTGATCCTTGATGGAATTTGAACATGATTAATTTTTGTTATTCCGCTGCGTAACCTACATCAAAAACCAACAGTGGTATCAGAGCACAGGTCGTAGCGCTTAACATGATTTTATGTGTTACGATTTCAGTTTATACACCATATTGTTTATATTACGCGAAAACTGAAATTAATTGGCATATTAGATTGGTAATTTTGATCACATAGGATGTGAATAATTTTGGATCTAGGAATTAGGGTTTGGGCACAACCTTGGAAAAGGAGTTTTTCAAATTTGGAAACTACTAAGCTTGGGCAACAAGCAAGGAATTGTGTTGGAAACAATTCCATAAAGGAGGAACGACCCCTAATGGGACCGCCCCCTTGCCTTGCCGCCCAAGCTAGGGCTCGTCCATGGGGTTGGGCCGGCCTAGCGTGCGGCCTAGCTGCGCGTGAGGCTTGGCTGACCGCCCAATGCCTAGCCTTGGTCCTTGAGTGGTCGGCCTTGGTAGATGGTGGATTCCTTGGACTATTTTGACCCTAGTTACCTAATTTCAAACTAAAATTGAAAAAGCGCCTTAAAAATTGGTTTTAACTGTATTATGTGCACTTTTTCATGGTGGATGGATATGGCCTAGGTTGTTGATGTTTATTTTTGTGGTTTGGTTTACGACCTGCGAGCTGATTAAATTAAAGTAATAGTTAGTTACTTTTACGGCCTTCGAGCTAATCATCTTATCGACATGTGAGGTTTTATATATTTATTTATTCTAGATGTTAGGCTAGAATTAGAGTATTTAGATGATAGCCAAGAGCAAGGAGAAGAAGACCGGAAGACCAAAAGCCACAAAGACGATGAATACTCCCATCCTAGGCGAGCTACTATGATGGAGCACATGGAGATGAGCTTGTCACTTTAGGGCATATAGATATTATCATTGGCTTGGTAATATCTTAGTCTAGGGGCCATATCCATGCCACGTTAATATTTCTTTTGTGGATGTTTATTATTTATGTCTTGTTATTTATTTTTGTGTGTCTGGGTGATACAAGAAAAAACTTTAACAAGATAATAATAAACAAGTTTGATCTTTTATTGTGGACTTCCCAATCCAAATAACTAGATAATGTTGATTGGATCAACCAAACAATTAGATAATGACAATTAAATCCCTAAACGGAAATATTGTGTTTTACCTTCTCTTGCCTAAACTACCTTCATGATCAAGGTCTATTAAATTCGAGATTGCCAACGCAAGGCGTTTTAATTCACCTTGGTGTGTTGCGGACGACACAAGCAAGTAATGTGTGATTGTTGAAGCAAGAGGTTGGACACAACTAGGCATAGTCAATTGGATTAATAAGCCTAGAGGCATGACAATTAGGTGTTATCTAAAGGATAAAGAATAAGAAATTATTCTCCTAATTGGACAAAGAGTTGCATGGGATGCAATTGGACAGGGTTCCTACCTAAATTACTAATTCTTGGGTGACTTGCCAAAGCAAGCTCAAGAAGAAGTGAAATATGGATCTTAGACTCACTAGAAAATATATATGATATTTTCCGCATTAATGGTGAGGGCTATTAATCCGAGAAAAATAGTGGGAGGTATATTTAATGATCTAGCTATTTTTGAATATAGTTAAGCTGTTCCAAATACCAAAAATTCCACATTTCTCATTTTTGTAGAATTTCAATGGCAAACAATCACGCATCGACTTCATCCCTGCGATCTGTCCTTGAGAAGGACAAACTGTTTGGAACACATTTCCTTGACTGGTAAATAAACTTAAGGATCGTCCTTAAGCAAGAAAAGAAACTGTGCGTCTTAGACAATCCTATCCCAGAACCACCACAGGATGAGTCTGTTCTGGCTGCCGTGAGAGCACATCAGAATCATGTGGATGATTCTAATGATGTGACTTGTATTATGCTTAGCACCATGACCTCTGAGATTCAGAAGCAACACGAGAACATGGAAGCCTACAATATGATCGAACACTTTAAACAATTGTTTCAAGAACAGGCAAGGCATGAGCGGTACGAAGTGTCCAAGACACTGTCCAAGAGAAATCTCGCAGAAGGGAATCCTGTTGGGCCTCATGTACTCCGAATGATCGGGTACATAGAGAACCTCACGAGGCTGGGGTTCCCACTCGGCCAAGAGTTGGCAACTGATCTTGTATTGCAATCGTTTTCATATAGTTATAACCAATTCATCATGAAGTATAACATGAATGATATCAGTGAAGCTCTGCCGGACTTGCTGAACATGCTAAGGACAGTCCAACATAGCATCAATAAAGGCAAGGGCAAGGCCATAATGATGGTGAATAAAAGGAAGGGCAAGGGATTTGCCTCTACTTACAAAGGAAAGCGCAAGAAAGTTGCAAAGTCCAAGGAATCCCTAAAGCCTAGTGGGGGCGTGGCTAAAGGTGATTGCCACTATTGTAGCCAGCCGGGTCACTGGAGGAGGAATTACTCCAAATATCTGGAGGATAAGAAGCTTGGAATAGTGATTCCACCAACACCAGGTATTTTTGTTATAGACGTCAATCTATCTATTTCTTGATCTTGGGTATTGGATACTGGATTTTGATTTCACATTTGTCAAAATGTGCAGGATTTGAAAAGAAGTAGAAGATTGGCTAAAGGGGAGATATATTTGCGCATCGGGAATGGAGCAAGAGTTGCTGCATTAGCTATAGGCGTGTATGAGCTATCTTTGCCTTCTGGACTTATTTTAGAATTAGACAATTGCTATTATGTGCCTGCTATGAGTAGAAACATTATTTTCGTTTCTTGTTGGACGTTTTTCCATTTCAATAAAGGACAAGCGTTGCTCCAAAATTTTTGATAGTATGCATTATTGTAGTGCGCATTTGTCTAATGAATTGTATATCCTTGATCTAAATAATTCCATCTATAACATAAATACTAAAATGATTAAAACTAATGATTTAAATCCTACATATCTATGGCACTGTCGTTTAGGCCATATAAATGAGAAACACATATCTAGACTCCATAACGATGGATCATTTGATCTGGAATCATATGAGGCGTGCAAGTCTTGTTTAATGGGGAAAAATGAAAAAGTCCCCTTTCAATAATAAAGGTGAGAGGACTAGTGAGTTACTAGCACTCATACATACTGATGTATGTGTGCCGTTTCCCACGCCTGCCAGAGGTGGTTACACCTACTTCTTTACGTTTACTGATGATTTCAGTAGATTTGGATTTGTACATCTTATGAAGGCCAAATCCGAATCCTTTGAATTGTTCAACGAATTCAAGAATGAAGTAGAGAAGAAACTTGGTAAAATTATTAAGGCTTTGAGATCGATTCGTGGAGGAGAATACTTGATCCAAGAGTTTGACGAATATATTAGAGAGTGTGGGATAGTATCCCAACTCACTTCACCCGGAACGCCGCAATGGAATGGCGTGTCCGAGAGGAGGAATCACACACTAGATATGGTGCGATCTATGATGTGTCAAACGGATCTTCCAATATCATTTTGGAGACATGCTCTATTTACTACAGCTTTCACCATTAACCGTGTTCCATCCAAATCATTCATGAAGACACCATATGAGATATGGACTGGGAAGCATCCTATAGTGTCGTTTATAAAGATTTGGGGTTGCTATGTCTATGTAAATCGTTTAGAAACAAACAAGCTCGGACCCAAAGCGGGTAAGTGTAAGTTTGTGGGATATCCTAAGGAAACGAAAGGATATTATTTCTACAATCCAACCAAGAACAAAGTGTTCGTAGCTCAGACCGGCGTGTTTCTAGAAAGAGAGCTAGTCTCTAAAGAAGCAAGTGTGAGGAATGTAGAACTTGAAGAAATTCAAGAACCACAAATCACTGAACCGATGATGGAGCATGAAAAGGTACCACAAGTTTTTGTGGAAGAATCTGTTCAGGTAACACAGGAACTCCGTAGGTGAGGAAGGGTACGTCATGAGCCAGAGAGATACGGACTTCTTGTTACTGAGCCCGATGACGTACCTGTAACACCCCTAATTCCCGAGAGTGTTCTTAGTGCAATATGAAGACTTTGAGGGCGAATTTGTAAATAATTTGTCGCGATTTTAAAGTTTGAATTTTTGGAGTGTTTGAAATTTTTAGAAGTTGTTCGGATGATTTTGAAGCACTTGAAGTGTTTTGGGGTGATAGTAGAATTATTTAAAAGTAAGTAGAAGCTCTAATTCTAGTTGTACCCAAAAGTTCAAAAAACTACACTTTCACCCCCCTTGCATGTATGCCACTTGTCCAACTCCTTGTGACCTCTCAAGAGCTAAGGGCAACTCCACTCTCCCACTTCACCATCTGCTGAGAGAGAGAGAGAGAGAGAGAGAGAGAGAGAGAGAGAGAGAGAGAGAGAGAGAGAGAGAGAGAGAGAGAGAGAGAGAGAGATCATCTTCATCACCATCTTCTTCTTCTTCTCTCAAGAACAACCACCACCAACTCCACCACAACACCACCACCAGCCCTCCTTTCACCGAGCTGCTGTTGTGGGAGTATCTCCATCACTTGAGGAGGCAAACCCCTCAATCAATTCGTGGAATCGAGGAGAAACGACAGACAACTCAGGTTTGAGTCCCAAAGAACCCTAGAACGTTCTTCGCTGATTTCTTCCTTTTCTGTTAATTTCCAGCAAA
Organism: Linanthus parryae; assembly: GCA_023055425.1. Lineage (NCBI taxonomy): Eukaryota > Viridiplantae > Streptophyta > Magnoliopsida > Ericales > Polemoniaceae > Linanthus > Linanthus parryae. Next base: position 45,427,164 of record JALGPY010000009.1, read on the forward strand.
ATTAATTGTTGTTTTCATCCTCCTGAGGTTCGGACGAGTGTATGGAGTATGATCTTGACCCCCAATTCACCGGATAACCCAATTCGCCAGAATATGGGTTGTGTTTGGCCGCCGGCAACAACCATGGACGGGAGAGCTCGGTAATCCTTGTTCTTGGTCACCTATTTTCGCTCCTTCTTGCTATCTTGAGGCCTCTGCCTAACCTAGACCCATCTAGTAGGCTCAAACTTGGCTGAATCACCGGGTTGTGCTGACTTTGAACTTATAATAAACACTTGAAAATTTTCCAAGTGTTGAATCATTAGTTTTACCCAACTTTGAACAAGCATAGCTTTTTGTGTATTTTGAATTGTTGGAAGTTCAAATATGTTCTGGAATCTTTGATTTACCATCTTCAAGTACCTGCTTCCGGATTTCCAAATCTCATTCACAAATGATCATAAATTGGCCACAAAGTTGACTAGTTGAGTCGATTTCTCTCAATCTTGACTTTCAAATTCGATGTCGTAAACAACATCTTCAACCTTAGCATCCTTCACGGAAGTTGTTCGTAATGTTATTCTGACCCTAAATATCAACCCTAAACAAGTTTGACTTTTCAAAAACCCTAGTTTGACTGAACTGTATTGGAGGGGCAAAATAGTAATTTCACTTAACTTTGAATTGAGATTCGTTTAGTAACTTGGAGTTCATCAACATGTATTGTATGCATATTTGGAGTACTTGTATGTAATTCTGGGCTAGTGTTGACCAAGTCAAATGTTGGGGTCCTTTTTGCAGTTTTACTAAACTTTAGGGGCCTACGTGCAATTTATTGGAAGTTGTACATTTCAATGCTAAGTTCATATGGGTGAGTTAATAGTCATTCTTGGATGTTTTTGGGCCAGTATGAGTGTAATTTTGGGTCCAGGCATAGTCAGGGACTGTACTGGACAGTTTCAAAGTATCAGGGGCATTTTGGTCAAGTTAGCTTGCACGACCCGCATTCCGTTGAATTATTTATATGCTAATAGGTTATATACTTTAATTGTGTATATCCAGCCGTTATTAAGTATCGTTCGAAGTAGACGTAAGTATTCGTGTTGCTGCATTTACTGTGAGACTCAGAGACGAGCGTTGTAGGTGTGCTAGCGTTGTTTTGCGCCTTTCATGGCTCAGAGGTAAGTACATATGTACGGCCATTTCAAATCAAATGTGCGCTTGTGTTTGATGTTTCAAAAAAATTTTTGTTATATGAAATAGTATGAGAATGCATGTTTTCCACTCAAAAGTTGTTAAACTATTTTATTCATCTCCTTTGAGAACTCTCGGAACTTACCTGTGAAATGTTGACATTCTGAATCTGGTTATGTGTAAAACCGCAGTTCATCAATCAAGGTTGGGGAATGGGAACGCGGATCGAGACGAAGAAGTTTAGCTTAAGTCAGATCACTTAGTAGATCACACACGATTTGTTTTAGATTGTACTTATTATCGAATTTTTTTTATGTACTTTAACTGAAATGTAAACTTAATAGTTAATAATCTACTTTTGGTTATCGATTGTCGCGTTAACCCTGAAACGAGATCTTGGGTCGCTTTCAGCTGGTATCAGAGCTTCGGTTCTCCGGTTAAAGTGACATTTCGATTTCCATTAGTAGAGAATAAGAAAGATAAAACGTTTTCGAAATTTAAAATGGATTAGGATAACCCAATTTGGAAATGAGAAAGTAAACAAGCCGTCGGGGAATTTGGGTACTTACGTTTTTTTAACTCGTTTTGTACTGTACTTGTTGATTAACTGTTAACGACTAATTGATGTGATTCATGCAATTGACTTGCCTATTTATGCTCAGTACATATGTGACAAGCTTATGTATATCTATATGTTTACTATACTTGGGTGCTGCGTATTTAAGACTCTTTATGCTTCTATGTTACTTTGTCGACGAGAGAGTAATGACGTTTGTGACTTAGAAGACCCCGATACCATTCTTTCGCACCTACGAGTGACGAACCTTAAAACATTAGTTTGAATTTGGTTTATTTTAAGTTAGTTTGACATGGTTCTTTCAAAAAAAAAAAAATTGAAAGTTTTGAGAATAAAGTATTCTTTTTTAAAAAAAAGAGAAGAAGTAGTTTCTAAAAAAATAAAATTGTTGGCGTTTCAAGCAACCAAATGCCAAGTGATATGGACCGCTTTGTTTACCAGTCCGCTGGCGCGACTGTTAGTACGACGGTACTATAAGTTGTACCAGCTGTGTAGGCTAAGTTGGAACATTAGAAACACATGTGAATTGTGATGGAGAGACACGTGTGTGACGACACATAGTGTTCTTTTTCCCCTTTGTATGCGTGAAACACTTGAGGTGATTGGTTTATCTAATTCGCTACAGGTAAGACAACATTTTTAACGCGGATGAGTCAAGCAAAGAGACATATTAGTCTTGATAAAAGTATTTGTCTAAAATTTTCGAGACTTGTGTTAAATCTAGCAAACTTTTGAGTCGCTTCTAAAATTGAGAACTTGTATGTTGTTATTGAACTTTCAAAATCTTGTTTCGAACTTCTACTTGTACCAATCATATATGAAACCCTTATGTGACGCGAGTCTAGGATGGTATGTAGTATGGACCCATAATAGATCCGGTCGTGCGGGGAGTAAGAATGAGAAATTTCTTCTAGTTAAGGTGTTTCTAGCTGACCATCTAAGGAAGCCATCTTTTGGGAGCAGAACATTCGACGAGAGCGGTTTAGGTACTTGTCTGACTAAGCAAAACAGACTGAGTCATTGTGCTGTATTTTATGTATGTGGGTAAGTATAGTAGGAGATCTTCGAGGACGAATATTCTTTTAAGGTGGGTAGATTGTAACACCCCTAATTTCCGAGAGTGTTCTTAGTGCAATATGAAGACTTTGAGGGCGAATTTGTAAATAATTTGTCGCGATTTTAAAGTTTGAATTTTTGGAGTGTTTGAAATTTTTAGAAGTTGTTCTGATGATTTTGAAGCACTTGAAGTGTTTTGGGGTGGTAGTAGAATTATTTAAAAGTACGTAGAAGCTCTAATTCTAGTTGTACCCAAAAGTTCCAAAAACTACACTTTCACCCCCCTTGCATGTATGCCACTTGTCCAACTCCTTGTGACCTCTCAAGAGCTAAGAGAAACTCCACTCTCCCACTTCACCATCTGCTGAGAGAGAGAGAGAGAGAGAGAGAGAGAGAGAGAGAGAGAGAGAGAGAGAGAGAGAGAGAGAGAGAGATCATCTTCATCATCATCTTCTTCTTCTTCCCTCAAGAACAACCACCACCAACTCCACCACAACACCACCACCAGCCCTCCTTTCACCGAGCTGCTGTTGTGGGAGTATCTCCATCACTTGAGGAGGCAAACCCCTCAATCAATTCGTGGAATCGAGGAGAAACGAGAGACAACTCAGGTTTGAGTCCCAAATAACCCTAGAACGTTCTTCGCTGATTTCTCCCCTTTCTGTTAATTTCCTGAAAAATTAATTGTTTTTTCATCCTCCTGAGGTTCGGACGAGTCTATGGAGTATGATCTTGACCCCCAATTCACCGGAGAACCCAATTCGCCGGAATCTGGGTTGTGTTTGGCCGTCGGCAACAACCATGGACGGGACAGCTCGGTAATCCTTGTTCTTGGTCACCTATTTTCGCTCCTTCTTGCTATCTTGAGGCCTCTGCCTAACCTAGACCCATCTAGCAGGCTCAAACTTGGCTGAATCACCGGGTTGTGCTGAGACTTTCGCCGGAATCCACCATTGTTGCCGGAAAAAGCCATGGGAGACATGGTGAAGGTAAACTTTCGGTTCTCCCTCATTTCTTCGCCGTTTTTCGAGTTTCTTGCAACAAAATCATCCCTAGAACCTCTAGAATGCATTAGAAGCATTGAAACCTGCCCTGATTTCGGTTAGATTCGAGTTTGATTTCACTTTTCACACTTGGTTCGTTTTTCCGTCATGCATAAACAGCCCCTGTTCAAATGATCATATCTCTCTCGTTTTTAATCCGTTTTGAGCGATTCAGGACTTTCTGGAAACCTCATACAATTGGCTACAACATTCGTGTTTTAAGTTTTGTCAAAATTCGGTCTCTAAACCACCTGAAAATCGAGTTGAAGTCGCTGCGTTTTGTGTTGTTGAATCTGTCCAAGTGCAGAATTTTTTCTAAGTGTTGAAATCCTCGTTTTTCATCAACTTTGGACTCTTGTATCTTTCTCGTCTTTAATCCGTTTGTGATGATTCTTAGCTTTCTGGAAAGCGTGGACATAGCTCTATAACTCTCATTCAGATTTGTTTGTTTGATTCCAAGTCTAACCCATCTAAATTTGGCCTTGAAGTGGGCTGGTTTGATGTGTTTTTGAACCGTTAAAAGCTGAAATTTTTTCCAAGTATAGAACTATGTTGAAGTACCCATTTCCTGACATCTATAACTTCCTCAAATCTAAATGAAATCTTGTGTTTCTTCCTCCTCTGTGAAGATGGCACATAATACTTCATTTTCTCGTCTCTGGGTCATCTTCAAATTTATAACGGATTGCTCACAAATCGAGCCTAAACTTGCTACTTTGAACTTATAATAAACACTTGAAATTTTTCCAAGTGTTGAATCATTATTTTTACCCAAATTTGAACAAGCATAGCTTTTTGTGTGTTTTGAATTGTTGGAAGTTCAAATATGTTCTGGAATCTTTGATTTACTATCTTCAAGTACCTGCTTTCGGATTTCCAAATCTCATTCTCAAATGATCATAAATTGGCCACAAAGTTGACTAGTTGAGTCGATTTATCTCAATCTTGACTTTCAAATTCGATGTCGTAAACGACATCTTCAACCTTAGCATCCTTCACGGAAGTTGTTCGTAATGTTATTCTGACCCTAAATATCAACCCTAACCAAGTTTGACTTTTCAAAAACCCTAGTTTGACTGAACTGTATTGGAGGGGCAAAATAGTAATTTCACTTAACTTTGAATTGAGATTCGTTTAGTAACTTGGAGTTCATCAGCATGTATTGTATGCGTATTTGGAGTACATGTATGTAATTCTGGGCTAGTGTTGACCAAGTCAAATGTTGGGGTCCTTTTTGCAGTTTTACTAAACTTTAGGGGCCTAAGTGCAATTTATTGGAAGTTGTAGTTTTCAATGCTAAGTTCATATGGATGAGTTAATAGTCATTCTTGGATGTTTTTGGGCCAGTATGAGTGTAATTTGGGGTCCAGGCATAGTCAGGGACTGTACTGGACAGTTTCAAAGTATCAGGGGCATTTTGGTCAAGTTAGCTTCCACGACCCGCATTCCGTTGAATTATTTATATGCTAATAGGTTATATACTTTAATTGTGTATATCCAGCCGTTATTAAGTATCGTTCGAAGTAGACGTAAGTATTCGTGTTGCTGCATTTACTGTGAGACTCGGAGACGAGCGTTGTAGGAGTGCTAGCGTTGTTTTGCACCTTTCATGGCTCAGAGGTAAGTACATATGTACGGCCTTTTCAAATAATAAAAATGTGCGCTTGTGTTTGACGTTTCAAATGAATGTTTGTTATATGAAATAGTATGAGAGTGCATGTTTTCCACTCAAAAGTTGTTAAACTATTTTATTCATCTCCTTTGAGAACTCTCGGAAATTACCTGTGAAATGTTGACATTCTGAATCTGGTTATGTGAGAGAGAAGAAAAAAATACCTCTAATAGGCTTAGGACGATGTACATAGTACTTTTATTAATGGGAGGCGTCAAGCAATCCTCCATTTTCTTACGGCGAAGGCCATTGAAGCAATGCTTCTTATTATTGGAAAGAACGTTAATGTTCACAAATCCGCCCCCGATGAGCCAAAATATATCAATATATTGAGGCCGAGGGGTTTATAGAGCTATAGAGTGCTACTTATACTTGTAAGGGTCACTACGGTATAGGGGTGTCGACACTTAAGGCCTTTTAGTTAATGTTGTGAGCGGGGTTGACGAATGGGCTCCCTTAATGCTCGGGTGAAATAGGGTTTGATAGACCCTAGAAGGAACCCTTAGTGATTATTTCGTGATCGCTCTGTTTACATCGATCCTGCTGGTGACTCTGGACACGCCTCAGCTAAATTAACCGTTGATTGAAGTCGAAATTAAAAATTGACTACTTTATTAATGTTGTTTGTGGCTATGGATTGCCTTAATCAATTGAAATGATTTGAAATGCTTTGGCTAATCATGAACTAAATTATTATCTTAAATGGACTTGTTTACCCTGGATATGTTACCAACTACTCGTGGTTTCTCCATGATATTAAATTGAGAGGTTTTGTTACTCAGTTACTTACAGTTGTTCCAAATTCTCCAACATGATAGTTTTACTGTTTAAATCTTCTGATTTGTTTCAACTCATGCTTCCGTGCCACTCGTTGCTTTACATCTCGTAGTATGTATTTACTCAGTTTTTACTGATCATTTCTTCAAAACTGCGTCGGCTTTTGCCATTTTAAACCGCAGGTCATCAATCAAGGTTGGGGAATGGGAACGCGGATCGAGATGAAGAAGTTTAGCTTAAGTCAGATCACATAGTAGATCACACACGATTTGTTTTAGATTGTACTTATTATCAAAATTTTGTTATGTAGTTTAACTGAAATGTAAACTTAATAGTTAATAATCTACTTTTGGTTATCGATTGTCGCGTTAACCCTAAACCGAGATCTTGGGTCGCTTTCAGCTGGTATCAGAGCTTCGGTTCTCCGGTTAAAGTGACTTTTCGATTTCCATTAGTAGAGAATAAGAAAGATAAAATGTTTTCGAAATTTAAAATGGATTAGGATAACCCAATTTGGCAATGAGAAAGTAAACAAGCCGTCGGGGAATTTGGGTACTTTAACTCGTTTTGTACTGTACTTGTTGATTAACTGTTAACGACTAATTGATGTGATTCATGCAATTGACTTGCCTATTTATGCTCAGTACATATGTGACAAGCTTATGTATGTCAATATGTTTACTATAGTTGGGTGATGCGTATTTAAGACTCTTTATGCTTCTATGTTACTTTGTCGATGAGAGAGTAATGACGTTTGTGACTTAGAAGACCCCGATACCATTCTTTCGCACCTACGAGTGACGAACCTTAAAACATTAGTTTGAATCTGGTTTATTTTGAGTTAGTTTGACATGGTTCTTTCAAAAAAAAAATTGAAAGTTTTGACAATAAAGTATTCTTTAAAAAAAAGAGAAGAAGTAGTTTCTAAAAATATAAAATTGTTGGCGTTTCGAGCTACCAAATGCCAAGTGATATGGACCGCTTTGTTTACCAGTCCGCTGGCGCGACTGTTAGTACGACGGTACTGTAAGTTGTACCCGCTGTGTAGGCTAAGTTGGAACATTAGAAACACATGCGAATTGTAATAGAGAGACACGTGTGTGACGACACATAGTGTTCTTTTTCCCCTTTGTATGCGTGGAACACTTGAGGTGATTGGTTTATCTAATCCGCTACAGGTAAGACAACATTTTTAACGCAGATGAGTCAAGCAAAGAGACATATTAGTCTTGATAAAATTATTTGTCTAAGATTTTCGAGACTTGTATTAAATCTAGCAAACTTTTGAGTCGCTTCTAAAATTGAGAACTTGTATGCTGTTATTGAACTTTCAAAATCTTGTTTCGAACTTCTACTTGTACCAATCATATATGAAACCCTTATGTGATGCGAGTCTAGGCTGTTATGTAGTATGGACCCATAATAGATCCGGTCGTGCGGGGAGTAAGAATGAGAAATTTCTTTCAGTGAAGGTGTTTCTAGCTGACCATCTAAGGAAGCCATCTTTTGGGAGCAGAACATTCGACGAGAGCGGTTTAGGTACTTGTCTGACTAAGCAAAATAGACTGAGTCATTGTGCTGTATTTTATGTATGTGGGTAAGTATAGTAGGAGATCTTCGGGGATGAAGATTCTTTTAAGGTGGGTAGATTGTAACACCCCTAATTCCCGAGAGTGTTCTTAGTGCAATATGAAGACTTTGAGGGCGAATTTGTAAATAATTTGTCGCGATTTTAAAGTTTGGATTTTTGGAGTGTTTGAAATTTTTAGAAGTTGTTCTGATGATTTTGAAGCACTTGAAGTGTTTTGGGGTGGTAGTAGAATTATTTTAAAGTAAGTAGAAGCTCTAATTCTAGTTGTACCCAAAAGTTCCAAAAACTACACTTTCACCCCCCTTGCATGTATGCCACTTGTCCAACTCCGTGTGACCTCTCAAGAGCTAAGGGAAACTCCACTCTCCCACTTCACCATCTGCTGAGAGACAGAGAGAGAGAGAGAGAGAGAGAGAGAGAGAGATAATCTTCATCATCATCTTCTTCTTCTTCCCTCAAGAACAACCACCACCAACTCCACCACAACACCACCACCAGCCCTCCTTTCACCGAGCAGCTGTTGTGGGAGTATCTCCATCACTTGAGGAGGCAAACCCCTCAATCAATTCGTGGAATCGAGGAGAAACGAGAGACAACTCAGGTTTGAGTCCCAAATAACCCTAGAACGTTCTTCGCTGATTTCTCCCCTTTTGGTTAATTTCCTGAAAAATTAATTGTTTTTTCATCCTCCTGAGGTTCGGACGAGTGTATGGAGTATGATCTTGACCCCCAATTCACCGGAGAACCCAATTCGCCGGAATCTGGGTTGTGTTTGGCCGTCCGCAACAACCATGGACGGGACAGCTCGGTAATCCTTGTTCTTGGTCACCTATTTTCGCTCCTTCTTGCTATCTTGAGGCCTCTGCCTAACCTAGACCCATCTAGCAGGCTCAAACTTGGCTGAATAACCGGGTTGTGCTGAGACTTTTCCCGGAATCCACCATTGTTGCCAGAAAAAGCCATGGGAGACATGGTGAAGGTAAACTTTCGGTTCTCCCTCATTTCTTCGCCGTTTTTCGAGTTTCTTGCAACAAAATCATCCCTCGAACCTCTAGAATGCATTAGAAGCATTGAAACCTGCCAAGATTTCGGTTAGATTCGAGTTTGATTTCACTTTTCACACTTGGTTCGTTTTTCTGTCATGCATAAACAGCCCCTGGTCAAATGATCATATCTCTCTCGTTTTTAATCCGTTTTGAGCGATTCAGGACTTTCTGGAAACGTCAGACAATTGGCTACAACATCGTGTTTTAAGTTTTGTCAAAATTCGGTCTCTAAACCACCTGAAAATCGAGTTGAAGTCGCTGCGTTTTGTGTTGTTGAATCTGTCCAAGTGCAGAATTTTTTCTAAGTGTTGAAATCCTCGTTTTTCATCAACTTTGGACTCTTGTATCTTTCTCGTCTTTAATCCGTTTGTGATGATTCTGAGCTTTCTGGAAAGCGTGGACATAGCTCTATAACTCTCATTCAGATTTGTTTGTTTGATTCCAAGTCTAACCCATCTAAATTTGGCCTTGAAGTGGGCTAGTTTGATGTGTTTTTAAACCGTTAAAAGATGTTTTTTTTTTCCAAGTATAGAACTATGTTGTAGTACCCATTTCCTGACATCTATAACTTCCTCAAATCTGAATGAAATCTTGTGTTTCTTTCTCCTTTGTGAAGATGGCACATAATACTTCATTTTTTCGTCTCTGGGTCATCTTCAAATTTATAACGGATTGCTCACAAATCGAGCCTAAACTTGCTACTTTGAACTTATAATAAACACTTGAAATTTTTCTAAGTGTTGAATCATTATTTTTACCCAACTTTGATCAAGCATAGCTTTTTCTGTATTTTGAATTGTTAGGAGTTCAAATATGTTCTGGAATCTTTGATTTACCATCTTCAAGTACCGGCTTTCGGATTTCCAAATCTCATTCTCAAATGATCATAAATTGGCCACAAAGTTGACTAGTTGAGTCGATTTCTCTCATTCTTGACTTTCAAATTCGATGTCGTAAACGACATCTTCAACCTTAGCATCCTTCACGGAAGTTGTTCATAATTTTATTCTAACCCTAAATATCAACCCTAACCAAGTTTGACTTTTCAAAAACCCTAGTTTGACTGAACTGTATTGGAGGGGCAAAATAATAATTTCACTTAACTTTGAATTGAGATTCGTTTAGTAACTTGGAGTTCATCAGCATGTATTGTATGCGTATTTGGAGTACTTGTATGTAATTCTGGGCTAGTGTTGACCAAGTCAAATGTTGGGGTCCTTTTTGCAGTTAGACTAAACTTTAGGGGCCTAAGTGCAATTTATTGGAAGTTGTGGATTTCAATGCTAAGTTCATATGGATGAGTTAATAGTCATCCTTGGATGTTTTTGGGCCAGTATGAGTGTAATTTGGGGTCCAGGCACAGTCAGGGACTGTACTGGACAGTTTCAAAGTATCAGGGGCATTTTGGTCAAGTTACCTTGCACGGCCCGCATTCCGTTGAATTATTTATATGCTAATAGGTTATATACTTTAATTGTGTATATTCATCCGTTATTAAGTATCGTTCGAAGTAGACGTAAGTATTCGTGTTGCTGCATTTACTTTGAGACTCGGAGACGAGCGTTGTAGGAGTGCTAGCGTTGTTTTGCGCCTTTCATGGCTCAGAGGTAAGTACATATGTACGGCCTTTTCAAATCAAAATGTGCGCTTGTGTTTGATGTTTCAAATGAATGTTTGTTATATGAAATAGTATGAAAATGGATGTTTTCCACTCAAAAGTTGTTAAACTATTTTATTCATCTCCTTTGAGAACTCTCGGAAATTACCTGTGAAATGTTGACATTCTGAATCTGGTTATGTGAAAGAGAAGAAAAAAAATACCTCTAATAGGCTTAGGACGATGTACATAGTACTTTTATTAATGGGAGGCGTCAAGCAATCATCCATATTCTTACGGCTAAGACCATTGAAGCAATGCTTCTATTATTGGATAGAACGTTAATGTTCACAAATCCGCCCCCGATGAGCCAAAATGTATCAAGATATTGAGTCCAAGGGTTTTATAGAGCTATATAGTGCTACTTATACTTGTAAGGGTCACTACGGTATAGGGGTGTCGACACTTAAGGCCTTTTAGCTAATGTTGTGAGCGAGGTTGACGAATGGGCTCCCTTAACGCTCGGGTGAAATAGGGTTTGATAGACCCTAGAAGGAACCCTTAGTGATTATTTCGTGATCTTCTGTTTACATTGATCCTGCTGGTGGCTCTGGACACGCCTCAGCTAAATTAACTGTTGATTGAAGTCGAAATTAAAAATTTACTACTTTATTAATGTTGTTTGTGGCTCTGGATTGCCTTAATCAATTGAAATGATTTGAAATGCTTTGGCTACTCATGAACTAAGTTATTCATTTAAATGGACTTGTTTACCCTTGATATGTTACCAACTACTCGTGGTTTCTCCATGATATTAAATTGAGAGGTTTTGTTACTCAGTTACTTACAGTTGTTCCAAATTCTCCAACATGATAGTTTTACTGTTTAAATCTTCTGATTTGTTTCAACTCATGCTTCCGTGCCACTCGTTGCTTTACATCTCGTAGTATGTATTTACTCAGTTTTTACTGATCATTTCTTCAAAACTGCGTCGGCTTTTGCCATTTTAAAACCGCAGGTCGTCAATCTAGGTTGGGGAATGGGAACGCTGATCGAGACGAAGAAGTTTAGCTTAAGTCAGATCACTTAGTAGATCACACACGATTTGTTTTAGATTGTACTTATTATCGAAATTTTGTTATGTACTTTAACTGAAATGTAAACTTAATAGTTAATAATCTACTTTTGGTTATCGATTGTCGCGTTAACCCTGAACCGAGATCTTGGGTCGTTTTCAGTACCACTCATGGATGATGAGCCTGCGACCTACGGGGAGGCCATGAAAGGCCCAGATTCCAAGAAGTGTCTAGAAGCCATGAGATCTGAAATGGAATCCATGGATACGAACAAAGTATGAACTTTGGTGGAACCACGTGAAGGGGCTCGACCCATAGGGTGCAAGTGGGTCTTCAAGAAGAAGACTGACATGGATGGCAAGGTAGTTGCCTACAAGGGGCGATTGGTGGCTAAAGGTTATAGACAGATTCATGGTATTGACTATGATGAGACCTTTTCGCCAGTCGCCATGACTAAATCCATTCGAATCCTACTTGCGATTGCAGCCTATTGTGACTATGAGATTTGGCATATGGATGTCAAAACAACGTTACTTTATGGGAACCTCCTCGAGGATGTGTACATGACACAGCCAGAGGGTTTTGAGGATCCAGATAATGCCAATAAAGTTTGTAAGTTGCAACGATCCATGTAAGGATTAAAGCAAGCTTCAAGGAGCTGGAATCAATGTTTAGATGATGCAGTCAGAGAGTTTGACTTCATAAAGAACGAAGATGAGCCCTGTGTTTACAAGAAGGTTAGTGGGAGCTCTGTTGTGTTTCTGGTCTTGTATGTGGATGACATACTACTTATTGGAAATGACATTCCTACTTTGCAATCTGTTAAAGATTGGCTAGGAAAATGTTTCTCAATGAAGGACTTAGGCGATGCAACTTATATACTTGGTATTAAAATCTATAGAGATAGATCTAGAAAGCTGCTTGGCCTAAGCCAAAGTACATATATAGACAAGGTGTTGAAACGGTTCAACATGCAAGCTTCCAAGAAAGCATTCTTGCCCATGTCGCATGGAGTCACTCTTTCTAAGACTGACTGCCCTTCCCATGAGATTGAGATGGACCGCATGAGTAGGATTCCCTATGCTTCCGCCATAGGATCCATCATGTACGCCATGTTGTGTACTAGACCAGACGTATCATACGCATTGAGTATGGTAAGCAGATATCAGTCTAATCCAGGTGAGAGACACTGGATTGCTGTCAAGTGATGCGTTCTTGATATTTGGAGGTGAGGAAGAGCTCAATGTAAATGGTTACACTGATGCGAGCTTCCAAACCGTCAAGGATGATTACAGATCGCAGTCGGGGTATGTGTTCTGCCTGAATGGAGGAGCTGAAAGCTGGAAGAGTTCCAAGCAAGAGACAGTTGCTGATTCTACAACTGAAGCTGAGTACATTGTTGCTGCGGAAGCAGCTAAAGAGATAGTTTGGATAAAGAAGTTTATCACTGAGCTGGGTGTGATCCCTAGCGTTGTGGGTCCTATGACGTTGTACTGTGACAACTCTGGAGCGATCGCACAAGCCAAGGAACCAAGATCACACCAGAAATCGAAGCACGTACTTAGGAGATTCCATCTTATTCGTGATATGATCGATAGAGGAGATGTGAAGATGTGCAAGATTCCAACGAATGACAATCTTTCAGATCCCTTCACAAAGCCAATTCCGCAGCGAAAGCATGAAGGGACAACTACATCTACAGGCATACGAGATGCGCCAGATTGGCTCTAGTGCAAGTGGGAGACTGTTTGAAAAGGTGCCCTAGACGCAATCTATATTTAGTATGAACAATGTTTTGGCTAGAACATTCATTTATAATTTATTGTGATATTTAATATAATGAAGACCTTAGATACAATGTGTTGTTTATCTTAAATATCCCTAGTCCATTATATTGATTAATAGGACAATCAACTATAGACTAGTGTGTGTATAGATTGATATGGAGATATCAAGTCTAACACACGGGTATGCATTAGGAGTAATGGCATACTGGATTGACCCACAACGAGAAGGATACATTAGATTATGTCAAAGTCACAATCCCTGCTCGTAGTGCTAATGATACTGGAATCCTTAGACTTGAAGTCACTAGATACTCTAGTTGTGGAATATCATGCTTTGATATTAGCAAACGTTGCACCTTAACCGGGTAACTATAAAGATCGTTATAAGGCATGATAGGAAGCAAGCTTAGAGATTGTAGTGACGTAGAGAGGATTTCTCCCTCCCACATAATGGGAGAAAATATCCATGGGCCACTCGAGGGATGGTGCTTATAGGAATGTCTGGCCAGACTCAGATAAATCGATATGGAGATATTGATGTTATCTTCTCACGTAAGCATATTCCCAGGATCGAGGAACTAAGGATTGGATATAAGAGTGCGACTAATATGTCTTGTCTCTAATCCGGATATAGAGAAAAAGGGATAACACAATACATGAACATTGGGAACAAGGTTTTGTCTGTATCACTGACTTATTTCTATTAGTTGGGTAGCACGGATGTGTTGCTAGACACCGTTCCATGTTAGTAATGAGTTACTACCAACTAAGTAGAAACCTATGGGGTCACACACCGGATGGATTAAATTGGATATAGGTATTAATTAGTTGGACTAATTAATAAAAGTATCATAACGCAACCACAAACAAACTTAGTAGGACTAATTTGCAAGTGGGCTAATCCATGTAAGGACATGATTAGTATTGGGGCCTTTATGTAGTTAATAAAGATTTATGACTATATAAAGGAACTCTAGCTTGTTACACAAGTCATTATTGAGAGAACATAACAAAGCAATAGAGAGAGAGACAAGGTGGCCGAAGCCTACCCCGTCCATCCCCCTCCTTGGAGCCGTCGGCTCTCCTTGGGCGCCCCTCCTCGTTTTGCGTGATCTTCCTCCTTCCGTTGCTAGCACACCGCGGTGATAAGGAATCCAATCAAGAATCCAAGGTGTGTTTATTCATAAAGACGAAGACACTATTCGTCGTGTGATCTCCCAAACTAAGGTACACATCTTCTATGCCCTTATCATGTTATGATGGCTTGTCCTGTGATCCTTGGTGGGATTTGAGCATGATTAATTTTTGTTTTATTCCGCTGCGTAACCTGCATCAAAACCCAACAAATATTAAATCATATTAGCCCGAATTGTATCGAACTCAAATTTTCCTAATGAAAGGAGGCACATTTGGTCACTTAACAGTGCAACGTGGATAAAAAGTGTGGACTTTTTAGGATTTTCTCTTAAGACCAACATGAGACGTATTTGCGGATAGTGTCACAACACGCCATAACTTCACTAATTTTACAACAACCACGCCAGCAAAAGGCGATCTCAATATTAAACCCAACCCTCGATCTTGAGAGTCCACATGTTTCCACAATAAGTGGGGAAGTCGCCAAAAGCTGCTTTACTTGCCGAAAAACTCCATTCATGACGAGATGAGGTAGGACCTATATTCTCCATCATTTTCACATCTGAAAGTAGGTTTATGATCCTTAGATGTTGAGGAACTTGTTTAGGCCCTTTAATCGTTCCCAGAAAAAAAATTCTTTGGTTTTGATTCACGATTTTCTCATTTTTTGCAATGCAAACTACCCCTGTTGTAGAACCTGTATCTCTTTCATTAGGAGCTAATTTATTTTATTCTTAGGTCGGTGTATTCCTAGAACTACCCTCTACAACTCACATATCATTATGAATTCGTGATTTTGCCTCTGTCTTTCCTGAATTCGGCTTCAAAGTCACTGCCACACCATAGTTCAATGTTGTGTTTATATGTGAGTTGTTGGTCAAAATTTGAAGCAATGTATATCTATCATTTGTTGTTGGTTTGGGCTGATTCTTCTTCATGTGTGTGAATCAAACATAACTCCACAAATCCCCATAGGCGTGTTGGCTTGGATCAATCCATAAGTGATTTGAAAATTGGCTCAAAGTTGCTGCAATGTGTTAGAAACTGCAAACTGTGATTTTTGACTACGTATGGAAGTTCACTTGATTTTTTCCAACTTTAACATGTAACATATCTTTGATCATTTTGAGTCTTTGAGAGCTTGAATATGTTTTGGAATTCTTGTTCTACTGTCTTCAATAACCTATCTCTGGTTTCCCAAAATTCTTTCTCAATTAATCATAAATTAGAATTAAAGTTGGTTGTTTGAGCTTATTTCATTCAGACAACGACCTTCTAAAATGTCATTCGAATGGCAATTCTGACCTTCATACTCTTGAGGATAGTTGATCCCAGCGTCATTCTGAACATGTATGTCAACTATAACCAAGTTTCATTTCCTAGAATTATCTGTTTGACCAAACTGTATGTGAGGGGAAAATTAGTAATTTCACATAAAAGTTGTTCTTAGATCAAGTTAATGTATTCGGGCTATCTACATGTCCTATATGGATAATTGGAGTCTTAATAGGATATTTTGGGTTATAGTTGACCAAGTTAAGTATTGGGGATCTTTATGAAATTTTGCTAAACTTTTTGGACTTGAGTGTAAATAACCACAACTTGATATACAATCTTAAGTAGACAACTTGGTGACTGAGTAACTCTTGATACGAGGCAGGTAGGCATAACTAAGGGGTTTCAGGATCAGGCAGGGGATTTACTTAGAAGACTGAGACTTCAGGGGCATACTTCAGGGGCAGGTAGGCATAACTAAGTATTCATTCTGGGCTAGACAACTATGATGATACTGTATATGCATCATACCTCACTAATGAGTACATGTACTAATAAGTATTTATACAATGTATGTATAGAGGTTGTCGGGATAGAGAATCAGAGTCGCTGATCAGGAGAACTAGGCAAGCTACCATGCAAGCATATGAGTGCTTATTTGTTATTGAAGAGAATATAATTAAATTTTTGCATGTGTCTATGAGTATTATATACAAAAATCATGGTGTAACAAAATGATGGCCTTGGAAATCTATATATGCATATAAAACAACTAAGTATGAGTATTGTTCACGATGGTTTGGAGTACTTATTTAAAAAATGATTCATGTACCATAGAACTCTGTATGGTCATCATAGTCTCCGGATGTCTAGCTATTGCAGTGGCGGACATTCATGCGACCCGATCTACGGGATTTTTAGTTAGTACATTGCTAGCTCCCGACTGTAGGCAACTAGTACTACTCTCTGTACTGGCGATCCAGTAGGGGGTGCACACACTTAAGGTCTAGTTTGTCTTGATGGATCAATGAGTTGTCCATGAATGGAAAAATGAATATGGAATTTTCGTAACTGTGTTGTCGAACAATTGGAATAAGTGGTATAACGGTTCCTTGACTATTTGGCGTGGGTTAGATTATTGGGGGCATACATATTACAAGTACATGTTCTACATTTTCAAATCTGTATATGTCTATTTCATTATGAAGTCGATCTTGGTTGTTATAATCTAATGTCTTGACATCACTGACTTCTGTACTTGGTAGGTTAGTACGCGGGAGTTTGGGGAAATAGACAATCACCTAAAGGATTGAGACACCAGTATTGCAAGCTATAAAAGTAAGTTCATTTTAAATTTTAGTTTCTTTAATTCTGTCTGATAATAGAACCGTTAGGATTAGAATCCTTGCCCGATATTTTCATTTTAGCGGATGGCATCTCCAGAGAGTCAAGAAGATTTAAGTGTAGTTTTTCAGCACTCTAGGATGGGGGTGTTATAGTATGTACTCTGAAACTTTGTGCAATGGTTGATAATGAAGTATGAAAAAGAGCTTTTGCCTCCAAGAAAGTAAATTGAGATAGGTACAAGCAAAATCATTCATAATCCACATCATTGATCACTTTCCTAAGATGTTGGGAGTTAAAATGTTCGTTGGGTAATTTAAAGCAATTAGTGAATCATTATCTCATAGAAATGGTAAGAAATATGATGGAAGATGAGACTGATTTCTTATATTATTTAAGAACTTTTGTTAGACAACATTTTTTATTTTAAAGAAGAATTTAATTCGGTAAGGAAAAGAGAAGATGTAAAAGATTAAATAGGAGGCTTGGTCATACTAGGAGATATACACTACTAATACGAGTCACCAAAAAGTGGAATAACTCTCGATAAGCATTGTAAAATTTCCCATTTCCTTTTTGACTTTGAAAAGGTTCCATCTCATTATCCATGATCTCACATGTGAATTGTAAATGTAGTTTGGATAAGATTTTCCAAGCTTGGTTTAAAGTACTTTCTAGTAAGGTTTTTAAGTTATGTGCATACTCAAAAGATTCTTTTTGGTACATATTTATGATGAGAAGTGTAGTTTTTATATTTTAGTATTTTTAAGATCGTGTTTTGTACAAGTTTAAAATGAGAAGTATAATTGTTCACATTTTAGTACTTTTAAGCCAAATTTGCATAACATTCTCCACGAATGTGTATAACCAAATCAAGTTGGGTGTTCGTTGGCGGTTTGGACGACTGAAATCTATAAATCTTTTCCACTTCGGCTACTTCGAATTGAAAAATATATATCCAATATATATATATATATATATATATATATATATATATATATATCCAAATTTGTAATCGATAAACATAAGGCTAAATCTATACCTAACCCACCATTTTGGCTTGACCAGGTTCAAATTAATGTAATTGAATGATTTTTCTACGTAAATGTAGACACACATTAGAAACACACATGCAGCTAGGGTGGTTGCTCAAGTGGTAGAGCGTTGGAAGCCCCTGCATAAGGTCCCGGGTTCAAACCCGGTTGATGTCAAAATAATTTCTAAAAAAAAGTAGAAGCACACAACCAATCGATCAATGAACAACAAGCAAAAAGTCTTATTATTTTAGATAATATTCAAATAATGTTCAACTATAATAATACATTTCTTTCAAAGTGCTGAATATTATTGTTCATGGGACATTTTGGGAGACTGCAATGGGTGAAAAAGATTTAAGAATATTACTTGTTTAAGTGTGAATTGCATATTATGTTTTGCGGCAACAAATCAGTAACCAATATATTTAATAATTACATAATTAGTTATCCAATTAAATATGCAGAAACTAAAAAATGTACTTTGTAATTCTAGTATGCAAATAAATTGTTCGCATTCATATTGAGCATGGCGTTTTGGGACTACTAGTCCAATATTATTTAATATTCGTAATCAATTGGTAATGGGTGAATTGAAATTTTATGAACTCCCTGTCGAGGAATGAGATAATCTCCACTTATCTCATCCCTATGTTATGCTGATTCTGCATGATTTATGGGATATGTTATTGGTATTATCTCATTCCTATTTTAGCTGCATATGCATTGTATGTAAATTCATCTTCTTGTATAAATATGGACCAAGGGTCATTACAAATGTTAATCAATTCATTCAACCTTTACATGGTATCAGAGCTATAGAAACTTTTCTACACGATCCACTCTCTAATATGCAAACCGCGTGGAAATTGATCCATTTTCGAATACATCTGGGATATGAAAGACATCTGTTGGGTTTTGTAAATGATTACGCAGCGGAATTAAACAAGTGAGATCCGCACAATACCCACCAAGGATCACAGGAAGAGACATCATAATGATAGTGAAGGTTCAAGTAACAATTACCTTGTTTGTCTCATTAGATGACTTCAAACGCAAAAATATTGTTTACGTCTCTATAGCTAGTCCAAGCCTAGGATCAAGAACTATATTCCTCCACACCTTTGTGCAAGCAACCAGTGGAATAAGGAAGAAGAATCACGCGAAACAAGCACCTACGGAAGCGCCTACAAGAGGCCGACGCCAATGGAGAGGGCGGACGGGGGGGGGGGGGGGGTGTTCGGGTTTGACCCTTCCATGTCTTGCTCTCTCCTTGATTTTCTCTCTCTCACTCAATGTTTTATGAGCATTAGTGAGAAAAAATAAGATAGGAATGTCCTTTATATATTCCAACAACTCATTGTTAAGTACATATAAGCCCCTCTCCTAATCCTACCCATACACGAATTAGTCCAACTTGCAAATTAGTCCTACTAAGTTTGTAAGTAGTTGCGTATTGATCATTCTATTCATTAATCATATTAATTAATTCCCAAGTCTAGTTTCATCCTTATGGCGTGTGACCCCATAGGTTTCTACTTAGTTGGTAATAACATTTATTAACATGGAGCGGTGTCTAGCAACACATCCATGCCACCCAACTAATAGAAATAGTCATTACTTTGACAAAACTTGTGCAAGTATTGTCTCATCCCTTTGTATCTATATCCAGATTGGACACGAGACATACAAGTCACACTCGTATATCCAATCCATAGTTTCTCGATCCTGGGAATAGTCTTATCCATGCATATAACATCAATATCCTATATTGATTTATATGAGTCTCGCCAGACATTCCGTAAGCACCATCCTCGAGTGGCCATGGATATTTGCTCCCGTTATGTGGGAGGGAAAAATTCTATCTACATCACTACCATCTCTAAGCTTGCTTTCTTATTGTGTCCGATTAACGCCTTTATTACTACCCAGTTACGGTGTAGCGTTTGACGATGTCAAAACACAATTTTTCACAACTAGAGGATCTAGTGACTCAAGTCTAAGGATGAAAATACGATTGTCACTACGAGAAGCACTTGTGAATTTACATAACTTGTATGTAGCCTTATCTTTGTGGGTCAATCCAGTATGCTATTACTCCTAATGCATACCCATGTGTCGGATCGTCATATCTCATATCAATCCAACCCCATACTAGTCTATAATTTATTGTCCAATTAATCATTATAATTGACTAGGGATATTTATGATAAACAAACACATTTGTAATCTTAGAACATTATATTAAATATCTCCATAAATAATGCAATGAATGTTTCTAGCGAAAAACATTGTTCAAACTAAAAAGGTTGCCTTTAGGGAATCTATTCCAACAACATCGCCACCAATCTTGCTCCTGCGCAGAATCCAGTGTTTGAAACTGACCTTCTCATCTCCATCATCAACCAACTTGGGGTCAACTACTCCCCCATCGTGGCTACTCTTTGAGTTCCAAAAACAGATGTGTCCATTATTAAACTCACTTCCATTCTTCAGGAACATGAGCGCTCCTTGCAAATTGCAGAATCATAATCAGCACCTCTCTTTGCCACATCCAATGTGATGGAACGTCACTCATGATTGACCTAGCATCAGTGTGCTCCCCCTCAACACTCGCACAATGGTGGTTACTTAAGGAATCGAGACCGCCGCCAACACTCACTGAACGCGGTCGCACAGTTCCCTAGTAGCCACGAATTAGTCAAGTCGGTCTCAGAAGCCCTGTCACTTCTGTAATTTTGCACGCCATGTTGTTCGTGATTGTCGCAAACTTACTAGCTTCCTGAGCGAAAACAACATCTCAACCGCGAGTAACACACGTACGATCAACACTACATTTAGCCAAGCCTCAGAAACTTCGGATGCATGGATGTTTGACAGTGGTGCATCTCATCATATCACCCCTATCCAAGATGGCCTTCAAGATCTGGCAGCTTACGATGGTCCTGAGGAGATTATTCTTGGAAATGGTAATAGTTTATCTATCTCTCACATTGGTAGCACTTAATTCTCCTCCCCCATTAAACCTCTCCATCTGTCCAATATCCTGCGTGTTCCCAAATTACATTGCAAACTTATCTCTGTTTCCCAACTTTGCAATCTAATCATGCTTCAGTTTAATTCTTTTCTTATCATTTTGTTTTGAAGGATTGCTCAACCGGAAATACCATCCTTCACGGTGAAAATTGAGATGGTGTCTACTATGCTCTTCGCAGCATCCTTCCTCTCATCAATACAACCAATGTCGCAGACGTTCACCGCCTTCATCACAGATTTGTTCATCCATGTAATAAAACTTTAGGGCTTATTCTGTAGAAGTGCAACATTTTTTTGTCTCCATCTAGTCTTCCGAAATTCTCTTGTACATCTTGTCATATCAATAAAAGTCACAAGCTTCCTTTCGCGCAAAATTCTCTTACAAGCTCTCGCCCACTTAAACTGATTTACATTGATTTCTGGAGTACCAAACAAATTTCTCGTGATGGCTATCTCTACTATGTGGTACTACCTCTGTTTCTTCTTTTACAGCTTACTTCACTTTTTGACACTATTCATTTGGCCACTTTGACCTGGTGATTTTGTTAGCAAACAAATACACAAATTCGGTAACATTTGCACGATCTTGTAGATTAAACTCTAATCTACAATACTATGAAAAAAATTCCAAAAAATTACATCGGTTTGGTATCCATATCACCGAGTCAAAGTGACCAAGTTACGGGTAAAAAAGTCAACCTAAGTGCAAGAGAAGAAACAAAAGTAGTATTTGTTAATCACTTCACTAAATATGCGTGGCTTTATCCTCCTAAGATAAATTAGATGTTGATTAATTTTTCGAGCAATTCATACGACTCGTAGAGAAGCGCTTTGCCCAATCCATTATCACTCTCTTCTCTGACAATGGCGGCGGATTTTTTAAACTCCTACCCCAACTGAACCTCCACGGCATCACGCGTCTCACTACCCCTCCTCATACTCCCGAGCACAATGGATCTACCGAGCGCAGACATCGCCACATTGGTTAATGTGGTCTTTCTCTCCTTCATACTGCATCGCTCCCACTGAGCTATTGGCTCCATGCCTTCCAAACTGCAGTCTACCTAATCAATCGCATGCCAAGTCCTGTACCGCGCAATGACTCTCCATACTTCAAACTTTCTCAATTACCCCCGAACTATAAGTCCCTCCAACCTTTTGGATGATAGTGCTTCCCTTGGATTTGACCTTACACCTCAAGCAAACTTGAATCGTTCCAGTCCTTGCATATTCTTAGGTTACTCGGTCACTCAGTCAGCCAACAAGTTCCTTGACCCATCCACTGATTGCATATATATCTCTCGCCATGTTCGCTTTGTTCCTCACATCTTTCATTTTTCCACACATTCACCTACTCAATGTGCTACCAATGCTAAAACCTATGCCATGAATGACTCCGTTTCTCAAGTTGCACATGTGCATTCCCCCACTCTCGCTCATGCTCCGCCTCGTGCAGATACTCCTACGCCGGAACCTGCTCTCACACCTTATCTTGTGCCTGCCCCTCAGCCTCCACTCGCACCTGAATCTGCATCTCCTCAAGCTGCATCCACACCACCTTCACACGCACCTGCTTATGTGCCTCCTTATGATGACGGTTCTCCAAATGGGATGTCAGCTCTTGCTCATGCGCTTGCACCGACGTGCATCCGCAACCCTAATCCCAAGTACTTCAACTCTCAGTTTGTAAATTCTACAACTTCGCATTCTGTCGTTCCCACTATAAAACCTCGAACGGTGGCTCAGGCTTTGAAAAATCCTCTATGGAAGAAAGCGATAAGTGATTTTCTGCTCTCGCGCGGAATCGCTCATGGGTTGTGGTTCCTCGCAGTGGTGAATCAATTGTGGGGTGTAATTGGATTTTTTTGGGTCAAATGCAAAGCTGATGGTGCGATTGAAAAATACAAGCGCGACTTGTGGCCAAAGGGTACTCCAACGAGTTCGGACGAGACTACTCTGGAACATTCAACCCTGTCATGAAACCTGTTACTTCTGGCATTATTCTCACCTTGTATCTCTCGCATGGGTGGTAGGTGTGCCAATTGGACATCAACAATGTCTTCCTCAATGGCACGCTCTCGGACACAGTCTTCTCGCGCAACCTCTGGGGTATGTCGACAGATCCAAACTTAATCATGTGTGTAAACTTCGTCCTGCACTCTATGGTCTCAAACATGCTCCTCGCGCCTGGTACAATGAGTTCTCGTCTTTTCTCCTTTAGTCTGGTTTTCAGATATCGCACGCAGATCCCTCACTGTTCTATCTATCTAGGAAGGGAGTTCGTCTGTTCTTCCTCGTCTATGTCGATGGCATTGTGTTAACGGGTAACTCACCATCAGCTCTAGAACATTTCAAATCTAATCTTTATTCCCGGTTATCTCTCAAAGACTTGGGCTCGCTTAGTCATTTTCTTGGAATGGAAGTCATCCCAGATGAAGGTGGTCTTTTCCTATCCCAATCCCAATATATCTCTAATATCTTGGATAAGTATCACATGGAAGATGCCAAGCCTGTCTCCACTCCTATGTGCTCCACTAGACCACTGCCACCATCAGATCCAACCAAGGCAGTTGACATCTCCGAATACAGACGTCTCTTAGGTCTCCTCCAATATCTCAATCTCACGGGCCCGGACATCTTCTTCGCAGGTAACCGAATTTCGTAGTTTCTTCATGGCTCTCTACCTTCGCATTGGTTGGCAGCCAAGCGAGTTCTTAGTTATCTCAAAGGCACATCTTCCATGGTCTCTATATGCGACCGGGGGAACATATGGACCTCTCTGCGTTCTCTGATGCCGACTGGGGTGGTCAATCCACATATGGGGTGCTCCAAAACTGCGTACGTTCTCTACTTGGGATCCAATATCATATCCTGGAAGTATGCGCTTCGAAAGTTTGTCTCCCGCTCGTCCACAGAAGCTGAATATCGTGCACTTGCGAATGCCACTACTGAATTACTTTGGGTTGAATAATTTCTTCATGAAATTGGTATTCCTCTCACTGGCTCACCAACCTTGATGTGCGACAATCTCAGTGCCACATATGTCTGCAAGAATCCCGTCTTCCACTCTCGCATGAAACATGTTGTGCTGGAATACTTTTTCGTCCGCGACCTTATCACTTCAGCCAAACTTCATGTGCGACATGTTCCCAGTCAACACCAACTAGCCGATACACTCACAAAACCTCTTAAACGCAAACCATTTCTTCATATGCGATCTAATATTGAAGTCTCCAACGGATCCTCTATCTTACGTGTGTGTTTTAAGGAATGAGATAATCTCCAATTATATCTTCCCTATTTTATGTTGATTCTCCATAATTTATGGGATCTGTTATCATGTTTGTAATTATCTCTTTCCTATTTTAGCTGCATATGCATTGCATGTAAATCTCTCTTCTTGTATAAGTATGGACCAAGGTTCATTAGAAATGTTAATCAATTCATTCAACCTTCACACTCCCAACAAGCCATTTAGCTCAGTTCTCTTTATTTTTTGGGTAGGTCCACCTCACATCTTCTAGTCTGGACTGAGTGGCTTGGTTTTTTTACCATATCTACAGCGCTTTAAGGAATTTTAGAAATTATTGTACCATCCTCTTCCATTTTTTGTGTATAAATATAGAAGATGCTATAAATTATTGTTCTCTTTTAATGAGTATTTTTTTTGTCACGATTTGACGTGCGAAATTCGAAATGGGTGTACTCCCGTCATCCCAAATTGATGTCTTCTTTTTATAAAATAGTTATATCAAAACAAGTGTCATATACCATAAGTTGACTTACCTTTTTTGTACTTTACTTTCCGTCCTACATATTTTCGGATCATTATTAATTCACTTCCTCAGAAAAGTATTACATTCAATAAGTGATATTTTTCTAAATAATTTTTTTAAACACATCTTTAATATCTATGAAAAAACTTTCCAGAGTTGGATGGAGTGAGTAAATTTTTATGGTTCTTGAGGAAAAAGTATGTTTAGCAGATTAACAACTGGTAGACTTCTCACTATGCTTGATTTCACCTATTTTCTTCACCAACTTTTATTACTTACATTTCTTATGTTCCTACTGCCAAACTTCTGATACGCCCATTTCGAATTTCGCACGGCGATGAGAGAATAGAACTGGTAATGCTAGATTTCTGCAACTTTTTTCTCTAATCTTTCTTATTTTGAACGAACCGGAGTAGGAGAAACGTCTCTCCATAAATTTCTGACCGCGACGAAATAATTGCAGCTGAATTTATCGTTTCTACTAAATATAAGTGAAATCTCTTTGCACCAGTCATTCTTACACAGGTTGACTATGCTAATGATCTGTGTATTGTCATGATTTCATTGAATGACTCCCAACGGAAAAGTTTGTTGGTGTGGGGTCCACTCCACACCAACACACTTGAGTAATGAATTAAATCAAAAAGAAACAAGGTGCTTTGTGTGATTCGCCCGAGAGCATCTTGCTCATTTGAATTGTGTGGCATTGGATTGGATTACGTGGCCCAATGGTATGCCTTTGTGTGATGTTTAAATACGCTAACCATTGGGTGAGTGGGGCCGTGTCATCACAGTGTGAACAGAGGGTGTGAGGAGGCTTCGGGAGGAAGGCAGCAGAGGCTACCGCTGGGTTTTGGGAGGCTGGACCAGAAACTTTGCCGGCAAGTTCAACGGTGAAAGTTGGTCCATTTCGTCTCAGATTTCGGGGGATTTATCCTTGCGACGCGCTCTTTCAATCTATCGGTTCAGCTCTTCTTCTCCTCTTTTCTTTGTGTTATCCCAATTGTCAGTAGAGTAGGGTTTCTACTTTGCTTGTTCACATAGTTGGTGTTGGTGGGAGTTGTTGATCCCAAGATAGTTGATTTAGTGGATGTGATTATTCTCAGGTGGTACTAGAGTGGTGTATCATACTATTGTTGATTATAGTGGAAGATTTGAGTCGAGAGTTGCTCTGTGGTTTTTCCCGATTTCGGATTTTCCAAGAGAGAATTGGTCTTGTCTCATTTTAGCTTATTGTTTTCAATTGCAATTTTGTTGCTATCCGTTTAGTAGCACGTTATTGTGGGGAAAGTTTGATTCTTTGGGCGTTTTGCTTCCGCTACGACTTGGCATAAGTTGTTTTTTGAGCCCGGATTCCCCAACAAGTGGTATCAGAGCCAGGTTCATTGTTGTTGGCTCGGGTTGTTGTGTTGACTAAAATGGATGAGTAAAGTCTTGGTGGTACGATGATCAAGTTAACTTCGGCAAATTATTCAATATGGAAACCGAGGATAGAGGACTTGTTGTTTTGTAAGGATTTGCATGATCCTGTCGAAGGTGATTCTTCAAAGCCGGCCACTAGGACCGACTAGGCATGGGACACATTGCATAGGAAGACTGTGGCCACTTTCAGAAAGTGGATTGACCAAAGCGTTTTTCACAATGTCATCAAAGAGACAAGAGCGGACGTTTTGTGGAAAAAGCTCAAGTCTTTGTATGAGAGACAGACAACTCAAAACAAGATGTACCTGATGAAGCGGCTTGTGAATTTGAGGTACAGGGATGGCCAGAGTGTGTATGAGCATATGAGCAGGTTTCAGGAGCTCATGAATCAGTTGACGGCGATGCGGATTGTATTTGATGATGAGATTCAGGCATTATTTCTCCTCAGTAGCTTGCCGGATAGTTGGAAACTTTGACAGTGGCTCTCATCAATTCAGCTCCAAATTGAAAGTTGACCAATGAAATGGTCAAGGATAGCTTGTTTAATGAAGAATCTAGACGGTCCGAGTTAGGCATGAACTCGGAGGCTGAGGAACTTGTTTCAGAAAATAAAGAGAACAGAGGGAGAAGCCACCGAAGGGGTCCAAAGAAAGACATGAACCACTCGAGAGGCCATTTGAGTGAGTGGAAGAAGACTGTAAAATGATACCATTGTGGAGGTATGGGACATATAAAGAAAGAGTGCAGGAAGCTGAAGAACAAGGGACAGAAAAGGTCAGACAACGAGAATGAGAAGACAGTTGCTACAACGACTAAGGATGATACTCTAATTATTTGTGATGAGAGTTTTGTGAGTATAGCTTGTCAGAGCAGCAGCTGGGTTATTGACAGCGGGTCTTCCATTCATGTTACCTCCAGGAGGGAGTTCTTCTCATCTTACAAACCAGGTGACTATGGTGTTGTGAAGATGGGGAATGACGGTGTGTCAAATATCATTGGCATGGGTGATGTCTTCTTGGAGACTAACACTGGAAGCAAGATTGTTCTCAGGTATGTCAGACATGTTCCAGATATTCATCTGAATTTGATTTCTGGAAGGAAGCTTGATGAAGACGGGTATATCAATCATTTCGTTGATGGGAAATGGAGACTTACTCGGGGCTCGTTGGTTGTTGCTAGAGGGATGAAGGAGTGTTCACTGTATGTGATGCATGCGAAGCTTACCAGTCCAGTGGTAAATGCAGTTGATGATTCTTCTACAGAGTTGTGGCACAAGAGGCTTGGTCACATGAGTCAGAAATGACTTGATGTCCTAACCAAGAGAGAGCAACTCCCTGGCATTAAAGGTAATCATTTGAAGAATTGTACTCATTGTTTGGTTGGAAAGCAACACATGTTGAATTTTCAGCATTCTTATGGTTCTAGAAAGTCTGATGTTCTAGAACTGGTACATTCTGATGTTTGTGGTCCCATGAAGACGATAAAACTTGGTGGTGCGAGATACTTTGTCACTTTCATCGATGATCATTCAAGGAAAGTGTGGGCATACACTCTTTGGAGCAAGGACCAAGTGGCTGATGTGTTTAAGGAGTTTCATGCTAGTGTTGAGAGGGAAACTGGAAAGCCAGTGCATCAGGACTGACAATGGCGGTGAGTACAAGGGTTCCTTTCATTGGTATTGCAGGAACCATGGGATTAAGCATCAGAGGACACCTCCGAAGACCCACAGCATAATGGTGTAGCAGAGAGGATGAACAGGACCATGATTGAGAAGATTAAATGTATGTTGTCACAGGCAAAGCTGCCAAGAACCTTTTGGGGTGAGGCCATGAGAACAGCTGTGGATCTGATCAATATCTCTCCTTCAGTTCCTTTGGAGACAAATATACCTGACAAAGTTTGGACAAGTAGAGATGTGTCTTACGATCACTTGAGAGTGTTCGGTTGTCGGGCACTTGTACATGTCCCAAGAGATGAGAGATCGAAGCTTGATAAAAAATCCAAGCAGTGTATCTTTCTGGGTTATGGCCACGAAGAGTTTGGTTACCGTTTATGGGATCCAGTTACCAAGAAGATTGTCAGGAGCCGAGATGTGGTATTTCTCGAAGATCAGACTATTGAGGACATTGGGAGATGTGATAAGTCTCAAGATGATGGTGATGATTTGGTGGATATGATTCAAATTCCTACTCCAGCAGAGCATGGTGATGAGATAGTGCATGATGATCAGGGTGATGCAGGTGATGTTGATCCACCTCCATTTGATGATAAAGCAGATGCGCTGGATGAGGTGTTACCTCCAGAGTCACCAGCTCCAGTTGTTACAGAGTTGAGGAGGTCTAGCTGAGATCGGCAACCCTATCGAAAGTAATCTCCGTCTGAGTATGTGACACTCACAGATGAGGGGGAGCCAGAGAGCTATGATGAGGCCATGAAAGTTGACGAGAAAGAGAAATGGCAGAAAGCCATGGAATCTGAGATGCGACCCTTACATGAGAACAACACCTATGAGTTTGTGGAGTTGCCTAAGGGTAAGAGAGCACTCAAGAGCAGATGTTTCTACATGTTAAAGTCTGAGAACTTAGAACCAAGGTACAAAGGAAGATTAGTTGTGAAAGGATTCATGCAGAGGAAAGGAGTAGACTACAAGGAGATATTCTCACCAGTGGTGAAGATTTCGTCTATCCGGGTTGTTCTAGCTGCCAGCAGAGAATGGGAGATTGATCAGCTTGATGTGAAGATTGCGTTCCTTCATGGTGATTTGGAGGAGAAGATCTACATGGAACAGCCGGAGGGTTTCAGAGTTCAGGGAAAGGAGAACCTCGTGTGCAAGCTGTGCACAAGAGATTCCGGCGGGGAGACCTCCGTGTGCACCGTGTGCAGTGGATCAAGGATCGCACAGGAAGAATAGGGGTGTGTGTAGGGAGAGAGTAAGGCAGTAGCAATGTCTGAGAGAGAGACAGAGGTTTGGCAGAGCTTCCGCGTATGGCAGTGTGTTCTCCTTTGTATGGAAAGGTTGACGATCTATATATACTGGAGAACATGACCGTTGTAGTGTGGTTAATGCGCCCATTAATGGCGGCTTAATTAGCTTAACCATAACGGCACGTCCGTCCGAGTATATAGGGACCGTTAGAGCACGTGGTGCGCGAATACCGGAACCGTTACGAGGTTGACCGGGTTTGACCGGATTGACCGGGTTTATGGAGCTCGTGCCATAAATCTCTCAAAACAGTTACTAAAGGTCGCGTGCGGGTTTGGCTCGCACGCGACAGGGCTTACTCTAGCCTCCAAACCACTAAGTCCCTACAAGTCCCGTGCAGTGGTATGCGAGGGCTCTGTCTCGCAGCCCCCACATGGATCAGCTCGGCTGGTGATCCAGTGTGTATGGAGCACAATATGGTGTGCTGGATGGCTGCCACGTGGCTAAGATCTGTCATGTCAGAAAGCAGTATCTACACAAGCTGAAGAAGAGTCTGTATGGCTTGAAGCAGGCACCGCGGCAATGGCACAGGAAGTTTGAATCATTCATGGGGGAGCAAGGATACAAGAAGACAACTTCAGATCATAGTGTGTTTGTGAAGAATTTCTCTGACGATGATTCGATCATTCTTCTTCTGTATGTCGATGACATGTTGATCATTGGTCATGATGCCAGCAAGATTGCCAGGTTGAATAAGGATTTGGGCAAATCCTTTGCTATGAAGGATTTGGGGTCTGCGGAGAAAATTCTTGGTATAGAATTTCGCGAGATCGGAAAGCGAAAAGGCTTTGGTTATCTCAGGAGTCCTACATTGAGAAGGTCCTGAAGAGGTTCAACATAAACCAGGCGAAGCCAATTAGTACACCACTTGCTGGTCACTTCCATATGCTTCAGCAATGGGTAGTTTGATGTACGTCATGGTGTGTACAAGACCGGACATAGCTCATGTTGTTGGCGTTGTCAGCCGGTTTCTCTCCAAATTCAGGTAGAGAGCATTGGTCTGCGTTTAAGTGGATATTCAGGTATATCAGGGGTACTTCTCAGTTGTTTATTTGCTTTGGATATTGTGATCCTAATCTTGTTAGTTTCACGGATGCAAACATGGCTGGGGATATTGATTCGATGAAGTCTACGTCTGGGTATCTGAACACTTTTGTAGGGCGAGCTGTGTCTTTGCAGTCTAGGTTGCAGAAATACGTTGCATTGTTTACTACTGAGGCTGAGTTTATTGCAGCTACTGAGGGTTGCATGGAGTTTCTTTGGATGAAGAAGCTGTTACAATAGCTGGGCTTGAACAAGAGATGTATACTATGTACTGTGATAGTCAGAGTGCGATCCATCTTAGAAAGAACTCGAGTTTTCACTCAAGATCCAAGCACATCGACTTGAGGTATCACTGGATTAGAGATGTCTTGGATGGGAGGTCGGTTGAACTTGTCAAGATTCATACAGATGACAATGGTGCTGATATGATGACGAAGTCCGTACCGGTTGCAAAGCTTGAAGTGTGTAGATGCATCGCAGGTATGGAGTCCTCCATATGAGGTGGAGGGGGAGAATGTTGGTGTGGGGTCCACTCAAATGGTGGACTCGTCGCACCGGATAATTACTCACCTGAGTAATGAATTAAATCAAAAAGAAAAAAAGGGTGTTGTGTGTGATTCGGCAGAGAGCATCTTGCTCATTTGAATTGTGTAGCATTGGATTGGATTACGTGTCCCAATGGTATGCTCTCACCATTGGGTGAGTGGGGCTGTGTCATCACAGTGTGAACAGAGGGTGTGAGGAGGCTTCGGGAGGAAGGCAGCAGAGGCTACTGCTGGGTTTTGGGAGGTCCGACCAGAAACTTCGCCGGCAAGTTCACCGGTGAAAGTTGGTCCGTTTCGTCTCAGATTTCGGGGGATTGATCCTTGCGACATGCTCTTTCAATCTGCCGGTTCGGATCTTCTTCTCCTCTTCTCTTTGTGTTATCCTCAATTGTTAGTAGAGTAGGGTTTCTACTTTGCTTGTTCACCTAGTTGGTGTTGGTGGGGGTTGTTGATCCCAAGATAGTTGATTTATTAAATGTGATTATACTCTAGTGGTACTAGAATGGTGTATCCTACTATTGTTGATTATAATGGAAGATTTGATTCGAGAGCGACTCCGTGGTTTTTCCCGATTTCGAGTTTTCCACTTTAAAATTGGTATTGTCTCGTTTTAGCTTATTGTCTTCAATTGCAATTGTATTGCTCCCCGTTTAGCTGCACGTTATTTTGGGGAAAATTGATTCTTTGAACGTTTTGCTTCCGCTATGACTTGGTATAAGTTGTGTTTTTGAGCCCGGATTCCCCAACAAAGTGAGATCTCTTTGTATCGCTATATGGAGGAACACTTGACCGACGTGGAATCGCACGGTGACACGTACTTAACTGTTATATCTTCAAAATAAACAAGACGTTACAGCTAAAGAAAAAAAAAAGCAACTTGCATTTATAGTCCAAACTCAATTGCTAATTGCAGTAATGGTAAGAGATTGGTCAACCAAACTCTTCTTCTTCGTAGATTTGTTCATCACTAGAAAGGCAACTAAATATGTTGAAAACACTTCTGTGAAGGGTAAACCCTAAACATCATGCTAATTAAGGAAAAATAACAAGTCTTCACATCATATACTTACTTTCTTAAGAACCTCATCTGCTGATCTGATCTACTTTATGTCCTAGCTCCCTTGCATTGACTGAAAAAAAGTAATAAAATCAGGAAGTTGGCAAGTGATCAATTCAAAGACCCGTTTTGACCAAATCTTATCCATACTAAGGGGTCCCTTAACACAAAACCAATATTTTATTTTCTTCCATATCTTTGGGCCTCGCTTGGATTAGAGACAACAATAATAAGGATAAAAGATATACTCAGATACAAGGTATTATATCATTGTACTAGGATAATGTGTGACAAGTAATTATTAGTTGAGTGTTTGGTTAGAGCATTATAGGAGACATAAAATAGAGAAGGGTTATAGTTCAAATTACCACACAAATTTGAATTTAGATTGTCTTCTAAATTATTTTTCATTATACCTCATTCAGAAATTATATGTTTAATTGTTACTATACATCAAGTTGTATTTTTTTCTTGTACAACATTAAGTAAAACATTGTAATTTGGATATAATTATGTTTACAAAAAAAAAACAAGAACAAAATAGAAAAATGAAAAGAAAAACAAAAAGAAGAAAAGAACCGTCTTTCAATCAGAGCACAAGAACCAAATAAGAGAGCCACTAGAACCTATCATCGATTATCATGGTTCATAATATATTTTTATTTGGTTGAGGCACTTCAAATTGGACTACGAAATAAAGCACTGATAATCATAAGGGGGTACAATTTTATTCGACAGTTTATCCCGCACCAAAACACGGGATAGACTTCAAGGGTATAAAATTATCATATCCCCTTATATATCCCTTACCCAAACAAGTACTTGAAGTAGTAGTACTTAGAGCCAATTCGAGAATGTTGCGCCATTTTAAAAAGTTGAAGTGGAAGAAGTGTTGTGAGAAAGGTGCTAAAGAATTTTCTTGTAAAAAGTGTTTTTCAAACTTCATGTATAACATGTTGTGGAAAAACACTTTTTGTATTTGTCGGTCGATAATTATTATTTTATACTTAAGTGTCGAAATGACAAAATCAGCATGATAGATTTTTTTGAGGAGAAGCATGATAGAATTTTAATACAATTAAAAAGGTAATTTTATTATTATTATTATTATTATTATTATTATTATTATTATTATTATAATTATTATTATTATTATGACATGAATAAAAATGTCTTTTAATAAAATTATCAAAAAGCATATCTAGAAAAGGAATCGCTCTCCTCCTGCTCAAAAACTGCTATAGGTCGCTGTAAAAAAAAGATAAATAATAATTGGCTTAATTACTTAATGCATACCTCTAGTTTGTGGAAACTATCTAAAACTCTCTGATTGCAAACCCCATTTGCAAAATACATGTCAATTTCGAACTACTAAAGGAAATCCGCAACCAAATTAACATACCCGGAGAAAATTCTTTGGTGCAACGTGATGCTTTTCTATCATAAATGGTGTGCATTTGATGAAAATGTCCGCGAAAACTTTTAATGATGAAATTTTATTACTAGTTTTACATTGACAAGTATTTTGCAAATAGGAGATGCAATTAGCGAGTTTTAGGAGTGGAAATTGCAATGTGAAAGTTTCGACACACTAGGGATATCCATTAAGGAATTAAACCATAATAATTTATCAAACACGTCAAATACTTCTTTTGGCATGAAAATATCATTTTTGAAAATGCAAAACATTAAAAAACATGCTCTTAATCCGCTTAATTTAATACGTCTTTTCCTTTTCTAAGCATTTTGAGTACTTATCAAATGAACAAAGTACCTTTAAGGTGTTAGCCTAGTGTGAGTTTTGAGACTTAAAAGTTTGTTCAACTTAAAGTCTCGAGATCAAATAGGTTCCGACCACACGACGACCTATAATTCTTGGGCCTCGTGAATCTAACAAATTAGCCTGGAGAAAACAATTATCTAAAAAACAATCATACAAACAAAATGATATGCTGAAATTCATCTATATGTTTATAATCTTAAAAGTACGATCAGTTTATAATAAATGTTAGCATGGTTTGACAAATCAAATTTCCTCCACAGAATGTTAAATAAAAACACACACATAGAAATATAATGGAGTAATATGTACACTAAATAGTGCTACGTGGCAATTACTAGGTCATGCACTACTCAATCTTTGTCGACCAAGCTTTTATCCCCCATAATAGAAAGTTTAGGGACCCCTCTAAACTATTTTAAGTCGCTTATCTTTAAGGAATCTTCTTCTTTTGGCTAAGTCAGTTAGATATTTATTTTAATCATCTTAGTTATGTGTCACAATCATTCTCTATTCCTCTGAGCTTTGCAAACAAGTAATACTATGAAATGCGTACACTGACATAATACTGCGTCTACATACCAGCAGTTGTTAGGCATCTTCAACACGTGATTTCTATTATTACTATGAAATACGTACAATCGAACAACCAGATTCATGTATATTTTTACTTGTACCAACATCCATTTCCAAAACTTGACCTGCCAAAATTTCATGCATGCACCTTGTCAATATTTCATGACGATATTTGAAATAATGCACACGTTCATAGATCCTAACGACAACAAAATGTTCTTGTCGACAAGGATGGGGATGATAACCTAAACCGGCTAATTAATAATTCAGTCGACTGATTAGTTACTGAAGCTTAAAGCATACATACTCAATTAAGGTTGAACAATTAGTTTGGTGACATACCTAAACCTCATAATTCTAGACATATCATTAATTTCAAAAGGGTAGGGTTTAGGTCTTGTCAACTAAATAATAGTACAGATTACTACTACAAGAGAATACTGCGAAGAAGTAATATGGAAACAACAGTATTATTGAGACAATCCCATAATCTTTTCATTAATCTATGATATTTTGATGCATCTTCAACTTCATTACGTCGATAAATCTTGAGTGACCAATCTGCAAACATAACATGAGTACATGACTTGTTGACTCACCCAAAAATCCGGCTAAGAGTGAAGTGATGTGCAGGTCCCACTAGTGATATATGAAAGGTGAGAGTTTGAGCCGCGATGCAGCAAAAACTTCGAGTTGAGGCGTAGACTCTTTTTAGTTTGGTCAACTCATTGACACGCTTTCATACGTGTTATCGCAGGTTTACGGTTCATGTAATATAAGGTAATATTTCATCCCTGAATTATCAATCCCACGGGGACAGTCTTGAGATTATTTAGTTATACGATTAATCTTGATTCAAGTAATCGGGAGGAAAAAGTGTGACTTATGAGGTTGTCACCGCCAAACAAGTGGCTATAAAGTAACGCGAAAAGGACAATTAAGAGAATTCTTAATCAATTATAGAGAAACTAGGCAATCTGTAGATCACCTAGGGCTGTAGACGATTTTCGGATAAGCAAAGTAACAGTATAGAAACTCCCTTGTCGGTCTCATGTCATTCAACGTCTCTGTTTACTATAGATCATATCGGTCCACTATCGTCTAACAGTCCATTCTAGTACGCTAACTACGTGCACGAAAACGAGTCTTGTCTGTCCACCATGTTAGATTTTTGGTTATTCAAAGTACCTAGCTAACATTCGGGCGAAGCAATAGTGAAACAAGGAAGCAAGATACGAAGCGACAAAATTGAGTTGTTTCGTTGTTTGATTTGGAATATTTTTTTCCGTTTCTTTGGGCACAAATCAGTAGTTTCGGCCAATATATGGGTCTATGCCGTGGCTATTGACAAGTGTGGTGTCTCATTGATTGTAATTGGCTCTCTCATCAATAACTCGCGTTGTTTTGGTCATGGACGTAGTTAATCTCAAAACTACTGAACCACATTAAATCGTTTGTGTTGTTCTTCGTATTATTCTTTGTTCATCGTCTCTTCTTGATTCCTAACAAGTGGTATCGTGATTCCTCATTCGTATTCTAACAAGTGGTATTAAAGCCAGGTAGTTGGGTTAGAGTTATTTTTTGGTGACGAGCGATGGCGAATTTGTTTGGGACGAAGATCTATCGTTTTGGTGAGAATATTGTTGATACACCCACCACACCAAGCCTTTATAGGAGGATATTGGGCTCCTTATTGTGGGAGCTATCGGGTTCCTTGTTGGTAGGAGCTATCGGGTTCCTTGTTGGGGGAACTATTGGGGTCCTTATTGGCGGAGCTATCGGGTTCTTTGTCATGGATCATCAGTGTTGGAATTGTTGGAATTGTGCCCTAGAGGCAATCAATTAATTGTGACAAATATATGGATTTACGATTCATTATGTTATCGATATGGAGATATGCTAACATGAATGAAGTCCTTAGAATATAAGGTGTTATATTCTTAAATATCCCTAGTCAATTATAATGATTAATGGGACAATCATCTATAGACTAGTATGGGGTTGGATTGATATGGAGATATCACGATCCAACAAATGGGTATGCATTAGGAGTAATGGCATACTGGATGACCCACGACGAGAAGGATACATTAGATTATGTTGAAGTCACAATCTCTTCTCGTAGTGCTAATAATATTGCAATCCTTAGACTTGAAGTCACTAGATACTCTAGTTGTGGAATATTGTGCTTTGATGTTATCAAACGTTACACCGTAACTGGGTAATCATAAAGATAGCTATCGGGCATGATAGGAAGCAAGCTTAGAGATCGTAGTGATGTAGATAGGATTTGTCCCTCCCACATAATGGGGTAAATATCCACGGCCACTCGAGGGATGAGGCTTATTGAATGTCTGGCCAGACTCAGATAAATCAATATGGAGATATTGATGTTATCTGCTAGTATAAGCATATTCCCAGGATCGAGGAACTATGGATTGGATATACAAGTGTGACTATTTATGTCTCGTGTCCAATCCGGATATGGAGACAAAGGGATAAGTGCAATATGAGATATTGGGCACAAGAGGTTTGTCGGGATCACTGACTATTTCTATTAGTTGGGTGGCATGGATGTGTTGCTAGACACCGCTCCATGTTAGCAAGAGTTACTACCAACTAAGTAGAAACCTATGGGGTTACACGTCAAATAGAGTAGAGCTAGATTTGGGATTAATTAATATTGATTAATTAATAGAAGGATCATTGTGCAACACCTTGCAAACTTAGTAGGACTAATTTGCAAGAAAGGGAATAATTCTAGTTCATGTAGAATTAGGAAACTCCTTTATGGAAACAACAAGGAGTTGTTGGAGTATATAAAGGAGGCTCTAGCTTCCTTCCCACTTGATGTTAATTGTTATTAGACATAAAAAAGAGAGTGGGAGAGAACAAGAGAGAGAGAAAGACAAGAGCTAGGGCCGAAACCCCAGCCCCGTCCGCCCTTCCCGTCGGCGCCAAGAAGAGGGGCCGATCCCTTCTTGGCCCTTTGTGCCTTTGTTGCTTTGATCTTCTTCCCTCTTCCTCCGGGTTCAAGCTAGCACTTGTTTGAAGGAAGAATCTAGATCTCACCTCTAGACGTGGATCAACCGTAGAGACGAGGACATCATTCTTCGTGTGATCTCACAAATTCAAAGGTACACAATACTATGTCTCTTATCATGTTATGATGTCTCTTCCTGACGATCCGTGGTGGGCATTGAAGTAGAATTAAATTTTGTTATTCCGCTGCGTTACTTACTTCAAAACCCCTTGTATGTCCAAAATTTAATTAGTTGTTTTGAAGTAAGTAACGCAGCAGAATAACAAAATTTAATTCTACTTCAATGCCCACCACGGATCGTCAGGAAGAGACATCATAACAAGGAAGGAATTTTTTATGAAACAACCCAACAAGGAAGGAATTGTTTATGGAAACAATTCCATATATTGTTTATGAAAATAATTCCATGAATTGTTTATGGAAACAATTCCATGAGGAGGTGTGGCCCATGTAGGGACCGCCCCTCTTTCTCCTTGCCGCCCAAGTAACACACGGCACAAAAGGGGGCCGGCACATCCTAGCACACGGCCTAGCCGTGTGGGCTAGGGGCCGGCCGGCCCGGGCCAAGTGTGGCGGTTCCTTGGTTGATTTTGGCCATTCTCTTGGTAAATATCTTGGACCGTTTTAACCCTAGTATGTCCAAAACAACTAAAATTGAACAAGCGCGTTAAAAATTGGTTTTAACTGTATTATGTGCTTTGTTGCATGGTGGATGGATATGGCCTAGGATTGTGGATTTTTATTGTTTTGTGGTTTGGTTTACGGCCTGCGAGCTGATCAAATTAATGTAATAATTAATTAGGTATTACGGCCTGCGAGTCGTCTCTTTTCTCCTCGACATGTGAGGCCTTTTGTTATTTATTTATTCTAGATGTTAGGCTAGAATTAGAAATATTTAGTTGATAGCCAAGAACATGGAGAAGAAGACCGGAGAACCAAAGGAGCCAAAAGACATCCCTAGGCGCGCAGCTATGGTGGAGCACATGGAGATGAGCTCGGCACTTTAGGGCAATTAGATATTATCATTGGCTTGATAATATCATTAGTCTAGGGGCCATATCCATGCCACGTTTTTTTTATTTTGTGGATGTTTATTATTCATGCCTTGTTATTTATTTGTGTGTATGACACTACTAGCAAAACGATAACAAGATAATAATAAACAAGGTTGGTCTTTTATTGTGGATGGCCCAATCCAAATAAGTAGACCATGTTGATAAGATCAACCAAACAACTTAAAAGAAATCCCTCGAATAAATATTGCGTTTTGCCTTCTCTTGCCAAAACACCCTTCATGATCATGGCCTATTAAAATTCGGGCTTGCCAAAGCAAGGCGATTTTAATTTTTCATGGTGTGTTGCGGACGACGCAAGCTAGTAATGCGTGTATGTTGAAAACAAGAGGTTGGACGCAACTAGGCAAGAGTCAATTGGATTGATGAGCTTAGAGGCATGACAATTAGGAGTTATCCATTGGATAAAGAATAAAAGGAGTTATTCACCTAATTGGACCAAGAGTTGCATGGGATGCAATTGGAATGGTTCCTACCTAAATAACCAATTCTTGAGTGACTTGCCAAAGCAAGCTCAAGAAGAAGTGAAAAAGGGATCTTGGACCCACTAGAAAATATATAAAATATTTTCCGCATTAATGGTGAGGGCTATTAATCCGAGAAAAATAGTGGGAGCTATATTTAATAATTTAAATCCTTGTTGAATATAGTTATACGTCACAATGCTTTGCATAATCCTATAAGTGTTGAATACCCATCGCATTAAACAAACAAACGCGACTTTATGTCCATGAGATGGACAAGATGTCTGGAATCAATTTTCTAGATTGGTATAAAATTGAGAATTGTTCTCAAGTAAAGGAAATATGTTGTACATTGTAGAGCATAAATTTCTCTTCCCACCAACTACCAAAACACACTAAAGCCTTATGGAAGGAACATCAAAGAATGGTTCTTTGGATGTAACTTGTCTCATGTCAAGCTCTCATGGACTCTGAGCTTTGGAAGCAAGATGAGAAATATGGAGGCATGTGATATGATCATACGAGCTTGTTATAAAAGGCTTGAGGTGTTGCTCCACTTTGCACTCTCTTGCTTAGCATTCGACATGGTCAAGATGGAATAAGTTCGGGCTTGCCAAAGCAAGGCGACTTAGTTCATCGAGATATGACGCGACGACACAAGTTAGTAATGTGTGACTGCTGAAGCAAGAGGTGAAGTGCAAACTAAACTATCTCAATAGGATTGAAAGCTTAGATACTGGGAGTTATCTATAAGATAGATAAAGAATATATAGTTATTCTCCCAAATGGACCAAGAATTGCATTGGATGCAATTATAGTGTTTGTTCAAAAGTGATTTACTCAATATGATTGAGAATCGCTATATAAAGCACTCATAAAGGGATAAAGGAAAAACATGTTAATGGTTAACAGCATGCTTAAATGCAAAAGGGTTTTGCGTGGAACTCATGGGTATAAAGCAAGCTTGTTGCTAAAACCAAGTTGCTTTAAAGATCCCAAAGGTGGCATGGAGGAAGAGAAACTGCCTAAAGTACCTGGAAGGAAATAATAAAGGAATTATGAATTCCACACTAGGTAATTTTGTTATAGAAGTCAATATGTCTATCTCATCATCATAAGTATATGAAACTAGATGAGGATCTCACACTTATATAGAAATGTGGTGGATCTCATGAGAAGTAGAAAATTGAATAAGGAAAAATAATCCTACACGTGTGGCAATTAAGCAAAGGGTTGCTGAATTAGCCGTAGGAAATTATTTCTACCTTTATAAAATTGTTCATGAATTAGACAAAAGGTGATTATGACCCTCCTATGAGCAGGACCATTATCACAGTTTCTTGTTTGGACAAGAAAGCTCTCTATCATAATAAAAGGACAAATGTTGTTCCATTTATTCTGATATGCATTGTTGTAATGCAATTTTGTCTAAATGGATTGTATATCCTTGATCATGATAATTTCATCTATAACATTAATACCAAGAGGTTTGCATATAATGATATGAACTTCACTTATCTTTAGCATTATCGTTTAGGCCACATGAATAAGAGATACATATCTAGAACTCCATATAGATGGAATTATAGAACTCATTTGATTATTGAATCATATGAGATATGTAAGACTTATTTATTAGGCAAATATAAGATATTTTGGGAATCATACATATTAATGTATGTAGGCCACTAAGCGCAGATACTGAAGATGATTTTCAATACTTCATCATATTTACTGATGGGATCAGAGAAATATGGATTTGTATATCTTATGAAGAAACAGATCAGAATCCTTTGAAGAGTTCAAGGAATTCAAGAATGAAGTAGAGAGATAGCTTGCAAAAGTATTAAGACTCTACGATTGGATCGTAGAGGAGAATACTTGAGCCAATAGTTTGACAAGCATCTATGGGAGTGTTGGATATGATCCAAACTCGCTCCACCTATCTAGCACGCCACATGGGTTTTGCGTGTCTAAAAGGAAAGTTCGGACCTTTTTGGACACAGTTCGGTCCATGATGAGTCAAACATAACTTCCAGTTTACTTTTAGGGGCTATGTTCTAATTACAGCAAAATTCGCCCTTAACCTTGTTCCATCCAAATGAATTATGAGAACCACCATATGAGATATGAACTAGGAAGTGTCCTAGTAGGTCATTCATAATTATTTGGGTTATATAGTTTATGTAAAGGCGTTTACAGATAAGCTTGGACTCAAAACGGATAAATGTTTTGTGGGATATCCTGAGGAAACAAAGGATATTATCTCTACGCTCCAATCAAGAACAAATTGTTTGTTGCTCGAATCGCCGTGTTTCTAGATAGAGATTGTCTCTAAAAGAAACAGTGGGAGCACTGTAGAACTTTAAGGAGTTCAAGAACCACAACAGAACATTGATCCGTTTGATGGAACATGAGCATGATCACAAGGTGTTGTGGAGCAACCTACTCAGAAAAACACAAGAACCTTGTAGATTAGGTAGGATATGTCAAGGGACTAGAGAAATAAGAATTTCTCATAACCCGTGATATATTGCTCATCGAGATGAGCCTACAACCTATGAGAAGGCCACGTGTGGGCCATACTCTCAGAAATGGCTTGGAGCCATAGGATACGATATGGAATCCATATATACCAACAAAGTATGGACTTTGGTGGAACCACCTGAATGGGTAGGACCCATAGGGTGCAAGTAGGTTATGAGGAAACCAACATGGATGGTAATATGATTACTTTTAAGGGACAACTGGTTTGAAAGGGTTTCATGAGAATTCATAGTATAGACTATGATGAAATCTTTCCCCAGTTGTAATGCTTAATTCCATTCGCATCTTGCTTGTAGCAATCTGTTTATAGATTGAGTCAAGATTCTTGGAGATTGGATTCTTCGAATTTATGATGCAATCAAAGGAGTTTGGTTCCATCAAAAAATTGAAGATGATACTTGTGTTTACAAAAGGGTTAGTGGGAGCATAGTTAAATTTCTGGTCTTGTATG
Organism: Linanthus parryae; assembly: GCA_023055425.1. Taxonomy (NCBI): domain Eukaryota; kingdom Viridiplantae; phylum Streptophyta; class Magnoliopsida; order Ericales; family Polemoniaceae; genus Linanthus; species Linanthus parryae. The sequence goes on from JALGPY010000009.1 coordinate 45,469,146, forward strand.
TAGAGACATACTAATCATTGGGAATAATGTCTCTACTCTGCAATCTATTAAAGATTGTCTAGAGAAATTGATTTCCAATAATAGACTTAGGCAAGACAATCTATAAAATCTATGGAGATAGATTAAATTAATTGTTCAGCCTGAGTCATGGTACATATATTGACAAGGAGTTGAATTGGTTCAACATGTAGGAATATGGATTTTTACCCATGTCACATGGAATTAGTCTTTGGAAGACTAATTGTATTTTCAATTAGATTGAAAAGGGACCGTATGAATAAGATTCATGAGATACGCCGTGTTATGTACTGGGCCAGATGTGTCATGTGGTATGACACAAAGATACCAATCAAATCCAAGTGAGGTGTCACTTGATAATTATCAATATTATCCTTAAGTACTTGAGAAGGAATAAAGGATGAACTCTTGATTAATGGAGGGTAGGAAAAGTTTACTGTAAGGGGTTACAGTGATGAGAACTTCCATCTGACAAAGATGATTTCAGATATAGTCGAGTTTTATGTTTTGTGCTAGAGGGAGTGACTGTGAGCTGGAGAGGTTCCAGGCAAGATTCAGCCATTGATTCTAACATAGAGGACTGAGTAAATTATAGCATGAGATGTAGTTACTCAGAATATCAAATCTCAATCAAATTGTTGATAAAGGAAGATGTGAATATTTGCAAAGTACCAGCACATGTCTCGCCTACCACGCCCCTATGCAGTGAAGGCATGGAGGGCTTCGCTAGATCAATAGGCATATGATGCTGGAGATTGACTCTAGTGCAAGTGGGAGACTGTTGGAATTGTGCCCTAGAGGCAATCAATTAATTGTGACAAATATATGGATTTACAATTCATTATGTTATCGATATGGAGATATGCTAACATGAATGAAGTCCTTAGAATATAATGTGTTATATTCTTAAATATCCCTAGTCAATTATAATGATTAATGGGACAATCATCTATAGACTAGTATGGGGTTGGATTGATATGGAGATATCACGATCCAAAACATGGGTATGCATTAGGAGTAATGGCATACTGGATGACCCACGGCGAGAAGGATACTTTAGATTATGTTGAAGTCACAATCTCTTCTCGTAGTGCTAATAATATTGCAATCCTTAGACTTGAAGTCACTAGATACTCTAGTTGTGGAATATTGTGCTTTGATGTTATCAAACGTTACACCGTAACTGGGTAATCATAAAGATAGCTATCGGGCATGATAGGAAGCAAGCTTAGAGATCGTAGTGATGTAGATAGGATTTGTCCCTCCCACATAATGGGGTAAATATCCACGGCCACTCGAGGGATGAGGCTTATTGAATGTCTGGCCAGACTCAGATAAATCAATATGGAGATATTGATGTTATCTGCTAGTATAAGCATATTCCCAGGATCGAGGAACTATGGATTGGATATACGAGTGTGACTATTTATGTCTCGTGTCCAATCCGGATATGGAGACAAAGGGATAAGTGCAATATGAGATATTGGGCACAAGAGGTTTGTCGGGATCACTGACTATTTCTATTAGTTGGGTGGCATGGATGTGTTGCTAGACACCGCTCCATGTTAGTAAGAGTTACTACCAACTAAGTAGAAACCTATGGGGTCACACGTCAAATAGAGTAGAGTTAGATTTGGGATTAATTAATATTGATTAATTAATAGAAAGATCATTGTGCAACACCTTGCAAACTTAGTAGGACTAATTTGCAAGAAAGGGAATAATTCTAGTTCATGTAGAATTAGGAAACTCCTTTATGGAAACAACAAGGAGTTGTTGGAGTATATAAAGGAGGCTCTAGCTTCCTTCCCACTTGATGTTAATTGTTATTAGACATAACAAAGAGAGTTGGAGGAGTGGGAGGAGTGGGAGGAATTGTTATTAGACATAATAAAGGGACTAATTTGCAAGGAGTTGTTGCGGATTTTCCTTTTTGTAGAATTCCAAATGGCAAACAACTCATCGAGTTCACAACATTCCCTACGATCTGTCCTTGAGAAGGACAAGCTCTCTGGAACCAACTTTCTTGATTGGTACAGAAACTTGAGAATTATTCTCAAGCAAGAGAAGAAACTGTACGCAATAGAGGAGCATGTTCAGAAGGTCCAGAGAACCAAACACCTGCTTCCCTAAAGGCGTATCAAAAGCGTGTCGATGACGCTAATGATGCGGCCTGCCTTATGCTTTGCACCATGACTTCTGAGCTTCAGAAGCAACACGAAAACATGAATGTTGTCGATATGATCGAACATCTAAAGCAGCTCTTCCAAGAGCAGGCGAGGGTAGAGAGGTATGAGGTCTCTAAGGCACTGTTCAAGTGTCATCTGGCAGAAGGGAACCCGGTGGGACCCCATGTACTCCGAATGATCGGGTACTTGGAGAATCTCGCCCGACTAGGGTTCCCGGTCGGCCAAGAGTTGGCAACCGATCTCGTGTTGCAATCGTTGCCCGAGAGTTATGGACAGTTCATTATGAACTATAACATGAACGAGATCGTTAAACCACTGCCACATTTACTCAATATGTTGAGGACGGCTGAACAGAGCATCAACAAGGGTAAGGGCAAGGCCATAATGATGGTGCCAAAAGGAAATGGCAAAAGGTTTGCCTCTTCCTCCAAGGGCAAAGGCAAGTCAGTTGCCAAGTCCAAGGAACCTGCCCTTAAGCCTGTTGGTGGCTTTGCTAAAGGTGTGACTAAAGGTGAGTGTCACTACTGCAGTCAGCCTGGACACTGGAGGAGGAACTGCCCAAAATATCTGGAGGACAAGAGGCTTGGAATAGTGATTCCATTACCACCAGGTATTTTTGTTGTAGATGTCAATTTAACTTTCTCTACATCATGGGTATTAGATACTGGATGTGGATCTCATATTTGTCGAAATATGCAGGATCTAAAGAGAAGTAAAAGATTGGCTAAAGGGGAGGTAGATCTGCGCGTTGGGAATGGAGCAAAGGTTGCTGCGTTGGCCATAGGCGTGTGCGAGCTATCTCTGCCTTCAGGATTAGTTTTAGAATTAAATAATTGCTATTTTGTGCCTGCTATGAGCGGAAACATTATTTCTATTTCTTGTTTGGACAAGGATGGTTTTATTATTTCAATAAAGAACAATTGTTGTTCCTTTTATTTAAATAATATTCACTATTTTAGTGCGCAATTATTTAATGGACTTTATGTCCTTGATCTAAGCAATCCTGTCTACAACATTAATACCAAGCGGATTAAAATAAATGATTTAAATCCTGCTTATTTATGGCACTGTCGTTTAGGCTACATAAATGAGAAACGTGTATCTAGACTCCATAAGGATGGATTACTAGACTCATTTGATTTTGAATCATATGAGACATGTGAGGCTTGTTTATTGGGAAAAATGACAAAGTCCCCTTTCAACAAGAAAGGTGAGACGACTAGTGAGCAATTGGCGCTCATACATACCGATGTGTGCGGGCCATTTGCCACGCCTGCCAGGGGTGGTTATGTCTACTTCATTACATTTACTGATGATTACAGTAGATACAGTTTTGTGTACCTTATGAGGGCAAAATCCGAATCCTTTGAAGTGTTCAAAGAATTCAAGAATGAAGTAGAGAAGCAACTTGGCAAAAGTATCAAGGCTCTACGATCGGATCGTGGAGGAGAATACTTGAGCCAAGAGTTTGACGACTATCTTAGAGAGTGTGGGATCGTGTCCCAACTCACTCCACCCAGAACGCCACAATGGAATGGCGTGTCCGAGAGGAGGAATCGAATCCTATTGGATATGGTTCGATCTATGATGTGTCAAACCGATTTTCCATTATCATTTTGGGGCTACGCTCTATTAAGTGCAGCTTTCACCATTAACCGTGTTCCATCTAAATCAGTCATGAAGACACCATATGAGATGTGGAGTGGGAGGCGTCCCACACTGTCGTTCATGATGATTTGGGGCTGCGATGTCTATGTAAAACGTTTACAATCAGACAAGCTGGGGCCTAAATCGGATAAGTGTAAATTTGTGGGGTACCTAAGGAAACTAAGGGATACTACTTCTACAATCCAACCGAGAACAAAGAGAGTTTGTCTCTAAAGAAGCAAGTGGGAGGAATGTAGAACTTGAAGAGGTTCAAGAACCACAAATCACTGAACCGATTATGGAACATGAACAGGAACCACAAGGAGTTGTGGAGCAACCTGTTCAGGTAACACAAGAGCTTCGTAGATCTAGTAGAGTGCGCCAAGAACCCGAGAGGTATGGACTTCTCGTGACCGATTCTGGTAACACGATGCTCATAGATGATGAGCCTACTACCTATGAGGAGGCCATGAATGGCCCAGACTATCAGAAGTGGCTAGAAGCCATGAGATCCGAGATGGAATCCATGTACACCAACAAAGTATGGACTTTGGTGGAACCACCCGATGGGGCGCGGCCCATAGGGTGCAAGTGGGTCTTCAAGAAGAAGATCGACATGGATGGTAATGTGATTACCTATAAGGGTCGATTGGTGGCTAAAGGATTCAGACAGATTCATGGTATTGACTATGATGAAACCTTTTCACCAGTCGCTATGACCAAATCCATCCGAATCCTACTTGCAATTGCAGCATACCATGACTATGAGATTTGGCAGATGGATGTCAAAACAGCATTCCTTTATGGGAATCTCCTCGAGGACGTGTATATGATACAGTCGGAGGGTTTTGAGGATCCAAAGCAAGCCAACAAAGTCTGTAAGCTGCAACGATCCATTTATGGATTGAAGCAAGCTTCTAGGAGTTGGAATCGACGTTTTGATGAAGTGGTCAAAGAGTTTGGCTTCATCAGAAATGAAGATGAGTCTTGTGTCTACAAGAAGGTTAGTGGGAGCTCTGTAGCTTTTCTGGTCTTGTATGTGGATGACATACTACTCATTGGAAACGACATTCCCATGCTGCATTTTGTTAAAGATTGGCTAGGAAAGTGTTTCTCAATGAAGGACTTAGGGAAAGCAGCCTATATACTCGGTATAAAGATCTATAGAGATAGATCTAAGAGGTTGCTAGGCCTAAGTCAAAGTACATATATTGACAAGGTGTTGAAACGGTTCTACATGCAAGATTCCAAGAAGGGATTCTTGCCCATGTCACATGGAATCACTCTTTCGAAGAGTGATTATCCCTCCAATTAGATTGAGAAGGAACGCATGAGTAGAATTCCCTATGCCTCGGCCATAGGATCTATCATGTACGCCATGTTATGTACTAGACCAGATGTGTCATATGCCTTGAGTATGACAAGCAGATACCAATCCAATCTAGGTGAGAGTCACTGGATTGCAGTCAAGAACATCCTAAAGTACTTGAGAAGAACTAAGGATGCTTTCTTGATATTTGGCGGTGATGAAGATTTCCGTGTAAGGGGTTACACTGATGCAAGCTTCCAAACCGACAGAGATGACTTTAGATCACAGTCGGGATATGTGTTTTGCCTGAATGGAGCAGCGGTGAGCTGGAAAAGTTCCAAGCAAGAGACGGTAGCTAATTCTACAACAGAGGCTGAGTACATTGCTGCAAATGGCGCAGCAAAGGAAGCTGTTTGGATCAGAAAGTTTGTTTCTGAACTTGGTGTGGTCCCTAGCATTGCGGATCCAGTCGAGTTGTTCTGTGACAACACTGGGGCGATCGCGCAATCAAAGGAACCAAGATCGCACCAGAAGTCCAAGCACGTGCTCAGGAAGTTTCATCTGATTCGAGATATTATCGATAGAGGAGACGTTCGGATATGCAAGATTCCTACAGATGATAATCTGTCAGACCCGCTTACAAAGCCTCTCACGCAATGGAAGCATGAAGGGCACACTAGGAGTATGGGCATACGAGATGAGCCAGATTGGCTCTAGTGCAAGTGGGAGACTGTTGGAATAGATGCCCTAGAGGCAATCTAGTTTAGTATGAATTATTTGTGGCTAGAAATTCATTTATAATTTATTGGATATTTAATATAATGAAGTCCTTATATTTACAATTGTGTTGTTTATCTTAAATATCCCTAGTCAAGTATAATAATTAATGGGACAATCATCTATAGACTAGTATGGGGTTGGATTGATATGGAGATATCACGATCCAAAACATAGGTGTGCATTAGGGAATGTTGCACTGGATTGACCCATCTCCGAGAAGGCTACATACACGTTATGTTGAGTCACAAGCGCTTCTCGCGGTGCAATGGTATTGTCATCCTTAGACTGGAAGTCACTAGATATTCTAGTTGTGGATTATTGTGATCTTGGTAGCGTTAAACGCTACACCGTAACTGGGTAGTTATAAAGGCGTGTACAGGATACAATAAGAAGCAAGCTTAGAGATCGTAGTGGACGTAGATAAAATTTGTCCCTCCCACATAACGGGAGCAAATATCCTAGGCCACTCGAGGGATAGTGCTTATAGAATGTCTGGCAAGACTCAAATAAATCAATATGGGATATTGATGTTATTTGCACGAATAAGGCTATTCCCATGGATCGAGAAACTATGGATTGGATATACGAGTGTGACCTGTATGTCTCGTGTCCAATCCGGATATAGAGACAAAGGGATGAGACAATTACTTGTACAAAGGTTGTCAAGATGACTATTCTATTAGTTGGCTAGAATGGATGTTTTGCTAGAGACCGCTCCATATTAGCAAATAGTTGCTACCAACTAGATTGAACCTATGGGGTCACACGCTACATAGAGTTGAACTTGATTTGGTAATTAATTAATTGGATTAATTAATTAAAAGGATCACTTTGAAAAACCTTGCAAACTTAGTAGGGACTAATTTGCAAGGAATGGACTAAATTGAATTCTAGTAGGACTAGAATAAGTCTTTTAGGTAGTTGGCAAGGAGTTGTTGGACTATATAAAGGACCTTCCTTCCTTCCTTCCTTCCCACATAACTTTTGCTATTATTGAACATAACAAGAGTGGGAGAGAACAAAAGAAGGAGAGAGAGCAACAAGCAAGGAGCCGACCGCCCCTTGCTCGCCGCCCCGTCCCCGTCGGCCACAAGGAGGCCGAGCCCTCCTTTTGGGTCTCGTTTTGCGTGATTTTTCTTCCTCTTCCTCTTCCGGGCTAGCACCAAGGACTTGGGAGATTCTAGGATCACCTCTAGGCGTGGACCAACCATAGAGAACGTGACACAATTCGCGTTTGAAGTCATCAAAGGAGAACCCTAAGGCGTGTTATTGATTTCTTACCCTTACCATCGTTATGTCTCTTGACTTGTGATCCTTGGAGGGTTTTGCATGGTTTTATGATTGTTTGTGTTTCCGTTGCGCATCCATGAATCAAAACCCTACAATCAGGCCCGCATTCCAGCGCGAATCTGGAGGTTCACGTGCAATTGGCGTTCATGCGCAATTAGGACTCCGACATGGAGCATTGGACATGTGGATCTCAATAGGCCTCATCCGTCGCAGGAAATCGCAAGAGTTGGAGCATCAGCATGGAGCGATCTTGCCCTAGCCGCTAGGAGGAATCAATTCATGGTAGAGACGACTCCAATCAACTATCAGATTAGGCTTGTGGCGTGGAGCAATTGACACGTCTTGTGACGCGATTGGTGGTGAAAATATTTGGGCGCGCATTGTTGAATACATGTTATTAGGGCATGCATTAATTGGCGGCGTGTAGTTGTGCATGCATCGATTGTTGGCACGTTGTTGGGCGTGTCTTCGTTCGCCCATTGGTGCGGTGATTTGGTTGCGCAATTGGCATGATATTGATCGATTGATAGACTCTTTCATCATCAAGTGTCATTTTGATGATATCAGGGAGATGCATTGTGTCATGGTGCATTGGTGGTGTGTTCATCGGGACACACAAGTCTCTGCGTTTGTTGAGACGCTAAGACGCGTTTATTGTGGTGCAAAGGTAATGTATTTCAACACCGCAATTTTGGAAATACGTTCGGTTGGTTGATCGTTTCGATTTGGGTGGAGCACTTGGAATTTTATTGTTGGAGGTGCATCCACAATTGGCATATTCGTTTAAAGGACGGATGACAATCATAGAAACAATTTGGTATTTTGGTTTTAGGCGTTCTTGATCGGGAGGCGCATCCACAATTGGATTGATGAGAGCATTTGATTGGTTGCTAGGGTATTTCAATAAATGTGGAGATTTGTTAGGTTTTTTGTGATTCAAATCACCTAGATAACATTCTGGCGAAGCGGCGAAGCAATGGCGATGTGAGGAAGCAAGAACGAAGCGGAAAAATTGAGTTGTCTGTAAAATGTTCGTGCGAAATCTTTGGGTGTTCATACAGACACTTTGGTCTGGGGCGGTTTTCGTTGTTTTCTTGTTCCATTTGGAATGTTTTATCCGTTTCTTTGGGCATAAGCCAGTAGTTTAGGCCTATATTTGGGTGTAGGTCGTGGCTATTGACAAGTGTGGTGTATCATTAATTATAACTGGCTCTCTCATCAATAAATCGGGTTATTTTGGCCGTGAACGTAGCTAGTCTCAAAACTAGTGAACCTATTTAAATTTTTGTGTGTTGTTCTTCGTATGGTTCTTTGTCTCATTACTCTTCTTATTCCTAACAATTGGTATTGTGCTTCCGCATTTGTATTCCAACACACCATTTCATGAAACAGTCCAAGTATCCTACCAAATCTACCTATCCAGGTCAATCCTATTCACGTGTCCTTTCAGTGTTAGTGATTCAGGATTGCTATTCGTACCTCATCACAACTACGCTAAGTAGCTTTCACGCATTTTCTAGTTAATTAGTGTATCTGGGTAGCTACTCCATTCCGACTAAGGATTAAGAATATAATATGAATAATAACTAGAAAAAACATCAACGTTAAGCAAATATTATGAACTTATGAAGAACACATGCTTTCGATAAATATCAAATCCTACCCTAGCCGTGTCAATAGGTTATGTACATTAACGAGCTCATGAAAATAAGCATCCATTCAATAGATCAAATCCTATAAGCATGAAAAAAATCTAAAATCTTGAAAATTGATTCGTCCACATAAACCCTAGGCTCTCTAGAGGTGCCTAGTGATGAGTTTAGCTACTCATGATAGTCATAGAAAACATGTGTTTATCCATAAAGGCGATTAATTGATGAAGAAGAAATAATCAAACTCTCAATTTTCAATGGTAATCTTGAGCATGACTTAATATTTTTGCGTAGTCTTCGTTCTTCTCTTTTCTCTTGATCCAAATGATAATGAACGATCCTTGATCAATGCCCCAAAGTTTACTAATTAATCGGGTCCTAGGGTTGTGTTTTTATGCCAAAATTACGCCGTTTAGTGAACAAACCCGTGTCTTTTCCTTCAGCAGGCCGCGCGATCTGCCCTCATCTGATCGCGCGATATGGGCATGGAAGATCTTGCGATCTGTACCCTTGGTTACACAAAAAAATGCGACTTTGAGGTTCCCTATGAAATGAGGCATGTATTCTTATTCTTTTCATTCAAAGAATTTCGGTTGTCCTTCTTCTTGCACGTGAATTTGGCTAATTCTTTTTCTTCCTTCAACTATGGGTGTAGTTCATAAAACTTCTAAAAACTAAGTGTAGTTTATCAAACTTCTAAAACTACACTTGGCTCCTCTCTTCCATTCTTTTCACCTCTTTCTCTTGATTTTTCCGTCTCCCAAGTTTTCTCGTCTTTTCCGAAGCTCGTTTCTCCTATACACTTGATCTCCCAAGCTACATTTTCTGTAAAAATAACACAAAAACAAACTGTGCGATCAAATGTGTTAAAATAAGCGTAAATAATGCAAGAAACACCCGGATTAACAATTAATTGTTCAAAGCTTAACTTTCATAAATTCATTACAAACTTATCAAATATCTCATATAATTCACCCGAAATGCACGCAAAACGATATAAATTATGCAAGTATATAACTCTTATTTAGATTTATCACATTCCCCACACTACTTTTTTGCGGGATCCAAGCAAAATCTCGTTCAAATCCCTCACATTATGTCTTCCAATTCACCGATTTGTAAATACTTACTAGCTAACCTGTGACACAAACATGACTACGCAAATCTAGAGATCGGGCAATCACTATTGTAAACCGGAATCATCAAGTTCTCACAAGTCTATTTTGAAATTTCACAATCATAGCAAGAATATGAGATAGAATGATCCTACGCACAAATCACTAAGGGTGAGTTCGGGAATGCTTCTTCTGCCAGCACAGCTGCTTTCGGACAGCAGAAGCAGTTTTAGTGTGTTTGGTAAATATAAAACTTATGCTTTTCCGGACAGTTTCTGTTGTCCCACAACAGTTTTCAAGAAGCAAGGGGGGAGATGCTTTTCCAGAAAGTTCTTTTGATTAATTCATCTACAACCGAATTTGACCTTACAATTTTTTAAAATATCAATAGTTATCTTTCCGGAAATTACACGTGTCATATATTTTTGTCATTTTACCCTCTCCCCGCATCTTCACAATTGATTTACCATACACAAAATTACTATTTAATATTTCACAGAAGTTTCTACGTAATATTTACCAAACAACATTTTATCAAGAACTCTCAGCAGCTTTCTACTGTGTTTTCACACAGCAGCTTTCTACCACCGCCACAGCATTCCCAAACTAGCCCTAAGGCGTCCCTGAACATCCACTAAACACACCAAGAAACTTGAACGTCATTTAATTCAGAAGGTCTAGGCATCCTAAGTAACTACAGTAGTGTTTCTTCGCAAAGCCATTTGAGATTCAAATCTTTTAGTCGTGATTACATTTGAATGCAAATTGTCCTAGTGCCGGAGACACAACCCGTATAATACGACTTGACTTTAATTTTCCAATCTTGCTCTAATTCGATTGAATGTAAATTTCCCGCGTGGACCGACTCAACACGAAGGTCGACCCCGAATTTGCAAGAGACAACAAATTTCCATCGAAAATGGAATATTCAACCACATTAGGATTTATCATTCCTAGCACAATAAATGAACTAAATGTATGCCAAAGATCTACTTTCTACATTCCTTGAATACCCAGAACATCCCTTCGTGAAATAGGTTGCACAAGATACTACGAACTAGAGTTATCCTACTAACTAAGAAATTCTTTAATTAGTAATCTCTACATATATCAAAAAGATTATTTCAAAAGTAAAGTAATAAAGAGATATGAATTATGAATTAAGAAAAGTAAAAATTTCAATTAATAATAATTCCACATATAAATCGTATTAAAATAAATTAACATTCACAAGACATACCCTTGCTTGGTTTATGCTAGCCGTTTGTCAAGCACATTCTCAGTGCACGAGATGACACAATTTCTCCTTGAAACATTAAATTGATCGTACTAATCTCCTTGAAAAATTAAACATCGCCGAACACCATTTTCCGGGAACATAGAGCAACAATGCCATGATCGTCGCCAGCGCCGTCATCGTCAGGAAGAAAATGATAGCGTGATCTTTGTGACAAGTTACTGTCTATCTCCTTCCATCTACCCTCGGAGGTCCCTTCTCCTGTTCAGGAGGTGCCCCTACTCACCATTACTAGGACTTCAGAAAGTAGACTGTTCAGTCATATTTTATGAATTTGACAACTCTCCTTAGACAATGGCCCCCTCTAATTGACAGTGACCAACATCAACTAGATCTTTATAATTTAAATTATGACATAACAATGCCCGTTGTTCTAGTAAAAGTCGTCATTTCTAATGTTTCGTACATTGTCAAAGCTACATTAGAATAAGAAATGATACATGCTAATTCAAGACATTAATCAATAATCAATTCAACTGTATCATTAATTAAATTCAGATATGTAAATTTGTGATTTGATTAATTCCTTCTACATGAACATAATCTTATACATAGATGCAGACATAATTTCTTAATATGGTAAAATTAAAACCACTAAGAAAATAGCGAACCCTTTAGGATAATTGAAAACCAGTAGAAGTTACTAAAGTAAGAAATAATTTATGAGAGTGAGTGTACGTTTACCTGCCATTATGAAATTGTTTTATTATTACTTGAATGAAATCACATGAAAGTGAAGAATGTTCTCTTTGATGCAGATAAGGATTACGGTTTAACCAAATGGATAATTTCAATTTTTGATAGTAAGAAGAAGTTGTTTTTTTTAGGAAAAGAAGAAGACGTTATTCAAGAACTTTTCTTATTTCTTAACAATAATTTTCTTAGGTACGAGTTTATTTATGATCATGGCCCCGTTAGAGCGAGAGGGAAATAATCTTTTGATGGTACAGTCAATTACACTGATTTTTTGATTAGGGATCGTTGTCAATCCAACTTCCGTGTCTCTCAAATAGTTGTACGTCACTTTTCAACTGTTTGAGGCACTGTTAGGGTAAGGCCGATTCGAAAAAGTAAGGATTCGGTCATGGTTATTGCTGTAAAAATGGTTTACGACATCGTTTTGTTATTCGGTTTTGGTCAACTTCAAATCAAGAACCTGGACCAACATTAAATATTCTTAAATTAAGTAATTGGGAGATCGATTCAAGATCTTAATCGTCGAAAATTATTATCGGGTGAATGAGAAATTAGGCGTTGAAGTTGGCCAATTCACTCCCGCAATTTTAAATGAACCCACATCTTAGAAATGAGAGAGATAAGAGTATTTCATCTACTCAATGTTTGGATATTAAGGGCACACCCTTGGGCCGAAACAATTTTGTTAAGGAGGGAGGACCTACCTACGGTCCGAACATCCACACGCGCGCCGCTGTCCCTCCGTCTGGCTCGGCTCGGGAACATGGCGAGGCGAGGCACGGTGCGGTGGTTGGTTGGTTGGGCTTTATCTTTTTGGGAAAAAGACTAACTATAAGTCCAGCCCATTAGTGAAATAATTTTACTAGTCTGCAAGTTCAACCCGAGACAGTTATAACCCGACCCAACAGTTATAACTTCTCTAACATTTGAAACTATTACTGTTCAAATTTGAACATACACTGTGTGTGTGGAGGGGGGGGGGGGGGAGGGATGGGGGCAAACATTACTTCACGAGATCGTTCATGCAAAACGAGACTGTCTTCAACATTATCACTTCATTCGGTAGATTATCGATCAGTGAGTTTTCATTGTTTTGTAATTTTAATCTTTGTGTTCTTATTCTGTTAATATTTATTTACAGTTTCTTGTTAAATACACCTAATATATTTCTAAAAATTGTTAAGTAATATTAATAGGTGTTTAACATAATCTTTTAACCCAAAAAATGAATGAATTTTTCTGTAGTCTGATTAATTTATAGCTTACTATTTTGTACAATTTTAATATTCAATAATCTGCTCTTCTTCTTCTTTTTTTTTTTTTTTTTTTTTTTTTTTTTTTTTTTTTTTTGCTGAGATAAACTGTTTCTTTAGCAATGGCATACTCTGTGACTGAATCTTGTCCGGATAATTTGTCTACCATGGCAACAGCGACTGTCAACGGGTTGTTTAGGTCAAAACCCATCCGGCGGACAAACATGAAAAATTAACCGGAATCGATTTCAAGCACTGGCAGTAAAAAATGCTCTTCTATCTCACCACCTCAGTTTGGAGAAATATCTGAGGGATGATGCGCATACAACTTCTGAAAACATAGATGTAGAAGCAGTTATTTCAATTGATGCTAGGAAGCATTCTAACTTCCTCGCAAGAAATTATGTACTTAATAGTTTAGATGATCAACTGTATAATGTGTATTCTTCTGTAAGTACTGCAAAAGAACTAAGGCAATCCCTAGAAAAGAAGTATAAAACAAAAGACGCGGGAGCCAATAAATTTGTCGTAAAACTTATGGAGTTTATGATGGTGGATTCCAAATCCATTATGTCACAAGTCCAGGAATTCTAGTCCCTTATCCATGATGTGCAAGCCAAAAATATGAGCTGCCCGAGGAATTTCTCGTTGCAATCATGATTCATAAGCTTCCACCGGCATGGAAGGCGTACAAGAATTGTCTGAAAAACAAGCGAAAAGAGATGAAGATGGAGGAACTAATTGTCAGCTTACGAATCGAGGATGGAAATCGGATCGCCGACGAGAGGCCCTCAAAAATTTATCATTCAAGGATCAACATTGTGTAGGGCGGCCAAGAAAGGAACAATCACAAAATGAGGAAGGCAAGTGGCCGTTACGAGAAAAAGAGGTTCATGGGAAAGTGTCTCACTTGCCGGAAGGTTGGTCATATGAAGAAGAACTGCCATAAAACAAGAAACACTTTCAAGAGTAAGAAGTTGGAAGAAAACCTTAGCAAAGGCAACAACGGTAGTGGATCAAAAGAAATGGCTGCCGTGGTCTCTGAAGTCAACCTCGCTGGAGGAAAGCCCAATGAATGGTGGGTCGACACAGCGTCTACTCGCCACATATGCGCTGAAAAGAATATGTTTGCTGAATATGAAGAAGTTGAGAATGAGGAGCAAATTTACACGGGTAACTCGACCATATCCTTGGTAAAGGGAAAGGGACGATTGATTCTCTAAATGACGTCCCGAAAGAAGCTTGTCATCAATGACGTGTTACATGTCCCCGACATAAGGAAAAACCTAGTGTCTGGTTCTGTACTTAGCAAAAAGGGTTTCATATTTGTCTTTGAAACCTACAAGTTTGTGTTAACCAATAATGGGAGTATCTAGGGACGGGTTACTTCAACGTGGGATTTTCAAGCTCAATGTAATGGTTGTATCCGAAATGAATAAGAAAGTAATATTTAACTATTTGTTGGATTCCTCTATTACTTCTTCTTGTTTATGGAATGAAAGATTAGTACATGGTAGTTACATCTCAGTTCGTAAATTAAAGAATACTGATCATCTTCCAAAGAGTTCTATCGATGTAAATCACAAATGTGAAATTTGTGTAGAGTCAATGCTAACAAGACAATCGTTTCAACCGATTGGTACAAAAACGACAATTCCTCTCGAACTTATTCACACCGATATTTGTGATTTAAATTTTATCCAAACAAGAAGCGGTAAAAAATATTTTAGTACTTTCATCAATGATAGTGCCAAATATATTTGTGTTTACTTACTACATAGCCGAGATGAATCAACTCAACAAGAAATAAAATCATTCGAAGTGATCGAGGAGGAGAATATGATTCTTCGTCCACAAATATATGCGGTGAAAATGGAATAATCCACCGAAATTCAGCACAAAACACGCCTCAACAAAGTGGAGTTTCATAAAGGAAGAATATGACCTTAAAATAAATGCTAAACACATTACTTCTATGATTGGATCTATCTCAATGTGGGGGAAAGCCCTATTAACTGTCAAATACATTGTTAACAGAATACCTAAAAATAAGATGGACAAAACTCCATTCGAATTATAGAAAGGGCGTAAACCCTCATACAAGCATCTCTGAACTTGGGGGTGTCTTACCAAAGTGGCTACTCCATTACCGAAGAAGGTAAAATTAGTCCCAAAGATAGTTGATTGCATCTTTATTGGGTATGAATTAAATAGCAGTGTCTTTCGATTTCTGATTCATAAATTGAATATACCTGATATTCACGAGAATACTATCATCGAATCAGCAAGTGTGTCATCTTTGAGGATACATTTCAATGTAAAGATATGAAAATACAAATATCCGATAAACGGGCGCATGCCATAGCTTTTGAAGAAAACTTAGAGAATAGACTAGACGAAGTAAAAGGAAAAATGTTGCAAAGAGATTTGGTCTAGAGTTTCTTACCTATATGATGGAATGTGATTCAACAAACTACAAAGAATATGTTTCAAGTGTTGAGGCACCCTACTGGAAGGAAGCGGTAAAAAGCAAAATCGAATAAATTCTACACAATAATACATTAGAATTAGTTAATCTTCCTCAAGGATGCAAACTGTTGGGTTACAAATGGGTATTTAAGCGAAAGCCTAAACGTATGGTTCCATCGAAAATTATAAAGCTAGACTTGTTGCGCAAGGATACAAAAAAATGAAGGATTTGATTCCTTTGACACGTATTCCCCAGTAACTAGAATAACATCCATTCAAATGCTAGTTTCAATCACAGCAATTTTAAACTTTTAAATTCATCAAATGGATGTTAAAATAATTTTCCTAAATGGGGAGTTATAAAAAGAAATTTATATGGAACAACCTGAAGGGTTTCAAGTTCCACGAAGCAAAGACAAGTATTTTCGGTTAAAGAAGTCCTTATACAGATTTAAAATAATCACACAAACAGTGGCACGAGAAATTTGACAAAGTTATGTCAATAAATGGATTTACGAATGTGACAAGAGTATATACTCTAAAACTAGCACTGATGGGTGTGTCATCATATGTCTATATGTTGATGACATGTTGACTTTTGGAAATAACGGGAAAATAATACGCGCCACAAAAAGATTATTGTCGACAAGTTTAGACATGAAAGATCTAGGGGTGGATGACGTCATTCTAGGAAGCAAGGTTTCTAGACACGTGCTGAATGCATTATCTCAGTTTCACTATATCGAGAAAGTTCTCGAAAAGTTTGACAAGGATAACAGCAAACAATTAAAAACACCATTCGACACAAGAAGGCATCTCACCAAAAATCGCGGTTCAAAAAATAAAACAACTTGAGTATGCACAAATAATAAGAAGTCTAATGTACATCATGAACTGTACAAGAACAGACATCGTACAATATTCTCGAAATCCGAGAATTAAGGTATCTACGATAGACTAAAAACTTAGGATTACAATATTCCAACTATCATGCTGTTCTATAAGGATATTGCGATGCAAATTGAATATCTGAAACAAAAGATTCCAAGTCAACGAGTGGTTATGTATTCACACTCGGTGAAGCGACAATATGTTGGAAGTCTTCAAAGCAGACGCGCATTGCAAGGTGTACTATGAAATCTGAATTCATAGCATTAGACAAGGGAGGGGAATAAGGGGAATCACTTCGTCATTTCCTCGAAGATAGTCCAATATGGCCACAACTAGTGCTTGCTATATGCATTCACTACGACAGAAAGTCTGCAACAGCAAAGGCATAAAATAGTATATATAATGGTAAGTCTCGATATATGTGTCCAAGACACAATACTATAAGGAAACTTTTCTCACAAGGAATAATACCAATCGTTTATGTAAAGTCAAAAGAAAACATAGTGGATTCGCTGACCAAAGGTCTACCAAGAGAAGTAGTTGGAAGTTCGTCAAGAGGAAAGGGGCTAAGGCCTATGTCGTAAGAGTTGCACAATATCGGCAAACCCAACCTAGGTGACTGAAGATCCCAAGAACTAGTTTCAAAAGGGACAACCTAACTATTCGTGCAAATATAAAATCACTCACAAAATAAACTGCGTTTTAATCCCATTCCTATGGCGAAGGCTGATAGGACCAGGGTAACCAATGCTTTTAATGAGATCACATGTTAAGTATAGTATGGATTGGTACCCTTAAATGTCTCTCACCTATCCGAGCAGAAACTGGGGCCGGTTCTAGGAGGATGAAAGACCACACTCCTCCAAAGACTACTCATGAAAACCATGCAAATTGTTTCAAGGCTAAAATGAACACAACTATGTGAACCAACTATGTTTCAATATTAATTATGTTGTTACTATCGACAAGGTATACGACACAGCAAAGGAGTTCAAAGCGCTTCGCACACTGTCTAGCCAGTATACCATATAGTATCTCACTAAGGGAGATGTTCAAAGTCTATCACCATATTTATTTAGGCAAGTAACTATCAATGAGAGAAATCCATCAATGAGATTGACACTTTCAGCATTAACCTAATTTGTCATTCATGTGGGGGATTGTCGTAAAAATGGTTTATGACGTCGTTTTGTTACCCGGTTTCGATCAAGTTCAAATAAAAAACTTGGAACAACATTAACATATCCTTAAAATAGGTAATTATGACATCGATTCAAGATCTTAATCGTCCAAAACTATTCACGGGTGAATTAGAAATTAGGCGTTGAAGTTTGCCACTTCATATGCCCAATTTAAATGAACCCACATCATGAAAATGAGAGAGATAAGAGTAGTTCATATACTCAATGTTTGGATATTAAGGGAATTCCCTTTGGGCGAAGCAACTTTGTTAAGAGGGAGGACCTAGTTATGG
The DNA here is from genome assembly GCA_023055425.1 of Linanthus parryae. NCBI lineage: Eukaryota > Viridiplantae > Streptophyta > Magnoliopsida > Ericales > Polemoniaceae > Linanthus > Linanthus parryae. The sequence continues at coordinate 45,487,226 of JALGPY010000009.1, forward strand.
TCTAAACCACTACACACGTGCGCAACCTTTATTTTTCAATTATTTGAATAGACAAGAACGATTTTCTAACTTCCATTTCCCTGCCTATAAAAGAAGCCATGCTCTTTAGTTTTTTAAAACGAACTCTTGATATCAATCTCTCATACTCACAACTTCTCTCAAATATTTTTTCGGTTCGGCGGTAGGTAGATTGTGCTTTCGTCTGCAATACGAGAAGACTTTCATCCTAGGATTAATTTTTCTGTGACTGTACATAAATAAAACGAAGTGTAAGTTCACAGAATGTTTCAAGTCCTTGAAACAGCTTTCAAAGCCTTTGAAACAGCTCTGCAATACACTCTATGAACTCAGGGGGAGTTTTCCTTATGATTTGATCTATTTTCTCCGCTGATTAATTATGCTCTATTTGATGATGGAAGAAAAACTAATCAGATGTTTATTCATGACTCAATCTCACTGGTTTATTGAGTTTTTGCAGGATTTGTTAGCTACCTGTTTTGCAGGAACTATTTCTTAACTTATCTGAATGCGAGAAAAGGAAATCCAGCTTGCAGATGAATCCCACACTTATGGAATCATGTCTGGACTTTCCTAAGAAGTTCATAAGGAAGATCAGATCATTATCTTTGAAGATACTGAGCAACTAGCCGTTGGGATTAAAATTTTAAGGAGTTAAAGATATGCTGCTTGAATTTAGGAAATCTGTTGAAGAAGATCTTATATATATTCTGCATTTCTAACAAGTAAAATAAGAAGACTGTGGAGGGAATTCAATTTTTTTTTCAGAAACATTCAAACACTCTCAAGGATTGACAAGCAACACAGAATAAGAATCATCTCACACAATCCAAGCATAAGAAGAGCACTGCAGACTTAACTGCATAACTGTGTTACAGTATTCTTCATTCTTTACTTCATTTGTATATCGTCCCGTTTATTACTTATCTTATCTTAATTTCGTGGTTTTGTTCAAGAGGAACGATAAGCGATTCTTATTATATCAGTTAGCTAGAGTAGGTGATATATAGGTTAGAGAGAACCACAAGCTGTAACATAGTAAGGGACTTCTCCGAGCTTGAGATCTAGGGCTTACCTTTTGATTAATAAGAAGTGAGTTGCAAATCCTGCAGGGATTAGATCCCTCAGGCAGAGACGTCGGTCATTGAAGACTGAACTCTGTAAAATCCCTATGTCTATTGCTCTTTACTTTTCAGTTTCAAAATTGCACAAGTTAAACTTCTCAAAACAAATTTTCAGTTCAAAGCCTTGAAAGGCATTTCAAGGCCTTGAAAACTATCAGCAAAATTTTCACCTATCTGTTTTCATTCCAAGGACTTGAAGCTTATTACAAGGCCTTGAAACCCTTTCAGTTTTCTACAAACTTGTTTAAAACCACTCTTTTGGCAAAATTTGCCATACTCTATTCAACCCCCCTTCTAGAGTATTGATCATGAACTAGTTACCTACATACTGTCTTTCGATGTGTATCAGAGCTTGTATCACCATACAGAAGTAACAATCTTGTGAGCATGAGTACTGTAGGGGATGGTGGTTTCTTGCAGGGAAGAGCTGCTAACAGACCTCCCTTATTCTGTGGAGACAACTTTGTGCACTGGGAAGCCTTGTTTAAAATTTTCATCATGGATCAAGATGTTGAGTCGTGGTCCATTATCCAGAATGGTCCACATACATTTTACAAAGAAAAGGACATGATTAGAACTGCCAAAACCGAGGATTCACTTTCTACTTATGAGTTAGAACATCTTTCTAAATATTACAGAGCTATGAATCTCTTATATTGTGCTTTGTGCATATGAATTCAACGGGATATCAGGCTGCAAAACTACTTAGGAAATATGGGACAAGCTGGTGGTAACTTTAGAAGGAACTATCCAAGTGAAGCAAACAAAGATCAACATATTTCTTAGACAGTATGAACTGCTTAAAATGAATGGAGATGAATCCATCAAGGACATGTTCAAGAGGTTCACATATATTGTCAATAATCTGGACTCCTTGGGAAAGTCCTTTTCAAATGAAGAGAAAGTAAGAAAGATCTTGAGAATTCTTACCAAAGACAACCAAAGCCCGTTGCTATTGACGAAGCTCAAGAACTATCATCTCTCCAACTAGATGATTTACAGGGAAAACTACTCACTCATGAAATCTCCATGAATGAAGTTGATGGAGAATTACCAGAAACTGTGAAGAACCTAGCACTAACAGCCAAATAGAATGAACCATATCAAAGACTTGAAAATGAGGAAGATGATGAATAAGATCCCTTTGCTCTTATTTCCAAAGCCTTGACCAAAATTCTTAAGATGAAGAATAACTTTGGAAATAAAGACTTCAGCACGGACAAATACAAATATTCCAGCAACAAGGAATACAAAGGTAAAAACTCTTATCATAAGCCTAAAGTTATGAATTGCTTTGAGTGTGATGATGCAGGACACTTGATTAGAGACTGTCCTCACAAGAAAAGCATGCATTCTTCAAAGAATGATCATGACAGAAGAAAGAAAGCTATTGTAGCTTCTTGGGGTGATTCTGATTCTTCAAGTGATTCTGAATCTGAAGAAGATCAAGCCAACCTATGCCTTATGACCAAGCATGATGAAGGTTTTGAAAAGAACATTGAAGTAATGGTACAAAGTCTTATGTCCATACTTGCAGATATTCTTTCTGAAATAGTTAGAACAATGCTTCTCAATGAGAAAGACTATCTAAATGAGATCAAGACTTTGAAAAATGAATTTCTTGAGCAAGAAAAAGAGAATTTACAATTAGTTTGTCAAAACAAGAACCTTAAATTTCTCAAGCCAAAACTGACATAGATTTCAAAGCCTTGGAAATCAATTTCAAGGCCTTGAAAACTCAAGTCAAAGAAGTAGTCACTGAGAACTCTCTTTTGAGTGACAATCTTGTTGCTCTGAAACATCAGTATGAGGAACAAAAGACTACTCTGACTGAGAAACTTCAGGATTCTTGGAGGGTTATGACCAAGCTTGCTGGCTCAGAACACAACCTTAACTTGATTCTTGGAGGAAGTCTACAATCTTTTCACAAAACTGGCATTGGATTTAATCCAAACTTTCTAAATAAAAACAGTACCAGATTTGTGAAAGCTAGTAGCTGACCTTCTAAAAAATGTCATTACTGCAATAAGATTGGTCATGTAGATGACTTATCCATTTAGAAGAAGAGAACCTCACATTATGAGGAATACTTTTCCACTGCAACTCAAGGGACAAGTTAGACAGATTCGGGTTCCTAAAGGGGTTAAACCACCTAACATGGTTGACCCTTACTATGAGTCCAAATTTTACACATGGTCTAACAGCTGGGTAAGGGAGTGAATGGTGTTTGCAAGATGTCACCAAGAGCAAGGAACATAAGTGGATCTTGGATAGTGTTTGCTCCAGAAACATGAGTGGAAAGAAGTCTTTATTCTCAGAATTGAAAGAACATTCAGGAGGAACAATCACACTTCGTGAAAAAGGAAAATGCAACATTATAGGAATTGGGAATGTTGGTAACAGTTCAAAATTATATCTCAGATGTGTATCTTGTAGATGGTCTTAAATTTAATCTACTTAGTGTTTTTCAATTATGCGACAAAGGTAATATGGTTATATTTGAAAAATATAAATGTGTGGTGCAAGATGAGAAATCAGGCAATTGCATATTCACAGCTGTAGATCAAACAATTTTTAGTCTTTGAATACTAAAAAGTTGCAGGAGAAAGTGTGAAGTGTCTCAAAGCCTTGAAATAAGACTCAAAAATCTAGCACAGAAAGCTTGGACACATAAGCTTGCACACTCTGAAAAAACTAGTTTCCAAAGACCTTGCCAGAGGTCTATCTCCTATTAAGTTCAAAGATGAAGAGGTATGCAAAGCCAGTGTTCAAGGTAAGCACACAAGGAGCTCTTTCAAGCTTAATAACTTTGTAAGTACTACAAGACCCATTGAATTGCTACACATAGATCTCTGTGGTTCTATGATAACTCCTTCTCCAAAGGGTAAGAAATATATGTTGGTTATTTTAGATGGTTTCTCTTGATTTACTTAGAATATTCTTAAGATAAAAGTCTGAAACTCTGTTTGAATTTTCAAAGCTTTGTAAATAGCTTCAAACCTTGAAAAACCTTCCTATTTCTTCAATCATAAGTGATCATGGGAGAGAATTTGATCAACTTTAATTTTATTCTTTTTGTGCTAAGTTTGGTATCTCTCACAACTTCTCTGCTCCTATAACTCCTCAACAGAATGGAGTAATTGAAAGAAAGAACATGAATCTTGAGGACATGTCTAGGACATTGCTGATGGAGAACAAGTTGCCAAAATCCTTTTGGGCAGAAGCTATAAACTCTGTCAACTACATTCTGAACAGGTGCATGATTAGGCCAATCCTGAAGAAAACTCCCTATGAACTCTTCCAAGGGAGAAAGCCAAATGTCTCTTATTTCAAGCCTTTTAGGTGTACCTATTTTTTACACAAAAATGGTAAGGACAATCTTGGAAAGTTTGATGCCAGGAGTGACGATGGTATATTTCTTGGTTATTCACCGACTAGCAAGGCTTATTGAGTATATAACAAGAGAACCAGGCTTGTTGAAGAAAGCATTCATGTTGTTTTGGATGAAAGCTATGATGGTACTTTGATTGAAAGTTTTGAAGACTTAAATTTGAACATGCATGAGTCAGATGATGACAATCCAAAAGGTTGTTCCAAAGAAAACATGCAGGACAAGAAAAACATTTTCATGGTCTTGAAAATGCATCTCAAAGCCTTGAAACCGATCCTCAAGAAAAGCAGAATGATCAAGACACCTCTTTAAGTTTTCAAAGAATTGAAAAGCTTCCTGGAGAACCAGACACCTGGACATCAAGAAAGAGATTCAAATACCTCTCAGCACATCCATCAGACAACATTATTTATGATCCATTCACTGGTACTCAAACTAGATATCAATTAAAGAAATTGTGTGCTTTTAATGATTTTGTTTCTCTTGTAGAACCTAAAAATGTGAAAGAAGCATTACAAGAAGAAGACTGTGTTGGAATAGATGCCCTAGAGACAATCTTATTTAGTATGAACATTACTTTTGGCTAGAATATTCGTTGTATTATTTATGGAGATATTTAATATAATGAAGTCCTTAGATTGAAAATGTGTTGTTTATCTTAAATATCCCTTGTCGATTATACTGATTAATAGGACGATCAACTATAGACTAGTATGTGGGTATATTGATATGGAGATATAAAGTCTAGCACATGGGTATGCATTAGGAGTAATGGCATACTGGATTGACCCACAACGAGAAGGCTACATACAAGTTATGTAAGGTCACAAGTGCTTCTCTTAGTGACAACGGTATTGTCATCCTTAGACTTGAAGTCACTAGATCCTCTAGTTGTGGAATATTATGTTTTGATATCGTCAAACGCTACACCGTAACTGGGTAGTAATAAAGGCGCATATCGGACACAATAAGAAGAAAGCTTAGATATGGTAGTGATGTAGATATAATTTGTAACTCCCACATAACGGGAGCAAATATCCACGGCCAATCGAGTGATGGTTCTTATAGAATGTCGGTCCATACTCAGATAAGTTAACATGGGATATTGATGTTATCTGCATGGATAAGACTATTCCCAGGATCGAGAAACTATGGATTGGATATACGAGTGAGACTTGTATGTCTCGTGTCCAATCCGGATATGGTGACAAAGGGATGAGACAATATAGTCACAAGGTTTGTCGGATTACTGACTATTTCTATTAGTTGGGTGGCATGGATGTGTTGCTAGACACCGCTCCATGTTAGTAATCCTTACTACCAACTAATTAGGAACCTATGGGGTCACATGCTATATGGATAAAAATAGATTTGGGAATTTATTAAAATGATTAATTAAATAGAAGGATCAATGCGCACCACCTGCAAACTTAGTAGGACTAATTTGCAGTGTGGACTAATCCATGTAAGGACATGATTAGTAAAGGGGCTAATATGTAGTTAACAAGGAGTTGTTAGACTATATATATGAACACTCCTAGCTTATTCTCATGTGTGTGTCATAGTTTTTATAACACAAGGAAATAATAAAGAAAGGAGAGAGCCAAAGACAAGGAGGCTGAACCGACAAACCCCCCCTCCCCCGTTCGCCCTCTCCTATTGCCGTCGGCCCTCTAGTGGCGTGACCTTGGGTGTTTTTCGTCGTGTGATTCATATTCTTCTCCCTTCCATCCATTCCTAGCACAATACTTGGAAGGACTCTAGACTTGATTAAAGGCGTGGACTATTCATAGAGACGTGAACAATATTTCACGTTTGAAGTCATCCAAGGAGACAAACAAGGTAATTGATACTAAATCCTTTACTATCGTTATGATGTCTAGTTCTGTGATCCTTGGAGGCTCTTGTGCGGATCTTTATTTGTTTTATTCCACTGCGTAATCCATTACAAAATCCAATGGTGATATCAGAGCCACAGGTCATAGAGCATAACATAGTTTATGTGTTAATTTTATTATTTTTATACCTTAATTGTGAATTGATCGCGTAAAACTTAATAATTGGCATATTGATGCAAGCTAAATTGGATTCAGGACATAATTGAACTTTTCGATCTTGAGAAATTAGGGTTTTGGGCACAAATTAGGGAAAAATAGGGTTTTCCCAAAATTTGGAAACAACTATGCTTGGGCAACAAGGAAGGAAGAGGGAAGGAAACAACTAGGGCCAAAAGCCCTAGCAGGACGCCCCCCTTCCTGTGCGCGGCAAGTTAGGGCCACGACCACAAGGTCGGGCTGGCCAAGGCACATGGTTGGACCGTGCGGCCTAGGCCCGGTCGGCCCAGTGGCCCGTGGTGGTCCGTTGGGGGGTTCGGCCAAGTATTGGTGGGTCCTCTTGGATCGTTTTGACCCTAATACATCCAAAACAACTAAAATTGACAAAGAGCGTTAAAATTGGATGTTAACTGTTTATTTTCTATTCGCATGGTGGTTGGATATGGCCTTAGGTGTGAATGTTGTGATTCTTTTATTTTATGGTTTGGATTTAAGGCCTGCAACCCGGTATAAATAATGTTTATCGTTAATTATGTTTTACGGCCTGCGACCCGGTCTTCTTCTCAACTTGTGAGATCTTTATATTTAGTATAGATGCTAGATAGTATTAGATAGAGTAGATGATAGCCAAGAGATAGGGAAGAAGCCTGAAGAATAGAAGAAACCACAAGACGGCGACATTCCACAAAGCTATGGAGCATGGACTAAAAGATGGAAGCTCATGGAGATGAGCTTGCTATTTTTAGGGTTCATAGATATTCTTATTGGCTTGGGAATATCTTAGTTTAGAGACCATATCCATATCACGTTTAATTTTTGTTTTTGTTTGTTAAATTTATTGTCTTGTTATTTATTGTTGGTGTATGGATGATATAAGCAAAATTGGTAACAAGATAATACAACCCGTATCTTTTATTTGAGTTTTCCCAACTCAAATAAGTAGATCAGTTGATATGTATCAACAAGATACTTAAAATTGAAAGGAAAATCCCTCAAATTTAAATATTGCATTTTTCCTTCTCATTACTTAAACACTCATCATGAGCATGATTTACCAAGCTCGTGCATGCCAAAGCAGGCGACTTGGTTCATCATGATGTGATGGGATGTCACAAGAAAGTAATGTGCAACTGTTGGAGTAAGAGGATGGACGCAACTAGGTGATTTTAATAGGATTAAAAGCCTAGAGGCAACCAATTGGGATTATCTATGAGATAGATAAATAAGAAGTTGTTTGCCCAATTGAACCAAGAACTGCATGAGGATGCAATTTGAATTGTTCATACCTAAATAACTAATTTTTGGTTGACTTGCCGAAACAACCTAAAAAAGAAGTGAAATATGAATCTTGGCCCCACTAGAAAATATAATGATATTTTCCGCATTAATATTGAGGGTTTTTAATCCAAGAAAAATAGTGGGAACTGTATTTAATAATCTAGCCATTATTAAATTTAGTTATTTTTTCACAAAATACCAAAACTTGTATATTTCTCATTTTGTAGAGTTTCAATGGAAAACAATTCATCGAATTCATCACATTCCCTACGAGATGTCCTTGAGAAGGACAAGCATTCTGGAACAAACTTTCTAGACTGGTACATGAACTTGAGAACCGTTCTCAAGCAGGAAAAGAAACTGTACAATCTAGATGAGCCAATTCCTGAGGGTTGAGAAAACAATTTTGCCGCAGCCATAAAGGCACATCAAAAGACCGTTGACGATGCTAATGATGCGGCATCCCTTATACTTTTCACCATGAGCTCTGAGCTTCAGAAGCAAAATGAGAACATGGCTGCGTTTGATTTGATCTTTCACTTGAAGCAGCTCTTCCAAGAGCATGCGAGGGTTAAGCAGTATGAAGTTTCCAAGGTATTCTACAAATGTCATCTGTCAGAGGGAAACCCTGTGGGGCCTCACGTGCTCCGTATGATCGGATACTTGGAGAGCCTCACACGCCTAGGGTTTTTGGTGGGCCAAGATTTGGCGACTGATCTCATCTTGCAATCGTTGCCTGATTAGTTATGGATAGTTCATCATGTACTATAACATGAACGAGATCGTCAAGCCTGTGGAAGATTTACTCAATATGTTGAGGACAGCTGAACAAAGCATCAATAAGGGAAAGGGAAAGGCCATAATTATGGTGAACAAAGTAAAGAGAAAAAGGTTTGCTTCTACCTCCAAAGGGAAAGTCAAGTCAGTTGCTAACCCTAAGGAAGTTTCCCTTAAACCTGCTGGTTGCATTGCCAAGGGCGTGAATACGGGTGATTGTCTTTACTACAGTAAGCCTGGACACTGGAAGAGGAGCTACCCCAAATATCTGGAGGATAAGAGGCTTGGAATAGTGATTCCACCTCCACCAGGTATTTTTGTTATAGATGTCAATTTGACTATCTCTTCATCTTGGGTATGGGATGATCTCACAGTTGTCGAAATATGCAGGATCTAAAGAGAATTAGAAGATTGGCTCAAGGGGAGATAGATATGCGCGTTGGGAATGGAGCAAAGGTAGCTGCATTAGTCGTGGGCGTGTACGAGCTATCTATGCCTTCATGATTAGTTTTAGAATTAAATAATTGCTATTTTGTGTCTGCTAAGGAAGGGTTTGCTATTTCAATAAAGTAGAATTGTTGCTCCATTTAGTTTGATAGAATTCACTATTGTAGTGCGCAATTATTTAATGGATTGTATATCCTTGATCTAAGTAATCATATCTATAACATAAATGCCAATATGATTAATATGAATGATTTAAATAATGCTTATCTATGGCACTATTGTCTAGGCCATATAAACGAGAAACGTGTATCTAGATTCCATAAAGACGGATTTCTAGACTCATTTGATTTTGAAACATATGAGACATGTGAAGCTTGTTTATTGGTAAAGATGACAAAGTCTCGTTTCAATAAGAATGGTGAGAGGACTAGTGAGAAATTGACGCTCGTGCATACTGATGTATGTGGGCCATTTTCCATGCCTTCCAGAGGCGGTTACGTCTATTTCATTACATTCACTAATGATTTCAGTAGATATGGATTTGTATACCTTATGAAGGCCAAATCCGAATCCTTTGAAAAGTTCAAAGAATTCAAGAATGAAGTAGAGAAGCAACTTGGCAAAAGTATCAAGGTTGTATGATCGGATCGTGGAGGAGAAAATTTAAGCCAAGAGTTTGACGACTATCTTAGAGAGTGTCAGATCTTGTCCTAAATCACTCCACCAGGAACGCCACTATGGAATGGCGTGTCCGAGAGGAGGAATCGAATACTGTTAGACATGGTTCGATCTATGATGTCACTACAAAAAATTTGACCTTTGTTGACAGTTTTTTTGTCGACAGACGGTTTTATGTAGCTAGTTGCGCGATTAATCGACAATATTTGTGTTTGTCGATGCATATTATTTTTTTTTTCGACCTTTTGGTTTTTATTTTATTCTACCCAAAAATTTAGTCAATGATTGTGACTATTTATTACAGTTTGACAACTACTTATATAGTGACATACCTAATGGTCAAGTCCTGCAAAAAAAAATTGGAGGGTAAATAATTGGTATTTCCCACACTCCCAAATTGCGAGGAGGGAATAATTACCCTTCTACACTATTAACCCTACCTAACCCACCACTACTCCATTCTCCTCCCCCACACATTCAACACCGGTTCGGACTCCTAACAGAGAGAGAAGGAGAGATAGAGTGAGAGACAGAGGTAGAGGAGTATGGTGATGTTCCTATGGGTTCGATGGTGGTGTTTTGAGGACGGCGACGGCGGCGGAACTGGTTTTGCCATCTCTCTCTCTCTCCCTCTAAGTCCTTCTCTCTCTCTGTCCTTAGCTTCTCTTTCTTAATCTGTCTCAAATCTGAGGGTGAAGGACGGCGACGCGCCTCGCTTCGAACAGCCGCCGTCGGAGGAGTCCAGAGGATGAAGGAAAATAGATCTCAGCTCTGGTCTTCGTGGCTAAAGTAATCGCTGTATGGAGTTCTCCTGAAATGATTTACGGTAAGTTTTTCAATTTTATTTCAATATTTTAATCGCCTTCATCTCTTTGCTACCATGGCTTAATGTATTCAGGTGGAGGCGGGGTGGATGTTCTAATCCAGATCCAAACGACACTCGACCATGGGCACTCGAGCCCAACGCGGCATAGATGAACTAGATTTGGAAAGTTCCCTGAGCGTGAGATCGAAGACCTGAAACTGCACGCAAACAGCTCAGTTGTGTTCTCAATTTTGGGGTTTTTTTATTGTTGTCTAGTCTGTAAATTTTTGCTTTTCAATTCTAAATTTTGTCAGTCCTTGGATTTGCATTTACTTTGAGATGGACCTCCATATTTATTTTTCTTTAACTTCCTTTTGCAAATTGAATTTCCAGAGTGCTTTTTATGAAGATCAACCCAGAACAGCTGAGAGCACTTCCGAAGACGGAGAATAGGAGAATGTACGTTGGATGCTTGCAATCAAACACACACATATACTTGCATGGCTGTAAGTTAGCTACTGAACTTGCACCCGTTTGAGTAGGGGGACAGAGGCTAAAGAGGACTGAAACTAATATAGCATCACAACCACTAGAGGTGAGTCATACTATTATGTTAATTTAAAATGTCTCTATTGACATGAATTCAAGTACCTTTTAATGCAAAATAGTGATTATTACGGCTATAAACATAATTCACTAGCTATTAGGGGTTTCTTAATCCGAATTAATGCCCAACATTGCCACCATAACCACCAACAAAACTGTTAAGACTATAAAACATAATTCTCTTCTTCGTTTTCTTTATCTTCCAAAAATAGAGGTTGGAATTGGTGTTTATTGTTTCCGCAATCTCATCAATCCCGCTCGAATCACAGTTTTCGCCGTCGGGGTTTACTTCAGGTTGTTTTGCTCGATCGGATCGGAATCACTATTTCCGATTGGGGTTTACTTCAGGTTGTTTCTCTCAATCGGATCGGAATCACTGTTTTCAAAGTAGGGATTTGTCTAGCAATCTGGACTACTGGTATTGTTTTTTGTGTTGCCAAGCTAATGAAGGATACAGTAGTACTCTTCAAGTAATAGTAAGTAATAGTGGCTCGCCAGTTTCGTTTTTATTCAAATCAATAGGGTTCTTCACCTTTGGTTATATCTACTCAAGCTTTTTTCTACTTCTCCATTAGTACTTAATTCGTTAATGTATTTTGTTTATGCTAAATAGGTTTGCGTATGTTTTTTTGTACTTATCCATGAGTACCTAATAGGTATAATCTATTTTGTGTTACTCATTTTCCACATTTTTCTAAACAGGTGGTTTCTCAGTTTTCTATTGTTTTTTACTGCTTTGACATCAACCATTTGATGAGCTGATGCGCCATTTTAAATTGGTAGAGAAGACTGCAACCATATTGATGTTGAGCCCCGTGAGGACATGACAGTTTCATTGATGTGTAGCTTAGCAGTTATTCACTTAGTTTCTGAAATTTCTTGACTTAATTGGTTTGGTTTCTTCAGGGATTAAGCACATGAGTTTTGGGCTGAAAGGTGAATAAGCTATGCCCTTGAATACTTGATTGTGCTTTGTATATCACTCTGATTGTGGAATTGTGCCTGCTTATTTACTTTAATGTTGCAGGTAAGACTATCAATTAGGGCATGAATTCAGCACAGTGGTACTCCTTGATTAATAGACTTAGTGGACTGAACCAATCGACCAAGTGATTAACTTAGCTTTACCCCTTCAGGTAGTCTCTCTTCCTGTCCCTGCTCGGATCTTCAATCCTTGTACCATCTATGAATTTTCCTATGTGTTTCATGCTTTTAATTAACTCTGACTTGGTCAGCTTGACAATTTCATGAAAGTGTAGATTATTTAACACCCAAAGCTTTGAGATTCAGGTTATTAATTCCAAAATCTGTTTGCGTTTCACATAAGCACCTTGCTCCCTGAAGTAATACAACATTGTTTATGATCCTGTAATGTTAATATGAGTTTCAAGGTTTCTTTGTTTGGGTTTAATAATGGAGTATTATCTTTTCACTTTACTTACGGTATCAACTTTGACTAATTTTTCTATATTTCTTTGCAGCTATGGCTACCACTGGACAAAAAATACCGATTTAGGAAGGTAAGGTAAAATATTCCCTGTTAGTTCACGCCTTTTAGAACAGAGAATCGTCACACAGAGAAGGTTGGTGAGGTTGATGAAGCACATTTAAGTGCAATCAATAATGTTTTGATTATTTTTCTTTTTCTGGTCGGGCCTTTAGGAACGGGCAATACCTAGTCCTATATATTATATCATTTGATAATACTCATGTTTATCACTCCAATGTGTAAAAATATATATTCAACGACAACATGAATAGTTAGCTAGATTATTGATGTATATCGTAGGCGATATTCATTGTTGTTAAACCATACATCCACTATCTTATGATTTGTTTTCAATGTTTGCTGGTTTTAGCGTCGCTGGTATCGGTTCAGGGTATCGAAGGACCCACTGGCCGGTGATTCTGGACAGTTGATGATATAACACTTTGTAGCTGTTTTCTGGGCACTTCATACCTCTAGATGTAATAGTTTTTGAACTTTGAAACACAAGCTACTTGTTTTGTTAACTTAATACTGTTTTGATTTGTACACTCTTGAATTAGATTGACCTACTGGACGATCACTAACACGGCTAAGGACACAAACTTGTTTTTATGCAGTATTATTTTGGTTTGTGTGATGTAAAAAATCCCACTGTTGAAGGTTTGATCTTGAATTTCAGCACAGTTGTGCATATATGTTTGAGTAGTGTTTAGATTTTGGGTGCTGGGGTTGATTTTGGATTTCAGCACATATTTGCATATATGTAAAAATCTCTATATGTAAAAATCTCCATTTTTTTATTTGGTCGTGATACAGGCGACAAACATGTGTGACGCCAGGAAGATGTAATAGTGAGAAACATATCTACTGGTGACAAATATTTTTGTCACTTATCTACATAAACTACTAAATTTACTTGTCGGTAGTTGTACTAGCGTCAGAAAAGGTTTGTTGTTAGATTTAAACTGTCGACAAAAATTGATGTCGCCTTTTTTTTCTTTCTGTCGACATACTTGAGGTTTGTCGGCTTTAATACTAACGACCGAGTTGTAGTGACCATTTTGCGTCAAAAAATAATTTGTTGATAGAATTTCTACAGACATATTTGGCCTTTCTAGCGACAATTTTTTATGTCAACGGAGGTAGGATTTCTTGTAGTGTGTGTCAAACTGATCTTCCATTATCATTATGGGGCCACACTCTATTGTGTGCAGCTTTCACCATTAATCGTGTTCCATCTAAATTGGTCATGAAGACTCCATATGAGATGTGGAGTGGGAGGCGTCCCACAGTGTCCTTCATGAGGATTTGGGGCTGCGATGTATATGTAAAACGTTTTCAAACAGACAAGCTCGGGCTTAAGTCGGATAATTGTAAGTTTGTGGGATACCCTAAGGAAACTAAGGGATATTACTTCTACAATCCAACTGAGGACAAAGTCTTTGTTGCCTGGTCCGGCGTGTTACAAGAAAGAGATTTTGACTCTAAAGAAGAAAGTGGGAGGACTGTAGAACTTGAAGAAGTTCAAGATCCACAAACTACTGATCCTACTATGGAACATGAAAATGAACCACAAAACGTTGTGGAGCATCCTGTTCAAGTAACACAAGAACTTCGTAGGTCGAGTAGAGTGCGCCAGGAGACAGAGAGGTATGGACTTCTCGTGACTGAGCCTGGTGACACGTTGCTCATGGATGATGAGCCTACTACCTATGGAGATGCCATGAAAGGGCCGGACTCTCAGAAGTGGCTTACAACCATGAGATCCGATGTGGAATCCATGTATGCCAACAAAGTATGGACTTTGGTGGAATCACCCCAAGGGGTGTGGCCCATAGGGTACGAGTGCCTCTTCAAGAAGAAGACCGACATGGATGGTTATGTGATTACGCATAAGGAACGGTTCGTGGAAAAAGGATTCCGACAGAATCATGATATGGACTATGATGAAACCTTTTCACCAGTCACGATGACGAAATCCATTCAAATCCGACTTGCTATTGCAGCTTATTATGACTATGATTGGATGTCAAAACAGAGCTTCTTAATGGAAACCTCCTAGAGGATGTGTACATGCCACAACCTAACGGTTTTTTATATCCTGAGCATGCAAATAAAGTTTGTAAGTTGAAACGATCCATTTATGGATTGAAGCATGCTTCTAGGAGTGGGAATCGACGTTTTGATAAAGCGGTCAAAGAGTTTGTGTCTACAAGAAGGTTAGTGGGAGCTCTATTGTATTTCTGGTCTTGTATGTGGATGACATACTACTCAATGGAAACGACATTCCTAGGTTGCAATATGTGAAGGATTGGCTAGGAAAGTGTTTCTCAATGAAGGACATAGGGGATGCAGCTTATATACTTGGTATCAAGATCTATATAGATAGATCGAGGAAGCTGCTAGGCCTAAGTCA
Organism: Linanthus parryae; assembly: GCA_023055425.1. Classification (NCBI taxonomy): domain Eukaryota; kingdom Viridiplantae; phylum Streptophyta; class Magnoliopsida; order Ericales; family Polemoniaceae; genus Linanthus; species Linanthus parryae. Next base: position 45,502,309 of record JALGPY010000009.1, read on the forward strand.
AAGCAAATATATAGACAAGGTGTTGAATCGGTTCAACATGCAAGATTCCAATAAGGGATTCTTGCCCATGTCGTATGGAATCACTCTTTCGAAGAATGATTGTCCTTCTAATGAGATTGAGAAGTACCATAGGAGTCAGGTTCCCTATGCTTTGGCCATAGGGTCCATCATGTACGCCATTTTGTGTACTAGACCAGATGTGTCATACACGTTGAGTATGACAAGCAGATACCAGTTTAATCCAGGTGCGAGTCACTGGATAGCGGTCAAGAACATCCTCAAGTACTTGAGAAGAACTAAGGATGCATTCATGATCTATGGAGGGGATGAAGAGTTTCGTGTAAGGGGTTACACGGATGCAATTTTCCAAACCGATAGAGTTGATTTTAGATCGGAGTCGGGATTTGTGTATTGCCTGAATGGAAGAACTGTGAGCTAGAAGAGATCCAAGCAAGAGACGGTTGCTGATTCTAAAACTGAGGCTTAGTACATTTTTGCGAGTGGCGCAGCAAAGGAAGTTTTGTGGATGAAGAAGTTCATTACTGAGCTTGGTGTAGTTCCTAGCATTGTGGATCCGATAAAGTTCTAGTGTGACAACACTGGAGCGATCACACAATCAAAGGAACCCAGGTCACACCATAAATCCAAACACGTGCTCAAAGGTTCTATATTATTCGAGATATCATCGATCGAGGACATGTGAAGATATGCAAGATTCCTACAGATGAGAATCTGTCAGATCCCCTCACAAAGCCGCTTGTTCACCGCAAGCATGAAGGGCACACTAGATCTATTGGCATACGAGATGCACCCGATTGGCTCTAGTTAAAGTGAGAGACTGTTGGAATAGATTCCCTAGAGGTAATCTTATTTAGTATGAACATTAATTTTGGATAAAATATTCATTGTATTATTTATGGAGATATTTAATATAATGAAGTCCTTATATTGCAAATGTGTTGTTTATCTTAAATATCCCTAGTCGATTATACTGATTAATGGGACAATCAACTATAGACAAGTATGTGGGTAGATTGATATGGAGATATCAAGTCTAGCACATGGGTATGCATTAGGAGTAATGGCATACTGGATTGACCCACAACGAGAAGGCTACATACAAGTTATGTAAAGTCACAAGTGCTTCTCGTAGTGACAACGGTATTGTCATCCTTAGACTTGAAGTCACTAGATCCTCTAGTTGTAGAGTATTGTGTTTTGATATCGTCAAGCGCTACACTGTAACTGGGTAGTAATAAAGGCGCATATCGGACACAATATTAGTCCATACGAATGGAGTTGATGTGGATTCAAATAAGTTTAATGATATTGAGGAAATATCTCCTCATGCTCATAGAAGAAAAATATCATATCAAAGCTAATATTGCATAGATAAATGTTAAAGAGATAAATGCCTAAGTATATTTCAATGATAATATGACCATGTAAAGTAAAGTAAGCAAATAGTACACAATAAGGACAATATAATTTTATCTTGGGCAAACCTTTTTCTGGGAGATGACCTCAATGTGAAACCTGAGGAACGATGAAAATATTAGATTCCTGAACAAACTAGTTCTAGACAGTTATATAAAGGCCCAAAGCCTTCTAAAAATTTTACAACGATGTAAAATAAGATAAATAAATATAACTTGCACTGCCTAGCTTCTAGAATCCTGAGCAATCCGACGAGGTAATCAAAGACTCAAAGTGGATATAAAGTCTAGTATACGACAACAAGCAAACGAGTATGAGTTTGTCTACTAATCTAATCCAATAAATATCACATTGAATTACTACTAAATAAGTAGATCTTGTATATTCTACTTTTTTATGATTCTCATTAGGATACTCAAAAGATAGATTTCTTAAAAGTAAGACCAACCCTGCGAAGCGTTTTCGTGAATATAAGAGGTTATCCAGATGAGTTGAAAGTTGTAGGAGAAAGAGAGTTCTGGTAGTATGGCCAAGCTTGTGGCTGGAAATTCTTTCCCGAGCTTAGCTCGATAGGCCATTTTCAATTTCTGATACTTGGACTATGAGTGCGAAGCAATGGAGATGGTAAACGAGCAAGTAATTTACCTAATTCAAAAAAAATGTATTCATCGTAGAGACCATTCCGAAGGCCTTGAAGTGACCGCCTTTGACCGAACCTTATAAGTTTCATGAAGTTTTGATGAGGGATACAATTGAAGAAGAGGTCGGTGAGTTTTGTTTCAAAGTTGTTCCGAGCGCTAGTGGAGGAGAGTTAAGAATAATAGACACTAGAAGATCACTCACAAATTTCTTCTACCATAGGCGAGGTGGTTAACTAAGTGGCTTGAAGCATGGGTTTTGGGAATTTCTTCGAATAAATAAATTGACACCTTCGCAATGGCATCATGCCATTACAAGGCTTATTGACATTCCCACCCGAATCTACATGAAATTTAGGTTGAGATTTGAAGTGGGTAGTCAAAGGGCAGCCGTGGATAACTATTTTCTTATACACATCGCTTCAAAGTCGACTTATTTTTTTTATTTATTTTAGAAAAAAGAAACATGCCAGCCCCACTTCCTCGTGTTTTCAACAAAGTTATTGACCCATTCAAAGTAACTAAAGCCAAACCACCAAGTATTGAGACAGATAAATGATTTTTTGAAGGTGTTGACTTTGAGCACCGTAGAGACAGGTGTGAGCAGCAGCCCGCCTAGAGATGTACCACCCATGACCATTGAAGCTGAGATGAACGCGTTGAGAGAGCGTAATGTCAGTGAGTCTGAAAGACTCAAAAGAAAGATGATAGATAGTCCAGACACAGTATGAGTAATCAGATACAACTTGGTAGAGAATTTGGGAAATAACTCGCTGGGCACAGTTGTTGGGTAAAATCATGAGATTGAGCTTGACCCAGCTAAATTTGATGAGTTTCATTACTCCAGTGGTTATGGTGAGACAAAGAGATAAGCCTTGAGTGCTGGGTCATCTTTTTGATATCTGAATTCATTGAGGAAAATTAAATGCATAAGTGTGGGGGAGGGGGGGCTTTGAGACTCAGGCTAGCCAAGTGAGTGTCATTTCACTAACAATTCGCATGTAGATTAGCGTGTGGTGTCTTGTATTGTGAGCAAGTTATGTGCCTTGTGTCGTATTTTAATATATTACTGTATTGTGATATGTCTAGTTAGTAGAATTTAGTAGTTTTGTTACTTACTGTTGGAATTGTACCCTAGAGACAATCAATATATGGTGACAATTAGATGGACTTGCTATTCATTACGTTATCGATATGGAGACATGTTAACATGAATGAATCCTTAGAATATAAAATTTATATTCTTAAATATCCCTAGCCGAGTACTATAGTTAATTAGGACTACTGTATCGCATCGAGACTAGTATGCGGGTAGATTGATATGGAATATCAAGTGAAACACATGGGTACGCATTAGGAGTAATGGCGTACTGGATTGACCCGCCATGAGAAGGCTACATGGGAGTTATGTGAATGTCACAAGCGCTTCTCATAGTGACAATGGTGTTGTGATCCTTCGACTTGAAGTCACTAGATACTCTAGTTGTGAATTATTACTTTTTGATATCTTCAAACGTTATACCATAACTAGGTAACTATAAAGACGATAATTGGACATGATATGAAGCAAGCTGAGAGGTGGTAGTATTGTAGATATGATTTGTCCCTCCCACATAACGGGAGGGAATATCCACGACCACTTGATGAGTGATACTTAGGGAAACGCATGGTCATGCTCATATAAATTAATATGAGATACTGATGTTATTTGTTTATCTAAATCTACTCACAAATCGAGAAAATATGGATTGAATATACAAGTGTGACACTCCATGCCTTGTGTCCAATCTGGATAGATGAGACAAAGGGATTATACAACACAATAACATTGGTCAGAAAGGTTAGTCAGACCACTGACATTCCTATTACTTGGGAGCATTGATGTAATGCGAGATAACCCTCGATGTTTGTAATAATTTTTATAACTGCCAACGTAATTAGGAACCTACTGGGTCACTAAATAATAGATCAAGCTGGGATTATTGCTAATTATCTGGACTAAATAGCAATAATGAATTAATTGGACTAAAGTGTAAATCGTGCTCATCAGTTGGACTGAAGAGAAATTGTGGACTAGAATGCTAACTAGTCCCACATTGTTGGATTTATGGGCAAGGATGAATATCTCTAGCTATAAATAGGATTTATGAAAATTCAGTCTAGATTCATTCCTACTCTACACAGTACACAACAGAGCTAGAGAGAAAAGGGTGAAAATGAGTTTTCACCCCTAGGGTTTCGACCAAGGTGTAGCCGTCCCCTCTAGGAGTCGTTTGCCTCCTCATGCCGCCCCATGGAGCTCACAACAAGAGTTGGTTTCCCCTCTCTCCCTCCGTGCCACGTTGATGGATGTGAACCAGCCTGCGCAAGTCCAATTCAACATCTTCTATGACAAGATCCTCCTTCTTCTCAAGATTTCTACCACCTTGGAGAAGAAGTTTAGCTGAGGTCTATTCGTAATGATACCGTAGAGACGTCGTTCTTTTGATCTGCGTATGTGATCGCCCCAGTCTGATATGGCTGAGGTAACCTTTCTCCTTCATCATGTTATGATGCTTCACCTGCAATTCATGGAGGGTTTTGAGCAGAATAATTTTTGCATTTCCGCTGCGTAACCTGCATTAAAAACCTACAGTGGTATCGCAGCCACATGTCGATAGTGCGTAACGTGAGTTACGTGGTTATCTGTTTTATCGGTTTACACAGTTCTGTCAATTTTGGCGTAAAAACTAGTATTCGTATTATGATAAAATTTGAATATGATTCAATAGAGAATTAGCTAATTTTACATATGATGTGAAATTAGTGAATTTCATATACATATGATGTATAAAATTTTTGATGAAAAACCAGGGTTTTGCATAATGTTGGAAGAAAAGGCGTTTTCTGTCTCACATAGGGTTCGGGTACAAGGGGAAAGGAGAAAAAAATTGATTTTTCTACCCTAAGGTGTTCGGCCAAGGTGACCGAACACCCCTAAAGATTCAGCCAGCAGCTCGTCCGCCACCCTCTCCATGCACCGGACGTGACAAACCGGTCAGACCGGGTCGGCCAGCTGACCGTTTTGATCGGGTTGGCTGCTCCGATCGGTTTAACCTGGTTCAGTGGGTCAAAACAGTTTGGCCAGTTTGACTAGCGCGTCTGTTTTGACCATTTTGACCCTATCATCTCAATTTAATTAAAAATTGACCAAGAGTGTTAAAATTGGATTTTAACTTTATTATGTGATTTATCGTATGGTGGTTGGATGTGGCCCTAGTTGAGTTGTTGTTTAAATTTTGTTGTTTTGTTTTGTTATTGACCTAATTGTAGGGTTTTGATAACGGATACGGAGCGGAATAAACAGTAATTAATCCGTTCAAGACCTCCAAGGATCACAGGAAGAGACATTATAACGATAGTAAGGGATTAGTGTCCAAGTACCTTTTGGATTTCCTTTGATGACTTCACACATGAAATTGTATTCACGTCTCTATGGCTAGTCCACTCCTAGGATTTAAACCATATCCTTCAAGCCTTTGATTTGGCTAGGATTGAAGGAAGAAGAGGAAGAAGATCACAATCACGCAAAACGGAGCAAAGAGGTGGGCGGCACCTCTTGTGGCTAACGGGGTAGGGGCGGTCCCAAGGAGGGTTTCGGCCTCCTTTGGGATTGGCTGTCTCTCCTTGCTTTTCTCTCCCACTCAATGTGTTATGGGAATTAGTTAGTGGGAAGGAAGCTAGGAGTGTCTTTATATAGTCCAACAACTCTTTGTTGACAGCAAAAAAGCCCCTATCCTAATCTTGTCCATACACGGATTAGTCCAACTAGAAAATTAATCCTACTAAGTTTGCAAGTAGTTGCATATTGATCCTTCTAATTAATTAATAATATTAATTACTTCCCTGGTCCGGTCTAATCCATAGGGAGTGTGACCCCATAGGTTTCTACTTAGTTGGTAGTAATAATTTACTAACATGGAGCGGCCTCTAGCAAGAAATCCATGCTACCCAACTAATAGAAATAGTCATCTAACATACCTTGTGCAAGTATTGTCTCATCCCTTTGTCTCTATATCCGGATTGGACACGAGACATACAAGTCACACTCGTATATCAAATCCATAGTTTCTCGATCATGGGAATAGTCTCATCCATGCAGATAACATCAATATCCTATATTGATTTATCTGAGTCTTTCCAAACATTATATGAGCACCATCCCTCGAGAGGCCATTGATATTTACTCTCCTTATGTGGGAGGGACAAATCCTATCTACATCACTACCATCTCTAAGCTTGCTTCTTTATTGCATCTGACTAACGTCTTTATTACTACCAAATTACGGTGTAGCATTTGACGATGTCAAAACAAAATAATCCACAACTAGAGGATCTAGTGACTTCAAGTCTAAGGATGACAATATTGTCGTCACTACGAGAAGCACTTATGACCTTACATAACTTGTATGTACATTTTTGTTATGGGTCAATCCAGCATGCTATTACTCCTAATGCATACCCATGTATTGGATCATGATATCTCCATATCAATCCTACCCCATACTAGTCTATAGTTGATCTTCATGTTATCAATATAATAAACTAGGGATATTTAAGATAAACAACATAATTACAATATAAGGACTTCATTATATTAAATATCTGCATAAATAATATAATGAATGTCTCTAGCCAAAAAGACTATTCATACTAAAAAGATTGCCTCTAGGGAACATATTCCAACACTAATGAATGTAATTAATTTTACAGTCTGCATGTCGTCTTCTCCCTCGCTTGTGAGGTTCTTCTATTTAGTTCATAGATTTTATCTAGAAGTAGATAGATAGAATATAGTCAAGTCATGAAGAAATATATCAAAGAATAAAATACCACAAGACAATGGAGACCCACAAGCTAGGACGCATGGACTAAAGACGGAGGCACATGGAGATGAGCTTGCTGTTTTAGGGATTATAGATATTCTCATTGGCTTCGGAATATCTTAGTCTTATGGGACACATCCAAACCACGTTTATTTATTGTTTATTTATCTTGTTTTATTTTGATGTATGGTTGATGCATGCAAATTGATAACAAGATAGTTATAAAACAGTTTGGATATTTAACTTGGACTTTTAGGGATTCAAAATAACTAGATCAGTTGATACGATCAACGAATAAAGTAACAGAAAATCCCTCCAAAAAATATTTAGTTATTGCCTTCTTTTGCGTGGCACTCGTTATGTGATTGACTAATTAAGTGTGCTTGCCAAAGCAGGGCACCTTTATTTCTCGAAAGTGTGGCGCGATTGCATAAGCAAGTAATATGCAACTTCTACCTAAAATGTCTAACTTAACCGAGCTACTTCAATAGGATAGAAAGCTTAGAGACAAGGCAATTATGATTATCTATGAGATGGATAAATAAGGAGTTATTTTCCCAATTGAACCAAGAATTTCATAGGATTCGATTGAAAGGTGTTCCTACCTAAATAAATCTTTTGGGTGACTTGCCAAAGCATGCTCAAGAGGAGGTGAAATATGGATCTTGGCCCACTAGAAAATATAAATGATATTTTCCGCATTGAAAGTTAGTAATGTAGACTAAATACAGGACCAAAATACTCTAGAAGGGGGGGGGGGAGGGTTGAATAGAGTATAATTTTTTTTTGCTAAACACTAATTTTAACTAAGTAAATATGTGAGAAACTCAAATCTCAAGGCCTTGAGATTTTAGAAAAGTAGTCAAAAACTTTCTAAGGCAAAACAGAAAGCTTCAAGGCCTTGAACTACCACCAGTTCTGAACAGTTTGTAAACCCTAGTTTTATTTGAGTTGCTTGCAACAGAAAATAAAAACTGTAAAGTAAAGAACACAATGCCATTTACAGAGTTCAGTCCCAATGGACCTAATCCCTGCCTGAGGGATCTAATCCCACCAGGATTGGGCAAATACTTCTTATTACTCACACATAAACAGCCCTAGATCTCCAAGCCTAAGTGAATTCCCTTACACCTATACAGCTTGTGGTTCCAAACCTATCTAGTACCAGCTACTAACTGTTGAGCTAACAAGAACCTCTTGTTGTTCACTTGAACAACCAACCACTATGTTTAGTGAGGTTTTAGATATACAAAAGATAAGCAGATTACAAAAAAGAAGAAGAACACATTAGAGAAATAAGCTTGTGAATGCCTGGATGTGTTCTTCAGGAAACTGGAATGATTGATCTTCTGAAAGATGTAATTGAAGCCTGAATGTATGTGTGTTTGAATGTCTGATCATCCACGAATTTTCCACACCTCTCTCAGTTCTCTACAAGCTTCTATCTCTTTAAAAATTCAAACCAGTCTTTTATCCACTCTCTGCAACTGAATGAGAGATTTTAGGATCTCACTACAAATCCTCATCCTTTCTAACTAAAATTTGAAACAGCTCTGAGTAGATATCCGTTGGAGTTTGTTGAGATTGCATTTTCACGTTTAAGAAACCTGAAACAACATTAAAACACATCAACAACAAAATCTAGAAATATAACAGTACTAAGTCTGTTTGGATTTCCAGTTTCTGAATAAAAACAGGATGAGTGAATAAAACAATAATCTGATTAACTACTCAAACATATGATAAACTTGTTTAAGACTTTTAGAAGTCATTAAACAATCAAAATAATAAATATCAAACCCTGCAAGAAAAATCAAATTAATTCTGTAAAACTGTCAGCAGCTCAAGGCACATCTCAAGGCCTTGAAGCTCTGAACATGCTTTCACAGTCTTTCAATGTTGAGACCATAAATCTTTGATTCTCTCTGATCAGGATATCTGCAATTGTGTTAGATATATAAAGAATATATAACATAAATATTTGCAGAAAATCTCTGATCATAATCATCAATATATACAATCTGCAACACAAGATTATGAGAACATACATTATAATAAATCAACTCTCAAGGCTTTGAAGCTCTGATCACTATCTCAAGGCCTTGGAGCCTTAGAAATACTTTGTCTTTGTCTTTCATCACTCAAAACAGTTACTTCTCAAAACACACTTAGAAGTCTTTGAGTCAACAATCTCCCCCTTGATGAAAGACAAAACTCATAATCTTGTGTAAATATCCCTGCAACTCCTTGTAAGAATTAGATATCAACATTTTTCAGAAACAATAAACAATAATACCAGTCAAACCACATTAACAAAAATAACCAGCAGTCACAGATTAAAAATAATCACAGAACAAAATTGATTAACACAAAAACTCAAAATATTATTAGCTAAAATGATCCAAACACTAACTTATCCAAACACTGAAGATAACACATAATTTATCCCCCTTTTTGACTTTCATCAAATAAAGGTGAAGAAATGTTGGATCATTACTCAGAGTCTTAAAAAAACTTAACAAAAATAATTTCCTACTGAATGTCAAAGCCTTGAGAACATAAAAGAAGAAAATAAAAAGACAGAAAGAAAGGATCAAGGCTTTGGTCTTCTCAGATCTTCACTTCTTCTTTGATGTTTGGCCTTTCTCTGAGCCTTCTCCAACCTCTTCATCACTTTCAGCATCTTCAACAGACTGATTCTCTTCTTGTTCAGCATCTACCTCTGCAACAACTTCCTCAATGATCTCATCCACCTTCTTGTTCTTAATCTGCACTGAATCACCCTCTGTAGCTGCATCAACACGTGTGTCTTCACCAGCTTCTTCTTCATCAGTTTGCTCATACAGATCCTTTGAAGTGAGCACCACTGGAATAGGATTATTTTTCTTATTCAAGAATTCACCTAGCCTTTCATCTGAGTCAACACTGGTGTCATGACTAGTAGCAGAAGGAATATTTTCCAAGTTCAAAGCTTTGATGACAACATCCAGTTTTCCATTCATCACATTCATCAAACCCTTGAACTGATTAAACTCAGAAGATAGATCAAATATCCTTTTGTCTAAGATCTTCAATCTCAACCTGCTGATCTTCAAACTTCTCAACCAACAGAGAGTAATCCCCATTTGCTTGTCCCCTTGCTGTTGTAGCCCCCTTAGGTTTAACAAACTCTTTCTCTTCAAGCTCAGCTTTTGATAACTCTGAATAGAACTTCCAATGACCTTTCCCTGTCTAAACCACTCCAATCCTCTGTAAAGCAGTCTCATCAATTAACCCAAAACCAGTTATCTTTTCCTCTCCTTTCACAGGTACCTCAAAATTCTCAAAGAAAAGAGGTAATAGGTTGGCATAGGGAAGAGGATGGTTTCTGGTTCTAGTAGCACAGTAGATCATATGCTCCATAACTACTGTTGGCAAGTCAATCTCAAACCCTTTACATATCAGATACATCAGGATAAGAACTTTATCAGTAACCAACTCTCTTGAATTTTCCCTAGGAACAATACTTCTCATTAGAATTGTAAACAAAATCTTAGCTTCACAGTTGAGCACAGAGTGTGTCAACTGTTTGGGACCAGAGGGAACACCATCAATGAAGAACATAGCTTTGGCCTTTTATAGACACTCTCTCCTATCAGGATGATTACCAACATTATACTTCTTAGGAATGCCCAAGAATTTGGTAAAAGTCCTATGATCTAGCCTTAAGTTTATCCCAACCACCTTAGAGGTTAACACCAATTTATCTTCCCCTTATTGAACCAGATTCAGATAAAGCAACCTAGTTAACCTAGGATAAGCTTTTGAACTTGGATTTAACACCTTCCAAACTGCAGTATCCCTTAACTTCCTCATACAGTCAATATCCAGTTTATCTAATTACTCTTCTGAAATCATACTACAAAAAGAAACCTTAGAAGAAGCATACCCTTGCATCCAAACTGTCCTAACTTAAGAACTAACAAACCAATCTGAAGGAAGTACATTTTTACCTTGATAACCCTTTTTGGTTGCAGCAGCAACTTGCTCAACCCTTGATTTCTTCTCAGTAGGTTTCTCATTCTCTTGTTCTCCTTCAGTGGACTTCTTCTTGCTTTCCTGAGCAGATTTTCCCTTTTCTTCTTCACCAGCCTTTTTCTTCTCTCCCCCTTTCTTCTTGTCTTACCTAGGTTGATCACCACCCTGAGTCTCTGTCTCCTTCTGTGGATCAATACTTGAACCTTCATCTCCCTTTTATGTTCTGATCTTCTTTGCAGGAGGAGTGTCCTCATGCAAACTTTGAGTGTTCTCTAAATCCGAATCAGAGATCACAATCTTCTCCTTCTTGTTTGCCCTCTTCTTAGATCTGTCAGAAGACTTTCCCTGTTGTTGAATCCTGGCTAATTTGCGCTCCATTGTGGGTTTAGGGTTTTGAGAGGAAAATGAGATTGAGAGAAATAGAGAGAGAGCAGAGAGATGTAGATAATTGAGAGAGAATGAAGAAGAATAATCCTTGAATTTCAGCATAACTAGGTTGAAAGAATGAGTTATAATAGGACTCTACTGAAATCAACATGCAAAACGAATCTTTAAAAATATTTTTAGATATCTTAGAAAATTCTCTGAGTAATTCAAATATTATACAATTATCTAAAGAGATAGGATATAATATTTGATGATCCATTTTTTTAAAAAAAAATTACAGATGTTTCAAGACCTAGGAGAACAATATCAAGGCCTTGAGTTTATCTGCAGTCTTAGAAATTTCAAAGCTTTGAACTATACTTTCAAGGATTTGGAAAGTATAATCTCAAGGCTTTGAGATTTCAACACATAAACACAAGTAAGTGCTAATACTCCCCCTAAACCAATGCATCCTTGTTTAACATACCCATTTCAAGCCTTAGGGATGAAAAACCTATCATCTGGCAGAGGTTTAGTGAAAATATCAGCAATCTGCATTGAAGTGGAAATAAAAGATAGAACAACATCACCTTGTTCTTCATGATCTCTAAGAAAGTGATGTCTCACATCTATGTGCTTGGTTCTTGAGTGCTGTATTGGATTCTTAGAGATTGAAATAGCACTTGTGTTGTCACAATGAATAGGCAAATTTCTGAAATTATAGCCAAGATCTCTAAGTTGCTGTGCAATCCATAACACTAGTGAACCGCAAGCTCCAGCTGCAATGTATTCAGCTTCTGCAGTTGATAATGCTACAAAATTTTGCTTCTTAAGATGCCAACTGATCAGTGAAGACCCAAGAAATTGGCAGCATCCTGAAGTACTCTTCCTATCCACTTTATCCTGCAAAAACTGCATCTGAATAGCCACTCAACATAATATTATATCTCCTTGGATACCAAAGCCCCAAGTTTTTGGTTCCATTCAAATATCTAAAAATTCTTTTGACAAAAGTTAAATGACTTTCCTTAGGATCTGCTTGAAATCTTGCACACATGCAAACACTAAACATAATATCAGGTCTACTACAGTTAAATACAAAAGTGATCCAATCATACCTCTATATTCCTTTTGATTTACACTCTTACCATTTGAATCCTTGTCTAATGAGAGTGATGAACTCATAGGAGTTTTAAGTACCTTGGACTGTGTCATATTGTACTTGTTCAATAAGTCCTTGGTATACTTTCCTTGATGTACAAATATCCCTTTTCTCATTTGTAAAATATGAAGTCCAAGAAAGAAATTCAGTTCTCCCATTAAGCTCATCTCAAACTCCCTGCACATCAGACTAGAGAACTCTTTCAAAAGAGCATCATTAGTGGCACCAAACAAAATATCATCCACATAGATCTGAACTACTAACAAATCACTTTCATGATGTTTAATAAAAAGAGTTTTATCTACTAGACCTCTCCTGAAATTATTGTCAAGTAAAAATTTTGAAAGTCTATCATACCAAGCCCTTGGAGCTTGTTTTAAACCATAAGAGCTTTGTCTAATTTGTAAACATGATCAGAGAAATTTTCATCTTCAAAACCAGGAGGTTGTGCTACAAAAACATCTTCTTGTAAATAACCATTCAGAAAAGCACATTTGACATCCATTTGATAAAGCTTTATGAGATTGTGAGATGCAAATGCAAGAAGTATTCTAATAGCTTCTAACCTGGCAACATGAGCAAATTTCTCCTCATAGTCTGTACCTTCTTCCTGATTGTATCCTTGTGCCACAATTCTGGCTTTGTTCCTTACCACTTTGCCATTCTCATCAAGCTTATTTCTGAACACTCATCTGGTTCCTATAAGTGACTTCTCTTTTGGTCTGGGAACCAGATTCCATACCTTGTTTCTTTCAAATTCATTCAGCTCACTTTGCATTACAATGATCCAGTCTGCATCTTCCATTGCTTCCTTATTATTCTTAGGCTCAATCAATGATACAAAGGCACTAAAAGCACAAAAGTTCTTCAACTGTCCTCTTGTCTGAGTTCCAGTTGTTGGATCTGATATGATATTGCCAGCTGGATGATCTGCAAGATACTTAAACTTCTTCCTTGGTATCCATGAATATGTTCCTTCAAGGCTTTGAGTTCTTGAAATAGTAGAGGGAGCATCATAGAAAGTTTCAGTTTCAGTCTCAAGGCTTTGAGATTTTGGCTCTGCAGGGAGTTCAAGGCCTTGAGATTCTACTGATTGATTCTGCACTTTAGTTTTGCCTTTGACCTCTTTCACGGCATCATCATCAGACTCATGCTTGTTCAAATTTAGATCTGCAAAACTTTCACTCAGAGAATCCTTAGTACTTTCATCAAAAAACGCATGAATACTCTCTTCCACAATCTTGGTTGTTCTATTATAAATTCTATAAGCTTTGCTAGTTTGAGAATAACCAAGAAATACACCTTCATCACTTCTAGCATCAAACTTACCAAGATTGTCTCTACCATTATTATGCACAAAACAGTTACAACCAAAATGTTTGAAATAAGAGACACTAGGCTCCTACCTTTAAACAGTTCATAAGGAGTCTTTTTCAAAATAGGTCTAATCAAACATATATTCAGCACATAATTGGCAGTATTAATAGCTTCTGCCCACAAGAACTTTGGCAAATGACTTTCAAGTAGCATGGTTCTAGACATATCCTCAAGTGTCATATTTTTCCTTTCAAGTACTCCATTTTGCTGTGGAGTTCTAGGTGCAGTAAAGTTGTGTGATATGCTTTGCACAAAAATAAATCAAAGTCAAGTTGATCAAATTCCATACCATGATCACTTCTAATAGATGCAATAGGCAAATTTTTCATGGTTTGAAGCTCTTTGCACAGTCTAGAAAATTCAAATAAAGCTTCAGTTTTGTCTCTAATAAACATCACCCATGTAAATCTAGAATAATCATCTACTATAACAAGAATATACCTCTTACCTTTTGGGGTCTGAACTCTCATAGGACCACACAAGTCCATATGCAACAGTTCTAAAGGTCTAGAAGTACTTACACAGTTCTTTGGCTTGAATGAGCTTCTTGTTTGTTTACCTTGTACACATGCCTTGCATACCTCATCATCTGATTTTTTTTGTGATGGTAATACTCTTACCAAATCCTTTGAGATGAGTTTATTCAAGGTGTGTATGCTAATATTCCAAGCTTTCTATGCCAAATCTTTGAATCTTCCTTCAAGGCCTAGAGGCATTTTAACTTGTCACCTGCAATACTATTAGTACTCATAGCATACAGATTATATGATCTTGGAGCAGTGAGTATGCAATCTCCAAATTTCTCATCTTGCACCACACATTTCTCCTTGTCAAATATAGCTTTATAACCTTTATCACATAACTGAGAGATACTAAGCAGATTATATTTAAGTCCATCCACAAGATTAACATCAGAGATAGAGTTGGTAGAACCATTACCAATACTACCTATACCAATAATATTGCATTTTGCTTTGTCACCAAGTGTAATTGTTCCTCCATATTTTTCTGTGAGCTCAGTACAGAAAGATTTCTTTCCACTCATATGTCTGGAACAGCCACTGTCTAATATCCATTTCTGATCTTCCAAGGCCTTGGTGACATCCTGCGTCATACTCAGAATCAGCCATGTTTGGTGGTCTAATTCCTTTTGGAACCCAAATCTGTCTAACATGTCCCTTAAGCTGATAAGGATAAGTATTCCTCATAATGTGAGGTTCTGATCTTCTGAAGGGACAATTTAATCTGATATGACCAATTTTTCCACAGTAATGACACTTTGGAGAATGGCTGCTACCAGATTTGACAAAAGTAGTTTGGCTTTTCTTTGGAAAATTTGGATTATAGCCAATCCCACTTTTATGCATTGATTTCAGTCTTCCTCCAAGAATAAGATTTAGGTTATGTTCAAAGAACATATTTGTTGTTCTAAATCCTCAGAGTGATTCTTTAGATTAGCATATCTTTCAGTTAGAAGAGTGTTTTGATCAACAATCTCTTTTATATGTGCCTTCAAGGCTTTGAACCTGTTGTCCAAGGCCTTGAAGTCCTTTTCAATTTTTTTCTAAGAAACTTCAACAGTTTTGTTGGAAAAAACTAGGTCCAGGTTTTCTTTTACCTGCTCATGAATGTTAATCTTTAAAGAAGAAATCTCATTTCTATAACTTTCCTCATTTAAAAACATACTCTTGAGAATTTCAGGAAGTACATCAGAAGGACTAGCAAGAATATTTTTTACCATTTCCTCAATATGTTTGTCTGATGACTTTTATTCATCATGTTTAGCCATGAAGCACAAATTTGCTTGATCTTCTTCTATGTCTGAGTCACTTGATGAATCAGAATCACTCCAAGAGGCCATCATGGCTTTCTTCCTTCTGTTGTAACTGTCTTCTTTTGAAAGTTCATGTTCTTCTTCTTTTGTGGACAATCCCTTGCTAAATGATCTGCATCACCACATTCAAAACAATTCATTACTGTAGTTTTATGTAACTCTGATGAAGACTTACCTTTGTAGTCCTTGCTTCTTGAAGGTCTTGATCTCACTCTGTTGTAGTCCCTGTTACGAGGGTTTCTTTTCTTTTTGAGAATCCTGGCCAAGGCTTTGGAGATCAATTCTAAAGCCTCTTCATCATCATGCTCATCTTTAGTCTCAAGGCTTTGAGATTTTTCATTGTATTTAGCCTTGAGTGCTAAGTTCTTGATGTTTTCACTCAGATCACCTTCTATATCTTTCATAGACATTTCATGAGTGAGCAGCTTTCCTTGTAGATCATCTAGCTGAAGAAGACTTAAATCCTGAGCTTCCTCAATAGCAGTTGCCTTTGGATCCCATTTGACTTTTGGTAAGCTCCTCAGAATTTTCCTGACCTTTTCCTCATTTGAAAACATCTTTCCGAATGAATCTAGATTATTCACCACATCAGTGAATCTTTTAAACATCTCCTTGATGGTCTCATCTGAGTTCATCTTGAACAGCTCATATTGCCTCAGAAGTATGTTAATCTTGGTCTGTTTAACCTGACTTGTTCCTTCATATGTCACAACTAGTTTGTCCCATACTTCTTTGGCACTTTTGCAATTTGACACTCTGTTGAACTCATCTGCATTAAGAGCACAATATAACAGATTCATAGCCTTGTAATTTTTTGAAACCTTTTCCAGTTCAGTAACTGAGAGATTTTCCTCAGACTTGATGCATCTAACTCCATCTATGGTTGTGTAATACTCATGATGACCATTTTGAACTATTGACCACAGTTCCATGTCTTGATCTATGATGAACATCTTCATCAATGCCTTCCAGTGCATGAAGTTATCACCTTAGAACAATGGAGGTCTGTTTGCTGCCCTTCCTTGTGAGAATCCACCATATCCTACATTACTCATAGTCACAAGATTGTTAGATCTATATTAGTGACCCAAGCTCTGATACCAATTGAAAGTTTGTAACGTAGACTAAATACAAGACCAAAATACTCTAGAAGGGGGGGGGGTTGAATAGGGTATGGAAACTTTTTGCTAAACACAAATTTTAACTAAGTAAATATGTGAGAAATTCAAATCTCAAGGCCTTGAGTTTTTAGAAAACTAGTCAGAAAATTTCTAAGGCAAAACAGAAAGCTTCAAGGCCTTGAACTACCACCAGTTCTGAACAGTTTGTAAACCCTAGTTTGATTTGAGTTCCTTGCAACAAAAAATAACAAAACTGTAAAGTAAATAACACAAGGAAATTTACAGAGTTCAGTCCCAATGGACCTAATCTCTGCCTGAGGGATCTAATCCCACCAGGATTGGGCAAAAAATTCTTATTACTCACACAGAAACAGCCCTAGATCTCCAAGCCAAAGTGAATTCCCTTACACCTATACAGCTTGTGGTTCCAAACCTATCTAGTACCAGCTACTAACTGTTGAGCTAACAAGAACCTCTTGTTGTTCACTTAAACAACAAACCACTAGGTTTAGTGAGGTTTTAGATATACAAAAGATAAGCAGATTACAAAACAGAAGAAGAACACAGTAGAGAAATAAGCTTGTGAATGCCTGGATGTGTTCTTCAGGAAACTGGAATGATTGATCTTCTGAAGGCTGTAATTGATGCCTGAATGTATGTGTGTTTGAATGTCTGATCTTCCTTGAATTTTCCACACCTCTCTCAGTTCTCTACAAGTTTCTATCTCTTTAAAAATTCAAACCAGTCTTTTATCCACTCTCTGCAACTGAATGAGAGATTTTAGGATCTCAGTTCCTACAAATCATCATCCTTTCTAACTGCAATTTGAAACAGCTCTGAGTAGATATCCGTTTGAGTTTGTTGAGATTGCATTTTCACGTTTAACAAACCTGCAACAACATTAAAACACAGCAACAAAAAAATCCTGAAATATAACAGTACTTTGTCTGTTTGGATTTCCAGTTTCTGAATAAACACTGGATGAGTGAATAAAAATAATCTGATTAACTTCTGAAAAATATGAAAAACTAGTTTAAGACTTTTAGAATTCATTAAACAATAAAAATAATAAAGATCAAACCCTGCAAGAAATAATCAAATTAATTCTTTAAAACTGTCAGCAGCTCAAGGCACATCTCAAGGCCTTGAAGCTCTGAACATGCTTCACAGTCTTTCAATGTTGAGACCTGAAATCTTTGATTATCTCTTATCAGGATATCTTCAATTGTGTTAGATATATAAAGAATATATAACATAAATATTTGCAGCAAATCTTTGATCATAATCATTAGATATACAACCTGCAACACAAGATTATTAGAGCATACAATATAATAAAGCAACTCTCAAGGCTTTGAAGCTCTGATCAGTATTGGAGCCTTCAAAATACTTTGTCTTTGTCTTTCATCACTCAAAACATTTACTTCTCAAAACACACTTAGAAGTCTTTTAAGCAAACACGCATTAATAGTGAGGGTTATTAATCCGAGAAAAATAGTGGGAGCTATGTTTAACAATATGTCCTTGTTAAATACAGTACAAACGTCATAATATTTTGCATAATCCTTTTGTGTTGAATACCTATGGCATTAAACAAACAGACTCGATTTTGTCGCTACGATATGTCCTTGAGAATGACAAGTTGTCTGAAATCAGTTTTCAAAACTGGTATAAAATTGAGAATTGTTATCAAACAAACAGGAAAAATGTTGCTTATCCTAGAGCATAAAGTTTCCATCCACCAAATACCAATAAAACTAAAACCTAATGGAAGGAACATAAAAGAATGGCTCTTTGGATGTGACTTTCCTCATGTCAACTACCATGAACTCTGAGCTTTGGAAGCAAGATGAGAACATGCAGGTGTATGATATGATCATACATTTAAGCTCTTCCTAGAGCAAGCTAGACATGAAGGGTTGTAGTGGTACTTTGTTCAAAAGCAATTTACTCAAAATGATTGAGAATCGCTGAACAAAGCACTAATAAGGGAAAACGCAAAGACATGTTAATGGTTAACAGCAAGGGGAAGTGCAAGAAGTTTGCGCGGACCCCAAGGGTATAAGAAAGTTTGTTGCTAAAGCCAAAAATGCCTTAAAATCCAATAGGTAGTTTAATGAAAGAGAAACTTCCCAAAGGACCTGGAAAAGAATACAGGGATTGTGAATTCCATATTATGTATCTTTGTCATAGAAATCAGTATGTCTATTTCATCATCATGGGTATATAATAAGAGATGAGGATCTCACATTTATAGAAATGTGGAGGATCTCAAGAGATGGAGACAATTGAGTAAGGAAGTGATACACCTACACGTTGGGCTATGAAGCAAGGGTTTCTGAATTATTCATAGGAAATTATCTCTACCTTTGGAAATTATCAATGAATTAGAAAATTCGATTATGAGTAGGAACAAAATCTCATATTCTTGTATGGACAAGAAAAGTTAGTCAATCAAAATAATAGACAACATGTTGTTCCATTTATTTTAATGAAATGCATTATTGTAATGCACTTTTGTCTAATGAGTTATATATCCTTAATCATGATAATTTCATCTATTACATTGATACCAAGAGGTTTTCATATAATGATATGAACCTCACTTAACTTTGGAATTGTGATTTAGGCTACATGAATGAGAAACACATTTCTAGATTCCATATGGACGGATTTCTGGACTCAGTTGATTTTGAATCATCTGAGATATGTGAGACTTTTTCAATGGGAAAGATGTGATCTTTTGGGACTCACATATCGTTGTGCGTAGACCACTAAGAACAAGTGCTAGAGATGGTTTTTGATACTTCATCGCATTTACTGATTCAGTAGATATGGATTTGTGTCTTATAAAGAACAAATATGAATCCTTTGAAAGGTTGAAAGAATTCAAGATTGAAGTAGAGAACCATCTTGGCAAAAGTATCAAGGCTCTAAGATTAGATCGTAGGAGGAGAGTACTTAAGCCAAGAGTTTAAAAATTATCAAAACAAGGGTGGGATATGATCTCAACTCGCTCCGCCTAGAACGCCACCTTGGAATGGTGTGTCTTAGAGGAGAGATCGGACCTTGTTGGACACGGTTCAGTCGTGATGGGTCAAACAAAACTTGCAATTAACTTTTGCGGCCATGCTCTAATTACAATGATTTTTGCCCTTAACCTTGTTCCATCAAAATTAGTTATGAAAACACCATATGAGATATGGACTAGGAGGAGTCCTCGTAATCCTTTCATAAAGATCTGGGATTTTAAAGTTTATGTTAAGTTTTTACAGTCAAATAAACTTGGACTCAATTTGGATAAATGTGTTTTGTGGAAGATCCTAAGGGAAACGAAAGGATACTATTTCTACATTCCAATCGAGAAAAAATTGTTTGTTGCTCGAACCGCTGTGTTTCTAGAAAGAGATAATATCTAAAAGAAATAGTGGGATGACAGTAAAACTTGAAGGAGTTCATGAACCACAATAGAGAATTAATCGCATGATGGAACATGAGCAGGATCACAAGATGTTGTCGAGCAACCTGCTAAGGTAGCACAAGAACCTTGTAGGTTCGGGTAGGATATGTCAAAGGGCTAGAGAAATATGGATTTCTCATAGCATAACCCGGTGATGTATTGCTCATTGAGATGACCTTACAACCTATGAGGAGGCTGTATGGTTTTTATACGGAGTGCACAACGGAATAACAATAAATATATTATGTTCAAGACTCACCATGAATCGTAGATCTAGTATCATAACGATGGTAAGGGATAAATGGTTTGTGTACCTTGTTTGTCCGAATTGATCACTTTACGTAGAGTAGCATCCACGTCTCTATGAATATCCACACCTAGGATTTCTCCGGATCCTCTTTACGTGTGTGAGCTAGCTCACGCCAAGAAGGAGGAAGAAGAAGATCACGCACAACGAGGACCAAGAGGGCGACGCCTCTTGTGGCCGGATGGTAGGGGACGGGGACGGCTAGGGCTCGACCTAGTCTCCTTGCTCTCTACTTGCTTTGTTATCTCACTTAATAATGAATGAAACTTATGAAAAAACAAGCTAGGAGTGCCCTTATATAGTTAATAACTCCTTACTAACTACATATTTGCCCCAATACTAATCATGTCCATACAAAGATTAGTCCACTTTGCAAATTAGTCCTACTAAGTTTGCATTTGGTTGCGTATTGATCCTTTTATTTAATTATTCATACTAATTAATCCCAAAGTTAGGTTTAATCCATAAGGAGTGTGACCCCATAGGTTCCTACTTAGTTGGTGGTAACAACTACTAGCATAGAGCGGTGTCTTGTACCACATCTATGCCACCCAACTAACAGAAATAGCCTTTCATCCGACAAACCTTTTGACCAATTTTACCGTATTGTATTATCCCTTTTTTTTCCATATCCATATTCGACACGAGACATACAAGTCACACTCGTATATCCAATCCATAGTTTCTCGATCCAGGGAATAGTCTTATCCATGAAGATAACATCAATATCCCATATTGTTTTATCTGAGTCTGGCCGGACATTCTACAAGCACTGCCCCTGGAGTGGCCGTGGATATTTGCTCCCTTATGTGGGAGGGAAAAATCCTCTCTACATCACTACCACCTCTAAGCTTGTTTCCTATTATACCCGACAAACGCCTTTATTGCTACCCAGTCACGGTGTAGTGTTTGACTGTAACACCCTCAAAATGGCCAAGTCGGAAACCCCGGAGGGTGTCACTCCGTACTCGAGATGAAACTCGGATACAAAGACATTTTAAACTGGATCCAAGCATCGCAACCATAAAGTCTTAAAGTAATACCTATTACAATTTAAATTGTTGTGCCTCAAACACAGCACTTGACAAATCTAATAAAATCATGAAAATAAAAGATATTCTATTTATCAAACTTGAAGTTCTAGATGTGATTTGCGTTCCCCGCTAAGCCAAGTGACACGTATTCTTACGTGTTTTCGCAAGTGCACGGTCGAGTAATAAAGTGTGAGTATATTTAATACTCGGGTTGTCGAATCCCAAGAGGACAGAATCGTAACAAGCTATAATTAGCAAATTAATTAGGTTCACTAAGTAATCGGTAAAGGAGGTGAGAATTGTGAAGTTTCATGCGCCAAACAAGTGGTTGTTGTAATAACGCAAATAAATGTAAAATAGAATTAAGCAGAAGTCTTAATCAATTCATTGAAAAACTAGGCAATCTCGTAGATCACCTAGGGCGGTAAACGATTTCTGGATAATCTGAATGACACGTTAATTTGGTCTAACTAAGCCGGGTACTAACACTTACCATCTCCTCTCGGTATCAGGTCTTTTTACGTCACGGTACACCTAAGATCCTTTCAGTCAACCAATTTCTACCGGTCCGTTCTAGCAGGTTCTCTACTGATATACTAACGGGTCCTATCAGTCAACCGTTTCACAGAACAGC
The DNA here is from genome assembly GCA_023055425.1 of Linanthus parryae. Lineage (NCBI taxonomy): Eukaryota > Viridiplantae > Streptophyta > Magnoliopsida > Ericales > Polemoniaceae > Linanthus > Linanthus parryae. The sequence continues at coordinate 45,524,561 of JALGPY010000009.1, forward strand.
TGAATGATCCTACTAAGTCTACCCACATGGCCAATCCTAACACTTGTACTTTCGCTATCAATGGTTAGGATTGACGTTCATATCACCCTAGCTAGGTAAAGTCACTTTCGTGCACTCACTAACTACATAGTACATGAACGATTAGTTTAGAACGCACTAACAATTAAGCATGAATCATCTAATGAACAAAACCTAGCTCATGTTTATAAGTTCATCTCCTACTCGTGTCAATAGACTAGGATTAATAATGGAATCAAGAAACTACAACTTATTCAATATAAGAAATCATCAAAGCATGAACTTAGATTCAATCGGGAAAATTACGATTACATCAACCCTAGGATCTCACATGAGATGCCTGGCTATGATATTTTAGCTACTCATCATAATATAAACAAAAACAAAGAGTTTCTCCATGAATTTGATTAAGAAAAGAGAAAAGGAATCAAACTAGGTTCTCCAATGGTAAAGTCTTCGTCTCCTCTTTCTTCCTTGCCCCAGGCCCCCTAGGTCGTCATTGTTGGAAAATTCCCCAGAATTCTTTATTTTTACCCCAAAAGTTGGACTTCCCCGTCAGGGCATTTCGCACGAAATGCTCATATTTCGTGCGAAATGCTCTGTTAATTTGTTCCTGAAGAGACTCTCTGACTTCTCCAATCCATAACTTCTTTGTCCGATCTCCGATTACGCTCTGTGAACTATGGTTGGAAAGCTATTTGAGTCTACTTTCATATGGCATCAGTATCACTTCCAAATTCATTACAGAACTCAAGATATCATAAGATTAGTACAGACTGGTCATCCTAGCTCCCCTCCCCCAACTTGGCTTCTCTTCACTCCACTTGAGCTCCCGTTGTTTCCGAAGTTGATTCCATGCCTCCTATCAACCGATAAGCATCCGAACCTGTCAAGACAACATGAACAGACATACCAAGTGATAACAACGAAATATGCATAGAAACGTCCGGACTAACAATAAAGCGCATTAGGAGCAACAACTGATAAAATGATCCTACGTACAAGTTCACTAAGGGGTCCCCAAACATCCACCATAAACAACTCAAGATCCGGGCACGTCCTTTAGCTCTAAGGGTCTAGGAATCCAAAGTACTAAGATAGTCTTTCGTCGCCAAGTCATTTGAGGTTTCAGACCCTCTTAGCCGCGATTGCATTGAATGCAAATTGTCCCTGTTAAGGGAGACACAACTCCGTGTAATACGGCTTGACTTTAGTTTTCCCTTGAAGCTCTAATTGGATTGAAGCAAAATTCCCCAAATGAATGGAGGCACGTTGAGTTGTTCACAGTATCTAATCCAAGAGAAGAGTTGATTTCTTTTGTTTTTCATTCTCTTCTATTTTTTTTCAACCGTGCATTTAAAGCAACTAAGTGTGGGCTTTTGCGGTTAGCTCTTGAACCGCCTTAGGGATGGTGGAGTACACTCCCCAAATTTGCTTAGGCTAAGGTCGTGTAACACAAGGAACCAACTCTATACGACGGTCCACCCCAGATTTACAAGAGACCACAAGTTTCCACCGAAAACAGACTATTCAACTCCCTTAGGACTAAATCCTCCTAACACAATAAAGGAACTAAAGGTATGCCGAAAATCTAATTTTCACATTCCCTGAATACCCAGGACTTCCTTTAGTGAAACAGGTGTGCAAGATACTAAAATTAAGGTCTTCCCTAATACGGTGCTTCCTGTTCTTAGAGACTCCTTCACTGAACTCTCTTCAGTTTCAAGCTTCAACAATTGCCCTTATTCTAAAAAAATTAATTTTTATTATATATGTTTATTTCAATTTTTTTTTAATTTTTCCCTTATTTTCCTAACTCTATATTGATAGATCTCCAGCTCTTTGATATTGATATATGGATAAATATGCAGAAGAAGTTTCGGTTCCTTGATGATAAAAGACGGAAACACAAGCTGGAAATATTCCTAAGTGCCAAAACTTCAAGGCTTTGAGGCACTGTAGCTATGCATATATATATATGGCTAACTGTTCAGTGTAGGTCTTTGATTTTGATATGGAATGAGTTATACAAATCTATATGATACTATGCAGGTATTATTAATCCATATTTTGGATTGATTAACATAATATGAAGGAATGAATTGGATTGGCAATCCAAGTTCATTCTGATGAACTAGCAGGCAAAGCTTCAAATCTTTGAGATTTACTGAGTACTTTTCACTGCTAAGTTCATCTAATTAAATATGTGCATGCAGGTTATTTCGTTGGGTTTCATAACTTGTATGGATTTATTATTGTCTATTAATACTTGTTCTATATTGTGTTGATGATATATTCATTAGATTGGATGTATAAGATGAGCTTATTATCAAACAAAAACTAGCCCAGTTTTTCTCATGAACTGTTAGCATATTGCTGATAAGATCTTGATGCTAGTTTGTCTAGATATTGTTTGATTGTGTTTGTTGAGTATATGCAATAATGTTGGGCATTCCAACGTCCATAATCAAATGAGATAGCTATCCAAGCATAGCTTTTGGAAGAAGCATATAAGGGAAGTGGTTTTTTAGGCATTCAGTTCCTAAAATCTCTCCGGTTGTTGCAGGTTGTTATTTATGTAATCAGTACTTTGCATTTCAAAAGGAGACAAGGAGAAAATATTGAAAAACGTGTCAATTGAAGTTTTCTACAATCAGGAGAGATCACATCATTCAAGTCTTCAATTTCATCACGTCATTAACACTGTAGAAGCAAGATCATTCATCAGATATTGAAGAACACTTCCAAGCTTTACTGCTTATTTCTATTATGTGTTCTTCATATTTGTACTAAACTGGTATTATCCTTTTATGTTCTTAAATCTCAAAAACTTAGAAGTTTAGTTGTTCAAGTGAACAACAAAGAGGTTCTTATTGTTTCAACAAATTGTAGTTGGAACTAGATAGGTTGGGAACCACAAGCTGTACAGGTGAAAGGTATCTCAATTAGGCTTGAGATCTAGGGCTAAATCTGGGTGATTAATAAGAAGTTGTGTTATGGAGGGATAAGATCCCTCAGGAACAGACTAGGTCCAATTGTGACTAAAATCTGTAAAATCATTGTGTTCTTGCTGCATACTTCATTTATCTTTTCATTACAGTCTAAACAGGAAGTTCCAAAGCTTTGGAGTTTTTCAAATGTAAAGCTTTGAAGCCTCTGTGTTCTGCAGTTCTATCTCTAGTTTCTCAAATATTTTTCAAAGCTTTGAGATATCAACTGCATAGTCTCTTCAAGTTTCAAAGAACTGTTTTTTAGCTATATTTTGCATACTTTATTCACCCCCCTTCTAGAGTATTTAGATCTTTTTGATACTTACATTACAAACTTTCAATTGGTATCAGAGCTTGGGTCCCTGTTTAAGGATCTAACAATCTTGTGACAATGAGTAATGGAGGTGATGGAGGATTCTCACAGGGAAGAGTAGCTAATAGACCTCCATTGTTCTGTGGTGACAACTTTGTGCATTGGAAGGCACTGATGAAAATTTTCATCATAGATCAAGACATGGAGATATGGTCTATTGTTGTGAATGGCCCAAACTTGTTTTGTACTAATTCTAATGGAGTCAGAACTATAAAATGAGAGGAAGATCTGTCAGTGACTGAACTCGAAAAGGTAAAAAAAAATTACAAAGCTTTGAACTTACTATATTGTGCTCCCAGATGAGTTTAACAGGATATCCAACTGCAAGAGTGCAAAAGAGGCATGGGATAAGCTAACTGTTACTTGTGAATGAACTAGCCAAGTAAAGCAGACAAAGATCAATATCCTTTTGAGACAGTATGAACTGTTTAAGATGAATTCTGATGAATCCATCAAGGATATGTTCAAAAGGTTTACAAATATTGTGAACAACTTGGAATCCTTGGGAAAAGCTTTCTCAAATGAAGATTAGGTCAGGAAGATACTCAAAAATTTTCCTAAGGCAAAATGGGAGCCTAAGACAACTGCAATTGAGGAGGATCAGGACTTAAGCATTCTGGAACTTGATGATCTGCAAGGAAAATTGCTCACTCATGAGATCTCCATGAAGGAGGTAGATGGTGACTTCAGTGACACCATCAAGAACCTGGCCCTCAAGGCAAAGGACAATGAAAAATCTCAAGCCTTGAACAGGAGGATGATGATGATGATGATGATGATGAAGAAGCCTTAGCCTTGACTTCCAAATCCTTGGCCAGTATTTTGAAAAAGAAGAGAAACTTTGGAAACAAGGACTACAACAAAGAAAAATTCATATCCTCAACCAACAAGGATCAGAAAGATAAATCTTATTCACATTCATATAGACCTAAAGTTATGAATTTCTATGAATGTGGAGATGCAGATTATCTGGTAAGAGATTGCCCTCAAAAGAAGAAAATCAGGAAATTGCCTAAGATGGGAAATGACAACAGAAGAAAGAAGGCAATGGTAGCCTCATGGAGTGACTCAGAACCTTCAGACTCAGATGTGGATGAAGAGCAAGCCAATCTTTTGTTTGATGGTTGGACATCAAGAAGATCACTCTTCAGAGAAGCCAATTGAAGATATGGTAAAAAATCTTTTATCTAGTCCATCTGATGTATTTCCTGAAATCCTCAAAAGCATGTTTTGAATGAGGAAAGTTACAGGAATGAGATTGATTCCATGAAAATAAATGTTCATGAGCAAGCAAAGGAAAAATTAGATTTAGTTTTTCAAAACAAATGTCTTGAAGCTACTAAGTTGAAAATTGATAGTGAATTCAAAGCCTTGGATAGTAGATTCAAAGCTTTGAAATCACAAGTCAAAGAAGTTGTTGATCAAAACTCTCTTTTAACTCATAAATATGTAGATCTAAATAGTCATTCAGATGATTTAGAACAACATAACACTTCATTGACTAGTGAGCTTCAAGAATCCAAGAAAATTCGTTCAACCTTTGCTGGCTCACAACATAAGTTAAATCTCATCCTTGGAGGAAGTATGCATTCTGTACACAAAATTGGAATTGGTTATAATCCAAATTTTCCAAAAAGAAACCAAACCATATTTGTAAAATCAGGAAGCATACATTCTCCAAAATGTCATTATTGTGGTAAAATTGGATATGTGAAATTAACTTGCCCCCTTAGAAGGACAGAACCTCATATAATGAGGAACACCTATCCTTATCAGATTAAGGGAGAAGTGAAACAGATTTGAGTTCCAAAAGGAATTAGACCGCCTAACATGGTTGATTCTGAGTATGAATCCAAATTCTACACTTGGTCTAATAGCCTGTTAAGGCATTGATTGAATTTTGCAGGATGTCACCAAAGTTTTGACATATCAGAAATTGATCTTGGATAGTGGATGTTCCAGACACATGAGTGGAAAGAAATCTTTATTCACTGATTTTAAAGAACAGCCAGAATGAACAATCACACTTGGTGACAAAGCAAGGTGCAACATCATTGCTATAGGTAGTATTGGTAATAACTCTGCATGGTCAATTTCAGATGTTTATCTAGTAGATGGTCTTAAGTGTAATTTATTAAGTACTTCTCAGCTCTGTGATAAAGGAAATAAGGTAGTTTTTGACAAGGAGAAATGTGTTGTGCAAGATGAAAAATCGGGCAATTGCATACTCACTGCTCCAAGGTCACATAATGTTTATGCTCTAAGTACTGACAAAGTTGCAAGTGAAAATCTGAAATGTCTCAAAGCTTTGAAGGATGACTCAAGGCTTTAGCATATAAAGCTTGGTCATATAAGCATGCACACTATGAACAAACTCATCTCAAAAGATTTGGTAAGAGGCTTACCAATCCTGAAATTCAAAGATGATGAGATTTGCAAAGCATGTACTCAAGGTAAACAGACCAAGAGTTCATTCAAGCCAAAGAACATTGTAAGTACTTCTAGACCTTTAGAATTGATGCATATGGACTTGTGTCGTCCTATGAGGGTTCAAACACCCAAAGGTAAGAGATATATACTTGTTGTAGTTGATGATTATTCCAGATTTACATTGGTTATGTTCATTAGAGATAAGTTTGAAGCATTATCTGAATTTTCAAAACTTTGTAAAGAGCTTCAAACTTTGAAATATTTACATGTTGCATCTATTAGGAGTGATCACGGTAGAGAATTTGATCAACTTGACTTTGAATTATTTTGTGCAAAGCATGGCATCTCACACAACTTTCTGCACCTAGAAATCCTCACCAGAATGGAGTAGTTGAGAGGAAAAATAGAACTCTTGAAGATATGTCTAGAACCATGCTACTTGAAAGTAATTTGGCAAACTATTTGTGGGCATAAGCTGTTAATAATGCCAATTATGTGCTCAATAGATGTTTGATCAGGCCTATCCTTAAGAAAACTCCTTATGAATTGTTTAAAGGCAGAAAGCCTAGTGTTTCTTATTTTAAGCCTTTTGGCTGTACTTGCTTTGTGCATAAAAATGAAAAGATAATCTTGGTAAGTTTGATGCTATAAGTGATGAAGGTGTTTTTCTTGGTTATTCTCTGATAAGCAAGGCTTATAGAGTTTACAATAAGAGAATTAAGATTGTAGAGGAGACTATTCATGTGATTTTTGGTGAAAGTACTGATGATTCTCTGAGTGAAAGTTTTGCAGATGTCAATTTGAACAAGTATGAGGCTGATGATGACAATGAGAAAGTTAACAAAATAAAAAATAAGCTGCAGAAACATTCAGACGAATCTCAAGGCCTTGAAACTCCTGCTAAGCCAAAATCTCAAAGTCTTGAGACTGAAACTGACAGGACATATGATGCTCCTTCTACTGTTTCAAGAACTCAATGCTTTGAAGAATCATACACTTGGACACCTAGAAAGAAGTTCAAATACGTATTAGATCATCCTGCAGAGAACATCATATCAGATCCACCCACTGCAACTCAGACAAGAGGTCAACTGAGGATTCTGTGTGCTTTCAGTGCTTTTGTATCACTTACTGAGCCCAAAAATTTAAAAAAGCACTAGAAGATGCAGATTTGATCATTGCAATGCGAAATGAGCTGAATGAGTTTGAAAGGAACAGAGCTTGGAATTTGGTTCCTAGACCAAAGAATCAATCAGTGATTGGAACTAGATGGGTGTTCAGAAACAAACTTGATGAAAAAGGTATGGTTGTAAGTAATAAAGCAATACTGGTTGTACAAGGATACAATAAAGAAGAAGGAATTGACTATGGGAAAACATTTACCCCTGTTTCAAGGTTAGAATCTATCATAATACTTCTTGCATTTGTATCACATAATCATATCAAACGTTTTCAAATGGATGTGAAATGTGCTTTGCTGAATGGATATTTACAAGAAGAAGTATATGTTGCTCAACCACTAGGTTTTGAGAATGACACATTTCCTTATCATGTTTACAAATTAGACAAAGCCTTATATGGACTTAAGCAAGCTCCAAGGGCTTGGTATGACAGACTCTCTAAGTTTTTACTTGAAAATGGTTTCAAGTGAGGACTTGTTGACAAAACTCTTTTTATCAAGAATCATGAAAAGGATTTGTTATTAGTATAGATATATGTTGGGGATATTCTATTTTGTGCTACAAGTGATGATATTTAACAAGAGTTTTCAAGTCTAATGTGCACGGAATTTGAGATGAGCTTAATGGGAGACTAAATTTCTTTCTTGGACTTCGTGTACATCAAATGAAGAATTTGTGCATCAAGGAAATAACCAGGGACTTGTTAAATAAATTTAACATGTCACAGTTCAAGGTTGTTAAGACCCCTATGAGTTCATCATTATCTTTGGACAATGATACAAATGGTAAGAGTGTGAATCAAAAGGAATATAGAGATATGATTGGTTCACTTCTGTATCTAACTGCAAGTAGACCAGATATTATGTTTAGTGTACGCATGTGTGCTAGATTTCAAGCAGATCTTAAAGAAACTCATTTGATTGCTGTAAAAAGGATTTTCAGATACTTGAATGGAACCAAAGACTTGGGGCTTTGGTATCCAAGAAGATCTAACTTTATGTTGAGTTGTTATTCAGATGCAGACTTTACATGATACAAAGTAGACAGAAAGAGTACTTCAGGATGTTTCCAATTTCTTGGTTCATCATTGATTAGTGAGCATTCAAAGAAGCGAAATTTAGTAGCTCTATCAAATGCAGAAGCTGAATACATTGCAGCTGGAGCCTGTTGTTCTCAGGTCTTATGGATTTCTCAACAGCTAAGAGATCTTGGATATGAATTTAGAAATGTGCCTATCAACTGTGAAAATACAAGTGCCATTTCTATATCAAAGAATCCAGTTCAGCATTCAAGGACAAAGCACATAGATGTGAGACATCATTTTCTTAGAGATCATGCTGAAAAAGGTGACTTGTTTTATCTTTTATTTCTACTACTATGAAAATAGATGATCTTTTCACTAAACCATTGTCTGATGAGAGGTTTGCATCCCTAAGGTTTGAATTGGGTATGTTAAATAAGAATTCATTGGTTTAGGGGGAGTATTAGTTTCTATGTGTACTATATGTGTATATCTCAAAACCTTGAGATCATACTTTCTTAGCCTTGAAAATATTTATGTGTTGGTATGAAACTTTTCAAAGCTTTGAACCACTGTACACTGCTTTGATTAAGTGGATATTCATTTAATTAAAAAATTGGATCGTAGAATATTTTGTAACATCTTTTTAGATAATTACAGAACATCTCAAGTGTTCAGAGATTTTGACAAAATATCCCAAAAATATCTTGTGAAATCTTATGCAATCTCTTTTGCATGCAAATCCCCTTTTCAAATCAGACTCTTCTACCTACTTAAGCCAACTTCAGGGTTTATTTATTTCATTCTCATCTCTCTTCTCTTCGTACCTATCTCTCTCTCTATCTTCTCTCTCTCAAACCCTCTCAAACCCTAACCACAATGGAGCGCAAATCTGAGAGGATCAAACAACAAGGACAGACTTCCAACAAGAGGATAAAAAGGAAAGCTAACCGGAAGATCACCATTCATGGATCGACTTCAGAAGAGATCAGCTAGTGTCCATTAGACTTCACCACCCTCAAAGAAGAGAAATAAAGCTGATGAGAAGAAGGATGAAAGAACTCGAGAAAAGAAAAGAGTGAAACACAATGCAGTAAAGACCAAGAAGGCTACAAATTTTGGTAAGAACATTTTGCCTGATACTTGGTTTGTTAATTCTGAGGTTAAGACTGTGTGGATGGATGGGTATGCATCATACAAGATTTCATTATGTAGTCTAATTAGTACTGTAACACCCCCAAATGGCCCAAGCCGGAGGCCCGGGGATGTCACTCCGTACCTGAGATTAAACCCGGATACACGGATATTTTATAACATGGTTCTCCAGCAAAAAAATCCACAATAATAATTAAAATTAATTAAAAATATTCATTATTACAAACCAAATCATTCTAGCCTCAAACCGGGCATAAAAATTATAAAGTGTTGAAACACTAAGGAGTCCAAATTCAAATAAAAATACTAGTGATCCATGATACGCGTCCCCTTCTACGCCAGATAACCATCCTCTAAACCTGTGGTGCGGAATCAAAAAGAAACACCACAGTACAAAATCAGCATGAAATACTGGCAAATAAACACCCAAACATGTAAAATGATGATATGATAGTTATAAAACAAACTCTCATTTATAAATAAGAGTTTTTCTCACACACAGCGGTAATAAAGTTGACACTTGTAATAAAACATAAGAGTTCCCAATTCCATAATATTTCTAACCAATTCCATAATCATTAGGAAATCCAGAATCCACATTAACTCCTTTCCATTAACAAAACCAAAATCCATCATAATTAGATCGTTGTGACGGGGGAACTCAAATAAACCACAGCTTCCATGACCTTAAGTGTCGACACCCCCCTAAGACTACGTCGGCCGAAGGAGTGAGTACATGCCGCTATCCGGGGACTTGCAACCGGATCAAAAAGGGACGGGACCGCAGCCAACACGCCCGAAGATAATAATAATAATGGCCCCGCACAACTTCTTTCACTTTACGTTATAGTTCATTAATATCATGGTGATATTTTCAGCAAAAGCATTTAACAAGTAGAAATCATGTATTTCAAGTCATGCAGCACGTAAACACATTTTGAGACGTAACAAACCAAAGTATTCATTTGACACGAAAGAGATAGGAACACTAGGATTGGCATGTTTACTTACATCAAAGCAAAATCCAACTATGGCAATCAATCAAAGTACTCTACGTACACGTCGTCGACGAACTCGTTACCTACACGTAATAATATTCTAATCAACACAATTATTCTAGCAATATACTTGCTATACTATCTACATGCACATGATAGTCAATGGTTTAGGGTTCAAACACCAACCTAACATCCCACTTAATTCATACTTCAAAACAAAACCCAAAACCTTGCCCCAAAATCCTGTAACCTAAAGCATACATAACATATCATAACTCCACCAATTTATTACTCCAGTTTCCCAAACAGATCATGGATCAAAAACAATTCCATTCGATTCAAAACATTTTAAGTAAGAAGTTTATCCTAAAACGGATCCTAATTTCAATTCCTGAATCAAAAGTTACACTAGTTTCAAATTTCCTGTATCACTCAAAATACCCATACGTGAATTGTCAATTTTCATGAAACTTTTCCCGCAAATATCTAGTTCATCCTAAATTCATACTAAACCTATTATAATATGATTCCCACATCAAATCAGATTGTTACCCACATACTATGATCATCCAATCACCCAAATTGCTTAATCAAACTTCTCTTCCAAACTAGAGTTTTTTCCCATAAACCATAAACATGATGAACCCGAAAACTTGATCATCAATCCTACGAATCCATGAATAATTATCCTAACAATATCAAACTGAAATTAAAGATTTCATGCAACATACATGAATCATAAACAATTGATCATGAGAACAAGAGATCAACAAGAGAAAAGAAAAGAAGAAACAAAACTAGCTCTAACCCGCCGCCCATGCAGAACGGACGGGAAGAGAGAGAGACGGACGGAGAGAGAGAGAGAAATAAAGAGAGAAAGAAAGAAAGAAAAAGAGATAAAGAAAGAGAGATTACCTCAACGGGGAAAGAGAGAGACGGCTGCGGTGGCTGTGGTTGTTGCCGTCGGCCACATGAGAGAGAGACGAGAGAGTGAGAGAGAGAGGGTTCGGGTGAGAGAGGGAGAGACGTGAGAGAGATAGAGAGAAATAGGGAGAGTGAGGGTTTTATGAGAGTTGGAAAAAAAATCAACTTCATAAGGAAGGAAACCCTCCTCAATTAGGAAACTTTTACGTAGGAAGGAAAATTGGGTCAAAGACACATTCCCCCCTTTATTTTGTCAAAAGACAACTACCTCCCCCAAAATCAAGTAAAAGACACTAAAACCTTTAGATTAAAGTCACAAAGATCCCCCCAAACACTCGTAACCATTATAATTAACTCTCGACAATTAAATTAACTCCCCAACACTTATAATAATATCACAAAATACCCATAGTCACAAAACGGGGTATTTCATCCTTCCCTCCTTAAAGAGAACTCGTCCTTGAAGTTTTAACTAAACCTTAACCACAATAAGGTATGCACCTCCCCTCAATGGTACAACTACTAAATGCAAACCTAAGGTCATGAATGATATGAAATATACTATAAGTAGTACTGTATTAAAAAGGTTGATGTGAAATCCTTCAGTTTACATCCTCTACCCCTTAGAGGAGTGACGTCCTCGGAACTCAAGGTACCTCGTCAAACAGGTGAGGGTACATCTTCCTCATATCATCCTCCGCTTCCCAAGTTGCCTCTTCAGTGAGGTGATTTGTCCGTAATACCTTTACAATCTTGACACTCTTGTTACGGGTGTTCCTTGTCTTGGTGTCTAGAATCTTGAAAGGATCTTATTCATAATTCAAAGACGGGTCCAGTTCTACTGGTTCAGGATCTAATACATGGGATGCATCGGGCACGTACTTCTTCAGCTGCGACACGTGGAATACATAGTGAACACGACCCAAATTTGATGGTAAATCCAATCAATAAGCCACTTCTCCGATCTTCTCTATAACATCATATGGTCCAATGAACTTCGGGCTCAACTTCCCTTTCTGATTAAACCTCATGACTCCTTTAGTCGGTGAAACCTTAAGACATGCTTTTTCTCCAACTTGAAACTCCAACGGTCTCCTCTTCTGATCAGCGTATGACTTCTGTCTATCCTGGGCTGCTTTCATTCGCTGCTGGATAAGTCTCACCTGATCTGTCATCTCTTCAATTAGTTGTGGACCAATTACTATCGTCTTGCTATGTCATTCCAACAGAGTGGTGTTCTACACTTTCTTCCATACAATGCCTCATGTGGTGCATTCCAATACTGGCATGGTAACTGTTGTTGTAGGAGAATTCTATCAAAGGTAATCTATCAACCCATGAACCTTGAAAATCCATAACACACGATCTTAGCATGTCTTCCAAAGTCTGAATTTTCCTCTCGGTTTGTCCATCCGTAGCAGGGTGGAATGCCGTGCTAAATTTCAACTGAGTTCCCAGTGCCTCCTGGAGTGCTTTCCAGAAGTGAGAAAGAAAGTTTGAGTCTCTGTCGGAAACTATAGAGCTTGGTATTCCATGGTATCTGACAATGTTCTTCATATACGCATCGGCTCTTTGTTCCATATTCCATGTGTCTTTCATCGGAATGAACCTTGCTGTCTTGGTCAATCTGTCAACTACGACCCAAATCTGATTTAGTCCATTCTTCGATGTCGGTAAAGCAGTCACAAAATCCATCAAAATTGAATCCCACTTCCAAACTGGCACGTCCAATGATTGAACTAAGCCTCCCATTCTCTTATGTTCAAACTTCACCTTTTGACAAGTTAGACATTTTGCCACAAATTCTGCAACCTCCCTTTTCATGTTTGGCGACCAAAAGGTCTTCTTCAGATCTAGATTTTGTCACCCTCTGAATGTACAGAGTACGGTGTGTTATGCGCTTCACGCATCAACTTCTCCTTGGTTTTCGTACACTTGTGTGGTACACACCATCTTCCCTTGTAACGAATACTTCCATCTTCATGGATCTTGAAATCCTTTGCTTGACCTTCTGCCATCTTCTTCTTTATCTTTTTCCAGCTTCACATCTTCTTCAACACATTCATGCTCGTTTAGGTGAAATAATAAATCATCGTGTTAACAAAACATAAATCCGATATTGCGAGAAATACCTAGTGACCCGTAGAGATATCCTGACTTTTCCAAACTTTGAGAAATTTTATAATCATTCATCTCTATTAATCGTGAAGCAACTCAACTGATTAATTGAGACATTTGTCTTTAATTTTAGTAGGATCAATAGAACAAAACAACTGCGCTTTGCCCACACAAAGAACAAATTTAATAGCTAATTTACAACGAAGTCTCTTCGGTTCGACAACCCGGATTTCCGGAATTTATTACTACACACGACAGCTGTACACTTGCAGTTTAAGTCGTGTCAAGTTTCCACCTTGTTCGACTACTTCAATTTCGAGCTTTCGGAACTCTCGGCATAGCCGATCTGGAAAAACTAGCATAGCATCTAAAGTATGGCTCAATTTTCGGCTTAACGCATCAGCTACTATGTTTTCCTTCCCTTCATGGTATTGGATACGCAATTCATAATCCTTTATGATCTCTTACCAACGTCTTTGTCTGTTGTTTAGCTCTTTCTGCGTGAAGATGTACTTGAGAATGCTGTGGTCCGTATACAATCTACACACAAATCCATATAGATGATGTCTCCATATATTCAGTGGGAAAACTATTGCTGCAAGCTCTAAATCATGCGTAGCATAGTTCTCTTCATGAAATTTCAGTTTTCTCGAAGCATAGGCAATAACCCTTCTTTCTTGCATAAGCACGCATCCTAAACCCTTCTTCGATGCGTCACTGTAAACACCAAACTCACCAGAATCATTGGGTAAAGCTAACACAAGTGATGTAGTCAAATTTTCCTTCAATGTCTGGAATGCTTCTTCACAATCTTCGCCCCACTTATACTTTACCGTCTTCTTGGTTAGCGTAGTCAACGGTCTAGCTATCTTCGAGAAATCTTTTACAAAACGCCTATAGTATCCTGCTAATCCCAGAAAACTTCTTACTTCGGACACACTTCGGAGTCGGCCAATCTTTCACTGCCGAAATCTTTTCTGGATATATGGATATCCCTTCCTTTGAGATAATGTGACCCAGAAATGGAACATGTTTTAGCCAAAACTTACATTTCGAGAGCTTAGCACACAACTTCTCATGTCTCAAAGTTTCTAACACTTCTCTGAGATGTTCTTCGTGTTCTTCCTCGCTCTTTGAATAAACAAGGATGTCATCAATAAATACGACCACGAAATGATCCAGAAACGTCCTCATAACACGATTCATGAGATCCATAAATACTGCTAGTGCATTGGTTAGACCAAAAGGCATAACAGTAAACTCAAAGTGTCCATACCTCATTCTAAACGCTGTCTTCGGGATGTCCTTCTCGACTACCTGAAGTTGGTGATACCCTGATCTCAAGTCTATCTTTGAGAAAGCACTCGCCCCTTGCAACTGATCGAAGAAGTCGTCAATTCGGGGTAAAGGGTATTTGTTCTTGATCGTTGCGCCATTCAACTCTCTATAGTCAATGCACAACCTCAAGCTTCCATCTTTATTCTTCACAAACAATACCGGTGCTCCCCAAGGGGAAACACACGGCCTTATGTAACCCTTTTGAAGTAGCTCTTGAAACTGATCCTTTAGTTCTTTCAAATCTAATGGTGCTATTCTGTACGGTGCCTTTGAGATTGGAGCTGTTCCAGGTGCTAAGTCCATAGTGAATTCAATCTCCCTTCTAGGTGGCATTCCTAGAATCTCATCCAGGAACACATCGGGAAAGTACCTGACTATTGGTATATCTTCTAGCACGTTCTCCTTCTTAGACATGTCTTGAACATGACACAAATAAGCACTATTCCCTTTCTTCACTTGGTTGACTAAGGTCAAAGCTGACACTAGTCGGATACATGGTTCCTTTGTGATACCACGGTAAGAAACCTTTCTCCTTTTGTACCTTTGAGCCTTATTTTCTGATCGTGGCAGTCTATAACTGCTCGATATCTACTCCGCCAATCCATTCCCAATATCACATCTATTCCTCCAAGATCAAACTGTATCAGGTTGGCTAGTAAGGTACTAGCCGAAATCTTAACTTCTACTCCTTCAAAAAATGGTGTCACATACTGTTACGTGACCGGTTGGGGTAGCTATGGGGATGGATATTCTAGACGGCTTATTGAGACTCAAATTTTCCACAAATGATGATGAAATAAATGAATATGATGCTCCGGAATCAAATAGAGTAAAAGCTGGTTAATCATGAACAAGAAATGTACCACTGACTACTCCATTTGCTGCTTCTGCCTCCGTCATGCTCATCACTGAAATCCTTGCAACGTTTCCGTTCTGTGCGGTAGTTCCTGCCGTACCAGTCCCATTGGTGTTGGCATTAGCTGGAGCGTTGTTGTTCCTATTCCCGTTCTGAACTCCATTGTTCCTTCCATTACCCTGGTTGTTCGCCTGCTTCCTGCCATAACTGTTGCCTCCATTATTCTGGTTGTTGTAGTTCCCATAGTTCCGGTTTCCCACCTAATTGTTGTTTTCGAACTGTCGATTCCCTTGGTAATTGCCTCCTTGGTTTCCTTGTTGATTTCCATTTGGTTTCGATCGACACTGAAACGAACGATGACCCTTCTTGCCACAGTGGTAGCAATTAATAAGGTTCCCTTGACAGTCCTTTCCTGGATGATTCTGTTGACACTTCTTGCAGATATAATGGCGAGGTTGATCATCTCCATTATCTTCTTGTTACCACTGTACTGTCCCTGGTTACTTCCTCCATGGTTGGGCTTAAACCTCTTGTCCTGACTACCTTGGTTAATCCTACCGTGATTGTTTCCATAGCCCACATCGCTCTCAACCTTGAGCTTTCCATCTCTCATCTTGTACCTCTTGAATACGCCAAACGGCTGCGGCTCTATCATAAGCTTCCTGAAGAGTATCGTACGTCCTGCACATCAAGTGTTTCTGCAGATGAAGTTCGAGACCAGACATGACTTCCTAACCTTAGTCGCCTCTTCAGGAATCAACTGACCCGCGAATCGGGATAGTTCCACGAACTTCTTGAAGTAATCCATCACAGAACCGTTTCCTTGTGTCAGATTCACGAAGTCTATGTACTTTTGATCCTGGACATGGTCCGGATAAAAGCGATTGCAAAGTGCAGTTTGAAGAGCCCCCAGTTGAAATTGGGTTGAGCCAAAAAGTTTTTGACGTGTGTTCCTCCACCATATATTAGCTTCGTTCTACAGGTAGAATGTCGCGCAAACAACCTGGCGGTTCTCGGGGCACTCAATTAGCTCTAGGACCTTATCCATCTCATCGATCCAGTTTTCGAGCTCAACAGGATACTCATTGCCTGTAAAGTTCTCTGGCTTCATGTAAGCCACTTTCTTTTCCCAGTTAGGTGCATTCGGTTCTCCTTGGTTCATGTTTTGATCCATTTGAGCAAATTGAACAAATAATTTCTCCATGTTGTTGTTGTTGTTGTTTGGTGCTGCCAGTTGTACTTGGCGATTTCTCCTAGTGTAGTATTGATGTGGTCTATCAGTCATAATCCCTACACTATATCCTATTGTATTACTTATAAAGTATCCGGAAGTACAATTAATCATGCATATATGGCATGTATTTCACATTTAAACAAGTAATGTCACACATTGATCATCATTTAAATCAATTACACAACCATTTCCACATAGGCTGATCACGTCTCAACTTTTCATCTTCTTCAAAAATTGGAAAGATGATCAATCTAGCAAGAAAAAATTATGAATTCTGGTGTGCCACAACCTCTCTGAGTCTAATTTCGTAATCAAGAAGAATCAACTCAAAATCAATTGTAGAACTCGAGATACTTAGGACATACTACATCTGCTGTCACAGACCACCAGAACAGAAATTTTGACTTTGAAAAGCTTTAAACTGACTTTAAATTCTCAAAAAGAGCTAGGCTTTCTCCCAGAGTTAGCCAAACCTGTCTACTAGCTGCCACAAAATTTGAGATCAAAACAAGATCTGGAAGCTAGGTAAACGTCAAAAAATGCTACAGCTAGTCACTTTGCAATTCTGCTACTGAACCACCAACTTTGAAAATTCGTAACTAATTCTCAAGAACTCATATAGGGCTGAAATGTTTATGTGAGATACCTGGGTATGTCTATTTTCTGGGAAAAATTCAGGGAAAAATAACTCCAAAATTGAATAGGTCTGCTACAACAAAAACTCGCTGCTGCGCAGAGTCAACAATACCAAAGATCAAAGTTTTCGCGTTCTAACCCCATGAACACTTTCTATGTTCTTAATCAATGATAACAAAACATAACACAACCTTAATTCATCAATTCATACTCCACAATCATACCTAAATTTATTAAACTCCCAAATCAGGTTCTCAAAGCATAAACATTATTCATCATCCTAAAGTAAAACGCTTAAAATTTAACTCTAGCCCAAAAGTGACTATTCAAAAATCGTTCTAAAAGCTTCAAAGTATTGCTTGGCATCATAGCCTTATTCAAACCAATAATAAAACTCAAAATGCATCAAGTCTAGAAAATCTAAAGAATTCTAACAATCTTAATACTCGTCCTCATCGCTTTCATCCAACTCCTCCTCTTCATCGGCATCATACTCGTGCTGTTCACCTTCACTCGGGTCTACTTCACTTTCTTCATACTCCATGAGATCTTCCTCAATCTCAGGGTATTCATCGACATCTTCCATTGGATCATCTTCGACTTCCTCATCGTCACTAGAGTCTATAATGATCACCTCTTCGTCATCACTAGAGCTTATGTAGATCACGTCTTCTTCATCACTGGACTCTATCTCAATAACTATATAACTTTGCCACTTAAAATGAGTCTCCATCAACAGCTTGCATATAAAATCTGCACTTACCGTCCATTCACCTTGGCAACGATAATCCCTATCATTTAGACGATTGAACCTGCCCATGATGTTGCTATACTTTGTAATAATTTCCCCAAACATGGGTCTCATAGGTAATGTCTTCACCATACAGTAAGCCTGAAAAGCTGGATTCCTACACCGAGGAAAATCTAAGGCATGGAACCTATCCACACAATAATGAACCACGCGGTCACGAAAATCTGGAAAGTATTCACCTTCGACCCAAGGTGTCACAACTGGGTGCTTCTCAACGGGCAACACACGTTTCTTTGCGGTGGTTTTGGTTACGGCCATCTACAAAATAAAGTAATTCCATAAGTATCTTGCTCCACAATATATGTCGTAAACAAAATGACTACTCTTCGCAAACCAATAATTATCCCCAAGGCTCAAAATTGATAATCACAAGACTCTTGAAGCAATTTCCCAACAACATGACTTAAAAGTAGGCTTCCAACCTTTGACTTAGGAGTTCGGGTGACACCAACGTGATAACAACCAGAACTCAAATGAAACGCCTCAAAAATCCAATCTCTTAGTATATTGGATAGGCTAAGGCTCTTAGTTAGGAATGGGTGGGTGGAAATACTTGCTTTCTATCCTATTTTCTAAACACTTACACATAATAGTCCTATCCATGCTACCCAAATTCCCACGGCTTGTCAAATTTTAGTTATTTTTCCTATATTAATTTTAGTTACCCTAACAAGTTTCGATTTCCCTTTTGGAATGCCAGCTCTGATACAACCTGCAACGCCCCCGAATGGCCCAAGCCGGAGGCCCGGGGATGTCACTCCGTACCCGAGATTAAACCCAGATACAAGGAGATTTTATAACATGGTTCTCAAGCAAAAACATCCACAATAATAATTAAAATTAATTAAAACTATTCATTATTACAAATCAAATCATTCTAGCCTCAAATCGGGCATAAACAATCTAAAGTGTTGAAATACTAAGGAGTCCAAATTCAAAATAAAAATACTAATCATCCATGATACGCGTCCCCTTCTACGACAGATAACCATCCTCTAAACCTGTGGTGCTGAATCAAAAAGAAACACCACAGTACAAAATCAGCATGAAATATTGGTAAATAAACACCCAAACATGTAAAATGATGATAGGATAGTTATAAAACAAATTCTCATTTATAAGTAAGAGTTTTTCTCAAACACAGCGGTAACAAAGTTGACTCTTGTAATAAAACATAAGAGCTCTCAATTCCATAATATTTCCAACCAATTCCATAATCATTAGGAAATCCAAAATCCACATTAACTCCTTTCCATTAACAAAACCAAAATCCATCATTATTAATTCGTTGTGACGGGGGAACTCAAATAAACCACAGCTTCCATGATCTTAAGTGTCGACACCCCCCCCTAAGACTACGTCGGCCAGAGGAGTGAGTACATGCCGCTATTCGAGGACTTGCAACCGGATCAAAAAGGGACGGGACCCCAACCAACAAGCCCAAAGATAATAATAATAATGGCCCCACACAACTTCTTCCACTTTACGTTATAGTTCATTAATATCATGGTGATGTTTTCAGCAAAATCATTTAACAAGTAGAAATCATGTATTTCAAGTCATGTAGCACGTAAACACATTTTGAGACGTAACATACCAAAGTATTCATTTGACACGAAAGAGATAGGCACACTAGGCTTGGCATGTTTACTTAGCTCAAAGCAAATCCAACTATCGCAATCAATCAAAGTACTCTACGTACTCGTCGTCGACGAACTCGTCACCTACACGTAACAATATTCTAATCAACACAATTATTCTAGCAATATACTTCCTATACTATCTTCATGCACATGATAGTCAATGGTTTAGGGTTCTAACACCAACCTAACATCCCACTTAATTCATACTTCAAAACAAAACCCAAAACCTTGCCCCAAAATCCTCTAACCTAAAGGCATACATAACCTATCATAACTCCACCAATTTATTACTCTAGTTTCCCAAATAGATTATGGCTCAAAAACATATCCATTGGATTCATAACATTCGAAATAATAAGTTTTGCCTCAAACGGATCTTAATTTTGATTCCTGAATCAAAAGTTACACTAGTTTCAAATTTCCAATTTCACTCAAAATACCCATACGGGAATTATTAATTTTCATGAAACTTTTCCCCCCAAGCATCTAGTTCATCCTATATTCATACTAAACCAAATATAACATGATTCCCACATCAAATCTGATTGTTATCCACATACTATGATCATCCAATCACCCAAATTGCTTAATCAAACTTCTCTTTCAAACTAGGGTTTTTTTCCATAAACCATAAACATGATAAACCCTAAAACTTGATCATCAATCCTACAAATCAATGAATAATCATCCTAACAATATCAAACTGAAATTATAGATTGCATGAAAAATACATGAATCATCAACAAGTGATCATGAAAACAAGAGATCAACAAGAGAAAAGAAAACAAGAAACAAAACTAGCTCTAACCCGCCGCCCATGCTGGCCGGACGGGAAGAGAGAGAGACGGACGGAGAGAGAGAGAAAGAAAGAGAGAAAGAAAGAAAGAAAGAAAAATAAATGAAGAGAGATTACCTTAACGGGGAAAGAGAGAGACGGGGGCGGTGGCGGTGGTTGTTGCCTTCGGCCACAAGAGAGAGAGTGAGAGAGAGAGGGAGAGACGTGAGAGATATAGAGAGAAATAGGGAGAGTGAGGGTTTTATGAGAGTTGGAAAAAAAACAACTTCAGAAGGAACGAAACCCTCCTCAATTAGGAAACTTTTACGTAGGAAGGAAAATTGGGTCAAAGACACTTTTTCCCCATTTATTTTGTCAAAAGACAACTACATCCCCCAAACTCAAGTAAAAGACACTAAAACCTTTAGATTAAAGTCACAAAGATCCCCCCAAACTCGCGTAACCATTATAATTAACTCCCGACAATTAAATTAACTCCCCAACACTTATAATAATATCACAAAATACCCATAGTCACAAAATGGGGTATTTCAAGTATTGAGTTATTGGATTTACTGGATTTCGACTACATTAATAAATTGAGAGAATCATCTGTTGGGAGTTTGTTGAATCCACCATCTGAGGCTTACCCAAGGTTGACTAGACTTTTCTATCTGAAATTGGTTCAAGAGTTGGATGATTGTTACAATTATATTCTTACATCAAAATTTGCTGGGATTGACATTAAGTTGGATCCCAGGGTTTTTGCCAAAGTCTTGGGAATTCCTAGAAAGTATATGATCAGTGATCATCCTGATAGGAAGGAAATTTTAGAGAAAGCCAAAGCCTTGTTTTTCTTGGAAGGAACCCCTACTGAACCTAAAAAGTTAACACATTTTTTTCACATGTGAGGCTAAAATTTTGTTTTCTATCATTATGAGATGTGTAGTTCCCAGGGAGTATTCCAAAGATTTGGTGACAGATAAGGTATTGATTCTGATGTATCTGATCAAGGGTTGGAAGTGATATCCCTACTGTTGTGATGGAACATATGGTGTACTTTGGCACTAGGACTAGGAACCATTCCATGCCTTCTGCCAATGTGTTACCCCTATTTTTCAAACACTTTGGAGTCTCTTTGGAAGATGAAGAAAAGATTACATCTGGTTTTGGGTTGGTGAATGAGGCATCTCTTCAAAGGATTGGGATAGCTCAAACTGTCAAGAGATAATGGAAATTCTATTCTGAACCGAGTGATAAAGAGTTGAAGGAGAAGGAGTTTATCAAACCTAGAGCTTCTACAACCCCTAGAGTGTCTGGTAATTTTGATTTTTCTCAAATACTAGACAGGGTTGAAGTTCTGGAAGATGGAGTGGAGGATTTGAGACAATGGTTATTTGACCTGTCTACCGATTTCACGAAGTTCAAAGGTTTGGTGAAAAATAATCTTGATATCATCATCAAAGGATTGAACCTGGAAAAGATACCCTCTTCAAAAAGCAGAGAAACCAGCATTGATTCAGATGAAGTACTTAGAGAAGCTCTCAAGAAGAAGAAGAAGAAGAAGAAGAAGAAGAATCCAGTTCCTATTTTTCTTACTTCTAAGGATCTTTATGATCAATCTGAGGATGAGGCTGGTGGTGAAGAAACAGTTGCAGAGACTGCTAAAAAGGAAGCTGCTGATTTGGATAGGGTTATTGATTAAGTGATGGAAAAATGCAAGCTGCGACTGAGGAAGCACAAGGTGAGGAAGTTGCAGAAAAAAGTGAGAAAAGAAAAGAACCAACTGAAGCTGAAGGACATTCAGAGGAAGAGACAGTTGAGAAAGAACAGGAAGAAGCTAAGGACAAGGGAAAAGGGAAAGCTAAGACTGGAAAGAAATCTGCCAAGAAGGATACTGAAGCTGAATCTTCAAAGCCTTGAAACCCATTCTTCTTATTCTTTATTTTTTCTAAGTCCTGAAGTCTTTTATTTATTTTAGTTTCTTTTAAAAACACTCTGAACAAGATCCTACATTTCTTCCACTCTTTTGATGAAAGTCAAAAAGGGGGAGAAGATTATGTGTTAAGTCCTGTAATAATTTTGTGTAGGATGCCTATATTGCTATGCAGATGGATGTTTTTGGTTCTAACGTGCTATATTATGTTTAAATGTGATCAATATATTGATTTTATTACTAGTATCGGTGGATCACTTGTGTTTTTGAGTTGTAGGAAATTTATTCAAAATCTGGATTTCAAAAATGTGTTTTGTCTTTCATCAAGGGGGGAGATTGATAGATCTGAATCTCTTTGATATTGATATATCGATAAATATGTAGAAGGAGATTTGGTTCCTTGATGATGAAAGCCATAAACACAAGCTGAAAATATTCCTAAGTGCCAAAGCTTCAATGTTTTGAGGCACTGTAGCTATGCATATATATATGGCTAACTGTTGTGTGCATGTCTTTGATTTTGATATGGAATGAGTTATACAGCTCTATATAACACTATGCAGGCATTAGCATTCCATGTTTTGGATTGATTAACAGAATATGCAGGACTGAATTGGATTGGCAAAGCTTCAAAGCTTTGAGATTTACTGAGTACTTTTCACTGCTAAGTTCATCTGATTAAATCTGTGTATGCAGGTTATTTCGTTGGGTTTCATAACTTGATATGGATTTAATATTTTCTATTAATACTTGTTCTATAATTTGTTGATGATATATTCATTAGATTGGATGTATAAGCTGAGCTTATTATCAGAATAAAAATAGCCCAGTTTTTCTCATGTTAGCATATTGCTGATCAGATCTTGATGCTAGTTTGTTTAGATATTGTTTGATCTTGTTTGTTGAGTATATGCAGGGTTTTTGGGCGTTCCAACGTCCATAAACAAATCGAATAGCTATCCAAGCATAGCTGTTGAAAGATGCATATCAGGGAAGAGGTTTTTTAGGCATTCAATTCCTAAAATCTCTCAGGTTGTTGCAGCCTTTTATTTAAGTAATCAGTACTTTGAATTTCAAAGGGAGACAAGGAGAAAAGACTGAAAAATGTGTGAATTGAAAAGTGCTACAATCAGGAGAGATCTGATGATTCAAGTCTTCAATTTCATCAGGCCATTAACACTGCAGAAGCAACATAATTCATCACAGATTGAAGAACACTTCCAAGCTTTACTTCTTATTTCTATTCTCTGTTCTTCATACTTTTACTAAACTAGTATTATCATTTTATGTTCTTAAACCTCAGAAACATAGAATTTTAGCTGTTCAAGTGAACAACAAAGAGATTCTTATTATTTCAACAGATTGTAGCTGGAACTAGATAGGTTGGGAACCACAAGCTGTATAGGTGAAAGGTATCTCACTTAGGCTTGAGATCTAGGGCTAAATCTGGGTGATAAATAAGAAATTGTGTTAGAATCCTGGAGGGATAAGATCTCTTAGGCAGAGACTAGGTCCAATTGTGACTGAACTTTGTAAAATCATTGTGCTCTTGCTGCTTACTTTATTTATCTTTTCATTACAGTCTATACAGGAAGTTACAAAGCTTTGGAGTTTTCCAAATCTCAAAGCTTTAAAGCCTCTGTGTTGTGCATTTGTATGTCTAGTTTCTCAAATATTTTTCAAAGCGTTGAGATATCAACCGTGTACTCTCTTCAAGTTTCAAAGAACTGTTTTTTAGCAAAAGTTGGCATACTCTATTCACCCCCCTCCTAGAGTAATTAGATCCTGTTGATACTTACATTACAAACTTTCATATATGATACTGGTCAACTCAATTAACCACAACGATTGGGTAGGGGCACTCAATAATATAAAATTTTAAAAAAATGCAAAATTTTTTTAAAATTTCACACAGTACGACACTATATACTAAACACGACTAACCAAAAATACGACACATTACTACAAATAATATGTGTAACAAGGTGATGCAATACATACATGGCTAGCAAGGGTAGATGTAACCCCCCCCCCCCCACACACACACACACACACTTAAGCGCTTTGTTGTCCTCAATGAAAGGTAAAATGAAATCAAGAGGACTCGGCTACCTAAGAGCAGGGCCGGTAGGTCTAGTCGAACTGCACCAAGTAACTCACGGTACAAGTAAAGATCAAGTAAAAAACCTCGCGAGATATTTAAGCCCTAGAAGTGCCTAATAAGGAATTTAAAGTGCACGAGAGAGAGTAAGGTACCTACGTCCCGGAGTACCGTTCTTACAGGACCAGTTTCGTAAAAATCAGTCAAGAAGGGACCGAATCGGTCGACCAATTTTCCGAAAACTTGAGCGAGATGAGTGGAGTATACCACTTTGTGCTCCTCGGTGTCTCCGTCAAAAGTCTCATCTTGATCTTTGGCCGAAGCCAAAGAGACGAATTGGAAAATTTGTGTTCTTGGAGCTCTTCCTCTTCAATCTCCCCCACACTCAAACTACTCACTCTCTCTCAAAACCCCAAGAATTAATCTTGTAGACGAGCTTTCAAGGGGCAAAACCTAACAAGAAATTCTTGATTTGGATGAGTTTTGGGTTTTGGGTGGGTTTGTCTTCTTGAGTTTGAGAGAGAAAGAAGATTAAGATGGAGTGTTTTGATCCGTGTGAGGGCTTGGGAAAACTCCTTGGCCGATTTTTTGATATAAATACCCCTCCCAAATTTACCAAAAAACCATCAATCAATGACCAACCCGAAGCATTTCGCACGAAAAAAGTCTAAGTCTTGGCCATTTCGCACAAAATGGCCCATTTCGTGCGAAATGGCATGTATTCTCGTGCCTTTATTTGCTCAAATTTCTTCGTTTTGCCTTCGTTTTCCTGGATTCTTGAACCAATGAACTCCATTAACATTGGGGAGCCCA
The DNA here is from genome assembly GCA_023055425.1 of Linanthus parryae. Taxonomy (NCBI): domain Eukaryota; kingdom Viridiplantae; phylum Streptophyta; class Magnoliopsida; order Ericales; family Polemoniaceae; genus Linanthus; species Linanthus parryae. The sequence goes on from JALGPY010000009.1 coordinate 45,549,912, forward strand.
TTTTGATTGGAAAATTCCCAAAATCCGGGGAATTTCCCATTTCCTCTCGTTTTTGCTCTCGTGCACACGAATCTTGCCACTTTAGCTCGTGAACCGCAACATCCACTCCGGATTCTGATGCGTGCAACCAAGATTCAACAACTTGCTGCCATGATCTTCAAAATAGGTAATCACCCCTCGAACTTGAATAACATCTGTGTATTTCCCGTTTCTTCCCTATAGCTAGCTATTCCTCGGTTTGCGTGCAACCTTGTGCACATGCATCAAGAAGGGGAATCCGGAGTGGTCTTCGGTACGTGTGTCCTGAACACTCATAGGAAATATTAAAACCACTCTCTCTCGCCCCTCACAATACAAGTATGGATATCAAAACATAATACGAAAAACAACTACCTAACTAACTACATTGGGTTGCCTCCCAATAAGCACTTGTAATTTAAAGTCGACAGCCCGACCTAGTAACCTCATCCACCTAGAAAGGTGGCTTGGCACGACGTGCCAAATCCTCTTGCGGTATCTGCAGAATCTTCCAAACACCCTTATGCTTCACTTCAGGATCAGGTGGATCCTCCTTTGTCACCTCTGGATGTTGGTGCACTACATGCACAACATATGGAACTATTGACTGTCCCTGAGACTGTTGAGGAGTAGGATTGAAAACCCTGAAGGTCTCACGCACATCGTTGATCCTCATGATCAACTCCATATTCTCAACATCTATCAATGTCCGACCGGTAGCCAAGAAGGGCCTACCCAGAATAATCGGAACGCCTCCTGGCGGCATATCTAGAATGACAAAATCAGCTGGGATGACGAGACTCCCAACCTTCACCAAGACATCTTCAACCACCTCATAGGCTTTCTTTGATGACTTATCTGCAAATTGCAGATTGATCCAAGTGGATCGCGCCCCCACACCTAACTTATGAAATACCGAGAGTGGCATCAGATTGACACTAGCCCCCATGTCACACAGGGCCTGTCCAGTGTACGCTCCACCTAGTGTAGCCTCTATCACAAAGATACCTGGATCCTTCTGTTTCCGAGGTAACCCATGCAACATACATGAGCTAACTTTCTTAGTCAAATCTACAGTCTGGAAGTCATCCACTGCCTTCTTTCCCAACACTGCATCCTTCGTGAACTTTGCATATTTAGGCATCATATGGGCTGCCTCAATAAGTGGGATATTTATTTGCAGTTTGGAGAAGATAGACCAAATTGGCTATACTCCTCCGAGTCATCTTTCTTCTTCTTGCTTCGTAACGGATATGGTAAATTTTGGAAAAAGAAAGTGGTGGGGTTACCTCATCAATGATCTCAGCAGGCTGAGTCATGCCCTTTGATTGGGGGACCATGACAGGAGTCTTCTCATAATCGAAGACTTCATGCTCCTTTGCCTTTGATGCTTCAGATGTGCCATGACTCAGGTAGGGGGGATCAGTCAGTGTGGTGCCACTGCGAGTGGTGATAGGTTTAGCTTGTTCCTCGGATGCATTAAGGAGATGTTGCAGTGATTTGTGTTCGAGCCGTTTATTTAAATCTGCAATTTCAGCTTGAGCCTCCCTAAGTGAAGCTGCAACAGTACGTAACTGAGTTTGCATGGTCATCACGTGCATACCCATCATCTTCATCACCTTTTTCATTTCAGCTAACTCTGACGCTCTTGCCTCATACTTTACCTCCACAGCATTCACCTGAAATGTGTTGTAAGCCACTCAGCTATCTCTCATTGGAACTTGCTGGCGGTAAGAATTTCCCATGCTCTCCTCTTGTTTAACCACTCATTTAACCAGCTTATATGCCCCCTCCACATTACATTTGAACAAGAATATACCACAGCTTCTATACCAATCTTTTCTTTATCATGACTGTCCAGCGGATTATAAAATTTCTGGAAGATATGACCCTTGTCAATTCCATGATTGGGGCATTTACGCAGTAGGAGGTTGAGGCGTTCCCAAGATGTGACCAATGATTCATTCTGCATTTGCCTGAAATTCTAAATCTCACTCTGCAGCTGAATCATACGGCAGATTGGAAAAAATTTACCCATGAGCTGTGCAACGCACTCTTCCCACGTTGAGATTGAGTTGGAAGGAAAATAATACAACCAATCCTTAGCTGCTCCCGTGAGGCAATAAGGAAACAACATTAGTGTGAGTGCTTCAGCAGTGACCCCCTTGTGGCAGAGATATTTACAGTAGTGGACAAATCCCCCAATAAATTCATGAGGGTCTTCGTCCTCTATTCCCGCGAATGGGAACCTTTTTCCTTCAAAAATTGAATTTCCTTAAGCTTTAGGCAAAAATTCTCTTCCTGAATTGGTGGCACCACAATTGTCGGCTCAATTCTTTTCTGGTTCACCTCAAATCCCTTGATTATTGACTTTCCAGTGCGGTTTTAGGGCATTGAGGATGTTGGCACCCGTATTTGCTCTTCAACCTTAGATAACATAGCTGCCTGCTTTTCTCGGGTAGGGCTGTTTGGTTCTTGTCACTCCTCCATTGATTCCTGAGAAAACAACACTAGCAAACCCGTGAGGTAAAAAAATAACAAACAAAACAAAAATAAAGAGTAAACTAAAGTAATTGCTAACTAAAATTTGTTAACCGTTGTCCCCGGCAACAGCGCCAAAACTTGACGCGTATTCTTACGTGTTTATGCAAGTGCAAAGTCGAGTAATAAAGTGTGAGTATATTTAATACTCGGGTGATCGAATCCCATGAGGACAAACTCGTAACAAGCTATAGTTAGAAAATTAATTATGTTCACTAAGTAACCGATAAAAAGTGGTGAGAATTGTGAGGTTGCCACCCCCACACAAGTGGCTGTAGTAATAACGCAAATAACTATAAAAATGGAATTAAGAAGAAGTCGTAATTAGTTAATGGAAAAACTAGGCAATCTCGTAGATCACCTAGGGCTGAAAACTATTTTAGGATAATATGAATAACACATTAATTCGGTCTAACTAATCCGGGTACTAGAACTGACCATCTCCTCTCGATCTCAGGTTTTTTTACGTCGCGGTACACCTAGGGTCCTTTCAGTCCACCAATGTCTACCGGTCCGATCTAGCAGTTTCTCAACTATTATACTAACGGGTCCTATCGGTCCACCATTTCAAAAAACAGCTGAATAATCCTACTGAGTCTACCCACATGGACAATCCTAACACTTGTACTTCCAGTCTCAATGGTTAGGAATGATGTTCATATCACCCTATCTACTTAAAGTCACTTTCGTGCACTCACTAACTACATAGTACACGAACAATTAGTTTAGAACGCACTAACAATTAAGCATGAATCATATAATGAACAAAATTCTAGCTCGTGATCATTAGCTCATCTACTACTCGTGTCAATAGACTAGAATTACTAATGGAATCAAGAAACTACAACTTATTCAATAGAAGAAATCATCAAAGCATGAAATTAGATTCAATCCGGAAAAATACGTTTACATCAACCCTAGGATCTCATATGAGATGCCAAGCTATGAAAGTTTAGCTACTCATCATAAGATAAATAATAGCAACGAGTTTCTCCATGAATTTGATTAATAAAAGGGAAGAAGGAATCAAACTAGTTTCTCCAATGGTGAAGTCTTCGTCTCCTCTTTCTTCCTTGCCTCTCTTGAGCGTGAATCTCTGTGCATGAGTGATCCCCAGGCCCCCTAGGTCGTCCTTGATGGAAAATTCCTCAGAAGACTTTAAAAATTGCGTTTTTACCCCAAAAGTTGGACTTCCCGGTCAGGACATTTCACACGAAATGCTCTGGTAATTTGTTCCTGAAGAGACTCTCTGACTTCTCCAAGCCATAACTTCTTCGTCCGATCTCCGATAAAGCTCTGTGACCTATCATTGGAAATCTCTTTGAGTCTACTTTCATATGGCACCGGTCTCACTCCTAAATTCATTGCAGAATATATCGTAATTTTATTGCTGACTGGTCATCCTAGCTCCCCCGACTTGGCTTCTCGTCACTCCACTTGAGCTGCCGGTGTTTCTGAGTTCGTTCCATCCCTCCTTTCAACCGATTAGCATCCATTCCTGTCAAGAAAACATGAAAAATACACCAAGCGATTATATTTGACAAATGACAATGAAATATGCAAAGAAACATCCGGACTAACAATAAAGCGCATGAGGAGCAACAAGTGATAAAACGACTTACACTCTCTAACATTAGGCTCAAATTACTCGTGATAATGTGGCAAAATGGAGGTAATATATAGATCCTAAAAGGCGCTATCACAAAGCTCCCATCATCTAAAATTGTGGTGAAGAATACAAAAAAGAGAACACCACAGTTTCCAACATCAGCAATAAATATTGGCAAGCAAACACCCAAGAATCTAAATTGATGACGAGGCAACTTGTAAATCAATAAGAAACTTGTAGTAGTTTAAATTAAACACATAGGAAGTAAAAGATTGACATTTATAATAAAACAAGAGAGATTTCCATTTCATTGTATTTTCCCAAAGTCATATTCATTGTCTAAATTAGGGAATTCCAAAATCACATGTTCTTCCATTTTCCCTTAATAAACATTAAGTCCAAAACCATGTTGTTAGTTTGTAGATACGGGGGAAGAACCAACCATCTCGCAAGCATCCAGGACCTTAAGTGTCGACACCCCCTTAAAACTCTTGCGGTCAGAAGAGTGAGTACGAGGAGCTATCCGGGGCATTGCAACCTGATTAAATAAAATTAATTGGACGAGTGACCGTAGTCAACACGACCTAGCCAAAACTAACCATATAACAACCCCGCACAACTCTTACATTTTACGTTATCATCAAGTATTAGATTCTTGTGATGTTTCAATACAATGTTTCAACAAGTGGAAATCAATATTCAAATAGCACATTACACGTAAGTTCATTTTGAGACAAGTAGGAAGAAATCATGTGACACGAAAGGGCAATAGGCACACTAGGACTGGCATGTTTACTCACCTAAACAATACTACTGCAGTTCAGTCGTAGTATTCGACGTATCCTGCATCCGAGAACTCGCCGCCTACGAGTTAACAATATTATAATTAAGTACAGTATCATATTGATATGTGTGCTAAACTATATGAGGTGCCTATGACGCTCAGTCACGGTTTAAGTTCTATTTCCAACCCAACATCCCCACATGAACCCGCTACACAAAATATTGGAACGATTGGTTCTAGGCTAACGACACAGTTCTACTCGCCGTTTCATATTTAATACACAACTGCACTTATTCATTTTTAAACAAAGAGACTATTAATTACCTAAACTTATATTTTACTAGACACAACTCACAAATTCTCTCATACATATCTATCTAGTGTCGTGATCACAAAACGAGTGTCAAAATTCGCATATTCTAACTACTTTCATCAACTAGACGCCATTTAATAAACCCAATAGCATTAACGAAAAACTCAGCAACTTTAAACGACTAAAACCAGGCCTACAGCGACAAATTCAGACTGTTTAGCGACTGGACATATTATTCTTTAGCGCTAGAGTACCCAATTATAATTCTAACGATCTCGTTTTTGACTCCCATTCAATTACACCGCGATCACAACTCGGATTAGCAACCCAATACACAAAATAAGTAGTGGTTTCTAATTAATCCTATTGTTCGGATTGACTTCACCACCTACACAACTAGGGTTCTTGGGAAATACATGAATAATAAAGAATCAAGCTATATAGACAAATAATGCTTGATATACTACAAGATTTAGAACAACTAAATCTAAAATTGAGAGTGAAAATTCAGAAATCCATGATCGATAAGAACTTACAATTGAAGAAGATGAAACTAAGAGAGATTGAGAGGCATGATTAAATTGTTGGCGGCGTTGTGGAGGATGATCTACTGAAAACCACGACGGGTCAGAGAAGATCCTGCTAGTTGATGGAACCAGAGAAGAGAAGAAAAGTAAAGGAAAAACAAAGAGAAGGAGAAGAGAAAAAACTGACGGTACAGTGAAGAAGAATAAGAAGAAGAAAGAGGAGGAGGTCTCTTACTTGCGCGGACCTGGACACAGAGGCGGTGGAGAGAGACGCTGCTGCTCCGGCTTCTTTCCGGACGGGTGTGAAACGAGGGAGATGGATGGTGACGATGGTGGTGGTTGCACGATGATTGCAGCGAGAGAGACAGACAAGTGATGCGATGGGTTCGGTAGAGAAGAAGAGAAAGAAGAAGCAAGAACTAGAGACAGGAATTGACTTGCCGTGATTGCAAGAGAGAAGGACAGAAGAATCGACGATGGTGATGGAAAGGTCAAGATACGGAATTGAATCTGATTGCTAGAGGAGGATTCACGCTGGTTTGCCAGAGAAACACGCGGACGTGATTTTTGTGTGTAAATTTACCCGTATCAGTTCTAAAGACACTTTCACACCCCTAGTTTAGGTAAAAGACACTTTAACACCCCTAGTTTAGGTAAAAGACACTTTAACACCCCTAGTTTAGGTAAAATTCACAAAAACCCCAAAAGCTTAATAACAATGAAAATTAACTCCCAAAACTTATACTAATATCACCAAAATACACATAGCCACAAAACATGGTATTTCATCCTTGCCCCCTTAAAGAGAGCTTTTTCCTCGAAGCTTAAACCAATATCTCGACAACCACATAGGTATGAGTCATATATGAGTCTCCACTCTAGGGTATCTCTACTAAGTGCAAACTAAAAGTTATGTATGCTGAGCAATATACTATAAGGAGTACTAAAATGACGAATTAAAACTGAAGGATTACATCCTCTCCCCCTTAGAGGAGTGACGTCCTCGGAACTCAAAATACATCGGCAAAAAGGTAAGGATACTTCTTTCTTATCTCATCCTCAGCTTCCCATGTTGATTCTTCTAGGAGCTGATTTTTCAATATGACCTTTACAAGCTTGACAGTCTTGTTGCAGGTGTCCCTTGTCTTTGAGTCTAGAATCTTGACAGGATGCTCCTCATAACTCAACGAAGGATCCGATTCTACTGGTTCAGGGTCCAATACATGGGATGGGTATGGAACACTCTTCTTGAGTTGTAACACATGGAATATGTCATGAGCTTTCACGATGGTTTAATGGGTGCTTTGTGTTTTCCTATGAGATTAATGTATATAACTTTAGGTCATGGAACAAGGTATTGTCCAAAATTTTCACTTCTCTTTTGAAGAAAAACTCGTACATGATCACATGATCAGGTGGCGTAGCTAAGGGTAATGGATCTTAGATGATTGTTCCTAAACAACTCCTTCAACAATTGACGATTTCGCAAGTGAAAATGGTGCTCCTGGTAATGTGAAAGACATACTAGTCCAACAAGCTCCTGGTAATGTGAAAGACATCCTAGTCCAACAAGTTTCTACCGTTCTCTGTTGTCATTTTTCTTGGTACAGCAGTTGTGGTGTGGCTAATTAGTCGCGATTCCTTCACTATCTCTTATTGATCATTTTCTATCTTATCATGCAGAACTACGAAGATGTAGCAATGTCACATATATCATACAATCCAGATTTGCAACTTGGATCATTACTGACCATTCACAACCAGCTTTCAAAGAATAATGTTGCTCGGAGGCATTTATTCCCATAGTAGGTCACACATAAATATTAGTGTTCTCCACATAAGAGTATTCCCTTAGTCCAAACGCGCTACCACTATAATCTGACTCAGAGTCAACATTATATTGCAACTTTATTCGTTCAAGTCTTCCAACTATAAGTCAACAACTTTAAAAACAAGAATAAGTTCACATGCTGATATGTCTTCTAGTTGTGGGTGCTAGCCATCGATTCACGGTCCTGGGCGACCTATAGAAAGCCTTCATTATAATCCCCCTTCCTAACGAGTACAAGAACCCTCTTACAAACGAGATTCGGGTTGACAAACCACTCACTCTAGTACAAGATCCTCTACTCAACAAGAGATATAACCCCTAGCAGTCCAATAAAAGCATACAATTCTCATATTAGCTCATCCGTGAACAACCATCCCATGATCCAAACAATAATTTGGTGAAAGGACTCTAATCACACACATCCAACGATAAAGTGTCTCAATTACATCAAGATTTAGATTGTACCTTAACTAGCTAGATTACGCCCACAACATGATCAGTGCCAAGAAAGTACCCCCCCCCCCCCCCGGCCCTCATTGATTTAGTCATCTACCTAAATAAAAATTGCTATTGTATCATAAGCTGCTTTCCACGAAGAGTAAGGTCTTAAAATCACCCAAGTTTGAAAGGTAGTACTCTTAGTGAACGTGAGCATAAACCAATAAAAGAGTCTAGATTACGATCCCTCAACAATAAAAATGCGTCCAAACGAATTATATAACTCTATAGACGATTCATACACAAGGAAATACCTCGTTCTCCTAACAATGGCTAAGTAACAAAACTTCAAAAATTAAACTGCCAAGGTCAAGACTAACATCCGAATTGTACAAAACGTCTCATCTAACAAAACATAGAATTGAAGAGATAGTGTACATGACTCCAAATTGACATAGTTCCTCCTTCTTAGGCACTTGACCATCGCCTACGATATTTGATGTTACCCGGTGGTCTCCTTTTCCTTTGCTTTCCTACCGACATCTACTGATAAAATTTGCCTCGAAATTAAGGAAATAAAATAAAATAAATAAACCATGTGTAGCCAAAAGAATATGGTACTGAGCCACAAACTCCAAGCAACTTATTCATATTATAAATAGGTTCTACAATAACAAGACTCGCAAACTAATATCCAAAGTAACCTTTAGTGATAAATCCTCAAAACCACAACTCTATTAACAAAGCTCCAATACAACATCCGTGAAGATCACTGCAATTAATGAAATTCAAACGACCCAGGTACACCAACGATTTATATAACTCCAAGCAATCCAATATAAGCATAAAAATCGACACGTATCTCAGAGGTGAATGACTATCCCATTGTCTAAACAGTGGTTTAGTGACAAAGCTCCAATTATACACGACAATATGCGCTAGCTACCCCCGACGTGAGACTATACCATACTAAATTAGACTACAACAAAAGTTTGTCTGATTGCTAGTACCTAGGTAGTAGAAAGCATTCACAAAATCTCAATCAATAACTCAAATGATAACCTCCACCACATCATAAAATATCTGTCACGAGGAACAAGGTCTTCAGATCGCCCAAGGCTGAACATCGGAACTCTCAGTCAGATTAAGAATAAAAAATTGATTGAACTATATCACACTTGCACAATAATGATGATACAACGAATTACGTAACTCCAAAGATAAGGCATGAACAAAGAAACGTCTCGTTCCTCAAATAATAGTCAAGTAACAATTCTCCAAACATAAACATCCAATGCAAACATCAACACTATAGTGACCCAGAACACCACATTTGGTGAATTAAATTGTCTAAAAGATTACAAACAAAGCTTAGCCCCTCACCCTCAAACTTCTGTTTCACATGAGTGATTCCCCCTTTTACCTTACCCTTCTACGGTCATCTAAATGAGAGAAAGGAGAGAATCAAGATAGATATAACCTCCACAAAATATAGACGAGACAAGATAGAAGAGACACAAGCACTAGTAAAGCAATGTGATCCACCAAGACTAGGTAATAATATTCCAACCAAAAAGAGAAACTCCAAAATTATTTGATAGACTATTCCAACTAAAATCCCAAAATTACATGTTCCTAACAACTTCAAAGTAGGCTCTAAAATAAATTATAATATTCGAAGAAACCAAAAGACACGGTTCTCAAAACGCTTCTAGGCGAGGGTGGGCGGGAAACTGCTATCGTCCACTCTATCTCTTTAGTATACCATATCTCCTGGATCCTCCCAAGGTTCCTCCAAAGGCTTGTGATCTAACAACAATGTACACTTCATGAAGTGTGGCGTTATCATCCATTGGCCTTGATGCAAATATTTTTAATTGGAAAGGTACCATCCTCCCTCATCAACCAAATAATTATATTGTCTCTTAATCGGAATCCAAGGATGCTCATTAGGTAAAGACTCCACAATGGAATGACACTGAACTAGGAGGTTGTTGAATACCCATCCTCTGAAAAAGTGAAAGCCCAATGCTCACACCTATCCAAGACTTCTCCGATAAACTCCCCAATTGACATCCCCTCTAATAAATGTGTTCTTGTTGGGTGGCTCAGCTGAAAATCCTCCACGTTAGGGTTCACTAGGTTGATGGCCATATCTAAAAGAGTTAAAGAGACCCTTATTAGACAGCAAACATAACGATTATTATGCCATTAGGTTATCCTAAGGCTGAATTCTAAAAAATTACACACTTATAGTTTCCAAGTAAGAATTCGCCCAAGAATTACCAAAACTCCGCGACATTTATAAGAGACAACACAATGTTCGAGATTAAACTCTTAAGCAATGTATTAAGATCTAAAAACAGGTTCTGCAACAATGAAACTCTGAAGCCGAAATCTAAATCAAACATAAATGGTAAAATTCTCAAAACTATAGCCTTGAAAACAATACTCTAAATGAGTCGTTTGTGACAAACTGTCGCCAGTAAGAGAAAATTAAACTCCCCAAGTATATCAACGATTTATTGAACTCCAAGTAGTATGTCAAGAGTTTAATATTTTACACCACTTTAAAACTATCAAACCATCTCCATTACAGACTAAGATAGCGAAAGCTCCAAAGTAGTCAACTCAAAAACAATATGACTCCATATAAATACCCAAAATTTCCTAATACAACAATAGTCTAAACAACAACGAACTATTTCTAGTTTCGTATGGGTGTAGTCTATTGTCCTACACTATAACCGATTGTATCATTCATAAAATATCATGAAGTCCAAGTAAAAAAGAAAATTCGTGGCACATAACGTGAAATTAAGCATGTAATATCACACATTGATCATCATGTAATCAGTTACACATGAAATTTTCACATAGGGTGAACACATCTTATATTTCATCTTTCTTTGAAAATTATAAAAATGATAAATTGGGCAAGAAAAAATTATAAATGTTGGTGTGTAACATTCTTTCTGAGTCTTCATTCATAATAATGAAGAATAAACTCAAATAAATTATAGAACTCAAGTTATGCAGAGAAAACCACTGATGCTATCACATACCATCAGAACAGAAACTTCAATTTCAACCATAAACTGACTTTAACTTCCTCAAAATAGGTTAGGTTTTCACCCATATATAGCCATATGTGTCTACTATTTACCATAAAAATTTTAGACTCATCAAAGATTTGGAAGATAGGTTGAAAGTAAAATTACTACATCTGGTCACTTTGCAATTCTACTACTGAACAACAGACTTTGAAAATTTGTATCTAAGTCTCTTGAACTCATTTGGAGCTGAAAATTTGATGGCAGATACCTGAACATGTCTTCTACCTGATAAAAATTCAGGGAAAAATAAATCAAAGTTTAAACACGTCTGAAACATCAAATACCAACTGCTCCGCATATTCTAGCACCACCAAAATCAATGTTCTCGCGTTCTAACTTCATGAACTTTCTATGCACTATTCAACAATAACGAAACACGGATTTCTGTCCCAACAACTTCTTTACCCGTACCACCGAATAAAAATGCTTAAGCCTTGAAGGTGCTAGTAGTAATCCACATAGTGTACTATATACCACATATCTCATCCACAATATCTCGATGTGTGATGGGATATTACAATCCCTTGACCTTATATACTCAACGTCCTCTTCAAGACTTCCCAATCACGTTTCCCCTTGGCTGGCGGCGAACCGTCACGGAGTGACACCCTCCCGGATTTCCGGCTTGGTCATTTTGGGGGTGTTATATTGACAATATCAAAGCATAATATTTCACAACTAGAGAATCTAGTGACTTCAAGTCTAAGGACCACAACACCATTGTCACAACGAGAAGCACTTGTGAATTTTAAAAATTAATGTAGCCTTCTCGTGGTGGGTCATTCAAGTATGCCATTACCCATAATGCATACCCATGTGCTAGACTTGATATCCCCATATCGATCTACCCACATACTAGTCTATAGTTGATTGTCATGTTAACCAATATAAAAGACTAGGGATATTTAAGATAAACAACAATTGTAATCTAAGGACTTCATTATATTAAATATCTCCATAAATAATACAATGATTATTCTAGCCAAAATAATGTTCATACTAAATAAGATTGCCTCTAGGGCATCTATTCCAACAGTCTCCCACTTGCACTAGAGCCAATATGGTGCATCTCGTATGCCAATAGACCTAGTGTGCCCTTCATGCTTGCATGTATTCACATTTCCTCTATCGATTCTTTTAAGAATAAGATGGAACTACCTGAGTACGTGTTTGGATTTATGGTGTGACCTGGGTTCCTTGGATTGTGCGATCGCCCCAGTGTTATCACAATACAACTCAACTGGATCCACAATACTAGGAACCACACAAAGTTTAGTAATGAACTTCCTAATCCAATCAGCCTCCTTTTCTGCGCCATTCGCAGCAAATTACTCAGCCTCATTTGTAGAATAAGAAACCGTCTCTTGCTTGGCACTTTTCCAGCTCACAGCTCCTCCATTCAGGCAAAACACGAATCCCGGTTGCGATATCAAAATTATGTATGCCGGTTTGGAAGCGTGCGTCAGTGTAACCCCTTACACGTAGCTCTTTCTCCTCTCCATATATCAAGAACGCATCCTTAGTCCTTCTTAAGTACTTAAGGATGTGCTTGATTGCTATCCAGTTACTCTAACCCAGATTGGACTTATATCTGCTTGACATACTCAATGCATATGACACATCTGGTCTAGTACATAACATGGCGTACATGATGGATCCTATGGCCGACGCATAGGGAACCCTACTCATGCGGTTTTTCTTAATCTCATTGGAGGGAAAGTCAGCCTTTATAAGGATGGCTCCATGCGACATGGGCATTGTTGGAGTCTTACATGTTGAAAAATTTCAACACCTTGTCTATATATGTAGTTTGGCTTAGGCCGAGAAGCTTCCTAGATCTATCCCTATAGTTCTTGATACCAAGTATATAAGCTGCATCCCCTAAGTCCTTCATTGAGAAAAAATTTCCTAGCCAATCTGTGACAGATTGCAAGGTAGGAATGTTGTTTCCAATGAGTAGTTTGTCATCCACATACAAGACCAGAAACACAACTGAGCTCCACTAACCTTCTTGTAAATACAAGGTTCATCTTCGTTCTTGATGAAGCCAAACTCTTTGACCGCGTCATTAAAACGTCGATTGCAACTCCTAGAAGCTTGCTTCAATCCATAAATGGATCGCTGCAACTTACACACTTTATGGGCATGCACTGGATCCTCAAAACTCTCTGGTTGTGTCATGTACACATCCTGAATGATATTTCCATACATAAACGTTGTTTTGACATCCATCTACCAAATCACATAATCGTGAAAAGCTGAAATAGCAAGTAAGATGCGAATAGATTTGGTCATTGCGACTGGAGAAAAGGTTTCATCATAGTCAATACCATAAATATGTCTGAATCCTTTTGCCACCAATCAGCCCTTATATGCAATCACATTACAATCCATGTCGGTCTTCTTCTTGAAGACCCATTTGCACCCTATGGGGCAAGCCCCTTGGGGTGGTTCCACCAAAGTCCATACTTTGTTGGTATACATGGATTCCTCTCAGATCTCATGGCCTCAAGCCACGTTTGAGAGTCTGGCCCTTTCATGGCCTCTCCATAGGTAGTAGACTCATCATCCATGAGCAGTGCGTCACCAGACTTAAACATGAGAAGTCCATACCTCTCTGGCTCCTGGCGCACCCTAATGGATCTACGAAGTTCTTGTGTTACTTTAACAGGTTCCTCCACACTATCTTGTTGTTCTTGTTCCTGTTCATGTTTCATAGTAGGATTAGTGGTTGGTGGTTCTTGAATTTATTCAAGTTCTACAGTCCTCCCGCTGGCTTATTTAGAGACAAATTCACTTTCTAGAAACACATAGGTCCGGAAAAATTCACTTTATTCTCGGTTGGATTGTAGAAATAATATCCCTTTGTTTCCTTAGGGTATCCCACAAACTTACACTTATCTGACTTGGACCCGAGCTTGTCTATTTTTAAACGTTTTACATAGACATCGCAGCCCCAAATCCTCATAGAAGACACTGTGGGATGCCTCCCACTCCATATCTCCTATGGAGTTTTCATGACAGATTTGGATGGAACGCGATTAAGGGTGAAAGCTGCACATAATAGAGCGAGTTTCCAAATGATAATGGAAGATCAGTTTGTAACATCATATATTGACCATGTATAACAGAGTTCGATTCCTCCTCTCGGACACGTCGTTCCATTGTGGCATGCCGGGCGGAGTGAGTTGGGATAAGATTCCACACTCTCTATGATAGTCATTAAACTCTTGGCTTAAGTATTCTCCTCCATGATCCGATCGTAGAGCCTTAATACTCTTGCCAAGTTCCTTCTCTACTTCATTCTTGAATTCTTTGAACTTTTTAAAGGATTCGGATTTGGCCTTCATAAGGTATACAAATCCACATATTCTGAAATCATCAGTAAATGTAAAGAAATAAAGATAAATAACTCTGGCAGGCGTGGAAAATGGCCCAAATACATCTGTATGCACGAGAGCCAATTGCTCGCTAGTCCTCTCACCTTTCTTGTTGAAAGGGGACTTTTTCATTTTTCCTAATAAACAAGCCTCACATGTCTCATATGATTCAAAATCAAATGATTCTAGAAATCCAACCTTATGGAGTCTAGAGGCGTGGCTCTCGTTTATATGGCCTAAACGGAAATGCCATAAATAAGTAGGATCTAAATCATTAGTTTTAATCCTCTTGGTATTAATGTCATAGAAGGAGTTATCTAGATCAAGGATATATAATCCATTAGACAATAAAGCATCACAATAATGCAAATCATCAAAATAAATGGAGAAACATTTGTCATTTATTTCAATAGAAAACATTTCTTGTCCAAAAAATAAATAGAAATAATGTGTCTGCTCATAGCAGGCACAAAACAACAATTGTCTAATTCTAAGATAAGTTCCGAAGGAAAAGATCACTCATAAACGCCTACGGCTAATGCAGCAACTCTTGTTCCATTCCCAACGTGCAAGTCTATCTCTCCTTTACCTAGTCTTCTACTTCTCTTTAGATTCTGCACATTTCGAAGAACGTGAGATCCACATCCAGTATCCAATACCCAAGATGACTATATTATTAAACATAGCTCCCACTATTTTCTCGGATTAATAACCCTCGCTATTAATGCGAAAAATATCATTTATATTTTCTACTGGGCCAAGATCCATATTTCACTTCTTCTTGAGCTTGCTTTGGCAAGTCACCCAAGAATTAGTTCTTTAGGTAGGAACAACTTCCAATTGCATACAATGCAACTCTTGGTTCAATTGGATAAATAAATCCTTATTTATCTATCTCATAGATAATCCCAATTGTCATGCCTCAAGACTTTCAATAGCCTTGTTGCGTCCAACCTCTTACTCCAACAATTGCACATTACTTGTTTGTGCAATCGCGTCATCCTATAAAGAATCAAATCGTCTTGCTTTGGCAAGCCCGAATTTAATACAGTATAGTTTTGAAGAGTGTTGAGTAATGAGAAGGCAAAAACGCAATATTTAAATTGAGGGATTTTTAACCTTTTAATTTTAATTATTTTGTTGATCCATATCAACTGATCTACTTATTCTGATTGCGAAAATCCAAAATAAAAGATCTAGATTTTAACTATTATCTTGTTATAATTTGCATGCATCATCCATACACCAAATATAAACGACAAGACAATAAATAAACAACCACAAACTATAAGTAAATGTGATGTGGACTTGGCCTCCAAAAACTAAGATATTCCCATGACAAATGAGAACATATATAAGCCCTAAAAGCAGCAAGCTCATCTCCATGCGGCTCCATTTTAAGTCCATGCACCTTAGCTTGTGGAATGATGCCTTCTTGTGGTTTCTTCAATCCTTTAAGCTTCTTCTTCATGTCTTGACTATCATCTAACTATCTAATACTAGCTAGTATCTTGAATAAATAGAGAGACCTCACAAGTTGAGGAGAAGACGACACGTAGGCCGTAAAACTTAATTAATTACATTAATTGCAATAAAACTAAACCACAAAAATAAATGTCCACAACATCCACATCTAAGGCCACATCGAATCACCATGCAAAAGCACATAATACAGTTAAAATTAAATTTTAACACGCTTGATCAATTTTTTATTTGAATTTGGATTTCTAGGGTCAAAACGGTCCAAGGGGCCCACCAATTTACTTGGTTGAACCCCAATGGACCGCCGCGGGCTAACCGGACCGGCTGGCCCTAGCCCGATTGGTCAAACCGTCGGCTAGGCTGGCCCGCCCCCCTAGGCCACGGCTTGCTTGATGCGCAAGGAGGGGTGGCCCTAGGGTTGTTTCCTTCCTTCCTTCCCTTGTGTGCTTGTTTCCAATTGAGAAAAATACCTTTTTCATAATTGTGCCCAAACCCTAGCTTTTCACAACCCAAATTGACACATTATATGTGAACGGAATTGCTAAATTTAGTACGATAGTTAAATTTAGCTCATTGTCCACTTAATCATATTCAGTTTGCATCATTATGCCAATTTTAGTTTTACGCGATAAATCATAATTCTGGTGTAAAACTGACAGAAAAGTAACACATAAAATCAAGCTATGCACTACGACCTGTGGCTCTGATACCACTGTAGGGTTTTGATATGGATTGCACAGTGGAATAACAATAAATAGATTCCATTTAAGACCCGCCATGAATCGCAGATCTAGTATCATAACGATGATAAGGGATAAATTGCTTGTGTACCTTGTTTGTCTGAATTGATTACTTTACGTAGAAGAGCGTCCATGTCTCTATGAATATTCACTCCTAGGATTTATCTGGATCCTCCTTATGTGTATGTGATAGCTCACTCCAAGAAGGAGGAAGAAGAAGATCACGCACAACGAGGACCAAGAGGCCGACACCTCATGTAGCCGACGGGTAGGGGACGGGGACGGCTAGGGCTCGGCTTAGTCTCCTTTCTCTCTCCTTGCTTTGTTCTCTCACTCAATAATGAATGCAACTTACGAGAAAACAAGCTAGGAGTGCCCTTATATAGTTAATATCTCCTTATTAACTACATATTTACCCCAATACTAATCATATCCATACACAAATTAGTCCACTTTGTAAATTAGTCCTACTAAGTTTGCATGTGATTGTGTATTGATCTTTCTATTTAATTATTTCTACTAATTATTCAAAATGTCCGGTTTAATCCATAAGTTAGTGTGACCCCATAGGTTCCTACTTAGTTCGTAGTAACAATTACAAACATAGAGTGGTGTCTAGCAACACATATATGCCACCTAACTAATTGAAATAGTCAGTGATCTGACAACCTTGTGACCGATGTTACCGTGTTGTATTACCCCTTTGTCTCCTTATTCGGATTGAAACGAGACATAAATGTCACATTCGTATATCCAATCCATAGTTTCTCAATCTTGGGAATATTCTTATCCATGAAGATAACATCAGTATCCCATATTGATTATCTGAGTCTGGCCAGACATTCTATAAGCACTACCCCTCGAGTGGTCTTGGATATTTTCTACCTTATGTGGGAGGGAAAACTCATCTCTAAATCACTACCACTCTAAGATTATTTCCTATTATACCCGAAAACACGTTTATTGCTACCTAGTCGTGGTGTAGTGTTTGACGGTATCAAAGCATAATATTTCACAACTAAATAATCTAGTGACTTCAAGTCTAAGGACCACAATAACATTGTCACAATAAGAAGCACTTGTGACTTTAACATAATTAATGTAGCCTTCTCGTGGTAGGTCATTCCAGTATGCTATTACCCCTAATGCATAGCCATGTGCTAGACTTGATATTACCATATCAATCTACCTACATACTAGTCTATAGTTGATCGTCATGTTAATTAATATAAACGACTAGGGATATTTAAGATAAACAACAATTTTAATCTAAGTATTTCATTATATTAAATATCTCCATAAATAATACAATAAGTATTCCAGCTAAACTAATTCTCATACTAAATAAGATTGCCTCTAGGGAATCTATTCCAACAGAGGCCACAAGTGGGCCAGACTCTCAGAAATGGCTTGGAGTCATGGGATACAAAATGGAATCCATGTATACCAACAAAGTATAGAATTTGCTGGAACCACCTGAAAGGGTAAGACCCATAGGGTACAAGTGGGTTTTGAGAAAACTAACATGGACGGTATTGTGATTTAAGGGTCACTTGGTGGCTAAAGGTTTCAATAAGTTCATAGTATGGACTATGACAAAACGTTTTCCCTAATTGCGATGCTTAAATCCATTAGCGTCTTTCTTGCAATTGTAGCCTACACAATTTCGCAGATGGATATAGAAACCTCCTTGAGGATGTGTGTGACACACCCCGAAGGGTTTCATGGATCTAGAGCGTGCTCCAAAGATGTGTGTTGGAGAAATCTATCTAAAGGTCTAAGAAAGCTTTTGGAGTAAGAATCTTCGATTCATTGGTGCAATCAAAGAGTTTGGTTTCATCATGAAAGTAGATGAAGCTCGTGTCTACAAGAAGGTTAGTGGAAGCACAGTTACATTTATGGTCTTGTATGTGGATGACATAATAATTATTGGAAACATGTCTCTACTTTGCAATCTATTGTAGATTGGCTAGGGAATTGATTTTTAATGAAGGACTTAGGCGAAGAAACCGATAAATATCTATGGAGATAGATCAAGAAGGTTGTTCGGCTTAAGTCAATGTACATATATTGACAAGGTGTTGAAATGGTTCAACATGCAAAAATATAGATTCTTACCTATGTCACATGGAATTGGTCTTTGGAAGGCTAGTTGTCCTTCCAATAAGATTGAAAAAGGACCGTATGAATAAAATTCACGAGATAAGCCATGTTATGTACTGAGGCCAGACATGCCATATGAGCATGACATGGAGATATCAGTCATAATCTAGATGAGGGTCATTGGATAATTATCAAGACTTTCCTTATGTACTTGAGCAAAACTAAGGATGAATGCTTGATACATTGATGAAAGGAAGAGTTCATTGTAAGGGGTTATGTTAATGCTAACTTCCAGTCTAACAAGGATGATTTCAGATTGTAGTCAAGTTTTTTGTTTCCCCTTAATGGAGGAACTGTGAGCTGGAAGGGGTTCCTTGCAAGATTTAGTTGCCGATTCTATCACATAGGACTGAGTATATTGATGCATCAGATGCACATACTCATAAGATTCTATCTCAATCGATTGTCAATAGAGGAGATGTGAACATATTCAAAGTACCACCAGGTGTCTCTCTTACCTTGAGCAGCGAAATCATGAGGATTGCACTAGATCAATAGGCATATGATGCACCAGATTGACTCCGGTGCAAGTGGGAGACTGTTGGAATTGTGCCCTAGAGGCAATTATTTTATCGTGACAATTAGATGGACTTGCTATTAATTATGTTATCGATTTGGAGATATGTTAACATGAATGAAGTCCTTATAATATAAACCTTATATTCTTAAATATCCCTAGTCGAGTACTACAGTTAATTAGGACAACTGTATTGCATCAAGACTAGTATGTGTGTAGATTGATATGGGGATATCAAATCTAACACCTGGGTACGCATTAGGAGTAATGCGTACTGGATTGACCCGCCATGAGAAGGCTACATGGAAGTTATGTGAATGTCACAAGCGTTTCTCATAGTGACAATGGTGTTGTGATCCTTCGACTTGAAGTCAGTAGATACTCTAGTTGTGAATTATCATGTTTTGATATCGTCAAACGTTACAACATAACTGGGTAACTATAAAGACGATATCGGACATGATATGAAGCAAGCTAAGAGATGGTAGTGATGTAGATAGGATTTTTCCCTTGCACATAACGGGAGTAAATATCCACGTCCACTCGATGAGTGAGACTTAGGGAAACGCATGGCCATGCTCACATAAATCAATATGAGATATTGATGTTATTTTTTTATCTAAGTCTACTCACAGATCGAGAAATTATGGATTGGATATATAAGTGTGACACTCCATGTCTTGTGTCCAATCAAGATAGATGATACAAAGGGATTATACAACACGGTAATATTGGTCACAGAGGTTATTCAGATCACTGACATTCCTATTTCTTGGGAGCATTGATGTATTGGTAGATGTCGCTCAATGTTTGTAATAATTGTTATTACTGCCGACTTAATTAGGAACCTACATGGTCACACACAATAATAGAAATAACTGAGATTATTGCTAATTAATTGGACTAAAGAACAATAATGAATTGATTGGACTAAAGTGTAAACTGTGCTAATTAGTTGGACTGAAGAGCAATTGTGGATTAGAATGCTAACTAGTCCCACATTGTTGGATTTATGGGCAAGGATGAATTTCTCTAGCTATAAATAGGATTTATAGGCTATGAAAATTTAGTCTACATTAATTTATACTCTACACAGTACACTAGAAAGTTAGAGAGAAAAGAGTGAAAATGAGTTTTCACCCCTAGGGTTTCGGCCAAGGTGTAGCCGTCCCCTCAAAGAGTCGTCGGCCTCCTTGTGCCACCCCATGGAGCTCACAGAAAGAGTGGGATGCCCCTCTCTCCCTCCTTGGAATGCTGATGGATGTGATCCAGCCTGCGCAAGTCCAATTCAACATCTTTTATGACAAGATCCTCCTTCTTGTCAAGATTGCTAGCTCCATTGGAGAATAAGTCCAGTTGAAGTCTATTCATGTGGATACCGTAAAGACGCCATTCTTTTTATCTGCATATGTGATCATCCCAGTATAGTATGACTGAGGTAACCTTTCTCCTTCATCATGTTATGATGCTTCACCTGCGATTCATGGAGGGTTTTGAGCAGAATATTTTTTGTATTTTCCCCTACATAACCTGCATCAAACCCCTACACACATGTATAAATTATTGAGTCCTCCCACCAAAATGTTGATTCGTACTCGAGTTGGCCGCATTAAGATTTTATGGATTAAAAAAAAACTAAAACTATTTTTTTATAAATGGCAAAAGAAATGACTCTAATTTTGAGAGATTTCAAGAATGTAGTGACAGCTTGAATTTGTAAAGCAGAAGCGTGTGTGTTGGAATCTTGAGGAAGCCGACACACAAAGTGAGGACCTCATATAATGCACAGAGGATTTCGTGACTCGGATGCCGATAAAATTTGAGAAACCCTAAAATATGTGAAATCTAAAGTGTGTACTGATCTTGAGATTTTTAGAGTAATTAGTTGATAGTGCAAGACCGTCTTCTTTAGGTATTCGAAAACTAGTTTTCATGTGATCGCGCACGTAAAAACAACGTGAATGAATTTTTAAAGACCCATTGTCATGTCTCTATCCCTAGGTCCACTAGTGAGCCCCATTTTTTAATTTATCCCATTATTCATCGCCTTTTGAGAATAGGAAGTCATTCCTTGTGACTTTCATCACTTGTTTACTTTGACCCTTTTCTTGTGAGTCATGACAGAGATAGATGAGTGAGGGAGGATCGTTGAGGGTGTTGTGCTTCATTTTTTATTACAGTAGATGTTTTCATTATATATCTTGAGGATATGAGAGGGTGGGTTATAGGCGAATACGTACTTTGGTACGAAAGGTGAGTCGCGTCATTACATCGTGATCACAGGCGGCGAAGTCGTGTGAAGGGATTTCTTTCGCACAAACAGAGGTCTAGGTTGTCAGGTTTACATTGGTGGACGCTATGCTTTATTTGAAACTATTCTCGGTGTTGTGGAGGATATGTTGGATTGAGCACATATTCGTTATTGACTACTTTAGAGGGTATTCTTTCACACAGAGTGTGGAGGTGTCGATTTAATACTATGATACTGGATTTTATTTTTCCACTCCCACCGTATCTATAATGATTTTATCTTACTATTCAAATCTATATTATTGCTTACTTATTACTACATTTTTATGCCCCACATAAAAAAAGAGAAAATTGAAGACCAACAAATAAAAGAAAACTGGTACTTTGTTGATTTACCTTACATTATCTTTAGAAAGTAGAGTTGATATGTTGTTTTATTGGTATATTTACACTTTTTTTATGTTGGTGACCGCGATAACAGCATATCACAAGGATTGAGGAAATTGAGGGTCGGAGTTGATGAGATTCATGTTTCTTTTCTTACATCATGGGAGTGTGAGTATGGGGTTTTGGTGAGAATTGTCATGACGTAATAGAACTTTGCTTCTAAAAAGAATATCCTACCATTCCTAAATTTTCAACAGTTGAAACCCTTACGGAATAAAAGCTTGGATGGTTTCCTAGACTAGACACGAAAATCTCTCATGGTTTTTGATACACATGAAAGGTTTTGGACTATGCCCTAGAGGCAATCTATTTATCGTGAAATTTATAAAGGCTTTATATTTATTATGTTATCTATATAGAGATATATTAACATAATTAAGTCATTAGCGTAAATGTTGTATTCTTAAATGTCCCAAATCTAGTATTATAGTTAATTAGGACGATTTTAATGTATCGAGACTAGTATGTGGGTAGATTGACATGAGACATCAAGTCTAACACATGTGTATGCAATAGTAGTAATGGGGTACTGGATTGACCCACCATGAGAATAGGTGTTATGTGAGTGTCACAAGTGCTTTTCATAGTTACAGTGGTGTTGTTATCCTATGACTTGAATTCAATACATTCTCAAGATCTGGAGTGCGTTTTATAATATCGTTAAAACATCACGCTATAACAATGTGATTATAATGTCAATAATTGGACATTCTATGAAACATGCTGAGATGTCTGAGTGATGTAGATAGAATTTTTCCCTCCTAGATAACATGAGTAAATATTCATGTCCACTCGATGAGTGTGACTTAGGGAAATGCATGGCCATGCTCATATGAATCAATATTAAGATATCGATGTCATTTGTTTGTCTATGTCTACTCAGAGAATCGAGAAACTGTAGATTGGATATACGAGTGTGATACTCCATGCCTTGTGTCCAATCTGGATAGATGAAACAAAGGGATAATACGACACGGTAAAATTGTTCATAGAGGTTAATCAGATCACTGATTTTCCTATTACTTGGGTAGCATTGATGTATTTCTTGATACCTCTCGATGTTTGTAGTTGTTACTGCCAAAGTAATTAGGAACCTAATGGTTCACACACATAGAATGGATCTAAATGGAATTATTTTCTCACTAGTTTGACTAAAGAACAGTAATGAATTAATTTGACTAAAATGTAAACTATTCTAATTAGTTGGACTAAAGAGCAGTTGTGAACTAGAATGCAAAATAATCCTAAGTGTTAGGATTAAATGGCAACGATGAATTTTCTAGTCTATAAATAGGATTCATAGGCTATGTAAATTCGGTCAAGATACATTCCCACACATACATACACTACAGAGAAAAGAGGAAGAGAAGAAAAAAGGAAATTTCTTCTCCACCTAGGGTCCGGCCACCACCTAGCAATTCCCCCTAGGAGTCCACGACCACCATGTGTGCCGCCCCTCTTCTTGCCACGGGATGGATGGGATCCAGTCAGCGCACATGTCCAAGTTCATTAATCTTGTGAGATAAGATCCTCCTTTTCTTCAAAGAGGCTATCAACCTAGTTAGTAAATACTTCGAATTTTTCTGTTTGATACCCGTCCGTACGTATAAATGGAAAATACTTCCGAATTTCGTATAATTGCTAGACCTAATGAAAAATACTCGAACTTTTGACCTAAAAAGTTTAATACTCGTATTTAACGTTTTAACGTATAATACTTCCGAATAAAACTTCTTCAATACAAAATTGGAGCGAATAAATTGTCATCCAAAATATTATAAGTTATAGTAATTAGGTATTATTAAATATTTTCTTACTATTTCATTATTATAAATATTTTTTTTGAAAGAATAATAGTGTAAAGAATACTATATTTTTGTATTATAAATATTTATTAGTATAAAGATTTACAAGTATTTATTATAAAACTTTAAAAGTATTTGAATAGCTATATATATTCATGCGTATATATGTACATGCATCTTGAGCATTATTTTTTATACTATTAATTTTTAAAATAATTAAGGCTTAAGATTAGGGAATGCGCAGTAGCTTTTTTTTTATAGAAGTTTTAATAAAAAATAGTTTGATATTATTTTACATAAGTAATGTGTTATTCATGAGTAAATAGTGTATTTATCAAAAATGATAAACAAATTAGTACATGCTTTACAAAATATTTTTAAATATTTGATAAAAATATAAAAGGATGGCAATGTGGGACACAAATAACTCATTATATATGCTAAAATACTAAGAAATGCACCCGTATTTTTAATTCCAAATGAATAACTAGTATACGAATTATACACGTATGTATAGAATACTCGAATTAATCAAATCTCGTACTTTTAAGCCGAATTTTTACAAACATATTTTTGACATAAAATCGTATAATACACGTACGTACCGTATCACGATTTATTTCCGTACTGTATTTTACTAACAGGACTAAAGAGAAATACATCAAATGCTTACTAGCTGGACTATAATACACGGAAATTAATGTGAGATATTATAGTTTCTGGATATAATACACGTACGTACCGTACCTCCTTTTTGGTGTCATTTTTTAATTTTAAAAAATGTGAGATATTTTTGTATTAATTAAACTAATTTTTAAAAGTGAAAATAAAATTTTATGTCAATTTTTTTAGTTAGTATTTATTTTCAAAAATACCCCTCTTGTAAATGAAATTTTGTAGTTACCCTAAATTTCTAGTATTTGCATGTCAACCCATTTTTCTTGTTATTGTAATTTTTATCCCAACTAATTCGTTGGGAGATTTTAAATTACACTTAAATCCTTCATCCACTCAACCAAGTCATACACCCATTTTGTAATTAAATTAATAGACAGCCATTAATACCTACCTTCTTGTATGTACATCCCCTTGTAAGATTCTCCACCATTTTCTTACATCATTTCTCTTCATGAACACTCAAACACTCTTTCTTTTCTTTCTCAAAACTCCATTTCCGTTTATGGAGCTTCACCTTCATTTCATCAAAACTTCCTCTCCTAAGCATGGAAAAATTGATTCCAAGCTTGATATGATCAAGTGGGGACTTCTTTCACCATTCCAGTCAAGGATTGAAAGCCAATTTCACCACATTGCTCACCGCGTTCTAGATCCTTAATATAAAATTTTCTCTAGGCTTACTTACATGCTTGCATGTCTAAATTAACATTTTATTAATGGTATTTGATCTTAGCTTTCTTAATTTTCAGGCATGATTCTTCATTTTCTATGGTTAGATCAAGTATTTGACTTCAAAATTTGGACTATTTCATGAAACTCACTCTAGAACACACATGCATACTCTATGGTTAGATCAAGTGTTTGATAATTTGTGTCAATACATGTAAAATTCTAATTTCATGTATAAAATGTTGTTATTTGAATGAAAAACAAGTCTAGTTAAATTGCATGTACCACTAAAACCACTTTCGTTGAGTTTTAGAAAATGTGCATGTTGATACAATCTGGATAGCATGTGAAAACTTGGATTATCTTCAAATTTTATATCTGTGGAATTTTTAATTCTTACATATTTTGAAAGTAGACTCATATAGGGGCATTTTGCGAAAAAATTCAACTTCATAGCCTTTTTTGTTAGAGAGATAAGCTCAATCTAAGTTGCATATTTTTTGAAATTTGATTTTTGGACTAGTCTTGGCAGTTTTGCTAACAATTCATTTTCCAGAAACTTTTGTCAACTCATCTTTTCAACTAAAAACATTGAGGATTAATTATAAATAAGATGGGTGTTATTTATATTCTCCAAGTGGTAGTAATCACATTTCAAAGTTGAAAGTTTATGCGAAACTCCTATGCATTTAGTATTTGTTTATTTTGTAACTTGAGTTTTACAATATCTGTGCATGATTTTCTTGATTTTTCTGAAATTATACACATGTAGGTTCATCATAAATTTATTTAATAATTTTAAAATATGTTGTGATATGTAAATAGGGATCTAAGGTCAGAGCTGCAATTATGTCAGGAATTGTAGTTTTACATTTTTTTCGAAAACTCGAGTTTTTGAATTCCTAAGTATTATGTTTGATTTATTTTGATGAGAGAACATCATTATATGTGCATTGTTACATATAGAACTATGTCGCATGTAGTGTTTCATTGGATTATGGATGTGTAAATTAGTTGTAATGAATATGTTATACATGTGATTGTAGACATCGGCCTCGTAGGAGAGAGTGGTTGTCGTTGGAGTGCTAAACTTACTTTATTGCTTTTGGTTTTGTTTCATCTCAGTGGTAAGTACATATGGGGGACCCTTACATATCAAAATGTGAGTATTTGTGTGATGTCTCGAATGATGCTTTGTTGATTGAAAAAGTATGAAAAGCTTCATTTATACTCCGAATTTGTTTGGATGTATATTGGATCCTCTTTGTAACTCTTGGAATTTACTTCTGATAAGTTGATATTTGAGTTTGGTTATGGGAAAGAGAATAATTAAAATACTTCAAAAAATGCTAATAAATCCGCCCCCGAAGAGCCAACATGTATCAAGGTATTGTGGAAAAGGAGTTTTCAAAGCTATAGAGTGCTACTTATACTTGTAAGAGTCACTACGGTACAGGAGTGTCGACACGTAAGGCCTTTTAGCTAATGTTTTAAGCAGGGATTGACGTACGGTTTCATAGACTATAGAATTCACCATTTTTTAGTACTTTGTGATCTCTCTGTCTACATCTATCCTGCTGTTGGCTCTGGACATGCCTCGGCTAAATTTAACTGTTAATTGAAGTTGAATGAAAATTAATTACTCTATCGAACCTATTTGTGGCTCTGGATGTGCCTCAACCAAATTCAATGAAGCTGAAAGAAATTGTGTACTCGTTAATTAATACATTTTTCAGTGAAACAAGATTTGATATCTTGAATACTCGTTTTTTACTGATATTTTAAATTTGAGATGAACCTGATATGCCATTACTTATGATTAATCATACATTCCCAGCTCTTTTACTTATTAATGTTTCAAATCTCCAGATTTATTTATGCTTGTGTGCCACTCAGTGCATTACATGTAGTAACATGCATTTACTCAGTTTTTACTGATTGCTTTCAATATCTGGTGTATGCGTTTGCTATTTTAAAATCACCACAATTTAGTGCAGGCCAGGATGGGAACGTGAATCAACACGGGGACGTGAGCTTAAGTTAGATCACATAGCTTATTTCAAACATATTACTTTTGTAAACTTATCTTCTCAAATATTGTTGTATTTTATATCTAAATTTACACTTTGTAAATATATTTCTACTTTTCATTGTCGATTGTCTCTTTAACCCTGAATCGAGATCTTGGGTTGTTACAGTCCAAGTCAACCCGAATTTTGGAGAGAAAATTGTTTGTCTTCCTCCAGCAGGCTAGCACCAGGAAGTGGAAATCCAGCGAAGATCTGTTAGTGTGGATACCGTAGAGGCGCCACTTCTTTTCTGGGCTAGTGATCGTCAGTGCGACTGAGGTAGACCTCTAATCATCAGATTATGCTCATTCACATGGGGTCCTTGGTGGGTTTTCAGAAAATGTGTTGTTTTATCCGCTGCGTTTGATTGCCCAAAACCCAACAAAAGGTTTGGTATCTTCAGAGAGGAGCGCTAAACTCTCTATGGGGATTTCATGTTCGTTGTAGAGTAAGCCTTCGTCGTTTTTACACCATTATGTTGCATGTTTTGCGGTTGAGTGACTCAAAGCTTGAAAACATACCAATTTGATTTATGGAGATTGACCAATATCTCCAAAAGAAATATATTCATATATATTTATATATATATATATATATATATACTTTAATAGTATCTAGTACTTGTATATTGTAATAATTGAGTTAAGTAGTATGTAGCTGAGTCATCGAGTCAAGTGTTAGAGTTATTGAGTTCTAATTTGTCTCGTTGAGTCATGTTTGTTCCAGCTAGTCTTCATTGATGCCACGGTGGATTGAAAAAGTATGCAATTCTTTTGCCCTGTGGTGGCTCTGGGTTTTGATTTTTCTCGGGATGCGCAAAAGGTAGTGTAGGGGTATTTCATGACTCTAAATTAGAGTCATATATTCGCTTGTAATCCGACCATTTTGTGAGGTTAAATGGAGTATTTAGTGTCATTCCGAGTATGTTTTGTAGTGTATTTCAAAATATGATTTTCATGAGCATCATATGAAATCCATGAGTTTTATGTGTTAATTAGAGTATTTTGTTGGATATTAACGCGGATTTATCGAGATGGAGCATAGAGTGAACTTGGAAAACTCAGAAACTCACAAAGAAGTCAAGAGGAGCTTAGGATACCAAAAGAGATGAAGTAAAGAGAAAAAGAAAGTGCAGACATAGAGGGAGCTCGTACGAGCTACCCTGGAGCTTGCACGATGTGGGTAAAGGAACGATGCAGTCAGATTGGGGTCGAGGTGGAATGTCTCAATATTTACAACAAGAAATGTGGAAAGGGGGTCCACTTTGACCTAGAAGGCTGAAGAAACTGAGAGGGGATAACACGACATTGGAGAGGCACAGATAAACAGAGAGACAGAGAAGGAAACGAGAGGCGAAATCTTGGATCACTGGAGATCGTTTGTGGAGCAGAGATTCGTCATGAAGTTGAGAATATCATCGTTTAAGTAATTCTTCTCCAACTTATCTATATATCTTATGAATAAATTGTTTGATATCACCATTATGAGTAGCTAACTTGATTTGCCTAGGTTCCATGGTGAACTCAGGGCACAAATATATATTTTTTCATTTATTTCTTCATAACTTTACGATGTGAGCGATCTTAATATATTATGCACTTTCTATCAAGTTTCTATTTTCTAAGCTTAATTTCATATTTGACGAATTGATTACCCTTTCAAGCTAGCTTTCTAGGTCGATGAGCGAGAGCCACATAGCCAGACAAAAATAGAGCATTAGATGTAATCCTTTATTGGGAAGAACCGAGAGATTACTCCTTACGATCATCCAATACGTTCGTTCACAAGTATAAATTGATAGGCGCCGTAGGACCGAGAGGCACGGTAAACCGTTGAGTTGTGAGAATAACTAGAACATTTTTATTAGGAACCGTTGGAAGAAGAGGTGCATTATAATAACCGGAACATAACGGTGTGAGACACCAAGAGGTATTCGTGTTAACACATTCATGTGGCACAAATAGAATTCATAATCAATGTCT
This sequence comes from Linanthus parryae, assembly GCA_023055425.1. NCBI lineage: Eukaryota > Viridiplantae > Streptophyta > Magnoliopsida > Ericales > Polemoniaceae > Linanthus > Linanthus parryae. The sequence goes on from JALGPY010000009.1 coordinate 45,579,271, forward strand.
TTAGGAAGAGTAATCGGAATTTTATAAGGCCTAGAGAATCCATTGGATGTCTAGTCTCACATCACTTGTGTCATAACTATCATTATAAATTTAAAAAACAAAAAAGTGTTTTCTTTTAATTGTTATCTTTATTTTACCTTGCTTGTTTGTGGGCAGCAACTCGTTATCTCAAATAATCTTCCTCCTAGTTACGCTTAGATACATTAATCTGGTACTTAGTTAAATTCTTAAAGTGTGTCATCCTGTGATCGATAAACTCGTGGTTAAAATTCTTCCCAATATATTACTTGATTACAGAAATTGCTAACAGACATTAAGAGGGAGACGCCATCAGTATGAGCATGTGGTGTTGGTGGTATGTGCTGAAAACATGGTTCATCTCTCCCTCAAGTTGCATTCCCATTGTTGAATCCTGGATGGATGCGTTTGCCCGGCTGTTAGTTTTTGAAACCTTGCCGATGTGCCCCCACATAGTTGACGTCTTCTACCATCATCATATGTGCATTCTTGTCAGATCCACATAATTAAGTAAGGTAAGAAATCGGGTATGTTTTCACTTATGGAGGAACTGCAATATCACGGCTATCGATGAAGCAAACAATGACATCAACGCATTCAAACTACTTAGAGGTTTTTGCAATTATTTAAGCTAGTAGAGTTTGTGTGTGTGGCTAAAACCAGTAGTTCTACATGACAAAGGGGCTTGCGGACTAAATTTCAAAAATGAAATTTCAACTGTATTATATGAAGATGAAGATGTTTGCATTACCAAATTCAATGAAGACTTCATCAAAGGTCACCGAACCAAACACATATTTTCAAATTTCATCTACACTCGTGATCTTCAAAATAAATGTGTTGTTTCCATCATGCAAGTGCGCTCACGTAAAAATCTAGCAGACTTAATCACAAAAGCATTACCAGCATCAACATTGAAGTTACGTGCCCGAAAATGTGGGTCGCGTCAACTCAAAGATCCTTTTGCATTAATGGAACATACTATGAGCGGGAGATGTATTTTTAGTCTTTGTACTCTTTTTCCTTAGTCATGATTTTTTCCACTAAATATTAAATGATAATATTTTATCAAGACAGACTCGTAATGAATATTCAAGGGTGACCATTGTGAAGTATATGCAATATATGATACATTCCATAATCTTGTAACATTGTATTTAAAGGATATTGATTGACTTCCACATTCTATAGAAATAGTGTTTTAATAAAGAATAATACACACTTCATATTCCACCATGCGTAGTCTTTATCTTCTCCATTCTTGAGTTCACAACACATCGGGAACTTCTTTCCTCTTTATACATCACAAACCCATGCGAAAAACAATACATTTCACCATGAGGAAATAAACATAAAGGCAAGAATCAATACTATTATGACATACAAGTGATGACATGCATGGACTTCCTGCTCAGTAAGGAGTGCTAAGGAGTGCACAAAGTGGGTATAATTCTGCACCAAGTCCTAAAGTCATCCTCTTTTTTTGTAGATTTACTAGTTACGAATTTCAATTTTCTTTTATAGGTAGGCTTTCATTTTGTTTTTGAAATCACCATTTTACTAACTACATTATTAGATTTGTGTATGCTAAAGACATCTGAAAATATGTTTATGTACCAGGCTTGAGAATTGGGTCCTAGTTATCTTATTAATATGCACTCATCAACTAAAACATTTAACGCATTATCACATGCTATAATTAATAAGAGCATGCGATCCCATAAAATTTACCAGTTTCTTTTAGGTAAACAACATACTTTTAGATACTATATATCTGATAAACACTTTTCACTTATAAAATATTACACATACCGCAATCACTAGTAACATGCATTGGGTAAGAAAAGTAAAATTACTAAGTATTGACATATTTGTTGGGAGAAATAACATTCCTTCATTTACGTCAAATCACTTTAATATAAACTCGTCACTTGTATAATCTAACACATACTATAATCACTAATAACATGCACGTATGATTATCGGGACAATTCTTTGAGAAGACTTACACGTTTTCAGTTTATTTACAATGTCAATATAACTTGATACTCATAGAGTCATTTATTTTTTGAGAAATTGTGTTGTCGTCAACGAGGTTTGAACCCGACACCTCATGCAGGGGCTTCCAACGCTCATACCACTTGAGCTACTAGAGTCTAACACATACTATAATCCACATAATAAGCCGCTATGGGGAATAAGCTATCCCCTAAAATGCGACATGTGGAATAGCTTGTCCCTATCTACATATAAGGGGAATAAGATGTTCCCTAAAATGTGACATGCAGAATAGCTTATCCCTACCTAAAGCTCACATATTTCATGATAAGATAATCTTATTCATTCAAATTAATGCAATTATCAATTTTTTGCGATCATGCCCTCAGGCATGGGATACGCACTAGTCACTACTAACATGCAACAGAACAAAATTGTCACGGTGACTCTTGAAAAGAAAAAACACTTTCGTAACCGTAATATATAATTTAATATAACTTGTCGTTAGTAAAATGTAACGCACACTTTAATAACTGATAACATGTGAGCACACAAAAATTACGGTGACGGTTTCACGAGGTAATGCATTTTCAGTTACATCTTATATTCAATATACACTTGTCGCTTGTAAAATATAATGTGTGCGTCACTCACTAATAACACGTGACTAGATAATAATTACACGACGACATTTTTGGTTGGAAATGACATACTTTCAGTTGCATAATTTATTTTCTTAAAAAAAAAAGTTCTTCATTTGTTAAAAAAAACTAAATAATAATAATAATAATAATAATAATAATAATAATAATAATAATAATAATAATAAAGATTTCAAAGTAGAAGCTTTTGTATAATAATTTATATAAGTATGCCTCCCCATATAAGTACTCAATAATTACTAGTAATATGTTTTGCTTTATTTGATTCAAAGTATAATGGAAGTGTTTCCATTTGTATGGTTTTATTTAATTATTTGACTCATCGATGCTCTCGTGATAATTGTATATTTAATGTAAGCAGGTTGGGTACGGAGGAGAGCAAAAACTTGCATCTTTTTTAGGTAAAGATCAACTTCTTATTAACATAACATCTTTATGAAGAAGCTATTGGGCCCATACAGCGTGAATACCAAGGCATGCACATTTGTTTGGTAAAGAGAGACCAAACTTTGAAAATTCATGTGCTACAGTGTTTGAAGAACGATGGCTCAATGTACAGGAAACTATCTCGAAATGCCTTGATAAGCTGCGAATCTGTTGGATGATATCCCGGTTTTGATCTGTCAAGCTGCTATTTTCAGACGCAATTGATTTAATCAACCACTCTCTTGGCATCAACTTCGAAAATAATATATCGCTTGTCACCTTGAATAGCTAAAAGAATGCCATCTTGGATTGCAAGTGTCTCTGCCTCGAAAGCTGAAGTTGTAGAAGGAAGTTGGGTCACGACTGTAGCTACAAACTGGCCCAAATGGTCACGGAAGACCTTCGGAAGAAACCCATGCACCATTCGAATTCAATTTGGTGAGCCCCACGTCTGGTGGTTGCAAGCAAGAGGCTGGGGAGATGGCCGAAGCTCCATGGTGTCCCCTATACTTCGCTTATCGCTGGGGGAGAAAGCTAGTGGTCAAGGAGAACAGCTCATCCCCAGACATGGTGTCATTTTTAAACACTCGAGCATTACGGTAAAACCATATTCTCCATAAAATCGTGCAAAAGGTAGTGCCCTCCCTCGCAATCAATGTTGGGAAAAAAGTGGGAATCCACTGTGTGATATCTCCCACCATTTAGGAACAATACACATCTCTGAATCAGTTCCACAGAGTTTTAGAGACCGAGCACTCCATAAACAAGTTTGTAGCCATTTCGGGGTTATTGTGGAAAAGAGGACAAGAAACAAATATATCTTTTAAAACTTTGAGATCTTTATCCTTGTAGCAAGCGATGTGTGGCTCTCCACGCCGTATAAATAACCTTGGGTTGTACCTTGGTTTTCCACAAAGATTTAAGCCAGGAGAATGGAGAATATGACGAAGACGCCAAGCTACCTTTGCTAATTTTTTGTGGCCTTTGAAGAGAGTATCCTGAGGAAAATGTGTACTCGCATTTTTTCGTGTAGTTCCATATGATGGTATCTGGAACCGGGGTGGGAGGAGGCGGGACTTTTAAAATATCGTTGATATCAGCCAGTGGACCAAATTCATCGAGTTTGGCCGTATCTCATGTGCGATTTGGTAAGAGGAATTCCGCCACCCTCTTGTGATTGGCCGCAGGGGGCTGGAGAACCGTTTGGAAAGTCACCCCTAGTTTCAGCCACGGGTCTCTAGAGATGAGGATGATATGCTGGTCACCTAGTTTCCTCCTCATACTACTTTGACAAGATCAGAAGCGCTCGAGATCGAACACCATGCATAAGAACAATTTTTCTGCATTGGAACCAAGAACATATTAGAATTAAGGGAGAATTTGGGTTTAAAAACTCTACTAACCAGAGAGTCCAAAGTGAGAATCCTCCAAAATTTCTTGGAAAGCTGCTATTTTCAGACGCCATTGATTTAATCAACCACTCTCTTGGCATCAACTTCGACAATAATATATCGCTTATCACCTTGAATAGCTAAAAGAAGGCCATCTTGGATTGCAAGTGTCTCTGCCTCGAAAGCTGAAGTTATAGAAGGAAGTGGGGTCACGACTGTAGCTACAAACTGGCCCAAATGGTCATGGGCGACCTTCGGAAGAAACCCATGCACCATCTGAATTCAATTTGATCTGGTGGTTGCCAGCAAGAGGCTGAGGAGATGGCCGAAGCTCCATGGTGTCCCCTATACTTCGCTTCTCGTTGGGGGATAAAGCTAGTGGTCGAGGAGAACAGCTCATCCCCCGACATGGTGTCATTGTTAAACACTGGAGCATTGCGGTAAAACCATCTCCATAAATACGTGCAAAAGGTAGTGCCCTCCTTCGCAAGCAATGTTGGGAAAATAGTGGGAATCCACTGTGTGATATCTCCCACCATTTAGGAACAATACTCATCTCTGAATCAGTTCAACAGAGTTTTAGAGACCGAGCACTCCATAAACAAGTTTGTAGCCATTTCGGGGTTCTTGTGGAAAAGAGAAAAAAGAAACAAGTATATCTTTTAAAACTTTGAGATCATTATCCTTGTAGCAAGCGATGTGTCGCTCTCCACGCCGTATAAATAACCTTGGGTTGTACCTTAGTTTTCCACAAAGATTTAAGCCAGGAGAACGGATAATCTGACGTAGACACCAAGCTACCTTTGCTAGTTTATTGTCGCCTTCGAAGAGAGTATCCTGAGGAAACTGTGTATCAGCCATTTTCCGTGTAGTGCCATATGATGGTATCTGGAACCGGGGTGGGAGGAGGCGGGATTTTTAAAATATCGTTGGTATCAGCCAGTAGACCAACTTCGTCTAGTTTGGTCGTATCCCATGTGCGATTTGGTAAGAGGAATTCCGCCACCCTCTTATGATTGGCCGTTGGGGGCTGGAAAACCGTTTGGAAAGTCACCCCTAGTTTCAGCCACGGGTCTCTATAGATGAGGATGATATGCTCGTCACCTAGTTTCCTCCTCGTACTACTTTGACAATATCAGAAGCGCTCGAGACCGAACACCATGCATAAGAAAAAATTTCTGCATTGGAACCAAGAACATATTAGAATTAAGGGAGAATTTGTGCTTAACAAATCTACTAACCAGAGATTCCATAGTGAGAATCCTCCAAATTTGCTTGGCAAGGAGGGCTTTATTGAAATCCTCCAAATCCTTAAACCCGATTCATCCTTCTTCTTTCATTTTCTTTAAAGAATCCCAAGCGATCCATTTACCACCACACTGATTCGGATGCTCTCCCCAGAAGAAATGACAAGATAAACGTTCAATTTTTTGACACAAGGTTGAGGAATCTTGAAACAACTCATCGTATAAACTGGCATGGATTGAGTCACAACTTTGATGAGAACTTCTCTTCCTGCATCAGCAAGATTATGGTTCCACCCCTTAAATTTGTTAGACACCTTCTCATACAAGTTTCCAAAGCTCCTAATCCGCTTCTTCCCGATTGAAGTTGGAAGACCCAAGTATTTCTCATGACTTTCTGATTCATTCACACCAAACAGATTACAGAGAGCACCCCTTTCCTGCACTAGAACACTAGCCTTTGGACCAAACGCTTTCTCATACCGAAGAAGCAGGTTGCGTAAAAACTCAATATCTTATGGGATAGCTTTGATAAAACACCATACTGTCGTCGGCGAAGAACATATGAGAGATAATTGGGCCTCATCTAGAGGTAGACACCCCTTCGATATTTTTTTTGGTTTCCCCATGAACGGAAAACGAACAGGAAGAAGTAGATATGCACTCATGGAACAAAGGCACTTTGTAATTGCGAAATATAGTTGTCTAATACTTCCTTCAGACGGTTAGCCAGCACTTTCGTAACCAACTTATAAATGACTGAACATAAACTCATAGGTCCCTAATCACTTGGGAGACGTACCTGTTTGACTTTCGAAATAATTTTATCACAGTTTCATTGAATCCAGCCAACGAAGCATGATTCTTAAGAAAGTTAAGACATGTATTGGATACCTCAGCACCCAAAAAATCCCAATTCTCCTGGAAGAAAATCGCCGGAAAGTCTTCCCACCCCGGAGCCTTGGTCGGCCCCATTTGGCCTAAGGATGTCACAACTTCAGCCCCAGTGAAGGACTGATCCAAGCTTGCAAGACGACTGGGCGAAAGGATCGGCTATACAAACCGAGTCATATCCTTAATCTCGCTGGCCGAATGCTTTTGAGATGAGAAGATGTTACGAAAGTGGAGGTCAAGGATGGCTACAATGTCATCGTACCCAGTGCGGCAGTCCCCATTAACATCAACTATACCTCCGATATAATTGTGGGCCTTCCTAATAGAGGCTTCTAAATGAAAAAGTTGGTGTTGCGATCTCCTTCTTATAGTTATAACACTCTAGAACGATGTCTCCACATAGTCTCCTCACTAGCAAGTAGAACATTAAGCTCAGCTTTGTAATGGTAAATTTCATCAAAGACATCATCAATATTTGGTTTACCTTGAATATCATGTATCCAATTTCGAATATGAGCAATCTTTCTCTTCACATTCTCAAAGATAGAGCGATCCCATAGCTTCAGTCGCTTACTAGTAGAAGCAAGCTTGTGATGGAGGTCTAACCGATGGAGCTCGATCCAATTCCTGAATATGAATGGCTTCCAGTCTTCATGACTGAGACACATGGTCTCAAAGTGGAAGGGAGGTGTTCTTATGCATAGGAATCTAACACAACTCGATAGGCACATGGTCAGACACTGCAACAGTAAGGTGGGTAACCGCGGAAACCCCAAAGAGATCCATCCAAGCGAGATTGACTACCACTCTCTCAAGGCATTCTCCGATTCGCACACCATGCTGCAGATAACTAGTCCGTGTGAATTTATTCCTGTTTTAGTCAAGATGAAAAAGCTCATTGGAGTAGAGAGTCAATCTGAAATCCTCCGTAAGTTGTTTATCTGCTGATCTTCCACCTTGTTTTTCATCCTAAAAAACATAGGCGTTAAAATCTCCTATCACACACCAACGAATCTTGTTAGGATTACGAGGTCTTCCCAACAAGTTCCAAGAGTTTCTTCGTTCATTGTTGTCAGGATTCCCATAGAAACTAGTGAACCGCCACTGAATCTGCAAACTAGGATCATAGATTAAGCAATTAATGAAGAAGTTTGAACAATTAATAAGAGTAAAATCCATACTATCATGCCAAAAGAAAGCAAAACAAACGCTACGTCCTTCATAAGTAACACAAAGACCACCGCTGAAACCTAAACGAGATTTCACTGGCTCAAACTTTGCAGTATTAAGACGGGTTTCCATAAAGAAAACCAATTTGGGAGACTTTCCTCTTACGAGGTTATGGAGCTCTAGAACATTACTAAGGTTCCCAAGCTCCCGTACGTTCCATATGATCGCATTCATGATGATTCGCAGAATTGCACCGCAGTCGCCGCCATTGGACTAGTTGGAATCCTTTGGGAATTCCGATTCCCACCAGTGTTGCTGCAATCTATAATGAAATCAACAAGACCAACTGAACTGTTACTGAATCTGAATGAGCTGAGCCGACGATCAGCCGCTTTCTCCTTTGGGTTCGGGCTGAGAACAATTTCCTCGATCTTTCTCTTGGATGCAGTACCTTTTGGCAAAGATTCTGACGTAGATTATGGTGTGACAAGGCTATCCAAGGAAGAAACTGATCGTAATCCTTCTCTCTATAAGAACCAGAAGCCTTATCCAACCCAGTAGTAGATGTTGCTAGTGGGTTTGAATATACGTTCGGGTTCTGCAAATGATCATCGCCGGTAATCTCGATCGAGGAGTCAGATTTCGTCCCCGTGAAGTACCGTGGCTAAGTCAAGATGGTGAACGTGGCGAGGGACCATCGGTTGATTGTCTTTTCTACCTCGTTTTTTTCAGTTGGGACATTGTTCGTCGATGCTTGATTATTCACAGGGGTAGCACTATTGCGGTGTTTCTCTTTGTCGCCAGCCTTAGGTGGCTAGCTTCCTTCCCCAGCTGCAAATCTGCCACGAGATATTGAGGGTTTTCGTTTGGATGGCGGTTTGAAGATCAACCGTTCACCAAACCCTTGATCTTCATTCATCTTCTCCACATCGGTCTTCTTGTCGCATTGCTCGGTGAAATGCATACACCTTCCACACCATCCGCACACTGATGGTATTCTTTCGTAGACATAATCAAGCCACAATTTTTGATCAAGAACCTAGATATGTCCGCCCCTTTGCAAAGGTTTGGTAATATCTAGTCTTATTCTAGCCCGCATATAATCACCACCATAGCTCGTGAAAATTATCTCGTCCACCTTCAGTACTTCGACCGAAGGGCCTACAACTTTCTTACAATCTTCTGGATTACAGAGAAATGAGGAGAGGTTTTAACCTAGAACCCAAATTTCAGTATGGCAAAAGACCGCTAGAACGGATCTTGCACTGCGGATCCATGGAGTCAGGACCAATATAACATTATTGTCGAACACCCATGGGCCGCCTTCGAGAGCATTATCCATGGCCGTCTTCGATGGAATTTGAAAAACAAACCAGTTTGGTGAAGATTATTGAATCTTGACCCCATCACCTTCAAACCAAATTTTCTTAAAAAGAGATTTCAACCCCTAGGTATTAACCCTGGATAGGAGCAGGAAGCATCCTATTAAGCACAGACCGAAGTTTTGTAAAGCCTCCAGATAATACTATGAGACAAAGACGACGACCTGCTCTTCCTCATCGGAGAGAGTCAGTAATCTGCTTGATCCTGGGAACACCATAGACGATGACAGGAAGAAGAGGCTTCACCTTTGTGCACTACGCAGTGAGCGCCGACGATGAACCCAAGTTCTTCCTTAGTGTTTTCTTAGGGTCTCCGACACAGTCGGACCTTTTTCCCCACCTTAAACAATTACAAAGAACCAATCTTTCGCAAAAGCTTGCAATTTTAGTCCCCTGAATAATAATAATAATAATAATAATAATAATAATAATAATAATAATAATAATAATAATAATAATAATAATAATAATAATAATAATATTGTTATTATTATTATTTCCCTCCCTCTTACAATCTCCTATAAATAGCCAAGCATCCCTGAAGAATGTAATCATCTTGCTTTTGCAAAGACAACCATCCACCTCGGCTCTCTCTCACCAAAACTTCAAAATCTCTCTGAAACATCTCTCTCTCACACACATCCATAGCCATGGTAGCTCTGTCAAAACCAGCAATCGAACAGTTCTCTGTCATCAAAACCAGCAAGCCTCCGACCAACACATTCACTTCCTCCTCCTCCTCCTCCACCTCCACCTCCTCTGTTCTTCCAATCATAGACCTCACTAAACCCGACTCCAAGGACCTCCTCGTCAAAGCCTGCCAAGACTTCGGCTTCTTCAAGGTCATCAACCATGGCGTCCCAACTAATCTCATCACCAAATTGGAATCCGAAGCTCTCAATTTCTTCTCCCTCCCATTGCCGGAGAAACAAAAAGCCGGCCCTCCCCACCCCTTTGGCTACGGTAACAACCGAATCGGACCCAACGGCGACGTTGGCCGGCTTGAATATCTCCTCCTCAGCACCACCCCTCACTTCACTTACCAAAGCTTCTTACCAAATTTTGCTCAAAACCCAGAAACCATAAGGTGAGTAAAGTTCAGTCAGCATTCTGAAAAAAGAAATAGAACATTCTCTGTTTTGCCTAAAATATAAGGTAACATTGATTTTCTTTTACATCTTTTTTTTTTTTTGTAGCTGTGCTGTGAATGAATATGTATCAGCAGTGAGGAAGATGGCATGTGATATACTTGAGTTGTTGGCTGAGGGTTTGAAGATCCAGCCAAGGGATGTGTTGAGCAAGATGTTGATGGATGAAGAGAGTGACTCTGTTTTCAGGGTGAATCACTACCCACCATGCCTAGAAGCCCAACAAGTGATGAAGAATGGGGATGATTTGATTGGGTTTGGAGAGCACACAGACCCTCAGATTATTTCTGTTTTGAGATCCAACAACATTTCTGGGCTCCAAATCTCTCTCAAAGATGGGAAATGGATCTCTGTCCCTCCTGATCAAAATTCTTTCTTCGTCAATGTTGGTGACTCTCTTCAGGTAAACATTTAGTCACTCATTTTACTAGTGCAGTTTTTTGTTCTCAAACTACTTAATTTACTAACCTAGAACTCTAGTGCTTTTTATGAATTAGTTTATAACACGTGTTCTCGGGCACGACTACTTGAATGACAAAGATTGTCTTATTATGAAGTATTTAGTTCATAGGATATGACGGAGGTAAACTATCCCACATGTCACATTTTGGGGATAACTTATTCTCTATAGCAGATTATTATGTAGATAGTGCTATGTAGATAGTGTAATTGCACTGTGATCTTTTGATAATATTTTCTACTTTATTTTGTTAAGGTGATTCGTGATTGTAAGTTGGTCAAGACACCAAAGTTATTAAACTAAATTAATTAAATTAGTTAATTGATAGTGACGCTTACATAGCTTTCTTGCGAGACAACTCAACCCAAATTCTATAACGTTTTGTACATAAATTTTTGCCAACAACGTTGTACTACTAAATAAGATTTCATTAAATTTTGTAAGCGCCTTCTTAATTTCACAATGATTAGGTTAAACAAGAATGAGAAACATGTGAAAAAGAACATGGACACATAAGCTTGTGCCATTGTAGATGCATTGTCATCAACAAACATTCTTTTCATGGTTGATATTTGTTTTCTTCAACTTGTGTGAATTAAATGAACAACTTTTCAGGCAATCGCTATCAAGAAAAGCGAATTCCTTTTGTGACTCTTATTTGTCCAAGTTTCCCTGCACAATGAGTAGGATAGTCCCCTACTCGCCGCCCTCCTCTCTCGTGTTTCACTCATCTTTTTTGTGTGAGTTTCTCAGTCAGAAGACGCGTTTAATAGGAACAAGAAACCAGATACCTTTATGGCATTCAAGAAAGTTTTTTTATTCATTCCTTGATGTTCTTATTCTTCTTTTTTTTTTAGGTGATGACTAACGGGAGATTCAAAAGTGTGAGGCATAGGGTTGTGGCAAACACCATGAAATCAAGGTTGTCGATGATATTTTTTGGAGGACCACCAATGAGTGAGAAGATAGCTCCTTTACCTTCATTGATGGGAGGAGAAGAAGACAGCTTGTACAAAGAGTTTACATGGTTTGAGTACAAGAAATCTGCATACAAATCAAGACTTGCTGATAATAGGCTGGTCCAATTTGAGAAGATGGTGGCCTCATAATGTTCCCTCAAGTGCCCACCTATTATCTGTAATTGCTAGGAAAAGAGAATGGCTAATCAAAAGAATACCCCAAAACATAGGCTTGAGAATAGGAGAAAGAAGAAAAACAACAAAAAAAGAACCAAAGTTTTATGTCCACTTGCTTCTCTTTAAAACCCATGTTTGATTTTATCAGCATAGTTCAATGTAAGAAAGTCTTCTTTGTTTGTTGCACAAGTATCAGATTCACCTTCAATGCTTACTTGACGCTTCTTTAGACTGAAAATCGAAGGATGGAGTCTCAAATTATTGTCATATTACATCGGAGACTCGTTCAGCCCCTTAATAAGTACTTCATCCGTAACATCTTTTTCCCTACGTTATCATTTTTGGGACGTAACAACTATTTCTATACGTTTCTTTTTTTGGTAACCTTTTACTGATTGTATGACAATATTACCCTTACGAAAAATATCCCACAACACTTTTAAATTTAAAATGTGAATTAATTTGAGCCACTTATTTCAGCCCATTATACTAACCCATTTGTATTAGTAGCCCATTACCTTAATTTAAAATTGACCCAAAACACTAATCATAAACACTAACCCAACCTTAACAAATCCAATTAAACACACACCAATCACCGGTTTACCCTAATTCATTCAGACCTCTCTCTCTCTCTCTCTTTGTGTGTGTGTGTTCTTCCCCTTTCACTCTCACGCCTCTCAGTTGCCTTCCTCACCTCTCCAATTCCTTCAAGCCCTAGTCGGAGAAAGGAATCGGTTCTATCACGACGACTTTAATGGAGTCTCATATTCCGTGTCACCGGTTCCGATCGCGAGAAGCAAGGTCGATACACTTTTCTGGGTTTCTCGATTGTCGGTTGATATAAACCCTAGTTCTCTCTTGGCGGCTGGGTTGTCGAATCAACTTAGACAACCACTAAATCTTGGATATAGGCTGATTGGATGGACATGGTTGAAACAATCCGGGATCTCTATTCAGGTTTAAAGAGACAATCGATAATCAAAAGTAGAAATACATTCACGAAGATTACAATTTATCTAATAAATAAAATAATCTTTGAGAAGACAAGTTTACAAAAGTAATGTGTTTGAAATAAGCTATGTGATTTAATCTTATGCTCGACGTCCTCTTCTCGTTTCGCGTTCCCATCCCAACTTTCACTAACCTGTGGTGGTTTTCAATAAGAAGCGTAGACACTACAGTTTGAAAACAATCAGAAAAAACTGAGTAAATGCGCAATACGACATGTAAAACAATGAGTCGCACACAAGCATAAGTTGAAATAAATCAAGAGGTTTGGAATAATTATAAGAAAAAGAGTTGGGACTTTCTGAACAATTATAAGTAATCGCGTAACAAGTATCTCTAAACTTTAAAACATCAGTAAACCATGAGTATTCAAGTAATTCTTAAGAAAATAATTGTCAACAATAAATAAGTTATTTTCAACTGATAACGATATTAAATCACGAGTAGCCAATGATTTCAACTCATTTTATTCGATTAGGGCATACGCAGAGCCACAAACAACATGAATAGAGTAGTAAGGTTTTTTTTTTCAAGTCCAATTAACCCTTAAGTTTAGGCATGTCCAGAGCCACCATCAGGATCGATGTAGATAGAGGGATCAATAAAGGGTTCCTTTTCGGGTCTATCAAACCCTATTTCACTCGAGCGTTGCCCATACGTAAATCCCCGCTCACAACATTAGCTAAAAGGCCTTAAGTGTCGACACCCCTATACCGTAGTGACCCTTACTAGTATAAGTAGCACTCTATAGCTCTACAAACCCCTCGGCTGTAATACCTTGGTACATTTTGGCTCGTCGGCGGCAGATTTGTGAACGGTAAACTTCTATCCTATAATACGATCCATTGCTTCAATGGCCGTAGCCATAGATAATTGGAGGATCGCTTGGAGCCTCCGGCGGCAGCCATAAATGACACAACTCTGTACATCGTCCTAAATCTATTAGAAGTTTTTTATTTCTTCTCTTTACCATAACCAAATCATATTTCATAAGTAATTTTCAAGAGTTCTCGCAAAGGATTCATGAATATCCAAACAACTTTAGAGTGTGAATCATGATTTTTATACTTTTTCAATCAACAACATATTAATTTGAGAAACCACACAAATACTAATATTTTGTTAAGTAAGCGTCACACGTATGTACTTACCACAGAGAAGAGTCACAACCAAAAGCAGGAATGTAAGCCTAGCACTACAATGAGAACCACACTCTCCTACGAGATCGATGTCTTAAAGAACTTAAAGTCATGAATAATATGAAAAAAATGGCTCCCCCCCCCATCATGCATAGCATGACCTTGGACATAAATTTTTAATGAATTTGAAGGTGAAAATGAAGTTTTGGAGGTGTTTTTGTGAGGTCACTCCAATCCGGGAATGAAGATTTTTGGAGAGAGAATGGAGCTATTGAGTGCTCTTCAATGGAGGAGAAGATGGAAAGAAATGAGAGTGGAAGAGAAATAGTAAGGGAGTTGATGGAGATGTTGATGGATATGATGGTGTATGTATAGGGTGTAGTATTTACATAGCAAGTGGCACTATTTTAATTTAATAAGAGTAGTCATAAAGAGAATAAATCTTAATGGTGTTTTTTTTTTTTTTTGCAAATTATAAATCTTAATGGTGTTGACTTTGATAGTGAGGAAGATATTAGAATGTAATTAAAAATCTCGCAATAGATTAGTTGGTGGTAGAAATAGGAATAATAAGAAAATAAGAGTTCACATGCAAATATTGGAAATTGATGGTCACTACAAGATTACACATACAAGAAGGTTTTTCTTTACCGAGATTCAATACTAACTAATAAAGCTTAACACAACATTTAATTCTTTTTACTTTTGATGATGAAAACTATCAAGTACTCAAATATATCAAAACTTTCCTAAATTACAAAATACTAGACAAATCATAAATGACACATGATACCCCTAGACTTCATAAATTAACAATAAGTCAAGAATAAGGTTGAAATAGAAATTTATTGAAAGTCTCGAATATATATTTTTTCGAAATTAGTAAATGACCTCTACTTAAAATATGGGGTATTTCATTATATCCCCCTTAAAACGAAGCTTCGTCCCCGAAGCTAAATAACACTTTTACATAAAACTACGAACATACTTCACGAGAATGCAACTAATGCACATGAGAGTTTTATGCAATGCTAATGCCCATGTAACACTTATATTAACGGGAACGCGCTCTCGGTTCGTTACGTCTCTTCTCACTTGTATCATAGTAGGGATTCATATAAAATTAGCTCAAGAAAGAGTTCGACACCAACTTTTAAATGGTCTAAACTTACAAGTTCTCACGTTTACAAAGAGATTAAAAAAAATCTAAAATTTAAACAGGCCTCAAAACTTGTAGACACAAACTACTTTGACCCAAACTAACATGTCATTCTGCTTGACTCATCTGCATTAAAAATATTGTCTTACCTTTATCGGATTTGATAAACCAATAACCTCAAGTGTTCCACGCATACGAGGGGGGAAAGAACAATATGTGTCGTCACACAACATGCATCTCCATCACAACTCACATGTGTTTCAAATGTTCCAACGTAGCCTACACAGCGTGTACAACAGACTAAGAGTCACGTCAGCGGACTGGTAAACAAAGTGATCCATATCACTTGGCATTTGGTAGCTCCACACGCCAACAATTTTCAGAAACCACTTTTTTAACAAAAATTATATTTTAAAAACATTTAATTTTGGAAATGAACATGTCAAATTAACTCAAAATCAAACAAAAAAAGTATTATCTTAAAAGTCGTCGCTTGTAGGTAAGAAAAAAAGAATGGTATCAGGGTCTTCTAAGTCAAAAAGTCGATACTCTAAGGTTGACAATCATACTAGAAACAAAAAGGGGGACGTGGATACACATCATACGCCAATAAAAAAATTCCATATAACAACTAATATGATAATAAGGCAACTAACATATGACGAGCAAGTAGATTTGACTTGGATCACGTCTCAACAAATAGTTAACAGTTAAATCAACATGGCTCAAATCTAGTTTGACAATACGTAAGTACCCAAACTCCCCGGTGGCTTGTTTACATTGTTATTACCAAATTGGGTTATCCTAGTTAATTTTTAAATTTCGAAAACGTCTAATTTTTCTTATTCTCTACCAATGGGAATCGGAAAGTCACATTAACCGGAGAACCCATGTTGTGATACCAACTGAAACAACCCTGGATCTCGGTTCAGGGTTAAAGATACAATCGATAACCAAAAGTAGAAATACATTCACGAAGATTACAATTTATCAAATAAATCCAACTATCTTTGAGAAGATGCGCTTACAAAAGTAATGTGTTTTTAATAAGCTATGTGATTTAATCTTATGCTTCGCATCCTCTTCTCGTTCCGCGTTCCCATCACGACTTTCACTAACATGTGGTGATTTTTGAAATAATAAACACATACACCACAGTTTGAAAACAATCAGTAAAATCTGAGTAAATACACACTACGACATGTAAAGCAATGAGTCACACACAAGCATAAGTTGAAATAAATCAAGATATTTCAAATAATTATAAGTAAAATATTTGGGAATTTCTGAACAATTATAAGTAACCGCGTAGCAAGTATCTCTCAACTTTAAAACATCAACAAACCACGAGTATTCAAGTAATTCTTAAAAATGTAAAATATCAACAGTAAACAAGTTATTTTCAACTGCCAGCGATATTAAATCACGAGTAGCCAATGCTTTCCAACTCATTTCATATGATTACGGCATATCCAGAGGCACAAACAACGTGAACATGGTAGTCAACTTTCTTTCAAGTCCAACTAATCGATAAGTTTACCGGAGGCATGTCAAGAGCCACCAGAAGGATCGATGTAGACCAAGGGATCACGAAGTAGTCATAAAGGGTTCCTTTTCGGCTCTATCAAATCCTATTTCACCCGAGCGTTACCCATATGACAATCCCCACTCACAATATTAGCTAAAAGGCCTTAAGTGTCGACACCCCTATACCGTAGTGACCCTTACAAGTATAAGTAGCACTCTATAGCTCTACAAACCATTGTCCGCAATACCTTGGTACATTTTGACTCGTCGGGGGCGGATTTGTGAATATTAAATTTCTATCCTATAATACAAACCATTGCTTCAATGACCGTAGCAATAAGTGGTTGGATGATCGCTTGGCGCCTCCGGCCGGATCCATAAATAACACGAATTTGTACATCGTCCTAAATATATTAGAATTGTTTTAATTCTACTCTTTGTACGAATGGGACTGGGTTGCGACAACTGAATTGTTTCGTAATCCTTTTTGGTATGTTGAGTTGCTTTGGGAACAAGTTGAATCCCTATGTATATATATATGTTCTCAATCGTGGGTAAACTTGTGTGTGGTGTATCTTAATTGTAATTGGCTCTCTTATCAATATATATGGTTCGTGTTTGGTCGTGGAAGTATCTAGCAACTTTGCTAGTGAGCCACGTTAATTATTTGCGTTCTTGGTCATCGTTTTCATCGTTCATCTCTCTATCCTATTTTTTAACAAGTTTTATCATATCCAGGTTGAGTAAGGGTTACGAGAGGAACAATGTCAGGTTCAATGCTCAAGATTGATCGTTTTGATGGGTTTTGAGTTTGTGACAGATAAAGATGTGCGCTTTGTTCAAGTAGCAAGATATTTGACTGGCATTGGCAAACAAGACTTGCATGGATGCAAGCACCCTGTCGTTTGCGAAGATGGAGGATAAGGCAAATGCAAAGATCATGTTGTGCCTTGCGGATGATGTGATTACAAAAATTGCAGATAAGGAAATGGCAGCTCGCTTATGGTTAAAGTTGGAGCAACTCTACATGACAAAATCATTCGCCAACAAGTAGATGCTGAAGCAGCGGCTGTTTAGTCTGCGAATGTTGGAAGGTACGCCAATCATGGATCACTTAGCCAATCAAAATACTATTTTTCTTGAATTGCGCTATAGTGATGAGATTGTAAGTGATGAAGACGCGACATTAACTTTGTTGGTGTCTCTACCTCCATCATACAAGGGTTTCGTTCAATATTCATCGTTTGGAGAGATGTGATAACCCTATAGGAAGTTCGGTCGATGCTACACACAAGGTAGTAGTGGCACAAGGCGGTTGGTAAAGACAATCATGATTCTAGCGATATCATGGTTAAAGGGGAAAGAGTTAACGGTGGACATCAAAATTATGACAGATCTGATTCACCATCGGACGTATGTGCTTGTTTTCGTGAGAAAGGTCATTGAAAGCGGAATTGTCCCAAGAACAAAGGATCAGCAGTTTATGTTGCAGTTCAAGATTGAGGGACGTCCAAGGATGACCTCGTTCTCTAGGACCCGTGTGGGAATCTTGAGCACCAGTCACGGAGCATTGGAGCGTGTCTTGTGGTACGTGATTGGTTGGTGGCGCGATATTGGGCGCGCATTGGTAGTTGGTGTGATATTAGCCACGCGTTGGTTTTGGGCGCATTAGTGTGGTTTGTTTGTGGTGCAATCAGCATGACATTGATTGATGGACACTTTGTCACTAAGTTTCATTGGAGTGAGTTCGGAAATGCATTATTTCATGGTGCATTGGGGGAGCATTTATTGGGACGCATTGTCTTTGCGTTTGTTGTGACGCATAGATGCGCTTGTTGGGGCGCATCAAAAATGTATACAAGACTTCGTGCTAGGGAACACGTTCGAGTTCGGTTTTGGATGGAGGCGTTCTTGATTGGGGAACACATTCACGGTTGGATTTGTTAGAGGAGAATTGTTTTTGGGGTTGTTAGGGTGTTTGGATCAAGGTGGAGATTTTTTATGAAAGTGATCCCAAAAACCCTAGAATTGAAATCGGCAAAGAAACAAACAAAACGACTGAGGAAGATTGAAGAAAAATTTTCATCGTTTCTCCCCATTCATGAATGGTCTTAGGCTTTCGCACAAAAACCCGTTTGTACGAATGGGTCTGGGTTGGGGCAGCTGAATTGTTTCCAAATCCATTTTGTTATGTTTCTTGAATTTCTTTCAGCACAAATCAGGTCCCTAGGTCTATATATGTGTTATAGGTTTTGGGTAGATTTGTGTGTGGTGTATCTCAATCGTAATCGGCTCTCTCATCAATTTATCGACTTTGTGTTTGGTCGTGGACGTAGCTAGCAACTTTTCTAGTGAACCACGTTAATAGCTTGCGTTGTTGTTCATCGTTTTCATCGTTCTACTCTCTACCCTCTGTTTTAACATGAGGTTCACAGGCCTCTCCAAGATTTATAGTCTACTTAGCCTACGCAATCTGTAATAGTACTAATGACGGCGCCCCCAGGAAAATTATAGAATTTCCAATTATATATTTATAGAGTTACCACAAAACTTACTAATGCACTTTAAACATACTTGCACATATTTTTATAAACTCTGTTAACATAAAATATTAAACACCAAATAAACCATAGGTCTTTACCTGTTCTCTCTATGGATGTATTGATCCAGCATTGAAATATCTATTATACAGTTAAGTTATCTTATATGTAAAGTATTGTGTGATGACTACTCTCTCTCTCTTCCAATTTGAGTATCTTCCTTTTTATGAATTGAATGTTCCAAAATGAGCGTTATACTTTTAAAAGTCGCTTACCTTTTCACTTTACTTCCCTCTTTAATCATTTTCAAATTATTATTTGATTACTTCCTTAAAAAAGTATCACATACAAAAAATGATAATTGATAAATCGAATAAGTAAAGAGCACATTCTTAACCTCCGCTGAAAAGTCCTCTCAGACACTCAATTTGGACGAAAATAATATTTTGTATTGAATTTTCCATTTTCTTTTGTTCTTAAATTATCGAGTTCATGGATAGAACGAGCTCGATTTTTCTTCAACGGGGTCTAATGTGATGTCATAGAAAATGTAGGAAGAATCTATTTAGATTACGCCCTAATGTTTAATTTTTTTTTACTATCAGAATTCGAAAATCCCATTAATAAAACACAACGTACAAGAATACCAGAAGTCGACAAGGGCAAAAAATCATGTCGTACAAGAGCACAAGATACAAAGACCCTCAGGACTATCGTACGAAGAAACAGTCCATCGAAAGTCTGGTTAATGTAATACTAACTTAGACATACATACAACAAATACAACACAAACATGCAAGCATATAAAGATGGCAAACTAGCCTGAAAACGCACCAAACCATAACCATAACGAATTCCATACGCATATCCAATATATATATATATACTTAGAATAATATCTAGTCCAATAATTTAATCGAAAATTAATTTTACTAATAAATCTTATATGAGAGAAGTTCCAAAAAAAACCAATTTTTCTATTTCCTACGGTTTCATAATAGAAAGTCAACTGTAATTTTTGGGAACAAAGTCGATAGTAATTTCCAATTATAGAAATTCAACACTCCATTTGACGAGACTGTTGGAGGCTAAACATGATTTAGTCCAACTATAATTAGGTCCATAAGTACTATGGTAGCTCAGTTAAAAAGACCAACATTTATTGTATTGGTTTAGTTAGTGGTTCTAGTTAAAGTAGCAAGTAAAATTGTGGAAGTGTCTAGAATAGTGGTGTGATATGTATCTCTAGAATTGGAATACAAAATATCTTTAGATGCTTCTAGGTGGAGATATTACTAGATGATGTAATCTAGAATCCTCATACACTTCCTATAAATAGGGACTTGTACTCTAGCATCCAGCAATCTTCAAGTATCCTACCAAGTGTCCTTGTATGTCTCTCCTACGGAGTCTTCTATTAAGTCTCATATTTAATTTATTGGATAATACATAGTTTTTGTCCTCCACCATTTCCATCAAGCAAAAACCAATTGAAGTCCTTCTTCACACATAGTCCAATTCTCTCTAAGTGTTTCGTACTTTCCTCTTTCACCAACTTAGCCTCCTACTCTCTTCCTAAATCCAACAAAGTAGTATCAGAGCCAAGTCGATAGCAAGATGACTAATGTGTATGTCCAATGTCCTCGCCTCACCAAGGACAACTATTACACATGGGCATTGCGCATGATGTTATCGAAAATGGCTACAAAGAGCTTGAAGGAGACTTGAGTCCAATGCAAAAATAGGAATTAGAAGAGGCACGTAAGAAAGATAAAAAAGCTATTGCCCTCATCCATTCCACCTTAGCTGACAACAAGCTTGAGAAGATTATTTTTGCAACAACCTTCAGAGAGCTTGGGAGATTCTCCAAAACTCTCAACAGGGTAGTGTGAGATTCAAGAAGATACAACTCAAAAATCCTTAGAGGTGAGTTTGAATCTCTCCATATGAATAATTCGGAAACAATTTCGGATGATTTCTCTCGCGTTTTGGCCATTTCTAATCAATGAAGAGATATTGAGATGAAAGTTTAAGTGACACTTATATTGTTGAGAAAATATTACGATCTTTACCTTGTGACTAAGCATGTTGTCGTAGCCATTGTAAGAAGGTAGGGATGTTAGAAAGTTATCAATTTATGAATTTATGGGCTCTGTACAAGCTCATGAGGAAAGAATTAAGAGGATGAAACAAGAATCCATGGTGCTACAAAGCAACCTAAGTTGTAGAAGAAACTATATCAATGAGGAATGGCGAGGAGGACGTGGAAATATGAGAAATCAAGGAGGAGGAAGAGACACGAGAGGATTTTACAACCCATCTTATCAAGAAGTAATGGGCAAATCTTCCTACTCACAAAGGGAATATGAAAGAGAAATAAATTCAAGGAAAATGTATGAAAAATCTCATGTGTTATGTCACAAATGTTATGATTTTGGGCATTATGCTTCCGAGTGTAGAAGTAACACTAACCATTTGCATGAGAAAGTAAATTTTGTTGAAAGATGTGAAGGGGAAGATCATATGTTGTTGATGGCTCACCAAGAGCATGTTGTTCAAGCTGAGGAAATTACAAAATCTCCAAGTGAATCATGGTAGAAACTTGACACCATTGTGTCAAGTCAAGATAAGGTCTTTCCCACCAACAAGATGAGCTTGATAAGCATGAATACCAATGAGACATTGATATAGAAGAGATTCAAGATTTCATCAAGAAGGAAGAGGAGGTATCACATGAAGATCATGAAAAATGGGTCCACAAAGAAATAGAACAAGAGGCAACATTCAAGAATCAAAATGAAGAAGGCTATCGAGACAATGGAGGAAACATAGTGGAGGAGGTCCAAG
The DNA here is from genome assembly GCA_023055425.1 of Linanthus parryae. Taxonomy (NCBI): domain Eukaryota; kingdom Viridiplantae; phylum Streptophyta; class Magnoliopsida; order Ericales; family Polemoniaceae; genus Linanthus; species Linanthus parryae. The sequence goes on from JALGPY010000009.1 coordinate 45,601,423, forward strand.
AAGATAGTCGACAAGAGGTTCAAGAAGAATTCAAGCAATTTCATAAGCCACATCACCAAGAAGTGAGAAGACATACTTTGCTATTTGGATTGAGAATTTGACATTTGACCCAGGTTGGGTGAACATGGAGAAATTCTTTGATGCGGGTGAAGAAGTTCTGATGAAGGAGATTAACTCTCAAATCAGGGAGACAAGAAACCTTGGCCAATTCAAGGAATTTCTCAATAATTTCAAAAAGTGTAAGATCACAAAGAAGAAGAGGTTCAAGATTCTCACTTCCACCGAGATGGCTTTGAAGACCACCGCAATTGAAGGTGACGGAGATCACAAAATATTTAATCTTACCCCTCAAAGCTAAAATGCTAAATCAAGTATAAGAGGGGGTGTTGGAGGCTAAACTTGATTTAGCCCAACTATAATTAGGTTCATAATTACTGTGGTAGCTAAGTTAAAAAGCCCAACAATTATTGTATTAGTTTAGTTAGTGGGTCTAGTCAAAGTAGCTAGTAAAATTATGGAAGTGTCTAGAATAGTGGTGTGATATGTATCTCTAGAATAGTCATACAAAATTTCTTTAGATGCTTCTCGATTGAGAGATTACTAGATGATGTAATGTAGAATCCTCCTACACTCCCTATAAATAGGGACTTGTACTCTAGCATCTAGCAAGTCTTGAAGTGTCCTAGAAAGTGTCCTTGTATGTCTCTCCTATGGAGTCTTCTATTAAGTCTCCTATTTAATGTATTAGATAATATATAGTTCTTGTCCTCCACCATTTGCATCAAGCAAAAACCAATTGAAATCCTTATTCACACATAGTCCAATTCTCTCTAAGTGTTTCTTACTTCCATCCTCCACCAACTTAGCCTACTACTCTCTTCCTAAATCCAACAGAGACAACATTACAGTTTTAAAAGATTTAACATGTAGCCATTTACAGTATTTTTAATATGATAAAATTTTATGAAGAGTCAAGCATGACTGCTCACATGAATAACATGAAGTTGCCACCACTAACACTGCATCTAAGTTTGATGCTCCACAACAACAAGATCTACATGGATCTACTAAAATTACGATAATATCATGTATTTTCATAATGAGTTGATATTTGTTTCATGATGAATACTAGAAGGGTGATTTTCACTTACACCCCCTCAGTTTTGGTTGATCTTCACTCACACCCCTTCTAGTTGGAAAAATTTCACTTACACCTCTTATGATACCAACCATTGTTGTCACTTACACCCCTACGTGTATTTACTTTGTTAGTCGGTAGTGTAACTTTCCAATTACTTTTTTTTTTGATAGATTTTCCCTTGTAAATGCTATAAAGATCAATCCACCCTTAATTTTGTAAACTCTAACTCGAGTTAATCCTAATCGCTTGTAGTAGCTACACCATGTTAAGAAATGTATATGAAACATTTAATAGAATACAAATATTTTGCATGTGTTACAAATATACATTGGGCTGGATTGACCTTTGCAGCCTCTGCAAATGCAAGTTTGTTCGAAAAACTAATTTTGCGAAGTTACCATAAGAACTAGCATAGTGAATACATAGATGGGGTGTAAGTGACAATATGTTTGATAGTCATAAGGGGTGTAAGTAAAGTTTTCCAAAGTAGGAGGTGTGTAAGTGAATATCGACCAAAACTGAGGGAGTATAAGTGAATTTTACGCATACTAGAGACTACTAAAATTACGATTGTGTGACATGAGTGAAATCTATGAAAAGAACATACTCAGTCCCAAACAACATACTTCCTCTGTAACCAGGCTTTCTCATCAGAGAGAATAGGCGCGCGGATTAAAGAAGTTGGGTTTTTTTCATTTTTTCCTCACCATTTGTTTTATTTCCCTCTACCTCCTCTCCCTCCATGCACTCTATCTCTCTCTCTCTCTTTCTCTCTCTCTCTCTCTCACTCTCTCTCTCTCTGCTAGCCCTCTTCACAACAACATCACATCCACCATCATCGCCACCATCACAGCCAACAACAATAACAACAGAAGCAGCAACAACTAAAGAGAACACAATATACAGATCTAAAGTCTAAAAAATCCCCACAAAATACATATCTAAATGTTTAAAAATCTGAATTAGAGAGGAGTAAGAATAAACAATAGAAGAGAGGAAGAGAAGGAGAAGAAAAAATCAAGAGAAGAGAGGGTTGACGTTGCTGTTGGAATAGGTTCCCTAGAGGCAATCTATATTTAGTATGAACAATGTTTTGTCTAGAATATTCATTTATTAATTATCGTGATATTTAATATAATGAAGTCCTTAGATACAATGTGTTATTTATCTTAAATATCCCTAGTCCATTATATTGGTTAATAGGACGATCAAATATAGACTAGTATGTGTGTGTATTGATATGGAGATATCAAGTCTAACACATGGGTATACATTACGAGTAATGGCATACTGAATTGACCCACGACGAGAAGGATACATTAGATTATGTCAAAGTCACAATCGCTTCTCGTAGTGCCAGTAATATTGTAATCCTTAGACTTGAAGTCACTAGATACTCTAGTTGTGTAATATCATGCTTTGATGTTATCCAACGTTGCGCCTTAACCGGGCAACTATAAAGATAGCTATCGGGCATGATATGAAGCAAGCTTAGAGATCGTAGTGACGTAGAGTGGATTTGTCCCTCCCACATAATGGGAGCAAATATCCATGGCCACTTGAGGGATGGTGCTTATTGAATGTCTGGCTAGACTCAGATAAATCAATATGGAGATATTGATGTTATCTGCTTGCATAAGCATATTCCCAGGATCGTGAAACTATGGATTGGATATACGAGTGTGACTATTATGTCTCGTGTCCAATCTGGATATAGAGACAAAATAATAACACAATATGTGATATTGGGCACAAGGTTTGTCGAGATCAGTGACTAATTTTTATTAGTTGGGTGGCATGGATGTGTTGCTAGACACCGCTCCATGTTAGTAATAAGTTACTACCAACTAAGTAGAAACCTATGGGGTCACACACCGGATGGATTAAATTGGATATATGTATTAATGAGTAGGAAATAATTAATAGAAGGATCATAACGCAACCACAAGCAAACTTAGTTGGACTAATTTGCAGGGCTAATACATGTACGGACATGATTAGTTTTGGGGCCTTTATGTAATTAATAAAGAGTTATGACTATATAAAGGATCTCCAGCTGGTTAATTCTCTACACCAGTCAGTATTTGAGAGAACTTAACAAAGCAAGAGAGGGAGACAAGGAGAAGGCCGAGGTCCTCAACCTCGTCCGTCCCCCTTGCTGTCGGCCACCACAAGGCACGGCCGAGTGCCTTGTTTTGCGTGATCTTCTTCCTCCTTCTTTCGTTGCTAGCACATCATGGTGAGAAGGATTCCAATCAAGATCCAAGGTGTGTATATTCATAGAGACGAACACACTATTCTTCGTGTGATCTCCCTAACCAAACAAGTACACATCTTCTATGCTAATATCATGTTACGATAGCTCTTCATGTGATCCTTGGTGGGCTTTGAGTAGGATTTTTTTTTTGTTATTCTCATGTGTTACCTGCGTCAAAACCCAACAGTGTTACCAGAGCCACATGTCGTAGTGCATAACATTATTTAATGTATTACGATTTGAGTTTATACATCATTTTATTCATATTACGTGAAACTGAAACTAATAAGCATAGTAGATGCAAATTGAATTTGATTCAAGACAAACAAGACATAATTTAACATTGGATGTGTAAATTGGTTATTTTAAGCACATAGGATGTGAATAATTGGGTTCGTGAAAAATTAGGGCTCTTGGGCACATAATTGAGAAAAGGGTTTTTCCAGTTATGGAAACAAATTTATGGAAACAACTAAATTTGGGCAACAAGGCAAGGAATTATTTTGGAAAAAATTCCATAAGGAGGTTCGGCCCCCTATGGGGACCGTCCCTCTTGCCTTTCCGCCCAAGCAAGGCTCAACCAAGGGGTTGGGCCGGCCTAGCGTGCGGCCTAGCCGCGCGTGAGGCTCGACCGACCACCCCAAGGCCTAGCCTTGGTCCTTGGATGATTCGGCCATGGTGGATGGTGGATTTCTTGGACCGTTGTGACCCTAATTACCCAATTTCAAACTAAAATTGAACAAGCGCGTTAAAATTGGTTTTAACTTAATTATGTGCTTTGTTTCATGGTGGATGCATATGGGCTAGGTTGTGGATTTTTGTGTTTGTTGTGGTTTGGTTTACGGTCTGCGAGCTGATCAAATTAATGTAATAGTTAGTTAATTTTATAGCCTACGAGTTGATCATCTTCTCAACATATGAGGTTTTATTTATTAATTCTAGATGTTAGGCTAGAATTAGAAATATTTAGATGATAGCCAAGAGCGTGGAGAAGAAGACCAGAGGACCAAGAGGCCACAAAGACGATGAAGACTCCCATCCCTAGGTGCGCGACTATGGTGGGGCACATGTAGATGAGCTTGTCACTTTAGGGCATATAGATATTATCATTGGCTTGGTAATATCTTAGTTTACGGGCCATATCCATGCCACGTAATTTTTCTTTTGTGGATGTTTATTATTTTATGTATTGTTATTTATTTTTGTGTGGGCGATACTAGAAAAACGTTAACAAGATAATAATAATAATAATAATAATAATAATAATAATAATAATAATAATAATAATAATAATAATAATAATAATAATAATAATAATAATAATAATAATAATAATAATAATAATAATAAACAAGTTTGATCTTTTAATGTGGATTGCCCAATCCAAATAAGTATATCATGTTGATGGGAACAACCAAACGAATAATGACTATTAGATCCCTCAAATAGAATTTTGCGTTTTGCCTTCTCTTGCCTAAACACCCTTCATGATCAAGGTCTATTAAATTCGGACTTGCCAAAGCAAGGCGTTTTAATTCACCATGATGTGTTGCGGACGACACAAGCAAGTAATGTGTGATTGTTGAAGCAAGAGGTTTAACGCAACTAGTTAAGATCAATTGGATTGATGAACCTAGAAGCATGACAATTAGGTGTTATCTAAAGGATAAAGAATAATGAGTTATTCGCCTAATTGGACCAAGAGTTGCATGGAATGCAATTGGAATGGTTCCTACCTAAATAAAGGACAAGGCTTGAGCGGTATGAGGTGTCCAAAGCACTGTTCAAGAGCAGTCTCACAGAAGGGAATCCAGTTGGGCCTCATTTACTCCAAATGATCGGGTACATTGAGAACCTCACGAGACTGGGTTCCCACTCGGCCAAGAGTTGACTAATGATCTTTTCTTGCAATCGTTGCCTGACAGTTATAACCAGTTCATCATGAACTATAACATGAACGAGATCAGTAAGACTCTGCCAGACTTGCTGAACATGCTGAAGACAGCTGAACAGAGCATCAAAGGCAAGGGAAAGGCAAACGATGGTGAATAAGAGGAAAGGTAAGGGAGTTTCCTCTACTTCCAAATGAAAGCGCAAGAAAGTTGTAAAGTCCAAGGAAGCCCTAAAGCCTAGTTGGGGCATGGAAAAAGGTGATTGTCACTACTGTAGCCAGCCGGGTCACTGGAGGAGGAATTGGCCCAAATATCTGGATGATAAGAAGCTTGGAATAGTGATTCCACCATCACCAGGTATTTTTGTTATAGATGTCAATCTATCTATTTCTTCATCTTGGGTATTGGATACTGGATGTGGATCTCACATTTGTCGAAATGTGCAGGATTTGAAAAGAAGTAGAAGATTGGCTGGAGGAGAGATAGATCTGCGCGTCAGGAATGGAGCAAGAGTTGCTGCATTAGCTATAGGCGTTTATGAACTATATTTTCCTTCTAGACTGATTTTAGAATTAGACAATTGCTATTATGTGCCTGCTATGAGCAGAAACATCATTTCCGTTTCTTGTTTGGACGAGAAGGGTTTTTCTATTTCAGTAAAGGACAAGTGTTGCTCCATTTAATTTGATAGTATGCACTATTATAGTGCGCATTTGTCTAATGGATTGTATATCCTTGATGTAAATAATTCTATCTATAACATAAATACTAAAAGGATTAAAACTAATGATTTAAATCCTACATATCTATGGCACTGTCGTTTTGGCCATATAAACGAGAAACGCATATCTAGACTCCATAAGGATGGACTTCTAGACTCATTTGATTTGGAATCATATGAGACATGCGAATCTTGTTTATTAGGAAAAATTACAAATTCCCCTTTCAATAAGAAAGGTGACAGGACTAGTGAGTTACTAACACTCGTACATACCGATGTATGTGGGTCGTTCCACACCCCTTACAGAGGTGGTTACACCTACTTCATTACATTTATTGATTTCAGTAGATATGGATTTGTATACCTTATGAAGACCAAATCCTAATCCTTTGAATTGTTCAACGAATTCAAGAATGAAGTAGAGAAACAACTTGGTAAAAATATTAAGGCTTTGCGATCGTATCGTGGAGGAGAATACTTGAGCCAAGAGTTTGACGAATATCTTAGAGAGTGTGAGATAGTATCCCATATCACTCCACCCGGAACGCCACAATGGAATGGCGTGTCCGAGAGGAAGAATCGCACGCTATTAGATATGGTGCGATCTATGATGTCTCAAACGGATCTTCCAATATCATTTTGGGGACATGCTCTAATGACGACAGTTTTTACCATTAACCGTGTTCTATCCAAATCAGTCATGAAGACACCATATGAGATATGGACTGGGAAGCATTCCATAGTGTCGTTTATGAATATTTGGGGATGCGATGTTTATGTAAAGCGTTAACAAACAGACAAGCTCGGGCCCAAAGCGGATAAGTGCAAATTAGTGGGATATCCTAAGGAAACGAAAGGATATTATTTCTACAATCCTGCCGAGAACAACGTATTTGTAACTCGGACCGGCGTGTTTCTAGAAAGAGAGTTTGTCTCTAAAGAAGCAAATGGGAGGATTGTATAACTTTGAAGAAATTCAAGAACCACAAACCACTGAACCGATGATGGAACATGAACAGGAACAGCAAGTCATTGTGAAAGAACCTGTTCAGGTGAAACAGAAACTCCGTAGGTTAGGAAGGGTACGTCATGAGCCATAGAGGTACGGACTTCTCGTGACTGAGCGCGATGACATACCACTCATGGATGATGAGCATGCAACCTACGGGGAGGCCATGAAAGGCCCAGACTCCAAGAAGTGGCTAGAAGCCATGAGATCCGAAATGGAATCCATGTAAACCAAAAAAGTATGGAATTTGGTGGAACCACCTGAAGGGGCTCGGCCCATAGGGTGCAAGTGGGTCTTCAAGAAGAAGACCGACATGGATGGCAAGGTAGTTGCCTACAAGGGGCGATTGGTTGCTAAAGGGTATAGACAGATTCATGGTATTGACTATGATGAGACCTTTTCACCAGTCGCCATGACTAAATCCATTCGAATCCTACTTGCTATTGTAGCCTACTATAACTACGAGATTTGGCAAATGGATTTCAAAAAAGAATTCCTTTGGGAACCTCCTTGAGGATGTGTACATGACACAATCGGAGGGTTTTGAGGATCCAGAGAATGCCTATAAAGTCTGTAAGCTGCAACGATCCATTTATGGATTAAAGAAAGCTTCTAGGAGTTGGAATCGACGTTTTTATGACGCAGTCAAAGAGTTTAGCTTCATCAAGAAAGAAGATGAGCCTTGTGTTTACAAGAACGTTAGTGGGGGCTCTGAAGTATTTCTTTTCTTGTATGTGGATGACATACTACTCATTGAAAACGATATTCCTACTTTGCAATCTGTTAAATATTGGCTAGGAAAGTGTTTCACAATGAAGGACTTAGGAGATGCAGCTTATATACTTGTTATCAAGATCTATAGTGATAGATCTAGAAAGCTGCTTGGCCTAAGCCAAAGTACATATATAGACAAGGTGTTGAAAAGGTTTAACATGCAAGATTCCAATAAGGGATTCTTGCCCATGTCGCATGGAGTCACTCTATCTAACACTGACTGTCCTTCCAATGAGATTGAGAGGGACCGCATGAGTAGGATACCCTATGCTTTGGCCATAGGATCCATCATGTATGTCATGTTGTGTACTAGACCATACGTATCATACGCGTTGAGTATGGTGAGCAAATATCATTCCGATCCGGGTGAGAGTCATTGAAGTGCTGTCAAGAACATCCTAAAGTACTTGAGAAGAAATTAGGATGCGTTCTTGATATTTGGAGGTAAGGAAGAGCTAACTGTAATTGGTTACACTGATGCAACCTTCCAAACCGACAAAGATGACTACATATCGCAGTAGGGATACGTGTTTTGCCTGAATGGAGGAGCTGTGAGCTGGAAGAGTTCCAGGCAAGGGATAGTTGCTGATTCTACAACTGAAGCTGAGTACATTGCTGCTGTGGAAGCAGCAAAAGAGTCAGTTTGATAAAGAAGTTTATCACTGAGCTCGGTGTGGTCCCTAGCATCGTAGATTCCATAGAGTTGTATTGTGACAACTCTGGAGCGATCGCACAAGGCAAGGAACCAAGATCACACCAGAAATCAAAGCATGTACTTAGGAGATTCCATCTTATTCGTGATATGATCGATAGAGGAGATGTGAAGATGTGCAAGATTCCAACGGATGACAATCTTTCAGATCCGCTCACAAAGCCACTTGCGCAGCGAAAGCATGAAGGGCACGCTAGATCTATAGGCATACGAGATGCACCAGATTGGCTCTGGTGCAAGTGGGAGACTGTTGGAATAGGTGCCCTAGAGGCAATCTATATTTAGTATGAACAATGTTTTGGCTAGACTATTCATTTATTAATTATTGTGATATTTAATATAACGAAGTCCTTAGATATAATGGATTGCTTATCTTAAGTATCCCTAGTCCATTATATTGGTTAATAGGACGATCAAATATAGACTAGTATGTGTGTAGATTGATATGGAGATATCAAGTCTAACACATGGGTATGCATTAGGAGTAATGGCATACTGGATTGACCCACGACGAGAACGATACATTAGATTATGTCAAATTCACTATCGCTTCTCGTAGTGCCAGTAACATTTTAGTCCTTAGACTTGAAGTCACTAGATACTCTAGTTTTGAAATATCATGCTTTGATGTTATCCAACGTTGCGCCTTAACAGGGAAATTATAAAGATAGCTATCGGGCATGATAGGAATCAAGCTTAGAGATCGTAGTGACGTAGAGAGGATTTGTCCCTCCAACATAATGGGAGCAAATATCCATGGCCACTCGAGGGATGGTGCTTATTGAATGTCTGGCCAGACTCAGATAAATCAATATGGAGATATTGATGTTATTTACTTGCATAAGCGTATTCCCAGGATCGAGAAACTATGGATTAGATATACGAGTGTGACTATTATGTCTCGTGTCCAATCCGGATAAGGAGACAAAGGGATAACGCAATATGTGATATTGGGCACAAGGTTTGTTGGGATCACTCACTTATTTCTATTAGTTGGGTGGCATGGATGTGTTGCTAGACATCGCTCCATGTTAGTAATAAGTTACTACCAACTAAGTAGAAACCTATGGGGTCACACACCGGATGGATTAAATTGGATATAGGCATTAATTAGTAGGAACTAATTAATAGAAGGATCATAACGCAACCACAAGCAAACTTAGTGGGACTAATTTGCATGTGGGCTAATCCATGTAAGGACATGATTAATTTTGGGGCCTTATGTAGTTAATAAAGAGTTATGACTATATCAAGGATCTCTAGCTTGTTGATTTTCTACACAAGTCATTATTTGAGAGAACTTAACAAAGCAAGAGAGAGAGACAAGGAGAAGGTCGAAGCCCTCAACCCCGTTCGCCCCCCTTGCCGTCGGCCACCACAAGGCACGGCCGAGTGCCTTGTTTTGCATGATCTTTTTCCTCCTTCTACCCTTGCTAGCACATCGCGGTGAGAAGGAATTCAATCAAGATCCAAGGTGTGGATATTCATAAAGACGAAGACACTATTCTTCGTGTGATCTCCCAAACCAAAAAGGTACACATCTTCTATGCTCTTATCATGTTATGATAGCTCTTCCTTTGATCATTGGTGGGCTTTGAGTAGGGTTTTTTTTTCGCTGCGTTACCTACGTTAAAATCCAACAGTTGCTGCAATTCAGCTTCGACGGAGACGGAGAGGACGGGATGGCGACGGAGAGGACGACGGCGACGGAGAGGACAAGGGACAGGCAAGAACCTCCGATTCGCCTTCGATCTGGTCGAGGCGGACTGTGATGGACCTGCGGACAGTCATGGAGACTTTGAGTGAATGTTTCGCCGGCAGGGGCCAAAGGGGAGTTTTCGTTTCCGGCGATGACGTCGGAGAAAGCTGAAATTGTTCAAGTTTCTGGGTTCCTTTGAATTCGGGGTTTGGGGATTTGAGGTGGCGTTTCAAGGAGGTGGTGGTGTGGGGAGTGGTTTCGACAACGACGACAGGGCACCAGACTTGAAGTTTTTGAGGAGATTTGTATCTCCCTCTCTGACTTTCTCTCTCTCTCTAGTTTCTCTCTCTTATCTAAATCAGATTGTGTGGTTGTGAGAGGAGTGGTATGGTTAATGCTATTAAGTGCGTTGGTGAGTGAGTGGGTGGGTTAAGGATAGAAGAGACTTTTAGGTGTAAAAAACATGCCAAAAAAAAACGTAGAGAAAGAGATATTACGTCCCAGAAAAATAGAGAAAACGAGGTTATGGAGGAAGTATTATTGTTGGACATGCTCTAAATCTTTCTCATTCTTCTCTATACCAATCATTTCGCTGCCTCTCTGACTCCCACTCTTTTTCTTGTTTACAAACGTAAGGAGCAAGCAGTACAAATGAATGTTTATGTTGTGCTATTGCTAACTCGACACTCGTCGATGTCTTAAACAACACTGGTCCATCAAAGCCCAGCTGCCACCTCCCTCACTTCCCCCTCTTTTCCCACACAAACAAGTGGCAAAAACTGCGACATGTGACAACCCTATAGGGAGAGGATCACGTGAAAGGAAAAGACTCAACTTTGGTTTATAAAACACACTTTTCACAGTCCTTTTCTTTGCCAGTGGGAGTAGTACTTCAAGTTCAGGAAAAGAAAAGAAAAGAAAAAGAAAGCATAGCATTTCAATGCTTTGGCAGGAGTCAGAGAAGCCTGTGGATAGGGCATGGGAATAGTGGGTCTATGATCTCTACTAGTGCATGTAGATGTGTACGTAGCCATAGCTTCTGCACAAAGAAAAATTGAAAGCCCTCAGCTTCTGCAGAGACAACCCACTGGGCAGCTAGATAGATACAGATGGATAGATAGGTAGTTTGTGGATCATGATAATGGTTGAGAGCAACTGCCAGCTGTGTGCTATGATCGCAGGAATCTGGCTAGCTTTAAAGATAGAACAAAAAAAATGACTGATAAACGTGTTTTTGAGGAAAATAATGTTTGTAAGTAAATATATTTAGAAACAGCATTGTTAAACTGATATCTAAACACAACACAAGTGTGGTTTTCTAAACCATTAAATCTTGCAATCCAAACACAACTAGAACATAAGTATGTAGCTTCGACGCTATTGTTAAAGAGAAGGTAAAGAGAATATTAGTTACGGCAGATATGCATGTAATTTAACCACCGAAAATTTAGCATTCTTTGAGAATGATAGAGTTATTTGACACAAAGAGAGAAATAAAAGGTGTAAAGATGTAAAATTTACTGACCATTGAATTCTTGCAAATTCAAGGTCTAGTAATGAAACCCGCAGTAACCAGTATGAACAGTAAACTTATGTCGTCCCTTAGTTAGTATATAGAAAGTTAATAGAGAGTATGTGATCAATAATGTGTTGGTACAATTATTAGTCACCAGTATATTTGATAGTTACTTCACGACGAGAGCGAGATGAATTTTATGTTTAACCAAAGGTTGCGAGTAAAAAACTTAGCAAGAGTTCATCAGGCATCGTTGTCGAGAGAGATAGAGAGCACATGTCAATATCTCATGTTGTAGTCTTGCAGATAAGTTTAGTTTAGAAAACTCGTGAGTGACTGCTTCGCCCTGCATTTAGGTCATGGGACATCTTATTGTTTGCTGGAGTATATCACTTATCTTCATAACCGCATATATGCGAATGAGGATGGATCATGTTACTCGATCTCATTTTTTCTTATGATATTATTATACAATTGTGTGTACAGTGTACTGAATTCATGTAGAATCTCGCAGTACTACTTAAATATCATGAATACAGTTGTTGGTGGGATGTGTGAGAGAATCGCGCAAGGCAACACCACGACACTGGTTCGCAAAATTGAATGGAATTGTCACAGTCAATGGACACAACAACTACCCATGTCGGCTTTAGTCTTGGCCATGAAAGTAGGTAAACATTATATGTCCCCCCACCATGCATGTTTACACATTCTTGGGGACCAAAGAGATGAACTGGGAGGGATGATTCTCGAGTTGGCATGGTACAAATCCGATTCATCGTCATGGACCTTGATGGGGATTGTACAATGGTGCGTCGGTGTTAGTTATGCCGCTTTTTAGATAAAAAAGTAAATTTAAAGCATGATGTTTTTGTAAGTAATAAAATAAGTTTGTGTTTTGCCAAAAAAAAAAAAAAATGTGTTTTTTTTGTTGGAAGAACTTCTCAAGACATTTGAGCAGTTGATTTCTTAAAAATATCTTCCGATATTTTCAATGGTTGATTTTATAAAGAAACTTTCTTGTTGATTATTGTTTCATCACTTTTCTCGTTAGGATGCAACTATTTCTATCGTTAAAGATTTGCAATGCTTCTGAATATGTTTAGTATGGTATGTACGTACTTCTGTTTGTTGCATGTTCTTCGTTTATTAGAGGTTTCCATAAGCATCTCCATGATGAATGTTTACTAAGAGATGTTAGGGACGCACAAATTCACAATTTTCTTAATGGTTAACCAGATAAAGTACCCTGCCAGCACTTGGTTATCTCCTAATACTTCTTAACTAATGGTATCAATTTTTTCAATGGAAAAGTAAGAAAAAGGGTATCTGTATAATGTAACAATGAACTACACCTCTTACCAAATACAACTTTTGCATACCAAACAGTCACAATGAGAATATGACAAGTGGAATAGCTTATGGAATCAATCTCAGCCATCAAACTTTAGAAGCAACTTTTAAAAATTATGTGAACGAGAGTATTGCCCGTGTCCGAGGGCACTATCCCTAAAACTGAAGATGTGTTCTTTTTTTTAAATGAATTTAGAGGTGTTATCCAAAAATTATATTTACAAATGTGGTGAAAAAGAAAGAACAACTTCCAAGTATGGATGAGCATTATAATGGGCGTGAGAATCACTCACAACCTATCTCCTATTAGTTAGGAATGTAGTTGAGAAAAACTTCTCTCCTATTAGTTAGGGATGTCCAAAGAGAGTGGGTAGTTATGGATGTCTAAGGAGAGTGGGTAGTTAGAGATGTAATAAGTATGTGAGATCTAACGGTGGGGATGGGATTGATTTAATCTAACGGTTGAAAAATCGTAAGTTAGTTAAATCATGCTATTTTATAATATAGATGGGTCTCGGCCGTTGGAGTTCAACAACATCCAAAGTGTTAGCATTATGTGCGCCCATGTGGGGTGCATAATGCAATATTCATAACCTTATGGGGTTAGCTGCAACGAGGCACTAATCTAAAGGGGTTAGTAGAAACGGGTCAAATTCTAGGGGTTTAAGTGCAAACCTAGGAGAAGTTATACCTATATAAGGAGGTTGCCTCCTACATATTATAATGCTAGTCAGTAGAGCATTACTGTCCACATTCATTCTTAGTTGTAGAGAACTCTAGTCTCTCTCTTCAACTAGCATCTAAGAAGGTGGTACGTTGGGTGGATCAAAGTGTTCGTCCTAGTGATTCGCACTAGACCCGGTGGGATCAAGATCAAGGTGCAGGCACGTGAAAGCAAGCAACAACAAGATCACAATCCGCTGCGCTAGAAGCTTAGGCGAAAAGGTAAACACATGAATCTTCCGCTATAATTCATGTTGTAGATATTTAAGTGTTTAGATCATGTCATTCCTTCATTGGTATCAGAGCCCTAGGCTTGTTTTTCGTGCCTCGTAGTACCTACCCGTATCTGACCTGCTGTAGAAATCGAATTTCTAAAATTTCATAATCAGTAGGAGAATCATATATGGATGGATATAGCTTTTCACGAGGATTCCAGAAATATAAATTTTATAATTTTTGAACAAAAAGAAAAAAGTTATGCCCCTTCAAAGATTTAGAACTGTATTAGTCTGGAGTGGTTAGATCTGATTAGAAAAACGTATTTTTCCAAAGTTGTTAAAATTGGATTTTGAACACATAATGAGGATCAGGACGAAGAGACAATTCCAGTGATATAAGACTCATCAGAGACGGAACACGGGAAGGCGGCGCGTGGGCCACACGCGCCACCGCCAACTTCGCCACGCGCCACACGCGCCAAAATGGCCGACGGCGGCTGCTGACGTGGCTAGGGCTGACGTGGCATGACGACGTGGCAGTGTAACATCAGCAAGAGGTTGGCGTCGCGCTGACGTGGTAAGCCCATGTTGGCTAACGTGGCAGGTGACGCGGCAGCTGACATCATCATGGGTGCTGACTTGGCATGCCACGTGGCGTGCTGACATGGCAGACGACCGACGACAGCACGTGGCGGAGGTGGACGCGCCCACACGCGGCGAAGCGTGACAGCGTGTGCGGCCTCCTCCCGCCGTCAGTTTTCGTCCGGTTTTTTTTCTAGGTACTCCAAATTTGATTAATTTCCAGATTAATTAATTAGTGTTTAGCACACTTCTCGAGGCAGTTTGACAACCTTTAACACGCTGTTTTTAGCCCAATTTTTTTCTGGAGACTTATGTCATTATTACCTACTGTCTACCATAGGTAGAGATGCATTTCGGTTTGGTTAAACCGGCGGTTCCAGTTAAAACTGAACCGGTTTAACCGAAGGTGGGTGAACCGAAGACCGAACGGAAAGAGGATGAGGATGAACTGAACCATACCCGGACCTGTTTATATATCGGGTACCGTTCGGTTGGGCATAAAATTTAACCGGAACTGAACCGGAACCCACCTGGAACCGTTCGGTTCAACGGCTAGTTTAAAAAAATGAACGTTCATGCGTGGTCACCATCAACGGTCATTGACCGTTTGGCGCGGCAGAGGCTGTTTTTTTCCATATATTTTTTACTTTCATTTATTACAATCACCCCCCCCCCCTACTCTCCCCTTCAACTTCTATAAATATCCAACCCACTTCCAACATTTTTCTCACACTTCCTCATCAAACACTCTCCATTTTCCTCACACTTCTTCACTCAAATTCATCAAATACTCTCCAACTTCTTCATCTTTCCTCACAAAAATCATTATACACTCTCAAATTTCCTCAATTCCTCATACTTCCTCGGTTTTTGACGGCGAATTTCGCACATTCCTCCTCAATTTGTGAAGCAAGGACCAATCAACGCAACGTACTCGTTCCTCCTCCAAGAATTTTTCTTGGAGTTTGTAAGTTTTAATTTTTGTTGATCATTTTAATTGTTTAATTGTTCTTATTTGTTAGTTTTTTTCCTACACTTTATTATAATTTTCAATCCAATTTTTTTACAAAAAATGACTCCTTCTTCTCACAATATAGCAACGGCGAATGATAGCATGATTTATCATCTTCAATCATTGATTTCTACACCCTTTGACGAGAATCTAGGACACATCCGATGTGTTTGCCATATTCTTAATTTAGTAGTACAAGATGGTTTAAAGGCACTAAATGAAAACGATCATCCTATTCGAGAGGCTATTCATTTCATTTCGTCTTCACCCCAACGAACAAATCTATTTTTGAATTTGTGTACCGAAAACTATATGAGGAGAAAGAATTTTTCAAATGATTGTAAAACAAGATGAAATTCCACTTACTTGATGTTACATAGTGTTGTTGGGTATGAGCAACTAATTTTACAGTTTGTGAGTGACTATAACTTGCCTAACATTTCCGTAAGTACTTTTGATTGGAAGGTTGGTGAGGCCATGAGAAATTTTCTTGAACCATTTAACGTTGCTACTAAATTTGCATCGGGTGTTTATTATCCAACTACTAACCATGTTCTTCCTCAACTCCAATTTATTACCGAAGCTTTTAACACTTATAGAGATAACATTGTTTTAGACAAAGCAATTTGGCCAATGGAAGAAAAACTTCTCAAATATTTTCAAGAGATACCTATGGAATTTTTTTTTGGTAGTATTTGACCCAAGGTGTAAGGTTGAGACATTATATTTTATGCTAAATCAAATTAGATCCAACATGAAAGGTAAGGGTGTTAATATTACACCATCTATTGAGAGTGTTGTAACAAGTCTTACTTTTCTTTTGAAAAAAATGTCGCAAAGTATGGTAAGGGTAACGAATTCTCTAGTTCAAGTTCTTCAAGTTCACGTGATCCAAGGGGTAAGGGTAAGTCAAAACTTGGTTTCCTATATAAGAGTAGACAAACCACCACCACCGGAACCGGCGTTTCGGAATTAATGTTGTACCTTAACAATATTTTTTTGACAAACCTATCCGAGGAACAACTAGAAAACCTAGACGTACTTGCTTGGTGGAAGCAACAAGAATTAACATATCCTATTTTTTGTATTATGGCACGTGATGTACTAAGCCCTCCGGTTTCAGCTACTCCTTCATAAACTACTTTTAGTGAAACTAAAAGAATGTTGACGGAGAAAAGGACACGTCTCACTTTGGAGGTGTTGGAGGTTCTCATAAGCGCAAAGAATTGGAGCGACGCCGAAAAACACATACAAGATATACGCCATTTGAACATCACGGTGGACAAACAATTCCAACAATTAGCATTAGGCGAGGACGACCCGGAAGATGCTAGAGCCTAGACGACGAATTACTCCAAAATTATCATTATTGTTGTTCTTTTTCAATAAGTTAGTATTCAATGTAAGTTAGGAAAAACACAAATGATAGATAGTTGAGTGGGTGCCAACCTAGTTAGGATGTACTTAAACTATAGTGATGTAATTTTTCCTAACATTTTATAATTTCATTAATAATACAAGTTTTTTTTCTTTTTATGAATACTTCGCTATTTTTTTGTTCTTTACCATATTTTTACAACACAAACTACCAAAAAAACAAAAAAAAATGGTAAAGGACCAGAACTGATAAACCGAACCGGACTGAAGTGCCGGTTCCGGTTAAGCGATCCCGGTCCGGTTCTAGGTATTGCAATTCTCTCGGCTTCTGTTTAACCGAACCGTTTACGTCATCGGTTCGGTTTAACCGAACCGAAACCGATGGAACAGATACAGTTAGGTTCGGTTCCGATCCGGTAAAACCGAACATGCACCTATAACCATAGGTGGTGAGAACCTAGGTGGTTTGGAGCAATATTTAATTATTTATGGTGATTAGATAATTGCTTATTAATTTTCAGTAATTAGAATTTAATTCTGGATATTTTGCAAAAATTTCAGTATGTTTATTATGTTGTTTTAGATACTGTTGTGGGTTGAATGGATGTGTTCGGTGCATGGATGTGGCATAGATGTTTTATATTTGGTTTTGGTTTTGGTTTTGAATATGTAATCAAAATACAACATGTTTGTAGTGCCTCTTTATATACTCTATATGTCTTCTCCTCTCATCCAATCGCCTCTAGCGATGTTACTTCTTATTAGAAATAATATAGTTAGGGAATATCGAATATAGAAGCTTCAAGAGAGGTGGCGAAACCAAAAGACATGGCGCAAGGTGAATGGAGCAAATAGACGATCTAAAGAGCCTCAAGCTTGGAGTCCTCAAGTTAGGCGAGATGGCATGAGATGAATTTCGAGACTTGCTCAAGATGTATTCCCAATAGTGGTAGTGCACCTTAGGGGCCGCATCTATTGCATATTTAGTTATGCTTGTGTTTTTTTTATGTTATAAACTGCGCGTGATTGGATATAACTGTTGTAGATGGTACATTCCAGACAGACAGCTCATAGCCACGTGGAATCCATCCAGCAGATCTGACTGTGCTCCGTATACACCTAATCACTTCTCATACTTATCCATATGGGGGCTGCGAGACAGGGCCACCTGCGATACCAATCACACGAGACTTGTAGGGACTTAGTGGTTTGGAGGCTAGAGTAAGGTTCGTCGAGCGCGAACGTCAACCAAGCTCGCGCACGACCCTCGGTAACTGACTGAGAGACTTAATGACCATGTGTCCTATAAACTCGGCCGATCTCATAACGGTCTCCGGTATATGCGGAAGGGTGCGTAACGTTCCATATATGTACGGTCGAACGTGCCGTTACGTGGCTATTTATTAAGCCGCCATTTATGGGCGCATTAACCCCTCACAACGGTCACTTCCCTACTATATATAGGATCGTTAGCCCGCCATGGAACTTCTTCTTGATCTTCTGGATTCACCGAAGCTCTTGTTGTCATTAGACTATCTCTTTCTCGATCAGTTTCAATTGCTTACTCTCTCCCTACTCACACCCTTCCTCTCCCTGTGTTCTTCCTGTTATTATCCCCTACTTGAGCTGTACACTTGGATTTCTCTCAAGGATTTTCTTGTACACAATTGGGTGAACCCAACGTGAACTCTCAACCTTCAAAGCTCCAATCAATCAGAATAAGCCATGTCTCTTGAGGCCAACCTTCGTGATGGTGATCAGTCTCCCTTGGGGGAAGAAATCCAGAGAGAGGAGCCCCCAACACCAACATCAACACCCTGACAACTGCTGGGAGCAATCCCTCTTTGGAGATGCTGCAGGACACAATCCAAAGTCAAGCGAAGGCTATGCAGACTCGGTCTGCCCGGATTGCCCAGATCATGGCGATCCTGGAGGACTTACCCAAGGAGATTTAGCTCCACTTGGATCCACTGCAGCACCTGGTGCTCAGGGGACCTTGACTTTGCCAGGGGCCATTGTGGCACCCACGACGCTCACGCCTTCACCATTAAACCCCCAGGCATCTCTTCCTAATGGACGTGTGCCGCAACCAATATCTTCAGAACCTCCTCTGATGCCAACATACAAGCCAGAACGTGCATCTGCTGGGAATTTGTCTTCTTACCCTGCATTGCCATCATACGCGACCGGGGTCTAGGGTAGCTACGCACCTCCACCTCCCTATGATCCCAGCATGCCCTACATCCTTGGACTTACTGCAACACCATCATCAACCCCAGGGGGAAGCGCGCTTGCAAATATGCCGGATTTGGAACAACGTTTGGACAACTTTCTGACGAATCAGTGCTTCGCGGACACAGTCATCCCAAAGGTTGATAGTGCTCCGCCAATTCCCAAAGAGATCTATTTGATGCCCAATCCTGCTGGGTACAGTGCACCAAAATTGGACAAGTTCGGTGAGGTTAGCGGAAATGCGCATGAACATGTCATTCGTTTCGTTGATTTGATGGGTCCAGATGGAGCTGATACGCGCCCGCTGATGCGCGAGTTCCCCAAATCCCTTGGGACTGTCGCGTACAAATGGTACAGGACGTTGGAGGCTGGTTCGATCAAGACCTGGGAAAACATGGTGAAGAAGTTCTACACCAAATTCTTCCAAGTCGAGGAAAAGGTCACAACCATACACCTATCTCGTATGCACCAGAATCACGACGAGGAAGAAGGGGCATTCATCAAGAAATTCATAACCAAGTCTCTGGAATATATTGATGAAGTCTCTGAGAGTCGTCTGGTGAAGATATGCCTTCAGAGAATGCACGACGAATACAAAGGTTCTAGATTCAGAATTGGGAGGTTCAACTAAAAACGTGGACGTGAGGCTGGAGTGAGTGCGGTCGCATCTCCTCAAAATCATCAATGACCTACACCCAGGTAGGCACCCCCGTTGTCATGTTCAATTGAGGACGCGATAATTCTTTGCAAGAGGTGAAGAGAAGATGGAATTCTGCCAGCACTGGAGCACAAGCCCTCCGGAGAATAACTGCGAGATCCTAGATGGTGTGAATGCCATGGGCAGGTCATGCATCCAACAAGGGAATGCAAGAAGTTAAGATGGCTGGTGGACAGGAAGATCAAAGAGGGGCAGTTGGTCGTTGATGAGCCAGCAAAAGATGTGTGCAGCAATTCCTTACCGCCCCATACGCAACAGGAGCCCAAAGGAAAGGAGATTACAATGATCTCGATTGTGGATCTGGAAGAGGCCACAGATGGAGAATTCCCAGTGGTAGCCGAGATCTGCGAGGAGGAAGATTATGGCATGGACACGTAAGACTCGCGCGCCGAACGGATGAAAGGTTCCAACAAACACAGTCATGCTTGATGTCAACTTCTTCAACCAAGTCTTCAGTAGTGACAACTTCTGGAATGGTTGGCTTTGGAGATTTCTTCTTCTTCTTGATGTCAATAAGCAGTGCACCTGAATCAGGACTGTCTACTTCTTCTTCCTCTTGAACAATCTGCTCATCTATCACTTGCTTTCCCTTATCCTTGTCTTGAGTAGTTTCTTCCTGGTTTGAGTGTTCACTGGGCAACTCTTTTCCAGAAACATCCTTCTTGAGACCTTCTCCAGCTTGAAAGACATCCTCTGGGACATCAAACACAGTCATGCTTCTAAAGATGTTCTCAACCATGTACTTTATCTGTCTGAGATCAGTCCCAAACTCATGTTGGTTGGCTTTAACTTCATACATGTCCAACTCAAAACCATCAAGTCTCTCAAATACTGAAGACATATCTGGAGTTTGTGAGGTCTAGCTTGAAGTAGGAGTCAAGGTCTTGGGTTTGATAAACTTCTTTGAACCCAATTCTTCTTCTGTCAACTCTGAGTACAACTTCCAAGTTTTTTCTTTGATTTTCACCACACCAATCTTCTCAAATGTTTTTTATTAAGCAGTCCAAACCCAGTAGTAACTGTCTCTGCACCCGCAGTTGGAATCTCAAGGTGTTGGAAGAAAGATGTGAGCAAATTTGCATAGGGTAAAGGATGCTTTCTCTGATTAGTTTGGTTAAGCAGCATGTGTTCCATTACAAGCTTTGGAAGATCAATTTCATACCCATGCATAACCAGATACATTATGTATAGCACCCTCAGTGATCAAATCCTTGGAATGTTCCCTTGGAAAAATACATCTCATCAAGATAGTGAATAAAACTTTGAGTTCACATTTAACACAAAGTTTGTTAACTGTTTGGATGAGGTAGGGTGTTGGGTATAAAGAACTCTTATTTTTCTAACTTCAAATCTTCACTCTTGAGAGGATGATTTGTTGTGTCATACCTCTTAGGAAAACCTAGAACAGTTGCAAACTCAGCATCATCTAGTTCCATACTGATACCAGCAACTCTTTGAACTACTATGTGCAGCGCTCTTAAGTTGCTTCATGTTAAGGTAGAAGAATCTGGTAAGTCTTGGATAGGCTAGCCCAGGAGGGTTTAACATGAACCAAAGAGATATTTTCCTTATCATTGTGATGCAATTCAGATTCATTCCATACAACATAGGAAGACTGACCAAGCTACATAATGCAATAGGTCTAGAAGCAAAACCATCTAACCAATGACCTTTGGAAGTGTTTGTGATGAACCAAGTTTAATCAGGAGCAGAGCTCTTTGAGTAGATTTGCAAAGCTTTTTCAACATTGTCTTTTGGTTCTTCTACTGTCATCTTTCCTTTTCCTTTTTTAGCTTGAGAATGCTTCTTCTTTTTCTCCAGCTTCTTGGGACTTGAGATCTGTGTTTCTGGTTGATTTTCTGTAGTAGAATTCTCTTTATTCTTCTTCTTCTTCTTCTTTCTTTAAGATGATGTCACATCCTTCTTAGATTTCTTCTTGGGTGGAGGAAGTTCTGCAATTGCTTCTGCACTGGGGTTCTTAGAACTTGAATCCCCACTGATTGTTTGCACCTCATCTACAGGGGTCTTTCTTTTTTCTCTGCACCAGACTCAGAACCGCTAGCCATCTTGATTCTGTCAGAGGCTCTTTTTGTGCTCATTAGGTTTTGGGAGAAGAATAAAGAGAGGTAGGAATGATACGGAGAGAAAGAGAAGAGAAGAAGATGAATACTAAAAGAGTTTGGGTTTGAAAAGGAAACTTCAATATCTTTCTGATCTAAAAAGATTTGAAATAATCAAAAAAGATTCAAATCTTTGAAGCCGTTAAAAACAAAATATTTTAATACTATACTTGGCTGAAAAGAGATTTTGAAAAAGGTTAGGGGAAATATTGAGAAAATATCTACAGAGATAGCACCCAATATTGAATGATCCAAGAGTTAATTTCTAAACAGTTATCAGACTTATTTTCAAGGCTTTGAAATGGATTTCAAGGTCTTGAGAAGCTGTTTTGCTGAAACAAATAAAATCAAAACTTTGAAAAGATTTTCAAGGCTTTGAAAATCAGTTCAAACCTTTGAAACACATAATGACTTACCTTCCTTACTTGACACTCCCCCTAAACCAATGCATCTTTATTTAGCATACCCATTTCCAGTCTTAGAGCTGAAAATCTTTCATCTGGCAATGGTTTGGTGAAGATATCTGCAAGTTGCATGTTAGTAGGAATAAATTTAAGAAAAATATCACCTTTCTCAGCATGATCTCTGATGAAATGGTGTCTAACATCAATATGCTTGGTTCTTGAATGTTGAACTGGATTCTTTGTGATTGATATTGCACTCGTGTTTTCACATTTGATAGGTATTCTTCTGAAATCAAATCTAATATCTCTCAACTATTGAGCAATATATAAGACTTGTGAACAACATGCTCTAGCAGCTATGTATTCAGCTTCAGCTGTTGATAATGCAACTGAGTTTTGTTTCTTGAAATGCCAACTGATCAAGGAAGATTCAGTAGTTGACAACTTCCTGAAGTGCTTTTTCTATCAACTTGGTAACCTTCAAAGTCAGCATACGAGTATCCAGACAAAGAAAAGTTAGAATGTCTTGGATACCAAAGCCCTAAGTCTTTGGTACCATTTAGATATTTGAAGATTCTTTTCACAACACTTAAGTGTGACTCCTTTGGATCAGCTTGAAATCTTGTATACATACATACACTAAACATGATATCTGGTCTACTAGAAGTAAGGTATAGTAATGATCCAATCATACCTCTATACTCCTTCACATTAACACTCTTACCAGATTCATTCTTGTCTAAGGACAGTGTTAATGTATGGAAGAAAGTGTCGAACACCGTTGTGTTGGAGCGACATAAGCGAGACAATAGTGGTTGGTCCACAGTTAATCGAAGAAATGACAGATCAGGTTAGGCTTATCCAGCAGCGAATGAAAGCAGCTCAGGATAGACAAAAGTCCTACGCTGATCAGAAAAGGAGACCACTGGAGTTTCAAATTGGAGAAAAGGCTTTCCTTAAAGTTTCTCCAACTAAGGGAGTAATGAGATTCAATCAGAAAGGGAAGTTGGGCCCGAAATTCATTGGACCGTACGAAGTCATAGAGAAGATTGGAGAAGTTGCCTATCGATTGGATCTACCGTCAAATTTGGGTCGTGTTCATAATGTATTCCACGTGTCTCAACTGAAGAAGTACGTGCCTGACCAGTCTCATGTATTAGATCCGGAACCGGTAGAATTAGATCCTTCGTTGAGTTATGAAGAACATCCTGTCAAGATTCTAGACACAAAGACAAGGGAAACCCGCAACAAGAGTGTCAAGCTAGTAAAGGTTTTGTGGACGAATCACCTCACAGAAGAGGCAACATGGGAAGCGGAGGATGACATGAAGAAGAAGTATCCCCGCCTTTTTGACGAGGTATTTTGAGTTCCGAGGACGTCACTCCTTTAAGGGGGAGAGGATGTAATCCTTTGATTTTTAGATACGTTATTGGAAGTTACCCTTATAGCATATTGCATATCGTGCATGACATTAGTTTTGCATTTAGTAGTCATTGGTAGTTATACCCTAGAGTGGAGATTCATACCTTAATGTTGTTTAGAATTTGGTTTAAACTTCGAGGACGAAGTTTTCTTTTAGGGGGGAAGGATGAAATACCCCGTTATTTAGAAACGGGTATAATTAACAAATATTAAGTTTTAGTTTATTAAAACGGGTATTTTATAACCATATTAGGTGTTAAAATAATGTTAGTTTAAGTTTTGGGTATTAGTTTAATTATTTAAAAGTTAATTACTATTGTTTTCAGCTTTAGGGGGTTTTAGTGTCTTTTTCGTTACTTAAATAGTGCAGTTAATATAATTCTGGTGGGTAAAAAGTGTCTTTTAACTAACTATGGGGGGTGAAAGTGTCTTTAAGACAAACTGGTCATCTTCTTCCTCTCCTGGTAGTACCAGGAGAGTTTTCTCTTCTCCTCCTTCGACCCAAACACCCACCAACACCAAATTCGACTTCAAATCTTCCAATTTCCGTCCCAATACACTCCCTATTCGACATAGATCGATTCTTTAGCACCAAGAAACCAATTTCGCCCAAAATAGTGAACCAATTCGGAATCAAAAATCAACCCGGAGGAATCCTCCTCTTCGCCGGATTCTTCGAATTGAAGCCTATAAATAGCTTGTGAAATCAGAAATGAAACCCACATCAAAACCACACCCAGCTCTCAATCTCTCGCCCTCTCTCCCGTTCGAATCGCCAAGCCAAAGCGCCGCCGGGTCCGAAGAACCGAACCCGACCGCGACCGCCTCGTCCGACGCCGCCACCGTCTCCGGCGTCCTCCCCCGTCGCCGTCGACGCCGCTGTTGCCGTCGGCCGCCTCTTCCTTCGCCGCCTTCGCCACCACCGCGAGCCACCTCCTCTTCACCATCGTCGTCGTCCTCTGGTATAACCCGTCTGTTCTCTCTTTCTTATTCTATTTTGTTTCTTTTATTTTTTTATAAGCACTAGTCAACTGTTAGATTCATATCATTATTATCTGGGTTAGACAACAAGAATGGGCAGTGGCCCAGTGGTAAAAGTTGGCTGTTAATATTGGGTTGTTCTAGGGTTCGAGTCTCATAGCTAGCAACTATTTTTTTTACTACTCTACACTCAAAATTTGAAAGAGAGGTTTGGAGGGTTTGAAAGCCTTATTAAAACACTTGAGAATTTTTTTTATTTAGGAAGTTTATTTTCTTGTTTAAGAGTTAATATTTCGAAAAAATAATATTATTGGGTTATGTTTTATAGTAATAAAAGAGGAATTTAAATTAGATAATATTATAAGCCATGTTTTACGATAGTAAACAATAGTCCTATAAATCACGTTTTAACAATAGAATTATTATTATTAAAGTTTGGGGAAATAATAAGGGGGATTACACTTGCATTGCATATAGGACTTGTTTGTATTTGTGTGTTAGCGATAATTGATTAGAATATTATCGAATTGTAGGAAACGAATTCTCCGACGAAGGATACGTCGAATACTACGATTGATTTGCTGTGATTGCTATTTGTTGAGGTAAGTAAACATGCCAGGCCTAGCGCCCATTCCTCTTTTCGTGTCAAACGTCTTCATTCCTATTTGTCTCAAAATGATTTTATGCAAAATACGTGTTGCTTGAATACTTGTTTCGAATTGAAACGTCCTCTGAAAATATCACTTAAATCTAATAATCGATGATAACGTAAAGTGGAAGAGTTGTACGGGGATGATTGTTGTTGTATGGTTACTATTGGCATTGGGCGTGTTGACTTCGGTCTCTCGTTCAATTTAATTTATTTAATCCGGTTGCAAGTCCCCGGATAGCTCCTTGTACTCACTATTCTGGCCGCAAGAAGTCTGTAAGGGGGTGTCGACACTTAAGGTCTTGGATGCTTGCGAAGTGGTTGGTTGATTTTTCCCCGTATCAACAAGTTAATAACATGGATTTTGGAATTTTGGATGGGAAAAATATGAATTTGGAATCCCCTAATGCGAAGATTGAAATTGAAATATCTCTTTATTTCTCATAAGTGTCAAAGCTTTTGTTACCACTTGATTTTATTTAAACTTCTACAAAATACTTCATGATTTGTAAATTTCTTCATAATCGTTTTACATGCTTGGGTGTTACTTACTCAGTATTTCCGCTAATTTTGGAACTGTGGTGTTCTCTTTTTTTGTTTTCTGCACCACAGGTTAGATGGGAGCTTAGTCCGAGGGGAAAACGCGACTCACGCTAGTATTATCATTTAAATTTAGTTTTATTTGAACATTTGTTAGTAGTTTGGATTTTATTAGATTTGGAATAATGCCCATATTTGTGGCAAGACAAGTTTTAAGTTTAAATTAAATATTTTATGGATTTGGTTTGGAATTTCTGTTGTAAAACCTCCTTGTATTCGGGTTTAACCCCGGGTACGGAGTGACACCCCTGGGTTTCCGGCTTAGCCAATTTGGGGGTGTTACAGGTGGTATCAGAGCCAGGCAATCCAAAAATAAAAAAAAAAATATATATATATAAAAAGAAATTTTTAAAATCGACATAGGAAAAAGAATTAAAATTTGAATAAGCCGGGGTTGTGGGATAGTTTAGTATTTAGAATTTTGCTTGATTTGTTTTTTGTGCTATATGCTTAGAACCCTATATTTAAGATTTATTGCTTAGTTCTTTTAGAATGTTTAAGATTTTAAGAATATATGCGTGGTATAGAACAATGCTGAGACTCTTTCTCTTTCTTACTTCTTTCAGATGGCTGCTCAATCTGAATCCGTTTCATCTAGTATTGGAGCCTCACCCTATCACCTAAAGTTCCTGGAAGGACGGGAAAGCATCGATAGCTATTGCACACGTGTCAGGGATCGGTGCTACCAATGGAGACTTTCTGGCCAAGGACGCCTGGATTTCCGAGACCCATTGGTGATATGCGACGTCATACTAGAAGGACTGCCGAACACCTTCCCATGGAAAGATGTGAAGGAGGAGTACTCCGATTTAGTCGTTTCAAAGGAAGGATGTTTGTTCCCTAACAATGACGAGTACATGCCCAAGGGCGATTACATGGTCACACCGGAGTTCTTACGATACAAGATCAAGGCATGGGAAATGGGCACTCACGTAAGCAAACAAGATAAAAAGGAAGGCCCGAATTACAAGCCCGAAGAAGATCCAATAGAAGAAGATCCAGAAGAAGATCCGATAGAAGAAGATCCAATTGAAGAAGAAGAACCCGTTCCAACTCCAACTCCACATACATGATTTAGACCGCCCATACCTACTCCTGGCAATCTTACTGAAGCCGACCATCCACGTGGCGTGATCTACCATCCAGGTTTAGAAACTCTAAAGGAGTATTGCACCTACATCCAGAATTTGTGTATCGCTTGGAGCAAAAGGCGTCAAGGATCTTTCAGGGACCCGTTGACCATGTGTCACTACATACTCAATGGATTACCAAGGATGACACCTTGGAAGGGGATAAAAGACGAGTTCAGCGACCTATTAACCGATAATTTTTGGGGAAAAGAAGTGCCTAATTGCTCAAAATACGTACATCATGAGTATGGAGAATACCAATTAGACCCACCCACTCTTTTGGAACGCTTAGAGAATATAGCCACTATGGAGGCGGAGACTACGCATGAAGCAGGACAAATCCTAAGGAAGCTTGAGAGGATGGAAAAGAAAGAGATAGCTATGAAGGTGCGAAAAGCATGGGGAAAGATCGAGAAGGACGAAGATATGGATCCACCCGAATCACCACAATACACTCCTCATACTCCTACCCCACCATCATCACCAAAAACATTAGAATATCTTTGTCGCAAGTAGGAACGTTTCGTATTTATGTTAGTTTTATTTTGAGACATTATTCCTTTAAGTTAGTTTGATTTGGTAGGATGATTTGATTTTAGGATGATATTTGTGTTTCAAGAATTCGTTTTGGGATTTGAATAAATTGCATTTATATTTAATTGGAGTATGAATTCAAATTTTTGTTGCATTGTGTTGCGACGTTCAAATCTGCGCAGCAGTTAATATTCGTTGTAGAAGACGTGTTTAAACTTGGAGTTATTTTCTCCTGAATTTTTCCCAGAAAATAGACATGCTCAGGAACATGCCATAAAAATTTCAGACCCAAATGAGTTCTGGAGACTTAGATACGAATTTTCAAAGTACGTGGTTCAGTACCAGAATTTCACAGTGACCGTCTGTGGTATATTTGATTTCTACCTATCTTCCGTATCTTGGATGAACCTTAAATTTTTATGGTGATTAGTAGACACATAAGGCTAAATCTGGGTGAAACCCTAGCCCATTTTGAGGAAGTTAAGGTCGGTATATGACTTGGAGAATTTGAAATTTCTATTCTGGTGATATGGGACAGCAGCTATGCCATTCTTTGTGTAATTTGAATTATATGAATTATTTTGAGTTGAATCTTCTTGGATATTAAAATAGACTCAGAAAGGATGCTTCACACCAAAAATTATAATTTTATCTTGCCCTATAGATTACTTTTATAATTTTCTAAAAGATACGAGAAATAAAATGTGATTAGCCTATGTGCAAATACATGTGTAACTGTTTGTTTGATAATCAATGTGTGACATTACATGCCTAAATGCTATTTACATGTCATGTATTTTATCTCTAAATGTACCTTAGGTTATTGTATGAATGATACAATAGGTTATAGTGTAGGATTATGGCTGATAGACCACTACGATACTATACCAGGAGAATCCTTCAAGAGCAAATGGCCGCCCAAAACAACAACAACAACAACATGGAGCAATTCTTTGCCCAATTCACTCAGATGGCTCAGAATATGAACAATGGAGATCATAATGCAGCCAAGTGGGCAAAGAAGGTGTCTGACATGAAGCCTGGAAGCTTCACAGGCAATGAGGATCCAGTGGAACTTGAAGATTGGATCGATGAGATGGACAAAATCCTTGAACTGGTTGAATGCCCTGACAACCGCAAGGTAGTTTGCGCAGCGTTCTACCTGAAGAACGAGGCAAACATATGGTGGAGGAACTCACGTCAAGCTTTCTTGGCTCAACCCAACTTCAATTGGGAAGCTCTTCAGGCTGCTCTTCGCACTCGCTTCTATCCATCTCATATCCAGGATCAGAAATACATAGAGTTTGTGAACCTGAAGCAGGGAAGTGATTCCGTGACGGAGTACTTCAAGAAGTTTATGGAGTTATCCCGATTCTCAGGACACCTAATGCCTGATGAGGCAACTAAGGTTAGGAAGTTCATGGCAGGACTGCAACTCCATCTGCAGAAGGACTTAATGTGCAGAACCTATGATACTCTTCAAGAGGTGTATGATAGAGCTGCGTCTGTTTGGCGTATCCAGGAGATGCAAGATGAGAATCGCGGAAAGCGCAAGATTAAGAATGCTGGAGGAAATGGTAGCAACCAGAGTCGAAGCAACAATGGTGGACAGGACAAGAAGTTCAAGATGAACCATGGAGGATCTAACCAAGGCCAGTACCGTGGCAACAAGCAGAACAATGGGGAGGAGCCACCTCGTCGTATTATCTGCAAAAAGTGCCAACAGAACCACCCAGGAACGGACTGCCAAGGGAACGTAATCACTTGCCATAACTGTGGCAAGAGGGGACATCGTGCTTTCGAGTGCCGTACAAGAACAAATGGGAACCAACAAGGAAATCAGGGAGGGAACTATCAAGGGAACCGACAGTTCAATGGCAACAACAGGAACGGAAACCAACAGTTTGGCAACAAGAACTATGGGAATCGCAACAATTATAATGGGAACAACAACTATGGAGTACAGCAGAGGAACTACCAAGGAAATGGAGGTAATGGAGGTCAGAACAGGAATGCCAGCAATACCCCAGCTAATGCCAACAACAACAATGGAGCTGGTACACCGCCAACCGCAGCGCAGAATGGGAATGTTGCACGGATTGCTGTAATGAGCAGGTCCGAGGCAGAAGCAGCAGGCGGAGTAGTCACTGGTACATTTCTTGTTCATGATCAACCAGCATTTACTCTATTTGATTCTGGAGCATCATATTCGTTTATTGCATCATCATTTGTGGATAAATTGAGTCTCAATAAGCCGTCTAGAATATCCATCCCTGTAGCTACCCCAACCGGACACGTAACAGTGTGTGACACCATTTTCGAAGGGGTAGAAGTTAAGATTTCGGCTAGCACCTTGCCAGCCAACCTCATACAATTTAACCTTGGAGGGATAGATGTTATCTTGGGAATGGATTGGATGAGCAAATATCGAGCAGTCATAGACTGTCACGATCAGAAAATCAGACTTAAGGGTCCAAAAGGAGAGAAAGTTTCTTACCGTGGAATCACTAGGGAACCAAATATCCGACTAGTGTCAGCTTTGACCATAGTCAACCAAGTGAAGAAGGGGAATAAGGCTTATTTGTGTTATGTCCAAGACGTGTCTAAGAAGGAGAATGTGCTAGAAGAAATACCGATAGTTAAGGAATTTCCAGATGTATTCCCAGATGAGATTCCAGGAATGCCACCTAGAAGGGAGGTTGAGTTCACTTTAGACTTAGCACCTGGAACAGCTCCAATTTCGAAGGCGCCGTACCGTATGGCACCGGCGGAATTGAACGAACTAAAGGATCAGTTGCAAGAACTCCTCGAGAAAGGGTACATAAGACCAAGTGTATCGCCTTGGGGAGCACCAGTGTTATTCGTGAAGAAGAAGGATGGAAGTCTGAGGTTGTGCATTGACTGTAGAGAGTTGAACAGCGCAACGATCAAGAACAAATACCCTTTACCCCGAATCGACGACTTGTTCGATCAGTTGCAAGGGGCGAGTGTTTTCTCAAAGATAGACTTGAGATCAGCGTATCACCAGCTTCGGGTAACCGAGAAGGACATCCCGAAGACAGCCTTTAGAACAAGGTATGGTCATTACGAGTTTACAGCTATGCCTTTTGGTTTAACTAACGCTCCTGCAGTATTTATGGATCTAATGAATCGTGTCATGAGAACGTTTCTAGATCGTTTTGTAGTCGTCTTCATTGATGACATCCTCGTTTACTCAAAGAGCGAGGAAGACCATCAAGAACACCTCAGGGAAGTATTAGAGACCTCTAGACATGAGAAGTTGTATGCTAAGCTCTCGAAGTGTGAGTTTTGGCTAAATCATGTACCATTTCTGGGTCACATAATCTCGAAGGAAGGGATATCAGTAGATCCGGGAAAGATTTCTGCAGTTAAGGATTGGCCTACTCCGAAGAATGTGTCAGAAATAAGAAGTTTTCTGGGATTAGCAGGTTATTACCGACGTTTTGTGAAGGACTTCTCAAAGATCGCTAGACCGCTGACTACGCTAACCAAGAAAGCTGTAAAGTATCAGTGGAGCGAAGATTGTGAAGAATCATTCCAGACATTGAAGGAAAAGTTGACTACAGCACCTGTGTTAGCTTTACCTAACGATTCTGGTGAATTTGATGTTTATAGTGACGCATCGAAGAAAGGACTAGGATGTGTGCTTATGCAAGAAAGAAGAGTTATTGCCTATGCCTCAAGACAACTGAAAGTTCATGAAAATAACTACGCTACGCATGATTTAGAGCTTGCAGCAATAGTATTTGCTTTGAAGATATGGAGACATCATCTATATGGTGCGGTGTGTAGATTGTATACGGACCATAGTAGTCTCAAGTACATCTTCACGCAGAAGGAGTTAAACAATAGGCAGAGACGTTGGTTGGAGATCATAAAGGATTATGACTTGCGTATCCAGTATCAGGAAGGGAAAGCAAATGTGGTAGCTGATGCGTTAAGCCGAAAATCGAGCCATACTTTAGACGCTATGCTAGTTTTGCCAGACTGGCTATGCAATGAGTTTCGAAAGCTCGAGATTGAAGTGGTAGAACAAGGGGATGTAAAGAATATTCTTGGGAATATGACAGTTGTGCCCGATGTTTTAGAAGAAATAAGGAGTAACCAGTCAGGAGATGTGAAGCTGGAAAGGATAAAGAAGAAGATTGAAGAAGGGCGAACAACGGATTTCAAGATCCATGAAGATGGAAGTATTCGCTACAAAGGAAGATGGTGTGTACCACATAAGTGTACAGAAACCAAGGAGAAGTTGATGCGTGAAGCGCACAACACACCCTATTCAGTACACCCAGGAGGAGACAAACTTTATAAGGATATGAAGAAGACATTTTGGTGGCCTAACATGAAAAAGGAAGTAGCAGAGTTTGTAGCAAGATGTTTAACCTGTCAGAAGGTGAAGTTCGAGCATAAGAGAATGGGAGGCTTAGTTCAACCATTGGATGTTCCACTTTGGAAATGGGATTCAATTTCGATGGATTTTGTGACTGCCTTACCAACATCAAAGAATGGATTGAATCAGATATGGGTCGTGGTTGACAGATTGACCAAGGCAGCAAGGTTCATTCCTATGAAGGATACATGGAATATGGAGCAAAGGGCTGATGCGTATATGAAGAACATTGTGAGATACCATGGAGTCCCGAGCTCTATAGTTTCCGACAGGGATCCCAACTTTCTCTCTCACTTCTGGAAAGCACTCCAGGAGGCATTGGGAACCCAGCTGAAATTCAGTACAGCATTCCACCCTGCAACGGATGGACAGACTGAGAGAACCATTCAGACATTGGAGGATATGTTAAGGTCATGTGTTATGGACTTTCAAGGTTCATGGGTTGACAGATTACCTCTGATAGAGTTTTCCTATAACAACAGTTATCACGCCAGCATTGGCATGGCACCACATGAAGCGTTGTGTGGAAGAAAGTGTCGAACACCGTTGTGTTGGAGCGACATAAGCGAGACAATAGTGGTTGGTCCACAGTTAATCGAAGAAATGACAGATCAGGTTAGGCTTATCCAGCAGCGAATGAAAGCAGCTCAGGATAGACAAAAGTCCTACGCTGATCAGAAAAGGAGACCACTGGAGTTTCAAATTGGAGAAAAGGCTTTCCTTAAATTTTCTCCAACTAAGGGAGTAATGAGATTCAATCAGAAAGGGAAGTTGGGCCCGAAATTCATTGGACCGTACGAAGTCATAGAGAAGATTGGAGAAGTTCCTATCGATTGGATCTACCGTCAAATTTGGGTCGTGTTCATAATGTATTCCACGTGTCTCAACTGAAGAAGTACGTGCCTGACCAGTCTCATGTATTAGATCCGGAACCGGTAGAATTAGATCCTTCGTTGAGTTATGAAGAACATCCTGTCAAGATTCTAGACACAAAGACAAGGGAAACCCGCAACAAGAGTGTCAAGCTAGTAAAGGTTTTGTGGACGAATCACCTCACAGAAGAGGCAACATGGGAAGCGGAGGATGACATGAAGAAGAAGTATCCCCGCCTTTTTGACGAGGTATTTTGAGTTCCGAGGACGTCACTCCTTTAAGGGGGAGAG
The DNA here is from genome assembly GCA_023055425.1 of Linanthus parryae. Taxonomy (NCBI): domain Eukaryota; kingdom Viridiplantae; phylum Streptophyta; class Magnoliopsida; order Ericales; family Polemoniaceae; genus Linanthus; species Linanthus parryae. The sequence goes on from JALGPY010000009.1 coordinate 45,634,773, forward strand.
GATGTAATCCTTTGATTTTTAGATACGTTATTGGAAGTTACCCTTATAGCATATTGCATATCGTGCATGACATTAGTTTTGCATTTAGTAGTCATTGGTAGTTATACCCTAGAGTGGAGATTCATACCTTAATGTTGTTTAGAATTTGGTTTAAACTTCGAGGACGAAGTTTTCTTTTAGGGGGGAAGGATGAAATACCCCGTTATTTAGAAACGGGTATTTTTAACAAATATTAAGTTTTAGTTTATTAAAACGGGTATTTTATAACCATATTAGGTGTTAAAATAATGTTAGTTTAAGTTTTGGGTATTAGTTTAATTATTTAAAAGTTAATTACTATTGTTTTAAGCTTTAGGGGGTTTTAGTGTCTTTTTCGTTACTTAAATAGTGCAGTTAATATAATTCTGGTGGGTAAAAAGTGTCTTTTAACTAACTATGGGGGGTGAAAGTGTCTTTAAGACAAACTGGTCATCTTCTTCCTCTCCTGGTAGTACCAGGAGAGTTTTCTCTTCTCCTCCTTCGACCCAAACACCCACCAACACCAAATTCGACTTCAAATCTTCCAATTTCCGTCCCAATACACTCCCTATTCGACATAGATCGATTCTTTAGCACCAAGAAACCAATTTCGCCCAAAATAGTGAACCAATTCGGAATCAAAAGACAACCTGGAGGAATCCTCCTCTTCGCCGGATTCTTCGAATTGAAGCCTATAAATAGCTTGTGAAATCAGAAACAAAACCCACATCAAAACCACACCCAGCTCTCAATCTCTCACCCTCTCTCCCGTTTGAATCGCCAAGCCAAAGCGCCGCCGGGTCCGGAGAATCGAACCCGACCGCGACCGCCTCGTCCGACGCCACCACCGTCTCCGGCGTCCTCCCCCGTCACCGTCGACGCCGCTGTTGCCGTCGGCCGCCTCTTCCTTCGCCGCCTTCGCCACCACCGCGAGCCACCTCCTCTTCACCATCGTCGTCGTCCTCTGGTATAACCCGTCTGTTCTCTCTTTCTTATTCTATTTTGTTTCTTTTATTTTTTTATAAGCACTAGTCAACTGTTAGATTCATATCATTATTATCTGGGTTAGACAACAAGAATGGGCAGTGGCCCAGTGGTAAAAGTTGGCTGTTAATATTGGGTTGTTCTAGGGTTCGAGTCTCATAGCTAGCAACTATTTTTATTACTACTCTACACTCAAAATTTGAAAGAGAGGTTTGGAGGGTTTGAAAGCCTTATTAAAACACTTGAGAATTTTTTTTATTTAGGAAGTTTATTTTCTTGTTTAAGAGTTAATATTTCGAAAAAATAATATTATTGGGTTATGTTTTATAGTAATAAAAGAGGAATTTAAATTAGATAATATTATAAGCCATGTTTTACGATAGTAAACAATAGTCCTATAAATCACGTTTTAACAATAGAATTATTATTATTAAAGTTTGGGGAAATAATAAGGGGGATTACACTTGCATTGCATATAGGACTTGTTTGTATTTGTGTGTTAGCGATAATTGATTAGAATATTATCGAATTGTAGGAAACGAATTCTCCGACGAAGGATACGTCGAATACTACGATTGATTTGCTGTGATTGCTATTTGTTGAGGTAAGTAAACATGCCAGGCCTAGCGCACATTCCTCTTTTCGTGTCAAACGTCTTCATTCCTATTTGTCTCAAAATGATTTTATGCAAAATACGTGTTGCTTGAATACTTGTTTCGAATTGAAACGTTCTCTGAAAATATCACTTAAATCTAATAATCGATGATAACTTAAAGTGGAAGAGTTGTACGGGGATGATTGTTGTTGTATGGTTACTATTGGCATTGGGCGTGTTGACTTCGGTCTCTCGTTCAATTTAATTTATTTAATCCGGTTGCAAGTCCCCGGATAGCTCCTTGTACTCACTCTTCTGGCCGCAAGAAGTCTGTAAGGGGGAGTCGACACTTAAGGTCTTGGATGCTTGCGAAGTGGTTGGTTGATTTTTCCCCGTATCAACAAGTTAATAACATGGATTTTGGAATTTTGGATGGGAAAAATATGAATTTGGAATCCCCTAATGCGAAGATTGAAATTGAAATATCTCTTTATTTCTCATAAGTGTCAAAGCTTTTGTTACCGCTTGATTTTATTTAAACTTCTACAAAATACTTCATGATTTGTAAATTTCTTCATAATCGTTTTACATGCTTGGGTGTTACTTACTCAGTATTTCCGCTGATTTTGGAACTGTGGTGTTCTCTTTTTTTGTTTTCTGCACCACAGGTTAGATGGGAGCTTAGTCCGAGGGGAAAACGCGACTCACGCTAGTATTATCATTTAAATTTAGTTTTATTTGAACATTTGTTAGTAGTTTGGATTTTATTAGATTTGAAATAATGCCCATATTTGTGGCAAGACAAGTTTTAAGTTTAAATTAAATATTTTATGGATTTGGTTTGGAATTTCTGTTGTAAAACCTCCTTGTATTCGGGTTTAACCCCGGGTACGGAGTGACACCCCTGGGTTTCCGGCTTAGCCAATTTGGGGGTGTTACAGGTGGTATCAGAGCCAGGCAATCCAAAAGTAAAAAAAAAAAAAAAAAAAAAAAAAAAAAAAAAAAAAAATTATAAAAAGAAATTTTTAAAATGGACATAGGAAAAAGAATTAAAATTTGAATAAGCCGGGGTTGTGGGATAGTTTAGTATTTAGAATTTTGCTTGATTTGTTTTTTGTGCTATATGCTTAGAACCCTATATTTAAGATTTATTGCTTAGTTCTTTTAGAATGTTTAAGATTTTAAGAATATATGCGTGGTATAGAACAATGCTGAGACTCTTTCTCTTTCTTACTTCTTTCAGATGGCTGCTCAATCTGAATCCGTTTCATCTAGTATTGGAGCCTCACCCTATCACCTAAAGTTCCTGGAAGGACGGGAAAGCATCGATAGCTATTGCACACGTGTCAGGGATCGGTGCTACCAATGGAGACTTTCTGGCCAAGGACGCCTGGATTTCCGAGACCCATTGGTGATATGCGACGTCATACTAGAAGGACTGCCGAACACCTTCCCATGGAAAGATGTGAAGGAGGAGTACTCCGATTTAGTCGTTTCAAAGGAAGGATGTTTGTTCCCTAACAATGACGAGTACATGCTCAAGGGCGATTACATGGTCACACCGGAGTTCTTACGATACAAGCTCAAGGCATGGGAAATGGGCACTCACGTAACCAAACAAGATAAAAAGGAAGGCCCGAATTACAAGCCCGAAGAAGATCCAATAGAAGAAGATCCAGAAGAAGATCCGATAGAAGAAGATCCAATTGAAGAAGAAGAACCCGTTCCAACTCCAACTCCACATACATGATTTAGACCGCCCATACCTACTCCTGGCAATCTTACTGAAGCCGACCATCCACGTGGCGTGATCTACCATCCAGGTTTAGAAACTCTAAAGGAGTATTGCACCTACATCCAGAATTTGTGTATCGCTTGGAGCAAAAGGCGTCAAGGATCTTTCAGGGACCCGTTGACCATGTGTCACTACATACTCAATGGATTACCAAGGATGACACCTTGGAAGGGGATAAAAGACGAGTTCAGCGACCTATTAACCGATAATGTTTGGGGAAAAGAAGTGCCTAATTGCTCAAAATACGTACATCATGAGTATGGAGAATACCAATTAGACCCACCCACTCTTTTGGAACGCTTAGAGAATATAGCCACTATGGAGGCGGAGACTACGCATGAAGCAGGACAAATCCTAAGGAAGCTTGAGAGGATGGAAAAGAAAGAGATAGCTATGAAGGTGCGAAAAGCATGGGGAAAGATCGAGAAGGACGAAGATATGGATCCACCCGAATCACCACAATACACTCCTCATACTCCTACCCCACCATCATCACCAAAAACATTAGAATATCTTTGTCGCAAGTAGGAACGTTTCGTATTTATGTTAGTTTTATTTTGAGACATTATTCCTTTAAGTTAGTTTGATTTGGTAGGATGATTTGATTTTAGGATGATATTTGTGTTTCAAGAATTCGTTTTGGGATTTGAATAAATTGCATTTTTATTTAATTGGAGTATGAATTCAAATTTTTGTTGCATTGTGTTGCGACGTTCAAATCTGCGCAGCAGTTAATATTCGTTGTAGAAGACGTGTTTAAACTTGGAGTTATTTTCTCCTGAATTTTTCCCAGATAATAGACATGCTCAGGAACATGCCATAAAAAATTTCAGACCCAAATGAGTTCTGGAAACTTAGATACGAATTTTCAAAGTACGTGGTTCAGTACCAGAATTTCACAGTGACCGTCTGTGGTATATTTGATTTCTACCTATCTTCCGTATCTTGGATGAACCTTAAATTTTTATGGTGATTAGTAGACACATAAGGCTAAATCTGGGTGAAACCCTAGCCCATTTTGAGGAAGTTAAGGTCGGTATATGACTTGGAGAATTTGAAATTTCTATTCTGGTGATATGGGACAGCAGCTATGCCATTCTTTGTGTAATTTGAATTATATGAATTATTTTGAGTTGAATCTTCTTGGATATTAAAATAGACTCAGAAAGGATGCTTCACACCAAAAATTATAATTTTATCTTGCCCTATAGATTACTTTTATAATTTTCTAAAAGATACGAGAAATAAAATGTGATTAGCCTATGTGCAAATACATGTGTAACTGTTTGTTTGATAATCAATGTGTGACATTACATGCCTAAATGCTATTTACATGTCATGTATTTTATCTCTAAATGTACCTTAGGTTATTGTATGAATGATACAATAGGTTATAGTGTAGGATTATGGCTGATAGACCACTACGATACTATACCAGGAGAATCCTTCAAGAGCAAATGGCCGCCCAAAACAACAACAACAACAACAACATGGAGCAATTCTTTGCCCAATTCACTCAGATGGCTCAGAATATGAACAATGGAGATCATAATGCAGCCAACTGGGCAAAGAAGGTGTCTGACATGAAGCCTGGAAGCTTCACAGGCAATGAGGATCCAGTGGAACTTGAAGATTGGATCGATGAGATGGACAAAATCCTTGAACTGGTTGAATGCCCTGACAACCGCAAGGTAGTTTGCGCAGCGTTCTACCTGAAGAACGAGGCAAACATATGGTGGAGGAACTCACGTCAAGCTTTCTTGGCTCAACCCAACTTCAATTGGGAAGCTCTTCAGGCTGCTCTTCGCACTCGCTTCTATCCATCTCATATCCAGGATCAGAAATACATAGAGTTTGTGAACCTGAAGCAGGGAAGTGATTCCGTGACGGAGTACTTCAAGAAGTTTATGGAGTTATCCCGATTCTCAGGACACCTAATGCCTTATGAGGCAACTAAGGTTAGGAAGTTCATGGCAGGACTGCAACTCCATCTGCAGAAGGACTTAATGTGCAGAACCTATGATACTCTTCAAGAGGTGTATGATAGAGCTGCGTCTGTTTGGCGTATCCAGGAGATGCAAGATGAGAATCGCGGAAAGCGCAAGATTGAGAATGCTGGAGGAAATGGTAGCAACCAGAGTCGAAGCAACAATGGTGGACAGGACAAGAAGTTCAAGATGAACCATGGAGGATCTAACCAAGGCCAGTACCGTGGCAACAAGCAGAACAATGGGGAGGAGCCACCTCGTCGTATTATCTGCAAAAAGTGCCAACAGAACCACCCAGGAACGGACTGCCAAGGGAACGTAATCACTTGCCATAACTGTGGCAAGAGGGGACATCGTGCTTTCGAGTGCCGTACAAGAACAAATGGGAACCAACAAGGAAATCAGGGAGGGAACTATCAAGGGAACCGACAGTTCAATGGCAACAACAGGAACGGAAACCAACAGTTTGGCAACAAGAACTATGGGAATCGCAACAATTATAATGGGAACAACAACTATGGAGTACAGCAGAGGAACTACCAAGGAAATGGAGGTAATGGAGGTCAGAACAGGAATGCCAGCAATACCCCAGCTAATGCCAACAACAACAATGGAGCTGGTACACCGGCAACCGCAGCGCAGAATGGGAATGTTGCACGGATTGCTGTAATGAGCAGGTCCGAGGCAGAAGCAGCAGGCGGAGTAGTCACTGGTACATTTCTTGTTCATGATCAACCAGCATTTACTCTATTTGATTCTGGAGCATCATATTCGTTTATTGCATCATCATTTGTGGATAAATTGAGTCTCAATAAGCCGTCTAGAATATCCATCCCTGTAGCTACCCCAACCGGACACGTAACAGTGTGTGACACCATTTTCGAAGGGGTAGAAGTTAAGATTTCGGCTAGCACCTTGCCAGCCAACCTCATACAATTTAACCTTGGAGGGATAGATGTTATCTTGGGAATGGATTGGATGAGCAAATATCGAGCAGTCATAGACTGTCACGATCAGAAAATCAGACTTAAGGGTCCAAAAGGAGAGAAAGTTTCTTACCGTGGAATCACTAGGGAACCAAATATCCGACTAGTGTCAGCTTTGACCATAGTCAACCAAGTGAAGAAGGGGAATAAGGCTTATTTGTGTTATGTCCAAGACGTGTCTAAGAAGGAGAATGTGCTAGAAGAAATACCGATAGTTAAGGAATTTCCAGATGTATTCCCAGATGAGATTCCAGGAATGCCACCTAGAAGGGAGGTTGAGTTCACTTTAGACTTAGCACCTGGAACAGCTCCAATTTCGAAGGCGCCGTACCGTATGGCACCGGCGGAATTGAAGGAACTAAAGGATCAGTTGCATGAACTCCTCGAGAAAGGGTACATAAGACCAAGTGTATCGCCTTGGGGAGCACCAGTGTTATTCGTGAAGAAGAAGGATGGAAGTCTGAGGTTGTGCATTGACTGTAGAGAGTTGAACAGCGCAACGATCAAGAACAAATACCCTTTACCCCGAATCGACGACTTGTTCGATCAGTTGCAAGGGGCGAGTGTTTTCTCAAAGATAGACTTGAGATCAGGGTATCACCAGCTTCGGGTAACCGAGAAGGACATCCCGAAGACAGCCTTTAGAACAAGGTATGGTCATTACGAGTTTACAGTTATGCCTTTTGGTTTAACTAACGCTCCTGCAGTATTTATGGATCTAATGAATCGTGTCATGAGAACGTTTCTAGATCGTTTTGTAGTCGTCTTCATTGATGACATCCTCGTTTACTCAAAGAGCGAGGAAGACCATCAAGAACACCTCAGGAAGTATTAGAGACCTTGAGACATGAGAAGTTGTATGCTAAGCTCTCGAAGTGTGAGTTTTGGCTAAATCATGTACCATTTCTGGGTCACATAATCTCGAAGGAAGGGATATCAGTAGATCCGGGAAAGATTTCTGCAGTTAAGGATTGGCCTACTCCGAAGAATGTGTCAGAAATAAGAAGTTTTCTGGGATTAGCAGGTTATTACCGACGTTTTGTGAAGGACTTCTCAAAGATCGCTAGACCGCTGACTACGCTAACCAAGAAAGCTGTAAAGTATCAGTGGAGCGAAGATTGTGAAGAATCATTCCAGACATTGAATGAAAAGTTGACTACAGCACCTGTGTTAGCTTTACCTAACGATTCTGGTGAATTTGATGTTTATAGTGACGCATCGAAGAAAGGACTAGGATGTGTGCTTATGCAAGAAAGAAGAGTTATTGCCTATGCCTCAAGACAACTGAAAGTTCATGAAAATAACTACGCTACGCATGATTTAGAGCTTGCAGCAATAGTATTTGCTTTGAAGATATGGAGACATCATCTATATGGTGCGGTGTGTAGATTGTATACGGACCATAGTAGTCTCAAGTACATCTTCACGCAGAAGGAGTTAAACAATAGGCAGAGACGTTGGTTGGAGATCATAAAGGATTATGACTTGCGTATCCAGTATCAGGAAGGGAAAGCAAATGTGGTAGCTGATGCGTTAAGCCGAAAATCGAGCCATACTTTAGACGCTATGCTAGTTTTGCCAGACTGGCTATGCAATGAGTTTCGAAAGCTCGAGATTGAAGTGGTAGAACAAGGGGATGTAAAGAATATTCTTGGGAATATGACAGTTGTGCCCGATGTTTTAGAAGAAATAAGGAGTAACCAGTCAGGAGATGTGAAGCTGGAAAGGATAAAGAAGAAGATTGAAGAAGGGCGAACAACGGATTTCAAGATCCATGAAGATGGAAGTATTCGCTACAAAGGAAGATGGTGTGTACCACATAAGTGTACAGAAACCAAGGAGAAGTTGATGCGTGAAGCGCACAACACACCCTATTCAGTACACCCAGGAGGAGACAAACTTTATAAGGATATGAAGAAGACATTTTGGTGGCCTAACATGAAAAAGGAAGTAGCAGAGTTTGTAGCAAGATGTTTAACCTGTCAGAAGGTGAAGTTCGAGCATAAGAGAATGGGAGGCTTAGTTCAACCATTGGATGTTCCACTTTGGAAATGGGATTCAATTTCGATGGATTTTGTGACTGCCTTACCAACATCAAAGAATGGATTGAATCAGATATCACTACTAGAAATATTAGCAAATACTACATTTTATTTGCAGCATTTGAACAAATGCGGTAATTGGTACCCTAAAGCAGCATTAATATTAATGTTGCAAAGCAAATGCTGTAATATTGTAGCATTAATTCTATAATGCTGCAATTTTAGGCTAAAGAGCTTTTAAATTGCAGCATTAATGGATTAATGCTGCAACGGATGGTAATATTGTAGCATTAATAACATTAATGCTGCTTTTTTGGTTCAATTTTGCAGCATTAATCCAATAATGCTGCAACGGGTGGTAATATTGTAGCATTAACTACATTAATGCTGCTTTTTTGGTTTTTTTTTTTTAAATGGTCAACTTTTTTGGTTCTATTTTGCAGCATTAACAAACTAATGCTGCAATCACAAAACATTTGGGGTAAAATTTAAACTTTCACTAAATATTTGGGGGGAATTGAAATTTCATTTAAAATTATACACTAACCCTAATATAGCAGCCGCCCACCCTCACCCTTCTTCACCCTCACCCGTATGAACAAAGAAACACAGAGGGGGGGAGAGAGAGAGAGAGAGAGATGGAGATCTCAGATGAGGAACAGATCGGAGAGGGAGAGGGTGAAGAGGAGGAGATGAGGTTCGTGCTCTCTGACCTCTTCACCCTCTCTCTCTGTTTCGGTCGCTTCCACAGCCAACGAACGCCACCGCCACCGCCGACGAACGCCACCGCAAATCGGAGAATCCGCCGTCGCCTTCGCCTCCGTGTCCGGACAACGCCTCCTCGTCGGCGTCTCTCGCCATCTGCGCTCCAGATCTGGTGAGTCTCTCTCTCTCCCTCCCTCTCTCCGTCCTTATCTCTCTCTCTCTATCTCTCTCTCTCCCTCTGCGTTCCCTCTCAGATCTGGTGAATTGCAGGGGCGGTGAAGAACTAGCTGCGGCGGCTGCCCTGGTGGTGAGGCGGCTACTGTCGATGGCGGAGAAGAAGCAGACGATGCCGACTGCGTTCCAGATCTGGTGAATTGCAGTGGCGATGGTGGTTCTTTGAGCGGATGACGAACTAGCTGCGGTGACTCTATCTCTATCCTCAACCACCAAATCCCCCATCAATTAGGCGGTGAAATTGCAAGAAGAATCAGAGATGGAGCGAAAGCCATGGCTAAGGCGAGAAGGATGCGAGATGGGTTTGCTATGGAGGTCTCAGGGGAGTTTTTAATAGAGGATTAAGAACGAAGATGGACGATGAAGAACTGAGCTGCGGTGGCGGTGATTTCGTTCGAAGCTGCTGTTGTTCATTTACACATATGTTCTTTTCATGTTAATTTCAGCTAGATTAGTTTCTTCATTTTGTATTTTGTTTCTATTAGATCTGTGTTATTGGTGTTTGATGTGATTGTGGAAGATGAGATAATTGTTTCCTCAAATTTGTAATGTATTTGTTAAATTTGTAATCAAATTTGTAATGTTTTTTGTTCTTGCTGTTCTTGCTGTTGTGATAATTGTTGTTGTTTTTGTGATAATTAGAAGTATTGTTCATATGGTAAAGTGAGAGAATTAGAGTGAAAGTAGAAGGGTAAAATAGACTCTTCAACAGGAGGAAGAGAAATAGAGAAGTCTGAAAAATGCAGCATTAATCGATAGAAATGCTGCAAAAATAAGTATAAAATTGCAGCATTAAATCCTATAATGCTGCAATTTTATTCTCAAATGCAGCATTATTGTGTTAATGCTGCAGGGTGTGGGTACATGTATGCAGCATTAACTAATGCTGCAAGTAATGCTGTTTTTGCTAGCAGCATTAGCTTAATGCTGCAATTCAAAAAACAGCACTGGCAAATGCAGCATTAGTATTAATGCTGCAATTAATGCTGTTTTTGTCAAATACAGCATTAATTTTAGCAAATACCGCATTAATCTAATGACGCTTTTGCTAATATTTCTAGTAGTGTATGGGTCGTGGTTGACAGATTGACCAAGACAGCAAGGTTCATTCCTATGAAGGATACATGGAATATGGAGCAAAGGGCTGATGCGTATATGAAGAACATTGTGAGATACCATGGAGTCCCGAGCTCTATAGTTTCCGACAGGGATCCCAACTTTCTCTCTCACTTCTGGAAAGCACTCCAGGAGGCATTGGGAACCCAGCTGAAATTCAGTACAGCATTCCACCCTGCAACGGATGGACAGACTGAGAGAACCATTCAGACATTGGAGGATATGTTAAGGTCATGTGTTATGGACTTTCAAGGTTCATGGGTTGACAGATTACCTCTGATAGAGTTTTCCTATAACAACAGTTATCACGCCAGCATTGGCATGGCACCACATGAAGCGTTGTGTGGAAGAAAGTGTCGAACACCGTTGTGTTGGAGCGACATAAGCGAGACAATAGTGGTTGGTCCACAGTTAATCGAAGAAATGACAGATCAGGTTAGGCTTATCCAGCAGCGAATGAAAGCAGCTCAGGATAGACAAAAGTCCTACGCTGATCAGAAAAGGAGACCACTGGAGTTTCAAATTGGAGAAAAGGCTTTCCTTAAAGTTTCTCCAACTAAGGGAGTAATGAGATTCAATCAGAAAGGGAAGTTGAGCCCGAAATTCATTGGACCGTACGAAGTCATAGAGAAGATTGGAGAAGTTGCCTATCGATTGGATCTACCGTCAAATTTGGGTCGTGTTCATAATGTATTCCACGTGTCTCAACTGAATAAGTACGTGCCTGACCAGTCTCATGTATTAGATCCGGAACCGGTAGAATTAGATCCTTCGTTGAGTTATGAAGAACATCCTGTCAAGATTCTAGACACAAAGACAAGGGAAACCTGCAACAAGAGTGTCAAGCTAGTAAAGGTTTTGTGGACGAATCACCTCACAGAAGAGGAAACATGGGAAGCGGAGGATGACATGAAGAAGAAGTATCCCCGCCTTTTTGACGAGGTATTTTGAGTTCCGAGGACGTCACTCCTTTAAGGGGGAGAGGATGTAATCCTTTGATTTTTAGATACGTTATTGGAAGTTACCCTTATAGCATATTGCATATCGTGCATGACATTAGTTTTGCATTTAGTAGTCATTGGTAGTTATACCCTAGAGTGGAGATTCATACCTTAATGTTGTTTAGAATTTGGTTTAAACTTCGAGGACGAAGTTTTCTTTTAGGGGGGAAGGATGAAATACCCCGTTATTTAGAAACGGGTATTTTTAACAAATATTAAGTTTTAGTTTATTAAAACGGGTATTTTATAACCATATTAGGTGTTAAAATAATGTTAGTTTAAGTTTTGGGTATTAGTTTAATTATTTAAAAGTTAATTACTATTGTTTTAAGCTTTAGGGGGTTTTAGTGTCTTTTTCGTTACTTAAATAGTGCAGTTAATATAATTCTGGTGGGTAAAAAGTGTCTTTTAACTAACTATGGGGGGTGAAAGTGTCTTTAAGACAAACTGGTCATCTTCTTCCTCTCCTGGTAGTACCAGGAGAGTTTTCTCTTCTCCTCCTTCGACCCAAACACCCACCAACACCAAATTCGACTTCAAATCTTCCAATTTCCGTCCCAATACACTCCCTATTCGACATAGATCGATTCTTTAGCACCAAGAAACCAATTTCGCCCAAAATAGTGAACCAATTCGGAATCAAAAATCAACCTGGAGGAATCCTCCTCTTCGCCGGATTCTTCGAATTGAAGCCTATAAATAGCTTGTGAAATCAGAAATGAAACCCACATCAAAACCACACCCATCTCTCAATCTCTCGCCCTCTCTCCCGTTTGAATCGCCAAGCCAAAGCGCCGCCGGGTCCGGAGAACCGAACCCGACCGCGACCGCCTCGTCCGACGCCGCCACCGTCTCTGGCGTCCTCCCCCGTCGCCGTCGACGCCGCTGTTGCCGTCGGCCGCCTCTTCCTTCGCCGCCTTCGCCACCACCGCGAGCCACCTCCTCTTCACCATCGTCGTCGTCCTCTGGTATAACCCGTCTGTTCTCTCTTTCTTATTCTATTTTGTTTCTTTTATTTTTTTATAAGCACTAGTCAACTGTTAGATTCATATCATTATTATCTGGGTTAGACAACAAGAATGGGCAGTGGCCCAGTGGTAAAAGTTGGCTGTTAATATTGGGTTGGTCTAGGGTTCGAGTCTCATAGCTAGCAACTATTTTTTTTACTACTCTACACTCAAAATTTGAAAGAGAGGTTTGGAGGGTTTGAAAGCCTTATTAAAACACTTGAGAATTTTTTTTATTTAGGAAGTTTATTTTCTTGTTTAAGAGTTAATATTTCGAAAAAATAATATTATTGGGTTATGTTTTATAGTAATAAAAGAGGAATTTAAATTAGATAATATTATAAGCCATGTTTTACGATAGTAAACAATAGTCCTATAAATCACGTTTTAACAATAGAATTATTATTATTAAAGTTTGGGGAAATAATAAGGGGGATTACACTTGCATTGCATATAGGACTTGTTTGTATTTGTGTGTTAGCGATAATTGATTAGAATGTTATCGAATTGTAGGAAACGAATTCTCCGACGAAGGATACGTCGAATACTACGATTGATTTGCTGTGATTGCTATTTGTTGAGGTAAGTAAACATGCCAGGCCTAGCGCCCATTCCTCTTTTCGTGTCAAACGTCTTCATTCATATTTGTCTCAAAGTGATTTTATGCAAAATACGTGTTGCTTGAATACTTGTTTCGAATTGAAACGTTCTCTGAAAATATCACTTAAATCTAATAATCGATGATAACGTAAAGTGGAAGAGTTGTACGGGGATGATTGTTGTTGTATGGTTACTATTGGCATTGGGCGTGTTGACTTCGGTCTCTCGTTCAATTTAATTTATTTAATCCGGTTGCAAGTCCCCGGATAGCTCCTTGTACTCACTCTTCTGGCCGCAAGAAGTCTGTAAGGGGGTGTCGACACTTAAGGTCTTGGATGCTTGCGAAGTGGTTGGTTGATTTTTCCCCGTATCAACAAGTTAATAACATGGATTTTGGAATTTTGGATGGGAAAAATATGAATTTGGAATCCCCTAATGCGAAGATTGAAATTGAAATATCTCTTTATTTCTCATAAGTGTCAAAGCTTTTGTTACCACTTGATTTTATTTAAACTTCTACAAAATACTTCATGATTTGTAAATTTCTTCATAATCGTTTTACATGCTTGGGTGTTACTTACTCAGTATTTCCGCTGATTTTGGAACTGTGGTGTTCTCTTTTTTTGTTTTCTGCACCACAGGTTAGATGGGAGCTTAGTCCGAGGGGAAAACGCGACTCACGCTAGTATTATCATTTAAATTTAGTTTTATTTGAACATTTGTTAGTAGTTTGGATTTTATTAGATTTGGAATAATGCCCATATTTGTGGCAAGACAAGTTTTAAGTTTAAATTAAATATTTTATGGATTTGGTTTGGAATTTCTGTTGTAAAACCTCCTTGTATTCGGGTTTAACCCCGGGTACGGAGTGACACCCCTGGGTTTCCGGCTTAGCCAATTTGGGGGTGTTACAGTCTGAACTACAAGTAAATCTTTAGTGTACTTGCTTTGATGTAGAAAGATACCCTTCTTCATCTGATGTATTTGAAGTCCAAGTAAGAAGTTAAACTCTCCCATTAAGCTCATCTCAAACTCCCTGCTCATAAGACTTGAGAATTCCTTGCTCAAAAGATCATTAGTAGCTCTAAATAAAATATCATCAACATAAATCTGAACTACAAGTAAATCTTTCTCCTGAGTCTTTATGAAAAGGATCTTGTCTACCAATTCTCTTTTGAAATCATTTTCAATTAAAAATATTGACATTCTTTCATACCAAGCTCTTGGAGCTTGTTTCAAACCATAGAGAGCTTTGTCAATTTTGTTAACATAATCTGGAAACTTAACATTTTCAAAACCAGGAGGTTTTTCAATATAAACTTCTTCTTACAAATATCCATTTGAAAATGCACACTTCACATCCATTTGAAATAGTTTCATGTTCTTGTAAGATGCAAAACAAGTAAATTTCTAATTGCTTCTAACCTAGCAACAAGAGTAAAGGTTTCCTCATAATCAATACCTTCTTCTTGGTTGTAACCTTGAGCAACTAACCTTGATTTGTTCCTGATCACTTTGTCATTTTCATCCAATTTATTCCTGAACACCCATCTGGTACCAATGACAGACTGATTGGTAGGTGGAGGAACTAAGTTCCATACCTTATTTCTTTCAAACTCATTGAGTTCACTTTGCATATCTATTATCCATTCTGCTTCATGTAAAGCTTCCTTCATAGTTTTAGGTTCCACAAGAGAGATAAAAAGCATTAAAAGCACAAAGATTTTTCAACTGTGATCTTGTTTGTGTACCAGTAGTTGGATCAGATATGATATTGTCAACTGGATGAGATAAAATATATTTGAATCTCTTTCTTGGAGACCAAGGTTCAGGCTCTCCATATTGCTTTTCTGATCTTGAAGTAGTAGCCTGATCACTCATATCTTTCTGATCATCATTTCAAGGCTTTGAACTCTATTTTCAAGGCCTTGATACCTATTTTCAAGGTCTTGAAAATGTCTTCTGTTTACTTCTGAATCTTTCTTGAATCCAAGTGAGATTTCAGCTTCTTCTTCTGATTCATGCTTGTTCAGATTCAAGTCTGCAAAACTTTCACTCAAAGAACCATCATAGCTTTCATCAAATAACATGAATACTTTCTTCAACCAGCTTGGTTCTTTTATTATAGAATCTATAAGCTTTGCTAGTCAGAGAGTAACCTAGAAAGATACCTTCATCACTTCTTGCATCAAACTTACCCAAATTGTCCTGTCCATTGTTGTGGACTAAACAAGTGCATCCAAAAGGCTTGAAATAAGAGATTTTTGGCTTCCTCCCTTTGAATAGTTCATAGGGAGTCTTCTTCAAAATAGGTCTGATCCAGCACCTATTCAAAATATAATTTGATGTATTCACAGCTTCTGCCCAATAGTGTTTTAGCAGTTTGTTTTCTAAAAGCATTGTTCTTGACATATCTTCAAGAGTCATGTTCTTTCTTTCAACAACTCCATTCTTTTAAGGAGTTCTAGGAGAAGAAAAATTGTGAGAGATACCATACTTAGCACAGAATAAATCAAATTCTAACTGGTCAACTCTCTACCATGATCACTTCTGATTGAAGCAATGGGTAGGTTTTTCAAGGTTTGAAGTTCTCTGCAAAAATTCAGAGAGGGCTTCAGATTTTTCTTTAAGAAACATAACCCAAGTAAATCTAGAATATTCATCTACAATAACTAGCATATACTTCTTACCTCTTAGAGTTGGAGTCCTCATAGGACCACATAGATTCATGTGAAGTAATTCAATAGTTCTAGTAGTACTTACAACCTTCTTTGGCTTGAATGAGCTTCTGGTTTGCTTACCCTGAGCACAAGCTTTGCGTACTTCATCATCTTTGAACTTAATAGATGGTGATCCTCTTACCAGGTCTTTGGAGATCAATTTTTTCAAAGTATGCAAGCTAATGTGACCAAGCTTTCTGTGCCAAAGCTTTGAATCCTCTTTCAAGGCTTTGAGACACTTCAAGCTTTCTCCTGCAACTTTGTTAGTGTTCAAAGTATAAACATTGTTTGATCTAGACGCTGTGAGAATGCAAATTCCAGATTTCTCATTTTGCACCACACACTTCTCTTTATCAACGATAACTTTGTTGCCATTATCACATAATTGAGATACACTAAGCAGATTAAATTTCAAGCCATCAACTAAATAAACATCAGAAATAGAATTCTTAGAATATCTACCTACTTTACCTATACCCAAAATGTTGCATTTGCCTTTGTCACCAAGTGTGATAGATCCTTCAGATTGCTGTTTCAATTTTAAGGAAAGAGATCTCTTTCCACTCATGTGTCTTGAGCAACCACTGTCCTTAAACCACTTTTGATCATTGCTCTTGGTGACATCCTGCAAACACCATTCATTGCCTTACCCAGCTGTTAGATGATGCGCAAACTAACGTGTTGTTCGCAAGTATACGAATCGAGTAATACCGAGTGTATTTTAACTCGGGTAATCGTTCCCACGAGGACTGTTTTGAGTTTTTCGAGCAATCAGATTTAACTTGCAGAGTATCAAAGGAGGAGTAATTTGAGAGTGTGGTTACTAGGTACTAAAAATAAACAACTAAAAATGTAAATATTTTCAGTGACGTTTTTCTGAAAATCTCGAAGTTTGTAAAATCTAGGGTTTGAATACTAGGTCCCGGGATCCCCTAGGGTCTCTACATATTTTCGTTCTTTGTTTGGTATGAAAACACATAGCAGTTTTAATTATCCGTGCCACGTACCGGTTGTGCAGTAACCTTTCAGATCCTGCACGCTATCAGGATCCTGCAGACTGTCGGATTCCTGTTAAGCTACCTAAGTCTGCAGTCTCGTTCTAAGGCTGCTAGGGTTTCTAACCTGTCCTGATGGCCCGGTTCCGATTCTCTAATAGTTGGTCTCAACGTCTAACTAGCCCTATTTCCCTTTCTCTGGTCGGTCTATCAGGGTAAGGTACTAAATCCTATATTTTCTTCCTAACCCTTACCCGACGTTTTCACCTACAGGCTCGGGTCTGTAGCAATTCTGGTTCGCGACTCCGATCATGCATAAACGATAATAATCAAAGACAGAATAACTGATAATACTGCTGAATTAAGATAACGTAATCATGAATTCAATACCGAAACATAGAACAGTCTCTGAATACGAAACCCTAGGTTCACCAAAAACCTAGGTAAAAAGTTTAGCTACTACGTGACATAATTAAATAACAAAGTTTCTGAAATAAAAGAGAGAATTGAGATCAAACGAGTATGCTGAAATCTGGATCCGTGCTTCCGTGCTCTCCGAGGGTGCTCAGAAATCTCCTTCGATTGTGTTGTGTCTCAAAACCGATCTCTGGACGTTCTTTTATATAGTGCTGAGAAGTTTCTGGAAACTGCCTGAATTTACAAAACTGCCACTGGGCCCTGAACTCCCTTGGAAAAAGTCTTCCTGTCAAAATTATGTAACCTCCTCAGAGCCCGAGTCTGGAAGCTTCCAAAAACATTTTTCTGCGTTTTCACCCGAAACTTGTTAAAATGACCAAAATACCCCCGGGTCAAAACCGCTCAAAGTTCTGCCCAATACTGAATCTGGTTCTAGGAAAACTGATGACTTAATATGGAAGAAAAAACCTAGCTTGACCTGAACATGAAATAGCTGATCAGGACTCCGGACACCGGGACCCGGGACCCACGCTCGGGCGTGGCTAGGAGGGGACCCACGCTTGGGCGTGGGTTGGTCAGGGACCCACGCTTGGGCGTGGGTTGGTTTTTCGGTCGTACTCCGTTTTGGCATTATGACCTGTTTTCGGAAAGCCCTTGACGTCTTCTTTCTTCTGCCGCTGGTTTCACTTCAAAATTCCAAGTAGAACTAAATATATTTTCAGCCGAGTGTATCCTGGTCATTCTCGGTTCTGGCGTTTTCAGCTTGCTCGGTCGGTCTTCACTGCCCGTTTTTCCTCAAATCTTTCCGTTTTCCGTTCCACTCTCCCTTAAACCAGCCTCAGTCAAATCCGGTCCCGAGCATCTTTTGCATGTTTCCCGAGGCAAACACGGTTTCGTCTCGGCACGCATCCCAATGCACTTCCTGAACTTGTTCCTGTAAAGACAACATGAACAGACCCGCAGTTTTATCTCAATTAAGCTCAACAGATAACTCCTTTCTGGGAGTTATCATTGGACCAAGTGTGGAATTTATATTCATATTCACGGCCAACCATGTTAGGTGGGCTAACCCCTTTAGGAACCCAAATCTGTCTGACTTGTCCTTTGAGTTGAAATGGAAAAGTGTTCATCATAACATGAGCACTCTTGTTGCAGTAATGACATTTAGGAGATGTCTTGTTGCCAGCCTTCACAAATATGGTATTGTTCTTCTTTGAAAACTTTGGACTGTATCCAATAACAGTTTTGTGAATAGACTGTAAGTTTCCTCCAAGAATCGGATTCAAATTCTGTTCAGAGCCAGAAAGTCTTGTCATAATCTTCTTGGCATCTTGAAATTTCTCAGTGAGAGTAGTATTTTGTTTCTCCAAATCATCACAATGATGTTTTAGAGTAACAAACTTATCACTCAAAATTGAAATCTCAGTGACTACTTATTTGACTTGAGTTTTCAAAGCCTTGAACTCTGTCAGTTTTCTTCTGAGAAATTTCAAGGCTTTGATTTTGACGGACAAGTTCCAAGTTTTATTTTTCTTTCTCATGAAATTTTTCTTTTAAATATCTGGTCTCTTTCAGATAGTCCTCTTCATTTAAAAGCATAGATTTGAGATAATCTAAGAGAACTTCTGTAGGCTTTGAAATCAGACAGCTTACCATTACCTCAATGTTCTTTTCAAAACTTTCTTCTTGCTTGGCCATAAGACAGAGATTTGCTTGTTCTTCCTCAGATTCAGAATCACTGGAGGAATCAGAATCACTCCATGAAGCTACCATAGCTTTCTTTCTTCTGTCATGGTCATTATTTTAAAATTGTTTGCTTTTCTTGTGTGGAAATTCTCTGAGCAAATGTCCTGCATCACCACACTCAAAGCAATTCATGACTTTAGTTTTATTTCCAGAAGAAGTTTTACCCTTGTAGTCTCTGCCACTTGAGTTTCTATGCATGTCCCTGTTTTGATCCTTGTTTCTAAAGTTCTTCTTCATTTTCAAGATTCTTGTCAAGGCCTTGGAAATAAGTGCAAAGGGATCTTCATCATCTTCTTCTTCTGGTTCAAGGCTTTGAGAAGATTCATTATCCTTTGCCTTGAGGGCCAGGTTCTTGATTCCTTCTGGTAAGTCTCCATCCATTTCGATCATGGATATCTCATGTGTGAGAAGCTTCCCTTGTAGATCATCAAGTTGAAGAGATGATAGATATTGAGCTTCTTCTATGGCTGTAGTCTTTGGTTCCCATTTGGCTTTGGGAAGGCTTCTCAAGATCTTTCTTACTTTTTCTTCATTTGAGATGTGTTTTCCCAGAGAGTCAAGATTGTTGACTATGTCAGTAAATCTCCTTAACATCTCTCTGATGGATTCATCTCCATTCATATTGGATAGCTCATATTTCCTGAGAAATATGTTGATCTTGGTTTGCTTGACTTGATTGGTTCCTTCAAAGGTTACCACAAGCTTGTCTCAAATTTCTTTGGATGTCTTGCATCCAGAGATCTTGTTAAATTCATCTGCACTGAAAGCACAATACAATAAGATCATAGCTCTATAGTTCTTTGAATATTGTTCTAATTTAGAAGTAGTAAGTCCTCTGTCTTGGGGGTTTTAATCCCATCCTTTTCAGAGTAGAATGTATGAGGACCCTTCTGAATGATAGTCCAAATTCAACATCTTGATCAATGATGAACATCTTCATCAATGCTTTCCAGTGGACAAAAGTGTCTCCACACAATAGAGGAGGTCTGTTAGCAGCTCTTCCGTGAGAGAAATCACCATCACCTGCAGTACTCATGATCACCAGATGGTTAAATCTATACAGTGATACAAGCTCTGATACCAACTGAAAAGGGGAGTACGAAGGTAGAAATGCAGTACAAATACTCTAGAAGGGGGGTTGAATAGAGTATGCCAACTTTTTGGAAAACTTGCAAGAATAATAGTTTTTGTGAAGTAGTAAAGAGGTTCAAGGCCTTGAAACAAGTTTCAAGCCTTTGAAGTGGAAAACAGATTTATGTAAGACAGACAAGTCTATTTCAAGGCCTTGAAAAGATTTTAAAACCCTTGAAATGAGACTAGTTTGAAAGGTGTGCAGATCAAAGTAAATATAGAGAAAGATGAATTCAAGAGACACGAGATATATAGAGTTCAGTCCACTTGGACCTACGTCCTACCTCAGGGATCTTATCCCTGCAGGATTTTCAACACAATTATTATTAATCAAAACCTAAGCCCTAGATCTCAAGCACATAGATATGCCTTACTCTCTTACAACTTGTGGTTCTCACTTAACCTATCTAGTACCTGCTCTAGCTAACTGATTAACTAAGAATTCTATATTGTTCACCTTGAAAATTCCTTGAGAATAAGATCTAGAAATAGTATATGAATGATATACAAATTAAGTATAGAAAAGAAGAACACATGAAGTGAAACTGCAATGAGAATGCAGTGTTCTTCTGAGAGTTGGATTGAGAGAATGATCTGCTTCGTTGATGCTTGGTGTTCGACAAAATCCCAAGTATAGGATATCGTCTCAAGTAATAAAATCCGGTAAGTCCGAAGTCGAATCCACAAGGAGAGGAGGGTTAGATAATGACTTACTATCACTAGAGTAAACGACTAACTAAACGATAAAAGCAACTTCTCAATGGCTTTAGAGCTTGCCAAGCTATCAAATCCACCACTAGTGATGGAGCAAGTTTGAGAATTCGAGTAAGAAACAAAGGAAACGAATACTAATACTACTACGATTCGATAGAGCTAGTCGATATGAAAGTGAAGTTGGGTCAATTGATTTCGCTAGAGAACTTGTAAATGAAGTTCAACACCCAAAACTTGTATCAAGTGAAGAAGCATGGATTCTAAAGCAAAGATGAATTTCTAGCCCATGAATTCAAGAGAGAAACCCAAAATCGAGTTATGTCAAGCATCAAGGATATGTACTCATCTAAGTGAGTCCACATACAAGATCAAGACACAATTAGGATTTGTCTTTCGACACACGAATTCAATAACTCGACATCCAAACTTGTAACAACTTGAAGAACAATTGAAAACTTCACAACAAACCATCCAACTTCATCAAGTAACCCAACAAAAGAACTAGCTACTCATGTTATTTAGTTGAAGAAGAGATTTCACCAACATACACAAATAGATATCCATATATTTCAAGCTCAATACTCAAGAGTACACAAGTTAATCTCAAAAATCAACCCAATACACAAGATTAAGCTATAACTTGAAGAACTAAATCAAACTAACTCGAATCAAAACTACAAGAAATTGATGAGAAATCAACTAAACAGCTCAAATGATGCTGCTAGCTGCTGCTACTACTGCTGACTACTGCTGTTGCTGCTGCAGTGCTGAACACAGCAAGAACACAGCACAAAACAGAGCCAAAACAGTGCACAAACTACCCAAAAATGAATCAAAAACCACAGCTCCTCTCTCCCTCTCTTCCTCTTTCTCTGTTCTAGCTCAAGAACAACCCAACACTGGGCGAAATCGGAGAGAGAGAGGAGCTGAAACAGAGGCGAACAGAGCAATGCTCTAGAACCGTCGGGTCAGAGAAGAGAAGAGAAGACTTTGATTTCTTCAAGCTTTGTTTATATAGCCTTTTCTTCGGGATTACTTGGCCTCCAAGAACTCATCTCATCCATCTAATTCGTCTAATTCATCATGAATCGTTGATTTTCAGAACCTTCAAGAACCTAGGTCGAATTAGGGGTTCCCTTCTCATTGCTTCTTGGGCCGAATTGAAGGTAGGGGGAGGTGAGGAACGGGCTAGGGAGAAGATTCGGACAAGTTTGGGTCAATTTGGCTGAGTTTTGAGGCTGGGTTGGGAGGTGGTTCGAAGCTTCTTCGAGCTCTCATGGAGGAGGCTCTGGTCCGTGCGTGTTTCAGTCGGGGAGAGAGAAAGTAACCCCTGAGAATTGCTGAGTTGTTTTGGCTTAAATGCACCGGGCTCCCCACTAGTTCGCTGTTATCTTTTAAAACACCCCCTGTTCATCTTTAAAAGTTTGGAAAAATAGCAACTTCACCCCGATTCCGTTAAAGACCCTACATAACAGCCCTTAAAACATTAGAGAATCATCACCTAGCTCCCCAATTCCGTTAAGTTGACTTCAATCAAGCCCCTTTGATGTAACTTTGGCCTTCTAACATGGTTTGTCTTCAATATTGGCCTCTCAAATCTTCAAATCCCTTCAAATTAAGTCCTTCAAGTCCCTTCTTCATGGCTCTTGAGCCGCAAATCCTCTTCAAATTCATCGTTTAAGATCCCCCTAGCTAGCCTCTTGCGTTTTAAAGCACGTCTTCACCTACAAAATTAGGGAAAACAACCAAAACTACGAAAACAAGCATAAGTCTAGAAAGAGAGATAAAATAACTAAATTACACATATTAGCAAGTTATGACGAGTTCATTAACATACTAAAACATGCAATTTTATGTCGTTAACACTTGGTAATCCTTGAATGTGTCTCTGTTTTTTTCCCGTTCAGTTGTGTATCAAATGCTTCGTATTGAGCTACATTTATATTGCTCAAATGATCAGCAAATCTTTCTGATTTTAAGTAAAAAAACTTCCATGTTTATTAGGTAACAACTTTGAATTCTCTAACAGTCTTCTCCAACGGATAGTTGATCATAATCTTCAAAGATATTGAGCTAATCTTGTCTTTAAACGAATTGAGAAGCTGTCATGAGTGTTTGATTGATCACAGAATCACAATATCTCAGTATTTCCTTTCCTGTAAAACTCAGGTTAGGAAACCAACCATGTAAAGTAGGAAATGAACTTTCCCTGCAAAACTAAGTCAAAAAGATTAACCAGATGAAGTCTAAGTGAATAAAAAGCTTTTGATTTTCATCATCAAGTAATAACAGATCAATTATGAGGGTGAGAGAGTTAGAATAAGATCAGAAGAACTCCCCCTTAGCATATGCATACAGGACAGACAGTTCCAAGGCTTTGAATGTTAATTCAAGGCTTTGAAAAATGTTTCAAGGCCTCGAAATAGCTTTGCTATTTCAATCCTGTGAAACCTGTGAACTTACAGGATTCTTCACATCTTGATTCGGAATCTATTGTGGCCCATTACAGAGGAGCTCGTAAGGGATGTTTTTATAAGAACTGGAAACGTGAAGGTTGGATTCTTCGCCTCTCTTCTTGTACTGAATGAGAGGCAACCTCACGCAAATGTGACCTTAATTTGATTTGACAATTATGCATTGAACCATGGCCAAGCTGGAAACACCCCGAATGGGAGAATACGGATGGAAAATTCAACTTCGAAAAGTTCAATCATCGATTACACTCAATAGTGGTAGGTAATTTTCGTGATTTTACTTGTCATGCTTATTTATCTCAAGGCATTTACACCGATATCAAACTTGAATTTTCTGTCCCCAAAGAGGTAGGATTTCCTCCTCCTTATGGGAAAACTGCTAGATTACTCAAATCAATTTGGCGTCAAGGATTGTTTGATGAGATGGGAATGTTATGGTTTTTATGGAGAGTACCTTCAAATTATTTTGCATGATACGGAACACTGTTGTGTTATGTTTAAATAATCTGGATGGATGCACATGGTGTGGGACCGCAAACAACTTGTATATGTCAGTTATTATGCATTGTAATTTTGAAGATGGAAATGTGGAGTTCTCTTTCATTGAAATCAACATAAGTACTCATGAGCCAAGGCCTGAATTACATTGGGGAACCAGAAGGAATATTGGGGGTTATATTTTGATAATTTATCAGTGTAATATCAAACATATATAGTCCCAGCCTTCAATTTCAAAGGATTTGACTACACAAAGTTCAGGAAGATGACTGATCATCAAGCGGGGTATATTGCTGATTTTTTGCCTATGCTGAGCTATATGGGTATGTCTACTTTTTGGCACACGGTACATTTCACACCTGACGCCATTGGGCGGCCGTTTTTTAAAAGACAACAGTTGTTTTTCTGTATACTTGAGGATACTGGGAAAGCGGGAAATCATGTTAGCGAAGGAATGCAAACATTATTTCTGTTGGAATAGGTTCCCTAGAGGCAATCTAGATTTAGTATGAACATTGTTTGGCTGATATATTCATTTATTATTTGGATATATTTAATATAATGAAGTCCTTAGAATACAATATGTTGTTTATCTTAAATATCCCTAGTCCACTATATTGATTAACTGGACAATCACTATAGACTAGTATGTGTAGGGTTTCGATCATGTATACGCAGTCAAGGATCATAGGAAGAGAATTCATAACGACAGTAAAGGATTCATAACAAGTACCTTGTGGGTCTACTGTGATGACTTCAAACACAAACATTGTTGAGTCTTTACGGTTGATCCACGCCTAGGACTGAGATCTAGATCCTCCAACTCCCTTTGCTAGCTAGGAATGGTGGAGGAGGAAGAAGAAATCACGCAACGCAGACCAAAAGAGAGGGTTCGGTCTCTCTCTTTGGCCGACCGGTAGGGGGTCGGTCGACCCTCTTTGTCTTGCTCTCTCTCCTTGCTTCTCTCCTAATCAACTTATGTTATGAGAATTAGTATAGGAAGGAAGCTAGGAGAATCCTTTATATAGTTCAATAACTCCTTGTTACTACATAAAGGCCCTCTCCTAATCCTACTCAAGTTCAGATTAGTCCAACATGCATATTAGTCCTACTAAGTTAGCAAGTTATTGCGTTTTTATCCTTCTAATTAATTAATCATATTAATTAATCCCAAGTCTAGTTCAATCCATATGGCGTGTGACCTCATAGGTTTCTACTTAGTTAGTAGTAACTATTTACTAATATGGAGTGGTGTCTAGCAACGCATCCATACCACCCAACTAATAAAAAATAGTCATCCGACATACCCTGTGCAAGTATTGTCTCGTCCCTTGTCTCTATATCCGGATTAAACATGAGACATACAAGTCACACTCGTATATCCAATCCATAGTTCCTCGATCCTGGAAATAGCCTTATTCGTGAAAATAACATCAATATACTATATTGATTTATTTGAGTCTGGCCAGACATTCTATAAGAGCTGTCACTCGAGTGGCCTTGGATATTTGCTCCCGTTATGTGGGAGGGAAAAATTATATCTACATCACTACGATATCTAAGCTTGCTTCCTATTGTGTCTGTTACGCACATTTATGACTACCCACTCACGGTGTAGTGTTTGACGCTACCAAAACAGAATATCGTACAACTAGATGATCTAGTGACTTCAAGTCTAAGGATGACAATACCGTTGTCACCGCGAGAAGCACTTGTGACTTTACATAACATGTATGTAGCCTTCTCGGAGATGGGTCAACCCAGTATGCCATTACTCCTAATGCATACCCATGTGTTGGATTGTGATATCTCCATATCAATCCAACCCCATACTAGTCTATAGATGATTGTCCAGTTAATCAGTATAATGGACTAGGGATATTTAAGATAAAAAACACGATTGTAAATCTAATTACATCATTATATTAAATATCTCAATAAATAATACAATGAATATTCTAGCCATTTAATGTTCATACTAAACTAGATTTCCTCTAGGTCATCTATTCCAACAGTATGTGGGTAGATTGATATGGAGATATCAAGTCTAACACATGGGTGTGCATTAGGAGTAGTGGCATACTGAATTGACCCACAATGATAAGGCTACATTAGATTATGTCAAAGTCACAAGTGCTTCTCGTAGTGCTAATGGTATTGTAATCCTTAGACTTGAAGTCACTAAATACTCTAGTTGTGAAATATCATGCTTTGATGTTATCAAACGTTGCGCCTTAACCGGGTAACTATAAAGATAGTTATTGGGCATGATAGTAAGCATGCAAAGAGATGGTAGTGATGTAGAGAGGATGTTTCCCTCCGACACAATAGGAGCAAATATCCAGGACCACTCGAGGGATGATGCTTATAGCATGTCTGGCCATACTTAGATGAATTAATATGGGATATTGATGTTATCTGCATACATATGCATATTCACAAGATCGAGAAAACATGAATTGGATATACGAGTGTGACAATTATGTCTTGTGTCCAATCCGAATATGGAGACAAATGGATAATACAATACAGTAACATTGGGCACGATGTTTGTCGGATCACTGACTATTTCTATTAGTTGGCTGACATAGATGTGTTGCTAGACACCCCTCTATGTTAGTAATAGTTACAACCAACTAATTATAAACCTATGGGGTCACACACCATATGGATTAAACTGGATATAGGCATTAATTAGTATGACTAATTAATCAAAATGATCTAAACGCAACCACAAGCAAAGTTAGCAGGACTAATTTGCAAGGTGGACTAATCCGTGTATGGACGTGATTAGTATTGGGGCAATTGTGTTGTTAATAAGGAGTTATTAACTATATAAAGGAATCCTAGCTTCTTATTTTCTCATAAGTGTGTCATTATTGAGAGAACATAACAAAAGAAGGAGAGACAAGAGGTGAGGCCGAAGCCCCAACCCCGTCCGCCCCTCCAAGCCGTCGGCCTCCCTAGGCGCGGCCTTGGTGCTCTATTTTGCGTGACCTCTTCTCTCCTTCTTCCGTTTCTAGCACTACACGTGGAGAAGGATTTCAGCAACTAATCCAAGGTGTGGATACTCGTAGAGACGAAGAAACGATTATTCGTAGTGATCACACCAACTAAGTTACACAATTCTCTTCTTTTATCATGTTTAGGAAAGCTTGCCTATGATCTGTGGAGGGTATGGAGCCAAATTAGTTTATTGTTATTCCGTTGCGTTACCTGCATCAAAACTCTATAGTGGTATCAGAGTCACAGGTCGTAGCGCATAACATTGTTTTATGTATTACCGTTTATCAATTTTTCACTGTTTTTACACTTCTTAGCAAAAACTGAAGTTAAGCATATGATGCAAATTGAATATAATTCAATGGGGAATGAGCCAATTTTACATATTGTGTAAAACTTGGCAAATTTCGTTCGTATATGATGTGAGTTTTGGGGTTTTAAAAATCTAGGGTTAGGGTGTAATTGGGGAAAAAGAGTTTTTTTCATCAATTGGACACAAGCACACAAGGAAAGGAGGAAAGAGTTTTGGAAACAACTCTAGGCTTTGATCCTAGGCCGTATGTCCCCCCTTCCTCGCACACCAAGCTTGGGTGGCGGTCTAGTCGCCGGTTGGACCACACGGGCTAGGGCAGCCCGCTTTGGCCCAGCCTAGGCACCCCAATGGGTTCGGCAATAGGTTGGTGGGCCCCTTAGACAGTTTTGACCCAAGAAAATCCAAATTCAACTCAAATTGACCGTGCACATTAAAATTAGATTTTAACTGTCTTATGTGCTTTATTGCACGATGGATGGATATGGCCGAGGTTGTGGATGTTTACTTTGTGGTTTGTGGTTTGATTAGGTTTTATTGCAATTAATGTAACTAATTGATTTTACGGCATGCAAGTCGTCTTCTCCCTCGATTGTGAGGTCTCTCTATTTAGTATAGGTGCTAGTTAGTATTAGATAGTTAGATGATATTCAATTTATGGAGAAGAAGGCCAAAGAATCAAGGAACCACAAAGACAGTGGAGGACTCGCAAGCCTCGGACATGTGGCCATGGTGGAGGCACTTGGAGATGAGCTTGTCACTTTAGGGCTTATAGATATTCTCATTGGCTTGGGAATATCTTAATATTAGAGGCCATATTCATGTCATGTTTTTTTATTGTTTATTTGTTTATTGTCATGTTATTTATTTTGGTGTATGGTTGATGCATGCAAAACAGTACAAGATAATAATAAACAATGTTGATATTTTATTTGGGATTGCCCAATTCAAATGAGTAGATCATATTGATAGGATCAACAAAACAATTAATAATCACAAGTAAATCCCTCAAATGATATATTGTGTTTTGCCTTCTCTAACTTAAACACTCATCATGATCAAGGTCTATTAAAATTCGGGTTGCCAAAGCAAGGCGATTTTGATTCACCATGGTGTAATGCGGCGACACAAGCAAGTAATATGTGATTGTTGAAGTAAGAGGTTGGACGCAACTAGGTTATTTCAATGAGATTGACAAATTTAGAGGCAAGGCAATTAGGTGTTATCTATGGGATAGATAAAGAATAAGGGGTTATTCACCTCATTGAACCAAGAATTGCGTGGGATGCAACGGAAATTGTTCCTACCTAAATTTAAATAATTCTTGGGTGACTTGCCAAAGCAAGCTCAAGAAGAAGTGAAATATGAATCTTGAACCCACTAGATAATATATGATATTTTCCGCATTAATGGTGAGGGCTACTAATCCGAGAAAGAAGCTATATTTAATAATCTAGCCATTATTGAATATAGTTAATTGTTCAAAATAATAAATTTCATATTTCTCATTTTGTAGAATTCCAATGGAAAACAATAGACAAGCATCGACTTCATCTCTACGATTTGTCATTGAGAAGGAAAAGTTATCTGGAACAAATTTTCTAAACTGGTACAGAAACTTGAGAATTTTTCTCAAGCATGAAAAGAAATGTACGTCTTAGACACTCCTATTCCAGAACCACCAGGAAATGATGTTGTTCTTGCTGCAGGAGTGGCACATCAGAAACATGTGGATGATTCTAATGATGTCACTTGCCTCATTATTTTTTCCATGAACTCTGAGCCTCAGAAGTAACATGAGAACATGGAGGCGTACAATGTGATCGTACATTTGAAGCAGCTCTTCCAAGAGCAGGCAAGGCATGAACGATAAGTCTCTAAAGAACTCTTCAAGTACAGTCTCGCAGAGGGGAACCCTGGCGGGCCTCATGTACTCCGCATGATCGGGTAAATTGAGAATCTCGAAAGGTTGGGCTTCCCGTTCGGCCAAGAGTTGGCCACTGATCTCATCCTGCAATCGTTGTCCGATAGTTATAGCGAGTCCATCATGAACTATAACATGAATGAGATCAACAAACCTTTGCCAGACCTTCTCAATATGTTGAGGACCGCTGAACATAGCATTAACAAAGGCTAAGGCAAGTCCATAACGATGGTCAATAACTGGAATGGCAAGCGAGTTGCCTCTACCTCCAAAGGAAAGAGCAAGAAAGTTGCAAAATCCAAGTGTGCTGCCTTAAAGCTTGCTGGAGGCGTGACTAAGGGTGAATGTCACTACTGTAGTTAGGCTGGTCACTCGAAAAGTAACTGCCTCAAGTATCTGGAGGATAAAAGGCTTGGAATAGTGATTCCACCACCACCAAGTATTTTTGTTACACATGTCAGTTTATCTATCTCTTCATCTTGGGTATTGGATACTGGATGTGGATCTCACATTTGTCGAAATGTGTAGGATCTAAAGAGAATTAGAAGATTGGCTAAAAGGGAAATATACTTACGCGTTGGGAATGGAGCAAGAGTTGTTGCATTAGCTGTAGGCGTTTATGAGCTATCTTTTCCTTCTAGAGTTATTTTAGATTTAGACAATTGCAATTATGTTTATGCTATGAGTAGAAACGTTATTTCTATTTCTTGTTTGGACGAGAAAGGTTTTACTATTTCAATAAGGACAAATGTTGCTACGTTTATTTTGATAGTATGCACTATTGTAGTGCGCATTTGTCTAATGGATTGTATATCCTTGATCTAAATAATTCTTTCTATAACATAAATTCCAAGAGGATTAAAACTAATGATGGATTCCTTGACTCATTTGATTATGAAACATATGAGACATGTGAATCTTGTTTCTTAGGAAAAATGACAAAGAGCCCGTTTGGTAATTCTTTTGCTTTCTAGAACGCTGCTTTTCGAATCCAAAAGCAATATTTTTGTGTTTGGTAAAGTTTTGTTTTTGTGCTTTTTAGAAAGCAACTGCTTCCCCACAGCAGCTTTTAAAAAGCAGGGGAGGAGTTGCTTTTTAGGACCTGCTTTTTAATTAATATATCGTTTGACATCATTATCCATTAATAAATATAAATAATATTTTAGTGTAGTAGTACTATTTATTATATTATGTCTAAAATGGTCGTTTTGATATTAACAAAAAATCTAAAGTACTAATCACCAAACACAAAAGGTTAAAAGTTCTTTTCCACAACATATTTTAAACGGAGTTTACCAAACACTTTATGTGTAGATTCTCACAACAGCTTTCTCACAGTGCTTTCTACACAGCAGCTTTCTGAACCGCCACAACATTACCAAACTAGAACAAAGTCCCCTTTCAATAAGAATGGTGAGGGAACTAGTGAGTTATTGGCACTCATACATACTGATGTGTGTGGGGCGTTTCCCACGCCTGCCAGAGGTGGTTACCTTTAATTCATTACATTTACTGATGACTTCCGTAGATATGGATTTGTATACTTTATGAAGGCCAAATCCAAATCCTTTGAATTGTTCAAGGAATTTAAGAATGAAGTAGAGAAGCAACTTGGCAAGAGTATCAAGGCTCTACGATCGGACCGTGGAGGAGAATACTTGAGTCAAGAGTTTGACGACTATCTTAGAGAGTGTGGGATTGTATCCCAACTCACTCCACCCAGAACACCGCAGTGGAATGGTGTGTCTAAAAGGAGGAATCGCACCCTTTTGGACATGCTGCGTTCTATGATGTGTCAAACAGATCTTCCGATATCGTTTTGGGGACATGCTCTATTGACTGTAGCTTTTACCATCAACCGTGTTCCATCCAAATCGATCATGAAGACACCACATGAGATATGAATTTGGGAGGCGTCCCATAGTGTCGTTTATGAATATTTGGGGTTGCGATGTTTATGTAAAGCGTTTACAAACAGACAAGCTCGACCCAAGGCGGATAAGTGTAAGTTTGTGGGATATCCTAAGGAAACAAAAGAATATTACTTCTACAATCCAACCGAGAACAAAGTGTTTGTTACTCGGACCGGTGTATTTCTAGAAAGAGAGTTCGTCTCTAAAGAAGTCAGTGAGAGGTCTGTAGAACTTCAAGAAATTGTTGTGGAGCAACCTGTTCAAGTAACACAAGAACTCTGTAGGTCGACTAGGGTACGTTAGGAGCCAGAGGGGTATGGACTTCTCGTGACTGATCCCGGTGACGTTCTACTCATGGATGATGAGCCTACTACCTATGAAGAGGCCATGAAAGGGCAAGATGCAAAGAAGTGGCTTGAAGCCATGAGATCCGAAATGGAATCCATGTATACCAACAAAGTATGGACTTTGGTGGAACCACCCGAAGGGGCTCGGCCCATAGGGTGCAAGTGGGTCTTCAAGAAGAAGACCAACAAGGATGGTAATGTAGTTGCCTACAAGGGGTAATTGGTGGAAAAAGGGTATAGACATATTCATGGTATTGACTATGATGAAACTTTTTCCCCATTCGCAATGACCAAATCCATTCGAATCCTACTTACTATTGCAGCTTATCACGACAATGAGATTTGGCATATGGATGTCAAAACAGCGTTTATGTATGGAAACTCCTTGTGGATGTGTACATGACATAGCCAGAGGGTTTTGAGATCCAGAGCATGCCAACAAAGTATGTAAGTTGCAACGATCCATTTATGGATTGAAGCAAGCTTCTAGGAGTTGTAATCGATGTTTTGATGACGCAGTCAAAGATTTTGACTTCATCAAGAACGAAGATGAACCTTGTGTTGACAAGAAGGTTAGTGGGAGTTTTGTTGTGTTTCTGGTCTTGTATGTGGATGACATACTACTCATTAGAAACGACATTCCTACCTTGCAATATGTTAAATATTGGCTAGGAAAGTGTTTTGCAGTGAAGGACTTAGGGGATGCAGCTTATATACTTGGTATCAAGATCTATAGGGATAGATCTAGGAAGCTGCTAGGCCTAAGCCAAAGTAAATATATAAAAAAGATGTTGAAACGGTTCAACATGCAAGAATTGAAGGTAGGATTCTTGCCCATGTCGCATGGAGTAACCATTTTGAAGACTAAATGTCCCTCCAACGAGATTGAGAAGGACCGCATGAGCAGTGGCGGAGCCAGGATTTCATCGAAGGGAGGGCACAACTCGGTTAGTAGTATAGGCAGTACATAATGGTTTGATAAAAACAAATACCAACAATGATGCATAAAAGTCTTTCGGCCCAGTTGGTAAAACACTCATGTTTTTAGCTTGGCCTCGAAGGTTCGAGTCTCCTTAAATACGTTTTAAAAAACGTATAAAAACTCTCATAGAGGGGATCGAACCCTCAACATTGAAGTTTAAAGCATATTGTTTTACCACCACGCTGGACGCTCGTTTGGGAAGAAAGGGGGAACTTTTCTAAATGTATGTAGGAACTGTTGATTATTTTTACAAAATTAGGGGTTATCGGGTGTTTTTAGAAAAATTGGGGGGGGGGGCCTACATGGCTCCGCCCCTGCACATGAGTAGGGTTTCCTATGCATCGGCCATAGGATCCATCATGTACGTCATGTTGTGTACTAGACCAGATTTTCCATACGCGTTGAGTATGGCAAAAAGGTATCAGTCTAATCTGGATTGCAGTCAAGAACAACCTTAAGTACTTGAGAAAACTAAGGATGTGTTTTCAGATATTTGGAGGTGAGTAAGAACTCAGTGTAATTGGTTACACTAATGCTAGCTTCCAAACCGATAAGGATGAATACAGTACGCAGTTGGACTATGTTTTTTTCATGAATGGAGGAGCTGTGAGCTGGAAGAGTTTCAAGCAAGAGACAGTTGTCGATTCTACAACTGAAGCTGAGTACATTGCTGCTGGGGCGCAACAAATGAGTCTGTTTGGATAAAGAAGTTTATCACTGAGCTTGGTGTGGTTCCTAGCATTGTGGATCCCATTGCGTTGTATTGTGACAACACTGGGGCAATCGCACAAGCCAAGGAAACCAGGTCACACCAGAAGTCCAAGCATGTACTTAGGAGATTCCATCTCATTCGAGAGATCGTCGATCGAGGAGATGTGCAGATATGCAAGATTGCAACAGATGAGAATCTTTCATATCCACTCACGAAGCCGCCGTTCAGCGAAAGCATGAAGGCCACACTAGATCTATAGGCATACGATATGGACCAGATTGGCTCTAGTTCAAGTGGGAGACTGTTGGAATAGGTACCCTAGAGGCAATCTAAATTTAGTATGAACATTGTTTGGCTAGAATATTCATTTATTATTTATGGAGATATATAATATAATAAAGCCCCAACAACGTCCGCCCCTCCAAGCCGTCGGCCTCCCTAGGCGCGGCCTTGGTGCTCCGTTTTGCGTGATCTCTTCCCTCATTCTTCCGTTGCTAGCACTACACGTGGATAAGGATTTCAGCTACTAATCGAAGGTGTGGATACTCGTTGAGACGAAGACACAATTCTTCGTAGTGATCACACAAACTAAGGGACACAATTCTCTTCTTTTATCATGTTATGAAAAGTTTGCCTGCGACCCGTGGACGGTATCCAGCGAGATTGATTTATTATTATTCCGCCACGTTACCTGCATCAAAACCCTACAGTTTCAGTGCCTTGAAATATACTATGCTGACATGGTGCGTCTATTCAGTAACATTCTAACTTCAAATTTGGTAGACATGAAAGCAACGATTCAGCTTCATGGCCAAACCATGGTGCAACAAAACCTTGTTGTGGTAGTCATTGCTACTTTTTTCTGGTTGATCTCTCGTACAGAGCCTGTAGAGCAGCTTGAAGTATTGGTCCTATCCCTTCACCTGCAAGAGCGAGTTTCCATCCAAGACAAGGACTCACTGGATTTTTTTGTAGCCATTGTGAGAAGTACCTCGTATGGCTCCACGGACGTGATCCTGGAGGAACACTATACACATGTACTTTGCACACTATCAGGGGCTTTCTCAATGCATCCACCTTGAGGGCAAGGTGGTTTTTAAGGCTGATAGAGTTGATACGGGTCGCCCGTATCAATATTATCTACTTATTAGTTTATTAGCTATTTAATTATAATTGTTATTTATTATTTAGTTGGCCCGTAGAATAAGCTCGGAGGGCTAAGTTATGATTAGGTTAATGGTCTATTTAAGCATTTGTAATATTTCATCATGAATCAATCAATAATAATACAATTCCTCTGAATCCTTATCTCTCTTCCCCTTTTCGTCTATCTCTCTTAATTTCTTCATCTCGTCTATCAATTTCTTCATATCTCGATACTTTATCATACCACTGTTTATAACAGTTTTTTGCGTCTTCATCTTCACCGTCAGATTACTTCATTGTACCCCTCTTTTCTCAGTTTAAAAAAATTCAACGGAGTCACTACAACTTTCGATAGTAGCCTCGGCCACGGGTTAATACCTAGTGCTGTAAAGTGATGAAATTGAATTTTTTTTCCAATGGAATGGGAAGGTTGTGGAGACATGAATGGAATCATGGGCCTATGGATCTGATATTTTCGCTTCTAGTCACTATCTGCATTCTTCTAAAAAATAAAGGTTCGTATACAATACTAATAATGGTCCCAAACATGGGATACAAAACATACAAGGCATGGGCTCGTGTTAGGGAAATGTTCTCATTTGGGAGTCATATTGTCTTGCAACCAATTTCACTATAAGTCCTCCGTGGCTTCTCGGCCTCCCGGCTTCCGCTGAGAAACATTGCCAACCATTTGAATCTAGTAAACTAAATAACGTGATAATTGAGTAGTTAACGTGTGTGATCATCCAAACGACGCAGTGGACGTCGAATGTTGTGTAACCGACCCCTTTGCACCAGGCTCCGAGCTCTCTGCATCAATCATCAAATTGGTTCAACTCATTCAATGATGTTTCTGATTTCTGAATATCTCTTTTTTTCTCCATTACAATCGAACCCGGTGTTTGGTTGGTCAAGATATCAAAGCTTCTCATTTTTCACGATAAAGGATGAATTCCTTCCACAGTGCTTAAACTCAATTGTTCTGACCTTACCTTTCAGAATTGTTGATTTGTAGAAATCATGATACTTAATTCAGAACAAAAGATGTTTTGTATTATTGAAGAGTTACACCTGTGAGGTACTCAACACAAATCCGTTGTAGTCTAGTTGGTTAGGATACTCGGCTCTCACCGAGAGACCCGGGTTCAAGTCCCGGCAACGGAATTTTTGCTTCTTTTTTGGTTCCAGGCAACGGAATTTTTACTTCTTTTTTGGTTCCCATAGACTCGGAGGCTAAAAAACATTCATAGTTCGCACACTAGACACTCTGTTTTTTTTAGAAAAAACAAACACAAACTTAACACAAAAAATTTCCAGATTTTCCCCAAGTGATGAAGCAAGTAGCGAGACAATGCCATCAACTTTTTCAACAGCCATATTCAACGGATTCCATTAATTCTAACAGGACAACACATATCCAAACCACAGTGGTATTTTACATCGTTTCACACTAGAGGGTTTTTTTGCTAAAATCCTTAACAACACGGGGTAAAACGTAAAAACAATTAACCCTATATAAATACCCCGACCATTTACGCTGGTGAAAGAAGAAGACGACGACGACGATCGTTAAACTGCGGTCCTAGGCGTAACCTGTTTGGGTTATTTCTGGTAAGTTCCATTGTAGTATCTTCTACTTCTTCCATGACCTAATTTCTCTATGTTACATACTCAGTTTTATTTACATACCAATAACACAGAGCAGTATATAACTCATGATCTAGGGCTTTGATTACTTTACCACTGAACTAGCACCTATTTGATTACACATTGTGTGCCGATGAAAATCCACAATGATTTACAGTATTCAGCACGCTATAGTTTTCAAAATTTGGGGATTTCTTATTTGTAAGGGGTCTGAGTAGTTTGCAATTGATGGTTGTGATGTTGTATTGGGATATGTTGACTAGGGTTTCATGATTCTAAATCAAAATTTGTTATTGATACTTCTTATTGGGGTACAGGGGATTAAAAAAACATGTGTTAGTTTAATTAGCAACTAAATGAGAGATGAAATTTGGGCCAAATTCTCCTTCTTGAAGAAAAAAGATAACATTTTGAACAACCGCGCTGAATCATGAATGATAGCTGGGGCAGTCTATTTAAAGAAACAACTATATCCTCAAATTCCTCGAGTATTCGACCCGAATGAAGTCAGTTTGGGAATAAGCAGACATTTTGCATCGAGATTAATTGAAGTATCCTCATATGATTTACTTGGCATACCAATCAATTTAGTACTCCTCCGTCCCAAATTATCTGTCATGTTTGACTTTTGAGATTACTTTGACTAGTTAATTTGAGTACCAAAAGGATACAGAAACTTGACAAACTTTTCACAGATGTTGTAGACTTAAGACGACTCTACAACATTATGCAAAGTTTAACAAGTTTGGGTATCGTTTATCTACTTAAATCACCTAGTCAAAGTGGCCACAAACAGGGCAAATAAGTATAATTTTTCTGTGCATTGCATTAATATGTCATTTTTGCAATGGAGGAGCATATGATCGAGGCGACCAAAATGGATCACCAATCTCCACCATCGCAACGCATGGAATCGATGTCTGTTTCACCACCCAATGGAGATTCCTCCTCGAAACCCACATCCAAGTAAGTGATGCGACCAAATTCAAGTATGCGGAGGTATATATGTTGATGCACAATCTAGTTTATTAGTGTTGCATGAAATTGAATTTTTTGATTGGTGAATTCTATTGTGATAGAATTAGTGCAGAGGAGAAGTTCAAAATCATTAGGAGTATCGGAGAGGAGTGCATCCAAGATGATGAGCTAAAGGATCTCCTCTCCAAGAAGCCCCAGCCCATTTGCTATGATGGGTTTGAGCCCTCTGGGAAAATGCACATTGCTCAAGTAATTATCTTTCCTCGTCCTCTTAAACTCATCTTGCTATCTTTTCCATTTGGAGGGTGACAAATTTTCTTCATGATCTGAATTTGAATGTTTAAGTTGTTATCCATATCATGTAAAGAAATCTACATTAGTTCTATTTACGTTTTACAGGGAGTTATGAAGGTAATTAATGTGAACAAGCTGGTATCTGCGGGCTGTAAAGTTAAGATATGGATTGCCGATTGGTTTGCGTTGATGAACAAGAAAATGGGGGGCGATTTAGACAAAATCCAGACTGTTGGGCTGTACTTGATCGAGATATGGAAGGCTATGGGGCTGGATATCCAGGATGATAAAGTCGAGTTTTTATGGTCTTCACATGAAATCAACTCCCAGGCAGATAAGTACTTGCCTCTGGTAATGGATATTGCTAGGAGGAACAACCTTAACCGGATCAAAAGGTAGAAATTCCCATGTTTCCTGTTTCTACCAAAACTAAGAGTTTCATTTTTGTTCGAGTGTGAACTGGACTTGAGATTCTATACAGATGTTGCCAGATTATGGGACGTAGTGAGCAGGATGAATTGGCGGCATCCCAGTTTTTCTACCCCTGCATGCAATGCGCTGATGTTTTCTTCCTCGAGGTACCTCTAGTTTGTTTAGAACTTTAATTTTTACTATCTGGTTCTGTCAATTCACATTTACTTTTAGAAATATGACTTGCGATGCATTGTGTTACCTTGAGAAACCTTGCTTGCTTAGAGAAGTAACAGGGAGTTGTTTTGATCATCTCAACCTTGTTTTCGATTGAAAGAAACAATATTGAATAATGAATGTAATTAGTTGAAATAGAATCGGTTTAGTTTCTCCTTGTTTCATGAGGCCTAGACACCTGTGACAAAAAACCCAGGCAAAACATAATGCGGGGTCTGGCATGAGAAGTTATTTTTGTGGGAAGTTATGTAAGAATAATTAGTAGGGTATCAAAAGAAAATGTTGGAGTGGGTAAAAGACACTTTCACCCCCTCACACTTGACACACAGACACTTCCACTCTTTCCAGTTTGGAAAAGGACACTTCTACCCTGTCGGTGTGCCAAACTTCAGGTCACTCCTTGATTGTGACCTCGTTATTCTGGTAGTGGGGTCCGTCAATGACAGAAGTTTCGGCTTTTCCTTCTTTAGAGTATCGAATGAGCCTTGAATAGATGTACAAATTACAACTCCGTCGAGCCTATTCTTTAATTATAGGACAATAATACCACATGTTGTTGTGGTATTAACGGTTCTACTGTCCTAAAGTTAATTAGTAGGCTCGGTTGAGCTGCAATTTATACATCCACTGGGAGGCGTCAATGGTCACTCCATACTCTAAGAGGACAAATTTGTCCAAAGACTACTTACAGTGGCGGACCCCCACCCCAGGCTAACGGTGTCACATTAGAGTGTAAGTGCCCTAAGTTTAACCCACTAAAGGGGTGAAAGTGTGTCCTTTCCCAAACTCAGGCTTCTGAACACTCAGGCATATAAACAGAGAAAGAGAGGGACAGTGGTCCGACAAAGAGGGATCTCATGGGCAGTGCATTGTTAATTGTTAAGAGATGAAGTACTTGTTAACAACTTCTTGCACAAGTTTCTATTTGCAGTTTCATGATCTTTGAAATATTCATAGCGCATCTCCAACCTCTTATGGCGAAGGCAAGGGGGGAGCATTTTGGACACTTTTTTTAGGTCTTTTCAATTACAAAAAGTGGCTTTTCATTAAAATACCTTAACCAACATTTCAAAACTTGTCGATAAATATTACTTGTGAATATTCTGTATTTTTTTGTGTGAAAGATTTAATATTTTTCTTTTGATTTGTGCATTATTTAAGTAAACATTATTTAATTGAATATGTTATCTTCGAACACTTCAAGTTTTCAAAATTGGACATTATTTTTTATGAAGTCATACTGCGATAATTTATAAATTAAATTTATTCGGACGAGGGGCAGGTGATGAGTTGGAGAAGATAAGGTAGTTGAGGGGAAGGGGAACACGATGGAGATGAGATAGTATGCATGCCTCAAATGGTCCCAAAATATGACTTTAACCTGTCATGGCACCATCGGTTATGCTTATGCAATATAATTACTAGGCGAATATCTGTTTTGGTAAGTATGTGAATATAAACGATCTTTCTCACAGGTGACGTGTTTTACTGCATTAATAGTAGTACAAAATAACCGATTATCTTCTTAATCTCAACAGGCTGATATCTGTCAACTTGGCATGGATCAGCGGAAAGTGAATGTTCTTGCGAGAGAGTACTGTGACGACATCAAGAGGAAAAACAAGCCCATCATATTATCTCATCGTATGATCCCTACTCTTATTATTTTCATTTTTCTTTGGACCTTTAGTTCGAGAACTATTACTGCCCTCGCTCGTGTAGGGTTCGTGAGTTGTGACTAAGTTTTATGTAAGAAGTTGGTTGTTTGATTTTGCCCTATGTGCCTTCGTACTAAGAATTAATAACAAAGTGTTCGGTTTATACAATTTCTCATGGTGATGTGGTACGATCTCTTATTTATTCTATCATGCAGACATGCTTCCCGGTTTGCAACAAGGGCAAGAAAAGATGTCCAAGTCCAATCCATTGTCTTCAATCTTCATGGACGACGAGGAGGTATCACAATTTATGCAGAATGGAACTTTGATAATCACATTTTTCAGTGTTCATTTATCAATTTTTGTGGAATGTGCACACAATTCTACTGCAGGAAAAGGTGAATTCAAAAATAGAGAATGCATACTGTCCTCTGAAGGTAGTTGAGAGGAACCCATGTCTAGAGTACATCAAATACATTATCTTCCCATGGTTTATGGAGTTTAAGATTGAATGTGGCGCCGATAATGGAGACCATATGTGAGTTACATTTCATCTTTATTGCATTTTTAACTATCTTTCATGACTTCTAAATCTTTCCAGAATGACGTTTCAGTTTGCTTCATATGTCTTTCGTTTTGGACTTGATGCTCATTGGTTTATCTGATGGGCTTCCTTTTTTGTAACTGAATACTAGATTCTACAAGAATTTTGAAGACCTAGCTGATGACTATGAAAGCGGGAAGTTGCATCCAGATGTTCTTAAACCTGCTCTATCCAAAGCTTTAAATAAGATCCTGCAGGTTTTTTCCGTTGTCCTTTGATCTTATCTTGCACTCACCCTGTTTAATCTTTGTCGTTTGAGGTTAATTGTGATCTCATTGAAAAAAAGGTGGGAAGTTTTGTTTGAATTTTTAGTGATAACTGTTGTTGTGAAATATGAATCTAAGAATCTGTTTTAGTTATTTATTTATTTATTTATTTATTTATTTATTTATTTATTTATTTATTTATTTGTTTGTTTATTTCTCTTAATGCCGTTCTGTGCACCTAAACTGATAAGGAACCTGTGGCGTCATTTATTATATACATGCAATTTTTCTTGCACTTGCGACAGATAGGTATAATCTATTTCCTGGCCAAATCCAGGGCTAGTCAACTTAAACGCTGAAACATCACATTTCAGATACAAAGTTGTTTTCCTTCCTTTTTCTGATATAGTAAGATGATAATCGGCGGTCTTTTCATTTCCTTGCACTATATATACTTTTTTTCTGATATATAAGGATCACCACTTAGAATCCACTTAGAATATATACTTTGACTAGTACTTCCTATGTTCTCTCTGAATCTTCACCCTTTTCGTTTTACGACTATTCACTGAATCACTTTAATTCGGTGATTTGATTAGTAAAGCGATGCAAGAATTTGATAATCTTTGCACGATGTTGTGGAGTAAACTTCACTCTACAACACCATCAAGAAATTATCACAAAATCGCATTGTTTGGCTATCCAAACACCGGATCAAAGTGACCCGATTACGGAAGAAAAAGTCAAATGGTGAAGATTCAGAGAGAACGGATGTAGTAGTAAATTACAACTGTGTAACCTGTTTTTGGACCAAATTCAGTGCTGGTCAAGTTGCCATCAGTTTAAAATCAGTTTTTAGAGCATATTTGCTAAATCAAGACGTGGGATGCGAATAAGAGCTCCAGTCAACTGAATTCTGAATTGGGTAACACTGTGAATCCTAAACGTTAACTTACCGCATGCATTTTGAAAGTAGATTTTAATACACGTGATCAGACCTTACCAGATGCGAACGGTGAGTTACTGTGTCAACAATTTACAAACCCACGTTTGAAAAAGTTGAAGCAATAATTGAGTAGTTTCAAAATTTGCTCTACAAAAATATGAACTGGTCTTTTGAGCAATGTAACATTGTTTACAAAGAATAGGGGAAAAGTAACTCAAATAAATCAAAACCTCGTTCCTTAGAAGAAAGCGTTAGGGATATGAAACAAGTTTTATGATAAAATTGAAGAAAATATGGGAGAAGTAACATGACTTGGTTTGTTTATTACCCAATCAAGCTCTAGTTCTTGTTAAAAAGTAGTATAAGTTGATATCAGACAGTAGCATTTGGCATCTTGAATCAAA
Source organism: Linanthus parryae (assembly GCA_023055425.1). NCBI lineage: Eukaryota > Viridiplantae > Streptophyta > Magnoliopsida > Ericales > Polemoniaceae > Linanthus > Linanthus parryae. The sequence goes on from JALGPY010000009.1 coordinate 45,676,261, forward strand.
ATTCGGATTAGTTTTTCATGTGAAGACTCAATATGGAAAAATTGAAGTGCAGATTTCGAAAATGAAGAACAAGTAAGAAACCTTAACATGTTTTAATACACGCCGGAGATGAAGTTGGTTCTTGTCTTATTGCAAACTTAAAAATTCTTACTCTTTATATCCTGCAGCCTGTTCGTGACCATTTCAGAAACAATCCCAAAGCTAAGGATCTATTGGAGAGGATAGAAGTAAGTGTTAGTTGGCTTAACCTGTTAATTTACCACAGTGGCGAATACTAAAGATATCATTTTTTCCTTAAAAGGCATTCGCAGTTGAGAGTCACCAAACGGGGCACCAGACATTGCCATCTCAAGACCAAGAATCGCTGAATATTTCTCTTCCAAATGAAGCCATGTCCTCGACGTCAGCTGCACAGTAAGTACATCCATACTAATACGTTGAAGCAAGTATTTGTAAGTGTCCTTGGATTAGTATGAAAAGTGATGTTTGATTGGCGAATTTTTCTTGTGATAAGAATGACTGCTGAGGAGAAGTTCGAGATCATTACGAGAGTTGGCGAAGAGTGCATCCAAGTGGAGGAGCTGCGGAAACTTCTCTCTGAGAAGCCCCAACCCATTTGCTATGATGAGTTTGAGCCCTCTGGGAGAATGCACTTTGCAGAGGTATTATTTATTTATATTTTCATTCCGTTTCACAAAGGTTTCATCTAGAATGTTTAATTTACTATGCTTACAGAATGCAACAATTTTGGAAATCTTTATATATTTTTAGCTAAATGATCTACTACTTTCTTTCATTTCATTCTTTCTTTTTTTAACCATCCGAGTTTTATAGGATTGCATATTGAATTACTTATCTTATTGAGCAAAAGGCTTATTTCGTCTACAGGGAATTTTGAAGATAATCAATGTGAACAAGCTTATCTCTGCTGGTTGTAAAATCAAGATCTTGGTTGCGGATTGGTTGGCTTTATTGAACAACAAACTAGGGGGTGATTTGAAGAAAATAAAAACTGTTGGGAATTACATGTATGAGATATGGAAGGCTATGGGGTTACCTCCCAATGGGGATAAAGTGGAGTTCTTATGGTCGTCAGAAAAAATTACCTCAAGACCGCATGAGTACTTGCCTTTGTTACTTGATATCGCCACGAAGAACAGGATGAATAGGTAGAACCTCTTGTGTTTGCAGTTGTAGACTAGAATTTTTCATCTGTTGAAGTGCGTAACTGAACATGATGTTTCTTCACAGGTGTCTCGAGGTCATTGGTCGCACTGACGAGGAGGACAGGTTGATGGTGTCCCAGATCTTCCACACATGCATGCAATGTGCTGATATTATTTTCTTTAAGGTGCCTACAGTTCTTACATAACTCCATTATATTTTTCTGGTTCTGCTGATTTAATCATTCACTTCAGAATAGGCGTCTTTTGCTTGAGAAACCTTGTTGGATTAAAGGTGGAATAGCGAGTGCATTCTGTTCTCTTGCTCAACCTTTTTTGTGGGTTAATTGAATCAGTTCGAAGCAAGCTTACAGGTTTAGAGCCTGTTTGATTTTAGCTGAAAATCTGAATAAAATTGCTGAAATAAACTGAGTGAATTATCTGGCTGAATAACCCAAGTAGCTGAAAATCCAAACACGGTGGGTGTGTTTGAATAAACAAAAACTAGTTCGAATGGCGAATTTTGAATATGTGGCCATCATGAGGATAGAAAAGTCTCTCACTTCATCATATTCACCCATTCAAATATAGTAATCCCTCCGTCCCATAATAAACGTCCACTTTCTATTTTGGGATATCCAAATTGTCTGACTTTCATTTTTCATGTTTGAAAGTCGACACATTGACAAGAATGTCCAATAAAAAGTAGTTATTGGTGTGTTAACAAGTGACAATTATGTAAATACTATTACAAAATTCAACCATGATTTCAATTAACGAAGGTCCCCTTAAAATGATTGAGTTTCAAAAATGGACACTTATCATGGGACGGAGGGAGGATAAAGTTCAGTGTAGCCTTTTGTTCGCCCAAACAAACCCACTGTTTTGTGCGAGTTGAAAATCTAGACCGCAATAAATAATCAGCAGAATCGGGGATTTAATTTTCAGCGGATTTAATCCAATATAGCTTCCCAGTCACAATTAGGTTAAAACGACGAATTTTCATCAAACTATATTAAAGTGTGTTCCCAGACACGCACTTGTTTCTAACACATTTGGTGGAAATCCAAGATAGTTGCAGGTTCTTGAAGGCCTTGAAATAAGAACAAAGCCAAAGAGAGCATTCTGAGAGTGCCTTAATATGAGTTTTTTTTAATCAATTAAGGGACCTTAACTTAAGTCGGTAGAATTCGTACCGAGAAAAATTCTCCAGGGTATGCACATAGTTATGTTAAAGGTTTGTATGTAAAGAGACATAGTATTTCCCTGGTTGATGCGGTGATTGTGCATAATAATCGTACTAAATAATGTTTGTCTATCTAATCTCTACAGGTCGATATCTGTCTACAAGGCAAGGATCAGCGAGAAGTGAGTTTTCTCGCAAGAGAGTACTGTGATGTCATCAAGAGGAAAGACAAGCCTATTGTATTATCACATAGTATGATTTTTACTGTTGTTCATCATTCTCTTTTCAATCTTCAATTCAAGCACCCGCATAGCTTTCCTCTTTTAGGAAGTTTTGCGGTGTTTGACGTCTCCTCCACCAACAAACCTAAACTGAAAAAAACTAATGCCTAGGTTTATATTCTTTCTTATAACGATGTGGTACTTTGCCTTTGCTTGTTGTGTGATGCAGACATGCTTCCCGGTTTGCAAGGGCAAGAGAAAATGTCAAAGTCTGATCCAATCTTCATGGACGACGAGGAGGTATTGCCTTTTTCTCTCTACCAAACTTAACCTTAATAGTCATGCTTGGATCTGTATGATTAGGGATGGCAATGCAATCAGATTCGATCCAAATCCGAGCAATTCGATCCGAATGAATGGATCAAAGTTCGAATATGGATATTAAGAATAAAATCCGATCAGATCTGGATGTAACAGGATATCCGATGGGTATTCGATCCGTTTAGATCCGAATATATATACGTTTACTAAAATGTGCTTGGTGTATTAAACCTTTGAATGGTTTTACCAATATTTTCGGTGGATTTGAGTTTGTAATAGTTTGGAGTTAGTAGAATTGGATGTCTGACTTTTTACTTTTGTGTGCTGTTTTTTATGTACTTTTCTAATTATTTTTGGTTTTTTATTTGATCCGGATCCGAATCCATTCCGGATATGAATCCAGAACCCGATCCGTTTATGCAACTTGTGGGTTGGCGGATTGAATATGGATATCACAAATTCAATCCAATCTGGATCTGATCCGAATCCGCTTAAGATCAGATCGGATCCGGAATGAATATGGATCCAACCATTCATGTTCGGATTCGTATATAGGTGGATCGGATCCGACGCTGACCCGTCTCCACCCCTATGTATGATGTCCTGTCCGTCAAGATCATAAAAAACGTGTGCATTTTATTTCTTTGCAGGCAGAGGTGAATCTGAAGATAAAAAAGGCAGTTTGTCCCCCAAAGGAAGTTGAGGGGAACCCATGTCTCGAGTACATCGAGTTTATTATCTTTCCATGGTTTAACGAGCTTAAAGTTGAGCGCCGTCCAGATCATGGAGGCGATATGTGAGCTATATTCCATCTTCTAGTACATTATCCGTTTCATGATATGATTTTCTTGTCTTTGATTTTTCTTATGAACCGATTCCCTGTTGATTCTTATGATGAGTTTTTTTTCTTTCCTTCATTGAATACAGAATTTACCAGAGTTTCAAAGAACTAGCCGCTGATTACAAATGCGGGAAGTTGCATCCCGGTGATCTGAAACCTGCATTATCAAAAGCAATAAACATGATATTGAAGGTTATTTCCATATTCTCTCTAACTGCGTTATAATCCTTTGTGATTTTAGATTTATTTTGATATTTTTTACGTGAACATATTGAAGGTGAGAAGTTCCCACATTTTTTTATTATTATAACGAAGGTGGATATTTTATATATATATACACACACACACAAACATTGTGAAGGCGGAACCATTTTTCCAATTAGTCGAAAGGAAATTCTTTGAACTTAATTGTTGACAGGGCCTAAATCAGTCATTTGGGCATGCTTTTTGGTATTGTATCCCCACCTTGTTAAGGTCAACCTCAATTTTATGAAACAATTACCTATACTGTATGGTCTTGTGGAATTTTATGAAACAATTACCTATACTGTATCCTCTTCTGCTCCACAAATCTGACAAAAAAGATTGTGAGAGCACTTTTGTCTAAATAAACTTGTTTTGCTAGCTATAGCATTACAACTCAACCTCCCTGATCGCCAAGACAGGCTTCAGTCACTCGGGAGCACTGAGCATATCTCTATTTGATCATCTTATGTTGTTTTCTTCCACCCGTCTAGTCTATAGGCACCGGGCACAATATAGTGAAGTTACAATTTTATCATGTCAGTGACAAAATAAGTGGTTGATAAATTTTGGGTTTTTATTTATGGGCACCAACTAGGACTCTTGGCTGGTCTTTGAGCTCTGGGGTGCCCGTTGAGGTGCCCCAGTGATTAATTGACTGGTGGACACGTGGATTATTGATTATTGTACAATTATATGGGCTGGATTGACGTGGCAACCAGGCTGCATTAGGCATTGGTGATAGGATGTTAACAGGTCTGATTCGGTCGGATCCACCAATATCTATATCCGGATCCAAAATTGGTCTGATTCGGGCGGATCCGGATCAGGGTTTATCTGATTCATCCATATTTGATTTGAAGACCTGCCAGATGGCTGAATATAGAAGCTATGATGGCTGATCAACATTAACATACCCTCACAACCTCAAATACAAAGTGCAAGTACAAAAGTAACACATGCTGCTATGGGGTGATGTGAATGAGTATTGGCTGCTCGGGTTAGAATGCACATAATGAGGTGTTTGGATGGATGGTTTTTTTGGTTTTTAGTTTTTTGGGAACGAGTGTTGCATATGTTAATCTTTCCGTGCCGGGTCCGAGGAGCCCCCTATAGAATCAAAGAAGGTCTGCTGAGGATAGAAAATAAACTGGAAGCCCTCTCTCTTCATCTTAACTGCTCACTCTCAAAAAACCAAATACAAAAAACTAAGTGTCCAAACTACCCCAGTGTATATTTAAACAGGTATATTTGTAATTGCATGTATCCTCATGGATATGTGTCGAATCCTCTTTGGATCGGATATTCGTCGCATATGCAGCTAGATCCTAATCTCGATCCAGATCCCACCGGATTTTGTTTTCAATATCCACAACCTGATCCAGTCATAAACGGATTGGATTAGGAGCGGATCCATTTGGATCGGATCACTCGAGTTTTGGATCGGACTGGACGGCATTGCCATCCCTAATTGGTGGACATGCTCTAATAAGCAAAGACTTAAATGTGCTTCTTCTTTTCTAATGTTGAGCTACAAGTAATTTAGTTAGCATCCATGAGAAAAAGAGAGAGATAGTATGGTCATTGTCATCGCCACTTTAACTTTATAGTCCTTTTACTGTTTCAGCCTGTTCGAGATCACTTCAAGAGTGATCCATCGGCAAAGGAGCTTCTTAAGAAGGTTAAGGTAAGTGTTCTGGCTTGAACCTGCTAATTTTATCATAACTATTTTCGATTCTCAACTATGCACACAAAATTGAAATCATTGTAAACTAAATCCCATATTCTTTACTGTGGCTCTTATTGTGTTGTGTAAATGCAGGGTTACAAAGTAACCAGATAACCGAGAGGGTGAAGACGTGTTCCCCGTTAGACTTCAAATTTTTGAACAGTGATCTATTTTTATCTTGGATCCTTCCTTATAGAAGATTAAGCGATGAAGGAAGAACTTCCGGGTTCTTATAATGTGTTATAGGGTAGTCACCATTTAGCTCTACTCCTAAATTTTGATTTAGAGAAAACCAATTATCACAGCAACGTTATTGTTATATACACAACTCAGATTAGTTGGAGAAACCTATTTGATGGGTTGAAGAGTCTAAATGTGTTTACCACAGTGTTGCCTTTTTTTTTAGGGTAAAAGACAAAAACTACCCTTCGAGTATGGGGTATATACAAAAAAAACCCTCGTGTTCGGGGATATACAAAAACCACCCCTGTCAGTGATGGACGTTGGACAAATACCACTCTTCTGTTAGTCTTTGCTACTAGAGGGGTGCAATATGACTTTCTAATGACCATTTTGCCCTTTTTTGTGTTTTTTTGTTTATTTTGTTCATGTTCTTAGTGTTCTTGGCCACCACCTCTTCCACCACCACCACCGCCTCTCCTGCCACCGCCTCTTCCGTCGGCAATCTAAAATCACTCAAACCTCCCAACTCCACAAACAACAACAATTTACTTCCACCTCTGTAACAAGAATAATCAGGACCAAAAAAACGTTAAAAATTAAAACTTTACAAACCAACATCTAATTGACCCATCTCCACCATCTTCCAACTTGTCTCTCACACATCTCCACCAACACCCATCAACACAGGAACCAATTGGCCCTCGAAATGTTTATCAACAAACACAACTTCCTATCGTGTTGTATCTACTCGCAAAACCCCCCACAAACATTGATTGATTTCTTCGATCTATGAGCACAATCGAAATCATTAACCCAAACTGATGCCAATTGTGCACGGGATCAGCAAATCTTCACTTCATCGCAACCTGAAACACAAATTCAAAAAGAAACTGTCAAACTTCAGATCCAGATTTAACAAGCAAGAGGTCTGTTAATTGATTTGTGTTGCGACCGCGTCGAATTGACGAGAGCAACCGTGGCGACGGCGTCGAACACGGACTCGCGCCCACAGCTGAGGCTCAACGCCGTTGCATTCACGGATCAGAATCGGCAATTTGGGGTTCAACGACTTCAGATCCTTATAGTTCCCTTCGATAAATGACCTGCAAAATCCAAATTGGCTCAGAATAAACAACGAGTGATGAGAAATGATGTTTCTATCAAAGAGTAGGAGAAGGGGAAACGAGAGAGGACCTAGCTGATGAGCTGGCCGGTGAAATTGGCTTCTTGCCGCGTCGGCGACCCAGTTGTGCAGCGTCGCCGAAGCGGAGGCCTCCTCGTCGTCCCTCTTCCTGCTCTCGATCATCATCAATCGCTCTTCCGGAGAAAGAGGATCGAGGAATCCGAGAGGCAACACGTTGTCGAGTTTCCTCTTCTTCGTCGTAAACGAATCCATGTCCGAGTCGGAATCGGAGTCAGACTCATTGCTCAAATCGATCACACTAGGTTTACAAACCGGTTCGTTCGGCGTCGAAACTTATCCCTTCAATCTAGTATCGAATTTGACGGCGACTCAATTCGGCTTCAATTGGGTCGAATTGAGGAGACCCAAGAAGCCGCCTGCGCGACCCAGAGTCTGAGGAATTGGCGGAGGAATTGGAGTGGTCGGTGGCCATGGGAGGAACAGAGAGAGGGAATCACCACTGCTGTTCGACCAGCGTCCCATTTGGGACTTTCGTCGAACAGCGTCTGGGCGAAGCCAAGAAACGAGCTTTTGGCCCAACGAAACTTCAATCGAACAGCAAAAATGGTGTTTTGGACATGGCTTCGTTGTCTCTGTCGCTAGTATCGTCCTCGCGGCAGCGTTTTTGGGTATGACGAAGAAATTGGGAAAATGGAGATGGAGATGGAGATGGAGATGGAGATCTGGAGAAGATGCAGAAAAGCTTACGAGTCGAAACGCCATATTCTCTCTCTCGTTTTTCTTTCTAGATCTGTTGAGAGAGGGAGAGAGATTATAGAGGCGGTGGGATGATGGAGGAACAATCTGGAATGATGGAGGTTTGACGAGAGAAGGCGAGAGTGAGACAGATAGACGGAGGAAGAGTTAAGGGAGAGAGAGAAAAGATGCTAGATTGAAGGGATAAGGGGAAGAAAACATATATATAGTAGGGTAATTGTTTATCATTTGAGGATAAAATGGGTATTTTGTGTTTCCGTTAGTCACCGTCAACTGACAGGGGTGGTTTTTTATATTCCCGAACACGAGGGGTTTTTTTGTATATACCCCATACTCGAGGGGTGGTTTTTGTCTTTTACCATTTTTTTTAAGTTAGCACAATGTTACTGAATGTGTGGAGTGTTTATTTTAAGATGGATGCTATGCATTTATTTACTTTTGATGGAGGAACTTTACTCTACAACTGGAGGAACTTTCCAGAAGCGAGTTAACATATGCATGCATTTTGGCGATGGCATTGATATCCAAAATCTGAATCTCCTATGCGGGGAGATGGAGTATTTTCCTCATTTTTTGGTGTAGTGGTGGTGCTAAGAGTCACTTGAACAAACATTCTCTCCAAGACTCCCCACCTGATACACTCAGTATAAAACTCAACAACTTTTACTTAATTGCACTCAAGTCTCCACAATTTAGTAAAACTGAAGAAAATTCCATATAGTTTACTACTACGTATTAGTTAAATTCAGCTTAGGTGGATGCAGACTGACTCCAAACATCGTGAAACTGGTAGGGAGGCATGACGTTTTGTTTTGATTTGATTGTTCGATTCAAGTTATTGTAAAATTATCAGTTTGCCCCCACCTAGTCAGCTCGGTCAAACCAGGGTTTCTAAAAAGTCAAACTTGGTCAAACTTGACCCTTGAACAAAGGGCATTTTGGTCAAGTAGGTCATCTGATAAGTCAAATTGGAAAGTCAAAGTTGTGATGAACCCTCAACTGGTTAGCTTCACCTTCGATTTTTTTGTCTATTGAATGAGATTTGAGAAACTGATAATAGAGTTTTGGAGATTGAATTAGAAACTAAATTAATAAGTGACTAGCGTTTTTAAAATTAAAACTTGATAGGAGACAAGATTAGAAGTTGGAATAGAATGGTTAGGGAAAGCACTGACGAGAGTGGTATATGTGCATATTGACTAAATAAGCCTGTATAGTTGGAACATCGGGATGAGGTTCAAATTCATTGCATTATTGTACATAAAAGAGAAAGGTTGTATACTTCTGAGCTTGAACAGTGGATGTGTAAGGAGTATATTGATAATATTCACACCAGAATTATTTTTAAAGTATATTGATAATTCATACTGGTATTACTTGAGTTTACTCGTGTTGATAGCCGAGAAGTCGGCATGTGACTTACATAGCAAATGGGCAGGACTGGGGTGGTTAAACTGTGGCATGTTCTTGTAGCTGGATAAAATGACATTATCAATATTTTTAAAATTTGGGGTACAAGTGGAGTTTTTAAAAAGTCAAGGGGTCCAAGCATGGGTCGTGTTTTTCTTGTATAAGGGTTCGGGGGTATAACTTATAAACCCCTAGTCAACTTTTAGAAATTGCAATTTCACTATGCATTTTGTGAATATATTCATTTTAGCCCCCCCCCCCCCCCCCCCCCCCCCACCCCAAAAAAATAATAATAAAATTATATATGTTTATTCATAAGAATTTCTCACACTAGAGTTTAGTCCCCACTGGCAAAAATCCTAAATCCGTCCCTGGAACAAGTGTCGCTCCTTGTCCTAGGGTGGCTCTGCCACTCGTGATAGGTGACACAAAAGCGCGAAAGAAAGTAGTGGTGAACTTTCCTTTTCCCATGCCATAAACATTTGACTGCATCGTCCAACTGAATTAGGACACAGGCATAACCAGGATAATGTGAAGAAGGCATCTGAAGTGGATATCAGACAAGCCCCTCTTCTTTCCTCTTGCTATTTATCAAACATGAACTAAGAGCAAATAGAAAAATTCCTTTCAGTAGTAATACCATCACGTGAAACATAAAACGCAGAGCATGAGAGGCTAATGTCCGCGATTCTTGAAAAAATAGGTAAACAAAGTCCGTTGGAAACGAGATTGTATAAGAGTAATTTAACAACACAATACTACACACAGATATTAAAATCACCGTTGACAAATAATGGGATTTCAATAACTTGCTCAAAAAAGGTACTCCATGATGAACTTTATATGTTACTACCTTCTCTTTTAACTGAGATGTTTGCTGAACAGCCGAACTACGTAATATGTAACTGGCAAACAAACAAATTATTTGACTTGTGCCAAGGAAACACAAATCCGTTGTAGTCTAGTTGGTTAGGATACTCGGCTCTCACCCGAGAGACCCGGGTTCAAGTCCCGGCAACGGAATTTTGGCTTCTTTTTTTGTTCCCATTTTTCCTACAAATACTCAAAATGTTCTAATAAAACATTCATAGTTCACACACTGAGAGAGTAGGGGGTTCATTTTATTTTTCCACTTTTACAAGAGAAACCAGAAACTGAACACAAACTTCCCAGACTTTCCCCCAAGTGGTGAAGCAATTTAACACAATGCCAGCCAAAAATACTAACATAGAACCATTCATTTAACAAGTTTTTTTTTTCAAACTCGTAACGACACGTAAAGAAGCCGGGACCCGTTCCTACTTCGCGCCCTTCTTTTTCCACAAGTCGCCGAACATCTTAATCCCCTTCCTCTTTCCATTCCCATAACCGTTATCATATTCATCGCCGCCCAACCCGGGAGACCCAACATAAACCGGACCCTCAAACATGTTCCCAATCTGCTTATCCATCGACCCGCACCGCTCCGACAGCCTCCTCCCATTCATCTCCGCGCCGCCAGCTAACACCGCCGCTGCCGCATCCGCCGCCTTCCGCCACTGCTCAGTCTGCACCCTCAGTTTCTTCATTTCAGTTTCCAGACCCTCTTTCGCTCCTTCCACACCTCGAAGCTTCTCCTTCAGTTGATCCTCATTGGCTTTGCTTTCCTCCAGCTGCTTCTCTAGTTGGCTCATCTTCAAACTCATTTCCTCTTCCTTGGTTTGGCATGTCGAAACCTGCAATGCTGCTTCTTTCAGCTTTGCTTCTAGAGTCGCGTTGGCTTCGCGCGACACTTGAAGTTCCATCTCTTTCGCTTCAACTTTGGCTTTCAACAACTCTATCTCATCATCCTTCAATGCCAAGTCCTCAGATGTCGTGTTCAACAACTCTATCTCTTTCGCCAAAGTTGGTTTGGTGGTTTCTTGATCATCATCAGCTGGCTCAACTTTAGGCTCAACTTCAACCTTCTCCATTGGGACTTCAAAAACATCGGTTTCTATTTGAGGGCTGTTGTTTCTTTCACTCGGGTCTTCTTGGGCGGGTTCTGGGCTTGGAAGGGTGGATTTCTTGGTTTTCTTCTCCAGCTGTTGTTGGGCTTCTCTCTTAGCTGCCTCCGCCGCAGCTAACTGATCTTTCAGGATCTTGAGCTCCCCCTGTGCTTGACCAAGTTGAGATTCTAGATCGTCGATCCGGGTACTGAGCTTCTTTTGGTTAACTGGTTCGGATTGAGAACCTCTGGGTGACCGACGGTCTCCTAGTTTTGGGCTCCTGTCGGTGATGGGTCGGTTATGGATCGTGTCGGAATCGGATCTCGACGGCTTCACGTGAAGCGAGGAGATTCTGGGAGAGGATACCCTTTGAGGCACTTCGGATACCCTGTTAAACAAGTTGGAAAACCGGAATTTTAGTAAATGTAGTCGTGAAATTATAAAGTCCGGAACATCATTAGGACCTCAATGCTTTAAATCATGCGGTACTAAAACCCTAAAACTAAATCTGAGTAATCAAATCTGTTCCAACTATCGACCATATGAGTTCAAATTTTCTAGCATCCCCACTTGGAAGGTCTTGTTTTGGGTTATAGTTGAAGAGCCTTAGGCGAGGGATCTACCCCCAGGCAGGGGCAAGCCAGTGTGCGGCACGTGCCTCACCGTAATTTTGGAAACAAAACTAATACCCTTATGTTTCGACAGTATTTTTCAACAGTGACCTTGTTAAAACTACAAAAATGCCTCACTTTTTTTTTAAAATGTAAGATAGTACCCCAGGGCTTTGTAATTCCTGGCTCTGCCCCTGTCCCGAGGCATTGTGATTGATGTCATGGACTTATTGATCTAGGTCTCACCCATTTGCCTGTTTTCCGGATTTGAGATATGATTTGTGTAAGTTGTGGTAGAGAACATAAGAAATCAGAATGGTCCGTCAACCTTTGGAATTAGTCTAATGTGTACACATCAATGGTAAAAAATATGTGTGCACATTCACCACTAGTTCGGGTTTCTCCTAGCAATATACCTTTTTTAGTAGCAACCGTACGTGTAACTGTGTAAGTCACGTCTATTAACACTTTTTCTTTATAAGTAAGAGCTATACAATTGTGAATCTGACCTAATAATTTTGTTTGGTAGAAGATTTTATCCATTCTTAATAATATTGACCCAATGATGTTAAACGGGCTAGGCGGAGCTTAAACCCATTTAACAACAGACTCAACCTGCCCAACTCTCCCGTTTAACAGCTCTACCCAATATAGTTAAGTAAACGAAATGTACAGACATCAGGAGAAGATGGTATTTTCCTTAACCTCATCATCACAGAAATTAGAAGAAGAAAAAGTCAAAAACAACAGACAGAATTTCTATACCAAAGGAGCTGAATTCTGAGAGATTGTCTGACCTTGTTCTCGGCATTTGATCAACTTATGGCAACGAATTGAAGTAGAGAAGTATCGTAGCAATCAACCAAAAGCCTTGTGATCTGCACAACTGAAGGACATGTTATGACGGCACATTTTAGAATGAGGTCATCCTTGACCTTCATGGCATCATGAATTAACTAAATATTGAGAAGGAAATATGCAAATTACTCCGTGGACAATATCTCAAGAACTCGTGAAAAAAAACGATATGAGTTCACTATATCTAGAATGCTGAAAAGGAAAAAATAAAAAAAGAAAGAAATCACAAGAGATCATTCAAGATTTGCCTTAATAAACCAAAAATATAATGGATCCACTTCTATCTGTAGTCGGGCATGACCAAGGCAAACCAGCGAGTTAGATTTTTCCCGACATTATATTCATATTTTAGGAGCTACCAACAAACAAAAACAGATACACACAAAATCTACAATATCTTCAGAATTTAAGCGTGACGCACCTCGTGAACGTTAGACTAGCATGAGAAGAAAATTACCTTAAAAAACATGAACAAATTTAGTAGCTTGTCGCCTACCTACATTGTTACTCATGGTAGTGTGATTTTAAATTTCCCTACTCCACAAAGATTCAAGTTCTAAATTGGTAGGGGAATGGGTCTACACATTCTTAGAGCTATATTTAGCATGAATGCTACTTCCGATTCGTCACGAACGTTCACATTCCAAAAGTCAACCGCAAGATTACTAGTTAAACATGAAAGGTAAGTATTTTGTGTCATACACCATTTACTACTCTATTAGATTTCTTATGACCCTAATTGCGTGCGAATTGGCAATTTTGGTTAAGAGGATACAAAATTGAACCAAAATCAGAAAATCATGTCATGACTCATGACAGCTTCTTCTCTGTGGAGTTAACCTAAAGAATACCTAAACTACACAACCTGCAGCCCCTTTCTCTCGAGGAGAGGAATAATCAATACTTCCTCGGTCTGCTTTCATCGAAGTTTTCACTGCATTGGCCTTGTTGGAGCTGAAAAAAACCGAAGAATCCCCCACTGAGGAACAAATACGAAATTGATCCCGTTTAGAAACCGACGGTACCAGTGTCGGTTCTTGAGGCAAAAACCGACACTGGCACTATCGGTTCTTGCGTTTTCATGACCCAATCTGAAATGGGATCAAGAATCGACAGCGCCAGTGTCGGTTTTTGCTTCAAGAAACGACAGTGCCAGTGTCGGTTTTTGCAATTTCGTATTTGTTCCCCTAGTGGGGGTTTCTTCAGTTTTTTTCGGCTCCAACTAGGCCAATGCAGTGAAAATTTCTGCTTTCATGAGTCATGCTTTTTTAACCAAGCTTATGTGAGGGTATCTATTCGCACTGCTGTAGCGCTACAATCACTCTACACCATTAACAAAAAAAATAATAAGTTATAACATTGTTTGGCTGGTTCATTAACTTTCTCAAAATGCTTGTTGTACTTGGTTAAAGAAACATGACACATATAAGTAGACGGAAAGAGTATCTAACAGTGACAAGCAACAAGAGCTTGAATGTCATCAAGAACACACACAAGGACATGCAGAGAGCAATAGAAACATTATACACAAAAAGACCCTTCAAAGCTCAACCAGATTCACCATTCAAAACACACTAAAAGCACCACTCTTAGATCTCTGCAAAAACCAGACAAATCCCAAATCCACTCCTCAACATCAACCAAAAAACAAGTTCAACTACACCAATGTAATAATATCTCATTCATTAGCCCTTTCTTGTTTCTTCCATGAATCAATTAGACAGTAACCAAGAAAATGGAATGCAAAAAAACTAGGGTTTCAAACAGTGAATGCCATCATGATTCTTACTCACACATTTTCAATACAAAACACAGAGTGAGGGATGCATACCTTACTGTAGTAGCTACACAAGATTAGAGTGAAGAGTGCAAAAAACAGCAATTCTAAAGAAACCCTTTTGGTATCTCCAAAGAGGGATCAAAACCCAGTTCACAAAAACACCAAGAAAAGGCTAACTTTGGCTGAAATGGGGTATGTCCAAGTGCCTGACAATGTAAATTGACAGCCTTTTTGAAACACGAGAATGGGAGGCAAACAAACCTCCAAAACACAAAACAAAACAGGCTCAGTGAGAGAGAGATTTGAAGTTTGAAACTTTGAATTAAAGGTGAAGGGGGTGGGGGTTGGAACTGAACAAGGTCCCTCCCAGTTCAGAGAGGAAGGAGACAACACAGGGCAATATATGGGGAAAAGCCAAACAGTAATTTTAAAGGAGGCTCAGCATTTCACTACCATTGGTTTTTGGTACACTTTTCAGACCATTTTCTTGTTTGTCACAAAAACTTTGAACCCACTCTTGCCCTATGGATACCAGTGCCCTTTATTAGTAACACTCTGTTTCTTCTGAACAGTCCCCTTTTGACTTTTACCACTATTTACTGGATCACTTTAATCCGGTGATTTGGATAGCAAAACGAAATAATTTTTTGATATACTTTTATGGTATTGTAGAATAAAAGTTACTCTACAACATCATGAAAAATTATCTAAAAAATACTTCGTTTTGCTATCCAAATTGCCGGGTGAAGTGACCCAACTACGAGTGGAAAAGTAAAAAGAGGGCTATTCAGAATAAACGGAGTGGTATACTTTTTAGAATTTTTGCAAACACTTTGCTACCACTTGTATTGATTTTGTCAGAGAACTTTCTTTACAATTTCACTATTACCGACACTGCACACCATTTTACAAATATTGTTGGTAACCAGGTGTCGATAAAAGTGAAACAGTAAGGGGTTGTTTCTATTTGAAAATGGTGTGCGATATCGGAAAAAGACAAACGACATGGCAGTTTTCTGACAAAATCAATACTGGTAACTAAATGTCAACGACATGATACTGCGGTGAGTGTTCTGTCAAAAGTTCTACTTTTTATTTTTCGTTCCATTTTCAAGAACTACCCATTTACTGGTCCTATATGTTCCATTTCTTTGAAAACTGAGAAAAAAGATACGGCGTCATGGTCCAACGACATATGTTGTGAGTGCCAAATTCATCTCACAAATCTTGATTTAAACTTATTGTCGACAAATTTCTCTCATCGCTTCATTTTAATAGTAATATATTTTACTACAGTTTCTGGCATGATCAGTCAAACTACAAGAGGATAGTAGGAGTAACTTCTTACCCTTAGAGAATTTCCGATTGCTCTATAAGCTGCGAGCTTATAGCATTTGATAGAAACAATACTAATTCGTTTACAACTAGACTCAAGCTAAGATAACAATGGTGTTTGAGAAGGCTTATAATAATCGCTTGAAGAGAAGCAACATTTACATTTTGTAAGGGTTACAATTTTGGAAAATGACATTTTTATTATTATAGCCAATTGTTGGGTTTTTTAAGCCAAGCAGGAGCATTAATACGAGGATTGAAGTTTGCAATCTTAAGTCAAATTTTAACTTGTAGATTAAGGAAGAATCTTTTGCCAACAAGGGAAGGGAGTGACTCAATTAATTATAGAAATTAATTATAGAAATAAACTTACTTACTTTTTAATGGGTATACGGTCCGTTTCTCTCTCTAGCTTTCTAGAGTGAGAATTTTTCTGTCATGCTCTGCATGTTCACACTCTCCTTTCATGGAGTTTTACTACACATGGTGTCCTGTTTCCCTTCTTTTCCATCCCTCTTGCATCTAACTCTCTTCCCTTACCACCATGAGTACTCAAAACTCCCCAGTTAATTCTCCTGAAAACCCTCCCACTCTTCTTGATGAAGAGGAAATCCTAGAGAAGTTGGAAGCTGTTGACATAGCTGATAAAACTGACACCTTTGAAGACGGAGCTGACCTTGAATTTGGCCTTGACAAGGAAGACCTTGAAGAGAGTCTTGCTGATTTTAGATTCAGTTTTTTGGGGAAGATTCTCACACACAAGCCAGTTAATCTAACTGGGCTTAGAAGCACTATGAGCTCGGTCTGGGCTAAGCCAGAAGGTCTCTCTATTGATGAAATTGAGAAAAAGATTTATCAGTTCAGCTTCAATAATGAAGTTGATATGGAAAAGGTTCTAAAAGGCAGCCCCTGGGTTTTTAACAACCAACTTCTTGTTTTATCCCGTGGAGTCCTTTGCAGGGAGTCGGCTCTGCTGATTTCAGTAAATCTCCCTTGTGGCTGCAACTCTGGAAGCTACCAGTCTTCTGTTTTAAGGAAAAGATTATCAGGAAATATGCTTCGAGATTGGGTGAAGTTTTAGACGTCAAAATTCCAAGTAAAGCTACGGATGATGGAAAATTTGTTAGAATCAAGCTATTGATGGATATTTCAAAACCCCTGCCACGTGGTTTCAAGTTTAGAATCACTGAGAATGAGACGGTTTGGGTTGAGTTAAAATATGAACGTCTCCCTCTCATATGCAACTATTGCGGCATTGTTGGTCATGAGGAGTTGTGGTGCTCTTCGAGAAAAGAAGTAGAGAATAGATGAATTTTCAGACAAGGTGATTGGGTTAGCTCTCTCAAGGCCAAATCTTCTGTTGATCTTTTGGCGTCGTCCATTGCTAAACCCTTCTTCACTTCATCTTCCACCAAGAAGTACCCCTCTCTTGCAGCTGCTCCGGCGGCGGCCCGTCCACCAGCTCCGGTGGAAGGCCAAAAGTCGCAAAAGGTTGGCGAGCTTTGCAATTCCCCAGCAAGCATTGATGGTGACGACAGCAGTAGTCTCGATTCGGGGAAAGCATTAACTCCAGGGTTCACGCCTGGTGTGGGAGTCAAAGAGACGCCTCTTTCCTCTCAATTTTCAAATTTGGCTGAGCGGGAAATTGCCTTGGGGCATTCTGAAATTAAAAAGATAGTGGGCCAAATTTTGGACTCTGATGCTTCAGTCCAACTTTCTGCTGGGCCTTCCTCTAGCCCAACTTTACAACCCATTTCTAAGCCCCCCAATTATGTCTCCAGCCCAAGTCCATCAGAAGCAAAAGAAGTTGTTATTTATAATTCCAACCCCAATATTCCTAAAAACCCCGCTTTTGACAACACCCAAAGCTTACTGTCTGATCTTGCCAACCCTAATTTGATCTCAACCCCAAAGCTTCCCTCTGATCCACCATCGAGGCAGAAGGAGGATGTGCCTTCGTCTGCTGTCAAAAAGTGGAAGCGTCTGGCCAGAGGGAGATCTACAACTTCAAATGATAGCAGCACCAAGTATAGAAAGAGGAAGGAAGATCCTATGGAAATTGAAGAAAACCTGGATGCAATTCCGGATGGGAAAAGAGCAAAAGCTTTTCAGGAGTTGATAATGATTGGGTGGAGGCTACCAGCCCTAAATGGTCCCAATCGTCCAGATGAAGCTTATGGCTTGGAATTGTCAGGGGGCTGCGAGGACCCTGACAATTCAACAGTTCAAGAAGCTTGTTCTTCTTCACTCTCCTGAAGTCTTCTTTTTAAGTGAAACAAAGCACAATAGCAGCTTCATGCTCAGGAAATATCGCTCGAAAGCCCTCTCTAACAGTCTGTGGATTGACTCTATTGGCCTATCCGGTGGTTTGGGTATTCTCTGGTCATCCTCTTGTAATGTCAGTGTTATTAAATTCAGCAATTTCCTTATTCATGCTGCTATTTCTGCTAACTCTTTGATTTGGGATGTTATTTTCATCTACTTGAGCACTGATGATCGTACTAGAAAACAGCAGCTATGTTTTTTGCAGTCTTATTTGTCCTCCTGCTCTCCGCACACTCTTATCTGGGGTGATTTCAATGATATTGCGGACCCAAATGAAAAAAGGGGTGGGACTAATAGAGATTTTAATGGCTGCTCAATTCTCATGAACTTTATTTCCTCTTCAAATCTTATTGACTTGGGTTTTTTGGGATACCCCTATACTTTGTGGAATAGAAGGCCAGCTCCACATGCATAGAGGAGAGATTGGAAAGAGGTCTCTCCACCCCAAGTTGGTCTAATCTTTTTCCCAAAGCTGCAATTAGTCACATTTTATGCCAAGGATCTGATCATGCAGCTCTTCTCCTTGATACAGAGCATGTCCAACCTTTATGCTCCTTCTCATCATTTAGCTTTGACCCTAGATGGGTGAAGCAAGAAGGCATTGAAGACATTATTTCTAAAGTATGGAGCAGCAGCTTTGATGGAGTGCCTATGTTCAGACTCAAAACAAAGCTCAAAGTTTGCAGGCAAGAACTCAGAAAATGGAGTAAGGGAATTTTCAATGGCCTCCCTGCAGCAATTAAAGAGAAGGAAGAAGCAGCCAAAGAGATCAAAAGTAAGGGGTTGGAAGCTGATGTGGATCTCCTTCATAGTTTAGAACTGGAGCTTGAGAAGCTGTGGGTTGAAGAAGAGGTCTTTTGGAAAACAAAAGCCAGAAACAATTGGCTTACAGCTGGGGATAAAAACACCTCTTATTTCCATGCCTCTGTGAAGCAAAAAAGAAGCAGGAACCATATCAAGGGGGTTATTGGCAAAGATGGAGTGTGGAAAGAAGACAAGAATGATGTTCAGGCAGAGTTCTATGATTTCTACTCAAATTTATTCAAATGCTGCAGTCAAGGAGATCCAAATCCTATTATCACAAACATCAAAAGGAAGGTCACTCCAGAAATGAACAAGATGCTTACTCAGCCTATCTCTGATCAAGAGATCAAATCAGCCTGCTTTGAAATGAGCCCTGATAATCACCTGGTTTTGATGGTTTTACAGCCAGGTTTTTCCAAACTTATTGGCACATTGTTGGTCCTGATGTTTGTGCTGCAATCAAAGACTTCTACTCATCAGGCAAGCTTCTCAAAAGTATCAACCTCACCCATCTTGCTCTTATTCCAAAGCTTCAGAATCCCTTATCAGTCAAAGACTTCAGGCCAATTAGCCTATTGTAGATACTGCTTTCTGAGCTGACAGATCTTGGCCACGTGGCAGCCATCCAGCACACCATATTGTGCTCCACACACACTGGATCACCAGCCGAGCTGATCCATGTGGGGGCTGCGAGACAGAGCCCTCGCATACCACTGCACGGGACTTGTAGGGACTTTGTGGTTTGGAGGCTAGAGTAAGCCCTGTCGCGTGCGAGCCAAGCCCGCACGCGACCTTTAGTAACTGTTTTGAGAGATTTATGGCACGAGCTCCATAAACCCGGTCAATCCGGTCAAACCCGGTCAACCTCGTAACGGTTCCGGTATTCGCGCACCACGTGCTGTAACGGTCCCTATATACTCGGACGAACGTGCCGTTATGGTTAAGCTAATTAAGCCGCCATCAATGGGCGCATTAACCACACTACAACGGTCATGTTCTTCAGTATATATAGATCGTCCACCTTTCCATACAAAGGAGAACACACTGCCATACGCGGAAGCTCTGCCAAACCTCTGTCTCTCTCTCAGACATTGCTACTGCCTTACTCTCTCCCTACACACAACCCCACTCTTCCTGTGCGATCCTTGATCCACTACATACGGTGTACACGGAGGTCTCCCCGCCGGAATCTCTTGTGCACATTTTGGTGAACCCGACGTGAACTTACCAACAAAAGCAACCATGTCTCAGGAGGATGATGTCAGCAACCGATCGCCCTCCACCGAAACTCCCTCGGGAGACGAGACCCGCCGTACTCCAACGACTCCCGGCGAGACACTGACGTTAGAGTCTTTGGACGCCACTGTCCAAAGTCAGGCGAAAGCTCTCAAGGCTCAATCTGCGCAATTAGAACAAATCTTAGCCGTTCTGGGTACCCTTGCGCCAAACCCTTCATCAGCCGCCGCTATCTCTCAGGGAGGAGGAACCCCTACCGCGCCAGGACTGGGAGTGTCAACCGCACCTCCCAACCCTCATCTGCAGACTCCACCGTCGGCTACGCAGCTGCCTTCGGTTCAGGGATCAACGGCACAGATGCTGCCTCCTGTCGCTCACGCTCCTCAGCCCTCGGCTTTGGCGTCCAACCCAACTCTGCAGTACCCTTTGCCTCCCCCAACGATGATCTGGGGAAATACGGGTAGTCAGTATGCTCCCAGCCCTCCGGCGGCGTATGTGTCGCCACCGCCTACGGCAACCCCTCCGTCAGCTACCGAAGGGAGCATTCCAGAATGCATGACGTCTTTGCAGAAGCGCGTGGACACTATTCTGGCTCATCAGTCATTCGCGGATACCATTATCCCAAAGTTAGACAACGACCCACCCATTCCACGGGAGATTTATCTCATGCCTAACCCGGCGGGGTACAAGGCTCCTAAATGGGATAAGTTCGAGGATGTCAACGGAAACGCTCATGAGCATGTCATGCGTTTCATTGATGTCATGGGTCCGTACGGAGCTGATCCCAAGCTGCTGATGCGAGAGTTCCCAAAATCTCTTGGGAACGTAGCATACAAATGGTACCGAACATTGGAGGCCGGATCAGTGAAGACCTGGGACGACATGGTCTAGAAGTTCTATACCAAGTTCTTCCAGATGGAAGAAAAGGTGACGATGATCCATCTCTCGCGGATGTACCAGAAGCGCGAAGAGGACGGAATCACTTTCATCAAGAAATTCAGGGCGAAATCCTTGGAGTGCAAAGATCCAATGCCCGAAAGCCGGCTCGTAGAGATATGCCTGCAGTGCATGCGAGATGAATACAAAGGTATGCTAATCAATTTGCAAACCCCTACGTTTTCAAAGCTAATCGAATGCACGAAGAATATCGAGCCTATAGTCGAGAGACAGAAAAAGAAGAGCGCTCCAGAGCGACCTGCGAGCGGCACTACTTACAAGATCGGGAGGTTTAGCTACAAGAGGGGACGCGAAGCTGAAGTCAATACAGTTTCGCCCCAGAAACAAGCGAAGGTTGCGAACTTCGATGTACCGCCTCTACCATGCTCGGTAGAGGAAGCAAGTGACCTCTGCAGACAATGGCGCAAGGATGGCGTCCTGCCACCGCTCGAGAAAACACCCTCCAAGGAGATGGTGAGGGACCCTAAGTGGTGCGAGTACCACGGCAAGGTCATGCATCCCACGGCCGAGTGCAAGAAGCTCAGGTTCGCGTTCGATCAGAAGATGAAGAACGGCGAGCTCATCGTCAGCGATCACCGAAAGGATGTGCGCAACAACCCGCTCCCCGCGCATGCGGAGCAGGGCTCGAAGGGCAAAGAGGTCGCCATGATCTCGATCGTCGACTTGGAAGAAGTCGCAGAAGATGGTCTGCCCATCGTCGCCGAAGTCCATGAAGACGAGGACTACAGCATGGACACAGAAGATGAACGTGCCGACCGTATGAAAGGGTCACACGGCTTCAACAAATTCTTCGACGAGATGAATTTATCCGAGAAGTGCCGGACTGATATGACGAAAGCGATTTTGAGAATAGCAGAGGACTACGAGGAGGACCTTGTAGTCTCCAACGGGAAAGTCATCAGGGCATCCCGCTCTACAGAAAAGATTATGACCTTTTCTGCCAGCGATAAGAAGACGGATGCGAGTCACCAGAGACCTCTGTACGTGACCGCCATCATCAATGGCGTCGAGTTCAAACGAGCGTTCGTCGATGGAGGAGCAGCGGTCAACGTCGTTTCACTCCACACACTGAAGCTAGCAGGGATTCCCGAGCACAAGATCGTCAGACGTCCATCTCCGCTCATGGGATTCGGAAGCGACTCTAGAATGACGATCGGGTGGATCCGCCTGGGCGTTCATATTGGCAAAATCAAGTGCTCAGCAAAGTTCTATGTCATAGACGCGAACACCACGTACCACATGATTATAGGTCGAGCCTGGATTCATCGCTTCGACGCAGTCCCTTCGACGGCTCACCAGGTTATGAAAGCTATCTGGAACGACAGAATAGTCGAGATACCGGCTTCGACAAACCCGTTCAACTTGGACGAAGCACATCTCAGCGAGGCGGTGTGGTTCACTGAGATGGCAGATGAGCAAACACCCGGACCATTCAACCCTACTCCTTTGCCTCTCTGGGAGGACATCAAGGACCAGTCGCCTGCAGGAGTAATGGTGACAAGGGAAGATGCCAAGGAAATGCCGCCTACGCGCGAAGAGGTGCCGCGTATCGCATATCATCGAAAGAACGTGTATACTTTGAAGAGGATCGCAAAGCATGACCCTGAGGGCAAGGAGATAGAGAGCTTCTACGCCAATGGGAAGAAATGCTATCGCATATGAAGGTGCGCGGGGGTGTCCTCACGTGGGCATGGGGATATCCCTGGGCAAATCAATCAAATCGAGCAAATTGCGCTGACGGAAGAGCCAACACAGGGCACTCCAGACGAGAAACTCAAAGAAGCGCCTGAATGCATGGAAGACAGGCCAAGACCACAAAAGCAAGAGCTAAAGGAAGTGTTCCTCAGCCCGAACGAGGAAAAGAAAAGGCCAGTCTTCCTGAGCGCGGACCTCACAAGCGAAGAAGAACAAGGGCTGCTACAGCTCCTAACTGAATACAAGGATGTGTTCGCATGGGAGTATGATGAGATGCCAGGTCTGGATACAAGCATCACCATGCACCGTTTAGACATCGTCCCAGGGTCTAAACCGGTCAAGCAGAGCACAAGAAGCTTCAGGCCAGAGCTTAACGTGAAGATCAAGCAGGAGATCGTCAAACTCCTAGATGCCAAGTTCATAGAGCCGAATCATCATCCCACATGGCTGGCCAACATCGTGCCAGTGGTGAAGAAGAATGGACAGCTCCGCATCTGCGTGGACTTCCGAGATCTCAATCGCTTCTGCCCTAAGGACGATTTCCCACTGCCCAACATCGATTTGCTTATCGATTCAACAGCGGGTCATCGCATGTTCAGTTTCATGGACGGCTTCAGCGGATACAACCAAATCAAGATGGATCCCGAAGATGCGCGGAAAACAGCATTCATCACTCCTGTAGGGGTATTCAACTACACGGTGATGCCGTTCGGACTTAAGAACGCGGGCGCGACCTATCAGCGGGCCATGATGGCTCTATTCCACGACATGATGCACAAAGAGGTAGAATTCTATGTGGATGACCTGGTGGTTAAATCCAAGCACGAAGCAGACCATCTCGCAGATCTGCGAAAGGTGTTCAACAGATGCAGGCGCTTTCAACTGAAGATGAATCCCATGAAATGCGCGTTCGGGGTAACATCAGGGAAATTCTTGGGATGCGTGGTTCATCGCCAAGGGATCGAGCCCGACCCCGCAAAAGTATCAGCTATCACTGGCATGACGCCACCCCATAATCAGAGTGCATTAAAGACATTTTTAGGAAAGCTATCCTATCTGCGGAGATTCATCCCAGCAATTGCTGAAATCACATGCTGTTTTAGCACTCTTCTCAAGAAGGACGCTGCGTACAACTGGGCTCCGGAGCACGAAGCCGCATTCGGAAAGCTGAAGGATTTACTCACGTCCTCAAAGATAATGATCGCGCCTCAACTGGGATCACCGCTTCTGCTATATCTGACATCAACAAGGAGATCTATAGGAGCGCTCTTGGCTCAGGAGTATGAAGGCCAAGAGAGGCCTATCTACTACATCTCTCGCATCGTGCAGCCTGCTGAATCGAGGTACACAGACATCGAACGTCATTGCCTTGACTTATTCTTTGTGATAGAGAAGTTGAAACACTATTTTGCATCACACAAAGTAGTAGTGGTCACCAAGAGCGACCCCATAAGATACTTGCTAACTCACACTACTCCGGGAGGAAGACTGGCGAAATGGTACATGACCATTTCCCAATACGATATCACATGCGTACGACCGCGAGCGATCAAGTCGCAGGCGGTAGCGGATCTGTTGGCACAGTTCCCCGACAACAGCCACGAACCCGTGATCGAAGAAGAGCTCGAAGGCCCTGAAATCTACGCAATCGACGTGCCCTATTGGACTCTCCACTTCGACGGTTCGTCAACCCGGAAAGGCGGAGGCATTGGGATAGTCTTGACAAAGCCAGATGGGGAAGTCATACAGATGTCCGCAAAGCTCAACTTCGCAGTCACAAACAACGAAGCGGAATACGAGGCTCTCATTGCGGGGCTCCGTGCGGCGAAAGCTTTGGAAGTGAGCAACTTAACAGTCACGGGAGATTCCAAGCTGATTGTTAAGCAAGCCTCGGGCGAATATGGTTTGAAGGAGATCAACCTCTTGTCTTACCGCACCTTAGTACAGAAGCTGATGCAGCAATTCTGCGATGTGAAGTACGAGCACAAGCCCCGAGCAGACAACAGGCACGCAGACGCCTTAGCAACCTTGGGGTCTAAGGTCAGCATAGACAAATGCCCCGCAAGGATTTCCATTGAAGTGCGAACATCGTCGGCATTGACAGAAGATGCGTGCGACGACGAACACATGGATGACGCAGACTGGCGGAAACCAATCCTGCAAGCTATTGCGAAGGGCACCAGCAGCGAAAGCTGGGCACTCACAAAAGGATACTGCATCCACGACAACACCCTTTACTACAAGGGTCCTGGGGGAATACTCATGCGATGCGTCTCCGAGCAAGAGGGACAGCAGCTGTTAGAAAAGATTCACCAACACGCCTGCGGGGAAAGCGAGGTGTCAATCTACAGAAAGGCTCAGAGATATGGTATTCATTGGCCAGACATGTCAACAGCCGCAGCCCTGATACAAGGGAAGTGCGAAAGTTGCGCACTAATCAAAGATTCTCTACTCATCGCCCTAACCGATGACGACACGGACTGGAGGAAGCCACTACTTGATTTCCTCACCCAGGGCACCGTACCCGAGTCAAGAAAAGAAGCCGAAAAATTGAGAAGGAAAGCGTCTCGATACGTGGTACAGGAAAACCTGCTTTGGCGAAGAGGTCACGAGGGCAACTTGCTGCGATGTCTAGACGGCAGAGAAGCACAAGAAGTCATGGACCTTTCTCATCAGGTGGAACACCAAGGAGGTGCGAAATTATGCAGGCAGCTCCTCTCAATCGGGTATTTCTGGCCCACGATGGAGGTCGATTGCCGCACCAAAGTACGACGCTGCCAGGAATGCCAATTCAAAGGGAAACTAGTGCACGCTCCCGCCGTGGATCTACATGCACTAGGGACGCCATGGCCGTTTCACACATGGGCTCTGGACTTCATCGGTCCCATCCGACCGACGTCGCACGGGAATCATTTCATTCTCACCGCAACTGAGCTGTTCACCAAGTGGGTGGAAGCAATACCACTAAAGACGGCAAATGCGCTGGCTGTGGTCAATTTCATCCAGGAAAGCATCATATGCAGGTTCGGAATCCCAAACACCATTCTTTCAGATAACGGTACTCCTTTTGTTAATCGCCAGGTAGCTGCGAAATTAGCGGAGTACAATATCAGGCAGATATGTTCTACCCCTTATTACCCAAAGGGAAACGGACAAGCCGAAGCGACTAACAAAACGCTGTTGAGAATTTTGAGCAAGATGGTCGCAGATGACCACAAGAAGTGGGCCGACTCTCTAAGCATAGCTCTGTGGGCTTACCGAACTTCTCCAAGGACACCCACAGGGGCCTCACCATTTCTACTATGTTATGGAGCCGAAGCTGTAGTACCTGCGGAGGTTAGAGTCAATTCGGCAAGGCTGGCCTTCCATGCACTCTATGAAAATCAACGCGATCACGACTTAGTCTTGCTGGAGGAAAAGCGAGAACAAGCCAAGAGAACCAACAAGCGGTACCAGGAAAGAATCGCTCGCGCCTACAATAAGACGGTCCAGCGAAGAGATTTCGCAGTCGGAGACTTGGTCTTGCGCGCATCTGATCACTGTATGCGAGAAGCGACTCACCCGAAGTTCGCAGCCAATTGGGAAGGACCCTTCGAAGTCACGGAAGTCTTTGACAGTGGATACTGCAGCATACGGAGGTTGCACGGCACAACCTCTACTCCGAGTTCAGTCAACATGCGCTGGATTAAGAAGTACTACCCCTTACTTCTCTCATTTCATACGTTTTATTATAACGTTGCTTAATGTCTCATGTGGCTACGACTTACGCAATCTCCTCTCCCATATGAGAGGATTGTAATCCCATCTCTCCCATATGAGAGCATTATATAAAGAAAATTCTCCCAAATGAGAAACCTCATATTTCTGTGTGTCGATTTTACTTTATTTCAGTTTGTTATTACTGTTAACAATGGTTTATTCGCCGCAATAGCAATCTGTACAGCTGCGGTCTTTATCGAGCGTCATCTAAGCCTATCTCTCATGATAGCAGCAAATGCGAAACGCGGTCTTTATCGAGCGTCATCTAAGCCTATCTCTCATGATAGCAGCAAATGCGAAATACGGTCTTGATCGATCGTCACCTAAGCCTATTTCTTACGATAGCAGCCTATGCGATCTTAACTGATCATCCAAAGCCTATCTCCTACGATAGCAGCCTATGCGATCTTAACTGATCATCCAAAGAATATCTCCTACGATAGCAGCCTATGCGATCTTAACTGATCATCTAAGCCTATCTCTTACGATAGCAGCCAATGCGATCTTAACTGATCATCTAAGCCTATCTCTTACGATAGCAGCCTATGCGATCTTAATTGATCATTTAAAGCCTATCTCTTACGGTAGCAATCTATGCAAATGCGATCTTAATTGATCATTTAAAGCCTATCTCTTACGGTAGCAATCTATGCAAATGCGATCTTAATTGATCATTTAAAGCCTATCTCCTACGATAGCAGCCTGTGCAAATGCGATCTTAATTGATCACTTAAAGCCTATCTCTTACGATAGCAGCCTGTGCAAATGCGATCTTAATTGATCATATAAGACTATCTCTTACGATAGCAGCCTGTTTAAAGACGATCCCGATCGATCTTCTAATAAAGCCTATCTGCAACGATAGCAACTCGCACAATTTAACGATCTCAATTGATCTACTAAAGACTATCTGCCACGATAGCAACTTGCAACATTGTGAAGATGATCTTAAATGATCCACAAAGGCCAATCATAAGCCCATCTGTCAGGATGGCGCAACTGCGAAAATATGATCTCGAACGATCTAGCGAAGCATCAGCGAATTAATATATCGCAAATGCGCAACCATTACATAGCATTATGCAAGGCGAAATATGCCGAAACGCATGCGAAATTGTATTTTGTTGTAAAGAGACAGCAGATAATACAAAAGGCTATTTATCATTACGAGTCAAATGACTTACAATTTATCTGTCTAGATAGCAGCTTACAAGCGAAAAGCTCGAATCTAACTACGCAGCCAACATGGCTTACAATACATTCGAAAAGTGGCTGACAAGCCAGAAACACACTACGGGAATTCCGACTAGAAAAGGATGAACCCACCGGTTTCAACACCGGCTACGCAACGCGCAGATCTGCGGGTGAACATCTGTAGCAGGAGGGATCTTGCTCTAAAAGAGCCACATGAAGCCATACGCTCAAGATCCCAGTATTCGACAAGACCGTTGTCAGATCTGCACCCCATAACATTTGCCCAAGGAACCACCGGTTCCGGCGATCCACAGACAAGCAGAAGCTCCAAAGGGCAAGGGCTCCTTGTAGACGGGGATGAACGCGACAGTTCGCCACCCCGAGCTCACAAACGAAAAGGCGATGGATTCTTCTCCAGGGATGCTAAAGAAGAATTCCGCCGTTCATTACGAGACGGTAGCACGGTCACTTCGGCGCTGCACCTCACCACGAGGCGGCCGGAAACATGACCTGCACACATAATACACGAAGAAATTTCTTCGAACACACATGAGATATTATCTGCATCTTCTTTATGATGGTTATAAAGAGCAATAAGCCTCATAAAGTGGATCTTGGAAACTATTTCTACAGCACAAAGCGCAAACTCAGGATTCACAACTTGAAGTTGCCATGAATCAACGAAAAATAAGCGTTGAAGCCAGCAGTCGTAAGGACTCACGGCAAAGCACATTTTTGGGATGAAGAACCCAAATAGCAAGGGCAGGGTTTATATAGACCCTGTACAGACTCTTCGGTTGCCAAAGATGAGTCAGCAGAATTCAAAAAGAGGGTAAGTTCAATCACTTACGCCTTGAAAAGCGGTAACAATCAATTACCCTACTAAAGGCTACGACGATTCAGTTGCGTATCCTAATAAATGACGGATAGTCATGATTAGGATGGACTTCCCAACGAAATCGTGCTTATCTGCCGAGAAATTAGCGCGAAAATCAAGCAGAGTATCAATTGCTGATGTCATAATTGGATATGCACAGAAATATCCAATCAAATCCTGGAAAAGGGCAAAACGGGAAAATTCATTGTTGTTGTTAAAAAAGGGGGGAGAAACCCTAGCAACATTACATTAATGTTTCAAACATTACATTAATGTTCCAGCTATTTTCTTGCTATTTTTTTCAAAATTCGAAAATCAAAGCAAATTCTTGATCAAGGAGTCTTGGGGCTCGAACTGCTCGCTCAGCTTCTCCACTTGTTCCACTTCTTGCTTCAATAGCTCGCACCTGGCATTCATCTCATGATAGAGCTTCAGAGCTTCATCGACTTTTAGCTTTTGCTGCTCCACTTTCTGCTTCTCAGCTGCGAGATTCTGGTGGCCGAGCTTCAAAGTTACGGCTGCGCGAATCAGCGTGACTCTGTTCATAAGAAACTTGAAGCCCATTCTGCCTTGGACTTTGGTCACGAGATTTTGGCACATGCCGCATAGCAATTCAGCACTCTGGACCGAAATGGTCGCAGGCGTAGCCGCAGATAGCTGCTCCAAGATCCAGATGGCTTCAGTAAGAAACAGCCTCCTGTCGAAAGGCCCTATCTCCAGAGATCTCACAAACGACTGCGGGTAGGTCAGACGCATTCGAACCACCCAGACTACATCGGTTTGCTTCAAACCTGAGGAGACGTCAAAAATAAGTTATGATGTCAAAACTCGCAAGCGAATAATGTGACGTGCAAACAGTAAAGCTCTACTTACCAGTTCCTTCCAGAATCTCATGAAGAGAAGGAATGCGGGCTGCCGGGTTGTTCGAAGATTGCCCTCGCTCCATAGCTCTCCTATCAGCTGCGAGCTCCAATCTCTCGTAGTCAGGAGGAAGAGTGTAGGCCGCACCAGCTGCGACTGCATTCTCAACCTGCGAGCCCCAAATGCTCCACGCAGGAATAGGTGCCTCTGGCTCAGTCATCGCCGGAGGCGAAGGGACAGCCGAAGTCGCTTGGCGAAGGACGCTCTCAGATGCGAGAACATTAGCAGCACTTGTCCTTACTTCCTCAGCACTAGCATGGACATCTTCATCCATCAGCACAGTATCAGCTCCAGCATCGTCGGAAAGTTCGATGATGTCCTCGAGAGGCTCACCCGCATGGTCAGCAGCTGCGACGGGCTTCTCGGTATGGGAGCTCGGAATTGGAATATAGGACGCAGAAGGCTGACTTCTCTGCTCCAGCTCAGGTTCCTCAGCATGACCTGCGACATTAAATGCGATGATATGAGGTAACTTGCGCTATAAGTTATTTTGCTATCTTTACTAAAGCTAAGAGTAAGCACCTCCACGCGAAGGTGGGACTGAGGTATCCTCATCATACACTAAGGACGTGGAACCATGCCCTATCAGTGTGTCCTCACTAAGCAAGTCTTTAAGAGAAGCGTGACCTGGGATGCGAATAAACCAGTCATGATTCTGACTCAAGTTGCTAAAGCCTAGTACGTGTGTATCACTCAAATAATTACCTGAGGGTTCTCCGCATTTGCCTACTAACCAACGGCGAATGTCAGCCTTTGACACACCATGCTTTAACGCACCCACAATAACATCTCTATAAGTTACTGCGAGATTGAAGATCTCACCTTTATCGCCACCTGCGATCTCTTCGAAGTCTGCTTGGACTTGCTCCAAGGCCGCTGCATCCTCTCCGGGAACCTCATCTTCCTCCTCCGCATGAGGAGCCACTTCTTCGGGAAGCTCGTCTTCCTCGCCAACTGGACGCACTAAGTCGTCAACATGCTGCTCTTCGAGGCTCCATTGTTTCACACGCTCGAGCTCCTCTTCCTCTCGCCGTCTTCTTCTTTCAGCAGCCTCCGCGGCTGTCTTTCGGGACTCAGCAAGAACGTCCTCGCTTATGGGATCATCTGGAATGCCAGAATGGGCATCTCTCTTTTGTCTCTTGGCCACAAGGCCACCAATGGTTTCATCATCATCATCTGCGAATACACCATTGGTTTAAAGAAAAGAAGTGCAACGAAGTTACGATAATGGGAAAGGAAATGTGACGGAGGTACCTCCTGATTCTTCCTCATGCATCACAACTGTTACTTCTTCTTCATCACTTGCTTGGGGCTCCTGCCTCTCTTCCTCTTCCTCTTGATTGAATGGAACGAAAGTCTCAACTGCGAGATCTTTCCGCACTTTGCTGGGCATGCGACCTTTGCCTTTGTCCTTGATAGAAAGGGACCTCACTGGAGGAGAAGCTGGGGCATTCCTAGGGGAAGAAATCGTAATTCCCTTTTGCCTAGGTTTCTTCACTCTTGGCGCCGCAGCCGCTGGAGGAGACGGGTCATCTCCAGAAGGAGACGGAACCGGAGGATTGTCTATCAGCGAGTCAGCAAAAGCATTCATGACTGCGCGAATCTTTGTTTCGAGCTCAGGTTCCATCCTCCACGCTAGCCGGAACGACTGCCTTTGTCTTCTGGTGGCAACAATGGCGTTAACCAATGACTTGGAGCGGTCACCAGATGCGAATCGCCGCACATGACACTGCAACCGTACAGAATAAAGATGTCAGCATAAGGAAATCAAGAAGCTTAATGCACGCGAAGAAATCGCTTACCTCAGCAAATGCCTTGCTATATCTGACGACATGCGTATCGCCCTTCTTAATTGCGGCGACTTGCTCCTTCAGAATGACATCAGGGCACAAATGGTTCTCACGATCCCACAGTGAGTAGCAACCATACTCAGATTCGCTCAGACTACAAGTGGGGCGAAACGGAAAAGAGTTTCTTTTGATCAAGGGAGATCTACCTGGCTGCGCGGCCGACTCTGTCTCAATCCTCGTTTGCTGGGCAACCCAGTATGCAAGCCAGTTCTGGGAACAACCACCCTCGCGGGTTCCCGCAGGCTGGTCAAAAGGAAGATTGTTCATGAAAACTGTCTTGCACTCCTTTGTTAGCAAGCGCTTGTATCATCCTCTGACAATGGACTGGGGCCAGATTGATGGGGCCACCGCATCAAAACCAAACTGAGGAGAAACTCGAGTGGGGTCAACGTCCACGGTAAGCTTTTCATACCTCGGCGCGAGCTCACGAATATGCTCTGCAAGGGCAGGAAGGGAACCTCGCAGACACCAGAAAAAGAACTCGCGGTAGCGCTCATGGAAATGAGGTCCCCCTTCAAAGAGAAGCCCTTCTGAAAAGACCATGCCTTTAGAGGGGTACAGCTTTGGAAACCACCGCACATTCTCAATGCGCGTGGCATAGGGCCTGGCGGTAAACTCCTTCCGTTTGTCGCATATCAAACTCCAAACGCACTTGGTGTTGCCTGTTCCGAACCATCTCGCAGCTCTTCCGCTGTTGCGCGCTTCTGTCTCGCCTGGGGGACACCACTTGTCAAGTTGGAGAGCAGTTGGAGCATAAGACGGCCAGCGCTCGAAAACCCACATTGTCAAAAAGGAAATATTGACAAAAGTCAGTACATCGAGGCGGCCACGCGACTCCCTCATAGCCAGAACCAGCTGATCAAGCCTATAGTACAGCGTGCCCAAGACCAAGGGTCCGAGTGCGACTCTCTGGCCAAGAGCGAGCCTCACAGCAAGTGGCAACACATGGTAGAAGACTCCGTTGTGGGGGTGACCATCAATCAAGTACCTCGACAGCCAGGCACAGAGAAAAGCACAAAGGGTCAAGTGATAACCCTTGCCCTCTACGTAATTCTCGGCCTCCGGATCTTCACTTAGAAGTTTCTTAGTAATGCTGCTGTTCGCATAGGCTCGAAAGAAGTACTGCAACCATTTGTTCCAGGTATTCTTCGCGGATGTATCAACCAGCTGCCAGTTCGAAAGAGGCTTTGTAGTGGTCCACCGAGTGGAGATTTTCTTCACCTCTGCTAGGCATTCCTCCATCTGCGTGTACAAGGCAATCTCCCCAGATGTCCTCAAGGGACTCAGTGGGTCCACCTCGCCCATGGGGGAAAGCTCGTACAGCATTTGAACGTCCTCGAGTGTGGGGGCAGCCTCGAATTCAGCAAAATGGAACGTGTGAGTCGCAGGCGAGTAACGGGACAGAAGGTCTAGAAGCATGGATTGATCCAGCTTCACGGCAGCACCCTTCATAGCACGGATAGCAAAGTATACGCCGGCTTCATCAAGAGTCGCGGCGTGATGATCCAACACGTGATCGATCCACTCATCCATATAGTCCAATTTCTGGACGAACGCCTGGGTAGAAATCGCAGTATATGGGAAGTGCCCGTTTTCGATTCCCAATCGAACCACATCCTCGGAACCAACCAACTCGAGTAAGGCTGAGTTAACTGGGCGAGTCAGCGTCAGCAATCGCTCAACTGGGACAGGATCAGGCATCCTCTTTGCCTTTACCCTCGCATGGTAGAAATCTTTGCCGCCTAAAAAGGGGGCTTTTCGCCACAAGGCCTGTGGAAGGTCGGGCATCTCTTCATCTTCCTTGACGGGTCTGGTTACTCTTGTCTTGGCCATTCCTGCGGAAAAGTAAGAAAAAGGGGGGGAGAAATACCACACTTCAGTTTGAATTTTGAAATTCAAGATCTATGCAAAGGAAGACGAACAGTTCTGGTATCGATTTCAGAAATTGGGGAGTTGCAAGATCTCGTATCGTTGAAGGATTAAGACAAAGCGGGTTCAAAGATCAAAGCCTCTTCACAAATTTCATGGGTTTACAGATTCAACGCAGTTCAAGGCAAACACTGGTATCTTAAATCAAAAGTAAACGAGGCCAACCTTATTTTCTTGAAGCCTGCTTGGATATGCACAATTGAAGAATACGATTTGCAGTTCTGAACTGGTGATTGATTATCTGGATCTGCTCTCGAAGATCTCCGGGTACCATTCACTTTAAGAGAAAGAAGTGATGCTTTGCAATAATGGGGGATACAAGGTATTTATCCAAAACAATGAAGGGTTGCGTCCTTTCGGTAGTCGAATCGCAACCGTCACCGTCGAATCGCGCAATCACAGGACAAGCTGACGTCACGCCTAAAACCCTAAAGGTCAGACGGCACGACTCTAGGGGTTTTAGGTCATAATGACACGCACGGGGGCTGAACTTACCCGTATTTGAATTGGTTCGTGGCGGCGACGCGTATGTTGATTTCCGAGCATGGAAGTCTATACAGCTATGAGTCTTCACGCGCAGAAAGGGGGCTAATGTAGATACTGCTTTCTGAGCTGACAGATCTTGGCCACGTGGCAGCCATCCAGCACACCATATTGTGCTCCACACACACTGGATCACCAGCCGAGCTGATCCATGTGGGGGCTGCGAGACAGAGCCCTCGCATACCACTGCACGGGACTTGTAGGGACTTTGTGGTTTGGAGGCTAGAGTAAGCCCTGTCGCGTGCGAGCCAAGCCCGCACGCGACCTTTAGTAATTGTTTTGAGAGATTTATGGCACGAGCTCCATAAACCCGGTCAATCCGGTCAAACCCGGTCAACCTCGTAACGGTTCCGGTATTCGCGCACCACGTGCTGTAACGGTCCCTATATACTCGGACGAACGTGCCGTTATGGTTAAGCTAATTAAGCCGCCATCAATGGGCGCATTAACCACACTACAACGGTCATGTTCTTCAGTATATATAGATCGTCCACCTTTCCATACAAAGGAGAACACACTGCCATACGCGGAAGCTCTGCCAAACCTCTGTCTCTCTCTCAGACATTGCTACTGCCTTACTCTCTCCCTACACACAACCCCACTCTTCCTGTGCGATCCTTGATCCACTACATACGGTGTACACGGAGGTCTCCCCGCCGGAATCTCTTGTGCACACCTATGCACTGTGATTTATAAAATTCTTTCTAAAACCCTTGCTAATAGGCTGGCTAAAGTTCTCAAGAGCTTAATCTCCGATACTCAGAGTGCTTTTATTGAAGAGAGAGCCAATAACAGATAACATCCTTATTGCTCATGAGATGCTCCATGGTATTAAGAATAGAAGAAGTGGGAAAGATGGCTGGCTTGCTGTTAAATTGGATATGATGAAGGCCTTTGACATGGTGAGCTAGAATTACTTGGAGATGGTCATGACTAGAATGGGCTTTCACAAGAGATGGATTACCTGGATCATGTCTTGTGTAAGGTCAGTGAGCTTTAGACTCATCATCAATGGTGAACTCAGTGGTTTCATCTCTCCTTCTAGAGGTATAAGGCAGGGGGACCCTCTTTCCCCCTACCTCTTTGTTTTGTGTGCAGAAGGACTATCAGCTACTATTAATTACTTTGAAGAGAAGAGATGGCTCAGTGGTGAAATTGCCCAGCTGTGAGTCATTTATTAGTTGCGGATGACTCAATACTTTTTTGCAAGGCTACCATGCATGAATGTAGTGCTCTTAATCTAATCCTAAAATGGTATGAAGGTGCTTCAGGCCAAACTGTTAACAGGGATAAATCCCAGTGCTTCTTCAGTCCTAATACTAGCCCTCTTCTTAAGAAGGCAATTCAACAATTTCTGGGAATCTCCAAAGATTTCAAGGACAGCTCTTATTTGGGTCTCCCCTCTCTGTTTGGCAGATCTAAAACTCACACTCTCAATTTTGTTTATGACAAGATTGAGAGGAGACTTGAAGGTTGGATGAATATGTATCTTAGTCAAGGGGGAAGAGAAACATTGATCAAGTCAGTTCTAGCTGCACTCCCCAATTTTGCCATGTCATGCTTCTTATTTCTTAAACATCTTTGTGACAAAATCTCATCTCTTATGGCCAGCTTTTGGTGGGGAAGAAAAGAAAAGAATCAGAAAAAGATTCATTGGAAAGCGTGGGATAAGCTTTGTGATAGCAAGAAGGAAGGAGGCCTTGGTTTCAAGGACATTCATTCTTTCAATTTAGCCATATTATCAAAGCAAGCTTGGAAGCTATCTACTGATGATAAAACTTTCTTCAAGAGATTCTTTAAAGGAAGATACTATCCAAATTGCTCATTTTGGCAAGCTCCTATACCAAACAACAGCTCATGGGCCTGGAGGAGTATCACTGAAGGTAGAAACATCATTAGAAAGGGCTGGAGATGGAATGTTATGAATGGAAAGAGCATAAAAATTTGGAGCCACCCTTGGCTTCCTAGAAAAGGGGATTTTAGAGTAAGTTCTGGCAAGCTTCCTGGATGTAGCATTAAGTATGTCTCTGAGCTTATTTGTCATGATACCAGGTCTTGGAATGAGGATATAGTCAGGGGAATTTTATGTGAAGAAGAGGCTTCCCTAATTATGTTTATTCCAATTGGTAACCCATCTAGTAAAGATACAAGGATCTGGCACTACACAAAGAATGGGAATTTTACTGTTAACTCTGCCTACTTGCTTGTCAGGCAACTCAAGAGTGGATCAGATGTGCTGCTTGATGACAATGTAGCTTCCACAAGTGTTGCTCCTTATCAATTTTGGAGGAAATTATGGATTACATGTTTACCACCAAAAATTAAAATCTTTTGGTGGAAAGTTCTTTACAATAACCTCCCTACAGGTGCTGCTCTCACTCATAGGGGTTGCAGTGTGGATCTTATTTGCAGTAGATGTGGTGAGGATTCTGAATATGTGTTTCATCTTTTTAAGTCTTGTCCTTTTTCATCACAAGTGTGGATGCTTTCTCCTCTAAGATTCATTGCTGAAATGCCCTCTAATCTCAATATTGTCAATTGGTGGCTGGAAGTGAATGACAAGTTTGAAGAAGCTGAAAATAGATTTCATGCCAGAGGCCTCTTTGTCTCCATTTGCTGGGAAATTTGGCTTGCCAGATGTGATTGGCTTTTCAACAAGGTCTTCTGGAAACCACATCGCATTGTCTCAAGGGCCATCACCAAATACTATGAGTATTCTGATGCAAACTCAAACACTCACTGTTCCCCTCCATCCCAAACTCTTTCCACTACTTGGTCTACTGATAAAGATTTCTTAATCTACACTGATGCTTCTGTGAGGATAAGGTTGATGAAGGGTAGCATTGTAGCAGTGGTTATGAATAAAGATGGCATTATTCTGGAAAGGAAGTCCAAAATGTTTGATCATATCACATGTGTGGAGGTTCTGGAAGCTATGGCAGTTAGAGATGCTTTGTTTCTGGCTCTTGACATGAAGCTTCTCAGCCTTTGCATTCTCTCTGACTGTCAAACTGTGGTATCCTCTCTTTCTAATGAGCACCATCAGGGCAGTTCTGCTATTGAAGCTATCATTGATGATTGTTGGCAGCTTTCCTCTTGTTTCAACTCTGTTTCTTTTATTTTTGTTCCTAGAGTTCACAATCAGATTGCTCACTGTCTTGCAAATGCAGTGTTTGAGCTCTGAATGTTTGACTTTTATGGATGTTGTATCCTTTTCTTGGCTGTGATAGCCTCTCTTGATTAATGAAATACTACAGTTTGGTCAAAAAAAATTAATTATAGAAATAGAGGTGATCATTACACCTCAACTATCTTTGTGGAAAACGCACGTGTAAATATGAGATAATTAATTATTTAGTAAAAGAGTTAAAATTATCTAGAGCGAACAATGCGCCCAGAGGCGGAGCCACGAATTATCAAAGCGGTGGGGTACAATTTTATATTTATATAATGGTAGGGTATTTTTACAATTTTACATGGGACAGTATTGAATATTTCTGTTAAAAATAAGGGTGTTGGTACTTATTTTTCTGGAATTATGGTGGGACACGTGCCACACCGTGTCGCACTCTAGCTCCGCCCATGGATGCGTCCATCGTTCACTATACTATTAAAACTGAAAGAAATGAAGGAAATGAAGTGATCTGTATCATACCTGTATAATTACTGTAGTTTGTGATTAGTGATTAAGACAAGATCATGGCAAGCTCCAGTGAGGTCCAAAACTCATTATTTCACATTCACATGCTCGTGTGTGTGATTAATATTAATATTGTGGTTGACTCTCTTGAGCTAACTTGGCCAGTGTTTGTGATTATTGTACTTGTTTTTGGACTATTATGCTAATAATGCCAAAAAAACCCATATGCTCATCATATAAACGTTAGACCTTCCTACTTTTAATCAGTTGGGGGTACATTTCTTAGCAATAATCACTCAATAATTTTGGATTCCACGGATGAAATTGAGTGTTGTAAAAGGGAGTGTGTAAACCCAATCGCTTTTGACATTTCACATTTCACCGTGAGTGAGGTTAAAATCACCCGAGAACATTGAAATTGCTCATTCAAATAATATACTTCCTATGTTTCTTCAGCTTCTTCTTATTTTGACTTTTATTACTAACGTCACTTTGACTTGATAATTTGATTGTCAAAACCGTGTAACAATTTGAAATCTTTTCATGGTGTTGTAGTAAATCTCTACACCATGAAAACATTATCAAAAATTCCACTGTATCTCTATATAAACCACAAAGTTAAAGTGACATGGTTATAAATGAAAAAAGTCAAACATAAAGAAGATGAATACACGGAGGAAGTAACATAATAGTAAGGGTCAAAGGAATTTCACCCTCTCAAGTTAAAGTGACATGATTATGAGTGAAAAAAGTCAAACACAAAGAAGATGAATACACGGAAGAAGTAACATAATAGTAAAGGTCAAAGAAATTTCACCCTCTCAAGTTTGATACAAAGGCACTTTACCCCTTCTGTTTTGGGAAGAACACTTTTCACTCCTTTAGTGTGCCATATCTTAGGGTAACTACGCTCCCTCACTGTGACGTTATTAGTATGGAGTACGGTCCATCATGTTAAAGCATAATAATTGTAGTACTTCGCTAGCAATTTGTAATTACCAGAAAGGTTTAGGGTCAAGCTGTAAAAATTGAAAGCTAGGTCGTTAGCTTCAGTAAATAACCAAAAATTATTTTTTCCCTCCTACAGTTTGTTCATATTCTTCCCCTTTTCTCCAAGACCTTAGTTTCTCTACACACTACTGATAATAGTTTTTGGGACAAATTAACCATTTCAGAGTATAGAATAACGCAACAAGGGGGTGAGTTGTTTTGAAGTTTGGCACAGTGAAAGGATGAAAGTGTCATTTATCATACTGGAAGGGTTGAAAGTATTTGTGTCGAACCCCAGGGGTGAAAGTGTATGTTACCTATAGTTAGGGGGTGAGCTACTTGAGGATAAGGGGTGACAATGACTTTTTAAAAACTCCACAAACACCCCTCTAATTATATCTATTTTACACTATGACATTTTAGAAAATACATAAATATCTGGCGGGAATTAAAAATTTCTGTCACATCCTTAATTTTGCCCCGACTTGTTCCATTTCCTGATTCCGCCACTTCCTATACTAATACACATGAATGGGTATGATAGGTGTTGACTCTGTCTTAACAAGTAGGTGAGTTCTCGACTTCTTTGATAGACATTGGCATGTGAAGCTTAAATGCCTATCCAACTACCTCAATGACCTAGTTCACTACTCCATTACCAAACATGTTCTTGGGTTCATTTTCCTAATCTCTGGTTAGATATCTTTTCAGAAAGTTGAAAAGAAAATAAAATAGCATGTTCTTTTCCATGAAAATTAAACACATTCTTCATGTATAATAATAATAATAATAACACAAACGCCACCGAACAGAAACAGATACACTTAAGAAAATCAAATGCCCTCAATTAATCACTTGATGATCAATTTCAACAACCAGTAATCAAAATCAATGTGCCAATTATTGAAATTTGCACGGCTAGAACGTCTGTTAATTGCTAATCTGAGCATTCAGCAATGAGATTTTGTTGACAAATTAGAAAGATTTGATTTGACTTCACAAATAATTAAGCACTTGATTATCAATTCCAACAACCAATAATCAAATTCATTGTTTGGTTGAATGTCCGTCACTCCGTCCTCTCCGAGAAACTTTTTGGTGCTCTAAAAGAGCACCACGCTGGTACTCCATTCCTTAAAGAATTTGACACGTATCGTGTAGGAAATTGTGCGTGTATATCGGAATTAATAGCCTGGATTCTGAGTCTTGCGGATCACTTTCAGATTAGAGTATTTCGGTGGTATACACATAATTAATAACCGGATAAAACGGAGATTCAAGAACGAATATGAGTGCTATGGATATCCTCTGTGATTCTTCATTCGACCAAAACGCTGACTTAAAAGAAGGGAACAAGGCGGTTAATCGTGACGGTTATAACCGCCAGATTTCAGTCCATTATTTTCCAACGAAATAAAATCGGAGACGTTTTTTGTGAAGCAACAAATGTCCGAAATCCAATTTTTTTACCATGGGCGTTGCCCCTTTGACCCCACCGGGGGCGCTGCCCCCGGATCCCCCGCAGTCGTCCGGGAGTTCGTTGTCAAAGGCATTAGTATAGTCGTGTACACGCTTGTACTCCACACCTCCTAACGTGTACAATGTGTACGCCAATGTCTATTTTGGTCGTAAGTAAATCCAATTACACAAAATGACCGATGACACTAAAATCACCAACATATCGTGTCTGACTGGTGAAATTTGACTCACCGAATACCTGTAACTCCATATAACGTGAACTTACCAATTGAAAAGTCCGGATTTTGAATTCCTGACCAACAATGAACGATCGCGTGGCCTTCACCTCGTTCTTCACCTTGTTCGACTGTTTGGATGTATATCAGATTCAACAAGGGAACAACCTTGTTCATGCTTTAGTTCACTTTAAGCAAGGGTTTATGATTCAGTTCTGTATCTTTCCTACACTCTCTGATAGAAGGGTTTTACAAATTGGGAATTTTATTGTTGTTTCAGTTGAAAGTTGAGAATTTTCATCTGTTAGGGTGTTACTAATTTAAATGGATAAAAGACACTTTCACCTAGTTTTATTGAAGGACACTTTCACTCAAGGGCGGAGCTAGAATGCGGCATGGTAAGGCGTGTGCCGCACCCTAATTTCCGAAATTTACACTATTACCCTTACATTTTATATCATTTATCAATTGTACTCCAGGTAAATTATGAAAATGCTCTACTTTTTTAAAAAATGTACAATTGTGTCCAAGTACTTAGTATTTCCTAGCTCCG
Source organism: Linanthus parryae (assembly GCA_023055425.1). NCBI lineage: Eukaryota > Viridiplantae > Streptophyta > Magnoliopsida > Ericales > Polemoniaceae > Linanthus > Linanthus parryae. The sequence goes on from JALGPY010000009.1 coordinate 45,716,976, forward strand.
CCCCTGCTTTCACTTCTCTCAAGAAAAAAGGACACTTTCACCCTCTCGAGTTTCGAAAAGGACACTCTCACCCATTCAGTGTGCCGAACTTCAAGTAATTTATACTTTATGACTGGGAATTCCTTATTCGGGGAGCGCGGTTTGTTACTGAAAATAAATTTAGAGACAAATTTGACACCCATATCACTCAAAAAGTCTAATATGTCATCGGGTAATGCATATAATTATTTATACTGACAGTTTCCAATCCCAGACAAATATAGGATGCAAGTTAATTGGAGTTTGGTACAGTGAAGGGGTGAAAGTGTCCTTTTAGAAACTAGAGTGTGTGGAAGTGTCTTTTACCAATTTAAATACGTAATTTTAGTAAGAACTAGTAAATTACCGCATATTACATTTTTTTTAAATTCTTTTTGAATGATTTGAACTTAGTATTTTTTTCCACCCCCATATTCCATATTTTATGTTCCCATTTTTTTATTTTTTTTTGTAAGGTGAACATTTCATTAACTTAAGAGGTGTTACAATTGCCCTGTGATCCTTTTTAATGTCAACAATCAGCGTTCTGATTTTATAATAAGTCGCTTCATTTCGGATGTTAAGAACCGTTTGAAATGAGTCGGTTAAAATGTCAATATCTTTGTATCCATATGATAACATCCATTTAAGAGCTTTGGAGATCCCGTAAGTTTCCGCTTGTACAACCGAATATGTTCTGAATTTAATAAAATCATCCTCTGTCGTTTGATGGATTCGCATCCAAGCCGCGGTGGCCGAAAAGTTGGATAACAGGACGCATCAATCATAAAAGAGGAGGCAGAACTTCTGTTGGAACCCATCGACCATTGTTTCCCCTGATTCGTGATATTTGTGGAAAGTTGGATACAGGGCCGGCCCTCCCTTTAGTTAGATGAAGCAATTGCTTTGGGCCCCCATGTCAACTAGGTCCCCATAGGGTTATTAAAGTTGAGAGTATTTTAGTAATTTTCTAAATAATATGTTAATATAGTATACTAATTTCCCAATGTCAACAGAGTTGTTCTCTTTACCAAAGCTGCATGATTGATTCTGCGGAAAACTCGAGAAACAGAGAGACGCGGTAGGAAGAGAGAGACTGAGGGAAAGACGGATCGTCCGCGCACAAATCAAGAGCAACGTTCAACTTTTTTCGATAGATCACAGACCGACATCGCCTAAAGCCTTATCTCGGTCTCAATTCTCAATTACTCTCTTTGGGTCTTCCTCTATCACTTCTTCAGTTCTCTTCTTTGAGTCTTTGTTTGGTCCTCCAGCAGTTGGGTACAAGGTTTGTTTAATTGGGATTTGGGAATGGTGGTGCAAGTATTGGGTAATAGATTATTCATCTATTCATACGATTTTTCAGTTTTTCTTATATAGATTTTTGCCTTATATTCTTATTCTAACCCTAACATGATCGGGTATTTGGGTTTTCTGATTTTCCCCTTTTGCAGGAGACCCATTTAGTTGAATTTCAAGTGTGAAATCCATTATATAGATCAAAAGATTTACTCTGCCCGGTTGAAGTCAGGCCTATGAATGATTGTATGTCCTAATCATCTTCTCTTCACCATTGTAATTTTTCTTTTGTTCCTAGATTCTATAATCAGTTTGCTCTTTCTCTAGCAAATTCTGCATTTGAGCTTCTTTGACTTGTTCTCTGTTGAAGGGATAGTTATGGGTTTTAATGAAATATGAAGTTTGTTTGAATTGCATTTTCCAAATTATGCTTGATAAGGGAATGTTTGTATTGTGATTTGGTTTAATATTTTTTTATGCTCCATAAGGGCCCCTAGTTCAACTCCTGCTTTAGGCCCCCGTGAGCCTAGGGCCGGCCCTGGTTGGATATCATGTGTGAAGTTTATGGCTGAACTGAAAGTGTAATCCGTAATCATCTGACCAAGAGCTACAAGTGAAGCTTTAGAATTAATAGAATTATTGTTGTTCATTACCACTTCATTTCGATTTAGGCATATTTTGTCGCAACGTGAGGAGAAAAAATATCCTATCTTCATTAAAATTCAAGGTCAAAAAAAGATCCAATAAAATTGTGGAAAAGAAGGCGACATGCCGGAGGGGATACGGAGAGCCAATTTGGAGCCAAACCAAATATTGCGCGAAGAATCGTAATAGAAGAAACGGTGAAATAAAGTTTCTTCATGAACATGACATCGGGGACAAATCGTAGAAGGAATTGGACAATGCCTCCTTTGGAGAGTAGTGAGTACGGGAATTGCATTTGAGAACAGTTTCCAAAAGAACAACGTTATTTTTTATGGTAATTTGAGGTGTCGAACAGATTTCCATAAATTCAGAGATGATGCATGCATGTACGGTGTTGAAGTATCATTAGTGCATTTGAGAGTAAGGTAGCAGATTTGATGAATACGTACCGTTGGAGTTTGCCGGCCAAATGAGGTAGTCATCTTGATTTGAACTTGGAAGATAGATTGCCAAAATATTTTTTGTTAAACTTAGTCCATAGAATTGATTGAGGAGGTTAATGTTCTACGAATGGTTATGATTGTTGATGAAGTGTCTAACTTTTAGATTCGAATAATATCTTTGGAGATGTTGCGGTAGGACATGGTTTGAGTCTAGAATCCATTTATCCCTGAAAGGGTTAATGGAAGCACCATTCCAACATTCCACTTCATTTCTTGAAGAAGAAGAGACTTTCTCCACATAATACTTTTCCAACCACATGATGCATCTCATGTGGAGTGTGAATGAAGAAATTAGTTTTCACGTCCATATTTTTCTAGAAGTACACGAGCCAAACGAGAATGAGGCTTGTAAAGTATTCAGCTAGCCGTATTAGCTAGAAGGGCTTGATTTTATAGTTGTAAATTTCTATATCCAAGTCCTCCTTCCAAAACAGGTTTGCATAAGAGATCCCACTTTCTCCATATAATACCTTTCTTGCTTCTGTTTAACCATAATAATTGCTTGATAATTGTTTTTAATATTCTGAAGAAAGAAACTGGGGCTTTAAAGACTGACACGATGTTAGTCGGGATGGCAAGCAAAGTCGATTTGATAAAAATACATTTCCCCGCAAATTATAAGGTGTAAAGTTTTCATGGTTGAAGTCTGTTTTTGAATTGAGCTAAAATACCTACAAAGAGCTATTTTTTTCAGTGTGAAGTCCATGATACTTCCCAAATACTTGCCTGGTTTGGGTACAAGGTTGATATTGAGGATAGAACTGAGATGTGATGCATTTGTCTGATTCATGTTGGGACTGACAAAAATGTCATATTTTTGTAAGTTAATTCTCTGGCCCGATTGAGAGGAAAAGATATCAAGACCCCATTTCAGAATCCAGACCCTAGGAAGGTCGAACTTTTGGAAGATATACATATCATCAGGCAAAAACAAGTGATTTACCGGAGGAGAATCTTTGCTAATCTTGATACATGTCATCCCTTTATCTTGGCCAGACAATTTAGGAGACTAGTGAAGACTTCCTGAACTAGAATGAAGATAAAGGGTGATAATGGATCTCCTTGTCGAATTCCAGCTGTTGGGTTAAAATAATCAAAGGAATTTCCATTAATTTTTTGTATGAATCTAGTTCCAAACCGCATCTGTTTGAGACAATCCTGAATAAATGACCAAGAAATTCAATCAAAAAGACTTTATTCATATCCAATTCCATAGAAAGAGTTTTTCGTGCTCTTGTGACCTTTGATGAAGTGAAGAAGCTCGTGCGCCAATAAAATATTATCGGAAATAAAACGTCATTTGATGAAAGTGTTTTGATTTTCCAAAATAAGGTCGGGGAGAACTATTTTGAGCAGATTCGCCAGAACTTTGGATATGATCTTACAAATTGAGTTGCAAAGACTAATCGACCTGAGGTCTGAGGCGGTTAGAGGATTTGAAATTTTGGGGATGAGAACAATAAGTGTCTTGTTGCTTTCTTTTTAATTGTGACCCAAAGACTTATGTTTTACCGCCTGAATGACCTTCAATCCAATAGTTGACCATCTGGTTTGATAAAATTTCATAATAATTTCGTCGAGGCCTGGTGATTTGCTTTTCCCAAACTCAAAGATTGCCAATTAATCTCGCCATCAGTGAAGGAAGCTTCCATATTTTTTTGTCCCTTATTTTCATAAAGACAATGACAGTATTTTTCTTTTTTTTTTTACAATGACAGTATTCAATTATTACTATTTATAATGAGACTAAATATCAATTATTCAATAGTTAAGGGGCTATAATGAAAAGGGAAAGAAAGAAATGATTGATGGAAACTGGAGGTGTCCGGGGTGTGTGGGGGAGGAGAAATTTTTGTTTGCTCTAAGAGCAAATACACGTGGTGCTCTAATCAATACAGCACATGACACGTCAGAAAGAAAGAGAATGAGTGGCAGACAAAAAAAACTGAATTCCTACATGTTACTGACGTGTCCTGTGATGTATTGATTAGAGCACCACGTCATATTTACTCTTGGAGCAAACAATAATTACTCGGGGGAAGACTGAGGAATGGCAGTTATTGTTTGAGTGGAAAAATAGTTTAATCTTCATCATCAAATTTAATAATCATCCAACTGCTCTAAAGAAAACAACATACATGAACAGTAACATTGTTTTGTTGCTCTGATGGTGCTCAGATCGTAGTTTTAAATTTCGTTCCGTTTCAGTCGATTCGTTTCAATCTTAAAACGAAGTATAGCCGGTACTGGTACATATTGAGCTGAAATTCGGTGCGTACCGATGTGTTTCGGTCGATTCCGGATATTTCGGGGTGTTTCGAACGATTTAGCGAATTCGGGTGAAATTCAGTCGGGTCGGTTTGTAATTTAAACAAGTTTTGAAACCTTCATATAAAAATAAAAAAATAAATAAAATAAAAATCATACATCTTCTATATGTTTATGAGTTATTTTATGAGTTATTTTACAAAAAATGAATAAAAGTTGAGATCATTATGAAAACATAAAAACTTTTGAACAATTGTATAATTTACAAAAACTAGTCCGAAACGAATCACCGAAAAATACCGGTACCAAAATACGTCTGATATTTCAAACTATGGCTCAGATTGTACCTTCCACCTAACATTGATTTGTTGCTCAAGCTGGTGCTCAAGTTGTACTACCTTCGTTTTTCTCTCACATCGGTTTGACTTTTATTACTATTAACCGGGTCACTTTGACCTGGTGATTTGGATAGCAAAATCATGTGTATTTTTTTGTAATTTTTTTATAGTGTTGTAGAGTAAAAGATGCTCTATAACACGGGTGAAAAAATTATCAAAAAATCCCATCATTTTGCTATCCCAATCATCCAGTCAAAGTGACTCAGATACAAGTTAAAAAGTCAAACCGGTGTGATAGAGAAGAAAATGAGACAGTACCTTCCACCTAAAATTGATTTGGTTGCTCAAGCTGATGCTCAGATTGTACCTTCCACACCTAACATTGATTTGTTGCTCTGGCTGTAAAATACCCTACACTCATTGCCCTCCTGATCCACTCCTTTGATTTGTTGATTTATATTTCATCTTCCTACAACTCCAACTATCGAAGTGCGAAGCCAGGTACGATTACGAGTTTCTGATACTTAATTCTCTGTTAATTTCTTCTCTAGCTCTCCTGATCTACTCCTTCTACAGTCCTATTACTCAATCCATCATGCTCCATAGGGTTTCAAGTTGCTACTTCAATTTTACCTAGAGTCACGTGATTTATTTTGTCTTGGAACAGATACATGATCTGCCGTGGAAAGCTACTGGGGAAGATGGAGCAATGCTTCACCATTTAAATGATTTTAAGAAATGTCCAACTACTATTCATAGTGTTAGTATTTCGCCTGGTCAACGTTCGATCTGAACGGTTGTATTCCCTTTTAACGTAGAGGGTCACCTTTCTAACACCGTATACGTGTCAGCGTCAGGCATTATTTTCACATGGCAGGATAATAGATTCTTACCATGTGTAAACGTGGAGCTCGTGAACTCCTATGACTCCCGACATCTCGGCTAGGCCCTTCTCTAACTTGGTAGCATCGATGTCTCTCGGGGTTCCCTCCATCAGCAACATTAATCTACAGGGTGCCTATCTCCCCTAGAGCATGGAGATAGGCACCCCGTAGATTTTTGTTGTTGATCGAGGGAACCCCGACAGACACCGATGCTACCAAGTTAGAGTAGGGCCTCACCGAGATGTCTGGAGTCATAGGAGTTCACGAGCTCCACGTTAGGGCGGTTACACATGGTAAGAATCTATTATCTTGCCATGTGAAAATTATGCCTGACGCCGACGCGTACACGGTGTTAGACAGGGTGACCCTCTACGTTAAAAGGGGATACAATATAATTCATGCCAGGGTTCAGATCGAACGTTGATCAGGCGAGATGCTACTATGCTCCAGCGGTAACAGAAGAAGATGTGAAACCACCATCAGGATTGACATCAACTTTTCAGAGTCTCTGCATCCAGAACCAAAACTGTAATCAAAATCTTGTTCGACTTTGTGCCGACTTCAGCTGCTTTCCCCGGTAACTAGTCTCAAAGAAAGCAGTAGAAAACCCTATAAGAAGCAGAGCAAAGAGGAGCGATCTATGTTAACTGTTATGTTAATAGTAGATAATAGACATCTGTCTAACTGGTCTGTGCTAGTACTGCTCCTTGCTCTGAGGACTTATGTTCCCATATAAACTAGAATGTACTACTGTAGTATCCATGATCAAGATTGTGTTGTACTTCTTTGCCAAATATATGGAGTTCTAGCTTTGTCTAAATGAAATTACACGATGACAAGAAAAGGAACTTCTTTACTTTTTAAAAAGGGCTTCAGGGTTTTTTTTTTTTTTTTTTTGGTAAACAGGGCTTCAGGGTTTTCCTTTTCTTTGATCTATATTTATTTTGACGAGCTCGATGTTTTATCTATCCAGCTTGGCTTTTAGTTCATTGTTGTTAATCTACAGGCTAGGTTATCATAACTCAAGTGTTGTGTTATTGTGAAGTAGAAGAAACCCATTATTCGAGAGTTATGCAAAAAGTCTACAAACTTTGGACACAGGTGTAATACAGTGTCATCGCAATCATATCACATATGATATATTTATTTTCAATCGCTAAACATGAACCTGAATTACTAAAATTGACTGTCAAATGGGTGCTAGCTCAGTGGTAGAGCGTTCAAAGTCTCTGCATGAGGTTTTGAGTTCGAACTCGACTATATGACGTAATTCTCAAAAAGAAAAAGCAAAAATTTCAATATTTGTTACTCGTCAATTGATAAGAAAGAGGAGCATGACACTCGAGAACGATCAATGAGATTCCGGCGTCTTCAAGCAACGAGAAGACTTTGAAGCAGAAGAAGAGGCAGGACTAATGAAGAAACCCAAGACCCAGTTTCATATCCGCCCATGAATTTAAACCCTTGGGTAGTGTCAGACAAATCAAGGCCAGATTCACTACACATCCCATGCCCTCATACGAAAGGAACATGTCCGACACATGCCTTGTACCATCCTGTCACATGTCCCATGCCCTTAACCGCAGGAATCATGTCCAGAAACGGGTTGATATGTTCTATAGGCTCATACCTCCGTGTCTTGCGTTCTAAACAAACAATAACAAACATGGAGATAAAGAGGCTCCTAGATAAGTCTATACAGCTCGACAACATTAGACACCCTTGCTCTCAGCAACCATTACAATCGAAGAATCATCTTTTATGTCTAATACTACTACTTTAGAGTGTGGTAATAACCAACAAACATATACAACCAATAAGGTAAGATGAGTTCTAACTGCTGCAAACTACCTACAGAAGCTAACACCAAGGACGAGATTATGTGGGAATAATGCAGACATTTGGGGGTGGTTGTAGCCACCATGCGGGCATCTTTCATTCACTTAAAGAATCATCTTACAAAACCTATAAGGTGTCAGAGAGAGAGAGAGAGAGAGAGAGAGAGAGAGAGAGAGAGAGAGAGAGAGAGAGCAAAACTAGTACTGCCATGCAACTCCTGGTCCTGGTGAACTTGTTCTGGTCTGAGCCTCAGCAAGAGAAACTGCCATTGCCAACATCATTTGTTCCTCGTAGCTATCTGGAACAATAGGTCCAGCACTAGTTTGGTGGAAACAACCATCTGCATCACTTGCATGTTGAGGACCCATTGCAACCACTCCGCTATCGTCGTCTTCTTCTTCATCGTCGTCAACATCATAACTATTCCGACTAGTCCCAGCTTCAGCCACCTGAGACTGGTGATCTACGCCGCCGCCACCCCATTCTTCGTCGTTCCTGATCATTGTCAAACAGCTGTTATCAGGAGATTCCTCAACAAAAGTATCTGATGAAGGATAACTCTGCATTGCTAGCTCCCCAGTATTAGAAAATCTGCTGCTACAGCCAGGAAGCATGTTGAACGATGACATGTGTTGGTTGTAATTGCTGCTGGAGGATTCTCCGCCAGATTGCTGACGCTCAGCTAAAGCAGCAATCGCACAAGCGAGACCGCCGGACGGCGAGGAAGATGATTCAGCCAACGGGGCGATGGCTGGTGATGGTGCATCACACTGGTCTCCTGTCATGTACGGGTCACACGGGCCACAGCCATTCTGGGTTGGGTTTCTATGATTCCCATTTTCCTGCATTATTATTACTCATAAAATGTCAACTCAAATCACCCTGTAAAGAAACCAACCAATCTAAACCACTAGTAAGAAATTCAGACACACACGAACTAACAGAAAGTCTGACCAATCAGTGGCGGAGCCAGGATTTTTGGGAAGAGGGGGCACAATTTTTTTGAAATGTTAGGGGTCTTATGAAATGTATGTATAAGGGCCATTTTAAAGAATATTTCAATATTTTGGACATAATTGGGATTTTTGGGGCACACTTGTAAATAAAAGGGAGGCACAATTGAATAAATCTTTAAAATTTAGGGGTGCAGATGTAATTTTTGAAAATTCTGGGGATGGGGGCAAGTGACCCCCTTGCCCCCGCCCCTGTGACCAATTATGTGTTAGCATTGTGATAGAAGTAGGGGAAATGTACGGATGTTCAATGCACTTTGGAGATTGTTTGAAATGTAGGTTTCTGGCGGTTCTGAACAAGTGGAAGAACCCTCCAGGTGAAATTCTGAAAAAGTGGAAGAACCCTCCTAACGGATTGCGTCGAAATAAGAATTTGTAGTAGTTATGGAGTAATAGTTAGCTGACTAGCAAATTGGAATATTATGGGTGGACAGTAGCCCATGTTTTGAGCCCGCAGAGAGAGGAAGGTTCATAAATTACTAAGGCAAGAGGTAACATCAGTTTGCGATATTACAAGAGTGTTTCACCTATGTATGGATCCTGTATCGAGGCAAATAATAGAAAATAATAATTAAAACTGTGAGGATTAATTCCATGCATTATTCTCACAGCACCAACATCAAGAGTAAGGGCCTTCACCAATCCTAGTTCAGAATTTCCGGTTGGGAAAATGTTTAACTGCAAGACAGAGCAATTTAGGAGTAGCTTCTCTACATGGACTATGGCTTCTCACCATTCATGTATTTTTTTTATTATTTTTACCCAAGATTCAGGAATGGATTAGTAAAAAGGTGAACTGATAAGGACCAAGCCAATTTGTTCTCACCTTCTATATACTTGACTAATACAAAAAGGCATTAACTTAGGGCTTGTGTAACTTATAATTACTTACAAGTTGGCATTTTGTGGATCAAGTCAGTCACCTACATCTTCAAAAGGATCAATGGCTTACAAATAGACTTCGAAGTGTAACTGATGGGTCAGCAATCATCCTAGGATTTCTAGTTGTAATTAAGAATAACAACACATGTACAATTGTCATAATATGACTAACAAGAGTTGCCAATATCGTATATTCTCGACATCAACAAGGGTATTTTCAAATTGTGGTGACAACATAACATGCCAAACTTAAGGCTGCCATGATGAGGTAATAGTTCAATACATGTCCGACAATCTGGATACATCCTAAAAGAATTGGATTAGTTCCTTGAAGTGCTAATGTATGTACGTTATATGGCTCTAATATATCTTTAGCCATTCTCTGAACTAACCAAATTACAAAATGGTACCTGAATTGACAACCAGATAGCTTCCATAACCATTATGTCTTCAAGGTCCAGATCAAATTCGTCATCCCTGCATTTAGCAACAAGAGATCATTAATCGGAACTTTTCTGTTCAGTTGTATCAATTGCAATACATAAAACATGCAGAGGGAGAAACGTTTGCAGAAATTGAGATTGAACTAGAGGTGCATTCATCATGCACCTGAAAACCCCCCACGTCTATTACAAATGTTGCCAAAATTTCTATCGGTGGACCAGCGATCTTACTAAGAGAAATCGTTTGCAAGAGATCACCTATTTAACACAATCATTACACCCCCAAAGCTACTTTCCGCATAGTGGGGTGCATGCTCAAGTACCACGTACAAACATGCCAGTGACGCTCCGAGTACGTATTTTTGCTCAGTTTGAATTAACAAGTTTTTTCTGCTCACTGTCTAAATTTCAGAGAGAGAGACTTCACTACAGATTAAGCTGTATAATCCTTACATTTAAAGTATACAATCACAATTCTAAATAGTAGATGAAACCATCCCCTGTGCATTATTATTTAATGCGCAACTATGGGACTAATACGAGGTGTAACATCCTTTGTGCTATCATGCACTTTCACACAACGGACACCACCATTGTCACGATGTCCATAAACTAGTAATTTCGGCAATAAAACCCCAAAACTACCAGATTTTATAGAACTGTGCACAGATATGATTATTACTGCTATTTTTGTAAACCATAGTCGTGTGAGTGGGCCGAGTTTCTGGGCACTCAAGCTTAGCTTACCAGATTCTACATGAGCTCAATGATGAACTCGCTACAAACCAGGAGATGCAGCTCAAGCTTGGTCTCAAGCTTGGCTCGAACTTATCTAGGCTCATTTTTCGGACCGAGCTTGAGATGAACTGTGGCCGCACTCACATAACGCTAGATCCAATTCTTTAACTCGTATGGGCCTATGCTCCGGCCAATACTCGATTCACTTGTGGAACAGTTACCTCATAAATTTCATAAGAGCTGAACTAAAACGAGAAATCATACATTAAAAGCATAATTGCCACAAGAAAACTTTGAAAATGGAAAGTCTGAGGTAATAACTCCACAAAACTAGAGTTCCCTAGCTAACTTGATCACAGAAACACTTCACTCTGGAAGTTTACATGTAAGAAATGTTTAACTACCTTGTTCATGAACTCCTAAACGAAGTTGTGCACAAGCCAGCTTGTCTAATGAACAAGCTAACAAGCTTAGCTTCGCTCACGAACCGTAAAACAAACGAGCTACGGTATTTGATTACTCGAGTATTGGATTGCTCAAGCTTGCCAGCTTTATGAAGGAAGGTCAAAATCATGCTCGAGCTTGGCTCACTTAAAATTCCAGCCGAACACTTAGATGCCCATGACCAGCCGCTTAGCTTGTTCATAGTCCTACTGCCCTAGGTAACCACGGGTTTTAACATGTAATGAGTTGTTTAACTTGATAATATACCAATTAAAAGCCAAACAATTAAGCACCCGAGATTAAGACCTTTGCTGTTGTTTTTTCTTTTTTTTTTCTTCTTTTTTTCTATTTTTTTTTCCTGATTTTTTTTTTCTTTTCAATGAGGGGAAGCACAATAAATTAGGGGTGTAAGCGGTTCAGTTTGGTGCGGTTTTTGCTGAAACCATAAACCGAACCGGATACATCGGTTTACTAATTTTGTAACCAAACCAAACCATTTGAAAGGATGAACCGAACCGAACCAAACCGAAAAACATCGGTTTGGTTTGGTTCGGTGTGGTCGGTTTCCGTAAATATTATCGAATGGATATTATAATACTACTTTATCAACTAATTTCAAATTTTAATTGAAAAATAAGTTAAATAGACTTAAAAAAATATGCACAACTATCATTTAGAGTGAAATTATGATGAAACGTGAGAGAAATGGAGAAGAATGAGATTAATATAATCCTTTTAAAATAAATCTATCGACTCGTGTTTCTCTTTATGAGATTATTTAATATACTTTATGCAATATACATTGTAGTAAAAGTACGGCAAGCAAAAATCGGTTCGGTTCAGTTTGGTGCGGTGTGATATTTTTACAAACCAAAAACCAAACCGAATCGACCGGTTTGTGAAAATTTGAACCGTTGATAAACCGAACATCTAAAAAAAACCATCCAAAATCAAGCATTTCGGTTTGGTTCGGTCGGTTTGACCGGTTTATTCGGTTTTCCCTACACCCCTACAATAAATAATAATAATATTTAACCAGGCCAGTTCTGTGATAAAAAAAAAAAAACGTGGGGTGGTAGAAGAATACTGAATTAAAACTGAAACGACCACCCCCACACTAAATTCGAACCATGTAGTCAATCTGCAAAATAATCACGCTTTTTCAACCGAACCTCCTCACTCCAAGGACGTCTCAATAGCAAAGCGTGTCCTCCAAATAATCCTGTCAACCCAAGGCCCCCCATGTGTGCGGAAAAAATGTCACGCACTACGGCTCTCCTCCTGTGCTCACGGTGTAGTCTCGTGAGTCGCCCCCACATGCCGTCACTATCTAACCCTTACACACCCTCAAGTATAGAATCTGAAGTTCATCCGCTATCGAATCGCCTTCAAAATATTTTTGAACATGAAGTGCATATTTCGATGAAAACCAATATCCTCATTCCTCGCCCTGATTACCAAAAGAGCTACAACTTTCCGGAAGCAGCAAGCCTGGAAAATGATAATTTCGGAGTATTGCAAACCATGATAGTTTATGAAGGAAGCTATAAGAGTGGTCGTAGATGGTGGTTGGAAAGAGAAAAACATTTATATACGTACACATTATGTTTTGCTTTTTTGGGGCAAACCTTATAATATTACGGTTTGCCCCAGTCGGCTCTTTTTTCCACGTGTACGGTGGAGAAATATTGACATTTTTAATTGAGTTTGACATAAAACGGATGGAAATAAAGATGAAAGCTGAAAATTATTCGGATGAGTAATTTGCACTACACGACAATAAAGATAAAATAATTTAAACTTTATATCATTTCATTGTCAAATCATTTGCAAAGCAAGTCCGTAGCATATGAGATGTTTTTGTGAACTACATAAGGTCCAAAACATTTATAATTTTGGTATAGGACAAAATATAATTGTTTTGAATAAGCTTTACACCCAATCAGAATTTGATGTCAGAACGTCCCATTTCCTTTTCCATAATTGGACAATTATGCTTATCATTTAAGCCCTCTCTAACTGCAGTTGCTACCGTACTCGGTACTTCGGCAAATTGTTTAGTTGGTAAGACAATTTGTTGTCGTGATGCTCCGCCATCTGAACCCACTTGAGACACCGACTTTCCTGGGTCTTCTAGCTGCTCTAAATGGGTTGTTGAGTGTCTAGCGTAATGGCCCATTGACAAAGACGTTCCAGGCCCAGAACAAATAACCCTTGGCACAATTCTATTGAAAAGGAATATCATCTATGACGTTATATTTCGCCAAGTCATCATATTCACTAAAATCAACACCTTCACAAAAGTAATTATGGCGACCCAAAGCTCCGCGCCCACTGAGTCGTCCCCGTCCGTGAAGGATCCTGAACTACCAGACTCTTCGGGCTGAGGGGACGGCTCTTCACGTCCTGATTCAGAAGACAGGAGTTCATCAATTAGCAAGTTATTATTATGATGCTCATTACACAGATCACCATCGTGATCAGCATGTGTATGGCTACCCATTCCAGATCACTCTCCATCTGTCGAATTTCCCTGTGGCTGAACATTAACGCAAGAAATGATCTATTTCTCGTCACGCAATTCTGGTTGACCCAAGTTTGTATCTCCTCGGGCAGGTGGTGAAATACGGAAAACTGAGGGACAAAATGAGTTGGAGCTACGGGCCATTGTCTATCTGCAGCATACTCCAAGTTCCTCAATTGGGTTGCCCAAATGAAGGTTGCTCTGTTTGAACCCTCCCTAAGAACTCCTGTTTATTGGAGGATTCTCCAATCATAGCACCCCAGACTTCATCCCTTGATTGTCTAGGGTTGGTTCTTGACGCTCGTAACACTCCTCTTTCCTCAAAGTCGCCATCTTTAGCGATGTAATCCGCCACCGCTGCATCATTTCGTGGTACCTGCCCGGGGAGTTGCGTATATCAAATCTTTTGGTGCACTGCACCAGAGCATGGAGATGAGGTTCTCCGTCAGAGTGTGTTTCAACACACACTCTAGCATAAAACGGTTGCCAACTATCGAAAACCCAAACAACATATCTAATACATATGTTGCAATCAATGGACAGTGTGGGTACGTAAGGAAAAGAGACTTTCCAGTAAGACGGAAATTGATTGGGGGTCTAGCCATAATTCTCTGTCTTTGCATAAATTGCAAATACGGACAACTCATAATTATGGCTTTGGGTCACCATAATTACTTTTGTGAAGGTGTTGATTTTGGTGAATATGACGACTTGGCGAAATATAACTTCATAGATGATATTCCTTTTCAATAGAATTGTACCAAGGGTTATTTGCCCTGGGCCTGGAACGGGTAGCCATACACACTGCTGATGGCAGAGCATCACAACAACAAATTGTCTTACCAACTGAACAATTTGCCGAAGTACTAAGTACGATAGCAACTGCAATTAGAGAGGGCTTAAATGATAAGCATAAATTTTCTAATTATGGAAAAGGAAAAAGGACGTTCTGACATCAAATTTTGATTGGATGTAAAGCTTATTAAAAACAATTATTTTGTCCTACACCAAAATTATTAAAGTTTTGGACCTTATGTAGTTCACAAAAACATCCCATATGCTACGAACTTGCTTTGCAAATGATTTGACTATGAAATGATATAAAATTCAAATTATTTTATCTTTATTGTCATGTAGTGCAAATTATTCGTCCGAATAATTTTCAACTTTCATCTTTATTTCCATCCGTTTTATGTCAAACTCAACCAAAAATGTTGATATTTTTCCACCGTACACGTGGAAAAAAGAGCCCACTGGGGCAAACCGTAATATTATAAGGTTTGCCCCAAAAAAGCAAAACAGAAAAATGGGACCCTCCATGTGCCTATAAAAAGGAAACCTCCCACACTTCCACAATCACAAATACACACCGCATGCATGTGGTTTGCCCATAATCCACTTCGCAACTTGTCATTGAGGGGTATGCTTCCATCCCTTAAATTCATCAAGCTCGACTTTTCACAACAACAAAAAAAACGTTTTATTATGTTGATAATTTTTTTTATTAGCTTGATATTTTTATTTGATATTTACAAACTCTCTCGGTTCCCGACTCCCTCTCTCTATCAACCAAAGCCCTAGCTCCGCCAACACCAGCCACCCCAAAATGACTCTCTCCCTCCTTCCCTCACTCACTCAACCAAAACCCTAGCTCCAGCTACCCAACAACCCCTGCCTCCCCCCTCTTTGTGGAGACAGAGGTGTGTTTGGGTGGTCTGCGACAGTGTTGGCATCACCGGTGGTGAGTGAAGACGCGACACTTGAGTTGACTGGGAAGATAATGGCGCGCGGGAGACGATTGGTCCTCCACTCCTCAGTCCTCACTAACACCACCGAATTCATCTACGTGTCATAACCACAGAGAAGACAAATAGATTGGAGTTGATATTATTGGATCTTTGACTCTTAAGAGTACGAGTTGGGAAATTCAAAGAAGGAAAAATTACTCGAGATCTGTAAGAGCAAAACCGCCAATCTAAAATGGATTTGGATTAGCTGACACAACCAACAACTATCATTGTTAACACCTACGGACACCATTAGATTGGACAAATGTTCGGCAGAGGTGAAATCATGTTTTTTTTGGTGAATTGATGGTGGAACTATGGGTTGAATGTTTATGGAGGAACTCCGGATGGAGAGAAGAGGTTGGTGTAAATGGCAGCGTGGAGTGATAGATGCTTGTTGGGATAGTGTTGTGGTGAGGATGGTGGTGCTAGTTTGGTTGGTGTCATGTGTTGATGATAGTGGCCAATGGCCATGGTACCGAATGTGGTGGTCGTGAGGATGGTGGTGCTGGTTCGGTTGCATTTATATGAATATTACATGGCTCTAGCCCCGATTCACAATGGTTTCGCAAAGTTCAGAGCTATCACGAGTATTTAGAGCAGCTTTCTATGGAAGGAAAAAACTACAACAATTCCAATATGTGCCTTGAACCAGCCTACACAAGTCCACAAACAATTACCTTATCCAAATACAAAATGACCAAAACATTCTGGTATTAACACTATACTGAATAGTCGTATGGGAACATCCGATAAAACTGGAACCATACAGAGATAATTAGCATGCCCCTGCGCAAGGATCACATGCAACAAAACACCATATACGTGGTTTTCACCGAGAGTCTTGGCATTCCCCTAAGATGGAAGTCAAACAATCTCATTCATTATGTGATTCCGTGTCTTCTCTTACACCCACTCATAGTCTTTTGGTACCACCTACATTTCGGATGTCAAACAATGGGTGGTTTTTCCAGAACGCACATGCATTGTATCATGAATCCCCTCCAATATCAGGGCATTGCGGTCTTCTTTGGGGAATACTGCTGTCGTCAGTAGGTAATTTCCCTTTCTTCGATCTTTTTTATCTTTCTTCTTCCTCGATTGACGCAGATATTGCATCACAGACCCCCTTAACTCCTTTCATATCAGGGATTTGTCGTGTTCACAAGAAAAATTCCTTGGATTCGATGCTTACTATTTCCTGAATAGGTGTCCCTTACGTGGCGGCAACACGGTGTGAATAAAATATCTGTTTGGAAATTTTCATTTATTCAATGTTCCATGTTTCTCAAATGAATTTCCTACAATGTGAGGGGGCATGGCATGATGGGAGGTTTTCTTACTAACAAATTCACCTACAGAAGTTTGGGCTTGGCTACCATGGCAGAGAGACCATTTTCTGAGTCCTCTTTCAGTTTTATAGGAGAATACTTATTTTTTTACTCTTCCAACAAGAAGAGACCACGGAGGTGATTCTAGAGAAGTTCCTAGAAAGTCTAAAGAGAATAGGGTTATGGTCTCACATTGAACATAGATCATGACAAATTAGACCTACCAGGACATGTGCATTCGATGATCCCTTCTTCACAAGAGAGGTCTAACAGTCAGTCAATTCGTTCATGAGTTCACAGAACACCCTACGAACATCCAAGACACGAATGGGCCTACACTTTAATAAGCAAGCAATATCATCAATTTGTTAATTCATTTCTACCCTCTATATTTCCTGAAACCAGGACGTATAGCAATGCAGATATTAGCCCTAATTTGTACAACCACAGTTACACCTTGAGTGCCACACCCTCTAGCAATAAGTGAGAGCAAGTGTGAAGAGAGCCGCTGAGTTTTCTTACCTAAACTTGTGAAGAAAAAGTGTCTCTAAATATCAGGAAGATAAGCTATGACTAAGTCTTCATGTAAGTTGGAAGTAGAATGCTATCTGGTTTCTACAATACATTCAAGTCAGTACCAGACATAACGACCAATTGTCCACTGACAGCTACAATTTTCAACAACAGTCTAGATAACACTACTGTACCCCAAGTCCCCGATTAATCTTATCATTTTTTTTCATTTTCTTTTCTGTTTTCTGCATCTTTGCAAATCTGTATCCACAAAATATCTGATTTTTTATATTCATATGCAGATTGAACTAGGTAGTTATTTTTCCTTGCGTATGCTTATTTCCATGCTCTTCATTATGTTTCTGTTAAAAATATCTTGGTTCTTTGACTATCCTAATTCAATCCGCATATGAATAACTCTTCATTATGTTTCTGTTAAAAATATCTTAGTTCTTTGACTAAACTAGCGATTTCATTACAAACAGGCTTAGAAAGGCATGAATTCAAGAAAATTGATATGGAGACTCCGCGAAGATTATTTAAATAGCTTCATGGCCTTTCTCCGTTCCATCCATGCATTTTAAATCTTAATCTATTTTGTACGTAATTTTCTTACAACTTTTAGATGAGCAGTTTAATGAACTCTTATGGATAATTTTACTATAAATGTCTCAATTTCTAATTATTTCACTATGTTGTTCCCAGGGTTTCAAATAAAGGCCGTTACCGTTACGTTATGGCCGATATTTAACTGAAAAGGTAGTGGCCGCCCGATACGGTTCACGTGAATCATATTCACAAGTGACACGGCCGATACACACCGATGTCCCCATGTAACGGCCGATACACACCGATATCCTGGCGATACACCCAATACGCTGTATCCTCATTGTATTAATTTGTTATATAATGAAGTGTACAGTGTCTAATTTTCTAAAAACTAATTAGGCATGACCTAAAGGACTAGTACATGACTACAAATATATTAGATATACAAAACATTCTCGTAAAAATACTTTTTGCATCTTAAAACGATTATTTATCACGCGTTCGGTTCCCGACTCCCGTTACAGTTTCTCCGATACGGACCCATTCCGTTAACCGAGACCGGAACCGATACGTCGGCCGATACCGTTATTTAAAACCATGGTTGTTCCTTGAAAAGTTAGAATCTTGGTACAATTTAAACTGTGACAGACTTGTGTCAGAAAAAGCTTTCACAGAATTATTTTTCTCATTCAGCCGTGCCCATTAATCTGCTTCCAACAAAGCCACAAAACGAGGAGAACCCCATATGAACAGTACACCGTCAGATCATATTTATTCCCAACACTTTCTGAGGATCTGACCCCAGGATATCCTGCCCATGGAACTTTCTGAGACAACAACAAGCTCATCAAAGGGCTCAGTATGTAAACTGAGCACATTAATCTGGACAGACCAACTTCAGAAGGAATGTGTAGCCTATCTCTATGGATCATCAATAAATCCAGAAATATATGAAAATTTATAGTTTGGCTAGCATTAGTAGGACACGATATGCTGCTAAACCTCACCAAGATGGCAGCTTCATACTGTATGTAAGACATTAGACATTAATCAGGCCAAGCAAGGGTTAAAGCGTGTCCTAGGGTTTGGTTCACACATTTGAAAAGAAATAAGTGTCTAGTCTACGACACAACATAATGACTAGAATCAAACAGTACAACTTAGAAAAGAGCTTTCGTAGTCAATCTAAAGCCTAAACTGGATGGACAGCATATCAAAGTTTGACTTCACCTGTTTTGTCTAAGGCGTAGAGGTTGTTGCCTTGTTGATGAACATTGTTCTTGAGAAGAAACAATTCCAGTATCTTCTATAGCAGGCGGAAAAGACGGTACTGCAAGGAAAATTTGAACAACGTGAAGGGGGGAAAGGACAAATAGCCGAAGGAAAATGACAGAAAGGGTATATGAATAATCTTGCTCAAACCCAGAAGATCAAAATTACATTACCTGTCGCTGTGGTATACCCAACCTCTACTGGTGGTACTAGCATTCCTCTTGAAGAACTTATATCTTCTCTTTTCTGTATTCTCTCTTCTTCATCTTGAAGTTCCTGTTTCCTCATCCTTATCTTCGCCTCTATGACACGTTGCTCTTCCTATACCATAAAAGACAACTTGGCAAAATCAATATGCTGTTACATGGTCAAAAGTTGGCTTAACAAATGAGCAGAATTGACGAGGATGAATCTCACAATTTGTTCAATCCCTTTCTCCTCCTTTGTTTTCACCCCGCGGTACTCCACAGCATAGTTTGATGTTTTACAAAACGGGCATCTTGTACAGTTAAGGGAAGTTGGCAACAAAAGAATACACATTATAAGGAAATCTGAACTTTTTACAAGGACAAGCAGACAACATGATCACTGCAGATGTAAAAAACTTCCCAGATTCAAGGATACTGAGTAGGACGAGTTGAATTAGGCGTCTTCATCTGTAGAAAACACTCTATTCCAAGAAAAGAAAACAAAGATAATCAAACTATAGCCTTACCAAAAAACATAATATCAGGATTGTGAGTACTACTTACCAGTACATATGCCCTTCATGCAACACCTCGAGCGGTTGAGACTTGGATAATACTGAGGTGTTAAAACCAGATAACGAGAGGACAAATATTAGAAACACCTAATCGAGCAAGCATGCGGCCTAATACACACAATTCAGGATACTTGGACAAAATTTGTAAAGTTATAAGCGAGGTGAAGCTATATTGTTTCAGTTCCTGCCTACAGAAGGGAATTCTTCCATTCATTGCAATAGAAGTTTTGTCAATAACTATCTAGTACTAACACAAAAAATTACATTCTTCATTGCCTTCATTTGGAGTTGGAGAGGGAAACAAAGAAAGCAATAACGAAACATCAACCCGTCATACTAACCATTTAAAAGTCCACATTTCTCTACTACCCAACATAACGAAAACCATATCATAGCGTTAGTTTTATTTTCTTTTCATCTACTGTGTTCTTATTCACAAACCAAATGGGGGAAAACAATGTAAAACGAGAATTCAGAAAGCGAAAAAACGGACCAAAAAACAAATTGGGCATTCCTCAAGATCATAGCCACATTCCTCTTCTCCAGCATAACACGGCGCGAGCTTGGAGTCCAGTATGAGCTTCCTAAGCTTCTTATGATCAACATCCTTGTGCTGGTACAAACCCTGTGGCCTAGTATACTTCTCTTCCACTACTTGCCTCCTTCTTCCCAACTTATTCCCCATCAGAATTCAAACCCTAAAACAGTCACAACCCACAATTCAACACCACCATAGAGAATTAGTAAAAACCCACAAAAACCCACAGAACACTCGATCTCATAAGCCCTAATTTTCACACTAAAAGAGATTCAGAACCAAAATGGGCACGAATTCTTCACAGAAACCCATCCTGCAGCCAAGAAAACAAAAACCCACAATCAAAAAACAAAACCCAGAACAATATGGGTAATTCAGAGGCTTGTGAGGGGAAAAAAGTACTAACCCAGATGGAAATGAGTTAGCAGGAGACGAATCGGAGACTGTGTGGATTGTGTGGGTCGAAGATCGGGAGTGATATAGAAAAAGAAACCCAGAGAGGGGAAAAAAGCTTGTTTAACGGGTAGTGGTTAAATAGGTGTGTGAATCTGTGTGTGTGTTTTCTTTAATCGGTGAATTTGTTTTCTTTCGGCTTCGGTGCTCTATCCGACGGAAAGCTTGATGAGAGAGAGATGGGAAGGAGGTGGAACGAAGCAAAGCATGGAGGTAGAGTATCAGACCCGGAAGGAATCGAAATGGGTTTGAAGTAAAGGTTTGTTTGGTAGTATCCGTTTAAAAACAAGGAAAGCGGAGAAAAAAGCGTGCTGAAAAAACATGTTTAAAAACAGAATCAGAAACTGTTTAGGGTGAGTTTGGGAATGCTTCTGCTGCCAGCACAGCTGCTTTCCGACAGCAGAAGCAGTTTTAGTGTGTTTGGTAAAAATAAAATTTTTGCTTTTCTGGACAGTTTCTGCTGTCCCACAACAGTTTTCAGGAAGCAAGAGCGGAGATGCTTTTCCAGAAAGTGCTTTTGATTAATTTATCTATAACCGATTTTGACCTTACAATTTGTTAAAATATCAATAGTTATCTTTCCGAAAATGACACGTGTCATATATTTTTGTCATTTTACCTCTCACAGCAACTTCACAGTTGATTTTACCAAACACAAAATTACTATATCAATATTGCACAGCAGCTTTTACGTAATATTTACCAAACAACATTTTATCAAGAACTCACAGCAGCTTTCTACTGTGTTTTCACACAACAGCTTTCTACCACCGCCACAGCATTCCCAAACACTGTTTAAAAATCAAAACACATTTGACAACATTACTAAATTTCAATGTTAATTTGTTTAAATATAATTTTAATGTACAATATCATTATATATATATTTGATATTTTTTGCACCCAATCATAGTTTAAATGTCCTTAAACAGCAATAGTATGAAAAAAAACACACGCAAAATGAGGTGTTTTTTTTAACAGTTACTTTTCATAATGTTTTTGTTTTTAAACAGGCAAAAAAACAGGCATGCCATGAGTTTAAAAAAACACTCTCTTCACTCTTTTTAATCAAACTTGATTAAAAACATGAATACCAATGTTAATTTGCTTGAATATCATTTTTACGTACATTAACGACATTGCATTTCAAAGAAAAAGTACAATAACGACATATATTTGATATTTTATGTTTTAATCATAATTGGAATGTACCAATGGCATGAAAGAAACACTTATTTTCTTTTTTTAAACAGTTATTTTTAAACATATTTTTGCTTTTAAACAGACAAACATATCAAATGAGTTTAAAAAGCATTTTGTTTTTATACCAAACACGCATTATGCAGATTCTACGCGCGCTCGCGGCGCGTATGCTGCTGTTGTTTCTATAAAT
The DNA here is from genome assembly GCA_023055425.1 of Linanthus parryae. Taxonomy (NCBI): domain Eukaryota; kingdom Viridiplantae; phylum Streptophyta; class Magnoliopsida; order Ericales; family Polemoniaceae; genus Linanthus; species Linanthus parryae. The sequence goes on from JALGPY010000009.1 coordinate 45,739,413, forward strand.
AGTTGGATAAAGAAAAGTACTACTGCGAGATCTGTGGATTGGGAAACTTGAGAGACCTACCCTAGCGTTTTTTGAAATTGTGGAAGAGCACCCCACGTGAAACAAAAAGTACACATTTTGGCACTTACCTATCCGAATCCCAACACTACGGGTTACATTTGTACCCCATTAAACAGAGGACTTGGGGCGTGTTTGGTAAGTGTGGTTTCAAACGAATCGGTATAAAAACGTTGTTTTTCAAGAAACATGTTTGGCAGTGAACGTTTCTACTCTGTTTATAAACAAAACTTTGGAGAAAAACGCTCGCTTAAAAAGCATATGTTTTGATGTTTTTTTCTTACTTTTCTTTTTTCTTCTTTTTTTTTTTTTGAGAAATTTTCTTCTATTTTTTTTTAAAGCATTTCTTACTGTTCAGAGTTAAACAGATTTTAAGTTTTTCAAAAAAACTGATTTTAAGTCTTATTGAATACATATAATAATAGGGGTAAAAGACAAAATTCACTCTTGAGTATGGATAAATACAAACCAGCCCTTCTTGTTTGGGTATATACCATTACCCCCCTCCCTTTCAGAGTTTGGAAATAACGAAACATTGAAGGATGGTCAAAAAGACATATATACCCTCACCTTCAAGAAAAATTGCACTACTACATAATCTATTTCTTTTCCTCACCCCCTCATTTCCAACCCTAACAGCCTCTCTTTTCACTCTCTATTTCTCCATCTCCGACGACGACGACAATAAATCCCTTCACCACCGTCTGCAACCCAGACCCTAGATTCTTATGTTGTCAAACCCAAACGAACACTCACCACCAAATCAAGGAAAACACTCACCACCATCACCATCCCCATTCCTATCCCATCTTTCAGAACCCAATTGAACCACCAAGAACACACGCCTCTCGACCAAGAACACCCTCTGTTTTAACGAAACCCAACACCACCAACCCTTTATTTCTGCGAAACCCAACAGCACCACCGCAAAATGCCATCGTCTCCCCCCCCCCTCTTACTCGATCTCTCTCTCTCTCTCTCTCTCTCTCTCTCTCTCTCTCTCTCTCTCTCTCTCTCTCTCTCTCTCTCTCTCTCTCTCTCTCTCTCTCTCTCTCTCTCTCTCTCTCTCTCTCTCTCTTCAACGTCCCAATCTCTCTGACTCATATACACCCATATGTGGGTTGAAAAGGACCAGATATGGGTCCGGTAGAGTAGCAAAGCGCAATCGATGGTTGCGAAAGCCCCAACGGGGACGGAAAAGGCAGCGCAGAGGCGGCAAGGCGACAAAGTTTATGTAAAGTAAGGTTCATCGTCTTCACTTTCAGAAGAAGGGAGTAATCCCTGTGATAACTCTGTAAAGAGTTATATTTCTTCTACATGATCATTTTGCGTGCATTCTAAGTAAATATTATGAGTTTTGCACTGTGAATGCGAAGATTTTGTGTACTTGAGCTAGTTGTGCTTATTTGATTACTTCGGGCGTTGTGCACAAGAGATTCCGGCAGGGAGACCTCCGTGTACACCGTACGTAGTGGATCAGGGATCGCACAGGAAGAATAGGGGTGTGTGTAGGGAGAGAGTAAGTCAGTAGCAATGTCTGAGAGAGAGACAGAGGTTTGGCAGAGCTTCCGCGTATGGCAGTGTTGTTCTCCTTTGTATGGAAAGGTTAACGATGTATATATACTGGAGAACGTGACCGTTGTAGTGTGGTTAATGCGCCCATTAATGGCGGCTTAATTAGCTTAACCATAACGGCACGTTCGTCCGAGTATATAGGAACCGTTAGAGCACGTGGTGCGCGAGTACCGGAACCGTTACGAGGTTGACCGGGTTTGACCGGATTGACCGGGTCTAGGGAGCTCGTGCCATAAATCTCTCAAAACAGTTACTAAAGGTCGCGCGCGGGCTTGGCTCGCACGCGACAGGGCTTACTCTAGCCTCCAAACCACAAATCCCTACAAGTCCCGTGCAGTGGTATGCGAGGGCTCTGTCTCGCAGCCCCCACATGGATCAGCTCGGCTGGTGATCCTGTGTGTGTGGAGCACAATATGGTGTGCTGGATGGTTGCCACGTGGCCTAGATCTGCCATGTCATAAAGCAGTATCTACATTAGCCCCCTTTCTGCGCGTGAAGGCTTGTAGCTGTATAGGCTTCCATGCGCGGAAACCAACATGCGCGTCGTCGTCACGTACCAATTCAAATACGGGTAGATTCAGCCCCCGTGCGTGTAATTATGACCTAAAACCCCTAGAGTCGTGCCGTCTGACCTTTAGGGTTTTAGGCGTGACGTCAGCCCGTCCTGTGATTGCGCGACACGACGGTGACGGCTGCGATTCGACTACTGAAGGGACGCAACCCTTCATTCTTTTGGATAAATACCTTGTATCCCATCATTGCAAGGCATTGCTTCTTTCTCTTAAAGTGAATGGTACCCGGAGATCTTCGAGAGCAGATCCAAATAATCAATCATCAGTTCAAGACTGCAAATCGTATTCTTCAATTGTGCATCTCCAAGCAGGCTTCAAGGAAACAAGGTTGGCCTCGTTTACTTCTTGATTTTAAAATACCGGCGTTTGCTTTTGTGCTGCGTTGAATCTGTAAACTCATGAAATCTGTGAAGAGGCTTTGATCTTTAAACCCGCTTCGCTTTACTCTTTCGACGATATTGGATCTTGCAATTACCCAATTTCTGAAATCGGCACCGGAACTGTTTGCATTCCTTTGCATAAGTCTCGAATTCAAAATTCAAACTGACTGGTGTGGTATTTCTCCCCCCCTTTTTTTTGCCCTTTCGCAGGAATGGCCAAAACAAGGGTAACCAGACCCGTCAAGGAAGATGAAGAGATGCCGGAGCTTCCGCAGTCTCTGTGGCGAAAAGCCCCCTTTCTGGGTGGGAAAGATTTTTACCACGCGAGGGTGAAGGCAAAGAGGATGCCTGATCCTGTTCCCGTTGAGCGGTTGTTGACACTGACTCGCCCAGTTAACTCAGCCTTGCTCGAGTTAGTTGGCTCCGAGGATGTGGTTCGATTGGGAATCGAGAACGGGCACTTCCCATACACTGCGATTTCTACTCAGGCGTTTGTCCAGAAGTTGGACTATATGGATGAGTGGACTGACCACGTGTTGGGTAATTACGCCGAAACTCTTGATGAAGCCGGCATTTTCTTTGCTGTTCGTGCTATGAAGGGTGCTGCCGTGAAGTTGGATCAGTCCATGCTTCTAGACCTTCTGTCCCGCTATTCGCCTGCGACTCACACGTTTCACTTTGCTGAGTTCGAGGCTGCCCCCACGCTCGAGGACGTTCAAATGCTGTATGAGCTTTCCCCCATGGGTGAGGTGGACCCCTTGAGTCACTTAAGGACATCTGCGGAATTAGCCTTGTACGCGCAGATGGAGGAGTGCCTAGCAGAGGTGAAGAAAATCTCCACTCGGTGGACCAGTACAAAACCTCTTCCGAACTGGCAGCTGGTTGATACGTCCGCGAAGAATACCTGGAACAAGTGGTTGCAGTACTTCTTCCGAGACTATGCGAGCAGCAGCATTACTAAGAAGCTTTTGAGCGAGGACCCGGAGGCCGAGAATTACGTAGAGGGCAAGGGTTATCATTTGACCCTTTGCGCCTTTCTCTGCGCTTGGCTGTCGAGGTATCTGATTGATGGTCACCCCCATGATGGGGTCTTCTACCATGTGCTGCCACTTGCCGTGAGGCTCGCTCTTGGCCAGAGAGTCGCACTTGGACCCTTGGTCTTGGGCACGCTATATTACAGGCTGGATCAGCTGGTTCTGGCGATGAGGGAATCGCGTGGCCGCCTCGATGTTCTGACCTTTGTCAATATCAGCTTTTTGACAATGTGGGTTTTCGAGCGTTGGCCGTCTTATGCTCCAACTCCCCTCCCACTTGAGAAGTGGTGTCCCCCAGGCGAGACGAAAGCGCTCAACAGCGGAAGGGCTGCGAGATGGTTCGGGGCAAGCAACACCAAGTGTACCTGGAGCTTGATATGCGACAAGCGAAGGGAGTTCACTGCCAGGCCTTACGCCACACGTGTTGAGAATGTGCGGTGGTTTCCGAAGCTATACCCCTCCGAAGGTATGGTCTTGTCAGAAGACCTTCTCTTTGAAAAGGGGCCGCATTTCCACGAGCGGTATCGTGAATTCTTTTGCTGGTGTCTGCGAGGTTCTCTTCCTGCACTTGCAGAGCACATTCGTGAGCTCGTGCCACGATATGAAAGGCTTACAGTGGATGTTGACCCCACTCGGGTCTCTCCTCAGTTTGGTTTCGATGCGGTGGCCCCATCAATCTGGCCCCAGTCTATCGTTAGAGGGTGCTACAAGCGCTTGCTGACAAAGGAATGCAAGACGGTCCTTATGAGCAATCTTCCCTTTGAGCAGCCTGCGGGAACTCGCAGGGGTGGTTGTTCCCAGAATTGGATCGCATACTGGATTGCCCAGCATACGAGGATGGAGACGGAGGCGGCGGCGCAGCCAGGAAGGGCCCCCTTGATCAAGAGAAACTCTTTTCCGTTTCGCCCCAATTGCAGTTTGAGCGAGTCTGAGTACGGTTGCTACTCGTTGTTGGACCGCGAGAATCATTTGTGCCCCGATTTCATTCTGAAGGAGCAGGTCGATGCAATCAAGAAGGGTGACACGCAGGTCATCAAATATAGCAAGGCGTTTGCTGAGGTAAGCAGTTTCCTTGTGTGCTTTGAGCTCTTTGATTTGCTTGCACTGATGCTTTGTGTTCTGTATTGTCTAGTGTCATGTGCGGAGGTTCGCAGCTGGTGACCGTTCCAAATCGCTGGTGGATACCATTGTTGCGACCAGAAGAAGGGGGGAGTCGTATCGGCTAGCATGGAGGATGGATGCCGAGGTCGAAACAAAAGTTCGCGGGGTCATGAACACTTTTGCTGACTCGCTGATAGACAACCCTCCGGCTCCGTCTCCTCCTAGAGATGACCCGTCCCCTCCAGCGACTGCGGCGCCGAGAGCGAAGAGGCCTAGGCAAAAGGGGATTACGATTTCTTCCCCTAGGAGCGCTCCAGCTTCGCCCCCAGCGAGGTCCCTTTCTGTCAAGGACAAAGGTAAGGGTCGTATGCCCGGCAAGGTGCGAAAAGATCTCGCAGTTGAAACCTTCGTTCCATTCAATCAAGAGGAAGAGGAAGAGAGGCAAGAGCCCCAAGCAAGTAATGAAGAAGAAGAAGAAGGAACAGTTGTGATGCGCGAGGAAGAGTCAGGAGGTACTTCCGCCGCATTTTCTTGTCCTTTATCATAACTTCTATGCAGTTCTTTTCTTTGAACCAATTGTATATTCGCAGGTGATGATGATGAAGCCGTTGGTGGCCTCGTGGCCAAGAGGCAAAAGAGAGATGCCCACTCTGGCGTTTCAAATGATCCCATAAGCGAGGATGTTCTTGCTGAGTCCCGGAGGACAGCCACGGAGGCTGCTGAAAGAAGAAGGCAGCGAGAGGAAGAGGAACTCGAGCTTGTGAAACAGCGGAGCCTCGAGGAGCTGCATGTTGACGACTTAGTGCGTTCAACTGGCGAGGAAGACGAGCTTCCCGAAGAAGTGGCTCCTCATGTGGAGGAGGAAGATGAGGTTCCTGGAGAGGACACAGCAGAGCTAGAGCAAGTCCAAGCGGACTTCGCAGAGATCGCAGGTGGCGATAAAGGTGAGATCTTCAATCTCGCAGTTACTTATAGAGATGTAATTGTGGGTGCGTTAAAGCACGGTGTGTCAAAGCCTGACATTCGCCGTTGGTTGGTAAGCAAATGCGGAGAACCCTCAGGTAATTGTTTTGAGTAATACGCGCATGCTAGGCTGTAGCCACTTGAGGTAAAATCATGACTGGTTTACTCGCGTCCCAGGTCACGCTTCTCTTAAAGATCTGCTTAGTGAGGATACACTGATAGGGCACGGTTCCACGTCCCTAGTGTACGATGAGGATACCCCAATCCCACCTTCGCGTGGAGGTGCTTATTCTTAGCTTTAGCAAAGATAGTGAAATAACTTATAACACAAGTTACCTCATATTGTCGCATTTGGTATCGCAGGTCATGCTGAGGAACCTGAGCTGGAGCAGAGAAGTCAGCCTTCTGCATCCCATGTTCCAATCTCGAGCTCTCATACTGAGAAGCCCGTCGCGGACGCTGGACATGTAAGTGAGCGTCTCGAGGATGTCATCGAGCTCTCCGATGATGTCGAAGCTGATGCTGTGCGGATGGACGAAAGTGTCCGTACTGGTGGTGAGGAGGAAAGGACAAGCGATGCTGCCATTTCTGCATCCGGGAATGTCCGTCCAGCGTCCTCGGTTGTGCCTCCGGCGATGACTGAGCCAAGAGCACCTATTCCTGCGTGGAGCATTTGGGGCTCGCAGGTTGGGAATGTAATCGCAGCTGGTGCAGCTTACACTCTTCCTCCTAACTATGAGAGTTTGGAGCTCGCAGCTGATAGGAGAGCCATGGAGCGAGGGCAGTCTTCGAACAACCCGGTGGCTCGCATTCCTTCTATTCATGAAATTCTGGAAGGGACCGGTAAGCAGAGATTTTACCATTCGTACGTCGCATTATTTGCTTGCTAGTTTTGACATCATGACTTGTTTTTGACGTCTCAGGTTTGAAGCAAACCGATGTAGACTGGGTGGTTCGAATGCGCCTCAGATACCCCCGATCGTTTGTGAGGTGTCTGGAGATCAGTCCTTTTGACAGGAGGCTATTCCTTACTGAAGCCATCTGGATACTAGAGCAGCTGTGTGCGGCTACACCTGCGACCATTTCGGCCCAGAGTGCTGAATTGCTGTGTGGCATGTGCCAAAATCTCGTGCTCAAAGTCCAAGGCAGACTTGGCTTTAAATTCCTCAAGGACAGAGTTACACTGATTCGCGCAGCTGTAACTTTGAATCTCGGTCACCAGAATCTCGCAGCTGAGATGCAGAAGGTGGAGCAGCAAAAGCAAAAGGTTGATGAAGCTGTAAAGCTGTATCAGGAAATGAATGCCAAGTGCGAGCAGCTGAAGCAAGAAGTGAAACAAGTGGAGAAGCTGAGCGAGCAGTTCGCACCCCAGGACTCCTTAGTCAAAATTTTGTTTTGACTTTTCGAATTTTTGAAAAGAAAACAGGAAAATGGCTGAGACATTAATGTAATGTTTTGAACATTAATGTGATATTGCTAGGGTTTCTCCCCCTTCTTTTTTAACAACAAACAATGAGTTTGCCCGTTTTGCCCCTTTCGGGATTTGATTGGACATTTCTGTGCATATCCAATTATGACATCAGCAATTGATTCTTTGCTTGATTTTCGCGCTAATTTCTCGGCAGATAAGCACGCTTCCGTTGGGAAGTCCATCCGAATCATGACTATCCGTCATTTATTAGGATACGCAACCGAATCGTCGTAGCCTTTAGTAGGGTAATTGATTGTTACCGCTTTTCAAGGCGTAAGTGATTGAACTTACCCTCTTTTTGAATTTGCTGACTCATCTTAAGCAACCGAAGAGTCTCCACAGGGCCTATATAAACCCTGCCTTTGTCATTTGGGTTCTTCATCCCAAACATGTGCTTTGCCGTGAGTCCTTACGACTGCTGGCTTCAACGCTTGTTTTTCGTTGATTCATGGCAACTTCAGGCTTTGAATCCTGAGTTTGCGCTTTGTGCCATAGAAATAGTTTCCAAGATCCACTTTATGAGGCTCATTGCCGTTTATAACCATCATAAAGAGGATGCAGATAATACCTCATGTGTGTTCGAAGAAATTTCTTCGTGTATTATGTGTGCAGGTCATGTTTCCGGCCGCCTCGTGGTGAGGTGCAGCGCCGAAGTGACCGTGCTACCGTCTCGTAATGAACGGCGTGATTCTTCTTCAGCAGTAATGAAGAAGAATCCATTGCCCTCATGTTTGTGAGCCCGGGGTGACGAACCGTCGCGTTCATCCCCGTCTACAAGGAGCCCTTGCCCTTTGGAGCTGCTGCTTGCCTGTAGATCGCCGGAACCGGTGGCTCCTTGGGCAAATGTTATGGGGAGCCTATCTGACAACGGTCTTGTCGGATAGCAGAATGTCGGGCGTATGGTTTCATGTGGCTCTTTTCAGAGCGAGATCCCCTTTGCTACAGATGTCACCCACAGATTTGGGCATCGTGTAGCCGGCGCTCGAAGCCAGGGCGGTTCATTCTTTGCAGTCCGGGTTTCCGTATCACATTTCTGCTGGCTTATCAGCCATTTTTCGAATGTATTGTAAGCCATGTTGGCTGTGTAGTTAGATGCGAGCTTTTCGCTTGTAAGCTGCTATCTAGATAGACAAATTGTAAGTCATTTGACTCATAATGATAAGTAGTATTTGTATCATCTGTTCTTTGCAACAAAATACAATTTCGCATGCGTTTCGGCTTGTTTTGCCTTGCATAATGACATGTAATGATTTCACATATGCGATGTCAATTTACAGATATTTCGCTAGATCATTCGAGATCGTTATTTCGCGGCTGTGCCATCTTGACGGATGGGCTTGTAGTTGGTCGTTGTAAATCGTATGAGATCACGTTCACAACGTTGTTATCGTTCCAGATAATTTTCCAGAGATCAATCAAGATCGTTGTGCAAATTGCTATCATAGAAGATAGGCTTTGTCTGAGATTGTTTCTCGCATAAACTGCTATCATAGCAGACAGATCTTTAGAAGATTTAGCAAGATGATTCTGTACTCGTATTGCCATCATATCAAACGGGTTTGGATAATTAACCCAAAATTGCTATCGTAACAGATAGGCTTGAGAAGATCATTATAAGATCGCATCTGTATAACCTGCTATCCCAAGGGATAGGCGTTAGATGATCGATTGAGATCATTTTTGTATTTCGCTGCTATCGCAAAAGATAGGCTTTGGATGATCATGTAAGATCGTGTTTTCATTTGGGTGCTATCGCAAGAGATAGGCTTTAATGATCACTTAAGATCGTATTTGTATTTGACTGCTACCGTGAGAGATAGGCTTTAGATGATCACTTAAGATCGCATTTGCATTTGGCTGCTATCGCAAGAGAGGCTTTAATGATCACTTAAGATCGCATTTGCATTTGGTTGCTATCGCAAGAGATAGGCTTTAATGATCACTTAAGATCGCATTTGCATTTGATTGCTACCATGAGAGATAGGCTTTAGGTGATCACTTAAGATCGCATTTGCATTTGATTGCTACCATGAGAGATAGGCTTTAGATGATCGCTCAAGATCGTATTTGCGTTTGGCTGCTATCGTAAGAGATAGGCTTTAATGATCACTTAAGATCACATTTGTAGTGGCTGCCATCGTAGGAGATGGGCTTTAGATGATCACTTAAGATCGCGTTCGCGTGTAGCTGCTATCGTAAGAGATAGGCTTTAGATGATCGATTAAGATCGCATTTATATTGGCTGCCATCGTAGGAGATGGGCTTTAGATGATCACTTAAGATCGCATTTGTATTTGGTTGCTATCATAAGAGATAGGCTTTAAATGATCGATTAAGATCACATTTGTAGTGGCTGCCATCGTAGGAGATGGGCTTTAGATGATCGATTAAGATCACATTTGTATTGGCTGCCATCGTAGGAGATGGGCTTTAGATGATCACTTAAGATCGCATTTGTATTTAGTTGCTATCGTAAGAGATAGGCTTTAGATGATCAGTTGAGATCGTGTTTGCTATCGTATGAGATAGGCTTTGATGATCGACTGAGATCGCGTTTGCTATCGTATGAGATAGGCTTTGATGATCAGTTAAGATCGCGTTTGCTATCGTATGAGATAGGCTTTGATGATCGATTAAGATCGTGTTTGCTATCGTGTGAGATAGGCTTTGACGATCGAGTGAGATCGTGTTTGTATTTGTTACTATTGCAGCGAATAAATTGTTGTTAATAGTTGTAACAAATTAGATAAAGCGATATAAACAGCAATCAAATATGAACTTCTCATTTGGGAGAATTCTTTTATTATGACATTCTCGTATGGTAGAGATAGAATTACAATCCTCTCATATGGGAGAGGAGATTGCGAATATCGTAGCCACATGAGACATTAAGCAACGTTATCATAAAACGTATGTAATAAGAGAAGTCAGGGATAATACTTCTTGATCCAGCGCATGTTGACTGAGCTTGGAGTTGAGGTTGTGCCGTGCAACCTTCGTATGCTGCAGTAGCCGCTATCGAAGACTTCTGTGACTTCGAAGGGTCCCTCCCAATTAGCTGCGAACTTTGGGTGGGTTGCCTCTCGCATGCAGTGATCAGATGCGCGTAAGACCAGGTCGCCAACTGCGAAATCCCGTCGCTGGACTGTCTTGTTGTAAGCGCGAGCGATTCTTTCTTGGTACCGCTTGTTAGTCCTTTTGGCTTGTTCTCGCTTTTCTTCCAGCAAGACTAAATCATGATCGCGTTGATTTTCATAGAGCGCGTGGAAGGCCAGCCTTGCCGAATTGACTCTGACCTCCGCAGGTACCACCGCTTCGGCCCCATAACATAGTAGAAATGGCGAGGCCCCTGTGGGTGTCCTTGGAGAAGTTCTGTAGGCCCACAGAGCTATGTTAAGAGAGTCGGCCCACTTCTTGTGGTCGTCTGCGACCATCTTGCTCAGAATTCTCAGCAGCGTTTTGTTAGTCGCCTCGGCTTGCCCGTTTCCCTTTGGATAATAGGGGGTAGAGCATATCTGCCTGATATTGTACTCCGCAAGTTTTGTAGCTACCTGACGATTAACAAAAGGAGTACCGTTATCTGAAAGAATAGTATTCGGGATTCCGAACCTGCATACGATGTTTTCCTGGATGAAGTTGACCACAGCCAGCGCGTTTGCCGTCTTCAGTGGTATTGCTTCCACCCATTTGGTGAACAGCTCAGTTGCGGTGAGAATGAAATGGTTCCCATGTGACGTTGGTCGGATGGGGCCAATGAAGTCCAAAGCCCATGTGTGAAATGGCCATGGCGTTCCTAGTGCATGTAGGTCCACGGCGGGAGCGTGCACTAGGTTCCCTTTGAATTGACATTCTTGGCAGCGTCGCACCTTGGTGCGGCAATCGATTTCCATCGTGGGCCAGAAGTATCCAATTGAGAGAAGCTGTCTGCATAATTTCGCACCTCCCTGGTGTTCCACCTGATGGGAGAGGTCCATGACTTCTTGTGCTTCCCTATCGTCTAGGCATCGCAGCAAGTTGCCTTCGTGACCTTTTCGCCAAAGCAGATTTTCTTGAACCACATATCGAGAAGCTTTCCTCTTCAATTTGTCTGCCTCTTTTCTCGATTCGGGTATAGTGCCTTTGGTGAGGAATTCAAACAATGGCTTTCTCCAGTCTGTGTCGTCGTCGATTAGAGCGACAAGAAGAGAATCTTTGATTAGTGCGCAACTTTCGCACTTCCCTTGTATCAGGGCTGCAGCTGTAGACATGCTTGGCCAATGGATGCCGTATCTCTGAGCTTTCCTGTAGATTGACACCTCGCTTTCTCCGCAAGCGTGTTGGTGAATCTTTTCTAACAGCTGTTGTCCCTCTTGCTCGGAGACACAACGCATGAGTATTCCTCCAGGACCCTTGTAGTAAAGGGTGTTGTCGTGGATGCAGTATCCTTTCGTGAGTACCCAGCTTTCGCTACTGGTGCCTTTCGCAATAGCTTGCAGGATTGCTTTTCGCCAGTCTGCGTCATCCATATGTTCGTCGTCGCACGCATCTTCTGTTAATGCCGACGATGTTCGCACTTCGATGGAAATCCTCGCAGGGCATTTGTCTATGCTGACCTTAGATCCCAGAGTTGCTAAGGCGTCTGCATGCCTGTTGTCCGCTCGGGGTTTGTGCTCGTATTTCACGTCACAGAATTGCTGCATCAGCTTTTGCACTAGGGTACGGTATGGCAGGAGGTTGATCTCCTTTAAACCATATTCGCCCGAGGCCTGCTTAACAATCAGCTTGGAATCTCCCATGACTGTTAAGTTGCTCACTTCCAAAGCTTTCGCCGCACGGAGCCCTGCGATCAGAGCCTCGTATTCCGCCTCGTAGTTCGTGACTGCGAAATTGAGTTTTGCGGACATCTGTATGACTTCCCCGTCCGGCTTTGTCAAGACTATCCCAATGCCTCCGCCTTTTCTGGTTGACGAACCATCGAAGTGGAGGGTCCAATAGGGCACGTCGATCGCGTAGATTTCAGGGCCTTCGAGTTCTTCCTCGATCACAGGTTCGTGACTGTTGTCAGGAAACTGTGCCAGCAGATCTGCTACCGCCTGCGACTTGATCGCTCTTGGTTTTACGCATGTGATATCGTATTGAGAGATGGTCATGTACCATTTCGCCAATCTCCCGCCCGGAGTAGTGTGAGTTAGCAGGTATCTTATGGGGTCGCTTTTGGTGACCACCACTACTTTGTGCGATGCAAAATAGTGTCTCAACTTCTCTATTACGAAGAATAAGGCAAGGCAATGACGTTCGATGTCCGTGTACCTTGATTCAGCAGGCTGCACAATGCGAGAGATGTAATAGATAGGCCTCTCTTGTCCCTCATATACCTGGGCCAAGAGTGCTCCTATAGATCTCCTTGTTGATGTAAGATATAGCAGCAGCGGCGATCCCAGTTGAGGCGCGATCATAATCTTCGGGGATGTAAGTATCTCCTTTAGCTTTTCGAATGCCGCTTCATGGTCAGGAGCCCAGTTGTACGCGGCGTCCTTCCTGAGAAGAGTGCTGAAACAGCATGTGATTTCGGCGATTGCCGGGATGAATCTCCGCAGATATGACAATTTTCCCAAGAATGTTTTCAAGGTACTTTGGTCTTGAGGTGGTGTCATGCTGGTGATGGCTGACACTTTCGCAGGGTCAGGCTCGATTCCTTGGCGATGGACTACGCATCCCAGAAACTTCCCCGAAGTCACGCCGAACGCGCATTTCATGGGGTTCATTTTCAGTTGAAAGCTCCTGCATCTGTTGAATACCTTTCGCAGGTCTGCAAGGTGATATGCTTCATGCCTGGATTTGACTACCAGGTCATCCACATAGAATTCCACTTCTTTGTGCATCATGTCGTGGAATAGGGCCATCATGGCCCGCTGATAGGTTGCGCCTGCATTCTTAAGACCGAATGGCATTACCGTATAGTTGAATACCCCCACGGGAGTGATGAATGCAGTTTTCCTTGCATCTTCGGGATCCATCTTGATTTGATTGTACCCGCTGAAGCCGTTCATGAAACTGAACATGCGATGGCCTGCTGTTGAATCAATGAGTAAATCGATGTTAGGCAGCGGGAAATCGTCCTTAGGACAGAAGCGATTAAGATCTCGGAAGTCCACGCAGATGCGGAGCTGTCCGTTCTTCTTCACCACTGGCACGATGTTGGCCAACCATGTGGGATGGTGATTGGGCTCTATGAACTTGGCATCTAGGAGTTTGACAATCTCCTGTTTGATCTTCACGTTGAGCTCTGGCCTAAAGCTTCTGGTGCTTTGCTTGACCGGTTTAGACCCTGGGATGATGTCTAAACGGTGCATGGTGATGCTCGTGTCCAGACCCGGCATCTCGTCGTATTCCCATGCGAACACGTCCTTGTATTCAGTTAGGAGCTGCAGCAGTCCTTGTTCCTCTTCGCTTGTGAGGTCCGCACTCAGGAAGACTGGTCTTTTCTTTTCCTCGTTCGGGCTGAGGAACACTTCCTTAAGCTCTTGCTTTTGTGGTCTTGGCCTGTCTTCCATGCATTCGGGGGCTTCTTTAAGTTTCTCCTCTGGAGTGCCCTGTGTTGGCTCTTCTGTGAGCGCAACTTGCTCGATTTGATTGATTTGCCCAGGGACATCCCCATGCCCGTGTGAGGACGTCCCCGCGCACCTTCATATGCGATAGCATTTCTTCCCGTTGGCATAGAAGCTCTCTATCTCCTTGCCCTCGGGGTCGTGCTTTGCGATCCTCTTCAGAGTGTAGACACTCTTGCGATGATATGCGATGCGCGGCGCCTCTTCGTGGGTAGGCGGCTTTTCTTCGGTGTCTCCCCTTGTCACCATCACGCCTGCAGGTGACTGGTCCTTGATGTCCTCCCAGAGAGGTAAAGGAGTAGGGTTGAATGGTCCGGGTGTTTGCTCGTCCGCCATCTCGGTGAACCACACCGCCTCGCTGAGATGCGCTTCGTCCAAGTTGAACGGGTTAGTTGAGGCCGGTATCTCGACAATCCTGTCGTTCCAGATAGCTTTCATCACTTGGTGAGCCGTTGAAGGGATTGCGTCAAAGCGATGAATCCAGGCCCGACCTATGATCATGTGGTATGTGGTGTTCGCGTCTATGACATAGAACTTCGCCGAGCACTTGATTTTGCCGATCTGAACGCCCAGGCGGATCCACCCGATCGTCATTCTGGAATCGCTTCCGAATCCCACCAGCGGGGATGGACGCTTGACTACCTTGTGCTCGGGGATCCCTGCTAGCTTCAGTGTGTGGAGTGGAACAACATTGACCGCTGCTCCTCCATCGACGAATGCTCGCTTGAATTCGACGCCGTTGATGATGGCGGTCACGTACAGGGGCCTCTGGTGGCTCGCATCTGTCTTTTTGTCGCTGGCAGAAAAGGTCATAATCTTTTCTGTGGAACGGGACGCCCTGACGACTTTCCCGTTGGAGACCACGAGGTCCTCCTCGTAGTCCTCTGCTACCCTTAAGATTGCTTTTGTCATGTCCGCTCGACATTTTTCGGAGAAGTTCATCTCGTTGAAGAATTTGTCGAAGCCGTGCGACCCTTTCATGCGGTCGGCACGCTCATCTTCCGTGTCCATGCTGTAGTCTTCATCTTCATGGACTTCAGCAACGATGGGCAGACCATCCTCTGCGACTTTTTCCAAGTCGACTATCGAGATCATGGCGACCTCTTTGCCTTTTGAGCCCGAATCTGTATGGGCAGGCAGCGGGTTGTTGCGCACATCCTTCCGATGGTCGCTGACGATGAGTTCGCCGCTCTTCATCTTCTGATCGAGTGCGAATCTGAGCTTCTTGCACTCGGCTGTGGGGTGCATGACCTTGCCGTGGTATTCGCACCACTTAGGGTCCCTCGTCATCTCCTTGGAGGGTGCTTTCTCGAGCGGTGGGAGGACGCCGTCCTTACGCCACTGTCTGCAGAGATCGCTTGCCTCCTCCACCGAGCAGGGCAGGGACGGTGCGTCGAAGTTTGTAACTTTTGCTTGCTTCTGGGGCGAAACTGCATTGACCTCAGCTTCGCGTCCTCGCTTGTAGCCAAATCTGCCGATCTTGTAGGTGGTGCCGCTCGCAGGTCGTTCTGGAGCGCTCTTCTTTCTCTGTCTCTCGACGATGGGCTCGATGTTCATCGTGCACTCGATGAGCTTTGAAAACGTGGGTGTTTGCAAATTGATTAGCATGCTCTTGTACTCATCTCGCATGCACTGCAGGCATATCTCTACGAGCCGACTCTCGAGCATTGGGTCCTTGCATTCTAAGGATTTCGCTCTGAATTTCTTGATGAAAGTGATTCCATCTTCCTCGCGTTTCTGATACATCCGCGAGAGGTGGATCATCGTCACCTTCTCTTCCATCTGGAAGAACTTGGTGTAGAACTTCTGGACCATGTCGTCCCAAGTCTTCACAGATCCGGGCTCCAACGTCCGGTACCATTTGTATGCTACATTCCCAAGAGTCTTTGGGAACTCTCGCATCAGCAGTTTGGGATCAGCTCCGTATGGACCCATGACATCGATGAAACGCATGACATGCTCATGAGCGTTTCCATTGACGTCTTCGAACTTGTCCCATTTGGGAGCCTTGTACCCTGCCGGGTTAGGCATGAGATAAATTTCTCGTGGGATGGGTGGATCGTTGTCTAGCTTCGGGATGATGGTATCCGCGAGCGATTGATGAGCTAGGATGGAGTCCACGCGCTTCTGCAAGGATGTCATGCATTCTGGGAGGCTTCCCTCGGTAGCTGCCGGAGGGGCTGCCGTAGGCGGTGGCGATACATATGTCGCCGGAGGATTGAGAGTGTATTGGCTACCCGCGTTTCCCCATATGGTCGCCGGTGGAGGCAGAGTGTACTGCAAAGTTGGGTTAGACGCCAAAGCCGTGGGCTGAGAGGCGTGAGCGGCAGGGGGTAGCATTTGCGCTGTTGATCCTTGGATCGAAGGCAGCTGCGCGGCTGACGGTGGAGTTTGCAGATGAGGGTTGGGAGGCGTGGCCGATACTCCCAATCCTGGAGCAGTAGGGGTTCCTCCTCCCTGAGGGGTGGCGGTACCTGGTGGAGGATTTGGCGCAAGGGTGCCCAGAACGGCCAAGATCCGCTCCAACTGCGCAGATTGAGACTTGAGAGCTTTTGTCTGACTTTGGACAGTGGCGTCCAAAGACTCCAAAGTTGGTGCCTCGCCGGGAGTCGTCGGAGTACGGCGAGCTTCGTCTCCCGAGGGAGTTTCGGTGGAAGGCGACCGGTTACTGACATCATCCTCCTGAGACATGGTTGCTTTTGCTGGTAAGTTTCACGTCGGGTTCACCAAAATGTGCACAAGAGATTCCGGCAGGGAGACCTCCGTGTACACCGTACGTAGTGGATCAGGGATCGCACAGGAAGAATAGGGGTGTGTGTAGGGAGAGAGTAAGTCAGTAGCAATGTCTGAGAGAGAGACAGAGGTTTGGCAGAGCTTCCGCGTATGGCAGTGTTGTTCTCCTTTGTATGGAAAGGTTAACGATGTATATATACTGGAGAACGTGACCGTTGTAGTGTGGTTAATGCGCCCATTAATGGCGGCTTAATTAGCTTAACCATAACGGCACGTTCGTCCGAGTATATAGGAACCGTTAGAGCACGTGGTGCGCGAGTACCGGAACCGTTACGAGGTTGACCGGGTTTGACCGGATTGACCGGGTCTAGGGAGCTCGTGCCATAAATCTCTCAAAACAGTTACTAAAGGTCGCGCGCGGGCTTGGCTCGCACGCGACAGGGCTTACTCTAGCCTCCAAACCACAAATCCCTACAAGTCCCGTGCAGTGGTATGCGAGGGCTCTGTCTCGCAGCCCCCACATGGATCAGCTCGGCTGGTGATCCTGTGTGTGTGGAGCACAATATGGTGTGCTGGATGGTTGCCACGTGGCCTAGATCTGCCATGTCATAAAGCAGTATCTACAGGCGTCTTATAGTTGATTTGAACTATTAATTGTCATATTTTATACTCGGTATGCGTAGTTGTTGATCCTCAGGTACCGGAGACTCGGAGCATGGGACGGTGACGGAAACGAACTTCGAAAACGGAATAAGCTCAAAGAAATGGTCAAGAGAAGAGAAGAAATAAATGGTTGCAAGGACTAAGATGTTGCATTTAGCCTAGATCCAACATCCAATTAGCCACCTACAACCCACGAGTACACCTAAACCAATACCTAAACAACTACCTAATGAAACCAAGTCCACAGAAGCCAATTCCTTTTAACCATCACTGCCACTTCGTTAACCATTTCACCATTTCACCTAATTAATTCCACCATTACACCAACTCAATCCATCATACCAAAGTAACAACCTTACCAATACAATCACAACTGTCCACGATTCTCACCATAATCATCATTCTCTAACCTACAAAATCACCCAGCCACCAACTACACAAATCAACATCATCTTCCTTCACCATCACCATTACAGTAGACCAAAACCAAACATAGCCATCACCTATTACCTCTAAGCCATGACCCAATTACCAGCCTTATACCAC
The DNA here is from genome assembly GCA_023055425.1 of Linanthus parryae. Lineage (NCBI taxonomy): Eukaryota > Viridiplantae > Streptophyta > Magnoliopsida > Ericales > Polemoniaceae > Linanthus > Linanthus parryae. The sequence continues at coordinate 45,757,095 of JALGPY010000009.1, forward strand.
CGGACAACTCATGCCACCATTCTCCAATTCACCTAACAACCTGCTGAACCTAAACCCAGTACCGGTTCCACAACCTGCAATTTGTTAGTCCAATAACAATAATCCTACACCAAAACACAAAATCAATTAGAACAAAATTAAGATGATTACAATGATATATTTATGTAACTAGAATCATAAAATGAGAGCAAGAGAGAGAGATAGAAAATCTGGCCTGAGCAAGTGAGGCGTGTAACTTCACTGTCCTAAAACCGTTTTACCCTCCCTATCGTGAAGGTGGTAACGGATAAAACGATTATACAACCCTCGCTCTTTACACCAGGCTCCAAGAGTCACGATCTATTGGAGGTATTTTGAACGGATCACGAACCGAGTTGCCCAAATATGAGAAGTTTATGAAATTTGTTGATAGAAATTGCAGGAGTAGGAGGGAATGCTGAATTTTTTATGAAGTAAGGATCTCGTCATTCTTCTACTCTTTTATAGACTCTCATTGCACTCTTTAATAACACAATATATGCTAATAATTATATATTAGTAACCTCCAAATAAATATTCAGATTTGTAACATTTGTAACCCCCAATTTGAAATGTAATATACCTCTAATGAGGTTGTAACTCCTGAAAATAATAGTAAATATTATAGTAATGATAATATTAGTAATAATAATGATAATAATTTTGGAACTTTCACATAATAACTTACAGTCCCCCACAAGTTTCAAAATTATAACAAAAAGAAATAAAAATAAAAAGGAAATAAATAAACAAATAAATAAATAAATAAAATTGGGCAACTATATGTTGTGTAATAGGTGAGGTGTCTTTCGGACTTGAACCTCACTTAGTGTAAGAAACATCCCTTTGAAGAGTCATAGTGAACAAGGTCTTGAACTAGACCCTTTGAGCCAAAGTTCAATATGCCACACACACAACACCGGTATAGGATCACGTTCGCGGGTTAGTGCTTTTAATGGCCATGCACTTAATCTTGATTTTCATGGGAGTTTCTAAGGAATAGCCCCAGTCCTATAGTCGCGGCCTCACGACGGCTCCCACTTAGGTGAACCCTCCAAGGGTACATGTGACTTGTACCTTGCGAGAAGTTGCTCGCCTCGGATTCATTCAGGGTTATCCCCTTCCTCATCGTCACAAACATCACAACACAGTTGACATAGGGATGGGAAGGAGATTTTATGTATCTCCTTGATCTTTTATTTTATGTGCTGGCACCGAGTCACTCTTACGGATTGTTTCTACCCACTGAATCTCTTTAATGGGATCTCCATTCTTAGAGATTGGGTTACTTCCCTTGGTGGCTCCATCTGGGCTTAAGCCCATCCCCCTTGAAAAATCTAGGACTTGGCTCCTAGATAGACCCTTTGTCAGCTGATCAGCAATATTAAGCTCAGACTTTACAAAGTCAAGCGATATTATATTTTGACTTACCAAGCTCCTCACTGTTTTATACATCACTTGTATATGTCGGGTCATTTTCTTATTAGAGTGAGCTTATTTTACAATATCAATCACGGCCCTAGAATCACAATGTAGAGCAATAGCAAGCATCGGTTTGCACAAAACGGGTATTTCTTGCAGCAAATTTTTGATCCACTCTGCTTCTTTGTGTTGGAATAGATGCCCTAGAGGCAATCTTCTATTTAGTATGAACATTGTTTTGGCTAGAATATTCATTTATTATATATTGTGATATTTAATATAATGAAGTCCTTAGATACAATGTGTTGTTTATCTTAAATATCCCTAGTCCACTATATTGTTTAACAGGAAGATCAAATATAGACTAGTATGTGGGTAGATTGATATGGAGATATCAAGTCTAACACATGGGTATGCATTAGGAGTGATGGCATACTAGATTGACCCACAACGAGAAGGATACATTAGATTATGTCAAGTCACAATCGCTTCTCGTAGTGCTAATATAATTGCGATCCTTAGACTTGAAGTCACTAGATACTCTAGTTGTGGAATATTGTGCTTTGATGTTATCAAACATTATAACGTAACTGGGTAATCATAAAGATGGCTATCGAGCATGATAGGAAGCAAGCTTAGAGATCGTAGTGATGTAGATATGATTTGTCCTCCCACATAATGGGGGTAAATATCCAGGGCCACTCGAGGGATGAGGCTTATTGAATGTCTGGCCAGACTCAGATAAATCAATATGGAGATATTGATGTTATCTGTTAGCATAAGCATATTCCCAGGATCGAGGAACTATGGATTGGATATACGAGTGTGACTATTTATGTCTCGTGTCCAACCCGGATATGGAGACAAAGGGAAAGTGCAATATAAGATATTGGGCACAAGAGGTTTGTCGGGATCACTGACTATTTCTATTAGTTGGGGTAGCATGGATGTGTTGCTAGACACCGCTCCATGTTAGTAAAAGTTAATACCAACTAGATAGAAATCTATGGGGTCAGACGTCAAATAGAGTAGAGCTAGATTTGGGATTAATTAATATTGATTAATTAATATAAGGATCATTGTGCAACACCTTGCGAACTTAGTAGGACTAATATGCAAGAGAAGGAAATAATTCTAGTTCATGTAGAATTAGGAAACACCTTTATGGAAACAACAAGGAGTTGTTGGAGTATATAAAGGAGGCTCTAGCTTCATTCCCACTAAGTGAATTGTTATTAGACAAAACAAAAGAGAGTGGGAGAGAAAGCAAAAGAGAGAGCAAGACAAGACCTAGAGGCCGAACGCCCCTAGGCCCGTCCGCCCCCTTCTCGTCGGCTCAAAGAGGAGGTCGAGCCTCCTCTTGTCCTTGTTGCTTTGATTCTTCTTCTCTCTTCCTCCAGGTTCAAGCTACCACTTGTTTGAAGGAAGAATCTAGATCTCACCTCTAGACGTGGATCAACCGTAGAGACGATGACATCATTCTTCGTGTGATCTCACAAATCAAAAGGTACACAATAATATGTCTCTTATCATGTTATGATGTCTCCTCCTGACGATCCGTGGTGGGCTTTGAAGTAGGATTAATTTTGTTATTCCACTGCGTTACCTACGTCAAAACCCAACAGTGGTATCAGAGCCACATGTCGTAGAGCATAACATGATCTTATGTGTTACGATTTCAGTTTATACACCATATTATTGTTTATTACACGAAAACTGAAAATAATTGGCATAGTAGATGCAAAATGAATTTGATTCAATATAAACAAGATCCAATTTAACATTGGATGTTAGAATTGGTGAGTTTAATCACATAGGATGTGAACAATTGGGTTATTGGAAATTAGGATTCATGGGCACATGATTGAAAAGGGGTTTTCAATTACGGAAACAAAATTATGGAATTAATTCCATAAAGTAAACAACCTTGCTTGGGCAACAAGGAAGAGGAGGCTAGGGCCGAAACCCTAGCCGTCCGCCCCTTCCCTTGCGCGCCAAGCAAAGGCCGCGGGCCACATGGGGCGGCCGGCCTTGGGACAGGCCTAGTGGCGGGCGGCGGTCCTAGGGGTTCGGGCCCTTGTTGGCTTGAACTCCTTGGACCGTTGTAACCCTAATTACCCAATTCAAATTAAAATTGAACAACGCGTTTTAAACTGTATTATGTGCTTTCTTGCATGGTGGATGGATATGGCCTAGGATTGGGGATGTTTATTGCTTTGGCAACAAAATTATGGAATTAATTCCATAAAGTAAACAACCTTGCTTGGGCAACAAGGAAGAGGGAAGTGTTGGAATAGATGCCCTAGAGGCAATCTAGTTTAGTATGAATTTGTATATGGCTAGAAAATTCATTTATTATTTATTGGATATTTAATATAATGAAGTCCTTAGATTTACAATCGTGTTGTTTATCTTAAATATCCCTAGTCAAGTATAATGATTAAATGGGACAATCATCTATAGACTAGTATGGGGTTGGATTGATATGGAGATATCACGATCCAACACATAGGTGTGCATTACGGAATGTTGCACTGGATTGACCCATCACCGAGAAGGCTACATACATGTTATGTTGAGTCACAAGTGCTTCTCGGGTACAATGGTATTGTCATCCTTAGACTTGAAGTCACTAGATATTCTAGTTGTGGATCATTGTGATCTTGGTAGCGTTAAACGCTACACCGTGACTGGTTAGTTATAAAGGCGTGTACTGGATACAATGAGAAGCAAGCTTAGAGATCGTAGTGGACGTAGAGAGGATTTGCCCCTCCCACATAACGGGAGCAAATATCCTAGGCCACTCGAGGGATAGTGCTTATAGAATGTCTGGCCAGACTCAAATAAATCAATATATGGGATATTGATGTTATTTGCACGAATAAGGCTATTCCCATAGATCGAGAAACTATGGATTGGATATACGAGTGTGACTTGTATGTCTCGTGTCCAATCCGGATATGGAGGCAAAGGGATGAGACAATTACTTGTACAAGGTTGTCTAGATGACTATTCTATTAGTTGGCTAGAATGGATGTTTTGCTAGAAACCGCTCCATATTAGCAAATAGTTGCTACCAACTAGATAGAACCTATGGGGTCACACGCTATATAGAGTTGTACTAGATTTGGGAATTAATTAATTGGATTAATTAATTAGAAGGGTCATTTTGCAAACCCTTGCAAACTTAGTAGGGACTAATTTGCAAGGAAGGGACTAAATTGAATTCTAGTAGGACTAGAATAAGTCCTTTAGGTAGTTAACAAGGAGTTGTTGGACTATATAAAGGACCCTCCTTCCTTCCTTCCTCATAACTTATGCTCATTAGTGAACATAACAAGAGTGGGAGAGAAAAGAAGGAGAGAGAGAGCAAGCAACAAGGAGCCGACGCCGCCCCTTGCCGCCGCCCCCTCACCCGTCAGCCAAAAGAGGGCCGAGCCCCTCTTTTTGTCTCGTTTTGCGTGATTCCTTCACCCTCCTCTCATTCCGGGCTAGCACCAAGGAGATTGGAGATCTAGGATCAACTCTAGGCGTGGATCAACTATAGAGAACGTGACACTATTCGCGTTTGAAGTCATCAAGGAGAACCCAAAGGTGTGTTTATGATTTCTTACCTTTACTATCGTTATGAATCTAGACTTGTGATCCTTGGAGGGTTTTGCATGGTTATATGTTTGATTATGCTTCCGTTGCGCGATCCATGAATCAAAACCCTACAGTGGTATCAGAGCCACAGGTCATAGAGCATAAATGTAGTTTATGTGTTACATTCTTGTTGTTTTACACCTTAATTTGTTGTTTATCGCGTAAAACAAGACAAATCAAGAATGGGATGCAATTTGTCAACAATTAATCATAACAAGACCCAATTTTTGCATTGGATGCATGAATTGGTGAGTTTGAGAAATTTTAGGATCTTAGATCTAGGGTTTGGGCATCCTTGGGGAAGAAGGAGTTCTCCCAAAACAAGGAAACAACCAAACTTGGGCTCCAAGCAAGGAGGTTGTTTTGGAAACAACCTCCATGAGGAGGTTCGGCCCCCTAGGGGACCGCCCCCCTTGCTTGCCGCCCAAGCTTGGCCGCCCTAAGGGGCCGGGCGGCCCTAACCCGCGGGCCTAGCTTGCGGGTTTTGGGCCGGGCCGGCCCTAGGGCCTTATGGTTCACTTTGTTGGGCCCGGGCAATTGGATTGTTGGGCCCATGGACCGTTTTAACCCTAGAAATCCTAAAATCAATTAAAATTGACCAAGCGCGTTAAAATTGGATTTTAACTGTTTATGTGCAAATCGCATGGTGATTGGATATGGCCTTAGGATGTGGTTTGATGTGGATGTTTAATTTTGTGGTTTGGTTTTACGGCCTGCGAGCTGATCAATTAATTGTAATAATTAATTAGGGTTTTATGGCCTGCGTGCCATTTTTTTTCTCAACTTGTGAGATTTATTTTATTTAGTATAGATATTAGCTAGTGCTAGATAAAGTAGATTGTTAGCCAAGATTGAAGAAAAGAAGCCCAAAGCCAAAGAAGCCACAAAAGATGGAGCATGGAGCATGGAGCATTCCACATGACTATGAAGGATGGACCAAAAGATCAAGACGCATGGAGATGTGTTTGCTTAGGGTTCATAGATAATTCCATTGGCTTGGAATTATCTTAGTCTAGAAAAGGCCATATCCACATCACGTTTAATTTCTGTTTTGTGGTTGTTTATTTATTGTCTTATTATTTGTGTGGTTGGTGTATGGATGATGCATGCAATTAGGATAATAAGATAATTAGACAACCCGGATCTATTATTTGGAGTTGTGCCCAAACTCAAATAGATAGATTAGTTGATATTGATCAACAAAATAATTAAAAATTGAAAATCCCTCAAATTTTAAATATTGTGTTCTTGCCTTCTCGTTATTTAAACACTCATTATCATCATTATTTATCAAGTTCGTGCGTGCCAAAGCATGGAGACTTGGTTCATAATGATGGAATGCGATGGCACGTAACAATGTGCAATTGTTTAGATAAGAGGTTGAACACAACTAGGCTATTAATTTGATTAAGAAACCTAGAGGCAATCAATTGGGATTATCCATATGGATGGATAAATAAGGAGTTATTTGCCCGGTTGAACCAAGAGTTGCATATGGGATGCAATTGGAATTACTCCTACCTAAAAGTAGTCAAATTATGGGTGACTTGCCAAAGCAAGCTCATAAGGAGATGAAAAGATGGATCTTGGCCCACTAGAAACTATAATGATATTTTCCGCATTAATATCTTGAGGGTTATTAATCCGTAGAAAAATAGTGGGAGCTATATTTAATAAACTAGCCATTATTAAATATAGTCAAAAATTCACAAATACTAAAACTTGCGTATTTTCCTTTTGTAGAATTCCAAATGGCAAACAACTCATCGAGTTCACAACATTCCCTACGATCTGTCCTTGAGAAGGACAAGCTCTCTGGAACCAACTTTCTTGATTGGTACAGAAACTTGAGAATTGTTCTCAAGCAAGAGAAGAAACTGTACGCAATAGAGGAGCATGTTCCAGAAGGTCCAGAGAACCAGACACCTGTTGCCTTAAAGGCGTATCAAAAGCGTGTTGATGACGCTAATGATGCGGCCTGCCTAATGCTTTGCACCATGACCTCTGAGCTTCAGAAGCAACATGAGAACATGAATGTTGTCGATATGATCGAACATCTAAAGCAGCTCTTCCAAGAGCAGGCGAGGGTAGAGAGGTATGAGGTCTCAAAGGCACTGTTCAAATGTCATCTGGCAGAAGGGAACCCGATGGGACCCCATGTACTCCGAATGATCGGGTACTTGGAGAATCTCGCCCGGCTTGGGTTCCCGGTCGGCTAAGAGTTGGCAACCGATCTCGTGTTGCAATCGTTGCCCGAGAGTTATGGACAATTCATTATGAACTATAACATGAACGAGATCGTTAAACCACTGCCAGATTTGCTCAACATGTTGAGGACGGCTGAACAGAGCATCAACAAGGGTAAGGGCAAGGCCATTATGATGGTGCATAAAGGAAAGGGCAAAAAGTTTGCCTCTTCCTCCAAGGGCAAGGGCAAGTCAGTTGCCAAGTCCAAGGAACAAGCCCTTAAGCCTGTTGGTGGCATTGCCAAGGTCGTGACTAAGGGTGAGTGTCACTACTGCAGTCAGCCTGGACACTGGAGGAGGAACTGCCCAAAATATCTGGAGGACAAGAGGCTTGGAATAGTGATTCCACCACCACCAGGTATTTTTGTTGTAGATGTCAATTTAACTGTCTCTACATCATGGGTATTAGATACTGGGTGTGGATCTCATATTTGTCGAAATATGCAGGATCTAAAGAGAAGTAAAAGATTGGCTAAAGGGGAGGTAGATCTGCGCGTTGGGAATGGAGCAAAGGTTGTTGCGTTGGCCATAGGCGTGTGCGAGCTATCTCTGCCTTCAGGATTAGTTTTAGAATTAAATAATTGCTATTTTGTGCCTGCTATGAGCAGAAACATTATTTCTATTTCTTGTTTGGACAAGGAAGGTTTTATTATTTCAATAAAGAACAATTGTTGTTCCTTTTATTTGAATAATATTCACTATTTTAGTGCGCAATTATTTAATGGACTTTATGTCCTTGTAAGCAATCCTGTCTACAACATTAATACCAAGCGGATTAAAATAAATGATTTAAATCCTGCTTATTTATGGCATTGTCGTTTAGGCCACATAAATGAGAAACGTGTATCTAGACTCCATAAGGATGGATTACTAGACTCATTTGATTTTGAATCATATGAGACATGTGAGGCTTGTTTATTGGGAAAAATGACAAAGTCCCCTTTCAATAAGAAAGGTGAGAGGACTAGTGAGCAATTGGCGCTCATACATACCGATGTGTGTGGGCCATTTGCCACGCCAGCCAGGGGTGGTTATGTCTACTTCATTACATTTACTGATGATTACAGTAGATATGGATTTGTATACCTTATGAGGGCAAAATCTGAATCCTTTGAAGTGTTCAAAGAATTCAAGAATGAAGTAGAGAAGCAAGTTGGCAAAAGTATCAAGGCTCTACGATCGGATCGTGGAGGAGAATACTTGAGCCAAGAGTTTGACGACTATCTTAGAGAGTGTGGGATCGTGTCCCAACTCACTCCACCCGGAACGCCACAATGGAATGGCGTGTCCGAGAGGAGGAATCGAACCCTATTGGATATGGTTCGGTCTATGATGTGTCAAACCGATCTTCCATTATCATTTTGGGGCTACGCTCTATTAAGTGCAGCTTTCACCATTAACCGTGTTCCATCTAAATCAGTCATGAAGACACCATATGAGATGTGGAGTGGGAGGCGTCCCACACTGTCGTTCATGAGGATTTGGGCTGCGATGTCTATGTAAAACGTTTACAATCAGACAAGCTAGGGCCTAAATCGGATAAGTGTAAATTTGTGGGGTACCCTAAGGAAACTAAGGGATACTACTTCTACAATCCAACCGAGAAGAAAGTGTTTGTTGCTCGGACCGGCGTGTTTCTAGAAAGAGATTTTGTCTCTAAAGAAGCAAGTGGGAGGAATGTAGAACTTGAAGAAGTTCAAGAACCACAAATCACTGATCCGATTATGGAACATGAACAGGAATCACAAGCAGTTGTGGATCCACCTGTTCAGGTAACACAAGAGCTTCGTAGATCTAGTAGAGTGCGCCAGGAACCCGAGAGGTACGGACTTCTCGTAACTGATTCCGGTGACACGATGCTCATAGATGATGAGCCTACTACCTATGAGGAGGCCATGAAAGGCCCAGACTCACAGAAGTGGCTTGAGGCCATGAGATCCGAGATGGAATCCATGTACACCAACAAAGTATGGACTTTGGTGGAACCACCTGATGGGGCGCGGCCCATAGGGTGCAAGTGGGTCTTCAAGAAAAAGATCGACATGGATGGTAATGTGATTACCTATAAGGGCCGATTGGTGGCTAAAGGATTCAGACAGATTCATGGTATTGACTATGATGAAACCTTTTCACCAGTCTCTATGACCAAATCCATCCGAATCCTACTTGCAATTGCAGCATACTACGACTATGAGATTTGGCAGATGGATGTCAAAACAGCATTCCTTTATGGGAATCTCCTCGAGGACGTGTATATGATACAGCCGGAGGGTTTTGAGGATCCAAAGCAAGCCAACAAAGTCTGTAAACTGCAACGATCCATTTATGGATTGAAGCAAGCTTCTAGGAGTTGGAATCGACGTTTTGATGAAGTGGTCAAAGAGTTTGGCTTCATCAGAAACGAAGATGAGTCTTGTGTCTACAAGAAGGTTAGTGGGAGCTCTGTAGCTTTTCTGGTCTTGTATGTGGATGACATACTACTCAATGGAAACGACATTCCCATGCTGCAATCTGTGAAAGATTGGCTAGGAAAGTGTTTCTCAATGAAGGACTTAGGGGAAGCAGCCTATATACTCGGTATAAAGATCTATAGAGATAGATCAAAGAGGTTGTTAGGCCTAAGTCAAAGTACATATATTGACAAGGTGTTGAAACGGTTCAACATGCAAGATTCCAAGAAGGGATTCTTGCCCATGTCACATGGAATCACTCTTTCGAAGAGTGGTTGTCCTTCCAATGAGATTGAGAAGGAACGCATGAGTAGGATACCCTATGCCTCGGCCATAGGATCCATCATGTACGCCATGTTATGTACTAGACCAGATGTGTCATATGCCTTGAGTATGAAAAGCAGATACCAATCCAATCCGGGTGAGAGTCACTGGATTGCTGTCAAGAACATCCTAAAGTACTTGAGAAGAACTAAGGAGGCTTTCTTGATGTTTGGCGGTAAGGAAGAGTTGCGTGTAAGGGGTTACACTGATGCAAGCTTCCAAACCGACAGAGATGACTTTAGATCACAATCGGGATATGTGTTTTGCCTGAATGGAGCAGCGGTGAGCTGGAAGAGTTCCAAGCAAGAGACGGTAGCTGATTCTACAACAGAGGCTGAGTACATTGCTGCAAATGGCGCAGCAAAGGAGGCTGTTTGGATCAGAAAGTTTGTTTCTGAACTTGGTGTGGTCCCTAGCATTGCGGATCCAGTGGAGTTGTTCTGTGACAACACTGGGGCAATCGCGCAATCCAAGGAACCCAGATCGCACCAGAAGTCCAAGCACGTGCTCAGGCAGTTTCATCTGATTCGAGATATTATCGATAGAGGAGACGTTCGGATATGCAAGATTCCTACAGATGATAATCTGTCAGACCCGCTCACGAAGCCTCTCACGCAGTGGAAGCATGAAGGGCACACTAGGAGTATGGGCATACGAGATGCGCCAGATTGGCTCTAGTGCATGTGGGAGACTGTTGGAATAGATGCCCTAGAGGCAATCTAGTTTAGTATGAATTTGTATATGGCTAGAAAATTCATTTATTATTTATTGGATATTTAATATAATGAAGTCCTTAGATTTACAATCGTGTTGTTTATCTTAAATATCCCTAGTCAAGTATAATGATTAAATGGGACAATCATCTATAGACTAGTATGGGGTTGGATTGATATGGAGATATCACGATCCAACACATAGGTGTGCATTACGGAATGTTGCACTGGATTGACCCATCACCGAGAAGGCTACATACATGTTATGTTGAGTCACAAGTGCTTCTCGGGTACAATGGTATTGTCATCCTTAGACTTGAAGTCACTAGATATTCTAGTTGTGGATCATTGTGATCTTGGTAGCGTTAAACGCTACACCGTGACTGGGTAGTTATAAAGGCGTGTACTTGATACAATGAGAAGCAAGCTTAGAGATCGTAGTGGACGTAGAGAGGATTTGCCCCTCCCACATAACGGGAGCAAATATCCTAGGCCACTCGAGGGATAGTGCTTATAGAATGTCTGGCCAGACTCAAATAAATCAATATATGGGATATTGATATTATTTGCACGAATAAGGCTATTCCCATAGATCGAGAAACTATGGATTGGATATACGAGTGTGACTTGTATGTCTCGTGTCCAATCCGGATATGGAGGCAAAGGGATGAGACAATTACTTGTACAAGGTTGTCTAGATGACTATTCTATTAGTTGGCTAGAATGGATGTTTTGCTAGAAACCGCTCCATATTAGCAAATAGTTGCTACCAACTAGATAGAACCTATGGGGTCACACGCTATATAGAGTTGTACTAGATTTGGGAATTAATTAATTGGATTAATTAATTAGAAGGGTCATTTTGCAAACCCTTGCAAACTTAGTAGGGACTAATTTGCAAGGAAGGGACTAAATTGAATTCTAGTAGGACTAGAATAAGTCCTTTAGGTAGTTAACAAGGAGTTGTTGGACTATATAAAGGACCCTCCTTCTTCCTTCCTCATAAATTATGCTCATTAGTGAACATAACAAGAGTGGGAGAGAAAAGAAGGAGAGAGAGAGCAAGCAACAAGGAGCCGACGCCGCCCCTTGCCGCCGCCCCCTCACCCGTCGGCCAAAAGAGGGCCGAGCCCCTCTTTTTGTCTCGTTTTGCGTGATTCCTTCACCCTCCTCTCATTCCGGGCTAGCACCAAGGAGATTGGAGATCTAGGATCAACTCTAGGCGTGGATCAACTATAGAGAACGTGACACTATTCGCGTTTGAAGTCATCAAGGAGAACCCAAAGGTGTGTTTATGATTTCTTACCTTTACTATCGTTATGCATCTAGACTTGTGATCCTTGGAGGGTTTTGCATGGTTATATGTTTGATTATGCTTCCGTTGCGCGATCCATGAATCAAAACCCTACAGTGGTATCAGAGCCACAGGTCATAGAGCATAAACGTAGTTTATGTGTTACATTCTTGTTGTTTTACACCTTAATTTGTTGTTTATCGCGTAAAACAAGACAAATCAAGAATGGGATGCAATTTGTCAACAATTAATCATAACAAGACCCAATTTTTGCATTGGACGCATGAATTGGTGAGTTTGAGAAATTTTAGGATCTTAGATCTAGGGTTTGGGCATCCTTGGGGAAGAAGGAGTTCTCCCAAAACAAGTAAACAACCAAACTTGGGCTCCAAGCAAGGAGGTTGTTTTGGAAACAACCTCCATGAGGAGGTTCGGCCCCCTAGGGGACCGCCCCCCTTGCTTGCCGCCCAAGCTTGGCCGCCCTAAGGGGCCGGGCGGCCCTAACCCGCGGGCCTAGCTTGCGGGTTTTGGGCCGGGCCGGCCCTAGGGCCTTATGGTTCACTTTGTTGGGCCCGGGCAATTGGATTGTTGGGCCCATGGACCGTTTTAACCCTAGAAATCCTAAAATCAATTAAAATTGACCAAGCGCGTTAAAATTGGATTTTAACTGTTTATGTGCAAATCGCATGGTGATTGGATATGGCCTTAGGATGTGGTTTGATGTGGATGTTTAATTTTGTGGTTTGGTTTTACGGCCTGCGAGCTGATCAATTAATTGTAATAATTAATTAGGGTTTTATGGCCTGCGTGCCATTTTTTTTCTCAACTTGTGAGATTTATTTTATTTAGTATAGATATTAGCTAGTGCTAGATAAAGTAGATTGTTAGCCAAGATTGAAGAAAAGAAGCCCAAAGCCAAAGAAGCCACAAAAGATGGAGCATGGAGCATGGAGCATTCCACATGACTATGAAGGATGGACCAAAAGATCAAGACGCATGGAGATGTGTTTGCTTAGGGTTCATAGATAATTCCATTGGCTTGGAATTATCTTAGTCTAGAAAAGGCCATATCCACATCACGTTTAATTTATGTTTTGTGGTTGTTTATTTATTGTCTTATTATTTGTGTGGTTGGTGTATGGTTGATGCATGCAATTAGGATAATAAGATAATTAGACAACCCGGATCTATTATTTGGAGTTGTGCCCAAACTCAAATAGATAGATTAGTTGATATTGATCAACAAAATAATTAAAAATTGAAAATCCCTCAAATTTTAAATATTGTGTTCTTGCCTTCTCGTTATTTAAACACTCATTATCATCATTATTTATCAAGTTCGTGCGTGCCAAAGCATGGCGACTTGGTTCATAATGATGGAATGCGATGGCACGTAACAATGTGCAATTGTTTAGATAAGAGGTTGAACACAACTAGGCTATTAATTTGATTAAGAAACCTAGAGGCAATCAATTGGGATTATCCATATGGATGGATAAATAAGGAGTTATTTGCCCGGTTGAACCAAGAGTTGCATATGGGATGCAATTGGAATTGTTCCTACCTAAAAGTAGTCAAATTATGGGTGACTTGCCAAAGCAAGCTCATAAGGAGATGAAAAGATGGATCTTGGCCCACTAGAAAATATAATGATATTTTCCGCATTAATATCTTGAGGGTTATTAATCCGTAGAAAAATAGTGGAGCTATATTTAATAAACTAGCCATTATTAAATATAGTCAAAAATTCACAAATACTAAAACTTGCGTATTTTCCTTTTGTAGAATTCCAAATGGCAAACAACTCATCGAGTTCACAACATTCCCTACGATCTGTCCTTGAGAAGGACAAGCTCTCTGGAACCAACTTTCTTGATTGGTACAGAAACTTGAGAATTGTTCTCAAGCAAGAGAAGAAACTGTACGCAATAGAGGAGCATGTTCCAGAAGGTCCAGAGAACCAGACACCTGTTGCCTTAAAGGCGTATCAAAAGCGTGTTGATGACGCTAATGATGCGGCCTGCCTAATGCTTTGCACCATGACCTCTGAGCTTCAGAAGCAACATGAGAACATGAATGCTGTCGATATGATCGAACATCTAAAGCAGCTCTTCCAAGAGCAGGCGAGGGTAGAGAGGTATGAGGTCTCAAAGGCACTGTTCAAATGTCATCTGGCAGAAGGGAACCCGGTGGGACCCCATGTACTCCGAATGATCGGGTACTTGGAGAATCTCGCCCGGCTTGGGTTCCCGGTCGGCCAAGAGTTGGCAACCGATCTCGTGTTGCAATCGTTGCCCGAGAGTTATGGACAGTTCATTATGAACTATAACATGAACGAGATCGTTAAACCACTGCCAGATTTGCTCAACATGTTGAGGACGGCAGAACAGAGCATCAACAAGGGTAAGGGCAAGGCCATTATGATGGTGCATAAATGAAAGGGCAAAAAGTTTGCCTCTTCCTCCAAGGGCAAGGGCAAGTCAGTTGCCAAGTCCAAGGAACAAGCCCTTAAGCCTGTTTGTGGCATTGCCAAGGTCGTGACTAAGGGTGAGTGTCACTACTGCAGTCAACCTGGACACTGGAGGAGGAACTGCCCAAAATATCTGGAGAACAAGAGGCTTGGAATAGTGATTCCACCACCACCAGGTATTTTTGTTGTAGATGTCAATTTAACTGTCTCTACATCATGGGTATTAGATACTGGGTGTGGATCTCATATTTGTCGAAATATGCAGGATCTAAAGAGAAGTAAAAGATTGGCTAAAGGGGAGGTAGATCTGCGCGTTGGGAATGGAGCAAAGGTTGCTGCGTTGGCCATAGGCGTGTGCGAGCTATCTCTGCCTTCAGGATTAGTTTTAGAATTAAATAATTGCTATTTTGTGCCTGCTATGAGCAGAAACATTATTTCTATTTCTTGTTTGGACAAGGAAGGTTTTATTATTTCAATAAAGAACAATTGTTGTTCCTTTTATTTGAATAATATTCACTATTTTAGTGCGCAATTATTTAATGGACTTTATGTCCTTGTAAGCAATCCTGTCTACAACATTAATACCAAGCGGATTAAAATAAATGATTTAAATCCTGCTTATTTATGGCATTGTCGTTTAGGCCACATAAATGAGAAACGTGTATCTAGACTCCATAAGGATGGATTACTAGACTCATTTGATTTTGAATCATATGAGACATGTGAGGCTTGTTTATTGGGAAAAATGACAAAGTCCCCTTTCAATAAGAAAGGTGAGAGGACTAGTGAGCAATTGGCGCTCATACATACCGATGTGTGTGGGCCATTTGCCACGCCAGCCAGGGGTGGTTATGTCTACTTCATTACATTTACTGATGATTACAGTAGATATGGATTTGTATACCTTATGAGGGCAAAATCTGAATCCTTTGAAGTGTTCAAAGAATTCAAGAATGAAGTAGAGAAGCAAGTTGGCAAAAGTATCAAGGCTCTACGATCGGATCGTGGAGGAGAATACTTGAGCCAAGAGTTTGACGACTATCTTAGAGAGTGTGGGATCGTGTCCCAACTCACTCCACCCGGAACGCCACAATGGAATGGCGTGTCCGAGAGGAGGAATCGAACCCTATTGGATATGGTTCGGTCTATGATGTGTCAAACCGATCTTCCATTATCATTTTAGGGCTACGCTCTATTAAGTGCAGCTTTCACCATTAACCGTGTTCCATCTAAATCAGTCATGAAGACACCATATGAGATGTGGAGTGGGAGGCGTCCCACACTGTCGTTCATGAGGATTTGGGGCTGCGATGTCTATGTAAAACGTTTACAATCAGACAAGCTAGGGCCTAAATCGGATAAGTGTAAATTTGTGGGGTACCCTAAGGAAACTAAGGGATACTACTTCTACAATCCAACCGAGAAGAAAGTGTTTGTTGCTCGGACCGGCGTGTTTCTAGAAAGAGATTTTGTCTCTAAAGAAGCAAGTGGGAGGAATGTAGAACTTGAAGAAGTTCAAGAACCACAAATCACTGATCCGATTATGGAACATGAACAGGAATCACAAGCAGTTGTGGATCCACCTGTTCAGGTAACACAAGAGCTTCGTAGATCTAGTAGAGTGCGCCAGGAACCCGAGAGGTACGGACTTCTCGTAACTGATTCCGGTGACACGATGCTCATAGATGATGAGCCTACTACCTATGAGGAGGCCATGAAAGGCCCAGACTCACAGAAGTGGCTTGAGGCCATGAGATCCGAGATGGAATCCATGTACACCAACAAAGTATGGACTTTGGTGGAACCACCTGATGGGGCGCGGCCCATAGGGTGCAAGTGGGTCTTCAAGAAAAAGATCGACATGGATGGTAATGTGATTACCTATAAGGGCCGATTGGTGGCTAAAGGATTCAGACAGATTCATGGTATTGACTATGATGAAACCTTTTCACCAGTCGCTATGACCAAATCCATCCGAATCCTACTTGCAATTGCAGCATACTACGACTATGAGATTTGGCAGATGGATGTCAAAACAGCATTCCTTTATGGGAATCTCCTCGAGGACGTGTATATGATACAGCCGGAGGGTTTTGAGGATCCAAAGCAAGCCAACAAAGTCTGTAAACTGCAACGATCCATTTATGGATTGAAGCAAGCTTCTAGGAGTTGGAATCGACGTTTTGATGAAGTGGTCAAAGAGTTTGGCTTCATCAGAAACGAAGATGAGTCTTGTGTCTACAAGAAGGTTAGTGGGAGCTCTGTAGCTTTTCTGGTCTTGTATGTGGATGACATACTACTCAATGGAAACGACATTCCCATGCTGCAATCTGTGAAAGATTGGCTAGGAAAGTGTTTCTCAATGAAGGACTTAGGGGAAGCAGCCTATATACTCGGTATAAAGATCTATATAGATAGATCAAAGAGGTTGTTAGGCCTAAGTCAAAGTACATATATTGACAAGGTGTTGAAACGGTTCAACATGCAAGATTCCAAGAAGGGATTCTTGCCCATGTCACATGGAATCACTCTTTCGAAGAGTGGTTGTCCTTCCAATGAGATTGAGAAGGAACGCATGAGTAGGATACCCTATGCCTCGGCCATAGGATCCATCATGTACGCCATGTTATGTACTAGACCAGATGTGTCATATGCCTTGAGTATGAAAAGCAGATACCAATCCAATCCGGGTGAGAGTCACTGGATTGCTGTCAAGAACATCCTAAAGTACTTGAGAAGAACTAAGGAGGCTTTCTTGATGTTTGGCGGTAAGGAAGAGTTGCGTGTAAGGGGTTACACTGATGCAAGCTTCCAAACCGACAGAGATGACTTTAGATCACAATCGGGATATGTGTTTTGCCTGAATGGAGCAGCGGTGAGCTGGAAGAGTTCCAAGCAAGAGACGGTAGCTGATTCTACAACAGAGGCTGAGTACATTGCTGCAAATGGCGCAGCAAAGGAGGCTGTTTGGATCAGAAAGTTTGTTTCTGAACTTGGTGTGGTCCCTAGCATTGCGGATCCAGTGGAGTTGTTCTGTGACAACACTGGGGCGATCGCGCAATCCAAGGAACCCAGATCGCACCAGAAGTCCAAGCACGTGCTCAGGAAGTTTCATCTGATTCGAGATATTATCGATAGAGGAGACGTTCGGATATGCAAGATTCCTACAGATGATAATCTGTCAGACCCGCTCACGAAGCCTCTCACGCAGTGGAAGCATGAAGGGCACACTAGGAGTATGGGCATACGAGATGCGCCAGATTGGCTCTAGTGCATGTGGGAGACTATTGGAATAGATGCCCTAGAGGCAATCTAGTTTAGTATGAATTTGTATATGGCTAGAAAATTCATTTATTATTTATTGGATATTTAATATAATGAAGTCCTTAGATTTACAATCGTGTTGTTTATCTTAAATATCCCTAGTCAAGTATAATGATTAAATGGGACAATCATCTATAGACTAGTATGGGGTTGGATTGATATGGAGATATCACGATCCAACACATAGGTGTGCATTACGGAATGTTGCACTGGATTGACCCATCACCGAGAAGGCTACATACATGTTATGTTGAGTCACAAGTGCTTCTCGGGTACAATGGTATTGTCATCCTTAGACTTGAAGTCACTAGATATTCTAGTTGTGGATCATTGTGATCTTGGTAGCGTTAAACGCTACACCGTGACTGGGTAGTTATAAAGGCGTGTACTGGATACAATGAGAAGCAAGCTTAGAGATCGTAGTGGACGTAGAAAGGATTTGCCCCTCCCACATAACGGGAGCAAATATCCTAGGCCACTCGAGGGATAGTGCTTATAGAATGTCTGGTCAAACTCAAATAAATCAATATATGGGATATTGATGTTATTTGCACGAATAAGGCTATTCCCATAGATCGAGAAACTATGGATTGGATATACGAGTGTGACTTGTATGTCTCGTGTCCAATCCGGATATGGAGGCAAAGGGATGAGACAATTACTTGTACAAGGTTGTCTAGATGACTATTCTATTAGTTGGCTAGAATGGATGTTTTGCTAGAAACCGCTCCATATTAGCAAATAGTTGCTACCAACTAGATAGAACCTATGGGGTCACACGCTATATAGAGTTGTACTAGATTTGGGAATTAATTAATTGGATTAATTAATTAGAAGGATCACTTTGCAAACCCTTGCAAACTTAGTAGGGACTAATTTGCAAGGAAGGGACTAAATTGAATTCTAGTAGGACTAGAATAAGTCCTTTAGGTAGTTAACAAGGAGTTGTTGGACTATATAAAGGACCCTCCTTCCTTCCTTCCTCATAAATTATGCTCATTAGTGAACATAACAAGAGTGGGAGAGAAAAGAAGGAGAGAGAGAGCAAGCAACAAGGAGCCGACGCCGCCCCTTGCCGCCGCCCCCTCACCCGTCGGCCAAAAGAGGGCCGAGCCCCTCTTTTTGTCTCGTTTTGCGTGATTCCTTCACCCTCCTCTCATTCCGGGCTAGCACCAAGGAGATTGGAGATCTAAGATCAACTCTAGGCGTGGATCAACTATAGAGAACGTGACACTATTCGCGTTTGAAGTCATCAAGGAGAACCCAAAGGTGTGTTTATGATTTCTTACCTTTACTATCGTTATGCATCTAGACTTGTGATCCTTGGAGGGTTTTGCATGGTTATATGTTTGATTATGCTTCCGTTGCGCGATCCATGAATCAAAACCCTACAGTGGTATCAGAGCCACAGGTCATAGAGGTTGGACGCAACTAGGCAAGAATCAATTGGGATTGATGAGCCTAGAGGCATGACAATTAGGTGTTATCCATGGGATAAAGAATAAAGAGTTATTCACCTAATTGGACCAAGAGTTGCACGGGATGCAATTGGAATGGTTCCTACCTAAATAGCCTATTCTTGGGTGACTTTCCAAAGTAAGCTCAAGAATAAGTGAAAAAGGGATCTTGAACCTACTAGAAAATATAATGATATTTTTCGCATTAATGGTGAGGGCTATTAATCCGAGAAAAATAGTGAGAGCTATATTCGATCAAGCAATTGTTGAATATAGTTAAATTGTTAAAAATACTAAAAAATGGACATTTCTCGTTTTGTAGAATTCCAAATGGCAAACAACAACGCATCGACTTCATCCCTACGATCTGTCCTTGGGAAGGATAAACTGTCTGGAACGAATTTCCTTGACTGGTACAGAAACTTAAGGATTGTCCTTAAGCAAGAAAAGAAGTTGTACGTCTTGGACAATCCAATTCCAGAACCACCACAAGATGAGTCTCTTCTAGCGGAAGTAAGGGCACGTCAGAAACATATTGATGATTCTAATGACGTGACTTGCCTCATGCTTTGCACCATGACTCCTGAGCTTCAGAAGCAGCATGAGAATATGGAAGCCTATGATATGATTATACACTTGAAACAATTGTTTCAGTAACAGGCTAGGCATGAGCGCGATGAGGTGTCTAAAACATTATTCAAGAGTAGTCTTGCAGAGGGGAATCCAGTAGGACCTCACGTACTCCGAATGATCGGGTACATTGAGAACCTTGAGAGACTGGGATTCCCACTGGGCCAAGATTTGGCAACTGATCTTGTCTTGCAATCGTTGCTGACAGTTATAATCAGTTCATCATGAACTATAATATGAACGAGATCAGTAAGACTCTGCCTGACTTATTGAACATGCTAAAGACAGCAGAACAGAGCATCAACAAAGACAAGGGCAAGGCCATAATGATGCTGCATAAGAAGAAGGGCAAATCAGTTGCCTCTACTTCCAAAGGAAAGCGCAAGAAAGTTGCGAAATCCAAGGAAGCCCTGAAGCCTAGAGGAGGCGTGGCTAAGGGTGAGTGTCACTACTGCAGCCAGCCGGGTCACTGGAGGAGGAACTGCCCTAAATATCTGGAGGATAAGAAGCTTGGAATAGTGATTCCACAACCACCAGGTATTTATGTTATATACGTCAATCTTTCTATTTCTTCATCTTGGGTATTGGATATCGGATGTGGTTCTCACATTTTTCGTAATGTGCAGAATTTGAAAAGAAGTAGAAGATTGAGTAAAGGGGAGATAGATTTGCGCGTCGGGGATGGAGCAACAGTTGCTGCATTAGCTGTAGGCGTTTATGATCTATCTTTGCCTTCTGGACTTATTTTAGAATTAGACAATTGCTTTTATGTGCCTACTATGAGCAGAAACATTATTTCCATTTCTTGTTTGGACGAGAAGAGTTTTTCTATTTCAATAAAGGACAAGTGTTGTTCCATCATTTCACATTTATGTGATTCCTATTGTTCTCATGTGCTTCATTGGATATCTACGAGGGGATGCGAGGGTGAGTGAGTTGGCTTACACACTAGGGTGTGGCGGTGTTCCATGTCATTACACCATGGACACAGTAGTGGAGAGCCTAAGTGCGTGATGTAATACCTCTGATTCATTAAGCAAATGAAAAATCAATGTCTTTTTAGTGTAATGTTATTTAGTCGTTGTATTAATTTATTTTATATGGACATATTTTCTATATATATTTTTGTGTCATTTATCCTATGACAAGATAAAATCTATTAGACATACCTGTTAGAGTTGTGTTCGAAGAACCTATATTTAATCTGAAGTTTTTCACAATCAAATTTCAGAATGCTTTTAAGAGAGAGTAATCATTTTGGAGATGAAATATTATTATATTAAAATGTAGATAACCTCACATGTGGGTGTGCAGTTGTGTATGTCTGTTTACACAAACAATCTACTTGGAATGGTACTCTAGTAATTCCATTATCAAGTGGGGGTAATTTGTTTGCTTGTTTGTTTTAGTTGGCACTGTGCAGCCTAGCAAATTACTTCTTCAAATGAAGGGACGCAGTGACTAATCCCATGTCTACTGCTTGTTAGCATGCCACCTAGCATATCATTGGCTTAGTCACAAGTTGTAGTGGGGGATATAGGGAGAGAGAAAAAAAATATGGAAGGAAAAAAGAAGAAGAATGGGGGGGGGGGACTCGATAGAACTGATCGGGCAACAAGGAAAATGGAAGAAAAATGGTGAACACAAAGAAATCACATGGCTTATTTTGCCCATTGAAGGTAGATAATTGACTCTTGGTTGCCTTTCTCAGTTCCTTGTTTATTTCTGCCCAATTCTACTATTTCAAAGTCGACACGAGAAGACTCAAAAACAGTATGATGGGTCTCAAATATAAAACGACATTGAATTATTTCTATTGTTTTCATATGGTTGTACGACTTATTTCTGAGTGAACCTCAATTAGAACAAGAAAGGCAAGGTGAGAGTATTCTTCACTCTGTCATGATAAGAAGATAAGTAGAGGAAAGAAACAAGTTTCCTCTCTTGGGGTGAAAGAAGAGAAAGAGAGCCTTATTATGGTACGATTAGCTTGAGTAGTAGGAATATTCAGTTTTCTATGTTAAACTTGTGTTGGCTGATTTATCTTGGAGTAGTCTGATAATTGGCTGGTCTTGTTTTCCATACACAAAGACTTGCTTGACTTATATTATTGGATTCTAATTTCCATTATTGAGATGATTATACTATTATTGTCAAAATAATGTGAGACCAGTGTTGGTCTGGGTTTGGGAAATGAGGAGTATGCGTACACAAGAACATGGAGGTTGGGGGCTTTCTTCTTTAAATAGAAAGACATTTTATAGCTATATAGAGAAGCAAGAGTTTGGCCTATTCTCGATGAGTTATTTTGGTTGGACTCCTCTATTTAGCCATAATGAACTTATTAGTGGTGTTTATGACAAGATTAATGATGAATGCTTGGTTCTTTGAAAGAATGTGCATTATCAACGTGGTTACTGTAGCATTTATTTGTGCATGGTTGTTATGACGTTACACGAGAATAGTCAAGTGACAATTTTGACGAGTATCGATGCCGATTGAGTCGTTCGCTTTACATATATTATGCTCTACGCCATTGGCGTGTTCACTTTCAGTTCTTTAATGAATAGAGACAACTCGGGCTGATTGTGTACACTATATTCACACCCCTCTTTTAATGGGAGGAAGAAAAATGCATGCAATATATAATTATTGATTAACAAGAGGAGGTATGAATGGCTCATGAAATCTGTCATATACTATAATATATTAGTGTGTTTTCACTAAGATAGGGGTTTGTTTGACCCGTGTATCCTGCTGATTGAGTTTTGGGTGTCCAGAAGTGTCAGACTAGTTAATAATAATTCGCGTGTTTATCGTTAATCGATATTTTTTTATTTTAAAAGTGTGACGGGTCGTTACAAATGGTATCAGAGCGAGACCCAACCGGAAGTAGTGACAATGTATCTGTGACTTGGCAAGTGTTGTGATGGGTCGGGTAAGCAAGTTTTGTACATGTGGTACATGGGTGAGCTAAAACTCTGGTGAACTACTATACTGTCAAGTTAGGGATACTAAATTATGTACTGCTTGGGTGTGGGAGATATTGCTCTGCATCACAAAAAAAAAAAAAAAAAATCTATTTCATGAAAAGAAAAGGACAATTCTGATTTATTTGAAGTATATGAAAAAGGTAAACTTCATTTTTTTGCATTATTACCTCTTTGGTGCTATCATATTTTATGTCACAGTGATCATTTGTGACTAAACTTTGTATGATGGGTTGATAATTAATCTATACTATGGATCATGTGAGAACGCTTTAATATATTAATGCACGCTTTGAAACTGAAAGTATTTTTCATGCACCGTAGCTGGTCTGAACTATTACCATTTTGATGTTGTAAGATCTATACCGACCTTTTCTAATGTTCTACTGTGAATGTGTTTATCTTGTTATGTGGTTGATTGAAAATTTCAATATACGATTTTGTTGAAATAAGCCTTGTGAACAGGTGAACTTAGATGAGGGTAAACTTCTTGGTTCATGTTTTTTTTTTAATAAAAAAAATAATAACTAGAATTTCGGGAAAAAGATTCTATGTGTAGGGTAGACTGTGAGAACCCGTTGTTGTGAAATAATTTTGAATAATATGAGTCTTATTTGTTGCTGTATGTGCAACTACTTGATTTTTTGATATTAGTGAAATCAATAAAAAAAAACAAAATCGCATTGTATGTGTAAAATGTGACCCGCATAAGACTACATAATGTTTGGGAATGATATTGTTTAAATCAATGATCTAGTGGAGTGGTTGTATGTACATGTCGTACTACAATACCATAAGCTTAAGATTTAGTGTATTTATGGGTGGATATTCCGACCTTAATTTAATTAGTTACGTTTGAAAGAAGAGAAGAACATATCACTTTTCTTCTTTAAGTGATAACTCTTGCACTTGTAAAAGAAAGGCAACGGGCAACTCTTACATGTTGTCATTCTTTCTTCAGACTTTATATTTCAATTTGATCAATCAAAATATTTATAACTGTGAATCTTGTATGAAAAAAAAAGAAGATGACAAAGAACGGGTCTATAAGACCTACTTGGCAGCAAAGGGAAATAGAGAAGTAGAAATGAAGTGATCTTTCTTGGGTATTATTTGTATCAATTAATGTGCCTGTTCTTTTTCTCCAAGAAGATGAAGAAAATACTTTGTTTGATAGGCTATCCCGCCCCCTCCCCAAAACTTTGTGCTAAGAGTATAATCATGCGAGAAGAAGTTTGGCTATCCTTTTCTTTTGTGAATCACAGAGTAGTCAGGTTGTGTTGATTCCCTCCAACAGGTAAGTTGAACTGTTTCCCGAAGCGGTTGAAATTTTTGAACACACCTAGGGAAAGTGTTATCTTCAATTCCACTATAATTATGGTGTACCCGTG
Organism: Linanthus parryae; assembly: GCA_023055425.1. Taxonomy (NCBI): domain Eukaryota; kingdom Viridiplantae; phylum Streptophyta; class Magnoliopsida; order Ericales; family Polemoniaceae; genus Linanthus; species Linanthus parryae. Next base: position 45,781,469 of record JALGPY010000009.1, read on the forward strand.
CATATAGTTATGAAATTTTGTGTATAGCTTATTGCCATATGTGTTGTATGCCTGTGGGTATAGGTGTTATAATGTAATTGATTATTAGACTGTGCTACCTCTTCAACTGAGGTGTTTTACGCATAAATGAGGGGATGAAAATGAACCGGTGTGACAGTTCGGCTAAAAGCCATAAAAAATATCGCTATTAGCAAAAATATATTTGCTTTAGCATGGGTTGATTTTAATCTGTATTAGACGAGGTGATTTCCGTCTAGTACTGGTGATTGTAAATTGTATCACACGAGGTGATTTCCGTCTAGTACTGGTGGTGATTGTAAATTGTATCAGACGAGGTGATTTCCGTCTAGTACTGGTGATTGTAAATTGTATCAGACGAGGTGATTTCCGTCTAGTACTGGTGGTGATTGTAAATTGTATCAGACGAGGTGATTTCCGTCTAGTACTGGTGATTGTAAATTGTATCAGACGAGGTGATTTCCGTCTAGTACTGGTGGTGATTGTAAATTGTATCAGACGAGGTGATTTCCGTCTAGTACTGGTGATTGTAAATTATATCAGACGAGGTGATTTCCGTCTAGTACTGATGATTATAAATTGTATCAGACGAGGTGATTTCCGTTTACTACTGGTGATTGTAAATATTATCATACGAGGTGATTTCTATATCAACTAGTGTGTGACTGACAGACTAGTCGACAATATCCGTGATTTTTATCATATAATTCATATATTTTTTTTAATTACTAATTGTGTGACTGGTTCGTTACAAATGGAAGACCGTTTACAAAACACTTTTTTTTTTGAATGGTTAATTTCAATTCGAGATCGATAATCTAATTTCAGATGTGAGGCTTGATCATATGATAACATTTGCGAAGGTTTGAGAAATGATACAGTAGTATTTAAAAGATCAATAGCTTTGATTCTTTATTCTGCTTGGATGACTAGTTTGATGGTAGTTTGACAGTTCTCATCAATATTTTAGCTACTGAACTAGTTGCTTTTAGTTAAACGATAGTCCCTACTCCCTTGTTAAGAAGGTAATTTATGACTTCAAACTACAAAATTAATTTTCGGGACGAAATTTATTTAAGTAGGGTAGATTGTAATACCTCTGATTCATTAAGCAAATGAAAAATCAATGTCTTTTTAGTGTAATGTTATTTAGTCGTTGTATTAATTTATTTTATATGGACATATTTTCTATATATATTTTTGTGTCATTTATCCTATGACAAGATAAAATCTATTAGACATACCTGTTAGAGTTGTGTTCGAAGAACCTATATTTAATCTGAAGTTTTTCACAATCAAATTTCAGAATGCTTTTAAGAGAGAGTAATCATTTTGGAAATGAAATATTATTATATTAAAATGTAGATAACCTCACATGTGGGTGTGCAGTTGTGTATGTCTGTTTACACAAACAATCTACTTGGACTGGTACTCTAGTAATTCCATTATCAAGTGGGAGTAATTTGTTTGCTTGTTTGTTTTAGTTGGCACTGTGCAGCCTAGCAAATTACTTCTTCAAATGAAGGGACGCAGTGACTAATCCCATGTCTACTGCTTGTTAGCATGCCACCTAGCATATCATTGGCTTAGTCACAAGTTGTAGTGGGGGATATAGGGAGAGAGAAAAAAAATATGGAAGGAAAAAAGAAGAAGAATGGGGGGACTCGATAGAACTGATCGGGCAACAAGGAAAATGGAAGAAAAATGGTGAACACAAAGAAATCACATGGCTTATTTTGCCCATTGAAGGTAGATAATTGACTCTTGGTTGCCTTTCTCAGTTCCTTGTTTATTTCCGCCCAATTCTACTATTTCAAAGTCGACACGAGAAGACTCAAAAACAGTATGATGGGTCTCAAATATAAAACGACATTGAATTATTTCTATTGTTTTCATATGGTTGTACGACTTATTTCTGAGTGAACCTCAATTAGAACAAGAAAGGCAAGGTGAGAGTATTCTTCACTCTGTCATGATAAGAAGATAAGTAGAGGAAAGAAACAAGTTTCCTCTCTTGGGGTGAAAGAAGAGAAAGAGAGCCTTATTATGGTACGATTAGCTTGAGTAGTAGGAATATTCAGTTTTCTATGTTAAACTTGTGTTGGCTGATTTATCTTGGAGTAGTCTGATAATTGGCTGGTCTTGTTTTCCATACACAAAGACTTGCTTGACTTATATTATTGGATTCTAATTTCCATTATTGAGATGATTATACTATTATTGTCAAAATAATGTGAGACCAGTGTTGGTCTGGGTTTGGGAAATGAGGAGTATGAGTACACAAGAACATGGAGGTTGGGGGCTTTCTTCTTTAAATAGAAAGACATTTTATAGCTATATAGAGAAGCAAGAGTTTGGCCTATTCTCGATGAGTTCTTTTGGTTGGACTCCTCTATTTAGCCATAATGAACTTATTAGTGGTGTTTATGACAAGATTAATGATGAATGCTTGGTTCTTTGAAAGAATGTGCATTATCAACGTGGTTACTGTAGCATTTATTTGTGCATGGTTGTTATGACGTTACACGAGAATAGTCAAGTGACGATTTTGACGAGTATCGATGCCGATTGAGTCGTTCGCTTTACATATATTATGCTCTACGCCATTGGCGTGTTCACTTTCAGTTCTTTAATGAATAGAGACAACTCGGGCTGATTGTGTACACTATATTCACACCCCTCTTTTAATGGGAGGAAGAAAAATGCATGCAATATATAATTATTGATTAACAAGAGGAGGTATGAATGGCTCATGAAATCTGTCATATACTATAATATATTAGTGTGTTTTCACTAAGATAGGGGTTTGTTTGACCCGTGTATCCTGCTGATTGAGTTTTGGGTGTCCAGAAGTGTCAGACTAGTTAATAATAATTCGCGTGTTTATCGTTAATCGATATTTTTTTATTTTAAAAGTGTGACGGGTCGTTACACGTGACGTCTAATCTGCACAAACATGGGATTGGTTGTACTTAATTGGTGGAACGTGCTAGGTACCGGATTTTTATCATCTTGGAGTAGGAGGTTCGGTTGGATTAGGCACGTGACATATCTTATTTGACTACTTGAGAGGGGGATGTGACTGCATTCTAGTGTGGGGGTGTCGACATTTGACTACGGACATAGAGATTGTGCTTTGATGACTCCACCCCTATACACGATTTGATTTGACATTGGCTTCGTGGCATATTGTACTTCATTGAGTAGGGGGAGATGAATCTTTATTGTGATACTTATTCATCGGATTGGTTAGTTCCTCCCCCTTACATATTTGTTTAGCTTGATTCTTGAAGAAGGGCCACTCATATTTATTTGATTGTATTGAGAAAGAAAAAAAAATAAAAAAATAAAAAAATAGATAGAGAAAAAAAAGAGAGGAATAAAAGAAATAGAATTGTGCTTATTGGAAATTGAGTGGCGATGGTTTTTATTCTATTTGAAGGCAGAGATTGAGATTTGCATATCATTCGGTTTGATGGTCACGTGATTGACATGGTACCGAGGTTTGAGGAGTTTGACGGCCGGAGTCGGTGAGATTCGGGTTGTGGATTCCTATCATCATGGTGAGGGTATGTGAGATATGCGGTTTGGTGAGCTTATGTGACGCTTTATGTTTTTTTGCTTCATACAAGTTATATCCTTTTTGTCCTTAAGCCTCATCATATTTGACCATTAGCGGAATAGGAGCTCGGACTATGAATGTGGCTTAGCCTTGGTTAGCCTCTTATTTTTATCAGCACACATGAAGAGGTAGGGTGTTCTTTATAGTAAAGTTAAGTTTTCTATACTAACTATAGGGAATTACTTGTTGTCGAGTTTAGTTGTGATTCACACCTCTTGTCTAACTTTTCATCATCCATGAGCATCAGTCCATGTTATTGAAATTTCCTGATCTCACAAAAAGAAAGAATGTAAAAGCTTTTATGTGTTTAAGATCGATTCTAGAATTGCATCGCATCATCTTGCTGCATTAGTAGTGTCTAGAGTCATGTTGAGTCGTTTGAGTCTTGTTGGCTAGTAGACAGTTAGATGCAGTAGATGAGACTTTGCTCGGGACGCGCAAATGGTAAGTGTGGGGGTATTTGATAACTCTTTAATAAGAGTTATCATATGTACAGTTTATATTGTTATTTGTGTGCGTTTCGGTGCAAAGTGACGAGCTTTGAGCCAAAATATGAAGAAAATGCACTTTTGGATGTTTTTGAGCTTTAAAGTACAATCCGAGCATTTCTTAATGGTTTTGAGTATGATTTTGATAATTTATCACATTTGATCTTCGCGTTAGTGTTCGTGTTGTTGACAGGAATTACATATGCGGGAATCAAGTTAAGAGAAGAAACGAGCTTCGGAATAGAAGAAAAATGCGAATTTGGCGCGTTTTGGATGATTTTGCCAAATTTGTGCAGTATTTGAGAAAAATGAGAAAATGGTCCGGAAACGAGAATTTCTCTACATGAACAGAGTCTACGTTGCGAAAGGACTCCAAAGGTGCAAAAATCACATTCATCGGAGTTCGGGATCAAAATCCAGGTCCTTATTTGCTTTTCAAAAAACTTAGTTGCTTTTCCAGGATGTTTTAGAGAAAATTAAGGATATTTTGAGGATATTTTGGATTATACAATGAAGATGGAATTGAGAGCGGTGGCAATTGAAAGTAGACTCGAAGAGCTTTCCAACGATGGGTCACGGAGCTAAAACGGACGTCGGACGAAAAAGTTAAGGACCGTTGATGACGAAGAAGAATCCTGGAGCTACAGGGTCTTCGCACGAAGACAATTTGTCTTCGCACGAAGACCTTCCCACGAAGAGAATTTCTCCTCCCACGAAGAATTTACTTAGCCAAATTTCAGAAAGTAGTCTTGTGCATGCTTGCAGTATCAAAATAGGAAGATCTTCGCACGAAGACAATTTGTCTCCGCACAAAGACCTTCGCACGAAGACCTTCGCACGAAGAGATTTTCTCTTCGCACGAAGAGATCTCCAGAAACCTCAGATTCGTCGGGGGCTTTGTGCAATTAATTGAAACATCGTCTAATCTCTTTGGAAACATACTAGAACGGGTTAGGGCATAGTTTTCAGTATCTTTGAGTTGGAGACAAGTGCTTGGAGCTACGGAGAGCTTGGGAGACGCTTTGTTTGATATTTTCTCTTCCCTTTCTCTAGTTTTTGACTTATGATCATGAAATTTGTATATTGATCATGTGTTATAGTAGCTAAACACTTAATTCGGCATATCTCATAGGGAGCTAGGGTTGAACGCCACATTTGATGATTTATGGATCTTGTTTCATGCTCTTTAGCCTAATTGGATGTGTTATGCTTAGCTACGCTTGATTTATGTACTTAATTCTATCGTTTCTATTGTTTAAGCTCGCAATTGAATGATTATAGGTAGGGGATGTTAGAGAAATCAATATTCGCTACCCGAAAACTTGAATCAAGCACTAGCCGTATCTAGGGTTGAGAATCTTGCTAGTTAGCTAGAACTAAGAGTAGACCATAAAAACATAATGCTTGTTTGAACTTGAGTAGGCGAGAGAAATCAGGTACAAGAGTTTGAATTTAGGATTTGGTTGATAAATCTTCAAAGTATAGGTGCTCGTTTGGAAAAGTAGAAGACATTCGTGTTGCTTGAACATAAATCCAACGTGGTGTGAAATCCCTAGTGAACCCATAGAGATATCCTGAAATTCTCCTCATATTAAATAACCCAGTTTTAATAATTAGCTTGTTAATTACTTTCTTAGATTATTTGAACAAACTCAATGTGCTTTGCCCAAATAAGATTAATAAGTCTTAACTAGTTTACAAGAAGTCCTTTGGGTTCGAAAAACCCGGATTTACCGGAATTATTACTACACAGACAGTCGTACACTTGCGGTTGGATCATGTCAGTAGTGGCGGTGGTTGATGGCTGGGTTTGCCAGCAGCAGCTGTTGCTGTCTCTGTTTGATCCACCAAGACAGAAAGAGAGAAAGAGTGAGACAGAGGGCGAAAAGAGAAGATGATGAAGAACTCAACTTAAATAGAGAAGCAAAAGAGGTGGAAAAGGTGGCGGTGAAAGTGATGGGAACGGTGGCGGTGAAAGTTAAGAAAATATCCTGAAGAAGTGTTGAAGAAGATGATGATCTTTGTGAAAATACTATGGTGTGGTTGGGCACACCAAATGATAAGGTGATTATGTGTGGTACACACACGCAAGTTCGCGGTGGTTGTACACGCGATAATAACTAACATAAAGAAGACTTTGACGTTTAACTTGCGACTATTAACGTAATGTTTTCTATAATACTACACGATTAAAACGCGATGTTTTATCCAACCTTAATTTTTCGCAAACGAATTTTTATTTTTATTATTATTATTTTATTTATCTCTCTAAATTACCAAATTACCCATTGCAATTAGACGGGGTATTACATGTAAGCTTAAGAACATGCTATACAATCAGAGATGAGCTGAAGGCATGTGACAAAGACGGTGCTCCAATGAAGATTAAGACAAAGTAATCGGACAATAAGAAGACAAAGATACAATTTGATAGTCAATCAATTCGAGACATGGAGTTGAAACAAAGAAGGACAATTAACACTTGCAGATATTCAAATTTTCCCTCTGAAGAACCGCTTGTTGTAAATTGTATTTAATCATTTAATTTTCAGAAAAGACGTGAACATTGTTGTAAATTGGTACCATAACATAGACACTGAAGAGTTCAATCTGTGCACAATATGTAACAACCACTCAATTGAGTGTTTGCACTATTACAAAATAGATCATCACTTAGTGTTGTAACGGACTCAATGATTATATTGAAAACGAGAACACATTTTGATTGACTCTCATGAATGCTTGCACCAAGAAAACAAATTTCTTGTAATTCATCTCTAGTTATCAATAAATATAATAACATTGATGTAATTCATCATCTAATTATCAGAAAAGACATGAACCCTGTTGGGAATTGGTACCATCACATAGACATTGAGTGTAGGATGGCAACGGGTCGGATCTGGATCGGATCAGACACTTTCCGATCCAAATCCGACCAAGAGAAATGGGATCCGGATCCGATCCAGATCCGTTCGGATCGTCATCGGATTCGGATCGGGTTTCATTAAGCTGATCTAAATCTGATCCGTAGATCCATATAGTACGTGTTCAGATCAAATTCGGATCGGATCATGCTCAAAGTTTCAGTAAAATACAAAAAACAACATAAAAAATAAAAGCTAGTTCATACGCAAATGTGTGTCTGCAAGTTACGAAGTCTAAAAACACAACATAAATGGCTTTGTAGGTTGGAGTTACTATTTTATTCTTCTTGGAAGTGTAAGTGGAGAGGTAATATTGGTATATTTGTAAAGCACACATACACATCGGATCGGATCGGGTCAGAACCCGGTAGATCCTACCACCGATCAAAATCCAGATCCAAATACGATCGGATCTGGCTTTTCGAATCCCAATGCGATCCATTTTCGATTGGATCGGATTCGGGTCCGATCCATTCGACTCAGATTGCTCGGATCTCATATCGGATTGGACCATACTGCCATCCCTAATTGAGTGTTTTTACTGTCATAATGTAATATCATCACTTAGTTCCTTAACTGACTCAATGAATGCTTGCACCAAGAACACCAATGCAATGTAATTCATCATTTAATTCATTATTTAAGGGTGCACAATTTCTGAATGCTGCACACTATGGTGTTAGCCACATCACCATTTTTAGATGGAAGACTGTAGGAGAACTGAGATCATCCACAAGTGCAGTAAAACCAAAACTCACAGAAGCTCACAAAAGAGCAAGATTGAAGTGGTATCAAAGCAATTACAGTGGATGGATATGGGAGAATCAAGTTCAAGACCATGGATTTTACATGCAACATTGATGAAAAATGGTTTCACACTGAGTCAAAATCTGAGAGGTATATTGTTGTACCAGATGAAGAGACTCCACACAGAACAACAATCAACAAATGTTTCATACCCAAACTCATGTTTATGTGTGCAGTGAGCATGCCTATTTTGGGTGAAAATTGTGAAATAATATTTGATGGTAGATTGGGTATATGGCCATTTGTGGAGGACTATGAAGCACAAAGAAATTCAAGTAACAAACCAAAAGGAATTGTTGAACAGAGGCTAGTAGCTTCAGTTAACATAAATGTCACGAGGAATATGATGCTATCACAAATAATTCCTGCAATCAAGAGGTATTGGCCACATAACTTGCCCAAAAATATAAGGATTCAACAAGATAATGCTCTATGTCACATAGAAACTGATTATTTGGAGTTATTGGAGGCTTGCAACAGGGATGGTTTCAACATCACCATTGTGAATCAGCCACCAAGAAGTCCAGATCTTAATATAAATGATATTGGATTTTTCTTTTCAATTCAAAGCTTGCAGCAAGAGATGCAAACAAGTAGCATTGAGGAGCTAAATCAAGCAATGCAAATGGACTTTGATGCCTAGGATCATCAGACTTTGGTTGATGAATTTCTATCATGTCAAATGTGCATGATTGAGATAATGAAGATTAAAGGAGGTAACAAGTACAGGAAACCACCTAGAGGGAAGGCAAGACTTAGAGCATTAGGCATTCTACCAAGGGATTTGCATGTTCACAAAGAGCTTGTCAGGGATTGCATTGAGTATCTGCTAGAGAAGGGAGACCAGATCGACATTTGGTTATGCCAATTAAGCACATTGTATGTGCATCTTTTGTATATTTTGGTCTCACCACTCATGTAATTACAAACACAATGTAGGCATGTCTGTATATTTTGCATGAAGCTAAACAAGTCTCAGATTGTAGTATCATCACTGACTTGTGGTTGTAGTGTGTGCATCACTACCTGTTTTTAATAAAAGTGTATGACTATTTTAGCAAGAGTGCACTACTACCTTCTCAATTGCTAACAAACATGTAGGTACTCTCACACTTACAACCATGAAGCAATAATTTAGTACTAAGAAGTTTCTCAATTGCTTTAATTTACCCTCATAAGATGTTTACTCTTCATCACAGTGAATGCAGGTGAATGGTTGTGTAATAAAACCATTTCCTAACACTGCATCACAAGGGCTAAACCTGTTTAGGGATGATCTTTGCATCAAACACTCTAGGTCATAGCCTCATTGAGTGATGATGGCATAAACAGGTGAACAATATCACAATACAGGTCCATGACAAGTCAGGTTCATCACAACACAATAGATGTTCATGATACAACGACCAAAGTATCATTACAGGTTTATCACAACACAGGTGCATCACAATAGATCATCCAAATAGATGAGATCAGATCACCAATAATAACAGATCACATAATAATCAAAGAAGCTTAGCCATACATGCACACCACATAACATGTTATTGTACAATAACATAACATCCAAATAGATGAGAGCAAATCACCAATAATAATCACATCATAGCAGATCACATAATAATCATCACAGAATCAGGGAATCAAAGAAGCTTAGCCATATATGAACATCACAGAACAAGTTATTGTACAAGAACATATCACATAACAGATCAACAGAGAGAGATAGAGAGTTAGGGTTTTCTCATAGCCCTTGCCACAGAGAGATAGAGATAGAGAGAGAGAGTCAGTGTAATACCTCTATTTTTAATAGGGTATTTGGTGTATTAATTCGTAAGGTTGAGGTTAGTTTTATTCTTTTCATAAACTGGGGGGGGGGTGTATTTGTAGTTTCCTAAAGTTAGATGATGGGGGTTAAAGTGTCATTTCTCAAAACTTGGGTGTAAACCCACTCACCACTCCCCCTCTCACTCTAACTGATCGGAGAACCCACCGAACAAACCCAGTTTCTTCCTCAACGTTACCATTTTCTTCTCCAACTTCTCCTCACACGATCTCCCTTAACTCCACCCACTGTCAACTTAAATCAACCCATCTTCTCCTCTTTTCATCTCCCTCCATCTCACCCTCACTCTCTGTTTTGGCCGAAGAAACAAACCCATGCCACTATGCTCTGTTTTATGAGCACCATCGCCGCCATACATCACCGCCACTGCTCTCTTCTCCATTCTCCGGTGAAACCCACCAGCCGCCAAGCTCGCCTCCTCCCCCTATCCTTTCTGTCGAACCAGCAGGAGAAACAGGGCTATCGTCGGTGCTGATTTTGGTGCCGACCCGGACCCGACGGAAACGCGCCTCCGATCGGAAACCCAGCGACGCACTCTCTCCTCTCCTCCGTCGCCCTCTATTCGTTGATTCCCGTCGTCTTATCTATTCTACGGTGACCCAGAGTCGTAGCAGTAGCGACGGAAACTTCTCCAATCGTCATCTCCACCACCGTCTTCTTATTCTCTACTTTGGTCTTCTTCAATTGGTAAACACCCAAAAGCTTTGTTTTATTACCTGTTTTGAATCACGAATCTGATTACCCATTGCTGTAACATGCTGAACCCGTCAATCGATTGTTCGACGTTGGGTTTGTGGATGTGAATTGAAAGTTTAGAAAAGAAGACCGATTGAATCAGTTTAATTGAATTGGGGGTAATTTTATATCATCTGAATATGTTGGGGGGTGTTTGCGCACTTTTAGAAATTTTGGGGGATGCCTTATAGTAAAAACTTGTTTTTCCTGTATTTTGTCTATTTTATATCTTTAACTATGTTTTGTTTATTACATACTACCAATTATAATTAACTAGTTTCTATAATATGAAAACAAATATAATTTTTATAATATTATTTTATAAGAATAGTTTTATTAATAAAAATAAAAAAATTCATAATAAATAAAAGTAGTGTTTCTTAATAAATTAGATAAATTTGCATTATGTGTTTTACTTCAAGATTTAATTTTCTTTATAAATATATACATTGTTCTCCATTTCGATATGTGCTCTTTTAATGATGGAATTTAATTTTCTTTAATAGTAGTATCTATTCTAAATGTTATTATCTTTTCTAAATAACTAGTTCTCAATAAAGTTTAAGTACAATTAATTAATAAAGTTTAAAGTTTGTTTCTATTGTTTTAGTAATATCATAACTATATAAATTAATATTATTTTTCTAATACTAGAGTTCCGTAATGTAATTTGGGGTAAAATTTTATTGGGAACTTGTCGGAGAAATATTCTTTGCATTTGCATATAGGACATACTTGCATTTGTTGTATGATATTGGTCGTGTATTAATGTTAGGATTATTCGACTATTGTAGATTCCGGGTTCGTAGACGATCAGTTCATTGAGGACCCGTACTACGAGTACTAGTTTTTGTGCTTGCTTGTGTGTGTGGAGCTTTCTTCAATCCAAGTAAGTTAATGCTCAACTCTTCTACTATCAAAATGAATTGCTAAATGTGCTATATGCTGATTCAGTTAATGCTTTGATTATCGTACCATCTAACTGTTAAACTCTGAAAATCCCTGTTGCTTTGGAAATAATCACCTGAATCGGAATCTTTCTTTTGAAACATGAGTTATGTTTATCTTGGAACTGATCAGCACTTTAATCCTTGCTTTCCTTATTGGTTTTGATTACCTGCTTTGAATCGAGAATCACTATATTTCAAGAAATACTCATAAGACACTAAGTAACGTAAAGTGAAAGATATATTGTACGAGCTGCTCTTTATTTCACTACAATGATTTGTTTAGGACCATACGTTCTGGTCAAGAGAGTTTGGGGGTCAAACTCTGGCTTACCCTTGGTACCCATAGTTCAACACTACCATGTGGACTTGGGGGGTTCCTACTTGTGCTATTCTAGCAGAGTTGCTAACCTCTAGGGGGTGTCGACACTTAAGGTCTCGTAGGTCAGTATTGAGGCGGGAAGGCCATAACTAGAGGGGCTTTCACAACTGCCGGGTTGAAGTAGGGTTTGTTAGACCCACGAGGTAACCCTGAGTTATATATTTCCGAGACAGGCGGGAACTCTGGATTAGCTCGTACAATGTTTAATTTCTGAGGCTCATGGGGCAGTAGAGCTAGCTGCTCCCGTGGCACGTGTCCAGGTGGCTGCCAGAAAAAGTTTCAAATGGGGACTTTAATAAAGAAAGTTTAAGATGGAATCTCAAGCCAAATTTATCTCTTTACCTATCCTCTTTACATTTATGTTATTAATTTAGAGCTTTACTTCTCTTTCTTTTACCTGTTTGATTACATGTGCCCAATCATCTGTTTACATGTTGAGGTATTCTTACTCAACCTAAGCTGACTTATTGAAAAACTGTGGTCGGCTTTTGCCACTTTGAAAACCCACAAGTTAGCACCGCTGCAGGCTCTGGGGGAAGGAATCACTAGCTTGGATCAAGGAATCACTTTATCTCTCACGGAATAAATTATCATTTTCATGTCTTTCAAACAATTCAGTTTTGTTTTCAAGTTTCCACGTTAAGGACCACGTTTGGTCATTTCCTTTATTGTAATAAAGTTGATTTTTAATTAAATTTGAAGTTTTGTTCTTTATGGTTTGGTACGAGGCCAACGTTCTACTCCGTTCACAATGAGGTAAAACTCCTCGTGCGGCGGACTTTAGCGGTTTGGGCTAGGCCTGAAACCGCAGGGTGTTGCAGTTAGTGTTTTCTCACAGCCCTTCCAACAGATCGATTCACCTCCCCCTTGTCCGGCGCCGGAGCGATTCTTGTTCTTCTGTTTCCGGCACATCATCCTCTGAGTCGACGACTATTTGATTCTCCGCCTCATCATCCTCCGACTCCACCGCCGTCGCCTTATCAACAACCGGAGGCGTACGAGGCATCGCCGGTATCAGAGTCGTCATGAATCGGTAAAGAGCATACCGATTCTCATCAAAAGACATCGTTTTACTACATGCATCAAACCATGCGAGATCGGCCTCGTCAAGATTCATATCCTCAGGTTCAACCCCAGTAGACATCGATTCCCGTCGAGAAGGTGGTGGGGATCACCTTACAAACACCAGATCTGCAACGACGGTGGGTGAATTGCTAGGGTTTCTCAAGAACAGACGAAACCCTAGAGAGTGAGGCGGACGGAGATAGAGAGAGACGGAGGGATATGGAGAGAAACAGAGGGAGGTGAGTGAATGTGGAGAGTAATTGGGGAAGAACTCTCGAGAAACTAGGGTTAGTGGAGAAAAAACCGTTCGGATGCATTGATGAATTGGGTTGGGTGGTTGGATGTTATGTTTGGGTTAATTAAGCCCAGAATTAGACGTGTGCTTAATTAATCAGGTTTAGATTTGGGCTTAATTAATCAGCTTTAGTCTTAAATCTGATTAGTTAAGCCTAATTTTAAATTTTTGTGGGTTTTTTTCATTAAGGGTATAGTGGTATTTTTGTTGTAGAAAGTTTTTATATTTGGAAATTTTGAAGAATCAGAAGATACGCCAAATAATTGGAGATTTTGAAGAATCAGAAAATATGCCAAAAATGAAATTTTTGAAGAACCTGGTAATACGGAGGTAGTAACATGTAGCAAAGCCACCCATGCACAAACTGCGTAGGCTTAAACTAGTACTGAAAAATTTGAAAGAAGAAAAAGAAGAATAACGAGGTTTTGACTTCGATTGAACACCAAACTCATCCACTGCCTCAACGCTAATTGAACACCACACAAAAACCTGGGTTTCAATCGCATATCCCTCTAACCGTCCTCTCCTCCGATGAAAACCCAGGATCCCAAATGAGCACCTAATGGATTTCAACTTTGATTGCCCAAGCGTCAATATAAAATCCCTTCAATTTCCCTTTCTGTATCTCTCTCTACATTGACGAATCCCAAACAATTACTCTCTGCTCTGATTGAAACTCGGAAACCTACACGGACACTATGTCGGTTTCAATCATACCTCAGCTCAAACTCATGTCACAGGTGTTGTTGTGCTTGCTTCTATCCATCGCAATCCATAATTGTCACATCAAATATTCCACATACTTAGAGAGGGAGTGAGACTGAGAACAACAAAGATAGACTGCGAGACAGTAAGAAAATAGAGTATTTTCGGGTAAAACGAGACGGACAGTGTATCTTCAAAAGCATTTCATATTATCCATGATAAGGGCGTTATAGAAAATACTCAAAAGTGTACACATTTTTATTTTTTGTGCAAAGTTAAATGAGACTGATAAACACAGACGGAGTGATGAGTATTGGTCAACTCACTTCAGCAGCTAGGCAAGAGCCAGGGCCGGAGCTACTTGAGGACTAGGGGTGGCAATTGCCACCCTTGACTTCTTAAGAACTCCACTAACACTCCTCTAATTTTAGTTATTTTACACTACGACCCTTTAGAAAATACATAAATGTCCCGGCTAGAATTAAAATTTGCCGCCACATCATAATTTTGCCCCAGCTAGTTCGATTTTCTGGCTCCGCCGCTGGCAAGAGCCACTGTATTAGTGACCATTCCACTGTCACAGCTCAAGTCCATACCAATAAGGAGATTTAAACTTATTTATCTAGTTCAAATAAGTATGAAATTTCTGAAAGCTCAAAGGTTACTCCATGGGTATGGCCTAAGTAACCAGATTAATGAAATTCATTATTCAAACATCGTCATCTACAAGTGAAAAATGCGTATGCAATGAAGTTCTTGCTTTTTATAGAAGATATATCAGACTTCTGTGAACAAAGATGATAAATACAGAAAATTTGACATAAAAAGAATGTATTGTATTCTATTAAAGAACTGTCCATCGAGAGGTCGATCAAAGATATAAAAGAATCAATTACAGTGCTACATATACAATGTTTACCATCTGGCTCCAAAAAGAAAACTTATCATCCAATTTGATCAATTAGGAAACATCTTGCAAAACTCATCCCAATTCGGCAAATCCACGAGCAACTTATCAAAGTCCTTAAAGGAACAAGCGCCGCCACCACCCAATCTCCCACTACCACCACCGCCTGGTTTCTCCACGGTGGAGGCTCTGTGATCAGAAGCGCTCCCAACCACGGCATCTTTTCCGGTGAGCTTCTGGACGACCAACTTGAAGTTGGTGGCGTCAGTCCGTACGTACTCAGTGTTGATGTAAACCACCTTCACGGCCTCTATGTTTCTTCCAGACATCGTGAAAGACTTCAAATAGCTTCTTGTGTCAACTCTAGCACTTTTCTTTATGAGCAAGTTGTGATTTTAATAATGTTATGTGGTGGTGTTGTGTATATATAGTGGGTTTGGGAGTTAGGAGGGCATTGCAAGTTGTTTTGATTTGGATTTGTGTGGCGTTGACAGTTAATAAATGGCGGGAGGGGAAATTATGTTGACCGTTGTTACTTGTTACGTACAAGTACAAAGACAAGCCCGCCAGATTGGAAGTCAGTCATCACGGTGCACGTCCGTGGAAATTGCGCGAAATCCGGAAGAGAGATTATTTGGTAGTACTGGCATAGCATGAAAACTTTGCTGCTTAATCAGTTGAAAATTCTTACTTAGTGCATGTTTGGTATCGGTTATTTTAATTGGATTAAATCGGCATGTTTTCAATAATCTTATTTGTCATGCCTGTAAATTTTAATCTGATAATATACAGATTAAAATAATCTCTGTGCAATTGTAGAATCTTCAAAATTAGGAATTATGCAGCTTAAAATCTCTAAAAAAATAATTTCGATTTTTTTTTTTTTTACATTATCATAATCACAGTTCGGTTATAAACATGTGTATTCAATTGCTTAGTTTTAGAGCTCTTTAATTTTGTCAAATGGATCAAGTTAGTTATCTATAATTTCAGCTCATACCAAACAAATTGTGATTATCAGTTAAGTTGGATTTTCTAGATTATTTTCAGCTGGTACCAAACATGCTCTTACTCTCATAATTTCACATGTTTTTGCACAAGTGATAAGAAATTGCCCCTTTAAAATTGAAAATTCAACTAGGCTCATCTAACTACAATCTGACAACAGATTCTAATGATAAGAAGATAAAATATTTCCCCCCTCTGATTATTTACTCTTACTCGACTTAAATTCTGCATGAGCCACTGTGCTTAGTATTCTGTACCATTCGTTATATGACAACGGAAGGGGACTGTGTACAATTACAGAAAGATTCTATGAAGTTTCACGTCATGAATTGGACACACTTCGATCTAAAAGCGAGCTAGCTCAAATAAATGAAGCTAAAAAGATCACACCCTACATTCGGATTTAGCATTTGCTATTGTTTTGTGAGGGGCCAATGAAGGGAAGTGAGGTGAATGCTTATGGGTGAAAATTGATGGAAAGGGGGAAGGGAAAACCCATGGGGGGGGGGGGGGGGGTCCTTAATTCAATTACTAGAACTGTATTTATTAAAATATTTTCGTATAATATATAGTAAGAGTAATTAAAATATAATTATTTAAATTTTCAATATGCACACATATATAATTATTCAATATTTGTAATAGAAATTAGTATTTTATATTTTAAACGTATTTTCATATAACTTTAATACGTACTGTATTTTTGTAGGGTTTGTAACGGATTATACAGCAGAAAATAATAATTTAGACACGCACAACACCCTCCAAGGATCACAGGAAGAGACATAATAACGATAGTAAATGATTTAGTAACAATTACCTTGTTTGTCTCCTTGAATGACTTCAAACGCAAAATAGTGTTTGCGTCTCTACGACTAGTCCACGCCTATGATCAAGATCTAGATTCCTTCACGTCTTTCGCTAGCAACCGGTGTAAGAAGGAAGAAGAAGGATCACGATCACGCAAAACGAGGGGCGGTCCGCCTCTTGGTGGCTGACGGCGCACGGGTAGGGGGCGGCGGACGGGTCTAGACTTCGACCTAGGCTTGTCTTGCTCTCTCCTTGCTTTGCTCTCTCTCACTCAATGTGTGCTATGAGCATTAATGAGAAAATAAACTAGGAGTGTCCTTTATATAGTCCAACAGCCCCTTATTAACTACATAAATGTCCCTCTACTAATCATGTCCTTACATTGATTAGTTCCTTTTGAAATTGGTTCTATTAAGTTTGCATGTGCTTGCGTATTGATCATTCTATTTAATTAATCATATTAATTAATTCATAAGTCTAGTCTAATCCATGTGATGTGTGACCCCACAGGTTTCTACTTGGTTGGTAGTAACGATTACTAACATGGAGCGGTGTCTAGCTAGCAACACATCCAGGCCACCCAACTAATAGAAATAGTCAGTAATCCGACAAACCTTGTGCAAGTATTGTCTCATCTCTTTGTCTCCGTATCCGAATTGGACACCAGACATACAAGTCATACTCGTATATACAATCCATAGTTTCTCGATTTTGGAAATAGTCTTATCCATGCAGATAACATCAATATCTTATATTGTTTATCTGAGTCTGGCTAGACATTCTATAACACTAACCCTCGAGTGGCCACGGATATTTGCTCCCGTTATGTGGGAGGAAAAAATTCTATCTACATCACTACCATCTCTAAGCTTGCTTCCTATGGTGTCCGATTAGCGCATTTATTACTATCAGTTACGGTGTAGCGTTTGACGATGTCAAAACACAATACTCCACAACTTAAGGATCTAGTGACTTCAGTCTAAGGATAACAACACCGTTGTCACTACGAGAAGCGCTTGTGACTTTACATAACTTGTATGTAGTCTTCTCGCATGCTATTACTCCTAATGCTTACACATGTGTTGGATCGTGATATCTCTATATCAATCCAACCCCCATACTAGTCTATAGTTGATCGTCCAATTAATTAGTATAATTGACTAGGGATATTTAAGATAAACAAACATATTTGCAATCTAAGGACTTCATTATATTAAGTATCTCTATAAATAATAAAATGAATGTTCTAGCCAAAACATTGTTCATACTAAATAAGATTGCCTCTAGGGCATCTATTCCAACAATTTTGTGTATAAATATTTTAGAAATGTTAATGTTTGGTTAATGATCTTATTCTTTACTTCTCTACAATGGTGGCGTTTGGATGGGATTAATGTGAAAGGTGGAGTATTATTAATAATATGATATTATTCAATCCTCTATAAAAAAAGAGGACTTCCGGAGGAAAGTTAGTGAGAGGTGGAGTATTGTTTTGTTTTTAGAGAAAGGTGGAGCATTGTTAATAATACGAGATTAGTAGTCAATCCTCTATAAAAAAACGGACGTCCGGACGAAATTTAGGTGTTCGGATTTTAAAAATCGGAATTCGGGATTCTAAGGGGGAATCCCGAATTTTTAGGCAGAAATTCTGAATTTTGGTGAATTCACTTCTAAACGTCTTTTTCTTGATATAATTTTTCCAGTGTTCCTTTCACTTTAACGAAAATATGAATTTTCGATACATTCGTGAACTAACTTTTAAATGTATCCGGAAATTTGGATATTAGAAAGGGAATTTCGGATATCTAACTTTGGAACTTCGGAATCCGGATGTGTTTAATTATTTAACATATCTGGATTTTTTTTTTTTTTTTGAGAAAGGAAATTCAGATTTTAGAAAGGGAATTCCGATTTCTATCTTTGGAATTTTGGATGTGTTTTACTATTTCCGAAATAATGTCGTCACACTTTTATCAATTTAAAATCAAAATTTTTATTTGAAGGTTTCAGTAAAGGTAATAAAAAATCATTTTTATACAAATATAAATTATTAATCTCATTTAATCGATCATATCCAAACACTACTGATTAATTGAGTTTTTAATCTCAAAAACTCACTTATTTCAGCTCATCCAAAAATACCCCACATTACTAAAGAAATTGGTATGTAATAATAGTTTAAAGATCAGCCGTTACATATAAAAATATAATAAACTAAAAGATTGTATGAAATGATCTTTGTAGTTAGAGACTAGTGAATGCGTGGTTTTCCTATCCTACAACCACAATTTTATTCTAACCAACCTGTATCACATACCAGTCTGTCCTCTCTCTTTATTCTCAATTTTATTTTTGTCACTATTCACTGGGTCACTTTGACTCGGTGATTTGAATAGCAAATCGATGTAGTTTTTTGATAATTTTTTCATGGTGTTGAAGAGTAAAAGTTGCTCCATAATATGGTGAAAAAATTATCAAAAAATCGTATTATTTTGTTATCCAAATCACCCGGTCAAAATGACCCAGATACGAGTCAAAAAAGTCAAACGAGAACAAAGAGACGGGACAGACTGGTATTCTTGTAGCCGTAGGTAACACAAATACATCACATACTCTTGAAGCGATAATTTGACTAGTGAAATAATAAGAATAAGTGTAATGAATATGTGGATGGTGTTGTTACAGACTTCCAAATACGGTTCTCGTGTCTCCCCCTCTCTCTCTCTCTCTCTCTCTCTCTATATATATATATATATATATATATATATATATATATATATTACTCTTTTTTTCTTACGACATTGTAAGAATTCATGGATTTCACTTCTAAATTAATTGGCAATGAGGGAGTAGTCAATGACACTTATTAACTCAACTGACATATTAGTAATTGTTTCTATTGACTCAAATAAATTGGGGACACATGGTTGAATCAAAATTCAAAGTAGCTAGAGTTTATATCACTTGGATTTGACCAATTGTTTTTTTTTTGGATTTCTTTAGCCGACTGTTTTACTACTTCGATTTGACCAAGCTACATATTGCCTCAGTTCCCAAGTGAAACAAAAGTCTAGCTTGTACGGTATTTGGATTTGACCAAAGCTAGATCTTGCCTTGGGTTCCAAGTAAAAAAAAAAAAAAAAAGTCCAGCTTGTAGTATTTGGATTTGACTTATTCTCTCCCATTTATTTTAGTGAATAGAAGCAACTATCTACTCCACGTCACGAGGGAAAAAAACGACAGAGACACAATCACCATGCTTGGAAGTCTGAAACAACAGGATTCAAATATTCAATACACTTACATGCATCATTGAAAATGAGTGAACGTGCCCAAAAAAAGTTATTGAAAATGAACACTCCAAGGGTCTCAACAAGTCAAATGTGTGACTTCCAAATTTCATTGATTTATTATTATTGTTTTGAGGATATAAAATTTGTACATGAACACCTATTGGTATTGGTTCTTTTTTTTTTTTTTTGAGTGAACACATATCGGGTTGAAAGTCAACTATTTGTCGCTACCACACATTAAACCGATTCATCTAGGGTTGCAAAGAGACCAAATCCACACTGCATGCTTTGAAGCCATTTCAATGGCATTGTCATGAAGGCATGAATTAGCTAACTATATATACCCCTTTCCCCCAACCCTCATATTATATACCATGTTATTCATACAAAGTCACAACTCTCTAACATAAAATCACTAGAAAATAACCCGTCTCGTTGGAACTATTACTGCTTAAAGTGTTTTTTTATCACTTACTGTTTAATTCTATAAAATTATGTTTTTTCTGAAATAAATTTTTAACCGCTCAAAAATGCAAAAACGTACAATATTGATGGCAAATATATGAATATCTTGAAGCTTAAGCAAGAAGTTATATTTTTTCTAAATTGTGCACGGTTAGAAAATTAAAATTCAAAACTTGTTTGTAAGTTATGATAATGGAGAGTTCAGAGATATATGAATAGCATAAGCAAGAGATTTCGACCTGTCAAGATATTTGTTCTGAGTATGTGACTAGTTAATCAAAATCTCTGAACTCTCCACAGTACTATGAGGGGCAAAAAGGTCGACACGTTCCAACCTCCATCATCATATATGGAAGTTATGAGTGAGGGGTAAACGAGACTTTCACCCCGTCTAGTTTGTTTTTGTTTGAAGGAAACTTACACCCCTTTCAGTTCGGAATAGGACACTTTCACTCCTTTAGTGTGCCGAACATCAGGAAGCTTGCACCTATATCGTTACAATGAGGCCTTGCTTAAATCACATGGGATTGTGGGAACCTTTAACCACGGACAAGGGAGGCATGGATGTCAATACATCATAATTCAAGGTATTGGAGGAGAAGGCAAACACAACGATTATGTTGTGCTTATCGGATGACGTGATCATCGAGGTCGCAGACCAGAAGCAAGCAGCAGGCCTTTGACTCAAGTTAGAGGGTCTCTACATGACGAAGAGTCTCACTAGTAAGTTGATGCTAAAGCAGAGGTCTTCCCTTTGCGGATGCTCGAAGATATGGCTCTCAAGGATCATCTTGATCAATTGAACACAATTCTGCTAGATTTGCGTAATATTGGCGAGAAGGTGGGGGATGTGGATACCGCACTCTTGTTATTGATCTCGTTACCTCCATCATACGAGAACTTTGTTCAGTCATTCATTGTGAACAAGGATGACTTATCTCTAGATGAGGTCATATCGACGCTCCATGCTAGAGAATTGCGCCATAAGGGTGCAGGCATAGGTACAGAAGACCATGCTTCCGGATTGATGGCAACAGGAGGAAACTTCATTGCAGACGATAGACTTCAAGTGAAGGTGGAGATTTGTTGGGAATGTCTTGAAGACTTCGAAGATAGTCAAAGGAGCGCGAAGAAGTGAAGCCGAAGGGGGTCTTCGCACGAAGGCCCCATACTTAGCCAAAATCAGCCAAGTTCCAAAATCTAGTTCGGCACATAAAAGGGATGAAAGTGTAATTTTCCAAACTGGGAGGGGTGAAAGTGTCCTCAATCAAACTAGAGGGGGTGAAAGTGCATTTTACCCCATGAATGACGGGTTTCAAAACTTTTATCATGAAATTGAATTCACATGGTAAAACATTTTCATCTCCCTTGTGCAGAACTGATGCTCCATTAAAAGAAAAAGTGAACCTTTTGCCAACGGTCCCAACTTTATGTTAATGTCATGAGGGAAAAAGGAGAGGAAGGATCAGGATTGGGTCTAGAAAGATGAGACTTCATCTCATCATTTGGAGACAGTATTAGTGCTAGTGCCTAAACCAGCACATACATGATTCTAAAGCATGGACCAGTATGGGACCATTGGTTAAGCCAAAGCCCTAATGAATAGCTTCATTGGTTTAGGGCAAACTTCATTGAAGGCTGCTATTAGCTGGTAGATTCTATGAACCTGGGGATTCTCATACATCATAGTATGACCCCTCTGGTCTAGTTAGACCATCATTCTCTTTGTTACGTGGTGCAACTAACCAAAATACCATCGTTGCAAACAGTGAATTTGCACAAGCCATCAGCTCACAATGCACCCCTCCCTGTGAATTCCAAATCCCATTTCGAAGAAATGTTATTCTGGGCATGAATCGAGAAACAATGAGAGTATGCAAAACTTAGCCGATGCACATTGGTGGGAAGGCTCACCCTTCTACTCTCGCCGGTCTACATTAGACCAGCCAAAATTCAGCATGGTGTGAGCTAAAAGCCAAAATTCAGCATGGTGTGAGCTAAAAAGTTACAGAACGTAGGCAAATAACCAAACTCCAACACCATCGAAGAGCAAATACAAGCAACATCGAAGTTGATAGGTCGAATTGTATATTTAGAAGAGAAGATTAACTCAAGGTCAAAGTTGATACGGAGCGTCCGCTCTACGAAAAAGAAAAAAGACTTCAACAGAAGCAGGGATACGATATTGTTCATCAGTTGCAGGGAAAAGACAGAAACACTACTACAAAAGGAAGGTGGTTCCGCAGCACTGCATCAGAACACGGTCTCTCCACGGATCTCTCCGACGCTGTCGACTCAATTCTCTGCAGTGCGGATGATACGCGGCCTCACTGGGGTCTTTGATGGACTTACCCTACATTATTACACGAAAATTCAGAGAAGAAGTCTTGCAAAAACCTGTCAGTAATCAATAAATAGAACTTCTGTTCTAAAGGTTACCTGATAGGTTGAGTTCCCAAGAGCTTCCCGCAACAACCCAGAGCTGCTATAGCACTCTCTGCCTGCGAGACACAAGATAAATCAGTCAGTTTATGGAGAGAATATTCACGATCTGCATTTAGAGGAGGCCCTAACAAGAGAGCATCATTCCCCCCACAAGACCAAGTAAAGATCTAAAGGGCCTGTATTGTTAAAAATATAAAAGAAGAAATAAGTGATCTTGGTAAAAACTACCTAGTTGATATACGCCGCTTTATTGTACAAACTACCGTTCCAAATTAAGAGGAGTTGTAATTACCAAATCCTAAGACCCAAGCCTCGAAACCAGAGTTGGCAAGAGGAATTTCTATAATTGCTGAACATCCTAACCGGATACACTCGAATGGTTGATGATCTTTCACTCTACATACTCCCTGAAGTTTAAGGATATACTTTTCACTTGATAGCTTTTCTAAAATGTCATTATCCTTGGGAAGTGAATTTGAAAACAGACATGTAGGGAATTAATGTGAACAGTAACTTTTTGGTAGTAAGATATTGTATTTTGAAATTTCCATTTCAGGAAAGGAAGACACTTAAAGTGGGTAGGACAGAGTATATTGCTACTATGCTTAGTAATTGGTCCAACACAATCAGCTCACTTTGAGGTTACTGCAAAAGAGAGCCTTACTAAAGCATTTCTGAAGGACAGTCATCACACCCACTAGTCATAATAATCAAAATAGTGGTTGTTTTCCGAAATCCAACCACAACGCGAGACGCTAGAAAGATAATCGCTTCTCATATTCACCTTACACACCACAGTATAAAATGTAGATCCACCTCCACTCCCCTATTCAAGAACTCTGGCCTCAATAATCAATATACAGTGTCCATATCCAAAACCCATTTGTTCAAATTAAGTCCATTGTCTGGCTAAATATATCTAGACTTTCCAAGCTGTACTAACAGAGCACTCTAAATCAAAGATAGATGCAAATGATAGTACTGGATTCAGCTGAAATTGGAAAGGTATATCACTAACCATGTCTGTAATACCTGGAACACTGAAGAAACAAGATGGAGTAACAATGCAATCATGTTAGGGCACAAAGCCTGAAACATGAAATGTGCACTGCTTGAAAATGTGTGAGCAATATGTCCCAAACCAATAAAATGTGCACTGCTAATTCAGTTGAAAGTGTTCCGCTCCTCACTTTAGAGTAATAGTCTAATAGATATGTGGTGGTCTTCTCTTGGCTATGATACTGGTGATTTCATTTCGAGGATATTCCCAAGACCATTGAATCCTTATTGATAAAGCAGTATATCATCAAAGCATATCGGTGCTCATGGACAAAGGAACTACTATTGGTGAACTAGTGAGCTCAAATTGAGCCATATCACTTCCTGAACAAGTTAAGAGTCTAGCTTAAGTGCTGAACTAAATGCGATATATCAACTCCTAGTTTAACTGTGTAATACTGCCCATTTCCTCTTAAGTCTTGAGAGGTGAAGAACTACATCAACTACCCTGCAGCTAAATTCCTTATTTCTTAGAATCCTATGGTTTGTAAGACTCTTGACCATATCCAATTACCATCATGAATAATGCTCGAAATTTAAGCACTAGAGATCCCTTGCTCTAGTACATAGTTTGATGAACTACAGACAACACAATCTAAACATTTGCAAATGATAGGTTGAGTCTTGAAAGCATCACTTTTCAGACTCCTTTTGATATACAATACCTTACACTAAACCATTTGCAGATTGCAACCCACAAATTCAACAAAAGCAACTGGTGATTACTGCACTTATGGAAGGATTCCTGAAACTGCTGCTACTAATACTCTTTCAATCAAAGAGATATTTCAATGATTCTACTACTATTACTACAACAGTTCTACTCCGGAAGCTTTTCACCTACATTAAGAGAACTCCAAAGAAATTTTTTTCTTTTAAATTTTCAAGTAATCAAAATGGTCTAGTTTTGAGACATCACGCAGCATAAATTTTCTATTTTCAGAGACGGAACGGTGTCATCGTGCAACAAAGTATATGGTGCAGAAGTTCATAAACACAATATTCCATTATGCCAGGTTACTAACTCAAAGCACCCTTCTTTAAGAAAAGTCACCGACTGCTGATCCCATGCTAAAATAGTAAAGAATCCAGGTGTTCTATACTCCTTAAAAGCTACTTTTATTATTCCTGACCCTCATGTCAAACGAACACAATTTCAGTGCTAACAGTATAAAGATTAAAGCATGGAAATAGAATATGCTAATAAGGGGTACTCAGCTTCTATCTTATTAAATCATTCCACTGTAACATTGAACCTTGGCTGCCATATTAGGATCATGCCAATTTCAAATGGAGTTTTGCCAAAACTATTGTTTCCACTATTTAACTAGTGAATCATGTTGGAGCGAAAAAAAACTACTGAATTATAAAATTATACTGCAATATTAGTGATATACTACAGGTGGTCACATCTGTAAAACAGATGGCTATGGGGAATAAGGTAACCCCAATCTATGACATAAACTACCAAACAAAAACTATGCACACCGAACAATAAAATCAGGATATCCAAAGGGATATCTTTTCATGTTTGTCCTTTCGATGTTAAAAGTATGAATAAGGTGTTTGGATGGAGAGTAAGTTGGACTCACCCCCAATTGTGCAGACTTCACATTTGAGTTTGAAATTCATAACTTTTTTTTGCTCCCTCAATCAGTTTAATCACAACTAAACACAGTTTATTTTCACGAATTGATCAATATGGTATTGTTATCAACATTGATAAAGTATACACATGTGTGGATAGCCCTTCGGCACTGGTCATGCACTAGTAGCATATATAGGAGAAAAAGAAAGAAAAATATGGCATCCTCTTTTTCAGCTAGGTACATCTAACAAGTGAGGTGCATACACTTTTTATAGCTAGGCATGTGGCATGGCATACTATCTTTTACTCAGTGTTTGAAAGTGGTCTATATTATAGTTGCAACTTCCTTTTATCTAGTCAACTGAGATGCTCAGCTAATGATTTCTTGCGCAAATATTGGTCAAATGTCAGATAAAGAGCCCTGGCACAAAAGTTAAATAGTGTAAGTGTTTCCACGGATTTTGCAAAACCTTTAATGTCTGGTATGTCATACTTCTGAAATCCTGAATGCGGTGACTGTTTGTAACAGGCAATGCTCTCCTTAAACTCTATTTTGTGTATATTTCGCATACATTTTAGAAGTGACACAATTAATACATAACTTACAAAGTTTCTGCATGACAGTTGTGTTTTTGTTCTTTTTTCTTTTCTGAAAATTACTAAAAAAGTTAATGATACTATTATAAATGTAAGTCCTCAACCAAATGATTAGATAAATTTATATACGATGATATGAAATAATAATGTCAAATGAAAGTGTAAAACTTAACCAACTTAGTGGGTGCAAATGTGTGCCTTATCTACTTGTTTTCCTACTTCATGTGAAGTAGCTCGAATTGAGATTTCTCTGCTTGGTTTATTACTTTATCTGAGAGCAAGGGAGAGGGAGAGAATATGACATATATCAAATCATGTAAATTGCAACTTCATACGACAGAGACACTGAGTTTTATATAGTCACGTAACTTCTGAGCTAGGTAAGGTGTCATATACAATCCTACAAAAGAAACGACGTATTCCCCCTTTATACGAGGATGTGCCTTCAAGAAAATTTAATTGAATTTGTAAAACAAACAAGAGATGAATAGAAGTATTGGATGTCAAATTACGAGGTTCATAGAAGCAGTACGGAAATTTTACTAAGATCATTAGATGAGACTATGAGAGCGTTCCACAAAGTCATTTCTTGAAGCTAGCCTGAGGACTGAGGTACATCTCAAAATTGACTAATAGAACAGACGACTTGAGAGAAGTCGCTATCAAAGTAGTCATGGTCTCATGGAATGTGCGAAGTGACAGTGGAAGAATTTCTAGTGCAAAAGTGCTTCCAGACATGCTCACAAAATTTACTCATTTTAGATAACAGCAGCCGTGATTGGAGCTTCGCAGAAATGGGGAAAAAAAACTCAGGACAATCTGACTTGGCACTAACTGGTAAAAGGAGTTAAACTCACCACACAGAACTCAACAAAAGCAATGCGGGTTGAATGCACATTATCCCCTAGGAGCCTCAGACGAGAAACCTGTATGAAAGGAAATATATAATCAATGGTTGAAGAGGATACCTGATGTGGA
This sequence comes from Linanthus parryae, assembly GCA_023055425.1. NCBI lineage: Eukaryota > Viridiplantae > Streptophyta > Magnoliopsida > Ericales > Polemoniaceae > Linanthus > Linanthus parryae. Next base: position 45,808,456 of record JALGPY010000009.1, read on the forward strand.
TAAAGTAGAAAAGCGCAAATCTTGATCAATATACTGACCTCGCCACAGAATGATTCAAAAAAGGACTTAAGATCAGCTTGAGTTATCTGCATTGACAATATGTTTATTATTCAGTTCTACTATGGAGAGAAATATTCAAACCCTACAACTTTCAGAAGTTAAAAGAATAATTACCTGCTTGTCAATGTTTGTACAATAAACAGTCCTCGCACACATCTCTCGTTCATCCTCTGACTGTTTATGGACATAATTAAAAACATGAGAGTTGAAATTCCCTACCACACAAAGAACAAACATGTTTCTGAAGGTTTGTATAAAAGAGAAGGGTGAGAATCATCCATACCCTGGGAAGAAATGTTGGATTCACAGGAAGAATGGCAGTTTTGGAAGGCAAGACCTTAATTGGATAGAAGCCTACGACTGTCCCGCAAAGGTTAAGAGCTTCTCCGGCACCTCCTGTGGAAAATTACATCAAAGCAGTAGTAAGTTGAGGAAGTAACGTTAATGTTTTAATCATATAATACGACATTTTGATCTGAAGAGTTCTCTTACGCTCGTCAGCGAACTCTACAAAAGCAAAGCGAAGGCGCGAACTTGGGTCACCACAAATTCGGCAATCAACAACCTTAAAAATGAAAGAAGTAAGGAAATGTTAGTTTGTAACCTCATGCTCAAATTTCTAATTGCTTCTTATATAAATTAATAAACAACAAAATAGACCCGATCGTGCAGAATCCAGAGAATTAGAAGCATAATCTTACTAGGTCATAATAAAACCAAATCATACACAACAAATCTTCACACAAAAAGGAGGTGAACGGAAAAGAGCTATATATAAATATGTGGAAGGTATAGCAGATATATATATATATATATATATATATATATATATATATATAAAAAAAAAAAAACTAATTGTGCTGAACTGAGCAACCCTTCCATATTGTATGCGTGTAATTTTGGTGGTGTTTGTCTGACCCTTATTCTCTTTACCATGAAAGACTTATGCATGCTCCTAGCATGATACATGAGGAAACAGCCACCCATTATTTTGCCAGTTTGCCACATTGCATCTTTTGGCTTGCTTCCACATTGCAACTCCTGAACAACCAGGGGTAGTCACTAGTTTCTTCTTTTCTTACCTATGTTGGTAAAGGTAGTCTGCGTAGACAAAACTATTTCTATGAAGGTGTCAACTTCGGTAAATATGAGAACTGGCCTATTTTATATGTATTGAATGATATTCCATTTCAGTATCTATCATGTAAAATATCTTTCCCGGGAGTGTAGTCGGATTTCATCATTAATGAGAAGTACGGAAACAAGAGATAAATTAAAGGAAGGATACCCTCCAATCTCCATTCAGTCCATTGTAACGTGTAACCCAGACATGAGCTTTTTAATGCCGACAACAGTGCAGAACCTGCTTTCATGGCATGGGCATTCAATACTATGTGTGTGTTACACGTCATTGGGCTATGTTTTGAAATGACAAGCTACAATTTTTTGTAAAATTACTTAGCATTGCTTCCGGTGATAAGATATACAACAAATAAGAATTACTTTGTTTGTACACTACAAAAAGTTCTAACATCTTCATTCGGATTCCAATAACGATCAGGGTTCTATATATCGGCTGCTTTGTAATGGTATCACAAATCACAACGTGCCGATACAGATATGAATCCTACAGCGTAAATCCCATTCACGAAAATTCAGTCGGTAGTTATCAATGTTGGTTAAAAAGTAAAAAACAGGTACATAAAAAGCTATTGATAATGCCCACCACTTGACAGCAAATTAACAATCAAACTAAACATACACAGCAAAGAAATATGATTTAACAAGTACTAAGAAGACTTATGAATATGTTTAATTTGCTCAAAATAAGGTTATGAGGGAACTTAAGCATTTTCTACATTTTTTTTTAGGATTCGCCCTTTTGGTTGTCTGTTCCTGCTACAGTATGTCTGTCACGGACGATGCCGTTACACTGTTTTAGACCAATAATAACAACACCTATGTGTTGAAATAAATCCTCCATTGAGAATTACACTGACCGAAGCAAAACTTGATGCTGCAACTAGAGGTATATAGCAATATCTGTCAGTACAATCTTCCCAAACCAATAAATGCCAGAAGGCAGAGAAAACCATAATTACCAACTCAAAAGGGGACCAAACAGCAAGTCAGTGAAGCAAAGAACAGTACATGATAACTCAACCACCCTTTTCTAAGCGTAATTAAGTTGCATGCATAGAACAATTCACACAAGTAGCAAATTTCGAAAGCCGTGCACAAAACTTAAGTCATCGTTTTGTTCTCCCTTCTAGTTTTACCACTTTTCATTTGTATGAAACAGGTCAAGGACCCATGATGCACGTGACCGTGACCAACTCCAATTGCTTTTCTTAACATTGTCATTTCAGATAACTCATCTCTGGCTATATTCTTTTAACTACTACTATGATCGAAAACTTTTAAAACCCTTTTACATCACCATCTAAAAGAAAGTTCAATTGATATGGTACACTACTCCATTGCCTATACCATTTTTTCTAGATTTCTTATTAATCTTGTTAGCCCAATGCTTAGTTCCTATTCGTAGTTACAGAATACCGCAATTTTGATAAAGAATAAAACTTATATGCCTTTGCTACATTAATGGGGCTGCAAAAGTTACACGTAATAATTTGCGGATATATAGTTTTAATCTTGAATGCTGATATGATTTTACTAAAGAAAAGAACCAGCCAAACATTTATTCAGCTGACAGTATGTAGCTTGTCGAGCAAACTTACTTGTCCACACTTACTACCAAATAACTCAGCAAGCCTCTCTTCAGTGACCTAGTTGATGTGATAAAAGGTTATGTCAGGTGTAAATTACAAACATGAAACGGCAGCAAACACGAGTTTTACTTGGAAGTAGGATTAACTTACAGTTTGATCGATCTCGGAAACATACACTGTCCTTCTAATGCTATCTTCTCTTTGAGCTTTCAAAACCCTCCCATTCAACCTCCTGCTGCTCTGATAATTATTATTTTTTCTCTGGAAAAACGCAAATTGTATTCTGAGATAATGAACAGTATAAAGAAGTTGACAAAATCCTAGATTCTCAGTAAACAAAAAACATCAAATAAATCATAAATACTATTTCCTATTCACAAACTCGTCACTAGCAGGAGTCAACTTAGAAGCATTTTGTTTAAGAAGTATTAAAATTTGCTGCATACACATGGTTCTATCATGAGCGTGCACACGGGTAAAGAATAAAAAGTATGGAAGCTGGAGCGACAAAGCAGAAAACATTTAACGGTGGTATATACTGGTAACTATTAATGAAAACACGTGATATCGTTCTACGCCAAACAAATTCAAACATAGGAATACTAATAACTATCCAAATTTGTAGATACAGAATCTTATCGGATTCACATCATTTAACAACCACTGAACCACATTGATGGTATAAAGATAAGTTGATCGAATAACGACAGTATGTGAAACCGACAGAAAGCCGATAAAAATCCATTTCCAAAACTAAAGTATGAGTCCAACTCATAAGGCAAATAAAATATAATCTGAGCTGAACACAATCAAAACAAAAAGAATAACAAAATAGAACACAAGAAAAACAAACACTGATCATAACCAAGAATGTGTGGTTCCTGCTTTCAACTGAAGCTGCATTGATCATATATCTTGTACCTGGAACTTTTGCAGGTTAGACCTGGTTATTTAGAACTCTCCGGAACTAGACAAATAAACTTTGATCTGAAATCATCGATTAGAGAACCCAGCTATTAAATGCAATAAACTAAGGTCACACCGAACCGTTTCTCTTCATCTTTCAACACAGTTACAAAATAAGCAATTCATATTAGCATTGCAAACGCGCCGCAATTCTATATTTTGTCCAAACACAACATTCAAGTAGGATAACTATAACTCTCATTTAAGTGAAACCGACAAAGCAGCAAAACCCACCATTCCTAAATAGTAATGTACTTAATCCTTTCTGAACAATGATTACAAGATATGATTCAACAGAATCTAGGTCAAGAAAGGCACAACAACAACAAAAAGCTCCTAATAGACATCGAGAATGTGAAATTCCCTAATTTGATTAAATTGCATCAATCCTCATATCTATAACTGGTTATGTTCGGAGCTGAAAAGATGAAAAATCTCAAGAACCAATTTTTTCAGAACAATAACACACACAAACATCGGTAATCAAAACACAATGAACCCCCTTTAATCGAAGGCATAAAAGGAACAATTTTGCATTTTAAAGGAGCGGGAAATTAAGCAATCCATATTAGCATTGCAAACACGCAGCAATTCTCTATGCTGCTGAAACACACAAGGCAACACAACATCCACAGGAGGATAATTGTACCTGATCACCCATTTAAGTGAAACCGACAAGCCGACATAATCCTATATATGTGAACTATGATTACCAGATATGATTCAGCAGAATCTTGGTGAAAGCCACAACAACAACAAGCTCATAATCATCATCCAAAAATGCGAAATTCTCCTAATTCGATTGTATTGCATCAAGCACCCATTTAAGTGAAACCGACAAGCCGACACAATCCTATATATGTGAACTATGATTACCAGATATGATTCAGCAGAATCTTGGTGAAAGGCACAACAACAACCACAAGCTCATAATCATCATCGAAAAATGCGAAATTTCCCTAATTCGATTGTCTTGCATCAAGCACCTATCATGTTCACAGCTCTCAAAAGATGAAAACCCTCACTTTTCAGCACCCGCCTACCCACACACCCACACACACACACACACACACACACACACACACACACACAGAAACATTTGTAATCAAAATACAAGGAACTCCCAATGAACTACACCCATATTTCAATCAAAAGAAACATTTTTGCATTTTGGAGAAGTAGGCAAAATTTGGGCACAGAAAGATGAAATGAACCCAAAATTGAAAAGTCACACACACACACACAGGGAAATTTTGGGCACAGAAAGATGAAATGAACCCAAAATTGAGAAGACACACACACACAGAAACATTTGTAATCAGGATACAAAGAACCCCCAATGAACTAAACCCATAATTCAATAAAAAGGAACAACACACAGAAACATTTGTAATCAAGATACTAGTAACCCCCAATGAACTAAACCCATAATTCAATCAAAATGAACAATTTTGCATTTTGGAGAAGTAGGTAAAATCTTGGGCACAGAAAGATGAAATGAACCCAAAATTGAGAAGTCACACACACACACACACACACACACACACACACACACACACACACACACACACACAGAGAGAGAGAGAGAGAGAGAGAGAGAGATTATACCCTACGATTGTTCTGGACACCGTTCTGGCTAAAACTCTCATCAGCCGAGCAGATTTTGTTTCCCGGAAACTGATTCTGCTTCCGATCATTCAGATACGAAGGAACGAACTCCTTCGCCAATGGGTTCAGCTTCAATTTCGACAACATCTCCACGAAGTCCCGCATTTTCGTATCCGATTTCGGATCAGACCCACCCTTCACCGCATCACCAGCATTACACCCACCTCCGGTTTTCGCCACCGCCGGCGTAAACTCCGCCGCAACCCCGTCGCCACTCACCTCTGCTCCGGCGGCCATTGAAAAATCAGACAAAACCCACAAAAACCCACCAAGCAAAAACCCAAATGGAACCAAGATCAGTCCTCTATAGGTGATCTATTAATGCAAATCCGTTTCGCGATTACTGCTGTCTGTACATATATGTGTGTATATGCAATTAATGACGCCTATACATCAAAATATCAAAAACCCAATTGAGCAGAGAGAGAGGGAGGGGAAATTGAGATAGAGATGAAGAGATGGGGGAAAAGTGAGAATAGGGTTTAGCTCAATTTGGTTTGATCCTTTTGCTTTGTTTGTTCACAGGTAGTGTTTTGGTTTCTGGTGGTAGTTGTGTTGTGTGTGTGTATGGGAGGAACAAAACAGGTGGCCTTTGGGTCTGGCCCTTATTGTGGAGAGAGAGAATGCAAATGAATTTGTACAAATTAGGAGAGTATAGTAAGGGGTAGTTTAGAGAGAGAAAGGGAGAGGAGAGAGTTAAGGGTGGAGGAGAGGAGGAAGAGGACACACAAGCTAGCGTAAGATGAGCATCAGCCCATCAGAGAGTCCAGAGTTTGTTGCCTAATGTAACCAACAATGGATATGTCACTAGTTCACAACTACACTAGAACTAGAATAATATAATGCATTGCTAGTAAAAATATAAAGAATTGTGACACTACGATAGATTGTACAACTCAACTCACAATGCATTTTATTACATTTGTTTGTTTCGTACTAGTGCATATCTCGTGTCTGAGGGTATGACCACAACAAATTAAGTTTTAATTGATGATATTGTCTTATTACGAAGTATTTAAGTTTTAGGATATAGTGGCGATAAGCTATTATATATGTCACATTTTGGGAATGACTTATTCCCTATAACGGGTTATCATATAAATTGGGATAAACTATTTCACGTGTCACATTTTCAGGGATTGCTTGATCCTCATAGCACCTTATTATGAAGATGGAATTTATCAATTTTTTTCACCTATAATTTCGTTTTGATCCAGTTATTTCGATAATAAAACGATGTAAATATTTAGTTATTTTTTCGAAGTGTTCTTTACTCTACAACACTATGAAAACATTATCAAATTATTGCATCGTTTTTGCTAATTAAATTACCCGACCAAAGTGATCGATTGAATAGTGAAAAAATCTCAATTGGAAATTGTGTGGCGAAACAGTTATAATATATAACAAGGACAATCTTCTCTATGTTATGGAAACTAAAATATAGAGACGTAAAATTATAATATGTAAATCTTACTGAGAAACCGAAAATATCAGACGTTGAGAGAAAATATCTCAAAATATGATCCAAAGCTATTACAGAAAAGAGGGTACCAACAAGGTCTTATCCCACGCAGGGGGAGGGAAATGCAAATAACAAAAGTTGTAAAAAGAAAAGGAATTGTTTGGGTAAGAGCAGCCAATCATGTTGTGCCACGCAACCCATATTAGCTGACTCAGCCCATTAATCTAATAACATAAATTAACGTATGTAATGGAATTAAGATACGATGTTGTTCCACTAAGCTCTTGAAGCTAACAGCTAGCAAGATCGTACGGTGGATATTAAGTCCTGCAACCCTATCGTGTGGATACTGATGCACATAGTGACACTGTTCACTTGGTAAACTAATTACCAAATGAACAATAGTTAAGTGAATTTGGCAGCAATGATCCAAGAACAACCCCCCCCCCCTCCTCAAGTTGGAGAGTTTATAAGCATCATCCCAAATCGAATAGCTAGAAATGAAACACAGCAGAATGCAGGGCTTAGTAAGAATGTCTGCAAGCTGATGTGTGATAGGAACATTCTGCAACACAAAGAGGTTTTTCTGCAGAAGATCCCTGATCATATGACAGTCAATGTCAATGCATTTTGTCTTGTCATAAAAGACTGGGTTTGATGCAAGCTGCAAGGTAGAGTTGTTGTCATAGAGTATCCTTGGGACCCTTGTAAGAGAGATACCTAGATCAGACCTAAGATAAAAAAAAAAACACCGAACTTCACAAGCTGCAGTGTCTAGGCTTCTGTATTCAGCTTCTAGAGACCTCCAAGAGACAAGAGAATCTCCTAGATACACTGAGTATGCATTGGTAAATTTTTTGGGTATCCAAACAGCAGCCCAATCTGCATCTGAATAGGTGATAAGAGTCAAAGGGGAAGAAGCAGAAAAGAACAAACCTTGAATAGGAGCATTACTCAGATATCTAAAAATATTATGCACAACCTTCAAATGCATCATAGTAGGCTTATACAAAAATTGAGACAATTTTTATACAGCAAAGCAAATGTATAGTCTTGAATTGCAGAGATAAAGTAACTTCTCAGCCCATTTTCTGTACTCAACAACATTTGCAGCAGAAAGAATTTCACGTGTAGTAGCAGAAAGCTTCACAGTGGGATCCACGGGAACTGAGGCAGGCTACAAGCACTGTAACCACTTTCTTGTAGAATGTCAAGAGCAGATTTTATTTGATATAAACTAATTCCCTTGCCTGAAATTTCAAAACCAAGAAAATACCTGAGAATGTCTAAATCCTTCAGCTGGAATTGTGTGTTTATTGAGATCATTCAGCTGAGACAAATTAGTTCCTCCCAAGATTATAACATCCACATAAAAACCAAAATGCACATGAAAGAAGTGGATGAGCACTTCTCAAACAGGGTATAGTCTGTCTTACACTGTGTGAAATCAAGTTTCACTAAAGTGGAGGAGAACATACTGTACCATTGTCTGTAGACTTCCTTCAAACCATATAGAGATTTCCTTAGATGACAAACCAGCTTACCAAAATTATAAGAAGAAAAGAAAGGAACATAACCTGATTGCAGTTCCATGTAGACTTCCTCCTTGAGCTCTCCACGGAGTGACATTAAGTTGTACAAGCCAACCTCTAATGGCAGCAAGATCCAAGAGACACTTCAGTGTTGAAAGCTTTGCAACTAGAGAAAAAGTATATGTGTAGTCTATGCCCTCAGTTTGTGTGTATCCTTTAGGCACTAATCTGGCATTTTACCTCTCAGTTTCACCATTAGACCTCAGCTTGACCTTGTACACCCACTTGCAGCCTATTTTATTATATATTGAGGGCAAAGTAGTATTCTCTCAAGTATAATTTTGCTCAAGAGCTAGGAGCTCATCTTTCATTGCTTGAATCCATTTGAGCCATTTACTGGCTTCTCGATAGGTTGCAGGCTCATGGATAGTATCAACTGAGGCAAGAAAATGAGAGTAAAGAAACAACACCTTGAGGTGAATCAAACTGAACTGTATCACTATGAGTGAGTTTGGGAGAATAAATTGTAAAGGAAAAATCCACTTTTAGATTACGGTGAATATTGCTTTTAGAGGTTTTGTTTAAACCAATGTGTTTGGTGGCAATTTTTAATTTAGATTAAAAACTGTTAAAAAGGTTTTTTTTTGTGATTTAAATTAGATGCAGTAGATTAAATGACCAATGTACACTCTATTTGTATTTTTTTGACAGCTGCACGAAGAACAAATTCAAGGAAAAAAGTTAAGGTTTTCAAGAGAGCCAAGGATTTTGTAAAATTTAACAAATTCTAGAACAAGTTCCTGGTATTTCGATCGCAACAAATTGATTCTTATTGTAAGATTGTTTCATTTCAAAAAAAAAGAAAAGAAATAGCATGCGATTTAATAGATAGCTGTTATAAGATTGTTAACAAAAAAATCGAAAAATTTGTACTTTGATCTAACAAAAAGTAACGATTTTACGAAATTTCGATCACAACAAAATTCAAGACGATTTTCACAAAACTTAAAGCATGAGCAACATTGGGTACAAAATAGGACAATTAATCAAAAATAATAGCACCAAATCAAGAAACTCATATCTAATTTGATTGTTGTTATGTTGCGAATTCTTTGACGGAAAGTGACTGGTTATTCCACATCGCAATGCTGATACGAATGGCAAAAGCGTAACTTTGAAAATATAAAAAAAAATATAAGGGCAAAATATTATGTACAGAAACTCTGTAGTAAACTAGAAAAATTTACTAAAAGTTGGTTTTATTCCGCATGCCAAAAGTTGGAAAAGCTGGTTTAAAATATAATTTTTAAACCAATCAACAAACACTTTAAACAAACTATTTCGTGAAAAAAATCATAAAAAAAAACCTCCAGAACGTCGGAACGCACCCATATATGTTACGTTTGCGCATCCAAACTGTGAATTATATATCCGCCTCTACTTTCAGAATCTGTTTGGACTTTGGTGTAACCTAAAAGTCTAAAAAATATCCTCAAATTTTTTTTTCAATCAAAATTTTCATTAAAAACTAAGGAGAATTACATATGTCCTCTTCTAACACCCTTAACAAATCTGGGTTTAACAAAACAGCAGTGCTATCATCTACACTCTGGCTCACTAGTTTTGCTAACCTATCCGCAGCACCATTAGCTTGTCTACCCACCCACATAAGATTAATATTTGAAGCTCCAACAAAAAATCTAATATCATCTATAATTCTCTGAGTTTCTCAATCTCCTAGCTGCTTCTTGTTCCACACATCAATAATCTGGAGACAGTCCCCTTCAAAGAGCATTTGACACCAACTTCATACATTTTGATAAATAGCCTCCCTCATAGCTATAGCTTATGCACAAGCACTTGAGCTAGCAAGGTCTAACCTCCAACCACTATCAATCATAATTCCCTCTTCATCCCTTACAATCCAGCTAGCAATCATAAACTAACTCTTTGTGCTAAGTTGCATCAAAGTTGCACTTAAGCACCCCAGATGGGGGGTTTCTGCCAAACAGTCACCTTGTTAACATGCTTAGAATGCATAATTTTATCATTGATAACAACCTTCTTCTTGATCTTCATATAATATCCAAGCAGACCTTCTAAGTTAAAAACCACACTCATAGGTGAAGGAATTTTCTGTTTAAAAACATTATCATTCCTGGCTCTCCAAATTTTCCAATAGGCTAAAACACATTTTTCCATAAAACCTTCACTTGTTGGCAGAGAGTTCCCCATCTCCCAAATAGCAAGCTGCCACTTATGGAAGTTTCCTTGCAAGGAAGACATTTTCTCCAAATGTAAACCCAGGTGATGCCATACAGGTCTTGTCCATTCACATCCCAAAAAAAGCTGCCATAGATCTTCAGGTTCCATATTGCAAATACTGCATTTATTGGAAAAACCACAACCCCTTTTAACCAAATTGCTGTTTGTAGCCACTGCATTTCTACTAAGTCTCCACCAAAAGCATCTGATTTTTGGGGGGAGATTCAAAGACCACCCTCTTTTCCAATATTCCTTTGGGAAAGAGAAAGAAGAAGAAGCTCTATTTTTGTTGTACTCAGAAAAGCCGAACTTCTTTTGACAAGCAGCACTTTCAAATAACTTCTTTGCAACAATAGTTCCAGTTTTAACAGAGTAGATACCTGACTTTCTAGCACTCCACATAACTTGATCATGTCTTCCCCCCCCCCCCCCCAAGGAATGGGGACAGCCACAATATGTCTCACTTCTTCAGGGGAAAAGCTATTTGCAATCACATTCAATTTCCATCCTTTTGTACTTGGATTAATCAGATCACTTACTTTGCTGAGCCCTTCATTATGAGCATTCCTTCTCAATCTGATCCCCCCTTTGTTTGGGATCCATATATCATTGAAAATGTGGATATTTCTGCCATTACCCACTTTCCAACAAGACCCCTTTTTAATAACTTCGATGCCCATCCTGAGGCTTCTCCAAGTCCAAGAAGGATTATTACCTTTTTTAGCTTCTAATAAACTTGAAGTAGGGTAATATCTTGCCTTCAAAATCTTCCCACAAAGAGAATTTGGGTGTTGAAGCAATCTCCAAACACTTTTAGCTAACATTGCAGTATTGAAAGCTTTTAAATCTCTGAAAGCTAACCCTCCTTCATCTTTGGGAGCAGTAAGATCAGACCAAGCAACCCAACACATCTTCCTGTCTAAAGGTTTACCTCCCCACCAAAAATTTCTTATGAGTTTAACCATTTTAGAACAAAATTCTTTGGGGAGTTGTAAACAACTCATAGTATAACTCGGCATGGCCATGGCTACAACTTTGATAATCAATTCTCTACCTGCATATGAGAGCTACCTCATCTTCCAGCCTTGAAAAATACTCTCCACTCTCTCCAATATATATCTAAGACATTGGAACTTAGATTTCCCCAAAAATCTGGAATCCTCAAGTACTTAGTATCTAAATCAATTGGGGGCACTGAACAAATACTCTTAATTTCCTCAGCCAAAACAGAATTTACATTTGGAGACAAGAGCATACCAGATTTGTTGATGTTGATCTCCATCCCGGAAGCTTTACAGAATTCCTCCAAAATTTCTAAGAAATGCAACACTTCACTTGACTCAGCTTGGAGAAACATTATAGCATCATCTGCAAAAAGCAAATGATTTATAGCTTCAGCATCCCTACTCACTTTGATCCCTTTTAAAGACCCCTCCCTCAAAGCTTCTTTAAGATTTCTTGATAAAAATTCCATAATTAGGACAAACAGATAAGGAGAAATAGGATCTCCTTGTCTAATGCCCCTTTTTGGGATGAAATAATCACCACACTCCCCATTAATATTGACACTCATTGAAGTTGTGCCTATACACTGACCAATCATTGTGACAAACTTTTCTTCAAAACCCAGTTTATGTAAAATTTTGATTAAAAAATCCCACTCCACCTTATCATAGGCCTTCTGAAGATCCAGTTTAAGAGCCATCAACCCCGATTGACCAACCTTTTTCTGCTTTATAACATGTAACACCTCATGAGCAATTAGAATATTGTCTTGAATAGCTCTATTTGTCACAAAAGCTGACTGTTCTTCAGAAATAAGTCTTGCAAGCACCACTTTAATTCTGTTAGCCAAAATCTTGGCAATGACTTTGTATAAAAAAGTGCACAAAGCAATAGTTCTAAAATCTCCCATTTTCTCAGGACATTTAACCTTAGGAATAAGGGCTAGCACTGTTTTGTTAATACTAGGCAGCATCATGTGGGTTTCAAAGAAGTATTGCACAACTTTAATAAATTCCTCCTTAATAATATGCATTGGGAATGATAAAAAGTACCTGTGAACCCATCAAACCCTGGAGCTTTGTTGGGATTAATTGAGAAAACCACCTGCTCTATTTCCTTCTAATCTGGAATTGCACAAAGACTGACATTTTCTTCTTGAGATAGAGAACATTCCAGATTTCTTAGAGAAAGCATATCCACTTCAGTTTGAGTAGAATGGAATAACTGGATAAAATACTCCTTAGCCAAACTTATTCTTTTTCTTCAACCCAAACTCCCTGATTGTTTTTCAATTTGTTGACGTAGTTTCTATTCCTTCTTTGCAGAACTGAGAGAAAGAAGAATCTCGAATTTTTATTTCCCTATTTTAGATACTTAATTCTGGACTTCTCCCTCCAATATTCTTCTTCCTTGCACCAAAGATCACTAATGGCCTTCTTGATTTGAACTTGTCTATCTTCATTTGTTTTACTCCACGAAAGTTGTTGTAGATAGAGTAAATTAGCCTCCAGCTTCTTGATCTCAATTACACTATTTCTACATTCTATCTTGCTCCATTCTAGAAGACCATTTCTGCAATGAACCAACTTTGAAGTTAGATTTGCATAAGAGTTTGTTGCCCTCTTTTCACTCCACAGTCTTTCAATAGTAGGGGCACAAGAAGAGTAGCCAAGCCAATTGTTGCTAAAAACAAATCCCCTTTTGAATCCATTTTTCCTCCAATCTGTATCTAAAATTAAGGGGGAGTGATCTGATCCCATGAAATAGTCTCTCTTTAATTTAGCTCTTGGATGTAACAGACCCCATTCACTATTGAAAAACATTATGTCAATCAATTCTCTCACATTGCCCTGAGATCTGTTGTTTGATCAACTATAGTTCAGACCCTGGGATTCCAATTCCATTAACCCACAATCTCTGATAAATTTCCTGAAGTTGTCACACCTCCAAGCTAAACTAGGAGCACCACCCTGTTTGTCTTCACTATCCAAATAATCATTACAATACCCAATGACTATTCAGGGAATAGAAAGCTTGCTAGCCTCCTGATAGATATCTTTCCAAAATCTTCTCCTTCTTGCTGCTACAGGAGGGGCATAAACCAAGAACCAAACTTGCTTACCCAAATCAACACTTTCAATTAAAATTTGAAACATGTTTTGAGATTTCCATAGAATAGAAACATCTAAATCATTTGTCCACCACAAAGCTAATCCACCACCAATACCAACTGGATCCACATAATCTGCATTATCAAATTGCAGAGATCTCCTTATTCCATCTATTTTTTTAGGCTTATTTTTTGTTTCTGAAAGGAAAACCAGACTTGGACGATAGTCTCTAACGAGACCTCTTAATCTCTGGCTGTCAAGCTTCGTCTTAACCCCTGACAGTTCCAGCACAAGCTTAACATTGATCGTGTGGCTGATTAAGGTCAGCCACCACAACCTTTTCAGAAACTGTATTGAGCATACCCATTTCTTTCTCAAACTTTTCCATGAAACTAGCATAAATACTGTCATCTGATTCTGTGAGATGATGCGAAAAGCTTACCTTTTGCTCTGTAGCTTCAGCCATACACATCTGATCGTCTTTGTCTTCAAAATGCACCTTGTTTCATTTTTGGCAAACCAAATTAACATACCTCTGTTCTTCATTAGTAAATCCTTCCTGAGAAAGCTTCCAGATTCTCGTTTCTGAGCTGTATAAACTTTGGCGAGTTTTCTTTCTTGGAGATTCCTCTTCACTTCCATATGCTCCCTTCCGTTTTAGAAATTCCAATCTTTGAAAAACCCTAGATAAAGTTATGTCTAGAAAGGGATTGCCAGGTTCATCTTGTTCAGAAATTTTTCCCAAAAGACCTTCCTGCCCCTTACTAACATTTGGTTCTTCCAAAAATAGCCTTCTCCTTATACGGACTTTTCTCCCAGAAGAACTTGGACTTGACGTAGCTAGTGGGCCTGTTCTGCAAACTTGGTTAATATGGGCCTCAGAGTTTTGAGCACAAATATCTAAGCCCGATCCAATAATTTCATGGGCTACATTTGTTTGCGTTCCTTTAATATCACAGACCCCCTTTAACTTCTTCGAATTTTCTAAATTAGCATCCTTACCTTTTTGAGAAATTACAATATCCCCCTTTTCAAACTGTGTCTCATGGACGAACTCCTAGTGCTCATCCAAATCTTGAGGCACCGAATCTTTTTCCGAATATGGTTCTTCATTCAGCACCTGTGTATCTCCAGCTAGCGTTTGTGGGCTCTGTTCTGCCACGTGGTCGGAATTGTCCTTTTTGCTTCTTTCGGCCATCAAATCTGACCGTTGAATCGGAGGCGAATCTTCCATCGTTGTACGAAATATTTCTTCCCTGACATCACGATTTTCTTCTCTATATTGTAGAAGCTTCACGCGCTCACCCCCTGCTATGGTATCACGCTCCGTCGTCTCCTCAGACATTTTTAGTTCCGGTGCCCCCCAAATTTTAAGAAATTTCTCATTTTCCGGCAACAAGAAAGCCGGTCTGAAACCTCTGCTTTTCCTCGGGGAACAACGAAGAAACATGCCATAGTCCTGGCAGCCTCTTTTCTTGGTTTCAGAAATTTGCAATCTTTGTCCCGGTGACCCAATCGGCCACAATCGTAGCATTAATCTCCAATATGCTCGTAGTGTATCCCTTCACGAATTTTCCGGCCATGTTTCATGTAGTAGACCGCTTGAACCAACGGTTTATCTACCTTAATCATGACTTGGAATCGAAGAGTAGCAGAGCATTGCTTGTCTCCAATGGTGTCTTCATCGATATCAATGATAGTACCCACTGTATTACCAATTAGCCGGGCATTCTTTTCAGTTTTGAAAGCCGGTGGGACGCTGCACACTTGAACCCAAAAAGGGCTACACGAAAAATCGATGTCTATCAAAGCAGTTCTCGCCGGCCATTTCTTCAGAACCAATAAATCGTTTGAAATATTCCTAGGTATTCCATTCATTACTTTTCGGCAGTCCTCCCGATCCTCAAAACGGAAGATGTATTTGTTTCGGTTCCACATTTCCACATTCAAACCTTCTTTTATTCCCCAGATGCCTCTCGCAATTTTAGCTATAGTTGCTGCAGAAAAGGTCTTCAACGAGAGCAATCTTCCCACCAGGACTCTTTTGTGAAATTCGATCCGCCATTCGAACATCCTCTTCCAGATCCAAAACGATCTCTTGCGACGGCGTATCCTCATGGTTCTCCACCATACCCATAAACGTTTTTTGTTTTTGTATTTTGAGAGAAGTAAAGAAAAAGAAACAGAGTAAGGACTCTGTTGATAGATCTATAAATCCAAGGAATAGAAGTCTACAGAACCAGAAGCAAAAACCAAAAAAAAAACACACACACTCTGCTAATAGATCTGAAGTTCCATAGCAGAAAGAGCTAACAGATCGATAGCCAAAGAAAGAAACAAAGGAATAAGGGAAACAAGCTCGGGAAATTGAAACTAGAGTATAAAACTCGACTCAATCGATTGAAACGATTCAATGAAAAGGGTAAAAAACCCAGAAACCTCACATCATAGAATTTCAACAGGAATTCTAGAGAGAGAAAAAGCCGGTAAAAAATATCCTCAAATTGATAATTTGAGTGAAATAGTTTGAGTGAGAATTTGCAAAGTTGAAATGGTAGTTCACCCATCATGTTTGACATCCCTGTTTTTAATAAAAGTTGATTAAAAATAGGGTTTTTTTTTAACGTATTTGGTACGCCTGTTTGTTCGCCTGTTTAAAAAAAACATGCTGAAAAATAGCTGTTTAAAAAAAAAGCAAATGTGGTATTTTTTTGGTGTTTTTTCTTACTATTGGTGTTTTTTGGCATTTCAACTACGATTAGATGCAAAAAAAAAAAAAAAATCAAATATGTGTCGGTACTGTACGTAAAAATAATATTCAAGCAAATTAACATTGAAATTTAGTAATGTTGTCAAATGTGCTTTTGATTTTAAACACTATTTTTAAACAGCAGATACCAAACAATTTTTTGTTTCTGTTTTTTAAACTTGTTTTTCAGCACGTTTTTTTACCACTGTTTTTAAAAGGTTACCAAACAAACTCTTGCGTCTCATTTTGCTCTAATTGAAGAGGCGACACCTTTCTCATGGGAATCAGCTGTGGCTGTTGATTGGAATACCACTTATTGGTGGGGATAATGATGGTGACGTGATGGAACATTTTAGTCATGGATTGTGATTGCAGTTGTCCATTTCCATTGCCGTTTATATCTGTCCCTAATTACCACTTCGTTCTTTGTCTTTCTCTCCCTCAGAGAAAGGCTTTGGACTAAAGAGAGACATCAACTCAAGAGTAATTTCCTTTTAAACTATTAGTGGGGTTGTTAAATCAATTAAAAAACAACAATTAATTAAAAAGTAATAATATTGTGGGATATTTTTTTAAGGTAAAATAGGGTTTTCACAACCCTTGTCAAATAAGAAAAGATGAAGAAAGAAAAGGAATGTGTCAAAATAAAAAGGGAGAGAAATAAAAAGAATGGAGTGGTAATTTCAATGTTCAATTTTCAATGATTTTAAATGACATTGCAAGTTTCCTTTAAAAGAAAGGCTTCACAACTAAAATAATTGGAATTTCCAAGAAGCCAATGATGTGTTTTTATAACTTGATGACATAAAAAATGAGTGATAGTACAGTGATAAAACATCTAAAAATCTCTGACATACGGAGTTGAAACATGCCAGACATAGACTAGACTTATTTGATGTTCAATGTAATTGACATTTTTTTTTATAAACTGGAGGATGTTAAAAAAATAATGTATATTATATTAACAATAGCCAATAAATTGCAAAATTTTTCTTAAAAATAAATAAATAATCTGTTAATGTTATCGTCAATATTTTTAATAGCTTTCTCAAAGGAACTCACGAACTGTATTATGATGAAATAATGTTACAAAATGTTTGGAATTGTAATGTTCAATCATTTTCACTAAAATAATCAAATAATTTGACTTATGATCAAAGCTAAGGAACACACACCACATTCTAGGGACCTTAGAGTGACCACTCAACCAAGCGAGCCTCTGTGGGATGCTCCCATATATTCATGATAAAGATTCCTTTGCCTTTAGGACCATTAGCCCTCTATGGATCGCCTACTTTGAGAAAGAAAAAAATATGTCTACAAAAAGTTACATATTCTGTCTTAAATAAACAAAATTATTCATAGACTAAATACATTTTCACTTTCAACCAATCTTGAATATTAGGGGAAATTATAGTTGAACTTCAAACCTCTATCAATATGGCATATTGTGGAGCCTTAAAATGGTAAGAATGTTCCTTCATGTTGATCCATTGGTTTGTAGATATCTATAGTTATCTTTACTCATGAAGCCGTGTTATCGGCTTCATGAGTTAAGATAACTACGTAGACATGATACGGAGGGTAATGATACGGGTGATCCGTATCAAGACATATGTAATTCACACGGTTATTAACTCATTATAATGTCAGATACAAATGTAGATGTAAGCTTTTTTATGTAGAGTAATAAAAAATCTAGTGTAGTAAAACAGAAACATAGTGAACTAAGAACATACTAGTAACCTAAAATTGACAATTCTAGGTATGCTAGTATTAGTGGGGTTAGCCAGTTTCTAATCCCTCTAAACCTTGGGAGACATACTATAGTTATACAATCTGCATTAATTTAGGTAATTAGGTTTTGTTTAATTAGTTTAGATTTATCAATTCAAGTTTACTAAATTATGTTCTAAATAAATAAATTAAAATACGTTCTTTTGTAACAAAACTAAAATTAAAATTTATATAATCTTTTTATAATTAAATATTTACAATATGTTTTCTTGAAAAATAAGATTACAAAAATAGTGTCTGTGTGTGTGTGTGTATATATAGTTGTTAAAAATATTATTTTAGTTATTAACTAAATTTTGATTCTATTTTATGTAAATAAATAGCGAGTTTTCAAATACCTATAAAAATTATATTATTATTATTACCATAAAGTAAATTTGTTTAATTAATTCCGTCGCTATTAAATAAAAATGAGTTAGTTGGAAATTGAATAGTAATTGGGAAATATTAAAAGATAAACTTTTAGTTAAACATATCTCTTTTATAATTATAAGAATTATTCCTTTTTCGTGATTTAAACGCATATTCTAGTTTTTTGTATAATTTCTTGTAATCTTAATCAGAATATCAAATAGTTTTCAAATAATACTTGTTTACTTTAATTAATATTTTGAAGTGTTGTTTTAATTATCAGTGTCCAATTCATTTCCTTAAAGTATTATATATTCTTATAAGTAAAATACTGGTCATTTATGTTAATAATAGACGAGTTAAAGTACTATTTGATCATTTGATAATTAGTTTCTTATATGATTCTTTACTTTCATAAATTATTTTGAGGATGTTGACTTAGTATTGATTTAGAATTCATTTCTGTAAATGAGTAGGGATTCGTAATTACCTTGGGGGAATGCTATCACTTGCTTATCACATATGACAAGTGCATCGTCATACGTTTGTCGATCGAACTTGCTTGTAATTAGGACTATCCGTCTTTTTTTGTAGAGTCTGACTTCGTAGAACCAAGTGTTGTGTACTAGTAGTGTTTCTAGCGTATTTTGAACTTTCACGGTGAGTTTACATGCTTAGCCTAACATGCCTTGTCCTTTCGTCGGAGGAGTTTACATGCTTAGCCTTATGTACTGACTTTTTTCACGTGAACTACTTGTTTCTTTAAAAATATTTTTTTCACTTTACAATCTACTTGGTAAACGTGCTTTAATTTATTTAAATCCTCACCTTAATACTCGTATCCGAATTCAGAAAAACTTGTTGTTCGAATTCCACATTTAATCATGTTGAGTCAATATCCCTGAATGTGCTTTGGTTGGTAATTGTTTTGAGTGATGAAAGACAAAAGATAGAGACAAAAGGCAAAAACATAAGACTAAGACATAAGCAGCAAAACATCTTTGTTATCTCAAGGCCTTGAGATATTATGAACTTCAAAGCCTTGAGTTATTCTATTCTGCTATATGTTCTAACATTTCTGTGTTGCAGATTGGATATCTGACTATACAAGTCAGTGGTTTATTGTATATAATCTTGGATTATACTATTTATATATCTAACACAATTGCAGTTGATCAGAACAGGAAGAATCAAAGCTATCTGGGTTTAACTTTGAAATTCTGTGAAGCAGGTTCAGAGCTCCAAGGCCTTGATGTGCCTTGAGCTGCTGACAGTTTTTACAGAACTTAGTTGATTCTTTCTTGCAGGTTATGATTCTTAGTATTGTGGTTATTTACTCACTTCTAAGTGTCTTAAACTGGTTTTTCATGATTCATATGTTTTAGAAGACATACAGGTTATTGCTCTAAGTTTATTAAACAGTTTTATCAGAAACTGTATAACCAAACAGTCATAGTACTGTTAGCTTTCTGGATTTTGTTGTTGCTGTGTTTCAATGCTGTTGCAGGGTTGTTAAACGTGCAGAAGCAATCTCAACAAACTCCAACGGATATCCACTTGAAGCTGTTTGAATTTCAGTTGAAAACAGAAAGATGATTCGTAGGAACCGAGATCCTAAAATCTCTCAATCAGTTGCAGCTGTGGATAAAAGAGACTGGTTTGAATTTTTAAGAAAAATAGAGGCTTGCAGAATACTCTGAGAGGTGTGAAAAAATCGTGTGAGATCATTCATTCAAACACACAATCATTCAAGCTTCATTCCAGATTTCTGAAGATCAAATCAATCCAGTTTTCCAGAAGAACACTTCCAGGCTTCAACAGCTTATCTTCATACTGTGTTCTTCTCTTGTACTTCTATCTGTGTATCTCTAGATTATCTTAAACCTCACTTAACCTAGTGGTTGGTTGTTCAACTGAACAACAAGAGGTTCTTGTTAGCTCAACAATTAGTAGCTGGAACTAGATAGGTTTGGAACCACAAGCCGTATAGGTGTAAGGGAAATCACTTAGGTTTGAAGATCTAGGGATGTTTCTTTGTGATTAATAAGAAGTGTTTGTCCAATCCTGGTGGGATTAGATCCCTCAGGTAGAGATTATGTCCATTGGGACTGAACTCTGTAAATTGCTTTGTGTTCTTTACTTTACAGTTTGATTATTATCTGCTGCACACAACTCAAATCAAACTAGGGTTCAAAAGCTGTTTAGAATTGTCCACAGCTCAAGGCCTTGAAGCTTACTATTTTGCCTT
This sequence comes from Linanthus parryae, assembly GCA_023055425.1. NCBI lineage: Eukaryota > Viridiplantae > Streptophyta > Magnoliopsida > Ericales > Polemoniaceae > Linanthus > Linanthus parryae. Next base: position 45,829,405 of record JALGPY010000009.1, read on the forward strand.
TGTAAGTTTCAGACAGTTTGCTAAAATCTCAAGGCCTTGAGATTTGAGTTTCACACAAAGTCTTTCTGTTAAACTTTAAGTTTTGCAAAAAGTTTCCATACTCTATTCAACCCCCTCCCTTCTAGAGTATTTAGGTCCTGTATTTAGTCTACATTACACACTTTCAATTGGTATCAGAGCTTGTGTCACTGTTTTTAGATCTAACAATCTGGTGACTATGAGTAATGTAGGAGATGGTGGATTCTCACAAGGAAGGGCAGCCAACAGACCTCCATTGTTCTGTGGTGACAACTTCATGCACTGGAAGGCATTGATGAAGATGTTCATCATAGATAAAGACATAGAACTATGGTCAATAGTTCAGAATGGTCCTCATGAGTACTACACTACAATTGATGGAGTCATAAGTATCAAGTCTGAGGAAGATCTTTCAGTTACTGAACTGTAAAAGGTATCAAAAAATTACAAGGCTATGAATTTGCTATACTGTGCTTTAAATGAAGATGAGTTCAACAGAGTGTCAAATTGCAAGAATGCCAAAGAAGTGTGGGATAAACTGTTGGTGACATATGAAGGAACCAGCCAGGTTAAGAAGACAAAAATCAACATACTTATGAGGCAATATGAGTTGTTCAAGATGAATTCAGATGAGACCATCAAGGAAATGTTCAAAAGATTCACTGATGTGGTGAACAACCTGGAGTCATTGGGAAAGAAGTTCTCAAATGAAGAGAAGGTCAGAAAAATTCTGAGAAGTTTGCCAAAAGCCAAGTGAGAGCCAAAGACAACAGCCATTGAGGAAGCTCAGGACTTGAGTCTTCTTCAGCTAGATGATCTACAAGGAAAGCTGCTCACTCATGAAATGTCCATGAAGGATGTGGAAGGTGATTTGAGTGAAAATATCAGGAACTTAGCACTTAAGGCAAAAGACAGTGAAAAGTCTCAAAGCCTTGAGACTTAGGAGGAACCTGATGATGAAGAAGCTTTAGCATTGATCTCCAAGGCCTTGGCCAGAATTCTGAAAAAGAAAAGAAACTCTGGTAACAGGGATTACAACAGAGAGAGATCAAGACCCTCAGGCAGCAAGGATTACAAAGGTAAATCTTCATCACAGTCACATAAAACTAAAGTAATGAATTGTTTTGAGTGTGGTGATGCAGATCATTTAGTAAGGGACTGTCCACAAAAGAAGAAGAACAGGAATTTTCAGAAGAAGGATGGTGACAACAGAAGGAAGAAAGATATGATGGCTTCTTGGAGTGATTCTGATTCATCAAGTGACTCAGACACAGAAGAAGAGCAAGCAAACTTATGCTTCATGGCAAAGCATAATGGGGAAAGTTCATTAGACAGACACATTGAAGACATGGTAAAAAATTTACTTGCCAGTCCTTCTGATGTACTTCCTGAAAATCTCAAAAGTATGTTTTTAAATGAGGAAAGTTATAGAAATGAGATTTCTGCTTTAAAGATTAAGATTCATGAGCAGGTAAAAGAAAACCTGGACCTAGTGTTTTCAAACAAAACTGTTGAAGTTTCTATGACAAGGCTGAAAAGGACTTCAAGGCCTTGGACAGCAGGTTCAAAGTCTTGAAGGCACAGATAAAAGATGTTTTTGATCAAAATACTCTTTTAACTGAAAGATATGCTGATCTAAAGACTCATTCTGAGAATTTAGAACAACAGATCTGGTCTTTGACTGAGAAACTTCAAGAGTCAAAGAAGGTCCTAGCTAAGTTTACAGGCTCAGAACATAATCTGAATCTCATTCTCGGAGGAAGTCTGAAATCAATGCATAAAAGTGGGATTGGCTATAATCCAAATTTTCCAAAGAATGGCCAAACTATTTTTGTCAAATATGGTAGCAGACATTCTCCAAAATGTCATTACTGTGGAAAAATTGGTCATGTCAGATTAACTTGTCCCTTTAGAAGATCAGAACCTCACATTATGAGGAATACTTATCCTTATCATCTTAAGGGACAGGTTAGGCAGATTTGGGTTCCAAAAGGAATTAGGCCACCAAATATGGCAAATTCTGAGTATGACTCAAAGTTCTGCACTTGGTCTAACAGCCTGTTGAGGCAATGATTTGTTTTTGCAGGATGTCACCAAGGCCTTGAAGGATCAGAAATGGATTTTAGACAGTGGATGTTCCAGACACATGAGTGGAAAGAAATATCTCTTTACTGAACTTACAGAAAAATCTGGAGGAACAATCACACTTGGTGATAAAGAAAAATGCAATATCATTGGTATAGGTAGTATTGGTAATGGTTCTACAAATTCTATATCTGATGTTTATCTGGTAGATGGACTTAAGTATAATTTGCTTAGTATCTCTCAGTTATGTGATAAAGGTTATAAATCTGTATTTGACAAGGAGAAATGTGTGGTGCAAGATGATAAATCTAGTGATTGCATACTCACTGATCCTAGATCATATAATCTACATGTTATGAATACTAACAGTGTTGCAGGTGACAAGCTAAAATGCCTCAAGGCCTTGAAGGAAGATTCAAAGCTTTGGCACAGAAAGCTAGGGCATATTAGTATACATACTTTGAGTAAAATCATCTCAAAAGACTTGGTAAGAGGTTTACCATCACAGAAATTTTCAGATGATGAGGTTTGCAAGGCATGTGTACAAGGTAAACAGACCAGAAGCTCATTTAAGCCAAAGAACTTTGTAAGTACTTCTAGACCCTTAGAATTGCTCAATATGGACTTGTGTGGTCCTATGAGAGTTCAGACCCCAAAAGGTAAGAGGTATATGCTTGTTATAATTGATGATTATTCTAGATTTACTTGGGTGATGTTTATTAAAGACAAAACTGAAGCTTTATCTGAGTTTTCTAGACTATGCAAAGAGCTTCAAACTTTGAAAAATTTACCTGTTGCATCCATTCGAAGTGATCATGGTAGGGAGTTTGATCAACTTGACTTTGATTTGTTTTGTGCAAAGCATGGCATTTCACACAACTTTTGTGCACCTAGAACTCCACAGCAAAATGGAGTAGTTGAAAGGAAAAATAGGACACTTGAGGATATGTCCAGAACCATGCTTCTTGAAAGTAATTTGCCAAATTTTTTATGGGCAGAAGCTGTTAACACTGCCAATTATGTGCTGAATAGATGCTTGATTAGACTTATTTTGAAAAAGACTCCCTATGAACTGTTTAAAGGGAGAAAGCCTACTGTTTCTTATTTTAAGCCCTTTGCTTGTATCTGTTTTGTGCATAATAATGGTAGAGACAATCTTGGTAAGGTTGATGCTAGAAGTGATGGAGGTGTATTTCTTGGATATTCTCAAACTAGCAAAGCTTATAGAGTTTATAATAGAAAAACCAAGATTGTGGAAGAGAGCATTCATGTTATTTTTGATGAAAGTACTAAGGACTCTTTGAGTGAAAGTTTTGCAGATCTAGATTTGAACAAGCATGAATCAGATGATGATGATGTGAAAGAAGACAAAGGCAAAACTAATGTACATAATCAACCAGCAGAATCTCAAGGCCTTGAACCTCCTGCTGAACCAAAATCTCAAAGCCTTGAAACAGAAGCTGAAACTTTCTATGATGCTCCCTCTACTGTTTCAAGGACTCAAAGCCTTGAAGGAGAATACTCCTGGGTACCAAGAAAGAAGTTTAAGTACCTTGCAGACCATCCAGCTGACAACATTATATCAGATCCATCAACTGGAACACAGACAAGAGGACAGTTAAAGAACTTGTGTGCTTTTAGTGCATTTGTATCTTTGATTGAGCCTAAGAATACCAAGAAAGCTCTGGAAGATGCAGAATGGATTATTGCAATGCAGAGTGAGCTGAATGAATTTGAAAGGAACAAGGTTTGGAATCTGGTCCCTAGACCTAAAGAGAAATCAGTTATTGGAACCAGATGGGTATTCAGAAACAAGCTTGATGAGAATGGCAAAGTGGTAAGAAATAAAGCCAGACCGGTAGCTCAAGGATATAATCAGGAAGAAGGTATATATTATGAGGAGACTTTTGCTCCTGTTGCCAGGTTAGAAGCTATTAGAATACTTCTTGCATTTGCATCTCACAATCACATAAATCTTTATCAAATGGATGTTAAATGTGCTTTTCTAAATGGATATTTACAAGAAGATGTTTTTGTAGCACAACCACCTGGTTTTGAAGATGAAAATTTTCCTGATCATGTTTATAAACCGGATAAAGCTCTCTATGGTTTAAAACAAGCTCCAAGGCTTGGTATGACAGACTTTCACTATTTCTACTTGAAAACAATTTCAGAAGAGGCTTAGTTAACAAAACTCTTTTCATTAAACACCTACAAAGTGACATGTTAGTAGTTCATATTTATGTAGATGATATATTATTTGGTGCTACTAATGATGCTCTTTCAAAAGAGTTTTCTAGTTTGATGTGCAGGGAGTTTGAGATGAGCCTAATGGGTGAACTGAATTTCTTTCTTGGACTTCATATATTACAAATTAAGAAAGGAATTTTTGTGCATCAAGGAAAATATACCAAGGACTTATTGAATAAGTACAACATGTCACAGTCCAAGGTGCTTAAGACCCCTATGAGTTCATCACTCTCTTTGACAAAGATTCAACTGCTAAGAGTGTGAATCAGAAGGAATACAGAGGTATGATTGGATCATTATTGTATTTAACTGCTAGCAGACCTGATATTATGTTCGTGTATGTATGTGTGCTAGATTTCAAGCAGATCCTAAGGAAAGTCATCTAACTGCAGTTAAAAGAAGTTTTAGATATTTGAATGGAAACAGAGACTTATGGCTTTGGTATCCAAGAAGATTGAATTTTATTTTGAGTGGCTATTCAGATGCAGATTTTGCAAGTTATAAAGTAGACAGGAAAAGTACTTCTGGATGCTGTCAATTTCTTGGATCTTCATTGATCAGTTGGCATTCCAAAAAGCAAAATTCTGTAGCATTATCCACTGCAGAAGCTGAATATATTGCAGCTGGTGCTTGTTGTTCACAAGTGTTATGGATTGCTCAGCAACTTAGAGATATTGGCTACAACTTCAGAAATGTGCCAATTCATTGTGACAATACAAGTGCTATTTCAATCTCTAAGAATCCAGTTCAGCACTCAAGGACAAATCACATAGATGTGAGACATCATTTCCTTAGAGATCATGCAGAACAAGGTGATGTTGTTTTAAATTTTATCTCTACTTAAATGCAGATTGCTGATATTTTCACTAAACCTTTTCCAGATGATATGTTTTCATCTCTAAGGCTTGAATTAGGGATGTTAAACAAGGATGCATTGGTTTAGGGGGAGTATTAGTACCTATATGTGTATATGTGCTGGAATCTCAAAGCCTTGATATTATACTTACTGAAGCCTTGAAAGTATAGCTCAAAGCTTTGAAGTTTCTCAAACTGCAGAAAATCTCAAGGCCTTGAGATTGTTCTCCAGGTCTTAATAATATCTGTATTTATTTTATTTTATTTTTTCAAAAAAAATGGATCATCAAATATTATATCTTATCTTTTTAGATAACTGTATAATATTTGAATTACTCAGAGATTTTCTAAAATATTCCAAAAAAGATTTTTCAAGATTCTATTTTTGCATGTTGATATTGCAGAGTCCTTTTATGACTCAACCTTTTCAACCTACTTAAGCTGAAAGTCCGGGCTTTTTCTTCTCATTCTCTTCCAATTTTCTGCGACTCTACTCTCTCTCTCAATTCCTCTCAATCACATTCTCTTCTCAAAACCCTAAACCCTAAATTGGAGCGCAAATCAGCCAGAATTCAGCAACAGGGAAAGCCCCCTGGCAGATCCAAGAAGAGAGAAAATAAGAAGGAGAAGATAGTGATTTCTGATTCAGATTCAGAAAATACTCAAAGCTTGCATGAGGATACTCCTCCTGAAAAGAAGTCAAGGACAGAGAAGGGAGATGAAGGCTCAAGTGTTGATCCACAACAGGAGACTCAGGGTGGTGATCAACCTAGGTCAGAGAAGAAGAAAGGGGGAGAAAAGAAAAAGACTGGTGAAGAGGAAAAAGGAAAATCAACTCAGGAAAGCCAGAAGAAACCAACTGAAGGAGGACAAGAAAAGACCAAACACTCTGAGAAGAAGACTAGGGTTAAGCAGGTTGTTGCTGCAACTAAGAAAGGATATCAAGGTAAGAATGTACTTCCCACTGAGTGTTTTGTTAGTTCTGAAGTTAGAACTGTATGCAAGGATATGCTTCATCTAAAGTAGCTTTCTGTAGCATGATTTCTGATGAGTTATTGGATAAACTGGACATAGAATGCATGAGAAAGTTGAGAGAAACTGCTGTTTGGAAGGTTCTAACTCCTAGTTCAAAGGCTTATCCTAGGTTTACTAGGTTATTTTATCTGAACTTGTTTTCTGAAGGTGATGATAGAATGGTATTAACTTCAAAAGTGGCTGGTGTGTATTTGAGGTTAGATCAAAGGACTTTTGCCAAAGTCTTGGGCATTCCTAGAAAATACAATGTTGGAGATTATCCTGATAGGAAGGAGTGTTTGGATAAGGCAAAGGAGATGTTCTTTATTGAAGGTGTTCCCTCTGGTCCAAAGCAGTTGACACACTCTGTGCTCAACTGTGAAGCCAAAATCTTGTTTACAATTCTGATGAGGAGTGTAGTTCCTAGGGAGAACTCAAGGGAGTTGGTAACTGATAAGGTTCTGATTTTGATGTATGTTATATCTCAAGGGTTTGAGATAGATTTGCCAATAGTTGTTATGGAGCATATGATTTATTGTGCAACCAGGACTAGAAACCATCCTCTTCCATATGCCAACCTGTTACCTCTTTTCTTTGAATATTTTGACGTGCCTGTGAAAGGAGAAGAAAATATTACTGGAGGTTTTGGGTTGATAGATGAGACTGCACTTCAGAGGATTGGGGTAGTTCAGACAGGGAAAGGGCATTGGAAATTTTATTCTGATTTGTCAAAGGAAGAACTTGCAGAGAAGGAGTTTGTGAAGCCTAAGGGGACTGCATCTGGGAAAGGACGAGCCAATGAGGATTACTCTCCGCTGGTTGAGAAGTTAGAAGATCAGCAGGTTCAGATTGAAGATCTCAGACAAAGGTTATTTGACCTGTCAACTGAATTTAACCAGTTCAAGGGTTTGATGAATGTTATGAATGGGAAGCTAGATGTTGTCATCAAGGGCTTGAATCTGGAGAAGATACCTTCTGCTACTAGTCATGACACCAGTGTGGATTCAGAAGAGAAGCTGGGAGATTTTCTGAAGAAGAAGAAGAAGCCAATTCCAGTAGTGCTAACTTCAAAAGATTTGTATGAACAAACTGATGAAGAAGATGCTGGTGAAGACACAGGTGTTGATGCAGCCACAGAGGTAGATTCAGTACAGGCTAAGAAGAAAGTGGATGAGATAATCCAAGAAGTGGTTGCTGAAGTTGAAGCTGAACAAGAAGGTAATCAGTCTGCAGAAGATGCTGCAAGTGAGGAAGAAATTGGAGAAGGCTCAGAGAAAGGCCAGACATCAAAGAAGAAGTGAAGATCAGAGACTGCCAAAGCCTTGACCCTCTATCTCATTCTCTTCTATCTTTTCTGTCTCAAGGCCTTGACCTTTTAGCTATTTTTTTTAGTTTATTTTCAGACTCTGAGTAATGATCCTACATTTCTTCAACCTTATTTGATGAAAGTCAAAAAGGGGGAGAATTAGTGTGGTATTTGTGTTCTGTTTGCAGTATTTGGACTAGTAATAATAAGAATGCCTAGTTGTTTTGGTGTTTTGGTGAAATTTTATTTCTGTGGTAATTTGTAATGTTTATTCTCACTAGTTATCTGTTTGGGTTCAGTATATATTGTATCTGCGAATTGTGGTGATTTAATTTTTGAATATGAGTGGCAGGAAGATCTATACAAGACTGTAGGTTTTGTCTTTCATCAAGGGGGAGATGGTTGAGTCAAGATCCCTGAATGTGCTTTGGTTGGTAATTGTTTTGAGTGATGAAAGACAAAAGATAGAGACAAAAGGCAAAAACAGAAGACTAAGACATAAGCAGCAAAGCATCTTTGTTATCTCAAGGCCTTGAGATATTATGAACTTCAAAGCCTTGAGTTATTCTATTCTGCTATATGTTCTAACATTTCTGTGTTGCAGATTGGATATATGACTATACAAGTCAGTGATTTATTGTATATAATCTTGGGTTATACTATTTATATATCTAACACAATTGCAGTTGATCAGAATAGGAAGAATCAAAGCTATCTGGGTTTAACTTTGAAATTCTGTGAAGCAGGTTCAGAGCTCCAAGGCCTTGAGATGTGCCTTGAGCTGCTGACAGTTTTTACAGAACTTAGTTGATTCTTTCTTGCATGTTATGATTCTTAGTATTGTGATTATTTACTCACTTCTAAGTGTCTTAAACTGGTTTTTCATGATTCATATGTTTTAGAAGACATACAGGTTATTGCTCTAAGTTTATTAAACAGTTTTATCAGAAACTGTATAACCAAACAGTCATAGTAGTGTTAGCTTTCTGGATTTTGTTGTTGCTGTGTTTCAATGCTGTTGCAGGGTTGTTAAACGTGCAGAAGCAATCTCAACAAACTCCAACGGATATCCACTTGAAGCTGTTTGAATTTCAGTTGAAAACAGAAAGATGATTTGTAGGAACTGAGATCCTAAAATCTCTCAATCAGTTGCAGCTGTGGATAAAAGAGACTGGTTTGAATTTTTAAGAAAAATAGAGGCTTGCAGAATACTCTGAGAGGTGTGAAAAAATCGTGTGAGATCATTCATTCAACCACACAATCATTCAAGCTTCATTCCAGATTTCTGAAGATCAAATCAATCCAGTTTTCCAGAAGAACACTTCCAGGCTTCAACAGCTTATCTTCATACTGTGTTCTTCTCTTGTACTTCTATCTGTGTATCTCTAGATTATCTTAAACCTCACTTAACCTAGTGGTTGGTTGTTCAAGTGAACAACAAGAGGTTCTTGTTAGCTCAACAGTTAGTAGCTGGAACTAGATAGGTTTGGAACCACAAGCTGTATAGGTGTAAGGGAAAGCACTTAGGTTTGAAGATCTAGGGCTGTTTCTGTGTGAGTAATAATGAGTGTTTGCCCAATCCTGGTGGGATTAGATCCCTCAGGCAGAGATTATGTCCATTGGGAATGAACTCTGTAAATTGCTTTGTGTTCTTTACTTTACAGTTTGATTATTATCTGCTGCACACAACTCAAATCAAACTAGGGTTCAAAAGCTGTTTAGAATTGTCCACAGCTCAAGGCCTTGAACCTTACTATTTTGCCTTTGTAAGTTTCAGACAGTTTGCTAAAATCTCAAGGCCTTGAGATTTGAGTTTCACACAAAGTCTTTCTGTTAAACTTTAAGTTTTGCAAAAAGTTTCCATACTCTATTCAACCCCCTCCCTTCTAGAGTATTTAGGTCCTGTATTTAGTCTACATTACACACTTTCAAATCAGAAATCATTAACAACGTAAAGTGAAAGACCCCATGTACCGAAACCAGTTGGTTGTTACTTGGGTCGCCCTTCGTTGGCTTTGATGTCCTTAGTTGGCACGACTATTCGCCTTGTTGGCTAGAGTCTCATATAGTACTACCCTTTCTGACAATTTGCTTCTTAAGGGGGTGTCGACACTTAAGGTCTTAGTGGCTGCTTGTATCATCTAATGCTATTTACCCTGGTCCCCCTGTTCACTGCAAATTAATAATATGACATATTTCGTTCTTATATTTGAAAAATTGTTATCTACACCTGTGTTCTGATTGACATTCTACTTGTGAAAGATCTTTACTGCAGAAACATTCCACATTTGGAAACTTATGAATATCTTGGTAACCGAGTCGGCTACTTGTAATAACTTTACGAACGAAAACAACTTTTTGATACTATGATGATCGTATACCTCTATTCATACTTATACTTTTCAACCGGTTAAAGTCTTCACTTTGATATCTATACTTATACTTTGTTACTATTCAAACTCTTTTAAAGACAAAAATCGTAACCTGTCTTGGCCACGGTGTTTACGTGCTTCGTTGTTTATTCACTTAATTTTTACTGATACTCTCGTCGCGGTGTATGTGTTCCTTTTAAATTCTCACTTTAGGTACATGACTGAATTGCTTGGGTGTAACGCACTGGAATCACAACTGTTCTCGCATGTAAACAGTAGAACTTGTTAACTAACCGGAGAGCCTACTTTTTCTATAAAATATCTTTTTTTAGACTTGGTGTTCAGCTTGGGAGCAGTCGCGAACGTTGTTTAACTCTTATCGTAATGAATCAGTAGTTGAGAGTTTCTTTTCACTTGTTTATTGTTACCACTCCTTGTGCAAAATTATAAAATCCCCTGTACAAGGGCACCTCCCAGTCTCTTACTCCTCTGGAGATCGAGGGTGTTACACGGACACATGTTATGGAGAATTCGTCAAAAATAAGAAAACAGTTTCGGTCAAGTCAAAAAATCAAAGCATAATTGAAGGGATCCAATATATGATTGAGCCATACATATTTCGAAGTCTAGACGCCGAGTTGGGAATACCTCGTGACTTCACGATAACCGCCCTAAATTTGTCAAATTCAATCATCATGACTTTCAAATTGGTGCTTTTACTATATTTTTTTTATTTAATAGCTTCTATTGTGAAACTCCGAATCACATTCCATAACTTGGAGATTTCTAATAATCTCTCGTTATTGTTTGAATAGAATAGTTTTAGGATTTTTCAATTTTTAGCCGATTTTGAACTTTATTATTTTTAAGCTATTTAAGCATAGTAAATCGTCGGGTAATCTTTCACCTTATTACTAAATAATAATATGATTTCTCAGTTTTGAGAGTCTTTTTAAACCTTAGAGGTGGACGTTTGTTGTCTCTATTTTCTTCGTTCGTTTTTTGCTGAGTCAAGCAATCATCAAAGATAAAACTAGAAAGAATTTGATGAAACAGAAGTAGTACCAGCGCCAACAAATTGATACTACCTCTGTTTCTTCTCTTTAACCTTACTTTACTTTTTGACACTATTCACTGGGTCACTTTGACTCAGTGATTTGGTTGGCAAAACGATACACGAACTTGTTAATCTTTGCATGATCTTGTAGAGTAAACTTTAATCTACAATACTATGACAAAATCGTCAAAAAATTATTTCGTTTTAATATCTAAATTACCGAGTCAAATTAATCCAGATATGAGTAAAAAGTCAACCTAAAGTGAAAGAGAAGAAACGGAGGTAGTACCAAGCAATTTCTTTTTCTGCCCATACATTTTATATACAACATTTCCCACATGTAAAAGCAACCCACATGAATGCCTAATCATTCACTAAAATATTGGAGATGAAGGGGGACGAAATTGAGACTTCTGGCCCAAAAAGATTTGTATAAAGAAACTGATGTTGACAAAGAGAATCATTTGTCTGGCCTTTTCCTTTTTGGGGATTCTTCTCTCTTATATGTTCTTTATAATAATAGTATTAGTATTAGATAAGATTAATTTAATTGATTAAGAACAAACACAATATTTATTCAATAAAAATATTTGAAAATGTACACAATAAATTAAGGTATGCAAATAATTGCTGTTGAATGCCACATGAACTTCAGACACAATCAACTTATTTTAATTGAGGCAAAGATTTTGTCTATTTTAAACAACAAAAATAATTGTCAGTGACTTCTTTAGGGAATAACTGGCCGTGACTGTTAATAGAATAGAAAAATGAAGTACTAGTCCGTTCCTTCTATTTTTTTTTTTCCTTTGGAGAAAGCACGGGAATTAAAGAGATAGTTCAAATCAATGGTAATTACATTTTGTACCCTTTAGTGGGGTTGTAAAAAACACCAGAAAATCAAACACCAACTCATGTGGAGTATTTTTTTTTAGGATAAATTGAGTTTTTCGCAATCTAAAACTTGCCAAATAAAAAAGAGAGAGAGATATGGGACATACTGAAATAGAAAGGGAGAGAAAGAGAAGCAACGAACTGGCATGCAAGTATTTGGAGAGTTACCTACACATGTTATAGTAAATGCACATTCCACATTTACTATTAAAGTATTTGTCATGCAAGTTTATTTGGTACCAAATAAAAGAAAAAATATTTGTCATGCTTAACAATCTTTTTATGGAAACATGTCCAATGAAATTGCAGTAACAAGTCTAACAACCAAACATTTTTTAGTCTCAAAGAAAGATAAAACAGCTAAAGATTTTTCTTGAGGTGTATAAACATTTTTTTACAATATAAAAACAACTTTGCAGACCTACAAATCTGCAAAAAACTTAATCTTGTTTATTTTGTGTATAATCAGATTTTAATCTCATATGAGCTTTTAATCTGCTAATTATATAATCTTGCGTTTTGGAGATTCCTTATGTATAACTTATGAAACATTATACTTTACCTTCTATTTTATGTATGAATTACCGATTTGTCCAAATGCATAACATCGCAGATATATCATAAGTTCAAATAAAATATTTCTTCGTAAAATTGGTGGTAAAAGGTACAAGTGTTATCAAATGTACATAAATTTTAATTCAATTTTTTAGCGCATGCCAAACAAATTTCAGAAGATAATATCAGTCCTTATTCACTTAGATTATTAAGAATTCATGCTGGATCAAACGGGCTCAAAATATGTCTACACTATTTTTTTGGGTGCAATGTCTGCATGCAAAATTTAAATGTATTGAAATTGTAACAAATATTTGCAACCTCCTGGCTTAAAAAAAAAGGATTTGCAACCTCCTGCAATTTTGAACACTATTCTGGGACGTAGCTGGGTTTGGTTCGACTTGACCAAATTGGACCGTACGTTTGGATTGGTGAACTTAAGCAACCAATCGATCAACACCCAAGCCCAAACCCGTTCACATACTACAAAATTATGGGGTATCAGGCAATGACGAAAAGAAATGACAAATATATAAAACTTTCCTTCACAATTATGATGTCTCTCAACTTTCTGAGAAACAAATGTCTCTCTAACTCTCTCTAAAAATAGAACTCTGAAGTATATCTCCCTAACAAAAGATCTAATCATCCTTGGCAGATGAATTTTGCACTATATTAAACAGATGAATTCTGCACTGTCAAAACATGAATTCTGCATTGTCAGAATATTCAGCAAATGAGTTCTGCATGTCAAAAGATCAATTCTGCATTGTTGTAAAATTCTACAGATGTATTTTGTGCTGTTAAAATATTAATTATGCACTATCGGATTGTTTAGCAGATGAAAAAACCTGGCTGCTCAAAAGATTATCGGATAAAAATCTGACCCGAAAAACGCCGACATCACATGAAATTTTACTTTAAACAAAGAGATTTGAATTGACTTTACAAACTGTTTTCTGAAAATTAGAAAGAATAAAAAGAGTCTAATACTGCTTCACGATTGTTGTAATAGTATACTCATATTTTTTATAATAAGAAGAAAATAGAAAGTGAAATAAACAGAATAAATAATAACATAAACGTACAGATTAAAAGTCGACTGAAAAATTTATTCGGTTTGAAGGACAATCACGTACAACGACGATCTCCGTAAAGCAGTATTCGCCCGCCACAGTTGGTGCGTCTGATTTAATGAATAATACAAAGGCGAATTGCTCTCCAGGATAAAAGTCAATCATGTACTGTTGACGAAACACAAGTGTACAGTACATAACGAACAAGACCAGCGATAGAGAATTTTGTTGTAGAGAGTGTGATAGTAAATAATGATTTTTGGGATGTATTATTTTTATGAGAAGAGGACTGCCATTTTATAGGCAGTGAACATGTGGTACTTGAAGGGCCACAACTGTTCGAATTCGAACTAGGCGGTTGCAACTGTTTGAACTGAATGATTACAAATTTATGGAGAAGTTACAACTGTCGGGTTCGGTTCGTTGGGATTTCACTGACTCGTAACGGAATGATTGGGCTGAACTTTGAGTTAGTCTCTAGCCAAGCCACCACCGCACCGCATCACGCCACGATCCGAGCCGGCTAGATGCAAAGACAGCGGGCGCGCGTGTGGTGGTTCGCACTTTGGCTAGGTCCTCTCCCCGCAATAAAATTACTACGCCCAAAGCGCTTGCCCTTTGTAGATACTGCTTTCTGACATGACAGATCTTGGCCACGTGGCAACCATCCAGCACACCATATTGTGCTCCACACACACAGGATCACCAGCCGAGCTGATCCATGTGGGGGCTGCGAGACAGAGCCCTCGCATACCACTGCACGGGACTTGTAGGGACTTGTGGTTTGGAGGCTAGGGTAAGCCCTGTCGCGTGCGAGCCAAGCCCGCGCGCGACCTTTAGTAACTGTTTTGAGAGATCTATGGCACGAGCTTCCATAAACCCGGTCAATCCGGTCAAACCCGGTCAACCTCGTAACGGTTCCGGTATTCGCGCACCACGTGCTATAACGGTTCCTATATACTCGGACGAACGTGCCGTTATGGTTAAGCTAATTAAGCCGCCATTAATGGGCGCATTAACCACACTACAACGGTCATGTTCTCCAGTATATATAGATCGTTAACCTTTCCATACAAAGGAGGACACACTGCCATACGCGGAAGCTCTGCCAAACCTCTGTCTCTCTCTCAGACATTGCTACTGACTTACTCTCTCCCTACACACACCCCTACTCTTCCTGTGCGATCCCTGATCCACTACGCACGGTGTACACGGAGGTCTCCCTGCCGGAATCTCTTGTGCACATTTTGGTGAACCCGACGTGAATCTTACCAGCAAAAGCAACCATGTCTCAGGAGGACGATGTCAGCAACCGATCGCCTTCCACCGAAACTCCCTCGGGAGACGAGGTCCGCCGTACTCCGACGACTCCCGGCGAGGCACCGACTTTAGAGTCTTTGGACGCCACTGTCCAAAGTCAGGCGAAGGCTCTCAAGTCTCAGTCTGCGCAATTAGAACGGATCTTGGCCGTTCTGGGCACCCTTGCTCCAAATCCTCCACCAGCCACCGCTATCCCTCAGGGAGGAGGAACCCCTATCGCTCCAGGATTGGGAGTGTCAGCCACGCCTCCCAACCCTCATCTGCAAACTCCACCGTCAGCCACGCAGCTGCCCTCGGTCCAAGGGTCAACGGCACAAATGCTACCCCCTGCTGCTCACGCCTCTCAGCCCCCGGCTTTGGCGTCCAGCCCAGCTCTGCAGTACACTCTGCCTCCGCCAGCGACAATCTGGGGAAATGCGGGTAGTCAATACGCTCCCAATCCGCCGGCGGCATATGTGTCGCCACCGCCTACGGCAACCCCTCCGCCAGCTACCGAGGGGAGCATTCCAGAATGCATGACGTCTTTGCAGAAGCGCGTGGACTCCATCCTGGCTCATCAGTCGTTCGCGGATACCATCATCCCGAAGCTAGACAACGATCCACCCATTCCACGAGAGATCTATCTCATGCCTAAACCGGCGGGGTACAAGGCTCCCAAATGGGACAAGTTCGAGGACGTCAATGGAAACGCTCATGAGCATGTCATGCGTTTCATTGATGTCATGGGTCCATACGGAGCCGATTCCAAGCTGCTGATGCGAGAATTCCCAAAATCTCTTGGGAATGTAGCATACAAATGGTACCGAACATTAGAGGCCGGATCTGTGAAGACTTGGGACGACATGGTCCAGAAGTTCTATACCAAGTTCTTCCAGATGGAAGAAAGGTGACGATGATCCATCTCTCGCGGATGTATCAGAAATGCGAGGAAGATGGAATCACTTTCATCAAGAAATTCAGAGCGAAATCCTTGGAGTGCAAGGATCCAATGCTCGAAAGCCGGCTCGTAGAAATATGCCTGCAGTGCATGCGAGATGAATACAAAGGCATGCTAATCAACTTGCAAACACCTACGTTTTCAAAGCTCATCGAATGCACGATGAACATCGAGCCCATTGTCGAGAGACAGAGAAAGAAGAGCGCTCCAGAACGACCTGCGAGCGGCACCACCTACAAGATCGGCAGATGGACGCTTGACTACCTTGTGCTCGGTGGAGGAAGCGAGCGATCTCTGCAGACAGTGGCGCAAGGACGGCGTCCTGCCACCGCTCGAGAAAGCACCCTCCAAGGAGATGACGAGGGACCCTAAGTGGTGCGAATACCACGGCAAGGTCATGCACCCCACGGCCGAGTGCAAGAAGCTCAGATTCGCGTTCGATCAGAAGATGAAGAACGGCGAACTCATCGTCAGCGACCACCGGAAGGATGTGCGCAACAACCCGCTGCCTGCCCATACAGATTCGGGCTCAAAGGGCAAAGAGGTCGCCATGATCTCGATAGTGGACTTGGAAGAAGTCGCAGAGGATGGTCTACCCATCATTGCTGAAGTCCATGAAGATGAAGACTACAGCATGGACACGGAGGATGAGCGTGCCGACCGCATGAAAGGGTCGCACGGCTTCAACAAATTCTTCAACGAGATGAACTTCTCCGAAAAGTGCCGAACGGATATGACAAAAGCAATATTAAGGATAGCGGAGGACTACGAGGAGGACCTCGTGGTCTCCAACGGGAAAGTCATCAGGGCGTCCCGTTCCACAGAAAAGATTATGACCTTTTCTGCCAGCGACAAGAAGACAGACGCGAGCCACCAGAGGCCCCTGTACGTGACCGCCATCATTAACGGCGTCGAATTCAAGCGAGCATTCGTCGACGGAGGAGCAGCGGTCAATGTTGTTCCACTCCACACACTAAGGCTAGCAGGGATCCCCGAGCACAAGGTAGTCAAGCGTCCATCTCCACTAGTGGGATTCGGAAGTGATTCTAGAATGACAATCGGATGGATCCGCCTAGGCGTTCAGATTGGTAAAATCAAGTGCTCGGCGAAGTTCTATGTCATAGACGCGAACACCACATATCACATGATCATCGGTCGAGCCTGGAACTGCTCGCTCAGCTTCTCACAGTGAATAGCAAAAACAATCTTAAGGATAGAGGAGGACTACGAGGAGGACCTCGTGGTCTCCAACGGGAAAGTCATCAGGGCGTCCCGTTCCACAGAAAAGATTATGACCTTTTCTGCCAGCGACAAGAAGACAGACGCGAGCCACCAGAGGCCCCTGTACGTGACCGCCATCATTAACGGCGTCGAATTCAAGCGAGCATTCGTCGACGGAGGAGCAGCGGTCAATGTTGTTCCACTCCACACACTAAGGCTAGCAGGGATCCCCGAGCACAAGGTAGTCAAGCGTCCATCTCCACTAGTGGGATTCGGAAGTGATTCTAGAATGACAATCGGATGGATCCGCCTAGGCGTTCAGATTGGTAAAATCAAGTGCTCGGCGAAGTTCTATGTCATAGACGCGAACACCACATATCACATGATCATCGGTCGAGCCTGGATTCATCGCTTCGACGCAGTCCCTTCGACGGCTCACCAGGTGATGAAAGCTATCTGGAACGACAGGATTGTCGAGATACCGGCCTCAACTAACCCGTTCAACTTGGACGAAGCACATCTCAGCGAGGCGGTGTGGTTCACCGAGATGGCGGACGAGCAAACACCCGGACCATTCAACCCTACTCCTTTGCCTCTCTGGGAGGACATCAAGGACCAGTCACCTGCGGGCGTGATGGTGACAAGGGAAGATGCCAAGGAAAAGCCGCCTACACGCGAAGAGGCGCCGCGTATCGCATATCATCGGAAGAATGTGTACACTCTGAAGAGGATTGCAAAGCATGACCCCGAGGGTAAGGAGATAGAGAGCTTCTACGCCAATGGGAAGAAATGTTATCGCATAAGAAGGTGCGCGGGGACGTCCTCACACGGGCATGGGGATGTCCCTGGGCAAATCAATCAAATCGAGCAAGTTGCGCTGACAGAAGAGCCAACACAGGGCACTCCAGACGAGAAACTCAAAGAGGCGCCCGAATGCATGGAAGACAGGCCAAGACCACAAAAGCAAGAGCTAAAGGAAGTGTTCCTCAGCCCGAACGAGGAAAAGAAAAGGCCAGTCTTCCTGAGTGCGGACCTCACAAGCGAAGAGGAACAAGGACTGCTGCAGCTCCTAACTGAATACAAGGACGTGTTCGCATGGGAATATGATGAGATGCCGGGTCTGGACACGAGCATTACCATGCACCGTTTAGACATCATCCCAGGGTCTAAACCGGTCAAGCAAAGCACCAGAAGCTTCAGGCCAGAGCTCAACGTGAAGATCAAACAGGAGATTGTCAAACTCCTAGACGCCAAGTTCATAGAGCCAAATCACCATCCCACATGGTTGGCCAACATCGTGCCGGTGGTGAAGAAGAACGGACAGCTCCGCATCTGCGTGGACTTCCGAGATCTCAATCGCTTCTTCCCCAAGGACGATTTCCCACTGCCTAACATCGATTTTCTCATTGATTCAACGGCAGGCCATTGCATGTTCAGTTTCATGGACGGTTTCAGCGGGTACAATCAAATCAAGATGGATCCCGAAGATGCACGGAAAACTGCATTCATCACTCCCGTGGGGGTATTCAACTACACGGTAATGCCGTTCGGTCTTAAGAACGCAGGCGCAACCTATCAGCGGGCCATGATGGCTCTATTCCACGACATGATGCACAAAGAGGTGGAATTCTATGTGGATGACCTGGTAGTCAAATCCAAGCGTGAAGCAGATCACCTTGCGGACCTGCGAAAGGTGTTCAACAGATGCAGGAGCTTTCAACTGAAAATGAACCCCATGAAATGCGCATTCGGCGTGACCTCGGGGAAGTTTTTGGGATGCGTGGTCCATCGCCAAGGGATCGAGCCTGACCCTGCGAAAGTGTCAGCCATCACCAGCATGACGCCACCTCACAACCAAAGTACCTTGAAAACATTCTTGGGAAAATTGTCATATCTGCGGAGATTCATCCCAGCAATCGCCGAAATCACATGCTGTTTTAGTACTCTTCTCAAGAAGGACGCCGCGTACAACTGGGCTCCTGACCACGAAGCCGCATTCGAAAAGCTAAAGGAGCTACTCACATCCCCAAAGATAATGATCGCGCCTCAACTGGGATCACCGCTTCTGCTATATCTTACATCAACAAGGAAATCTATAGGAGCACTCTTGGCTCATGTGTATGAAGGCCAAGAGAGGCCTATCTATTACATCTCTCGCATTGTGCAGCCTGCTGAATCAAGGTACACAGACATCGAACGTCATTGCCTTGCTTTATTCTTTGTGATAGAGAAGTTGAGACACTATTTTGCATCGCACAAAGTAGTGGTGGTCACCAAAAGCGACCCCATAAGATACTTTCTAACTCACACTACTCCGGGCGGGAGATTGGAGAAATGGTACATGACCATTTCTCAATACGATATCACATGCGTAAAACCAAGAGCGATCAAGTCGCAGGCGGTAGCAGATCTGTTGGCACAATTTCCCGACAACAGTCACGAACCCGTGATCGAGGAAGAGCTCGAAGGCCCCGAAATCTACGCGATCGATGTGCCCTATTGGACCCTCCACTTCGACGGTTCGTCAACCAGAAAAGGTGGAGGCATTGGGATAGTCTTGACAAAGCCCGACGGGGAAGTCATACAGATGTCCGCAAAACTCAACTTCGCAGTTACGAACAACGAGGCGGAATACGAGGCTCTTATCGCGGGGCTCCGTGCGGCGAAAGCTTTGGAAGTGAGCAACTTAACGGTCATGGGAGATTCCAAACTGATTGTTAAGCAAGCCTCGGGCGAATATGGTTTAAAGGAGATCAACCTCCTGTCATACCGCACCCTAGTGCAAAAGCTGATGCAGCAATTCTGCGACGTGAAATACGAGCACAAGCCCGGAGCGGACAATAGGCATGCAGACGCCTTAGCAACTCTGGGATCTAAGGTCAGCATAGACAAATGCCCCGCAAGGATTTCCATCGAAGTGCGAACATCGTCGGCATTAACAGAAGATGCGTGCGACGACGAACACATGGATGACGCAGACTGGCGAAAAGCAATACTGCAAGCTATTGCGAAAGGCACCAGCAGCGAAAGCTGGGCGCTCACGAAAGGATACTGCATCCACGACAACACCCTTTACTACAAGGGTCCTGGAGGAATACTCATGCGATGTGTCTCCGAGCAAGAGGGACAACAGCTGTTAGAAAAGATTCACCAACACGCTTGCGGAGAAAGCGAGGTGTCAATCTACAGGAAAGCTCAGAGATATGGCATTCATTGGCCAGGCATGTCAACAGCTGCAGCCCTGATACAAGGGAAGTGCGAAAGTTGCGCACTAATCAAAGATTCTCTACTCGTCGCTCTAACCGATGACGACACAGGCTGGAGGAAGCCATTGTTTGAATTCCTCACCCAGGGCACCGTACCCGAATCGAGAAAAGAGGCCGACAAATTGAAGAGGAAAGCGTCTCGATATGTGGTTCAGGAAAACCTGCTTTGGCGAAAAGGTCATGAGGGCAACTTGCTGCGATGCCTAGACGGCAGGGAAGCACAAGAAGTCATGGACCTTTCTCATCAGGTGGAACACCAGGGAGGTGCGAAATTATGCAGACAGCTCCTCTCAATCGGATACTTCTGGCCCACGATGGAAGTCGATTGCCGCACCAAGGTGCGACGCTGCCAAGAATGCCAATTCAAAGGGAACCTAGTGCTCGCTCCCGCCGTGGATCTACATGCATTAGGGATGCCATGGCCATTTCACACATGGGCTTTGGACTTCATCGGCCCCATCCGACCAACGTCACATGGGAACCATTTCATTCTCACCGCAACCGAGCTGTTCACCAAATGGGTGGAAGCAATACCACTGAAGACGGCAAACGCGCTGGCTGTGGTCAACTTCATCCAGGAAAACATCGTATGCAGGTTCGGAATCCCAAATACCGTTCTTTCAGATAACGGTACTCCTTTTGTTAATCGCCAGGTAGCTACGAAACTCGCGGAGTACAATATCAGGCAGATATGCTCCACCCCCTATTATCCAAAGGGCAACGGACAAGCCGAAGCGACTAACAAAACGCTGTTAAGAATTCTGAGCAAGATGGTCGCAGATGACCACAAGAAGTGGGCCGACTCCCTTAACATAGCTCTGTGGGCCTACAGAACTTCTCCAAGGACACCCACAGGGGCCTCGCCATTTCTACTATGTTATGGGGCCGAAGCTGTAGTACCCGCGGAGGTCAGAGTCAATTCGGCAAGGCTGGCCTTCCATGCACTCTATGAAAATCAACGCGATCATGACTTAGTCTTACTGGAAGAAAAGAGAGAACAAGCCAAAAGGACTAACAAGCGGTATCAAGAAAGAATCGCTCGCGCCTACAACAAGACAGTCCAGCGACGAGATTTCGCAGTTGGCGACTTGGTCTTGCGCGCATCTGACCACTGCATGCGAGAAGCAACTCACCCAAAGTTCGCAGCTAATTGGGAAGGACCCTTCGAAGTCACAGAAGTCTTCGATAGTGGCTACTGCAGCATACGAAGGTTGCACGGCACAACCTCAACTCCAAGCTCAGTCAACATGCGCTGGATCAAGAAGTACTATCCCTGACTTCTCTTATTTCATACGTTTTATGATAACGTTGCTTAATGTCTCAATGTGGCTATGATTGACGCAATCTCCTCTCCCATATGAGAGGATTGTAATCCTATCTCTCCCATATGAGAACGTTATAATAAAAGAATTCTCCCAAATGAGAAGTTCATATTTCTAGCCGTTATATTGCTCTATTTAATTTGTTATTACTGTTAACAATGATTTATTCGCTGCAATAGCAATTTATACAAACGCGATCTTAATTGATCATCTAAAGCCTATCTCTTACGATAGCAGCAAATACAAACGTGATCTTAATTGATCATCTAAAGCCTATCTCTTACGATAGCAGCAAATACAAACGCGATCTTAATTGATCATCAAAGCCTATCTCTTACGATAGCAGCAAATACAAACGCGATCTTAATTGATCATCAAAGCCTATCTCTTACGATAGCAGCAAATACAAACGCGATCTTAATTGATCATCTAAAGCCTATCTCTTACGATAGCAGCAAATACAAACGCGATCTTAATTGATCATCAAAGCCTATCTCTTACGATAGCAGCAAATACAAACGCGATCTTAATTGATCATCAAAGCCTATCTCTTACGATAGCAGCAAATACAAACGCGATCTTAAGTGATCATCCAAAGCCTATCTTTTACGATAGCAGCCAAACGCAAATGCGATCTTAAGTGATTATCAAAGCCTATCTCTCACGATAGCAGTCAACACGAAAATGATCTTAATTGATCATCTAAAGCCTATCTCTTACGATGGCAGCCAATGAAAATGCGATCTTAAGTGATCATCCAAAGCCTATCTCTTACGATAGCAGCGAAATACAAAAAAAACGATCTCAATCGATCATCTAAAGCCTATCTCTCACGATAGCGGTTTATACAAATGCGATCTTGTATGATCTTCTCAAGACTATCTGTTACGATAGCAATTTATACGCAAAGTGATTTTAGTTGATCACCCAAGCCCGTCCGTTACGATGGCAACGTAAGTGCAGAATCATCTTATTGGATCTTCTAAAGATCTAACTGCTACGATAGCAATTTATGCGAGAAACGATCTCAAACAATTCTCTAATAAAGCCTATCTTCTATGATAGCAATTCGCACCACTCAACGATCTTAATTGATCTGTTAAAAAAAAACGATCTGTTACGATAGCAAAGTTGTGAACATGATCTCATATGATTTACAACGACCAACTACAAGCCCATCCGTCAAGATGGCACAGCTGCGAACTTACGATCTCGAATGATCTAACGAAACATCTGCGAATTGATATCGCATATGTAAAATCATTACATGGCATTATGCAAGGCAAAACAAGCCGAAACGCATGCGAAATTGTATTTTGTTGCTAAGAGAGCAGATAATACAAAAGCTATATATCATTATGAGTCAAATGACTTGCGATTTATCTATCTAGATAGCAGCTTACAAGCAAAAAGCTCGAATCTAACTACGCAGCCAACATGGCTTACAATACATTCGAAAAATGGCTGGCAAGCCAGAGATACACTAGGGAACTCTCGGCTAAGAAAAGAGAGAATCCACCGGTCCTAACACCGGCAGTGCAGCACGCAGATCTGCGGCCAAAGATCTATAGCAAAAGGGATGCTGCCGCGAAGAGATCAACTTGTCATTCGCTACATCCCTAGCAGCAAGGTCGGGGATGCGATACGCCCAAGACCCCAAGGAATGACAAAAGCCTCTGTCTGATCAAGATAGGCGCCGGAGGAGCTTCCTGTGCTGACAGATGCTACTCTGCAAAACAGGCGAAGCAGTCATTCCTCTGGTGATGGACTCCTTGTCATGTTGGACAAGGGCATTGACGAGCACCCCGACCTCACTAGTGAGAGGGCAACGGATTCTTCCTCGGAGATGCTGAAGGAGAATTCCGCCGTTCATTACGAGACGGTAGCACGGTCACTTCGGCGCTGCACCTCGCCACGAGGCGGCCGGAAACATGACCTGCAGACATAATACACGAAGAAATTTCTTCGAACACACATGAGATATTATCTGCATCCTCTTTATGATGGTTATAAAGAGCAACAAGCCTCATAAAGTGGATCTGGGAAACTATTTCTATAGCACAAAGCGCAAACTCAGGATTCAAAACTTGAAGTTGCCATGAATCAACGAAAAATAAGCGTTGAAGCCAGCAGTCGTAAGGACTCACGGCAAAGCACATGTTTGGGATGAAGAACCCAAATAGCAAAGACAGGGTTTATATAGACCCTGTGGAAGACTCTTCGGTTGCCTAAGATGAGTCAGCAAAATCCAAAAAGAGGGTAAGTTCAATCACTTACGCCTTGAAAAGCGGTAACAATCAATTACCCTACTAAAGGCTACGACGATTCGGTTGCGTATCCTCATAAATGACGGATAGTCATGATTCGGATGGACTTCCCAACGGAAGCGTGCTTATCTGCCGAAAAATTAGCGCGAAAACCAAGCAGAGAATCAATTGCTGATGTCATAATTGGATATGCACAGAAATGTCCAATCAAATCCCGAAAAGGGCAAAACGGGCAAACTCATTGTTTGTTGTTAAAAAAAGGGGGGAGAAACCCTAGCAACATTACATTAATGTTTCAAAACATTACATTAATGTCTCAGCCATTTTCCTGTTTTCTTTTCAAAATTCGAAAAGTCAAAACAAATTCTTGATTAAGGAATCTTGGGGCTCGAACTGCTCGCTCAGCTTCTCCACTTGTTTCACTTCTTGCTTCAGTAGCTCGCACTTGGAATTCATTTCGTGATACAGCTTCAAAGCTTCATCGACCTTTTGCTTTTGCTGCTCCACCTTCTGCATCTCAGCTGCGAGATTCTGGTGACCGAGCTTCAAAGTTACAGCTGCGCGAATCAGTGTAACTCTGTCCTTGAGGAATTTGAAACCAAGTCTGCCTTGGACTTTGAACAGGAGATTTTGGCACATGCCACACAGCAATTCAGCACTCTGGGCCGAAATGGTCGCAGGTGTAGCCGCAGACAGCTGCTCCAGTATCCAGATGGCTTCAGTAAGGAATAGCCTCCTGTCAAAAGGTCCGATCTCCAGAGATCTCACAAACGATCGGGGGTATCTGAGACGCATTCGAACCACCCAGTCTACATCGGTTTGCTTCAAACCTGAGACATCAAAGATGAGTTATAATGTCAAAACTCGCAAGCAAATAATGTGACGCGCGAACAGTAAATCTTTACTTACCAGTGCCTTCCAGAATTTCATGAAGAGAAGGGATGCGGGCCACCGGGTTGTTCGAAGACTGCCCTCGCTCCATGGCTCTCCTATCAGCTGCGAGTTCCAACCTCTCATAGTCAGGAGGAAGAGTGTAGGCCGCACCAGCTGCGACTACATTCCCAACCTGCGAGCCCCAAATGCTCCACGCAGGAATAGGTGCTTCTGGCTCAGTCATCGCCGGAGGCGAAGGGACAGCCGAAGTCGCTGGGCGAAGGACACTCCCAGATGCGAAAACGTTAGCATCACTTGTCCTTTCTTCCTCACCACCGGTACGGACACCTTCGTCCATCGGCACAGCATCAGCTTCGACATCATCGGAAAGTTCGATGACATCTTCGGGAGGCTCGCTTATGTGCCCAGCAGCTGCGACGGGCTTCTCGGTATGGGAGCTCGGAATTGGAACATGGGATGCATAAGGCTGACTTCTATGCTCCAGCTCAGGTTCCTCAGCATGACCTGCGATACCAAATGCGATAATGTGAGGTAACTTGTGTTATAAGTTATTTCGCCATCTTTACTAAAGCCAAGAATAAGCACCTCCACGCGAAGGTGGGATTGAGGTATCCTCATCATACACTAGGGACGTGGAACCGTGCCCTATCAGTGTGTCCTCACTAAGCAAATCTTTAAGAGAAGCGTGACCTGGGATGCGAGTAAACCAGTCATGATTTTGCCTCAAGTGGCTACAGCCTAGTATGTGCATATCACTCAAAATAATTACCTGAGGGTTCTCTCCGCATTTGCTTACCAGCCAACGGCGAATGTCAGGCTTTGACACACCGTGCTTTAACGCACCCACAATTACATCTCTATAAGTAACTGCGAGATTGAAGATCTCACCTTTATCGCCACCCGCGATCTCTTCGAAGTCCGCTTGGACTTGCTCTAGCTCTGCTGCATCCTCTCCGGGAACCTCATCTTCCTCCTCCACATGAGGAGCCACTTCTTCGGGAAGCTCGTCTTCCTCGCCAACTGGACGCACTAAGTCGTCGACATGCTGCTCTTCGAGGCTCCGTTGTTTCACACGCTCGAGCTCCTCTTCCTCTCGCTGCCTTCTTCTTTCAGCAGCCTCCGCGGCTGTCCTCCGGGACTCAGCAAGAACATCCTCGCTTATAGGATCATCTGAAACGCCAGAATGGGCATCTCTCCTTTGCCTCTTGGCCACAAGGCCACCAACGGCTTCATCATCATCATCTGCGAATACATAATTGGTTCAAAGAAAAGAACTGCAAAGAAGTCATGATAAAGGGCAAGGAGACGCGACGGAAGTACCTCCTGACTCTTCCTCGCGTATCACAACTGTTCCTTCTTCTTCTTCATCATTTGCCTGGGGCTCCTGCCTCTCTTCCTCCTCCTCTTGGTTGAATGGAACGAAACTCTCAACTGCGAGATCTGCGCGCACTTTGCTGGGCATGCGACCCTTGCCTTTGTCCTTGATAGAAAGGGACCTCACTGGGGGAGAAGCTGGAGCACTCCTAGGGGAAGAAATCGTAATTCCCTTTTGCCTAGGTCTTTTCACTCTCGGCGCCGCAGTCGCTGGAGGGGACGGGTCATCTCTAGGAGGAGACGGAGCCGGAGGGTTGTCTATCAGCGAGTCAGCAAAAGTATTCATGACTGCGCGAACCCTTGTTTCGACCTCGGCATCCATCCTCCATGCTAGCCGGAACGACTCCCCTTTCCTTCTGGTGGCAACAATGGTGTTAACCAGCGATTTGGAGCGATCACCAGCTGCGAATCTCCGCACATGACACTACAACAGTACAGAATGAAAGTGTCAGCATAAGGAAATTAGGAAGCTTAACGCACGCGAGTAAATTGCTTACCTCAGCAAAAGCCTTGCTATATCTGGCGACCTGCGTATCGCCCTTCTTGATTGCAGCGACTTGCTCCTTCAGAATGAAGTCAGGGCACAAATGGTTCTCACGGTCCCACAGTGAATAGCAACCATACTCAGACTCGCTCAAACTGCAATTGGGGCGAAACGGAAAAGAATTCCTTTTGATTAAGGGGGCTCTACCTGGCTGCGCCGCCGCCTCCGTCTCAATCCTCGTTTGCTGGGCAACCCAGTATGCGAGCCAGTTTTGGGAATAACCGCCCTCGCGAGTTCCCGCAGGCTGCTCAAAGGGAAGATTGTTCATAAAGACCGTCTTGCACTCCTTTGTCAGCAAGCGCTTGTAGCATCCTCTGATAATAGACTGGGGCCAGATCGATGGGGCCACCGCATCAAAACCAAACTGAGGAGAGACCCGAGTGGGGTCAACATCCACTGTAAGCCTTTCATACCTTGGCGCGAGCTCACGAATATGCTCTGCAAGGGCAGGAAGGGAACCTCGCAGACACCAACAAAAGAACTCACGATAACGCTCGTGGAAATGCGGTCCCTTTTCAAAGAGAAGCTCTTCCGAGAAGACCATACCTTTAGAAGGGTATAGCCTTGGAAACCACCGCACATTCTCGACACGTGTGGCATAGGGCCTGGCAGTAAACTCCTTTCGTTTGTCGCATATCAAACTCCAAGTACACTTGGTGTTGCTTGCTCCAAACCATCTCGCAGCCCTTCCGCTGTTGCGCGCTTCTGTCTCGCCTGGGGGACACCACTTATCAAGTGGGAGGGGAGTTGGAGCATAAGACGGCCAACGCTCGAAAACCCACATTGTCAAAAAGCTGATATTGACAAAGGTCAGAACATCGAGGCGGCCACGCGATTCTCTCATCGCCAGAACAAGCTGATCCAGCCTATAATATAGCGTGCCCAAGACCAAGGGTCCGAGTGCGACTCTTTGGCCAAGAGCGAGCCTCACGGCAAGTGGCAGCACATGGTAGAAGACCCCGTCATGGGGGTGACCATCAATCAAATACCTCGACAGCCAAGCACAGAGAAAGGCACAAAGGGTCAAATGATAACCCTTGCCCTCTACGTAATTCTCGGCCTCCGGGTTCTCGCTCAAAAGCTTCTTAGTAATGCTGCTGTTCGCATAGTCTCGGAAGAAGTACTGCAACCACTTGTTCCAGGTATTCTTCGCAGACGTATCAACCAGTTGCCAGTTCGGAAGAGGCTTTGTAGTGGTCCACCGAGTGGAGATTTTCTTTACCTCTGCTAGGCACTCCTCCATCTGCGCGTACAAGGCCATTTCCGCAGATGTCCTCAAGTGACTCAAGGGGTCCACCTCGCCCATGGGGGAAAGCTCATACAGTATTTGAACGTCCTCGAGCGTGGGGGCAGCCTCGAACTCAGCAAAATGAAACGTGTGAGTCGCAGGCGAGTAACGGGACAGAAGGTCTAGAAGCATGGACTGATCCAACTTCACGGCAGCACCCTTCATAGCACAGATAGCAAAGTATACGCTGGCATCATTGAGAGTCTCGGCGTGATGCTCCAATACGTGGTCAATCCACTCATCCATATAGTCCAACTTCTGGACGAACGCCTGAGTAGAAATCGCAGTATATGGGAAGTGCCCATTCTCACGGTCCCACAGTGAATAGCAACCATACTCAGACTCGCTCAAACTGCAATTGGGGCGAAACGGAAAAGAATTCCTTTTGATTAAGGGGGCTCTACCTGGCTACGCCGCCGCCTCCGTCTCAATCCTCGTTTGCTGGGCAACCCAGTATGCGAGCCAGTTTTGGGAATAACCGCCCTCGCGAGTTCCCGCAGGCTGCTCAAAGGGAAGATTGTTCATAAAGACCGTCTTGCACTCCTTTGTCAGCAAGCGCTTGTAGCATCCTCTGATAATAGAGTGGGGCCAGATCGATGGGGCCACCGCATCAAAACCAAACTGAGGAGAGACCCGAGTGGGGTCAACATCAACTGTAAGCCTTTCATACCTTGGCGCGAGCTCACGAATATGCTCTGCAAGGGCAGGAAGGGAACCTCGCAGACACCAACAAAAGAACTCACGATAACGCTCGTGGAAATGCGGTCCCTTTTCAAAGAGAAGCTCTTCCGAGAAGACCATACCTTTAGAAGGGTATAGCCTTGGAAACCACCGCACATTCTCGACACGTGTGGCATAGGGCCTGGCAGTAAACTCCTTTCGTTTGTCGCATATCAAACTCCAAGTACACTTGGTGTTGCTTGCTCCAAACCATCTCGCAGCCCTTCCGCTGTTGCGCGCTTCTGTCTCGCCTGGGGGACACCACTTATCAAGTGGGAGGGGAGTTGGAGCATAAGACGGCCAACGCTCGAAAACCCACATTGTCAAAAAGCTGATATTGACAAAGGTCAGAACATCGAGGCGGCCACGCGATTCTCTCATCGCCAGAACCAGCTGATCCAGCCTATAATATAGCGTGCCCAAGACCAAGGGTCCGAGTGCGACTCTTTGGCCAAGAGCGAGCCTCACGGCAAGTGGCAGCACATGGTAGAAGACCCCGTCATGGGGGTGACCATCAATCAAATACCTCGACAGCCAAGCACAGAGAAAGGCACAAAGGGTCAAATGATAACCCTTGCCCTCTACGTAATTCTCGGCCTCCGGGTTCTCGCTCAAAAGCTTCTTAGTAATGCTGCTGTTCGCATAGTCTCGGAAGAAGTACTGCAACCACTTGTTCCAGGTATTCTTCGCAGACGTATCAACCAGTTGCCAGTTCGGAAGAGGCTTTGTAGTGGTCCACCGAGTGGAGATTTTCTTTACCTCTGCTAGGCACTCCTCCATCTGCGCGTACAAGGCCATTTCCGCAGATGTCCTCAAGTGACTCAAGGGGTCCACCTCGCCCATGGGGGAAAGCTCATACAGCATTTGAACGTCCTCGAGCGTGGGGGCAGCCTCGAACTCAGCAAAATGAAACGTGTGAGTCGCAGGCGAGTAACGGGACAGAAGGTCTAGAAGCATGGACTGATCCAACTTCACGGCAGCACCCTTCATAGCACGGATAGCAAAGTATACGCCGACATCATTGAGAGTCTCGGCGTGATGCTCCAATACGTGGTCAATCCACTCATCCATATAGTCCAACTTCTGGACGAACGCCTGAGTAGAAATCGCAGTATATGGGAAGTGCCCATTCTCGATCCCCAATCGAACTACATCCTCGGAGCCAACCAACTCGAGCAAGGCTGAGTTAACTGGGCGAGTCAGTGCCAGCAACCGCTCAACTGGAACAGGATCAGGCATCCTCTTCGCCTTCACCCTCGCGTGATAAAAATCTTTCCCACCCAGAAAGGGGGCTTTTCGCCACAGAGCCTGCGGAAGCTCGGGCATCTCTTCATCTTCCTTGACGGGTCTGGTTACTCTTGTCTTGGCCATTCCTGCGAAAGGGCAAGAAAAAGGGGGGGAGAAATACCACACTTCAGTTTGAATTTTGGAATTCGAGATCTAAGCAAAGAAAAGCAAAACAGTTCCAGTACTGATTTCAGAAATCGGGGAGTCGCAAGATCCAACATTTTTGAAAGATTAAAACGAAGCAGGTTCAAAGGTCAAAGCCTCTTCACAAATTTCATGGATTTACAGATTCAACGCAGTTCAAGGCGAACACTGGTATTTTAAATCAAGAGTAAACGAGGCCAACCTTGTTTCCTTGAAGCTTGCTTGGATATGCACAATTGAAGAATACGATTTGCAGTTCTGAACTGGTGATTGATTATCTGGATCTGCTCTCGAAGATCTCCGGGTACCATTCACTTTAAGAGAAAGAAGTGATGCTTTGCAATAATAGGGATACAAGGTATTTATCCAAAAGAATGAAGGGTTGCGTCCCTTCAGTAGTCGAATCGCAACCGTCACCGTCGTATCGCGCAATCACAGGACGGGCTGACGTCACGCCTAAAACCCTAAAGGTCAGACGACACGACTCTAGGGGTTTTAGGTCATAATGACACGCACGGGGGCTGAACTTGCCCGTATTTGAATTGGTGCGTGGCGGCGACGCGCATGTTGGTTTCCGCGCATGGAAGCCTATACAGCTATGAGCCTTCACGCGCAGAAAGGGGGCTAATGTAGATACTGCTTTCTGACATGACAGATCTTGGCCACGTGGCAACCATCCAGCACACCATATTGTGCTCCACACACACAGGATCACCAGCCGAGCTGATCCATGTGGGGGCTGCGAGACAGAGCCCTCGCATACCACTGCACGGGACTTGTGGTTTGGAGGCTAGGGTAAGCCCTGTCGCGTGCGAGCCAAGCCCGCGCGCGACCTTTAGTAACTGTTTTGAGAGATCTATGGCACGAGCTTCCATAAACCCGGTCAATCCGGTCTAACCCGGTCAACCTCGTAACGGTTCCGGTATTCGCGCACCACGTGCTATAACGGTTCCTATATACTCGGACGAACGTGCCGTTATGGTTAAGCTAATTAAGCCGCCATTAATGGGCGCATTAACCACACTACAACGGTCATGTTCTCCAGTATATATAGATCGTTAACCTTTCCATACAAAGGAGGACACACTGCCATACGCGGAAGCTCTGCCAAACCTCTGTCTCTCTCTCAGACATTGCTACTGACTTACTCTCTCCCTACACACACCCCTACTCTTCCTGTGCGATCCCTGATCCACTACGCACGGTGTACACGGAGGTCTCCCTGCCGGAATCTCTTGTGCACATTTTGGTGAACCTGACGTGAAACGGGCAAACTCATTGTTTGTTGTTAAAAAAAGGGGGGAGAAACCCTAGCAACATTACATTAATGTTTCAAAACATTACATTAATGTCTCAGCCATTTTCCTGTTTTCTTTTCAAAATTCGAAAAGTCAAAACAAATTCTTGATTAAGGAATCTTGGGGCTCGAACTGCTCGCTCAGCTTCTCCACTTGTTTCACTTCTTGCTTCAGTAGCTCGCACTTGGCATTCATTTCGTGATACAGCTTCAAAGCTTCATCAACCTTTTGCTTTTGCTGCTCCACCTTCTGCATCTCAGCTGCGAGATTCTGGTGACCAAGCTTCAAAGTTACAGCTGCGCGAATCAGTGTAACTCTGTCCTGGAGGAATTTGAAACCAAGTCTGCCTTGGACTTTGAACAGGAGATTTTGGCACATGCCACACAGCAATTCAGCACTCTGGGCCGAAATGGTCGCAGGTGTAGCCGCAGACAGCTGCTCCAGTATCCAGATGGCTTCAGTAAGGAATAGCCTCCTGTCAAAAGGTCCGATCTCCAGAGATCTCACAAACGATCGGGGGTATCTGAGACGCATTCGAACCACCCAGTCTACATCGGTTTGCTTCAAACCTGAGACATCAAAGATGAGTTATAATGTCAAAACTCGCAAGCAAATAATGTGACGCGCGAACAGTAAATCTTTACTTACCAGTGCCTTCCAGAATTTCATGAAGAGAAGGGATGCGGGCCACCGGGTTGTTCGAAGACTGCCCTCGCTCCATGGCTCTCCTATCAGCTGCGAATTCCAACCTCTCATAGTCAGGAGGAAGAGTGTAGGCCGCACCAGCTGCGACTACATTCCCAACCTGCGAGCCCCAAATGCTCCACGCAGGAATAGGTGCTTCTGGCTCAGTCATCGCCGGAGGCGAAGGGACAGCCGAAGTCGCTGGGCGAAGGACACTCCCAGATGCGAAAACGTTAGCATCACTTGTCCTTTCTTCCTCACCACCGGTACGGACACCTTCGTCCATCGGCACAGCATCAGCTTCGACATCATCGGAAAGTTCGATGACATCTTCGGGAGGCTCGCTTATGTGCCCAGCAGCTGCGACGGGCTTCTCGGTATGGGAGCTCGGAATTGGAACATGGGATGCATAAGGCTGACTTCTATGCTCCAGCTCAGGTTCCTCAGCATGACCTGCGATACCAAATGCGATAATGTGAGGTAACTTGTGTTATAAGTTATTTCGCCATCTTTACTAAAGCCAAGAATAAGCACCTCCACGCGAAGGTGGGATTGAGGTATCCTCATCATACACTAGGGACGTGGAACCGTGCCCTATCAGTGTGTCCTCACTAAGCAAATCTTTAAGAGAAGCGTGACCTGGGATGCGAGTAAACCAGTCATGATTTTGCCTCAAGTGGCTACAGCCTAGTATGTGCATATCACTCAAAATAATTACCTGAGGGTTCTCCGCATTTGCTTACCAGCCAACGGCGAATGTCAGGCTTTGACAAACCGTGCTTTAACGCACCCACAATTACATCTCTATAAGTAACTGCGAGATTGAAGATCTCACCTTTATCGCCACCCGCGATCTCTTCGAAGTCCGCTTGGACTTGCTCTAGCTCTGCTGCATCCTCTCCGGGAACCTCATCTTCCTCCTCCACATGAGGAGCCACTTCTTCGGGAAGCTCGTCTTCCTCGCCAACTGGACGCACTAAGTCGTCGACATGCTGCTCTTCGAGGCTCCGTTGTTTCACACGCTCGAGCTCCTCTTCCTCTCGCTGCCTTCTTCTTTCAGCAGCCTCCGCGGCTGTCCTCCGGGACTCAGCAAGAACATCCTCGCTTATAGGATCATCTGAAACGCCAGAATGGGCATCTCTCCTTTGCCTCTTGGCCACAAGGCCACCAACGGCTTCATCATCATCATCTGCGAATACATAATTGGTTCAAAGAAAAGAACTGCAAAGAAGTCATGATAAAGGGCAAGGAGACGCGACGGAAGTACCTCCTGACTCTTCCTCGCGTATCACAACTGTTCCTTCTTCTTCTTCATCATTTGCCTGGGGCTCCTGCCTCTCTTCCTCCTCCTCTTGGTTGAATGGAACGAAACTCTCAACTGCGAGATCTGCGCGCACTTTGCTGGGCATGCGACCCTTGCCTTTGTCCTTGATAGAAAGGGACCTCACTGGGGGAGAAGCTGGAGCACTCCTAGGGGAAGAAATCGTAATTCCCTTTTGCCTAGGTCTTTTCACTCTCGGCGCCGCAGTCGCTGGAGGGGACGGGTCATCTCTAGGAGGAGACGGAGCCGGAGGGTTGTCTATCAGCGAGTCAGCAAAAGTATTCATGACTGCGCGAACCCTTGTTTCGACCTCGGCATCCATCCTCCATGCTAGCCGGAACGACTCCCCTTTCCTTCTGGTGGCAACAATGGTGTTAACCAGCGATTTGGAGCGATCACCAGCTGCGAATCTCCGCACATGACACTACAACAGTACAGAATGAAAGTGTCAGCATAAGGAAATTAGGAAGCTTAACGCACGCGAGTAAATTGCTTACCTCAGCAAAAGCCTTGCTATATCTGGCGACCTGCGTATCGCCCTTCTTGATTGCAGCGACTTGCTCCTTCAGAATGAAGTCAGGGCACAAATGGTTCTCACGGTCCCACAGTGAATAGCAACCATACTCAGACTCGCTCAAACTGCAATTGGGGCGAAACGGAAAAGAATTCCTTTTGATTAAGGGGGCTCTACCTGGCTGCGCCGCCGCCTCCGTCTCAATCCTCGTTTGCTGGGCAACCCAGTATGCGAGCCAGTTTTGGGAATAACCGCCCTCGCGAGTTCCCGCAGGCTGCTCAAAGGGAAGATTGTTCATAAAGACCGTCTTGCACTCCTTTGTCAGCAAGCGCTTGTAGCATCCTCTGATAATAGACTGGGGCCAGATCGATGGGGCCACCGCATCAAAACCAAACTGAGGAGAGACCCGAGTGGGGTCAACATCCACTGTAAGCCTTTCATACCTTGGCGCGAGCTCACGAATATGCTCTGCAAGGGCAGGAAGGGAACCTCGCAGACACCAACAAAAGAACTCACGATAACGCTCGTGGAAATGCGGTCCCTTTTCAAAGAGAAGCTCTTCCGAGAAGACCATACCTTTAGAAGGGTATAGCCTTGGAAACCACCGCACATTCTCGACACGTGTGGCATAGGGCCTGGCAGTAAACTCCTTTCGTTTGTCACATATCAAACTCCAAGTACACTTGGTGTTGCTTGCTCCAAACCATCTCGCAGCCCTTCCGCTGTTGCGCGCTTCTGTCTCGCCTGGGGGACACCACTTATCAAGTGGGAGGGGAGTTGGAGCATAAGACGGCCAACGCTCGAAAACCCACATTGTCAAAAAGCTGATATTGACAAAGGTCAGAACATCGAGGCGGCCACGCGATTCTCTCATCGCCAGAACCAGCTGATCCAGCCTATAATATAGCGTGCCCAAGACCAAGGGTCCGAGTGCGACTCTTTGGCCAAGAGCGAGCCTCACGGCAAGTGGCAGCACATGGTAGAAGACCCCGTCATGGGGGTGACCATCAATCAAATACCTCGACAGCCAAGCACAGAGAAAGGCACAAAGGGTCAAATGATAACCCTTGCCCTCTACGTAATTCTCGGCCTCCGGGTTCTCGCTCAAAAGCTTCTTAGTAATGCTGCTGTTCGCATAGTCTCGGAAGAAGTACTGCAACCACTTGTTCCAGGTATTCTTCGCAGACGTATCAACCAGTTGCCTGTTCGGAAGAGGCTTTGTAGTGGTCCACTGAGTGGAGATTTTCTTTACCTCTGCTAGGCACTCCTCCATCTGCGCGTACAAGGCCATTTCCGCAGATGTCCTCAAGTGACTCAAGGGGTCCACCTCGCCCATGGGGGAAAGCTCATACAGCATTTGAACGTCCTCGAGCGTGGGGGCAGCCTCGAACTCAGCAAAATGAAACGTGTGAGTCGCAGGCGAGTAACGGGACAGAAGGTCTAGAAGCATGGACTGATCCAACTTCACAGCAGCACCCTTCATAGCACGGATAGCAAAGTATACGCCGGCATCATTGAGAGTCTCGGCGTGATGCTCCAATACGTGGTCAATCCACTCATCCATATAGTCCAACTTCTGGACGAACGCCTGAGTAGAAATCGCAGTATATGGGAAGTGCCCATTCTCGATCCCCAATCGAACTACATCCTCGGAGCCAACCAACTCGAGCAAGGCTGAGTTAACTGGGCGAGTCAGTGCCAGCAACCGCTCAACTGGAACAGGATCAGGCATCCTCTTCGCCTTCACCCTCGCGTGATAAAAATCTTTCCCACCCAGAAAGGGGGCTTTTCGCCACAGAGCCTGCGGAAGCTCGGGCATCTCTTCATCTTCCTTGACGGGTCTGGTTACTCTTGTCTTGGCCTTTCCTGCGAAAGGGCAAGAAAAAGGGGGGGAGAAATACCACACTTCAGTTTGAATTTTGGAATTCGAGATCTAAGCAAAGAAAAGCAAAACAGTTCCAGTACTGATTTCAGAAATCGGGGAGTCGCAAGATCCAACATTGTTGAAAGATTAAAACGAAGCAGGTTCAAAGGTCAAAGCCTCTTCACAAATTTCATGGATTTACAGATTCAACGCAGTTCAAGGCGAACACTGGTATTTTAAATCAAGAGTAAACGAGGCCAACCTTGTTTCCTTGAAGCTTGCTTGGATATGCACAATTGAAGAATACGATTTGCAGTTCTGAACTGGTGATTGATTATCTGGATCTGCTCTCGAAGATCTCCGGGTACCATTCACTTTAAGAGAAAGAAGTGATGCTTTGCAATAATAGGGATACAAGGTATTTATCCAAAAGAATGAAGGGTTGCGTCCCTTCAGTAGTCGAATCGCAACCGTCACCGTCGTATCGCGCAATCACAGGACGGGCTGACGTCACGCCTAAAACCCTAAAGGTCAGACGACACGACTCTAGGGGTTTTAGGTCATAATGACACGCACGGGGGCTGAACTTGCCCGTATTTGAATTGGTGCGTGGCGGCGACGCGCATGTTGGTTTCCGCGCATGGAAGCCTATACAGCTATGAGCCTTCACGCGCAGAAAGGGGGCTAATGTAGATACTGCTTTCTGACATGACAGATCTTGGCCACGTGGCAACCATCCAGCACACCATATTGTGCTCCACACACACAGGATCACCAGCCGAGCTGATCCATGTGGGGGCTGCGAGACAGAGCCCTCGCATACCACTGCACGGGACTTGTAGGGACTTGTGGTTTGGAGGCTAGGGTAAGCCCTGTCGCGTGCGAGCCAAGCCCGCGCGCGACCTTTAGTAACTGTTTTGA
This sequence comes from Linanthus parryae, assembly GCA_023055425.1. NCBI lineage: Eukaryota > Viridiplantae > Streptophyta > Magnoliopsida > Ericales > Polemoniaceae > Linanthus > Linanthus parryae. The sequence goes on from JALGPY010000009.1 coordinate 45,866,073, forward strand.
GAGATCTATGGCACGAGCTTCCATAAACCCGGTCAATCCGGTCTAACCCGGTCAACCTCGTAACGGTTCCGGTATTCGCGCACCACGTGCTATAACGGTTCCTATATACTCGGACGAACGTGCCGTTATGGTTAAGCTAATTAAGCCGCCATTAATGGGCGCATTAACCACACTACAACGGTCATGTTCTCCAGTATATATAGATCGTTAACCTTTCCATACAAAGGAGGACACACTGCCATACGCGGAAGCTCTGCCAAACCTCTGTCTCTCTCTCAGACATTGCTACTGACTTACTCTCTCCCTACACACACCCCTACTCTTCCTGTGCGATCCCTGATCCACTACGCACGGTGTACACGGAGGTCTCCCTGCCGGAATCTCTTGTGCACACCCTTATAGGCAAAACTGATAGTAGATAAACACTCAAACTCTTCCCCCACATTCGATGTTATACACTTTCCCATTCCAAAAATGAGAACACACCCAACTTCAATGGCTTATTAGTCATTCATCATTTGATAGTTTTGATGAATGAGGTCTTGAATCGATTCTATAACCCTCGTTTACAAATAGATGTTTGTTAGAGTGAGCTCTCGAGTGGGCTCTTGATAAACAGGTTCAAAGTCAGTGTCAAAACTACATTTTTACAACAGTATTTATAAATATTCATTATGTACCTTAGACATTTGTAATTAATACTATCTCTGTTTCGCATGAAACTTTCCAATTGATTTTTTCCAATAGTCACCGGATCACTTTGACCCGGTGAGATTTTATTAGCAAAACGATAGAAGAATTTGGTAATTTTTTCATGGCGTTATAAAGTAAATTTTACGCTGCAGCACCATGAAAATAATATCAAACAACTGTATTACTTTGCTATCCAAATTACCGGGTCAAAGTGACATAGTTACGTGTAAAAAAGTTATCTGGAAAGTTTCACGCGAAACAGAGGTTGTAGTAAACTAGAAAATTGCCTGTGCCCGAAAACAAAATAAGAAACTCAAAGTGAATTTTTAGATGTAATCTCTTAGAAACAAATTTAACGTAAAGCATAGATAAAAAACATATCATTTGTAGTAGTCATTAATATTCGGAAGAATTTTGTAACTTCTCAAGTTTAAAGTCTTATGTGAGATTAATGAATGATTTATCTTTTAGGCCTCGTTTGGGTAGAGGATATGGTATGTAGGGATAAGGCTTATGCTGGGATAAGAGTAAGGATATGAATGTTGTCTGATAAGCCCTGATAAGATATGCTGACTGTCTGTGTTTGGGTGCTGTCCGATATAGTGTAGGATATGAAGCATGATATATGTCTAAATGACTGTAATACCCGTGCTATTATTTTGTATAAAAGATTGTATATTTCAAATTGATGAGGATAAATGTATACAAAATGTATCAGTATTTATGTTTATATATTAATACTTTTTTCTAAACAATAGTGACGTTGTCACCGCAAGTTGGATAATTTGACCAATATTAATACAAATATTTGAAAATTAACATCACTTCACAGTTAGGGATTACCTCGTTATCTTGATATGTCTTGAAAATAACGAGAAAGAAAAGGGAATATCGTATATATTATATCTATGCCTAAATTCAATTCTAACAGTGAAACCAACATAAGATTTACATTTCAATAATCACATCATGTCTAAATTAAATGTTTTACAAGGGAGCTTAGATCACATGATTTTTTTTTAAATAAAAATATCATATGTATTTTATTTTTTTTCACACTTCACATTAAAAATCTTTAAAGAAAATTAACCAAAAGATGCTTAAAAAGGGTGGAGCTGATTCCAGAGAGGCAATGGAGACTTCATAATACTAAGAAGCTTGAAATTCAGCATGAACCCAGATTGGCAAATCAAGTAGCTGATGCTTTGTCTGCTTCTTTTGATGGTGGAGTGTTAGTCTCTGATTTACCAGAGATTGTTAAGCTAACTATAGGTGCGATTCACTATGTCTAATGTTTTTGTCCCTTTTATTGTCAAAAGGCTGAATTAAAAAAAAATTGTGAAAGTAATGCCATTAACATACAATTTGTGGGGGTATTTTTGTCAACATACTAGCATCCTCATATGCTATATTTTTTATCCAAGCTTATACCTCCATGTTGGTGGTATAAAATTTGTTCATTAAAAGCTCAATCAGCATAAGACAACATAAGTTATGCCCTCTCTTATCCAGCACCCAAACACTGGACAAAAAAAGAGAGGGTATAACTTATCTTATGCTCCCTCCTTATCCTCTACCCAAACGAGACCTTAATTTACATATTTTATTTTTAATTCTTAAGTGGTTCACAACTTTACATAAACATGTGCAATGTGAAATGGTCGATTTTCAAAACTTGTCTGGGCCTTTCCTTTTAACAATTTTTCGAGAACTTTCCATAATAAAATAGATTTTAGTGGTTGAGACAAAAAATATTGCAATTTAAAAGACAGTTCAGAATCTCAAAAACATATTGTCCTAATCTTGTAACTTTTTTCGAGAGACGATACTACATAATCTTAAGTAAGGCCTCGTTTGGATAGAGGATAAGGAGGGAGCATAAGATAACTTATACCCTCTCTTTTTTTATCAAGTGTTTGGGTGCCGGATAAGAGAGGACATAAGTTATGTTGTCTTATGCTGATGGAGCTTTTAATGAACAAATTTTATACCACCAACATGGAGGTATAAGCTCGGATAAGAAAATATAGCATATTAGAATGCTAGTAGATTGACAAAAATACCCACACAAACTAACAAATTTCATATCTTTGTCCCCAAACCTTATCAACTATTTCACCGTTTCACATCCCTCCTTCCATCTCAACATTTTGGTACATTTATTTTTGAGGAGGTCCTCATGAGTTTCATAACTATTATTTTGGGATTCCATAACTTTATTTAAGCATGTATGGTTGAGATAAATATGAAGACATTTTTTCGTACTTGCTGAAATTTCGTTTGTTTGATTTAACTTGTTTATTGTAGGTTTTGTAACACCATGCCAATATGCCAATAAGTGGTAGTAATTTATACTCAATATTTTGCTATGGCCATTTTGTATCCATGAATATTTGTTATGTTTGTATGTTACTACAAATTTATTTCACTTATTAATACACATTTTGTATACATTTTGACAACGTCACTATCGTGTAGAACAAATAGTATTAAATATAAACATAAATACTGATACATTTTTTTATATTTTTTCCTCATCAATTTGAAATATACAATATTTTATACAATATAACTGCACTGAAGGTATTACAGTCATTTTGACACATATCCTGCTTCATATCCTGCATCATATCCGACAGCACCCAAACACAGACAGCCAGCATATCTTATCAGGGCTTATCAGACAGCATTCATATCCTTACTCATATCCCAGCATAAGCCTTATCCCCACATACCATATCCTCTGCCCAAACGAGGCCTAAAAGTATATAATGTGTCTGTTTTAATTATTTAACCCTCTATTTGCTCATCCCAACCAATGATGGACTGGGGTTGCGGGTTGTTTCGAAAACTCGACGGACCTAGCTTATTTTCACTGTAATATATGTGGGCAGGTTGGGCCGGCCCATATAATTACCATGGTGCGCTAGTCTGGGCCTTCTACCATTTCATTTGTAATTTTAACCAAATCATACCAACTGCTGCATACCTCCACCCGAGTTTTCAAATGCATTCACCCTTGCTCAGGCGCAGTTCACCATCATTCAAGTCGGTTTGTCGGTGGTTCAACCCATGAGGGATCCTGCTAATCGAGTTCCTTAAACCTTACAAGTTACTCACCTTTTTACTCGCACATACACGAACTCTAAGTTTTCAATTAATTGTGTGTCATATCTTTCCTCTCTCACCATCAACCAAAACGAATTAAGTTCATCATAAGCAAATAAACTGCTTATGTCGGAAAGAATTGGTGCTTGTAGCAGAAGACTTACAACACTAACCCACTCAATCGTAGACTTTGCTTGGTTTGGGAGGATTTCCCATTCTCTTTTGACAGGGTCGTGTTATAACTTTGGGATATTCGAGCAAGAACGACGAAGAGAAACAAGAACGCGACAGATATTTAACGTGATTCACTAACGAATTCGGAACGAACCTGCTAGCTACCTTCACGCCAGAATCCGATATTTTATTGAGAAGAGAACCCGATTACAATACACGCCGTGGCCGTGTGGCCACGACGGCCACCCTGATTACACCCACGCACATACACACCAAAAAAAAAAACTCTCGAAGAACACTACTAACTTTCACAAGCGAACCTCTCTGTATGTGTATGTGTGTTGTGTTACAAAACAAAGGCAGTGCCATTTGTAGCCATGTGCCGGCAAAAATACTTGGGCACAAAGAAACAAAAACAACCGCCTCACAACACATGGAAACGATTCCGTGCACAATTGACCATAGCCCAAAACAATCCTTGAAACGACCCGGGATCTCGGTTCTGGGTTAAAGAGACAATCGATGACCAAGAGTAGAAATAAGTTTACGAATATTACAATTGGCTAATAAATACAACAGTCTTGAGAAGATAAGTTCAAAAATATAATGTGATTAAAATAAGCTATGTGATATACTAAGTTATCTAATTTAAACTAAACGTTTCATCTCGATCCGCGTTCCCATCCCCACCTTGATTGATGACCTGCAGTTTTAAAATGGCAAAAGCCGACACCCCTATACCGTAGTGTCGACACCCCTATACCGTAGTGACCCTTACAAGTATAAGTAGCACTCTATAGCTCTATAAACCCCTTGGCCTCAATATCTTGATACATTTTGGCTCATTGGGGGCAGATTTGTGAACATTAACGTTCTATCCAATAATAAGAAGCATTGCTTCAATGGTCTTAGCCATAAGAAAATGGAGGATCGCTTGACGCCTCCCATTAATAACAGTACTCTGTACATCGTCCTAAGCCTATTAGAGATATTTTGTTTCTTCTCTTTCACATAAACATAATCAGAATATCAACATTTCACAAGTAATTTCCGAGAGTTCTCAAAGGAGATGAATAAAATAGTTTAATAACATTCGAGTGGAAAACATGCATTCTCATACCTTTTCATATAACAAGCATTCATTTGAAACATCACACATATGCACACATTTGATATGAAATGGTCGTACATATGTACTTACCTATGAGCCATGAAAGGCGCAAAGCAACGCTAGCACTCCTACTACGCTCGTCTCTGAGTATCACAGTAAATGCAGCAACATGAATACGTACGTCTACTTCGAACGATAGTTAATAACCGCTGGATATACACAAGTAAAGTATACAAACTATTAGCATATATCCCCTATATGAGGTTTTATGCAAGAATGCAAAGAAATGGGGGGTCATGTGTTGGAATAGATGCCCTAGAGGCAATCTAGTTTACTATGAATTTATTTGTGGCTAGAAATTCATTTATTATTTATTGGATATTTAATATAATGAAGTCCTTAGATTTACAATTGTGTTGTTTATCTTAAATATCCCTAGTCCAGTATAATGATTAATGGTACAATCATCTATAGACTAGTATGGGGTTGGATTGATATGGAGATATCACGATCCAACACATAGGTGTGCATTAAGGGTAATGTTGCACTAGATTGACCCATATCCGAGAAGGCTACATACACGTTATGTTGAGTCACAAGAGCTTCTCGTGGTGCAATGGTATTGTCATCCTTATACTTGAAGTCACTAGATATTCTAGTTGTGGATTATTGTGATTTTGGTAGCATTAAATGCTACACCGTAACTGGGTAGTTATAAAGGCGTATACTGGATACAATAAGAAGCAAGCTTAGAGATCGTAGTGGACGTAGATAGAATTTGTCCCTCCCACTTAACGGGAGCAAATATCCTAGGCCACTCGAGGGATAGTTCTTATAGAATGTCTGGCCAGACTCAAATAAATCAATATGGGATATTGATGTTATTTGCACGAATAAGGCTATTCACATGGATCGAGAAACTGTGGATTGGATATACGAGTGTGACTTGTATGTCTCGTGTCCATCCGAATATAGAGACAAAGGGATGCGACAAATACTTGTACAAAGGTTGTCAAGATGACTATTCTATTACTTGGCTAGAATGGATGTTTTGCTAGAAACCGCTCCATATTAGCAAATGGTTGCTACCAACTAGATAGAACCTATGAGGTCACACACTATATAGATTTGAACTAGATTTGGGACTTAATTAATTGGATTAATTAATTAGAAGGATCACTTTGCAAAACCTTGCAAACTTAGTAGAGACTAATTTGCAAGGAAGGGACTAAATTGAATTCTAGTATGACTAGAATAAGTCCTTTAGGTAGTTGACAAAGAGTTGTTGGACTATATAATTGAACATAACAAGAGTGGGAGAGATTCAAAGGAGAGAGAGCAACAAGCTAGAGGAGCCTCGCCCCCCTAGCTCGCCGCCCCATCCCCGTCGGCCCCAAAGGAGGCTGAAACCTCCTTTGGTTGTCTCGTTTTGCGTGATCTTTCTTCCTCTTCCTCTTCCGGGCTAGCACCAAGGACTTGGGAGATCTGGGAATCAACTCTAGGCGTGGATCAACCATAGAGAACGTGACACAATTCGCGTTTGAAGTCATCAAAGGAGAACCCTAAGGTGTGTTATTGATTTCTTCCTTTACCATCGTTATGTCTCTTGACTTCTGATCCTTGGAGGGTTTTGCATGGTTAAATTTTGTTTCCGTTGCGCATCCATGAATCAAAATACCTACAGTGGTATCATAGCCACAGGTCGTAGAGCATAAACGTGGTTTATGTGTTACGTTTTAGTTGTTTTACACCTTAAATTGATTGTTTATCGCGTATAACAAGACAAATCAAGCATGTGATGCAATTTGTCAATAATCTATCATAACAAGATCTAATATTTGCATTGAATGCATGAATTGGTGAGTTTGAGAAATTTTAGGATCTTAGATCTAGGGTTTGGGCATCCTAGGGGAAGAATGAGTTCTCCCAAAACAAGGAAACAACCAAACTTGGGCACCAAGCAAGGGAGTTGTTTTGGAAACAACTCCCTCAAGGAGGTTCGGCCCCCTTAGGGGACCCCCCCTCTTGCTTGCCGCCCAAGCTTGGCCGCCCTAGGGGCCGGGCGGCCCTAGCCCGCGGCCTAGGCGTGTGGGTTATGGGCCGGCCCGGCCCTAGGGCCTTGTGGTTCATCTTTTTGGGCCCAGGCAATTTGATTGTTGGGCCCATGGACCGTTTTAACCCTAGAAATCCTAAAATCAATTAAAATTGACCAAGCGCGTTAAAATTGGATTTTAACTGTTTATGTGCAATTCGCATGGTGATTGGATATGGCCTTAGGATGTGGTTTGATGTGGATGTTTAATTTTGTGGTTTGGTTTACGGCCTGCGAGCTCATCAATTAATTGTAATAATTAATTAGGGTTTTATAGCATGCGTGCCATTTTTTTTCTCAACTTGTGAGATTTATTTTATTTAGTATAGAAGTTAGCTAGTGCTAGATAAAAGTAGATTGTTAGCCAAGATTGAAGAAAATAAGCCCAAAGCCAAAGGAGCCACAAAAGATGGAGCATGGAGCATGGAGCATTCCACATGACTATGAAGGATGGACCAAAAGATCAAAACGCATGGAGATGTGTTTGCTTTTAGGGTTCATAGATAGGCTTGGAATTATCTTAGTCTAGAAAAGGCCATATCCACATCACGTTTAATTTTTGTTTTGTGGTTGTTTACTTTATTGTCTTATTATTTTGTGGTTGGTGTATGGATGGTGCATGCAATTAGGATAATAAGATAATTAGACAACCAGATCTATTATTTGGAGTTGTGCCCAAACTCAAATAGATAGATTAGTTGATTTTGATCAACAAAACAATTAAAATTGAATTTAAAATCCCTCAAAATTCAAATATAGTGTTCTTGCCTTCACGTTATTTAAACTCTCATTATCATCATTATTTATCAAGTTCGTGCGTGCCAAAGCATGGCGACTTGGTTCATAATGATGGAATGCGATGGCACACCTCGTGTGCAATTGTTTAAATAAGAGGTTGAACACAACTAGACAATTAATATGATTAAGAAACCTAGAGGCAATCAATTGGGATTATCCATATGGATGGATAAATAAGGAGTTATTTGCCCAATTGAACCAAGAGTTGCATATGGGATGCAATTGGAATTGTTCCTACCTAAATTAGTCGAATTATGGGTGACTTGCCAAAGCAAGCTCATACGGAGGTGAAACATGGATCTTGGCCCACTAGAAAATATAATAATATTTTCCGCATTAATATCTTGAGGGTTATTAATCCGTAGTAAAATAGTGGGAGCTATATCTGATAAACTAGCCATTATTGAATATATTCAAAAATTCACAAATACTAAAACTTGCGTATTTTCCTTTTGTAGAATTCCAAATGGCAAATAACTCATCGAGTTCACAACATTCCCTACGATCTGTCCTTGAGAAGGACAAGCTCTCTGGAACCAACTTCCTTGATTGGTACAGAAACTTGAGAATTGTTCTCAAGAAAGAGAAGAAACTGTACGCAATAGAGGAGCATGTTCCAGCAGGTCCAGAGAACCAAACACCTGCTGCCCTAAAGGCGTATCAAAAGCGTGTTGATGACGCTAATGATGCGGCCTGCCTTATGCTATGCACCATGACTTCTGAGCTTCAGAAGCAACACGAAAACATGAATGCTGTCGATATGATCGAGCATCTGAAGCAGCTCTTCCAAGAACAGGCAAGGGTAGAGAGGTATGAGGTCTCTAAGGCACTGTTCAAGTGTCATCTGGCAGAAGGGAACCCGGTGGGACCCTGTTGGAATAGATGCCCTAGAGGCAATCTAGTTTAGTATGAATTTATTTGTGGCTAGAAATTCATTTATTATTTATTGGATATTTAATATAATGAAGTCCTTAGATTTACAATTGTGTTGTTTATCTTAAATATCCCTAGTCCAGTATAATGATTAATGGGACAATCATCTATAGACTAGTATGGGGTTGGATTGATATGGAGATATCACGATCCAACACATAGGTGTGCATTAAGGGTAATGTTGCACTGGATTGACCCATCTCCGAGAAGGCTACATACATGTTATGTTGAGTCACAAGCGCTTCTCGCGGTGCAATGGTATTGTCATCCTTAGACTTTAAGTCACTAGATATTCTAGTTGCGGATTATTGTGATTTTGGTAGCGTTAAACGCTACACCGTAACTGGGTAGTTATAAAGGCGTGTACTGGATACATTAAGAAGCAAGCTTAGAGATCGTAGTGGACGTAGATAGAATTTTTCCCTCCCACATAACGGGAGCAAATATCCTAGGCCACTCGGGGGATAGTGCTTATAGAATGTCTGGCCAGACTCAAATAAGTCAATATGAGATATTGATGTTATTTGCACGAATAAGGCTATTCTCATGGATCGAGAAACTATGGATTGGATATACGAGTGTGACTTGTATGTCTCGTGTCCAATCCGGATATAGATACAAAGGGATGAGACAATTACTTGTACAAAGGTTGTCAAGATGACTATTCTATTAGTTGGCTAGAATGGATGTTTTGCTAGAAACCGCTCCATATTAGCAAATAGTTGCTACCAACTAGATAGAACCTATGGGGTCACACGCTATATAGAGTTGAACTAGATTTTGGAATTAATTAATTGGATTAATTAATTAGAAGGATCACTTTGCAAAACCTTGCAAACTTAGTAGGGACTAATTTGCAAGGAAGGGACTAAATCGAATTCTAGTAGGACTAGAATAAGTCCTTTAGGTAGTTGGCAAGGAGTTGTTGGACTACATAAAGGACCTTCCTTCCTTCCTTCTCACAACTTATGCTCATTATTGAACATAACAAGAGTGGGAGAGAACAAAAGGAGAGAGAGCAAGCAACAAGAGGAGCCGAGCGCCCCTCTTGCCGCCGCCCATCCCGTCGGCCACAAAGGAGGCCGAGAGCCCCTTTAGGGTCTCGTTTTGCGTGATTTTTCTTCCTCTTCCTCTTTCCGGGCTAGCACCAAGGACTTGGGAGATCTAGGATCAACTCTAGGCGTGGATCAACCATAGAGAACGTGAGACAATTCGCGTTTGAAGTCATCAAAGGAGAACCCTAAGGTGTGTTGTTTATTTCTTCCTTTACCATCGTTATGTGTCTTGACTTGTGATCCTTTGAGGGTTTTGCATGGTTTATTTTGTTTCCGTTGCGCATCCATGAATCAAAACCCAACAGTGGTATCAGAGCCACAGGTCGTAGAGCATAAACGTGGTTTATGTGTTACGTTTTAGTTGTTTTACACCTTATTTGATTGTTTATCGCGTAAAACAAGACAAATCAAGTATGGGATGCAATTTGTCAATAATCTTTCATAACAAGATCCAATTTTTGCATTGGATGCATGAATTGGTGAGTTTGAGAAATTTTAGGATCTTAGATCTTGGGTTTGGGCATCCTTGGGGAAGAAGGAGTTCTCCCAAAACAAGGAAACAACCAAACTTGGGCACCAAGCAAGGGAGTTGTTTTGGAGGTTCGCCCCCCCCCTAGGGACCGCCCCTCTTGCTTGCCGCCCAAGATTGGCCGCCCTAGGGGCCGGGCGGCCCTAACCCGCGGCCTAGGCGTGTGGGTTTTGGGCCGGGCCGGCCCTAGGGCCTTGTGGTTCACCTTATTGGGCCCGGGCAATTTGATTGTTGGGCCCATGGACCGTTTTAACCCTAGAAATCCTAAAATCAATTAAAATTGACCAAGCGCGTTAAAATTGGATTTTAACTGTTTATGTGCAATTCGCATGGTGATTGGATATAACCTTAGGATGTGGTTTGATGTGGATGTTTAATTTTGTGGTTTGGTTTTACGACCTGCGAGCTGATCAATTAATTGTAATAATTATTTAGGGTTTTATGGCCTGCGTGCCATTTTTTTTCTCAACTTATGAGATTTATTTTATTTAGTATAGAAGTTAGCTAGTGCTAGATAAAGTAGATTGTTAGCCAAGATTGAAGAAAAGAAGCCCAAAGCCAAAAGGAGCCACAAAAGATGGAGCATGGAGCATGTAGCATTCCACATGACTATGAAGGATGAACCAAAAGATCAAGACGCATGGAGATGTGTTTGTTTTAGGGTTCATAGAGAATTCCATTGGCTTGGAATTATCTTGGTCTAGAAAAGGCCATATCCACATCACGTTTAATTTCTGTTTTGTGGTTGTTTACTTTATTGTCTTATTATTGTGTGGTTGGTGTATGGATGATGCATGCAATTAGGATAATAAGATAATTAGACAACCCGGATCTATTATTTGGAGTTGTGCCCAAACTAAAATAGATAGATTAGTTGATTTTGATCAACAAAACAATTAAAATTGAATATAAAATCCCTCAAAATTCAAATATCGTGTTCCTGCCTTCTTGTTATTTAAACACTCATTATCATCATTATTTATCAAGTTCGTGTGTGCCAAAGCATGGCGACTTGGTTCATAATGATGGAATGCGATGGCACGTAACAATGTGCACTTGTTTAAATAAAAGGTTGAACACAACTGGGCTATTAATATGATTAAGAAACCTAGAGGCAATCAATTGGGATTATCCATATGGATGGATAAATAAGGAGTTATTTGCCCAATTGAACCAAGAGTTGCATATGGGATGCAATTGGAATTGTTCCTACCTAAAGTAGTCAAATTATGGGTGACTTGCCAAAGCAAGCTCATAAGGAGATGAAACATGGATCTTGGCCCACTAGAAAATATTAGGATATTTTCGGCATTAATATCTTGAGGGTTAATAATCCGTAAAAAAATAGTGGGAGCTATATTTGATAAACTAGCCATTATTGAATATAGTCAAAATTCACAAATACTAAAACTTACGTATTTTCCTTTTGTAGAAGTCCAAATGACAAATAACTCATCGAGTTCACAACATTCTCTACGATCTGTCCTTGAGAATGACAAGCTCTCTGGAACCAACTTTCTTGATTGGTACAGAAACTTGAGAATTGATCTCAAGCAAGAGAAGAAACTGTACGCAATAGAGGACATGTTCCAGAAGGTCCAGAGAACCAAACACCTGCTGCCCTAAAGGCGTATCAAAAGCGTGATGACGCTAATGATGCGGCCTGCCTTATGCTATGCACCATGACTTCTGAGCTTCAGAAGCAACACGAAAACATGAATGCTGTCGATATGATCGAGCATCTGAAGCAGCTCTTCCAATAGCAGGAAAGGGCAGAGAGGTATGAGGTCTCTAAGGCACTGTTCAAATGTCATCTGGCGGAAGGGAACCCGGTGGGACCCCATGTACTCCGTATGATCGGGTACTTGGAAAATCTCACCCGACTAGGGTTCCCGGTCGGCCAAGAGTTGGCAACCGATCTCGTGTTGCAATCGTTGCCCGAGAGTTATGGACAGTTCATGAACTATAACATGAACGAGATCGTGAAACCACTGCTAGATTTACTCAATATGTTGAGGACAGCTGAACAGAGCATCAACAAGGGTAAGGGCAAGGCCATTATGATGGTGCATAAATGAAAGGGCAAAAGGTTTGCCTCATCCTCCAAGGGCAAAGGCAAGTCAGTTGCCAAGTCCAAGGAACCTGCCCTTAAGCCTGTTGGTGGCATTGCCAAAGGTGTGACTAAAGGTGAGTGTCACTACTGCAGTCAGCCTGGACACTGGAAGAGGAACTGCCCAAAATATCTGGAGGACAAGAGGCTTGGAATAGTGATTCCACCACCACCAGGTATTTTTGTTGTAGATGTCAATTTAACTGTCTCTACATCATGGGTATTAGATACTGGATGTGGATCTCATATTTGTCGAAATATGCAGGATCTAAAGAGAAGTAGAAGATTGGCTAAAGGAGAGGTAGATCTGTGCGTTGGGAATGGAGCAAAGGTTGCTGCGTTGTCCATAGGCATGTGCGAGCTATCTCTGCCTTCAGGATTAGTTTTAGAATTAAATAATTGCTATTTTGTGCCTGCTATGAGCAGAAACATTATTTCTATTTCTTGTTTGGACAAGGATGGTTTTATTATTTCAATAAAGAACAATTGTTGTTCCTTTTATTTGAATAATATTCACTATTTTAGTGCGCAATTATTTAATGGACTTTATGTCCTTGATCTAAGCAATCCTGTCTACAACATTAATACCAAGCGGATTAAAATAAATGATTTAAATCCTGCTTATTTATGGCAATGTCGTTTAGGCCACATAAATGAGAAACGTGTATCTAGACTCCATAAGGATGGATTACTAGACTCATTTGATTTTGAATCATATGAGACATGTGAGGCTTGTTTATTGGGAAAAATGACAAAGTCCCCTTTCAACAAGAAAGGTGAGAGGACTAGTGAGCAATTGGCGCTCATACATACTAATGTGTGTGGGCCATTTGCCACGCCTTCCAGGGGTGGTTATGTCTACTTCATTACGTTTACTGATGATTTCAGTAGATATGGATTTGTGTACCTCATGAGGGGCAAAATCCGAATCCTTTGAAGTGTTCAAAGAATTCAAGAATGAAGTAGAGAAGCAACTTGGCAAAAGTATCAAGGCTCTACGATCGGATCGTGGAGGAGAATACTTAAGCCAAGAGTTTGACGACTATCTTAGAGAGTGTGGGATCGTGTCCCAACTCACTCCACCCAGAACGCCACAATGGAATGGCGTGTCTAAGAGGAGGAATCGAACCCTATTAGATATGGTTCGATCTATGATGTGTCAAACCGATCTTCCATTATCATTTTGGGGACTCGCTCTATTAAGGGCAGCTTTCACCATTAACCGTGTTCCATCTAAATCAGTCATGAAGACACCATATGAGATGTGGAGTGGGTGGCGTCCCACACTGTCGTTCATGAGGATTTGGGGCTGCAATGTCTATGTAAAGCGTATACAATCAGAAAAGCTGGGGACGAAATCGGATAAGTGTAAATTTGTGGGGTACCCTAAGGAAACTAAGGGATACTACTTCTACAATCCAACCGAGAACAAAGTGTTTGTTGCTCGGACCGGCGTGTTTCTAGAAAGATAGTTTGTCTCTAAAGATGCAAGTGGGAGGAATGTAGAACTTGAAGAGGTTTAAGAACCACAAATCGCTGAACCGATTATGGAACATGAGCAGGAACCACAAACAGTTGTGGAGCAACCTGTTCAGGAAACACAAGAGCTTCGTAGATCTAGTAGAGTGCGCCAGGAACCCGAGAGGTATGGACTTCTCGTGACCGATTCCGGTGACACGAGGCTCATAGATGATGAGACTACTACCTATGAGGAGGCAATGAATCGCCAGACTCTCAGAAGTGGCTAGAAGCCATGAGATCCGAGATGGAATCCATGTATACCAACAAAGTATGGACTTAGGTGGAACCACCCGATGGGGCGCGGCCCATAGGGTGCAAGTGGGTCTTCAAGAAGAAGATCGACATGGATGGTAATGTGATTACCTATAAGGGCTGATTGGTGGCTAAAGGATTCAGACAGATTTATGGTATTGACTATGATGAAACCTTTTCACCAGTCGCTATGACCAAATCCATCCGAATCCTACTTGCGATTGCAGCATACCACGACTATGAGATTTGGCAGATGGATGTCAAAACAGCATTCCTTTATGGGAATCTCCTCGAGGACGTGTATATGATACAGCCGGAGGGTTTTGAGGATCCAAAGCAAGCCAACAAAGTCTGTAAGCTGCAACGATCCATTTATGGATTGAAGAAATCTTCTAAGAGTTGGACGTTTTGATGAAGTAGTCAAAGAGTTTGGCTTCATCAGAAACGAAGATAAGTCTTGTGTCTACAAGAAGGTTAGTGGGAGCTCTGTAGCTTTTCTGGTCTTGTATGTAGATGACATACTACTAATTGGAAACGACGTTCCCATGCTGCAATCTGTTAAAGATTGGCTAGGGAAGTGTTTCTCAATGAAGGACTTAGGGGAAGCAGCCTATATACTCGGTATAAAGATCTATAGAGATAGATCTAAGAGGTTCTAGGCCTAAGTCAAGGTACATATATTGACAAGGTGTTGAAACGGTTAAACATTCAAGATTCCAAGAAGGGATTCTTGCCCATGTCACTTGGAATCACTCTTTCGAAGAGTGGTTGTCCTTCCAATGAGATTGAGAAGGAACGCATGAGTAGAATTCCCTATGCCTCGGCCATAGGATCTATCATGTACGCCATGTTATGTACTAGATCAGATGTGTCATATGCCTTGACTATGACAAGCAGATACCAATCCAATCCAGGTAAGAGTCACTGGATTGCTGTCAAGAACATCCTAAAGTACTTCAGAAGAACTAAGGATGCTTTCTTGATATTTGGCGGTGAGGAAGAGTTGCGTGTAAGGGGTTACACTGATGCAAACTTCCAAACCGACAGAGATGACTTTAGATCACAGTCGGGATATGTGTTTTGCCTGAATGGAGCAGCGGTGAGCTGGAAGAGTTCCAAGCAAGAGACGGTAGTTGATTCTACAACAGAGGCTGAGTACATTGTTGCAAATGGCGCAGCAAAGGAAGCTGTTTGGATCAGAAAGTTTGTTTTCTGAAATTGGTGTGGTTCCTAGCATTGCGGATCCAGTCGAGTTGTACTGTGACAACACTGGGGCGATCGCGCAATCAAAGGAACCAAGGTCGCACCAGAAGTCCAAGCACGTGCTCAGGAAGTTTCATCTGATTTGAGATATTATCGATAGAGGAGACGTTCGGATATGCAAGATTCCTACAGATGATAATCTGTCAGACTCGCTTACAAAGCCGCTCACGCAATGGAAGCATGAAGGTCACACAAGGAGTGTGGGCATACGAGATGCGCCAGATTGGCTCTAGTGCAAGTGGGAGACTGTTGGAATAGATGCCCTAGAGGCAATCTAGTTTAGTATGAATTTATTTGTGGCTAGAAAATTCATTTATTATTTATTGGATATTTAATATAATGAAGTCCTTAGATTTACAATTGTGTTGTTTATCTTAAATATCCCTAGTCCAATATAATGATTAATGGGACAATCATCTATAGACTAGTATGGGGTTGGATTGATATGGAGATATCACGATCCAACACATAGGTGCGCATTAGGGAATGTTGCAGTGGATTGACCCATCTCCGAGAAGGCTACATACATGTTATGTTGAGTCACAAGCGCTTCTCGCGGTGCAATGGTATTGTCATCCTTAGACTTGAAGTCACTAGATATTCTAGTTGTGGATCATTGTGATCTCGGTAGCGTTAAACGCTACACCGTAACTGGGTAGTTATAAAGGCGTGTACTGGATACAATGAGAAGCAAGCTTAGAGATCGTAGTGGACGTAGAGAGGATTTGCCCCTCCCACATAACGGGAGCAAGTATCCTAGGCCACTCGAGGGATAGTGCTTATAGAATGTCTGGCCAGACTCAAATAAATCAATATAGGATATTGATGTTATTTGCACGAATAAGGCTATTCCCATGGATCGAGAAACTATGGATTGGATATACGAGTGTGACTTGTATGTCTCGTGTCCAATCCGGATATGGAGGCAAAGGGATGAGACAATTACTTGTACAAAGGTTGTCAAGATGACTATTCTATTAGTTGGCTAGAATGGATGTTTTGCTAGAAACCGCTCCATATTAGCAAATAGTTGCTACCAACTAGATAGAACCTATGGGGTCACACGCTATATAGAGTTGAACTAGATTTGGGAATTAATTAATTGGATTAATTAATTAGAAGGATCACTTTGCAAACCCTTGCAAACTTAGTAGGGACTAATTTGCAAGGAAGGGACTAAATTGAATTCTAGTTGGACTAGAATAAGTCCTTTAGGTAGTTAACAAGGAGTTGTTGGACTATATAAAAGACCCTCCTTCCTTCCTTCCATATAAATTATGCTCATTAGTGAACATAACAAGAGTGGGAGAGAACAAAGGAGAGAGAGCAAGCAACAAGGAGGCCGAACCCGACCCCCTTGCCGCCGCCCTCACCCCGTCGGCCAAAAAGAGGGCCGAAGCCCCTCTTTTGTCTCGTTTTGCGTGATTCCTTCATCCTCTTCCTAATCCGGGCTAGCACCAAGGAGTTTGGGAGATCTAGGATCAACTCTAGGCGTGGATCAACTATAGAGAACGTGACATTATTCGCGTTTGAAGTCATCAAGGAGAACCCAAAGGTGTGTTTATGATTTCTTACCTTTACTATCGTTATGCATCTATACTTGTGATCCTTGGAGGGTTTTGCATGGCTTTTGTTTGAATATGCTTCCGTTGCGCGATCCATGAAACAAAACCCTACAGTTATAAAGGCGTGTACTGGATACAATAAGAAGCAAGCTTAGAGATCGTAGTGGACGTAGATAGAATTTATCCCTCCCACATAACGGGAGCAAATATCCTAGGCCACTCGAGGGATAGTGCTTATAGAATGTCTGGCCAGACTCAAATAAATCAATATGGGATATTGATGTTATTTGCACGAATAAGGCTATTCCCATGGATCGAGAAACTATGGATTGGATATACGAGTGTGACTTGTATGTCTCGTGTCCAATCTGGATATAGAGACAAAGGGATGAGACAATTACTTGTACAAAGGTTGTCAAGATGACTATTCTATTAGTTGGCTAGAATGGATGTTTTGCTAGAAACCGCTCCATATTAGCAAATAGTTGTCACCAACTAGATAGAACCTATGGGGTCACACGCTATATAGAGTTGAACTAGATTTGTGAATTAATTAATTGGATTAATTATTTAGAAGGATCACTTTGCAAAACCTTTCAAACTTAGTAGGGACTAATTTGCAAGGAAGGGACTAAATCGAATTCTAGTAGGACTAGAATAAGTCCTTTAGGTAGTTGGCAAGGAGTTGTTGGACTATATAAAGGACCTTCCTTCCTTCCTTCCTTCCCACAACTTATGCTCATTATTGAACATAACAAGTGTGGGAGAGAACAAAAGGAGAGAGAGCAAGCAACAAGAGGAGCCGGCCGCCCCTCTTGCCGCCGCCCATCCCGTCGGCCACAAAGGAGGCCGAGAGCCCCTTTTGGGTCTCGTTTTGCGTGATTTTTCTTCCTCTTCCTCTTTCCGGGCTAGCACTAAGGACTTGGGAGATCTAGGATCAACTCTAGGCGTGGATTATAGAGAACGTGACACAATTCGCGTTTGAAGTCATCAAAGGAGAACCCGAAGGTGTGTTGTTGATTTCTTCCTTTACCATCGTTATGTGTCTTGACTTGTGATCCTTGGAGGGTTTTGCATGGTTTATTTTGTTTCCGTTGCGCATCCATGAATCAAAACCCAACAGACCCCATGTACTCCGTATGATCGGGTATTTGGAGAATCTCGCCCGACTGGGGTTCCCGGTCGGCCAAGAGTTGGCAACCGATCTCGTTTTGCAATCGTTGCCCGAGAGTTATGGACTGTTCATCATGAAATATAACATGAACGAGAACGTGAAACCACTGCCAGATTTACTCAATATGTTGAGGACAGCTGAATAGAGCATCGACAAAGATAAGGGCAAAGCCATTATGATGGTGCAGAAAGGAAGGGGCAAAAGGTTTGCCTCATCCTCCAAGGGCAAAGGCAAGTCAGTTGCCAAGACCAAGGAACCTGCCCTTAAGCCTGTTGGTGGCATTTACAAAGGTGTGACTAAAGGTGAGTGTCACTACTGCAGTCAGCCTGGACACTGGAGGAGGAACTGCCCAAAATATCTGGAGGACAGAGGCTTGGAATAGTGATTCCACCACCACCAGGTATTTTTGTTGTAGATGTCAATTTAACTTTCTCTACATCATGGGTATTAGATACTGGATGTGGATCTCATATTTGTCGAAATATGCAGGATCTAAAGAGAAGTAGAAGATTGGCTAAAGGAGAGGTAGATCTGCGCGTTGGGAATGGAGCAAAGGTTGCTGCATTGGCCATAGGCGTGTGCGAGCTATCTCTGCCTTCAGGATTAGTTTTAGAATTAAATAATTTCTATTTTGTGCATGCTATGAGCAGAAACATTATTTATATTTCTTGTTTGGACAAGGATAGTTTTATTATTTCAATAAAGAACAATTGTTGTTCCTTTTATTTAAATAATATTCACTATTTTAGTGCGCAATTATTTAATGGACTTTATGTCCTTGATCTAAGCAATCATGTCTACAACATCAATACCAAGCGGATTAAAATAAATGATTTAAATCCAGCTTATTTATGGCACTGTCGTTTAGGCCACATAAATGAGAAACGTGTATCTAGACTCCATAAGGATGGATTACTAGACTCATTTGATTTTGAATCATATGAGACATGTGAGGCTTGTTTATTGGGAAAAAATGACAAAGTCCCCTTTCAATAAGAAAGGTGAGAGGACTAGTGAGCAATTGGGTATAAACTAGAATTAGAGATTCTACTTACTTTCAGAGAATTGCACAACCACCCAAAATATTTCTAGTGCCTCAAAATCATTCTAACAAATTCCAAATATTGCTAACACTCCGAAATTCAAACTTTAAAGCCAGGACAAACTATTTACAAATTCTCCCCCAGAGTGTTGATATTGCACTAAGAATTTTCTCGGGAATCAGGGGTGTTACAATCTACCCACCTTAAAAGAATCTTCGTCCCCGAAGATCTCATACTATACTTACCCACATACATGAAATGCAACAAAGTGACTGAGTCTATTTGACTTAGTCAGACAAGTACCTAAACCGCTCTCGTCGGATGTTCTGCTCCCAATATATGGCTTCCTTAGTTGGTGAGTAAGCAATACATTAACGGAAAGAAATTTCTCATTCTTACCCTCCGCACGACGGGGTCTATACTACATACCAGCCTAAACTCGTATCACATTAGGGTTTCATCTAAAATTAGCTTAAGTAAAAGGTCGCACTGAAATTTGAAAAGTCAGACCAAAATACAACTTCTCACGTCTACAAAGCAATCCGAAAATTTTCTAGCATTTAAACAAGCATCGAATTTTAGAAAATACTTTGATCGCCACAAACATAACATTTCGCTTGGCTCATCTGCATGAAAAATGTTGTCTTACCTTTACAGGATTAGATAAACCAATCACCTCAAGTGTTCCACACATACGAGGGAGAAAGAACACTATGTGTCGTCACACATCGTGCTTCTCAAACACAGCTCGCATGTGTTTCAAATGTTGCAACTTAGTCTACGGAGCGGGTACAACTTATAGTACCGTCGTACTAAGAGTCACGCCAGCGCATTGATAAACTAAGTGGTCCATATCACTTGGCATTTGGTAGCTCGACACCCCCAAAAATTTTGGAAAACTATTTTTGTTTAAATAAATAATTTTATTGTTTACATTTCATAATTTGGAAATGATCGTGTCAAATAAACTCAAAATGAAACAAAACAAAATATAATCTTAAAAGTCACGCTCATAGGTATAATATGAATGGTCTCACGTTCTTCTTAATCAAAGCGCGTTACTCTCTTGTCGACAAATTAACATAATCAAAGAAGGGAACGTGGTTACGCATCACACGACAATGATAAATCATTTCTATATAGCAACTAAACATGCCCATAGAATAACCAATCATGTATATAAGCAAGTAGTTTTCGCATAGATCACACACATAAGCAGTTAACAATTAATTAAAAAGTAAGGTAAAAATCGAGTTTAAGAATACGTAAGTACCCCAATATCCCTCGCGGCTTGTTTACTTTGTTATTACCAAATTCAGCTATCCTAATCAATTTTAAAATTTTGAAACCGTGTTATCTTTCTTTTTCTTTTTTTATCTACTTAAGGAAATCGAAAAGTCTCATTAACCGGAGAACCGATGCTCTGATACCAGCTGAAACGACCCGGGATCTCGGTTCTGGGTTAAAGAGACAATCGATGACCAAGAGTAGAAATAAATTTACGAATATTACAATTGGCTAATAAATACAACAGTCTTGAGAAGATAAGTTTACAAGTGTAATGTGATTAAAATAAGCTATGTGATATACTAAGTTATCTAATTTAAACTAAACGTTTCAACTCGATCCGCGTTCCCATCCCCAACCTTATTGATGACATGCGGTTTTAAAATGGCAAAAGCCGACGCAGTTTTGCAGAAAATTATCAGTAAAAACTGAGTAAATACACACTACGACATGTAAAGCAACGAGTGGAACATAGGTATGAGTTCAAAAAAATCAAGAGATTTGAAAGAATCATAAGTAATAGAGTTGGGAACAATATGGAACAATTATAATTAATCGCATAGCCTGAACTCTCAAATTTAAAACATTTATAAATCACGAGTATTCAAGATATTAGCCGAGTAAAGTGTCAACAGTATACAAGTCCATTTGAACTGATAACAATATTAATTCACAATTAGCAAATGCTTTTCAATTCATTTCATTAGATTAGGCAATCAAGAGCCACAAACAACACAATAGAGTAATCAACTTTCTTTCAATTCCAATTTAACCGTTAAGTTCAGCTGAGGCATGTCCAGAGCCACCAGCAGGATCGATGTAGACAGAGGCATCACGAAGTAATCACTAAGGGTTCCTTCTAGGTTCTATGAAACCCTATTTCACCCGAGCGTTAAGCGAGCCCATTCGTTAGCCCCGCTCACAACATTAGCTAAAAGGCCTTAAGTGTCGACACCCCTATACCGTAGTGAACCTTACAAGTATAAGTAGCTCTATAGCTCTATAAGCCCCTGGGCCTCAATATCTTGATACATTTTGGCTCATCGGGGGCGGATTTGTGAACATTAACGTTCTATCCAATAATATTAAGCATTGCTTCAATGGTCTTAGCCATAAGAAAATGGAGGATCGCTTGACGCCTCCCATTAATAACATTACTCTGTACATCGTCCTAAGTCTATTAGAGGTATTTTATTTATTCTCTTTCACATAACCAGAATCAGAATATCAACATTTCACAAGTAATTTTCGAGAGTTCTCAAAGGAGATGAATAAAATAGTTTAATAACATTCGAGTGGAAAACATGCATTCTCATACCTTTTCATATAACAAGCATTCATTTGAAACATCACACACATGCGCACATTCGATATGAAAAGGTCGTGCATATGTACTTACCTCTGAGCCATGAAGGCGCAAAGCAACGCTAGCACTCCTACAACGCTCGTCTCCGAGTATCACAGTAAATTCAGCAACACGAATACGTACGTCTACTTCGAACGATCGTTAATAACCGATGGATATACACAAGTAAAGTATACAAGGTTTTATGCAAGAATGTAAAGAAATTGGGGGTCATGCAAGCTAACTTGACCAAAATGCCCCTGATACTCCAAAACTCTCTAGTACAGTCCCTGACTGTGCCTGGAACCCAAATTACATTCATACTGGCCCAACAACATGCAGGAATGACTCTTAACTCTCCCATACGAGCTTAGCATTTACAACTTTTAGTAAATTACACTTAGGCCCCGAAAGTTTACTAACCCCCACCATTGATTTGATAACTCCCGAGTCAAATACTTTTTTCTTGAGACGTCAAATATCCTTCTAAGTCAGTTTGTTGGTCTCAAAACATTAACCTAGTCTCAAGTAGTTCAAGTGTGAAGTTTTAATAAAATGCACATAGGCCCCCGAAGTTTAGTAAAACTGCAAAAGACCCCAACATTTGACTTGGTCAACCCTAGCCCAGAATTACATACAAGTACTCCAAATAAGCATTGAAGACATGCTGACAAAATCCAAGTTACTAAACTAATCTCAATTCAATGTTTAAGTGAAATTACTATTTTGCCCCTCCTATACAGTTCAGTCAAACTAGGGTTTTCGAAAAGTCAAACTTGGTCAAACTTGACCTTTAGACTCAGAATATGAGTACGAACAAGCTTCATGAAGAACGCTAAGGTCTGAAATGTCATTCAAATGGCCAAGACAGAATATCAAAGATAGCGAAAAGTCGTTTCAAGTAGTCAACTTTGCGACTGATTTCTGATCAATTGAGAAAGAGATTTAATAAACTGGAAATAGGGTTTTGAAGATGACAGTTCAAGGATTCCAGAACATATTTGAACTCCCAGAAACATTAAGTATTCAAAGAGATATCGCTACTCAAAGTTGGACGAAAATTCCGATTCAATACTTAGAAAAATTCAATAGTGCTTCATGAGTTCAAACTAGCAACTCTAGGCTCGTTTTATGAGAAATCCATTATAAATTTGAAGATGACCCAGAGACGATGAAATGAAGTATTATATACCAACTACACATTGGAGAAAGAAACACAAGATTTCATGAAGAACTCATAGAGTTATGATTGTTTGAAGTTGGCTGTTCCAATAAAAAATCCCACTTAGAAAATTTTTCAAATCTAGACAAATTCAGGAACAAAAATGCAGCGACTTCAACTCAATTTTTAGTTTAGTTAGAGACCGAATTTGACAAAAGTTAAAACATGAAAGTTGTAACCAATCACCTGAGGATTCCAGAAAGATAAAGATTACTCAAAACGGATCACAAACGAAGGAGATACATACATTTGAACAGGGCAGGTTTATGTTCCAAAAAAAACGAAAAAAAATGGATGAAACAAGGAATCAAATCGATCCTAACCACATTCTAGGCAGATTAGAGGTTTCTAAATAGGTTAATTGTGGCCTAAGGATCATTTTGGTGCAATAACCAACAAAAATGAACAAGAAATGAGAGCTTACCCACAAGTCGGTGGCTATGGAGGTTTCGCGGCGGCGGGGTTCGGCATGCATGGTGGCCGGAGAAAAAATCGTCGAATTGGGGTTCTTGTTTGTACTTCCCAAACTCTCATTGATCTCAGGAGCAAGAATATGTGGGTTAATTTCGATGGATTGCAACGAGGAGGGAGAAATCAACAAAAAAAACGAGCTAGGGTTCTTAAGCTTCAATACCCGAATTCTCTCTCGATTCTTGATGAATCACCGAATTGATTGGGGCATTTCGATCCATGAGTTGAGGGATACTACCAGAAGTAGCAGATCTTGAAGAGAGGAGGTGGTGATGGCGATGCATCTTGGTGGTAGTGGTAGTTTCATGGTGGGGTTGTGGTGGAGGGGAAGATGAAGAAGATGATGACGTCTCTCTCTCTCTCTCTCACTTCTCTTTATCAGCAGGTTTTGAAGTGGGAGAGTAGAGCTTCCACCTAGCTCTTAGGTGTCAAAATGATGCTTCCAAGTGGCACTCATGTATAGGGGTGAAAGTGTAGTTTTTCTAAACTTTGGGTATAAACAAGAATTAGAGCTTCTACTTACTTTCAGAGAATTGCACAACCACCCAAAATATTTCTAGTGCCTCAAAATAATTCTAACAAATTCCAAATATTGCTAACACTTCGAAATTCAAACTTTAAAGCCGTGACAAACTATTTACAAATTCTCCCCCAAAGTGTTGATATTGCACTAAGAATTTTCTCGGGAATCAGGGGTGTTACAATCTACCCACCTTAAAAGAATCTTCGTCCCCGAAGATCTCATTCTATACTTACCCACATACATGAAATGCAACAGAGTGACTCAGTCTATTTGACTTAGTCAGACAAGTACCTAAACCGCTCTCGCCGGATATTCTGCTCCCAATATATGGCTTCCTTAGTTGGTGAGTAAGCAATACATTAACGGAAAGAAATTTCTCATTCTTACTCTCCGCACGACGGGGTCTATACTACATACCAGCCTAAACTCGTATCACATTAGGGTTTCATATAAAATTATCTCAAGTAAAAGGTCACACTGAATTTTGAAAACTTAGACCAAAATGCAACTTCTCACGTCTACAAAGCAATCCGAAAATTTTCTAGCATTTAAACAAGTATCGAATTTTAGAAAATACTTTGATCGCCACAAACATAACATTTCGCTTGGCCCATCAACATGAAAAATGTTGTCTTACCTTTACAGGATTAGATAAACCAATTACCTTAAGTGTTCCACACATACGAGGGAGAAAGAACACTATGTGTCGTCACACATCGTGCTTCTCAAACACAGCTCGCATGTGTTTCAAATGTTCCAACTTAGTCTACGGAGCGGGTACAACTTATAGTACCGTCGTACTAAGAGCCACGCCAGCGCACTGATAAACTAAGTGGTCCATATCACTTGGCATTTGGTAGCTCGACACCCCCAATAATTTTGGAAAAACTATTTTTGTTTAAATAAATAATTTTATTGTTTACATTTCCTAATTTGGAAATGATCGTGTCAAATAAACTCAAAATGAAAAAAAACAAAATATAATCTTAAAAGTCACGCTCATAGGTATAATATGAATGGTCTCACGGTCTTCTTAATCAAAGCGTGTTACTCTCTCGTCGACAAATTAACATAATCAAACAAGGGAACGTGGATAAGCATCACACGAAAATGATAAATCATTTCTATATAGCAACTAAACATGCCCATAGAATAACCAATCATGTATATAAGCAAGTAGTTTTCGCATAGATCACATACATAAGCAGTTAACAATTAATTAAAAAGTAAGGTAAAAATCAAGTTTAAGAATATGTAAGTACCCCAATATCCCACGCGGCTTGTTTACTTTGTTATTACCAAATTAAGCTATCCTAATCAATTTTAAATTTTGAAAACGTGTTATCTTTCTTTTTCTTTTTTTATCTACTTAAGGAAATCGAAAAGTCTCATTAACCGGAGAACCGATGCTCTGATACCAGCTGAAACGACCGGGGATCTCGGTTCTGGGTTAAAGAGACAATCGATGACCAAGAGTAGAAATAAGTTTACGAATATTAAAATTGGCTAATAAATACAACAGTCTTGAGAAGATAAGTTTATAAATGTAATGTGATTAAAATAAGCTATGTGATATACTATGTTATCTAATTTAAACTAAACGTTTCATCTCGATCCGCGTTCCCATCCCCACCTTGATTGATGACCTGCGGTTTTAAAATGGCAAAAGCCGACGCAGTTTTGAAGAAAATTATCAGTAAAAACTGAGTAAATACACACTACGACATGTAAAGCAACGAGTGGAACATAGGTATGAATTGAAATAAATCAAGAGATTTGAAAGAATCATAAGTAATAGAGTTGGGAACAATATGGAACAATTATAATTAATCGCATAGCGTGAACTCTCAACTTTAAAAAATTTATAAATCACGAGTATTCAAGATATTCTTAGCCGAGTAAAGTGTCAACAGTAAACAAGTCCATTTGAACTGATAACAATATTAATTCACAATTAGCAAATGCTTTTCAATTCATTTCATTAGATTAGGCAATCAAGAGCCACAAACAACACAATGGAGTAATCAACTTTCTTTCAATTCCAATTTAACCGTTAAGTTCAGCTGAGGCATGTCAAAAGCCACCAGCAGGATCGATGTAGATAGAGGGATCACGAAGTAATCACTAAGGGTTCCTTCTAGGGTCTATGAAACCCTATTTCACACGAGCGTTAAGGGAGCCAATTCGTCAACCCCGCTCACAACATTAGCTAAAAGGCCTTGAGTGTCGACACCCCTATACCATAGTGACCCTTACAAGTATAAGTAGCACTATATAGCTCTATAAACCCCTTGGCCTCAATATCTTGACACATTTTGGCTCATCAGGGGAAGATTTGTGAACATTAGCGTTCTAGCCAATAATAAGAAGCATTGCTTCAATGGTCTTAGCCATAAGAAAATGGAGGATCGCTTGACGCCTCCCATTAATAACAGTACTCTGTACATCGTCCTAAGTCTATTAGAGGTATTTTATTTATTCTCTTTCACATAACCAGAATCAGAATATCAACATTTCACAAGTAATTTCCGAGAGTTCTCAAAGGAGATGAATAAAATAGTTTAATAACATTCGAGTGGAAAACATGCATTCTCATACCTTTTCATATAACATGCATTCATTTGAAACATCACACACATGCGCACATTTGATAAGAAAAGTTCGTACATATGTACTTACCTCTGAGCCATGAAAGCGCAAAGCAACGCTAGCACTCCTACAACGCTCGTCTCCGAGTATCACAGTAAATGCAGCAACACGAATACGTACGTCTACTTCGAACGATCGTTAACAACCGCTGGATATACACAAGTAAAGTATACAACCTATTAGCATATATCCCCTATATGAGGTTTTATGCAAGAATGCAAAGAAATTGGGGGTCATGCATGCTAACTTGACCAAAATGCCCCTAATACTCCAAAACTCTCTAGTACAGTCCCTGACTGCGCCTGAAACCCAAATTACATTCATACTAGCCCAACAACATGCAAGAATGACTCTTAACTCTCCCATATGAGCTTAGCATTGAAATCTACAACTTTTCGTAAATTACACTTAGGCCCCTAAAGTTTACTAACCCCCACCATTGATTTGATAACTCCCGAGTCAAATACTTATTTCTTGAGACTTCAAATATCCTTCTAAGTCATTTTGTTGGTCTCAAAACATTAACCTAGTCTCAAGTAGTTCAAGTGTGAAGTTTTAATAAAATGCACATAGGCCCCCGAAGTTAAGTAAAACTGCAAAAAGACCCCAACATTTGACTTGGTCAACCCTAGCCCAAAATTACATACAAGTACTCCAAATAAGCATACAAGACATGCTGACAAAATCCATGTTACTAAACTAATCTCAATTCAAAGTTTAAGTGAAATTACTATTTTGCCCCTCCTATACAGTTCAGTCAAACTAGGGTTTTCGAAAAGTCAAACTTGGTCAAACTTGACCTTCAGACTCAGAATATGAATACGAACAAGTTTCATGATGAACGCTAAGGCCAGAAATGTCATTCAAATGGTCAAGACAGAATATCAAAGATAGCGAAAAGTCGTTTCAAGTAGTCAACTTTGCGACTGATTTCTGATCAATTGAGAAAGAGATTTAATAAACTGGAAATAGGATTTTGAAGATGACAGTTCAAGGATTCCAGAACATATTTTAACTCCCAGGAACATTAAGTATTCAAAGAGATATCGCTACTCAAAGTTGGACGAAAATTCCGATTCAATACTTAGAAAAATTCAATAGTGCTTCATGAGTTCAAACTAGCAACTCTAGGCTCGTTTTATGAGAAATCCGTTATAAATTTGAAGATGACCCAGAGACGATGAAATGAAGTATTATATACCAACTACACATTGGAGAAAGAAACACAAGATTTCATGAAGAACTGAGAGAGTTATGATTGTTTGAAATTGGCTGTTCCAATAAAAAATCCAACACTTAGAAATTTTTTCAAATCTAGACAAATTCAGGAACAAAAATGCAGCGACTTCTACTCAATTTTTAGTTAATTAGAGACCGAATTTGACAAAAATAAAAACATGAAAGTTGTAACCAATCACCTGAGGATTCCAGAAAGATAAAGATCACTCAAAACGGATCACAAACGAAGGAGATACACATTTTTGAACAGGGCAGGTTTATGTTCCAAAAAAAACGAAAAAAATGGATGAAACAAGGAATCAAATCGATCCTAACCACATTCTGGGCAGATTAGAGGTTTCTAAATAGGTTATTCGTGGCCTAAGGATCATTTTGGTGCAATAACCAACAAAAATGAACAAGAAATGAGAGCTTACCCACAAGCCGGTGGCTATGGAGGTTTCGCGGCGGCGGGGTTCGGCATGCATGGCGGCCGGAGAAAAAATCGTCGAATTGGGGGTCTTGTTTGTACTTCCCAAACTCTCATTGATCTCAGGAGCAAGAATATGTGGGTTAATTTCGATGGATTGCAACGAGGAGGGAGAAATCATCAAAAAAAACGAGCTAGGGTTCTTAAGCTTCAATACCCGAATTCTCTCTCGATTCTTGATGAATCTCCGAATTGATTGGGACATTTTGATCCATGAGTTGAGGGCTACTGCAAGAATTAGCATATCTTGAAGAGAGGAGGTGGTGATGGCGATGCATCTTGGTGGTAGTGGTGGTTTCATGGTGGGGTTGTGGTGGAGGGGAAGATGAAGAAGATGATGAAGTCTCTCTCTCTCTCTCTCTCTCTCTCTCACTTCTCTTTATCAGCAGGTTTTGAAGTGGGAGAGTAGAGCTTCCACCTAGCTCTTAGGTGTCAAAATGATGCTTCCAAGTGGCACTCATGCATAGGGGTGAAAGTGTAGTTTTTCCAAACTTTGGGTATTAACTAGAATTAGAGCTTCTACTTACTTTCAGAGAATTGCACAACCACCCAAAATATTTCTAGTGCCTCAAAATCATTCTAACAAATTCCAAATATTGCTAACACTCCGAAATTCAAACTTTAAAGCCGTGCAAACTATTTATAAATTCGCCCCCAAAGTGTTGATATTGCACTAAGAATTTTCTCGGGAATCAGGGGTGTTACAATCTACCCACCTTAAAAGAATCTTCGTCCCCGAAGATCTCTTTCTATACTTACCCACATACATGAAATGCAACAAAGTGACTCGGTCTATTTGACTTAGTCAGACAAGTACCTAAACCGCTCTCGTCGGATGTTCTGCTCCCAATATATGGCTTCCTTAGTTGGTGAGTAAGCAATACATTAACGGAAAGAAATTTCTCATTCTTACTCTCCGCACGACGGGGTCTATACTACATACCAGCCT
Organism: Linanthus parryae; assembly: GCA_023055425.1. NCBI lineage: Eukaryota > Viridiplantae > Streptophyta > Magnoliopsida > Ericales > Polemoniaceae > Linanthus > Linanthus parryae. Next base: position 45,895,648 of record JALGPY010000009.1, read on the forward strand.
AAACTCGTATCAAATTAGGGTTTCATCTAAAATTAGCTCAAGTAAAAGGTCGCACTGAATTTTGAAAACTTAGACCAAAATGCAACTTCTCACGTCTACAAAGCAATCCGAAAATTTTCTAGCATTTAAACAAGTATCGAATTTTAGAAAATACTTTGATCGCCACAAACATAACATTTCGCTTGGCTCATCTGCATGAAAAATGTTGTCTTACCTTTACAGGATTAGATAAACCAATCACCTCAAGTGTTCCACACATACGAGGGAGAAAGAACACTATGTGTCGTCACACATCGTGCTTCTCAAACACAGCTCGCATGTGTTTCAAATGTTCCAACTTAGTCTACGGAGCGGGTACAACTTATAGTACCGTCGTACTAAGAGTCACGCCAGCGCACTGATAAACTAAGTGGTCCATATCACTTGGCATTTGGTAGCTCGACACCCCCAATAATTTTGGAAAACTATTTTTGTTTAAATAAATAATTTTATTGTTTACATTTCCTAATTTGGAAATGATCGTGTCAAATAAACTCAAAATGAAACAAAACAAAATATAATCTTAAAAGTCACGCTCATATGTATAATATGAATGGTCTCACGGTCTTCTTAATCAAAGCGCGTTACTCTCTCGTCGACAAATTAACTTAATCAAACAAGGGAACGTGGATACGCATCACACGAAAATGATAAATCATTTCTATATAGCAACTAAACATGCCCATAGAATAACCAATCATGTATATAAGCAAGTAGTTTTCGCATAGATCACATACATAAGCAGTTAACAATTAATTTAAAAGTAAGGTAAAAATCGAGTTTAAGAATACGTAAGTACCCCAATATCCCTCGCGGCTTGTTTACTTTGTTATTACCAAATTCAGCTATCCTAATCAATTTTAAAATATTGAAAACGTGTTATCTTTCTTTTTCTTTTTTTATCTACTTAAGGAAATCGAAAAGTCTCATTAACCGGAGAACCGTTGCTCTGATACCAGCTAAAACGACCCGGGATCTCGGTTCTGGGTTAAAGAGACAATCGATGACCAAGAGTAGAAATAAGTTTACGAATATTACAATTGGCCAATAAATACAACAGTCTTGAGAAGATAAGTTTATAAATGTAATGTGATTAAAATAAGCTATGTGATATACTAATGTTATCTAATTTAAACTAAACATTTCATCTCGATCCGCGTTCCCATCCCCACCTTGATTGATGACCTGCGGTTTTAAAATGGCAAAAGCCGACGCAGTATTGCAGAAAATTATCAGTAAAAACTGAGTAAATACACACTACGACATCTAAAGCAACGAGTGGAACATAGGTATGAGTTGAAATAAGTCAAGAGATTTGAAAGAATCATAAGTAATAGAGTTGGGAACAATATGGAACAATTATAATTAATCTTATAGCGTGAACTCTCAACTTTAAAAAAATTATAAATCACGAGTATTCAAGATATTCTTAGCCGAGTAAAGTGTCAACAGTAAACAAGTCCATTTGAACTGATAACAATATTAATTCACAATTAGCAAATGCTTTTCAATTCATTTCATTAGATTAGGCAATCAAGAGCCACAACTAACACAATGGAGTAATCAACTTTCTTTCAATTCCAATTTAACCGTTAAGTTCAGCTGAGGCATGTCCAGAGCCACCAGCAGGATCGATGTAGATAGAGGGATCACGAAGTAATCACTAAGGGTTCCTTCTAGGGTCTATGAAACCCTATTTCACCCGAGCGTTAAGGGAGCCAATTCGTCAACCCCGCTCACAACATTAGCTAAAAGGCCTTAAGTGTCGACACCCCTATACCGTAGTGACCCTTACAAGTATAAGTAGCACTCTATAGCTCTATAAACCCCTTGGCCTCAATATCTTGATACATTTTGGCTCATCAGGGGCAGATTTGTGAACATTAACGTTCTATCCAATAATAAGAAGCATTGCTTCAATGGTCTTAGCCATAAGAAAATGGAGGATCGCTTGACGCCTCCCATTAATAACAGTACTCTGTACATCGTCCTAAGTCTATTAGAGGTATTTTATTTATTCTCTTTCACATAACCAGAATCAGAATATCAACATTTCACAAGTAATTTCCGAGAGTTCTCAAAAGGAGATGAATAAAATAGTTTAATAACATTCGAGTGGAAAACATGCATTCTCATACCTTTTCATATAACAAGCATTCATTTGAAACATCACACACATGCGCACATTTGATAAGAAAAGGTCGTACATATGTACTTACCTCTGAGCCATGAAGGCGCAAAGCAACGCTAGCACTCCTACAACGCTCGTCTCCGAGTATCACAGTAAATGCTGCAACACGAATACGTACATCTACTTCGAACGATCGTTAATAACCGCTGGATATACACAAGTAAAGTATACAACCTATTAGCATATATCCCCTATATGAGGTTTTATGCAAGAATGCAAAGAAATTGGGGGTCATGCAAGCTAACTTGACCAAAATGCCCCTAATACTCCAAAACTCTCTAGTACAGTCCCTGACTGTGCCTGAAACCCAAATTAAATTCATACTGGCCCAACAACATGAAAGAATGACTCTTAACTCTCCCATATGAGCTTAGCATTGAAATCTACAACTTTCCGTAAATTACACTTAGGCCCCTAAAGTTTACTAACCCCCACCATTGATTTGATAACTACCGAGTCAAATACTTATTTCTTGAGACTTCAAATATCCTTCTAAGTCATTTTGTTGGTCTCAAAACATTAACCTAGTCTCAAGTAGTTCAAGTGTGAAGTTTTAATAAAATGCACATAGGCCCCCGAAATTTAGTAAAACTGCAAAAAGACCCCAACATTTGACTTGGTCAACCCTAGCCTTGAATTACATACAAGTACTCCAAATAAGCATACAAGACATGCAGACAAAATTCAAGTTACTAAACTAATCTCAATTCAAAGTTTAAGTGAAATTACTATTTTGCCCCTCCAATACAGTTCAGTCAAACTAGAGTTTTCGAAAAGTCAAACTTGGTCAAACTTGATATTTTGAATCAGAATATGAATACGAACAAGTTTCATGAAGAACGCTAAGGCCAGAAATGTCATTCAAATGGTCAAGACAGAATATCAAAGATAGCGAAAAGTCGTTTCAAGTAGTCAACTTTGCGACTGATTTCTGATCAATTGAGAAAGAGATTTAATATACTGGAAATAGGGTTTTGAAGATGACAGTTCAAGGATTCCAGAACATATTTGAACTCCCAGAAACATTAAGTATTCAAAGAGATATCGCTACTCAAAGTTGGACGAAAATTCCGATTCAATACTTAGAAAAATTCAATAGTGCTTCATGAGTTCAAACTAGCAACTCTAGGCTCGTTTTATGAGAAATCCGTTATAAATTCGAAGATGACCCAGAGACGATGAAATGAAGTATTATATACCAACTACACATTGAAGAAAGAAACACAAGATTTCATGAAGAACTGAGAGAGTTATGATTGTTTGAAATTGGCTGTTCCAATAAAAAATGCAGCGACTTCAACTCAATTTTTAGTTTAGTTAGAGACCGAATTTGACAAAAGTTAAAACATGAAAGTTGTAACCAATCACCTGAGGATTCCAGAAAAATAAAGATCACTCAAAACGGATCAAAAACGAAGGAGATACACACATTTGAACAGGGCAGGTTTATGTTCCAAAAAAAACGAAAAAAATGGATGAAACAAGGAATCAAATCGATCCTAACCACATTCTGGGCAGATTAGAGGTTTCTAAATAGGTTATTCGTGGCCTAAGGATCATTTTGGTGCAATAATCAACAAAAATGAACAAGAAATGAGAGCTTACCCACAAGCCGGTGGCTATGGAGGTTTCGCGGCGGCGGGGTTCGGCATGCATGGCGGCCGGAGAAAAAATCGTCGAATTGGGGGTCTTGTTTGTACTTCCGAAACTCTCATTTATCTCAGGAGCAAGAATATGTGGGTTAATTTCGATGGATTGCAACGAGGAGGGAGAAATCAACAAAAAAAAAACGAGCTAGGGTTCTTAAGCTTCAATACCCGAATTCTCTCTCGATTCTTGATGAATCTCCGAATTGATTGGGACATTTTGATCCATGAGTTGAGGGCTACTGCCAGAATTAGCAGATCTTGAAGAGAGGAGGTGGTGATGGCGATGCATCTTGGTGGTAGTGGTGGTTTCATGGTGGGGTTGTGGTGGAGGGGAAGATGAAGAAGATGATGAAGTCTCTCTCTCTCTCTCTCTCTCTCTCACTTCTCTTTATCAGCAGGTTTTGAAGTGGGAGACTAGAGCTTCCACCTAGCTCTTAGGTGTCAAAATGATGCTTCCAAGTGGCACTCATGCATAGGGGTGAAAGTGTAGTTTTTCCAAACTTTGGGTATAAACTAGAATTAGAGCTTCTACTTACTTTCAGAGAATTGCACAACCACCCAAAATATTTCTAGTGCCTCAAAATCATTCTAACAAATTCCAAATATTGCTAACACTCCGAAATTCAAACTTTAAAGCCGTGACAAACTATTTACAAATTCGCCCCCAAAGTGTTGATATTGCACTAAGAATTTTCTCGAGAATCAGGGGTGTTACAATCTACCAACCTTAAAAGAATCTTCGTCCCCGAAGATCTCATTCTATACTTACCCACATACATGAAATGCAACAAAGTGACTCAGTCTATTTGACTTAGTCAGACAAGTACCTAAACCGCTCTCGTCGGATGTTCTGCTCCCAATATATGGCTTCCTTAGTTGGTGAGTAAGCAATACATTAACAGAAACAAAATTCTCATTCTTACTCTCCGCACGAAGGGGTCTATACTACATACCAGCCTAAACTCGTATCACATTAGGGTTTCATCTAAAATTAGCTCAAGTAAAAGGTCGCACTGAATTTTGAAAACTTAGACCAAAATGCAACTTCTCACGTCTACAAAGCAATCCGAAAATTTTCTAGCATTTAAACAAGTATCGAATTTTAGAAAATACTTTGATCGCCACAAACATAACATTTCTCTTGGCTCATCTGCATGAAAAATGTTGTCTTACCTTTACAGGATTAGATAAACCAATCACCTCAAGTGTTCCACACATACGAGGGAGAAAGAACACTATGTGTCGTCACACATCGTGCTTCTCAAACACAGCTCGCATGTGTTTCAAATGTTCCAACTTAGTCTACGGAGCGGGTACAACTTATAGTACCGTCGTACTAAGAGTCACGCCAGCGCACTGATAAACTAAGTGGTCCATATCACTTGGCATTTGGTAGCTCGACATCCCCAATAATTTTGGAAAACTATTTTTGTTTAAATAAATAATTTTATTGTTTACATTTCCTAATTTGGAAAGGATCGTGTCAAATAAACTCAAAATGAAACAAAACAAAATATAATCTTAAAAGTCACGCTCATAGGTATAATATGAATGGTCTCACGGTCTTCTTAATCAAAGCGCGTTACTCTCTCGTCGACAAATTAACATAATCAAACAAGGGAACGTGGATACGCATCACACGAAAATGATAAATCATTTCTATATAGCAACTAAACATGCCCATAGAATAACCAATCATGTATATAAGCAAGTAGTTTTCGCATAGATCACATACATAAGCAGTTAACAATTAATTAAAAAGTAAGGTAAAAATCGAGTTTAAGAATACGTAAGTACCCCAATATCCCTCGCGGCTTGTTTACTTTGTTATTATCAAATTCAGCTATCCTAATCAATTTTAAAATTTTGAAAACGTGTTATCTTTCTTTTTCTTTTTTTATCTACTTAAGGAAATCGAAAAGTCTCATTAACCGGAGAACCGATGCTCTGATACCAGCTGAAACGACCCGGGATCTCGGTTCTGGGTTAAAGAGACAATCGATGACCAAGAGTAGAAATAAGTTTACGAATATTACAATTGGCTAATAAATACAACAGTCTTGAGAAGATAAGTTTATAAATGTAATGTGATTAAAATAAGCTATGTGATATACTATGTTATCTAATTTAAACTAAACGTTTCATCTCGATCCGCGTTCCCATCCCCACCTTGATTGATGACCTGCGGTTTTAAAATGGCAAAAGCCGACGCAGTTTTGCGGAAAATTATTAGTAAAAACTGAGTAAATACACATTACGACATGTAAAGCAACGAGTGGAACATAGGTATGAGTTGAAATAAATCAAGAGATTTGAAAGAATCATAAGTAATAGAGTTGGGAACAATATGGAACAATTATAATTAATCGCATAGCGTGAACTCTCAACTTTTAAAAAATTTATAAATCACGAGTATTCAAGATATTCTTAGCCGAGTAAAGTGTCAACAGTAAACAAGTCCATTTGAACTGATAACAATATTAATTCACAATTAGCAAATGCTTTTCAATTCATTTCATTAGATTAGGCAATCAAGAGCCACAAACAACACAATGGAGTAGTCAACTTTCTTTCAATTCCAATTCAACCGTTAAGTTCAGCTGAGGCATGTCCAGAGCCACCAGGAGGATCGATGTAGACAGAGGGATCACGAAGTAATCACTAAGGTGTAGGGTTTTGTTTCATGGATCGCGCAACGGAAGTATATTCAAACAAAAGCCATGCAAAACCCTCCAAGGATCACAAGTATAGATGCATAACGATAGTAAAGGTAAGAAATCATAAACACACCTTTGGGTTCTCCTTGATGACTTCAAACGCGAATAATGTCACGTTCTCTATAGTTGATCCACGCCTAGAGTTGATCCTAGATCTCCCAAACTCCTTGGTGCTAGCCCGGATTAGGAAGAGGATGAAGGAATCACGCAAAACGAGACAAAAGAGGGGCTTCGGCCCTCTTTTTGGCCGACGGGGTGAGGGCGGCGGCAAGGGGGTCGAGTTCGGCCTCCTTGTTGCTTGCTCTCTCTCCTTTGTTCTCTCCCACTCTTGTTATGTTCACTAATGAGCATAAGTTATATGGAAGGAAGGAAGGAGGGTCCTTTATATAGTCCAACAACTCCTTGTTAACTACCTAAAGGACTTATTCTAGTCCAACTAGAATTCAATTTAGTCCCTTCCTTGCAAATTAGTCCCTACTAAGTTTGCAAGGGTTTGCAAAGTGATCCTTCTAATTAATTAATCCAATTAATTAATTCCCAAATCTAGTTCAACTCTATATAGCGTGCGACCCCATAGGTTCTATCTAGTTGGTAGCAACTATTTGCTAATATGGAGCGGTTTCTAGCAAAACATCCATTCTAGCCAACTAATAGAATAGTCATCTTGACAACCTTTGTACAAGTAATTGTCTCATCCCTTTGCCTCCATATCCGGATTGGACACGAGACATACAAGTCACACTCGTATATCCAATCCATAGTTTCTCGATCCATGGGAATAGCCTTATTCGTGCAAATAACATCAATATCCTATATTGATTTATTTGAGTCTGGCCAGACATTCTATAAGCACTATCCCTCGAGTGGCCTAGGATACTTGCTCCCGTTATGTGGGAGGGGCAAATCCTCTCTACGTCCACTACGATCTCTAAGCTTGCTTCTCATTGTATCCAGTACACACCTTTATAACTACCCAGTCACGGTGTAGCGTTTAACGCTACCAAGATCACAATGATCCACAACTAGAATATCTAGTGACTTCAAGTCTAAGGATGACAATACCATTGCGCCACGAGAAGCGCTTGTGACTCAACATAACATGTATGTAGCCTTCTCGGAGATGGGTCAATCCAGTGCAACATTCCCTAATGCGCACCTATGTGTTGGATCGTGATATCTCCATATCAATCCAACCCCATACTAGTCTATAGATGATTGTCCCATTTAATCATTATACTTGACTAGGGATATTTAAGATAAACAACACAATTGTAAATCTAAGGACTTCATTATATTAAATATCCAATAAATGAATTTTCTAGCCATATACAAATTCATACTAAACTAGATTGCCTCTAGGGCATCTATTCCAACAGTCTCCCACTTGCACTAGAGCCAATCTGGCGCATCTCGCATGCCCATACTCCTAGTGTGCCCTTCATGCTTCCACTGCGTGAGAGGCTTCGTAAGCGGGTCTGACAGATTATCATCTGTAGGAATCTTGCATATCCGAACGTCTCCTCTATCGATAATATCTCGAATCAGATGAAACTTCCTGAGCACGTGCTTGGACTTCTGGTGCGATCTGGGTTCCTTCGATTGCGCGATCGCCCCAGTGTTGTCACAGAACAACTCCACTGGATCCGCAATGCTAGGGACCACACCAAGTTCAGAAACAAACTTTCTGATCCAAACAGCCTCCTTTGCTGCGCCATTTGCAGCAATGTACTCAGCCTCTGTTGTAGAATCAGCTACCGTCTCTTGCTTGGAACTCTTCCAGCTCACCGCTGCTCCATTCAGGCAAAACACATATCCCGACTGTGATCTAAAGTCATCTCTGTCGGTTCGGAAGCTTGCATCGGTGTAACCCTTTACACGCAACTCTTCCACACCGCCAAATATCAAGAAAGCATCCTTAGTTCTTCTCAAGTACTTCAGGATGTTTTTGACTGAAATCCAGTGACTCTCACCCGGATTGGATTGGTATCTGCTTGTCATACTCAAGGCATATGACACATCTGGTCTAGTACATAACATGGCGTACATGATAGATCCTATGGCCGAGGCATAGGGAATCCTACTCATGCGTTCCTTCTCAATCCCATTGGAAGGACAACCACTCTTCGAAAGAGTGATTCCATGTGACATGGGCAAGAATCCTTTCTTGGAATCTTGCATGTTGAACCGTTTCAACACCTTGTCAATATATGTACTTTGACTTAGGCCTAGCAACCTCTTAGATCTATCTCTATAGATCTTTATACCGAGTATATAGGCTGCTTCCCCTAAGTCCTTCATTGAGAAACACTTTCCTAGCCAATCTTTCACAGATTGCAGCATGGGAATGTCGTTTCCAATGAGTAGTATGTCATCCACATACAAGACCAGAAAAGCTACAGAGCTCCCACTAACCTTCTTGTAGACACAAGACTCATCTTCGTTTCTGATGAAGTCAAACTCTTTGACCACTTCATCAAAACGTCGATTCCAACTCCTAGAAGCTTGCTTCAATCCATATATGGATCGTTGCAGCTTACAGACTTTGTTGGCTTGCTTTGGATCCTCAAAATCCTCTGGCTGTATCATATACACGTCCTCGAGGAGATTCCCACAAAGGAATGCTGTTTTGACATCCATCTGCCAAATCTCATAGTCGTAGTATGCTGCAATTGCAAGTAGGATTCGGATGGATTTGGTCATAGCGACTGGTGAAAAGGTTTCATCATAGTCAATACCATGAATCTGTCTGAATCCTTTAGCCACCAATCGGCCCTTATAGGTAATCACATTACCATCCATGTCGATCTTCTTCTTGAAGACCCACTTGCACCCTATGGGCCGCGCCCCATCAGATGGTTCCACCAAAGTCCATACTTTGTTGGTATACATGGATTCCATCTCGGATCTCATGGCTTCCAGCCACTTTTGAGAGTCTGGGCCACTCATGGCCTCCTCATAGGTAGTAGGCTCATCATCTATGAGCATCGTGTCACCGGAATCTGTTACGAGAAGTCCATACCTCTCAGGTTCCTGGCACACTCTACTAGATCTACGAAGCTCTTGTGTTACCTGAACAGGCGGTTCCACAACTGCTTGTGATTCCTGTTCATGTTCCATAATCGGTTCAGCGATTTGTGGTTCTTGACCTTCTTCAAGTTCTACATTCCTCCCACTTGCTTCTTTAGAGACAAATTCTCTTTCTAGAAACACGCCGGTCCGAGCAACAAACACTTTGTTCTCGGTTGGATTGTAGAAGTAGTATCCCTTAGTTTCCTTAGGGTACCCCACAAATTTACACTTATCCGATTTTGGCCCTAGCTTGTCTGATTGTAAACGTTTTACATAGACGTCGCAGCCCCAAATCCTCATAAACGACAGTGTGGGACGCCTCCCACTCCATATCTCATATGGTGTCTTCATGACTGATTTAGATGGAACTCGGTTAATGGTGAAAGCTGCACTTAATAGAGCGTAGCCCCAAAATGACAATGGAAGATCGGTTTGACACATCATAGACCGAACCATATCCAATAGGGTTCGATTCCTCCTCTCGGACACGCCATTCCATTGTGGCGTTCCGGGTGGAGTGAGCTGGGACACGATCCCACACTCTCTAAGATAGTCGTCAAACTCTTGGCTCAAGTATTCTCCTCCACGATCCGATCGTAGAGCCTTGATACTTTTGCCAAGTTGCTTCTCTACTTCATTTTTGAATTCTTTGAACACTTCAAAGGATTCGGATTTTGCCCTCATAAGGTACACAAATCCATATCTACTGTAATCATCAGTAAATGTAATGAAGTAGACATAACCACCCCTGGCAGGCGTGGCAAATGGTCCACACACATCGGTATGTATGAGTGCCAATTGCTCACTAGTCCTTTCACCTTTCTTATTGAAAGGGGATTTTGTCATTTTTCCCAATAAACAAGCCTCACATGTCTCATATGATTAAAAATCAAATGAGTCTAGTAATCCATCCTTATGGAGTCTAGATACACGTTTCTCATTTATGTGGCCTAAACGACAATGCCATAAGTAAGCAGGATTTAAATCATTTATTTTAATCCGCTTGATATTAATGTTGTAGACATGATTGCTTAGATCAAGGACATAAAGTCCATTAAATAATTGCGCACTAAAATAGTGAAGATTATTCAAATAAAAGGAAAAACAATTGTTCTTTATTGAAATAATAAAACCTTCCTTGTCCAAACAAGAAATAGATATAATGTTTCTGCTCATAGCAGGCACAAAATAGCAAATATTTAATTCTAAAACTAATCCTGAAGGCAGAGATAGCTTGCACACGCCTATGGCCAACGCAGCAACCTTTGCTCCATTCCCAACGCGCAGATCTACCTCCCCTTTAGCCAATCTTTTACTTCTCTTTAGATCCTACATATTTCGACAAATATGAGATCCACATCCAGTATCTAATACCCATGATGTAGAGACAGTTAAATTGACATCTACAACAAAAATACCTGGTGGTGGTGGAATCACTATTCCAAGCCTCTTGTCCTCCAGATATTTTGGGCAGTTCCTCCTCCAGTGTCCAGGCTGACTGCAGTAGTGACACTCACCTTTAGTCACGACCTTGGCAATGCCACCAACAGGCTTAAGGGCTGGTTCCTTGGACTTGGCAACTGACTTGCTTTTTCCCCTGGAGGAAGAGGCAAACCTTTTGCCCTTTCCTTTCTGTACCATCATTATGGCCTTGCCCTTACCCTTGTTGATGCTCTGTTCAGCCGTCCTCAACATGTTGAGCAAATCTGGCAGTGGTTTAACGATCTCGTTCATGTTATAGTTCATAATGAACTGTCCATAACTCTCGGGCAACGATTGCAACACGAGATCGGTTGCCAACTCTTGGCCGACCGGGAACCCAAGCCGGGCGAGATTCTCCAAGTACCCGATCATTCGGAGTACATGGGGTCCCACCGGGCTCCCTTCTGCCAGATGACATTTGAACAGTGCCTTTGAGACCTCATACCTCTCTACCCTCGCCTGCTCTTGGAAGAGCTGCTTTAGATGTTCGATCATATCGACTGCATTCATGTTCTCGTGTTGCTTCTGAAGCTCAGAGGTCATGGTGCAAAGCATAAGGCAGGCCGCATCATTAACGTCATCAACACGCTTCTGATACGCCTTTAAGGCAGCAGGTGTCTGGTTCTCTGGACCTTCTGGAACATGCTCCTCTATTGCGTACAGTTTCTTCTCTTGCTTGAGAACAATTCTCAAGTTTCTGTACCAATCAAGAAAGTTGGTTCCAGAGAGCTTGTCCTTCTCAAGGACAGATCGTAGGGAATGTTGTGAACTCGATGAGTTGTTTGCCATTTGGAATTCTACAAAAAGGTAAATACGCAAGTTTTAGTATTTGTGAATTTTTGACTATATTTAATAATGGCTAGTTTATTAAATACAGCTCCCACTATTTTTCTACGGATTAATAACCCTCAAGATATTAATGCGGAAAATATCCTTATATTTTATAGTGGGCCAAGATCCATATTTCATCTCCTTATGAGCTTGCTTTGGCAAGTCACCCATAATTTGACTACTTTAGGTAGGAACAATTCCAATTGCATCCCATATGCAACTCTTGGTTCAACCGGGCAAATAACTACTTATTTATCCATCCATATGGATAATCCCAATTGATTGCCTCTAGGTTTCTTAATCAAATTAATAGCCTAGTTGTGTTAAACCTCTTATCTAAACAATTGCACATTGTTACGTGCCATCGCATTCCATCATTATGAACCAAGTCGCCATGCTTTGGCACGCACGAGCTTGATAAGTAATGATGATAATGAGTGTTTAAATAACGAGAAGGCAAGAACACAATATTTAAAATTTGAGGGATTTTAAGTTCAATTCTTAATTGTTTTGTTGATCAATATCAACTAATCTATCTATTTGAGTTTGGGCACAACTCCAAATAATAGATTCGGGTTGTCTAATTATCTTATTATCCTAATTGCATGCATCATCCATACACCAACCACACAAATAATAAGACAATAAATAAACAACCACAAAACAGAAATTAAATGTGATGTGGATATGGCCTTTACTAGACTAAGATAATTCCAAGCCAATGGAATTATCTATGAACCCTAAACAAACACATCTCCATGCGTCTTGATCTTTTGGTCCATCCTTCATAGTCATGTGGAATGCTTCATGCTCCATGCTCCATCTTTTGTGGCTTCTTTGGCTTTGGGCTTCTTTTCTCCAATCTTGGCTAACAATCTACTTTATCTAGCACTAACTAACATCTATACTAAATAAAATAAATCTCACAAGTTGAGGAAAAAAATGGCACGCAGGCCATAAAACCCTAATTAATTATTACAATTAATTGATCAGCTCGCAGGCCGTAAAACCAAACCACAAAATTAAACATCCACATCAAACCACATCCTAAGGCCATATCCAATCACCATGCGATTTTCACATAAACAGTTAAAATCCAATTTTAACGCGCTTGGTCAATTTTAATAGATTTTAGGATTTCAGGGGTTAAAACGGTCCATGGGCCCAACAATCCAATTGTCCGGGCCCATTAAAGTGAACCACAAGGCCCTAGGACCGGCCCGGCCCAAAAACCCGCAAGCTAGGCCCGCGGGTTAGGGCCGCCCGGCCCCTTAGGGCTCCCAAGCTTGGGCGGAAAGCAAGGGGGCGGTCCCTAGGGGGGCCGAACCCTTCTATGGGAGTTGTTTCCAAAACAACTCCCTTGCTTGGTGCCCAAGTTTGGTTGTTTCCTTGTTTTGGGAGAACTCCTTCTTCCCCAAGGATGCCCAAACCCTAGATCTATGATCCTAAAATTTCTCAAACTCACCAATTTATGCATCCAATGCAAAAATTGGGTCTTGTTATGATTAATTGTTGACAAATTGCATCCCATGCTTGATTTGTCTTATTTTACGCGATAAACAACAAATTAAGGTGTAAAACAACAAGAATGTAACACATAAACTACGTTTATGCTCTATGACCTGTGGCTCTGATACCACTGTAGGGTTTTGTTTCATGGATCGCGCAACGGAAGCATATTCAAACAAAAGCCATGCAAAACCCTCCAAGGATCACAAGTATAGATGCATAACGATAGTAAAGGTAAGAAATCATAAACGCACCTTTGGGTTCTCCTTGATGACTTCAAACGCGAATAATGTCACGTTCTCTATAGAGTATCCACGCCTAGAGTTGATCCTAGATCTCCCAAACTCCTTGGTGCTAGCCCGAATTAGGAAGAGGATGAAGGAATCACGCAAAACGAGACAAACGAGGGGCTTCGGCCCTCTTTTTGGCCGACGGGGTGAGGGCGGCGGCAAGGGGGTCGGGTTCGGCCTCCTTGTTGCTTGCTCTCTCTCCTTTGTTCTCTCCCACTCTTGTTATGTTCACTAATGAGCATAAGTTATATGGAAGGAAGGAAGGAGGGTCCTTTATATAGTCCAACAACTCCTTGTTAACTACCTAAAGGACTTATTCTAGTCCAACTAGAATTCAATTTAGTCCCTTCCTTGCAAATTAGTCCCTACTAAGTTTGCAAGGGTTTGCAAAGTGATCCTTCTAATTAATTAATCCAATTAATTAATTCCCAAATCTAGTTCAACTCTATATAGCGTGTGACCCCATAGGTTCTATCTAGTTGGTAGCAACTATTTGCTAATATGGAGCGGTTTCTAGCAAAACATCCATTCTAGCAAACTAATAGAATAGTCATCTTGACAACCTTTGTACAAGTAATTGTCTCATCCCTTTGCCTCCATATCCGGATTGGACACGAGACATACAAGTCACACTCGTATATCCAATCCATAGTTTCTCGATCCATGGTAATAGCCTTATTCGTGCAAATAACATCAATATCCTATATTGATTTATTTGAGTCTGGCCAGACATTCTATAAGCACTATCCCTCGAGTGGCCTAGGATACTTTCTCCCGTTATGTGGGAGGGGCAAATCCTCTCTACGTCCACTACGATCTCTAAGCTTGCTTCTCATTGTATCCAGTACACGCCTTTATAACTACCCAGTTACGGTGTAGCGTTTAACGCTACCAAGATCACAATGATCCACAACTAGAATATCTAGTGACTTCAAGTCTAAGGATGACAATACCATTGCACCGCGAGAAGCGCTTGTGACTCAACATAACATGTATGTAGCCTTCTCGGTGATGGGTCAATCCAGTGCAACATTCCCTAATGCGCACCTATGTGTTGGATCGTGATATCTCCATATCAATCCAACCCCATACTAGTCTATAGATGATTGTCCCATTTAATCATTATACTTGACTAGGGATATTTAAGATAAAAAACACAATTGTAAATCTAAGGACTTCATTATATTAAATATCCAATAAATAATAAATGAATTTTCTAGCCATATACAAATTCATACTAAACTAGATTGCCTCTAGGGCATCTATTCCAACGTAAGGGTTCCTTCTAGGGTCTATGAAACCCTATTTCACCCGAGCGTTAAGGGAGCCAATTCGTCAACCCCGCTCATAACATTAGCTAAAAGGCCTTAAGTGTCGACACCCCTATACCGTAGTGAACCTTACAAGTATAAGTAGCACTCTATAGCTCTATAAACCCATTGGCCTCAATATCTTGATACATTTTGGCTCATCAGGGGCAGATTTGTGAACATTAACGTTCTATCCAATAATAAGAAGCATTGCTTCAATGGTCTTAGCCATAAGAAAATGGACGATCGCTTGACGCCTCCCATTAATAACAGTACTCTGTACATCGTCCTAAGTCTATTAGAGGTATTTTATTTATTCTCTTTCACATAACCAGAATCAGAATATCAACATTTCACAAGTAATTTCCGAGAGTTCTCAAAAGGAGATGAATAAAATAGTTTAATAACATTCGAGTGGAAAACATGCATTCTCATACCTTTTCATATAACAAGCATTCATTTGAAACATCACACACATGCGCACATTTGATAAGAAAAGGTCGTACATATGTACTTACCTCTGAGCCATGAAGGCGCAAAGCAACGCTAGCACTCCTACAACGCTCGTCTCCGAGTATCACAGTAAATGCAGCAACACGAATACGTACGTCTACTTCGAACGATCGTTAATAACCGCTGGATAAACAAGTAAAGTATACAACCTATTAGCATATATCCCCTATATGAGGTTTTATGCAAGAATGCAAAGAAATTGGGGGTCATGTAAGCTAACTTGACCAAAATGCCCCTAATACTCCAAAACTCTCTAGTACAGTCCCTGACTGTGCCTGAAACCCAAATTACATTCATACTGGCCCAACAACATGCAAGAATGACTCTTAACTCTCCCATATGAGCTTAGCATTGAAATCTACAACTTTTCGTAAATTACACTTAGGCCCCTAAAGTTTACTAACCCCCACCATTGATTTGATAACTCCCGAGTCAAATACTTATTTCTTGAGACTTCAAATATCCTTCTAAGTCATTTTGTTGGTCTCAAAACATTAACCTAGTCTCAAGTAGTTCAAGTGTGAAGTTTTAATAAAATGTACATAGGCCCCCGAAGTTTAGTAAAACTGCAAAAAGACCCCAACATTTGACTTGGTCAACCGTAGCCCAGAATTACATATAAGTACTCCAAATAAGCATACAAGACATGCTCACAAAATCCAAGTTACTTAACTAATCTCAATTCAAAGTTTAAGTGAAATTACTATTTTGCCCCTCCAATACAGTTCAGTCAAACTAGGGTTTTCGAAAAGTCAAACTTGGTCAAACTTGATATTTAGACTCAGAATATGAATACGAACAAGTTTCATGAAGAACGCTAAGGCCAGCAAATGGTCAAGAAAGAATATCAAAGATAGCGAAAAGTCGTTTCAGGTAGTCAACTTTGCGACTGATTTCTGATCAATTGAGAAAGAGATTTAATAAACTGGAAATAGGGTTTTGAAGATGACAGTTCAAGGATTCCAGAACATATTTGAACTCCCAGAAACATTAAGTATTCAAAGAGATATCGCTACTCAAAGTTGGACGAAAATTCCGATTCAATACTTAGAAAAATTCAATAGTGCTTCATGAGTTCAAACTAGCAACTCTAGGCTCGTTTTATGAGAAATCCATTATAAATTTGAAGATGACCCAGAGACGATGAAATGAAGTATTATATACCAACTACACATGGAGAAAGAAACACAAGATTTCATGAAGAACTGAGAGAGTTATGATTGTTTGAAATTGGTTGTTCCAATAAAAAATCCAACGCAGAATTTTTTTCAAATCTAGACAAATTCAGGAACAAAAATGCAGCGACTTCAACTCAATTTTTAGTTTTGTTAGAGACCGAATTTGACAAAAGTTAAAACATGAAAGTTGTAACCAATCACCTGAGGATTCCAGAAAGATAAAGATCACTCAAAACGGATCACAAACGAAGGAGATACACACATTTGAACAGGGCAGGTTTATGTTCCAAAAAAAGCGAAAAAAATGGATGAAACAAGGAATCAAATCGATCCTAACCACATTCTGGGCAGATTAGAGGTTTTCTAAATAGGTTATTCGTGGCCTAAGGATCATTTTGGTGCAATAACCAACAAAAATGAACAAGAAATGAGAGCTTACCCACAAGCCGGTGGCTATGGAGGTTTCTCTGCGGCGGGGTTCAGCATGCATGGCGGCCGGAGCAAAAATCGTCGAATTGGGGGTCTTGTTTGTACTTCCCGAACTCTCATTGATATCAGGAGCAAGAATATGTGGGTTAATTTCGATGGATTGCAACGAGGAGGGAGAATTGATTGGGACATTTTGATCCATGAGTTGAGGGCTACTACCAGCAGTAGCAGATCTTGAAGAGAGGAGGTAGTGATGGCGATGCATCTTGGTGGTAGTGGTGGTTTCATGGTGGGGTTGTGGTGGAGGGGAAGATGAAGAAGATGATGAAGTCTCTCTCTCTCTCTCTCTCTCTCTCTCTCTCTCTCTCTCTCTCTTCTCTCTCTCAGCAGGTTTTGAAGTGGGTGGGTTGAGCTTCCACCTAGCTCTTAGGTGTCAAAATGATGCTTCCAAGTGGCACTCATGCATAGGGGTGAAAGTGTAGTTTTTCCAAACTTTGGGTATAAACTAGAATTAGAGCTTCTACTTACTTTCAGAGAATTGCACAACCACCCAAAATATTTCTAGTGCCTCAAAATCATTCTAACAAATTCCAAATATTGCTAACACTCCGAAATTCAAACTTTAAAGCCGTGACAAACTATTTACAAATTCGCCCCCAAAGTGTTGATATTGCACTAAGAATTTTCTCGGGAATCAGGGGTGTTACAATCCTTCTCATGGAGGACTTCTTTGTTTCTTTGGTCACACCACCTAGTTGGGAGATTTGAATCACCATTCCAACAGGTTGAATACGCAGTTATGTTTTGGGGGTTTTAAATTCGAGATTGCAGAGGAGGACACCGTTGGAGGTTTCTTTAATATAGACTGTCTGGCCGATGAAACTTAAAGATGCGTTCAAGGCACCCCGCTCGCCTTTTGCGAGCCCTTTCCCTTTATGTGAAGTTGGCAAGAGACGAGGTGTTGGTGTTCCATATATTTCAAGGAAATTGGAGACGCAGGAATGAGGCTGCAAAAATAGTTCTAGAAGTATGAGGGTCTTCTGTCTTTTGCTTTCAAACAACTGCAATACACATAAATAAAAAAAAGTTACATAACATTCAGTGGTGACCGAGACCGAAATTTGAAACTATTATGGAATAAAAAAAAATGAAATATTGGTACAGTGAGAGTATTACCGTTCTGGCATTATAATATTATTATGAATACTGGTCGAGTTCTGAGAAATTCTGGGACAAGTCAATGTGTTCTCTCCAAAGTTGGCCCTAGGCTTTTTGGGGTCTGTGGCGAAATTCATATGGGGGCCTATACTAGAATTTAAAAGTGCTCTATTAAAAAGAAAGTTTATCTATCACTAAACTACTACATCGTGAGCTAAAGTTAATCGACGTAAAATAATATGTAACTCACTTGTATCACAAGATGATTTTTATCATACTTTTATTTTTGCAAACGATGATTTGTATTGTATTGATTTCATAAATATGTGCTGTAACATTTGTTTATAATTATTAACTAGTTGTAATTATAGCATTTACCTATAAGTAAATTTAAAAAGGGGCCTCCCGAGATGTTCCATAGCTGTCGATTCCAGTACGCAGGGCGTACCACAAATTAGGTAGCCCACCTTCACGCCAAGTATGGGCTTACAATACAGGACCAAGATGCATGGTTGTAATCGAAGCCTAATTGGGCATCTAAAGCTATAAAAATTGATGTAATGAGCCTCACACGCCCACTTCTTACTTAATAAAAAATCAAGTATTCTTCCAAAAAAAACGAGACATATGAGTACATAGTACGTTTTCTTTAGATTCATAATAGTTCGTAATCAGTACCCTTTTTGAAGCATTGTAGACAAACGGTCTGAAATATTTTAGGAAAAATACATATTACTATAAGTAGGTGTAAATGAGCCAACAACAGCCGAGCTTATGTATGTTCAAAGCTTGGCCCTTCTTTAATTAAACTTTAGCCTGGCTACACCTTATATATAATTCAAAATATTTACAAGTTCTGAGTTATATGAAATCATATATTATTCCTCAAATTCCTCAACTTGAAATGAGGCATTGTAGGATTAATTAGGCTCGAGATGAGGGGTTAAGCGAGCTAGAGTTCCTACAAGGTAGCTCATGACGCACTCTAAATCTTTTCTTTGATTAAGGCTATCCGTTTATCATGGATACCGATAGGATAAGAAAATGAAAGGAAAATGTGACTCACCAAACATTCATTTACTTAAAAATTTCTACATAGAATTCTAGACTATCTACACGTTTAAACTAGTAAAATTAAAAAATGTTAACACCTTGTTTTACTTTGTCTCAAAAGAAAATAAAATTACACATTTCAAGAATTATTAGATATTTACACTCTGATCGTTTCCTTTTTCCTAATGATATTCGCTTTTTTAAGCGGAGCATATAGGAATTTGGATACAATTCAAAAGGAAAGAACACAGGTAACATATGTTGATGTTGGATGTTTATCTATGAGATGGTACATGAGAATGATTCAACAACCGAACTGTTTAGTATTATATCTATATACTATTGATGCTTTGTGCGTACACAAAGATTTATGTGTTTTATTTTTAACCACTTGGTTATGTTAGGATTTTAATACGCGAGAAAGCAAGAGAAAGTAAAATACACAAGATCAAGAACACAAGCGATTTAATATTGTTCACTAGTTGTGAGACTATCGACATCCACAGCCAAATCAAACCAATTTATTGATGAGAGAAATCGATTACAATGCACGCCATATCCACAACGACCATGGCGGCCACCCAAAACAACACACACGCACCCAAGAGCACTAAACCGTGTCTCACACACACCAACAAAGGCTAATAATTCCAACAGTGTGTATTGCTACTCTTAACACCCAACATTACCTTTATATATAGGCATGTACATAGATGCAGTGACTTGATGCCAAAGCAAAACAAAAAAGACTACGAAAGTTTCCAAAACCAACTAGGAACTTTCCACCAACTTTCTCATTGCCCAATCAATGTTTACAAAACAACCACTTTGCTTCCTTTCTCCAACAAGCAGCCGCCCCAAATTCAAACAAGAGAATGGGAAGTTTATTCCCTACTTCTCACCAACACCCAAGCCATGCTATGTCTGAATCAACCAACATAAAATCCCAACAAACCTCCCCCTTGATTCAAACCCCATAGCTACCGAACCAATTCTTCTCATCAATCCAACAAATACAATGCGAGTGTATTCTCAATTTGCGGAATTGAACACACTCCCAATGCGTACCAACAAACGCCTCTTCAATCCACCATGACTAATGCATACCCCAAGGTCACGCCAATGACACTTTGTGTCAAAGTTCCTATCAAACGATGCCAAGCCAATTTGCGCCGCCATCCGCACCGATGCGCACGAAACGAATAACTGATGCGCGTCAATCCAAGATCCAATTGCGCCACCAACCGATTCGTGCACAATAACACACTCCTAATCTGTGTGCCCAATAACACGCGCCCATGCTCCATGCCTGAAGCCCGAACCGCCCCCAAGGGCCCTAGAGAGTTTCATCGTCCTCGAGCGTCCCTCCTCCTCCCCCTGAAGCGATATCTACATGCGAGCAATTAGGAATCTCTGTCAAAATGCTATTTGATTCGATTCGCCTCTACCTAGACTTGAATCCTCCTAGCTGCCAAATCCAGATATAGATCCAAATCACTCGTCGGGTTGAGCACACCACATCGATCGACGCATGCGGAAACCGAAAGCGCGCTAGATGTACTAAAACTAGATCCACCATTCCGATGCTCCACAACAAGAGCCCAATAGCTCCCCTCACAAGGAACCCGATAGCCTCTCAACAAAGGCTTGGTATGCTTGCACCCACTATTTCAGAGGCCAACCAGCGGAAACCCAATCTTCCCTTCAAACCCGACAGATCTTGATCACGAACAAGTACCAGTACTTCTCTTGAATCTCAATAAACCTGGCTCTGATACAACTTGTTGGGATTTCAATACGCGAGAAAGCAAGATAAAGCAAAAAACACAAGTTCAAGAACACAAGTGATTTAACTTGGTTCACTAGTTTTGAGACTATCTACATCCACGGCCAAACCAAACCAATTTATTGATGAGAGAAACCTGATTACAATGCACGACGTGGCCACAGCGACCACGACGGCAACCCAAAACAACACACACGCACCCAAGAGCACTCAATTAGGTCTCACACACACTAACAAAGTCTCACAATTCCAACCGTGTGTATTGCTACTCTTAACACCCACCATTGCCTTTATATATAGGCATGTACATAGAGGCGGTGACTTGATGCCAAAGCAAAACAAAACGTCTAAGAAAGTTTCCAAAACCAACTAGGAAACTTTCCACCAACTTTCTCATTGCCCAAGCAATGTTTCCTAAACAACAACTTTGCTTCCTTTGTCCAACAAGCAGCCACCCCAAATTCAAACAAGAGAATGGGAAGTTTATTCCCTACTTCTCACCAACACCCAAGCCATGCTATGTCTAAATCAACCAAAACAAAACCCCAACAAACCTCCCCCTTGATTCAAACCCCGTAGCTACCGAACCAATTCTTCTCATCAATCCATCAAATCCAATGCGAGTGTATTCTCAATTTGCGGAATTGAACACACTCCCAACGCGTCCCAACAAATTCCTCTTCAATGCACCATGACTAATGAATACCCCAAGGTCGCACCAATGACACTTCGCGTCAAAGTGCCTATCAAGCGATGCCAAGCCAATTTGCGCCGCCATCTGCACCGATGCGCACGTAACCAATAACTGATGCGCGTCAATCCACGATCCAATTGCTCCACCAACCGATCGTGCACAATAACACACTCCTAATCTATGTGCCCAATAACACGCGCCCATTCTCCATGCCTGGAGCCCGAACCGCCCCCAAGGGGCCTAGAGAGTTTCATCATCCTCGAGCGTCCCTCCTCCTCTCCCCTGAAGTGAGATCTGCATGCGAACGATTCTTAGGACTCTCTCTCAAAACACTATTTGATTCGAGTCGCCTCCACCTAGACTTGAATCCTCCTAGCTGCCAAATCCAGATATAGATCCAAATTACTCGTCGGGTTGAGCACGCCACATCGATCGACGCATGCCGGAACCAAAAGCGTGCCAAATGTACTTAAACCAGATCCACCATTCCGATGCTCCACAACAAGTTCCCGATAGCTCACCCAACTGTTGGAATAGATGCCCTAGAAGCAGTCTAGTTTAGTATGAATTTGTATATGGCTAGAAAATTCATTTATTATTTATTGGATATTTAATATAATTAAGTCCTTAGATTTACAATTGTGTTGTTTATCTTAAATATCCCTAGTCAAGTATAATGATTAAATGGGACAATCATCTATAGACTAGTATGGGGTTGGATTGATATGGAGATATCACGATCCAACACATAGGTGCGCATTAGGGAATGTTGCACTGGATTGACCCATCTCCGAGAAGGCTACATACATGTTATGTTGAGTCACAAGCGCTTCTCGCGGTGCAATGGTATTGTCATCCTTAGACTTGAAGTCACTAGATATTCTAGTTGTGGATCATTGTGATCTTGGTAGCGTTAAACGCTACACCGTAACTGGGTAGTTATAAAGGCGAGTACTGGATACAATGAGAAGCAAGCTTAGAGATCGTAGTGGACGTAGAGAGGATTTGCCCCTCCCACATAACGGGAGCAAGTATCCTAGGCCACTCGAGGGATAGTGCTTATAGAATGTCTGGCCAGACTCAAATAAATCAATATAGGATATTGATGTTATTTGCACGAATAAGGCTATTCCCATGGATCGAGAAACTATGGATTGGATATACGAGTGTGACTTGTATGTCTCGTGTCCAATCCGGATATGGAGGCAAAGGGATGAGACAATTACTTGTACAAAGGTTGTCAAGATGACTATTCTATTAGTTGGCTAGAATGGATGTTTTGCTAGAAACCGCTCCATATTAGCAAATAGTTGCTACCAACTAGATAGAACCTATGGGGTCACACGCTATATAGAGTTGAACTAGATTTGGGAATTAATTAATTGGATTAATTAATTAGAAGGATCACTTTGCAAACCCTTGCAAACTTAGTAGGGACTAATTTGCAAGGAAGGGCTAAATTGAATTCTAGTTGGACTAGAATAAGTCCTTTAGGTAGTTAACAAGGAGTTGTTGGACTATATAAAGGACCCTCCTTCCTTCCTTCCATAAAAAAAATAACTTATGCTCATTAGTGAACATAACAAGAGTGGGAGAGAACAAAGGAGAGAGAGCAAGCAACAAGGAGGCCGAAGCCCCTCTTTTGTCTCGTTTTGCGTGATTCCTTCATCCTCTTCCTAATCCGGGCTAGCACCAAGGAGTTTGGGAGATCTAGGATCAACTCTAGGCGTGGATCAACTATAGAGAACGTGACATTATTCGCGTTTGAAGTCATCAAGGAGAACCCAAAGGTGTGTTTATGATTTCTTACCTTTACTATCGTTATGCATCTATACTTGTGATCCTTGGAGGGTTTTGCATGGCTTTTGTTTGAATATGCTTCCGTTGCGCGATCCATGAAACAAAACCCTACAGTGGTATCAGAGCCACAGGTCATAGAGCATAAACGTAGTTTATGTGTTACATTCTTGTTGTTTTACACCTTAATTTGTTGTTTATCGCGTAAAACAAGACAAATCAAGCATGGGATGCAATTTGTCAACAATTAATCATAACAAGACCCAATTTTTGCATTGGATGCATAAATTGGTGAGTTTGAGAAATTTTAGGATCATAGATCTAGGGTTTGGGCATCCTTGGGGAAGAACTAGTTCTCCCAAAACAAGGAAAACAACCAAACTTGGGCACCAAGCAAGGGAGTTATTTTGGAAACAACTCCCATAGAAGGTTTCGGCCCCCCTAGGGACCGCCCCATTGCTTGCCTCCCAAGCTTGGGAGCCCTAAAGGGCCGGGCGGCCCTAACCCGCAGGCCTAGCTTGCGGGTTTTTGGGCCGGGCCGGTCCTAAGGCCTTGTGGTTCACTTTAATGGGCCCGGGCAATTGGATTGTTGGGCCCATGGACCGTTTTAACCCTAGAAATCCTAATATCAATTAAAATTGACCAAGCGCGTTAAAATTGGATTTTAACTGTTTATGTGCAAATCGCATGGTGATTGGATATGGCCTTAGGATGTGGTTTGATGTGGATGTTTAATTTTGTGGTTTGGTTTTACGGCCTGCGAGCTGATCAATTAATTGTAATAATTAATTAGGGTTTTATGGCCTGCGTGCCATTTTTTTCCTCAACTTGTGAGATTTATTTTATTTAGTATAGATGTTAGTTAGTGCTAGATAAAGTAGATTGTTAGCCAAGATTGGAGAAAAGAAGCCCAAAGCCAAAGAAGCCACTAAAGATGGAGCATGGAGCATGGAGCATTCCACATGACTATGAAGGATGGACCAAAAGATCAAGACGCATGGAGATGTGTTTGTTTAGGGTTCATAGATAATTCCATTGGCTTGGAATTATCTTAGTCTAGTAAAGGCCATATCCACATCACGTTTAATTTCTGTTTTGTGGTTGTTTATTTATTGTCTTATTATTTGTGTGGTTGGTGTATGGATGATGCATGCAATTAGGATAATACGATAATTAGACAACCCGGATCTATTATTTGGAGTTGTGCCCAAACTCAAATAGATAGATTAGTTGATATTGATCAACAAAACAATTAAGAATTGAACTTAAAATCCCTCAAATTTTAAATATTGTGTTCTTGCCTTCTCGTTATTTAAACACTCATTATCATCATTACTTATCAAGCTCGTGCGTGCCAAAGCATGGCGACTTGGTTCATAATGATGGAATTGATAAGGACAAGCTCTCTGGAACCAACTTTCTTGATTGGTACAGAAACTTGAGAATTGTTCTCAAGCAAGAGAAGAAACTGTACGCAATAGAGGAGCATGTTCCAGAAGGTCCAGAGAACCAGACACCTGCTGCCTTAAAGGCGTATCAGAAGCGTGTTGATGACGCTAATGATGCGGCCTGCCTTATGCTTTGCACCATGACCTCTGAACTTCAGAAGCAACACGAGAACATGAATGCAGTCGATATGATCGAACATCTAAAGCAGCTCTTCCAAGAGCAGGCGAGGGTAGAGTGGTATGAGGTCTCAAAGGCACTGTTCAAATGTCATCTGGCAGAAGGGAGCCCGGTGGGACCCCATGTACTCCGAATGATCGGGTACTTGGAGAATCTCGCCCGGCTTGGGTTCCCGGTCGGCCAAGAGTTGGAAACCGATCTCGTGTTGCAATCGTTGCCCGAGAGTTATGGACAGTTCATTATGAACTATAACATGAACGAGATCGTTAAACCACTGCCAGATTTGCTCAACATGTTGAGGACGGCTGAACAGAGCATCAACAAGGGTAAGGGCAAGGCCATAATGATGGTACAGAAAGGAAAGGGCAAAAGGTTTGCCTCTTCCTCCAAGGGCAAAAGCAAGTCAGTTGCCAAGTCCAAGGAACCAGCCCTTAAGCCTGTTGGTGGCATTGCCAAGGTCGTGACTAAAGGTGAGTGTCACTACTGCAGTCAGCCTGGACACTGGAGGAGGAACTGCCCAAAATATCTGGAGGACAAGAGGCTTGGAATAGTGATTCCACCACCACCAGGTATTTTTGTTGTAGATGTCAATTTAACTGACTCTACATCATGGGTATTAGATACTGGATGTAGATCTCATATTTGTCGAAATATGCAGGATCTAAAGAGAAGTAAAAGATTGGCTAAAGGGGAGGTAGATCTGCGCGTTGGGAATGGAGCAAAGGTTGCTGCGTTGGCCATAGGCGTGTGCGAGCTATCTCTGCCTTCAGGATTAGTTTTAGAATTAAATAATTGCTATTTTGTGCCTGCTATGAGCAGAAACATTATATCTATTTCTTGTTTGGACGAGGAAGGTTTTATTATTTCAATAAAGAATAATTGTTGTTCCTTTTATTTGAATAATATTCACTATTTTAGTGCGCAATTATTTAATGGACTTTATGTCCTTGATCTAAGCAAAATCCTGTCTACAACATTAATACCAAGCGGATTAAAATAAATGATTTAAATCCTGCTTACTTATGGCATTTTCGTTTAGGCCACATAAATGAGAAAAGTGTATCTAGACTCCTTAAGGATGGATTACTAGACTCATTTGATTTTGAATCATATGAGACATGTGAGGCTTGTTTATTGGGAAAAATGACAAAGTCCCCTTTCAATAAGAAAGGTGAAAGGACTAGTGAGCAATTGGCACTCATACATACCGATGTGTGTGGACCATTTGCCACGCCTGCCAGGGGTGGTTATGTCTACTTCATTACATTTACTGATGATTACAGTAGATATGGATTTGTTTACCTTATGAGGGCAAAATCCGAATCCTTTGAAGTGTTCAAAGAATTCAAAAATGAAGTAGAGAAGCAACTTGGCAAAAGTATCAAGGCTCTACGATCGGATCGTGGAGGAGAATACTTGAGCCAAGAGTTTGACGACTATCTTAGAGAGTGTGGGATCGTGTCCCAGCTCACTCCACCCGGAACGCCACAATGGAATGGCGTGTCCGAGAGGAGGAATCGAACCCTATTGGATATGGTTCGGTCTATGATGTGTCAAACCGATCTTCCATTGTCATTTTGGGGCTACGCTCTATTAAGTGCAGCTTTCACCATTAACCGAGTTCCATCTAAATCAGTCATGAAGACACCATATGAGATATGGAGTGGGAGGCGTCCCACACTGTCGTTTATGAGGATTTGGGGCTGCGACGTCTATGTAAAACGTTTACAATCAGACAAGCTAGGGCCTAAATCGGATAAGTGTAAATTTGTGGGGTACCCTAAGGAAACTAAGGGATACTACTTCTACAATCCAACCGAGAACAAAGTGTTTGTTGCTCGGACCGGCGTGTTTCTAGAAAGAGAATTTGTCTCTAAAGAAGCAAGTGGGAGGAATGTAGAACTTGAAGAAGTTCAAGAACCACAAATCGCTGAACCGATTATGGAACATGAACAGGAATCACAAGCAATTGTGGAACCGCCTGTTCAGGTAACACAAGAGCTTCGTAGATCTAGTAGAGTGCGCCAGGAACCTGAGAGGTATGGACTTCTCGTAACAGATTCCTGTGACACGATGCTCATAGATGATGAGCCTACTACCTATGAGGAGGCCATGAGTGGCCCAGACTCTCAAAAGTGGCTGGAAGCCATGAGATCCGAGATGGAATCCATGTATACCAACAAAGTATGGACTTTGGTGGAACCACCTGATGGGGCGCGGCCCATAGGGTGCAAGTGGGTCTTCAAGAAGAAGATCGACATGGATGGTAATGTGATTACCTATAAGGGCCGATTGGTGGCTAAAGGATTCAGACAGATTCATGGTATTGACTATGATGAAACCTTTTCACCAGTCGCTATGACCAAATCCATCCGAATCCTACTTGCAATTGCAGCATACTACGACTATGAGATTTGGCAGATGGATGTCAAAACAGCATTCCTTTATGGGAATCTCCTCGAGGACGTGTATATGATACAGCCAGAGGGTTTTGAGGATCCAAAGCAAGCCAACAAAGTCTGTAAGCTGCAACGATCCATATATGGATTGAAGCAAGCTTCTAGGAGTTGGAATCGACATTTTGATGAAGTGGTCAAAGAGTTTGACTTCATCAGAAACGAAGATGAGTCTTGTGTCTACAAGAAGGTTAGTGGGAGCTCTGTAGCTTTTCTGGTCTTGTATGTGGATGACATACTACTCATTGGAAACGACATTCCCATGCTGCAATCTGTGAAAGATTGGCTAGGAAAGTGTTTCTCAATGAAGGACTTAGGGGAAGCAGCCTATATACTCGGTATAAAGATCTATAGAGATAGATCTAAGAGGTTGCTAGGCCTAAGTCAAAGTACATATATTGACAAGGTGTTGAAACGGTTCAACATGCAAGATTCCAAGAAGGGATTCTTGCCCATGTCACATGGAATCACTCTTTCGAAGAGTGGTTGTCCTTCCAATGGGATTGAGAAGGAACGCATGAGTAGGATTCCCTATGCCTCGGCCATAGGATCTATCATGTACGCCATGTTATGTACTAGACCAGATGTGTCATATGCCTTGAGTATGACAAGCAGATACCAATCCAATCCGGGTGAGAGTCACTGGATTGCAGTCAAAAACATACTGAAGTACTTGAGAAGAACTAAGGATGCTTTCTTGATATTTGGCGGTGTGGAAGAGTTGCGTGTAAAGGGTTACACCGATGCAAGCTTCCAGACCGACAGAGATGAATTTAGATCACAGTCGGGATATGTGTTTTGCCTGAATGGATCAGCGGTGAGCTGGAAGAGTTCCAAGCAAGAGACGGTAGCTGATTCTACAACAGAGGCTGAGTACATTGCTGCAAATGGCGCAGCAAAGGAGGCTGTTTGGATCAGAAAGTTTGTTTCTGAACTTGGTGTGGTCCCTAGCATTGCGGATCCAGTGGAGTTGTTCTGTTACAACACTGGGGCGATCGCGCAATCGAAGGAACCCAGATCGCACCAGAAGTCCAAGCACGTGCTCAGGAAGTTTCATCTGATTCGAGATATTATCGATAGAGGAGACGTTCGGATATGCAAGATTCCTACAGATGATAATCTGTCAGACCCGCTTACGAAGCCTCTCACGCAGTGGAAGCATGAAGGGCACACTAGGAGTATGGGCATGCGAGATGCGCCAGATTGGCTCTAGTGCAAGTGGGAGACTGTTGGAATAGATGCCCTAGAGGCAATCTAGTTTAGTATGAATTTGTATATGGCTAGAAAATTCATTTATTATTTATTGGATATTTAATATAATGAAGTCCTTAGATTTACAATTGTGTTGTTTATCTTAAATATCCCTAGTCAAGTATAATGATTAAATGGGACAATCATCTATAGACTAGTATGGGGTTGGATTGATATGGAGATATCACGATCCAACACATATGTGCGCATTAGGGAATGTTGCACTGGATTGACCCATCTCCGAGAAGGCTACATACATGTTATGTTGTCATCCTTAGACTTGAAGTCACTAGATATTCTAGTTGTGGATCATTGTGATCTTGGTAGCGTTAAACGCTACACCGTAACTGGGTAGTTATAAAGGCGTGTACTGGATACAATGAGAAGCAAGCTTAGAGATCGTAGTGGACGTAGAGAGGATTTGCCCCTCCCACATAACGGGAGCAAGTATCCTAGGCCACTCGAGGGATAGTGCTTATAGAATGTCTGGCCAGACTCAAATAAATCAATATAGGATATTGATGTTATTAGCACGAATAAGGCTATTCCCATGGATCGAGAAACTATGGATTGGATATACGAGTGTGACTTGTATGTCTCGTGTCCAATCCGGATATGGAGGCAAAGGGATGAGACAATTACTTGTACAAAGGTTGTCAAGATGACTATTCTATTAGTTGGCTAGAATGGATGTTTTGCTAGAAACCGCTCCATATTAGCAAATAGTTGCTACCAACTAGATAGAACCTATGGGGTCACACGCTATATAGAGTTGAACTAGATTTGAGAATTAATTAATTGGATTAATTAATTAGAAGGATCACTTTGCAAACCCTTGCAAACTTAGTAGGGACTAATTTGCAAGGAAGGGACTAAATTGAATTCTAGTTGGACTAGAATAAGTCATTTAGGTAGTTAACAAGGAGTTGTTGGACTATATAAAGGACCCTCCTTCCTTCCTTCCATAAAAAAAATAACTTATGCTCATTAGTGAACATAACAAGAGTGGGAGAGAACAAAGGAGAGAGAGCAAGCAACAAGGAGGCCGAACCCGACCCCCTTGCCGCCGCCCTCACCCCGTCGGCCAAAAAGAGGGCCGAAGCCCCTCTTTTGTCTCGTTTTGCGTGATTCCTTCATCCTCTTCCTAATCCGGGCTAGCACCAAGGAGTTTGGGAGATCTAGGATCAACTCTAGGCGTGGATCAACTATAGAGAACGTGACATTATTCGCGTTTGAAGTCATCATGGAGAACCCAAAGGTGTGTTTATGATTTCTTACCTTTACTATCGTTATGCATCTATACTTGTGATCCTTGGAGGGTTTTGCATGGATTTTGTTTGAATATGCTTCCGTTGCGCGATCCATGAAACAAAACCCTACACCAACAAGGAACCTGATAGCCTCTCAACCAAGGCTTCGGATGCTTGCACCCACTATTTCATAGGCCAACCAGCGGAAACCCAATCTTGCCTTCAAACCCGACAAATCTTGATCACGAACCAGTACCAGTACTTCTCTTGAATCTCAACGAACCTGGCTATGATACCACTTGTTAGGATTCCATTACGCGAGAAAGCAAGAAAAAGAAAAAAACACAAGTTCAAGAACACAAGTGATTTAACTTGGTTCACTAGTTTTGAGACTAGCTACATCCACGGCCAAACCAAACCAATTTATTGATGAGCGAAACCTGATTACAACGCACGATGTGGCCACAACGACCACCCAAAACAACAAACACGCACCCAAGACCACTCAATTTTGTCTCACACACACTAACAAAGGCTCACAATTCCAACCGTGTGTATTGCTACTCTTAACACCCAACACTGCCTTTATATATAGGCATGTACATAGAGGCGGTGACTTGATGCCAAAGAAAAACAAAACGTCTAAGAAAGTTTCCAAAACCAACTAGGAAACTTTCCACCAGCTTTCTCATTGCCGAAGCAATGTTTCCAAAACAACCACTTTGCTTCCTTTGTCCAACAAGCAGCCGCCCCAAATATAAACAAGAGAATGGGAAGTTTATTCCCTACTTCTCACACACCAACACCCAAGCCATGCTATGTTTGCATCAACCAAAACAAAATCCCAACATATTAAATAATAAACAACCTTAGGATTTTACAACATGTCCTCATCCTTTGGACATACTCTATCAACGTTTGTAACAATATTTCTATTTCTCCCACATATCATCTCTTCGATTGATTATTAGGCGGTGGCTTGATTCAAGGGTAGGGGGTTTAAGGTTATAAAGTAGACGACAAGGGATGGAGAGAGGAAGGTTGGGGAATATTGAAGAGTTGAGTTGATCTCAAGTTCTCTAATGCAAGGAAGCCATTCCTATGACCCTTAAGCCAATCGAGATTCTTGGTAATGAAGAGTTACACTATGTTTGGGACTAAACGATGCAAATTGACCCATATGTATTCAGAACACTTGGTAAGAAGAATGAAATATTAAGCTAAAATGTAAATTATGACACCTTAGCGGAGTAGTAGTGCCTAAAGACAAAACCGGTTGATAGGGTGGATTGACATGAGGATTGTTGTAGCTCTTAATTTTTTGTTTTGTGAGAATAACGAGTAGCTAAGGTGAAGACAATGGTTATATTGCATACTCTAACTCCTACTCTCAATCATTCATAATGTAGAACAAACATTCAAAATCAAAGTAATCAAAGTGAATAGTAGATTAACGTGGTATGCTTTTAGGGTTAGAAACATTCTATCCCTGCCGACAACTACAGTCCAATAATATTTGGGCTTGTAAATCGATCGGTCGAAGCAATGAAAGACAAGGGCAAGGAATCTCACCCGCAAATCCTATGCAAACCTCGAACAAAGGTAGAACATACAAAATTGACCGCACACAAAATCTCGCTAGGGATAGTTAGTTAAAAAAACGTTGAAACAAAAATAATCTCCGGTCGACAATTACTCGAAGAAGATTTACATATTCGGCCATCGTTGTCCAACCGTTTATGTGATAAAATTTGCACGAGCCCTCAACTGTGCTGCAAATACACGCGAGTCAGCTTAAAAGTCGAATCATCGGGACAAAGAAGACCCATACCGTAAGGAGTCGAGGCGATCACCACCAATGATATCCGATTATTATGATAAGGAAGTGAATGAGATCTTTAAGGAACGGACTGTTAGTCACAAGGGAGTGCTGAAGCATAAGGAGTACTTCGTCAAGTGGAAGGGCACGCCCGTGGAAGTAGGACTGTGGGAGAGCAAGGAGTCATTGTCGCAATTCAGGGTTAAGATAAAACAATTTGAAGCTGACGACGAGAAAAGGACGCCGCATCATGAGGTGGGGGAGAATGTCATGGGCCGCACAATTTTTTTTTATCTCTTGATTAATGTCCTTGGACTAGGCCATGACACTTAAGCCCACCGCGGACTGGGTTTGCGGGTTTTCTCAATAACTCTGACGGACCTAGCCCATTTTCACTGTACTATTTGTGGGCAAGTTGGGCCGGCCCATGTAATTACCATGAGTGCGCTAGTCTCTGGGCCTTGTACCATTTCATTTGTAATTCTATCACGATTACGTACAGTCAGCATACCAAGTGATGCATACCTCCACCTGAGTTTTTAAATGCACTCACCCTTGCTCAGGCGCAGTTCGCCATGATTCTAGTTGGTATGTCGGGGTTCAACCCATTAGGGCATCTCCAACCCATAATATTTCCCCCCTCCCCTCACCTCACCTCACGCACCCCCACCCCCCAAACTACTTCTCATCTCAAATCCATTCCTTTCTCTCATTCAACAAAATTAATTTTTAATATCGATTTATTAATTTAAAAATATTTTTGACGTTTTTTAACCGCATTTTTCAATTATTTAATAACTATAATTGTTAACCGTGTAAAAAATAAAATTTATTAAACTTTCAACAAAATTAAATAATGATGACTTATTGTAAATATATTTTTCAACAATCGTGAATACATTATTAATTTTTACAAAAAAGTACATAAAAGATTATAATGTATTATTCATAATAAAATACTTAATATAATTATAAAATATTACTAAGTGTAATTAACATTGTCAAATATTAAATTTTTAATCGCTCCACGTAGGGGGAGGGGATGTCGATAGGGAAATCCCCCCTAATCATCATCCCACACCCACGGTAAAATTTATCCCTATAGCACCCCCTCCCCTCATAGGGTTGGACATGAACCATATTTTTATACAGTTTTCCTCCTTCCCCTCCCCCTGCGCCCCCCCCATGGGGTTGGAGATGCCCTTAGGAATCTTGCTAATCGAGTTCCTTACGTCTTATGAGTTTACTCACCTTTTTATTCGCACGACACGATTAGCATTATAACTCCTAATTTCCAATTAATTCGGTGTCATGTCTCTCGTCTCTGACCATCAATCAAAATGAATTATGTTCATCATAAGCAAATAAAACTTCTTATGTCATAAAACAATTGTTTCAGTAGTAGAGAATTACAAAACTAACCCTTAATAGGTTAAAGGCACTCAAGATTTCTGATGTCGAAAATAGTTGTTTTGGTTTACATGCTCTTAACCAGGTCAAACGCACTAAGAACTGATTTTATTGTCGAAGACAGTTTTACAGGTAGGAGAAACATTTCTGAACTAGCCCTTAAACAAACAATGTACGAGCTTCTGGGTCTTACAGTCTAAATCTCCTTATTTGTAGTGTGATGTCGAGTTCACCATCTTATGACACACCTGTTTCTTTTCTTTTTCTTTTTTCTGTTTTTTGAGAAAATATCTTATAACCAGTCGTGAAATGATGTGGCGGTGCAAGAAGCTCATGTGTGAAAAATTATTGTGAAAAATCTGTTGTAAAGTTTAATTAAAAATATGTTTAATAAATGTTACGTAAAAGCTACAATATAATAATAGTATAGGGATTTAATCTTTGATAAAATTAATTATGAACCTGCCGTAGAGTAAAATAATAATAATAATAATAATAATAATAATAAAATATATGAAAGCATTAACTCCATGAAAAAATATAGTAGGACTTTTAAAGAGAGTGAAGACTAAAATCCGGTGTAATATCATTAATTAATGTAGGTTCGGAAAAATAATCACCCCCTCTCTTGAAAGCTGTTGTTACACATTAATAAACTGGCCGAAACATAAAGATTTTTTTTTTACCAAACGCACTAAAGACCGGGTATGTCGGAAAGCAAAAAAATTAGCCCTTAACCAAGTAAAACGTACTAAAAATTGCTTCTGATGTTAAAAAATGATTGTGCTTCTGATGTTAAAAAATGATTGTGTTGGTTTACGAGCCCTTAACCAGGTCAAACGCACTAAAAACTTCTTTTATTAGTCAAAAAGCAGCTGTACTCATATCAGAATAATTCTCAAACTAACTCTGGCACAGTAACTAACTCTGGCACAGTTCACCATCTTTCGATTTGCGACAGACATGCTCAACCTCAAACATCAAGAAGGTTCACCATCACCAAGCCCAACAATCAAAAGGAACGAAGTGACAACTAAAAATGAGAATACAAATAAAATATTGTTTATTAAGTAATTATGTTCTGAGAGTAGTTATGCCGACTAAATAACAGGAGGGCATTCGTACATGAAGTAATCCCACATAACCGATCCACAAATGTTCCAAGAATCAACGTTCAGATCATCGACTTCTCCGCTATGAATGTCATACCAAACTGGAGTATATTTCAGCGTGAGGAAAATCCGTCTAGAGTCGTACGGATGAACACCATGTACCCCGACGGAGTTAAATTCACCTCTGTCCGGGACCCACAGCAACCTCTTTGCAAACATCTCGGCTAGGCTCGCCCGGGCAACACAGAACCATTCGGTGGTGTCGTTCGTTTCCAGACGCCACAACTCGAAATTGGTGAGACTGTTCCTCGCGTAATAGATTTTCCCCTCGGATTTGGCCCACACATCTGATAAAGTCACGTAATATTGATCCCCACCACAAAACTCTGGTGCCTGAATCAACTCCAAGCTCTCCTTGGATGGATCATAAGCCACCACACGGGATCCATAACACCTCCAGTACATCACATTGTTAACAACCAAAGCCGGACAATTTGCCACGGCTAGATTAAAAGGTGAAGCACAAGCGAGCGACGATTCTCTCCATTCCCCAGTCTCCGAGGAAAAGGTTTCAATCACCAAAATTTTACTATCTTTTACGGTATCGCAGACGCCTGCTTGAACTACTGTGAAGTGAAGCCGATCCAAAGAAGGCTCGTTTCCTTGGCAGGAAAATGCCAGAGCCACGTGATCGTAGACTTTGTTTGGTTTTGGGAGGATTCTCCATTCTCTTGTGACGGGGTTGCATACGCAGTAATGTTTTGGGGGTTTTAATTCGAGGCTGCAGAGGAGGACACCGTTGGAGGTTGCTTTAATGTAGACTGTCTGGCCGATGAAACTTAAGGATGCGTCCAAGGTGCCTTCTGCGAGCCCTTTCCCTTCATCTGAAGTTGGCAAGAGACGAGGTGTTGGTGTTCCGTATATTTCAGGGAAATTAGAGACGCAGGAATGAGGCTGCAAAAATAGTCCTAGAAGTATGGGGGGTCTCCTGTCTTTCGCTTTCAAACAACTGCAAATCACATAAGAAAAATAAAACAAGTAACATTCAGTGGTGACTGAGATCGAAATTTGAAATAATTGTGGAATCAGAAAATTGTAATATGGGGACAATTGGAGTGTTATCGCACTGACAGTATAATATTATTATGAGTAACTGGTCGAGAGGAAGGATGGGGAATACTGAATTGTTGAGCCGATCTCAAGTTCTCTTATCAAAGGAAGCTGTTCATATCAACCTTAAGCCCATCGAGAGTCTTGCTTATCAGAGTGTCGCTATGTTTGGGACTGAACGATGTAAATCTACCTACAAGAATTCCGAACACTTGGGAAGAATGCAAATACTACGCTACCTGTACAATGTAATTTATGACACCTGCCGATGTTGTCTGCCTACAGAAGATACCTG
This sequence comes from Linanthus parryae, assembly GCA_023055425.1. Classification (NCBI taxonomy): domain Eukaryota; kingdom Viridiplantae; phylum Streptophyta; class Magnoliopsida; order Ericales; family Polemoniaceae; genus Linanthus; species Linanthus parryae. The sequence continues at coordinate 45,931,672 of JALGPY010000009.1, forward strand.
ATGATAGGGTGGATAGGATGGGCGATTTTTGTAGCTCTTAATTTTTTGTTTTGTGATAATAATGAGTAGCTAAGGTGAAGAGAATGGTTATACTGCATACTACAAACTCATCCTCCAAATCATGCATAATGTAGAAGAAAAATAAACCAATATTGTATCCAAGCAAACCAAAGATTCGAAATCAAAGTAATCAAAGCGAATAACTTCACAGCCAATCGAGTCATGATAATGTAAGGTTAAGTTGAGATAGATTTTAGGGTTAGAAATATTCTATCCAGGCCAACAACTTATATATAAATCGGTCGTTCGATCGATCGAAGCAATGAAAGATAAGGGCAAGGGAATCTCACCCGCAACTCCAATGGATCACTCGAGCAAAGGTAGAGCAGACAAAATTAATCGCACGCCAAAAATAGATCCTCGCTAGGAATCTGCAGTTAAAAAAACGTTGAAACAAAAATTATCTCCAGCCGACAATACTCGAAGAAGAAGAAGAAGTTTACCTTGACTCGGCGTATTTGGCCATCGTAGTCCAACCCGTTGATGTGATCACGATCCCCCAAATATGCTGCAATTACCCTAGTTTTATACTACTATCTTCTTCGATTGGGAGTAATTTTAGGGTAATGAAAAGACATTGGCGCCCCTTGTACTGTGCTTGTGTTCTTTTTCGGTGGATACATAGAACATAATCAAATCTAAACTACAAATCAAGTGTCACACGAACATCAAAGTCCTTACCGTTTGGACAAGAAAGTTATTTATTTTGTTTCTTTTTTAAGCGATAACTTTTTTCCTCAAGTGATCGTGGGTGGATGTGGCGGAATAATAGTTAGATTATATTCACAATATATTATTTTTGATGAATATTAATTCTAAATTCATCATAAATAAAAGAAGGGAAATGCTAAACGTCACCCTTTTTCTTCACCCTTCAAGTTCACCCCTTATGTGGATGTTTTTTATTGGTGATGTGATTATAAAAATATCTTAAAATAAATGGTACCAACAATCATATCTGGACACGTTGGAGGTGAATTTGAAGGGTGAAGAAAAAAAGGTGAAGCATAGCGACCCTCATAAAAGAATTGTTATTTTATTCCCAGACCCGTCTTTAAGTCAATGCCAACTTCAATTCTACCTGGGGCCCCAAGAGGGAAGAGGGCCACACAACAAGTCTTATCTCTACTACTTAAAAGTTTGAGTGTTAATAATCTTTCATGTGTTCCTAACCTTATTTTTGTTCCTAACCTTTTGGAATGGACCAAAACACCCTTGAACCTGAAGTGTTCTAACCCTAATTTGTTCTTAATCAAAGCAATTTATACATGGAGTACTCTCTGACGTCTGTTCATATCCTTACGAAACGATGCCATTAGTGGACTGCCGTTTGAAGTATAAGCAACGCTTTCCAAACGATACGTGCACAAGACAAATAGGATGGAATCTTCTAATCAGTGAAGCGTTGCATCACTGGCAGGGCATACCCTGGTGCGCTTTTCTCCAGGCTGTTATTGTGTGTTTTAGCACCGACAGGTGAAAATCGATTAGCTCTTGCATGCGTTTTTATCTCCAAGTCACTGTTTTATCGCTGCTATTGTAGCATCATCACCTCGGAAATCGAATAGCGAGTACCAGGACTACAATTATGGCACGAGGTATGTCTGTCAAGTTTGGCTTTCAATTATCAGTTTCAAATAACTATAAATCAATAATCAATTTTATAGTAAATATTTTTACATTCTATTACCCTTATATGATAACGATTTGATTTGTAATTGACTATTTCACAGTGAGAACTGAGGATCTGTTACGTGTTTGAACGACTTCCAATTTGACGTTTTCCTCGAATTGTTCTGGAATTTAGCCTGTGATTAATTCTCTGTGAATATATTTCTTGTTCATCGGGTGTAATTTGTGTGTCGACTGAACGGAATACAATTCTGGAGTTTCCCAAAGTACTTCGTTGTTTAACCTAAATTTTACGATGGTTTCTTCGTGTATAAGCTTCTTGTTGATCGATTTTGTTTCTGATTGTTTCGCAGAACTAACATCTGGGATTTGAGAGTTAGGGTTTCAAGTTTAAATTGAATCTTTAAAAAAAAAATTGGAGAAAAGAGATTGAATAATTTTTGTGATTAAGTTGTATAATTTTTGGGCATAAATCCTGATTGCGTGTTTCAATAAATCATATGGTTCCTGCTAAGCAAACCGCTTGTAAGTGAACTGATGCGGTTTGTGCAGGTTTGAGTGTTTGTACCTAGAAATTGTTCATGTATTTCATATTGGTTACAATATTTGAATCAGGCTCCTCGCATCTCTGCACTGGTGAAGTCAAGAAGCCTCACAGATCCCAGGCCACAACATGTTCCTCTTTGGTTAGAATCTTAACCATCTCTTATTTTGTTAAGTTTCTTGCATTGTGCAATGCTGCGAAATCCACAAATACCAGAAGACGAGGACTAAGCCCCTCTATATAGTATTTCTAGAAAAAATAGTATTTTTCTCCTCTATACAAGTGGACAACGTTTAGATTATTTACATCTCCATATTCAAATTCTCTTCCAAGATATTATGTTATCATCAAGAGTTGTCGGCGAATGTCAGTCAGGTCTACATGATTTGTTACTACAGTCGCAGCTGGTAAATGTCACGAGTCAACTATGTACACTTCAAGTTTTCTTGCAATAATCGCAGCAGGGAAAATTGTATATGTTGAAGCTGATTAAAGTTTTTGTTAGCTTCATGAATTTTTACCTCCACAGTACAATATATTCTTTCCACCAAGCTTTTTTTTTTTCCATGTCACTATACAGTTATTCACACCCTCTTTCTAATATATATTAGCTACTCAATTACACCATTATCCCGTGGATTCTATGATATGCTTCACCTGTAACTACAAATCTTGTATGTGGAGTAAGTTTGTAGAAAACGGTGAAACTCTCAGACCGTAAAACCAACGTCTAGAAAGGACGTGGGCATCAAAACCGTTACAATAGTTAAGGGTTTGCATTCTGCATTTTGCATTTTCAAAATTTGTTATTAATTGTAGGAAGTGTTAGAAACTAGACTCAAATTTGTTCTAATAAGAAAAAACAGAAGTGAAGAATAACACAAAAATGATTAAAACAAACTTACAGATTAAATGCCAATTAAAACGAAGATGAGTTGAAGGACAGTCTCGTACAACGACGATCTTCGTAAAGCAGTATTCGCCCCCACAGTTGGTGCGTCTTTGTGGAATACTACAAGGCGAATTGCTCCTCAGGATAAAAGTCCTTCCTGTACTGTAGACGATGCACCAGCGTACAGTACACGACGAACAAAACTATGTTTGAGAGATATTGAGAGAGAATAAGAAGATGATTATTGAAATTGCTAGAATGAGAGGAGAGGCTGCTATTTATAGAAATAAGACACCTCTTACGAATAGTTGCAATTGTTCATTTCAAATTGAAAGGTTACAACTTTTCAATTCAAAGTAAAAAGCGCAACTAATTTACATTCCTCAATTAGAGACGACAACCTTCAATGTCTCATTTTCATTCATAAATAAATGATTTTGACGGATGAGATCAAGAACTAATCTCTTTACTTCTACAATTATATGTAAGCTCTCAAGTGAGCTTTCTCGAACCCGGGTTTCAAGTCGAGTCAAAATCATATTTTCCAACAATCCCCCACATGAATGACAAATTAGCGTCGGAGTTCAAAGTGTCAATTTGTATTCTAGACTCAATTCTCTCAGTAGGTAATTAATTGCATAAAGAGAAGTAGCCTTAGGCCTTGAACTTTTCCATTAGTGAGATACTATAGGGTATACTGGCTAGACAGTGTGCGAAGCGCTTTGAACTGTTTTGCCGTGGTGTATACCTAGTCGACAGTAACCACACAATTAATTTCCGGAACATAGCTTGTTCTCATGGTTGTGCTCATTTTGGCCTTGAGACACTATTGCCTGGATTCATGAGTAGTCTTAGAGGAGTATGCCTTGTCATCCTTCTAGAACCGGCCCTCAGTTCCTACTCACATAGGTGAGACACATTTAAGGGTATCTACCCATACTCTTCTTAACATGTGATCTCATTAAAATCATAGCTTACCCTGGTCCTATCACTCGTCGCCCTAGGAATGGGAGGGAAACATAGTTTCTTTAATGAGTGATTTTGGTATTTGCACAGACAGTTAGGTTGTCCCTTTTGAACCTAGTTCTTGGGATCTCCAGTCACCTAGGTTGGGTTTCCGCTATCGTGCAACTCTTTACGAGATTGGCATTAGCCCCATTCCCCTTGACGAACTTGCAACTCGTTCTCTCGATAAACATTTAGTCAACGGATCCGTTTTTATTTTGACACCACATATTCGATCGATCTTATTCTTCGTGAGAGAAGTTGCCTAATGATATTATGCCTCTGACGAAGATGTCTAGACTTACCATTATGCATATTACATTCTTCTTTTCCTACTGCAGTAAATGCAGATAGGAGGCCCAAATTTCGGCGATGTTGGAATATCTTTGAGGAAATAAAGAAGTCATTATGCTTCTTCCCCTGCCTTGTCTAACTCTATGAATTACGCTTTCATAGTAGACCTTGCAATGCACGTCTGCTTTGAAGATTTCCAACTTATTGCCATTCTACCAAGAGTGAATACGAATTCACTTATAAATCAGTGATCTCTTAAGTTAGAGATCCACTTGATCTTTCTTAGCGATCCTCTTCACGGTAATTGGTAAAGCGACTACGCTTCTTATGAAGAGTTTTAGTATACACTCATAAGGATTGGTCGAGAATGTTTGCAAACACAAGTGCAAACTTATACTTTATGGGTCACGTACTGACCATTTTTAAAATACTTTTGAAATTGATACCAATCCGTTATTATACTAGTCGATGATTGCGACAATTGGATTTATTCATTTAGAGTATGAGTATATCCACTTGGTGGGATACCCCCCACAATTATGCACATAACTCATTTTCAAGCTTTATGAAGGGTAACATCACCCACAAAGCACTTGTAGATACAAGAATTTCTATCCAAACTCACACTCGGATGGTGGTTTATAAAGTCCTTTTAACTAAATGCTCATTCTTCGTCCACTATTATCTCTACGAGACAATAATATATTTAATAGATAACTCCCTCAATTCATGATACGTTGAATCATGAATTTTCCATCGAAATATTATGTGCCTGATGAGATCCTATCCTTTGTAATCTCTAGGCTCAGTTTACCAATATCTATGAATTTTATGTTGCCCAAACTATGCTGCTATTTAGTAAATAAATCATAAGTACTATGAAACTCCTGATTTGCGTTATACTAAATCGCATATCCATGAGTGCTTGAAAACTCTTGGATTTTCATAAGTGCTTGAAAACTCTTGAATTTCCATGAGTACTTGAAACTCTTGGAATAATGTGTAATTGATAATCAATCACAGCGACAACTACTAAATGCATATCCATGAGTGCTTGAAAACTCTTGAATTTCCCCGAGATTCTGGAAGCTCTTGGAATGTGTGCTAGGTACGCGACACGTCGCTTGTTTACAATTATTTTTCTAGTACACCTTATTTGGGGTGTCTAAGCTGCCGAGGTTTTTTTTTTTTTTTTTTTTTTTTTTTTTTTTTTTAATGATCACATAATGAGAAAAACTATATTCTCTTTCCTTGAATACCTTGAGGGACTTAATTATGTATTTCATATCTCGAGCCTGCATACTTTAGATCACACACGTGTCTGTATGAATCAATTCAAGGGTCTCATTATTTCCACGATGCATGATTCATACTTCTGATATAATGCAGTTGCATTTGAGAAGATGATCCAAAATTATTAATTTACGAATGTGAATGTAATAATATGACCAATCTTTTATGCCATAAACAAGACATAGAAGATTTTCTCAAATATTCAAGGTCAGTCTTTTATTCATAGTGAGAATAGACACAATACATAGATACAAACTTGAACATCCTTTGACGCTGTGACTCATCGAGGAAACACCCTCTAGCGTTGGGGAAATATCTCGTAATGCTGTAGAGAATAACTGCCACCGTAACTTCGTAAGAACCACGGCGAGGAACATAATAAAGATACATAAGCCCGCTGAGAATGAGCCGTCATTTAACTTTTCCTTGGGTTTCCCTGTCTCTTTACTTACTGTTTCTCTTCTAACCCAATATAGTCACGGACAATCAGTACTAAAAGAATATTAATCAGACCAATCTAACGGGAAGGACAGCCCAAAGAAGGGACACGCCTAATGGGAGGGACACACCCTTTTCAGAGGAGACACCATGTGAATACGTAACCGATTGCAAACGGTTGTAAACCCGATCATCATCATAAAAGACTAAGAAACTAAAAAAAAAAATTCCTGTAAGAATACTAAAAGATACAACAATCCATCTTTCACGAACAGTACAAAGAATCCAGTATTCTTTTCTCTCTATGATCATGGCGGATAAGGCTGTTGTTTGATCGCAAGATTGCCTCGCTCGCCCCTACAGTTCACCGGTACTTTGTCTAAACAAACCCACAGCCCCTGACCTCCAACAGATCAGCCTGAATAAAACAGCGTGTGTCACAGACTCGGTCGGAATTCGAGTACTCACGTTTTCGACGAGAATTACGATCAACCACTCGCTTAATAGGACAACGAGTTTAGAATTATTACAAACAGGCTCCTGGAGTCGTCCCTAACCTTCAGTTGGGTTAATACGCCACAAAAAACAAAACAAAATAAATTAAGCCCAACCCCTTGCCACAGTTTTCAAAAGAGAGATCCGGCGAATCTTATGAACCGTCTTCGGCTTTAGACATGGTCGATAGCTGACTCGATCGCGGCTGAAAATCTGCCATACGGCTTTGTTGATGAGACGAAGGCCGAATTAACGCCACTAATGCTCTCTTCAACAAATCCCCTCCACTGTACCAGTCCTCACAAGCAAATTCGTCATCGCCTATCCATGCGCGTGCAACAATTCGAATGGAACGACATCGTATGGTGTTCCTTATGCTAGTTTCTGCGCTCCCATTCTTTTGAAGACTACAGCCGAACGAGCCTAGATGCGTCGTTGGACTATACACACATGTCTTCTTCTGTCCCGACAACGACCTATTGCTCTGTTTCTGGTTCACTGAAAGAGGACGGCTCAAAGACATCGACCGGTCGATCGAAATCGAACCGATGGCGACGAGGAGGCGTAGGTAGAAGACAATTGAGGACGAACACCCAACCGAACGGGATCACGTGGAGGAAGACGAAATTGACAACTCTTAAGAGGACAAACGATGCTTAGATACACCCAGTCAAGAGAGGACACAAATTTTCAAAATAAACAAACCGGTTGGCAAAATACAAAGGTTCACAACCTTCACTGGAGTGTACCAATTAAACATATGAAATGTTGATAAGTAACCGCTTCGTAACCGCTCAACCAACGGTCACAAAACAGAAGCAACACAAATGTATGTGTCAAAATATTATGCACTGTCAGGCGCCAACATGTTTTAAGAAACTGTCTGTACACATTTCAAAAGAAAATGTTGATACATAATTCGAAAAGAAGAAATTGCCTCTACATAACCAATGTTGGAATTGTCATCTTCATGTTGCATCCATGTCCTCACCTTTCTAAAACAATATACATGCTACTTCAACATGAAAACAAAATTTTCCATGAGTATCAATCACTCATTGTTGTGCATGTAATTACTTTTGACAGTGGGAAGAAGAAGTACTCATATGCCTTTTTTTATCACACAATTGAGGCCACAACAATGAACTTGCATACTTATGAGCATCGTCATAAACTTTTATTCCCTCCTTGATCAGACAATAACTTGATATGACCCAATCATTTATGGACTGACTTCACAAACTGTTTTCAGAAAATTAGAAAAAATAGAAAGAGTCTAATACTGCTTTACGATTGTTAGAAACTAGACTCAAAATTGTTCTAATAAGAAAAAACAGAAGTGAAGAATAACACAAAAATGATTAAAACAAACTTACAGATTAAATGCCAATTAAAACGGAGATGAGTTGAAGGACAGTCTCGTACAACGACGATCTCCGTAAAGCAGTATTCGCCCCCACAGTTGGTGCGTCTTTGTGGAATACTACAAGGCGAATTGCTCCCCAGGATAAAAGTCCTTCCTGTACTGTAGACGATGCACCAGCGTACAGTACACGGCGAACAAAACTATGTTTGAGAGATATTGAGAGAGAATAAGAAGATGATTATTGAAATTGCTAGAATGAGAGGAGAGGCTGCTATTTATAGAAATAAGACACCTCTTACGAATAGTTGCAATTGTTCATTTCCAATTGAAAGGTTACAACTTTTCAATTCAAAGTAAAACGCGCAACTAATTTACATTCCTCAATTAGAGACGACAACCTTCAATGTCTCATTTTCATTCATAAATAAATGATTTTGACGGATGAGATCAAGAACTAATCTCTTTACTTCTACAATTATATGTAAGCTCTCAAGTGAGCTTTCTCGAACCCGGGTTTGAAGTCGAGTCAAAATCATATTTTCCAACAGGAAGTACACAGTGTCTAATCCTTGGGAAGGTGTTTATTAACTTAATTTCAATGTAGGCATGATATGAATTTATTTTCCAAACTGAAGGTCCTTCTAGAAAGCATGATATCATTTTATATTTACAATTGAAAAAGGAGGAAAAATTATCGAATTAGCCATTTTGTGAAACAAAATAAATGAATACTTCTTAACTGACATCGTAATCTCAGTCAACATTTTTCTCCTTCTTTTCACTGCTTTATCAGTTAACGCCATCAAAACTGAGAACCGCTCTGTGTAGCATAAACCTATGCCTTGTGTAGGATAATCTTAAGAGTTCAAGTTAACTAGAGAAGTAGAGAACTACATAGCAACAGTTTTCTTAAAAGGACAATATCAAATTTTTATGTAGTTTTCCCCACCTCTTTTCTGAGGGGATATTTCATTTAATTAATTATTTTATTTGTTGAACTAATGTTTTTGTCGAATCCAACGAACGAAAAAGTAGTCTCATACGTATAGCGCTCGTGTGTTTATTTGATCGTCCCATTAATCAATATAATGGACTAGGGATATTTAAGATAAACAACACATTGTATCTAAGGACTTCATTATATTAAATATCACAATATATAATAAATGAATATTCTAGCCAAAAACAATGTTCATACTAAATATAAGATTGCCTCTAGGGCATCTATTCCAACAGTCTCCCACTTGCACTAGAGCCAATCTGGCGCATCTCGTATGCCTATAGACCTGGAGTGCCCTTCATGCTTTTGCTGCGCAAGAGGTTTTGTGAGCGGATATGAAACATTGTCATCCGTTGGAATATTGCACATCTTCACATCTCCTCAATCGATTATATCACGAATAAGATGAAATCTCCTAAGTACATGCTTTGATTTCTGGTGTGATTTTGGTTCCTTGGCTTCTGCGATTGCCCCGGAGTTGTCACAGTACAACTCTATGGGGCTCACGATGCTAGGGATCACACCGAGCTCAGTGATAAACTTCTTTATCCAAACTGCCTCTTTTGCTGCTTCCGCAGCAGCAATGTACTCAGCTTCTGTTGTAGAATCAGCAACTGTCCCTTGCTTGGAACTCTTCCAGCTCACAACTCCTCCATTCAGGAAAAACACGTATCCAGACTGAGATCTGTAGTCTTCTTTGTCGGTTTGGAAGCTTGCATCAGTGTAACCCTTTACACTCAGCTCTTCCTTACCTCCAAATATCAAGAACACATCCTTAGTTCTTCTCAAGTAATTTAGGATGTTCTTGACAACAATCCAGTGACTCTCACCCGAATTGGTTTGATATCTGCTCACCATACTCAACGCGTATGATAAGTCTGGTCTAGTACACAACATGGCGTACATGATGGATCCTATGGCCGAAGCATAGGGTATTCTACTCATGTGGTCCTTCTCAATCTCATTGGAGGGACAGTCATTCTTAGAAAGAGTGACTCCATGCAACATGGGCAAGAATCCCTTCTTAAAATCTTGCATGTTGAACATCTTCAACACCTTGTCTATATATTTACTTTGACTTCTGCCGAATAACCTTTTAGTTCTATCTCTATATATCTTTATACCAAGTATGTAGGTTGCATCTCCTAAGTCCTTCATTGCAAAGCACTTTCCTAGCCAATCTTTAACAGATTGGAAAGTAGGAATGTCGTTGCCAATGATTAGTATGGCATCCACGTACAAGACCAGAAATATTACAGAGCTCCCACTAACCTTCTTGTAAACACAAGACTCATCTTCGTTCTTGATGAAACCAAACTCTTTGACTGCGTCATCAAAACGTCGGTTCCAACTCCTAGAAGCTTGCTTTAATCCATAAATGGATCTTTGCAGCTTACAGACTTTATTGGCGTTCTTTGGATCCTCAAAACCCTCTGGTTGTGTCATGTACACATCCTCGAGGAGGTTACCATAAAGGAATGCTATTTTGACATCCATTTGCCAAATCTCATAGTCGTAGTATGCTGCAATAGCAAGTAGGATTCGAATGGATTTAGTCATGGCGACTGGTGAAAAGGTCTCATCATAGTCAATACCATGAATCTGTCTATACCCTTTGGCTACCAATCCCCCCTTATAGGCAACTACCTTGCCATCCATGTCGGTCTTCTTCTTGAAGTCCCACTTGCACCCTATGGGCCGAGCCCCTTCAGGTGGTTCCACCAAAGTCCATACTTTGTTGGTGTACACGGAATCCATTTCGGATCTCATGGCTTCTAGCCACTTCTTAGAGTATGGGCCTTTCATGGCTTCCCCGTAGTTTTCAGGCTCATCATCCATGAGTGGTATGTCATCGGGCTCAGTCACGAGAAGTCCATACCTCTCTGGCTCATGACGCACTCTTCCTGATCTACGCAGTTCCTGTGTTACCTGAACAGGTTCCTCCACAACTACTTGTGATTCCTGTTCATGTTCCATCATCGGTTCAGTGATTTGTGGTTCTTGAATTTCTTCAAGTTCTACAGCCCACCCACTTGCTTCTTTAGAGACAAACTCTCTTTCTAGAAACACGCCGGTCCGAGCAACAAACACTTTGTTCTCGATGGGATTGTAGAAATAATATCCTTTAATTTCCTTAGAATATCCCACAAATTTACACTTATCCGCTTTGGGTCCGAGCTTGTCTTTTTGTAAACGTTTTACATAGACATCGCAGCCCCAAATCCTCATAAAAGACACTATGAGACGCTTCCCAGTCCATATCTCATATGGCGTCTTCATGACTGATTTGGATGGAACGCGGTTAATGGTAAAAGCTGCTGTCATTAGAGCATGTCCCCAAAAGGATATCGGGAGATCTGTTTGAGACATCATAGATCGCACCATATCTAATAGCGTGCGATTCCTCCTCTCGGACACGCCATTCCATTGTGGCGTTCCGGGTGGAGTGAGATGGGATACTATCCCACACTCTCTAAGATATTCATCAAACTCTTGGCTTAAGTATTCTCCTCCACGATCCGATCATAGAGCCTTAATACGTTTACCAAGTTGCTTCTCTACTTCATTCTTGAATTCTTTGAACAATTCAAAGGATTCGGATTTGGCCTTCATAAGGTATACAAATCCATATCTACTGAAATCATCAGTAAATGTGATGAAGTAGGTATAACCACATCTGGAAGGCGTGGGAAATGGTCCACATACATCAGTATGTATAGTGCCAATAACTCACTAGTCCTCTCACCTTTCTTATTGAAAGGGGACTTTGTCATTTTCCCTAATAAACAAGATTCACATGTCTCATATGATTCCAAATCAAATGAGTCTAGAAGTCTAGAGGGTCGACGCTGATGAAGGACCGCCGGAGGAAGAGGATAGCATCGTTCAGATGTCTGATACCATGAAAGTTGTATTAGGGTTTGTGAGAGAAATCAGGAAATAGAGAGATGAAACGAAACGACTGTAAAAGATGAAATGTACTTACATTAATGGATTCAACCTAATACAGACAACCATATATACACAACCCCTCAACGGGAGGATGATGCATCCAACGGTAGAAAATAATGAATACAAACCCTTATAAGAGTCGGCTGGACATTTGTGCTATAAGCCTAGTTGGCTTGATAGTGGGCTTGATAACTGAAGCCTATCTTGGAGAGAAAGACCACTGCTGAAGGGAAGGCCCACTGTTGTAGCACATATATAATTAGTCCGTTATTACAACCACGGTAGCATATTTGAACTATCTATACATATTACCTAAAGAAGATGTGAAGACTACAGTCATTCGTGATATTCTTGGATTACCTAAGTAGTAGTTTAATGTTAGCTAATTACCTTTGCTTGCATTTGTTAGTTAAATTTAATACTTTTGTCAGAAGCAATATTACCATGTGAAACTGTGAGTTAATAGCTCTATGAAAATTCAAACTCAAACAACTGTTGTTTTGATAATCCAATAATTTGTGAGAATAAAATGCACACTTTCTCCGTTTTCTTATTCTTTTTTTGTTTGACTTTTTCAGTCGTAACGTGATCACTTTGACACGTGGATTTGGATGGTAAACTATTGTAATTTTTTTATAATTTTTTCGTAGTGTTCTAGATTAAAGTATACTCTACAACACCATAAAAAATTAGCAAATTCTTGCATCATTTTGTTAATCAAATCGCCGTGTCAAAGCGATCCAATAGATAGTGACAAAGTGGGACAACGAAGAAAAATATAAAACATGAGAAGTATAATTTATCTTTCGTAAGAGAATGACCCATCATTTTGTGAATAGAAACTTTACTTTTATGGAAACAAAATAAGACAATCATTTTTCTTTTAAATTTATTGTGTGGAAAGTGTCATACAAATAAAGCTTCCTAGGGCCTCAAAAAAGCTAGAGACGGCTCTGATTATCCCAAAAAGTGGCGGATACGAACATATGTTTCATCTTTATGTAGTTTAATTTGTGCGTCTCCAAGGGACATACTTATTGATGGTTAAAATGCTATAGACTTCTTTTTACTATTGTCGCTGACTGTTGGGACAACTTTACTACTAGTGCACGGTTGTCAACTGTAGTTGTAGACGGGGCTTTGTCAGGGCAGTTCCTCCGGGTTCCCGCAAGTAGAAGAACAAAACAAATGACACTTGGTTAATCTGTTTGGGGACCGGAGATGAGAGTCGGTTCGGGGTAAGAGCAAGGCAACGTATGTTATCCAGAGGTGAGATAGTGATGGCTGAGCTGAGTGTGGTAGCTGCTGTAGCTATGTGTCTTGTGTGTCGCTCTCTGTACCCATGGTCTCTGTTGTGTGTTGTGAATGTGACAGATCCTTTGTATACAGGCCATTAGACGGACGTGGATCGGCGCACACGACGATAATAGAACCTCTCGTGGCCTTAACGTTCGCCTAATTAAGCGGCTCGCGGCCCATATATGTAGGGATCGTGGTCCACGATTTTGGGGACGTGACAGTCCTTTCGTGGGTCTGTGGATAACGTACAAGGGTCGCATGTGAGGTTAACATCTTGCATGCAACATGCCTTACTCTAGCTTCCGAGTTACTCGCACCCCCAAGTCCCGTTAGCATAAGGCGCATATGCAAAGGACCTCGCCTCGCAGTCCTTCGCATACCCGTAGGCAAATTATGCATTTCGGTGCTATGCAGAGCACAACGGCTACACACGTGTCCCTTATTCGGAGAGCCACGCGGCTGGTCGATGGTATCTACTAGCAATCCCAATAAATTATAGTAATCCTAGTAAATCCCCTATTATATCGTATTTACAGGGCGATGAAGTTATTCAATTGCTATTCAAAGTGCCAAAATCTAAATACTACGTAGTGAAATGAACATAAACGAAAGAAAGAAAACAATTTAGTGAATAATGGGTTCAATCATGTCATTGTTATTATGTTTTAGCATCAAACTCCTAACCTTCAGATTACGACATGATATATATCTACTGTAACTCGGGTGTCAATCCAAATCAACTAGCAAAATCGCACACACTAGATTGACATAGAAGCGAGATAAGTGCTAAAATAATTATTGAACATGAAAATAATACTTTATGAACACTTAAACTAGTAAATTGCATGCTCCAAAACATAAAAACACTATTCCTAAAACTAATTAGGCAAATAAATTGGTTCCTATCCAGCAAGGGTTATATATTTATTTATTAGAGAATAAATCCAACAAGTTTAGACATCATAATTTCCTTGAAAATCATCAAATAAATCATGGTATCTAACATGAAGTTTGTGTTAAAGAGAGAAAAAATAACAAACAATAAGTCCTCCGGATGGATTCTACAAAAATGTTCCCAAACTTCAACTTCACAAAAATCTCTAGCTCTCTTGACTTTTTTATGTGTGTTTGCAGAGAGGGTCAACAGCCCTCTCTGCAATTTTGCTTGATTTGGAGCCGGTGATTTCTTAAATTTTTCATTCAACAGCCCTCTTATCTCTATCTTGCAAACACACATAGCACCGTTTTTTATCAAAATCACCCATTCAAAGAGCTAGGACAGAGTGGTATTAATTTTGATAATTTTTTTACCGTGTTATAGAGAAACTTTACTCTACAACCTGGTGATTTGGATAACAATACGGAGCAAGAATTAGGTAATCTTTTCATGGTGTTGTGAAAGATTCATGAGAGGTTGTGATGATAGCTTTCTAGAGCCTGCAGTTTTAGGCCATGATTTGACTTGCATGTTGGCATGGCAACCCGGATCTCCCTGTTGCAGCCATGGCGGTGTCACATCATAGCCTGATCGCATTCATAGATCTTCATTCCGAAAATGGTTGGAAATCTATTCTTCACTCCCAGAGTGGATAAAATAATGATGAAGGGAGCTTGTAACATCCGCTAAATTTTCAAACATGACTTAAGTGCAATATCAAAAAGTGTTGGGGGTAATTTTGTAATATAAAATTTCGAGTGATTCAGCTGTTATTTGGAAAATATGGTAATTACAGGTGTTTATAGGGAAATGGAGAGGTATGGTTATATTGGATCAAATAGTGTTCATATTATAGCAAATTAGAGCTAACAACCTTATAACAAGGTCTAGCTTTGCATAACCCCCTCTCCCCTAAAATAAACTATATATTGCATCTCAAACTCGAATTTAGATTTGATTCAATTTCTCATAGGAAGTTGGGTAAGCTTATTGCAATATTTCATTCTTTTCGACCACGTAGGCTTTCGTGTAGTACTGACCACTCGTTAACGGTGTGTGATTAACAAATTTTCCGATGTCTGTACGGCAAAAATATTCCAGTAATCAATTAACCAATCACAACCAATCCTTAATTTGTAGCAATTATACTCATCATTTTGAACATTACGAAGGTCCATTAATAATTTCCTTACATAATCAATAGAGCGTAAAGAAGGATGAAAAGCATTTTGATGTTGAGTAGCCTCAATATCACGAAGTAAATTGATTTTTATGGAAAAAATTACCTAGTTCAGAATGTTTCCATCGAGTTATAATTGGGTGATGAATTAGACCAGTGATTTGTAATTAGATTGTGGAAAGAAAAGTGACGGTGCCAAAATAATTATAGTTTAGAAATAAAACTGACTATGATTAATAACAATAGGGTTGGTATTTAAGAAAAGAGGGTTGTGATTAGCATTATAACGAGGAAGATGTTGAACATTAGTGTCAGGAATATAATGTAACCAGTTATCATTAACCAGTGCACAATCTAAACGTCCATAATCAAGTGAGGAGGAAACTGTTTGTTCGCCCAAGTAAATGGAATACCAGAAAAACCAAAGACTGTTAGATTACTATATTGAGCATGCAAGTACTGAAGGAGTTGGTAGCACCCAACTTTTTCGAAGGGGAAACTATTTCATTAAAATTACCTATAGCTACCCATGACAGATTCACAACTAAGACCATAAATTTTATCCCAAACAAATTGACGTAAAGCAGGTTGGGGGAGGCATTCACCGCAAATATATTAACATTAATTGGACTATTTTCTACTTGAATGGCGACGTGCACAACTTGATAATTCTGGTCTAGAATTACTACACGGAGTAATGCAGAGTTCCAAAGAATTCAACGCCACCTGTTTGAAACCGAATTAGGCGTATTAACTAGAAACCGGAACAAAATAAAACAAATTAATAACAAAAAGATGAAGAATACTAAAATGTGAAAACTTACAGATTGTTAATCTGCCGAATGAAGACGTGAGATGGAAGATAATCTCGTTCTTCATGAACTATATCTGTGAAGTAATATTTCCCCTCTCAGTGGTTGTACTTTGTCTAATTTATGTAGAGTCACGGTCAAAGTAGTCCCCAAAAACTCTTCACACACAATCTGCAGTACTGGCGAATGAAACTCTATTTTGCGAGAATTTGTTAGTGAGTGAGAGACTTTTTGCAGGAATTCAGATGGGATAAACTGAGAGAGCAAGGCTGATTTTATAGGCACGGAAATAGCAGTTACAAAACTGTTCATGCCTGTTTCAAATTTTAACATTAACGGTTGGAAATTGTTAGAGAAGTTACAACCGTTAGGTCAGGTTGTAACTGACTCGGGTTGGACTTTCTGATTAGTAAAAATTAATTCACTAATGGACTGGATTAATAAGTTTCTGGCCCAAAACGGTAAAGCCCAACCAACCACCACGGCACCACACCGCGCCTTGCTATGTCACGGCTCGAACCTTGCCTGAACCCGAAGCTGAGACCAAGACCGAGCCGAGCAGAACCGTTTGGCTGGACCGCGGCAGCGGTGCTGCCGCGCGCGCGTATGGTGGTTCAACCTTTTTCTAGTTCCTCTCTCCTGCAATAAATTGGTCCACCCAAAGGGTATGCCATTAGTACTCTAACATTTAGTAGATAAAGTACTCTTCTCTCTCTCATTTCCAAGATGTGGGTTCATTTAAAATCGGGCATATGATGTGGCCAACTTCAACGCCTAATTTTTCATTTACCCCATTAATAGTTTTCGACGTTTGAGATTTTAAATCGATCTCCTTGTTACCTAGTTTAAGGATATGTTGATGTTGGTCCATGTTCTTGATTTGAACTTGATCGAAAAAGGGTAACAAAACGATCTCGTTCGCAAACTATTTTACAATATTCCCCCACATGAACGAAAATTAGCGTTAATGATGAAAGTGTCAGTGGATTTATCTCATTGGTAATTAATTGCCTAAAGAAAGGTGGTCATATACTTTGAACATTTCCCTTAGTGAGATACTATAGGGTATACTAGCTAGTCAGTGTGCGAAGCGCTTTAAACTGCTTTGATGTGTTGTATACCTTGTCGATAGTAACCACACAATTAATTTTAAAACATAGTTGGTTCTCATGGTTGTGTTCATTTTGGCCTTGAAACACTTTGCCTGGTCTTCATGAGTAGTCTTTAGAGAAGTATAGCTTTTTCATCCTCCTAGAACCGGCCCCAGTTCCTACTCACATAGGTGAGACACATTTAAGGGTATCAATCCATACTCTTCTTAACATGTGATCCCATTAATTTTTTTCCCTACTCCTATCACTCTTTGACCTAGGAATGGGATTGAAACGTAGTTTATTATGTGAGTGATTTTATATTTGCACGAATAGTTGGGTTTGCCCTTTTGAACCTAGTTCTTGGAATCTCTAGTCACCTAGGTTGGGTTTGGCGCATTCCTCTTGACGAACTTGCAACCAATTCGCTTGATAGACCCTTGGTCAGCGGATCCGCTATATTTTCTTTTGGCTTTACGTAATCGATCGATATCGTCCCTTGTGAGAGAAGTTGCCTTATAGTGTTGTGTCTTCGACTCATATGTCGAGACTTACCATTATATATACTATTTTGTGCTTTTGCTATTGCAGACTGGCTACCGGAGTGTATGCATATAGCAGAAACATGTTGTGACCATATTGAAATGCCTTCGAGGAAATGAAGAAGTCGTTATGCTTCTTCCCTTGCCTTGTCTAACGCTATGAAGTTTGATCCCATAGTAGACCTTGAAATGCACATCTGCTTTGAAGACTTTCAACATATTGTCGCTCCTCCGAGTGTGAATACATAACCACTTGTTGACTTGGAATATTTTGTATCAGATTTCCAATTTGCATCGAATATCCTTCTAGAACCGCAGGATAGTTGGAATATTGTAATCCTAAATTTTAAGTGTATCGTAGATACCTTAATACTCGAATTAATGCTGTCCAGTGATCCTTTCTAGGGTTACGAGTAAAGCGACTGAGCTTACCTACTGCTAGTGCGATGTCTGGCCTTGTACAATCCATGTTGTGCATAAGGCTTCCTATTATTTCTGTGTAATCAAGTTGTTTGACTGCCAAGCCGCGATTTTTGGCGAGATGCATGCTTGTGTAGACTTGTGTTTTTACTTGTCTGCTGTTATCTTTGTTAAACTTTTCGAGAACTTTCTCCATATAGCGAGACTGAGATAATGAATACCCAGCGGACGTTCTAAAAACCCTGATTCCTAGAATGATGTCAGCCATCCCTATATATTTCATGTCAAAGCTTGTCGACAATAATCTTTTTGTGGCGCTTATTATTTTCTCATTGTTTCAAAAAATTAACATGTCATCAACATATAGACATATGATGACATATTTTGAGGAGGGTAAATAAATTCCCACATATTATTGTGGAGAACTAATTCGATTTCGCTTTTTTTCCGGTTTCTTTTTAATATGGTGCCTCAATACTTGACATAGCTTATTTGTATGTTGTAGGACCATTTCTACCATATTTGTAAGAGATTTCGGACCAAATGATCTTTACAACTTTTTGCCTTTTACTTTGTCTAGGCTCTTTCTCTAAGTTTTCTTCAAAAGCTATGTCATGTACCCGTTTATCAGATAATTGTGTTTTCAACTCTTTACAAGGAAATATATCCTCAAAGAATGACACATTTGCTGATTCGATGATAACATTCTCATGAATATCTGGTATATCTGATTTATGAAACAAAAAACGATAGGCGTTGCTATATAATGCAACGCTTATTTATGAAACAAAAATTGATAACATTCTCATACCCAATGGAGATGCTTGTATGCGGGTTTACGCCCTTTTCATAACTCGTAATCATATTCTCCTCCTCGAACACTACGAAATATTTTAATTTTCTTATTGAGTTGATTTTCAACTTCGGCTTTGAATTGCTTGAATACATCCAATGCTTTACCTCGGCTATGTAATAAGTAAACATGGCTACATTTGGTACAATCATCAATGAAGATAATAAAATAATTTTGGCCACTTCTTGTTTGGATAAACTTTAAATCACAAATATCGGTGTGAATAAGTTCGAGAGGACTTTTTGTTTTTGTACCAGTCGATTGAAACGATTGTCTTGTCAGTTTTACCTCTACACAAATTTCACATTTGTGATTTACATCGATAGAACTCTTTGGAAGATGACCGGTTTTTATAATTTACGAATTGATTCGTAATTAACATTTCTTAATCTTCCATACCATAAACAAGAAGAAGTAAGAGAAGACTCCGACAAATAATTAAATATTAAGTTTTTATTCATTGCAGAAACAACCATTACATTGAGCTTGGAAAATCCATATTTTAAGTAACCTCTTCCTACATACTCCCCATTTAATGATTTGTTTATTTAATTAGTTTATATACGTATTTACTTAATTACCCAATTAGTTAAAGAGTAATCGGGACTTGTCAAGCCTGTGAGAGTCTAGGGTTAGGTTTTGTTTTATCTATTTGAACAAGTTGTAGTCTATTGTTTATTTTTATGAAATTAATTTATTATTGAAATGAAATTTTTATTCGGTCAAATAGTAGTTGTTAGAATAACCATATTGCGTTTCCAATCTCCTCCCCGTCAAGTGGACTGGGTGCTATATTTCTACTAGTTTCTAAAAGGGCAAAAGATTTGAGCTGATCCCATCAATCGGGCAGTAGGAAGGAACAAAAATAATGTTTTGGATTCATGATTATGACTGATTCTTCTGCTTCGATAAAATCCATGTTCTTGGGATTTGTGAAATACGTTTGAAGTACTATATATTTAGCAAGGTACTTAGGTAACACGTGTTATCAAGAGAGGGAAAGAAAGCTTAAATTTCATGGTGCTTGTTGTTTATCGTCAAATGTTCTGAATGAGATGTGTGATCAATGTGGTATTGCTTGTTTGAGGGTGTATTGATCAGGATTAGTCTGCCACGATGTTGATCACACAGTGAAAATCTTGCATAAATTGTTACTTCCAAAAGATGTACATAAAAAATTTACCGGCAGAGTATCTGTTCCTGTATTTGCATACCTGCATTACAATCCTATAATCCGAGTATTTGATCATGTATTTGCATACCTCCATTACAATCATATAATCAGAGTATTTGATCCTGTATTTGCATACCTGCATTACGATCCTACGATTTCCACAGATCGTCAACCCCTATAACTAAATGGTACCATTATTGGTAATTTTTTGTTGAATTCGCATTCTGTTTTACAATCCCCCCCCCCCCCAAAAAAAATTAGGAAATCACCCAAAAAAATACGAAATTTCCCCAGGAAAAATCAAGAGTTCGAGATTTTTAGTCAGTATTCCATCTTTAGGCCGAATTTCCGGATTTTTCTATTTGGTTTGGAGAGGTTCGACCAAAAATCTCGAATTTCGACCTCCTCTTCCTCTCGATTTAGTCACATCCAAACAGGCACAATATATATTTTCAAAAATATAAAGCTAAAGATGACATGAGCAATATCTGAAAACACGACATGTAATTTTAAATGCCAAGAGCAAATTACATACGCTTAAGTTATGATAATGACATTAACAACTCTTAATGACATGCAGGGGCGGAGCCAAGAAGGAGCACGAGGTGGGGGGGGGGGGGGGGCGTCACCACTAAACTTTCCCGAAAACGCCAAAATATCCCTATTCTTTTATGGCACGTTTGGTTTTCCGGACTAGCTGGATTGGAATGGACTGGATTGAATTTTTCGGATAGGATTGGACTGGATTAACTGAACTATAATCAATAATGTATTTGGTTTTGTGCAACATTAATTCAGTATTAATGTAACACCCCTATTTTTCAAGTGAGCTCTAAGTGCAATATCAGGACTTTGAGGGCATATGTGTAGATAATTTTTCATGTCGTTAAAGATTCGAACTTTGGAGTGTTTGGTAATTTCTGGGAGTCGTTAGAACGATTTTGAAGCACTAGAAGTGTTCAGAGTGGTAGTAGAATTCTCCAAAATTAAGTAGAATCCCTAATTCAAATTGTACCCTAAAGTTTGGAAAAATACACTTTCACCCCATGCATGTGAGACACTTGTCAAACTAATTTTGACACCTCTTCCCTTAGGTGGCAACACCTCCATATCCTTCCCATCTTCTGAAATAGCTCAGAAATCAACAAAGACATTTTTTTCTCACAACCTTCTTCTTCCTCTCCCCACACCATGCAAACACCAAGAACACCACCACCTCCACCAAGGAACTACCACCAAACAACCACCAACTCCCGACCTGCTATCATCCGGAGTAGCCCTCACCACTAGGATCAAAACGCCCCAAACAGTTCGAGATTTCATCAAGAATCGAGTGAGAAATTCGGGTTTGAAGGTAAGAACCCTAGTTTGGTTTTTCGTTTATTTCTCTGTACTCGTTGCAACCCATCACAATTAACACCCATGTCCTTGTTCCCGAGATCGAGGTGAAGCCATAGTTACCAAATTTGTGCGTGTAATATTCCTGATTTGAAAGTATGAAATACTTGTATTTATTGTGAATACGTGACTTTGGCATAACATGTTAGCATGCTTAGTTGCTATTGTATACAGTGTAGTCGTTTCATTTTATAGTGGTTGTGTTTCTGAAGTTTATATTACCTTAGTGAATTTTATGTTATTTAGTATCCTAATAGATTAACTCATAATTGTGAAACTATGATAGTTAAGCTCGTCCAGAAATACACCAGAATTATTAATATCTTCTTTGATCGCTAAATTGAGGATACAAATATTTAAGGAATAATTAGTATTAATCATTCATTTAAGTGTTAATTAGCTTAGTTAATCGTGATTAGTGCATAATTACAAGTATTATAGATGTGTTTAGCTTGTATGGGTGTAAGTGTGTACCAAGAGACACTTAGGGTGACATGTGTCACTGCCTTAGCTCCTGTCCCAGATGCTTGACACATGCCCCTGCTGCTTTTCGTCGTGTGGCAGCTTTCGTCACATGCGCGACACGTGTCCTACTGCAAGTCAGATGCTTCTGACACCTAACCCTGCCGTGTGTCTTCGTGTGGCACCCTCTCTCCGTGCATGCGACATGTGTATGATAAGTGTCGTGTCCTAACCAATACTTCCCTGCATGCCTACCACGTGTCCCTATGACACATCGCGGCGCGATTGGTCGACTACTTCTATAAATGGGGTCCAGTGTTATAGTTATTTCTCATTCC
Organism: Linanthus parryae; assembly: GCA_023055425.1. NCBI lineage: Eukaryota > Viridiplantae > Streptophyta > Magnoliopsida > Ericales > Polemoniaceae > Linanthus > Linanthus parryae. The sequence goes on from JALGPY010000009.1 coordinate 45,954,149, forward strand.
AGACTCGAGTTAGTTATTGATATGTGTGAGAGAGATACTGGTGTTATTCTATCCTTGGAGCTACTGTTATTATCTCAAATTCGTTATCAGATGCTATTATTGAGGTAGGGGTTATGCAATTTACAATATTATTATCGCTTATGGTATATCAGCATGCTTCGTGTTAGATATATGTTGACCCTTATTGTTGTTATTATTGATTCATATGCTGGCATGCTATTGGGTGCTAAATGATTATTATGTGATATGTGATATTACATGTAACCTGCTATAATAATATTGTGTATTGCATATCACCTTACTGTTGCGGTGAACAACCTACTGGGCGCGAGCTCACCCCCTAACAGTGTTTGCAGGTTACGATAGACGAATCAGACGGTATATCCGAGGAGGAATATTAGTTAGCTTTGATAGTTATCATGTTGTTCAATTATTTGTTGTCATTTGTATATAAAGATCACTTTTCAAATTGAGTGTCACGTACCCCTGTATCAGCTTTTATGAAGTAAATGAATAAGTGTTTCTTGAAATACGACGGTGTCTTTGGTACCTGAGCTGGTGGCTCGGACGGTACCTGTTTGGCAGACGAGTCTTTTTTTTGGTACCCGCGATGGTGATCCGCAGGTGGTGTCGGTTTGATCATCGTGGCGGTTTTCTTTATTATTATCCTAAAATAAGCCCCTGGGTTTTGGGACTTTACAGTGCGCTAAATCGAAAGAAATCAAAGTCGCCGGACTTGGGGGATGTTACCGCCGGAGTTCGCCGGGAAGAGCTCAGTAAGCTCGCGTTTTGGGGTTTTTAAGCAGTCCTGATAACTCCTTGAGGTCTATAGTTTATTTAGGAATTGTTATCAAGTTCAAATCACGAAAGAATCACCGAATAGGGAGTTGGGTGGTCGCCGGATTATTCTCTACGCCGGAAAAAGCCATGGGAGACATGGTGGAGGTAAAAACTTCGGTTCTTCCTAATTTCTTCACCGTTTTCGAGTTTCTTGCACCAAAATCATCCCTAGAACATCTATAATTAATTTTAAGCATCGAAACCTGCCTAGAATCTAGTTAGAGTTGAGTTTGATTCCATATTTCGCAATTTCTTTTCATTTTTCGAGAACATAAACAACCCTGTTCAAATGATCATATCTCTCTCGTTTTTAATCCGTATTGATTGATTTTGGACTTTCTGGAAACCTTAGATGATTGGATACAACTTTCGTGTTTTAAATGTTTTCAAATTCAGTCTCTAAATCACCTAATAATCCAGTTGAAGTTGCTGCGAATCCTGTTCTTGAATCTGTCCAAGCAATTTTTTTGAAAGTGTTGAATGTTTGGATTGAAGTAGTCATTTTCAAACGATCATAACTCCATCAATTCTTTATGAAATCTCGTGTTTCTTTCTCCTATGTGAAGATGGAACATAATACGTCATTTCATCCTCTCTGGGTCATCTTCAAATTTTTAACGGATTTCTCACAAATCAAGCCTAAATTTGTTGCTTTGAACTCGTATAAAACTCTTGTATTTTCCTAAGTGTTGAATCGATTTTTTTGTCTAAATTTGACTAGCGATATCTCTTTGAATACTTGGATTTTATAGGAGTTCAAATATGTTCTGGAATCCTTGAATTTTCATCTTCAAAAACCTATTCCCGGTTTTCCAAAACTTCTTCCCAATTTATCAGAAATCAGCCGCAAAGTAGATTACTTGAAATGACTTTTTTCTATCTTTGACCTTCGGTTTTGACCATTTGAACGACGTTTCTAGCCTTAGCGTTCTTCATGAAACTTGTTCGTATTCATACTCTGAGTCTAAATATCAATTTTGACCGAGTTCGATTTTCCAAAAACCCTATTCTGACTAAACTGTATAGGAGGGGCAAAGTAGTAATTTCAGTTAAGCTTTGAGTTGAGATCAAGATAGTAACTTGGAGTTTGTCAGCATGTCTTGTATGCATATTTGGAGTACTCGTATGTCATTCTCGGCTAGGGTTGACCAAGTAAACAATTAGGGCCTTTTTGCAATTTTACTAGGCCTAAGTGTAATTTATTGGAAGTTGTAGATTTCGATGCTAAGTGCATATGGAAGATTTTGAAGTTAATTCTTGCATGTTTTCGGGCCAATATGAGTATAATTTGGGATCTAGGAAGTTTCAGACACTGTATAGGACGGTTTTGGAGTATAAGTGGCGTTTTGGCCCATTAGGTTGTATGACCTGCATTTCACTGCAGTCTTGCATACAACCTCATATAAAGGGTATATGCTAATAGGTTGTGTACTTGACTTGTTTATATCCAGTCGTTGTACTCGTACCAAGTAGACGTATCTATTCATGCTGCTGCATTGACTGTGAGACCCCGATTCATATGAGACGAGCGTTATAGCCGGAGTGCTAGCTTTGCTTTTCGCCGTTCTTGGCGCATTGGTAAGTAAATATGTAGAACCTTCATTATCAAATTTTCCGTACGTGTGTGACGTTTTAAATGAGTACTGTAAGTTCACAGGTTTCACAGGCTTGAACCCTAAAAAATACCCCTCAATACTAAGTACAAGTTTGGTACTGGATTAAAATCGGCATCATTTCAACAATTTTGTTTGTTATGTCTGCAAATATTAATCTGATAATCTGCATATTTTTCAAGGCCTTAAACCAGTTTTCAAAGCCTTGAATCAGGTTTCACATTTTTGAAATAGCATAGCTATTTCAAGGCCTAGAAACAGGATTCAAAGTCTTGAAAATGTATGACCTGTATGCATATTCTAAGGGAGAGTTTTTCTAAACTCTTCTTATCTGATTCTATCTCTCTCACCCCTATGCTTGATCTATTATTCTTTAATGATGAAAAACAAACTATTTTGATATATTTAACACTATCTAATCCATCTATTTGAATCAGTTTTACAGGGAAATACATTTCCTAGTTTGTAGGATTGGTTTCCTAATCTGGATTTTGCAGGAAAGGAAACTTGGATAGAATGTGATTCTGTGATCAATCAGACACTCTTGACACCTTTCCAATCTGTTTAAATACAAGATAAGAACAATATCTCAGAAGATTATGATCAACTATCCGTTGGATAAGGCTGTTAAAAGAGTTAAATTTGTTGCCTACAAAATAGGAAGTTATTGTTGAAAATGTGGGAAGATTGGCAGAGCATCTGAGCTGTATAAATAGAGCTCATTTTGACGCAACAAGATACCACACTCAACAGGCAAAAAGAGAGACACATTTTAGGATTGACAAGCATCAAAGAAGCACATCATTCTCACAATCCATCTCACAGAAAACCACTGCATTCTTCATTGCAGTTTTACACTTCAGTGTTCTTCTGACTTGTACTTTAATTGTATATCATTCTTATACTACTTCTAGCTCTCATTATCAAGGATTGTTCAAAGTTAAAAATAGAGAATTCTTAGCTAATTAGTAAGCTAGAGCAGGTACTAGATAGGTTAGAGAGAACCACAAGCTGTAACAGAGTAAGACATATCTCTGTACTTGAGATCTAGGGTTTAACTTTTGATTAATAAGAATTGTGTTGAAAATCTTGCAGGGAGAAGATCCCTGAGGTAGATACGTAGGTCCAAGTGGACTGAACTCTATAAATCCTATGGCTCTTGCATTTACAGTCTCATTTGCATACTTAGTTTTTTCAGCATTCAAACTAGTCTGTTTTCAAGGGTTTGAAACTCTTTTTAAGGCCTTGAAAAAGACTTGTCTGTTTTCTTTCAAACTGTATTTCATTCCAAAGGCTTGAAACTGTTTTCAAGGCCTTGAACTTTACTGCTCTTCATAGAAACTCTTCTCCTCTACAAGTTTTACAAAAAGTTGGCATACAATATTCACCCCCCCCCCCTTCTAGAGTATCTGTGCTGCATTTCTACCTGCATACTTCCCTTTCAATCGGTATCAGAGCTTTTATAACTGTATAATATTTAACCATCTGGTGATCATGAGTACTGCAGGTGATGGTGGTTTCTCACAGGGAAGAGCTTCTAACAGACCTCCTCTATTTGTGGAGATAATTTTGCTCACTGGAAAGTCCTGATGAAAATGTTCATCATTGATCAAGACATAGAGCTATGGACCATTATTCAGAATGGACCTCACACTTTCTACACAGAGAAAGATGGGATTAAAACTCCAAATCTGAAGACTCTCTCTTTTTATCTGAATTAGAACAATTCTCTAAGAATTACAAAGCTATTAACATCTTGTATTGTGCTTTGAGTACAGATGAATTCAACAGGATTTCAGGCTGTTAGATTGCCAAGGAGATCAGGGATAAGCTTGTGGTGACATTTGAAGGAACCAGTCAAGTCAAGGAAACCAAGATCAACATCTATCTCAGATAATATGAGCTATTCAAGATGAATTCATATGAGTCAATCAGAGAAATGTTCAAAATGTTCACAGACATAGTCAATAACCTTGATTCACTTGGAAAGCATATTTCCAATGAACAAAAGGTGAGGAAGATTCTGAGAAGTCTACCAAAGGAAAAATGGGAACCAAAGACTACTGAAATTGAGGAAGCTCAAGATCTCTCATCACTAAAACTTTATGACCTACAAGGGAAGATTCTGACACATGAAATATCCATGAATAAAGCAGATGGAGAGCTACCAGAAGATGTCAAGAACTTAGCACTCAAGGCCAACGAGAATGAGAAAATTCAAAGCCTTGAAACTGAAGAGGATGATGAAGATCCATTTGCTTTGATTTCCAAAGCCTTGATCAAAATCCTCAAGATGAAGAAAAACTTTGGGAGCAAATACTTCAACAAAGAAAGACACAGGTCATCCAGTAGCATGGACTACAAAGGTAAGTCTTCTTCACAAAGTAAATCAAAAGTCATGAACTGCTTTGAGTGTGGTGATGCAGGACACTTGATAAGAGATTATCCACACAAGAAAAGCAAGAACCTTCAGAAGAAAGACTATGAAAGGAGAAAGAAAGCTATGATAGCTTCATGGAGTGATTCAGATACCTCAAGTGACTCTGAATTTGAAGAAAAACACGCAGACCTATGCTTCATGGCTAAGCATGATGAAAGTTATGAAAAGAATATTGAGGTAATGGTAAACTGTTTGATTTCAAAATCAAAGGAAGCTCTCTCAGATTATCTTAGAACAATGCTTCTAAATGAAGATGACTATTTGAAAGAGATTAGAGTTTTGAAAGAAAAAGTTCATGAGCAAGAAAAAGAGAATTTACAACTTGTTTGTCCGAATCAGAATCTTGAAATCTCTCAGAAGAAAACTGACAGTGATTTAAAGGCCTTGAAAACCAGTTTCAAAGCCTTGAAATCACAAGTCAAGGAAGTAGTCACTGAGAACTCTTTACTGAGTGATAACCTCGTTAATCTGAGACATCAAGTTGATGAATTAGATAAACAAAAGACTACTTTTACTGAGAAACTTCAAGAATCTGAATTAGTCAAATTCAAGATTGCAGGCTCAGAACACAAGTTGAACTTGATTCTTGGAGAAAGTTCAAAGTCTGTTCACAAAACTGGTATTGGATACAATCCAAATTTTCCAAGAAATAACAATACCAGATTTGTGAAAGCTGGAAACCAAGCTTCTCCTAAGTGTCATTTTTGCAACAAAATTGGCCATGTTAAGATGACTTGTCCTTTCAGAATAAGATACCCTCACATAATGAGGAATACTTTTCCATTTCAACTCAAGGGACAAGTCAGACAGATTTGGGTTCCTAAAGGGGTCAGACCACCCAACATGGTTGATCCTGAGTATGAGTCAAAATTCCACACTTGGTATAACAGCTGGGTAAGGCAGTGATTGGTGTTTACCGGTTGTCACCAATGTCAAAGAACAAAAGTGGTTTATGGACTGTGGTTGCTCAAGACACATGAGTGGAAAGAGATCTCTATTCTCAAAATTGAAAGAGAAATCTAAAGGTTCAATTACACTTGGTGACAAAGGCAAATGCAACATTCTTGCTATTGGTAAAGTTGGTACAGATTCTGAAAATTCAATTTCTGATGTATATCTTGTTGATGGCTTGAAATTTAACTTGCTTAGTGTATCTCAGCTTTGTGACAATGGCAATAAGGTTATCTTTGATAAAGAGAAGTCTGTGGCGAAAAATGAGAAATCAGGGAATCGCATTCTCACAGCCTCTAGATCAAACAATGTCTATACTTTTCAGACTAACAAAGTTGCAGGTAAAAGCGTGAAGTGTCTCAAGGCCTTGAAAGAGGATTCAAAGCTTTGGCACAGAAATATTGGTCACATTAGCTTGCATACCTTGAACAAGTTGATCTCCAAAGTTCTGGTAAGAGGATTACCATCTATCAAGTTCAAAAATGATGAAGTATGCAAAGCTTGTGCTCAGGGTAAGCAGACTAGAAGCTCATTCAAGCCAAAGAAATTTGTAAGTACTACTAGACATATTGAGTTACTTCATATGGATCTATGTGGTCCTATGAGAAATCCAACTTCAAAAGGTAAGAAGTATATGCTAGTGATTGTAGATGATTATTCTAGATTTACTTGGGTTATTTTTCTGAAAGAAAAATCTGAAGCCCTCTCTTAATTTTCAAAGCTTTGCAGAGAACTTCAAACTTTGAAAAACCTACCTATTGCTTCAATCAGAAGTGATCATGGTAGATAATTTGATCAATTAGAATTTGATTTGTTCTGTGTTAAGCATGGTATCTCTCACAATTTCTCTGCTCCTAGAACTCCTCAACAAAATGGAGTTGTTGAAAGAAAGAACAAGACTCTTGAAGATATGTCAAGAATAATGCTTCTAGAAAACAAGCTGGCAAAGCACTATTGGGCAGAAGTTGTAAATACATCAAATTACACTTTGAATAGGTGCTTGATCATACCTATCTTGAAGAAGACCCCCTATGAACTCTTCAAAGGGAGAAAACCAAACATTTCATACTTCAGACCCTTTGGATGCACATGTTTTGTCCACAACAATGGTAAGGACAAATTGGGTAATTTTGATGCAAGAAGTGATGAAGGTATCTTTATTGGTTACTCTCTTACTAGCAAAGCTTATAGAGTTTATAATAAAAGAACCAAACTGGTTGAAGAAAGTATTCATGTTATCTTTGATGAAAGCTATGATGGTTCTTTGAGTGAAAGTTTTGCATACTTGAATCTGAAAAAGCACAAATAAGAAGAAGAAGTTGAGAACTCACTCAAGATAGGTTCCAAAGGAAACAGAAGTCATTTTCAAGACTTTGAAAACAGGTCTCAAGTCCTTGAAAATAGAGATCAAAGCCTTGACAAGGATGATCAGAAAGATATGAGTGATCAGGCTACTATTTCAAGACCAGAGAAGCAATATGGAGAGTCTGAACCTTGGTCTACTAGAAAGAGTTTGAAATATCTTTCATCTCATTTAGTTGACAAAATCATCTCTGATCCAACCACTGGTACAAAACAAGATCACAGTTGAAGAATCTTTGTACTTTTAATGCTTTTATCTCTCTTGTAGAACCCAAAACTGTGAAGGAAGCATTACAAGAAGCAGACTGGATTATAGCTATGCAAAGTGAACTCAATGAGTTTGAAAGAAATAAGTTGTGGAACCTATTTCCTCCACCAACAAACCAGTCTTTCATTGATACCAGATGAGTGTTCAGAAACAAACTAGATGAGAATGGCAAAGTGAGAGAAACAAAGCTAGGTTAGTTGCTCAAGGTTACAACCAAGAAGAAGGTATTGATTATGAGGAAACTTTTGCTCTAGTTGCCAGTTTAGAAACAATTAGAATTGTACTTGCTTTTGCATCTTACAAGAACATGAAACTATTTCAAGTGGATGTGAAGTGTGCATTTTTGAATGATTACTTGCAAGAGGAAGTTTATGTTGCACAACCTCCTGGTTTTGAAAGTGATAAGTTTCCAGATCATGTTTACAAACTTGATAAAGCTCTTTATGGTTTAAAACAAGCTCCAAGAGCTTCATTGAAATATTGTCAAATTTTTTACTGGAAAATGATTTCAAAAGAGGAATGGTAGACAAGACCCTTTTCATAAGGACTCATGAGAAATATTTATGTGTAGTTCAGATTTATGTTGATGATATTCTATTTGGAGCTACTAATGATCTTTTATGCAAAGAATTCTCAAGTCTTATGAGCGGGGAATTTGAAATGAGCATGATGGGATAGTTGAACTTCTTCCTTGGAATTCAAATACATCAGTCGAAGAAGGGCATATTTCTGCATCAAAGCAAGTACACTAGGTACTTGTTGAACAAGTACAACATGTCTCAATCCAAAGAAATCAAGACTCCCATGAGTTCTACACTGTCCTTAGATAAGGGTGAATGTTGTAAGAGTGTCAATGTGAAAGAGTATAGAGGTATGATTGGATCATTACTATACCTTAGTGCTAGTAGACCAGATATAATGTTCAGTGTATGTATTTGTGCAAGATTTCAGGCTGATCCAAAGGAATCACACTTAAATGCTCTGAAGAGAATATTAAGATATCTCAGTGGTAGCAAAGACTTAGGGCTTTGGTATCCAAGACATTCTAATTTTTCTTTGCATGATTTTTAAGATGCTGACTTTGCAGGTTACAAAGTTGATAGGAAAAGCACCTCAGGAACTTGCCAATTCATTGGATCCTCCTTGATCAGTTGTCACTCCAAGAAACAAAATTCAGTTGCTTTATCAACAGCTAAAGCTGAATATATATTAGCTGGAGCCTATTGTTCACAAGTATTATGGATTTCTCAACAGTTGAGAGATCTTGAATTTGATTTCAGAAGTATACCCATCAAATGTGACAACACCGGTGCAATATCAATTACAAAGAATCCAGTTCAGTATTCAAGAACCAAGCATATTGATGTCAGACACCATTTCATCAGATATCAAGCTGAGAAAGGTGATATTGTTCTTGAATTTGTTTCTAATAACTTGTAACTTGCAGATATATTCACTAAACCATTGCCAGATGAAAGATTTTCAATTCTAAGACTAGAATTTGACATGCTAAATAAAGATGCAATGGTTTAGGGGGAGTACAAGGTAGGGAAGGTAAGTTATTATGTGTTTCAAATGTTTGAACTGATTTTCAAAGCCTTGAAAATCTATTCAAAGTTTTGATTTTATGTGTTTCAGTATTGCAGGGTTTCAAGACCTTGAAATCATTTTCAAAACCTTGAAAATAAATCTGATAACTGGTTAGTCAATAATTCTTGGATCATTCAGTATTTGGTGCTATCTTTGTAGATATTTTCTCAATATTTCCCCTACCTTCCTCAAAATTATTTTTGGCCAAATATAGTATTAAATTATTTATTTCCAACGCCTTCAAAGATTTGAATCTTCTCTGATCATTACAAATCTTTTGAGATCAAAAATATATTGCAGTTTCCTTTTCAAACTCAAACTCTTTCAGTATTTATCTTCTTTTCTTCTCCTTCATTCCGTATCATTCCTACCTCTCTCTATTCTTCTCCAAATCCTAATGAGCACTAGAAGAGCCTCTGATAGAATCAAGATGGCCGGAATTTCAAAGTCCAGTATAGAGAAGAAGGGAAAGACAGTTGAGGATGAAGTTTAAGAAATTAGTGAAGACTCAGAATCAAAGGATTCTACTGATGAAGAACTGGAGTCCCTACCTCCCAAGAAGATAATGAAGAAGGACCAGTTTCCAGTGACAGACAAGAAAAAGGCAGACACAAGGATCAAGGGATAAGGAAAAGAAATCCTCATTCCAGACTCGGATTCAGATACTACTCCAGGTTCCTATGGTGTGTATTCTGTGTCCAAAATGGGAAGACATGAGAAAGATCATCCAGAAACTGAGAATGCATCAAAAACTAGAAGGAAAGATCATCACAAAATTTCCTCTACACAACAGAAGAAGGTGTACGTGAAAAAGAAACTAAAGCACGGAAGAAAAGCTTTAGAAGGACTCACCTTATTTTTCAACAGTGTTATAGAGAAAATTATTTCTATCATTGAGGAAATTGATGTGGTTCAAAAAGAAGAACTGGCCAATGATGAAAGTCAAAAAGGGGGAGAAATCTTAGGTTGTTTTTTTTTTTTATTTTAGTGACCTATCTTTTTTGGTCAGTAGGATTATTTGGACTTATGTGTTTTTCTGTTTAAGTATGCTATTGAATAAGCTGGATCTTTTTGGAACCAATGTGTTACTACTATTTAAGATGTGTGCTAATCAGTATTTTTTGCAGAAACTAAGGATCAAACAGATCGAGGTTTTGTCTTTCATCAAGGGGGAGATTGTAAGTTCACAAGTTTCACAGGCATGAAATAGCAGAGTTATTTCAAGGCTTTGAACCAATTTTCAAAGCCTTGAATCAGGTTTCACAGGTTTGAAAGTTATTTCAAGGCCTTGAAACATGATTCAAAGCATTGAAACTGTCTGACGTGTATGCATATTCTAAGGGGGAGTTTTTCTTAACTCTTCTGATCTGATTCTACCTCTCTCACCCCTATGCTTGATGTATTATTATTTAATGCTGAAATACAAACTATTTTGATATATTTAACACTATCTAATCCATCTATTCAACTCAGTTTTACAGCGAAATATTACTTCCTAGTTTGCAGGGTTGGTTTCCTAATCTGGATTTTGCAGGAAAGGAAACTTGGAGAGAATCTGATTCTATGATCAATCAGACACTCTTGAAAGCTTACCAATCTGTTTAAAGACAAGATCAGAACAATATCTCAGAAGATTAAGATCAACTATCCATTGGAGAAGGCTGTTAAAAGAGTCAAAGTTGTTTCCTACAAAATAGGAAGTTGTTTCTGAAATCTGGGAAGATTTGCAGAGCTTCTGAGCTGTATAAATAGAGCTCATTTTGAAGCAACAATATACAACATTCAACGGGTAAAAAGAGAGACACATTTCAGGATTGACAAGCATTATAGAAGCACATCATTCTCACAATCCATCTCACAGAAGATCATTGCATTCCTCACTGCAGTTTACACTTCAGTGTTCTTCTGAATTGTACTTTAATTGTATATCATTCTTATACTACTTCTAGCTCTCATTCTTAAGGATTTTTCGAAGTGAACAATAGAGAATTATTTGGTTATCAGTTAGCTAGAGCAGGTACTAGATAGGTTAGAGAGAACCACAAGCTGTAACAGAGTAAGGCATATTTATGTGCTTGAGATCTAGGGCTTAGCTTCTGATTAATAAGAATTGTGTTGAAAATCCTGCAGGGAGAAGATCCCTGAGGTAGAGACGTAGGTCAAAGTGGACTGAACTCTATAAATCATGTGTCTCTTGCATTTACAGTTTCATTTGCATACTTAGTTTTTGTAGCATTCAAACCAGGCTGTTTTCAAGGGTTTGAAACTCTTTTCAAGACCTTGAAAAAGACATGTCTGTTTTCTTTCAAAATGTATTTCATTCCAAAGGCTTGAATTTTTTTTAAGGCCTTGAACTTTATTGCTCTTCATAGAAACTCTTCTCCTCTACAAGTTTTGCAAAAAGTTGGCATACTCTATTCAACCCCCCCCTCTCTCTAGAGTATCTAGGCTGCATTCTACCTGTATACTCCCCTTTCAAGTATCTTCTTATTTAGAGAATATGAAAAGCATGATTTATACTAAAAGTTAGAAATATTATTGATCTATCTTGAGAACTTTAGAAAAGTACTTGTGAACAGTTGATATTCTGATTCTGGTTATGTGCAAAAGAAGAAATTAGAATAGAGTTAGGACGATGTACAAAGTTGTGTTTATTTATGGTTCCGGCTAGAGGCGCCAAGCGATCCTCCCATTACTTATGGCTACTGCCATCGAAGCAATGCTTTTTATTATTGGATAGAACTTAATTGTTCACAAATCCACCCCCGATGAGCTAAAATGTACCAAGGTATTGCGGCCAAGGGTTTGTTAGAGCTATAGAGTGATTCTTATACTTGTAAGGGTCACTACGGTATACGGGTGTCGACACTTAAGGCCTTTTAGCTATTGTTGTGAGCGGGGATTGAAGTATGGTCTCCCTTAACGCTCAGGGAGAAATAGGGTTTGATAGACCCTAGAAGGAACCCTTTTTGATTATTTTGTGATCCCTCTGTTGACATCGATCCTGCTAGTGGCTCTGGACATGCCTCAGCTAAACTTAACAGTTAAATTGGACTTGAATTTTTTTTACTACTCTACTGATGTTGTTTGTGGCACTGGATATGGCCTAATCGATTGAAATGATTTTAAAATATTTGGCTACTCATGAACTAATATCTTTATAAACTGAAATGAACTTGTTTACTCTGGATATTTTACCGAATACTCGTGGTTTCTCAATGTTCTTAAACTGAGAGGTTTTTGTTACTCGGTTACTTTCAGTTGTTCCAAATTCCCCAACCTGTTAGTTTTACTGTTTTAAATCTTCTGATTTGTTTCAACTCATGCTTCCGTGCGAATCGATGTTTTACATGTCGTACTGTGTACTTACTCAGTTTATACTGATCGTTTTCTTCAAAACTGCGTCGGCTTTTGCCATTTTAAAAGCCGGCACAGTTTAGGTTTAATTAGATCACTTAGTAGATCACATAGCTTATTTCAGTCACATTACATTTGTAAATTTATCTTCTCAAGATTGTTGTGTTTATTAGATGAAATGTAATCTTATAGTTATTTTTCTACTTTTGGTTATCGATTGTCTCTTTAACCCTGAACCGAGATTCCGGGTTGTTTCAATTAAGGTAAAATTGTCCAATCCAGCTAATACTCTCATGTGGGAGGGGACTAATTTAAGGTAGGGTAAAAGACACTTCACTATCTTTATTTTTGAAAAAATCCCAATATGCTCCTTGACAAATAAGCAATTCACATATGCTCTCTCAAAGACAACGAAAGCGGTGATATTTTAACATTATCAGATGACGGTATTAGTTCCCGTTGTCTTTAAGGGAGTATATGTGAACTGCTTATTTGTTATGGACTATACTAGAATATCTTCAACGTGAAGGTAGCAAAGTGTCTTTTACCCTTTAGGTCACGTTTGGTTTTTCGGACTAGTCGGACTGGACTGGACTGGACTAGGTCGGATAGGATTGGACTGGATTAGCTGTATTATATTTAATACTATGTTTGGTTATATACCGTACAAAATATTATGAATAGTTGTTGGTGTAATTAATGTTCAATTCCAACTATACTGAATGGTCCAATACTGTTAATACTCTCCTCGGGGAGGGGATTAAAATCGGGTATAAAACTCATATTTTTCACTATTTAGTACCGGTATTAAATTTAATCCAGAACAAACCAAACAAAGTATTAATAATCACAGTACTATAATTAGTCCAATACTAGTTAATACCACTAATACTAGAAAACCAAACATGCTATTAAGGTATTAAAATAATCTTTTCACTATTTAGTACCGGCATTAAAAGTAGTCCAGAACAACCAAACACAGTATTAAGTAATAGTACGATTATATTTAGTCCAATACCAGCTAATACTGTTAATCCTGGAAAACCAAACGTACCCTTAGCTCATTTTTAGTTGTTCCGTTATTGAATATGTGTATGTGCCTCCATGTATGACATAAATTGTATTTTGGTCCAGTGGTTAAGACTTTGGTCAATGAAACATAGTTCCATGAGTTTGAATCTTGACACTTCACATGTATATTTTTTGTAAAAATAAAAAATAAAAAAAATCCATGAGTTTGAATCTTGGCAGGTACCTTTTTTTGCAAAAAATAATTTACCACCTATTTAATATACACAATTCCTCTTTTTTTTTTTTTTTTTTTTTTTTTTTTTTATAAATACACAAAATACCATGATATTCACTACACCAGCATAATTTTTTATTCATTAAAATCCTATAACTGCTCACAAAAAAAATCAAGCTCCCCCTTCACCGAAATCATAGCTCTGCCATTGATGACATCTTATTGTATCGCAACATCGACAAAAATCAGTACATTCAAATTACATAAAGTTGTTGATAAAAAAATTACTTAAACAACATCTCACTTTTTGTTTTTGTTTTTGTTTTTGTTTTTGTTTTTTTGTTTTTTGTTTTTTTTTTTTACATAAAGTTGTTTATTTATCTTTGGAAACTTTTGACAGATAATTTTTATGTAATACGAGTGTTAACACTTGACCACTACGCAATTTCTAATTTACTCCCCCCCCCCCCCAATACTTAACAGACGTTAACTGGGTGTTGTGTAATTAAGGGCGAGATGTCAATAAATTAAACACTGCAGGATGCTGTTCAGCGAATACTACCTCCGTTTCGTCTGTTTCGTCTGCATTTGACTTTTTAACCCGTAACTGAGTCACTTTGATTTGGTGATTTGGGTACCAAAACGATGTAATTTTTTAGCAATTTTTTCATGGTATTTTAGAATAAACTTTCTTCTATAATACCATGCAAATATTACCAAATTATTGTATGGTTTTGCTAATCAAATCACCGGATGAGAGTAACTCAGTGAATAGTGACAAAAAGTGAAGTAGGCTGAAACAGGCGAAACAGAGGTAGTACTGCATAGTGTTAAGGGCGAGATGACAATAAATTAAACACTGCATGATGCAGTTCAGCGAATACGGCAGACAGAGGGTTATAGGTTGAAGTTTCTTTTTTTGTTGTTGAGAATTTTAGGTCAACATTTCTTATAAAGATTAAGTGCATGTCTCGGTACGCCGATTTTAAACGTTTTATTAAAATCAGGCATTTTAATTTAAATTCATTTACGACACAAAATTTTAATACGATGATTTATAGATTAAAAAAATCTATGTGAAATTGGAGAATCTCCAAAATTGGAGATTACATGGCTGAAAAACTCAGAAAAATTGTACTTTTGACACTAGCATGATCTTAGTTCATTAGGAAGTGAGTGTATTCAAGCAATTGATTAAATATCTATTTGAACTTTGTTACATTGATTAAATTAGTAATTTACAGTTTCAGCTCATACCAAACTGATTCCGATTTTCAATTCAGCTAGATTTTTCACCAATTCTTTTTCAAGCAATTTTCCAAATTTTCAACTGATATCAAACAGATTTAATTAGTCGGGTTGTTCGTTAGAGTTATTCACAATAAACAAAGTCAGCAGTTGATAAATGCATAAGTTAGCTCATTCATGAGCTCTTGCTCTCCCTCTATCTGTCTTCTTATTCTTTATTTTTTTTTAACAAAAAGCGGTAATATATTAACCACTAACAAATTGGGCTATTCTCAAGGCCCATTACATCATTATGAATAAAAGAGTGCAGCCAAATTGGGGGGCCGGCCCATCCATGTAGCAGAAGCTTCATTTTCTAACGCTTGTTTCGCCAGGTGGTGTGCACTACTGGTAAACACGCATAGCATGTGAACCACCACCCACTCCTCATTCAAGGCGATAAGGTTGAAAGCAATTTTCCAGACTTGTCCTGTCTCCTATAAGAACGAAAACTTTCCGTTTCCTCTCTTCATACATAGCATCTCTCTAGCAATAGTACTTGAATCATTTTCGATCCAAAGTTTCTCCGTCTCCAGATGCTGCGCAAATTTAATCCCAGCCTTCATAGCTTCTGCTTCTGCTTCCAACGTCGTTGCTTTGAAACGTATTGGGTGTGCTTTCCCGGCGAAAAATCCGCCATTACTGTCAGGGACCACCACACCCCACCACCGCTTTTCTTTTGGTTCCACGCCGCATCGGAACAGACCATTAGCCATCCTGGTGGAGGTCTTCTTCTTCGGGGCGTTAGGGGGTTTGAGGAAGTCAAGCTTGGTAACGGATCTGAGTTGGTCTCACCCTTTTGGGCTTGTTTGAATACAGTTAAGTCTCTCAATCCATCTTCTGTATCTTTCTTCGGGTCTGTTAGTTTATTTTCGAAAATCCACTGATTTATGTGTTTCTATATCATGCATGTGCCCAAGATGATCTTCTCTCCGACCTATGTCGAATTCCTCGAGATGAAGTCAAGAGACCATGCCGTGAAGGATCCAGTAAAGTCCTCAGAGAAGAGCAACGGAAGTAAGATCCTCCACACTTTCCTCGCATAAGGGCACTGAAGAAAGATATGGTCCTCCGACTCACAAATGTGTTGACAGAAACTGCAAGAGTCATCCAGGCTTATCCCCTTCCTCCTCAGATTAGCTCTGACAGGTAGCAAAAATTGAACACATATCCAAAATATGAAGATGTATTTTTTTGGGATTTGGAGTTTCCAGATTAAATTCCAAACGCTATTTTATGACTTTGAAGACTCTCCTTGCTGTTTGACCATGCCTCTTTCTTCTATTTTTTGGAGCAGCTCATAGCCGCTCTTAACCGAGTAATGGCCATCCTCAATAAAGTGCCAGATCAATCTATCAGGCAGGTCAATTTCAAGGATCTGGACTCTTCTTATCTCCTCAACATCTTCCCTGCTGAACAGATGAGTAATCTTCTCCAAATCCCATTGTCTGTCTTCCGTTATTAATTCTGCAATTCTCAGTTCTTGGTTTCCGTTTGCAGGAGAGGTTGGTTTGAACGTGTGAGGTCGAGCCAGCCACGGGTCTGAGAAGGCTTTGAAATGCTGTCCATTGCCAATCCTCCACCGGCACCCCTGTTTGACCAAATCTCTGGTGGATACTATGCTCCTCCACAGGTAAGAGCACTGATTTGAAGCTTCCGCTTTTAAAAGTCCTGTTTTTGCATAGTATTTCTCCCTTAGCACTCTCGCATGTAGGGAATGTGGATTCATTAGCAATCGCCAAAATTGCTTTGCTAACATGGCTTTGTTAAAAATCCGCAGGTCTCGAAAACCCACTCCGCCCCGCGATTTGCTTTGCGTCATTCGCTTCATTGACATCCAATGTAACTTTTTATTCTCCTCATCACCTCCCCACCAAAAGCGGGATATTAGGATTTCAATCTTCTGAAGAAGACCATCTGGGAGTGTGAAACAACTCATTGTATAGGTCGGGATTGCCTGTATAATGGTTTTCACTAAGACGTCTTTGCCCCCGAGAGTTAAGTATTTATTTTTCCAGCTCTTTAATTTCTCCAATATTCTTTCTACCAAATGGTGAAATTTAGTCATCTTCCTTCTTCCTATTTCTGTAGGCAGACCCAAGTATTTTTTGTGGAGAGCTTCAGTTTTCACGCCTAGCAGATTGCTGAGTTCCTACTTCTTCGCTTCTGGAACGTTGCTCGAGTAGACTGCAGCTGACTTCTCGAGATTAATTTTTTGGCCCATTATTTTCTCATAATCTTGTAATAACTTAGCAAGGTAGGTGATTTCTGATGTATTTGCCTTCAAAAAAAGAAGGCTATCATCAGCGAAGAAGAGGTGGGATATCTTCGGACCCCCTCGCGATGCGGATAAACCTGTAATAGATTTACTAGCCATAGCTGTCATGAGATCAATTCACCACATAGTAAAAACAAATATGGTGAGATTGGGCATCCCTGACGAAGCCCTCGTTCGGGCGTAATAAACCCACAACCCTGCCTTTAAAATTAAAAGAGAAAGTATTCGTGAAAATACAGTCACTAACCAGATTGATCAACTTTGGTCCAAATCCCAATTTGTGGAGCATCTTGGTGATGAATCTCCACTCGACACGGTCGTAGGCCTTGCTTATATCCATCTTTAGGGCAAAAAAGCCTTCTTTCCCCGCTTTACGATGCTTCATTGAATGAAGAAGTTAAAGCAACAATTATGTTATCCGTAATCAACCTGCCGGGTACGAATGCACTTTGACTCTCCGAGATGATCGATGGCAGAGTTAACTTGAGTCGATTTGCCATCGTCTTTGAGACCAATTTGTAGATGACCGTGCAAAGGCTGATAGGTCTTAGATCGGCCGGCTTCCTCACTTGTTTGAACTTTGGTATTAAAGTGAGAAGAGTATGGTTGTACTCTTTAACATTCTTAAGCCCATTAAGAATTTGAAGAACACAGCCCCTCACTTCTTCCTCGATATGATGCCAAATTTTTCGGAAAAAGGCAGCTGGAAAGCCATCTATTCCGGTGCTTTGAGAGGCGCCATTTGAAAGAGGCTCTCAGTTACATCCTTCATCGTGAAGGGTGCTTCCATCAATTGTCTTTGTTCCTGAGACATGCCAACACCCACATCTCCGAGCATAGAGTCGAGAAACTAGTCGCTCGGGTTAGAAGAATGAAAAAAATCTTGGAAATGTTTAGTTAGAATCTGTAATATCTCCGAGTCATCTGAGTTCCAACCACCGGCTTCATCCTCCAGTCCTCGAATTGTGTTTCTCGCTTTCTTGAACTAGCCTTGCGGTGAAAGAAACTAGTGTTCTTATCACCACTTTTTAGCCAAAGGATTCTTGATCTTTGTCTCCAATACTCTTCCTCTTGGAGGATGAGAGTATTCACCTTATTTTTTAGATCCTTGAGTCTTTGCACCACTCCTTTTGATTTCCTCTTCCTTTCCAGGTGTTGGATTTCCTTCTTTCCATCCCGGATCTTCTTTTTGAGGTTTACGAAAGCAGTTTTCCCCATTTTCTGAGAGTATCAGCGTTGGCCTTGAGTTTTTCTTTCAGGGAAATATTGGGGTCCAGATTCTTCCACTGTTCTACCACCGTTCTCTCGCAGTCCGAGTGTTGTAGCCAGTTGGATTCCAAGTAGAACCTTTTCGGCCCAATAAGTGTGGAATTGTGCTCGTCCTCATCTAGAAAAAGTGCAATCGGGCTGTGATCTGAAATTGAGGCCCTAAGGTGTTCAATTTGTGCATTCCCGTACGAAAACCTCCATCTTCGATTTGCAACTGCCCGGTCAAGTCTTTCTCTGATTTTATCCTCTTCCTCCCGGTTGTTATTCCATGTATACGGGTTTCCAGAGAAACCAAGATCTGTTAGACCACAGTCTAACAAAACATCTTTATAAAGTAGAGATTGGTTTAGGTTAACCGCTCTCCCACCATCCTTTTTCGATTGACCAGTTACCTTGTTTAAGTCTCCAAACACACCATGGGGCGTCCCCATCTGGTTTGAGTCTTTGAAAGAGCTTCCACGAGTTGTGTCTTTCCTCCTTCACCGGATCTCCATAAAATCCTGTAAGGAACCAACTCTGACTATTGCCCGTAGCAGTGATACAAAAATGTATATAATGCCTTCCCGAAGAGACTTTTACAACCTTGCAGTCATCGTCCCAACACATTTCTAGGCCACCTCTTCTGTCATCACAATGATACTGTGTTCGAAACCCATGCGATCCTGAATCTTCTTCATCTCATGTGAGTACAACTTAGTTTCCATGAGAAAAACTAAATTGAGAAGGTTGTCCTTTACAAGATCGTGGAGGACGGTAACATTGCGGAGGTTTCCAAGCCCCCACACGTTCCAGCTTATGATTTTCATTGATCCAGGCGGGGCTGCACTGCTGCCTCCGCCTCTAGATTGTTGTTTGTGATATCTTTTAGAGAATTCATCGAAACATCTTCTTCTACAAGCTGTTCCATCTCCATCTCATTTGAGGCCTGGTTTATCACCCCCAGACTACAGCTTCTTTTCCCCCCACCCACGATGAGCCCCTCCTCCGAGGGAGTGATGATTGGGAGGCCGTTAGATTTTCTCTTTCCTTGAACCGGGTCGTTTTCCTTCCCCACAGTAGCCTTTGCCTTCGATCTCGCTCTGTTTTTCATATTAGCCTTTTTCCTTACGTCTTTCAGAGCTGCAAAATTAATCGCAGGAGTTGACTTTGTCTTCTCACAAGATCCCTCTTCATAAGAAATATCCCCCTCTATAAGGGCTTTATTCTTATCCACAGCGGGATTTGTGAAAACCCCTGATCTCGGCAGATCCCCAATTATACCTTTTCCTTTTGGTTATGCTTTATCCTCAAATATTTTGGGCAAATATTTGAGTGCTTGGTCCTCCTTCTTCTAGTTATTTCCTTTGCTACCCCTGGCCGGAGTAGGGTTTCTCAACCATCTGTTCTCTGCCACCTTCTGCTGTTTTTCGTAGCATCTTTCTGGTCCTGTTGGCTGCTTCTTGTGAGTCGTTCTCCGTAGCATCCAGTTGCCATACCCGGGGAACAGATTCTACTCGATCGCTTTTGCCCCGTCCAAACAGCCTTCAGTCACATGATCCAATTTTCCGCACCAAGAGCACAGGGTTGGGATTCTCTCATAGAAGAGATCTACCCAAATGTTTTCTCCCTCCTCGGTGACTACACTTTCCCTTCGTCGGATTTGTTCATAAGTCTTGATCCTAGTCCGAAAGCGGATGCATCTATCTTTTTCTCTCCATCGAGATGCACCATCATACGTTGAACTTCCCCGATAGATGATCCAATTATTAAACCGACATCTTCGTGGATTAGATGTAGGGGTAAGCCCCTGATCTGGATCCATACGAACATGTCCGTGTATTTCACATCTTCCATACGGTCCTTCATATCCCAGATCTGTAGGAGGAGGAGTTGATCATCAAAACTCCAAGGTCCCCCTTTGAGAACATTGTCGCGGACAACTACGTTCTCAAAATTATAAACAAATCTGTTTTCACCCATAGCCATCACCTTCAGGTCATTCTCTGGACACCAAAGTCTTTGGAAAAGCTCTTTCATCTGCCATCCATCGACTTCCTTGGAACCAACGAACTTTCCCACCAGATAGCACTTCGAACTTGACTTCGCCTTCTTGCTAATCTCCGCACTGATCAAGATTGATTGAGCCTCCTTTTAGTCAGCTGGAGAATCAACCGCCTCCATTTCCAATGAAGAAAACCTATAACCTTCTCTCTAGAGAGAGAGTTGAGAGCTCTAGAGAGAGAAAGTTGCTTTAAGATTCATAATTCTTCTTATTCTTTCTGGTTCTTGCTTTCATGCGTATTATAAAAAAAATAAAGCTAGATAAGCAATTTTCTACCATAAGAGATCTAGTAAAGATGCTAATGGTTATTTATAGTTCTTTATTGTTCTTGCTTTTATGCGTATTATAAAAACTAGATAATGAATTATCTATTATTTTAAGAAAAATATTGATCGTAATTAAAGATGATAATGGTTACTTATTTCTGGTTCTTTCTTTTTTACATATTAAAAAAATTTATAAAATACATTTTATAAAAAAGTGCTAGATAATTAAGAAAAAAAAAGACTTGCGTTATGTGGTAAAACATAGCCAGTAACAAAACACCAAGGATTGATGCAGTCTCCTTGAGATTTCCTCTCATGGGTGCTTTTAGTCTGAATATGTTGTGAGTTAATTCCGGATTTGATTCCGCCTGATTTTGGTAGGGCTCTCTTTGATGGTAAGCGATTCCTGGGATTTGGTTCGATCAATTTGATGAAGTTTTATCACAATTTATGTATGAAGGCCTGGTGGTGGATTGCATCTCACTACTCCGATTTTGTACCGATGGCGAAGTTTCCTTCATCTTCACGACTCTTAGAGGGTGAATCTGAGCTCCAAGTTGACATTGGAGAGATCTGTTCAAGAAAGTTGAAGAGGCATACACGGCCAGTGTAATCGGAAAATTTCTTTCGGATCAACCAATAAGAGAGAAGGTCATGATGGAAGTCCTTAAAAAAAATTGGAAGATGAATCAATCCGAGTCAATCAGCAGGGAAGGGAATTATCTATTCCTCTTCAAATTCGACTCCATAGCCTTCATTGAACGTATTTTGGAAGGAGGTCATTGGTCGTTTGACGACGTCATTCTTTTGGTCCAAAATGGGATCCTATAATTCCACCATCAAGATATTGACACTCTCGGAACTGTGCAACCAATATATTAACACTCTTGTCGGGCATCATTTCGGGAAGGTCCTGAATGAGACAGAGCTTAACCAAGAACAGTGACTGCTCCTCTTCCATGAATGGAGATAGATTGCGATTCGGATCTGGAGGATACCTTGGCTTCTCTATCAAAGGGTAACAAGTTCCCAAATCTCTGGGCTCGTAACGAGTTTGAGAAGATCCAGGGAAAGAAGGGCATGGAGGATGGGACCCGACGAAGCAATCTCCTCGGTCAGGGAAAGAAACAGGTATTTCCACCATCCGATCACACGCCGCCAGTGGCTGGATGGAGACCGACGATGGCGTAAAATTTGGGAGGACGTTGCAGAATATGGATTTTTTGCCTTCGGTTATGTCACTGGACATTTATGACAACGCCATTGTCGAGGATGCTATGAAGAAGGATAATGGAAGAATGGATAAACTCCTTCATGATGGAGGTAATGCTACTTTTACACTACTTTCATCAACAGTGGAGGCTAAATCAAATTGTGTGGGCTAAACTGATGCTGTGGTCTTGGCAACTTGATTTTAAGGGCCCGTATTCAAATAAATTTCATGG
Source organism: Linanthus parryae (assembly GCA_023055425.1). NCBI lineage: Eukaryota > Viridiplantae > Streptophyta > Magnoliopsida > Ericales > Polemoniaceae > Linanthus > Linanthus parryae. Next base: position 45,976,402 of record JALGPY010000009.1, read on the forward strand.
GCTTGCTTTAAAAGACTCGACAACTAGGCCTCTGGTGTTTACTGCGAAGGACAAACCATTAACTTCACCAGTTTGGCGAAAAAAAATATTTCGTGCAAAAACAGCACTCCCCCTGACCGAAGGAGACAAGAAAGGAGGAACATTTTGGCGGAGATCAAAGCCCAGATTCGCAAGGGTAAAGGGAATGCGTCTAGTGATGAAGATGAGACTTGTTTAATTGGTAAGCGCAAAACGGTGGAGGTTTTTGTGGTTACCAATTTCACTATTGAAACACAAGGGGGTGGGAAACGTGTGAAACAAGCTTCAAAAGTGACTTCTTCGACATAAAGTAGTAATGAAAAAGACAGGATGTGGGTACGGATTCTTATCACAAATCGATATTTGCGGTGAGTGTTGTGCACCACCGCCAAAGTAATGGTCGTCTTGAGTTGGAACTTGTGAGGGTTAGAAAAACCTTGTACGTTCCGGGATCTCCGTGACCTTGTTGCAAGGGAGAGGCCCAGTTTAATTTTCTTGATGGCACAAAGAAAAAGGTGGAAGATGGATATAATTCGGTACAAATGCAATTTCAGTTCGAGTTATCATGTAAGTTGTCGGGGTCATGGTCGTAGGGGAGGTTTGTCGCTCTTGTGGGATCACTCTTTATCAATTTCAGTTTTGTCTTCCTCGCGTTTTCATATTGATTGTCTAATAAAGATTGAAGACTCGTGTTTGTCTTGGGAATTCACGAGTTTATATGGTGACCCGATTGCATCTGAGCGTGGTCACACTTGGTGTGTCTTGGGCAACTTTAATGCAATTTTTTCCAATGATGAGAAGGAGGGGTCTGCTTTGTACCATTCACACAATCATCACCATCTTTTCAAGCATTACATTGAAATGAACTTCGTGATCTTGGGTCCACTGGTCAGCATTTTACTTGGACAAACAATCAAAGAGGGGATAACTCGATTAGAGAATGTTTGAAACGAGTGGTAGCGACGCCGGAGTGGATGAATTTATTTGTGGGGGCCCATGTTAGTCATCTTGTTACTTCATCATCGGATCACCTCCCACTTCGTCTGAACATAGACTCAAGACTTCAGGCCGATTGCGCAATCTTAAGAAAAAGGTTTAATTTCGAGGCTAATTGGTTTCATCACCAAGGAATCAATGACATTGTGGGATCCTGCTGTTCAATGAGGCACACAGACGTGGGGGCTGCACCAGCTCAAGCAGTGGCCAGCTTACAGGATTGGAGAAGATATTTGGCTGGAGCTCCAACTATTAGATTGAGAGAGTTGTGGATTAGAATTCAACAAAATTCACGAATGAAACAATCGAATGGGGTGATTAATGAGCTATGACAGATTCATGGAAAATACAGTGATATTCTCTGGGATGAAGATGTTCACTGGTTTCAACACGCACGCGTTAATTGGCTTATGTGGGGTGATAAAAACACCCGTTATTTCCAGAAAAACGCGTCCTCGCTTCGGAGACAAAATTTCATATTTGGGATTGAGGATGCAAACGGAGTATGGAAGGAAGGTAATGATGAAGTGGTATGCGGTCTCCGAATATATTTTAACAATCTTTTCACTTAAAAAAGGCCTTCGGAGCAGCAACTTGAAATGGTTATAGGGACGATATCGTGTTTGGTTTCACCACAACAAAGTAATGCTTTGGATGCTCATCTTACCGCGACAGAGGTTTGGATCGTACTGCAACATATGGGTCTATATAAAGCACCAGCGGTGGATGGTTTACCACTTGTGTTCTATCAGTAGTACTGGACAGTCGTGGGTGAGCAGATTACAGAGGTGTGTTTGTGTGTCCTGGACAACGGTGACAATGTCAGGCAATTTAACAAGACTCATATTTTTTTATTCTGAAGGTGAAGCATCCCAGATGTCAGACTATGCACAGTAATTTATTAAATTATTGCCAAGGCTATTGCTAACAGATTGAAAAATTATCTGAATTGCATTATTTCATTATTTTAAAAGTCTCATCATACCGGGTTGCTAAATTTGATAATATTATTGTGGCGTATCAGTTTATGCATACTATGTCTACGCAGATGAAGGAAAAAACTGGGTTTATGGCGCCCAAAGCAGACATGAGTAAATTGTACGAAATGGTAGAGTGGAGTTACCTACACTCCATGCGGGCTAAGATCAGTTTCTGCCCAGGAATTGTCAATCCAATTATGGGATGTGTTACGTCGGTCAAAATTTCTTTTGTTCGTAATGGCAAAGTGGTGGGAGATGTTATTCCACAACGGGGCCTTCGCCAAGGATGCCCACTCTCGCCGCATTTGTTCTTGATTTGCATAGAAGGACTTTCTCACTCTCTTGTGGCGACTTGAAGGAACAAGGTCATAACTCTAGTGAAGGCGTCCAGAAATGGACCACCTATATTGCATCGTCTTTATGCAGACAACAACCTCTTCTTCACTCGTGCTGAACATGGTGCGATCTCAAGCTTTATTCATATTTTACAAGATTATGAGTCTTCATCTGGTCTGAAGATTAGTCTGCAGAAGTCAACATCGATGTTTTCTATTAAGGTCTCAACCGAGACTCGACTGAAGTTTTGTGAGCCCTTGGGAGTCCAATGTGTTGATTTATCGATAAATATTTGGGGTTACCAACCAATATTCGTGTGCACAAGAGAATCCGGCAGGGAGAACTCTGTGTACACCAAGAGTAGAGAATCGGAAATGGCACAGGAAGAGTTGGGTTGTGTGTAGGGAGAGAGTAAGGCAGTAGTAATGTCTGAGAGAGAGACAGTGGTTTGGCAGAGCTTCCGCGTATGTCTGGTGTGTCCCCCCTTGTATGGAAAGGTTAACGTCCTATATATAACAGAGAATGTGACCGTTGCAGTGTGGTTAATGCGCCCATCAATGGCGGCTTAATTAGCTTAACCGCAACGGTACGTTTGTCCGCGTATATAGGGACTGTTACAGCACGTTATGCGCGAATACCGGAACCGTTATGGGGTTGACCGGGTTTGACCGGATTGACTGGGTTTATGGAGCTCGTGCCATAAATCTCTCAAAAGCAGTTACTAAAGGTCGCGCGCGGGCTTGGCTCGCACGCGACAGGACTTACTCTAGCCTCCAAACCACTAAGTCCCTACAAGTCCCGTGCAGTGGTATGCGAGGGCCCTGTCTCGCAGCCCCCACATGGATCAGCGCGGCTGGTGATCCGGTGTGTGTGGAGCACAATATGGTGTGTTGGATGATTGCCATGTGGCCAAGATCTGTCAGCTTAGAAAGCACTATCTACATTAGCCCCCTTTTTGCGCGTGAAGACTCATAGCCGGAAAGACTTCCATGCGCAGAAACCAACGTACGCGTCGCCGTCACGCACCAATTCAAATATGAGTAAGTTCAGCCCCCGTGCGTGCTATTATGACCTAAAACCCCTAGAGTCATGCCGTCTGGCCTTTAGGGTTTTAGGCGTGACATCAGCTTGTCCTGTGATTGCGCGATTCGACGGTGACGGTTGCGATTCGACTACTGAAAGGACGCAACCCTTCATTGTTTTTGTATAAATACTCTGTACTCTCCATTGTTGCAAAGCATCACTTCTTTCTCTTAAAGTGAATGATACCCGGAAGTCTTCAAGAGCAGATTTAGATAATCAATCACCAGCTCAAAATCGCAAATCGTCTTCTTCAATTGTCTGCATCCAAGCAAGCTTTACGAAAACAAGGTTGGCCTTGTTCAATTTTGATTTAATATGCTGATATATGCTTTGAACTGCGTTGGATCTGCAAACCCGTGACATATTATCCGCTGAAAACTTATGAAGAAGCTCTCAATCTTTGAATCCAATTTCGATTAAATCCCCCGATGATAAGGACCTTGAATGTAGGGTTTTTGAAATCCCCGATAATGTAAACGATTCCAATCTCTAATTTCGGAGATTGGTACTAGACTGTTCATCTTTCTTTGAATGTAGATCCTGAATCTCGAAATTCAAACTGAAGTAGTGTGCATATTTCTCCCCCCTTTTTTCTTGCTTTTCCGCAGGAATGGCAAAGACAAAAGGAACTAGACCCACTAAGGAGGACGAAGAAATACCTGATCTTCCGCGAGCTCTATGACGAAAAGCCCCCTATATGGGTGGCAAAGACTTCTACCATGCTAGGTTTAAGGCAAAGAAATTGCCAATCCCTGTCCCTGGTGAAGGATTGCAAACATTAACCCCCCAAGTTAGCTCGGCCCTGCTCGAATTGATTGGCTCCGCAGACGTGATTCGATTGGGAGTCGAAAATGGGTACTTACCGTATACTGCAATTTCTACCCAAGCTTTTGTTCAGAAATTGGACTTCATGGATGAGTGGATTGACCATGTATTGACTAATCACGCCATGACTCTAAACGATGCTGGCGTATACTTCGCAGTTCGTGCTATGAAGGGTGCTGCCGTGAAGCTGGACCAGTCCATGCTTCTAAACCTTCTTTCTCGCTACTCGCCTGCGACTCAGACATTTCATTTTGCTGAGTTCAAGGCTGCTCCCACGCTCGAGGATGTGCACATGCTGTATGATTTGTCTCCCGTGGGCGAGGTGGATCCTTTGAGTCCCTTGAGAACAGATGCGGAGATTGCTTTGTACAAGCAGATGGAGGAATGCTTGTCAGAAGTAAAGAAAATTTCCACCCGGTGGACTACTACAGACGTTCTTCCTGACTGGCAGTTGGTTGACACATCTGCGAAAAACACCTGGAACAAGTGGGTGCAATACTTTTTCCGTGATTATGCGAACAGTAGCCTTACCAAGAAGCTTCTGAGTCAAAACCCGAAGGCTAAGAACTATGTGAATGGCAAGGGTTATCACTTGACCCTATGCGCCTTCCTCTGCGCCTGGTTGTCGAGGTACTTAATCGATGGCCACCCGCATGATGGGGTCTTCTATCACGTGCTGCCTCTTGCTGTGAAATTGGCCCTCGGCCAGAAAGTCGCACTTGGACCCTTGGTCTTGGGCACGCTGTACTACAGGCTGGATCAGCTGGTCGTGGCAATGAAGGAGTCGCGCGGCCGCCTCGACATACTGACTTACAGTAACATTTCCTTCTTGACGATGTGGGTCTTCGAGCGATGGCCTTCCTATGCCCCAGTTGCTTCTAAGCCCAACAAGTGGTGTCCCCCAGGTGCGGAGGAGGAATGTAATAGCGGCAGAGCTGCGAGGTGGTTCGGAACTAACTACCCCAAGTGCGTCTGGAGCCTGATATGCGACAATCGGGAAGAGTTCATAGCCAGGCCCTATGCCATGCGTATTGAGAACGTGCGATGGTTTCCAAAGCTGTATCCTTCTAAGGGTGTTGCCTTCTCAGAAGAGCTCCTTTTCGAAGGCGGGGAGCATTTCCACGAGCGCTATAGCGAATTCTTTTGCTGGTGCCAGCGAGGTTCCCTTCCTGCTCCCGCTGAGCATGTTCGTGAGCTCGCGCCGAGGTACGAGAGGATTACCGTAGATGTTGATCCCACTCGTGTTTCTCCCCAATTCGGCTTCGATGCAGTGGCACCCTCAATCTGGCCGCAGTCTGTCATCAGAGGCTGCTATAAGCGGTTATTGTCCAAGGAGTGTAAAACAATTTTGATGAGCAATCTTCCCTTCGAGCAACCCGCAGGTAACCGTGAAGGCGGCTGTTCCGGAAACTGGCTTGCTTACTGGAATTCCCAGCAGACAAGGTTTGAGACACAGTCGATCCCCCAGCCAAGCAGAGCTCCTGTGATCAAAAGGAATTCTTTCCCTTTTCGTCCCAATTGCAGTCTAGACGAGTCTGAATATGGTTGCTATTCGTTGCTAGATCGCGAGAACCACCTGTGCCCCTTCATAATTCAAGATGAAAAGACCGCCGCAGTCAGGAAAGGTGATTCGCATGTCACCAGATATAGCGAAACCTTTGCTAAGGTAAGCAATCTCTCTTGTATGCGTTAAGTTTCCTTATTCCAATATTTCAAAAACTTCATGCTTCACTCTTTTGTAGTGCCATGTGAGAAGGTTTGCATCTGGTGAACGTTCCAAATCGCTGGTCACCACCATTGTTACTGCAAGACGGCAAGGACAACCATTTCGGCTGGCATCAAAGATGGATCCCGCTGTTGAGACCAAAATCCGCGAGATCATGAATGCTTTTGCTGATTCGCTGATAGACAACACTCCATCCTTGTATCCTCCCAGGAATTATCCGTCTCCTCCAGCGACTGCTGCTCCGAGAGCGAAAAGGCCCAGACAAAGAGGAATCACAATTTCTTCCCCTAGGAGAGCTCCAACTTCCCCTCCTGCGAAGTCCCTTTCTGCCAGGGATAAAGGTAAAGGTCGCATGACCAGTAAAGCGCGGAAGGAGCTCGCAGTGGAGACCTTTGTTCCGATCGGCCAGGAGGAAGAAGAGGAGAGGCGGGAGCCAAGAGAAGGAGATGAAGAAGAGGAAAGAATTGAAGATGTCAGAGACAGAGAGGAAGATGCAATACATGAGGAAGAATCAGGAGGTATCTCAATCGTACTTCTCTTCTCATTATCTTAACTCTTTTGTAATCTGGTTTGAACCAATTGTTTCTTCGCAGATGATGATGAGACCATCAGTGGCCTTTTGGCCAAGAAGCAGAAGAGGGGTTCTCATTATGGTGTCTCCGATGAAACCATAAGCGAGGAAATTCTCGCCGAGTCCAGGAGAACAGCTGCGGAAGCTGCTGAAAGGAGAAGGAAGCGAGAAGAGGAGGAACTCGAGCGAGTGAAGTAAAGGAGCCTAGAAGAACAACACGTCGACGACCTAGTGCGTCCAACTGATGAGGAAGATGTGCTTCCAGAAGAGATGGCTCCCCAAGTTGAAGAGGAGGATGCGGCTCCAGAAGAAGATGTGGCAGCTCTAGAGCGAGCCCAAGCAGATTTTGAAGAAATCGCAGGTGGCAATGAAGGTGAGATTTTTAATCTCGCAGTAACTTATCGAGATGTTATTGTCGGTGCCCTAAGGCATGGTGTGTCAAAAGCTGACATTCGCCGTTGGATAGTAGGCAAGTGCGGTGAACCCTCAGGTAATCATTTGAGCGATATGTGTGAACTAGGCTTTAGCAACCCAAACCTAATCATGACTGGTTTCTTCGCGCCCCAGGTCACGCTCACCTTAAAGACATGCTTAATGAAGACACATTAATAGGGCAAGGTTACACGTCCTTAGCATATGACGAGAATGATGCAATCCCACCTTCGCGTGGAGGTCCTTTCTCTTAGCTTATCAAAGATTAATAAAAATAATATACGACACAAGTTACCTCACACCATCGCATTTTGTATCGCAGGCAATGCTGATGAAACCGTGTTGGATCAAAGGAGTCAACCCTCTGCGTCCTATGTTCCGGTGCCGAGTTCTCATACCGAGAAGCCCGTCGCAGCTGCTGAATATGCAGGAGAGCCCCTTGAGGACGTCATCGAACTTTCTGATGATGCTGAGGCTGACACTGTGTTGATGGAAGAAGATGCCCACACCGGTGCTGAGGAAATAGGAACGAACGCTGCTGATGCCATCGCATCTGACGGTATCCCTCATGAAGCTGCAACTTCTGCTGCCGCCATGACTCCGGCTACGGCTGAGCCTGCGGCATCTCTTCCTGCGTGGAACTTTTGGGGTTCGCAGGTCGGGGCTGCAATCGCACCTGGTGTGGCTTATACTCTTCCCTCCAATTATGAGGAGTTAGAGCTCGCAGCTGATAGAAGGGTAATAGAGCGAGGACAGTCTTCAACCACCCCGGCAGTGCGCATTCCTTCTCTGCGCGAGATCCTTGAAGGCACTGGTATGTCGTGTTTTTCTATTCGCATCTTGCATTCTCCATTTGTGAACTCGATAGTATAACTTAGCTTTGTCATTGCTTTAGGGTTGAAGCAAGCCGACGTGGACTGGCTAGTTCGGATGCGCCTCTCCTACCCCAAATCATTTGCGAGGTCTCTGGAGATAGGGCCCTTCGACAGGAGGCTATTTCTCACTGAAGCCATCTGGATTTTGGAGCAGCTGTCCGCGGCCACACCTGCGACCATTTCTCCTCAGAGCGCAGAATTTCTTTTTGGCATGTGCCAAAATCTTCTCGCCAAAGTTCAAGGCAAGCTGGGCTTCGGGTTTCATATCAAAAGAGTTACCCTGATTCGCGCGGCCGTGACTTTGAAACGCGGCCACCAAAACCTCGCAGCTGAGAAGCAGAAGGTAGAGCACAAAGGCAAAAGGTTGAAGAGACTGTGAAGCTCTTTCATGAGATGAGCGCCAAATGCGAGCAATTGAAGCAAGAAGTGGAGCAAGTGGAAAATCTGAGCCGTCAGTTTACTCCTCATGACTCCTTGATCAGAGGTTTATTTTGAAAAGTAGAAAATAAGTAGCTGAAACATTATTATAATATTGCTAGGGTTTCTCCCCCCCTTTTTTTCAAAAGAATTGAAATGCCCGTTTTGCCCTTTCCGGGATTTGCTCGAATATCTCTGTGCATATCAATTTATGACGTCAACAATTGATATTCTGCCTTTATTTTCGCGCTAATTGCTCATCAGATAAGCACGCCTTCCTTGGGAAGTCCATCCGTATCATGACTATCCGTCATTAATTAGGATACGCAACCGAATCGTCGTAGCCTTTAGTAGGGTAATTGATTGTTACCTCTTTTCAAGGCGTAAGTGATTGATCCTCACCCTCTTTTCAAATTCTGCTGACTCATCTGAGTAATTGAAGAGTCTCCACAGGGTCTATATAAACCCTGCCTTTTGCTATTTGGGTTCTTCATCCCACAATGTGGTTTGCCATGAGTCCTTACGACTGCTGGCTTCAACGCTTGTTTTTCGTTGATTCATGGCAGTTTCAAGTTGTGAAACCTGAGTTTGTGCTTTGTGCTATAGAAATAGTTTCCAAGATCTGCTTCATAAGGCTTATTGATCTTTATAACTATCATAGAGAAGATGCAGATAATACCTCATGTTTGCTCGAAGAATTTTCTTCGTCTATTATGCTTGCAGGTCATGTTTCCGGCCGCCTCCCGGCGAGGTGCAGCGCCGTACTGACCTTGCTACCGACTCGTAATGAACGGCGAAATTCTCCTCCAGCATGCCCGGAGGTTGATCATTCGCCACCATGCTCGTGAGCTCAGGGTGGCGAGCCATTGCGCTCGTTTCCGTAGACAAGGAGCCAATTGCCCGAGGAATAACTGCTCCCCTATTTTGCACGGCCGCATACGCCGGAACAGGTGGTTCCTCAGGAACATTTCTTGGGGTGTTGATCAGACAAGGGCCTTGCCAGATGCTGGGATCTTGAACATAGCGTCGCATAGGTCTTGTAGACATGGCGGGCTGCGGGTTGTTCCTTTTGCAGGAACACCCTACTTGCTACAGATCTTTGGTCGCAGACCTTTGTATCGCATAGCTTCTGCTGGGATCGTTAGGTCCATCCTTTTTCAGTTAGGATTCCCCCGATGTGTAACTTCTTGCTTGTAAGTTACTTTTTAGATGCATCGTAAGCCATGTTGGCTGCGTAGTTAGCTTGATTTGAGCTTTTTCGCTCGTAAGCTGTTATCTAAACAGATAAATTGTAAGTCATTTTGACTCATAATGATAAATCGCTTTGTATGATTTGCTTTCCTGTTACAACAAATTACAATGTCGCACGCGTATCGGCAAATTCCACCTTTTATAGTGTTATATTCACACTTTGCGTTGTTGCTATAATTGACTATCTGTCGAATAGACTCGCAGGCATGTTTTTAGATCGTTCGAGATCGTATTTGCGCAACTGTGCTACCTTGGCAGATAGGCTTGTGATTTGCTTTAGATTCAAGTGCAAGTGCTATCTCATCAGATAGGCTTTTGTAGATCACTTAAGATCAGTTTTTCATAATGTTGCCATCATGGCAGATAGACTCAAGAATCATTTTAAGATTGCATTCGCATAGTGCTGCTATCTTTACAGATAGGCTTTGAGAGATTACTTAAGATCGTTTACGAATGGGCTACTATCGTGGCAGATAGGTTTAAAAGATCATTTAAGATCGTATTCGCATGAGCTGCTATCGTGGCATATAGGCTTAAAAGATCACTTAAGATCGTTTTCACATGGGCTGCTATCGTGGCAGATAGGCTTAGAAGATCAATTAAGATCATTTTCTCATGGGCTGCTATCGTGGCAGATAGGCTTAGAAGATTAAGATCGCATTTGCATAGGCTGCTATCGTGACAGATAGGCTTAAAAGATCAATTAAGATCGTTTTCTCATGGGCTGCTATCGTGGCAGATAGGCTTAGAAGATCAATTAAGATCGCATTTGCATGGGCTGCTATCGTGGCAGATAGGCTTAGAAGATCAATTAAGATCGCATTTGCATAGGCTGCTATCGTGACAGATAGGCTTAAAAGCTCAATTAAGATCGCTTTCTCATGGGCTGCTATCGTGGCAGATAGGCTTAGAAGATCAATTAAGATCGCATTTGCATGGGCTGCTATCGTGGCAGATAGGCTTAGAAGATCAATTAAGATCGCATTTTCATAGGCTGCTATCGTGACAGATAGGCTTAAAAGATCAGTAATAATGAACTAAATGAAGCAATAAAGACAGCTAGAAGGATAAAGTTCTTCTCATTTGGGAGAAGTCTTTTATTATAGAACTCTCATATGGGAGAGATGAGATTACAATTCCCTCATATGGGAGAGAAGATGTGCGAATCATAACCATACAGAGCATAAAGCAACGTTGTAATATAACGCATATAATGAGAGAAGTTAAGAATAATACTTCTTAATCCAGCGCATGTTGGCAGAGCTTGGGGTTGAGGTTGTTCCATGTAACCTCCGTATGCTGCAATAGCCACTGTCAAAGACTTCTGTGACTTCAAAGGGTCCTTCCCAATTGGCTGCGAATTTTGGGTGAGCCGCCTCCCGCATGCAATGGTCAGATGCGCGCAAGACCAAATCTCCAACTGCAAAATCTCGACGTTGGACTGTTTTATTGTACGCTCGAGCGATCCTTTCTTGGTATCGTTTGTTGGTCCTTTTAGATTGCTCCCGCTTTTCTTCTAGCAGGACTAAATCATGGTCGCGTTGATTGTCGTACAATGCATGGAAAGCCAATCTTGCAGAGTTAACCTTCACTTCCGCAGGTACCACAGCCTCAGCTCCATAGCATAAAAGGAATGGTGAGACCCCTGTGGGTGTCCTTGGAGAAGTACGATAAGTCCACAGGGCTATGCTCAAAGAATCAGCCCACTTCTTGTGGTCATCTGCGACCATCTTGCTCAAAATTCTCAATAGCGTCTTGTTGGTTGCTTCTGCCTGCCCATTCCCCTTCGAGTAGTACGGGGTGGAGCATATCTGCCTGATGTTGTATTCTGCATATGATGCTTTCTTGGATGAAATGGACCACAGCCAGCGCATTTGCCGTCTTCAGCGGTATCGCTTCTACCCACTTGGTGAACAACTCAGTCGCGGTGAGAATGAAGTGATTCCCGTGCGAGGTTGGTTGAATGGGACCAATAAAATCCAGAGCCCATGTGTGAAACGGCCATGGTGTTCCCAATGCATGTAGATCTACAGCAGGAGCGTGCACTAGATTTCCTTTAAATTGACACTCCTGGCAGCGTCGTACTTTGGTGCGGCAATCAGCCTCCATAGTGGGCCAGAAATATCCAATTGAGAGGAGTTGTCTGCATAATTTCGCACCTCCCTGATGTACCACCTGGTGAGAAAGGTCCATCACTTCTTGTGCTTCCCTGCTGTCTAGACATCGCAGCAAGTTACCTTCATGGCCCCTTCGCCAAAGCAGATTTTCTTGCACCACATATCGGGCTGCTTTCCTCCTCAGTTTCTCAGCTTCTTTTCTTGACTCGGGTACGATACCCTGGGTGAGAAAATCAAAGAGTGGTTTCCTCCAATCCGCATCATCGTCGGTCAGAGCAATGAGTAAAGAGTCCTTGATCAGTGCGCAACTCTCGCACTTTCCTTGTATCAGTGCTGCGGCCGTTGACATGTCCGGCCAATGGATGCCATATCTCTGAGCTTTCCGATAGATTGACACCTCACTTTCCCCGCAAGCATGTTGGTGAATCTTTTCTAATAGCAGCTGTCCTTCTTGCTCGGAGACGCAGCGCATAAGTTTTCTGCCAGGGACCTTGTAATAAAGGGTGTTGTATGTATGCAATACCCCTTTGTGGATGCCCATTTTTCGCTACTCGTGCCTTCTGCGATGGCCCGTAAGATTGACTTTCTCCAATCCGCATCGTCCATGCATTCGTCATCGCACGCGTCTTCTGTCAACGCCGAAGATGTTCGTACTTCGATCGAGATTCTTGCAGGACATTTGTCCGCGCTGACCTTGGATCCCAAGGTAGCTAAGGCGTCAGCATGCCTGTTGTCCGCTCGAGGCTTGTGCTCGTTCCTAACGTCGCAGAATTGTTGCACCAGTTTTTGTACCAAGGTCCGGTAGGACAGTAGGTTTATCTCCTTCAAACCATACTCGCCCGAGGATTGTTTGACGATTAGCTTGGAATCCCCCATAACCGTTAGATTGCTTACTTCCAAAGCTTTTGCCGCGCGAAGCCCCGCAATGAGGGCTTCATATTCTGCTTCGTTGTTGGTGACTGCGAAGTCAAGCTTTGCGGACATCTGTATGACTTCCCCATCTGGTTTGGTCAAGACTATCCCAATGCCTCCACCTTTCCTTGTTGACGAACCGTCGAAATGGAGCGTCCAATAGGGCAACTCAACTGTATAGATTTCAGGTCCCTCCAATTCTTCTTCAATCACAGGCTCATGACTGTTATCTGGGAACTGTGCCAGCAAATCCGCCACCGCCTGCGACTTGATCACCCGCGGTCGAACGCATGTAATGTCATATTGGGAGATGGTCATATACCATTTTGCCAATCTTCCCCCAGGAGCGGTGTGAGTCAGAAGATATCGTATAGGATCACTCTTTGTGACCACCACCACTTTGTGCGAAGCGAAGTAGTGTCTGAGCTTCTCTATTACGAAGAACAAAGTAAGGCAATGACGCTCGATGTCCGTGTACCTTGATTCTGCGGGCTGCACAATGCGAGAGATGTAGTAGATGGGCCTTTCTTGGCCTTCATACTCCTGAGCCAGAAGAGCTCCTATAGACTTCCTTGTTGACGTCAGATACAGCAAAAGCGGTGATCCTAGCTGAGGTGCGATCATTACTTTTGAAGATGTCAGCAGCTCCTTTAGTTTCACGAACGCAGCTTCGTGCTCCGGAGTCCAGTTGTATACGGCATCTTTCTTGAGAAGATCACTGAAACAGAAAGTAATTTCGGCAATCGCTGGGATGAATCTTCACAGATATGACAGCTTTCTCAAGAATGTTTTCAAAGTACTCTGGTTATGTGGCGGAGTCATGCCAGTAATGGCTGATACTTTCGCAGGGTCAGGCTCGATTCCTTGGCATGCACCACGCATCCCAAGAACTTTCCTGATGTTACCCCGAATGCGCACTTCATGGGGTTCATCTTCAATTGAAAACGTCTGCATCTGTTGAAGACTTTCCGCAAATCCGCCAGATGGTCTGCCTCCTCCTTGGATTTGACAACCAGGTCATCCACGTAGAATTCCACTTCCTTGTGCATCATGTCGTGGAACAGGGCCATCATGGCCCGCTGGTAAGTTGCACATGCGTTTTTTAGACCAAAAGGCATCACCGTATAGTTGAATACTCCCACTGGGGTGATGAATGCGATTTTCCGTGCATCTTCAGGGTCCATCTTGATTTGATCGTACCCACTGAAGCCGTCCATGAAACTGAACATGCGATGACCCGCTGTCGAATCGATAAGTAAATCAATGTTAGGGAGCGGAAAATCGTCCTTGGGGCAGAAACGATTGAGATCCCGGAAATCTACGCAAATGCGAAGCCGTTCATTCTTCTTTACCACTAGCACAATGTTGGCCAGCCATGTGGGATAGTGATTCGGCTCTATGAATTTGGCATCCAGGAGTTTGACAATCTCCTGCTTGATCTTCACATTGAGCTCTGGCCTGAAGCTTCTTGTGCTCTGCTTTACCGGCTTGGATCCCGGAATCACGTCCAACCGATGCATGGTGATGCTCGTGTCCAGACCGGGCATCTCATCATATTACCATGCGAATACTGTTGGAATAGATGCCCTAGAGGCAATCTAGTTTAGTATGAATTTGTATATGGCTAGAAAATTCATTTATTATTTATTGGATATTTAATATAATGAAGTCCTTAGATTTACAATTGTGTTGTTTATCTTAAATATCCCTAGTCAAGTATAATGATTAAATGGGACAATCATCTATAGACTAGTATGGGGTTGGATTGATATGGAGATATCACGATCCAACACATATGTGTGCATTACGGAATGTTGCACTGGATTGACCCATCTCCGAGAAGGCTACATACATGTTATGTTGAGTCACAAGTGCTTCTCGCGGTGCAATGGTATTGTCATCCTTAGACTTGAAGTCACTAGATATTCTAGTTGTGGATTGTTGTGATCTTGGTAGCGTTATACGCTACACCGTAACTGGGTAGTTATAAAGGCGTGTACTGGATACAATGAGAAGCAAGCTTAGAAATCGTAGTAGACGTAGAAAGGATTTGCCCCTCCCACATAACGGGAGCAAATCTCGAGGGTTAGTGCTTATAGAATGTCTGGCTAGACTCAAATAAATCAATATGGGATATTGATGTTATTTGCACGAATTAGGCTATTCCCATGGATCGAGAAACTATGGATTGGATATACAAGTGTGACTTGTATGTCTCGTGTCCAATCCGGATATGGAGGCAAAGGGATGAGACAATTACTTGTACAAAGGTTGTCAAGATGACTATTTTATTAGTTGGCTTGAATGGATGTTTTGCTAGAAACCGCTCCATATTAGCAAATTGTTGCTACCAACTAGATAGAACCTATGGGGTCACACGCTATATAGAGTAGAACTAGATTTGGGAATTAATTAATTGGATTAATTAATTAGAAGGATCACTTTGCAAACCCTTGCAAACTTAGTAGGGACTAATTTGCAAGGAAGGGACTAAATTGAATTCTAGTTGGACTAGAATAAGTCCTTTAGGTAGTTAACAAGGAGTTGTTGGACTATATAAAGGACCCTCCTTCCTTCCTTCCTAATAACTTATGCTCATTAGTGAACATAACAAGAGTGGGAGAGTACAAAAGGAGAGAGAGCAAGCCACAAGGAGGGCCGACGCCGCCCCTTGCCGCCGCCCTCGTCCCCGTCGGCCAAAAAGAGGCCGAAAGCCTCTTTTTGTCTCGTCTTGCGTGATTCATTCATCCTCTTCCTAATCCGGGCTAGCACCAAGGAGTTTGGGAGATCTAGGATCAACTCTAGGCGTGGATCAACTATAGAGAACGTGACATTATTCGCGTTTGAAGTCATCAAGGAGAACCCAAAGGTGTGTTTATGATTTCTTACCTTTACTATCGTTATGTCTCTAGACTTGTGATCCTTTGAGGGTTTTGCATGGTTTATGTTTGATTATGCTTCCGTTGTGCGATCCATGAATCAAAACCCTACAGTGGTATCAGAGCCACAGGTCATAGAGCATAAACGTGGTTTATGTGTTACGTTTTGTTGTTTTACACCTTAATTTGATTGTTTATCGCGTAAAACAAGACAAATCAAGCATGGGATGCAATTTGTCAACAATTAATCATAACAAGATCCAATTTTTGCATTGGATGCATGAATTGGTGAGTTTGAGAAATTTCAGGATATTAGATCTAGGGTTTGGGCATCCTTGGGGAAGAAGGAGTTCTCCCAAAACAAGGAAACAACCAAACTTGGGCACCAAGCAAGGGAGTTGTTTTGGAAACAACTCCCATAGAAGGGTTCGGCCCCCCTAGGGACCGCCCCCCTTGCTTGCCGCCCAAGCTTGGGAGCCCTAAGGGGCCGGGCGGCCCTAACCCGCGGGCCTAGCTTGCGGGTTTTGGGCCGGGCCGGTCCTAGGGCCTTGTGGTTCACTTTAATGGGCCCGGGCAATTGGATTGTTGGGCCCATGGACCGTTTTAACCCTAGAAATCCTAAAATCAATTAAAATTGACCAAGCGCGTTAAAATTGGATTTTAACTGTTTATGTGCAAATCGCATGGTGATTGGATATGGCCTTAGGATGTGGTTTGATGTGGATGTTTAATTTTGTGGTTTGGTTTTACGGCCTGCGAGCTGATCAATTAATTGTAATAATTAATTAGGGTTTTATGGCCTGCGTGCCATTTTTTTCTCAACTTGTGAGATTTATTTTATTTAGTATAGATGTTAGTTAGTGCTAGATAAAGTAGATTGTTATCCAAGATTGGAGAAAAGAAGCCCAAAGCCAAAGAAGCCACAAAAGATGGAGCATGGAGCATTCCACATGACTATGAAGGATGGACCAAGAGATCAAGACGCATGGAGATGTGTTTGCTTAGGGTTCATAGATAATTCCATTGGCTTGGAATTATCTTAGTCTAGAAAAGGCCATATCCACATCACGTTTAATTTCTGTTTTGTGGTTGTTTATTTATTGTCTTATTATTTGTGTGGTTGGTGTATGGATGATGCAGGCAATTAGGATAATAAGATAATTAGACAACCCGGATCTATTATTTGGAGTTGTGCCCAAACTCAAATAGATAGATTAGTTGATATTGATCAACAAAACAATTAAAGAATTGAATTTAAAATCCCTCAAAATTCAAATATTGCGTTCTTGCCTTCTCGTTATTTAAACACTCATTATCATCATTATTTATCAAGCTCGTGCGTGCCAAAGCATGGCGACTTGGTTCATAATGATGGAATGCGATGGCACGTAACAATGTGCAATTGTTTAGATAAGAGGTTGAACACAACTAGGCTATTAATTTGATTAAGAAACCTAGAGGCAATCAATTGGGATTATCCATAAGGATGGATAAATAAGGAGTTATTTGCCCGATTGAACCAAGAGTTGCATATGGGATGCAATTGGAATTGTTCCTACCTAAAGTAGTCAAATTATGGGTGACTTGCCAAAGCAAGCTCATAAGGAGATGAAAGATGGATCTTGGCCCACTAGAAAATATAAGGATATTTTCCGCATTAATATCTTGAGGGTTATTAATCCGTAGAAAAATAGTGGGAGCTATATTTAATAAACTAGCCATTATTAAATCAAAAATTCACAAATACTAAAACTTGCGTATTTTCCTTTTTGTAGAATTCCAAATGGCAAACAACTCATCGAGTTCACAACATTCCCTACGATCTGTCCTTGAGAAGGACAAGCTCTCTGGAACCAACTTTCTTGATTGGTACAGAAACTTGAGAATTGTTCTCAAGCAAGAGAAGAAACTGTACGCAATAGAGGAGCATGTTCCGGAAGGTCCAGAGAACCAGACACCTGCTGCCTTAAAGGCGTATCAAAAGCATGTCGATGACGCTAATGATGCGGCCTGCCTTATGCTTTGCACCATGACTTCTGAGCTTCAGAAGCAACACGAAAACATGAATGCAGTCGATATGATCGAACATCTAAAGCAGCTCTTCCAAGAGCAGGCAAGGGTAGAGAGGTATGAGGTCTCAAAGGCACTGTTCAAATGTCATCTGGCAGAAGGGAACCCGGTGGGACCCCATGTACTCCGAATGATCGGGTACTTGGAGAATCTCGCCCGACTTGGGTTCCCGGTCGGCCAAGAGTTGGCAACCGATCTCGTGTTGCAATCGTTGCCCGAGAGTTATGGACAGTTCATTATGAACTATAACATGAACGAGATCGTTAAACCACTGCCAGATTTACTCAACATGTTGAGGACGGCTGAACAGAGCATCAACAAGGGTAAGGGCAAAGCCATAATGATGGTGCAGAAAGGAAAGGGCAAAAGGTTTGCCTCTTCTTCCAAGGGCAAAGGCAAGTCAGTTGCCAAGTCCAAGGAACCAGCCCTTAAGCCTGTTGGTGGCATTGCCAAGGTCGTGACTAAGGGTGAGTGTCACTACTGCAGTCAGCCTGGACACTGGAGGAGGAACTTCCCAAAATATCTGGAGGACAAGAGGCTTGGAATAGTGATTCCACCACCACCAGGTATTTTTGTTGTAGATGTCAATTTAACTATCTCTACATCATGGGTATTAGATACTGGATGTGGATCTCATATTTGTCGAAATATGCAGGATCTAAAGAGAAGTAAAAGATTGGCTAAAGGGGAGGTAGATCTGCGCGTTGGGAATGGAGCAAAGGTTGCTGCGTTGGCCATAGGCGTGTGCGAGCTATCTCTGCCTTCAGGATTAGTTTTAGAATTAAATAATTGCTATTTTGTGCCTGCTATGAGCAGAAACATTATTCCTATTTCTTGTTTGGACAAGGAAGGTTTTATTATTTCAATAAAGAACAATTGTTGTTCCTTTTATTTGAATAATATTCACTATTTTAGTGCGCAATTATTTAATGGACTTTATGTCCTTGATCTAAGCAATCCTGTCTACAACATTAATACCAAGCGGATTAAAATAAATGATTTAAATCCTGCTTATTTATGGCACTTTCGTTTAGGCCACATAAATGAGAAACGTGGATCTAGACTCCATAAGGATGGATTACTAGACTCATTTGATTTTGAATCATATGAGACATGTGAGGCTTGTTTATTGGGAAAAATGACAAAGTCCCCTTTCAATAAGAAAGGTGAAAGGACTAGTGAGCAATTGGCGCTCATACATACCGATGTATGTGGGCCATTTGCCACGCCAGCCAGGGGTGGTTATGTCTACTTCATTAAATTTACTGATGATTACAGTAGATATGGATTTGTGTACCTTATGAGGGCAAAATCCGAATCCTTTGAAGTGTTCAAAGAATTCAAGAATGAAGTAGAGAAGCAACTTGGCAAAAGTATCAAGGCTCTACGATCGGATCGCGGAGGAGAATACTTGAGCCAAGAGTTTGACGACTATCTTAGAGAGTGTGGGATCGTGTCCCAACTCACTCCACCCGGAACGCCACAATGGAATGGCGTGTCCGAGAGGAGGAATCGAACCTTATTAGATATGGTTCGGTCTATGATGTGTCAAACCGATCTTCCATTATCATTTTGGGGCTACGCTCTATTAAGTGCAGCTTTCACCATTAACCGTGTTCCATCTAAATCAGTCATGAAGACACCATATGAGATGTGGAGTGGGTGGCGTCCCACACTGTCGTTCATGAGGATTTGGGGCTGCGATGTCTATGTAAAACGTTTACAATCAGACAAGCTAGGGCCTAAATCGGATAAGTGCAAATTTGTGGGGTACCCTAAGGAAACTAAGGGATACTACTTCTACAATCCAACCGAGAACAAAGTGTTTGTTGCTCGGACCGGCGTGTTTCTAGAAAGAGAATTTGTCTCTAAAGAAGCAAGTGGGAGGAATGTAGAACTTGAAGAAGTTCAAGAACCACAAATTACTGAACCGATTATGGAACATGAACATGAAACACAAGCAGTTGTGGAGCCACCTGTTCAGGTAACACAAGAGCTTCGTAGATCTAGTAGAGTGCGCCAGAAACCCGAGAGGTATGGACTTCTCATAACTGATTCCGGTGACACGATGCTCATAGATGATGAGCCTACTACCTATGAGGAGGCCATGAGTGGCCCAGACTCTCAGAAGTGGCTGGAAGCCATGAGATCCGAGATGGAATCCATGTATACCAACAAAGTATGGACTTTGGTGGAACCACCCGATGGGGCGCGGCCCATAGGGTGCAAGTGGGTCTTCAAGAAGAAGATCGACATGGATAGTAATGTGATTACCTGTAAGGGCCGATTGGTGGCTAAAGGATTCAGACAGATTCATGGTATTGACTATGACAAAACCTTTTCACCAGTCGCAATGACCAAATCCATCCGAATCCTACTTGCAATTGCAGCATACTACGACTATGAGATTTGGCAGATGGATGTCAAAACAGCATTCCTCTAGAATGTCCTCGAGGACGTGTATATGATACAGCCGGAGGGTTTTGAGGATCCAAAGCAAGCCAACAAAGTCTGTAAGCTGCAACGATCCATTTATGGATTGAAGCAAGCTTTTAGGAGTTGGAATCGACGTTTTGATGAAGTGGTCAAAGAGTTTGGCTTCCTCAGAAACGAAGATGATTCTTGTGTCTACAAGAAGATTAGTGGGAGCTCTGTAGCTTTTCTGGTCTTGTATGTGGATGACATACTACTCATTGGAAACGACATTCCCATGCTGCAATCTGTAAAAGATTGGCTAGGCCTAAGTCAAAGTACATATATTGACAAGGTGTTGAAACGGTTCAACATGCAAGATTCCAAGAAGGGATTCTTGCCCATGTCACATGGAATCACTCTTTCGAAGAGTGGTTGTCCTTCCAATGAGATTGAGAAGGAACGCATGAGTAGGATTCCCTATGCTTCGGCCATAGGATCTATCATGTACGCCATGTTATGTACTAGACCAGATGTGTCATATGCCTAGAGTATGACAAGCAGATACCAATCCAATCCGGGTGAGAGTCACTGGATTGCAGTCAAGAACATCCTAAAGTACTTGAGAAGAACTAAGGATGCTTTCTTGATATTTGGCGGTGAGGAAGAGTTGCGTGTAAGGGGTTACACTGATGCAAGCTTCCAAACCGACAGAGATGACTT
Source organism: Linanthus parryae (assembly GCA_023055425.1). NCBI lineage: Eukaryota > Viridiplantae > Streptophyta > Magnoliopsida > Ericales > Polemoniaceae > Linanthus > Linanthus parryae. The sequence goes on from JALGPY010000009.1 coordinate 45,997,025, forward strand.
TAGATCACAATCAGGATATGTGTTTTGCCTGAATGGAGCAGCGGTGAGCTGGAAGAGTTCCAAGCAAGAGACGGTAGCTGATTCTACAACAGAGGCTGAGTACATTGCTGCGAATGGCGCAGCAAAGGAGGCTGTTTGGATCAGAAAGTTTGTTTCTGAACTTGGTGTGGTCCCTAGCATTGCGGATCCAGTGGAGTTGTTTTGTGACAACACTGGGGCGATCGCGCAATCAAAGGAACCCAGATCGCACCAGAAGTCCAAACACGTGCTCAGGAAGTTTCATCTGATTCGAGATATTATCGATAGAGGAGACGTTCGGATATGCAAGATTCCTACAGATGATAATCTGTCAGACCCGCTTACGAAGCCTCTCACGCAGTGGAAGCATGAAGGGCACACTAGGATTATGGGCATACGAGATGCGCCAGATTGGCTCTAGTGCAAGTGGGTGACTGTTGGAAATGATGCCCTAGAGGCAATCTAGTTTAGTATGAATTTGTATATGGCTAGAAAATTCATTTATTATTTATTGGATATTTAATATAATGAAGTCCTTAGATTTACAATTTTGTTGTTTATCTTAAATATCCCTAGTCAAGTATAATGATTAAATGGGACAATCATCTATAGACTAGTATGGGGTTGGATTGATATGGAGATATCACGATCCAACACATAGGTGTGAATTACGGAATGTTGCACTGGATTGACCCATCTCCGAGAAGGCTACATACATGTTATGTTGAGTCACAAGTGCTTCTCGCGGTGCAATGGTATTGTCATCCTTAGACTTGAAGTCACTAGATATTCTAGTTGTGGATTGTTGTGATCTTGGTAGAGTTAAACGCTACACCGTAACTGGGTAGTTATAAAGGCGTGTACTGGATACAATGAGAAGCAAGCTTAGAAATCGTAGTAGACGTAGAAAGGATTTGCCCCTCCCACATAACGGGAGCAAATATCCTAGGCCACTCGAGGGTTAGTGCTTATAGAATGTCTGGCCAGACTCAAATAAATCAATATGGGATATTGATGTTATTTGCACGAATAAGGCTATTCCCATGGATCGAGAAACTATGGATTGGATATACAAGTGTGACTTGTATGTCTCGTGTCCAATCCGGATATGGAGGCAAAGGGATGAGACAATTACTTGTACAAAGGTTGTCAAGATGACTATTCTATTAGTTGGCTAGAATGGATGTTTTGCTAGAAACCGCTCCATATTAGCAAATAGTTGCTACCAACTAGATAGAACCTATGGGGTCACACGCTATATAGAGTTGAACTAGATTTGAGAATTAATTAATTGGATTAATTAATTAGAAGGATCACTTTGCAAACCCTTGCAAACTTAGTAGGGACTAATTTGCAAGGAAGGGACTAAATTGAATTCTAGTTGGACTAGAATAAGTCCTTTAGGTAGTTAACAAGGAGTTGTTGGACTATATAAAGGACCCTCCTTCCTTCCTTCCTAATAACTTATGCTCATTAGTGAACATAACAAGAGTGGGAGAGTACAAAAGGAGAGAGAGCAAGCCACAAGGAGGGCCGCCGCCGCCCCTTGCCGCCGCCCTCGTCCCCGTCGGCCAAAAAGAGGCCGAAAGCCTCTATTTGTCTCGTTTTGCGTGATTCGTTCATCCTCTTCCTAATCCGGGCTAGCACCAAGGAGTTTGGGAGATCTAGGATTAACTCTAGGCGTGGATCAACTATAGAGAACGTGACATTATTCGCGTTTGAAGTCATCAAGGAGAACCCAAAGGTGTGTTTATGATTTCTTACCTTTACTATCGTTATGTCTCTAGACTTGTGATCCTTGGAGGGTTTTGCATGGTTTATGTTTGATTATGCTTCCGTTGTGCGATCCATGAATCAAAACCCTACAAATACGTCCTTGTACTCGGTCAAGAGCTGTAGCAAACTTTCTTCCTCTTCGCTTGTGAGGTCCGGACTTAGAAAGACCGGCCTCTTCTTTTCTTCGTTCGGGCTTAGGAATACCTCCTTGAGCTCTTGCTTTTGCGGTCTGGGTTTGTCTTCCATGCATTCGGGTGCTTCTTTGAGTTTCTCTTCTAGAGTGCTCGGCATTGGTCTTTCTGTCTCCGCAACCTGCTCGATTTGGTTGATTTGCTCAGGGATATCCCCATGCCCGCGTGGGGACACCCCCGCGCACCTTCATATGCGATAGCATTTCTTCCCATTGGCGTAGAAACTCTCTATCTCCTTGCCTTCAGGGTCATACTTTGCTATTCTTTTCAGAGTGTACACGTTCTTTCGCTGGTAGGCAATCCGCGGCGCTTCTTCTCGCGTGGGCGGCTTTTCCTTGGGATCCTCTCTTTTCACCATCACTCCCGCAGGTGACTGATCTTTGATATCCTCCCATAGGGGTAAAGGAGTGGGATTTAATGGCCCCGGTGTTAGCTCATCTGCCATCTCGGTGAACCACACCGCCTCACTGAGATGCGCTTCATCCATGTTGAATGGATTCGTCGAAGCTGGTATCTTGACTATTCTGTCATTCCAAATAGCTTTCATCACTTGGTGAGCTGTTGAAGGGACAGCATCAAAGCGATGAATCCAGGCTCGACCTATGATCATGTGATACGTAGTGTTCGCATCTATGACATAGAATTTCGCTGAGCACTTGATTTTGCTGATCTGGATACCCAGGCGGATCCATCCTATCGTCATTCTGGAGTCGCTTCCGAATCCCATAACGGGTACGGACGCTTGACAATCTTGTACTCTGGGATTCCTGCTAGCTTCAATGCATGGAGCGAAACAACATTAACTGCTGCTCCTCCGTCAACGAACGCTCTTTTGAACTCGACGCCATTGATGATGGCCGTCACATACAGAGGCCTCTGGTGGCTCGCATCTGTCTTCTTGTCGCTGGTGGAAAAGGTTATGATCTTTTCTGTAGAGCGAGACGCTCTAATGACTTTCCCATTGGAGACTACGAGATCCTCCTCGTAATTTTCTGCTATCCTTAAGATCGCTTTTGTCATCTCCATCCGGTATTTTTCTGAAAAGTTCATCTCGTCGAAGAACCTGCTGAAGCCGTGCGACCCTTTCATTCAGTCGGCACGCTCGTCCTCCGTGTCTATGATGTAGTCTTCATCATCATGGACTTCGGCAATGATGGGTAGACCATCTTCTGCGACCTCTTCAAGATCCACAATCGAGATCATAGCGACCTCTTTGCCTTTCGATTCTTGCTCCGCATGGGCAGGGAGTGGATTGTTGCGCACATCCTGCCTTTGGTCGCTGACAATCAGTTCGCCATTCTTCATCTTTTGGCTAAACACAATTCTGAGCTTCTTGCAGTCCGCCGTGGGATGCATGACCTTGCCGTGGTATTCGCACCACTTCGGGTCCCTCACCATCTCCTTGGAGGGTGCCCTCTCGAGCGGCGGTAGGACACCGTCCTTGCGCCATTGTCTGCAGAGGTCGCTTGCTTCTTCCACCGAACATGGCAGAGGTGGTGCATCAAAGTTCACAATCTTCTCCTGCTTTTGGGGTGAGACCGTATTTACTTCAGCTTCGCGTCCCCTCTTGTAGCTGAATCTTCCGATTTTGAAAGTAGTACCGCCCGAGGATCGCTCAGGAGCGTTTCTCTTTTTCTGCCTCTCCACGATAGGCTCGATGTTCTTCGTGCATTCGATTAGTTTTGAAAACGTAGGCGTTTGCAGGTTAATAAGCATACCTTTGTACTCATCTCGCATGCACTGCAGGCATATCTCTACGAGTCTACTTTCAAATATCACATCTTTGCATTCCAAGGACTTGGCCCTGAACTTCTTGATGAAGGTTATTCCGTCCTCCTCGCGCTTCTGATACATCCGCGAGAGGTGAATCATCGTCACCTTTTCCTCCATCTGGAAGAATTTGGTGTAGAACTTTTGGACCATGTCGTCCCAAGTCTTCATGGACCCGGCTTCCAACGTCATGTACCACTTGTAAGCCACATTTCCCAAGGATTTCGGGAACTCGCGCATCAACAGCTTGGGATCGACTCCGTATGGCCCCATCACATCAATGAAACGCATGACATGTTCATGAGCGTTCCCATTGACGTCTTCGAACTTGTCCCATTTAGGAGCCTTGTACCCAACAGGGTTAGGCATGAGATAGATCTCTCGTGGGATAGGCGGATCGTTGTCAAGCTTCGGGATGATGGTATCCGCGAATGATTGGTGAGCCAGAATGGTGTCTATGCGCCGTTGCAGAGACGTCACACACTCCGGAGTGTTTCCCTCAGTAGCAGGAGGAGGGGTTGCTGCAGGCTGAGGCGACACATATGTCGCAGGAGGGCTAGGGACATATTGTGCATTCACATTACCCCAGATTGCCGTTGGAGGAGGCAAAGGATACTGCGAGGCCGGATTAGGTACCAAAGCCGGAGGCTGAGGAGTATGAGCGGTGAGAGGCAACAATTGAGTTGTTGACCCTTGAATTGAGGGTAACTGCGTAGTCGCCGGTGGAGTTTGCAGATTAGGGTTGGGTGGTGTGGTTGACACTCCCAATCCTTGAGTGGTAGAGGCTCCTCCTCCCTGAGAAACGGCGGTGGCTGGCGCAGGGTTTGGAGCAAGAGTCCCCAAGACAGCCATGATTCATTCTAGCTGCGCAGACTGAGCTTTGAGAGCCTTCCCCTGACTTTGGATGGTAGAGTCCAAGGCTTCTAGCGTCGGAGCTTCACCGGCAGTCGTAGGAGTACGGCGGATCTCCTCTCCCGAGGCAGCTTCGGTGGAAGGCGATCTGTTACTGACATCATCCTCCTGAGACATGGTTGCTTATAATGGTAAGTTCACGTTGGGTTCACCAAAATGTGCACAAGAGAATCCGGCAGGGAGAACTCTATGTACACCAAGAGTAGAGAATCGGAAATGGCACAGGAAGAGTTGGGTTGTGTGTAGGGAGAGAGTAATGCAGTAGTAATGTCTGAGAGAGAGATAGTGGTTTGGCAGAGCTTCCGCGTATGTCTGGTGTGTCCCCCCTTGTATGGAAAGGTTAACGTCCTATATATAACGGAGAATGTGACCGTTGCAGTGTGGTTAATGCGCCCATCAATGGCGGCTTAATTAGCTTAACCGCAACGGTACGTTCGTCCGCGTATATAGGGACCGTTACAGCACGTTATGCGCGAATACCGGAACCGTTATGGGGTTGACCGGGTTTGACCGGATTGACCGGGTTTATGGAGCTCGTGCCATAAATCTCTCAAAAGCAGTTACAAAAGGTCGCGCGCGGGCTTGGCTCGCACGCGACAGGACTTACTCTAGCCTCCAAACCACTAAGTCCCTACAAGTCTCGTGCAGTGGTATGCGAGGGCCCTATCTCGCAGCCCCCACATGGATCATCGCGGCTGGTGATCCAGTGTGTGTGGAGCACAATATGGTGTGCTGGATGATTGCCACGTGGCCAAGATCTGTCAGCTCAGAAAGCACTATCTACAATTGGCCGATCCAAGACGACCACATTCTGAGGAATGCTTAAGCAAACCAGTGCAAAGGTTTGCGGATGGAAAAAAGTTTCTGGTCTGCTACGGGTAAAGAAATTCTGATTAAGGCGGTTGTTTAAGCTATTCCGCCATTCACACGTTGAACTAACGCATAGTACGCAAGCGCACAATCAAGTAGTAAAGAGTGAGTATTTTTAGCACTCAGTTTGTCGAATCCCACGAGGACAAGCTTGTAACAAGTTCTAATTAACGAGTTAATCTAATTTACTAAGTAACTGGAGGAAAGAGTGTGAACTATGGAGTTTTTACCCAGAAACAACAATGAAGTTAACTACGAATAAGTTTTAATCAGTTGTGGAGAAACTATGCAATCTCTTAGATCACCCAGGGTTGTAGACGATTTGCGGATTAGCTAGGTACCACGTTAATTCGGTCTTCTGTCATTCTATGTAACGGTTTACCTAGGTACATCTCGGTCTACCTCATCTACCGGTTCTAGTAGGCTAATCTACATTCACGACAACGGGTCATGTCGGTCCACCCTAGCACGAAACAATTGAATTATCCTACTGAATCACCGAGTACGGCCAATCCTACTCACTTCTCCTTTCCGTGTCAGTGGTTCGAGATAGCGTTCGTATCTCATCACAACTAGTTATAGTCACTTTCACGCACTCGCTAGTTAATAGAGTTTCAAGGTAATTACTCCATTCCCACTACGTATTAGAACAGTATATGAACACTTAAACTAGAACGCGTATTAAATTTATGCATGATTATGAACTATGAACAAAACCATAATTTCATTTATGAACTCTTATCATAGTGATGTCAATAGACTAAGATCCTTGAAAGGGGAGTATGCAGATAGAAATACAATACAGATACTCTAGAATGAGGGTGGGGGGTTGAATAGAGTATGCCAACTTTTTGTAAAACTTGTAGGAGTGAAGAGTTTTTTTTAAGAGCAAGAAGTTCAAGACCTTGAAAATAGTTTCAAGCCTTTGGAATGAAATACAGTTTTGAAATAAAACAAACAAGTCTTTTTCAAGGCCTTAGAGTTTCAAACCCTTGAAAACAGACTAGTTTGAATGCTGCAAAACTAAGTATGCAAATGAAACTGTAAATGCAAGAGGCATGAAATTGATAGAGTTAAGTCCACTTGGACCTACGTCTTGACCCCAAGGATCTTCTCCCTGCAGGATTTTCAACACAATTCTTATTAATCAAAAGCTAATCCCTAGATCTCAAGCACAGAGATATGCATTAAACTGTAACAGCTTGTGGTTCTCTCTAACCTATCTAGTACCTGCTCTAGCTAACTGATTAACTTAAAATTATCTCAAGCACAGAGATATGCCTTACTCTGTTACAGCTTGTGGTTCTCTCTAACCTATCTAGTACCTGCTCTAGCTAACTGATTAACTTATAATTATCTATTGTTCACTTTGAACAATCCTTGAGAATAAGATATAGAAGTAGTATAAGAATGATCTACAAATAAAGTACAAGTCAGAAGAACACTGAAGTGTAAAACGGCAGTGAAGAATGCAATGATCTTCTGTGAGATGGATTGTGAGAATGATGTGCTTCTTTAATGCTTGTCAATCCTGGAATGTGTCTCTCTTTTCGCCCGTTGAGTGTTGTATTTTGTTGCTTCAAAATGAGTTCTATGTATACAGCTCAGATGCTCTGCAAATCTTCATAGATCTCAAGCACAGAGATATGCCTTACTCTGTTACAGCTTGTGGTTCTCTCTAACCTATCTAGTACCTGCACTAGCAAAATGATTAACTTATAATTTATCTATTGTTCACTTTGAACAATCCTTGAGAATAAGAGATAGAAGTATTATAATAATGATCTACAAATAAAGTATAAGTCGGAAGAACACTGAAGTGTAAAACTACAATGATCTTCTGTGAGATGGATTGTGAGAATGATGTGCTTCTTTAATGCTTGTCAATCTTGGAATGTGTCTCTCTTTTCGCCCGTTGAGTGTTGTATCTTGTTGCTTCGAAATGTATTTATACAGCTCAGATGCTCTGCAAATCTTCCTAGATCTCAAGCCGAGAGATATGCCTTACTCAGTTACAGCTTGTGGTTCTCTGTGACCTATCTAGTACATGCTCTAGCTAACTGATTAACTTAGAATTATCTATTTTTCACTTTGAACAATCATTGAGAATAAGAGATAGAAGTAGTATAAGAATGATCTACAAATAAAATACAAGTCAGAAGAACACTGAAGTGTAAAACTGCAGTGAAGAATGCAGTGATATTCTATGAGATGGATTGTGAGAATGACGTGCTTCTTTAATGCTTGTCAATCCTGGAATGTATCTCTATTTTCCCCCATTGAGTGTTGTATCTTGTTGCTTCAAAATGATTTTTATTTATACAGCTCAGATGCTCTGCAATCTTCCTAGATTTTCAGCAACAAACTTCCTGTTTTGTAGCCAACAACTTTGACTCTTTTTACAGCCTTCTCCAAGGGATAGTTGATCATAATCTTCAGAGAAATTGATCCGATCCTATCTTTAAAAAGATTGTGAAGCTGTCAAGAGTGTCTGATTGAACACAGAATCACATTCTCTCCAAGTTTCCTTTCCTGCAAAATATAGATTAAGAAACCAATCCTGCAAACTAGGAAATAATATTTCCTTGGAAAACGGAGTCAAACAGATAGATTAAACGGTGTTAAATATATCAAAATATTTTTTCATTCGTCATAAATTAATAGCAGATCAAGCATAGGGGTGAGAGAGGTAGAATCAAATCAGAAGAGGTCAGAAAACTCCCCATAAGTATATGCATACAGGTCAGACAGTTTCAAGGCTTTGAATCCTATTTGAAGGCCCTGAAATAGCTCTGTTATTTCAAGCCTGTGAAACATTATTCAAGGCTTTGAAAACTGGTTCAAGGACGCTATTTCAAGCCTGTGAAACCTATGAACTTACAATCTCCCCCTTGATGAAAGACAAAATCTCAATCTGTTTGATCCTCAGTTTCTGCAAAAAAATACTGATTAGCATACAGCTCAAATAGTAGTAACACATTGGTTCAAAAAAGATCCAATTTATTCAATAGCATAATTATTCAGAAAAACACATAAATCCATATAATCCTACTGACCAAAAAGCTAGGTCACTAAAACATAAAAAACAACCTAAGATCTCTCCCCCTTTTGACTTTCATCAAAAAGAATGAGAACATGTTAGATCAGATTATTTGGAAAATTTTGAAAATAAACTTGAAAAGAAGTGGGAAAGAAAGAATAGGAAAGAGTTTATGGGGTTGGGTCTTCATCTCCTTCCTGCTCTCCTTCCTCTTCCTCACTGTCTTCATCATTATACTGTTCTTCTGCAGTCTCTTCATTCACACCAGCAGTCTCTTCTTCAGCCTGTTCTTCAAGTCCTGGAATAGCTGGCTTTGGAGAATTCTTCTTCTTCTTCTTCTTCTTCTTCTTCTTCTTCTTCTTCTTCTTCTTCTTCTTCTTCTTCTTCTTCTTCAACAAAGCATCTGAATCAGGACTGCCTGCTTCATCTCCCTCTTGAGAAACTTGTTCATCTACCACCGGCTTTCCTTTATCCTTGTCTTGAGCAGCCTCTTCCTGGTCTGAGTGTTCACTGGGAAAGTTCTTATCAGAACCATCTTTCTTGATAACTTCTCCATCCTCAGGGAGATCAAACACACTCATGCTTCTAAAGATTGTCTCCACCATGTACTTCACTTGTCTGAGATCAGTTTCAAACCCATGATGATTCTCTTTGATTTAACTAGAGTCCATCTCTAAACCATCAAGGCTCTGAAGAATTGAAGACAAGTCAAGAGGCTGAGAGGTCTGGATTGAAGTAGGAGTCAAGGTCTTGGGCTTAAGAAACTTCTTTGCATTCAGCTCTTCTTATGTCAAATCTGAATACCACTTCCAAATCTTTGCCTTGGTCTTCACCACTCCAATATTCTCAAATGCTTTCTCCTTAAGCAAACCAAACCCAAAAGTGATAGAATCCTCACCACCATTTGGGATCTCAAGGTGTTGAAAGAAAAGTGCGAGCAAATTTGCATAAGACAAAGGGTGCTTTCTCTGATCTGTCTAGCTAAACAGCATGTGTTCCATTACAATCTTCTGAAGGTCAATGTCATACCCATGCATAATCAGATACATGATGTAAAGCACTCTCTCAGTGATTAACTCCTTGGAATGTTCCCTTGTGAAGATACATCTCATCAAGATAGTGAATAAAACTTTGGCTTCAACATTTAACACAGAGTGCGTTAAATATTTGGATGATGCAGGGGTGTCGGTAGAAAGAATACATCTTTGGCCAACTTCAAACTTCACTTCTGGGAAGATGGTTCTGCGTGTCATACCTCTTAGGATAGCCTAGGACAGATGAAAACTCAGCATGATATAACTCCATAGTAACACCAGCAACTTTAGTCTTGATTACTAAGTGTGGAGAATTCTTAAGTTGCTTCATGTTGAGATAGAAGAATCTGATAAGTCTTGGGTAGGCTATCTCAGGAGGGTTTAGCATGAACCACATAGAGCTTTTCTTTAACACAGTAATGCAATTCATATTCATTCCAAGCAACATAGGCATACTGATCAAGCTACAGAAAGCAATAGGCCTAGAAGCAAAACCATCCAACCACTGACCTCTAAGAATATTCGAGATGAACTAAGATTCATCAGGAGCAGATTTCTTTGAGTAGATATGCAAGGATCTTTCCACATTGTATTTTGGTTCTTCCACTGTCACCTTTTCTTTCCCCTTTTCAGCTTGAGAGGCCTTCTTCTTTTTCTTTAAATTCTTGGGGCTTGAGATCTGTGTTTCTGGTTTCTTTTCTGCAGCAGCCTTCTCTTTCTTCTTCTTATTCTTGTATGAAGATGGTGTCACAACCTTCTTAGCTTTCTTCTTAGGTGGAGGAAGTTCTGTAACAACTTCTGCAATGGGAGTCCTAGAGCTTGACTCCCCACTGATTTCTTGAACGTCATTCTCAGTTGTCTTCCTCTTCTTTTTTGCACCAGACTTTGAACCACCAACCATCTTGATTCTGTCAGAGGCTCTTCTAGTGTTCATTAGGGTTTGGAGAAGAATAGAGAGAGGGAGGGTTGATACGGAGAGAAGGAGAAGAGAAAAAGATAAATACTGAAAGAGTTTGAGTTCGAAAAGGAAATTGAAATTTCTTTCTGATCTCAAAATATTTATAATGATCAGAGAAGATTTAAATCTTTGAAGCCATTGGAAATAAATAATTTAATACTATACTTGGCCAAAAACAATTTTTAAAAAAGGTTGGGGCAATATTGAGCAAATATCTATAAAGATAGCACCCAATATTGAATTATCAAAGAACTATTGACTAACCAGTTAGACTTATTTTCAAGGCTTTGAAAATAATTTCAAGGTCTTGGAACGCTGCAACACTGAAACACATAAAATCAAAAGTTTGAATAGATTTCAAGGCTTTGAAAATCAGTTCAAAACTTTGAAACATATAATAACTTACCTTCCTTACCTTGTACTCACCTAAACCAATGCATCTTTATTTAGCATACCCAATTCCAGTCTTAGAGCTGAAAATCTTTTATTTGGAAATGGTTTAGTGAAGATATCTGCAAGTTTCATGTTAGTAGAAACAAATTCTAGAACAATATCACATTTCTTAGCATGATCCGTGATGAAATGGTGTCTGGCGTCAATGTGCTTGGTTCTTGAATGATGAAATTGATTCTTTGTAATTGATATTCCACTGGTGTTGTCACATTTGATTGGTATACTTCTGAAATCAAATCCAAGATCTCTAACCTGTTGAGAAATCTATTATACTTGTGAACAACATGCTCCAGCAGCTATGTATTCAGCTTCAGCTGTTGATAAAGAAGCTGAATTTTTTTTCTTGGAGTGCCAAATGATCAAGCAGGATCCAATGAATGGACAAGTTCCTGAAGTGATCTTCCTATCAACTTTGTAACCTGCAAAGTCAGCATCTGAAAAACCATGCAAAGAAAAATTAGAATGTCTTGGATACCAATTCCCTAAGTCTTTGGTACTATTGAGATATCTGAATATTCTCTTCACAACACTTAAGTGTGATTCCATTGGATCAGCTTGAAATCTTGCACACATACATACACTGAACATGATATATGGTCTACTAGCAGTAAGGTATAGCAATGATCCAATCATACCTCTATACTCTTTCACATTGACACTCTTGCCAGATTCATCCTTATATAAGGACAGTGTAGAACTCATAGGGGTCTTGATTTATTTAGATTGAGACATATTGTACTAGTTCAACAAGTCCCTAGTGTACTTGCTTTGATGTAGAAAGATGCTCTTATTCACCTGATGTATTTGAGGTCCAAGGAAGAAGTTAAACTCTCCCATCATGCTCATTTCAAATTCCCTGCTCATAAGACTGACAACTGGAGCAAAAGTTTCCTCGTAATAAATACGTTTCTCTTCGTTGTAACCTTGAGCAACTAACCTTGCTTTCTTTCTAATCACTTTGCCATTTTCATCTAGTTTGTTTCTGAACACCCATCTGGTACCAATGAAAGACTGGTTTGTTGGTGGGGTAACTAGGTTCCACACCTTATTCCTTTCAAACTCATTGATTTCAATTTGCATTGCTATAATCCAGTCTGCTTCTTGTAATGCTTCCTTCACAGTTTTGGGTTCTACAAGAGAAATATAAGCATTAGAAGCACAAAAATTCTTCAACTGTGATCTTGTTTGTGTACCAGTGGTTGGATCATAGATGATTTTGTCAGCTGGATGAGATGAAAGATATTTGAATCTCTTTCTTGGAGACCTGGGTTCAGGCTCTCCATATTGCTTCTCTAGTCTTGAAGTAGTGGTCTGATCACTCATATCTTTCTGATCATCCTTGTCAAGGCTTTGATACCTGTTTTCAAGGCCTTGAGACCTGTTTTCAAGGTCTTAAAAATGGCTTATGTTTCCTTATGAACCTTTCTTGAAACCAAGTGAGTTTTCAGCTTCTTCTGTCTCATGCTTGTTCAGATTCAAGTCTGCAAAACTTTCACTCAAGGAACCATTAAAGCTTTCATAAAAAATAACATGAATACTTTCTTAAACCAACTTGGTTCTTTTATTATAAACTCTATAAAGCTTTGCTAGTAAGAGATTAACCAAGAAAGATACCTTCATCACTTCTTGCATCAAACTTACCCAAGTTGTCCTTACCATTGTTGTGGACAAAACATGTACATCCAAAGGGTCTGAAGTATGAAATGTTTGGCTTTCTCCATTTTAAAAGTTCATAGGGGGTATTTTTCAAGATAGGTCTGATCAAGCACCTGTTCAAAATGTAATTTCAGTATTCACAGCTTCTGCCCAATAGTGTTTTGGCAGCTTGTTTTCCAGAAGCATTGTTCTTGACATATCTTCAAGAGTCATGTTCTTTCTTTCAACAACTCCAGTATGTTGAGGAGTTCTAGGAGCAGAGAAATTTTGAGAGATACCATTCTTAACACAGAACAAATAATATTCTAATTGATCAAACTCTCTACCATGATCACCTCCTGATTGAAGCAATAGGTAGGTTTTTCAAGGTTTTAAGTTCTCTGCAAAGTTTTGAAAATTCAGAGAGGGCTTCAGATTTTTCTTTTAAAAACATAACCCAAGTAAATTTAGATAGTCATGTACAATAACTAGCATATACCTTATACCTTTTGGAGTTGGATTCCTCATAGGACCACAAAGATCCATATGAAGTAATTCAATAGGTCTAGTATCACTTACAAATTTCTTTGGCTTGAATGAGCTTTTGGTCTGCTTAACCTGAGCACAAGCTTTGCATACTTCATCATCTTTGAAATTTATAGATGGTAATCCTCTTACGATATCTTTGGAGATCAACTTGTTCCAGGTATGCAAGCTAATGTGACCAAGTTTTCTGTGCCAAAGCCTTGAATCCTCTTTCAAGGCCTTGAGACACTTCTCATTTTGCACCACACACTTCTATTTATCGAAGATAACCTTATTTCCATTGTCACAAAGCTGAGATACACTAAGCAAGTTAAATTTCAAACCATCAACTAGATATACTTCAGAAATTGAATTTTCAGAATCTGTACCAACTTTATCAATACCAAGAATGTTACATTTGCCTTTGTCACCAAGTGTAATTGAACCTTCTGATTGCTCTTTCATTTCTTAGAATAGAGACCTTTTCCACTCATGTGTCTTGAGCAACCACTGTCCATACACCACTTATGTTCTTTGATATCGGTGACAACCTTCAAACACCAAACACTGCCTTACCCAGCTGTTAGACCAAGTGTGGAATTTTTACTCATACTCAGGATCAAACATGTTGGGTGGTCTGACCTTTTTAGGAACCCAAATCTGTCTGTGTCCCTTGAGTTGAAATGGGAAAGTGTTCCTCATTATGTGAGGGTCTCTTCTTCTGAAAGGACAAGCCATCTTAACATGACAAATTTTATTCAAAAAATGACACTTAGGAGAAGTTTTGTTTCCAACTTTCACAAATATGGTATTGTTCTTTCATGGGAAATTTGGATTGAATACAATACCAGTTTTGTGAACAGACTTTAAACTTTCTCCAAGAATCAAGTTCAACTTGTGTTCTTAGCCAGCAAGCTTGACTTTGACTAATTCAGATTCCTGAAGTTCCTTAGTAAGAGTAGTCTTTTGTTTATCTAATTCATCAACTTGATGTCTCAAATTAACAAGGCTATCACTAGTAAAGAGTTCTCAGTGACTACTTCCTTGACTTGTGTTTTCAAGGCTTTGAAACTGGTTTTAAAGGCCTTGAAATCACCGTCAGTTTTCTTCTGAGAGATTTCAAGATTCTGATTTAGACAAACAAGTTGTAAATTCTCTTTTTCTTGCTCGTGAACTTTTTCTTTCAAAACTATAATCTCTTTCAGATAGTCCTCTTCATTTAAAAGCATTGTTTTAAGATAATCTGAGAGAGCTTCTTTTGGTTTTGAAATCAAACAGTTAACCATGACCTCAATGTTTTTTTCAGAAATTTCACATGCTTGGTCATGAAGCATAGGTTGGCATGTTCTTCTTCAGATTTAGAGTCACTTGAGGTATCTGAATCACTCCATGAAGCTATCATTGCTTTCTTTCTCCTGTCATGGTCTTCCTTTTGAAATTTCTTGCTTTTCTTGTGTAGACAATCTCTTATCAAGTGTCCTGCATCACCACACTCAAAGCAATTCATGACTTTTGATTTACTTTGTGAAGAAAACTTACCTTTGTAGTCCTTGCTATTGGATGATCTGTGTCTTTCTCTGTTGAAGTCTTTGTTTCCAAAAAATTTCTTCATCTCGAGGATTTTGGTCAAGGCTTTGGAAATCAAAGCAAATGGATCTTCATCATCATTCTCTGTTTCAAGGCTCTGAGTTTTCTCATTATCTTTGGCTTTGAGTGCTAAGTTTTTGACACCTTCTGGTAGCTCTCTATCTGCTTCATTCATGGATATTTCATGTGTCAGAAGCGTCCCTTGTAGGTCATCAAGTTGGAGTGATGAGAGATATTGAGCTTCCTCAATTGCAGTAGTCTTTGGTTCCCATTTTATCTTTGGTAGACTTCTCTGAATATTTCTCACCTTTTCTTCATTGGAGATATGCTTTACAAGTGAATCAAGGTTATTGACAATGTCTGTGAACCTTTTGAACATGTCTTTGATTGACTCATCTGCATTCATCTTGAATAGCACATATTGTCTGAGATAGATGTTGATCTTGGTTTGCTAGACTTGGATAATTCCTTCAAATGTCACCACAAGCTTATCCCAGATCTCCTTAGCAGTCTTACAGCCCGAAATCCTGTTGAATTCATCTGTACTCAAAGCACAATACAAGATTTTAATAGCTTTTTAATTCTTTGAGAATTTTCTAATTCAAATGAAGAAAGAGAGTCTTCAGATTTGGGAGTTTAATCCCATCTTTATCTGTGTACAAAGTATGAGGTCCATTCTGAATAATGGTCCAAAGCTCGATGTCTTTATCAATGATGAAAATTTTCATCAGGGCTTTCCAGTGAGCAAAATTGTCTCCACAAAATACAGGAGGTCTGTTAGAAGCTCTTCTCTTTGAGAAACCACCATCACCTGCAGTACTCATGATCACCAGATGGTAAAATATATACAGTGATACAAGATCTGATACCAATTGAAAGGGGAGTATGTAGGTATAAATGCAGTACACATACTCTAAGGGGGGGGTTGAATAGAGTATGCCAACCGTTTGTAAAACTTGTAGAAGTGAAGAGTTTTTTGTGAAGAGCAAGAAGTTCAAGGCCTTGAAATTAGTTTCAAGCCTTTGGAATGAAATAAAGTTTGAAAGAAAACAGACAAGTTTTTTTCAAGGCCTTGAAAAGAGTTTCAAATCCTTGAAAACAGATTAATTTGAATGCTGCAAAAACTAAGTATGCAAATGAAACTGTAAATGCAAGAGACACATAATTTATAAAGTTTAGTCCAATTGGACCTACGTCTCTACCTCATGGATCTTCTCCCTGCAGGATTTTCAACACAATTCTTCTTAATCAAAACCTAAGCCCTAGATCTCAAGCACAGAGATATGTCTTACTCTGTTACAGCTTCCGGTTCTCTCTAACCTATCTAGTACCTCAACTAGCTAACTAATTAATTAAGAATTCTCAATTGTTCACTTTGAACAATCCTTGAGAATAAGAGCTAGAAGTAGTATAAGAATTATCTACAAATAAAGTACAAGTCAGAAGAACACTGAAGTGTAAAACTGCAGTGAAGAATGCAGTGATCTTCTGTGAGATGGATTGTGAGAATGATGTGCTTCTTTGATGCTTGTCAATCCTGGAATGTGTATCTCTTTTTGCCCGTTGATTGTTGTATCTTGTTTCTTCAAAATGAGCTCTATTTATACAGCTCAGATGCTCTGCAAATCTTCCCAGATTTTCAGCAACAAACTTCCTGTTTTGTAGGCAACAACTTTGAATATTTTAACAGCCTTCTCCGACGGATAGTTGATCATAATCTTCAGAGATATTGATTTGATCCTGTCTTTAAACAGATTGAAAAGCTATCAAGAGTGTCTAATTGATCACAGAATCACATTCTTTCCAAGTTTCCTTTCCTGCAAAATACAGATTAGGAAACCAATCCTGCAAACTAGGAAATAATATTTCCTTGCAAAACTGAGTCAAACAGATAGATTAAACGGTGTTAAATAAATCAAAATAGTTTGTCTTTCATAATCAATTAATAGCAGATCAAGCATAGGGGTGAGAGAGGTAGAATCAAATCAGAAGAGTTCAGAAAAACTCCCCCTAAGTATATGCATACAGGTCAGACAGTTTCATGGCTTTGAATCATGTTTCAAGGCCTTGAAATAGCTCAGTTATTTGAAGCCTGTGAAACCTGATTTAAGGCTTTGAAAACTGGTTCAAGGCCTTGAAATATAGCCTGTAAAACCTGTGAACTTACAATCCTTAACAAAATTTAAGAAAACTAACATCCATTCAAGAGATCAAGGATCATAAAGCATAATACAAAGTATTGAATCTGGAATAATCATTGTCTACATAAAACCGTATGATTTCATAGAGATGCCTAGAAATAGTGTTTAGCCACTCATGGAAACTAAAACAACACTCATGAGTTTCTCCATAAAAAATGATAAAGATAGCGAAGAAGAAGAAATCAAATGGTGCTCTTTAATCGTGATCTTCGTCTTGTGCCCGTCGCCTCCATCTTTGTCTCCTCCTTGGTTTTCAATACCGTGAATGAATGATTATAAAAGGGTGTATTCCCTATTATGTTTAGGAAATAATTAAGACAAAAAATACGCATTCTAGAAGATCGTGTAATATGCCAAGTAGATCGTGTAATATGCTGGCCTTTTGCTTCTCCATGTTTTTTCTTCAGCTGGTTGCATGATACGGCCTTCTGGTCGTGCGATCTGATCCTCCTCTTGGCCAGATCGTGCGATCTGTTGGTCAAATCGTGAACATCAGTGACTGAGGATCTTTTTCCATGCAAAATATTGGCTAAGTCTTCTTTCCCTTCTCAACTAGGGGTGCTAAGATTTTTTTATCAAAGTTCTAAATATACACTTGGCTCCCTTCTTACATGGTTTTCAATTTTTTCTCTTGATTTCTTCTTCTCCAAAGCTTCCACGTATTTTTCGAAGCTCGTTTCTCCTCTCCACTTGATCTTCCAAGCTACTCTCTTGTCAAAACAACACGAAAAAAACATGTGCGATCAAATGTGATAAAATAAACATAAATTAAGCGAGAAACATTCGGATTAATAACTTATTGCTGAAGCCTTACTTCACAATTTCTCTACAATCTCATCAAATAACTCATATATTTTACTTGGAAAACACGCAAAACAATATAAAAATGTGCAGGAGTATAACTCTTATTCAGAGTTATCAGTCATATACAATGTCATGTTTCTCACTACCACGGACTCTCTATGACCAGATTGAACGGCTGATTCGTGACTTTTGATTGAAGAGAAATGGGAAGGATAGAGGATTATACTAGCTTTCTTGGGAGGAGATTAAAGAATCCAAAGGTAAGGAGCTTGGGATTTAGAGATTTCCTTTCCTTTAATTTGGCACTCTTGACTAAATAGGTATGGCGAATTCCAAACTTCTCGGAGTCGTTAGTTACCCGAGTTATGAAGGCCAAGTACTTTCCGGATTCAAATTTCCTCAATGCAAACATAGGTGGTAACCCATCCCAAGCATGGAGGGGAATCTTGGCGTGGCATACGGTTCTAGAGCGAGGAATTTATAAGTGGATTGGGAATGGAAGGTCTGATTATGTGTTCGGGATCGATGGATTCCAAGACCCAATAGTTTTCTAGGTTGTGACGTCAAATGCTAATCAGGACCCTCTACAAATTCACTACTTGATTGACCCACATACCAAACAATGAGATATGGCTCGGCTTTGCGAGATACTGAACTGTGTTGATAAGAAGTCGGTACAAGCAATTACGCTTCCTATGACCAAAGATGAGGATGTCGTGCTTGGTTCTTTAGGAAAGAAGGGGAATATACGGTAAAGACATGATATTTGGCAGCTGAGGAGTTGAGAAAAGAGAAGCTACCCGTAAGTAACCGAGATGGTCAAACAAGTTGAAGAAAGGACTGTGGATTGGTGAAGTTATGGAGCTTGGAGATCCTGAGAAATTCAATGTTCACAGTTTGAAGGACATACCACTCCTCGCTTTCTACAAATATGAATTTGGTCAAGCGAGAGATGGATGTGCTAGTTATGTGCTCGTGGTGCGGAAAAGAGGATGAATCGGAAGAACATCTTTTTATAAAATGCGAGCACGCCAAATAGGTTTGGGACTCTATATTAGGACGGGATTCTCTCCACAACAACTTTAGGTGTGTTCAAGACTAGATTGAAGCCTCCTTAAAATCCCTTAGCAAAGAGAAGAGATTCCTATTTGGCATAGGGGTCTGGACGATATGGAGATGATGGAGTTTGAGAGTCTTCGAGGGAAAAACAAGAGACGAAGTGATGTCATTCGATTGATCACCAACAAATAATTGGAGCTCCAGACCTTGCAGCCACCCTGACTGTTCAGTGGTGCTCATGCTGAAGGTAGTGAACTGAGACAGTAGGTGGCTGCAACGTTTATAGGGGTGTGGTCCTCATCGGAGGTGGGTTTTACCAAACTAAATACGGACAGTGCGTGGACGGACGATCATCAAGGGGGAGGGTGTGGAGTGGTACTGCCGGATTCTTACGACACATGGGTTGCTTCATTTGAAGGCCCTCTCCGAAATGTTACCTCAGCTTGTTAGTCTAGAGGGATGATCTCTGATATTTCCCGACTTACAGGGTACCGAGTTGGTAATATGCCTAGTTAGGGCATCTCCAACCCATGTCATTTCGTCCCTCCCCTCAGGGTCCACCATTTCCCCCTCACCATCCCCCAAACTATTACTCGCCTCCGACCCATGCCTTTCCCCACACACAATAAAAAAAAATTTAATATATATATTTTACGATTTAAACATAAATTATTAATTGTCAAACAAATTAAATACAAAATAAGTGTGAGTATTTGCTGTCTATCTGATTACTATATTTTGTAACGTTAGGATTCAATAAATTTGACGTATGTTTAACAGTTTTGTTCAATTATTTAATAACTATAATTATTAATTGGATTAAAAAAAAAGTATTTATCAAGTTTCCAACAAAATAAAATAACGACAAGTTTTTGTAATTATACTTGTCAATAAGTGGGAATAAACCATTAATTTTAATAAACAATAACAGATATTAAAGTATATGAATAATAATAAACAATACATAATCTAATTGTAAAATATTATTTTTTTATTAAATTTTTCAAAAAAATAAATTAATGAACCACCCCATGTAGGGGGAGAAGGTGTCCACGGGATATCCCTCCTTACAATCCCACACTCAAGACAAAAATTATCCCCCTAGCACCCCTTCCCTCCAATGGGGTTGGACTTGAACCGTATTTTATACGGTTTTCCGCATCACCTCCCCCCTCCTCCCATGGGGTTGGAGACACCCTTAGAAGAGAGAATTTTGTCATTTACCCATATTGAATCGTCATAAGTTAGTCATTTCAAATTTCCAGATATTGTTAGGAGTTGAAGTAAAATTAGTGAGCTATAATTTATTGTCAAAGAGCGAAGGTAGCTATACTTAATTAACTTAATTAGGAATCTAGTTATGAAACAAAGACTTGCCCGCCTTTCACATTTTGCATTTGCAACATTTAGTCATGTAAGAATTCTTCTTTGTGACATACTGCAACTCAAGTTGCGGGCGGGCCAACCGGGCTGAGGCTTGGCGGGCTGGGGGCTGGGTGTGCACGAGGGTAGGGCAAGTCGGGTTGAAACATATGAAATATAGCACGTGCCGTGTCCGGGTCCAAATGCATGTGCCGACTGAAACAGCCCGAAGG
The DNA here is from genome assembly GCA_023055425.1 of Linanthus parryae. Lineage (NCBI taxonomy): Eukaryota > Viridiplantae > Streptophyta > Magnoliopsida > Ericales > Polemoniaceae > Linanthus > Linanthus parryae. The sequence continues at coordinate 46,017,453 of JALGPY010000009.1, forward strand.
ACCACGGTTCACAGCGAGTACAACTCAACCAAAATTCCAAGTACATTATTCTTAAATAAATATAAGAAACCCTCCAACAACGTTTGGAAATAAAGAAATAACAGTCTGAGATGTCTAAATAATAAAATGAAACAAAAACTTTATTTGCAGCTAGATCCCTAAGCTTCAGCTCATGTGCGCGTTTCCCCCACCTCAATGCCAACCTGCGGTTTTTAAAATAGCCACAGACGACCGTATAGCAATTTTAAGTCAGTAAAAACTTAGTAAGATCATACTACAACACGTATAGACAGATTATTGGGCTCTAACTAATATAAGTTTAAAAACAAGTTTTAGAAATAGAAGTAGGATTGTAACAAGTAAACGAACCATTACATTGAATATTAATTTAGCTGAAGCAATATAAGGCCCAGTCGAACAATGTATACAGAGATGTCACAATGCAATAAGAAAATCATCAATAGAGGTACGTCTTGGCATATCACAAATCCCGATTCACCCCGGGGGTTAAGGGCTACCCTTCGCAACCCCGCTCAAACCAAGTAGCTAAAAGACCTTAAGTGTCGACACCCCTATACTGTTGTGACCCACACTAGCATAGGTAGTACCCTATAGCTTTCACGATAAAAAACCCCCACTACCTCAGCACATCAGTACGTATTGGCCACCACGGGGGCGATATATAACAACTAAGGATTAAACCCGAGGAAGTTCGTGTCCTAGCGCCTCCGTTCGTAGCCTCCACACTCATCCTCTATACATTGCCCTATTTCTATTAGAGTGAATTAAACTTCCATTATCTTGTAATTGAACCAATGATTTCCAAACCAGTAATTTCCACAAATATTTTCCAAGTCAAGGATTTGGCTAAATTCATAAGAAGGGATATATATATAAAACAAGTATGATGACAATAGCACAAGTAAACACATTTTTGACAGTAAAAGCTACACATATGAACTTACTTGGATCGAAGGAAGCTCGACACACAAGCAAGCGGAACTAAAACTCGTAGGACGGATCCTCAATGAACTGATCGTCTACGAACCTGAAATCTACAATAATCGAATAATCCTAATATTAATACATTCCCATTTACACGACAACTGTCAATACAATGCCCTATATGCAAATGCAATCCAAATTCATCAACAAGCTCCTAATTTAACTTTACCCCTAAATCCATTTACGCGAATCCAATATTAACAAAAGTATTTATTTATAAAGTTATAATTATAAGGAAAAATATTTAAACCTAAAACAATTAGAAACAACATTTAAAATATTTATTAATAGACTTCACATTTATTGACAACTAGTTATTTACAAAAACATTATAATATTTAGAATATATACTAGTATTAAAGAAAGTTAATTTAATTACTAAAAGAGTAAATATCTCATTATAAACAAGATATATTTCTTATAAGGAAGAATCTTGAAATAAAACATAAAATGTAAAGTTACCTAATTTCTTAAGAAACGCCTTAAAAAAAATTAAATAATAAAACTCTTCTTGAAAAAGGAAGTTATATTTATTTATAAAAACAGACTAATTTAATTAACATATGACAATAAGAAAAACTAACATTATAACAAAATTGTGTCATAAAACTTAGTTCCCCCCAACAATAGTTTTGCATAAAGACATGATCCACCCCACAAGATTCAGAAAATACAGTCAAAACCCTACTGTTTTATATGAACATAACATATAAAGGCATAAACACCCCCAACAGACTCATTAAGTTCCAAAATGACCTCCTAACCATAACACCGATCTTAACCCATTAATCGTCTTCTTCTTATTCGCTAGACATATACATGAATGGTGACTCGTTACTTCAACCCAACCCAACACAAAGACACACTCTTGACATGATTATACGAACATGGCTACAGGAAAACAAGGAAAATCATGAACCAAAATGAGATTTTGAAGAGGTGTTCGTTGGTTTAACCGAATGAAGAAGAAACAGGGAATAAAGAAGCGGCGGCGGCTGGGATTAAATAAGTTGTCGCTGCTACTGTAATTGCTACAGCTCTGGGTCGTCAGAAAATAGAGAAGACGACGGGAATCGACGAACAGAGAGGCGAGGAGCTACTGCTTCTCGATCAGACCAGTCGGGTCTGGACTTTCGGGTCAACTTCGGCGAAGAAACGACTGAGAGAGAGAGAGAGAGTTGGAGGGATGATTTGGTCGGCTAAAACACCGGACCGTGGGTCGCCTGACTGAGGGGAGAGAGCGGAGGGAGGAAGAAGCAGGTGGGTTTGCCGGAGATGGCCATTGAAGTGGCGTTGGTGGTGTTCGGAAAAACAGAGGTAGTGGCTGGGTTTGTTCCTTCGACAAGCAGAGGGTGCACGAGGGAGTGAGATGGAGATGATAAGAGATGAAGTAGTTGATTTATGCTAACAGGGGGTTGTGTTAAGGGAGATAGTGTGAGGTTTCTGGGGGATAAAAGGGGGGAACGAACGGAACAACTGCCTGGCTTTGTTCCCGATCGTTAGAGGAGAAAATTTTGATACTCCAAGAACACCACGTAAGCATGACACTTGGTGCTCCACACCATTCATTGACTGACACATGTCCCACTAGGGTTAACCACTACCTATATAGGTTATAGAAAAAAAACAAGATTTCTATTTGGCTATTTTCTCTCTCCCACTCACCCCACTTTTCCTACACATGTTGAAATGTGATTAGAATGGAGCACCACGTGGATTTGCTCTATGAGCATCTAAGAGAGGGAAGTGGGAGAGTGGTTGGAGAGAAAAATAATCAGCTGAAATGGGAATAGTAGTTAAGTTATGGGATATACACTATCCACCCTTAGAGTTTAAAAAATACAAATAACGACCCCCTCCCCCCCCCCAGAAATTAGTATTACATCACCTTCCCTTTGAAACAATGCTTCGTCCTCGAAGCGTAAAACATATACTCCTAACGAGAACATTATGCCCACAAGCACGATGCAAGGATAAAATTTCTAATGCACAAGAAAACCTAAAGACCATAGGGAACAAGCGAGCAACATATGGGGTGTTTCACTAACTCTTGTGCGGGCCTGTCCAATGGTTTTTTTATTATTGTTTTATCAATATGTATATATATCGTTATATTATATATATATAAATTTGTGTACATGTAATTATGTATAATGTATGTATACATTTACTAATATTAAAAAAAAATAACAAACAAGTAATACATTTACATTAATTATTATTTGAAAAAATAATCAAACTATTAATAAAAATAACAAACAAGTAACAATAAAAGAAAGTGTAACAATTTATTAATTAATTTTTGGGGTTACAAATGTTAGAAAAAATGCATCACTATAGGAAATCCAAACTAGGTTGGCACATACCCAACTATCCATCATTTGCAAATTTTTTCTAAACTAGAAATTTGGACAAAAGAATGAAATATACATTTTTTCTCTGACTCATTTATCATCGTCGATGTCTTCGTAAATAATACCATCTATGTCGTTAATTATTTTTTTCCTCGGCGTCGATTTTGAATATTTCATTAGTGAGTACGTCCTCTCTTCGGATATCTTGTGTTCTCATCTTGGCATCGTCCCAATCTTTGGTAAGAGTGAGCACCTCCAACATCTCGGGTGTCAATCTTGCACGCTTCTTTGATATACTTCTTTAACTTGCACTAAAAGCCGACTCAGATGCGCTACTTGAAACGGGAGCGGTTAGTACATCACGTGCTAGTATTGATAATACCGCGTAGCATTCGACATTTTGTACCCACCATTTTAACACATTTAGTTCATTATTATTATTATTCGTTTCATACAAATGTTTACTAATTAAGTACATTTTCAATTCGGATACACTAGTGTTATTATAATTAGAACAATCTGTGAATGTGGCAAAATCAAATATTGGATCAAGATCATAGCTTTGAGAAGTAGATGGAGTCACATTTTGAAGTTTTATTTAGCCATAAATCGAAACATATTTGTCAAAAAAATTTTGTAATTCAATAGCAACCTCCTCAATTGTTGGTTTTGAATAATCCTCCCCCATGTTATGTGCGATTTATTTAAGTGCTTTTTCTACCGCTTAAAGTTTTTGACGTGGATCGAGTATTTCACCTAAACAAAAAATCATTGAAATTTTGGTAAAATATTTCATAAATTTAACATGCATTTCAATGGTAGCCTCTCCTAATTGTGTGAGTCCCCTACATGAATCTGTAACACCACTCATTTCATCAATTGAATTAGTGCCCAATTAGTTGTAGTATAATAAACGCCGAACATTAGGTTAGTAGCATTGTAAAAAGGCCATAATAATTTCATCTACTTTCTTACACCTCTCCAATCACTCGTAGTAAGTTCAAGGCCGCGGGTATCTTCTCTAATAAACCTCGTTATAATGTTCTTGTTCCCTTCGCAACCCTTTATCATCAAATAAGTCCCATTCCATCTATTTAGACAATCCACACTAAATTTCCTAATTTTTTCTTGGCATTTTACATGCTTAATCGATTTCTTTTGTTGATGGCCGCTACTAGATATATATAGAAGTGAGTCGCGAATATTTTGAATACTTTCCTTTTGAAATTTCAAACCATCTTTGACTATCAAGTTAATAATGAGGCACGTGATGATCGATTTGGCAAGGAATTTTTCATATCTACTTTATTTGCTTATATAAATCATCTAGAATTACAGTTTTTGATAAGAAAAACTAGATAGCTCAAAAATAAAGAATTACATCATTAGAAATTAAATCCCTACGACAAACTGAAAAAATGTTAGAAATTTCTATTGTGTACTATTGCGTAGTGCACTATGATAGCTATATCCACCAGGTCGTAAAGTTGTAGTTTGTGTGACCGGAGCATTGCATTCTTTCACATTGTCATGCGGATAACCAGAAATGATGAGGATTAAGGATTTTAGTAGAACGTTTTTGCACAACGAAGAACCAAGACATTGTAGGTGTATGAGTGAGAGAGAAAAAATAGTCTGATGAATGTGCGAGGCAGAGTTTACAAAAAGATTGGTGAAAGGAAGATGGGGAAATAGCGAGGACTCAATGGATGGTTTCGACGGATGTGTTAGCAACAAGAACAAAGATAATGGATTCAAGACAACGTTTCTGGAACAAGAAAAAAAGGATCATGAAATTGATTGATAAGTGAAAGATGTGGAAAACAGAGAGAGTGGGTTCAAGATGAAATTTCTCGAACAAGAAAAATCAAGAAACCATGGCCATGGGAAAGGAAAAATAGAGAGTATAGGTGAGAGAAGTGAAGAAGGAGACCTGCTATCCACCCATAGGCGGTGGTGGATAACAGCTGATCACTACCGCAATCGTCGAAAAAACCTCCCAAGGGACTCCGGCGATGTCGGTCCCCGGAGTACTCTACTTTGATGGAATAATTCTGTTTAGGCTAGTAACTAGTCCATTTTTATAAACTTCTCCTACGTGTAACTGCCAACTTTAACACCTAAAGTTTATGAGGCATTTCAAGAACGTCCCTGAATAACGATTCACTTAACTGTAAATGATTAGGAGGTTATTAAATGATAAGGCGGTTAGAGAAAATGGACTCGACCCAGTGTATGGTATGGGGATGATTTGCTCATCCACCATAAGTGACATAAGTGGTTGCCAATCCACTTGAACTTTGAAAGCCTTGCCAATCTACTTTCAACTTTGAAAGCCTTTATAGGTGGATGTGGAAGGAATATTCCTAGCATCATTCCTTCCACAAACTTCTTACACCAAAATATCTAGGAAATTCTCTACAACATTCTACAAAAAGAGAGTGGATTCATGATGACATTTCTAGAACAAGAAAACTCAAGAAATCATGGCCATGGGAAAGGAAAAAAAGAGTATAGGTCGAAGAAGTGCAGAAGGAGACCTGCTATCCACCCAAAGGCGATGGTGGATAACAGTTGATCACTACTGCAGTCGTCGAAAACACCTCCCAAGGGACTCCGGCGATATCCATCGGCCGATCCGTGGGATCCAAGGGGATGTGGTATGTGATCACCGCCTGGAAGTTTGGCATATGCGGGTAGTTCATGGCTGCTTGGAGCTGTTGCTGGTTAGGAATCTGTGGCTGGTTTTCTGCGACGGTGGAAGCGGCGATAGCAGGTACGTAACCATTGACAAGAGGGAATGCCGGGAAAACCAGATCTTCCATGTGATACAGGAACATCTAGTATCTGGTGAATGAGCTTGCCAAGTCCATCGCCAGGAACCGAGGATCACATACTTCTTGGTTGTAAACGATCAGAACACGTTTTTTCTCTCCGATGGATTATCTCTCTCTTTCTCTCTCTATATCTATCTCGATGTACTATGCTTTGAAGGTCTGATTCTGTTTTGGCGAGTAACTGGTCCGTTTTTATAAGCTTCTCCTACGTGTAACTACCAACTTTAGCCCCTAAAGTTTACGAGGCATTTCAAGAACGTCCCTGAATAACGATGCACTTAATCGTAAATGATTAGGAGGTTATTAAATGATAAGGCGGTTAGAGAAAATGGACTCGGCCCAGTGTATGGTATGTGTATGATTTGCACATCCACCATAAGTGACATAAGTGGTTGCCAATCCACTTGAACTTTGAAAGCCTTGCCAATCCACTCTCAACTTTTAAAAGCCTTTATAGGTGGATATGTGATAGATCAGAAGCTATTTTGTGTCAATATGTGGATATATACAAAGAGAAAGAGCTATGGTTCCTTGGTAATGAAAGACATAAACACAAGTGGCAAAGCTTCAAAGCTTCGAGACACTGTTGATTGCCTTATATGCTCTTAAGTATTTTATATTTTGAAGATCTATAAGTTGGCTTTGAAATGATTCTGTCTTTCTCTACTATTTTTTGCAAATACTATGGAATAATGTTTTGATTGGTACAACGCAATGTACATGTCTAAGTTGGATAGGAAATCCAAGCTCTTTGTGATTAACTAGCAGTCAAAGCTTCAAACCTTTGAGAATTTCTAAATGCTGTTTCCTGCTAAGTTTATCTAACCTGACGTGTGTATGCAAGTCAATTCATTTGGTTTTATAATGTGTTATGAAATTATATAAGTCTATTAATACTTTTTCTATAATGGTTATTTGGTCTATCCATTTAATTGGATGTATAAACTATTTTTATTATCAGACAAAACTTAGCCTAGTTTATTCATGAACTGTTAGCATAATGCTGATCAGATCTTGATGCTAGTTTGTCTGGATATTGTTTGATCTTGTTTGTTGAGTATATGCAGGGTTGTTGGGCGTTCCAATGTCCATAAACAAATCAGATAGCAATCCAAGCATAGCTGTTGAAAGAAGCATATCAGGGGAGACGATGTTTAGGCATTCAGATCCTAAAATCTCTCAGGTTGTTGCAGGCTGTTATTTACGAGATTAGTAATTTGAATTTCAGAGAGACACACACAAGGAGAGACTGATCAATGTGACAATTGAAGAGTGCTACAAACAGGCGAGATCAGATCATTCAGGTCTTCAAATTCATCAGGACATTAAGACATCAAAAGCAAGATCATTCATTAGAGATTGAAGAACACTTCCAAGCTTTATTGCTTATTTCTATTTCGTGTTCTTCACACTTGTACAAAAATTGTATTATCATTTTGTGTTCTTAAACCTCACAAACTTAGAATTTTAGTTGTTCAAGTGAACAACAAAGAGGTTCTTATTGTTTCAACAGGTTGTAGCTGGAAGTAGATAGGCTGGGAACCACAAGCTGTATAGGTGAAAGGTAGCTCACTTAGGCTTGAGATCTAGGGCTAAATATGGGCGATTATTAAGAAGTTGTGTTAGAATCCTGGAGGGATAAGATCCCTCAGGAAGAGACTAGGTCCAATTGTCACTGAACTCTGTAAAATCCTTGTGTTCTTGTTGCTTACTTTTATTATCTTTTCATTCTAGTCAAAAGAGGAAGTTCCAAAGCTTTGGATTTTTCCAAATCTCAAAGATTTGAAGCCTCTGTATTTTGCAGTTATATCTCTAGTTTCTGAAATCTTTTTCAAAGCTTTGAGATATCAACTGCATATTCTCTTCAAATTTTAAAAAGACATTTTTTAAGCAAAGGTTGACATACTCTATTCACCCCCCCCCCCCCCCCTTATAGAGTATTTAGATCCTCCTGATATACTTACATTACAAACTTTCAGTTGGTATCAGATCTTGGGTCAATGTTTAAGGATCTAATAATCTTGTGACAATGAGTAATGTAGGTGATGGAGGATTCTCACAAGGAAGAGAAGCTAATAGACCTCCACTGCTCTGTGGTGTTAACTTTGTTTATTGGAAGGCACTGATGAAAGTGTTCATCATAGATCAAGACATGGAGCTATGGTCTATTGTTGTGAATGGTCCAAACTTGTTCTATACTACTTCTGATGGAGTCAGAACTGTAAAATCAGAGGAAGATCTCTAAGTTACTGAACTGGAAAAGGTATCAAAAAATTACAAAGCTTTGAACTTATTATATTGTGCTCTTAGTGCAGATGAGTTTAACAGGATATCCAACTGCTAGAGTGCAAAAGAGATATGGGATAAGCTAACTGTTACTTATGAAGGAACTAGTGAAGTCAAACAAACAAAGATCAACATCCTTTTGAGACAGTATGAGTTGTTAAAGATGAATTCTGATGAATCCATCAAGGATATGTTCAAAAGGTTTACAAATATTGTGAACAACTTCGAATTCTTGGGAAAAGCTTTCTCAAACGAAGAAAAGGTCAGGAAGATTCTCAGAAGTTTTCCAAAGGCTAAATGGGAGCCTAAGAAAATTGAAATTGAGGAGGATTAGGACTTAAGCATCTTGGAACTTGATGATCTGCAAGGAAAATTGCTCACTCATGAGATCTCCATGAAGGAGGTAGATGGTGACCTGAGTGACAACATCAAGAACCAGACTCTCAAGGCAAAGGACATTGAAAACTCTCAAGGCAAAGGACATTGAAAAATCTCAAAGCCTTAAACATGAGGAGGATGATGATGATGAAGAAGCCTTAGCCTTGATTTACAAAGCCTTGGTCAGAATTCTGAAAAAGAAGAGAAACTTTGAAAACAAGGACTATAGCAAAGAAAAATTCAGATCCTCAAACAGCAAGGATGTAACACCCCCAAATTGACCAAACCGGAAACTCGGGGGTGTCACTCCGTACCCGAGACGAAACCCGGATACAAGGAGGTTAAAACAGATGATGCAAACAACACTTCCATAAACTTTAAAGTAATACTTTATTGACAATTCAAAACTTTGTGCCACCAACATGGGAAAATCCAGCTAAACAGAGTTCTATGATACTAAATGAAGTTTCTAATAATTTAAATGTGATCTACTACTTGTATAAGTGATGATTCGCGTCCCTGCTAAGCTATGCCCCCATCATCTCGACCTGTGGTGCAGAAAACAAAAGAGAACACCACAGTTTCCAAAGTCAGCGGAAATACTGAGTAAGCAACACCCAAGCATGTAAACCGATTATGAAGTAATTTGAAAACCAGTTTGTAGTAGTTTCGCTAAAACAAAGTGAAAGTAAAAGCTTTGACCCTTTTATAAAAGAATTAAGATCAGAGATTCCAAGTTCATTTATATTTTCCAAATCACATCCATTATCCAAATAATGGGATTCCAAAACTCATGATATTTCATTTTCCAATAACAACATCCAATCCAAAACCAATTTGTTAATTTGTTTATACGGGGAAAACCAACCACTTCGCAAGCATCCAAGACCTTAAGTGTCGACACCCCCTTACAGACTTCTTGCGGCCAGAAGAGTGAGTACAAGGAGCTATCCGGGGACTTGCAACCGGATTAAATAAATTAAATTGGACGAGAGACCGAAGTCAATACGCCCAATGCCAATAGTAATCATACAACAACAATCCCCCGCACAACTCTTCCACTTTACGTTATCGTCGATTAATAGATTGCAATGAGATTTTCAGAGAAACATTTCAACAATTTTAAACAAGTATTCAGGTAGCACATGTTTCTCATAAAATCATTTTGAGACAAATAGGAAGGAAAAACATTCGACACGAAAAGGTGGAATGGGCGCTAGGCCTGACATATTTACTTACCTTTAATCTAAGCAAAGCAAATCACATCCTAGTAATACTCGACGTATCCTTCGTCAATGAGGTTGTCGCCTACAAATTTAATAATATCCTAATCAACACATTGCACACGAAGTCCTATAGGTAAATGAAATAAACTCCTTAGTAACTCTCCCCAACCTTTGCTAAGGTGAACAACCTCTTTTATAATAAAATACGCTTTATAAAGCTAACGTTTATTATTTGTAAAAACATACCAACTATAATTATATAACTTATAAAGAGATTAATAAATATATGATTAAACAAGAATGTTATTTGTCCCAAACATGGTAAAGTGACATACTACTATCATTTTAGACGTGATTTATATAAGCTTTTGTTTATAAAAATGTAATATAATTATATAACCCAAAGTAGTAAAGTTTTATTGTTCTTTCAAAAGAATTTAATTAACATAACAAATAAATATTATTTTTCAATAACTAGCTTTATACAAGAAAAATAAACTCCCAAAGAAATAACCCTCAAAAGTATTTACTAAGGCTTTCATCCCCCTAATTATTCTCTTTTAAAATTTGAGTATTTATGAGTAAAAAAAATAGTTGACTCTTGTGAGATACGAACTTGGAACCTAGCTTCCACATACTCACAAGCCTTAAGTGTTAGCATTTAACCACTGGGCCAACAGCCATTGTTGTTCTCTCTTCCTTCCAAACTAATAACATTAACTAACAGTAAAGAGAGAAAAAAAACAATAAATAAAAGGGAAAGAACCCAATCGGGTTGTGTACCCGAGAGAGAGAGAGAGGACGAGAACGACTTGTGAGGCCGACAGTGGCGAGGACGTCGGCGGTGGCGGCGTCGGCTGGGCCCGACGCACGGCGGTGACGCAGTGGCGGCTCCGGCTCCGGTCGGGGCTGCTCGGGAAACCGAACGGAGAGAGAGAGAGAGAGAGAGAGAGAGAGAGAGAGAGAGAGAGAGAGAGAGAGAGAGAGAGAGAGAGAGAGAGAGAGAGAGAGAGAGAGAGAGAGAGAGAGAGAGAGAGAGAAATCAAATGAGAGATTGAGAGATGAGGGATTGAGATTGTGGGTTAACAAAAATCTGAGAATTGATGGGTTTATATAGGTAGAGAGGTGAGAAATTCAACCGGAAAGAGGAGACCCACTTTGAATTTTCCGATTCCGAATTGGGCTATGTTTTGGGAAAAATTACTTCTCTTGGTGAACAATATTGGGTCTCTACTGAAATAGGAGTGTATTGGGACGAAAATCAATGAGTTTGATGAAGATTTGGAGTGGTAATGGTGGTGTTCGGGTTGGAGATGGAGTCTCCCTTCCATGGAAGTGTTTGAGGAAGAAGATGACTTCTTTTAGGGTTAAAGACACTTTCACCCCCACTGTTTTGGATAAAAGTCACTAGCACTCCCCGAGTTAAATAAAAGACTCTTTATAAAGTTGGGAAAATACATAATAACCCCCAAGTAGTTACTACTATTAAAAATTAACTTCCTACCAATAGAATTAACTCCCAACACTTATACTAATGTCATATTGACACCAAATAATATCATAAAATATAATAGTAGCATATTAACACCCAATACTTATAATAATATTATATTAACACTCAATAATTTCATAATAATACCCGTATCTACAAAACGGGGTATTTCAAATGATCAGAAAGGTAAATCTTCTTCACATTTATATAAACCTAAAGTTGCTATGAATGTGGAGATGCAGATCATCTGGTAAGAGATTGCCCTCAGAAGAAGAAAGGCAGGCAATTTCTTAAGAAGGAAAATGACAACAAAAGAAAGAAGGCAATGGTAGCCTCATGGAGTGATGCAGACTCTTCAGACTCAGATTCTTATGAAGAGCAAGCCAATATTTGTTTGATGGATGGAAATCAAGAAGATCACTCTACGGAGAAGCCAATTTAAGATATGGTAAAGAATCTTTTATCTAGCCCTTCTGATGTATTGCCTGAATCCTCAAAAATATATTTTTTAATGAGGAAAATTACAGGAATGAGATTGATTCCTTGAAAGTAAAGGTTCATGAGCAAGCAAAAGAAAATTTAGATTTGGTTTTTCAAAACAAATGTCTTGAAGCTACTAAGTTAAAAATTGCTTGGACAGTAGATTCAAAGCTTTGAAATCACAAGTCAAAGAAGTTGTTGATCAAAACTCTCTTTTAACTGACAAATATGTTGATTTAAAGATTCATTGAGATGATTTAGAACAACAGAACACTTCATTGACTAGCGAGCTTCAAGAATCCAAGGAAATTCTTTCAACCTTTGCTGGCTCTGAACATAAGCTAAATCTTATGCTTGGAGGAAGTATGCATTATGTATACAAAAGTGGAATTGGTTATAATCCAAATTTTCCAAAAAGAAACTAACAACATTTGTAAAATCAGGAAAGATACATTCTCCAAAATGTCACTATCGTGGTAAAATTGGACATGTAAAATTAACTTGCCCCTTTAGAAGGAAAGAACCCCATATAATGAGGAACACATATCCTTATCAGCTTAAGGGACAAGTGAAACAGATTTGGGTTCCAAAAGGAATTAGACAACCTAACATGGTTGATTCTGAGTATGAATTCAAATTCTACACTTGGTCTAATAGCCTGTGAAGGCATTGATTGAATCTTGCAGGAAGTCATCAAAGTTTTGAAAGATCATAAATGGATTTTGGATAGGGGATGTTCCAGGCACATGAGTGGAAAGAAATCTTTATTCACTGAGCTTAAATAGAAATAAGAAGGAACAATCACACTTGGTGACAAAGCAAGGTGCAACATCATTGGTATACGTAGTATTAGTAATAACTCTGCATGGTCAATTTCAATGGTTTATCTAGTTGATGGTCTTAAGTATAGTTTATTGATTATTTCTCAGTTTTGTGATAAAGGAAATAAGGTAGTTTTTGACAAGGAGAAATGTGTGGTGCAAGATGAAAAATCAGGCAATTGCATACTCACTGCTCCCAGGTCACATAATGTTTATGCTCTATGTACTGACGAAATTGCAGGTGAAAGTCTGAAATGTCTCAAAACTTTGAAGGATGACTCAAAACTTTGGCATAGAAAGCTTGGTCATATATGTTGGAATAGATGCCCTAGAGGCAATCTAGCTTAGTATGAATTTATTTGTGGCTAGAAATTCATTTATTATTTATTGTATATTTAATATAATGAAGTCCTTAGATTTACAATTGTGTTGTTTATCTTAAATATCCCTAGTCCAGTATAATGATTAATGGGACAATCATCTATAGACTAGTATGGGGTTGGATTGATATGGAGATATCACGATCCAACACATAGGTGTGCATTAAGGGTAATGACGCACTGGATTGACCCATCTCCGAGAAGGCTACATACACGTTATGTTGAGTCACAAGCGCTTCTCGCGGTGCAATGGTATTGTCATCCTTAGACTTGAAGTCACTAGATATTCTAGTTGTGGATTATTGTGATTTTGGTAGCGTTAAACGCTACACCGTAATTGGGTAGTTATAAAGGTGTGTACTGGATACAATAAGAAGCAAGCTTAGAGATCGTAGTGGACGTAGATAGAATTTGTCCCTCCCACATAACGGGAGCAAATATCCTAGGCCACTCGAGGGATAGTGCTTATAGAATGTCTGGCCAGACTCAAATAAATCAATATGGGATATTGATGTTATTTGCACGAATAAGGCTATTCCCATGGATAGAGAAACTATGGATTGGATATACGAGTGTGACTTGTATGTCTTGTGTCCAATCCGGGATATAGATTCAAAGGGATGAGACAATTACTTGTACAAGGTTGTCAAGATGACTATTCTATTAGTTGGCTAGAATGGATGTTTTGCTAGAAACCGCTCCATATTAGCAAATTGTTGCTACCAACTAGATAGAACCTATGGAGTCACACGCTATATAGAGTTGAACTAGATTTGGGAATTAATTAATTGGATTAATTAATTAGAATGATCACTTTGTAAAAACCTTGCAAACTTAGTAGGGACTAATTTGCAAGGAAGGGACTAAATCGAATTCTAGTAGGACTAGAATAAGTCCTTTAGGTAGTTGGCAAGGAGTTGTTGGACTATATAAAAGACCTTCCTTCCTTCCTTCCCATAACTTATGCTCATAATTGATCATAACTAGAGTGGGAGAGAACAAAAGGAGAGAGCAACAAGCAAGGAAGGAGCCGACCGCCCCTCCCTCGCCGCCGCCCGTCCCCGTCGGCCCAAAGGAGGTCGAACCTCCTTTGGTTCGTCTCGTTTTGCGTGATTCTTCTTCCTCTTCCTCTTTCCGGGCTAGCACCAAGGAGTGGGATATCTAGAAATCAACTCTAGGCGTGGATCAACTATAGAGAACGTGACACAATTCGCGTTTGAAGTCATCAAAGGAGAACCCTAAGGTGTGTTATTGATTTCTTCCTTTATCATCGTTATGTCTCTTGACTTGTGATCCTTGGAGGGTTTTGCATGGTTAATTATTGTTTCTGTTGCGCATCCATGAATCAAAACCCTACAATATAAGCATGCACACTATGAACAAACTCATCTCAAAAGATTTGGTAAGAGGATTACCAATCCTGAAATTCAAAGATGGTGAGATTTGCAAGGCATGTACCCAAGGTATACAGATCAAGAGTTCATTCAAGCCAAATAACTTTGTAAGTACTTCTCGACCTTTAGAATTGATGCAAATGGACTTATGTGGTCCTATGAGGGTTCAAACACCCAAAGGTAATAGATTTATGCTTATTGTGGTTGATGATAATTCACGATTTACATGGGTTACGTTCATTAGAGATAAGTTTGAAGCATAATCTGAATTCTCAAAGCTTTGTAAGAGCTTCAAACTTTGAAAAATTTACATGTTGCATCTATTAGGAGTGATCGTGGTAGAAAATTTAATCATCTTGATTTTGATTTATTTTGTGCAAAGCGTGGCATCTCACACAACTTTTCTGCACTTAGAACTCCTCAGTAGAATGGAGTAGTTGAGAGAAAAAATAAAACTCTTGAAGACATGTGTAGAACCATGCTACTTGAAAATTCCTCTCATAATTATGGGACCTTTTTGCATTCGCCGAGCCTATTGGAACTCCACGCCCCCACCAATTCCTCTCATAATTATATTAAACCTGTAGTTGGGATTTAGTCAGATCATTCTCGGTAGCAATTCGAACCTTGACGGTCTTTGAATAATCAAGGGAAGTTCAGTTTTAAGAATCCGTATCATATGCTCGATGGGAGTCTGGGACTGGTTCAAACAAAAATGTTTTATAGGCTCAACTAATTTTGGTATCCTATGAAAACTTCTTTAAGCTCTCTAGATTTCGCTTGCAAAACTGCTCAAGTTGGCTTTGCACTTCTCATTGCGTTTCTGGTTTATTGTTCATTCACAAATGGCCAAGATTAAAGTTTGTGACTAAATTCTATAATGCAACAAATACTTGGGCAAACCCTTAAAAGAGCTATATTCTTCGCCCCGACCTTCAGTCCTTCATTGCAATAATTCTTATGCATGAAGTACTTTTTAACTTTTCTTTTCGCAATGGGTGCATCCTGCTATGCCCATCTTCGGTTTACTTGAAGGAATGGGTTTGTTATCCTTCTTTGTTCATGCTCTTTCAGAGCATCTGAAAAATACTCCTAAAAGGGGCAGTGAGGATCAAGGAAGTTTGAGCATGATTTGGGCAATTGAGGATCCAATCCGTTTATTGGCGGGGCAAATGAATTTTTGCAGCCATGGCGGTGACATCTTCTTCTGTCCAGTCACTAACAGATCTGAGTCTCATCCCCTCAGTTCAAGCCGTTGTCGATCGAAGTAAAAAGCTAAATTTGGTGTTCTTTCTCTAAAATAATCAGATGTCAAACTTACTAACATTTCTGGAAAAAAAAGTAGCTACTTTATTAGGGTTTTTACCATATTAGGGTGTTTAAAAACTGGTTTGGATAAGATGTTTTATCCAGAAGCCTTAATTTTGTCAGGTCATCTGCAGTTAGTTTCTTTCTAACAAGGTCCATTTACTATGATTGTTCCTTTTAGTTAACAGAACTAGACCAGCAACTTCTTTGCTGACTTTAGAGGAATGCAATGAGACTCCAAGTGAATAGCCTTGTTAGTTCAATGTGTAGAATGCATCTTCCCTTTGACATATGGCTAAGACAATAGCGAGAAATGGTTCCTGTATAGTAATCAAAATAGTTGATGGAGCTCTCTGTGAAACAAATGCGATGACTCAGACGTGATGGGTGTTCCATGAGCCCTTAGCGATGTGGAGGCTTTACCCATAACATATAATAAATTTGTAGCGTCACTTTTGAAGAGTTGTACTTGTTACATGGTTGGATGGGTAAGAACATGCTTTGGAAGCCTCGGACAGTACATGAGCGAATCTCTGAGAATTTGCTAATAGCTTTCCCGGAGTATGAAAGACAATTTATTTAGATTTCAAAAGAACAAATTTGAAACCTCCCCCTATTCACGATTTCAGAAACTGCAACGATTTCATTAACATGCTTCCACAAAGGTTTATCATTGCATAAAACATCCCTTTTGCTTCTTTTTTTCTACAAATCTCATGTGTTCATTATAGTTGTCTTCAGGTACAAAGCTATCCACTGCTGCATGTATTATCGCAATCCATTCTGTCACGGTCATAGAAAAATTGGAACGACCACTACTAACAGTCCAGCCATGGCGTTCAGGTACTCACTCCCCTCTTAGCTCCTTGTTCTACAGTGATACACTTTTTGTCTTGAAAAAATGTACGAAGAGAGACTATTTAACACAAAGTTACACTGGAAAGTTGTACTCGGAGAGAAGAAAAAAAACTTGCACTACATATTCTAATATAAAAAAGTCCAAAAAATTGGAACTTCTTTCATATTCGTACTACAAACAGATCTTCCATTATGATACACATTCAGTGTAACTTTGTAACACTGACAACGTTCTTTCCTTCTCTGCAGTATCAATCTAAGAAATCGTAGCATTCCTTTCTCATCTGCTGAACTCGAAGACTCCTTGCTTTCCAACCTCCATTACAGCCAAGCTGCCGAATGCTGCCAGCCTACGCTCCACACACGTCTCAAAACTTCCCTGCACGTTATATTTGTTATGGAAAATTCCAAAACTTAATTATTATTTATAATTATATTTATATTTTAATCATAATTGAGATGTTATTATTTTCTATTTGTAACTCCCACATTATTGGGGTATTCAATATGAAATATTTGGTATAAATGTGTATTAGTTGGTGGTGTTTATTATAGCCATAATTCCATATAATTACTAGGAGTTACTATTTGATTTTGTATGGCTATATATATGTGAATATCATTTGTATGGGAGATGGGTGGAGAGTATATGTGATGAGAGCTCACATAGAAAAGTATTAGAGTGTACTTCTCATGAAACATATTTTAAGTATTCTATATAGTATAGTATGATACTCTTGTTCTTGGGCAACAACGGTTCGTGACGGTTCACAAGTCCTACAACCGGCGTGACGCTTGTAGGAGCTGGCTCGAGTGTGGGTTGAATCCTACTTCGTAGCATACCGATAACACCCTCACGTGGGGAGGATCTACGTTGTAGGACAAAGTCCTACATAACATGCCTCTCACACCCAGGCCAGCAATACCATATGTTATGTTATTTAGTTATACTCTATTTTATCATTATATTATGAGTTATCTAATTGCTTATTGATAACGTTAATCCTTGTTTGTGTGTGTATTTTGTCGCAGTGGACTAACAATCTACAACGTAGATATCTTAAAATATGAGAAGATACATGTAAGATCATTCGAATTCATCATGTGAACTCTTGAAGAACTTTTTAAGAGCTTTCTTCTTTACATTATGCTCATTCTTCATATAGTATGTTATGTGGATTTATTTTATTTTATTTAACTTCTTTTATATGAAATTTGTTCCCTCATCGATTCGTTCATCTTATCTTTAGATAATAATCCTCACGTATAGTTCAATCGTTTCTATCCATCATGGATAAAACTTTCATGTGGTGGAAATTTATTAATATTGTTTTTTTTTTATTTTGTAGTTGTCGGGGCTACGTATCGATTAACCAATCATGCTTGTAATTGCATAATAAATAATATAATCTTAGCTCAAAAAACAATAATAATATAATCTCACATTGTTTCTATAATATGGAACAAACATAATATTGTTCTTAATATCATGCCAACTAAGTCATTCTTGTTGAGAGCCGGAAAGGTATGTTGAAACTTCATGAGATTATAGGGACATTTGTCTTATAGCTTTATTTCAATTATTCTTTTATAATTTCTATAAAAAATATTATTTTTCCTATGATGGTATGGAAAATAAGAGGCTCTAATTAGCATGTCGGTTACAATTCTATTCTTCATACTATTTATATTAAATGCTTAAGTAAAATTAAGCAAGTTTTTGTAACTTATTTTCATCATTAATGTTATATTTCTTTGTCTAATAATAAGAATTATTACATTGAGTTTACTAGATGGTAGTTATTTGAATAATATCTCGTTGTCCTTCCAAGAATACATGACGCACGGTATTATATGTCGAGATTCGTTTGCTTCCAGCCAATCGGAAGTTTATATTCTCATTAAAGGACATCATAAATATTATTGACACTCCTATTATTGTCTTCAACATGTAACGCTCTCAATGGATATTCTTCCGTCTCAAGAAGACCGAATCGTATATTTTGGAGTTCTCACGGACATATTGAGTCGTCCATTCTAGTTACATTTTTAATGATGGAAAACTTCTCTATGGAGCATATATATTCTATTGAAGATGGATAATCTATAATTGATGGTCTACTATCTTATGGAGCTCCGACAATTCATGGTCTTCCTTTGCGTATGGATTTCTTATTACGTTCATATGAATACTCTATTTATCATCTATCGGCGGTGATAGTCTAAGCAAGGAACAATTTCACAAGCGGGATGTGACAGGCTTGCTTTCTTGAACCCTTACTCCATGTCTATTTATTTACATCATTTTCATTTATCACTCTATGATAATCATGTCTTGAAAAAAGTATTGATCCACGCCAATTAGAAATTATGTTGGTATAACTAATTTATGAGAAGTTATAACATAACTTGTACAAATGAGAATAAAAAATTATGAATCGACATAAAATTCAAATTAAACAAATTGTTTGTCATGAAATGTCAAATTAGATATGATTTATT
The DNA here is from genome assembly GCA_023055425.1 of Linanthus parryae. Taxonomy (NCBI): domain Eukaryota; kingdom Viridiplantae; phylum Streptophyta; class Magnoliopsida; order Ericales; family Polemoniaceae; genus Linanthus; species Linanthus parryae. The sequence continues at coordinate 46,036,774 of JALGPY010000009.1, forward strand.
GGAGGATGATTGAATATATTTCTGTAACTTGACAAAATTGTGTTTATTTTCTTTTTTGAGTATCATTGCTTTAAATATTTTTATGTCCATTTGTGAGGTTTAAAATGGGGGGATTACTTGATTACATTTAATTCTACCTTTATATGAGCAATTGATATTGGGGGTTACATGAGGAAAAGTATAGTGTAAAGGTTTATGTGATCCTATGCACCATGAATTAAACGTGTTTATTGCGATAGTGTAACATATGGATACCACTATATGAAAATAATATGGTAATGCAAACAAAAAATATTATTGTGTCTTAAAAATTTATATTATCATTACCATCTTCATTCTCATTGTCTGTTGAATTTTGTATGTAGTGCAATTTATGTGACTCCATATTAAGGATGAATGTAGGGGGTTACAAATGAAAATGTTTATCATAAGCTTATATACATGAGAATTAACTAATAGCAATGTTGTAGAATTTTAACATGTTATCTTTTTGTGAGTTAATTATTTTACATTAAGTGTCTCAATGAATGTGAGATAATGTGGGGGTTATAAAGGAGACATGTGAATCATTATCTTAGTGACGTGATTTTCAATAGTGATATTCTCGATGATGCGATAATTCTTTGATGACATTTATATTTTTTTTACCAATAAAATTACTAATTTTGCATCTAGTGCAAATATTTTTTATTCAGGTGAAATTTGGAATACATCAAACGAGACATATAATTCATGGTGAAAACATACCGAGATGGGAAGCGCACCTTTCACGATGCACGAGAATGAGAATGATTCAATAAAAATATATACATGTATATTATTGGTTCCATAGTCCCTAAGTCTTAGGATGGAGTTTGAAAACTTTTGATGGATTCCACCATTGATAAATGGAAAATGTCTAGTTGGCCAATAAGCATATGCTTTATATAAAATAAATGACCATTGAGGGTCTAATTAATCTAGGAGCGGAGTCCTAGATATGTCGAGGGGGATGGCTAAGCCCATAATATAGTCGCCGCTGGAGGTAACCCAATCTCTGTGACTGGAGATCCCATGAAGGAGATTCAATGGGTAGAAACAATCCACGATGAGTGACTGAGATTTTCAGCATTTATTTATAGGAGAAGTCTGAGACTCTCCTCTCATCCCTATGACATTGTGTTGTGATGAGAAAAAAAAATGTGACGTTAAGGTTGGGTTTTAACCCTTAATGGATCCAAGGCGAGTAATTGTCCCAAGGTATGGGTCACACATACCCTCGGAGGATTCACCTAAGTGAAAGTTGCCTTGAGGACGGGGCTATGGGATTGGGCTATTCCCTAGAGGCTCTCACGATTTGATTCGAGTGCATGGCCGTAACGCACTAACCCGCGAACTATGTCCAATGCCGGTACTGTGTGTGTTTCAATTGAACTCGGGCTTAAAGGGTCTAGTTCAAGGCTTAGTCCACTATGATCCTTCCGGGTGAGATTGTCATCACTAAGTGAGGTTCAAGTCGGAAGACACCTCACCTATTGCGCAGTATGAAAGTTGCCCATTATCTTAGTGTTACATATTTTATTCTATTATTTTATTTATTTGTGCTTTTTGAGGTCATTTTAAAGTTTTGAAATTTGTGGGGGACTGTTATGGAAAATACCAAAACTTAATTATTATTTATAATTATATTTATATTTTAATCATAATTGAGATGTTATTATTTTCTATTTGTAACTCCCACATTATTGGGGTATTCAATATGAAATATTTGGTATAAATGTGTATTAGTTGGTGGTGTTTATTATAGCCATAATTCCATATAATTACTAGGAGTTACTATTTGATTTTGTATGGCTATATATATGTGAATATCATTTGTATGGGAGATGGGTGGAGAGTATATGTGATGAGAGCTCACATAGAAAAGTATTAGAGTGTACTTCTCATGAAACATATTTTAAGTATTCTATATAGTATAGTATGATACTCTTGTTCTTGGGCAACAACGGTTCGTGACGGTTCACAAGTCCTACAACCGGCGTGACGCTTGTAGGAGCTGGCTCGAGTGTGGGTTGAATCCTACTTCGTAGCATACCGATAACACCCTCACGTGGGGAGGATCTACGTTGTAGGACAAAGTCCTACATAACATGCCTCTCACACCCAGGCCAGCAATACCATATGTTATGTTATTTAGTTATACTCTATTTTATCATTATATTATGAGTTATCTAATTGCTTATTGATAACGTTAATCCTTGTTTGTGTGTGTATTTTGTCGCAGTGGACTAACAATCTACAACGTAGATATCTTAAAATATGAGAAGATACATGTAAGATCATTCGAATTCATCATGTGAACTCTTGAAGAACTTTTTAAGAGCTTTCTTCTTTACATTATGCTCATTCTTCATATAGTATGTTATGTGGATTTATTTTATTTTATTTAACTTCTTTTATATGAAATTTGTTCCCTCATCGATTCGTTCATCTTATCTTTAGATAATAATCCTCACGTATAGTTCAATCGTTTCTATCCATCATGGATAAAACTTTCATGTGGTGGAAATTTATTAATATTGTTTTTTTTTTATTTTGTAGTTGTCGGGGCTACGTATCGATTAACCAATCATGCTTGTAATTGCATAATAAATAATATAATCTTAGCTCAAAAAACAATAATAATATAATCTCACATTGTTTCTATAATATGGAACAAACATAATATTGTTCTTAATATCATGCCAACTAAGTCATTCTTGTTGAGAGCCGGAAAGGTATGTTGAAACTTCATGAGATTATAGGGACATTTGTCTTATAGCTTTATTTCAATTATTCTTTTATAATTTCTATAAAAAATATTATTTTTCCTATGATGGTATGGAAAATAAGAGGCTCTAATTAGCATGTCGGTTACAATTCTATTCTTCATACTATTTATATTAAATGCTTAAGTAAAATTAAGCAAGTTTTTGTAACTTATTTTCATCATTAATGTTATATTTCTTTGTCTAATAATAAGAATTATTACATTGAGTTTACTAGATGGTAGTTATTTGAATAATATCTCGTTGTCCTTCCAAGAATACATGACGCACGGTATTATATGTCGAGATTCGTTTGCTTCCAGCCAATCGGAAGTTTATATTCTCATTAAAGGACATCATAAATATTATTGACACTCCTATTATTGTCTTCAACATGTAACGCTCTCAATGGATATTCTTCCGTCTCAAGAAGACCGAATCGTATATTTTGGAGTTCTCACGGACATATTGAGTCGTCCATTCTAGTTACATTTTTAATGATGGAAAACTTCTCTATGGAGCATATATATTCTATTGAAGATGGATAATCTATAATTGATGGTCTACTATCTTATGGAGCTCCGACAATTCATGGTCTTCCTTTGCGTATGGATTTCTTATTACGTTCATATGAATACTCTATTTATCATCTATCGGCGGTGATAGTCTAAGCAAGGAACAATTTCACAAGCGGGATGTGACAGGCTTGCTTTCTTGAACCCTTACTCCATGTCTATTTATTTACATCATTTTCATTTATCACTCTATGATAATCATGTCTTGAGAAAAGTATTGATCCACGTCAATTAGAAATTATGTTGGTATAACTAATTTATGAGAAGTTATAACATAACTTGTACAAATGAGAATAAAAAATTATGAATCGACATAAAATTCAAATTAAACAAATTGTTTGTCATGAAATGTCAAATTAGATATGATTTATTGGAGGATGATTGAATATATTTCTGTAACTTGACAAAATTGTGTTTATTTTCTTTTTTGAGTATCATTGCTTTAAATATTTTTATGTCCATTTGTGAGGTTTAAAATGGGGGGATTACTTGATTACATTTAATTCTACCTTTATATGAGCAATTGATATTGGGGGTTACATGAGGAAAAGTATAGTGTAAAGGTTTATGTGATCCTATGCACCATGAATTAAACGTGTTTATTGCGATAGTGTAACATATGGATACCACTATATGAAAATAATATGGTAATGCAAACAAAAAATATTATTGTGTCTTAAAAATTTATATTATCATTACCATCTTCATTCTCATTGTCTGTTGAATTTTGTATGTAGTGCAATTTATGTGACTCCATATTAAGGATGAATGTAGGGGGTTACAAATGAAAATGTTTATCATAAGCTTATATACATGAGAATTAACTAATAGCAATGTTGTAGAATTTTAACATGTTATCTTTTTGTGAGTTAATTATTTTACATTAAGTGTCTCAATGAATGTGAGATAATGTGGGGGTTATAAAGGAGACATGTGAATCATTATCTTAGTGACGTGATTTTCAATAGTGATATTCTCGATGATGCGATAATTCTTTGATGACATTTATATTTTTTTTACCAATAAAATTACTAATTTTGCATCTAGTGCAAATATTTTTTATTCAGGTGAAATTTAGAATACATCAAACGAGACATATAATTCATGGTGAAAACATACCGAGATGGGAAGCGCACCTTTCACGATGCACGAGAATGAGAATGATTCAATAAAAATATATACATGTATATTATTGGTTCCATAGTCCCTAAGTCTTAGGATGGAGTTTGAAAACTTTTGATGGATTCCACCATTGATAAATGGAAAATGTCTAGTTGGCCAATAAGCATATGCTTTATATAAAATAAATGACCATTGAGGGTCTAATTAATCTAGGAGCGGAGTCCTAGATATGTCGAGGGGGATGGCTAAGCCCATAATATAGTCGCCGCTGGAGGTAACCCAATCTCTGTGACTGGAGATCCCATGAAGGAGATTCAATGGGTAGAAACAATCCACGATGAGTGACTGAGATTTTCAGCATTTATTTATAGGAGAAGTCTGAGACTCTCCTCTCATCCCTATGACATTGTGTTGTGATGAGAAAAAAAAATGTGACGTTAAGGTTGGGTTTTAACCCTTAATGGATCCAAGGCGAGTAATTGTCCCAAGGTATGGGTCACACATACCCTCGGAGGATTCACCTAAGTGAGAGTTGCCTTGAGGACGGGGCTATGGGATTGGGCTATTCCCTAGAGGCTCTCACGATTTGATTCGAGTGCATGGCCGTAACGCACTAACCCGCGAACTATGTCCAATGCCGGTACTGTGTGTGTTTCAATTGAACTCGGGCTTAAAGGGTCTAGTTCAAGGCTTAGTCCACTATGATCCTTCCGGGTGAGATTGTCATCACTAAGTGAGGTTCAAGTCGGAAGACACCTCACCTATTGCGCAGTATGAAAGTTGCCCATTATCTTAGTGTTACATATGTTATTCTATTATTTTATTTATTTGTGCTTTTTGAGGTCATTTTAAAGTTTTGAAATTTGTGGGGGACTGTTATGGAAAATACCAAAACTTAATTATTATTTATAATTATATTTATATTTTAATCATAATTGAGATGTTATTATTTTCTATTTGTAACTCCCACATTATTGGGGTATTCAATATGAAATATTTGGTATAAATGTGTATTAGTTGGTGGTGTTTATTATAGCCATAATTCCATATAATTACTAGGAGTTACTATTTGATTTTGTATGGCTATATATATGTGAATATCATTTGTATGGGAGATGGGTGGAGAGTATATGTGATGAGAGCTCACATAGAAAAGTATTAGAGTGTACTTCTCATGAAACATATTTTAAGTATTCTATATAGTATAGTATGATACTCTTGTTCTTGGGCAACAACGGTTCGTGACGGTTCACAAGTCCTACAACCGGCGTGACGCTTGTAGGAGCTGGCTCGAGTGTGGGTTGAATCCTACTTCGTAGCATACCGATAACACCCTCACGTGGGGAGGATCTACGTTGTAGGACAAAGTCCTACATAACATGCCTCTCACACCCAGGCCAGCAATACCATATGTTATGTTATTTAGTTATACTCTATTTTATCATTATATTATGAGTTATCTAATTGCTTATTGATAACGTTAATCCTTGTTTGTGTGTGTATTTTGTCGCAGTGGACTAACAATCTACAACGTAGATATCTTAAAATATGAGAAGATACATGTAAGATCATTCGAATTCATCATGTGAACTCTTGAAGAACTTTTTAAGAGCTTTCTTCTTTACATTATGCTCATTCTTCATATAGTATGTTATGTGGATTTATTTTATTTTATTTAACTTCTTTTATATGAAATTTGTTCCCTCATCGATTCGTTCATCTTATCTTTAGATAATAATCCTCACGTATAGTTCAATCGTTTCTATCCATCATGGATAAAACTTTCATGTGGTGGAAATTTATTAATATTGTTTTTTTTTTTATTTTGTAGTTGTCGGGGCTACGTATCGATTAACCAATCATGCTTGTAATTGCATAATAAATAATATAATCTTAGCTCAAAAAACAATAATAATATAATCTCACATTGTTTCTATAATATGAAACAAACATAATATTGTTCTTAATATCATGCCAACTAAGTCATTCTTGTTGAGAGCCGGAAAGGTATGTTGAAACTTCATGAGATTATAGGGACATTTGTCTTATAGCTTTATTTCAATTATTCTTTTATAATTTCTATAAAAAATATTATTTTTCCTATGATGGTATGGAAAATAAGAGGCTCTAATTAGCATGTCGGTTACAATTCTATTCTTCATACTATTTATATTAAATGCTTAAGTAAAATTAAGCAAGTTTTTGTAACTTATTTTCATCATTAATGTTATATTTCTTTGTCTAATAATAAGAATTATTACATTGAGTTTACTAGATGGTAGTTATTTGAATAATATCTCGTTGTCCTTCCAAGAATACATGACGCACGGTATTATATGTCGAGATTCGTTTGCTTCCAGCCAATCGGAAGTTTATATTCTCATTAAAGGACATCATAAATATTATTGACACTCCTATTATTGTCTTCAACATGTAACGCTCTCAATGGATATTCTTCCGTCTCAAGAAGACCGAATCGTATATTTTGGAGTTCTCACGGACATATTGAGTCGTCCATTCTAGTTACATTTTTAATGATGGAAAACTTCTCTATGGAGCATATATATTCTATTGAAGATGGATAATCTATAATTGATGGTCTACTATCTTATGGAGCTCCGACAATTCATGGTCTTCCTTTGCGTATGGATTTCTTATTACGTTCATATGAATACTCTATTTATCATCTATCGGCGGTGATAGTCTAAGCAAGGAACAATTTCACAAGCGGGATGTGACAGGCTTGCTTTCTTGAACCCTTACTCCATGTCTATTTATTTACATCATTTTCATTTATCACTCTATGATAATCATGTCTTGAGAAAAGTATTGATCCACGTCAATTAGAAATTATGTTGGTATAACTAATTTATGAGAAGTTATAACATAACTTGTACAAATGAGAATAAAAAATTATGAATCGACATAAAATTCAAATTAAACAAATTGTTTGTCATGAAATGTCAAATTAGATATGATTTATTGGAGGATGATTGAATATATTTCTGTAACTTGACAAAATTGTGTTTATTTTCTTTTTTGAGTATCATTGCTTTAAATATTTTTATGTCCATTTGTGAGGTTTAAAATGGGGGGATTACTTGATTACATTTAATTCTACCTTTATATGAGCAATTGATATTGGGGGTTACATGAGGAAAAGTATAGTGTAAAGGTTTATGTGATCCTATGCACCATGAATTAAACGTGTTTATTGCGATAGTGTAACATATGGATACCACTATATGAAAATAATATGGTAATGCAAACAAAAAATATTATTGTGTCTTAAAAATTTATATTATCATTACCATCTTCATTCTCATTGTCTGTTGAATTTTGTATGTAGTGCAATTTATGTGACTCCATATTAAGGATGAATGTAGGGGGTTACAAATGAAAATGTTTATCATAAGCTTATATACATGAGAATTAACTAATAGCAATGTTGTAGAATTTTAACATGTTATCTTTTTGTGAGTTAATTATTTTACATTAAGTGTCTCAATGAATGTGAGATAATGTGGGGGTTATAAAGGAGACATGTGAATCATTATCTTAGTGACGTGATTTTCAATAGTGATATTCTCGATGATGCGATAATTCTTTGATGACATTTATATTTTTTTTACCAATAAAATTACTAATTTTGCATCTAGTGCAAATATTTTTTATTCAGGTGAAATTTGGAATACATCAAACGAGACATAGAATTCATGGTGAAAACATACCGAGATGGGAAGCGCACCTTTCACGATGCACGAGAATGAGAATGATTCAATAAAAATATATACATGTATATTATTGGTTCCATAGTCCCTAAGTCTTAGGATGGAGTTTGAAAACTTTTGATGGATTCCACCATTGATAAATGGAAAATGTCTAGTTGGCCAATAAGCATATGCTTTATATAAAATAAATGACCATTGAGGGTCTAATTAATCTAGGAGCGGAGTCCTAGATATGTCGAGGGGGATGGCTAAGCCCATAATATAGTCGCCGCTGGAGGTAACCCAATCTCTGTGACTGGAGATCCCATGAAGGAGATTCAATGGGTAGAAACAATCCACGATGAGTGACTGAGATTTTCAGCATTTATTTATAGGAGAAGTCTGAGACTCTCCTCTCATCCCTATGACATTGTGTTGTGATGAGAAAAAAAAATGTGACGTTAAGGTTGGGTTTTAACCCTTAATGGATCCAAGGCGAGTAATTGTCCCAAGGTATGGGTCACACATACCCTCGGAGGATTCACCTAAGTGAGAGTTGCCTTGAGGACGGGGCTATGGGATTGGGCTATTCCCTAGAGGCTCTCACGATTTGATTCGAGTGCATGGCCGTAACGCACTAACCCGCGAACTATGTCCAATGCCGGTACTGTGTGTGTTTCAATTGAACTCGGGCTTAAAGGGTCTAGTTCAAGGCTTAGTCCACTATGATCCTTCCGGGTGAGATTGTCATCACTAAGTGAGGTTCAAGTCGGAAGACACCTCACCTATTGCGCAGTATGAAAGTTGCCCATTATCTTAGTGTTACATATGTTATTCTATTATTTTATTTATTTGTGCTTTTTGAGGTCATTTTAAAGTTTTGAAATTTGTGGGGGACTGTTATGGAAAATACCAAAACTTAATTATTATTTATAATTATATTTATATTTTAATCATAATTGAGATGTTATTATTTTCTATTTGTAACTCCCACATTATTGGGGTATTCAATATGAAATATTTGGTATAAATGTGTATTAGTTGGTGGTGTTTATTATAGCCATAATTCCATATAATTACTAGGAGTTACTATTTGATTTTGTATGGCTATATATATGTGAATATCATTTGTATGGGAGATGGGTGGAGAGTATATGTGATGAGAGCTCACATAGAAAAGTATTAGAGTGTACTTCTCATGAAACATATTTTAAGTATTCTATATAGTATAGTATGATACTCTTGTTCTTGGGCAACAACGGTTCGTGACGGTTCACAAGTCCTACAACCGGCGTGACGCTTGTAGGAGCTGGCTCGAGTGTGGGTTGAATCCTACTTCGTAGCATACCGATAACACCCTCACGTGGGGAGGATCTACGTTGTAGGACAATGTCCTACATAACATGCCTCTCACACCCAGGCCAGCAATACCATATGTTATGTTATTTAGTTATACTCTATTTTATCATTATATTATGAGTTATCTAATTGCTTATTGATAACGTTAATCCTTGTTTGTGTGTGTATTTTGTCGCAGTGGACTAACAATATTTGTATTGCAACATCAACTTTTGTAACTCCAGAATTGTAATCTAGTGAGATCTCTAACGATTTAACAGAAACTACTGCTAATATTGTACACACATTGCACTTTCATCCAACCAGATGCATCACCACCGTAATACAAGATCCTCAGCAGGGGGGTAAAAACTAGTTTTCATTCACGATGGAAAAAATCACAACGCAGTACACTTTTAATAAACCAAACTTAAATAAAATACACCTACCTCCCCCATTATTAACTAAAGATCACTACCTCCCTTGAATTTCTAAATAAAGGCAAAAGTGCACAAGAGGTACCTATATTTTGCCAAAACCGGCAAGTGGGTACTCAAATTTTCAAATCGTGCACCACGGGTGCCCAAATTTTCAAAATCGTGCACCGGAGGTACCCAACGCTAACTGCCGTTAACTTTCCGTTAACTTCCATCCAAATTGGACGGAAAGTATGAAAAGACTATTATACTAATTATTTTCACCGCCAACTTTTTTTAAAATACAACTTCTGCTAACAAATCTAAAAAAATTAATATAATAACATTTTAATTCAATAATTTGATATATGTAAGATAATGCACTATATTTCATTAAAATTACATATTTTTACATCATTTCAAGATATGAAATATGTTTTTATTAACATATATCCGTCAATCTTAAAGTCCTTAATTTTTTTTTAACAAAAATATCAAAATGTCATAATCTCAAAATGGAAAACTAACGGGAGGATACATGGAAAATTATCAAAGATACTTATATGTTATTGTTTTATTAAATATATATATGTGTGTGTGTGTGTGTGTGAGAGAGAGAAATTATGGAATTTTGAGATTGTTTTTCTTAACATACATCAATCTTAAATTATTTTAACTTTTTTTTAATAATTTTTAAAAAAATCTCAAAATTTCATAATTTCAAATGATTTTTCAATAAAAGAATAACCTTCAAGTACCTTTGATAATTTCACATGTACACTTCCGTTAATTTTCCATTTTGAGATTATGAAATTTCGATATTTTTTTTTAAAAAAAAAGTTAGAGACTTTAAGATTGACGGATATATGTTAATAAAAATATATTTCATACCTTGAAATGATGTAAAAATATATAATTTTGATGAAAACATATTTCATTATCTTACATATATCAAATAATTAAATTATAATTTTATTTTGTTAGATTCGTTAGTAGCAATTGTATTTTAAAAAAAGTTGGAGGTGAAAATAATTCATGCAATAGTCTTTTTATACTTTTCCGTCCAATTTGGACGGAAAGTTAACGGTAGGTAGCCTTGGGTACTTCCGGTGCACGATTTTGAAAATTTGGATACCCCTAGTGCATGATTTGAAAATTTGGATACCCACTAGCCCGTTTTGGCAAAAATATGGGTACCTCCGGTGCAATTTTACCTTAAATAAAATACATAATGCTAAATAAAATAGATAAAATAAACAACGGCTATTTCTTGACGTAATCCTTAGGTACGCCGGAGGGTACCGGGCTCGTTCTCCCCGTCTCGGCTCTGGGTCGTCAAGCAAATGCACATCCGTATCAACACCCCTCCCTTTGACAATCGCCTTGACCCCAAGGCAGAAGAATGACCGATGACACCCCAGTGCGGCTTTGGTCAATCCCTGCAATAGCACGCGCTTGTCGTCCCGCATAAATTTCATTGTCATTTGCACATCCGTATCAACTCCCCTTTCAATCGCCCACCTATTCGAACCGTCAAACTTCCACCCACGTCTCCACCATTTGTTTTCTGTCTGCAGGTCGTCGTCTTCTTCTTCATGACGTAAGGATTGGGGCCTAATTTCTTTTAAGTTATGATTATATGGGTTGTGCTTCATGTATTTTATTAATGAAGATATGGGTTGGGCTTCATGTATAAGAATAATGTTAGGCTTCTTATTTTTCTTGTCTAACAAAAATCCCACACCCATAATATATTATGAGGGCCCTTATTATTCCCTTATTATTCATACTGTCCAAGCTCAAGAAAACATGCAGCTAGAGTGATAACTCAAGTGGTAGAGCTTTAGAAACCCCAGCATGAGGCCCTGGGTTCAAACTCGGTTGACGACAAAATAATTTCTCAAAAAATAGTCAAAGAAAAGATTATTATTGATGAAAAGCTCATTTATAGTTCTTTTATTTCAGAATGGTCTTTGAAATGATAGAAAATTTTATTGGACTCCTTATATGTGCTAAATACGTTTCAGCCGAGTCTCCGAACCCTAAATTCGCACAATGTCAGATACATGAAGAGAATATACATATCCCGGCACCCATGTCAGATGCACAATTTGCACAATGTCAGATACATGAAATAGAAGAGAATATATGTCTCGCGGCACCCATGTCCAAATACGTTTCAGCCCGAGTCCCCGAACCCTAAATTCGAAAAAATTGCAAATTTGATCATCAGATACACACCCGACATGACATCCGCATCCGAGTCCAAGTAACGCAACTAAACACTTAGCTTAAATATCTCTCTAAGCAAAAAAAACGTATGAAACTCTTGACCGCCACGCATGGGAGTACGCCTAGTATACATTAACGAACCTGCCATCAAATAGTGGTATTACTCCAGGCATGTATCTATCTATTAAATAGACACATACTGACTTTAAAAAAACAACTGCAACAACAACAATAGGCATATAGGATCGAAGACTATAAGAAAATGGGCTTGGATTTGTCTACCTATCCATCTTTCAAACAAATCATTGTCTGAAACAAGTGCAAAGAAAGTTATTTGTTAGCTAAGTAGGTATGTAGTTTTGATCATTTTTTTATTTTGTACCTAAGTGTAAGCCTGTTAGGTAAGGGTATAATGAGATTGCTTTATCTTTCATGTTCATGCATGCTTGGGGAGGATCAAACCTATACCAAACCGAAAGCATATCCAGAAGACCACACCACTCAAATCACTAAAAAGATCGCATATCTCTTTTATTTTAAAAAAAAAATCTTGAAAAAAAAACTTTTGACCATTAATGTGAAGTGATAGAGGTCATGTGATTCGAGTTTGTAACCGACAACATTTTTTGTTCTCTCTTTTCTCATTCCCCCCCTATGGGTTCCACAAATCTTGACATAACATGATTTCATGCTGCCTTTCACATGGATGATTCAACTTTTTTTTGAGAATTTGTTTTGTAGTCAACCGGGTTTGAACCCGGGACCTCATGCAGGGACTTCCACCGCTCTACCACTTGAGCTAAAACCCTAGCTTGGATGATTAACTTCGTATTAACATCTTCACTCTACTGATTATTTAAAAAATAAAATAAATTGATCATATAATTGTCTTAGTTTGCCACCATCTTGACTCTAGCCTGACTGATCACTGACAATTTGAGACTAATACTCACGACGAGCATTGAGCTCTCGTTGTTACTGAGTTAATACTGAATTGCATGGCCACTTGTAAAAAGTCATTGTCCTTCTACAGTTGCATGAGTACGCATGGATCACACACTCTTATGTTGTTGAAACGTTAAAAATCAATGAATAGTAAAAGGGGACTTTCAACCCTTGGTCGTATTTATTTTCTCATCCGGCATAAACAAAAAGCTGAAAGAAGTTTTGTCTCGACCATGTGCTATAGCAGAGATGTGTTAATGAGTTTCTTGCAGACAAAAATGGCCTCACGAGAGTACACATATACTCTTCACTTCTTTAGTCTTCACAGGTGAAATTAGATATGGGTTACAGCGTCTGTGGATTATTTTCTCTAAATTTTTGCAGGTTATCTAACATTCTCTAGATTTTCAGCTCGTACTAGACAATTTTTAGATTTTCAGTCATCTTTTTCATTCACAATATTTTCAAGAGATTCGTCAAATTTTCATGGTATGACCCGTTCTCATACTATACCTGTTAATTGTTGAGAATGTGATGAAAATAACGAAAAGCAAATTTATCAAAGTTTATTTTAGCGAAGGTTAATAAAATGCTGCATGAATCTCCCAAAACGGAAGCAGCCTGGATTACTACCTTCCGTTTACCTTTTTTCAAATTTCAGCTGCAAGAGATACGAGATGACTTCTGAAATAATATCTGATATAGTGGTTGGTTACTGAGATATATACGTTCATTATTGCGCTGAGAAAACTGACAAGTTATAACCAATCTGAACTGGAAAAACATTATTATTCATGCCCAAAATGTTTGATGTACTTCTTGTCAATTCTACCAACATGTTCAACTATCAGATAATTTGATTTGAGGTTCTGAATTCTACATTATCTGGTAAGTTTCAAAAATGATTTTCTTCACTATCTTGTTTATAAAACGTACTGTCAAAAGAATTGATTCTTCAACCCGAAATGAACATGTCATTCAAAATTACGGGTTTGTCTAATCTATTGGAGATGCTCTTCCGTAGGTTAATGCTGGAGAACGTAATTACTAGAAATAACACTATGTTCCCTCTCTTTGTCTCCATTTGACTTGTAGGGGTCACTTTGACCGATAATTTAGCTAATGATATAATACAAAAATGTGTTAATTTTTTCATAATACTGTACATCTTTCTTAACACTACAACACTATGAAAAAATTAGTGAACTTTCATATCATATTGTCAACTAATTTAGTCGGTGAAAGTGAGCCCTCAAAGTTAAATGTGGACAAGAAGAGGGAACATAGTGGGAGCTTCAAAGAGACAACGAGTGTGGTGTGGGTCAAACAAACGGCAGAAACAAAATAAGCAAGACAAGATATTTTCATGTCCTCCTTCAGACATTTATAAGGATGGCCGACCGAGATGGTAGCATGCAACAATCCAACAAGGTTTTCGGATGGCATGACCTTACCTCCTCTAAGCTCCTCGGATCAAGGTGAAAGATTAGAGCAAATTTAGGGAATAAAGAGGAATATAATGATTGTGGGCGGCTATTTTAACATTGGCGAAGCTAGGAAAAATATAAGGCAAGTGATTCTTAGGTTCTCATCTTAGTCATCTATGCAATGAAACATAGTGGACATAAATGTCAGTTAATAAATGGTGTAGAACATTGAGTGTCGCGGTGAGTGGTGAACTTAAGCATATTAAGGCAACTTAAAATTTGTTGAAACAAGTGCAGTGAAAATTTTAATGTGTTAAACATTTCTCTTGAATTATACCAAAATCTTTATACAACAAATTTGAATTTCCATATGCATTTTTCGTGATGTATCCTGTGTACATACAACATTATTACAATAAATTCTTAATGAGAATACAACTACCGGGTTCAAACATGAGTCCATGAGTAGCTAGCACATATTTACATGTCTTCTTCTGGATAGTATTTAACTTCTTTTTACACGAGCCAAACTAACTCTTGAAGTATCAGTGGATTTTTTGGGAAGATATCATCAAATTTAATAATCTGATTTTTAATACATAGGTGAAATGAAGAGAGCCAGAAACACATATATTCATTTCAATCATATACTTGAAAAAAAACTTTAAAATATTGTGATAGTACTTCTGTTTCTTCCTACTTTACTTTTTGTCACCATTCAGTTGCTCACTTTGACCCGGTGAAGACAAAAAATTTTGATAATCTTTGCATGGTCTTGTGGAATAAATTTTACTCTACAACACTATGGAAAAATTATCAAAAGTTACAACATTTTGTTTTATAAATTACAGAGTCAAAATAAATTACGTGTTAAAAAGTCAAACCTGAACTATATAGAAGAAATGGAGGTAGTATCACTTTTTACTAAACAAACGGTTTGAATGTCTTATTCCAATTAGGAACGTGCCAACCACAAGAACTATTTAAAAGCAGAGACAAAAACCTAAAAGCTTTGTCTATGACGTGAGATTCAGGTTCTGAATTGTACTGAAAGACTGAAACTGAACCTGGGGTACATTTCATATGCGTAACATATTATTGGCACCATCACACCGGTCATGTTTATCGTGACATTCGACCGAACTTTCTGAGCATTTCACATGAAACAACGAACGAAAAAGAACAAGTTTACAACATTGACAACACAAAAATGTCAAGTCATTTCAAATAATAGCCAAAAAGCTTCATCAACCTACCTAAAGAAAGTCTGAAAAAAAAGTACCTAAAGAAAGAGACTTGGGGGTTCATGACTTCACGTCATTGGAGCTCCAATCTCCAAATGTACATGTTCCAGGAGTTAGAGTCTATTTGGTACCAGCTTAAAATCTCAATAACCTGATTAAAATAATCGCATTAATAAGTTGACTGAAATTATAGGTTAAACTTTAAGTGTATTTATAACACTTGTGGATTTTTACTACGATTTAAAAAAAAAAAATCCATATTTGAACTTACAGTATATCTAAGATGTTATGCGATAACATAAATTAATAACTAATGCATAAAAGATGGGGTTGGAATATGATATTTTGGAAGTTATACTTAAAAAAAAATCTCTAAAATTGAGATTATATGATCTGCAGGTTATTAGTCAAATTAGAATCTGTCTCAAAACGAATTACAAAACAAACGAGATTAGATTTTTGACAAATTTAACTTCAACCAAACTTGCACTTAGTGGACCAAATCTACGCACATTACTGTTTAGAATCCTCTTACAAGTGTGCGGTTCTGATGCTCTGTCATATACCATATAAGTGTCTCTTGAAAACACTGTGAACCAAGTTCACTTGCACATCCTCCTCCTTAGAGCCACAAGTGCATGGGGATGATGGGGTCGTCAACCTACATAGCGACTCTCCTCTTCTCTCCTTTTATTTGGGAGATGCAAGTAGGGGAAACAACAAACAACAACGGACGTGCTGAAAAGTGAATTGAGGGCTAAATTGATAGGAGTAGAGAAGACAAGCCAGTGGTCAAGTTGGCACCTAACGTGGAGGACCAAGTGTCATTTTGTGGCCTGTGACGGCTTGCCGGTTACATGGGGGGCTCCACGTAATTACTTCTGATTTCTTTTGAATCTCTTTCCTTTTTGCTTCTCCATACGTGTCAGCTGCTGAGGCATCCACGTCAGCAGTATCTTTTATGGAATTGATTTGAATAAAAGACACTTTCTCCCCCTCAAGTTTGACATTGAGACATTCTCATCCCATTCAATTTGGAAAATGGCTGTACCAAGTTTCAGGACAAGTAAACTTACTAGTTGTGATGTCGTGAGTCCGGGGGTGGAGTTCATTAGTGATAGTTGTTTCTGCAATCAAATTTGTTCACTTAGAATTGTTGTCTTAGAATATGGAATAACGAAATCAAGGGTTTAAGTGTCACCAAGTTTAGCACACTAAAAGGGTGAAAGTGTCTTCGCCCCCTTAAGTTAGATGCCCTTACATTTTGGGAAATAACACTGTCACTCAGGGCCGTCTCTACCATTAGGCCAACTATTGGCTTGCCTAGGGCCCCCACAATGAGAGGGGCCAGAATTTTGATAATAATGAGGGACGTATAAGCAATTTCATATGCATACAAAATGTTTTACACATTTTGTTTTTTAAAAATCGGTCTCCGACATACTTTTCCTAATTGCAATTTATCACATGGTTGCAATTATGCTGTTTGTTTGTCTTCAAAATATAATAAATGACAATCCCAAAAAAATATAATGTTTAGTTAAAAGAACCAACTTCTATAACTTTCTTGCAAGAATATGTATTTTCGTTACATATGGGGCCCCAACATTGAAATCGCCTAGGGCCTCCTAAAACTTAGAGATGGCCCTGCGTTCACCCTGTCTGTGTGTCTGTCAAGTTTCATGATACTTGCACTCTCTAACTATGATAGTCCGGAGGCGGTTGTTCATCACTTCAGTTTAAATTCTCTCTCTCAGACTATGATATTACCGAATCACTGGGTGAAATGTGTACTCAAGTTTTGTAAACAAAAAAGTTGAAACTGTCATTTCCAAAATTAGAAGGGGTGATACTGTCTTTAAATCAAACTTCAGAGGGTGAAAGTGTCTTTTACCCAGTCTTTCACCGAACCTAAGTGTCATTATGTCAAACTTTAGGGGTGAAAGTGTCTTTTATCCAATTAATTTGGTACTTCTTTTTCACTTTTTGGCATTATGATTAAGGACGACGACCTGGAGGACCAACTGCATGCTGTTTTTGTTCACTTTCACTTGAAGTGTTGCCGTGTGCGGCAAGGAACATGAAAACTCTTCTACGATGTCGGTTTTGAGATATTTTGGCTTTTAAGAGCTATTTGGAAGTTCACTTGTCGTTTCGGCTTAATACAATTACAATTATACATAAGAAGTTAACATACAATATTGATCACGTTACACAAATGCAATATTTTAAAGCCGTAATACATCTTTAGTTGTTACCTCTCGTATCGCTGAAAAGACATTTATTTATACTTTTAGGGAATCAAAAGTCCAACCTTTGTTATCCGAAAACAATTATCCAACTCCTACTATCTTCTATCATTTGTGCCTTTATGTCTCATGATGGCTTCATTATCATCCTCCTTCCTCTCTTGTCATTTTTGGAGTATGGCTAGCTGCACTGGTTTTTATCATCAAACTGTTAAATTTCTCTCGTCTCTTGGAAGTAGTTAGCTAGTTGACCTTATCTCTTTTTCTTTTCCTCTCATGATAGAGAGTTAAATGTGAGCACATGACCAAATTGGCATACATTCTAAGAATGGGCATATGCGACCTTGAACCTTATAGCCCAACTTGTAAGTACTAACATGGACACTGGGGTTAAATTATAATTATCACTAGAGAAAATGAATTATGTTCTAAATCAACTAATTAAACAACTAAAATGGGTCACTGACAACAAATTTATGTGCAGTTTGTAGTTTGTGGAACTAAAATCTCACGTTATAGATTACCACTACAAAGAGTAGAAATCCGCATTACCTCAAGTCACAACAATACTCAACACCATGGGTCCAAATTTCAATTGGTGGCGTTGACCTTGGGCTTCAGTTGATGGGATTGTAGTGACCTCATTATGTGTGAATTTTTTCTATTTTTTATATGGAAAGTATGAGAGAATAATATTTAGAATGTGTACTCGGTTAGAGTTATCTTGAGTTCATGGACAAGAGGTAGTGACCGTCGGTGATTGCTCGTATCGGTAAATTATTGTTTGGGCTGAAAAATAACAACCTTTATTCTCCGCATTTACCTAAACAACGTTAACCTAAAAATCATATTATAAATCAATGATTGGTTTAAGAAACTATTTCATGATCATTAACAAATTCAATCAAATCTACTTGATGTTCTTGGACACTATACTCGCTACTCATGAAGTTGCTTGTGATTTTTGTTGTGTGATTCCCTTTTGATAGATCTTTACATGATTAGTTGAACATGTGATGTACCATGTGTCCATGTGAATCCACACTATGGTTAGACCAATTGTAGTATCCTATGTATAATTATGATGAGTTTATTAATTTCATGTCTGTTAATATATAGTAGATCAATTATGTGTGTTTGGTTTTCTTAGATTAGTCGAGGATTACGATGTATCATTTTATTGTGACAATTGTTTCAGATCCGATCATTTTTTTTTGCCAACTACATGGAACAATTATATTAATCATATTCGAACATACATTACTGCTTAGGGGAGGTTCAAGTTGGAGACTTCAATACATTGCCTCAGACGTCTAACAACTTAACTAAACAGCTAGCTTCAGTCTGATCATTTGTATATGCTAGTCAAGAAAATGAGAAGAAATAAAGAGGAGAAAACAACTTTCCACAGATCCTCTATACTCAGATATCCAGAGAACTAATCGATGTGTTTCATCTTTTGCCAACCCCGGCCAGCTTCTCAATGCTAGAATGCAAGTATCCTGCCTATGCCTTAAAAGAACTCTTTTTTAAACGTACATATTTTGTCGTCTACTGAGTTCGTGCATGGGTTTTTAAACTCTTTACTACTTGAGCTAGCACCCATATGCATGCACTTAAAAGAACTTATTTATATAGATTCGTTTATTATTGAACATTGAACGATACTATGTAGTAGTTCTTGTATTAGTACGACACCTGGGATAGAAGTGTAAATATTAGAAGTTGGCTGGTTAGAATTCCGTTATACATTCAGCTAGTTTTTCAGATTTTAATAGAAGTTGCATAAGAGGGAAGAGGGACTGTTCATCTTCCCCAACCTTAATTAATTAATTTTTGACTTAATTAGTTAATGCATACAACTAATTTGTCAAAACTATCACATTGCAACCCCCAGTTTTAGAACTAACTGATTGCATCCCTACTTTGTAAGAAATACGTCAATGTCAAACTGGGAACAAAATTTAATCATCAAACACGAACCCGATGAAGGTATTTCCATAAAGTGCACATCCTCTATGATACAATCGCATCACATTGTTTGAGATAATGTCCTTCGATTACGTTAATTTTGCGACGAAATTTCAGTCCCAATTTCACTTTGGCGTATTTTTTGCAAATGAGAAATGCAATCAGCTAGTTCTAGAATTAGAAATTGCAATGTGATAGTTTCGGCAAACTGGGGGTATACATTAAGTAATTAAGCCTTAATTTTTTCTACAGGTTCTCTGATTTCGTTATATTTCAATGCCCATTGTCATACGTCTAGTTCAGATATTCTAGCTGACCACAATCCACCATTAGCATTATTGTTCCATAATACAACTGTTTAACTTTAGATTAGACACGATATATTATTTTTCGAGAAATTATTTTGTCGTCAACCGAGTTTGAACCTGGGACTTCATGCACGAGCTTCCAACGCTCTACCACTTGAGCTACCACCCTAGCTGCCAGACTTGATATATTAAACGCCTTTTTTAGGGGATATATTGAACATCTTTGATAATCTCACTTCCGTTCTCAATATGTTGTTCATTCCATCTTTTATGACATGAGAATCCGCAATGTCAATTTTTTTAATACGTAATGAGCAAGTTCTCACTTTAGTGAAATAACTTGCAAACCACACTACAGAGGTAAATCAATTTAAAAACTCGAAACGGATATATTTGCAGTTGAGGAGGTTAATAAGCAGCCTCTTGAAATTTCCAAACTTTGAACCTTTGAACTCAAAGCCTCTTGGCAACGCCTAATGACTTATAAATGCAAATACGACTAACTCAACTACTACCCCAAAAGAATTCTCCTTCACCTCTCCTTCACTTCTTTTCTATTATCTTCAAGATGGTCGATTTACCAACAAAATAAATCCCCTTATATTTTCTTAAATTAGTCAATGATCAAGATACGATTGAAATTTTTAAATCGAAAATTTGATATCATTTTCTATGATCACCTAATGATAGGATGGTGAATCCATGTGCCCATAGAAGGCTGATTTGTTGGGTCCTAACCAAACAAGTTGCAAGATGAGTTTCATTATAAATTATTTTTAACAGTTTGAAGTCATTGGTCCATACCATGTTAGCTGCATGATTAATTAAGCCATTATAATTATGGAGGGAATAATTTTTAATTGATTAATCATTTGAAAAACTCCCGTTCTCGTGGATCACAATATTGCTTAATTAATTATTAAACGCTTTCATTACGGCTAAACCCACTTGCTTAGTTCTAAATATTATTCTTGTACCGACCACTCATACCAAAATTATTGCTCCGATTGAAGAAGTACGCAAACACAAATTGAGATTTGGAACTCCGGGTGGAAAATTTATTGGGAGATAAAAAGAGAGTGAGTTATATGGAAAAAAATCAAAGAAATAATTCCCTTGTTAGTTAATTGATCTGTTTGTTAGACATGTAGTATTTGTTTGATTATGCGTGTTCAAAACTAAACATTAGAACCAGTTATTGCTTAAGAGAAAATATTCATTACAACACTTGTATGGTTACACAAAGTGGGAGATATTGTTTTGGTATTTGGTACTAAAAGCTATAGTCCTTCCCTCAAAAAATAAGCAATAGCCGGTTCTCTAAGAAAAATAAGGAATAGCATCCATTAATCGATCTCTGTTATTCATTCTATTTCTCCCAGTTTCAGAATGAAGCCTCTGCATGAAGTTCCGGGTTCAAACCAGCCTATAATGATGTAAATCTAAAAAACATATAATTAAATATTATGTTGACAATAAATAACTATAGAGAGTAAACATTTAAATAAGTAAGTGCGTAACCAACATAACGATAAATCTGATCGGATCATAATCTAACTAGACTAACATGACAACATGATAGAGTTGGGAGATTGTTTAATTTGTGAACAATCTTGATTAATTACTAATTAGCCAAAATAAAGCAAAGGATAAGAAAAGGTTAGAGAATAAAAAAAGGGTTGCACGATAAGAGAATTAATGGTGGGTGTAGTCCAAGGCCAAACTTCCAAGTTTGGTTGAAGACTGAAGCTGCAAATTAAGAATTTGAGAAATGGTTAGCGTAATGCAGATCTAAGTGCATCATTGTTCCAAACTGAACACGTATAAGACTCTAAGAATGTTGTTGATATTTATTGATTTTTTTGTAAAATGAGATCTGACGAAGATGTCCAACATGATCATCTTTATCGAACGAACCATATAGCGACGTATTTTTATCTTTGTTTATCTGCAAAAATATTATTTAAAAATCTGCCTTTTTAATTTTAGAGAGTCATCCATGACATTAGGGTGGACTAAACATGATTATAATTGTATTAACAATGGACATATTATATGCAAGGTTTTAATTCTCTCTCTGATGTTGGAATAAGTAGATATGATACCAACTTACCGAACAAAATTTCAATAAAAAGAATTTGAACGTAAAACACGACATGTATAGTTGAAGCTTTTCCAAGATATCTTATGGGATTATTATTATTATTATTATTATTATTATTATTATTATTATTATTATTATTATTATTATTATTATTAAAAGGGTGATATTGGGTTTGAAGTTGTGAAGTGAGTTTGGAGTTTAGATTACTCACTCAAACTGAGAATTGGGTGTTGTACTGTAATTAGATGTTCTAGCTCCCACCATGCAAGTAGGTTGAAATGCCATGGCAAGTACCTTGGAGGTAGGGTTGCAAAAGAAGGCAGTTGAGGTACAGGGTGATTTCAAAGTTTGTTTCGTTTTATAAATTTCAACTGATACTGAAAATAGTCGCTCTGTATACAAGAAAAAATCGCCAATAATCAGAACGTAAAGCTAAAATGATTCTAGAAAGAAACCCCACCTAACCATGTGAAAACAATCTTCCAAGGGTAAAAGACAAAAACCACCCCTTGAGTATGGGTGATATACAAAAACACCCTTCGTGTTCGGGGATATACAAAAGCCACCCTTGCTAACTGACGGAACTAACGGAAGAGACGAAAAGACAAAACTATCCCTAATGTGATTCATAATTACGCCATATAAATACAATTTCTTCCTCACAACTTCTCATTTCCTCTCCACCAAGACTTCATCTCTCTCTCTCTCCTTTCCTCCTCCTCCTCCTCCTCTCCCCATCTGTAAAAAAAAACCCTAGCCACCGTCACAAACTAGCCACCATCTCTGAAAATTCTCTTAACCTAAGTCTTTCTCTCCCTCTTCTCTCTCATTCTTTCTCTTCCCGTTCTTCATCTCTTAACCCAACCCGAAACCCCCAGATCCGCCCCAAACACCAACGCAACAGTCACCAATATCCCTGTTTTCGCCGGAAATTCGGCGCCATCCGAAGCCACCCGATCCCCGTGCTTATACCGGCGACCTCTCGCCATCGATTCCGGCGGAGATCCACGGCTTCACGTGTTTTCGCCCAGGTCCCGTCGCAGCAGCTCCAATTGCTCTCACCGGCGACGGCGAATCAGTCACCAATCGCTGGCCAATTTGCCATCGTCGTTCAAGCCTTCACCGCCGCAATCCAATCGCTCCAGTCCACGACCACTCCTCCACGACCACCACCAGATCCACACCCACCCCCGCGGTTCCAGACTTGGTGAAGGACAACGGAGAAGGAGTGGGTGGAGATTAAGTCTAGACTTGGTGAACTGATACTGAAGAAAGACTTGGCCTTCTTATGATGTTTGCACAGAGAGGATCCCCTGCCAAATCATTCATTTATTTGCGAATGGGTAAAAGACAAAAACCATCCCTCGAGTATGGGTTATATACAAAAACATCCCTCGTGTTTGGGGATATACAAACACCACCCTTGTCGAGACAAAAACCACCCCTGTCAGTAGATGGACGTTAGACGAAAATCACCCTTCTGTTATAATCAATTAGTATGAGGGTGCAATATGTCTTTTTTATGACTATTTTGCCCTTATTTGTATTTTTTGTTTATTTTTTTCATGTTCTATATGTTCTTGGTGTTCTTCATGTTCTTGGCCACCACCAAATCTCCACAAGCAACAACACCACCAAAACGATGGAAGACATGGCTCACACCGGAGTAGACCCAGAGCCTCCATTGAAACCCAGTCAAAGATGAACTAAAAATTAACTATGCCCTAGTTGCAAACCCGTAAAACTTGGATAACCACTTCAATCGGCTCTAAACATGCAGTTAGAAGTCCAACCCAACATCAAATCTGACCTTCAAGAGGTAAAGCTCCCCCGATCCAGAAATGTTGACTGGTCAAACAAGCCACCAACCGTTGATTGTAGCCCCATGGAGGATCAACTGGTGTCTATTCCAGCAAACAGCTTACCCACAGATCTAATCTAGCCCAAAAGTAGGCGGGTGTGCTCCGGCCACTGCAATACTCGACCTGAAAAGGATTTTAGAGAAGATGCGAAAGAAGAAGTAGATGCCAAATACTCCTCCCCGGCGACAAAGGGATCGGACTTTGGTCTCCGAATCGTCAGTTTCTCGAAATCTCAACTCAAAGCTCACAGCTTTCGTACTCCCTCTGGTAACAAATCCATCTCGTTGAGCTAGTTTTTTGCCAAAATTAAAGACGACATCGCATCAATCGACTCCGTTCCTTACTCTTAGAACTCTCTCGGTGTCAGAACCAGAGCCCAGCTTTACAGAAAAATCCAATCACCACGACCACCACCACCACCGTCGTCTTACCTTCAGCTCCGGAGTCGAAGGCTCGAAAATGTTCTTCCTTTGATTAACGAGCCAAGAATAAGCCATCGATGACGCCGAAGCCCAATCGGAGGGAAAACCCTAGTCCGGCGAAGTCTGGCTCCGTCGGCGGTGGGGTTTCAATTGAGGGTTTGAAGGATCAGTAGGCGGTTGTGCTCCACCCACTGCAATACTATGGTCGATACTGTCACCGGCTCAATTCGTGTTTGTTTTCCCCTCTGTTCGTCGCTGCTGAGGTAGTGGCGGCTAGATAGGGTTAGAGAGAGAAGAATGGCAGAGATAACAGGAGTAAAGAATGGGGGAGAATGAGAAGCAGCCCAATTTATATGGGGGTATTTTTGTCTTTTTCTTCTGTCGTTAGCTCTCCGTTACCTCTGTTATCTGATAGGGGTGGTTTTTGTATATCCCCAAACACGAAGGGTATTTTTGTATATAACCCATACTCAAGGGGTGGTTTTTGTCTTTTACCCTTTGCGAATTGGTTGAAGAATTGTAAAAACCTGCAAATCGAGAGATTGACCCATAAACAAATGAAACTTGTAAATGATTTCCCTTTTTCACATCTTCTATGATGAATGGGAGGTTCTCTGTGTATGATATGGAGTAGTAGTTCTAAAAAAATCACATAAAAGTGATTCTCAGAAATGGTTGAAGAATCTGATTGGGAAATTTGTGGTTGGTGTTGGTGTTTCTTGTGGTGTGTTGGTGGTTGATGTGGTGGTGATGAAGAACACCAACAACACCAACATAAATCACAATAAATGCAAAAATACAACTAGGGGCAAAACAGTCATAAAAAAGGTCATATTACACCCCTATACTAACTGATTGTAACAGAAGGGTGGTATTTGTCTAACGTCCGACGTTAACAGGGGTGGTTTTTGTATATCCCCGAACACTAGGGGTGTTTTTGTATATCACCCATACTCAAGGGGTGGTTTTTGTCTTTTACCCATCTTCCAAAGACCAATGAACAAGTTGATAAGCCATAAGAGTCTTAACTCTAACCACCCACATTGTCCGATCAAAGATTTGATAAATGGGTAATTGAAGAAATACTAAGGTAAACAGGTACCACTGTAATGGTATGAAATAGTACACAATTCTTTTGTTTATTATACGATTATACATTCTATTTCTATTAATATAAAGGCACGACATGAACTACCGTTCCAACAAATCTCATTCAAAAGAGTCGCGCTGTATACATAAAATAATTATCAATAATCGTATAATTATCGATAATCGTATAGTGAAACTAAAAGGATTCTAGAAAAATCCCTATGTAACCATGTGAAATAGATCTTCGAAACCCCAATGAACAAGTCCTACTAAGGTTAAAATTTATTTATGGGCCTGTTTGGTTCCAGCTTAAAATCTCAATAATCTGATAAAATAATCTGGGGTGAATAAGCTGGCTGAAATTATAATCTGAAAACTGTTTGGCATGCGCTGAAAATCTGGGATTAAAATTTAATTGCGTTTGGCAACACCTTGGCTTTTACTACCAAATTTACAATAAATTCCTTTATTTAAATTTATTATACATCTAAGATGTTATGCGTTTGCACAAATTAACATTTCATGCATAAACAAGATAATAGACTGGTTTTTCATACGTAATACCTAAAAAATCTCCAAAATCGGAGATTATATAATCTGTAGATTATTAGTCAACTTAAATTAAAATCTGACTCAAAAAATCTACGAAACAAACAAGATTAAATTTTTTTGACAGATTTTAATCTCAAATGAGATTTTAATCTTGAACCAAACATGTACTATGAGATGTCTATTAGAGATAAGTCAAATATTGTATGACTAAAACGTTTCACTTATATTAACTGAAAGACGCAACATGAACTACCATTTCAAGTAACCCCATTAATAGGGTTTATATCGATCTGCGTCTGGAAAGATTTGTTTTGGAAGGATTTCTTTTCTTTTGACTCGAACTAAGTAACTAACTCTTGATAAGTGGATTACTTCACATAACAATTAACAACCTTTAAAGAGAGTGTTAAAAGGACACGCATTACTTCGCAAAATAATAATCGTTGAATAAGTGGTAGAATATTGTGATCAAGAGCTTAATTTGATAACTTACATATTTAAGTGTGGTGGTTCTAATTCAAACGTGTGGGGCTTATATTCACAAAGTGATAGTGACATGGATTACAAAGTTTTAGGGCACTAATCACTGGCCAAATGCCAAATATACTTAATTTGATGGGCTTATTCCCTTAAAAGTTTCGAAGAATGGGCACAACGCGGACGTATAAGTTTTTTAGTAAAAGAAAATAGACGTCCTATAGTCTCCACAATTGATTAAAAAAAATTAAGGCACTTTCTTGGTGTATGAGATGGACCAATAACATCACATGACTAAACCTAACTTAACTACTTAACGTATTCACTAGTTTTAAAATATCTTTTTTTATTTGTCATTGTTCAACTACTAACGCTTAGTACCGATTAATTATGTCCTTATACAAAAATACTAATTATACTAATAATTAAACACGAATAAACTTCTGCACTGAGATTCTAAAGTTACGAATTTCTGACCAAGGGAGGGGTGAGATTTATAGGTTAGAATTAGAATACGCTAGGAGGAATTCTTTTTGCAATTAACTAATAAACCCTCTTGTCTTTCAAAAAGAACTAATAACCCCGACGTTATTATAAAGTATAATTAGCTTGATTTTGTTATTCGGAAATGTACAATGCTTAATTCTTTTTATGAAATTCAAACTATTGATTGAAGGGAGAAAAACATTGCAAAAGACGGGTCATTCCCATAAACTAAGAAATATATCCTTAGGAAAACCTTGAAATCATATGTATACATGTGTGAGTGTACACACAATAACTTCGTAGTATTTTGCATGTATTCTAAGTCGGCCAATTGATCGATCATGTTTTCTTCAAAAGTAGGATTAGACATGTTAACCTCAATAAATTGATAACGATGCTACTAAAAGTTATAAACATTCCAAGCTTATAAGATCAGGATAGTTTGACAAGTTGAAATTCAATGTGTGGGGGAAGAGATTGAGCTTGGAACTTTGAATATGAGAGGAGATGAGAAGGAGCGATCTTCACTAGTGAGTAGTAACTTGACAAAATAAAAACAATTGAGCGTAGTAGTAGATAGTAGTAGTAGTATTTATGGAAAAAATGGGTGAATGGATGGGTAAAATCGTCTTTTTAACATTTTTTCTTCTAAAATTGCCCCAAAATTAACAGTTGTATAGAAGTTGAGGAGGGCAAATAAGTCATTTTCTAACCGACCGAATCAAATTACCCTCCAAAGTAGTCATTTTTTTTCCCAACAGGTGGGGAGAAAATGGACACTTACGCATAAATTACTGTTTGGATTCATAAACACGACAATGGGGTTGAGAAGGCTGGCCTGGCCTGGTGCACGCCGGGTTGAACCGATGCAGGCCGCAAGTTTTCTGTGCTGGTTGAGCGATAGGGGGTCGGGCCAAGGTTGTCGGTTCTTATGAGTTTCGTACCCGAACCTATTTCGGTCCTTGGAGAGAGGGCGGTAAGAGGCCGATCAGAGGATAGGGGGCCGATTGGACAGATTTGAATCCTGGCGGAACCCCTTGACACTACAAACTATAACAAAGTGTTGTTGACTAGGTTATAGTACATGGGTATTTATGTTAACATATTTCTTCTTGACTAGTATGTATTACTCAGTAAAAATCACGTCGAGATCCAATATTGGGTTTCAAAATGTTTTTAGTTATTTTGAAATCCTCTTGCATTGTACATAGTAAATGACTATTATATTTGTTTAAGGATTATCATGGTGTTCAGACTAGCTTGCTTATACTTCGATTGAATCTACAGACTGCAATGATTATTGATCATCGCAAAATTATAGTAAATATTGATTCTCTTATTCCATTACTACTAGCTACTATTAGTAAAATTTAATGAACTCGCAAATAAGTGCTAGATCAGTAGCAAAGTAATTGAAGCTCTTGCATGAGGTCCGGGTTTCTAATCCGGCTATAAGTATGATGTAAGAAGAAAAGAAAAGAAACTGAAAAGAAAAAAAAAAAAACCTTAATGAACTATGTACACCCTATTTGTAGTAGTATTTCCATTCTAAATTGTAGTATGTCCAGAAAAAGGAGGGTGGAATGGGCACAAATGCGTACGCGGGTTAACCGGAACCGAAATTGCCCTGTCACTTTTGATTTCCAAGTTCCAATTACATTGTTGTCAAACATGAAAACCGACACGTGGGTATCGCCTACATGTCCAAGGTGGACCACAATGCTTCATCTCCCCCACTATATATATACTTCCATCTCTCTCTCAACTCTCTTCAAACCACACTCCTACCTCTCTGTCTCTCTCAAATCTATCAAGATTGGTAAGTAGCAGCAATGACTACTTCAGCACCTACAAATACATGGGTTAAACCCAATAGAAACCCCCACCACCACCAACAAAAGATTTCTTCTTCACTACAAACACCTACCATACTCCAATTCCCCAAACAATCTATTGGTGGTGGTGCTAGTGTTGTCCCTAAAGAATACTTATCATCCCAGTCGCCTGCTGTTGTTGACAACAGCAGCAGCCGACATTGGAATTTCCTGCAGAAAGCAGCTTCCATGGCGTTAAACGCCGTGGAAACTGCTCTTATTGCGAGGGAGCGGGAACATCCGCTCCCCAAGACATCTGACCCGGGGGTCCAGATTTCTGGGAACTTTGCTCCAGTCCCGGAGCAACCCGTACGTCACAATCTCTCAGTGACCGGGGTGATCCCCGATTGCATTGAGGGCGTTTATGTCCGCAATGGGGCTAACCCGTTATTCGAGCCGACGGCGGGGCACCACTTGTTCGACGGCGACGGGATGGTGCACGCCGTGAAATTCGAAAACGGTTCGGCGAGTTACGCTTGCCGGTTCACCGAAACCGAGAGGCTGGTACAAGAGAAGGGGCTCGGCAAGCCGGTTTTCCCCAAAGCCATCGGCGAACTCCACGGCCACACCGGAATCGCGAGGCTGATGTTATTCTACGCCCGGGGCTTGTTCGGGATCGTGGACCACAACCACGGCATCGGCGTCGCGAACGCCGGGCTGGTCTACTTCAACGGCCGTCTTCTCGCGATGTCGGAAGACGACTTGCCGTACCACGTCAGGGTCACTCCCGCAGGCGATTTGAAGACCGTTGGGAGGTACAACTTCGACGATCAACACCACACGACTATGATTGCTCACCCGAAACTCGACCCTGTTTCGGGTGAGCTCTTCTCTTTGAGCTACGATGTTATCCAGAAGCCTTACTTGAAGTATTTCCATTTCTCCCCCTCGGGGGAGAAATCCCCCGACGTCGAAATCCCGCTCAACGAAGCGACCATGATGCACGATTTCGCAATCACGGAGAATTTCGTGGTGATCCCTGACCAGCAGGTGGTGTTTAAGCTGCCAGAGATGATCAAAGGCGGGTCCCCGGTCGTTTACGATAAGAAAAAAGTGTCACGGTTCGGGATTCTCGATAAATATGCTAAAGACGGGAAGGGGATTAAATGGGTCGAGTCGCCGGATTGTTTCTGTTTCCACCTCTGGAACGCTTGGGAGGAGGCGGAAACAGATGAAATCGTCGTTATCGGGTCGTGTATGACTCCGGCGGACTCGATCTTCAACGAGTGCGACGAGGGGTTAGAGAGCGTCTTATCGGAAATCCGGCTAAATTTGAAAACCGGGAAATCGACTCGCAGGCCGATAATTCCGGAAACAGAGCAGTTGAACCTGGAAGCCGGTATGGTGAACCGGAACAAGCTCGGCCGGAAGACCCGGTTCGCTTACCTCGCGATCGCCGAGCCGTGGCCTAAGGTTTCCGGGTTCGCGAAGGTGGACCTCGGAACCGGTGAAGTCAAGAAGTTCATGTACGGGGAATCGAAATTTGGCGGCGAGCCAATGTTTATCCCCAAGGACGCGAATTCAGATTGTGAAGACGACGGATACATTCTCGCTTTCGTACATGATGAAAATAATTGGGTATCGGAGCTTAAGATCGTCAATGCGATGGATTTGAAGCTGGAAGCTTCAATTAAGCTGCCGTCGAGAGTTCCATACGGCTTTCATGGCACATTTATAAGTTCATCGGAATTAGCCAAACAGGTCTAGTTTTTTCAGACGACCTTTTAGCTTTTCCAGCGGAGATTACCAGAGGGATTGTGATGGGTCCCCGGAGTCTCTTTGCTATGTTTTTTTTACTTTTTTTTTAGTTACAGAGTGCTCTGTTTTAAGTTGGTAGTGAGAGCTTTTGGGAGAAGCAGCTTGTAGCTTTTGGGGTGTAGGTAGAAATTGAGCTCAGCTGACTTACCTGCTTATTCTTTCACTGCTATTATGTGCATGAGAAAGAAATAGTTTGCAGAAAGTAGTATATAATTACCATGATCTTTGTGATCTTTGTTTCACTGTCTTTGTTTTTTTGGTATCCTTCGTACTCTTTGCTTATTGCTCATTGATGTTCGAAGTTTAGAGTTTTATGCGACAAACGCGGAAGGGTATTGGGTAAATTTTTCAGGGCAGAGTGATATGACTGGGCATACTATTTTGGCTTTACAGTTTAAGATAAAGAATGCAGTCTTGAAAAAATGGGGGTTCTTTGCGTGAATCGTGATCTCACATTTTCGTTTAAGAAAATTTTACCAATCTAAGTGTTATTCGTGGAAGAATAAGTGATTTGTCTAATGTGGCACACAAATAGTTATGTTGAAGTTTATGCTTATTTTGTAATATAATGTTCTACGCATATTCGCAAAAGAATCACCAAAACTGATTCACGTCGTCATCACGGACATGCATTACATTTGTATTATGTTTGTTTTTAATGGAAAGACCATTTAAACAAGCCCTTTTCGAATTTTTTGTGATAGTGGTTGTGCCTTAGACTAAGGCAATGGCCAACTCAGATTTTTCTGAAAGGGGTACTATTTATTTGTAATATTTAGGAGTCTTGTGAAATGTTTGTATAAGAATCTTTCAAAAGATATTTTTTCAATATTTTGTACGTAATTGGGATTTTCAAAAAACACGCTTGTAATAAAAATGGACAGAACTGTTGATAAACTAGGGTTTAGAGAAAGGGAAAAGAGGGAAGAACTCTGAAGAGAGTGAATTAATGATTCTATCGTATTACAAATCATTCCCAGCTAATGTATTTATACAACCAATAGTACACATCATCATCTAGCTGTAACAACTCTAACAACCAAGCAGTAAATGACAGAAATACCCTT
Organism: Linanthus parryae; assembly: GCA_023055425.1. Classification (NCBI taxonomy): domain Eukaryota; kingdom Viridiplantae; phylum Streptophyta; class Magnoliopsida; order Ericales; family Polemoniaceae; genus Linanthus; species Linanthus parryae. The sequence continues at coordinate 46,068,788 of JALGPY010000009.1, forward strand.
GGAGTTTATTATTATAACAGAACTATCCCTTCAACAGCCTCCCTCAAACTAAGCTCACTGAGAAGAATAAGTAAGTTGTAGTTTGGACTTAAGAGCATAAAATTGAGAATGAGAAACAGCTTTGGTCAGAAGATCAGCAACTTGATCTTGAGAAGCAACATGAGCAATATGAACGGCTCCTGCAACCACCAATTCCCTGACATAATGGTAGTCTATTTCAATGTGTTTGGTCCTGGCATGAAAAACTGGATTGGATGCCAAGGCTAAAGCAGAACTGTTATCACACAAGAGAAGTGGAGCTGAGCTCATAACAACACCCAAATCCTTCAACAAGTATGTTAACCACTGCACCTCAGAAGCCAAAACAGACAAGGCCCTGTATTCTGCTTCGGTGGAGGACTTGGCCACTGTTGGTTGCTTCTTAGAGCACCAAGACACCAAATTGTCACCCAGAAATGCACAATAGCCAGTAGTAGACCTACTGTCTTCCTTACATCCAGCCCAATCTGCATCACTGTATGCAGTGATGTGAAGAGGTTCTCTATGAGAAGATAATTGCAAACCATGAGAGATAGTACCCTTAATGTATCTCAATGTCCTATTTAAAGCTTGAAAATCAGAAGCAGAAGGAAGGTGCATATGTTGGCAAAGACATTCACAGCAAATTGAATATCTGGTCGAGTAATTGTCAGATACTGTGGTACTCTCACATTCCTCATCTTCTTCTTCTTCTTCTTCTTCTTCTTCTTCTTCTTCTTCTTCTTCTTCTTCTTCTTCTTCTTCTTCTTCTTCTTCTTCTTCTTCTTCTTCTTCTTCTTCTTCTTTGGAAGAAGAAGAAGAAGAAGAAGAAGAAGAAGAAGAAGAAGAAGAAGAAGAAGAAGAAGAAGAAGAAGAAGAAGAAGAAGATGAGGAATGTGAGAGTACCACAGGAGTCACAACAGCCTTACTGTCTTGTAACCCAGCTTTGAGCAACAAATCAGTTGCATACTTAGATTGATGAAGAACAACTCCTTGATCATTGTGTGTGACCTCAATACCCAAGAAATAATGTAATGTGCCCAACTCTTTAAGAGCAAAATCCTTCTTCATTTGAGACATATGAGTGTGAATCCACTTAGAATCACTACCTGTGATCAATATGTCATCCACATAGATCAAGACAAGAGCAGTAGTTGTGGCTGTTTTGTGAATAAAGAGTGAAGAATCAGCAAAACTCATGTGAAACCCATGATATGTCAGGAAAGTGGACAATTTCTGATACCAAGCTCTCGGTGCTTGTTTTAAACCATAGAGAGACTTGTGGAGTTTGCAGACGTATGAGGGATAATCAGGGTGCACAAACCCTTCAGGTTGCATCATATATACTTCTTCATCAAGGGTACCATGAAGAAATGCATTGGACACATCCAATTGCTGGATTGTCCAATTTCTGGCTAAGGCAAGAGACAGAACTACCCTGATAGTAGTATGGTTGGCCACATGACTAAAAGTCTCTGTGTAATCCACTCCAAACTCTTGCAGATAACCCTTCTCTACCAGCCTTGCTTTGTACCTGGCAATTTGGCCATCAGCATTCCTCTTGATTTTGTAAACCCATTTTGAACCAATAGGATGTCTAGTGGCTGGAGGGGGGACAAGAGACCATGTACCCTGTTGAAGCAGTGCGGTGTACTCATCAGTCATGGCTTGTTGCCAAGAGGGTGAAGTCATGGCTTGAGCAAAAGTTGTAGGTTCATTGTTGCTAAATGAAGCAGTAGCCAATAAGGCTTGATATTTGGGGTTTGGCTTGAGAACACCAGCTCTTGCTCTCGTAATCATGGAGTGTTGAGGTACTGGTAAGGGTGTGGGGTTGGAAGAAACTGGTGATGTAGAAGGTAAAGGAGAGTGGAGAGGGACAGGTGATGAAGAAAAGGAATGTGAAGGAGTAGGGCTGATAGTTGGTGGAGAAGAAGATGGAATATCACTAAACAAAGGATTGTGAGATAAAAAGGGATTAAGGAAATAGGACAAAGAAGAAGAAGAAGAAGAAGAAGAAGAAGAAGAAGAAGAAGAAGAAGAAGAAGAAGAAGAAGAAGAAGAAGAAGAAGAAGAAGAAGAAGAAGAAGAAGAAGAAGAAGAAGAAGAAGAAGAAGAAGAAGAAGAAGAAGAAGAAGAAGAAGAAGAAGAAGAAGAAGAAGAAGAAGAAGAAGAAGAAGAAGAAGAGGGAAACACAGTTTCATGAAACACAACATGTCTAGAAACATAGACTTTGTGAGTGAGTAAGTCTAGACATCTATACCCTTTGGTAGTAGCACAATATCCAAGGAAAACACACTTAGAGGATCTAGGTTGGAGTTTATTGGCAACATAAGGTCTAAGCCAAGGAAAACAAAGACAACCAAAAGCTCTAAACACTGAATAATCAGGGACATGATGAAATAAGAGTTCATAAGATGATTTGAACTGTAGAATAGCTTTTGGTAACCTATTTATAAGAAAATTGGTAGTTGACACAACATCTAGCCAGTAAGATAGAGGAAGTTTGGATTGATGCAACAGAGCTACTGCAGTCTCTATGATGTGCCGATGTCTTCTTTCTACTCTGCCTGCTTGCTCAGGAGTGTGAGGACAAGTCAATTGATGAATAGTGCCCTGATTTAGAAGATATTCACCAAACTCAGTGCTAGTGAACTCTCCACCATTATCAGTCCTAAAAACTTTGACAGTAGACTGAAATTGTGTGGACACGAGCTTAGTAAAATGCACATAAGGAGAGAAAGCTTTAGAATTAAACTTCAATGGATAGAGCCAACAAAACCGACTATAATCATCAATCAGAATGAGATAATAGCTGAATTTATTAAAAGAAGAAACAGGAGCAGGGCCCCACACATCAGCATGAACTAACTGAAACAAACGTGAAGTTTTTGTACTAGACAAGGAGAAGCTAAGTTTATGACTCTTTGCCACAGAACAATGCTCACAGATATGAGATGAGGATTGTACATGAAAATGCAACAACCTAGCTAGATGAACATATACTTGTTGAGAAGGATGGCCCAGCCTGGAGTGCCAAACCTCAGGAGAGAGAGATGTTGATGCAGAATAAGCCAAAGGAGAAGACACAGAAGTAGAAGCAGAAGCAGGTAATGAGTAGAGACCATGCTCACAAGGGCCCTGTGACACAATTCTCTTGGTAATGTTGTCCTGAATCACATAACCAAGAGAATTAAAGATAACACTACAATTATTATCTTTGGTGAATTTAGAAATGGATAACAAGTTGGAAGAGAATAGAGGTGAATGCAGAATATTAGGAAGATGAAAAACACGAGAAGAAGTGGAGATTGTACCAGTACCAGTATGTGTAATGGGAATAGAAACACCATTCCCTACAGTAACCCCTTCAGTCCCTGTGTAGGGATGAACGGCAGAAAGATGATGAACATTGTTGGTAACATGACTGTTAGCACCAGAATCCAGAAGCCAAGAATTGTCAGAAACATGATGTGGAGAAACCCAGCTGAAGCAAAAGGAGGCATAGTAGGAGGAGCTCCCAAAATAGAAGTGTTGAGATTTTGAGGATAAGTAGTAGTTGCAAAGTAGGTCTGTGGTCTTATAGGTCTTGGTTTAGTGGAAGCAAACTGAGTCACATTGAGTCGCAGCCAACAATCCAAGGCTGTGTGTCGTCCTTTACCACAAATTTGACAAACCACAGTTGAACCAGAAATACCCCTTCCTCTTCCTTGAGGTTTGATAGAAGACTGAGGTTGTGTGGAATTGTAAGGAGCAACAGATGCAGTAGGAGAGGCCACTTTGTAATTCTAGGAGTACGTATTGGAGAATGACTTGTGATTAGCCATATTCACAGAAGCAGGAAGAGAGTATGAATCAACACTAGCCACATTACAAGTAGGAGAAGGAACATTGATATGTAATTTGGTCATGCTCTTGTGTAATTCCTCAGAAAGTAACAAAGCAGAGAGCTCAACAACATATATAGGAGAACCACGGATGCGAATACCAGCACGAATATGATCATAATCAAGAGGTAAACCTTTCATGATGTAGAACACAATATCTTCATCAGGTATGACTTCATTCACTTGTAGAAGACTATAAACTAAGGATTTGACCTTGTTAAGATAGTCATTCATGGACAGATCTCCTTTCTCAACAGTACATAGTAGCATTTTTAACTTATGAATATGAGTACGAGACAGAGAGGCAAAACGCAGCTCAAGACTGGTCCAAATAGAGAAAGCATGAGGAAGATGCAAGATCAAAGGCAACACGGAAGGTGAAATTGAAGCAATCAAACAACTCTTCATATGCTGATCCACCGTTTTCCGTGACTGATACGCAGGATTGGATTGAGTCTCGCCAGAAGACAACACAACAGTAGACGAAGGTGGAGGAGTCTTACCAGTAACCAGATCAAGAAGATCATTCGCAAGAAGAGCGGTCTACATCTGAACACGCCAAATACTGTAATTATTTGCATCCAAATTGATCTGAATCAACGATTTGAGATTGGAGATGAGAAAGCATAAACCAGGAGGAAGCACCGAGGAAGAAGAAATTGAACCAATAGCAGTGGAGGAAGAAGAGGACTCCATCGGAATTGTTCAGAGATGGCGAAGAATCGAGCGGAGAAGACGATGGCGACAAGCCTTATGGCTCTGATACCATGTTGATAAACTAGGGTTTAGAGAAAGGGAAAAGAGGTAAGAACTCTGAAGAGAGTGAATTAATGATTCTATCGTATTACAAATCATTCCCAGCTAATGTATTTATACAACCAATAGTACACATCATCATCTAGCTGTAACAACTCTAACAACCAAGCAGTAAATGATAGAAATACCCTTGGAGTTTATTATTATAACAGAACTATCCCTTCAACAAGAACTAAATAAAAATTATAAATTTTTAAGGTGCATACGTAGTTTTTTAAAATGATGGGGAGGGCAAGTGACCCTTCTTTCCCTACCACACCTCCTGTAGGGTTTTGAATCATGGATGCGCAGCGGAAATAATAACTAACCATGCAAAACCCTCCAAGGATCACAAGTCAAGAGACATAACGATGGTAAAGGAAGAAATCAATAACACACCTTAGGGTTCTCCTTTGATGACTTCAAACGCGAATAGTGTCACGTCTCTACGGTTGATCCACGCCTAGAGGTGAGATCTAGATCCTCCAAATACATGTGCTAGCTAGGAAGAATGGAAGAGGAAGAAGAAATCGCCAACAATGGAGTGCCAAAGGTGGGGGCGGCACTCTTCATGGCCGACGGGTAGGGGCGGCAATCCCCAAGGGGGTTCGGCCCTTTTGGGGCTTGCTCTCTCTCTCCTTTGCTTTATTCTCTCCTACTCTATCATATAGATGTGTGGCGTGTAGAGAGAAAAATAAGCTAGGAGTGTTCTTTATATAGTCCAACAACTCCTTGTCCTACTACATAAAGAACCCCTCTCCTAATCCTACTCAAGTTCGGATTAGTCCCTTTTTGCAAAAATAGTCCTTCTCATGTCAATACATGGATTAGTTCTATTTGCAAATTAATCCTAATCATGTCTCTACATGAATTAGGCCACCTTAGCATATCCTAATCATGTCTATACATGAATTAGTCCAACTTGCATATTATTCCTACTAAGTTAGCAAGTTGTTGCGATTTGATCCTTTTAATTAATTAATCATATTAATTAATCAATTCACATGTCTAGTTCACCCCTATATGGTGTGTGACCCCATAGGTTCTATTTAGTTGGTAGTAACTAATTACTAATATGAAGCGGCCTCTAGCAAGACATCTATTCTAGCCAACAAATAGAATAGTCATCATGACAAACCTTGTGCAAGTAATTGTCTCATCCCTTTGTCCCAATATCCGGATTGGACACGAGACATACAAGTCACACTCGTATATCCAATCCATAGTTTCTCGATCCTGGGAATAGCCTTATTCGTGCAAATAACATCATTATCCCATATTGATTTATTTGAGTCTGGCCAGACATTTTATAAGCACTATCCCTCGAGTGGCCTAGGATATTTGCTCCCGTTATGTGGGAGGGAAAAATTCTATTTACGTCCACTACGATCTCTAAGCTTGCTTCTTATTGTATCCAGTACACGCCTTTATAACTACCCTGTTACGGTGTAGCGTTTGACGCTACCAAAATCACAATAATCCACAACTAGAATATCTAGTGACTTCAAGTCTAAGGATGACAATACCGTTGCACCGCGAGAAGCGCTTGTGACATAACATAACGTGTATGTAGCCTTCTCGGAGATGGGTCAATCCAGTATGCCATTACTCCTAATGCATACCCATGTGTTGGATCATGATATCTCCATATCAATCTAACCCCATACTAGTCTATAGATGATTATCCTATTAATCATTATAATCGACTAGGGATATTTAAGAATATAACACTTATATTCTAAGGACTTCATTCATGTTAACATATCTCCATATCGATAACATAATGAATCGTAAATCCATAAATATCACAATTAATTGATTGCCTCTAGGGCACAATTCCAACAGTCTCCCACTTGCACTAGAGTCAATCTCCTGCATCATATGCCTATTGATCTAGCGCGGCCCTCCACGCTTCCGCTGCGCAGGGGCGAGACATCTGTTGGTACCTTGCAAATATTCACATCTCCTCTATCAACAATTTGATTGAGATTGAATATTCTGAGTAAATGCATCTTATGTATTAATTTACTCAGTCCTCTATGTTAGAATCAGTGACTGAATCTTGCCCGGAACCTTTCCAGCTCACAGTCGCTCCCACTAGGGCAAAACACAAAACTCGGCTTTATAATCTGAAATCTTCTTTGTCAGATTCAAAGTTCGCATCACTGTAACCCCTTACAGCAAACTCTTCATATTATCTATTTATCAAGAATTCATCCTTTAGTTCTTCTCAAGCACTTAAGGATAATCTTGATAATTATCCAGTGACGCTCACCCGGATTTGACTGGTATCTTTGTGTCATGCCTTATGACACATCTGGTCTAGTACATTCCATGGCGTATCTCGTGAATCTAATTCATACGGTCCATTCCCAATCTAATTGGAAAGACAATTAGCCTTCCAAAGACTAATTCCATGTGACATGGGTAAGGATCAATATTCTTTTCACGTTGAACCATTTCAACACCTTTGTCAATTTATGTACTATGACCTAAGCTATACAACCATCTTGATCTACCTCAATAGATCTTCACAAGTTGCTTCGCTTAAGTCTACCATTAGAAAGTCAACTCCCTAGCCAATCTACGTAAGACTGCCAAGTAGGGGCAACATTCCTAATGATTAAGTATGTCTCCACATACAAGACCAGAAAAATAACTGTGCTCCCACTAACCTTCTTGTAAACACAAGTATCATCTTCAATTTTGATGGAACCAAACTCATTTGATTACATCATCAATTCGAAGAGTCCAACTCCTAGAAGCTTAATCCAATCTATAAATAGATTGCTACAAGCAAGATGCGAATGGATTTAAGCATCACAATTGGGGAAAGATTTTGTCATAGTCTATACTATGAGCTCACATGAAATCCCTTTCTTACCAATTTTCCCTTATAGGTAATCATATTACCATCCATGTTGGTTTCCTCATAACCCACTTGCACCTTTTAGGTGGTTCCAACAAAGTTCATACTTCGTTGGTATACATGGATTCCATTTTGTATCCCATGGATCCTATCCATTTCTGAGAGTATGGCCCACATATGGCCATCTCATAGGTTGTAGGCTCATCTCGATGAGAAATATATCGTGGGTTATGAGAAATCCTTATTTCTCTAGTCCCTCGATATATCCTACCTGACCTATGAGGTTCTTGTGTTATCTGAGTAGGTTGCTCCACAACACCTTGTGATCCTACTCATGTTCCATCAAACGGATCAATGTTCCATTGTGGTTCTTGAACTTTTCAAGTTCTACTGTCCTCCCACTGTTTCTTGTAGAGATAATCTCTACCTAGAAACACTGTAGTTCGAGCAACAAACAGTTTGTTCTTGATTGGGTTGTAGAAATAATATCCTTTTCAGGATATCCCACAAAACATTTATCCGACTTGGGTTCAAGTTTATTTTGTAAACTCTTTTACATAAACTTCATAACCCCAAATCTTTATGAATGACATACTAGGACACTTCCTAGTCCATATCTCATATGGCGTTATTCATATTCCGTTTTTGATGGAACAAGGTTAAGCGCGAATTTTGCTGTAATTAGAACATAGCCCCAAAAAGTAAACTAGAAGTTCTGTTTGACTCATCATGGACCGAACCGTGTCCTACAAGGTTCGAACTCTCCTCTTAGACATGCCAAGCCCATGTGGCGTGCTAGGTGGAGCGAGTTTTGGATCATATCCAACACTCCCATAGATTCTTGTCAAAATCTTGGCTCAAGTACTCTCCTCTATGATCCAATCGTAGAGCCCTAATACTTTTGCCAAGCTGGTTCTCGACTTCATTCCTGAATACTTTGAACAATTCAAATGATTCTGATTTGTTTCCTCATAAGATACACAAATCCATATTTCTCTGATCCTATCAGTAAATATGATGAAGTACTGAAAAACCATCTTTAGCATTTGTGCTTAGCGGCCTTCATACATCAATATGTATGATTCCCAAAAGATCATATCCTTGCCTAATAAATAAGTCTTACATGTCTCATGTGATTCAATAATCAAATGAGTTCCCAAAAATCCATCGATATGGAGTTTCTAGATATGTATCCCTTATTTATGAGGCCTAAACGGTAATGCTAAAGATAAGTGAAGTTCATATCATTATATGCAAACCTCTAGGTATTAATGTTATAGATGAAATTATCATGATCATGGATATAGAATCCACTTAGACAAAATTGGATTACTATAATGCATATCATAATAAATGGAACAACATTTGTCCTTTATTATGATAAGGAGCTTTCTTGTCCAAACAAGAAAATATGATAATGGTCCTACTCATAGCAGGGACATAATCACTTTTGTCTAATTCATGAACAATTTCATAAAGTTAGAAATAATTCCCTACGGCTTATTCAACAACCATTTGCTTCATAACCCCACGTGTAGGATTACTTCTTCCTTATCCAGTTGTCTTCGTCTCTTGAGATCCTCCACACTTCTATAAATGTGAGATCCTCATCTAGTATCATATACCCATGATGATGAGATAGACACATTGATTTCTATAACAAAATACCCAAATCGGAATTCATAATTCCTTTATTATTTACTTCCAGGTACTTTGGGTAGTTTCTCTTCCTCTACACCACCTTTGGGACTTCTAGGCAACTTGGTTTTAGCAACAAGCTTGCTTTATACCCATGGGGTCAACGCAAACCATTTGCCCTTACCCATGCTGTTAACTATTAACAGCTTTGCCCATGCCCATTATGAGTGTTTCGTTTTGTGATTTTTCAATCATATTGAGTAAATCAACTTTAAAACAAAACTATAATTGCATCCAAAGCAATTTTTGGTCCACTTGGGTGAATAACCGTTTATTCTTTATCTATCTCATAGATAATGCCCATTCACTAATGTTTCAATCATATTGAATTAGCTTATTTGCATAACGCAAAGTGGAGCAACACTTCAAACCTTTCATGTTTAGCTCGCTCTTTTGAAAAAACTTCTTTCAATGTATGATCATATCATACTTCTCCATGTATGTCTTCTTGCTTCCAAAGCTCAGAGTTCATGGCAGCTAACATGAGGCAAGTCATAACCAAAGAACCATTCTTTGGTGTTCCTTTCATAGGTTTTAGTGTGTTTTGGTAGTTTGGTGGAAGAGAGCTTTATGTTCTACGAAGTACAACAAATTCTCTTTTATTTGATAACAATTCTCAATTTTATACCAGTCTAGGAAATAGATAAAGTCGTGTTTTTGTTTGTTTAATGCCATGGGTATTTAACACCAAAAGGATTATGCAAAGTTTGTGACGTTTTAACTATATTCAACAAGGATTTAATTTGTTAAATATAGCTCCCACTATTTTACTACGGATTAATAACCCTCAAGATATTAATGCCGAAAAGATCCTTATATTTTCTAGTGGGCCAAGATCCATGTTTCATCTCCTTATGAGCTTGCTTTGGCAAGTCACCCATAATTTGACTACTTTAGGTAGGAACAATTCCAATTGCATCCCATATGCAACTCTTGGTTCAATTGGACAAATAACTCCTTATTTATCCATCCATATGGATAATCCCAATTGATTGCCTCTAGGTTTCTTAATCATATTAATAGCCCAGTTGTGTTCAACCTCTTATTTAAACAATTGCACATTGTTACGTGCCATCGCATTCCATCATTATGAACCAAGTCGCCATGCTTTGGCACGCACGATCTTGATAAATAATGATGATAATGAGTGTTTAAATAACGAGAAGGCAAGAACACAATATTTGAATTTTGAGGGATTTTAAATTCAATTTTTAATTGTTTTTGTTGATCAAAATCAACTAATCTATCTATTTGAGTTTGGGCACAACTCCAAATAATAGATCCGGGTTGTCTAATTATCTTATTATCCTAATTGCATGCATCAACCATACACCAACCACAAAATAATAAGACAATAAAGTAAACAACCACAAAACAAAAATTAAACGTGATGTGGATATGGCCTTTTCTAGACTAAGATAATTCCAAGCCAATGGAATTATCTATGAACCCTAGAAACAAACACATCTCCATGCGTCTTGATCTTTTGGTCCATCCTTCATAGTCTTGTGGAATCCTCCATGCTCCATGCTCATCTTTTGTGGCTCCTTTTGGCTTTGGGCTTCTTTTCTTCAATCTTGGCTAACAATCTACTTTATCTAGCACTAGCTAACTTCTATACTAAATAAAATAAATCTCACAAGTTGAGAAAAAAATGGCACGCAGACCATAAAACCCTAATTAATTATTACAATTAATTGATCAGCTCGCAGGCCGTAAACCAAACCACAAAAATTAAACATCCACATCAAACCACATCCTAAGGCCATATCCAATCACCATGCGAATTGCACATAAACAGTTAAAATCCGATTTTAACGCGCTTGGTAAATTTTAATTGATTTTAGGATTTCTAGGGTTAAAACGGTCCGTGGGCCCAACAATCAAATTTCCCGGGCCCAAAAAGGTGAACCACAAGGCCCTAGGGCCGGCCCGACCCATAACCCGCGCGGCTAGGCCGCGGGCTAGGGCCGCCCGGCCCCTAGGGCGGCCAAGCTTGGGCGGCAAGCAAGAGGGGCGGTCCCCTAGGGGGGGGGCGAACCTCCTTGAGGGAGTTGTTTCCAAAACAACTCCCTTGCTTGGTGCCCAAGTTTGGTTGTTTCCTTGTTTTGGGAGAACTCCTTCTTCCCCAAGGATGCCCAAATCCTAGATCCAAGATAATTCCAAGCCAATGGAATTATCTATGAACCCTAGAAGCAAACACATCTCCATGCGTCTTGATCTTTTGGTCCATCCTTCATAGTCTTGTGGAATCCTCCATGCTCCATGATCCATCTTTTGTGGCTCCTTTTGGCTTTGGGCTTCTTTTCTTCAATCTTGGCTAACAATCTACTTTATCTAGCACTAGCTAACTTCTATACTAAATAAAATAAATCTCACAAGTTGTGAAAAAAATGGCACGCAGGCCATAAAACCCTAATTAATTATTACAATTAATTGATCAGCTCGCAGGCCGTAAACCAATCCACAAAAATTAAACATCCACATCAAACCACATCCTAATGCCATATCCAATCACCATGCGAATTGCACATAAACAGTTAAAATCCGATTTTAACGCGCTTGGTAAATTTTAATTGATTTTAGGATTTCTAGGGTTAAAACGGTCCATGGGCCCAACAATCAAATTGCCCGGGCCCAAAAAGGTGAACCACAAGGCCCTAGGGCCGGCCCGGCCCATAACCCGCGCGGCTAGGCCGCGGGCTAGGGCCGCCCGGCCCATAGAGCGGCCAAGCTTGGGCGGCAAGCAAGAGGGGCGGTCCCCTAGGGGGGGGGGGCGAACCTCCTTGAGGGAGTTGTTTCTCCCTTGCTTGGTGCCCAAGTTTGGTTGTTTCCTTGTTTTGGGAGAACTCCTTCTTCCCCAAAGATGCCCAAACCCTAAATCCAAGATCCTAAAATTCCTCAAACTCGCCAATTCATGCATCTAATGCAAAAATTAGATCTTGTTATGATTAATTATTGACAAATTGCATCCCATGCTTGATTTGTCTTGTTTTACGCGATAAACAATCAAATTAAGGTGTAAAACAACTAAAACGTAACACATAAACCACGTTTATGCTCTACGACCTGTGGCTTTGATACCACTGTAGGGTTTTGAATCATGGATGTGCAGCGGAAATAATAACTAACCATGCAAAACCCTCCAAGGATCACAAGTCAAGAGACATAACGATGGTAAAGGAAGAAATCAATAACACACCTTAGGGTTCTCCTTTGATGACTTCAAACGCGAATAGTGTCACGTCTCTACGGTTGATCCACGCCTAGAGGTGAGATCTAGATCCTCCAAATCCATGTGCTAGCTAGGAAGAATGGAAGAGGAAGAAGAAATCGCCAACAATGGAGTGCCAAAGGTGGGGGCGGCACTCTTCATGGCCGACGGGTAGGGGCGGCAATCCCCAAGGGGGTTCGGCCCTTTTGGGGCTTGCTCTCTCTCTCTCCTTTGCTTTATTCCCTCCTAATCTATCATATAGATTGTGTGGTGTGTAGAGAGAAAAATAAGCTAGGAGTGTTCTTTATATAGTCCAACAACTCCTTGTCCTACTACATAAAGAACCCCTCTCCTAATCCTACTCAAGTTCGGATTAGTCCCTTTTTGCAAAAATAGTCCTTCTCATGTCAATACATGGATTAGTTCTATTTGAAAATTAATCCTAATCATGTCTCTACATGAATTAGGCCACCTTGGCATATCCTAATCATGTCTATACATGAATTAGTCCAACTTGCATATTAGTCCTACTAAGTTAGCAAGTTGTTGCGATTTGATCCTTTTAATTAATTAATCATATTAATTAATTAATTCACATGTCTAGTTCACCCCTATATGGCGTGTGACCCCATAGGTTCTATTTAGTTGGTAGTAACTATTTACTAATATGAAGCGGCCTCTAGCAAGACATTCATTCTAGCCAACAAATAGAATAGTCATCATGACAAACCTTGTGCAAGTAATTGTCTCATCCCTTTGTCCCAATATCCGGATTGGACACGAGACATACAAGTCACACTCGTATATCCAATCCATAGTTTCTCGATCCTGGGAATAGCCTTATTCGTGCAAATAACATCATTATCCCATATTGATTTATTTGAGTCTGGCCAGACATTTTATAAGCACTATCCCTCGAGTGGCCTAGGATATTTGCTCCCGTTATGTGGGAGGGACAAATTCTATCTACGTCCACTACGATCTCTAAGCTTGCTTCTTATTGTATCCAGTACACGCCTTTATAACTACCATGTTATGGTGTAGCGTTTGACGCTACCAAAATCACAATAATCCACAACTAGAATATCTAGTGACTTCAAGTCTAAGGATGACAATACCGTTGGACCGCGAGAAGCGCTTGTGACTTAACATAACGTGTATGTAGCCTTCTCGGAGATGGGTCAATCCAGTATGCCATTACTCCTAATGCATACCCATGTGTTGGATCATGATATCTCCATATCAATCCAACCCCATACTAGTCTATAGATGATTATCCTATTAATCATTATAATCGACTAGGGATATTTAAGAATATAACACTTATATTCTAAGGACTTCATTCATGTTAACATATCTCCATATCGATAACATAATGAATCGTAAATCCATAAATGTCACAATTAATTGATTGCCTCTAGGGCACAATTCCAACACCTCCGCCTCTGGGCTAGGTTCTTCTTATCTCCCTACCTAAATCTTCTAAAGTATAAATTATATTGAGATACTTTTTTGGTCTATTATCATTATCATGTCATGAAATGCTATGCAGACTATCACAGGCTCACGGCAACACAAGATTGCAGGGTCTATAGTTGAATGCTCTTCAAAGTTGAGCTCTTCTCCCTATATTGTAAGAGCTTCACATGCAGCTCGTTGTTCTCCTTGTATTGTAAGGAGCTTCACATGCAGCTCCTTGTCATTCATCCCATCTCTGCTAGGGATGAAAACGGTTCGGTTCAGTCCGGTTTCGGCAGACATCCAAACCGAACCGTGTCTAATGGTTTGGGCAAAACGTAACCCCAATCCGGACCGTTCATGACTTTAAATCGAACCAATGCGAACCGTGAAGGACCGGTTTAGTTCGGTTTCTTCACGGTTCGGTTTTAAGCCACAGTTTCTAGAAATATATTATTTCACTTGAAACTTCTTAATAATTCATTAAGCAATTAAATATTTGCTAGAATTTTAATGTCAAACAATTTAAAATAAAGTATCCAACATTACATTATTTTCAGTACCTATTGTATATGATTTATGTGTAGAAGTTATCAAGTGTGGCAGTTTTATAGCCTACAAACCTGGATCGAACCGTAATAGCTTCCAAACCGGATCGAACCGAACCAAACCGCCCAGTTTGGCTCGGATTGCGGTTTGTCCGGTTTGAACTTGCATACCAAATTCTGCAGCTTATTCTAAAAGAAATTCATTCCTGCTAATACGACGGTATTTCTCGCCGTACTATTTTTTGGCCGACGTATTTGGCTATTTTTTCTGTAGTGTGCTAATTATTCCATTCATAGAATTAGAAGATCTCAAATCCAAGTTAACCCATTTCTACACAAAAATCTTCATCCTTCTACTCAACCCCTCTCTCATGTCAAATCACTGAATTACTTTCTCCCCACTCCAACAGATCTCTCCATAGTCATATAACCTAAATAATCGTCTTAGCTATAGCCTAATTAAAATAATTTGTAGATCTTCACCTTGCATGTATCACTCTACTGTCTTTCTTGACTAAGCATAGTTTCATATTTTTTTTGTCTCTCTTGTTAATTTTGCCCTCCTTTGCTTTCTTTTGTGCAGCTGTACAAGGAACTCTCATCCTCCCCTGGTCTCCTGCTATGGACATATACACATCTGCTTCAAATATAAATCATGAACAGCTGGATGAACGAGGCAACATTATTCCAGCCGATGCAGATCTTATTTGAACGCTCAAATGTTTTTTGAAATTCACACTCGTTGCTAAAATGATTGATGATCGCATGCTGTCACCAGTTGCCATGCAGCAGGACATGTTGAAAAGAAAGATGAATACTATTTCTTGCATTTCAAAATTCCATATGACAAGCAGATAGCTCAGAGAAAGAAGATATTTACTTTCACAGTCAAACCCTCCTGATTGAAGAAATTATGAAAAAAGAATTCATATCGAACAATAACCAACTTACATTAATGGATGTTTGGACTCAGATTTATGACATTCCAATAGGTAATTACTATAAGAAAATGCAAATGACGAGTGTAAACTTGTTGGCATGTTACTTAATGTGGAGTGGTCCTTTTATCCAATCAATGCTACGGAAAAATTCCGTGTAAAGGTTCGAATTAATCCAAAAGAACGTTTAGTTCAGGTTCTTATCTCCAGCTTCTTGATGATCCTCATAAATGGGTCTATTTTCGCTATGAGAAAATCTTTAACGTCTGTATGAAATATGGCTGCATTGGACACAAACCCTCCTTCAGTCATAAGGGTCTTGTCCAAGTTCTCCATTCCTCTGAGAACAAATATAAGCCTCTAGTCTATCTGAAGAGTTGCAATACTTGATTACAGCAAAGAGACCCTTATTTACATCATAGATTCAAGTCGTTCATCCTCATGAACCTTACATAAAAACGTTCATAGTGGTTGTGGATCTTGAAGCCATCCCTACCACCATACAACATGAAGAGCTTTTGACTGGACATTACCTGTAGTTGAATGATCAGGAATCATAATCATCTTGGGAAGGCTTGAATCATGAGGATACATAGACAAAAAAAATTTTTTACACCAACCACCCACCTGCCAGATCCTTATTTCCCAGAAGGAGAGCAATTACCCTTCAAACTATACTCACCACCAAAACACCACTGGTACTTCATCAGTTCTTATGGGTTTTGAAAACCATCCACTTCACCATGATCCTATTCTACTATATACACAACATATGGTACATGAAATTTTCCAACTCTCTCCCCCAACTACTGAGTTACCCAAAACCGCAAGCCCTCACCTCTCACAATAATGATGCCACTCAGAACAATTGCCATCATTACTGCAGTTACCTTGCATGTTTCAAGAAGAGGAAATGATTATGGAGAATGAGAGATGTCTGAATCATCTGTGAAAGCCCTTCAACTCTCCAAGTATTCAATTGCGCTTCGCTTCACTGCTGATAACGACAACACAACAAGATATCTGAGGCAATCAACCCTCCACACAACACTAAAAATGCCCCAAACCTTCTGTCAAACATGAATCACAATCCACTCTCACCCACCAAAGAAGAAGACTATAGATGTCATTGGGTATCTATAGGCTTTTCTGGATACATCTCAAAATTGATTAAGATTTTCTTAATGTATCGATCTTGTGATTAGAGCACCTTATTCATCTTTATATCCCCATCGATTCCAATTCCCGAAATTTTCTGAGCATCACGTGGAGCATTCTTCTTGAAGTCCGCAGTAAGAGACCCCTTCAACTTCTGAATGTATGTCTTATACTGAGGTGCATTTAGAATATCATCAACTTACAAAACAAGACAGATAAGTGAATCACCATGTACTTTGTAGTACACACATTCAACATATGGACACATGTGATAGCCAAGATGCAACATATAGCTATCAAAGCACTTATACCACTTCTATGGAGACGTCTTAAGACCATTAATGATTTCTTTCAACTTGAACACATAGTCTTCTGTACCTAGAACATGGAAACCATCTGTCTGGGTGATGTATATTTATTTCCAACTCTCCATTGTAGAAAACCTCTTTTCACATTCAATTGCTCAAGCTCCAAATCCTGATGTGTTACTATTGCTAGTAGTACTCTGATCGAGGTGTTCCCAACTACCGGTGAGAAAACCTCATTTTTTTCAACTTCCTATATCTAATTGAAATCTCTAGCGACCACTCTTTCTTTATACTTGACACCTTTTGCAGCTGATATTCCTTCCTTCTTTCTGAAAACCCACTTGCAAGTGATTACCTTCCGACGTTTTGGAAATCTTATAAGCTCCCAAGTCTGTTTCATGCTAAGTGACTTCATCTCTTCGCCCATCGTGGCAATCCACTTTGCTAACTCGTCTCCTGAAATGGCAGCCTTTTAGGTGAATGAATCATCCTCCACCTCCTTGACGACCTACATTGCATAACCAACCATAGCGCCATCCCTGTATCACGTATCTTTTTGGAGGCTTTATAAACCTTCTTGGTCCACATGCAACAATACTCTGATGTTCGACTTTCTTGGGTGGTGCATCTTCAGACTCTCCTGATTCTTGCTCTTCCTAGGGTGGTGCAACAATACTGGAGGTAGAATCTTTGGCTCCTGATCATCCTTAGATACCTCCACATCTTCTTTATCATAGACATCCCCTGTCACCACCTTATCGGTGATCTTGGTCTTCAGTATTGAACTCTCATCAAAGACTACAGTTCTTCTAAGTATAATCTTGTTGTCCAACTAGATCCTATACCCCTTGACAAATGTTCTATAGCCCATGAAAACTCCCTTTTGATTTTGGCTCTATCTTGCACTCATCTACATTATAATAACATGTTCATTAAAAGACCCCTAGATTCGAGTAGTCTGTATCTTTTGCGGTCAACACCTCATAAGGTGTCTTGCAACCAATACATGTGTGCAGACTCTGATTTGAAATATAACAAGATGCTCATATTCCATCTCCCTAGAAACTCCTAGGAAGACCTGCATTCAAAATCATACAACGTGCTTTTGGTAGAAGTGGCTGATTCATTCTTTTAACCACGCCATTCCGATTGGTGTGTGCCGACCTATGTGATGACGAGCAATACCCCGATTCTTACAAAAAGCATCAAACTCATATGAACAAGACTCTAAACCATTTTCCGTGCTCAGCCTCTTGACCTTCTTCCTGGCCTGATTCTCTACTAGTTTTCGTCCAGTCCTTGAATTTTTTCAATGCTTCACTCTTGTGCTTCATTTCAAATATCCGAGTCATCCTAAAATAGTCATCAATGATACTCAGAAAATACATGTTACCGCCCTATGACTCAATGCAAGAGGGAATCCAGCAGTCCGAGTGGATGTAATCCAATGTGCCTTTAGTTCGACAAATTGGTTTTGGAAACTTGCTACAGTGCAGCTCCCAATCACACAGTGCTCACAAAACACAATGTTCTTTGGGCCTATTTCCTCCGAGAAGATCAGTTTTCAAGAGTACATGTTGCCCACGCTCGCTCATATGACTGAGTCTCATATGCCATATCTTTGTTTGATTACATTCCATAATCTTTTGTGAAACAACTCCTACAAAACCAGTATATGTTGAACCTTACAGTACATAAAAAATTCCATTCTTGACCCCCTTCAGAATCATATTAGAACCCTCACAAACATGTAGATCTCCACCTTCACCCTTGAAGATGTTACCCTTGTGTCGAGAAGACTCAAATATATTTAGACTCTTTGTGATAAATGGCACATGACTGACGTCTTTCAATGTGTGAATCTTCCAATCATACGTCCTCAACCTGGTTGAACCGCTTTCGATTACCTTATACAACTTAGTTTGTCTTAAAGACACTACCCCCATATGCACGACTATATGTTGTGAACATCTCCTTGTTTGAAAAAAATATGATAATAAGCATCAGAGTAAAAAAACCAAACATCTGATTGATTGGTGAGATCATCTAGTAGTAGAATGTAATCGTCTTTTGAAGTGTTACGTTCGGCTACTGCTGCTGATCTGTTCTGTTCACGTTGCTTTCTTTTGGGACAATCCATCTTCCAGTACCTCTTTTCCATGTAAAAAGCACAAACATCCTTGATAACTTAGAGCCTGAGAACTTCTACTTACTCTTCTTACTCTTCTTGCCTCCTGTTGCCTTAAAAAAGGAAGCATGATCATGTGTGCCCGTTCCCGCGGTCTAATGCCACATCTCCCTAGCATGAATAGATGATCTCACGTCTTCTAGGGTTATGGTGTATTTATTAATAATAAAAAACTGCCCAAAGTTCTCATATGATGGGGGCAGCAACACCAACAAGATCATGGCAACATCCTCATCACTCACATTTTCTTCAATATTACGCAAATATAGAAGAATAGTTTTCAACTGATCAATGTCATCTTTAAGATGTGTGCTTTCATACATGTGCAGACTGAAAAGACGCTGCTTTAGCATCTACTTGTTGGTGAGTGATTTCGTCATGTAGAGACTCTCCAACTTTAATCATAAAGCACCGGCCTTGTTCTGATCCACGACTTCGATGATTACGTTATCCACGAGACAAAACATATATAATCGTTGAGTGTGCCTTCTCTTCCATTACTAGATACTCAGTCGATGATGGACCCATACCCTTCTTGTCTGCCGTCAACGGCAACCAGATGCCTTGCTGCTTCAACAAGACGTGCATCTTGATCTGCCACAATCTAAAGATGTTCCTCCCCTTAAATCTGTCGATCTTCAACATTGAACCGGACATCGTTCTTGATGGACTTCAAAAACCCTAGATCCGATACCAGTTTGTTTTAACGAGTACGCACCTCACGAACGAAAACAAAATGTTGAAGACAAGGACTTAACATGGTTCGTTAACATAATTTGTTAGCTACGTCCACATGAAAACAAGAATACTTTATTTTTTGAAAAACACGAGCACAATGACATATATTATTTCTCTGAAATACACCGAAAGATCACAAAAAACGAGTCATTTAGCAAACCTAACCTTTGCATCCGCCTCAACAACTCGTGCGAGCAGCGTTGTGCTCGTGCGAGCACATTCCTGCTCGTGCGGGTTGTGATCTGCTCATGGGAGTTGGTTTGTGCTCCCACGAGCACTGGTGACCTCGTGCGAGTTGCTTTGTGCTCGCGCGAGCACATATAAACTCGTGCGAGTTACTGGTCACCTCCAGTTCCTCCAGCTTGTCTGAAACACCTCATTTGTGACCTCAACTCGTGTGAGTTACTCCAAGTGCTCGCACGAGTTGCTGATTCAAAGCATATTTCAACACAAAAGAATCCAAAACTATTTTACTTTGTGACAATACATGGATTTATTTGGTAAATAACTGGTAAAATGGAGATCAAAGAGTCGAGAATTGTAAAGCTCTCATATGGCTAAATGCCTTCTTGACCAGGGCACTAGTCTTGTGAATCGTTCACGCTTTGATTCATGTTGTCAACCCGTCTTTGAGTTCGGCACTTAATTAGACTGTCAACGACAGACCAAATTATATAAACCACTTATTATAACATCCAATTGCATTAATTTCTTCCGTACCGCTTTCTTGCACGCCGCCAAAGAATCCTATTTCTAAGTCTAGAAGTCTTCTTACAAAATTGGAAGAGCCAACAAAATAGGAATTGCAATTGTGCCCACCTTAAATGCCTTCTCTAGCTAGTGCCGTGAACAATATGCCCTCCCATTTTAACTTCATATGACTATCTACGGACTGCTGCAGTGGTCACCGAACTTAAACGTCTTATTTGTTTATTTATCAACGTCAACTAAGTCACATTTTTATATTTTATACTAATCAACAAGCATACTTAAGTTAATGATCGTTCTCTCCCTTATTCCGCTTACCAAAATATATCCGGTGCATTCTATTACACGAAATAAAATAAACGACTGAACGAGCTCTAAACTGTGCCGTACACACAACAAAAGCGTTGACAGTAGGAATAGACATTCTCTTCTTGGTGTTATATACAATATGAAAGACTAAATATGAGGGTGTAAATGGCTAGATGCATAAACTTGGCACATGTAATCATCGTTATTGTTGATCATAGCCGTCTGAAAGGGAGTAGAGGATTTTGACAAACACAAATGATAATTGACACTTGATTATTCTAAATAATTCAAATTTTGTTGTTTTCTACACCATTCACATCGTCCACATGCGTCCACCGACCATTTTGTACTAACTGAGCATGTCACTGTCTAAAGCCAAAAAGTTTCGGCGGAGGCTATGGTACGTCCTGGCCCCACGCGGAAGAAACCGGCTCAGCCGGTTATTGCCGGTAATTACGGTTTTACCTGCAAAAAGACAAAAAAATGGACCTCAGGGCGCCGCCATCAGGATTTTGGATAGAAATGTAAAGAAATGGATAAAACTGTAAAGATGGAGATAAAACTACAGATAGAAATAATTAAAAATAGACAGAAATGATTAGAATCGGATAAAACTTAAACAAACCAGATAGAAACGCAAACAACGCACTACAACTAAGCTATTACAGCAGATTTGCAAGCACTGGAGGTTTAAAGGAAAGATACATGACTTGTGAAACATAAAAGTGGACAGAAGAACACCTTGCAACTTTCGTTTCACTTAAAAAAAATAACAATTATTGCGAAAAGTAACGCAAATGCAAGAACGATGATGCATGTGTGCGATATCCTTTGTCTCCTTAGCATTTCTTGATTTTCAGACCTCATTCGTCTTGTTGTTTCAATAATTCTGGACCATCGTTGCATTGTCTCCTCGCAAAAGCATGGCGGTTCTTCGTCCGCCCATACAAAGTAACTACATTGAGACCCCTGAGGCAGTGGGCACCGGTAGAAATCTCGACCTGAGTTCTTTGTGTTAGGACCAGCTCTTCTCATCACTCGTATCCTTCCACAGTTACAATACCTTGGTCCATACTCGGGGTTACGACGGTATTGGTTAGAGGAGGAGCTGAATGAGGTATGTGACATGGTGGTGATGAGAATTTGGGGATATTTGGAGGAGGAGAAGATGGTGGAGAGCAAATGGCAGGTGTGCTTGTGCAAGAGTGGTTGGGTGCATAAGTAGGAGAAGGGAAGGGTGGTTTGTTGTTGGACATAAATGTGGAGTAAAGGGTTCATAAATACAGGTTTGACTACACTGTTACCAAAGTATATGCTGATTAACAAAGTAAATGAATCAGTGAATGTGGTCACGACTGGGAAACAGATTTGACCAAAATGTAGATAGAAATCCAAAACACACAGATACTATTTATGAACAGGTAGACTGTAATGTAGTTCACATGAACAAAAATAGTTAACTTCATGGTTTTGAAACCACAACCACACAACTATTACAGCCACAGAAAGAGTCACCACCCTCATTGTCAAACAAACATACATAAACAGGTAAAAATCCAAAACACACAGGCTTTATTTATGTCAAACAAACAAACATAAACAAAAAATGCAGATAACAATCCAAAACATACAGACTAGATTTAGAAACAGGTAGCATACAATGTAGTTGACATGAACAAAAATAGAGTTTTTGGAACCTCAATCACACAACTGTTACATCCCCAGAAAGATTCACCACCCTCATTGTCAACATTCTCAAACAAACAGACATAAGTTAAATTGTTTTCAAAACAACACCAAATCACATATTTGTCATGGACTACTCAAAAGTAACGATTCCTAAAGGCTGAATAGACCGTAGGTATGTCCATGTACTTTCTGGCAAATAAGTCCTCATTGTTTCCCTCATACTTGAATCTGTCAACAACATCAAGAAGGTCCCGTCGGAGGTCGTTGAACTCGGAACGGCCAATTTCATTGGCGAGCCAGATTCTTATGTATTTTTCATTGATCTTTATCCTCCGAACAGGGTCTGGGATCAGCTCCCTCAGATTTGCCATGTAGAAGCACACGTAAGCTCCACAGTCATGGCTGGAAAAAGGAAAGTAAGTAGCATTACAGAACAATTGGACAAAAATGTAAACAACATAGATTGAACTATTAGTATGAAGACATTACTTGTTACGTTGCCTTGGAATGTCAGGCTTTGTCCAAACAATCTCCCACTTTCTAATGTCATGAACATCTCTATATTCTGGCAGGGATATGCTGAAATTTGTGTGCATTTGTACAAGCTTCTCACGAATGGCATCCGGTAGGTAAATGTACCTCGACATCGGATCAAGGATGTACACTTTTTGCTCAATAAAGTGCAATACCATGAGAAAGTAATGCGTGTCGTGGATGTTGAGGGGAATAGAAACCTGTACATAAGCCAAAGAACAAACCAAGTCAAAAATGCCCTTCTTATTGACACTTGGAGGACTAGGACGTAACGCTTACCATAGACATTGAGTTCATGTCCCCCATGTATATCGGATTTATCCCACCATTTGCATTCTTCTGACCCAATGGCTGTGAATGAAAATGACCGCATTAAAGAAATGTAGTATTGATCAATCAACGACGAAATTAAGTGCAATGATTCCAGTGTTTTAATTACTTACAGCATACATGCATGGAAAGAACCATATCTTATTTTCCTCATCAGTCCTAAATTTCTCTTGGAGGTGGAGGATGTGGGACATGCAGTCGATCATCTGCAGATTGAATGGATATAATTTTGGATAATATTTTAAAACAATCAAACAGTTCTGTTAACGTTATAATTTTACAACATAACATTCATTTTGAAAATAGAACATAAAGTAAAGATTATTTATTCATTTACCGTATCTCCTAAGAAGGTAGGAGCCTCCAGCTGCCATGAATAATCCCATGCTATACTAGCCACTCCATTTATATTAACAATTTGGTTACTGTAGAGAAAGGATACGTTCCATTTAATAAACGATGAGCCATTCCATTTATAAATAAACAATGAGATTGATCAATCACAAACATTTTAATGTAGGGAAAGGGTACTCACTATTGAAATGGAGTCCTTAGTTCCGGCTTCTCATTCATGCCCTCAACAGCCTGACGGCTCATGTAGAAATGCAACCAGCAGTCTTCTACTTCCGGCATGATTGGCAGCACAACATCAAACGTGCCCTGCATCCGTACTCTCTTCGAGGTTCTCTTTGGGCCCTTTACTGTTTCCCTCTCCCCTCCTCTTCCTCTTCCTCTACCTCTCCCTCTCCCTCTCCCTCCTCTGTTCGATGGACTGACAGTATTCTTTCCGATGGGAGGAGCTGGCACCTTAGGTGATCCATGAGCAGGCTTGATGGGTGGGAAAACCCTTGGTGATGGATGACCAGGCATGGTGGGAGTTGAAGATACTTGTATTGGAGACTTGGGTGGAAGCTTGTTGGATGCTGCCTGCAATAAGAAACATATGGATAGAAATCAAAACATGACAGTATGACACATTAGATGGATAGACATATAACTTATCAAATTGTTGCAAACCATTGATGTGTTCTCTTCTGAAACTTCTACAGGTTTGAATGGACTTGTAGCTGTGGTATCTACAGTACTGTGCTGTTGTGGCTCTTCTGGGTCAATTTCGGCGTTGCCTTCGGATTCTTGTTGTCTGCCCTCTCTTGAATTTCCATCATTTTGTTGTTCCTCCTCTTCATGTTCTTCTTCCTCCTCTGCATACTGCATTTGCTTACCCAACCTCTTCTCTAGTACCCTCTGCACGGCCTGTTCGACAACGCTTCCAATTTGTTCATTGACCATTAACATGACCTCATCCCACTGCTCTTTTTTGCTGAAATCAGGTTTGAAATCATCTTTGTTGTGTGGTAGTGGAAGCAACTCCAGCTGCATTGTTCAAAAAAACAGGGATATCAGATATGTATTTTCAGATAGAACTTTAAACCAAATGGAGTATATTGATATAGTAACAGGTCTTACTGTACTCATGTACTTTTGTACAAACTTCCATCTGGAATTCAGGTTGTCAGTGTCCCATAGCTTCAGTCTAGGCCTTGTCTCTGCATCTTCACATCCTTTAGGGTGTTTGTGGTGCTTTGGAACGAACTTCTCCAAGTACACCATCTGCACATGCAAACAGATTTGTTATACATTTGGATAGATATTATAAACAGACAGATATACAAGTAAAATGGACAGTTACCATTGGTATCAACAAGCAACCAGCCCCTCGGATTGCCTCCTTCAATTTCACCGGAGTGTGCTGAGCTTTAAGGAACTGGAGCCAAGTACCTGCCCAGTTAACATTTTCCAGCCTCTCCAGATCCATGACATACTGAACCAGTGTGTTTCTGACTCCGAGTCTTGTGTTGGGCATCCCAAAACATGCCAAAATGAACACCACTGCCCTCCTCTTCCACTCATCACTTAGTATCTTATTCTCATCTTTCAGGAACCAGGGAAAGTAGTCAGTGACATTTGTGCATGCCTTAGTGAGGTCAAGCTCACGGGCCAACTTCTTCGAAATCACATCGGATTCCTCTTTTTCAAGAATTTCCCCTGTGGTACTCACCCCAAGCAACCAGCCAACTGTCTCATCCGTGATTCTGTACTCCCGACCATGGACAGAGATAGATTGTGTGGCAGGGTCGTAGGCATCGTATATGAAAGCATTGAAAGGTTCAGGTGTATACAAAATGTCCAAATGCCTTAGCCCCCCAAGTCCTATCTTCTCAATCCATTCCTTCTGCTCATCAGTCATTCCATGGTAGAGATCGCGAATCTTTGGAAGGGACATATAACTCTGCCACCTCTCTTTTTTCCCACCCTTCTTTTTATGTCCTTCTTTTGCCACAACTTCCCTCTCCTTCAACCTTTCTACCACTCTTGCCTTTTTTGAAACTCTCTTTGGCTTGGCCTGTAGGACTCCTTGCTCCTCTAAAATTTCTCTTCTCTTCCTCTCTTGACCTGCTTCTTTAACGTATATGTCCCTTTGGTCCTCAGTCATGGAAAACCAGTCTTCCCTCATCTTGTCTGTAATGTCTTTTGTAATTGAATCAATACCCTCAACATTCTTGTAGTAGTCAATCCTCTCCATCCTTCAAGACAGTTTAAAACAAGTTCAGAGATAGAAAGATATGTTTCTAATTCAGATAGAAATCTAATACATTCAAATCACACTGTCAAACAACAACTTAAAGCCTTCAAGACAGTTTAAAACAAGTTCAGAGATGGAAAGATATGTTTGTAATTCAGATAGAAATCTAATACATTCAAGCCACACTGTCAAACAACAACTTAAAGCCTTCAAGACAGTTTAAAACAAGTTCAGAGATGGAAAGATATGTTTGTAATCCAGATAGAAATATTATACATTCAAGTCACACTGTCAAACAACAACTTAAAGCACAATACTTAAAACAATCTAGGTTGTGGATAGAAGTGGAACTCACCGAAATCGGATGAATGCTCTAGTAGCTCCAGTAGATGATTCTTGCTGTGGTGCTGTTTCTCTTTGTGGCACAGTTTCCTTTTGTGGTGCTGTTTCTTGTGGTGGTGCTACTGCCTCATTGTACTCAGCATCCTCATGTTCCTTTTGTTTTGAAGTGGATCTTGGTTCCACCCTGTAGTCATCACCACTTTCTGTCCCAGTGGATGCTGCATCCTCTTGCATCTTTCTTTGAGCCTCTTCCACCCATTCTTGCTTTGCATACTCATCCATTACATTCCATTCCCGAATCATTGAATTTCTTTGACTCTTGTTCGGCTGTCCATCCTTCCTCAGTTTATAATTGTGTTTCCTACTTTGGCTGCACAAACAACTTCCTAGTAAAACTCATAGAACACAGTTTAAAACAGACGATGAATTGTTTGAAGGATACAAATGATGGATAGAAATGTGAAATATGTAGTATGCTCTGAGAAGACTATAGAGCTACAGTGTGCAGAATTGGACCAACCAAACAGGATACAAATGTTGGATATAAATGTAAACTTTTTAGTATGCTCTGAGAATATTATAGATCTACAGTATTCACAATTGGACCAACCAAACAGGATACAAATGTTGGATATAAATGTAAACTTTTTAGTATGCTCTGAGAATATTATAGATCTACAGTATTCACAATTGGACCAACCAAACAGGATACATAAGGTGGATAGAATTTTAAACGATCTAGACAATAATTCATAATTTGCAGACAGAAACTTTGAACGGATATGAAATAACTCACATGTACAGTTCCAGAGCAACCTCTTCAGTGTGGTCAATATCCTCATGTGGGCTTGGGTCTCTTTCCTTCCTCTTCTTCTCTGTTTCCTTCCTCTTCTTCTCTGTTTTCTTGGTTTCTGTCTGTTGTATTACTACCCTGGTTGGTTTTGCTTGCTTTCTCTGTTTCCTCTTTGGTTTCACTTGTTCTTTGTTGAAGTCCAGCCTTCTCTTCAGTCTAGGGCTTTTGCGGCTACCTTCTTCGGTTTCAGTTTGGGATTTTGGGGCTGGGGTAGGGTTTTCTTTGTGAACTTCCTGTGGTTTCTCCACATTATCACCTTCTCCATCCCCTACATTCCCACCTTCTCCAGACCCTAAATTCGGCGGTAATTGGTCACCGGTGGGTTTCAATCCATCAAAAACACACAAAGCAAGTTCAGAAGTTGGAATACCTGTGGCTAGTGCACCGGTTGTGTCCTGAGTTTCATCAATTTGATCCACTGGTTTTTGAGTCTCTTCAGTTTCTTCCACGCCTTGGATGATGTCTTCCTGCTCTTTGTTGTTATCTGGTACTCCGGTTGTCTCTTCGATTTCTTCAGTTTCTACAGCGCTTGAAGTATTTACAGTCGGATTTGCAGTTAGATCTGGGTTCTCATCTTTACTCTCCGGTATGGAGGTCTCCGGAGTTGCATCGATTTCCTCTTCATTTTGGGCTTCGGTGGTCGCCGGAGGAACCTCTGTAGTTTCAGAGACATGCCCACTTTCTTCAACATCCATTGTAATGGACTTGTTCACTTCATCACAAATATCCATTGTGATTTTTGAAGGAGAAACGGATTCATCAATGGGATCCATTGTGAAATTGCAGAAGAAAGTAGAGAAGATGAGAGTTTGGATGAGAGAGAGAAGTATGTGGTGGTTGCAGAAGTTGAAGAGAGAGTTTGAGAGTTTGATGTGAGAGATTCAAATAAAAAATTTGAATTGAATTGACTAGTTGAGATGATGACTAAATTGGGAACCCAACTGCCATCAATGGTGGAGGTAGGCTACGTTTCACTAGCAGTTACTTTTTTGCAGCAGACGAGACATGTCATGGAGAAAGACAATTATACCCCCAATCCAGTTGCTTTGTATTTTTATCCGAGACAGTTATCGGATTTGTATGCTTTACATTTTTATCCAGAAGGGTTTAGGGTTTAGGGTTTAGGGTTTAGGGTTTAGGGGTTAGGGTTAAAAATGTCTAATACGCTTAATCTGCATTCTATCTGTTTTGTGTTTCTATCCAGAAAGTCACAATGTCTGTCAGAACAGAATTCAATGTTTCATATGTATTTCTTCTTCATTATTTACTGGAGAGCATTAATTTGGGCGTGCTAATGATAACTATCAGGCCTTGAGCCGCAACATTAAAGATTTATGTTGTTTCCAATGCTAATGTAATTTCCAATGATAATAATCATCCAACTCTTTGCATTCTGAATTATCAGTTTGAACTGAACAAACAACTCTCATTTCTAACTACAACTCTCTGCATTCTCCTCCAAAACAATGGAGGAAAATAGTGTTGTGTTTGGGTTACATGTTCCTGCAGATAATAGCTCTTACTTTCCAGAAAACTGTGGCAACTTTCCATATGGTATTTCAAACAACGTGGAAGCAGAGGTGAATGCATCTCCTAAGAGGAAGTTTGATCTCAATGAGCCTCCTCCCACTGATGATGACGCAGATTTCTCCAATGTCATACACGATAATGACATAGTGAACGGTAAGATATATTATTGGATGTTTTTTGATTAAGAGTATGATGTAGTGCACTAGTTACTTAAAAATGTGCTTCTTGTTTCAGAGGGATCACTCTCCGAAGAACAAATCATGGAGAAGAGGTTCAATAGTGAAGAAGAGGCGTACGATTGGTACCTTTTGTATGCATTTGTAAATGGATTCGGCATTCGGAGGGATAACCGTAGGTGTTTCGACAAATACGGACAACAAATCAAGTCAAGAATCTTCGTATGTGCCCGACAAGGCCATCGATTAAAGAAGTGCTACTTAAGGCCTGAGAGGAAGAGAGAGCATAAGGATGACACTAGATGTGACTGTCCAGCACGAATTCGTATTGCTCGATCTACCCCGAACGAACAGTTTCGTGTAAAGCAAGTCACTTCTGAGCACTCGCATCCCCTAGCGGACCCCAAAGTAACACACAAGCTTAGGTGTCATAGGAAGGTCAGTCAACATGATTTGGAACACGTTATTTCACTAAGGGAAGTTGGTATAAGAACTTGTGAAGCATTCCAATTAATGGTCTCACAAGCCGGTGGTTACGCCAAAGTTGGTTACACTGTCAAAGACCTGTACAACAAGTTACAGTCATTGAGAAAGGCTTACTCTAACTCTGGACATGGGCAGCTGGCCTTGCAATACATTGACACCCTTGAGCATACCCACGGGGGTGTATTCAAAAGGTATTGTTTGAAATACTGTCATTTTGTGTGTTGTTATTTTCTATTTGCCTTAGATTCCTATCTGATATATCAAATTACAATACTATTGCATGTTGGTTTACAATAATTGTCTACCTGCTTATAGATTCTATCCAGATTCCTGAAACAAATATCTTTGCTTTTCAGTTTCCAGTTGGGTGAAAATCAACAGTTACAAAGCATTTTATGGCGTGACGAGAGATGCAAACGAGATTATGTAAGGTTTGGAGATGTTTTGGTGCTTGACTCCACCTACAAAACCAACATGTACCTAAAGCCTCTTGTCATACTCTCCGGTGTTAACAATCACTTTCAGACGTGCGTTTTCGCAGTTGCAGTTCTACAAGATGAGACCACGGAATCGTACAAATGGGTATTAAATTGCTTCCTAGAAGCAATGGATAACAAGGTACCCATATCGGTCATAACCGATGGAGACTTGGCAATGAAAGCCGCTATTGCGGAAGTTCTTCCACTAGCGAAGCATCGTTTGTGTGCATGGCATCTATGTCGCAATGCCGAAGGAACCCTAAAGTTGGGGTCAGAATTTATGAAGGACTTTCGAAAATGCTTGAGCAAGAGATCCGATGTTAACCAATGGAACGATGATTGGCAATACATGGTAGACAAGTGGGGTATTGCGAACAAGCGGTGGGTAACGGGTGCCTACATGACGCGCAACTTATGGGCAGAGGCTTTTCTCAAGGAATTTTTTTTCGCCGGTCAGACAACTACACAAAGGTGTGAGAGTATCAACAAATTTTTCAAATAATATTTGAATTGCAAGAACAATCTCCTCGATCTTATTAAGGGAATCATGCGGGGTATCGAGAAGCTTCGTGAGAACGAGCGAGGCCAACATTGTACATCTGACCAATCACTTCCTGTCCTAACAAGCCAATTTAAGCTACTTGAAGAGCATGCGTCCATGTTCTACACTAGGGCTGTTTTTGCGAAGTTCAGGGAGCAAGCCAGGAAGGCAAGTCAATACAAAGCTATTGGTGTTGAAGAAATACCTGAATATGACATGGATGCAATCTATGTCACAAGGGAGAAGGCAAGGGCATCTCTAGTAAGTTCACATGATACACTATCTCTTATGACTGCTTTAAACTGTTATCTGTAATATTTAGGTATCGATCTAGCTTGTCAATTGAAATATCTGATGTCCTTATTTTACAGCACAGTTCTTTCCAGTACTTTCATTCTTATCTATATGTTCATAACTTCTATCTAACCTGTCAATTAAAATATCTGAAAGCTTTGATCTTTTTCCTGGCAGCACACCGTTTTCTGTCAACGTGATAATAACATGCTCTACTGTTCCTGCAAGAGGTTTGAGTCATCACATATGGTTTGTGGCCACATTATTTTTGTGCTCTTTCATAAAGGAGTACAATTCATTCCGGAAAACTTGTTATCGAAACGATGGCAGAAGACGGATAGTGACTTCTACAAGAATGATCCAGCCATGCAGGAGCCAAAAATAAGACGGTGTGACGATCCAAAAACCCAGGCATTTCGTCGGGGTTGCATGAAGGGACGAATGGAGATGATTAGTGACATGGGTGGAACATCACAAGATACTTACGACTATTGGCAAAAACATGTTGACTTGATGATACGGGGTCTCAAGGACATTATTTTGAAGCAAGAAAATGGTGAAGAGCCCGTGGTTAATGTCAACTCACAAGAGTACGCCCACGTAATGCCTCCATCCAAAGGTGATACAAAACCAAAAGGGAGCTCCAAAAATGTTCGAAAGAAGTGCGGGAGATGCCAAGAATACGGACACAATCGAACTACATGCCCGAATCCTCCAGTTGGTGTTTCCGGTCAAGATGTCGGCCAATCTCAATCGCAAGCGTCGCAACAAACTATGATTTCCAACTGCGAATACAACTGGTCCGAGGGAATGGGTGACCAAAACTCTTCAAGACGTGTTGGGAATGACTGGACTGATTTATTCTAGGGATTACATTAACTGTGTGAATGTTTTAGTTAAGTACCTTGACATTTTTATCCGTTATTTGACCTTTTTTGTCTGATCATTTACTGTGTTATCCGGTTCTTTGCGTTTTTATCCACTGATGTGAATTCTGGAAAATGCTGCATCAGTTTCTTTGCAGTTTTATCCAAATCTGCGCGTTTTTATCCACTGGGGGTGGTGACCTGCTAGAACCGGTCACCACCCCATGATTTTCCGTGTTTTTTGTCCGGTAGTGGGGGGGGCCCACCGCAAAAAAAATTGCAGCAAGCCCCCTGGGACGTACAGTAGCCACTCCCAAAAGTTTCTCCTTAGTTTTATCATCAAGTGTACATTTCCCCTTTCCGGCGACCCGTGATATTTCAGGGTGGGGTTTGTAATGGTTTTCAAACTTTTAAGTTATCTTTTTATTTAACGTGAAAAAAGTTCATAAAAGTAACAAAAGAAAAGTGAATGCTGAAAACCCAACATCCGCCGTGGCCGGAATAACAATTGGTGACTAATCAGGGCTCCTCCTCGTCGAAAACGCAAATAATATCGTTCGAAGTCTCGGCGATAGAAGCGAAGCATCAACAGTCAATTGGATATCAAACTTGCAACGGAGATGAGAAGGGTAATTTACATGTTGCACCCTCAGGTTTATGTAAATAGGCAATCCCTACCTACACTGTTCATCAATTGACATGGAACATTCTTATTTTGTGCAATAATAATTACAAGTTATAGCCTTCCGTCCATTTTCGTTAGGGAGCTGTGAAGTGATAGTGGGGCTCACTTTTGGGTGTATTTTTCATTCCCTTTTTGCCCATAAATTTGGGTAATTTACACTTATTTCCCCGTAAGTTTAGGTAAATATGCAATGCCACCCTTACTGTTTTTCAATTGTCATAGAACACCCCTATGTTGTGAGTTGGTAGTGGGGTACACCTTTAGGTGTTTGGTTTATGCCTATTATGTCCTCTAGTGATTATAATAGCATTTTTTAATCTTTAGAAACTTAGATATTAATATGTATACCATTGAATTGTATGATTTTTTTTACCTCTCCATGGATGGTTACAATTTACTATAGAATACATTTTGTTGTTGCCAAAGGTTAAATTTGTCGAGAACGAAAATAAACACTGAGTGAATTTGAAGTTGTATTTAACAAAATTAATTCTGATAGAGTACTTGTCAAATATCAACATCAATCTGTGGTTTGTTTAATAGAATGATAATGAATTTTTTAAAGTGAAACTAAATAATATCATTGAAAATTATCCGAAGCTAAAATAAAAAGGATTAGAATAGTTTTTTTTTGTCAAAGATTATAGTAGTTAAAACAACCCAAGTTTATTTAAATTCAAGTGTTAAAAAATATAAAGCATTCAGCTTGCTGTAAAATGCTAAAAAAGGTGCTTGTGAACAGAAGAAAAACATATACGATACAAAGAGATACATAGTAAACGGACACGATTCTATTACTATCTAGCAACATCGTAAATAAATTACAAAAAAAGAATCAATTAAAACGACTTTTTTTTGCGTCTTTCTCTTTCACTCTCTCTGTCAACTGAATTATGTGTCGTCATGATCCCACCTAAAACGTTACTTTTTTTTCCGCATATTACTGGGTGACTCAATTTTTTAGACTTGTATAGATGAAGTTTACATAGATGCGATATTATTTTAATCCGAGTTGAGTGCTTTCTATAAGTTGCGGTTGATTGATTAACCCTCAATCTTTTTCATCTATCGGCGCCTGAGAGTCATAGAGGGGATTTTTCGGCGGCAATAACATAGAAATTTTCAATGCTCCATTAGAGCACCAGAGCACAACCAATAAAAATACAACACTTAAGCAAATTGACAGTAAATAGTAGACATTCATTGGTTGTAGAGCACCACATTGTGCTCTTATGGAACACTAAAAATTTGAAAGCAATAACATTATTGAATTCTTAAATGAACCAACAAATCATGGGTAGATTGGTCTTTTTAGACTTTATGTAACTTGCAGATTAAACATTGTATAAAGATTGAATGTAAAATACTCCCTCCGTCCCAGCTGATAGTTCAAAAATTTTAAAAACTGTTTTATTAAAAATGGCGTGAAAAGTCCATTTTGCCCCTGTAGTTTCACCCTCTTTCTAAACTTCTCCCTGGATTAGGCACAATGTCACTGGGAGATGGAGAGATGAAAACAGCAACAAATATGAACAACATACTCCAATTGTTCTTGAACCCAAAACAAAACAGAACAACACAAATAAACAACCCAGAAAAGAACAACAGATCCACAACATGAATGAACCAACAAAAACACAAGAAAAAAAATCAAGGCCTTTTTTATGAACAACATGAATGAACCAACAGATCCACAACACAAATGAACAACATACTACAAAATTATACAAAAAAATTGTCATTGGCAACAAATATCAAACCAAAAGAGTTTAAAAAAAGATTTAGAATCAGATCTGGTGATG
The DNA here is from genome assembly GCA_023055425.1 of Linanthus parryae. NCBI lineage: Eukaryota > Viridiplantae > Streptophyta > Magnoliopsida > Ericales > Polemoniaceae > Linanthus > Linanthus parryae. The sequence goes on from JALGPY010000009.1 coordinate 46,102,810, forward strand.
AACCAACCCAGAAAAGAAGAAGAAGAAGAAGAAGAAGAAGAAGAAGAAGAAGAAGAGGACTCCACAGATCCGTCGAATTCTCACCAGTCTTGTACTCCGCCGCTTGAATGGGCTCGCCGACGCCAGAAGAGATGTAGAGGCACAAATCCGTAACAAACGCCGCCGTCCGCCTTCGATTTGCAGAAGACGAAGAGAAACGAAGAGAGACAGAGATGGAGAAGGAGGGGGCGTCGCTCTCTCACCGTCCGCCTCCATCTCCCACTCTCTCTCCCTCCCTCCCCCCGATCTGCTCTCGATCTCCCTCTCTCTTTCTCCCTCTCTTTCTTTACCACCGCCACCTCAGACGAAGATGGACAGAGATGGAGATGATGGCTGCTCTGTCTCTCTTCCGTCCGTCTCTCTCTCTCCATCGGCTGGTGTGACCATCGGCTGGTGTGAAGATAAGGTAAGAGAGGATAGAGATAGAGATAGGGTGAAGAACAGGGACAGATGTTTCTGGAGAAATGGGTGGATGTATTTGGGGGAATTGGGTTAGTAAGTTATTTGGGCCTGATTAAATTAGGTTAGTTGCTAATCTAATTTAGTTAGGCCCAAATCTGAATGTAATTGTTAATTTGGCCCAAATCAGATTTAGATGGGTTTTTTCTAGTAGGGTTAAAATGGTCAATTACACGTAGTAAACTTTCCATTTTAGGAAAGATTGAACAATCGGGTGGGATGTCCCAAAAAGGAAATTTTGAACAACCTGCCGGGACGGAGGGAGTAGTAGTTACCCATTTTTTATTCGAGTCTGTCTAATAAGGGTGTGCCCTGCCAATTGGGAAACAGTAGAGGTACCCAATGCCTAGTTACCATAAACTGAGGGTGCTTTGTGTAAATTACCCTATAAATATTGAGTAAGGGTATATAGGCAAATTAGTACTTTCACATATTCCGTCCATAACCGTTACAAACCATCCAAAATAGGGATTTCTCCTGTCAATTGATGAACAGTAGGGGTAGACATTGTCTATTTACATAAATTTAGGGCACAAACTGTAAATTACCCAGATGAGAATGGAACACCTCATCTTTGAAACAGACTGTCTCTCAGTAGTGAGAGATCGAGAGTCAAGATAATGGATGTTCAGAGAGGAATGAAAGTGTGTCGGTTGACAATATGATACATGAAGAGCCCGTTTGGTAATGCTTTTGCTTTCTAGAACGCTGTTTTTCGAATTCAAAATCAATTTTTTTTGTGTTTGGTAAAGTTTTACTTTTCTGCTTTCTAGAAATCAACTGCTTCCTCACAGCAGCTTTTGATAAGCAGGGGAGGGGTTGCTTTCTACGACCTATATTTTCATCAATTTATCATTTGACATCATTGTCCATTAACAAATATTAATAATATTTTATCGTAATACTACTATTTATTATATCATGTCTGAAATGCTCATTTTGACATTAACAAAAAGTCTAAAGCACTAATTACCAAACACATAATGTCAAAAGTGCTTTTCCACAACAGATTTTATACCGAGTTTACCAAACACTTTTTGTGTAGATTCTCACAGCAGCTTTCTCACAGTGCTTTCTACAAATCAGCTTTCTAAACCGCTACAACATTACTAAACTAGCCCGAAGTATGAAAATCGATACTACAAATGTTGACTCCAAGTACTATTCAAAATACTGACATTGCACCCATAAATTTGGGCATCAGCTCACATCGCGCTCCAAATTTTCAATTTGAACTACTGAAATTTTGGACCGTGTTGTCAGCACTTTCAAACACTGCAAAATAGTTTAATGTCATCTTTCATATCACATCTATCGTCGTGTCGGTCACCCCAAACAGTAAAATAGCCAAATGTTTGAGAGTTCTAAATATATACTCCCTCCGTTCTGCAAAGATAGTCCATATTTCTATTTTAGTCTGTCCCAAAATGATTGTTCATTTTTATTTTCAAGGTAAAAAATGCAAAGAAGTTACAATACTACCCATTCATATTCAATGCACCTAGTCTTAGAGAAAACAAAATCAATGATAATAGTGAAAATATTTTGTTAAAAACTTGTAGTAGAATGCATTAATTGCATGTCTCTAAAAAAAATTGTAGTTATAAAAATGAAGTATCTTTGCGGGACGGATAAAGTATATTTTTTTGAAGTAAGAGTTCTAATAATTAAAATACGCCTTTGGCGTCATAGTCGCGTAAGAATTACATAAAAGAATTCACCAATGATCCCCTGATTTATCCTGAGGTTTGTAAATATATATATATATATATATATTTATATATATATATATATATATATATATATATATATATATATATATTCTAAACGAGGCTTGTAAGAATTGTTTAAATTTACTATCCCTATTTCTCTTCCAAATAAAATATCTTTCTAATAATAGTTACTTTTCTCCGGCTTTTAAAAGAAGTCCCACGATGCGGCATATTAGGTTTGATAGTGACGATACACAAAATTTTATGTCGACGAGCATGGCTTTCCAATAATGGGTAGTGGAAAGAGTACACACTTTCGGCTTTTAAAGTAATCTCTAAAGGTCAATATCTCACCCTCACCTTTTCAATAACCCCAAGGTTGTTTTCGGGTTGCAATCGATTCGAGCTGAGTTTTGAAGCACAACTATATCCATGCATAGTTTGAGCCCAGAAGTGTAGGTCAAGCTTGACTAATGTTTTAGCGAGCTCGTCCTAATGCTCATTTTTTTTTAGGATAATACTCATATTTTAAGTAAACGTAGGAGGTGGAGATTGTTTTCGATCATGGTACGTATTTAAGTGAACTCATTTAAGTAAAAGATTGTTAGAGGCTTAGAGCATCTCTAACCCATCACTCCATTCTCTCACTTCCAAATTACTCATCATCTACAACTCATTTACTCTCCACACTCAATAAAATGTATTTCAAAATATATTTAACGGTTTAAAAATAAATTATCAATATTAATACAAATAATTATGAAATAGTATCAATATGTTTGTATGTGTATAACTCACGAAAATGATAATAATAGACTAACACTTTCGTTTTTCATTTATCGAAAAAAGTAAGGTAACAATATTTTTCGGAAAAAGTAAGATTATTTTTTTCTTTAATTTATTTTTCAGTTATCAAAAACTGTATCACACAAGATAAAAAAATGAAATTATAAATACATTAACCGTAATTAAAAATACAAATTATAATTATAAAATGTTATTAATTATAATTAATATAGTTAAAACTTTATTTAGCTATTGTTCATGGGGATTCCCCCCCCCCCCCCCCCCCCCAAGGTTCAGGAGAGAGACTCGGTTGTGAGAGACGGAGATAGGCGCAGAGGAGAAATGAGGCTAGCATTTATAATTATGAATATATTGTTTCACGGTGGCTCGTTTCGGCTCGGACCGATCAGGTAGGTCGGGTCACTCGGGTTTTTGAACAGCCCTACCTCCCACCCCCTCCACCTCAGCATGAGAGGTTGGAGCCCGTCCCTATTTTTGTTCACCCCTTATCCATCCCCTCTCCCTCCCTATGAAAGTTTGAAGATGCTCTTATATGTGCATTCATATATGCCTCTCCAAGCACTGAAGCACATTCACATAGTAGTACAATAGATAGGTTGTGAAGGTAAACAAAGCAAATTTAGTAAGGTAAGTTGTGCTTCTTAGCTTCTGGTACGCTACATAGCTGCCTATACATATAGATTTGGGGTAAAGAAAACTCTAAATTATGATATGATTATAATGATCTATTAGGTATTAGCTGAAAATCTCAATAATCAACTGATAATAATAGGAATCATAATATTGTTGAACTGAAAGTCATAATAATAGGTTTGTGCCGGAGTTGAATTTGTAGAGTATAAGTTTGATAATTTGGACAAATTAAAAGGTTTTATAAAATCAACTATTTCAAAACACTTCCTTTAAAAAAAAACTATTTCAAAACACTCCGCTTATAAATAAACGACGCCATGCCCATGTCAAAGACGTATAAAAAAACACTCCATTTTGGAAATGTTAGCAGCAAAAGGTCGCTATTAAGCAATTGACTTAACATTAATATAAGTTGTCACCAATAAATGTAGCTAAAAGCCTAAAACGATAATTTTTCAATTAAATATGTGATGTTAAACATGCACAGAGTATAATATTAAACACTCCGCTCTCATGCACCACTCAAACTCAATCAATGACATTTGTCGTTTTCGCGCTCTCACTCCGATCATGCTCGAAGTGACTTAGGTCATAACCCCTACTACAAAAACGTTCTAGATATGTTCCTGATTACAGGTAAACCGTAAACTCACTACAGCTCACTACAATATTAAATTCTCCGTGAGCTGTTTATGTTTATTTACGATGCTGCTTGCTCGTTAAATTTCCCTGACAAGACCGATAAAAACATACAAATCATACATCAAACGAACATGGCTTTCGTACATGGCCAGCGATTAAAAAGGAAAATGTCAATTCTTTCGGCTTCAACGAACAACCTCAACATTCGAAAAATCAAGCCCTGCCTTTTCGACACCGTAAGAGGTTTTCTGTTGGCTAAATTATGTCCCTTTTTTATGGTAACTCGAGCACATGGAACCAGTCATCACTTAAAAGCCCAGAGACTTCTCTAGTCCAAGAAAATGGCAGAGAAAACCGAATAAGAAACAATATCTTCGTCGCCCAAATAATGCAAAAATGAACAACATTGCCTAACTTCCTTTCTATTTGTGGCAATTGTTGCTGGCAGGTGTTCGTCAATCCCTACCCAAAAATGCCGAGTTGTCAGAGAAAACTGTGATTCCCGGGCCACAAGTAGTGGATCATCGTACACCTGTATACATATAAATATATTCTCATGAAAGTTTTATAAAATGTCGGAAACTACGCATTGAATTATTAAAGTAGGAGATATCGAAAACCTATGGAGTATGACGATCAAAGTGATGTAATCTTGACAAGAACATTTTGTACACTAATACAACCAATCCCGACACTTAACAATGTATACACTCCAATCGATGTACAGCTACGTATATAAAATAAGATGAAAAAATACCGTCGCGTCGCGTGCATCGTCGAGTTCTCCCGAAGCCGACTTTTGGTTGGGTATACGCTCTCTAGAATTTTCCAGTGTTTTCTTTTGTTCTTGTGGTTGTGGTGTTTCTTGAGCTGTATTCTCAACAACATAGACAAGCCAGCAATGGAATTGGGTATTCTTTACAGTAAAAATGGAATCTTGCCAAGAATAGAAAGACTGTAGAGATGTAAAGTTTTTATAGAAAACGAAAGAAGACGAATGACTTGCTAAATCAGGTTATGTACATGAAAATCCTAGTTGTGTACTATCATAGTTGTCTACACGCCTAAGTAGATCTAGTGGTCGAAATTTCAAGCTAATAGTCTGGAGCCGAGACATGAATTACAAAGTACTGTGATATAATCATATGCTTTTGTAAATAATTTAAAAAAGAAAATGTCGTTGTAAATAAAAGTTTTACTTTTAGCATGAGCACTATTAAAATTTTGGATAAAAATAGGGGTACTAGTGTTATCTTCCCAAAATAGGGTGGGACACGTGTCTACTGTGCTGCAATCTAGCTCAACTCCTGAGCTCAGACAATTGAGGATTCAGAAGACATGAAAAAATATTGTGGGCTGAACTGTAAACAATAGAAAAATGATAAAATTTTAATAATAAAAAGAAATTGAGTGAGGGTTGTAGTGCTTACTGCTTAGGGTGAATTATGCCGGGCATCGATCGAGTGAGGGTCGTGGTCCACACGTGTCTCCATACAGCTCCGCCACACATGTACGCGATAGTGCGGTAACAATATTATTGGGATTGAAAGTATGTTAGATCCTAACATAGTGGAAAATAAGAAGACTCGTCAATTCTCTCACTTGTTTTCCTTAATTATGAATATGTAACAAACTCATATAAGGCCTACGAGGTTCCCCGAATTTCAGTATAGGAGATCTGCGTCTGTAATCATAACCCGAGGAAGTTGAAATGCTTGTGGACTACAGATGTGCTGCGTGTTCTACTAAGAAGACGTCCAACAAAGGACTTTTCGCGCATACAATCAGGATATCGTTCGAGACAACTTCCATGAATCCTGGCCGACCTTGCATAAAAATAAGTTGAAAAGGCAATCTCCAATTTAAGATCTAGAGCGAGTGATAGATTTGCTGATTGAATCTGACTTAATCGACTTGTTACTATCATGTAATTTTCTAAAGACGAAAAAACTTTTCGTGATAGTTACCAAATACGTGAAAAAATCAGCTTTTTTCCGGCTTATCCAATCAGAAAAAAGTTTTGGATAAGTTGAAGAATCTTACTAATTTTAGTGAATGATACCAAACATAAGATACACATTCGAGTTCAACTTTGCGACACACCCACAAACTAGAGATTTTCTTCATGGTGGTCCATGACCCAAAAAATGTTCTTTTTGCTGGTGAAGGAGCAAACAATTGAATAAGATAACCCTAACGTGTCAAGAAGTGGGAGATCGGTCCCAAACAATTGAATAAAATCATAACCCTAACTTTTGGTTGGACATGGGAACGAAATAGATTGTAGTTGCCATGTGTTGTTCTATAATTGATCCATTCATTTCCATGTCATCCTCCCTACACAATTATGGACCCTGACGCCATTATATGCATCACTCACATGTCTGGCACAAGGAGGGTTCCCGGTAGGCCCGGCAATCCGGTCGGGTCAAACCGTGTCGGGTCAGATACTAGTCAGCTTGTTTATTTCCTATCATTTTCAGGTTATGCATTATGACCCGTTGTAAGTTTGTGCCGAACCAAACCCGCTAGTTTCGTATCGTGTCATCATAGTTTCGTATCGGGTCGGATATTATAGAATTATGACTATGTTTTTCGAAGAAAATGAACATTGAAAAGATGATCATTGTTTCGCTAGGCTAGTTGAAACAGGTCTTCTCGTTGTGCCGATGAACCCTAACCCGCCCGTTTATTCTCCTGTCACTTTCGAGTTGACTAGTTTTTTAGTTGACTCGTTTTTGACATGTTGCGGCCGGTGTCAACCCAAACCCGCTAATACTGTGTCGGGCCGGGTCATATATTGTTATGGCTAATTCCCTAAGCGAAATGTTCATGATCCGGTGGTGTCGGTATTGTGATCTCGAGCATCTTGGGCTTCACTGTACATGGCACCTTCAAGTTACTTTCTTATTAGACTGGTACAAATCTCATTACTTTAGTTTCACAGCCCAAAAACGTATTAGTCAAGGATGCTTCCATTATAGCAATATGGTAAAACTACCCGCACCCAACACAACTCAAGTATATCTAAGGTAAAACTACTCGAAAACGAAATTTATCCTTGAAGGAATCAATAATCTAAGTAATCCTCCAGTATAAGATAAGGGGAAAAACATGAGTCAGGAAGTCAACTTCTCCATCCCTATATCAATGAATCATCGAAGCCAATTTCAGATGAACTTAAAGCAACTTGACTTGCTAAAGCTGGGCACTGGAGCAGCAAATACTTCAGTTCAGCTCAGGCATCATGACTGAAAGTTAACTGACTGTTCCTGAAATAACCTGCAAATTTCAAGCACATTTTATTATTCAGTGATATGACTGCGCTTAGGTCAAGAGCATACAACAAGATCAATTATACATTACAGGACTTTATGAAGACTTGTCACAGACTTGAGTATCATCCAAAGAAGCAAGAAACATTTACCAACACTTTACACTCAAAACCCATGAAATACATGTTTCCTGATCAAAACAGGTGTACAATTTCCCTACAAAGATTCATAGTGTTAACAGAATAACACGCTCTCTACAATTGCACTAACAACGAGTAGGACAAGTCGGAGATGTAAAACGTTTAATGCGTTCAAAAGACACACAACCCATGGAGTGATAGTTTTGCCCCCTAAAGATGAAGAGCCATATAGAAGAACTTCAAGATAAAGGCCACTACAAGTGCAGGCAAGGGCCCTAGCATGGCCTCACCATATGCCATTCCCACAATAGACCAACATAGAGGACGGTGAACTTGCCTTGGATATTAATGGTTTGGCATTTTCTTCCCATGATGTTGCCCACCTGTTGGAAGAGCCCATGGCCACGGTGCTATCACTCAGAGATTTCAAGACATGACATTCATTTGGAAAGCCCTTGAAAAGCATCTGCAATGGAAGCGAATTCAAACTTAAATTGCAACCATAAGAATATTCTATTTTGATAAATAAAAGCAATAACTTATAAACATGACAAAGAGGTACTAAATGGAATTTATGGTAGCCAAGGTACTAGTTTCTGCTACATGAAACTATGAAAGCGTATTTGGATGAAGCATTTTTAAATATATTAGTATGTTAACATCCTAGGATTTTAAATGTCAGGCTTGGATATTAATTCAAAAGGGTGGATCTTATTGGGCGTGAATAGAATTCGGACTTCAGCCTATGAAGAAAGTAATATTATGGGAATAAATTTGCAAAATAGTCCATACATCTTGTAGTACATGACTATGCATAGACATACATAAAGCCCTAGATCCACTCTCCAGTAGAGAGATAGGTTTTAGATGCGCAGTTGAGAAGCTACACAACTGAAGATGATTGCGATGTGTCGTTCAAAAGTGGATCAGTGCACAAATGGACTATAAAACTATTCATTTCATTTTTGTTGTTTCCTTTCTTCTATATATTATTCTTATGTTTGTACACTTCAATGTGTCTTGGTACGGTGGTTGGAGCAGCAGAGGGGTGGTGTAGTGGTGATTGGTCATCTATTCAAGTGACTTTGGTAGTGGTGTGGCTAGGGCGATCATGAAATGGATACTTCATAGGTGGCTGCCGTGGCACATGTGGTGTCAAAGTCGAATAATGGAGATTGGAAGGTAGTTGGAGCGGTAAAGTTCTAGCTGAAATACTCGAGTTCAGATAAAATCGTAGCATAATTTTTTTCAATATGTGTAGCTGCAGATGACATAATAAAACTGAGGGAAGTTTGGTATTAGCTTTTGTTTTCATAAATTTAAGCACAGTTCGACTAAAAATCCAGATTGAGCTAAAGGTTGTATTTCGTGTGAGACTGTTTCTGAACATTTACTTCCAGGAATCAAAAGTCCATGGTGTAAAAAGAGGATGAAAAAAGAGGTAGAGAGTATGTTTTTGGACTTTTAGTCCACCTACTACATTGAAGAGACTGGGATGCCTTATACAGTTCCTAGTTTTTAAGTTCATAAAGGGCATACATGTTATTAGCAATAAACATCAATTCTATCACATCACAAACTTTTGCGCTGTACCAACTTTTCTACCCACAAACTCAATTTTCGGCCACAAACGTTTTTGGCTAACTAATAGCTCATGAACTCCAAAGTCATATCAAACTCGTCCTGAGCAGATCGAGATGGAGTTTGGAGTTGTCACACTTCAGCCCTTCCAGTGCCTCTCCCTCCTGCAAGTATAATAAAGAGTGTCCAAACTCAATCTCGTGCTCTAACCCAAGCTTGGACCCTCCTGGTGTAACAATTATCAGCACAACTACTACTAAGTCAGGTACTACATAAACTACTGAGACTACCTGCTAAGGTTGGGAGCTCCAGTAACAACACACTTTGTTTGAGTGCCAATGAGGCAATCATGTAATGTGAAATGAACCTGCCACCTTCGATTCAGCTCTTATGGTCGGTTCCCTTTGATTCAGGGAATGTGTGGTGGATGATCAGGGTCAGGTTACGCAGTGTCGTCTGAGATCTAGACCGAGAAGGTCCACAAATTAATTTCGATTTCTATGTCCAATGTTCAGTTTGCCCTCTAATTCCTATGTATAGTTCCATCTTCCTAGGGGAGTGTAGCCCTCTGAAATGGTGGCACACATTAAGTAGCTTCTCGCTTGTATGAGCCCTCAATTTTAGTTATTCTTGATCCAATGAACCATGTGTATTATATACATGTGTTTGCTATGAGTATTGGTATGCTTTTCTTTCTTCAAACACGCAATCTCACATTAGGGTATTTTGGACAGCTGCTGTGGCTCTGACTTTCGTTAGCTCATCGGTAGTCCCTGAAGGAAGCGTCATCAGTAGTCCAAGAATATGTGTTTGCGAGATGGGTCTGAGTCATCTCATAATTTAAGTTTTGGTACAGCTACGGTTAAGTATTTTCAGGACTTGTTCTCTGCACAGCATGTTCTGGACAACGGTGGTTTCTTGGATCCCATCTCTCAGTCTAATTACAAATCAAAGAAGTACAATGTTTTCTGCAGTTGCAACTTAAAATGAGGCACGTCGGGTCATTTTCTCCTTGAGTAAGGATAGTGCTCCAAAACCCTGATGGCTTTACTCGGCATTATTAGTGCACATGTTGGGATATTATTGCTTTTGTTCTTGTGGCTGCAGTTCACAGTTTCTTTTTGGGAGCTTATATGCCAAAGCCATTCACTTCGGTTAATCTGGTATTAGTCCCAAAGGTTGTTCCACCTCGGTCGTTCTTTGATCTACGCCCTGTTAGCCATTCACTTCTCATTTAAAATTGTGACTCGCATCTCTGATGGACTGAAAGATGTCATTCTCATCATCTCTCCACAACATGCAGAATTTTTCTTGGGCAGATCCGTGCACGAGAAGTAGCTCTTGCTCATGAGATCATTTCAGATGTTAGACGCAAAGTCAGAGGCAATAATGTGGTGATTAAGCGATAGCCAGAACACGTAAGATCATTTCCCGGGCATCCATTTGAGGAAGCGGGTCAGTTTCCTCCTCTGATTGGTGGTGGTGGACCCAACTATTTGACTTCATAACAAGCTGGGTTATGATGCCCTACCACTATGGTAGGTTTCCTAAAGAGGAGTTTTGAAAACGACACTTACTTTGGTGTCACTAAACTGGGTTATGAGTTTCTGAAACCTCAAGTTCTAATGATCTGGAATTTAAAATCTCCACACTATTTACACAAACAATGTAGCTAGATATGATGGGCCTTACAATCTTAACTTTACTAAAACCCAATGTTTTAATCTCTCATCCTAACACACCACGACAGAATCATACCAGTAAATTCTATACTCGCCATAGTTGTCAAATCGGGATTCAGATAGTGAATCGAAATTGACCTTCACTGAATCGTAAATTGAATCGTAAAGATTCAGCTTGTAATATTTGTATGTAGATATAATAAAGTATTTCATAAAACTATAACATTATTGAACAAAATTTTCATATGTTACTAAAGAAATCTCAAATTATTGGAACTTCGCATGCATAACTAGTAGTGATTCGGAGTTTCACACATCTAAAAGATAAATAATAATCTAGATATAGATAGGCATGTGGAGGAAGGAACTACAAGATGCCAAGGAGATTGAAAATAAGAAAAAACTACTAGCCTTGGACTTGAGAAAAATTCACTAGTAAATTAAAACAAATGCATGTTGCAAAACAGACATAAATGTAGGAAGTAATATAGGAAGTAATATTTCTTTGACTGATGCTACAACTCATTTAGACCTAAAGATGAATCGAAGGTGAATCGTAAAATCGATATGAATCGCAACTGAATCGTAAGATTCGGGACTCTTGAATCGGGATTCAAATAATTTTTTGAACACTAAAGATTCACTAAGGGATTCGCATCGTTTCATGGGTGAATCGAATCGAATCGTAGGATACAAATCGTGAATCGTAAGATTTTGACAACTATGATACTCGCGTACATTTAGGAGTGCAATTGCAGCTTGTCACATAAACCCAGCAGTAGATGTCTTGGGTACTCTTGGGAAACCCAGCATCCTCCTTGCCCTTTTGGGATATGCATAACAGTGGTTGCCAAATTGAAAAGAAGGAGACATTAAAGAGTACCGATTGCAAGTTGTTTATAAATTAAGCATCGGAAAGATTTTTTAGCAAGAACATTGTATTCTATGCATCATTTCTTGGATGTCCTTTAAAGATATTATATTATTCTTAGACTATTTAGTTTCTTAGTATAGATTATATCATTCTGATTTGTTTCCTAGTTTAGAAGGTTAGCTTATTCTCCAAATTAGTTTGCCTATTTATAGGCTCAATGTAATCGCTTATGATACACCTCAGTAACATTATTATTCTCATATTATAGAGCAAAATGCTCTTGGTGACCTAACATAGTTTTCGCCTCTATAGCAGGCGGCGCCACTACTCGTCGCCGGTCGGACCACGCTCGTGCTGCTGTTCTACCGGAGCATCGCTCCCTACCTCACCCTTTTATTTTTTCTTCACAAAAAAAATGCCGTAGCTATGCTGTTCATTCGTATCTTCATATCAAAAACTCAAGTAAACTTTGTCGCGGCTCTCGTTCTTCGTCCCTGCCCAAATCATCCACTGTTGATATGGTTTAAAGGCGCCAAAGCAGAGTCCTCAACCAATTTTCCCCTGTCCACCGGTCAGCAGGCCCCACGTCGTTGGAACTTCTGTTTGCTCGGTGTCGAATCGTCTTCCCCGCCACCATTGCAATCTGTACGTCACCGCCCCTGCCTCTCCAGAAGATACAACCATGACACGGCTGCGTTCATCCTCAACCCTAGCCACCCATGTTCGTCGTCCACCGTAGCTGACTTATGTCAGACGCAAGTAGGATTTGCTACCACCGCGCGATTAGCTTCATGTCACTTCCGATCGTCCCTGCCTTCTGTTTCGTCCAGCCTTTCCATGGAGAAATATGGGTTCAGTGTTTTGTTACTATATTATGGGATAATTACCTATGGGTCCCCCAAATTCTGGTCAATAACAATCAGTCCATCCTTAATATTAATTGTTCCTGACTGGGTCTTGCATTTTCTTAAGAATTGCACCTGAGCCCCACCAGATTTCTCTTTCGACCCGATATATCGTTAAACTGTCATGATTGTTGAGAAGTCCCACATTGGACAACCAAGAAGAAGAAATATAATTAAAAAGTATGCTGGGCTACTCCCCTCATTGGCAATTGGTTTTGAGGTGGACCCCATGGATTCTAACATGGTATCTGAGTGGGTTACCGATCCAATCTCAAAAACCCTAAACAGCTGCCATCCAAGAGGATCGACCGCGTCGTTCCCTCGACTGTAGGCCAGACACAAAAAAAGTTACAAAAAGATCCACGTGTAGGCCAAAGAACACCACACGTGAGCGGGCGTGTTGAGAAGTCTCACATTGGACAACCAAGAAGAAGAAATATAATTTATAACTATCTTGGGCTACTCCCCTCATTGCCAATTGGTTTTGAGGTGGAACCCCATGGATTTTTAACAATGATTCGACCCAACATGTCGTAAAACTGTTTTCTTCACAATCTGTCACAAAATTATTAATTTTCTTCTTCTCGGCACAATCTGTCGTAAAACTATTTTTTCCCTTCTTCTCAACACAATCTGTCGTAAAACTATTACTTTTTCTTCTTCTCGACATAATCTGTCATAAAACTATATTCTTCTCGGCACAATCTGTCGTAAAACTTTTGTTTTTCTTTTTCTTCTCGACACAACATGTCGTAAAATTACTGCTCTTCTCAAACGCCGCCAAACACGGCTCTTTTTCTTTTCTTCTCAGCCGTCGGAAAATCTGGCCCTATCACCCTCAGATTTTGGCCTCCTCAACCACTTTGGTTTTCTTCGCCCCAGCCTTCGCAAGACTTGGCCTTTGCAACCACTTTCGCCTTCTCTGCTGTTGCTCTGGTGTCTTGATATCAAACTCAATATGGGCACCTTGAGTTTGAGGGGGATGTTAAAGATATTATATTATTCTAAGAATATTTAGTTTCTTAGTATAGGTTATATGATTCTGATTTGTTTCCTAGTTTAGAGGGATAGCCGGATAGCTTATTCTCCAAGTTTAGTTTGCTTATTTATAGGCTCGATGTAATCGTTTATGATACGCCTCAATAATATTATTTTTCTCATATTTATCATGTCTATCCATGCCCATTCCTCCACCACTGAAGCTATCTTTAGACAACCAAAGTCAGTGCTAGATGAATGAGGTCTACTCTCAGTCACCTAAAATGTCCAACTTTCCCGCTCCGAAAATTCTGTAGCCCGAATTATAGAAGAAATTGGGCTAACTAGCTATTTTATGAGAATATAGGGGCTAGTAACCTAATGTTCTAAAATTTATGCCAGTTGAAATCAGCCCACTACCAGGCCCGACTAAAGCAAGGCCCAACATTAAACTTGGACTGAAGCTAGCCTCAACTAATGTGAAGCAGCCCTATAAGAGAAACATTGGGCTCACCCACTAAGCATATATAAAGATGCATTTAGAAGAAATGTTCTCCATCAGCGATGTGGTTAACTTGTAAACAATACTAGCTAGTACTTATTTGTAAGCAATGAAGCTAGTCTACCATGTGCAGAGAACGATGTGGGACACTTGAATTCCCATTTTCAACTCCGTGCGATCATCGTCTTCCCACTAAGTGAGAAACTTCCTTCATATGAGCACTTGTACATATAAACAGACCATTCTCGACACCCTCATTCTTGATGCTCATATATATTGGTTCACTTTGAGACTACCACTGAAATAAAGGGGGAAATGTAAGGTTATCCAAAAGTATAGGGGGCCGCGTGACCACCCTGGACTTAGTGCAGCTACATGCCTGCCTGGGATCACATAATTTCTTTCCTAGAGAAGAGTCCGTAAGATCAAATATTGAGCTTCCATATTGTTTTTCATTTGTCAATATCCCTCTCTTCCCCCCCCCCCCCCCCCCCCCCCTCCCCCTCTTTTAACCCATATACAGACAGTACTAACATGCATATAAGCAGTCCAAAAATCCCCAATGAAGAGATAGATGTAGAAGAGACCAAGACACTTGAAAGCAAACGAAGTCTATTTAGAATCCAGAAAACCTTACCAATAGTTCATCTGCTAGCTCCGACGGGGATGAGAAAAGCAGGCCATTCTCGTGGACTTTTACAAGTTCCTCTATGCTTCAAAGAAATCAAGGAAATGTGGATAAAATGTTTCATATAGAACACTTGAAAAGAATAAAGGGAAAAAATGAGTGTAATATTGTTTTACCAAGAGTAAGAAACAGCACAAACCGGCAGTCCACAGCCAAACATATCAACAACCTAGAAAGAGGCAGTTTATGATAAGTTGGTTAGACTACTGTACATTTTATTCAAGTACTCCAACACAAAGAAAAACAATAATACTAATACTTCAGCACAAGAAATACAACTGTGGCTTACCTTCATTGGAAGATCCAACCCAGATGAAGAGGTATGCAGACAAACACCTAGATCTGCAGAACCTGCAGTTTAGCACTGACAAAGTTACGACATAAGAACAAAATGCAAGTAGTGCCGACTAAAAAATGGAAAGAAGACTGAAGTTTGAGAAGATGTTACTTATCGCATACCAAGAAGTAAAGGATAATCCTCCGCTGATAGCCACATTGTGCGAAAAGCCACGCGCCTGAGGTGTAGGTTTCTTATCTTCTCTTCATATTTCTCCTTTTCAGGCCCTTTACCTTCACGTTAATCAAACTTTTACATCAAAATTAACTACATGGTATCCTCCTCTAGAGCAGGTGGATAGAGGGATATGTTAAGAGCTTTTTCCTCCTACAATTCAGTAAAGAGATTTTATCCTATTCTCCTAACGTATTAGTCTGCATGAATGATGGAATAAATGGAGATTCCTTGGATTTGACAAACAAACTTCCACTGCCCAAGTCACTAGGCAAGCATCAGTTTCATGGTGTTCTTATTTCAATGCACAGCAATTGTATATTGTAGAACTGCAATGAAAAAAAAAAAAAAAAAAAAAATACCTGTAATAATAAACAACAATCTTGGATACAAGAATTGCTTTCCATTGCCAATTTCGTCCCAAATAACTTTGTCCTCCTTTGAGTCATCTTCGTCTAACAAAGCAGCAACTCGTCGATCATACATAACTGCAGCTTCCAAAAGAATACCGAAGTCCTCATCCGAAGTCCTAACAAAGCATTGCGACCATAGTTGTCAAATTCAGCTTCTGATAGTGAATCGAAACTTACCTTCACTGAATTGTGAATCGAATCGTGAATCGTAAAGATACGCTTGCACTTTTTAAAAGTCGGTAGAATGACATATTTCGTAAAACTATTACATGCTAGAGCGATGTATTCATATATTTTTATAATAATATAACAATTTAAAAAAAAACCCCAAACTTTTAGAAACTCACATCCCTTAACTAGTGATCAGAAATTTTACACATCTAAATATCAGAATAATAAAAATATAGAAAGGCAGGTCGAGCAAGGAACTAGATGCCAAGGAGATGTAAAATAATAGGAAACTATTAGCCTTAGACTTGAGAAAACTGTAGTCATTTTAAAACTAACATATGTGGCAAAACATACAGAAATATAGGAAGTATTATTCCCTAGACTTCAGCTCTAACTCAATTAGACCTTTAGCTGAATCGATGGTGAATCGTATGAAATAGATTGAATAGCAACTGAATCGTAAGATTCCGCCTCGTGAATTGGGATTCAAATAAATTTTTGATCATTTAAGATTCACTGAGGGGTCCGCATCGTCTCAGGGGTGAATCGAATCGTACGATACAAATCGTCAATCGTAAGATTCTGATAACTATGATTGTGACTGAATGAATAATTACTCTGCATGTACTAAATCCAGCCACAGACAATACATAATGTAATGATCGCTAACGCATCGGAGTCTGAATAAACAGCAAACAACGAGGGAATATGGATCGCCTTCCCAATGAATTAATAAATCTACTTATTCCTAACTGAAATACCATAGAGAGTATGATGGAACACCAGATCCGACAAAATGTTTCTCCTTTTGCCTGACAGATAATGCAACTGACAAATATGCCACGAAGAGATCATTAGAGCATCACAGCTTAGACGCACAGACATTTAGACTACGTTTGGAACTTGGATTTTATCTAGGAAGGGACAACGGAAAGTTAAGAAAGGAAAACGAAAGAAAAAACATGTTTCCAATCTTTGCATGGAATTAGAAAAAAAGCAGGAAGGAATTGATCGCTTTCCAAACAAATTGTATCAATACTGAATGCCCCTATAATCAAGATCATTGGCAATAAAACCCCGGTTACATGAAAATGAATCAAAGACAAATGACACTAAATCACCCTGCAGTTTCCTTTTGTAACACTAAGCCCCTTACACTATCAATTTATCCTCATAACCCCCTGAACTTCACATAATTGGTACAATCGCCATACTCTGTCCATCCTGACCCACCACCGCCGGATCTCTCTTTCTCTCTGTCTAAATACATAAAGGCTCAAAGCCCCTCCTTTTCTAACTCAATCAATCTCTTCAGTTCCATCATAAAAGCCAATGATTTTCATTTCCTTCAACTGCAACAACCCTTAAGAGTGCCCATCGGTGTTGCACTTACTCATACTCTGCTGCTGCTACTGCTATTAGAGGGCTTAAAGATAATTTGCTTTTATGGAATTTCTTATGTTTCGGAGATTGAATTGGTTGATACCCATATCTTGGTGAGGCATTTCCAAGGGCATCAATGGGAGATCAGATCCTTTCCTAACTAAAAAAATTCTTTCAGCTTCAAAAAGATAACAAAGAAAAAAAAAAAAACCTTCAACATATACATACTGAGCTCAGCATTCCCCCATTGACCATGTGATTCTGTCATTTCTAATTTTCTATCTGCAGGTTTTGGCAATAGAAGAGCTCTTCAAGCAGCGAGTTATATATGTAAAGTTTATGACACAATGGGTGAACCAATTTTGAACCTGAAGGTAGTTATTGGAGGACATCAACTTGAACAAGGTGCCTCCTGCCCCGAGGATGGCACAGTCATAAATATTGATCAGGTTCCTATTCTTTTACGCTCAGTTTGGATTCACAAGGAATTTGAGCATGGATTTGGATTTGATTGGCTCTAGGATGAAGCCATTTTTCACTACAAAACTAAGGTCATAATTTGATTTGAGAGTTTTAGCCCCAACAAATCCTAAACGCATGTCATTTCAAATCTTATTGATCGTTCACTACCGATACCCCCAAACGAAGTTCAATTATGTATATACAATCCTTGCTTTCAAATCCAAATCCTCCATCCAAACGCCACCTTAGGGGATTTGTTTCCTCTGTGTGTGTGGCGGTGTCTGAGATATGTTGGACATCGTAACTTTTATACTCCTCAAAGAAGATATTTCAGAACAAGATTACAGATACTGAGAGGGATCACTATAGAAACTGGTAACAAACCTAAAAAGGAAACAACTGTAGTTGAACTGTAGTACTACCAACCTTCTAAATGTTCACTTTGGACATTTGACTGCCACTCTCAAATATTCTAAGTTTAGTTGATTAGCATCTTATATGTACGCCCTTAATGCTTACTGCCTATCAATTCGCAAAGGTATCTCTTCTAAAAGACACTTTCACGGTTTCACCCCCTCAAGTTTGAAGCAAAGACACTTACATCCCTTACAGTTATGAGAAAAGACGCTTTCGCCACTTTAGTGTGCCAAATGTCAGGACACTTACACCCCTAATCGTAAAGCCGTTAGTCTGGGGGTGGAGGTTCGCCACTGAGTACTCTTTGGGACATATTTGCCCTCTTAGATTATGGAATGACATAGTTAGTGGTGTAAGTGTGAAGTTTGGCACACTCAAGGTGGGAAAGTGTCATTTCCCAAATGGAAGGTGAAAATGTCTTTGTGCCAAACCTGAGGGGATGAAAGTGTCTTTTACACCCCCCCCCCCCCCCCCCCAACCCCTCTATTGATGGAAGTGACGTGCAAGGTACATTACAAAGGCTGTAACAGCTAATAAATTTTTACCCTTTCCTTTCAGAAGAATCTCTATGTTTCCAACATACACTCTATAGATAGTTTTCTAGTAGGGATGCATACAACAATCAATTTGCAAAAGGAAATTGTCATGTGATGTAAATGTGGATGACCTTGCAACTAGTAGCAGTTCTACAAGACGATAAAGCTTTTCTTTGATACTTAGAAATGGCTGTTTCACCAATTTTTTTGTAATGACTCCAACTCTACTTACTCTAGGTCACCCCACAGACAAGATGATAAGATACTGAGGAAATGTGAAGGATATAAACTAAAATGGACGATAGCATAGATCTTATGTGACACATCGTTTCAAACAATGGAATCAAGTGAGTTAACAAGCACTTTTCGCTTATACAAGACCAAAATAACTCACCAGCTTGTGCTGCTAACGATAACTGCTGGTCTATGTTGCTTCAAAACAATGTTGTTGTCTACTTGGGTGGTAAGTAGAGTTCCATTCACATCATGCCCCCCATCCCCTGTCATTACTGCCAGACAAGAACAAAATTATTTATACTACTGATTATGAACCCAAGTCAACATTTCGAACAATAACAGAGGTAGCTTTCATTATGCACAGTACCATGACTGATGCAGTCTCGATTTCCATGAGGCTGAGTGAGATTGTTATGTATCCTACAAAACAACTTTAATTTACATTTCAATGCAAAGTACATTGAACTTTTCCAGACTGGTGAGAACATTGTAATAAAAACTCAGATCACCTGATGCTTCTCCTCAAGTGAAGAAGGTCGGAAAAACTCTGGAGGTTGATCATAGAGAACTGTGGCCCTAGAGATTTAATCCACAAAAACAAAGAATGTATTATTAAGTTACTTAATGGAAAAGAAACAAGTAGAAAGTAGATTACGAACTCTGAGACTACCTAATTCCCCAGTTTTGTGCCAACTCATGTTGCATTGCCTTCGTTACACATAAAGAACCATCAGCCATCTTCCCATAATGCTTCTCAAACCTATGTGTACGCCATAAACTTCAGGTACAAAGGGAGAGAAATGAACTTTAAAATCTAAAGAGTACGTTCAGAAGGCAACCAAGCTTACCACTGGTATATCACCACAAAGATACTACTTCTTCCAAGAGACAATGCAAGTAATGTATATCCAAAATTGTGCCAATCAACAATAAACTTTGAACGTCTCAGCCAGCTTGCCCATTTTACTGCAACTAATGTTGGAATAGATGGTGGATTCTACAGGAACGAAAACATGAGATTGCTTAAAACAAGATGTTAATCCGGCAGGAACAGCACAGCAACTCAATTATAGTTAATTGTCATGGTTACACATCCTACTCGGTAAGAGATTGAAACTGGACAGCATTAAATCTTTGGTTCTAATAACTTCAATGGAAGGAATAGAGTTAAGCAAAGATATTAAGGGATTATGATTATCGGATAATTGGGAAATCTTTGTAAGAATTAACAGGGCATGTCTATGATTTCTTAAATGCCGTCTCTTCATTTTGAATATAAGGAATAATTATCAACCCATCTCTTAAGAATAGTTTGCCAACTTGTCTATTATGATAGAAGAAAAACATGCAACCTTACTAAAACAATTTGACTTCAAAAATGGTAACCAGTGACGACAGTTTCAACTTTGTAAATCTTACAAACTCACCTGCACAATAAAAACATCTGGAGCGGGTATCTTAACAAAAAGAAACCAGAGAAGCATGATAAACTGGACTAGAGGCTTAAGCAAAAGCATCAGCGGACGAAATATCTTCGGTAGATTATGCAGGAATGTTGGCCACTGAGTCTGCACAACAGAGTCGAAGCAAAAAGATTATAAGATGAATTTTCAGACATTATGCAAGGATAATTAAATTTGAGGAGACTCACAGATGTACCATTCTATGGATGTGAATATGTTGGTTCTCTAACAAAGCCATGTGGGGATCAGAGCCTGTCCAGATAACAAAGTCAAAGATTAAATTAGCATGCACAGACTATCCTCTGATATTTTAAAAAATTAAAAACAATCATTCATGTATATCCTATGTGCATCATACGATGTACTAGCATCATTAAACAACCAAATATGTAGTGCATGCTATGTTCAAGAATCTGGAATTCATTGGTTTAAAATCGGAACATCACAAGGCTGTTTTTTAAAGAATGTATACGGGGTCTTGAACGCAACAATCTAATTAGAAACATAAGGCTGGTCGGGCCTAAAAATGTATGTAAAAAACGTACACAAATACAGAAAAAAGACAACTGGAGGTTTGTACAAACAGAAAATGGTGTTATACCATACATATGATCCAAATCGTCAATCCATTTCAGCGATTTCTTAGCTTTATGTAATGTGTACACTTTACCATACTCAAACTAGGAACCATTTTAGCAGTGCATTGTATTCACTACTAATATGCCAAGTGCCATGTGGACTCGTAACACTTGAATATGTTGAATCCAAGTTGTCCATGCTAACACATCTATAATTCATGTTAGCATTATTTCGTAGTTATATGTCCCAATCTGCATATGAACGTTGATATTTGTCCTCATGCGACACCAAAAATCACAAAAACAGGATAGCAAAACGATTTCATCAAGAAAACCCAAGGATTTCACATAATTCAGACTTCAAATTTACAAAGAATTTATGTCACATAATCCCGTAATATGGCATACCTCCATATGCAACAATATCAACCTCCAAAAAGGCCTGCAAGAGAAATTAAGATTTGAAAGTATCAAGAATCAGAAACATACACATGTGACCACAGAATTTTAGAAAATCACTTATTATAGAGATCATTCTAAATGTCATCATTCTCCATTTGGTGTCACAACATAAACCCGTGCACTTTCACGAAGCTTTCAACGATTACTTCACTCCTTATCTCTACTATATTTCCAGTACCTCATCATGGAAACTTTACGACAAGCAATAGAATATTTTATTTCAAAGAAGATGTTACTTTTGGTACTAAACTTTCATAAATTAACATTTAAAAGTCTGGTGGCTTCTGTGCAAGCCCTGTAGACCGACTTCATAGCAAAAACCATTTTGCTCTTCTTTATCCTTCGGCTAAGACTTGATATCAACTTGTTACTAGTAGATAACCATTGTGAACCTATAGTCCACAAGCATCTTCTATGCCACACCTTCACTGCATTACAAATCTTACTTGATCATCAAACGCCAAACACTTGACATTTCGTAGTGAAGAGACCATACGGTAAGCCTTAGCATTTTAGGAGAAGTAGACAGAGGTCTCTTCGATTTTTCAAATTCAAATGGCTTATAAGAATTCAAAAAACAAGAAGAAATATAGAGCTCGAAAGCCAAAAGCTAGTTCTCAACAAGTAGCGCGGGAGCATTCGCAGGATAGATGCCTCTGCTCATCTCTGTTGCCAATACTATAACCTTCATACCCTTCAACCTTGGCAGGGCGAAGCCAGAGTATGACTAGGGGATGGCAAATGTCATCCCTGAGTTTCTAAAATTTCCCCCTAATACCCCCAAATTTTGAATATTTTTGCAGTGATATCCAGTGATTAGCTACACCAGTGCCTTGGTTGTGCCCAAACCCTTACAATAGTGCCCTTGTTACATACTAGCTCTGTTCCTTCTCTATTTCCTCGCACGACTTTCGAGAGTCACTTTGATCCTGTGAATTGGTTGCAAAAAAATGGTAATTTTTTCATGGGATTGTAGAGCAAACTATGATGCCATCACCATAAAAAATTACTATTTTGCCGAATTCTCACCTCATTTTGCTAACCAAATCACTTGTCAAGTGACCCTCAAAAGTCGTGCGAGCACGTAGAAAAGGAACGGAGGTAGTACAACTCATTCCTGGATCCTCCAGTGGCACCTGTCACATTCTCTACACTTTGAACCAACAATTCATCCACAGCATTAAACAAAACTGGCCGATTGGAAAAAATCACAGAAACCCACAAAAACAACCTGCCGATCAGCTCGATCTCAATCTCGTTTAATGATCTATAACAAAAGTAACTGACTGAAGAATCCAAGTAAAAGTGGTGATGGGTATTACCTGACGAGCAAGAGAAAGAGCATGGTATTGCATCCGGGGACTCCGGCCGATATCGCCCAGAACCACCACTGCCGCTCTTCCCCTCCGATTTGGCTCTTTGTTTCCTGAAAATCGTCATCAACCAACTACTCATTTATCTGAAATTATTTGATTTCCATTCGGGTTCATGAAGAGGACGACTACCTTCCATTGTTGATTCTCAGATCTTTCTCTTTACTTTTCCGGCAAACAGCCCAGTCGAGTTCGAAGTTACAAATGTTTCTAGTAATGGGTAAGAGTCACTTTCACGCCCTGTAGTTTGATTGAAGGACACTTTCACCCCTTCTTGTTTGGAAAAGGACACTTTCACTCCTTTAGTTGTGTGCTGAATTTCAAGAAATGTAGGGGGTTATTCAAGGTTATAATGGACTTTTTGTATGATCTGGGGCCGAATTTATCTCCACAACTATTTTTAGTGACGTACATTGTCCCAGTACTAATGCTTCTCAATAAGGGTGTAAGTTACTTGAAGCTTGGCACACTGAATGGGTGGAAATTTACAAACTGAAAAGGGAGGACGTGTCATTCAGTCAAACTAGAGGGCGTGAAAGTGTCTTTTACCAGTAAATAATTTGGTTTAAACTTAGAGCACCTCCAGGAGTAATATGTAATTCTAATGCAAATTCTACCTAAAATTGTTGTTTTGCATTTTGTAAAAGGTGTCCAACTTGAACAGTGATTTGTAAAAGCTATGTAAAATATTATTTTTTATTTATTTTTTACTCACAAAACGAGCAAATGATGAATTGTGGATGAAAGAGAAATCTAAATTGTAGGAATACGGTTATCGTCGTGTACAAAATGTAAGAAAATGGGTTGAGAAAAAATAGGAAACATGTTGAAAATATTTTGCAGAACCAATCATCCTCGCCAAACTTGGAACGGGATTAAGAATGTCTGCTTCATCCAATCATGGAGTTAGGAATGCATACTTCCTCCAAGAATGAGATTAAACTTGTGTTCTGAGCCAACAAAAGTTGATATGATCTTCTTACATTCTTGAAGCTTCTGAGTCAAAGAAGTTTTCTGTTGTTCTAAATCATCTGAATGATTCTTTAGATCAACATACTTATCAGTTAAAAGAGAGTTTTGATCAACAACTTCTTTGACTTGTGCCTTCAAAGCTTTGAACCTACTGTCCAAGGCTTTGAAGTCACTATCAATTTTCAACTTAGTTGCTTCAAGAATCTTGTTTTCAAAATCGAATCTAAATTTTCCTTGGCCTGCTGTAGATAGTGCATCTCAGGCGAGTCAACCACTGTCCACGTGGCAGCTATCCAGTAGGTTCGATGGTACTCCAGTATCACTCTGTTATTGTCCTTATATTCGCACTTATACATATGGGGGCTGCGAGACAGGGCCGCCCTCGATATTAACCGCACGGGAGTTGTAGGGTTCAAGTGGCTTGGAGGTTAGAGTAAGGCATGTAGCGCGCGAACATCGACATTCGCACGCGACCCTTGTCAATTGTCTGAGAGATCTGATGAACACATGTCCTATATACACGGATAACCGTTGGGACATGCCCTACACACACGGACGATCGTGTAACGTTCCCTACATATACTGGTAACGTGTTATGAACGAGGTAGTTATCTCGCCATCAGTTACGGTCGCATTAAACCCTCGTAACGGCACTCCTGTACCCTATATAAAGGAACGTTGGCCTTCCTTAACAGCTCTCGGATCTCTTGCTAATCATCAGACTGTCTCTCTCTCAAGCGATTGGCAAGAGCTTACTCTTCCCCTACACCCTTACTCTCACTCTATGTGCATTGTTCTTGCCCTTGTTCTTATTCTCTATTACTGGTGTACGCTTGGATCGTCCTTACAGGATCCTCTTGTACACACCTGCTCATGAACCTTCATTTTTAAAGAATCAATCTCATTCTCATAACTCTCCTCATTTAAAAACATACTTTTGAGGATTTCAGGCAAAACATCAAAAGGACAGCAAGAATATTCTTTACCATTTCTTCAATGTGCTTGTCTGAGCCTTTTTCTTCTTCATGCTCAGCCATTAAGCAAAGATTGGTCTGCTCCTCATCATAATCTGAGTATGTTGAAGAATCAGAATCACTCCATGAAACCACCATTGCTTTCTTCCTTCTGTTGTCATTTTTCTTTTTAGGAAATTGTCTGCTTTTCTTCTTTTGTGAACAATCTCTTACCAAATGATATGTATCTCCACATTCAAAGCAATTCTTTACTTTAGGTTTATATGAATGTGAAAAAGATTGACCTCTCTGCCTTACTTGGCTTGTTCCTTCATAAGTAACAGTCAACTTGTCCCAATTCTCCTTGGCACTCTTGCAGTTTGATATTCTGTCGATTTCATCAGCACTAAGAGCACAATATAATAAGTTCAAGGCTTTGTAAATCTTTGATACCTTTTCATGTTCAGTAACTGAGAGATCTTCTTCTGGTTTAATAGTCCTGACTCCATCAGAGGTAATATAATACATATAGGGACCATTGACAACAATTGACCAGAGCTCCATATCCTGGTCTATGATGAACATTTTCATCAATGCCTTCCAAAGCACAAAATTATCACTACAGAACAGTGGAGGTATGTTGGCTGCTCTTCCTTGTGAGAATCCTCAATCACCTACATTACTCATAGTCACAAGATTGTTAGATATTTAAGTAGTGACCCAAGCTCTGATACCAATTGAAAGTTTGTAATGCAAGTGTAAAACATGATATAATACTCTAGAAGGGGGTTGAATAGAGTATAGAAACTTTTGCTAAAAATTAGTCTTTTGAAACTTTAAGTTAATGTTTAAAAGAAATCTCAAAGCTTTGGAGTAGGTTTGTAAAGCTTGAGATAAAACTGTAACTGTCAGAAGCTTCGAAGCTTTGAGATAGGAAATTCTCCAAAGCTTTGGAGCTAACTGTTTTGAACTGATTTGCAACAGGAGTATAAAGCAGTAAAGTAAAGCTAAAGAACACATGACTTTTACAGAGTTCAGTCACAATTGGACCTAGTCTCTGCCTGTGGATCTGATCCCTCCATGATTTGAACACACTTCTTATTAATCACTCATATTTAGTCCTAGATCTCAAGACTAAGTGAGCTACCTTACACTTATACAGCTTGTGGTTCACAACCTATCTAGTAATAGCTACAACCCGTTGAAACAATAAGAACCTCTTATAGTTCACTTGAACAACTAAACTTCTAAGTTTGTGAGGTTGAGAAATTCAAAATGAATAATACAAGTTCAATACAGTTTGAAGAAAACATAAAAGATAAGCAATAAAGCTTGGAAGTGTTCTTCAGATTGAATGAATGATCTCCTTCTCCTGTAGTGTTGAATTCCATGATTTGTTTGAAGAGTTGTTAGGATCTCCCATGGATGAAAAAACTCTTAAAATCTCTAATGATCAGCCTCTGTGTGTGTGTTTTTTGTTTGAAATTCAAACTTCAGGTTATAATAACTTCCTGCAACTGTTTGAGAGATTTTGGGAATTGAATTCCTACAAATCATCACCCCCTGAGATGCTTCTTTCAACAGGTACGTTTGGATATCTATTAGAGTTTGTTTAGGAACGTTTGGATGACCAACAAACCTGCATATACTCAGCAACAAAGATAAACATATTCCAGAAACATTAGCTATAGAATCTGATCAGTTAGACAGATCAGTTTATGCATAAACTCTTGCTAATTTTACCTTAGATATAACTCAATATAAAAAGCCATATTTATATATCTAAAAGACAAGATAAATAACAAAATACAGAGTTAGATTAAATCATTATCCAGTCCTGAATCCATATAAGTCTTACTGCATACATAAATCAGTTAGGCACACTTAAGCAATTATGAGCATAAGTTAATCTCAAAGCTTTGGAGCTTTGATTGCCAGTTCACATGAATGAACTTGAAACTGAATCCTGCAAACTATAAAACTTATTTAATCAACACATAAACTCAATAATATTTGCAAGTGACAATATTGAATGATAAGATCATCACTCAATCTAATATCTAAGTCTGCAACACAAGAACTGTTAAGCACAATATATAGTTAGCACAAGCAATACATAATCTCAAAGCTTTGGAGATTTGAGACTTATTGTCTCTGATCTTGTGGCTTTCATCATCAAAGATATCAAAGATATAACTCCCCGTGAGTTTATATAAACATTCAATCTAAATAACTTAAACTAACAAGTACTACCTATGAATGTTTAGGTCACAACTTTATAGGGGTGTGGATACTTAAGGTCTCGTTAGAATAGTTAGGGCGGAATAATAAAGGACTCTCTACTAACGTCCGGAGAGAATTGGTATATTCCAAGAAGCACCCCTATTATTATGATTTATTGCATCGTGATCTCTCTGTCCTCATCGTACATGTTGGGGCTCGTAGGCTACGCCTCAACCAAAGAAATACTTAAATTGTGATTACTGTGGTTATCTATCTTTGTACTTTCACCCAAAACTCATTTGTTACATGTCGTGGTATATTCTTACTCAGTTTGTACTGATAAAACTATTTCCGTGTTGTCTTTTGCTATTTTAAACCCGCAGGTTATGAATAAGCTAGCTGGGGTGGAAAGCGCGCGCAAGTGAAAGTTTAGGATCGGCTAGCAAATGTTTTAGTAGTATTTCATTTTGAATCTTTAGAAAATATTTAATAATGTAAGGCAGGTTTCTCCTCTACTTTTGTAACAAATTCCTTTAGATATCGTTAAGTTGTACTAGCAGGAACCGTAGGTTCCCGGGTTTTTTCAATTGGTATCAGAGCCGACGGTTCCAACGCTAGTGCGGCTTTCGATTTCTATTAAATAAAGATTAAAAATAATTTGAAGCTTTTCAAAATTTAAAATGGACATAGGATAACCAAAACCGGAAATAAAACTAAGCAAGTCGGGGATGTGAGTTAGCATAGCCATGGTTTGAAATTGTCTAGGTGTGTTGCATGTTTATCTGAAAATCCCTAGTACATGTGATGGGATGATTTGCTATATGTCATACAACTTGTTAAATTGTTACTTTATGTTATTAATATTACATAATTTCCTTAAATTTCTTAAGTTTATTTTCGTCGAGTAATGAGTGTATGCGTTGTTTTAGAACATTTCTGAGACTTCTCTTTTCTTCTTTCATATGGAAGCCATACCCTCTTCAGCTCTACCCGCTCTTCAGCTTGAGGATTCCCCACTGCTCATGGCCTACCTAGGAACTCAAGAGGAGATGATCAACTACTTTATTAGTGTGCACGAGCGCTGCAACGATTGGAGGTTTTCGGACTTTGGAGATGCCCGCTTCCAAAACCAACTAGTAGTGAATCGCTGCATTCTCAATGGATTGCCCGATGTGCAACCATGGCTGGCAGTAATGATCTTTACGAAGCTTTGGTGAACGAGGATGAGGATGGAAACTTGGTACCCAATGATGAGCTTTGGAAGCTTGGCGGTGCTTACATGTTCCGACTCCCTGACCTATACCGCAAGTTACAAGAAGCGGCCGATATGTGTAGTTTATCATTCTATATAACAATTTCTGAAATAGTTTTAGCATTTTATTGAAATTTCTTGAGATTTGAACAAATAAGATCGTATAAATAGATATCATAAAAACATGAAGTGTGCGAGCGAACACACATGTAGCACGTACATTGCACGAACACTGCACAACACATTCCCACACAAAGTCAATGCAAAAAAAATGTGTTTTAAAAATATTTGAGGGTCTCAAAAAACTTTCTTACTTTAGGCCACCAAAATGCTAGAGATGGCCATGTATACTATAATGAGTACATTGCTCAATTTTTATTTCCCAAAATATGATGTATCATTGTGGACGAAATGGTGTGAATATATTGGTTACTTGTTTGGCACTCAAGACAAAATTACTTTTTTAATCTTCAGCTCCCTTTTCTTAAAAAGCACATGAAGTACAATATATCTAGAAAAAAAATAGTCATCATAGTATCATGTAGAAGAGAAGTAAATATTGTGTTCTCAATTTCATATCTTTTTATTTTAACCTTTTGGAACATGTTCAGCATATAGACCCGAAGGTCATTCTCTTGACGTGTCTGTATCTAATCGAGACAATGTATTCACATGGTGTAGATGGGTATGAAAAAACTAAAAACAAATGTGAATTTACATATCCGATTAAGCAATTAATTTTAATTTTAGTTGTGGTTGCCGTCGTTGCCACTACATTAACGTTCAATGTTAGGAAAATGTGCGGTTATCACGAGAGACACCCTCTAACAACCGAGTTGGTAGGACGAGAGCACGTAATGTGCGCCATTTGTTATTAGGATATATTGGAAGGGCAAGTTATCTGGACCCTCCCAGTATGCAACCACACGTACAACCAGGAATGAATACGGGCGTGGGCTGTGCCAACTTGTCCACTTTGTCGCCGAGTTTATTTATCTGTTGATCATATTGAAGATTGATCGACCGCGGCTTCAGCTTCGTGATTTTATTATTATCATTATTATGTTTATTTGTTGGGTGATGATAATTACAGCACAATAAACACTTACAACACAAGTAATTTTAAATTGGCCATAGTACCCTTAATATAACATCTATTAATCCTTACGAACATTGCTTTCGCCTTAACCTACCTATACACTTCTCTTCCCAATTGTAAATAATGAACCACCATCACTCGCACCACAGGCCACACAACTTCATCAATCTTACCATATTTAGGGTCTATGCAAAAACCATAGAAACTCTGGACCCACCACTATTTGTCTATTTGAATGACCCAATTCATGGATTTGGGGAAGTTTGTGTTCATACTACAATGATTCACCATCACCAGTATCCAATACAAGTAAACTATAAAACCCCCTTGAAGTACCCTCTGCAATCTCTACCTCTTCCTCCGGCTCCTTAGTGTTGCAAATCGAAACCACAAATCAAGATATGGGCTAATCGCAATATGCGTTGAAACAAAAATGACAATTCAGAAGAAAAATATGGAGATATAAACTAGCTGTCGACATGGTTAAGAACAAAGACGTCAGATTTTGTGGCACCGTCGAAGTTGTTCCAGATGGCAGAGGGTGGAAACTGATTTATATGGCTTCTTCGTCTTAATTTATGCATCTCTCGCAAATCTAAATTTGGTGGCTTCTTTGGCCGAAATACTTTTGTGGCTGGATATTGCTATTCTAACAACCTCTTCTCGAGATGCTCTGTCGTCAAGGCGGCCGATTTTGGGGAGTGTTGTGTGTTACAGAGTTGGTGGTGTGACGGTGTGTGGATATGTTCTCAGAGAGGAGCGAGTGAAGAAGCAAGAGAGTGAAATTGTGGTAAATTTAACTAAGAGATGCACTAATTTGTGCTGTAATTAGTGTTTGTTGTACTGTAATTATCAGCACCCTTATTTGTTTTGTAACATTAATGAGACGTTTATTAAGGATGTCTTATTCTTTTTATATTTATTGTATTTTTTGTATAAGAAACAGTCTGTCGATTCTCCATTTTGTAAATCAATACTATATAGAATATTTTATAAAGAGATTTTATTATTTCGTTCTTGAGTCACCAAATGACATTACGTATTTCATACATTTTCAATTACAATAGCACTTCCATAGGTAGAATGTAATAAAAGAAATGTACTTATGTCAGTTAAAACAATTAGTGGTAGTAAAATGAAAATGGCTATGTTTCTATATAGAATAAGGAAACGTTATGATTTACGAAATAGAAAATTAAATAATATCAATTGTTCTGTGATAAACTAATGTTATATAATTTAATTTATACATTTTTACAAGAAAAACAGATGATGTTAAATTTTCAAAAGAAGTTCATCTATATTTTTTTTAGAATAATCCTCTATAATATTTTAAAATAAGAGAAATTAATTATAAACCTAATGAATTGAACAATATATATTATTGGATAATAAGGAGATTTTAGGATTTCGTTCTTGAGTCGCGTATGGCATTACTTATTTTATACATTTTCAATTACAATATTCAACCCTTCCATAGCTAGAAAGGAATAAAAGAAATGTATGATGTCAAAAATTTAAAAATTAGTGATAGTAAAATTGGAAATGATTATATTTTTCTATAAAATAATGAACATCATAATTTATAAAAATAAAAAATCAAAAAAATATCAATTGTTCTGTGATAAAACAATGTTATATGATTTACTTTATACATTTATTATAAAAAATTAGATGATGTTAAATTAGAAAAAAAAAACGTTCCTCTATAATTTTTTTAAATAATCCTTTATAAGATTTTAAAACAAGAGAAATGAATTATACCTAATGAAATAATATGTTGGACATAGTGACTTGAAGTCAATGACGACATGGTGAGGTCATAGGAGCATGGAATTGTTTCCATGTATTTGTGAGGCGGTGCTTTTGTGGCTTTGTGCCCAAGTAAATTTTTGCCACACATGTTGCTATATAAGGGGTTATTTTGTACTCACAAACACACACGCACAGACGGGTCAGTAGCAACATGAGCTTCAAGGGTGTTTGTGCGTGGGTGTTTAGTTGGGTGTCGCCGTGGCCGTTGAGGCCACGAGGTGCATTGTAGTTTGATTTTCCTCTCAATAAAATATCGGGTTCTGGCCGTGGAGGTAGCTAACGGGTTCGTTGCGATTTCGTTAGTGAACCACGTTAAATATATGTCTCGTTCTTGTTTTCACATCATCGTTCTTGCTCGAATACCCTCAGGTTATAACAAACTGGTATTAGAGCCAGGTCAAGAGGATCACCAGTTTTAACAAACTGGTATCCGGGCCAGGTCAAGGGGATCACCGGTTTTAATAAAATGGTATCAGATCCAAGATCTAGGTGGAGCATGGAGGTGGGGTTTCACGTTTTGGTGGAACACAAAGTTAGGGTTTCGCGATTCTGGTGGAGCAGACTATCCGGAGTTGGGTTTCGAGATTCCGCCAAGAACATGTCTAGTTTGGCGATCAAGATCGAGCTGTTCGTGAGAGAGAAGCAGGTACACCCACTATCTAAAGCCCCGTGGAGGGAGCTATCCGGGATCCTGTCGGATCAATCTGGCACGCATTTGATTAGACGTGCAAGGGATCTCGCAAATCTTGTACCCATTCGGTACAAGCACGAATCTGGTGTTTCACGCGCATCTGGTATTTTGGCGATTGACGTTCAGGCGCAATCTGGCTCCCAACGTGGAGCATCTGGCGTGAGAATTGAATCTGGTTCTGGCTCATGCATGGAAGGAACTCATTGGAGTTGGAGCAACGGCGTGGAGCATCTGGCGCGTGAGATTTCTGGCACGCGCATCTGATCTTGGTTCTGGAGCGCATTATGCACGGGTCTGTTCTGGCGGGCATTTGTTGTTGGGGCGTGTACCATGACACACATTGAGCTCGCATCTGGTGGGATCTGTTTCTGGCGAGCATCTGGTGCATATGAGGTATACAGGGCGCATCAGGCATGACAATTTGTGGCACTCGTCATTGGTGCATCTGGTCTGAATGACATATGGGCACTTGTCATGGTGCATCTGTCTGGCACAATTGGGTGCATCGTGAATACATTCGGTCCTACTTTCTCAGTGAATGTATTCGAGTCTGGTTATGGGTGGAGCACTTTTTTTCTATTTTCGGAAGTGCATCCGCGTCTGGCGCATGCGTTGCAGGACAACATGGGAGTCGGAGCAATGATTTGGCGGGTTTTGCATACACCTGCGAAACATATGTTCCGGGAGGCGTGCTCACTTCTGGTTCTGGGAGACGCATCACTTTCTGGGTTGAGGAGAGAAGCATCAGGTTCTGGTTTCGGGTTGCTGAGATGATTCAAGTCAAGGTGGATATTTCTTGGACATAGTGACTTGAATTCAAAGGTGGAAAGGTGTGGTCACAGGATCATGGAATTGTTTACATGTATTTGTAAGGCGGTGCTTTTGTGGCTTTGGGCCCAATTAATTTT
Source organism: Linanthus parryae (assembly GCA_023055425.1). Lineage (NCBI taxonomy): Eukaryota > Viridiplantae > Streptophyta > Magnoliopsida > Ericales > Polemoniaceae > Linanthus > Linanthus parryae. Next base: position 46,135,646 of record JALGPY010000009.1, read on the forward strand.
TTGCCACACATGTGGCTACATAAGGGATTCTTTGGTACTCACAAACACACACACATAGACGGTTCAATAGCAATAGGAGCTTCAGGAGTGTGTGTGCGTGGGTGTTTGTTTGGGTGGACGTCGTGGCCGTTGCGGGCACGGCGTGCATTGTATTTGGGTTCTCTTCTCAATAAAATATCGGGTTCTGGCTGTGGAGGTAGCTAGCATGTTCTTTGCGAATTCATTAGTGAACTATGTTAACTATCTGTCTCGTTCTTGTTTTCGTTTCATCGTTCTTGCTCGAATACCCCCAGGTTGTAACATAATATATCAAATGTTTGTACTTTGTGTAATCATTGCAAAAAAATATAAGGAAGGTATCACAACATAATTTAAGATATTCAAACTTTTAAGCAACAACAAATAATAAGATCGTGCCTAATCAGTCCATCATCTTAAACTTCTCCTTAGAAGTTCCCTCACTTTTTTAACATCTTTGTTGTTGCTCTTTTATATTTTTTTAATGTATCTGTTATCAGACCAAAGGGACATGTTGTATTTCAAAATGTTAAATTCTCTTTGGGTACTTGCTTCAAACTTTTATTTCTATTGTTTTACAACTCAAGATCACTCACGCCTCACGAACGATGAAAGAAAGATGCAATCACACAAGATTTACGTGGTTCGCTAGCCCAAATCGAGCTAACTACGTTCACGGGGAAGAGAGACCTTTATTAAGTGAGTATGAACGATTCACAATGCTTACACACGTTCATAGGACCCCAAGGGATTCTTTTGTAGTTCCCAGAAGCGCCCTGATACAATAAGGAAACAATCCGACCCTTATTTGCCGCCTTCAGGATTGTCTTCGTACGAAGTCTTCGTACGAAGTACTTCCTACTTTGCGACAGAACACCATTCTGGTAAGAGATTCTAGTTCCTGGAATCCGGGATGTCTTCGTACGAAGACTTCTTTTCTTCGTGCGAATACCTTGGGAACTTCACTTCTTTATTGCTCCATTGAGTTTCTTCTTCTCCAAGGCATCATTCCAACAACCTCCACCTTGACTTGAAGTCTCTTGTCTTCACCCCTCCCGATGTCTCCCGGTCATAAAGATTCACTGGACCGCGCCGGGTCCGACATGCCCCTAAGGGATCACTGGCTCATAATGTTGAGCAATTCCAGACAATGCTGGAACTTGCTCCTCGCAACCGGCTTGGTGAACATATCCGCGAGGTTGTCAACAGTCCCCACCCTCATCACCGTGATCCTAATTTCACTTATCATAAAATGATACATGGCGTCGATGTGCTTGGTCCTTTCATGATGAATCTGGTCCTTTTTCAAGCAAATCGCACTCAAGCTATCATAATAGACTATCGCCTGAACTTGACATAGCCCTAGATTATTAACCATTCCCTTTAGCCAGATTGACTCATTTACTTCTGCTAGAGCCATATACTCCGCCTCCGTGGTGGACGAAGTCACCGTCGGATGTAGCGTAGCCTTCCAACTCACAACAGATGCTCCCAGAACAAACACATAGCCTGTCATTGATCTTCTACTATCAATATCCGCTGCATGCATCCGATAAATTAGCTACCAAGATGTCTTCATTAGCCCCATAGCATATGGCAATGTCTGACTTACTCTTAAGGTACCTGAATATCCGTTCCACAGCTTGCCAATGGTCCCGTCCGGATGAGCCATAAAAAGACTAACCACACTAACAATGAATGCTATTTCCGGTAGAGTACATACCATAGCATACATGAGGCTTCCAACTGCGCTAGCATATGGGACCTTGGACATGTACTCCTTCTCCTCATCAGTCTGAAAGGTGTACATTTCTAGCTTGTTGTTAGTTTACATAGCAGTATCTATAGCTTTAGCTAATAACATCCTGAATCTTGCCAAGATCTTCTTGATGTATCCCCGCTGTGATAGAAAAATCTTCTTCTTCCTATCTCTATAGATCTCAACTCCTAATATCTTCCGAGCATCTCCCAGATCCTTGATCTTGAATTCCGTGCTAAGGGACCTCTCCAGTTCTATGATGTCCTTGATAACATAGTTGTCACATCCCCCCTCTCGCCGAACCTGATTAGCGATCATAAAATTTTGCACAAACGGGAGGAGGGCGCGACATGCCGGTGCGACCTTGACTCGTCGAGAGGCTAAATAAGCTATTTATAAAAGTCGTGATAAAATTTTATTTAAAAAGCTTTGCGGAAGCGTAAATAAAAATTACTTGGGGTCGTCTTGATAATAATTTGAATTGTAAGAGTTGCTCAAGAAAAGAAAGTTTGAAATTGGAAATTATTTACATTTAGCCTTCTCGACTCATAACAAAGGCAGAGCATAACTCGGGAAAGTACTAAGTATCATACAAGGGCTCATAAAAAGTCTTATATACATTACATAACTCTTACATTCTTAAATTAATCTACCAACATGTATTCTACACTATCTCCAAGTCGTCTAGCATATCATAAACATCTAAGCACAGAAGCACCATCACGTATGTAAGCACATATCAACTTAATGCCTTGATACTTCTTGCTTCTTACGTTTCCTTAAACCTGAAAAAAATGTAACATAAAAGGGTGAGTTCAACTAGCTCAGTGAGTTACATCTACGCCCCTCCGTAGGTTTAGAAAACAAAATGGGCCTAACTTTTTCATGGAGCGTCATGAACATAAGGCATTGTCATACATACATATACTTGTGGAACTTGAAAGATCGTGACGTTCATAAACATAACTTGCATCATAAAAAGGCGTAACGTAAAGCATAACTCTTGTATAGTATGAAATCGTATTGTTCCAAGTAGGAACCTTACTTTGTCTCGCGTAGAGACCTTATCATACTTGAAAATTCTTGCTTAGTTTCTTATCTTATGGCTCGTGTAACCTTCGTGACTTAAAATAACATAACATAGGGACATGTCCATCGCGACGCCTCGTGAGGTGACGCGTTTCCTGCTTATATTGCCCCGGTAAAAGGGCCGTAGCCTGCCTATACCCGACAGGGGGTTTCACACCGGTAACCGTGGCCTTTCTGAAAACATATTTTATCTTATGAAGCGTTAATTTTGTTTCTTAGCATCCATGGAGTATAAACATTTTACCTGAGTAAAGAAAGGATACATACATAATACTATGGACGACATGAACATACATAAGCTTGTAAGAAGCTTGAGGGTAGGTACAAACTTCGGGAGGTAGGGTAACTCACCTTGCGAGCTTAATCCATTTACTTAACATTTCTTAGTAGAATTCCGATCATCTTTAAGCATACGCGCATCAACTCCATTGCCAGGTAAGTAGCAAAGAAGGCTACAAATCATTTATATAATCACTTAGCACAAAGTCATTCCAAACATATCACATAATCACTTAGCATAAGTCATTCCAAACATAGCACATAATCACTTAGCGTGAAATCATTTCAAACATAGAGCTTGCCTAAATCACTTACCTAATGATACTAGTCTTATGAATGCAACATGAACTAACTTTACCCATATTCATATACTTATAGAGCTTTAAACGTCACATTAGATGCATCTGAAATGTCTAATGCAGCACATAAAAGAAAATATGATATATAATGAACTAAAAGTAACTTACACAAACTAGCATTAAGAAACTTGACAAATTCTAAATTTTGCACTTATAAAAAGTGTAACCATCGCTAGTACAAAAATTCATAAGTGGCTAAAAATAATTATTTGGAATTCAAAAAATTTATGTAACATAGATAAAGAGCTTAATAAAAACTTATAAAGGTATCAAAAATTATGAAAACTTCTAAGTATATGTAAACATTAAAAATTCTAATCTTTTTATGTATAAAACAAAGGATGAAAGTGGTCTTGGGAGTAAACTCTAAAAATTATGAAATTTTAACTGAAATTATATAACATCACTAGGAACAACATATCAAAATTTGGTAAGCATTATACACGAGTAAGCACATGAAATCGATAATAAACTTCTCTGGTCTGGCGTTGGACAGATTCACAAAACAGAACCGGTTTATGGCCAATTTAAAATTAAATACTAGTTAAATGGCTCTGAAACTTTTGTAGAAACCCCACATACAAATACATAAACTGATTTTTTTTGTAATATTATGAAATGTTTAACTATTTTTTCCAGTTTCGTGAAAATAGTCTCAAACATAAACTTTATAGTTTTCTCTACTTGAAAAACTTAATGCATGCAAGAATCATTCTATAAAAATCTGAAATTAGACTAACACAAGGTCTAAATCACATACATATCGCTACCCGCAACATTTTCTTACATGATTCTAGCAACTAACTTGTTTTGATGACATGCATGAATGTTCAAATGTTGGTATTATGAAATATGCAACATTCAAGTACCAATATGATGATCTAGCCATGAAAATGATGAAGCATGCTTGGAGATAAGGAAGATCAATTTTAAAAGTTATAAATCAAATATCAAACAACACATGCAACTCAAGATCAAGCAATTTCATGCCAAGAATATGAATTATCTACAAATTGAACACATAAAGAAGAGAAGCGTGCTTACATATAAGCTTGAGAGGAACTAGAGATTTATCTTGGGCTCTTGGAGGCTGAAGAATCTTGGGTTCTTGAACAAGATGAAGGAAAAGGATTCCCCAATTCATATTATAACATTTAACTTGAGTTTTTCATGAATTGAGAGGTAGAAAATGGAGTTTTGGGTGTGTTTTGGGAGGGTCAACCCCCAAATCCAGGAACTGTGTTCTTGAGGATGATTTTGAGTGTGGGAGAGAATGAGGGAGAACTTGGGAAATGTGGAGAGTACTAGAGTGTGACTTGATGGGAGATGGTGACATAAATATCCATACATGTAATGAGAGCTTAATATCATATAATAATTGACTAGTTTAGTGGAGGAAGGTTTTAGATGTAAAACTTAATTGGAAGACATGTTATTTGGGTAAATGATGCAAAATTCATTAATGGAGAGGTTGATGTATAAAATCTTAAAATTTAGAACACAATTATGAATTTACGTAAAATTTTGGGCAAACCATGAATTTAATACTAACTAACAAATTAGCACAAACATAATATTTTTAAAACATTTTCATTAAATTATAGCATACTTAATAAAATATTAATCTTAACAGACATACTTAGAAGATACTAATATCACTTAAAACGTAAACGTGCACCATAAATATGAGGATTACTACATGAGTTGCGATAAAAAATATCATTCTCATACAGAACTAGTAGATACGTGATCCACTTCGCAGCATCTTCTGATACACGTGGCAATCATACTCGCTCTTGTGGTAACAAATCTTTAACAAGAAGTTGTCAATCCTCTTGTACCATGCCTAGTTGATTTTTTAAGTCCATAGAGAGGTCTTTTCAGTTTGCACACGTGTTCTTCTCTTCCAGGAACTTGGAACCATTTCGGTTGGCTCATGTATATCTCCTTTTCTAACTCTCCATGTAGAAAAGTTGTCTTGAGATCTAAAATTGCTCAAGAACTAAGTCGTGGTGTGCTACCAAAGCTAGTAACAACCGTATAGAAGAATGTCTGACCACCGGTGAGAAGATCTCGTTGTAGTCAACCCCTTCTTTCTGGCTGAACCTTTTGCAACTAGCCTTGCCTTATACTTGACGCCCTCTCCAGATGCAGTTCCTTCTTTTCTTCTGAAGAACCACTTGCAACTGACTATCTTCCTTCATGATTTAAATTTAACAAGCTCCCAATTTGAGTTCTTGCTAAAAGACTCAATCTCTTCTCCCATCGCGACAATCTATTGTGTTGTTTCAGAACTAGATATAGCGTTCTTGTAGGTGGACGGCTCATCCACCACCACCTCCGCTACCTGTAATGAAAATCCCACCATACCATCATCTTTGTATCTTTCTTGAGGCTTTATGACTCTCCTTGGTCTTCCCACAACAATACTCTAATGATCTGGTTCCTCTGGTAGAGGCACATCTTCACTATCAGACTCTTCTGCTTCTTCCTCTTCGGCTTCCGGCTGCAGTGTAGGGATTTCGGATCCTTATGATCAGTAGGATCCGACTCTCTCTCCACCTTCTTCTCTGCATCTCCAAGCTCCACCCCCACGGAATTCTTCAACATAGGACTCTCAACAAATACTACACTTGTGCTAAGTATAATCTTGTTGTCTGCCCATATCTTGTATCCCTTCACACTTGTTCTGAAACCCATGAATGCCTCCTTCTTAGCTATTAGTTATAGTTTTCCATCATCAACGTGATAATAGACAACAAAACCAAAGACTCTCAAATCCAAGAAATCCACTGCTCTACCCGATTAGACTTCCATATGAATCTTGCATCATATACCTGTGTGCGGGCTCCGATTTACGAGATAGCATGCCATGGAAACTGCTTCTCCCTAGAAACCTCTATAGAGACCTGCATTTGAAAGCATACACCTTGCATTCGCTAAAAGTGTCTTATGCATTCTCTTGGCTACAACATTCTGTTGTTGTGTGTACCGAACAGTGTGATGACGAGCAATACCCTGATCCTTGCAGAATCCATCAAACCCCGATGAACAAAACTCCAAGACGTTATCCGCGCGCAGTCTCTTCACCTTCTTTCCCACCTGATTCTCTACTAGCGTCTTCCACTCCTTGAATCTTGCAAAGGCGTCACTCTTGTGCTTCATCACGAATATCCAAGTCATCCTTGAGTAGTCGTCTAAGATCCTCATAAAATAATTGTACTTGCTAATCACCTCAACTAGAGATGGACCCTAACATCCAAATGGTGATGTAATCAAGAATACCTTTTGTTCTATGAACTGCCTTAGGGAACTTGCTAAGCTGTAGCTTCCCATACACACATGCTCATAAAAACCTAGGCTCTTGGGCGCATGCCAGTGAGATACCCCTTCTTGTGAAGTTCCTGCATTCCACGTTCGCTCATATGACCGAGCCTCATATGGCATAGCTTGGTTTGATCAGCTTCCTTAATCTCGACCGAGACAACTCTGACAGACCCCGTGATAGACGAACCTTGTAGCACATACAAAGTCCCATCCTTTACCCCCTTGAGTAGCACATCCAAGTCATTGTAGATGCATAATCCTTCACCTTCACCCTTGAAACTCAAACCCTTGCTTTCGAGTAGACTCAGAAAAATTTGATTCTTTGTGACAAGAGATACATGTCTAACATCCTTCAAAGTGTATGTCTTCCCATCATTATTCTTAAACCTAACTGAACATTTTCCAATGACCTTGAAAACATATCTGTTTTCCATATGAACGGATCCTTCATTCTGCACGGTTGTAGCTTGAAAACAGTTCCCTATTAGAACATATATGATAAGAAGCCACAGATTCAAGAAACCACGCATCGGGTGAATGCATCACATCTGCCGCCAATAGAACGAAATCATCATCAGATGAATTTCCTTCTCTACCACGGGTGGAGAGCCATTTTGTCCCTATTGACCTCGTTTTGGGCAATCCTCTTTTTGTGCCTTTTCTCCTTGCACCAAGCACATACATCCTTGGGTACCTTAAAATCGGAGAACTGCTTCTTCTTAATCCTCTTACCCTTCTTGCTTCCACCGGTTGCTATCAAACCAGAAGCATGGTCCTCTGCACCTGTGCTTGCACCCTTATGGTGGAGTTCCCTAGCATGGAGCGCTGATCTGACCTCATCTAGAGATAAGTCGTTCTTGTTCACAATGAACAACTGGACAAGTTCTCATAGGATGGAGGCAACGAGATCAATAACAAGAGTGTGACATCCTCATCATCCACCTTCTCGTCAATATTAAGCAAATCTAGAAGAATTGTATTCAAAATTTCAAGATGGTCCTTGAGAGCCGTACCTTCAAGCATTCATAGGGAGAAGAGCCTTTTTTTTAGCATCAATTTGCTAGTGAGACTCTTCCACATGTAGAGACTCTCCAACTTGATCCAAAGCTTCGTTGCTTCCTTCTAATCTGCGATCTCGATGATCACCTCATCCTATAAGCACAACGTAGTAGTTGAGTGTGCCTTCTCTTCTAATACCTTGAACTCCGATGTACTAGCATCCAAGCCTCCCTTGTCCGTGGTCAAAGGTTCCCCCAAACTCTGCGATTTAAGTACGGCCTCCATCTTTATCTTCCACAGACTGAAGCAATTCTATCATGTGAAATTTTCGATCTACAACATTGATTCAGACATTGTTCTTGGTGGAGTAAGCTCAACCTAAGATCTGATATCAATTTTTTTATGCAACTCACCATCACTCGCGCCTCACGAACGATGAAAGAAATATGCAATCACACAAGATTTACGTGGTTTGCTAGCCCAAATCGAGCTAACTACGTCCACGGGGAAGAATGACCTGTATTCACTGATTAGGAAAGATTCACAATGCTCACATACGTTCATAGGACCCCAAATGATCCTTTTATAGTCACCAAAACCGCCCTGACACAATAAGGAAACAATCCGGCTCTTATTTGCCTCCTCATGGATTGTGTTCGTATGAAGACCTTCGTGCGAAGTACTTCACACTTTGAGACAGAACACCAATCTGGGATGTCTTCACACGAAGACTTCTTGTCTTCATGCGAAGATTCTGGGAACTTCACTTCTTTATTGCTCCATTGAGTTTCTTCTTCTTCAAGGCATCACACACACACACACACACACACACACACACACACACACACATATTACATATTTGTTATCAGACCAAAAAGACAAGTTGCATTTTAAATGTTGACTTCTCTTTGAGTACATACTTCAAAATTTTATTTCCCACAAAGTTTTGCAACTTTTCTCTTATTTATAATAAATTTTAAAGTAGTATTTATATGTTTTCTTTTATACTATTGTGTTATTTAATAGTATTAATCTAAAAAAAAATTGAAACTGAAAGAATGTTAAAATTTGTCAATTCTGTCAGGCCAATCAGGGAGGTAATGTGTATGTCAGTTTTGATGCATACCTATATTCTTATCTTCAGTTTGCTCTTCACTCAATTACTTTTATGGTTTATGATGACTTCAACACGGTTCGAACAGAAAAAGTCGTCCTCAAATTGATTTTATTATGAAATCCCATGTTTCACCTTATTTTGTATACTTACTCTAGTTTCTTTACTCGTAACATAATATTTAATATTTAAATCCTTGATGGGGAATTACCAAGACTTAGCCGAGGATACTCCGGTGGGTCCGAGAGTATTCTGGTAGATATTCTAGCTCCGAGGGGTGGGGTGTTACAATATCACCTCCTCAGGTGATTGATACTGATTGGGATTCTATTCCTAATTGGTTGGCTCAAGATATGCTGGAATATCCTAGCTTGGAGACCAAGCAATGAACCTGGACAGATCAACTAGAAGATTCGAGCATGAAGATAAATCAAGAAGATTTGGTCAAAGATTGGACTCTCTCCGGATTGGTGGATTTGTCTTAGATATATATTCAAGATATCTCTGCCTTATTGCGATGAGGACTCTACAACTATAAATATGTGCTTACTCCTATGATTTATGTGTGCCACAGAGTACCAGAAAAGAGTATTCACACAGATTTAGAGTCCCGATTGGCGGATTTGTCCCTTAAAGATATATTCAAGATATCTCTGTCTTACTAGGGTGAGGACTCTACACCTGTACATATGTGCTTGCTCCTACGGTCTATGTGTGCCAGAGAGTACCGGAAAAGAGTATTCATTCATATTTAGAGAGGGAGGAAGAGAGAAATGAGAGAGAGAGAGTGAGTGAGTGAGTGAGTGAGAGAGGGTTCCGCCCCTTTGCAGGTTCGATCATGGGTGTGGTTTGTTCTATCTTATTGAAAATTCGTGTATTGCATTGATACCGAATTCATAGAGTAGCTGTAAACATAGATATGTGCTCTTCTTCTTCTTCTTCTTCTTCTTCTTCTTCTTCTTCTTCTTCTTCTTCTTCTTCTTCTTCTTCTTCTTCTTCTTCTTCTTCTTCTTCTTCTTCTTCTTCTTCTTCTTCTTCTTCTTCTTCTTCTTCTTCTTCTTCTTCTTCTTCTTCTTCTTCTTCTTCTTCTTCTTCTTCTTCTTCTTCTTCTTCTTCTTATTATTATTATTATTATTATTATTATTATTATTATTATTATTATTATTATTATTATTATTAATATTATTATTATTATTATTATTATTATTATTAAGTGAAAACACCACAGTGCTCGTTGCACCGTGGACACATGCAACTTACCGAACCTCGTAAAGTTGAGTGTCTGTTGTATTATCTTTTCGAGTTCTTTACTTGTTGAATCGACAAGACCACACTTTTGTCGCGCACAACGCAGAAAAGCATTATCGAAACCTCAAAAGATATCGAACCCGCAAGACCGGAACTCAACTTTCAATAGATCAAACAAGAGAGGTAAGCAGTGGTGTTTGAAGGCTATGCTTAGACTGATATGATGGGAGTGTAGTAGTTGTAGAATTCACCGGCGCTGAGGATCTTGGCTTTGGTGTTTGTGGACTAGGTTTTGACTGTGGTGATGGGAGTGTAGTCCTTCAGATTTCGCCGACTTTGAAGACGCCATGCGGCCACCAGCAAGAGGAAAGCAATGGTTTTGATTGTACTATAGTAATCATATGAATGGCGACCAAGGTTTGATCAACAGGTATTCTAACTTTACACAACTTCAAACTAACTCAGATATCTCTATCTATACTTACTATTTAAAGTGTTAAAAATTAATGAACTTTCTAGATAATTGAAGAAAGTGACTAATTGAAATTATCAAGAAGTAGTGGCTTTGGTAGAATAGCCTAGAAATATCTATGTAATTGCTAGAAGTTATGGGCTTTTGTAGAGTAGTCTAGAAGTTGTTATGTAATTACTATAAAATCTAGGGACCCTCTTGTGGAAGAATGTAGAAGAGGGACTTAGTAGAAAATTCTAGAGAAAACTTGGAGGTTTCATCCACCAACTATGTAGTCCTATAAATAGGACAAGATGTACTTGTTTTCCATGAATCAACTAATGAAAGGTTCTCTCCTCCACCACAAGAGTACTACTCTCTACTCTGCAACACTACTACTCCTCTCTTCTAAACACTTCAACTTTACACTACAATCCATATTAATCCCTCTCCACCAAACACCAACCTACACACTTCCGCATCACTCCTCTCCTACAACTAACAAACACCAACACCAACCTCCCTTCCAAAAACCGACATAAAGTTTACGGGAGTGTCTTTGAACACTAATACTTTTACACTACCTATAATACCCTTGTGTGTCAATTTTATTACTAAAAACCGAATAAAAACAGAGTCCTTCCAAACCTAGCTTCTCTAATCAGCCCTAACAAAAAGAGTCCTTCCAAACCTGACCATCGCGGATAAACATACTTGCGTCACGATACATCGTCTTTCTTTTCTCACGCTCGTACAGAATCGTCGGCGGCATGATACGTAGCCTCTCTTCTCTCAGACTCACCAGAATAACTTTGTGGGTGTTTGAATGTAGATAAGCAGCAGTTGCAGATTATCGAAAGTCCAACTCCTAGGCCCGTTTTGTCCATCCATGTAGGGAAGAAACGAGAAGCGGCCGCAAGTTGGGTTGATCCCATGGATTACAGCCACATGTCAGAGGTGGGTCTCTGATTTCATTGTTTCCTTAGATATGAATATCCTTTTCTGGGTGTTTGAATGTAGCTAAGCCTCTGAAGTTCAAAGATTTAGCTGTTGGGTCTCAACCCGTGATTTCAAATAACTTTTATTGCATCCATGCAGTCTCCAGCAGCTCATAGGTTTAATTTCCAATGTTGATTCAATAATGAAAACCCCTACTACTTGACTGAGTGGTTTTGGCTTTTGTTGCAAGTTCAACGTTGGGTGATCGAGCAACTCTTTTACGATTATTATCATCTTTAGGTGACACGGCCAATTTGGTCTTCTGGATACGAATATTCCCAATTAATGCTTTGATACCCCTTTCATTGCCTTTGAATTAAACAAAACAATTTTTGCGTTTGTCTTGATTTGCATTTCGAATAGAGACCCACTAATTCTTTCCAACTTTGGTGATAGAGTCCCCATGCTGTCAGCCAACCAAACTACTTCTGGAAGGCTAATGTGTCATATTTTGAAGATTGCCCCACTGGAGCTCTTCCAGCATCGCCTCTTATCAGCTATCACAATACATGACTCACCAGAACAAGTAGAAGCCTCAAGTTAACCCTGAGTTGATCTTAACCGAATCTTAGTAGGGAGTACCCATGCTAGATCCACTGATAACTGGTTGCTTCTAGATCTTGGCATTGTGGCCATCTCAGTCACATAGGTTTCTTCATTGTCAACCCAGCTTGTGGGTTGATCCAACACGAAACCCACGCGTCCACAGACTGAGGCAAACTGATTCTCAATGTATAATAAACAGTAAAACTGATTCTCTATGAGCAGAGGCAGGCCTGTACATGATTACTTCTTGGTACCGCTGTTAGTTGCTGGTTCGTGGAAACTAATGAGTCAAATGATCTACTAATTTTGAGATAGTTGTTGGGATCAGAAGCAGCAGCACATGTTGATGATCTTCTGGAACTCCATCTTGCTCTCACTTTGGTAGATTCGGGTGAGATTGCTCTTCTTGATTATTCAATACAGATATCCATCAATTATTTGATTCATGAACGTGTGTGTGTGTGTTTTCTTTCTGTTTATGATCTTTGGCATATGCAGGTGAACAATGCCTCGCGACTATATAAACGAGAATGGTGACGAAGTGTACTCCACTAAGGTATGTTGTTCTGATATGTGTTCAAGAAAAATTAATTTAAACAAATTCAAATGATATGAAGAATGGATTAGGCCGCTATGGAACATGTTGATTTCATTAGATGACAACTGATGAGTCTCATAGCAATTGTAGTTGTCAAGCACCCAAGATTTTAGGTATTCATATCAGCTCGCGGGTGATTTGTCAGAACTTGGTGAACTGTCTTATAGAAGTTCATTTATTTTGTGTTTAACTTATATATTATCCATCCAGTAGTTTTTAACACGGTGGATTTTGAAAATTTGTTATTATTTTGGTCAAGATCAGAGATTTGATGTGTGATTAGAAAAATATCTGTCCCCGATATAAGCTATTTCATATGAGGCAATCAGGGACTCTATGTACATGAATGTAAATATTCGAATGTGATTTTATGCACGCGTTGGGTCTTTTTTGCGGTCAAATTTTGATTACTACTGACAGTTTTATTTTGTTCGATTTGGAGTATAATATGAAGGCTAATGATTTCGGTTCAACATTTCCGTCATGCTTGGTACGTATTGTGTTTTCTTTCATTTTATGGCCGTCTCATAATTTATAACTTTTTGATGCCTTGTGGCACGGTTTTCCCGACTAGCCGGATTGGACTGGACTGGATTAAATTTTCAGGATAGTATTGGATTGGATTAGATGAACTATAATAAATAGTGTGTTTTGTTTCGTGCAGTATAAGTTCAGCATTAAGGTACAAATAGTCCAATCCAGCTAATACCCTCATGTGAGAAATGACTAAATTGGGGTATTAAACACAATTTTTTCACTATTTAGTACCGGTATTAAAATTAGTCCAGAACAACCAAACACAGTATTAACTAATACCTAAACTATATTTATTCCAATCCCAACTAATACTGTCAATCCTTAAACCAAACGCACCCTTAGTGATGTTCATAGTTTAGGTTAACCCCCAGTGCTAATTTTACTCTTATAGTGATACTGATAAAAATGTTAGTTCAGTGGGAAGAGACTGACGGGGAAAGAAGAGGAAGCCTATAAATTCTAATGCTACCCAAATTGGAGTATTCAGGCCATTCCTGAAAGAAAAGTGATGAAGAATTATCGATTTTGAATTGCAGTATCTAACAAGTCAAGAAGGGTATCTCTAATTTCAAGTGTTAGTTGATCCGTTACAATTGAGCATTTTCGATTAAGCCATTTTCTTCCTTCAGTGATATTAAACCGACACCCACCAAAGGGGTCATAGCGTAATTACTACCAGTGAAAAATTAAGAATATGCTACGATGGAGGAAAAAAATTCACCTTCGGAATCTACACCCGTAATGTGGGTTTTCTCTACGTCATGCTTCTGTATCCCACATTTAGGCCTAACAATGAATTTTCTTAAACTTATTTTTTTCCAAAATCTATATCAACTAGCAAATTTCATTACTCAAAGAAGAAGAAGTACAATGACTGAGGCGAGTTACTCTCACACTCATAAGATAAAAGAGAATCCTTAGCACAAAAATGAGCATCAAAGTTAAGATCTCTTTTCAAAAATGAGAAAATACAAGAAGAAAAAGAATTGGCCAAGAAACGACAGCATCAACAATAAGATCAATATCAATAGGCCAGGAAGCGTCAATCTGGTTCAGAGCATTAATCACTACTCTGCAATCTGAAAAGATTATGACATTGGAAAGACCTTTTGAAATTGCAGCCAACAATGCATTCCTTACTGCCAATGCCTCTAGGATTGTGGGATTAGAAATATGATGAATAGGCCATTTGAACCTTCCCAGAGCTTCATTAGAGCTGGATTTAAACACAACACTTGCTCCTCCCTTTTTTCTTATTGAATCCAAAGCTGCATCGGTGAAGATGAGAACTGCAGAAGGATCAATAAAATCAAATACTGAAGATGAAGAAATTTCTGCAGATGATGACACATGCGGCTGATGATTCTTGTCATAAAATTCATAGAACTTGGTCACAGCAAGAGATGAAATATGAATTGGTTTCCAAGAAACTCCAAAGAAAATTCTATCATTTCTCGCTTTCCAAAGTTCCCAACAGATTTCAGAGAAGAGCCCGAGAATGATTTGTTTATTCTCATCCAGCATACAAAAATCAATAACTTTAGACCACCACACAATAGCACTTGAACATTCATGAAATTGACCAACAAATGGGATAGGAGATAGCTTCCAAACCAATTTAGCAAAGATACAATCTTTGAAGAGGTGTAATTCAGATTCTTCACATTCCCCACAGTGGCTGCATATTGTATCACCACCCCCATCTCCTCTTCTTAAGATTGACAGTGACAGCTAAGGAACCGTTTAATAAGCTCCAAAGAAAGTGCTTAATTTTAGGAATAACAAGAAGGTGCCATAATTTTTTCCAAGAGGGATTGGTGCTTGAAGAGGTAATATGATTAACAGAGAATCATTTTTTAGCTAATTCTTTATCGCAAAGAAACTTATAGGCTGAACTTACAGAAAATTTCCCATTTGAAGAATAGAGACATATCAGTTTGTCCTTGCAAAAAGCACCCCGAACTGGAATCGATAGAATCAATTTGGCTTCCTCTTCAAGAAACAAATTTCTGATTAGGTCCTCTTTTCAATTTCTGGAGCCATGATCAATTAGATCTGCAACAAGATATGTAGCAACCCTCATATTTATGTTACATGTTTAACTTTTAAGTGATATTAGTATCATCTAAATAAGTGTGTCAAGGTAAATATTTTATTAGATATGCTTCTCTTAAAAAAAATAGAAAAATGAAAGTAGAGATGAAGTTGTATGTTTGTTTCATTTTGGAGATAAAATATGGTATTTTAGTCTCAATTGTGTGTTTTATATCCATCATGTGCTAGTAGAATCTTCATGTATAAGGGTATTAGTTATGTAACAATTAGATATGTTTTTAAATTATAGAATCACACAAATCACTTAGCATGGTACATTTGTTGCACTAAATAAGTTTCAAATACTTACATTGCATGGTAGCTACATGTCTCCCTCACCCACCACATGTCTCTTCTTCGACACTTCATCCCCCAACTCTCCCTAGAGACATGAAATGCTTTCTTCTTTTCCTTCTCAATCAATTTTCGGACTTGTCCTTTGACCCTCCAAAAACATGGTCCAAACACAAGATTTTTAAGGTTCTAAGTGAATAAAACCCCCTTGGGTGTTAGTATATCAAGTGCGTAGCAAGTTTTGAGCATAATCATCAAGTATGAAGCACCTAGGAGCCATTATTCAACACTTCTCCATAAGCATTCTCAAGAGCTTCATGAGTATGATTGGTAAGTTCAAGTTTTTGCATATACATCATGATTTTGGTTCTTCTTATCTCATTCTTGTGATTCCATGCCAAATCTTTGGTTACATGTTAGTGATCCATCATTTTTAAGGCAATATTTTAGTATTGATCATCTCATTTGTATGAAAACATGGTGGATTTATGGTTGCATGTTCTTGATTCATCATCTTCCTCATGATCTAGACACATGCATGTACAAAGATGATTTTGTTGTGTATATATGTATATGTTTTAGATCTTTGATAGTCTAATTTCAGATCTTGGTAGATTATTTCTTGCATGCAATAAGTTTTTGAGTATGAAAAATCACAAAACTCATGTTTTGAGCCTATTTTCATAAAATTAGGAAAAATACTTAAATATTTCAGAAAATTATGAAAAATTTCAGTTTGTGTATATGTATGTGCTATTTCTTCAGTAAAAATTTCAGATCCATTGGAATTGCATTTAATTTTTAATCGGCCAAAAGCTTGTTCTGTTTTAACAATCTGTCCAACCCCCAGACCAGTGAGGTTTTTCATACATTTCATGTACTTATTCTACTTAAATTATTACTAAATTTGGATATGTTGTTCACAGGATTGTTATTTATTTTCATTTAAAATTTCATAATTTTTGGAATTGCTATGAATATTTTATGAATTTACTCTCAAGACTACTTTTCAGCATCTGTTTTACACCTAAACAACTCTGAAGTTAATGTTTAAGTCTTCATAGTTTTTGATATTTTTATACGTTACCAGTAAACTATTTATCTATGTTATATCAAAAATAAAGGTCTCGAATAATTATTTTGATCTACTTATGAATTTTTGAACTAATGGTAGTCACATTCTGTTTATGAGCATAATCTAGAAGTTTTCAAGTTTCTCAATGCTAGTTTATGTAAGTTACTTTTAGTTCGTTATATGTTATATTGCTTTTATGTGTTGCATTTTACATCTCATATGCATCTAGGAACATGTTAAATGCTATACAAGCATATGAATATGTGAGAAAAGTTAGTTATTTGCATTAATAAGATTGGTTTCGTTGAGCTAAGTGATTATGTGCTATATATGGCATGATTTATGCTAAGTGATTATATGTGTGATTTGTAGTCTTCTTTTCTATTTACATGTCAATGGAGTTGATGATCATGTGCCTAAAGATGATTGAATTTGGAATAAAGGAATGTTAAGTAAATGGATTAAGCTCGGAAGGTGAGTTACCCTACCTCCCGAAGTTTGTACCGAACCTCAAGTTTCTTACAAGCTTATGTATGTTCATGTTACCCCTAATATTATGTATGTATGCTTTTGACTTGTGTAAATGTTTTATGCTCCATGGATGCTAAGAAAGATAATTTAAGGTTTCATAAGATAAAACACGATTTTCCAAAAGGCCAGGGTACCAGAGTGAAACCCCTTGTCGGGTATAGGCAGGCTACGACCCTTTTGTCGGGGCAATATAAGCAGGCAACGCGTCGCATCACGAGCCGTCGCGATGGACATGTCCCTACATTATGTTATGTTAAGTCACGAAGGTTACACGGGTCATAAGATAAGAAAATAAGCAAGCATGTTCAAGTACGTTATGGTCTCCACGTGAGACAAAGCAAGATTCCTACTTGGAGCAATACGATTTCACACGATACAAGTTATGCTTTACATTACGCTTTCTTCATGATATAAGTTACGCTTTATGAATGCCATGATATTTCAAGTTTCACAAGTATATGTATGTATTAATGTGGATTATGTTCATGATGCTCCATGGAAAAGTTAGCCCCTTTAGGTTTTCCAAACCTACGGAGGGGCGTAGATGTAACTCACTGAGCTAGTTGAGCTCACCCTTTTAAATTACTTTTTTTTCCTGGTTTTAAGGACACGTAAGAAGAAAGATGTAGCAACGCGTTAAGTTGATATGTCATGACATGCTTGATGATGCTTAACTGCTTAAATGTTTATCATATGCTAGATGACTTGGAGCTTTTGGTGCAACTCATGTTTGTAAATTACTTAAGAATGTAATTGTTTTGTAAAAGTTAAGTATTATGTATGTATAAGACCTTGTATGAGCCCTTGTATGATACTTATTACTTTCCCGAGTTATGCTCTTCCTACATTATGAGTCGAGAAGGCTAAAAGTAAATAATTTCCAAGTTCAAATTTCTTTTCTTGAGCAACTCTTACAATTCAAATTGTTATCAAGACGACCCCAAATAATTATTATTTACGCTTCCGCAAAACTTTTTAAATAAAAATTTTATCACGACTTTTATAATAACTTATTTAGCCTCTCGACGAGTCAAGGACGCACCGGCATGTCGTTCTCTCCTCCCGTTAATGAATTTTTTTATCATCGCTAATTGGGATCGGCGGGAGGGGGATGTGACAAGAGATGCCTCACAAAAGGCTAGCCTCAGAGCATACTTTGAAAGATGATGATCTGGGAAGCCAAGCATCACTCCAAATATGAATATCATTTCCATTACCCACATTCCACCTAGACCCCTCGAATATGATATTTCTCCCCTCAATAATAGATTTCCAAGCCTAAGAGCAAACTGAGGGGGAGTTAGCAGACCAAAAAGAGGAGTTAGAATTTTTTTTTGGATTTGAAGACTCTATAAGAAAGAGAGTTCTCACCAGAAGCTAATCTCCAAGCCAATTTAGAGATCATTGCAAGAGTGAAGCAATAGAAGTCTCTAAATCCGAGTCCACCATTTTCTTTTCTTTGACATAAGAAGTCCCAGCTTTTCCAATGTGTTTTATAACCTTCACGACTGCTGCCACTCCACCAGAATTTGGCTATTAAACTAGTGATCTCTCTACATAAGTTTTTAGGAAGCAAGAAACATGACATAGCGAATGTAGAAAGAGCACTAAGAGTGGATTTAATAAGAATTTCCCTCCCTACAGTAGATAAATACTTGTGCTTCCAATTAAAGAGTCTTTTCTCAATACTTTCTTTAATGAAGCTGAAAGTTTTCTTTTTATATTTACCAATGAAAGCTGGTAACCCCAAATAATTGCAACCCTTAAAGCTCTTATCAATTCTCAGATAAAACTGAATAAAGCCTTGTAAGAGCTTACTTGTACTGGGACTAAAAAAGGATTGAGATTTTGCTCTGTTAATCACTTGCCCCGAAGCATCTTCATACAGAGAAAGAACTTTATTGATTGAACTGCAAATGGGAACAGTGACTTTGCAGAAAAACATAGAGTAATCTGCAAAGATCAGATGAAGAGCAAAAAACCTTGATAATCTTACCACTTCAATCCATCTTTTACTCTCAAAAAATTTTAATGTAGCAGATAGGCCTTCTGCACAGAGAGCAAAGAGGTAGGGAGAAAGCGGATCTCCCTACCTTAAGCCTCTAGAAGGATGAAAGGGCTGACCAAGATCCCCAGTAGCGCAGACTCTATAAGAGATTGAATTAACACAACACATGATCCAATTGACCCATTTACTGCAGAAGACCATCTTTCTCATTAAATTCTCTAAGTAGGACCATCTTACCTTGTCGAAAGCCTTCATCATGTCAAGCTTTAGAGCCATAAAGCCTTATCTTCCTCTTCTCATATTCTTGATGTGGTGTAGAAGCTCATGAGCCATTAAAATGTTGTCAGAAACGAATCTCCCTTTGATGAAAGCAATCTGATTTTCACTAATTAATTTATCCATAATCCCACATAGCCTTGATGCCAACACTTTGGATAAGATCTTATAAGAGTAGAAAAACAAACTTATGGGCCTGAAATCTTTAGCAAATGTAGGATTTGACACTTTTGGAATAAGAATCACATGAGTAATGTTGATGCACGTTAAGATTTTCCCTGTATTCATGAAGATTCTAATGGCTTGACACACTTCATCCCCCACAATTCCCCAATAAAATTGAAAAAATCTGGGGGTGAAGCCATCAAACCCTGGGGATTTTTCCGGACTTAGAGAAAAGCACGCCTCTTTAATTTCTTCATCAGACGCTGACTTTGTAAAAATCTCATTCATTTCTCCGTTAACCCTCCTTTTAACATTTTGCAGGATTGGATCAAGAGAACCACTAGAGTCATCCTTAAAAAGATTTGAGAAGAAAAAAGAATTGAATTCTTCCATGATCTCGTCTGAATTATCAGTCCAAGAACCATATGATCTATAGAGACCTTTGACAGAGTTGAGATTTCTTCTTTGCTTTATAGAAGCATGGAAGAAATATGTATTTTTGTCTCTTGCTAGCAACCAATCTTCTCTGGATTTAGCTTTCCAATAAGCGTCTTCCTCAGCAAGAGCTTTGAGATTTTCTAGATCAGCTTCGGAGCCTTTACTTCTCCAGAAAGAGTACTCCTTCTCTTTGTCTTTTGTAATTTGAAAGCTCCCTTTTCTATGCTGCTTGCTCCAACTAACAAGTTTTTGCTTTATCAACATGAGCTTGGTCTTCAACCTATACATTGGAACTCCCTCAACATTTGTAAACCAAACATCCATAATAATGTCTTCCACTTCTTTATGTTTAACCCAAGTAGCTGCAAATGAGAACTGCCAGGATTTAACAATCAAGTTAGAAGCATCAAGATTTAAAAGCATGGCCACATGATCAGAACCACTACAAGGTATATGGTGAAGGGAGGCTTTGCGAAAGAAAGATAACCACGAGGTAGAACAGAGGCACCTGTCGATTCTTTCTTCTATAAAGGCATAAGGCTGCCTTTTGTTCCTCCATGTAAAGGAATAGCCCACAAAACCAATGTCAATCAAATTGCACTTTTGAATGAATTCATTAAAAGGCAGACAATATGAAGGTGATCTATCTAAACCACCTCTTTTCTCGCTAAGATCAATTAAATCATTGAAGTCCCCCCCCCCCCCCACCCCAAATAATAAACTTGTCAGATAATGTGGCCAAATAAGATTGCAGAAAAAGATATTGCTTCTTTTTATGGAATCATCCGTATTCAGATAAACAAAGATAACACTCCACAATGAAGGATTCTCGGAGATAGAGACATGTATAAAGAAAACACTGTACTTGATCACCTGCAAAAGAATCTCCTTCTTTCATATTTTTCGAAGGCCACCAGATTTGCCTCTAGGATCAACCCAGAGACTATTACATCTGCCTTCACTGCCATAGTATTTGAACATAAAAGAACATTTCTGTTTTGTCTCAGTGAGGAAAATCACGTCAGGGGAGTGAAGATGGAGAAGCCTCCGAAATTGACGAACTGTCAAGTCACCCCCGACACCTTGACAGTTCCAGACCAGAAGCTTCATTGGGCTAGGTGGGGCCATTTGGGGCTGGCTTCCTCCACCCTGACAGAAGTAGATGATTGAGGTACCTCCAAATTTCTTGCCTTCTTCGAATCAAGATCCATTATCTCTCCGGGGTTATCAATGGACATAGCGTCAAAAAAATCTTTTCTTTTGCCCGTTATAGCTAACACTTGTTTCGCTTTACTTTCTTCCCAACATTGATTTGAAAGAGCCACTTCCCTTGCCACTCTTTTCCATTTCTTCTTAGAATGAACTTTCCCTCTTCATTCGGACTCTCGAGAGCATGAGAGATATTAGGGGTTCTAGTCTCAAGAGTGGGAGAAGGAGATGAAGATTCACACGAAATGCCCTTAGATAGAATAGCAGGGATAGGATCGGAAATTTGATTTTGAGTAGGGCTGCTCTTGATAGACGTGGGCTGGGTAACAGTGATAATGTTCTTTTGGGCTTGGCTAGAGTTTTCCTCATTAGAAGAAACTTGGGCTGAGGAGAAACTCTGGCCCAAAAGAGAGTTTGGACTTGAGGGAATAGAACCCTTTAAATGAGAAGAAGAGTCTGAAAGTTTCTATCCCGCCACATAATTTTCAAAATCCTCATTAGCCTTCTCGAGAACAGAGACCATTAAGGATGTGATTTTTTCCACCTCAGTAACAACGGTAGAAGCTTCTTTGGCAACTGAACCGTCCCTTGTCTCTTATCATATTGAAGTTCTTTTTTCATGCATCCGTTTCGAGTTGGACCATTTCCAGCTCTACTTGCTGGTTGGATGTCAAAACCCACCGGTTATGCATTCCTGTCTTTCTGCTGTAGATATTGGTCTCAGTGATACTTTAGGGTATTCTATTTTGGTGTTTGTTGAGGAGAAACAACAAAATTTTCAAGATTAACGTGGATGACAGTGTAAGTAAAAACATAAAGGTTCCAAGAATGAGGGCCAGTTTGAGAATGCTTCTGCTGCCAGCACAGGGATTTTCTGATAGCAGAAGCAGTTTGAATAAGTTTGGTAGAAATATTTTTCTTTTCCAGACAGGTTTTGCTATCCCATAACAATATTCGGGAAGCAAGGGGGGAGATGCTTTTCCAGTAAGTGATTTTGACCCATTGTACATCGCTGCTAGTTCGCTAACGTTGTATAACTACGTAGATAAAAAACTAATTCGGCTATAAAAGATTGATACCCAACCCGTCTCTAGTGTCATATTTCGTTATCAAACAAGAAAATGGACGAATAATCTTACCGGACTACGTAAGAAGCAAATCAAGTGCTTGAAAGAAAATGGCACGACTATATTAATAAGATGTCACCCAAGGAAAGAATATACAACAACCGAAGATAACCATTCTTAAAGAAATCCACCAGTATGTAAAGAAGCTTTAAATATCATGCGAAACATATAGAAACACTCATTTGAGACAGAAATGAGTTTTTGACTTATACAAGACATGCCTTAAGAGTGAGCCATGAGCTAAATTACAGACGAGCTTTCGGGGCGTCCCACTCTGTGGTGATGTGATTACGGGTGATTTCCTTCAATGAACGACACCCGCTCAAGGCCATTGTCAATTCAAATTCGTCGCGCAACATTTGAAGAACCTTTTTAACACCAGCTTCTCCTTCAGCAGCAAGAGCAAACACCACAGGCCTTCCAATCTGAGATTAAGAGAACAGAAGACAATTCATTAGCATTAATTTAGAATTAAAATAGATTTTAGAAATTACAAGTGTCTGTTTATTTAGTCTCGTACATAACATGCTTAAATTATAAGGAAACAATAAGGTAACCTTCTTTTTTTTGACAACCTCAATAAGGTAACCTTCAATCGCTCCAACTAAGGCAAGATTTTAATCTCCGGAAAAAGAGAATTATGAAAGAAAATAGAAAGTTTATGAAAATTAGTATAAGTTATTTCTACTTACAAATATGCCAGAGGCTCCAAGTGCCAAGGCTTTGAAGACATCAGTTCCACGGCGAACCCCACCATCCAAGAACACTGGCACGCGCCCTTGCGCTGCTTTTACAACCTACAGTTACACGTAAATACACTGATCAACAATCTAAAAAAATCACGGCATATATATATGTATATATACACACTCCATTTTAAGTAACTTTTTTTTTAACCCCAAGTACCTCTTCCAAAGCGGAGATAGTGGCAGGGACATAATCAAGTTGTCTCGCACCATGGTTAGAGACGATAATTCCAGCCGCTCCAGCTTGAATAGCTATCCTGGCTGCAACAATTCAACATGTAACAAATCAGTTATGCCATTAATATGCCAATCAACTATGCCCTGTTTCGTATCCATTGAAAATATGAATAATTGGCTGAGAATAATGTAGAAGAAAAATCCAGCTAAACTGAAAATCAAAATATGTTTGGTATGAGCTGAAATTGTAGATTATTAATTTGATTCATTTGACAAAATTTAGAAAGAAATGAACTATGATCATACTAATAGCAAAAATACATAAATAATATTTTTTAGAAAGATTCAGCTGCAAAATCCTCTAGTTTTGGAGATTAATTAAAATCTGTGATGCCAAACAAGCACTTATAAGTTTAGAAAATCCGGGGAGATGTTTTTTCTTACTGTCTTCAGCAGTGATGACACCCTTCACAAGGATCGGCAACTTAGTGATTGTCTGGAGCCACTTCACATCCTGATTCACGACCAATAACATAGGTTTTTAACCAAATTCACTAAAAAAATCACCAATTTTTTTACCACTCCTCCGAGTGACTTACCTCCCAGCTAAGAGTACGGTCAATTTGCCCAGCGACATAGGAAGCTAAACCTGAGTCATCTGCCTAAAACCGTTCATAAGATGTTAGATTCCGCAGGTTTTATACCAATGAATGACAACAGTAAACTTGGGTAACTCACTTTGTCCATTGAGCCAAGGTCCAAGCCTTCAAAATTCTTCAAAGTCAAATGTGGAGGTAAATTGAACCTGTCAAAGAAGCAATTAGAAAAGTTTTTAACACATTCTCGTTCGCCTTATAAGCTTAAACCAGACTAACAATGGCTATTGCTTACCGGTTCTTGATATCAGCCTCCCTACGACCCAACCTTGGGGTATCGACAGTAAGAGCAATGGCTTTGAAGCCAGCCTTTTCGGCCCTCCTCACAAGCTGTGCGACTACTTTCCTGTCTTTGTACACCTATAAATAGAAACGTTTGTCAGTTAGAGCCTATCCGGCCCTAAGTGTCTTCCTTTCCTAAAATGGAAATCCCTAAATAAGTGTCTTTTTTCCCAAAACTAATTTACATCCCAATTTTATTTCCTGCATACCATTTTTTAAATACATACTTTTTCACTTCCTAAAATAAAGTGAACTTTTTGTAAGAAACCTTCCACATATGAAATATATTCTCGCTGGCAGTGCGATACATGCACTTTGAGAAGTGAGAAATAACGCCCTACGTAGTGTAATTATTTTTCTTGACACTGGCACCTATATTTTTGATTTTACTAACATTGCCCAATAACAGTATGATAACAAATGTCTGCTTTTTGGGGCGTAATGTCAGTAAATCAATCAATAATGTGTGGGGTTATTTGTATCATAGTGTATGTATTGTGCTGTCAGCGAACATTCATTGCATGTGGGTGATATGTCAAAATTTCTTTTTGTAAATTCTATCTAGTCAAGAGCACATCCTTAAACTCCGCAAAAAGTACAGCTTGACTCATTTTGAGACGGAAAGGCATTTGGAGTGGAGGAGATGAAAGAAGTAGTTTTTATCGACGAGACTCACATAAAGCTGGAAGAAGCGGATTCCTGGTCCGGTTGAAGCAACTTCTTCGACACTGGAAGTCGCCCATGAAGACAATGTCTGAAAAAGACCAGTCTTTCAGAATTATAGCATGAATATGAATAAAATTTCAAAATTCATTTGGATAGTTTATCTGAAGAAGCAAATTCAACTAGGATAACAGAGCTGGGACGCTAACCATGATCGTGTCAGCGGCTGAAGCAGCTCTAGCAGTTGCATACTCCCCTGGAAGAGTTACAACAATTTTATTTCTTTGAATTACAAGTACAAATAATTTTCAAGCTATGCAGTAACCGGTGCATATAAATAAATAATTAAATAAGATGCAATACCCAGAGAAAGAAATATTTTCCAGCTATGCAATCCCCAGATCAAGAAACAAATTTCAAATATCCTAGTCTTTGAACTTGATAAATCAATCGGTTATCCTTTATCAATAGGAGCGGATCCAGCAATACTTAAGAGTAACAGCATCTCCAATGGAGTGCTAAAAGTTGTTCTAATTCTATAATTAAAGCATTCGAGTGCTCCAATGGGGTGTTAAAAGTTATGGCAATTCTAAAAAATATAGCATTGTGCTATACTTGGTTTCGAATTTGAGACCAAGTATAGCATTGTGCTAAAGATAGAACAAGTATTCTATCCATTGATACTTTCATTTTTATTTACATATTTGCCATTTCGACCACTTTGAACCATCATAGTAACTTTATGTCGCGATAGTTATTAACGTTGATATAAAATTTGATTACATTGTAAAAGATGTTTGGTTATCATGGTGGTTGATGGAGTATATAATTGATAATTTGGTATGATGGAGTATATAATTGATACTTTCATTTTTATTTACATATTTGCCATTTCGACCACTTTGAACCATCATAGTAACTTTATGTCGCGATAGTTATTAACGTTGATATAAAATTTGATTACATTGTAAAAGATGTTTGGTTATCATGGTGGTTGATGGAGTATATAATCGAGTGCTTTAATTATATCAATCGGTTATCCTTTATCAATAGGAGCGGATCCAGCAATACTTAAGAGTAACAGCATCTCCAATGGAGTGCTAAAAGTTGTTCTAATTCTATAATTAAAGCATTCGAGTGCTCCAATGGGGTGTTAAAAGTTATGGCAATTCTAAAAAATATAGCATTGTGCTATACTTGGTTTCAAATTTGAGACCAAGTATAGCATTGTGCTAAAGATAGAACAAGTATTCTATCCATTGATACTTTCATTTTTATTTACATATTTGCCATTTCGACCACTTTGAACCATCATAGTAACTTTATGTCGCGATAGTTATTAACGTTGATATAAAATTTGATTACATTGTAAAAGATGTTTGGTTATCATGGTGGTTGATGGAGTATATAATTGATAATTTAGAATAAAAAATTAGTTTTAATTCATATTAACTTTATGTTGCGATAGTTATTAACGTAAGCATAAGATTTGATTACATTGTAAAAGAAGTTTGGTTATTATGGTAGTTGATAGAGTATATAATTGATAGTTTAGAATAAAAAAATAGTTTTTAATTTGAAATAGCATTTGAAATAGAATTGCATGTCACATATACATTGGAGCATGAAATACTATAAATGTTCAAATTCACTATTCATGTCCTAAATTTAGCATTAGAAATGAGATCTCCATTGGAGATGCTCTAAGGGCTAAAAATTTAAATTAAGCTGAAATTGATGAACTAGTCGGGGCTAACCGTAAAGTACAGAAATAATAATGACTAATTTACAATATTTGTAGGGGCTAAGTCATAAGTTATAATAAAAATATGGGAAATGCTAAACGTCACCCTTTTTTCTTCACCCTTTAAGTTCACCCCTTATGTGGATGTTTTTGATTGGTGATGTGATTATAGAAATATCTTAAAATAAATGCTACCAACAATCATATTTTGACACGTAGGAGGTGAACTTAAAGGGTGAAGCATACCGGCCCTCTCAAAATAATGGTAAAATTGCAAAATTCAAAATCGAGTGGTCAGTCGCCATGTAGCTCCGTCCTTGCTTATCAGTTGCATCAGGAGCGGAGCCACTGAGATTTTTAAAAGCTCCGCAACAAAACCATCAATTTTGAATATATTTTTGGTGACGTAGTACTCCTTTGTTTAACTACACAAATGCCCCAGTTCTGCCTAAACCCTTGCACTAGTGCCCTTGTAATTGACTTCACAGTATGGAAATGGGGATATTGTTGTTATTTACCCTCTGGGTGAGCCATTTTCTGAAAGGCGGTGGGAGCAATCATGATAGGCATCGATATCTTGAACCCCAGAATAGTAGTGCTCAGGTCGATTTTGCTCACATCAATCAGGATACGGGGACGAAACCTGCATATCATTAGAATAACTGAACTTAGGAAAGAAAATTCCCAATATTTCTAAAGTTTAGCCAATATCTTGAAATTGAAACGGGAAGCTCACAGGATTCTTGAGAAAGCATTTCTGTTCTCTTGTAGAGTCCACTGGTCCTCTGCTCCTGATGCGTAGTAGTCGTAAGCATTCTTTGGCAGCTTTTTCTTGGCGATGGCCTCGTACTCCATGACATTCGTGATCTCCATAGTTATTGTTAATTCTTGCTGCTACCCCTTAGAAAATCTTGATAATAGAAACAACTATGGATATCAGATTCTAAGAAAACTTGATAAATTTAACATTGATAAGCTCAGTATGAAGACTATGATCCTGTACCAGCTCAACTGGTAAATTTACTTGTCCTTGGTTGGTGTAAGTGTGGTGTGCTCGCCTTCTCGGCAGTAGCCATTAGCTATTTCTCAAAGCAGGTAGTCTCTAAACTCTTGGATCACGCCTAAAGAGGATTTGCTACCTTTTTCGCCCCCTTTTTTTATCGTTTTTCTACATCTAAGATATTCTACCCTACACATACTATGGAACTCATCCTCAAGACCTGGTGAACTGCCTAACAAGGCCTATGTTACTAGTAACTAGTAACATAGGTACTAGTGCAAGGGTTCTGAATCAGCCAGACCACTCGTGTAGTTAATAGAAGGACATCGCTATCAATATATTCATACTTCGGTATATAAGTGGTGTTTTTAACAACTCAGGGGGCCAAGTGTCACCCCTTTTCCTATAGCGGTTCCGCCTCTGAATTCACTAAGACTCATCCTCAAGACTTAATGAACTGTCTAGCAAGGTCCTAGCACTTGTCTGAGTGACTAGTATTTTTTATCATTTTGTTCACCATAAAGGGACTTTCTGATCCTCCATTTCCGATTATGAAGACACACGGGCACGCTAACCGAGGTTTTTTACGGAATATAAACAATAATCCACTCCCTTACACAGGAAAATCTCAAACAGAAAGATAATACTTCATTGAGTTGAGTCTTGAAACATTCTCAAATCATTAACTTGATTTCAGAACAGCACATATAGTGAAACAGAACAGTATCAAGTGTATATCAAACAAGAATCAAAGAATAAGATGAATTTATTTTACATAGAGAGAGTGAAGAGTAGGGAGAGAGGGAGAGAGAAGCAAACCTTGAGTTTCCAAAGACTATTGAGAGAGCATGCAGAGCAAGACCCAATGAAGAAGAGTAGCAGATAATAAACTTTAAAACGAAATACATATAAGGATGAAGACAAAAAGATTGGGTGGATGAGTTTTTGGAGGTTGGCATTTCAAACCACATCCTATTAGAGCTATTTGGTGCCACAAGACTCATGTGTGTTTCTAAAAACTCTTCCTTCCTTATCAGAATAATCTCATATGCCAAAATTCCAAAAAATAATTAGAAAGTAGTATTTGCTTATCCAAGTTACACACATAAGGACACGATTGATAATAGTTTCACTATGTTGGGGTTATAATGTTATATGCATTCGTCAACATCACGCTCCCTATTTTTCCGGTCAGGATAAGGATGATGCATCTTTGTAGAAGCAAGCCCACCATGGGAAGCCCTTGGTTTCTCTAGTGGCTCACTGATTGATTTCGTGAGCCGATAACATAGAATCTTGACGCAAAGCCTGAAAATTAAAATATCCCGGCACAAAAGTGTTCATCTATTGTTTTAAAAGGTATTAATGAGAGAAATAAACTCAGTCGAGATAACTTTGTAATTTTTATAAGGGTAATGTTAATAAAAACCATAATAATAGGGGTATTCGTGCCGTTGCATGGCTCTGCGGACTGCAGATTATACTTCTTGACACGCCGAAAGATAGATAGTTTGAGGTTATCTAACATCGACTGTAAAAGATGTGAGCACACATTTACTCTTTTGTATTGTCATAAAAGCATTACCCGCCTGTCACGCGGGTGACCCGGGTTCGATCCCCGGCAACGGCGTATTTTTTTTTTCTATTTGTTATTTGAACCTAAATTTCGTTTAATATTCCTAAGCCCTATTTCTAATTATAAGAAAGAACTGTTTTCCAATTTCTCATCTGCGATATTGCTCTCCTGAATTTGGTCTACAAAATTTATAAATAGTTTTGAAGTAATAATTACCAAAAAAGTGTTAAATTTCTCAACTGCAGCTGAAAATGAAAGTTCTAATCTTTAGGTAGACAACCTAAGTTCAGAAACTAGACAGAGGTTTAGTCTTTAGCAGAACCTCATATTATGTAGCTTTAAGAAATTAGCGTGGAGTTACTAACTAAATTAGCTAAAACAGGAACATGACGACGCTTAAAATGGTCACCTCTTTCAACGTTAGCTAAACAAATACTTGTTTTTGGGGCAAAATTTTAAGGACAAAAAGCATGTATTGTTGGGAAGTTTTAAGTATCTCGGACAAAATAATCTCATCTTATGTATGTCTACCTATTTGCAGGCAAGATATTTCATTTTAAGACTTTCGACAACACAGATGTTATATGTTCCTGTTATTATCCGGACAGAGCTCAGAGAACGATCAAATCGATGGAAACAAAAACACAAGAACACACACGATATAACGTGGTTCACTAGCGATGAACTAGCTACCTCCACGATCCGAAAAACCAAGATTTTGATGAGAGAAACCCATAAATACAACTCACACATTGTAATTCACGACCTATAGCCTTTATATAGGCCTACAATACAGCTTGTGCATAAATAAATACCAAAACCGAGCTAAACGAACAAGGAAACAACTCTCTGGCCGCCCCCAGCGATGTCTTCGCACGAAGACAGAATGTCTTCGCATGAAGACCCTGCTCCACCAGCTTGTTCTCTTCGTCTCGAGCTCCTCCGTTTGGTGCGTTTCTTCCCCTGCCTCGTCGCCAACTCCTTACCAACCCTATCAATGGTCCAACTACGGCCGAGTTCATGTAATCGAATCCCCTGCTTGTTGTTCCAAGTGCCACCGAGTTCCTACAACAAGATCGTTTGTTGTTCTGACTCCCACCGAGTCCCTACAACAAACCCCCCAGCACGTGCCCCCTTCACGTTCCATTGTCTCTCGTCAGAGACTCCCCTTTTCCATCCTCCACCTCCTCTTCAAGAGCACGAATTCTCCCTTTCCCCCCAACGGGGCATAGAGCACGAAGTCGTCCTTTGCGTCTGCAGCCAAGTCTGCAAACGCCTTCCCCTTCGGACACTCCCTCTTCCACTGAACCTTATCTTTACACAGTGCACATACATCGTTTGGCAACTTAGAACCCTTTCTCATTCTTTTGCCATAACCCCCTTTGGATTCCATGAATGCACCTGACCCCGGAAGGTCGTACTCTCCATATGCGGCCCTATGCCTCATCTCCCTTGTGTGAAGAGCTGATCTTACCTCCTCCAACGTGAGAGTCTCTTTTCCAGCACAAGAACTCTGCACGAACCCCTCGTAAGACGGTGGTAGAGACACTAACAAAATCAGTGCGGCATCTTCATCACTTATCTCTCATTACTGTTTCGCAACTCAAGCAAAATAGTATTAAGACGATCCAAGTGATCTCTTAGATCCGTACCTTCCCCCATGCGTAGATCAAAGAGTTGTTGCTTCAACATCAACTTGTTGGTTAGCGATTTCTTCTTTTGGAGGCTCTCCAACTTGCTCCATAGTTTCTCAGCAGTCTCTTAATCCGCAACCTTCGTGATCACGTCGTCCACCAAACACAACATGTTGTTGAGTGTGCTCTTTCCTCCATCGTGTTGAACTCCTTGGTGGTTATAGAAACCCCTCTTTATCTTGCGCCAATGGAAACCACATGCCTTGCTGCTTCAACAAAGCAAGTACCATGATCTGCCATAATCTGAAGCTGTTTCTCGCCGTGAATTTTTCGATCTTGGTCACCCCCTGGTAATATTCTCTGCACCTCCTTTTCCATATCTGTAACCCCCGAATGCGTGCTCCACCTTGATCGCGAAACCGTAGCTAGGAATCTCATGGATTGTGAAACCCTAATCCTTTAGCTCCACCTTGATCTTGGAAAACCGCAACCTAAGCTATGATACTAGTTTGTTAAGATCCAGGAAGAGCTTAGGGAACGATGAAATCGATGTAAACAAGAACACAAGAACACACACGATGTAATGTGGTTCACTAGCGAAGAACTAGCTACCTCCACGACCCGAAAACCCCGATTTTGGTGAGAGAAACCCACGAATACAACCCTCACATTGTAATGCACGACCTATAGCCTTTATATAGGCCTACAATACAGCTTGTGCCCAAAAAAACACCAAAACCGATCTAAACGAACAAGGAAACAACTCTCTGGCCGCCTCCAGCGATGTCTTCGCACGAAGGCCAAATGTATTCGCACGAAGACCCAGCTCCAGCAGCTTGTTCTCTTCGTCTTGAGCTCCTAATTTTGGTCCGTTTCTTCCCTCGCTTCGTCTCTGACTCCTCACGAAGCCCAAGTATATTCAAGGTACCCTTGATTCCTAAAAGTTCCTATAGCCCTCACTTGTGGAATATTTATGCTATCTGAAAGTCTTTTATTTCATAGTCCAACAAGCAAAAAGGGATCCTCGTTTTTCCAGTTAGAATCTCCCTATACTGGGTCCAGGCACCCAAAGACAAGGGGCGGTACTTGTCACCCTTGAGATTTTAAGAACTTCACAACTATCCCATTTTTTAAATATTTTAGCAGCGGTACCATTTTATTAGCTATAAGAGTGCCCCGACTGGTTTAGAAACCTTGCACCAATATGACCTTGTTATCGAATTTATATTGAATTGTTGAGGTGGCTCCAATCAAATAGCAAATCGGGCAAAGAAACAAGTCAAGAAGGCAAGAAGAATCAAGATTCAGCGTCCAGGATGGTTCAAGAGCACGTGGAAACTTGAACGAGCAGGCATGTGCTCGCGCGAGCAGGTGTTAGCTCGCACGAGCAGGTTCAGCAACTCGTGCGAGCAGGTTGCTAGCTGGGGCAGTTTTGGTTATTTTCTTGTTGGTTTGGGACAATTTCTACTTATATTGGCAGCATGTTTAGGTTCTCTTGTGTCGATAAAAGGGTCTAGTTTGTGACCTAGTCAATTTGAGTGTAATCCAAGTTTCCCACTCAGTAATAAACGTCAGTTTTAAGGTAGTGGAGGCAGCTAACGATTTGTCAGTGAACCACGCCAATTCCGTTATGTTTCTTGATTACGTTTATTTGTTTTAGTCTCAGTACCTCGATTATAACAAATTGGTATAGAGATAGGGTTTCTAGACTCTGCTAAGAACAATGTTGGGTTCGTTAATCAAGATCTCCCAATTCACCAGGAGAAACAACTTCATTCTGTGGTAAATCAAGATGCGTGATTTGTTGAAGCAACAAGATCGTTGGCTTCCATTGGCGTACGATAAGAAGGACGTGGAGGAAAGTTGCAAGATAACCCCAACATCCTCGAAGAGGCCTCAGACAGAATAAATTGACTGTAATCTCCTACAACGACTTCGGGAGGCCAGAAGCACGGAGCCACTTGGTCAAGACCAAACTGGCGAGCCGAGCGGTAAGGGTCATAATTGACCCATTTTGTAATACCCCGTTTTAATACGAATGGTAAATTGGTAACTGAGGCAAGAAATTTGATTTTATTTGCGAGTGATGAATTGAGTAATTTTCGGTTTTAAAATATAGTCGGGACGCTTAACTTTATATTCCTAGAAAAACGATATCTTTATTGTGTATTAGTTTTAACATTTTATGCCATTTATATAAGTGTAGCTAGTGTATTCCCAACCCACTAGATGACTCTACCTATTGGTGCACCTAACACACACTAGCATAAATATTATCAAAAAAAAAAAAAAAAAAAAGAATACAATTTCCCATTCTTCAACAATCTGCAATATTTTGTTGGGAACCGCAAAGTCTTTCTCCAATTCTTACGTAACACTTCTTCTCCTTCTTCTACTTCTCAACCGGACACCACCACCATCACAGCCACCACCTCTTACCCCTCCACCTCTCTGCCTCTCTCTTGATCTCTCTCTCTCCCACTCTGTCTGACAGAAGCAGCAACAGCTGGCGGTGATAGCCCAGCCACCGCCGCTGCCACCTTTGGACAAACCACCGAGGAAATCACCACCACCACTTGTTCATCTCTGTCCCTCCCTCGAATATCTGCTCTATCTCTTTCTCTCTCTAGCGACCCAAGAAAGCAGCAAGGAGGCACCAGTAGCAGGGGCAAGCAGTGACTCGTGCCGCCGCTACCATAAACACTGACGAAGAGCGTATTCGGGAGATCTGGCGTACCCACCCTCTTTTATCAGTTCCATTCGACTCTAGGAGGTCCGACCAAGACTTAGGAGGCCTCAGCAGAAGCCAAGAACCCCCGGAGAAGTACCGTCGAGCTCCAGCGCCAGCGGCAACACCATTAACGCCGACAACGAAGCTCCACCGAGCTAACCGGAGAGACCCACCTTCTCCCGTTGATACCAATCAACTACTGGAGGTACAAGGAGTCTAGAATCACCAACCAACAGATCCAATAACGCCTTGTTCGTCCCTGTCGACTATCGCCGACCGCCTCATTCGAAGCCGAGACCCGCTTCGTCTCTTGAACATTTCTCGCAACTTTTTACTTAGGTAAACTCTAAATCACCCTCCGATTCATTTTTGATCATCAAAATATGATCTTGTTAGCTTTAAATCAAATTGGGTTGTTGGGTTGAGAATTTTATGCGTAAGTTCTTGATGGGGGTAGTTTATGTTGTTTCTGAAAAGTTGAGGGTGAAAAGTGTAGCATATTGAACTGCATGGGTAGTGGGAGAGTAATTACTTGTCTTTTATGAAAACTTGGGGGATCCACTTGTTGTTTATATAAACTGTATATAAAATATGAAATAAAAAATATGTTTTTTTGGATGAATATTGTTTCTTAGCATTTCTAGATATTAATTTAACTATGTAAAAGTAATTCGGCTATTAAGATTATGTAGAAACTACTTGATATAAAATAGTGTTGTTTCTCTTGAAAATAAGCAAGATAAAAAAATACTTTAGGTTAATGTAATTTTGCTTTGCTAGTATTTTGAGTAAAATGGGTTATTTGGATAAAATTGATAAAAATAAAATAAGTTAGGATGTTAATTTAGGAATTAACTAGTAGTAAGCTCTTTATTTAAAAATCCATAATTCTCTCATTTAATAAAACTTTAATATTTTTCTAGATATTATCTCTCCAACATAAATTAATAAATATGTAAGACACGGTACTTGTTTTCTTTGAATAATCATTTTATGAAATTTTACGAGTTAATTCTTTTTTCTAATGAATGATTAGCTATACTTAAAGTAGCCTAAATCAAACCTCTATGGTCGCTTACAAATAAATAGGGTGTTTAACAAATTATTATTTCTATTATAAGTGTGTATAAACTAAAAATGAGATTTCTCACTCAATAACTTTACGTATCAGTATTTATATCATTTGGAATATATTATGAGGATAATAATTATTTTAGAACAAATTTATCATAATGTTGCATGCTAGTAATTAATGGCTTAAAGGGGATAATTTCAAATGAGACTCGTTAGGATTATAGAATTCCACACATCATACTTGAACTTGTAATTGATTTAGGAATTATAAATTGTAGGTGACGAGTTCGTAGACGAGTGCTACGTATATCCGTAGAAGCGTTATTGTGCTGTTTTCTTAGCTACTCGAGGAGAGTAAACATGTCTGGCCTAATGTGCCCGTCCTTCTTTCGTGTCCAAATACTTTTATGATTTTATGTCTCAGTTGTGATTTGTGATATACGTGCTTAACTTGAGGTTTCAATTAAGTGTACAAATGATTCTTTCAAACTGTCATATGAGGTAATAATACGTAATAACGTAAAGTGGAAACAGTTGTGCGGCGGAACCTTATTCAGCTTCTTATATATATTGTGGTTATGATATTTTGCTCGGTTGTAATTTGCCCTAGGCTGCTTCCTGTACTCACCTCTCTGGCCGCAAGAGTCTTAAGGGGGTGCCGACACTTAAGGTTTTAGATGCATGCGAGATGGTTGGTTCTATATTATTGGATTGATTTGTTCCCCGCTACAACTAAATAGTAAGTGTGGATTTTCATGTGAAAGATGGAAGGAATTGATACTTTGGAAAAATGGAAATGGGTTGAGAATACTAAGCAAAGAGTTTGAGAATTTATATTTGGTCATTTGAACTAATATGTTTGATTACTTCCTCATAATTTCTCTTTTATTAAAATAAAACAATTCATCTTTCCTGTTTACACGTTTGGGTTTTTATTTGCTCAGCATTTTGTGCTGACTTTTGAAAAACTGCGGTCTTGTTTCTTTCCCCCGCAGGTCTAGGTGAAGGGATCTCGGCGTAAGGAGAAATCGCGGACTCACCTAGTTGTGTTAGTACTAAATAAATGGAACACCCAGACAATATTCTTCATGTTTAATAGTATGTAATATTTCACTGTTGGAGACATTATGGCTTGTAATATATAACTATGACGGTGCTTGTTTTTTATTACCATTGTTCCTTGCACCCGAGAGCGATCTCGGGTGTGAAGTGGCATTTCTGTATTTCTCCCATGATGAAGTAAAAGGTGTCACACATTCAGTGGCAAGCGCTTTGGAAGAATGCTCGCGAAAATCAGATCATGCAGGAAGAGAGCATCACATGCAACTTATAGGGAAATGGTTAAAAATACCGACCTCCGTGGAAGAAACCATCGCAAGAGTTATCCTTTTAGCAGCTGCAAGTGTACAACTCGCCATCGAATCTGAAGATTAAAATATCCTTTGCGTAGGGTCTAAAAGAAAATCCGATTCCAGATAACAAATCAAATGAAGGGTGAACAACTACGTTTCGCTCCGTACCACCTCCAGGCGCGAGGAGCACACTTACCCAACCCATATCCTTACGACATTGCAGGTTTAGGCGCCTGCGTAGCGCATCCCTCATAAGACCACACAGTCAGGAAGCCTCTGTTTGCAAAGGACACGAGATCACCAGTGCCTTTCAAACGCGCGCTCCCAAAAAAAATTGATCAAGCCTTGTGTAAAGTGTCCCCAAAAATAGAGGGGATAAAGAAATATCTTCCCCTAAAGACATGCACACAACCAAGGGAATGATTGACCCCATCGTAATGACCACCATCACTCACAAAGCGCGACAGCCACACACACAATAACCCACAAATGGTACAATCAAAAGCTTTACCCGGATTGAAAGAAGCTTCTTGATCCTTGGGAGCATAGTCCCTAAGAAAATGCATGACCCACTTTCCCCAGGTATTCTTAGGCTTTGGGATAGCCGGCGCCTTCTTACTCTTGGGCTCTGTAGCCTCGGGGGCCTCTGGCACATGAGCTTCGGCACTCTTTTCAACCCATTAATACCTAGCTTTGCACATCTTTTTTATAGCAGCATCCATAACTCCATGAAGTTTAATCTCTTCTTTAGAAGAAATGTTCGCGAGGGGATCGCACTTCCCCTTAACTGGAAGCCCAAGCACCATGGTCACTCCTCCAAAGAAGAAGTTGCTTCGTACTTGGAAAAGTGGAAGGCATGCGTCTTGAGACACCACTGTGACATCAGCGTGTTCAGCTTTTCAGGGTCATTCAAAATTTTATACCCTATGGTATCCTCCATTGCGCCATAAATCCTGGCGCATCCGAGAACATCGATGTATGTCCCAACACATGCGATGCCCACTCATCCAGGTAATCTATACCACTAAGAAAATATTGATGCTCGACCCAACCATAAGGATAGAGTAAGGACTCCAAGGAAAGTCGCTAAATGTCGCAGCTTTCCCTTAATCTTGGCCATAAAATATGGTGATACAAAATTCGGTCAAAAAATTTCTGCTAAGAATAAAAAAGAAAGGGGAAAAACACAAAGGCTAAAAACTTATTTCCGATTCAACCATCAAAAATATAAATTTGAGCAATGCTGCATCCAAAACCCTTTCGTAGCAGTTACAAAGAACGATAAAAGTCACGAACAGCCCCAAAATCCTGCAAAATCAAATTCAATTTTGAAACCCTCGAAATAAAAAAAAAAAGGACCGTACATGCACAAGGGTTTCTATGGTGAAATACCTGTTAAAGTGACAAAACATTGGAGAAGACGATCGCATAGAATCTGAAAGAAGGATTCATAACACTACCCGAAAGAAACTCGAACACTCTGATGAAGGTGTCTCTTGAAATCAAAGTTTTCACAAGAAGAATCTTTGAGATCTCCAGTAAAATATCAGTAGGTAGTAAGGCCTCTGCTTTTATATCCAAGGACGACCTTCCCAATACCTTCAAGCGGAGGCCAAAAGTCCATTTTCAAAAAAATTGCCAAAGTGAAATAGTTGCTGCAACCCACGAACTCATCACCATCGTCGAAGCAGTAATAATTGAACAATTTTCAACCATTGAAGGGATGAAAGCCAAAAGATCGTAAATGTCTTATCGTCTTTTGCGAATCATCCATGTCGCCCGAAGCACAATCCATCAAGTAACCACTGGAAACCGTCCAATCCGACGTGGAAACCTCACAAGCCATGACAAAAAGCACACAATTACTGCGAAGACTCGTCACCACAAACCTATTGAATAGGTATCACCCATCATTGTTGACTCATCAGCTCTAGGGGGCTGCGAAGCACATCCAGTCATGACAGAAGTCTAAAAGACGTGACCAGGGGGCTGCAAGATGCCCCTGGACCTCGCGAAGCTCAGCCCATGCAGAAGGGGGCTAAACGTAAAAAGTCAAAAATGCAGCCTCGATCCACTACCACGTGGACCCATCAACAGCTTACAGGTTTCTGCACATGCGTGCTCCAGAGCACCATATCATGCCTCGTCATGCCATTGGGGACCATGAGACAGGGTCCCTCGCGCCTATCATTGCACACAGGAGCCAGGGGTTTTAGTGGCCTGGAGGTTGGATAAGGCCCGGTCGCATTTGGTTGATATTCCGTATGCGAACAATACTGTACTAAGCGAAGCCTACTTTCTGCTGACCTCTTTATAGTAGGTTGACGTCATCCGTGACAGTCCTCCAGGGATTTCGGGTACGCCGCCATCATAATGGGCCGTGGGCCATTCCGTATGCCTACGTGTCTCCCATTTGTTTTCCTAGTGTACTAGTATAAATTGGACAATCCTTTCTGCCTTTTCGTATATCATGACAGACGGTGGTCACTCTCGGTGGACACTCTAATTATTCCATGTGCTATGTACATATGTATCAACCTGTAACAAATAGTCGAATTGCTACCAACAAGCTGTCTCTCCCCTTTCACAGTACAATACTGCTTATATCCACCCCTTTTCTATATCTCTCATTTCTCTCCGATTAATCTGAATTCTTGCTATAAGATTGTTAGATTTGATTTTATAACCCCAACACTATCCGATAGCCTACAACACTACCATCTCCATTTCCTTGTAAATATGATTCTTTATCTTCTTCTATTTTTGTAGAGCCTTTCATTGATGGCATTACCATCATCATTCACACAAAGAAGAGAAGAAGATGAGAATATCACCAATTAATCATAGCTTCATCAAATAGACACTTACAAAACATCTGGTTGTGTTCTGTTCTTATTATTTAGTGTCAATCATATTTTGTGGTGTACTTTTCTTAGTTAATTATATTTTTGCTATCTCTAACTCAACGATACACTAAAAGGATTATAATATAAAGGACTTTGCATTGACTGTCACCACCAAACATAGTGATTAAACAAAATCTTTACATAAACAAAAAGAATTAATCCATAATCTAAAACAATTTTTCAATTTCCTAAAAAAAAAACAAAAAAAAAAAAAAAAAAAATTCAACCAAAACCATTCTACCAATCCGACCATGTATACAAAATTACCAATTGTCTTTCACTCTATTCCCTTTTCAGCTCCATTATTCAGAATAAAAATAATGCTGGTTTCCTACTTATTCACAAGATGAGTAAAATGTGTCAAATTGTCTCACTTTTGTCACTATTCACGAATTGTTTTGTCACTTAT
Source organism: Linanthus parryae (assembly GCA_023055425.1). Classification (NCBI taxonomy): domain Eukaryota; kingdom Viridiplantae; phylum Streptophyta; class Magnoliopsida; order Ericales; family Polemoniaceae; genus Linanthus; species Linanthus parryae. The sequence continues at coordinate 46,175,136 of JALGPY010000009.1, forward strand.
TCACAGGTAAAATACAGTTTCACGCCATGAAGTTTGATGCAAAGACACTTTCACCTCTTCTAGTTTGGAAAATGACACTTCCACCCCTTATGTCGGTCAAATGGCAGAATATTAACACTTGCCAATTGTGACATCGTTAGTTCGGAGGCGGTTGTCCATCACTACAGTAGTTTTGGGACAAATTCACTCTTTTGTAGTATGATGTGACACAGCCAAAGGGTGTAAGTGTCCGATGTTTTGAACACAAAACAGATAAAAGTTTCATTTCTCAAACAAGAAGGGCGAAAAGTGTATTTTCCTTAAACCTGAGGTGGTGAAAGTGTCTTTTACCCTATAACATACGGATAGAGAGAGATGATGGGAGATCATGAAACACAAATGCAAGGCAATTGAAGAAATGTATACAGTCACCCCATTAACTCACCAACATATTACTGAAAATCAATCAAACATATATTTGCTCTGCTTTTGAAAGAGATCAATGTACAGAGAAACTAAAAGAGATCAGAAACTAATCAATGTACTACCAATAACCCATACAGAGAGTAAAAATGATCACAAACTGATCATACAGAAACCATGAATTGACTAGATCCATCTAAGTAACAAGAAACAAGAAAGAAAGCTGTGGTCTTCAAAATCTTCAAAAACGCCCACCATCTAGTGACAGGTGCCGAGAATGCCGCGAGGAGATGGCAGACAACAAAGAGATGAATTCGAGTAACGAGCTCGAAAAAGAATGAAAGAGACCGATGATTGACGAGTAACGAGTTCAAATCGGTGTTATGAGACTATCGAAGAAAGTGAATATGTGGGATAAATTCATGTGGCCATGTGGGGTAAAAAGCTATTCAGAGCAGATGGAACAAAAGAATTTGTGACAATTGGGGTATTCGAAAGAAGAAAAGAGAACTGTCATGGAGGGAGTTTAATGAATTGGGTAGAAAAAAATGAAAGGAATCGAAGAAGCATGAAAACAAATCGGTAAAGTAGAAATCAACTGAAGAACAAATGCAGAGGGGTGTTACGAACCAAGAACCAAGAACACAAGATTGTTCGGAGAATCAAGAAGGTGGCGGTGGCGGTGGAGAATCAGGGGTGGGCGACGATGATTGCGACGTTTGCAGCAAAAACATCCCAAGGAACACCAGCAAAACGCAGCTCTCGATCAGTTGAATCACCTCGATAGCGGAATGAAACCACGGCCCGGCGTCGCCACGCACGTCCCCGGCGACGAAGAGGATTTGGGTCATCGAGGAAGTTGTGGAAGACCAGAGTCTCCATCAATTTCAACAGATTGAAGTAGCTCCTTACATTCCCTAATTCTAGATTCATGACGGCAACTACTCCCAATCTATGAGTCACTATGACGGCGACCATTGTAGGAGGATCTCTAAGAACACCACTTCGAACAATGGAAATCAATCTTCACGAACTCAACTTGAAGAAAGAAGAAAAAGGAAATTGATTTTCTCTCGGCTCTCTCCAATTTCTGTTGCTCTGTTTCTTGTTGTTCTCTGCTACTCCGTTCTGTTTCCGTCACTTTATAGACAACACAAATCAAAACTAATTAGCTTCAAGCCCCTATAATTTGTAGCACATTTCAAGAACACCGCGTGCTCTCATGTAAGCTTCTTTTTGGTGCTCCATTGAAGCGGCAACAAAGATACTCCGCTCCACTTGAAAACAGACACGTGTCATAACAAGAAGTTAAGATGCCGCTGACTCATCACTGAACTCTCATGGTTTTTTTTTTTTGATGAAATGAACTCTCATGATTCCACGTTCGCAAACACCATATCAGTTTCATTCGAAAGCACATTTGGGTGTGGGTGTTTGTAACTTGAAAATCGACTCCACCTGAATTATTGAATCCTACCTACCTAACTTAATAGAAGACATGCCCATTTGTTAAGTTGACCATTTTGCCCCTAGGAGTTATTGGATTTACGGGGCCTTGGTGAGTGAGTGGCTTGATACTTGTGTTAATTTGACCATTTTGCCCTCTGGAGTGATTGAAATTACGGGGGCTTGGTAAGTGAATGGCAGATAGTTTCTCTCACCTCCATTTTTTGGAGATTGCCCTTGGCTTAGCTTGATGTTACAGCTTCGAAGAGAAGCCTCTTCTGTTTCGGGTTCTTTCAAGACAGATCTAATCTCTCTCTCTCTCACTCCCCTTCTCACTCTCCGTCCAGCTGTATTCTCGGCGAACCTTGTACCTTCGATGCCGCCTTCGTCTGCTCCTTCCTCATTCGATCTCAATTGAGCCTAGAGAATGAACCACGACGGCGAATTAGGGGGAGGAGGACGGAGATTGAAGACACGCAAACGAACATGGAGATTCAGAGCAACATCGACACGGTTCCGGCCTTGTGGATTCACTCTCGTCCACTAAATCGAAGGTACGAACCTTCAAAGTCCGTTTTTGTTGTCGTGAATTTTCAATTTATCTTCACACGCATGTTGATTTTTGTTTCATTCCGAGGTTCATAAACCCTAATTTCGTTCACCTGCGGCGATTTTCTTCTAGGTTTATCAATTAGAGAAGATTTTGTTAACAGGTAATGTTCATATGCCCCATTCGCTCAATCTTTGAATGTGTTGTCGAAGTTTTTGTGTTGGGGCAAAAAGCTTCATGCTTTGTGGTGGTATTGGTGATTTTAGTACCAAACAACCCTGACCAAACAATAAAACAACTTAAATATTCAGAATGAGACCTCAATTGCATATTAAAAGCTTATATTTGACTTCACTCCTATATTTGATCTGTTATCACTTGATAATGAAAAAAAAAGCTGATGTTTCACATAGACCTCATTTGGTTAACCTGTTTGACTTAGTTTTGCAGGGAAATTTTATTTCCTAGTTTGTATGATTGGTTTCCTAATCTGGTTTTTGCAGGAAAGGAAACATTGAGAGAATGTGATTCTGTGATCAATCAGACACTCTTGAAAGCTTCTCAATCTGTTTAAAGACAAGATCAGAACAATATCTCTGAAGATTATGATCAACCATCCGTTGGAGAAGGATATTAAAAGAGTCAAAGTTGTTGCCTACAAAACAGGAAGTTTGTTGCTGAAAATCAGGGAAGATTTGCAGACCATCTGAGCTGTATAAATAGAGCTCATTTTGAAGCAACAAGACACAACACTCAACGGGCAAAAAGAGATACACATTTCAGGATTGACAAACATCAAAGAAGCACATCATTCTCACAATCCATCTCACAGAATATCACTGCATTCTTCACTGCAATTTTTCACTTCTAGTGTTCTTCTATTCTAAGCTTAATTTTTATATCATTCTTATACTACTTCTATCTCTCATTCCAAAGGATTTTTTAAAGTGAACAATAGAGAATTCTTAATTAATCAGTTAGCTAGAGCAGGTACTAGATAGGTTGGAGAGAACCACAAGCTGTAACAGAGTAAGGCATATCTCTGTGCTTGAGATCTAGGGCTTAGCTTTTGATTAATAAGAATTGTGTTGAAAATCCTGCAGGGTGAGATCCATGAGGTAGAGACGTAGGTTCAAGTGGACTAAACCCTATAAATCCTGTGTCTCTCTCACACTCATGCTTAGTTTTTACAGCTCTCAAACTAGTCGGTTTTCAGGGGTTTGAAACTTTTTTCAAGGCCTTGAAAAAGACTTGTCTGTTTTCATTCAGACTGTATTTCATTCCAAAGGCTTGAAACTGTTTTCAAGGCCTTGAACTTCATTGCTCTTCACAAAAACTCTTATTTTTGCAAGTTTTACAAAAAGTTGGCATTATTCAACCCCCCTCTAGAATATCAGTGCTGCATTTCTACCTCCTTACTCCCCTTTCAGAAAGTATATGATATTTTCCGCATTAATAGCGAGGGTTATTAATCCGAGAAAAATAGTGGGAGCTATGTTTAATAATTTAAGTCCTTGTTAAATATAGTACAAACGTCACAATGTTTGCATAATCCTTTTGTGTTGAATACCTATGGCATTAAACAAACAAAACTCGACTTTATCTCTACGATATGCCCTTGAGAAGGAAAAATTGTCTGGAATCAATTTTCCAGACTGGTATAAAATTGAGAACTGTTCTCAAACAAAAGGGAAATGTTGTATAACCTAGAGTATAAAGTTTCTTCCTACCGACCGCCAATACCACTAAAACCTAATGGAATGAAAATCAAAGAATGGTTCTTTGGATGTGACTTTCTTCATATTAGCTACCATGAACTCTGAGCTTTGGAAGCAAGATGAGAACATGGAGGCGTATGATATGATCATACATTTAAAGAAGTTCTTTTCAAGAGCAGGCTGAACATGATAGTTTTGAGGTTGTGCTCCATTTTTGCGTTTTACCTAATCTTGCTTAGTATTCATCATGATCAAGATGTAATTAAGTTTGGGATTACCAAAGCAAGGCGACTTGATTCATCAATATATAACGCGACGGCACAAGGTAGTAATGTGTGATTGCTGAAGCAAGAGGTCAAACGCAACTGAGCTGTTTCAATAGGATTGAAAGCTTAGAAGATGGGAGTTATATATGAGATAGATAAATAATAACGATTTATTCACCCAATTGGACCAAGAATTGCGTTGGATGCAATTGGAAACTTTGTTCAAAAGCAACTCACTTAATATGATTGAGAACCGCTGAACAAAGCACTAATAAGGGAAAAGGCAAAACATGTTAATGGTTAACATTAAGTGAAACATACCCAAAGTCGTGGGATGCCTCCGCCCGAGGTGATGAACCCCATTGGGAATAGATAAGGATCGCTGGTTCACAGTTAGTACAACCATCGATAACTCAAAACATAGTTCATTACAAATTCAAAATAACCGCTTACAATGTTTGCAAAATGATATTACATTTAGTTGGTTAAACAAAAATACTAGATGATATTCTAGCAAGTCTCCCTATCTAGCTGTGTCGTGAACGTCCCCCACCTTGGTTGATGACCTGCGGTTTTAAAATGGCAAAAGCCGACGCAGTTTTGAAGAAAATGATCAGCAAAAGCCTGAGTAAGATAACACCCTTAATAAGTAAACATATTATGAGACTTTTGATAGGAATAAAGAGTTCGCTACTCAAGTAATAAATATCAGATATATGTGGGAATAACATTATCGTTGTTTCCTTTGTCAAACTCCAGGACGATTTAGATTTCATATTTCCAATCCATTGATGTGGACCATCTGGGGAATCACACAAGAAGTATGTTGCAATATTTCCACAACTCATCACTTTAAATCTCAAGAAATAGGATATGGAGTCCAGGAATTCATTTTACTAATTAGTTGATACGCGTAGTGACCATATCCAATCCACAACCACTTTCTCATAATGTGTACCTGCACAGTCATAACCATAACATAATCAAAAGGAGGTTCGTATTACAGCGCCTCATAATCACATAACAATAACCAATCACAATATGTCTGAAATGTAGCGTAATAGGGATATGGTACAAACCCACGCACAACAACAAGCACTTTATGTCACTACGACTTTTTCTTCCAGGATGTAATATCTAGTAAGGAGCTCCAACTAAATTCGGTGTGGCAATCTTTCATAATATTTGGTATAAGATTAACGTTTGTATTTGATTAATATGTGAGCGGTACTTTACTTTTAGTAATTGTGGTCCGTGAACTAGGTAATCATGGCCTAATATGGTAATCTTGTTTGATTGGTACTTCATTTCAGAATAGAATTTAAATTTCCTTCTAGTGGAGTCTTTCGGATTCTTATTTTGGATTACCATTTTTCTTGCGATACTTTCAAAACAGAATTTCTTTTTGAAAGCAATTAAAGATCCAAAATAAAGCATGTAGGATAGTATTTGAAATATAACGCACGCGATACACGAAAGAAGAAAAGGCACGCAACGCCAGACATTTTAACTTACCCTAATCCAAAAGCACGTCTTAGATGTAGTTCTCGCCTGTAAGTTCACAGGTTTTACAGGCTTGAAATACTGATCTATTTCAAGGCCTTGAAATAGTTTTCAATGTCTTGAATCACAAGTCCTTGAAACAATGTTCAAATCCTTGAAACTTTCTGACCTGTATGCATATTCTAAGGGGGAGTTTTTCTAAGTGTTTCTGATCTTATTCTAACTCTCTCACCCCTATAATCGATCTGTTAGTACTTGATGATGAAAAGACGCTTTTGATTCACTTAGACTTCATCTAATTAACCTGTTTGACTTAGTTTTGCAGGGAAAGTTCATTTCCTATTTTGCATGATTGGTTTCCTAACCTGGGTTTTGCAGAAAAGGAAATAATGAGAGATTGTGATTATGTGATCAATCAAACACTCATGACAGCTTCTCAATATGTTTGAAGACAAGATCAACACATTATGTTTGAAGATCCTTATCAACTATCCGTTTGGAAGACTGTTAGAGAAGTCAAAGATTGCTGCCTAATAATCAGGAAGTTTGTTGCTGAAAATCAGGAAGATTCGCTGACCATTTGAGCAGTATAAATGGAGCTCGATTTGAAGCATTTGATACAACACTCAACGGGAAAAAAGAGAGACACATTTCAAGGATTTTCAAGCATCAAAGAAGCAAATCATTCTCTCAATCCAACTCACAGAAGATCACTGCAGTCTCACTGCAGTTTCACTTCCAGTGTTCTTCTGTTCTTTACTTAATTTGTATATAATTCTTATACTACTTCTAGCTCTCATTATCAAGGACTGTTCAAAGTGAAAAATAGAGAATTCTTAGTTAATCAGTTAGCTAGATCAGGTACGAGACAGGTCAGTGAGAACCATAAGCTGTTACAGAGTAAGGCATATCTCTGTGCTTGCGATCTAGGGCTTAGCTTTTGATTAGTAAGAATTGTGTTGAAAATCCTGCAGGGAGAAGATCCATGAGGTAGATACGTAGGTCCAAGTGGACTGAAATATATAAATTCTGTGTCTCTTGCATTATTGATTTCGATCTCATACTTTGTTTTACACAGCATTCAAACTAGTCTGTTTTAAAAAGACTTGTTTTTTTTACTTAAACAGTATTTCATTTCAAAGGCTTGAAATTGTTTACAAGGCCTTGAACTTCATTACTCTTCACAAAAAATTCTCATCTTTGCAAGTTTTACAAAAAGTTGGCATACTCTATTCAACGCCCCCCCGGGCCTTCTGGAGTATATGTGCTGCATTTCTACCTGCTTACTCCCCTTTAAATTGGTATCAGAGCTTGTATCACTATATATATTTAACCATCTAGTGATCATGAGTACTACAGGTGATGGTGGTTTCTCACAGGGAAGAGCTGCTAACAGACCTCCTCTATTTTGTGGAGATAATTTTGCTCACTGGAAAGCCCTGATGAAAATGTTCATCATTGATCAATACATAGAGCTATGGACCATCATTTAGAATGGACCTCACACTTTCTACACAGAGAAAGATGGGATTAAAGCTCCCAAATCTGAAGACTCTCTCTCTCTTCATCTGAATTAGAACAATTCTCTAAAAATTTCAAAGCTATTAACATCTTGTATTGTGCTTTGAGTACACATGAATTCAACATGATTTCAGGATTTAAGACTGCCAAGGAGATCTGGGATAAACTTGTGGTGACATTTGAAGGAACCAGTCAAGTCAAGCAAACCAAGATCAACATCTATCTTGGGCAATACGAGTTATTCAATATGAGTGCATATGAGTCAATAAGAGACATGTTAAAAGGTTCACAAACATTGTCAAGAACCTTGATTCACTAGAAAAGCATATTTCCAATGAAGAAAAGGTGAGGTAGATTCTGAGAAGTCTTCCAAAGGCAAAATGGGAACCAAAGACTACTGTAATTGAGGAAGCTCAAGATCTCTCATCACTCCAACTTGATGATCTACAAGGGAAGCTTCTGAAACATGAAATATCCATGAATGAAGCTGATGTAGAGCTACCAGAAGGTGTCAAGAACTTAGCACTCAAGGCAAAAGATAATGAGAAATTCAAAGCCGTGAAACTGTGGATGATGATGAAGATCCATTTTCTTTGATTTCCAAAGCCTCGACCAAAATTATTAAGATGAAGAAAAACTTTGGAAACAAAGACTTCAACAGAGAAAGACACAGATCATCCAATAGCAAGGACTACAAAGGTAAGTCTTCTTAACAAAATAATAAATCAAAATTCATGAATTGCTTTGAGTGTGGTGATGCAGGACACTTGATTAGTTTCATGGAGTGACTCACACAAGAAAAGCAAGAACTTCCAGAAGAAAGACCATGACAAAAGAAATAAAGCTATGATAGCTTCATGGAGTGATTCAGATACCTCAAGTGACTCTAAATCTGAAGAAGAACTTGCCAACCTATGCTTCATTGCGAAGCATGATGAAAATTATGAAAAGAACATTGAGGTAATGGTAAATTGTTTGATTTAAAAAGAGATTATAGTTTTGAAAGAAAAAAGAATTTTGAAAGAAAAAGTTCATGAGCAATAAAAAGAGAATTTACATCTTGTTTGTCTGAATCAGAATCTTGAAATCTCTCAGAAGAAAACTGACTGTGATTTCAAGGCCTTGAAAACCAGTTTTCAAAGCCTTGAAAACACAATTCAAGGAAGTAGTCACGGAGAACTCTCTATTGAATGATAGCCTTGTTAATCTGAGACATCAAGTTGATGAATTAGATAAACAAAAGACTACTCTTACTGAGAAACTTCATTAGTTAATATCAAGCTTGCAGGCTCAGAACACAATTTGAACTTGATTCTTGGAGAAAGTTGTCAATTCACAAAAATGGTATTGGATACAATCCAAATTTTCCATGAAAGAACAATACCATATTTGTGAAAGTTGGAAACAAAACTTCTCCTAAGTGTCTTTTCTGCAACAAAATTGGTCATGTTAAGATGAGTTGTCCTTTCAGAAGAAGAGACCCTCACAATAATGAGGAACTCATTTCCATTTCAACTCAAAGGACAAGCCAAACAGATTTGGGTTCCTAAAGGGGTGAGACCATCTAACATGGTTGATCCTGAATATGAGTCCAAATTCCACACTTGGTCTAACAACTGGGTAATGCAGTGATTGGTGCTTGTAGGTTGTCACCAATGTTAAAGAACATAAATAGTTTATGGACAGTGGTTGCTCAAGACACATGAGTGGAAAGAGATATCTGTTCTCTGAATTGAAAGAGAAATGAGAAGGTTCAATTACACTTGGTGACAAAGGAAAATGCAACATTCTTGGTATTGGTAAAGTTGGTACAAATTCTGAAAATTCAATTTTTGATTGTTGACTCAAAGATTTCTAAGTGTGTTTTGAGAAGTAACTGTTTAGAGTGATGAAAGACAAAGACTAAGTATTTCTAAGGCTCCAAGGCCTTGAGATACTGATCAGAGCTTCAAAGCTTTGAGAGTAGTTTTTATTATACTGTGATCTAATAATCTTTTGATGCAAGTGTTCTATCTGATATTTAAGATCAGAGATTTGCTGCAAATATCCTTGTTATACATTCTTTATATATCTAACACAATCGCAGTATCCTAATCAGAGTGAATCAAAGGTTTCTGGTCTTAATATTGAAAGATTGTGAAGCATGTTCAGAGCTTCAAGGCCTTGAGATGTGCCTTAAGTTGCTGACAGTTTTACAGAATTAACTTGATTCTCTCTTGCAGGATTTGATCCTTGTTATTATGGCTGTTTAATGACTTCTATAAATCTTAAATATTTTATCATGAGTAACATGTTTCAGAACTTAATCAGGTTATTGTTTTATTCATATGATCCAGTTTTTATCCAGAAACTGGAAATCCAAACAGACTTAGTGCTGTTATATTTCTGGATTTTTGTTGTTGCTGTGTTTAAATGTTGTTCCAGGTTTTTCAAACGTGCAATATAATCACAACAAACTCCAACGGATATCTACTCAAAGTTGTACTGAATTGCAGTTAGAAAGGATGAGCATTTGCAGGAACTCAGATCCTAAAATCTCTCATTCAGTTGCAGAGAGTGGATAAAAGACTGGTTTGAAATTTGAAAGAGAGAGTAGCTTACAGAGAACTGAGAGAGGTGTGAAACATTCGTGGAAGACCAGATATTCGATCCCTCACAAATTCAGGCTTCAATCACTGCTTTCAGAATCAATCATTCCAGTTTCCAGAAGATCACATCCAGGCCTTCACAAGCTTATTCTTCTACTGTGTTCTTCTTTTGTATTGTAATCTGCTTATCTTCTGTATATCTAAAACCTCACAAAACCTAGTGGTTGGTTGTTCAAGTGAACAATAAGAGGTTCTTGTTAGCTCAACAGTTAGTAACTGATACTAGATAGGTTTGGAACCACAAGCTGTATAGGTGTAAGGGAGTTCACTTAGGCTTGGAGATCTAGGGCTGTTTCTTTGTGAGTAATAAGAAGTGTTTTCCCAATCCTGGTGGGATTAGATCCCCCAGACAGAGATTAGGTCCATTGGGACTTAACTCTGTAAATTGCCTTGTGTTCTTTACTTTACAGTTTTGCTATTTACTTCTGAAAGTAACTCAAATCAAACTAGGGTTTATAAACTGGTTATAACTGGTGATAGTTCAAGGCCTTGAAGCTTTCTGTTTGTCTTAGAAAGTTTCTGACTAGTTTTGTAAAATCTCAAGGCCTTGAGATTTGAGTTTCTCACTTGTTCACTTAGTTAAAATTTGTGTTTTTGCAAAAAAGTTTCCATACTCTATTCAACCCCCCCCCCTTCTAGAGTATTTTGGTCCTGTATTTAGTCTACATTACAAACTTTCAATTGGTATCAGAGCTTGGGTCACTACTATAGATCTAACAATCTTGTTACTATGAGTAATGTAGGAGATGATGGCTTCTCACAAGGAAGGGCAGCAAACAGACCTCCATTGTTCTGTGGTGATAACTTCATGCACTGGAAGGCATTGATGAAGATGTTCATCATAGATCAAGATATAGAATTGTGGTCAATAGTTCAGAATGGTCCTCATGAGCATTACACTACCATAGATGGAGTTAGATGCATCAAGTCTGAGGAAAATCTCTCAGTTACTGAACTGGAAAAGGTATCAAAAAATTACAGGGCTATGAATCTGTTATATTGTGCTCTTAATGCAGATGAGTTCAACGTAGTGTCAAATTTCAAAAGTTCCAAAGAAGTATGGGACAAAATAGTTGTGACATATGAAAGAACAAGTCAAGTTAAACAGGCCAATATTAACATACTTCTGAGGCAATATGAGCTGTTCAAGATGAACTCAGATGAGACCATCAAGGAGATGTTCAAGAGATTCACGGATGTGGTGAATAATCTGGAGTCATTGGGAAAAAAATTCTCAAATGAGCCAAAGACAACAGCTATTGAGGAAGCTCAGGATTTAAGTCTTCTTCAACTAGATGATCTACAAGGAAAGATGCTCACTCATGAAATGTCTATGAAGGATGTAGAAGGTGATCTGAGTGAAAACATCAAGAACTTAGCATTCAAGGCTAAAGACAATGAAAAATCTCAAAGCCTTGAGAATGAAGATGAGCATGATGATGAAGAGGCTTTAGCATTGATCTCCAAGGCCTTGGCCAGGATTCTCAAGAAGAAGAGAAACTTTGGTAACAGAGACTACAACAGAGAGAGATCAAGATCTTCAAGCAGCAAGGACTACAAAGGTTAGTCTTCATCACAGTCACATAAAACTAAAGTAATAAATTATTTTGAATGTGGTGATGCAGATCATTTAGTAAGGGATTTTCCACAAAAGAAGAAGAACGGGAACTTTCATAAGAAAGACACTGACAACAGAAGGAAGAAAGCCATGCTGGCCTCTTGGAGTGATTCTGATTCATCAAGTGATTCAGACAAAGAAGAAGATCAAGAAAATTTATGCTTCATGGCTAAACATGATGAAGAAAAGTCTTCAGACAGACATATTGAAGAAATGGTAAAAAATATTCTTGCTAGTCCTTCTGATGTACTTCCTGAAATTCTAAAAAGCATGTTTTTAAATGACGAAAGTTATAGAAATGAGATTTCTTCTTTAAAGATTAAGATTCATGAGCAGGTAAAAGAAAACCTGGACCTAGTTTGTGCCAACAAAACTGTTGAAGTTTCTAAGACAAAAATTGAAAAGAACTTCAAGGCCTTGGACAACAGATTCAAAGGCTTGAAGGCACAGATAAAAGAGATTGTTGATCTAAACACTCTCTTAACTTAAAGGTATGTTGATCTAAAGACTCATTCAGAGAATTTAGAACAACAAATCTGTTCTTTGACTGAGAAAATTCAAGAGTCTAAAAAGGTCCTAGCCAGTTTTACAGGCTCAGAACATAATCTAAATCTCATTCTTGGAGGAAGTCTGAAATCAATGCATAAACGTGGGATTGGCTACAATCCAAATTTTCCAAAGAAAAGCCAAACTACTTTTGTCAAATCTGGTAGCAGACATACTCCAAAATGTCATTACTGTGAAAAAATTGGTCATATTAGATTAACTTGTCCCTTCAGAAGATCAAAACCTCATATTATGAGGAACACTTATCCTTATCACCTTAAGGGACAGGTTAGGCAGATTTGGGTTCCAAAAGGAATTAGACCACCAAACATGGCTGATTATGAGTATGACTCAAAATTCTGCACTTGGTCTAACAGCCTGTTAAGGCAATGATTTACATTTGCAGGATGTCACCAAGGCCTTGAAAGATCAGAAATGGATATTAGACAGTGGCTGTTCCAGACATATGAGTGGAAAGAAGTCTCTTTTTACTGAGCTCACAGAAAAATATGGAGAAACAATTACACTTCGTGACAAAGCAAATTGCAATATTATTGGTATAGGTAGTATTGGTAATGGTTCTACCAAATCTATCATTGATGTTTATCTTGTGGATGGACTTAAATATAATCTGCTTAGTATTTCTCAGTTATGTGTTAAATGTTATAAAGCTATATTTGACGAGGAGAAATGTGTGGTGCAAGATGAGAAATCTGAAGATTGCATACTCACTGCTCCTAGATTATATAATCTATATGCTATGAGTACTAACAATGTTGCAGGTGACAAGTTGAAATGCCTCAAGGCTTTGAAGGAAGATTCAAAGCTTTGGCACAGAAAGCTTGGGCATATTAGAACACACCTTGAATAAACTCATCTCAAAGGATTTGGTAAGAGGATTACCATCACAAAAACTTTCAGATGATGAGGTCTGCAAGGCATGTGTACAAGGTAAACAGACAAGAAGATCATTCAAGCCAAAGAACTTTGTAAGTACGTCTAGACCCTTAGAACTGTTGCATTTGGACTTGTGTGGTCCTATGAGAGTTCAGACCCCAAAAGGTAAGAGGTATATGCTTGTTATAATTGATGATTATTCTAAATTTACTTGGGCGATGTTCATTAGAGACAAAACTGAAGCTTTATATGAGTTTTCTAAATTGTGCAAAGAGCTTCAAACTTTGAAAAATTTACCTTTTGCATCCATTAGAAGTGATCATGGTAGAGAGTTTGATCAACTTGACTTTGATTTATTTTGTGCAAAGCATGGAATTTCACACAACTTTTCTGCACCTAGAACTCCATAGCAAAATGGAGTAGTTGAAAGGAAAAATAGGACACTTGAGGATATGTCCAGAACCATGCTTCTTGAAAGTAATTTGCCAAAGTTTTTATGGGCAGAAGCTGGTTAACACTGCCAATTATGTGCTGAATAGATGCTTGATCAGACCTATTTTGAAAAAGACTCCCTATAAATTGTTTAAAGGGAGAAAGCCTACTGTTTCTTATTTCAAGCCCTTTGGTTGTATCTGTTTTGTGCATAACAATGGTAGAGACAATCTTGGTAAGTTTGATGCTAGAAGTGATGAAGGTGTATTTCTTGGATATTCTCAAACTAGCCAAGCTTATAGAGTTTATAATAGAAAAACCAAGATTGTGGAAGAGAGCCTTCATGTAATTTTTGATGAAAGTACTAAGGAATCTCTGAGTGAAAGTTTTTCAAATCTAGATTTGAACAAGCACGAATCAGATGATGATGCTCTGAAAGAAGACAAAGGCAAAACTAATGTACAGAATCAACCAGCAGAATCTCAAGGCCTTGAACCTCTTGCTGAACCAAAATCTCAAAGCCTTGAGACAGAAGCTGAAACTTTCTATGATGCTCCCTCTACTGTTTCAAGGACTCAAAGCCTTGAAGGATAATACTCCTGGGTACCAAGAAAGAAGTTTAAGTACCTTGCAGACCATCCAGCTGACAACATTATATCAGATCCATCAACTGGAACACAGACAAGAGGACAATCAAAGAACCTGTGTGCTTTTAGTACATTTGTATCTTTGATTGAGCCTAAGAATACCAAGGAAGCTCTGGAAGATGCAGAATGGATTATTGAAATGCAGAGTGAGCTGAATGAGTTTGAAAGGAACAAGGTTTGGAATCTTGTCCCTAGACCTAAAGAGAAATCAGTTATGGGAACCAGATGGGTATTCAGAAACAAGCTTGATGAGAATGGCAAAGTGGTAAGAAATAAAGCCAGACTGGTAGCTCAAGGATATAATCAGGAAGAAGGTATAGATTATGATGAGACTTTTGCTCCTGTTGTCAGGTTAGAAGCTATTATAATACTTCTTGCATTTGCATCTCACAATCACATAAAGCTTTATCAAATGGATGTTAAATGTGCTTTTCTAAATGGATATTTACAAGAAGATGTTTTTGTAGCACAAACTCTTGGTTTTGAAGATAAAAATTTTCCTGGTCATGTTTATAAACTGGATAAAGCTCTTTATGGTTTAAAACAAGCTCCAAGGGCTTGGTATGACCGACTTTCAAAATTTCTACTTGAAAACAATTTCAGAAGAGGCTTAGTTGACAAAACTCTTTTCATTAAACATCAACAAATTGATCTGTTAGTAGTTCAGATTTATGTAGATGATATATTATTTGGTGCTACTAATGATGCTCTTTCAAAAGAGTTTTCTAGTCTGATGTGCAGGGAGTTTGAGATGAGCCTAATGGGTGAACTAAATTTCTTTCTTGGACTTCATATATTACAAATGAAGAAAGGAATTTTTGTGCATCAAGGAAAATATACCAAGGACTTATTGAATAAGTACAATATGTCACAGTCCAAGGTGCTTAAGACTCCTATGATTTCATCACTCTCTTTAGACAAAGATTCAACTGGTAAGAGTGTGAATCAGAAGGAATACAGAGGTATGATTGGATCACTGTTATATTTAACTGCTAGCAGACCTGACATTATGTTCAGTGTCTGTATGTGTGCTAGATTCCAAGCAGATCCTAAGGAAAGTCATTTAACTGCAGTTAAAAGAATTTTTAGATATTTGAGTGGAACCAGAGACTTAGGGCTTTGGTATCCAAGAAGATATAGTTTTATGTTGAGTGGTTATTCAGATGCAGATTTTGCAGGATATAAAATAGACAGGAAAAGTACTTCTGGATGCTGTCAATTTCTTGGATCTTCATTGATCAGTTGGCATTCCAAAAAGCGAAATTCTGTAGCATTATCAACTGCAGAAGCTGAATATATTGCAGCTGGTGCTTACTGTTCACAAGTGTTATGGATTGCTCAGCAACTTAGAGATCTTGGCTACAACTTCAGAAATGTGCTAATTCATTGTGACGATACAAGTGCTTTTTCAATATCTAAGAATCCAGTTCAGCACTCAAGGACAAAGTACATAGATGTGAGACATCATTTCCTTAGAGATCATGCAGAATAAGGTGATGTTGTTTTAAACTTTATCTCTACTTCAATGCAAATTGCTGATATTTTCACTAAACCTTTGCCAGATGATAGGTTTTCATCTCTAAGGCTTGAATTGGGGATGTTAAACAAGGATGCATTGGTTTAGGGGGAGTATTAGTACTTATATGTGTATATGTGCTGGAATCTCAAAGCCTTGAGATTATACTTTCTGAAGCCTTGAAAGTATAGCTCAAAGCTTTGAAGCTTCTCAAACTGCAGAAAATCTCAAGGCCTTGAGATTGTTACTCAGATATTTTCTAAAATATTCCAAAAAGGATTTTTCAAGTTTCTATTTTTGCATGTTGATATTGCAGAGTCCTTCTATGACTCATCCTTTTCAACGTACTTAAGCTGAAAGTCAGGGCTTTTTCTTCTCATTCTCTTCCAATTTCTTCGACTACTCCCTCTCTCTCTCAATTCCTCTCAATCACATTCTCTTCTCAAAACCATAAACCCTAAAATAGACGCAAATCAGCCAGAATTCAGCAACAGGGAAAGCCCTCTGGCAGATCCAAGAAGAGAGCAAACAAGAAGGAGAAGATAGTGATTTCTGATTCAGATTCAGAAAATACTCAGAGTTTGCATGAGGATACCCATCCTGCAAAGAAGTCCAGGACAGAGAAGGGAGATGAAGGCTCAAGTGTTGATCCACAACAAGAGACTCAGGGTGGTGATCAACCTAGGTCAGAGAAGAAGAAAGGGGGAGAAAAGAAAAAGACTGCTGAAGAGGAAAAAGGGAAATCAACTCAGGAAAGCCAGAAGAAACCAACTGAAGGAGGACAAGTAAAGACCAAACCCTCTAAGAAGAAGACTACGGTTAAACAAGTTGCTGCTGCAACTAAGAAAGGATACCAAGGTAAGAATGTACTTCCCACTGAGTGGTTTGTTAGTTCTGAAGTTAGAACTGTTTGGATGCAAGGATATGCTTCATCTAAGGTAGCTTTCTGTAGCATGATTTCTGATGAGTTATTGGATAAACTGGACATAGAATGCATGAGAAAGTTGAGAGAAACTGCTGTTTGGAAGGTTCTAAATCCTAGTTCAACGGCTTATCCTAGGTTAACTAGGTTATTTTATCTGAACTTGGTGTCTGAAGGTGATGATAGAATGGTATTAACTTCTAAAGTGGCTGGTGTGGATTTGAGGTTAGATCATAGGACTTTTGCCAAAGTCTTGGGCATTCCTAGAAAATACAATTTTTGGAGATTATCCTGATAAGAAGGAGTGTCTGGATAAGGCTAAGGAGATGTTCTTTATTGAAGGTGTTCCCTCTGGTCCAAAGCAGTTGACACACTCTGTGCTCAACTGTGAAGCCAAAATCTTGTTCACTATTCTGATGAGGAGTGTAGTGCCTAGGGAGAACTCAAGGGAGTTAGTAACTGATAAGGTTCTGATTTTGATGTATCCGATATCTCAAGGGTTTGAGATAGATTTCCAACAGTTGTTATGGAGCATATGATTTATTGTGCAACCAGGACTAGAAACCATCCTCTTCCATATGCCAACCTGTTACCTCTTTTCTTTGAATACTTTGATGTGCCTGTGAAAGGAGAAGAAAAGATTACTGGAGGTTTTGGGTTGATAGATGAGACTGCACTTCAGAGGATTGGGGTAGTTCAGACTGGGAAAGGACATTGGAAATCTATATATACTATTTGAGAATGTGCTCTCAAGATTTGCATGAGGAATTGCCACGTGGAAATTCCAGTTATTTAATGTAAACAAGGATTGCTTGAATTTAAATTTAAATCACATCTGCAGAATTTGAAGTGAATCTAAAAAAATGGCGCCGAAGTTTAAATTAATTGAATCCGTTTAAAAAAAAGTACATCACCAACGCATACCTAAAATAACGAAAGTTATTTGCAATATTCATGGCAGAAATCAAATCGATAAGTTAAATTTTTAGTCAATAAAGAAACTTCCACAAAAAATTATTATGATGAAGGAAATCTTCATAAAAATTGATAGTCAATTATTGACGTTACCAAAATGGCAAGGAAGGAATCAAACTTATATTACCAGAGTTTTCCTAATGATATCACCACCATCATTGGAGGTTTTCTAAGAATCATAATCAGTTGGTGGTTTTCATATTTAATAGAGTTTTTTTTTTTTTTTTTTTTTTAGTTTCTTCGTACTCATTGGAGTTTTTTTTTTTTTTTTTTTTTTTTTTTTTTTTTTTTTATGTTTCTTCATACTCATTGGATGTTTTTTTTAGTGATGGACGAAAACGATGAGCGGAGAGAGCGTTGCAGGTTAGCTCCCTTGGCGCTCAAGAGGAAATTAGAAGAGCACAGACACGCTCGCGTATCCGGTGAGCTTTTACTGTAGTATAGTCTCATAGTGATCTGCGTTTTTGCTTTGAATGTGTTTTTTGCCCGCTGCTAGCAAGTTGTTTTTACAAATCAAACTATATTATTCCTGAAAAAATATATGCGTCGTATATGTGAAAGCTTCAGTTCTCATGGCGGCCGCCGAATGCATACACTTACTGTAGTAACCCTCATATTTATGTTGCGCGTTTATGTTTTAAGCGATATTATTATCTTCTAAATATGTGCATCAAGATTGAAATTTCATTACGTATGCTAGATTTTAAAGAAAATGTCTCAAGTATATTATTTTTTTTAGTTAGTATCAAATTTCTAGTTTGTCCCAAACTTTATGTAAATATGTAATGTTTACAAACTTTAAGTATTTATGTATCAACTTATCTATTATTGGTTTTTACATTATTTACCCAAATAGCATGTCTTTCAATTAACTTTTACATCTAGATCCTTCTTGCACCCAACTAATCATCTATAATATAATATTATGTTCTCTCATTCATGTATGGTTATGTTTACCTCCCATATCCCATCAAGTCATTCCCTAGCATTTTCCATACCTATCATGCTCTCTCTCACTCTCTTCAACAATCAAACTCTCCCTCAAGAATGCAATGCCCGGTTTTGGGTGTTGACCCTCACAAAACACCCCCAAAACTCCATTTTCCACCACTCAAATCATGAGAAACTCAATCCTAAGGTTATACTATGCATTGGGTGAGTCTTTTCCTTCATATTCTTCAAGAATCCATGCTCCTACAAGCTCCAAGAACCCAAGATCAATCTCTAGTTCCTCTCAAGGTTCATATGTAAGCACTCCTTCTTCTTTGTTTGCTCAATTTGTTCATGATTCGTGTTCTTGGCATGAAGTTGCTTGATCTTGAGTTGCATGTGTTATTTGATCTTTGATTTGTAACTTTTAAACTTGATCTTCCTCATCTCCAAGCATGATTCATCTTATTCATGGCTAGATCATCATATTGGTACTTGAATGTTGCATATTTCATAAAACCCACATTTGAACATACATGCATGTCATCAAAATCAAATGTGTTGTTAGAATCATGTAAGAAAATGATGTGGGTAGTGATATGTGTGTTATTTAGACCTTGTATTAGTTCAATTTCAGATTTTGATGGAATGGTCCTTGCATGCAACAAGTTTTTGAAGTATAGAAAACCATAAAGTTCATGTTTGAGCCTATTTTTACAAAATTGGGAAAAATACCTAAACTTTTCAGAAAAATATGAAAAAGTTACAGTTCGTGAATTTGTATGTGATATTTGTACAGTAAAAATTTCAGAGCCATTGGACTTGTATTTAATTTTTAATCGGCCAAAAGTTTGGGCTGTTTTTACAATCTGTCCAACCCAGACCAGAGAAGTTTTCATTGATTTCATGTACTTATTCTACTCCAATGGCTACAAAATTTGGATATGCTGTTCAGATGGGTGTTATTTACTTCCAGTTAAAATTTCAGAATTTTTGGATTTACTATGAATAGTTTATGAATTTATTACCAAGACCGCTTTTCAGCCTCTGTTTTATACCTAAACAACTCTGAAAGTTAATGTTTAAAAATACTTAAAAGTTTTCATAAATTTTTATATTTTTATATGTTATCATTAAACTCTTTATATATGTTATGTCAAAATTTGAGGTCCCAAATAATTATTTTGATTCACCTATGAATTTTTGTACTAGCGATAGTTACACTTTTCATATGAATAAAATTTAGAAATTTGTCAAGTTTCTCAATGCTAGTTATGTAAGTTACTTTTCAGTTTGTTATATGTCATCTTCCATTTACGTGTTGCATTAGACATGTCATATGCAGCTAATAAGAAGTATAAGGTTTTAGATATGAATATGAGAAAAGTTAATTCACCTTGCATTCATAAGATTCATGTCATTTGGCTATGTGATTATGTGCTATGTTTGGAATGACTTAATGCTAAGTGACTATGTGCTATGTTTGGAATGACTTCATGCTAAGTGATTATATGTGTCATTTGTAGCATTCTTTGCGATCTATATGAAATTGGAGTTAATGCTCACGTGCTCTAAGTTGATTGAATTTGGACTAAGGAATATTATGTAAATGGATTAAGCTCGCAAGGTGAGTTACCCTACCTACCGAAGTTTGTACCTACCCTCAAGTTTCTTTATAAGCTTATGTATGTTCATGTTGTCCCTACTATTATGTATGTATTTTTTTTATTCAAGTAAAATGTTTATTCCCCATGGATGCTAACAAAATAAATGAACGTTTCATAAGATAAAACACGCTTTCAGAAAGGCCACGGTTACCGTAGTGAAACCCCCTGTCGGGTATAGGCAGGCTACGACCCTTTTGCCGGGGCAATATAAGCAAGCAACGCGTCGCCTCACGAGCCGTCGCGACGGACATGTCCCTACGTTATGTTAAGTCACGAAGGTTACACGGGCCATAAGATAAGAAACTAAGCAAGAATGTTCAAGTACGTTATGGTCTCCACGTGAGACAAAGTAAGGTTCCTACTTGGAACAATATGATTTCACATGACTCAAGTTATGATTTACGTTATGCTTTCTTTATGTTACAAGTTATGTTTATGAATGTCATCGTCTTTCAAGTTCCACAAGTATATGTATGTATGACTATGGATTATGTTCATGATGCTCCTTGGGAAAGTTAGCGTCTTTTGGTTTTTCAAACCTACGGAGGGGCGTAGATGTAACTCACTGAGCTAGTTCAGCTCACCCTTTTACGTTACCATTTTTTCAGATTTTAAGGACACGTAGAGCAAGAAGTAACAAGGTGTTGAGTTTATATGTATTGGCTTTGTTGGCTTGATGACGCTTATGTGCTTGGATGTCGAGTATATGCTAGATGGCTTGGAGTTACTATGAAATACATGTTGGTATATTACTTTATGAATGTAAAAGTTGTGTAATTATGTATATAAGAATTTATTTGAGCCCTTGTATGATACCTAGAACCTTTCCCGAGTTATGCTCTGTTTACGATACGAGTCGAGATGGCTAAATGACATTGAATTTTTATGTTCCAACTTTCTTTTCTTTACAATTCAAATTGTTTATCAAGACGACCCCAAGTAATTTTTATTTACGCTTCCGCACAGTTTTTTTCGAATAAAATTTTAATAGCGACTTTTGAAATAACTTATTAAGCCTCTCGACTAGTCAAGGCCGCACCGGCATGTCGCACCCTCCTCCCGTTAACGCAAAATTTTATTAATCGCTAACCGGGGTCGGCGGGAGGGGGATGTGACACTTACGCGAGAGAGTCACTCGTCATCCCCGTATAGGTAATACTACGGAGCAATGTTTGATATGTTGTTTTTCAGGATGCGTGTTTTATAAGAAATCGAATTGTGTTTGATTTACTAACATCTTTTCTGTGGTGGTGTAGGAAAATCTTCTGTTTTGGGGACACAGTTCAACACAACGTTATGGGCCTTTGGACTTCAACTCTATTTTTAGTGATTGTTTTCTCTTCATCCCCGTTTTATGACGAAAAATTAATTGTTTAACAGTTGAATAAGAATTTGAGTGGGAATAATTATTCACTGCGTGTCGAACAATCAAACATTTCAAGTGGGTATACAGAAAAATTTAATAGTTAAATAATAATTTGAGGGAAAAAAGAGAAAGAAAGTTATGTCGATCTTGATACTGGAAATAATAGGTGTGGACCATTTTTTTTAGTATAGTCGCAATGACTTTTTGATACAATAAACTACACTTGCAAATGGAGATGTTTATCTCATGATAGGATATATTAACTAGCAAATGAGTGTCGTGTTGCACTACTGCTTTGACCTTAGGCACCCAAGGTAGCATAGAAAACGATGTAACAAGTGCCTACTGAAAGCTGAAAACGATAATTGAAAACATCACTGGAAATGGAGTGTTGGAAAGTGTCCAAATTGGTATCAAAAAACGTAAATTTTGAAATAAAAAGACTAACAGAAATGTAATGTTGGAAAGTGTCCAAAATAGTACAAAAATATTATAAATAAGAAAATGCGATGACTTAATTTATATTTTACAGTAAAATTATAATTAACTTCAAATTTAAGAAATTGGAGGACTGGAAGTAGTGTTGACGTCTCCAAAATGGATAATCCTAATAATTGTATAGAAAATATACAAATAATGTATATGATAGTATTCAAAATCGCAATACATATTCCTAAAAAATAAATCGCAATGGAGATTTGGTGTACTGACAATGTTGTGTTGGAAAGTGTCCAAATTGGTATTACAAATGTAAATTTTGAAATAAAAAGCCCCAAAAAAAATTGTAACGTTGAAAAGTGTCCAAAATAGTACTATAAAAAATTCTATATATAAGGAAATACGATGACTTAATTTAAATTTTACAGTAAAATCATAATTAGTTTGACGTTTCAGAGATTGGGGGACTGGAAGTAGTGTTGACTTCTCCAAAATGGATTATCTTAATAAATGTATAGAAAGTATACAAACAATATAAATGATAGTATTCAAAATCGTAATACATATTCCTCAGAAAAAATCTCAATAGAGATGTTGAGTATCACGTTACTAAAATATGAAAACGGTTAGTGAAACCATCACCGAAAATTTAGTGTTGGAAAGTGTCCAAATTTGTATTAAAAATAACGTAGATTTTGAAATAAAAAGGCTAACAGAATTGTAATGTTGGAAAGTGGGAAAAATAGTACAAAAATGCTATGCATAAGGAAATAGGATGACCTAATTTAAATTTTACAGTAAAATCATTATGAACTTCAAATTTCAAAAATGGATGACTACTAGTAGTGTTGACTTCTCCGAAATGGACAATCTTAATAAATGTATAGAAAGTATACATATAATGTAGATGATAGTTTTCAGATCGCAATACAGATTCTTAAAAAAAATCGCAATAAAGATGTGGTGTACTGAAAATGTTGTCTTGGTGTCCAAATTGGTATTAAAAAAATGTTAAATTGATTAGAAATATCAAAGTAAAACCACAATGTGGTCACTGCCACGCTATATATATATATATACACATATACACACACACACACACACACATAGAGAGAGGAGAGATAATTTTTCATACGTGTCGTACTTGATGTTTCTCTTGCGAATCTAACTCATTCAAGTTCCTTCAACAGTTATTGATTTACAATACTGTCAAGGATTTCACAAGGATGAAGAGCCTATAGTTCTTCGATAAACAAGGTATGATAATCCCGATGAAGAGTGCAAGGAATATGCGAGATTTACTTATACATGTATCGTCTATAATTATTTATCTTGCACTGAAATTATCTTAGCGGAATACTCATTCTCTTTTTAAAACAGGATCCTTCGAGAAAGTCTATGCAAGACAATATTCGAAGTTGCGTTAACCAATCTTACACTTTCATCATCGAAGAACCTACTGAGGTGAAGGCACAAAATGATCTTAAATGTATTTCGGTGCCTCCCGTTGATTGGGCTGATGAGTGCGTGCATTCGTATGAATCACTTAACCAAACAAAGTGTAAGATATCTAAGATTACTCTTTCTTAAAATATTGAACTTCTTAAAAGGTTGTACATTTCCTGATACATTATGTCATTTTTGATGCAGGACACCCTACAGTGTGATTGGTCTCTAGGAAGCAATTTCGCTTTCTTTTTCAATTTATCGAATTATGTTACTCAGTAGTTTTTTTTTGTACGCAATATTTGAAATGCACAAGACATTACTGTTTAAGTAACATCAATTTTGTTTCGGATTTGAAATTTCGCCGTGCATTGCACGGGTTCAAAGCTAGTTTTATTCTGATTTGTCAAAGGAAGAACTTGCTGAGAAGGAGTTTGTGAAGCCTAAGGGGACTGCATCTGGGAAAGGACAAGACAATGAGGATTACTCTCTGCTGGTTGAGAAGTTAGAAGATCAGCAGGTTGAGATTGAAGATCTCAGACAAAGGTTGTTTGACCTGTCAACTGAATTCAACCAGTTCAAGGGCTTGATAAATGTTATGAATGGAAAGCTAGATGTTGTCATAAAGGGCTTGAATCTGGAGAAGATACCTTCTGCTACTAGTTATGACACCAGTGTGGATTCAGAAGAGAAGCTGCGAGATTTTCTGAAAAAGAAGAAGAAGCCAATTCCAGTGGTGTTAACTTCAAAGGATTTGTATGAACAAACTGATGAAGAAGATGCTGGTGAATACACATGTGTTGATGCAGCTACAGAGGTAGATTCAGTACAGGCTAAGAATAAAGTGGATGAGATAATCCAAGAAGTGGTTGCTGAAGTTGAAGCTGAACAAGAAGGTAATCAGTCTGCAGAAGATGCTGCAAGTGAGGAAGAAATTGGGGAAGGCTCAGAGAAAGGGCAGACATCAAAGAAGAAGTGAAGATCAGAGACTGCCAAAGCCTTGACCCTCTATCTTATTCTCTTCTATCTTTTCTGTCTCAAGGCCTTGACTTTTTAGCTAAATTTTTTTTGTTTTAAGTTTATTTCAGACTCTGAGTAATGATCCTACATTTATTCAACCTTATTTGATGAAAGTCAAAAAGGGGGAGAGTTAATGTGGTATTTGTGTTTTGTTTGCAGTATTTGGACTAGTAATAATAAGAATTCCTAGTTGTTTTGGTTATTTTTTTCCATGGTAATTTGTATATTTATTTTCACTGGTTATCTGTTTGGGTTTAGTATATATTGTATCTGCAAATTGTGGTTATTTAATTTTTGAATATGAGTGGCAGGAATATCTATACAAGATTGTAGGTTTTGTCTTTCATCATGGGGGAGATTGTTGAGTCAAGATCCCTAAATGTGCTTTGGTTGGTAATTTTTTTGAGTGATGAAAGACAAAAGGCTAAGACATAAGCAGCAAAGTATTTCAGTTATCTCAAGGTCTTGAGATAAACTGAACTTCAAAGCCTTGAGTTATTTTATTCTGCTGCATTTTCTAACAATTCTGTGTTGCAGATTGGATATCTGATTATGCAAATCAGTGGTTTACTGCATATACTTTTGGATTATACTATTTATATATCTAACACAATTTCAGATGATCAGAACAGGAAGAATCAAAGTTATCTGGGTTTAAATTTGAAATTCTGTGAAGCAGGTTCAGAGCTCCAAGGCCTTGAGATATGCCTTGAGCTGCTAACAGTTTTTACATAACTTAATTGATTCTTTCTTGCAGGTTATGATTCTTAGTATTGCGATTATTTACTCACTTCTAAGTGTCTTAAATTTGTTTTTCATGATTCATATGTTTTAGAAGATATACAGGTTATTTTCTAAGTTTGTTAAACAGTTTTATCAGAAACTGTAAAACCAAACAGTCATAGTATTGTTAGCTTTCTGGATTTTGTTGTTGCTGTGCTTCAATGCTGTTGCAGGGTTGTTAAACGTGCAGAAGCAATCTCAACAAACTCCAACGGATATCCAATTGAAGCTGTTTGAATTTTAGTTGAAAACAGAAAGAGGATTTGTAGGAACTGAGATCCTAAAAATCTCTCAATCAGTTGCAGCTGTGGATAAAAGAGACTGGTTTGAATTTTGAAGTGGAGAGAGGCTTGCAGAATACTCTGAGTGGTGTGACAAAATCTTGGGAGATCATTCATTCAAACACACAATCATTCAAGCTTCATTCCAGATTTCTGAAGATCAAATCAATCCAGTTTTCTAGAAGAACACTTCCAGGCTTCAACAACTTATCTTCATACTGTATTCTTCATTTGTATTTCCATCTGTGTATCTTTAGATTATCTTAAACCTCACATAACCTAGTGGTGGTTGTTCAAGTGAAAAACCAGAGTTTCTTGTTAGCTCAACAGTCAGTAGCTGGACCTAGATAGGTTTGGAACCACAAGCTGTATAGGTGTAAGGGAAATCACTTAGGCTTGAAGAACTAGGGCTGTTTCTGTGTGAGTAATAAGAAGTGTTTGCCCAATCCTGTTGGGATTAGATCCCTTAGGAAGAGATTAGGTCCATTGGGACTGAACTCTGTAAATTGCTTTGTGTTCTTTACTTTACAGTTTGATTATTATCTGCTGCACACAACTTAAATCAAACTAGGGTTCAAAAGCTGTTTAGAATTGTTCACAGTTCAAGGACTTGAAGCTTACTATTTTGCCTTTGTAAGTTTCAGACAGTTTGCTAAAATATCAAGGCCTTGAGATTTGAGTTTCACACAAAGTATTTCTGTTAAACTTTAAGTTTTGCAAAAAGTTTCCATACTCTATTCAACCCCCCCTTCTAGAGTATTTAGGTCCTGTATTTAGTCTACTTACACACTTTCAAACTGGATATTGACCGTATGAGGAAGTTAAGGGATTCTGCAGTATGGAAGGGTTTAAATCCTAGTTCTAAAGCTTATCCTAGGTTAACTAGGTTGTTTTATTTGAATTTGGTTCAAGAAGGGGAAGATAAATTGGTGTTAAACTCTAAGGTGGCTGGGATAAATTTAAGGCTAGACCATAGGGCTTTTGCCAAGGTCTTGGGCATTCCTAAGAAGTATAATATTGTTGATCATCCTGATAGGAAGGAATGTCTAGAAAAATCCAAAGCTATGTTCTTCATTGGTGATGTTCCCATTGGTCCTAAACAGTTGACACACTCTGTGCTCAATTGTGAAGCTAAAATTTTGTTTCCAATTCTGATGAGAAGTGTTGTTCCTAGGGAAAACTCAAGAGAGTTGGTTACTGATAAGGTTCTTATCCTGATGTACTTGATATGTCAAGGGTTTGAGATTGACTTGCCAACAGTGATCATGGAGCATATGATCCACTGTGCTACCAGAACTGGAAACCATCCTCCTCCCTATGCCAACTTATTACCTCTTTTCTTTGAGCATTTTGAGGTACCTGTGAAAGGAGAGGAGAAGATAACTGGTGGTTTTGGGTTAATTGATGGGACTTCTTTACAGAGAATTGGAGTGGTTCAGACAGGAAAGGGTCATTGGAAGTTCTATTCAGAGTTAACCAAAGGTGAGCTTGAGGAGAAATATTTTATCAATTCTAAGGGGGCTACAACATCAAGGGGACAAGTAAATGAGGATTACTCTCAGTTAGTTGAGAAGTTTGAAGAATAGCAGGTTGAGTTTGAAGATCTTAGACAAAGGCTGTTAGATCTATCTTCTGAGTTTAATCAGTTCAAAGGCTTGATGAATGTGATGAATGCCAAACTGGATGTTGTCATCAAAGGTTTGAATTTGGAGAAGATCCCTTCTGCTACTAGTCATGACACTAGTGTTGACTCAGATGAAATGCTAGGTGAATTCTTGAAGAAGAAGAATAAGCCTATTCCAGTTGTGCTCACTTCAAAGAATCTATATGAGCTAAATGATGAAGAAGAAGCTGGAGAAGACACAGGTGTTGATGCAGCTACAGAGGGTGCTTCAGTGCAGATTAAGAACAAGAAAGTGGATGAAATCATTGAGGAAGTTGTTGCTGAGGTGGATGCTGAACAAGAAGAGAATCAGTCTGCAGAAGAAGCTGAAAGTGATGAAGAGGTTGGAGAAGGATCAGAGAAAGGCCAAGCATCAGACAGACATTTGAGTTTCTCACTTGTTCACTTAGTTAAAATTTTTGTTTTAGCAAAAAGTTTCCATACTCTATTCACCCCCCTCTTCTAGAGTATTTTGGTCCTGTATTTAGTCTACATTACGTTTCTTTCACTGATGTATATCTAGTCGATGGCTTGAAATTTAACTTGCTTCGTGTATCTCAGCTTTGTGATAATGGTAATAAGGTTATCTTTGATAAAGAGAAGTGTGTGGTGCAAAATGAGAAATCAGGCAATTGCATTCTCACAGCCTCTAGATCAAACAATGTTTATACTTTTCAGACTAACAAAGTTGTAGGTGAAGCTTAAAGTGTCTCAAGGCCTTGAAAGAGGATTCAAAGCTTTTGCAAAGAAAGCTTGGTCACATCAGCTTGCATACCTTGAACAAATTAATCTCCAAATATTTGGTAAGAGGATTATCATCCATCAAGTTGAAATTGAAGTATGCAAATCTTGTGCTCAGGGTAAGCAGACCAAATCAAGCCAAAGAAGTTTTTAAGTACTACTAGACCTATTGAATTACTTCACATGGATCTCGATGGTCCTATGAGGACTCCAACTCCAAAAGTTAAGAAGTATATGCTAGTTATTGTAGATGACTATTCTAGATTTACTTGGGTTATGTTTATGAAAGAAAAATCAGAAGCCCTCTCTGAATTTTCAAAGCTTTGCAGAAAAATTCAAACCTAGAAAAACCTACCTATTGCTTCAATCAGAAGTGATCATGGTAGATAGTTTGTTCAATTACAATTTGATTTTTCTGTGTTAAACATGGTATCTCTCACAATTTCTCTGCTTCTAGAGTTCCTCAAACAGAATGGAGTTGTTGAAAGAAAGAACAGGAGTCTTGAAGATATGTCAAGAACAATGCTTTTAGAAAACAAGCTGCCAAAACACTATTGGGAAGAAGCTGTGAATACAACAAATTATATTTTGAACAGGTGCTTGATCAGACCTATCCTAAAGAAGACCCCCTATGAGCTATTCAAAGGGAAAAAGCCAAACATTTACTATTTTAAACCTTTTGGATGCACATGTTTTGTCCACAAAAATGGAAAGGAAAACTTTGGTAAGTTTGATGCAAGAAGTGATGAAGGTATCTTTCTTGGTTACTATTTGACTAGCAAAGCTTATAGAGTTTATATTAAAAGAACCAAGCTGGTTGAAGAAAGTATTCATGTTATTTTTGATGAAAGCTTTGATGGTTCTTTGAGTGAATTTTTTGCAGACTTGAATCTGAACAAGCAGGAATAAGAAGAAGAAGCTGAAAACTCACTTGGTTTCAAGAAAGGTTCAGATGGAAACAGAAGCCATTTTCAAGACCTTGAAAATAGGTCTCAAGGCCTTGAAAATAGAGATCAAAGACTTGGAAAGAATGATCAGAAAGATATGAGTGATCAGGCTACTACTTCAAGACCAGAGAAGCAATATGGAGAGCCTGAACCTTGCTCTCCAAGAAAGAGATTCAAATATCTTTCATCTCATCCAGTTGACAACATCATTTCTGATCCAAACACTGGTACACAAAAAAAATCACAGTTAAGGAACCTCTGTGCTTTTAATTCTTTCATTTCTCTTGTAGAACCTAAAAATGTGAAGGAAGCATTACAAGAAGCAGACTGGATTATAGCTATGCAAAGTGAACTTAATGAGTTTGAAAGAATTAAGGTGTGGAACATAGTTCCCCCACCAACAAAACAATATGTCATTGGTACCAGATGGGTGTTCAGAAACAAATTGGATTAAAGTGGCAAAGTGATCCGAAACAAAGCAGGGTTAGTTGCTCATGTCTACAACCAAGAAGAAGGTATTCATTATGAGGAAAATTTTGCTCATGTTTCCAGAATTCTCAAGTCTTATGAGGAGGAATTTGAAATGAGCATGATGGGAGAGTTGAAATTCTTCCTTGGACTTCATATACATCAGATGAAGAAGGGCATCTTTCTACACCAAAGCAAGTACACTAGGGACTTGTTGATCTAGTACAGTATGTCTCAATCCAAAGAAATCAAGACTCTTATTTGAGCTCTACACTGTTCTTAGATAAGGATGAATCTGGTAAGAGTGTCAATGTGAAAGAGTATAGAGGTATGTTTGGATCATTACTATACCTTACTGCTAGTAGACCAGATATCATGTTCAGTGTATGTATGTGTGCAAAATTTCAAGCTGATCCAAAGGAATCACACTTAAGTGTTGTGAAAAGAATCTTCAGATATCTAAATGGTACCAAATACCTAGTACTTTGATATCCAAGAAATTCTAACTTTTCTTTGTATGGATATTCAGATGCTGACTTTGCAGGTTACAAAGTTGATAGGAAAAGCACTTCAGGAACTTGTCAATTCATTGGATCCGCCTTGATCAGTTGGCTCTCCAAGAAACAAAAATAAGTTGCTTTATCAACAGCTGAAGCTAAATACATAGTTGCTCGAGCTTGTTGCTCACAAGTATTATGGATTGCTCAACAATTGAGAGATATGGGAATTGATTTTAGAAGTACACCTATCAAATGTGACAACACTAGTGCAATATCAATCACAAAGAATCCAGTTCCGCATTCAAGAACCAAGCATATTGATGTCAGCACCATTTCATTAGAGATCATGCTGAGAAAGGTGACATTGTTCTTGAATTTGTTTCTACTAACATGCAACTTGCAGATATCTTCACTAAACCATCGCCAGATGAAAGATTTTCAGCTCTAAGGCTGGAATTGGGCATGCTAAATAAAGATGCATTGGTTTAGGGGGAGTATAACGTAAGGAAGGTAAGCTTTTATGTGTTTCAAAGATTTGAACTGATTTTCAAATCCTTGAAAATCTTTTCAAAACTTTGATTTTATTTTTTTCAGTATAACAGTGTTTCAAGACTTTGAAATTCTTTTTAAAGCCTTGAAAATAAGTCTGATAACAGTTTAAGTCAATAACTCTTGGATCATTCAATATTGGGTTATATCTTTGTAGATATTTTCTCAATATTGCCCCTACCTTTTTCAAAATCCATTTTTAGACAAATATAGTATTAAAATATTTGTTTCCAACGGCTTCAAAGATTTGAATCTTCTCTGATCATTACAAATATTTTCAGATCAGAGAGAAATTGAAGTTTCTTTTTTACACTCAAACTCTTTTAGTAATTATCTTCCTCTCTTCTCCTTCTCTCCGTATCAATCCTACTTCTCTCTATTCTTCTCCAAACCCTAATGAGCACAAGAAGAGGCTCTGAAAGAATCAAGATGGCTGGTGGTTAAAAGCCTAGTACAGAGAAGAAAAGAAAGACAACTGAGGATGAAGTTCAAACAATCATTGGGGATTCAAGTTCTAGAACTCCCAGTGCAGAAGCAGTTGCAGAACTTCCTCCACCAAAGAAGAAAACTAAGAAGGATGTGACAACATCTTCAAAAAAGAAGAAGAAGAATAAAGAGAAAACTACTACAGAAAAGCAACCAGAAACACAGATCTCAAGTCCCAAGAAGCTAAAGAAAAAGAAGAAGGCTTCTCAAGCTGAAAAGGGAAAAGGAAATATGACTTGGAAGAACTAGAAGACAATTTTGAAAGAGCTCTGCAGATCTACTCAAAGAAATCTGCTCCTGATGAAACTTGAATCATCACAAACACTTCTAAAGGTCAGTGGTTGGATGGTTTTGCCTCTAGGCCTATTTTTTTCTGTATCTTGGTCAG
Source organism: Linanthus parryae (assembly GCA_023055425.1). Taxonomy (NCBI): domain Eukaryota; kingdom Viridiplantae; phylum Streptophyta; class Magnoliopsida; order Ericales; family Polemoniaceae; genus Linanthus; species Linanthus parryae. Next base: position 46,206,416 of record JALGPY010000009.1, read on the forward strand.
TCTCCCTATGTTGCTTGGAATGAATCTGAATTACATCACAATGTTAAAGAAAAGCGCTCTTTGGTTCATGTTAAACCTTCCTGAGCTAGCCTATCCAAGACTTACCAGATTCTTCTACCTTAAGATGAAGCAACTTAAGAACACTGCACATCTAGTTGTTCAAACCAGAGTTTCTGGTGTTAAGACAGAGCTAGATCATGCTGAGTTTGCATCTGTTTTAGGTTGTCCTAAGAGGTATGACACAACAAATTACCCTCCCAAGAGTGAAGCTTTGAAGTTAGCAAAAGAAGAGTTCTTTCTACCCAACACTCCTACCTCATCCAAACAGTTAACACACTCTGTGTTAAATGTTGAAGCCAAGGTCTTATTCACTATCTTGATTAGATGTTTTTTTCAAGGAAAAATTTCAAGGAGTTGATCACTGAGAGGGTGTTATATATTATGTATCTAGTGATGCATGGGTATGACATTGATCTTCCAAAGCATGTAATGGAACACATGCTGTTTAGCCAAACAGATCAGAGAAAGCATCCTTTACCTTATGCTAATATGCTCACACTCTTCTTCCAACACCTTGAGATTCCAACTTCTGGAGAAGAGACTATCACTTCTGGGTTTGGTCTGCTGAATGAGAAAGCATTTGAGAAGATTGGAGTGGTGAAAACCAAAGCAAAGACTTGGAAGCTGTACTCATATTTGACAGAAGAAGAATTAAGTACAAAGAAGTTTATCAAGACCAAGACCTTGACTCCTACTTCAAGCCAGACCTCACATCCTTCAGATTTATCTTCAGTCTTTGAGAGACTTGATGGTTTAGAGTTGACATGTATGAAGTCAAAGCAAATCAACATGAGTTTGGGACTGATCTCAAGCAGATAAAATACATGGTTGAGAACATCTTCAGAAGCATGACTGTGTGTGATGTCCCAGATGATGTCTTTCAAGATGGAGAAGGTCTCAAGAAGGTTGGTTCTGACAAGAATTTTCCCAGTGAACACTCAAACCAGGAAGAGGTTTCCCAAGACAAGGATAAAGGCAAGCAGGTGATAGAAGAATAAGCTGATCAAGAGGGAGAAGAAGTAGAGAGTCTTGATTCAGGTGCATTGCTGATAAACATCAAGAAGAATAATAAATCTCAAAAGTCAATCATTCCAGAAGTTGTCACTACTAAAGACCAGCCTGAAGAAGAAACTTCAGGTATGAATGAAGAGGTTGCAGAAGCACAAGCAAATGAGGAAGATAGTGAGGAAAAAGAAGGAGAGCATGAAGGAGATGAAGACCAAACCCCATAAACTCTTGCCTACTCTTTCTTGCTCAATATTTTCTTAATCTTCTTTTCAAAATTTTCCTAAGACTTTGATCCAACATTATCTCGTTATTTTTGATGAAAATCAAAAAGGGGGAGAAATCTTAGGTTGTTTTTATTTTTTAGTGACCTATATTTTGGTCAGTAGGGAATTATCTGAGACTTATTTGTTTTATGCTTAATTTAATTTCTGAATAAGTTGGAATCTTTGGAACTTATGTGTTATGACTCTTTGTGATATGTGCTAATGAGTACTTTTTTGCAGAAACTAAGGTTAAAACAAAAAGTGGTTTTGTCATTCATCAAGGGGGAGCCTGTAAGTTCACAGGTTTTACAGGCTTGAAATATAGAGCTATTTCAAGGACTTGAAACAGTTTTCAAAGCCTTGAATCACAGGTTTCACAGGCTTGAAATAGCAGAGACCTTGAAACAATGTTCAAAGCCTTGAAATTTTCTCACCTGTACGCATATTCTAAGGGGGAGTTTTTCTAAGTCTTTCTGATCTTATTCTAACTATCTCACCCCTATAATCGATCTGTTAGTACTTGATGATAAAAAAAAGCTTTTGATTCACTTAGACTTCATCTAATTACCTTGTTTGACTTAGTTTTGCAGGGAAAGTTCATTTCCTATTTTGCATGATTGGTTTCCTAACCTGGGTTTTGCAGAAAAGGAAATACTGAGAGATTGTGATTCTTTGATCAATCAAACACTCATGACAGCTTCTCAATACGCTTGAAGACAAGATCAACACATTATCTTTGAAAATCCTGATCAACTATCCGTTGGGAAGACTGTTAGAGAAGTCAAAGATTGCTGCCTAATAATCAGGAAGTTTGTTGCTGAAAATTAGTAAGATTTGCAGACCATTAGAGCAGTATACATGGAGCTCAATTTGAAGCATTTGATAAAAAACTCAATGGGAAAAAAAGAGAGAGACATTTCAAGGATTGTCAAGCATCAAAGAAGCACATCATTCTCTCAATCCAACTCAAAGAAGATCACTGCATTTTCACTTCCAGTGTTCTTCTGCTCTGTACTTAATTTGTATATCATTATTATACTACTTCTAGCTCCCATTCTCAAGGATTGTTCAAAGTGAACAATAGATAATTATTAGTTAATCAGTTAGCTAGAGCAGACACTAGATAGGTTAGTGAAAACCACAAGCTGTAACAGAGTAAGGCATATCTCTGTGCTTGAGATCTAGGGCTTAGCTTTTGATTAATAAGAATTGTGTTGAAAATCCTGCAAGGAGAAGATCCTTGATGTAGATACGTAGGTCTAAGTGGACTGAAATCTATAAATCCTGTGTCTCTTGCATTATTCATTTCATTCTCATACTTTGTTTTACACAACATTCAAACTAGTCTGTTTTCAAGGGTTTGAAACTCTTTTCCAGGCCTTGAAAAACACTTGTTTGTTTTCACTTAAACTGTATTTCATTTCAAAGTCTTGAAACTGTTTTCAAGGCCTTGAACTTCATTACACTTCACAGAAAATTCTCATCTTTGGAAGTTTTACAAAAAGTTGGCATACTCTATTCAACTCCCCCTTCTAGAGTATCTGTGCCGCATTTCTACCTGCTTACTCCCCTTCATCGCCTACAAAACCGTCACCTACAAATTGGAGCTTTTAACTCATCACAAACCCAAATATAACGCTATAAGTCATAACAAGAATCCCACTTCATAATTTTATACTAACCCGAAGCCCACTTGTTAATTTCCCAAAGCATATCCTTAATAAAGATATTATAACAACGCGTCTATTGTTAAAACCCTATTTATAATTCAAAAAGTGATTAAACATACTATTTGCGCAGTTTTAAATAAATCATTTCTAGTTTCATTTCTAACAAACGACTGGTGCACTATTTCAATACCATGAACACATTTATACGATGAGGACAAAAACTAGTATTTTTTTTAGAAAATATTTTTATTCCAGAATCTTCATTTTTATTTTTACGTAAAGTGTAATATTTAAGTAAAAGACAAGTAGAACCCCCCAAATTATACTAAAAGTCAGCTAGCACCTCCCATACACTCACAAGACATGTTTAATAAATGATACTTTAACTTCTCAAAGTTTATGAAATAACATTTTTCACCTTACACCTAGTTTGTGAAAAAGACACTTTCAACCCCTTACATGAAGTATCAAATTGATCAATCTAAACATGGATTCAAGACTAAAGTTATGATTTTGATTACTAACAACAACTCTGGAGGATATTTATAGTATACCGAACCCAAGAAAGGCAAGAAACGACAACGAAACGAGGCGGGTCAAGGTTGCCATCGGCGGTGCCGGTGATGGAGCTCGACGGGGATGTTCCAGTCGCTTCTGGGTTCGGATGAGGTCTCCTTGAGCTTCTTCGGAACTTCGGGAGTCGATAGAGGTAGAGAAAATGGCATGGGCCGCTGCAATTTAGATGGGTCAGAGCTTGTCGCCAAAATTCATTGAGGAGCGGCGGCGTTCTTGCTTCCTTGCTACTGTTGCTTCCTTTGTTTCTGCTTTGCGCTCTTCTTCTGGTCACGAGGAGGAGAGAAAGATAGAGAGGAAGCGGTGGAGAAGTGAGAAGAGAAGAGGTGGTGGTGCTCGGTGGGTGTGTCCCAACGGTGGCAGCGACAGTGGGTTGCTGCTGCTCCTGCTGCTTCTGCTCGTGCTCAGTGGTAGCGAGAAAGAGAGATAGAGGGAGATGAGAGGGAGCCGTGAGGTGGAGGGAGAGGATAAGAGATTTGACATGGAGGTGGTGGTGTGGTGTCGGGGTGAAGAAGGAGAAGAGGAAGATGACGGTTAAATAGAAGAGAAAGAAGGAGAAGATGAATTCGTGGGAGTTGTGTTTGTAGGTTGTTGAAGAAAGGAAAAAATATTTAATTTTTTGTTTTCTCTTATTTTATTTACTAATTTCTATTTACCTATTAGGCTTTATAGTTCTTCTCAAATACAACTATCACCCCAACTATTATCTAATTAATATCATCTAAAATTACAAATGCCTCACCACTAGCCAAATATTTTGAAAGTAAAAAATTTAAACTCTACGAAAAAAGTCGTCAATTTCCCATATGTATACTAAAAAAACGGGGTATTACAGTAAGGGTAAGGGCAAAAGGTTTTGTCGACCCCAAGGGTGTAAAGAAAGCTTGCTGTTAAAGCCAAGTTGCCCAAAGTACCTGGAAAGCTCTATAGGTGGTGTAATGGAATAGAAACTGCCCAAAGTACCTGGAAGAAATTAAGAATGGAATTGTGAATTGCACTTAAGGTATATATTGTTATAGAAGTCAATGTGTCTATCTCATCATTGTAGGTATATGATTCTAGATGAGGATCTCACATTTATAGAAATATGGTGGATGTCAAGAGATGTAGACAATAGGATAACTGATAGTACACGTGCACGTGGGGCAATGAAGCAAGTGTTGCTGAATTAGCCATAGGAATATTTCCTGTACCACTGCCTTCTGAAGTTATTCATGAATTAGAAAAATGCGATTATGTCCTTGCTATTAGTAGGAACATTATCTCAGTTTCATGTTTGGACAAGAAAAGTTTACTTATCACAATAAAGGGAAAATGTTGTTCCATTTATTCTAATATGCATTATTGTAATGCAATTTTGTCTAATGGATTGGATATCCTAGATCATGATAATTTCATCTATAACATTAATACCAAGAGATTTGCATATAATGATATGAACCTCACTTAACTTTGGCATTGTGATTTAGGCCACATGAATGAGGAATACATTTCTAAATTCCATATGGATGGATTTCTGGACTCATTTGAGTTTGAATCATATGAGACATGTGAGGCTTGTTTATTGGGTAAAAGATATGATCTTTTGGGCCTCATACATACTGATGTGTGTGGACCACTAAGCACAAGTACTAAAGATGGTTTTCAGTACTTCGTCACATTTACTGATGGCGTCAGTGAATATGGATTTGTGTATCTTATGCAGAAACAAATCTGAATACTTTGAAAAGTTCAAGGAATTCAAGAGTGAAGTAGGGAACCAGCTGGAAAAAGTATTGAGGCTCTACGATAAGATCACGGAGAGAATACTTAAGCGAAGAGTTTGACAAGCATCTAAAGGAGTGTTGGATATGATCCAAACTCACTCCACCTGGGAACACCATTATTGAATGGCGTGTCTGAGAGGATAAATTAGACCTTGTTGGACACAGTTCGGTCAAAGATGCGTCAAGCATAACTTCCAATTTCCTTTTTGGGGGCCATGTTCTATTTACAGTAATTTTCTCCCTAAGCCTTGTTCCATCAAAATCAATTCTGAAAACACCATGTGAGATATGGACTAAGAAGTGTCCTAGTATTTCATTCAAAAGTATTTGAGATTGTGAAGTTTCTGTAAAGTGTTTACGGTCAAATTAACTTGAACCCGAATCTGATAAATGTGTTTTGTGGAATATCCTGAAAGGGATATTTTTTCTACAATTCAATCGAGAACAAAGTGTTTGTTGCTCAAACCGTTGTTTCTAGAAAGAGATTGTCTCTAAAAGAAACAGTTGGAGGATAGTAGATCTTGAAGGAGTTCAAGAACCATAACAGAACATTAATCCTTTGATGGAACATGGGCAGGATCACTAGGTGTTGTGGAGTAACCTGCTTAAGTTACACAATGACTCAAAGCCCACCATGGATCGTCAGGAGGAGATATCATAACATGATAAGAGACATAGTATTGAGTACCTTTTGGCTTGAGAGATCACATGAAGAATATTGTCCTCGTCTCTACGGTTGATCCATGTCTAGAGGTGAGATCTAGATTCTTCCTTCAACAAGTGCTAGCTTGAACCGGACGAAGGAAGAGGGAAGAAGGATTCAAAGCAACAAAGACAAGGAGGGGATCGGCCCTCCTCCTGCCGCCGACGGGAAGGGGGCGGACGGCCTAGGGGCGGTCGGCCTCTAGGTTGTCTTGTTCTCTCTCTTTTGTTCTCTCCCACTCTCTTGTGTTATGTCTCAATAACATTCACTAAGTGGGAAGGAAGCTAGAGGCTTCTTTATATACTCCAACAACTCCTTGTTGTTTCCATAAAGGTCCTTCCTAGTTCTCTATGAACTTGGATTAGTCCCTTCCTTGCAAATTAGTCCTACTAAGTTTGCAACGCGTTGCACAATGATCCTTCTCATTAATTAATAATATTAATTAATCCCGAATCTAACTCTACTCTATTTGACGTGTGACCCCATAGGTTTTTACTTAGTTGGTAGCAACTTATTACTAACATGGAGCGGTGTCTAGCAACACATCCATGCCACCCAACTAATAGAAATAGTCAGTGATCACGACAAACCTCTTGTGCCCAATATCTCATATTGCACTTTCCCTTTGTCTCTATATCCGGATTGGACACGAGACATAAATAGTCACACTCGTATATCCAATCCATAGTTCCTCGATCCTGGGAATATGCTTATGCGAGCAGATAACATCAATATCTCCATATTGATTTATCTGAGTCTGGCCAGACATTCAATAAGCCTCACCCCTCGAGTGGCCGTGAATATTTACTCCCATTATGTGGGAGGGACAAATCCTATCTACATCACTACGATCTCTAAGCTTGCTTTCTATCATGCCCGATAGCTATCTTTATAATTACCCAGTTACGGTGTAATGTTTGATAACATCAAAGGACAATATTCCCCAACTAGAGTACCTAGTTACTTCAAGTCTAAGGATTGCAATTATATTAGCACTACGAGAAGCGATTGTGACTTTAACATAATCTAATGTATCCTTATCGTTGTGGGTCAATCCAGTATGCCATTACCCCTAATGCATACCCATGTGTTAGACTTGATATCTCCATATCAATCTACCCACATACTAGTCTATATTTGATCGTCCTATTAATCAATATAGTGGACTAAGGATATTTAAGATAAACAACACATTATATCTAAGGACTTCATTATATTAAATATCACAATTAATAATAAATGAATATTCTAGCCAAAACAATGTTCATGCTAAATATACGATTGCCTCTAGGGCATCTATTCCAACAGTCTCCCACTTGCACTAGAGTCAATCTGGTGCATCTCGTATGCCTATAGATCTGGCGTGCCCTTCATGCTTTCGCGACGCAAGATGTTTTGTAAGCGGATCAAAAACATTGTCATCCGTTGGAATCTTGCACATCTTCACATATCCTCGATCGATCATATCACGAATAAGATAGAATATCCTAAGTACATGCTTTGATTTCTGGTGTGATCTTGGTTCCTTGGCTTGTGAGATCGCCCCGAATTTGTCACAGTACAACTCTATGGGATCCACGATGCTAGGGACCACACCGAGCTGAGTGATAAACTTCTTTATCCAAAGTGCCTCTTTTGCTGCTTGAGCAGCAGTAATGTACTCAGCTTCTGTTGTAGAATCAGCAATTGTCCCTTGCTTGGAACTCTTCCAGCTCACAACTCCTCCATTTAGGCAAAACACGTATCCATACTGTGATCTGTAGTCATCTTTGTCGGTTTGGAAGCTTGCATCAGTGTAACCCTTTACACTTAGCTCTTCCTTACCTCCAAATATCAAGAACACATCCTTAGTTCTTCTCAAGTAATTTAGGATGTTCTTGACAGCCATCCAGTGACTCTCACCCGGATTGGACTGGTATCTGGTCACCATACTCAACGCGTATGATACGTCTGGTCTAATACATAACATGGCATACATGATGGATCCTATGGCCGAAGCATAGGGTAACCTACTCATGCGGTCCTTCTCAATCTCGTTGGAGGGACATTCATTCTTAGAAAGAGTGACTCCATGCGACATAAGCAAGAATCGCTTCTTGGAATCTTGCATGTTGAACCTCTTCAACACCTTGTCTATATGTACTTTGACTTAGGCCGAGCAACCTTCTAGATCTATCCCTATAGATCTTTATACCAAGTATATAGGCTGCGTCTCCTAATTCCTTCATTGCAAAGCACTTTCCTAGCCAAACAGATTGCAAAGTAGGAATGTCGTTGCCAATGATTAGTATGTCATCCACGTACAAGACCAGAAATACTACAGAGCTCCCAACAACCTTCTTGTAAACACAAGACTCATCTTCGTTCTTGATGAAGCCAAACTCTTTGACTGTGTCATCAAAACGTCGATTCCAACTCCTAGAAGCTTGCTTTAATCCATAAATGGATCTTTGTAGCTTACTGACTTTATTGGCATTCTATGGATCCTCAAAACCCTATGTTTGTGTCATGTACACATCCTCGAGGAGGTTCCCTAAAGGAACGCTGTCTTGACATCCATTTGCCAAATATCATAGTCGTAGTATGCTGCAATAGCAAGTAAGATTCGAATGGATTTAGTCATGGCGACTGGTGAAAAGGTCTCATCATAGTCAGTACCATGAATCTGTCTATACCCTTTGGCTACTAATCGCCCCTTATAGGCAACTACCTTTCCATCCATGTCGGTCTTCTTCTTGAAGACCCATTTGCACCCTATGGGCCAAGCCCCTTCAGGTGGTTCCACCAAAGTCCATACTTTGTTGGTGTACATGGAATCCATTTTCGGATATCATGGCTTCTAGCCACTTCTTAGAGTCTGGGCCTTTCATGGCTTCTCCGTAGTTTGCAGGCTCATCATCCATGAGTGGTACGTTATCGGGCTTAGTCATGAGAAGTCCATACCTCTCTGGCTCATGACGCACTCTTCCTGATCTACGGAGTTCCTGTGTTTCCTGAACAGGTTCCTCCACAACTACTTACGGGTCCTGTTCATGTTCCATCATCGGTTCAGTGATTTGTGGTTCTTGAATTCCTTCAAGTTCTACAGTCCTCCCACTTGCTTCTTTAGAGACAAACTCTCTTTCGAGAAACACGCCGGTCCGAGAAACAAACACTTTGTTCTCTGTGGGATTGTAGAAATGATATCCTTTAGTTTCCTTAGGATATCCCACAAATTTACACTTATCCGCTTTGGGCCGAGCTTGTCTGTTTGTAAATTCTTTACATAGACATCGCATCCCCGAATCCTCATAAACGACACTATGGAACGCTTCCCAGTCCATATCTCATATGGTGTCTTCATGACTAATTTAGATGGAACGCGGTTAATGGTAAAAGCTTCCATCATTAGAGCATGTCCCCAAAAGGATATCAGAAGATCTGTTTGAGACATCATAGACCGCACCATATCTAATAGCGTGCGATTCCTCCTCTCGGATACGCCATTCCATTGTGGCGTTCTGGGTGGAGTGAGATGGGATACTATCCCACACTCTCTAAGATACTCATCAAACTCTTGGCTTAAGTATTCTCCTCCACGATCCGATCGTAGAGCCTTAATACTTTTGCCAAGTTGCTTCTCTACTTCATTCTTGAATTCTTTGAACAATTCAAAGGATTCGGATTTGGCCTTCATAAGGTATATAAATCCATATCCACTGAAATCATCAGTAAATGTGATGAAGTAGGTGTAACCACCTCTGGCAGGCGTGGGGAATGGTCCACATACATCAGTATGTATGAGTGCCAATTACTCACTAGTCCTCTCACCTTTCTGATTGAAAGGGGACTTTGTCATTTTTCCTAATAAACAAGATTCACATGTCTCATATGATTCTAAATCAAATGAGTCTAGAAGTCCATCCTTATGGAGTCTAGATACGTGTTTCTCATTTATATGGCCTAAACGACAATGCCATTGATATGTAGGATTTAAAGAATTAGTTTTAATCCTTTTAGTATTTATGTAATAGATTGAACTATTTAGATCAATGATATACAATCCATTAGACAAATGCGCACTACAATAGTGCATACTATCAAAATAAATGGAGCAACACTTGTCCTTTATTGAAATAGAAAAACCCTTCTCGTCCAAACAAGAAATGGAAATAATGTTTCTGATCATAGCAGACACATAAAAGCTATTGTCTAATTCTAAAATAAGTCCAGAAGGCAAAGATAGCTCATAAACGCCTACAGCTAATGCAGCAACTCTTGCTCCATTCCCGACGCGCAGATCTATCTCCCCTTTACTCAATCTTCTACTTCTTTTTAAATCATGCACATTACGACAAATGTGAGAACCACATCTGGTATCCAATACCCAAGATGAAGAAATAGAGAGATTGACGTCTATAACATAAATACCAGGTGGTGGTGGAATCACTATTCCAAGCTTCTTATCCTCCAGATATTTAGGGAAATTCCTCCTCCAGTGACCCGGTTGGCTGCAGTAGTGACATTCACCTTTAGCCACGCCTTCACTAGGCTTTAGGGCTTCCTTGGATTTTGAAACTTTCTTGCGCTTTCCTTTGGAAGTAGAGACAACTCCTTTACCCTTCTTCTTATGCACCATCATTATGGCCTTGCCGTTGCCTTTGTTAATGCTCTATTCCGCTGTCTTTAGCATGTTCAACAAGTATGGCAGAGTCTTCCTGATCTCGTTCATATTATAGTTCATGATGAACTGATTATAACTGTCAGGAAACAGTTGCAAGACAAGATCAGTATCCAAATCTTGGCCTAGTGGGAATCCCAGTCTGCCAAGGTTCTCAATGTACCCGATCATTCGGAGTACGTGAGGCCCACTGGATTCCCCTCTGCAAGACTACTCTTGAATAATGCTTTAGACACCTCATAGGGATCACGCCTCGCCTGTTCCTGAAACAATTGTTTCAAGTGTATGATTGACACGATTTCTTAACACGTTTGCGCAAGTGCACGGTCAAGTAATATAGGGGTGGTATCTCAATCCCGAGTTATCGATCCCACGAGGACAGACTTTAGATTATCTAACTAGTTATTTAATTTAGTGTACGGTGCATGAGGAAAGATTTGGTTGATTTTAGAAATTGAAATAACAACTAATCTAATATTTTTGTATTTTTTTATATTTAAGAAACAAGTTTGGAGAAACTAGGCAATCTCTAGATCACCTAGGGTTGTAGACGATTTCCAGATTATCTGAGCAACACGTTAACTATATTTTAACTAAGCTGGGTAACAGAGCTGACTATCTCCTATCGGTCTCAAGTCATTATACTTAACAGTAGACTACAATCTCCTATCGGTCTCTTGTGTCTACCGCTCCGTTCTAGTAAGCTAATGACATGCACGACAACGGGTCCTGTCGGTCCACCGTTGCACGAAACAGTCGAATCTCACCTACCGAATCTACCCACACTAGCCAATCCTAACACATCTCTTCTCACTCTCAGTGATACGGGATTGATGTTCAAGTCTCATCCTAGTTAGTTAGAATCAGTGCCGTGCATTCACTAACTAAGCAGTGTTTCCGGTTAGCTACTCCATTAACACTGAGTATTAAGCACAGTACAAGAACAATTGAATAAAAATATTGCTAACTTTAAGCATGAATCAACTATTGAACAAACCCTAGTTGTTGAACCCTAGTTTTATTTCCTAATCGTGTCACTCAATTAGGATTACTAACATAAACAAGAAACTAGAATTGATTCAAAAGAAGAAATCTATAAATCATGAAGCAAAGATCAAATCCAGAAAAATATCATCGTTTACATGAACCCTAGGCTCTCAAAGAGACACCTAGCAAAACGTCTAGCTAATAATAATCAACCAAACAAGACTTACAAGTTTCTCCATACAAAGATTTAGAGAGAAGAAGAAGAAATCAAACTTAGAGCTTCAATGGAGGAGGAGTCCTCCTCTTGTTGCGTCCCTCCTCCTTCCTCACGTTCGTTGCTTTCTTCCCCAATCAGTCCCCTCTTAATTGTAGTTTTTTTAGGTATTAATTATCTCGAATTAGGTTTAGAAGATCGTCCGTGTGTTTTTTTCTTCTTAAGCAGATCGCACGACCTCAGTGAAGCTGATCGTGCGATCTGCCCTGATCTTATGTCTGATCGTGTGATCTCAACAGCTTCTGATCCTATCTCTGGTCGTGTGATATGCTCAGGTCTTATCTCTGATAGTGTGATCTCCTTAGATCCTACGACCATCCACTCTGATTGTGGAAACAGTGAGTTGATCCATTTTCTCCTCCGAATTTATTCTAAGTCTTGCTCCAGATCGCACGACCTCAGTTTTGCAAGTCGTGTGATCTGCTGAACTTTTCTTCTTTTCTCCAATTCCGAGCTTTGTCTCAATTTCCGAAGTTCGTTTCTCCTCTTCTTTCAGTCTCCGAGTTACGTTTCCTGTCAGAACAACACGAAACACACCCGTGCGATCAAATGTGACAAAATAACATAAAATAACGCGAGAAACGCCCGGATTTACAAGTTATCGCTCAAAGATACACTTACTAAATTTCCTCAAGTTCATAGTGTATTTCTAATATAATCTACCCAAAATTCACACAAAACGGTACACAAACGTAGAAGAAATATAACTCTAATGCAGAGTTATCAAATCCTCCACACTACCTTTTTGCGCGTCCCGAGCAAAATCAATCCTGACACTACGTTTTAAATCCATCGAATTGCATAAAACTTTACTAGCCATGTGACACAAACAAAACACACACACACAATGCAATCTACATGACTATACAATGCAACTCGATTATAGAACAATGCTAAAATTGAAACAACATACTGTTTTTTTTCTTTTTCTTAAGAGATGGGCAATCTCGCTATCACTAACCAAAATCATCAAGTTCTCACAAGTCTCTTTTGCAATTCACACAACCGCAATAAGGAATTGAAAATACGATGACCCCGTGCACAAGCTCACTAAGGAGTCCCCAAACATCCACCAAACTCAATCCAAGATCCGGGCACATCCTTTAGCTCAGAGGGTCTAGGGACCCTTAGTCCTATAATAGTCTTTCGTCGCCAAGTCATATGAGGTTTTCAGACCCTCTTAGCCGTTATTGCATTGAATGCAAGTTGTCCCAGTGACGGGAGACACAACTCCGTGTAATACGGCTTGACTTTAATTTTTCTTAGACGCTCTAAGTGGTTTGAATCCAAATTCCCCGCGCGAGCAGGGGCACATTAGGTTTTTCACCGTATCTAGTCCAAGAGAAGATTTTGATTTATTTTGTTTTTCATTCTCTTCTAATTATTTCAGCCGTGCATTTAGAGCAACTAAGTGTGGGCTTTTTCGGTTAGCTCTTAAAACCACCGTAAGGGATGGTGGTGTACACTCCCTAACTTCACTTAGGCTAAGCCAGTGTACCACATGGAACCAACTCTACACAAATGTCCACCCCATATTTACAAGAGGCCACAAGTTTCCACTCGAAAACAGACTATTCGACTACCTTAAGACTAAATCCTCCTAGCACACTATAGGAACTAAAGGTATGCCCGACATCTACTTTCCACTTTTCCCTGAATACCCAGGACTTCCTTTCGTGAAACCGGTGCGTAGGATACTAAAAATTAAGGTTTCCCCCACTACGGTGCTTCCTATTCATTGAGACTCTTTCACTGAACTCTCTCTGGTTTCAAGCTTCATCAATTGCCCAACTCAATTTTTTTAATTTTTTAAGGATTTTAACTTTTCTATTTTTTTTAATTTTCTTAGGCTCTACATGTAACTGGCCAACTCGATTAACCACAACTATTGGATAGGGGACTCAATAATATAAAAGTGCAGAACAATGCAGAAAAAAATTTGAACCTATCACAATACAACAATATATTAAAAACATTACACTAACCACACAAATACTCATAGTACTACACAACTACATGTAACAAGGCTATGCAAGGACCGACATGGCTAACAAAATGTACACAGACCCCCCACACTTAGAGAATACTAGGAGGTTTCCTCGCCCAAATGTGTTGGCGGTGGATCTACACAATTATGGCTCCAAACTTAGAACAGAGAGAGAGTTAGAGGTACCTGAGTGCCCGGACCTACATGGGCACCGTTGCCGCGAAACTGCAACAAGAAGGGGTCTTGTGGACCGTTTTCAGTTTCCAGAAAAGTCTCACCTCGCGTCCGGATTCCGATGCGCCTACTCAACATTCTATCACACGCATCAAGAAGGGGAATCCGTAGCGTCTTCTGTACCTATGTCCATGTACACTGATTGAAAGTATTAAAGCAACTATCTCTCACCCCTCAAAATCATATGGAGAACTAAAAGAAAGAACATAAATAAATAGCATCCTACTCTACGTTGGGTGCCTCCCAATCCGCGCTTGTAATTTAAGGTCGACAGCCCGACCCGGTTACCTCAACCAACAAGGATAGTGGAGGCTGCTTTGTCTCTCTACTTCTTCTTCTTCCACCATCTCTTCTCAACAACTTCACGTGCACCCCTGTGCTCTCAAGAAGGTGGAAAATTGTGGAAGCTGACTCCTTTTATTTTGCAATTGATCTTCTTGAGAAACTTCCACCAAGTACCACTGGGCTCAAATGAATCTCTGGCCATAAAATCATCCCAGTAATACCTCATCTGTGCTAGATGCTCTTCAAATGACCCATGCAATTCATCCACACCCCCACACTTTTTGATTTCCAACTCCTTGACTATGGCATATGGATCATCAATAAAGTCGCCAATATGACAAGGAATTGAAAATTTCTCATGATTCTCTTCCCCATAAGAATCTCCATACAGTAATTGTTCTAGCTCGTCGCAGACTTGCGTGACATAGGATATGGAGAATTCATCATTAATCAGAGTTGGGGCTTTTACCTCAATGTCATTGAGCACAAGTGTTTCACCAGCTTCATCTTCGGCAAACCACAGGCTTCCAATGCTGGTGTCTTCCCATTCATGCCAAGGAAGTGAGGGCTCTTGCAGTTTTGGCTGGCAATATGGAAGGTCCTCCCATCTTGGGCTCACAGGTCCACCCCAGTCTGAATCAGATTCTGAGTCCTCATAAGTGGCGGTGTCCACCAATGGTTCCTGGACACTGCAGTCTTCGTTCGGCTCAGGTATCTCTTCTTCCACTTGTGGTGGGGATGATGAAGGCTCAATGTGAGGCTCACTGTCATGTGGCAAGGGATCCTCTTGTGGCTCTTGAATACTAGATTCCCCTCCTTTTGGCAGTTTTTCAATTCGTTTCTTTATCCTCTCCAACATCTCCTTCACGTATTCCCTACCTGTGGCAGAATCCTCTTGTGGTAATTGTGAAGCTATGGACAAAAATTTGGCGCACAATTCGATGTCATTCATAATACTACGCCGTTCTGCCATAATCGCCGATGAGTCTTCCTGGTGCTGATGAAGCTGGGGGGGGGGGGGCATGTACTCGACATGAGTCTCTACGGTCATGCCAAATGCCGCATACGTAGCACAAAGTTATGAATGCATCCTCTTCTTCATGGTTACCCCTTCAGTGGAAACAGTAGGCGAGATCCGAATAACACTCTTCACTCCACATGCTTATATTGTCTCTTGCTTCCTGCATTCCTGAAAAACAGACTCACAAGACACCCGTGAAGCACAGAGATATAGAATAAAAACTAAATAAAAGTACTCTAAACTAACTACTAACTAAATAATCTACCGCTGTCCTCGGCAACGGCGCCAAAAACTTGACGCGATTTCTTAACGCGTTTGCGCAAGTGCACGGTCAAGTAATATAGGGGTGGTATTTCAACCCCGAGTTATCGATCCCACGAGGACAGACTTTAGATTATCTAACTAGTTATTTAATTTAGTGTACGGTGCAGGAGGAAAGATTTGATTGATTTTAGAAATTGAATAACAACTAATCTAATATTTTTGTATTTTTTTATATTTAAGAAACAAGTTTGGAGAAACTAGGCAATCTCTAGATCACCTAGGGCTGTAGACGATTTTCGGATTATATGAGCAACACGTTAACTATATTTTAACTAAGCTGGGTAACAGCGCTGACTATCTCCTACCGGTATCAAGTCATTCTACTTCACGGTAGACTACAATCTCCTATCGGTCTCTTGTATCTACCGGTCCGTTCTAGTAGGCTAACGACATGCACGACAACGGGTCATGTCGGTCCACCGTTGCACGAAACAGTCGAATCTCACCTACCGAATCTACCCACACTAGCCAATCCTAACACATCTCTTCTCAGTCTCAGTGATACAGGATTGATGTTCAAGTCTCATCCTAGTTATTTAGAATCATTGTCGTGCATTCACTAACTAAGCAGTGTTTCCGGTTAGCTACTCCATTAACACTGAGTATTAAGCACAGTACAAGAACAATTGAATAAAAATATTGCTAACTTTAAGCATGAATCAACTATTGAACAAACCCTAGTTGTTGAACCCTAGTTTTATCTCCTAATCGTGTCACTCAATTAGGATTACTAACATAAACAAGAAACTAGAATTGGTTCAAAATAAGAAATCATGAAATCATGAAGCAAAGATCAAATCCGGAAAAATATCATCGTTTACATGAACCCTAGGCTCTCAAAGAGACGCCTAGCAAAACGTCTAGCTAATAATAATCAACCAAAAAAGACTTACAAGTTTCTCCATACAAAGATTGAGAGAGAAGAAGAAGAAATCAAATTTGGAGCTTCAATGGAGGAGGAGTCCTCCTCTTGTTGCGTCCGTCCTCCTTCCTCACGTTCGTTGCTTTCATCCCCAATCAGTCCCCTCTTAATTGTAGTATTTTTTTAGGTATTAATTATCTCCAATTAGGTTTAGGAGATCGTCCGTGTGTTTTTTTTTCTTCTTAAGCATATCGCACGACCTTAGTAAAGCTGATCGTGCGATCTGCTCTGATCTTATGTCTGATCGTGTGATCTCAACAGCTTCTGATCCTATCTCTGGTCAAGTGATCTGCTCATGTCTTATTTCTGATCGTGTGATCTCCTTAGATCCTACGACCATCCACTCTGATCGTGGAAACAGTGAGTTGCTCCATTTTCCCCTCCGAATTTATTCTAAGTCTTGCTCCAGATCGCACGACCTCAGTTTTGCAAGTCGTGTGATCTGCTGAACTTTTCTTCTTCTCTCCAATTCCGAGCTTTGTCTCAATTTCCGAAGTTCGTTTCTCCTCTTCTTTCAGTCTCCGAGTTACGTTTCATGTCAAAACAACACGAAACACACCCGTGCGATCAAACGTGACAAAATATCATAAAATAACGCGAGAAACGCCCGGATTTACAAGTTATCGCTCAAAGATACACTTACCAAATTTCCTCAAGTTCATAGTGTATTTCTAATATAATCTATCCAAAATTCACACAAAACAGTACACAAACGTAGAAGAAATATAACTCTAATGCAGAGTTATCAATGATCATATCATAGGCTTCCATATTCTCATGCTACTTCTGAAGCTCAGGAGTCATGGTGCAAAGCATGAGGCAAGTCACGTCATTAGAATCATCAATATGTTTCTGACGTGCCGTCACATCCGCTAGAACAGACTCATCTTGTGGTGGGGATGGAATTGGAGTGTCCAAGACGTACAACTTCTTTTCTTTCTTAAGGACAATCCTTAAGTTTCTGTACCAGTCAAGGAAATTCGTTCCAGACAGTTTATCCTTCTCAAGGACAGATCGTAGGGATGAAGTCTATGCGTTGTTGTTTGCCATTTGGAATTCTACAAAACGAGAAATGTGCAATTTTAGTATTTTCAACAGTTTGACTATATTCAACAATGGCTAGATCATCAAATATAGCTCCCACTATTTTTCTCGGATTAATAGCCCTCACCATTAATGCGGAAAATATCATTATATTTTTTAGTAGGTCCAAGATCCCTTTTTCACTTCTTCTTGAGCTTGCTTTGGCAAGTCACCCAATAATAGGCTATTTAGGTAGGAACCATTCCAATTGCATCCCATGAAACTCTTGGTACAATTAGGTTAATAACTCTTTATTCTTTATCCCATGGATAACGCCTAATTGTCATGCCTCTAGGCTCATCAATAAAATTGAGTCTTACCTAGTTGCGTCCAACCTCTTGCTTCAACATACACACATTAATAGCTTGTGTCGTTCGCCACACACCATGGTAAATTAAAATCGCCTTGCTTTGGCAAGCCCAAATTTTAATGAACCATGATCATGAAGGATGTTTTGGCAAGAGAAGGCAAAACGCAATATTTAATTGAGGGATTTAATTTTCTTAATTTGTTTGGTTGATCCAATCAACATGGTCTACTTATTTGGATTGAGCAATCCACAACAAAAGACCAACCTTGTTTATTATTATCTTGTTAACATTTTGCTAGTATCGCCATACACACAAAAATAAATAACAAGACATAAATAATAAACATCCACAAAATAAAAATAACGTGGCATGGATATGGCCCTTAGACTAATGATATTATCAATCCAATGATAATATCCAATGTCCCTAAAGTGACAAGCTCATCTCCATGTGCTCCACCATAGCCGCACGCCTAGGGGGTGTCTTCTTTGTCCTTTGGCCCCTTTGATTCTCCAGTCTTCTTCTCCATGCTCTTGGCTATCATCTCAATATTTCTAATTCTAGCCTAACATCTAGAATAAATAAAAAAAGCCTCACATGTCGAGGAGAAAAGACGACTCGCAGGCTGTAACGTAATTAATTATTACATTAATTTGATCAGCTCGCAGGCCGTAAACCAAATCACAAAGCAATAAACATCCACAATCCTACGCCATATCCATCCACCATGCAACAAAGCACATAATACATTTAAAACCAATTTTTAACGCGCTTGTTCAATTTTAATTAGATTGGGTAATTAGGGTTACAACGGTCCAAGGAGTCCAAGCCAACAAGGCCCGAACCCCTAGGAGGACCGCCGCCCGCCACACGGCCCCGCCCAAGGCCGGCCGCCTCATGTGGCCCGCGGCCTTTTCTTAGCCCGCAAGGAGGGGGGCGGACGACTAGGGTTTCGGCCCTAGCCTCCTTCCCTTCTTCCTTGTTGCCCAAACAAGGTTGGTTCCTTATGGATGTTTCCATAAATTTTGTTTCCATAATTGAAACCCTTTCAACTATGTGCCCAGGAACCCTAATTTTTCAAGAACCCAATTATTCACATCCTATGTGATTAAACTCACCAATTCTAACATCCAATGTTAAATTAGATCTTGTTTATATTGAATCAAATTCAATTTGCATCTACTATGCCAATTGTTTTCAGTTTTCGCGTAATAACAATAATACGGTATGTAAACTGAAATCGTAACACATAATAATCATGTTATGCTCTACGACCTGTGGCTCTGATACCACTGTTGGGTTTTGACGTAGGTAACGGAGCGGAACAACAAAAATTTAATCCTACTCAAAGCCCACCACGGATCGCCAGGAGGAGATATCATAACATGATAAGAGACATATTGAGTACCTTTTGGCTTGAGAGATCACACGAAGAATATTGTCCTCGTCTCTACGGTTGATCCACGTCTAGAGGTGAGATCTAGATTCTTCCTTCAACAAGTGCTAGCTTGAACCGGAGGAAGAGGGAAGAAGGAATCAAAGCAACGAAGACAAGGAGGGATTCGACCCTCCTCTTGGTGCCGACGGGAAGGGGGCGGACGGCCTAGGGGCAGTCAGCCTCTAGGTTGTCTTGTTCTCTCTCTTTTGTTCTCTCCCACTCTCTTGTGTTATGTCTCAATAATATTCACTAAGTGGCAAGGAAGCTAGAGCCTTCTTTATATACTCCAACAACTCCTTTTTGTTTCCATAAAGGTCCTTCCTAGTTCTCCACGAACTTGGATTAGTCCCTTCCTTGAAAATTAGTCCTACTAAGTTTGCAAGGCGTTGCACAATGATCCTTCTCATTAATTAATCATATTAATTAATCCCAAATCTAGCTCTACTCTATTTGACGTGTGACCCCATAGGTTTCTACTTAGTTGGTAGCAACTTATTACTAACATGGAGCGGTGTCTAGCAACACATCCATGCCACCCAACTAATAGAAATAGTCAGTGATCCCGACAAACCTCTTGTGCCCAATATCTCATATTCCACTTTCCCTTTGTCTATATATCCGAATTGGACACGAGACATAAATAGTCACACTCGTATATCCAATCCATAGTTCCTAGATCCTGGGAATATGCTTATTCGAGCAGAGAACATCAATATCTCCATATTGATTTATCAAAGTCTCGCCAGACATTCAATAAGCCTCATCCCTCGAGTGGCCGTGGATATTGTTGATTCAAAGACCCTTGAATGTGTTTTGGATGGAAATTTTTTTGAGTAATGAAAGACAAAGACAAAGACATAAGCAGCAAAGTATTTTAGTTACTCCAAGGCCTTGAGATACTGACAGAACTTCAAACCCGTGAGAGTTGTTTTATTCTGCTATATGTTCTAACAGTTTTGTGTTGCAGATGGATATCTGATTATACAGATCAAGGATTTACTGCATATACTTATAGTTTACACTATTTACATATCTAACATAATTGAAGATGATCAGAACAAGAAGAATCAAAGTTTTCAAGGTTTAACTTTGTATATCTGTGAAGCAGGTTCAGAGCTCCAAGGCCTTGAGATGTGCCTTGAGCTGCTGACAGTTTTTACAGAACTAAGTTGATTCTTTCTTGCAGGTTGTGATTCTTATTATTGTGATTATTCATTGACTTCTAAGAGTCTTAAACTTCTTTTTTCATGACTTATAGGTATTAGAAGTTAAACAGATTACTATTCTAATCTTTTAACCAGTTTTATCAGAAACTGGAAAACCAAACAGTCATAGCATTGTTATCTTTCTGGATTTTGTTGTTGCTGTTTTTTATTGTTGTTGCAGGTTTGTTAAACGTGCAAGCTATCTCAACAAACTCCAACGGATATACACTTAGAGCTGTTTGAATTTCAGTTGAAAACAGAAGGAGGATTTGTAGGAACTGAGATCCTAAACTCTCTCAATCAGTTGCAGCTGTGGATAAAAGAGACTGGTTTGAATTTTGAAGAAAGACAGAGGCTTGCAGAATACTCATAGAGGTGTGACAAATTCGTGGGAGATCATTCATTCAAGCACACATTGATTCAAGCTTCAATCCAGATTCCAGAAGATCAAATCAATCCAGTTTTTCAGAAGAATACATCCAGGCTTCAACAACTTATATCTTCTACTTTGTTCTTCACTTGTACTATAGTCTGTGTATCTTTTAATTATCTTAAACCTCACTTAACCTAGTGGTTGGTTGTTCAAGTGAACAACAAGAGGTTCTTGTTAGCTCAACAGTTAGTAGCTGAAACTAGATAGGTTTGGAACCACAGGCTGTATAGGTGTAAGGGAAATCACTTAGGCTTGAAGATCTAGGGTTGTTTCTGTGTGAGTAATAAGAAGTGTTTGCTCAATCCTGGTGGGATTAGATCCCTCAGGCAGAGATTAGGTCCATTGGGACTGAACTCTGTAAATTGCTTTGTGTTCTTTACTTTACAGTTTGATTATTATTTGTTGCATACAACTCAAATCAAACTAAGGTTCATAAGTTGTTTAGAACTGGCAATTGTTCAAGGACTTGAAGCTTTCTATTTTTCTTTGAAAGTTTCAGACAATTTTCTAAACTCTCGAGGCCTTGAGATTTGAATTTCACCCAAAGCTAATATGTTAAGTTTTAAGTTTTGAAAAAAGTTTCCATACGCTATTCAACCCCCCCCCCCCTCTAGAGTATTTAGGTCCTGTATTTAGTCTACATTACACACTTTCAATTGGTATCAGAGCTTGTGTCACTGTTTTAAATCTAACAATCTGGTGTCTATGAGTAATGTAGGAGATGATGATTCTCACAAGGAAGGTCAGCCAACAGATATCCATTGTTCTGTGGTGATAACTTCATGCACTGGAAGGCATTGATGAAGATTTTCATCATAGGTCAAGACATGGAACTGTGGTCAATAGTTCAGAATGGTCCTCATGAGTACTATACTACAATTGATGGAGTCAGATGTATCAAGTCTGAGGAAAATCTTTCAGTCACTGAACTGGAAAAGGTATCAAAAAATTACAAGGCTATGAATATGTTATACTGTGCTCTTAATGCAGATGAGTTCAACAGAGTATCAAATTGCAAGAGTGCCAAAGAAGTATGGGATAAACTGGTGGTGACATATGAAGGAACTAGCCAGGTTAAGCAGACCAAAATCAACATACTTCTGAGGCAATATGAGTTGTTCAAGATGAATTCAGATGAGACCATCAAGGAGATGTTCAAAAGATTCACTGGTGTAGTCAACAATTTGGAGTCTTTGGGAAAGAAGTTTTCAAATGAGGAGAAGGTCAGCAAGATTCTGAGAAGCTTACCAAAAGCCAAGTGGGAGCCAAAGACAACATCCATTGAGGAAGCTCAGGATTTGAGTCTTCTTCAGCTAGATGATCTACAAGGAAAACTGCTCACTCATGAAATGTCTATGAAGGATGTGGAAGGTGATCAGAGTGAAAACATCAGGAACTTAGCACTTAAGGCAAAAGACAATGAAAAATCTCAAAGCCTTGAGACTGAAGATGAACCTGATGATGAAGAGGCTTTAGAATTGATCTCCAATGCCTTGGCCATGATTCTCAAGAAGAAAAGAAACTCTGGTAACAGGGATTACAACAGAGAGAGATCAAGACCTTCAGGCAGCAAGGACTACAAAGGTAAACCTTCATCATAGGCACATAAAACTAAAGTAATGAATTGTTTTGAGTGTGGTGATGCAGATCATTTAGTAAGGGGCTGTCCACAAAAGAAAAAGAACAGGAACTTTCAGAAGAAAGACAGTGACAACAGAAGGAAGAAAGCCACGATGATTTCCTGGAGTGATTCTGATTCATCAAGTGACTCCGACACAGAAGAAGATCAAGCAAACTTATTCTTCATGGCAAAGCATGATGAGGAAAAATCATCAGACAGACATATTGAAGATATGGTAAAAAATCTACTTGCTAGTCCTTCTGATGTACTTCCTAAAATTCTCAAAAGTTTGTTTTTAAATGAGGAAAGTTATGGAAATGAGATTTCTGCTTTAAAGATTAAGATTCAATAGCAGGTAAAAGAAAACCTTGACCTAGTTTTTTCAAACAAAACAGTTGAGGTTTCTAAGACAAAGATTGAAAAGGACTTCAAGGTCTTGGACAGCAGGTTCAAAGCCTTGAAGGCACAGATAAAAGAGGTTGTTGATCAAAACACTCTTTTGACTGAAAGATATGTTGATCTAAAGACTCATTCTGAAAATTTAGAACAACAGATCTGTTCTTTGACTGAGAAACTTCAAGAGTCCAAGAAGGTCCTAGCTAGGTTTACAGGCTCAGAACATAATATGAATCTCATTCTTGGAGGAAGTCTGAAATCAATGCATAAAAGTGGGATTGGCCATTATCCAAATTTTCCAAAGAAATGCCAAATTACTTTTGTCAAATCTGGTAGCAGACATTCTCCAAAATGTCATTACTGTGGAAAAATTGGTCATGTCAGATTAACTTGTCCCTTCAGAAGATCAGAACCTCACATTATGAGGAATACTTATCCTTATCAGCTTAAGGGACATGTTAGGCAGATTTGGGTTCCAAAAGGAATTAGGCCACCAAACATGGACGATTCTGAGTATGACTCAAAGTTCTGCACTTGGTCTAACAGCCTGTTGAGGCAATGATTTGTTTTTGCAGGATGTCACCAAGGCCTTGAAAGATCAGAAATGGATATTAGACAGTGGATGTTCCAGATATATGAGTGGAAAGAAGTCTCTCTTTACTGAACTTACAGAAAAATCTGGAGGAACAATCACACTTGGTGACAAAGCAAAATGCAATATCATTGGTATAGGTAGTATTGGTAATGGTTCTTCTAATTCTATATCTGATGTTTATCTGGTAGATGGACTTAAGTATAATCTGCTTAGTATCTCTCAGTTATGTGATAAAGGTTATAAAGTTATATTTGACAAGGAGAAATGTGTGGTGCAAGATGAGAAATCTGGTGATTGCATACTCACTGCTCCTAGATCATATAATCTATATGCTATGAGTACTAACAGTGTTGCAGGTGACAAGCTAAGATGCCTCAAGGCCTTGAAAGAAGATTCAAAGCTTTGGCACAGAAAGCTTGGGCATATTAGCATATATACCTTGAATAAACTCATCTCAAAGGACTTGGTAAGAGGTTTACTATCACAAAAATTTTCAGATGATGAGGTTTGCAAGACATGTGTACAAGGTAAGCAAACCAGAAGCTCATTCAAGCCAAAGAACTTTGTAAGTACTTCTAGACCATTAGAACTGCTCAATATGAACTTGTGTGGTCCTATGAGAGTTCTGACTCCAAAAGGTAAGAAGTATAAGCTTTATTTGAATTTTCTAGATTGTGCAAAGAGCTTCAAACTTTGAAAAATTTACCTGTTGCATCTATTAGAAGTGATCATGGTAGTGAATTTGATCAACTTCACTTTGATTTGTTTTGTGAAAAGCTTGGCATTTCACACAACTTTTCTGCACCTACAACTCCACAGCAAAATGGAGTAGTTGAAAGGAAGAATATGACACTTGAGGATATGTCTAGAACCATGCTTCTTGAAAGTAATTTGCCAAAGTTC
Organism: Linanthus parryae; assembly: GCA_023055425.1. NCBI lineage: Eukaryota > Viridiplantae > Streptophyta > Magnoliopsida > Ericales > Polemoniaceae > Linanthus > Linanthus parryae. The sequence goes on from JALGPY010000009.1 coordinate 46,231,138, forward strand.
TTATGGGCAGAAGATGTTAACACTTCCAATTATGTGCTGAATAGATGCTTGATTAGACCTATTTTGAACCCATATGAACTATTTAAAGGTAGAAAGCCTATTGTTTCTTATTTTAAATCTTTTGGTTGTATCTGTTTTGTGCATAATAATGGTAGAGACAATCTTGGTAAGTTTGATGCTAGAAGTGAAGAAGGTGTATTTCTTGGATATTCTCAAACTAGCAAAGCTTATAGAGTTTATAATAGAAAAACCAAGATTGTGGAAGAGAGTATTCATGTAATCTTTGATGAAAGTACTAAGGATTCTCTGAGTGAAAGTTTTGCAAATCTAGAGTTGAACACGCATGAATCAGATGATGATGCTGTGAATGAAGACAAGGGCAAAACTAATGTGCAGAATCAACCAGCAGAATCTCAAGGCCTTGAACCTCCTGCAGAACCAAAATCTCAAAGCCTTGAGACAGAAGCTGAAACTTTCTATGATGCTCCCTCTACTGTTTCAAGGACTCAAAGCCTTGAAGGAGAATATTCCTGGGTACCATGAAAAAATTTTAAGTACCTTGCAGACCATCCAGCTGATAACATTATATCAGATCCATCAACTGGAACTCAGACAAGAGGACAGTTGAAGAAGTTGTGTGCTTTTAGTGCATTTGTATCTTTGATAGAGCCTAAAAATATCAAGGAAGCACTAGAAGATGCAGACTGGATCATTGCAATGCAGAGTGAGCTGAATGAGTTTGAAAGGAACAAGGTGTGGAATCTGGTTCCCATACCTAAATAGAAATCAGTTATTGGAACCAGATGGGTATTCAGAAACAAACTTGATGAGAATGACAAAGTGGTAAGAAATAAAGCCAGACTGGTAGCTCAAGGATATAATCTGGAAGAAGGTATAGATTATGAGGAGACTTTTGCTTCTGTTGCCAGGTTAGAAGCTATTAGAATACTTCTTGCATTTGCATCTCACAACCATATAAAGCTTTGTCAAATGGATGTTAAATGTGCTTTTCTGAATGGATATTTACAAGAAGATATTTTTGTAGCACAACCACCTGGTTTTGAAGATGAAAACTTTCCTGATCATGTTTATAAACTGGACAAAGCTCTTTATGGGTTAAAACAAGCTCCAAGGGCTTGGTATAACAGGCTTTCAAAATTTCTACTTGAAAATAATTTCAAAAGAGGCCTAGTTGACAAAACTCTTTTCATTAAACATCATCAAAATAATTTGTTAGTAGTTCAGATTTATGTAGATGATATTCTATTTGGTGCTACTAATGATGCTCTTTCAAAAGAGTTTTCTAGTCTGATGTGCAGGGAGTTTGAGATGAGCTTAATGGGTGAGCTGAATTTCTTTCTTGGACTTCATATCTTACAAATGAAGAAAGGAATTTTTGTACATCAAGGAAAGTATACCAAGGACTTATTGAACAAGTACAATATGTCACAGTCCAAGGTGCTTAAGACCCCTATGAGTTCATCACTCTCTTTAGAAAATGATCCAAATGGTAAGAGTGTGAATCAAAAGGAATACAGAGGTATGATTGGATCACTGTTATATTTAACTGCTAGTAGACCTGATATTATGTTCAGTGTATGTATGTGTGCTAGATTCCAAGCAGATCCTAAGGAAAGTCATTTAACTGCAGTCAAAAGAATTTTTAGATATTTGAATGAAACCAGAGACTTGGGGCTTTGGTATCCAAGAATATCTAATTTTATGTTGAGTGGTTATTCAGGTGCAGATTTTGCAGGATATAAAGTAGACAGGAAAAGTACTTCTGGATGCTGTCAATTTCTTAGATCTTCATTGATCAGTTGGCACTCCAAAAAGCAAAATTATGTAGCATTATCAACTGCAGAAGATGAATACATTGCAGCTGGTGCTTGCTGTTCACAAGTATTATGGATTGCTCAGCAACTTAGAGATCTTGGCTCTACAATTTCAGAAATGTGCCTATTCATTGTGACAACACAAATGCTATCTCAATCTCTAAGAATCATGTCCAGCACTCAAGAACCAAGCACATAAATGTGAGACATCATTTCCTTAGAGATCATGCAGAACAAGGTGATGTTGTTTTAAATTTTATTTCTACTTCAATGCAGATTGCTGAAATTTTCACTAAACCTTTGCCAGATGATAGGTTTTCATCTATAAGGCTTGAATTGGGGATGTTAAACAAGGATGCATTGGTTTAGGGGGAGTATTAGTACTTATATGTGATTATGTGCTGAAATCTCAAAGCCTTGAGATTATACTTTCCAAAGCCTTGAAAGTATAGCTCAAAGCTTTGAAGTTTCTCAAACTGCAGAAAATCTCAAGGCCTTGTGATTGTTCTCCAGGTCTTGAAACTATATGTAATTTTTAAAAAAAAGTATGGATGATCAAATATTATATCTTATCTTTTTAGATAACTGTATAATATTTGAATTACTCAGAGAATTTTCTAAAATATCCAAAAATATTTTTTCAAGATTCTATTTTGCATGTTGATTTAGCAGAGTCCTTTTATGACTCATCCTTTCCAACCTACTTAAGCTGAAAGTCAGGGCTTTTTCCTCTCATTCTCTCTCCATTCTCTACGACTCTCCTCTCTCTCTCTCAGCTTCTCTCAATCACATTCTCTTCTCAAAACCCTAATCCCTAAAATGGAGAGCAAATCAGCCAGAATTCAGCAAAAGGGAAAGCCTTCTGGCAGATCCAAGAAGAGGGAAAATAAGAAGGAGAAGATAGTGATTTATGATTCAGATTCAGAAAACACTCAGAGTTTGCATGAGGACACTCCTTCTGCAAAGAAGTCCAGAACAGAGAAGGGAGATGAAGGCTCAAGCATTGATCCACAGCAGGAGACACAGACTCAGGGGGGTGATCAACCTAGGTCAGAGAAGAAGAAAGGGGGAGAAAATAAAAAGACTGGTGAAGAGGAAAAGGGGAAATCTGCTCAAGAAAGCAAGAAGAAACCATCTAAAGGAGAAGACGAAAAGACCAAACCCTTAGAGAAGAAAACTAGAGTTAAGCAGGTTGCTGCTGCAACCAAGAAAGGTTATCAAGGTAATAATGTACTTCCTACAAACTGGTTTGTTAGTTCTGAGGTTAGAACTGTATGGATGCAAGGTTATGCTTCATCTAAGGTAGCTTTCTGTAGTATGGTTTCTGAAGAATTGTTGCATAAATGGGATATAGACTGCATGAGAAAGTTAAGAGAAACTGCTGTTTGGAAGGTGTTAAATCCTAGTACAAAAGCCTATCCTAGGTTAACTAGGTTATTTTATCTGAATTTGGTTTCTGAAGGTTATGATAAAATGGTGTTAACTTCAAAAGTGGCTGGGGTGGATTTGAGGTTAGATCATAGGACTTTTGCCAAAGTCTTGGGCATTCCTTGGAATTATAATGTTGGGGATTACCCTGATAGGAAGGAGTGTCTGGATAAGGTAAAGGAGATGTTTTTCATTGATGGTGTACCCTCTGGTCCAAAGCAGTTGACACACTCTGTGCTCAATTGTGAATCCAAAATTTTGTTTACAATTCTGATGAGGAGTGTAGTTCCTAGGGAGAACTCAAGGGAGTTAGTGACTGATAAGGTTCTTATTTTGATGTATCTGATATCTCAAGGGTTTGAGATAGACTTTCCAACAGTTGTTATGGAGAATATGATTTATTGTGCAACCAGGACTAGAAACCATCCTCTTCCATATGCCAACCTGTTACATATTTTCTTTGAATACTTTGATATACCTGTGAAAGGAAAAGAAAAGATTACTGGAGGTTTTGGGTTGATTGATGAGAGTGCACTTCAGAGGATTGGGGTAGTTCAGACTGGGAATGTAACACCCCCAAAACGAACAAACCGGAAGCCCGGGGGATGTCACTCCGTACCCGAGAATAAACCCGAATACAAGGAGATTTTATAACAGAATATCCAATCCCAAAATCCATAAAATAATTAATTAAAACTTTAAAACATGTCGCGCCACAAACATGGACATTATTCCAATCTAGAAATTCAGGGCAACTAAAATAAATTCTAAACAAAATAAATGTGAATCATGTTAGTTCTATGACGAGTCGCGTTTCCCCCTCAATCCAAGCTTCCCCCTAAATCTGTGGTGCAGAAACAATAAGAAACACCACAGTTTCCAAAGTCAGCGGAAAATACTGGGTAAGCAACACCCAAGCATGTAAATAGATTATGAAGCAGTTTAAAAATGACACATGAGTTTGAAGAGTAAAGAATTCCAGTAAGAGTATAAGTATGAAGTAAGAATCCACAAATATTTTTCTTTACCACTTCACTTGTGGGGAAACATTCCCAAAATCTTTTCACTTTAGTATCTCCATCGGGGAAACATTCCCAAACTTCCTCATTTGTCCAATCGGGACTTCCAATTCTCAATCATAAAGGTCCATCATTCAGAAAACATATATTACCATGTTGACACGGGGAAGATCTACTAATAACTGGCTACCAGACCATAAGTGTCGACACCCCGTAAGACTTCTTGCGGCCAGAGAGGTAAGTACTGGAGCGAACTCGGGGCGGTTGCGACCGAGCAAAATAAAAGAAAAGGGGTCGAGAGACGTAGTCCACATCGACCAACGCTCAAAATATTGATCCCCGATACAACTATTCCACTTTACGTCTTTACGTCTTATTAATCATGTGATAGTTGTGATAGAATCACCTTTAAAAAATCAGCAACTTTCTCAAATAAACAGTTCAAGTAGATATTCAAATTTTGAGACAATAAATCACAAAAGCAGTTTAGACACGAATGAAGATATGGGCGCTAGGCCTGGCATGTTTACTTACCTTGAATCTCAAGCAAAGCAAATCACTTCCCAGTCGTACTCGACGTATCCTTCGTCAACGAATTTGTCGCCTACAAATTTAATAATATCCTACTCAACACATTGCACACGAAGTCCTATAGGTAAAAGAAATAAATCCCTTACTAACTCTCCCCAACCTTGCTAACGTGAACAACCTCTTTTATAATAAAATACGCTTTACAAATCTAACGTTTATTACTTGCAAAACCACACTAAGCTATAATTATACATATAACTTATAAGATTAGATAAACTATTATTTTTATTATTTAGGGTAGAGAAGTATTTTATCCCAAAAACACTTTTGATTCAAATAGTAGTTTCTCCCAACCAAACAAGCCTTAGTAAAGAATATAAGTTATAAACTAACTTTATTTAAAAGAAATAACAAATTTATTTGAAGAAAATAACTTATTATAATTTGTTACAAACTTATAAAAGAATAAGTAAGAAAAAATATACTTTTATCATCCTTATTCTAGACTTTTGTTTTGGGGTGAAGATGAGTACAAAAATATTAGTTTAAAATTGAATAAAAAGAATTGTATTTGGTAAGATTTGAACCTAGACCCTCACTTCCACCTACCCACCAAGCCTTAAGTGTTAGAATTTAACCACTAGGCCAACAACCCATTTGTACTCTCTTCCTTCCCAACTATTAATATTCACTAATAGTAAAGAGGAAACAAAACAAAAAAAAAAATAAAAGGAAAGGAAAACCCAATCGGGTTGTTACCCGAGAGAGAGAGAGAGAGAGAGAACGGGAAAGAGATGGTGGCGAGGACGACGCCGGAGACGCCGGCGGTGGCTGACGACGAGGACGGCGATGGCCGGCGACGGAGACGGCGGTGGTTATGGTCGGGCGGCGACAGCCGGGCAGCGGCGGACGGGAGATAGAGAGGGAGAAAGAAATTGAGATTGAGAGATGAGGGATTGGTGAGAGAGATTGAGTTTGGTAGCTTGAATGGGTGTGAGAAATTTCTGAGATTGATGGGTTTATATAGGTAGAGAGGTGAAGAATTCAACCTCCATGAGGAAACCCATTTTCAAGTTTTCCAATTCCGAATCGGACTATGTTTCGGGCAAAATTACTTTTCTTGATGAGAAATATTGGGTCTCTATTGAATTAGGTTATTATTTTGATGTATCTGATATCTCAAGGGTTTGAGATAGACTTGCCAACAGTTGTTATGGAGCATATGATTTATTGTGCAACCAGGACTAGAAACCATCCTCTTCCATATGCCAACCTGTTACCTATTTTCTTTGAATACTTTAATGTACCTGTGAAAGGAGAAGAAAAGATTACTGGAGGTTTTGGGTTGATTGATGAGACTGCACTTCAGAGGATTGGGGTAGTTCAGACTGGGAAAGGACATTGGAAGCTCTATTCAGATTTGTCAAAGGAGGAACTTGCAGAGAAGGAGTATGTGAAGCCAAATGGGACTACTTCAGGGAAAGGACAAGCCAATGAGGATTACTCTTTGTTGGTTGAGAAGTTTGAACATCAGCAAGTTGAGATTGAATATCTCAGACAAAGGTTATTTGACATGTCAGCTGAATTCAACCAGTTCAAGGGCTTGATGAATGTTATGAATGGAAAGCTGGATGTTGTCATCAAGGGTTTGAACTTGGAAAAGATACCTTCTGCTACTAGTCATGACACCAGTGTGGATTCAGATGAAAGGCTGGGAGATTTTCTGAAGAAGAAAAAGAAGCCAATTCCATTGGTGCTTACATCAAAGGATTTGTATGAACAAACTGTTGAAGAAGATGCTGGTGAAGACACAGGTGTTGATGCACCTGCAAAGGGGGATTCAGTACAGGTTAAGAAGAAAGTGGATGAAATAATTCAAGAAGTTGTTGCAGAAGTGGAAGCTGAACAAGAAGGTAATCAGTCTGCTGAAGATGCTGCAAGTGAAGAAGAAGTTGGAGAAGGCTCAAAGAAAGGCCAAACATCAAAGAAGAAGTGAAGATCAAAGAATTCCAAAGCCTTGACCTTCTTTTTCTTTCTCTTTTTCTTTTCTGTTCTCAAGGCCTTAGACTTTTTAGCAATAATTTTGTTTAAAGTTTTTTTTTAATGACTATGAGTAATGATCCAACATTTCTTCATCCTTATTTGATGAAAGTCAAAAAGGGGGAGAAATTATGTGTTTTTGTGTTTGCAGTACTTGAATAATAATGCTTAGTAGTTGTTTTGGTTAATCTGTTGTGTTATTATGTTACTGTGTGGTTATATGAAAATTTTTGCTAATTATTTGTGGTATACTGGTTATCTATCCGGTATTATTGTCTATTGTATATGCATTTTGTGGTTATCTAATTTTCGTACTGAGTGGCAGGAAATCTATACAAGACTGTAGGTTTTGTCTTTCATCAAGGGGGAGATTGTTGATTCAAAGAACCTTGAATGTATTTTGCATGGAAATTGTTTTGAGTGATGAAAGACAAAGACAAAGACATAAGCAGCAAAGTATTTCAGTTACTCCAAGGCCTTGAGATACTAACAGAACTTCAAAGCCTTGAGAGTTGTTTTATTCTGCTATATGTTCTAACAGTTCTGTGTTGCAGATTGGATATCTGATAATACAGATCAAGGATTTACTGCATATACTTATAGTTTACACTAACATATCTAACACAATTGCAGATGATCAGAACAGGAAGAGTCAAAGTTTTCTGGGTTTAACTTTGTATATCTGTGAAGCAGGTTCAGAGCTCCAAGGCCTTGAGATGTGCCTAGAGCTGCTGACAGTTTTTACAGTACTAAGTTGATTCTTTCCAGGTTGTCATTATTATTATTGTGATTATTCATTGACTTCTAAGAGTCTTAAACTTGTTTTTCATGATTTATAGGTATTAGAAGTTAAACATATTACTATTCTAATCTTTTAACCACTTTTATCATAAACTGGAAAACCAAACAGTCATAGCACTGTTATCTTTCTGGATTTTGTTGTTGTTGTGTTTTATTGTTGTTGCAGGTTTGTTAAACGTGCAAGAGCTATCTCAACAAACTCCAACGGATATCCACTTAAAGTTGTTTGGATTTCAGTTGAAAACAGAAGGAGGATTTGTAGGAACTGAGATCCTAAAATCTCTTAGTCAGTTGCAGCTGTGGATAAAATATATTGGTTTGAATTTTGAAGAAAGAGAGAGGCTTGCAGAATACTCAGAAAGGTGTGACAAATTCGTGGGAGATCATTCATTTAAACACACATTGATTCAAGCTTCAATCCAGATTCCAGAAGATCAAATCAATCTAGTTTTTCATAAGAACACATCCAGGCTTCAACAGCTTATCTCTTCTACTGTGTTCTTCACTTGTACTGTAATTTTTGTATCTTTTAATTATCTTAAACCTCACTTAACCTAGTGGTTGGTTGTTCAAGTGAACAACAAGAGGTTCTTGTTAGCTCAACAGTTAGTAGCTGGAACTAGATAGGTTTGGAACCACAGGCTGTATAGGTGTAAGGGAAATCACTTAGGCTTGAAGATCTAGGGCTGTTTCTGTGTGAGTAATAAGAAGTGTTTGCCCAATCCTGGTGGTATTAGATCCCTCGGGCAGAGATTAGGTCCATTGGTACTGAACTCTGTAAATTGCTTTGTGTTCTTTACTTTACAGTTTGATTATTATCTGCTGCATACAACTCAAATCAAACTAAGGTTCATAAGTTGTTTAGAACTGGTAATTGTTCAAGGCCTTGAAGCTTTCTATTTTGCCTTTGAAAGTTTCATACAGTTTTCTAAAATCTCAAGGCCTTGAGATTTGAATTTCACACAAAGATAATCTGTTAAGTTTTGAGTTTTGCAAAAAGTTTCCATACTCTATTCACACACCCCCCTTCTAGAGTATTTAGGTCCTGTATTTAGTCTACATTACACACTTTCAGATATTTACTCCCATTATGTGGGAGGGACAAATCCTATCTACATCACTACGATCTCTAAGCTTGCTTCCTATCATGCCCGATAGCTATCTTTATAATTACCCAGTTACGGTGTAACGTTTGATAACATCAAAGCACAATATTCCACAACTAGAGTATCTAGTGACTTCAAGTCTAAGGATTGCAATTATATTAGCACTACGAGAAGCGAATGTGACTTTAACATAATCTAATGTATCATTCTCGTTGTGGGTCAATCAAGTATGCCATTACCCCTAATGAATCCACATGCGTTAGACTTGATATCTCCATATCAATCTACCCACATACTATTCTATATTTGATCGTCCTATTAATCAATACAGTGGACTAGAGATATTTAAGATAAACAACACATTGTATCTAAGGACTTCATTAAATTTAATATCACAATATATAATAAATGAATATTCTAGCCAAAACAATGTTCATACTAAATATACGATTGCCTCTAGGGCATCTATTCCAACACGGAGAAATATGGATTTCTCTTTCAAGATGATCCTACAACCTATGAGGAGGCCACGAGTGGGCCATACTCTCAAGAATGGCTTGTAGCTATGAGATACGAAGTGAAATCCATGTATACCAACAAAGTATGGACTTTGGTGGTACCACCTGAAAGGGAAAGACCCATGGGGTGCAAATCGGTTTTAAAAAAAACCAGCATGGATGGTAATGGGATTACTTTTAAGGGACGATTGGTGGCCAAATGTTTCATGCTAGTTCGTAGTATAGACTATGACGAAACTTTTCCCTAGTTGCGATTCTTAAATCCATTTGAATCTTGATTGCAATTGTAGCTTGCACAATTTGGCAGATGGATACAGAAACCTCATTGAGCATGTGTATGACACATTCATAGGGTTTCGTCGACCTAGAGCATGCCCAAAAAGTGTGTAAATTTCAGAGATCTATCTAGAGATCGAATCAAGCTTTTAGAGTTGGAATCTTCGATTTAATGATGCAATCAAGTGGTTTGGTTTCATCAAGAATGAAGATGAAGCTTGTGTTTACAAGAAGGTTAGTGGGAGCTTAGTTATATTTTTGGTCTTGTATGTGGATACATACTAATAATTAAGGATGATGTCCCTACTCTGCAATCTGTTAAAGATTGGCTAGGGAATCAATTTTCAATGAAAGACTTAGGCGAAGCGACTTATGAAGATCTATGGTAATAGAACAAGAAGGGTTGCTCGGCTTAAGTCAAAGTACATATATTGACAAGGTGTTGAAACGGTTCAACAAGCAAGAATTAGATTCTTAACTATGTCACATGGAATTAGTCTTTGGAAGACTAATTTTCCTTCCAATTATATTGAGAAAGGACCATATGAATAAGATTCGCGAGATATGCCATATTATGTAATAGGTCAGACATGTCATGTGAGGATGACATAAAGATACCAGTCAAATCTGGGTGAGAGTCAATGGATAGCTGTTAAGAATATCATTGAATACTTGAGAAGAACCAAGGATAAATTCTTGATAAATGTAGGATATGAAGGGTTCACTGTAAAGGGTTACACTTATGCGAAATTCCAAACCGAAAAAGATGATCATAGTTAAGTTTTATGTTTTGCCTTAATGGAGGAACTGTGAGCTGGAAAGGTTCCATGCAAGATTCAGTTGCCGATTCCATCTCATAGGACTGAGTATAATGCTGCATCAGATGCACATACTCATCTATCTCTTTTGATTGTCAATAGAGGAGATGTGAATTTATGCAAAGTACTAGAAGAAGTCTCCCCTTTGGCTTCACATGAGAGATGGGTTCTCTTTCTCCGACCTCCCTCTTTCATTTTCACTATGCATTGAGGGTTTCTCTTTTGTTCTTGAGCTCACTCTTGATCTAGTTAAGGGACAAGAACTCTCACGGATAAGAGGAGAAGGAAAGAGGGGTCTATTTCAGCTTGTGTGTGTCAATTTTGGGTCAGTGGTCCTGCTGCCTCTCTGTTTCGGTGCATTCTTGCTGGAGAAACATCAGTAGCAGCTTAATTTTGAATGGCTTCATTAGTTTTTAGCTTATCTTGTGTTCTTTGCTATTTTGCTCCTTGTTTTGTATTTTGAATCAATTTTTTGACAAGTTTTTGTGTATTTGGATCAAGTTTTGAGGAAGTATTGGTGAAAAAAAATATTGGATTCAAGCATGATGAATGAAAATATATTACTCTTAGGCTTTCTTGAATCTATCATGTTTAGCAAGTTAACTTGCTTCGGTGATTTGGGATTATCTAGTGTCCAAATCTTACTATTGATTCAAGTTGAACTTCAAGTATGAACGGGTTGAATTGAGTAGCTTCAATGCTTAGTTTCATACTTGAATCTCTCAAGTTGGAGTATGTGATGCATTGAATAGGTAGATGCGCGAATGTTCTTGACGTGTTTTGATTTGGGGTTCCTCTTGAGTTGAATTGGACTCGTCAATCTTAGCTTTGAGAAATTGAGTACCAGTTAGGTGATTCGAGTGAGAATTCGGGAATCTCATTTGTTGCTTGATCTTTCATGTGGAAACACCTATGTGTCTTTACATATGTTTGATGCTTGAGGCACTTGAAATTTGGAAATATCATTTGAATGACTTCCTTAGTGCTTGATTATCATGTGTTAGAGTTATGCACTTCATTTGTGGCAAGTTGGATTGCGATGGGCAATCGATTATTGAGGTACTTATCTTGTGGAATTCTACAGGTGATTGAGAACCGGACTTGAATATAATAGAATGATTGATCACTAGATAAATCGATGATCCCTAGCCCCTCATTACTTGTTATTTCACTTCTTTTTTTTGTAGATCTAGTAGTCATTTACGTTGTTCTTTAAACCGAATTCTCAACTTGCTCCATCACTTTTGTGGTGGATTTGATAGCTTGGCTAGCTTAAAAGACTGTGAGTATTTACATTAATTGCTTTAGTTAGTTTCTTAGTTACGTTACTCTAGTGATAGTAAGTCATTGTTTAACCCTCTTTTCCTTGTGGAGATCCACTCCGGTCTTACCGGATACTACTTGTACGATATTCCTATACTTGAGAATTTTCTCTCGAACACGTCCCATAGACTGATCACAAGAAGTCACAGCTGGGTCCAGAAGATAATACAGTGAGCCTGAGACTAAGGACCCTAGGGTCACACTTTTCCCTAAATAAATGCGAACAATCAATGCCATTACATAAAGATGCACCCCATCCTGTGGATGCCCATAAATCAAATATCGAGATATCCAAAAGCATAAAAATGCGACAAGCTAGTAGTTGAAACCTTGCCCTGTTCTCGAGGTGAGAGCATTAGGATTAGCCTTCCTGGCAGCCGCTAAGAGAACTTTTGGTGCATAATCATCTATGCCATGTGTTATTCCCAAGCGTGGCCACAAATTGATTTTCTTTCTCGAGAAATGTGTCAAGCCATCTAGTACTCACCTTTTTCATCTGCGCAATACAACTCTCCATATCCTTGAACAATTTGAGTTCCTCAAGTATATTCAATTTACCTAGGGGATTCGTATCACCAACTGAAGGAAGATATAGTAGCATACAAGTATCCTCCAAAGTAAGGCCAACTTCAAAAGAGGAAATATGAAAGGTGTGCGTCTTGTTGGAGTATCTAGACATCATGGTGTCTAGCATGTCGTGGTCCATTCAGACGTTGTACCCTTTTGTCGCACGGGAAGCATGGTAAACCCCTGATTTTGTGAGGATTTCTTCAAAATGGGTCAAGACATGCTCAGTCCAATCTTCCATGAATTGCAACTCTCGAAATCGATCTTGCAAAAAGGATAATATCCTTCATATAGTGATCCTATGGATCTGGTCCATAGAAACGATATCCCAGTAAGGCTAATCCTTAATGGAGTTTTGGAGGACATGCAAAGTAGATTGTTCGATCATGGCATAATAGAAGTCACAACCATGTAGAAAGGGGGATTTTCTCCATAAATCTTTGGGAAGTTCCGACATCTCCTCTTGTGTTGCCTTGCTCCTAGATCTACCCATCTTATCCCGATTCAAACAATCGAAGGTTAGCAAGAAAAGTGTAGAAGTAAAGTTATCAAATTCGCAGTTATGTAATCAAAAGGCTGGAAATTTCTTGAACTTTCAAATCGAGTTCCGTTGCCGTAAGATTGCGCAACAAATCTGTAAATCACAACCGCAGAGAGCTTCAATGAATAATTAACCGAGTTCAATGAATAATCCATTACCATCGTGGATTCTTACCCACGTTTGTCCTAGTCGACCTATATATGTAGGGGATCCGTCCCATTAGCAAGTTGACAGAACACACACAAGTTAGAGATTCAAGCCTTCGTCAATTATTGTCTCCTCTTTGGATAGCATACATTGCCCTGCTCTTACCCCAAACCTACTCTCACTCTCAGGCCCTAAACAAATTAACTGGTGTCGTTTGTTTTGTTTATCTGCTTGCATGAACATGAGCTAGGTGCAACCTTGTCTACAAAAATTAATGAACATGTTATGCCAATTGGTTGTGTAAGGGAAGTTGTAGTCATAATCTTTAAGATGCTCTGGGTTTGATTCGTGCTAGTAGCAAACCGCCTTTTTGTCCCCTCTAGACCTAAGAGTAGATCGAGGTCTAGGGTCTGAGTAGGTCTTTTTTTTTCGATGAACTCATAGCATAGACGAAATTTCTTTTCAATATAAATAAAAAAGTATAAAGAAAAATTATAGATACGGTGTACTATAGGTTTGAATCAACTTTCAATCAATCTACAAATGAGACCGTCAAGATCGAAAATTAATTTTTTTCATTTGATCATCTTTTTTTTGACAATATTCATATAAATAATAGTACATTTTCTTTTAATCTTCTCTTCTGGTAGAGCGTACTAATAACGTGTTGCGAACTCCAGAACGAGAAGAGAGAGACAGCGTATGAAAAATGTGAAGCGTATCTTATTCTCCATCAAAACATTCTTTATATAGGATGTGAGAGTCAATGAGTATCAATCACATATGATAACACGATATGTCATGAATATCACAATATGAATTATATATTTCATAAGTTTTTGTTTTTTTTTTGAGAAATATTTCATAAGTTAAAAGTAAGAATATTGTCGTTGTTTATCCATTAGTGTTGTTTATCAAAATTTTGCAAGTGTTGTGTAAAACAATGCTGTGGTTGCTAAGCTAAAAAAGAAATGTTGTGAAACGTGTCGCACACACAAAAGAACAATGAACATGAATAAAATCAATAATTTATATTTCCCGCAACAAAAAAACCAATAATTTATGATTACATATTATCTTAAAAACTTTCAGTAGGTAAGAAGAAAACCATAGAACTACTTCAACCAAAAAAAAAAAAAAACATAGAAAGTGCGACCAATATTGTAGTAATTTACTCCTAGCTAACCGAGGGGTATTCGTACATAAAGTAATCCCATTGAATCGCTCCACAAATACTTGAAGACTCGGCAATCTCATCAACTCTTCCGCTTTCAAGGTTGTACCAAACGGGCTCATCACCCAATATAAGAAGAACCCGTTTAGGGTCGTGTGGGTGAACACCTTCAACCCCCACGACTTCTCCATCATAGGGGTTCACTGAAAACATGTTTGTTAAATCCAGCTCGGCAATGCAGATCCACTCCGTTTCCCCACCGTTGCTCTTGACAAGCCAAAAAAGCTCGAAGTGGGTGAAACTGGTTCTAGCGTAGTAAATTTTCCCTTGAGATTCAGCCCAGATATCTGATATAGTCACGGACGATTTCGTAGAGAGCTTGGGTACCTGAATCACCTCCACACGATCAGTTTTTAGATCATGAGCCACCGAATTGGAGTTAACATCTCTCCAGTATATCACATTGTCAACCACCAAAGCCGGTTGATTGGCCACAGATAGTTGAAAAGGCGAATTACAGGTGAGAGTTGATTCTCTCCATTCACCGGTCTTGGATGAAAATGTCTCCGTTACCAAAGTTGTAGTTTCCTTCCCTAGAGGGACTGCTCCAACGCCGGCTTGGACTACTGTATAGTGAAGCCGGTCTAAAGAGGTCTCGTTTCCTTGGCAATAGAATGCCAGCGCCGCGTGATCGTATATTTTGTTTGGTTTTGGGAGGGCTTTCCATTCTCTTGTGACGGGATTGCATACACAGTAGTAGTATCCTCCTGGGGGTTGTGATTCGAAGCTGCAGAGGAGGAATCCCTTGGAGGATCCCTTAATGTAGACTGTCTGACCGATGAAAGTTAAGGACGCGTCCAACTGGCTCTCGTCATCTGGAGTTGTTGGCAAAAACCGTGGTGTTGGTGATCCGAATATTTGGGGGTGCGTGGAGACGAAAAAATCGGGCTGCAGAAACACACCTACCAGTGTGGCCGACTTATTTACCTGTGAATTTGATAAACTGCAAATCACGAGAGACAAAGAAAAGGTATTTAGTCGACAGACATGTGATAATAAAATTGAAGGCAACGAGTACAATTTCAATGTTAAACTAGATGTGGATTTGATTAATATGTACAGTATTAACCTAAGTATGTAAGGCCCTAAACAACATAAATATAAATCCCAACACCCAAAACACTGAGTCAAGAAGGGAAGGAACACAGTGGTTTGGTGATAACAAGACAAATCACAGTGGTTCTAAAAGCGGACTTGGCAAGCTACGGTCCGAGTCAATTTCACACTATTCACAATTTCACACTATTCATAATTTCACGGGATTGCATACTTACTGTTAATGTAGAACCATTGAATACCCAAATTTACATAAAATAAAATTGAAGGGGACGAGTACAATTTAATGTTGAACTAGATGTGGCTTTTGATTAATATGTACAGTCACTCATACCCTAAGTGTCTAAGGCCTAAACAACATAAATATAAATCCCAACACCCAAAACACGAGTCAAGAAGGGAAGGAAGACATTGGTCTGGAGATAACAAGACAAATCTCAGGCGAAGATAGATCTCGAATCAGCTATTTAGTCGCGCCCATCAGTATAAAAACAACAAGCTATAGACGTCTACACATGGATATCAATCGATCAAATATAATGTGTCCAGAATATTCAGAATAATATAAGGCCGGAGAAGTTACCTTGACTCGAAGGATTTGTCCATTGTTGTGCAGCTAGATCCTTGCGCAACAGCAGGGTTGGGTTGGGGTTCTTGTTCTGGGAAGACCGACCTTCAGGGCGCAAGTAGTGTGTGATAAACATGGCACATGGATCAAGTCCTTTAAATAAGCAACTTAATTGTGGAACTTTTTGTTTTTCTTCTACTCGGATTGGTGTTTTTCTTGAATGTTACTCGGATTGGTGTTTGATTTTTTATTTTTATTTTTTTATTTTATTCTTTTATTTGTTTCTTTGTTTGGTTCTGTTTCCAATCACCGCCCAAAAGATTTTGCTCAATAAAAGATCATAGTCCAAAACGTAAGAATATTATCATTTTTAGATAATAATGACGGGGAGCAATACAATGCCATGCACCGAATTCTCGATTCTTAAAGCCTCTTCTTGCAAAAAGATGTGCTGCATTATTGCACTATCTTTTTTTTTTTTTTTCTTTTTTTCTTTTTTTTAGGGAAATTGTATTTCAAAAAGGCCTAAAGGCCATCAAAGTCGTCCTCCAATACATTCGACGCCCAATCTGGTGGACGGGTATATAAACTAAACTGGGAGAACAAAATTGACCTATGAGCAAACAAATAAGCTAATCTTTTCGCATTACGACTAACGTGGCTAAAAACTACATCTTCGAACCCTGAGGAGAGCTGCAAACATTCTGCTACCAGTTGAGCCATTACAGCTCACATCTCTTCATTTGCTTGTGCTCCACGTCTACTATTGTTAATCATGTCGATGTTGAGATTTGAGTCCGATCCCAATACTATTTTGTTGCACCTCGCGTCTCTCGCCATCATCAATTCCTTTTTGATCCCTATCAGTTCCATTAGCTGAACTGAGGAGTGGTAATCGATCCTCTCGAATCTACCTGCCACAAAAGCTCCGGTCGAATCTCGAATAACTTGACCACTTCTGGCTATCGAAGTTGCTGGTTTGCAGGCGATGTCTGTATTAACTTTTTGCCAGCCTTCACTTGGAGTTTTCCATCTAGCAACTGTTTCCTTATTTCCTACCGGAGATTCGCCATTAGTTCCGGCAATATGCAAGCTGGCAAAGTGGAACTCCACTCTTTGTTTTATTGTCGCGAAACCGTACTCCTCTTCTTTGAACCTTGAGGCATTCCGAGCTTGCCAAACACACCATGATACAACGGCCCATCGTTCCTGAAGCCTTCGATCTAGGCTGCTGAAAATCGACTCTATCCAATCGTGTACTGAGACCCAACAGTGCGTTGCCAGCTCCTTCCCGAAGAACTCATACCAAATTTTCTTTGTAGTAGTGCACTGTAAATAGAGATGGTCTCTTGAGTCTATACCATTGTTACACCCGCCACAATTCATAGGTACTTGCACTCCTCTGTCTCTTAATTTTGCAGCAGTTGGTATTGAGATATTCCATAATCGCCAGGTGTGAAAAATAATCTTTCTTGGTAACTTTAGCTTCCACAGATTGGTGAGCCATCCCGCTTTACTTCCCCCCGAAGCTCCAACGACCCCACTCACAAGTGATAGCTTTAGCTTGTAGGCCGTAGCACATGAATAACTACCATTCTTAGAATGGCTCCAAGATACAGTGTCCGGTGTGTTAACCGATGGTACAGGTCCGTTAAGAATGTCCCTAACATCCACTTCCCAAAGATAAGTTCGCAGCCGGTTCTCGTTCCACCCTTCTCTTGAAGTACAATGACGAACTTTAAAATTAGCAAAATCCGGGCTGCTAGTAATTACCTTAGAGACATGTCCCCCAGGGATCCACCTATCTTTTAACAAGTTGATTTGTGACCCTGAGCCCAATTTCCACTCTAAATAGTTCTCGTCCAGCTAGAATGCTGCGATAGCCGTAAGAAACTTGACCTTTCTTCTGAGAATGTAAGAAATTACCGTGCCTGAAATACTTATCGCAGAGAATTCTGCTCAACAAATTATGTGGATGCTTTATACTATGCCATGCTTGTTTTGCTAGCAAAGCCACGTTGAAATCTTAAAAATCCTTAAACCCCAACCCTCCTATCTCCTTACGTTGCTTCAATTTTTGCCTGTTAATCCAATGAATCCTTCTTCGATCCGTCATATCCGCCCACCAAAACTTTCTGATTAGACGCTCAATATCATGGCACATACTCACCGGAGGTAGAAAACAACTCATTGCATAATTAGGAATCGCCTCGGCAACGGATTTAATTAGAATCTCTTTTCCTGCAATGGATAACGTCTTCTCCTTCCAACCTTTTAACTTTGCTGCTAGCACTTCCAATATCCTCTGAAACAGAATCTTTTTCTTTCTCCTAAAGACTGTGGGCAGTCCCAAATAGGTCTCGTGATTATTCTCGATTGGAATGCCGCATATGACACTAAGCTGTTGTTGCAAAGCCTCACCAACACTGTCCGAGAATACCATAGCAGATTTTTGAATATTAATACACTGCCCGAATGCCTTTTCGTACACCTGTAACAAGTACACTAAATTTGTTAATTCACTCACATTTTCCTTGGTGAAGATCAGACTATCGTCCGCAAAAAACAAATGAGAGACAATAGGGCCTCCACGGGACGCCCACGTTCCAGATAACTGTCCTTCTGAAACGTATCTTGAAAGATTTATGGACAAGACTTTGCTAACCAATAGAAAAATGTATGGCGACAAAGGACATCCTTGCCGCAACCCACGTTCTGGAACAATATGGCCTTGAACCGCCCCATTTATAAACAGACTGTATGAAACCGAGGTGATACATTGCATTACAACTTTGATCCATCTTTCAGCAAATCCCATCCTCTCCATTGTTTCACGTAAAACATCCCATTCCACTCTGTCATAAGCCTTACTCATATCGAGTTTCAAGGCTACTGAGCCATGCTTATTCTTCCTTGTCTTCATTGTGTGAATAATTTCGTGTGCTGCTAGTATATTGTCCGAGATAAGCCGTCCCGGAACAAAAGCACTCTGATTTTCTGAAATTAAATCTCCAAGAGCTCGTTTTAAATGATTATCAAGGGTCTTCGATATAATTTTGTAAACCGTAGAACATAAAGATATATGTATGAAATCTGATACTTTTCATACCTGCTTAATCTTTGGGATGAGTGCAATCAACGTGTGATTATGATCAGAAATATCCTCTCCTTCATTCAAAACCTTTAGACAAATAGAGGTAACTTCCTCCCCAATAGTTGGCCAGAACTGCTGTAGATAGTGCTTTCTGAGCTGACAGATCTTGGCCACGTGGCAACCATCCAGCACACCATATTGTGCTCCACACACACAGGATCACCAGCCGAGCTGATCCATGTGGGGGCTGCGAGACAGAGCCCTCGCATACCACTGCACGGGACTTGTAGGGACTTAGTGGTTTGGAGGCTAGAGTAAGCCCTGTCGTGTGCGAGCCAAGCCCGCGCGCGACCTTTAGTAACTGTTTTGAGAGATTTATGGCACGAGCTCCATAAACCCGGTCAATCCGGTCAAACCCGGTCAACCTCGTAACGGTTCCGGTATTCGCGCACCACGTGCTGTAACGGTTCCTATATACTCGGACGAACGTGCCGTTATGGTTAAGCTAATTAAGCCGCCGTCAATGGGCGCATTAACCACACTACAACGGTCATGTTCTCCAGTATATACAGATCGTCAACCTTTCCATACAAAGGAGAACACACTTGCCATACGCGGAAGCTCTGCCAAACCTCTGTCTCTCTCTCAGACATTGCTACTGACTTACTCTCTCCCTACACACAACCCCACTCTTCCTGTGCGATCCTTGATCCGCTACATACGGTGTACACGGAGGTCTCCCCGCCGGAATCTCTTGTGCACATTTTGGTGAACCCGACGTGAACTTACCAACAAAAGCAACCATGTCTCAGGAGGATGATGTCAGCAACAGATCGCCCTCCACCGAAGCTCCCTCGGTAGACGAGACCCGCCGTACTCCAACGACTCCCGACGAGACACCGACGTTAGAGTCTTTGGACGCCACCGTCCAAAGTCAGGCGAAAGCTCTCAAGGCTCAATCTGCGCAATTAGAACGGATCTTGGCCGTCCTGGGCACCATTACGCCAAACCCTTCATCAGCCACCGCTGTCCCTCAAGGAGGAGGAACCTCTACCGCTCCAGGATTGGGAGTGTCAACCGCACCTCCCAACCCTAATCTGCAGACTCCACCGTCGGCTACGCAGCTGCCTTCGGTTCAGGGATCAACGACCCAGATGCTGCCTCTTGCTGCCCACGCTCCTCATCCCTCGGCTTTGGCGTCTAACCCAACTCTGCAGTACCCTTTGCCTCCCGCAACGGCGATCTGGGGGAATGCGGGTAGTCAGTATGCTCCCAATCCTCCGACGGCGTATGTGTCGCCCCCGCCTGCCGCAACCCCTCCATCAGCTACCGAGGGGAGCATTCCAAAATGCATGACGTCTCTGCAGAAGCGCGTGGACACTATTCTGGCTCATCAGTCATTCGCGGATACCATTATCCCGAAGTTAGACAACAATCCACCCATCCCACGGGAGATCTATCTCATGCCTAACCCGGCGGGGTACAAGGCTCCTAAATGGGATAAGTTCGAGGATGTCAATGGAAACGCTCATGAGCATGTCATGCGTTTCATTGATGTCATGGGTCCGTACGGAGCTGATCCCAAGCTGCTGATGCGAGAGTTCCAAAAATCTCTAGGGAACGTAGCATACAAATGGTACCGAACATTGGAAGCCGGATCCGTAAAGACTTGGGACGATATGGTCCAGAAGTTCTATACCAAGTTCTTCCAGATGGAAGAAAAGGTGACGATGATCCATCTCTCGCGGATGTATCAGAAGCGCGAGGAGGACGGAATAACTTTCATCAAGAAATTCAGGGCGAAATCCTTGGAGTGCAAAGATCCAATGCCCGAAAGCCGGCTCGTAGAGATATGCCTGCAGTGCATGCGAGATGAGTACAAAGGCATGCTCATCAATTTGCAAACACCTACGTTTTCAAAGCTAATCGAATGCACGAAGAATATCGAGCCTATAGTCGAGAGACAGAAAAAGAAGAGCGCTCCGGAGCGACCTTTGAGCGGCACTACCTACAAGATCGGGAGATTTAGTTACAAGAGGGGACGCGAAGCTGAGGTCAATACAGTTTCGCCCCAGAAGCAAGCGAAGGTTGCGAACTTCGATGTACCGCCTCTGCCATGCTCAGTAGAGGAAGCAAGCGACCTCTGCAGACAGTGGCGCAAGGACGGCGTCCTGCCACCGCTCGAGAAGGCACCCTCCAAAGAGATGGTGAGGGACCCTAAGTGGTGCGAGTACCATGGCAAGGTCATGCACCCCACAGCAGAATGTAAAAAGCTCAGGTTCGCATTCGACCAGAAGATGAAGAACGGCGAGCTAATCGTCAGCGACCACAGGAAGGACGTGCGCAACAACCCGCTTCCTGCTCATACGGAGCAAGGCTCGAAAGGCAAAGAGGTCGCCATGATCTCGATAGTGGACTTGGAAGAAGTCGCAGAGGATGGTCTACCCATCATTGCCGAGGTCCAGGAAGACGAAGACTATAGCATGGACACAGAGGACGAACGCGCCGACCGCCTGAAAGGGTCGCATGGCTTCAGCAGATTCTTCGACGAGATGAACTTCTCTGAGAAGTGCCGGACAGATATGACGAAAGCGATCCTAAGGATAGCGGAGGACTACGAGGAGGACCTCGTAGTCTCCAACGGGAAAGTCATCAGGGCGTCTCGCTCTACAGAAAAGATTATGACCTTTTCTGCCAGCGACAAGAAGACGGATGCGAGCCACCAGAGGCCTCTGTACGTGACCGCCATCATCAATGGCGTCGAGTTCAAACGAGCGTTCGTCGACGGAGGAGCAGCGGTCAACGTCGTTTCGCTCCACACACTGAAGCTAGCAGGGATCCCCGAACACAAGATCGTCAGGCGTCCATCTCCGCTAATGGGATTCGGAAGCGACTCTAGAATGACGATCGGATGGATCCGCCTGGGCGTTCAGATTGGCAAAATCAAGTGCTCAGCAAAGTTTTATGTCATAGACGCGAACACCACGTACCACATGATTATAGGCCGAGCCTGGATTCATCGCTTCGACGCAGTTCCTTCAACGACTCACCAGGTTATGAAAGCTATCTGGAACGACAGAATAGTTGAGATACCAACTTCGACGAACCCGTTCAATTTGGACGAAGCACATCTCAGCGAGGCGGTATGTTTCACTGAGATGGCGGACGAGCAAACACCCGGGCCATTCAACCCTACTCCTTTGCCTCTCTGGGAGGACATCAAGGACCAGTCACCTGCGGGAGTAATGGTGACAAGGGAAGATGCCAAAGAAAAGCCGCCTACACGCGGAGAGGCGCCGCGAATCGCATATCATCGAAAGAATGTGTATACTCTGAAGAGAATCGCAAAGCACGACCCCGAAGGAAAGGAGATAGAGAGCTTCTACGCCAATGGGAAGAAATGCTATCGCATATGAAGGTGCGCGGGGATGTCCTCACACGGGCATGGGGATATCCCTGGGCAAATCAATCAAATCGAGCAAGCTGCGCTGATGGAAGAGCCAACACAGGGCCCTCCGGACGAAAAACTCAAAGAAGCACCTGAATGCATGGAAGACAGGCCCAGACCACAAAAGCAAGAGCTAAAGGAAGTATTCCTAGCCCGAACGAGGAAAAGAAAAGGCCAGTCTTTCTAAGTGCGGACCTCACAAGCGAGGAGGAACAACGACTGCTGCAGCTCCTAACTGAATACAAGGACGTATTCGCATGGGAGTATGACGAGATGCCAGGTCTAGATACAAGCATCACCATGCACCGTTTAGACATCATCCCGGGGTCTAAACCAGTAAAGCAGAGTACAAAGAGCTTCAGGCCGGAGCTCAACGTGAAAATCAAGCAGGAGATTGTCAAGCTCCTGGATGCTAAATTCATAGAGCCAAATCACCATCCCACGTGGCTTGCCAACATCGTGCCAGTAGTGAAAAAGAACGGACAGCTCCGCATCTGCGTGGACTTCCGAGATCTCAATCGCTTCTGCCCCAAGGACGATTTCCCACTGCCCAACATCGATTTGCTTATCGATTCAACAGCGGGCCATCGCATGTTCAGTTTTATGGACGGCTTTAGCGGGTACAATCAGATCAAGATGGATCCCGAAGACGCGCGGAAAACTGCATTCATCACTCCGGTGGGGGTGTTCAATTACACAGTGATGCCATTCGGTCTCAAAAATGCAGGTGCAACCTATCAGCGGGCCATGATGGCTCTGTTTCACGACATGATGCATAAAGAAGTGGAATTCTATGTGGATGACCTGGTTGTCAAATCCAAGCACGAAGCAGACCACCTCGCAGATCTACGAAAGGTGTTCAATAGATGCAGACGTTTTCAATTGAAAATGAACCCCATGAAGTGCGCATTCGGGGTAACATCAGGGAAATTCTTGGGATGCGTGGTTCATCGCCAAGGGATCGAGCCTGACCCTGCGAAAGTATCAGCTATCACCAAATTGACGCCACCCCATAACCAGAGTACCTTGAAAACATTCTTGGGAAAGCTATCCTATCTGCGAAGATTCATCCCAGCGATCGCAGAAATCACCTGCTGTTTTAGTGCTCTCCTGAAGAAGGACGCCGCGTACAACTGGGCTCCGGAGCACGAGGCCGCATTCGAAAAGCTGAAGGACTTACTAACGTCCTCAAAAATAATGATCGCACCTCAACTGGGATCACCGCTTCTGCTATATCTGACATCAACAAGGAGATCTATAGGAGCGCTCTTGGCTCAGGAGTACGAAGGCCAAGAGAGGCCTATCTACTACATCTCTCGCATTGTGCAGCCTGCCGAATCAAGGTACATAGACATCGAACGTCATTGCCTTGCCTTATTCTTTGTGATAGAAAAGTTGAAACACTATTTTGCATCACACAAAGTGGTTGTGGTTACCAAGAGCGATCCCATACGATATCTGCTAACTCACACTACTCCTGGAGGGAGACTGGCGAAATGGTACATGACCATCTCTCAATACGACATCACGTGCGTGCGACCGCGAGCGATCAAGTCGCAGGCGGTAGCGGATCTGTTGGCACAGTTCCCCGACAACAGTCACGAACCCGTGATCGAAGAAGAGCTCGAAGGCCCTGAAATCTACGCAATTGACGTGCCCTATTGGACCCTCCACTTCGACGGTTCGTCAACCAGGAAAGGCGGAGGCATTGGGAAATTCTTGACAAAGCCAGACGGGGAAGTCATACAGATGTCCGCAAAGCTCAACTTCGCAGTCACAAACAACGAAGCGGAATATGAGGCTCTCATCGCAGGGCTTCGTGCGGCGAAAGCTTTGGAAGTAAGCAACTTAACGGTCATGGGAGATTCCAAGCTGATTGTTAAGCAAGCCTCGGGCGAGTATGGTTTGAAGGAGATCAACCTCCTGTCTTATCGCACCCTAGTACAAAAGCTGATGCAGCAATTCTGCGATGTGAAGTACGAGCACAAACCCCGAGCAGACAACAGGCATGCGGACGCTTTAGCAACCCTGGGATCTAAGGTCAGCCCTGACAAATGTCCCGCAAAGATATCTATTGAAGTGCGAACATCGTCGGCATTGACAGAGGATGCGTGCGACGACGAGCACATGGATGATGCGGACTGGAGGAAAGCAATCCGGCAAGCTATTGCGGAAGGCACAAGCAGTGAAAGCTGGGCACTCACAAAAGGGTACTGCATACATGACAACACCCTTTACTACAAGGGTCCTGGCGGAATACTCATGCGATGCGTCTCCGAACGAGAGGGACAACGATTGTTAGAAAAGATTCACCAACATGCTTGCGGAGAAAGCGAGGTGTCAATCTACCGGAAGGCTCAGAGATATGGCATTCATTGGCCAGATATGTCAACAGCCGCGGCCCTGATACAAGGGAAGTGCGAGAGTTGCGCACTAATTAAAGATTCTCTACTCATCGCTCTGACTGACGATGACACAGATTCGAGGAAGCCGCTCTTTGATTATCTCACTCAAGGCACCTTACCCGAATCAAGAAAAGAGGCTGAGAAATTGAAAAGGAAGGCGGCTCGATACATAGTACAAGAAAACCTGCTTTGGCGAAGAGGTCACGAAGGCAACTTGCTGCGGTGTCTAGACGGCAGAGAAGCAAAAGAAGTCATGGACCTTTCCCATCAGGTAGAGCATCAAGGAGGTGCGAAATTATGCAGACAGCTCCTCTCAATCGGGTATTTCTGGCCCACGATGGAGGTCGATTGCCGCGCCAAAGTGCGACGCTGCCAGGAGTGCCAATTCAAAGGGAACCTAGTGCACGCTCCCGCCGTGGATCTACATGCATTGGGGACGCCATGGCCATTCCACACATGGGCTCTGGATTTCATCGGTCCCATCCGGCCAACGTCGCACGGGAATCACTTTATTCTCACTGCAACCGAGCTATTCACCAAGTGGGTGGAGGCAATACCACTGAAAACGGCAAATGCGCTAGCGGTGGTCAACTTCATTCAGGAAAACATCGTATGCAGGTTTGGAATTCCAAATACCATTCTTTCAGATAACGGTACTCCCTTTGTTAATCGCCAGGTAGCTGCGAAGCTAGCGGAGTACAATATCAGGCAGATATGTTCTACCCCTTATTACCCGAAGGGGAATGGGCAAGCTGAAGCGACCAACAAAACGCTGTTAAGGATTCTGAGCAAGATGGTCGCAGATGACCACAAGAAGTGGGCTGACTCTCTAAGAATAGCTCTGTGGGCTTACCGAACTTCTCCAAGGACACCCACGGAGGCCTCACCGTTCCTGCTATGCTATGGAGCCGAGGCTGTAGTACCTGCGGAGGTTAGAGTCAATTCAGCAAGGCTGGCCTTCCATGCACTCTATGAAAATCAACGCGATCATGACTTGATCTTGCTGGAGGAAAAGCGAGAACAAGCCAAAAGGACCAACAAGCGGTACCAGGAAAGAATCGCTCGCGCCTACAATAAGACGGTCCAGCGAAGAGATTTCGCAGTCAGAGACTTGGTCTTGCGCGCATCTGACCACTGTATGCGAGAAGCAACTCACCCGAAGTTCGCAGCCAATTGGGAAGGACCCTTCGAAGTCACAGAGGTCTTCGACAGTGGCTACTGCAGCATACGAAGGTTGCACGGCACAACCTCAACTCCGAGTTCAGTCAACATGCGCTGGATTAAGAAGTACTATCCCTGACTTCTCTCATTTCATGCGTTTTATTATAACGTTGCTCAATGTCTCATGTGACTACGATTTACACAATCTCCTCTCCCATATGAGAGGATTGTAATCCCATCTCTCCCATATGAGAGCATTATAATAAGAAAATTCTCCCAAATGAGAAACTTCATATTTCTGCGTGTCAATTTTACTTTATTTCAGTTTGTTATAACTGTTAACGGCGAGTTACTCGCCACAATAGCAATCCACAAATGCGATCTTAACTGATCATCTAAGCCTATCTCTCACGATAGCAGCCTATGCAAATGCGATCTTAACTGATCATCTAAGCCTATCTCTCACGATAGCAGCCTATGCAAATGCGATCTTAACTGATCATCTAAGCCTATCTCTCACGATAGCAGCCTATGCAAATGCGATCTTAACTGATCATCTAAGCCTATCTCTCACGATAGCAGCCTATGCAAATGCGATCTTAACTGATCATCTAAGCCTATATCTCACGATAGCAGCCTATGCAAATGCGATCTTGATTGATCATCTAAGCCTATCTCTCACGATAGCAGCCTATGCAAATGCGATCTTGATTGATCATCTAAGCCTATCTCCCACGATAGCAGCCTATGCAAATTCGATCTTAATTGATCATCTAAGCCTATCTGTCACGATAGCAGCCTATGCAAATGCGATCTTAATTGATCATAAAAGCCTATCTGTTACGATAGCAGCACGATCTTAATTGATCTTCTGAAGCCTATCTGCTACGATAGCAACACACACAAATGCGATCTTAATCGATCTTTCAGGCCTATCTGTTACGATAGCAACTCATGCGCAAAATGATTTTAGTTGATCTTCTAAAGCCTATCTGTTACGATAGCAACGCATGCGCAAAATGATCTTATTAAAAGCCTATCTGTTGCGATAGCAGCTTATGCGAGAAATGATCTCAATTGATCTTCTAATAAAGCCTATCGGCCATGATAGCAATTCGCACCACTTAACGATCTTAATTGATCTACTAAAGACTATCTGCTACGATAGCAATATTGTGAAAGTGATCTTAAATGATCCACAACGGCCAATCACAAGCCCATCTACCAGGATGGCACAGCTGCGAAAATATGATCTCGAACGATCTAGTGAAACATCCGCGAATTCATATAGCAGATCGCAAATGCGAAACCATTACATGTCATTATGCAAGGCGAAATATGCCGAAACGCATGCGAAGTTGTATTTTGTTGTAACAGACAGCAGATAATACAAAAACTATTTGTCATTATGAGTCGAAAAGACTTGCAATTTATCTGTCTAGATAGCAGCTTACAAGCGAAAAAGCTCGAATCTAACTACGCAGCCAACATGGCTTACAATACATTCGAAAAGTAGCTGATAAGCCAGCAGAGACACAATACGGGAATCCTGACTGAAAAGGATGAACCCACCGGTCCTAACACCGGCAATACAATACGCAGATCTGCGGCCAAAGATCTATAGCAAAAGGGATGCTGCCGCGAAGAGATCAGCTTGTCATTCGCTACGTCCCTAACAGCGAGACCCGGGAAACGATACGCCCAAGACCCCAAGGGGTGACAAAAGCCTCTGTCTGATCAAGATAGGCGCCGGAGGAGCTTCCTGTTCCGATATATGCTACTTTGCAAAACAGGCGAAGCAGTCATTCCTCTTGTGATGGACTCCTTGTCACGATAGACAAGGGCATTGACGAGCCTCCTGAGTTCAAGAACGAAGATGCAAGAAATCCTCCTCCAGGGACGCTGGAGGAGAATTCCGCCGTTCATTACGAGACGGTAGCACGGTCACTTCGGCGCTGCACCTCGCCACGAGGCGGCCGGAAACATGACCTGCACACATAATACACGAAGAAATTTCTTCAAACACACATGAGATATTATCTCCATCTTCTTTATGATGGTTATAAAGAGCAATATTCCTCATAAAGTGGATCTTGGAAACTATTTCTATAGCACAAAGCGCAAACTCAGGATTCACAACTTGAAGTTGCCATGAATCAACGAAAAACAAGCGTTGAAGCCAGCAGTCGTAAGGACTCACGGCAAAGCACATTTTTTTGGGATGAAGAACCCAAACAGCAAAGACAGGGTTTATATAGACCCTGTGGAGACTCTTCAGTTGCCAAGGATGAGTCAGCAGAATTTGAAAAGAGGGTAAGTTCAATCACTTGCGCCTTGAAAAGCGGTAACAATCAATTACCCTACTAAAGGCTACGACGATTCAATTGTGTATCCTAATAAATGACGGATGGTCATGATTCGGATGGACTTCCCAACGAAAGCGTGCTTATCTGCCGAGAAATTAGCGCGAAAATCAAGCAAAGTATCAATTGCTGATGTCATAATTGGATATGCACAGAGATATCCTATCAAATCCCGGAAAGGGCAAAACGGGAAAATTCATTGTTTGTTGTTAAAAAAAAGGAGGAGAAACCCTAGCAACATTACATTAATGTTTCAAACATTACATTAATGTTTCAGCTATTTCCTTGCTATTTTTTCAAAATTCGAAAAGTCAAAGCAAATTCTTGATCAAGGAGTCTTGGGGCTCGAACTGGTGGCTCAGCTTCTCTACCTGTTCCACTTCTTGCTTCAGCAGCTCGCACCTGGCATTCATCTCATGATAGAGCTTCAGAGCTTCATCAACCTTTTGCTTTTGCTGCTCCACCTTCTGCCTCTCAGCTGCGAGATTCTGGTGGCCGAGTTTCAAAGTTACGGCTGCGCGAATCAGCGTGACTCTGTCCTTAAGAAATTTGAAACCCAGTCTGCCCTGGACTTTGATCAGGAGATTTTGGCACATGCCACATAGCAATTCAGCACTTTGGACAGAAATGGTCGCAGGCGTAGCCGCAGACAGCTGCTCCAATATCCAAATGGCTTCAGTAAGAAACAGCCGCCTGTCGAAGGGCCCTATCTCCAGAGATCTAACAAACGATTGGGGATAAGCGAGGCGCATGCGAACCACCCAGTCTACGTCGGTTTGCTTCAAACCTAAAGAGATGTCAAAGATAAGTTACGATGTCAAACTCGCAAATGAATAATGCGAGATGCGAACAGTAAAACACTACTTACCAGTTCCTTCCAGAATCTCATGAAGAGAAGGAATGCGCGCTGCCGGATTGGTCGAAGACCGTCCTCGCTCCATGGCTCTCCTATCAGCTGCGAGCTCCAACCTCTCGAAGTCAGGAGGAAGAGTGTAGGCCGCACCAGCTGCGACTGCATTCCCAACCTGCGAGCCCCAAAAGCTCCACGCAGGAATAGGTACTACCGGTTCAGTCATTGCCGGAGGTGAAGTGACGGCCGGAGTCGCTTGTTGAAGGACGCTCTCAGATGCGAAAGCAGTAGCAGCACTTGTCCTTACTTCCTCAGCACCAGCATGGACATCTTCATCCATCAGCACAGCATCAGCTTCAGCATCGTCGGAAAGTTCGATGATGTCCTCGAGAGGCTCGCTTGCGTGTTCAGCAGCTGCGACGGGCTTCTTGGTATGGGAGCTCGGAATCGGAACATAGGACGCAAAAGGCTGACTTCTCTGCTCCAACACAGGTTCCTCAGCATGGCCTGCGATATCAAATGCGATGATATGAGGTAACTTGTGCTATAAGTTATTTCTCTATCTTTACTAAAGCTGAGAGTAAGCACCTCCACGCGAAGGTGGGATTGAGGTATCTCCCTCATACACTAAGGATGTGGAACCATGTCCTATTAGTGTCTCCTCACTAAGCAAGTCTTTCAAAGGAGCGTGACCTGGGATGCGAAGAAACCAGTCATGAGCCTGTTTCAGCCACTCAGGTATAGCACATGCAGATCGCTTAAATATTTACCTGAAGGTTCTCCGCACTTGTCTACTAGCCAACGGCGGATGTCAGTCTTTGACACACCATGCTTTAACGCACCCACAATAACATCTCTATAAGTTACTGCGAGATTGAAGATCTCACCTTTATCGCCGCCCGCGATTTCCTCAAAGTCCGCTTGGACTTGCTCCAGTGCTGCTGCATCCTCTTCCGGAACCGCATCTTCCTCCTCTGCCTGGGGGACCACTTCTTCGGGAAGCTCACCTTCCTCGCTAGCTGGACGCACTAAGTCGTCAACATGTTGCTCTTCGAGGCTCCGCTGTCTCACACGCTCGAGCTCCTCCTCTTCTCGCTGTCTTCTTCTCTTAGCAGCTTCCGCGGCTGTCTTCCTGGACTCAGCAAGAATGTCCTCGCTTATGGGATCGTCTGGATTGCCAGAATGGGCATCTCTCTTTTGTCTCTTGGCCAAAAGGCCACCAATGGTCTCATCATCATCATCATCATCTGCGAAGATATGATTGGTTTAAGAAAAGAAGTGCAAAGAAGTTACGATAATGGGAAAGGAAATGCGACGGAGGTACCTCCTGATTCTTCCTCATGCATCACAACCGTTGCTTCTTCTTCTTCATCACTTTCCCGGGGTTCCTGCCTCTCTTCCTCTTCCTCTTGATTGAATGGAACGAAAGTCTCAACTGCGAGCTCTTTCCGCACTTTGCTGGGCATGCGACCTTTGCCTTTGTCCTTGATAGAAAGGGACCTCACCGGAGGAGAAGCTGGAGCACTTCTGGGGGAAGAAATTGTAATTCCCTTTTGTCTAGGCCTCTTCGCTCTCGGCGCTGCAGTCGCTGGAGGAGACGGATCATCTCCAGGAGGAGACGGAGCCGGAGCATTGTCTATCAGCGAGTCAGCAAAAGCATTCATGACTGCGCGAATTTTGGTTTCGACCTCAGAGGCTATCCTCCATGCTAGCCGGAACGACTGCCTTTGTCTTCTGGTGGCAACAATGGTGTTAACCAACGATTTGGAACGATCACCAGATGCGAATCTCCGCACATGACACTACAGCAAACATCACATAACAAAGGTGTCGGCATAAGAAAATCAAGAAGCTTGACGCACACGAAGAAATTGCTTACCTCGGCAAATGCCTTGCTGTATCTGACGACATGCGTGTCGCCCTTCTTAACTGCGGCGACCTGCTCCTTCAGAATGACATCGGGACACAAATGGTTCTCGCCGTCCAACAGTGAGTAGCAACCATACTCAGACTCGCTCAGACTGCAATTGGGGCGAAACGGAAAAGAGTTTCTTTTGATCAAGGGAGCTCTGCTTGGCTGTGCGGCCGACTGCGTCTCAATCCTCGTTTGCTGGGCAACCCAGTATGCGAGCCAGTTCTGGGAACAACCACCCTCGCGGGTTCCCGAAGGCTGCTCAAAGGGAAGATTGTTCATGAAGACCGTCTTGCACTCCTTTGTTAGCAAGCGCTAATAGCACCCTCTGATAATGGACTGGGGCCAGATTGATAGGGCCACCGCATCAAAACCAAACTGAGGAGAAACTCGAGTGGGGTCAACATCCACGGTAAGCTTTTCATACCTCGGCGCGAGCTCACGAATATGCTCTGCGAGGGCAGGAAGAGAACCTCGTAGACACCAACAAAAGAACTCGCGATAGCGCTCATGGAAATGCGACCCCTCTTCGAAGAGCAACTCTTCTGAGAAGACAACACCCTTGGAAGGGTACAGCTTGGGGAACCATCGCACGTTCTCGACACGCGTGGCATAGGGCCTGGCAGTAAACTCTTTCCGTTTGTCGCATATCATACTCCAAACGCACTTGGTGTTGCTCGCTCCAAACCACCTCGCAGCTCTTCCGCTGTTGCGCGCTTCCGTCTCGCCTGGGGGACACCACTTGTCAAGTTTGAGAGCAGTTGGAGCATAAGACGGCCATCGCTCGAAAACCCACATTGTCAAAAAGGAAATATTGACAAAAGTCAGTACATCGAGGCGGCCACGCGACTCTTTCATGGCCAGAACCAGCTGATCAAGCCTATAGTACAGCGTGCCTAGGACCAAGGGTCCGAGTGCAACTCTCTGACCAAGGGCGAGCCTCACAGCAAGTGGCAAAACATGGTAGAAGACCCCATCATGGGGGTGACCATCAATCAGGTACCTTGACAGCCAAGCACAGAGAAAGGCACAAAGGGTCAAGCGACAGCCTTTACCCTCCACATAATTCTCGGCGTCTGGGTTCTCACTCAGAAGTTTCTTGGTGATGCTGCTGTTCGCATAGTCTCGAAAGAAATACTGCAACCATTTGTTCCAGTTATTCTTCGCAGACGTATCAACCAACTGCCAGTTCGGAAGGGGCTTTGTAGTGGTCCACCGGGTGGAGATTTTCTTTACCTCTGCCAAGCACTCCTCCATCTGCGTGTACAAGGCAATCTCCGCAGGCGTCCTCAAAGGACTCAAAGGGTCTACCTCGCCCATGGGGGAAAGTTCGTACAACATTTGCACGTCCTCGAGTGTAGGAGCAGCCTCGAACTCAGCAAAGTGGAATGTGTGAGTCGCAGGCGAGTAGCGGGACAGAAGGTCTAGAAGCATGGACTGATCCAGCTTCACGGCAGCACCCTTCATAGCACGGATAGCAAAGTATACGCCGGCTTCATCAAGAATCGCGGCGTGATGATCCAACACGTGGTCAATCCACTCATCCATATAGTCCAATCTCTGGACGAACGCCTGGGTAGAAATCGCAGTATATGGGAAGTGCCCGTTCTCGATTTCCAATCGAACCACATCCTCGGAACCAATCAACTCGAGCAAGGCTGAGTTAACTGGGCGAGACAGTGTCAGCAATCGCTCAACCGGGACAGGATCAGGCATCCTCTTCGCCTTCACCCTTGCATGGTAGAAATCTTTCCCACCTAAAAAGGGGGCTTTTCGCCACAAGGCCTGCGGAAGGTCGGGTATCTCTTCATCTTCCTTGACAGGTCTGGTTCCTTTTGTCTTGGCCATTCCTGCGGAAGAGCAAGAAAAAAGGGGGGAGAAATACCACACCTTCAGTTTGAATTTTGAAATTCAAGATCTATGCAAAGGAAGACGAACAGTTTCTGGTATCAATTTCAGAAATCAGGGAGTTGCAAGATCTCATATTGTTGAAGGATTAAAGCAAAAGTGGGTTCAAAGATCAAAGCCTCTTCACAAATCTCATGGGTTTACAGATTCAACGCAGTTCAAGGCAAACACTGGTATCTTAAATCAAAATTAAACGAGGCCAACCTTGTTTTCTTGAAGCCTGCTTGGATATGCACAATTGAAGAACACGATTTGCAGTTCTGAAGTGATGATTGATTATCTGAATCTGCTCTCGAAGATCTCCGGGTACCATTCACTTTATGAGAAAGAAGTAATGCTTTGCAATAATGGGGGATACAAAGTATTTATCCAAAACAATGAAGGGCTGCGTCCTTTCAGTAGTCGAATCGCAACCGTCACCGTCGAATCGCGCAATCACAGGACAAGCTGACGTCACGCCTAAAACCCTAAAGGCCAGACGGCACGACTCTAGGGGTTTTAGGTCATAATAGCACGCACGGGGGCTGAACTTACCCGTATTTGAATTGGTGCGTGGCAACGACGCGTATGTTGGTTTCTGCGCATGGAAGTCTATACAGCTATGAGTCTTCACGCGCAGAAAGGGGGCTAATGTAGATAGTGCTTTCTGAGCTGACAGATCTTGGCCACGTGGCAACCATCCAGCACACCATATTGTGCTCCACACACACAGGATCACCAGCCGAGCTGGTCCATGTGGGGGCTGCGAGACAGAGCCCTCGCATACCACTGCACGGGACTTGTAGGGACTTAGTGGTTTGGAGGCTAGAGTAAGCCCTGTCGCGTGCGAGCCAAGCCCGCGCGCGACCTTTAGTAACTGTTTTGAGAGATTTATGGCACGAGCTCCATAAACGCGGTCAATCCGGTCAAACCCGGTCAACCTCGTAACGGTTCCGGTATTCGCGCACCACGTGCTGTAACGGTTCCAATATACTCGGACGAACGTGCCGTTATGGTTAAGCTAATTAAGCCGCCATCAATGGGCGCATTAACCACACTACAACGGTCATGTTCTCCAGCATATATAGATCGTCAACCTTTCCATACAAAGGAGAACACACTTGCCATACGCGGAAGCTCTGCCAAACCTTTGTCTCTCTCTCAGACAGTGCTACTGACTTACTCTCTCCCTACACACAACCCCACTCTTCCTGTGCGATCCTTGATCCGCTACATACGGTGTACACGGAGGTCTCCCCGCCGGAATCTCTTGTGCACAACTGCTGATAAAACAAAGCCGGAAACCCGTCCGGTCCCGGGGCTTTCTGTGCCGGCATTGACCGAAGGGCTTCAGTAACCTCCTCTGCCGTATACGAGAGCTCCAACTGTTCGCAATTATTCGGTGCAAGTAACCCCTCGACATAAGTCAGGAGAGGCTCCATGTCTGTGTGTAAAGGCTTAATCGAGCAGAAAATATTTTTAAAATAATTCTCAATAGTGCTAGTTACCTCCTTCGGGTCTTCGCTCCAAGCTCCATCTGTTTGTTCGATTCACACGATCCTGTTATGAGACTCTTGAGCCAAAGATCCCTTGACCTTTGACGCCACATAACTTCTTCATGTCTCAAAACATCTGAGATTTTCTGTTTTACTTCCTTCATCTCTTCAAGATTCAAAGACGATTGGGGCAGTCTC
The DNA here is from genome assembly GCA_023055425.1 of Linanthus parryae. Lineage (NCBI taxonomy): Eukaryota > Viridiplantae > Streptophyta > Magnoliopsida > Ericales > Polemoniaceae > Linanthus > Linanthus parryae. The sequence continues at coordinate 46,265,760 of JALGPY010000009.1, forward strand.
CCCAGTACCTCCAGACGGCTACGAAGGTTCTTGAGTTGACGTCGGACGTTACCGAAAATGACCCCATCCCATTCCCGCAACTTTGGCGCAACAGAATCGAGCTTTACACCCACTGTCCCCAATGACTTGTACCGTGTGTCCTTTACTAATTGTTTACAGTCCTCTCGTTCTAGCCACATCGCCTCTAGCTGGAACCGACGCTTAGTCGGTCGAGCAAAAAAGCTTCCATGACCTATGATTATCTCCAGGGGGACATGATCCGACGTGTCTACAACCAGACGATTAACCCGAGGCCTTCCAAATTTTTCAATCCAGCAGTCCGTTGAAACACAACGGTCAATGCGTTCACGAATTGATCGATCATCAGGCTGATTTTTTAACCAAGTAAACATGTTACCCGCAAAAACAAGATCTCTTAACTGTAGTTGACTAAGCACGTTATTAAAATCTTCAATTTGTCTAAGGGTGACTTCTCTCCCACCCTCCTTGTCGACATATGAAGAAATCGCATTAAAGTCCCCTATCACTAACTAAGGCATGTTAGAGGGCCTCAGTCTAGTAAGGAGGGTCCAGGAGTGCTTTCTTTCGCTTCTAACCGGATCTTCGTAGAACCCCGTGAAGCACCAAGGTTGATCGCAACCGTCAAAAGTAATAGTACCTTTGTGGAAGTGTCTATTTTTCCGAATAAGAGAGAAAGTGATTTCTCTATCCCACAAAAGGGCCAAGCCGCCCCTTCTATCATCACAGTCAACATAAATCCCGTTTTCATACCCACACCTATTTTTTTACTGCTTCCATCTCCCTAGAAAATAGTCTAGTCTCCGTCAAGAAGACCAGATTGGGCTTCTGTCTCCTCACAAGATCATGAAGAGAGGTAACGTTACGGGGGTTCCCAAGCCCCCGCACGTTCCAACTTAGTGAATTCATTGTGCATGGCAGTGCTGTTGAGCAGCCACTGCCAATCTTGCTTTGGTGTCTACTATGGCGCCCCTCTTCAGGTTCGGAATCCCATTACGAGAAACCTGGGTAGTACTCTGTTGGTTCACTCCACCTACACCTCCTTGCCCTTTTTCCATGTTTGTTGCCTTTCTTCTATCATCCAGACTAGGAGCACTGTCCCTCTCCTTTCTCTTCTCCGATGGATTTCTAGGAGTAGCCATCGATGCCACCTGTTTCCCCTTCCTCTTTTTCTCCATTTGATCCTCAGCCTTTGTTCTTCCCTTCCCTTTTACTGAAGTTCGCCATGAGGTCTACTTCGGTGTGCTTTTACCGAGAGGATTTTCATGAAACATGATCCCTTGATTACTCTTTTCCATATCTTCAGTACCACCGTCGAGTTCCATCTCAGAATCTGCAAGACTCTTGACCGAGCTACTATAGCCGGACGAGAGAAAATACCCCTCCGTGTTGTTTGTATCATCCGGTAGTCCTTCACTCGAGGGTTTTGGCTTGTCCGTGAGTTTTTTACGCGGTGGTGGTTTGAACGTCATCCATGTTCCGTACCCTGGGATCTTGTTCCATCTTCTCCTCGCTTGATTTGTGATTACAACCATCCAAGTAGTGGTCAATCCTGCCGCACCATCCACACACGTATGGGATTCACTCGTACTTGAAATCGAGCCACACTTTTTTGTCCAATATCTTGATGAATCTTCCTCTTCTCAAAGGTTTTCTAGCATCGATACGCACTCGAACCCTCATGTAATCACCAGACATTACTCTCTTGTCAGATTCTATAATCTCACCAAGAGATCTAACAAAACATCTCGCATATGTTTCTGTATGCAGGTATAGTGGAAGGTTCAAAACTTGTACCCATAGCTCAATAACGTCAAACCTTGTTCCTTCGATCTTAGCATTCAACGTCCAAGGTCTGAGTAGTAGGATGTTGCTATCAAAGAGCCATGGACCCCCTCCCAGTACTCTATCCATCTCCTCTTTCAAAGGGAAGCTGATGATAAAGAAGTTTGGTCTTGCTTCATTGATCGTGATCTTGTCCCCATCTAGCTAAATCTTCTAAAACGTCAACTTCATAGCCCATACATTCATCTTCTCCGGTAGAAGAAAAGATCTGGCTAAGCAGTGGGTATGAACCCTAGCCGCCTCGATGCAAAACTCCTTGTCAACCTCGATTTCGTCCTCTTACTCTTCTAGGGTTAGATACCTGACGCTTCTCCTCGTTGTTTCCATGTCAGCTGTCTGTTGTCAATCGCCGGAACGGCCCTGCTGTGCGTGTTCAGCCATGGCCGCCCTAAAATCGTCCTCAAGTCGCACTTCTCGTCTCCGACAGATTCAGACCTAGGTTAAAATTTTTTCCTATATTACACGAAATTGCAGAATGATTAAATGATACTTTATTACACTATCTGGTACGTAGTGCGATATTAGATGGCAGTTGTGCACAAGAGAATCCGGCAGGGGAAACTCTGTGTACACCAAGAGCAGAGGATCGGAATTGGCACAGGAAGAGTTGGGTTGTGTGTAGGAAGAGAGTAAGGCAGTAGTAATGTCTGAGAGAGAGAGACAGTGATTTGGCAGAGCTTCCGCGTATGTCTGGTGTGTCCTCCTTTGTATGGAAAGGTTAACATCCTATATATAACGGAGAATGTGACCGTTGCAGTGTGGTTAATGCGCCCATCAATGGCGGCTTAATTAGCTTAACCACAACGGCACGTTCGTCCGCGTATATAGGGACCGTTACAGCACGTTATGCGCGAATACTGGAACCGTTATGGGGTTGAACGGGTTTGACCGGATTGATCTGGTTTATGGAGCTCGTGCCATAAATCTCTCAAAAGCAGTTACTAAAGGTCGCGCGCGAGCGTGGCTCGCACGCGACAGGACTTACTCTAGCCTCCAAACCACTAAGTCCCTACAAGTCCCGTGCAGTGGTATGCGAGGGCCCTGTCTCGCAGCCCCCACATGGATCAGCGCGGCTGGTGATCCAGTGTGTGTGGAGCACAATATGGTGTGCTGGATGATTGCCACGTGGCCAAGATCTGTCAGCTCAGAAAGCACTATCTACAGCAGTTATTACTGATGAGGTTGTAATACCCCTAACATAACACAATTGTAATTTCAATCAATGATGGGACAATTGTGTAACTTTTTTTCCTTTTGAAAATCAGGCAGTGTTTTGATGTTTACGAAATCGATAGAAGTAGGGGCAACCTAAAATTAACAAGACCCTAACATCGAAAACGAGCTGTTGGTTTATGAAAACCGCACTTGGTACCCCCTTATGAATCCACCCAACTAGCCTAGGGTGACACCTCAAATAATGAGGTGTCAACACCCTAAGAAAGCTGCAATGGTGACTCATTGACAAGCGAGATCAAAAGAACCGCCCCTTTGTTCTTCATGTTCTTGAAGCATATTGAATCTCCCCTTCAATTTGAATTTCTCTCTAGCCAAAACTCTCTCACCATTCGCTGTAATGAACCTTCAGGAGTTCTAGATTGTAGCAACTGTCAACAATTTTATTAAATATTTGGATTTCAATTTCTCAGCCTTCATCGTTTTTCTAAAAATGTGCTAAATTATCTTAAACCTGTGTATCTGGGCCTCTCTAATCACCTTACTCTTGTTCTGCAAGATTTTGTGAATGCAGAGAAGGTCTCATTTCTCTCTCTATAGATACCCATTTTATGTGTTACTATCAGTATGCCACGTGGTGCATTTGAGAGGAGACATGTGTATTCACTTCGTGCTCCCTAAAGGGCCATAATTATCTCTGTCTAGACATATGCCAAGGATTGTGGGACAGGGTCCTTCGCTTTACTGAGTTTGCGGACCACGAGCTATATAATTAGGCGGACGTTGACCCAACACATGGTTCCTTTACCATCGTGGATGTTTACCCACATTCGCCCTATTTGGCCTATATATTTAAGAGTATGTCTCGTTTGTATTCATTCAGAATCTGTAAACCACAATTGAAGAAGTCTTCAATCTATGTTGATTTGTTGCTTTATAATTTTCAAAGGACAGAGAACTCACAAGTTGTAATGAGACATGAAAATGTTCGAATGAAGCAAAAGAGAATCTTCAGTATTCTATCAATCAGGTTCGCCACTTCTGTCAATCAAAGGGTCACAACGTTTGGGAAAATACTTTTGTTAACCGGTGAGATTAAACGAATGTGAGTCAACCACGTCACTTTGCGGCTTTTCTTATGCACTAGTAAGCGTGCTTAGATTTGGAACTAATGATAGCCTACGATGGCTAGGGCGCGTCTCTAAACCACATTTTAAATGACTGATAGAAGCGAAGATCCCACCCCAGATCTCTCAAATCAAACGAATTCTCGGGGGCTAGGGTTCTTACCTTCGAAGATCGCATTTTGGAAACCTAGTTCTGCCGGTGCGTCTGAATTTATATTTCTACCTTCCTCATTGTTCTCGTTGGTCTAGTTCTATCATGTTCTGTACGTCTTGAGCTGCCCCATAGGTATCCACGAGGGTATTAAATCAGACCGAGACTAAATCCATTCGAAGTTGGAAGTTTAAACCTCCCCGAAATCTCTTTATCTTCTTCGCCTCGGTTGGCACGAGTTCCCTTTTGAACCTCATCGGCTCCATGTACTTTTTATGATTTTTCGTGAGGGTGTCCCTTCCTTGTTCAAATTCATAAACTCGTTGAAATTTCTATCCTTGACATGGTCCAGATAGAAACATTCCACAACTCTACTTTCAGCTATTCCCAATTAAATCATCCATGGGCACGTAGTTCATCTCCCTTAGCTGACCACCAATTATCGGCTTCCTCCTTAAAGCAGTAAATTGATACTTTAGCACACTGATTCTCTGGACAAAGAACATAATTCAGATTTTTTCCAAAATCCCTGATCCAGTTTTCTAGGGTAGTCGGGTCATCAGTCCCATAGAAGAAATATGGCCAGAGTCCGGCTACCCTTCTCATGATGTCTCCCCCTCCATTGTGGGTATTGTGTAGAATCTGAGTTAGAGCCGTGGTGGCCTGTTGGAGATTTTGAAATTCAACTCGGTCAATTTGCGGGGCTCCTATGCCTTACGCTTGCTTGTTTCCTGGTTCCATCGCTGATGGCTTGTTTAAACGACTCCTGATATAGTACCGATGATGATTTCTTTATCCACAGACAGGCTACTAGGGCCATGCCCCCCTCCTAGAATTTTTGCTAGAAGTAGTTTTGTACTTAGGTTAGATGTAAATATTTAACTAGTTTCAGTAGGTGCCCCCCTCAATATTTAATCCGTAGGTGTAGAATTAGGCAGGAGTTGATTAAATGACCATTGTGTGACTCACTGTTGCAATTTTATATGTATAAAAAATCGGTTGTGAGTTATTATTGCCATATACCATGTAATGCTGTCAATACTATTTAGAACTTCTTTCAGTTGCGCAAAGAATATAAATGATCAATATCCAGAGAAAGGCTAACTTAGATCGTTATCAGGTGAAGGTCATTTATAATTGGTCCTTTTAGGTAAAACTGCAACTCGGGCGGGCTGGGCGGGTTGACACCCTTGTTCAAGCCCAACCCTGAGTTCTGTCGGGGTTGCCCAAGCCCAGCCCAACCCGAGTTAGGAGCATCACCAGCCTTCCCAAGCCAAAATTTGAACAAACCAATTCGGTTCAGGTTGAATTCGGGTTATCCCATTAAACTAAATTTACAAAATTATCACATTCTACTCAATCAAAATTGTTCCCTTGAAGTTAAGTTTATAACTTGCATATAAAAATAGATATCGAATGAAGACACTTCAATTTTTTTTAAGGCTAAAAAATAATTACTATATTGTTAGAGTGAATTAAAAAATTATCCATTTATACAAGATACTAATAAATATTTCGTGGAGTGACATCTATTAGTTACGAACATAAACATAATCAACAAATATCACTAATATGTATACGAAAATAATAGATTCTTGATAAATATGCATTATGATACTCTCCAAATATAACATTTACATGTAATGAGTATACAAATGGGCAATTCGGGCTAGCCCATCGTTTAATATCCGTACCCAAGTCCAACCCTAATTGCAATTCGGGTTAAGAGTTTTTGCCTTAGCCCGTCCAAATTACTCAAAATATGTGCCCAAACCCGACTTTAGTACGGGCTGGGTTCGGGTTGGTCGGGTTCAGCCCGTCCAAGTTGCACCCGTACTTTTAGGTGATTGTAACTTTAATAAAATAACAAACTGATAATATTTGTATATCTCCTTAAATGTTGAGAACAGTATTGTGACATATATGATCACGAGGGGGAAAAATTCTAAAAATATGTCGATATAGTGATAATTCTTCAATTTTTGGAAAACTTTCTCGCTCCAGTGATGAGTTTATTAGTTTATATGTGATTGACGTTGGACCTTTTCTTACCTAGGCCTACCTACAAAAAGTCCTAGGTTCGTCCCTGTCTATATCGCATTTCACCTTATGAATATATACATAATAAAATTCTAGCCCCAATCATATACATGTTAGACATAATATAAAATAACCAAGCATTTATTGAGTCAAATACCACATAATCCATAGAAGGAATCAAACCAAGTAGACTAATCCAACACAAAAAGAACATATACTAAATCAAAATTCTAATCGTTCTCACCTGGGGAAAAATGAAAAGAAAGATAGAAAATGAAACTAAGGGGTGAACGGGGTGTAGTAGGGCTCCTCAACATCGATCAGGAATTCAGACCCGGTCTCTCAAAAATCGATCTCGTCCTCATCAATTTCCTCGTCATCCTCTATAAACTCAACGTGCTCTTCCTCCTGAACGTTCTCTTCTTCCTGGTCCACATCATGTTCTCCTGGCCACCATTCTGATCTAAGTCCTCTAGTCGACCTCGAAGCTCAGGTATGTGAATTGCGTAGACCTCCTCCTGCTCACGGTTTTTGTAGCTAGAGTCAGTTAGGAACAACCTCGCCCCGCACGTTCCGAATTGGTAGGTCACCGTACCGATCCTTCAGGTTTATGCAAGGGTGCACATCCGGAAATCCTCGGAGTGTGAAGTGGCATATAGTCAAAGGATGACCGTGCATGCCGTCAAAGTATGGTGATGGCCCCATTCGACGCAGAGATCTCTCATATAGGTGCATTATGGTGCTATGGTTTCCTGGACGTACTGGTATGTCACAAGCTTCGCTCGACGTACATCGGCGTGGTCGATAGGAGCAGTGATGGGTGGTCTACCTGGTCCATATTCCTATGGAATTTGGTCGGGCACCTCCTCCTCTTCGGGAATATATTCCTCTTGGGCTTCCTATTCTTCCGGATCTTCTTCCGGTTCTTTATGTTCATCTGGTACTTCCTCCTCTGCGGGATCCTCTTTTGGCCCTTCTTCAGGGTCATCATCATGATCTTCTTCTTAGGCATAGTGTCCCGCCTCTCGATCAAGTAGTGTCCTTGTGTTTCTAGGTGTCACCATATATCAGTAATCGAACGTCCACATATCTTCATTGGTAATAATCTCTCCATCAATATCAATTACTAAGTAAGTGTATTTTTCCTTCACTGCTAGCCATGGAAGCTCGTCGGGTAGCCCATTAAGGATGCAATGGCACATTGATAATGAGTTTCAAAATCGATGGTCTCCAAGCTGGGAGTGACTCCATGTCGTGCATCGGGCGACTACACGTCTGCAATACTCTGTGATGTTCTCCTGGTCCTCCAAGTATGCCATGAGCAGCGGAGAATCCTCATGCTATAGAGCTGGTAGGGTAGGTGCAGGTTGGACAGCCATCTGAGAAGAGAGAAAGAAAAGTCTCAGAAATGTTCCAACCCATATATGCACTTATTATCTCAACGAAATTAAATTTAAATAATCTATGTAACTGAATAGCATTTTTCGCATACGTTCAGTAATATCACAGTAATATCTACACGATGAGGCATGAAACAATATGCATATAACACATTGCAATGATATTCTCCAATCAACAGGAAATCTCAAACATTCATAGACGACAATTAAGAATATTACTAAGCTTTACCACAACCCCCAACTTGTTTAATTTTATTATTATTTTTAATTGTCCTAAGTAAATTTTAAGTTTCTTTTGAAAATGTTTCCAATAATTAGTTTCTCTGATACCAACTCAAATGACCCAAAGATTGAGAAAATATATTCAAATACCTATAAAAATTAGAGGCATTACACCTTCACCTTCATTCCAAATCTTTTCGAAGAGGAGCTTCATTGCCTAGACAATGAATCTTATTGAGAATATGAAAGCTCTGACCAGACATGGACTCATACATTGTATTGCTTTCAAGCAGTGCTCATCATCATACTCTACTGCGTCTCCTCTTCTGGTAGGACGGGCGTTGCTCTACGATCGCTGAATTTTAAAGACGCCATTGCTTCTAGGGTTTAGACTTCTTGTGCTCTCTGCTCAGAGCTTTTTTGGACTCGTGAATTTTTTTGGACTATCTATAGTATGGTAATCAGTAGTATTATTGGATGATACTCTTATAGAATTAGAGGACGTGACTATTAATCAATAATATTAAGTAACATTTTCCTTCTATTTTCCTATGCATGAGGTCTGGGTTTGAACCCAATAGACGACAAAAGACAAAGAGATAAGTTAAAAAATGGTATGTGGACCAACTAGCTAGAATGTCCCAATTGTGTTTCCACGTGACCACATCATCAGCATTTGATCAATCATCACTTGAGAAAATTATATTAGTGATGGACCTTGTAGTCTAGGAAACTCTAAACGTAGCTAGAAGATGCTATTAATAAATTCACATGCATGCGTATGTATATAAGAAAATGCTTGATATTCTATAAAATAGTTTCTCAAAAGTTTATCATCTTTTCTTAATAAACAGTTTGCTCTATATTCATTTCAGTATACTCTTCTCAGTGTTCACAATTTCTATATCACCTAGCCATACACCTACAAGTCCACAACTACAAGTAACGTCGTCATACATTAACTCTGATTAACGTTATTGGAATATATCAAATTTAGGTTACTTGTAATTTCAAGGATTGTGCTCACAGATATTTCGCGTATATCAAACCACTACATTTTGCCCAGGTTCTATTATTCTATACTTTATTCTTTTGGGTTATATTCTTGTATGTATTTGTTATATTTGTTGTTTTAAGAGTTTATGTCCATCTTAAAACATACATTTCGTTTATCATCAAGTCAATAAGAAAGTATGAACTCAGCTTTGAAACTTCAAAAAATAAATGATGAAATTTCTTAATGGGCAATTGGCAAATTATTAGTTCCATGAAGCTAACAAATATTGTTAACTAATATACGTAGTGATATTATCACTAAGGTATATTTAAGCCTCGCTTATAAAATTTGCCTAATGCTTCCAAAATCATTGAGACGGCCTTAGTTTGGAGCTTGTACCACCACTCGAACCAATGGCGGAGCTATGATAACAAACCAGTGAAGGCAAAGGAAAGTCGAATGATAACAAATTGTACAATTGATAATATTCGTTTCCAGCAGGAAAATAGTGTACTCTCGTAAGGGTGCGTATGTGAAAAAACTAAAGATATAGTGGTACTAGTGCAGTTTTCTAAAAGTATGGGTTGCAATTGCCACCCCTTAGTCCATCCACTCCACCCTATGCTCCCGTTTCCTTGTGAAAGGAGGCTGCAAAGGAGCTGCTCTGGAGTTTCTTTGCTGGATAGTGGGCTTTTGATTTTGACATTTTATGGCCTTTAAGTTGGGTATGTTTTATTTTGGGATTTTCTACGTCTATTGTGTAGTTTTAATGATCTTTGTATGACTTGGGCCTAATTTGTTATTTGGGCTGTCGTAGTTGAATTTTTTTTATTGTTTTCCTATTTGTAATAGCTGCTTTTGTCGACTTAATGGCAATTAGGGGATTGCCCGTGCCCGAGGGCATTACCCCAATCAGAAAATCTAAAAAAACGATAAGACGCAGGATGAAAATACGCATCCACACATATGTTTGCTGAATATCAACTCTTGCAAGAGAGAAAAATGACGAATGTTTGTTTACTCAATCATTAAAAAAATGGGAGAAGTTAAAAGATGTGTGGAGAAAGTGGGGAGAAGTTACAAAAGTGATGGGTGGTAGGTGAAATATAAGGGAAGTGATTGATTTAATTTAAATGTTGAAAAAGGTCAACCGTGTTATTTTATAGAAGAGATAGATACTACTGCGTACCAGTTTTCTATTTTCTTTTCCTTTCCGGTGAAAAGAGTGAAAACTTTGTGTATGAGTCTGCCAATTGATCAGGTTTGACACAGATGCGCTCAAGTCATTACATTTCTTATTAGGGACGTAAGCTGAACTCCCGCACATTGAGTTGTTAGTGAGACATCCGGCAAAACATCAACACTCGTGCTACTATCTTCGTCCCGAAATGAGTGTTATCGTTTTTTTAAAACATTTTAAGGAGATGATTTGAATAGTGAAACGATACAATAGCATATCAATCTTTTCCACGATGTGTAAAGTAATTATGAAACAAAAAACAAATGTCGCTGTCGTTTTGCTAATACAATCATCTCCTCACAATGATTTTTTTTTTTGAGGAAAAAAGTTTCTTTCATTAAATTACCCAGCTGAAACATTACATTGGGAACTAACTGGTTCTAGAACCATGTACTCATTTACTGGGAATTTGGTCTCCCAACATTTACTAGAGTCGATTCCCAAAGCTATCTCGGACAGCTCATCAGCTTGCTTGTTGACCTCTCGGGGTATCCACCTCCATTGAACTGAGTTGAAATGCTTCACTTTCTCATTTACTCTGTCACAAATTTGATGAGAGATTGTTCTCTCTTCCACCATCAAGGTGTTCTTGCCGGCGATTTGATCTATCAGCACCTGTGCGTCTCCTTCAACGGCGATGTCACGGAGCCCTAGCTTTAGGGCTAGATCTATCGCCAGCTCCATGGCTAAAGCCTCCGATTACTTTGCTCTGTTTCCCCATTGAAGCCTCTGAGCTTGAGCAAATTTGAGTACACGGTGATGATCGAAGATGGCTACCCCAGCACCGGCTCTCCGGTGGGTATAAGACCATGCACCGTCGAAGCGAACTGTGGCGACTCCTTGTTGGGGGTGCTGAATCTCTCCGCTTCCTGTGCCAAGATCTGAGTGTATCTCTAGACTTGGGTTCATTTTAAGCGTTGGATCAAGTTGTTGATGTGCTAAGTTTAACAAATCTGTGGTCTTTCTGGTGTTCCCGTTGAAGATCATTGAGTTCCAATTGTTCCAAACTGTCCAGATCCCCACCGCTAGATTTTCTCTATCTTGATTATGGAATCTGGTGAAAGACTCCGCGATCCAGTTCCTCGATATGATATTTATTTGAAGGATCTGGAAGGCCTCTTGTGAGAGAAAAGAGCTCCAGAAGTTTTCTGCCAATTTGCACTGGAAGAGTGCATGTGTGGCCGTTTCCTCCTCATCACAGAAGGGGCAAGACGTTGGTATCTTTAGACCTCTTCTAGAAAGATTTGTCCTGGTCGGAATTATGTTTAGGCTTGCTCTCCAGGTAAGAAAGAAAATTTTCCTTTGAATTTTTAATTTCCACAACAATTTCAGCCACTGATGTTCTTTCTCGTTTGCTCCCGAGGTGCCCTCCGCCGATCCTGCTTCAAGGGAAACTGCTTGGAGGTAACCTGAGCGGACAGAGTACACCCCATTTTCTTCAAAGGCCTAGCTCCACTGATCTTCACCTGTCTCGGGGATTGGGATTCGGAGCACTTCATTCACATCAATTTGCAGCAGGTGACTTGTTAATTTCTCTTGATTCCAGCTTCTTGTCTCTTGGTTGATGTAGTCACTGACCCAGTTATCTGCAATAGCTGGTCTTGCTGATAAAATTTTGAAACTTGGGGCTCTGTGTAGCCAAGGATCATCAAAAAACCGGATTGTTGTACCCTCTCCCAGATTCTTTCTTAGTCCTGACTTAAGGAGTTTAAGCCCCTCTTGAATGCTTCGCCAGGCATATGAGGGTTGCCCCCCTAATTCAGAGTCCTCAAAATTTTTATTATGAAAATACTTGCCTTTAAGAATCCTTGCTACCAGACTATTAGGGTTTGATAACAGCCGCCAGCATTGTTTTGCAAGTAGAGCTTTGTTAAAATTGTGTGTATCTCGGAAGCCTAGTCCTCCTCTGCTCTTTGGTAATTTCAATCGGTCCCAAGCCAGCCAATTGATGCCCTGTATGGCTCCAGATCCCCACCAGAATTGTCGCTTTATTTGTTCTATTTGATTGCATATCCCTGTTGGAAGCAAGAAACACGACATAGTATAATTAGGGACTGCTTGAATTACTGCTTTTAGTAATACCTCTTTGCCTGCTGTTGAGAGAAATTTTTCTTTCCATCCCTTGACTTTGCCTTGAACTTTACCAGTAACCTGACTGAATGTTGTTGATTTGTTCTTCCCTATGGTTGTAGGAAGGCCCAGGTAGCATTCGTGTTGGTCAACAGCAGCTACTCCGCACAAAGCACTTATTTCCTCCTTAGTCGATGTATTCATGTTTGCCGAGAAGACTGCCGCGGATTTTGCAAGGTTTATTTTTTGCCCAGAGGAAAATTCATAAATTGTAATAATTTGTAATAGTCTGGTCACGTCTTCTTCCCTTGCTCGTGTAAAAAAGATACTGTCGTCCGCAAAAAACAAGTGTGACACCAAGGGACCACTCCTGGACGCCCGAACTCCAGAAAGTGTCCGGTCAGATACTGCTGCAGAGATCATTCTCGACAAACCCTCGCTACAAATGAGAAAGAGATATGGCGAAAGCGGGCAGCCTTGCCTAAGGTCTCTTTCAGGTACTATTCTCCCCAAAACCGACCCATTGATGTTGAAGGAGTACGTAACAGAATTCACACATCGCAATATAAGATCAATAATAACTGGTCCAAAGCCCAGCTTAATCATCATAGCTTCTAAAAACTTCCACTCAACCTGATCGTAAGCCTTCGTCATGTCAACTTTGAGGGCAACATAGCCTCTTTTTCCTTTTACCCGAGAATTCATTGTGTGTAGAATCTCAAATGCAGCTAGTATATTGTCCGAGATTTGTCTTCCGGGGACAAAAGCACTTTGGGTTTCCCGAATAATTAAGTCTAGGCACAGTTTTATTCGATTTGCAATGGCTTTTGCAACAATTCTCCTCACAATGGTTTGATAAAACAACAAAACACTCATTTAACACGAGAAAATATATATTAGCTGACATTGCCTGACAATGCCCAGAGCACTTGTTTTGTGTTTATAGGGATAATCAAGGACCAATCTATATGTTATGTAGTATAGCCCCACTCAAATTTTCTCTAAATTGTGATTTCACCGTTATTTTATCAATATTTTTAATTGGGTAAAAGACAAAAACCACCCCTGGAATTTGGGTAAAAGACAAAAACATCCATAGCCTTTGGGGAATTACAAAAACCACCCCTGTCGAGACAAAAACCACCCCTGTCAGCGGATGGACGTTAGACGAAAAACACCCTTCTGTTAATGTCAGTTGAGAGAGGGGTGCAATCTGACCTTTTTATGACCATTTTGCCCTTATTAGTGTTTTTGTGTTTATTTTGTTTTCGTTCTTGGTGTTCTTGACCACCACCACCACCAACACCAACACCACCAGCAAATCCCCACTACCACCAACACCAACACAACAACATCAACAAAAACAACAAATGTGCTAAATTGACTAGGTTTCAAATACCTGCACTTAGTACACAACCCAGCCAGAACAACAACCAATTCTCCTTCATACCCACCAGTAAATCAACACCCAATCCCCCTCTGCTTACACCTGAAACCACCACATACCTGCACCAAAATCATAACACCACCGGCCACAAACCACCTACACATCAATGCCACAACCTGCTATCTTCCAATACCCATTACACCAACTCCTTACACAACAACCAAAGCCACCTGAAAAACCATGAAATTCAACCTTATAACCTCCAACCTTTGTAGATTTGAACTAGCACAAATCTTGAAGTGACCCGCCAAGTTAAAACCATCAACATAAATCCATCAAATTTCTTAAAAATCACACTTTGAATAGAATTATGTTGGAATTGACGTGGGTAGAACTCGGAATCGCTGGAGTGAAGATTGCTTCAAAGAATTGGTGGGTAATATAGGGCTGGAGGGAACATAAACAACCACCTATCCTCAATCGAAACAACGACTTCGCGTCTAATCGGAATTAACATCTACACCCAAACCCCAAATTAATTTGCTCAATTGAAGAGACAAAATGGAGAGACCTGGGAAAGAGAGAGAGAACTGAAGAACTCCGTACTTTAGCCAACCCCAGAATTCTGTGAGAAGCGGTGGTTGTGGGTATTTGGCTTAGAATTGGAGGTCACGGTGGTGGCGGGTGTTTAACTTCGAATCGGAGCTCATGGAGGAGCAAATCCGGTACGGGCCGCATGGCTTAGGCAACGAAGGCGAACATAGGGCCACAGAGGAGGCGCCGGAAGATGCGACGGAGTTGCGATGATGGTTTTAACGCTGGAGTGAAGATTTACGCGACAATGGTGGTCTTCAACAGAGGGCATATCTCTTATTTTTGTTTTGTTTGACTAGAAAACAAGGCCTACGTCAACGTCCGGCTACATATCTAAGACAGAGAGAGGGAGGAGGAGGATAAGGTGAGGAGGACTAGAGGACGTTCAGGCGGTGGCGGGGCTGATTCTGGGTCTGGTGATTTTCGCCATTTGGGTCTGGTCAATTCGAACCAGAGGTTTCGGGAGAGAAGATGGGAGGAAGAGGGAGAAAGGAAGGGATAATGTAGGTTAGGGTTAGGAAATGTGGAGGAGAAGGGGAAGGAGTGGGTTTTATAGTGACGTAATTTCGTAAATTTTCGGGGGTATTTTAGTCTTTCCGCCCCTATGTAAATTCGCCGTTAGCTCCGTTATTTGACAGGGGTGGTTTTTGTAATTCCCCAAAGACTAGGGATGTTTTTGTCATTTACCCAAATTCCAGGGGTGGTTTTTGTCTTTTACCCTTTTTAATTTAGCTGTATGAAAATTAAACTATAAACTCCACTCAACTCCGCAAAAAATTAAAGGGTAAAAGACATTGACCACCCCTGACTTTTGACTAATTCCTCTCAGCTTTCCTGACTTTTGGAAAAAGACACTATGCACCCCTCTGACTAACAGACCCTAACGGTTGCGAGGAAAAGACGATTTCACCCCTGAAATATTATAATATTCCCCCTATATAAGAAACTAATCTTTCTCATTTGAAAGATTCCAACCGTTGCCCAAACCCTAGCCGCCTCTCCCTCATCCTCCTCTTCTTTTCTTTCCAATTCAACAAAATGAGACTCACTGTGTATATTCGCCAATTCATCGTCACCACTCTGCCTGTGCCTCCGTCTCCGTCTCCGTCACCGTCGATCCACCACATTGGTTTTCTTTCTTCTCTTACTCTCCTCCACCCACAACCTCCCCACCTCTACTCTCTCTGCCATGTCGTCGGCGTCTCTACTCGCCTGCACTTGAAAAATGTCTGATCCGAAATCTCTCTCTCTTACTCTCTCTGAATCAGGAATGTTGGAATAGATGCCCTAGAGGCAATCTAGTTTAGTATGAATTTATTTGTGGCTAGAAATTCATTTATTATTTATTGGATATTTAATAAAATGAATTCCTTAGATTTACAATTGTGTTGTTTATCTTAAGTATCCCTAGTTCAGTATAATGATTAATGCGACAATCATCTATAGACTAGTATGGGGTTGGATTGATACGGAGATATCACGATCCAACACATAGGTGTGCATTAAGGGTAATGTTGCACTGGATTGACCCATCTCCGAGAAGGCTACATACATGTTATGTTGAGTCACAAGCGCTTCTCGCGGTGCAATGGTATTGTCATCCTTAGACTTGAAGTCACTAGATATTCTAGTTGTGGATTATTGTGATTTTGGTAGCGTTAAACGCTACACCGTAACTGGGTAGTTATAAAGGCGTGTACTGGATACAATAAGAAGCAAGCTTAGAGATCGCAGTGGACGTAGATAGAAATGGTCCCTCCCACATAACGGGGGAAAATATCCTAGGCCACTCGAGGGATAGTGCTTATAGAATGTCTGGCCAAACTCAAATTAATCAATATGGGATATTGATGTTATTTGCACGAATAAGGCTATTCCCACGGATCGAGAAACTATGGATTGGATATACGAGTGTGACTTGTATGTCTCGTGTCCAATCCGAATATAGAGACAAAGGGATGAGAAAATTACTTGTACAAAGGTTGTCAAGATGACTATTATATTAGTTGGCTAGAATGGATGTTTTGCTAGAAACCGCTCCATATTAGCAAATAGTTGCTACCAACTAGATATAACCTATGGGGTCACACGCTATATAGAGTTGAACTAGATTTGGGAATTAATTAATTGGATTAATTAATTATAAGGATCACTTTGCAAAACCTTGCAAACTTAGTAGGGACTAATTTGCAAGGAAGGGACTATATTGAATTCTAGTAGGACTAGAAGAAGTCCTTTAGGTAGTTGACAAGGAGTTGTTGGACTATATAAAGGACCTTCCTTCCTTCCTTCCCACAACTTATGCTCATAATTGAACATAACAAGAGTGGGAGAGAACAAAAGGGAGAGAGAGCAACAAGCTAGAGGAGCCGAACGCCCCCTAGCCCGCCGCCCGTCCCCGTCGGCCACAAGGAGGCCGAGAGCCCCTTTTTTGTCTCGTTTTGCGTGATATTTCTTACTCTTCCTCTTCCGGGCTAGCACCAAGAACTTGGGAGATCAAGGATCAACTCTAGGCGTGGATCAACCATAGAGAGCGTGACATAATTCGCGTTTGAAGTCATCAAAGGAGAACCCTAAGGTGTGTTATTGATTTCCTCCTTTACCATCGTTATGTCTCTTGACTTGTGATCCTTGGAGGGTTTTGCATGGTTATTTTTTATTTCCGTTGCGCATCCATGAATCAAAACTTTACAGTGGTATCAGAGCCACAGGTCGTAGAGCATAAACGTGATTTATGTGTTACGTTTTAGTTGTTTTACACCTTAATTTGATTATTTATCGCGTAAAACAAGACAAATCAATTATGGGATGCAATTTGTCAATAATCTATCATAACAAGATCTAATTTTTTCATTGGATGCATGAATTGGTGAGTTTGAGAAATTTTAGGATCTTAGATCTAGGGTTTGGGCATCCTTGGGGAAGAAGGAGTTCTCCCAAAACAAGGAAACAACCAAGCGCCCCTAGGGGACCGCCCCTCTTGCTTGCCGCCCAAGCTTGGCCGCCCTAGGGACCGGGCGGCCCTAGCCCACGGCCTAGGCGTGTGGGTTATGGGCCGGCCCGGCCCTAGGGCCTTGTGGTTCAACTTTTTGGGCCCGGGCAATTTGATTGTTGGGCCCATTGACCGTTTTAACCCTAGAGATCCTAAAATCAATTAAAATTGACCAAGCGCGTTAAAATTGGATTTTAACTGTTTATTACAATTCGCATGGTGATTGGATATGGCCTTAGGATGTGGTTTGATGTTGATGTTTAATTCTGTGGTTTGGTTTTACGGCCTACGAGCTGATCAATTAATTGTAATAATTAATTAGGGTTTTATGGCCTGCGTGCCATTTTTTTTCTCAACTTGTGAGATTTATTTTATTTAGTATAGAAGTTAGCTAGTGCTAGATAAAAGTAGATTGTTAGCCAAGATTGAAGAAAAAGAAGCCCAAAGTCAAAAGGAGCCACAAAAGATGGAGCATGGAGCATGGAGCATGGAGCATTCCACATGACTATGAAGGATCGACCAAAAGATCAGGACGCATGGAGATGTGTTTGCTTTAGGGTTCATAGATAATTCCATTGGCTTGGAATTATCTTAGTCTAGAAAAGGCCATATCCATATCACGTTTAATTTCTGTTTTGTGGTTGTTTACTTTATTGTCTTATTATTGTGTGGTTGGTGTATGGATGATGCATGCAATTAGGATAATAAGATAATTAGACAACCCGGATCTATTATTTGGAGTTGTGCCCAAACTCAAATAGATAGATTAGTTGATATTGATCAACAAAAACGATTAAAATTGAATTTAAAATACCTCAAAATTCAAATATTGTGTTCTTGCCTTCTCGTTATTTAAACACTCATTATCATCATTATTTTTCAAGTTCGTGCGTGCCAAAGCAGGGCGACTTGGTTCATAATGATGCAATGCGATGGCACACCTCGTGTGCAATTGTTTAAATAAGAGGTTGAACACAACTAGGCAATTAATATGATTAAGAAACCTAGAGGCAATCAATTGGGATTATCCATATGGATGGATAAATAAGGAGTTATTTGCCCAATTGAACCAAGAGTTGCATGTGGGATGCAATTGGAATTGTTCCTACCTAAAGTAGTCAAATTATGGGTGACTTGCCAAAGCAAGCTCATAAGGAGATGAAACATGGATCTTGGCCCACTAGAAAATATAAGGATATTTTCCGCATTAATATCTTGAGGGTTATTAATCCGTAGAAAAATAGTGGGAGCTATATTTGATAAACTATCCATTATTGAATATAGTCAAAAATTCACAAATACTAAAACTTGCGTATTTTCCTTTTTGTAGAATTCCAAATGGCAAACAACTCATCGAGTTCACAACATTCCCTACGATCTGTCTTTGAGAAGGACAAGCTCTCTGGAACCAACTCTCTTGATTGGTACAGAAACTTTAGAATTGTTCTCAAGCAAGAGAAGAAACCGTACGCAATAGAGGAGCATGTTCCAGCAGGTCCAGAGAACCAAACACCTGCTGCCCTAAAGGCGTATCAAAAGCGTGTTGATGACGCTAATGATGCGGCCTGCCTTATGCTATGCACCATGACTTCTGAGCTTCAGAAGCAACACGAAAACATGAATGCTGTCGATATGATCGAGCATCTGAAGCAGCTCTTCCAAGAGCAGGCGAGGGTAGAGAGGTATGAGGTCTGTAAGGCACTATTCAAGTGTCATCTGGCAGAAGGGAACCCGGTGAGACCCCATGTACTCCGTATGATCGGGTACTTGGAAAATCTCGCCCGACTGGGGTTCCCGGTTGGCCAAGAGTTGGCAACCGATCTCGTATTGCAATCGTTGCCTGAGAGTTATGGACAGTTCATAAGGAACTATAACATGAACGAGATCGTGAAACCACTGCCAGATTTACTCAATATGTTGAGGACAGCTGAACAGAGCATCAACAAGGGTAAGGGCAAAGCCATTATGATGGTGCAGAAAGGAAAGGGCAAAAGGTTTGCCTCATCCTCCAAGGGCAAAGGCAAGTCAGTTTCCAAGTCCAACGAACCTGTCCTTAAGCCTGTTGGTGGCATTGCCAAAGGTGTGACTAAAGGTGAGTGTCACTACTGCAGTCAGCCTGGACACTGGAGGAGGAACTGCCCAAAATATCTGGAGGACAAGAGGCTTGGAATAGTGATTCCACCACCACCAGGTATTTTTGTTGTAGATGTCAATTTAACTGTCTCTACATCATGGGTATTAGATACTGGATGTGGATCTCATATTTGTCGAAATATGCAGGATCTAAAGAGAAGTAGAAGATTGGCTAAAGGAGAGGTAGATCTGCGCGTTGGGAATGGAGAAAAGGTTGCTGCGTTGGCCATAGGCGTGTGCGAGCTATCTCTGCTTTCAGGATTAGTTTTAGAATTAAATAATTGCTATTTTGTGCCTTCTATGAGCAGAAACATTATTTCTATTTCTTGTTTGGACAAGGATGGTTTTATTATTTCAATAAAGAACAATTATTGTTCCTTTTATTTAAATAATATTCACTATTTTAGTGCGCAATTATTTAATGGACTTTATGTCCTTGATCTAAGCAATCATGTCTACAACATTAATACCAATCGAATTAAAATAAATGATTTAAATCCAGCTTACTTATGGCACTGTCGTTTAGGCCACATAAATGAGAAACGTGTATCTAGACTCCATAAGGATAGATTACTAGACTCATTTGATTTTGAATCATATGAGACATGTGAAGCTTGTTTATTGCGAAAAATGACAAAGTCCCCTTTCAATAAGAAAGGTGAAAGGACTAGTGAGCAATTGGCGCTCATACATACTAATATGTGTGGGCCATTTGCCACGCCTGCCAGGTGTGGTTATGTCTACTTCATTACATTTACTGATGATTACAGTAGATATGGATTTGTGTACCTTATGAGGGCAAAATCCGAATCCTTTGAAGTGTTCAAAGAATTCAAGAATGAAGTAGAGAAGCAACTTGGCAAAAATATCAAGGCTCTACGATCAGATCGTGGAGGAGAATACTTAAGCCAAGAGTTTGACGACTATCTTAGAGAGTGTGGGATCGTGTCCCAACTCACTCCACCCCGAACGCCACAATAGAATGGCGTGTCCGAGAGGAGGAATCGAACCCTATTGGATATGGTTCGATCTATGATGTGTCAAACCGATCTTCCATTATCATTTTGGGGCTATGCTCTATTAAGTGCAGCTTTCACCATTAACCGTGTTCCATCTAAATCAGTCATGAAGACACCATATGAGATGTGGAGTGGGAGGCGTCCCACACTGTCGTTCATGAGGATTTGGGGCTGCGATGTCTATGTAAAGCGTTTACAATCAGACAAGCTAGGGCTGAAATCGGATAAGTGTAAATTTGTGGGGTACCCTAAGGAAACTAGGGGATACTGCTTCTACAATCCAACCGAGAACAAAGTGTTTGTTGCTCGGACCGGCGTGTTTCTAGAAAGAGAGTTTGTCTCTAAAGAAGCAAGTGGGAGGACTGTAGAACTTGAAGAGGTTCAAGAACCACAAATCACTGAACCGACTATGGAAACAGGAACCACAAGCAGTTGTGGAGCAACCTGTTCAGGTAACACAAGAGCTTCGTAGATCTAGTAGAGTGCGCTAGGAACCTGAGAGGTATGGACTTCTCGTGATCGATTCCGGTGACACGATGCTCATAGATGATGAGCCTACTACCTATGAGGAGGCCATGAATGACCCAGACTCTCAGAAGTGGCTAGAAGCCATGAGATCCGAGATGGAATCCATGTACACCAACAAAGTATGGACTTTGGTGGAACCACCCGAAGGGGCGCGCCCCATAGGGTGCAAGTGGGTCTTCAAGAAGAAGATCGACATGGATGGTAATGTGATTACCTATAAGGGCCGATTGGTGGCTATGTAGGGTTTTGATTCATGGATCGCGCAAACGGAAGCATAATCAAACAAACAACCATGCAAAACCCTCCAAGGATCACAAGTCTAGATGCATAACGATAGTGAAGGTAAGAAATCATAAACACACCTTTGGGTTCTCCTTGATGACTTCAAACGCGAATAGTGTCACGTTCTCTATAGTTGATCCACGCCTAGAGTTGTTCCTAGATCTCCAATCTCCTTGGTGCTAGCCCGGAATGAAAAGAGGGTGAAGGAATCACGCAAAAACGAGGCACCAAAAAGGGGTTCGGCCCTTTGTGGCGTCGGGGACAAGGGGCGGCGGCAAAGGGGGCGGCGTCCCTCTTTGTGGCTTGCTCTCTCTCTCCTTTGTTCTCTCCTACTCTTGTTATGTTCTCTCTAGAGCATAAAGTGTGTAGGGAAGGAAGGAGGAGGGTCCTTTATATAGTCCAACAACTCCTTGTTAACTACCTAAAGGACTTATTCTAGTCCTACTAGAATTCAATTTAGTCCCTTCCTTGCAAATTAGTCCCTACTAAGTTTGCAAGGGTTTGCAAAGTGATCCTTCTAATTAATTAATCCAATTAATTAATTCCACAATCTAGTACAACTCTATTTAGCGTGTGACCCCATAGGTTCTATCTAGTTGGTAGCAACTCTTTACTAATATGGAGCGGTTTCTAGCAAAACATCCATTCTAGCCAACTAATAGAATAGTCATCTAGACAACCTTGTACAAGTAATTGTCTCATCCCTTTGCCTCCATATCCGGATTGGACACGAGACATACAAGTCACACTCGTATATCCAATCCCTAGTTTCTCGATCCATGGAATAGCCTTATTCGTGCAAATAACATCAATATCCCATATATTGATTTATTTGAGTCTGGCCAGACATTCTATAAGCACTATCCTCGAGTGGCCTTGGATATTTGCTCCCGTTATGTGGGAGGGGCAAATCCTCTCTACGTCCACTACGATCTCTAAGCTTGCTTCTCATTGTATCCAGTACACGCCTTTATAACTACCCAGTTACGGTGTAGCGTTTAACGCTACCAAGATCACAATGATCCACAACTAGAATATCTAGTGACTTCAAGTCTAAGGATGACAATACCATTGTACCCGAGAAGCGCTTGTGACTCAACATAACGTGTATGTAGCCTTCTCGGTAATGGGTCAATCCAGTGCAACATTCCGTAATGCACACCTATGTGTTGGATCGTGATATCTCCATATCAATCCAACCCCATACTAGTCTATAGATGATTGTCCCATTTAATCATTATACTTGACTAGGGATATTTAAGATAAACAACGCAATTGTAAATCTAAGGACTTCATTATATTAAATATCCAATAAATAATAAATGAATTTCTAGCCAATTACAAATTCATACTAAACTAGATTGCCTCTAGGGCATCTATTCCAACAGTCTCCCACTTGCACTAGAGCCAATCTGGCGCATCTCGTATGCCCATACTCCTAGTGTGCCCTTCATGCTTCCACTGCGTGAGAGGCTTTGTAAGAGGGTCTGACAGATTATCATCTGTAGGAATCTTGCATATCCGAACGTCTCCTCTATCGATAATATCTCGAATCAGATGAAACTTCCTGAGCACATGCTTGGACTTCTGGTGCGATCTGGGTTCCTTTGATTGCGCGATCGCCCCAGTGTTGTCACAGAACAACTCCACTGGATCCGCAATGCTAGGGACCACACCAAGTTCAGAAACAAACTTTCTGATCCAAACAGCCTCCTTTGCTGCGCCATTTGCAGCAATGTACTCAGCCTCTGTTGTAGAATCAGCTACCGTCTCTTGCTTGGAACTCTTCCAGCTCACCGCTGCTCCATTCAGGCAAAACACATATCCCGACTGTGATCTAAAATCATCTCTATCGGTTTGGAAGCTTGCATCAGTGTAACCCCTTACACGCAACTCTTCCTCACCGCCAAACATCAAGAAAGCATCCTTAGTTCTTCTCAAGTACTTTAGGATATTCTTGACTGCAATCCAGTGACTCTCACCTGGATTGGATTGGTATCTGCTTGTCATACTCAAGGCATATGACACATCTGGTCTAGTACATAACATGGCGTACATGATGGATCCTATGGCCGAGGCATAGGGAATCCTACTCATGCGTTCCTTCTCAATCTCATTGGAAGGACAACCACTCTTCGAAAGAGTGATTCCATGTGACATGGGCAAGAATCCCTTCTTCGAATCTTGCATGTTGAACCGTTTCAACAACTTGTCAATATATGTACTTTGACTTAGGCCTAGCAACCTCTTAGATCTATCTCTATAGATCTTTATACCGAGTATATAGGCTGCTTCCCCTAAATCCTTCATTGAGAAACACTTTCCTAGCCAATCTTTCACAGATTGCAGCATGGGAATGTCGTTTCCAATGAGTAGTATGTCATCCACATACAAGACCAGAAAAGCTACAGAGCTCCCACTAACCTTCTTGTAGACACAAGACTCATCTTCGTTTCTGATGAAGCCAAACTCTTTGACCACTTCATCAAAACGTCGAGTCCAACTCCTAGAAGCTTGCTTCAATCCATAAATGGATCGTTGCAGCTTACAGACTTTGTTGGCTTGCTTTGGATCCTCAAAACCCTCCGGCTGTATCATATACACGTCCTCGAGGAGATTCCCATAAAGGAATGCTGTTTTTGACATCCATCTGCCAAATCTCATAGTCGTAGTATGCTGCAATCGCAAGTAGGATTCGGATGGATTTGGTCATAGCGACTGGTGAAAAGGTTTCATCATAGTCAATACCATGAATCTGTCTGAATCCTTTAGCCACCAATCGGCCCTTATAGGTAATCACATTACCATCCATGTCGATCTTCTTCTTGAAGACCCACTTGCACCCTATGGGTCGCGCCCCATCAGGTGGTTCCACCAAAGTCCATACTTTGTTGGTATACATGGATTCCATCTCGGATCTCATGGCTTCAAGCCACTTCTGCGAGTCTGGGCCATTCATGGCCTCCTCATAGGTAGTAGGCTCATCATCTATGAGCATCGTGTCACCGGAATCAGTTACGAGAAGTCCGTACCTCTCGGGTTCCTGGCGCACTCTACTAGATCTACGAAGCTCTTGTGTTACCTGAACAGGTGGATCCACAACTGCTTGTGTTTCCTGTTCATGTTCCATAATCGGTTCAGTGATTTGTGGTTCTTGAACTTCTTCAAGTTCTACATTCCTCCCACTTGCTTCTTTAGAGACAAACTCTCTTTCTAGAAACACGCCGGTCCGAGCAACAAACACTTTGTTCTCGGTTGGATTGTAGAAGTAGTATCCCTTAGTTTCCTTAGGGTACCCCACAAATTTACACTTATCCGATTTAGGCCCTAGCTTGTCTGATTGTAAACGTTTTACATAGACATCGCAGCCCCAAATCCTCATGAACGACAGTGTGGGACGCCTCCCACTCCACATCTCATATGGTGTCTTCATGACTGATTTAGATGGAACACGGTTAATGGTAAAAGCTGCACTTAATAGAGCGTGGCCCCAAAACGATAATGGAAGATCGGTTTGACACATCATAGACCGAACCATATCCAATAGGGTTCGATTCCTCCTCTCGGACACGCCATTCCATTGTGGCGTTCCGGGTGGAGTGAGTTGGGACACGATCCCACACTCTCTAAGATAGTCGTCAAACTCTTGGCTTAAGTATTCTCCTCCACGATCCGATCGTAGAGCCTTGATACTTTTGCCAAGTTGCTTCTCTACTTCATTCTTGAATTCTTTGAACACTTCAAAGGATTCGGATTTTGCCCTCATAAGGTACACAAATCCATATCTACTGTAATCATCAGTAAACGTAATGAAGTAGACATAACCACCCCTGGCAGGCGTGGCAAATGGCCCGCACACATCGGTATGTATGAGCGCCAATTGCTCACTAGTCCTCTCACCTTTCTTATTGAAAGGGGACTTTGTCATTTTTCCCAATAAACAAGCCTCACATGTCTCATATGATTCAAAATCAAATGAGTCTAGCAATCCATCCTTATGGAGTCTAGATACACGTTTCTCATTTATGTGGCCTAAACGACAATGCCATAAATAAGCAGGATTTAAATCATTTATTTTAATCCGCTTGGTATTAATGTTGTAGACAGGATTACTTAGATCAAGGACATAAAGTCCATTAAATAATTGCGCACTAAAATAGTGAATATTATTCAAATAAAAGGAACAACAATTGTTCTTTATTGAAATAATAAAACCTTCCTTGTCCAAACAAGAAATAGAAATAATGTTTCTGCTCATAGCAGGCACAAAATAGCAATTATTTAATTCTAAAACTAATCCTGAAGGCAGAGATAGCTCGCAAACGCCTATGGCCAACGCAGCAACCTTTGCTCCATTCCCAACGCGCAGATCTACCTCCCCTTTAGCCAATCTTTTACTTCTCTTTAGATCCTGCATATTTCGACAAATATGAGATCCACATCCAGTATCTAATACCCATGATGTAGAGACAGTCAAATTGACATCTACAACAAAAATACCTGGTGGTGGTGGAATCACTATTCCAAGCCTCTTGTCCTCCAGATACTTTGGGCAGTTCCTCCTCCAGTGTCCAGGTTGACTACAGTAGTGACATTCACCCTTAGTCACGACCTTGGCAATGGCACCAACAGGCTTAAGGGCTTGTTCCTTGGACTTAGCAACTGACTTGCCTTTGCCCTTGGAGGAAGATGCAAACTTTTTGCCCTTTCCTTTATGCACCATCATAATGGCCTTGCCCTTACCCTTGTTGATGCTCTGTTCAGCCGTCCTCAACATGTTGAGCAAATCTGGCAGTGGTTTAACGATCTCGTTCATGTTATAGTTCATAATGAACTGTCCATAACTCTCGGGCAACGATTGCAACACGAGATCGGTTGCCAACTCTTGGCCGACCGGGAACCCAAGCCGGGCGAGATTCTCCAAGTACCCGATCATTCGGAGTACGTGGGGTCCCACCGGGTTCCCTTCTGCTAGATGACATTTGAACAGTGCCTTTGAGACCTCATACCTCTCTACCCTCGCCTGCTCTTGGAAGAGCTGCTTTAGATGTTCGATCATATCGACAGCATTCATGTTCTCATGTTGCTTCTGAAGCTCAGAGGTCATGGTGCAAAGCATTAGGCAGGCCGCATCATTAGCGTCATCAACACGCTTTTGATACGCCTTTAAGGCAGCAGGTGTCTGATTCTCTGGACCTTCTGGAACTTGCTCCTCTATTGCGTACAGCTTCTTTTCTTGCTTGAGAACAATTCTCAAGTTTCTGTACCAATCGAGAAAGTTGGTTCCTGAGAGCTTGTCCTTCTCAAGGACAGATCGTAGGGAATGTTGTGAACTCGATGAGTTGTTTGCCATTTGGAATTCTACAAAAGGAAAATACGCAAGTTTTAGTATTTTGTGAATTTTTGACTATATTTAATAATGGCTAGTTTATTAAATATAGCTCCCACTATTTTTTCTACGGATTAATAACCCTCAAGATATTAATGCGGAAAATATCCTTATATTTTCTAGTGGGCCAAGATCCATCTTTTTCATCTCCTTATGAGCTTGCTTTGGCAAGTCACCCATAATTCGATTACTTCTTAGGTAGGAACAATTCCAATTGCATCCCATATGCAACTCTTGGTTCAACCGGGCAAATAACTCCTTATTTATCCATCCATATGGATAATCCCAATTGATTGCCTCTAGGTTTCTTAATCAAATTAATAGCCTAGTTGTGTTCAACCTCTTAACTAAACAATTGCACATTGTTACGTGCCATCGCATTCCATCATTATGAACCAAGTCGCCATGCTTTGGCACGCACGAACTTGATAAATAATGATGATAATGAGTGTTTAAATAACGAGAAGGCAAGAACACAATATTTTAAAATTTGAGGGATTTTTAAATTCAATTTTAATTATTTTTGTTGATCAATATCAACTAATCTATCTATTTGAGTTTGGGCACAACTCCAAATAATAGATCCGGGTTGTCTAATTATCTTATTATCCTAATTGCATGCATCATCCATACACCAACCACACAAATAATAAGACAATAAATAAACAACCACAAAACAGAAATTAAACGTGATGTGGATATGGCCTTTTCTAGACTAAGATAATTCCAAGCCAATGGAATTATCTATGAACCCTAAACAAACACATCTCCATGCGTCTTGATCTTTTGGTCCATCCTTCATAGTCATGTGGTGTGCTCCATGCTCCATGCTCCATCTTTTGTGGCTCCTTTGGCTTTGGGCTTCTTTTCTCCAATCTTGGCTAACAATCTACTTTATCTAGCACTATAAATCTCACAAGTTGAGAAAAAAAATGGCACGCATGCCATAAAACCCTAATTAATTATTACAATTAATTGATCGGCTCGCAGGCCGTAAAACCAAACCACAAAATTAAACATCCACATCAAACCACATCCTAAGGCCATATCCAATCACCATGCGATTTGCACATAAACAGTTAAAATCCAATTTTAACGCGCTTGGTCAATTTTAATTGATTTTAGGATTTCTAGGGTTAAAACGGTCCATGGGCCCAACAATCCAATTGCCCGGGCCCAAATAAGTGAACCATAAAGCCCTAGGGCCGGCCCGGCCCAAAACCCGCAAGCTAGGCCCGCGGGTTAGGGCCGCCCGGCCCCATAGGGCGCCAAGCTTGGGCGGCAAGCAAGGGGGGCGGCTCCCTAGGGGGCCGAACTTCCTTGTGGAGGTTGTTTCCAAAACAACCTCCTTGCTTGGAGCCCAAGTTTGGTTGTTTCCTTGTTGTGGGAGAACTCCTTCTTCCCCAAGGATGCCCAAACCCTAGATCTAAGATCCTAAAATTTCTCAAACTCACCAATTCATGCATCCAATGCAATAATTGGGTCTTGTTATGATTAATTCTTTGACAAATTGCATCCAATGCTTGATTTGTCTTGTTTTACGCGATAAACAACAAATTAAGGTGTAAAACAACAAGAATGTAACACATAAACTACGTTTATGCTCTATGACCTGTGGCTCTGATACCACTGTAGGGTTTTGATTCATGGATCGCGCAAACGGAAGCATAATCAAACAAACAACCATGCAAAACCCTCCTAGGATCACAAGTCTAGATGCATAACGATAGTGAAGGTAAGAAATCATAAACACACCTTTGGGTTCTCCTTGATGACTTCAAACGCGAATAGTGTCACGTTCTCTATAGTTGATCCACGCCTAGAGTTGTTCCTAGATCTCCAATCTCCTTGGTGCTAGCCCGGAATGAAAAGAGGGTGAAGGAATCACGCAAAACGAGGCACCAAAAAGGGGTTCGGCCCTTTGTGGCGTCGGGGACAAGGGGCGGCGGCAAAGGGGGCGGCGTCCCTCTTTGTGGCTTGCTCTCTCTCTCCTTTGTTCTCTCCTACTCTTGTTATGTTCTCTCTAGAGCATAAAGTGTGTAGGGAAGGAAGGAGGAGGGTCCTTTATATAGTCCAACAACTCCTTGTTAACTACCTAAAGGACTTATTCTAGTCCTACTAGAATTCAATTTAGTCCCTTCCTTGCAAATTAGTCCCTACTAAGTTTGCAAGGGTTTGCAAAGTGATCCTTCTAATTAATTAATCCAATTAATTAATTCCACAATCTAGTACAACTCTATTTAGCGTGTGACCCCATAGGTTCTATCTAGTTGGTAGCAACTCTTTACTAATATGGAGCGGTTTCTAGCAAAACATCCATTCTAGCCAACTAATAGAATAGTCATCTAGACAACCTTGTACAAGTAATTGTCTCATCCCTTTGCCTCCATATCCGGATTGGACACGAGACATACAAGTCACACTCGTATATCCAATCCCTAGTTTCTCGATCCATGGAATAGCCTTATTCGTGCAAATAACATCAATATCCCATATATTGATTTATTTGAGTCTGGCCAGACATTCTATAAGCACTATCCTCGAGTGGCCTTGGATATTTGCTCCCGTTATGTGGGAGGGGCAAATCCTCTCTACGTCCACTACGATCTCTAAGCTTGCTTCTCATTGTATCCAGTACACGCCTTTATAACTACCCAGTTACGGTGTAGCGTTTAACGCTACCAAGATCACAATGATCCACAACTAGAATATCTAGTGACTTCAAGTCTAAGGATGACAATACCATTGTACCCGAGAAGCGCTTGTGACTCAACATAACGTGTATGTAGCCTTCTCGGTAATGGGTCAATCCAGTGCAACATTCCGTAATGCACACCTATGTGTTGGATCGTGATATCTCCATATCAATCCAACCCCATACTAGTCTATAGATGATTGTCCCATTTAATCATTATACTTGACTAGGGATATTTAAGATAAACAACGCAATTGTAAATCTAAGGACTTCATTATATTAAATATCCAATAAATAATAAATGAATTTCTAGCCAATTACAAATTCATACTAAACTAGATTGCCTCTAGGGCATCTATTCCAACAGGCTAAAGGATTCAGACAGATTCATGGTATAGACTATGATGAAACATTTTCACCAGTAGCTATGACCAAATCCATCCGAATCCTACTTGCGCTTGTAGCATACCACGACTATGAGATTTGGCAGATGGATGTCAAAACAGCATTCCTTTATGGGAATCTCCTCGAGGACGTGTATATGATACATCCGGAGGGTTTTGAGGATCCAAAGCAAGCCAACAAAGTCTGTAAGCTGCAATGATCCATTTATGGATTGAAGCAAGCTTCTAGGAGTTGGAATCGACGTTTTGATGAAGTAGTCAAAGAGTTTGGCTTCTTCAGAAACGAAGATGAGTCTTGTGTCTACAAGAAGGTTAGTGGGAGCTCTGTAGCTTTTCTGGTCTTGTATGTAGGTGACATACTACTCATTGGAAACGACGTTCCCATGCTGCAATCTGTTAAAGATTGGCTAGGGAAGTGTTTCTCAATGAAAGACTTAGGGGAAGCAGTCTATATACTAGGTATAAAGATCTATATAGATAGGTCTAAGAGGTTGCTAGGCCTAAGTCAAAGTACATATATTGACAAGGTGTTGAAACGGTTCAACATGCAAGATTCCAAGAAGGGATTCTTGCCCATGTCAAATGGAATCACTCTTTCGAAGAGTGGTTGTCCTCCCAATGAGATTGAGAAGGAACGCATGAGTAGAATACCCTATGCCTCGGCCATAGGATCTATCATGTACGCCATGTTATGTACTAGACCAGATATGTCATATGCCTTGAGTATGACAAGAAGATACCAATCCAATCCGGGTGAGAGTCACTGGATTGCAGTCAAGAACATCCTAAAGTACTTGAGAAGAACTAAGGATGCTTTCTTGATATTTGGCGGTGAGGAAGAGTTGCGTGTAAGGGGTTACACTGATGCAAGCTTCCAAACCGACAGAGATGACTTTAGATCACAGTCGGGGTATGTGTTTTGCCTGAATGGAGTAGCGGTGAGATGGAAGAGTTCCAAGCAAGAGACGGTAGCTGATTCTACAACGGAAGCTGAGTACATTGCTGCAAATGGCGCAGCAAAGGAAGCTATTTGGATCAGAAAGTTTATTTCTGAACTTGGTGTGGTCCCTAGCATTGCGGATCCAGTTGAGTTGTATTGTGACAACACTGGGGCGATCGCGCAATCAAAGGAATCCAGGTCGCACCAGAAGTCCAAGCACGTTCTCAGGAAGTTTCATCTGATTCGAGACGTTATCGATAGAGGAGACGTTCGGATATGCAAGATTCCTACAGATGAGAATCTGTCAGACCCACTTACAAAGCCGCTCACGCAGTGGAAGCATGAAGGGTACACTAGGAGTATGGGCATACGAGATGCACCAGATTGGCTCTAGTGCAAGTGGGAGACTGTTGGAATAGATGCCCTAGAGGCAATCTAGTTTAGTATGAATTTATTTGTGGCTAGAAATTCATTTATTACTTATTGGATATTTAATATAATGAAGTCCTTAGATTTACAATTGTGTTGTTTATCTTAAATATCCCTAGTCCAGTATAATGATTAATGGGACAATCATCTATAGACTAGTATGGGGTTGGATTGATATGGAGATATCACGATCCAACACATAGGTGTGCATTAAGGGTAATGTTGCACTGGATTGACCCATCTCCGAGAAGGCTACATACATGTTATGTTGAGTCACAAGCGCTTCTCGCGGTGCAATGGTATTGTCATCCTTAGACTTGAAGTCACTAGATATTCTAGTTGTGGATTATTGTGATTTTGGTAGCGTTAAACGCTACACCGTAATTGGGTAGTTATAAAGGCGTGTACTGGATACAATAAGAAGCAAGCTTAGAGATCATAGTGGACGTAGATATAATTTGTCCCTCCCACATAACGGGGGCAAATATCCTAGGCCACTCGAGGGATAGTGCTTATAGAATGTCTGGCCAGACTCAAATTAATCAATATGGGATATTGATGTTATTTGCACGAATAAGGCTATTCCCACGGATCGAGAAACTATGGATCGGATATACGAGTGTGACTTGTTTGTCTCGTGTTCAATCCGGATATAGAGACAAAGGGATGAGAAAATTACTTGTACAAAGGTTGTCAAGATGACTATTCTATTAGTTGGCTAGAATGGATGTTTTGCTAGAAACCGCTCCATATTAGCAAATAGTTGCTACCAACTAGATAGAACCTATGGGGTCACACGCAATATAGAGTTGAAATAGATTTGGGAATTAATTAATTGGATTAATTAATTAGAATGATCACTTTGCAAAACCTTGCAAACTTAGTAGGGACTAATTTTCAAGGAAGGGACTAAATTGAATTCTAGTAGGACTAGAATAAGTCCTTTAGGTAGTTGACAAGGAGTTGTTGGACTAAATAAAGGACCTTCCTTCCTTCCTTCCCACAACTTATGCTCATAATTGAACATAACAAGAGTGGGAGAGAACAAAAGGGAGAGAGAGCAACAAGCTAGAGGAGCCGAACGCCTTCCTAGCCTGCCGCCCGTCCCCGTCGGCCACAAGGAGGCCGAGAGCCCCCTTTTTGGTCTCGTTTTGCGTGATATTTCTTCCTCTTCCTCTTCCGGGCTAGCACCAAGGACTTGGGAGATCTAGGATCAACTCTAGGCGTGGATCAACCATAGAGACCGTGACATAATTCTCGTTTGAAGTCATCAAAGGAGAACCCTAAGGTGTATTATTGATTTCCTCATTTACCATCGTTATGTCTCTTGAGTTGTGATCCTTAGAGGGTTTTGCGTGGTTATTTTTTATTTCCGTTGCGCATCCATGAATCAAAACCCTACAACGAACCCAATCGACAAACACGAGCTCAATCGACCGAAACCGAGGAAGAGACTACGAATGGAGAAATCGATGGACTTCTGGGTTGTACCCAGATGCAGAACGAAATGCGATTAACACCAGAAATCGATTCACAAGATGAAGTCTACTTCTTCCCCTTTTTCTTAGCTGTAATTTGGGTTTAGCAATATTGGTTTCGATTTGGATTTTTTATTAATTTTTTGATTTGGGTTTTGTTGTCCATTGGTATGGGGTTGTTTGTGGTTGGTTTGGCGATATGGGTTTGAAGATGCCAAGGAGAGGCGGCATCAGCTTTGGGTTCTCGGTGGTGCTGTAGGTGGAGATCGAGAGCTTGATGTAGTGGAGTTTGGGTTTGAGTTGGTAATGGAGTTTTTTGGGTTTACAGTGGTGGTTGTGGTGATGCTTGAATGGGTGGGTTAGTTGTTAGCTGCAGGTTTTTTTGGTAATCGTGAGCTGCATGTTCATCACAAGAGGAAGTTTAATTTTGGGATGGAATATGAGAGGGAATTGGAGCTGGGAACAGTTTAATTTTGTGATGGAATCTGGGAGGAATTGGAGCTGGGAACAACATATTAATTTTGATTTGTGGGTGTGTGATGAGTAAAGCAAAGGAACACTATAATGAGTGATTTGGTAGACTTTGTAGTTGAAATTTTTGGTGTTCATAACTATTTAGGATTCAAGAAAATTAAACAATTGAAAAAGTCCAAAGAAATACACAAGGGTAAAATTTCAATCCAGTATTCTGATTTATTGAGAAATTCTTTGTGTTCTTGATTTTTTTGACTTGATGTTTATGGTGTTCTTGATGATAAATATGGGCAAAAAAGTCCAAAAAAATACACGAGGGTAATATGGTCAAAAAAAATTAATCACCCACTTTTCTAACGGAATATGACAGAAGGGTGCTAATTGTCCGCGGAATTTTCCGTTAAATGGGTGCAGAGTGTCTTTTTCCAAAAGTAAGGATAGCTGAGAGGATTTAGTCCAAAAGCCAGGGGTGATTAGTGTCTTTTACCCAAAATAAAATTATTTACATATTTTGATAAAAGGTTTCATATTAGCCCTCACTGCTACAAATTTTTGGATCCGCCCTGAGAATAATATCTGATTAAGATATAATTCTGTCAGCCTTAAATGTTTATAATGGTAATTATGATTTTCTTTTTGAGAAATTGTAATTGTACTTTCGAGCATAGTTAGTAAAATACGGACCGGAAATAAAACGTGGTACGGTATGTACGTGTATTATACGATTTTATGTTAAAAATACGTTAGTAAAAATTCGGAATAAAAGTACGTGATTTGATTAATTCGAGTTTTCTATACGTACGCGTATAATGCATAAACTAGTTATTCATTCGGAATTAAAAATACGGGTGAATTTCTTAATATTTTAGCATCCATAATGACTTATTTGGGTCCCACATTTCCATATTTTCATATTTTTATCAAATATTTAAACATAATTTTTAAAGATGTACTCATTTATTTATCATTTCAGATAATTACTCTATTTACTCATATCTAATTACTTATGTAAAATAATATCAAACTATTTAGTTGCAAACTTCTGTAAAGAAAACTTACTACGCATTTCCTAATCTTAAGAATGATTATTTTAAAAATTAATAATATATCACATAAGACTGATGATGCATGTACATACATACATACATACATACATACATACATATATATATATATATATATATATATATATATATATATATATCTAGCTACTTAAACTTAATATTTTCAAATTTTTATAATAATACTTGTAAATATTTATAACAATAAATATTTAAAATAGAGAAATAGTAAGAAAATATTTAATAATAAGTAATTATTATAAGTTATAACATTTTGGATGATGATTTGTTCACTGCAATATTGTATGCAAGAAGTTTTATTCGGAAGTATTATACGTTAAAACGTTAAATACGAGTATTAAACTTTTTTGCTCAAAAATTCGAGTATTTTTCATTAGGTCTAGCAATAATACGAAATACGGAAGTATTTTTCATTTATACGTACGTACGGGTATTAAACGGAAAAATTCGGAGTATTTACTAACTAGGCTTTCGAGAAGACATTTCGTCTCTACACTGTGTTTGACAAGCTTAATAAATCTAAAATATCAAATTGTTACTGTACTACTTAAAACCCTACTTTTAATTTACACGAAATCACCAGTTCTTGCTAGAAAGTGCACGAGAACATTCGAATTCCCTAGAACTTGAAGTCTTTGACATGATGCATGCAGTGACACTCTGAAGCCCCTAGAAATTGAACATTCCACCACATAAATCAGCTATAAATATGACCCATCTCCTCTGTTTGGGACATTTCATCGAACACCGTCCGAGCTCAACACATACCAACAATTCTCCATCATCATCATCATCATCTTCAATGGCATGCGAAGAAGAAGTTGTTTTATTGGACTTCTGGCCCAGCCCTTTTGGGATGAGGGTGAGAATAGCCTTGGCTGAGAAAGGGGTGCAGTATGAGTCCAGAGAAGAGGATTTATCCAACAAGAGCCCACTTCTTCTAAAGATGAACCTTGTTCACAAGCAAATCCCAGTCCTCATTCACAATGGCAAGCCTGTTTGTGAGTCCTCAATCATTGTTGAGTACATTGATGATGTCTGGAAGGGTAATTCTCCATTGTTGCTGCCTTCTGATCCTTACATAAGAGCCCAAGCCAGGTTCTGGGTTGATTATGTTGACAAGAAGGTACTTCATCCCCTCTCTCATACTACCTCTGTTTCTTCTCTTTCAACTTACTTCACTTTGATCCCCTGATTTGGCTAGCAAATGTTAAGACAAGTAGTATAGAAATGCCTATTTCTATACATTGTGGGTTTTATTGTAATGTTCTATTAGTGCAGGGGCTAGGTTGCAATTTACAGTAATAGTTTCTGTTATTGCAACTATTAAATGTGTAAGACGGATCTGTGAATGTTATTCAATCATAATCAAATTTTTCCAATTCGTCTTCAACCCTAGTTTTCTCTCACTTTCTCTCATGGTATCAGAGCTCCGATCTGATTTCTTTTCATGGCGGCTTCGTCTTCTCCGGTTGTGATTCCATCTCATCTTCAGTTCTTCATCACAAACTTTCGTCATCTAGTTCCAATTAAACTCGATTCTCAGAACTACGGTGTGTGGAAGCTTCAGTGCGAAAGTGCGTTGGCTGCGAGCTCTCTTCTTTATCGTCTTCAGGTTTTCTCGCCGCCGGTAACTCAATTGATCTCCGACGAAGGTACTCTGTCTCCTAATCCTCTGTATCAAGCTTGGCTTACTGAAGATTCATATATTCGGAGTTGTATTTTGGCCACTTTGAGTGCTTCGGTTTTGGTTCAAGTGAAACATCTCTCAACTGCGTATGATCTGTGGAAGTTTCTTGAAGAGAAATTCACTCGTCTTAAGTCTACGGATATCTATAATTTACGGTGTAAGCTTCATAATCTGAAGAAGACAAGTACTCAGTCTGTGAAGGAATTTCTCACTGAGATCCGAACAACGAATGTTTTTGAATCTCAAGCAAAGCAAATCACTTCCTAGTCATACTCGACGTATCCTTCGTCAACGAATTTGTCGCCTACAAATTTAATAATATCCTAATCAACACATTGCACACGAAGTCCTATAGGTAAAAGAAATAAATCCCTTACTAACTCTCCCCAACCTTGCTAACGTGAACAACCTCTTTTATAATAAAATACGCTTTACAAATCTAACGTTTATTATTTGCAAAACCACACTAAGCTATAATTATACATATAACTTATAAGATTAGATAAACTATTATTTTTAATTATTTAGGGTAGAGAAGTATTTTATCCCAAAAACACTTTTGATTCAAATAGTAGTTTCTCCCAACCAAACAAGCCTTAGTAAAGAATATAAGTTATAAACTAACTTTATTTAAAACAAATAACAAATTTATTTGAAGAAAATAACATATTATAATTTGTTACAAATTTATAAAAGAATAATTAATAAAAAAATATACTTTTATCATCCTTATTCTAGACTTTTGTTTTGGGGTGAAGATGAGTACAAAAATATTATTTTAAACTTGAATAAAAAGAATTGTCTTTGGTAAGATTTGAACCTAGAAGAACCTCACTTCCACCTACCCACCAAGCCTTAAGTGTTAGCATTTAACCACTGGGCCAACAACCCATTTGTACTCTCTTCCTTCCCAACTATTAATATTAACTAACAGTAAAGAGAAAACAAAACAAATAAAATAAATAAAAGGAAAGGAAAACCCAATCGGGTTGTTACCCGAGAGAGGGAGAACGGGACAGAGATGGTGTCGAGGACGACGCCAGAGACGCCGGTGGTGGCTGACGACGGGGACAGCGGCAGCCGGCGACGGAGACGGCGGTGGAGACGGCCGGGCAGCGGCAGCCGGGCAGCGGCGGATGGGAGAGAGAGAGAGAGAAGAGGGAGAGAGAAATTGAGATTGAGAGATGAGGGATTGGTGAGAGAGATTGAGTTTGGTAGCTTGAATGGGTGTGA
This sequence comes from Linanthus parryae, assembly GCA_023055425.1. Classification (NCBI taxonomy): domain Eukaryota; kingdom Viridiplantae; phylum Streptophyta; class Magnoliopsida; order Ericales; family Polemoniaceae; genus Linanthus; species Linanthus parryae. The sequence continues at coordinate 46,302,792 of JALGPY010000009.1, forward strand.
GAAATTTCTGAGATTGATGTGTTTATATAGGTAGAGAGGTGAAGAATTCAACCTCCATGAGAAAACCCACTTTCAAGTTTTCCAATTCCGAATCGGACTATGTTTCGGGCAAAATTACTTTTCTTGATGAGAAATATTGGGTCTCTATTGAATTAGGAGTGCATAAGGACGAAAATTAACAAATTTGATAAAGATTTGGAGTGGTGGTAGTAGAATTGGGGTTGGAGATGGAGTTCTTCCTCCATGGGAGAGTTTGAGGAAGAAGATGACTAAACTTTAGTGTAAAGGCAATTTAACCCCCACTGGTTTAGTAATAGCACAACTACTACCCCCCAAGTTCAACTAAAGACACACTTTAATTTGGGAAAACTACATAAAACCCCCCAACGAATTTTAACATTAAAATTAACTTTCTAAATAATAATAACTAATACCCAAACTTATACTAATGTCATATTAACATCCAATATTATCATAAAATATAATAGTAGCATATTAACACCCAATACTTATAATATTATTATATTACCACTCAATAATTATAGTAATATCATAAATACCCATATTCACAAAACGGGGTATTTCATCCTTCCCCCATTAAAGAGAGCTTCGTCCTCGAAGCTTAAACCAGCCTCTCAACACCCACTAAGGTATGGGTCTCCACTTTAGAATATAATAACTAATTGCAAACTTAAGGCTATGCACGATGAACATAATTCTATAAGGGTGTACTAGGATGATGTGCTTCAAAACCAATTCTTCAAAACCGAATGATTACATCCTTCCCCTAATTATAGTAATATCATAAATACCCATATTCACAAAACGGGGTATTTCATCCTTCCCCCCTTAAAGAGAGCTTCGTCCTCGAAGCTTAAACCAACCTCTCAACACCCACTAAGGTATGGGTCTCCACTTTAGAATATAATAACTAAGTGCAAACTTAAGGCTATGCACGATGAAATTATTCCAATCTAGAAATTCAGGGCAACTAAAATAAATTCTAAATAAAATAAATGCTAACCATGCTAGTTCTATGATGAGTCGCGTTTCCCCCTCAATCCAAGCTTCCCCCTAAACCTGTGGTGCAGAAACAAAAAGAAACACCACTGTTTCCAAAGTCAGCGGAAAATACTGAGTAAGCAACACCCAAGCATGTAAATAGATTATGAAGCAGTTTAAAAATGACACATGTGTTTGAAGAGTAAAGAACTCGAGTAAGAGTATAAGTATGAAATAAGAATCCACAAATCTTTTCCTATACCACTTCACTTGTGGGGAAACATTCCCAAACTCTTTTCACTTTAGTATCTCCATTAGGGAAACATTCCCAAACTTCCTCATTTGTCCAATCGGGACTACCAATTCTCAATCATAAAGGTCCATCATTCAGAAAACATATATTACCATGTTGACACGGGGAAGATTTACTAATAACTGGCTACCAGACCATAAGTGTCGACACCCCCCTAATACTTCTTGCGGCAGAGAGGTAAGTACTGGAGCGAACTCGGGGCGGTTGCGACCGAGCAAAATAAAAGAAAAGGGGTCAAGAGACGTAGTCCACATCGACCAAAGCTCAAAATATTGATCCCCGGTACAACTATTCCACTTTACGTCTTATTAATCATGTGATAGTTGTGATAGAATCACCTTTGTAAAATCAGTAAACTTTCTCAAATAAACAGTTCAAGTAGATATTCAAATTTTGAGACAATAAATCACAAAAGCAGTTTAGACACGAAAGAAGATATGGGCGCTAGGCCTGGCATGTTTACTTACCTTGAATCTCAAGCAAAGCAAATCACTTCCTAGTCATACTCGACGTATCCTTCGTCAACGAATTTGTCGCCTAAAAATTTAATAATATCCTAATCAACACATTGCACACGAAGTCCTATAGGTAAAAGAAATAAATCCCTTACTAACTCTCCCCAACCTTGCTAACGTGAACAACCTCTTTTATAATAAAATACGCTTTACAAATCTAACGTTTATTATTTGCAAAACCACACTAAGCTATAATTATACATATAACTTATAAGATTAGATAAACTATTATTTTTAATTATTTAGGGTAGAGAAGTATTTTATCCCAAAAACACTTTTGATTCAAATAGTAGTTTCTCCCAACCAAACAAGCCTTAGTAAAGAATATAAGTTATAAACTAACTTTATTTAAAAGAAATAACAAATTTATTTGAAGAAAATAACTTATTATAATTTGTTACAAATTTATAAAAGAATAATTAATAAAAAATATACTTTTATCATCCTTATTCTAGACTTTTGTTTTGGGGTGAAGATGAGTACAAAAATATTATTTTAAACTTGAATAAAAAGAATTGTCTTTGGTAAGATTTGAACCTAGAAGAACCTCACTTCCACCTACCCACCAAGCCTTAAGTGTTAGCATTTAACCACTGGGCCAACAACCCATTTGTACTCTCTTCCTTCCCAACTATTAATATTAACTAACAGTAAAGAGGAAACAAAACAAATAAAATAAATAAAAGGAAAGGAAAACTCAATCGGGTTGTTACCCGAGAGAGGGAGAACGGGACAGAGATGGTGTCGAGGACGACGCCAGAGACGCCGGCGGTGGCTGACGACGGGGACAGCGGCAGCCGGCGACGGAGACGGCGGTGGTGACGGCCGGGCAGCGGCGGATGGGAGAGAGAGAGAGAGAAATTGAGATTGAGAGATGAGGGATTGGTGAGAGAGATTGAGTTTGGTAGCTTGAATGGGTGTGAGAAATTTCTGAGATTGATGGGTTTATATAGGTAGAGAGGTGAAGAATTCAACCTCCATGAGGAAACCCACTTTCAAGTTTTCCAATTCCGAATCGGACTATGTTTCGGGCAAAATTACTTTTCTTGATGAGAAATATTGGGTCTCTATTGAATTAGGAGTGCATAAGGACGAAAATTAACAAGTTTGATAAAGATTTGGAGTGGTGGTAGTAGAATTGGGGTTGGAGATGGAGTTCTTCCTCCATGGGAGAGTTTGAGGAAGAAGATGACTAAACTTTAGGGTAAAGGCAATTTAACCCCCACTGGTTTAGTAATAGCACAACTACTACCCCCAAGTTCAACTAAAGACACACTTTAATTTGGGAAAACTACATAAAACCCCCCAACGGATTATAACATTAAAATTAACTTTCTAAATAATAATAACTAATACCCAAACTTATGCTAATGTCATATTAACATCCAATATTATCATAAAATATAATAGTATCATATTAACACCCTATACTTATAATATTATTATATTACCACTCAATAATTATAGTAATATCATAAATACCCATATTCACAAAACGGAGTATTTCATCCTTCCCCCCTTAAAGAGAGCTTCGTCCTCGTAGCTTAAACCAACCTCTCAACACCCACTAAGGTATGGGTCTCCACTTTAGAATATAATAACTAATTGCAAACTTAAGGCTATGCACGATGAACAAAATTCTATAAGGGTGTACTAGGATGATGTGCTTCAAAACCAATTCTTCAAAACCGAATGATTACATCCTTCCCCTAATTATAGTAATATCATAAATACCCATATTCACAAAACGGGGTATTTCATCCTTCCCCCCTTAAAGAGAGCTTCGTCCTCGAAGCTTAAACCAACCTCTCAACACCCACTAAGGTATGGGTCTCCACTTTAGAATATAATAACTAAGTGCAAACTTAAGGTTATGCACGATGAAATTATTCCAATCTAGAAATTCAGGGAAACTAAAATAAATTCTAAATAAAATAAATGCTAACCATGCTAGTTCTATGATGAGTCGCGTTTCCCCCTCAATCCAAGCTTCCCCCTAAACCTGTGGTGCAGAAACAAAAAGAAACACCACTGTTTCCAAAGTCAGCGGAAAATACTGAGTAAGCAACACCCAAGCATGTAAATAGATTATGAAGCAGTTTAAAAATGACACATGTGTTTTAAGAGTAAAGAACTCGAGTAAGAGTATAAGTATGAAATAAGAATCCACAAATCTTTTCCTTTACCACTTCACTTTTGGAAAAAACATTCCCAAACTCTTTTCACTTTAGTATCTCCATTAGGGAAACATTCCCAAACTTCCTCATTTGTCCAATCGGGACTTCCAATTCTCAATCATAAAGGTCCATCATTCAGAAAACATATATTACCATGTTGACACGGGGAAGATTTACTAATAACTGGCTACCAGACCATAAGTGTCGACACCCCCCTAAGACTTCTTGCGGTAGAGAGGTATGTACTGGAGCGAACTCGGGGCGGTTGCGACCGAGCAAAATAAAAGAAAAGGGGTCGAGAGACGTAGTCCACATCGACCAAAGCTCAAAATATTGATCCCCGGTACAACTATTCCACTTTACGTCTTATTAATCATGTGATAGTTGTGATAGAATCACCTTTGCAAAATCAGTAAACTTTCTCAAATAAACAGTTCAAGTAGATATTCAAATTTTGAGACAATAAATCACAAAAGCAGTTTAGACACGAAAGAAATAACAAATTTATTTGAAGAAATAACAAACTAATAAAATAATAAGTAAGAAAAAATATACTTTTATCATCCTTATTCTAGACTTTTGTTTTGGGGTGAAGATGAGTACAAAAATATTCTTTTAAACTTGAATAAAAAGAATTGTCTTTGGTAAGATTTGAACATAGAACCTCAATTCCACCTACCCACTAAGCCTTAAGTGTTAGCATTTAACCACTGGGCCAACAACCCATTTGTACTCTCTTCCTTCCCAACTATTAATATTAACTAACAGTAAAGAGAAAACAAAACAAAAAAAATAAATAAAAGGAAAGGAAAACCCAATCGGGTTGTTACCCGAGAGAGAGAGAGAACGGGACAGAGATGGTGGCGAGGACGACGCCGGAGACGCCGGCCGTGGTTGACGACGAGGACGGCGGCGGCCGGCGACGGAGACGGCGGTGGTGACGGCCGGGCGGCGACAGCCGGGCAGCGGCGGACGGGAGATAGAGATAGATAGAGAGAGAGAGAGAGAGAGAAATTGAGATTGAGAGATGAGGAATTGGTGAGAGAGATTGAGTTTGGTAGCTTGAATGGGTGTGAGAAATTTCTGAGATTGATGGGTTTATATAGGTAGAGAGGTGAAGAATTCAACCTCCATGAGGAAACCCACTTTCAAGTTTTCCAATTCCGAATCGAACTATGTTTCGGGCAAAATTACTTTTCTTGATGATCAATATTGGGTCTCAATTGAATTAGGTTCTTATTTTGATGTATCTGATATCTCAAGGGTTTGAGATAGACTTGTCAACAGTTGTTATGGAGCATATGATTTATTGTGCAACCAGGACTAGAAACCATCATCTTCCATATTCCAACCTGTTACCTCTTTTCTTTGAATACTTTGATGTACCTGTGAAAGGAGAAGAAAAGATTACTGGAGGTTTTGGGTTGATTGATGAGACTGCACTTCAGAGGATTGGGGTAGTTCAGACTGGGAAAGGAGATTGGAAGTTCTATTCAGATTTGTCAAAGGAGGAACTTGCAGAGAAGGAGTATGTGAAGCCAAAGGGGACTACTTCAGGGAAAGGACAAGCCAATGAGGATTACTCTTTGTTGGTTGAGAAGTTTGAAGATCAGCGAGTTGAGATTGAAAATCTCAGACAAAGGTTATTTGACCTGTCAGCTGAATTCAACCAGTTCAAGGGCTTGATGAGTGTTATGAATCGAAAGTTGGATGTTGTCATCAAGGTTTTGAACTTGGAAAAGATACCTTCTGCTACTAGTCATGACCCCAGTGTGGATTCAGATGAAAGGCTGGGAGATTTTCTGAAGAAGAAAAAGAAGCCAATTCTAGTGGTGCTTACTTCAAAGGATTTGTAAGAACAAACTGATGAAGAAGATACTGGTGAAGACATAGGTGTTGATGCAGCTACAGAGGGGGATTTAGTACAGGTTAAGAAGAAAGTGGATGAAATAATTCAAGAAGTTGTTGGAGAAGTGGAAGCTGAACAAGAAGGTAATCAGTCTGCTGAAGATGCTGCAAGTGAAGAAGAAGTTGGAGAAGGCTCAGAGAAAGGCCAGACATCAAAGAAGAAGTGAAGATCAAAGAATGCCAAAGTCTTGACCTTCTTTTTCTTTCTCTTTTTCTTTTCTGTTCTCAAGGCCTTGACTTTTTAGCAATAATTTTGTTTAAAGTTTTTTTTAATGACTCTGAGTAATGATCCAACATTTCTTCATCCTTATTTGATGAAAGTCAAAAAGGGGGAGAAATTATGTGTTTTTGTGTTTGCAGTACTTGAATAATAATGCTTAGTAGTTGTTTTGGTTAATCTGTTGTGTAATTATGTTACTGTGTGGTTATATGAAAATTGTTGCTAAATATTTGTGGTATACTGGTTATCTATCTGGTATTATTGTCTATTGTATATGCATTTTGTGGTTATCTAATTTTTCGTACTGAGTGGCAGGTGATAACTCTCTTTTAGGAGTTATTTTTATACTTCCATATTATTTGTAATAGGCTTATTTCACATGATTTATTTTTTATATTTGCACAATATGTGAATTTGACTATTTCTAAGCCTAAGAGTGAAAAGTCGTGTTTCTAGATTATTTGTGCGTGTTTTCTCTCATATTTGCTATGATAATTGTACGGGTTGTTTAGTGTTGTGTATCTCAGGTAAAATAGGTGCAATGGAGCTTATGAGATGCTTGGATATGCTTGGAATGGAGCTAGATGAAGAGGAGAAAAGGAGACGCACAAACGAAGCAAAGTTGGAAAAGTCACACAGGACCATCCTGCACTCTTTTCGATTCCCAGGAAAATCTACAAAAAATTTTGGAGCAAGGCCTGCGGCATTGGAAATTAGACATCCGTAGCTTTCCAACGATATATGGTAGGCCCGAAGACGAGACCGTATGAGGGAGATACAGCCCGCGCAAGATCATCAAATAATTCTGTCCGGGAATTACAAAGTAGAGGGGCTGAAGTGCAATTTCGGCTAGTTTTTATTAAAAAGCGTGCCCAGCTGGTAAAAAACGTATGGGACGACCTAAGAAGGGGAGATTCACGCATCTTTGAAGTCTTGGGAGCTAGGGAAGAAGGGAGACAAAGCTTGGAGCTTGGAAGATCATCAACATTGAAGATTATAGCGTTTGATCATCTTTTCTTCATCTTTTCTTCATCAACTCTATGATTTTGATCATGTTGAAAAATATTATGTCTAGCTAAACACTTTAAGCTAGGTGATTGATGGAAAATTAGGGTTTGTTGAATGATTTTCCGGATTTTGGACTTGATGCATGCTTTTGCTTAAATTCTATGAATGTTCTTGTTAGCTTATCTATTCTTGTACTTATTTATTAATGTTCTTGGCTTGATCACCCGTAGAATGTTACTTGTTGATAGGGTTGCACGAAAGTGAGCTCATTGAGACGTGTTAAAGAATAGTTTAGGTGATCTTGTAGTTTCTTGAGACCGAGAGGAGATAGAAACTTGATTAATCGTGTGAGGGTAGTTCCGGTTGATTTTGTTAGAAATTAGTGAATTCGGTGGACCGACAGGACCCGGTGAGCGAGCCTAACAAATCAAATAGAGTGTAATTGTAGACGGAGGTGGACCGAGAGGACCCGAAAGCTATTGTTTACACAAATTCACGTGAGATCGAGAGAAGATCGTGATGAGTATTACCCGATATAACTAGAACGTGCGTAGAGTGTTTCAAGCACAACCCGGAAATCGTTAACAACCCTAGGGACCATTGATTGCCTAGTCCTTTTCCATAATCGTATTCCGTGATAATTATTCTTTTCAGCAGAAAAGCATACAAAAATAGTTAACTTAGTTGTTATTTAGTTTAAGTCGCTTGTTTGTGGGCGACAACGTTATAAAATCAAACACTTTTTACCGGTTACTTAGGTATCATAAATTTAATTCTTAATTAGCTAATAATCGTCTATTTCCCTTGGGTTCGATACTCGGAGTCGTAAAGTACTCCACTTACTACTTGACCGTGCACTTGCGTATACACGTAAGAAATCGTGTCAAGTTTGTGGCGCCGTTGCCGGGGAATTAAACGGTTTATTAGTTTAGTTAAAAATTAATTTAGGATACTTCTTTTATTCTCTTTTTGTTACTATCTGTTTACCTCACGGGTGTGCTAGTGTTGTTTTCTCAGGTAGCAATACTACTCGAAGTGGTATTGCACTTACAGATCCTCCATATCCGAGTCATGCCAGAGCGGAAGCCTCAAAGGTGAAGGAACATGAAGTCTTCGATTCTGAGAAGACACCTGTCATGATCCCCCAATCAAAGGGCATGATTCACCAGGATGCAGAGAAATCTACCGAGGTACCACTTCCATCTTCTCCTTCTTCTTCAGAACTACCATTTCCATTTAGTACTAGGAAGAATAAGGATGATTCTGAGGAATACAAGCGCTTTTTGAATGTCTTCTCTAAACTGCATATCAATATCCCATTGATTGAGGCACTTCAAAAGATGCCTAAGTATGCTCGATTTATTAAAGATGCAGTTCTTGGAAAGAAAGGGGTGGATGAAATTCAGAGAGTAAACTTAAATGAACAGGTTAGATCATGTGTTTTGCATGGGTTACCTAAGAAAAAGAAGGATCCATGTAGCTTTGTCATTGAGGCTACATTGGGTGATTCCTACACTGGAAGAGCTCTCTGTGATCTGGGAGCGAGCGTGAATTTGATGCCGTTGTCGGTATTCAAAAAGTTAGGTGTGGGGGAGCCCCCGAAAACCTGGATAACACTCCAATTTGCAGACAAGTCGTCCAAGAAAGCATGTGGGATGGTTAAAGATGTGCTAGTGAGGGTCGGAAGTCTGATCATTCCGGCTGATTTTGTTATATTGGATATGCCAGTAGGTGATGTTCCTCTAATTCTGGGTAGGCCATTCTTGGCAACTGGTCGTACTCTCATTGACGTAGAGAATGGAGAACTGATTATGAGGGTACATGATGACATGGAGACTTTTCGGGTCTTCAAACCGTCACCCCAGTTTTCATGGGAGTATCAACCAGGTGTGCCATTTGCTGTACAAGTGAAGCGTCAAATCCCAGAGTTGTCGCAAGGGGATCCACCTGACTACTGGGAAAGAAATAAGCCATCAGCGGCGCACGCACATGAAGCAGTGCTTCAAATCCAACACAGGAAAGCTAAGCTGGAAGCGGCACAATGTGCAAGACCACCCTCGTGAGGTGGCGAAGGTAACTGGGTCGGGTCGTTGACCGTAAATTACAAGCGCTTGTTGGGAGGCAACCCAACGTATTTTATGCATTAGTTTAGAGAGTGTGTTTTAAATATTGTTGTGTGCGTTTTTAATTCCGTTTTGTTATCTGAGGGGTGAGAGAGCGAGAATTTGACATTTGAATTGAGTCTCCGCAGGTTTACAGGTTATTACATGATCCGGACTCCCCTTCTTGATGTGCGTCGACTCGCATGGAAATGCGCACATCGGAGTGCGGACGTAAAAGAAAGGCGTAATTTGAACGAGAAAGATGTGATCACGACGAGATTCCCGAGGATGTTGGGAAGCGTGTCACGAGAAAAAAAAATGATGAGCTCAAGAACAGAAGAGGAACATGGAATTCAAGCTAAGGAACCGTGAAGATTAAGCAAACAAAGCGAAAAAAAAAGAAAAAAAAAAAAGGAAGTTGAAGAAATTTGTCAGGAGATCGCATGATCAAAATGTTAGATCGTGGGATCAGCAGTGAATACTTAGAAGAAATTCCTACGGCAAAATTTGAGTAACTCACTGGAGTACACTATCACAGAGGAGATCCTATGATCAAGTCAGATCGTAGGATCAAGAATAGTGATCGCACGATCTGCTTGAAGACTTAGAAAAAAAAATTGCCGCAACAAAGTAGCTCACTGGAATTGGAGATCAAAGAGGAGATCGCACGATCACATCAGATCGCACGATCACCATAAGGTGATAGTACGATCAGAAACAACACACGGCAATCATTGAAAAAGGGCACGGAGGTCTTTTCGCAGCAAATAAGAGGAGAATAAAAGGTTTACCCGTACGGGTCAAACCAGAAACACTTCGCATAATTCACCACCCGTCGTCCTTCTCTCTCGTGAGTTCTCTCAGTGCTCAAGAACACAATTTGAAGAAGTTGCTCAAATTCATAATCAAGATAGGGGTTTTGCTCGCCTGAAGCTCCTCTACAACTATTGTGAAACCAATTGAGCTAGTTTACAAGAGACAAGTGTGGGGGAGAAGAAGGAAGTCCAAGCCCTAGAACGAAGAATCGTCGATTCGTTCTCCATCGTTTGAAATTTCAACAAACCGGTTTCGGGGTTTTGACGGGGACACCAAGGGGAAGCTAAAGAGCTAAAAATCTCACATCGCGAAAAATACAGAAAAATCAGTCAATTTGACTGATTTTGTCAGGTATTCCTAAGCTTCAGCGTATTATTTGATTCTTGCACTTGTACTTGCTGCATTTGTTTGACAATTGATACGTTTGTGAGATGAGGCCTAATAGAGGCAAGATGGTGATGGGTTCGTCGCTCGATAAAGGGAAACGTAAGGTGAATGAGAATGAATTAGTTGATCGTTACCAAAACGAGGATGAACCAGAGCCCGGAGGATGAGTAGATTCACCGCCCCTCACATTAGAAATGCTGAGTCCTCGGTTTTACTTCTAAATTCGTTGAGGACAACGACGTATTTTAGTGTGGGGGGAGTTTTAGTCTTGACTAGCCAGTCAGTGTTTGCATCGCCATGTCTGCATATAGTTTGTTCGTGTCGTATTGTGTCTAATTTTGTAGTCTGTGTCGTGATATTGTGATAGTATGTCATATTGTGTTGTGTTAGTATTGTATATACTTGTTTATGTTTGTGTTTAATATTGCACGTTTTCTTAATTGAGTCCACCTACCTGAAATGAGTCAGTTTCGAGTCTTCTTTCGCGTCTGGCCCTGCATATAGAGTAGGAATTAAAAAAAAAAAATCCAAAAAAAATAAAAATTAATTTTTTAAGAGAAAGGGCAATCAAAATGAGTTGAACTTGGCGAGGGCTTAATGATAGAATTCTCTATGAGTATGAAGATCCGAAGTGAGGCAAAGACGCGAGAATCTGGAGTAGGAAGACTTATAGAGCTAATGCACACTAGAAATGCAAGTAACTGTCTCTCAGAATTAGATATCCTACTAGTACTACACCGCCGTCATTTAGGTAGTCGTCAACCCTCCTCGTAGTGGCAATGGAATAGTCGTGCGAGTGACTTTTATGGGGACCTCACGTCCTGCCTCACAGCCTAGGTCCACTAGTTACCCTTTTCGATCCACTTACCCCTTTTATTCACAGCCTCTAGCCTAGGAAGCCTTTCATTGTGAATTTCATCACTTGTTAGAATGGCCCTTTCCTATGCGTCATGATAGAGGGAGTCGAGTTAGGGAGGTTCGATGAGGGTGTGCTGATTTGATACATGTCGTTGTTTGAGGGGATGTGAGGGTGAGTTAGAGACGGCAGCACACTTCGGTGTGGTGGTGAATCGTGTCCTTACAACCACGATCACAGGTGGGTGCCGTAGTGCGTGAATTTCTTTCCGCACGATAGGAGGTGGGGTTGATTGATATTATAGGAGGACGTGCGAGTTTTTCATGTTATTCTCTATATCATAGGTGATGAGGAGGATCGGTTGAAAAAGCACGTTTACACATTGACTACTGGGTTCGTGATTTGCTTTGCATCAAGTGTGGGGGTGTCGACATCTATGTTATTACATCACTAATTTGACACATTCCACCCCCATGTTATCTAATTTTGACATTTGATCTCCTCGGATATTGCTATCGTATTGTCGGCTCCATGTGCTTAATGTTATTGTGTGGAAATGAAAAAAAAAAGAAAGAAAAAAAAAGTAAAATAGAAAGTGAAATTGAAAGGGAATAAAGGAGCAAGCTTGAAATTGAAGACCGGGGAGATTAGCTATTGTTCGAGATCACTTCTTCACATTTGTGGCCGCGAGAACGGCGTTGCACCAAGATTGAGGGAATGAGGGCCGGAGTTGTGAGATTCGGTGTGGTTCCTTGGATTTTGGTGAGGGAGTGTGAGAATCGGGTTTTGTGAGTTAGATCATGACGTCTAGGAATACGCTTCTAAATATCCTATCCTACCCGTCCTAAGCCGTCAACAGTTTTAACCCGTGGATAAATAGCTCGGATGGTAAGTACTAGGAATATGTCTGATGAGTGTGTGAGTGCAAATTATTAAGTGCTCGTGCTTGTTCTGTCTAACGAAACTGGCCGCAAGTTCTGCCGATCATGGAGGTTGTAGAGTTTCCAAATGGGATATGAGAGCCTGATGACTTACCGGTTTGCTTATTGAGATTGCTCGATCTCACCCAAAAAGAAAAAAAAATGGCGTTTGTGTATATTTGTGATTATTTAGAATCGAGTCATAGTATTGCATTGCATCATATTGTTGCATGGTTAAGTCATGTACTGAGTCTTTGTTTGTGTCGAGTTGGCTAGTTAAGATTTGTATGCAACGGTGTTTCTAGTAAGTATGCAATTGTCGCGACTCGTATCATGTTGGTGGAATGGAAGTTTGAGTAAGAATGTGGTTGGATTTTGATTTGTTGCTCGGGACGCGCAATAGGTGAGTGTGGGGGTGTTTGATAACTCTCTTTTAGGAGTTATTTTTATACTTCCATATTATTTTTAATAGGCTTATTTCACATGATTTATATGTTATATTTGCACAATATGTGAATTTGACTATTTCTAAGCCCAAGAGTGAAAAGTCGTGTTTCTAGATTATTTGTGCGTGTTTTCTCTCATATTTGCTATGATAATTGCACGGGTTGTTTAATGTTGTGTATCTCACATAAAGTAGGTGCAATGGAGCTTATGAGATGCTTGGATATGCTTGGAATGGAGCTAGATGAAGAGGAGAAAAGGAGACGCACAAACGAAGCAAATTTGGAAAAGTCACACAGGACCAGCCTGCACTCTTTTCGATTCCTAGGAATATCTACAAAGCATTTTGGAGCAAGGCCTGCGGCAATGGAAAGTAGACATCGGTAGCTTTCCAACGATATATAGTAGGCCCAAAGACGAGTCCGTATGAGGGAGATACAGCCCGCGCAAGATCATCAAATAATTCTGTCCGGGAATTACAAAGTTGAGGGGCTGAAGTGCAATTTCGGCTAGTTTTCATTAAAAAGCGTGCCCAGCTGGTGGAAAACGTATGGGACGACCTAAGAAGGGGAGATTCACGCATCTTTGAAGTCTTGGGAGCTAGGGAAGAAGGGAGACAAAGCTTGGAGCTTGGAAGATCATCAACATTGAAGATTCTAGCGTTTGATCATCTTTTCTTCATCTTTTCTTCATGAACTCTATGATTTTGATCATGTTGAAAAATATTATGTCTAGCTAAACACTTTAAGCTAGGTGATTGATGGAAAATTAGGGTTTGTTGAATGATTTTCCGGATTTTGGACTTGATGCATGCTTTTGCTTAAATTCTATGAACGTTCTTGTTAGCTTATCTATTCTTGTACTTATTTATTAATGTTCTTGGCTTGATCACCCGTAGAATGTTACTTGTTGATAGGGTTGCACGAAAGTGAGCTCATTGAGACGTGTTAAAGAATAGTTTAGGTGATCTTGTAGTTTCTTGAGACCGAGAGGAGATAGAAACTTGATTAATCGTGTGAGGGTAGTTTCGGTTGATTTTGTTAGAACTTAGTGAATTCGGTGGACCGACAGGACCCGGTGAGCGAGCCTAACAAATCAACTAGAGTGTAATTATAGACGGAGGTGGACCGAGAGGACCCGAAAGCTATTTTTTACACAAATTCACGTGAGATCGAGAGAAGATCGTGATGAGTATTACCCGATATAACTAGAACGTGCGTAGAGTGTTTCAAGCACAACCCGGAAATCGTTAACAACCCTAGGGACCATTGATTGCCTAGTCCTTTTTCATAATCGTATTCCGTGATAATTATTCTTTTCAGCAGAAAAGCATACAAAAATAGTTAACTTAGTTGTTATTTAGTTTAAGTCGCTTGTTTGTGGGCGACAACGTTATAAAATCAAACACTTTTTACCGGTAACTTAGGTATCATAAATTTAATTCTTAATTAGCTAATAATCGTCTATTTCCCTTGGGTTCGATACTCGGAGTCGTAAAATACTCTACTTACTACTTGACCGTGCACTTGCGTATACACGTAAGAAATCGTGTCAGCAGGAAATCTATACAAGACTGTAGGTTTTGTCTTTCATCAAGGGGGAGATTGTTGATTCAATGACCCTCGAATGTGTTTTGGATGGAAATTGTTTTGAGTGATCAAAGACAAAGACAAAGACATAAGCAGTAAAGTATTTCAGTTACTCCAAGGCCTTGAGATAGTGACAGAACTTCAAAGCCTTGAGAGTTGTTTTATTCTGCTATATGTTCTAACAGTTCTGTGTTGCAGATTGGATATCTGATTATACAAATCAAGGATTTACTACATATACTTATAGTTTACACTATTCACATATCTAACACAATTGCAGATGATCAGAACAGGAAGAATCAAAGTTTTCTGGGTTTAACTTTGTATATTTGTGAAGCAGGTTCAGAGCTCCAAGGCCTTGAGATGCGCCTTGAGATGCTGACAGTTTTTACAGAACTAACTTGATTCTTTCTTGCAGGTTTTGATTCTTATTATTGTGATTATTCATTGACTTCTAACAGTCTTAAACTTGTTTTTAATGATTTATAGGTATTAGAAGTTAAACAGATTACTATTTTAATCTTTTAACCAGTTTTATCAGAAACTGGAAAACCAGACAGTCATAGCACTGTTATCTTTCTGGATTTTGTTGTTGTTGTGTTTTATTGTTGTTGCAGGTTTGTTAAACGTGCAAGATCTATCTCAACAAACTCCAACGGATATCCACTTAGAGCTGTTTGGATTTCAGTTGAAAACAGAAGGAGGATTTGTAGGAACTGAGATCCTAAAATCTCTTAATCAGTTGCAGCTGTGGATAAAAGAGACTGGTTTGAAATTTGAAGAAAGAGAGAGGCTTGCAGAATACTCAGAAAGGTGTGACAAATTCGTGGGAGATCATTCATTCAAACGCACATTGATTCAAGCTTCAATCCAGATTCCAGAAGATCAAATCAATCCAGTTTTTCAAAAGAACACATCCAGGCTTCAACAGCTTATCTCTTCTACTGTGTTCTTCACTTGTACTATAATCTGTGTATCTTTTAATTATCTTAAACCTCACTCAACCTAGTGGTTGGTTGTTCAAGTGAACAACAAGAGGTTCTTGTTAGCTCAACAGTTAGTAGCTGAAACTAGATAGGTTTGGAACCACAAGTTGTATAGGTGTAAGGGAAATCACTTAGGCTTGAAGATCTAGGGCTGTTTCTGTGTGAGTAATAAGAAGTGTTTGCCCAATCCTGGTGGGATTAGATCCCTCAGGCAGAGATTAGGTCCATTGGGACTGAAATCTGTAAATTGCTTTGTGTTCTTTACTTTACAGTTTTATTATTATCTGCTGCATACAACTCAAATCAAACTAAGGTTCAGAAGTTGTTTAGAACTGGTAATTGTTCAAGGCCTTGAAGCTTTCTATTTTGCCTTTGAAAGTTTCAGACAGTTTTTTAAAATCTCAAGGCCTTGAGATTTGTATTTCACACAAAGCTAATCTGTTAAGTTTTGAGTTTTGCAAAAAGTTTCCATAATCTATTCAACCCGCCACCCTTCTAGAGTATTTAGGTCCTGTATTTAGTCTACATTACACACTTTCAGATATTTACTCCCATTATGTGGGAGGGACAAATCCTATCTACATCACTACGATCTCTAAGCTTGCTTCCTATCATGCCCGATAGCTGTCTTTATAATTACCCAATTATGGTGTAACATTTGATAACATCAAAGCACAATATTCCACAACTAGAGTATCCAGTGACTTCAAGTCTAAGGATTGCAATTATATTAGCACTACGAGAAGCGATTGTGACTTTAACATAATCTAATGTATCCTTCTCGTTGTGGGTCAATCCAGTATGCCAATACCCCTAATGCATACCCATGTGTTAGACTTGATATCTCCATATCAATCTACCCACATACTATTCTATATTTGATCGTCCTATTAATCAATATAGTGGACTAGGGATATTTAAGATAAACAACACATTGTATCTAAGGACTTCATTAAATTTAATATCACAATATATAATAAATGAATATTCTAGCCAAAACAATGTTCATACTAAATATACGATTGTGTGACATCCCACATAATTAAGTTCAAATAGGAATTTATTTGATTTAGTTTATAATGTTTTGAGCTTATTAAGTTGGATGGTAGAACTTAAATATTGATTCCCTATAATCTTAATTTTAACAATTACTTAATTGTTATAAAATATTAAATCTAGAAAAGTAGTAAAGTATGTATGTATTTAAAGTACTTGTAGAAGTATTGCTATAGTATGTATACCTTGAATGTACATCTAGTGTAGGGGATTAGACACATAGTTACCTATCACTAGGAAAGCTAGCTATCTATGTATAGTCACATCATGACTACTTGTGTTTCACACCGTAGGCTTGTCTCCTTTACACTCTTTCCTAGCCATCTTGTTCAATGAATCAAATCTTTCATGTGCAATCCCGGATTTGAGCAAAGAAGCCACAAAAACATGACTAAAACTTGGTATTTTGTCATACTATGAGTGTAAAACTTGTGGAGGTTGGATACCTATCAACCCTAGAGCCGTTTCTAAATGTTACTCCACATATTAAACTCAAAATATGGTAGCAAATGTGTCATCTTTTTTTTGTCCCAATGTGCCTAGCTATGACCATGCTAGGACATTTCTTGCAAGCAAGTGTGACATAACAATGCACCGTGTCCCTTGAGAATTTTTAAATCATTGTAGTTCAGCCCATCTCCCTCATTTCTCACACCCCCATCTCTCTCTAAGAGTCACAAGAAGTCATCTTCTTTCACAAAAGAAGCTCAACCCGTTTTTGTGCAAAAACCTCCACAAAACACCACCAAAACTTCATATTCTAGCAACCAAATCATGAAAAATTTGTCTCCAAGCTAAATACAACATTGGTGGGGAGTTCTTCCTTCATCCTACCCATGGATTGAAGCTTACAATCACTCTTTTTCTCACTATTCCTAATCTTTGAGGTAAATTGATGATCTATTCTTCGATCCTTGCATATTTTTGCACCTAGTATCTATTACAATGGTAAATATTCTAAGAATGTCCTTGCATGTGTCTATTTATTCATCTTCATGTGGATTCATGGGTTCATCCACATGGAGGAAGGTTTAGAAGAAGTTCATGTCTCAAAAGATGAGAGTTGTCCTTGATTTCCCTATTCCATACTCTTCATCCTTCCAAATCATGTGTTTTTTTCTCATCCTTGAAGACTATATGCTGCATAAAGACTTGCATGTGTCTCTTCCATTCCTTATTAAATCGAAAATGAAGTGGTTTCACATACTTACTCGAATAACTTTTGATTTAAAAGAAAATTTGGTCTTGTAATGATTCTCTGTTTTCGGACAGAATATGTGACCTGACTTTGAGAGGCCACATCTCACTCATAAAGATTCGGTTTGTGCTCTACCTTATATCGTTTTGAAGCCCTGTGTGTCTAATTTCATCTCCAATTGGTCTCATGCCAAAATTCATTGTAAATATTCCGGAATGTCCGTTTTCGTAAAGTGTGTCTGGGCTGGTAATTGGGCTCGGGCAGATTGTGTCACCCGACTTTGAGAGGTCACTACTCCCACATACGAGCTTATATTTTGTTAAACTTTATATCTTTATGAAGCTCTATGTGTCTACTTTCATCTCCAATTGGTTTCATGCCAAAAAGACTTTTAAATTTTCCGTAATGTGAGTTTTCGTAAACTGTGTCAGGGCTGGAGAGTGGGTTCGGACAGATTGTGTCACCCAACTTTGTGAGGTCATTACTCCCTCATACGAGCTTGTATTTCAGTCTATCTTATACCAATTCGAAGCTCTATGTGTCTACTTTCATTTTAAGTTGGATTCATGTTAATATCTATTCTATATCATTCGAAATTCCAGTTTGTATAAAGTGTGTCAAATCTGAAAATTTCCGTTTCTCGCCGAGTGGCATGTGCTACTTTGGAGAATATTATTCCTTCGTTCATACAAGTTAGGGGATTATCATAATCATAGAACGAGGAATATTATGAACCTTATTATTATCATATATCCACTAGGAATCACTTGAATTGATGTTGCCTTGTCCTTACGTGTTGAATTTCCATTTGTAGAGCCTCCTTCTTAGCTTTGCTCTTGGATTCTCGTATCGGTAGCTAGTAAGGATTTAATAAGCTAGGAATCGAGCTGAGTACTTACCCAACCCTTTGGTAGTGCTATTTTCATATATTAACTGTTTATGGGCTATGAGGTGGATATTGTGAAAATTGTGAATGGTGGAATGTATTCCTAATAACTACTTGGCGATTTGTATCTTTTGATTGGAGATATAGCCCATGTTTGAAAGCATGTTTATAAATGATATTTGTTAAATTGAAAGTCCATGGTATGCTTTATTAATGTTTGGCCGAGATGGTTGCCTAAATGACACTGTTGGACAGTACCCTAACGGTGGGGGACAATACACCGGTACTGTACACTAACGGTTGGGGGATATACACCGGACAGTACCCTCCCGGCGCGGGGACAATAGACCGGAGGTCGATGCCCTGTCCCAAGGATATAATATGGGATGAGCCTTTAACACGTGCGTTGTCATGACTTGTCGACTATATTTTCGTCCGAGGTAGCGATTCTACGCGGACTCGCCATATTTATGGCTTAGTGTCACGAATGAGATTTTAATGGCCAAAGTACTTGAATAAAATGAGCCAACGGCTCAAAGTGGTGTGGTGGAAGGGGTCGAGGACCCAAGTGTTGAATTAAATGCTTTACATGTTTACCTACTTGAATGCTTGCTTAAATTATGTTGTTTATATTATTCTTTATCTATGTATGAACTGTGAAGCAAGCATGTTTGGAACAACTTAACCATGGCATTTGGAACTTGTATATATATTGTATATTTCCAAACCTAACAAAGGGGTAAGTACGTGCTCACCAGACTTCGCAGTCTGACCGGCTTTAAATGACCGCTATTTCAGGTTCCAAGGAGAGGACCGAGCCAAGTAATCCAGCCGCATAATTTCATTCGCCATATCATGTTGAGAGAAGTTTCATGCTTTTGTGCTAGGCTTGTTGTAGATAGTGCTTTCTGAGCTGACAGATCTTGGCCACGTGGCAACCATCCAGCACACCATATTGTGCTCCACACACACTGGATCACCAGCCGAGCTGATCCATGTGGGGGCTGCGAGACAGAGCCCTCGCATACCACTGCACGGGACTTGTAGGGACTTAGTGGTTTGGAGGCTAGAGTAAGCCCTGTCGCGTGCGAGCCAAGCCCGCACGCGACCTTTAGTAACTGTTTTTAGAGATTTATGGCACGAGCTCCATAAACCCAGTCAATCCGGTCAAACCCGGTCAACCTCGTAACGGTTCCGGTATTCGCGCACCACGTGCTGTAACGGTCCCTATATACTCGGACGAACGTGCCGTTATGGTTAAGCTAATTAAGCCGCCATTAATGGGCGCATTAACCACACTACAACGGTCACGTTCTCTGCTATATATAGGACGTTAACCTTTCCATACAAAGGAGAACACACTTGCCATACGCGGAAGCTCTGCCAAACCTCTGTCTCTCTCTCAGACATTGCTACTGCCTTACTCTCTCCCTACACACAACCCCACTCTTCCTGTGCGATCCTTGATCCTCTACATACGGTGTACACGGAGGTCTCCCCGCCGGAATCTCTTGTGCACATTTTGGTGAACCCGACGTGAACTTACCAACAAAAGCAACCATGTCTCAGGAGGATGATATCAGCAACAGATCGCCCTCCACCGAAGCTCCCTCGGGAGATGAAACCCATCGTACTCCTACCACTCCCGGCGAGACACCGACGCTAGAGTCTTTGGATGCCACTGTCCAAAGTCAGGCGAAAGCTCTCATGGCTCAATCTGCGCAATTGGAACGGATCTTGGCCGTTCTGGGCACCCTTGCGCCAAATCCTTCATCACCCGCCGCCGTCTCTCAAGGAGGAGGAGCTCCTACCGCTCCGGGACTGGGAGTGTCAACCACACCTCCCAACCCCAATCTGCAGACTCCGCCGGCGACTACGCAGCTGCCCTCGATTCAAGGGTCAACAGCTCAGATGTTGCCTCTCGCTGCTCACACTCCTCAGCCCTCGACTTTGGCGTCTAACCATACTCTGCAGTACCCTTTGCCTCCTCCAACGGCAATCTGGGGGAATGCGAGTAGGCAGTATGCTCCCAATCCTCCGACGGCGTATGTGTCGCCCCCGCCTGCGGCAACCCCTCCATCAACTACCGAGGGGAGCATTCCATAATGCATGACGTCTCTGCAGAAGCGCATGGACACTATTCTGGCTCATCAGTCATTCGCGGATACCATTATCCCGAAGTTAGACAACGATCCACCTATTCCACGAGAGATCTATCTCATGCCTAACCCGGCAGGGTACAAGGCCCCTAAATGGGATAAGTTCGAGGATGTCAATGGAAATGCTCATGAGCATTTCATGCGTTTCATTGATTTCATGGGGCCATATGGAGCTGATCCCAAATTGCTGATGCGAGAGTTCCCGAAATCTCTAGGGAACGTAGCGTACAAATGGTACCGAACATTGGAAGCCGGATCCGTGAAGACTTGGGACGACATGGTCGAGAAATTCTACACCAAGTTCTTCCAGATGGAAGAAAAGGTGACGATGATCCATCTCTCGAGAATGTATCAGAAGCGCGAGGAGGACGGGATCACTTTCATCAAGAAATTCAGGGCGAAGTCCTTGGAATGCAAAGATCCAATGCTCGAAAGCCGGCTCGTAGAAATATGCCTGCAGTGCATGCGAGATGAATACAAAGGTATGCTCATTAATTTGCAAACACCTACGTTTTCAAAGCTAATCGAGTGCACGAAGAACATCGAGCCTATAGTCGAGAGGCAGAAAAAAGAAGAACGCCCCGGAGCGATCTTCGAGCGGCACCACCTACAAGATCGGGAGATTCAGTTACAAGAGGGGACGCGAAGCTGAGGTCAATACAGTTTCACCCCAGAAGCAAGCGAAGGTTGTGAGCTTCGACGTGCCACTCCTGCCATGCTCGGTAGAGGAGGCAAGCGACCTCTGCAGGCAGTGGCGCAAGGACGGTGTCCTACCGCCGCTCGAGAAGACACCCTCCAAGGAGATGGTGAGGGACCCTAAGTGGTGCGAGTACCATGGCAAGGTCATGCACCCCACAGCGGAATGTAAAAAGCTCAGGTTTACATTCGACCAGAAGATGAAGAACGGCGAGCTAATCGTCAGCGATCACAGGAAGGACGTGCGCAACAACCCACTTCCTGCTCATACAGAGCAAGGCTCGAAAGGCAAAGAGGTCGCCATGATCTCGATAGTAGACTTGGAAGAAGTCGCAGAGGATGGTCTACCCATCGTTGCCGAGGTCCATGAAGACGAAGACTACAGCATGGACACGGAGGATGAATGTGCCGACCGGATGAAAGGGTCGCATGGCTTCAGCAGATTCTTCGACGAGATGAATTTCTCGGAGAAATGCCGGACAGATATGACGAAAGCGATCTTGATAATAGCGGAGGACTACGAGGAGGATCTTGTAGTGTCCAACGGGAAAGTCATCAGGGCGTCTCGCTCCACAGAAAAGATTATGACCTTTTCTGCCAACGATAAGAAGACAGATGCGAGCCACCAGAGGCCTCTGTATGTGACGGCCATCATTAATGGCGTCGAGTTCAAACGAGCGTTCGTCGATGGAGGAGCAGCGGTGAACGTCGTTTCGCTCCACACACTGAAGCTAGCAGGGATCCCCGAGCATAAGATCGTCAGGCGTCCATCTCCGCTGATGGGATTCGGAAGCGACTCTAGAATGACGATCGGATGGATTTCAGATTGGCAAAATCAAGTGCTCAGCAAAGTTCTATGTCATAGACGCGAACACCACGTACCACATGATCATAGGTCGAGCCTGGATTCATCGCTTCGATGCAGTTCCTTCAACGGCTCACCAGGTTATGAAAGCTATCTGGAATGACAGAATAGTTGAGATACCGGCTTCGACGAACCCATTCAACTTGGATGAAGCACATCTTAGCGAGGCAGTGTGGTTCACCGAAATGGCGGACGAGCAAACACCGGGACCATTCAACCCTACTCCTTTGCCTCTATGGGAGGACATCAAGGACCAGTCACCTGCGAGCGTAATGGTGACAAGGGAAGATGCCAAGGAAAAGCCGCCTACACGCGAAGAGGCGCCGCGTATCGCATATCATCGAAAGAATGTGTATACCTTGAATAGAATCGCAAAGCATGACCCCGAAGGCAAAGAGATAGAGAGCTTCTACGCCAATGGGAAGAAGAGGTATCGCATATGAAGGTGCGCGGGGATGTCCTCACACGGGCATGGGGATATCCCTGGGCAAATCAATCAAATTGAGCAAATCGCGCTGACGGAAAAGCCAGTACAGGGGGCTCCAGACGAGAAACTCAAAGAAGCACCTGAATGCATGGAAGGCAGGCCCATACCACAAAATCAAGAGCTAAAGGAAGTGTTCCTCAGCCCGAACGAGGAAAAGAAAAGGCCAGTCTTTCTAAGTGCGGACCTCACAAGCGAAGAGGAGCAAGGGCTGCTACAACTCCTAACTGAATACAAGGATGTGTTCGCATGGGAATATGATGAGATGCCAGGTCTGGATACAAGCATTACCATGCACCGTTTAGACATCATCCCGGGGTCTAAACCAGTAAAGCAGAGTACAAGGAGCTTCAGGCCGGAGCTTAACGTGAAAATCAAGCAGGAGATTGTCAAACTCCTAGATGCCAAGTTCATAGAGCCGAACCACCATCCCACATGGCTGGCCAACATCGTGCCAGTAGTGAAAAAGAACGGACAGCTCCGCATCTGCGTGGACTTCCGAGATCTCAATCGCTTCTGTCCCAAGGACGATTTCCCACTGCCCAATATCGATTTGCTTATCGATTCAACAGCGGGCCATCGCATGTTCAGTTTCATGGACGGCTTCAGCGGGTACAACCAAATCAAGATGGACCCCGAAGATGCTCGGAAAACTGCGTTCATCACTCCAGTGGGGGTGTTCAACTACACAGTGATGCCGTTTGGTCTCAAAAACGCTGGTGCAACCTATCTACGGGCCATGATGGCTCTATTCCACGACATGATGCATAAAGAAGTGGAATTCTATGTGGACGACCTGGTTGTTAAATCCAAGCACGAAGCAGATCACCTCGCGGATCTACGAAAGGTGTTCAATAGATGTAGAAGCTTTCAGCTGAAGATGAATCCCATGAAATGCGCATTCGGGGTAACCTCGAGGAAGTTCTTGGGATGCGTAGTTCATCGCCAAGGAATCGAGCCTGACCCTGCGAAAGTGTCAGCTATCATTGGCATGACGCCACCTCATAACCAGAGTACCTTGAAAACATTCTTGGGGAAGCTATCATATCTGCGAAGATTCATCCCAGCCATCGCAGAAATCACCTGTTGTTTTAGTGCTCTCCTCAAGAAGGACGCCGCGTACAACTGGGCTCCGGAGCACGAAGCCGCATTCGATAAGCTAAAGGATTTGCTGACGTCTTCAAAGATAATGATCACACCTCAATTGGGATCACCGCTTCTGCTATATCTGACTTCAACAAGGAGATCTATAGGAGCGCTCTTGGCTCAGGAGTATGAAGGCCAAGAGAGGCCTATTTACTACATCTCTCGCATCGTGCAGCCTGCTGAATCAAGGTACACAGACATCGAACGTCATTGCCTTGCCTTATTCTTTGTGATAGAGAAGTTGAAACACTATTTTGCATCACACAAAGTAGTAGTGGTCACCAAGAGCGACCCTATACGATATTTGCTAACTCACACTACTCCGGGCGGGAGATTGACGAAATGGTACATGACCATCTCTCAATACGATATCACATGCGTGCGACCGCGAGCGATCAAGTCGCAGGCGGTAGCGGATCTGTTGGCACAGTTCCCCGACAACAGCCATGAGCCCGTGATCGAGGAAGAGCTTGAAGGACCTGAGATCTATGCAATCGACGTACCCTACTGGACACTCCACTTCGACGGCTTGTCAACAAGGAAAGGCGGAGGCATTGGGATAGTCTTGACAAAGCCAGACGGGGAAGTCATACAGATGTCCGCAAAGCTCAACTTCGCAGTCACAAACAACGAAGCGGAATATGAGGCTCTCATCGCAGGGCTCCGTGCGGCGAAAGCTTTGGAAGTAAGCAACTTAACGGTCATGGGAGATTCCAAGCTGATCGTTAAGCAAGCCTCGGGCGAGTATGGTTTGAAGGAGATCAACCTCCTGTCTTACCGCACCCTAGTACAAAAGCTGATGCAGCAATTCTGCGATGTGAAGTACGAGCACAAGCCCCGAGCAGACAACAGGCATGCGGACGCTTTAGCAACCTTGGGATCTAAGGTCAGCACTGAAAAATGTCCCGCAAAGATCTCTATTGAAGTGCGAACATCGTCGGCATTGACAGAAGATGCGTGCGACGACGAACACATGGATGACACAGACTGGAGGAAAGCAATCCTACAAGCTATTGCGGAAGGCACAAGCAGTGAAAGCTGGGCACTCACAAAAGGGTACTGCAAACATGACAACACCCTTTACTACAAGGGTCCTGGCGGAATACTCATGCGATGCGTCTCCGAACGAGAGGGACAACGGTTGTTAGAAAAGATTCACCAACATACTTGCGGAGAAAGCGAGGTGTCAATCTACCGGAAGGCTCAGAGATATGGCATTCATTGGCCAGATATGTCAACAGCCGCGGCCCTGATACAAGGGCAGTGCGAGAGTTGCGCACTAATCAAAGATTCTCTACTCATCGCTTTAACCAACGATGACACAGATTGGAGGAAGCCACTCTTTGATTATCTCACTCAGGGCACCCTGCCCGAATCGAGAAAAGAGGCCTAGAAATTGAAAAGGAAGGCAGCTCGATACGTAGTACAAGAAAACCTGCTTTGGCGAAGAGGTCACGAAGGCAACTTGCTGCGGTGTCTAGACGGCAGAGAAGCACAAGAAGTCATGGACCTTTCCCATCAGGTAGAGCATCAAGGAGGTGCGAAATTATGCAGACAGCTCCTCTCAATTGGGTACTTCTGGCCCACGATGGAGGTCGATTGCCGCACCAAAGTGCGACGCTGCCAGGAGTGCCAATTCAAAGGGAACCTAGTGCATGCTCCCGTCGTGGATCTACATGCATTGGGGACGCCATGGCCATTTCACACATGGGCTCTGGACTTCATCGGTCCCATCCGGCCAACGTCGCACGGGAACCATTTTATACTCACTGCAACTGAGCTATTCACCAAGTGGGTGGAGGCAATACCACTGAAAACGGCAAACGCGCTAGCTGTGGTCAACTTCATTCAGGAAAACATCGTATGCAGGTTCGGAATTCCAAATACCATTATTTCAGATAACGGTACTCCCTTCGTTAATCGCCAGGTAGCTGCGAAGTTAGCGGAGTACAATATCAGGCAGATATGTTCTACCCCTTATTACCCGAAGGGGAACGGGCAAGCTGAAGCGACCAACAAAACGCTGTTGAGGATTTTGAGCAAGATGGTCGCGGATGACCACAAGAAGTGGGCTAACTCTCTAAGCATAGCTCTGTGGGCTTACCGAACTTCTCCAAGGACACCCACGGGGGCCTCACCGTTCCTACTATGCTATGGAGCCGAGGCCGTGGTACCTGCGGAGGTTAGAGTCAATTCGGCAAGGCTGGCCTTCCATGCACTCTATGAAAATCAACGCGATCATGACTTAGTCTTGCTGGAGGAAAAACGAGAACAAGCCAAAAGGACCAACAAGCGGTACCAGGAAAGAATCGCTCGCGCCTACAATAAGACGGTCCAGCGAAGAGATTTCGCAGTTGGAGACTTGGTCTTGCGCGCATCTGACCACTGTATGCGAGAAGCAACTCACCCGAAGTTTGCAGCCAATTGGGAAGGACCCTTCGAAGTCACAGAGGTCTTTGACAGTGGCTACTGCAGCATACGAAGGTTGCACGGCACAACCTCAACCCCGAGTTCAGTCAACATGCGCTGGATTAAGAAGTACTATCCCTGACTTCTCTCGTTTCATGCGTTTTATTATAACTTCGCTTAATGTCTTGTGTGGCTACAATTTACACAATCTCCTCTCCCATATGAGAGGATTGTAATCCCATCTCTCCCATATGAGAGCATTATAATAAGAAAGTTCTCCCAAATGAGAAACTTCATATTTCTGCATGTCAATTTTACTTTATTTCAGTTTGTTATAACTGTTAATAATGAGTCATCCGCTACAATAACAATCCGCAACTGCGATCTTAACTAATCATCTAAGCCTATCTGTCACGATAGCAGCCTATGCAAATGCGATCTTAATTGATCATCTAAGCCTATCTGTCACGATAGCAGCCTATGCAAATGCGATCTTAATTGATCATCTAAGCCTATCTGTCACGATAGCAGCCTATGCAAATGCGATCTTAACTGATCATCTAAGCCTATCTGTCACGATAGCAGCCTATGCAAATGCGATCTTAATTGATCATCTAAGCCTATCTGTCACGATAGCAACCTATGCAAATGCGATCTTAATTGATCATCTAAGCCTATCTGTTGCGATAGCAGCCTATACAAATGCGATCTTAATTGATCATCTAAGCCTATCCGTTACGATAGCAGCTTGTGCAAATGCGATCTTGATTAATCGTTTAAGCCTATCTGTTACGATAGCAACTTATGCAAAAATGATCTTAATTGATCTTCCAAAGCCTATCTGTTACGATAGCAAAATTGTGCCAAATGATCCTAAGTGATCTACAAAAATCTATCTGATATGATAGTGCTTGAATCTGAAAGCTAATTACAAGCCCATCCGCCAAGGTGGCACAACTGCGAAAATACGATCTCGAACGATATAGTGGATCATCTGCGAATTCATATAGCAGATGGCAAATGCATGTATGTAGCATTATGCCAGCGAAATATGCTGAAACACATGCGATGTTGTATTTTGTTGTAACAAGACAGCAGATAACAAAGGCTATTTATCATTATGAGTCAAAAGACTTACAATTTATCTGTCTAGATGGCAGCTTACAAGCGAAAAAGCTCGAATCTAACTACACAGCCAACATGGCTTACAATACATTCGAAAAGTAGCTGACAAGTCAGCAGAAACACACTACGGGAATCCTGATTGAAAGGGATCAACCCACCGGTTCTAACACCGGCTATGCAATACACAGATCTGCGGCCAAAGATCTATAGCAAAAGGGATGCTGCTGCAAAGAGATCAACTCGTCATTTGTTACGTCCCTAGTGGCAAGATCTGCGTGACGATACGTCCAAGACCCCAAGGGGTGACAAAGGCCTCTATCTGATCAAGATAGGCACCGGAGGAACTTCCTGTTCCGACATATGCTACCCTACAAAACAGGCGAAGCAGTCATTCCTCTGGTGTTGGACTCCTTGTCGTGATAGACAAGGGCATTGACAAGCCCCCTGAGTTCAAGAACGAAGAGGCAAGAAATCCTCCTCCAGGGATGCTGGAGGAGAATTCCGCCGTTCATTACGAGACGGTAGCACGGTCACTTCGGCGCTGCACCTCACCACGAGGCGGCCGGAAACATGCCTGCAAACATAATACACGAAGAAAATTCTTCGAACACGCGTGAGATATCATTCCCATCTTCTTTATGATGGTTATAAAGAGCAATATTCCTCATAAAGTGGATCTTGGAAATTATTTCTATAGCACAAAGCGCAAACTCAGGATTCACAACTTGAAGTTGCCATGAATCAACGAGAAACAAGCGTTGAAGCCAGCAGTCGTGAGGACTCACGGCAAAGCACATTTTTTTTGGATGAAGAACCCAAATGGCAAAGACAGGGTTTATATAGACCCTGCGGAGACTCTTCAGTTGCCAAAGATGAGTCAGCAGAATTCGAAAAGAGGGTAAGTTCAATCACTTACGCCTTGAAAAGCGGTAACAATCAATTACCCTACTAAAGGCTACGACGATTCAGTTGCGTATCCTAATAAATGACGGATGGTCATGATTCGGATGGACTTCCAAACGAAAGCGTGCTTATCTGCCGAGAAATTAGCGCGAAAATCAAGCAGAGTATCAATTGCTGATGTCATAATTGGATATGCACAGAGATATCCTATCAAATCCCGGAAAGGGCAAAACGGGCAAATTCATTCTTGTTGTTAAAAAAAAGAGGGGGAGAAACCCTAGCAACATTACATTAATGTTTCAAACATTACATTAATGTTTCAGCTATTTTCTTGCTATTTTTCAAAATTCGAAAAGTCAAAGCAAATTCTTGATCAAGGAGTCTTGGGGCTCGAACTGATGGCTCAGCTTCTCTACCTGTTCCACTTCTTGCTTCAGTTGCTCGCACCTGGAATTCATCTCATGATAGAGCTTCAGAGCTTCATCAACCTTTTGCTTTTGCTGCTCCACCTTCTGCTTCTCAGCTGCGAGATTCTGGTGGCCGAGTTTCAAAGTTACGGCTGCGCGAATTAGCATGACTCTGTTCATAAGAAATTTGAAACCCAGTCTTCCCTGGACTTTGGTAAGAAGATTTTGGCACATGCCACATAGCAATTCAGCACTCTGGACAGAAATGGTCGCAGGCGTAGCCGCAGACAGCTGCTCCAAAATCCAAATGGCTTCAGTAGAAACAGCCTCCTATCGAAGGGCCCTATCTCCAGAGATCTCACAAACGATTGGGGGTAGGTGAGGCGCATTCGAACCACCCAGTCCACATCGGTTTGCTTCAAAACTGAAGAGATGTCAAAACTAAGTTATGATGTCAAACTCGCAAGTCAATAATGCGAGATGCGAACAGTAAAGCTCTGCTTACCAGTTCCTTCCAGAATCTCATGAAGAGAAGGAATGCGCGCTGCCGGGGTGGTCGAAGACAGTCCTCGCTCCGTAGCTCTCCTATCAGCTGCGAGCTCCAACCTCTCGTAGTCAGGAGGAAGAGTGTAGGCCGCACCAGCTGCGACTGCATTCCCAACCTGCGAGCCCCAAAAGCTCCACGCAGGAATAGGTGCCACTGGCTCAGTCATCGCCGGAGGCGAAGGGACAGCCGAAGTCGCTTGGCGAAGGACGCTCTCAGATGCGAAAGCATTAGCAGCACTTGTCCTTACTTCCTCAGCACCAGTATGGACATCTTCATCCATTAGCACAGCATTTGCTTCAGCATCATCGGAAAGTTCGATGATGTCCTCGAGAGGCTCACTTGCGTGTTCAGCAGCTGCGACAGGCTTCTCGGTATGGGAGCTCGGAATCGGAACGTAGGACGCAGAAGGCTGACTTCTCTGCTCCAGCACAGGTTCTTCAGCATGGCCTGCGATATTAAATGCGATAATATGAGGTAACTTGTGCTATAAGTTATTTCGCTATCTTTACTAAAGCTAAGAGTAAGCACCTCCACGCGAAGGTGGGATTGAGGTATCTTCATCATACACTAAGGACGTGGAACCATATCCTATTAGTGTCTCCTCACTGAGCAAGTCTTTAAAAGGAGCGTGACCTGGGATGCGAAGGAACCAGTCATGATCCTGTTTCAGGTTGCTCAGGTCTAGCACATGCATATCGCTCAAATATTTACCTGAAGGTTCTCCGCACTTGTCTACTAGCCAACGGCGGATGTCAGTCTTTGACAAACCATGCTTTAACGCACCCACAATAACATCTCTATAAGTTACTGCGAGATTGAAGATCTCACCTTTATCGCGGCCTGCGATTTCCTCAAAGTCCGCTTGGACTTGCTCCAGCGCTGCTGCATCCTCTTCCGGAACCGCATCTTCCTCCTCCGCCTGGGGAACCACTTCTTCGGGAAGCTCATCTTCCTCGCTAGCTGGACGCACTAAGTCGTCAACATGTTGCTCTTCGAGGCTCCGCTGTCTCACACCCTCGAGCTCCTCCTCTTCTCGCTGTCTTCTTCTCTCAGCAGCTTCCGCGGCTGTCTTCCTGGACTCAGCAAGAACGTCCTCGCTTATGGGATCGTCTGGAGTACCAGAATGGGTATCTCTCTTTTGTCTCTTGGCCAAAAGGCCACCGATGATCTCATTATCATCATCATCTGCGAAGATATGATTGGAAAGAGTTATAAAAAATTTACGCTGATATGAAGAGAAATGCGACGGAAGTACCTCCTGATTCTTCCTCATGCATCACAACTGTTGTTTCTTCTTCTTCATCACTTTCTCGGGGCTCCTGCCTCTCTTCCTCCTCTTGATTGAATGGAACGAAAGTCTCAACTGCGAGCTCTTTCCGCACTTTGCTGGGCATGCGACCTTTGCCTTTGTCCTTGACAGAAAGGGACCTCACCGAAGGAGAAGCTGGAGCACTTCTGGGGGAAGAAATTATAATTCCCTTTTGCCTGGGCCTCTTCACTCTCGGCGCTGCAGTCGCTGGAGGGGACGGATCATCTCCAGGAGGAGACAAGGCTAGAGCATTGTCTATCAGCGAGTCAGCAAAAGCATTCATGACTGCGCGAATCTTGGTTTCGACCTCAGGGTCCATCCTCCATGCCAACCGAAACGACTGCTTTTGTCTTCTGGTGGCAACAATGGTGTTAACCAACGACTTGGAGCGATCACCAGATGCGAATCTCCATACGTGACACTACAGCAAACAGTACAGAATAAAGGCGTCAGCATAAGGAAATCAAGAAGCTTAGCGCACGTGTCGGGAAATTGTTTACCTCAGCAAATGCCTTGCTGTATCTGACGACATGCGTGTCGCCCTTCTTAACTGCGGCGACCTTCTCCTTCAGAATGATGTCAGGACACAAATGGTTCTCACGATCCAACAGTGAGTAGCAACCATATTCAGACTCGCTCAGACTGCAATTGGGGCGAAATGGAAAAGAATTTCTCTTGATCAAGGGGGCTCTACTTGGCTGTGCGGCCGACTGCGTCTCAATCCTCGTTTGCTGGGCGATCCAGTATGCGAGCCAGTTCTGAGAACAACCACCCTCGCGGGTCCCTGCAGGCTGCTCAAAGGGTAGATTGTTCATGAAGACTGTCTTGCACTCCTTTGTTAGCAAGCGCTTATAGCAACCTCTGATAATGGACTGGGGCTAGATTGATGGTGCCACCGCGTCAAAACCAAACTGGGGCGAAACTCGAGTGGGGTCAACGTCCACGGTAATCCTTTCATACCTTGGTGCGAGCTCACGAATATGCTCTGCGAGGGCAGGAAGAGAACCTCGTAGACACCAGCAAAAGAACTCGCGATAGCGCTCATGGAAATGCGACCCCTCTTCGAAGAGCAACTCTTCTGAGAAGACAACACCCTTGGAAGGGTACAGCTTGGGAAACCATCGCACGTTCTCGACACGCGTGGCATAGGGCCTGGCAGTAAACTCTTTCCGTTTGTCGCATATCAAAATCCACACGCACTTGGTGTTGCTCGCTCCAAACCACCTCGCAGCCCTGCCGCTGTTACGTTCTTCGGTCTCGCCTGGGGGACACCACTTGTCAAGTTTGAGAGCAGTTGGAGCATAGGATGGCCATCGCTCGAAAACCCACATTGTCAAAAAGGAAATATTGACAAAAGTCAGTACATCGAGGCGGCCGCGCGACTCTTTCATGGCTAGGACCAGTTGATCAAGCCTATAGTACAGCGTACCCAAGACCAAGGGTCCGAGCGCGACACTCTGGCCAAGGGCGAGCCTCACAGCAAGTGGCAAAACATGGTAGAAGACCCCGTCATGTGGGTGACCATCAATCAGGTACCTCGACAACCAAGCACAGAGAAAAGCACAAAGGGTCAGATGATAGCCTTTACCCTCTACATAATTCTCGGCCTCTGGGTTCTCACTCAGAAGCTTCTTAGTGATGCTGCTGTTCGCGTAGTCTCGGAAGAAGTACTGCAACCATTTATTCCAGGTGTTCTTCGCAGACGTATCAACCAACTGCCAGTTCGGAAGGGCTTTTGTAGTGGTCCACCGGGTGGAGATTTTCTTTACCTCTGCTAGGCATTCCTCCATCTGCGTGTATAAAGCAATCTCCGCAGACGTCCTCAAAGGACTCAAAGGGTCCACTTCACCCATGGGGGAAAGATCGTACAGCATCTGCACGTCCTCGAGTGTAGGAGCAGCCTCGAACTCAGCAAAGTGGAATGTGTGAGTCGCAGGCGAGTAGCGGGACAGAAGGTCTAGAAGCATGGATTGGTCCAGCTTCACGGCAGCACCCTTCATAGCACGGATAGAAAAGTATACGCCGGCTTCATCGAGAGTCGCGGCGTGATGGTCCAACACGTGGTCAATCCACTCATCCATATAGTCCAATTTCTGGACGAACGCCTGGGTAGAAATCGCAGTATAGGGGAAGTGCCCGTTCTCGATTCCCAATCGAACCACATCCTCGGAACCAATCAACTCGAGCAAGGCTGAGTTAACTGGGCGAGTCAGTGTCAGCAATCGCTCAACCGGGACAGGATCAGGCATCCTCTTCGCCTTAACCCTCGCATGGTAGAAATCTTTGCCGCCTAAATAGGGGGCTTTTCGCCACAAGGCCTGCGGAAGGTCGGGTATCTCTTCGTCTTCCTTGACAGGTCTGGTTCCTTTTGTCTTGGCCATTCCTGCGGAAGAGCAAGAAAAAAAGGGGGGAGAAATACCACACTTCAGTTTGAATTTTGAAATTCAAGATCTATGCAAAGAAAGACGAACAGTTTCTGGTATCAATTTCAGAAATCAGGGAGTTTCAAGATCTCACATCCCAAGCCCTTATTATTGAAGGATTAAAGCAAAAGTGGGTTCAAAGATCAAGGTTTCTTTGCAAGTTTCAACAGATTATATGTTCTGGGCTTACAGATTCAATGCAGTTCAGGACAAACACTGGTATCTCAAATCAAAAGTGAACGAGGCCAACCTTGTTTTCTTGAAGCCTGCTTGGATATGCACAATTGAAGAACACGATTTGCAGTTCTGAACTGGTGATTGATTATCTGAATCTGCTCTCGAAGATCTCCGGGTACCATTCACTTTAAGAGAAAGAAGTGATGCTTTGCAATAATGGGGGATACAAAGTATTTATCCAAAACAATGAAGGGTTGCGTCCTTTTAGTAGTCGAATCGCAACCGTCACCGTCGAATCGCGCAATCACAGGACAAGCTGACGTCACGCCTAAAACCCTAAAGGCCAAACGGCACGACTCTAGGGGTTTTAGGTCATAATGGCACGCACGGGGGCTGAACTTACCCGTATTTGAATTGGTGCGTGGCGGCGACGCGTATGTTGGTTTCCGCGCATGGAAGCCTATACAGCTATGAGTCTTCACGCGCAGAAAGGGGGCTAATGTAGATAGTGCTTTCTGAGCTGACAGATCTGGGCCACGTGGCAATCATCCAGCACACCATATTGTGCTCCACACACACTGGATCACCAGCCGAGCTGATCCATGTGGGGGCTGCGAGACAGAGCCCTCGCATACCACTGCACGGGACTTGTAGGGACTTAGTGGTTTGGAGGCTAGAGTAAGCCCTGTCGCGTGCGAGCCAAGCCCGCACGCGACCTTTAGTAACTGTTTTGAGAGATTTATGGCACGAGCTCCATAAACCCGGTCAATCCGGTCAAACCCGGTCAACCTCGTAACGGTTCCGGTATTCGCGCACCACGTGCTGTAACGGTCCCTATATACTCAGACGAACGTGCCGTTATGGTTAAGCTAATTAAGCCGCCATTAATGGGCGCATTAACCACACTACAACGGTCACGTTCTCTGCTATATATAGGACGTTAACCTTTCCATACAAAGGAGAACACACTTTCCATACGCGGAAGCTCTGCCAAACCTCTGTCTCTCTCTCAGACATTGCTACTGCCTTACTCTCTCCCTACACACAACCCCACTCTTCCTGTGCGATCCTTGATCCTCTACATACGTTGTACACGGAGGTCTCCCCGCCGGAATCTCTTGTGCACACTTGTCTAGGACTCTCTTTGCCTAAGTCTATGTGGTAGTACGTAGTATCTTTCTATGTGTAACTCTTGGAGATTTATTATGCACTCTTTAGAGACCATGTATGGTCGTATTTTGGTAGTGGGAAAGTGTAACCCCATGAGGGGATATCCCGTAGTTTGTTTAATGGATTGTTGGGTTTAAATTATGGACCTTTTTGTGAGTGGATTATGTGCAACCGTGACTGAACCTTGAAGGACTTGACTCTGAGATCGACGAGTACCATGGAGGATAGAGAAACATTTTATTCAATTCTCAAAGTTATGTTTCCTTTTTTGAAAATAAATGGTTTTGGATATAAGACCCCTTTTCATAAGCTTCCGCAATACTTATCAGTTAATCCTTGAATTTCTAGACATTTTCATTCTCATCCTCATGGTACGAGTTAGCCTTGGTGGCGTGTGACGCCTCGTTCCCGTTTAATTACTTTGTTAATCGGGGTCGCGGGAGCGGGGTGCCACAAATTGCCTCTAGGGCATCTATTCCAACACGGAGAAATATGGATTTCTCTTTCAAGATGATCCTACAACCTATGAGGAGGCCACGAGTGGGCCATACTCTCAAGAATGGCTTGTAGCCATGAGATACGAAGTGAAATCCATGTATACCAACAAAGTATGGACTTTTTTGGAACCACCTGAAAGGGAAAGACCCATGGGGTGCAAGTCGGTTTTAAGAAAAACCGGCATGGATGGTAATGGGATTACTTATAAGGGAATCTTGGTGGCCAAATGTTTCATGCTAGTTCGTAGTATAGACTATGACGAAACTTTTCCCTAGTTGCGATTCTTAAATTCATTTGAATCTTGATTGCAATTGTAGCTTGCACAATTTGGCAGATGGATACAGAAACCTCATTGAGGGTGTGTATGACACATTCAGAGGGTTTCGTCGACCTAGAGCATGCCCAAAAAGTGTGTAAATTTCAGAGATCTATCTAGAGATCGAATTAAGCTTTTGGAGTTGGAATATTCGATTTAATGATGCAATCAAGTGGTTTGGTTTCATCAAGAATGAAGATGAAGCTTGTGTTTACAATAAGGTTAGTGGGAGCTTAGTTATATTTCTGGTCTTGTATGTGGATACATACTAATAATTGAGGATGATGTCCCTACTTTGCAATCTGTTAAAGATTGGCTAGAGAATCAATTTTCAATGAAAGACTTAGGCGAAGCGACTTATGAAGATCTATGGTAATAGAGCAAGAAGGGTTGCTCAGCTTAAGTCAAAGTACATATATTGACAAGGTGTTGAAACGGTTCAACAAGCAAGAATTAGATTCTTACTATGTCACATGGAATTAGTCTTTGGAAGACTAATTGTCCTTCCAATTATATTGAGAAAGGAGCATATGAATAAGATTCACGAGATATGCCATATTATGTAATAGGCCAGACATGTCATGTGAGGATGACATAAAGATACCAGTCAAATATGGGTGAGAGTCAATGGATAGCTGTCAAGAATATCCTTGAATACTTGAGAAGAACCAAGGATAAATTCTTGATAAATGTAGGATATGAAGGGTTCACTGTAAAGGGTTACACTTATGCGAAATTCCAAACCGAAAAAGATGATCATAGTTAAATTTTATGTTTTGCCTTAATGGAGGAACTGTGAGCTGGAAAGGTTCCATGCAAGATTCAGTTGCCGATTCCATCTCATAGGACTGAGTATAGTGCTGCATCAGATTCACATACTCAGATGATTCTATCTCTTTTGATTGTCAATAGAGGAGATGTGAATTTATGCAAAGTACCAGAAGAAGTCTCGCCTACCAAACCCCTTGCGCATCAAAAGCATGAGGGTCGTGCTAGATCAATAGGCATATGATGCACCAGATTGACTCTAGTGCAAGTTGGAGACTGTTGGAATTGTGCCCTAGAGGCAATCAATTTATCGTGAAATTTATATGGACTTACTATTCATTATGTTATCAATATGGAGATATTGATGTTATCTGTATACACAAGCCTATTCCCAGGATCGAGAAACTCTGGATTGGATATATGAGTGTGAAAATTATGTCTCGTATCCAATCCGGATATGGAGACAAATGGATGACACAACACGGTAACATTGGGCACATGGTTTGTCTGGATAACAGACTATTTCTATTAGTTGGATGGCATAGATGTGTTGCTAGACATCGCTATATGTTTGTTTACTACCGACTAATTAGAAACCTACATGGTCACACACCGTATGGCTTGACTCGGATTTGGATACTAATTAGTGGGACTAATTAATCAAAAGGATCATAAAACAACCACAAGCAAAGTTAGTAGGACTAATTTTCAAGGTGGAATAATTCGTGTATGGACATGATTAGTATTGGGGAAAATATGTAGTTAATAAGAAGTTATTAAGTATATAAGGGCAACCCTAGCTTATTATTTTACAAGAGAGTCATTATTGTGTGAAATAATAAATCAAGGAGAGAGATAAAGCTGAGGCCGAAGCCCCAACACGTCCGCCCCCTCCTTGCCGTCGGCCACCTTGTGGCGCACGGTCAGGTGCTCCCTTTTTGCTTGATCTTTATGCCTCCTTCTTCCCGTAGCTAGCACATGACGTGTAGGAGGATTCCAACTTGCTATCCAAGGTGTGAATACCGTAGAGACGTGGACATCATTCTACATTGTGATTACACAACC
This sequence comes from Linanthus parryae, assembly GCA_023055425.1. Classification (NCBI taxonomy): domain Eukaryota; kingdom Viridiplantae; phylum Streptophyta; class Magnoliopsida; order Ericales; family Polemoniaceae; genus Linanthus; species Linanthus parryae. The sequence goes on from JALGPY010000009.1 coordinate 46,339,642, forward strand.
AACTAAGGTACACAAACGTTCTTCCTTTATAACATTATGAATGCTTCCAGCGATTCGTGGAGGGATTTGATCAGGAATTTAATCTTGTTATGCCGCTGCGTTACCTGCATCAAAACCGTACACTGTTCTCTCACACACCTTCGGTGCCACCATTTTCATAATGGGTTCTCTTTCTCCGACCTCCCTCTCTCATTTTCACTATGCATTGAGGGTCTCTCTTTTGTTCTTGAGCTCACTCTTGATCTAGTTAAGGGAAAAGAACTCTCAAGGATAAGAGGAGAAGGAAAGAGGGGTCTATTTTCAGCTTGCGTGTGTCAATTTTGGGTCAGTGGTCCTGCTGCTTCTCTGATTCGGTGCATTCTTGCTGGAGAAACATCAGTAGCAGCTTAATTTTGAATTGCTTCATTAGTTTTTAGCTTAACTTGTGTCCGTGGCTATTTTGCTCCTTGTTTTGTATTTTGAATCAAGTTTTTGACAAGCTTTTGTGTATTTGGATCAAGTTTTGAGGAAGTATTGGTGAAAAAAATTATTGGATTCAAGCATGATGAATGAAAATATATTACTCTTTAGCTTTCTTGAATCTATCATGTTTAGCAAGTTAACTTGCTTGGGTGATTTGGGAGGATCTAGTGTCCAAATCTTACTAATGATTCAAGTTGAACTTCAAGTATGAACCGGTTGAATTGAGTAGCTTCAATGTTTAGTTTCATACTTGAATCTCTCAAGTTGGAGTATGTGATGCATTGAATAGATAGATGCGCGAATGTTCTTGACGTGTTTTGATTTGGGATTCCTCTTGAGTTGAATTGGACTCGTCAATCTTAGCTTTGAGAAATTGAGTACCAGTTAGGTGATTCGAGTGAGAATTCGGGAATCTCATTTGTTGCTTGATCTTTCATGTGGAGACACCTATGTGTCTTTACATATGTTTGATTCTTGAGGCACTTGAAATTTGGAAATCTCATTTGAATGACTTCCTTAGTGCTTGATTATCATGTGTTAGAGTTATGCACTTCATTTGTGGCAAGTTGGATTGCGATGGGAATCGATTCTTGAGGTACTTATCTTGTGGAATTCTACAGGTGATTGAGAACCGGACTTGAATATAATAGAATGATTGATCACTAGATAATTCGATGATCCCTAGCCCCTCATTACTTGTTATTTCACTTCTTTTTTTTTGTAGATCTAGTAGTCATTTACGTTGTTCTTTAAACCGAATTCTCAACTTGCTCCATCACTTTTGTGGTGGATTTGATAGCTTGGCTAGCTTAAAAGCCTGTGATAATTGACATTAATTGCTTTAGTTAGTTTCTTAGTTACGTTTACTCTAGTGATAGTAAGTTATTGTCTAACCCTCTTTTCCTTGTGGAGATCCACTCCGGTCTTACCGGATACTACTTGTACGATATTCCTATACTTGAGAATTTTCTCTCGAACACGTCCCATAGACTGTTCACAAGAAGTCACAGCTGGGTCCAGAAGATAATACAAATAGCCTGAGACTAAGGACCCTAGGTTCACATTTTTCCCTAAAGAAATGCAAACAATCAATGCCATTACATAAAGATGCACCCCATCCTGTGGATGCCCATAAATCAAATATCGAGATATCCAAAAGCATAAAAATGCGACAAGCTGGTAGTTGAAACCTTGCCTAGTTCTCCAGGTGAGAGCATTAGGATTAGCCTTCCTGGCAGTCGCTAAGAGAACTTTTGGTGCATGATCTCTAAAAAAATAGAGTATCCATCTATGCCATGTGTTATTCCCATGCGTGGTCACAAATTGATTTTCTTTCTTGAGAAATGTGTCAAGCCATCTAGTACTCACCTTTTTCATCTGCGCAATACAACTCTCCATATCCTTGAACAATTTGAGTTCCTCAAGTATACTCAATTTACCTAGGGGATTCGTATCACCAACTGAAGGAAGATATAGTAGCATACAAGTATCCTCCAAAGTAAGGCCAGCTTCAAAAGAGGAAATATGAAAGGTGTGCGTCTTGTTGGAGTATCTAGACATCATGGTGTCTAGCATGTCGTGGTCCATTCAGACGTTGTACCCTTTTGTCGCACGGGAAGCATGGTAAAACCCTGATTTTGTGAGGATTTCTTCAAAATGGGTCAAGACATGCTCAGTCCAATCTTCCGTGAATTGCAACTCTCGAAATTGATCTTGCAAAAAGGATAATATCCTTCATATAGTGATCCTATGGATCTGGTCCATAGAAACGATATCCCAGTTATCCCTTAATGGAGTTTTGGAGGAAATGCAAAGTAGATTGTTCGATCATGGCATAATAGAAGTCACAACCATGTAGAAAGGGGGATTTTCTCCATAAATCTTTGGGAAGTTCCGACATCTCCTCTTGTGTTGCCTTGCTCCTAGATCTAACCATCTTATCCCGATTCAAACAATCGAAGGTTAGCAAGAAAAGTGTAGAAGTAAAGTTATCAAATTCGCAGTTATGTAATCAAAAGGCTAGAAATTTCTTGAACTTTCAAATCGAGTTTCGTTGCCGTAAGATTGCGCAACAAATCTGTAAATCACAACCGCAGAGAGCTTCAATGAATAATTAACCGAGTTCAATGAATAATCCATTACCATCGGGGATGCTTACCCACGTTTGTCCTAGTCGACCTGTATATGTAGGGGATCCGTCCCATTAGCGAGTTGACAGAACACACACAAGTTAGAGATTCAAGCCTTTGTCAATTACTGTCTCCTCTTTGGATAGCATACATTGCCCTGCTCTTACCCCAAACCTACTCTCACTCTCAGGCCCTAAACAAATTAACTGGTGTCGTTTGTTTTGTTTATCTGCTTGCATGAACATGAGCTAGGTGCAACCTTGTCTACAAAAATTAATAAACATGTTATGCCCATTGGTTGTGTAAGGGAAGTTGTAGTCATAATCTTTAAGATGCTATGGGTTTGATTCGTGCCAGTAGAAAACCGCCTTTTTTGTCCCCTCTAGACCTAAGAGTAGATCGAGGTCTAGGGTCTGAGTAGGTCTTTTTTTCCGATGAACTCATAGCATAGACGAAATTTCTTTTCGATATAAATAAAAAAGTATTAAGAAAAATTATAGATACGTTGTACTGTTGGTTTGAATCAACTTTCAATCAATCTAGAAATGAGACAGTCAAGATCGAAAATTAATTTTTTTCATTTGATCATCTTTTGTTGACAATATTCATATATATACCAGTACATTTTCTTTTAATCTTCTCTTCTGGTAGAGCGTACTGATAACGTGTTCTCCAGAACGAGAAGAGAGAGACAGTGTATGAAAAATGCGAAGCGTATATTATTCTCCATCAAAACATTCTTTATATAGGATGTGAGAGTCAATGAGTATCATCAATCACATATGATAACACGATATGTCATGAATATCACAATATCAATTATATATTTCATAAGTTAAAAGTAAGGATATTGTCGTTGTTTATCCATTAGTGTTGTTTATCAAAATTTTGCAAGTGTTGTATAAAACAATGCTGTGGTTGCTAAGCTAAAAAAGAAATGTTGTGAAACGTGTCGCACACACAAAAAACAATGAACATGAATAAAATCAATAATTTATATTTCCCGCAACAAAAAAATCAATAATTTATGATTACATATTGTCTTAAAAACTTTCAGTAGGTAAGAAGAAAACCATAGAACTACTTCTCTCTCTCTCAAAAAAAAAAAAAAAAAAAAAAACTATAGAAAGTGCGACCAATATTGTCGTAATTTACTCCTAGCTAACCGAGGGGTATTCGTACATAAAGTAATCCCATTGAATCGCTCCACAAATACTTGAAGACTCGGCAATCTCATCAACTCTTCCGCTTTCAAGGTTGTACCAAACGGGCTCATCACCCAATATAAGAAGAACCCGTTTAGGGTCGTGTGGGTGAACACCTTCAACCCCCACGACTCCTCCATCATCGGGGTTCACTGAAAACATGTTTGTTAAATCCAGCTCGGCAATGCAGATCCACTCCGTTTCCCCACCGTTGCTCTTGACAAGCCAAAAAAGCTCGAAGTGGGTGAAACTAGTTCTAGCGTAGTAAATTTTCCCTTGAGATTCAGCCCAGATATCTGATATAGTCACGGATGATTTCGTAGAGAGCTTGGGTACCTGAATCACCTCCACACGATCAGTTTTTAGATCATGAGCCACCGAATTGGAGTTAACATCTCTCCAGTAGATCACATTGTCAACCACCAAAGCCGGTTGATTGGCCACAGATAGTTGAAAAGGCGAATCACAGGTGAGAGTTGATTCTCTCCATTCACCGGTCTTGGATGAAAATGTCTCCGTTACCAAAGTTGTAGTTTCCTTCCCTAGAGGGACTACTCCAACGCCGGCTTGGACTACTGTATAGTGAAGCCGGTCTAAAGAGGTCTCGTTTCCTTGGCAATAGAATGCCAGCGCCACGTGATCGTATATTTTGTTTGGTTTTGGGAGGGCTTTCCATTCTCTTGTGACGGGATTGCATACACAGTAGTAGTATCCTCCTGGGGGTTGTAATTCGAAGCTGCAGAGGAGGATTCCCTTGGAGGATCCCTTAATGTAGACTGTCTGACCGATGAAAGTTAAGGACGCGTCCAACTGGCTCTCGTCATCTGGAGTTGTTGGCAAAAACCGTGGTGTTGGTGATCCGAATATTTGGGGGTGCGTGGAGACGAAAAAATCGGGCTGCAGAAACACACCTACCAGTGTGGCCGACTTATTTACCTGTGAATTTGATAAACTGCAAATCACGAGAGACAAAGAAAAGGTATTTAGTCGACAGACATGTAATAATAAAATTGAAGGCAACGAGTACAATTTCAATGTTAAACTAGATGTGGATTTGATTAATATGTACAGTATTAACCTAAGTATGTAAGGCCCTAAACAACATAAATATAAATCCCAACACCCAAAACACTGAGTCAAGAAGGGAAGGAACACAGTGGTTTGGTGATAACAAGACAAATCACAGTGGTTCTAAAAGCGGACTTGGCAAGCTACGGTCCGAGTCAATTTCACACTATTCACAATTTCACACTATTCATAATTTCACGGGATTGCATACTTACTGTTAATGTAGAACCATTGAATACCCAAATTTACATAAAATAAAATTGAAGGGGACGAGTACAATTTAATGTTGAACTAGATGTGGCTTTTGATTAATATGTACAGTCACTCATACCCTAAGTGTCTAAGGCCTAAACAACATAAATATAAATCCCAACACCCAAAACACGAGTCAAGAAGGGAAGGAAGACATTGGTCTGGAGATAACAAGACAAATCTCAGGCGAAGATAGATCTCGAATCAGCTATTTAGTCGCGCCCATCAGTATAAAAACAACAAGCTATAGACGTCTACACATGGATATCAATCGATCAAATATAATGTGTCCAGAATATTCAGAATAATATAAGGCCGGAGAAGTTACCTTGACTCGAAGGATTTGTCCATTGTTGTGCAGCTAGATCCTTGCGCAACAGCAGGGTTGGGTTGGGGTTCTTGTTCTGGGAAGACCGACCTTCAGGGCGCAAGTAGTGTGTGATAAACATGGCACATGGATCAAGTCCTTTAAATAAGCAACTTAATTGTGGAACTTTTTGTTTTTCTTCTACTCGGATTGGTGTTTTTCTTGAATGTTACTCGGATTGGTGTTTGATTTTTTATTTTTATTTTTTTATTTTATTCTTTTATTTGTTTCTTTGTTTGGTTCTGTTTCCAATCACCGCCCAAAAGATTTTGCTCAATAAAAGATCATAGTCCAAAACGTAAGAATATTATCATTTTTAGATAATAATGACGGGGAGCAATACAATGCCATGCACCGAATTCTCGATTCTTAAAGCCTCTTCTTGCAAAAAGATGTGCTGCATTATTGCACTATCTTTTTTTTTTTTTCTTTTTTTCTTTTTTTTAGGGAAATTGTATTTCAAAAAGGCCTAAAGGCCATCAAGGTCGTCCTCCAATACATTCGACGCCCAATCTGGTGGACGGGTATATAAACTAAACTGGGAGAACAAAATTGACCTATGAGCAAACAAATCAGCTAATCTTTTCGCATTACGACTAACGTGGCTAAAAACTACATCTTCGAACCCTGAGGAGAGCTGCAAACATTCTGCTACCAGTTGAGCCATTACAGCTCCCATCTCTTCATTTGCTTGTGCTCCACGTCTACTATTGTTAATCATGTCGATGTTGAGCTTTGAGTCTGACTCCAGTACTATTCTTCTGCACCTCGCGTCTCTCGCCATCATCAATCCCTTTTTGATCCCTATCAATTCCATTAGCTGAACTGAGGAGTGGTAATGGATCCTCTCGAATCTACCAGCCACAAAAGCTTCGGTCGAGTCTCGAATAACTTGACCACTTCCGGCTATCGAAGTTGCTGGTTTGCAGGCGATGTCTGTATTAACTTTTTGCCAGCCTTCACTCGGAGTTTTCCATCTAGCAACTGTTTCCTTGTTTCCTAACGGAGATTCGCCATTAGTTCCGGCAATATGCAAGCTGGCAAAGTGAAACTCCACTCTCTGTTTTATTGCCGCGAAACCGTACTCCTCTTCTTTGAACCTTGATGCATTCCTAGCTTGCCAAACACACCATGCTACAACGGCCCATCGTTCCTGAAGCCTTCGATCTAGGCTGCTGAAAATCCACTCATTCCAATCGTGTACTGAGACCCAGCAGTGCGTTGCCAGCTCCTTCCCGAAGAACTCATACCAAATTTTCTTTGTAGTAGTGAACTGTAAATAGAGATGGTCTCTTGAGTCTATACCATTGTTACACCCGCCACAATTCATAGGTACTTGCACTCCTCTGTCTCTTAATTTCGCAGCAGTTGGTATTGAGCTATTCCATAATATCCAGGTGTGAAAAATAATCTTTCTTGGTATCTTTAGCTTCCACAGATTGGTTAGCCATCCTGCTTTACTTCCCCTCGAAGCTCCAACGACCCCACTCACAAGTAATTGCTTTAGCTTGTAGCCCGTAGCACAGGAATAACTACCATTATGAAAATGGCTCCAAGATACAGTGTCCAGTGTGTTAACCGATGGTACAGGGACGTTAAGAATGTCTCTAACATCCACCTCCCAAAGATAAGTTCGCAGCCGGTTCTCGTTCCACCCTTCTCCTGAAGTACAATGCTGAACTTTAAGATTAGCAAAATCCGGGCTGCTAGTAATTACCTTAGAGACATGTCCCTGAGGGATCCACCTATCTTTGAACAAGTTGATTTGTGATACTGAGCCTAATTTCCACTCTAATCCCTGTTTCAATAGTTCTCGTCCAGCTAGAATGCTGCGATAGCCGTAAGAAACTTGCCCTTTCTTCTGAGAATGTAAGAAATCACCATGCCTGAAATACTTATCACGGAGAATTGTGCTCAACAAATTATGTGGATGCTTTATAGTACGCCATGCTTGTTTTGCTAACAAAGCCACGTTGCAATCTTGAAAATCCTTAAACCCCAACCCTCCTATCTCCTTACGTTGCTTCAATTTGTGCCAGTTAATCCAATGAATCCTTCGTCGATCCGTCATATCCTTCCACCAAAACTGTCTGATTAGACGCTCAATATCATGGCACGTACTCACCGGAAGTAGAAAACAACTCATTGCATAATTAGGAATCACCTCGACAATGAATTTAATTAGAATCTCCTTTCCTGCAATGGATAACGTCTTATCCTTCCAACCTTTTAGCTTTTCTGCTAGCACTTCCAATATCCTCTGAAACAGAACATTTTTCTTCCTCCCAAAGACTGTGGGCAGTCCCAAATAGGTCTCGTGATTATTCTCGATTGGAATGTCGCGTATGACACTAAGCTGTTGTTGCCAAGCCTCACCAACACTGTCCGAGAATACCATAGCAGATTTTTGAATACTATAACACTGCCCGGACGCCTTTTCGTACACCTGTAACAAGTACATTAAATTTGTTAATTCACTCACATTTGCCTTGGTGAAGATCAGACTATCGTCCGCAAAAAACAAATGAGTGAAAATGGGGCCTCCGCGGGACGCCCGCGTTCCAGATAACTGTCCTTCTGAAACGTATCTTGAAAGATTTCCGGACAAGACTTCGCTAACCAATAGAAAAAGTTATGTCGACAAAGGACATCCTTGCCGCAACCCACGTTCTGGAACAATATGGCCTTGAACCGCCCCATTTATCAACAGACTGTATGAAACCGAGGTGATACATTGCATTACAACTTTGATCCATCTTTCACCAAATCCCATCCTCTCCATTGTTTCACGTAAAAAATCCCATTCCACTCTGTCATAAGCCTTACTCATATCGAGTTTCAAGGCTACTGAGCCATGCTTATTCTTCCTTGTCTTCATCGAGTGAATAATTTCGTGTGCTGCTAGTATATTGTCCGAGATAAGCCGTCTCGGAACAAAAGCACTCTGACTTTCTGAAATTAAATCTCCAAGAACTCGTTTTAAACGACTAGTAAGGGTCTTCGATATAATTTTGTAAACCGTAGAACATAAAGATATAGGTCTGAAATCTGATACTTTTCGTACCTGCTTAATCTTTGGGATGAGTGCAATCAACGTGTGATTATGATCAGAAATATCCTCTCCTTCATTCAAAACCTTTAGACAAATAGAGGTAACTTCCTCCCCAATAGTTGGCCAGAACTGCTGATAAAACAAAGCCGGAAACCCGTCCGGTTCCGGGGCTTTCTGTGCTGGCATTGACCGAAGGGCTTCAGTAACCTCCTCTTCTGTATACGGGATCTCCAACTGTTCGCAATTATTCGTTGCAAGTAACCCCTAGACAGAAGTCAGGAGAGGCTCCATGTCCGTGTGTAAAGGCTTAATCGAGCATAAAATATTTTTAAAATAATTCTCAATAGTGCTAATTACCTCCTTCGGGTCTTCGATCCAAGCTCCATCTGTTTGTTTGATTTCCACGATCCTGTTACAAGAACTCCGGATCGAGGCTTTTCGATGTAAATACTTCGTGTTCTCATCACCACTCTTGAGCCAAAGCTCCCTTGACCTTTGACGCCACATAACTTATTCATGTCTCAAAAGAGATGAGATTTTATGTTTTACTTCCTTCATCTCTTCAAGATTCAAAGACGATTGGGGCAGTCCCCCCAGTACCTCCAGACGGCTACGAAGGGTCTTGAGTTGACGTCGGACGTTACCGAAAACGACCCCATCCGATTCCCGCAACTTTGCCGCAACAGAATCAAGCTTTAGACCCACTGTCCCCAGTGACTTGGACCACGTGTACTTTACTAATTGTTTACAGTCCTCTCGTTCTAGCCACATCGCCTCTAGCTGGAACCGACGCTTACTCGGTCGAGAAAAAAAGCTGCCATGACCTATGATTACCTCCAGGGGGACATGATCCGACGTGTCTACAACCAGATGATTAACCCGGGGCCTTCCAAATTTTTCAATCCAGCTGTCCGTTGCAACACAACGATCAATGTGTTCACGAATTGATCGATCATCATGCTGATTTTTTAACCAAGTAAACCTGTTACCCGCAAAACCAAGATCTCTTAACTGTAGTTGACTAAGCACGTTATTAAAATCTCCAGTTTGTCTAAGGGTGACTTCTCTCCCACCCTCCTTGTCGACATATGAAGAAATCCCATTAAAGTTCCCTATCACTAACTAAGGCATGTTAGAGGGCCTCAGTCTAGTAAGGAGGGTCCAGGAGTTCTTTCTTTCGCTTCTAACCGGATCTCCGTAGAACCCCGTGAAGCACCAAGGTTGATCGCAACCATTAAAAGTAATCGTAACTTTGATGAAGTGTCTATTTTTTCGAATAAGAGAGAAAATGATTTCTCTATCCCACAAAAGGGCCAAGCCGCCCCTTCTATCATCACAATCAATATAAATCCCGTTTTCATACCCACACCTGTTTTTTACTTCTTCCATCTCCCTAGAAAATAGTCTAGTCTCCGTCAAGAAGACTAGATTGGGCTTCTGTCTCCTCACAAGATCATGAAGAGAGGTAACATTACGGGGGTTCCCAAGCCCCTGCACGTTCCAACTTAGTGAATTCATTGTGCCTGGCAGTGCTGCTGAGCAGCCACTGCCAATCTTGCTTTGGGGTCTACTATGGCACCCCTCTTCGGGTTCGGAATCCCATTACGAGAAACCTGGGAAGTACTCTGTTGTTTCACTCCACCTACACCTCCTTGCCCTTTTTCCATGTTTGCTGCTTTTCTTCTATCACCCGGACTAGGACCACTTTCCCTCTCCTTTCTCTTCTCCGATGGCTTTCTAGGAGTAGCCATTGATGCAACCTGTTTCCCCTTCCTCTTTTTCTCCGTTTGATCCTCAGCCTTTGTTCTTCCCTTCCCTTTTACTGAAGTTCGCCGTGAGGTCTGCTTCGGTGTGCTTTACCAAGAGGATTGTCTTGAAACATGGTCCCTTGATTACTCTTTTCCGTATCTTCAGTACCACCATCGAGTTCCATGTCAGAATCTGCAAGACTCTTGACCGAGCTGCTATAGCCGGGCGATAGAAAATACCCCTCCACGCTGTTTGTATCATCCAATAGTCCTTCACTCGAGGGTTTTGGCTTGTCCGTGAGTTTTTTCCGCGGTGGTGGATTGAACGTCATCCATGTTCCGTACCCGGGCTCTTGTTCCATCTTCTCCTCGCTTGATTTGTGATTACAACCATCCGTGTAGTGGTCAATCCAGCCGCACCAGCCACACATATGGGATTCGCTCGTACTTGAAATCGAGCCACACTTTTTCTTCCAATATCTTGATGAATCTTCCTTTTCTCAAAGGTTTTCTAGCATCGATACACACTCGAACCCTCATGTAATCACCGTATTCACCAGACATTACTCTCTTGTCAGATTCTATAATCTCACCAAGAGATCTAACAAAACTTCTCGCATATGTTTCTGTCTGCAGGTATAGTGGAAGGTTCAAAACTTGTACCCATAGCTCAATAATGTCAAACCTTTTTCCTTCGATCTTAGCATTCATCGTCCAAGGTCTGAGTAGTAGGATGTTGCCATCAAAGAGCCATGGACCCCTTCCCAGTACTCTATCCATCGCCTCTTTCGAAGGGAAGCTGATGATAAAGAAGTTTGGTCTTGCTTCTTTGATCGTGACCTTGTCCCCATCTAGCCAAATCTTCTTAAACGTCAACTTCATAGCCCATACATTCATCTTCTCCGGTAGAAGAAAAGATCCGGCTAAGCAGTGGGTATGAACCCTAGCCGCATCGATGCAAAACTCCTTGTCAACCTCGATTACGTCCTCTTCCTCTTCTAGGGTTAGATACCTGAAGCTTCTCCTCGTTGTTTCCATGTCAGCTGTCTGTTGTTGATCGCCGGAGAGGCCCTGTTGTGCGTGTTCAGCCATGGCCGCCCTAAAATCGCCCTCAAGTCGCACTTCTCGTCTCCGACAGAGTCAGACCTAGGTTAAACTTTTTTCATATATTACACGAAATTGCAAAATGATTAAATGACACTTTATTGCACTACCTGGTACGTAGTGCGATATTAGCAGGCAGTTATTACTAATGAGGTTGTAATACCCCTAACATAACACAATTGGTATTTCAATCAATGATGGGACAATTGTGTAACTTTTTTTCCTTTTGAAAATCAGGCAGTGTTTTGATGTTTACGAAATCGATAGAAGTAGGGGCAGCCTAAATTTAATAAGACCCTAACATCGAAAACTAGCTGTTGGTTTATGAAAACCGCACTTGGTACCCCCTTATGAATCCACTCAACTAGCCTAGAGTGACACCTCAAATAATGAGGTGTCAACGCCCTAAGAAAGCTGCAATGGTGACTCATTGACAAGCGAGATCAAAAGAACCGCCCCTTTGTTCTTCATGTTCTTGAAGCATGTTGAATCACCCCTTCAATTTGAATTTCTCTCTAGCCAAAACTCTCTCACCATTCACTGCAATGAACCTTCAGGAGTTATCGATTGTAGCAACTTTCAACAATTTTTTTTAAATAGTTGGATTTCAATTTCTCATCCTTCGTCGTTCTTCTAAAAATGTGCTAAATTTTCTTAAACCTGTGTATCCGGTCTTCTCTAATCACCTTACTCTTGTTCTGCAAGATTTTGTGAATGCAGAGAAGGTCTCATTTCTCTCTATATAGATACCCATTTTCTGTGTTACTATCAGTATGCCACGTGGTGCATTTGAGAGGAGACATGTGTATACACTTCGTGCTCCCTAAAGGGCCATAATTATCTCTCTGTCTAGACATATGCCAAGGATTGTGGGACAGGGTCCTTCTCATTACTGAGTTTGCGGACCACGAGCTATCTAATTAGGCGGACATTGACCCAACGCATGGTTCCTTTACCATCGTGGATGTTTACCCATTCGCCCTATTAGGCCTGTATATTTAAGAGTATGTCTCGTTCGTATTCATTCAGATCTGTAAACCACAATTGAAGAAGTCTTCAATCTATGTTGATTTGTTGCTTTAGAATTTTCAAAGGACAGAGAACTCACAAGTTGTAACGAGACATGAAAATGTTCGAGAAAAAGAGACTCTTCAGTATTTTATCAATTAGGGACACCACTTCTGTCAATAAAAGGGTCACAACGTTTGGGAAAATACTTTTGTTAACCGGTGAGAATACACGGATGTGAGTCAACCACGTCACTTGCGGCTTTTCTTATGCACTAGTAAGCGTGCTTAGATTTGGAACTAATGATAGCCTACGATGGCTAGGGCTCGTCCCTAAACCACATTTTAAATGACTGATAGAAGTGAAGATCCCGCCCCAGATCTCTCAAATCGAACGAATTCTTGGGGGCTAGGGTTTTTACCTTCGAAGATCGCATTTTGGAAACCTGGTTCTGCCGGTGCGTCTGAATTTATCTTTCTACCTTCCTCATTGTTCTCGTTAGTCTAGTTCTATCATGTTCTGGAGGTCTTGAGCTGCTCCATAGGTATCCATGAGGGTATTAAATCAGACCGAGACTAAAGCCATTCGAAGTTGGAAGTTTAAACCTCCCAGAAATCTCTTTATCTTCTTCGCCTCGGTTGGCACAAGTTCCCTTTTGAACCTCATCAGCTCTATGTACTTTTTATGATTTTCGTGAGGCTGTCACTTCCTTGTTCAAATTCATAAACTCGTTGAAGTTTCTATCCTTGACATGGTCCAGATAGAAACATTCCCACAACTCTACTTTCATCTATTCCCAATTAAATCATCCATGGGCACGTAGTTCATCCCCCTAAGCTGACACCAATTATCGGCTTCCTCCTTAAAGTAGTAAATTGATACTTCAAAACACTGATTCTCTGGACACAGAACAGAATTCAGATTTTTTCAAAAATCCCTGATCCAGTTTTCTAGGGTTGTCGGGTCATCAGTCCCATAGAAGAAATATGGCCAGAGTCCGGCCACCCTTCTCATGATGTCTCCCCCTCCACTGTGGGTATTGTGTAGAATCTGAGTTAGCGCCATGGTGGCCTATTGGAGATTTTGAAATTCAACTCGGTCAATTTGCGGAGCTTCTCTGCCTTGCGCCTGATTATTTCCTGGTTCCATCGCTGATGGCTTGTTTAAACGACTCCTGGTATAGTACCGATGATGATTTCTTTATCCACAGACAGGCTGCTAGGGCCATGCCCGCCTCCTGGAATTTTTTATAGATGTAGTTTTGTACTTAGGTTAGATGTAAATATTTAACTAGTTTCAGTAGGTGCCCCCCTCAATATTTAATCCGTAGGTGTAGAATTAGGCAATCATAAGGAGTTGATAAAATAACCATTGTGTGACTCACTGTTGCAATTTTATATGTATAAAAAATCGGCTGTGAGTTATTATTGCCACGTACCATGTAATGATGTCAATACTATTTAGAACTTCTTTTCAGTTTCGCAAAGAATAGAAATGATCAATATCCAGAGAAAGGCTAACTTGAGATGGTTATCAGGTGAAGGTCATTTATAATTGGTCCTTTTAGGTAAAACTGCAACTCGGGCGGGCTGGGCGGGTTGACACCCTTGTTCAAGCCCAAGCCTGAGTTTTGTCGGGGTTGCCCAAGCCCAGCCCAACCCGAGTTAGGAGCATCACCAGCCTTCCCAAGCCCAAATTTGAACAAACCAATTCGGTTCAGGTTGAATTCGGGTTATCCCATTAAACTAAAGAAATTTACAAAATCATCACATTCTACTCAATCAAAATTGTCCCCTTGAAGTTAAGTTTATAACTTGCATATAAAAATAGATATCGAATTAAGACACTTCCATTTTTTTAAGGCTAAAAAATAATTACTATATTGTTAGACTGAATTAAAAAATATCCATTTATACAATATAATAATAAATATTTCGTGGAATGACATCTATTAGTTACGAACATAAACATAATCAACAAATATCACTAATACGTATACGAAAATAATAGATTATTGATAAATATGCATTATGATACTCTCCAAATATAACATTTATATGTAATGAGTATACAAATGGGCAATTCGGGCTAGCCCGTCGTTTAATATCCGTACCCACCTAATTGCAATTCGGGTTAAGAGTTTTTGCCTGAGCCCGTCCAAATTACTCAAAACATGTTGCCAAACACGACTTTAGTACGGGCTGAGTTCGGGTTGGTCGGGTTCAGCCCGTCCAAGTTGCACCCGTACTTTTAGGTGATTGTAACTTTAATAAAATAATAAACTGATAATATTCGTACTATCTCCTTAAATGTTGAGAACAGTATTGTGACATATATGATCACGAGGGGGAAAAATTCTAAAAATGTCGATGTATTGATAATTCTTCAATTTTGGGACAATTTCTCGCTCCAGTGATGAGTTTATTGGTTTATATGTGATTGACGTTGAACCTTTTCTTACCTAGGCCTACCAACAAAAAGTCATAGGTTCGTCCCTGTCTATATCGCATTGCACCTTATGAATTTATACATAATAAAATTCTAGCCCAATTATATACATGTGAGACATAATATAAAATAATCAAGCATTTATTGAGTCAAATACCACATAATCCATAGAAGGAATCAAACCAAGTAGACTAATCCAACACAAAAAGAACATATACTAAATCAAAATTTTAATCGTTCTCACCTGGGGAAAGAAATGAAAAGAAATATAGAAATGAAACTAAGGGGTGAACGGGGTGTAGTAGGGCTCCTCAACATCCATCAGGAATTCAGACCCGGTCTCTCAAAAGTCGATCTCGTCCTCATCAATTTCCTCATCATCCTCTATAAACTCAATGTGCTCTTCCTCCTGAACGTTCTCTTCTTCTTGGTCCACATCATGTTCTCATGGCCACCATTCTGATCTAAGTACTCTAGTCGACCTTGAAGCTCAAGTACGTTAATTGCGTAGACCTCCTCCTGCTCACGATTTTTGTAGCTAGAGTCAGTTAGGAACAACCTCGCCCCACACGTTCCGAATTAGTAGGTCACCATACTGATCCTTCAGGTTCATGAAAGGGTGCACATCCGGAAATCCTCGGAGTGTGAAGTGGCATATAGTCAAAGGATGACCGTGCATGCCGTCAAAGTATGGGTGATGGCCCCATTCGACGCAGAGATCTCTCATATAGGTGCATTACTGTGCTATGGTTTCCTGGACGTGCTGGTATGTCACCAGCTTCGCTCGACGTACATCGGCGAGGTCGATAGGAGCAGGGATGGGTGGTCTACCTGGTCCATATTCCTATGGAATCTGGTCGGGCACCTCCTCCTCTTCGGGAATATATTCCTCTTGGGCTTCCTATTCTTCCGGCTCTTCTTCCGGTTCTTTACGTTCATCTGGTTCTTCCTCCTCTGCGGGATCCTCTTTCGGCCCTTCTTCGGGGTCATCATCATGATCTTCTTCCTAGGCATAGTGTCCCGCCTCTCTATCAAGTAGTGTCCTTGTGTTTCTAGGTGTCACCATATAGCAGTAATCGAACGTCCACATATCTTCATTGGTAATAATCTATCCATCAATATCAATTACTAAGTATGTGTATTTTTCCTTCACTGCTAGTCATGGAAGCTCGTCGGGTAGCCCATTAAGGATGCAATGGTGCATTGATAATGGGTTTCAAAATCGATGGTCTCTAAGCTGGGAGTGACTCCATGTCGTGCATCGGGCGACTACATGTCTGCAATACTCTGTGATGCTCTCTGGTCCTCCAAGTATGCCCTGAGCAGCGGAGAATCCTCAGGCTATAGAGCTGGAGGGTAGGTGCGGGTTGTACAGCCATCTGAGAAGAGAGAAAGAAAAGTCTCAGAAATGTTCCAACCCATATATGCACTTATTATCTCAACGGAATTAAATTTGAATAATCTACGTAACTAAATAGCATTTATCGCATACGTTCAGTAATATCACAGTAATGTCTACACGATGCGGCATGAAACAATACGCATATAACACATTGCAATGATATTTCCAATCAACAAGAAATCTCAAACATTCATAGACGACAATTAAGAATATTTCTAGGCTTTACCACAACCCCCAACTTGTTTAATTTTATTATTATTATTAATTATCCTAAGTAAATTTTAATTTTCTTTTGAAAATGTTTCCAATAATTAGTTTCTCTGATACCAACTCAAATGACCCCAAGATTGAGAAAATATATTCAAATACCCTATAAAAATTAGAGGCATTACACCTTCACATTCATTCCAAATCTTTTTGAAGAGGAGCTTCATTGCCTAGACATTGAATCTTATTGAGAACATGAAAGCTCTGACCAGACATGGACTCATATATTGTATTGCTTCCAAGCAGTGCTGATCATCATACACTACTGCGTCTCCTCTTCTGGTAGGACAGGCGTTGCTCTACGATCGCTGAATTTTAAAGACGCCATTGCTTCTAGGGTTTAGACTTCTTGTGCTCTCTGCTCGGAGCTTTTTTGGACTCGTGAAATTTTTTGGACTATCTATAGCATGGTAATCAGTAGTATTATTGGACGATACTTTTATAGAATTAGAGGACGTGACTATTAATCAATAATATTAAGTAGCATTTTCTTTCTATTTTCCTATGCATGAGATCTTGGATTTGAATCCAATAGACGACAAAGAGATAAGTTAAAAATGGTATATGGACCAACTAGCTAGAATGTCCCAATTGTGTTTCCACATGACCACATCATCAGCATTTGATCAATCATCACTTAGAAAATTATATTAGTGATGGACCTTGTAGTCTAGGAAACTCTAAATGTAGCTAGAAGATGCTATTAATAAATTCACATGCATGCGTATGTATATAAGAAAATGCTTGATATTCTATAAAATAGTTTCTCAAAAGTTTATCATCTTTTCTTAATAAACAGTTTGCCCTACAGAGATAAATGGGAGTGGTACTACTATCAGTATCTACAGAGATAAATGGGTTCCAGCTCTTCATGGCTATACCATCCCAAGAAATGATTTACTTTCTGATTTGACTAAAGTGAAAGAATTGATTGATGACAATACCAGACACTGGAAGGTGGGAACTATTTTTAACATATTCAGTCAAGAAATTGCAGCTTCTATCTTAGCTATTCCTCTGGCTCTACAATCAAGAGAAGATGAGCTGTATTGGCCTTTGACTAAAGATGGGGAGTATAGTGTCAAGTCAGGTACAAAAGAAGCCAAGAAATTGTTTGAAAGTGTAGCTTTAACAGGAAAGAAAGGCTATAGCAGCTACAATAATTCAAAAGCTACCACTTCTTTTAGCCTTCCTAAAAGCTTTTGGTCAAAGGTATGGACTCTAAATCTCCCTCCTAAGATTAGATTCTTTTGGTGGAGGTTGATCAGGAAAGCTTTAGCAACTATGAAAAACTTGAAGATTAGAAACTGTGCTTGGACTGCTCAATGTCCTATTTGCTCTAAGGAGGTGGAAGATGAAAATCATTTATTTTTGGGCTGTGAATGGACTCATCCAGTATGGTTGCATGTTGGGTTAAATCTTAGTCAGGTTTCAAATGCTCCTGATTCTTTTCAAAACTGGGTTTTTGAGGTATGGAATATGCAAAATATTCAAAATTGTAGAAATGGTTTTTTGGAAAAGATAGTACTGGCTTGTTGGATTATCTGGAAAGAAAGAAACCAATTAGTCTTCAATAGAATCCAGGTTAATCCTATAAGAGCTGTGCAAAGCTTTGATCAACAACTAGAATCTTATTGGAATGTGTCATCCAAGAAGGATAGAAGTCAGTGTGGAAAGCTCCCAAAAGAAGAATCCCAGATTAAATGGCTTCTTCCCCCATCTGGCAAGATGAAATGCAATGTGGATGCCTGCTGGAATAAATCAAATTTGCAAATGACAGCTGCTTGGATAATCAGGAACAGTGCTGGTATAGTTGTTGATAGTGGCTGGCTTAAAGATTTTGCATTATCAGCTCTGTGTGCAGAAGCTAAAGCTATGAAGGAGGCAATAAAGCAAAATGTGCATATCTTGCAAAATGTGATTTTTGAAGGTGATAATAAGCTAGTAATTGATATGTTGAATGGTTGCTCTGCTATCACCTGGGCAGTTAAAAACACTGTGGATGATATCATGCAGTTTACAAAAGGCAGGAGGGTAGAAGTGAAGTGGATATCTAGACAGGCTAATGGAGTAGCAGACTTGTTAGCCAGAAAAATTAGTAACAGCTTATTTGATGGTAGTGATGTCCTGGTTAGTGCAGAATTTCAAAAAGCCTTGCTGGCTGATAATTGTACTTTTCCTGTTTTCCCTTTAATTTAATGAAATATCTTCTTTGGACAAAAAAAAACAGTTTGCTCTATATTCATTTCAGTATACGCTTCTCAGTGTTCACAATTTCTATATCACCTAGCCATACACCTACAAGTCCGCAACTACAAGTAACGTTGTCATACATTAACTCTGATTAACGTTATTGGAATATATCAAATTTAGATTACTTGTAATTTCAAGCATTGCGCTCACAGATATTTCGCGTATATCAAACCACTACATTTTGCCCAGGTTCTATTATTCTATACTTTATTCTTTGGGTTATATTCTTGTATGTATTTATTATATTTGTTGTTTTAAGAGTTTCTGTCTATCTTAAAACATACATTTCGTTTATCATCAAGTCAATAAGAAAGTATGAACTCAGCTTTGAAACTTCAAAAAAAATGATGAAATTTCTTAATGGGCAATGGGCAAATTATAAGTTCCATGAAGCTAACAAATATTGTTAACTAATATACGTAGTGATATTATCACTAAGGTATATTTAAGCCTCGCTTATAAAATTTGCCTAATGCTTCCAAAATCCTTGAGACGGCCTTAGTTTGGAGGTTGTACCACCACTCGAACCAATGGCGGAGCTATGATAACAAACCAGTGAAGGCAAAGGAAATTCGAATGATAACAAATTGTACAATTGATAATGTTCGATTCCAGCAGGACAATAGTGTACTCTCGGAAGGGTGGGTATGTTAAAAAGCTAAAGATATAGAGGTACTAGTGCAGTTTTCTAAAAGTAGGGGTTGCAATTGCCACCCCTTAGTCCATCCACTACACCCTATGCTCCCGTTTCCTTGTGAAGGGAGGCTGCAAAGGAGCTGCTCTGGAGTTTCTTTGCTGGCTAGTGGGCTTTTGATTTGGACATTTTATGGCCTTTAAGTTGGCTATGTTTTATTTTGGGATTTTCTACGTCTACTCTGTAGTTTTAATGATCTTGGGCCTAATTTGTTATTTGGAAAACTAAAAGACTGTACTAGTATTGAAGCGGAAGTTTGGGCAGTTTACAGAGCTATAACTATAGCCCATCAAGAAGGTTGGAAAAATTATGAAATTGAAAGTGACAGCATGGACACAGAATGCATCTTCTTGGAGTTCATTTATGGCCCTATGACGTTGAGAACTCAGATTGACGAGGGTATCCATTTGATGAAGAGCAATGGAGGAAAGATCAAGCACATAACTAGGGATGCTAATGAGGTCGCGCACGCTCTGGCAAACATGGGAACGGAGCAAAATCAGCAGCTTCACATCATGAGAGAAGTGCCGGAAGGCGTTAAGGGTCTGCTTGTTGCTGATATGCTGGGAATGGGCAAGTTCTTCTAGTTGGGGGGCTGGACATGTTTCTTTTGCCAGCTTAGTTTGTTTCAGTTTTTCAGTTTTTGTTTTTCCTCCCTTTGTGTTGTTTTAATTTTCCGTTGCAGCGAAAAAATGTTATTTGGGCTGTCATAGTTGAATTTTTTTTATTGTTTCCCTACTTGTAATTACCGTTTTCGTCGACTTAATGGCAACTAGGGAATTGCCCGTGCCCGAGGGCATTACCCCAACCAGAAAATCTAAAAAAACGATAAGACGCAGGATGAAAATACGCATCCACACATATATTTGCTAAAATATCAACTTTTGCAAGAGAGAAAATTGACGAATGTTGGCTTACTCAACCATTAAAAAAATGGGAGAAGTTAAAAGATGTGTGGAGGAAGTGGAGAGAAGTTACAAAAATGGTGGGTGGTAGGTGTAAACTAAGGGCAGTGATTGATTTAATCTAAATGTTGAAAAAAGTCAACCGTGCTATTTTATAGAATAGATGCTACTGCGTACCAATTTTCTATTTTCTTTTCCTTTCCAGTGAAAAGAGTGAAAACTTTGTGTATGAGTCTGCCAATTGATCAGGTTTGACAAAAAATGCGCTCAAGTCATTACATTTCTTGTTAGGGACGTAACTCGAACTCCTGCATAATAAGTTGTCAGTGCCAGCCGGCAAAACATCAACACTCGTGCTAGTCCCTTCGTCCCGATATGAGTGTTATCGTTTTTTTTAAAACATCTTAAGGAGATGATTTGACTAGTAAAACGATACAATAGCATATTAATCTTTTCCACGATGTGTAAAGTAATTATGAAACAGAAAAAAAGTGTCGCTATCGTTTTGCTAATACACTTATCTCCTCACAATGGTTTGATAAAACAACAAAACACATTTCAAGACGGAGAAAATATATTTTAGCTGACAATGCCCGGAGCGCTTGTTTTGTGTTTATAGGGAGAATCAAGGACCAATCTATATGTTATGTAGTATAGCCCCACTCAAATTTTCTCTAAAATGTGATTTCACCGTTATTTTATCAATATTTTTAATTTAGCTGTATGA
Organism: Linanthus parryae; assembly: GCA_023055425.1. NCBI lineage: Eukaryota > Viridiplantae > Streptophyta > Magnoliopsida > Ericales > Polemoniaceae > Linanthus > Linanthus parryae. The sequence goes on from JALGPY010000009.1 coordinate 46,360,733, forward strand.
AAATTAAACTATAAACTCCACCCAAATTCGCAAAAAATTAAATAATTTACATATTAGCCTGCTACAAATTTTTGAATCCGCCCCGAGAATAACATGTGATTAAGATATAACTCTGTCAGCCTTAAATGTCTATAATGGTAATTATGATGTTCTTTTGAGAAATGGTAATTGTGCTTTCGAGAAGACATTTCGTCTCTACACTGTGTTTGACAAGCTTAATAAATCTAAAATATCAAATTGTTACTGTACTACTTAAAACCCTACTTTTAATTTACACGAAATCACCAGTTATTACTAGAAAGTGCACGAGAACATTCGAAATGCCTAGAACTTGAAGTCTTTGACATGATGCATGCAGTGACAATTTCTTTGAAGCCCCTAGAAATTGAACATTCCACCACATAAATCAGCTATAAATATGACCCATCTCTCTGTCTGGGACATTTCATCGAACACCATCCGAGCTCAACACATACCAACAATTCTCCATCATCATCATCTTCAATGGCAGGCGAAGAAGAAGTTGTTTTATTGGACTTCTGGCCCAGCCCTTTTGGGATGAGGGTGAGAATAGCCTTGGCTGAGAAAGGGGTGCAGTATGAGTCCAGAGAAGAGGATTTATCCAACAAGAGCCCACTTCTTCTGAAGATGAACCCTGTTCACAAGCAAATCCCAGTCCTGATTCACAATGGCAAGCCTGTTTGTGAGTCCTCAATCATTGTTGAGTACATTGATGATGTCTGGAAGGGTAATTCTCCATTGTTGCTGCCTTCTGATCCTTACCTGAGAGCCCAAGCCAGGTTCTGGGTTGATTATGTTGACAAGAAGGTACTTCATCCCCTCTCTCATATCTTTTAGAATCATAGTATTACTAAATGTTAATGTGATTATATTCTGAATTACTACTAGCTCACTTGAGGCTTAAGTGCCAACTTGGAAATGTTGTGGTGTTTTAAAAACAATTGCGTCGGAAATACTTTGAGAAAGCAGCTATAGAAATTAACTAAAAAATTTAAAAAGTGTTTGGTAAATTTTATTCATAAACTGTTATGGAAAACCGCTTTTACATTTTCTGTTTGGTAGTTATTACTTACTCGGTTTCTTTTGGAATGTCCTGCTTTGACTTTTCAACCCATAATTGGATCATTTTGACTCGGTGATTTAGATAGCAAAACGATATATTGTTTTGAAATTTTTTTATAACGTTGTAGACTAAAGTTTACTTTACAAGACCATGTAAAAATTTACCAAATTCTTGTATCGTTTTGCTAATCAAATTACCGGGTCAAAATGACTCAGTGAATAGTGACAAAAAATGGAAGTAAAATGAAAGAGAAGAAACGGGGTAGTACTTTAGAACTGTTGTAAAGTGTCGAGGTGACAGTATCAGACACAATATTCCTATTGCAATTAGACAAGTAATTTCTTGATTTATTGTTATGTTATGAATAACAAAAAAATCGGAATTGCCAAATTTCTCAAAAAGCATGTCAAAAACCTCTCATCTGCTACCTAAAATATGTGGTGGAAAAATAGTTGTTGTCGAGAAAGCAGATAAATAACAATTTATTAAATACATCAAAATTGCTTTTGGCATAAAGAAACAGCTTTTTCTTTATGCCAAAAACAAAAAATCACCAAACGGTCACTGAGATTACCCACGTGTAGGGGGGGGGGGGGGGGGTGTGGAGATAGTACCACTCCGTCGTCCCACCTCTAGCGCACTATTGGACTTTTCTCATCCGTAACTGGGTCACTTTGACCTAGTTATTTGGATCGCAAAATGATATAATTTTTCGATAATTTTTTTTATTGTCTTGTAGAATAAGAGTTACTCTACAATACTTCGGAAAAATTATCTAAAAATTGTAAAATTTTGCTATCCAAATTATCGGGTCAAAGTGATCCAGTAAATAGTTGTAAAAGTTCAAATGGTGCAAAAGAGGTGGGACGGAGTGGTAGTATTACTAAGTATAGCTCTAAGTATTTGTATTAGAAAAGTAAGGGGTATGGTCAGTTGGGTTAGACGTTGGTGTCTGAATCCACAATTGTGCATAGACATAGTCTGAGCATTCTGATATGCTGGCACTAGTCACAAAATTGTTGAGACAGTAATATGCTCGGGTCGTTATAACAGTTTACTAATGTTTTATAATGTTATTCACGTGTAGATATACAGTCTTGGGAGGCTAGTGTGGGCAACCAAGGCGACACTCAGGAAGCAGCAAAGGTTGAACTCATTGGATGCTTCAAGCTGCTTGAAGAGGAGCTTGGAGACAAGCCCTTCTTCGGAGGCGCAAACATCGGGGTCGTGGATGTGTCACTAATCCCATTCTACAGCTGGTTCTATGCCCTTGAGGAGAGTGGCAACTTCAGCATGGTAACTGAGTGCCCTAAACTTGTTGCTTGGGCTCATAGGTGCATGGAAAAGGAGAGTGTGTCCAAGTCTGTCCCTGACCAGTACAAGATATATGATTTCCTTATGGAGCTCAAGAAGAAGATCCAAGCTAAGAACTAATATTTTGTACTATTGGTTTAAGAGCAACGCGTGGTTTTACTCCATTTTTCTTTTTTGTCCTCTTTGTTTGTTTTTCAGTCTTTGGGCATGTTTGGTGACCAGGCACATCTTTGTTTTTTAGAATCAGATTTTTAGATCACGTTAAAAAACAGAGATACGTCTATTAGCACTAGTAAAAAAGTGTCCCGATACGACAGTTTAAAATACAACAGTACTGAAAATTGCTGGACTAGAGGATCAAAATTAACAGTTAAGAAAACTGTTATTTTTGTGTCCTATGTCTCTTTAAGGGTCCAAGGTCGTGACTGATCATGTGTGTAAGTGTGGGCGTAATTGGGTATTCTATCATCAACAGATTAATTCGTTTGGCTTTGGACGTACCTATTCTTAGAACTAGTGCACCACATTAAATTGTGCGGGATTTTGTTCATTAGTTTAATCGTTCTTGCTCAATATATTTGGTTATAACACTAGCTGTATACAATTTTATCGAATATATATTTGCGCATTTTATAATATCTTGGTCATCATTATGAATTTCTGCGAGTAATTAGGGGGACTAATTGAACTTCTAAAGAAACCAAGTGAGATAGATGCATACCTTTTGGGGCACTTTGGATGTATTGCTATAAGTTTGGGGTTAGTGTGAGGTTATTCCAAAGTCCTAAGGGCACGTCCTCTCCATGAACCTTATTTTGTTTGAGGCTTACATGTTCGTCGTCTATCGGGTTTGAACCCACAATCTAATGCAGGGGCTTTTTAAAGGCTATTTCACTTGAGCTAGCACCCATTTGCCACGAACCTTAATTGACACTTATCTATTTTCAACACAAAGAAGAAAAACATAAAAAAGTGTGTGACCAGTAATACCCGAACGGTATTGTTGGATTTACTCCTAGCTAATCCAGTGATATTCGTACATAAAGTAATCCCATGGAATCACTCCACAAATACTTAAAGAATCGGCAATCTCATCAATTCTTCCGCTTTCAAGGTTGTACCAAACGGGCTTATCATCAACTTTAAGAAGAACCCGTTGAGGGTCGAGTGGGTGAACACCTTCAACCCCCCCTCCAATGCTAACATTAACATACCTCCTTCAGAAGGTTTCACGGAAAAGAACATATCTGCTAATTCCAGCTCAACAATGCAGATCCACTCAATTTCCCGACCGTTGCTGTTGACAAGACAAAAAAGCTCGAAATGGGTGAAATTGGTTCTAGCGTAGTTGACGGGCAGGAAGGATCTATCACATACAGATCTACAACATGAATTATAGCGGAAGATTCATGTGTTTACCTTGTCTTCCTAAGCTCCTTAATGCAGCGGATGATCGTTTGTTGCTTGCTTTCACGCGCCTCCTTCTTGATCTTGCTCCCACCAATCTAGGAATCTCGAGGACGAACTGTGATCCACACCACGTTCCACCTCCTTGGATGAAGTTGGAGAGAGAGTAGGGTTATCTACAACTAGTATGAATCTAGACAGAGTAACTTTTCTCTATGAAATAGCAATATAATATGTAGGAGGCTGCCTCCTTATATAGGCAAAACTTCTCCTAGGTTTGCACATAAACCCCTAGGGTTTGAGCCTTAGCTACTAACCCCTCTAGTTTGTGCATTAGTGAAACTAACCCCATAAGGTTACGATAATTGCATTGGGCACCCCACATGGGCGCACCAATTGCTAACATCTCCCACTTGCACAGTAGGGTTGCACAATCCATCCAGTCTATATCAATCTCAACCTTTCTATCATCTACAAAAGAGTAATGTTGTGGCCGTGGCGTGTGACCGGTGAGAGTACCTGCATTTCGGGAGATCCATACACCAAACTCGTATAGCCAGCATGGGAAGGCACCCTCTCGGGAGATCCACATACCAAACTCGTATAGCCAGCGCAGGAAGGCACCCTTAAAACATACAACAGTAATAATGCTCTCCGTAACTCTCGTATTCCCCAGATTCCTCCGATTGTCATCTCGTGGATCATGAGCACCTGCCTTGTCCCGAAGGCCATGCTCCAAGTCCACATCTCCTTTATATTTTCATATCCTACATGATCCCATAAGATCTTGCAGGTCGGCCCAATGAAGATAATAAAGAGCGATGCAACGAGAATCTTTCCTTACATACATGTGTCACTCAGATTTGGCTCAGCTGCTTTCCCAGCAGTGTCCGGAAGGCCGAATCATCCATAGCCGTAAGGTGTCACGCCAAAGTAGCACCACCGACCCGTCTCCTCATGACACAGACGTAAGTACAAAGGGTATACAGTGTCAATCATCTTTATATGATCGACGAGGCTCACACGATGAGGAATCCCAGGGACTTACTCTACTCATCACCTCATGGTCACTCATAAGCGCACGTTATTCAAGGGGAATATGCGCCATAGTGTTTAGACTCTGATCAGAGCGCATGTCTTATCCTTGCAAAGGACCACTATGCAGATGTCTATCCGGTAGCCCTTATGGCCACCAACCCGAGTACTGCGGTGTCACACTATTGTGAACGGTAATCAGTTCTCGCATCTGGCTTTCTCTACACAGACTATACATGATTCGGGGTAATAACCATGTTCGATTGGCCATAACCAGTCTCACCTTGGAACTTATTTCCAATGCGAAAATTGAGTCCGTCTGACAGGCTCCTAGCTCTACTGATAGACATCAAGCTCTTATCATAGGTCATATGCTCATATGAAGAAGGCATCTCATATAATATTGTAGGCTTTCAGCGCTTATCGGGATTCTGTCTCATCTTCCGCCACACCCAGACATATCCAGGATATTGCGAAGGCGGTCGCTCGTGTGAGTGAGCCGACCTAGTGTCTGCGTGACATGCTCTATGCTAGTACCGTATCATACACGTATCAAACAACATGCTGCTTAAAACAAATTCAATTAAAATCCAGTCAATCAATGTCTTGTGCGCTCATCAATCATATTGCTAGTTATCGACTACCAAATCCCAATTTTCTAAAGCAATCCACAAAGACAATTCTTAAGTGGTTTAGGAATGGGATGAGCCAACATCCTGGCCCATAGTCGATCCACTCCAGGATTACTCTTCAGGTAGTCATTTCACCTTTTGTGAAATGGTACCCTTGACTATGTGTTTTGACTTTACCGCAGTGTTATAGCCGTATGCTAGCACAAATCATGGTAATCGGTTTGTCGACAGCTCATAAGCTTACCAGAAACCTTTTTAGTTAAACACATTTCTGCCCTATGGCAGTACAGGCAATCGTGCTTCGCTTCCATGGTCAATGGAGCGGTCCAACACGATTATGCAACACTTATATTGCATTTTTTCCATGCGAGTCTATCATCGAACATGGACAATAGCCTGAGTTGGATCCATGTGTTGGAATAGATGCCCTAGAGGCAATCTAGTTTAGTATGAATTTGTAATTGGCTAGAAATTCATTTATTACTTATTGGATATTTAATATAATGAAGTCCTTAGATTTACAATCGTGTTGTTTATCTTAAATATCCCTAGTCGAGTATAATGATTAAATGGGACAATCATCTATAGACTAGTATGGGGTTGGATTGATATGGAGATGTCACGATCCAACACATAGGTGTGCATTACGGAATGTTGCACTGGATTGACCCATCACCGAGAAGGCTACATACACGTTATGTTGAGTCACAAGTGCTTCTCGGGTACAATGGTATTGTCATCCTTAGACTTGAAGTCACTAGATATTCTAGTTGTGGATCATTGTGATCTTGGTAGCGTTAAACGCTACACCGTAACTGGGTAGTTATAAAGGCGTGTACTGGATACAATGAGAAGCAAGCTTAGAGATCGTAGTGGACGTAGAGAGGATTTGCCCCTCCCACATAACGGGAGCAAATATCCAAGGCCACTCGAGGATAGTGCTTATAGAATGTCTGGCCAGACTCAAATAAATCAATATATGAGATATTGATGTTATTTGCACGAATAAGGCTATTCCATAGATCGAGAAACTAGGGATTGGATATACGAGTGTGACTTGTATGTCTCGTGTCCAATCCGGATATGGAGGCAAAGGGATGAGACAATTACTTGTACAAGGTTGTCTAGATGACTATTCTATTAGTTGGCTAGAATGGATGTTTTGCTAGAAACCGCTCCATATTAGCAAAGAGTTGCTACCAACTAGATAGAACCTATGGGGTCACACGCTATATAGAGTTGTACTAGATTGTGGAATTAATTAATTGGATTAATTAATTAGAAGGATCACTTTGCAAACCCTTGCAAACTTAGTAGGGACTAATTTGCAAGGAAGGGACTAAATTGAACTCTAGTAGGACTAGAATAAGTCCTTTAGGTAGTTGACAAGGAGTTGTTGGACTATATAAAGGACCCTCCTCCTTCCTTCCCTAAAAAGACTTTATGCTCTAGAGAGAACATAACAAGAGTGGGAGAGAACAAAGGAGAGAGAGAGCAAGCCACAAAGAGGGACGCCGCCCCCTTTGCCGCCGCCCCTTGTCCCCGACGCCACAAAGGGCCGAGCCCCTTTTGGTGCCTCGTTTTGCGTGATTCCTTCACCCTCTTTTCATTCCGGGCTAGCACCAAGGAGATTGGAGATCTAGGAACAACTCTAGGCGTGGATCAACTATAGAGAACGTGACACTATTCGCGTTTGAAGTCATCAAGGAGAACCCAAAGGTGTGTTTATGATTTCTTACCTTCACTAGCGTTATGCATCTAGACTTGTGATCCTTGGAGGGTTTTGCATGGTTGTTTGTTTGATTATGCTTCCGTTTGCGCGATCCATGAATCAAAACCCTACAGTGGTATCAGAGCCACAGGTCATAGAGCATAAACGTAGTTTATGTGTTACATTCTTGTTGTTTTACACCTTAATTTGTTGTTTATCGCGTAAAACAAGACAAATCAAGCATTGGATGCAATTTGTCAAAGAATTAATCATAACAAGACCCAATTATTGCATTGGATGCATGAATTGGTGAGTTTGAGAAATTTTAGGATCTTAGATCTAGGGTTTGGGCATCCTTGGGGAAGAAGGAGTTCTCCCACAACAAGGAAACAACCAAACTTGGGCTCCAAGCAAGGAGGTTGTTTTGGAAACAACCTCCACAAGGAGGTTCGGCCCCCTAGGGAGCCGCCCCCCTTGCTTGCCGCCCAAGCTTGGCGCCCTATGGGGCCGGGCGGCCCTAACCCGCGGGCCTAGCTTGCGGGTTTTGGGCCGGGCCGGCCCTAGGGCTTTATGGTTCACTTATTTGGGCCCGGGCAATTGGATTGTTGGGCCCATGGACCGTTTTAACCCTAGAAATCCTAAAATCAATTAAAATTGACCAAGCGCGTTAAAATTGGATTTTAACTGTTTATGTGCAAATCGCATGGTGATTGGATATGGCCTTAGGATGTGGTTTGATGTGGATGTTTAATTTTGTGGTTTGGTTTTACGGCTTGCGAGCCGATCAATTAATTGTAATAATTAATTAGGGTTTTATGGCCTGCGTGCCATTTTTTTTTTCTCAACTTGTGAGATTTATTTTATTTAGTATAGATGTTAGATAGTGCTAGATAAAGTAGATTGTTAGCCAAGATTGGAGAAAAGAAGCCCAAAGCCAAAGGAGCCACAAAAGATGGAGCATGGAGCATGGAGCACACCACATGACTATGAAGGATGGACCAAAAGATCAAGACGCATGGAGATGTGTTTGTTTAGGGTTCATAGATAATTCCATTGGCTTGGTATTATCTTAGTCTAGAAAAGGCCATATCCACATCACGTTTAATTTCTGTTTTGTGGTTGTTTATTTATTGTCTTATTATTTGTGTGGTTGGTGTATGGATGATGCATGCAATTAGGATAATAAGATAATTAGACAACCCGGATCTATTATTTGGAGTTGTGCCCAAACTCAAATAGATAGATTAGTTGATATTGATCAACAAAATAATTAAAATTGAAAAATCCCTCAAATTTTAAAATATTGTGTTCTTGCCTTCTCGTTATTTAAACACTCATTATCATCATTATTTATCAAGTTCGTGCGTGCCAAAGCATGGCGACTTGGTTCATAATGATGGAATGCGATGGCACGTAACAATGTGCAATTGTTTAGATAAGAGGTTGAACACAACTAGGCTATTAATTTGATTAAGAAACCTAGAGGCAATCAATTGGGATTATCCATATGGATGGATAAATAAGGAGTTATTTGCCCGGTTGAACCAAGAGTTGCATATGGGATGCAATTGGAATTGTTCCTACCTAAGAAGTAATCGAATTATGGGTGACTTGCCAAAGCAAGCTCATAAGGAGATGAAAAAGATGGATCTTGGCCCACTAGAAAATATAAGGATATTTTCCGCATTAATATCTTGAGGGTTATTAATCCGTTAAAAAAAATAGTGGGAGCTATATTTAATAAACTAGCCATTATTAAATATAGTCAAAAATTCACAAAATACTAAAACTTGCGTATTTTCCTTTTGTAGAATTCCAAATGGCAAACAACTCATCGAGTTCACAACATTCCCTACGATCTGTCCTTGAGAAGGACAAGCTCTCAGGAACCAACTTTCTCGATTGGTACAGAAACTTGAGAATTGTTCTCAAGCAAGAAAAGAAGCTGTACGCAATAGAGGAGCAAGTTCCAGAAGGTCCAGAGAATCAGACACCTGCTGCCTTAAAGGCGTATCAAAAGCGTGTTGATGACGCTAATGATGCGGCCTGCCTAATGCTTTGCACCATGACCTCTGAGCTTCAGAAGCAACATGAGAACATGAATGCTGTCGATATGATCGAACATCTAAAGCAGCTCTTCCAAGAGCAGGCGAGGGTAGAGAGGTATGAGGTCTCAAAGGCACTGTTCAAATGTCATCTGGCAGAAGGGAACCCGGTGGGACCCCACGTACTCCGAATGATCGGGTACTTGGAGAATCTCGCCCGGCTTGGGTTCCCGGTCGGCCAAGAGTTGGCAACCGATCTCGTGTTGCAATCGTTGCCCGAGAGTTATGGACAGTTCATTATGAACTATAACATGAACGAGATCGTTAAACCACTGCCATATTTGCTCAACATGTTGAGGACGGCTGAACAAAGCATCAACAAGGGTAAGGGCAAGGCCATTATGATGGTGCATAAAGGAAAGGGTAAAAAGTTTGCCTCTTCCTCCAAGGGCAAAGGCAAGTCAGTTGCTAAGTCCAAGGAACAAGCCCTTAAGCCTGTTGGTGCCATTGCCAAGGTCGTGACTAAGGGTGAATGTCACTACTGTAGTCAACCTGGACACTGGAGGAGGAACTGCCCAAAATATCTGGAGGACAAGAGGCTTGGAATAGTGATTCCACCACCACCAGGTATTTTTGTTGTAGATGTCAATTTAACTGTCTCTACATCATGGGTATTAGATACTGGATGTGGATCTCATATTTGTCGAAATATGCAGGATCTAAAGAGAAGTAAAAGATTGGCTAAAGGGGAGGTAGATCTGCGCGTTGGGAATGGAGCAAAGGTTGCTGCGTTGGCCATAGGCGTTTGCGAGCTATCTCTGCCTTCAGGATTAGTTTTAGAATTAAATAATTGCTATTTTGTGCCTGCTATGAGCAGAAACATTATTTCTATTTCTTGTTTGGACAAGGAAGGTTTTATTATTTCAATAAAGAACAATTGTTGTTCCTTTTATTTGAATAATATTCACTATTTTAGTGCGCAATTATTTAATGGACTTTATGTCCTTGATCTAAGTAATCCTGTCTACAACATTAATACCAAGCGGATTAAAATAAATGATTTAAATCCTGCTTATTTATGGCATTGTCGTTTAGGCCACATAAATGAGAAACGTGTATCTAGACTCCATAAGGATGGATTGCTAGACTCATTTGATTTTGAATCATATGAGACATGTGAGGCTTGTTTATTGGGAAAAAATGACAAAGTCCCCTTTCAATAAGAAAGGTGAGAGGACTAGTGAGCAATTGGCGCTCATACATACCGATGTGTGTGGGCCATTTGCCACGCCTGCCAGGGGTGGTTATGTCTACTTCATTACATTTACTGATGATTACAGTAGATATGGATTTGTGTACCTTATGAGGGCAAAATCCGAATCCTTTGAAGTGTTCAAAGAATTCAAGAATGAAGTAGAGAAGCAACTTGGCAAAAGTATCAAGGCTCTACGATCGGATCGTGGAGGAGAATACTTAAGCCAAGAGTTTGACGACTATCTTAGAGAGTGTGGGATCGTGTCCCAACTCACTCCACCCGGAACGCCACAATGGAATGGCGTGTCTGAGAGGAGGAATCGAACCCTATTGGATATGGTTCGGTCTATGATGTGTCAAACCGATCTTCCATTATCATTTTGGGGCTACGCTCTATTAAGTGCAGCTTTCACCATTAACCGTGTTCCATCTAAATCAGTCATGAAGACACCATATGAGATGTGGAGTGGGAGGCGTCCCACACTGTCGTTCATGAGGATTTGGGGCTGCGATGTCTATGTAAAACGTTTACAATCAGACAAGCTAGGGCCTAAATCGGATAAGTGTAAATTTGTGGGGTACCCTAAGGAAACTAAGGGATACTATTTCTACAATCCAACCGAGAACAAAGTGTTTGTTGCTCGGACCGGCGTGTTTCTAGAAAGAGAGTTTGTCTCTAAAGAAGCAAGTGGGAGGAATGTAGAACTTGAAGAAGTTCAAGAACCACAAATCACTGAACCGATTATGGAACATGAACAGGAATCACAAGCAGTTGTGGATCCACCTGTTCAAGTAACACAAGAGCTTCGTAGATCCAGTAGAGTGCGCCAGGAACCCGAGAGGTACGGACTTCTCGTAACTGATTCCGGTGACACGATGCTCATAGATGATGAGCCTACTACCTATGAGGAGGCCATGAATGGCCCAGACTCGCAGAAGTGGCTTGAAGCCATGAGATCCGAGATGGAATCCATGTATACCAACAAAGTATGGACTTTGGTGGAACCACCTGATGGGGCGCGACCCATAGGGTGCAAGTGGGTCTTCAAGAAGAAGATCGACATGGATGGTAATGTGATTACCTATAAGGGCCGATTGGTGGCTAAAGGATTCAGACAGATTCATGGTATTGACTATGATGAAACCTTTTCACCAGTCGCTATGACCAAATCCATCCGAATCCTACTTGCGATTGCAGCATACTACGACTATGAGATTTGGCAGATGGATGTCAAAACAGCATTCCTTTATGGGAATCTCCTCGAGGACGTGTATATGATACAGCCGGAGGGTTTTGAGGATCCAAAGCAAGCCAACAAAGTCTGTAAGCTGCAACGATCCATTTATGGATTGAAGCAAGCTTCTAGGAGTTGGAATCGACGTTTTGATGAAGTGGTCAAAGAGTTTGGCTTCATCAGAAACGAAGATGAGTCTTGTGTCTACAAGAAGGTTAGTGGGAGCTCTGTAGCTTTTCTGGTCTTGTATGTGGATGACATACTACTCATTGGAAACGACATTCCCATGCTGCAATCTGTGAAAGATTGGCTAGGAAAGTGTTTCTCAATGAAGGACTTAGGGGAAGCAGCCTATATACTTGGTATAAAGATCTATAGAGATAGATCTAAAAGGTTGCTAGGCCTAAGTCAAAGTACATATATTGACAAGGTGTTGAAACGGTTCAACATGCAAGATTCCAAGAAGGGATTCTTGCCCATGTCACATGGAATCACTCTTTCGAAGAGTGGTTGTCCTTCCAATGAGATTGAGAAGGAACGCATGAGCAGGATTCCCTATGCCTCGGCCATAGGATCTATCATGTACGCCATGTTATGTACTAGACCAGATGTGTCATATGCCTTGAGTATGACAAGCAGATACCAATCCAATCCAGGTGAGAGTCACTGGATTGCTGTCAAGAACATCCTAAAGTACTTGAGAAGAACTAAGGATGCTTTCTTGATGTTTGGCGGTGAGGAAGAGTTGCGTGTAAGGGGTTACACTGATGCAAGCTTCCAAACCGATAGAGATGACTTTAGATCACAGTCGGGATATGTGTTTTGCCTGAATGGAGCAGCGGTGAGCTGGAAGAGTTCCAAGCAAGAGACGGTAGCTGATTCTACAACAGAGGCTGAGTACATTGCTGCAAATGGCGCAGCAAAGGAGGCTGTTTGGATCAGAAAGTTTGTTTCTGAACTTGGTGTGGTCCCTAGCATTGCGGATCCAGTGGAGTTGTTCTGTGACAACACTGGGGCGATCGCGCAATCAAAGGAACCAAGATCACACCAGAAGTCCAAGCACGTGCTCAGGAAGTTCCATCTGATTCGAGATATTATCGATAGAGGAGACGTTCGGATATGCAAGATTCCTACAGATGATAATCTGTCAGACCCGCTTACAAAGCCTCTCACGCAGTGGAAGCATGAAGGGCACACTAGGAGTATGGGCATACGTGATGCGCCAGATTGGCTCTAGTGCAAGTGGGAGACTGTTGGAATAGATGCCCTAGAGGCAATCTAGTTTAGTATGAATTTGTAATTGGGTAGAAATTCATTTATTACTTATTGGATATTTAATATAATGAAGTCCTTAGATTTACAATCGTGTTGTTTATCTTAAATATCCCTAGTCGAGTATAATGATTAAATGGGACAATCATCTATAGACTAGTATGGGGTTGGATTGATATGGAGATATCACGATCCAACACATAGGTGTGCATTACGGAATGTTGCACTGGATTGACCCATCACCGAGAAGGCTACATACACGTTATGTTGAGTCACAAGTGCTTCTCGGGTACAATGGTATTGTCATCCTTAGACTTGAAGTCACTAGATATTCTAGTTGTGGATCATTGTGATCTTGGTAGCGTTAAACGCTACACCGTAACTGGGTAGTTATAAAGGCGTGTACTGGATACAATGAGAAGCAAGCTTAGAGATCGTAGTGGACGTAGAGAGGATTTGCCCCTCCCACATAACGGGAGCAAATATCCAAGGCCACTCGAGGATAGTGCTTATAGAATGTCTGGCCAGACTCAAATAAATCAATATATGAGATATTGATGTTATTTGCACGAATAAGGCTATTCCATAGATCGAGAAACTAGGGATTGGATATACGAGTGTGACTTGTATGTCTCGTGTCCAATCCGGATATGGAGGCAAAGGGATGAGACAATTACTTGTACAAGGTTGTCTAGATGACTATTCTATTAGTTGGCTAGAATGGATGTTTTGCTAGAAACCGCTCCATATTAGCAAAGAGTTGCTACCAACTAGATAGAACCTATGGGGTCACACGCTATATAGAGTTGTACTAGATTGTGGAATTAATTAATTGGATTAATTAATTAGAAGGATCACTTTGCAAACCCTTGCAAACTTAGTAGGGACTAATTTGCAAGGAAGGGACTAAATTGAACTCTAGTAGGACTAGAATAAGTCCTTTAGGTAGTTGACAAGGAGTTGTTGGACTATATAAAGGACCCTCCTCCTTCCTTCCCTAAAAAGACTTTATGCTCTAGAGAGAACATAACAAGAGTGGGAGAGAACAAAGGAGAGAGAGAGCAAGCCACAAAGAGGGACGCCGCCCCCTTTGCCGCCGCCCCTTGTCCCCGACGCCACAAAGGGCCGAGCCCCTTTTGGTGCCTCGTTTTGCGTGATTCCTTCACCCTCTTTTCATTCCGGGCTAGCACCAAGGAGATTGGAGATCTAGGAACAACTCTAGGCGTGGATCAACTATAGAGAACGTGACACTATTCGCGTTTGAAGTCATCAAGGAGAACCCAAAGGTGTGTTTATGATTTCTTACCTTCACTATCGTTATGCATCTAGACTTGTGATCCTTGGAGGGTTTTGCATGGTTGTTTGTTTGATTATGCTTCCGTTTGCGCGATCCATGAATCAAAACCCTACACCATGTGCATCTAGGTCCCCACCCTAGTCAGCATGTATGGCTAACTAGCCGAAGCATCATCTTCGATAGATATAGCACGTGATCCATCATATAGAGTATCCTGGTTACAATCTTGTGTCTTAAATAGGAATATCCTGAAATCCAATTCTTCCGATTGCATAGCGTTCGCTAGGTCTGAGTATACACCATAGTGTATAGAAGAATCCTAATGCATCGGGCACTCTGGTTATCTGGTCAATATATGGTGTCTTTTAGGGAACATGCCTAGGCTCGCAAATTCTTGCGCTGAGCTACATGAGTACAGTTAGTCCTTGGGGATCTTGAACAATCCTTACGCTCCTCTAGCCAATAGTGTAACACCCCATGATCCCCAAGCTTTCCGTTCCGGACCGGAGAGCCTAGGAGGGTGCTACTATAATGAAATGGCGGATACCGAGAACAAACACTGCCACAATTATATAATACAGAGCCCAACAGTCTTACACATTGTCTTAAAATATTATTACACAAAAGATCCAAACCGTCTAGTAGTTCGAGTTACTAAGCATCATGATAATACTAGGTGAGTCTGCGTCTCTCGAGCTAAGCCAAGCCTTCGTCGTCTAGACCTGCGGTGGGAATAAAACAGGAACCGCAGTTTTTCTAAAGTCAGCAATGAAATACTGAGTAAGTAAACACCCAAGCTTGTAAACAGATTACGAGGCATATCTTTTCAAAAACAAGTATAATGAGAATGAACAATACCGAGTAAATGCTTGAAGAATAAAGTGTGAATACTGGAACACATATGAAATTCTCTTTCTTGTTACTTTGTATCTCACTCCTTCTCTTGTATCTCAAACGGGGAATATTATTCCCAATCTATCTCTTCTTTCCTTTCATAAAAATCTCTTTCTCAAAAAACTTCATATTATTAGCTTGTTGATACGGGGAAGATCTACTTTCACTAAGCTACCAAGACCTTAAGTGCCGGCACCCCCCTAAGACTCCTCGCGGCCAGAGAGGTGAGTACATGGAGCGACCCGGCAGGTTGCGACCGTGTTAAAATAATACGGGTCGAGTGAACAAGTCAATACGACCAATCTAGCAATAATATAACGATCCCCGCACAACTCTTTCCACTTTACATTATTAATGAATTATTATTCTCGTGTGACATTCTCAAAACATTCATCTCAAAACATAATCAATCTCAGGTAAAGCTTGCAAGTCATAAAACATATTTTGAGAAAAATTATAAAATCACATTTCGACACGAAAGAAGCTAGGCACGCTAGACTTGGCATATTTACTTACCTCAATAATACGGCAAATAGCACGTACGCTCTTACAGGTAGACGTAGCCCTCGTCTACAAATTAGTCACCTACAAATTTATAATTTTCTAATTAATCGAGATTCTGACTATCACGTAATATGCAAGTTACGACGTGAGAAAGTCCAATTTGATTTAATACGACGCCTAAATCTTCCTTTGTGGTTACAATTGTCAAGAGTGTGCTTAGTTTAAAATAATCATACCCTTAAATTATAATTATCTAATATTACTATTAAATTTCACAAATAATACACTTGGATTTTTAAATAGTGAGAAAATAATATATTCACTTTTTAAAATTTCCCTGAGTATAAATCTTATAATAGGAAAACATTAGTTTAGACTTTATTGTAAAGAACCACATTTTACTCTTAATATTTTAACAATTATATTTAACTTTTCTAGAATAAATTATTTATAGCAAAGAAATTATTTTATTAATGAAATTAACTATTGGGGACATATTCTTAATAGTGAAATAAAAAGACTATATACTAACTTGTTGAGGAGAAGACATCATAAAATATTTATTAAGAAACAAGTGTGACATAATATATACTTATAAGTATGAGAAATAATTATTTTAACTTTTAGATAAAGATATTAGTTAAATAAACTATTCATAAATATTTCTCAAATTTCTTCATAACCTATTTTACCCTTAGACGATATTTAGATAATCAATTTATTTAAAATATCAACTTACAATATTTTAAGATTAACTAATTAAGTAAAACCGATATTAATTATTGAATATATAGGCTTAATGTATTAAACGACTCTACTTTACTTTATAGCAACTATTTATTGTAAAATTACATTATCCAAGTTATTTCTATTTATAATAATTAGAAGTTTAGAAATTAACTTTAAATTTCCTATCCTTAATATTTTCATACATATATATATATACATACATACAAAATTATGTAACCAATATTTCTATAAAAGAAACGATTAATCTCCTACCAAAATAACAGTCTCATATGCCACAATAAATACCCTCTGCTTTTCAGAATGTACAAAAAAGGCCCCCTTCTCATAACTATAATCAATTCTGGTGAATGACAGATTATACCCCCAAGTTGTAAGAAAAGACACTTTCACCCCCTATACGTAAACTATCAAATCGATCAACATAAGCATGGGTTCAAGGCTCAAATAGCGATTCTGATTGCATAAAACGACTAATTAGAGGATTTAGAGTGTACCCAAGCCGAAAATTTCTGAAAAAGGTCGAGAAACGGACCGATTCGAGCTTGTCGTCGAATGGGTCGGCGGTGATGTTTGCTCGTGATGATTCCGGCGACTTGGGCTAGGTTCGAGCGTTCTGCCAGTCTCCTCGTACCTCCCGGAGGCGATGGGAAGTAATCCTAAGGGCTGGGTGTTGCTAATTTTGCCGGGCTCGGAGCTTCGCCGGCAAAAATGGAGGTCCGGCGATTTGCGGTGGTGACTTGGTGAAGTTGTTGTTTCTGCTGATGTGATCCTCTCTTGGTCGTGAGGAAGAGAGGAAAGGAGGGAGACTGAGGGGAGAGACAAAGAGTAGGTGGTGGAGGAGGTGGTGATGGTGGTTCCGTCGTCGACGGGGGAGGCAGCGGCTTTGCCGCCGCTGCTGCTTCCTCTGCTTTTCGTTGGGCAAAACAGGGGAGAGGGAGAGAGATAGAGGGTTCGTGATGGAGGCTGTGGAGATGGAGGTGGTGATGGCGGCGTAGATTTTCCCGTCGGGTTTTCCGGCGGCGGTTGTTGCAGTGGCCGAAGGCCACTGCTGCTGCTGCTGGCTCTCTCTCTTTTCTGTTCGACCGAGGGAGAAGGAGGCAGAGAGGGAGAAAGAGAGAGATGGGGGAGGGTGGTGTCGGGGATGGTGCTGGCGTTGGGGGTGGTGTTGGGTGGTTCTGAAGGAGAAGAAGAAGAACATTATATAAGAAGGAGGGGGAGATGTCTTGGGGAGACTCACCCCGTATAGGGGTCTGGGTCCTTTTTTTTCATTATTTAATTACCTTATATCAAATTGTTCACTAGGGTTTATAGCTTCCTCAAACTACAATTTCTACCCCCAATCTTGACTAGCAAATACTATTTGAAATGACAACTACTTCCCCTTTCGCTATATAAACTATACGAAAAGTCACTTATTACCCCTATAAAAACGGGGTATTACAAATAGTGTGTCATCGATATTAAGTGACGTGATTATTAACTCTCTACTAGTGAGAGTGATTCACAGCGATTTCCATTTGTTATCGTAAACATATAGTAAACGATCCCTGATGAAATACCGCTATCCAGAGGACTAGCTAAGATCCCATATGGACTTAGTTAGCTTGCACACATTCTGTGCATTTGACCTTAGTCACCTCTAGAATTTCTCCATTGAGAAATTCAGTCGTCACGTCTATCGAGAATGGAGCCTTAATTCCATCATCACAACTATTGATGCTACCAAGCGAATCAACGTAATTCTCATTACCCAAAGCCTAGGGAAGGATACCTCGTTGAACCAACGCAAATTCGTCGGATCGACTCAAACTCGTCGATTTCTACTCTCAGAATGAGTGTAGCCTTTTTCGCTTCTACGCAAGTCGTATGCCTTACCACGCTTCCGTCTGGGTCTCTGATTGGCCTTGGAAATCCATTAATCTCCAATAGTCTTCCATCCAGTCGGAAAGTCAACCTAGCCTTAAACTCGGTTGACCCCTTTATAGACTCTAATTTATCCTGTAAAGCTTAATATTCATTCTTCATAATTAGGGAACGATAAGGCCTAGGATTCTATCGTATCGTTTATGCAAGGTGATCCTTAAGATCATCCCTTCGATCTCAAATAGTCGATGGGGTATGCTCCTATGAGAAATTCCTTCGCATAGGAGGATCATCATTTGCTCTCATCCCTTATGGATGGGCACCCAGCTTGGAAAGTCACTCCCACTGTTCAAAAGATCCCTGAGGGACTAATTCCTCATAATCGATTTAATGAGTGGGTATCTTCCAGCGGTATCCTCCATGCTCGCGGAGATCATCATCTCTGCGAACATGTCCCTTAATTATGGACATCTCCTATGAGAAAACATATATCTCGTGAATCCATTTTCGTTACACTACTTATCGGCTGTTGCGTTTCAAATACACAACCCCTAGAGTGCTCCGAATAGCATAAGAAGATACGTTAATCCATGAAGATACGTTTCTTCCATCTAGGGTCTAACTTCCAATTCCTTCTTGTTAGGTGATGAAAAATCCTGGGACAATATCCTAGGTTCATCATTGTCTTGTGTGGTGACCCTTATGGTCTTCCTATCGATGTCAATTCATCGACGGGATATGCTCCAAAGAGCGCTCCTACGCAAAGAGGGTTTCTCCACATAGTCATAATCTATGATGGGTTGTTCACTAGGCATGTTACTCCCACTGTCCTGAAGATCCGTATGAACTATTTCCTGTTGATCATTCAGGGATGGGGTGTCATCCAGTGAAAACTTTATTTCGTAGAGACTTACTTCTCAACGAACCTCTTCCTGACTTGAAATTTAGTTAGTACATAAGCTGTCGATCCCCCATGGCCTAAGGTGACCTCATATAGGTTGCCTTTTGGTCCACATCTCGTAGGGTGTAGTGGCTACAGGCTTGGTGGACTTATGGTTGAGTATCTTGATAGTCGTTCAGCAAAGTGTTTCCTCCGAATAGGGAACTTGTGCTTTACACGCTCTATCATACTTCAGACCATCTCTTGCAGTAATATATTCCTCTTATTCTCTACAGCATCCTGCTGGAGCGTGGGAATAGCCAACTGCCTTACTATTTCTTTCCATCACATAGCTCTTGCTAAGATAGATACTCGCAGTCTTATTCTGGCCAAGGACATATCCTTTTGTCCAGACGGTTTTCTACCTTTTGTAGAGACCTGTCTGAAGCACCCTTGTGCCTCAGACTTATGTGGCCCAAGCACACATAGTTGAGACGCGGACAATCATCTACGAATGTGATGGAACAGTAAGCACCGTGTCTTAGCTCTAACAAATAATGGAACACAACAACAAAATGAATAATATATAAAGACTTAGTAGTCCTTAATGCTCTACTGGATGATTTGCGTTTTGCCTTTCTTGTCCGGAAAGAACCACACACAGGTAAGGGTTTCTTGGGCACAATCCAAGCAGGCCTGCCCTAGCTAGCCTGAACATCCTTTCCTGTCATCGTGTGTCTTAATCTAGCGCGCCACATATCAGAATCTTAAGTCATACTCTTAAGTTGACATCCAAGAATTCTGAGACGTCATTCATGCTAGAATCTTAAGAATGCAAACACCATGATATAACCATATCCAAAGTTAAAACTGTAACCAAAACAACTTTTGGTGGCTACTTCCTCAAAGACAATCATACGGATCCTTAGACGAGAAGTTATTTGCCAGGTTTGGCCTTTTCTCTTGTCTTAGGAAAACTCCTTTGTCTTCATTTTGCGTTTGCCAGTCTTGGGTAATACCAGTCTTATACCAATATTGCCCCTAAATTCCCTTATCCTTGCCCCACCTGTTGCCTTGGTCCTAATACCGGGCTAGGGACTATATCTGCCTATCATACTTCACTAAGTATGATCATACTTCACTAACAACCTTTAGCAATCATATATTGCTTAGGCATCCGAAGTATGCTGGACTAGTATTCTTAGCAAACTCCTTTTCCTTAGATCCTAGAATAGAGTGATGTTTTGGTCTTATCCAAACATCCTGACACGTGCAAAGTGTGTCATATAACGTTCCACGAAACGTGGCAGAGATTGCAGAAAATTTCAAATCGGATAGCTTGTACCTGACAGCCTATAACTTTCTGATCATAAGTGGCATCAATCTCAGACATTCAAGTCGAGTGCTCAATCTTATGACATGAGCCATAACTCATAGTTAAGGTAGGATTATTATGACTCATTACTCACAACTTATGTACGCAAATGGCTAAGATGGATCCAAGATTCTTATTTGGCTTCCTACAATTTTAAAAGTGGTCATGAACATGCTGATGAGGTCATTTCCCCACCTTTTCATAGCATGCTCTATGACATTATCTTGACTGTTGCCTCCCACTATTTGGTGAGCCTAAAGATAATGTCTATGTGCTGCTGTGACAACTTATTCATCACATGTTCGACCATGTTTGTAGGTTGCTGACAACCTATGTCCAACAGATGGTTACATAGTACGACGACTTATCATGTCGTTGTTGTCACCATTTAGCCTTTACAGTTTAGATTTAGACACGATTTATAGAGACATTGTGGAAGTTAATCACTAGCATTTACTTAGCTCCAAAATAACATGTGACATCGATTAAACTTAATAGTTCCTCACAAGGACTCCACCAAAACCTAGCGTATATCCTAGGAATCAAATCTCATCACTTGTGATTTCCTATCAATTTTAATCATGTCCTCATGTGAGCTCTTTTGTTTTAGTTCTTTAGCATGCGAGGTTACACATATATATCCAATCACACGCAGTTATAACATAAAACAAGCATAAGCATAAATAGATATGCAATGGATGTGGCCCCTGAGGTGCACTCCCACTGTTGAGAGTACTTCTTGAGCAAGTCTTGAACTCCATCTCATGCCATCCCGCCTACTTGAGGAATCCAAGCTTGAGGCTCCTTTAGACCATCTTTTTGCTCCATGCACCTTGCGCCATAGCTTTTGGTTTGGCCACCTCTCTTGAAGCTTCTATCTTCAATCTCTACTAACTATCTTATTTCTAATAAGAAGTAACCTCATAGAGGCGATTGGATGAGAAGAGAAGACACTAGAGTATAGAGAGGCACGACACGCAGGCCGTATTTTGATTACATATTCAAAAACAAATCCAAAACCAAAATATAAAACATCTATGCCAAATCCATGCACCAAACACATTCATTCAACCCCCAACAGCATGTATAACGATATAATAAACATAATGGAATTTTCTGGAAATTTCCAGAATTAAACTCTAATTACTGGAAATTAATAAGCAGTAATCTAATCAACTAAAAAGATCGAAAATTACTCCCTACAACTTAGGGTCTTCACCACCTATGGAAAAACGTAAGGAAAAATGACCTAAGTCTCCAGAAAAAATTTGGGCTCAAATGTGTTTAAGTTAGTCAAATTGCCTCGGGAAGTGCGCTAAACACTAATTAATTAATCTGGAAATTACTAAAATTTTCCGTCGCTCCAAAAAATATGAAAAAATACCCAAAAAATAGGAAATTCAATTTGGAGTACCTAGGAAAAAACCGGACGAAAAATGACGGCGGGAGGAGGCCGCACGCGCCCTCACGAGCCGCCGCGCGTGGGCGCGTCTGCCTCCGTCACGCGCCGACGTCGGCCATGTGCCACGACAGCACCTATGATGACGTCAGCTGCCTCGTCACCCATCCACGTCAGCGCCACGTCAGATGTCACGTCACTCGCCACGTGGCCGCCACGCCATCGCCACGTCATCTTCCACGTCAGCAGCCGCCGCCAGCCCTTTGGCACGTGCGGCGTGTGGCGGTGGCGCGTGAAGCCCACGCGCCGCCTTCCCTTGCTCCGTTCCCGATGAAAATAATAGTTCCGGGATCGTCTTTTTCATCCTGATCCCGATTATGTGGTTAAAATCCAATTTTAACAAGTTTTGAAAAACGTGTTCTGCTGATTGGATCTAGCAGTCCAGATTAATACAGTTCCGAATCTTTAAAAAATCATAACTAATTCTTCGTAAGTCCAAAAATTATAAAATTTATATTTCTGGAATCCTCGTGAAAAACCCTACCTAACCATATAGGTTTCGTCTACTGGTTATGAAATTTCAGAAACTCGATTTTTAAAACAGATTCGGGAATGCATAACGAGGCACGAAAAACAAACTTATGGCTCTGATACCAATGACGGGCAGGAAGGATCTATCACATACAGATCTACAAAATGAATTATAGCGGAAGATTCATGTGTTTACCTTGTCTTCCTAAGCTCCATAATGCAGCGGATGATCGTTTGTTGCTTGCTTTCACGCGCCTCCTTCTTGATCTTGCTCCCACCAATCTAGTGTGAATCTCGAGGACGAACACTGTGATCCACACCACGTTCCACCTCCTTGGATGAAGTTGGAGAGAGACTAGGGTTCTCTACAACTAGTATGAATCTAGACAGAGTAACTTTTCTCTATGGAATAGCAATATAATATGTAGGAGGCTGCCTCCTTATATAGGCAAAACTTCTCCTAGGTTTGCACATAAACCCCTAGGGTTTGAGCCTTAGCTACTAACCCCTCTAGTTTGTGCATTAGTGCAACTAACCCCATAAGGTTACGATAATTGCATTAGGCACCCCACATGGGCGCACCAATTGCTAACAGTAGTAAATTTTCCCTTGAGGTTCAGCCCAGACATCTGTTATAGTTACACATTTTGTAGAGAGGAGCTTTGGTACCTGAATCACCTCCACACGCTCAGTTTTTAGATCATAAGCCACCGAATTGGAGCTGACATGTCTCCAGTAGATCACATTGTCAACCACCAAAGCCGGTTTGGCCACGGATAGTTGAAAGGGCAAAGCACAAGTGAGAGTCGTCGATTCTCTCCATTCCACGGTCTTGGGTGAATATGTCTCTGTACCAAAATTGTAGTTTTTCCCAAAGAGGTCTCTCCAACACCGTCTTGGAAAATTGTATAGTGAAGCCGGTCCAAAGAGGAGGTCTCGTTGTTTCCTTCGCAATAGAATGCCACCGCCACGTGATCGTAGACTTTGTTTGGTTTTGGGAGGATTTTCCATTCTCTTGTGACGGGGTTGAATACACAATAGTATCCGTTTGAGGGTTGTAATTCGAAGCTGCAGAGGAGGAATCCCTTGGAGGATCCCTTAATGTAGACTGTCTGACCCATGAAAGCTGAGTACACGTCCAACTGGATCTCATCTGGAGTTGTTGGCAAAAAACGAGGTGTTGGTGATCCGAAATATTCGGGGTGCGTTGAGGCGAAGGGATGGGGCTGCAGAAAGACACCGACCAGTGACAACCTATTTTCTTGTGAATTTGATAAACTGCAAATCGCCGAGACAAAAAAGGTATTTAGTAAGTAGGATGCGTTTACGTTCAGTTAATGATCTTGTAAAACTGAAAAGACGTAAGGCTAGTTTGGGAATGCTATCCTGGTGCTAGAAGTTGTTGTGCTGGTGCTAGAAGCTGCTGTAAAGTTCAGATAAAATGTTATTTGTTAAATACAACGTGAAAGCTATTGTGAAATATTAATATCACAATCTTGTGTTTGGTAAAATCGACTGGGAACCTGCTGTAAGAGAGTAAAATGAAATGTACTACCCCATTTCTTCTCTTTCGTCCTGGTTTGAGTTTTCAACCCGTAATTTGGGTCATTTTGACTCGGTAATTTAGATAGCAAAATAATGTTATTTTTTAGCAATTTTTCATGTACTCTATAAGGCCATGCAAATATTACCAAATTCTTGTATCGTTTTTCTAATCAATTTATTGGGTCAAAGTCACGTAGTGAATAGTGACGAAAAAGGAAGTAGACTGAAAGAGAAGACACAATGGTAGTGGTATTAGTTACATAAAGATAAATAATGAAAATTTAAAAGTTAAAATTGGTTATAATAAATGAACAAAAAACAGGTTTCGGAAAAGTATCTCTCCCCTTGCTTCCAAAAAACTGCTGTCGGAGAACATAAACTGTCCGAAAAATCAGAAATGGTATCGGACGCATTCCAAACTGGCCCGTAATAAGGTATGCAGCATATGTAATTTCCAGTCTTGGATTCCGCATCTCCTCGTTCTTCATTGCACATAATACCCAATGGATCTAAAAGCGGACTTGGCAAACTACTGTCTACTGTCCTAGTCAATTTCACACTATTCATAATTGGCTAATAATGTTACTGTTATGTAGAAACATGCAATACCCACACTTAATTTTAAGAATTACTATCCCGTTCTCTGTCACATCAGTTTGAATTTTTAATTAGTATCTAGGTCACTTTGACCGGGTGATTTGGATACCAAAATAATGCTATTTTTTGATAACTTTTCACCGTCTTATAAAGCAACTTTTACTCTACAACGTCATGAAAAAAATATCAAAAACTTAGATCGTTTTGCTATCCAAATCACTGGGTCAAAGTGACCCAGTAAATAGTGACAAAAGTCAAACCGGTGTGATAGAGAAGAAACGGAAGTAGTACATCATAGTCATGTTTGGACCCGAAACTTTATGTAGGGGTTCTAAACGTTCTACCACTGTCATCGTTATTGATTGATTACAAGTGTTCCGAGCGATAACCAATGAGGCAAGGAGTACTATATCAATGTTGAAGTAGACGCGGATTTTGATTATTAAGAAAAGTGAAACGAAGAAGAAATGAAACAGAAAATGGAATCAATTCGAAGAGGATGATTAAATTGTTGATTGAAAAGAGGCATACAAACTAGGGTTTATACCCCCAAATGTCTAAACCAGAAGAAAGAGAAAGAAAAAGAAAAAGATGTTAACGAATTCTGTCGAAATACCCTATCATGACAAGACACGTGGGCTATTTGTGTCACAGCTTGATGAATAGTATGAAACGACGTCGATCCCTTAACGAACCATACTTAGCGCTAAAACTAGAGTAATTAACGTCTAACAGGAAGCAAAACATTGCCGTTCAACTAACAGTTTGAAAAACCAACGTTAAAGACATCTAACGGTGGAAAATAAAAGACTTCATCTTGATCCGACGGTTGCTGATGCATCTAGCTTCATGTCATCAGTTTGTCTAAGGTTACATTTCAGTCCTTGTGCAAACTTTCAAATCCTTTCAGAGACCTTCAATTCTCCAAGATCCCCCCTCAAGTTGGCGAGTGAATCAATCTAACTCCCAACTTGGATAGAAGGAAGTTAAACACAACAGGATGCAAGGGCTTTGTAAGAATATATGCTAGATAATGAGAAGAGAAGACAAAATGAAGTTGAAATGTACCTTTCTGCATCAAGTCTCTAACCAGATGACAAGCAACCCCAATGTGAATTGTTTTGTCATGAAAAACTGGGTTAGCTGCCAATTGAAGAGCTGAACTGCTGTCAGTAAACACTATTGGAGCTTGTAGAAGGGAGATCCCAAAGTCATGAAGAAGATATAGAAACCACAAGATTTCACAAGAAATTGCTGCTAATCCTCTATATTCTGACTCATTTGAACTTCTGGACACAACTGTTTGTTTCTTGGATCTCAATGAACCAAAGATGAGCCAATATAAATCAAATAGCCATTGGTTGATTTCCTGGTGTCTAAATACCCTGCCAAGTCTGCATCTGAGTAAGCCAGCAAGGATAGTGATGAAGTTGCTGAGAAGAACATACCTTGTGCATGAGAATTCTTGACATATGTAAGGAGATGGTGAACATCTTTAAGATGAACTACAGTAGGTTTTTCCACAAATTGAGAAAGTTTCCCAACTGCATAACATATGTCTGGCCTTGAATTACACAATTAAAAAAGCTTGCCTACTAATGTCCTGTATGTATGAACACCAGCCTCTGACAAAATGTCACATACCTCTGATAACTTCACAAGAGGATCCATAGGCACAAAAGCAGGTTTGCAAGATCCATAACCACTGTCAACATGAATGTCCAAAGCAAACTTTCTCTGACAAAGAATAATGTCATTATCATTTCTAGCAATTTCAAATCCTAGGAAGTATCTGAGAAACCCCAAATCCTTGAGTTGAAACTTAGAATTCAAAATGGATTTAAGAGAATTTAAATGATCCAAGTCATTACCTCCAAGCACAATGTCATCAACATAGACAAAAATGCAGACAAACAATGCAGTACCATGCTTGACAAAAAGTGTGTAATCTGTTTTACACTGAGTAAAACAAAGATTTAGAAGTGTTTATGAAAACTTAATATACCATTGTCTTGAGGCTTTTTTAAGGCCATAAAGAGACTTCTTGAGCTTGCAAACTAGCTAACCTTTAAGAAGAGAAGACTCAGGTGGTGGCACATAACCAGGTGGCAAACTCATATAAACTTCTTCTTCCAATTCTGCATGAAGGAAGGCATCATTGACATCTAGTTGTAATAGATGCCAACCTTTAACTGCAGCTAAAGCCAGGAGACACTTTACTGTTGGCAATTTGTCCACTGGAGAGAGAGTTTCTATATAGTCTATACCTTCTGTTTGAGTGTACCCCTTTTGCCACAAGCCTTGCTTTGTACCTCTCAACCTCTCCATTTGATTTGAGTTTGACCTTATAGACCCATCTGCAACCAATAGGATCATGTCCTGTAGGTAAAATAGCCAAT
The DNA here is from genome assembly GCA_023055425.1 of Linanthus parryae. Taxonomy (NCBI): domain Eukaryota; kingdom Viridiplantae; phylum Streptophyta; class Magnoliopsida; order Ericales; family Polemoniaceae; genus Linanthus; species Linanthus parryae. The sequence goes on from JALGPY010000009.1 coordinate 46,387,756, forward strand.
CCCAAGTATGATTGATTTCAAGAGCATCAAGCTCCATTTGCATAGCTTTGATCTACTCAGGGTGCTTAATGGCTTCTTTGTAGCTGTCAGGCTCCCTAACTCCATCAACTATAGCCAAGAAGTGAGAATACAAAGAGGTATGACCAGGGGAAGAGTAAAAAATAATTGGCATGATAGTAGCAGACATCAGTCTTGGTGGTGGAGTGACATAATCACTGAGATATGAAGGTGTTTTATGTTGTCTTGTACTTTTCCTTATTGGGAGAGGTAGATCACTTGAATTAGTAATCATGGTTTCAGAAGATGAGGCATACAAAACAAGAGGATTGGGTTCAAAAGATTCCCCATAATGGAAGCTAGTATCTTCATCAAACATAGTAGGTAGTACTAAATCATCTGTAAAGTGAGGAAGAGTTGAAGGGGGTGAAGAGAAAGGAAAGACATTCTCATGAAAAATGACATTTCTTGAGACATGAAAGTTGCATTCCTTTATATTGTCTAGTTTATATCCCTTCATACCAAACACATACCCCAGAAAGACACAAGGGGCAACTCTAGGATCAAACTTTGTTCTTCCTTGCAACAAAGTGGAGCGGTAACACAAACACCCAAAAACTCTAAGTGTTTTGTAATCAGAAACTTCATGGAAGAGATATTCATAAAGGGAATTTTTCCCTAGAACAGGGGTAGGCACTCTATTAATAAGATATGTTGATGTAAGCACACTATCTCCCCAGAATTTAAGAGGCAAATAAGACTGAAAAGTCAGAGCTCTAGCAACATTAAGCAGGTGTTGGTGCTTCCTTTCCACTACAGAATTTTGTTTATGAGCCTCCACACAGCTGAGTTGGTGAACAATTACCTTTTGAAGCATAAAATCCATCAATGCTAGTTCTTTAGAATTATCACTTCTTATTTTCTGAATTTGGGCAGAAAATTGAGTTTCTACCATTGTATAAAACTGGGGTATTAAGACTTGAGCTTCTGACTTGTGTACTAGCAAATAAAACCAAGTCATCCTACTAGCATCATCAACAAGTGTAAGAAAATACTTATGACCTGAATAAGTGGCAACTTTGTATGGTCCCCAAATGTCGCAATGCACCAAAGTAAAAGGTGTTGTTTCTTTCTTACCAATGCCGGGAATGGCAGTTTCTTCTGCTTAGCTTGAGGAAACACCTCACATAGTGAATTATCCAATACCCCTTGAGTATTCAGAATCTTGGTCAAACATTTCAGCTTTCCATCTAAAAAATGGCCCAACCTCTTATGCCAAATCTCATTAGAAAATACAACATTTGTGTTTGTAACAGAGCAACAAATCATAGAATGTGCAGAATCAGTCTTCAACAAGTAAAGTCCATTGACTTTCTGTCCTATTGCAAGCACCATATTAGTGTCACTTTTTATGATTTGACACTTATCATTATCACACACAAAAACATAATGTCGTGATTTAGCTAATTGTTTCATAGAAACCGGATTAAACTTGAAATCTGGGATATAAAGAACTCCTGTTAACTCCAGGGTAGCTGTCAACTGAACTGTCCCAATATGAGATACTTGCACCTTTTTACCATCTGGAAGATGTACAAAAATGTAAGAAACTGTAACAGCATGTGACAGAATTTTCAAATCACAAACCATGTGATCTGTAGCACCACTATCAATTATCCATGTGAAAAGCTGGTTGCTGTCATTTCTCAAAGAGGTTAGGGAATAACTGAGAACTCCTACCATGAAATGTTGACCATAAACAGAATCAGTCTTGGCATACTGATGAATAGGACTATCCATGGTGCTAGAATGGTTGCTGTGAGAAGGAGAGATGGGAGCAGAATCATTAGAAGCTCCATGATGTGTGTGCTGCATTTGAGAGTTGATGTAGTTCATCATTTGTTTACACTGAGTTTGTGTGAAAGGAAACACAGCCTTGTCACTTGTAGAACTTGGTAAAGCAGGAGTAGAATCAACAGCAACTTGAAGAGCTTTATGCTTGTTTTTGAAATTTGGTGGATAGCCATGCAGCATCCATCACTTTGTCTTGATATGTCCTGTTCCACCATAATGATGACAGGTAACCTTAGGTTTGGAAGTCCCAGAAATAGCATTCACATTCATGTCTTGAATCGGAGGCCCTTGGTAATGGGTCCCACCATAAGAAGAATACATTGCAGAGTGTGGAATAGCGGTGTGCATAGCCATTGTAGGCACATAATGAGAAACTGAACCACTAAGAGAACTCCGCATTTCTTGTTGCACAATCTTAGAAAAAACTTTGTTATGTGGAGGAAGAGGATCCATGGGCAAAACTTGATCTCTAACAGAAGAGAAATGAGGACTCAATCCCATTAAAAACTGCAAAATATGCTCCTGTTTCATTTTGCTGTGAAGTAATCCCATAACATTACAAGTGCAGCTATGAAAAACACCACAAGCACAACTAGGCTTGAGTGTGTAATTGTCCGATTGATCCCACAAGGACTTCAACTTAGTGAAGTAGGTAGTAACATTCATATTACCGTGTTTCAAATTAACAATAGCACTAGTCAATTGAAACACCTTGAGCAAATTCCTTTGAGAAAACCTCTCTATAAGATCAAACCAAATATCCTTGGCAGTGGTATAATAAACCACACTAGATCCAATTTCTTTGCTAGTAGAATTAAGCAACCAAGATAGAACCATCCTATCACATCGCTTCCAAAGTGAATACAACCCATAAGTATGAACAGGTTCAGTGATAACACCGGTAACAAAGTCGAGCTTGTTCTTAGCCTCAATAGCAACAACCATTGACCTATACCAGATGTTAAAATTATCACCATTAAGCACCTGTGAAACCAGGATCATACCTTGTGAATCTGAGTTGTGAAGAAAGAACGGCGAAGAACCATCCAGCTGAAGTCGAGATCCATATCCGCCGGATGTCTGAGACGGAGAAATATTGGAATCAACCGGAGGCACCATTGAAACTAGAGAAAACTAGATTGGTACTCTGAAGACAAAGTAACCCTAGCTGATGACGATAATAGAAGAAAGAATCAAGCCTGTAGCTCTGATACCATATTAAGAAAAGTGAAACGAATAAGAAATGAAACAGATAAATGAATCAATTCGGAGAAGATGATTGAATTGTTGATTGAGAAGAGGCATACAAATTAGGGTTTATACCCCAAAATGTCTAACAAAAGAAATAGAAAGAAAAAGATGTTAACGTATTCTGCCGAAATACCCTATCAGGACAAGACACATGGACTATTTGTGTCACGGCTTGCTGAATAGATGAAACGACGTCGATCCCTTAACGAACCATACTTAGCGCTAAAACTAGAGTAATTAACGTCTAACAGGAAGCAAAACGTTGCCGTTCAACTAACAGTTTGAAAAACCAACGTTAAAGACATCTAACGGTGGAAAATAAAAGACTTCATCTTGATCCGACTGTTGCTGCTGCATCTAGCTTCATGTCATCAGTTTGTCTAAGGTTGCATTTCAGTCCCTGTGCAATCTTTTAAATCCTTTCAGAAACCTCAATTCTCCAAGATTGATTAATATGTACAGTCATGCCCTAAGTATCAAAGGCCTAAACAGCATATATATAAATCCCAACACCTGAAAGACATGAGTCATGAAGGGAAGGAACACAGTGGTTTGGAGATAACAAGACAAATCTCAGGCGGAGATAGATCTCGGATCCGCTGTTTAGTGGTGCCGATCAATATAAAAAACAAGCTATAGACCTCTACACAGAGATATCATTCGAGCAACTATAATGTGTCAAGAATATTTGGAATATTATAAGGCCCGAGAAGTTACCTTGACTCGAAGGATTACAGCTATACTGGGAATGACCATGTGCAACAGCAGGGTTGGGTTGGGGTTCTTGTTCGACCGACCTTCAAGCCGCAATTGGTGTGATAAACAAGGGTACTGATTAGAGCTGGTCATGGGCCAGGCTGGATTGGGTTAGGCCGAGCTAGACTGCGCCAGTGTTTTGAAGGCGTGAACCCAGGCCCAACCCAACCTATCGTCCGGGCCAACACTCGAACCCAAGTCCGACTCATTTGAAATAACTCTAAGCCCAACCCCAACCCCAACCCGTTCGCCAAAATAATTTTAATATATATTTAAAATAATAACTTTAAAAATTAAAAAGTTACTTAGTAATAAGTTGAATACAAACCCACGATCAGGAGGTAGTGAAGGGTGGTTCCAAGTAATTAGCCACCATTTAAGTGGAAGCTACTAGCAGTAAGCTACCGTTTTCGGTGGTGCTCAGCGGTTTTTCCGCAGTGCTCCACCGTAAAACTACAATTTTGGTTTAAACTACCTTGCAAGGTGGAAACTACCATCTCTTTTTCTCTCTATTTTTGTCAATTTAGCCCAGTTCTTGCTAGTCGTAGTGCTCATAATGTTCAAAAGTTCAGGTTCTGGGACTACAGAACCATCCTCGCCGTGAATCATGAAGGCCATAGCTTGGAATGTACGGGCATTAGGAAATCATGGTACCCAACAAACTCTTCACTTTTGGGTGAAGAAGTTTTTGCCGTCTCTAATCTTTTTGTCTGAAATTAAATTCAGTAGAAACAAGGGAGAAAGACTTCGGTTGAAGTTGGGCTGCAAGGGTGCTCTGTGGGTTCCAAGAAGAGGTCTAGCGGGTGGCCTAGCCTTACTTTGGCGTGATGATGTCGACGTCTCTATTTTAACCTACAGTTTCTTTTATATACATTGTTGGGTGCAAGATATGAACACTGTTAAAAATGCATTTTTTTTACTGGAGTTTACGGAAATCCCGATAGCTCTCAAAGATATATGACATGGGAATTGTTGAGGAGACTAAAACCGAATACTGACGTTCCATGGATAGTTTGTGGATATTTTAACTGTTAAGCTACATAGTATATAGTGTAGGGTCATTTCTATATAGAAAAAGTTAGCTAGTGATTTGTTACAAGTTAGTTACAGGAGTGTTAGAATCAAAAAATGTCATTAGCCAGATATATAAGTGTGTACGAATGTACTGGAATAATATACAGAAAACATTAATCTCTCTTTCTCTCTGCACTTCCCTCTTTCTCAAGAACTAGGGTTTACTTTGATATGGTATCAGAGCCTATGTGCTTGGCCGCGATTTGATCCGTTCGTCCCAAATTCCGTCGATCTTTCTTCTTCTCCGGTGATTCTCCGACGATTTCTTCTCTCCAATGGCCTCAGATCTTCCCGCTGGTCTTCAGTTCTTCATCTCCAGTTTCCGATCTCTAGTGCCAATTCGTCTTGATTCCGGCAACTATCGCCTATGGCGTGCTCAGATGGACACAGTTCTTGGAGCGAATCAACTACTTACCTATGTTCATGACGATCCACCGGCTCAATTTCTGGTTTCTCCGGCACGTTCTCCGGCTGATGACTCTTCAGGTTCAATTTCTGCTTCTGGTGTTGTTAATCCTGCTTATCAGTCATGGTCTATAGTTGATCCGCATATTCGTAGCTGTTTGTTTGCATCCATGACTGCTTCGATCTTACCACTGGTTCTGCATCTACCTACTTCTCGACAAATCTGGTTAACATTGGAGGCTAGGTTCAATTCTCTGTCACGAGCGCATGTTCATCAACTTAAATCACAACTCTGGACTCTTCAGAAGGGAAATCTAACTGTTTCTCAGTATCTTGATGCTTTCAAGACTATAGTTGATCAAATGAGTCAGGTGAATGAATATGTCAGTGAAGAAGACATGATTCTCTATATTCTTCGTGGATTACCATCTGAATTTGACTACTTCAAGTCTAATATTAGGATTCGTGGAGGTACTTTGTCTTTGATTGAGTTTCAGAATTTACTTCTCATTGAAGATTTCCATCTTCATCCTCATGGTGCTCTTTCTTCTCCAACCACCTCATCAACTGTACCTCCTGCTGAAGTTTTCTCTGCTCTTCAAGCACAAGTTTCTACACATAAGCCTCAGAAATACAGGCACTCTTCTCAAGGTTCACAAGGTTCTTGGTCAAGAAATGGTTCCAGAGACTTTCCTAAAGTTTCTCCTCATGCTTCTGCCTCAGGCTATGACTCCAGACACTCTACAGCTGGCTTGCTACCTACTCCTAGCCATACCCCTGTGGTCTGTCAGATCTGCAACAAGACTAGACATACTGCAAGGGACTGTTGGTATCGCTTGGACCCTACCAAGTTTCAGAGTAACAGACCTCCGAGACCTTCCTCAGCTGCAGCTTTTCTGGCCACTTATCCTCCTCTGTCCTCACATGGTGCCTCCAGCTCATCTAACCCTCTAGGCACATCCCCATGGTGTCTTGATACTGGTGCCTCTCAACATATTACCAACAACTTAGCTAATATGCATCTCTCACAGCCCTATCAAGGTTCTGACTCAGTCATGGTTGGTAATGGGGCATCCATACCTATTCATAGCACTGGTTCTGGTAATCTCTCTGCCCCTTCAACAAAATTTCACTTACCTTACATTTTATACTCTCCTTCTATTTCTACCAATCTACTTTCTGTGTCACAGTTTACTAAAGATAATGACTGTTCTATTGTCTTTGATGCAAAGGGCTTTGCTATCAAGGACAATTCCACAATGACACCTCTCTTCAAGGGCCCCTGTAAGGATGGTCTTTACAGCTTCACACCTTCTCCTTCTTCCACTGTCTTTGCTGGCTCAGCTGTCTCCACATCAGCTTCACAGTCTTCTATTTGGCATCACAAGCTGGGGCATCCCTCTTTAGAAGTGTTTAATACAGTAGCTACCCATCTTCATGTACCACATATGTCCTCCAAATGTGTATGTGACTCTTGTTGTGTAGCAAAAATGCACAAGTTACCTTTCTCTGATTCTACCTCTGTAACTCAGTTTCCTTTTCAATTGGTACACTCTGATATTTGGGGACCATCTCCCCTTTCCTCTTTCAAATCTTTTCAGTACTACATCTTGTTTATAGATGATTGTACTCGGTTTTGTTGGTTATATCCTCTTAAACACAAATCACAGGCCTTTCTTGCCTACACTCATTTTAATAATTTTGTTCAAACTCAGTTTTCTACTTCTATAAAGGTGTTTCGTACTGATAATGGAGGTGAATTTGTAAATACCTCTTTTGGTGCTTACCTTCAAAGTGCAGGAGTGGTACATCAAACCACGTGTCCTCACACCCCTGAGCAGAATGGCAGGGTGGAGAGAAGGCACAGACACTTGGTTGAAACCTCTCTTGCTTTGTTACATCAAGCCAATCTCCCGTCTCAATTCTGGCTTGAAGCTCTAGCCACTTCCAATTATATTATTAACAGGCTTCCTAAACGGATTCTTGGACATAAGTCTTCTTATCAATGCTTATACAACAAGTCTCCAGATTACACCTTCTTGAAGGCTTTTGGTTGTCTCTGCTTCCCTTGGTTAAGACCTTACACCAAACACAAGCTAGAGTATAGGTCTTCTAAGTGTGTTTTCTTGGGTTACTGTCCCACCACTAAAGGCTATAGGTGCTTAGACCTTACCACCCATAAAGTCTATATTTCCAGACATGTGAAATTTTTTGAGCACATTTTTCCATGTCAGTCTACTCCTATCCATCTTCCTTCTACTTCTGTCATTTCAATGCATAAAGCCTTTACTCCTATTTTCACCCCATCCACAACTTCTAAAGTTGTGAATTCACCTTCCCCTACACCACCTCCTGCAGCTCCACCATCACCATCACCATCACATGAGTCTACTATTTCACCTCTTTCACCTAATCCCACCTCATCTTCTCCTACATCTGCAGGGTCCTCCCCTATCTTCTCCAATCCAGCTCCTACTATACCTCCTTCCCCTGTCCTTGAGTCTACAAATCCTTGTGTTTCAACACATTCCATTCACCCTATGTTAACCAGATCCAGAACTGGGAATTTAAAACCCAACTCCAAATTTGCTATGCATCATACCACTACCACTACAGATCCTCTTCTTTCCGAAACTAGAAACTTTAAATAAGCTTCTTCAATCCCACAGTGGCAAACTGCCATGCTTGAGGAATACAAGGCCCTTGTTGCTCAAGGTACTTGGATTTTGGTACCTCTCCCTGCCCACCGACGCCCTATTGGCTGTAAATGGGTTTACAAAGTCAAGAAAAATGCTGATGGTACTCTTGCTCGGTATAAAGCTCGGCTTGTAGCCAAGGGTTTTTATCAAGAATATGGGGTGGACTACACTGAGACTTTTAGTCCAGTAGTGAAGCAGCAAACTATAAGAATTGTACTTAGTGTGGCTTTAAATCAACATTGGAGCATCCAACAACTTGATGTCTCCAATGCCTTCCTACATGGCTCTTTGGATGAAGAAGTCTATATGACACAACCCGCTGGCTTTATTCACCCTGCTTATCCAGAATATGTATGCAAATTACAAAAATCGTTATACGGGTTAAAGCAGGCACCTAGAGCCTGGTATACTCTTCTAGCCAAGTTTCTCACTACAAATGGGTTTCACATTAGTCTTGCTGACACTTCACTCTTCATTCGACGAACAAGTGTTGATATCACTATCATCCTTGTCTATGTAGATGATATCTTAGTGACAGGAAGCAACCATACTTTTATTCGGACTCTGGTGGCCTCTATGCATTCTCAGTTTGCAATGAAAGATCTGGGCAGACTTTCTTATTTCTTGGGCATTGAATGTCATTATACAGATTCTGGTGTGATTCTCAATCAGCACAAGTATGCTGTGGACTTGCTCAAGAAGGCTGGAATGGCTGATTGTAAATCTCTTGATTCTCCTACAGCTTCGAAATACTACAGTTCTGCTCATGATTCAGAGCCATTCTCTGATCCTACATTGTTTCGAAGCTTAGTTGGCGCTCTTCAGTACATTACAATTACTAGGCCTGATGTTCAATTTGCAGTGAACTCATTGTGTCAACATTTGCATTCTCCCTGTAATGGCCACTTCTCTGCTGTGAAACGGGTATTGCGGTATCTCAAAGGTACTTTACATCAAGGTCTCTACTTTCGTCCTAGCTCTATGCAGCTCACTGCATTCTCAGACTCAGATTGGGCCGGGGATCCTCTTACCAGGAGGTCTTCTACAGGGTTCTGCGTATTTCTTGGTGATAACCTTATTTCTTGGTCCTCCAAACGCCAACCAACAGTCTCCAGGTCCTCCACCGAGGCAGAGTATAGAGCCTTAGCTTCTACTTCAGCTGAACTCCGGTGGCTCTCTTACATTTTGTGTGATCTGGGTGTTTCTCAAGGTCTCACTCCCCATATCTGGTGTGACAGTCTCTCTGCATTAGCTTTGGCCTCTAACCCTGTCTATCATGCCAAAGCTAAACACATTGAGCTAGATCACCATTATGTTCGGGAACAAGTTCAAGCTAAAGTTCTTACTGTTGCTCATTTGACCACACATGAGCAGGTTGCTGATTTGTTTACCAAATCCCTACCAATACCGAAGTTTTCTTACTTCAAATCCAAGCTTAATGTTGGCTCCCCACCATTAGCTTGAGGGGGGCTGTTAAGCTACATAGTATATAGTGTAGGGTCATTTCTGTAATATAGAAAAAGTTAGCTAGTGATTTGTTACAAGTTAGTTACAGGAGTGTTAGAATCAAAAAATGTCATTAGCCATATATATAAGTGTGTACGAATGTACTGGAATAATATACAGAAAACATTAATCTCTCTTTCTCTCTGCACTTCCCTCTTTCTCAAGAACTAGGGTTTACTTTGATATTAACGAGATCTTTGTTTTAAAGTGAGTCCAAAGGTAACCACAATCAAAGCAGAAGCCACATGAATGCTTTTATGGAGTTGTTAGATGACTGTAATTTGCAAGATTTGGGATTCATGTGGTATGCATATACCTGGTCCAATGGTAGGGAAGGGGAAAGGAATGTCCAAAAGAGATTGGACAGGGCGGTTGCTAATGAAAAATGGGTTGTTTGATTCCCATTCACTACTGTACATCATCTGAGTTTTAAAGTTTCAGACCATTGTCCCATATTAATTCAAGCTGATGAAAATGAGGTATGATCCAGTCCTAATAGAAGATTTTCTTTTGCCTCTCAATGGATCAGGGAAGAAGAGTGTGGCAAATTAATTACAGAGAATTGGAGAAGGGTACATGAACCCTGAACTGCTTCAACTTTTTTGGAGAAAATAGAAGAAGCAGGGAAAGCGTTACAGCAGTGGAGTAAGCGGCAAAAAAATCTTTAAGGACGGTGCAAAGCAAGATACCTTCATGAGCTGTATGTCGCCAGAAACAAGCCTCCAAGTGCTGAAAACCTGAAACATATGAAGCGATTAGAGGATCAGTTCAGTAAAGTTCTGCATGTGGAAAGCAAAATGGAAGTAACTTTCAAAGATAAATTGGCTTCAACAAGAAGATAAAAATACGGCATTTTTTTCACAAGCGAACTCTGGAGCGAAGGAAGACAAACAAAATCAACGGCCTATGTGTTGGGGAGGGTGTGTGGACAGAAAATACCCAACATGTGCTTCAAGCGTTTATTGATTATTATGTACACTTATTTTCTTCTACTAGTTGTGACATGGACAGGGTATTACATGCTATTCCCATTAAGGTAGCTGGCGAAATGAATCAAGGTTTATGCAAAGGAAAATGAAAATGCAAAGGAAAATGACTTCCTTTTGGTGGGGTGGTTCTGATAAGAGAATGAAGATGCATTGGTGTAAATAGGAAAGGCTTTGTCTTAACAAATGTGAAGGTGGGACGGGATTAAAATGTTTTGAAGCCTTCAATCTTGTGTTGTTGGCCAAGCAAGGTTGGAGGATCATGTTTAACCCTAATTCCATTGTTACAAGAGTTCTAAAAGTGAAATATTTTAGTGACGGGGAACTTCTCACTACCCAACTTAGATCCAAACCCGCTTTTCTTTAGAGAAGTAAACCTCTAGGGAGGTATGTGATCTTAAACGGAACTAGGCATGCCATTGGAGATCGGCAGAGCAAAAAAAATTATAAGCACAAATGGTTGTCGTTAGTAGGAGGTAGAAAGGTCTATACATATCCCTATTTGGGCCAAGATGCTAAAGTCAGTGACCTTTTCAACCAAGGAGGCCAGTCTCAGAAGAGGAGGCTACCTGTATTCTACAAATTCCCCTTTGTGAAAACAAACAATCCGACAAATTGGCTTGGGGATACACAGGTAATGGCCACTACACAGTGGCTTCCGGCTATCATATAGCATTCAAACTTTGTTGCATGTACATGATCGCAGAAAGCTCTGAGATTAGTAGTGGTGAAAGTATGGAGTCTATACAGAAGAAAATCTGGACAGCAAAGATTCCAAGCAAGATTCGAATTTTTATGTGGAGAGTAATTAAAACCTATCTTCCAGTTAGGTCTAACTTAAATAAGAGAGGGTTAGAAATACCTTTCTTGCGTCCCTTTTGGCAGGAGCAGATGGAGGAGGTGCATCACATATTTTTTCGGTGTAATGAGATTCAGCAAGTGTGGTGCGATGCTGGCCTGCGTGTAGTGACTCAAGCTATTCAAGCGAGAAGGTTGTGCTCTTACACTATCCTGGACTTGGATCAGTCAGAGTTGAAAAAATTCATGGTCATCTGCTGGGTTATTTGGGGAAAAAGAAATCTGTTAGTGATGGAAGGTGAACAATTTTAAAGATATAGAGTGATGGAAGAAGCTGAGAGATATCTAGAAGCAGTAGATTTATCTTATAGGTTGGAGCTTGCAACAATGGCGCCGATGGAATTGAACACAGAAAAGTGGAATTCGCCGCCGAGAGGTACACTGAAATTAAATTCTGATGTTTCTGTGGATGCGAAAAGCAACATTGCATGGCAAGATGCGTAGTCCGGAATTACGCCGGCGACTTTGTGGCGACGCGCTGTGAGCAACTCACCTGTTTTGCGAAGCTAAGGCAGCGGAGAGCGCAATCAAATTGTTTTTCGACCTCTCTGATTGGGATTCGATTATCTAAACCGGCCTCTGTCTCTGCTCTTTACTCTCTGCAAGTGCAGAACCGACTCTCTCTCCTCCTCCTCCATGGCGTCCTCCTCCACAAAAACTCTCTCCTCTTCATCATCGTCGTCCATGGCTGCCACCGGCTCCGGCTCAGTCCCTGCGGGTGTTGATCAAACTCCGGTGGCCACTGTTACCCACCCACCGCCGGGACTATCGGCTTTCTCAACCGCCAATTTCCCACCATTCGTGTTGGGAATAATGAGGTTAGAACCTTATTTTGAGTTTGATTTCTAGTTTGTTTTCATTTGTATCATTCAATTTTGTGTTGGGTTAAAACTGCGATGACCTTAGATCTAATTTTTTCATAGAGACAATCTGGGTTGAGTTAGATCTAGGTTTTGGCTAACTGGATCTTGGACGGAGAAGAAACACCTGCCAATGGCATTAGTCTGGACCAGATCGCCTGGGTTTATACCATGTCTTCTGGTGCTAGACCAGTTCGTCTGGACTAGGTCGTCTCGGTAGAAATTGTTTTTACCGAGATGACCTAGCCCAGACGGCCTGGTTTGACCCCAGACGACCTGGTATGGAACCGGATGATCTAGTCAGAGTTCGTCTCGGAGAATGGCCTCTAGGTCATATGTGTCTTCCCTCGTTTTGTCTGGGTGTTTTTCTGATGTCGTATGGGTTGTGAAGAACTACTTAACACTTGTCGCAAAATTTTCTAGGTGTTCAACACTCAATACTAATTTGAACAGTTGAATACTTAGATAACTTGTTTTGACACCAAAATATTAACAAAACAGGAGTTGAACAATAATGAACTAAACACTATAACTTACCACACTTAAACAGAAAGTTTATAACTTAGATTTGCTATAAAATGAGATCAGTATCTTATAAATCATAAACAGACAGTTGATAACGTAGATAGACGGTTTATAACTTAGATTAGAAATAAACAAACAGTTTAAAACAGCTTCAAATCATTAACTTATAAAAAGTTAGGCATGATAATTATTTTACTAATTTGTCTTTCATATTCTAGGTTCAGTTACTTACGGTTTTCAACTTGGTCCAATATTGGGAGGAAACGTACCGCTCCCATTGTGCCAGGAACATATTGAAAGAGGGAACATCACTACGAGATGCCACATGAAATACTATGAGCACATTTTGAAATGCCTTAGTGAGGACGTTCGGTCAGTGATACGGACTAGGCTTCCGCAGTTGAAGTTCATGTTGCACCTTAGTGGTGGCCCGTTCAACTATCTAGGACAGGTAGTAAACCTTTTTATGCATGCGAAGTCCAGTGCTTAGAAAGAAGACACTGAGTTGTGGTTCAACATAGACGGCATGCCGGTTCGTTTTGGATTGCAGGAGTTTTGCTTGGTGTCGGGATTGAGTTTCGGGAAAATGGACGGGGTAGGTGAGAAACTCACTAATTATGGTTGGGCTGCGAAGTACCTCCCAGAACACAAGATGGGTCATAACATCAAAATCACTAAGTTTGAAGATGCACTAAGAAAGTTGCAAGAAGAAAAGGACTTGAGCCCTGAGAAACTCACTGATTATGCTAAGTTGGCGATGGCTTGCCTAATGGGGAGAATGGTGTTCCAGAGAAGCTCTGAAATACCCCGTTTTATATATACGGGTATTCTCTATTATTATTGGGTGTTAAAATGGCATTGTTATAAGTATTGGGTGTTAACTTTTATTATTTGGAGTTAGTTTTTTTATTATTATTATTATTAAAGTCTCGGGGGTTTTATGACTTTTACTTAAACTATTTAGTGTGTTTTTATTAAATTGGAGGGTAGTAGTTGTCTTTTACCCAACTTATGGGGGGATAATTGTCTTTAGCCCAAGACTTGACCCATCATTCTTCCCTATTTTCTCTCATGGCCGAATCTCTCTCCCTATTTTCCCTCTTGGCCGAAATCTCTCTCCCTAGATTCTCTCATGGCCTAACTCTTATACTACTACAACTCCAACTCTATAAATCTTATCCTCTTGGCGAATCTTATCCTCTTGGCACCCAAATTCAACCCTAGTCTACTACAAATTAGATAAAGATCAAAAAGTTTAGCAACAAGAAATCTAATTTCTTCTAAAAACATGTCCCAATTCGAAATCCTATCTCTACCCGGAAATAATCCTAATCTTACATGAATTCCTATCTTCAAGCCTATAAAAACCCACCCCAATCTCATATTTTAATTCACACCAACGTCAAGAGCTCTCAAATCTCTCTCTCCCACCCGATGGGCTGCCGCTGCCGCCGCTCCCTGCCGACGCCGTTCTTCTTATAGTAAAATTACCACTTCTTTCTTCTCCAATTGATAAGTTGTTTGTCTTTAAATTTCATGGGTTGTGTTCTTAGTTTATGGGAAAACGCTAGTTATGGAGGGGACGTTTGATTAATTAATTTGGATGATTTGATGATCCCAGTATGAGGGTAGTAACTTCATTTGAAGTGGGTATTCAATGTACATAGGATTTAGTTTAAAAATGGGATAAACTAGATGTTTTGGAGGATATTTTATATGACAATCCATAATTCTCGTACGGGTAATGGGGGTGTGACTAGAAAGTTCCTACAAGCATATCTTTTGATCCGGGAATCAAATTCGGATCCGTTTGATGCTAGACTTATTTTTCAGAGTGTTCTGGATCTAATGAGACTATGTTTAAGTCATTATCTGATTGGGAAGTCGGAATAATATCTTAGTGAAGTTATAATAGGTTATGTGCACATTAGGTTATGGGATTTTGAGGTAAGGTTTTGGGTTGGTTTTGAAGTATGAATTAAGGAGTGAACTAGAGACTTAAAAATTAAACATTTTGGGGTCATTACCTTGTTAAGTAGGCATTTTCTATTTGTTTTAAGTATTGTATTTTGATGGGTAAATTATTAAATTAATAGGAAAAAAAATTTATTTGACGAGGGATACGTCGAGTGTTACTAGGAAATGATTTGCTTTGGCATGAGATTCAAGGTAAGTAAACATGCCAGGCCTAGCGCCATTTCCTTCTTTGTCAAACTGTGTTTCTTGATTTATAGTCTCAAAATGAAATATCTGCTTTAAATGTTTATTTGAGCATCTTGCTGATTTTACAAAAGTGATTATATCACAACTATCACATGGGGAATTAATAATACGTAATGACGTAAAGTGGAATCGTTGTACCGAAGAACACTTTCTTATTTATTCTTAGGATTGGTCGGCGTTGACTACGGTCACTCGACCCACTTTTATTTGGTTTGCTCGGCCGCAATAGCCCCGAGTTGCTCCTTGTAGTTACCTCTCTTGCCGCAAGAAGTCTTAGGGGGGTGTCGACACTTATGGTCTTGGTAGTGTGTGATGGTTGGTTCTTTCCCGTGTCAACATGATAATAAATGTGGATTTCTAAGGATGTACTTTTATTGTTTAAATTGGAAGTCCCGATTGGGCAATGAAGAGAGTTTGGGAATGTTTCCCCAATTGAAATGCTAAAAGGAATATTTGGTGAATCCTGGTTGCGAACTTATACTCATACTTTATTTCATTCTTTTCAAACTATTGTGTCTTATTTAAAAACATACCTCATAATTTGTTTACATGCTTGGGTGTTTATTTACTCAGTATTTTCGGCTGACTTTTGGAAACTGTGGTGTTCCCATTAGTTTTTGCACTACAGGTCTAGATGGGAGCTTGAATTAACGGAAGCGCGACTCGTCACATAAATTAGAAGTTCACACTTTAATCTCTGTTTAGCTAGATTTGTCCATGTTTGAGGTCCGACATTTTAAAATTTAGTGAGTATTATTTCGAAGGCTTTATGAATGTTTGGTTAATATTTGCTCTTTAAACCTCCTTATATCTGGGTTTAATCTCGGGTACGGAGTGACACCCCCGGGTTTCCGACTTGGTCATTTTGGGGGTGTTAAAAGCTCTAAATATGAGTTGTGCATGGATCCATTCGGGTTGTTCTTGGATCTCGATTGGGCTAACAGTTTCTCATGAGGACTTACCTGTGGACAAATTCTCTTGGTCAGGTGAAGCAGAATGCTTGGGAAATAACATTGGATTCTGACTGTCGCAGGAAGTATAACATGACTTGCTTCCCACACTTCTTTCTGGCATGGATTGGCGAAGCCATACTGGATCTCGGTGACAAGGTGTGGAAGAAGAAGGAATGTGCACCGATACGGCCGAGGTTGGCTAACTGGGAGTGGATAAATTATAATGCAACCTTGGAAGAAGCAACCAAATATTAGAAATTTGTAAAGAAAGTCTATCCAACTCTCCTGCCAACGGAGGAAGAGAAGAAGGAACCCTACTAGGAAAGCTTCATTAAGCACCAGCGTAGTAACCCTGGCAAGCCTCTTTTCGCACGGTGGACCGCAGGATTTCAGCAAAAGACCGTAATATTAGATGATTTACATGAGAACCGTGTATTTGAACCTTCCTACAACTTTGATAAAAGTAGCGACAGAAGGTGATGTTGAAGAGGAAGAAGGTGAGGGTGATGATGTTGATGTGGAGGCTAGCCAGAAGATGAAGAAGAATGGAAAGAATGTCGCCGCGTCTGGACCAAGAAGGAAGAAGAAGAATGCACCTCAAGCTGATGAGGCTGGCCCGCAGAGGAAGAAGCAAAAGAGTGTTCTCATCGATAAATCTGAAGCAGAAGAAGAATAAGGGGGAACCGAAACAATTAGAGAAGCCTCTATCCCCCCCTGCGGAAGTGGCAGATTAGCATAATGATGCAACTCCTGCACCTGAGGTCCCTAGGGCTTCTGTTCAAGCTGGGAACTTTGAATCGTTCAAGCAAGAATTGTTTTCCCTGGTTCAGGAGGAGTTCAAGGCAATGAACGATAAAGTTGATAAGTTTGGAGAACGATTAGACAACGTCGAGCAGGACGTAACACACTTGCGAGAAATTGTTGAAGAGCAAGGCTCTGTATTATTGCAGGAAACCACAGAGAATCACGGTGATACGGTTTCCACGTTGGAAAAAATTGGAAAAATGTCAAACGTTACGGGAAGTTCGGTAACGGACCTGTGGAAGGTTGCAAAAGGAATAACCAATGAGACACAAACTCACTATATTGGACCTCTCAACCAGGTATACTTACAAGTGTGATTGGAATTCGACTTAGTATGTTTTTCAATTGAATGTGTTCCTAATGTTTATGTAATTTTATTGTTAGAGTGCAGAGATCGAAGATACCCATAGATCCAACGAAACACAAGCAGGGAATTTCGAGCCAAACGAGCATGCAGCAACAGATGAACAAAAGAATATAGGTTCAATCAATTTGTGCCTGCAGCCACATATCAAAGAGAACCAGGGGGTCCGAGAAAAACAAGACAACAACCATCGAGTCAGAACTTACCCACGTAAAAGAAGGGGGATCCCAACAAACAGGCCCATCAAGTATCCAAGAACCAGGGGGATCCGAGCAAGCATGTCCATCAAGAATCCAAGAAGCAGGGGGATCCCAGCCTGCAGAGGTAGAAATAGATCCTGAAATTGAAAGCTGGTTTGATGAAAGTTACACTGACGTTATAGAAGAGGGATGCGCAAATGAAGAAGTCGAAGTGGATTTTCCTGAATTAAATTTAAATTTTTCTGAAGATTGGATACCGTACTTCGAGGCCCCATAGCATACAGTTATGGTAGAGTTTTGGACTCCTCAGTCAACGTACAATTATGAAAAGCTAAATTTTTATGACAAATTACGTCCTCGTGATAAGCTGGAGATTGTTCGGGAAGGTGGCATGGAGTTCTATGGCGGCATGATCGTGCAAGAATTGAGTGGGAGAGAATCAAGTATGCGGCTCCACTTTCTGATAAAGGAATTTTCCCGATGAAGATCTTATAGAGTGTGTCAACCGGTGGACCACCTGCTTTCTGACTGATGATGCAATGAACAGACACGCAAATAAAGGCCTTCTATGCATGGCCGTATGATCTTGATAAGAAGTGGGCTGGTATATACTGTGGAATTTATATTCGTGGGAGATAAATATTGTAGTGTCTTAAAGCAGATGATTCATCTATTCAGTGGGGTCAAATGAACAAGATGACATATGTGATTAGGCCCATGTATTCAAAGAGAGTGCACCAAGCTAGAACAGACATGTTGATTACTGACTATGGTTGGTACCATGCGTTCGTGAATCCGTCATTGAGTTACGAAGATTTGAAGGATAAGGTTAAACCATATTTTATGGGGAATCAGCCAATTCGGGGCACTAAGCTCGTCAAGGATAGAAGGTGGTTCATGCCATGGTTTACAAAGAGAATGAGTAAAGGTCCAGGGCATTGGATGGTCATTTACATTGAATTCAAAGACAAGGTGTTGCAAGTGTACGACCCACAACAGTATTCTGGGTACAAGCAATGGGGTGTGGAGCGTCTTTTCAAGGATTTCCCTACGTTGCTGAAGGACTTTGGTGGCTGCAGTGCCAAACCTGAATTGTTGGAAGGTTCGTTGACGAGGCAGCACATCTTCAGGCAGAGAGAGAAGTGGTTTGTTACCCAAAAAAAGGCAGTCGACAGACTGGTATGTACTTCAGATGATTTAGTGCTTAATTGAGTCAATTCTGATTATGGGTTGGATAGGTGGGGAAGATAGACTGATAAGAAGGAAGGTAAATTTTTTCACTACAATTTGGATGACTTCTTTCCACTTCCATGTTGTGGATCATAATGGTGTGAGAAAGGAAAAGACAAGCTTCCAATAATATGCATTTTTATATGTATTTTGGTTATGGAATGAAACTTTTGTTTTTTCGCATGTATATGAATAATATACTACTAAATATTGATTACATACTACGACTATCGATAATAAACAACGAACGACTATCGATAACAAAGTACTAGTACATTATACAACCACAATCGATAACAAACAACGAACAACGACTATTATGGTTCATAAGTTCAAGTTCTTTCTGTGTGTCCTAGTCGACCGCACTTGCTACATCTGTATGAACCACTTCCTCCCCGGTTTGAAAATATTTTTTCAGCTGTGGACTTGAATCTGGTCTCTTCGTCCCTCCCGGGTTTCACCAACTTCTTGGGAGGAAATGGCCAGAGTACTCTATATGTTCAGGTAAATTGTTTATGTACCACTATGTGTGGTTGGGAACAGTGCAAATAGTTCCACCATAGGCCTTCTGAAAGTATTCTTTTGAGTAGAACCGACTAGTATGGTTGTACATGACCTCCATGTCGTGTTGCACATCATAATGGTCAAGCTTCATAAGTCTGCATGCACAAGCAGAAGAATGTATCCATGGGAACCGCGTAACATTTTAGGTCATCATCTCTTTCTTCATACTCTGTGCATGTGATGAGACGTACATACAGCCCTCGAGACTTTGTCCAATTCTCCAACATGTTTTCCTCCCGCAACTTAGTCAGAAACATCCTTCCCATTTGCTCCAATTCCTCATTTATCATGATGAACCATTGAGCCATTACGTTGCATGCGAAGGAGAATAATTGAAGAGGTTTTCAGTCCCGCGCATCCAGAAAGCACGAATTAATGGACTCTGCATGGTTGGAATATAATTGTTCGATCATCGCTGTTTTGAAAAAAGACCTAGCCCACTTCTCCAATCCGGAATCGTGGACGTCATCTTCTACACGCTATGCACGTGTGGTACCACAATTACCATGTCCGAAAAATATGTTTGACAGATCCCATGGTCGAAGGTATAAGCAGCTATATAAAACTATTTCACCCACTTCTTTGTGGGGTATTGCGACAGCCCGTTCATTTTCAGGTGTTGATAAAAGTGGACATGGTTTGAGGGTTTAGGGTTTTTTTTAATAATAACCAGTACGTAAAGAATGAAACAAGTGAAACAATTGCTGAAACCGAGACGACCTACATATTCGTCTGGGAGAACCGCCGAGGCAAACCCAGACAAATAAGACGACCGAAGAACCGGAGCTGGGTCGTCCCGGTCTTCACAAGTGAATGACACCGACAAACTAGACGACCTAGACGACCGTAAGACGAACCGGACCTTGGTGTTTTAGATTTTTCAGTTGTTTTTAAAATCAATTAGCTGATGGTATTTGATAAGCCGCCAATTTTAAATGTGGATTCATTGTCTAGAAAACATGCATGTTTTTCTAGAAAATGTATCCACATTATTACACTTTGAAAGAATGCACCGCAAAAAAAACAAAGTGCCGAGTCTCTTCATCTACCCACCACATGAAATTTGTTTGAGAAATCGATAGAGTACGGTGAACTCCCTAGTGATCCCGAGAGACTTCCTGTCTGTCACATACTAGTAACTCAACTTTGTTAATTGATAGCGCCTTTTAGGAGCTATATCTTATTTCCAATTTTCACATTAATATGATATATTTGAGAATAATTCTATAGGTTATGAGTCATTTTGTCACTTTATATGCTATATTGTTAGTCCGGGCATTTTTATGCTTGTTCTGATGTTATTTGTCAAATATAATTGCCTGGTATGTTTGTTCATGTTGTCTTGTTAGGAACGGCTGCTGATCGGTTAGTAGGAGGCATGAAACGAACTACGGAAACAATGGTAGATCAAGTGGGAGTGAAGGGAAGCAAAGTTGGAGAAGCTAGAATGACCAGTCTACACTCATTTGATATCATCTGGAGTTCTGCAAGGAATTTGGAAGTGAGATCGGTGCCAAATGAAAGTAGACTCACAGAGCTTCCAACGATAGGCCAAGGAGCTTCATTGGAGATCGGACGAAGGACTTATTTCCTGGAGAATTCAGAGTCCAGATTCCATTCGTACGAATAGGAATACAATTCGCACAAATGCATTCTGAACGAATAGGATTTGCATTCGTAGGAAATGGTCTGAAGTCAAAACCTAAATTTTGGGGTTAAGAAGGAGGAAGAAGAGGATGAAGGAGAAGACAAGGAAGCTCTGATTCTATTTTGATTTCTTCTTTCCTCTATTAATCGAGTTATGGAAAAGCTTATGTGCTTTTCTACGTTTCATACGATTAGCTAGACGTTTTCCTAGGCTTCTCTAGAGAGCCTAGGGTTTATGTAGACGATACGTTTCTGGATTTTAGACTTGTTTCATGCGTATGAGTTCGGTTCTATCGAATTGATATTTAGTTTCTTGATATTTTTATTGAATCTAGTCTATTGACATGGCTAGATTATGACTTGATAATCATGAGAGTTAGGGTTTTTTGTGAATCAATTTCTTGATTAAAGTTAATAATCGTTTTAGTTAATTGTTCGTACTGTGTTGAATCCTTGCCAAGAATGGAATAATTAACCGGACTTGTTAATTAGCTAGCGGGTGTGTAAAGCGGCTTATACCTAGTTGTGATGAGATATGAACAATAATCCCGTATCACTGAAACTGAGAAGAGAAGATTGGCATTAGTGGGTAGATTCGGTAGGTGAGATTCGACTGTTTCGTGCACGATGGACTGACATGCCACATTGTTGTAGGTCGTTAGCCTACTAGAACGGACCGGCAGACGTAGGTCGACCGACAGGACCACATGTCAACCGTGACGTAAAACGACCGGAGACCGACAGGAGATGGACAGTGTTATTACCCGACTTAGTTAGAATAGAGTTAACGTGTTTCATAGCTATTCCAGAAATTGTGTATAGCCCCGGGTGATCTAAAGATCGCCTTGTTTCTCCATATCATTTTCTTAAAATGAAAATACACAAATACTAGTTTAGTTTGTTTATTTCATTTTCGTCACTTGTTTGTGGGTAACAACTTATTAAACCCGATTCCTTCCTCCTTGTACCGTGCTCTAATATAATAACTAATTAAATAATCTGAAGATTGTCCTCTTGGGATCGATAACTCAGGATTAAAATATTACCCTATCTTACATGAACCGTGCACTTGCGGTAACACGTAAGAAAGCGTTTCATTAATCGTGTGATTACTCAATCGATTGACTAATTAATTTGTCTTTCAGTTTATTAGAATTATCAAAATCAAACACAATTGCTGGCCCACACAAGGTTAGGATCTATTAATTAATTTATGACAAGTCTCTTGGGATACGACAACCCTACTTTCACTTATTAGTGCACGCGACATCCGTACGCTTACAGGTGGAACATGTCGATGATACGGTTCAACCGTATCTTCAGCAACCATGTTATTTAATTATTTACTTATTTGTTAGTATTATTTATTATTTAGTTAATTATTTATTTCTTTAGTTTAATTATGTTATTTATTTAATAAGGAACCGGGTTTTCTTGTCAGTTCTTTCCCGGCCCGTAGAATTGAACCGTATAGATTAGGGTTGGTGTTTTTCTATCTAAACAGTTGTGTTCGCCCATTTTTAGGAATCAATCAATAAAAATATCAAAGTTGTGTCGTGTTTTAGTGTTTTTAGTATGTGTTCCGGGTTCGTGTGGAGATTGTAGCATCTCAAATCGCTACATTGTTAGGTTAACTGATGAGGTGGTTTTCTTGTACCCACACATGTAAAAATCTTCTCCCACATACCACACAACTTCAAAGCAAAGTCAAAGTGCACTGCTTCCAAGAGAAGCTTTTGTCAGTCATAGAGAAAGAGAGAAAACAAAGCGTGAGAACGAGCCGTGGACCTCAAGGATTTGTTCCTCCATGATGGAGCCTCCAGAAGAGATGAGAGAGAATAGCCTTCTTTTCTCCTGGTCTCGAGACTTCAGTTCTTTCGAACCTTTTTTATAGCTCGTATTTTCAATTGGTCGTCTTCATGTACACTATTAGATGATGAAGACTCAAAGCCCAAAGAATACATATAAAGGAAGATCCAAGCCCAAAGCTGTTGCTGAGATAGAATCTTAAACTCATTCCAAGCCCAAAGTTATTCAGAAGGACCATTTTGTAATGTTTAGAAAACTTGTGGTGCTGTCTGTAAAGATTCACAATGGTTCAATAAACCATCTAGAGAATCGTATCGAACGGTCATTAATAAGACCGTTCCATCTCCGTGTATTTAGTTGTTATCTTTTCCTAATGAAACCCTAACACCATTTTCTCTTTATGCGTTCATCTTATTTATTGAGAGCTTAGTCTCTCTTCATGAAACCCTAATCGTGTTTTCATGGTATCAGAGCCTTCTATGCTCACTACCACCACTCATACTACCATGGCGACCATCGGCGCCTCTAATCCTATGTTTCTTATCCCAAATATCAACTACCTCATTTCTTTCAAATTAGATGGTTGTAATTATCTTTTGTGGAAATACCAGATCTCAGCGATCTTTCGCACCCATAATCTCTTCGGTTACATCGACGGCACCGTCCCACCGCCGCCACAATTTCTCACCGACGCTCCAGGTTCCGTTCCGAATCCAGCTTATCAGGTATGAGTCTCCAAAGATCAGGCGTTGCTCACTCTCATCAACGCAACCCTGTCTCCGGAGGATCTTTCTCATGTTATTGGTCATGAATCTAGTAGATCTGCTTGGTTAGCTCTTGAGCGAAGGTATGCGTCCTTGACTCGCTCCAATGTGCTGCATCTCAAATCTGAACTCCAAAATATCAAGAAGAACTCTGATTCTATTGATACTTACATGCAAGGGCTTAAATATCTTCGTGACAAATTATATGTGGCTATGGCTCCTATTTCTGATGAAGACATGCTTTTATACACTTTAAATGGTTTACCTGTTGAATACAATCCTTTCCGTTCTTCTTTACGGATCAGATCTGAACCCTTATCTCTTGAAAAATTTCCTGTTTTACTTTCTTGGGGAAGAGCATATGTTGGATTCTCAATCTGTGAAATCTGTTGATAGTCTAGGTCAAACTGCTTTTACTGCTCAAACCTCTTCGTCTTCTCGTGGTCGTGGTTTTTCTAGAGGTCGGACTAACCCTAATTTTGACTCACACCCCTCTGGCTTCCAGAGAGGCGGAGGCCGATTTAATCCTAATAGTGGCCGATATCCATCCAATGGATATCAGAGAGTTCGTGGTTACTCTCGTGGCTCTGGTCGCAACTATGGTGGTAGAGTTAGATCCTCTTACTCTAACAGGGGAAATGGTGGCTCTCCTAACCCTCCTATAACCTGACAAATCTGTGGCTATGACTATCATTCAGCCATAGATTGTTGGCACTGCATGGACCATGCTTATCAGGGGAAGCATCCACCTGGACAATTATCTACTATGGCTCTCTGACATTGGTGCTTCCAACCATATGACCTATGATATGAAGAATCTCTCTATTTTTTAAACTTATCAAGGCACTGATCAGGAATCTGTTGGGAATGGTAATACCCTTTCAATTTCACATGTAGGAACTGCTTATTTACCTACATCTTCACATAATTTCAAACTTTCAAACACTTTACATGTTCCTACTCTTTCTACAAATTTGTTGTATGTTCGTCAAATGTGTAAACAAAACAACTATGTCTTTCTTTTTTACTCTGATTCCTTTTCCATTAAGGACAAGGATTCGGGGAAACTTCTTTATCAAGGTATAAATCAAAATGGTTTATACCCTCTTTTATCTTCTGCAAACACTGGTCCCAATCCAGTTCACACCACTGCAGCATTTGTGGGCAAGAAAATCACTTCTCCTCTTTGGCACTCAAGACTTGGTCACCCTACAGATAAAATCATGCACAAAATTGTTCCTTTTTCTTCTATTATTAAACATTCACCTTCTGTGTGTCAGCACTGTTTAGCTGGTAAAATGACTAGGTTGCCTTTTAGATTATCTACTAGTAAAACTCATGTTCCTCTGCACTTAATACACAGTGATGTATGGGGTCCTTCTAAAACAAAAAGTTAAAATGGCTATAGATACTATATCCTCTTTTATTGATGATTACTCCATATTCACATGGATATTTACTTTATGTCAAAAATCATATTTAACTTCTGTGTTTCCTATTTTTAAACTGCAAGTTGAGAAATTATTAGGATCACCTATCAAAACTCTTAGAACTGATGGAGGTGGAGAATACATGTCATATGTGTTTGAATCATTTCTTTCTCAGAATGGTATTGTACATGAAAAATCATGCCCCTATACACCTCAACAAAATGGAATTTCTGAGAGAAAACATGGGCATATTGTTGACACTGCAGTAACTCTTATGCAACAAGCTACTCTTCCCAACTAATTCTGGTATCATGCTTTTGCAGATGCAGTTTACTTGATTAATTTGATTCCTTCAAAAACCACTGATTTCAAATCTCCATGGGAACTGTTGTTCAAACAAAAACCTGATTACAGTCACTTAAAAATTTTTGGTTGTGCTTGTTATCCCTGTTTAAGACCTTACATGAATTCTAAATTAGATCCCAAATCTAAGAAATGTGTTTTTCTGGGATATGCAACAAATTACAAGGGATACATTTGTTTAAGAAAGCATCTTAAAATTTTTATATCTCTAGAGATGTTATATTTGACGAAGATCTTTTTCCTTATAATACTGTTACTTACACATCTTCTTCTCCCAATGCAGCTTCTCCTTCACCTGTCTTCTCTTACTGTCCCCCTGCTAGATATGATGAAGCTGCACTCGAAGCCAGTGAGGGGCCAATACTGTCTCCCAGTTCCGATGCACTGCAGCCAACTGAGAGAGAGAGAGAGAGAGTGATCCTAGTCCCAATCAAGAACAGATACAAGAACAGAATACTACATCTCTCTCTCACACACAGCTCTGGAATGGCAAATGCACACACTGAAGCAGCAACAACCACTCCAGGTCACTCAATGCAAACCAGAAGCAAGTCTGGAATCTTCAAAAAGAAGAGCTATGGGTACTATGCTTCTGGTGGCTCTGATCCAAAAACACACAATCCTCCTACTGGTAAATCTGGTTCTCTTTCTCATAATGTTCTTCCTGATCCAACTTGCTATTCTGAGGCTAAAAAGTTTCCTCATTGGCAAAATGCCATGATTGATGAATTTTTTAAGTCTTGCTCAAAAACATACATGGACTTTAGTCCCTAAACCTCATAATGCCAATGTTGTTGGAAATAGAGGGATGTATAAAACCAAATGCGACCCTGATGGTCCTGTGGCTAGATTCAAAGCCAGACATTTTGCCAAAGGGTTTCATCAAACCCCATGCATAGATTATGATGAAACTTTTAGTCCAGTGGTAAAACATGCCACAGTTAGGACTGTTTGGCCTAGATGCTTCTTTTAAATGGCCTCTTCAACAGTTAGATGTAAAAAATGCTTTCTTGAATGGAAACTTGAAAGAAACTGTTCATATGGTTCAACCTCAAGGTTATATTGATCCAAATGTGCCAAATTATGTTTGTGTGCACAAGAGAATCCGGCAGGGAGAACTCTGTGTACACCAAGAGCAGAGGATTGGAAATAGCACAGGAGGTGTTGGGTTGTGTGTATGGAGAGAGTAAGGCAGTAGTAATGTCTGAGAGAGAGACAGGGGTTTGGCAGAGCTTCCGCGTATGTCTGGTGTGTCCTCCCTTGTATGGAAGGGTTAACGTCCTATATATAACGGAGAATGTGACCGTTGCAGTGTGCTTAATGCGCCCATCAATAGCGGCTTAATTAGCTTAACCACAACGGCACGTTCGTCCGCGTATATAGGGACCGTTATAGCACGTTATGCGCGACTACCGGAACCGTTATGGGGTTGACCGGGTTTGACCGGGTTGACCGGGTTTATGGAGCTCGTGCCATAAATCTCTCAAAAGCAGTTACTAAAGGTCGCGCGCGGGCTTGGCTCGCACGCGACAGGACTTACTCTAGCCTCCAAACCACTAAGTCCCTACAAGTCCCGTGCATTGGTGTGCGAGGGCCCTGTCTCGCAGCCCCCACGTGGATCAGCGCGACTGGTGATCCTGTGTGTGTGGAGCACAATATGGTGTGCTAGATGATCGCCACGTGGCCAATATCTGTCTGCTCAGAAAGCACTATCTACATTAGCCCCCTTTCTGCGTGTGAAGACTCATAGCCGGATAGACTTCCATGCGCAGGAACCAACGTACGCGTCGCCGCCACGCACCAATTCAAATATGAGTAAGTTCGGCCCCCGTGCGTGCCATTATGACCTAAAACCCCTAGATTCGTGCCGTCTGGCCTTTAGGGTTTTAGGCGTGACGTCAGCTTGTCCTGTGATTGTGCGATTCGACGGTGACGGCTGCGATTCGACTATTGAAAGGACACAACCCTTCATTGTTTTTGGATAAATACTCAATACTCTCCATTGTTGCAGAAGCATCACTTCTTTTCTATTAAAGTGAATGATACCCGGAAGTCTTCAAGAGCAGATTCAGATAATCAATCATCAGTTCTCTCTTGTCAATCGTCTTCTTCAATTGTACGCATCCAAGCAAGCTTTATCAAAACAAGGTCGGCCTTGTTCAATTGTGTTTAATATACTGCTATATGCTTTGAACTGCGTTGGATCTGCAAACCCATAACATATTATCCACTGAAAACTTATGAAGAAGTTCTCAATCTTTGAATCCGATTTTGATTTAATCCCCAGATGATAAGGATCTTGAATGTAGGGTTTCTGAAATCCCTGATAATGCAAACGATTCCAATCTCTAATTTTGAAGATTGCCACAGGACTGTTCATCTTTCTTCCAATAGATCCTCGTATGCTTTGAACTGAATCTTGAAATTCAAACTAAAGTGTGCATATTTCTCCACCCTTTGTTCTTGCTTTTCCGCAGGAATGGCAAAGACAAAAGGAACCAAACCCATTAAGGAGGTCGAAGAAATACCTGATCTTCCGCGGGCCTTATGGCGAAAAGCCCCCTATCTGGGTGGCAAAGACTTCTACCATGCTAGGGTTAAGGCGAAGAAACTGCCAATCCCTGTCCCTGGTGAAGGATTGCAAATGTTAACCCCTCCAGTTAACTCGGCCCTGCTCGAATTGATCGATTCCGAAGATGTGGTTCGATTGGGAGTCGAAAATGGGTATTTCCCGTATACTGCGATTTCCACTCAAGCGTTTGTTCAAAAATTGGACTTCATGGATGAGTGGATTGACCATGTACTGACTCATCACGCCATGACTTTAAACGATGCTGGCGTATACTTCGCAGTTCGTGCTATGAAGGGTGCTGCCGTGAAGCTGGACCAGTCCATGCTTCTAAACCTTCTTTCTCGTTACTCGCCTGCAACTCACACATTCCATTTCGCTGAGTTCGAGGCTGCTCCCACGCTCGAAGATGTGCACATGTTGTATGATCTGTCTCCCGTGGGCGAGGTGGATCCTTTGAGTCCCTTGAGGACAGATGCGGAGATCGCTTTGTACAAGTATATGGAAGAGTGCTTGTCAGAAGTGAAGAAAATTCCACCCGGTGAACTACTACAGAAGTCCTTCCTGACTAGCAGTTGGTTGACACATCCGCGAAGAACACTTGGAACAAGTGGGTGCAATACTTTTTCCGTGATTATGCGAACAGCAGCATCACCAAGAAGCTTCTGAGTCAAAACCCGAAGGCTAAGAACTATGTGAATGGCAAGGGTTATCACTTGACCATATGCGCCTTCCTCTGTGCCTGGTTGTCGAGGTACTTAATCGATGGCCACCCGCATGATGGGGTCTTCTATCATGTTCTGCCTCTTGCTGTGAAATTGTCCCTCGGTCAGAAAGTCGCACTTGGACCCTTAGTCTTGGGCACGCTGTACTACAGGTTGGATCAGCTGGTTGTGGCAATGAAGGAATTGCGTGGCCGCCTCGACGTACTGACTTACATTAACATTGCTTTCTTGACAATGTGGGTCTTCGAGCGATGGCCCTCTTATGCCCCAGTCGTTTCTAAGACCAGTAAATGGTGTCCCCCAGGTGCGTAGGAGGAGCGTAATAGCGGCAGGGCTGCGAGATGGTTCGGAACTAACTTTCCCAAGTGCGTCTGGAGCCTGATATGCGACAATCGGGAAGAGTTTATAGCTAGGCCTTATGCCATGCGCGTTGAGAATGTGCGATGGTTCCCAAAACTGTATCCCTCCAAGGCTGTTGCTTTCTCAGAAGAGCTCCTTTTCGAGGGCGGGGAGCATTTCCACGAGCGCTATCGCGAATTCTTTTGCTGGTGTCTGAGAGGTTCTCTTCCTGCTCTTGCAGAGCATGCGTGAGCTCGCACCTTGGTACGATAGAATCACTGTGGATGTTGATCCCACTCGCGTTTCTCCCCAGTTTGGCTTTGATGCAGTGGCACCATCAATCTGGCCGCAGTCTATCATCAGAGGCTGCTACAAGCGGTTATTGTCTAAGGAGTGTAAAACAATCTTGATGAGCAATCTTCCCTTCGAGCAACCTCCAGGTAACCGCGAAGGTAGCTATTCCAGAAACTGGATCGCTTACTGGAACTCCCAGCTGACAAGATTTGAGACGCAGTCGGTCCCTCAGCCAAGCAGAGCTCCTGTGATCAAAAGCAATTATTTCCCTTTTCGTCCCAACTGTAGCCTTGACGAGTCTGAATATGGTTGCTATTCGTTGCTGGATCGCGAGAATCACCTGTGTCCCTCCATCATTCTTGATGAAAAGATAGCCGCAGTTAGGAGAGGTGATTCGCATGTCATCAGGTATAGCGAAACTTTTGCTAAGGTAAGCAATTTCTCTTGCATGCGCTAAGTTTCCTTATTCCAATATGTCAAAAGCTTCATGCTTCACTTTCTGCTGCAGTTCCATGTGAGGAGGTTTGCATCTGGTGAGCGTTCCAAATCACTGGTCACCACCATTGTTACTGCAAGAAGGCAAGGACAACCAGTTCGGCTGGCATCGAAGATGGATCCCGCGGTTGAAACAAAAATTCGTGAGATCATGAATGCTTTTGCTAATTCACTGATAGACAATACTCCAGCCTTGTCTCCTCCCAGGAATGATCCGTCTCCTCCAGCGACTGCTGCTCCGAGAGCGAAAAGGCCCAGAAAAAGAGGCATCACAATCTCTTCCCCTAGGAGCGCTCCAACTTCCCCTCCTGCGAGATCCCTTACTGCCAGGGATAAAGGTAAAGTTCGCATGACCAGTAAAGCGCGGAAGGAGCTCGCAGTGGAGACCATTGTTCCGTTTGGCCAGGAGGAAGAAGAGGAGAGAAGGGAGACAAGAGAAGGAGTTGAAGAAGAGGAAAGAATTGAAGATGTCAGAGACAGAGAGAGAGAGAGATGCGATGCAAGAGGAAGAGTCATGAGGTATCTCCATCGTACTTCTCTTCTCATTATCCTAACTCTTTTGCAATCTGGTTTGAACAAATTGTTTCTTCGCAGATGATGACGATGAGACCATCAGTGGCCTTTTGGCCAAGAAGCAGAGGACGGGTTCTCATTCTGGTGTTTACGATGAAACCATAAGCGAGGACATTCTTGCCGAGTCCAGGAGAACAGCTGCGGAGGCTGCTGAAAGAAGAAGAAAGCGAGAAGAAGAGGAACTCGAACGCGTGAGGCAAAGGAGCCTAGAAGAACAACACGTCGACGACCTAGTGCGTCCAACTGACGAGGAAGATGTGCTTCCCGAAGAGGTGGCTCCTCAAACTGATGAGGAAGATGCGGCTCCAGAAGAAGATGCAGCAGCTCTAGAGCAAGTCCAAGCAGACTTTGACGAAATCGCTGGCGGTAATGAAGGTGAGATTTTTAATCTCGCAGTAACTTACCGAGATGTTATTGTCGGTGCGCTAAAGCACGGTGTGTCAAAAGCTGACATTCGCCATTGGCTAGTAGGCAAGTGCGGTGAACCTTCAGGTAATCATTTGAGAAACATGTGTGAACTAGGCTTAGCAACCCAAACATAATCATGACTGGTTTCTTCGCGCCCCAGGTCACGCTCACTTTAAAGACACGCTTAATGAAGATACATTAATAGGGCAAGGTTCCACGTCCTTAGCATATGATGAGGATGTTGCGATCCCACATTCGCGTGGAGGTGCTCGCTCTTAGCTTACCAAAGATAATAAAATATTATACTACCTCCGTTTCTTCTCTATCACACCGGTTTGACTTTTTGACTCGTATCTGGGTCACTTTGACCGGGTGATTTGGATAGCAAAACGATGTGATTTTTTGATATTTTTTTCACCGTGTTATAGAGCAACCTTTACTCTACAAGGCCATAAAAATTATAAAAAAACTGCATCGCTTTGCTACACAAATAACCGGGTCAAAGTGACCCAGTGAATAGTGACAAAAGTCAATATGGTGTGATAGAGAAGAAACGGAGGTAGTACAATACAAGTTACCTCACATCATCGCATTTTGCATCGCAGGCAACGCTGATAAAGCCATGTTGGAACAAAGGAGTCAACCTTCTGCATCCTATGTCCCGGTGCCGAGTTCTCATACTGAGAAGTCCGTCGCAGCTGCTGAATATGCAGGAGAGCCCTTCGAGGACGTCATTGAACTTTCTGATGATGTCGAAGCTGACACCGTGTTGATGGAGGAAGATGCCCACGCAGGTGCTGAGGAAACAGGAACAAATGATGCCGATGTCATCGCACCTGAGGGCATCCCTAATCAAGCTGCAACTTCTGCTGCTGTCATGCCTCCAGCAATGACTGAGCCTGCGGCACCTCTACCTGCGTGGAACTTTTGGGGTTCGCAGGTCGGGGCTTCAATCGCATCTGGTGCGGCTTATACTCTTCCCCCCCAACTATGAGGAATTAGAGCTCGCAGCTGATAGAAGGGCAATGGAGCGAGGACAGTCCTCAACTGCCCCAGCAATGCGCATTCCTTCCCTGCGCGAGATCCTTGAAGGAACTGGTATGTCGTGATTTGCTGTTCGCATCTTGCATTCTTTACTTGCGATTTTGACAGTCTAACCTGACTCTAACATTGCTTTAGGGTTGAAGCAAGCTGACGTGGACTGGCTAGTTCGAATGCGCCTCTCCTACCCCCAATCATTTGCGAGGTCTCTGGAGATAGGGCCCTTCGACAGGAGGTTGTTTCTGACCGAAGCCATCTGGATTTTGGAGCAGCTGTCCGCGGCCACACCTGCGACCATTTCTCCTCAGAGCGCGGAATTGCTTTTTGGCATGTGCCAAAACCTTCTCGCCAAAGTTCAAGGCAAGCTGGGCTTTGGGTTTCTTGTCAAAAGAGTCACCCTGATTCGCGCGGTCGTGACTTTGAAACGCGGCTACCAAAACCTCGCAGCTGATAAGTAGAAGGTAGAGCAGCAAAGACAAAAGGTTGAAGAGGCTGTGAAGCTCTTTCATGAGATGAACGCCAAATGCGAGCAATTGAAGCAAGAAGTGGAGCAAGTGGAAAATCTGAGCCGTCAGTTTACTCCTAATGACTCCTTGATCAAGGGCTTGTTTTAAAAAGTAGCAAATAAGTAGATAAAACATTACTGTAATGTTGCTAGGGTTTCTCCCCCCCCCCCTTTTTTTTCAAAAAGAATTGGAATGCCTGTTTTGCCCTTCCCGGGATTTGCTCGAATATCTCTGTGCATATCAATTTATGACGTCAGCAATTGATATTCTGCCTTGATTTTCGCGCTAATTGCTCATTAGATAAGCACGCTTTCCTTGGGAAGTCCATCCGTATCATGAACATCCGTCATTAATTAGGATACGCAACCGAATCGTCGTAGCCTTTAGTAGGGTAATTGATTGTTACCTCTTTTCAAGGCATAAGTGATTGATCCTTACCCTCTTT
The DNA here is from genome assembly GCA_023055425.1 of Linanthus parryae. NCBI lineage: Eukaryota > Viridiplantae > Streptophyta > Magnoliopsida > Ericales > Polemoniaceae > Linanthus > Linanthus parryae. Next base: position 46,420,273 of record JALGPY010000009.1, read on the forward strand.
TCAAGTTCTGCTGACTCATCTTGGTAACTGAAGAGTCTCCACAAGGTCTATATAAACCCTGCCTTTTGCTATTTGGGTTCTTCATCCCACAATGTGGCTTGCCATGAGTCCTTACGACTGCTGGCTTCAACGCTTGTTTTTCGTTGATTCATGGCAGCTTCAAGTTGTGAAACCTGAGTTTGTGCTTTGTGCCATAGAAATAGTTTCCAAGATCTGCTTCACAAAGCGTATTGATCTTTATAATTATCATAAAGAAGATGCAGATAATACCTCATGTTTTCTCGAAGAATTTTCTTCGTCTATTATGCTTGCAGGTCATGTTTCCGGCCGCCTCCCGGCGAGGTGCAGCGCTGTACTGACCTTGCTACCGACTCGTAATGAACGGCGGAATTCTCCTCCAGCATGCCCGGAGGTTTATCATTCGCTCCCACGTTCGTGAGCTCAGGGTGGCGAGCCATTGTGCTCGTCTCCGTGGACAAGGAGCCCATTGCCCGAGGAATGACTGCTTGCTCGTTGTACGCCGAAACCGGTGATTCCTCAGGCACATCTCTTGGGGTGTTGATCAGAAAGAGGCCTTGTCAGATCTTGGGATCTTGAACATAGCGTCGAATAGGTCTTGTAGACATGGCGGGCTGCGGGCGGTTCCTCTCGCAGGAATACCCTACTTGCTACAGATCTTTGGTCGCAGATTTTTGTATCGCATGGCTTCTGCTAGGACCGTTAGGTCGATCCTTTTCCAGTTAGGATTCCCCCGATGTGTAACTTCTGCTTGTAATTTACTATTTAGATGCATTGTAAGCCATGTTGGCTGCGTAGCTAGCTTGATCTGAGCTTTTCGCTTGTAAGCTGTTATATAGACAGATAAATTGTAAGTCATTTTAACTCATAATGATAAATCGCTTTGAATGATTTGCTGTCTTGTTACAACAAATTACGATTTCGCATGCGTATTGGCAAATTTCTCCTTCTGTAGTGCTGTATACACACTTTGCATTGTCGCTTATGATTTGCTATCTGCCGGATAAATTCGCATATATGTTTTTAGATCGTTCGAGATCGTGCTTGTGCAGCTTTGCTACCTTGGCGAATAGGCTTGAGATTTACTTAAGATCATTTTGCATAATGCTGCTATCATGGCAGATAGACTTAAGAATCATTTTAAGATCGCATTTATATAGTGCTGCTATCGTGGCCGATAGGCTTGAAAGATCATTTAAGATCATACTCGCATAGGCTGCTATCGTTGTAGATAGGCTTAAAAGATCACTTAAGATCGTATTCGCATGAGCTGCTATCGTGGCAGATAGGCTTAAAAGATCACTTAAGATCGTATTCGCATGGGCTGCTATCGTGGCAGATAGACTTAAAAGATCAGTTAAGATCGTATCCGCATGAGCTGCTATCGTGGCAGATAGGCTTAAAAGATCACTTAAGATCGTATTTGCATGGGCTGCTATCGTGGCAGATAGGCTTAAAAGATCAGTTAAGATCGTATTCGCATGAGCTGCTATCATGGCGGATAAGCTTTTAGAAGATCACTTAAGATCGTATTCGCATGGGCTGCTATCGTGGCAGATAGGCTTAAAAGATCAATTAAGATCGTATTCGCATGAGCTGCTATCACGGCGGATAGGCTTTTGCTAACAGTAATAATGAAATAAACAGAGCAATAAAGACAGCTAAAAGCATAAAGTTCTTCTCATTTGGGAGAAGTCTTTTAATTATAAAACTCTCGTATGGGAGAGATGAGATTACAATTCTCTCATATGGGAGAGAAGATGTGCAAATCATAGCAATACAGAGCATAAAGCAAATGTTGTAATATAACGCATATAATGAGAGAAGTTAAGGATAATACTTCTTAATCCAGCGCATGTTGACTGAACTTGGGGTTGAGGTCGTTCCATGTAACCTCCGTATGCTGCAGTAGCCACTGTCAAAGACTTCTGTGACTTCAAAGAGTCCTTCCCAATTGGCTGCGAATTTTGGGTGAGCTGCCTCTCGCATGCAATGGTCAGACGCGCGCAAGACCAAATCTCCAACTGCGAAATCTCAACGTTGGACTGTTTTGTTGTACGCACGAGCGATCCTTTCTTGGTATCGTTTGTTAGTCCTTTTAGCTTGTTCCCGCTTTTCTTCTAGCAGGACTAAGTCATGATCGCGTTGATTGTCATATAATGCATGAAAAGCCAATCTTGAAGAGTTAACCTTCACTTCCGCAGGTACCACAACCTCAGCTCCATAGCATAAAAGGAATGGTGAGACCCCTGTGGGTGTCCTTGGAGAAGTCCGATAAGCCCACAGGGCTATTCTCAAAGAATCAGCCCACTTCTTGTGGTCATCTGCGACCATCTTGCTCAAAATTCTCAATAACGTCTTGTTGGTTGCTTCTGCTTGCCCATTCCCCTTCGGGTAGTATGGAGTGGAGCATATCTGCCTGATGTTGTATTCTGCTAGCTTTGCAGCCACCTGGCGATTGACAAAAGGAGTGCCATTATCCGAAAGGATGGTGTTGGGAATTCCGAACCTGCATAGATGCTTTCTTGGATGAAATGGACCACAGCTAGCGCATTTGCTGTCTTCAGTGGTATCGCTTCTACCCACTTGGTGAACAACTCGGTCGCGGTGAGAATGAAGTGATTCCCGTGCGAGGTCGGTCGAATGGGACCGATGAAATCCCGAGCCCATGTGTGAAACGGCCATGGTGTTCCCAAAGCGTGTAGATCTACGGCAGGCGCGTGCACTAGATTACCTTTGAATTGACACTCCTGACAGCGTCTTACTTTGGTGCGGCAATCAGCCTCCATGGGGGGCCAGAAATATCCAATCGAGAGGAGCTGTCTGCATAATTTCGCACCTCACTGATGTTCCACCTGATGAGAAAGGTCCATCACTTCTTGTGCTTCCTTGCTGTCTAGGCATCGCAGCAAGTTACCTTCATGGCCCCTTCGCCAAAGCAGATTTTCTTGCACCACATATCGGGCTGCTTTTCTCTTTAGTTTCTCGTCTTCTTTTCTTGACTCAGGCGCAATACCCTGGGTGAGAAAATCAAAGAGTGGTTTCCTCCAATCCGCATCATCGTCGGTCAGAGCAATGAGTAAAGAGTCCTTGATCAGCGCGCAACTCTCGCACTTTCCTTGAATCAATGATGCGGTCGTTGACATGTCCGGCCAATGAATGCCATACCTCTGGGCTTTCCAATAGATTGACACCTCACTTTCCCCACAAGCATGTTGGTGAATCTTTTCTAACAGCAGTTTTCCCTCTCGCTCGGAGACGCATCGCATGAGTATTCCGCCAGGGCCCTTGTAGTAGAGGGTGTTGTCATGTATGCAATACCCCTTCGTGGATGCCCAGTTCTCGCTGCTCGTGCCTTCTGCAATGGCCCGTAAGATTGACTTTCTCCAGTCCGCATCGTCCATGCATTCATCGTCGCACGCGTCTTCTGTCAACACCGAGGATGTTCGCACTTCAATCGAGATCCTCGCGGGACATTTGTCCGCACTGACCTTGGATCCCAAGGTAGCTAAAGCGTCAGCATGCCTATTGTCCGCTCGAGGTTTGTGCTCGTATCTAACGTCGCATAATTGTTGCACCAGTTTCTGTACCAAGGTCCGGTAGGACAATAAGTTTATCTCCTTCAAACCATACTCGCCCGAGGCTTGTTTGACGATTAGCATGGAGTCCCCCATAACCGTCAGATTGCTTACTTCCAAGGCCTTTGTCGCACGGAGTCCTGCGATGAGAGCTTCATACTCTGCTTCGTTGTTGGTGACTGCGAAGTCAAGCTTTGCGGACATCTGTATGACTTCCCCATCGGGTTTGTTCAAGACTATCCCGATGCCTCCACCTTTCCTTGTTAACGAGCCGTCGAAATGGAGCGTCCAATAGGGCAGCTCAACTGCGTAGATTTCAGGTCCCTCCAACTCTTCTTCAATCACGGGCTCATGACTGTTATCGGGGAACTGCGCTAGCAAATCCGCCACCGCCTGCGACTTGATCGCCCGCGGGCGAATGCATGTGATGTCGTATTGGGAAATGGTCATATACCACTTTGCCAATCTTCCCCCAGGAGTGGTGTGAGTCAAAAGATATCGTATGGGATCGCTCTTTGTGACCACCACCACTTTGTGCGAAGCAAAATAGTGTCTCAACTTCTCTATTACGAAGAATAAAGCAAGGCAATGACGTTCGATGTCCGTGTACCTTGATTCCGCGGGCTGCACGATGCGAGAGATGTAATAGATAGGCCTTTCTTGACCCTCATATTCCTGATCTAGGAGAGCTCCTATAGACCTCCTTGTTGACGTCTGATACAACAAGAGTGGTGATCCGAGCTGAGGTGCGATCATTACTTTTGAAGATGTCAGCAGCTCCTTTAGTTTCCCGAACGCAGCTTCGTGCTCCGCAGTCCAGTTGTATACAGCATCTTTCTTGAGACGATCACTGAAATAGAAGGTGATTTCGGCGATCACTGGGATGAACCTTCGCAGATAGGATAGCTTTCCCAAGAAGGTTTTCAAGGCACTCTGGTTATGCGGCGGAGTCATGCCAGTGATGGCTGATACTTTCGCAGGGTCGGGCTCTATTTCTTGGCGATGGACCACACATCCCAAGAACTTCCCTGATGTTACCCCGAATGCGCACTTCATGGGGTTCATCTTCAATTGAAAGCGTCTGCATCTGTTGAACACTTTCCGCAAATCCGCCAGATGGTCTGCCTCCTCCTTGGATTTGACAACTAGGTCATCCACATAGAATTCCACTTCGTTGTACATCATGTCGTGGAACAGGGCCATCATGGCCCGCTGGTAAGTCGCACCCGCGTTTTTGAGGCCAAAAGGCATCACCGTATAGTTGAATACTCCCACCGGGGTGATGAATGCGGTTTTCCGTGCATCTTCGGGGTCCATTTTGATCTGATTATACCCACTGAAGCCGTCCATGAAGCTGAACATGCGATGACCCGCGGTCGAATCGATGAGTAAGTCGATGTTGGGGAGCGGAAAATCGTCCTTAGGACAGAAACGATTGAGATCTCGGAATCCACGCAAATGCGAAGCTGCCCATTCTTCTTTACCACGGGCACAATGTTAGCCAACCATGTGGGATGGTGATTTGGATCTATGAATTTGGCATTCAAAAGTTTGACAACTTCTTGCTTGATCTTCACGTTGAGCTCCGGCCTAAAGCTTCTTGTGCTCTGCTTTACCGGTTTGGATCCCGGAATCACATCCAACCGATGCATGGTGATGCTCGTATCCAGGCCGGCATCTCATCGTACTCCCATGCGAATACGTCCTTGTACTCAGTCAAGAGCTGTAGCAATCTTTCCTCCTCTTCGCTTGTGAGGTCCGCACTTAGAAAGACTGGCCTCTTCTTTTCTTCGATCGGGCTTAGGAATACCTCATTCAGCTCCTGCTTTTGTGGTCTGGGTTTGTCTTCCATGCATTCGGGTGCTTCTTTGAGTTTCTCTTCTAGAGTGCTCGGCATTGGTTTTTCTGTCTCCGAAACCTGCTCAATTTGGTTGATTTGCTCAGGGATATCCCCATGCCCGCGTGGGGACACCCCCGCGCACCTTCATATGAGATAGCATTTCTTCCCGTTGGCGTAGAAACTCTCTATCTCCTTGCCCTCAGGGTCATGCTTTGCTATTCTTTTCAGAGTGTACACATTCTTTCGCTGGTAGGCAATCCGCGGCGCCTCTTCTCGCATAGGCGGCTTTTCCTTGGCATCCTCTCTTGTCACCATCACTCCCGCAGGTGACTGATCTTTGATATCCTCCCATCGGGGCAAAGGAGTGGGGTTGAATGGTCCCGGCGTTTGCTCATCTGCCATCTCGGTGAACCACACCGCCTCACTGAGATGCGCTTCATCCATGTTGAATGGATTTGTCGAGGCTGGTATCTCGACTATTCTGTCATTCCAAATGGCTTTCATCACTTGGTGAGCTGTTGAAGGGACAGCATCAAAGCGATGAATCCAGGCTCGACCTATGATCATGTGATACGTAGTGTTCGCATCTATGACATAGAATTTTGCTGAGCATTTTATTTTGCCGATTTGGATAACCAGGCGGATCCATCCTATCGTCATTCTGGAGTCGCTTCCGAATCCCATCAGCGGGGATGGACGCTTGACAATCTTGTACTCTGGAATTCCCGCTAGCTTCAATGTATGGAGCGAAACAACGTTAACTGCTGCTCCTCCGTCGACGAACGCTCTTTTGAACCCAACGCCATTGATGATAGCCGTCACGTACAGAGGCCTCAGGTGGCTCGCATCTGTCTTCTTGTCGCTTGCGGAAAAGGTTATGACCTTTTCTGTAGGGCGAGACGCCCTAACGACTTTCCCATTGGAGACTACGAGATCCACCTCGTAGTCTTCTGCTATCCTCAAGATCGCATTTGTCATCTCCGTCCGGCATTTTTCTGAGAAATTCATCTCGTCGGAGACCTGCTGAAGCCGTGCGACCCCTTCATCCGGTCGGCACGTTCGTCCTCCGTGTCTACGCTGTAGTCCTCATCCTGGATCTCGGCAATGATGGGTAAACCATCCTCTGCGACCTCTTCAAGATCCACAATCGAGATCATAGCGACCTCTTTGCATTTCGATTCTTGCTCCGCATGAGCAGGGAGTGGATTGTTGCGCACATCCTTCCTTTTATCACTGACGATTAGTTCACCATTCTTCATCTTTTGGCTGAACACGATTATGAGCTTCTTGAAGTCCGCCGTGGGATGCATGACCTTTCCGAGATATTCGCACCACTTTGGGTCCCTCACCATCTCCCTGGAGGGTGCCTTTTTGAGCGGCGGTAGGACACCGTCCTTACGCCATTGCCTGCAAAGGTCGCTTGCTTCTTCCACCGAACATGGCAGAGGTGGTGCATCAAAGTTCACTATCTTCGGCTGCTTTTGGGGTGAGACCGTATTCACTTCATCCTCGCGTCCCCTCTTGTACCTGAATCTCCCGATTTTGAAAGTAGTACCGCCTGAGGATCGCTCAGGGGCATTCCTCTTTTTCTGCCTCTCCACTATAGGCTCGATATTCTTCGTGCATTCGATTAGCTTTGAAAATGTAGGCGTTTGCAGGTTGATAAGCATACCTTTGTACTCGTCTCGCATGCACTGCAGGCATATCTCTACGAGTCTGCTTTCGAGTATCACATCTTTGTATTCCAAGGACTTGGCCCTGAACTTCTTGATTAAGGTTATTCCGTCCTCCTCGTGCTTCTGATACATCCGCGAGAGATGAATCATCGTCACCTTTTCCTCCATATGGAAGAACTTGGTGTAGAACCTCTGGACCAAGTCGTCCCAAGTCTTCACGGATCCGGCTTCCAACGTCCTGTACCACTTGTAAGCCACGTTCCCCAAGGATTTTGGGAACTCGCGCATCAGCAGTTTGGGATCAGCTCCATACGGCCCCATCACATCAATGAAACGCATGACATGCTCATGGGCGTTCCCATTGACATCTTCGAACTTATCCCATTTAGGAGTCTTGTACCCGGTAGGGTTAGGCATGAGATAGATCTCTCGTGGGATTGGCAGATCGTTGTCAAGCTTCAGGATGATGGTATCCGCGAACGATTGGTGAGCCAGAATGGTGTCTATGCGCCGTTGCAGCAACGTCATACACTCCGGAGTGCTTCCCTCGGCAGCAGGAGGAGGGGTTGCCGCATGCGGAGGCGGCACATATGCCGCAGGAGGACTAGGGACATATTGCGAATTCACGTTACCCCAGATTGCCGTTGGAGGAGGCAAGGGATACTGTGAGGCCGGATTAGGTACCAAAGCCGGAGGCTGAGGAGTATGAGCAGCGAGAGGCAACATTTGAGCTGTTGACCCCTGAATTGAGGGTAGCTGCGTAGTCGCCGGTAGAGTTTTCAGATTAGGGTTGGGTGGTGTGGTTGACACTCCCAATCCTTGAGTGGTGGAGGCTCCTCCTCCCTGAGAGACGGCGGTGGCTGGTGCGGGGTTTGGAGCAAGAGTCCCCAAGACATCCATGATCCTTTCTAGCTGCGCAGATTGAGCTTTGAGAGCCTTCTCCTGACTCTGGATGGTGGCGTCCAAGGCTTCTAGCGTCGGAGCTTCACCGGTAGCTGTAGGAGTACGTCGAATCTCCTCTCATGAGGCGGCCTCCGTGGAAGGCGATCTGTTACTGACGTCATCCTCCTGAGACATGGTTGCTTGCAATGGTAAGTTCACGTCGGGTTCACCAAAATGTGCACAAGAGAATCCGGCAGGGAGAACTCTGTGTACACCAAGAGCAGAGGATTGGAAATAGCACAGGAGGTGTTGGGTTGTGTGTAGGGAGAGAGTAAGGCAGTAGTAATGTCTGAGAGAGAGACATGGGTTTGGCAGAGCTTCCGCGTACGTCTGGCGTGTCCTCCCTTGTATGGAAGGGTTAACGTCCTATATATAACGGAGAATGTGACCGTTGCAGTGTGGTTAATGCGCCCATCAATGGCGGCTTAATTAGCTTAACCACAACGGCACGTTCGTCCGCGTATATAGGGACCGTTATAGCACGTTATGCGCGAATACCGGAACCGTTATGGGGTTGAACGGGTTGACCGGGTTTATGGAGCTCGTGCCATAAATCTCTCAAAAGCAGTTACTAAAGGTCGCGCGCGGGCTTGGCTCGCACGCGACAGGACTTACTCTAGCCTCCAAACCACTAAGTCCCTACAAGTCCCGTGCAGTGGTGTGCGAGGGCCCTGTCTCGCAGCCCCCACGTGGATCAGCGCGGCTGGTGATCCAGTGTGTGTGGAGCACAATATGGTGTGCTAGATGATCGCCACGTGGCCAAGATATGTCTGCTCAGAAAGCACTATCTACAGTTTGCAAGCTTAACAAATCTATTTATGGACTCAAACAGGCTCCAAGAGCCTAGTTTGAGAGATTCACTTCATTTTTATACTCTCTTGGTTTTTGTGCTTCAACTGCAGACTCTAGCTTGTTCATTAGACAGTTCTTCAAAGGCAACTCTGCTTCTTCTTTATGTTGATGATACAATCATCACAGGTAATGACTTCAACTTTATAAATTCTCTTATGCCTTCTTTGAATTATGAGTTTCAAATGACAAATCTTGGAAAACTGACATACTTTTTAGGCCTAGAAATTCAGTACTCTTCTTCTGGTATTTTCATCCATCAATCAAAATATGTTAATGATCTTTTGAAACGTTTTAACATGTCTAATTGTCGTCCATGTCCTACTCCTTTAGAAATTGGAGGAAAATATCATCTTTTAGATGGAACTCCTTTGTCAAATCCTACTGTTTTTCGCTCTCTTGTTGGATCATTACAATATTTGACTTTTCTAGGCCTGATACTGCCTTTGTAGTGTATCATTTGTGCCACTTCATGCTTGTCCTACAAATCTGCATCTTATTGGTGCTAAACGTGTTCTGAGATATCTACAAGGAACAAAAACTAATGGCCTCTTTTACAGTTCTGGGTATTTACCTCTTGAATCATACTGTGACTCTGATTGGGTTGGAAACCCAACAGATCGTCGCAGTACAACTGGGTTTGTGATATTTATTGGGCCAAATGTTGTTCATTGGGCTGCAAAGAAACAACCCACTGTCTCTAGGTCCTCCACTGAGGCAGAGTACAGGGCCTTAGCAGTTACTGCTGCTGACATTACTTGGTTCAATATTTATTTCGTGATCTTCATTTTCCTATTCCTCATGCTCCTCAAAATTGGTGTGACAATAAATCTGCTTTGGCTATGACAGCAAATCCTATTTTACAAGCTCGTATCAAACACATTGAAATAGATTACTATTATGTGCGTGAACGAGTTTTGAGAAAACAACTTATTGTTTCCTATGTTTCCAGTGCAGAACCGTTAGCAAACATTTTTACAAAGGGGCTCACTACTCCTCAATTCCTAGAGTTAAAGTCCAAATTGATGGTTCAACCTCCACCATCAATTTGAAGGGAGGTATTAGATGATCAAGACTCAAAGCCCAAAGAATCCAGCTAAAGGACGATCCAAGCCCAAAGTTGTTGCTGAGATAGAAGCCCAAACTCATTCCAAGCCCAAAGTTATTCAGAAGGACCATTTTGTAATGTTTAGAAAACTTGTGGTGCTATCTCTAAAGATTCACAACGGTTCAATGAACCATCTAGAGAATCGTATCGAACGGTCATTAATAAGACCGTTCCATCTCCGTGTATTTAGTTGTTATCTTTTCCTAATGAAATCCTAACGCCATTTTCTTTTTCTGCGTTCATCTTCTTTCTTGAGAGCTTAGTCTCTCTTCATGAAACCCTAATCGGGTTTTCATACACTAGCTCATATGTTCTATTGTTCCCCCAAATTAGTCTAAAATGACTTAATATTTATTTATTTATTCCCTTTCTGTTGGAACACAAAACTGGCACTGATACAAACTGCGCTCTCCATATTATTTCAAACTAGTATATATTATTTGTGGCCGAGGCCACTCCTAAATGAAAACTGACTTTCATAAATCACTACCAGATAAGGAGTGAAAGTGTCATTATCCAAACTGGAAAGGGTGAAATTGTCTTTGCATCAAACTTGAGGGAGTGAAAGTCTCTTTTACCCTTTTGAAAAATCAGAACACCTGAGCATCCAAGCTTCAACTGGTCTCTAATTGAAGGGTGGAAAATATATCAAACGTATTCGAGATGGACATCTAAGATATATTTTTGGTGTGGGTCCTACAACTGTGATTTATCTTAAAGATTATTCAAATAAATACTACCTCTGTTTCTTCTCTTTCAAGTTACTTTTCTAAAGTGTTCTTCTCTTCAGTGGCGGCCGCATGATTATAGATGTGTGGGGGCCGGTTTATTAGTATGCATGTTATTCAAGTGAATTTTTCTCATCGATGTGTACAAATCGTTAACAGTAATGTAATGAAGATAATTAAGGAATATATTATTGAAATAGTACTACGAAAAATTGATATATCACAACATATCTTGATTTTATACATACCAATATATTTGTCCGGACACATATAATATAAGTACAAGAGTAAATTTTGAAATTTAGGAGGATCAAATCGATTATTTAAAATTTTGAGGGGGGCAACTTGTAGTACTTCTTTGAAAAGCTTAACATAACTCAAAGGATCTCTTCGCAATTACGAAAGTTAGGAGGGGCACTAGCCCCCCCCCCCCCCCCCACCCCTCTCTCCCTGGGTCCGCCAGATTCTTTTCTTTCAGCTTACTTTTCATTTTTGGGAAGTTTTAGCACTTAAATGACTTTTTTATCCTTCTAAAAGTAGTTTAATCATGTATTAGAAATTGATGTGTTCACACAACATTATGAATTATCAGAGGTAAATATGTAAAAGAGCATTGGCTCGTAATAAACCTGTGTCATTTTTTTCTCACTTGAAAGAGAAGAAACAGATGAAGTAATTCTTTGAGCAAATCTGTATACTAAAGGAAGTCTGTGTTTTACTGTTTACACCCATGTTTCGTTGTCAACTTGAACACCGTTCGATCAATTTATAATCAAACGTCTTAATTGAATCACAATCATTAGCAGCCCACCCCGTACGCCCGCTGACTCACAAGTCACAACTGGACCCTTTAATGTATATTTATATATTTAACTCTATTTTTTAATCTTTAGTCCCTCAAATATTTCAGAATTATTATTTAGCCTCCATTTGAGTAATATACTACAATCAGATCCTTACAAAAATGTAGAAAGCTAGTTTGGGAATGTTGTGGCAGTGGTAGAAAGCTGTTGTGTGAAAACACTGTTAGAAAGCTGCTGTGAATTCTTGATAAAATGTTGTTTGGTAAATATTACATAGAAGCTGCTATGAAATATTGATATATTAATTTTGTGTTTGGTAAAATCAGCTGTGAAGTTGCAGTGAGAGGGTAAAATGACAAAGATATATGACACGTGTCATTTCGTAAAAGATAACTATTGATATTTGAAAAAATTGTAAGGTTGAAATCGGTTATAGATAAATTAATCAAAAGCACTTTCTAGAAAAATATCTCCCTCCTTACTTTTTGAAAATTGTTGTGGAACAGCAGAAACTGTCCAGAAAAACAGAAATTGTAGTTTTACCAAACACATAAAATCTGCTTCTGTTGTCGGAAAACAGCTATGCTCGCAGCAAAAACATTCTCAAACTCACCCTCAGTAGTTGTAGAAAGATGAAACCTTATTCCCTTAAAAAAAAAAAAAAAATGAAACTGCCAGTATTGGGACTATTCAAATATGACAAGAATCTTTAAAACATGATGTCATTAGTGACCTCTAGGCCCCCAATTTAGAACAGAAGGCCCTGGAGTGAACCAGATTCTCAAACGAATTACGTAACTTTTTCTGAACCTAGAAGCATCGAAACCGTCATAACTTTTCCTATAAATACTCCCACTCTCTGATTTCCATATCTCAACACCAACAAATCGAAATCTTCACACTTAAAAGAACTTTTTTCTCTCCAACAATACCCTTATAAACTTCGGGAATTCTCGATTTTGCCACTATGGCAGCAGAGAAACAAGATATTGTTTTGTTGAGCACATGGGCAAGCATGTTTGGGATGAGGGTTCAGATAGCACTTGCAGAGAAAGGTGTGGAGTATGAGTACAGAGAAGAGGACTTGACCAACAAGAGCCCACTCCTCCTCCAGATGAACCCGGTTCACAAGAAGATACCGGTTCTCATCCACAATGGCAAACCGGTCTGTGAGTCTCTCATTGCTGTTCAGTACATTGATGAGGTCTGGAAGGACAAATACCCACTTCTTCCAAAGAACCCTTATGCCAGAGCTCAAGCCAGGTTTTGGGCAGATTATGTTGACAAGAAGGTACTACAATATCTGTCTCTCTTGTACTATTCTCTTTCACTTCTTTTTGTTAAGCTGTTTTCTCTTTCATTTGCCAATTCATAGTTGGAGACACTTTGTTCTCAGTGCCAGAGCTAGAAAATCAAATCAATCGGGAAACGATTAAACACAATTAACTTTTAGAAGTCATTATGTTTTATAGATTGTTTGAGCACTCGTGATTTTTTGTGTCCTAGCTGAATTATTTATGTATTTATTACAATTACAATTACATTACAAACATGTTAGTTGGTGTTACAAAATTATGATACGATGGATTCTAATGGAATTTTAAAAAATCAAGGGGTGGGAATTGTCACCCCTTGCCCTAACCTCCGCCCTATCTCTTCTTGTATAATAGTCTGCAAACTATACTGAATAGGTAAACTAACTTAATTTGTAACAAACCTAGTTAACAATTGTGGACCCGGTTTTGTTTTACAGCATTTTTTTTATTTGCCATGTGTCATTTGGTAATTGGTTGATGATAAATGAAGGTGCTCTTGGAGTATTTAAAATTTTCTCATAAGGAGCGACAATACTTTTCAATTCAGTGGCTGATGACCACATGAAAACCTTTGATGCTGTGAAAATCGCAGGTATATGAAGCAGGGAGGAAGGTCTGGACAACCAAAGGAGAAGAACAGGAGGCAGCAAAGAAGGAATTCATAGAGATCCTCAAGGTGTTGGAAGGGCAGCTTGGAGAAAAACAATTCTTCGGAGGGGACGAGTTCGGATTCGTCGATGTCTCGCTCATCCCCTTCTACAGCTGGTTCCCCGCGTACGAGAAATTTGGTAACTTCAGCATCGAGGCGGAGTGTCCAAAGCTGATTGCTTGGGCCAAGAGGTGCACTGAGAGGGACAGTGTCTCCAAGACACTCCCTGAGCCCCAGAAAGTTCAGGACTTTGTTCTGGGGATGAAGAAGAAATTTGGTCTAGAGTAATAAGTGGGCTGATCACAGATTCACTTGGCTTGGGGTTTTCTGTTGTTGCTGATGTTATGAAGTTTGTGATATTGTAATAAGGGACACTCAGATGTGTCCCCCTATATTTATCGTATCTTGGTACATGTACATGTCGGTTTCTGCAATCATTTTGCTAATACTAGTAATATGTTTATGATTGGATGTGAATTGCGAACTTTTTACTACTACAAGTAATATGTGTTAGAAAATTACATGTAGGCTTGCATCCACTCTGAGAGAGGTAAACGCTAAAAGGTTGCGCTATTATTATAATGCTTAGATCTACTTCTTGACCAGCAAAATAATCTTACAACATGTTTATGATAGGATGTGAAATTATAAATTTTTTAAAGAGTTTTAGGGCGGTTTGTCAGACAACTTGACGGACAAATAATAGATATTATTCTGTAAGATTTGAAAAAACTAAGTGACTAAAGATTTTATATTAAGATGAGAAATTACGAACTTTTGAGGTAGTTGTAGCAAAAGATTTACAGAGGGGTTTGTTGGTGATTTTTGTGTTACCGGTCATTTTGTGTAATCGGATTTACTTACAAAGTACATATTGGAATATACATTGTACACGTTAGGAGGTGTGGAGTACACGCGTGCACACGACTATGATAATGTCTTGGACGACGAACTCTCGAACGACAGCGGGGGTGGGGTCCAAGGGGCAACGTCTACGGTTCGGACGTTTATTGCTTCACAAAAAAGTCTCTGATTTTGTTTTTTGTAGAAAAACGAACTGAAATCGCAACTGTTGTAACCGCTGCGTTTGGTCGAATTTGGTCGAACGAAGAACACAGAGAGAAAAACCTGAGTTCGGAAATCCATAGCAATATCACTTTCGTTCTTGATACAGCCTCTTTTTTATCCGATTATCGATTTCATGGGTATACCACCGAAATACTTTAATTTGAGAGTGATCCACACGGCTCAGAGACAATCCATGCCTTTTGATTCCCGACATACACACCCAGATCATCCTACAGGGTTCTGGAGGACTAACTGCATGACCGCACAAGAGCGCTTAGAACGATACTCTGCAGCTCTAGGTGTTCCTCCAAGGAAAATTAATATGGACATCCATCAGACACGGGTTCAAAAGAGGTACGTTTGAAGCTCTCGGTTCAAGTTGGTTTCATCAACTTACTTAAATTTCAAGCCCTTTACACGCCATCCAGTTTCGAACTCATGTTCTAGTCCTCTACATTCTAAAAGCTGTAATAACTGATGATGTCACAGAATGATAACTGAGTTCAGTAGCAAACCTTCTTTTACGTGAATTCATAGAAAAATCAAGAGTTTGACTAAGCTCATAATAAAGAGGTCTTAAAGAGCTGGGGAAGTGGTATACCTTAAAGACTCGCTCAGGTGCCCCATGAATATAAAGGGCTCTCGCGGTTCTCTCTATTTCATCAGGCACAAGAGGATCTGAGGGGGCTAAGGGGGAGTACGTAAACAAGTACAGATGACATGGTTTTGTACTGATCGCTTTCGAGTTGTCGAGTGACGATTTACTGAGCGTGCTTTGTCGTGGTAGAGTACTCTCTGACATATTCGCTCTATTATTGCCTCATATTCCTTAGGGAGTGATCGGACTTAAGCCGCGTGGCGATACCCGCGAAAAACATGGGGTTCGAGTTCCAAAGAAAGACATGAGTAAGCTTTTAATAATCACGTATTGATAAGTCTGCGTACTCATTTGGCATGGGTAGGCTTTGTTTCATAATTGATATTCTAGAGTAAGAATGAGGGCCCTGCGGGTAAGCATTTCGTTCCGATGAAAGACTATTCGACTGTGGAATAATCGAGCTTGGAAGAGGGGTTCGAGTTCTGGAAATGGCTGTTTCAAATGAATAGATTTGAGCGAACTAAGATTCCTTTACTGAGACCTATTCTGATGCTTTTAACGCGATTTCTCGCCCCTATCTGGCGATGGCAAAAGGTACCTTTTCTCGCACTTGAAGTAGGTGAACATCGGGAGTACCAAATTTCTTTCATTCTTAGTGGAGGCTTAAGTACTTTCTTTTTTTTGGCAGGAGAGAGGTGTCCAAGAGAAGTCGTTTCCTTTTCCAAGTGAGAGAGACGTATAGGATAGGTATCATAAGATGTGACAACCAGAAATGATTAAGTGAACATCGGGAAAGCATAACTACCAAAGCTTGTTGGCCACAACCGGGAAGCTTTTTCTCAAGGAAATAGCAACTAGGCAAGCCGATCTCCATAAGGATTTCCAGTTTCTTTCATTTATTCATTTTTTTTATTAGTTTCATTCTATTCTTTTCGCTAATCGGATGCTAAAACATACGACTTTTTCATGTTAAATTGGATGCTATTTTTATGCGGCTTATTTTGTGAGACTGGTGATATGCTTACCACACTAATGCCAAATTAGTGAAAAAAAGCCTCCCTCCACTTGTTTAGTGCGGGTTTGGTCCCCTTCATTTTTTTTACTTTACAGTGGGGGTGTTCTTTGCCTATTGCTGGACTTTGTTCTTGATCGTCTTTAAGCTCTCTTCTCTCACTCCTTCTCAACTGGGACACCACTTCAGCTGTTGGAAAGAAATTAGGTTTCACTTGGCAACAAAGCGAGGGCTTTCATTCATTCCTTACCGAGGGAAGTCAACCTATTCTTTCTTTAAAGAAGGTACATATAGTAGACCCTTGAACCTCGAACTTCAGGAGAAGTTAACCGATCCCACGCTTTCTTTTAGTTAGATTTAGAATAATAGAGCTAATCGACTCCTACCTAGTCCGGGAAAAGGATTGTGCCCACTAGGCGGTTCTTGCCTCTTCCCCGTTTTCAAACTCATAGGGCATACCTTAGAAAATCCACATCCGATTTGGTTCTTCTAAAAGCACAGGTTTCTAGCCCTCTTATTCGTCTCTTTCTTTTCTACGATCGGAACCCAGGCTTATCAAACCTTCTCTTCTTCATCTATTGAGAAATCCGCGTATATTCCCACAGGTAAGCTTTTTCCCTTTCTTTTATTGAGCGCAGGCTCTGTCGATACCAATCATCCTCTTGTTGAGCACTTCGTTGGAGCCAGTTCCAGATACCCTCTTGTCTCGCTCCCCAGCTTCCTACCGTTGTAATAAAGGGGACAACTATAGCTCCTTAGCAGCACGGGATTCCATTGCGAGGTCAGAAAACTGGCTTGGGAATTAGCCTCGATATGAGAAACCTTTCTCATTTGGCATGGGTAGGCATTGGGTTCCATTCAAATACATTATATTGCTTATAGAAAGAATAAGAAATTGATAGTTAAGAATGATTCAAGGGCATAGAATGGATTTCTTGACCGGCTATGGTCAAGCAAGCCTAAGAATCAGAATAGGTCCAGTCCATGTGACAAATCAATAGGAAATGCTATTTGCTTCGTAAGAATAAGAATGAACTTCTATGAAATGAAAGATTTTCATGGGAATTTTCTTGATCCTCGGGTATCCGTGATAAATTAAATAAATAGGAATAAGTGTTATCGAATGATTTCCTGCATTTCTTCCAAGTATGGAATGAACAAAGAATCAAGCTACAATTCTCGTCGAAATGCACTGGTTTTTTTCTTTCTTTCGGTTTCTTTGATAGCAGAAAAGCCTTACTCTATAGGGGCGCTAGAGCTTGACTTATAAAATATAAAGCTTGACTTATAAAATATAAAGGGGACTTGAAAAACTGAAAACCTTAATGGGATACTACTCTAGGTTCGCTTCGCTTCTTCAAGCTCCGCCCCTTATTGAAAACTAAAGCGCTAATGCGACTTATATTATTCGTAATGCAACCTTTCACTCTAGGCGTTTTTTGTCTGGTGCTGGCGGAAGGGCTTCTTGCTTAACCAGCGGAATTGGGATCCATGTTGCTTGCAAATATTTCTATCAGGGCTTATTATTTAGAACACTTTTTTCTCATAAGAAAGTAAAATGTTGGTAGGAGGATGATGATATGTATATAAATAAATAAAGACCACAAAGAAGAAATGGAAATGGCAAGATAATTTTTATATTGATGGAGGAAAATAACGAGTTTGAAAATAGGGTCGGGATTCTCTACAACTAGGGTAAGTAGATGTCTGTAGACCAATTGAAATGAAAGAGATATAGCACGACGTCTTTGTTTTGAAAATTGATCTGTCATCCCTACCTATTCTTCTCCTCTGGGCAGTAATGAGGGATCCGTTTAGATCGATTCAAATTGGACATACATAATCATCTTTCATTATTTAATACTACATGCGTGTGGGGAAAATAATCCTTTTTTACAGTCGTGTCTACTGTGATAAGAAAGCGTTCTTAGGTCAGTTGGTAGAAAGTCGGTCTCTCAAACCCGATGCGTAGGTTCGATCCCTACGGAGCGTGTTCTTTTTTCTCCCTCAGGAAGAGTAGTAATCATTCCATTACAGGCAATAGAATATAGAGTAGGAGGGCATCTATCATTTGTTGTAAATAAGACTGCCATCTTCTTACTTGAATCTACTTTACTCAACTGGACTGGGTCTACGGACATTACTCTAAGGAAGATGCCTATCCGAGGTTACTCCAGCTCTCTCAAGGTCCAGGCCCAAGGGATTCTTTTTCTATTTTTAGATGGCTACATTCACTTACAACAAAAAGTACCAGTTATTGGAATTTGAAGAGGGAAGGCTTGCCCCGAGGGCAGGTCTAAGGGTTGGTTGAGTCTTTTACCCTCTCCCGGATGTGTCGAGCAAGCTACTTTCCAAGAAGTCGTTCCCTAGGGCTCAACAAGCTTTAACAAACGACTCCTATTTTTCCTAGTTTTTGTTGCGAAACCATTTTCAAAGACTTATATCGATCGAGAGATAGGATTGTGTGATAGGTAGAGCAAGCCAACTGGAAGAGGAGTCTTTCTTTAAAAATTTGAAACCATTCTTCAACAAGAGGATAAATCGACAGCAACAACATTCTTTTCACTTTTTTCATCAACCATATCCCTGGTCACTGATTGAATCGAAGGAGTGGAAAGAGCAAATCTCACTCCAAGAGGAGTAGTTTACCATCAACAAGAAATTCTTAAGAGAAGAGAAAGTTGGATTTGCAGTTGTAGCTTCCAGTAGACATATTAGTTAGTTCTCTTGCCCTAGTTTCAGTTCTAGACTTAGTTCATTTCTTGCTTTAGAGCTCTTCTTCCTTTGTGATGGGCATCGGAAGTTCTATTTTTTACCTTTCCGATAGCCAATAGGCATAAAGGCCTCCAGGCTTGCGCCACTAGAGAGTAGAGTAGGTAGGTACTTTGGGATGCGGATAGCCATTGAATTAGCTAATGTGTGATGTCAGCCAGGAAGATGGAATCATAGGTAGGGGTGCAACTTGGATGGGAACCTGACCAGCCCGAAACCAGCCCGAACTACAGTCGGGCTTGGGAACATATTTTGAGTAATTTGGACGGGCTTGGGCAAAAATTCTCCACCCGAATTGCAATTAGGGTGGGGCATGGGTACGAATATTAAAAGATGGGCAAGCCCGAATTGCCCGATTTGTATACTCATTACCTACAAATGTTATATTTGGAAATTATTATATATCATATTTATCAAGTATCTATTATTTTTCTATTAATTGTTAGTGATATTTTTAATTATGTTTATGTTCTCACAAAATATTTAGCATTCTCCCGAAGTGTCTACATTCGTTATCTATTTCTATATGTAATTTATTAACTAAACTTCAAATGGACAACGTTAATTGAGTTAAATGTAATAATTATGTTAATATATTTAGTTTAATAGGCTAGCTCGAGTTCGACCCGAACCCGAATTGGTTTGTTCGAATTTGGGCTTGGACGGGCTGGCGATGCTCCTAACACGGGCTGGGCTGGGCTGGGCTTGGGCAACCCCGACAGAACTCGGGTAGGGCTTGGACAAGGTTGTCAACCCGCCCAGCCCGCCCGAGTTGCAGTCCTAATCATAGGTAGGTGGTTAGCCAGCCAGATGAGGAGAACAGCCGCCATCTGTCTCGATTGGTTGATCAGCCATTTTCAAATACAGGTGGGAGTTCCCCATCATCAACAAATTTTGATCCAAGTCCTATAATCCCTAGATTCTTTAGCACCCTTGATAATAAGGGATAGGACAAAGAGTCCGGATAGAAGAGTAGAGGGGGATTCGAGAGGTTGACCTCTGGAATTTATAAAAGTTATCATTCATTTAACCAAGAGAGTGACCTTTGTCCCAAAGAGATAAAGCTAACGCTTAGGTGGCACACTAAGTAGTAATCAAAGCTAGGTTCCGAGAAGAAGGACAGCGCATACAAAGCTGCAAGACTAGTATTTTCTTTATTGATCCGCAACAGTTACGTGGGATAATAGTACATTAGAAGCTGGATTCTCCCTTCTTCTAGCTTCCACTCCACCTCCGCACGTGGGATTGGGCCTTAACAACATAGCTTCGTTGCATTGACCTCGGCCTACGCCGTCGACCTTTTCTTTCTATACGCAATTCTTTGATCACGTCCGAAATCAAAGGGGTTAGCGGTACGTCTGAGACATGCCGCCTTCTTGTTTCCATGAGATGTAAAAGGCATCTGTTCTCCTTTAAAACAGGGACTGGAATGGGTTCCCACCTGGTCAACAACACCAACTATGAAATAAGCTTCAAGCATTATTAGGGTGTTTGCCACTGATTCTAGTTTCATGATGGGCGAAACGACTGTAAAATCTATCTTTCCAGCGCTTTTATTTGAACTGGTGTGTGGTACTCATTATCGGAGTTTATTAACTCTCGAGATATGGGGGTGTTTAACCGAGGACTACTAGTTCCTAGTAGGGTTTGTTACGCGTTTAATTGGAAATAAGAAAATCTTCTCTTGTCTCGATCTTGATGAGTTCGAGACTCGATTGGGACCTAAGATTCCTAGGACCATGGCGCTTGAGCGGTGGACTGGTTGCTCTCCACCAGAGGTAGGTTAGCGATGTCTTTGGAGCGAGGGGGGAAGCGGAGGATCTTTGCGATTGGTAATTACTTCAATCAACGATTGTTGTATACAATCCACCGATATTGGTATTAGATCTTCTCAGGTCATCAACGCAATTTCTTTCTATATGATATTATAATAAATAAATAAAGTATGTGTGTGTACTTTCTTTGTGATGATAGGGACAACTTCTACAAAAGGCGAAAGTGCCTTATCGCACTACCGCGGTTTGGGTATCACTTTGTTGTGGATTCGCTTGTTGGGACAGCTCTTTCAACTTATTCACCTTATCGCTTCTTCGAGGTATATGGTGCCTTAGGTATGGAGTGCTAAAAGGCCTGCTAACGCACCCTTTCCTTTCACATTAGCTTTCTTGTTTAGGCTAAAACAAGTTTTATTTGAGTTGTAACGATAGCGAATTCTCATCTAGCGAATGACCCATCAGAGCGGTGGAAAGTGGCTGCTAAGCCACAAAATCTCCATTTAGAACGAAATACCTTTGCTCAATGATATTACTTCACACTGGGACTACTTCTCATTTCAGTGCTTCTGCCTACTTCGATTTCCTAGCCTAACTCTATTTTTTTAGAGGTGTAGATAGTGCTTTCCAGATAGACAGATCTTAGCCACATGGCAGTCATCCAGCACACCTAGATGTGCTCCAGACACACTGGATCACCACCCACGCTGATCCACGTGGGGGCTGCGAGACAGGGCCCTCGCATACCACCACACGAGACTTGTAGGGACTTAGTGGTTTGGAGGCTAGAGTAAGTTCCGTCGCGCGCGAGCGACACCCAAGCCCGCGTGCGACCCTTGGTAACTGCTTTGAGAGATTTATGGCACGAGCTCCATAGACCCGGTCAACCTCATAACGGTTCCGGTATACGCGGACGAAGTGCGTAACGGTCCCTATATATGCGGACGAACGTGCCGTTGTGGTGAAGGTAATTAAGCCGCCATTAATGGGTGCATTAACCCACTACAACGGTCATATTCTCCACTATATATATGATCGTAAACCTTTCCTTACTAACACAAACCACCTGAACTACGCGGAAGCTCTGCCAAAATTTTGTCTCTCTCTCATGCAGTTGCCATTGCTTTACTCTCTCCCTACACACAACTCTACTCTTCCTGTGTTCTTTTTATCCCCTGTTCTTGGTGTACGTTGAATCTTCCTCAAAGGATTCCCCGTACACATTTGGTGAACCCGACGTGAAACTTACCACTGCAAGCAACCATGTCTCACGACTAAGATGTCAGCAACAGATCTCCCTCCACTGAGACAACCTCGGGGGAGGAGACCCATCACAATTCCGCGGCAACCGGCGGAACTCAGACCTTGGAGACCTTGAACGCCACCATGCAGAACCAGACGAAGGCTCTCCAGGCTCAATCGGCACAGATGGCTCAGATAATGGCCATTTTGGGAACTCTTTCCCCGAATTCGGCATCGGGAGCTGCTGTCTCTCAGGGAGGAGGAACTACAACCCAGGGGACAGAGGTAATACCTACAACACCCAATCCTAATTTGCAAACTCCACCAGCAATGGTGCAACCACCTTATGCCCAGGGACAAACGGTCCAAATACCGTCCCTTATCTCGCATATACCCCAACCGTAAGCGTTTGTCTCTAATATCTCTTCACAGTATCTCTTTCCTCCTCCGCCAGCACCCCTAACTAATGTGGCTTACACCCCTAGCCTAACCGCGACATATGTGTCTCCGCCGGCTGCAACCCTTCCTCCCGCTGTGGGAGGAAGTACACCAGAATGTATGACGACTTTGCAGCGGCGCATAGCGACCTTCCTGGCTAATCAACCTTTTGCAGACACTATCATTCCGAAGGTCGACAATGCCCTTCCTATCCCAAGGGAGATCTATCTGATGCCTAATCCCGCAGGGTATAAGGCCCCTAAGTGGGACAAATTCGAAGATGTTAATGGGAATGCTCACGAGCACGTCATGCGTTTTATCGACGTAATGGGACCATATGGGGCTGACCCCAATTTGTTGATGCGCGAGTTCCCAAAATATTTGGGGAATGTGGCCTACAAATGGTATAGAACGCTGGAGGCTGGATCTGTCAAAACTTGGGATGACATGGTTCAGAGGTTCTACACAAAGTTTTTCCAGATGGATGAGAAAGTTACAATGATACATCTCTCACGTATGTATCAGAAGCGTGATGAGGGTGGCGTCACCTTCATCAAGAAGTTCAGAACCAAATCATTGGAGTGTAGAGATGAAGTGCTCGAGGGCAGGCTCGTGGAGATATGCTTACAAGGCATGCGAGATGAGTACAAGGGTATGCTAATCAACTTACAAACTCCTACATTTTCGAAGTTGATTGAATGTACCAAGAACATAGAGCCTATGGTGGAAAGGAAAAAGAAGAAGCACGCCCCTGAACGATCTCCAGGGGGACCCACTTTCAAGATTGGGAGGTTTAGTTACAAAAGGGGACGCGAAGCTGAAGTCAACACAATTTCGCCACACAAGCAACCCAGGGTTGCGACCTCAAATGCGCCGCCTCTACCATGCTCGCTGGAGGAAGTGATTGATCTATGCAAACAGTGGCGTAAAGACGGGGTTTTGCCTCCGCTCGAAAGAATACCCTCTAAGGAGATGATGAGGGACCCGAAGTGGTGTGAGTGCCACGGAAAGATTATGCACCCCACAGCTGACTGCAAGAAGCTTAGGCATCTTGTGAGTCGAAAGGGGAGTTGATTGTTAGTGATCAGAGGCAGGACGTGCGCGACAACCCGCTGCCGGCCCATGCAGAGCAAGAGCCAAAAGACAAAGAGGTAGCCATGATTGCAATCATGGACCTTGAAGAGATTGCGGAAGATGGTCTGCCCATCATTGCTGAAGTCCATGACGAGGAAGATTACAGCATGGACACTGAGGATGAGGGTGCTGACAGGATGAAGGGGTCGCACGGGTTCAAAAAATTCTTTGATGAGATGAACTTTTCGGAGAAATGCCGGAAGTAGATGACAAAAGCAATTCTGAGGGTAGCAGAAGACTTCGAAGAAGATATTGTAGTCTCCAATGGAAAAGTTATTAGGGCATCCCGCTCTTCGGAGAAGATATTGACTTTCTCCGCAAGTGACAAGAAGACGGATTCGAGTCATCAGAAGCCCTAGTATGTAATAGCGGTGATCAACGACGTCGAATTCAAGAGGGCATTTGTCGATGGACGAGCAGCCGTTAATGTGGTTTCGCTCAATACTCTAAAGTTGGCAGGAATCCCAGAGAAGAAGATTGTCAGATGCCCGTCCCCGCTGATGGCATTCGGAAGTGATTCCAGAATGATGATGGGCTGGATTCGTCTGGGTATCCAGATAGGAAGGATCAAGTGTTCGGCCAAGTTCTATGTCATCAATGCAAATACTACGTATCACATGATCATAGGGCGAGCCTGGATTCACCGCTTCGACGCGGTTCCCTCAACATCCCACCAAGTGATGAAGGCCATTTTGAATGGCAGGGTAGTCGAGATACCGGCTTCGGTAAACCCCTTCAATTTAAACGAAGCGCATCTCACCGAAGCAGTATGGTTCACCGAAATGGCGGATGAGAAAATGCCGGGACCATTCAAT
Organism: Linanthus parryae; assembly: GCA_023055425.1. NCBI lineage: Eukaryota > Viridiplantae > Streptophyta > Magnoliopsida > Ericales > Polemoniaceae > Linanthus > Linanthus parryae. The sequence goes on from JALGPY010000009.1 coordinate 46,444,631, forward strand.
CCGACTCCTCTGCCTTGATGGGAAGACATCAAGGATCAGTCACCAGCAGGAGTAATGGTGACGAGAGAGGATGCCAAGGAAAAGGTGCCCACATGCGAAGAAGTGTCGCAAGTCGCCTACCAAAGGAAGAATGTGTACACTTTGAAAAGGGTGGTAAAGCATGACCCTAAGGGCAAGGAGATAGAAAGTTTCTACTCCAACGGAAAGAAATGCTACCGCATATGAAGGTGCGCTGGGGTACCCCCATCTGAGCATGGGGATATCCCTGGGAAAATCAGTCAGATTGAACAAGGCCTGGAAGAGGACAAGCCAAATTCAGAGGTTTTGGAGGACAAGTTGAAAGAAGCATCTGAGTGTATGGAAGACAAGCCGAGGCCCCAGATGCAGGAACTGAAAGAGGTGTTCCTGAGCCCAAGCGAAGAAAAGAAGAGGCCTGTTTTTCTGAGCGCAGACCTCACAAGCGATGAGGAAACAAGGTTGCTGCAATTACTGACTGAATATAAGGATGTGTTTGCCTGGGAGTATGATGAGATGCCTGGTCTGGACACGAGCGTGACTTTGCACGGATTGGATGTTTTCCCGGGATCTAAACCGGTGAAGCAAAGTGCGAGAAGTTTCAGGCCAGAAATAAATGTGAAGATCAAGCAAGAAATTGTCAAGTTGTTGACTGCTGAGTTAATTGAGCCAAATCATCATCCCACTTGGTTGGCCAACATCGTGCCAGTGGTGAAGAAGAATGGGCAACTTCGCATCTGCGTAGACTTCAGGGACCTCAACCGCTTCTGCCCAAAAGACGACTTCCCGTTTCCCAACATCGATTTGCTCATCGATTCTACTGCAGGGCACCGGATGTTTAGTTGCATGGATGGCTTCAGTGGGTATAACCAGATCAAGATGGACCCTGAAGATGCTCGGAAAACTGCGTTCATTACGCCGGTGGGGGTCTTTAATTATACAGTTATGCCCTTTGGACTCAAGAATGCCGGCGCGACTTATAAGAGAGCAATGATGGCTCTGTTTCATGACATGATGCATCAGGAAGTAGAATTCTATGTTGATGATCTGGTTGTCAAGTCCAAAGAGGAAGCGGACCATCTGGGAAACCTGCGGAAAGTATTCGAAAGATGCAGGAGTTTCCAACTAAAGATGAACCCCATGAAATGCGCATTCGGAGTGACTTCGGGGAAGTTTTTGGGATGCGTGATACATCGCCAAGGAATTGAGCCTGACCCCGCGAAAGTATCGGCTATCACCAACATGACGGCACTGCATAATCACAGCACTCTGAAGACGTTCCTAGGGAATTTATCTTACCTGCGGAGATTCATCCCAGCAATTACAGATATAACATTTTGCTATGGCGATCTCCTCGAAAAGAATGTTGTATACAATTGGACGGAGGAGCATGAAGCCGCATTTGGGAGACTGAAGGACCTGCTGACATCACCAAGGGTAATGATTGCACCACAGCTCGGATCGCCACTGTTGTTGTACTTGACATCGACGAAGAAGTCTATAGGGGTGCTTTTAGCTCAAGAATATGAAGGGCAGGAAAGGCCGATCTATTATATCTCTCGCATAGTACAGCCGGCCAAGTCGAGGTACACAGATATCGAACGCCATTGTCTTGCTTTATTCTTTGTGATAGAAAAGTTAAGGCATTATTTCGCCTCGCACAAAGTTGTGGTGATTACAAAGAGCGACCCCATACGATATCTCTTGAGTCACACTTCTCCCTGCGGAAGATTGGCAAAATGGTACATGACCATCTCGCAATATGAAATTATGTGTGTTCGATCGCGAGCAATCAAATCGCAAGCAGTGGAAGATCTTTTGGTACAGTTCCCGAATAGCAGCCATGAACCTATGATAGAGGAGGAACTAGAGGGGCCTGAAATTTATGCAGTTGAGTCGCCATATTGGAAGCTTCACTTTGATGGATCATCAACAAGGAAATTTGGCGGAATCGGAATCGTTCTGACTAAACCAGATGGGGAAGTCATCCAAATGTCCACCAAGTTAGATTTTCCAGTAACAAACAACGAATCGGAGTATGAGGCCTTGATTGCGGGACTTCGTGCGGCCAAGGCGCTAGAAGTAGACAATCTCACGGTCATGGGGGACTCCAAGCTAATTTTCAAACAAGCTTCAGGAGGGTATGGGTTGAAGGAAGTAAACCTGTTGCCTTATCGGACCCTGGTGCAAAAGCTGGTGCAGCAATTTTGTGATGTCAAGTACGAGCACACGCCTAGAGCTGATAATCGGCATGCCGATGCCTTAGCCACTTTGGGATATAAAATTAGTACGGACAAATGTCCTGCCAGAATCTCGATCGAAGTCCGAACAACTGCGGCCTTGACAGAGAAGGCATGCGAGGATGAATCCGCGGACGATGAAGATTGGAGAAAACCAATACTGCGTGCAATTTCCGAGGGCACAAGCAAAGAAAATTGGGCATCCACTAAAGGGTACTGCATACACGACAACTCCCTTTACTACAAAGGTCCGGGAGGAATACTCATGTGGTACGTCTCGCAGCAGGAGGGGCAAGCATTATTGGAAAAGATTCACCAACACTCCTGTGGGGAAAGCAAAGTGTCGATTTACCGAAAGGCACAAAGATATGGGATTCATTGGCCAGATATGTCCACAGCTGCAATCATTCAAGGAAATTGTGAAAGATGCACATTAATAAAAGACTCTTTGGAAATTGCTCTGGTTGATGATGACACAGATTGGAGAAAGCCACTCTTTGATTTCCTGACAGAAGGAATCGAGCCCGATCAAAGAAAGGAAGCTGAGAAACTTAAAAGAAAAGCGGCCCGATATGTGGTGCAGGAAAACATACTCTGGCGAAGGGGCCATGAGGGTAATCTACTCAGATGCCTAGATAACCAAGAAGCGCAAGAGGTGATGGATTTATCTCACCAAGTGGAGCATCAGGGGGGTGCAATACTATCCAGACAACTCCTCACAGTTGGTTATTTTTGGCCAAAAATGGAAGCAGATTGTCGCACCAAGGTAAAAAGATGTCAGGAATGTCAATTTAAGGGAAACCTCGTGCATGCTACTGCTGTATATTTACATGGATTAGGAACACCGTGGCCATTTCATACTTGGGCTCTAGATTTTATCGGACCCATTCGACCGGCCTCGCATGGGAACCAGTTCATCTTGACTGCGACCGAGTTTTTTACCAAGTGGGTGGAGGCAGTACCGCTCAAAATAGCAAATGCGCTCGCAGTGGTCAATTTTGTTTAAGAAAACATCATATACAGGTTTGGAATCCCCAACACAATCCTCTCGGATAATGGGACCCCTTTTGTAAATCGACATGTGGCCGGGAAACTGTCGGAATACAACATAAGGCAAGTTTGCTCCACGCCTTACTATCCAAAAGGGAATGGTCAAGCAGAAGCAACCAACAAGACGTTGCTAAGGATTTTGAGTAAGATGGTCGCAGATGACCACAAAAAGTGGGCAAATTCCTTAAATTTGGCTTTGTGGGCATATCGCACTTCGCCCAGGACCCCCACATGAGTCTCCCCGTTCCTTCTATGCTATGGAGCTGAAGCTGTCGTACCAGCAGAAGTAAAAGTCAACTCTGCAAGGATAGCCTTCCATGCCTTGTATGAAAATCAACGTGATCATGACTTGATACTGTTGGAAGAGAAGCGCGAACAAGCTAAGAGGGCTAACAAGAGATATAAGGAAAGAATTGCTCGCGCGTACAATAAAACAGTTCAACACCGAGACTTTGCGGTTGGGGACTTGGTTTTGCGAGCTTCAGTTCATTGCATGCGGGAAGCAGCTCATCCAAAGTTCGCAGCTAACTTGGAAGGACCGTTCGAAGTTAAAGAAGTCTTTGACAGCGGTTACTGCACGATCCAGAGACTTCATGGGACTGCGACAACCTCAGGGCCCAATCAATATGTGATGGATCAAAAAGTATTATCCTTAGCTTATCTCTTTATGTTTGACTCAAACATCTGTTGGATTTTAAGTCTAGTCTTCCCATGAACTCATGCATTGTTTCCTCCCATATGAGGAACTTGTAGTCATGCTCCTCCCATACGAGGATGCTTTAATAAAAGGGATTCTCCCATATGAGAAGAATTTTATTATCTCGATTGTCTCTACTGTTTTATTTACTTGTCTGCTTACATTATGACAAAAGCCTATCTGCCTAGATAGCAGCTATAATATGTGATTCCATGCGATCTAAAGCCTATCTGCCTAGATAGAAGCAATATTGAATTATGATCTTAAGTGATCTAAAGCCTATCTGCCTAGATAGCAGCAATAGTAACAACGCCCATGTGCGAGCAAAGCCTATCTGCCTAGATAGCAGCAATATTGAATTATGATCTTAAGTGATCGAAAAGCCTATCTGCCTAGATAGCAGCAATAGTAACAACGCCCCTGTGCGAGCAAAGCCTATCTGCCTAGATAGCAGCAATATTGAATTATGATCTTAAGTGATCCAAAATCCTATATGCCTAGGTAGCAAGCAATAGCAACAACGCCCTGTGCGATACGAAGCCTATCTGCCTAGATAGCAGCAATATTGAATCATGATCTTAAGTGATCCAAAAGCCTATCTGCCTAGATAGAAAGCAATAGCAACAACGCCCTGTGCGATACGAAGCATGTCTGCTTTAGATAACGAATTATTCAGACAATATTCGAATGCAAAACGCAAGCGAAACGTAACTTGTTTCGTCATATAGCAAGCACACATGCAAAAATCCAAGTTGTTGTATTGAACAAGAACAGCAAATGACAAAGCATATTTCATTAATAGTCAAAATGACTTACAATTTATCTGTCTAGATAGCAGCTTATAAGCAAAAGCTTACACTAAGAAAAATCTCCTACTCTAAAGTTTCGACCTACGAGTCCTAAAACTATGTGACGGGACGCCATCGTCGACGTCCTAGATCAAAACAGGGCTCTCATTTGATCTTCTGCCCAAGAGAGATGCCAGATGAACCTCATGCCCTGATGGTTGCGGACGTGAAGAACAAATGGGAGAACAGCTTCTGGGGCAGGAAGCTGATTGTGCAAAAAGATGAGCACAATAGCTCGTCACACCTTGTTCAAAACAATGATGGCAAATAGTTCTCCCCCAGGAAAGCTAGTGGAGAAGTACACCATTCATTATGATTCAGTAGTAAGATCAGTACAGGACCGTGCTTCACCGGAAAGTCACCGAAGATACGACCTGCAAACATAATAGACAAAGAGGATTCATTGCAGAAGCAGAAAACCTCACACAATTCTTCTTCAGAAAGATCAGGAGGGTCGAAGGATTTTCCGAAGAATTTCTCGGGAGCCATTTCTATAGCACAAAGCACAAACTCAGGTTTCAAAGCCTGAAATTAACATGAACCAACAAACGTCAGAGACCAATGCCGGCAGTCGTAAGGACTCATGAGAAGCCACATCTTGGGATGAAGAAACCAAATAATCAAGAAACAAGGTTTATATAGACTCCATAAGGGACTCTTCAGTTCCCTAGCTGAGTCAGCAACGCCTTGGAAACGGGAAAGAATCAATTACTTCAGTCTCAAAAATGGGTAAAAATCAATTACCCTACTAAAGGTTGACGATACAGTAGCATGCCCTAATTAATGACGGAAGGTCATAATAAGGATGGGGCCTCCAAGAAAATCGTGCTTATCTAATAAATTAATAGCGCAAAAATCAAGGAAATTACGTCAGCGTATGACGTCATAATTGATATGCATTAAGATATGAGTGCAAAATCCTCATAAGGGCAAAACGGGACATGAAGTTTCAAATGTTTGAAAAGAACGGGAGAAGCACTAGCATTACAATAACTTTTTCCTCTATAATAAATCCTTGATTAGAGGATCTTCGGGAGAAAACATGAGCGATGCCTCTTTTGCTTGGTTTACTTCTTGTTTCAACTTTTCAAACTTGGCTTTCATCGCATGGAAGAGGGTGGCATCTTCTTCAGCCTTCTTCCTTTGTTCCTCCAATTTCCGCCTCTCAGATGCGAGGTTGTGGTAGCCATACTTCAGGCTCACGGACGCGAGGATTTGGGTGACTCCGTTGAGGAGAAACCCGAGGTCTAATCTGCCTTGAGCCTTAGCCTGAAGACCCCTGCATGTGCTATAAAGCAACCGTGCATTATCAGGTGAAATGGTTGTGGGGGTAGCTGCAGATAGTTGCTCTAAAATCTAGACGACTTCAGTCAAGAGAAGTCTTCTATCAAAAGGCTCCAACTCCAAAGTTCTCGCAAATGACCATGGGTATGAGAGGCGCATCCTTATGAGCCAATACACATCGGGTTACCTCATTCCTGGAAAAAATGGTAAGTTTAGGAGTGCAACATTGCTAAACAAAAGCATAGAATCCGACATATGGTAATATACATGTTCCTTCAATAATTTCCCGCAAAGAGGGAATGCGCATCACCGGGGTAGCTGAAGCGTGTCCTTGCTGCATTGCTCGCCTGTCAACCTCGACTTCGCGCTCGTAATAGTTGGCAGGAACAAGATAAGTTGCGACAGGTGTGATGGCATCTCCCACTTGCGAACCCCATAAACTCCATGCAGGGGGAACTTGTAAAAGTTCTACTTCAGTGGAAGGGATAGCAGGACCTTGTTGGGGCTCAAAGGCATCCACAGGAATGGTAGCACTTGAAGAAGTATGTGGAATAACTTCAGCAAAGGCTGTGGCTTCTATTTGACTAAGGACTTCTTCAGCTGCGAGAGGTTCTTAAGGTTCAGGAGCATCCATTAGAACATCAACACTTTCATGCGATGCTACGTCTTCCATGACTTGTTCATTTTCATGAACTTCAGCTCCAACATCCTCCGCTTCCATCTCTTCAACTTCAGAACCCTCTTCCTTTAATCCAGTGTCAGCTTCGACATCGTCAGACACCTCAATAATGTCCTCCAGAGGCTCTCCTGCATACTCAGTAGCCGCGATAGGTTTGTCAACATGCGAGCTTCGCTCCGGGGCATAAGATGTACGAAGCTGATTTCTCTGCTCCAGCATTTCCTCATCAGGGTTGCCAACACCTGCCTCGCCGATTACCTCTCTTGCAACTGATATGTTATCAGCAGAGCCCTGTGCGATGACAGCATCACCTGCGAGACAAGGCCGGAAAATGTTGAGGTAAATTTGCGTTATAAATGATGTTTTATTCTGATAGATCAAAAGCGAGCACCTCCACACTTAGGTGGGATCGCAGCTCCGTCATCATATGTTAAAGATGCGACACCATATCCTACAAGATTATCTTCATTTATCACATCTTTAAGGTGAGCATGACCTGGTGGTGCGAAGAAACTCGTTACAATAGGGAATGGGTTACCAAGCCTGGTTTACAAACATTGTTTGAATGATTACCTGAAAATTCGCCACATTTGCCTACTAGCCATCGTCGAATATCATCTTTTGATAAGCCATGCTTTAATTCACCAATAATTACTTCTTGATAAGTCACAGCAAGGTTAAAAATCTCACCTTCCTTGCCGCCTGCGATCTCTTCAAAGTCCTCTTGAACATGTTCCAGGGCGGCCACGTCTGTGCTACCAGCATGCTGTTCTTCCAGACTTCTCCTTTTCATAAGCTTAAATTCATCTTCCTCGAGCTTTCTTCTCCTTTCTTCTACCTCATCAGCCATTTTCTTAGACTCGGCAATGATAGCTTCGTCTATGGCCTCGCTAGTGACATCAGAGCGAGAACCTTTGGTCTTTTTCTTCTCCCTGGCCAAAAGATCACTGATGGTCTCTGGGTCATCATCTGCGAAAGGAATTAATCAACAACTATTGAAAAAGCCAAAGTGCGAGGAAGGCAAGTTCATTCAAGATACCTTCTGAGCTTTCTTCTCTTATCTCGTCTCTTTCCTCTTCTTCTCTTTCGATTTCTTATCTTTCCTCTTCTTCACCTTCTTCTCTCACTTCTCTTCCTTCGCCCTCCTCTTCCTCTTCTTCCTGACCATAAGGGATGAAGTTCTCAACCGTGAGATCTTTCTATGTCTTGCCCAGCATGCGACCTTTGCCTTTGTCCTTGGAAGAGAGAGACTTCGCAGGAGACGGAGTTGGAGCATTTCTAGGAGATGAAGAAATCACAATGCCCTTCTGCTTTTGCTTTTTAGCCTTTGGGGCAACCTCTGCATCCACCTGAGCATCATTGTCTATCAGCGAGCGAGCAAACACGTCCATTTCCTCGTGTATTCGAGCCTCTACCTGGGGAGCCAGTCCCATTACCACAGGAATTTCCTTTTCTTGCCTTTTTGCGGCAACAATAGAGTTGACCAGCGACGCGGAGCGCTCTCCAGATGCGAACCTCCTCAGATAGCACCGAAAAATAAAATGGAGTGAGTTTCAGCGTGCTAAAGAAAGAAGTCTTTTAAGCATAAAGGAAAGCTGTTTACCTTGGCAAAATCTTCGCTATACTTGATTACATGCGAAATTCCACCCCTGACAGCAGTCATCTTCTTCTCAAGAATAGTGGCTGGGCACAAGTGATTGTCAGTATCAAGTAAGGAATAAAAACCATATTGGGAATCATCCAGCTGCAATTAGGGCGGAATGGAAAAGCATTCCTTTTAATTGCAGAAGCTTTACTGGGACGAGGAGTCGAGAGTGTATCAAATCTGGCCTGCTGAGCAGTCCAGTAAGCGATCCAATTCTTGGTAAGGCGACCTACACGACTCCCCGAAGGTTGGACGAAAGGCAAGTTGCTCAGAAGGATCGTTTTACATTTAGTTACCAGCAGTCGCTTGTAGCAATTCCTTTTGATTGACTTAGGACAAATGGAAGGTGCCACTGCATCAAAACCAAACTGAGGAGAGACGCGAGTTGGGTCAACATCGACTGTGATCTGCTCATATCTAGTAGTTATCTCAGAAACATTTTCAGCAAGGGCAGGAAGGGAACCTCTCAAGTACCAGCAGAAGAATTCGCGGTAGCGATCATGTCCTTCGAGAAGGAGTTCTTATGAATATGAACCATCTCTACTAGTGTACAGCTTCGGGGAAAATCGCACATTTTCAATGCGCGTAGCGTACGGCCTGGCTGTAAACTTTCTCCGATCATCGCATATCAGACTCCATGAACACTTGGGAAGATTGGTCATGTACCATCGAGCATCTCTCCCACTGGGAAGTGCATTCTGCGCACCTAGAACGCTCCATTTACTGGGCCTAGAAGGAACAGGAGGCCATCTTTCAAAAAACCCACATGGTAAGAAATGAAATGTTGACAAAATTCAACACATCAAGATGCCCACGCGACTCCTCAATCGCGACCACCTGCTGGTCCAACCGATGATATAGGGTGCCTAGCACTAGAGGCCCAAGTACGACTTCCTGGCCAAGGGTCAACTTAACAGCAAGGGGCAGAACATGATAAAAGACCCCATCATGAGGATGACCGTCGATCAAATACCTCGACAACCAGGCACAAAGAAAGCCGCACAAGGTTAGATGATACCCCTTTCCCTCTATGTAATTCTTCGCTTCTGGATCATTATCAAGTATTTCTTTGGTGATCTTACTATTCTCATAGTCGCGAAAGAAGTATTGCACCCACGTTCCCCAAGTGTTATTCGCAGAGGTCTCAACTAGCTACCATTCGGGAAGTACTTCCGCAGATGTCCAACGAGTATAAATTTTCTTCACTTCGGTCAAACATTCCTCCATCTGCGCATATAGAATAAGCTCTGGACCAGGTTTCAAAGCGCTCAAGGGATCCACTTCGCCCGTAGGAGAAAGGTCATATAGAATTTGAACATCTTCCAAAGTGGGGGAGGCCTCAAATTCAGCAGAGTGAAAAGTATGGGTCGCAGGTGAGTAGCGAGAAAGAAGGTTTAGAAGCATGGTCTGATCCAGCTTCACGGCGGCGCCCTTCATAGCCCTAACAGTGAAATAAATCCCAGCATTGTCTAGTGTGATAGCATGGTGAGTAAGTACATGGTCAATCCACTCATCCATCAAATCCATCTTTTGTACGAAGGCCTGGGTAGAAATTTCAGTATGGGGGAAGAACCCATTTTCAACTCCTAATCTTACTACATCTTTGGAATCAATTAACTCCAACATCGCTGGAGTGGTAAGGGGGGTCAACGTTAGAAAATCTCCAGAGGCGAGATCCGGTAGATTCTTTACTTTAACCCTGGCATGATACTTTCCCACCTAGATAGGGGGCTTTCTTCCACAGGGTATTAGGAAGATCAGGAATTTCTTCAGGTTCTTTAACAGATTTGGAACCTTTTGTCTTGGCCATTTCTGCGGAAAAGCAAGAAAAGGGGGGAGAAATATATTCACCTTTAGTTCAGATTCAGGAAGCAGTTTTGGGTTTGTTTTGAAATCAGAAAAAGATGAACAGTTTTGGGTCAGTTCCCATGGTTTAGAATCTCAGAATTTCAGAAGTTTATCGTTTGAAAATTGTTTCAATCTGTCGTTTCAATCTTTTAGGGTTTAAAAGGAACCTCTTCCGCAGTTTTCAGATAATGGCGTATTCCAAACAATTCTGGGTTTTCAGATTCAAGATAGTTCAAAAGATATGGAATACATTAATGAAATTGAGCAAAGCCAACCTTGTTTTGATGAAGCAAGTTGAAGAAGACGGTTGACGAGAAAGAACTGATGGTTGATTATCTGTATTTGCTCTTGAAGACTCTTAGGTAACATTCACTTTAGAAAGAGAAGCAATACTCTGTAACAATGGAAGGCATGGAGTATTTATTCAAAAACACTGAAGAGTCGCGTCCTTTCAGTGGTCGAATCACAACCGTCACCGCCGAATCGCGCAATCACAGGTCGATGCTGACGTCACGCCTAAAACCCTAATAGAACAGACGGCACGACTCTAGGGATCCTAGGTCATAATGGCACGCACGAGGGCTGATTTTGCGTGTATTTGAATTGGTGCGTGACAACGACGCGTGCACTGGTTTTTCCGCATTGGAGCCTATCCGGCTAGGCGTCTCCACGCGCAAAAAAGGGGGCTAATGTAGATAGTGCTTTCCAGATAGACAGATCTTAGCCACATGGCGATCATCCAGCACACCTAGTTGTGCTCCACACACACTGGATCACCACCCGTGCTGATCCACGTGGGGGCTGCGAGACAGGGCCCTCGCATACCACCACACGGGACTTGTAGGGACTTAGTGGTTTGGAGGCTAGAGTAAGTTCTGTCGTGCGCGAGCGACACCCAAGCCCGCGTTCGACCCTTGATAACTGATTTGAGAGATTTATGGCACGAGCTCCATAGACCCGGTCAACCTCATAACGGTTCCGGTATACGCGGACGAAGTGCGTAACGGTCCCTATATATGGGGACGAACGTGCCGTTGTGGTTAAGGTAATTAAGCCGCCATTAATGGGTGCATCAACCCACTACAACGGTGATATTCTCCACTATATATATGATCGTTAATATTTCCTTACTAACACGAACCACCTGAACTACGCGGAAGCTCTGCCAAAATTATGTCTCTCTCTCATACAGTTGCCATTGCTTTACTCTCTCCCTACACACAACTCTACTCTTCATGTGTTCTTTTTATCCCCTGTTCTTGGTGTACGTTGAATCTTCCTCAAAGGATTCCCCCGTACACAAGAGGAAAAGAAGGTTGATTCCCTTCATCTCTCCGATTGAGTCTGCTTCGATTTCCGTATTGGTTTAATAAGCATAAGAGAAAGAATACCGCCTCAAGGGGAATGGGGCAGTAGACGCATAGCATACTTATGGGATAGAAGTCTCAAGTCAAAGGAATCAAATAATCCACTTAGAAGCAAGGGATATGTTAGCTATGAAATGAGAAGTGCGGGCATAAAAGAGTAGTAATAAGGATGTCTTTGCATCCGGACAATCAATAGAAGGGGAAGTGCAGTACCAATAGTCGCATTTTTCGCTCCGGGTGCCATATTATGTATAAGAAGAAGTGAAGGAAAATTAGCTATATTCTTTGATTCAGTTACCTGCCACAGGTTCTCCTAGGCCTACTACTTGAACTTGGAATCCTCTAACTCGATACCAGTAGATTCTTTTTCTTTGACATTCCATATTCTAGCTATAAATCACTTCATCGAATGATTCCACGTCTACCCTAATTCAATAGGGCTACCTTCATTCAAGAATGATACTACAATAACAGTAAGAGATTCTGACCAATAGTCTTTATTCAAGTGTGTTAGCAAGGAAAGAAGCAAGTAAAACAAGTATTCTTTCTATGTACTTAAGTAAGTCATGGTTCTTTCATTCATTCAATCAAGTAACAGTATGAAATCAAGTAATCTAAGATCAGAGTGGAAGCACTTGGAAGCGCAGCGCCTCAACCACGAAGCAAGGGAGCGGCTTCTAAAGGCAGAAGTTGTTTCTATGAATCATCCCTTCGGCATATGGACGTACCGGGTTTCGTTTATCGATCTATAAAGTATAGAAAGAGCATAAGCTACACCTGACTACGCTTATGTAGTTCATGTAAACGGGAAATGGCCCTACCTCCATCCCTGAGCCGGGCCCCATGGACTACGTATTAGGCCTTTTGGGGTATTTTCATTCCAGTGGGGCTCATCGACGCATGAATTTTTCACAGAACAGGTTACGGGAGGGAATGAGAGGACATGTTGAACGTACGCAGGGAAGGTAGATAGGTTGGGTACGTAAATGGATACGTCCAACATCATCGGTGGGAAGCCTAAGAGCTTACGTTAGAAGAGCAAAAGGCCATGATCTAGGGTAGGGCGAGCTCAGGGGTAAGCGTAAGCTCTACCAATCCAATTTCATTATGCTTGAATAGGAGAGGTACGCCGAGTTTTGCGAAGAAAAGCCTTACCGTTTTTCTGAAACTAAGATGTTATGTTGGGTAGTTTCTGTTTAGTCTCCCCGTTTGTTCATGTGGCTAGGAAAAGCAAAAGTAAACATCTTTTAGAATCTCAATATGATCTGGTCGTTCGGAAACGACAAATAGCTCTCCGCTACTGTGGGAGGGAGCTTCCTATCCTGGCAAGAAGATCTGTCATTTATTCATTGGAGGCATTTTAGCTTCCCCACACAGATCACTAGCTTTAAGTAGAGACTGGAGTCGAGCAACCCGTTGGTGTCGACCGTCTCCTTTTCGGTTCATGCTAGTGGATTGGCACGAGGAGAGAAACAAGAATAGGAAGCGCCCTCAGAGAATTCGTTCGAACTCATGTTGTAGTCCTCTACATTCTAAAAGTTCTAATAAATGATGATCTCTCAGAATGATAACTGAGTTCAGTAGCAAGATTACATGAGTTGCCATTTATTCCATTCTGTTAACCCTGGTAATGATGGCCAAACCAGTAGCAAAGGCTGCTACAATGCGTGAGGAACGACGAGAGGAAAAAAACAAAGTTTAAAGCTAAATTTTATTGATTAATATTTTTGTAGAAAATTCACACCCTTTTATATGACCCACTAACCCTGGCGGTTCGGCCCTAATCCGAGTAAAGAACCGTAAAGAAACCCCAGAACATGTAGAGTGTTGCGAAGGGTAAAATTATGTTCACTAGTAGAAAGTAAGGCAGTGCCCGTGTTGTGTATTGGGAGAGTTTGGTTGTTGCCTACGGAAACCTGATCGCTCCCATGGTAGGTATCAGCAGTGCTGAATTTTTGAAATTTGTGTGTCATATGATTTGTCACACGCGGGTCTGAGGGCCAATAATCGGGCTGACTATGCTGATGAGTTGATGCCGTCAAGCCAGTGAGAGAATTGGGTGGCAAACGCCCCTGATAAGCATAATTCATTATGTGAATACAGTCAAGGGCAGTGTGATACTGTTTCCCACATATTTGGAAAATATCAAAATTGGGAGGTTGATTAAATCTTGGATTTCGGCCACCTCGATGGCCTTAAGAGTTTCCTCGGCCATAGTACGTTCTTCCGCCACGATGATAGCCACGACCATGATTATTATTTCCAGATAAATTAGAATTATATCCTCTACCATAGTTGCGATATGGTTCGGAGTTCGAAGATGAGGAAGAAGGCAAGTCGTGGAAGATGATGATAGCGGGTGACCTTGCCGGAAAATATGGCGGTCTGAGACGAAGAAGAACGACGGGACACATCCGAGAAGCGACGTCCGAATCGTCTTCTTCACAAATATATCCTCTTCCGCCTTCAAAGATCGCCCATCTTTCTCTCTATGAGCCCAATCTGTTATACAATCGAAGAAACCGCTCGATTCTCCTCTCTGCCCTCTCTACGTTGAAACTGAAAGTGAAATTACCCCTCTTTCTCTCTCATCTATCTCTCTTCCTCTCTCAGTTTCTCTCATATTTATCTCTCTCCTTCATCTCTATCACAACAAAAGCCAATAAAATAGGAGGTGTGTGCTGGGGAATTACTAGTGGTGGATATAGATAAGTATTAGTTGTATTTTTATATTGAGTGGTAGGTTTAAAAATTTCAACCCACAAACCGACCCTATGGATGGCGGGTTGGAGTGTTTAAACCAAAACCCAATCAAAATATATTCGGTTTTGTGTTTTACCGGGTTGGTTCGGTTTGGGTCGGCCGGGTCGGTGGGTTTCTGCTCAGCCCTAACCTCTACCACAACCTCCTCGGTTATTGCCAGAATAACCACCACGATTATTGTTTATATATCTACCCCCCCCCCCCCCATTATAGCCACCACGATTTTCATCAGTGGTAACAGCATTAAAAGCAAGATTAGAATTTTGGGGGCTCTGATTTTGTGTCTCAAGCATGTGTTCTTCACTTTTTAACAAAACACGCAAATTATCAAAGGAAATGAGTTTGGATCTGATTCGAATAGATGAGCGAGACACGTTATACTCGGCATGGAGTTCATTCAATGCATACAACATCATACCTTCATCATCAATGTTAAACATGGCAACCATTAAGTTTCACGAATATTTTGTAATGTATTCATGTAGGAGTCAATAGAATCATAACTTTTCCTTGCTGTTTGCAGATTAGACTTCAATTGCATAATATTCAAACGTGTAAGGAGGCGTACCTTTTTCCAAGAATTTGCCAAATTGATCGAGAAGATGACTGACCAATAATGTGAGTGAGCGCTTCAGGGCTCAGTGTTTTGTTGAGCATGGTGACAGGGGCTTAATCTCGTTGGATCAATATATTAACCCTCATATTTATCTTACATGTTTAGCTTTTAAGTGATGTTAGTATTACCTAAATGAGTGTTTAACGTAAATATTGTGTTAATTGTGCTAGAATATTTATTAAGAAAAGTTATAGAAGTTAAATTAGAAATCAAATTGTATGTATGTTTTATTTGATAACTATAATGTCATTTGGATAATGTTTAAGGCCCTTTGTGTAATGTTTGTATGAGAAATAAAATATAGCATTCTATAGTGGGATGTTATGGATACATCAAGTACTTGCATGAATATGAAATAGATAGTTTGCATTATATTATGTGATTTAAAACTTACTTGTTCTCACTTATTTTGGTGTGACCACCATACTCAATTATTTTGGGACTATATAAGCACAAATCGCATCTTTTCCATCATTTTTCTCCACATTTTTCTCTTTCTCTATGAAGTTCTACAAGCTCTCATTTCTCTCTCCTTATCTTCATTTCGGTTGTGTTCTTGACCCACCCAAATCATGGTCTAAAAATCCAGTTTTTGAAGTTCTAAGTTATGGAAACTCATCTTGGGTGCTAGTATATCAAAGGGGTAGCAATTTTTTAGAGTTTTCTTCAATATTAAAGTCCTTCGAAGCCATTAGTCGTCACTTATCCATAACCCACATCAAGAACACCATAAAGTGGTGACTAAGTTCTACATCTTTGCATCTACATCATGATTTTGGTCATTCACTCCTCATTGTTGTGATTCCATAGAAAAATTATACTTGCATGTTATGAATTCATCATTTTAAGACAATATTTTACCATTGATCATTTCATTTGTATGAAAGCATGGTGGATTTATGGTTGCATTTTCTTGATCCATCATCATCCTCATGATCTTGACACATGCATGTATAAATATGAGTTTGTTGGGTAAAACTTCTTAGATTTATGAAATAAAATATTATGATTAGCGATATGTATATGATTTAGACCTTGTGTAAGTTTAATTCTAGATCTTGGTAGAGTATTTATTGCATGCAACAAGGTTATGAAGTATAGAAAAGTATAAAGATCATGTTTTGAGCTGATTTTCAAGAAATTAAGAAAAATACTTAGACATTTCATAAAATTATGAAAAAATCGTGATTTGTGTATTTTCATGTGATATTTATACAGTAAAAAATTTAGAAGCATTTGACCTAAATTAAACTTTTAACCCACCAAAAACTAGGACTGTTTTCCAAATATGTCCAACTACAGAACAGAGAAGTGTTTCATCGATTTCATATACTTATTCTTGTCCATAGCTTACTAAATTTGAATATGTTTTTATCCGAGTTGTTATCAAACTTTAGTTAAAATTTCAAAATTTACTGAGTTTATATGAGTATTTTATGAATTTAATACCAACGTCACTTTCAGCCTCTGTTTTTACACCCAAACAAATCATAAATTCAATGTTTAAAAATACTTAAAAGTTTTCATAATCTTTAATATTTTTATATGTTATGGGTCAGCTTTTCATCTACGTTGTGTCTAAATTTGAGGTCCCAAATAATTATGTTAAGTCACCTATAAATTTTTGTACTAGCGATAGTTACGTTTTTTATATGAGCAAAAATTTAGAAATTTTTCAAATTTCTTAAAAGTAGTTTATTTAAGTTACTTATTAGTTCATTATATATCATCTTGCATTTATGTGTTGCATTAGACATGTCATATGCGTCTAATAAGAAGTATATGGTCCTGGTATGATATGAGAAACGTTAGTCCATTTGCATTAATAAGATTAGTGTCGTTTAGTTAAGTGATTATGTGCTATGTTTGGAATGGTTTCTACTAAGTGATCATATGTGTGATTCGTAGTCTTCTTTGCTATTAATGTGAAAATAGAGTTGATGCTCGTATGCTTAAAGATGATTAAATTTGGAATAAGGAATGTCAAGTAAATGGCTTAAGCTCGCAAGGTGAGTTATAATACCTCCCAAAGTTTGTATCGGCCCTCAATTTTTTACAAGCTTATGTATGTTTATGCCGTCCCTATATTATGTGTGTATGTTTTCTTTACTTAAGTGAAATGTTTATGCCCCCATGGATGCTAACAAAGACAAAGAATGTTTCATAAGATAAAAGACGTTTTCATAAAGGCCACGGTACAGGAGTTAAAACCCCCTATCACGTATAGGCATACTATGGCCCTTTTGCCGGGACAATATAAGCAGGCACGCGTCGCTTCACGAGCCGTAGTGATGGACATGTCCCTATGTTACGTTAAGTGATGAAGATTATCAAGGGCCAATAAGATAAGAAACTAAGCAAACATGTTCAAGTATGATAAGGTCACTACGTGAGACAAAGCAAGTTTCTTACTTGGAACAATATACGAATTCTCACGACTCAAGTTATGCTTTACGCTACGCTTTCTTAATGATACAAATTATGTTTTATGAATGACATGATTTTTCAGGTTTCACAAGTATAAGTATGTATGACTATGCCTTATGTTCATGATGCTCCATGGAAAAGTCAGTTGTTTCTAATTTTCCAAACCTACGAAGGGGCGTGGATATAACTCATTGAGCTAGTTGAGTTCACCCTTCAAGTTACTCTTTATCGGGTTTTAAAAATACATAAAAGGTAAGAAGTAGCAAGGTGTTAAGTTGATATGTGACAACGTGCTTGGTGACGCTTATCTGCTCATATGTTGCGTATATGCTAGACGACTTGGAGATTTTGCGGAATGCATGTTTGTAAATTGTTTTAAGAATGTAAGAGTTGTGTAGTTATGTATATAAGACTTTGTATGAGGCATTCTATGATACCTAGAACATTTCTCGTGTTACGCTCTGTTTACGTATGAGTCGAGATGGCTAAATCATATTGATTTTTAAGTTCCAACTTTCTTTTCTTTACAAGTCAATTTTTTATCATGACAACCCCAAGTAATTGTTATTAACGCTTCCGCAAAGTTTTCAAAAATAATATTTTTATCACTATTTTTATAAATTGCTTATTTAGCCTCTCGACGAGTGAAGGCCTCACCGGCATGTTGCGTCATCCTCCCGTTAATGCAAAGTTTTATCGTCGCTAATTGGGTTCGGTGGGAGGGGGATGTGACAATCAAGGCCTGGTACTCTGGGTTCACTGTAAAAGTATCATCGGAGCAATCAGAACCCTTCACAAATTGAGCCGGCGTCGGATCTGAACCATCCAAGTGGGCGAATAGGTTTTGAGTATGGAGAAGAGAGGTGATTTGATACTTCCATATTACATAGTTCGTTCCATCAAGCTTGATAGGTACGAGATTGTGGATATTTGACAGCAGATAGATGGGATTCGAAGCTTTGTGGTGATGGTGGAAGATATGACGTGTTGCTTGATGATGGAACGGTGGTTTGAGCAATTTGCTCTGATACCATGTGAGAAACCAAAGAGGTTTCAAACAGAAAGCGTAGAACTCATCGGAGAAGATTAACAGTGTGATTGTCGAGAGATAATGGTGGAATATTCGGCGATATTCTTCATTGATAATGAGGATATACATAAGTACAAAATACATGAATTTTCTAGGCCGTAATCCAACGGCTGTGATTTGTATGTAGAGAGTACAGGACAGCCATTTTATTGGTAGTTTGACTTCTAGGAGATCTTCTAATGTTTATGTAAGTCCTCCTAATGCATGCTCTTGTTCAGTTTGGTCCTATGTTTGAGCTGAGGTGGCTCTTAGCATTTGGTCCAAAATGTGCGGCCCAAAGTATTGGGTTGGGTGATATGGTTTAATAGAAATTGCATGAAATGAGTTTGGCATGAAGTTTTAGAAGTGAGCCAATCAGTTAGTACTTTCCCAATCATTCTAATTCTACTAATGGGGACATCTCACAAGTTGTGGTGTTGCTCTACCTTGCTCCAAACTGTACATTCTACAGCGGTTTATAGTCGCCGAAATTTTAGCTTTGTTCGTAAATATTTGATGCAAGACGGCTCACTTTGAAGCTAATAGTAAATGTGAGTGGCTATGCTGCATTTAGTGGTCGTATGCCTTGTGCAGAACTTGCAGATAGCATTGTTCAATGTGGCCGGAGAACACTAGAACATGCTATATCACTTGTGAATACACATAAGTGGAATGCTAGAGTAATCATGGTGACACAGATAGGTAAGGATCAGTCCTCTTTAGCGATTCTAAGATTGAAGTCGCCACTCAATTTAAACATGTTTCTCCTGATTGGGTGTAGATGTTGCCTGATCAATGTCCTTTACCTAAAAAGTTCTAATTATATCATATCTGCTCCCAAATAACCAATGCGTACAATAATTACAACATGCATAATTTTGTGTCATTGCACTGGGTCACAACATGCATGAAAAGTGTTTGCAAAAGCAGGATTGTAAGGTTGTGCTATGTGTTTTAGGTAGTGATCTTAAAGTTCCTTTGTATGGAGATTTTATGAATATATGTTGTTAATAATGCTACTAGGAAATGCAAAATAAATAAGAATGCTATTGAAGTATCAGATGAAATCAATCAGGTGAATATCGAATATGGTACTAAGATGTCCCTATGGCTGACATGTCCGTCCTGGACGCTGTAGTAAATCCATGGAGTGAGATGTAATCTATCAAAATATGGCCCGACTTTAAGATCAAATAGCAACAAAGAATAGCACCAATTGTGAAATAGCAAATTCATTTCTCTTCCAATTTACACCCTCGACCAGCGCCAGGCATAAGTATACCGACTACATAATCTCACAAAATAGCAACAACTAAGAATAAAAGAGGTTGGGTCTAAACTGATCTCTCACCTCTTCTTTACAAATTTCCAAAACTCAATTAAGTAAAGAAAACCGAGCCATGGTTTTTCTTGAAGGACTTTTTTTCTTAACCTAGTGTCCGGGCCAACTTGCCCACACCTCAACAAATCAACGAGATCATGGGGTATATTTATAGATCAAATAGTTTTGTCAATTCTAGTGGCCTAAAGGATAGCTGACGTTTGTGATATTTGAACTTGAGACTTAAGGGGAGCAGACCCTCAAATCATGAGTCTCACTCACTGGGCCAGCCTTATGTCATGGGGCGCATAAATTTACTTGATATTTCATAAATTTGGGTTCAAACCAATCCAAGTCCAAACCAGAAATCTAAATTCAGATTGTTGAGTTGTTTGTGTACTCCATACCAAAACATTATGTAAATTCAGTATTGATGCAGAGTGCAAATTTGATGGCATATGCTAAGAGGTTAATGGACAGGGATAGTGTGTGTCAAAAGCACCGCCAAACCCAGTGAAATAAGATGACTGTTCCAGTGTTTACGAACTTACTCTCAATTAAAGTCTGAGAAGAAACAGAGGGGAATGGTTGATTAATCAGTGATCGCTGATTACAGTTCTCATTTTGAAGCTCTTGAAGTCATTTTCTTATCTACACATCTTCGTAATAAATCCATGTAGTGAAATGAAATCGAACAAACATAGCAGCCTTAAAAATAGCAACAAAGAACAGCACCAATTGTAGAAAACCAATCACGTCTCTTCCAAATTTACACTCACTCCATGTATAAGTATACAAACTACATTTTATCTCACAAAACAATAACAAAGAAAAGTATAAAAGAGGTTGGATCTAAACTGATCGCTCACCTCTTCTGTACAAATTCCCAAAACTCTATCTAAAAAATAAAACATGGAACTAGAAATGAATGAAGTAGAAAATAAACGATAAAAGTATAAACTCTCTCTCTCTTCAGCTCAGGCACATTTTCTAGACCCAGAATTGTTGCTGTAACAATAATAGTTCTGGTTAGAATTCAGATTGCGCTTAGACCCCTTACTTCTCCTCAAAATACTGTCGAGACCCTTCCACCACCACCGACGTTTTACAGTAAACGACGGAGTCGAGCTCAGACTCGACTTACTCCGTCTCACATTAAGCCCCCGTACCTCGGGGGCCTTGTACGTTCGGATCAACGCCCATTTAATCCCGTTAAAAAACGGGTGACGTTTAATATCTGTCGCACCCATGGTGCACCCAAGCCTTTTTCGTGGATCTTTCACCAAGAGTCTTTCAATCAAGTCCCTAGCCTCACCCATCCCCTCCACGTCACCTTCCGACGTGTCGAATCTCACGTCTCTGGTGGACGCTATATTGCGCAGGGTGGACTCCTTGTTGACGCCCTTAAACGGCGTCGTACCGTGCAAGAGCTCGTAGATGAAGATCCCGAACGCCCACCAGTCAACGCCGTTACCGTGTCCGTTACCCGTAACTAACTCCGGAGCGAGGTACTCGTGAGTCCCAACGCACGACCTCGAAAACGCTGCCGTTGGCTCAGCGACAAATTCGCTAACGAACTCCGCATTTTGCGGGGCCCGCCGGCGGTGCACATAGCAGCTGCACCGCCGGCGGGTGTTCGCGGCGGTTTTAGTGAGGCGGTTGTGGATCCTCGGCGTGACGTCGGATCTGAAGCAGAGATCGAAGTCGGACAACATGATGTGTCCGTCTTCGCGGAGGAGGATGTTCTCCGGCTTCAGATCTCGGTACACGACGCCGAGGGAGTGGAGGTACTCGAGTGCCACCAGGACCTCGGCGGCGTAGAACCGTACGGAATCTATCGGAAGGCGGAAGTTCGTTTGTTTACGGAGGAGAGAGTGGAGGTCGCCGTTGGGGCAGTAATCTATCAATAGACAAGTGTAGTGCGACACATCGATTTGCGCATAGAGCGTCGGTAAAAAAGGGTGGTCCAGCATAGACAAGATCTCGCCCTCCGTTTGCACATGGGAGAGTTTCTTGGCCGTTAAATTCTCCTTGTCGACCACCTTGATGGCGAAGTTGGCGTGGTCGTAGTCGCGGAGGCGGCAGAGGAAGACGCGGCCGAGGTTGCCGGTGCCGAGGTGGCGGAGGAGCTTGAGGTGGCGGAGGTGGAGGTGGCCGTCGGAGGAGAGAGTGGTGGCGGCCTTGATGGCGGACCAGTGGGGGTCGGATCTGCGGTGGGGGCGGGAGTGGTGGTTGACGGCGGTGGTGGAGGCGGAGAGGCGGGACTCGTTGAAGCTGAGAGTGAGGGAGGAGCGAGCGAGGGAGCTGCGGGCGGAGGAGGAGGCGAAGGTGCGGTCGGTGGCGGTGGAGGAGGCGCAGCTGGTGAAGCTGAGGTCGAGGTCGGAGTCCGGTGGGTAAAATGAATAGTCTTCCATTAGAGAGCTTGAGTGTGTTTTGTTGTTGTTTTGTTCTTTGTTGTGATGAGTTTTGGAATGAGGAGTTGGTTGCTTATAAAGATGTAGATGAGGGGAGAGAGAAGAGTGATTTATTACTTTAAGGTGTTGTGGTTGACTCTCATTAGGGAGATAAATTAAACTAATGAGAGGGAAGAGGGGAGGGAAGGTAGAGGAAGTTATTAGGAACTTAAATGGTTGACTCACTAGTTTTTATCATGGAGTAGTGTTTCTGTGTTACTGAAGTAATTTTAATGAGATGCTTATCAAAAAAATAAAAAAAAAAATAAAAGAAGTAATTTTAATGAGATGAGAACTCACATTTGTTTTTGTTTTTTTTGTTTTTTTTTTTTTGAAAAGTGCAAATCTATTATAAAGATTAAACAGTTCGATCACAAGCAAGATGGGAGTGTCTAGTGCACTTGATGAGAGTATGTTATACTTCTTTCGGTCTCTTTACTACTTTCTATTTTGATTTTCACGGGTCCTTTTTATGGGGTGATTTTGTAAAAAAAAAAATAATAAAAAGATTTGATAATTTTGTCATGGCATTGTAAAGTAGTAAATTCTATCCTATAACACTTTCAAAAGATTCTAAAATCTTGTATTGTTTTGCTAACTAAATTACCAGGTCAAGGTGATTCGGTGAACAGTAAAGTACGAAGTAGAAGAGATAACGGAGGAAGTATTGTAAGAGCTTGTTTGGTATCTGTTTAAAAACAAGAAAAAAATTGGAAAAAAAAACATGCTGAAAAAATACGATTAAAAACAAAATAAAAAATTGTTTGGTATACGTTTTAAAACAGTGTTTGAAATCAGAAACACAGTTGGCATCATTACTAAATTTCAAAGTTAATTTATTTGAATATCATTTTTATGTACAATATCGACATCTATTTGATATTTTTTACATCTTATCATAGTAGAAATGTCTTTAAACACCAATAGTATAAAAAAATATCAAAAAAACACCACAATTGCTTATTTTTAAACAACTGTTTTCAACATGTTTTTGTTTTTAAACAGACAAAAAAAAACATATCAAATAAGCTTAGAAAAAACACCATGTTGTTAATCAAAGTGATGCCAAACATGCACTAAGTTACACAAGTGACGAAATTCAACTTAAATTTTTTTGAATTGACAGACTCGCAACTGAGAGGATCGATATGAGCCCTTGAGTTGCTCATAATTCTAAACTCATTTTCTCTACACAAATGCCTAAAGATCCAAAGTTTGGAATATGCATGCCTCACTAGCTCAACACCACCCTGAAAGATGAGATGTTGTATACATTGGACTTTTATTCAAAGATGCTATCTCAATAAGAATGACTGTAATTTCAAAAGTATTTAGCCCAAATTTTATTCTTCATTTCGTGATTGTCGATTGACTAGTGATCCAATGTGTATAGGAGTTCTTGCCATTTTATGAAAATAATTGCCGCTGACACAATAGTATTGTAAGAGCGTCTCCAACTATGTCGCATTTCTCCCTCCCCCCACCTCCCCCTCCCCCTCCCCCTCCCCCTCCCCCAAACTACTACTCTTCTACAACAATTCCCCTCCTCCCACCTAATTAAGTCTATTTAAAAAAAGTATTTAATTATTAATAGCGATAAAAATAAATCTGAAATAATATTAATATAAATATATTCACAAAAATGATAAAAAATAATAATAACAACAATAAAAAACAATACTTTTATTTCTCAAAATATTTAGTAAATATATTTACTAATAATAATAATAAAATAATATATATCAAATTGACACTAAAATAATATAAAATAATGATTTTTCATAAATATTTTGTTCAATTATCGAAAAAAATATTATTAATTTAAAATAATAATTAAAATATATAAATCGTAATTAAAAACACATATAGTAATAACAAAATAGTATTAAGTGGAATTACTATTCCAAAATTGGATTAATTAGCTATAATGGAGGGGGGAGGGGAAGGGAAATGTTAAGGGGGAAATGCACCGTAACCATCCCCCACCCATGCCTAAATTCTCCCCCCACCTTCCCCCTCCCCCTCATGGTTGGACATGGTCCGTATTTTTATACGGTTTTCCCCCTCCTCCCCCCCCCCCCCCCTCATGGTTGGAGATGCTCTAACAAATTGTTATAATGTGCCAACATCGAGCCAAGCATGACATTATTTAGAAATTGATAACAAATTATTGGTTAATCTCCGTTAAAAAGAGATAGAGGAAAAGAAGTTACGACCAGTTTAGGAATAATGTAAGGTTAGAGCATGTCGATGTATGACAATTACACAGTATAATGGTGTTCTGAAAATTCCATATTGATATGACAATTTTATATTTGGTAATTGCAGTATGCCTTGAGAGAGTAAAGTGACAAAAATGAAAATTCTTTGACGTTTGTAAGATTAAAAGAAGTTCTTAATAGAATTAATCAAAAAATAGGTTATGGAAAAATATTATTCACCCCTTTAGAAAGTAATTGTTTAATATATTTTTATATTTACCAAACGTACTTAAAATTGCTTTTACTTTTGAAAAGTATAAACAAAAAACATTCTCAAACTGCCCACTTTCAAGAAATTGTTGATTTGGTGTAGAAATTTAGTTACTCCCTATCTCCAAAAGAGTCATTCTCAAAGACATGCTTATCTATGTCATAGCTTTCCAGAAAGCAGTTGTGAAAGATAGCGCGTCGTCTTCATCGCCCATTGGTAACATTAAGATTTAAAAACGGCAAAGTGTAAAAATGACGCAAACGGGTGTTAGAAATGGGCAAAGTAACCTGGAGTCGGTAGTGAAAGGAGGAGCTGCTTACTAGGTAACGTTATTCATACCGTTGGTGTTTCCTAGGTAGTTAGATATTTTTATATGACCGTTACGTCGTTATACCAGAAGTTAATACTTTTTTTTCCCGCGTAAAGACCAATGACGGTGACACAACATAACTGCGAGCATGGAGGAAGGAAAGAGTATGGGAGAGTTTTCCAAAAAACAGTGTTGACCTTGGTATTACCGACCACGTAAGCTCATTGGCTAAATGTGATAAGATCCAGCTTTTTTCCCCTCATTTTTTCCACTCACGTTACTTCTGAATCTGTGTTTGTTTATATCCGAACGACATAACGGTAGCCTTTGGAAAGTAATCATTTGACCTTAAACATGTTTGGAAAGCCAAGTTGGAGTTTACTAAAACGGTAACCGGCCGGTTCGGTTATAACAGGTCATGTTCGGTTATAACCGGCCGGTTCCGGTACTTGTGAAGCCGGTTTCGGATCCTGCCCGATTAACGTTTACCCCTGACCGAACCGAGACCGACCATTTACGGTTCGGTGGTCGGTTTCGGTCCTCTATAAATCGGTTCGGTTATTGGTTCCGCTTCTTCAGTTAATTCGGGTCGGTTTTAACCGAAACCGACCGATTAACCGACGCCGAAGTGCAGCTCTAAACCGGTTCAATTCCGAAACTGGGGGTCTCATACTGTGGTCGAGTTAAGAAAATGAAACAATGGGTACATAAATTCTTTGTTCAAATATATTACTTAAAATATTTAAATTTAGTCGAGACATATATTTAATAGATTTGTTGGGATTTCAGTTACATTTGGAGCTACATTTATCTTCACTCGATCCTACTGATTTTCTAGAGAGCCAGTTGCAGAAGATCTGATATTATGGAAGCACAACATAAATAAAAAACAGGAAGAAAATACTAGTAATAGAAATAGGCCTCCAATTTGAATCTAAGCTCAAGGAAATTTCTTGTCTAATGTATTCTATTTATATAATTTTCTAATGTATTCAAACGAAGGTACTTGTTGTTTTCATACCACATCTGAACTAGTAGGTTAATTACCACTTGGGTTACTAAAGTTCTAAGGTTGACCTAATTTTTTCCTCTTATTTTATTGTATTTTTGTTGTACCAGAAATTGGTTGACCTTATTAGGCTTAGTTTAGAGGAAAACACAGAACCGAAAGCTACCAGAGCCATCAATGCGAACATAGAGGCATTTAGTGCTTGATTATAATTACTAGCACTAATTGATTAATTAAGTGGTGACAAGTGACAAGTAGCACCAAACTCAATTTGTGGTTAGATTATCCACCAAACTACCCACTTAACAACTGTATTAATCTCTTTGATTGGCTATGAGGATATGATAAATTACTAACAAAAGGGACCTTTAAGTATTTTATCTATGGCACCAAATTTGATAGGTTTATATAGAAGGACAAATAAAACTTCTGTCACCCTGTTAGGTCGAAAGAAGAAGATGATGATAGCATTCTTTATTACTCTTTTGCATGGACCTGCCGTTTCATAGGCAGACTACGCAGGAAATGAACTGACCAGGTTCATGTTTTCTGTCACTAGAGAAAAGAGACATGATTCATGGAGCTAAGGACAAATCTGGTGGTGGTTCAAAGGGCAGCGCCCCGGAAAAAGTCTCCTAACCCGGTTAACTTGTTTGGGCTTGGATTCAGACCGCTTTAATGAATTGTCTATTTATAGAGTATTAGGCTTATAATCCTCTTGTTAAAATGGGTCGGAAATATAACGGGAAGAAGAAGAAACAGAGACAGAAAGCCGAAGAATAAAACATTAAATGAAAACAGGAAACCAAAACGGCTTATAGAGGTTTCAAAATCTGTCAATTAAGTCAAAAACGTTCTTGAGCGTTGACTTGATGTCCCTAAGACTCATTTGCCCTGTACGGTACTGCCTCATCCGGAGCGAACGCCTCGCAGGATAATCGCATCCACCGTGTAATTTTTCAGTAGCCTCGTTGCACCCCACGAACCGCAGTGGTATGGAAACTATCTCTGAAAAAGAATGGAAGGATGTGATGCAAGAATTCTGGAGTTGTTTTAGAGTTCTGGAAGTATGTAAAACGAATAAGAAAGTCTGCTATTTATAATAGCTAAGATACCCGTTGGAACGGTTGTAACCGTTCATGACTGAATGTCATAAACATTTGTTTCGTTTTGAATGTCAAATCCGTTAAGCGAAAGTCCGAGTAATTGAAGAGTTGGTTTTTTGCCCAAAAAGTTAGGTATGAGCTTGACATGCCACCCATGCCACACAATTGAGTCAGAAGGGGTGCACGTGTGTGGTCGTTCGGACTATATAGCTAGGTTCTCCCTACTTAACAAAATTGTTTCGCCTAAAGGGCGTGTCTTTATGTTTCAACCTTGAAGTACTTATGCAACCTCAAGTTGTTTGATACAACCAGTATCGTAGTACCAGTAGCTTGAGAGGCTACGAATCTCTACCAGTAGTTCGTGAGACTACGAAAAACTACGAAAGATAACAAAACTCAAAACAATTCATTCATCTCATAAAAAATAAAGCTGAACCCTAACACCTATAAATACTAAACGTTTTAGGTAAATACTCTCAAGACCCCTACATAATGAAAAAGTGCAACAACTGACCCTTACTGATAAAGTAATATAAATAATGTCCTACTAGTAACTACTTAGGCACGTAGTCGTTGAGATACTTTGGCGGAGCACGGTTCCGTTCCTCACGACGTAGAGCCGTCTCGGTATTCCTGTCCTCCGGTCGATACGTGCCCGTGTCAACTCCCCCTCTGTCGACAATCGCATTGTCCTCAATGCGAAGTCCGTCATAGTGATTGTTTTCGTCAGAGCCCATATACAAGTACTTGTCATCGCATGTGTGCCCCTTGAAAATTTCTGACCACAACGGAAGCACAACCCATTCGCGTACCTTTCTTGGTGCTCAGCAGGAGTCAGCTGGGGGCGTGGTGGTGTCGACGCTGATACGAGATCCTATGACGACGCCGGTGGAAGAGGGCTAAGCGCGTTGGACGGATTCGGATCGCCTCTAATTCACGGGCAAGCGAGAAAGCTTCAGCTAAGGATTGAGGCTTGCGCGACCCCAACTCGCGTCCCAATGGTGGTGTGAGACCAGACGCAAAAATGGAGATTAATTGCGGATCTGGTATCGCTACAATTCTGTTCAGCAATTTCTCAAACTCAGTCTGATACGCTAGAACTGAAGTCTCCTGGCGCAACTTGGCCAACTCACCGAAGTAGTCGTGATAGAAATGATTATCAAAGCGAAGTTTGACCTCGTCGATAAAAGCTTGCCAGCTTGCAAAAGAGTAATTATTTTGGCGATACCGAAACCAATCGGCGGCATTGCCGTCTAACAATACTCCCACCAATTGTAAACGATCATCCGGCGAGACGTGATAATACTGAAAACATTTCTCGACTTTAAAAATCCAAGTGTGCGGGTCAATACCTGAAAACTTCGGCGCGTCGACGCACAATTTGTGATTGCGAGTATCCATCCCCCCAGTAGTGCTCTGACCCGGATACGGAACTGTTCCGGGATAAGTGCCCGGATAAGTGGTGGCCGGAGCTTGGGAAGAAGGCGACAGCGTGGGTCTGTCCTCCAAACGCGAGATGCGTTCACCCACAGTGGTCTCTAACGTCGCTATCTGATTACCCAATCGAGCTTCCAAATCAGCGACCCTTGCATCCAAGGTTGTTATCGGAACGACCTGGGTCTGCAATCCCTTAATTGCGGCGTCCAAGCTTGTGATCGGGGCGACTTGTGTCTGCAAATCCTTGATTGCTGCCAGTAGAGTACTGAATTGATCCGCTGTAATTTTGGGTGGGTTCGTCATGATGAAAGCACCAATGATACAACCAGTATCGTAGTACCACTAGCTAGAGAGGCTACGAATCTCTACCAGTAGTTCGTGAGACTACGAAAAACTACGAAAGATAACAAAACTCAAAACAATTCATTCATCTCATAAAAAATAAAGCTGAACCCTAACACCTATAAATACTAAACGTTTTAAGTAAATACTCTCAAGACCCCTACACAATGAAAAAGTGCAACAACTGACCCCTACTGATAAAGTAATATAAATAATGTCCTACTAGTAACTACTTAGGCACGTAGTCGTTCAGATACTTTGGCAGAGCACGATTCCGTTCCTCACGACGTAGGGCCGTCTCGGTATTCCTGTCCTCCGGTAGATACGTGCCCGTATCATTGTTCTTAATGACATATTGTACACATTTGTGTTTCCAACAACTTAACATTCCAATTTTACCCACGAGTTTTTCATCTATCCGAACACGGTTTTGGACGAATAAAAGTGGTATGATCATTTCCTAATACCAAGGATTCCATCGCTACTTTCGTTTTCCCAAACCGACAACCCGGTTGGTCGCAAATCAGGTACAAAGTCGACCTAAAATCGTTATTTTCCAACATCTCTCTGACAGTTTCGTCTACTTCAGTAAAATCTTTGCTACTTCGTAGAGTTCAGATGTTTTGTCCAATCACGTAAATCTATGTCTTAAATCTTTTTGTCTACGAATTTTTCAGTTTTCATAGCCAATTAATTAGAAATAAATGTTCTTTCCGTCCCTGAAAGATAGTCAAGTTTGTTTTTTGTCATTTTATGCATTTTAAAGTGACGTCTTCGCGCATAAAACAATGCTACGATATATTTTTCTCTAACTTTTTGCTATAATATTTCCGTGCAAATTTTATTAGTGTGGCATTATGTAAAAAAAAAAAAAAAAAAAAAAAGCGAATACTTGTTGAAATTCGGAATATGACTCTTATTTGAATTGTTTGACAAAAAGAAATACTCTTATTTGAATTCAGAGATGTCAACTGACTCTTATTTGAATTGAGATTTGAGAGATGTCAACTGTTGAGTAAAGCAATATAGAAATGTAATGAAGTAGTCCGTTTGTAATTAGGTTTGTTAGAAAGTTGTTAGAAGCGGTTAGTGGTATGTTAGCTTAGAAGCACAGGGGTTCAATACTTAAACTACAATGCCAGCTCTCTATTGTGTCATAAAATACAATTCACTCTTTCAGTTTCTTGAGTTTTAACATGGTATCAGAGCCTATGTTCTACAGTGTGGGAAAAATCCGTCCTTCTTCACCCTTTTTTTTAGCTCTTTGGAGTTACCCTGCAGCTAAGTATGGCAAACACTGTCAATGCATCATCGTCCTCTTCTCCGGATCTTCCATCTGGTCTTCAATGTCTGGTTTCAAACTTGAAGCCCTTAGTCTAACTCAATATCGATTCCATGCATGAACTCTATGATCTGAAAAGCTCAAGTGATTACTATTTTTTGAAGCAAACGACCTCACACCGGCGACTATCCCTGACTCTACGTGTTCTATGATTCCTATATCTACATTTTCTACTTGGCAAAAGATTGATCATCGAATTCGAAGTTACTTAATCGCCTCAATTACACTAGTAGTTGTCCCTCTCGTTTTGCATTTGGATTCTAAATTTGCTATATGGTCTACGTTGGAAACTTGGTTTAGGTTCATTTTCAGATCACATATTCATCAAATTAAAGCTCGTTTGCGGTCAAAGTGAATATAGAATCAGCGGACGACAAACAACAGACGAGTACGAGTGTATACTTATCTATACCAAAAAATCGTGAGACGGCGGAAGTCTACAAATCACATGTAGATAATTGGATTGGTCCTTGCCACTTCTTTAGAAAATATGATCGACAACACAATAAGATCTAATCTATTTCAGCAAGGACAACACAAAGATGACTTATGTTGCAGTAATATAAATGTAGAATAAAACAGACAAATACGACTATTTCATCGAAAGTAAATAGACACGGTACACCAGATTTTTACCATGGGAAAACATTTACTGAGTTCTACACCTGCGAGTGTCATTTAGGATAAAAACTCCACATGCTAGCACTAACTAGTGATAAACAACTATATTGCACATAAACTGTGTTGTAGAAGATATATATGTGTGTGTGTGTGTGTGTGTGTGTGTGTGTGTGTGTGTGTGTGAGTGAGCTAAAACACCTGTTAGCTACTTACAGCTATACATTTACCTGTTTTGCTCTTGCAATCTCTTGTGTAGCACCCCACGCTGGCAATCAACTACGCACCTGAATTCGGTTGGCAATAGCAAACACCTGACTCCGCTCACAACGGTCACACCAGCAGTACAAAATAGTGTGGAACAAGCTCCGGACATAACGATCACATAGAACGTGTGGATTAACCTGACTCCACTCGCAACGGTCACATCAGCAGTAAAAACTAGTGTGGAGCAAGCTTCGGACATAACGATCACATAGAACGTGTGGATTAACTCCGCACAAAGCGTCACACGAGCAATACGAATTAGAAGTAGTGTGGAATAACACCAAGATGGTAAAGATAAACTGCATAACCAGTGGTGTAGGAGACTCTAGACACGATTAGCGATCTTATACTTACGGTAACAGGAATCGGCTCTACGGACGGCTAGGGATTGCCTATTTGAGACTTTATTTTGAATATCCATTTCGGAAGTATCTATGAAACTGTTTTTGTTCCTTATTTTAAATCAAATGACGATTAGATAATATGCCTCTAATAGAACTAGCGCGATCTACATGGTTGTTTGTGCTATGGCTCCGGTCGGGGGGAGGCGGGGCGTATGTCAATGGTCCCCCTTTTATTTATGGGTTGAGGCTCATGTCGGGGGAACATGTAGGCGATTATGGGCTGAAGCTCTGTTCGGGGCGCATGTAGGCGATACCCCTTTATATAGGTGTTGACGTTCCGACTGACGGCGCATGTAGGAGATTCCCATGTTTATTGTAAAAAATTTAAAGCGCTACATATGCTTGGATCATTGTGGTATAGGGTCTCGACACTTAAGGCCTTATAGTTATGTTTTAGAGCGGAGAATGACACTTAGAGCAGACCCAAACGTTCTGGTGAAATATGGTTTAATAGACCCTAGAATGTACCGTTTGTAATTTTATTGTGATCCTCATGTCTACACCGTACCTGCATGTGTCTCGTGCCTATGACCCAACCATATGTAAAGATTAATCGAGAGTGTTTACTGTTAATTTTGTCGTATTTTCAACTCATAAATGTTGTGCCCCAACATTTTACATGTGTGGTGTGTTGCTTACTCAGTTTTTACTGATTATGTTAGTTCAGCTTTGGCTATTTTAAAGCATTCCCTGTTATCCATTAGGTTGGGACGCACACAAAGTTCAAGGCTAGGAGCTGCGATGTTTAGACAACTAATATTTCACCGAGTTTTTCATTTTGAATAATGTAACCCGTTCAGACATTATTTTGAAAAGTTAATTATGAAATTAAAATAATTATATTTTGAATTATCGCGGGTTGTACTAATTGTGAACTGATAGTCTAATAATCCGTTCCCAATAAGATTCATCACCTTGGACGAATGACACCCTAAAGTTCTGCGTGTTTCATTAAGTATCTTGAAGTTTAGCAACTAAAAAATGAAACTACCATTTCCCAAACTAGGAGTTAAACCTCATAAAAAAAAAAGTAACTAACATATATTTTTAGTGTTAAAATAAATATTCTATCTATTTTGTTTTTGGCCGGCCAAAAAGTTTGTATCCGTTTACCTTTTTGTTGAACAAAACATTGCACTTTCTCTAATTTGCACTAAAAATTAATGGTTACTTCAACAAACTGTTAAAAAAAACGTGGATATTCAAATAAGTAAATTCATAAAAAGTGACTAAAACTCGGGTTGTAAGGAAACCAAATAAACCGGTCAAAACGACCGAACCAAATCGAAATCCTTAGTTTTGGACGTTTTTTTTGAAAGTCCGATTTATGAATGGTTCAAGTTTTTACAAATCGGTCTAAGCGGTTCGATTTTCTGTTTGTAAAAATATCACACCGCACCGCACCAACCGAACCGATATGTGTCTAATGCAATTTTATAAAAAATACATTGCGTAAAGTATATTAAATAATCTAAAAAAGAACACAAATAGATAGATTCAATTAATATTATCATGTTAATTTTAATCTTTTTTATTTCTCTTACGTTCCATCGTAAACGATAGTCGTGCCAACTTTTTTTACGTCCATTTGATCTCTTTTTCACTTAAATTTAAAATTTGTTGACAATGTATAATATCCATTCAATAATGTTTATGCAAACAGTTTGCACCGAATCAAACCAAACCCAATTTTTTCGATTCGGTTCGGTTTATCTTTTCAATTGGTTTGGTTTGGTTTGGTTTGGTTACAAACTAGTAAACCTATGTATTCGGTTTTGATTTATGGTTTTCGCACAAAACATACCAAACCGAACCACTTACACCCGTAACTAAAACTACGGGAAAACAAGTAAATAGTTTTGAATTTTCTAAATGGTAAAAGACACTTTCACTCCTCCATTTGATTGAAATGACACTTTCACTGCTTCCTGTTTGGAAAAAGACACTTTCACCCCTAAGCTCAGAAAATTTACACCTCTTGATTCTGATGTTGCTCGCTTGGAGTTGTGGTCTATCTCTAAATATAGCTTTGGAGACAAATGTGTGCTCATATTATGCAATAAGTGGGGTTCATTAAGGGTATATTAGATTATTTGTATGACATTGTATCTCCAATACTATTTTCAGTACGAACTACACTTCCAGACTACAACTACTCATAAGTCTAACTTACTTGAAGTCCAGCACACTAAAGGGGTGAAAGCGTCTTTTGCTAAACTGGAAGGGGTGAAAGTGTAGTTAAACTAGAGGGGGTGAAAGTGCCTTTTACCTTTTTCCAAAAGGTAGAATGGTGGTGAAGAGAGAGAACATGAAAGAAAAGAATAGAGTAATGCTATATGTCCCAAATCATGACGTGGTGCTCTAATCAATACAGCACAGGACACGTCAGGAACATGTAGGAAATCCACTTTCTTTTGTCTGCCACTTATTCTCTTTCTTCCTGACGTGTTCTGTGATGTATGGTTAGAGCAAAACCACATCATTTACTCTAGAGCATACAAAAACCACTCGTCTCAAATACATCCCAAACAGTTCATGTCAATAACATGGTCCCACCACTATCAAAACTCATGTTATTGACATGAACTGTTTGGGATGTATTTGGGACACATAATTTGGGACATACAGCATTACTCAAAAGAATATCACCCTATTTTGGTACGTTGTCTTTAATTTGACTTTTATCACTATTGTCAATTTGAATCGATGATTCAGGTAATAAAATAATTCAATTTTTTAATATTTTTTTCATTGTGTTGCATAATAAAAATTATTTTACAATAAATTTAAATTACCTGATCAAAATGACCAAAGTACGAGTTAAAAAACTCAAGTTAGGGAGAAAGAGCCGAGCGACGGAGTGGTACAAATAGAAGAAATGATGAAATTTAAAAAAATTCAAAAAAAAGAAATGATGGGCCCACGTTGTGAGTCCACATAACCGCCTTTCTTACTTAGGAGCGGGACCCACGTGGAGAAGATGACGAGGATGCTGTCTGGCACGTGGTCGACAATGGCCCTACCTTGTCGCTGAAAATTTAATTCTTTGCATTAGGATTATTAAAAATTCCAAATTAATTCAGAATTAAATGCCCCATTATGGTACACCAATGGGAAAAATTATTTTTGTCTGCAAATGATAATAAAATTAAAATAATTACTCAATAATGCCTTTACCTATCGAGTTAATGCTCGATAATGCAACGGAAAAAAGGTTCCAACTATTGGTTTTCTCGAGTCACGTGATCGTATTCTGAAATGGGTCCTCAAATATAATCAAATAAACATTTATTTTTTTATTTTGTTTCATAATTTAGATTCTTCATTTAAGAAAATAATGTCCTGTATATGCATAAATAGGTAAAAAAAAAAGAAATACTTTCAGAAAATAGGTAAAAAAATAAGTTACATAAAAATGAATACTTTGTCGAGGAAAAATGAAGAGTCAAACTTTGGCAAGTAGTTATTCATTTTTATTGTATTCCTCTTACTTCTCCATCTATCTTTCTGTGGACGGACATACAATGCTTTTAATTCTCTATATTTCGAGACAGTTTTTGATATATATTGAGGTTCATAGTCTTTGATAGACACTTTTCCGTGCGAAAACACTGGCGGACTTAGGGGAAGTCGCGGGCAGTGGCCCCTCCAAAATTCAGATATTTCATTATAAACCATGCAATTTGACATATTTTAATATAAATACAATATTTTGACTCTTACAAAACATTAAATTTATGCTTTCTAAACATTTAATTTCAAAATTTAACTTGAATCTTCTGATAGTCTACGTACAATTTATGCTTTCTAAACATTTAATTTCAAAATTTAACTTGAATCTTCTGATAGTCTACGTACACAATGTAACTTGGATATCACATTGTCAAAATTATGCGTCCACCGCTAGTGACAAACTCCATCACTGAAGAAAACACTCAAGTGCCAATACATTAGAAGATGAATGACTAAAAACAATAGTAGTATCTCCATAATTAACCCTTAGGATCATTTAAGCATAATGATCTTAGTTAATACTATTCAATAATTAATCAGCTCTTTCATTTAAATCGCAGAGAAAATAAGAAGATGGTGATAAAGATGTGCAAATGCATGTGCCACCAGACTGGTTAAATCATTTAATCTCCAATTTTCTCAAACATGGCACAATGTGTGTTCAATGAGAGTGACATGTGATCCTTTTAATCATCAACAGAGAAACCCTAATGGTCCCCAAAATCTCAAATCATTGAGAAAGAAACACTATTTGACCCTGTAAAGTTTCTCCTCTTCTGTTCTTGGGTCTACACATAGTTTTTGGTTGACATTTTGTTCCCTCCTACTCCCTCTCTCATGCAAATTTATCAACAGGCAAACAATGTCTGATTGAACTCGTAGATGGTTGGACTCTTCAAGCATGAGATCCAGATATTAAACTCTGGCTCATGTATATGAAGACCAACTTTGATGCTCGTATTTATGCTCCAGGATAAGTCTCTTACTATCGGTTAGAGAACAACGCTTGGATACACAAAAAGAGAAAAAATAATACAGATTCATGAATAGTGTGATATATTGATAATCAAGAATTGAAGGCAGACATCCTCTCCTACCACTACTATTTGCTTTTCAGATGCAATGTATCATCCACTCTCAATAATTAGCTAACAATATTTTATATCAAAATATTATAGTAGTAGCTCAAGTTTTTATCATAGTACTACTAATATCTTTAGTTAGTTTATCCTTTGATAATCAGAAATTGTCTTCCAATGTTTCACATTGGCACATGCATCAAACTCCTTATAAGAAGTTACCCTAATCATTAAACTCAGATCCCTCTGCATTACATGATGTATTAAAATACAACTGGAAGAGGAAGTTTTGTTTGCTCAACTAACACCGTAGTAATCACTAATCAGTATGCAGTTCTCAACATCATTCCATGTAAATAATAGAAAATATCAGAATTCAGTCATCACTAATCAGTTTTTGAATTCTGACCCAACTCCTCCCGGTGCACCAATTTAACACCTTTTACACTTATGTAACGTTTGAGAATTTTAAGCATGAAAAGAAAATACAAGTATACAGCAAGTTGATGTTAACGTGGTACTCATTAAACAGCTAAAAGTTTTTGGGGGATGATAAATGGAATCAACTGCTTCTTCTTAAGAAGAATAGTTATTTAACTCTCAACTAAAAAGATGCCCTATATAGGAACTATTAACTTAAAAAATAATATATTTTTGTTCTTTGGGTATAATACAGGTAGCTAAGGGGGGTTTTGTGTGTCTGTTGGGCCACCAAATAGGGTTTGATCAGTTGGCAATAGACAAGCCATGATTAGAAGAAGAAGATTAATTTGGAAGTTTGATTGGATACCCACAACTTGATCTGTAGTTATTTCAGTTATGTGTGCCTTCTCTATTATTAGAAGAAAACAAAGAGAAGATAGAGAGAAAACAATAG
Source organism: Linanthus parryae (assembly GCA_023055425.1). Taxonomy (NCBI): domain Eukaryota; kingdom Viridiplantae; phylum Streptophyta; class Magnoliopsida; order Ericales; family Polemoniaceae; genus Linanthus; species Linanthus parryae. The sequence goes on from JALGPY010000009.1 coordinate 46,481,729, forward strand.
AAGAATCTAAATTATTGTGTAACAAGAAAGTTGGAACCACAATGTGATGTTAATCATTGTGCTTAGAGCATCATGGAAGTGAAAAATGTCACGTGAATGTGATAATAAGTTCATAATAGGTTCGTAAGGGCATCTCCAACCCCATGGGGGGAGGGGGAGGGGGAAGGGGAAAATCGTATAAAAATACGGTTCATGTCCAACCCCATGGGGGGAGGGGGAGGGGGAGGGGGTGCTATGGGGATAAATTTTGCCTTGGGTGAGGGATGGTTAGGGGGGATTTCCCCATGGACATCCCCTCCCCCTCCCCCTACATGGAATGATTAATTAATTGATTATTTGATAATTTTAATTACACATACTAATATTTTGTGATGATATTATGTATTTTATTATTATGATTAATAAATTTTATTTTGTATTATTTTTTATAATTAATAATGTAATCATGATTATTGGAAAGTATATTTACGGAAAGTCATCGTTATCTTTTTTTTTTTGAAATTTAATAAAACTTATTCTTTTTATACTGTTAACAATTATAATTTCAATAATAAAAAAATACGGTTAAAAATGTCAAATTTATTCAATGATATCAATACAAAATATATCATTGTTATTATAATTCATCTTTTTTGTGTGTATGTGTGTGTGTGTGTATATATATATATATTGGTAAACAATTTTGCATTTACTTTTTATGGTATTAATAATTCATTTTTAAATTAATAAATATATATTACAAATTAATTTTTGGGTGGGGGGAAAGAAATGGGTTGGAGACGATTAGTAGTTTGGCGGAAGGGGAGGGGGAGGGGGAGGGGGGAAATGGTGGGCCCGTGAGGGGAGGGGGAGGGGGAGGGGGAGGTGAGGGGAGGGGGAAAAAGCAATGGGTTGGAGATGCTCTAATTATATAGAGAGTTGAGTGGTAGGATGCTCATGCTACTGAGTACTGAGTAAAGATGGAAACGGTTATGTTGAATCGGATCAGCTTATATCTACATACAATTTACAAATGTTCGGACAATCAAATCGGATTCGGTTCAGATTTTGCCGGATTCAAACAGGTTGTCTATCAAATCATGGCGGGCAAAATTTATAGTTCGCCTAATCTAGGATAATTACGAATTACAATTATTCAAATTATATTATTTTTTTATTGTAAGTATATATTCATCAATTTTACCATAACAAAAACATATTTATGTGAAACTTATGATGGTACGAAGCTAAATATGATAAATAATGCATCTATAAGTATAAATCATTCATCTATAAGAATATATATATATATATTGTAATTGTATATTACTGAAACTATTAACTATAAAAATCTAATCGGATCGGATTATATTTCACGGATCACAAAACATATGATCCGTATTCGATTCATTTGTGAAGAGATCGGATCGGATATGTTCCATTAGAGTCGGATCATACCGCATATCCTGTCGGATCGGATCCAATTGTCATCCTTACTACAGTGCCTACTCCGTTGAATCTTTGATTGTTATTGTTTCTTTCTGAAAATCTCAAACTGAAAACACTGATGTAAACATTCAAACTTGTAATTTGCTACTGTTAGATCAGTTGTAGATTCAGCCGATTATTCAAGAGTGGCCTTTCTTGAAGTTGCGTATAGATTGCAGAATTATTCCCCTTGCAGGCTACTGATGTTCCAGTGTAACATGTTGGTAACTTGAGGCCCATAAGAGTTTGCATATAAAGTTCTTGGCCCATTAATCTATTGGGCTTGATATTGCTTGGTTATTAACTAATCTCTGTGTGCTTTAGGACCTTGTGCAGAAACTAGTGCCTTTGACTTTATTAATTTCTTTGAGAAAAAAAAAGTGCATATGAATTGATTAATAAAAATGCACTTATATTTCTCTCACACAAAAATGAAAAGAAAATGAATGCTCTGATATTTCTCATACAAAAAAAATGAATGCTCGGTTATTTTCACTTTTTATCCTTCAAACAATTCTTAATTTTTCAAAAATCGAACCTCGCTTCCACCGAACGAGACCAAAACTAAAAATCTGAACAAAAACCGCACATGATTAGAGTTGTCTCTACTTATAAATTTAAATATTTGTGTTAATTAACTACATGTTGAATGCTAGAATAAAATATCAATTTACCTAGAATTATGGATTATAGTTGGCAATTAGAGCGTATTTATACATAAACTTATAAAGTTACTACGTTGCGTAGCCAAAAATTATTTTACAAAGATAATATTCACGTCACAAAATGACTATTGAATTCAAATTATGAATGTTATTGAAAGGTTAATATATGTCTAATTTCTAATTTATTAATCATCTGTTGATGTTTTTTTAAGAGATACCTGTTGATATTACATTAAAGTACGAAAGGGAAATTCAGGCACTTCGACAGATTTTACAGGATTATGAACAAGTTTCTGGACAAAAGATCAATCTTGACAGATTCTCTGCTTTGTTCTCTCGCAATATTCCGGTTGAAAAACAGGAGTTCCTTTGTGCATTGCACATGTTCAGCTTGTCCCTATTTTTGAAAAGTACCTTGGTTTACCTTCTAAAGTAGGGAGATCGAAAATGGGAGCTTTTGCTAATATTCTGAAAAGGGAGTGCCCGTCTCCATGGGTACAAGGAAAAGTTCTTATCTAAAGCAGGCAAGGAAGTGTTAATCAAGGCGGTAATCCAATCGTTAGTCTGTGAATTTTGGTGGAAGCAAACAGCGGATAAAAGGGGTATATGTTGGCTAGCTTGGGAGGATATGAATAAATCAAAGGCAAGTGGTGGCGTGGGATTCCGAGATTTCCAATCGTTCAATCTCGCTCTCTTAGCTAAACAACGGTGGCGAATTCTCACGAAGCCAAATTCTTTAGCTTCACAAGTTTTGAAAGCAAAATACTTTGCGACGGATGATTTTATGCATGCTTCACTCGGTGCAAATCCCTCACAAACTTGGCGCGGCATATTGGCGGGACGGAAAGTACTAGAACGAGGAGTCTATTGTAAGGTGGGTGATGGCACGACGCTTAATGTGCTGACGGATAGATTGCTTCCGTGGACAAACTCGTTCAGAGTTTGTTCGAGACATCCCATTTTGGGCCAATTACGTCGATCTTATCAACTCTAATACGAAGTCATGGAAGTGGAGTCTGCTAGAAACAATTCTGAACCCGCCATATTTGTTTTCGATCAAAAAAATTGTCTTGTCTGTTACTCATCAATTGAACACTTGGGCTTGGTTTTTCGATGAATCGGGCTCATACTCGGTCCGCTCGGGGTACCGTGTAGCGAAAGACATTCGATTAGCTGATCAGGGGCAATGTAGCAGTCCGCTTGCGAATGCGGCGTTCTTCAAAAAGATTGGAAGACGAAGGTGCAGAGTAGCGATTTTCACGGCTTGGAGATTGTTCCACAGTGCACTTCCCACGACCATAAATTTAAACAAGCGGGGTATATCTATCCCATCAACTGCTCTTGGTGTGGGGAGTCAGGAGAATCTGAAGTTCATCTATTCCTAAGATGTAATCCAATGCGAAGAATATGGGGTGAAATCTTAGGTGAGAAAGCTTGCGAAGGAAGGCACTCGGTTGTTAAGGAATGGATGTTTGAGATGGTGGATTCTCTATCTGAAAAAGAGAGAATAAAGTGGGTTAATACGATTTGGGTGTATGGATGAAGCGAAATCGCCGGATATTTGACAGGTCTACACTCTCTCACGATAGCATTTTGGCAGAGATTAGGAAGACTTGTGATGAGGTACAGCTCGATCAGAGGATTCCCCTCTTGTTCGCCAAGCTCCGAGTACGAGAAACAGCGCCAACCCGATTAGATGCCCCCTGCTGAAGGTTGGGTCAAGCTAAATCATATGGCGCTTACCTATCTGAGCAAGAAATGGGTGTGTTAGGTGCAGCAATACGCAATCCCCAAGGCGAATTGGTTGCGGAGATGTCGGCGAAAATTCCATCTGGTGGGTCGGCGAAGATGACAGAGGCAATAGCAGTTCGGGAAGGGCTTCTTCTCGCCTGGCGACTTGGTATGACTCACGTGCATCTCACGGTGGACCTTCAAGATATCTCTCGTGCCCTTGCGAATTCACGAACTACAGGGAAAAATCGTTCCTATTTTGGTTCCGTCATGATGGACTGTTTAAACATTGCTAATTGTTTCTCAGAGTTCAGAGTGGATTGGAAAACATGTTCTGCAAATAGATAGCACATGAGCTAGCTAAGTTCGGTTTATCAATTGATGATACCAAAGTCTAGATAGGAGTAACCCCTGAATGGGTTAAACATTGTATTGATCTTGATATGTCTTGTTTGAGAAGTTAATCAATGAATCCCCATTTCAAAAAAAAAAGTAATAAAAACAGAATGTGTAAATCGAGTTTATCAGTACGATTTTGTGTTTTTATTTTACAAATCGAATGTATTGAAATTTTTAATACACCAAAATTGTTCTTTTTGATTTAAGTGTTCTTGGTGAACTCGATCGGACCGAAGAGCGAATAGTCTCTGCCTTCTCTAGAGAGAGAACGTCAGAAAGAGAGTACTCCTAGTGAGTTTAGAGGTCTTGTTGCGACAAGTTTCTTCTGCCCTATCCTCTTAAATCCTGGAGGCGGTGACCCCCCTGCTCCTTGTTCTTCTTTTCTTGTATCCCTTTTTCAGATCTGGGCTCAAAGCTCTCCATATGTGGGCTTTAATCGGATGTTCGTGATGTTTCAAGCAACAGAGAGACTGCATAGTATGTAGCTTTCCATTCACAAAATGACGATATGAACAAGAGCTGCGATGAGCCCCTTCGCCGGATTTGTATGCACAATCATCATTTTTATTTTTTTGATAGCTCTCTGGCCCGGAGCTATTACGGATGTTTCTGCAAGAGGGCTCTCTTTGGAGGTGTTTGAATATTTGCTGCAGGAGGATATTTTTTGGAGGACAATGTTGAAGATGTTTTGAAACTTATTCTCGATTTCTTGCAGTGAGTTTCCGATGGTGTTTCGGCGACCGGAGGTGCAATCAGTGATTCCGGTTGTTTCCTCTCCTCTGTTTTGGGAAACTCAATGGTCAGCATGTAGAAGCGTGATGGTATCCTATTGTCAAGACTTATTGGAAATGTTCACTGTATTTGTTTTTCTTTTTATCTTTTGCTCTTTTCTAGAGCATGTTATTTTCTTCAGAGTTGGTTGGCCGTACCACTCTGCTTATGTTTACCAGATATTTTTTGGTATTGTATCGGCTGTGATAGCCTTTTCTTTTAATGGAAGCTACATATTTTGGTAAAAAAAGATTTAAGTGTTCTTGGTGACCTAAAACTGGCTCACCCACCCACGATGTACCAATTCTATAATGGGCTTGTTTGGATGAGAGGAAGTAGAGAGAAAAAGAAAAGTCAAAAATCCGGAAAAAAAGTCAAACCTCTCCAAACCCCTAAACATCCGGAAATCCGCCCAAAATTTCGAAATTCCGGCTAAAATTCCTGAAATCCGGATTTTGGGAGAAAAATTTGGATATTTTTTGGTAACTTGCGGACGTATTAAGTTGGTTTATGGTAGTTTTATTGCAAATGTGTGTTAGCTTAGTGGTAAAGTCTTCTAAATTTGTAATTTTTTGCATGAGAACCCGAGTTCGAACCTTGGTATCTCAAAAATATTTTTATCAATAATCTACAAAAATTTATCGCATCCAAACATTACAAATTAAATGAGTTTTTAATCTCAGCCTCCCACTTATTTTAACTCATCCAAACAGCCCCAATAATTGTGGTTATCAACTACTACTGTCCCACAAGAGCAATTAATACTTTTAGTCCCCTCTTTGCTGTAAATGCTGAAAGAATACCGTCCGTTATCAATTTGATGTGGATACTGTCTTATTATTTTTTGTTTTTTTTTTTTTTTTTTTTTTGAGAAACTTATTATTTTTTGTTGAGAAATTATTTTTTGTCCTCAACTGGCTTTGAACCTGTACCCACGCTCTAACACTTGAGTTACCAACCTAGCTGCATATTGTCTTATTATTGAAAAGTCGTCTTAATGATTTGTGAAAATCATTCATTTGTACAAATTAATTGTGTAGATTGACAAAATATTATTGATTTGGAATTCTAATATATTTTTTCCTCAACAAAAAATATCATTGATTTGTGCACTGATTTTCATCCTTTCTTCTATAATATTGCTTGTAACCGAAACAAATTAGATCCCTCTCGAAAAGAAACCAACTTGATCGATCGATCTTTTACTTTTTGAAATAGATTGTTTTTGATTGATTTCTTAAATTGGAATATAAGTTGCCTTTAATTTTGAATAAAAGAATGTGTAATCAAATTGGTCATATTTCCTCAATTTTTCAGGAAAAAAAATGGGTGTATTCAAGTAATTGGCTAAATTCTCCTCAAAAATAAGTAATTGGCTAAATATCTCTTCAAACTTTGTTAAATTGATCAAGTTAGTAATCTACAGTTTCAACTCATACCTTCAACTAAATTTTTCGCCCAAACTTTTTTCAGTCGATTTTTCGGATTCTCAGCTGAGAACTTGTTTGGTATTCGTTAAAAAACAGTGTTTAAAATCAAAAACACATTTGACAATATTATTAAATTTCAATGTTAATTTGTTTGAATATCTTTTTTACGCACAACAACGACATATATTTGACATTTTATGCACCTTATCATAGTTGAAATGTCTTTAAGCACCAATAGTATGAAAAAACATAAAAAAAAAAAAAAAAAAAACACAACATTTACTATTTCTTTGAACAGCTTTTTTTCAGCGCGTTTTTGTTTTTAAACAGACAAAAAATAGACATACCAAATGAGTTTAAAAAAGCACTATATTTGATTAAAAATAGGGATGCCAAACATGCACTGATACCAAACATGCCCTCAAACCCACACTGCACAAGGCGCGTAACTCTCCCTCGACTATCTCGCGTGTCGGTTTTTCCACCTTCCTGTTCCAACTCCGACGAAAAGATGTCCCCTCCGGTTCAACCCTAGATAGAGAAAGTCTGCTACGAGACTTCCAAGAAGAAATATACCATGTTTTTTAGACGACGACACTTCTTGAACCAAATCCAGCTCTAACCGCCCACAAAATCGTAGCCTTTTTGCCGTCTCTCTCTCTCTCTCCATTTATACGATTTAGCAATCGAGGGATTTTGTGTCAAAATCCCGATTTGGCGTTGATGGTGATGGTGGAGACCGAAATTGGGGAGCAGAAGAAGAAGCCTAGAACTGGTGGTAGTCAGAGGCGGCGATCGCTGATTGGGGGCTGTGATCGCTGTATTAGTCGTCGTCGCAATCACCAACAAACATTCCCACAACTCCTGCAGCAGTTCTTCTCGGGTTTAGTCTAATTCACTGCCCAAAAAGAGTTTGAAAATTTGTTTTCCAAAAGCAATGTCCTAGACATGTCCTCAAGAGTTATGTTTTTTCTTTCAACTACACCCTTTTGTTGAGGAGTTCTAGGAGAAAAAAAATTGTGAGAAATACCAAACTTGGTGCAGAATAAATCAAATTCTAGTTGATCAAATTCTCAGTCATTATCACTCCTTGTTGAAGCAATATGCATGTTTTTCAAAGTTTGAAGATCTTTACAAACTTTTCAAAATTCAGACAGAGCTTCAGGCTATTCTTAAAAACATTAACGAAGTAAATCTAGAGATATCATCTACAATAACCAGCCTATACTTCTTACCTTTTGGATTTGGAACTCTCATAGGACCACAAAGATCCATATGAAGCAATTCAATAGGTCTAGTTTTACTTACAAAGTTCTTAGGCTTGAATGAGCTCCTTGTCTGCTTTCCTTGAGCACAAGTTTTGCATACCTCTTCATCCTTAAACTTGATCGAGGGCAGACCTCTGACTAGATCTTTAGAAACTAGTTTGTTCAGTGTATGCAAGCTGATATGTCCAAGCTTTCTGTACCAAAGCTTTGAATCCTCTTTCAAAGTCTTGATACATTTCAGAATTTCTCCTGCAAATTTGTTAGTAATCAAACAGTATACATTGTTTGACCTTGGAGCAGTGAGAATCCAATTAACCGATTTTTCATCTTGCACCACACATTTCTCCTTGTCAAAAATAACCTTATTGCCTTTATCACACAGTTGTGATACACTAAGAAGATTTAACTTTAGATCATCTACAAGATAAACATCTGATATAGAATTTTCAACACCATTATCAACTTTACCAATTCATATGATGTTGCATTTGCCTTTGTCACCAAGTGTGATTTTCCCTCCTGATTTTTCTTTCAGTTCAGTAAAAAAAGAACCTTTGCCACTCATGTTTCTGGAGCAACCACTATCCATGATCCACCTCTGCTCTTTGCTCCTTGTGACAACCTGCAAACACCATTCACTGGTTTAATCAGCTGTTAGACCAAGTGTGATATTTGAATTCATATTCATGATCAACCATGTTAGGTGGTCTGATCCCTTTAGGAACCCAAATCTGTTTCACATGTCCCTTAAGTTGAAATGGGAAAGTGTTCCTCAAGATGTGAGGTTCTCTTCTTCTAAACGGACATGTAATCTTGACATGACCAATCTTGTTACAGTAATGACAATTTGGAGAATGTCTACTGCTAGCTTTCACAAATCTGGTATTGTTATTTCTTGGAAAATTTAGATACCAATTTTGTGAATACAGTGCAGACTTCCTCCAAGAATGAAGTTGAGATGATTCTGAGAGACAACAAGCTTTGTCAAGGCATTTTTAGAGTCTTGAAGTTTCTCAGCCAGAAGAGTCTTCTGTTCCTCTAATTCATCATGCTGATGTCTTAGACCAACAAAATTGTCACTCAAAGGAGAGTTCTTTGTTACAACTTCTTTGACTTGAGTATTCAAGGCTTTGAAATGGTTTCCAAGACTTTGAAATCTATGTCAGTATTTTCCTGTGAAATTTCAAAATTCTGTTCTGGCAAACTAGCTACACATTTTATTTTGCTTGCTCATGAACTTTCTACTTTAAAGACTTGATTTCATTTAAGTAATCTTCTTCATTCTGAAGAATTGTTTTCAGAATCTCAGAAAGTACATTTGTAGGTTTGTAAATAATATTATTCACAATTATCTCAATGTTCTTTTATGAGATTTCATCATGCTTGGCCATAAGACAAAGGTAGGCTTGATCTTCTTCAGAGACAGATTCACTTAACGAATCAGAATCACTCCATGAAGCTACAATGACCTTCTTCTTTCGTTCATGGTACTTCTTTTGAAAATGATTGATTTTATTGTGAGGACAGCCTCTGATCAAGTGTCCTGCATCTCCACACTCAAAGCAGTTCATTACTTTAGATTTATGGGAAGAAGATTCACCCTTGTAGTCCTTGCTACTTGAAGATCTGAATTTATCTCTACTGAATTCTTTGTTTCCAAAGTTATTTTTCATCTTGAGAATCCTTGCCAAGACTTTGGAAATGAGAGCAAAAATGATCTTCTTCATCATCTTCTTCTTTTTCAAGGCTTTCAGGTTGTTCACTCTCTTTTTCCTTGAGTGAGATATTTTTTACACTTACTAGTAGTTCTCCATCAGCTCCACTTACGGAGATCTCATGTGTAAGTAGCTTTCCATGTAAATCATCTAGTTGGAGAGAGGACATATCTTGAGCTTCTTCAATAACTGTTGTCTTTGGTTCCCATTACTTTGGGAAGACTTCCAAGATCTTTCTGACTTTCTATTCATTGGATAATGATTTCCCTAGAGACTCCAGATTGTTGACAATGGCCGTAAACTTTTTGAACATGTCTTTGATGGATTCATCTTGAAAAATTGATACTGTCTAAGGAATATGTTTATATTAGTTTGCTTCACTTGGTTGGTTCCTTTAAAAGTAACCACCAGTTTTTCCTAAATCTCCTTAGTAGTCTTGCAGGTAGATATCATGTTAAATTCATCTACATTCAAAGCACAATACAAAAGATTCATTGCTCTATAATTCTTTGAAAGTTTTTCTATTTCAGAAGTATAGAGAGAGAGTTTTCAAGTTTGGGAGTTCTAATCCATCCTTTTCTGTATAGAATATTGTGTACGAGGGAATCCTCTGAGGAAGATTCAATGTACACCAAGAGAAGGAGATAAGAAGAACACAGGAAGAGTAGGGTTGTGTGTAGGGAGAGAGTAAGGAAGTGACAACTGTATGAGAGAGAGACGGAATTTTGGCAGAGCTTCCGCGTAGTTCAGGTGGTTCTCTTCCCGTAAGGAAGGGTTAACGATCTATATATAGCGGAGAATATGACCGTTGTAGCGGGTTAATGCGCCCATTAATGGCGGCTTAATTAACTTAACCACAACGGCACGTTCGTCCGCATATATAGGGACCGTTACGCACTTCGTCCGCGTATACCGGAACCGTTATGAGGTTGATCGGGTTTATGGAGCTCGTGCCATAAATCTCTCAAAGCAGTTACTAAAGGTCGCGCGCGGGCTTGGTTGTCGCTCGTGCGTGACAAGACTTACTCTAGCCTCCAAACCACTAAGTCCCTACAAGTCCCGTGTGGTGGTATGCGAGGGCCCTGTCTCGCAGCCCCCACGTGGATCAGCACCGATGGTGATCCAGTGTGTGTGGAGCACAGCTAGGTGTGCTGGATGATCGCCACGTGGCTAAGATCTGTCTGTCTAGAAAGCACTATCTACATTAGCCCCCTTTTTTTTTGGGTAAACAATTAGCCCCCTTTTTGCGCGTGGAGACGCCTAACCGGATAGGCTTCAATGCGCAAAAACCAGTGCACGCGTCGTTGCCACGCACCAATTCAAATACACGCAAAATCAGCCCCGTGCGTGCCATTATGACCTAGGATCCCTAGAGTCGTGCCGTCTGTTCTATTAGGTTTTTAGGCGTGACGTCAGCATCTACCTGTGATTGCGCGATTCGACGATGACGGTTGTGATTCGACCACTGAAAGGATGCGACTCTTCAGTGTTTTTGAATAAATACTCCATGCTCTCCATTTTTGCAAAGTATCACTTCTCTCTCTAAAGTGAATGTTACCTGAGAGCCTTCAAGAGCAGATACAGATAATCAACCATCAGTTGTTCCTTGCCAATCGTCTCCTTCAACTTGCTTCATCAAAACAAGGTTGGTTTTGCTCAATTTCCTTAATGTATTCAATATACTTTGCACTTTCTTGGATCTGCAAACCCAGAACTATTTGGAATACGCCATTTATTGAAAACTGCGAAAGAGGTTTTTCTTAAACCCAAAAAGATTGAATCACCAGATTGAAACGATTTTCAAACAATAAACTTCTGAAATTCTGAGATAAATTTCTTCAATTCTGAGATTCTAAACCCAGAACTGACCCAGAACTGTTCATCTTCTTCTAATTTCAAAACAACCCAGAATTGCTTCCAGAATTTGAACTGAAAGTGGGTATATTCCCCCCCCCCCTTTTATTGCTTTTCTGCTGAAATGGCCAAGAAAAAAGGTTCCGAGACAGTTAAAGAACCTGAAGAAATTCCTGATCTTCCTAAAACCCTGTGGAGGAAATCCTTCTATCTAGGTGGGAAAGACTTTTATCATGCTAGGGTTAAGTTAAAGAATCTATCGGCTCCCGCCCCCTCTGGAGACTTGTTAACATTGACCCCCCTTACCACTCTAGCCATGTTGGAGTTAATTGATTCCAAACATGTGGTAAGATTAGGATTTGAAAATGGGTTCTTCCCCCATACTGAAATTTCTACCCAGGCCTTCGTACAAAAGATGGATTTGATGGATGAGTGGATTGACCATGTACTGACTCACCATGCTATCACACTAGACGATGCTGGGATTTATTTTGCCGTTACGGCTATGAAGGGCCCTGCCGTGAAGCTGGATCAAACCATGCTTCTAAACCTTCTTTCTCGCTACTCACCTGCGACCCATACCTTCCACTTTGCCGAATTTGAGGCTGCCCCCACTTTGGAGGATATCCAAATTCTATATGACCTTTCTCCTATGGGCGAAGTGGATCCCTTGAGCGCTTTGAAACCTGGTCTAGAGCTTACTCTATATGCGCAGATGGAGGAATGTTTGACCGAGGTGAAGAAAATTTCTACTCGTTGACTTCCTGAATGGCAGCTGGTTGAAACATATGCGAAGAACACTTGGGGGAAGTGAGTGCAATACTTATTTCGCAACTATGCGAATAGTAAGATCACCAAGGAAATTCTGGATAATAATCCAGAAGCGAATAATTACATAGAGGGGAAAGGGTATCATCTGACCTTGTGTGGATTTCTCTGCGCCTGGTTGTCGAGGTATTTGATCGATGGTCATCCTCATGATGGGGTATTTTATCATGTTCTTCCCCTTGCTTTTAAGTTGGCCCTTGGCCAGAAAGTCGCACTTGGGCCTCTGGTGTTAGGCACCCTTTATCATCGATTGGACCAGTTGGTGTTCGCGATTAAAGAGTCACGTGGGCGTCTTGATGTGTTCACTTTTGTCAACATTTCATTTCTTACCATGTGGGTTTTCGAAAGATGGCCTTATTATGCTCCTCTTCCTTCTAGGACCAGTAAGTGGTGCGTTCCAGGTGCGAAGAATGCACTTCCTAGTGAGAGAGCTGCTCGATGGTACAGAACCAATTTTCCCAAGTGCACATGGAGTCTGATATGCGATGATCGGAGAAAGTTTACAGCTAGGCCTTACGCTACACGCATTGAAAATGTGCGACGGTTTCCGAAGCTGTACCTTAATAGAGCTGGTTCCTACTCAGAAGAACTCCTTGTCAAAGGACATGATCGCTACCGCGAATTCTTCTGCTGGTGCTTGAGAGGTTCCCTTCCTGCCCTTGCCGAAAATGTTTATGAGCTTACTCCCAGATATGAGCAGATCACAGTCGACGTTGACCCAACTCGCGTCTCTCCTCAGTTTGGTTTTGATGCAGTGGCGTCTTCCATTTGGCCTAAGTCAATCACAAGGGGTTGCTACAAGCGTCTGCTGGTGACTAAGTGTAAAACGATCCTTCTGAGCAACTTGCCTTTCGTCCAACCTTCAGGGAGTCGTGTAGGTCTCCTTACCAAGAATTGGATTGCCTACTGGACTGCTCAGCAGGCCAGATTTGAGACACACTCGACGCCTCGTCCCAGTAAAGCTCCTGCGATCAAAAGGAATGCCTTTCCATTCCGCCCCAATTGCAGATTGGATGATTCCCAATATGGTTTTTATTCCTTGCTTGATACTGACAATCACTTGTGCCCAGCCATTATTCTTGAGGAGAAGATGACTGCTATTAGGGAGGGAATTTCGCATGTAATCAAGTATAGCGAAGACTTTGCCAAGGTAAACAACTTTTCTTTACGCTTGAAAGGCTTCTTTCTTTGGCGCACTGAAACTTACACCCCATTTTCTCTTTTAGTGTTATCTGAGGAGGTTTGCATCTGGAGAGCGCTCTGCATCGCTGGTCAACTCTATTGTTGCTGCAAAAAGGCAAGACAAGAAAATTCCTATGGTAATGGAACTGGCTCCCCAGGTAGAGACTCGGATACGCGAGGAAATGGACGTGTTTGATTGCTCGCTGATAGACAATGATGATGAGGTTGATGCAGAGGTTGTCCCAAAGGCCAAAAAGCAAAAGCAGAAGGGCATTGTGATTTCTTCCTCTTCTAGAAATTCTCCAACTCCGTCTCCTGCAAAGTCTCTTGCTTCCAAGGATAAAGGCAAAGGCCGCATGCCGGACAAGACATAGAAAGAGCTCGCGGTTGAGACCTTCATCCCTTTCGGTCAGGAAGAAGAGGAAGAGGAGGACGAAGAAAGAGAAGTGAGAGAAGAAGATGGTGAAGAAGAGGAAAGAGGAGAAAGTGAAAGAGAAGAAGAAGAAACAGACGAGATAAGAGGAGAGAGTTCAGAAGGTATCTTGAATGAACTTGTCTCCCTCACACTTTAGATTTTGCAATGATTTTTGATTAATTTTCTTTCGCAGATGATGACACAGAGACCATCAGTGGCCTTCTGGCCAAGGAAAAGAAAAAGACCAAAGGTTCTCGCTCTGACATTTCTAGCGAGACTATAGACGAAGACATCATTGCTGAGTCTAAGAAAATGGCTGCTGAGGCAGAAGAGAGAAGGAGAAAGCTCGAGGAAGATGACATCGAGCTCATGAAAAGGAGAAGTCTGGAAGAACAGCATGCTGATAATGCAGACGTGGCTGCCTTGGAACATGCCCAAGAGGACTTTGAGGAGATCGCAGGCGGCAAGGAAGGTGAGATTTTTAACCTTGTTGTGACTTATCAAGAAGTAATTATTGGTGCGTTAAAGCATGGCTTATCAAAAGATGATATTCGCCGATGGCTAGGAGGCAAGTGTGGCAAACCCTCAAGTAATCACTCAAACAATGTTTGTAAACCAGGCTTGGTAACCCACTCCCTATTGTAACGAGTTTCTTCGCACCACTAGGTCACGCTCACCTTAAAGATGTGCTAAATGAAGATACTCTAGTAGGATATGGTGTCGCATCTTTAACATATGATGACGGAGCTACGGTCCCACCTAAGTGTGGAAGTGCTCGTTTTTGATCTATCAGAATAAAAAATATCATTTATAACGCAAGTTTACCTCAACATGTTCCGGTCTTATCTCGCAGGTGATGCTTCCATCGCACAAGGCTCTACTGACAATGTTCCAGCTGCAAGATAGGTAGTTAGCGGGGCAGGTGTTGGCAACCCCGATGAGGACATGTTGGAGCAGAGAAGTCAACTTCCTACATCTTATGCCCCAGAGCAAAGCTCGTATGTTGAGAAACCTATCGCGGCTACTGAGTATCTAGGAGAACCTCTGGAGGACATTATCGAGGTATCCGATGATGTCGAAGCCGACACTGGGTTAAGAAAGGAAGATGCTGATGCTGAAGTTGAGGAAATGGAAGCGGAGGATGCTGGAGCTGAAGTTCATGAAAATGAACAGGTCATGGAAGACATAGCATCGCATGAAAATGTCGATGTTCAAATGGATGCTCCCGAGCCACAAGGACCTCTCGCGGCTGAAGAAGTTCCTAAGCAAGCAGAAACCACAGACGTTGCTGAAATTATTCCACAAACTTCTTCAAGTGCGGCCATTTCTGTGAATGACTTTGAGCCTCCACAAGGTCCCACTATCCATTCTAATGAGGTAGAACTTTTACAAGTCCCCCCTGCATGGAGTTTTTGGGGTTTAGAAGTGGGAGCTGCCCTCGCAATTGCCGCAACTTATACTATCCCTGCCAACTATCATGAGCGCGAAGTTGCAGCTGACAGGCAAGCAATGCAGCGAGGTCATGCTTCTGCTTTTCCAGTGATGCGCATTCCCTCTTAGTGTGAGATCCTCGAAGGAACAGGTATGTTATCATATGTCGCATTCTGCACTTTTTTTTAGCCATTTTACACTCCTAAACTTATCATTCTCTGCCAGGGATGAGGCAACCCGACGTGGATTGGCTCATAAGGATGCGCCTTTCATACCCATGGTCATTTGCGAGAGCTCTGGATCTGGAGCCTTTTGACAGAAGACTTTTCTTAACTGAAGACATCTGGATTTTGGAGCAACTGTTTGCGGCTACCCCCACAACCATTTCACCTGATAGCGCACGATTGCTTTATAGCACATGCAGGGGTCTTCAGGCTAAGGCTCAAGGCAGTTTGGACTTCGGTTTTCTTCTCAACAGAGTCACCCATATCCTTGCATCTACGAGCCTGAAATATGGCTACCATAACCTGATGTCTGAGAGGCGGAAATTGGAGGAACAAAGGAAGAAGGCTGAAGAAGCTGCCAACCTCTTCCACGCGATGAAGGCTAAGTATGAAAAATTGAAACAAGAAGTGTATCAGGAAAAAGAGGCATCGCTCTTGTTTTCTCCAGAAGACCCTCTAATCAATGATTTGTTTTAAAGAAAGAACATTATTGTAACGCTAGTGCTTCTCCCCCTTTTTTTCTCAAACATTTGAAACTTTATGTCCCATTTTGCCCTTCTGAGGATTTTGCACTCATATCGTAATGCATATCAGTTATGACATCATTTGCTGACGTAATGGCCTTGATTTCCGCGCTACTAATTTATTAGATAATCACGATTTCCTTGGGGCCACATCCTCATTATGACCTTTCGTCATTAATTAGGGCGTGCTATTGTATCGTCATAGCCTTTAGTAGGGTAATTGATTTTACCCATTTTTGAGACATAAGTAATTGATTCTTACCCGTTTCCAAAGCTTTGCTGACTTAGCCAGGGAACTGAAGAGTCCCTTATGGAGTCTATATAAACCTTCTCTCTTGCTACTTGATTTGTTCATCCTCAAAATGTGGCTTATCATGAGTGCTTACGACTGCTGCCCTCGGTCCTTGACCCTTGCTGGTTCATGTCAATTTGAGGTTTTGAAACCTGAGTTTGTGCCTTGTGCTATAGAAATAGCTCCCAAAAAATTCTTTGGAAAGCTCATCAATCCTCCTGATCTTTTTGAAGAAGAATTGCGTAAGGTTTCATGCTTCTGCAAAGATTCATCTTTGTCTACTATGTTTGCAGGTCATATCTCCGGTGATCTTCCGGCGAAGCACGGTCGTGTACTGATCTCACTACTGAATCGTAATGAATGATGTGTTTCTCCACTAGCTTTCCTCGAGGAGAACTATTTGCCACCATTGTTTTGAACAAGGTGTGACGAGCTATTGTGCTCGTCTTTTTGCACAATAAGCTTCCTGCCCCAGGAGCTGTTCTCTCATTTGTTCTTCACACCCGCAGCCGTCAGGGCATGAGGTTCACCTGACATTTCACTTGGGCAAAAGATCAAATAAGAGCCCTGTTCTAATCTAGGACGTCGACGATAGTGTCCCGTCACATAGCTCTTTTTAGGACCCGTAGGCCGTTCATTTTAAAGTAGGAATTTTCCTTAGTGTAAGCTTTTGCTTATAAGCTGCTATCTAGACAGATAAATTGTAAGTCATTTCGACTATTAATGAAATTCGCTTTGTCATTTGCTGTTCTTGTTCAATACAACAAATTGGAATTTCACATGCGTGTTTGCTATATGTGATAACTCCTTAATAAGAGTAATACTACGTACGTTTCACATTGTTATTTGTGTGAGTTTCGGTGCAAAGTAATGGATTTTGGTCTAATTTGAGAAGAAAATACACTTTTGGATGTTTTTTAGCTTTAATGCACAATCCGGGCGTTTCTTAATAGTTTTGAGTATGATTTTGATAATTTATCACATTTGATCTTCGCGGTAGTGTTCGTGTTGTTGTTTGACAGGAATTACGCATGCGGGAATCAAGTGGAGAGAAGAAACGAGCTTCGGAATAGAAGAAAAGACGAATTTGGTGCGTTTTGGATGTTTTGGCCAAATATTGGGCAATAATTGAGAAAAAAGAGAAAATGGTCTGGAAACGGGAATTTCTCTACATGGATGAAGTCTACATCGTAAAAGGAATCCAAAGGTGCAAAAATCACATTTATCGGAGTCCGGACGAACAAGTTATGTCAAAAAGGATGCTCAAAGAGATAAAACGCGGGCAAAAGCATCCGGAAATGCCAAACACACCTTTCGAGGAGCTAAATTGATGAATGAATGGTTCCCCGGAATTTTGGAATGTTTTATAGTATAAAAGGAGTCTCGAGGTCGAGGAGATACTTAAGGAAGCAAAGGCGCGGGCAAGGAATCGGAAATTAGTCGAAAAAGGATGTTTTTGGGTGACCCAGACTACTCTTCGTACGAAGAGATTTGTCTTCGTACGAAGATATTATACTTAGCCAAATTTTGAGTTGCTGAAAATGTCTTCCTAAAACAGCTTGCATTATCTATCTGGGAAGACCTTCCTACAAAGAGAAAAAGTCTTCGTACGAAGACTCTTCCTACGAAGACCTTCCTACGAAGAGAAAATGTCTTCGCAGGAAGACTCTTCCTACGAAGAGAAAGTCTTCGTACGAAGACACTGACAGAGGCGGCCAAAATTAAGGAAATGATGCTTAAAACTTTTCTAATTGACCCGGGACTCTTAGGGAACGTATTTTAGACATATTAGGTCATATTTTCATAAGAGAGACGCATTATTGAAGGACGGGACATCAGTTGGGAGCTTGGATCACATCGTGGAGCTTGGGAAACCTTGTTTGATCTCTTTTCTCCTTCTTTTCTTTTTTTTTGATCATGATCACACAAACGCTTGTATTTGTGATCATGAATATGCGTAGCTAAACTTCTTTGATCAGGACCCGAATTCGGGATTAGGGTTTTCACATTGATTATGCGTTTTATGAATTGAGATTCATGTTTTGATAAACGTAATTGATGATTTTACGTTTGCTATAATTGTTTTGTGATCTTCATCCTATCTAGTTAATTGGAGACGTCTTGTTAGCTAGAACTTAGTTTGCAATAATTCGGTAACCCGGTAATTGTTAAACCGGAAAATCAAACAATCACCCGTTCATAGGCTTGGTAACTCGGCTACGTCGAATGGGATCGTTAGAGTAGAATTCATCGTTAATGCATGTTTAGGGTTAATTAGAACTTGGTAACTCGGTTTTGATCTAACCTAGGCATAGGATGCTCACTTGGTAACTCGGCGACTTAGTATTGCTCGATTAGCAAAGTGAATTTTGTCTGTGTTTCACAAATCATAGAACGTCGTCAACAAGAAAATCCTAGCAATCCCCCAAACGAGGTGTCCTGGTTGTTCCTCCTATATTAAATCTCAATAATTAAATATTTTTTTTATCTTTTAATTATTTAGTTTACAAAACTATCAATTGCTAGCCCACATAAAGTTAATCATACTAATTAGTTCACGACAAGTCCTTTGGGTTCGATAAAGCCGGATTTCCGGATATTATAACACACGACGGCCATACACTTGTGGTTGAATCGTGTCAAGTTTTTGGCGCCGTTGCCGGGGACTTCGGTTGAATTAGCTAGAATTATTAACTTTAGGTAATTTTATTTTTGCTTTTGTTTATTTATTTGTTGATCTCACCAGCTTCCTAGCGAATTATTGTGCAGGTATCTTGGTGATCATGGGGGGGGGGCAGAATTTCTATGGGCAAGCTCCAGGCTATTCACCGTACTACTCCTATGGAGATATGTACACCCCTCCTCATTGCAATCAAGAAGATGCGGAGATGAAAGAAATATTGAAGCTTATGATAGCTAGTATGGACAGAATTGAGGAAGGGATTAATAGGATGGATGCAACTCTCCAGCTGAAGGGACAACACTTGGAAAAACTTTCGAGTGCATTGGAATATGCAGATAATGATGATGGGCCAAGTAGCATCATTCCTGACTTAGTTGAGGAGTGCGAAGAGGAAGACGAAGAACCCCCAAAGGTCTATGTCTACAATGTTGTTCATCATGAACTAATAGATCCTCGGGCTACTTCAGACTCGGAGACGGACTCAGATTGGGATGATATTGTGAAGCCTATACAAATTGTGCCTCGCATAATTCCGGAGTCGTAGCATGTATGGGAGAGTGTGGACATCGCTAGCTTATGGCCCACTGAAGATATTTGCTTTGAAGAAAGTCACGAAGCTAAAGAATTACCGCAGGGGATGTTCACATGGACATATATCAAGAAATTCCAGAGTCTAATCCATATCTCCTTGAGATCATAAAATGGGGTGAATCACGTGAGGAAGACCAAAGACCCCAGTTTTATGCAATACATGATTTGACACCTGTGATTCCAAGACAAAAGCTAGGGAAGGAAGCAGTCAAGACGGCACTCCTTGTCATTACTGTTCCAACTGAGGTTCTATTTCCACATAACGGATCCGCAATGATATTGATTTTGAAGAATTGGAAGAAGAAGAAGAAGAAGAAGAAGAAGAAGAAGAGGAAAGGTACAATGGGTCATGATGTGGTGAATGAATTCTCGAGAAGACCGGTGATCAAGGAGTGGAAGCACAAGAAGAAGAAATTTGCAAAGGTCGTCTTCTACAACTTCTTCTTGCCATATGTGTCTCATGCATGCTCACTTGAGAAGAGACAAAAAGAGAGACAATGGTGGAAGAAGAAAAAGTGGAGAGAGAAATCTCCTTAAACATATTTTGAGGTAACTGGGTCGGGTCGTCGACCTTAAATTACAAGGCGCTTGTTGGGAGACAACCCAACCTCTTTATTTGATTTAATTTAGTTGTGCTTTTAAATTCAGTTATTTTATTATGTTATTTAGAGAGATGGGAGAGACAGGGAGTAATGATGGTTTCCTAGTGACATAGTGGTACAGGTTATGGGAGAGTCAACCCCGGTGTGCCAAGGCACATATGACCTTTAGAGGGACTCGTGCATACGAGTTGGGGATTCTCAATGCGCAGAATCATGAAGAGGAGAGCATTCGACCCCGTTGTGCGAGTACACACTGACCTATTGGGAGCACAAGTGGTGACACACTGTGCTTGGGGACTGCTGTACATGATTTATTCCCCACCCTTGAGGTGGTTGTGAGTATTTCTTCCCTCTAGCTGAATTTGTGTTAGTTTTGTATGTCATAGCTCCATCTCATCTACTAGCCTTTCACATTGATTGCTGAGTTGTCTTATATAATCTCTAAAGTCGTTGAGGACTACGAAGCATTCAGTGTGGGGGTGGTTTAATTGTCTACTAGCTGATATTTATCTTGCATAGCCAGTTACATGTAGAATGTGTTTAAGATGTATTGTGCGTAGAGACAGTGGTTTGTGTTGAGTTATAATTTATATTGTCGTATTGTGTAGTGTAGTTTACATATTGTTTGCACTTTTACATAATTGAGTATACCCACCAAAAAGTTGAGTTGTGTTGTGTCAAATTTTTTTTTCATGTCAAAGCCTTGCATATAGAGGTAGGATATTAAAAAATACAAAAAAAATGAAAAAAGAGAAAATCCATAAAAAATTAAAGATTTAAAAAATCGAGAAAAGGCAATTGAGGATCTTGAAACTGAAGAGAGCTTAGTGAATAAATCCTTTTGAGTAGGAAGTGTCGTAGTAGGGAAATTTTTATTCTTTAATACTTTGTGTAGAGGTTTCACTAAGGATGTCTCGGGAATTTATGAAAGTTGTGAAAGAATGACATGAAAAAGTATACCTAAGTTTCCTTTAGTGTGCTAACTAGATTGAGTTTTGCTTGTAGCCGAATATTTTGTTTTCAAGTGGAAACTTGTGGTCTCTTGTGATCTGGGGTGGACATTCGTGTAGAGTTGGTTTCATGTGGTACGGTTGCCTCAGCCTAAGTGAAGTTGAGGGGTGTACACCACCATCCCTTACGGTGGTCACAAGAGTTAACCGAAAAAGCCCACGCTTTTTATGCTCTACTGCACGGTTGTAAAAACAGAGGAGGAAAGAAAAGAAAAAGAGAAAATCTGGAAAAAGAAAAATAAAAGAAAAAAATATGCTTCAAGGAGAAACAACCTAATGTGCTTCCGGTCACATGGAAAATTTGGATTCCATCCAAGTAGAGCTTAGAGAGGAAAACTAGAGTCAAGCCTTATTCACAGGAGTTGTGACTCCCTTCAACTGGATAATTTGCATTCAAACGCAATAAAGGCTAAGAGGGTCTGAAAACCTCAGATGATTCGGCGAAGAAAGGCTACAGTGAAATTTGAACTAATTAGACCCAATGAAGGCTAGGACGTGCTTGTGTCTTGGTTTGAATTGGTGGAGGAAAGGGGACGCCTGAGTGAGCTTTTGCACTAAATCAAATTTTTATTTCAAATTCTTGCTACATGTATATGAATTTCAAAAAGGATTAGTGACAACTTGATGATTTTCAGTTGATGAGAGGGAGATTGTCTGATCTTACCAAAAAGAAATATATAAAGCGCTTTGTGTGTTGTGTTAAGATAGAGTCTAAAATTTGCATTTGCATCATATTGCTGCATTGTTGTGTTGTGTGTCGTGTGTCGTGTTTGAGTCGTGTGTGTCTTGTCGGCTAGTAGACAGACGAATGCAGTAGTTGAGACTTTGCTCGGGACGCGCAAATCGCAAGTGTGGGGGTATTTGATAACTCCTTAATAAGAGTTATCCTACGTACGTTTCACATTGTTATTGTGTGAGTTTCGGTGAAAAGTGATGGATTTTGGGCTAATTTGAAAAGAAAATGCACTTTTGGATGTTTTTGAGCTTTAATGCACAATCCGGGCGTTTCTTAATAGTTTTGAGTATGATTTTGATAATTTATCACATTTGATCTTCTCGGTAGTGTTCGTGTTGTTGTTTGACAAGAATTACGCATGCGGGAATCAAGTGGAGAGAAGAAACGAGCTTCGGAATAGAAGAAAAGACGAATTTGGTGCGTTTTGGATGTTTTCGCCAAATATTGGATAATAATTGAGAAAAAAGAGAAAATGGTCTGGAAACGGGAATTTCTCTACATGGATGAAGTCTACATCGCAAAAGGAATCCAAAGGTGCAAAAATCACATTTATCGGAGTCCGGACGAAACAGTTATGTCAAAAAGGATGCTCAAAGAGATAAAACGCGGGCAAAAGCATCCGGAAATGCCAAACACGCCTTTCGAGGAGCTAAATTGATGAATGAAGGGTTCCTCGGAATTTGGGAATGTTTTATAGCATAAAGGAGTCTCGAGGTCGAGGAGATACTTAAGGAAGCAAAGGCGCGGGCAAGGAATCGGAAATTAGTCAAAAAAGGATGTTTTTGGGTGACCCAGACTTCTCTTCGTACGAAGAGATTTGTCTTCGTACGAAGAGATTTGTCTTCGTACGAAGAGATTTGTCTTCGTACGAAGAGATTTGTCTTCGTACGAAGAGATTATACTTAGCCAAATTTTGAGTTGCTAAAAATGTCTTCCTAAAACAGCTTGCAGTATCTATCTGGGAAGACCTTCCTACGAAGAGAAAAAGTCTTCGTACGAAGACTCTTCCTACGAAGACCTTCCTACGAAGAGAAAATGTCTTCGCAGGAAGACTCTTCCTACGAAGAGAAAAGTCTTCGTACGAAGACACTGTGAAGAGGCGGCCAAAATTAAGGAAACGATGCTTAAAACTTTCCTAATTGATCCGGGACTCTTAGGGAACGTATTTTAGACATATTAGGTCATATTTTCATAAGAGAGACGCATTATTGAAGTAAGGGACATCAACTGGGAGCTTGGATCACATCGTGGAGCTTGGGAAACCTTGTTTGATCTCTTTTCTCCTTCTTTTATTTGTTTTTGATCATGATCACACAAACGCTTGTATTTGTGATCATGAATATGCGTAGCTAAACTTCTTAGATCAGGACCTGAATTTGGGGTTAGGGTTTTCACATTGATTATGCGTTTTATGAATTGAGATTCATGTTTTGATAAACGTAATTGATGATTTTACGTTTGCTATGATTGTTTTGTGATCTTCATCCTATCTAGTTAAGATCATATTTCAACATCGCTGCTATCTCGGCAGATAGGCTTCGGATCGCATGGGATCATATATTATAGCTGCTATCTAGGCATATAGGCTTTTGTCATAAGTAAGCAGACAAGTAAATAAAACGATAGAGACAATCAGGATAATAAAATTCTTCTCATATGGGAGAATCCTTTTTATTAAAAGCACCCTCATATGGGAGGGACATGACTACAAATTCCTCATAGGGGAGGAAACAACGCATGAGTTCATGGGAAGACTAGACATAAAATCCAACAGACATTTGAGTCAAACATAAAGAGATAGGCTAAGGATAATACTTTTTGATCCATCGCATATTAATCGGGCTTGAGGTTGTTGCAGTCCCATGAAGTCTCTGTATTGTGCCGTAACCGCTGTCAAAAACTTCTTTAACTTCGAACGGCCCTTCCCAGTTAGCTGCGAACTTTGGATGAGCTGCTTCCCGCATGCAATGATCTGAAGCTCGCAAAACAAAGTCACCAACCGCAAAAGTCCCGATGTTGAACTGTTTTATTGTACGCGCGAGCAATCCTCTCCTTATATCTCTTGTTAGCCCTCTTAGCTTGTTCGCGCTTCTCTTCCAACAAAATCAGGTCATGATCACGTTGATTTTCATACAAGGCATGGAAGGCTATCCTTGCAGAGTTGACCTTTACTTTTGCTGGTACGACAGCTTCAGCTCCATAGCATAAAAGGAACGGAGAAACTCCCGTGGGGGTCCTTGGCGAAGTGTGATATGCCCACAAAGCCAAATTTAAAGAATTGGCCCACTTCTTGTGATCATCTGCGACCATCTTACTCAAAATCCTTAACAGCGTCTTGTTGGTTGCTTCGGCTTGACCATTCCCTTTTGGATAGTAAGGAGTGGAACAAACTTGCCTTATGTTGTATTCTGCCAGTTTCGCGGCCACCTGACGATTTACAAAAGGGGTGCCATTATCTGTGAGGATTGTATTGGAGATTCCGAACCGGTATATGATGTTTTCTTGAACAAAATTGATCACTGCAAGCGCATTTTCCGTCTTGAGCAGTACTGCCTCCACCCATTTGGTAAACAACTCGGTCGCAGTCAAGATGAACCGGTTCTCATGCGAGGCCAATCGAATGGGGCCGATAAAATCTAGAGCCCAAGAATGAAATGGCCATGGTGTTCCTAGTGCATGTAAATCTACAGCAGGAGCATGCACGAGGTTGCCCTTAAATTGACATTCCAGACATATTTTTACCTTGGTGCGGCAATCTGCTTCCATTGTTGGCCAGAAATAACCAACTGTGAGGAGTTGTCTGCATAGTTTCGCACCCCCCTGATGCTCCACTTGGTGAGATAAATCCATCACCTCTTGCGCTTCTTGGCTATCTAGGCATCTAAGTAGATTACCCTCATGGCCCCATCGCCAGAGTATGTTTTCCTGCACCACATATCGGGCCGCTTTTCTTTTAAGCTTCTCGGCTTCCTTTCTTTGATCGGGCTCAATTCCCTCTATCAGGAAGTCAAAGAGTGGCTTCCTCCAATCTGTGTCATCATCAACCAGAGCGATTTCCAAAGAATCTTTTATTAATGTGCAACTTTCATAATTTCCGTGAATGATTGCAGCAGCTGCGGACATATCTGGCCAATGAATCTCATATATTTGGGCCTTTCGGTAAATCGACACTTCACTTTCTCCGCAAGAGTGTTGATGAATCTTTTACAGTAATGCCTGCCCCTCCTGCTGCGAGACGCACCACATGAGTATTCCTCCCGGACCTTTGTAGTAAAGGGAGTTGTCGTGTATGCAGTACCCTTTAGTCGATGCCCAATTTTCTTTGCTTGTGCCCTCAGCAATTGCACGCAGTATCGATTTTCTCCAATCCTTCTCTTCCATGGATTCATCCTCGCATGCCTCCTCTGTCAAGGTCGTTGTTGTTTGGACTTTGATTGAAATTCTCGCAGGGCATTTGTCCGTACTAACCTTAGATCCCAAAGTGGCTAAAGCATCGGCATGCCGATTATCAGCCCTAGGCGTGTGCTCGTACTTGACATCACAAAATTATTGTACCAGCTTTTGCACCAAGGTACGATAGGGTAATATATTTACCTCCTTTAATCCGTACTCGCCTGAAGCTTGTTTGACAATTAACTTAGAATCGCCCATGACCGTCAGGTTGCTCACTTCTAGTGCCCTGGCCGCACGAAGTCCCGCGATGAGAGCCTCATACTCCGCTTCATTGTTGGTTACTGGAAAATCTAGTTTGGTGGACATTTGGATGACTTCCCCATCTGGTTTAGTCAAAACAATTCCAATTCCGCCACCCTTCCTTGTGGATGATCCATCAAAGTGAAGCTTCCAATATGGCGACTCGACTGCATAAATTCCAGGCCCCTCTAGTTCCTCCTCGATCATGGGTTCATAGCTTCTATCCGGGAAGTGTGCCAAAAGATCTGCCACTACTTGCAATTTGATTGCTCGCGGTCGAACGCACGTAATATCATATTGCGAGATGGTCATGTACCATTTTGCCAATCTTCCACAGGGAGAAGTGTGACTCAAGAGATACCATATGGGGTTGCTCTTTGTAACCACCACAACTTTATGCGAGGCGAAATAATGCCTTAATTTTCTATCACAAAGAACAAGGCAAGACAATGGCGTTCAATATCTGTGTACCTTGACTCGGCCGGCTGTACTATGCAAGAGATATAATAGATTGGCCTTTCCTGCCCTTCATACTCTTGAGCTAAAAGTGCCCCTATAGATTTCTTCGTCGATGTCAAGTACAACAAAAGCGGCGATCCAAGTTGTGGTGCAATCATTACCCTTGATGATGTCAGCAGGTCTTTCAGCCTCCCAAATGCGGCTTCATGCTCCTCCGTCCAATTGTATACAGCATTCTTTTTGAGGAGATCGCCAAAGCAAAAAGTTATTTCTGCAATTGCTGGAATGAATCTCCGCAGGTAAGATAATTTCCCTAGGAACGACTTCAGAGTGCTCTGATTATGCGGCGCCTTCATGCTGGTGATAGCCGATACTTTCGCGGGGTCAGGCTCAATTCCTTGGCGATGTATCACACATCCCAAAAACTTCCCCGAAGTTACTCCGAACGCGCATTTCATGGGGTTCATCTTTAGTTGAAAACCCTGCATCTTTCGAACACTTTTTGCAGGTCCCCTAGATGGTCCGCTTCTTCTTTGGACTTGACAACCAGATCATCAACATAAAATTCCACTTCTTGGTGCATCATGTCATGAAACAGAGCCATCATCTCTCACTGATGAGTCGCGCCTGCGTTCTTGAGCCCAAATGGCATAACCGTGTAGTTAAATACCCCAACCGGTGTAATGAATGTAGTTTTTCGTGCATCCTCGGGATCCATCTTGATCTGATTATACCCACTGAAGCCATCCATAAAACTGAACATCCGGTGCCCTGCAGTAGAATCGATGAGCAAATCGATGTTGGGTAACGGGAAGTCGTCCTTTGGGCAGAAGCGGTTGAGGTCCCTGAAGTCCATGCAGATGCGAAGTTGCCCATTCTTCTTTACCACATGCACGATGTTAGCCAACCAAGTGGGATGATGATTCGGCTCAATGAACTTGGCAGTCAATAACTTGACAATTTCTTGTTTGATCTTCACATTTATTTCTTTCCTGAAACTTCTCGCACTTTGCTTCACCGGTTTAGATCCCGGGACAACATCCAATCTGTGCATATTCACACTCGTGTCCAAACCAGGCATCTCATCATACTCCCAAGCAAACACATCCTTATACTCAGTCAGTAATTGCAGCAACCTTGCTTCCTCATCGCTTGTAAGATCTGCGCTCAGAAAAACAGGCCTCATCTTTTCTTCGCTTGGGCTCAGGAACACCTCTTTCAGTTCCTGCTTCTGGGGCCTCGGCTTGTCTTCCATACACTCAGGCGCTTCTTTCAATTTATCCTCCAAAATATCTGATTTCGGCTTGTCCACCTCTGGGCCTTGCTCAATTTGACTGATTTGCCCAGGGATATCCCCATGCTCGGATGGGGGTACCCCCGCGCACCTTCATATGCGATAGCATTTCTTTCCGTTGGAGTAGAAGCTCTCTATCTCCTTGCCCTTATGGTCATGTTTTACCACCCTTTTCAAAGTGTACACATTCTTCCTCTGATAGGCGACTTGCGATGCCTCTTCGCGTGTGGACACATTTTCCTTGGCCTCTTCTCTCGTCACCATTACTCCTGCTGGTGACTGATCCTTGATGTCCTCCCATCGAGGCAAATGAGTCGGATTAAATGGCCCTGGCATCTGCTCATCCGCCATTTCAGTAAACCATACTGCTTCAGTGAGATGCGCTTCATTCAAATTAAAAGGATTTACCGAAGCTGGTATCTCTACCACTCTACCATTCCAAATGGCCTTCATCACTTGGTGGGCTGTTGAGGGAACCGCATCGAAGCGGTGAATCCAGGCTCACCCTATGATCATGTGATACGTGGTATTTGCATCAATGACATAGAACTGGGCCGAACACTTGATCTTTCCTATCTGGATACCCAGACGGATCTAGCCCATCGTCATCCTGGAATCACTTCCAAATCCCACCAGCGGGGACGGGCGCCTGACAATCTTCTTCTATGGGATTCCTGCCAACTTTAGAGTATTGAGCGAAACCACATTGACGACTGCTCCTCCATCAAAAAATGCCCTCTTGAATTCGACGTCTTTGATCACCGCTGTTACATACAAGGGCTTCTGATGACTCGAATCCGTCTTCTTGTCACTTGCGGAGAATGTCATAACCTTTTCCGTAGAGCGAGACACCCTAACAACTTTTCCATTGGAGACTACGATGTCTTCTTCAAAGTCTTTAGCTACCCTCAGAATCGCTTTTGTCATCTCTTTCCGGCATTTCTCCGAAAAGTTCTGTAGGGTTTTGATTCATGGATCGCGCAACGGAAGCATAATCAAACAAATAACCATGCAAAACCCTCCAAGGATCACAAGTCTAGATGCATAACGATAGTGAAGGTAAGAAATCGTAAACACACCTTTGGGTTCTCCTTGACGACTTCAAACGCGAATAATGTCACGTTCTCTATAGTTGATCCACGCCTAGAGTTGATCCTAGATCTCCCAAACTCCTTGGTGCTAGCCCGGAATAGGAAGAGGATGAAGGAATCACGCAAAACGATACAAAAGAGGGGCTTCGGCCCTCTTTTGGCCGACGGGGTGAGGGCGGCGGCAAGGGGGTCGGGTCGGCCTCCTTGTTGCTTGCTCTCTCTCCTTTTGTTCTCTCCCACTCTTGTTATGTTCACTAATGAGCATAAGTTATGAGGAAGGAAGGAAGGAGGGTCCTTTATATAGTCCAACAACTCCTTGTTAACTACCTAAAGGACTTATTCTAGTCCAACTAGAATTCAATTTAGTCCCTTCCTTGCAAATTAGTCCCTACTAAGTTTGCAAGGGTTTGCAAAGTGATCCTTCTAATTAATTAATCCAATTAATTAATTCCCAAATCTAGTTCAACTCTATATAGCGTGTGACCCCATAGGTTCTATCTAGTTGGTAGCAACTATTTGCTAATATGGAGCGGTTTCTAGCAAAACATCCATTCTAGCCAACTAATAGAATAGTCATCTAGACAACCTTTGTACAAGTAATTGTCTCATCCCTTTGCCTCCATATCCGGATTGGACACGAGACATACAAGTCACACTCGTATATCCAATCCATAGTTTCTCGATCCATGGGAATAGCCTTATTCGTGCAAATAACATCAATATCCTATATTGATTTATTTGAGTCTGGCCAGACATTCTATAAGCACTATCCCTCGAGTGGCCTAGGATATTTGCTCCCGTTATGTGGGAGGGGCAAATCCTCTCTACGTCCACTACGATCTCTAAGCTTGCTTCTCATTGTATCCAGTACACGCCTTTATAACTACCCAGTTACGGTGTAGCGTTTAACGCTACCAAGATCACAATGATCCACAACTAGAATATCTAGTGACTTCAAGTCTAAGGATGACAATACCATTGCACCGCGATAAGCACTTGTGACTCAACATAACATGTATGTAGCCTTCTCGGAGATGGGTCAATCCAGTGCAACATTCCGTAATGCACACCTATGTGTTGGATCGTGATATCTCCATATCAATCCAACCCCATACTAGTCTATAGATGATTGTCCCATTAATCATTATACTTGACTAGGGATATTTAAGATTAACAACACAATTGTAAATCTAAGGACTTCATTATATTAAATATCCAATAAATAATAAATGAATCTAGCCATATACAAATTCATACTAAACTAGATTGCCTCTAGGGCATCTATTCCAACAGTCTCCCACTTGCACTAGAGCCAATCTGGCGCATCTCGTATGCCCATACTCCTAGTGTGCCCTTCATGCTTCCACTGCGTGAGAGGCTTCGTAAGTGGGTCTTACAGATTATCATCTGTAGGAATATTGCATATCCGAACGTCTCCCCTATCGATAATATCTCGAATCAGATGAAACTTCCTGAGCACGTGCTTGGACTTCTGGTGCGATCTTGGTTCCTTTGATTGCGCAATCGCCCCAGTGTTGTCACAGAACAACTCCACTGGATCCGCAATGCTAGGGACCACACCAAGTTCAGAAACAAACTTTCTGATCCAAACAGCCTCCTTTGCTGCGCCATTTGCAGCAATGTACTCAGCCTCTGTTGTAGAATCAGCTACCGTCTCTTGCTTGGAACTCTTCCAGCTCACCGCTGCTCCATTCAGGCAAAACACATATCCCGATTGTGATCTGAAGTCATCTCTGTCAGTTTGGAAGCTTGCATCAGTGTAACCCCTTACACGCAACTCTTCCTCACCGCCAAATATCAAGAAAGCATCCTTAGTTCTTCTCAAGTACTTTAGGATGTTCTTGACAGCAATCCAGTGACTCTCACCCGGATTGGATTGGTATCTGCTTGTCATACTCAAGGCATATGACACATCTGGTCTAGTACATAACATGGCGTACATGATAGATCCTATGACCGAGGCATAGGGAATCCTACTCATGCGTTCCTTCTCAATCCCATTGGAAGTACAACCACTCTTCGAAAGAGTGACTCCATGTGACATGGGCAAGAATCCCCTTTTGGAATCTTGCATGTTGAACCGTTTCAACACCTTGTCGATACATGTACTTTGACTTAGGCCTAGCAACCTCTTAGATCTATCTCTATAGATCTTTATACCGAGTATATAGGCCGCTTCCCCTAAGTCCTTCATTGAGAAACACTTTCCTAGCCAATTTTTCACAGATTGCAGCATAGGAATGTCGTTTCCAATGAGAAGTATGTCATCCACATATAAGACCAGAAAAGCTACAGAGCTCCCACTAACCTTCTTGTAGACACAAGACTCATCTTCGTTTCTGATGAAGCCAAACTCTTTGACCACTTCATCAAAACGTCGATTCCAACTCCTAGAAGCTTGCTTCAATCCATAAATGGATCGTTGCAGCTTACAGACTTTGTTGGCTTGCTTTGGATCCTCAAAACCCTCCGGCTGTATCATATACACGTCCTCGAGGAGATTCCCATAAAGGAATGTTGTTTTGACATCCATCTGCCAAATCTCATAGTCGTAGTATGCTGCAATTGCAAGTAGGATTCGGATGGATTTGGTCATAGCGACTGGTGAAAAGGTTTCATCATAGTCAATACCATGAATCTGTCTGAATCCTTTAGCCACCAATCGACCCTTATAGGTAATCACATTACCATCCATGTCGATCTTCTTCTTGAAGACCCACTTGCACCCTATGGGTAGCGCCCCATCGGGTGGTTCCACCAAAGTCCATACTTTGTTGGTATACATGGATTCCATCTCGGATCTCATGGCTTCCAGCCACTTCTGAGAGTCTGGGCCACTCATGGCCTCCTCATAGGTAGTAGGCTCATCATCTATGAGCATCGTGTCACCGGAATCAGTTACGAGAAGTCCATACCTCTCGGGTTCCTGGCGCACTCTACTAGATCTACGAAGCTCTTGTGTTACCTGAACAGGTGGCTCCACAACTGCTTGTGATTCCTGTTCATGTTCCATAATCGGTTCAGTGATTTGTGGTTCTTGAAGTTCTTCAAGTTCTACATTCCTCCCACTTGCTTCTTTAGAGACAAACTCTCTTTCTAGAAACACGCCAGTCCGAGCAACAAACACTTTGTTCTCGGTTGGATTGTAGAAGTAGTATCCCTTAGTTTCCTTAGGGTACCCCACAAATTTACACTTATCCGATTTAGGCCCTAGCTTGTCTGATTGTAAACGTTTTACATAGACATCGCAGCCCCAAATCCTCATGAACGAAAGTGTGGGACGCCTCCCACTCCACATCTCATATGGTGTCTTCATGACTGATTTAGATGGAACACGGTTAATGGTGAAAGCTGCACTTAATAGAGCGTAGCCCCAAAATGATAATGGAAGATCGGTTTGACACATCATAGACCGAACCATATCCAATAGGGTTCGATTCCTCCTCTCGGACACGCCATTCCATTGTGGCATTCCGGGTGGAGTGAGTTGGGACACGATCCCACACTCTCTAAGATAGTCGTCAAACTCTTGGCTCAAGTATTCTCCTCCACGATCCGATCGTAGAGCCTTGATACTTTTGCCATGCTTCTCTACTTCATTCTTGAATTGTTTGAACACTTCAAAGGATTCAGATTTTGCCCTCATAAGGTACACAAATCCATATCTACTGTAATCATCAGTAAATGTAATGAAGTAGACATAACCACCCCTGGCAGGCGTGGCAAATGGCCCACACACATCGGTATGTATGAGCGCCAATTGCTCACTAGTCCTCTCACCTTTCTTATTGAAAGGGGACTTTGTCATTTTTCCCAATAAACAAGCCTCACATGTCTCATATGATTCAAAATCAAATGAGTCTAGTAATCCATCCTTATGGAGTCTAGATACACGTTTCTCATTTATGTGGCCTAAACGACAGTGCCATAAATAAGCAGGATTTAAATCATTTATTTTAATCCGCTTGGTATTAATGTTGTAGACAGGATTGCTTAGATCAAGGACATAAAGTCCATTAAATAATTGCGCACTAAAATAGTGAATATTATTCAAATAAAAGGAACAACAATGGTTCTTTATTGAAATAATAAAACCTTCCCTGTCCAAACAAGAAATAGAAATAATGTTTCTGCTCAAAGCAGGCACAAAATAGCAATTATTTAATTCTAAAACTAATCCTGAAGGCAGAGATAGCTCGCACACGCCTATGGCTAACGCAGCAACCTTTGCTCCATTCCCAACGCGCAGATCTACCTCCCCTTTAGCCAATCTTTTACTTCTCTTTAGATCCTGCATATTTAGACAAATATGAGATCCACATCCAGTATCTAATACCCATGATGTAGAGACAGTTAAATTGACATCTACAACAAAAATACCTGGTGGTGGTGGAATCACTATTCCAAGCCTCTTGTCCTCCAGATATTTTGGGCAGTTCCTTCTCCAGTGTCCAGGCTGACTGCAGTAGTGACACTCACCCTTAGTCACGACCTTGGCAATGCCACCAACAGGCTTAAGGGCTTGTTCCTTGTACTTGGCAACTGACTTGACTTTGCCCTTGGAGGAAGAGGCAAACCTTTTGCCCTTTCCTTTCTGCACCATCATTATGGCCTTGCCCTTACCCTTGTTGATGCTCTGTTCAGCCGTCCTCAACATATTGAGCAAATCTGGCAGTGGTTTAACGATCTCGTTCATGTTATAGTTCATAATGAACTGTCCATAACTCTCAGGCAACGATTGCAACACGAGATCGGTTGCCAACTCTTGGCCGACCGGGAACCCAAGCCGGGCGAGATTCTCCAAGTACCCGATCATTCGGAGTACATGGGGTCCCACCGGGTTCCCTTCTGCCAGATGACATTTGAACAGTGCCTTTGAGACCTCATGCCTCTCTACCCTCGCCTGCTCTTGGAAGAGCTGCTTTAGATGTTCGATCATATCGACAGCATTCATGTTTTCGTGTTGCTTCTGAAGCTCAGAAGTCATGGTGCAAAGAATTAGGCAGGCCGCATCATTAGCGTCATCAACACGCTTTTGATACGCCTTTAAGGCAGCATGTGTCTGGTTCTCTGGACCTTCTGGAACATGCTCCTCTATTGCGTACAGTTTCTTCTCTTGCTTGAGAACAATTCTCAAGTTTCTGTACCAATCAAGAAAGTAGGTTCCAGAGAGCTTGTCCTTCTCAAGGACAGATCGTAGGGAATGTTGTGAACTCGATGAGTTGTTTGCCATTTGGTATTCTACAAAAGGAAAATACGCAAGTTTTAGTATTTGTGAATTTTTGACTATATTTAATAATGGCTAGTTTATTAAATATAGCTCCCACTATTTTTCTACGGATTAATAACCCTCAAGATATTAATGCGGAAAATATCCTTATATTTTCTAGTGGGCCAAGATCCATCTTTCATCTCCTTATGAGCTTGCTTTGGCAAGTCACCCATAATTTGACTACTTTAGGTAGGAACAATTCCAATTGCATCCCATATGCAACTCTTGGTTCAATCGCGCAAATAACTCCTTATTTATCCATCCATATAGATAATCCCAATTGATTGCCTCTAGGTTTCTTAATCAAATTAATAGCCTAGTTGTGTTCAACCTCTTATCTAAACAATTGCACATTGTTACGTGCCATCGCATTCCATCATTATGAACCAAGTCGCCATGCATTGGCACGCACGAACTTGATAAATAATGATGATAATGAGTGTTTAAATATCGAGAAGGCAAGAACACAATATTTAAAATTGGAGGGATTTTAAATTCAATTTTTTTTAATTGTTTTTGTTGATCAATGTCAACTAATCTATCTATTTGAGTTTGGGCACAACTCCAAATAATAGATCCGGGTTGTCTAATTATCTTATTATCCTAATTACATGCATCATCCATACACCAACCACACAAATAATAAGACAATAAATAAACAACCACATAACAGAAATTAAACGTGATGTGGATATGGCCTTTTTCTAGACTAAGATAATTCCAAGCCAATGGAATTATCTATGAACCCTAAGCAAACACATCTCCATGCGTCTTGATCTTTTGGTCCATCCTTCATAGTCATGTGGAATGCTCCATGCTCCATCTTTTGTGGCTTCTTTGGCTTTGGGCTTCTTTTCTCCAATCTTGGCTAACAATCTACTTTATCTAGCACTAGCTAATATCTATACTAAATAAAATAAATCTCACAAGTTGAGAAAAAAATGGCACGCAGACCATAAAACCCTAATTAATTATTACAATTAATTGATCAGCTCGCAGACCGTAAAACCAAACCACAAAATTAAACATCCACATCAAACCACATCCTAAGGCCATATCCAATCACCATGCGATTTGCACATAAACTGTTAAAATCCAATTTTCACGCGCTTGGTCAATTTTAATTGATTTTAGGATTTCTAGGGTTAAAACGGTCCATGGGCCCAACAATCCAATTGCCCGGGCCCATTAAATTGAACCACAAGGCCCTAGGGCCGGCCCGGCCCAACTAGGCCCGCGGTTTAGGGCCGCCCGGCCCCTTAGGGCGGCCAAGCTTGGGCGGCAAGCAAGGGGGCGGTCCCTAGGGGGGCCGAACCTACTCTTGGGGGTTGTTTCCAAAACAACTCCCTTGATTGGAGCCCAAGTTTGGTTGTTTCCTTGTTTTGGGAGAACTCCTTCTTCCCCAAGGATGCCCAAACCCTAGATCTAAGATCCTAAAATTTCTCAAACTCACCAATTCATGCATCCAATGCAAAAATTGGATCTTGTTATGAGTAATTATTGACAAATTGCATCCCATGCTTGATTACCATTCCAAATGGCCTTCATCACTTGGTGGGCTGTTGAGGGAACCGCATCGAAGCGGTGAATCCAGGATCGCCCTATGATCATGTGATACGTGGTATTTGCATCAATGACATAGAACTGGGCCGAACACTTGATCTTTCCTATCTGGATACCCAGACGGATCTAGCCCATCGTCATCCTGGAATCACTTCCAAATCCCACCAGCGGGGACAGGCGCCTGACAATCTTCTTCTATGGGATTCCTGCCAACTTTAGAGTATTGAGCGAAACCACATTGACGACTGCTCCTCCATCAAAAAATGCCCTCTTGAATTCGACGTCTTTGATCACCGCTGTTACATACAAGGGCTTCTGATGACTCGAATCCGTCTTCTTGTCACTTGCGGAGAATGTCATAACCTTTTCCGTAGAGCGAGACACCCTAACAACTTTTCCATTGGAGACTACGATGTCTTCTTCAAAGTCTTCTGCTACCCTCAGAATCGCTTTTGTCATCTCTTTCCGGCATTTCTCCGAAAAGTTCTGTAGGGTTTTGATTCATGGATCGCGCAACGGAAGCATAATCAAACAAATAACCATGCAAAACCCTCCAAGGATCACAAGTCTAGATGCATAACGATAGTGAAGGTAAAAAATCGTAAACACACCTTTGGGTTCTCCTTGATGACTTCAAACGCGAATAATGTCACGTTCTCTATAGTTGATCCACGCCTAGAGTTGATCCTAGATCTCCCAAACTCCTTGGTGCTAGCCCGGAATAGGAAGAGGATGAAGGAATCACGCAAAACGAGACAAAAGAGGGGCTTCGGCCCTCTTTTGGCCGACGGGGTGAGGGCGGCGGCAAGGGGGTCGGGTCGGCCTCCTTGTTGCTTGCTCTCTCTCCTTTTGTTCTCTCCCACTCTTGTTATGTTCACTAATGAGCATAAGTTATGAGGAAGGAAGGAAGGAGGGTCCTTTATATAGTCCAACAACTCCTTGTTAACTACCTAAAGGA
This sequence comes from Linanthus parryae, assembly GCA_023055425.1. Lineage (NCBI taxonomy): Eukaryota > Viridiplantae > Streptophyta > Magnoliopsida > Ericales > Polemoniaceae > Linanthus > Linanthus parryae. Next base: position 46,517,898 of record JALGPY010000009.1, read on the forward strand.
CTTATTCTAGTCCAACTAGAATTCAATTTAGTCCCTTCCTTGCAAATTAGTCCCTACTAAGTTTGCAAGGGTTTGCAAAGTGATCCTTCTAATTAATTAATCCAATTAATTAATTCCCAAATCTAGTTCAACTCTATATAGCGTGTGACCCCATAGGTTCTATCTAGTTGGTAGCAACTATTTGCTAATATGGAGCGGTTTCTAGCAAAACATCCATTCTAGCCAACTAATAGAATAGTCATCTAGACAACCTTTGTACAAGTAATTGTCTCATCCCTTTGCCTCCATATCCGGATTGGACACGAGACATACAAGTCACACTCGTATATCCAATCCATAGTTTCTCGATCCATGGGAATAGCCTTATTCGTGCAAATAACATCAATATCCTATATTGATTTATTTGAGTCTGGCCAGACATTCTATAAGCACTATCCCTCGAGTGGCCTAGGATATTTGCTCCCGTTATGTGGGAGGGGCAAATCCTCTCTACGTCCACTACGATCTCTAAGCTTGCTTCTCATTGTATCCAGTACACGCCTTTATAACTACCCAGTTACGGTGTAGCGTTTAACGCTACCAAGATCACAATGATCCACAACTAGAATATCTAGTGACTTCAAGTCTAAGGATGACAATACCATTGCACCGCGAGAAGCACTTGTGACTCAACATAACATGTATGTAGCCTTCTCGGAGATGGGTTAATCCAGTGCAACATTCCGTAATGCACACCTATGTGTTGGATCGTGATATCTCCATATCAATCCAACCCCATACTAGTCTATAGATGATTGTCCCATTAATCATTATACTTGACTAGGGATATTTAAGATTAACAACACAATTGTAAATCTAAGGACTTCATTATATTAAATATCCAATAAATAATAAATGAATTTTCTAGCCATATACAAGTTCATACTAAACTAGATTGCCTCTAGGGCATCTATTCCAACAAGTTCATCTCATCAAATAATTTTATGAACCCGTGCGACCCGTTCATCCTGTCAGCACGCTCCTCGTCATGGACTTCAGCAATGACGGGAAAACCATCTTCCGCAATCTCCTCAAGGTCCATGATTGCAATCATGGCTACCTCTTTGTCTTTTGACTCTTGCTCTGCATGGGCCGGCAGCGGGTTGTTGCGCACGTCCTGCCTCTGATAACTAACAATCAACTCCCCTTCTTTCATTTTTCGACTCACAAGATGCCTAAGCTTCCTGAAGTCAGTTGTGGGGTGCATATTCTTTCCGTGGCACTCGCACCACTTTGGGTCCCTCATCATCTCCTTGGAGGGTATTCTTTCGAGCGGAGGCAGAACCCCGTCTTTACGCCATTGTTTGCATAAATCAATCACTTCCTCTAATGAACATGGCAGAGGCGGCGCATCTGAAGTTGCGACCTTGGGTTGCTAGTGTGGCGAAACTGTGTTGACCTCAGCTTCGCGTCCCCTCTTGTAACTAAACCTCCCAATCTTAAAATTGGGTCCCCCTGGGGATCGTTCAGGCGCGTGCTTCTTCTTTTTCCTTTCCACTATAGGCTCTACGTTCTTTGTACATTCAATCAACTTCGAAAAAGTAGGAGTTTGTAAGTTGATTAGCATACTTTTGTACTCATCTCGCATGCTTTTCAGGCATATCTCCACGAGCCTGCCCTCGAGAACTACATCTCTGCACTCCAATGATTTAGCTCTGAACTTCTTGATGAAGGTGACACCATCCTCATCGCGCTTCTGATACGTACGGGAGAGATGTATCGTTGTAACCTTCTCCTCCATCTAGAAGAATTTTGTGTAGAACCTATGAACCATGTCATCCCAAGTTTTGACAGATCCAGCCTCTAGTGTTCTATACCATTTGTAAGCCACGTTCCCCAAAGATTTTGGGAACTCGCGCATCAGCAAATTGGGATCAGCCCCATATGGTCCCATTACGTCGATAAAGCGCATGACGTGCTCGTGAGTATTCCCATTGACATCTTCGAACTTGTCCCACTTAGGGGCCTTATACCCTGCAGGATTAGGCGTCGGATAGATCTCGCGCGGGATAGGTGGAGCATTGTCGACCTTCGGAATGATAGTGTCTGCAAAAGGTTGATTGGCCAAGAAGGTCTCTATGCGCCGCTGCAGCGACGTCATACATTCTGGTGTACTTCCTCCCACAGCAGGATGAAGGGTTGCAGCCGGCGGAGACACATATGCCGCGGTTGGGCTAGGGGTGTAGGCCACGTTGGTTAGGGTTGCGGCCGGTGGAGACAGCAGCGCCCGATGCCGGATTCGGGTCAAGAGTTCCCAAAATGGCCATTATCTAATCCATCTGTGCGGATTGAGCCTGGAGAGCCTTCGCCTGATTCAGGATGGTGGCATCCAAAGTTTCCAAGGTCGGAGTTCCACCTGTTGCCGCGGAATTGTGACGGGTCTCCTCTCCCGAGGTTGTCTCAGTGGAGGGAGATCTGTTGCTGACATCTTCGTCACGAGACATGGCTACTTGCAGTAGTAAGGTTAACGTCGGGTTCACCAAATGTGTACGAGGGAATCCTCTGAGGAAGATTCAATGTACACCAAGAGCGGGGGATAAGAAGAACACAGGAAGAGTAGGGTTGTGTGTAGGGAGAGAGTAAGGCAGTGGCAGCTGTATGAGAGAGAGACAGAATTTTGGCAGAGCTTCCGCGTAGTTCAGGTGGTTCTCTTCACGTGAGGAAGGGTTAACTATCTATATATAGCGGAGAATATGACCGTTGTAGTGGGTTAATGCGCCCATTAATGACAGCTTAATTACCTTAACCACAGTGGCACGTTCGTCCGCATATATAGGGACCGTTACGCACTTCGTCCGCGTATACCGGAACCGTTATGAGGTTGACAGGGTTTATGGAGCTCGTGCCATAAATCTCTCAAAGCAGTTACTAAAGGTCGCGCGCGGGCTTGGTTGTCGCTCGCGCGCGACAGGACTTACTCTAGCCTCCAAACCACTAAGTCCCTACAAGTCCCGTGTGGCGGTATGCGAGGGCCCTGTCTCGCAGCCCCCACGTGGATCAGCGCGGATGGTGATCCAGTGTGTGTGGAGCACAGCTAGGTGTGCTGGATGATCGCCATGTGGCTAAGATATGTCTGTCTGGAAAGCACTATCTACAAATATGTGAGGTCCATTCTGGATAATAGACCACAGTTCAATGTCCTGATCAATGATAAACATTTTTATCAAGGCTTTCTAGTGTACAAAATTGTCTCCACAAAACAAATGAGGTCTGTTAGAAGCTCTTCCCTGAGAGAAACCACCTTCACATACATTACTCACGATCATAAGATTGTTAGATCTGTACAGTGATACAAGATCTGTTACCAATTGAAGACTGTAATGCAGGTAACAAATACAGTCAAATACTCTAGGAAGGGAGGGTTGAATAGAGTATGGCAACTTTTGCCAAAAGAGTGGATTTAAAACAATTTGAAAAGAACGTGAAGTGCTTTAAAGATTTGAACTCAGTTTCAAGGCTTTGAAACCAAAACAGACAGTTGGAAGTTTACTGATAGTTTTCAAGGCTTTGAAAAGCCTTTCAAAGCTTTGAACTGAAACATGTTTTGAAGCAATTATAAAGACAAGTAAAGATCTGTAAATGCAAGAGATGAACACAGTGATTTGTTACGAAGTTCGGTCCCAAGTGACCCACTCTCCGCCTGAGGGATCTAATCCCTCTAGGATTTCAACAACTTCTTATTAATCAAAAGCTAACCCCAAGATATCAGGCCAAGAGTATTGTATAACTCTTTTCCAGCATGTGGTTCTTACTAACCTATCTAGTACCTGCTCTAACTAATTAATTACAATAAGAATGATTTGTTGTTCCTCTTAAACAACTCACAAGAAAGATGATTAAATGATATAGAAAATGATATACAAATAAAGGCTTCGAATGAAGAACACTGTGAAGACAGTGAAGCAGTGAGGTTGAAGTGTTCTTCTGGAATTTGGAATGAATTGAAAGGATGTTTGATCTTCTTCAATGATGCTTGTCAATTCGTGAAAGTGTATGAATCTCTGTAATACTCTTTGCTTATGAATCTCTCTCGATCAGTTCTTCTCATTATGTCAATTTGAATTGCAGAATATAAAGGAATCTTCAAACAGAAATCTCTAAAAATCGTCAGGAGATCTTTGACTCTCAACAGCTTAACCAACAACTAGCTGCTTGATTCTCTCAATGATTTTGATCTTATCTTCAATCTGTAAACTAAAGGAAATTCCAGACAACCTTCCATAACAGTGGTCATTGAATCTGTAGACATTGATTGGTACTTATGCATCTCTGCAAATAAGGAAACTTCAGCTATATCTGCAACATAGAATTAGCTAATGATCCCTGCAAAATTACTTAGGCAAATAAAGAGATTAAGGAATGATATAACACATAATTAGTTTGTATTTCATCATACAATATAGCATAATCAACCAAAGGGGATTAGAGAATGATTAGAAGGAAGAACTCGCCTGAGTTAATGCTGTGAATTGTTGTGCAGTTTCAAGGGTTTCAAAGCTTTGAGACAACTGTGAACTCACAATCTCCCATCTGTGAACTTAAATTATTCTTTCATATAGTAGGAAATTAGCATTTAACTCATGTGATGCATGACAAAATTTGAAATTCAAAATTAAATCAGTGTCACTTATATAATTGATGTCTATTGCATCGTTGGTCAAAATATTAGAAATTACATTTATACCTCATATGCTTCTATTGTCATTAATCTTCTTTCGGGATTTCATTTATACTCATTTCTATTATTAGTTGTTAGTATACTATTTATCTATTCTTTTCCCTTTGTTAAAAATTGGATTCCGGAAGGTGGAGTCTTTCGTTTCTACTCAACTTTTTATAATTTTTAATCAATTATTTAATTTGTTTTCATTTTTTAAAAATTGGCTTTCATGAATATGGGACTTTGTTTTTGAGAAGAAGACCAACTTCTATTAATGCAAAGTTCCAAAATTAAAAATCCAAATTACATCCGTTTTAAGAAGTTATTGGGCCCAAATCGGGTTACTATCTAGCCATATGTGCTTATTTGGTACAGAGAGACCAAACTTGGCAAACTCATGTGCTACTTCGTTTGTCGAACGATGGCTAAACTTAAAAGAAGTAGAATCAAAACGTGAAGACAGGATGACAATTTGGCGAATTACATCCCCATTTTATGATCTACAAAGCGTCGAGATCTCCGCTTTGTTAATATCTTTAACCACTTTCTTAGCATCTGTTTCAACCATAATCCTCAGTAAATCGCAATCCAGAGCAAGTAGGATTCTGTCCCGTACAGCCATAGTTGCTGCCTCAATGACTGATGTAGCCGAAGGGAGAGGAGATGACACAACTGCGAGGAAGCGTCCTTGTTGGTCACGAACCACTGCCCGACCTGCTGCACGGCCTACCGCCGGGTTCCAAGCCCCGTCGGATTAATCTCGATCGTCGTGCTGTCTGGTGGCCGCCAGCACGCTGCTGGGATGAGAGCAGCCGAGCCCACACCGGACTAAAACAGCTCGTCTTCTGAGGAGACACCCAATTGGAAAGACGTGAGCATTGCGAAAAGCTCCAAATACGCCATAAGACCGTGCAAAACACAACCCGGTCCTTTGCAGAGAGGGAGGGGAGAATCGAGAGAATCCAAGTGTGATTTCCCCTCTCATATTATTACAAAATATGTCCCCAAAACGGCTCCACGAAGTTTTTGAAACGACACACTCCATAAACATATGCTTGCCGTTTCTGGGTGTTTATGACAAAGCGGGCAAGAAATCGAGATATCCTTATTGAATTTAGTAATTTTCATTCTCGTAGCAAGATAATCTTGAGAACCTCTCCAAGTTGTATAAATAAATTTGGGTTGGACCTTACTTTTCCAGAGTGATTTGAGCCACAACTTCGAATCGTCTGAAGAAGATGCAGCTAAGAGAGCGTTTTGCTTTTGAGAACGGAGAAGATAATAGCCCGAAGCGACCGAATACTCTCCGTTCTCCAAATAATGCCATCGGTAAGTGTCCTGAGATGGAGAAAGGTGAATCGGTACTTCAGTGATGTTCTTGATATCCGCCAAAAAAATCCAACTGTCTTGAGTCTCGGGACAAGAGATGGGACTTCTATTTGCACTCGATTTTATTATGAATTTTCTATCAATTATTAAAATTAATTTTAAATATTATAAAATTGGCTTAACGGAAATGTTACCAGGCTACTCGACTTTAATAAAACAATTATAATTAAATATCTAATTTTTTTTCTTAACATTTTAGAAGTCAATTTCGATATACTAATATACTGCGTATATACCTCTTAGGTACAACTACGATTAATGAGCTGCACATATCTGTACAATTCAATCAACTGTGTTAATTTTGCATCTCAATATTGATTACCATACACATTTCTAGTATATGGAGTCAATTCTTTTTTTTTGTACAATTATGATTAATAAGACGTGCACATCTGTACAATCATTTTAAAAAAATCAAATAACTATATTAATATGCATCACAATTTTCATATTTGAATGTTCAAGCTTTAATTTCAAATTGGGACAGAAGTCAATAAAAAACAACCACACAATTTATTTAATTTATTTAATTTGTTATATTTATATCTTTTTGTACCAAATATTTGATATAGTGCCACGTCAAACTCATCTCAATTTCGGCCATGAGTATTACCATTACATTTATTTTTTAGCTTATATACTTCCATTAAAATTACTAATCTTTTGGGCTTTCACTTTTACTCGATTTTATTATTTTAGTAAATTGTTTTAAAAAAAATCCACTTTTCTAAAACCAGATTCTAGATGATGAAGACTTTAATTTCTACTTTAATTTTAATTTTTTTAATCAATTATTTAAAGTTCTTTTCACTTTTTGAAACGGTCTTCCATGAGATCATGACATTCTTTTTTTACTGGATTTTATTATGAAAGTCCAAGTTAGTTATTTAAGTTTTTCTCAATTTTTTCGCAATTGAATTCCCGAGAATGGTACCAAGCTACTCGATTTTATTAAAAAATTATAATCAAATATCTTAAAATTTCAACTTTTTGGAAATCAATTTGCATTCTTACTTTGGCAATAAGGATTTACAGTTTATGATCTCTAGCATAAAGACCCACATACACATATTTTGACGGAAGAAATATTATTTCTCCTTCTTCATCACAATCACCAATTTCAAAAATACTATAATTAAAATCTATAATCTAGTGCTATTTAAGTTGGGTTCTACTATGTAAATGGCAATGTTATTCCGCATGGTGTCACCTAACTCTGGTTATGTGCTATGCTAGGGGTGTTCATAAAACCGAAAAAACCGGCGAAATCATACGAACCCAAAAATATTGTGTGAGGGGGCCAAAGTTAACAATTACAATGGTGGGGGGGGGGGACCAATAAAATGTTATGCTCTATGGAATTATTTTCATTATTGGTGCACTTGTAAGCCAAAGGCCAGGGGAGCCACTGCCCATGCTAGTTAAAGAAAGCAACCACGCCAAACCCAAATTTTCGGTTATTTTCACTTTTTATCCTTCAAATAATTCTTAATTTTTCATAAATCGAACCTCACTTCCACCAAACCAGACCGAAAACGAAAATCTGAACAAAAATCGCACAGGACTAGAGCTGTCTCTACTTATAAATTTAGTTATTGATTCATGATTTCTAAGTGTGTTTTTGGGATGTCATCATTTAGAGTGATGAAAGAAAAAGTTTCTCTAAGTCTTCAAGGCTCCAAGGCCTTGAGATATTGATCAAAGCCTCAAAGTCTTGACAACTGCTTTCTTATGAAATGTGATCTGACAATCTTGTGTTGCAGATGTTCAATCTGATGTTTAAGATTAGATATTTGTTGCAAATATTCTTGTTATCTATTCTTTATATATCTAACATATTGCAGATATCATAATTAGAATGAATCAAAGAACTCTGGTGTTACAGTTGAAAAACTGTGAAGAATGTTCAGAGCTCCAAGGCCTTGAGATATGTCTTGAGCTTCTGACAGTTTTCACAGACCTAATTTGATTCTCTCTTGCAGGATTTGATCTTTGTTATTATGATTGTTTAATGATTTTTTTACAAGTCTTAAATTGGTTTGTGTTGGTTTACAAGTCTTAAATTGGTTTGGGTCACTACTATAGATCTAACAATCTTGTGACTATGAGTAATGTAGGAGATGGTGACTTCTCTCAAGGAAGGGCAGAAAACAGACCTTCATTGTTCTATGGTGACAACTTCATGCACTGGAAGGCATTGATGAAGATGTTCATCATAGATCAAGATATGGAATTGTGGTCAATAATTCAGAATGGTCCTCATGAGTATTTCAATACCATTGATGGAGTTAGATGCATCAAGTCTGAGTACAATCTCTCAGTTACTGAACTGGAAAAGGTATCCAAAAATTACAAGGCTTAATGCAGATGAGTTCAACAGAGTGACAAATTACAAAAGTGCAAAAAAAGTATGGGACAAACTTGTTGTGACTTATGAAGGAACAAGTGAAGTCAAACAGACTAAGATCAATATACTTCTGAGGCAATATGAGCTGTTCAAGAGGAACTCAGATGAAACTATTAAGGAGATGTTCAAAAGATTCACTGATGTGGTGAACAATCTGGAGTCATTGAGAAAAAGTTTTTCAAATGGGGAAAAGGTCAGGAAAATTCTGAGAAGTTTGCCAAAGCCAAGTGGGAGCCAAAGACAACAGCTATTGAGGAAGCTCAGGATTTAAGTCTTCTTCAGCTAGATGATCAACAAGGAAAGCTGCTCACTCATGAGATGTCTATGAAAGATGTAGAAGGTGATCTGAGTGAAAACATAAAGAATTGAGCACTCAAGGCTAAAGACAATGAAAAATATCAAAGCCTTGAGACTGATGATGAGCATGATGATGAAGAGGCTTTAGCATTGATCTCCAAGACCTTGGCCAGGATTCTCAAGAAGAAGAAAAACTTTGGAAACAAAGACTACAACAGAGAGAGATCAAAACCTTCAAGCAGCAGGGATTACAGAGGTAAGTCTTCATCACAGTCACATAAAACTAAAGTAATTAATTGTTTTGAATGTGGTGATGCAGATCCTTTAGAAAGGGATTGTCCACAAAAGAAGTAGAACAGGAACTTTCAAAAGAAAAGTCAAACTACTTTTGTCAAATTTGGTAGCAGACATTCTCCAAAATGTCATTACAGTTGAAATTTCGGTCATATCAAGTTAACTTGTCCCTTCAGAAGATCAGAACCTCATATTCTGAGGAACACTTATCCTTATCAGCTTACGGGACAGGTTAAGCAGATCTGGGTTCCAAAAGAAATTAGACCACCAAACATGGCTGATTCTGAGTATGACTCAAAGTTCTGCACTTGGTCTAACAGCCTATTGAGGCAATGATTTATTTTTGCAGGATGTCACCAAGGACTTGAAGGATCTGAAATGGATATTAGACAGTGGTTGTTCCAGACATATGAGTGGAAAGAAATCTCTTTTTACTGAGCTCAAAGAGAAATCTGGAGGAACAATTACACTTGGTGACAAGGCAAAATGCAATATTATTGGTATAGGTAGTATTGGGAATGGTTCTACCAACTCTATCTCTGATGTTTATCTTGTTGATGGACATAAATATAATCTGCTTAGTATTTCTCAGTTATGTGATAAAGGTTATAAAGCTGTATTTGACAAGGAGAAATGTGTTGTGCATGATGAGAAATATGGAGATTCCATACTCACTGCTCCTAGATCATACAATTTATATGCTATGAGTACTAACAGTATTGCAGGTAACAAGTTGAAGTGCCTCAAGGCCTTGAAGGAAGATTTAAAGTTTTGGCATAGAAAACTTGGGCATATTAGCATACACACCTTGAATAAACTCATCTCAAAGGACCTGGTAAGAGGATTACCACACAAAAATTCTCAGATGATGAGATTTGCAAGGCATGTGTACAAGGTAAACAGACAAGAAGCTCATTCAAGCCTAAAAACTTTGTAAGTACTTCTAGACCCTTGGAACTTATGCATATGGACTTGTGTGGTCCTATGAGAGTTCAAACTCCAAAAGGTAAGAGGTATATGCTTGTTGTAGTAGATGATTATTCTAGATTTACGTGGGTTATCTTTATTAGAGACAAAACTGAAGCTTTATCTGAATTTTCTAAACTGTGCAAAGAGCTTCAAACCATGAAAAACTTGCCTGTTGCATCTATTAGAAGTGATCATGGTAGGGAATTTGATCAGCTTGACTTTGATTTATTTTGTGCAAAGCATGGCATATCACACAACTTCTCTGCACCTAGAACTCCTCAGCAAAATGGAGTAGTTGAGACGAAAAATAGGACACTTGAGGATATGTCTAGAACTATGCTACTTGAAAGTAATTTGCCAAAGTATTTGTGGGCAGAAGCTGTTAATACTGCCAATTATGTGCTTAATAGATGTTTGATCAGGCCTATTTTGAAAAAGACTCCTTATGAACTGTTTAAAGGCAGGAAGCCTAGTCTTTTATTTCAAACCTTTTGGTTGTATTTATTTTGTGCATAATAATGGTAAAGACAATCTTGGTAAGTTTGATGCCAGAAGTGATGAAGGTGTATTTCTTGGATATTCTCAAACTAGCAAAGCTTATAGAGTTTTCAATAGAAAAAACAAGATTGCGGAAGAGAGTATTCATGTGGTTTTTGATGTAAGGTACTAGGGATTCTTTGAGTGAAAATTTTGCAGATCTTAATTTGAACAAGCATGAGGCTGATGATGACATTGTGAAAGAAGACAAAGGCAAAACTGAAGTGAAGAATCAGTCAGTAGAATCTCAAGTCCTTGAACCTCCTGCAGAGCCAAAATCTCAAAGCCTTGAGACTGAAACTGAAAATTTCTATGATTCTCCTTCTACTGCTTCAAGAACTCAAAGTCTTGAAGGAACATATTCCTGGACACCAAGGAAGAAGTTTAAGTATCTTGCAGACCATCCAGCTGACAATATCATATCTGATCCAACTATTGGAACTCATACAAGAGGACATTTGAAGAACTTATGTTCTTTTAGTGCTTTTGTATCATTGATTGAGCCTAAGAATACAAAAGAAGCACTGGAAGATGCAGATTGGATCATTGCAATGAAAAGTAAGATGAATGAATTTGAAAGAAACAAGATATGGAATCTGGTTCCTATACCAAAAGAGCAATCAATTATTGGAACCAGATGGGTGTTCAGAAATAAGCTTGATGAGAATGGCAAAGTGGTAAGAAACAAAGCCAGACTTGTGGCACAAGGATACAATCAATAAGAATGTATAGACTATGAGGAGACATTTGCTCCTGTTTCCAGGTTAGAAGCTATTAGAATACTTCTTGCATTTACAACTCACAAACACATAAAGCTCTATCAAATGGATGTCAAATGTGCTTTTCTTAATGGTTATTTACAAGAAGATGTTTTTGTAACTCAACCTCCTATTTTTGAAGATGAAAAATTCCCTGATAATGTTTACAAATTAGACAAAGCTCTTTATGGCTTAAAACAAGCTACAAGGGCTTGGTATGACAGACTCACAAAGTTTTTACTTGACAATGATTTCAAGAGAGGTCTAGTTGATAAAACTCTTTTTATTAAACATCATGAAACTGACTTGTTAGTAGTTCAGATTTATGTAGATGATATTCTTTTTGGTGCTACTAATGATGCTCTTTCAAAAGAATTCTCTAGTCTAATGTGCAGGGAGTTTGAGATGAGCTTAATGGGAGAACTGAATTTCTTTCTTGGACTTCATGTTTTACAAATGAAGAAAGGAATCTTTGTACATCAAGGGAAATATACCATGGACTTGTTGAACAAGTACAATATGACACAGTCCAAGGCACTCAAAACTTCTATGAGTTCTTCACTATCCTTAGACAAGGATTCAAATAGTAAGAGTGTTGATCAAAAGGAGTATAGAGGTATGATTGGATCACTTCTGTACTTAACTTCTAGTAGATCTGATATTATGTTTAGTGTTTGCATGTGTGCAAGATTTCAAGCAGATCCTAAGGAAAGTCATTTAACTGTTGTTAAGAGAATTTTTAGATATTTAAATGGAACCAATGACTTGGGGCTTTGGTATCCAAGAAGATCTAACCTTATGTTGAGTGGATATTCAGATGCAGATTTCGCAGGATACAGAGTGGATAGGAAGAGTACTTCTGGATGTTGTTAGTTTCTTGGTTCTTCAATAATTAGTTGGCATTCCAAGAAGCAAAACTATGTAGCATTATCAACTGCAGAAGCTGAGTATATTGCAGCTGGAGCTTGTTTCTCTCAAGTGTTGTGGATTGCTCAACAGCTTAGAGATCTTGGTTATGATTTCAGAAATGTGCCTATTAATTGTGACAATACAAGTGTCATTTCAATCTTTAAGAATCCAGTATAGCACTCAAGAACCAAGCATATATATGTAAGGCATCATTTCCTTAGAGATCATGCAGAAAAAGGTGATGTTGTTCTATCTTTCATTTATACTACTATGCAAATTGCTGATATTTTCAGTAAACCTTTGCCAGATGATAGGTTTGTATCCCTAAGGCTTGAACTGGGTATGTTAAACAAGGATGCATTGGTTTAGGGGGAGTATTAGTGCTTACTTGTGGTTATTTGTTAAAATCTCAAAGCCTTGAGATTATACTTTCCAAAGCCTTGAAAGTATAGTTCAAAGCTTTGAAATTTCTAAGACTGCAGAAAATCTCAAGGCCTTGATATTGTTCTCCAAGGTCTTGAAACATCTGTGTAATTTTCTTGTTAAATAATGGATTATCAAATATTATATATTATCTTTTTAGATAATTGTATAATGTTTGAATTACTCAGAGAATTTTCCAAAATATCCTAAAATATCTTCTAGATATATTTTGCATGTGGATTTTGGAAGAGTCCTTTTTAAAATCTTTCTCTCAACCTACTTAAGCTGAAAGTCAGGGCTTTTCTCTCTATTCTCTCCATTCTCTCTCAATCTTCTATGTCTCTCTGTTCTCTCTCTTCCAATCACAATCTTCTCTCAAAACCCTAATTCCACAATGGAGCGCAAATCAGCCAGAATTCAACAACAGGTTAAGCCTTCTGCTAGATCTAAGAAGAGGGCCAACAAGAAGGAAAAGATTACAATTTCTGACTCGGATTCAGAAGAGACACAGAGTTTTCATGAAGCTTCACCTCCTATAAAGAAGATCAGAACAGAGAAAGGGGGTGAAGGTTCAAGTGTTGATCCACAGAAGGAGACAGAAGTACAGGGTGATCATCAGTCTAGGTTATACAAGAAGAAAGGGGGAGACAAGAAAACGCCAGATGGAGAAGAAAAGGGGAAGTCTGCTAAGGAAGGCAAAAAGAAGTCTGCTGATGTTGAGAAGAAGAAATCTGCTGAAGAAGAACCAGAGAAGGCTAAGTCTGCTGAAAAGAAATCAAGGGTTAAACAAATGGCTGCTGCAACCAAAAAAGGTTATCAAGGTAAGAATGCACTACCTTCTGATTGGTTCATTAGTTCAGATGTTAGGAGTGTTTGGATGCAAGGGTATGCATCATCTAAGGTTGCTTTCTGTAGTTTGATTTTTGAAGAGTTATTAGACAAGTTGGAAATTAATTGTATGAGGAAATTAAGAGAATCTGCAGTTTGGAAGGTTTTAAATCCTAGTTCTAAAGCTTATCCTAGGCTAACTAGGTTGTTTTACCTGAATTTGGTCCAAGAAGGGGAAGATAAGTTGGTGTTAACCTCTAAGGTAGCTGGAATAGATTTAAGGCTAGACCATAGGAATTTGGCCAAGGTCTTGGACATTCCTAGGAAGTATAATGTTGCTGATCATCCTGATAGTAAGAAATGTTTGGACAAAGCCAAAGCCATGTTTTTCATAGATGATATTCCTACTGGTCCCAAACAGTTGACACACTTTGTGCTCAAATGTGAAGCTAAAATCTTGTTCACAATTCTGATGAGAAGTGTTGTTCCTAGAGAAAACTCAAGAGAGTTGGTAACAGATAAGGTTCTCATCCTGATGTACTTGATATGCCAAGGGTTTGAGATTGATCCACCAACATTGATCATGGAGCATATGATCTACTGTGCTACCAGAACCAGAAACCATCCTATTCCATATGACAACCTACTACCTCTTTTCTTTGATTATTTTTGGGGGCCTGTCAAAGGGGAGGAGAAGATAGTTGGTGGTTTTGGGTTGATTGATGAGTCTGCTTTACAAAGGATTGGTGTGGTTCAGACAGGAAAGGGATCACATTGAAAGTTTTATTCAGAATTTTCTAAAGCTGAGCTTGAGGAGAATTTTTTTATCAAACCTAAGGGGGCTACAACATCAAGGGGACCAACTAATGAAGATTATTCTCAATTGGTTGATAAGTTTTAAGAACAGCAGGTTGAGATTGAAGATCTTAGACATAGGCTGTTTGAGTTATCTTCTGAGTTTAATCAGTTCAAATCCTTGATGCGAGTGATGAATGGCAAGCTGGATGTTGTCATCAAAGGTTTGAATTTGGAGAAGATCCCTTCTTCTAGTAGTCATGACACTAGTGTTGATTCAGATGAGAGGCTAGGAGATTTCTTGAAGAAGAAGAAGAAGAAGCTTATTCCAGTTGTGCTCACCTCAAAGGATTTATATGAGCAAAATGATGATGAGGAAGCTGAAGAAGACAAATGTGTTGATGCAGCTACAGAGGGAGATTCTGTGCAAGTCAAGGACAAGAAAGTGGATGAAATCATTGATTGTTGCTGAAGTGGATGCTGAATAGGAAGAGCATCATTCTGCAGGTGAAGCTGAAACTGATGAAGATGTTGGAGAAGGCTCGGAGAAAGGCCAAACATCAAAGAAGAAGTGAAGACTTGTGGAAGCTTAAGCCTTGATCTTTTATTTCTTTCTTTCTTTTTCTTTTCTTCTTTCTGATCTCAAGGCCTTGACATTCAGTATGAACTGTTTTTAGAATAAGTTTTTTTTTTTTAAAGACTCTGAGTAATGATCCAAAATTTCTTCACCTTTATTTGATGAAAGTCAAAAAGGGGGATAAGGTTTATGTGATGTTTATGTGAATCAGTTAGTTTAATTAGTTAGTTTAATCAATCGGTTATGTGAATCAGTTAGTTTAATCAGTTGGTTATGTGAATCAGTTGTTTATGTATGTGATACAATGTGATATGTTTATATGTGGTATTTTCTCAGATTGTGTTTCGTGTTTCTGCAAGTGTTTATGCAAATTCTGGTATCTAATTTTTACAAAAAGTTGCAGGGATATTTACACAAGATTATGGGTTTTGTCTTTCATCAATGGGGAGATTGCTGACTCATGACTTCTAAGTGTGTTTTTGGGATGTCATCATGTAGAGTGATGAAAGACAAAGTTTCTCTAATTCTTCAAGGCTCCAAGGGCTTGAGATATTGATCAAAGCCTCAAAGTCTTGACAACTGCTTTCTTATGAAATGTGATCTGACAATCTTGTGTTGGAGGTGTTCAATCTGATGTTTAAGATAAGATATTTGTTGAAAATATTCTTGTTATCTATTCTTTATATATCTCACATATTGCAGATATCATAATTAGGTTGAATCAAAGAACTCTGGTGTTACAGTTGAAAAACTGTGAAGAATGTTCAGAGCTCCAAGGCCTTGAGATATGCCTTGAGCTGCTGACAGTTTTCACAGACCTAATTTGATTCTCTTGCAGGATTTGATCTTTGTTATTATGATTGTTTAATGAATTTTACAAGTCTTAAATTGGTTTGTGTTGGTTTATATGATTGTTTGGTAATCTGGTTAATGACTTATTTATTTGATTCAGTTTTATTCAGAAACTGAATATCCAAATAGGCTTAGTGCTGTTGTGTATTTGTATTTTGTTTGTTGTTGTGCTTAATGTTGTTGCAGGTTTTTCAAACATGAAATCTTATCACAACAAACTCCAACGGATATATACTCAGAGCTCTTTTGAATTGCAGTTAGAAAGGATGAGAATTTGCAGGAACAGAGATCTTAAAATCTCTCATTCAGTTGCTGACTGGTTTGAATTTGAAAGACAGATAGAAGCTTACAGAGAACAGAAACCAAAGGAAAAGAAGGAGAGATACATTCGTCGAAGATCAGACCATCAATCCTCACAACTTCAAGCTTCAATCAAGTGCTTTCAGAAGATCAATCATTCCAGTTTCCCTGAAGAACACATCCAGGCTTTCTCAGCTTATTCTTCTACTGTGTTCTTCTACTTTGTACTTTAATTTGTTTATCTTCTGTATATTTTATACCTCACAAAACCTAGTGATTAGTTCTTCAAGTGAACAACAAGAGTTTCTTGTTATCTCAACAGTTAGTTGCTGAAACTAGATAGGTTTGGAACCACAAGCTGTATAGGTGTAAGGGAGTTCACTTAGGCTTGAAGATCTAGCGCTGTTTCCGTGTGAGTAATAAGAAGTGTTTACCCAATCCTGGTGGGATTAGATCCCTCAGACAGAGATTAGATCCATTGGGACTGAACTCTGTAAATTGCCCTATGTTCTTTACTTTACAGTTTAGCTATTTACTCTTGCAAGTGATCTAAATCAAACTAGGGTTACAAACTGTTTTGAACTTGTGCTAGTTCAAGGCCTTGAAGCTTTCTTAGGAAGCTTCTAACAAACCTTACAAAATCTCAAGGCCTTGAGATTTCTGTCATTTGCTTGCATAACTTAGTTAAATTCTCTGTTTTAGAAAAAAAAATCCCATATTCTATTCAACTCCCCCCCTTCTAGAGTATTTTGGTCTTGTATTTAGTCTACATTACAAACTTTCATTAGGTATTTGTGTTAATTGACAACGTGTTGAATGCTAGAATAAAATATCAATTTGCCTAGAATTATGGATTATAGTTGACAATTAGAGCGCGTTTATACGTAAACTTAAGAAGTTACTACGCTGCGTGGCCAAAAAGTTTATTACAAAGATAGTATTCACGTCAAAAATGACTATTTGAATTCATATTATGAACGTATTTTATTGAAAGGTTAAATTTTATGTCTAATTTCTAATTTATTAATCACCTGTTGATTTTTTTGAGAGATACATTTTGATGTTTAACATTAAAGTAATAAAAAACGAATGTGTAAACCGAGTTTTTCAGTACGATTTTGGGTGAGTTTGGTAGAATGGTTTCTGGTGGAAAAACTGGTGTTTTGATTATGGTGGATTTATTTTAGCTTTTTAAGGTGATTTTTTTTGAACCAGTCTGTTTGGTGATAGTTTTTAATCTAGATTAAAAACTGAATATATGTGTTTGGTAGAGATTTTTAAACTAGATACAGTAGATTAAATGACTAATGTACCCTTCATTTGTACTTTTTTAACAAATGCACAAAGAACAAATTCAAAGCAAAAAGTTAAAATTTTTCAGAGAGCCAAAGGTTTTCTTGAAACAAATTCAAGAACAAATTTACGGTATTTCGATCACAGCAAAATTAATAGTTGTTATTTAAAAAAACCAAGAATAAATACCAGACGATTTAGTAGACAGTTGTTAAAAGACTTTAACGTATCAAAAAAACTAATTTTCATACTTGGATTTAATAAAAAGTTAACAACTTCACAATTTTTCGATCACAGCGAAATACAAGACGAATTTCATGAAATTTAAAGCATGAGCAGTGGGTAAAAATATGACAATTAACCAAAAATAATAGCACCACAACAAGAGACTCCTATCTAATATAACAACTATTGTTATGATTGCGAATTATTTGACGAAAAAGTGGTTATGCCAACATCGTAATGCTGATAAGAATAACCTAAGGGTGACTTGAAAATATAGAAAAAGCGAGGACAAAATAGTACATACAACAACTCAGGAATAAACTTAAAAAAACACCAAAAATTGGTTTTTTTCACGTGCCAATAGTTGAAAAAAACTGGTTTAAAATCTAGTTTTTAAACAAATTAAAACAATCACTTTTAACAAATCATTTGGTGGGAAAACCATAAACCAAAATAAACCAAGTTACCAAACGCACCTTTGTGTTTTTATTTTACAAATTGAATGTATTGCAATTTTCAATACACCAAAAATGTTCTTTTTGATTTAAGTGTTGTTAGTGACCTAAAACTGGCTCACCCACCCACGATGTACCAATTCTATAATAATTGTGGTTATCAACCACTACTGTCTTTGCTCTAAATGCTGAAAGAAGTCGGGTCCGTTATCAATTTGCTATGGATGGATATGGTCTTATTATTACTCCATCTGTTTCAAAATAATTGTCTTTTTTTTATTCCAACTTATTAAGGAGACATGCATTAATAATGTTCATATTTAAATTTTGTAATGGTATTGACATAAATATTTCTTATTTTTTCATTTCTAAAGCAACTTTAAATGCATTTTAGTGGACAATATCGTCAAATCACATAATTTCAGATATTAAAAAGGAAAGTGAACACTTATTTTGGAACAACCAAAAATAGAAAAATTGACACTTATTATGAGACGGAGATAGTATTACTTCTGAGAAATTATTTTTTGTCGTCAAATAGACTTCAACCCGGTTAAGAAGTCGTCTTAATGATTTGTGAAAATCATTCATATGTACAAATTAATTGTGTAGATTGACATAATATTATTGATTTGGAATTCATATACAACAAAAAATATTATTGATTTTGCACTGATTTTTATCCTTTCTTCTATAATATTGCTTGTAACCGAAACGAATTAGACTACTCTCGAAAAGAAACCAATTTGATCGATCTTTTACTTTTTTGAAATAGAATGTTTTGATTGATTTCTTAAATGGGGGAATATATGTTGCCTTTAATTTTGAAGAAAAAAAAAATGTGTAATCGAATTTGTCAAATTTCCTCAATTTTTCAGAAAAAAAAAAAAAAAAAAAAAAAAAAAAAAAAAGAGGGAAGTAAAGCCTAGGTGGAGCAACCTCGAGCTCTCATTGGTTCAACGTCGTCACCATCACCTCCCTTTAATGAAAACCGTCTGACGCCCACCGTTAATTCCACCATTCCCACCCGCTCCACACAAATCGTATATGTCACGCTCCTGTCCTAAAAAAAGGCTCAGTGCATTTCTCGGAATGTGGATTTTAATCTGTTTTGATTAAAACTGGCTTTTTAATTTAATTTCGTTTTTATGACACATAATTTTAAAATGAAAATTTTCATATCAAAATAATTCCTGTGTAATTGTAGAATCTCCAAAATTTGGAATTATGTGGCTGAAAATCTCAGAATTTTTTTAATATGTTTTTGACACTAGTATAATTGTGGTTCATTTACAAGTGGTGTATTCAAGCAATTGGCTAAATATCTCTTCAAACTTAGTTAAATTAATCAAGTTAGTAATCTACAGTTTCAACTCATACCAAACAAATTTTGATTTTCACTTCAGCTAAGGGTGGGTTTGGTATGACTTTTTGGACTTTTAAGTCGACTTTTAAGTTGTTGTGAAAAAAGTTCGTGACAAAGAAGTTGATGAAAAAAGATGTATGAGTTTGGTGAAAAAGTTATGCTGTAAAAAAGTTAGGATGCAACACTTTTTTTTTGTTAGTGAAGATTATCATTTTATGTTTTTTAAATTTACTAATAAAATTATAGTAGGTCTAATTAGATGTCATAATATGTTGGTACAAAAAAAATAGAGGTAAACTGGCCATTTGTATTGTTTAGGAAGAAAAAAGTCCAAAAAAAATTCATGAAACCTAACTTTTTTCAGAAGTCAGTTTTACACTACAAGACAAAAGCCAAAATTCAAAAGTTGTCACAGAAAAAGTCATACCGAACCTTTCAGAAAAGCTCAAAACAGATTAAAAGTCGAAAGTGAATTAAAAGCTAGAAATAAGTCGTACCAAACCCACCCTAAATTTTTCGCCCAAACTTTTTTCAGTCGATTTTTCGGATTCTCAGCTGAGAGCTTGTTTGGTATCCGTTTAAAAACAAGAAAAATATTGGAAAAAAAATGATGAAAAACACGTTTAAAAACATAATAAAAAAACTGTTTGGTACCCGTAAAAAAACAGTGTTTAAAATTAAAAACACATTTGACAACATTACTAAATTTCAATGTTAATTTGTTTGAATATCATTTTTCGCACAAATACCGACATATATTTGACATTTTATGCACCTTACCATAGTTGAAATGTCTTTAAACACCAATACTATGAAACACAAAAAAAACACAACATTTACTGTTTCTTTAAACAGCTTTCTTTCAGCATATTTTTGTTATTAAACCGAAAAAAAAACAGGCATACCAAAATGAGTTAAAAAAAACTATATGTTTGATTAAAAACAGGGATGCCAAATATGCCCTCAAACCCACACTACACAAGGCGCGTCACTCTCATTCGACCATCTCGCGTGTCGGTTTACCACCTTCCCGTTCCAACTCCGACGAAAAAAATGTCCCCTCCGGTTCAACCCTAGATAGAGAAAGTCTGCTCTACGAGACTTCAGACCGTGTTTTTTAGACGACGACACTTCTTAGAACCAAATCCAGCTCTAACCGCCCACAGAATCGTAGCCTTTTTGCCCTCTCTCTCTCTCCATTTATACGATTCAGCAATCGAGGGCTTTTGTGTCAAAATCTCGATTCGCACAGAGGGATTTGCGTTGATGGTGATGGTGGAGACCGAAATTGGGGAGAAGCAGAAGAAGATACCTAGAACTGGTGGTAGTGGTGGTAATCAGAGGCGGCGATGGCTGATTGGGGCTGTGATCGCGGTGTTGGTCGCCGTCGCAATCACCACCAGACATTCCCACAACTCCTGCACCTGTTCTCAGGTTAGTCTCTAATTCCAGTAGCAGTTTAGCAGTAGTACTAGTACTATATCGACTTGAATATGCTTGAAGTAATCAAAATTGAACATAAATTGGTCTATCACATTGAAATTCCTCTACAGAGATTGTTCATGCTCTTATGAATGGCTTAATAATCCGCATGTCAGTGCTATTGAATCTTGTGTGATGGAATTCTTGAATTAGTATTGTTTGAATTTCTTCAAGATCAATCACATTTGAATAGATTCCTCTTTGTTTGTGGAGGAAATTTGGAGAAATTTTGGATTGCTCTAGAGCAAATGATGTGGCCTTGCTCTAACCATACAGCACATACGTAACACATATTGATGAAAGAGAATGAGTGGCAGACAAAAGAAAGTGGATTTCCTACATTTCTTGACGTGTCCTGTAATATACTACCTCTGTACCAGCCTACTTCACTTTTTGTCACTATTCACTGGCCACTTCGACCCGGTGATTTGATTAGCAAAACCAAACTAAAATTTGGAAATCTTTGCATGGTCTTGGAGAGTAAAAATTACGTCGTTTTGCTATCTAAATCACCGAGTGAAAGTGACTTAGTTACAGGTTGAAAAGTCAAACTACGACTATACAGAAAAAACGGAGGTAGTATTGATTAGAGCACCATGTCACTTTTGCTCTTGGAGCAAGCAATAATTGCTCGGAAATTTGAGTATTGGGATCGTTCTGAGTTTCGTTTTTTTTTCCTTGATACAGGGTGCCAGGAAATATACTGGCTTGGTGGAGGATTGTTGTTGCGGTTACGAGACAGTAGATAGCCTTAATGGTGAAGTCTTACATCCTTTGCTCCAAGAGCTTGTCGCCACTCCGTTTTTCCGATATTTCAAGGTATGGTATCAAGTGCAGTTTCCTATCAGAATATGTTCTATTTGATGCCGTCCTAGCTTCAATGAATCATGTTTGCTATTAATCTGTCTAATGGCTCCAGAAACTAACTTTGGAGGTTCAAGCGACATTTTATTTTTGGGAAGTTTATGATGTTTCAAGTTTGGGTAGGATTACAATGTTCAAAATTGCTGTTAGGCCAGAATCATTTCTGTTTGGGGTAGGGGTTTGTGGTGGATGTGTGCTTCAGCTAGTGCCATTATCTCTTTGTGTGTTTTGGTTAGATGGGTTTACTCTTCAACTAGATACCATTGTAGTATATGCGTGATAGTCGACTTGCTCCTCCATTGGTATGTTGTGTGAGCTTATATCATTGCACCTGATCTCAGGTTGCTAACCAAAGACCAAATTATTTTACTTGAGGTAGTCTCATAGATTTCAAGAAGTTGTATTGTCCACAATCTTACCTAGTTTGTTATGGCAAGGAAATGTTTCATCATTCCAATCTTACCATTGTATTTAACCGGTGAAGCTTTCTGCAAAGAAAGTCCCAAATGACATGTGTATCTTACAATCTTTCTTGGCTCCCCCTCTAAATTTATACTTCGATGTTCCATCTTTCAGTAAATTGCTTATGGATTGTGTCCAGTAGTTAATACTAATAATTGAATACTTGTGTTTATGATTAGCCTGATTTAATTAGGTGCTTATTGCACTAAAGAAGTAATTTAGTTAGTTAGTAGTTATGCGAGGAGCAGACAGACCACCTTAAGAATGCGTTTGGGTCCTTTCTGCATCTTGTGAGACTGGTCCTGTGGTTCTTGTGTTCGTAAAGTAGGGTGTGGCTTTCCCCTCGTTAGGTCAACCTTTTTGGACTACTTAGTTTTTTTGTCCCATGAATGTCTTATCATAGTGCTTTCTGCAATAGTTCAAGCTCAATGGACGGAAACCTCTATCTTCGTGCTTTGATGTCCAGATAAATGTAGTGTCCTCATTTTTAGCTTTTGACTTTGAGACCAGCCAACCTCTCTGATGCCAGAGGTTATAACATAGATTCGTAACAGTTTTCACCTTTGCTCGATTAGCTTAATTTATCTGTCTCTCCCAACGAAAGCGAAGAGCTTACCCAGAAGCATCCCAAATATTGAATCAGCCACCCTTCCCTTTAAGGTGGAGATTCTGAACAAAACCCAACCCTTTGAAGTTTATCTTACTGAAATCACCAAACAGGATTACATGCCAATATTAATGGCAAGGAGAATAATCTCAGCATAATATTCAAGAATTTCGGATGCCTAAGTTTTACGAGTTAAAGGAACTTTATGATCCATGGTTACTTTTATTTCGTGTATAGAAATATATAAGGAGTTTTATAATACTTGAAACCTAGAAACATCATCAGGTTGCTGCACATTTGTTCCAAGAAGCTTTTTGGATGATACAGATTGACCAATTATATTGTGATCCTGATTCATCACTGAAGTGCACCTGGAAGGTTCATTTACTCTGCTTAAAAATACCAGTTATGAGGTCCTTATAGCTCACTGGCGTCTTCTTTGGGTCATGCAAGTATACCTGCACTTTAATGCATGACCTATCGGCATCTATTGTCCTCAGGATGACAGTAAACTTTGCTCCTAACTTCAGTCTAATTCACACATCCGAGTCTTCAGGTTATCAGGACACGGTTTTAGGAAAAATATGGACTATCACTTTCGTGAGTTGAAATGACCTTGTATTTGGTCAGTCTTGTTGAGCATGAAAGAGGTCCATACGGCCTTCTGAAATTGTGTTGAGACAGCCTTGAGGGTGGTTTTTTTCACCCGGAATAATTTTAATATTTTTTATGTCAATTGAATGAGCTCTTACATTGCCAGATGCTAGCATTTAAGTCACTTCCTTCCAATGTGCTCCTATGTTTTTAATCCTCGAGATATTGGCTTTGTTCACTTTGGCAGGTAAAATTGTGGTGTGACTGCCCCTTCTGGCCAGATGATGGTATGTGCCGCTTGCGTGATTGTAGTGTTTGTGAGTGTCCAGAAACTGAGTTTCCGGAGAAGTTTAAAATGCCACCACGCCGAGGTCTTTCGTCAGATGATTTGATATGCCAAGAGGGGAAACCACAGGCAACTGTTGACCGCACACTAGACAGTAAAGCTTTCAGAGGCTGGATGGAAATAGATAATCCCTGGACCAACGACGATGAGACAGATAATAGTAAGTCTGTGAAAGCATTTTCATCATGTTTTCCTTGTAGTTACAGTTCATAATTGGATAGTTATGGTGTGTGGTATGAAGGACGAAATTGGAACCATGAATAAAGAAATTGTGTCAGTGCTATTTTTTCTTCATAAAGAAAAAGGTGTCAATGCATTGCGTAGTGACATTCTATATGATCTTGTAATTTGCTCGTGAAATTGTTTTCCGTAACTTTGAAGATGTCTCCTACCAACATGCTATAGTGGCATTTTTCTTTCTAGGATGGAAGTCATTATATGTGCCTTCAAATTTATGTTCTTTTAGATAAAACTTAGATGACACCCCTCTCTCTCTGCAGGTGAGATGACATATGTAAACCTTCAATTGAATCCTGAACGTTTTACTGGCTATGTTGGTCCGTCAGCCAGGAGGATCTGGGATGCTATATATTCAGAAAATTGTCCAAAATGTGAGTTTATTGCTCTTGTCAATACTTATCTGAAGGTTTAAAACCAAGCAAAGCTTGTCAATATGCTTTTCAACATCCTAGTAAAGTTGCTATTTAAAGGATGTTGAAATTGCTTGAGACCGAGCACTTATTTAGTGCCCACCAATTCTTAGATCAAATGAAGTTTCGAACTGCTTATTCCAAAACAATAAATTGGAAATATGGAGTTGTTTCTGGTTAGTGATAGTTGCAGAATGATCTTCTGGAATGAAATTATTGTTCATGTCTTTGTGTCGTTATGAAATTTTAGTTGCTATTATTTTTGTTGAATGCAGTTTCCTCAGGAGAGATTTGCCAGGAGAAGAAAGTCCTGTACAAATTAATATCCGGTCTTCACTCTTCAATTTCAATCCACATAGCTGCTGATTATCTCCTTGATGAGACAACCAACCTGGTTAGCTCACTAACTCATTTGTTGACGTGCACAATTATTTCATATTTAGTTCTGTGAGAAGATTTGCCTGTTTGTGGTTTTTATGGCCAATGATTTAAAAATCATTGCTCACCTATTAGTCTAATACAATAAAAACATGTTTGAAGTTTGAACTACTTCACAGTTGGGAAGGGCCATGTTAAGTGTAGATGACAATATAAGAAGCCCTCATTCATCTTGGTATTAGCTTAATAAGGTAGTGATTGAAGAAGTGTGTTCTCCCCCGCAGGATATTGGGAGTTGAAAGTCAACTTGGTCATTTTTTGGTTACCTTTACTACTGTACAACACACACTGAGCCACGTAACTGTATTATCAGGACAATGAGCTTCTCTTACTCCCGCTGGCATCAAAAGTGGAGTCGTGCACTAGAAGGTCCCAGAATAATTTCTTTTTAAACTCAGGGCACCAAGCTCTGTAGTTTTACTTCCTACATTCACCCTCTTAAAGTAACTACTCTATGTATTGAAAATATAGTATATATGTCCAGCAATGGAATATAATAGCTACTGTGAGAAGTGATGTAGTTATGGAATAAAAATATAGAGGTAGAGGGAGTAATAAGTCGATCAATCATATGACAGTAACGATGATGGACATAAATGTAACATCCAGCTAAGTAAAGATTCTTGGTTTTATTCATGTTCTGTAAAGAATTTAACAACCTTTTCTCTTTTTGCTGTTTCAGTGGGGACAAAATCTTCAATTGATGTACGACCGTGTCTTGAGATACCCTGAACGTGTTAGAAATTTGTACTTCACTTTTCTCTTTGTGCTTCGAGCTGTGACAAAAGTGAGTAAACTTTGTTGTCCTTGCTTTAAGTAAATGCCTGCTTCGGAATGAAATATTTTCTTAAATTGTCTCGTTGAAAATGATTTATTAGGCAACAGATTATCTGGAGCAGGCTGAGTACGACACTGGGAACCATCCAGAGGACTTGAAAGCACAATCTTTGATGCGTCAGCTACTTTACAACCCTAAACTGCAAGCTGCATGCCCAATTCCATTTGACGAAGCTAAATTGTGGCAAGGCCAAAGTGGACCTGAACTGACGCAGCAGATTCAGAAACAATTCAAGAACATTAGGTATCTCTCTAATAATTTTAACATTTTTTTCCATATTTTCTCTCTGCCTTATTCTGAAGTATATTACACTGTTTTTAGCAGTCCAATACTGATTCTTATTATTATTATTCCTTCCCTCACAATGCCGAATGAAATGTTCCGTAGTATGAGGAAAATTCTGCTAATGGAAGCAGGGCTAAGAAGTAGTGATAGTTTTTATTCTTGACCTGCTTGTTCATTGCCAGTAACAGATTGTTGCAGATGAGCTAAAATGTGATGTCTGTAATACATTGATGTTTATGCCGATAGGGTCTATGTAAGTAATGTGTCTTTCGGCTATTCTATTTTATGCAGTGCCATAATGGATTGTGTGGGATGTGAAAAGTGTCGACTCTGGGGAAAGCTTCAGGTTCTTGGTCTTGGGACTGCATTGGAAATCCTGTTCTCTGACAATAATCCTGATCAGATTGTGAGTCTCTCTCTCTCTCTCTCTCTCTCTCTCTCTCTCTCTCTCTCTCGTATTTACGTTTCATGGTGGTTGATTTTCACAGCTGCATTTGCCAAGAAACGGAGTAATTGCACTGGTAAATCTGCTCAATCGACTCTCTGAATCTATCAAACTTGTTCATGAGATGGGACCTTCTGTAGAAAACATTATGGGTCCACCGATATCCGAACCGTCTATTAGAGAACTCAGTTCGTGGCGAAGAATATGGGACTCTGTCGCTAGTCAGCGGTAAGTCCAATTTGACTCTTTCACACAGAAGTTTATTTTTATGGTCTGTTGTAGGCTTGTAGCTAAGCAACATCTAATTCTATTGATATATTATCTTACAGGTTTTGGAAGCAGTCATCATGAGACAACAGCCTAGTTATGCTCTAACCCAGCAATTTTGGAGGCCCCCTTATGAAGAGTTCGGAAAAACTGATGTTAAGGTTTACGAGTATGTAGTAAGTGCTTTGTGTGGATAGTGTTGCGGACATATAAATAGAGACATATAAT
The DNA here is from genome assembly GCA_023055425.1 of Linanthus parryae. Taxonomy (NCBI): domain Eukaryota; kingdom Viridiplantae; phylum Streptophyta; class Magnoliopsida; order Ericales; family Polemoniaceae; genus Linanthus; species Linanthus parryae. Next base: position 46,544,777 of record JALGPY010000009.1, read on the forward strand.
AGAGAAATGACAGCACGAGTTGGATGTATGCAAAAGTTCATGCTTGTTGTACCTGGAAATTTTGTGAAAGCCATTACTTGGGGCATGTACCAATAGCAATGCAAGACTCTTGAAAAGATCTTTTCATATTTCTGCATCTTGATTTGTGATTCTTGCTTTGAATGCTGGAATATGAATCTGAGTAATCACTGTTCGATCCCTTATGAAGGATCCTAGTTAATTTTAGCTATAGTTATGGATAGATGTCAGTTGACACGACTTGCATGTTGTGCCAATTGGCGTCTAGAAACACGGATATTGAACCTCCCAGTTTCCTTCGGCGAGTTTATAAGCCGATTTTTTCTTATAGTTACAGTGGAACACGGGCATCGAATTTGTCTTATAAGGGAAGAGTGAACCATCGTTTGTCTGTTGATATGTTTCAGGGTTTCCTTTCGTAGGGGCCTAGGGGGTATGACTCCTGTTGGATAAAACCTACCCTATGTTACCCAGACTCTTCATTCTTGGCGGACGCAGGATTTTTTTATCATGCTGGGCTATGTGGGAATTTCAACAAATAATGGGGGCTTTTTGTAACTTTGACTGGGTATATGCGGGAATTTCTTAATAATAATGATAAAATGATAATAATGAATCTCAGGGGTCCTATGCCCACCTTGGTCAGACATAGATCTGCCCCTGCGCACCTGTGTTCGCTCATTTCATTCTTTACCTTAAGCATAGTTACGTGTTTTTTGGTCATCTAAATCGCGCCGGTCATCATCTAAACTCACTAACCTTATAACTGATACTTTTTAAGTCCAAATTTAAGTCCAAAAGAAATGAATTTCAGTGAGGAAGACCGACCAGTTATTTCATTATCATGCCAAACACTATCATACAGGAACCCAGAAGGGGAATTGAAGATCAAAAGCGGGAAGATGAAGAATACACTATCCGTGCAAAATAGTCCATGGAAATTAAAGGGAGCTGGTCAAAACCAAACACCACCCACTTCATTTCATTCAATGAGCTTAATCCAAGAACGCGAAGAACATGAAAAATACAATATCCATGCAAATAGTCCATGGAAATTAAAGGGAGCTGGTCGAAACCAAACACACCCAGTTCATCTCATTCAATGTGCTTAATCCTATACACAAATTAACAAATCCACTACTTAACAGGATGATTACTGTCATCCGAGGAAATCAACACTACGGTGTTTCCGTTGTTTCTCATCTTCTGCCACCAATGAAACAACTTCCTGAAACATCCAATAAAAAAATGAAAAAAATCAGATTTTTCCTGTGGTTGTACTATTCCAACCCCTCTCCTTTTCTTTATGGTTGATCTGCTTCTGTTGAACGTCTCTCATCGGTCGCCTCACAGTTCCAGGCAACACTCTATGAGCAATCCGTCCTCGGCCTCCAATTGACAATCTAACCTTCTCCATCCCACCCAAATTTATACCACCACCACCAACACCACCAATACCTCTCCGAGCATTTTGATGCATTGGAGACCTTATCTGAACTCTTTTCTGCATGCTTCTCCTCAATATACTGCTTATCTTCCTCTGTCCAACACTTTTATGCTCTTTTGGACTATCCCAAGTCGTAAGCTCTGGTATGCTTTTCACTTCACCTTCATCCTTTTCCTCTTTAATGATTTGTGACAATGGAAGTAGTAGAGGTTGGAACTTGGTTGAATTGGGTGCGCTAGGCATAGGGATCAGAGAGTTGCGTCGCTGAGCTGAGGCTGGTTGAATCCTTGGAGCTGCCATTGGGCAGAAAGAGGCTCTTCCAGTCCTCTTTGGGACTAACCTATCTGCAATCTCAGGATTAGCATTCTCCTTCTCAAACTTCTGACTCTGCTTAACAATATCATCCAATGGAGGAGGAGCAATTGGTGCAATTTTGTAACTGTTGTTTTCAGTGAGCGGGCGTGTCTGGTTAACCTGTTCTTGGGACTCAATCAAGTTCTTCTGAGCTGTGAGTGGTTTAGCTACAAGTGGAGGCCTTGCACATTGCTCTTCTTGCTGTTGTTCTCTCATTGCTTGTTGCTGATGTTCCACTATCTTGGAGTCCACATGTTGCCGTGCTAGCCTTCGCTCCACCATGAGTTGCGATTCCAATTCCTTGATCTGTCAAACAAAAAATTGGTTTTTTTTTTCAACCAGAATTACTAAATCTTGAAAATTTTGGTGAATGAGGAAACTATTTTATCATATTCCTGTACTATACCTTATCCTGCAAGGTCTTGTTCTTCAAGTCCTTCTCTTTCATCTTCACATCCAAAACATGGAGTGTGTCTTCCAACTTCTTGATCTGCACATCTTTAGTCTTCAACTCTAACTTGCTCTTCTCAACCTAGAAAGCAAATAATAACAGTTTGCTTCAGGCTCCCTTCCTAAAATGGAAATCACAAAAGGGGAAGGAACAATAGAAGCATTTATTTACGGAAGGAAAAAAAAGAAATTGTGTTTCCATGAGGATTCACTCTTGCTTACCGATTGTTTATATTTGAAAAGCTCAGTGCTGTCTAATTGCTTCTTGGCAGGACCCAACTCTACTCCTCTCACCCTGCTTGCAAAGTTGAGCGAGCAAAGCGTTTCACTGAGGTCATTCTCATTTGGACTAATCTGTACAAACATCAGTGTCTTCGAATCTCCTCCTATAAGATACAAAGGCATAGCAAGTCAGTTCTATTCTTGACCTAAATGAGTAGTAGTGTAAATGCCGTGCCAAGTGGGAAACAAAGTACCTAGAGAGTCTTGAAGCAAGTGAGTGAGCTTGGAGTTCCTACAGAAGGACCGAGGAAGTGAAATTCATGACTAGAATCATCAGAAAGAGAATGAAAGTGAGAGATGCAAAATTCAGTATTACCTAAAAGGGATGTGTGGACTCTTGGTTGCAAGGGCAGATATGACATCTCCCAGTGCAGAAAGAGATCTATTTATATTTTGGGTTTCCTTTAGTCTTTCGCCTTGTACTTCAGTCTTCGCAACTCGTTCACTTCCTGCTAGATCCACCAGCCAAAGCTTACTCCTTGTGATTTCCCCATTCAACAAATTTTCCCCCTTAACCATCACAAGGTGTATGCTGCATCAGAAAAGTACAAGGTCACTACACTGTTCTGAAACATAAGTCAACTAAATGCAAGAGTGATTCGGAAAAATACCAATGAGATCGGCTGCTGTGCTCGTTAGCATTAGTTGATCCAACTGCTCTTGCATTGCTACCTGTTTGTAAAACATCCCAAACCTCCCTCATATCGCTTACATTGGCTTCGACCAGTCCTGGGACATGATGTGTTCCCTCACCTACTTGCCTTACTTCAAGCCTGCAAGTGTCACTTGTGAACTGGGTGACTAGTACACAGTAAAATTACGATCTAGAAAGATCTAGTGAGCCACATCGATTAGTTTTAGCCTTCAGAAAACTAATGGTATAAGAGAACTTAATTATGAGCATTCGTGTTCATCACCATGTTAGTTTTCTGCATGCAAATTGAATTTGTTCATAGGATACATTCCGGCTTGGTTGATTTCTTGATATAGTTTCTGAACTGAGATCTTCTTTAGGTGTTAGTGTGTTGAACTCTACAAACGCCTTTCTTGAATTTAAACAATGCATAAAGATAATCAGACAAGATATACCTTCTATGAGCGGATACATTTTAGGACAGATCACGATAAGAAAAGGGTACATAAAGTTATCATAGAGAAAACGAAGTGTGATTCGATTACATAATAATGTCCATGAACAATCCATTATCTTAGAGAAAACAAACTTATAAAAGGAAGAAGAAGATTATAATGCATACCTCTTTGCGTTTGCACCAGACGGAGTTCCTGATACAAGCAAATCTCGAATCTGCTCATTATAAACCTCAAGAACACTGACAGATATTTCATATTTGAACTGTGACTTCCTCTCCTTAATGACGCGAAACAACTCGTCAAGCGTACGAAAGTTAACTCCACGGGCTTCTTCTGTGCCCTCCATCGTGAAAGTCTTCCCAGTTCCTGTCTGCCCATAAGCAAATATGCAGACATTGTATCCATCGAGGACTGAGGTTACGAAAGGAGCTGTATCCTCAAAGACATCAGCTGCACAAGCAAGGCATAAGAAGTTGAGGACTTTCAGATAATGAGGAAGCGAAATTTCACTTTACATCAAGTGAAGTATCATGTTCTGAGATATTGAGGTATCCATTACCTTGGCTTGATTGGGGATCGAAAACGGCGTCATACTTGAAAGTCTTTTTCAGAGAACCATTTGATTTAACTGTCAGCTCACCGTCTTTAGCAGCTTCAAAGTCTACTGCCATTGAAGCCCCTGCGGTAATCTCTTCACTGTTCAAGGGCCTACACCTGCAAAATACCCTAATATTTCCTGCAATAGAAAACGATAAATTAGTATGAAGTGGTAAACTCATTTCTTTTGGTTTACCAACAAGCTTCAACCCCTTCAGGAGATCATCAGACATACTTCTAACCTTTCAACTCAAGAACCTTGTTATAAAGCTCTTTCCTTTCCTTGCTTCCTTTGATGAATTTGAGCTTCAGTTCTTCATGCAATGCTACTTGTTGATTAACTGTCGAGAAAGTATTTGAAATCAGACTCGTAAAGAAAAAGTATGGGGCTGCTTAAATTAAGCACTAAAATGTCGGTTGAGTATGCATTACAATTGGTTTGAATGATGTTGCTCATGTGGTTTATGTCTTCCAAGCAATTCTTGTATAATAGCGCCTCCTCTGACAGCTTGATGTGATCCATTTTCAGTAGCTGTTTGAATTAAAATCCAACAATTAGCACAAAAACATTGACCAGTCCACCGATGCTTAGAGAGAATGATGCAAACAGCACAGCATGGCATATGCCATGAGCATAAAGAAAAGGAGGTTAAGCCTTAAAGATCCCATTACCTTCATTTTCCTCTTCAGATCTCTCAAAGATGTAAACCATTTGCTCTTTTCTTTTACTTGCCCCTCAATAGCAAAAGCTGCTTAAAGAACAGAAATTACTCAACTAAACAGTATGATAATTATCAGAGCTCGTGATGGTGTAAAGTTGTCCAAAATCCTACCTAGTGAACCAACATGCATTGACTTGCGCATGAGCTCGTTTTGGAGATCCTTCAGAGATTTACACGCTTCTTGGCATTCTCTGCTTTTGCGTTCATTCTCACTCTTAAGCTCCTCTATGGCCCTCCGCGTTTCATTTAGTTCCCTTTTCTGGCGTTCATATGCTTCTTGAAGATTTTGAACATCTCCTTCCCCTTCACAGCTCTGACTATCCTAAATGCACATTAGTAAGAAGAGAAAGACTAATGAATTTCTTTCTATTTAATGTAGCTACTCATAACTGTATCAGTAGGTTTTAGAAGAAAAATTTACTCTTGAAGTCTTGCAATCTGGTACTTGCGACAACTCTATAGCTTTGAGAAATTCAACTTCCCCAAAACCTGACAGGAGAGGTTAAATACATGTTCAGAACTCGGAGTATAAAAGTGACTTCGCTCCAATCTCAACATCACATTACTTCACATTAGGTATGAAATATTAGTCATAATTTGGAACAATTTCCCAACTTACTTGCAGAAAGATCCTTTCTCACAGAAATGCCGCATACAAGAGGGCTTCCGACCACTCCTTCAAACCTGATAAACAGACCCTCATCATCACTGACAGAAGTCCTCAGATTGGATATTACTAGCGGTCTATTTGCACCAACACGTTCGTTTATGTCAATGCAAGAAACAGCCTGCAGAGAGGGAAACCAAAAAGCTTATCAAAACACATTCATGCATATCACAAATCACAATATTGTGAATTATAATAAGACCTCATAATGGCTTTCTTACCTTCTGATCTTGCAGGTAAACATCAAACACTCTCATCCCAGGACGCCCATCTGTAAGCACAATCTCCGCAAAGTGCAAATCAACCATGTAACTTCCTCTCCCCAATGTTTTTAAGTGATACGAAAAGTTTCCAATCCTCGCAGTTCGATAGAGAGCAAGAAGCCCATCTCCATTTCCCGATTCGGGTTCAGTCGCCACAACCTCGCCGCCACTAAAACAACTGTCTTCCACGAAATCCGCCCCGGAGAGAGTCATTTTCTCACCCAATGAGCCTGCATTTATACTCAAGACTGGGAGGAATCTACTTGAGAGATTGTCTTCAACTTTTGGCACAGGAAGGAGCTCAAGAGATGATTCTGAGGACAAATCTCCATCACCCATTTTCCAAGACACAGAGAATTGTCTAGTAGCTGAGGAGGTTTCTACTTCAGACCCTCCATTGATGCCATTTTCTAATGAAAGCTCAATAGAGCCACCACAATTCAGAAACCTATTAGACTCCTCCTCATTGCAGATTGAAGGAATATCCGGCGAACCGGCGCACAAGACCAAATCAGGGGTCGTCAAAGAGAATCCCAACATGGCCCTACCTAAAACCCACAATTCAATTTGAAGAAAAAAATAAGATGAATCAATCCAATGACCTAAATAATCAATTCCACAAGCTAACCCTAGAAATGTAAAGATAAAAAAACAAATAACTTTCTTCAAGTTCCTACCATCTAAACCCACAATTCAATTTGAAGAAAAAAGAAGAAGAATCAATCAGATGACCTAAATAATCAATACCACAAGCTAACCCTAACCCTAGAAATGTGAAGAACAAAAAAAAGCAATTAACTTTCTTCAAGTTCCTACCATCTATAACATTGCTGGTTTCTGGGTCGGTGAAATATTCATTGAAACTTGCTTCCGAGCCTTGAATTCGCCAAGATTCATCTACATCAGCCAAGACCCAATTCAATGAATTGAGAGATGGGTTTGTTAAAGATTGAGAATCTGAGAAGTGGGTTTTTACCTTGATTTGAATTAGGGCATAAATCGTCTGAATCCGCCATTGTTGGATCGAGAGAGAGTGGAGTCTTACAGTGGAAGTGAGAGGTGTGTTCTTGCTGCCAAGAAACGTCTGTGATGAGTAGTGGGTCCTGCCACTGGTCATCTTCCATTGATAAAGATCGAGAGAGGGAAGGTGTTTGAATTGAAAGAGAGAGAGGTAATCGAATGCTCTTGAGCTTTTCGGGGAAAAGAGAAGAAAAAAGCAGAGTGAATCAGTGAAGGTAAGAGATTGAATCAGAGGAGTGATTTGGGTTGTGGGCAAATGGGCGTTGATTTCTCAATATGAACGTTGCGGCTCTTTTGAATTTGAAATTTGCTCAATGGGTTAAGAATAGAAAGTCATTTAAAAATGGATTTATTTTCATTATTTTGTTGGATTATGTCAATCGCCATTTGGTTTCCAGGGTAAAACTACCAAGGAAAAAAAAAAAAACTAGGGAGTAAAAGATGGAGAAACAATTTTATGCAAAGTGTTTGATTTAAGACATTAATTTCATTTCATGTATGGTGATGAAGTTTTGACTAAAATTCATTCCGCGCTAAAACATAGGAAGAGTATATCATCTCGGTATAACTGAACTCGGCGCCAACATCTAAAAGGAGGTGAAAAACAATAGATGTGGCGAATGCGATATGAGGTTGTAAATTCTAGAATTCCGCATAATTTTTGCGTATCAAGATGTTTAACGGTCTTGTAAGAAACGAGAAAACATATTTTATTTTATTAGTTGACACAGGAGTAATGGTCATTTTATCTAGACAAATAAAGAAATAATGTTATGCGAATTTCCTCCCAATAATATGTGATTATAGCACCGCGTGCAACTCCCCAGCTGTGAAAATAGTTCGTGATTGTAAATCATACATGTGAATGAAAATCTCACACACTTAAACTACTACAACTTGTTTTCTCAATGCCTATTTACTTTAGCAACATTATTCATGGACGAAAACACATAAGTTTCTTTCACTATTGTGTCATGTCTCTATGTAATGGACACATTAATAATGGGTTGTGGATGTAGCTAGTTTCACAACTAGTAAACCACGTTAATTTTCGTGTCTCATTCTTCGTATTTGTTCATCGTTCTTACTTGATAACATTCCTAACAGAGATGTCATGGCTCTAACATTCATACCATCCATGCTTGCAAACTCGGCGATTATGAAATGGCCAAAGTAGTGATCGACCTCTTCACATAACTCCTTCTCGAATCGGGTGATTCCTTCCTCTTCATCGATCAGGGCGGTCTGTTTTTCCTTTGCTCTTTGTTGGTATTCATGTTTGTTGAACTAGGGTTCTTTCTCTCCTTTGGGGAGACGAGGAAAAACTTTGACCAAGTTGAACTGAATTTTAGGTAGGAATGGAAATACAGTTCAATCTGGTCCGAGATCCGAGCTGAATGGATCAGGTTCAAATCCAATTGCAACACCCCCCAAATCGTACGGCTGGTCGAACCGTATATTTAGAGAGATGCCTCTGTCGGAGGAGATAAACCCCACCGGATACGGAGAAGGATCGCCGGTTCACAGTTAATACAATCATCGATAAGTCAAATATAAGTTATTATACATTCAAGATGAACCAGTGACATTGTCTGAAAGATAAAAGTACATTACATTCAAAATAAAAATTATTAGGTGAAGTACTAATCAGCCTGATACCCAAGCCATCCGCTTTGTGAACGTCTCCCACCTTACTCGTAACCTGCGAGTTTTAAAATAGCACAAGCCGACCGCAGAAAAACATTTAATCAATAAAAACTAAGTAAATTCATATTGCAATATGTAAAATGATTTTTGGCACAACTTCATAATCACATGATATAAACAAGGGTACCCACATGAGCTGTCAAATATAATACGATTCCTTTCTTATTATTAGTTTAGCTGGCCTAATGATGCACAGCGGGTAACGAATGCCCCGGAGAGGTTACGATGCCACTAATCATAATGAGGGTGCCTCTTGGGATATCAGTGTCTCAATTCACCCGAGCGTTATGGGAGCCCATACGTCAATCCCCGCTCATGAATACGATCATGAGACTTTAAGTGTCGACACCCCTATATCGTAGTAACTCATACATATATAAGTAGTACTTCATAGTTTCACAATAAAGGGAGATTGCTTACCCGCGCTCCCGGCAGTAGCCATAATAATAAAGGAGGATCGCTTAACTGCGCCTTCGGCCGGAGCCATAACAAAAAGGGAGGATCGCTTACCCGCGCCTCCCGACCATATCCATAATCCCGTATCCTCTGTGCATTTCCCCAATTATATTATAATACATTATTCAATTGTTGTTCCACGATAGTAACCTCTGGTTTTCAGCTGTCATTTCCCAATTGTAATCATTTGATTTTAACGTGTCAGACCATAATAGTATTATTTGTTCGATTCATAATTTCCAACCGTAATATTCAAAAGGAGATTTCTTGAAACTTATGTCACGTTGCAAAAAGTGAGTCTGTTTCTCTCTCTAAATTTTGCTCTGCAAAATTGGGGATGAGATTTCTGGGTTTTTATACCCTTTGTCCTGGTGTAACCTGGGTTGTTCGCTCCTGTGTGCGAGATTTGTGAGAGTCTCATATGTGAGATTTGCGAGAGTCTTATTTGCGAGAGTTCATTTCCTTTTGTTTATTTCTTCTTTCTTCCTTGTTGCTTTTTCTAGCTTTATTTCATCAGTTCCTTTGGCGTTTCCGGCGAATATGTCGACGGAAAACTCAAATTCAGAGTTGATCACTCTGGATCTAGAAGAAGACATTAAAGTTGCAAATCAAGTCTCACAACAGGTGCTGGTGGGTCGATTACTATCTCAGAGATCCTTTTCTGCAAATACAGTAGCAAGAATGGCAAAGGGGATCTGGGGGTTGAGAGGTGAAATCAGAGTTGAAGCGTGGGAGCACAACAAATTTGTTATCCGATTCCACAATGAAGCTGATTGCAAGAAGGTGATGAGCAGGGTACCATGGAATCTGGGAAATGATTTGCTTGTGTTGAAGAAATGGCCGGCGAAGAAAGCATTGAAAGAAATTGATATGTCCACAAGTCCTTTCTGGATTTAAGTGTGAGTTCCTCCGGCCTTCAAAACGGAGCAAAATGCGAAAAAAATCGGCAAGATAGCAGGTACGCTGCTTGACATAGATGAAGATACAACAGGTAAGAATCAGAGATACCCTTATCTGAGAATTCAAGTGTTAGTGGAGGTTGATAAACCATTAGTGCAAGCTTTTTTCTACAATAATGGTGAAAGAAGAATTAGAGAAGGTCTCCACTATGAAAACATTGGGGACTACTGTTATGACTGTGGTAGAATAGGCCACAGAGACCGGGATTGTCGATTCCTCCCCAAGGCAAAAAGAGGTTTTCAAGACTACGGAATGTTTCTTCGATGTGATGCTAAGAAACACAGAGGTCCTGAACCGGCGTGGTTAACACCGGAAGCGGAGAAATTTCTGAAAATTTGGGGTTCGCCGGAGTTTGAGTTGGAGGAAGACTTGCTGGAGAGTGAGCAACAACAACCACAAGCGCGTGAAATAGGGGGTAAAAGTAAGGAAGGAAATCATTTTTTCCAGCAGAAGAATCTTAGTACAGCTATTGTGGTGTGTCCTCTCACAGAAAAAAGATCTAGTAGTACGATACTACGACAGCTGGCTCGCTCACTGTCTTTTTCTGATACGGAGAATGTGGGTGAAGATAAGGCTGAGGAGAATGATGACAACAAAATTACGATAGGAAGGTGCAGCGAAGATTACACAGTTGTAATTGAGGAAACTGATTCGGAGGTTGGTACAGGGGAGGAGGTGGTTGCAATTCTACCTAATAAAAGGACTGAGCTTAATGGAAATTCAGGTACGGAGAAGGACTTATCTGCAATTTCTGAACCCGACTTAACTCCGTTACAATCAAATATTGCTAAAGAGGCTATTTCTATTGGGCCTTCAAGAGAGGGATTGGGTCATTTAAATCATCCCAATATGCAAGCCCATATGAGTGGGTATCAAGCCCGTCGTTTTAAGAGATTGGTTAGACCAAGGGTAGAAAGATCTTTTAGGGGAATTAATGAAGAACAAGAAGGGCATCAAACCGATCCTAATTCTCATTCGCGAATGAATCCCATTACAGACGTTGCAATGTCTAGGGTTTTCAATCGGTTATCGGTTCTAAAGATAAGAAACAATGATGGCGATGATAATTTTGTGCTGAAGAGGAGGAAGTGTGAAAGAAGTGAGTATAGCGATTTAAAGGAATCAGAGAAGGAGCTAAGTTTCACAAAGGATGAGCAGCAATATATCAAACTGGTATGTCAATCCCAATCTTCTCAATCTGCTAGTTCTTCGTTCTCAGTGTGTTTGGAACAGAAAATTGAACACAAATTCAACCTAAGTTCTCAAGGCATAGAAGCAGATGATATTCTTTTTGCAAATTATCTAGAGAAATTTGAAATTGAGATGGGAATGTTAGGTAAGGAAAGGATTTCTTCAAGTGATAAGGTGGTGGTGGCTGACCTTCAACAGCCACAAGACAAATGTTGAGTCTTAGCTGGAACTGTCAGGGTTTAGGGCGTAACCTGACAGTCCAGAGACTCCGAGGTCTTGTAAGAGACCATCGTCCTAACATTGTGTTTTTGTCAGAAAAAAAAATAAAACTCCAAAAATAGAGCAAATAAGAAGGCAATTACAATTTTCCAGAGCTGAATATGTTGCTCCTCAAGGCTATGCAGGGGGTTTAGCTCTCTGGTGGAAAGAAGAGGTGGATTTAACTGTTGTTTGGAGCTCTCCTAATTTAATTCAAGCTGAGATAGTGGATAATACTGGTAAAGTAGAAGTTTGGTTCTTTATATATGCTCCTGCAATTGAGAAAGCTAGAAGGATTTTTTGGAAAGATTTGGAGAGGGTGGTTCACAACTTAACAGCTCCTTGTTTAATCACAGGAGATTGTAATGATTATTTGTTTGATGTTGAAAAACAGGGAGGTAATGCTAGTAAAGCTTGGAGATGCAACTTTTTCAGAAATTTCATTAATAACTGCAAACTGTTGGAGTTATATGCTCAAGGTCTAAACTACAGCTGGACAAACAATAGAAGTTTGGGAAATATTAGAGAGCTGATAGATAGAGTTTTCTACAATAGTTGTTGGGGAATGAAGTATCATAGAGCTAAACTAAGCAGATAATTTCTTTTGGGATCAGATCACACTCCTCTGATTTTGAATACATATTGGAGACAAGCAAGTTTCAGGCAACACTTCCACTTCAGTAGCTCCTGGTTGAAAGATGAATCTTGTGGAAAATCTATTGAGAAGAGTTGGAGAATCAGAGATAAAGAAGAGGAGTTCTCTAATTTCACCTCAAAGTTGGTAAGTTGCAGACAAGGTTTGATTGAGTGGAAAAAACAGAATTGCAGAAATAATTTGACTTGTATCAAGAAGCTGGAACATCAATTACTCTTAGTGCAGAAGGAAAGATGGTCTTCTAGTAATGATAATCTAAAGAAGGAGCTAAAGAGACAAATTAGTGAGCTTTGGGATAAAGAAGAACAATTTTGGAGGGAGAAATCCAAAATTCAGTTTCTGAAAGAGGGTGATTCAAATTCAAAGTTTTTCTTCATGTCTACTATAATGAAGAGGAACATCAACAGAATTAACAAATTATTGGATGATCAAGACTTTTGGGTGGAAGAAAAGGAAGATCTTAAACAGATGGCCTTGAATTATTTTGCTCAGATGTTTAATGCTAGTTCTGAAGAAGACAATGGTAAGTGTGTGGATGAAATCACTGATGAAATCAGCTCTGTTGAAAATGAAAGCTTAAGTGCTATTCCCACTGATGAGGAGATTGAACAGGTAGTTTTCTCAATTAACCCCAATAAAGCTCCTGGCTATGATGGCTTTACTGGGGTGTTCTTTCATTCTCAATGGGATCTTATTAAATTAGATTTTTGCAAGACAGTCAAGAAATTCTTCTCTTCTCAAGAGCTTCCCAAAAGTTTCAACAAGACAATTATAGCTTTGATCCCAAAAGTTAGAAACCCTCAGAGATTAAATGAATTTAGACCTATAGCTCTTTGTACCTTTACTTATAAAGTTATTGCTAAAATTTTAGCAAATAGATTGAAGGTTGTGCTTCCAAGACTGATAGCTCAAGAGCAATCTGCCTTTGTTCCTGGGAGGGTAATTCAAGATAATATTTTTATCACTCAAGAAGTGTTACATCACATAAAGTCAAAAAAGCAAGGTAAGAGTGGAGTGAGGGCTTTGAAGCTTGATTTGCAGAAAGCCTATGATAAAGTTAATTGGCAGTTCCTTTTAGACATTTTGGAAAAGTTTGGTTTCTGTAGAAGATTTATTACTCTCATACATCAGTGTATCAGTACTGTCACTATGGCTGTGAAATTGAATGGAGAGTTTGGGAATTATTTCCAGCCAAAAAGGGTATCAGACAGGGAGATCCAATCTCACCATACTTATTTGTTTTAGTGATGGAGGTGCTCTCTAGGAACTTGAGTTGTGCTGCTAGAAATGGGTCTATCAAAGGAGTTAAAATTTGCAGAAGTGCAGCGGCAATCAATCACTTACTATTTGCAGATGATGCTATTATCTTTTTGGAAGCCTCTACAGAAGAGATGCATAATTTTCTTGTGATTCTTCAAGACTTCTGCAGATGCTCTGGGATGGAAATAAACATTAATAAATCAGGTATACTTTTCTCTCCAAATACCCCAGCTGATTGTGTGAGTGATATTACTGATTTATGCAATATTCCTGGAATTGATAAAAGTTCAAAATATCGGGGAATTCCTATGTTTTGGGGAAAATCCAAATCTCAATGTTTGAGATTTATAATAGAAAGAATTGAAGCAGTTCTCCAAGGGTGGAAGTTGAGCACTCTCTCTTATGCAGGAAGAGAAATTATTATAAAAGCTGTGGCAATGGCTATGCCTAGTTACATAATGAGCTGCTTATTATTTCCTAAATCTTTGTGTTCAAAAATGGTGGCCATTATGAGGAAGTTTTGGTGGGGAGGTAACACTGCAAAAAACAGTTTGTGCTGGATTAGTTGGAAGAAATTGAATGCCCCAAAATCAGAAGGAGGATTAGCTTTTAGAGATTTGAAAGCTTTTAATGAAGCTATGTTAGCCAAGAGTGTTTGGAGATTTTTGCACAATCCAAATTCACTATGTGCTAAATTATTGAAGTCCAAATATTTTGAAAATTCTTCCATTCTGTATGCAAAAGCAGGTAATTCACCTTCTTGGACTTGGAGAAGTATAGTTGCTGGTTTAAATATGATTAAAGAAGGGACTATCCGGAAGGTTGGTGATGGCAAAAAGATCAATTTATATGAGGATAAATGGATTCCAGGGCTTTTTGGAAGCATTAAGAAGAATAATTTTCAGAATGGAAGGATTTCTAAAGTGGAAGACTTAATTGATGCAAATTCCAGAAGTTGGAAGGTGAGTTTGATTTACAACACCTTTGACTCTCAAATTGCAGATGCTATTACAGCTATCCCTCTTTCTTGGAGCAGTAGAGAAGATTTATTGATTTGGCCAGCTTCATCTACTGGCCAATATTCAGTTAAAACAGGTACTCAATGTGCTATTAAGTTATTTGAGAAAGCTGCTATTCAGGGGAAGAAAGGTTATGCAGACTATAAGAAGAATCATGCTTATTCTTCTTTTAATTTTTCTAAAGAATATTGGAATCATTGTTGGCATTTGAAAATTCCACCCAAAATTAGACAATTTTGGTGGAGGCTGAGTTTAAAAGCTATTGCTACTCAAGAGAATCTGCACATTAGGAATTGTGCCTCTTGTGATTTGTGTCAGATTTGCTTCAAAGCTAAAGAAGTTGAAAAACATCTATTTCTGGATTGTAGCTGGACTAGAGTTGTTTGGTTCAGCTTGGGCTTGCTTACTGGAACTTCTAATCATCAATTCTTGTCTTTTCAACATTGACAATTCAATTTGTGGGAATTGCTCTCTCAAGACAAAACAGGTAGTCTTTTATTAGAAAAAGTGATCCTTACTTGTTGGTTTATCTGGAAAGCTAGAAATGCTTTCATATTTGAGCAGAAACCAGTCAATCCCTTGGAGATTGTTTCTTTGGTGCAACACCAAATCTCCAGTTTTGCAGCAGCCTTTCGAAATTCCAGAAAGAAGAGCAATTCTGTGATTATGAAAGTAGTAGGGGAAAATGTTTGGAACCCTCCTATTTCTGGATGTTGGAAATGTAATATTGATGCTTGCTGGGATAAAAATTCATTTAGAATGACTGGTAGTTGGATCATTAGAGATGAAAAGGGAGTTCTAATAGATTCTGGCTGGCTTAAAGATTTGGCTTCTTCTGCATTAATGGCTGAAGCTAAGATTTGGAGGGAAGCTGTATTTCAAAATCAAGATGCAAGCCATAGGATCATATTTGAAGGAGATTGCAAATCCTTAACAGACATGTTGTTGGGAAGAGTCCAGTAAAATGGGAAGTTGATCCAGTGGTGTCAGACATTCTCCAATTGTTGAAGAATGAGGTTACTGCTATTAGGTGGGTTAGAAGACAAGCAAATGCATGTGCTGACTTGCTTGCTAGAAAGTTGCATTGTAGTAGCAGTGAGGATGGTAGTGAAGTTCTTAGTTGTTCTGAATTTGTTCAAATGTTGCTTAAAGATGGTTGTAATGGTGTTTAGTTTTTAATGAAATTTTGATTGTCAAAAAAAAAAAAAAAACTTATGTCACAAACATTTGATCAAATTCAAATACCGCGAGTTATAACAATATCAAATTTTTACACCCACAAAATCACATTTGATAGTTTAAGTATTGCACATATGAACTTACCGATGATAAGTAGCTTGCTGTATCTACGACAAGGGGAGTCCTACCACTCGTACTCAACAAACTCGTCGTCTACGAAACCGTCGCCCACAATCTATAAGTTCTAATCAATTCAAATCTTAACTAGCATGTGAAATGCAATTATGCGATAAATGTCCGAATTATTGAGTGATCTCCTTATTTTAATTTTCAAGATAACCCCAAATCTCTCATTTTATTATTTAAAGTAATCTTCAAGTCAATCATCTTGTCATTCTATAAAGTGGCTATTTCCAAAATGGAGCTGCGGATTATTAAATAATTTCATTTAGGAGACTCCTGTTTATTTATTCACACACTTAGCCATAAACCCCTCTAGTTATAAATATTGAACTAAATAATATTTCAGAAAACGATTTAGTTAACTTAAATATATCAAAGAGCATAATTATTAGTTCTAATTTTATTTGTATTTATTAAACACTTAGGAAATTCTTAAAATAATATTTTTCTTTTGCAACGCATTTTAAATTCATACATTTTTCCGTAAAAGAATATATGGCTATTTAGTTGTGGCAGCATCCCAAGTTATAACAAAAATGTTGTCATTTATCTTATATTACACAAGAGTAGATATATATTTATTTATTTAAACCAAACATTGTATTACTTTGTAGCTAATTAAAATTTCAATAATTTAGTTCATAAACTTGTAATTAAAAATTCTAACATATATAATGATACCATAACCAAATGTTTCATATATATTTTCTTCTAAAATGATTTCTCAAGACTACTTGTTTATCTAGGTTATATGAAAATTTATAAGCACAATTTTAATTGATTAAACATCAAGCATATTACAAAAAAATCAGATTATGTAAAATATAATAATTTTTTGATATATCACCTAAATTCCCCAAGATTATGTTTTATATAAAGTCCACCCAACTTTCTGTTTATAACAAAATTACCCCCAAAATCAACCCACAGCATCATCTACTTCACCCCTCCAAGGTCAATCCAAGAACATCAACAAACAATGATACCCATCCAATTTTGATCTTATAGAACTCAAATTCAAGTCCGAGTATGCATATTTACATCAAAATTCAAAACGGTTACCGAATGAGGGTTAAATCGATCGTCGAAGTTTTGTCAAGAACTCTGATAACTTGCAGATAGAGTTATTCTGGGACGTCTTTTACCATTGGTTCTGACCCTGTTGAGCTTGAGTTCGCCTGTTTTTGGTCA
Source organism: Linanthus parryae (assembly GCA_023055425.1). Classification (NCBI taxonomy): domain Eukaryota; kingdom Viridiplantae; phylum Streptophyta; class Magnoliopsida; order Ericales; family Polemoniaceae; genus Linanthus; species Linanthus parryae. Next base: position 46,561,748 of record JALGPY010000009.1, read on the forward strand.
GTTTTCGCCTTTGTATAGGAAAGAGAACGCTGAGCTTATAATTTCTAATTTGAGTAATTTCATGCATAATTTCGTCTATTTGGATATGATCGCGGGTACTTGCTGTCGTGTGCAGGAAACAGGTACCAGAAATGCATAAAAGAGGCTCGGAATGGAGGCCGAATATCAAGGAGTCAAGGCAGAACAAGTGAAGAAAAGTGGATGTGCGTTCAGGCGCACAACTCCTGCTATCAAACACAGGTTCCAGCACCAGCAGCAAGAGACAGGAGAGCTGACCAAAAAGACCAAGTGAGTTGGGTCTAGACGTAGACTCCCTGCGTTCAAATGCAGGTAACTTCAACACTACAGGAAGGTCACACTCAGGCAAAAGTCAACCACAAGACCGCAGGTGATGTGCGTTCAGAAGCAGACATGTGCTTTCAGACGCATGATAGGATTTCCATAAGCTTCCCCAGAAGCGGTCTAGACATGGGTAGAACAGGAATTTCAGGCGTCAATTTTGAAAACTGTGGCATTATAAATAAGAGGCGTCCCAGCACAGAAAAATCATCGTTGAATCATTCAACTCATCATCAGAACCAGAGTACTGGAGCAGAGCAGAGCAAGGAGCAGTTCGCCTTTTCAGAAATAATCCCGTTTGATCTATCTTCTCTTTATTTTATGAAATTCTATTTTTCAATAAAGTACGCTAGCTAAACTCTTTATCTAGGTTCTCGGTGAACCTAGGGTTTATGCATTCAGCGACGTAGTTTGTTTTGATTACCGGATTCATGACTGCTTTGAAGTCTTAATATAGTATTTGATTGTTTATTATTTTGTCTTTGCTTTTTTACTTTATGCGTGAATGGCCTGATCACCCAGGAGTGCTACAGACAGGCTCTGGTGCGCGAGAGTGGCCAGTGAGAGTTAGGAAGAGAAGACAGGATTTAGTACCCTGCCTTGATAGACCGAGAGGTGAAAAGAATCAGAGGACTAGCCCAGAAGCATTAGACCAACTGCTAGAAGTTTAGGGGGAGACCGAGAGAAGAACCTATAACCCTAGAAGACTTAGAACAAATCTGCAGATCTAGGTGGACCGAGAGGACCCGAAAATCTACAGGGGAGTGATATGTGCATGAGACCGAGAGGAGATTGCATAACTGGTATACTGGCATAAGTAAAATCGCTGTGTGTTTCTGAAATCAAAGTAAACTGTAAAAGCTGAATAGTAACCCTAAGGGATCCTGGAGCCTAGTCATTTAATCCATCGGTTTCAGACTTCGAAAAACTTTTAGAAAATTTATATAAAAAATAGTTACTTTATTTACTACTTTTATTCACTGCACTTTAGCTTAGTAAATCACACACACAAACTTTTCCTCCCTTTTTACAGCTATGCTATTAATTCTGATTCTCAAAAGTAAAACTAGCACTGTTCTCGTGGTTGCGATATCTGAGTCACAATTACATTACTCTACACTACTTGATCGTACACTTGCGAAAAAGCACACCTAGATTTACGTGTCAAACTCGCCGAAAAAGTATGGAGCTTTGGCTCTTGGTGGCCAGACTTGGACCTTTTTGGGTTCGGTCGGACTCCTAGGAGGGTGGAGGAGTCACGGGAGATGAAGGAGAAGGGCGGAGGAGGCGCGGTGGCCTTGGTCCTGTCGGGTCTGGCCTTCGGGTTGATTGCGGTGGTGGCTCAGGCCGCCACTGCTTCTTCTTCTTCCTCTGTTTCTGGGTGCGGAGAACAGAAAGGGTCAGAGAGGGAGATGGCGAGAGAGAGAGACAAGGCGGAGCAGGTGGTTGCAGTGGGGGTTGTTTCCGTCGAATTTCTCGGCAGTGGTTGTGGTGCTATGGCCACTGCTGCTGCTTTCTTTTCGCCGGAGAAAACAGAGAGCGGAGAGGGGGACGGGGACAGAGAGAGAACAAAGGCATAGAGAGGAGGCAGAGGGTGAGAGAGATGGTCGGAGGTGATGGTGGGGGTGGTGTCCGTTGATGGTGGTGGTGATGATGAAGGTGGGAGGTGTTTTGTCTTTCTTCTCTTGTTTTCTAATACAGAGGAGGAGGATGAGAGGGGGTTAAATAAATTGATCTGATGGATTAGGTCCACTTAGACTAGTTCAATTGATCAAGTCAAGTGACCAATAGATAGAGAGTCTTGATCAATTAGCCAATGGGGTGTCTAGGAAAAACTTATATGGTGTTTTGGGAGTACACTTAGGTAGGTGAAAATTATTGCATACTACCTCTATTTCTTCTCTTTCAGCTTACTTCACTTTTGACACTATTCACTAGGTCACTTTGACCCGATGATTTGGTTATCAAAACGATACACGGATTTTGTAATCTTTCCATGATTTTGTAGAGTAAGGTTTACTCTTCAATACTATGAAAAAATTGTCAAAAAATTACATCGTTTTACAATCCACATCACCGTGTCAAAGTGACCCAGATACGGGTAAAAAAGTCAACCTAAGTTGAAAGAGAAGAAACGGAGATAGTACTTTGGTAGCACTATAAGTTGGTGAAAATTGTAACATACTTTGGTAGCACCAATAGTGAGATTTTTAATACTTTATTTAGGTATAACCTAATTATAAATAAACTTAACTTATAAGTTAGCAATCATACACGATCGTCCAAATCAAATTATGACTCCGGAATTTTATCAAACGATTTCTACGAATTCGTAATCAACTTCATATGTCAATTTACTGATTTACCCCTCGTATAAAAACAAGATATTACACCAATCCAATAGAAAATGGATTGGATCTGGATTCAGAAAGTCGGATCATGTCGAATTTGGATTAGGATTTGAGAGCAGAGCCACCGGGGTTCCGGCCCCACTCGATTTGACGTATATTTTCTTTACAAATATACCCATTTTTTTTTGGGTTTTAGGCTTCTTTAACTTACTAACATTACTCAGATTAGGCAATAGTGTTTATTTTTTATCTTATTGTGTTTGTTGTAAACCGAAACGGATCTGATCCGAATCTGATTCGACAACATACTATATGGACCTCCGGATCGAATTTGGATCAGCTAAATGAAATCCGATCCAATGCGATCCGAATCCGGTTACGATACGAACGGATCTAGACCGGATCTGAATCTCACTCATAGTCGGATATAGAACGAGAAATGGCTGATCCGATCTGGATCAAACCCGTTGCCATCCCTAATTTTAGGTATTAAATATGTACAGTTTTAGAACTTAGTGAAATTTGGGGAGTTTAGAACTAAACAATATTTCTAGTAGGTCAATAACAATTTTAGCAAGAATTGGACAGCATATATTGAAGCCGACTCAACCCAACCTGGTAATAAAATGTTAATTTTTCTTTAAAGTTGCCGAACAAACCATTTATCTCCTTCATTTGGTTCTTTTTTATTCTGAACATAACCGAACCATTTACACACCTGGTGAAGTCGCATCAGTAGGTTGATAAGCATCGAATAGTTTTCAGTATTACCTGCTTGCTACGGCATCACAACATGGAGCAGTACAGTACTAGAATTAGAATTCTGTCTTTGTCGTTGAAGTTTAGTGAAAGCAGCCCATGCAAGCAAACAAAAGAGGTCCATCAATCATCAATGTCCGCCTACCATCACATGAAAAGGAACATTCAAGGGTGAAAAATAAATCAAAAGGGTGAAACAAGAAATGAAAAAGGTTTAGCTCTCCGATGCCGTCTGCGGATTTCTACCTGAAATGTCTTAAGTTCGAAGTTTGGAAGAGTATATGGACTGTCTGTTCTCATTTTCAACTGTAAGTATGGTAGTTCGATTTTTTTCAGATTTGCTTACCTGTCTAATATGGTTTGGATCATATTCGTTTGAGCTGAGATTGTGCACACTCAAGAAGTAACGGCTCCTAATTCTTATGTCATAGGTAAAAAGAAAAAAAGAAAAGAAAATATTGCATTTTAGCTAAAAGTTTATTCGACAAGTGTTGTGTTAATACATTTCTTTTGTAATGGAGTTATGAAAACTAACTTACAATATCGTAGTTCCTTTTGAATATAAAACGGGACCATCATGACACATAAATGCGTCCTTTCATCTTTTCCAAGACTCATGTAACATATTTAACAACGGAAATAGGTGCAGTTTGGAATTCAAGAACCAGTTTATGTGGAAGAAAGTCGTAGATGTGCATAAATCAGATTGAACCAGTGAAAATAAAAAGTGGTACATGAGCGTAAATCGATTGAACCGGTGAAAATAATTATTTGACATTGCAATTATTGAATTCCAAAGCTAGTATAACTTTTATACAAGTGATGATTACGCAAAGCATGACAAATAATGAGTGTTGAGGACGTGAGTATAGCGTTCCCTAACACCCTGCATGCTATATAACATATGAGCGAGCCGTGCAAAGGGGAGCAACGTGGAGCAATCAAGTCTATATTTCTTGTTCAAATTGCAATTCGGGATTATGAGTTTTGAAGTTTAGGAGGATGGTGAAACGTAGAGTGAGTTCATATCAAAGGAAAAGATCTCATTGGTCCCAAAATGCTAAAAGGAGAATATATAGGCCTCACATTCTCAAAGAGTCTAGTCATTTTCTATGTTACCAGGATGACAACTCAGTGCATTTAATTCAAAAAGAAGGGTTGGCATTGGCAAATAGCCACAAGTTGGCACGATCACCCTCCTCAAAAGCCATGAACCATCTCTATAAATTTGCCTCATTTGTGCCGATCTCTCTCCCAAACCATCTCTCTCTCACACTCTCTCAGAGATGGCGAAAGAAGCAAAGGCGAGGTTCACGACCGAAGTAGCGCCGCCAAGGCTCATCTCCGTAAGAAGGCGGCCGCTAGCAAAAACATTGGACACGATTCACGAGGAAGAGAGTTTCCACGCGAATAGAAGCATGTCAACTAGCCCACTTAATCGCGAGGCACACCATAAACTACTCTATACCTGATTAAAAACACTCGTAGGTAGGCTTGTAGCTATTTCAAAATAAAGAATCAGTACGTCGTGCAATGCAATGTGCTAATTCGATCTCAACAACATTAGCTCAATGAGTACAATGTTGAGAAACCATTTTTTCTCTCTATTTTTGGGATTCTAGATATCACAGCCCGGTATTGTAAGGGGTGTGATGGTTAGGGTTTGAGTGTCGAGAAATAAGCTTATGTCTACTCGGTTCATTTGCCATTTTGAAGCGCGGATGAACAAGTGGCCAGTTAGCACTTAGGAAACAGTTTATTTATTTGTTCTCTAGTTAATGAAGATTTTATTATGTTTTCACTTCATTTTTATTTACAAACTCTGCTTTATATCTATATATACTGATGAAACCAGACTTTTATCGTTTCTATTGGCGGTGGCGCTTTGATATAGCCATTGGGTCTGAAGTTATGAATGGCCGAAATTCTCCCAATATATATTCAAAAGTGTTATAACGAAACTATCAAGAACGATAAAAACAAATCAAGAAAGAGAACACGAAATATTACATGGTTCACTAACGAAATTGTTAACTACCTCCACAGACAGAAAAACAAAGCTTGTTACTAATGAGGAGATCCGAGAATATCAATAAATACACCGCTCGTGTAGTACTAATATATAGACTTAACAAACCTTAAAATTGCAGCCCGAACAAAATTCCTCCCCCCCCCCCCCCCCCAACACACACACACACTCCAAACCTGCTCGTGGGAGCATATCTCAGAGTTCTAACGAAACTATCAAGAACGATAAAAACAAATCAAGAAAGAGAACACGAGATATTACGTGGTTCACTAACGAAATTGTTAACTACCTCCACAGACAGAAAAACAAAGCTTGTTACTAATGAGGAGATCCGAGAATATCAATAAATACACCGCACGTGTAGTACTAATGTATAGACTTAAGAAACCTTAAAATTGCAGCCCGAACAAAACTCCCCCCCCCCCCCACACACACACTCCAAACCTGCTCGTGGGAGCACATCTCAGAGTTCTGCAACTTTGTTTCCTCTTCTTCTTTGACTTGTATGTAGTCTTGCCAAAACTTGGTGAATTTTGCTGATTTGATTCATGGCACCTAACAAAAAGTTGCTACACTAGTTATAGAACGACCGACCGTTTCCTAATTCCTTTTCATTGAGAGTAAGTGAAAAAGCTGGTCATGTCAGTGGTCCTTTGGATTCACCTTAGAAGCAATACACGTGTTGCTCCTCAGTTAAAAGTTCCTTCACAAGGTTCGCGTCCACTTGTACATAGATGCGGCTCTATCTGTGAAAAGAGTGATGAAAAAATATCAGAGACTGCCACTAAGAAAGACTCCAGGACAGAAGCATTAACTAAACTGGGTTTGTGATACGGGTATGGTTATACCCGATGGGGTTGAGAATGAGGAGGATGCGGATGGTGATGTTTTGTCTGACGAATCAGTGACTCGTCCCAAGCGTAGTGTTGGTCCACCAACGTATCTGAAAGATTATGTTCATCCGAAGAACATTCGTAAGTTACGCTATTTGTCGGTAATATTTAATTGTGATGCTATTTGATTTTACCCGGAATTTCTATACGATTCTTTACTCGGGTTAGGATTATGGTCGAACCGTCAGGTTTAGTCAGTCATAAAAAGGGTGTACAATCTCAATTCATCAATAAGAAAATTCTTGCCATAACTTTTTTTTTTCTCCTTCTCTCTCTCCCTCCCCGTTCGGGTTTCCTGCCGCTCCATTGTTACCAACTTGGTAACAAGTGGTGCTTTCATTGACTTCGTCGGACGTTGCTCATCGCGACGATCGGCGAACTCCATCTACTCCGGCCATGACTGAAACCGAAGGAACACCAACGGCGACCAAGCCACCGTTGTCACAGGAGGACTGGGTCCAAGCATTCAACAATCTCCAACGCGATCTCTTCGCCTAAGGGAAGCGTTGGGAGAAGGAAACAGGCCGCGTGCCCGCCAAAGCCTAAACCTTTCGCGCTGAGCTCGCAGAACGGGAAAAACGTCGGGACTCCGACATGGCCGAGCTCCGGGACGCCTTGCATTAGCTCATGAATTGCAACGTTGGCCTTCACTTGGCACCTCTACCTACACAGCCCCGTGCAATCCTCCCCAACCTGACACCCGCTGCTTGGCAGCCACCTCCGTCATGCACAGTAACTAACCCAGGCACCAACACAGCCCCCACGTATGCGTGTGGATTCTCCATGCTTTAATGGCGATGATCCCGTGGGTTGGATATTTCGGGTTCAGAAGCATTTCGACTATTATCGCACCACTAAGGTCGTTCGTTTACAGATTATGGCGATGTTGATTGATCATTCGGCATCGGAATTGAGTTTCTGAATGCAGTAAAACAACGATTTAACTCGGGCCATTACGAAGACTAATTGGGTGCCCTTTCTAAGGTTCGACAACATAATAAAATAATGGCATATCAGACGGCGTCTGAAACGGTTCTGAATAAAGTTTCAGTTGTTGACGAATCTGTGATTATCTCTCTCTTTCGCGCCGACCTTAAACAACCACTTAAACGTGGTTTGACACTACGTAACCCCACCACCTTGGCAGAGGCTTTTGCTTTGGCTCTTGAGCTATCACCCGGCCAAGAAGAGTTCTTGCAAGCATACATGCCGAAGCGTACTTGGAACTCTTCTCCCACACGTGCACTGACAGACCCCATGCCAGCCACACCGGCTTTGGCCACACAGCAGGCCGGCACCTCCACGGCAGGCCTTCCGATCCGCCATATCACTAGGGAGGAGAAACAGGAACGCACGCGACAAGGCCTTTTGCTGGTACTGTGATGAAAAGTGTTCTCGTACTCATGCTCAGACATGTCAACGGAAGTTTATGATCTTAGTGACGAGGAGGATCGTGGTGAGGCACCCGCATCGATTGAGGACGCGACTCACGGATTATCATCGATAATCTCTCTCACCTACACACCATGGCAGGTAATAAACACCCTCGCTCTTTGAAGTTAATGGGTACTATTGCAAATGTGAATGTGCATATCTTGATTGACGGAGGCAGTACACACAATTTTATACACCCTGTAAGTTCAGCCTGTTTGGAAGGCTTGAAACAGCTTGTCTGTTTAAAGGCCTTGAAACTGCTTTCAAGGATTTAAAACAATGACTACATAATACAACATGAACTTAGGGGGAGCTTTTGATTTCACTCCAACTCCTGATCTCCTAGGATTGATTGTATGTTACTTGATGATGAAAGACAAATCATTCTATTACTCTAAACTGTGATTAATCTATCTGTTTGACTAAGTTTTGCAGGGATATACAGTTACCCATTTTGCAGGAATTAGTTCCTAAACTAGAATGTGTAGAAAAGGAAACTGAGTTGTTGGTTTGATTCTGTGTTGGCTCAAATCTGATCGGGACCTTCCTAACTTGCTCCTAAACAAAGTCAAGACAATATCCTTGAAGACACTGAGCAACTAGCCTTTGGAGAAAGCTGTTAGAAGAGTCAAGATTTGAAGCTATTTTTCAGGAAAGTTTGTTGAGAAGATTTTGAAGATCTTCAATTCAAACAGGCTCCTTAAAGATGCAATTACTGAAGAATTTCGAAGACACCATACAGAGCAAGACACAGAGACACTCAAACAACACGGAGGATTGACAAGCAACCAAGAAGCAGATCTACATCACTCAATCCAATCATCTGAAGAACACTGCATTCTCAATGAAGACTTAGTTCTCAGTGTTCCTCTCTTTTGATCATCATTTGTATATCATTTAGATAATACTTCTAGATCTTATTCTCGTGGATTGTTCAAGGTGAACAATAGAGCACTCTTAGTTAACCAGTTAGCTAGAGCAGGTACTAGACTGGAAATCGAAAACAACGTCATACTTGAAAGTCTTTTTCAGAGAACCATTTGATTTAACTGTCAGCTCACCGTCTTTAGCAGCTTCAAAGTCTACTGCCATTGAAGCCCTTGCGGCAATCTCTTCACTGTTCAAGGGCCTACACCTGCAGAATACCCTAATATTTCCTGCAACATTAACCGATAATTTAGTATGATGTGGTAAACTCATTCTTTTAATTTAGAGACAATTTTCAACCCCTTCAGGAGATCAGACATATTCTGAACTATGAAGCAAATGCGAGGTTCACGACCGAACTTGTACATAGATGCGACTCTATCTGTAAAAAGAGTGATGAAAAAGTATCAGAGAGATTGCCACTAGAAAGACTCCAGAACGAAAACATTAACTGAAGTTCGGTCAAACAGCTAATGGCAAGTACAGTGTGAAATCTGCTTATCATGTTGCTTACTCTATTATAAATACTGAACTGGGTTTGGCTCAAAATTGTTGCACCAGTGAATATCAAAACAATTTATGGAACAAAGTTTGGTCCTCTACAACCCCTGACAAAATTAAATTTTTTTGGAGGCTTTTCAATGACTGTATCCCTACCAAGATGAGACTCAAAACAAATAGGTGTTGATTTACCTACCATATGAAGCTGTTGCTTGAATGTCAACGAGATCGTGCTTCATTTTTCTTGATTGGCCTAGAATTAAGAGGATCTTCTCATCACCCTTGCTTGATCTGAAAAATTAATCACAAACATCTCCCCTTTTCAGTTCAAATTCTGACTATACTCTGGCTAATTTGGATTTCTTGAAATAGAAAGATTTTTTTTATTGTGCAGATAAGAAGGACGAAGATATGATTTTGGAGACTATTTCAGCAAGTGAATCACAATGACTTATCTTTCTGGATTTTTTGTGCATGCAGCAACCCAAGAGACTGGAAATGTACAGTGAATTACTCGTCCATCTGGTCAACTGGAAATGAATGTAAATGCTGCCATATCCCCCCGCTCCCCTTCACAAATCTGGTGTCGGAGCGGTCATTCATAACTCGGACGGTCAGTTTTTCTATGGATTCTCATCTCAAATACCATTTACCTCAAATCCCTTGGTGGCTGAAGCGCTTGCACTTCGAGAAGCTACGAAGAAGGCTTACAACCGAGGATTCCGTAACTTCAGCATCGAATCCGACTCACAAACTTTGATTCAGAATATTTGAAGACAGAGAGGACGTAGGACGGTAGGAGGCTCAGAAGAGGAAAGACTCTTCACTATGTGTAATGAGCCTGTTCGTGCTATTACTAATGTAAAACCTAGTCATTCATTGCTGAAAAGGCGAAAATACCCTCGCGCATAGCTTAGTGCGTTTGGGCCTAAATGCAGTTTGTGATATGTATTGGGCTATTATACGCCAAGAAGTTCTGTATGATGTTTGGGCTATGGACAACGCCTTAATAATCTAAACAAGAAATAAATATTTCTTTGAAAAAAAAAAAAAAGTGAAGTTCGGCACACTGAAGGGGTGAAAGCGTTATTTTCCAAACTGAAAGGGGTGAAAGTGACTCCTTTTGCCCTTCATCCCCTTTAAATACAGTCAAAACCCACTGTTGTCGCGATGCAGTGAGTAGTCTCGCAGTTGGTCGTCGTCTACGCTCTCAGAAACCCTAGCGAAGAAATTTGCGTCGCCGATGGATCCAGGAACAGGACCAGAACCAGTTACCTACATCTGTGGAGGTTAGGGCTTACTTCTCTCTCTCTCTCTCTCTCTCTGCCCATATGTAACCTCGATCTTCGATTTCTCAGTTCAGCCACATAATGATTTTGTTACTGACGACTTATAACTTGTTCAATTCGTTTTGAAATCGGAAAACTATCAACCTGATGTGTGAAGTAAAGATCAATTTTGTGGTAGAAGTAGCTTCTTTATGATAAGGAGAAAAAATATATGAAAGGAATTTATTTTTTTCTGTCAATCTTTGGTGCTTCAGCCTTGTCCTTGCCGATCGTGTATTGTTAGTAGTAATAGTTCTCAGAAGAACAAATTTGTTAAGAGAAGTTGAACTCTAGAGCAGCAATAGATTATGACAATTTGTTGAATTGAAGGTGTTCGTATAGATATTCGTCTTTCAAGCAATGAATTACTGATATAGAAGTTTGTTTCAAATTATGGCTTCATTTGGTTGGTGGTAGAATATTTTCCTGTAAAATGTTTTCCCTTGTTTTGGTGTTTTGGTGCTGTTTGGTTGGAGGTTAAATGTTTTCCCTTTTTTTAGGCTCTGTTTGGTTCGCAGTAAAATGTTTTACAAGGAAAAATATTTTACGCGTAAAATGTTTCGTGTGAAAAAGCTTTCCCTGCAATTATTTTCTCGTGTTTGGTAGGCTCTTGCCAAATCAGTGGGCCGTGACGGAAATGACAGTGATGGGTGGCGCCGTGGCGGTGAAGGTGGGTGGCGGTGATGGGTCGTGGTGGAGGTAGGTGGTAGTGGTGGTGGAGGCGTTAGTATGAGTTGTTGTGCTCCTTCACTCTCCGGAAAATGGCTTACGGATTTGAAATGTGTAAATCATTTTACATCATTTGAGGGAAAACGTTTTACAGGAAAACATTTTACTTCCAACCAAACAGCACCAAAACACAAAAACAAGGGAAAACATTTTACCACCAACCAAACGGAGCATTAGTGTAAAAATGAATTACTTATTTTAAGTCCGTAAGGCATTTTCCGGAGAGTCAAGGAGCACAACAACAATTCATACTAACACCTCCACCACCAATAACCACCACTACCTCCACCACCACCCACCTTCACCGCCACTCGGCCACTGCCTTCACGGCCCACTGTTTTGGCATGTGTCAACCAAACACGAGAAAATAAGTGCAGAGAAAACTTTTTCGCACAAAATATTGTACGCGTAGAATATTTTCAATTGTAAAACATTTTACTGCGAACCAAACAGAGCCTATATGTTTTTTGGTGCTGGGTGTCTTTCGTATGATCGCTGTGTGCCAGTTACTTTTGAGCTTGCAGAAAAAAAGTACATAGAGAATTACCACAGAAAGAAATTTCTTGCTCTATAAAAGATTTGAATATAATGCAGCTTACGGTACTGTTAAACGTACTTTAAAAATGTAACTGTTTGGTCATATGAACGACTGTCTCTGGCTCTTTAGATGTTTCTTTTAAAAGAAAACTTGAATTGTTTTCTGAGTACTAATTGAACACCGGCTTATGTAGTTAAAGGTATAACAATGGACGCTTAAACGGACTCTTATAATGGAACTGTTTATTAACATGTACGACTGTTTCTGTCTCCTTAGAAGATATTGTTATCTGAATACTAATTGAATGCCGTTGTTGTATAGATTGCGGGCAAGAGAACACTCTGAAGCAAGGTGATGTGATTCAATGCCGAGAGTGTGGTTACCGCATCCTGTACAAGAAGCGCACCAAAAGAAGTAAGATTAATCAGCCGTCTCTCAATTTCCCCTTTTTTCCTCTTTATGTGCTGCCTTTGCATTTTGATTTATTTCTTGATTTAGCAACTGCTTTTATGAGCTCCCTACCAGCCAAGGTAAGAACTTGTGTCCTCAACCTATCATTTTGTTCTAAAATGTGTGCCCAATCTTACTGATGATCTTCCTTACATTGTACACCATCATAGTTCGTCATATTGTGAGCTGTGACATCTTTATGACTTATCACTTCCTGACCTACTGACCTCCTGAAACCCCATATTGGTGAGTGAAGTCCTTTTTTTGGCCAGAACCCCGTAGAATACTCGTAATGACAACCCATCTCCTTATTAGAGTAAACCGTCCTTCATATCCTCTACACTAAATATGTTTCTTGAACTCGTGATTGACTTTGATGGGGAGGTGTTGTTCATTTAAAGTCTCTCGAAGTCTTGTAATGTTGATCTTTTCTAGTTTATCTCTAGTTGGACATATATTCGTAGTCTCCTAGTTTCTGCTTTAAAATAGGTGTTGTAGCAGTGAGTCAAACCATCTGATTGTTTGGTGGCAACTAGTTTCTTGCATCCATAAGGACTCAATCCTACCCATTTCAATTATCTTGTTTTCCATCAAGGTCAAGTTCCAGCAATGAAGGGAGATGGTCCAAGGTTGACCGTAGTTTGTGGTACCTATACCTTGGGGAACAGGGCTGGATCTAGTAATTGAGCAGTGGGTTAACATCTTTTAACAAGTTTAATTGTAAGTTGCAAAAAGAATGTACATCGAATTTATAGGTATTATATTTAGTTCATCTATATAATAATTATAGATAGAGCAATGTGGGTCCACGCATTCTATGAGACATTCTATATTTGCATTTTACTATAGTATGACCCGATCCACAAGCTTTGTACAATTGAAATAAAACGTCTATATTTTTATAAAAACCTGATATATAAATATCCACATATGAAACATAATACATAATTTTATTTAAATTCACTGACCCTTGAAATATAGAAATTTTCTTCTGACCCAAAAATTTACAAAACATATGATAATACAACCTTGACACATTCTATCGATGTCATTCAACTCGTCAATACTTTAAACCAGCTAATTAATAGGCTTAGGAGATCGAACAAAAAAGTATATTCTCTTGAGATCCGGATCTTCCCAAATTGTAATTGGATTCTATGAGCATCGAGGCTGCTAACTACTGTGTTGCCTTCCCACTTACTTCTAAACCCGAAGATTGTATGAGCATTGCTCGCCCAAAGATCATATGACCATTTACCTGATAGCAGCCTCGATGCATGCTTAGCTACCTTGTGCCTAAATATTGTCACAATCTATTTATTACATTTTGAGCCCTCTCATATGAGAATCGAGCTTAATAAACACACTTGTGGGAAAGCAGTTTAAAAAAGCATCATCAGTAAACCAAATCTGAGGGTAAGAGAGAATCAAGAGATTTGTATACCCTTTGCTATGCATGTCTCGATTTAAGGCAACAAGTGGCCGGGCTTTGTTTATGATGTGTAGTTACTCAAATGGAAGGTCCATCATCCCAGACTTGTACAAAGGGAAAATTCTGAAGAGTTGTACAAGCGAGTGGCATTCAGGTATTAATGGGATATTGCGGGGGTACCACACCTGAGCAGATTTTGATATACCCAAATCCGCCCCAACCAGCTGTTGTACATGCCCGATGCATACCCGAACCTAGGTCTGTTAATGGGTTGGATTGGACCCGACCCTGTCCCTGGCCCTGTCCCGACACTGTTATACCCGCTTCGCAAAGACCCAGACCCGTCTGAGGACCTACTAGACCCTGAGAGAGAGTCGGGGTCGGCGGACTAATGGGTCTGTGTCGGGTCCAGAGCCGGCCCATTGCCAGGCCTACCCGAACGGGTCGGGTTTATGTCTCTGGAATTAGCCAAAGCACGGTAAAGGTACGTGTGAAGGTGTGCTTAGCAAATGACATGTGCAGGGGCATTCAGAAGGGAACGTTAGTTTAGTAGACAAGTTAGTATTTGGTAGGGACCTAGTTATATGAAATCATGGTATGTAATGATGCCCAAAATGTTAGTTGGAAACGGTGCTGTTGACATTCAAGATGTTCTTGGTCAGCAAAATTAAGATCTGTTGATTTCCTGTGGTCAAACCTTCCTAATGAGATGATAGTCACGTTTGAAGGTCGATATTGTCAATGTGGATTCAACACAGGGATCGTTACTTTGTAGTTGTGAAGCTCAAAATTGTCAATGTGGATTTATGGACTTGTAGTCTATTGTTCTTCAAGGTTTGGATTTGGCACTGTTAAGACGTTTTTTTCTTCTTCTTCTTCTGGGTTCTTATGCTCCATTACTGCTATTTTGTGGTGCAGTTGTCCAGTACGAGGCACGCTGATGGACATATTTTGCATGGTTAACAAAGAGACAGACAAAGAAATATCCTTGGGAAGTTTGTGGTAGCTGGGTTGTTCGTGTATTTAGTAATTGGAAACTATTATGTAGCGAGGAGAATATCTTATGGGAAGTTGGATCTAGACCTTTATATGTGGGCTTGCACTTTGGTTGCCGCTGCTATTATTATCTTGTGAACGGTGAATGTAAAATGACTTGATTAACTGTACTTGCTTGGTCTCCCTGCCTATCTTTATCCCTAGCTTTTACATGTTTTTCTGCTCCTAGTGCATATCCCGTGTCCAAGGGTACGGCCACAAAAAAGTATGATAATTCCGTAGGTTTGAATGACTGTGATTGTCTTATTAGGAAGCATTTGATGCTTGGCGATAAGCTATTCCATGTCACATTTTGGGGATGACTTATTCTCCATAACAATTTATTATGTAGATGGGGATAAGTTATTCCATATGTCACATTTTGGGAGATAGCTTATTCTTTATAGCAGTTTATTATGTAGATGTTTATAGATCCCTAGCTACAACTCTGTCTCTTCTCTTTCTCCCTATCTTGACTTTTACCACTATTCACTGGATCACTTTGACCCGGTGATTTAAATAGTAAAATGATGTAATTTTTTGATAATCTTTTCGTGCTGTTATAGAGTAAAAGTTGCTCTATAACACGGTGAAAAAATTGTAAAAAAGTTGTATTGATACTTTCAGAATGGTACATGTTTTCTGCGAGTGGTGCATCTTTCTGAGTTTTAGAATGGGTAAGGGACATTTTCATCCCCTAGTTTGATGCAAAGACACTTTCACCCTTCTAATTTGGAAATGATACTTTCACCCCTTTAGTGTGCCAAATATCAGGAGACTTGCACACCCAAATCTTGACATGGTTAGTTTGGGATTGGGGGTTTGTCAAATGTCAATGATAATAGTTTTGGCTCTCATTCTGCCCTCTTAAGAGTATGAAATGGCACAATTAAGGGTGTAAATGCCAGAATTTAGGCACACAAAAAGAGTGAATGTTTCATCTCTCAAATTGGGAAGGGGTCAAACTGTCCTTCTGTCAAACTTGAGGGGGGTGAAAGTGTCTTTTACCTTTCTAGAATACTAACAAAGGTATGATCACCATGGATAAAGTGACTTAGGGCATCTTCAACCCCATGGAGGGAGGGGGAGGGGGAAGGGGAAAATCGTATAAAAATACGATTCATGTCCAACCCGATGGTGGGAGGGGGAGGGGATGCTATGGGGATACATTTTGTCTTGGGTAGGGATGGTTAGGGGGAATTTCCCCATGGATATCTCCTCCCCCTCCCCCTACATGGAATAATTAATTAATTGAATATGGGTTGGAGACGATTAGTAGTTTGGCGGAAGGGGAGGGGGAGGCGGAGGGAGAAAATGGTGGGCCCGTGAGGGGAGGGGGAGGAGGAGGGAGAGGGGAAAAAAGCAATGGGTTGGAAATGCTCTTACAAGCCTTTTTTTACAAGCTCTTTGATTCTACTAGAGTACTAAGTATCGTTTATTGGGAAAGGTCAAAACCCACTTTTAAGATGACTAGTTTTTGGTTGTTGGCCAAGATTGACGCTGCCTTTTACAGACCAATACAATTTTTTTCTTTTTTATTTTTTTTCCCAACAGGTTTCCCGTAATCCGATCCGACCCGGGTCGCATCCCTGAATTGGGAGGTGAATCTCTCGTTGGGAAAGCGGAACCAATGAGTTTGTTTAAGCTGAGAGTTTGATAATGTTCAAGAGAAGCCAATGTCTTTGACACACAATGTTTTTTTATCCAACTTTGACACACAATGATCATACAAAAGAAAGATCAAACACAAGTACGTTTGTTAATATTACATTATCCTCCATAATTATTACCTAAATATGTGAAACCAAACAGGAAAGATTGTAATGCAGAGACAATGTTCAGCCCTAGTAACCGCCGAGCTCTATCCCCTTGTTGCTTTCGGTGGTTGGAGCGTCGTACTTGCTGAAGAGTCGGTAGGAGGAGATGAGAGAGATCACCGTGTAGCAAAGCACCACGATGAAAGTGAGGACTAGTGCCGCTGTGTCTTTGTGGCAAAACACGGCGAAGGATTCGCAAGCTTGGCTCCATGTCACGGCTTGGTCTCCTTTGTAAGCCAAGTAGACGACCTCCGCGGACACAGCTCCCGCAACAAGAATTACATACGTTAGGATCTGCATAGGAAGAAAGAAAACGTATAATCAACGATCAACTTAATTAGTTTTCGATAACACGATGAACAACACTGTTAGCGAGACACTAGTGAATGGGGGTGTTTTCTGAAAGAAAAAAATGGGGGTGTTTTGGATGAGCTAATGGCAAAAGGCAGATTATGGGAGGGTAGATATAATCTGCGCTCCCATAATATGTCATTAACTCATTCAAACACATAATCTATTCTCCTATAAATCTGTCATTAGCTCTTCCAAACGCCCCCAATGTGTTCTTTAGTACAAGGACACGTTATATTTCTAAATTGTAATTTGTCTTGGGTCGTAAAATATGTTGTGTGTTTTAAGCGGAAAATACTATTTTAGGAAGTACCTTTAGAGCCTGTTGGTCATCAGCTGATAATTTGAAAAATCGGAGGAAAATAAACCTAGTGAAATAAAGTACTTCGTATGTGTTGTATGAGCTGAAAATCATATATTTTATAAATTTGCTAAATTTGACAAAATATATAGGACTAGACTTGTGTAAAATTGCTTGGATACACTCACTTGGAAAATGAACTATCATCATGTTACACATGAAAAATGTGTTTTTTTTTAACTGCATGACCTTCACTCACCTTTGAGATTCTTCAATTTTCGTAAAAATAATTTAAAAGTTTCAATCTTTTTAGCAGCTGCCAAATTAAATTGACTGAAAACATATAATTTCATCCCAGTTGAATTACGAACAGAGATGGCAAACATTCTCTGAAAACAGGGTTGATACTCATGACACGTGAAAATGATCTATGTGATTCTCAACACAACAAATCCTTTTCAGGATTTTATGGTGTTTGATATCGATATAACTGTGACAGAGTGCTGTTTAGATAGACGGAGTAAATGCTGCAAGTCAAAGAATCTACAAGTGGGTGAGAGGTGACATCGAACCCTAGCTTTTCTCTCTTTTCGTCTCAACCACACACAAAAATTCAAATTATTAATTTAATTCAAAATTGTGCCACCCGAAAACTCATTAAATAAGTTCAAATATATTATAATTGGGGTCTAAGTGTTTGAAAATAAGATTAGTCCGGCCTGAAATGATTATTTCTTAAGCTTTATTTTTTATTAATTTTAACACGAGCCAAGTTTTAACCGAGTGAATTGTAAGGTGAACCTGATCAAGGAGGAAGAAAGTCCAGGCTCTGGACATGGTGGAAGGGCGAGGCACTGCCACAACAACCGCTGAAAGGAGGGAGTAACCGGCGCAGACGCCGTTTGCATGAACCATATACCTGCGAAATTATTTTCATTTTTAATTAGAAAAACTGTCAGTCAAAATTGGTAAGTCTCGTCTCTTTGCTAATACATTTCCTTTATGCATTTGAGTTTTGTAGTACCATCTTCGACAAAAAATAAAGAAACTTTTTAAATTTCTTAAGGACGTGTTAGGCATGACCTACAAGAACCTCAATAAGAGCGTATTTGAAAATTTGAAGTAGCTGAAAATCTTTTTAATTGTTTGGTAGGAGCTGAAAATATGCATAATGTAAGAAAATCTGCAGATTCAGATCAGAATATAATTTAATTTGAGTTTAGACCTGTCAAACTAGATAGAGATATATCCTCTCATGTTTTAATCTCGTTGCAGATTAAAATAAGTTTGCAAACATGTACATGCAAAAGGATCATAAACTTCCCCTAAAAGAAGAATCATAAACAAAACTCATAGCTACATTTTCAGTAGAGATTTTATAAATAACTCTCTTTTTTGGCAAAGAAAAAGCACCATGATGAGTTCTTAAACTAGTGGGTTATGACATATATAATCCCTATAGATCAAGCTAAAATCATAAATTAATAGAGAAAGATTATGATGTTAATAATTAACTAATAAACCAACCTGAAAGCTCCAAGGTTGGAGTAAGAGAGTGAACCAAAGTCATTAGTTTGAGAGTTCTTGAGCATCACCACAAGTGAAACAATGCAAAGTCCCATCGGAACCAAGCGGAGGAACGTCTCCGCCGTGCGCATGCAGGTGCTTCCGGCAGTCTCCCCTTCCTCTCCGGCCGCCGCAGCACCCCCTTTGTCTCTCTTTTCCGGCATCATTTTTGTCAAATTTTGGGGGTTTCTTAACTCTGTTTAGTGTTGGGGACTACTAGAGTGGTTCTTGGTGGTGTGATGGGAGGGGAAAGTTAGGGACACCCTGTACTTATTTAGGAGGGTGAAGTTGTTGGGAGTGGTGGCCTGGTGGATGAGAAAGCATTCAAGTCTCATTAAGGCAATGTCACATTTCCCTAAATGTGTAGGGATAAGTCCTAATTTCTCACTCGTTCATGCATTCATCTATTTGAGTCTCTTATTTGATTTCTAAGTCATGGCATGAGTTGCATTCCTCTTCACTATTATGAAGTATGGAGGGCAGATGTGGGTGCGATATGGTCCGATGACTCGTCCATTTATTGGGAAACGGAACGCGAGAGTGGTAAAATGATACACCAATTCTTATCATCGTATACTTACATGTATATGTTGTGTCGAGGGTTATTTATACAGACAAAAAATAACTGTATATGTAGAAGAAACATTGTATTTGTTAGACGTGTTTAGGTAAATTTTAGAATGTGCTTAGGTAAATTTTAGAAGAACAAGCATACACAAATGACA
Organism: Linanthus parryae; assembly: GCA_023055425.1. Classification (NCBI taxonomy): domain Eukaryota; kingdom Viridiplantae; phylum Streptophyta; class Magnoliopsida; order Ericales; family Polemoniaceae; genus Linanthus; species Linanthus parryae. Next base: position 46,581,253 of record JALGPY010000009.1, read on the forward strand.
TGTTTTGATTGTGGTTCTTCATTGGTATCATCACCATAACAAAAGATCACATATCTACGCATATATTGAAACCATTTGGACTAATATTTCAAAATTTTGTATATCTAAATGTTGCAATGGATTAAGAAAAACTGGGAACGGATTGGTTGAGATTACCTGCATAACTTGAAATAAGATCTAACAACTTGCTAGTTCTCGATGCACCATAATCATACAAGAGTGCATGTCGCTCATAATAGTGTCATGCTCGTAGTTTGCCCATTTGTTGAGGATGATTCAATAGCATTGGAACCGGTCACCCGGAAAGAAGCTTTGCAAGCTGCAACAACTCTTCACAACTTGCAATACGAGAAGACAATGCCCCAACTCTTACGTGCAATGAGGATATTTAAAGATGAACTCGTGATAGATTCGAAGTTCAACAAAAAATAAGTGACTATAGATTCATTTCTCCCTAGCCAATATTAGAATTTGAAATATTTTAGTAATTATTAATTTATAGTTTCGTCGGGACTAATATATATCCACTGGGATTTCAAAAAAATTATAATTATCATCTTATTATTTTATCGATTGGGGTCCAATTTTGTACTGGTCCCAAGTTGAAACTGGACAAATTATTAATTTTATCGAAATTATTATTTATCGAGTATTAATTTATGGAGGTTTTACTGTAATAGACAATTGAATGTTTTGCTATCTAACCAAGGTGCCAACCGCGATATAAAGCATGCCCACACCGGACAGTTTGTGGTTTTTTATACTCCTCTCACTGTTTTATCATGTTATGTTAGTAGTGTTACTATGTTAGATGTCTGTGTCATCTCTGAAATACCCGCTGACTAGTGGTGGAGCCTGGAAATCGAACTAGTCGGAACAAAATTAAATGATTCTGAAGTTGTGACAGAAATTTTTAAATCCAACCGTGACATTTTTTTTTAAATATCTTCGTGTAAAATAACTGTAATGAGAGGAATTCTAGTGGAGTTTTCAAAAAATTAGGAGTGACAATTGCCACCCTCGTCCTCAAGTTACTCCGCCCCTGCCGATGACTGCTTTGTGCCTCAGATATGTACATATGCCGACAAAAAAAATAAAAGATTGAATGCATTACAACTATTAGGGCGAGTTTGGAATGCTTCTGCTGCCAACACAACTGCTTTCCGACAGCATAAGCAGTTTTAGCGTGTTTGGTAAAAATAAAATTTTTGCTTTTCCGGACAGTTTCTGCTGTCTCACAACAGTTTTCAGAAAGCAATGGGAGAGATGCTTTTTCAGAAAGTGCTTTTGATTAGTTTATCTACAACCGATTTTAACCTTACAGTTTTTTAAAATATCAATAGTTATCTATACGGAAATGACATGTGTCATATATTTTTGTCATTTTACCCTCTCACAGCAATTTCACAGTTGATTTTACCAAACACAAAATTACAATATCAATATTTCACAGCAACTATTACGTAAAATTAACCAAACAACATTTTATCAGGAATTCACAGCAGCTTTTCACAGTGTTTTCACACATCAGCTTTCTAGCACCGCCACAGCATTTCCAAACTAGCCCTAACACCTATCGAATGGAAACTGCAAAAAGCTACCCCGGAGTTGAAGTAAAATGTTTAAACGACAAAAAACATTTCTTAATATTATGAGATTCTTTTGTTGGTTTTACAAATGAAAGTTATCACCTTAAATTACAGGAAAAAACAATGATATGAAAAAGATGTAGTATCTTTAACAGCATAATCAGGATTTGCATTATCCATAATTCTCAGTACCATTGGTGGCTAAATGAGACATTATTTAGGACTAATTTGTATAGGTCGACAGGGGCTATAAAGACTTGTGGAAGTTTGGCTGAAGAGTGCAAGGTTTGTAAACGAATAGCAGCTAGCCAAAATAGAAGCTGCAGATGCTACTACTACCTCAATTTTGCCTCTTCCTTACTTTGACCGACTAATTTAGTTAATGATATTAAGCAAATTTTCGTCTCGGCTAAATTAACCGAAAGAAAGAAGCGAAATAGACGAAGTGTCAAAGAGCATCCAAGACAATTAAAGGAAGAAAGATTAGCAATTTTACGAAAAAATCTACATTAATATAGAAAGTTGGCGTCAAATTTGATGAAATCAAAACGTAAAGAATGCCGATTTCCTTCTTAAATGAGAAATACTTAATTGCAATCGTTGATGCTACATTGGAGCTTTAGGATTTTTTTTTTTTTTTTTTTTTTTTTTTTTTTTTTTTTCTTTTTCTTTGTGATTTGTAGTTCAACAAATGCAAGACGAAGTTAGGTGTGAATAATGAATGTGCAATTTGAAATGGGAAAGTGACCACTATTTAATTTTAAACTCATTACTACCCAAATTGCTCGACATCGACAACAAAATCAATTCTAGAAAACAAAATTCCAATGGCAGATCAGTTAGGAATAAGTTCTGAATAGATCTTATTCGCAGGCACACATCAATTTTTAACACTAAACTAATAAGAACAGATACTACAGTTGATAACTTGTCATTTGCCATAATTAAACATATTTGATTAAAAACAATGTTAATCTAAACTCGTTTGCTTTGCTGTTTTTCAGTCATATTTTACGAAAACGGCCGGTTAAATAACAATGGATTTGGTGTTTTTAGAACTGTTTTTTTCCTGTTATAAACTGATACCAAGCAGGCTCTTAGCGATTACATGCAAGATTAGACATGGATTTTGGATTTTAGGTGAAATTTTCTTGACGAAATTAACCCTGTCAAGTGTCAAAGGCTAAAATTGGATCTGGATAATGTGGAGGAGCAAAGATGTGGCTGAAGAGTGACCACCCACTTGACAAAACAGAGAAAAAGAAGAAGATAATGCCAACTTCAGATTTAGTTAACTGAAGAATCAACTCTCCCACAAAATGTCTCTACAGCTTCTCCTCCATTGCAACCACCACCACCACCACCACCACCACCACAATTCACCATCTCCGCCTCACGCCGCAGCAATCTTCCCCACAACAAAACCACCTATACAAAGCAACAAACTCAGCTCCTTCAAGCAACCAAACTTACTCCTAGGATGGAAAAAGAAAGCAAGCTCATCTTCACAGCCCCTCACCAGGCGGCGCAGCGGAGCGGTTTCAGCCTCTCTCCAACCGCTCGACTTGACAGAAGAAAATGTAAGACAGGTCTTGGTCGATGCAAGGGAAGAGGCAAGTCTTTAACAACTTATGACTTAACTAACCTAAGCTCATCACCATGTTTGTTTACTAATCTAAATTAGGTTTTTCTTGGTGTACCAGTTTGGGCAGATCTTCGACGCATCAGTGAATATTACAGGTGACTGAACTGGCTTATCCAGAGGTACATTAATGCATTTTCCTTCGTGCATTCTTTGATAGAACAATGTTGTACCAATATGAAAAGAGGGTGTGCAGGGCAAGTAGAACTTGTTGAATTGGATGGACCGTATGTGACGATCAGTCTCAAAGGTCGGTTTTGGCACAAAAGATCAACCGTCTTAGACAGGCTCGCTAACTATCTGAAGCAGAGAATACCTGTAAGACGCTAAAGAACTGGCTTATGTTTATACGAATTTTTGACATAAAACCCTCACGCAGTAGATGTTTGCTGACAGATGACCCTCATGCAGTATTGATTTTATAGACATCACACCCCCAAAGGTAACGGCCGTTATCAATATATTTGGTGCGCGATGTCAATGAAAACAATACTGCGTTGGCGGTTATCTGTCAATTTCTCATGGAGCACTTATCGCACTGTCAGCAAACATAAACTGCATGTGGGTTATATGTCAAAAGTTCTATTTATACACGTGTTGTGGGCGAGTGAACGAACTTCTAATAGTGGGATTGGTTTCTCTCAGGAGATCTTGGAGGTAGATATCGAAGACGAGAAACAATTGGATGACAGTCCTGAAAACTTTTGAGAAAAGCAGATACATTTTTCATGATATATGTATTTGTAATGCGAAGTTATCAATGATTCGGAACTTTGACAATGAAATCTATTTATATAGAGTTTAAATCATTCGGTTACTAAGACGAGACTGTGATCAAAACCTGAAACAGCTTGCAGTACCTCATAATCTTCAAGACCTTCGACCAGTTCCGGTTCAGCGGCATCGATGGAGCTACCTAACCCTAGCCTTCCACTCCTACCGCTGCCCCAAGCCCAAACCTGCTTTTCGGATGTCAAAGCAATGGAATGTGCGCGACCGCCTGATACTGATATAAGGGTTTCCTCCGCTAGCTCCTCAACTTCTTTTGGGATGTGTTCTGGGCCTTGCCTCCCTAGCTGGTTACTTCTGTTCCATCCCCATGACACGACGTTGGTGATATTGGCTTCTGGGTTTTGACATATGGCCAGGGAATGGCCAAGTCCTGTGGCAATTGAAACAGGACGGTGGCTTATATCCACTGGCAACATTCCCATATCTAGATTTTCCCTTCCTAACTGACCGTATATATTGCTTCCGCTGCTCAATAGTGTGCCATCACCTGAATTGGGAAAGAGCTAAAAGATAAGGAAGAAACATTGAACAGGGTATTCAAATGGCCAAAGCCTATGTATGAGGAGAAACTAATTGATAACCAGGAAAAAGGAAATGAAGCAAAATGCAGCCAATCTAAACGACGAATAAGTACTTACCGCAAAGAATTAATGAGTGGTCAAGCCCACAAGCGATGTCCGAAGCTTCTAAATCACTTAGCTCTAGTATTGGAGAAGGCTCCCAGATAATAGGCATATCTTTCTCCTTCTCTATTGCTTCTGACAACAGTTTATCAGCAGCATCTTCAATTGAACTTGAGAGCTGCATTCTCTTGGACCCATCACGACTTGAATCCAATGGAGATGATTCGAACGGCCTTCCCATCTTTCCTAATCTACCATCCGCTGAATATCCCCACCCAAACAACTTCCCGTTCTTGGTAAGTGCTAGCACATGCCCCCAACCAAGAGATACCTGTCAAAAAAATGAAGATTGTATTCTTTAGTTGGATTCCCAAGTTATATCAAACTCGCCATAACAAGTGAATTTTTCAATGACGTGAATAGTGGGTCATTGCAACATTAGCGTAAGCAACAACCACTAAAATACTGTAAACATGGGTAGAAGACCACCTTAACTATCTCTTCTTTTGCAAGAGCTTCAATTTTGGTAGGTGATACAGCCTCGGTTACTCCTTTTCCAAGACCAAGCTGTCCGCGCTTGGACTTCCCCCATACCCACAAAGACCCATCATCTCCAATTGCTGTAGATATGACACCGGATGCAGAGGCACCTTGAACCTTAACTTGACCTAGCCCTTCTACTCTCCTAGGTTCATGCCACGATTCTCTGGTACAAATCACGTAGAATAACCAATTACTTTGCAGATTCTATCAGGATCCGGGAAAGGATTGCATAATCACTGAACTTTCATGTTCTCTACTCAACATAAATCAAGAGACCATGAGAGCCAGAATCAATCGACAACCCAGCACAAAAGAGAAAAGGTGAGAACTTCCCATTGAAAGACTGCTAATTTCTCAACATATTACATAGATATTTGTTCACTCTACTGTCTGCAACATCAAGCTATCTAATTATCCCACAAGAGAAACCTCAAAATTGCTGTGAAGATGGAACTTTGAAGAAGAACCAAGACTTAAGGTGACATTATTCTGTGAATTCCCTTCCTCTATAGACCATAGTGTTGGAAATGAGAACTGTAGTTGCTTTAGAGTATCATCAAGTTGGTGAAAAACATTTGTAAGTGCAATGGTTTTCTGAAACTCATCACAAATATACATATATCTTAATAAGCTGCTGCGGGGAATAAGTTATCCCCTAAAATGTGACATGCGAATAGCTTATCCCCATCTATATAATAAACCGCTATGGAAATAAGCTATCTCCTAAAATGTGACAAGTTGAATAGTTTATCCCCATCTACATTGCTATAGGGAATAAACTAAATCCCCTAATGTGACATGCGAAATAGTTTATCCCCACTGTATCCTAAAAACCAATACTTCGTGATTAGACAATCTCAGCCATTCAAACTTAGGAAATTACTGTATCATATACCACTTTTCTTTTCTTCCCCATCATCTTGACTTTTAGCACTATTCACTGGGTCATTTTGACTCGGTGATTTGGATAGCTAAATGATGCAACTTTTTGATAATTTTTTTCGTTGTGTTATAGAGTAGAAGTTGTTCCATAACACAGTGAAAAAGTTATCAAAAAGTCATATCGTTTTGCGATCCAAATCATCCGGTCAAAGTGATATATGTCAAAAAAGTCAAATGATTGGGAAGAAATGAATCGGAGTGGTAGCCTCAATTGTGAATCAACTAAGGTACCACTATGTCTCTCCTCTTTAGTCTCATTCTGATTTTTGTCACTTTCACTGGGTCACTTTGACCCGGTAATTTGGTTATCAGAATGATGCAACTTTTTTATAATTTTTTCATAGTGTTATAGAGTAAAAGTTGTTCTATAATACGGTGAAAAAAAATCAAAAAATCACATCGTTTTGCTGTCTAAATCACCCGGTCAAAGTTACACATATACGAGTCAAAAAATCAAAAAGAGACTAAAGAGAAGATATTAGATGAAAATGGAAAAAAAATCAGACATTAACACAAACACCTGAGGGCGATAAAAACACTACACTACCTCGGAACATCAAGGCCACGGCCGAGCTGGGCTTCGTTGTTGCGGCCCCAACTCCAGACCTCTCCTCGACAAGTGACGGCCAGGGAGTGGTAATGACCGGCGGTGACGCTAGACACGTCGGACGGGAGCCCAGGAACTGATGTAGGCTCGTAGGCGTCGCCGCCCAAGCCGACGACGGACGTGGGCAGTCCCAGCGCTCCTTGGCTTCCGTCGCCAAAGGTCATGACCACCGTGTGTTTGCCTCTCATCCATCTGATTCCACCGCCGGCGCCGGCTCCGGCGACGATGCTCTGGAGTTTCAGCGATCGCAGCATCTTCCGGCCGATCAGTTGGTGTTGGTTTTTTAACAGATCTAGTAACGGACGTGATCAAAAAGAGAAACGGATCCAAGTATTTAAAGCGAGCCGGGTTCAGCCTATTCAAACTTGAGGGGATAATCCGGTTTTTTAGACACCACGTCGGTCTCGTTTGAGTAGGCTAGATTAATGGATAAATAGATTATTTAAAATTTAACAAAAAATCTAGATTTTTATGGAAGATGAACTGCATTCAGTTGGGTTCGACCCGGAACTAGCTTGGTGGTTTGCTAACATTCCCCTTCGTGATTGGTTCATTTATGTTCAGTCAGATCCTACCTGGATTCAGTTATGCATTTTGTCAACATCAAAATTATTTAAAAATATTTTAGAAATATGTTACGCATATCACTCCGTCCCAGCTCTTTGTATCTAATCTGACATTTTGACTCGTATCTATGTCACTTTGAGCGGGTGATTTGAACAACCAAAACAATGTCATTTTAAATTATTTTTTCACCGTGTTTTAGAACAACTTTTACTCTGCAACACCATTAAAATTCATCAAAAAATTGCATCATTTTGATATCTAAATCACCGGGTCAATGTGACGCAATGAATAGGGGTAAAAATCAAATTAAGTGCATTTTTTTTTATAAAAAATAATATATCTGAAACTTCATTTTACTTTTCTATCAATGCTTGAAAACTTTATCAAAAAAGGACAATAGTGAACATGCTCTAACTATTGCTACCAAAGTTTAAAAAACCGGACCTAGCATTGAACCGGCGAGCCACTGGATCACGGTTCAACCGGTCGGACCGGTGGTTCAACCGGTTTGACCCGATTTGACTTCACGTTTTTTTAATTATAAATAACATATTTTTTATATTAATATATACTAAATAAAATTAAAAATAACTCATTTTTCATATATTGCTCAATACACAAGAATACCATCATCATCTACTTAAAATAAACACTAACACCATCTATACAAATTTACATATTCAAGCATACAAATAGATTAAGAATTGTTACAAAGATTGTTTATTGACAAGAAGATTAGAAAACAACACATTATTATTGAAACATCAATTTAATTACTAGATTTCTTTACTATTTAATATATATGTAGAATGATTTTAAAATATAACTTTATCAAAAAGCAGAAAAATAACTATAAATTCCTAATAGTAGTATTTAGAAATATGTTATGTACTTTTAGTTTCCCATTTGAAACCAAATCAGAAGTTGGTCCAGTGGTTAAATCTCTAGCCATAATGCTGCGGGTTGGGGTTCGAATCTCTGCACGAGCGAATTCCAATGTATTTTCTTCGATCGGTTGAACCATTCAGGCCGGCCGGTTTGGCGGTTCGCATGAAAAACTGCAGCTTTGACCGGTTCTTGACCGGGCTTTTGCATTGCGGTCCAACAAGTGAACCGGACCGGTTAACCCCCGGTTCACCGGTCCGACCGGTCGCCGGTCGGTTTGTCGTTTCGCATCAAAAACTGGAGATTTGACAGGTTTTGACCGGGCTATTGCGGTCCAACGAGTGAAGCGAACCGGTTAACCTCCAGTTCACCGGTCCGGCCGGTCGAACCGGCCGGTCCGGTCCGGTTTTAAAAACTATGATTGCTACGACTACGTTCATTGTGTAGTTTGATCCAGAATAAAAATTAAGTGAGTCGTTTAAAATGTTTTTCTCCTTATCAATATTAGAAATGATTAGAAATGAGACACCCGCAGTTGGTGTATGGCTTTTACAAAATGGATTTTCCTTAGTGATAACACTTCATTCTTAAATCTCGTATTGTGACGGGTTTTTTTCTTAGTAACACGGCAACTATTTTTGAGGAGATAGTTATTGCTACGTATGTGTGTGGTTTCGGTGATTTGAGACAACCTCTCGAGAACAATCTTATTCCTATCCTAAAAGTATCTTTTCCTGACTGCTCTCTCTCCCTCTCTCTAGGAGCCATTCTCCATGCTCTCCCATCGAGCCACTCAAATTATGCTAATCATGATTATTTTTCTCCACTCTTCTACTCTTCCTCATTTGTGATGAAAGCTCCAAAGTTTGCCCCATCCGTCACCACTAAGACAGGAGGGAGAGTTGGCACAAAGAATCGAGGATAAGAAGGAACTTGATCATATCCTCACTGTACTACTCTGTATTTTAGTAAAACACAATGTTCTAATTAATTGTCTTAATTGGTAATTTTGTCTCCCTCAACTTTATTGTCTAGTATGATAATATTTAAATTAGTTAGATACATTATTTGTTAGACTAAGACAAAAAATAAACTAGTGTAGTAACATTTGGGGTTCATTTGATAAGAATATGGCGTTTTAGCACCAACCCATAAATATCAGAAAGTGCCTACCTAACTTGAAATAAGTAGAGAATAAAGAAAATGAAAATTTGTAAACCAACTTGTCGTGTAGTAATTTATATTAAACACGACGGAAATAAAGTTTGACTCTTATAAGAAAAACATGAGAGATTTCAAGATCATTATATTTCAGAGGACAAGTTCATTATCCAAGTTAGGGGATTCCAAAATCTCATATTCATTCTTTTCCCATTAATAAGCAGCAAATCCAAAAAATCCACATTTATGATTAGTTGATACGGGGGAAGAACCAACCACTTCACAAGCATCCATGACCTTAAGTGTCGACACCCCCTTACGACTTCTTGCGGCCAGAAGGGTGAGTACAAGGAGCGATCCGGGGCCTTGCTACCGAATTAATTAATTAATTGGCCGAGCATAACCCAACCAAGCCCAATAGTAACCATGAAACAATCCCGCACAACTCTTCCACTTTACGTTATCATCGATTATTAGATTATGGTGATATTTTCAGAGAAACGTTTCAACAAGTAGAACTCAATCGTTCAATAGCACATTATGAACATAACACATAAATTCATTTTGAGACAAGTAGGAAGAAAAAATTTGATACGAAAGAGCGTTAGGCAGACTAGGTCTGGCATGTGTACTCACCTTGAATCTCAAGCAAAAGCAAATCACTTCCTAGTAATACTCGACGTATCCTTCGTCAATGAAATTATTCCCTACAAATTTAATAATTAAATAATAAAAATATAATACTAAAACAAATAGACAATGCCTACTTAACAAGATAGTGACCCTACAAGGTTTAGCTTTTAAGTCTCTAGTTCACCCCTTAATTAATAATTCAAAACACAACCCAAAACCTTGCCCCAAAATCCCATAACCTAATGTACACATAACCTAACATAACTCCACAAATTTATTACTCTGACGTCCCAAACAGATCATTACTCAAACATAGTCTCATTAGATCCAAAACACTCTGAAAAATAAGTCTAGCATCGAACGGATCAGAATTTCGGTTCCCAAATCAAAAAGATATGCATGTTTTAACTTTTTAGTCACACTCCCATTACCCATATGGGAATTATGAATTTTCATACAAACTATCCTCCAAAATATCTTGTTAATCATGTTCAAACTAAATTCAGTGTACAATGAATACCCACTTCAAACCAGTTACTACCCACATACTAGGATCATCAAATCTTCCAAATCAATTAGTCAAATGTCCCCTCTATAACTAGGGTTTTTCCCATACACTAAAAACATGATTAATCCCAACACTTGATTATTGATTTTATGACTTCATGAATGATGAGCCTAACAATATAATCTGAAAATTAGCGATAAATAATTGAACTTACTAATTGATCAAGACTTACAATTGAAGGAGGTGATTCGAAACGATTGAGAGGCGGGACGAGCTTTTTTGGCGGAGATGATGATGATAAATCTGTCGGAATCACCCGGGTTAGAAACGACCCTACACTTTAATGGAAATCAAAGAATAAAAGGAGAAAAAGAAATAGAATTGAAAAGAAGAAGAAGAAAGAACGAAGAAGAGAAAAAGAAGAAGAAACAAAGAACGAAGAAGAAACAAACCTGGAGGCGGCGGTGGTGGCTGGACGACGCAGCTACTGCTGCTGTCTTGTCGCTGCTGCTGCTTCTGGGCAGTGGACAGAGAGGCCACGAGAAAGAGAGGGAGTGTTGCAGAGAGAGATCGTGAGATAGAGACGAACGAGAGAGGGATCGTGAGGGAGAGAGACTGTGATGGGGAAGGGTTTTCTTTGGCTTACCGTGAGAAAGATAGTGAGAGAGAACGTGATGAAGATTTTAGAGAGAAAATCGACGAAGAAAGGAAGGGAATCGGATTTGCATCCGATTGATGAAGAATTCTACTACAGTTTTGATTTTGGGTGTTAATTCTTACACCTAATTAAGCAGAAAGACACTTTCACACCCCTAGTTTTGGTAGAAGACATCCATCACCCCCTAATTTAGTTAAAAGACACTAACAAATTTATGTAAAAGTCACAAAACCCCAAAAGTTTAATAACAACGAAAATTACCTCCCACAACTTATAACAATATAACAAAATACCCATAGCCACAAAATGGGATATTTCAGAAACTGCAACCAGAAACTCACCGTCTCCGGCCCTTGATCCCCTCAAACCCCGTTACGATAACGATTTTCGTGGTCATCGTAGCAAATCATGCACAAAATGTGAACCGTCGTAAAAAAAGTACCAAACTCCACCACTAGATATCAAATAAGCTCGAATTATCTCTTTATTCATTCTCTCCCTTTTTCTGTTTTTTTTTTCAACATCAACAAAATACCAGAACAAATGTACGAGTGGTCTTCCAAGAATTAAGCAGAGTAAACATATTAGGGGAGGAAATAGACGAACCGATGAATAAATATCACAAGTAAAATTCGTCTCACCCTTACTCAATGATGTACACGATGCTACCAAACAAAGCCGCATAACAATTAAAGCATGTGTGTGGGGGTGGAGTCGTCAAAATCACAATCTCGATGTACGAAGTCAAAAGTCGACACCCCCACACTAGAATGTAGTCATGTACCTCTCTCAAGTAGTCAATAAGATGTATGTATCGTGCCTAATCCAACCTATCCTCCTACACCGTGATGATGGAAAAACCGATACCTAGCACGATCCACCAATTAAGTTCAACCACCCCTATCTTCGTGCGAATTAGACATCACACACTCACGGATCTCCAAAAACGTTTCCATAGTCTAGTGACATGGACCACCGGCACACCGTAGTGTGCAAGTGGACTCACTCACCCTCTCATCCCCTCGAAGAAATGTAATAAAGCGCATGCGATCATGTCGAACTCACAAGAATGTATAATGCAGCTCTCCCTCATTGAACTCTGATAACTCCTTAATAAGAGTTATCTTCTATACACTTTATATTGTTATTTGTGTGCGTTTCGGTGCAAAGTGACAAGATTTGAGCCAAAATATGAAGAAAATGCACATTTGGATGTTTTTGAGATTTAAAGTACAATCCGGGCGTTTCTTAATGGTTTTGAGTATGATTTCGATAATTTATCACATTTGATATTCGCGGTAGTGTTCGTGTTGTTGTTTGGCAGGAATTACGCATGCGGGAATCAATTGGAGAGAAGAAACGAGCTTCGGAATAGAAGAAAAGGCGAATTTGGCACGTTTTGGATGTTTTCGCCAAATTTGGGCAATAATTGAGAAAAACGAGAAAACGGTCCGGAAATGGAGATTTCTCTACATGAGCAAAGTCTACGTCGCGAAAGGATCCAAAGGTGCAAAAATCACATTCATCGGAGTTCGAGATCAAAATCCGGGTCCTTATTTGCTTTTCAAAAAGCTTAGTTGCCTTTCCAGGATGTTTTAGAGAAAATTAAGGATATTTTGAGGATATTTTGTATTCTACGATGAAGATGGAAGTGAGATCGGTGGAAATTGAAAGTAGACTTGACTAGCTTTCTAACGGCGGGTCACGGAGCTAAAACGGACATCGGACGAAAAAGTTATGGACCGTTGAAGACGAACAAGAATCCTGGAGCTACAGGGTCTTCGCACGAAGACAATTTGTCTTCGCACGAAGACTTTACTTAGCCAAAATTTAGAAATTCTTCTTGAACATGCTTGCTGTCTCAAAATAGGAAGACTTTCGCACGAAGAAGAACAGTCTTCGCACGAAGACAAATTCTCTTTGTGCGAAGAGATCGGAAGGAGCAGCAGAAACGTTGGGGCTTTTGTGCAGTTACTTGGAACTTCATATAAACACTATGGAAACATATTAGAACGGGTTAGGGCACAGTTTTTCAGTATCTTTGAGTTGCAGACAAGTGCTTGGAGCTACGGGGAGCTTGGGAGACGCTTTGTTTGATTTTTTCTCTTCCCTCTCTCTAGTTTTTGGTTTATGATCATAAAACTTTGTATCTTGATCATGTGTAATCGTAGCTAAACCCTTAATTTGGGATATCACATAGGGAGCTAGGGTTTGAACACCACGTTTGGTGATTTATGGATTATGCTTCATGCTTTGAGCCTAATTGAATGTCTTTTGCTTAGATATGCTTGATTTATGTACTTAATTCTATCTTTCATATTGTTTGATATCACAATAGGATTGATGTAGGTAATAATTATTAGAGGAATCAATAGTTGTTGCCGGAATTTGAATCAAGCACTAGCCGTATCTAGGGTTGAGGAATCTTGCTAGTGAGCTAGAACTAAGAGTAGATCGCAAGAACATAATGCGTATTTAAACTTGAGTAGGCTAGAGGAATCAGGTACAAAAGTTTGAATACAGACTTTGGTTGAGGAATCTTCAAAGTATAATTGCTCGTTTGGCTAAGTAGAACACATTCGTGTTGCTTGAACATAAATCATAATTGGTGTGAGATCCCTAGTGAACCTGTAGAGATATTCTGAACTTGTCCACTTGTTAAATCACTTGCAATAAACCAATCTTTGTTAATCGTGATGTCATTCACCTAATTAATTGAGATCTTTGTCTTTTATTTTTAGTAGGATTTAGAAAACAAAATCAACGCGCTTTGCCCACACAAGGTTAAGAAAAATAATTAGTTTACAAGAAGTCTCTTGGGATTTGATAAACCCGGATTTCCGGATATTACTACACACGACGGCTGTACACTTGCAGCTTAAATCGTGTCTAGTTTTTGGCGCCGTTGCCGGGGACTTCGGTTGAATTAGTTAGAATTATTAACTTTAGAGAATTTTAATTTTGCTTTTGTTTATTTATTTGTTGATTGCACCTGCTTCCTAGCGAATTATTGTGCAGGTATCTTGGTGATCATGTGGGGGCAGAATTACTATGGGCATTCTCCAGTCTACCAACCGTACTACTCCAATGGAGATATGTACACCCCTCCTCCTTGCAATCAAGAATATGAACATATTAAAGAAGTATTGAAGCTCATGATAGCTAGTACGGATAGAATGGAGGAAGGGATTAATAGGATGGATGAAACTCTCCAGCTGAGGGGACAACACTTGGCAGAACTTTCGAGTGCATTGGCATATGCAGATAATGACGATGGGCCAAGTAGCATCATTCCTGACTTAGTTGAGGAGTGTGAAGAGGAAGACGAAGAACCCCCAAAGATCTATGTCTACAATGTTGTTCATCATGAAGTAATAGATCCTCGGGCTACTTCAGACTCAGATTCGGACTCAGATTGGGGTGATATTGTGAAGCCTATACAACTTGTTGCTCGCATAATTCCGCAGTCATGGCATGAATGGGAGAGTGTGGACATCGCAAGCTTATGGCCCACTGAAGATATTTGCTTTAAGGAACAAAGCCATGAAGCTAAGAAATTATTGCATGGAGAGGTTCACATGGACATGTATCAAGAAGTTCCTCAGCCTAATCGATATCTCTTGGAGATTATAAAATTGGGAAAATCGCATGAGGAAGACCAAAGACCCCAGTTTTATGCAATCCATGATTTACCACCTGTGATTCCGAGACAAGAGCTAGGGAAGGAAGCAGGAAATGCAGAACTCAGAGTTGCAGCCGTTCCACTTGAGATACTAGATTCAAATGGCCAATCTTTGACGGATGTAGTTTTGAAAAATTGGAAGAAGAAAAAGAAGAGAAAAGGTAAAACAAGGCATGTGGCGGCTAACAAATTTTCTTTCTTCTTGCCATTGACTTATGCTTGCTTTCCTGAGAAGAGACAAAAAGAGAAGCGATGGTGGAAGAAGAAGAAGTGGAGAGAAAAGCTTCCTTAATCATGTTTGAGGTAACTGGGTCGGTTTAGGTACGGTTCGGCTTGGTGCGGTTCGATTTTGCCGGTGCGGTCGGTTTATGAACACCCCTAATAGATAGATATATATTTTGAAGTCAACATCTAAACAAAGTTGCTGTTGTCACAACGGTTTGGACGCATGTCTTTTGCCAGCGTGATCTATGGTTCGAGTCATCTGCCTAGCTGTTGGTACTTTTATTATTTTATTACTTTCCAGATTAGAGGATAACTGAATTGATGTGTCATCCTCATCGCAATTGGAGTGTTGGCAAAGCTGGTAAATTGGTGGTAGCTTAGAGTGTTGACAGAGAGGTGCTAGGTTTGATCCTCACTGCCAGAACCTACTTTCCTTTTTAGATATTTTTAGATTATTTTATTTTACTACAACCGGCACCCCCTAAGTTTTGGAAAATGACACCGACCAGGTCACCCCCTATAAATAGAGCCCTCCTCCTTCATTTCCAAAGTACACCTTCCTCCTCCCTCTTCTCTAAATAGTGATTTTGAGAGTTGTTGTTCTAATCATTTTTACGGATTCGAAACTCTATTATTTTATTAGTTTCTCAACTCACTTGAGATTCTAAAAAGAGGGAATCATCGATTTTAGTAGCAAAACTATAGACGAATTATTACTAAAGCTATACCGATTCATTTCAAAAGAAGATTCCGATCTCAAATAAAGGTAGGGGAAATATAGTTTTCACGTCTACTGTAATTACGATCTATACATGATTATATGCTTATATGTTGATTGCTAAGTTAATGTTTGTTATTCACATGATGTATAAAGCATGATAATTATATGATTCGTGATGGATGTTACAGTTTAATAGATTATTATATTTCTACGCCAGTGGTTAGGCGGTACCTACTGGGCTTTTTACTCACCCTAAAATATCCACATGTACTGGAACGGTGCTATCGAAGACTATAGACGGGCTAGAATTATAGCGTTTCGAATTATATGTTATATTTGTTAAGACTCTTTTATTGATAATTGTAAACGATTATTATTCAATTGAATAGGGAAATGACGTTTTTTTAAACTGAAAGAAGTTGTCTATTTTTTTATCAAAAAATGAAAATTAAGGTTTGTATTTCCGTCACAGCCGAAAAAGTAAGCGTTTACTCTGATAAATTCGTGATTAACGTAAAGGGAAAAAAAGTAGGGTCGTGACACACATTTCCATGGTTTTTGTGGATGGCTTGCCTACTTTAGAAGGTAAAACTACCATCTTAGTTGTTATTGATTAGCTTTCTAAATATGGCCATTTCATACCACTATTTCACCCCTACACTGCTGAGAGTGTGGCTGAGCTATTCTTTCAAAATTTCTGCAAATTACATGGATTGCCCAGCTCCATTGTTAGTGACAGAGATATTGTGTTTCTTAGCCAATTCAGGAGCTCTCTGTTCAAACTCATGGGCACTCAGCTTAAGTACACTACTGCATACAATCCTCAGACTGATGGGCAGAGTGAAAGATTGAATTAGTTCTTGGAGGTTTATCTAAGGTGTTTGTCTGGTGACATACCCGAGAGGTGGGTCAAGTGGATGAGCCTAGCTAAGTGGTGGTATAACACTAACTACCATACAACTTTGCATCTCACTCCCTTTGAAGCTCTTTATAGATTCCCACCTAAACACTACAACTTCCACCAACTCAACAAATCTGGCTCACCCAAAGTGGATACATTACTATAAGAGACAGAGCTACATTGCTACAGCTTCTCAAAGACAACCTCTCTAAATCTCAAGAGAGGATGACACACTATGCTAACAAACACATGACTGAGAGAGTGTTTCAAGTAGGTGACTTGGTGTTCTTGAAGCTGCAACCATATAGACAAAGCTCAGTTCAGCTCAGGAGCAATTACAAAATGTCTGCTAGATTCTATGGCCCCTTTCAGATTCTATTGAAGGTGGGAAATGTTGCATACAAGCTCAAACTTCCAGATTCATCCAAGGTTCATCATGTATTTCATGTGTCACAACTCAAGAAAGTTTATGGTAATTATGCTGCTTCACTTATCTTGCCCAATGTCGGTCTTGAAGATCAGTTTCTAGTTGAGCCAGTGGCTATTTTGGAAATAAGACTAGTCAAGCAAGGTACTTCTTCAACTGTACAAGTTCTTGTTCAATGGTTCAATCTATCTCCAGCGTATGCCACGTGGGAAGATTTCTACATGCTGAAGAAGCAGTTCACTCAGTTCAAAGCTTGAGGTCAAGCTTTTTCCGAAGCAGGAGGGACTTTTCAGGGTTATAGGGCAGAGGGATTGGAATGTAATCCTTTATAAACTGTGGTCGTCTAATTAGGACCAAAGTGATAGACAAGACAAACTGTGGTCGTCTAATTTCGGATAGCATTTGGGACTTGATCTGATTCGATCATTCCTCTTGACCGTTTCATTCAAACAACTGTGTCGTTCCTTCTTAGGCGCCAGAAGCATGAGCCACGTCAGCCACCACAGGAGCTCTGATTGGAAGGATTCTCAACGGCTGTTGACTCAGCCGTTCATTTGCTATTTCCTTTAACTACAATTACCTCCCTCTCTTACTATAAAATAGGGGTATTGTAATCGCACAATTATGTTATGATAATTTCACTTTCTTCCCTCTTTTTCTCTGCAACGCTTCTCTCTCTCTCTTCCGATCTCATATCTTCTTTCTCTCTCCTCTCTCCGTTCAAATTCCGGCGACGTAGAAGGCAGCGGAGGTCCTACGAGTTCCAAATACCTCACATGTGTATGTGCCTAACTCGTGCCCTGTATCCACCATCTTTTAGGCTGACACCTATGTATTTTTTAGTCTAAGGTTCTTGTTCTCTTCCTCCGCTAATGCGACAACATTATCGATCTCGTCTGCCATCTTTTTTTCTTGGCTTATTGCTTACAACTCAATTATCTATAATGGAAAGATGTTGTATTGTGGAACTTTGATGAATACCGAGCCATTTATATAGGATGTAGGATACTCTATAATGTTAAAATATCTACTCACTTTTGATTAAAATATCTACTCACTTTTGATTTTCTTTATAAACAACTCTATTGCAGAAACTACTATATTTAATGGAATGAATTAGAACATTCGAAAAAGGATTAGATGGGAAGATGTCAACCACGATCATTTCATGGCCATAAAATAATGCTATCCAAATCACACGCTGAAAAAATTATCAAAAAATCGTTTTGCGATTGTAGATAGTGCTTTCTGAGCTGACAGATCTTGGCCACGTGGCAACCATCCAGCACACCATATTGTGCTCCACACACACTGGATCACCAGCCGCGCTGATCCATGTGGGGGCTGCGAGACAGGGCCCTCGCATACCACTGCACGGGACTTGTAGGGACTTAGTGGTTTGGAGGCTAGAGTAAGTCCTATCGCGAGCGAGCCAAGCTCGCGCGCGACCTTTAGTAACTGATTTTGAGAGATTTATGGCACGAGCTCCATAAACCCGGTCAATCCGGTCAAACCCGGTCAACCCCATAACGGTTCCGGTATTCGCGCACAACGTGCTGTAACGGTCCCTATATACGCGGACGAACGTGCCGTTGTGGTTAAGCTAATTAAGCCGCCATTGATGGGCGCATTAACCACACTGCAACGGTCACATTCTCCGTTATATATAGGACGTTAACATTTCCATACAAAGGAGAACACACCAGCCATACGCGGAAGCTCTGCCAAACCACTGTCTCTCTCTCAGACATTACTACTGCCTTACTCTCTCCCTACACACAACCCAACTTTTCCTGTGCCATCTCTGATCCCCTACTTACGGTGTACACGGAGTTCTCCCCGCCGGAATCTCTTGTGCACATTTTGGTGAACCCGACGTGAATTGGTGCGTGGCGGCGACGCATACGTTGGTTTCTGCGCATGGAAGCCTATCCGACTATGAGCCTTCACGCGCAGAAAAGGGGGCTAATGTAGATAGTGCTTTCTGAGCTGACAGATCTTGGCCACGTGGCAACCATCCAGCACACCATATTGTGCTCCACACACACTGGATCACCAGCCGCGCTGATCCATGTGGGGGCTGCGAGACAGGGCCCTCGCATACCACTGCACGGGACTTGTAGGGACTTAGTGGTTTGGAGGCTAAAGTAAGTCCTGTCGCGTGCGAGCCAAGCTCGCGCGCGACCTTTAGTAGCTGCTTTTGAGAGATTTATGGCACGAGCTCCATAAACCCGGTCAATCCGGTCAAACCCGGTCAACCCCATAACGGTTCCGGTATTCGCGCACAACGTGCTGTAACTGTTTCTATATACGCGGACGAACGTTCCGTTGTGGTGAAGCTAATTAAGCCGCCATTGATGGGCGCATTAACCACACTGCAACGGTCACATTCTCCGTTATATATAGGACGTTAACCTTTCCATACAAAGGAGAACACACCAGCCATACGCGGAAGCTCTGCCAAACCCCTGTCTCTCTCTCTCAGACATTACTACTGCCTTACTCTCTCCCTACACACAACCCAACTCTTCCTGTGCCATCTCTGATCCCCTACTTACGGTGTACACGGAGTTCTCCCCGCCGGAATCTCTTGTGCACAGCGATCCAAATCACCTCCGTTAAAGTGAGCCAGATACGAGTCAAAAAGTCAAATAGTAGAGAAAGAGGCCATACGGAGGAAGTACCTTTTTTTTCTCGTGTCTCATAACGACTATTAACAGTAAACCTCTCCTTTGTATACGCACGCATATCCAATAGATTTATTTGAGAAATGCTAGGGAACTCACCACTCATCTCCCACTCGTCTCCCACATTCCTTTCACATATATACAATGCTAGGGAACCCACCACTCATCTCCCACTCGTCTCCCACCTTCCTTTCACATATGTACAATCATGCCAAATGATTATTCACATTACCACTTTTACATATTGATGGGAGATGAGTGGGAGATATTGGTGGGATGCCTAGCATTTCTCGATTTATTTTAAAAGAACAGAAACATCCTTAGACAACTTACTTCTACAGCTTAGAAGAAGGCTTTTTCGAACCTCGTCCAATTATGAATTCCTGCATTTTTTTGAAACTTCTTCTTTGTCATTCTATTATAATACTCACTAGGTATTGCCCGTGCGCGAGGGCACTATCCCTAAATTGAATAGTGTTTGAATTCAGAGGTGTTATCCAAAAATTATATTTATAAATGTGGTGAAACAAAAATAGGTAAAAAAAAACAACTTCCGAGTATGGGATGAGCATTATAATGGACGTGTGAATCACTCACAACCTCTCTCATATTAGTTAGGGATGTAGTTTTGGTCAGAAAAACTTCTTTCCTATTAGTTAGAGATGTAATAAGTGAGTGAGATCCAAGGGTTTGGGCTGTTTTAATCGAAAGGCTGAAAAGAAGTCAACTATGTTGTTTTATAGAATAGATGTGCCCTCTCCTAAAATATAGAAACAACCAATTGATTGACCACAACAACACACTCAAAAGGTTTGAGTTCACACTAAATTATCAATTGCTACTTGTGAAAAAAGCATCAGGCAGAGGGATCGTTAACAGCAAAAGGAACTACAACCAGATCAAATTGATGCAAGACTGATGTAGTTACATATCTTTATTAGACCGGATTTGCTAGAACCATGAATGTGAAGTTCACAACGAACATAAATGGGGTCCATTTTAGAGTAGATCGTTCAATCTATCAACCCCAAAGATAGAGAATATACATTTTCCACCCTTCTAATATGGAGAAAATACACTTTGCCCCATGTATTATGCTATAAATATATTTTACCCAGAGTTAACTACTAACAACACACTAACGGATGAGTGAGAAGTAAAAATTACCCCTGAAATACTGAGAAATTACCCACTATATATTTATCCTAAACCCTAACTCTCACTATTTTTTTCTTCCCCCTCTTCTTCCCCTCTTCCTCGCCTCCTTTCTCTGCTCCCTCTCTCACCTTCACCAAAACCACCACCGACCCACCAAAACTTCCACTCTCTCGCTCTACTTCTCTAGTTATCTACATAGATCTCTCTCCCCCTCCGTCATGGCAAAAAGTGAACACAAACCCACCCATCACCACAGATTTGTCGGTCGATTCATGGATGGTCGAAATCCGTGAGGAAAGGAAGACATTTAGAAGATGGTGCAGGAGGCGGAGAGGTACAAGGCGGAAGACGAGGAAGTGATGTAGAAGGTGGAGGCTAAGAACGCTTTGGAGAATTACGCCTATGACATGAGGAACACCGTGAGGGACATGAAATTCACCGGAAAATTAGATCCGGCGGACAACGAGAAGACCGAGAAGGCGGTGAATGAGGCGACTGAGTGGATGGAGGGGAATCAATTAGCTGAGGCTGATGAATTGGAGGAAAAAATGAAGGAGCTGGAAAGGGCTATGTAACCCGATTATCGCGAAGATGTATCAGCGAAGTGGCAGCGCTGGCGGTGATGTTCGATGGGTGGTGATGATATTGCGTGGTGCTGGTGGATTTACTGAGCCAAAGACTGAAGAGGTTGCTTAGATTGTGGTGATGGTAATTCCCTAATTGTGCTCTCTGGTTTAGGCCTATTCCGTAATTGTTGGAGTTGATCGGAATCCAGGTTTTGAGGGCGATTTGTGTTACGCCGAGTATAATGAATTATGGAAGAAAGAAAACAGGACTTGAGGCACGATGAACGTTTTCTTCAAGGGATAAATCGCCCCCACTATGCTACCGGGTTCCGGCGATTCGCCTCCATGATACAATAAGTCGTTTCGGTTCTACAACCAGCAATCTGCAGAAGTTCTAAAGAATTCTATGTGAAATTGTGATTGAAACTGATAATTTATCTGCTAGATGTTTGGCTTATTTATGGTTCACGAAAGAACATGAATGAAGGGATGTGTTTGTTCATAACAGTTGTGACTGTTTATAACAACACATCCTTTCACCGACCGAAAATAACCGGCATAACCGCCAGGAAAATTAAAAATGAAAAACAGTTATTGGTTAAACTAACTCACGCCGCATGCACACTTGCCACGTCGCGAAAGTACCTAAGTGCGCCTACAAAAGCGCCACTAAACGCCACGCCTTGCGCGCGCGTGTGCGAGTTGTAGAGGATAACCACTCTATATCGTAACTCAATTAGATGTCATTAATGGGTTTCCATATATAAAGTGCACAATAACTTTATTTTCTAAGATGTGGGACAAATTTTTTCAAGCTTATTACAAGTTATCTTCAACAATTTGCTGGTTCTGGTGATTCATGGATGGTTGTTGTGGTAAAGAACAACACCGATACCAGCGGTCCATGTAGAGTGATTTTAGGTGCAAAAAGGTGCTGTCATGGATTTCCTTGATTACTTTGTGGTTATTGGAATAATATTGGGGGCTGTTCTAATGTTTAAATTTTTAATTTTTGTGTTGTCCAGCAGCTATATGGATCTAAAAAAACACGTTGATGTCGAGCTCAGAGAATCATACAAAGGGTATTTTTCACTAAGGCTTTTGATTCCTTCAATGTTCGAAAATAATGGTACTTGCAAAATCAAATATGGGTTCATTTAGAGTGATTTTAGCTCCTGAGTTGAGGAAGACAACGTTTTTGCTTGGCTACGTCGGTGGCTTTGATCTTGCTAGCTAAAGTTGTTTGGTTAGTTGGTGTTTCTGTAAATTGTTGGTTCTTGTTGTTGTTGGTGGTGGTGCTGTTTTGTTTTTTTTGGTGTTGGTGATGGTGGTAATTTGGTGGTAGTGGAGGTGGTGCTCAAGAAGACGAAGAACATCAAAAACATGATGAATTCAATAATAAATAAATTTATGGTATTAGTTGTCCACAATTTGTAAGGGTTAAATGGCCACAAAAAGTTACGCACTCCTCTACTAACAGATTGTAACAGAATGGTGGTATATGTCCACCCTCCATCCACTGACAGATGTGCAAAAAATATTTGTTCATAAATCAGGGGGCAAAATATATTTTCTCCAGAGGGTGAAAAATGTCTTTTACCCTTGATTATTTGTATGTCAAGTATAACATTTGAGCACACATATATATATTTGTATGTCAAGTATAACATTTGAGCACACATATATACTAGTATAAATTTGGTTTAATTTTTGAGATGACTATTATAAATTTGATCTTATAAAATATAAGTGTTGAAGTTTATTTAGCATTGTAATGTTCTTACAATAGTTATGTTTAAAAAAAATAAGCAAACCTACAAATAAGTAAAATACATCCAACAAAGAACGTAAAATTCTGAGGTTCAACATATATTGACACACACATATATATATATATATATATATATATGTATATATGTACATATCAAAATGTGAATTAACAATCACAAACGGCCTTGTGGCCCGGTCTTGCAAGTTTATGCAGCATTCACCTTGACTCCAAAAAACCATTTCAGTGACCGATTCCACCCACTAACTGGCGGACTTAGACATGTATCAAGTTTATGGCACATGGGGATGTAAGATGAAGAAGATTCTAAAACTAGTAGGGGTGTTAGTGAAGATGTCTCGTAATTTAGGGGTGAAAATGAAATTGACACGTAATAAGAGTACTGTAATCATATATGAGAGAAAATTTGTAAAATTAATTTCAGTGACATACCTCACCCACTAATTAACTAACGAGCGGACTTCGTCAGATATGGGGTATAAGTGACAAGTTTGGAATAAGGAGTGTAAGTGAAGATGAAATTTACACGTAACGATAGTACTGTAAGCTTAATATGAGGGCGAATTTGTAAACTTAGTTTCAATGACAGACCCCACCCCACTAACTAGCTAATGAACAGACTTAGACAGATAGAGGTGTAAGCGACACCAAGTTTGGAATAAATAAGGAGTGCAAGTGAAGATGCTTTAATTGAGGTGGTGGAAGAGAAATTTACCCAAATTATAGTAGTAATTGGAAAACTCCCCCAACGGAGAAGGTATTCATTGGGACTAGCCACAACACGTGGCATGCCTACATAGTGGCGCACGCCAATCAATTTCTGACAAACAATCGAAAATTGGTCGGTTCAATCTGACTAATGCACGTTTATCAGAAACAGATTGAAATGTCTTATCATGCAAGCATGCCATAATAGGGGGACTAGCCCTAGTGAATATTTTCTCCTCCCAAAGTCCCATTATTCTTCTCAAAGTTCATTTTTTCGAAAAGAATATTTTATTCAAAGTTAATCATTCCTTCATAGTGGGGGCGTCTTTCAGAACTAGCCGTTAACAACAACCATCTGCCCCTACCGGCCTTAACGCGCCCTTCATTCTTCCATCACAACAATCTCTCTCTCTCTCTCTCTCTCTCTCTCTCTCTCTCTCTCTCTCTCAATTCTCTCTGCAAAACCCTAACAATGTTCACCGAGGGTCTAGACGACACTGCCATCAGCTGGATCAAACAGGTAACACAACACTCTTTCCCTTTTCCAAGTTCTTCATTCTACGCATTCATTGCCTGAAATTCGTTGCAATCTGAACTTCAATTGACCTGCAGGGATCGGAAGCTGAGCAACCCACCTCCAGATCTCCATTGACGGAGAACCTCCACTACGATTTCCCACAACCCAGATCTCCGCTAGGGTTCAATTTACCCCCTTTGAAGTTCCACTCCAGTAGTCTTCTCGGACCTCACAAGAATGTCTCCTTCACTGTGCACAGCGACAGTGAAGGAGACGAGAGCGTGGGTTCTGCTTCTGATGACATGGACTTGGTCGGAGGATCTTCCGATGAAGAAGAAGAAGAAGATTGTAGATTCAGTTCTATTGGTTCCATGGTGGGTGATTCTAATAACCCAGAAAGGATTGATGCCCAGATGGGTATTAAACCTATTAATAGTACAGTTTCTGGGTTTGTGGCTAAACCTAGTAATGGTACAGTTTCTGGGTTAATGGCTAAACCTATTAATAGTACAGTTTCTGGGTCAATGGCTAAACCTATTGATAATACAGTTTCTGGGTTAATGGCTAAACCTAGCTCTACTTTGAACAAAGGGCTGTTGAGAGAGGGTCTTTGTGTTGAAGTTCCTGGAAATTACCGGAGATTCACCGATGGATTGACGGGCTTTGGACCCTTTGGTGGAGCTGCAGGGCATAATACGGTGACAGGAGGAGGAAGCTGTCGGCAGTATCGCGAAAGAGTCCAATTCCACAGTGTATATGTAATGTTTGATTTTATTCCTCAATGAAGCAAAACTAAGCTTTGAGTGGATTCACAAAGGTTTATGGTTTCTGATTGTTTTGTGATTGAATGTTTTGGTGGTTGCAGGGTACTCCCACCAGTTGTGGTATACGGAACAATGTACCGGATTTGGGAACTCCGAGTGCGCCTCCAATTGTGGATATTAGAGAAGGAAGCGACTCTGAAGTTGAAAGCGAAGGAAGAAGAGAATGTGGAGGTTTCACTGAAAGGGATAGAAGAAGCTTTGATGAGGCAGCATGTGTGTCTAAAGAAGAAGCTGATGGTCTGATTGGTAATGGAGAAGTCCCTCTTGATTGGGGTTTACAATCTCCAAAAGAAGAGTATGTTGACTGGTATGGTAGATCGTTACACTAATGTTCTTTTTTCGCCTCAAAGTAGTTTGTTAAGATGTTTACTAATCAAATTGTGCTATATTGATATTGTCTCATGCAGTGAAAACATGACAGTATCTGGAGAGACTGAGGCACAGCCGCTGCGGGAGCAAACCAAATCACTTGACGATTCTCTGTGTTATGACGCCAGGTATTTTCCAGCTTAAATTTTCTTATAGACAATGCCAAAGGGAGGTTATAAACTTCAAAAAAGGGGAAAAGCACCAAAATGGATAAACCAACGATGAAAGGTTTTTCATTTTCCTGATAATTGATGTATGATCACTACTTTTGCTGAAACTCCATACAAATCCACGTCAAACACAAATTTTACAATCCAATATATTGTCACATTTGGACATAAGGTGCTAAACCTTTGGCATCTCCCCAAGCATGAAAGCCTGATAGATATAATCAACGTCGGGCAAGTGAATCTGAAATAGACCCAACATCTTAAAGCATACGTAGAAGAAGTACACCATTTGCAATTGAACATATGGTTCTTCGGTTTTTTAGGCTGTATTGTGTACAAAATGAAGATTTTAGGTGTAAAAATTGTTGCTGCATAATTATTTCCTGAAATAGACAAGTAGGACCACCAAATGACATATTAAGACCTGAGCATCCAGGAGGCATACAACATACCCGCTCTAATACCATTCTCAAAAGATCTGTCTGAGAAAGCGCTGCCATCAATCCTTCGAAATGACATAGTCATTACTGCACATTCACCTCAACTTATAGACTAATGTTTAAAAACCGCATTGTCGCCATCTCCAAAGCAAAGCTTTCCCCAGACAATATAGCCAAAAGTACATTTTTCATCCCCAACTCTCAGCTAATGGATAATGGATTGCTTCTTGCAAGATGAGATTTCAAAGGTAAAATTAACAACACCTCCTATCAGCTTTCAATTTATAACCAATAAGAAACCCATGCAGAATTTGTCTCAAATGAGAATATTCACCCACTCCTCCAAAAAAAAAAAAAATTGTGTAAAATGGAAACTACTTGCAAGATGAAATTTCAAGTGTAAAAGTAAAACTAGTTTTTTTCTGTGCAACAACACCGCAAAAATTATTTACTTCATCCAGATTTCAATATATAACCAATGGGAACACCACACAGAATTTGTTTCAAATCTCACCCACACTTTTGAAAAACGTACTACTGAAAATATTGAGCTTTCTAATAAGTACCCTTTTCCAGCGAACAAATGGAAAGCCCTTGCCCACTTTATGAAGTAATACTTGAACTCCTGTCCTGTAAGATGCCGAGGGACCATTATCCGTTCTCAATTTTGAAAGCTCCTTTATATCTACATTCTGATTTGTGGAATTGCTCTATTTGGCAGCGGTCAAAATGCATGGCAAACTCTAATTGCATATGATGCATGTATTCGCCTCTGTCTGAATGCCTGGGCAAGAGGCTGCACTGAGGCACCTGAGTTTCTACGTGATGAGTGTGTGGTTCTGCGAGGAGCTTTTGGGTAAGTTGAAGATCTAGAATGTCCATTTTCATTGATGATGTCTTTCACTTTAGTAGCTTTTTATGAAGTCTATATCTGTCTTCTTTTCTTCCTACAGGCTGCATAAACTTTTATTGCAACCTCGAGGAGTAAAAGCGTCAGAAAGGAAGGGTACTACACGTACAGAAACACATCCTTCGAAAGTAAAGAAGGTGGTAGGAAAAATCAGAGTGGAAGGTAGGTTGAATTCAGATTTGATATTAATTTTAACTTACTCTTGAAGTATAGAGTGCTTAAGATTTATCTCCATGATGCAAGTTGAGTGCTGTAGCTATTGTTATTTAAATAGGTCTCCAACCATTCCCTAGCATACGTAGATATCAAGTATGACATCTTCCCAATCTTTTGAAATCTCAACTTGGGGTTCCTCGAGAAGGTCTGGTGTGGCATATAACCAAAAGTGTGTAGAAGGAATAAAGTACAATTTAAGATTTCTAGTCGTCTAGATACCAAGTACATATTTGTTATTCCATGATTTTTTGGGTAGACATGTAGGCATTCTTGGTTCGTGTGAGAAGTAAAGAAGAGACCATTTCCTACGGGTGACTACTGTTCATATTTCCGGAGGAAAGGAATAAGAGCATATTTTAAGATTTCTAGTCGTCGTGATGACAAGTACGGAACTGTTATTCCATGCTTTTTTAGTTACACATTTATGCATTCTTGGTGAAGAAGATCTGGTGAGAAACAGACAAGAGTCTGTTTACTGGATACTTAAAAACGAAAAGAGAGTTTCAAGATTTGTGATTATCAGTGCATCTTTAGAAATAGCAGTCTTGCGAACTCTGGTTTTATTGGTGAAGGTATTCTGTGAAGCTTTTTTCCCTTGACAGATTCACGAGTGTATTTTACTAGGTTATTTCCTCTTTCCAGAGAACTCAATAAACTCTCCTATTACTGGGTATTCGCCATCCCAGTTAAATACTATTGTTACTGACAGCGGAATAGGAACTTTTGTTGGTAGAAGATGTTTGCATTTTTTTTTTTGGGTTTGGGGTACTGTTAATCATTGTTGTTCAGCGCAAAGAAATAATACTGGTATATAGTCGTCCACTTACAAAAGCTAGTAAGGATTATAACTCTCTAGTGTCTGCTGAAGCTAAGTTTCTACAGTGACTTCTAGGGAAATCGTATCTTTTGTAGAAAGCCAGAGTTTATAGTTCAGAATCATATTTGTAAACAGCAGTATGTAGTATGTTGGACCAGACCTCTTAAAGACATTCGACTCGTTCTCCATAGGCAGTCAAACTCAATAGAAACACTTATTTACTCCATCCAAGCAAATAACTCGGAGACCCATAACTCAACTTCGTAAAATTACTAGAGCTCGTGCTTATAAATGTGACTGGCTCCAGCTAGTATAAAGCATTAACATCTTCTTCCAATTGCATCACGATCACGCTTCTACCTAGATGCATGTAACTGAGAAATCAAATCTCTTTGAATGCTATTTTTGACTAGCTTCTAACCTACCAATTATCTCTACATGCTTGGCGGTAAGAACTCAGAAACCAATTGCATCATGATCACACTTCTACCTAAATGCATGTAACTAAGAAATTAAATCTCTTTTGAATGCTATTTTTGACTAGCTTCTAACCTACCAATTATCACTACATGCTTGGCAGTAAGAAAGCTCCGTATAATACCAAGGCGTAAGCTTAAGAGTACATACTCACAGCGAAGTGCAGTCTATATGCAATTGGGAGCGGAATATGTTCGGCACGTATCAACACTTGTGAAGACCGGTATCAATACTCTTAAATCTGCGTCACTGCCAATGACTTGTGAAGGTTTGTGGTTCTTGATGCATATATTTTCTTCTATTGTCAACTTATCTTTCTCAAGTTATGTTTTGCTTACCACAAGGCTCATTCAATGACAACCAATGTCATGTTATCAATTTTAATGTTCCCCATTGGTTCGTGTCATGTATGGCTATTTGCGGAGTGTAAGACTAAGAAGAAATGCTAACGGTTTCCTTTTACATTCAGAGAGGTTCTCGTGCCTTTTTCACCTGAAGAGCTCCGCAGAAGATGTTCAAGACAACCCAGGTTCTGCTATTTGCTTGCAGCCTGGAAATGGTGACTATCACGAATTGTAAGTAACTCGCATGAAGCTCCTGATATAGTATATAAATAGATTCTTCTGTTTAATCAATGTCTGGTAAGTGTGGTCTGCTGAAAAAATTCTGCTCATTTAAACTTGTTGGATATGCTATACGATCTAGGAAATGATGGCGATAGTACAATAAAATTATGGAATTTTGAGGCTGGTTTTTTTATCCACGGAAGATACCGAACGGTATCGTGTGGTATCATGACTGAGCTTCGTAACCTAAGATATTCCTTAAACTTTGTAAAAATGTGTGGGTGTGTGGGGGTTGATACTTTCCTGATGTGTTAACTGTTCAACGCCAACATTATGGAGGACCTTACAATTTTCTGAACTTCCAGTTTTCCGGAGAGGCTGGTTTTTTT
Organism: Linanthus parryae; assembly: GCA_023055425.1. Classification (NCBI taxonomy): domain Eukaryota; kingdom Viridiplantae; phylum Streptophyta; class Magnoliopsida; order Ericales; family Polemoniaceae; genus Linanthus; species Linanthus parryae. The sequence continues at coordinate 46,610,962 of JALGPY010000009.1, forward strand.
AAACTTGTTGGATATGCTATACGATCTAGGAAATGATGGCGATAGTACAATAAAATTATGGAATTTTGAGGCTGGTTTTTTTATCCACGGAAGATACCGAACGGTATCGTGTGGTATCATGACTGAGCTTCGTAACCTAAGATATTCCTTAAACTTTGTAAAAATGTGTGGGTGTGTGGGGGTTGATACTTTCCTGACGTGTTAACTGTTCAACGCCAACATTATGGAGGACCTTACAATTTTCTGAACTTCCAGTTTTCCGGAGAACAACGGCGATGCTCTTGTGGTAGATGTCCAAGACAACAAGAAAACCATCCAAGGTCGAGCTATCATTCCAATAGCATCACTGAACGAGAATCCTGTATGTTTCCCCTTGAAATCCGATAAAAATAGCATTCTAGAAGTTGCAAGTCCATTTTCTAATTTGGTAACATTATCCAGAATGAAAGGATTCGGTGGTGGCCAATTTACCATGATGATCAGGAGTGTGTTGGGAAGGTCCAGCTCTCAATTGGCAGTACAATGACTTTTGACGAGACCGCCCACATCAAGGTATGACGGTTTCCAATTCCTAGTCATTGTTAACCAAAGTCACAATATTTATTTCCTCTTCTGGAACTATATGCATGAGGATCTAGCTATCTTGAATGCTAGATCTCCACCAATTCAGACAATTACTTTTGGTGGAACAAGAGAACAGTGCCATTGGTTTACTTCTCTACTGATATACTCAACCCTTCTTTAGCAAGAGAATAGAGGTTTTATGACCATACCCTGACAAATTAATCTCTTCCCTTAAGCATACGTGCATACTTTACCTAACATCAATAAAGCTGCAAACATATAAATTCTCTGCATACCAATCCGAGTTATATTCTCTGCATATCTGTACCTGATTGGTGGTTTATGTGTCCGTTTGAACAACATGAGTCCATGTGCCAGGTCCAGAGAAACGTTATCAGGTTTTCAAAAATAATATTACTTCTAACTTTCCCATTGCACTGTATGACAGAGTGGACCTATTGTGGAGACTCTTGCATACGACCTCTTGCTGGAGGCTGCCATGCGTGCACAACGCTTTCGTACAGGAAATTTAAGGCTAGATGGACCATGGAAATGGCTGCTATATGAGTTTTCTGACTACTATGGAGTTTCAGATTCATATACTAGACTCAGGTACTCAGAGATTAACTCTTACATTGACTCTTAATTGATTCATTCATAGACTTCCATATATTTAATTCAACTTTGTTTTGACATCTACAGATACCTTTCATATGTCATGAATGTGGCAACTCCTACAAAAGATTGCTTAGAGCTTGTTTTCGAGTTGCTTGTGCCCATAATAAAGGCAAGGACTGAGCGAAGCTTAACTCGGCAAGAGGTAAGCTGACTTGGGCCAAACACAATTCATATATGAATCATGTTCTTGCTATTCTTATCAATCCGCTCCTTTTCTGAAAGTGGGAAAACAGGTGAATATGAAAGTCTTCAGTATAAATAGCAAAATATGGTAGTTTAATTTGAGAAATATGATATAGGTGAATAGGGTAGTTTAATCTTCTTACGTTAGTTTCGGAAACTATATCATAATTAATTAAATGTAAACAGAACAAAAAGGCTAAGTTAGATGATCTAGGTGGATCTTCTTAAGTTAGCTGAGGAAACTGTAGCAAAGTTAAATAAAATTAAACGGATAAAGGTGGGACACCCACAACAGAGGACAAAAATGTTTAAGCATTCTGATTTGGTGCCCTGAATGGAGCAATGAGCACAGACAGTGTTTTCCTGATCTGGAGCAATGAGCACATTTGGCATGTTGTAACGAGTCTTTTCTGCTCCAGTATTTGTTAAAATATTAACTATTCAAGCCTTATGCCCCAAAGCTAACTAACACACAAGGGCCGGCACTTTAAACCGAAAACTGGGCTTGATACTCAGCAGTGTGTGGTTCCAGTCACTGAATGATTATCGTGCTAAAAAAAATTGGTTATATTATGAAGTAAATAATGCTTGAACCAGAACTACCTGAATTTACTAGTAATGCCTACTGATATTTCCAACACGTTTGCAAACGAGTACTTTCTTAACCTCTCTATGGTGTTTCTATGTTACTGGTAACAAGTATGAAATAAACACGGAATCCGGAACGAATCTTCAATTTCGCTCAAGTTTGCTGAGAAAACTATAATGTTCAAGTATCTAGTAAAGGTTCCAATTTCAGTTCTCTTGGATATTGGTTCAGAACTTCAATACAGATCTGATAATTTGTACATGATCATGGATACAGGAAATAAACATTCTGAAAAAAGAGTGTTTTGAAGGATAATGTTGTCATAAAAAAGATACACAATTAATCAGAAAAGTAATTTCCTTGCTGAGTTCCAAGAGTGTCAAATAACCCTGTACAACATTTCATAATTGTAGGTATGTGTCGGAGGGAGGAAGGGATTATTAGGCAATAGACTTGAGGATTGATTTGACATGTCTCCTCGTGATGTTCTTTAGGCCATTATTACTTGCATAGTTCACATGACGAGGTACTGACATATCATGTTTTTGTTTAATCTACTTCTTATCCAGAAAACTTTGTTACTGGATTGTGAAACTCAAGTGGAGAGCCTCTTGGCAACTGTCTTTGAAAACTACAAATCTCTGGATGAAGACTCTCCAACTGGTTTAGCTGACATATTTGGCTCAATATCAGAAACTGCCGCACCAGCTTTAGCACCGGCTGTGCAAGTGTACAGCCTTCTTCATGATATACTTGCCCCAGATGTCCAGACTAAGTTGAGAAATTACCTGCAGGTGAGCCTCTCCCGTAGCATATCCTAGTTATCTCATTTCAGGCTACAGACATGGATTGACAAATGAACAAATAAATGCCAACTTTAAGTTTCCATTTAATTTTGTTTTTGTTGGGAACACAAAGGAGAGAAAAAAGCACTGTCACATTTGTTGAGGAAAACACGAGTTATTTCCTTTTTGTCTTCTCTCAGTACCTCACCAAATGAGTTTTTTCACAAATCCTTGCGTCTTTGAATTCTCGAAAGTTTCAGACACAACTTCGGAAACGTTACTGAGCCATAAAATACTAAAATTGTTCTAATAAGAGTGGAGTCTTGTTTCCGGACCATCACGTAGAGAATATCAACATATATTTTTTAACTTTTGGTACTTGTAAATATAAGGTTTTCTTTGGTGAAAGGTTTGACCATTTAGCATTTGCTTACAGACTGCAGCAGCAAAGAGGTGCCGGAAGCACTTGATGGAGACTGACGAGTTTGTGTCAAATAACTCTGAGGGTTTTCTTATGGATTCCATAACAATCACGACAGCATATCTGAAGATGAAGAACCTTTGTCTACTCTTGAGCAATGAAATACAGACAGATATTAAAATCCACAATCAGCAAATACTCCCGAGGTAAAAAACTCTTGTTCAACAAGTTTTACTTGAACCAAAAATTAAGAATCTCTTTTATGCCAATTTTTTCCAAGGAAGTTCTTTAGATGGAAGCTTAATCCATCTTGTACTTCTGAGCGAAAAAGTTTAATAATGAGATAATTGCAATGCAAAAACATTCTCTTGTTTTTAGTCCAATCTGAATGTCTGATAGTAGATATCAAGATATCCCGGGCTGTGTGTTTATAATTGTTTAGAATCCATAAAATTGCGAGCTTACGGTGCATATTCTGCACTTTTCAGTTCCATTGACCTATCGAGCATCACGGCTTCAGTTTACAGCGTCGAGTTGTGCAGAAGGCTTAGGAATTTCTTATCTGCATGGCCACCATCTTCCCCCCAGTTGCATGTAAATGAACTCTTGGTAGCAACTGCTGATTTTGAAAGGAATCTCGAGTCCTGGAATATCAGGTATAATATACATCTCCTTTAGTGAAGTTGATACTTGTGTTTTGGCTTATACATCAGGGTTATTAGCTACTGTTTAACAATATACCTTGTGTTTATTATATTCAGCCCAGTACAAGGTGGTGTAGAGTCGAAAAATTTGTACCACGGTTACATAATGGTGTGGGTACAAGATATGCAACTCAGTCTACTTGAGCTTTGCAAGGCAGAGAAGGTACCTTCTTTATTGTGATTCAGATCCAAGAAATATTAATGCCATTATGCGAGTTTGCACAGCATCCCTTTTAATGAATTAGGGATAAGTTTTGATTCACTAAATAGCATTTGAATGATTTGACTAGATTAACTAAGATTATTGGCAAAATATGTAGGGTGTCCTTTCTGATGCAGTAGAGATATTTTATGTACATCACTCAACAGCATGTGAGCAAAAAGATTGTAACATATCTATTCGATAATCTTAGTTCAAGTTCTGAACTCTGATATGGCTTACTTTGCAAGATTACATGTAAGATAACCAAATCAACTCACTGGGAGAAATTGCTTATTGCAGGTACCATGGTCTGGGGTACTCACAAATCATTCTACTTCACCATTTGCTGAGGAAATGTATGAGAAAATGAAGGATATGCTCGTTGAGTATGAAGTTGTGATGAACCGGTGGCCTCAATACTCATTGATTCTGGAGAATGTAAGCTTTCTTATCTAATAAATGGCACGAGCATATAGCCTCACGTTGAGCTCTATTTCTGATTTGCTAATCTTCGTGTACACTATTTTCTTCAAGGCTGTTGCAAATGTGGAAAGAGCAATCATAAAGGCACTGGAGAAGCAGTATAGTGATATCCTGACTCCGCTGAAAGATAGCATTCCTCAAAGGCTCGGCATGCAAGTACAGAAACTAACAGGCAGACAGTCAAATGCCGACTACTCTGTTCCTAGTCAGGTATGTGATGTAATGGTCGCGATTTATCTAATAAAATTTTTCTGAAAGATACCTCAGCATTTATCTAATAACCCTTTTTGTGTCCTTGGCAGTTGGGAACTTTTTTGAACACCATCAAGAGAATTCTTGATGTATTGCATTGCAAAGTTGAAGATATTCTAAGATCTTGGGCATCGTATCTTCCTGCGGCTGGAGAAGACAAGAAGTCACTTTTCGGGGAGCAGATGAATGGAATTACCGTTCTATTAAGAACCAAGTACAAAAACTACACGCAGGGAACGGTTGTGAAGCTCGTCAATAATGTAAGCTGCCCAACCATTCTACAATTTTTTTTTCTCAATCATAAGCGAGGAGAAATAATTCTCTATTGGCACCAAATAATGTTTTTCTTTAATTGAATGTTAATTGAGAATCACCAAATAATGTTTTTCTTTAGCTGGCTGGTACATTGTGGTTTGAAGTTTGCATATGCTATTGACTTCCAGGATTAAGAACCAGTGCTTCTTTTCATATGATCTTTGATGATGGCCTTAACTAGTTAGTTTTCCTTTTATTTCATTGCAAGCCATGGTTTATTTCCCATTTATTTCTCTGTTGGACATGATAGTTTAGAAGATATTATTCTTTTAAGTTAGGGTAACAAATTCTCATGAGGACGGTCCGAAAAATGACACAAAATCATTTATAGAACTTCCTACTTGCCCCAATTGCCAATACATTACTCAAAAGGGAGATGGATTTTCCCCTCCCTATCTTCAAATGCAGGAGCACTTGGCCTAGTGTAAACTCTCAAGGCTATTTCTTTTCGCTTATTCATGGTTCTTTCATGACAGTAAGAGTAGTTTTAAGTATATGTACGGACTATGGATGTTCTTTTCAGATGCAATCGAACCGCAACACAAGACTGAAGAGGATTCTGGAGGAAACAAAGGAATCAGATGGGGAGGCTCAGATTCGTGAGCGAATGCAGATGCTGAGTTCACAACTCACAGAGTCTATATCCAACTTGCACGAGGTCTTCTCAAGTCGGATTTTCATCGCGACTTGTCGCGGATTCTGGGACAGGATGGGCCAGGTAATAAGAAAATTTCTTTCCCTTCATTTTTTTTTTTTTTTTTTTTGTGTGCAAATTCTTCACTTAAGAGTTCTGCTTTCTGATGTGACATCCCTAAAACCAGATTGTGCTGAAATTTCTTGAGGGAAGAAAAGAGAACCGAGTATGGTACAATGGCTCCTACTATGCTCTTGGGGTAAGTCAAGTCCTCTTTAGGGCATGTCCACCAATGCATTCTAGCCAAGGCACCACATCATCCTTGCCCTCCCAACTCCTTTTTTCTCACTATTCCCCTCTCCACCCACAAATTCTTGCCAAGGCTAGAATTGCCCCAAGGCAAGAGGTTGGGCAATTCTAGCCTCTTGCCTTGCCTTCTAGCCCTTTTGCCACCTGTACATTCCACTCAATTTTCATCCTCCAATACTAGTTTTGCATGTAATTCAATAATTAATACCAATATTTGTATATATAAAATGTAAATTATCATCATGAACCCCAAAAAAAATTGACTATTATTTTTTGCAAAGAAAAAAACCGTTTTCAAATTGTTTGCAAAAGTTGAAAAAAAACAGTTTTCAAAACGAGAGAAAAACAGTTTGTAAAAACTGTTCGCAAAAAAGGTTTGAAAAAAATAGTTTTCAAAACAAAGAAAAACTGTTTGCAAAAACTGTTCTAAAAGTTAGCAATTGTTTGTAAAAAAACAGTTTGTCAAAAACAGAGAAAAAAACAGATTAAATCCAATTTGCAAAAACTGGAAAAAAAACATGTGTTCAAAAAAAACTGTTTTAAAAAAAAAAAACTGTTTTCAAAGCTACGGCCTCAAATAAAAGTATTACTAAAACACAAAATACAGTATTTTACTTTTTTTAATAGTGAATAGTGCTTGCCTCTCCCTCTGCCCCAGACGGGTGGAAACAGACTTTAAAAAATAGTGAACAGTGTCTTGCCCTAAAGCCCCAGAGCCCCTTGCCTTCTACCCTGGTGCCCCAACGGGTGACCATGCCCTTAGAATTCACTTACAAGTCCTAGATAGAACTTTTGATATTTTCATTACCTTGCAGTTTGGGCCGGCTAACACTGCGATACATGGGAACTCACTCTAGATATGCTACATGTTTGTATTTTTATTACTTCTAATAATGTAACCGCTTTGTTTTTATTGGGTTTTCAGATTTTGGATGACACGTTTGCTTCCCAGATGCAACGGCTGCAAGGAAATGCCCTTCAAGAGAAAGATTTGGAACCTCCACGATCCATAGTGGAAGCACGGTCGATCCTTTCTAGGGACGCGACAAATGCAACAGACGCATCCACTTACATGTATTTCTAGGATTAGACATACTATATAGTTACTACTAATACTTGTATATTTGTGTGATTCACAGGGTGGAGGATATCATTCTTTGTTACATATTCCAATTCTTTATGTATTTACTCGTTTCTGATGTCAATGAAAAGCTGTTGTTTTTTTTCTTCTTTTTATGGATTATTCCTCGTGTAAGTTCTGATAATGCAATCAGAACCCTAGTTTCCATGTTTTTCATGGTTTTAAACAAATTACTGGTTTTACATTTCATACATTTTTCAAGAAGTAAAAGAAATGTAAATAATCTGCTCAGCACTCGGCAAGAATAAGACTTTATTTATATCACAGTGTAGAAGTCATTGAAGATAAATAAGCAAAAGCAGAAGAAGCATTCAAATAAGTTGAATTCAAACACCCACACACATCTATAATATACTTCAATTCTCCAGACAGTTGACCGCCATGGCATCATCAATCAAGAACCGCCACCGCTGCCATCACCTCCATTGACGCCGCCACCGTCAGCTCCATCACCTACTCCATAAGTGCTTCCACCAAAACCTTGGTGTTTCCTACGTGGCTTTCCTTTGGAGTCGCCACAAGCAAAGACTATCATGGATACAATCGACACCGATACAACAATCACGAAAAGATAGAATGTCAGTCCAAAACCACCAGCACTGCCACCGCCGACAATACTAGAGTACCTTGCCATATGTTTTCAGCCAGTGACTTCTCAAGTCGAGAGGATTGGCATATAAGGGAACATCAGAATATAGTTCTCTTGTTTGGTCAACTTAATACAACTGGAATCTATATATAGTCCAAAAAACGAACATTTTCATATCCTCCAGATATTTTATATCTTCAGTATTCATTAATAAGAAACTAAAGAATATTTATTAAAAGGTGAAAGTCTTACTAGTAGCAATTATTAATGTGTTTCTTTATGTTTTGTTTTTGTTTGGATTCGTTTCTTCAATTATTCTTTTTTCTTTCTTTCTATTATTCTGGAATCCAACTCAGAAAAGAGCTGTCATGGCCCGGCCCAGCTGAAGCAAGACCTGCATGCCTGGACTTATGCAGGCCGGCTGCGTTCTGGGCTCAGAAGCCAGAACCCCTATGGCTGGGCGGGGGTCCCGTCTTGTAGCGGGCCGTTCCGGGCCGGACCGCGTTGCCAAAGTCCTGAACCAGCCCGGACCACTACCTAGGCGGGCTAGGGCCAGTTCGGTGGTCCAACGGCCTATTTGACACCTCTACTCAGAAGTTACCGAGCCAAGACACTACTTAATTAGCAACTCTGATACATTAACATACTGATCCACAACAAAAACAATACTAATAATTAATAAAACTACATAAAATTTAGATGTCGCTGTCGTTCAGCCTTTAATATTCTTATATAGAGTCGACTTTGGCTAATGCAAGTAGTGAGTAATACTATATACATTAATGTGGATTAAGCTTCAGTATTCAAACATAAGCACAGAGGTATCAAACAGCCATTGATTAGTTCTATAGTTTTCTTTCTTCTCTCAGAAATGGAAGTCAAAGTGAGATCTGTATTCATCTCCTTGGTTTGGTCACCCTACTGACATTAGCATGGAGAGTACTGAACTGGGTCTGGTTGAAACCGAAACAGCTCGAAAGATGTCTGAGGAAACAAGGTTTCAAGGGAAATCCATACAAGGTTTTGTTTGGGGACTACAAAGAGATTGTCTCAGTCATAAAAGAGGCAAGATCCAAACCCATGGATGTCTCCAATGATGATATCGTCCCTCGCGTGCTGCCCTTCCATCGCCACTCCGTTGAACTTCATGGTAACGATCGAGTTACTCCCTCCATCTTTAGTCTACAGGTCTTTCTATTTTTACCTGCAAAAAAGTCAGAAATAAGGAAACAGTAAAAAGAACAACACAGGAAAGAGCAATTTCTTGTTGAACAGAAACATTTTAGGCTGAATTATTGTGGTTTAACTTTGTAGAACTCCTTAGACAAAAACTGAAGAAATCTTATAAAGAAAAAGGAGACAAAGTCGATATTTGTTATCTGTTTTACCAGCTAATAAAAAAAGAATTAGAATTCCTGAAAACATTGTAAGCAAGATATAAACAGGTCCCAGTCATAATATATACATATATAATTAATTTAGTGAAATAATGTGTATTGCTCTGGTGTTTCTGCAACGATACCTTTCAACTACTATTCAAAGGCTTTAAAGGAGATTCTCACAAGAATTTTCATCAATATTTTTGGAAGGAAGATGGTTAGATGCAACTCTTTTTGACATCTGATGCTCTCTCCATCAGTCAAATCAAATTCGACAATTTCCTTGAACACGTTACAGGTACACACACTATGTATGTCAAGTGGGGTTTATTGATTGTTTTCTTCCCTCTTTTACAGGTAAAAATTACTTTGTATGGATTGGACCGACTCCCCACATAACTATAACAGATCCTAAACTGATAAAAGAGATACTGCTGAACTACGGCAACTTCAGAAAGCTGTCCACTAATCCTTTGGGAAAGCTACTGATGACAGGGGTACTGACGAAAGAGGGCCAAGAGTGGGTTAAGCACAGAAACCTCATTACCCCAGCATTTCATCTTCAAATGCTCAAGGTGAAACATACATATCTTTTATTCATGACTACCCATGTCTATATTTTGCATAAATCTCATCTAATGTTTGAGTATTCCACAAGAGCATCTCCAACCAGTTGCTCTCATGGATCATTTTCCCTTCCCCTGCCCATCAACTAGCTCATCGTCTCCAACCCATCCAAATATATTCAGTTTATATGCTACCTTTTTTCTTTTTTCTTTTTTTAGGGTTGTACTTTTTTTTAAGAACTTTTGATAGAAAACTCATCTGCAGTATGGTCTCGCTGACACTTGGCTACCACCAGTATTGATTTTGTCATAACCCCCCCCCCCCCCCCTACAGTTTCACTTTTACCGACATCCCGCACCATTTTTCTAACAAAAACCTCCATGCAATTTCACTTTTACCGACACTTAGCTACCAACAGTTTTTTTTGAGAAGAAGAAGCTACCAACAGTTTTAGCAATATGGTGCGCGATGTCGGTAAAAGTGAAACTGCATGGGAGTTTTCTGACAAAATCAATACTGCTTGTAGTTAAGTGTTAGTGAGACCATGCTGCACGGGGGTTTCCTGTCAAAAGTTATTTTTTTATAGACTACTATCTCACTCTTACTTGATACTACTATCTAAATAGATTTTCAATTAAAATATTTGAAGGCTGTTTTTATTCAAACAAATAACGTCTGATTAAATCATACACAAAACAATATAATATTCATATGTATTACATGAAAAAACCTAAGGGGTTGGAGATATTGCAAAAAAAAAATCTTTCCCTCTAGAGGCGACTTCTTTTTCTCTTTAAGGGGTTGGAGATGCCTTGGTGTCTTTGTTTGCTTCTTTTATGCGATTGTTGTTGCAAGGAATTGATAGTCCCTTTCTGGCGTTCGTGACAGCAAATGGTACCAGCAATGTACTCAAGTTGCAGCGAGATGATTAAGAAGTGGGAAGTATTAGTCTCAACAAAAGGGTCGATGTGTGAGGTAGATGTGTCACCTTATATCGCCAACCTCGCGGGAGATGTGATTTCTAGGACATCATTTGGTAGTAACTATGAAGAAGGAAAAGACATATTCGAACTTCAGAAAATGCAAAGTGAGCTCGTAATGCCTCGCTTACAGAGAGTTTACGTTCCAGGATCGAGGTAATCCTAAACATACATCACCGTGTCCTCTGTGGTGGTTTTCATCTTATATAGTATAGAACTTTTGACATATAACCTCCATGCAGTATATGTTCGCTGACAGTGCAATGCATGCACTATGACAATTAACCCCACTCAGTATTACTGACATGTAGTTTATAAAAAAAATATTTTACTGACATCGTACACCAGCATTTTTTATTTTCTATTTTACTGACTTCGCGCATGAACAATACGATAACGGAGGATATCTACATTTTGGGGCGCAATGCCAGTAAAATCAATACTGTGTGGGGGTTATCCTTCGACTCTCATAGTGCATGTATCGAACTGTCAGCCAACATGCACTGCATGGGGGTTATATATAAATAGTTCTTTAGTATAAATGCTCCTATTTTCAGTAAGGTTTTTTTCCCCATATTTACTGTCATGTAGGTTTTTACCAACGGAAGAAAACAAGAAGATGAAAGCGATCCGTCATAAAGTGAGTACTATATTGACAAACATCATTACTAAAAGAAAACAGACGGCGATAGGAGAGGATTGGGGCTGTGATTTACTGGGAATACTACTGAAAACAAATAACAGTGAGGTTCAAGAACACGGAAACAAGAAGACGATAGCACTGACAACAGAAGAAATAATCGAGGAATGCAAGCTATTCTACGTTGCCGGGCAAGAGACCACCTCCTCTCTACTAGTGTGGACAATGGTCTTGTTGAGTAAGCACCAAAAGTGGCAAGATCTGGCTAGAGAAGAGGTTCTAGCAGTATTTGGTGACAACACACCTGACTTTGATGGGCTAAATCAGCTCAAAACTGTGAGTACAGTACATATTTGATGGAACTTTTGACATATAACCCTCTTATATGCAGCATATGTTCGCTGACATTGCGATACATGCACTATGAGAGGAGTTGATAGTTAACCCCTCACGCAGTATTGGGCCTGTTTGGATGAGAGAGAGAGGTAGATGATTGGTCAATAATTTTAAAAAAAAAATCAGTCGAACCTCTACAAAACCAAACAAATCCGGATTTCTACCGAAACGGAATTCCGGCTTTAAATCCCGATTTCCGGGTTTTTAGGCGGAAATACGGATTTTTTTTTGGGATTTTTTGGGTGACTTTCGGGTTTTCTTTTGTGCGAAATTCTAGATTGTTAAAAAATGTGAAATTCAAATTCGTTTTTACCTATAATCTACAATTATCTCCCGCATCCAAACACTGCATATTAAACGAGTTTTTAAAATCAACTCTCACTCATTTCAGCTCATCATAACAGCCCCATTGATCATGCCCCAAAAAAGCAAACATCTGTTATCATTCTTTGGTGAGCGATGTCAGTAAAATGAAAGTAAAAAATGTTTGGCGCACAATGCCAGTAAAATTAATATTGCATGAGGGTTATATGTTAATACTCACAGTGCATGTATCAAACTGTCAGCGAACATATACTGCATGGGTTATATGTCAAAAGTTCTATTCGATGCCTATCACTTTCATCCATCATTGTCCATTTTGCTAATGTTTTTTCACTTGACAACCTTTTTCGGTGCAGCTGAACATGATTTTCAACGAGGTTCTCAGGTTATACCCACCGGTTCCGTACACTATTAGAAGGGTGCACAAGACAACAAGGTTGGGAGAGCTTCTTCTACCTGAAGAAACGGAGGTTTTCGTGCCGGTGATTGACATCCATCAAGATCCAGAATTTTGGGGTGAAGATGCAACCAAGTTCAACCCAGAGAGATTTTCTGAAGGAATTGCGAAGGCAACAAAAGGCCAGAGCATATTCTTCCCTTTCAGTGGGGGTCCTCGGATATGCATCGGACAGAACTTTGCTATGGTGGAAGTGAAGATAGTCTTGGCATTGATTTTAAGAAATTTCACATTTCAGCTGTCTCCGTCGTATGTTCATGCTCCTTCAATGGTCCTAACTATCCAACCCCAACACAGCGTTCCCTTCATCTTACGTAAGATCTAAGTTCCAATGCACAGGAGGGATGTGTCCAACTTTCTTGTTTTATTTCACCAAATTTGAACCCTTAAATGTTATTTAGGGACGTTGATGGAGCAAATAAAGGGTTATCTTTTACATGCAAAAAAAAATCCACCTTTCGACAACTACCATGTTGAACCAAAACCCAATTTCAGAGTCAAAATCACACAGAAAGGTTATGCCTGTCAAGCAATAAGATCGTTTATCCGAAACTTTCCAGCAGACTACCGCAGGAGGAATTTTTTTTGAAGAACTCTAGGCTGATGAATCTATCAATCATAAATATACTGGCAGAAGCTTAGACCGTACTGAGATTCAGGATGTACCAAAATGCAGCAGTCCCATTTTCGGCACTCTTGAATTGCATGCAAACAATTGAACTGAATAAGTGCGTGAAGAGATGTTGAATAAAAGCTCTCAGAATCTGTTAATCACTTAGCTAATATCTTCATTCCTTGTATGCGATCATACCATGGTAGTCCTTTTGTTTCTATTGGGTGGCTTCTCAAGTGTTAAAGAGTAAAATAAAAGGTGATAGAGAGAAATGACAGAAGAGGTTAAACTGTAGAGGCGGATGACCTGGGGTTCTTTCGCAATGTTGTTTTTGTCCTATCGGCACTTACAGAAGGCAAGGTTTCCTTCCTTTCAATGCAACCACATCTGACTTCAATACAACAGAATTCCATTCCCATTTCCAATCATCATATACATACCACACAACATGTGAATTTGCTATTTTTATGTAGGCCTCTTCTAAAATTAAGAATCCAATATATTTTTTGCACGCGTCTCACTTTAGTCTGATCATTCTCAGGACACTGAAAACCAGAAACTACTGATGAAAAGTAGGAATGAAAGAGTAAGCTTCACAGAAAAAAAAAAATACTTTTGGAGTATAAATAAATCACCATAACACATTTTCTGATAATCTTTACAAGAATGTCGAAAATGTGATAGAGATGTACAATCAATACGAACATGACAAAAAATGCTTCACTATCAGAGAGTAAAAAAAAGAAAGAAAAAATTAGCTTCACTATGAAAGCTGAAAATATTACTTACAAATCCTAGCAAGTGCAAATGAACACAATCTAGCAGGAAAACAATAAGACCATGAGGCTAACAAATATCTACACGAATGAAGCCATTCGCAAACCAATCGAAGGCGAACTCCCATAAGCCGAGTCTACAGTACCCAAAAGCATAGTGACAGAGAACAAGAATAAGGGTAGAAGCTAATCAAGAGAATCCATAGACCTTATATACTAGGCTTCTAATTCAAAGAATACTAATGTGAGATTCTTAACACGCCCCTCAAACGTGGTATTTTTCAAGGCAAGCATGGGGATCACACAAATGAACCAACACAAACAGCCTTATCTAATACCTTGTTAAGCAATCCGTGGGTAGCCCATGACCTCATAAACTACACATTCACGTCAAATAACCTTGATTTCGGGTTCTAAACAAATCAAATAACACTCTTCATTCTCCACCACCACCTCCCCCTCCGCAACCTCCACCACCACCTCCACAAGCACCACCTCCGCAGCCATCTGCACAACCTGCACCGCAGGCACAGCCACCTCCTCCTCCACAAGCACAACCTCCGCCTCCACCATGAAAACCTCCGGGCTACTGTGACTTACCTGACTTGCCTTCAGAGTCACCACAAGCGAAGATGATCATGGATATGATGGACACAGATACGATGATCATGCAAAGTTAGAACGTGAGTCCAGAACCATGAGATAGCAGAATTGCTGATGCATCCCCGCCAACTCTATCACCCACGATATCAAAGTGCCTTGCCATATTTCAGCCTTTTTGTGGAATTCAGTAGATTTTATATGCTTAAATAGAACACGTTGCAAGGCATTTCTCTACAGATATTATCCTGTCAACATTAGGCCGAGTTTTCTTTGACTGCACGGTACCACAATTTGATCTTCTATTTAGTCTGGTCAGCATAAAAATTTCCATTGTCATTAATCTTTCAGAGAAACTAAATAAGCTGAATCTGTTTACCTATTTTCATGAGAAATGTAGGGCCAGATGTGTTCTACTTCAGCAGTGCAACGTGGTGTCTTTTTAAGAGTCATTGCGTAAACTCCATTGTTTACTGCTAGATTTGGATAGATTTTACAATGCTTGACATGGCGGGTAACTATGAACATTTAGGCTTTTAGCATAAATATGTGTTCGATAATTACAATAGTACACTTTTATTGAAATAGAAATAAACCTATAATAATCTAGATTCATATTCATAAAAGTAATTCTGAATACTAGTCAACGTACCTGTCTTTGTCAGGAAAAAAAGAAGAAAAAACGTGTATTTTTCAGAAGATTGTTCAACACCCTTTTTTTTTTAGGAAAAAGTTCAACACCCTGTAAGGAGAAGCAGCTAAAGGCTTTTCTGTCATTTGGTCAGTTTATATTGAACCTTTCCTTGATAGCTGCACCTAATTGTTTAATATTTCATATCCTCTTTTAGATAAGGTTCACCAGATTGTAGACGTATTTTTATGTACTAGCAAGACAAATCAAAGTTACTTTACTACCATGTTCAAACTATAGGTTATCCTGACGATATTGTTTAAATGTTAGGGTCAAGACTCAAGAGCAAGATTAACACACATTAGGAGGCTCGTTATCGCAAATGGGTGCTAGCTCAGTGGTAGAGCGTTCAAAGCCCTTGCATGAGGTCGCAAATGGGTGCTAGCTCAGTGGAGCGTTCAAAGCCCATGCATGATGACATGGTACAATCACTGGCTTAAGCTACTTTAGATTTATTCTGATGTCATCTTTTTTTTTTTTTTTGTTCAAATAATGTCATATATTATTTATTCAAATTTCTGCAGCAACCGACATATCTATTAAAACCTTGGGGTTCTACCTCAAAACCAAGTGACTATTAGCTACCACCACCTCCACAAGCACCACTGCGGTTGTCATCTCCACAACCTGCACCACCACCTCCGCAAGCACAGCCACCTCCTCCTCCACAATCACAGCCTCCGCCTCCACCATAAAAATCATTATGCCACTGTGACTTACCTGACTTGCCTTCAGAGTCACCACAAGCAGGATAACCATGGATATGATGGACACAGATACGATGATCATGCAAAGGTAGATCGTGAGTCCAGAACTATGAGATAGCACACCTGATGCATCACCCTCACCCCCAGCACCCACAATGTCAAAGTACCTAGCCATATCAGCCCCTATGAATTTCTGATGGTCAGGAGATTTAGATGCTTATATAGAAAGTGTTACTAAACATTATACTACAGATATTATCCAGTCAACACTAGTCCGAGTTTTCTTCAACTGGAAAGAACTGCCATTGAATATTTTTTTTCCTTATCTTTAGACCTTTCAGATAAAGTTCAGAAGAAACTTATACCTGAGTTCGAGTCCGTTTGGTAATGCTTGTGTTTTCTAGAACGTTGCTTTCGAATCGAAAAGCAGTATTAATGTGTTTGGTATATTTATTTTTTTCTGCTTTCTTGAAAACAAGTGCTTCCCCACAGCAACTTTTGAAAAGCAGGGGAGGGGTTGCTTTCCTGGACCTGCTTTTCTATGAATGTAATATTTGACAATCATATCCGTTAATAAATATCAATAATTATTCATTGTAATAACACTATTTATTATATCATGTCTGATATTGTCATTTCGACGGTAACATCAACTCTAAAACACTAATTACCAAACAAAAAATGTCAAAAGTGCTCTCCAGCAGCTTAAATTCGAAATTTACCAAACCCTTTTCGCGTAGATTTCAAAAGCAACTTTCACACATTACTTCCTACACAGCAGCTTTCTAAAACGCCACATCATTACCAAACTAGCCCGAATCATTCTCCTAAAAACAATTTTAAATCCTAATTAATAAAATTATCTTGTTCAGAAGATTAGACAACATTCTGTTACCAGAAACAGCTGTAGGGTTTCCTATCGTTTGGTTAAGTTATACTACCTCTGTTTCGCCTGTTTCAGCCTACTTCACTTTTTGTCACTATTTACTGGGTTACTTTCATCCGGTGATTTGATTAGCAAAACGATACAAGAATTTGATAATCTTTGCATCGTGTTATAGAGGAAAGTTTATTCTAAAATACCATGAAAAAATTGTTAAAAAATTACATCGTTTTGGTACCCAAATCACCAAGTCAAAGTGACTCAGTTACGGGTTAAAAAGTCAAACGCAGACGAAACAGACGAAACGGAGGTAGTACGAATTATGTATCTTTCATGATCTGTTCGTAGTACGGCTCACCAGAATATAGATATAGATATATTCATATATACCAGCGAGACTGGTCAAATTTATTTTACTAGCATGTTCAAACTGAAGGCCACTCTCAGGACAGCGACCAAACATTGTTTAAAATTAAAGGTGAAGACTCCTGAGCAGAAGTATTCTCATTGAAATGGTCATTTTTGGAACATATTATAATGCTTATCTTTATATGTGTATTAGACAGTAAACATCACTATTACAATCTAAATATGGTTCATGTACGTGTACTAGCCGTCTTCAGGAATTGGATAAAAACCCAAGCAACTACGGTAGGATGTTCTAGAAACAAACCACAATCATCCGGAAATTAAAATTCCGCGCACCACCCACAGAATCAAAGTTAAGTTTACATATTCTCAGTCTCTCCGATCCGCTCAAGTTCACAATATCAAAGTACATTTGCACATCCTTTTCCCTTTGATCACCATCAACTTTCAGTATGCTAGAATTCCCAGGAGAATACATACTTACAGTCAGTGGCGGAGCCAGGAAATCAAGTCAGCTCGGGCAAGATTCGCGAAGTCAAAAGTCAAAATCAAAAGTCAAAGTCAACGGTCAAAAGTCGGTATATTTCATAAGAAATTACACACAAAAACATCAAATTAATAATGAACACAACTCACAAGTTGTTCTTTTTCTTCGAGGAGTTCATGGTAAAATGGTAAATGGGTTAAAAAAATGAATGAAAAAATTGTTGTCTGGGAGGAGAATCGAACCCATGTACTGAGATTTGTCACTTATACCAACTAACCACTTGGGCAACTGGGCAATTTGAATATCCAGTGGGGGGCAAAATTCTATATTTCATTCAGTTTAGCCATAAAAAATCTGACATTTTAATTGCCCCCCCCCCCCCCCCCCCCCTCTTGCCCCTACATAGGTCCGCCCCTGCTTACAGTAGGCACCCATTTTCCAAATCATCATATATGCCAATATTTGTCTTTACTTCAGTCGTCTTCTTAGCTAAGAATCCAAGAATTGGTCGATTTCAAATTCTAGTTTGTGCATGTTTCCAGTTTCCTTCTTGACTGATCATTATCAGGACAGTGAAAACCAGAAACTACCGAACAAAGAAGTTTTAAGAGTTTCACAGTGAAAAACTTGGTCACTTCTGGAGTATTGTTTGATCATACTCTAACCAACAATGGTGCAATAATTGTTAGTCCAAGAGACATCCACTATCAATGGAAAAAACAATGCAGCAAGCCAGCAACACTCGTGGAGGAGTAGGTTTGAATCCCTTATAACAGATTATCTGACAAATTGTGTGCAGGAGTAAGTTTTCAGGTATTCTATGGTATCTTGCAGTTTTCGAAAAAAAAGTTAAAGAAAAAAGTGGTAGGTAAGTACACACAAACACAAAATAAATAAACTTCACGACGACAGTCAGAAAGAAGAAATGTGAACATGTGATGAATCCCAGTGAATAGGTATAGAGGTAACTAACACACGCACAGGTCCTGGATCTCTGTGAACAAAGAAACTCTTCACTAATAACAGAAGAATTGATGGATGAGTGCAAGATATTCTATTAGTGTCGACAATTGGCTGGTTGAATAAACTCCAAAAGTCACAAGACTTTAGTAACATTTGAGGACAACAAACCTGAATTTGATAGGACAAATCAGCTCAATTACAAGGAAACACAAGAAAACAAGGGGTAGGCGAGCTAATTCTACCTCAAGGAACTGAGATTTTAATGGCTATTATTACGGTCCATCAAGAGGTCCAAATCTGTGGCGAAGACGTTGGAAGAGTTCAAGCCAATAAGGTTTTCTGAAGGAACTGCGAACGCAACAAAAGCCAAAGCATACTTCTACCTTTTAGTGCAAGTGAAGGTAGTCCTGGCTGTGATTTTAAGACATTTCACATTTCAGCTTTATCTGTCGCTTGTCCCCTTGATCTTACAGAAGATCTAAGATCTCAATCCCCACAAGGGAAATATGAAAAAGAAAACTTCTCTTTTTGCCTCTTATTAAATTTGAGTACTATGCAATATTGAGAAGTGTATTGCGTATAATAAAAGTTTATCTTGCACTACAACTACACAATCACCCACAAACGTTACACCTATAAACAAACAATAGCTTTGACACTTGACATTCTAGTACTCCTGCAGGGAAGTTTAGTTATACCCCTGTCAAGAAACAATATCTTTCACATCCAAATACCCACTTACCATCCCCCATCCCCACTTGACTGCCTCCTACCCCTACCATAAAGTACTCTTCCCTTATTAGAATTTTTTTCAGCAGACGAAACACTATGCTACAATAGTTCCTGTAAAGAAACCATGGGGTTCACCTCAAAACCAATTGGTTATGAGGGGAGGCCCATGACACTAGTTAAGTCCTTTTCATGTTCTTAATTGCCCGATGCGGCACATCTCAACAGTTCCTTGTAGATTTTACCTTACCAACATGCATGAGCTGCAAGACCAAGTCTCATTCGGTTGGGAGGAGCCTGGTATTGATAACTTGTTTTATGCACCCGACCCGGTACATGTTTTTGCTACAACCCAAAAAAAAAAAAAAAAAAAAAAAAAAAAAAAAAGGAGACATGGTTCGTAGCAAGGAGGTCGAGTGTGCTTTGTAATTTGGCTTGTGATAATCTCTGCGACGTTTTCTTCTGATCAATGAAATCGCTGCAAGTCCATGGATGTAGGCAGTTTTGCCGAACCACTTGTATCTGTGTATGATTTTTCTTGTTTGCGCATTTCATTTATCATAACACCGTGGATATCAGGGAACCGACGACAGCGATTAGCGTTTTTAACAAGGTGTGTGTGTGCACACACACACACACATATATACAGTACATACATATAGAGAGAGATTAAAAGTTTGTATAATATATTATTGAAGAGGTGGGGGAGCCCCAGTACTGCCGAAAGATCTATGGCAATTTCATAAATATTAGGAATTAGGAGGGTGGGGGATTGGTTTCTGATAGCATTGGCTATGAAGTTCTTTAGCCAATTCGGATTCTACAATTGGAAACCCCAAATAAGATATCTTCTCTTTCCCATTTGCATTTCATCTCCCTTTTTTCTTGACCAGAAAGAGAGAAATGCATTAAAAGGAAAACAGTTATTCAACCACAGTCAAGTTCTGAATGATCAAAAGAAGAAGCACCTACTAACCCTCTCGAACAAAAACCAAAAGGAGGGCTAAACAAAGAATATGTCCAACACATTACGTAGAAACATTATACTAACTAATCATGAACTAAATTGATGCAGCAACAACACAGTAAACTATATCCACAGATCGGCACTTCAAAGTTCCAGTACAATTTTCTCAAATTCAAATTCCATGTTTATTTAGATATCACAATGCAGTAACTAAGACATATATCCAAAGCAGATTAGAAGTACAGAACAGAAAACATACATTGGAACTGAATCCCCTAGACACAAACTCATCCATCAACAACCTCCGCCGCCGCCGCCTCCACAACCTCCACCGCCGCCTCCACAAGCACTGCCTCCGCCTCCTCCTCCATGCCACCTACTTGGCTTACCCTCAGAGTCACCACAATTGAATATGACCATGGATATGATGGAAACAGATAGAACAATCATGCAAAGATAGAACGTGAGTCCAGAACCATGAGAGAGCAGGCCTGCTGCTACCTCACCTCCACCTCCATTGCCCACAATGTCAAAGTACCTTGCCATATTTCAACCTCTATGAATTGCTGAAGCTCTCGAGATTAGATACTTATATAGGATGTTCAGAGATATTTTTCTACATATATTTAACCTGTTATACAATTGGGCAGAGTATTGGTCCACTGTACACAACCACATTTGAAATTTCTATTAAATTTCTTCAGTTTGAAAAGTCTTATCACTTATATCACTGGTGTAAATGACCAGGAAATTGAAATAGGCATACCTCCCCACAATTGGATATTTCGGAGAAAGTTCAGTTGCTATACTTGTACATTCAAATTTAGAAAAAACTTAGGACCAACCTTGTAATGCTTTGGCAGTGCAACAAGATGTTTCTTTAAGACTTGTTTGAGAGCTCAATTACGAGCTTGCTATTTCAGATGTTGGTAAATACTATGTTCAGTAAAAAAAAATTAAGCAGATAGCTATTGGAAATTTAGCACAATTGGGTATTTGGTAAATATAATTGTGATGTTGCTCTATGAGAGGAAAATATCCACTTTAAATTACCTCAATTCATATTCCTGCAGAGAACTTTCAATACTAATCAAAGTAGTTGACTTGTTCAGAGGATCACATAGCAGTGTGTGACCAGAAAAAAGCCAAAGACTTTTCAAATGTCTGGTCTACTTATATAAATGGACTATTTCCACAAAAATTGCAGCTCATAGTTTATCTTTTTGTATGTAGAATTGTAGATATATTTTAATAGACTAACAAGATTAGTATGTTCAGACTATAGGTCATTCTCGGGAAGACATAGCGCTAATTGTTTAAGACTAAAGCTCGAGACTCAAGGGCAAGAGGATCACATAAAAAAGGGCTCGTTCAGGAATTTATTATACACTTTTGTATGTATATTGTACAGAGAATATTTCAACTAGAGTCTTAATTGTTGCGCAAGGCTTCCGGCAAATTGCAGAGCAAGCAATAATACACTAGGACACATATATCTATGTAGATAAATTTACTTATCTCATTCATAAGAACTCAGGACCAGTCAAAGAATTTAATAATTTAGCACTTGCGTGCTTCCTTCTTCTCTGATCATTCACGAGGGAATGTCCTGATGCCACAGTCTTCATTTACGGGATGAATGAAGACGTTGCTAATATTAGCATAAAGTAAAATGAAAATAAACTCCTCTATTTTCACTGAATCAATTCTGTGAGTTTACAGTAGATTTATGGAGAACCCATAACTTAACCTAACTTCTATTAACTGCTAATAATCTATCCACTACAAACAGCTGTTTTTCTAACTTCCAGTAACAGCCATGCTAACTTCATTTGAAAATATTGAGATAAAACTTCTTTCAGTAGAACTTTGTCATCACATGAAAAGATGACCATAGACATGCATACACAAGCAATGATTTTGCAGAGATAGAATACAGCCGCTGCTGCAGCAGCATCGCTGCCAGCACCACCACCGTCACCAACAACATCAAAGTATTTTGACATACTTCGGTCTCTATCAAGCTAGATAAAACACTACGTTATGATAGTTCCTACTATATTATATCTTTTCAACATGCATTAGCTGCTAGACCAAGTGTCATTTGGTTTGGTTTAACGTAACCACAATTGACTTTTCTTCTTTTTTCCACATGAGTTTTCAATGTTATTTGATCATCTTGAGATTTCATAACGTGTAAACTTCCAGGATTTGACTTTGCTACTCTCCTTTTCCAATCATCATACATTTCAACATTTGACTTTGCTATCTTTAAGTATTTTCAAGAAACATAGACTTGGTCAATATCGAATTCAGAGAAAGTTCAGTTGTTGTTCTTATACACACACTTTCAGATGAAACGTAGGACCAACCTTGTTATGCATTGCCAGTGCAACAAGATGTTTCAAGAATTGTTAGAAAACTCAACTGCGAGGCTGCTATATCAGATTTTGGTTCATATTTATATTAAAGTAAAAACAATATAAGAAGCTAGCTATTAGAAATTTAGAATAATTGGGTCCGGTAAATTCAATTGTGAAGTTGCTCTATGAAAGAAAAATAACCACTCTAAATGACCTCAATTCATATTCCTGTAGAGAGCTTTCAAGACTAGTCAAAGTATACACAAAATATAATGGAATATGCAGGAGCGGATTAATTCTTATTTGGTATCTTAAAATATTTAAAAAGTTTTAACATTGATAGATTATTATGGATATTTCTTCAAAAAAAAAAAAAGATTATTATGGATATGTATACACAACACATATTTGGAAATTAAAGAAAGATTATTGGATTTGAATGCTTGGCTTTGAGTCTTCCGATCTTGAGGTTCAAATGACCAGCAGTTATGACATAGGTGGCATGTTACTGTATGTCTATATACACTGTAACTTTCATCTGAGTCCTTGGTTTTCTCTAATTGACTCAGTTCCTAATATCAGTACACAGCAGGTGAGTTTTTCTTTATGCCAATATGGATTCAGCAATTAGAAACCCCAAATACCATATCTTCTCTTTTGCCTATGCATTTCATTTTCCATCTGAGCATTCGTGTTTTTTATTTGACAAAATCGGGATATTTGTGTTCTAAGAAGCACGGGTGTGGTTGCACTCGGGAGTGTGGATGTGCGTACGGGGTGCGAGTATTGAAATATTTCAAAAATTAGGGGTGCGGGACTGGTGCGGCGAATTTACGTGTGTGCATATTTATATTTATATTGTATGTGAGATATGCTTACATGCAAAAATGAAAATTAATATAGTAATGGTCCAACGTATATATAAAACATGCACATGAACCATTCCACAAAATAGATAACACACATCACATGTTCACTTGTCATACGAAATGCACATTCTTTTGGTTAAATTGTAGCTTTATCTTAGAATACCTCAACTAAAACTCTCAAAATGACCATGCAACACTTGTGTGAGGTCATGCACCCGACAAAAACCCGTGCTTCCTAGTTTGTGTTGAGTAAAGAAAGTAGAATAATCAATCTTCACTCATGGGCACTTCAAAGTACATTACAACTTTCTCAAATTCAAATTTATCTATTCAGATATCACAATACAGAAACAGAAACATATATCCAAAGCAGATAAGAAATATCAAAATGACTAAAATACACAGGAATTAAATTCTCCTAAAACTGACTTATCAATCAACAACCTCCGCCACCACCGCCCCCTCCACATCCTCCCCCTCCACCTCCACCGCCACCTCCACATGCACTGCCTCCACCGCCACCTCCACAAGCACTGCCTCCAACACCACCTCCACAAGCGCTGCCTCCAAATCCGGCTCCAATTCCGCCTCCAATTCCGCCTCCACCTCCATGCCACCTAATTGTCTTACCCTCAGAGTCCCCACAATTGAAAATGATCATGGATATGATGGAAACAGACAAAACGACCATGCAAAGATAGAACGCAAGTCCAGAACCATGAGAGAGCAGGCCTGCTGCTATCTCACCACCACCTCCATCACCCACAATTTCAAAGTACCTAGCCATATTTCAGCTTCTATAAATTTCTGATGCTCAAGCGACGGATATTTATATAGAAAATGTTCAAGGTATTTGTCTAAAAATATTTATCCTGTCAGCATTAAGTCGAGTTTTCGTACACTGTACGGAACCACAATTGAAATTTCTATGAAACTTCTTCAGTTTGAAAAGTCTTAACAAGTTATATCACAAGTGTACATGACCAGGAAATTGAAACAGTCATACTTTCTTACAATTGGATATTCCAGAAACAGTTGCTGTACGTGTACATTCGCTTTCAGAAGAAACTTAGGACTTACCTTGTAGTGCTTTGGCAGTGCAAAAATATGTTCTTTTTAGAATCCTTGGACAACTCAATTGCAAGCTTGCTACATCAGATTTTGGTAAATACTATGTCAAGTAAAAATTTAAGCAAATAGGTTTAGAAATTTAGCATAATTGGGTGTTTAGTAAACATATTTGTGTTGCTCTATGAGAAAATGCCACTCTCAATTACCTCATTCCATAAACCTGCAGAGGATCAGATAACAGTGTGTGACCAGAAAGAGCCAGAGACTTATCTATTGTCTAGTCTGCTTATATAAATGGACTTTTTCAACAAAATTGCAGCTCGCCATTTTTTTGTATGCACATATTTTAGAACTTTTGACAGAAAACCCCCTCGCAGTTTCGCCTCGCTGACACTTGGCTACATGCACTATCAGTTTTACCACTTATCGTCTCTGCAGTTTGTAAAATTACGACACTTAGATCAAAGTGAACTAACACCGTTAACTTCCGTTAAATAAATATGAAGAAGAAAAGGAAGGAGAAAAAAAAGGATAAATAAAATTGGAAGAGAGAAAAATGAAAAAGAAAAAAAAGGAGAAATACCACATCCCTTTTGAAGTATGTAAATACTAAAATGTCACTCACTTATCCAACGGAAGTTAACGGTGTTAGTCCATTTTGACCTAAGTGTCGCAATTTAACAAACTGCAGAGACGACAAGTGGTAAAACCAATACTGTATGTAGGTAAGTGTCAGCGAGGCGAAATTGCGAGGGGGTTTTCTGTCAAAAGCTCTATATTTTAGAATATAGAGCGCTAATTGTTAAAGACTAAGGCTCTAGACTCAAGGCAAGAGTATCACAATAAAAAGGGCTAATTTAGGAATATAATATGCATTTTTGTTTCTATAATGTACAAAAATTATTCTATTAGAATCTAAATTATTGCGCCAGCCTTCTTTGTAAATTGCAGAGCAAGCAATAATACACTAGGATACATAAATATGTAGATGCATTTACTTATCTCATTCATAAGAACTCAGGGCTAGTCAAAGACTTGAAACCATTTAGCACTTGCATGCTTCCTTCTTATCTGATCACTCCTGAGGGAATGTCCTGATGCCATAGTGTTCATTATGGAATGAATGAAGACGTTGCTAGTATTGCTATAAAGGAAGATGGAAATAAACTCTTATATTTAAACTGAATCAATTCTGTGAGTTTACAGCAGATTTATGGAGGACCTATAAGTTAACCTTACTGTCTAACTTCTACTCCACTACAACAGCTATTTTTCTAATAATCTAACCACTACAAACAGCTGTTTTTCTAACTTTCAATGACAGCCATGCTAACTGCAACTGAAAATACTGAGACAACATTTCTCAACAATTACTAACTATGCTGAGAAAATGTAAACGAGCTAATAAGTGAAACAATCTAATGCCAATATGTTATCTAAGATAGGTTTTTTTTCGTCCACTGAACTGGGAATAGAGTTACCTAGTCGCGTATGGGACCCGGGTCTCTATGAACGAAAAAACTTGCCGCTACAATTAGATAACATAAGAGGAGCATCAGTCCTTTGAAGTAGTTAGAAGTCCCATCCTGCCAGCCAAATCCAAAGCAAAAAAATATATATATATCAGGTCCCCCAGATGGTTCAAGAATCAAGGGGAGTTAAATAACATTATTTCATTTTTCTGTAAGGTTAGAAGAAAGTTCACTAGAAAAAGCAATTAAATTTCCACCAGATAGTCGTACTGAACAGGCAACACAGACATTGTTGAGGATGAGGGTGTGGTGTGGAAGAAGAAGTCAGAATATTTACTTCAGGTTGCTAAGGTCTGTTACTACTTGGTACAATCCGTTAGAATTTCTTCACAAAAAAAAAGGATATAAAAGACTGGGAAAAAGCGTTTTTTTTAAAAAAAAAAAAAAAAAAAGTTACAAATTGCTAGTATTCTGGTCACAGCTGAACGTGGGAAGAAAGAAAGATTGTAACGCTTATATGAACAGATAAGAGCAAAATTAAACTTGCAAGGGAACAAACAGTTAACTTCAAACTAGAAAATATAGAGAAACTTGTTGAGACTTTAATATAAAGAAAAAGGAGGATGAAGTGAGAGGGATTGTTATTATAATGAACTCCAATTAGGGAAGTCTTATCAAGGTGGATTAGATGTGAGAGCTCAAAATAACAGAGGGGACTCTTGAAGACAGAGTTGAGGAGGTTAACCGACCCTTAGGAGCCTAAGGTAAATTCGCCTCTGGTCAACATGAAGTCTACATCCCTTCCCACCCTAGCCCCATAAGAGAATAAAACTGACTTAACCAAATAAGAGCTGCAACCGAAAGATAAGTCCATAAAATTTCTCATAGACAAACCTGCAGCATGAAGGTAACAACGAGCACCGTCATGAAAAGTGTGGCTGTCTCGAACAGCTGAAAATTTAAATCCATGGGGTGCCCCTCAATCCATCCAATAACCACACAGAATGGGATCTGTAGACATAGAAGAATAAATAAGCAAAAAAAATCCAACCATATATGCATTTCAACAAGGATTATAGTTCAATGCGTACACCGAACATGGCTATCTGAGTTGCAGAACCTATTGCTACTCCCAAAGAGATGTCCTACACGGAGACATTAGTCAATCAAGTAACATTAGAGTCATTATTCCAAACTACCAGTTAGAAGAAACTGAAAAAAGAAAAAAGAAGAAGAAACAAACATTCTTACAAGCTTGTCTTTCATGGCAAACATTATAGCACTGGCATGCTCTGCTGCATTCCCGACAATAGGGAGCAATATGACACTTATAAATGCCACCGGAATATCCAATGCGATAGATGCCCCCTGAAAACAGTGACATCATAAGCAAAGAAGGACATTGGAAAAAAGAAAAGAAAAAAAAGATTATTTTGCTTGGAAGAAACTTGGTAACTTTTTTGACTTGAATGGCATAGATCACAAATTAATTGAGTTAGTAAAGCTCTCATCACTGGAAACTAGATGGAGACTTGGGTTAAAAGACCGCCTTCTTGGTAATGATAAGAGCAGAAATGAAGCGATCTGACTTGTCAAATTTACAGAGAGCTCAAGTAATGAACTCAGGCAGACCTAGCTGAGGTTGCATGGGTACTCCAGAAAAGTAGGAACAAAAGTGACTAGAAATTTTGAGTAGAGACAATGTCGACGATATGTGCATCTCTGTACACGGATACGCGCAGAAAACAATGTAAAAACTAATGAGAGATTACGTCAAAGAGCTTCTTCACGAGTTCACACACAAGCAATATAAAAGAGAGAAAACTCCTTAAATGACCTCTAACACGTGACTCAAGCTCTATGTATTAAACAATGGTGTTGAATACTTGAACAAGTCATTATTGAGCCGAGCGCCAACTTCCCTGAAAGCGTAGGTTCATTTGTAGCGCTCAGAATGATACTTTGAAGCAGAAAGTGAAAGGAAATGAGGCATTCTTTCTTCAGTGAGTACATTCAAAATATTCTCACCAAGTAAAAGTCGCCTATATTTGACAGAGGAAACAGGGCCAAGTAATAAGCATAGCAAGCAAAAGGAACAATAGCAAAAGGGCAACTATGAGAACTAGAGTACCTCTATGGTATTAACCAGGTATTCTGAGAGGTAGGAAATCCATGCAGTCAAGATGAAGAGCCATATTATTGATTCCCATTTTGAGATTGGAGGAGTTTCTTCATCTTCTGATCTCTCATCAATTCGACCATCTTCCTGATTTTAAGCAATTTATCAGACTACAACAGCGGTAAGAAAATCTAGTAAGGACATATGGAAGTTTACAGATATCATCTCAATCAGAGTACTTCATTATATCTCCTCTTAATAGCTAATCATAAGTATCATTATGTGGAGCATTTTCTTCTATTTGTGAGGGATCATTCTCGATAAAATTTAAGTAGGAACATTTTCTTCTAGTTGCATTCTGGTAATGTTTTCGACAGTTAAAAGTCATGTCTATCATTATGTGGAACATTTTTTTCTAGCTTCGGGGAATCATGATCCATGTGCTGTCCTATTCCACTCCACTAAACAAGTTTTCGTAACTTGCAAAAATTAAGCGAAGTAGTAGTATTACGAATACAATTGCATGTCTCGTATAAGTGAAAGGGAGTAGGAAGAAAAAAAAAAGAAAGAGTAGGAAGAGGATTGTGTGTAGAATACCGTCACAGTGTCCAACCTCACTAACAGGTATAGAGATGCTCCTCTGGCCTTTCAGCTGGAATATGATATAGGTACCGTATGCCACTAGCATAACACAACTGCTGAACCTTGAGAGGGCCAATTCTGACTCCCCAGAATGCAACTCAGTGTGTGTGACATGGAGCACAGCTGGGAACAAGATGCCCATAACTGCCATCAAGAGCAATCCTGAATCCATTGCAGCATTTGACTGCAACGAACACACGAACGCTATCAAAAGAAGATACGAGAGAGCATACACACTGACCAATAAAGGGAGGCTATATGATGAGAAATGCATTCAAAATTTGACCTACCTTGTTAAAGACCTGTTCCTTGTTGAAATGAACAATTCCTCCACTGAAAAATGCAGATCCAAGCACCAGCAGCATGTTCGATAGAATCGAGCCCAGTAAAGACTGCTGAACAACACGAATCATGCCACTTCGCATTGCATGAATTGATATTATCAGCTCAGTGGCATTCCCAAAGGTTGCATTCAAGAGGCCCCCAACTGGAAATTCATAACAATCAAAAGAATAATTGGACTGATGCAAACACCAACAGTTAAGAGTTTCTAAAATGCCATACATATCTAGTCACTAAAAAGGAAAGACATGCAGAAGAAAATTGCAGACTGACAGTGTGAAGGCTTAAACCTTCTTGAAGGCAACAGAATTACGTGGTAATGATCTCACAAGTCAAATACTATATCCGTAAATACAAACATAAAAT
Organism: Linanthus parryae; assembly: GCA_023055425.1. Classification (NCBI taxonomy): domain Eukaryota; kingdom Viridiplantae; phylum Streptophyta; class Magnoliopsida; order Ericales; family Polemoniaceae; genus Linanthus; species Linanthus parryae. The sequence continues at coordinate 46,640,583 of JALGPY010000009.1, forward strand.
ATTTGCCAATGTTTCTCTCTCCGTCACGACTTTAAGTTGACGTTCATCTTATATTAGCTGAAGAAATCACGGGTCTAAAACGCCGTATATGTAAAACAAACTGATAACCCCATGTATTAAACATACAAACACATAAAGTAAAGGATCGAAAACATCCTACACCCATGTTGATGCGATATTACATCATTCATCTACATTGGGCAAAATGAAGAGTTTTGTAACATAGCCTAACACAGCATTAGAACCATCTGTATAGCCCAGAAACAAAAAGGTAAACAATAGATGTGTGTATATGAGCACCATAACCAGTAGTTATCAAACCAATATAAGCAGCATCCTATTACAAGGTTGATAAAAACTCAACAAATAATTTTATAAATAAAGCTCCAATTCTTAAAGATACCTGTAGGTCCGGTGAAGAAAGTCAGCTGCCTGCATTTGGAAGAGGCCAGAAGATATTACATATCTATCTTCAATCATACTTAGTACACAGTTTAAAATCTATGTAGTTATATACATAGATACACACACATGTGTGTGTGTTAATTGGATTATAACTAAGCATCGAACTGATGTGAAATCATGTAGTACAAGTCTAGAATTCTGAACAGGACTTCTAACGTTCCTAATTCTTATGAAATAACTAATTCATAGGAAGTTTGTATCCTAGTAGAGCATAGCATGATATTATATCTAATCTTATTAAGAAAAGCGTATCCATATGCATATAAGAAAGTAAAGAGGGACTTAAGAAGCATTACTCTGTAACCCATCCTAAACGCTCCGCCAAAGGGATGGTACCCAACAGGCTTAGCAAGAAAACCGTAACCTGAAATTGATTTACACGAGTGAGAAAATGCGCTTGAAGTCAGGAGGATAAAGACATTCACGTGCAGATAGACAAAACTCACTTGATGGCCGGTCAATAAATCCACAAGAACTGCTAAAGGTCCACAAGGTACCAATATGTTGATCACGTTTGAGAAAAATACTACCTTGGTTCTGCTTAACACAAGGTTCCACACATGCCTCCGACTGAAATGTTCTGAACATAAATTAATCAGATTATATCTGCATTGAGCTGCTGTTGCATATAGCGCCCTCCTATCAGAAGATGACCCGTGGTTGACCAAACAAACATCTTCAAGGTCAATCACCAAATCTGAGTCCAGTGGCCCCATCTGTGATTAAGATCATTATCATTCAAAAAAAAATTGACATGTACACCTAAAGATAATACCAATATTCCAATGGCATGGGGGTGTTGTTATGGTGCTCACAACCTCTGGCCTAGAACCAACATATTCCATTCAACCCAAATTAAAATATAGGTCTCGTTAACAAATTGAGGTGTTCGCATGACTCTTAAATACACATGTACCAGGGACCTCATGCAGTAGCCGTGTTTCTTCTCTGCCATATGCTGTCATCTTCCCAGATGATCTATGGCAATGCTAAGGAGCAAAATTTTGCACTAAAAAACTGGCTTCATTCAAATTTGGAGCTGATTGCAACCAATTTATTTAAATGTGATAATATCACAAAATTGAGTCACCAACGCCCCTGTTGCCTAATTGTACCACGAAAGTTCCCAGAGAGACCCTCTATGAGAGTTCTTGGGTTCATTTCCAAAAAATTTGCACTAAATCTAGCAAAGCCAAGAGGGACAAGACTAGACCACTTGCAATATAACTTCACACTGAAATACCAAACTCCAGCTTCTTTGGATGATTTAGTTGAACAGCTGAAAATTTCTATTCCCTTTCTGGGAAAGCTAGGGTTCTGAGATTAAATATTGCCATGGAAATAATGTAACATTCTATTTCTAGAAATTGCAAAGACATTAGACATACTATTATCTTGTGAAAACAAACTGATCTTGAAAAGTGAAAACACATAGTAAAAGTGAATCGTAGAAAGTGCTTTGAATCTTGTTGGTGAAAAGAAAAACCCAATTTACATGAGATAAATTGCATGCTTTGGGACACAACATATTCAAACAATCACACACACACACACACACACACACAGATAGAGAGAGAGAGGGAGAGAGATTGCTGACTTGAATGTGGGCTTGGTTTCGATCCATCTGGGGATGAATTTGATTTGCCATGATCCACTAGAACCGCCGGTAAGAGACAAATATAATGCAGCTTCCATCTCCGGTAACGGCCATAATTATTTTTCTCAGCGCAATTTCATCGAACACATGGAAGGCATCGTCAAGATTAACGAATACATCGAACACCGTTTTTGAAATACAACGGACCTGCGGAGAGAGATCCAACAAATTCTAGTGTGCAGGGATAGAGAAAAACGAGGTGACCTGGTGTTTCTGTGTGTGCATGCGCCATAGAGAAATCCAACTTCTTTCTTTCGATTTGTTTGCGTTGCCCTCCGTCTTTTTCGGCGGTGGTTGATTTTGTGCGAGAGTTTCTGTTAATTGGCAACTACAACCCCTAAACAGGGTAACAAAATTGGTTACTCTACAATGTCTACATTTCATTATCCAAGTAGTTTTAAAGGGTATGATGTGACTCCGGCGAGTAACCTGAAACTTCTGGACGGAGATGGCTCGGAACTAGGGTTCCGAGCAGATCTGAGTGAGAGAGAAGAAGAGAGGGAAGAACCAGAGAAATGAAATTGGGAGAAATTGTAATATTTCATAATGAATAAACCATCTGTTACAACCCTTTTATATGGTAGGGGGAGGTAGGTGTAGTTTCCGCTAATTACCAACGGCTCAAGACAGCTCAGCCACATGTGACACGCCCGGACCAATCACAGGCCAGGAGAGGGTGAGCTGTCATCTACGTGGCTGATCCCTTCCCCCTACGATGTCGTCCTACTTATCAATATTCAAATACAACGTTTAAAAGAAAATCTACTGTCCAGATCTTTGCTAGTCAAGATCGGACGGCTACTGCTACTCCTGAATTACACGACCACAGTTTGGCGTGTAATTCAGTTTGGTCCTAATTACACGACCACAAAGATGACCACTTTGCACTTTGGTCCTTGCCTGCAGTTCATGACAAGTCCCCTCCTCTTCAAAAACAGCTTGACCTCAAGCTTTGAAATCTGAAAATTGCTCCTTCAGCTTGTAGTAGTCCTCCCAAGTTGCTTCTTCAGGTGACAAATTAAACCACTGAACCAATACTTGTACAGTTGAAGAGTTACATTTTTTAGCTAATCTTCTGGCCAATATTGCAACAGGCTCCACCAAAAACTGACCATCAGGACCAACAGAAGGTAATTCAGCAGCTTCATTGTAATTCCCCACAGCCAATTTCAACTGGGACACATGGAAGACTGGATGGATCTGAGAGTGATCAGGCAACTTGAGCTTATAAGCCACTTTTCCAACTTTCAAAAGAACTTGAAAAGGCCCATAAAATCTTGCAGACAACTTGTAGTTACTCCTCAGCTGAACTGAACTCTGCCTATAAGGCTGCAGCTTCAGAAATACCCAATCCCCCACTTTGAACTCCCTTTCTGTCCTGTGCTTGTTAGCATAAGTCACCATTCTATTTTGTGCCTTTGCCAAATTGTCTTTGAGCAATTGCAGAAGCTTGACTCTATCTTGTACAAAAGCATCCACCTCTGGAAGTCCTGTCTTGTTCAATTGATGAAAACTGTAATGTCTAGGTGGATAGCCATACAAGGCCTCAAATGGTGTAAGCTGCAATGCAGTGTGATAGTTTGTGTTGTAACACCACTCAGCCAAACTTAGCCACTTAGCCCACTTCTTGGGTCTATCACCAGTCAAGCATCTCAAATAAACTTCCAAACACTGATTGAGCCTTTCACTCTGGCCATCAGTTTGAGGGTGATAGGCAGTAGTGTACTTGAGTTGAGTTCCCATCAACTTGAACAAGGTGTTCCAAAAATGGCTCAAGAAGATTGCATCCCTGTCACTAACTATAGAAGAAGGCAAGCCATGCAACTTGCAGATGTTTTGGAAGAATGCATCAGCAATTGTTTCAGCAGAATAGGGGTGAGTAAGTGGAATAAAGTGCCCATACTTTGACATTCTATCAATCACAACCAAAATGGTGGTTTTACCTTCTGAATTAGGCAGTTCTTCTATGAAGTCCATGGCAATGTGTTCCCATGGCTTGTCTGGAATAGGAAGGGGCTGCAACAACCCTGGATATGGTAAGTGCTCACATTTCATTCTTTGACAAGTGTCACATTGAGCCACCCAACTTTTAACTTGCTTCTTGAGGCCAGGACAATAAAATAGCAGTTTAACCCTCTTGTAAGTGCCCAAAATGCCAGAGTGACCACCCACTCATGTATTATGTAACTCTTTGATGATGCTTGCTCTCAGTTCAGTCCCTGATCCCACAAATAACAGCTTGTCATACTTGAGTACCCCATCTTGTAACTGCCACCCTGGGTATGAAGTAGGATCCACAGCAAGAGCAGCTAACTTCTCTCTAGCTTCATCATCTGACTCGTAACTCTTCTTCAATTCCTGCAACCACTTAGGAGTAATGGTAGATATAGCAGCACATTGGACTTCTGAATTCTCTTCTAGGACTGCTCTCCTAGACAAAGCATCAGCAGCTCCATTTTCTTGTCCCTTCTTGTACTGTATCTCATAATGCAACCCTAGCAATTTAGAGATCCATTTCTGCTGCAATACTGTTGTCAATTTCTGCTCTAACAGATACTTGAGACTGTGGTGATCAGTCTTAATGACAAATTTGGCCCCTTCCAGGTATGGTCTCCATTTAGCAACTGCAAGCACTAATGCTAACAACTCTTTTTCATAAGTGGACATTCCCAAATGTTTAGGGGAAAGAGCCTTGCTAAAATAAGCCAGAGGCTTATTATTTTGCATTAACACAGCTCCCACTCCATCATGGCAAGCATCTGTTTCAATGACAAATTCCTCTTCAAAATTAGGAAGAGTTAAAACTGGAGATGTACTCATAGCTTCTTTGAGCTTCTCAAAGGCAATGCTGGCATCAAAAGACCAATGAAATCCTCCTTTCTTCAATAACTGTGTCAGGGGTCTTGCAATAGAACCATAATTCCTGATAAACCTTCTATAGTACCCTGTGAGACCCAGAAATCCTCTAAGTTCTTTAATGTTATTTGGAAGTGGCCACTCTCTCATGGCTTGGAGCTTCTTAGGATCAGTCTGTACCCCTTCTTGACTTATAATATGTCCCAGATACTCTACTGCCTCAATTCCAAAAGAACATTTACTCATCTTGGCATATAACTGATTAGCTCTCATAACTTCAAACACTGTTTTCAAATGCTGATAATGCTCCTCCAATGACTTACTGTACACCAATATATCATCAAAGAAGACTAAAACCATTTTTCTCAGAAACTTCTTGAATACCTGATTCATTAGGCATTGGAATGTGGCAGGTGCATTAGTCAATCCAAAAGGCATTACTTTGAATTCATATAGTCCTTCATGAGTTCTGAATGCTGTTTTATAGATGTCTTGTTCTGCCATTCTCACTTGATGGTATCCAGCTCTGAGGTCTAGCTTAGAAAACACCACTGCAGATTTCAATTCATCCATAAGCTCATCAATTACTGGTATAGGAAACTTATCTTTGACAGTGATGGCATTCAACCCCCTATAGTCAACACAGAATCTCCAGGTGCCATCTTTCTTCTTGACCAAGAGTACTGGGGCTGCAAAAGGACTAGTGCTGGGCTGGATTGTACCATTCTTGAGCATTTCCTTCACCATTTTTTCCATTTCATTCTTCTGCACATAGGGGTATCTATAAGGTCTTAAACAAACTGGTTGAGCTCCCTCTTGTAAAGGAATGTGGTGGTCCTGCACTCTTTTGGGAGGTAGTTGTGTAGGCTCTTCAAATATATCAGCAAACTGCTGCAAGAGTGGTTGCAGAAGTGATGGAATAGCTGAATTTGCTTCTACAGCTGTGATTGAATACAGTTGAGCTGTCACTCCTTGTAGTGGTTGTTTGCAGCACTTCTGTAGGGTTGCAAACTTCAATTCTGCAACTTGTTCTTGTTGGGAGCTGGCCTCTAGAGTGATCAATCTTCCCTGATGCTGAAAACCAAAAGCTCTCTTGTTAAAATCCAAATAAATGGGGCTCACCTCTTTTAGCCACTGGGCTCCTAGAACCAGATCACAACCTCCAAGTGGTAGCACCCTCAGATCAGTTTGAATCACACATTTCTGGAGCTGAATCTTGACATTTTGGCATACACCACTACTCAAAATTACACTTCCATCAGCTACTCTGACTTGCATTTCTTTGAGGATTGTGGGAATGAGTTTCACCTTCTTGGCTGTGTTTTGGTCAATAAAATTGTGTGTGCTGCCTGTGTCAATCAATATATGCAATAATTTCCCATTTATTTGCCCTGAGATTCTGATGGTTTCCATGTTGGAATGGCCTACCATAGCATGAACTGATATTCCCAGTGCTGTATCATTATCTTCTTCTGGTTCACTCTTCACTTCTTGAATAACTAGCTGCCCTTCCTCTTGACCTGCATTATCTTCTGTCTCTTCCTCCTCATTGCCAATTATAAGAAAGAGTGTCTTCTTAGAGCATTTGTGTCCTGGGGAGTATGCTTCATCACTGTAGAAGCACAGCTTTTTGTCCCTCTTCTCCTTCATTTCTGCAGCTGTTAGTCTCTTGAAATTCCTGGAAATTGAGTGATCTTCTTTGACTGTGGTAGGAGGTCCATTTCTGTTCTTCTCCCCAAATGCAGAAGCCTGCTTGCTGTAATGCTTCTTGTGGATGTGTTTCTCTAGAGACTCCACATGGCTCTCTTGTAATCTAGCTATGGCTTTAGCCTGAGATAGTGTTTTTGGAAACTGCAATTGAACTGCCTTTTGCAAATCTTCCCTCAATCCACTAATAAAACTCTTAACAAAATACATTTCAGTAGCCCAAGGGTGCATTGCCTTGATTCTAGGCCTCAAAGTTTCAAACCTAGTTTGATATTCCACCACTGTAGTGTGCTGCATTAGTTTATTGAACACTCCTAAGATATTTTCATGTCCAGGCTCAGCAAACTCCACACACACTTGTTCACAGAATTGTGTCCAAGTGATGGTATCCAACTGCTCAAATTCAGCTCTAAAACAGCAATCAGCTTCTCCTTCTAAGTGTAAGGACACCATTACTAGTTTTTGGCAATCATTCATGACATAAATGGTGAAATACCTTTCCACTCTCAATAACCACCCCAGGGGATCAGTTCCATTGAACTTTGGGAACTCAATTTTTGGGAGAGGAATGGTACTGTTAGTGTAATTTTTCACACCAGTGTTGATTTCTGCTTCATTTGGCTCTTTCTCAGGTATGTGGCTAGTGCTGTGATTTCTGAAAGCAGATACAGGTGTTCTACTAGTTTCATTACAAACTTCGGAATATGAGGCCATTTTCTCCTTATCTCTTTGATTTGCTAGCAAATTATAGCAGTTCATCATCCTCTTAAACTGCTCATTGAAATTCTTCTCCATTCTCCCCAAATTTTGACCTAATTCATTTGACAAATTGGTCTTAAGATCATGGATTTGAGTGTTTATACCTTCATCTACCTTGATGAATTGTACTCGGAGTCCATCAAATGGTGCCGTCCAAGTCGTTGATGCGCTCTTCCAGCACCGCCACTCTTCCATCTACTTCCATGGCAGTCACAGCTTGATTGCGAGTATTTGGCATACTGTTCCTCCTCTGAGCCTAACCAGGCTCTGATACCAACTTGATGTGACTCCGGCGAGTAACCTGAAACTTCTGGACGGAGATGGCTCGGAACTAGGGTTCCGAGCAGATCTGAGTGAGAGAGAAGAAGAGAGGGAAGAACCAGAGAAATGAAATTGGGAGAAATTGTAATATTTCATAATGAATAAACCATCTATTACAACCCTTTTATATGGTAGGGGGGGTAGGTGTAGTTTCCGCTAATTACCAACGGCTCAAGACAGCTCAGCCACATGTGACACGCCCGGACCAATCACAGGCCAGGAGAGGGTGAGCTGTCATCTACGTGGCTGATCCCTTCCCCCTACGACGTCGTCCTACTTATCAATATTCAAATACAACGTTTAAAAGAAAATCTACGGTCCAGATCTTTGCTAGTCAAGATCTGACGGCTACTGCTACTCCTGAATTACACGACCACAGTTTGGCGTGTAATTCAGTTTGGTCCTAATTACACGACCACAAAGATGACCACTTTGCACTTTGGTCCTTGCCTGCAGTTCATGACAGGGTACTTTATACTTTGTCCACCCAAATTGTAGAGTAATTAGTAAACTGGCAATTCATACCCTCAGTGTTCATCGATTGGCACGTTGCATAGCGTGATGATGATTTATAACACGTATGTGCAAGTTCACGGTCAAGTAGTACAGTGGCGTGCATCTTAATCCCGGTTGTCAAACTCACAAGGATAATATAAGGATTTAATACTAATCAGACGCTGTTGTAGAGAGTTAGTAACCAAAAAGAGAGGGGGAATAACAGTACATCAAAAGGATAGTACCATGACTAAACTAGAAACCAAACTGAAAATCTTTCTACCTATTATAAAAGAAGAGGTTTGCCCTCCACATAGGCGCCAAATCAGCTCTCAATCCTGTGTGGACCAATGAATGGAAGCCACTCAGGTGCATGTCATTTACCTTTTTGCCCTTTGAAAGTAGGTGTTGTGTAGTGTAATTTGATGGGGGTAAAAGTGTCTTTTACGCATAGCATCCGCGTGAGTTTCTTAGCCCTTGTAGATTTTCGTTCCTCAGCCACGCGTGGCTTCCCAGAGAAGCTTTACAGGAGAAATTTTTGTTTGCTCTAAGAGAAAATATGACGTGGTGCTCTAATCAATACAGCACATGACACGTCAGGAAGAAAGAGAATGAGTGGCAGACAAAAGAAAGTCAATTTCCTACATGTTCTTGACGTGTCATGTGATGTATTGATTAGAGCACCACGTCATATTTGTTATTGGAGCAAGCAATAATTACTCGCTTTACAGAGAGAGAGAATGAGGCGGTGGTTGCAGGGAGGACGAAGCGAGGTCGGAGGAGGACAAGGCTCCGTCTATATGAGAGGAGGAGAAGGAACCGGGTTCACCTCAGAACGCAGAAGCAAGGTAGGTTTTTTGTGTCCTGCTTCACCTCAATACCCCCAATTTCAGTAGCAGAACTCCTATAAACGCTACACTAGCCCCCTTCTTCAATTCCCCCAATTTCAGTAGCAGAACTCGTATAATGAAGATATGAACTCTCTCTTCACGCCATGAAAAGCCCTCGTCACAAATTGGTCGCCCTTCTTTCTCTAGTAGGTTAACATATCTATGTTCTGTTCTTTTTTATTTTGATGATACCTTTTGTAATCTCTATTTGCATGTCATCTAAATTTATAGGGTTTACTTTGGATTAGGCATTTAGAAATTAAAGAGTTGAATCAGATTTTAAGGGTTACAACTTCTATGATTAAGTCGGTTTCACATATATCGCCAATTGTTCGGTGAAATACCCCAATGGCATGACAGAGGCAAGTTAACCCCCATGTTGTCCTGTTCGTCATCTAATCATAATTGCAAGAATTTTGTTAGTAATTGTATTAAGTCCAACAATGGCTATTCCAGCTCATTTACCAGCAGATCAAGGACACTATTAAGTGTGTATTTCATTTCTTTCTCTATTTTTGAATCATTGTTAGATTGCACAATATGTTTTTTGATACATAAAATCTCACATGGTGGAATTTGAGGTTAACCTGAAGAGGATTTTAGGGTTAGGGAGCTGACTTCAGTTGTGCAGAAGAGGCTCAAGTTTCCCGGGAAACGTTGAGCACGATGCAGAGAAGGTGAAGAAGGTGTTATTCCCCAAGCCGAGTCTCTGCGCTACAAATTGCTTGGTGGTCTCACCGTCAGAAGTAGCTCAGATGTTTTGAATTGAAAGGCTAATCTGTGGTGAGTAAACTTCTTTACACTCTCAGGTTGTATGGATTCTTAATCATAATTTGAAACTTAAATCTCATTTGTCACAGCGGAGGGTGCAGAGAATGGTCATGAATTACCATCGTGAGATCTTTCAACTGGATTGGTCCAAGGATTTACTTCATTCCTGGCATTGATGGTCCCAGAGAGGGCATTCCCAGAATTTTTGGGCTTGCTTCAGCAATGTATGCACAGTTTCTTCCTAGGATATGTAGCTGAAACATGTACTCATGTTGGGCCATTTAGTGAACTTGGTTTTGATCTTTCATGTGTTCCTGCAGTACCTTCTTAGACGCGAGCCACTGAACATATTAATGGTGGTGAATCACAGAGGACCTTTATCGACATCGAGGATGCTATTGAGGTTGTCCTACTCATGATTGTATGTATACAAATCTAACAAAATTTTCATATCATGTATGTGAATAGCTGTTGAACGTGTATTCTTTGGTCTCAGGAAAACCCGTCATGAGCTAATGGTCATATATTTAATGTGGGCACCTAACAGTGAAGTGCCCGTCAGGCAGCTAGCTGAAATGATGACTGAGGTAAATGAGATAAATAGTCTTGACTGAGATCCAGTATTTGTTGTGTGTCAGTTTCTTATTCGCATGTATTTGGAATTTTACAGGTTTATTCAAAGTTTAGTAGAGAATATTCAATAGAGTGACCCACCATTGATGTTTTGCTCCAAAGAACTTTACGATAAAGGTTACGACGACAGTGCTTGAAGAATTCCAGACATGACCAATATCAATAAACAAATTGGTAATCTCTATTCCTGTTCTGTTTTGTTTTGTTTTGAATCAATAGGCTTGCGTTTGAACTCCTCTTTTTGCCTCCTCTGCAATGCATGTTTCTTACTCATTCTCTCAATCTCCGCTTCTAGCAGCCTCAATGTCCTCTGCAGCTCCTTTATAACTGTCTCTTCCTCTCCTTTCTTCTTTGAGTCTGACGTGAGGCAGTTTCCTCCAGAGAGCGATCATTTAGGTTTCCTATTATCATTTTCCTTGGCAGGAGATAGGGTAGGTGGGGAGATGAAGGACGTGGTGACAGAAGAAGGTGTTGTTGAGGTGTTTGCAGCTAGGGATTGCGCTTGGACTGCTAGCAGCTTCTGTTGCTGTCGCGCCAGCTGCATCCGTAGCTCGCGGTTCTCTTTCTGCAACTCGAGTAATAGCTTTGCCTAATCCGTCTCAGACTCGGGTACTTCAAGTACTTCCTCATTTGTATCACATGCCTGAATGCATCTTCATCTTGATTTATTTGAACCCTGTAACAGCCATCACATATGTAAAAATTATGTACTGAGCCTTGCTATGCTTTTGTTAACTTAACCCGCACTCCACCTGCAAAGGTTGTAAAACTGGCTGGATGTTATGGCTTGGTGGCTCTTATAATTTCAAGTATTTTAGCTTTAAAAAAATTGTTATGGCGGTCTTCATGGTTATTTAGATGGAGCATATGGTTTTAGATGGTGTTAGCAAGAGGAAGAATATGTAGTATTAAGTTAACCTGGAGTAAAATTGTATACAAGTTTACTTTATTGTTGTGTAAATATATGGTCTTAACTTGTGCTGTAACACCCCTCATTCCCGAGCTTTCCGTTCCGGACCGGAGAGCCTAGGATGATGCTACTTGAATTTAAGCGGCGGAAATCAAGAGCAACACAACTCATACTTATATATTACAACTCTTAATTTGTATGCAATATACTGTTATACAAGGTGATATTATACTAAGAGTGCGCCATACTAAAATGTGATATCAAGTGCTAGATGAGTCTCGAATCCCATTACTCCATAATCCCAACTCTTAGACCTGCTGGGGAAAGAAACAAGACCACCGTTTTTCCAAAGTCAGCAAGAAATGCTGAGTAAGTAAAAAACCCAACGTGTAAACAGGAAAGAGGCATGCTTTTCTTTAAAGAACATGAATAATAATAAGGAATCAAATATAGTAGTGCAAATAACCAAGTATGAGATGATATAAATTTTCCAATATTCTCAAAACATTACCGTTTATAATTCCGATGAAATATTTTCAAACCACCATACTGTCTCAATTAGGGAAAAAATCTCAAGTATATAATTTCTTTTCCATTTGCTCATGAAAATCCACGTTTATTAATTAGTTGTAGCGGGGAACAAACCAATCAATCACAATATCCCATCATAGTATCTCATATCAAAACCAACCATCTCGCAAGCATCCAAGACCTTAAGTGTCGGCACCCCCCTAAGACTTCTTGCGGCCAGAGAGGTGAGTACATGGAGCAACCCGGGGCTAATCGCAACCGAGTAAAATACACGGGCTGAGTGACCGAAGCCAACATCGACAATAATAATAATCTGAATATGGTTCCACCGCTCAACTGTTTCCACTTTACGTTGTTACGCATTATAAGTTTTCATATGGCAACTTTTGAAAGAATCATTCGAGCATGTAATTGAAATCTCAAGTCGAACACATATATCACAAACCACATTTTGAGACGTAAAATCACAAAAATATTTAGACACGAAAGGAGGACGGCACACTAGGTTAGACACGTTTACTCACCTCAAGTAGCAAGACAAATAGCACGATAAAACTTTGTGCAGATATACGTAGCCCTCGTCTAGGAACTCGTCACCTACAATTTATCATTCCTAAATGAATCACAAGTCCAGTTGTGCAAGTATGCTATGCGAAATATTCTAACTCCTAACGTTTCCCATTTGAAATTACCCCCCTTAACCCGCTAATTACTAGCATGCAGCAAAATAACAATTTTGTGCTAAAATAATTATCTTTCTCATAACGTATTCCAATCAATATAAATACTAAGTCGTAAAGTTATTAAGAAAACTCATTTTAAATTTGTACACTCTCATATTTAGGAAATAATAATTTATTATACAACCTATCCATTTGTAGGTGACCAAAATTTTGATTTAGTCTAACCATTTATTAGATTATGATTTAGTCTAACCATTTATTAGATTATATGTACTATAAAAGAATTAAACTCATAAAATATCCACAAAAGTTTATTCAGAGAAAACAAGTATTGGGTCATACATATTATAAATGTTATGTTGGAGAATTAATATCTAGTAACTAAGCAAATAATCAAGTTTTATCAAATGAGAGAAACAGGGATTTTTAATTAGAGAGACTACCACTAAATATTTCTTTAAAATAGCTTCTTATCTTATTTTATTTTATCAATAATGTCCAAAATTACCTGTTTTACTCAAAATGCTAGTTTACAAGTACTTGCAAATATTTAATTAATCACACTAAAATTATGATAAAATCCAACATTGTATTTTATCTTGCTTATTTTTAAAGAAAACAATAATTCCTCTTACTAATTAATTCCTACATAATTTTAATATCCAAATCTTCGTTTTCATAAATAAAACAATAACTATAATTATTAAGAATTATTTCATCACACTTTTAACTTCATATTTTATATTCAGTTTATATAATCAACAAGTGAACCCCCCAAGCTTTCATAAAAGACATGTAAACACCCTCCCACTAACAAAACAGTTTCCACATGTGACAGTTCATACTCTCAACTTTTCAGAAAGTACAAAAACTACCCCCCAAATATGAACAAACATAAATTTCTCAACCCAACAACCCGATTCGATCTAGAGCTAACAAAATCGTATTTTGATGATCAAAAATGACTTAGAGGGTGATTTAGGATTTACCCAAGCAAAAAATCGCGATAAATGGTCAAGAATTGGGTCTGGTTGAGTTTGCCGTCGTGGTGGTCGGCGGTGATGGCCAACCCGGCTTCTCCGGCGACTTTTGGGCACGGCTCAGCCTTCCAAGGGCTTGGACGGTCCTTTCTGAGGCTAGGGGAACTGGTTGTGAGAGGTGGGTGACCTTGGTAGAGCTCCGGCGAGCTTCTCGCCGGATTCCATGGTGGTTCGCCGGTGATGGTGGCTGGCTGCTTTATTGCGGCTTCTGTTACTTCCTCTGTTGCTGCTCGTGGCTCTATCGAGCAAGTTAGAGAGGGAAGAGAAGGAGAAAGAAGGGAAATAGAGAGGTGGATGGGCAGTGGTAGTGGCGGTGATTTTCCGGCAGTGGCTGGCGGCCTTGATGCCGCTGCTGCTGCTTGTTGAGTCCGGCAGAGAGAAAGAGAGACAGAGGGAGAAGAGAGGGAGAGAGAGAGTTGTGGTGTTGGGGGTGGAGATGGTCTCGGGGGTGGTGGTGGTGTGTTTGCCGAAGAGAAGGAGGAGGAGAAGAAATAGAGGAAGAGGGAGGAGAGAGAGAGTGAGAGTGAGGGAGAGAAAGAAATGTGTTGGGGAGTGTGGAATCTCCGAGAAATGGGTCGGGAAACCATTTTTTGTTATTTAATTCATTATTATCTTTTACCCACTAGGTTTTAAGCTTTCTTCAAATTACAACTACAACCCCCTTTATTAAGTAGTTATGTTTTCTCAAACTACAACTACATCCCCGATTAACATATATTTAACATTTACACTTCATAAAAGCCAATAATACCCCTAAATTAAAACGGGGTATTACATGTGCAATCGAGTTTCAATTCGGCAATGCTTCTTTCACTGTTTCGGTGATAATATGGTGATGCTTGTGCAAAATTAGTTGTATAGCCCTCTGTTGAAGTTTCTGTGTATGTTATACCTATTTCTGCAGTGTCGAGAACTTAACATTGAGTACTTTTTTACGTCTTTTTTGGTGTCGATACATGCTTTACGTGCCAGTTGATCTGTATGCGATATTAGGTACATAGGTATTTATGGTCATCTTTCTTCTCTTTGACTGTAGTTTAATCGATTATTTGCATTTGATTCAGATGGTACTACACGGTAGGCGGTAACTGCTTCTTCTTCACCTGGTGTGTGGCTTTGTGGGGGTGTCACAGTGACCTCTCTCTCTGTACTACCTCTTGCGAAAATCAAAAATTTGAACCAAGGCAGCCATGCACTACGATCTCTGTGAACAATATCGAAGTGCAACAGCCTTGACGATGAGAAGGGTTTCATTCGTGGAGTAACTTTTCCTTCGGTGTCAAATTGCCAATTTCCATCGCTGCCGAAGCATACACCACGCATGCTCCTCCGATGATTTCCACCAGTTCCTTCTCTGAGGGCCTCCATCGTAAGTTCTCAGCTCCCTTGAGACAAGCTCTGTGTTGTTACTTCTATGCTTCATTGGTCAATGAGGACTTTGTATTGTGCAGTTACTACTCAACGTACGGACATGTTGAGAAATTGGCAGAGGGGATGAAGAAAGGAGCCGCATCTGTTTAAGAAGTCGAGGCAAAAATATGGCAGGTATATGTGTGTCTCTTTGCTTTCACTGATTTTTGTTGTTGGAATCCTACCTGCCCAACACAAATAATGCATGATAAGTGATATAGGGTTTTGTATTGGGGTATTTTGGTCTTTTCCTCACTCTCACTCTATCCCCATTTCCCACACATTCCTTATCTGGCTTATAGCTTGTAGGAAAATTTGAGGGGGTGGGTAGATAAGGGAGTAAACTTAAAGTTGTTGCTTATACCGCACCCAAACATGGGATAACATATAACATGTATAAAGTTATCTTTATATCTGTACCCCAACAAGACCTAAGAGTCCCACACCCAGTACTGGGAATAGTGGAGGAGGTAAATCGAGAGATGTGCCTCAGCCAATCATTACTCGAACACTCAGGATCATTCCATTTTTTCTAGCCAAAAGAAAAATATAAATATACTATATTCTTTCATTATGAAAAACAAAAAACAGTAGTAACTATTTCTATGAAATTCATATTTTATTTATAATTCCATAATGTTTGTTTACACTCTGCATAAATCCAATTCATGCGAATGTGGGAACATTTTAGATAATGGTGACCCATGTTATTGAACTTATATACGTGAAGCATAATGAAGTTTCAATGCATGAATGAAGTTCATTATTCTTCGTCTTCTAGAGAATGCTGATATAAGAAAAAACTTAAGCATAATGAACTTAATTTGAATATACCCACTGATCGGTGGGTGTGTAATTACTTGAAAATTTTTGTTGGTTCTATCAAGAGTTGATTTCTTCCGTATTTTGAATCTATTTTGTTCTGCCATGAACTAGAAATATGATATATTTGGTTGTTTTATGCAATCTTCTATGGGAGGTTTGGGTAACCATTTTTGGCAGGCTGTGAATAATTGTAAGGGCTGATTTCCTAAAGTGATTTGAAAATGAAATTCACATGCAATTGCGAAACTGGATGAAGGAAAAAGGAGATTGTGAACAATGATTTCAGTTATGAATATTGTGGAAATAGTTTGCGGAATCGGAAACAGATAATTTTCAGGTGTTAGTAATTCATGTTATTGATGGCAGGTGCATGCTAGATGACACGGGTAATGGTCGTTGTTTCATTCTTTGTGGTCTGGATAGCCTCATCCAAGCTTCTCCATGCATCATGCTCGTCTTCCAAGTCCACATTTTTAAATTATGGTTTGCTTATTTCACTCTTGTATTTGGGAGCAGTAGTTTTTGGAGCATTCGATTATTTTAAGTCTATTATTATCTCTTTCCGTAAACTTCAGATTGCGCTGCCCCTGTAACTATGATGACTGATGTAGTACCTCATACTTTTAGGCAAATATACTGACTATTCATACATTACCGGCTGCCAACAACTTGGTGGTACAGTCGTCTTAGGCCAAGATTTTGGTTCATGTATGTTCTGAAAGCTGTAATTGAACTTTAACGCGGAAAACCCTAATGCCAAGAACGTGAAACCAAATCATCTCAAGTACAATTAAACATCGTAAAATCAGAAAAGCGTACTGTTCGCCATTGAATCTTGACAACGATCTTCTGAAACCCTTGATCCTTTCTTGCTTGACTGAAATCAGTACTTCCTCTTGATTGGGACTGTGATTGACGGACTCTCCTTCTTCTCTCTGCTCCCTCAATGATCTGTGACTATTTTCTGTGAGTGATGGAACTGACGTTGATTTTCATCAACTGCTTGAGGAGGAGTCACGTTGCTTTTATGGAGGAGAGAAGAGGGCCACGTTCATGTAATAACCACCATCAGATAACCACCACCCATCATGGCCTTAATATCTGATGGTGGGTTAATAATTAAATAAATAAATAAATAACATAATTAGGTATTTAATATTATTATCAGCTTAACTATAATTAGTAGAATCCAGCATCAATTAAAAATGTAAGGTTAGTGGACCACTAAAAATCTAAACGTGGGTTTACATTCTCCCACTTGGTCCGCTAACCGATTTAGTAATATAAAATGAAATTTGAAACAGGAGTCGGTTGGATTAAACAACAAAAGAACTTGAAACGTGATCACGATTTTGAAAAACAAGTTGATATAACCATATATGTAAAACACTATGATACTAGAATTAGCTTTAGCCATCAATGTGAATCATAACGATTATATGACTACTTGTCATATTTCCTTCAATGTATCACGCTACTAATGACCTCCACCAACCTAGTCCATAATACTGTAACGTCCCCTTTAATTTTTTCTTGTTAGGACAATTCCTGTTAAAACAAGGTCCAAAACCAATATGCGCAAATATTATTGGAAATAGGAAAACAGAAGCAGCTTAAACATCTAGCATAGTGTCGAATACAATACATAACCACCAAATAGAAGTCATACATTGCCCAAAAGACCCATCCTAACAACATGTTCCTTATATGTCTTTGGCGGCAATGCCTTCGTTAATGGATCAGCAACCATGAGAGTGGTACTCAAATTCTCAATCGACACTTGTTGCTTCTGGACTCGTTCCTTAACAACCAAATAATTCAGGTTCATATGCTTGGTCGCATTAGAATACTTTCCGTTCTCGAAAAGAAGACGGCAGCGGTGTTATCACAATATATCTTCAACGGCTTGGCAATCGAGTCAACAGTCCCAAGCTCTGAGATAAAATTCCGCAGCCATATAGCATGACTCGGGCCTCATGACATGCAACAAACTCAGCCTCCATCGTGTAAGAAGCAATGATTGTTTGCTTTACACTCTTCCACGAGATTGCTCCACCAGCAAGTAGGAACACAAAGCCCGATGTGGACTTCCTACTACTAAGCAACCACCAAAATATGAGTCTGAATATCCAATAACTTCTAATTGATCTGATCTTCTGTAAGTGAGCATGTAATCCTTTGTTCTTTGAAGATATCTCAAAACTTTCTTTGCTGCTTTCCAATGTTCCGTACCCAGGTTACTTTGGAATCTTCCAAGTACACCCACAACAAAACTAATATCCGGTCTAGTACAAGTTTGTGCATACATCAAACTAACAACAATTGATGCATAGGGTATGGCTTTCATTTTCTCTCTTTCCAAGTCATTCATTGGGCATTGACTTTCACTTAATTTGTCACCTTTTGTTATAGGTGCATCAGCGACTGAACAAGATTGCATATTGTATCTTTCCAAGACTCGGTTGATGTAGCCTTTCTGAGATATACCTAACGTCCCACGAGATCGATCTGTAATGATCTATATCCCAATGACGTAGGATGCCTCTCCCATATCAACCATTTTAAAGTTCTTGGTAAGATACTCCTTAGTCTCATGAAATAAACCAATATCACTACTAGCTAACAAAATATCATCCACATACAGAACCAAAAATATAAACTTGCTCTCACTGATCTTCAGATATAAACACTGATCAACAATGTTTTCCTTAAATCCGAAGGAGGTAATGGTATCATTGAAATTAATACACCATTGCCTTGAAGCTTGTTTAAGTCCGTAAATGGATTTATTTAATTTGCAAGCTAAGTGTTCTTGACCTTCTTTTGCAAATCCATCTGGTTGTTCCATATAGATATTCTCATCTAAATCCCCATTTAGAAAAGCGGTATTTACATCCATTTGATGCAACTCCAAATCAAAATGAGCTACAAGAGCCATAATGATTCTAAGTGAGTCTTTCTTAGAAACTAGAGAGAATGTCTCAACACAATCAATGCCTTCTTTCTGAGTAAAACCTTTGGCCACTAGTCTAGCCTTATATCTTTCGACTTTGCCCTTAGCGTCGCGTTTGGTCTTGAAGACACCATTCTGGTCCATTGATTTTAACTCTTCTTTCATTGCATCGATCCATTTACTTGAATCACTACTTGCTATGGCTTGCCAATATGAAACTAGATCCTTTAGAATGCCGATATCAAAGTCATGTTCTTGTAGAAACACCAAGGCATAATCATGAGGGATAGCAGATCGTCTTTCCCTTTGTGATCTCCTTAAGACTTGTTGTGGTGGTTCATTAATATTTTCAACAGCGATATCCTCATGGGGTGGTGAATCATTTCCATCATGTTGTTCATTCACCTCAACTTGTGGTACTTGTTGAGGAACAACAGTTACTTGAGAAGGATAGGATGGTATGACATCCACTCTAATTTCATCAAGTTCAACTTTCCTTGATTCACTACTCCCACTAACCTCGCCATTTCCCAAGAACTTGGCGTTTGCAGTTTCAACAATTCTCAAACTACGATTAGGATAGTAAAATCTATACCCTTTTGACTTTAATGGATAACCAATAAAGTACCCAGAAATCGTTCTTGAATCTAGCTTTCTTTCATGTGGATTGTAGATTCGAGCCTCATTTGGACAACCCCAAACATGCATATGCCTTAAACTAGGTTTCCTTCCAGTCCACAACTCGTAAGGAGTAGTTGGAACAGCTTTTCTAGGAACCCAATTCAATATATACATAGCGGTTTTCAAAGCTTCACTCCACAGTGAAATGGGTACAGATGAATAACTTAACATGCTCCTAAACATATCCATAAGAGTTCGGTTACGCCTTTCAGCAACGCCGTTTTTCTGAGGCGTACCCGACATTGTCTATTGAGCACAAATGCCCCGCTTCTCTAGGAATTTAGCAAATGGGCCGGGATGTTGTCCCGACTCATTAATATCTACCATAATATTCACCGTCTCTATCTGATTTAACAACTTTAACTTTCCTATCCAATTGTCTCTCAACTTCTGTAATGTGCACCTCAAGGATGTTAGCTGCCTGAGACTTTTCATGGAGTAGATAAAGATAACCATAACGTGATAGATCATCGATAAAGGTAATGAAATACTTATCACCAGTAAAACATGGAATAGGGATTTCACAAATATCCGTGTGAATGATCTGAAGAATTTCTTTACTTCTTGGTGCACCTTTCTTGCTATGTTTGGTTTGCTTTCCCTTAATGCAATCCACACACATCTCAAAGTCAGTGAAGTCTAGATTCTCCAAAATTTCAGATTTCACTAACCTTTGAATCCTTTCTTTGGAAATATGTCCCAAACGTCTATGCCACAAGGTAGAAGAACTTTCATTTGAAAAGCTACGTTTCACACCACGATTCGAATCCATAACCATTAATGATTGTTCAAACTCATGATTCAAGAAAATTGTATATAAACCATCACATAAAATTCCAGAACCAACAATATTAGATTTAAACATCAAACTGAGTATCTAACAACCAAATAAAACAGAATATCCAAACAAATCTAGCTTAGACAATGATACTAGATTCCTAAAAATCGAAGGTACATAAAAAGTGTTATAAAGATCTAACTTATGAACCGTCTCTAAGAACAAACGATAAGTGCCGATGAGAATGACATCAGCCTTGAGACGGTTCCCCATGTAAATGATCTTTTCACTTTCCTCCGGTTTCCGAGTTGTAAGGAATCCTTGCATCAAATTCATGATGTGAGTTGAGGCACCAGAATCTAACCACCAAGAATTTGAAGGAACTTCAGCAATATTTAATTCGTAACATACAAAAGAAAGTTGCATACCTTTATTTTTGAACCAAGCCTTACGCTTGTCACAGTCGTTCTTCACATGTCCCTTCTTGTCACAAAAGTAACACTTGACATTGTGAACATTCCCGTTATCCTGGCTACTTCCTCCAGGCCCTTTTCCTTTCTTTCGTGTTGGTCCCTTTCCTTTCTTCACACTACTTGCTTTCCTCTTCTAACTCTCATGAGTAACAGCCAAGGCAACATGATATCTTTCCTGATTTAATCTCAGCTCCTCTTGAATGCACATACTAGTCAGCTCATTCAAATTTCACTTACCCTTCTGTGCATTATAAGTTATTTTGAATGGGCCAAACTTTGCAGGGAGTGAGTTCAGCACAAATGTAACCAGGAAGGGCTCATCAATTTTCATGCCCAGTGCGGCCAGTTTTGCAGCCTTATCAGCCATGTTCGGGATGTGATCCTGAATCCCCTTATCACCAACATATTTCATGCTGGTCAATTCACACATGAGTGTGCTTGATAGAGACTTGTCAGCCGCTTTAAAGCGCTCCTTAATAGTCTCCAACAGCTCCTTGGCACTTTCAACCTGAGGAAGAGATGTCTTGATGTTATTCGCCACAGTCATGAGAATAAACATCATGCTCAGCCTGTTTGACCTTTCCCAGACTCTCATAAGGCTAACCTCATCATCAGTGCTAGCACTAGTGATTTCTGCAGGTTTATCCTTAAGTAGTGCCACGTCAAGATCCATGACACCAAAGGTGAACCGAACTTGTTCATACCATTCAGAGAAATTAGACCCATGCAATTGCGGAATACCAGTAGCTTGTAAGTACAGTGAAACCGGAATATTAACTGTATTAAAATTCAACAATTCTAAATAAGATATCATAATATACGATGCTCATAATAACACCAAGAGTCACAATAAGATGAACTAGCGACATCACTACAATTTCTCCTTTGGGCTAGATTGTAGCATATCTATTGTTCACTCATATATAGATGTAGTCGTTATACCTATGTAGGTGTAATATAATTCAAATCACTTCAACAACCAGTCATCTCACCTTTGGGCATCCAATCCTAATTGCCAAGTGAAACAAATTATAATACCCTACCCAGTTCATGATTATTTGACTATGGCTATCCTTTGTGCTATCCATAATCTCTTAACCAAGACTGCCATCGAGAATACCGTTTTCCTTCTTGTCACCTCAAACGACAAATTTAATGTAATTTCGTATTCATAAAACTAACTAGTCCAGATCACTTTGGCAACTTCAAAACTAGTTTACTCCATGAATACAAAACTAACAAATAACATTCTCTTAACTTACTTTGGGATTTACTTTTATTTACAAATAACAGTGTCGATTATATCAGTTAATGTAATAAAACAACCACTGTAAGGGACACATAAAAAATTGCAGAAAGATCAACCGAACAATTTACAGTAGTTGTTCATGCCTTAGTCACCCAAACGTACAAGGTGTGATTGAATTGATGATAAACAAAGGCCATAGAAAGCTCCATGTAACATGATTACAAGAATTAACCTATCACAACATTAACCATTACTAAGAATTGTAAACAACAATTCTGCATGTGAAACCCATCAAACACTCGGACTTGAAATGGAGAAATTTTTCAGTGCTCCATTAGAGTACCACGTGGTGCTCTACAAGCAATGAGTGGTGCTACACTTAAAAAAATGTAACTGAGTGGCAGACAATCATTGGTTGTAGAGCCCCATGTACTGCTCTTTTGGGGGACTAGAAATTTGCTCCTTGAAAAGTCCTTTCACATAACAACAGTGGGATCATTCAATGCTTCATAAAGAAACTAATTTAATAAAAGCATAATTCACACTTGTTAACACATCATCAATGTATGGTTGTTGAACAAAAACTGACATACTACTCGTGTGTCCATGTAAACAAAGAAACGTGGCATGTTTTGAAAATTTACATCACTTTGAGAAACTACAGCACATGGACACTGAAGAGAATTATTTGTCTGCCAAATAAATTCAGTGCACAACAAATGAGATAATCATGGCGGTGAGAAGCAAACTGATCAACAACCCCTACAAAGGTTCTAAAGATTCAATCTCACATGGGTTTTACAGTTTGCAACAAGAGAACGCCACATAAGGAGATCGCCGAAATAAGATGTATTCAACAACAGACGTTCGAGTCGGAAACCCAGATAGGATCGCAACGACCGTAATTTTGAGACGAATTAATTTCAGAACCTTTGGCTCTGATACCACGTGAAAGCTGTAATTGAACTTTAACGTGGAAAACCCTAATGCCAAGAACGTGAAATCAATTCGTCTCAAGAACAATTAAACATCGTAAAATCAGAAAAGCGTACCGTTCGCCATTGAATCTTGACAACGATCTTCTGAAACCCTTGATCCTTTCTTGCTTGACTAAAATCAATACCTCCTCTTGATTGGGACTGAGATTGACGGACTCTCCTTAATCTCTCTGCTCCCTCAATGATCTGTGACTATTTTCTGTGAATGATGGAACTGACGTTGATTTTCATCAACTGCTTGAGGAGTCACGTTGCTTTTATGGAGGAGAGAAGAGGGACACATTCATGTAATAACCACCATCAGATAACAACCACCCATCATGGCCTTATTATCTGATGGTGGGTTAATAATTAAATAAATAAATTACATAATTGGGTATTTAATATTATTATCATCTTAACTATAATTAGTAGAATCCAGCATTATTAAAAATCTAAGGTTAGTGGACCACTAAAAATCTAAATGTAGGTTTACATGTTCATCCCTGAAGCAAGTGCCCATGTATGTTTGGATCCGACTTACAAAATATTTTGAAGTTTATCCGTGATATTTATATTGAATTGTCTTCTAGCATTTAAGGGCATGGACTGTAGTTTTTCTTTGTAAAAGAAAAAAAATCATTTTTTTAATGGACTTCTGTAAAATCTTGGGTTATGACACTTCTATCGCTTCATTATACTATTATGTGCAGTTTATGACACCTCTTTGCTCGCGCAACATCCACTGCACGAGCAAACTATATCCCAAAACTATCAACAACAAATAATCGACGCGTAAACACGCATCGAAAATATGAACAAAAATGAACGCAAGTAAACTATACAGTTCCCGAACCAACGGCACGCCGCGCGCGTTCGCGCGGAGTGAAACTAGTTAAACCTGGTCTATAAGCATAAAACTGAAAACTCAAGCAAGAAAGTAAAATTTTTCAAGGTACATCTAAACCGACTAAAACTGATGCTAAAAGCTTAAACAAACTAGGAGGATGAGAAAATTCTACTAAGTTGAACCAACATTTTGCGCGCATGACTTCTCTTCAAGGATTGATTAGCTTTGCTGCTAACGAATCATCTCTTGGAAGAGCTTTGTAGGAATCAAGAGGCAAACTGCTAGCAATAATTTCTTTTCCTTTTGCTGTTGATGAAGCTCTCCTATGTGGTGTTTTCTTTTCTTTGCAAGAACATACTCGTATGATTAAATTCTAGAATTGAATTAAAAATAGACAATAATAGT
The DNA here is from genome assembly GCA_023055425.1 of Linanthus parryae. NCBI lineage: Eukaryota > Viridiplantae > Streptophyta > Magnoliopsida > Ericales > Polemoniaceae > Linanthus > Linanthus parryae. The sequence continues at coordinate 46,664,902 of JALGPY010000009.1, forward strand.
GATAATGTTGTTCAAACGATATGAAAAAAGAACTAGGTATTCATACAATCCCCTCTGATGTCTCAACTTCCAAGGAGAAAGTGAAAAAATACGTGAATTAGTGTCTTAGTTATGCCACGTAATCGGTGAATGTGATGTCCTCTCAATCTCACATTGATACTTTCCTACTTGGTAACGGCTCCTCTTGATTCACTGCTACCACCGACCGGTTCTCTCTACTATGTTAACGAATCTCGATCTCCTCTCGGTCTCACTCACTTCCATGCAACGGGTGATTGCTGCGTTCTAGGCTATTCCTAACACGTCAATCATGCCAATCAGACACAAATCATGCATCAATACATTCAATCACATTGTTTTCTCAAACATGAATCTACGACTTCAAGCCTGGATACTATTCAACATCGTGCCCTAGGTTCACCGAGGAACCTAGTAAATAAGAGTCTAGCAACTCATTGACATGATAAAAATCACAATAAGTTTCATAGATAAAAGAGAAGAGGGAGAAAATACTACCAAACACTTGAATCGTCGCGTGTTGATCGTCCTGGATGTTTTTCCTCGCTCCAAAGCTCTCCAAGCTGCTCCCGATTTGTTCTTAGATGATATCTCAGGTTGCTAGGTTGTTCCTTATGTCCAAGACCCCTTCCAAGTCATCGAAATTACCTTTTTTCCCCAAAACTGCTTGTCGGGTTGTACAAGCAATTCGTACGAGCTCTTCCTCTAGCTCGTGCAATCTAGGTCAGCTCGTGCACAAAACATATACCATATTTTATCTCGTGCGAGTAGGAAATCCAGAAAGTGACTTGAGTATTGAGCTCATGCGAGCTCATGTAGAAGCTTGTACAATCTTCTTTCCTTTACCGCCTATCGTTGAAAAGTATTTTGAGCATCCTTTATTCCCTTGTCACAGTGTGACTCCAAATTTTCTGAGTACAACTCAAGTTATGATCAAAAGAGTGCAGACTGGTCATTCTTCCTTCTCCAACTTTACTTCTCTCTATTTTTCTTGAGCTTTCTTTATTTCTGAAGTTCGTTCCATGACTCATTCCAACCGTCAAGCATTTGTTCCTATCAAAAACAACATGAACAACCATTCTAAGCGATTACATTTGACCAATAACATAAAAAAATATGCATTAAAACACTCGTACTAACAATTAAGCACATAAAGCTCATTTACACGAAATCAAGCACACAATTGCTTGGATCGACTTCTAAATCACTCGAACAGGTAGATTAAACGCCCAGACTAACAACAAAGTACATAAAATCTAAAATAACCACCCATCAGGAACCTACACAGTCAAAACAGGTTATTCGATGGCCACCAGGGATAGAGACGCTTCCATCCTAACTCAGACCAATGCAGAACTTGAATTGTGGAAAACAGTCCAAAAATTTTACTTAACCCCATATATCAAATGGTTCACCTGGAAGCACCTCCACAACATCTTACCCACATAAACAAATCTTCAAAAATCAAATGTCATCTCTGACTCCGGGTGCCCCATGTGTCAATCAAAAGACGAAAAACAGACACATATGTTCTACGAATGTAGTTTGTCCCAATCATTTGACAAGGATCGAGACTTGGTCTAAACTTCCAGAACTAACTCCTCATATTAACCCAACGATTATTACAGATTCTCTATCTCATAAGGAGGACAAAGGATACGTGGTCCTCGTTCTTTGAAAACTTTGGCTACGAAAGAACAAATCGGAAATGAAAAATCATATTTTCTACGCGTATGAAACCCTTAAAACATTGGGTCAACTAGAATTTATATCTAAGTCTTAGATCAGAACGACCGGAACAACGCAACCGACAGCAACAAGAGCCAAGCCACCCAATTTTCCATTGTTGGCGACATTAGACAACATCAATATGATAATAATCCATCTTCGGCATTCAATGCTGCTTGGATGAACAATTGTAGATACAACACAACATGGTGAATAAACATGCACAAGGTCAGATAAAACGGATCAACAATCTTTAAATCCTTTTCCCAATCGTGGAATAAATGATAGGCATTATTAAAACTCTCCAATGGATAGACACACATCACATCCGTAGATCTCACGTCTGATAGCTTACTTATAATTATGACACTCAAAGGATCATCCACAAGAGCAACCATCAAAGGCGTCATGTGAGATATTATTGACTAAGTCCAACATTTATCTTACCTTTGTATTCGTTATGTTCCTATGATTCAAGCCTCTCTAGCTCACATTTTAGCCAAGAACACATTTTGTAACCACAAATTCCATTGTTTCGTATAAAAGCATGCTCACCCCTAAAAAAAGTATGAATAATTGATAAGAAGGCAACACCCCCACCCCCCAGAATATGGGATGGCATCCGCCTGAGGTGTTGAACTTCATTTGGAACGGATCAGGATCTCCGGTTCACAGTTAGTACGACCATCGATATCCAAATAAATTTTATAATAAATTCAAAATATAATCCAGTAAAAGTGTTTAAAGAGTATAATTATTTGATGAAAAGAGATTGCTAAAGTGGGATAATAAGCAACATGTGGGTTTTCAAATCGCAAAACCTGACGCAGCAAAAGTTTGAGTCAGTATAAAACTGAGTATGTTTCTACAATAACATGCAAAATTATTTGACTCAAGAGAATAAAAAGGAGAGATAATCGGATATACCCACATGAATTTAATAAGATAAGTCATTCCACATATTTTGTTTCTAGTTTGGCTGAGGCATGTCATAGCCAGAGGAAAACGTATGTCCACAGAGAGGTCACGATGCAATATATAATAACATGTACCTCTTCAGACATGGCCCGTCTCAATTCACCAAGAGCATTAAGAGGTTATCCATCGCATACCCCGCTTGAACCATACTATGAGACCTTAAGTTTCGACATTCCTATACGGCAGTGACCTACGTCAGCATATGTAGTACTCTATCGTTTCCACGCCTTATAAAACCCCTCGACCGCATCTCCTCAGTGTATGTCAATCAACCATGGGGAGGGGGGTGTATGTAATCATAACCTATAAACTCCCTTGGTCGTAGCCTTCACGCACATCCTCTGTACATCGCCCTATTTCTATTATAGTTCATTATAGTCTATTTATATTCTGCATATTTCCACAACCGTAAAAATTGTTTCAAAAAGAAGTTCAGCAAAAATATGTTTTCCAAACGGTGTATTTAAAAGAAACATTACATAAACATGCGTTATTACCTTCATAACTATTTAAGAAATACTCTACGTATCACGCGTTATAGGAATTCATACCTTGAAGGTAACACACACAAATCCAATTTCAACAGCTGAGGTTACGCGTAAAAACTTACCTGAAAAATGAGAGTAGGGCGTCGCACGAAATCAAGAGCTCCTAGTAACCGCAGTATGTTTCTTCCACGAACTTTCCGGCTACGAGTTCGGTATCTAAAACGACAAAAGGGGCGACGGTGGAAATGGGGGAAATGGTGGTGTCGGCGGTGGTGGCAAAAACAGGCAGAGAGAGACGGCGTTGGGCTGGTGGCCGGCGTCGGGTTTGGTTGGCTTCGTCGGCCTCCTTGGCGGCAGTGGTTTGTTCTTCGTGAGTAGAGAGTGAGAGGGAGAGTTGTAAGAGAGTTGTGAGTGAGTAAAAAAGAGTGATGAAGGATGGATTGGAAGAGGATGCATATGGAAGTGTTTATGAAAATAAAATAATTTGTTTATCTTTTTAGCTTGGTTTGATGGAGGCTTTGGAAGAGGGAGATTGATGGTGATTGATCCCATATTGATCATTTTGAAGGAAAAAACGAAAAATAAATGTGGAGCTTGATTAAAGGTTTGATGAAGGAGGAGATATAAGTGATTGATCTCATTTTGATGGGGATCAAAAACAAAAAGGAATGTGAAGCTTTTGAAATTGTTATTGGAGGATGAAAAAATTTCATGAGTTGCTAGAGAGAGAGAAAGAGAGAGAAAGTGTAGGGTATGGGTGTGAGCACTGGGGGTGAGCAAAACTTGCTCAAATCGGCGGCCCCAAATCGATCTGCTCCAAAGTCGTCCGAATTTGGCACCCATTCATGCTACTTGATTGATTACGATTATATAATTACAAACTCGAACTAACTTTGATTGATCATGATTACAGAGTTAGCAAAACGGTTTGAAACCAAGTTGGGTCCGATTTAAATATCACACGAAAAAATTACAGTAAGAAGATACTCCGTCCACAAATCAAATTTTATAAACCCATATAAGTTTTCTATTCCAAATTCATGCTTACGTATCGTTAATTATTTTTAACCCAAGTCTTTTTCTCCAATGATTTGTTTAGATTTAACAACAAGTTCAACCCAGTCTGATTCGGGTCGAGTCGGTAAGTTATGTTTGGTTGTGGTATAAAAAAGAATAAGTTGTGTTTGTTTTGAACATTCTCCAACATATTCCTTTGAGAAGGGGGAACTTTTTTGGCAAAATGGAGCCAGACCAATCCGCGCTCACCCCAAGCGTTGAATATGTCAAGTTTATAAATTTAAGTTTGCAAACGACTAACAACCTTTTGAACTCGTCTAAACCCAGCCGAACCGCCCGGATTGAATGACTTGATTGGGTTTGGGTTGTCGACTACTTGATTGGGTTTGGGTATCGATATGACCAACTCGAGATCATTGGATTGGGTAGGAAACAAACCCCTCATCCGCCCAACCCGGTCCGTGCTCTGCCCTAGTGAGCACCACTATTGGCTAATGTGGATTAAAAATAGGCTAGGTGTTCTAGTTGCAGCACTTATAGTGACGACAATGATCAAAACAATCTAGTAGTTTGAGAGTACAAGAAATAGGGTGACTATGATTAAATGGGTTAAGCGATAAAAATAACTATTGGAAAGTCTAGAATATATACTATTTTTTTTTATATAAATGTTATAATAAATTATAAATGACCAAAATACCTTTTTTATAAATAATTCATAAAATGTCATTACTCAGAAAATAAAAATTATAGTATTTTACTTATAAGAATAAAAAAATGAGTGCCCAAAATGCGTTTGCAAAAAAGTTTAGAGAGCTTTTATTAATAAAATGGAATAAAAATTATATCTACATAAATAGAAGATAAATAATTAAAAGTGTAGAAAAAATCAAATCTAAATAAAGCAAGACATTATATTTAAAGGAAGTTTAAAAATTTATATTCAAATAAAATAGGGGTAAATGAGTAAAAGTTTTGGAATGTAATTAGAATAGATATTTTGGAATATATCTAAGATAAGATAGGAAATTGAATTCACATTAACTCACTATAATTATAAAAAATAACCCTACTAAAAATTTGGGGTATTACAAAGAAGGCCAAAATCTGACCCAACAATAACAATGCTAGTAGTGAAGAAAGATATGATAAAATTAGACGGTTCTTGTTGCCACTCCAGTTGCCTGTTTTGAGAGAACATGCTATTAAAAACATGTCCGAGAGAGACCTTTTAGGTCTGAAAGGATCGTCCCTTAGTCGCGGAATCTAAAATTATAAATTGAGATATCAAAACTCGAATTACGGACATAAAACAGAGAGATCGCACGTCCAATCATTGGTTTTTTCACTCAAGAAAGGAAATCATTTTAAGTTTCTCAATTCTTAAATGGTCCTCTCATCCGTGTATAATAAAAACTATGCATGTTTTAGAAACAAGATATAAAAACTCAACTTAGTAACATGAATCTAAAAATTGGTCATCCTCGGTACAGTTACAAAAACAGAATGCTAATAAATAAAACACATAAACTATATGTCTTGTACATCAATTTGAATGTCCTATCGTTTACACATGTTGCATTGAAGACATTATTTTATTCGTACTTGACTAAATAGAATTTTGAAAGAAAATGCTGACATTTTTGCAAGCTTCTCATCTTCCTAATATCAAAAGCAACATGAATATGATGGTGAATAAAGTTTGGCTTCATGGTCACTTAGCAATGGACTCACAGTCTAATGCAACTAAAATAGAGCTACCAAAGATAGTTCTCTATTTCGACCAATATATGGATTTCCATCAGCCTTCTAGCTTTATTCATTTAGAAGCACAACGATTTCAACATACAATGGAATGACGACGACATAGTACAAGAGAAAAGAAGACATTGGTCGAAAAGATTTTTATTTGGAACCTAATACAATGGCCAATGGCCAGTAATGTTACCCCTTCTGGCTTCTGCTACCAAAGTGCATTAAATTAGCAACCGATTTCCATTGAACCATATCAAATAGAAAAAGTGTGTGAACTTGGGTTTATATTTCTACTTGAGCCAGAGGAAATGGCATTGCCTCTCACCGTGAAGACAAAGATAAACATCTAGATGACAGTCCAGCTCGGAATCAAGGCATTCTTGATTACAGTGAAGATCACACTCTTTATAAAGTACCCACCGGTTTCCCTCACCGCTTCTTGACTATTGTCAGTATTGATGATCTGAAATAACGAGAAGGGAACTGTGAACTTTTAGGAGGCACAAGAGTTGGTCTATGTTCTTACTTAAATGTTTGTTCTCTCACAACTTTCTTTGAATTGTTCTTAATAATTGAATTGTTCTTAACTATTGAATTTGAGTTCCTGAAAGAAACCAAAATAGAAAACTTAAACCTCTTGAACAAAAAGGAAATGGTGAATTCATGCAACGTAATTCACACATCGACTATAATTGGTTATCGTGTCCATAAGACAATTCTCTTATTTATGCAGTTCAAGAAAATAGCGAACGGTTACGATTAATTTGATCGTGTAATTGAGGGTGCTTTTCTAGACTATTTCCACCTCCATACAAGACTCCACCAGTTATACCTTTATTCTAGAATATTAAACAAGTTACTTGTAAGATCAGGTTGTGCAAGGCTTGAAATAGTAGTTTAACTATTTCAAGGCCTTGAATCAGCTTTCAAAGCCTTGAATCAGTCTTCACAGGCTTGAAAATAGTATAGCTATTTTTAAGGCCTTGAAACTGTTTAACCTACATGAACATTCTCAGGGGGAGTTTTCTGTAAACTCTTCTAAGTTGATTTTATAATCCTCATTCATATAATTGTTTTACTTTTATTTTATGATGAAAGACAAATTATTCTAACATGTTTGAACATAGAATATCATCTGTTTCTCTATGTTCTTGCAGGGAATTTTATTTCCTAGTTGCAGAGATTATTTCCTAATCTGACTTGTGCAGGAAAGGAAATAATTGAGAAGATGATTATGTGTTTGATCTGAATGGTATGACAGTTTCTCAATCTGTTCAAATGCAATATCACGACATTATCTCTGGAGATTGTGATCACTTAACCGTTGGAGAAGATTGTCAAATAGTCAAAGTCTGTTGCATACAAAATAGGAGATTTGTTGCTGAAAATCTGGGAAGATTTGCAGAGCTGTTTGAAGTTTAAATAGAGCTCATTTCTAGAGAAACAAAGACAACACTTAAGGGAAAACCGAGAGAGACAAATCTGGATTGACAAGCATCAAAGAAGTTCATCATTTTCACAATCCATTTCCACAGAAGTTCACTGCATACTTCACTACAGTTTCTACACTCTAGTGTTCTTCTGTATTGTGCTTTATTGGTAGATCATTTCTGTAATATTTCTATCTTTATTCTCGAGGATTGTTCAAAGTGAACAATAGAGAACTCTTAGTTAATCATTTAGCTAGAGCAGGTACTAGATAGGTTAAGGAGAACCAGAAGCTGTAACAGAGTAAGGCATCTCTCTGTGCTTGAGATCTAGGGCTTAGCTTTTGATTAATAAGAATTGTGTTGAAAATCCTGCAGGGATCAGATCCCTGAGGTAGAGATTAGGTCCAAGTGGACTGAACTTTATAAATCATTTGTCTCTTGCCTTTATAGTTTCTTTACTTACTCAGTTTTTACAGCAGTCAAACTTGTCTGTTTTTCAAGGGTTTGAAACTCTTTTCAAGGCCTTGAAAAAGACTTGATTGATCCATTCCAAACTGTATTTCATTCCAAGGGCTTGAACTTGTTTTCAAGGCCTTGAACTTCACTAACTTTCACAAGATCTTATTATCTTAGCAAATTTTGCAGAAAGTTGGCATACTCTCAACCCCCCCCCCCCCTTTCTAGAGTATCTTAGCTGCATTACCACCTGCACACTCACACTTTGAATTGGTATCAGAGCTTGTATTAATGTATAGATTTAACATCTGGTGATCATGAGTACTGCAGGTGATGGTGGTTTCTCACAGAGAAGAGCCGCAAACAGACCTCCTTTATTTTGTGGAGAAAATTTGCTCACTGGAAAGCTTTGATGTAAATGTTCATCAATGATCAAGACATAGAGCTTTGGACCATTATTCAGAATGGACCCCACACTTTCTACACAGAGAAAGATGGGGTTAGAACTCCCAAATCTGAAGACTCACTCTCATCTTCTGAATTGGAGAAATTCTCTAAGAATTACAAAGCTATTAACATTTTGTATTGTGCCTTGAATACAGATGAATTCAACAGGATTTCAGGCTGCACTACTACCAAAGAAATTTGGGATAAGCTTGTGGTAACTTTTGAAGGAACCTGTCAAGTCAAGCAAACCAAGATAAACATCTATCTCAGGCAATATGAGTTGTTTAAGATGAATGCAGATGAATCTATCAGAGACATGTTCAAGAGGTTCACAGACATTGTTAGCAACCTTAATTCACTGGGAAAATATTTTTCCAATGAAGAAAAGGTGAGGAAGATAGTAAGAAGGCTTCCAAAGGCAAAGTGGGAACCAAAGACCACAACTATTGAAGAAGCTCAGAATCTCTCAACTCTACAACTTGGTGACCTACAAGGGAAGCTTCTGACACATGAAATATCTATGAATGAAGCTGATGGAGAGCTTCCTGAAAGTGTCAAGAACTTTACTCTCAAAGCAAAAGAGAATGAGAGAACTCAAACCCTTGAAACTGAGGATGGTGATGATGAAGATCCATTTGCTTTGATTTCCAAAGCCTTGAAAAGGATTCTCAAAATGAAGAAAAACTTTGGAAACAAAGACTTCAACAGAGAAAGACATAGACCATCCAGTAGCAAGGACTACAAAGGTAAGTCTTCTTCACAAAATAAATCAAAGGTTATGAACTGCTTTGAATGTGGTGATGCAGGACATTTGATAAGAGATTGTCCACACAAGAAAAGCAAGATCTTTCAAAAGAAATACCATGATAGAAGAAAGAAAGCTATGATTGAAACAGCCCGGAACCCCGGTTCGTTGCTAGCACAACCAAACGATAATCCAAAAGCGTATTTATTTACTAAAAATCAGAGAAATCCTCCAACAATAGTTTTGAAAGGAATAAAATTGACATTGTTCAAATTCAAAATGAATGAAAAACTAAATGTGAAATTCTACTAGCAGCAAATCCTAGCCTTCAACTCATGTGTGTGCGTTCCCCACCTTATTGGTGACCTGCGGGTTTTGAAATAGCAACAGCCGACCGCAGAAAACGTTTGTCTGTAAAAACTGAGTAACCTCAAACTACAACATGTAAAACAAGAGTTTTGGCTAACGAAATATAAACAGGAGATATTCAAACATGAGATATTCGAATAACCAGATGAATTGTAAATTGTAGCTGATTTTTCACATATTAATCATTGGTTTAGCTGAAGCATATATAGCCCACCGGGTAACGAATGCCCACAGAGAGGTCACGATGCAATAAATAAGAAATAGGATAGCTCTTGGGATATCACGGTCCATCCCAGTTCTCCCTAGACAACTATGAGACCTTAAGTGTCGACATCCCTATATCGTAGTGACTTACACAGGCATAAGTAGTACTCAATAGCTTTCACGCCTTTATAAAACCCCACAATCGTATCATAGCAGTATATGTCAATCACGGGGGCCGGGTATATAATCTCGTTTGGATTAGCACCCGAGGGGAATCACTCACATGTGTCCCCGGTCGTAGCCTCCACGCACATCCTCTGTACATCGCCCCAATTCATTTATCGTTCATTTAGATTTCACAATTTCTCAAGAGTGATATTTTATTTAAAAGGTCGAGTAAAACATATTTAATCACGATTCACAATCCACTAGTAAAACACTTTGAGTATTGAAGATATAACTGTTTCCACTTTAGGAAAGAACGCAAGCGAAAACCACATTTTGAGAGTTAAAGGTGTTGCACGCCTGAACTTACCTGAAATGAAGAGAGCTCGACACGTGAAAGCAAGTGAAGTCCTAGTAATACGGATCCTCCACAAATTCGTCGTCTACGAACTCGACGTCTACAACAACAGTTATTCCTAATCAATATAGTGCTACCACGAGAGTAATACTCAGAATGCCCTATAAGCAATGCAAGCGTAACCCCACTAGTCCCCCAAAAGTGAAATATAATTTATTATCTATAACCGTAAGTTAGAAAGTTAGATTTAATGAGAATAGTAGTTTATAAAAATAAAGTTGAGCTAAAGAAACTTTTGTTTAGTACTCTAGAAATAATACTTAATTATGAAACTAGATGTATTTTATACAAAAATTAAATAAAATACCAATATTAAAATTTATAAAAGCTTTTGTGTTCTTCTCTAAATTGGGTTGACCCGAAAAGTTATAATTTATGACAAACGTCATATTATTTTTGAAATCTGAAACTCCAAAATATGATACATATATATATATATAATAAAAAAACAAATGAATAATTGAAAAAAAATATAAGTTAATAATACTCCCATTACCTTACGATAAGACACTAGATAAGTACTACTCCTATTACAATAATATGTTAATATACTACTATTGCTATCACTGTAGTATGCTATACTACTACTACTACTACTACTACTACTACTACTACTACTACTACTACTACTACTACTACTACTACTGCTACTATTAGTTTATTATATTATTATTACTGCAACCCTACAACTTAGACTAAAACAACAACAAAATATGTTCTGTTTTTTTTTTGGATTACCAGTTGCAAGGGACGATCAAGGAACAGGGGCGACGTTGGTGGGATTCGGCGGCTTCCAGCTGCTGGGTGCAGCTCGTAGGAGGCGAGGACGACGCCGGAGAGGACGATGGCGGCGTCGCACGGCGGAACAGAGCCGGGTTTGGCATCGGGTCAGAAATCGGGTCAGGACCGCGGTTCGTCGGAAACAACGTTGCTGCTGTTGAAGCTGGTTTCTGCGGCCTTCTGGGTCATCGCGGAGAGGGGCGACGCTGGCCGGACGCCGTCGGATGGAGGCGCACGGCGTGACAGGGGTCGCCGGACCTGGGTCGAAGCTGGGCTTCGGCTGGGTGTTTACCGGCGAAACAGGGTAGCGAGAGGAGGGAGCGTCGGGAGAGATTGAGGGAGAGAGAGTGGTGTGGGTGATTCTCTGATTTCACAGGGGGTTTAAATAGGACTAGATTGAAGAATCCGGCGAGAAGTGGGAGACCCACCGGCGATTTTTCCGAATCCGAATCGAGATGCAATTCAGGCGAAATTGATTGCTTGGTGAGAAATTTTAGAGCTCTATCGAATAGGGAGTGAATTGGGACAGGTTGGTGGTGAAGAGAAGGCCGTGGTGGTGGTGTTGTAGTTGGAGTCGGTGTTGGTGTCGGAGAAGGAGTTCTTCTCCTGTTCGTGTGGTTGAAGATGAAGATGGGAGGATGAGTGTTAGGGTGTGGCGCACGTACGGGCTACCGCGGTGGTTACTACGTAAAAGGTTTTGTTTTTGACACGTATTAAATAAACTAACATAACACATATACATAACAATTACAAGTATAAATAACTATACAATTATTATAAAACTAAGACTATACTTGTATATTAAATTAAATATATATTTCAAAAACAAATTTAAATATATATATAATACATAATTAAAAGAAACGATTTAACTTTTATATTTAGGATTCGACCCGCAGAACTTTACGTAATTACGATATATCCCCACACCAAAATACCAGGGTATAACAATGATAGCCTCATGGAGTGATTCAGATAGCTCAATTGAATCAGAATCTGAAGAAGAACATGCCAACATATGCTTCATGGCCAAGCATGATGAAAGTTATGAAAAGAACATTGAGGTAATGGTGAATTGTCTGATTTCAAAACCAAAAGATGCTCTTTCATATTATCTCAGAACAATGATTTTAAATGAAGAAGATTATCTGAAAGATATCAGAATTTGAAAGAAAAAGTTCATGAGCAAGCAAAAGAGAACTTACAACTTGTTTGTCTAAATAAGAATCTTGAAATCTCTCAGAAGAAAACTGACAGTGATTTTAAGGCCTTGAAAATCAGTTTCAAAGCCTTGAAAACACAAGTCAAGGAAGTAGTCACTGAGAAATCTTTGATGAGTAACAGCCTTGTTAATCTAAAACATCGAGTTGATGAATTAGATAGACAAAAGACTACTCTTACTGAGAAACTTCAAGAATCTGAATTGATCAAAGTTAAGCTTGCTGGATCAGAACACAAGTTGAATTTGATTCTTGGAGGAAGTTCACAGTATGTTCACAAAGCTGGTATTGGGTTCAATCCATACTTTCCAAGAAAGAACAATACCATATTTGTGAAAGCTGGAAACAGAACTTCTCATAAATGTCATTACTGCTGCAAAACTGGTCATGTTAAAATGACTTGTAGTTTCAGAAGAAGAGACCCTCACAAAATGAGGAACACCTTTCCATTTCAACTCAAAGGACAAGTTAAAAAAATTTGGGTTCCTAAAGGGGTTAGACCACCTAACATGGTTGATCCTGAATAAGAATCCAAATTCCACACTTGGTCTAACAGCTGGGTAAGGCAGTTATTAGTGTTTTGCAGGTTGTCGCCAACATTAAAGAACATAAGTGGTTTATGGACAGTGATTGCTCAAGACACATGAGTTGAAAGAGATCTCTATTCTCAGAATTCAAAGAGCAATCTGAAGGTTCAATTACACCTGATGACAAAGGCAAATGCAATATTCTTGGTATTGGTAAAGTTGGTACAAATTCTGAAAAAACTCTATTTCTGATGTGTATCTAGTTGATGGTTTGAAATTTAACTTGCTTAGTGTATCTCAAATTTGTGATAATGGAAACAAAGTTATCTTTGATAAAGAGAAGTGTGTGGTGCAAAATGAGAAATCATGAGATTACATTCTCACAGCCTCTAGATGAAACAATGTTTATACTTTCCAGACTAACAAAGTTGCATGTAAGAGTTTGAAGTGCCTCAAGACCTTGAAAGAGGATTCAAAGCTTTGGCATAGAAAGCTTGGTCATATCAGTTTGCATACTTTGAACAAGTTGGTTTACAAAGACTTGGTAAGAGGATTGCCATCCATTATGTTCAAAGAAGATGAATTGTGCAAAGCTTGTGCTGAGGGCAAGCAGACCAGAAGTTCCTTCAAGACAAAGAAGTTTGTAAGTACAACTAGAACCATTGAACTGCTTCATATAGATCTCGGTGGTCCTATGAGAACTCCTACTCCAAAAGGTAAAAGGTATATGCTAGTTGGTGTAGATGATTTTTCTAGATTTACTTGGGTTATGTTTCTCAAATAAAAATCTGAAGCCCTCTCTGAATTTTCAAGGCTTTTCAGAGAACTTCAAACTATGAAAAACCTACCTGTAGCTTCAATTATAAGTGATCATGGTAGAGAATTTGATCAATTAGAATTTGATTTGTTCTGTGATAAGTATGGTATTACTCACACTTTTCTTCTCCAAGAACTCCTCAATAGAATGGTGTTGTTTAAAGAAAGAACAGTACTCTTGAAGATATGTCAACGACAATGCTTCTTGAAAACAAGCTGCCAAAACATTATTGGGCAGAAGCTGTGAATACAGCAAACTATATACTGAACAGGTGCTTGATCAAACCATCCTGAAGAAAACTCCCTATGAACTATTCAAAGGGAGGAAGCCAAACATTTTATACTTCAAGCCCTTTGGATGCACATGTTTTATCCATAACAATGGAAAAGACAATCTTGATAAGTTTGATGCAAGAAGTGATGAAGGTATTTTTCTTGTTTACTCTATGAAGAGAAAAACTTATAGAGTTTACAATAAAAGAACCAAACTGGTTGAAGAGAGCATTCATGTTATTTTTGATGAAATTTATCATGGTTCTTTGAGTGAAAGTTTTGCAGACTTGAATTTGAACAAGCATGAATCAGAGGAAGAGACTGAGAATCCACTAGGATTCAAGAAAGGCTCAGAAGAAAACAGAAGACATTTTCAAGACCTTGAAAATGATGCTCAAGGCCTTGAAAAGAAGCCTCAAAGCCTTGAAAAAGATGATCAGAAGGATACAAGTGACAAAGCCACTACTTCAAGACCAGAAAAGATCTATGGAGAACCTGAACCCTGGTCTCCAAGAAAGAGATTCAAATATCTCTCATCTCATCCAGTTGATAATATCATTTCAGATCCAACCACTGCTACACAAGGTAGATCACAGTTGAAGAACTTATGTGCCATTAATGCTTTTATCTCTCTTGTAGAACCTAAAACTGTAAGGAAGCATTACAAGAAGCAGACTGGATCAATGCTATGCTAAGTGAACTCAGTGAGTTTGAAAGGAATAAGGTTTGGAACATGGTTTCTCCACCTACAAACCAGTCTGTCATTGGTACCAGATGGGTGTTCAGAAATAATTTGGATGAAAGTGGCAAAGTGATCAGAAACAAAGCAAGGTTGGTTGCTCAAGGTTACAAACAAGAAGAAGGTATTGCTTATGAGGAAACTTTTGCTCCAGTTGTCAGGTTAGAAGCAATTAGAATTTGCTTGCTTTTGCATCTCACAAGAACATGAAACTATTTCAAATGGATGTGATGTGTGATTTCTTGAATGGCTTCTTACAAGAAGAAGTTTATGTAGCACAACCTCCTGGTTTTGAAAATGACAAATTTCCAGATCATGTTTATAAACTTGAAAAAGCTCTTTATGGTTTGAAACAAGCTCCAAGAGCTTGGTATGAAAGGTTGTCAAAGTTTTTGCTTGAAAATGATTTCAAAAGAGGACTAGTAGACAAGACCCTTTTCATAAAGACTCATGAGAAAGACTTGCTTGTAGTTCAGATCTATGTTGATGATATCTTGTTTGGAGCTACTACTGATCAACTGTGCAGAGAATTCTCAAGTCTTATGAGCAGGGAATTTGAAATGAGCATGATGGGAGAGTTGAACTTCTTCCTAGGACTTCAAATACATCATTTGAAGAAGGGCATCTTTCTACATCAAAGAAAATACACAAGAGACTTGTTAGGCAAATATAACATGGTTCAATGTAAGGAAGCCAAGAATCCTATGAGTTCTACACTGTCCTTATACAAGGATGAATCTGGTAAGAGTGTCAATGTGAAAGAGTATAGAGGTATGATTGGATCATTACTCTATCTCACAGCAAGCAGACCAGATATTATGTTTAGTGTATGCATGTGTGCTAGATTTCAAGCTGATCCAAAGGAATCACACTTAAGTGCTGTGAAAAGAATCTTCAAATACCTCAATGGAACCAAAGACTTAGGGCTTTGGTATCCAAGACATTCTAATTTTTCTTTGTATGGTTTTTCAAATGCTGACGTTGCAGGTTACAAAGTTGATAGGAAAATCACTTCAGGAACTTGCAAATTTATTGGATCATCCTTGATCAGTTGGCATTCCAAGAAACATAATCCAGTTGCTCTATCAACAGCTGAAGCTGAATATATAGCTGCAGGAGCATGTTGTTCACAAGTACTATAGATTGCTCAACAGCTAAGAGACATTGGATTTGATCAAATGTGATAACACCAGTGCAATTTCAATTACAAAGAATTCAGTTCAACATTCAATAACCAAGCACATTGATGCCAGACACCATTTCATTAGAGATCATGCTGAGAAATGTGATATAGTTCTTGAATTTGTTGCTACTAACATGCAAATCGCAGATATCTTCACTAAACCATTAGCAGATGAGAGATTCTCATCTCTAAGATTGGAATTGGGAATGTTAAATAAAGATCCATTGGTTTAGGGGGAGCATCAGGTAAGAAAGGTAAGTTGTATGTGCTTTCAAAGGTTTGAACTGATTTTCAAAGCCTCGATAAGATTTGATTTTTATTCGTTGCAGTGTTACAGCATTTCAAGATCTTGAAACCCTTTTCAAAGCCTTGAAAATAAGTCTGTTATACTAGTAGTCAATAAACTTGGATCATACTGTATTGGGTGATATCTCTGTAGATATTTGCTCAATATAGCCCCTACCTATTTCAAAAATTCTTTTTAGCCAAATATAGTATTAAATTATTTCTTTCCAACGGACCAAAAGATTCGAATCCTCTCTGATTATTACAGATCTTTTCAGATTAGAGAGATATTCTAGTTTCCTTTTGAAACTCAAACACTTTTAGTATTTATCTAATTCTCTTCTCTTCACTCCGTATCATTTCTACCTCTCTCTATTCTTCTCCCAAACCCTAATGAGCACAAGGAGAGCTTCAGACAGAATCAAGACGGTTGGAGGATCAAAACCTAGTTCAGAAAAGAAAAGAAAGTCAGCAGTGGATGAAGTTCAAGAGATTAGTGAAGACTCTAGCTATAGAACTCCTAGTGCAGAGGCAGTTGCAGATCTTCATCCACCCAAAAAGAAAGTCAAGAAGGTTGTAACTTCCTCCTCTGAAAAGAAGAAGAAGAAGAAGAAGAAGAAGAAGAAGAAGAAGAAGAAGAAGAAGAAGAAGAAGAAGAAGAAGAAGAAGAAGAAGAAGAAGAAGAAGAAGAAGAAGAAGAAGAAGAAGAAGAAGAAGAAGAAGAAGAAGAAGAAGAAGAAGAAGAAGAAGAAGAAGAAGAAGAAATCTGCTGCAGAGAAGCAACCTGAAACAGAGACCTCTAGCCCCAAGATGTTGAAGAAAAAGAAGAAGGCAACTCAAGCTGAAAAAGGGAAAGGGAAGGTAACAGAAGGACAGCCAGAAGATCATATGGAGAAGGCTCTGCAAATCTACTCAAAGAGCTCAACCCCTGATAAAACTTGGTTTGTCACAAACACCTCCAAAGGTCAGTGGTTAGATGGTTTTGCTTCCAGATCTATTACTTTCTCAAGTATGATCAATATGCATATGGTGGAACACATGAATCTTAAGTGCATCTCTATGTTAAAGAAGAGTTCTCTGTGGTTTATGCTGAACCCTAAAGAGTTATCCTACCTAAGACTCACCAGACTCTTCTATGTAAACATGAAACAAGTTAAGAGATCAGCACACTTGGTAATGCAATCTAGAGTTGCTGGAATACAAGTTTAATTGGACCACTCTGTGTTTGCCAATGTGCTAGGGTGTCCCAAGAGGTATGACACAAGCAATCACCCACCAAAGATAGAAGTACTAAAACTAGCCAGAGAAGAATTCTACCTACCAAACACTCCCACCTCAGCCAAACAATTGACACACTCTGTGTTAAATGTTGAATCCAAAGTCCTTCATACTATTTTGGTAAGGTGTATCTTTCCCAGAGAGCAATCTAGAGAGTTGGTGACTGAAAGAATGTTGCATATCATGTATCCGATCATGCATGGCTATGAGATTGATCTTCCAAAATTAGTGATTGAACATATGCTCTTTAGCATATCAATCAAAGTAAACATCCTATGCCCTATGCAAATCTTCTCACATTGTTCTTTGAACACTTTGAGATTCCAGCTGGTGGAGAGATCAGTCACTTCTGGCATGGGAATGCTTAACGAAAAGGCTTTGAGAACATTGGAGTGGTGAAGACTAAAGAAAATATTTGGAAGTTGTACTCAGATTTGACTGAAGAAGAACTGGGTGCAAAGAAGTTTCTTAAGCCCAAGACCTTGACTCCCACTTCAAGTCAGACTTCTCAGCCTACAGACAATCAGAGACTTGATGGTTTGGAGTTGGATTTGAAAGAGATCAAAGAAACTATTTATGGGGTTGAAACTGATATGGGGCAATTGAAGTATATGGTGGATAGCATCTTCAGGAGCATGACTTTGCTTGATGTTCCTGAGGAAGAAGAAGGTACAAAGAAAGGTGACTCTGACAAGAATCTCCCTAGTGAACAATCCAACCAGGAAGAGGTTGCTCCAGTCAAAGATAAGGGAAAGCAAGTGGTAGCACAAGCTGCTCAGAAAGGATATGAAGTCAACAGGCCTGACTCAGATGATCTGCTGATTACTATGAAGAAAAAGAAGAAATCTCCAAAGGCTGCTACAAAGAACAAGACTGAAGAAGTGACTGTTGCTGGTGAGGATGAAGATGAACAGGAAGAACAGGATAAGACTGATGTTGAAGATAGTGATGAAGAAGAGGGAGATCAAGATGGAGATGAAGACCCATACCCTTAATCTTGCCTACTCTTTCTTCCCCATTCTCTCTTTTTCTTTAAGTTATTTTAAGTTTTATTTTCAAAATTTTCCAGACACTTGATCCAACATCCTCTCTACCTTTTTATGAAAGTCAAAAAGGGGAAGAAATTCTAGGGTTTTTAGGTTTTTATTCTTAGGAATTATTTGCTGAAATTTTTTATTTTCTGTTTCTGAATTGAATAAGTTGGATCTTTTTGGAATTACTGTATTATTATGAATTGTGAAGTAATCAGTATTTTTTGCAGAGACTAAGGATCAAACAGATTTTGGTTTTGTCTTTCATCAAGGGGGAGATTGTAAGATCAGGTTGTGCAAGGCTTGATTAACTATTTCAAGGCCTTGAATCATCTTTCAAAGCCTTGAATTAGTCTTCTCAGGCTTGAACATTGTATTGCTATTTTCAAGGCCTTGAAACTGGATTCAAAGCCTTGAAACTGTTTAACCTACATGAACATTCTCAGGGGGAGTTTTTTGTAAACTCTTCTAAGTTGATTTCATACTCCTCCTTCATATAATTGTTTTTACTTTTATTTGATGATGAAAGAAAAATTATTCTAACATGTTTGAACATAGAATATCATCTGTTTGACTATGTTCTTGCAGGGAATTTTATTTCCTAGTTGTAGAGATTATTTTCTAATCTGACTTGTGCAGGAAAGGAAATAATTGAGAAGATGATTATGTGTTTGATCTGAATGGTATGACAGTTTCTCAATCTGTTCAAATGCAATATCACGAAATTATCTCTGGAGATTGTGATCACTTAACCGTTGGAAAAGATTGTCAAAGAGTCAAAGTCTGTTGCCTACAAAATAGGAGATTTGTTGCTGAAAATCTGGGAAGATTTGCAGAGTTGTTTGAAGTTTAAATAGAGCTCATTTCTAGCGAAACAAAGACAACACTTAACGGAAAACAGAGATAGACAAATCT
Source organism: Linanthus parryae (assembly GCA_023055425.1). Lineage (NCBI taxonomy): Eukaryota > Viridiplantae > Streptophyta > Magnoliopsida > Ericales > Polemoniaceae > Linanthus > Linanthus parryae. The sequence continues at coordinate 46,684,167 of JALGPY010000009.1, forward strand.
GGATTGACAAGCATCAAAGAAGTTCATCATTTTCACAATCCATTTCCACAGAAGTTCACTGCATACTTCACTAAAGTTTCTACACTCTAGTGTTCTTCTGTATTGTGCTTTATTGGTAGATCATTTCTGTAATATTTCTATCTTTATTCTCGAGGATTGTGAAAAATAGAGAATTCTTAGTTAATCAGTTAGCTAGAGCAGGTACTAGATAGGTTAAGGACAACCACAAGCTGTAACAGAGTAAGGCATCTCTATGTGCTTAAGATCTATGGCTTAGCTTTTGATTAATAAGAATTGTGTTGAAAATCCTGCAGGGATCAGATCCCTGAGGTAGAGATTAGGTCCAAGTGGACTGAACTCTATAAATCATTGTCTCTTGCATTTATAGTTTCTTTACTTACTCAGTTTTTACAGCAGTCAAACTTGTCTGTTTTTAAAGGGTTTGAAACTCTTTTCAAGGCCTTGAAAAAGACTTGACTGATCCATTCCAAACTGTATTTCATTTCAAGGTCTTGAACTTGTTTTCAAGGCCTTGAACTTTACTAGATTTCACAAGATCTTATTATCTTAGCAAGTTTTGCAATACTCTGTTCATCCCCCCCCCCTCTAGAGTATCTTAGCTGCATTACCACCTGCAGACTCACACTTTCATTACTGGATCTCCATGATCCAGTAAAACCTCTATAAATTAATACTCGATGAATTAATAACTTCGATAAAGTTAATAATTTGTCCAGTTCCAACTTGGGACCAGTAAAAAATTGGACTCCAATCGATAAAATAATAAGATAATATTTTTTTTTTTTTGTAATCCCAGTGTATATATATTGGTCCCAACGAAACTATAAGTTAATAATTACAAAAAGATACCAAATTATAATATTTAGTCACTTGCTTTTTGTTGAACTTCAGATATATGTTGAGTTCATCTTTAAATCTCTTCATTGCCCTTAAGAGTTGGGGCATTGTCGTCTCTTATTGCAACAAAAAATTGTGAAGAGTTGTTGCCGCTTGCAATGCTTCTTTCCGAGTGACCAGTTCCAACGCTATTGAATCATCCTCAACTTCGTCATCGACCAGATTTAAATGGTATCCGCCACAATTTCTTCAATGCTTTGGACATCGTAGTACTCGTTATTTTCACCAGGATAATGTAGGAAGTCATTCACCTCCATTCAATAAAGATAAAATTGGTTTGTTTTCAACTAATATACAATGTAACTAGTACATTGGACTTGAAAATTTAAAGGTCATACGTAATATCTCTCTAAATCAAAAAAATATTAATTTATCAATATAATAATATCTCGTTAAATTAATAAAATATTCGAGTCCTAACATTATTAATTGAGGGCCCCTATGCTTCACCCTTTTTTCTTCACCCTTTAAGTTTACCTCCTACGTGTCAAGATATGATTGTTGGTGGTATTTATTTTAAGATATTTCTATAATCACATCACCAATCAAAAACATCCACATAATGGGTAAACTTGAAGGGTGAAGAAAATAAAAAGTGACATTTAACATTTTCCTTACTGTTATGAAATATGTAATTGGACTGATGTGAATATCCACCACATAGTTGGGTGTATTTTGTATTATTATATTCTGGTCCACAAGCCCACCTAATGCCTATATAAGGAGGCTTAGGGTTGGAGAATAAAACAACTCTCAATACTCTTCTCCCTACATCTAGTCTCTCTTTTTATTTCTCATCTCTCGTCTTCTCTCGTTTCACAACACGTTATCAGCACGTAGACTCTACTACTTGGATCAAAAGAGAGCAGGTATGAGGATAATTTATTTTTTTCATTCAATCAAAATAGAATAATCAAACAGAAAAATAATTTTTTTTGATTTGGTTGTTCTTCTATTGACAAGCATGTATGAAAATTAACTGTAGCTAGGGTTTCGGATAAACCTTTCAATACGTTGACGTCCGTACTTTTAGTTCACATTTGTACATAGAGAGAAAAAGAAACTGGCTTTGAAGAATCTGTTGGCCCAAGTGCCCAACCCCAACTCAAAACTTCACAGTTCATATGAAGTTATTTTATATGCCAAAGCTCTATGACCTAGTTTTGACCTATTGTTTGATTGTGAACAAATATCTATGTTTATTAATTATTAGCAGTAATATTCATCTTCATAGTAGAAGAAGAAGAAAAAATGTATATACTTGTTGGTTTCAAGCTCAGGAGCTATTGCATGACTTGTTTTTTTCTCATCATGGTACCGATCCGTGATCGACCCAACTACCAATTCTTTGATATATAGTTTGGTATCATTGACTTGCTGAAAAAGAAAATAGATCAGTGGCATGTCATGTTTGGAACCCATAGGGTTTACACTTTACCATAGGGTTTAATTTAAAGTTGAAATCCCTCACACGATCTACGCACTAGGTGGGGTGATCCATCTCAAGTTAGCTGCTTTGGGTTGATAAAAGTTCCATGTCCTTAATATTCTGTATTAGTTTGACAGTTTATTACTTATGTTGAATTTTAATAGTACATCTAGAATTTTGTAATACTTGGTATTACAAATATCAATTTTTTCCCCATTATCGTAATCTGAAGTTGCGATAATTTTATTCTATGACTCGAAGTCATAATATATTAACATTATTACATCTCCAGAAGAGATGTCTTACAATATTTTTTTCTAAACCTCCTGAAGAGGTAATGTTACTTTATTTATTTTTGTATTTTTGTAACACATGGTTGTAACCCGAAGTTACACCATACTTGAACAAGTGCATCTAGAAGATGTTATTTCATGACTTGTAACCTGAAGTTACAATATATTATATGACCTGAAGTCATGCTAGATCTCCAGAAGAGGTCCGTAAATTACTAATTGAACCAAATTTTTTTTTCCATACCTGAAGTTATGGAACAAGAATTTTTTTATCGTAACATGAAGTTGCGACAGTTTTTTATATGACCTGAAGTCATAATTTTAGGTTACATCTCCTGAAGAGATGTCATACAATTTTCATGTAAACCTCCCGAAGAGGTCACACTTGGTTCATTCAATTTATTTAATTTTATGCATTTTTTCCTATTTTTTTTTCTTCTGTTATCGTATTATGGATCGAAAACGAAACTCCTGAAGAGCATTCGTAAGCCATCGATGTTCAATCTGGCCATGTCATATGTACCCGAAGTTACATATTACATGATATCACTCATAACCAGCAGTTATGACTTCATAACCTGAAGTTATGAAATATTATAAATAATTATCTCCTGAAGAGATTGCTACAATTTAAATAATGATCCACCCTCCTGAAGAGGTTATATTATGTTTATTTCTTATATCATATACGCATTTATTTTTAATATTGTCTAGTACTTTACCGTTTATACACTTGTTATTGATTTAAGTAGAGAATCCAGAAGATGTTCATTAGTCCATGAGGGTTTATTGGACAAAGCATTTTATATGCGTAAAAAGTGATTTTCATACCAGAAGTTATGAAATTATGACGATGTTTATAACACGGAGTTATAAAATAACATCAAAAGATCTCCCTGAAGAGAGAATCTACAACCACTCACTTTTAAATAAAGGTATTGACATTTACGTCTCTTTTTGGGTTTCCTGAAGAAACTTTGATTAGAGAACTACGGCGTACAAGAGATTGCTTATTGTCAAAGTTTTTATTTTAATTTGAGGATTGGTTTATTAAAAGTACATATGAGACCAATTGATGTTTGAAGCATCAACAAAGTATCATTATGGTTATGATCATATTGCTCACGTCATGAGGGGGAGAATGGGTCATATTGCATGACGTGAGCCAAAATATCATTGTCTCTACGGGTATGTACTAATGTAAAATCCCGACCAAATGGATAGCTTCTCGACTAATGAGTGTCGGTTATGGGTATACACTTTAAGCATAAAAAGGTTGCTTGTGTACATATGTTGATCCTCCAGAAGAGGAACATAAATCAAAGCATCCAAAATAATTTGGGATATGGTTAAAATGCTCTACAAATTAAGAACACAAGATTCTGGAGAAATCTTGGGGGGTTCATATATATATATATATATATATATATATATATATATATATATATATATATATATATATATATATATATATCATCATATTGGATCAAAACCAACGTTGGTAATTGAATAGCCCTGGGAGAGGCTCATAGCTCTGGAAGTAGCTAAAGGTACCTTAATACAATCTTATGATCCTAAAATTAATGATTATTATATTAAGCGCTTTAAATGTTAAAGGAAAAAGTGTTGACTAGATAATCAATGGCCAAAACAAAGTCAACACACGCATAAACTATTGCTCGAGTTACATAATTATGTAGAGCAAAACGTATAGTACTCAAAGTACTAACAACCCGATGCATAATTACAATATATGCGAATACTACATATCCCCTGTTCAGAGTGGGATCCATGTAGATATTACAAATCCGCTACCAAGCGTGGGATATATGTCCGCTGTTAAGCGTGGGACTTATGTTTGGGATTATGTCCGCTTTAAGCGTGGGACTTGTAAAATGAGAAACATGATATATGGGTCAAGATAAATTCTCACTAATATAATTTTCTCGTGGAGAGAATTATAATGATGTTGTATTAGTCTCGGGGACTAAGGAACAACAAAAGATGGTTGAAATGTAACTAGTTACAATACGATCGTATGAATCACAAATTTGTGAAATTCCATGGAAGTTGGTTCCCATGAGAAATATTATTTGCCTGAAGAAAATCAAAAGGTGTACACTCGCGAGTAGTTTAGGTGCATATGCATTATATTGATTATGATTGTTAATCGGCTATTTTTATATTATTGTTTTTGCAATGAGTTTTGTTTGTCAGGTACAAGGATATTCCAATGAGGGGGAGATCAAATGAAATGCTAAAAGCGCGGCACTCTTTTTCCTTCGCTACGGTTTTTGTCCCACAGGGTTTTTCCTAGCAAGGTTTTAACGAGGCTTGCGAAGATTATCCAGATGCGTTCCAGAAGAATGTCGTCACCAATGCTTAGCAAAATAGAATTCACCGATGTACTCTTTTTCCTTAGTCATTGATTTTTTCCCACTGGGTTTTTCATGACAAGGTTTTAACGAGGCATCGTAGTGGTGAATATTCAAGGGGGAGTGTTATGAAATATGTAATTGGACTGATGTGAATATCCACCACATAGTTGGGTGTATTTTGTATTATTATATTCTGGTCCACAAGCCCACCTAATGCCCATATAAGGAGGCTTAGGGTTGGAGAATAAAACAACTCTCAATACTCTTCTCCCTACATCTAGTCTCTCTTTTTATTTCTCTTCTCTCGTCTTCTCTCGTTTCACAACACTTACTAATTTATAGAGGTTTTACTGTATTGGGTCTTGAAACAAGTTCATTTTACCACAAATCCAGTGACACGGGCTTTAGGAACGATCACTTCACTGCGTTAGAATTGTGACGTTGAATAGTTAACTAAGCATGAGGGGAAAATACATGATACATCACTAATACATGATATATCATCGAATTAGATGGACAAATAAGGGAACTCAAAATGAGCCTTCAACGAAAGTTGGTAGCATCTTCTTCCATGAACTCGTGTCAGACAACAAACCATGCAAGCGTGATAGAAGACTTTTATCTCAACAACAAATCCTGCAAGCTTAATATGAGACTTCTGTCTCAACAACAAACCCTAGTAGCTAACTAGACAAGTAGCTATGGACTCGCAGGCTAAATTGACAGTGTTTAGTTACCAGGGACAATTCTTTGCATTCAATATCGCCAGTGCTTATGGCTTTTACCAGAAAATTGAGCTACCATAGGTAGTTCTCTGCTTCATAATTATGGAAAATGAAATTCGACCAATGTAGAATGTCGGTTAGCCTTCACCCTTTATTCATTTAGCAGCACCAAGATTCTGACATGTGGCTGATGACAATAGAGTACAGGAGAAAAGAAGACATTGGTGAAAAAGACTTTTATTTGAAACCTAATACAAAATGGTCGGTAATGTTACCTCTTCTGCTATCAGAGTACATTAAATTACCAAACAATTTACATTGAACAACTTGGGTTTATATTTCTACTTGATCCTGAGGAAATAGCATTGCCTCTCACCGCGAACAGAGAACGTGATCACAAAGATAAACATTTAGATGACGGTACCGCTCGGAATCAAGGCATCCTTGATTACAGTGACGATCCCACTCTTTATGAAGTATCCATCGGTCTCCCTCGCCGCTTCTTGGATATTGTCACTGTTGATGATCTGAAATAACAAGAGAGTAACTGTTAACTTTCAGGAGGCACAATATTTTCAACTTTCTCATTCATCACAAGTTAAACTTTTCAGCACAACTTATATTGCAACACAACGGAAGCAAAATACATGGGTAAAAAGATACATTAAGTTACTCGTCAATGTATTGAAACTGATTTTTTGGCTATCTATTATGGTACCAAAAGTTATTTCATGCAAGGGTACCATGATTTCTTATGTGTTCGATACAGAAATGTAAAAATCCATGGAGTTCCACCTCAAAACCAATTGGCAATGAGGGTAGTAGCCTAGCAACTGTTATTAAGTCTTGTTCTTTTTCTTAAATGTCCGAGTTCTTAAATATCCGATGGGGGACTTCGCATCGGAGAATCCATGGGTTCCACCTCAAAACCCAATTGGCAATGAGGGAGGTAGCCCATGAACTTTATGAGACTCGTTCTTCTTCTCAAATGTCCAATGTGGAACTCTCAACAAGAAATTAACAATTCAGACTTGTGCATAACTTGTAGTATTACCTTCACATTGTCTCCGATGCGAGCATTCTTGTCGATGATTGCTCTTTTAATGTGAGAGTTCTTTCCAATACCAATTGGAACGCTGCCCTTTGCAGTAAGAAATCTTCTGTCAGCATCCGTCTGGAACAAGAAAATGAACCCATACATTAAACGGGCTTAGAGTCACCACTTAAAAATATGAGGGCGATTACAGCCTTCCTTGAACTGCAAAATAATACCACTATAACTTGTTTCTAACCTCGTAATAATCTGCACCCATTAACAAGGTATCTTCAATTATTGCACCCTCAGATATGCAAGATCGAAGCCCGATCACGGAATGATGGATTTTACAGTTCTGCACAAAAGTAAACAATCTGTCAAAACCGACGGTAATGCTTCGTTTGTTATGTTGATCGCCGTCATCAACATAGCTCATCCCTATATTATAATGTACAAAAAGCAAGCGTGTGAGCCACAAGCCAGTAGAAGGCGGTACAAGGTTTGTCCAACTACTCATGTCACGTGTAAACAAGACGGAACTTGACAACCAATCAAGGATCATAAACCATTTTCATTACTTCTTAAGTACATGAGCTCGTAAATTGCTATTTTCGGGGTTTTGTTACTTGTAATTGGCTAAGATAAGAGACAGAAAAGATACATTGTGATTGGTGACAGGACCATAGACCATGGTGAGTGGACACGGACAATTACTAAACACTGTACAGTTAAGTTGTTCATTCATTGTCAAAACCTAAATTACTAAATTATTTTGCAGAGTTGTGTAACCTTTTAAATGCAAGGAACTGAAAAACAAAAAACTTGCAAGGAACTGAACATATCACGAGATAATAGGAGAGACACATTATAAGCCACGGTTGCATATTATTAAACAAAATGAAATAAAAATGACTCGCAGAAACTCCATTGTTTACCAGGTACCTGTGCAATGTCACAGATTCATCAAATCATCAAGGTAGATGATGTCAGATTGTTCCGTTACTCTTTATAGGGTAGGACTATTCCCTAGTGGTTGTAGTTTTATAGATGGGCATATATTTAGGAGTACTCCGAATGGTATACCTAGTTACTAACCTCTTCCCCTTTCGGGGTGAACTCCTGTTGTTGTAGCTAATGAGTGAAGGTATCTAGGGTATAGTTTAATATCTGTATAGATGATGTCAGAAACATCTTTTGACACGATGTATTTTTTCAATAAGTTATTGCAGATGAGTTGTTTAGTTCAGTATGATACTTAGTCACAAGTTACGACATATTAAGAAAATTGCAATAATTTAATTTTATGCAATAACCCAAACCATAAAAAAGATATTAGATGCAGTGAATGTACGCATATTCCACGCGCACAATCTCCTAAGAATTCGTCTATGTTTAAATCGGCTAAGCTAGGTGAAAGTACATATTGCGAATGAACATTATGAAGTCATTTACGGAAGACAAAATCTGCAAGTTTGATGATAGAATGACTACCTTGATTACGCATCCTTCGCCAATAACACTGTCTGTGACATCAGCATCAAGCATCTTGGAAGGAGGCAAATACCTTGGTTGGGTGTAGATCGGAGCTGAGCGGTCATAAAAGCTGCATATATGGCCAAACTTTTCAATTTCTTCTCATAATGAAAGAGTGGTACGGTAATATAGTAGAGGATGAAGAAAGTTGACAAGTCGGGTAATCAAGAGTACCTGAAATCTGGAACTGGCTTCTTGGTAATCCCCAAATTCGCATTGTAGAAAGCCTCAATGGTACCAATGTCTTCCCAATAACCATCATACAAGTAAGCTTGAACCTACATGCATGAATTGTAATTATATAACTATTTACAAGTTGCAAGTAGACTTAAAACGAAATAATGTGGATAGGTAGAACTTTAAGAAGATTATTTCATAGCATAGCCCCATGAAAACTGGTAAATACAAACATCTCCGAGTTATGAAAATAAGTTCAAGCATAGGATAGCGATGACAATATAGTAGTAGATCAGGAAACAATCACTTTACCTGTCTAAAAAAAAGTATATAAAGACCAATAAGCCATGGAGTTGGAATTTTGAATATCAACACCACATCCATGAAAGAAAAATACAGCACCTACAACAATTTGAGCTTTACCTCGAACTCTAAATTTCCATTGGACGAAAGAATTAAGATAAAGTGGAAGTTTGACATTGATCTATTGAATAAAGCTCTCCTCCGAACCCTTCCCCTGATTTCAATATCCCTAAAACTATATATTTACATCACACATTGATTGAATGCAAATGGAATAGAAAACATTTTGTGTCTCATTTTAAAAATATCTAACACGCTAGTTAGTTTGTGTAATAGTAAATTTTTATAGGAAATCACACATCTAACTCCCATACAAACACAATCCACAATCTGGATTTAACAAATGTAGAAGATCACTTAAGTAGCAATCCACAATTGTGAGATAGATTCTATTATTATCTAGGGACTATTACCGTTTAGGCAGAGATTGAAAAAGTAATTTATTAACCAGGAAAAACTAAGATATAAGGGGTACCAACTATCAAGTGAACAGCTCACCCTCCTACTACTTTCTGGTATTGCATTCCAACCGGTCGTTGGGACATACCTAGTTACCTACCATTCTAAGATTCTCTCTCTGCTACTTTGCACCTAGATGTCGACATGTCGCTCAAGAAAAAACATGATTGTTTTATCATGTCCGATCACCATGAGCTCAATTCCATTCCAAGCACTTACCCAGGGAGATCAGTTTTGCCCTTGTGACACTAAATCTGACCTAACAGATTGTTTGACGAACTTTGGACCCGTTCCTCTGTATTCATAAAACTTTGGTTCTGTTCCAATTGAAAAAACCAAGACACCCAAATTGGTACTGTTAGAAGAGAACATTTTGGATCAATTTCAATTGGGTAAACAAGATCATCTACCTTTTCGTACGGATCATAATAAGTCGTATCAAAGACTAAGGTTAGTGGGCAGAGGGGTTAGAATTGTCATTTGGTACCATCAATTTCTTAGTTTTGCCTTGTTAATATCTACCTCACAAAAAATTCCATTTTCCCTGACTAGTTAATTTCAATTGCCTTATTGATAACTATTTTTCAAATCTCTGAGTATATTGCAATAATCCTTACTATCTATTCTAAATCTCATTTATAGTTGCTATAGGGAGTAAGCTAATAAAGATCCTGTCCTAAGGAGGTTATACATCTACGAAGTTCCAATCAAGATAGGTTAGGTAACATATAAAACATGGAACAACCTCTTGATATTAACAACACGAACATTTAGCAGTGAGAAAATAAAGATAATCAGCCAAAGAATCACGTACCCTCAATCCAATGGAAGTTGCACCAGGAATAACTTCACTTCCAAAATCATTTGCTCCTGGAAATTTGTCTCGTAGAAGATTCAACATCACATTTTTGCTTACAACATATATACCCATACTTGCAATGTAAGGCATTTCTTTGGCTCTCTCATCGTCAAGACCTAGAATAGTAGTATCAACCTGAAGGATAGAAAGTGTAGAATGCCAATCATTGGTACCATCGTGAATTTAATAGCACAGTAACTCATAACTAAGAGAGCTACTCAATTACCCGATAAAGAATTATGAAAGCTGCTGGTCGCAAACTGAAACCTAAGTCCCTAGCAAGAAATTTGGGAAGGAAAGAAAAGAAACAAAAACAAATCACCTTCATAGCCTTCAATTGCTCTCCTTTTGGTTTCTCTGCAAATTCAATAATCCGCCCTTCTTCATCAATCTTCATCAGGCCAAATGCTGTGGCACGTGCCTCATCCATCGGCAGTGCGGCCACAGTAATATCAGCATCAGTTTCTCTATGGGCTTGAATGAACTTTTCATAATCCATTCGATACAAGTGATCACCAGCAAGAATCAAATACTCGAGAACATTATGTTCCTCAAACAACCATAGGTATTGTCGGACGGCATCGGCAGTACCCTAGGAACCAATAACATTGAACATAAGAAAGTGTTAAAAGACTTGTATGAATCCATAAAAGAAGAAAAAGTAGGCAACACAAATAAAAAGTTGGTAGAGATAAACTGTTTTGTTTATTTCAACGAAGAATTTACTATTGATACTCCAGCGAAGAATTTCACCACAGGTCCATGAAAAAGTTTAAGATGGAAAATTTTATGTTTTCGGGAAATCAATTAAATAAAAGGAAACTGTTTTTTAAGTAAGCAACTCTTACAGAGTAAGGACATAATTCGGCTGGGCTGTAATATAAATTTTCTTGACAAATTGGCCTTCATAGATGGAGTTCATCCATACTAAACTTACCAGGCACTTAATAACTAGAACTACAGCATGAGAAAGTTTGACAACAATGACGCAAGATGATTCGATTTGCATACTACATAATAATGTTATACGATGATGTAAGTACTTGTATGAGACAAACAGCATAATACTTTACAATAATGACAAATCTTTTTAGCAACTTCTCGTGACAGAATGAAAGTGATATATTGCAATCACCAATAAGAACCTAAGATAGCATAAATCTGTGTTACCTGAAACCAGTTGGGGTTCTCTGGACTTTGCTGGGCAGCAAGAACTTCAACAAACCCTTCATTCTTGTAGCCACCCATGTTACTCGCATATGCTCGTGAAAGATGCCGGTTGAGAGAAGCAGAATTGAACTGAGTGAGTACATAGATCTTCGATATGTTGCTGTTCAAGCAGTTGCTGACAGGGATGTCAATCAGACGGTAATTTGCTCCTAACGGAACAGCTGGTTTTGCTCTCTTCTTCGTAAGAGGGTAGAGGCGAGTACCAGCTCCTCCTCCAAGTATGATTCCAAGAACACTCTGTAAAGTTTAAATCACCAATCAATCAATTTCATCTCTTACATAACAACACTCTAACATGACTATCGAATCATCTAATTGTGACTATACTATACAATTATCACTATTACTGATCAACTAAAAAATTGCTCAAAGTAATGAAGGGAATCTATGGACAGAGACAGATTAGAATAATCAAATATTTTTAATTTTCATTATGTAATATCTTTATCATCATCATTATCATCCTCACTTTATCTTCTATGGGGTACACTCTAACACGCGATCGAATCTTCTAATTGTGACTATACTATACAACTATCACTATTACTGATCAATAAAAAAATGCTCAAAGTAATGAAGGGAATCTATAGACAGACACAGATTAGAATTATCATAATCAAATGTTTAAAATTTTCATTAAGTAAGATCTTTATCATCATACCTTACTTTATATTCTATGGGGGTACAGAGATACTACCTCCGTTCTCTCTGAATCTTGACCTTTTGACTTTTTCTTCCGTAATTGGGTCATTTTCACCCGGTGATTTGGATAGCCAAACGATGCAATTTTTTTATATTTTTTGATGGTGTTGTAGAGTGAAGTTTACTCTATAACATTGTGGAGAGATTATCAAATTCTTGCATCATTTTACTTATCAAATCAGCAAATTAAAGTGATTCAGAGAGGACAGAGGAAGTACTATTTAGAAACAACAAAAAGCTTCTTCTGATTCTTACATAACAACACTCTAACATGACTATCGAATCATCTAATTGTGACTATACTATACAATTATCACTATTACTGATCAATTAAAAAATTGCTCAAAGTAATGAAGGGAATCTATAGACAGAGACAGATTAGAATAATCAAATATTTAAAATTTCCATTAAGTAAGATCTTTATCATCATACCTTACTTTATCATCTATGGAGTATAGAGATACTATATAGAAACAACAAAAATGGATCCTCTGTATCCTTTGTTTGTATCATTCTTTGTATAGTAATCTTACTATTATTGGTTTGTGTCATATTTCACATCAATTTAATAGAATTTTGAAACAACTAAATTAAATTAAAAAGTATAAAAATTCAACCAATCCTAGTAAGGATACATAGAAGGATACACAATGAGAATACAGAGGATCCGGACTCAACAAAAAGCTTATTCTGATTCTCATGAATCTTTATGTCATGCCTTCCTAGGTAACAAATGGAATCAGATATACAATGTCTACAAAGAAAGGGATAAAAAAGAGAGCCACAAACATCATCTTCACACATACTAATTTTGATTCAAATCACACTCAAATTTGCAAATTAGCACAGATCTTTCAGAGAAATTGACTGTTAGGTTACTCCGCAATTCACTCCGACTAGATCTGAAAACGAAAATCGTAACCGAAACTCCATTCCTCGCCGGAATCATCCATTCAAACAATAAAAATCATTCAAAATTGAGAACTCACCGAGCTCGCATCTGGATCGAGACACGTCTGCGAGTTCTGAGAATCGGAAACCGCCTTCGGCGACACAATGAGCGACGTCCGATTGCGAGAGGAGCACCTATGAGTGGCTGATTTGGACGAAAGCTTGTCTCCGGCGAGATGAGACGAAGCGAAGGAGAGCCTGCTCGCCGCAGAAGCGCCGGTCTCGGCTCTGTCTCCGGCGAGTCTCGACGTTGCACAGTGAGGCACTCTCAGGGAAGCTCCGACGGAAGCCATTGCTACGCAGTATCGTTTTCTTCTTCGATTGGGGATTGGAAAGGTGAGAGAGAGAGAGAGTGAAGTTGATCTCCCTACTTAAACGTTAACAGCCAGAGATATTCTCTCTGGCCATTAAAAATCATTCGCCACATATTCTGATAATAATTTACAGAATTGCCCTGGGACATTATGGAAATGGAACAGCTGGTGGTGCTAGAAAGCTGCTGTGTGAAAACACTATGGAATTGCTGTGAATTTTTGATAAAATGTTGTTTAGTTATTAATATAATATAAAAGCTGCTGTGAAATATTAATATACCACTCCATCCCACTTTAAATGCATCATTTTGACTTTTTCGCCCATAATTTGGTCACTTTAACCCGGTGATTTGGATCGCAAAACGATGCAATTTTAAGATAATTTTTTTATGGTCTTGTAGAACAGGAGTTACTCCACAACACTATGAAAAAATTATCTAAAAATTGCAAAATTTTACTATCCAAATCATCGGGTCAAAGTGACACAGTGAATAGTGATAAAAGTCTGAATGGTGCAAAAGAGATGGGAAGGAGTGGTAGTAATTTTGTGTTCGATAAAATCAACTATGAAGTCGCTATGAGAGGGTAAAATGACAAAAATATATGACGCGTGTCATTTCCGTAAAGATGACTACTGTTTTTTTTAAAAATTGTACGATTAAAATTGGTTATAGATAAATCAATCAAAAGCATTTTCTGGAAAAAAATCCTCCTTCATTCCTGAAACTGTTGTGGGGCAGAAACTGTCTGAAAAAAGCAAAAAATTTATTTTTATCAAATACACTAAAACTGCATCTGCTGTCAGAAAGTAATTGTTCTGGTAGCAAAAGCATCCCCCAAACTGACACTAAAATGCCACATATTTTGATGATAATTTACAGAATAACTCGTAAATGGAGAGTCTCCATCGAAGGTAACATGAGGGGTATTTAAGTAAAATGGGATTTTATATTTTAGTATGATTATAGTGAGATTTTGGAAGTGTACTTAGCGTGGTGATTAGAAGGATCTGTGGCTGATTTAAGAAGGTTTTGTGATCATTGTGATTTGTACTTTACGTTTGTTAGAGAAATGTTAACGTCACATGAGGCCTGTGAAGAAGATTGTGACAGGCTTCTTTTGGGCCGTTTATTTATTTGTTATTAGTTTTTTATTAAAAATTGCGGTGCCACGTGGCGAGCGGACAAGTTTCGGTACTTCTCATTCCCAACCAAACTCTATCAACATCTCCTAATGAATTCTCTGACATGTGACGGACGGTGAAGAACACGGATACACACGAAGTCACGTGTCATTTGATTACACATCTTTATTTATTTATTTATTTATTTATTATCAAAATTTTGAACATTTAATTGTTTTCCAGTTTACAAATGAAAGCTACTCGCAGGATTTGAAGTCTCTGCATGACGTTTCGAGTTTGAACCCGTCTACACGTTGAATATTATATAATTGATCAAAAAAAAATGATTTTATAATTTGGCTCACTTGATACTTACTTCGTTGTGTGGTGTGAAAATAGACATTTAACTCTACACATTATTAAAACTGTTGTTGCGCTCTAAGCTTTTTTATGGTTGACATTGAGCTGCAAGATAATGTTGAAAATGTTAAACACATTGTTAATGACCTCGTTGAAATTTTATAGCGTGTATAGTTAAATGTCAATATTCATATTATATTAGGAGTTAAATACAAATTTTATTTTATTTTCACCGGCAACGAAATATTTCATTAAAAATAAAAATGATTACAAAAAGAACCAACCGATAGACCTACAAACAAGCCATATGCCTCAAATAATTACTAGAAATCTAGTAGGCTATGTTTGTTGGCACCCACAACACAAACTTCAAAACAAAAACAGACTCATTGACATCAAAAATCTCCTATGCCCACTTGACAAAAAGCCCAAAAAGACATATCATTAGACCACAAAGCCCAAAACATAGAACATAAAAAAGAAAGCCCAAGGAATGGCCCACAAACATGGAAAATGAACCATAATGCTCGTGGAGGCTGACACAGCTTCTGCTCAACGATGAAGGAGGCGGCATGGACGGCGGTTGGCAACGGCATAGACAAGGCAGCGGCTGGTCCTTTTCCTCGACGGAACCCGCCACCGGGGGGAACGAAAGCTACATCGATCAAAGAGACCGTTCAGCTCCCCAAACAGGCGAGACAAAACCGCGTGGAGGGGGGAGAAGAGCGAGGGCCTTTGAAGGATGAAGCGGTGAGTCAACGGTGACATGTGGAGGGGAAGATGAGGGTTGGGGTAGCCGGAGAGGGGGTGACGGCGGCGGGAATGAGCAGGGTGGAGCAACGGCGGATGAACCTGCAGATCTAGCGCGGCGATGGCCGGTGTCACGGCTAGTCGAAGAAGGCTAAGCTTGGGAAGGGAGGGGTAGTTGAAATGACCAATGAAATCCCCATATCTTGCAAAGGAGAGGGGAAAGCATTCAAAGATGAGATCTCGACATAGATACCGAAAAACCCGACGGCGCACCTGAGATGATGAGAACCAGAAGGGGCAAAGCCCTGAGAAGATCCGGCAGGGAGCAGGAGGCTAGTGGAGGCGGCGATGTAGCAGGTGCAACGGCGGTGGCCGCTACCGCAACACAAGAGAGGGGGAAGGCCCAGCTCCATGGAGGAAGAGTCACCGCTACGGAAGGAGGACGACTAGGGTTTCTAGAGAAAAGGGACTTAAAGAGATAAAGAGTTTGATCGCCCTTGAGATATGAAACATCAATATCGTAATATAAGCTGACTCAAACTATAATGTGATTAAAACATTTTGAAAACATATAATTTGATTGCTTTTTCCACTTAGCCATGTATTTGATAAAGCATTAAAAAACTCTTCTTCTATCGCACTTCCTTTGTTCTCTCTGAATCTTCACATTTTTTACTTTCACCACTATCGTCGGTCACTTTGATTCAGTGATTTGATTAGTAAAACGATCGACAAATTTTACATCATGTTGTAGAGTACACTTGAATCTACAACATCATTGAAAAACTACAAAAAGATTGCTCGTTTTGCTATCAAACCAACAAGTCAAAGTGATCCGGTTACGGGGAAAAAGGTCTGGGTTGTAAAAATTCACACAAAACAGAGGTAGTAGTGAACTTCATTACTTCATTAAGAATTTGGTCAAGAGTTGTTAGCATTCTCCCCAGGATCAGTAGTTTTGTAGGTTGAAGTACTCACCACTACTTTATGAGTCCAACCGCAAATATGGAAGAAAAGACTAGATTTTACAACCACCAAAGTTATGTACCTCAACGAGAGATCTACAGTAAAAGATTTACCTGAGCCAGACCAAAAAAAAAAACAAACTGATCACATTACCCATCACAATTCTGGAAAATTGACTCCAACAGCACTAGCACACAAAGTTTATACAATTAAAAAAAAAGAATTTGAGAGAATGTAGTAGGATAGTAAATGAAATTCTCCATCAAGCTGCTAAATATTTTCAACATATTGAATCATCCTTCTGGTTCACAAAAACACAAACCAAACCCTATACAGGCACAACGCAGACGAAGTAATTGTTTCTAAATGGTTTTCATCTTCAACTGCAACATCCCCCGACTTGTGAAGAAGAGGCATCCCTACCTCCCGATGGGCCTGGAATACCACCATATCCGACTTTGATCCCGTAAGACTGCAAAACGAACAAACAAAAACTTAAGAACTTGGATCTGTTCAGCACAATTGGAATTCTTCTTACACTTAGTTAACTATATGAGATAGGAGTATAACAAAGGTGATTTGGAAAAAAATGCCAAGGTGAGGTAATTTGTCAACCCGATCAATCTGGCTACTCTGCTTGCTTATGAAATGGAAGATCACATCATCGTTTTTTTTCTCTTTTGACATTTTACCATATTGATACAAAACCAAACGACCCAAGCAGATATATATCAACCACACAAACACAAAAGGTACAAGGACAGAGAACCAAGGTAAGGTACAATGAGGGCAGAGAACCAGAAGATTTCGCCCCTGTTTTTTTATTTTCATTCCATAAACATCATGAACACCACATAATTTTGCATTTTTGTATTTTTAGTAAATCGTTGATTGTGGAATGTCTAGTGGATTGTTGAATGTCTTTCACGCGATGCCGATCATAAAGGAGTTCAACAAACACACAAGGAGTTCAACAAACACACTCAGAGTTGTCAATTGTTCCTTTCATGTTTTTTTGGAACGGCTTTGAGAACAGGAGGAATCATGACATATAGGTTATGAGGTCAACAAATATCTGACAGATAACCAAATCTGTACCCAACTTGAAGAAAACAAAATCAACCACGACTCCGCCGTCCCCAAACCACTAAAGAACTATGAACTATCTATCACTCCACCTCCGAATCATATCACAACCTAGCTGGCTGCAATGAAGCTATGATACAGTGCCCTGCATTTTTTAAGGTCTGCTTAGGATGCTATTCCTGGCGGTCAAGTAAAGAAAACCATGGCACTCAATTTTTGTCAAACTTGAAACATCCTTCCATTCCCTAGATTAAACTCTTAACATCCATTGTCCAAACAACGACCCACCACACTTCCGCCAAAATTCATATTGAACTACTCTTAACATCCATTGTCCAAACAACCACCCACCACACTTCCGCCAAAATTCAATGAAGCTATGATACAGTGCCCTGCATTTTTAGGGTCTGCTTAGGATGCTATTCCTGGCGGTCAAGTAAAGAAAACCATGACACTCAATTTTTGTCAAACTTGAAACATCCTTCCATTCCCTAGATTAAACTCTTAACATCCATTGTCCAAACAACCACCCACCACACTTCCGCCAAAATTCAAATTGAACCACTTTCCTCCAAATACCCGTCCTTCTCTGTAAATTTACAATCATATACCATGTACAAAACAATTATTTTATAAGAAAACAAACTGCCCAACCACCGTAGCCTTCCCTCAAAGGCCTACCAGTTCGTGAGATATACTTGTTATTGTCCCCAAAACAAACCTCATAAAAGAATCAGTAGTTCTTCTTGAGGAAGCAATTATTCAAACTACCGGCTCCTTGTGAAGGAGAAAATACTAGTGATTTAAAAAAAAAAAAAAAAAAATCCAACATTGTTGAAATGTAAAGGGAAACTAGCCTCAACCAAAACTATTCATGATGAGAGAAAACCCAACACTTAAATAAGATGATAAAACTCACTCATCACACAATATAACTGAGAGAGAGAGAGAGAGAGAGAGAGAGAGAGAGAGAGAGAGAGAGACAGAGGGAGAGAGGGTGAGAGAGAGCTACCTCGTTAGATACATCAAAGACTCCATCCTGAATCTTTTTGTAAATAGTTGCTGCTGTGTTTATGAATGCCTGTTGGAAAGAATATATCAGAAAGAGAAAATAAATCCTGGAGATTATTATTATGATGGGACAATTTATAACTATCTGGTTTTCCTATAAAACATTCAACCAGATTGCAGTGTCCATGTCAAGCTGAAAGGTCGTACTCCTAAGATTCTATGTGATCAGAAAGTAAATTTCGTTTCTTTTTCCTTTTTCTATGGGCACACAATCAAGTACTCCTTTGACTTCGAGTCAATCCAATTTGATCATTGATCTTTCCTGGACAATTAAATTTCATCTTCCCAAAAAAAGGGATTATTACGTTTTAGTGAACTGTTTGATACGTAATTATTAATAAGTCAATAAAAGTTTGGTAATTACTCAAAACTGCAGTTCTTGTGAGATAATTATTAATAATGAAAAACTAGGACATTGAATCATGGATCATCATACCCTTTATTCACTTGTACAGTCTGCTAACCCTATTCTTTCATAGTATAACTCTAAACCAACCCTATTGAATATCTGCCTCGGCTACATAATGACAGTCATATCATGTACAACATTCAAATCTTTCAGTCAACTATTTGAATCAGTCAAAATTTTAATTGATTAGACTGGTCTACTCGGCAGTTTTATTCCATTGACTATGGCAAAGTTTATAAGAAATCAATCAATGCCTAGTTGCCTACTTTCGGGCAAGAAGAAGGTAAGAAAGAGACTCATTCCTTGCCTTTCAACAGGTTAAGGATCCATTTCAGTAAATTGAAATGGCAGCCAATTAAAATCAATTAATATAGATAGTAAATTGTCGGTGAATTTAGAAGTTTTTGTAATATGTAGAATTTTATGTGATTCGTCTGAAGCAACTAAAAATAGAGAAACCAACTGAGAAACAAGAAGTTCTAGTGAGGAGCCGGCAAGTCCTCATGCCTCTCCAGTTGGAGCCATAAGACAAAGTGATTTGGATTTTCAGATCCATGTTGTCCAGTTGCTCTGTTAGAACAGAAGCCAATTCTACTCAATCGTGTGTGCGTGAGAGAAAAAAGGCAGGGGTGTGAGTGAAGACTGAAGAGAAAAGGGATAAAAAGGTAGATCAAAACAACCTAAGAGGATAAAGTTACATTTGATAATGTTTGTTTCATGGTTTTGCATTACTAGTAAATATGAAGTTACAAAATTGGAAGCTCAAACCAACCCTATTAGAGTATCTGCCTCTGCTACATACAAAAAAATGAACGTCATATCATGTACAACATTCAAATCTTTCATTCAACTATTTGAATCAGTCAAAATTTCAATTGATTAGACTGGTCTGCTCGGCAGTTTTCTTCCATTGAATGTGGCAAAGTTTATAAGAAATCAATCAATGCCTACTTTCGGGCAAGAAGAAGGTGAGAAAGAGACTCATTCCTTGCCTTTCAACAGGTTAGTGATCCATTTCAGTAAATTGAAATGGCAGCCAATTAAAATCAATTAAATATAGATAGTAAATTGTAGGTAAATTGAAGTTTTTGTAATATGTAGAATTTTATGTGATTCGTTGAAGCAACTAAAAATAGAGAAACCAACTGAGAAACAAGAAGTTCTAGTGAGGAGCCGGTAAGTCCTCATGACTCTCCAGTTGGAGCCATAAGACGATGTGATTTACTTATAAATCAAGTAGGGTCTCACTGTAATGGAGTACTAGATGCTTAATTCATGATTTGGATTTTCAGATCCATGTTGTCCAGTTGCTCTGTTAGAACAGAAGCCAATTATACTCAATCGTGTGTGCGTGAGAGAAAAGGTAAGGGGTGTGAGTGAAGAGAAAAGGGATAAAAAGGTAGACCAAAACAACCTAAGAGGATAAAGTTGTCATTTGATAATGTCTGTTTCATGATTTTGCATTACTAGTAAATATGAAGTTACAAGAACTGCCTCTTTAACTTATTACCAAACTTTTATTGACTTACTAATAATTACTTTTCAAGTCTTCACCTAAAAAGTAACACCAAAAAATTAAAGGAAATCCAGAAGCCAGTACCTAAGTTTATAAAACATGATTGAAATTCAGATATGATAAAGACCAAAAAGTACTGTCGCCAGAAATGGAAAACGCAATGTATCAAATTATGATTGATGGTGATTTCAATTATACAAGTCTGAGTGGACGATTTACAGTTTTAAAAGGTTAACGAGGGTTCATATTGGCTATCAGTTTAGCAGATAACATATGAAAGACTGCTTAGAAAACAAGTCAGTTTAAATAGCGAGTTTCAATGATAACCTCCTCGACATTCTGAGCAGTTTTTGCTGAAGCCTCCATGAAGATCAGCCCATGCTCCTTGGCAAACTGTTGCCCTTCTTCTGTGCTAACAGCTCTCCTATGAGAAAGATCACATTTGTTCCCAATAAGCATGATTGTCATGTTTGCATTTGCATGCTGCCTTGCATCCTCCAACCAGCTAGCAAGGTGATTGAATGTCTCCCTCCTGAATAGATATACAAATAAAATACGCTGGCATCATTAATAGAGCATCAGAGCCATAATTGCTACCAAATGCAAGCATGAGTTACAAAATTGGAAGCTCAAGTCAACCTCATCTCTTTTATTAGCTGTTAGATGGACTGTTCCATTACCCACACTATACTATTGTACAATAATAAGTAGATGAGACATGTACGACCCTTCTACCAGAATAGAAATTTGACACATTAAAGTACTAGAATATTCCAGAAACGGAAGACAAAGTACCAAATTTCTTTTAGCTTGTAAGTTATTTAGATGGCATCTACATCTTTTCTTTTCATTTTACAATTACAAAAGTCGTCTAAATGGTACCAAGGGTGTGTTATCCATTTTATGGAGTAAAATATTGCAACAATCATCTCAATTCTCCAATAACCACCTTCAACATTTCCATCCAAAATGCACCTACATGGACCACAGAGCGTACTTGGGTTAAGGCACAAGAGAATCCCCATTAGAACGTGGACCAGAGTGCCAAAATGCCTCCAATCATTTTGCAGGAATGATGAACATCTATACATAACTGCCAGATTCCTAACAGCCTTGCCGCTGCATGAAAAATCTTCCGACTTTTTAATAGTCTTTTGAGTTGGACCAAACACGCCACTACTAGCGGCCACTACTAGCCTCCGGACGAGCTCCACTTGTCTAGCACTTGCTGGAGCTCTATCTTCTACCACACCAAAGCATGGATGTCAGAATCTTACGATTCCCGGTTCGGTTGGATTCAGCCATGAAACGATGTGAATCCCTATGTGAATCTTTTAATGGAAAAAAACCGATCCCGATTCAAGAGCCTGAATCTTTATGTCTGATAAAGTTAGTAGTGTACGCAATCATACTTTTCCAATTTCTATCCTTTTTGCCACACATTTGTTTCAAAATAACTAGTACTCCTATAACTTTTTAAAGGCTGAGACTAAAAGTCCCCCCCCCCCCCCCCAATAATTTCCATTATCTTGGTATCTTAGGTATCCTTGCTCTTCACATACTTTCTCATATTTTCGCCTATCTTTGGATGGATGCATAAAGATAAATAATGTATTTTTCACACATGCTTCCAAATTAAAGGGAAATGTTTTCGCTGTACTTGAGAAGATTGAACATAATCTTTAAGATTCACGATTCTACTCGATTTGCGATCCAGTAAAGTGGAATTTCGATTCATGATCCGAATCTGGATCTGTCAACTATGCACTCTAAAGGTTCATACCCCCTTCCTTACCATTCAATTAACTTTATATTTCAACCATTTCTATTTCCCGACCTTGACGTCTGCATCCTTCATTTGACCATGTAACCAACTTTCACATATAGAGTAAAAAGAGCTGACCTCTGTAACCATACTCTTACATCAGACCTGTACTCATCTTAGAGTCCATCAAAACGTGGTTTTTCAAAAGTGACGAGACCCTATACAATCATTAAATGCTCTGCGAGTACTGAACCACTATGTCCATTTGCTTTCTACTGACAAAGTTTCAATTCAGCAGTAAATGCTATCCACACATTTTCTAGAAGGGTACGACCAAACAGTTTCTTTCCAAAGATGGTATCTGTACGTGTGCAACTCGGGATCCAGCAAGGATGATACAGTGCAACTGTGCAATATCCTCCTGATGTAGGATTCTATATATTTTAGAAAATTAAACTGTATGTTCATAAGTATATGGGTCTGTTAGCAGGCTATAAGCAGGAATAGTAAGCAATGAAGTTATTCCTTTGGCAGCATGTCCATTCACGATGAAAGAACTATCGTATAAGAAGTTTCAGCGGTCATGTTTATTTCTTACAATTTGTTGTGATTCAGAACAACCATCCCAATCAAAATCTCCAGAGACGGATAAAATTGTGCCCCCTCTTTTGGCATGTGGACAACGATTAAGAAACAGAGTTACCAGTAATCAGCTGGATGAGGAGGAAGAGGTCTCTAGGCGGAATCGCATGCCTTAGGTATAGATGTCACTAATAAAAAAGTTGAGTTACCATTAGAGAAAAGATGTTGGACCTCAACTGTAGTTCATGATGTAGTATCTCAAAATATTCCTTTTTTGTACACTCCTTTGACCATTTGTGGTACAACCATGGCATTACGGCGTTACCAACTACTAGTGCTCACCTCAACTAGTCCAGAGACCCGAAAGTTAACAATCAGGCTGACCTTTACCAGTCTAGAGACTTGAAATGGAACCACCTTGAGTAAAGCGTCAAGGCGTGACCCATTGAATGTAATGCACCGAGGCTGTAGGAGCCTTGGATACTAGACCGTACTAGCATCATATTTTTGTGTCCCCGGATTGGGGAGAAGGATATAAGTGCTACCAAATTAGTTATTTAGGTCTAGGTACACAAAAAAGGAAAAATAATTCAAACATGATAGTCATTCTAAATCGAAAATTGCACCCACAATGTGAATTTACCTTGTGATATCATATACTAGCAGAGCACCAGCTGCCCCTCTGTAGTACGATCTCGTAATAGATCTAAACGATTCTTGACCCGCCTGTCAGCACGGAATAATGTGGAGTAAAACGTCAAAACCCTTCTAAAGTATACATGTTACAACATATACAAGCTTTTGTTCAACCATCAATATAAGATCTTAACTAAATAACACACTTGTATTTCCTAGTAAATCAGATTTTCAAGTCATTTACCAAGCAACAATAAGCATTAGGCAACCTATACAGGCGCTGAAAGTAGAAAAATGGAAGAGACAAGTTAGCACGAACCGTATCCCAAATCTGCAGCTTGATTGGTTTATTATCAATTGTGACCATTCTGGCCCCAAATTCAACACCAATGGTTAGATCATGGACAGGCTGAAACCTCTTGTCAGTGAACTGTAGAAGAAGACACGATTTTCCGACTCCTGAATGAGAAAAATGGAACTTGCATCATTTGTGGTGTCTCGGATATGCATCATGAAGTCATGAACGTAAACATTCAAATATGGCACGTTGCACAATGCTTGTATAATCCAACAGGAACATATATATCTAATCAATTTTTTCTTTTATGCAATTATGGACGGTTGTTCACGAGGTTAAGGAAAAATGTAGATAGCTTATCCCTTCTTAATGTGAAAATATATATCCCAACGTATTCAATCCAGAAGACAAGAGGAAGGATATGGATGTGAGAGGTTTCCATACCTGAGCAGGACGCTCAATCATTAATTCTAGAAAAAATTGGGGAAACATACGCTTACATGTGAAAGTAAAGCAGAAGTTTCAAAAGTCGGCATAGATGTAACAGTGTAATGACCTCAACAATAATCAGAGGAAGAGATTCCTTCTTGCCCACAAATGCAATCAAATTCAGTGAAGAAAACTTCAAAATCAAATAGAAATTGTCTATTGATGAACTTAACCCAAACTTTGAAACACTGCTACTCACCATTCCGCAAATTCTTCCTACAAAAATTTCTAGTAGCCATTTTTCTCCTTTTTCGGAGTGACCTTGGTTATCATAATTTCTGAGCATTTAGATGAGATAATTGTGTTGAGTTTTATGCGGGTCAATATTGTTCACTGGTATATACAGGAAAAATAAAATTCACGTGTATCGTTGAATAATAAGTACCATATTAACGGTTATAGCTTGCAGTATCAGTAGATGTTAGCAGTGGTAGAATAAAGGTATCAGAATCCAGACTAGGAATATGTAGGGAAGTAAGAAACATAAGCTCTGAATCGTTTTAGAAATATTATCATGGCAGACACTCGTAGATGAACCATGCAGGCCCGCATAAATCCTGTTGATCATACACATAGCAATCTATACTAGTAATATATGCAAACCCCCAGGTTTTTTTTTTTTTTTAAGGAAACACCTCAGTTTTTGGTGAAACTTATAAACTTCCAAAAATAACACTGCCAACTAAAGAACCAATGGGAATGAAAATGTGATTGTTAAGAAAAATTAACTTGAATATCCAACCCTCTTGGACATCAACAACCCACTACTTCCATAATCTACCCTCGTCCATTAAATGTCTATCACGCAATATTAACCCACCACTTGAAGTTGTCAACAGCCATATATTTGGGAAAAGAATAAGTTGTGATGTTAACCCCTTACTCACGTCTAGGCTTCAGTTAAGTTATTTCATTTAAACTTTCCATCACTGCTTAAAATGCCATGTATTCCTGATATTTCAGGTGCGTTGGAGGAGACTCGGTCTTTTCACTTTAGCATTCCTGATTCCAACTTTTGGCGAGTGTAATCATACCGCCTCAAGTGTAAATTAAATAGCCACTGACGTTAGTGTATTACAAACAGGATTAACTGTTAATTTTTAATTCTATTCCCAGAACAATTGACAGTTAAGTTTTGAGGAGAAAAAAGATGAAAATAAGATCATGGAATCATTTAGAAGCTTCTTTGAACTTTGATGAAGTATCTTTCATTGTTACATTGCCAAGTTTTTTAATGATGTAATACCGATACTTTGAGACAGAGCACACACATTTAGTGGGCAACGTTACTCGTTGTAATGTATTCTACCGTAGAATTTCTACTCAACTAATTCGTTCTTATATTCACTTCTAATAAACTCTCAAATGAAATCAACAGAATACGTCATTTGTCATCAGATGATTCGTTATATGACACAACAAACTGTAAAAGACCATCAAAGTTGTCAGTTCTCCTAGATATGCAGCTGCTGCAAGACTATTCCAAAATGCCAAATGTAGTAACATAATCCAGCTTTTAAATGCTTCAGTTATGTTACTACAACCTTTACCTTTAGCATGCGTTCAGGGGTGTGATGATTCATATAATTCCTAACTGTGCAAACATAACATTTAGCAATCGACAATTATTAGGATGACTAGCAACGATGGCCACAAGTCCAGAACAGCAACACGTTATGGTGAACTAGGGTACAAGATCCACGTTGGAGAAACAAAATTCATTACTATTTTCAGAAGTCTTTAGAAGCATAATTTATGGCAAGCGTAAGACGTAAGTCCATAACAGCAACAGATAATGGTGACTTAGAGCAAGGAATATTTCATCAGTACCTAAGTTGATTTTATTTTTATTTTTTTGCGGAAACATAGTAGCATAATTCAGTTATTTCAAGTATCAACCGTAACAAAAACTGAAATTAACTGTAATATATGAAGTCTACAAGCACAGAGCCTGAGAGACTATCTAGATCATAAGTCCACAAGACAAAGCACAGGACATAACACAGAGTCCCTCAATTCTACTCAATATGCCACAATTAGGCAACGATTAAGGTCAATAAATGGCTACATCTATAGGCAAAATCTTCATCATAAGCACCAGAACTGGAATCAAAGAGACACAAAATTCAATAACACAATCAACATTTAAGTTAGAGATCCAAACACAAAAACAACAACAAATTCGTTTCCGAAGAAGATCTCTGATTCACGATTTCACAAAACTGTAAACACAATTACACGGAGAAGACGATACGCCGAGTTTTAGGAACGCTCAATCAGGTATCCATCGACGATGCAAAAACAGAGCAAAATAGCTTACCGGTGTCGCCGATGACGATGTACTTGAAGAGGTAGGCGTAAGACATCGTCGCCGGTCAGATCTCCGATTCCGATAGAGAAATTTGCCGGATTGGATACGTGAATTGTGCGGAAGATGAACAGAGAGGGAGAGAATCAGATCTCACCGAACAGCGATGAAGAAGAGTTCAGAAGGAATAGAAAATGATGGAATGATGTACGCAATCGGCGAACATACACGTATGTATGAAGACAACGGTGAATTAAAATTGTGAATGAATCAGAGCTGTAAAGAGAGAGAAAGGAAGATTGGAGTTCCAAGTCACAATCGTCACCTTCTTCGGTGTTTTCTTTTATTCGAACCTCTTAGAAATTTCATCGCTGGCATTTCAAAATCTTAGCTGTACGGGTTTGCAAAAAAAAAAAAAAAAAAAAAATCGTAGCTCTATGGGCCGGAGTCGGCCCAGTACTCCTAAAGTGCTTTTCACCCAGCAACCCCCAATTCATAAGGGACCTGAAGAGAGCAGTCATCTCCACCCCATTGGGCCTTCTAAGGGCATGTCCACCGAATCAGGGTAAAAGGCAAGGGGCTCTGGGGAGGACATTGTGCAATGTTTTCTGAAATCAGTTTACTACCCGTTTGGGGAGGGGTTGAGACAAGATACCGTTCAATATCTAAAAAAATGTAAAATACTACATTTTGTAATTTAATAATATTGTTTACTTTGAAATTGAAATGTAGGTTTCAGTTGCTATAAACATCATAGAAAAAAAATTAAATTATACTGTTTTTATTTTTGCAAAGTACTACATATGTTTCTTCTGTGTCAGCCTACTTTATTTTTGTCATTATTCACTGGGTCACTTTGATCCGATGGTTTGATTAGCAAAATGATATAAAGATTTGATATTAATCTTTGCATGGTCTTGTAGAATTTATTCTAGAACACTATTGAAAAATTGCCTAAAAATTACATCATTCAACTATTCAAATCGCCTAGTCAAATGACCTCGTTACGGGTTTAAAAAGTCAAACCAAGATTATGCAGAAGAAACAGAGGTAGTAGTTATTCTCGAAACGGTTAACAAAAAAAACATAGCACCAAAAAGCAAAAGAAAAAAAAATAACAGTTGCATTTTTTTTCCAAGGATTACGGTCACTTTTTTTTTTTGAGAAAATGATCACATTTTGTAGGTTCAACAAGATAATTTATTTTTTTTATATACAATTTTTTTTTTATGATTTACAAAATTAGTACTTGAGGGTGAAGATTTGTGTTTGGATTGTCTGTTCCAAACAAACATGTATGGCTAGGTAGCAACTGAAACAACCCGGGATCTCAGTTCAGGGTTAATGTGACAATCGATAACCAAAAGTAGAAATAAATTTACGAATATTACAATTTAGCTAATAAATAAAACAATTTTGAGAATATAAGTTTACAATTGTAATGTGATTGAAATAAGCTCTGTGATCTACTAAGTGTTCTAACTTAAGCTAAACGTCTTCGTCTTGATCCGTGTTCCCATTCCCCCACCTTGATTGATGACATGCGGTTTTAAAATGGCAAAAGCCGACGCAGTTGAGAAGAAAATGATCAGTAAAAACTGATTAAATACACACTACGACATGTAAAGCAGCGAGTGGCACAGAAGCATGAGTTGAAATAAATTAGAAGATTTAAAACAGTAAAACTAACAGCTTGGGGAATTTGGAACAACTTAAAGTAACCAAGTAACAAAAACCTGTCAATTTAAAAACATTGAGAAACCACGAGTATTAGGTAATATATTCAGAGTAAACAAGTCCATTTAAGTTGATAACGATATTATTTCATGAGTATCCAAAGCTTTTCAAATCATGTCAATCGATTAGGGAATATCCAGAGCCACAAACAACATCAATTGAGTAGTCAAGCTTTCTTTCAAGTCCAATTTAACCGTTAAATTTTGTTGAGGCATGTCCAGAGCCACTAGCAGGATCGATGTAAACAGAGGGATCACGAAATAATCACAAAGGGTTCCTTCTAGAGTCTATCAAACCCTATTTCACCCGAGCGTTAAGGGAGCCCACTCGTCAACCCCGCTCATAACATTAGCTAAAAGTCCTTAAGTGTCGACACCCCTATACCGTAGTGACCCTTACAAGTATAAGTAGCACTCTATAGCTCTACAAACCCTTGGCCGCAATACCTTGGTACATTTTGTCTCATCGGGGGCGGATTTGTGAACAATTAAGTTCTATCCAATAATAATAAGCATTGATTCAATGGCATTAGCCATAAAAAATGGAGGATTTCTTGGCGCCTCCCATTAATAACAAAACTATGTACATCGTCCTAAATCTATTAGAGGTATCTTATTGCTTTATTTCTCATAACCAAAGTTGGTATACAATCTTCACAAGTCATTTCCAAGAGTTCTCAGTATAAATCAATAACCAGAATTTTTCAGTATAAATCATGCTTTTCGTACTCATCCAAATAAGACGATATTCATTTAAAATGTCACACACATTGTCACAATGTGATCATTAAAGTTCGCACATATGTATTTTATTTCTTCTCTTAAAAATAGACAAAATCAGATTATCAACTTATCGCAAGTAAAGTTCCAAAACTTAAAAAAGAGGATTCAATTTATATCCAAACAATTTTGAGTATTGAATCATGCTTTGCATAATTTTTCAATAAAAAAAAATTGACATTCGGGACATCACACAAACACTCACACTTTGATAAGTAAAAGTCGCACATATGTACTTACCACTGAGATGAAGCACAACTAAAAGTAAGAAATTAATCCTAACACTTCCACGACAACCGTTATCTCGCCTACGAGGTCGATGTCTACAATCACACGTATGATGTACTTGTTACAACCAACTTACACATCCATAATTCAAATGCAATTCTACATGCCACATAGTTCTATATGTCACAAATGCACATATAATGATGTTCACGTATCAAAATAAATCCGACAAAACACTTGAAATTTTAAAAATTCAAGTTTTCAAAAAACTTTGAAACTACAATTCTGGATAGAAATGTAGCTCTGAATTTGGAGCCATATTTACCATATGAAAACATCACTTAAAATCATGAAATTAATTTAGGATCAACCTAAATGTGTCTACTTTCAGAAACACCAAGAAAATCATGCATAGCTATTATAAAACTCAAGATACAAAAATAACAAACGCTGCTATGCATAGACAAATTTGGCAGAAAGTTTCAACTTTGAAGAACAATTACTACTACTTGGAGAATAGAAAAAATGTCAATCTTCTCCAGAATGAATCCCTTTCACAAGAAATATTTGGTGCCATAAGTTTCTGGAAATGAGATTTTTAACAAAAATGGCAAAACTTTTCAAAAAACAGAGTTTCAGAAAACATGCAACTTAGAATGAGCATATCTCCCCAACCAAAAAGGATATGGAGTTGAATTTTCTTTCAAAATGACCCTCTCTGAGTCTAGTTTCAAAATATGAGAGAGTTAAAAATTCCACAGAGATATAATTTAGAGATAATATAAGTTTTTCACAAACTGGTCAGATTGTATGAACATGCAATTTTTTCAAAAATCAACAAGAATGGTTCTAGTAGTACATGCAAGTTAAGAAGACTTGATTTTCACCCAAATAGCACTATTTTAATCATGAAAATAACATTTTTACATGCTCTTGATTCAAATTATCAAAAATCTCTTGAGTAACAAATGCAAAGAAGATGACATTCACACATGCATGTGGTTTCTTGTGTGGGTTTCATGAAATAATAAAAATTTTGGATTTTAACTCTTGATCAAACCAAGACAATGAAGAATCAAGCACAAAAAGGAAGAAATCTAAGATGAAATATCATCAATCAAAGCAAAACATGAACAGGCATTTATGAATTCAAGACTAGAAGGAAGATTTACCCCAAGATTCAAGAAATTGTGAGGAAATTGGTGAGGGCTTCAATTCATGATTAGAATGGTGGAATAACTCCCCTCCATGGTTATACCAAGCTTGGAATCAAGTTTTTCATGCTTGGGAGACCATAAATTGAACTTTTGATGGTGTTTGTTGATGTCAGCACCCAAAAACGGGAATGGAATTTGGAGAGAGAGAATAGAGCTTGTATGAATGCTCTTGAAGAGAAAAACATGTGAATAATTGAGAGAATGAAATGGGGTTGATGGTGGAGGTTGGTGGAGAAAGGAGAGAGTTTCATTGAGGAGAAAAAGATGTAAAAAAAAAATGAGAGATGTAGACAAAGAGTGATGGAGATGATGGAGATAAAAGTGGTAGATATATGCAATAATATCTTATTAGAGTTGACCAAAGATATAGGGTGGAAGAGTTGGATTCATATGAAAAAGAGATGAAATGCTAGTTGGGGTTAAGATGTGAAGGCTAAAAGTTAAGAGGTGAAAATATAATTCCCATTTAAAATCTAACACATAGAATTTTCCTAAATTTAAAATAAACCACTTTGTATATAGACTAGAGTATTGCCCGTGCCCGAGGGCACTATTCCTAAATTGGATAGTTTTAAATTTAGAGGTGTTTTTTTAAAATGAATTTAGAGGTGTTATTCAAAAATTATTTTACAAATGTGGTGAAAAAAAAGAACAGCTTTCAAGTATGGGATGAGCATGACGTGGGAATCACTCACAACCTATCTCCTATTAGTTAGGGATGTAAATGAGAAAATTGTCTCCCCTATTAGTTAGGAATGTTTAAAGAGAGTGGGTAGTTAGGGATGTTCAAGAAGGGTACGGTGGGTAGTTAGAAATGTAATAAGTATATGAGATCTAATGGTGGAGATGGGGTTGATTTAATCTATCGGTTGAAAAATCATATTTAGTCAAACGATGCTATTTTATAATATAGATGTCAAAATCCACCCTTAGAAAACTACAATCTCCCAAATACAAAAAATAAGTTCCATATAGTACTATCCAAGTTTCAAAAATTATAAAATAACCTCAAAACGAAATTTCATATAATCATACATGCCCTATGACACCCTTACACTTTAAAACTAAGAAGAAGTCAAGAAAAAGTTTGAAATATAAATTTCTCAAAATTTTCAATTTTTTTTTCCGAAATGACCAAATAACCCCCAACTTAAATACGGGGTATTACAGCAACCCTCTTTGGGTCCCTCAATTTCTACAAAACGATGTAATGGGTTACCAAACCCACCTATTTGACATGAATAGAAGCTGAATTTCTTCTATAAAAAGGGCTAGAGTGCAAGACAAGGGACTACAAAATTGCCCAAATTCTTGTCTTGGGAAACTTCTACTATTGGTAAGATTTTGGTGGTGGTTTGGGGGCGGGGGTGGAGGGGTTGTGAATAGTGAGAAAAAAAAGGATTGGGGAGGGCTACAGTGATGTGGTGCATTGGCTAAACAAGCTTGGTAGACATGCCCTAAGACAGGGGCTATGAGGCAAGATTTCTCGATGTGTGTTTTTCAATCAAAGAAATCAAAAAGGCATAAATTCCTGTTAAGCCACACTTTCAAATTTTGACAAAAAAAAGGTGAACTTCCGAACTAGGAAGATAATTTATATATGTGGGGGAACATTAGCCGTACGTGTGCCACATGAGCCACACGGGTAAACGAGTCAAACCGAACCCGTGTGGTCAATTGCGGTGGTAGGGTGGTCTCCCCACACCTTCGGGCATTGTCTATTTTGTAGTTGGGTAAAAGACACTGACCACCCCTGCGTTTAGGGTTAAACTCAACCAGCTAGAATGTGTTTTAGAAAAAGACACTGAGCACCCATTTGACGGAATATTTCTTGGACACTTAGCACCCTTCTGTCATATTCCGTTAGAAAAGTGGGAGATAGACTTTTTCGGACCATATTGCCCATGTGTGTTTTTTGGACTTTATTACCCTTGTTCATCAAGAACACCAAGAACATCATGCAACTTATCGATTTTTCATTATCATCTACAACATGTTTATATCTAAAATTCAAACTAGCCCTTTCTTTTTTTTGGATAAGTAGTATTTTTATAAAAGCAAAAACATAATTACAAAAAACACCCATCCTGAGCAATTGCTAAATACACATTCTCAGGGAGATACTCCATACTACTATCAAAACTTCTTCTAGTCTCTACTCTAGCCCAGCAAGCTGATTCATGAGCCACCCTATTACAGCTTCTAAGTTTCAAAGCAAGGACAGCGCAATTCAAATTCTCTAACCAATCTTTTATATCAATAGCTCTGCAGCTCCAAGCTCCTCGGGCTAAATTTGGGTTAATGTAGGCCTCCACCGCACGTTTTGCATCAAACAAAATTTTGATTTTTTGATCATTCATCTTCTCAGCCAAAACAATCCCAATTCTATAGCAGAGATCTCAGCCTCCATAACATAAATACCAACACCAGAGTTTACCTCCATTCTGAGGACTTTTCCTTCATGATCTCTAAGCGCAGCTCCAACACCCATTCTTTCATCTTTGTAACTAGCAGTCACCATCCATCCTTTATCAGGCACATTCCACATTAATTACCTTAGTTGTTCACAAACATAGAGTACTAAAAAATTGAATAAAGCTAATGGTTAACACTATTCCCCTTCAATGATTAACCCATAAAACACTAATCCCTTCTGGGTACAGAGAGTGAGATATACCCAGAGAGTGAGATAATGAGAAGTGAGAAGAGAATAATTCGAGGCACACCTCTTCTTTGGGTCCTGTAGCCACCAGGCACTGTTTGGTCGACCATATTTGCCTCAATTTCTTCCTCTGTGAGTGAATCGATTGTAAACCCAACGAAGATAGCAATGAGGGCCTCCACGTCGACGTCTCGAGAGATATAGGAGACCCTCCGTCCACGACGATTCTGGGTCGGATAATCGTCGATCTCGAAACCCTCGTCGGTTGACTTCTCGTCGTGGTCATCGTGCTTGCGGAGAGATAGGAGGCCATGGACCTAGAAGTCGTCGATTTTGGACCTGGATGCCGACGCCATTGCGGCGGACGACGGCCCCAACAACAACAACAACAACGGTGGTTTCGGAGGTGGTGTTTGGCGGTGGATTTTGTTTTCGGAGCCTGTTTGCTTTTCTTTTGAAGTGCACGGTTTCTGTAGTTGTGTGGATCTCTGAGGCTTCAGAGTTCAGAGAGAGAGAGAGAGTGGAGAAGATGAGAGAAATGAAGGAGAAAGGGAAAAAGAGGGCGGCGGCTTGTTTCTCAGCAAGGAGAAGAGAGAAAGAGGAGGGAGGGAGAGAGAGAGAACCTAGGGTTAGAAATGAATGAGAGAGAGGTAAGGTTAATATATATGGTGTAATTATATTACATTTCAGGGGTAAAATAGTCTTTTTTCTCGCGCTGTTAGTAAATCGTTAGCCTCCATCCAAAAAAGGTGTCCAGTGTCTTTTTCCAAAATACAAGGTAGCGGGTTGGGTTTAACCCTAAACTCAGGGGTGGTCAGTGTCTTTTACCCTTTGTAGTTTTAGTCGTCTAGTCCTACTATTGGACAGTCACTTAGGCAGACACCTAGACCTAAGATTAGGTTAGAGAACTATAAAACTGATATTCTACCCTTCAGATAGCATTAAGATTGCCTTTAGATACTGAATTCATTATGCACTCAGTATATAACACGTTATTACAAGCTTTAGTAAGAGTGAGCACAACTAGTGCATGAAAGTATTCACAAGACCTTGTATTCTAGGTAGATGATCTCGTTAAAATGCTTGAAAGAAAGAAGAGATAGAACAATAAATTTGGAACTAAAGGGTTATTAACAATGAATCAACAAAAGATAAGAAAGCTAGGGATGCGACCAGGGAGGCGACCAGGGTTTTGGAATCTTGCGAAGGGGAAGAAGCAGGTACCGGTGATTGCCGTCACTTCCTGGGGCTACGCTCAGCTGCTCGACAACAATGGCGGACTTCAGTTCCACCTTAGACTTCGACAAACTTACGTTGGAGGCAGAAATCTTCGATCCTGAGTACAGTAAAGCAGCTATCAGTGCTAGGGGTCCTTGTCTAATTGGTAAGTTTCTTCTTCCAGTACGGTTCAACATCTGGGCTATGAAACTACTGTTCAAAAAGATTTGGCAATGAGGTGAAGATATAAGCATCCATGAAACAGGTTCACAAACTTTCATCCTCCAGTTCCCAAACAAACAGGACCTAGAAGCCGTCTTCTCCGGAGGGCCATGGATATTTGACGAAAATTTACTAGTCCTTAAACAGTGGGATATTGCTTCTGATACTGACGGAGTGATCTTCGATACGATAGATGTGTGGGTGCAGGTGAAGAATTTACCAATTTATCATCAAACAGAAGATGACTTGCGCAAAGTGTTAAAAAATATGGGGACTATTCAGTACACTGACTCAAATATTTCCTCAGGTCTGGGAGGAGATTATATGAGAGCCAGGGTCATAATTGATTTCCACAAACCACTGCAAAGAGGACGTAATATTGAAGTGTTGGGCAATACAAAGTGGATTGATTACAAGTACGAGCGAATACCGTGTGTTTGTTAATGGTGCGGTAAGATCAATCACTTCGGGGACGAATGTATTCTTAGAACGGATGTGGAGAAACCGCAAGATCGTCCCGGATACGGGGATTGGCTATTATACAGACCCCCGCCGAAGAAACGGCTAGTGGATGTGTTCAATGAATACAGGGTAGAGGATGATGCCATGAAAGAAGGCTCGGGTGAAGACAATGTTCAGGAAGATGTGATGAATACAGAAGCTGCAATGAGAAGTGGGTCGAGCGATGGGGGAAGACACAGAGGTTAACGACGGAGATAAAGAAACAATTGGCAATCCAGAAGTTAGTGACATGCAATTGTTTGACAACCCCTTGGCCAAGTCGGATAAAACAGTGAGATTATCTAGGGATGAAAAAGCAAAGGGTATCGCGGTGGCTCTTGGTAAATCTCGTCCGGATCGAAACGTACAGTTGCCGAAATAAACTTAAGCCCAAAACCAACCGAGAAAATCAAGAGCAAAACTTTCAGTGCTGGCAGAGGCACGGGCACCAATTATGTGGGTCGTGGTAATGCAAACAGCTCACAAAGGGGCCGCGGTACAGGCAGGGGAGGTACAAGGGGCGGTAGAAACAGCGGTAATACAGCTTTTGGACATAACAACAATGGTGGCTCCACACCAAACGTTAAAGCTAATCACGCTGACCAAAAGAATCCGACTATTAACAAGGGAGAAGAAGATGACACAGAAAGACCACAAAATTAGGTTTCTGCAATGCGGATTCCGACACAGGATGGGGTCACCTCAAAGAACCCAACAACCTTATTGGCTGACATTGCAGCGCAGTCCAGCCAGATGCAATGAGTCTGTTAAGCTGGAACGTGCGGGGGCTTGGGAACCCCCGTAGCATTATTTGTCTTTGCAATCTTGTAAGGAGACTGAAGCCCAATATAGTATTCTTAATGGAGACAAAGATGTATGCAAGTGAGATGATTCGTATTAGGGACAGGCTTGGGTTCCGGAATGGTATCTTCCAAGATTGTGAAGATAGAAGAGGAGGACTAGCCCTGTTGTGGGGAGATGAGATTAGTTTTGCACTAGCGAAAAAGAGTAAACACTATATCCACGGTTTTTTCACAATCATTAGTGAGTCAAATCATGGATATCTGACGGGTATTTACGGGGACCCTGACAGCAGACAACGGCACAATTTGTGGACCTTGTTAGAACGATTAAATCCGCAGGGTCAACCATGGTGTGTAACTGGAGATTTCAACGCATTATCGTCTATTTCTGATAAGGAAGGAGGAATACCAGTCTCCTACAGCCAGATAGAGGGTTTTAATAGCGTTGTTCATCATCTACAGCTGCGTGATCTGGGTTATTCAGGAGTCAGGTATACTTGGAGCAATAACCAGGCAGATGATAGGACGATCAGAGAGAGACTTGATAGATGCCTAGTCACTGATAACTGGATTGATGTATTTGGTTGGGGAAAGGTGGATCATCTGATTGCGGAGGTTTCAGATCATGTTCCACTCCAGGTGACATGGATTTCAGGTATTGTTCGTAATATTAAAATTAATCGTCGTTTTCAGTTGGAAACGATGTGGTTGCAGGATCAGCGATGCACCAATCTGATTGACTAAAAATGGGCTGCGTTGAATCAAACTGTTGACGGGAAGCTTAAGAACTTAGCTTCTAATTTGATTAGATGGAACAGGGACGTTTTTGGAAGCGTGAAGACTCGGCTGAAGCAGATGAGAGCCAGGTTATCATCTTTAGCAGAGGGCGTTCAGACAACAGCAACTGTTGCGGAAGCTAGGACAATCCGTACCTCTATTCTGCAAATTTTGTTACAAGAAGAGGAGATGTGGCGTCAACGTTCTCGAGTTGAATGGATGAAGAAAGGAGATCAGAATACAAGCTTTTTTCATCGAAAAGCCTCTATCAGACAAAAAAGGAACAAAATGGAAGGGTTAGAAGACAGGGAAGGGATATGGTTAACTGAGAACCACGAGGTAATCCAATACTGGAAGATTATTTTGATAATTTGTTTTCTTCGTCTGAACCGCAGTGGAACCAAATGGAACGCATGTTGGGGGAGTGGAAAACCTACTGTCCGAGGAACAGGGAATAATCCTTGATGCCCCGTATACTTCTGAGGAGGTACGTGGGGCCCTTCATCAGTTAGCTCCCTCTAAAGCTCCGGGATCTGATGGATTCCCGGCTGCCTTCTTTCAGAGATATTGGTCTATTGTAGGCAATTAAGTGGAAGCACTTTGTCTAAATATGCTCAATCATGAAGGGGATGTTTTGAAGTATAATCACACTTTAATTTCCCTGATTCCAAAGGTAAAGCAAGTTAGGAAGCCTTCTGATCTTCGCCCAATCAGCTTTTGCTCTACGATTTATAAAATTATCACAAAAGTAGTTGCTAATCGTTTGAAGCAAGTCCTTGATTCTATCATTTCAGAAAATCAGTCTGCCTTTGTTCCGGGCAGATTGATTACTGACAATATGTTGACCACCTTCGAGTTATTCGATTCCATGAAGAACCGGAAGAAAGGGAAAACTGATTTTTTAGCATTGAAAGCAGACATGAGAAAGGCCTACGATAGAGTGGAATGGATCTTTCTGCGTGCAGTGATAGAGTGAATGGGCTTTGGCTTTCGAATGATTAATCTGGTGATGAGGTGTATTACCACAGTGTCTTACAGCCTCCTAGTTAATGGGGAGGTACATGGACAAATTATTCCAGAGAGAGGATTACGACAGGGGTGCCCTTTGTCCCCTTAGCTTTTCTTACTTGTTAGTGAAATATTATCTCGTAGTGTAACAGCTGCTGTGCAGAACAGGCGTATTTTAGGTCTCAGAGCTTCCCGGGGTGGACCAATAGTCTCTCACCTTTTCTTTGCAGATGATAGTCTATTTTTCGCAAAATCCAATCTGGAAGAGATTCACACTCTCAGAGATATTTTACATGAGTACGAAGAGGCCTCCGGACAAATGCTCAACCTTCAGAAGTCATCAGTAATATTTTCAGACAATGTGGGAGACGATCAACGCGTTGTTCTTGAAAATATGTGCGGAGCTCAGCTGGAAACTCAGTATGAAAATTATTTGGGCCTCCCCACTCATATAGGAAGAAGTAAAACTACAACTTTTAGTCCCTTGGTGGAGAAGGTATGCAGGAAGATGAAGGGCTGGAAGGGAGCATCCTTATCAACCATCGGAAAGGAGGTACTTATCAAAGCTGTCGCTCAAGCTATACCTAACTTTACTATGAGTTGCTTTCTCCTTCCTATTAGAACGTGTCAAGAAATTGAACGAGTTATTAGAAGATTTTGGTGGAGGGTGATGAGAAGAATCGAAAGATCCATTGGATAGCTTGGAATAAGATCAAGGACAATCACGCACAAGGCGGTATTAATTTTCGAGATTTTCATGATTTCAATAAGGCTATGCTTGCAAAACATGCCTGGAGGTTTATTCAACAACCGTATTCGTTAGTCAGCCGTATTTCAAAGCGAAGTATTATCGTAATAGTTCGCTACTTGATCTCAAGTTGAAGTCTTCATCCCAAGTTTCATACGCATTTAGAAGTATCATAGCCGAGAGGGATTTTCTGAAGAACGGACTGGTATGGAAAATAAAGGATGGTAGAAACGTTAAGATCTTTGGCGATAAGTGGTTAAAAAGACCGGACACTTTCTCGTTAATTACTACTTGCCCAAGTGGAGCAGAGAACTTCACAGTAAGTGAGTTAATAAGTGAACAGTCCAGTACATGGAATGAAGACAAGATTCGTCAAATTGTATGGCCTATAGATGTGAATGATGTGCTCAGTGTCCCAATCTATCGCCGAGAAGGCGTTGACTCAATGTATTGGGTCCATTCTGACGATGGGTTCTACTCTGTTAAAATCGGGTATTTAGCTCAGAGACGATTATCGTGTGCTACACCATCGTCCTCGGGCTCTTTCTCGAATGGTCCCTGGTTAGAGAAACTTTGGAAGCTAAAGATTCCGAAAAAACTGGTAATCCCTTGTTGGCGAGCTTGGCACTCCTCTCTACCGGTCACTACCAAACTGAGAGCAAGAGGAATAGATGTAGAAATGAACTGCAAATTGTGCGAAAAGGGGCATGAGACGATAGATCATCTATTCACTGTATGTGAGTACACGCAGCAGGTTTGGAGGTGTATGTTGGGTGACGAATTTCGCTGTGATAAAAATGTCGGAATTAAGGAATGGATAGTACAGTTCATCTCCTCATAGAAAAAGAGTAGCTGTGAAACTTTTATTGCCACAATTTGGGCCATCTGGAAGCATCGTACGGAAGTGATCTTTAACTCCGGTCATCTCTCGCCGGAGGAAGTAGCGACGAAATGCAAAGATTACTTGTACTGGTATAAAGAGTCTAAGTTAGCTGGTTATTGGGACGAAAAGACCTCTGCTTCAGTTATCAGTAGCCATGCTAGTTGGAAAACTCCACCAATGGGTTTCGTCAAAATCAACGGTGTTGCGTCGTGGAAGGAATATAGTCCGGCCACTGGGTTGGGCATTGTTATCAGAGACGAAGTCGGAGGTTTTGTAGCGGCACGTCAAAGGAGGGTAGCTCGTCAACGTACACCATTGTTGGCCAAGTTAGCTGCTCTGGTTGAAGGACTAGCTATGGCGGCTAAGATGGGAAAAGACCAGGTTTGCTGGGCGATGAACAGGCTGCTAGAAAGCTCAGCAGTGAACCACTCTCTGATCTTAAAGAGAAGTTGCAAGAATGTAGAGGTCATCTAGTTAAGTTTGTTGCGGTTGAGTTTTCACATGTACCAAGGGAGGGCAATGCTTTTGCTCATTTAGTAGCAGCTAGAGCTTTGGTAGAGGAAGATATTAGTTATTACTTTCAGACGCCAGATTGGGCGCATCATGTTCACAATATCTCGGGGGTGACTCCCCTACTCTAATAAAAATTTATCTTCAAAAAAGAAAGAAAGAAAGAAAGCTAAATCTTTGATAGCTGCATTTTCATAGCAAATAAGTACTCTAGAACTGTTCTACCACTAATTAGGAGTGAATCTTATAAGGGAGATGATTCTTACAAAGCACAAATAGATGCTTTCAAAGTCACTCATTATTATTATTTTTGCATCAAATGACAAATTTAACCTTTAATTTAATTACTTAGTAGTTATTACTTATTAAGGCATATTTGATGCAGGGATAAAGAAGGGGTACAATAATAATATCAGTAGGGGGGTGATAACTAGTGTTTGGTGCAGGGATAATTTAAAGGGGGATTCAATCCCCACTTAATATCTTTACCCCCTATATGCCTAAAATCTAATCCCACCATGTAGGTGAGATTGAATATTAAAGTCTTAACACCCCTATTTATACTGGTGCAAACAAACACGCTACATAATCCTCCCTATATAATTAATACTCCCTTAATATCAATACACCCTATAATACTGGAGGACCCCCTGCACCCCCAATTTTCAATCCCGGTATCAAACGTGCCTTTGTGTATTACAAGAGTTCCAAGAACACAAGTGTATATATTCTACCCCGCCTAATATTATATGTTATGTTTGATTTTGAAGGTAATTTTGACTAGTTATTTCCACTGAAAATTGTAGATTCATTAATTAAAATAAAAAACCATTATAGTCCACAAGAACAGAAAGGGTACAAAACACCCTTTCCTAATATAGATATGCTCAAAAGATGAGCCAACAAAGAAAAAGAAAATCAATTCCCACCACCAAATATTAGCTGTTTCCAGCACAAATACAATCAAAGCCAAAACAGCTCAAGAGTTTTGGAATTCCATCAGACTTTTGAGATTCTGCAGTGAAAACCTTCAAGCGCAGTAGTAAGCAAATGACCATAATCGAATTCAAATTCCACCTCACCATATTCGAACTCATTCTTCCCGATCTGAGCGACCTCTGAATAGATGAAGACAGTCTGTAGAAATTATCATTATGACACAAAAAAAAACCTCACAAAAGGCACCACCACTCAAGCAACATGGATGAACTAACAAACAAGCTAGTAAAAAAACGTTAGTAGAAATATAACAGAAAACGATTCGCCGGAAATAAAATGGGTGCACGAAATAATAATCCTCCAAATGGGTCTGAATTCCTCCAAATGACATGAAGGAAGAAAACGATCCGCTGAAAATAAAATAGGTGCAAGAAGACCACTACATCCGATGAGCAGCGCCGGAAAGCATCACCGTGCCTGAACTTGAAGAAAAATGACTCGTCGTGGATACCATCGGACAAGAAGACCCCTCGTCTGAATCGATAAGTACTGAAATCGTAACCCTCCCATCTGATGAGTCCTCGAAATCCAAAATATGAGAGCAACGGGATTCGCCGCCACTACGAAGAGCAGCGGCGATCCCAAATGGAAAGCACTGGCCAATGACCATCACCTTGCTAACGTTCTTACAATGTTGCAAAGTCATCTTACACATTATAAATCTACATTTTTATTCAAAATTGCCAATTTTAACAAAGTATATCATTCTAGTACTCAATCACCTAGTTTGAACTATCTCAAAATTTAGCTGAAAAAAATATTTAGCTACATATGTTTTCCAGTAGCTCAAATATAATTGCAATCATAACATCTTTAATAAGTGTGAAACACAGCTGTGGAAATAGGGTGAGAGATGGGTTGAACTTGCACATGCAAACACAAAACCATCACGAAATTGAGAGTTGAATAGGGAAAACAAAAGAAAAAAAGAAGTAGAATTCTCTTTTTGGGGCCTTTGAAATTGCTTTTATCATTATCTTTTTAGTATCCACACGCACGGGTAGGCTCTGTTCTATAGTGTTTGGTCTGGTGCTTGGTCGATTATGTCCTACATTAATCAATCACTCTCTGTCTTTAGGACCACATGAATGCACGTGCACCCGATCAATTCACTCATTCACCACTTTTTCTCTATCTTCCTTACATTCGTATACCTTATTTCTATATTATTTTCCTCCTAATATTTTGGTATTTCATTTTAGGGTAAAGACATTTTGCACCCTCGTGTTTTGGATTATATACAAAACAAATTTTATTTTTTGGGATATACAAAAACTACACCTGTTAGATAACAGAGATAATGATAAATTAGCGGAGGTGCGAAAAAGACAACAATATCCCTGAAATTTAACAAAATTACCTCACTATAAAACCCAGTCTCCTCCCTTCTCTGGTCATTTCTTAACCCTAACCTCCTTCACTCTTGTCTCTCTCTCACAGCCTCCTTCCCTCCATCTTCCGTCATTCTTCCCATCCCTCCACCTTCTCCTCCTCTCACAACCTCCCTCCCTCCTTACATCTTCCTCCTCCCATCCCCCCCCCTTTCTCCTACCAATTCGCTCTCAAGATCATCTTCAATGGAGTCGACTCTGTCTGCAACCACAATCACTCTCCTCGCCATGTCCAAAATCCTAGCTTCAAGATCAAATCCCTACGCCTCTCGCCTGCACCGCCACTTCTCCAGAGCTCGTTCAATCGAGGGATTCCGGAGTCGTTTTTTGTCTCTTCAATTCATGTGACTCTTCTCCAGCGAGTGTCAGCGATCGAAGGGGTTGGGTTCGATGACTCACTCGTCTAATTCGCTTTGAAATTCGAGCTTGATTGTGAAGTTAGGGTTTCGTTAGCTGCCAATCAAAGTCGATTCTTCATCAATTCGACCAAGAAATCCCTGGTTTGAAGCTACCCTTTGTCTTGATTTGATAGAATTGTTGGAATTCGTAGGTTTTATTGGCTTTTTGGAAGTGAATTCGAGGAGGGCGATGTGAGCTGGTAGCCATGATTTGCGACATTCGGTAGAGAATTTTGGGGGAGTTCCGTTAAGGTTTTTGAATTCAAAGCTCTGAGGTAAGTTAGGGTTGTTTTTGGCTAGGATTAGCAGAGACTGTATCGAAAAGCTTTGGTTTTTAGGGTTTGGGGGTCCGTTGAAGGACTTGCTGGGTTGCTGATTTTCTTCATGTATGAGTTCACCTCTTTACAGGGGGAGGAAGGAGAAGATCTGAGATGAAAGAGTAATTGAAGAATACATGTTCCATTATTGTATCTGATTCACTATCGCCTGAGGTGCGTTGCGAATTATGCTGCTTCGTTTGCGAGTTATGTTGGAGGAGGCAGACCAATTTCAGATCTGGTCTATCTCTCTCATTCTTCGGAGACCCATCTCTCTCTCTCTCAATTCCAGATCTGGTATTGGTGAGTAGTAATGCATGTGGAATTGGTGAATGGTTAATTATTTGTGGGAGGAGTTTGCGGTAAGTGGATTGTTGGGTGTAATAGTGAAATGGATCGGTTAATTGGACTAGGTGTTGGTGATTCATGGTCTGATGGTTTGTTGCAGGTGGCTTGTTGGGTTGATAGCAAGTTAGGTTGATGATTTAGGAGGTGGTGTTTTAGTTGGTGATGCTTGTGGTTGAAGGTTGTGATGATGTTAGGGAAGTTGGAGGTGTAATAGTGAACTGCAGATGGTGTTTTTGTGATGAAAATGGAGGGTTTAGTTAATTTCTTGATTTGTGAATATTTGTGTTATGATGATTAGAAATCTGGGTTCCGAGAATTTTTAGGTGTAAATGAATTCGATTTCGTATGGATGGTTGATGTGGTTTTCGATGAAGTTTATGGTGGTGGTGGTGGTGGTGTTGCTAGCGGTGGTCAAGAACATCAAGTTATGTGGTCAAAAACACCAAAAACATCAAGAACATGGAAAAAAACAAATAGGGGCAAAATGATCATAAAAAAGACAGATTGCGCCCCCATACTAATTGATTGTAACAGAAGGGTGGTATTTGTCCAACGTCCGTCCACTGACAGAGTGACAAGGGTGGTTTTTGTCTCGACAGAGGTGGTTTTTGTATATCCCCAAAGAATAGGGTTTTTTTTGTATATAATCGAAAACACAAGGGTGAAAAATGTCTTTAACCCTTAATTTTATTTTTGGTTGTTCTAATAAAATTGTCCAGTTTGTTGTAGGGTAGTGATTTTACAATGCAAAAAACTATTCTTACAAAACCACTAACTTCATTTGTGAAATTTCATTCGTCATTAGATGCACAAATGGAGTTAGTGGCTTTGTATGAATAATTTTTG
Source organism: Linanthus parryae (assembly GCA_023055425.1). Taxonomy (NCBI): domain Eukaryota; kingdom Viridiplantae; phylum Streptophyta; class Magnoliopsida; order Ericales; family Polemoniaceae; genus Linanthus; species Linanthus parryae. The sequence goes on from JALGPY010000009.1 coordinate 46,728,485, forward strand.
CTTTGTAAGAATCATTACCCTTCTTCTATTGTAACTTACTCCCTCTGTTTCATCAGATATTTCAAAAAAATCCAGGGCACGAGAATTAAGAAACTCACTCAAATGACTATTTTACCCCTTCTTCTTTTATTAATTCCACTCGCTCACATCCACCTTCTTGAGCCACCTCCTAGATTAACACCAACAAGAACACACAAGAACAGACTCATCATCACAAAGATCAACATTAAACATATCTAGAGAAAAAAAGAGAGATAATCGATCTACAGAAATGAGGAGTAGGAGAAGAAGAAGAAAAAATAAGAGGAAAGAAGAAGAGCAGCAGGAAGAGGACGATGTCGTACGAAGGTCGCCGCCGTCAAACTCGCCGCTGCCAAGGACGCCTACCGCCCTCCTCGACGCCAATCTGCGCTCTCTTTCTCTCTTCATCTCTCATGATTTCAGAGAGCAGATCGGCGTCTCTTGAAGGACAGATATTCGTCCCTCTTCCATGGAGGCGATGGCGAGGCCACGTTGAAGAGGCGCGGATGCTCAGTAGATATGGTATTTCTCTCGTCTTCTTCCTGTTCTTTTGTTCTTTCTCTCTGCAGATCTATTCTATCTGATGTTCTTTTTCTTCTCCATCTGCAGATCCGTCCATGGAGGTAGTGCAGGCAGGCAGAGATGAGAGAAACGCCAGACAGAGAGGTGGAGTGACAGAGAGAGAGAGACGGAGGGAGATGAAATGAATTGGGGAAGAACAGTTGAGAAGAGTTAGGGTTTGTTGTGGGTTCAGAATGGTTGCAACAAACGTTTGGGTTGGTGTTGGTTGGGGTGGTTGGGCTGATGGGTTATGATTAGTAGCCGACAATTACATTTGGACTTAAATAATCAGGTTCAATAATCAATCTGATTAGTTAAAATGTGGGTTTAGGTTTTTTTTAGTAAGGATATTGTTGTATTTTACCAGTTTCAAAGTTTTCATATTTGAAAATTTTGAAGTACCTGACGAAACGCCCAATAATAAAATTTTGAAGAACCTACGAAGCAGAGGGAGTACAAAATTGTACTTACTCTAATTTAAATTTAAAAAAGTTAGAGTGACATCATCGAACGATTAAAATGTAGAAGTGTATAAATTGAGTTGACAAAAAATTAATTAGAATGCAATGATTACAAATCTCCTTAAATAGTTAAATTCGCCAAAGAAAATTAACATTATGAGACATAAGAATATTAAAATCATTTAACACAAAATAGATAAAAGGCATACAAATACAGAAGAGAGACGAAAGATAGAAGGGGAGCTAAAATGCATTAGTTGACGTAGTTCTATTGCATAACTTACAGGATTGCGTTGACAACATTCAATGCACTAGTGATCCTCTAATCTGCACCTCTCGTAGAACTAATTTCTCGCAAGAGGCTTGCCGTTTATTTATTGTTAATATTCAATATATAAGTAAGCAATACTAGTATTTGCTAAAAAAAAGAAGTAAGCAAGCGATATAACACAATACTGCGCTTTCAAAAAAAAAAAAAAAACACAATACTGTCATAGAGCCTGGAATTGAAAAGACAAAGCAGTAGTCAATCAACTCAGTACAAGAAATTCTAACGTACTTTCGAGACAAGGTCCAAGGCCGTAACAAGCAAAAGTTATAATCATAAGAAAAGTACAAGCCATCACGATATATGGTGGGTTACATTTCGGTCCCGTGGTACATTTCAATTTTTCTTTTTTCCTCAGTACATTTCAACTTTGGTTTCCTTATCTACTTTTATCCTTCCCCTCGAAATAAGGTGTGATGTTGGAATCCTATGCAACTTTATTTTACATACTCGAAATTAGGTCTAGACGAGCATACCCACTCGTCCGCGACGATCATAACCACTCGTCTAGATTTACAGACTTTTTTCTTTGAAGGAATGATTTACAGACTTTTTAATGGCTATACTTGGCTGGTTTATCTAGACGAGTGGATATGCTCGTTAGATATCAACCAGACGAATATAACGGCTCGTCAGACTTTACACAGATGAGTATAATTTTGACTCTTTTAATCAGACGAGTGCAATCAACTCACAGCCACAAAATAGACAGCAGAGTAGATTCAAGAACATATGAAGAAGAGATGAAGATGAAAGCAAAAAATAGATAAACAAACAAAGCTCATAGCATAGATTTTGGGCATAATGTGGGAAAACAAACATGATATATTTCAATAAGTGAACATCTACCAAAATTACTATCTTGAAGAAATACCGAAAACCATAGAACACAGAGGATGAAAACAAAATTTTGAGATAATGAGTGAACTTGCCACATGAGGGTGACAAATGAACAAGTTTTGAGGGCTTTAAGGTAGATTTTTTAAAAACTTTAATGTATGTTCAGAGGGAGTAATGAGTACATTTAAGATGTTGGAGTTATTGAATGTCTTATAGAGAGATATAGGAACTTTACGCATGCATGTGGAGACTGGAGAGGGATGTAATGATAACTTTACAATTTTTTTTTTCGAATTTCTGTGTACCTCTGGCCAACTAACAAGCTGGTAACAATTTTTTTCCCCACCGGCAACGAAAGATTTCAATTCGAGAGAAAAACGGTTACAGAAAGTAAATGGGGCATACCCCCAAAACAAAAAAACAAGATAACAGAAAAAGAGCAAAATCTCCTACCATAAACTACCCACTACCTAGAAGAACAACCCTTACCTATTGGGATAAAAGCTCAAAGGCCCCACAATAAACTACCCAAAAGCAGAAAAGATCCGGCCCAGAAAGGCCCAAGAGCCTCTATGTAACACCCCCAAAATGACCAAGCCGAAAGACTGGGGGGGGGGGGGGGTCACTCCGTACCCGAGATGAACCCGGATACAAGGACGTTGAAAAGTGGATACCAAGCAAACTCAATTAAAATTCTTAAAACAATACTTTATTACAATTCAAATTATTTCGTCTCAAAACGGCAATTAACCATTCTAATGAAACAAAATGAAACTTAAGAAAGTTCTAATTATTAAACGGAAAGCTCTAGTAGTCCAGTTGGTGATGATTCGCGTTCCCCGCTATGCCAAACTCCCATCTAAACTTGTGGTGCGGAAAACTGTAAGGGAACACCACAGTTCCAAAATCAGCAATAAATACTGAGCAAATAAACACCCAATCATGTAAAATGATTATGAGGGAATTTATAAAAACAGTAACCAACTTTTCTTGTAATAAATTATCTTAAACACAGCGGAAATAAATTTTGGCACTTGTACGAAAAGCATGAGAGTTTCCAATTCCATTGTATTTTCCCAAAACCAGTTCATTATCCAAGATAGGAATCCAAAGCCACATATTATTTTATTTTTCATTAATATTATCAATTCCAAAACCAATTTGTTAATTTGTTGTGACGGGGAAAGAACCAACCATCTCGCAAGCATCCAGGACCTTAAGTGTCGACAAACCCCTAAAAACTCTTCGGCCAGAAGGGTGAGTACAAGGAGCTATCCGGCGCATTGCAACCGGATTAAATAAAATTAATTGGACGCGTGAACGAAGTCAACGCGCCCAAGCCAAAAGTAACCAAGCAATAACTCCGCACAACTCTTCCACTTTACGTTATCATCCATTATTATATTTTTGTGATATTTTCAAGAAAAAGATTTAACAAGTAAAATCATATGTTTAAATGGCACATAATGCACATAACACGTAAATTCATTTTGAGACAAGAAGTGAAATAATCATTTGACACGAAAGGCGGTAGACACACTACGCCTGTCATGTTTACTCACCTTGAATCTCAAGCAAAAGCAAATCACTTCCTAGTAATACTCGGCGTATCCTTCGTCAATGAAATTATCGCATACCGATTTAATAATTCACAAATCAAAATACAGTACTAAAACAAATAGGCAATGCCTACTTAACAATATAATGACTCTGCAATGTTTAGATTTTAAGTTTCTAGTTCACCCCTTAATTTATACTTCAAAACACAACCCAAAATCTTGCCCCAAAATTCTATAACCTAATGTGCACATAACCTAACATAACTTTGCAAATTTAATCCTCCAACTTCCCAAACAGATAATGACTCAAAAATAGTCTCATTAGATCCAAAACACTCTGAAAAATAAGTCTAGCATCAAACGGATCCGAATTTCGATTCCCGGATCAAAATATATCCATGTTTTAACTTTCTAGTCACACTCCCATTATCCATACGGGAATTATGAATCTTGATATAAACTATCCTCCAAAACATCTAGTTCATCCCGTATTCCAGCTAAATTCAATGTACAATGAATACCCACTTCAAATCAAGTTACTAGCCACATACTAGGATAATCAAATAATCCAAATCGATTAATCAAACGTCCTCTCCATAACTAGGGTTTTTTTCCCGTAAACTAAGAACATAATTAATCCGAACACTTGATTATTGATCCTACGACTTCATGAATGATGAGACTATCATTATAAATCTGAAAATTCGCGATAAAGAACTGAAATTACTAAATGATCAAGACTTAAAAATGAAGGAGATAAATTGAAACGATTGAGAGGTGGGGATTGAAGCTTGCTAGCGGAGATGAGGCGGCGAAGAACCCGGCGGAATCAACCCGGTCAGAAAGAGAACCAAGAAGAACGTATCAGATGACGAAGGAGACGTGGAAGAAGAAGAGAAGTAGAGAAGAAGAGAAGAAGAGAAGAAGAACGAATCTGGTGCTGCTGCTACTTCCGTCGTCCAGGAGCAGCGGAGAGAGAGAGGCAGAGATAGTTCGTGAGGGAGAGAGACGAACGAGGGAGAGAGAGAGAGAGGGACGATAATGAGGGTTTCTAACTTACTGTGAGCGTGAGAGAAAGAGAGGGGATCTTCCTTGATAAGATGTGATTTTTATAGTGTAATTTTTTACACCAATCCGTTTAAAAAGACACTTTCACACCCCTAGTTTAGGGAAAAGACATCCACCACCCCCTAGTTAACTTAAAAGGCACTAAAATCTTGAAGTAAAAGTCACAAAAACCTAAAAGCTTAATAAAAATAAAAATAAAATTAACTCCCAAAACCTATAATAATATCACAAAATACCCATAGCCACAAAATGGGGTATTTCATCCTTTCTCCCTTAAAGAGAGCTTCGTCCTCGAAGCTTGAACCAATTCCTCAACGACAACAAATGTATGAATCTCCACTCTAAGGTATATCTATTAAATGCAAACCTAAAGTCACGTATGATATGTAATATACTATGAGGAGTACTAAAACTGACGTATTTAAAACCGAAGGATTACACTCTATCTCCTCAGAAACACATTATGAGAAGGCCCAACCCAAAACGACCCAAAACCCGGCACATCCGTGACCTAAACAGTGGCTGAAGATGCTGCGGAAACGCTGCGAAACGAGGCAGACACACCACCAAAGTCTTCGCCGGAGGACCACCAAAACCGGAGTCCACCAGCCAGCTCAAGGATCGTGACTTGAGAAGCAAAGGGGAGGTCGTCACCCGAAGAGCAGTAATAGATGCAAAACTGGTGGTGTCGGTGGACGGTGAGGAAACTACTCCGTAGAACTTTAACCAAGCTGTGGTCCAGCCTAGTCAAGGGGGAGGGAATAGCCCCACAACCGGGGGACGCGCGGGGGGGGGGGGGGGAACAGTTACCAAAAATCAGATCTAGAAATGGGGGGAGGGGGAAGGGTGAGAACCTAGAGCTCCACAAAGCAGAGGTGGAAGCCGAGCCAAGGGGGGTGATTGGTGGAGGATAGACGAAGATATGGCTGGAGCGAAGGGGAGGGCGGCGGCAAGCGGCGTCAGTGGCGTTCGTGGTGAAGGAGGCGTCGGAGTTTCTGGCCATGGCGGCAGCAACATGAGAGGAGACAGGGTAGTAGGAGGCCAGATCCGGAGTCCCCTGGGACGACGAAGAGGGGCGCTCCCGACTTCGATATCGGCGGGGGAGCCGGTGCTGCGCGGACCTGGAGCAACCGACACAGGCTGAAAATGGCCTTGATTGGAGCTGATGGGGAGCGGCGAGAGGCTGTGCAGGAGATGGCGGCGTGGTCTCGGGGGGGGGGGGGGGGGCAGATGAGGTCACAAAGAGTTGCTGGCTGGTGGCAGCTCCATGGAAGAGGAGCCGCCGCCTGAGGAGAGGGAGCCATGTTTAGGATTTCTGGAGAGAGTTTTTAAGAGAGAGAGATGAGATGCTTCTTAGTAACAATTATTTTAAAATAGAGGGTATAGTGCAAATAGTGAATTCAAGCTAGTGCATTTCACAAGAACATTTGACAGAAAAAGTAGTCAACAAAATAGGCTAAATATCCGGACCGACACAACGACACAACACAAACTCAACACGAGGCTATCGGTTATGGATCAATACAAATTGGCAACAGGACGACCCGAAAGTGACATGGAAAAAATTCAGTTTCGGGTCGACCCGTTTCAGACCTAACATAGTTCGACCAACCCGCTACCTCACGGATTGACCCGAATCGCCCGACCTAGTTTGCACAACTAGATATAATTCTACTGGAACTCTTTTTTTATCGGGGCAGTTGGATTTATGCCCAAGTGTGAATTGGAGTTAGAGAAATGCATTTGGCTTGAACTGGTATTTGAAAAATGCACTCTTCTCTAAACGCAGGCTAACAAAAGATGTTAGCAAACAAGTGGGCCAATTCGAGTGACATGGCTTATGACATGTACCCTAAAGTGGGGAGAAAAACCGTTGAATTACCATGTTACCCTTGTCAGTGAGCGTGACATTCATCCTCAAAATAAACCCTAACAAATGTGTATCTCTCTCTCTCAAAATATTAAATTTTTCATCTACCAAACCTGCCAAATACAGTTGAATTAACTCCAACTGTAAGCTTACTGGCTGGGTCTCCTTAAAGCCTCAAAACTGGCTCATTTCTCACTCTCATTTGCTCAGGTTCTCCCAATTTGTGTACATAAGTCTCTCTCTTTCTCCATTGTTGTTGAGCTACGGTAAACCCTAAACTCTGGTTCTTTTCTACTATGATTCTTGTAACATTCTCGTCAGAATGTTCTAAAATGTACGCTAGTATAGTTTCTTTTGTTAAATTTGATCTTCATTTGTGTTTCTGAGTAAACTTAGGTTCATTATATTGATGTTGTGTTCTTGATTATGGGTTTAATGTGTGTTGTGGATTGTGTGGAGACTGGAATGAGTAAATGCTCGTCCCTGTATTGTCTGAAAGGACTTGGACGATGCATTTGCCAGTCACAGTCTATGAAGTGAATAAGTAAGTCGTGGAACCAGGACTGAGACGAGCAAATGCTCGTATGGAACATCAAACTGAGAGGAGCATTTGCTCGTTCCAGTCTCCATACAATTCACAACACACATACTGAGATGAGCATACCCTAAACCCTAAACCATAAAATCTTTAAAAAATGTTATTAAACCTTGTTAAAATATTTAGTGTAATTAGTAAACCACAAAATCTTGTAATGTAAATTTTATACCCAAAAATCATGTAATCTTCAACTCTTAAGCATGTAATCATAACACTCAGACCATAACCCTATATCATCCAAACTAAATTACACAATTGTAAAGTACTACCTTTAAACCAACTTAGGAACCATTACAATGATCACTAAAAATATTATTCAAACCATGTAAAACCCCTAAATCAATAAACCATGAATTCCTAAATCCATAAACCCCAAGTCATGTAATCCCCTAAACCACAGATCATCTAATCTAAACCCTAAAATTATAGCCAATAAACACTTCAACAAACTAAATATCATCAATATTATTACTAAAAATGTAATTCAACCATGTAAAACCCCTTTAATCAATAATCCCTAAGTCCTAAATCCATAAATCCCAAGTCATGTAATCCCCTAAACCAAAGATCATCTAATCTAAACCCTAAAATTGTAGCCAATAAACACTTAAACCAACTAAATACCATCAATATGATTACTAACAATGTAATTCAACCATGTAAAACCCCTCTAATTAATAGACCATGAATCCCTACATCATAAATCCATAAACCCTAAGTCATGTATCCCCCTAAACTCTATATCATGTAACCTAAACCCTCAAATTGTAAGACCTCCAAGACTGAGATGAGGGACCTCTCGTCTCAGTTTTCAGATCCAGACGAGGTAGATACTCGTCTCAGTATTGGAGGTCCTCCACGTCTTAGTTTTTCCCTTCATATACTGGGACGTGAATGTTCACAATACTGAGACGAGTATCAGCTCGTCTAAGTTTGTAGTCATCCCTGCCCGAGTTGTTTAAAGGTTCTTACTTGCCTTATCTTGCAAGTCACGAGCTGTCCCTGTCCCAACACAATGAAAAAATGTGATACTAGTAACCCTAATATTGTAAACAGTAAACCCTAAAATGTAACCTAAACCCTTAAATCCGACATTTTTTTAGAATCTCTAAAATCCTATTATCATTAATAAAATGTTTTTCATATTTGTCAAAAAATATAATTGTAAGTACCCAGTAGATAATTTAACGTAAACCCTAAATTGTAAAAAATAAAACCTAAAAGCTACTAAGTACTACAATGGGTTCTAAAAGTATTATTCAATAATTTGAAACCCCTCAATCCTAGATTATCTAACGTAATAATGTTAAATGTCAGAAATGCCTCGCAGAGATTATTAGTACATCGTATTTGTGGGTCGTCAAACGGGCATATATACTTCTTGGCCAGCATGCCTGGATCAGAAGACAATATATAAGAACGCTTGCTATATTAGGTATGCAACATATGAAGAGGCTGCAAATGCTTGGTTTGAGGACTAGCAACTCCGTCCGTGAAACCGACCGTACGAGACAACCAACTTCGTACGAGGGTCCATCCACTTCTCTAGACGTAGTTGCTCACGCGCTTCCAAAAGCTAACTTGTTCCTTGTTTTAGTGATTGGTTTTGTTGTTGGTTTCGGTAGTTGCTATATAATCATGTTGTAGGTATGAGTTCGTGTGTTTTTAATCGTTAGTTGTTGTTTGTTCGTTGTTCCCTATGTAATCAATTTGTATTAATGAAACAAATTTGAAAAATAAAAAGCTCATTCAACATCAACAAAAGTTTTATCTCATTACAAGTTTTTTACACCAAGTCCACCTACTTACGCACAATCTTGTCTTTCCTCTTACCCTCTCCATCGTAAACCGGAAAGTGAAAAGTAACCATCCAAATTAAAATACAATAATTTTCCTTCATCTGTTTTAGAGCCTTTTTGTCTAGTTCAGTCCAACCCCTAATGGGATTACATTCCATAAGGTGCTCGATCATCTTGACGACATAGAAGCCCGAATCTTTCTTCATATTTGTTGCATATCTCCATTTATCTCCCGGCTTGAAGAAGTGCGTCATCTCTAATCCATTCCTCTTAATTAACAACCTGTTTGGCGCTTTTCATACACTAGACGCTTTTAGAATCTTAAAGATTTCCTTGCAAAGAGCAGCAAGGTCCCATTTCTTTTTGCCCATGCCTATCATTGGATCGAAGACTTGAACCAACATATTTTCCACTTCAATGTAAACGAGCAACCAATGTCCTTCCCCTCCCTTATATGGCATTTTTGAGAACCATGGCATGAGCCACTTACGTGCTTTGGCCATCTCTGTCCCACAGTACGACCTATTCCCTTCAAAATAAAGAGCCAACTCCTTCTTCCGCGTTTCCTCACTCAAGTTCTTATTCACCCATGTATGATACCACTTACCGTTGGTAATGACTATGTCTGTCCTGGCTTCGCGTCGTTCCTTCGATTACAACCGTTTAAGCACATAAGTCATCTCATCCATTTGACCCCATCCCAAAGTACATTTATCCGAAAGTAAATAACGGAAGAATTCTCTTCCAAGTACCTTGCAGCCACAGTTTATCCCCTGGTAATCTTTGATAGGATCGTCTAGCCAAGCATAGAATGCTTTACGAAAGTCTGGTCCCGGCTTAGTCTGATTCCTCATAGCGAAAGTTGGAAGAGACACACTGGAGAGCAACTTTTTAGGAATACAACCATCTTGTGCCAGTGAAACCCCATACATCGTAGTCTCCCAATCAATTCTAGCACGATTACGGCTCCAGTAACGTTCCTGACCATTCTCCCAAATAATTTGCATCTCATCCCGACCATATATGTCATGTAACTCATCCCCTCTCTTATAATTTTAAAGCGATTGGGGAGACCAGCACTCTTCCAATCTTTCACTTTCAACCGCGTCATACCACGCAACCCAATCCTGAGGTCCAGACTGATCAATCGCGATCGCTTCAGGCTCTGGATCCGATTCTTCAAGGAGTTCCGAGTAATTATATTTCATCCATTCCGCTAATTCTTCATTGGTGGCTGTACCCTCATCTTCCTTGACCCCACCTGCTTCTGCTGCCGTTGACGGTCCTGCTTCTGTTTATACGATTGGGGTTGCTTGGACTTCCCTGGACCCCTATGCTTCTGTTTCTGTTGTGGGGTTAGCCTCAACTGGATTGGAGTCATTGGTTCCTTCTGTTTCAGTGACTGGGGTTGGCTCGGTTGTCCTGGAACCCCCTTTCGCTGTTTCTCTAACTGTGGTTGGCTTGATTGGACCGGACCCCCCTTCTGGGTTGGATTCAATGACATCTTCTCTCTCTGTATCCTAACAATAGGATGAATATATTTATTAGGTCACAATTACCTTACATTACATAAGTCAAAAACCGTAAATAAGAACAATATGCGTACCTCGCTAAGGAACCGAATGCCGGTAGTTGGGTCTACTCGCACTTCTTCCCAAGCGATCTGCAGATTTTTTACCATATCGTGCGTTGTTTCTCCCCACTCGCCGAGCTTGTTCAGTCGTTCCACCTCTTTCTTGTCGTGATGCTTGATCTTTTCACATAAACTAGTGTAACCGGTCTTACATTCCTTTTTAAAGGCAACCTCTGTCTCCATCTTACCCATCCTCGTCTGCATCTGACGAATCCTACTGCTCATTTTTTTCATTTGCTCAATCAAATGGATCTGGTTTTCTTTGATAGGAACCAATGCCTGTTCAAAAGCTTTCCGCATTTCCCGCTTCAAGTCTTCTAAGTCAACTCCCACAATTCTCGAAGCTTCGGGTCGACCGACAGCTGGAGGTGTTGCAGACACTGAAGGTTGGGTTCTCGGTGGAGATGGAAGTGGGGTTGAGGAAATCACAACCGCACCCTTTCTCCGTCTCAGGACAAGACTAGCATCCTCCTCGTCCTCTTCTTCTTCCTCATCAACAAGAGCAAGTTCCTTGCGCTTCTCCGCATTCTTCTTATTCTTCTTGGACTGTGGGTCAGGCTCGTCGTCGTTAACTGTTTCTGCTTCTTTTTCTGTGGCCCGACCCCATCATCCTTTGCAACATCCTTCTTCCTCCTCCTCTTCTGCGGCGTATCCGTAGCCACTGCCTCATCCATATGCACTCCCTCAAAGTTGTAGCTTGGTGTGAATTTCCGATTAGAACTCATGTCATCCTCAAGCACCGTCCTCTTCTCAAACAGAGCACTCCACCTAGGGTGAAGTGGTTGGTCGGGGTGAGTCCTCCTGTATTCAATGAAGCTACTCCAGTAGTGTTGTTTCTTCTCTTCCTCCGTTGGTACGAGGGTAGAATGAACATACTTTATCTCACTCCAGCATTGCGCTGCTTCTTTCAAGCCCAATGCACATCCTCTCCACGTCCAATTAGCCAAGCGCGGCAACTTCCTTTCCTGATCTACCCTCGGTTTTCCCATCTGATCACCAAGGTGGGGTATGGCCTCGCAAATCCATGCCAGAAATATGTGTGAAAAGTTCAACATGTTGTACTTACTGCGACCGAGATGATCCATATTTTTATTCCAAGCCTCCTCAGCCACTTGCTCAGCGAAATTTGGCCACAAGTACCTGCCCATCCGAAGTTGTTTTCCCATTCAAAATCCGAAAGCAGGCCTAACGATGTCATGGATATTGTGTTCGCATTGGTGTTCACAAACATCATTCGTCCAATCAGGTATACCATTAGCAGTCTCGCATAATCAAATTTCTCCTCCTCGGTCGAATCTTTAATTTTGGGCTTCAGGCCATATAAAACCTTTTCAATTTCCGATACATTGATGTTGTTACCGAGCCTATGATCAGGGAAATGATTTGCAGCCCAACTGTATGCATGCTCTTTATCACCATAACCAGTTGTTTCGTTCAAGCTCAGCCCCGAAACCAAAACTCCTGCAATCAAAACCGAACTGGCATGTTGTTAATGTAGAACCAAAACTCAGTATCTTTTTTTTTTCCCGTGTTCATCTTTGCGTGCATGACAAGATTCACAACCTTACTGGGAAAGGTAACGTTGCTCGCGCAATGGATGTCCAACAAAAACTTCAGCTCTGGGAGCCTTGCCTCAATCAATTCCTGAACTTCAGGGCAGACGTATTGCAAACTCTGCTTGTACCCTTTCAAGGCTACCCTCGCGCAATGGATCTCGACTTTAATCTTGCACAATGGAAGCGGTACATCTCCCAACTTCTCGTCGAACTCCGAAACCTTAAGTATTTTCTTCTACAATTCAAATTAAACTTTCATTAATAATGTCAGATTGATAATGAAATACTTCAAAGTATTTATAAATGGTCTGTTACTATTTAAAAGTTTACAAGTTTATGAATTATTATAAGTGTTACTGAACTTATATTCACCAAAAGTGCGTCACATTTTTATTTTACGTGAAGTGTTGCTGGGAGATCATTAACTGTTGAAGTCTACACACATATAAATTTTAAGTGTTAAAGTTGCAGAACTGTTCTAAGTCTGGAATCAATGATTTTTTTTTTTCTTTTTCTAACTGCTGAGACGAGCAGTATAAATTGGTCTATACTGAGACGAGTAAGTTGCTCGTCTCAGTATAAGCTGGTATATACTGTCGTCTAATTATAAACAGGCTTATACTGAGACGAGAGTGTAGTACTCGTCTCAATACGAGTAAACTGCCCGTCTGGCAGGTCTTACTTTCTCCTCGTACCAGTTTTACCTGTTCTCGTCTCAGTATTAATCTCGTGATACTGAGAAGAGAACTGCTCGTACGAGTTCCAGATCTAGAACAGGTCATCGTCCCAGTTCTAGATCTGGATCTTAATCTAGTCCGAGTTCTTGATATGGTGGAATTCAAACCGCTTATGATCAAATTTTACAGACACACAACATATTCAAACTTGATTCAAACATCAATTTCAAACATTTATAAGCATCATCAAGTAAGTTACAAAATGCAAGAATTGAGATGGAGGGTATTTGAAAAACCCAACCTGTTCTTTGACGGTGCGTGGCGAGCTATCAGTGTCAGTGGTGACGGGGTCGGGATGGGGTGCGACGGCGGCCGGAGCGGAGGAGGAAGAAGAAGCAGCAGAGGACGCCATGGAAGATCGTAGCAGTAGCAGTTGTAGAGAAGAGAGAGAAAGAGAGAGTGAGTTGCAGTTGGAGTGAAAAGTGAAAAGTGAATTCGAGGGGGTGGATGATGATGTGTATAGGTTTGTTTTATTAATTGGCCTGATTAAATATTAATTTTAGTTGATTAAATTGTTTAACTTCGCGTGGGTTCCAAACGCTAAACATAAGTGAAGAGACGGATATTTTTCAAAAACCAATTCACCGGACGGGTAGGACGCCAATTCTTTCGTTTTTATCTGTGCTTTGGAGCAAAATTAAGTTCAGAAGTAAATTTAATCCTTGCTCTTCTATTTTCTAGATGCCCTAGAGAACACGACGTGACGTCAGCAGTCTTTTGAGCAGTGAAATCATTTTTGTTATCGGTACTGATAAAGGTGAAGAAGAAGCAGTAAAAGCATGGAGGGGTGAGACAGAGAGAATGGTCAAAGCCCTTAAAGATGGGGTTGGGTCCAACTGACACACCCCCGTGCATTCTTGGGCAATGTGTTAGATAGATTTGTGCATGCATGGGCATGTCCAGTCAAATGAATAAAAAATAATAGATCTGAGAATCATCCAAAACTCTCACAAGGTATTTTGGCAATATCACGGGAAAAATAGTTATAAAAACAAAAGATGTTATAATCTGTAGATCTTCGTCGCAAAATATATTTTAATCTCAAACTCAACGCAACTCCAAACACAATTTCATTACAGCTAGGGTGATAGCTCAAGTGATAGAGCGTTGGAAGTGCCTGCACGAGATCTCGAGTTCAAATCCCGTTAACAACAAAACAATTTCTCAAAAAAAAAAATACAATTTCATTAATTTGACGGATCTTCATCCAGCTATATCACATTGCATTAGTTTGACGGATCTTCATCCAGCTATATCACATTGTTCGCTAAATTATGTGGAGAATTAATTAATTTCTTCATTTTTTGTCGAATTGATGCATAATGAAGTGGTTTACTTGATAAAGTTGTATCGTCATTCTCATTCAAAACGCACTGCAAAAATAGAAAATAGCAACAATTCTTTGCTTGGGGACCAATTTAATTCTTTATGTACCTATACAAGATGATATGAATTACAAGATGATATGAATCACATATATTCTTTCTTTTTTAATGTGATTATGATGCTCTAACCAGCAATGCAGTAGAATTACACACTACAGTGTCTTGGAACAATGGAGGAAAGAAGGTATCCTTGGAGATGTTGAGTTCGTCAAACTTTGGGGTAAGTCTAAAGCTGCTTAATGGCGTAACTTTGGGGTAAGTCTAAAGCTGTTTAATGGCGTTTTTAACTGCGAACTTGTCAGTCTGAATTTTTTCAAGTTAATCTATTTTTCTAGAGTAATTTTCAGACTATTGCATTAAAGCGAAGACTTGCCCACTAATTATCCGAACGATAGCGAGTATGAGTTCCCACATCAATAAAAATGGAAGCCAAGAAGATGGTCCCTTGGAACTATTATTATTGAGGAGCCCAAGAAAGAATATGTTGCAAAATGTGCATTTGACTACAAGGGAATCAACCCCATGACACCAACATTGAAGACACTCTCCTCCCCCCTTTCTCCATTTCTTTATACTACTACCCACATACGTACATATATTTGCCCCCAAAAAAAAACATACATACATATAGGTCTACATAAATACACCAAGAATATTTCCTCCCACCCCAATCTACTATCCAAAAGGCAATGTCAAACCGTGAAAATAGTATATTTAGTGGTCCACGATCAAGTGACGTAGGAGTTTAAGATTTATACATTCTAAACATAAATTTCAATTAGATTTCTTGAAACAGCCTAGAGTCTTGGACCGCCTGAGCACTTGATCTAGGACCACCCACTAAGTTTTCCCTAATGATGATCACAACCATGAACAATTTGTCTTCAAATACCTTTTCTTCTCTCAAATCTCCCATACAAATCCCTTCAAATCGCTTCCCCTTTTGACACTAGTTTGTGCATCTCCAACCACCAATTTCATAAAAAATCTACTACTCATTGCGTACTCTTTTCTTCTCATTAACAATTTAAACACTAATGCTTTTAGGTAATATTTTTTATACACCAAAACACAAATTAAAAGTTAATCACCAACTACATTGTATTGTTGACCCATTGTTTAAAGAAAAAAACATCAAGAATGAGTACATTTAATTACCTCTACTTTTTTCCTTAGAAATTATTTCTTTCTAGCAAATTTTGGGTCATGTTCTTTTATTTGTAGCCTTTCGAGTCAAAGAAAACAGCACGTAACGGCTGGATCCCTAGGTGGACTGTGGACATATACATATTTGTCTATAGCTTTCGGTATTAGATTATTTGGTCCGCAGATAAAAGAGTAGACACATCAAAATATATCTAGCTAGCTATCATATCCTGAAACTTATTTGTTAACGTGATTTCTACGTTAAGAAACATGAGTGTAGAAAGTGACTAATAAATTAACTTTTGAGTTCATTCGAACTACACAAACTACACAATTTCATGATTTTATCAACTCTTGGATATACTGTAAAAGATAAATAGTTACAACAAGTACCTACTAGGTAACAATAAACACGTTACTTATAGTTTACTCTATCACGGTGTGTAGCCATTCTACCACTCTGTTTCTTCTCTTTCACCCAATTTGTCTTTTTCCCTCTATTCACTGTGCCATTTCACCCGATAATTTTGATAGTAAAATGATGCAATTTTTTGATAATTTTTAATGGTGTTGTAGAGTAATAGTAGCTCTATAACACGGTGAAAAAATAATCAAAAAATTGCATCGTTTTGCGGTCCAAACAAATTACCCGGTCAAAGTGAACCAAATATGAGTCAAAAAATTCAAATGGGTGAAAAAGAAGAAACAGAGTGGTAATGTTTTCCCCCAACACTTTACTAGTACATCTCAAAGTTAAGAATTCTATAGATCAATTGGAATACCAAACCTAACCTAATAAGGAAAAAAAATACTAGAACATGTAGAACTCATGAACACTCTACACTCACACTTACCAATTAAAAGAAAGACAGGCAACACAAAAAAATCCAAATTATGTTGGGGCAAATGCAAGTAGAGATCATCAACATGTCCTCTCCATGTTTACACACTTTTGACAACTTCACCAAACATGTTAGTGAAAGTTTCATTAGTAGAAACCTAAGAAAATGATGGGTTTGTTTCCATTATGGAGACTAAAGGACATTTGATGTCCCTTCTCTCTAGGTAGTAATCCACTAAAGGACACTCAGTAATTGGCTTTAGCTGATGGAAATGTGAAAGTTCACAGGAAAAGATGGCAAATACACACTTTTTCTTGGTTTAGTGGGGATTAGAAAGAAAACCCCACCCTTTTGTGTCCTGAGGAAAACTGAGTTACAAGGATTATCCTCAGATTAATGATACTGACGAATAAAGAGTAACTATCTATATTAAACTTTGTCACATCTAAAATTATAAGTAGGCAATGAAGCAGTCTTGTATGTAAGATGTCCGAACCAATGGTTGACTTAATCAATATGCGAGATACTGTCGCAATCTGTGTAATTCTTTATTCTTTCAGCTCCAATCTAAGTGTTTGAACTGGGTGTTTAGGGGATGTGGTGCTTTTAACTTGATATATTTACTGTATCGTGAATTGATTTACATGGTACCTTATTGAGTGCCGAAAAAATAAACTTATGAAATGGTGCGATGAGAGACAAACTGTGATAAAGTAACTAGTTCGTAATAGAACACTCATTTTATAATTTCCATTGGAAGGAAATACTACACAGGAATGGAAGGAGCATTTGAGGAGTTAGTGTTGCCCGAGAAAAGAATATTTCATATTAGGAAGGGCTTCAAAAACTTCATAATTTTGAAAATTGAGGGACTTGTATGATAGTATGATTTGAGTTCGTGGGTGTTAAAAAGATTTTACATATACGATAAAGTCCCATTTCTATTAAGATACCGCCGTATTATGTACTCCATCCCAGTTTAAGTGAATTTCTTTCTTAAAATGAACGTTTCGAAATGAGTGTCTAACTGAAAATTTTACCAAGTTTCACCTATTTCCATCATCCCCTTTTCAAATGATCACTTCTCCAATTTTTAAGAAAATATCATCTACGATAAAATATATTTTAGTAATTCTAGTGAATGAAAAACATATCATTAAGCCCCGTAAGAGATTCACCCGGACACTTAGAATGAGGGAGTTTGTGATACGACTCGTGATACAAACTTGGGGGTATTACATAAGTGTGTTCATGGGACAGTGATACAAACTTGGGGGTATTACATAAGTGTGTTCATACTAGTTTATGGGACAGTCCTTTCATATACACACTAACCCTTATATACATCTCGATGTGTTTAATTGTTCACCCAGCTCCGTAATTATGACACACACATGTGTCGTAACCTAAATATAACACGGAACATCGTGACACAATATGTACTCCATCGTTTCAAAAATTTATGTTTAACTTTTTCACACATTTTAATATGACAATTGACTTTTGCGCGAAGTGCTCTCGCTCAAAGGAAGGTTAGCAAGAAATCAAATATTGCGTCTGTTTGGACGAGCTTAAATATGCTGAAATTATGTCAGCTTATTGTAATGAGTGGTTGAGGTGCCTCAACCACTCATTACAATAAGCTGATATAATTTCAGCTCAATTAAGCTCATCCAAACAGGGCACTAATGACTTCCAAGAGCTCTAATAGTCATTTTTAGAGTAAGAAGTGTAGTAACAAAGTGACACAATAACTTATAACGATCAATCTTTATATAATGTTGTAGTAGAAGAATTACTACGACATTATAAAAAGTTCATAAATTGTACGATTTCATTTGTGAAATTGCCTTCTTAAAATAGTAAGAAAAAGTGAAACATGACAATTTTCTAAGAGAGGAGTGTGTGGGAAAAGATTTCATACCAGCAATATTGTCATTCTCAATGTCCTCATAGAAACTCTCTGTGTCTCTTTCATTTTCTGCACCCCTACTTACTGCATTGTGGTAGAAGCCTAGATCCCAGGCTACATAAGATCCATTGATTTCATTTCCCATGCATCTGATCTCATTAATTAATCAAGAAAAAGTTAAAATTTCACCGTTTATTAATAGGTTATTCGTTGCTACAAGATGTTAGTGACATGGTGTTACGCCGAGTATCATTACCACACATTTGAATTGACTCCATACAAATTTATGATCTTAATGCTTCACAAAACACCACGTCAGCAACTCTTAAACCATGAATAGTTTTTCCATGTTAATAAGCTCTGCTGGATGAACTCAAAAGCTGCTTATTGCTTTCCCTCATAACTTGTTTTCATTCTGTAATTTAAATTGCATAAGAAAAGCAAGACAATAACTAAGTACATGATACATCTTCAGCTTTTATAACACCCCACCTCTATATATAGGCCTTTTGAGCTTGCTTAACCAGTTTTGTGTATACCCTTCATAACCCTTCCCCATCACCTCTATCACTCAAAGACACAAACCACAAAACACAAACTTGAGTTCCAATATGGGGAACTTTTGGTTAGTCATTTCAATTGGTGGTGTTGGATTTGTGTTGGGTATCATCATAAACCATTTCTTACCTTTGTTGTTCAAGCCTGGTCATCTTCCTAAAGGATCATTTGGTTGGCCTCTACTTGGTGAAACCATTGCTTTCTTGAAGCCTCATCCTTCTCACTCCATTGGTGCCTTTCTTCAGGATCATTGCTCAAGGTATGTGCATTTAAACCATGAACATTTTTACTTCTTTTTTTTTTGTCAATTTTGATAGAAAAATCATGTAAGAGCTTAATTTTGTTAAATAATCAGCTGAAAATAATCCAAGAAACAACAATAGTCAGGTAAATTCCTAACAGTTCAACTGAACTAGTCAAACCTATTTGGATCTTTGCAGTAGTGCATTAAAAGCATACAAAAAAAGATGATCACAGATGGGTGTCTTTTCTTCATGTGATTTTTCAGGTATGGGAGAGTATTCAAGTCCCATCTGTTCTTCTCTCCCACAGTGGTATCATGTGACCAAGAGCTCAACTACTTCATACTACAAAATGAAGACAAGTTGTTCCAGTGTAGCTACCCAAAGCCCATCCATGCAATCCTTGGGGACATATCAATGCTTGTGGCTGTGGGTGACATTCACAAGAGGCTCAGAAATGTGGCTCTCTCACTTGTCACCACCATCAAGTCAAAGCCAGAGTTCCTCACTGATATAGAATCAACAACAGTTCATATACTTGACTCTTGGAAAGACAAACACCAAGTCTTCTTCTTTGAAGAAGCTAGAAAGGTGTTATTATAAGTCACCATCTTTTTTGTTTTTTCAATAATATCTACTAGTATGGGTTTATAACAAAAAAAAAAAAAAAAAACAAGAAGAAATATATAACATGATATTTGTCTCTCAATCTGGATTTTGCAGTTCAGCTTCTATATAATAGTAAAGCAAGTGTTGGGCTTGACACCTAAAGAGCCACAAACTGCAGCAATTCTTGAGGATTTCCAAACTTTCATGAAAGGGCTCATTTCTTTACCACTCTACATTCCAGGGACTCCATATGCAAGAGCTGTTCAGGTACTAAAATTTAAACCAAAAGTTTTTTTTATTCTTTTTTTTTTAAATTGATTTATTTATCATCCAAAATATCCTATCATAGTCCTACTGAGGGACACAAACTCGAGATCTGATCAACTGCCTACGGTGCCTTATTTTGGAAAATTAAATTAGCATGCCAACCAAACATTTCCAAGTAACAACTTGATTGTACACTTGCCAATCAACTCAACCAGGATTTTCCAAGTTTAATTGGAGTTGGCTACACAACCAATAACAATAGTACTGACATATAATATTCATAATTAAGTTAAAAGAACTACAGTATGCTAAAAGTTGGCCTAAAAGCTGAACTAATGTACCTGTTAAGCAAGAACATTGCTTAAAAGTCACAAACTTTACTCTGGAAGTTGGATTACATTACCAGAGTTTTCAACCCATACAACTTTATTATTCTTTGAAATACAAAACTCACTAGACATGGTTATGAGTTATGTAGAAGACATGCATGCTTCAACTTGATTGATAATTCAGCATGTGCTTTTCTACTCAACTTCTTTTCAGTAGCTTTTGGAAAGACCTATGGTTAACATACTCATCAACATTCATAATACTTATTCTGGAGACATTACATGATGATTTTTTTTCCTCTCTTTTTTTGTAATGTATACAATCTTGAGATAAGCTTTTGTTTTTGCAAATGAGAAGAAGGCATGTGACTCATCCTTTTTTTCTGTCATGGGTCCTCTTTACAGGCTAGAAGAAGAATACTTTCCACTGTCAAAGCAATCATAGAAGAAAGAAGAAGAAGAAGAGAAGGAGGAGGAGGAGGAGAGGGTACTGCTGGAAAACCTAATACCAAAAGCAATGACTTCCTTGATATACTTTTATGTGTTGATTCCTTATCTGAAGATGAAAAAGTTAGTTTTGTTTTGGACTCTCTTTTGGGAGGCTATGAAACTACCTCTGTCCTCATTGCCATGGTGGTGCACTTCCTTGGTCAATCACCAGCTGCTCTTGCACAAGTAAAGGTGTGACCCTTTCTCATAGAAACAAATTTGTATCTTTCCTTTTTCATGTACATGTCCGAACCGTCTTGCGCGCACCTAGACTAATTTCATGGGACCCTCACATTAACAGCCGGGTAAATGTTCCCAAGAAAGGTAAATTTCTCAACGGGAGCACACCCTTAAGACCAAAACCAATACCACTATACCAACCATGTAACCACAGACAAAATATTTTTTCAAAGACAGTTAACATACTCCTATTTTTTTAATTATTATTATAATTATTAATAATAATAACATTTTATTTTTATTTTTTTTGTTAATGCAGCTAGAGCACCAGAATGTAAGGAATATGAAGGAAAAGGATGAGCTTCTGAACTGGGAAGATTACAAGAGAATGGAATTTACTCAAAATGTGAGGACTCTTTTAGTACTTCTAGTCGATTCTTTTTGTAAAAAGATAGGATCAGTTCTTTTATTTATTCTGAATTATAACCTTCTGAATTTGTTTTTTGCAGGTTATCAGTGAGTCTCTTAGGTATGGAAATGTTGTAAAATTTGTGCACAGAAAGGCTCTCAAAGATGTTAAATTCAAAGGTAACTGATACAGAAAAAATCATGAAAAAACCAGTAATAATATAGTTAATGAGGAAAAAATACAGTACAAAAAAGAAAAAATCGTTTGGGCATAATAATACATGCATGAGCCTGTGTGTGCCTTTAATTATCTGTACTAAGGTCCTATCTTTAATTTTTATATTCCTATTCCCTTGTTTCAGATTACACAATTCCATGTGGTTGGAAGGTCCTACCAGTTTTGAGTGCAGTTCACTTGGACCCATCTCTCCATGCAGATGCCCTTGAGTTCCATCCATGGAGATGGGAGGTAATCATCTCAATCCTCAAAACTGCCAACTAAGTTGGGCTGTTCTTTCCTGCAATCGCGGTATCAGGAAAAAAAACATTCAAAATTATGCAAAATCAAACTAGTAGAGAAAGTTCAAAGATAAAGGTTCACATATAGAACTTACGCCATCATGTTTCGAAATGAGGAGCTTCTTCACCAAGTTTTCATCCCCTAGCTCCAACCAAGAGGCAGAAGCATGGGGCAATTTCGTAAATTCATATGATTTCCAGTTCCATCAAAACAAAACTCACTTAGGGCCATATTGACAGAAATTCAAAATGTGTTGAACAGATGGGGAGGTGCCAATATGTTGCACAGTGCATATTTCAGGGGTATTTATGTCTTAAAATAATAATACTAATAAAGTACTCATTAGTCAACTATTTTCTTCAGACTCAAGATCAAACCTGCAAGAAATTTGTTCCTTTTGGGGGAGGTTCAAGGTGCTGCCCAGGTTCTGAACTTGCCAAGGTGGAGATTGCATTCTTCCTCCATCACCTTGTTCAAAAATTCAGGTATTTTATTTCAAAGTTTAATATTTATTTCAGCAACTAGTGACTCCATCTTGCATCGAATATATATATTTTTATTAATATTTGCAATTTAATCTTTCTGGGTAGATGGAGAACAGAAGATGGTGATCAACCTCTTGCCCATCCTTATGTGGAATTCAAGAAGGGTTTAGTAATAAACATTGAAGCTCTTCCAGAGGAAAATTCCATTGCCCAGTGAATATCTAAAATGGGGTTTTCCCTTGCACAGCACCAACCCTGCCTGGAAGCATTTACACCTTGTAATCCAATAACATATTTTTGATGTGAGAAAGAGAGAGGCCTCCATTTCCTTCTATGTATAAGCTCTTCTATACTTTTTGAGAGTTGTAACTAGTAAGTTCGATGTATTCTATATAGTAATTGAAATTTTCTTTCATAAAGCATCTAAAGTTCAAGTGTAGACAGTGTCACGTGATTGTTCTGGTCCGCCTGATACCTTATCGGAGAACTAACATTGAGAAAGTTGGGTCACAACATGGAAGGAATATCATTTAAAATGAAGGGTCATCTTATCCTAACTTCTTACCCCAAAAAATAAACTTCAGCATCCTTTCTTCATACCCCTGCACTAGAGTCTAGAGAAGAACTTCGATTTATAAAGGTTTACGAAGAAATGATCAAAGTAAATGACACTTTCACTAGTTTGACTGAAGGACACTTTCACCTCTTCCAGTTTGGAAAAGGACAATCTCACACCTCAATGTGCTGAACTTCAACAAATTTACACCCTCTGCTTGTGAAGCCGTTAGTCTCGGGGCAGGATAAGACATTAAAAATAGTTTTGGAGACCAATTTGCCCCCATAAAAGTCTATTATACCCTTGGGTAACCCCTACATTTTGCATAATATGGAGTCAAAATTGTCCCAACAACTATTTTTAGTGACATATCCCAACTCCAAACTGTCTGTCTGAGATGTAAGTTTCCTGAAGTTCGGCACACGGAATGGGTGAAAGTACCACATAAGTTTTATCGTTGAGGGTAGAAGTACACCTTTCCTATATATTCTTGCCAAAGGTAATGTCACAATTACTTGGCAGAAAGAGGTAAAAGGCTGAAAATAAATAAGTGTTTCGCTTCAGGAGCTATCTACTCACTTTGTAAGATGAGAAATGACTGAGCTAGAGTCTAAACAAGTTCAAAAATGGTAAAAAAGAAAAAAAAAATGTAAGCAGCGGAACATGGTTATGCAGCAATCTTCTTTGATTCATAGTAACAGCAGACAAAATGCCAGTTCATCAGGATCCAATTAAATAAAATCTGGTAGATATCAGATTTTCTATCAATACTTGCTAATGCTAGCTACGTTCTAACCTCAAATGGCCTTCACCACAATAGGACTCCTAACATAACGCTTACCATCTGACCAAGTCAACTGTCCAAACACATAGTTTTTAGCTTTATTAGCTTCTTTAACCTTCAAATAAACCTTGAACTTTTTCTCTTCGCCTACTTTCTCAAACTTCAAGCTTTCTGGCTTAACCGAAACGGAAACACCACGAGGATACTGAATACGTGCACGATAAGTTCCCGGTGGACCAACATTTTTAACAGTCCTAGTCAAAGTCAAAGAGCCTTTCAGGTTTGGGACTGTGATTGAAGGGTAGTTGAAGTTAACAAGATTAGTGGGCTTCTTGGGACAGGTATGGGGTGTGCCCCAGAAAACTGTGATCTGAGTCTGGTTGTAGCCAAGGGCACATATGAATCTCAGGTAATCCGTGGTAGTTAAATCATAAACCAAACCAGGGTCCATAGCTCGATTTGGTTGCACATGCCCAGCTCCATAGCTGAAAGGTGTTGACTTCAAGTAGGACGAATTGGTAATCGGCTGCTTGAGATTGTCCCGTGTCCTTGCTGTCAAAGAAGGGTGACATGCATCAAAATTATAGCTTTACACAATATAATGGCAATACTTCACACGATAGGATCACAGGAACGGTGTTAGGCAGTAGGACATTACTATTATACCCCTTCCGTATCATTTTGTAGGTTTCTGCCTACGAGAAGATTATGAAAGTTTAATTTTACTCTTGTACATAAATCTAGGGTTAGAAAGGAAAGTTAATTAGCAAGGAGTCCAAACTTTATAGTTTGACTGCAGGCGAGTGAGATGTGAAGCTTGGAAAGTGGTGAGGGAGCAAGAAATTAACCGAAGTATTATGACTTTCTAAAACATTCCAGCTAACAGATACTACCTCCGTTTCTTCTGATTCTTCTCAGTTGACTTTGAGGGTCACTTTGGATCGCAAAACGATGCAAGAATTTTGTAATTTTTTCATGTTGTTGTAGACTAAACTTTGTTATACAACACAAATCACCAAATTTTTGCAATATTACGAACCAAATCATCGGGTCAAAGTGACCCTCAAAGTCAACTGGGAAGAATAAGAAGAGAGGTAGTACTTGTGTTGATCTCTTATATAAGTAGCCTTTGGAGCAAGAGATCACAAGTTTCAAGGTACATGCATAATATTCGTCAGATACTCATACAATGGCAGGGTCAGACGTCCAGTCAGTAGATTGTGTGTTTCGATTGCATCTGGAGTATTAAGAAGATTTAAGGCTCTAAAAGAGTTAAAACTTAGGATGGCTAGTTAAGCAGTGTCAGCAACTGCAAGATTTAAGACGTCTCTCTAATTTTCTCCATATTTAGCAGACAACAGAAGGCTTCACTATGGAACTGAGTAGATAATTCCACAAATGTTTCAGAATTAATCTCTTGTAAAGTAGTAAAGCTTTCGTACCGGTGGTCATGATTGCTGATTTAATTGCTGCAGGACTCCAACTAGGGTAAAGAGTCTTCAGAAGGCCGACTATACCAGACATATGAGGACAAGACATAGAAGTGCCTGATACTGCATTGAAAGGCACGCGACGCTCGTCAAAATCTTGATTTGTTGGTCCTTGTGCTTCGGTGTAGGCAGCAATGACACTCACTCCTGGTGCTGTGATATCGGGCTGAACAAACAACACGTGATAACTAACGATAGTTAGAGAAACTGAACCTGATAAATCTCATCTTGCAACATGTTTCAAAGTTCAAAGAAGAAAAACACCAACCTTTAAGATCTCAGGGTTAATGGTGTTTGGCCCTTTCGATGAGAAAGCTGCCATGAATGGAGCTGGTTTTGTACCCAACTGAGTTGTTGGGGGTGTGATGTATGCCACCGGATATCTGCAAAGAAACGCGAGTCTTAGAGCCTGTTTGGTATCCATCTGTTTAAAATCAGGAAAAACAGTGGAAAGAAAACATACTGAAAAAACACGTTTAAAAAAATCAGAAAACTGTTTGGCAAGTGCTTAAAAACACTGTTTAAAATAAATAAAAAAAACACATCAGGCAACACTGGTAAATTTTGGTGTTAATTTACTTTAACATCATTTTGTACATACAACAACGGCATATAGTTGTTATTTTATGCATTCTATCAAAATGAGGAGCATGTTTAACTTTAACCATCAAAAGTATGAATAAGCATAAACCGACTTCAGTGTTTTAAAAAACACCTTGCTTTTTCCACAGCCATAAATTGTGTCTCCCAAATGAGTTTAAAAACACACATTGCTTTTAATCAAAGTTGATTAAAAACACCTCTCCCAAACATGCACTTTGAAAGAAAGAAAAACAATGACACTTGTTTTAAAATCTCCAAGGATATCACACTTGGTAAGGCTATGTTCCTGGGGCACTTATTCGCAACTCAGGAGGAAGGAGATAGATACAGCTATGCCGAGGTTAAATAATGCTAGCTTGAAACTTGAGGGAGTAGGTACAATAACGGTGAGGTAGGATTTGCTACATAGAAACCAACAAAATACCACCGTAACCAACAAGCCTAAGTTAGAGATCACATAGATATTGGCATGTTATGTTACCTTGTATATTGGACATAAGTGAAAGCCGCGACACCATCACTGAAATTGATATGAGAAGCAGGGAGAACGTGAGGATCAGCAATTAATTCATTTCCAGTAAGCTTATCATTTGCAAGAATTAGGCCTATAGCACCAGCTGAAGCCGCTTGCTGACCCTTGTCCACTCTTGCATTGTCTCCTCTGAGACAAATCAAGATTTTCCCCTTCACCTTTGAAGGATTCAATGTTCCAGCCTTACAGAGGAGTCTGCACATACATCAAACACCTGCCTAATGAATTCTATTTTAACATAAAGCACAACGTCCCACAAGTTAGAATCATAAATGTCCTCGGAATAATTAAATGATACTCACGCTTCATGAGTTGATGCATTATCAGCCTTGGCATCCACGGCACTTATAACTGGGAAGAATTTATTCCTTGGCAATGCTTGGGGTGAAAGGCTCTCCCCCTTAAGCGACAAAATGTGGTAATAGTTAGATTGTGTATGTGAACTCCTTGGAACGATGAATAAAATGTACAGAAATCATAAAAGTAATAGTGCAATAGCATAGAAGATTTATGAAAAATTCTAAGTCAATCTCTTGCGAGGAACAAGGAAATGAAACAGAAAACACCCCCCCCCCCATCTGCCCCTCACTTCAAACTAAGATTCGAGGAATTAAATACGAATTTTCTTTTCAATTCCGTGCTTATGGTAAATTACTGCCATTTTTTATGACAACCAAAATAGTACTCAACTAGTGCAATCGACTAGCTACCTCAATCAAGAGAACACAAGAAACAAGCACATTCTGATAACTTGTGATGATAGTTGATTGCCTATCTGTTTTTCTTGTGGCTAATGAACTGCTATGTACAACAAATGTAGTGACCAAATTGCCTGCTTGTGCTTTGTTATCCTGATGTATGAATGTAGCGAAAGAGGCAGGTAAACCTTTTACATATAGGGTTTCTTTATTTTTGAGGGGTTTAAGAGGGTTTCACTAAATAATAATATTCCAACAAACAATTATCACTGATACACCCGTATTAATGTAAATTAATTTCAATGTCAATCATGTCAAACTTCAAACCTAGATGTATCAAAGTAATCTGGCTCCAACCCTAACTTAAGGTCATGTTTGAATTTTAGAGAAAAAGGTACAGCGAGATAATTAAGTGCAGGAATACATACTTTGAAGGTCATATTGTTGCCAAGAACAACATAACTAGGAAACTGGCGATCCATGGTGCTGGCACCAACTGTGATCTGCCACGGTGCAAGATTCGAAACAGTTCCATCACCTGGTCCAGAGTTGCCAGCAGAACAAACAACAACTATACCATGCTTAACAGCGTGGAAGGAGCCAATAGCCACACTGTCATTGAAGAGACCAACTGGGTCCCCTCCAAGTGATACAGACAACACGTCGACACCATCATGAATGGCAATATCAAAGGCAGCTAATATATCCGCATCAAAGCACTCGTTACCAGAAATAGGGGGCCAACAGACTTTGTATGCAGCTACGCGAGCTTTTGGTGAGCCACCTTTTGCTGTTCCTTTACCAAATCCAAATACACTTACATTTGCCACGAAATTGCCACCAGCTGTTGATAAAGTGTGTGATCCATGGCCTTCGTTGTCACGTGGTGAGTAGAATGATGAGTTCAGAGAACCTTTGACTTCAGCATATCCTTTGTTGAAGTATCTTGCTCCAATCAGCTTTCTTTGAAATCAGAAAACGAGTACACGTCAAGTCAGAAACCATTACCAATAATGGTTATGTGCTATGCCATTTAAATGCCTTAGCAGATAGGCTAGAAGGTCTTCTTAGTTGGGAACTTTATGACTCTAGACGTGTTCCTAGTGTCATTTGTGAATGATAAACAATCCCATATTATGCAATTACTTTTCAAATGTGCACAATCTGTTAGTCACAGCTAAATTCAAGGATTTGCAAACTCTTACATTCAGTCGTCCACCCTATCTCTCAAGTCTCCCTATCTTTCCTGGGTTTGAACCTACATTTTTTGCTTTCCCCATTGTAGTTTTTCTATAGAGTTCCCACTGAGTATGCAAATTTATTTTATCGTGTGAGATATAATCTCAAGAAGAACATCTTAGACTACAATGAATGATTTGAAAGAAACCAATAAGCATGACATTCATTTTTCAATATGTGGTATTTTTGTACTGCAAGTTCCACAAATTACCTTTTCCCATGTCATTCTACTAGTGTCCAGTAGGATCCTATCAGGAATGATTGTAATTTTGTTTATCCGTGTCGTATGAATTGTTTTAAAATAACTGATTACTCGTAACTCTTTCGTACTAGCCATATATGTTCAGGAGATGGGCGTTATATAACGAAAAGTTGCATCTTCCCTCCTGAAGGCATTTCTTGTTCCAAAAGTAATTATCAGAAAAGTTATACAGCCTTATCTTCTGGATTAAAGCTCCACTTACCGGTTTTACAATGGTTCCAGGACAAGGGGTTTTCTAGAATTGCCAACTCAGATAAGTCATGTTCACATACTTTGTAAAATCAAAGATGATGTTATTTTGAGGTATAAAATAAAAGGTCAAAGATGAGTAGCCACTACCTTAACCTCAACCATAGAAAGCAGCAACTATTGGATCAGTCAACCAATTTATGAAGTGCAAGTGATTTCTTCTATTAACAAGAGAACTAATTCAGGAGGCACATGAAACTCAGAGTTATCGTGAGTTTCTGCAATCTTCTCTTATATCTTATATTTTTTGAGAAGATATGATATCTTAAGAAGGCGGTAGGCCACAGAGAATCTGATGACTCACTACAACTAGATAGTTCAATACAGGAGATCTTTTCCTGGTTAAAATCTGCGAATTCTTTGAAGTAGAAGTCATTTCATAGTTCAAGGCACAACTCGAAAGAGTGTCTAAATAATGAAGAAGATGATAAAGGAACCCTGACCTGTTGCAATGAAAGCTCTTATCTGCACCACTTTGACAGATTCCTTTCCACTTTGATGGAATCGGTCCCATTCCTTCATCACTAAAGCTCTTTGACTCAGGCCACACACCTGGCTCAATTCCATTAACCAAAGTGAATACCGAGAAAATGATAGCTAATGTAAACACAAAATTAACGAGTGTGAAAATGACCGATCTTATCATATCATTAGCTTCATCAAGTTCTAGTATTTTCTGATTGAACTCCATATATTCTTTCACCCATTCATTTTATACATAGATGATAGGACTTCTCTTTCTTGTGAAGAATTTACTCGTCACAATCATTGAACTCTGTATCTTTATAAAGGCTCGTATGTCTTAACAGCTCAAAATTGATAACCAGGGGTAAGTATGCGGTTACTCTTTTGTACTTCTGGGCAATGTCTAAGAAGTAAGAGCGCTGTATCAGTTAGCATTCTTTCTAACCAAATTCCTTTCTAAAACGTTTAGGTTACAAAGATCAAAGCTCAAAGCTCAAAATTTGTTAAAAGCTATTCAACATGCAACATGAAGTTTCTCAATGCGAACATGAGCAATGTTTCCATTATCAATAAAAGAACCAAGATGATGACTCTGCATCAAGGAAATAAATAGGATTTTAATGCGAGAAAGAAAAATAGTTACATGACTCTTGATTCAGCTTGCCTTCATTAATTACTCTCATCACTTCAATTAAAAAACTATACACAGTTTTATATGCAAAACACATCATCCTAGGAGATTGTGGCATCACACGTTCTACTTCCAAAGAGATCCTAGGAGATTTTTAAAAATGCAACTGCACAAAAATTTTAAATAGCATTTCAACTTGTTATTTTATTTTACACCAACTTCGCTTTTGTTAATGGGGTTCTGCCCAGTTACACCAATCAAGGAAAAAATTAGTAAATTGTTGTCAGCATAAAAAAATTAGATATTATAAGATATAGATATCTTTAGGTTCGGGTCGGTTGTACACTTAAGAAAACATAAATGTTGCTTACTTTTTAGGTTGGTTGGATGATTATTGACCCGAGGCCTACCACAGACAGTTGTTATCCCTATGCCTGTCATCTTGGTTTTGCTTTCAGTTTCGAGATATCAACCATAGGCCATCATTTCTAATCAAACGATTTTTTCATATAAGAACTTAAAACCTTATCCAATATCCACATATCCAACTCTATTGATGTGCATTGTGTGCTATGAAGTACAATATTCAATCTTAGCAAGTGAATGGGGCCTTCTGGATCAGACCCTAGGAAAAGGTCAACGCCGTTAACTTTGACCAGCTGACATTTTAATCCAATTGACTCGATGTGATTGAGGAAAACAAAGATTAAGCACGGACCTCAGTTAATGCACACATAGTTTATCGCCACTATTTTGTCTATGGTGAAGAACCTTCTAATGTATTCTTTTTTTAAGTGACTATCAAGTCAACCAACCATATAAAGAATTTCTAGAGCCAACTCTGCAGGATTAAGAAATTGTTTGAGAACAGAGCAGAATAGAAAATTCCAGATACTGTCGGCTCGAGCATTGCAACTAATTCATCAAGATGAGCCAACAACGTGCTCTACCAGCTTAACTATAATCGAACATTTTGAAACTCAAATAAAAAAGGGACAGTAGACCAACCAGTATCAAGGTTTCCTATGATGGTATCTTCCCCAAATCTCGCCTTCTTCCATAGCGAGCTGGAACGTATCACACCATCGTTCTCCAGCCCCAGGAAGTCCCATGACCTGGTTGTGTGTAATTTCCTCCCCTTGTTCAAGAACACCGAGACTACCTTCGGATGCTCTGTGATTGACAAGAATCGCATCGACATTAACTAAGGCAAGTGAGAAGAGAACTATAAAAAGAGAGGAAATCCAAGAAAGAAAATGCTTACTAGCTATCAGGGCTGCTTCTTCATCCTCAAGTACTGCAGCAAAACCATTGATGTGTCTTGTGTAGGAGTAAAATATGGAATCTTCAGCCTCATTTCTGCATATTTGAAAATTCTAGCATGTTATTGAGTTAGTGTTGTTGGTTTACCCACAAAATGAGGAATTCAGGTGAAGTTACCACCTTCCCAAGAATGATCCCAAGAACTCATAATGAGATTCTGTTACTTGTTCTAGTTCAACAGATGAGAGCCCTGGTCCATGGGAATGAGCTCCAAGGTACACCACATAAGACTAAACCCATAAAACAAAGAAAACATGTTACATTGGTGATTGGACTAGACCTGCAAATAGGAACATAGCATGTACATTAACCTCAAAGGAAAAGAGAGCAACAACTATAACTGATTATACCTTTTTGCTGGCAATGGTGGGTCTATACAACAGTGTAGAGAAAATGAGAAATGATAGGAGGAGATAAAGGGTAGCACTAGTAGGAGTTGGGAATGTCATTGCTCTTTTTTCTCAACTCCTACTACTTTGCAGCTCTCTTTAATGGGTGACCTCCCCTTTCTACTTATAGAGAGAGCCTCTGTTTGACAAGGTGACCCTTCAATGGTTTTGAGAGTTTTAAAAAAATGTGGTATTGGAAGGGCAAAAGGTAAAAAGAACATGTTCTGGTGCAGAGCTACAAGATAGCACTGAGAGAGTATATACAAAATTACATTAACAATTGAATTTAGAAAGAATTACTGTGATGCAGGCAAGACCATTTTCATAATTTTTCATAATTTAACATCTAAATCATTTGCATTCCAACTTTCAACCAATTGGTTGCTTTAGGGAAGTAGCAACAAAAGTAATTAGGAAGATTTTTTCCTGTTTTGTGTTCTTTCTAAGGGCATGTTTGGTACCAGCTGAAATCTCAATAATCAACTGAAAATAATATAGAAAGAAAATCCAACCTAACTGATAATCACGACCTGTTTCGTATGAGTTGAAATTATAGATCACTAACTTAATTCATTTGAGAAAATTTGAAGAGCTCTAAAGTCAAGCAATTGAATATACTTATAATCTACAACACCATGAAAAAATTATCAAAAAATTGACTTTTTGACACCGATTTGACTTTGACCGGGTGATTTGGGTCACTTTGACCGGGTGATTTGGATAGCACCCGGTTTGACTTTTTGACTCGTATTTGGGTCACTTTGACCGGGTGATTTGGATAGCAAAACGATTCAACTTTTTGATAATTTTTTCACCGTGTTATCGAGCAACTTTTAATCTACAACACCATGAAAAAATTATCAAAAAATTGTATCGTTTTGCTAGACAAATCACCGGGTCAAAGTGACCCAGTGAATAGTGACAAAAGTCAAACCGGTGTGATAGAGAAGAAACGGAGGTAGTATAACATTTGAAAAAAATATTAGAGATTCTCAACTGCATAATCTCCAATTTTAGAGATTTCACAATTGCAGAGAGATTATTTTAATCTGCAGATTGTCAGATTAAAATTTACAGGCATAACAAACAAGATCGTTGAAAAGAGGCCAATTGAATTAAAATCGGCGTTCCCAAACATGCACTAAATGGGAAGGAACTCATTTTCTTTGTTAAATAATCTGCATCAGTGATTGGATTGGTTTAGGAGTTTTATCAAACACATGGTGGACAAAGACTGTGGACCCAAAAACTGAGGGGGAAGAGGCCAAAGAGCTTCACCAACAATGAACATTATCCGAAGTTTCCGAATGACTCTTAGATTATTGATTCGAACAAACAATTTTCATATTTCGTTTCTTACTCAACTTTGGAAAACGCTAGTGTTGTTTTTGCGATTGGGAAGATGAAATTGATAAACCCATATAGAGAAAAATGAGAGAGAGAGTTTACCTAATGGTGGCAGTGGTTAGTGGGTCTTTGCTTTTTTCTTGATTAGAAATGGATGGTCCAATGAATTCTCTCAGTCACCCACAGGCCACAGAGATGAAGAAGAAAGGTTGTTTATAATTAAAAGAACACTCGGTCCCAACAACCATATTACACAGAACTCGTTTTCATCCACCACTGGATTGCCCAACTCCATTCTATGGTGGTTTCTCTTTTTCAAGAAAATTGGAGTGCTACCCGTCTAGCGAATTGGTGTTTGTAATTTGTAAAATACCCTCCTATCGACTTATTAACCTGTTTTTCGAAACTGAACTAAGTGTAATCAACTAAAATATGACACTTAATCAATTCGTTTTATAAAAACAACTAAATTCATTTTGTCCTTTTACGCTTACGTTTGAAACTCTCTCTCTCCACTCTCCACTGCAACTGTTTCGTCTTCCTCCTTCATTCATGGCTTCCTCTGCAACTGCTTCGTCGTCCTCCTCCTCTACTGGTGTCGTTGCACCCCATCCCAACACCTTCGGCGCACTCCATGTCAACCCCTTGCCACCACTGTCACGAATGCCGGCCTACCCACTGTCGGAGAAAAGGTCCGGTTTTCGAAACCCTACACTTTCAATTCTTCCATTATGTAATGATGTATGTATGAAAATGTTGGAAAAACATATGTATGAAATACAAATAATGTGAATGAAGTTTAGCCAAATGTGACGCAATGAAAGCTGGACACTTAATTTAAATTCAGTAACATCGAACACTTATAATAATTCATAAAATTTTAAAGAATAACAGACAATTTAAAAATACTTGAAGTATTTCATTATCAGTTTGACATTATGCAATTAATTTAGGTTTCAGAGTTCGATTAGAAGTTGGGAGATGCACCGCTTCCATTGTGCCAGGTTAAGGTCGAGAGAGGAAACATCACTACCATGGTAGTTTTGAAAGGATACAAGGAAAGTATGAAATACGTCTGTCCTGATGTGAGGGAATTGATCGAGGCAAGGCTCCCCCAGCTGAAGTTTTTGTTGGACATCCATTGTGGCAGCTTTACGTTTCCCAATCAGCTTGTGAATCTTGTCATGCACGCAAAGATGAATGCGAAGAATAAAGAGCCTGATTTTTGGTTCTACATGAACAACGTGCCGGTACGTTTTGGAATGCAGGAGTTTTGTTTAGTATCGGGCCTGAGCTTTTACGAAACTGATGGGGTAGCCAAGAAAGAGTGTGAATTCGCTTGGGCTTCAAAGCATCTCTCCGACCACAAGCTTGGTAACAACATAGACGTAGCGGAAATTGAAAAGGTTTGGCTAACTTGGAGCCCAAAAAAGAGTTGAGCGAGGAGGATAAATTTGATTCTGCGAGATTGCTTACGGTATGCCTGATCGGGCGAATGATGTTTGTGAAAACCGATAAGGACACCATATCCATGGCACCGTTTGGCCTGCTTTCGGAGTTTGTATGGGCAAACAAATTTGGATGTGGCAGTTACTTATGGCCATAGTTCGTTGAGCAAGTGGGTTTAAGGCTTGGGAGAAAAATATGAATAACCTCTGAAATACCCCGTTTTGTGACTATGGGTATTTTGTGATATTATTATAAGTGTTGGGAAGTTAATTTAATTGTAGAGAGTTAATTATAATGGTTATGAGAGTTTGGGGGATCTTTGTGACTTTAATCAAAGGTTTTAGTGTCTTTTACTTGTGTTTGGGGGAGGTAGTTGTCTTTTGACAAAACTAAGGGGGAATAAGTGTATTTTGACCTAACTTTTCTTCCTACGTAAAAGTTTCCTAATTCAAGAGGGTTTCCTACTTATGAAGTTGATTTTATTTCCAACTCTCATAAAACCCTCACTCTCCCTATTTTTCTCTATCTCTCTCACGTCCCTCACTCTCTACCCGTCTCTCTCTCACTCTCTTGGCCTCTCTCTCTCTATCCGACGGCAGCCACCCACCGCCGCCGCCGTCTCTCTCTCCGTTGAGGTAATCTCTCTCTCTCTCTCGCTCTCTCTCTCTCTCTCTCTCTCTCCCTCTCTCTCTTTTTTCTTTCTTTCTTTTCTTTCCTTCTTTCTCTCTTTCTTTTTTTCTCTCTCTCTCTCCGTCCGCCTCTCTCCCCGTCCGGCCTCCATGGACGACGGGTTTGAGGTCGTTTTCTTTCTTCTTCTCTTTTCTCTTGTTGATCTCTTATTCTTGTGATCACTTGTTCATGATTCATGTATGTTGCATGTAATCTTTAATTTTCAGTTTGATATTGTTAGGATCATTGTTCATGAATTCGTAGGATTAATAATCAAGTTTTAGGATTTATCATGTTCTTGGGTGATGGGAAAAAACCCTAGTATGAAGGAGAAGTTTGATTAAACGATTTGGGTGTTTGAATGATCATAGTATGTGGATAACAATATTATTTGAAAGTAGGAATCATTTTATATTAGGTTTAGTATGAATATAGGATGGACTAGATGCTTGGGGAAAAGTTTCATGAAGATTGACAATTCCCGTATGGATATTTTGAGTGAAATTGGAAACTTGAAACTAGTGTAACTTTTGATCCGGGAATCGAAATTAAAATCCGTTTGAGGCTAAACTTATTATTTCAAACGTTTTGAATCCAATGGAACTGTTTTTAGACCATGATCTGTTTAGGAAACTGGAGTAATAGATTGGTGGAGTTATGATAGGTTATGTATGCTTTAGGTTAGAGAATTTTGAAGCAAAGTTTTTGGGTTTTGTTTTGAAGTATGAATTGAGTGAGATGTTAAGTTGGTGTTAGAACCCTAAACCATTGACTATCATATGCATGTAATTTGTATGGAAAGTGTATTGCTAGAATATTTGTTTGATTAGAATATTGTTACGTGTAGGTAACGAGTTCGTCGACGACGAGTACGTAGAGTACGTTGATTGATTTGCTATAGTTCGATTTTCTTTGAGGTAAGTAAATATGCCAAGCCTAGTGTGCTTATCTCTTTCGTGTCAAACAAATTCTTGTATTTCTATACGTCTCAAAATGTGTTTATGTGATGTGACATGCAATATGTGAATTTTACTTGATAAATGTTTTTCTTGAAAATATCACCATGATAATGATAATGCATTAATACGTAAAGTGGAATAGTTGTGCGGGGACATTTATTATTGGTTACTATTGGCATTGGACGGTTTGATCTCAGTCTTCCGTTTCAATTTATTTTTATTTAATCCGGTTGCAAGTCCCCGGTAGTTCCCTGTACTCACTCCTCTGGCCGCTAGAGTCTTTGGGGGGTGTCGACACTTAAGGTCTTGGATGCTTGCGAGATGGTTTGGTTTCCCCCGTCACAACGAATTAATAATGAGTATTTTGGTTTTGTTAACGGAAAGGAGTTAACGATGGATTTTGGATTTTCCTAATGAATATGGAATTGGTTGGAAATATTATGGAATTGGGAACTCTTATGTTTCATTACAAGAGTCAACTTTATTACCGTTGTGTTTGAGAAAAACTCTTACTTATAAACGAGTCATTGTTTTATAACTATCCCATCATCGTTCTACATGTTTGGGTGTTTATTTACCAGTATTTCATGCTGATTTTGTACTATGGTGTTTCTTTTTGATTCCGCACCACATGTTAGAGGATTGTTATCTGGCGTAGAAGGGGACGCGTATCATCATATGGATCACTAGTAGTATCTCATTTGAATTTGAACTCTTTATTAGTTTAAACACTTTAGTTTGTTATGCCCGGTTTGTGGCTAGGATGTTGGATTGTAATAATGGATATTTTTAATTGGCTTTAAATATTATTGTGGATGTGTTTGCTTGAGAACCATGTTATAAAATCTCCTTGTATCCGGGCTCCTCTCGGGTACGGAGTGACATCCCCGGGTCTCCGGCTTGGGCCATTTGGGGGTGTTACAGGTGGTATCAGAGCTGCATTCCAAAAAGGAAAACGAAACTTGTTGGGGTAACTAAAATGAATATAGGAGAAATAACTTAGAATTTGACAAGTCGTGGAAATTTGAGTAGTATGGATAGGACTATTATGTGTAAGTGTTTAGAAAATAGGATAGAAAGAAAGTAATTCCACCCACCCATTCCTAACTAAGAGCCTTAGTCTATCCAAGATGCTAATGGATTGAATTTTTGAAGCGTTTCATTTGAGTTCTAGTTGTAAGCTTACTTATAAGGGATTTTGTTGGGAAATTTCTTCAAGAGTCCTGTGACTATCAATTTGGAGTCTTGGGAATAATTATTAGTTGCAAAGAGTAGCTATTTCTGATTACGATATATGCCTTGTGAAATTAGGAGATTTATTAAGTTGTTTCCTCTTGTAGATGGCTAGAACTAAGCATACAGCAAGGAAGCGTGTGTTTCCAGTTGAGAAGCACCCTGTTGTTACACGTTGGGTCCAAGGTGAGGACTTTCCAGATTTTCGTGACCGCGTGGTTCAATATTGTGAGGATAGATTCCAAGCCTTAGATTTTCCTCGGTATAGAAATCCAGCTTTTCAGGCTTACTGTATGGTGAAGGCATTACCTATGAAACCCATGTTTGGGGAAATTATTACAAAGTATAGCAACGTCATGGGCAGGTTGAATCGTCTGAATGATAGGGATTATCGTTGCCAAGGTGAATGGACGGTAAGTGCAGATTTCATATGCAAACTGTTGATGGAGACTTATTTAAGTGGAAAAGTTTTACAGTTATTGAGATAGAGTCCAGTGATGAAGAAGACGTGACCAACATAAGCTCTAGTGATGAAAAAGAGGTGATTATTATAGATGCTAGTGACGATGAGGAAGTCGAAGAGGATCCAATGGAAGATGTCGATGAATACCCCGTGATTGAGGAAGATCCCATGGAGTATGAAGAAAGTGAAGAAGACCTGAGTGAAGGTGAAGAGCACGAGTATGATTCCGATGAAGATGAAGAGTTGGATGAAAGAGATGAGGACGAAGATTAAGCTTGTTAGAATTCTTTAAATTCCCTAGACTTGATGTTTTTTTTTTTTTTTTTTTTTTTTCATTATTGGTTTGAATAAGGCTATGGTGCCAAGCAATACTTTGAAGTTTTAAAACGATTTTTGAATAGTCACTTTTGGGCTAGAGTTAAATTTCAGCGTTTTGCTTTAGGAGACGAATGATGTTTATGTTTTGAGGACCCGATTTGGGGAGTTTAATAAATTTAGCTTTCTGAATTTTGGAGTATGAATTGATGAATTAAGGTTGTGTTATGCTTTGTTATTATTGATTAAGTGCGTAGAAAGTGTTCATGGAGTTAAAACGTGAAAACTTTGATCCTTGGTGTTGTTGAATCTGCGCAGCAGTGAGTTTTTGTTGTAGCAGACGTAACCAATTTTAGAGTTATTTTTCCCTGAATTTTTCCCATAAAGTAGACATACCCAGGTATCTCCCACAAAAATTTCAACCCTATATGAGTTCTGGAGAATTAGTTACGAATTTTCAAAGTTGGTGGTTCAGTAGCATAATTGCAAAGTGATTAGCTGTAGCATTTTTGATTGTTACTTCTCTTCCAGATCTTGTTTTGATCTCAAACTTTTATGGATTCTATTAGAAACGTTTGGCTAACTCTGGGAGAAAGCCTAGCTCATTTTAAGAATTTTAAAGTCAGTATAAGGCTTTTCAAAATCAAAGTTTCTGTTCTGGTGGGTTGTGACATCAGTTGTAATATTTCCTGTGTATCTTGAGTTCTACAATTGATTTTGAGTTGATCCTTCTTGATTACGAAAATAGACTCAGAGAGGTTGTCTCACACAAAAATTCATAATTTTTTCTTGTCTGATTGATCCTTTTTATAATTTTTTAAGAAGACAAAATGCTGAGACGTGATCAGCCTATGTGGAAATACATGAGTAATTGAGTTAAATGATGATCAATGTGTGACATTACTTGTTTAATTGTGCACTACATGCCATATATGCGTGATTGTTTGTACTTATTGATACTTTATAAGTAATACAATAGGCCATAGTGTATGGATTATGACTGATAGACCACATCAATACTACACTAGGAGAAATAGTCAAGTCCTATGGCAACCAACAACAAGAACAACACGGACCAATTATTTGCCCAATTGGCTCAGATGGCTCAGAATATGAACAATGGAGAACAGAATGCAACTAATAGTGCGATGAAAGTGTCAGACATGAAGCCAGGGAACTTTACAGGAAATGAGGATTCTGTTGAGCTCGAAAACTGGATCGATGAGATGGATAAGGTCCTTGAGCTAGTTGAGTGCCCCGAAGACCGCAAGGTTGTTTGCGCGGCATTCTACTTGAAGAACGAAGCTAATACATGGTGGAGGATCACACGTCAGAACTTTTTGGCTCAACCCAATTTCAATTGGGAAGCTCTTCAAACTGCATTACGCACTCGCTTTTATCCGGACCATGTCCAGGATCAAAAGTACATATACTTCGTGAATCTGACACAAGGGAACGGTTCTGTGACCGAGTACTTCAAGAAATTCATGGAACTATCCCGATTCGCAGGTCAGCTGATGCCTGATGAAGCGACTAAAGTTAGGAAGTTCATGTCTGGTCTCGAACTTCATCTGCAGAAAGACTTGATGTGCAGAACGTACGATACTCTACAGGAAGCTTATGATAGAGCTGCAGCCGTTTGGCGTATTCAAGAGGCACAAGATGAGAACGTGGAAAGCGCAAGGTTGATAGCACTGTGGGCTATGGAAACAATCAGAGTAGGATTAACCATGGTAGTTAGGAAAAGAGGTTTAAGCCTAACCATGGAGGAAGTAACCAAGGACAATATCGTGGTAACAAGCAGAATAATGGAGATGAGAAACCTCGCCGTTATATCTGCAAGAAGTGTCAACAAAACCATCCAGAAAAGGACTGCCAAGGAAACCTTGTAAACTGCCACAACTGCGGCAGGAAAGGTCATCGTGCTTTTGAGTGCCGATTGAAACCAAATGGAAATCAGCAAGGGAACCAAGGAGACAATTACCAAGGGAACCCACAGTTCAACAATAACAATCAGGGCGGAAACCGGAACTATGAGAACTACAACAACCAGAATAATGGAGGCAACAATTATGGTAGGCAGCAAGTGAACAACCAGGGCAATGGAAGAAACAACGGAGCTCAGAACGGGAATAGAAACAACAACGCTACAGCTAACGCCAACAACAATGGGACTGGTACGGCATGAACTACCGCAACGCAGAACGGGAATGTTGCAAGGATCGCTGCATTAGCAGGATTGAAGCTGAAGCAGCAAACGGAGTAGTCACTGGTACATTTCTTGTTCATGATCAACCAGCATTTACTCTATTTGATTCCGGAGCATCGAATTCATTTATTTCATCATCATTTGTGGAAAAATTGAGTCTCAATAAGCTGTCTAGAATATCCATCCCCGTAGCTACCCCAACCGGTCATGTAACAGTATGTGACGCCATTTTTGAAGGAGTAGAAGTTAAGATTTCGGCTAGTACCCTACCAGCCAACCTGATACAGTTTGATCTTGGAGGAATAGATGTTATATTGGGAATGGATTGGCTGGGTAAATAACAAGCAGACATAGACTGTCACGATTAGAAGATAAGGCTCAAAGGTCCAAAAGGAGAAAAAGTTTCTTATCGTGGTATCACAAAAGAACCATGCATCCGACTAGTGTCAGCTTTGACCATAGTTAACCAAGTGAAGAAGGGGAATAATGCTTATTTGTGTTATGTTCAAGATGTGTCTAAGAAGGAGAATGTGCTAGAAGAGATACCAATAGTTAGAACTTTCCCGATGTGTTCCCGGACAAAATTCCAAGAATGCCACCTAGAAGGGAGATCGAATTCACTATGGACTTAACACCTGGAACAGCTCCAATTTCAAAGGCACCGTACAGAATGGCGCCAGTAGAATTGAAAGAACTAAAGGATCAGTTGCGAGAGTTACTTCAAAAGGTTTACATAAGGCCTAGTGTTTCCCCTTGGGGAGCACCGGTGTTGTTTGTGAAGAAGAAAGATGGAAGCTTGAGGTTGTGCATTGACTACAAAGAGTTGAACAGCGCAGCGATCAAGAACAAATACCCTTTACCCCGAATTGACGACTTGTTTGATCAGTTACAAGGGGCGAGTGTTTTCTCAAAGATAGACTTGAGATCAGGGTATCACCAACTTCGAGTAGCCGAGAAGGACATCCCGAAGACAGCCTTTAGAACAAGGTATGGACACTACGAGTTTACAGTTATGCCTTTTGGTCTAACCAATGCTCCAGCAGTATTTATGGATCTCATGAATCATGTTATGAGGACGTTTCTAGATCGTTTCGTGGTCGTCTTTATTGATGACATCCTTGTTTACTCAAAGAGCGAGGAAGAACACGAAGAACATCTCAAATAAGTGTTAGAAACTTTGAGACATGAGAAGTTATATGCTAAACTCTCGAAGTGTGAGTTTTGGCTAAAACACGTTCCATTTTTGGGTAACATAATCTCCAAAGAAGGAATATCCGTGGATCCATGAAGGATTTCAGCAAATAAGGATTGGCCTACTCCGAAGAATGTGTCCGAAGTAAGAAGTTTTCTCGGATTAGCAGGATATTACAGGCGTTTCGTGAAAGATTTTTCGAAGATCGCTAGACCTCTTACTACACTAACAAAGAAGACGGTAAGGTATAAGTGGAGCGAAGATTGTGAAGAAGCATTCCAGACATTGAAGGAAAAGTTGACAACATCACCTGTGTTAGCTTTATCCAATGATTCTGGCGAGTTTGATGTTTACAGTGGTGCATCGAAGAAGGGTTTAGGATGCGTGCTTATGCAAGAAAGGAGGGTTATTGCCTATGCTTCAAGACAATTGAAAACTCATGAAGAGAACTATGCTACGCATGAATTAGAACTTGCAGGAATAGTTTATGCACTGAAGATATGGAGACATCACTTGTATGGATCTGTGTGTAGATTGTATACGGATCATAGCAGTCTCAAGTACATCTTCACGCAGAAAGAGCTAAATAACAGGCAAAGACGTTGGATAGAAATCATAAAGGATTATGATTTGCGTATCCAATACCACGAAGGGAAGGCAAACGTAGTAGCTGATGCGTTAAGCCGAAAATCGAGCCATACTTTGGATACTATGCTAGTTTTGCCAGACCGGCTATGCCGAGAGTTCCGAAAGCTCGAAATTGAAGTAGTGAAACAAGGTGGAGTAAAGAATATCCTTGGGAATATGATAGTTGCGCCAGATATTTTAGAAGAGATAAGAAGTAACCAGCCAGGAGATGTGAAGCTGGAAAGGATAAAGAAGAAGATGGCAGAAGGTCAAGCAAAGGATTTCAAGATTTATGAAGAAGGAAGTATCCGCTAAAAAGGAAGATGGTGTGTACCACATAAGTGTACGGAAACCAAGGAAAAGTTGATGCGAGAAGCGCACAACACACCCTACTCAGTACATCCAGGAGGTGACAAGATTTATAAGGACATGAAGAAGATGTTTTGGTGGCTAAACATGAAAAAGGAAGTGGCAGAATTTGTGGCAAAATGTC
Source organism: Linanthus parryae (assembly GCA_023055425.1). NCBI lineage: Eukaryota > Viridiplantae > Streptophyta > Magnoliopsida > Ericales > Polemoniaceae > Linanthus > Linanthus parryae. The sequence goes on from JALGPY010000009.1 coordinate 46,771,065, forward strand.
TGACTTGTCAAAAGGTGAAGTTTGAACATAAAAGAATGGGAGGTTTAGTACAACCATTAGACGTCCCAGTTTGGAAGTGGGATTCAATTTGATGGATTTCGTGACTGCGTTACCAACATCAAAGAATGGACTGAATCATATTTGGGTCGTAGTTGACAGATTGACCAAGACAACAAGGTTTATTCCGATGAAAGACACATGGAATATGGAACAAAGAGCTGATGCGTATATGAAGAACATTGTGAGGTATCATGGAGTACCAAGCTCTATAGTTTCAGACAGAGATCCCAATTTTCTTTCTCACTTCTGGAAAGCACTCCAGGAGGCATTGGGAACGCAGTTGAAGTTTAGCACGACATTTCACCCTGCTACAGATGGACAAACCGAGAGGACAATTCAAACGTTGGCAGATATGCTAAGATCGTGTGTTATGGATTTTCAAGGTTCATGGGTTGATAGATTACCTTTGATAGAATTCTCCTAAAACAACAGTTATCATGCCAGTATTGGAATGGCACCACATGAGGCGTTGTATGGAAGGAAGTGTAGAGCACCATTGTGTTGGAACGACATAAGTGAGACAATAGTAACTGGTCCACAACTTATCGAAGAGATGACAGATCAAGTGAGACTTATATAGCAGCGAATGAAGGCAGCCTAGGATAGACAGAAGTCCTACGCTGATCAGAAAAGGAGACCGTTGGAATTTCAAGTTGGAGAAAAGGCATTTCTTAAAGTTTCTCCGACTAAAGGAGGCATGAGGTTCAATCAGAAAGGGAAGTTGAGCCCGAAATTCATTAGACCATATGATGTCATAGAGAAGATCGGAGAAGTGGCTTATAGATTGGATTTACCATCGAATTTGGGTCGTGCTCACAATGTATTTCACGTATCGCAGCTGAAGAAGTATGTGCCTGATGCATCCCATGTATTGGATCCCGAACCAGTAGAACTGGATCCGTCTTTGAGTTATGAAGAACATCCTGTCAAGATTCTAGACAGCAAGACAAGGAACACCAGCAACAAGAGTGTCAAGACCTTTACAATCTTATGGACAAACCACCTCACTGAAGAGGCAACTTGGGAAGCGGAGGATGATATGAGGAAGAAGTACCCTCACCTGTTTGACGAGGTACCTTGAGTTACGAGGACGTCACTCCTCTAAGGGGGAGAGGATGTAATCCTTCAGTTTTAATACAGTACTACTTATAGTATATTGCATATCATTCATGACCTTAGGTTTACATTTAGTAGTTGTACCATTGAGGGGAGGTAGTGCATACCTTATTGTGGTTAAGCTTTAGTTTAAACTTCAAGGATGAGTTCTCATTAAGGAGGAAGGTTTTAGTTTAAACTTCGAGGACGAAGTTCTCTTTAAGGAGGGAGGATGAAATACCCCGTTTTGTGACTATGGATACTTTGTGATATTATTATAAGTGTTGGGAAGTTGATTTAATTGTATAGAGTTAATTATAATGGTTATGAGAGTTTGGGGAATCTTTGTGACTTTAATCAAAGGTTTTAGTGTCTTTTACTTGAGTTTGGGGGAGGTAGTTGTCTTTTGACAAAACTAAGCGGGAATAAGTGTCTTTTGACCTAACTTTTCTTCCTACGTAAAAGTTTCCTAATTCAAGAGGGTTTCCTACTTATGAAGTTGATTTTATTTCCAACTCTCATAAAACCCTCACTCTTCCTATTTTTCTCTATCTCTCTCACGTCCCTCACTCTCTACCCGTCTCTCTCTCACTCTCTCGGCCTCTCTCTACCCGACGGCAGCCACCCACCGCCGCCGCCGTCTCTCTCTCCGTTGAGGTAATATTTTTCTCTATATCTCTCTCTTTTTCTTTCTTTCTTTTCTTTCCTTCCTTCTCTCTTTCTTTTTCTCTCTCTCTCCGTCCGCCTCTCTCCCCGTCCGACCTCCATGGACGGCGGGTTTGAGGTAGTTTTGTTTCTTCTTCTCTTTTCTCTTATTTATCTCTTATTCTTGTGATCACTTGTTCATGATTCATGTATGTTGCATGTAATCTTTAATTTTCAGTTTGATATTATTAGGATCATTTTTCATGAATTCGTAGGATTGATAATCAAGTTTTAGGGTTTATCATGTTCTTGGGTGATGGGAAAAACCCTAGTATGGAGGAGAAGTTTGATTGAACGATTTGGGTGTTTGAATGATCATAGTATGTGGATAAAAATCTGATTTGAATGTGGGAATCATGTTATATTAGGTTTAGTATGAATATAGGATGAACTAGATGCTTGGGGGAAAAGTTTCATGAAGATTGACAATTCCCGTATGAATATTTTGAGTGAAATTGGAAACTTGAAACTAGTGTAACTTTTGATTCGGGAATCGAAATTAAGATCCGTTTGAGACTAAACTTATTATTTCGAACGTTTTGTATCCAATGGAACTGTTTTTGGACCATGATCTGTTTGGGAAACTGGATTAATAGATTGGTGGAGTTATGATAGGTTATGTATGCTTTAGGTTAGAGGATTTTGAAGCAAAGTTTTTGGGTTTTGTTTTGAAGTATGAATTGAGTGAGATGTTAGGTTGGTGTTAGAACCCTAAACCATTGACTATCATATGCATGTAATTAGTATAGCAAGTGTATTGCTAGAATATTTGTTTGATTAGAAAATTGTTACGTGTAGGTCACGAGTTAGTCGACGACGAGTACGTAGAGTACGTTGATTGATTTGCTATAGTTGGAATTGATTTGAGGTAAGTAAATATGCCAAGCCTAGTGTGCTTATCTCTTTCGTGTCAAACAAATTCTTGTATTTCTGTACGTCTCAAAATGTGTTTATGTGATGTGACATGCAATATGTGATTTTTACTTGATAAATGTTTTTCTTGAAAATATCACCATGATAATGATAATGCATTAATACGTAAAGTGGAATAGTTGTGCGGGGACATTTATTATTGGTTACTATTGGCATTGGACGGTTTGATCTCGGTCTTCCGTTTCAATTTATTTTTATTTAATCCGGTTGCAAGTCCCCGGATAGCTCCCTGTACTCACTACTCTGGCCGCTAGAGTCTTTGGGGGGGGGGGGGGGGGTGTCGACACTTAAGGTCTTGGATGCTTGCGAGATTGTTTGGTTTCCCCCGTCACAACGAATTAATAATGAGTATTTTGGTTTTGTTAACAGAAAGGAGTTAACGATGGATTTTGGATTTACCTAATGAATATGTAATTGGTTGGAAATACTATGGAATTGGGAACTCTTATGTTTCATTACAAGAGTCAACTTTATTACCGCTGTGTTTGAGAAAAACTCTTACTTATAAATGAGTCATTGTTTTATAACTATCCCATCATCGTTTTACATGTTTGGGTGTTTATTTACCAGTATTTCATGCTGATTTTGTACTGTGGTGTTTCTTTTTGATTCCGCACCACATGTTATAGGATGGTTATCTGGCGTAGAAGGGGACGCGTATCATCATATGGATCACTAGTAGTATCTCATTTGAATTTGAACTCTTTATTAGTTTAAACACTTTAGTTTGTTATGCCCGGTTTGTGGCTAGGATGTTGGATTGTAATAATGGATATTTTTAATTGGCTTTAAATATTATTTTGGATGTTTTTGCTTGAGAACCATGTTATAAAATCTCCTTGTATCCGGGCTCCTCTCGGGTACGGAGTGACATCCCCGGGTCTCCGGCTTGGGCCATTTGGGGGTGTTACAACCTCGGTCGCCGAAAGTACAACATGTATACGTTTCCGCACATCTTTCTGGCATGAATTTGCGAGGTCATACCCTATTTTGGTGAGCTGCTTGGAACAAAGAGGAAAGTTGAGGAAAGGAAGTTACCGCGCTTGGCTAATTGGACATGGAGAACATGCAACTTGGGCTTGGAAGAAGCAGCCCAACACTGGAGCGAGATAAAGACTATTCATCCTACCCTCGTCGCGATGGAGGAAGAGAAACAACAACACTACTGGATCAACTTCATGGAATACAAGAGGACTCACCTTGACCAGCCACTTCACCCTAGGTGGACTGAATTGTTTGAGAAGAGAATAGTACTTCGGGATGACGTGAGTACTAATCGGAAGTTCGAACGAAGTTACAACTTTGAGGGAGTGGTACGTACTGAAGAGGTAGTGGCTATAGATACGGAACAAAAGAGGAAGATGAAGAATGTTGCCAGGGATGATGTGGTGGGGCCACAGAAGAAGGAGAAATGAATTGTTAACGACGACGAGGCTGACCCACGGTCTAAGAAGAAGAAGGTGCAGAAGGGCAAGAAAGTTCCTCTTGTGGATGAAGAAGAGGAAGTGGAGGATGCCAGCCTTGCCCTGAGATGGAGAAAGAATGCAATTGTGATTTCCTCGCCTCCAACTCACCTCCATATCCACCGAGAACCCAAACTTTAGTTTCTGCGACACCTCCAGCTACCGGTCAACCCGAAGTTGCAAGAACTGACATAGTTGACTTAGCATACTTCAAGAAGGAATATTGAAAGCTATTGAAGAGGCGTTGCTTCCTATCAGAAATGACCAGAAATATTTGTCAGAGAAAATGGAAGACATGAGCACGAGGATGGATCGGATGGAGACAACACTGCAGACGTTCAGAAAGGATTATAAGAACGGTAACCCTGTGGTACTTGGTATGGTCAAGCGGCATGAAACGAAAGAGAAGCAACGTCTGAACCAGTTGGGCGAATGGGTCCAACCAACACACAATAAGGTAAAATCAATGCACGATGGTCGTAAGAAGTGGGAAAAGACCCAACGACCGGCATTCGATACCTTAGCAAGGTATGCATATTGTTCTGATTTACGGTGATTGACTTCGGTAATTTAATATAATTGTGTTTTAATAAACATATCCATCTTATTGTTAGGATGTAGAGACAGATGGTGGCATTGAATCTAATAGAGATGGGGGATTCAGTCCAATCGAAACAACCCCAATAAGATGAACAAAAGTCGGGGCATCCAAGCCAATCGATACAACCCTAATTAGAGAAACATAGGCAGGGGGTACAGGCCAGTCCATGCAACCCAATCTGAGAAACAGAAGCAAGGGGTCCAGGCCAGTCCATGCAACCCCAATCGAATAAACAGAAGAATGGGTCCAGGCCAGTCCATGCAACCCCAATCGGAGAAACAGAAGCAAGACCGTCCATACCAGCAGAAGAAGGGACATAATCGACCGATTCAGGAATAGAAGGATGGATGAACGAGAATTACGAAGACCTCCGTGTAGAATCAAATCCAGAGCCTGAAGGGAATCATTCTAATCAGTTTGGACCTGTTGATTGGATGCCCTTTTATTAAGCGGGGGAACATAGAAGATTGGATGAGTGCTGGACTCCCGACTCGCTTTACGATTTCGAGAAGCTCAAATTGTTAAATTGCGTATATGAACAAGATGATTTGAAAGTTGTTTGTGATACATAAGGTAAAGAACGTTATTGGCACTATAGACGAGGTAAAATGGATTGTGAGAAAATCGCGTATGGGGTTGCATTGGCACAGAAAAATATTCATCCTACGAAGTTCCTAGCCAGTGTAACTATGCCAAATGCGTGTTTCAGGAATTTGACTCGGCCACGGGATAAGTTCATAAAGTCATTCAGTGAATGGTTGAATGACCCCATGAAAGATTACGCGGGGATAAACTGTGGATGCAAGATACTTGGACGAGAATTTTTCCGTTACATTCTACCCAAAAAATTTCTTTGGCCTGGGGTCACGTGGACAAGATTACTTATGTGCAAATACGATTGTACTCGAAGACTCGACGCACTGCCAGGCCAGACATAGTCATTACTAACTGTGTGTGGTATCTTGCATTCACAAATAAATATTTGGATTACGAAGCGAGGAAGAAGCAGTTGGCTCAACATTCTACGGGGACTAAGCCTCCTCGAGGCTTTGAAATTTCCAAAGCACGTAAGTGGCTCATGCTATGGTTTTCCAAAAAGCTGGTTAATGGGAGTCCATGACATTGTTTGCTCGTTTACATTGAAATCGAGGATATGGTTATTTATGTCTTCGATTCGTTGAAAGGCGCAGGCAAGAAGAAATGAAATCTTAAAGCGCTTTGAAAAGATTTCCCTAAGATGCTCAGCGAATCTGGTGTATGCCAAGCGAGAAACAGGTTGTTAGCCAAGGATTTAGAAATAGTGCACTTCTTCGAGACGAATTATAAATGGAAGTATGACACAGATAAAAAGAAAGAAGCAGGCTTCTATGTCGTGAGAATGATCGAGCACCTTATGGAATGTAATCTCATTAGGGTTTGAAATGTGATTAATGACGAGGCTATATATAGATAGAAGAGTAATTATTGTACCTTGATTTGGATGACTGCCTTTCACTTCCCAGTTTATCGATGGAAAGGTTAACAGGAAGGACAAGATGTTCACCTATTAGGTGGACTTGGAGTAGTTACTTGTAATGAGACTTAACTTTTGGAAAAAAAAAATGTTGCTATGTAATCAGATTTTGGTTTTCAATTACTAAAAATCGATTACAAACTCACAAACAAACAACGACTACCAACGAGCACATAACTACGACATGATTACCTATAAAACACAGAAGCCAGAAACTAAACCAACAATGAAAACAAGGAGCGAGTTCGATTTCTTATGCGTACGAGCAACTACGTCTAAAGAAGTGGATGAACAGGCATGAACATTTCCCTCTTAAGAAGTTGGTGGTCCGGTATGATCATTTTTACGGCGTCGTTCCTGGTCTCCAAACAAAGCATTTTCAGCATCTTCGTATGTTTCATACCTAATATAGCAAGAGTCCCTATATCGTGACGTTTGATCTTGACATTCTGCCCGAGAAGTATAAATGCCGATTTTTCGACCCAAAAAAAAACGACGTAGTAACTATCTTTGCGAGGTATTCCTAAAATTTATCATCACTATGTTAGATGATCTTGGATTGAGGGGTTTAACATGATTGAATAACATTTTTAGTAACCATAGTAATAGTACTTACTAGCTTTTAGGGTTTAGTGTTTAGGTTAGATGATGTAGGGGTTATGGTGTTAAAGACTAGGCTTACATGATTTACAGTTGAGGATTATGTGATTTTTGGGTTTAGATTTTACATTACATGATTTTATGGTTTAGGACTTACAATTAGCCTTTTTAACAAGAATGAAAAATATTTTTTCACGATAATAGGATTTCAGGGTTTAGGGTAGCTCGTATCAGTATGTGTGTTGTTGATTGTGTGGAGACTGAGACAAGTAAATGATCATGTCTTGTCAGATAAGAGAGGGACAATGCATTGAACAAATGGGACGAGTAAATGCGCTCGTCTTGTCAGATAAGACAGGTAAGATGCATTAAACATATGTGACAAGCAAGACCACCAAGACATGGATGAGTGATTCCCTCGTCAGTCGCTCGTCTCATTCTTATGGGTGTAGTGATTACAATTTGAGGGTTTATGTTACATGATATAGGGTTTAGTAGGTTACATGTCTTAGGGTTTAGGGATTTAGGATTAAGGGATTCAGTGTTTATTGGTCTCAGGGGTTTTACATGATTGAATAATATTTTTAGTAATCATAGTGATTATACTTGGTTGGTTTAAGTGTTTATTGTCTACAATTTTAGGGTTTAGATAAGATGATCTATGGTATATGGGATTACATGACTTAGGGTTTATGGATTTAGGATTAAGGAATTCCTGATTTATTGATTTGAGGGGTTGGACATGATTGAATAACATATTTAGTAATCATCGTAATGGTTACTTAGTTAGTTTTAAGGTTTAGGACTTTATAATTGTATGATATAGAGTTTATGGTCTAAGGTTTATGATTACACGAGGATTAGGGGGATTTTGGGTAGGACTGCAACTCGGGCGGGCTGGTCGGGTTGGCACCCCTGACCGAGCCCGAGCCCGATTTCGGTCGAGGCTGCCAAAGCCCAGCCCAGCACGAGTTAAGAGCATTGCCAACCCGCCCGAGCCCAAATTCATACAAATCAATTCGGGTTCGGGCTGAATTCGGGCTAGTACATTAAACTTTATACCTTTATTAATACAAAAGAGAAAAATAAATTGTTGGTAAAAAAAAATCAACATGTTCAAAAACTAAAAATATGATTAAAAGCGCTAATAATCAAAAGAAAACAAACATATTCGTCTTAGATATGCTACATAATTATCTCATGATTTTATGGTTTAGGACTTAAACCATTTACGCGTCCTAGTTTATGTAGTGAACAACTAAGACGGGGAGGACCTTCAAGATTGGGACAAGTGATTACCTCGTCTGGAACAAGATTGGGACAAGTGATTACCTCGTCTGAAAATTCAAACGGAGACGAGCGGTCACTCGTCTCAGCAGCTTTAGGGTACATGTCATCTGTCATGTCACTAGCATTGCCCCACTTGCTAGCTAATAACTTTTGTTAGCATGTGTTTAAAAAGGAGGGTATTTTGTAAAGACCAATTCAGCCAAAGTGCATTCCTCCAAGAGGAATTCACAGAAAGCATTCCCCCAATTCCGCCAGCTTTTCCAAGTAAAATCTTGATTTGATTTACTATTCTCAGCATAGTTGAGTTCATTACTATTGCTGGCTAGAGGTCACGGTTAGTTTTTACGATTATATAATCTAGAACTTCCTACAGAAAACCACTATGTTGCCAATAATTTGAGTTTGAACACATGACCCGCTCGCAGTATGCTTTTTGCTGATATCGCGCACTTTGGTGACGTCGTTAGTGGATGTGGATTTACTCTGTCACTGACGTGACACTGCAGTATGAAAATTGACACACAACCCCCTTGTGGTATGAGTTTACTGATAACACAAAAATAATGATAAGTAAGCCACTCCCGTAGCCAGAACGGTAGCCTGAATGTGAGGTGGCATGCCACATCAACAATTGATAAAGGAAAAGAAAATAAGAATAACAAGAAAATGCAAGTAGTCATAACAAATTAGAAAGAAAAGGCATGTAATTAAAACAAACGAAAAGGATGAATTAAAGGATGAATTATTTTCTTTTTTATTCTCTCTCAATGTGTTGATGTGACAAGGCACATCACATTCTGGCTACCGTTCTGATTACAAGAGTGGCCTCTTTATCATTACTCTTTAGTGAAATTTATATAGCGTGGTTGATTTCTCAAAAATAAAATAAAAAATAAAGTAGCGTGGTTGTATGAAATTATATTTTCATGTTTATTATACGAGAAATGTGGTCGGTTTATGTGATCCCTTTTTTTTTGTGACGAACTTATTCTTCACGGATTAGGGTACTGGTAAATATGTTAGAAATGCTACAATGTATAGGTTAGAAGTGAAAAGTCTGTATACTAGAACTTTTAAACACATATTTTTTTTGCCATGATACTACTTCTGTGAACATGTCTCATGAAAATGTTCAAGCTTAAGATTAGCAACAAAAGTAGTTGGCCAAGTTTTTTATTACCATTTATGCATTTCTTTTCCATCTTCATGCAAGTTAGATGGCCATACCATTAAGATTACTTGATTTTTCTGGAGGACATTAGGGGTGATGAAGTCTACTCTATCTCAATTCCTCTTGGCATGGTGTTGAATTGTGTTTTTCTGGTTGAACGCAATGATTAATTTTGGAGGACCAGAATAAAAACTGATATTTTTACTACAAACATACATAATGTGCATCATTTTTTAAATTTAGTATATGTTTTTCGATCATTACCTTTTTTCTTTGATCACATCCAATAAGTTCCAAACAAACATATCTGGACACAATCAGCATCAGAGTTGTTTGGTACCAACTGAAAATTTCAATAATCAGCTGAATCTAATTTGAAAAGAAAATCCAACTTAACTGAGAATCACAATCTGTTTGGTATGAACTGAAATTATAGATCACTAACTTGATTAATTTAACGAAATTTAAAGAGCTCTAAGGTAAAGTAATTGAATGCACATATTTGTAACTGAATTTTGATCATGCTAATGTAAAAAGAAAATATCAAAATTATTCTTTTAGAGATTTTAAGCTACATAATCCCCAATTTTGGAGATTCTACAATTACATGCAGATTATTTTAATCTGCAGATTATCATATTAAAATCTGCAGGCATAACAAACGAGATTGTTTAAAAGAGGCCGGTTTTAATCCAATTAAATTAAAATCGGCGATACCAAACATGCACTCAGTCATAACGTGATGAACTTACACGAAATGCTATACCACTGAGTTAATTTCATGTTTTCCAACCTTAACAAAGTATTTGGCAGATCACTATTTTGCAAGTCCAGGCTTATTAACGGTTCCCTTCATGAACCGTTGTCTCGTTCCACAATGACAAAGAAGATGATACAAGTACATATCGATAAATAGACGAATTAATAGAGGGGGTGATGAAATTGGGAGAGAAATAGATGAAAGGGGAAGAGATTGACCCCGTTTAGGGTTTGATATTGTATTTCATAATGAATAAAAATGAGAATACATCTTTCTTAGATAAAATCCTAACCCTAGACCTGGTTCGACTCTAGGGGCCGGGAAAGCACCGTCAAGAAAACTCGGATAAAGTAATTAACTATTACGATGTAATTGAATAAATAAAGTTGTAATTAAATAAATAATAACTAACTAACCAATATGCTTGGCATCACGACTGGCCCTATAGTAAGGCAGTCGAGGCGGCCACTTTAGGCCCCGGACCCGGCAAAGCCTTGTTTTTATTAACTGTTTTTTTTTTGAAGAGATCTCTAGTAACCTTAAATATTACATATTTTGATGAAAAGTTCACATAAATTATATTGGTTTTGTCGTAGCTAGTACTTTTGCCACAAACTTGACCCATGTTCGAATCTTGTTGATGACATATGTGAACATTTAGTCTTTTTACTTGTCAAAAAATTTTATAGTCATAATTGACCTAATATAGTCTTAAAAAAATTAACCTAACATATTACACACAAATATTAAAAGTATAAAAATATTTTTTTTCTAAAAATAAACTATTTTTATGTGTGTTTTTTTCAAGAGGGGCCTCAAAATTATTACTTGCTTTAGGCCGCCGGATGTCTTGGGCCGGCCCTGTTGGCATCGCGCTTGGTGTTGGTTCGGTTGACTTGTATCAGAAGATACATATCATGTCATGTTTAACCAACGTAAAGATATCTAACGGACATCACATATCAGTTCTTCCTCATTTTCGCAAAACACATGCACATTCGAATCTTGATGCATGTTCACTGCACTAATACTATACTCCAAAGCGATTCTTACCAAGGATTCTTCCCATACATCATGTGAACATTGCCAAAGCTCTCCAAGAAAATTGAAAATGCTTCTACTGATGGAGTACACCTTTTTTCTTTTCCTCCCACCTATCTACCTAAGTGGCTAGAAATTTGCCAAAGTCTTGCAACTTTATCTCCATACCTCAATGGCCATTTACCTGTCCTGGAATAAAGATGGTATCGGGACCGTGTGCTTTTGTTTGGGTGAACTCTGCTTTACTCATATGCTTAGGGGGTGTGTTACAGTATGGTCCTTCGGTATTCACTTCATCACTTGTGACATCCTACAATTAATCTCATTTTGGGTTATATTTGAGTTGATGAACAATATGAGACGGACTGTAATCTTGTAAGAGAGTTATAATATAAAAAGGCGGATGGAGTATTTAACTGCTGGCATACTCAGAGGAGATATGTGTAATGCCTTAACAATGAGCGGTGTCAATTCCCCAAGTCTTGTAAAAATCATATGGACATTCTCCAAGCTAAATATCACATTTTTTCTACAATTTCTATAATGCCATAAACCCTTGGTGGATGCGAGTGTCCACATATTTTTAATGTTTAGATAAGCATACACAAATACATTTTAACTATGTGAGCGTATTTGGTATTAGCGGAAAATTTCATTTTTTAAACAATGAAAACTCCACAATTAAATATGAGCTGAAAATCTGCATAATGTAAGACAATTTGAGAATATGTAAATTTAGCGATTAATCAACCTATAAACTTTAGCTTCAAAACAGATTTTAATCAGAGTTCATAACTATACTACCAAACGAGATTTAGTGTTTGACATATTTTAATTTTATGTCAGCTTAATATCAGATCCCGAACATGCATTATATCTCAAGGTAACTAGACCACGGATAGATGATGAACAGATGAAACAAGAAGAGATTTTCTTGCAGTGGTAAAATTGGATAAAAGCAAGAAAGTGAAGAGTCTTTTGGTAAAAGCCATGTCCAAGAATCGTGGGTTGGGAAAAGGAACAAAGCTCAGGGTATGGATTTATGTGTACCACTTTGCATATTCTTCTAGTGGTAAAATTGGATAGAGCTTCCAAAGTGTATGGGACCAAATGCTTTAAAGAAAGCTATATTCGCTTAGCTTCCTTCATACTTAGTATAAGAAATGTCAAAACATTGCAGCTATATTGATGTTAAAGATGATAATAGATCGTACTATTGGAATAAGGATCACCTTATATCTAAACTGATATATATTAGGGATCTCATCAATATCACTCACGCATCTCCCACCCGAACGCAAAATTGGTAACATGGATATTCATTTAGTGTGATTTTTTTTTGAAAATTTGCTTTGTAAAGTATTTCTTAACGCTATATCAAAAACTTATCAAATTTAGCAAAAGGGTGCTAGCTCAGTAGTAGAGCGTTTGAAGGCTCTGCATGAAATCCTGGGAACAAGCCCGTCTATATGGCGTAATTCTAAAAAAATGTCGAATTTTTGTATAATGTCGTTAATTGTTAGTCGGTCAAAGTGACACTTAAAGTCAACCCCAAAAAAAGAGCCAAAACAACTCGAAGTACTACACTTTTTTAAAGTAAAAGCATAAAATTTATGAAACATGTGATGTTCTTCATATTTAATGAATGTGTAGATTCCCTCAATAAATAAATAAATATGTAAACATGGATATTTTTTTTTTGAGGGAAAAAGATTATATACAATCACGCCAATTGCAAGTTTACATCATTGGAAAGAATAGTAGCTAGCCAGTCTGGTGGGATATTAAACCACTGCATAGAGCAGAGAGCTCCACGAGCTCTATAAGCGATAGAATGGGCTGCACCGTTCTTGTCTCTTGGAATCCAGTTGAGTGAAAAACTTTCAAAACTATTTAGGAGGTCGGCAATTTCTAGCAACACCTCAAGGGTACCAGAGTGGTCTTGGATGTATTCTCCTTTGGTCAGCTTCTTGAGGTCTTCAATTATTGTCCTAGCATCCCCTTCCACTATTAATCTTCTCGACCATCCTCTGATGGCTAGTTGAACCCCCATCTTTAGAGCCTTCGCTTCTGCCATTCTTGGACCTTCGACTAGTTCCTCACCGGTTGCTCTAGCTCCAACGAACTGACCTCTGCTGTCTAGTAGGATTTCTCCCCCTGTGCTCGTCGATGATTGGTAGTCGAAACCACCGTCAAAAAATAGTCTGCTGCCCGATGGTGGTCTGATCGTTGGTTCCACTGTGCGCGCTGCTGCCGATGGGTCCTGGATGTTGCTGCTGCCCCTTTGACTTCGACTGAACTCAAGCAATTGACTGTTGAGGCTTTGGGTAAACTGAAAATCATTTCTTCCATGTCCTTTAAAAATGATTCCATTATGCTGTCGCCAAATATGCCAGAAGAAGGTGCAGATTCGCATCCTTTCTTCGGTGTTTGCTGCTTCAATAATGTTGGCAATCCAGAATTGAAGATTGATTCGGATGGGTGGGATTTTTCTAACAAAGGCTGCACAATTCCAAAAGTACTTGTGTTCTTTTACACTCTGCGAAGAGGTGTATTTCAGATTCGTCAAAAGCTCCACACAAGGCGCAACAATTTTGTATTTGAAGCCCTCTTTTCACAAGATTAGCCCGGGTTGGGACCTTTCCGTGAAAAATTCTCCAAATAAAGTGAAGGATCTTTTTTGGGAGTTTAATTTTCCATAACGTAGCAAAGAAAGATTTCCAACAATCATGAGAAGCGAAGTGGGTATCACCTTCGTGCACATCAGTTGCTAACTCGTATCCGGACTTGACCGTGTAGTTACCTTTCTCCTCAAAGTGCCAAACAATACGATCCGGTCTTGGACTTGTTGGGATTGGAATAGCTTCAATAGCGTTGACATCCACATCCCATACAAATTGTCTAAGAGCCGAAGTGTTCCACGTACGATCCGCATTAATGAAATAGCCCATGAGGGGGCCGGCCATAACATTTGGAGTGATAATTCTGAAGTTGTTGTGGTGTGGAATGAAGGGTTCCACTAAGCTTGCTGAAAATCCATCTCCAATGTTCCATCTAATTCCTCTTCGTAACAGATCTTTGCCATGAATGATGCTCCTCCAAGCAAAAGATGCATTGCTTCCTGCTTCAGAACTCATGAAACTTTCATTTGCAAAATATTTGGATTTAAGAACTCTAGCTAGGAATGAACCTGGATGTTGGAGTATTCTCCAAGCTTGCTTGGCCAGCATTGCTTGGTTAAATTCCTTGAGCCTTTTGAACCCCAACCCTCCTCTACTTCGTGGCAGTTGCATCTTGTCCCATGCAATCCAGCTAATTCCTCTATCTCTGTCGCGGTTTGACCACCAGAATTGTCGGATCATGGCTTCCATCTTCTCGCATATTCCATCCGGTAATCGAAAGCAATCGCATAGGTTGGGAGAGCTTGCGCAACAGCTTTCACGAGCACTTCCTTTCCTGCAATGGAGAGAGACTTTTCCTTCCATCCTTTGAGAATACCGCCGAATTTGTCTACGAGTGCACCAAAAGTAACAGACTTATTGCGCCCCAAAGTGGTGGGCAGCCCCAAGTATTTGTCATAGCGATCCACTTCTTGCACCCATGTAGCTGATAGTATTTCGGCTCTAGTGTTTTCTGCAACTCCTGAAGAAAAAATTAGGGCCGACTTCTCCAAATTTATTTGTTGTCCTGAAGCTTTGCCATAGTCTTCAAGGATTTTTAGCAGCATATTAATGTTCTCCATGTTTGCACTTGTAAAAAACAACGAATCGTCAGCAAAAAAGAGATGGGAGACCACTGGTCCTCCCCTAGACGCCGTAACACCATCCAACCTAGCCTCCGAAACTGCCTGGGTGACTGCTCGTGACAAGAATTCGCTACAAATGAGGAATAAATAAGGGGATAAAGGGCACCCTTGTCTGAGTCCTCGTTCAGGGATAACATTGCCAACAGTGGAGCCATTGTGCACAAAGGAGTAGCGAACTGAGGAGATGCAGTTGCGAATCTGACCAAGAAACCTGTCACCGAAGCCCATATGACTGAGGGCTCTGTCTAGAAATTTCCATTCAACTCGGTCGTCGGCCTTGCTCATGTCGATTTTTAAAGCCATAAAACCCTTTTTACCCTTCTTCCTTGTTTTCAACGAGTGAATGACCTCAAAAGCTGTCAGGACATTATCTGTAATCAGCCTATCTGACACAAAGGCGCTTTGATGCTCATCTATAATGTCTGGAAGTATCTTCTTTAGCCTGTTAGCAATAGATTTTGCGACAATCTTATAAATAACAGAGCATAAGCTAATAGGACGATACTCACTCGACAGTCTTGGCTGTTTTTTCTTCGGTATTAGGGCGATTAAAGTGGAATTTAAATCCCCTATGTCCGCACCATTGTTGAGAATAGCCAATACGGTTTTTGTGACTTCTCCTCCAACAATTTCCCAGTATTTACGATAAAACCCTGCATTAAAACCATCAAAACCTGGTGCTTTGTCCAGGGCCATCTGAAAAAGAGCTTCCTTTATCTCTTCCCCTGTGTAGTCATCCTCCATCATAATTCTGTCTTGTATTCGAACTCGGCTGTTCATGGTTTCGAGCATAACATCCATATCCTGATTGCTAGGGTTAGAAGATTTAAAAAGTGCACCAAAATTATCTTCAAGTACCTGAGTAATCTGGTTCGGGTTCGTAACCCAATTGCCGTTGGTATCTTCTAATCCCTGAAAATTATTCCTTGCCCTTCGGATTGTCGCTTTCTGATGGAAAAATTTTGTGTTCTGATCACCGTATTTGAGCCAGTCAGTGCGTGCTCTTTGGGCCCACATTATCTCTTCTCGTTCCAAAAGATCATTAAGCTCCTTCCCAAGCCTGTCAAATTCTTCACGTGTGTCGGTGTCCTGCTGTCGCAATTGGAGGGCTTCCATTCGTTGTCTTAGCTCATGAAGTTTGTTTCTAACACTGCCGAAGGTGGACTTGTCCCAAGCCGAGCATGTACCTGCCATTACGTCCAGTGATATCCTCAAATTGCCCGCGGGTTGAGGCTGCCATCCGTTCCTCACAAGGTCTTCAAAATCCTCGTGAGTGCTCCACATCTTCTCATATTGAAACCTCTTCTTACCACTTTCCATTCCAAGAGAATTGGTGAATGATCAGAGTTTGGATCGCATAAATGCTGAACTTGTGCCCCTTGAAACCTGTCCATCCAAAGAGTATTTTCAACAACTTTATCCAGACGTTCTCTAATGTTATTTTCGTCAACTTGATTATTACTCCAAGTAAACGGGACTCCAGCAAATCCCAAATCAATTAAATCCAAATCATGAAGAACAGATCGAAACTGAGAAAGTTGACTATAATTAACACCCAAACCTCCTTCTTTTTTCGCAAAGGTTGTGACCGCATTGAAATCTCCGGCTACACACCACGGACAAACTGGTTGGGGGGAAATTCTTCTCAACATCTCCCACGAATAATGTCTATCTTCTTTGTTTGGATCACCGTAGAACCCTGTAAATCTCCATGTAAAGTTGTAAACAGTTTCTGTAACCGTAGCATCAATAAAACGAAGAGTACAATTATTAATGCTAACTTGCATACAATCATTCCATAGTAAGGCTAGACCGCCACTTCTACCTCTACTAGGAACATCAACTAAATTTGCATACCCTAACCTTCTTCGAATTTCTTCCATCTCAATGCTGCTTGACTTTGTTTCAATCAAAAAAATCACGCCGGGATAATATCGCCTCGTGAAGTCACGGAGCGACCGGAACGTGCTCGGGTTCCCGAGACCCCGCACGTTCCAACACAAGAGACGCATTATGACTGGCGGGGGTGCACTGCACCCTCCGCCAAAACTGTAGTGTGGGTGTTTGACACCCCTCGATCCCTCGTCAAATTGCCGCCATCTCTGACTTCTTCACTTATTCTCCCCCTTCCTCTTCCCCTGCCACGTCCTCTACCTCCCATTCCTTCTCTTTTCTCGAAGCTTCCCCCATTGTCAAACTTTGATTTTGGGTTCGGGCTCAGTGATGTATCACTGATTTTCCGTTTCGGTTTGGTGTTCACCTTGCTGCCTGGGTTTGCGGATTCCAGTCCCTTCCCTTTGTTCACTGCCGGTATACTCAACTGCTCATGATTTTCATGCAACCCTAGCGGGTTGTTGAAAACCGTAACTCCATCATCATTAGTTTCGGTTTCGAGGTCCATCTCCGTTTCAGAAATATCACCGGCGCTTGTGCTATCCTCATCGGCTGCAGATCCTTTAACTTCCTGATTTTCGTGGGGGTTACTCTGCTCTTGGTTCATCTCTTCTCTACTATTCTTGTTCTGCTCGTCATAGTTTGTGAAGTCCTCAGTGCGTCTTTTGCGTGGAGGTGGCTTGAAGATTAGCCAAGCCCCAAAGCCTGGTAAGCTGGTCCGTTTCTGCTCCATCGTCATCTCCGTGCACACGTCACTAGAGTGGGTAATACAGCCACACCAATCACATGGGTTTGGCATCCGTTCATACCGATAATCCTGCCAGACCTTTTCGTCGATAATCTTGAAATAGCCTCCCCTCAACAGAGGCTTGTTGATCTTGACCGCGACCTTTGCACGCACATATTCCCCTCCTTCACTTGACTTAGCCCGGATGTCCACCTCCACGGCATTCCCTAATCTCCTTACCGATCTGCGCACGTACTCTTCGTTTCTTAAGTAAACCGGGAGGTTTTTGATTTGGACCCATGTTGTAATCTCTTCCACCATAACCGGTTCTAGGTTGGCTCTACCGTCCCATTGCTTGAGTAGAAAAACGTTGCCATCAAACGTCCAAGGGCCGCCATGTAGCACATGATTCTTTACTTCATCATTCGGTAATTCGATAAGAAACCGGTTCTCATTGACCTCGTTGATCTGCACATCTTTACCCCCCTCCATATTCGTTTGAAAAGTTCCTTCATCGCCCACGTATTGAAGCGAATCGGGAGTAGGAAGGACCCTTGGAGGCAAGGACCAAGTTTTTCTCTCGCCTGCCTGCAATACTCCTCGTCAAACTCCTCTATAGCCTCTTCTTCTGGGTTTAGCAATGGCGCCATAGCCGGAGCCGCCGTAGCTGCAGTCGTTGCCATCGCCGGTGAAACGTATGAAACCCTAGATCTCTCCGATTATTTCGGAGCCCTAGTTGCTTCGGTGAAAAACTTCTTATTCTTTTCACATGGATATTTTTTTAGGGAAATAAATATGTATATTATTGAGGTTTATAAGCTAAATTCCTAACCGGATTCGATCGCTCGAGTTTCACATGATATTACAGAACTTGTGATCTCCTACGCGAACCACGCACTGACCACATGCGGTACACTCCATTAGAACAGATAATGCTCGGTTCTCCATCAGATGGAATCAAATTGCTATCCCGAATCCAATAGTTTGTTACAGAAAGTAACACCCTAAAAGTTGAACAAATATGAACATGCTACACTTTTTTGGTTCAACACATTCTAATCTTTGTATGAATGATTCATCTTTTAAGGGTGGCGAATCAAATACTTTGTCAAGAACGGAACTATTCTTTTCTTAGCCTGAGATAATTCCTGCGAATTACAGAAGAAGAGAGCGGATTTGAGAGAGAGAGAGAGGTTGAAGGAGGGAAATAGGATGATACGGGTAGCCAGTATCCATTATTTAATATTTATTTATCAAGTTATTTATTTACTTATAATTCGGGTTTGGCCCGTTAGGTCTAGGGTTAGGGTTGGACTATTAATATATTTAAGCAATGTAATATTTGACAATTCATCAATGAATAAGAATATAATTCCTCTGAACCCTTATCTCTATCCCTCTTTTCGTCTATATCTCTCCTAATTTCTTCATCTCGTCTATCAATCTCTTAATTATCGATACTTAAGCGTATCAATTGGTGCTTTCATTGAAAGAATGGCGAACATGGGTTATTCCCCTTGCGCCGTTCTCGAACTTATTCAAGAAGACTGCGGCATTTCCAGAATCCTCAACAAACTCGTCGATAAAATGTCTGATATGCAGAAACGTTGGGAAGAAGTAGCCGCCGCCCAAGCCGCGCGTGACGCCGCTGCGAACATCCTTCGCAAACTTTGGAGAATTACTGCGGTGAAACACACAATCGCCACCGCCGCCACGACCGCTATATGAAGAACTAAAACAGCAAGTACCAATCCACTCTCCGCCAGTTCAAGAAGAATAACAACAGCAACCGCCAGAAGACAAGACCAACATGTCACTGTTCCTGCGCCGACTCAGCAGGAGGAACGGATGGCGACCCTCACACAGCCGCCATCGAGGATCTCATAGCCGCCCCCGCAATCTGCTTCCACCGACCCTTTTACCCCCAAAACGACCGGCGAACCTCCCCTGGCTATGCCGCCGCACACAAACGCCCTCCTGGAAGCGCAAAACCGTTCCCAATCGTTCATCGGCGCTGGCTTTACCGTCGGCGCTAAAAAACGGCGATTCAACTTCGCTTCAGCACTCGACCAGACCACCAGTGCACTCCGACGATCTCATTCTGATCGGAGACGTCCTCAACAAACCCCCGACGGTTGTTAGGATTCAGCAGCAGGGACTAAAGTGAAATGCCTTATAAACGGTGGTTGTCTAATTGGGACCAAAGTGAAAGGTATTCAAAACTGTGGTCGTGTAATTTGGGATAGCAGCAGCCGTTGGATGGGCTGATGAGATCTAATCTCAGCCATCCATCGGCCTATACGTTGTATTCAAATAATTTGGTGTAGCGACGTCGTTTAGCTTAAGTCCGCCAGTGGGACGACCACGTCATCCCCTCTCTCCTCTCTGATTGGCTGGAACAGGTCTTAGTTGGGCTGACGTGGGTAACCGTTAGCTAGTTTAGGTAATTGCAATTACCTACCCCTTGCTATAAAAGCTGGGTTTGTAATGAGAATGGCACATTTATGATAATTCCCATTTCTTCCCCAAATTTCTGCACTCTCTCAAACCCTATCTCTCCCTGATTCAATCGGAGAAATTCTCCGGTTCTTCTTTTCCGGCGACAAATTCGCCGGCAACGGTGCTTGTGAGGACAGAGGCCTTACATGTTGGTATTAGAGCCTGGTTACTGAACCTCATGACTCAGAGAATGACCAAAACCAGAAGTCAAAAAAACTACACTGCCATGGACACTGATGGGAAGGTAATGGTGCTTGAAGAGAGGCTCAGTGACTTCGAGGACACGCTTGATGGAGTGCGAGTGCAGTTTGTGAAGCTTGAGGAAGGTATGGAAACTCAAATTTACAATATGAGATATGAGCTTAAAAATGACCTAAAAGAGGGATTACATTCTATGGAGAAACGGTTTGATGATCAATTTAGGAAAATTACGAACTGCTATAACTTGTTAGCTAACCAACGAGACAAGGAAGATGGCCAGCTATTCTGAGGTGATTAATGAAGATAATAGAGCTTCAGTATCTCAAAGCAAGAGGTCTGAAGTTAATAGCAGTTTTACTAGAGAAAATAGCTCAGATAAACATAATTTGTGTATGAAGAACTACTCTCAGGGAAGCATTCCTCTGCCAAAAATTTGAATTCCCTAGGTTTGGAGGTAGTGATCCGATTGGATGGCTCCAGAAAGTGGATAGATATTTCCAGATTTATAAGATGAATGATTGCCAAAAACTAGTGATGGCATCTCTGCACTTAGAAGGAGATGCAGACTATTGGTTTAGGTCAGAGTTTGATAATTTGGAAAGCATTGTCTGGTCTCAGTTTAGTGAGAAATTGTGTGTGGAATTTTCTGAACCTGCGCATGAAAATGTTCTTGGAATATTCAACAAGTCGGTAAGCATACTACAGTATCTGAATACCAATCAAGATGTGAAGCCCTGAGACCCAGGATCAAAGCTTTGCAGCCATGGGATGATGACATGTATTTTGTTAGGAGTTTCTTAAGTGGTCTGAGGGAGGATTTGCTAGAAGTTGTACAGTTGCAGTTCCCTAAAACACTGTCTCAAGCTAAAGCCTTGGCTAGATTGAAGAAGCACATGTAGATTCACTGGAAAAACACATATCTAGAAAGGGAAAATTCAAATTTCACCACTCTACTAGCAACTGGGAGAAGGCAAAGTCCAATGTGGGGGTAAATCCAAAAGAGGAGAGCA
Source organism: Linanthus parryae (assembly GCA_023055425.1). Taxonomy (NCBI): domain Eukaryota; kingdom Viridiplantae; phylum Streptophyta; class Magnoliopsida; order Ericales; family Polemoniaceae; genus Linanthus; species Linanthus parryae. The sequence goes on from JALGPY010000009.1 coordinate 46,792,432, forward strand.
ATGCCAAAACCTCAACAACTATTTTCAAGAGGTTGAGTGCTGCTGGAATGAAAGAGAAGAGGGATAAGAAAATGGGCTTCTACTGTGATGAGAATTACACACCAGGACATAAATGTGCAAAGGAGTCATTATAGTTGCTAATTGGTGATGAGGAAGAAGAAGACTCTATTGACCAAAATGTGATAACTGATATTGACACCAAGCCAGGTACTCGTACAGAAGAAGTGACAGAGGAGGAGATGCCTTTGAGCATTTCATTACATGCCATGTATGGATGTTCTAATGTTGAAACTATCAGAATTTCTGGGTACATAAATGGCAAGAGAGTGCAAATTTTGATTGACACTGGAAGTACCCATAGCTTCATTGACTACAACACTGCTAGAAGGGTTAATTGTGATAGTCAAAGTACCAAAGAGATGCAGGTTTCAGTTGCAGATGGCAGTACGCTAAGCAGCACTGCAGTTTGTAAGGAGTTTCAGCTACAACTACATAAATGCATGGTGATTACTAATCTAAGGGTCCTACCCCATGGAAGCTGTGATGTGGTACTGGGAGCTCGGTGGTTGAAAAAGGTGATCCATGTATCACTTGACTTTAATAAGAGAACCTTTGGATTTCCATAAGAAGGCAAGGAAGTAGTGCTATCAGCTCACAGCAGTAAGAGACTATAAGGGAGGCACAATTACAAGTAATACAAGAGTATTATCAACACAATGAGCACATCATTGCAGCTCAAATGTACTCCATAGGTGCAGTTAGTTCCAGCACAGAACCACCTATAGAGTTACAAGACCTTGTACATCGGTATGAGGAAATTTTTGTGGAACCATCACAGCTACCACCTCCAACAAGACAAGACCACAAAATTCCACTGTTGGAAGGAGCTAAACCTGTATGATTAAGGCCTTACAGGTATCCCTATTTGCAGAAAAATGAGATAGAGAAGATGGTCAAAGAAATAATGCAAAATGGAATAATCCAACCCAACACTAGCCCTTTTTCTGCACCTGTACTGTTGGTCAAGAAGAATGATGGAACCTGGAGGTTTTGTGTTGATTACAATGGTCTCAATTATATTACAGTTAAGAACAAGTTTCCAATACCAGTTATAGATGAACTCATGGATAAATTGAGGGGTGCAACTGTGTTTTCTAAGCTATATCTGAGGTCAGGTTACCATCAAGTAAGAATGGCAGAGAGGATGTGTTCAAGACTGCTTTTAGAACTCATGAGGGATTGTACGAGTTCAGGGTTATGCCTTTTGGCTTAACCAATGCTCCTACCACTTTTCATTGTCTCATGAATGACATATTCAGGGAACAGCTAAGGAAAATAGTGTTGGTGTTCTTTGATGATATATTAGTTTACAGTGGATCTATGGAGCAGTACAAACAACACTTACAGTCAGTTTTTGAAACCATGAGGAAGCACCAACTATATGCTAAGTTCAGTAAATGCTCTTTTGGTCTAGCTGCAGTTGAATAATTGGGGCATATTATCACTAAAGAGGGGGTACAAACTGATCCCAAAAAGCTAGCAGCTATGGAGGAGTGGCCCATACCTAAGACACTTAAAGGGCTGAGAGGATTTCTAGGACTCAATGGGTATTATAGGAGGTTTGTAAGGAGATATGGAGCCTTGGCCAGACCTCTAACCCTACTCCTCAAGAAAGGAAGCTTCAACTGGACTGAGGAGGCTACTTCGGCTTAAACAAACTCAAACAGGCAATGGTAACAGCTCCTGTCTTAGCTCTCCCTGATTTTACAGAAGTGTTTGTAGTAGAGGCAGATGCATGCCAAGATGGCATTGGAGCAGTTCTGATGCAGCTAAACAAGCCATTGGCATACTTCAGAAAAGCACTGTCACCCAGAAATCTGGGACTCTCCACTTATGAAAAGGAGTTGTTGGCCCTTGTTCATGATATCTCAAAATGGAGGTCTTACCTAGAAGGAGGGAAGTTTATCATAAATACTGATCACCACAGCCTCAAGTACTTGTTGGAGCAGAAGCTTACTTCATTTTTGCAACATAAATGGATCTCAAAGTTACTAGGGTTACACTATGAGATTCAGTATAAGAGAGGGCAAGACAACGAGGTGGCTGATGCTCTCTCCGGAATAAGTACTCTAGAAGAAGAGGTAGAGGGTTCTTGTGCAGCTGTGTCCTCCATTACACCCAAATGGTTGCAGGAAGTGAAGGAGAGCTATGTCAATGATAATGAGGTGAAAGACAAGATAGCCATGTTGGCTATTGACCCTAATGTTGCACCATAGTTCAAGCTACAAGATGGGGTACTAAAGCATAAAGGGTTACTCTATGTAGGAGGCCACACTGAATTGAGGAAACAAATCATTCAAGAACTACATAACACAGGGGTAGGGGGACACTATGGCATTCTGGGTAGGGATGGCAATATGGTCCGATCCGATCTGAGATCCGAGCAATCCAAGCCGAATGGATCGGATCTGAATCCGATCCATTTGAAAATGGATCAGATTTGGATCCGGAAAGCCAGACCCGAATGGATTTGGATCTGGATTTGGATCTGAGGGAAGATCCACCGGGTTCCGATCCGATTCGACCCGACGTATATGTGTGCTTTACAAATATACCCTTATTACCTCCCCACTTACACTTATAAGAAGAATACTATAGTAACTCCAACATACAAATATATTTCTTTTGTTTTTTAGGCTTCATAACTTAGGAACGCGCCTTAGCGTATGAAATAGTGTTTATTTTTTATGTTATTTTTTCTATTTTATTGCAAACTCGAGCCAGATCCGATCCGAATTCGATCTGATCACGTACTATATGGATCTACGGACCGGGTTTGGATCAGCTGAATGAAACCCGATCCGATCTGATCCGAATCCGGTCATGATCCGAACGGATCCGGATCGGATCTGGATCCCATTTCTTCTGGTCGGATCTGGATCAGGAAGGGCCTGATCCGATCCGGATCCGACCCGTTGCCATCCCTAATTCTGGGAACTTACAAGAGGGTTAAATTGTTGTTTACTTGGCCAGGGTTGAAGAAGCAAGTCAAGACTTGGGTACAAGGGTGTGATATTTGTCAAAGAATGAAGGCTGAGCATCTTCCATATCCAGGTCTGTTACAACCCTTACCGATTCCAGATAAGCCTTGGTCACATATTGCCATGGATTTTGTAGATGGCTTACCAAAATCAGAGAGCAAGACCACTATTTTGGTGGTGTTTGATAGATTGTCTAAATATGGGCACTTCATTACTCTAATTCACCCTTAAAATGCAGAAGATGTAGCAGATATTTTCTTCCAAAACATATGTAAGCTCCATGTTCTTCCCAGTTCAATTGTCAGTGACAGGGATCCCATTTTTTTGAGTCAGTTTTGGAACACTTTGTTCAAGTTGATGGGTACTCAGCTCAAGTATTCCACAGCTTACCATCCATAGAAAGATGGACAAAGTGAGAGGCTTAATCAATGCTTGGAAGTCTACCTGAGGTGTACCACTGGGGACAGGCCTAAGAGGTGGGTGAAGTGGCTCAGTTTGGCTGAATGGTGGTACAACACCAACTGCCACACAACATTACAGGTTACTCCCTTTGAAGCTGTCTATGGTTTTAAACCTCAGCATTATACCTTTCACCAGTTAAACAAGACTGGGGTGGATGCTGTGGACTCTTTCATTAGTGACAGGTCTAGACTGCTACAACTTCTCAAAGACAACTTAATCAAAGCTCAGGAGATAATGGTTCATTATGCTAACAAGCATAGGACTGAGAGGGTGTTCCAGGTAGGAGATTGGGTTTTTTTGAAGCTGCAGCCTTATAGGCAGAGCTCAGTACAACTCCGAAGCAATAACAAGCTGTCAGCTAGATTTTACGGGCCTTTTCAAGTTCTGAAGCAGATTGGGAAGGTTGCTTATAAGTTGAAACTCCCAGACCAATCCAGGATTCACCCTGTATTCCATGTATCTCAACTCAAGAAAGCTATTGGAAACTATACAGCTTCCCCAGACTTACCTGCTGTTGGTGCAGAGGGACAATTCCTGGTTGAACCAGTGGCTATACTGGACAGGAGACTCACTAAACAAGGTACAAGCTCTACTGTCAAGGTTTCAGTTCAATGTATGAATCTCTCCACTGCTAAGGCAACTTGGGAGGACTACTATCAGCTGAAGAAGCAATTTCCTCAATTTCAAGCTTGAGGTCAAGCTGCATTTCAAGGAGAATGCACTTGTTAGGATCAGCATCATGGACTAAAGTTATATGCCTTATAAACGGTGGTTTTCTAACTGGGACCAAAGTGAAAGGTATTCAAAACCGTGGTCGTGTGATTTGGGATAGCAGCAGCTGTTGGATGGGCTGATGAGATCTAATCTCAGCCATCCATCGACTTATACGTTGTATTCAAATACTTTAGTGTAGCGACGTCGTTAAGCTTAAGTCCGCCAGCGTGACGACCACGTCATCCTCTCTCTCCTCTCTGATTGGCTGGAACAGGTCTGAGTTGGGCTGACGTGGGTAACCGTTAGCTAGTGTCGGTAATTGCAATTACCTACCCTTGCTATAAAAGCTGGGGTTGTAAAGAGAATTGGCACGTTTATGATAATTTCCATTTCTTCCCCAAATTTCTGCACTCTCTCAAACCCTATCTCTCTCTCTCTGATTCAATCGGAGAAATTCTCCAGGTTCTTCTTCTTTTCCGGAAACAAATTCGCCGGCGACAGTGCTTGTCAGGACAAAGGCCTCACAGCGGTCGTGATTCAGCCTCCGGCCAAACCTCCTCCGAATCTCCAAGCACCAGATCCGCCTCCACCTTCACTTGCTAGGGTGGGAAACCAAATTGGATATAATGCAGCCTATTTATTTTGGGCTCAAGTCTTTAGTTGGGCTAAATTCTTCATTTGAGCTTCAATTTTTTTTGGGCCAAAGTATTTAGTTGAGCTCACTTCTAATAAAGTTAGGCCTAATTCTCTGGGTTACCAAAAGAGTTTGGGTCAGTCTACATTCTTTGGATTGGGACTCCAAAATAAGGATATCAAGAATGTTCGACGACAATTTGACCCGGGCAAGGAGGATTTTCCGACATCCAACTTGAGAGCAAGGTGGTTTTCAAGCGTGGTGGTGTTGATATGGGTAGCTGATGCGCAAATTAGCGTGTTGTCGCAAGTGTACGAATCAGGTAATACCGAGTGTATTTCAACTCGGGTTATCGTTCCCACGAGGACGATTTGAGGTCTTTTCTAGCAGTCGGGTTTAACTATCAGAGTGTAAAAAGGAGGAATATTTTGAGAGTGTGATTACTAACTACGTACTGAAAATAAACAACTAAAAACGTAAATATTTTTTGTGACGTTTTTCTGAAAATCTAGGGTTTGAATACTAGGTCCCGGGATCCCCTAGGGTCTCTACAGATTTTCGTTTTTTGTTTGATATGAAAACACACAACAGTCTCGTTATTCGTGCCACGTACCAATTGTGCAGTATATTTTCTTTTCCTGCACGTTATCACGATTCTGCAGACTTTCAGATTCCTGTTAAGCTGCCTAGGTCTGCAGTCTCGTTCTAAGTCTGCTAGGGTTTCTAACTTGTCCTGATGGCGCGGATCAAATTCTCCAACAGTTGGTCTAACATTTTTTAGGCTAGTCCTATCCCCCCTTCTCTGGTCGGTCCATCGGGGTAAGGTGCTAAATCCTGTCTTTTCTTCCTAACCCTAACCATATGTTTTCACCTACCGGATCGGGTCTGTAGCAATTCTGGGTGATCAATCCGAGCATGCATAAACGATAAAAATCAAAGACAAAATAACTGATAAAATTTGCTGAATTAAGATAGTACGATCATGAATTCAATACCAAAACATAGAACAATCTCTGAGTACGAAACCCTAGGTTCACCGAGAACCTAGGTAAAAATTTTAGCTACTAAGTGACATAATTAAATAACAACGTTCCGAATTCGCGCTTCCGTGCTCACCGAGGATGCTCTGAATTTCTTGGGTGTGTTGTGTTGTGTCCCAAAAACGAGCTCCAGACGTTCCTTTATATAGTGCTTGAGAAGCTTCCGGAAAACTGCATGAAATTACGAAACAGACACTGGCCGAAACTGCCTCGAAAAACGTGTTGTCTGCGTACCTGCTGCGTGGCTAATATGCTAGCTGTGTCGCTAATATGCTGACTACGTCGCTAATATGCTGACTGCGTCGCTAATATGCTGGCTGCGTCGCTAATATGATGTCCTCATTCTGGCCGGTTTCTGAACCCTCTCTGCTCGGACTGCGTTTTGACCCGAGACTTGTCAAAATTACCGAAATACCCCTGGGTCAAAACTGCTCCAAATTCTGCCCAGTCTTGACTCTGGTCCTAGAAGACTGCTGACTGAATCTGGGCGCCAAAATCCAAACTCGACTTCTGAAAACCCGGGCCCGGTGCCAAATGACCAAAATACCCCTGGGTCAGAACTGTCTCGGAAATCGTCACAAACATGAAATAGTTTCTCACGACTCCGGACACTGTGAACCGAGACTCCTTACATGAGCGTGGCCTGTCTGGGACCCACGCTTGACGGGAGTCGGTTTTTCGGCCCGACTCCGTTTCAGCATAATAACCTGTTTTCGAAAAGCCCTTGACGTCTTCGTTCTTCTGCCCCTGGTTTCACTTCCAAATTCCAAGTCAAGCTCAAGATATCGTCAACCGAGCGCATCCCGCTCATTCTCGGTTTTGGCGTGTTTAGCTTCCTCGGTTCTCGGTCCTGCAATCCTGCTTCATTCCCGACTCTTGCACAAGTCCTATTCCTGCATAGACAAAATGAACAAGAACCTGTGATCATATCTCAAAATGCGTGAAATAAGCAGAAATTTACGAGGAGAAATAAAACATCTCGTTCCTAAAATCGAGGCTGTCCGAGGGTGAATTCTGGCTAAAACACAGTTTTCCGACATAATGGCACGTCAAATCAGGCTAAAAGATAACCCCTATTTGGGCGTTATCAGTAGCCTACATCCATTATTTAATATTTATTTATTTTAATTAATAATGCGGGCTTGTCCTGTTAGGTCTAGGGTTAGGGTTATTTTATTTATCTATTTAGGCAGTGTAATATTTCACTATTTATCAATGAATAAGAATACAATTCCTCTGAACCCTTATCTCTATCCCTCTTTTCGTCTATATCTCTCCTAATTTCTTCATCTCGTCTATTAATGTCTTAATTATCGATACTGAAGCGTATCATAGTGTTGGAATAGATGCCCTAGAGGCAATCTAGTTTAGTATGAATTTATTTTGGCTAGAACATTCATTGTATTATTTATTGGATATTTAATATAATGAAGTCCTTAGATTTAAAATTGTGTTGTTATCTTAAATATCCCTAGTCCAGTATAATGATTAATAGGACAATCATCTACAGACTAGTATGGGGTGGGATTGATATAGATATATCATGATCCAACACATGGGTGTGCATTAAGGGTAATGGCGCACTGGATTGACCCATCTCCGAGAAGGCTACATACACGTTATGTTAAGTCACAAGTGGTTCTCGTGGTGCAATGGTATTTTCATCCTTAGACTTGAAGTCGCTATATATTCTAGTTGTGGATTATTGTGATTTTGGTAGCGTCAACTGCTACACCGTAACTGTGTAGTTATAAAGGCGTGTACCTGATACAATAAGAAGCAAGCTTAGAGATCGTAGTGGATGTAGATAGAATTTGTCCCTCCCACATAACGGGAGTAAATATCCTAGGCCATTCGAGGGATAGTGCTTATAGAATGTCTGGCCAAACTCAAATAAATCAATATGGGATATTGATGTTATTTGCACGAATAAGGCTATTCCCAGGATCGAGAAACTATGGATTGGATATACGAGTGTGACTTGTATGTCTCGTGTCCAATCCGGATATATAGAGAAAAAGGGATGTGACAATTACTTGTACAAGGTTTGTCGGACGACTATTCTATTAGTTGGCTAGAATGGATGTTTTGCTAGAAACCGCTCCATATTGGCAAATTGTTGCTACCAACTAGATAGAACCTATGGGGTCACACGCTATATAGAGTTGAACTAGCTTTGGGGATTAATTAATATGATTAATTAATTAGAAGGATCACTTTGCAACACCTTGCAAACTTAGTAGGACTAATTTGCAAAGAAGGGACTAAACCGAATCCTAGTAGGACTAGAATAGGTCCTTTAGGTAGTTGGCAAGGAATTGTTGGACTATATAAAGGATGCTCCTTCCTTCCTTCCCACACTTATGAGCCTTTAGTTCATAACTTGAGTGGGAGAGAACAAAAGGAGAGAGAGCAAGCAAGGAAGGAAGGCCGAACGCCCCCCTTGCCGCTGCCCCCTTGCCGTCGGCCCAACAAGGAGGATGTCACCTCCTTGTTGCCTCGTGTTGCGTGATTTCTTCTTCCTCTTCCTCCATTCCGAGCTAGCACAAAGGAGAAGGAAGATCTAGATCTCAACTCTAGGCGTGGATCAACTATAGAGAACGTGACACAATTCACGTTACAAGTCATCACAGGAGAAACCCTAAGGTGTGTAACTTGATTTCTTCCCTTACCATCGTTATGTCTCTTGTCCTGTGATCCTTGGAGAGTATTGCATGGATAAATTATGTTTTTCCGCTGCATATCCATGATCAAAACCCTACACATAGAAATTTTGAATATTCATAATTCAAACCAATACAAACCCATATGAAAATTTGAATAAGATAAATATTCTCATATGATTTGATATCATTTTTGCGTGCGATTCTGGGTAATTTATATGAGAAACATGCTATGGATGTGAGGAATTTGTGAAAAATGAGCTTGTTGTGCTTTATTGTTCGTCCGCGCATTTCTATGCATGTTTCGATGTTATTTGTTAAATATATTTGCTTGGTATGGTTGTTCATGTTGTCTTTACAGGAACGAATGTTAAACGATTGCTAGGAGGCATAAAAAGAACTTCGGAAACAGAGCAAGCTTAAGAGGAAGCAAGGGAAGCAAAGTTGGAGGAGCAAAAGTGACCAACCTTCACTAGTTTGATCACATATTGGCTTCTACAAGGAATTTTGGGATGAAACTAGTGGAGAATGAAAGCTGACTCAAAGAGATTTCCATGGGTAGGTCACCGAGCTAAAAGGGAGATCGGATGAAGAAGTCGTGGTCCGTTGAAGTTGGAAGACAAAAAGCTGGTCGAGAAACAACCTTCTGGTGGTCGTACGACCAGTGTGACTGGTAGTACGACCAGTCTGACTACCAGCACGCAAACTTTGGGGTTTAATGCAATTTTTGGACACTTTTGGAAGCGGAATTCACTAGAGTAGACTAATTTTCGACCTAGGGTACTACTCAAAAGGAGATTGACGGATTTTGAAGAGAGACATGTGAGGAGAGGCCACGAAGAAGATAGGGGAAGAAGTACAAGACCTCCATTGATGATATAGGGTTTGTTTTCTTAATCTTATTCTTCTCTTCTCAATTCTTTTATGGAGAAACACTCTTGTTTTGCTAGTTTGATCACGATTAGCTAGACTTTTGCTAGGCTTCTCTAGAGAGCTTAGGGTTATGTAGACGGTTGATTTACCCTGATTTTGACTTTATTTCATGCTTTGTGATTATGATCTATTGAATTAATTTTAGTTTCATGATCTTTTTGATGAATCTAGTCCATTGATACGACTAGTTTAGGATTTTATATTCATGAACTTAGGGTTTATTCGTAGATTAGAATCCTGCTTACATGTTAATATAGTTCTAATTAAATTGTTCATAATCTATGCTTAATTCTGAATGGGGATGGAGTAATTAACCAGAACCATTAGTTAGCTAGTGAAGTGCACGACAGTGACTTTAACTAGCTAAGATGAGATATGAACAACAATCCCGAATCACGGAGACCAAGAGGAGGCGTGTTAGGATTGGCCTTAGTGGGTAGATTCAGTAGGATTGTTCAGTTATACCGTGAAACGGTGTCCCGACTAGCGTATCAGTTGATGACCTACAAGAACGGACCAGTATACAAACAGAGACCCAGATGAGATTGTAGTCAACCGAGATGTAAACTGATGTGAGACCGAGAGGAGATTGTCATAGCCTATTACCCGGCTTGATTATGATAGAATTGACGTGTTACTCAGATATTTCAGAAATCGTCTACAGTCCTAGGTGATCTAGAGATCGCCTGGTTTCTCCATACTTGCTTATTAAAATAAAAAAATTACAAAAATATTAGTCTAGTTTTTTTACTTCATGACGACAACTGTTAAATACACAACTCTTCCTCTTTTTACAGTATTCTAAATTTAGAACTAATTAAATAAGCTCAAGTATGTCCTCGTGGGATCGATAACTCGGGGTTGAAATACAACCCCTATATTACTTGACTGTGCTCTTGCGAATACGCGTTAAGAAATCGCGTCAAGTTTTTGGCACCGTTGCCGGAGAGAGAGGTAGATTATTTAGTTATGAGTTAGTTTAGAGTACTTTCATTTTATTTTTATTTTTGTTTTATTCTCTATCTCTGTGCTTCACGGGTATCTTGTGAGTTTGTTTTCACAGGGACACAGGAAGCAGGAGACAGACTGAGCATGTCGAGCGAGGATGATTATGAGGGGATATCTGAGTACCCCTACTATTGTGATAAATGAAAAATTGTACACACAGATGATACATGCTTAATGATTTGGTGCTATAAATGCAAGAAAGATCACAAGTATGAAGACACATGCCTATTTCATCCACACGAGCTTCATCAACACCAGGAAGACTCATCAGCGAGTATGGTAGAACGACGCAGTATTATGGAGGACGTCCAAGTGTGCGCTAAGTTTTTTTCCGTGGTTACAGATGTGCCACAAGAGGATTTAGCCACGTGTTTGGTATACGTGAGGGATATGATGAAGAGGATGATGAAACGAGTAGAGAAACTGTCAGCGACAGTCAGCGAGAGGGGAATCAGGTATTCAAGAACCACAAGAGGAGCCCTTTCCAAATGAAATTGAGCCCCTTCATCATAGCCACCACAAGAAGATGATTCGGATGAACCTCACTGGCTCCCAGTTGAGCAAGAAATGCAGAAGAAATTCAGGGCCAAAATGGAGCAAGAACGTGAGCCTACATTACAAGCAACAACAGTGGAAGAAGTGATGCCTAACCCGAGCGAAGAATGCAGTGTCCATGACTCTGTCATTGATGAGGAATCAGACACTGATTCACATTGGGGTGGACCTGTGTGTCCAAGATGGGAGGACATGTCGTATTGCAAGCCAAGACCACAGGCGCCCTCACAACATTGGCATGAATGGGAAGACACAAAAATTTTGAGCATGTGGTGTGCTGACGATGAAGATGGTGAAATACTTGTGCTCAGTACTATTGAGTTAAAAGCCCCCAACTTTAATTAATGATGAATTCTCCATATCCTATGTCACGCAAGTCTGCGACGAGCCCGAACAATTACTGTATGGAGATTCTTATGGGGAAGAACGTAAGGAGCAACTTCTAATATCTTTTTCTATGGGTGATTCTATTGATGATCCATATGCCACAGTCACGGAGTTGGAAATCAACAAGTGTGGGAGTGTGGATGACTTGCATGCGCTGTTTAAAGAGCAACAAGCACCAAATAGGTACTACTGGGCTGAATTTATGGGGAACGATGCATGTAAGCCCAGTGGCACTTTGTGGAAGTTGATTAAGAAGAAAAATTACAATATGAAAAGAGTCAGCATCTACAGCTCTCCACCATTTGCACAACACAGGGGTGCACTTTAAGTTCCGGAGAAGAGATGGTGGAAGAATTAGAAGTGGAGGGATAAAGCATCCCCCCACCATCCTTTTCGGTTGAGGTAACCGGTCGGGCCGTCAACCTTAAATTACAAGAATGTAGAGTAGGATGCTATTTATTTTTGTTTTTGATTTTGAGTTCTCCATATCTGATTTTGAGGGGTGAGAGAGAGAGTTGCTTTAATTATTTCAATTAGTATGCATGCACAGGTACAGAAGATGCTCCGGATTCCCCTTCTTCATGCGCATGATAGAGAATGTTGAGTAGGCGCATCAGAATCTGAATGCGAGGTGAGACTTTTTTCTGAAAACTGTCAACGGTCCACAAGACCCCTTCTTGTTTCAGTTCTGCGGACACGGTGCCCATGTAGTCCGGGCATCCCTGGTATCTCTAACTCTCTCTCTCGTCTTCTCTACATTTGAGCGATAATTGCGTAAATCCACGGCCTACACATTTAAGCAAGGAGACCTCCTATTTTATCTCTAAATTCATTTAGGACAACAAAACACTTAAGTGTGGGGGGTTTGTGTATATTTTGCTAGCCATGTCTTATTATGCATCACCTTGTTACATATAGTTATGCGTTTGTATCGTGTGGAATTGTGGTAGGATTGTGTAGTTTATGCATTTTGTTAGCACTTTTACTTTATTGAGTGCCCTAACCAATCATTGTGATTAACGTGGTTTCTTAACGCGTATGCGCAAGTGCACAGTCAAGTAATATAGGGGTTGTATTTCAACCCCGAGTTATCAATCCCACGAGGACAAACATGATATTATTTAATTAGTTCTTGTGCACAAGAGATTCCGGCGGGGAGACCTCCGTGTACACCGTATGTAGTGGATCAGGGATCGCACAGGAAGAGAGGGGTTGTGTGTAGGGAGAGAGTAAGGCAGTAGCAATGTCTGAGAGAAAGACAGAGGTTTGGCAGAGCTTCCGCATATGGCAAGTGTGTTCTCCTTTGTATGGAAAGGTTGACGATCTATATATACTGGAGAACATGACCGTTGTAGTGTGGTTAATGCGCCCATTGATGGCGGCTTAATTAGCTTAACCATAACGGCACGTTCGTCCGAGTATATAGGGACCGTTACAGCACGTGGTGCGCGAATACCGGAACCGTTGCGAGGTTGACCGGGTTTGACCGGATTGACCGGGTTTATGGAGCTCGTGCCATAAATCTCTCAAAACAGTTACTAAAGGTCGTGTGTGGGCTTGGCTCGCACGCGAAAGGGCTTACTCTAGCCTCCAAACCACAAAGTCCCTACAAGTCCTGTGCAGTGGTATGCGAGGGCTCTGTCTCGCAGCCCCCACATGGATCAGCTCGGCTGGTGATCCAGTGTGTGTGGAGCACAATATGGTGTGCTGGATGGTTTCCACGTGGCCAAGATCTGTCAGCTCAGAAAGCAGTATCTACATTAGCCCCCTTTCTGCGCGTGAAGACTCATAGCCGTATAGACTTCCATACGCGGAAACCAACATACGCGTTGCTGCCACGCACCAATTCAAATACGGGTAAGTTCAGCCCCCGTGCGTGTCATTATGACCTAAAACCCCTAGAGTCGTGCCGTCTGACCTTTAGGGTTTTAGGCGTGACATCAGCTTGTCCTGTGATTGCGCGATTCGACGATGAAGGTTGCGATTCGACTACCGAAAGGACGCAACCCTTCATTGTTTTGGATAAATACCTTGTATCCCCCATTATTGCAAAGCATCACTTATTTCTCTTAAAGTGAATGGTACCCGGAGATCTTCGAGAGCAGATCCAGATAATCAATCACCAGTTCAGAACTGCAATCCGTGTTCTTCAATTGTGCACATCCAAGCAGGCTTCAAGAAAACAAGGTTGGCCTCGTTTACTTTTGATTTGAGTTACCAGTGTTTGCCTTAAACTGCGTTGAATCTGTAAACCCATGAAACTTGTGAAGAGGCTTTGATCTTTGAACCCACTTTGCTTTAATCCTTCAATAATATGAGATCTTGCAACTCCCCGATTTCTGAAATTGATACCAGAATTGTTCGTCTTCCTTTGCATAGATCTTGAATTTCAAAATTCAAACTGAAGTGTGTGGTATTTCTCCCCCCTTTTTTCTTGCTCTTCCGCAGGAATGGCCAAGACAAGAGTAACCAGACCCGTCAAGGAAGATGAAGAGATACCCGACCTTCCGCAGGCCTTGTGGCGAAAAGCCCCCTTTTTAGGCGGCAAAGAATTCTACCATGCGAGGGTAAAGGCGAAGAGGATGCCTGATCCTGTCCCAGTTGAGCGATTGCTGACGCTAACTCGCCCAGTTAACTCAGCCTTGCTCGAGTTGATTGGTTCCGAGGATGTGGTTCGATTGGGAATCGAGAACGGGCACTTCCCATATACTGCGATTTCTACCCAGGCGTTCGTCCAGAGATTGGACTATATGGATGAGTGGATCGACCACGTGTTGGATCATCACGCCGCGACTCTTGATGAAGCCGGCGTATACTTTGCTATCCGTGCTATGAAGGGTGCTGCCGTGAAGCTGGATCAGTCCATGCTTCTAGACCTTCTGTCCCGCTATTCGCCTGCGACTCACACGTTCCATTTTGCTGAGTTCGAGGCTGCCCCCACACTCGAGGACGTTCAAATGCTGTACGAGCTTTCCCCCATGGGCGAGGTGGACCCTCTGAGTCCCTTGAGAACATCTGCGGAGATTGCCTTGTACACGCAGATGGAGGAATGCCTAGCAGAGGTAAAGAAAATCTCCACTCGGTGGACCACTACAAAGCCTCTTCCGAACTGGCAGCTGGTTGATACGTCTGCGAAGAATACCTGGAACAAGTGGTTGCAGTACTTCTTCCGAGACTATGCGAACAGCATTATCACTAAGAAGCTTCTGAGTGAGGACCCGGAGGCCGAGAATTACGTAGAGGGTAAGGGTTATCATTTGACCCTTTGTGCTTTTCTTTGTGCCTGGCTGTCGAGGTACTTGATTGATGGTCACCCCCATGACGGAGTCTTCTACCATGTGTTGCCACTTGCTGTGAGGCTCGCCCTTGGCCAGAGAGTCGCACTTGGGCCCTTGGTCTTGGGCACGCTGTACTATAGGCTTGATCAGCTGGTTCTAGCCATGAAGGAGTCGCGTGGCCGCCTCGATGTACTGACCTTTGTCAATATTTCCTTCTTGACAATGTGGGTGTTCGAGCGATGGCCGTCCTATGCTCCAACTGCTCTCAAACTCGACAAGTGGTGTCCCCCAGGCGAGACGGAAGCGCGCAACAGCGGAAGAGCTGCGAGATGGTTCGGAGCAAGCAACACCAAGTGCGTTTGGAGTTTGATATGCGACAAACGGAAGGAGTTTACTGCCAGGCCCTATGCCACGCGCATTGAGAATGTGCGATGGTTTCCAAAGCTGTACCCTTCTAAAAGCATGGTCTTTTCAGAAGAGCTTCTCTTTGAAGGGGGACCTCATTTCCATGAGCGCTACCGCGAGTTCTTTTGCTGGTGTCTGCGAGGTTCCCTTCCGGCTCTCGCAGAGCATATTCGTGAGCTCGCACCAAGGTATGAAAAGCTTACCGTGGACGTTGACCCCACTCGAGTTTCTCCTCAGTTTGGTTTTGATGCGGTGGCCCCATCAATCTGGCCCCAGTCCATTATCAGAGGATGCTACAAGCGCTTGCTAACAAAGGAGTGCAAGACGGTCTTCATGAATAATCTGCCCTTTGAGCAGCCTGCGGGAACCCGCGAGGGTGGTTGTTCCCAAAACTGGCTCGCATACTGGATTGCCCAGCAAACGAGGATCGAGACGGAGTCGGCCGCGCAGCCAGGTAGAGCTCCCTTGATCAAAAGAAACTCTTTTCCGTTTCGCCCCACTTGCAGTCTGAGCGAGTCTGAGTATGGTTGCTACTCACTGTTGGATCGTGAGAACTATCTGTGTCCTGACGTCATTCTGAAGGAGCAAGTCGCCGCAGTCAAGAAGAGCGACACGCAAGTCGTCAGATATAGCAAGGCATTTGCCGAGGTAAGCGATTTCTTCGCGTGCGTTAAGCTTCTTGATTTCCTTATGCTGACACTTTAATTCTGTACTGTTGTAGTGTCATGTGCGGAGATTCGCGGCTGGTGATCGCTCCAAGTCGCTGGTTAACACCATTGTTGCCACCAGAAGACAAAAGCAGCCGTTCCGGCTTTCATGGAGGATGGACGCTGAGGTTGAAACAAAGGTTCGCGCAGTCATGAATGCTTTTGCTGACTCGCTGATAGACAATCCTCCGGCTCCGTCTCCTCCTGGAGATGACCCGTCCCCTCCAGCGACTGCGGCGCCGAGAGTGAAGAGACCCAGGCAAAAGGGAATTACGATTTCTTCCCCTAGAAGTGCTCCAGCTTCTCCTCCAGTGAGGTCCCTTTCTATCAAGGAAAAAGGCAAAGGTTGCATGCCCAGCAAAGTGCGGAAAGAGCTCGCAGTTGAGACTTTCGTTCCATTCAATCAAGAGGAAGAGGAAGAGAGGCAGGAGCCCCAAGAAAGTGATGAAGAAGAAGCAACAGTTGTGATGCATGAGGAAGAATCAGGAGGTACCTCCGTCGCATTTCCTTTCCCGTTATCGTAACTTCTTTGCACTTCTTTTCTTAAACCAATCATGTATTCGCAGGTGATGATGATGATGAGGCCATTGGTGGCCTTGTGGCCAAGAGACAAAAGAGGGATGCCCATGCTGGCATTCCAGATGATCCCATAAGCGAGGACGTTCTTGCTGAGTCCCGGAAAACAGCCGCGGAGGCTGCTGAAAGAAGGAGGCGGCGGGAAGAAGAGGAGCTCGAGCGTGTGAAACAGCGGAGCCTCGAAGAGCGGCATGTTGACGACTTAGCGCGTCCAGTTGACGAGGAAGACGAGCTTCCCGAAGAAGTGGCTCCTCATGCGGAGGAGGAAGAGGAGGCTCCAGAAGAGGATGCAGCAGCCTTGGAGCAAGTCCAAGCAGACTTTGAAGAAATCGCAGGCGGCGATAAAGGTGAGATCTTCAATCTCGCAGTAACTTATAGAGATGTTATTGTGGGTGCGTTAAAGCATGGTGTGTCAAAGGCTGACATCCGCCGTTGGTTAGTAAACAAATGCGGAGAACCCTCAGGTAATTATTTGAGTGATACGCATGTACTAGGCTTTAGCAACTTGAGGCAGAATAATGACTGGTTTATTCGCATCCCAGGTCACGCTTCTCTTAAAGATTTGCTTAGTGAGAACACACTGATAGGGCATGGTTCCACGTCCTTAGTGTATGATGAAGATACCTCAATCCCACCTTCGCGTGGAGGTGCTTACTCTTAGCTTTAGTAAAGATAGCAAAATAACTTATAGCGCAAGTTACCTCATATCATCGCATTTAATGTCGCAGGTCATGCTGAGGAACCTGTGCTGGAGCAGAGAGGTCAGCCTTCTGCGTCCTATGTTCCGGTTCCGAGCTCCCATACCGAGAAGCCTGTCCCGGCTGCTGAACATGCAAGTGAGCCTCTCGAGGGAATCATCGAACTTTCCGATGACGCTGAAGCAGATGCTGTGCTGATGGATGAAGATGTCCATACCGGTGCTGAGGAAGTAAGGACAAGTGCTGCTAATGCTTTCGCATCTGAGAGCGTCCTTCGCCAAGCGACTTCGGCTGTCCCTTCGCCTCCAGCGATGACTGAGTCAGAGGCACCTATTCCTGCGTGGAGCTTTTGGGGCTCGCAGGTTGGGAATGCAGTTGCAGCTGGTGCGGCCTACACTCTTCCTCCTAACTACGAGAGATTGGAGCTCGCAGCTGACAAGAGAGCTATGGAGCGAGGACAGTCTTCGACTATCCCAGCAGCGCGCATTCCTTCTCTTCATGAGATTCTGGAAGGAACTGGTAAGCAAAGCTTTACTGTTCGCATTTTGCATTATTTACTTGCGAGTTTGACATCGTAACTCAGCTTTGACGTCTCTTCAGGTTTGAAGCAAACCGATGTGGACTGGGTGGTTCGAATGCGCCTCACCTACCCGCAATCGTTTGTGAGATCTCTGGAGATAGGGCCCTTTGACAGGAGGCTGTTCCTTACTGAGGCCATTTGGATATTGGAGCAGCTGTCTGCGGCTACGCCTGCGACCATTTCTGTCCAGAGTGCCGAATTGCTATGTGGCATGTGCCAGAATCTCGTGACCAAAGTCCAAGGCAGACTGGGCCTCAAGTTTCTTATGAATAGAGTCACGCTGATTCGCGCAGCCGTAACTTTGAAGCTCGGCCACCAGAATCTCGCAGCTGAGAAGCAAAAGGTGGAGCAGCAAAAGCTAAAAGTTGATGAAGCTCTGAAGCTTTATCATGAGATGAATGCCAGGTGCGAGCAATTGAAGCAAGAAGTGGAACAAGTAGAGAAACTGAGCCATCAGTTCGAGCCCCAAGACTCCTTGATCAAGAATTTGCTTTGATTTTCGAATTTTGAAAAATAGCAATTAATGTAATGTTACTAGGGTTTCTCCCCCTTTTTTTTAACAACAAACAATGAATTTGCCCGTTTTGCCCTTTCCCGGGATTTGATAGGATATCTCTGTGCATATCCAATTATGACATCAGCAATTGATATTTTGCTTGATTTTCGCGCTAATTTCTCGGCAGATAAGCACGCTTTTGTTGGGAAGTCCATCCGAATCATGACTATCCGTCATTTATTAGGATACGCAACTGAATCGTCGTAGCCTTTAGTAGGGTAATTGATTGTTACCGCTTTTCAAGGCGTAAGTGATTGAACTTACCCTCTTTTTGAATTCTGCTGACTCATATTTGGCAACTGAAGAGTCTCTATAGGGTCTATATAAACCCTGTCTTTGCTATTTGGGTTCTTCATCCCAAAAATGTGCTTTGCCGTGAGTCCTTACGACTGCTGGCTTCAACGCTTATTTTTCGTTGATTCATGGCAACTTCAAGTTGTGAATCCTGAGTTTGCGCTTTGTGCTGTAGAAATAGTTTCCAAGATCCACTTTATGAGGCTTATTGCTCTTTATAACCATCATAAAGAAGATGCAAATAATATTTCATGTATGTTCGAAGAAATTTCTTCGTGTATTATGTGTGCAGGTCATGTTTCCGGCCGCCTCGTGGTGAGGTGCAGCGCCGAAGTGACCGTGCTACCGTCTCGTAATGAATGGCAGAATTCTCCTCCAGCATCCCTGAAGGAGGATTTCTTGCCTCTTCGTTCTTGAACTCAGAGGGCTTGCCAATGCCCTTGTCTATCATGACAAGGAATCCATCACCAGAGGAATGACTGCTTCGCCTGATTTGCAGGACAGCGTATGTCGGAACAGGAAGTTCCTCCGGTGCCTATCTTGATCAGACAGAGGTTTTTGTCACCCCTTGAGGTCTTGGACGTATTATTTCGCAGATCTCGCCGCTAGGGACGTAGCGGATGACAAGCTGATCTCTTCGCGGCAGCATCCCTTTTGCTATATATCTTTGGCCGTAGATCTGCGTATTGCATAGCCGTTGTTAGGACCGTTAGGTTCATCCTTTCGCAGTCAGGATTCCCGCGGTGTGTTACTTCAAGCTTTTCGAATGTATTGTAAGCCATGTTGGCTGCGTAGTTAGATTCGAGCTTTTTCGCTTGTAAGCTGCTATCTAGACAGATAAATTGCAAGTCTTTTGACTCATAATGATAAATAGCCTTTTGTATTATCTGCTGTCTCTTTACAACAAAATACAACTTCGCATGCGTTTCGGCATATTTCGCCTTGCATAATGCTACGTAATGGTTTCACATTTGCAATCTGCTATATGAATTCGGATGTTTTGCTAGATCGTTTGAGATCATAATCTCACAGTTGTGCCATTCTGGCAGATGGGCTTATGATTGGCCTTTGTGAATCTTCACAATATTGCGAGTTGCTATCGTGGCAGATAG
This sequence comes from Linanthus parryae, assembly GCA_023055425.1. NCBI lineage: Eukaryota > Viridiplantae > Streptophyta > Magnoliopsida > Ericales > Polemoniaceae > Linanthus > Linanthus parryae. The sequence continues at coordinate 46,812,075 of JALGPY010000009.1, forward strand.
TCTTTAGTAGATCAATTAAGATCGTTAAATTGTGCGAGTTGCTATCGTGACAGATAGACTTGAAAGATCAATTAAGATTGCATTTGTAGGTGTTGCTATCATGACAGATAGGCTTTAGAAGATCAATCACGATCATTTTACGCAGGCTGCTATCGCAAGAGATAGACTTAAATGATCACTTAAGATCGCATTTGCATGTGTTGCTACCGTAGGAGATAGGCTTGGATGATCACTTAAGATCGTATTTCGCATTTGTTTCTATCGTGAGAGATAGGCTTAGATTATCACTTAAGATCGCATTTGTATGTGTTGCTACCGTAAGAGATAGGCTTAGATGATCAATTAAGATCGCGTTTGCATAGGCTGCTATCGTAAGAGATAGGCTTAGATGATCACTTAAGATCGCATTTATATGTGTTGCTACCGTAAGAGATAGGCTTAGATGATCAATTAAGATCGCATTTATATGTGTTGTTACCGTAAGAGATAGGCTTAGATGATCAATTAAGATCGCGTTTGCATAGGCTGCTATCGTAAGAGATAGGCTTAGATGATCAATTAAGATCGCATTTGCATAGGCTGCTATCGTGACAGATAGGCTTGGATGACCAATTAAGATCGCATTTGCATAGGCTGCTATCGTAAGAGATAGGCTTAGATGATCAATTAAGATCGCATTTGCATAGGCTGCTATCGTAAGAGATAGGCTTAGATGATCAATTAAGATCGCATTTGCATAGGCTGCTATCATAAGAGATAGGCTTAAATGATCAATTAAGATCGCATTTGCATAGGCTGCCATCGTGACAGATGGGCTTAGATGACGATCGATCGAGATCGCAGTTGCACAGATTGCTATTGCGGCGAATAAACCATTGTTAACAGTAATAACAAACTGAATAAAGGAACATAAACAGCTAGAAATGTGAACTTCTCATATGGGAGAATTCTTTTATTATAACGCTCTCATATGGGAGAGATGGGATTACAATCCTCTCATATGGGGGAGGAGATTGTGTAAATCGTAGCCATACAAGATATCAAGCGACGTTATAATAAAACGCATGAAATGAGAGAAGTCAGGGATAGTACTTCTTAATCCAGCGCATGTTTACTGAACTCGGAGTTGAGGTTGTGCCGTGCAACCTTCGTATGCTGCAGTAGCCACTGTCAAAGACTTCTGTAACTTCGAAGGGCCCTTCCCAATTGGCTGCGAACTTCGGGTGAGTCGCTTCTCGCATACAGTGATCGGATGCGCGCAAGACCAAGTCTCCGACTGCGAAGTCTCTTCGCTGGACCGTCTTATTGTAGGCGCGAGCAATTCTTTCCTGGTACCGCTTGTTGGTTCTCTTAGCTTGTTCTCGCTTTTCCTCCAGCAAGACTAAGTCGTGATCGCGTTGATTTTCATAGAGTGCATGGAAGGCCAGCCTTGCCGAATTGACTCTGACCTCCGCAGGTACTACAGCTTCGGCCCCATAACATAGTAGAAATGGCGAGGCCCCCGTGGGTGTCCTTGGAGAAGTTCGGTAGGCCCACAGAGCTATGCTTAGAGAATCAGCCCACTTCTTGTGGTCATCTGCGACCATCTTGCTCAAAATTCTCAACAGCGTTTTGTTGGTCGCCTCAGCTTGTCCATTTCCCTTTGGGTAATAAGGGGTAGAACAGATCTGCCTGATATTGTACTCCGCTAATTTCGCAGCTACCTGGCGATTAACAAAAGGAGTACCGTTATCTGAAATGATGGTGTTTGGGATTTCGAACCTGCATATGATGCTTTCCTGGATGAAGTTGACCACAGCCAGTGCATTTGCCGTCTTTAGTGGTATTGCTTCCACCCACTTGGTGAACAGCTCAGTTGCGGTGAGAATGAAATGGTTCCCATGCGACGTCGGTCGGATGGGACCGATGAAGTCCAGAGCCCATGTGTGAAATGGCCATGGCGTCCCCAGTGCATGTAGATCCACGGCGGGAGCATGCACTAGGTTCCCTTTGAATTGGCATTCCTGGCAGCGTCGCACTTTGGTGCGGTAATCGACCTCCATCGTGGGCCAGAAATACCCGATTGAGAGGAGCTGTCCGCATAATTTCGCACCTCCTTGATGTTCTACCTGATGGGAAAGGTCCATGACTTCTTGTGCTTCTTTGCCGTCTAGACACCGCAGCAAGTTGCCTTCATGACCTTTTCGCCAAAGTAGGTTTTCCTGTACCACATATCGAGACGCCTTCCTCTTCAATTTCTCGGCTTCTTTTCTCGATTCGGGCGCGGTGCCTTGGGTGAGGAAATCAAATAGTGGCTTCCTCCAATCCGTGTCGTCATCGATTAGGGCGATGAGTAGAGAATCTTTGATTAGTGCGCAACTTTCGCACTTTCCTTGTATCAGGGCTGCGGCTGTTGACATGTCTGGCCAATGAATGCCATATCTCTGAGCCTTTCTGTAGATTGACACCTCGCTTTCTCCGCAAGCGTGTTGGTGAATCTTTTCTAAAAACTGTTGTCCCTCTTGTTCGGAGACGCATCGCATGAGTATTCCTCCAGGCCCCTTGTAGTAAAGAGTGTTGTCGTGGATACAGTATCCTTTTGTGAGTGCCCAGCTTTCGCTGCTGGTGCCTTTCGCAATAGCTTGTAGGATTGCTTTTCTCCAATCTGCATCATCCAAGTGTTCGTCGTCGCACGCATTTTCTGTCAATGCCGACGATGTTCAATTGAAATCCTTGCGGGACATTTGTCTGTGCTGACCTTAGATGCCAAGGTTGCTAAGGCGTCTGCGTGCCTGTTGTCTGCTCGGGGCTTGTGCTCATACTTCACATCGCAGAATTGCTGCATCAGCTTTTGTACTAGGGTGCGGTAAGACAGGAGGTTGATCTCCTTCAAACCATACTCGCCCCAGGGCTTGCTTGACAATCAGCTTGGAATCTCCCATGACTGTTAAGTTGCTTACTTCTAAAGCTTTCGCCGCACGGAGCCCCGCGATGAGAGCCTCGTATTCTGCTTCGTTGTTCGTGACTGCGAAGTTGAGCTTTGCGGACATCTGTATGACCTCCCCATCTGGCTTTGTCAAGACTATTCCAATGCCTCCGCCTTTCCTGGTTGACGAACCGTCGAAGTGGAGGGTCCAATAGGGCACGTCTATTGCGTAGATTTCAGGGCCTTCGAGTTCTTCTTCGATCACGGGTTCATGGCTGTTGTCGGGGAACTGTGCCAACAGATCCGCTACCGCCTGCGACTTGATCGCTCGCGGTCGTACGCATGTGATATCGTATTGAGAGATGGTCATGTACCATTTCGCCAATCTCCCGCCCGGAGTGGTGTGAGTGAGCAAATATCGTATAGGGTCGCTTTTGGTGACCACTACTACTTTGTGTGATGCAAAATAGTGTTTCAACTTCTCTATCACAAAGAATAAGGCAAGGCAATGACGTTCGATGTCTGTGTACCTCGATTCAGCAGGCTGCACGATGCGAGAGATGTAGTAGATAGGCCTCTCTTGGCCTTCATACTCCTGAGCCAAGAGCGCTCCTATAGATCTCCTTGTTGATGTCAGATATAGCAGAAGCGGTGATCCCAGTTGAGGTCCGATCATTATTTTCGAGGATGTCAGCAAATCCTTCAGCTTTTCGAATGCGGCTTCATGCTCCGGAACCCAGTTGTACGCGGCATCCTTCTTGAGAAGAGCGCTGAAACAGCATGTGATTTCGGCAATTGCTGGGATGAATCTCCGCAGATAGGATAGCTTTCCTAAAAATGTCTTTAATGCACTCTGGTTATGGGGTGGCGTCATGCCAGTGATAGCTGATACTTTCGCGGGGTCAGGCTCGATCCCTTGGCGATGAACCACACATCCCAAGAATTTCCCTGATGTCACCCCGAACGCGCATTTCATGGGATTCATCTTCAGTTGAAAGCGCCTGCATCTATTGAACACCTTTCGCAGATCTGCGAGGTGATCTGCTTCGTGCTTGGATTTAACCACCAGGTCATCCACATAGAATTCCACTTCTTTGTGCATCATGTCGTGGAACAGAGCCATCATGGCCCGCTGATAGGTCGCGCCCGCGTTCTTGAGACCGAACGGCATCACTGTATAGTTGAATACCCCCACCGGAGTGATGAATGCAGTTTTCCGCGCGTCTTCGGGGTCCATCTTGATCTGGTTGTATCCACTGAAACCATCCATAAAGCTGAACATGCTGTGGCCCGCTGTTGAATCGATAAGTAAATCGATGTTGGGCAGTGGGAAATCATCCTTGGGGCAGAAGCGATTAAGATCTCGGAAGTCCACGCAGATGCGGAGCTGTCCGTTCTTTTTCACTACTGGCACGATGTTGGCCAGCCATGTGGGATGATGATTCGGCTCTATGAACTTGGCATCTAGGAGTTTGACAATCTCCTGCTTGATTTTCACGTTAAGCTCGGGCCTGAAGCTTCTTGTGCTCTGCTTGACCGGTTTAGACCCTGGGATAATGTCTAAACGATGCATGGTGATGCTTGTGTCCAGACCTGGCATCTCATCATACTCCCATGCGAACACATACCTGTATTCAGTTAGGAGTTGTAGCAGTCCCTGTTCCTCTTCGCTTGTGAGGTCCGCACTCAGGAAGACTGGCCTTTTCTTTTCCTCGTTCGGGCTGAGGAACACTTCCTTTAGCTCTTGCTTCTGTGGTCTGGGCCTGTCTTCCATGCATTCAGGTGCTTCTTTAAGTTTCTCGTCTGGAACGCCCTGTGTGGGCTCTTCTGTCAGCGCAATTTGCTCGATTTGATTGATTTGCCCAGGGATATCCCCATGCCCGTGTGAGGACACCCCCACGCACCTTCATATGCGATAGCATTTCTTCCCATTGGCGTAGAAGCTCTCTATCTCCTTACCCTCGGGGTCATGCTTTGCGATTCTCTTCAGAGTATACACGTTCTTTCGATGATATGCGATACGCGGCGCCTCTTCGCGTGCAGGCGACTTTTCCCTGGCATCTTCCCTTGTCACCATTACTCCCGCAGGTGACTGGTCCTTGATGTCCTCCCAGAGAGGCAAAGGAGTAGGGTTGAATGGTCCGGGTGTTTGCTCGTCCGCCATCTCAGTGAACCACACCGCCTCGCTGAGATGTGCCTCGTCCAGGTTGAATGGGTTCGTCGAAGCCGGTATCTCGACTATTCTGTCATTCCAGATAGCCTTCATAACCTGGTGAGCCGTTGAAGGGACTGCGTCGAAGCGATGAATCCAGGCTCGACCTATAATCATGTGGTACGTGGTGTTCGCGTCTATGACATAGAACTTTGCTGAGCACTTGATTTTGCCAATCTGAACACCCAGGCGGATCCAACCGATCGTCATTCTAGAGTCGCTTCCGAATCCCATCAGCGGGGATGGACGTCTAACAATCTTGTGCTCGGGGATCCCTGCTAGCTTCAGTGTGTGGAGCGAAACGACGTTGACCGCTGCTCCTCCATCGACGAACGCTCGTTTGAACTCGACGCCATTGATGATGGCAGTGACGTACAGAGGCCTTTGGTGGCTCGCATCCGTCTTTTTGTCGCTGGCAGAAAAGGTCATAATCTTTTCTGTAGAGCGAGACGCCCTGATGACTTTCCCGTCGGATACTACAAGATCCTCCTCGTAGTCTTCTGCTATTCTCAAGATCGCTTTCGTCATATCTGTTCGGCACTTCTCCGAGAAATTCATCTCGTCGAAGAACCTGCTGAAGCCATGCGACCCTTTCATCCGGTCGGCGCGTTCATCCTCCGTGTCCATGCTGTAGTCTTCGTCTTCATGGACCTCGACAACGATGGGTAGACCATCCTCTGCGACTTCTTCCAAGTCGACGATTGAGATCATAGCGACCTCTTTGCCTTTCGAGCCCTGCTCCGTGTGCGCGGGAAGCGGGTTGTTGCGCACATCCTTCCGGTGATCGCTGACGATAAGCTCGCCGTTCTTCATCTTCTGGTCGAACGCGAATCTGAGCTTCTTGCACTCGGCCGTGGGATGCATGACCTTGCCGTGGTACTCGCACTACTTAGGGTCTCTTACCATCTCCTTAGAGGGTATCTTCTCGAGTGGCGGTAGGACACCGTCCTTACGCCATTGTCTGCAGAGGTCGCTTGCCTCCTCTACCGAGCATGGCAGAGGCGGTACATCGAAGTTCGCAACCTTCGCTTGTTTCTGGGGCGAAACTGTATTGACCTCAGCTTCGCGTCCCCTCTTGTAGCTAAATCTCCCAATCTTGTAAGTAGTGCCGCTCGCGGGTCGTTCCGGAGCGCTCTTCTTTTTCTGTCTCTCGACTATAGGCTCGATGTTCTTCGTGCATTCGATTAGCTTTGAAAACGTAGGTGTTTGCAAATTAATGAGCATACCTTTGTATTCATCTCGCATGCACTGCAGGCATATCTCTACCAGCGGCTTTCAGGCATTGGATCTTTGCACTCCAGGGATTTCGCCCTGAATTTCTTGATGAAAGCGATTCCGTCCTCCTCGCGCTTCTGGTACATCCGCGAGAGATGAATCATTGTGACCTTTTCTTCCATCTGGAAGAACTTGGTATAGAACTTCTGGACCATATCGTCCCAAGTCTTCACGGATCCGGCCTCCAATGTTCGGTACCATTTGTATGCTACGTTCCCAAGAGATTTTGGGAATTCTCGCATCAGCAGCTTGGAATCGGCTCCGTACGGACCCATGACATCAATGAAACGCATGACATGCTCATGAGCGTTTCCATTGACGTCCTCGAACTTATCCCATTTGGGAGCCTTGTACCCCGCCGGGTTAGGCATGAGATAGATCTCTCGTGGAATAGGTGGATCGTTATCTAACTTCGGGATGATAGTATCCGCGAATGACTGATGAGCCAGGATAGTGTCCACGCGCTTCTGCAGAGATGTCATGCATTCTGGAATGCTCCCCTCGGTAGTTGATGGAGGGGTTGCCGTAGGCGGTGGCGACACATACGCCGTCGGAGGGTTGGGAGCATACTGACTACCCGTATTTCCCCAGATCGCCGTTAGGGGAGGCAAAGGGTACTGAAGAGTTGGGTTAGACGCCAAAGCCGAGGGCTGAGGAGTGTGAGCAGCAAGAGGCAACATCTGAGCTGTTGACCCTTGAACCGATGGCAGCTGCGTAGTCGCCGGTGGAGTCTGCAGATTGGAGTTGGGAGGTGTGGTTGACACTCCCAATCCTGGAGCGGTAGGGGCTCCTCCTCCTTGAGGGGCAGCGGTGGCTGACGAAGGGTTTGGCGTAAGGGTGCCCAGAACGGCTAAGATCCGTTCTAATTGCGCAGACTGAGCCTTGAGAGCCTTCGCCTGACCCTGAACAGTGGCGTCCAAGGACTCTAGCGTCGGTGTCTCGCCGGGAGTCGTAGGAGTACGGCGGGTCTCGTCTCCCGATGGTGCTTCAGTGGAAGGCGATCTGTTGCTGACATCATCCTCCTGAGACATGGTTGCTTTTGTTGGTAAGTTCACGTCGGGTTCACCAAAATGTGCACAAGAGATTCCGGCGGGGAGACCTCCGTGTACACCGTATGTAGTGGATCAGGGATCGCACAGGAAGAGAGGGGTTGTGTGTAGGGAGAGAGTAAGGCAGTAGCAATGTCTGAGAGAGAGACAGAGGTTTGGCAGAGCTTCCGCATATGGCAAGTGTGTTCTCCTTTGTATGGAAAGGTTGACGATCTATATATACTGGAGAACATGACCGTTGTAGTGTGGTTAATGCGCCCATTGATGGCGGCTTAATTAGCTTAACCATAACGGCACGTTCGTCCGAGTATATAGGGACCGTTACAGCACGTGGTACGCGAATACCGGAACCGTTACGAGGTTGACCGGGTTTGACCGGATTGACCGGGTTTATGGAGCTCGTGCCATAAATCTCTCAAAACAGTTACTAAAGGTCGCGTGTGGGCTTGGCTCGCACGCGACAGGGCTTACTCTAGCCTCCAAACCACAAAGTCCCTACAAGTCCCGTGCAGTGGTATGCGAGGGCTCTGTCTCGCAGCCCCCACATGGATCAGCTCGGCTGGTGATCCAGTGTGTGTGGAGCACAATATGGTGTGCTGGATGGTTGCCACGTGGCCAAGATCTGTCAGCTCAGAAAGCAGTATCTACAGTTCTTAATTTAGAATACTGTAACAGGAGGAAGAGTTGTGAATTTAATAGTTGTCATCGTGAAATAAAAAAATAAATAAATAACCAATATTTTTTAAATTTTTTTTAGTTTAAGAAACAAGTATGGAGAAAACAGGCTATCTATAGATCACCTAGGACTGTAGATAATTTCCGAATTATCTGAGTAACACGTTAATTATATCCTAATCAATCCAGGTAATAGGCTATGACACTATCCTCTCGGTCACACGTCATTTTACATATCGCTTGACTGCAATCTCCTCTCGATATCATGTTGTCTACCAGTCCGTTCTAGCAGGTCATCAATTGATACGTTAGCGGGTCCTTTCGGTCCACCGTTTCATGAAATAGCTGGACAATCCTACCGAATCTAACCACTAAGGCCAATCCTAACACGCCTCCTCTCGGTCTCTGTGATTCGGGATTGATGCTCATATCTCATCCTAGCTAGTTAAAGTCACTGTTGCGCACTTCACTGGCTAACTAACGGATCCGATTAATTGCTCCATTCCTATTAAGAATTACGCCTAGAATATGATCAATTGAATTAGAACGATATTAGCATTTAAGCAAGATTCATCCTAACAAATAGACCCTAATTCATTGTTTATCAATTCCTATCTTATTCGTGTCAATATACTAAGATCCTTAACAAGATTCAATAACTAACATTCATTCAATAAAAGAAATCATGGGCATGAAACAAAGATTAAAATCCCGAAAAAAAAAGTCACCGGCTACATAAACCCTAGGCTCTCACAGAGACGCCTAGCAAAGTATTAGCTAATTGAAATCATCCAAACAAAGCTAAATAGTTTCTCCATATAAGATTTGAAAGAAGAAGAAGAAGGAATAGATGAAACCCTAGAACCCTCCAATGGTGGAGTTTGGATCTTGACCGTGTGTTACTCGTAGCCTCCTCCACTCTCCTCCAATGTGAGTCTCCCCAAAGATGCGTGTATAATTTAGAGTAGTCCCCTAAGTCATATATTAACCCCTCTAGTGAAAATCCCGTCCAAAAGTGTCGAAAAATTGCAATTAAACCAAAAAATTGCGTTCTGGTCGTCAGACTGGTCGTACTAGCACTTTTACTGGTCGTACGACCAGCATAAGGGTGTTTTTCCTTGGTTCTTCAATATTGGCTAAAAAGTGGTTGTACGACCACTATGACTGGTCGTAAGACCAGTCTGGGAATTCAACATATTTTTCTTCTTTTTCTTACTCTTGACTTCAACGAATTCAACTCCAAACATGTTCTTGAGCCTCCTCATCCTTCCAAAGTTCATTTCACCTCGAATGCACATTCCCGAGCTTGCGCTTCCTAAAATGCACAACACGAAACAAATACCGGAAGATCAAATGTGACAATAAAAGATCGAAATTACACAAGGAATGCCCGGATTACACATTTATGCTTAAACGCTCAAGCATGCTATATTTCTCTCAACTCATAGCATGAAACTAAGATAATCAACCAAAAAAATACGCAAAACGGTATAATATGTGCAAGAAATATAACTCTAATAGAGAGTTATCACCATAATATATAGTACATGTTCTAAGTTCAATTAACGAAACTGTAGAGCTCAAAACGAAATAAGCAAACTAAATAACGGACTCTTCCAGCGTGGCATCCCACTCAGCGGTTACTGATGAACGTGGATCAACCAAACTTCTCCTTTTGGCTGATGTGGCTCCTCGTTGGTTGTCGGCATAGTGGAATGACATCGTTCCACTAATATTTAAAAGAGAACGACTAAGGGTGAGTTTGGGAATGTTTCTGCTGCCAGCACAACTGCTTTCCGACAGCAGAAGCAGTTTTAGTGTGTTTGATAAAAATAAAATTTCCGCTTTTACGGACAGTTTCTGCTGTCCCACAACAGTTTTCAGGAAGCAAGGGGGAAGATGCTTTTTCAGAAAGTGCTTTTGATTAATTTATCTACAACCGATTTTGACATTATAATTTTTTAAAATATCAATTATTATCTTTTCGGAAATGACACGTGTCATATAATTATCATTTTACCCTCTCACAGCAACTTTACAGTTGCTTTTACCAAACACAAAATTACTATATCAATATTTCACAGCAGCTTCTACGTAATACTTACCAAACAACATTTTATCAAGAATCCACAACAGCTTTCTAAGTGTTTCACACATCAGCTTTCTACCACCGCCACAGCATTCACAAACTAGCCCTAAATCATGTGAACAACTACGATTAGATACTCCCTTTTAATCTTACATTTACTGATCTTCCTCAGTTCATGTCATTTTCTTGGCACTCCTTTCTTTTTAATCAAATTCAATTACTTTCATGACAAACTGTCGATTAATAAATGATCGCTGAACAATCAACTAGTTGTGGAAGGAGCGATCTACAACGCTAGAGGTCGCTTGGCTACCAATTGATAACTACGGTGGAATGTTATACCTGACTTCAATTTTTTCACCGTTTAAATTCATAACTTTGAACTTGGAGGCTGTCCCAGTGATATGGGCGCCTAATACCCAGTTCATTGGCTCGAGTTCGAGTCCCCTCTCCCCCCTCCCACATAGGAGTAGGATAGATTTCTTACCTTGCATAAAAAAAAATCGTAGCTTCTGTGTCGACGCATTATTATTATTATTATTATTATTATTATTATTATTATTATTATTATTATTATTATTATTATTATTATTATTATTATTATTATTATAAGTAGTTCAACAGCTTGATGAACTACGCATGATTGTTGTTGTTGTTGTTGTGTGTGTGGGTTTTTTTTTTTTTTTTTAAATTTTTTTTTGAGAAATCCATATGAAAAGAGGTCAAACGATGAAATGCATTGACAGACAACATTTCTCAAAAGTAGGCCACTTTTTCTTATCTTGGGCATTTGCTTTGGGTCCATATATGGGCAATAATTCCACCAATAAGCATATTTTCTTCTGGGCCATTAGATAGTGATGTATAGCCGGCTTGAATTACCACCTATTAACCCAAGCTTCCTCATATTTGGGCCTCCGGTGTTGATGGAAAGTAGAGCCGCAGAGCCAATTACTCAATAATAAAGTTGCCTCCCATCTTCTCCTGAGATGATAATTTGTTCACATTCTATATATTGTTCCAATTTTATTGTATGTATAAAAAATGGACAATTTGTTCATGTTAGGCCGGTAGTTAAGGCCATCCGCAGAATGAGGGCTTTTCAGAGCCCAGTTATCATCCTTTTATCCCACTCAATTTTTTTAAATACCAGGGCTTAGGGTGTAACGAGCCACCGACCCGAATATTACCTTGCTTTGGCTTGGCTCACTGTAGAAAATGCTAGGTTCAAACTCCGCTCGAGTTCATTTCGAGCTTGACGTGAGAGGCTTAAACTCGGCCCAAAAAGAAGTTTAATTGTGCAAGATGGGCTCGTTAACTATAGATCTACAACCCTTAACCTCAACAACAGACCTCAATACAACACATGTGATCAATATAAATAAACAAATACTAAATTAAAATAATGAACCAATTGCTCAAGGCTTAACTTGTTTGGCTTGTAAGTTGATTCTATAGCTTCCGAGCCAAACTTCCAGTACCTCAACAAGCTTATATGTAAGCTTGGCTTTCTCAGTGCACGGATCGAATTTTGACCGCGTTGGCACTCGGCCCCACTCGTTTGCAGGCTCACTAGGAACAAAACATTTTTCGTCTCTAAAAGTAAATTATCGTTGGAGTATTTGGAGTAAAAGAAATTGTAACTACTGAAACAAATTTATTCTTATTTTCTTATTTTTCTTCTAAAGAACCCGTGGGATGGGGACACTTCTGTCAATTATATGGCTCCACATAGAAGTGGCCAAAAATTCTTTAGGAAATCCGCCAAATCACCGGATCATAAGGCCCTGTTTGTCTGACTCAGTGGTGGCTTTGTTTAAAACCAGTCAAAAGTAAGGTACATGCAAACAATTTCATTCAGTAAGGGCCTGTTTGGAACAGCTGATCGATGATCTAAATAATCACCGGATAATAATATGACTGTATGAGCAAATAAGCTTGCTGGAAATCTGAAATAGTAGAGAACTTTTGAATTATTTGGTATAAACTTAAAATCTTAAAATATGTGCACATTGGCTTAGTAGTAGAATGTTTAAAAACCATGCATAAAGTCTTGGGTTCAAACCCGGTAAACGACAAACATGTAAGTCTCAGAAAATAAATCTTGAAATTTGTAGAATGTGAGAGAATCTGCAACAAATTAAAAGTTATGTACTTTGTAGAATTTTGATCCAATACAGATTTTAGCATATGAGTTCCCAAACATGCACTAACAGGATAGTTTAATCTAAAGTTAGCCCCCTTTCATCAATTCACCTGTCTCCCTATGTTGCCCTTAACCCCATCTGATTACAAGAGAGAAAATAAATAAATTCACATAAGGTAAATAAATTACTCCTTTTTAGAAATGGCGATTGTAATTTTCTGTTAAATATATAAACATCCACTATAGTGAAACGTTCTATTTAGTAATATATTTTACGAATTCTATTTTAGTAATAAGTTCCTTTTGACTAGCCTAGTACTGTGAGATAGAAAAACACCATGGCACCAGTAACACGACCACCAGTATCCACCATCATGACACAGTAACATCCACAACCACTCACATCAGGCCACTAATTTAAATGTTCAAACAGTGGAGAGATAGAAAGATAACATCGACACTGCAAAATAAATCCGATGTAGTCCATGCATGAAACACAATACATTTACTAGCTAGCACTATAAAATCAACTATACCCTGTAAAAGAATCCTTTAACAGTTTCTATAAAATCAACGATACCAAACATTTTAAAACCTCAATGGGACAGATTGCTGAGAACTTCTAGCACGAGGGGTGAAAAGAAAGTTTCCGTAATATACTCCCTCCGTCTTAAAATTGAGTGTCAGGATATATTTTCACGAAAAAAATGTTTTATAATTGCTAAATTTATTGAAATAAAATAAAAGTTGGGACTCGTACTCCTAAAAAAAATCAGCTTTTCCAAGGAAAGAAATGCCAAACCAAGTAGATTCTTTAGAGGGCCTATTCTGGATTTGATTCTATCTCTTCTGTCTAACATGCAATAATAAACACAAGTACACTTCATTGTTATTTAAGCTCTCTCTCCCTCTCTCTCTGCCGTCTTGTTCATACTTCTTCAAACCTCAATTATTTTGGAGTATCCACTGTCTATCTTCTATTCAAGCCCTTTATAAACCCATACTCTTATTTAGTTTAGCTACTACTACGCAGACAGAGAGATGGATTTTGCAAACCTCATCTGAAATTACATGGGTCTCAAAGATGGATTTAACTCCTGCAAGTACTTCTGCTCTTTGGTCATAGTAAGTTCAAATTTGAGGCAATTCTATTAGTTTCCAACTACTTTTTTTCCCCACTTTTCTTCGCATCCTAGCTTTAGAACATTCTTTTCCTTCCGTACTTATCTTTTTGACTTCTTAATTTGGTATTAACTTATGTTTTTGGCATGCACAAATGCCACGCTGTAGTCCGAGTGTGCTTAAAAGTCAAAATGGGTTTGATGTTACGAATACTTGGGACCTATTCACTTAAATTTTAGTACTTGTTAAGATACAATTCTCTGTAATTCACACTTTGTTGTATCAGTGTATGAGCTTGAAGTAGACTTGTAAGCTCATAACATCGTCCTCTACAATCAGACTTATGGAGCTCTATGTTCCTAAGACATTGCTGAGCTGGCAAAGAGTTAGAGTGATTGTGGTGAGAATTTAGGCACAAACTCGTTTCAGTCTGATCAATTAGCAGTTAAAACACTCCAATTGTGACTCAGATATGGTGATATACCTGCACAGGGAAGTGGGGACCCTTCGGATGTTGGTAAAGAACTCCACACACTACACCTTCCTTTTACGTTCTAATCATGTTCGTCTTATTTTATATGTGCTGTCTTTGTTCTTACTTGATTTCTTTTCACTCAATCAATGGTGTACTGCCTCATTTCTATTAAAATGAAAATGACTAAAGTGACAAGTTGATTAACTTTTCACTAAGCGTTTCATGTAGAATTTTGTCTGATCTTTTTCCTACTTTAAACAGGATGAAGCAATTTGGCATGAATGATCATAGATATCGGAATGAAAAAGAAACTGGTTTGCCTGGCTCCCTGGATACCAACTAAGAATTTAAGTCAAGTATCTCGACTCTCTTCTTAATTGGCACCATAGGAGTCAGGCAGACATGCAACAAGCTACATACAGTGTAATGTCCTCGGATGTTTCAGCCACACGCTATGTAATGTCATCTAAAATTTAATTGAGGTTTGATTTCTCCTTCCCTCCCAAAGCATGAATGCGACATAGTTCAATAGTGCGTGTGATCAACAAAAAATTTAGAGTACAATGAGAGTTGAAAATTTACTTGAGTGACTACCACATATATCTAAGTGAAATATCTTGTTGAGTTGGTGCCTTGAATTGGTCAAAGGCGGCCAAACTATTTGTTTTCAATTTTGATTAGAAAACATTGGAAGTCAAAGGCGGTGGATGATTAGTTAGGAAACAAGTTTGTTTCCAAATCGGATTTGAAAACTGTAGGAATTTCCTAGCACTATATAAAGAACCTAGTAGTCACATTATTAGGTATGCAAAAACATTCTTGTAGTCTTGTTCCTCTTAAATGAATAAAGAGTGATTTTCCGCCGTGGAGGTGGTTAGCAAATATTTTGCTAGCGAACCACGTAAAATACTCGTGTTCTTCTTTATTCGTTCATTGTTCGTGAGGCGGTTTGTCATAACAAACAGGTATCAAAGCCAGGTTGACGGTGTTTCAGGATCAAGATCAAGGCGGAGTAAAGCTAGGGTTTCACAACTTGGTGAAATCAAAGCTAGGGTTTTGCGATCTAGGTGGAGCACGCGACTAGGGTTCAAGATCCACCAAGAACGATGTCCGGATCGATGTTGAAGATCGACAGGTTCACAGGAGGGAACAACTTCAGTCTGTGGAAGATAAAGATGGAGGCTTTGCTCAAATCGCAAGGCTTGTGGGCACCTTTAACCGCGGATAAGGGAGGCATAAATGTTGCATCAGCGGAGTTCAAGGCAATGGAAGAGAAGGCACATTCAAACATTATGTTGTGCTTATCGGATGACGTGATCATCGAGGTCGCAGATCAGAAGGAAGCAGCGAAGCTCTGGCTCAAGTTGGAGAGTCTCTACATGACGAAGAGTCTCACTAGCAAGTTGATGCTAAAGCAAATGCTCTTCACTTTGCGGATGCTCGAAGGTACGGCTCCCAAAGACCATCTTGATCAGTTGAACACAATTCTCCTTGATTTGCGTAATATTGGCGAGAAGGAAGGTGATGAGGATGCCACACTATTGTTGTTGATCTCGTTACCTCCATCGTATGAGAACTTCGTGCAGTCATTCATTGTGAAGAAGGATGATTTATCTCTAGAGGATGTCAGATCGGCACTCCATGCTAGAGAGTTGCGCCATAAGGGCGCAAGCACATGTACAGAGGACCATGCTTCCGGACTGATGGCGGCGGGGGTAAGCAAGAAGGGTAAGTGCAACGGCCCGTGGATCCCCAAGCCTTCCGTTCCGGACCGGAAAGCCCAGGAGAGTGCTGCTAAAAGTAACGGCGGGAATCAAAAGCATAACATTCTAAAAGTATTTATTTATTACGCAACATTAAACGTCATGAAAGTCTCTAATTATTACATAAGTGATTCCAAAAGCTACACATCATCCTGGCTTGCTAACTAAGCACTACACGTGAGTCCCGTACCCAGCTTCGCCATAGTCTTCTGCTTCTAAGCCTGCGGTGGGAAGGAAAACAGGAACCGCAGTTTCAAAGTCAGCATGGAAATACTGAGTAAGTAACACCCAAACATGTAAAACAGATGATGAAGCTTGCATTTACTGTTTGCAATAATAAAACAGGAGGAATAAAACTTATAAAGAATGAATTCAATAAATAGAGTAGGAACACTTATAAAATTCTTCTTATCTTAATATTTCTTCCAAACGGGGATTATATTCCTCAATCTCTTCTTCTTTTCTTTCAAAAGCTCATACCAAAGCTGTATTATTAGCTTTGTTGATACGGGGAAGGAACTACTAATCTATCACTAGCAGCCATGACCTTAACTGCCGGCAGCCCCCTAAGACTTCTTGCGGCCAGAGAGGTGAGTACATGGAGCGACCCGGCAGGTTGCGACCGGGTTAAAATAAAATCTGATCACGGGCCGAGTGACCGAAGTCAACACGACAATAATAAGCTTCTCCCGCACAACTCTTTCCACTTTACGTTAATTACAAATTATTATTATTATACACGTGACCACTTCAAGTAAATAACTTTTTGAAAATAGAAGGAAACTAAAACAAGTAAATGAATAACCAAATAAAAATGTATTTTGAGACAAGAAATAAAAGTCATATTAAGACACGAAGGAAGCTAGGCTCAACGCTTGGCATGTTACTTACCTTATTAGTAGCAATAGCACGTTCTAGTAATGGCTCGGGCCTACAAAGTCATCACCTACAAACCGTAATTTCTAAGTCAACAAATAATCCAACAAAAATACTAAACGTCCTAATTATTCTCTTTTGTTTCTACCCAACCCCACTAGCTAACTTTTCCTAACGTTTTGTTTTGTTATAATCTTCTATAACAAAATTATATAAAAACCACGTGTTTATATTTAACCGTCTATTATTATTATTATTATTATTATTATTATTATTATTATTATTATTATTATTATTATTATTATTATTATTATTATTATTATTATTATTATTATTATTATTATTATTATTATTATTACTATTATTATTATTATGAGCTAAAAGTGGTTAACTAATTAGAGAAATTATTTTATAAAAGACTTGATATAGTAGTGAAAACAAAACTAGTTTATTTTTATGAAAAAAAACATATTATTATTTCTATAATCATTTAAACAATATCTAAAACTATTTAATTTAAAGAGAAATTTTCCCTAAATACTAATCACAACAAACAATGTTTAAAACCTAGCAAAATATCCAATTTACAAGTATTAAACATCCAAGTTATTAACTAAGTGATTTAACAATATTTATTTAAAGTTTAACTAAAAGTATTTCTTTGTTTAATTTTTAACGAACAAACTGCATGCTATTTTAATACCTGAATTACTTTTCCGAAACGGGGATGAAAACTAATATTTTTAGAAACTATTTGTATTCCGAAATTATCATATTTATTTTTAGCGAAAAGTGTCAAGTTTAAGTAAAAGACACATAAACCCCTATTTATATTAAAAGTCTAC
Source organism: Linanthus parryae (assembly GCA_023055425.1). Lineage (NCBI taxonomy): Eukaryota > Viridiplantae > Streptophyta > Magnoliopsida > Ericales > Polemoniaceae > Linanthus > Linanthus parryae. The sequence continues at coordinate 46,829,507 of JALGPY010000009.1, forward strand.
AAACACCCCAACTAGTCACCAAAAGAGTTAGGTTAAAGTACTCTAGCCACCTTCTTGTTTCTGAAAGTACAAAAAGAACCCCCTATTTCATGTTATAACAGTTTACATAAACTACACTTTTACCCCCTATAACAACAATTTCAATTTCATCGATCCAACTATGATTTAAGCTATCAAGTTTCAGTTTTGACAGTGTATAACAACTAATCATAAGGTATAGAACGTACCTAGGCCAAAAATGGCCGGAAACAGTCGAGAAATGGGTCGGGTCGGAGCTCGACGTCGGAGTCGCCGGAGTTAAACTTGGTGGTCGGCTTTAATGGCTTTAACAACTTGGTTTGAACCTCCTAGTGAGTTGGTCGGGGTCCAGAGAGTCGTCTGGAAGCAGAGAGATGGAGCGGGTGCTGCTGCGGAGTTTCGGTGGAATTTGGCCGGAGCTTTGGCCGGCAACAATGGAGGTCGATGGTGGCGGCAGTGGCTTCTGCTGCTGCTGCTTCTTGGCCTCTTTTTCGGGTCAGAGGATGAAATGCAGAGAAGGAGAAAGGGTGAGAGAGAGAAAACCCGAACAGTGGGTTTGTTCGAGCTTTTGCCGCCGGAAATAATGGTGGCAGCGGTGGAGGGGTGGCTTCTGCAACCTCTGTTTCTGCCTCTGTTTCCTTCTGGTGGCAGAGCGTTAGAGTGAGAAAGAGAGAGAGAGATGGTGGTGGTGGCAGTGGGTTGCTCTTTCTCGGGTTTTGCCGCCGGTAGCTATGGCGACGGTGGTGGTGGTTGGCTGCTGCCACCACTACTCTGCTGCTGCTGGTGGTTGCTGAGAACAGAGAGTAACAGGGAGGGAGAGGGAGAGAACGAAGGTGGTGGTGGTGGGTTGTCTTCTCGCCGAAGTTTGGAGATGGTGGTGATGTTGGTGAAGACGACGATGGTGATGAGGGAGGTGGTGGATGGCTGCGTGTGTGAGGAGGGAGGTTGGAGGCTCCTTTTATAAGTGAATTTACTTGGGGACCAAGTAGAGGTGATGGTGACAGGGGCGGTGATGGTGATAGGGCAGTGATGGAGAATTCCCGAAGGTGTTGAGGGCGGTGAAGGAGTCGTAGGGAAGAAGGAGGTGAAACTCCTGGAACAACATTTCAAATAAATTAGTATTTGTTGGCAATAATTGGGTGTGGGTGGAGTACTATGTGGTTGGGTGATTGGGTGTGGCAAGCCTATCAATTCTCGCGGTGGTTGGACACGCGCTATAACTTTAAACTAGCTAAAATTTGTGAAACGACTACGAACTACTTCTTGACTATTACTCTAATATTATTCTAAAACTTTCCACAAACTAAACTCAAAAATCTATTCAAATATTATTTTGTAAATAAAATCTTTATTAAGCTTCTAAAATGACTGTTTTACCCCTACTTGTTAAACGGGGTATTACAGTAAGAGAACAAGAAAAAGCAGTTTTCTGGTTCTAAGTTGTCCAAGGATGTATGTGCTTGGTGCAAGGAAAAGGGGCAGTGGAAGAGAGATTGCCCAAAACGAGGACAACAGGGGAAGAACGGATCCGCAGCCGTAGCAGAACAAGGTAACTCGTCCGAGGATGATTACGTTCTAATGGCGGATGTTGTCACGCACTCTCAGGATGCGTGGGTCCTTGATTCCGGAGCTTCCTATCATATTTGCTCTAACAAGGAGCTATTATCGACGTACAACTAAACGAATGGAGGGTCTGTCTACATGGAAAACGGAGTCGTATGTAAGGTGATTGGGAGCGGCTCAGTTAGATTGAAGACAAATGAATGGAAGTTATGTACTTTAGAGCAAGTCAGGCATGTACCACTTATTAAGAAGAATCTGATCTCCTTGAGTCTACTCGACAGCAAGGGATACAGTTTCAAAGGTGAAGGTGGAGATCTACAAGTCTGCAAGGGTTCTAAGGTGATTATCAGGGGAGTCAAGAATGAGACTTTGTACATGTTGCAAGGTTCGACGATCACAGGTTCTGCTGGAGTTGTCTCAGCCGAGATTAAGGAAGTTGATCTAACTAAGCTGTGGCATATGAGCTCGGTCATATGAGTGAACATGGAATGCAGGAATTTCACAAGAAGGGATATCTCGCCGGGCATGCGCCCAAGAGCCTAGGATTTTGTGAGCATTGCGTGTATGGGAAGCTACAGCGTAGCAAGTTTCCTAAGGCGGTTCATAGAACGAAAGGTACTCTTGATTACATCTATTCGGATTGCTGGGGTCCATCTCGAGTTGAGGCGATTGGCGAGTATAGGTATTTTCTTAGCATCATAGACGATTACTCCAGGATGACTTGGATATTCGTGATGAAGCACAAGAGTGAAGCCTTCGCAAGATTCAAGGAGTGGAAAACGCTACTAGAGAATCAGGTGGGAAAGAAGGTGAAGAGGTTGCGCACGGAAAACGGCTTAGAGTTTTGTGCATCACAGTTTGATGGATTCTGCAAGGATCAGGGAATAGCACGCCATCGCACCGTCTGGCACACACCGCAGCAGAATGGTGTAGTCGAGAGTGCAACACCCCGTGATCCCCAAGCCTTCCGTTCCGGACCGGAAAGCCCAGGAGGGCGATGCTTAAAGTAACGGCGGACATCGAAAGCAAAACCTCCAGATATATATTACATATTATTAAACATTTCACAAGTCTCTAGATATTACACACGTGTTTTCAAAACGACTACATTATGTTGACTAGTCAGACTACATTACTATTCGTGATATCCGTCTAAGTGAGTCCCGTACCCAGACATGCCATAGTCTTCTTCTTCTAGACCTGCGGGGGAAGGAAACAAAGACCGCAGTTTTCTAAAGTCAGCATAAAATACTGAGTAAGTAACACCCAAGCTTGTGAAACAGAAGACGAGGCATGTTTACTTTTCATAATAATAACAAAGAGGAAGAAATTGTAAAAAAGTAAAGTAGGAACTCAAATGTAACTTTCTCTTTCTTTCAAACTTTCTTTCTTAACTTTCAAACGGGGATTATAATCCCCAATCTCTTCTTCTCTTTCTTTTATAAATATCCAAGACCGTATTATTATCTTTGTTGATACGGGGAAGGAACTATCCATCTCGCATACTCCAAGACCTTAAGTGCCGGCACCCCCCTAAGACTTCTTGCGGCCAGAGAGGTGAGTACATGGAGCAACCCGGCAGGTTGCGACCGGGAAAAATAAACGGGTCGGGTGGCCGTAACCAACCACGACCAATCTAAATCACGGGTCGAGTGATCAAATTCAACTCGGCAATAATAATAAGCTTCTCCCGCACAACTCTTTCTACTTTATGTTATTACGGGTTATTATTTTTGTGCGACAGTATCAAATCAAAACAGCTTCTTTGAAATGTAAAGTAATCACAAGTAAGAACATATAATTCATAAACACATTTTGAGACAAGTATTAAAAATCATAATTATGACACGAAGGAAGCTGGGCGCACTAGGCTTGGCATATTACTTACCTTGCTTATTAAATGATTAGCACGTAGCACTCCCCTAGAAAGACACGTAGTCTTAATCAACGGATTCCTCACCTACGCGTTATCGATACACGTGTCAAAATAAGAATTTCTATATATTTGACGAGTTTTATTATTTAACTTTCATATACTACGCTTATAATTTCTTAATAATATTTTTAAGCTCTATTACTATTATGTAGAAACCTATGAATTAATTTCACAAGTTTTTATATTTACTAAATACTAGTTTAGCTAACTTACTTATTTTCTAAGTAACAAAAAATTCTATAAAGAGTAATATTATTAAAATAACTATTTATTTAGAAAATCTATAGAAACTAAATGTAAAGACAATTTTTAAATATTTATAATAAATGAATATAAATATTTAAGTTGAGATGTATTATTCTTCTTATAAATAATTGCTTGTTATTAATTGAGAAAATCGTTAACTTTAAATTCTAATATATTTCTTAATAAATAATTTAAAATTATATTCCTAGTTCAATTACTTCCAAAATAACTTTTATTTAACTAACAATTATTCTTCCATATACTATCTATATATTTAACTCACTTTCATTTAATTAAAATAGTAAACATGTTTGTAGAAATATAATTAAATATAAAATCGTGTTTTATTTTCAAAATAAATTTTATTTCCCTAACCACTATTATTATATTAAATTACTTTTATTTTCCTATTATTATTACTACCATTATTATTATTATTATTACTATTACTATCATTATTATTACTATTTATTACAATTACTACTAGTATCATTATTACTATTATTATGCTTATTATTATTATTATGCTTATTATTATTACTACTATTTAATTATTATTATTATTATTATTATTATTATTATTATTATTATTATTATTATTATTATTATTATTATTATTATTATTATTATTACTACTACTACTACTACTACTACTACTACTACTACTACTACTACTACTGCTGCTGCTCTACTACTACTATTTTATTATCATAATGATTATTATTATTATAACTATTAACATAACTATTATTTTTATTATTACTATTAATATTATCATTATTATAATGGTTATTATTATTATTATTATTTGATTATAACAATATCTAGAAAGTGTAGAAATTAATTTAAACTTAAAAATCTTATTTTTATTTTGTTTTTATATTTCAGATTGCTAAATGACAAACAGACCCCCCAAGTTTACTGAAATAACATAAATATCCCCTTTTCTTTATCATATATACTTTCTGAAAATGACAAATACCTACCCCAAAGCATGATTTTTCAATTTGATCGATCTAAACGTGAATCAAAGCATCAACATACGATTTAGAAAATCTAAATCAACTCAGGGTGAAGAGTAGAGCGTACCGGTACCAAAAATCGCGAGAAACGATGGAGAATTGAGTTGGGTCGGGCGGCCGAACGGCGGTATCGGAGGTGGAGCTCGACGCCGGTGATTGGGTTGCTTCTGGGTTCGGCTGAGGCATCTGGAGGCTTGGTCGGACGTCTAGGGTTCGACCGGAGTGGTCAAAACGCGATGGGCACCGTTGGGGGAGCTCGGCCGTAACTTCGCCGGAATAAATGGAGGTCCGCCGGAGTGGTCGGGCCTCTGTTTTCTCTACGCTATTGCCTCTGTATTTGGCCTATCTCTCTGCTAACTGGGTCGAAACAGAGAGGGAGGAGTCGAGAGATGGGCCGTGATGGGAGGGAGTGGAGGTGGTGTGGCTTCGGTGGTGTTCCCGTCGGGAACAGAGGCGGTGGTGGCGGCGACTTCTTGGCTTGCTGTTGCTGCTGCCGTACTCTGTTTCAGGCGGAGAACAGAGTGAGACAGAGAGAGAAGCAGGGGATTGAGAGGGAGTGATGAAGGTGGTCACGGTGGTGGTGTTGGAGGTGGTCGGAGATGGTGATGATGATGATGGTGGTGATGGAGGTGGTTGTTGTAGTGTGTGCAGTCCGAATGAAATGAGAGAGAGTGAGATTTTATAGGTGGAAGAAGTGATGGAGGTGAAAGTAATGGAGGCGGTGGTGAGGTGGTGTTGTCGGGGGTTTGGTTTGCCGAAGAAGAAAAATAGAGGAGGAAGAAAATTTGAAGTGGAAGAAGGAGAAAAGGACAAGGACAAAAACAAGTCCTGGTGAAACTCTATTGATAGTGACATGTTTGGAATTGTATTGGTTGTGTTGGGCACACCAAGTATGTAGGTCGATTGGGTGTGTGTTATCTATATAATAATGCGGTGGTTGCACACGCGTTAAGTAATAACAATAAATAAATTTAGCCGAATTAAATTATAAATATTATCTTAATGTTTTCTAAAATATTGTTCGAATAATTTCCCCAATTCAGTACTGTTCTTATTGTTATTGTTATTATTATTATTATTATTATTATTATTATTATTATTATTATTATTATTATTATTATTATTATTATTATTATTATTATTATTATTATTATTATTATTATTATTATTATTATTATTATTATTATCTACTAATAAGGCAAAAACATATTACAATAACATTTAACTCACAAAACAAATGATTTTTATAAAATTAGAAGTAATTTCTTAATCAAACACAATAGTGTATTTAGTCACATTTATCAAACTGAAATTCGTTTTAAATTTCTAAATTTACTATTTTACCCCTGATAATCAGACGGGGTATTACAGAGAGAATGAATCAGACACTTTTAGCGAAAGCAAGGTGCATGCTTTCGAATGCAGGTCTTTCTAGAGGCTTTTGGGGAGAGGCAGTTTCCATGGAATGCTATCTTGTGAATCAGAGCCCGCACACAGGTATAGGATGCAAGATTCCTATGGAAGTCTGCTCCGTTAGAGCAGTGGATTACTCGGATTTGAGAGTTTTTGGTTGTGTTGCCCATTATCACGTTGATGATGGCAAACTAGAACCAAGATCTAAGAAGGGAGTATTCATGGATTTCGGAACAGGTGTGAAGGGATACAAGATATGGGAAGACAACAAGATTATACTTAGGAGAAGTGCAGTATTTGATGAGACTCATATGTTGAAGAACTCCGTGGAGGTGGATCTTGGAGGTGCAAAGAAGAAGGTGGAGGGAGAGTCGGAACCTACTTATCCTAAGGATTCCGAAATCCCTACATCGCAGCCAGAAGCAAAAGAGGAAGAAGCAGAAGAGACTGATAGTGAGGGTGCGTCTCTACTAGAGGAACCGGATCATCAGAGTATTGCGGTAGGAAGACAAAGAAGAGTCATCAAGCCTCCGGCGAGATACAGAGATGATTGTATGGTGGGATATGCATTACAGGTAGCGGAAGAGGTAGAGGACGAGCCATCCTCCTACAAGGCCGCTATGTCTAGTTCTGAGTCAGCACAATGGATTGCCGCAATGGTGGAGGAGATGGAGTCTCTTAGCAAGAACTCGACTTGGGAGCTTGTTAAACTGCCTGCGGGAAGGAAGATAGTCAGTTGCAAGTGGGTTTTCAGAAGAAAGGAAGGAACTGCATCTGGAGAGGGCATCAAGTATAAGGCAAGGCTAGCTGCAAGGTTCAGTCAGAAAGAGGGAGTTGACTACAACGAGATCTTCTCACCGGTGGTCAGACATACTTCTATCCGGGTGCTACTAGCAATGGTGGCACATCACGACCTAGAGCTTGAGCAATTGGATGTCAAAACAGCTTTTCTACATGGAGAGTTGGAAGAAGAGATATACATGAGACAACCGGAAGGGTTCCAAGTTCCTGGAAGAGAGAACCACGTATGCAAGCTGAAGAGATCTCTCTACGGACTTAAGCAGTCACCGAGGCAATCGTACGAGAGGTTTGACAGCTTCATGTTGAAGATTGGTTACCACAAGTGCGAGTATGATTGTTGCGTGTATCACAAAGAGTTGCATGGTGGATCACGTATTTACTTAGTTCTGTATGTGGATGATATTCTGATTGCAACTCGAAATATCAAGGAAATTAGAGAACTGAAGAGGTCCCTTAGTACGGAATTCGAGATGAACGATCTGGGAGCTACTCAGAAGATATTAGGAGTTGAGATATAGAGACAGGAAGAAGAAGAAGCTTTTCTTGTCACAACAGGGATACATCAAGAAGGTCTTGGCAAGATTCGAGATGTTATCAGCTAAAGCTATAGATACTCCTATGGAAACTAACAACAAGCTAGGAATGTACACCGTTCAGACCGAGGAGGAGAAGGAGTACATGTCCAAGTTTCCATATGCTAGCGCAGTTGAAAATCTCATGTATGCTATGGTCTGCACTCGACCGAACATAGCATTCGCTGTTCGTGTGGTTAGTCGTTTTATGGCTCATCCGGGTGGGGACCATTGGTAGGCGGTGAAGCGCATATTCAGGTATCTTAAGGGTACGTCAGACATTGGCCTATGTTATGGGGCTAGTGAAAACATCTTGGTAGCTGGTTTCTCGGATGCGGACTATGCAGGGTATATTGATAGTAGAAGATCAATGACAGGCTATGTATTTTCTATGGGAGCATCTGTTGTGAGTTGGAAGGCGACGCTACAGCCGACGGTGACTTTGTCCACCACGGAGGCGGAGTACATGGCTCTAACGGAAGCAACAAAGGAGGAAATTTGGCTTAAGGGAATAGTCAATGATCTAGGGCTACTTCAAGATCACGCGATAGTCTACTGTAATAGCTTGAGTGTAGTTTGCTTGACTAAGGACCATGTTCATCATGAAAGAACCAAGCATATTGACGTCAGGTATCATTTTTTGAGAAGTGAAAGCAGGATCAAGGTGATGAAGGTGGGGACTGCTGACAACCCCGCATATATGTTCACCAAGCCGGTTCCGGAGAGCAAGTTCCAGCATTGTCTAGAATTGCTCAACATCTTGAGCCAGTGAGCCCTTCGGGGCATGTCGGACCCGATGGGGGTCCAGTGAGTCTCTGTGACGAGAGACATTGGGTGCGGAGAAGACGTAGCTTTATTTACGAGAAGAGGAGCAGCTGCTGTTGACAAGACAATTCAAGTCAAGGTAGAGATTTGTTGAGTTGGTGCCTTGAATTGATCAAAGGCGGCCAAACTCCTCGTTTCCAACTTTGATTAGGAAACATTGGAAGTCAAAGGCGGTGGAGAATTAGTTAGGAAACAAGCTTGTTTCCAAATCGGATTTGGAAATTTTAGGAATTTCCTAGCACTATATAAAGAACCTAGTAGTCACATTATTAGGTATGCAAAAACATTCTTGTAGTCTTGTTCCTCTTAAGTGAATATAGAGTATTTTTCTGCCGTGAAGGTAGTTAGCAAATATTTTGCTAGCGAACCACGTAAAATACTCGTGTTATTCTTTATTCGTTCATTGTACGTGAGGTGATTTGTCATAACATATCTTGACACCCTCCTTTGATTATTCTTAACTGACACAAACTATAATTGAGGATTTCCCTGATTTGTGCAGGAGAGGAAGAGATCTCCTAAGACATTAGTCTGACGACTGGCAAGCAGCGAGTGCACATCATGTATGAGAAGTAATTACATTGAATTAATTTCGTAGAAACAATCGATTCACACACAAAGCATACTCATTGAGACACTATAGTCAGATATGTTAAAATCACGAGTCTACAATGTATTAAACATAAATTAGCAGTTCGTAGTTAACATAAAATTTTCTAGTTCCGGGAATTGGAAACATTTACCGTATATGGTCCCCGAGCAACTTTTAAGGAACTCCAAGTGACTTACTTGATTCTTGCTGTTTTCTATTTAGGAAGCGGACATCAAAGCTCTCTATTTCTTGGCATATATAGTTGTTTTATACTACTTTCTCCGCCTCTTTCTATATGCTTTTGACTTTTTGACTCTTTTTTTGTCACTTTGACCGGGTGATTTGAATCGCAAAATGATCCGATCTTTTGATAATTTTTTCACCGTGTTATAGAACAACTTTTATTCTACAACACCATAAAAATTATAAAAAAAAAAAAAAAACTAAATCGTTGTGCTATCCCAAAACATAGAGAAATAGTCGTTACATAGGAAGTAACATTTATCAAAATTAACAGTTCACATGTCCCAACTCCCAACTGCCATTGCCAGATTACTCAAGCATGTAAATGGGGGCTAATACTTGACTTGGAAAAGAAAATAAATTAATTTTTTTTATTAATCTCAACTTCACAGAATTTCCACGTTGGCCCCTACATTAATACAATGAAACAAGCTAACAAGAACCAGAAGTGTTGTCTCTGATGTAGGAAAACTGGGGCAAACTGTTTGCATATGGACAAGGCCAGGACACGACTGGAGGCTGAGTTGTGCCTTCATGACTATTCTCATCCACCGGAACAACGCTTATCAGATCCGTGTGACCGATGCCTTTCCTCAACAACTTTACGAGAACAACTACATCAACCCCGTTTCCAATCACCTCTATCTGGTTCTTCTCTTGCCCCAATAGGGCTACGGATTCAACTCCTACAAAGAACAAACGGGAGGGGCTAAAGTGAAATATAAGATAGTTGGAATGCCAAATTTGCAATTAGTGTCGAGTTATGTGTCTTTACCTGAATTCCCAACAGCAATCTTCAAAGCTTTGGTTCTTGATTTCTGTCCATTCATGGTCACTTTGACAACAATCTTTTGCTGCAAAAGAAACCACCAAGTACAATTTTGTTTCAAAAAAATCAAGGACTAAATTTTTTGCTTTAATTGTTCACATATCCCACAACTAATGAAAATTACATACCTTCATGGTCTCTCTCTCTCCGTTCTGCTACGAATTCTTGATTGTTGAGTACCAAATCAGAGAGAGAAACGGAGAGAACAAGAGGGAAAACAATCTATTTGTAGCACTATGGTGCAGTGAGTTTACCCAAAAGGTCACTTTTGGGAATTGCAAAGGATCATCAAATTTGATTAAGAGTAATTAATCTTATTGGTTATGGTAATTGGTTAAGATTCCGAACAATCAGCCGAGAAAGGGCATTCATTGTTGCTAGCAACTGTGAGTGGCAAGATGCTCAGAGCACAACAGTTAAAAACTGACAAGGAGCTATGCATTTCTAGAGTAATTTGAAAATTAATTATGTTTGAATGTACAACCTTACTTCACTGCTTTTTTTTTTTTTTGGTCAAACAAGATGTATTATAAACTCAAGAAATAACCATTACAACTTCTTTTTGGATCTGATCTACTATACTACTATGACCAAAAACAAATTTACCACAACCCTGACCTTCTCTAAGACATAATCTAGCAGCAAGATCAGCAACTTTATTTTGCTCTCTACTAATCCAAACTACTTCATGACTGTAGCTATGACAGGTCTCTAAGATTTCTTCAATATGAGATTTCAAAATTCAAGAAATTGAAATCTTTCCCTGGATCATAAGGACAAGTGATTGACAATCACTTTCACAGATGATAGGAGCCTCTAACCCTGAGTTTTGCATTATAGCAGCTTTAAAACCTTGCATCTCAGCCACAATAGCAGAACTTGCCACCCCCAATCCAGCATTGCAATTTATAACTTGACCATTGTGATCTCTCAGCCCATCTTCTTAGAAGTTTTATCCCAATTGGCATCTAGTTTGCATTTGAACTTATTTGCTGAGGGAGGGATCCAGCTTCTAGTCTCCTTAGGGATAGCAGAGGGCTTCTGCTCTTTCTTTTCATCCATTAAAACCTGAGATAGCTCTGCAATTTGACTAAGGCAGCTATGCATAACTTCAGAGGGATTTATAGGGTCATTGTTGAAGCATTTTTTGTTCCTCCTTTTCCAGATATTCCAGCAAACAATAATAAGGATGGCAACGGATCGGATTTGGATCGGATATGTCAATAATCCGATCCGAAAATGATACATCCTGATCCGAATCCGATCCGAATCCGTTCGGGTCCGGATCGGATTCGGATCGGATCATATAGCGGATCACCCAAAAAGTCCGAATCCGATCCATAAGGAAAACGGATCACGGATCACAAGAACGGATCACGAATCGGATCGGGTCGAATTACATATTATTATACAATTATATATATAATATATGATTATATTATATAATTATAATTGTATTATATAGTTATACATATATTATATGTAGTTCAGATTGGATCGGGTCGGATTATCGGATATTTTATGTATATATCACATCGGGTCGGATCGGATCGGATCATCGGATATTTAAAGATATGATCCGAATCCGATCCGAAATCCAAACGGATCGCATATTTGTGACCCAAATCCGATCCAAAGGCAAATGGATCGGATTCGGACCGCTCCATTAGGGTCGGATCACCCCGGATCTCGGATCGGAGCGGACCGCATTGCCATCCCTAAACAATAACTAGCTTTTCTAGAATCCAAGAACTGTTGTTGTCTTTCATAAATTTAGAGAAGAGATCAAATTTCCATTTTGCAAAACTGATATCTTCAGTTTTAACACTCTCTAAAAACAATCCAATACCAAACCATACATGTCTGGTCCAATAGCACTCCAGAAAATATGTTTTAGATCCTCCTCCTTCCGAAAGCAAATGGGGCAGGTCTTAGAGATGTTCTTGAATCTAACATGAAGCTTCCCTTTTGTAGCTAAAATATTTTTGCTAACCTTCCACCAAAACATTTTTACTCTCTGAGGGAGCCTCAAACTCCACACAGTTCTCCAATACTCTTTGGAGAAATTGAAAGAAGAGGAACTTTTTTCATATCTATATTCATTTAGACCTTTTACCCCCCTGCAAGCTTCTTTTTTAAAATCCTCCTTAACCACTTTGACACCAGTCTTCACTGATTACTCCTCATTTTGGGTAAATCTCCAAACCAATTTATCCTCAGAAGGGATCCAAGATAAAGGAATACCCATAATACTATTTGCCACATGCTAAGAGAAAGAATTCCTAACCAGACCCTCCTTCCAGCTTCTATTATGGTGATTTATAAGGGTACTGATCTTTTGTGATGGCTGCTCTCCTCCTTGCTCTAATCTAGGGAGCACCTCTTTTTGATCTGGGGTCCAAAGATCTTTGTAGATATCTACAAAATTGCCACCACTGGCTTCCAGATTTGATCACCTTCCTACCTGCTAATAAAATTCCCCAGGAATAAGATGGGTTACTTCCCAGCTTTGCCTCCATAAGAGAACAGTTTGGGTAGAATGCTGCCTTGAGGATCTGAGCACAAAGGGAATCTGGATTCTGAAAGATCCTCCAAGTGCTTTTTGCTAAGAGACCTAGATTGTAGGACCTAAGATCTCTAATGTTTAAACCCCCTTGATCTTTAGAGTTTCCCATCTCTTTCCAACTCAGCCAACACATCTTATTAGAATCATGTTTTCCTCCCCACCAGAACTTCCTCATTACTTTCACTATCTTTTGAGCTCAAATTTATGGGAAAAAGAACACTTGAAATTTTATAGCTTGGAACGGCCATGGCTACTGATTTAATCAACACTTCTCTCCCTGCTGGAGATAGAAGACATCTTTCCCAACCTTGCATTCTTTTTGTCACTCTATCATTTATGTGATTTAGACTCAGAGTTTTTGATTTGCCCCAGAAAGCTGGCACACCCAGATAGATCACATTTTGGTCTAGCTCCTTCATTCCCAACAAATGCAGAATACTCTCTTTGTTTAAAGGGTCTATATTTGGAGAGCACAGCACCCCTGAATTGTTTACATTCACCTCCATTCCAGAGAAACAGTAGAAGTCATTTAGAATGATTAAAAACTTTAGAACTTCCCCCTCTTTTGCACTTAGAAAGACAGTAGCATCATCTGCAAACAGGAGATGGTTTACTGCTGGAGATCTTCTATTTATCTTGACACCTTCTAGTTCTCTTGCTTGTAGCTCTGTTGAGACTTTTAGACAACACCTCCATCAAAATGACAAAGAGGAAGGGGTTAAGTGGATCCCCTTGCCTGATCCCTCTTTTTCGTTGGAAAAAAGACACCCACTTCACCATTTATTTTTGCTCCAAATGAAACAGTAGATATGCACTGATAAATCAAGTCAATAAAGTAAATAGCAAACCCCAACTTCTACAAAACCCCACAAAGTGACCTCCAGTTAACTTTGTCATAGGCTTTCATAAGATTTAGCTTTAGAGCAATTCAGCAAACAACACCTTCCTTTCTTCTTTTTATAGCATGAAACAACTCTTGAGAAAGGATAATAGTATCCTGGATTTGTCTCCCTTTTACAAAGGCAGATTGCTCCAAAGAAATTAGATTTGGAAGAATAGTCCTCAATCTGTTTGCTATAAGCTTTGAAATAATCTTATAAAGGAAGGTACATAGAGATATAGGTATGTACTGATTTACCTCTTCAGGACATTTCACCTTGGGAATAAGTGCAATAATTGTTTTATTAATGCTTGTTGGCATAATCTTGTTTACAAATAAGCTTTTGCAGGCCTGAACTACTACATCTTTGATTGTGTCCCACATTGCTTGATAAAACACCCCTGTGAAGCCATCCTAACCAGGAGCTTTTTCTGAATGTAAAGAGAAGACCACTTCTGTAACTTCCACTTCATTAGGGGTTGATAAAAGCCAATCATTTTCAACTCCAGTAACCAAGCTCCGAATATTCTGCAAACATACATCATTTTGACGTGCTGCTGAGTAGCTAAATAAATCTTGAAAGTAGTTTTTAAAAACTCCATTCACTTCAGCCTTGCTTTCCTTCCAGACACCATTTGGATCCTTAAGTTTGTTGATCCTGTTGTAGTTCCTTCTTTGTATAGTAGATACATGAAAAAACCTGGAATTTTTATCTCCAGCCTTCAAGTATTGAATTCTTGATTTGGTTCTCCAGAAATTTTCTTCTCTTTCCCAAGCCTGTGCAAGCTCTTCTTTGATACTTTGTTGTAATTCCTGGTTGTGACCAGACTTAGGGTTGTTCTTCAATAGCTAAAATTTGTTGACTCAGCTTCCTGATTTGGGTTGCATTATTTGTGATATTTTTCCTACTGCAACTCTTTAAACTTTCTCTGGTCTTATACAACTTCCTAGTAACCTGCTTCATTTCATTACCATTTGTCTTACTGATCCATACTTTCTTGACAATCTCTGCACAATCAGGATGCTGTAGCCACACTTTTTTGAACTTGAATTGTATTGCTCTTCTACCCCCTCTCCAATGTGTGTCCAAAATAAGAGGTGTATGATCTGACCCCATAATAAATTCTCAGTTCAACCTGGCATTTGGGTGATTTTTGCCCCACAAAGGATTGAAGAACACCCTGTCAATGATTTCTCTAACATTTCCCGTACTTCTATTATTGCTCCAGCTGTAGCTCAAACCTTGAGCTGTCAACTCAAGTAAGTTACTTTTTGAAACAAAACTTCTAAACTGATTTAATCTCCAATTTTGAGCATCTGCACCACCCTTATTATCCACACTGTTCATCATATCATTACAATCTCCTAGTAAAATCCAGGGCCCTTTAATTTGTTTGGCAACAACCTGTAGGTCTTTCCAGAACTTCCTCCTCTCAGAAGCTGTTGGGGAGGGGGGGCATAAACCAAGATCCAGTTTTCACTTGTACTTGTCTCATAGCTCAGCTGAATATGGATGGCATTCTTTGAACCCCAAAGAACTGTAACCTCAATATCATCATTCCACCAGAGTGCTAGGCCACCAACAATACCTATTGGATCAACATAAACTGCGTTTTGGAGATTAATACTTCTCCTTATTACTTCTAACTTCTCTTTTTTGTTTTTTGTTTCTTAAAGAAAAATCAAAGAAGGGCGATGGTCTCTGTTGAGACCTCGTAATCTCTGGACTGCCCGGTAACATCCCAAGCCCTGACAGTTCCAGATTAAACTCAACATCCCTCTTGTGGCTGTTTCTGGCCAGCCACCACCGCCTTTTCAGCTTGATTTTCATCACTTACCAAAGTATCAAAGTTCTTTAGCAGAGGACAATAGATATACAACTTTGACCCAGGGATTTCTGACATTACCTCTTCTTTATCTGTCAATTCTCGTTGAAGCTCTGTAATTCTAACTTCTTGTTGATCGCCATCTGACCCCAGGTAAACCCTCAACACGCTTCCACTTCCTTGTTTACTCTTTTCTTGTCGCAACTTTCTAATTCCTTTGGCGTACCTCCCCTGTTCCACCAAATTCTCCACCGTCTTTTGTACCTATGGCGAATTCCTATCTGCTTCATTCTCCCAAGTGCCAAGCCCTCCGATTTTTGTCTTCTTGAATCTACGATCGTCTGGGTTTTCATCCCTCTTTCTCTTGAGATCAACAAAACGATCAAAGATCTTTGCCAAACCAATAACCAAAAACGGGTTATCTGGAGCCTCCTCCTCTTCACAAACCGATACCCGACCCGTCTCTAAGCCCGAGAACTCTCCTTAGTTATTATTTTTTGTTCCTTGATTGACCTTACTGGACTTATACTTTGAACTGGGTTTCGTGGAGCCCAAATGTTATTATTTGAAAGCACTAAAATCCGTTCTTGACTGCAGGGCTCCTCCACATAATAATTCTGATCCGAATTATTGGGCTTGTAACGCGGCCCACTTTCATAAGCCCAGCTTTCCCTATTTTTACTTTTGCTGTCAACTTTAGGGTTCCTTAACAAGGAAGGAGAAACCTCCTTTTCACAAAAAATTCCCTCGTTTTTATTTTGGACAGCTCTGTCAGCTCCCTTCCCCACAAATTCTTCTGTATTTCCCCGTACTGTCCATTTTGATTTTTCAGCAGTGCCAGGTGCACTATCCAGCTGGGAAGGGACAGGTGGCGTCTCCTTGTGGATTTCTCCAGCCATCGAACGGCTCTGATGCCCTCCACTTGTCTCCTCGTGGTTTGAGGCCAACCTCTTCCTCCAACTATCAACCGGTTCAACACTCACCGGGTTAACTCGACTTTTCGCCGGTTCCCGAGTTGAGTCTCTATCTCTCGTATTCCGGTGTTCTTCTGCATCTTCGGCCACTTCTGATAGCGCTTCTTCCCATCTTTTAATCCATCTCTCCTCGTCTTGGAACAGTGATTTAACTCCTACGGCGCCTGAGACCGATCTTTTGGGATTGCTCGCATAAATCTACCATACTCTGCTCCGATAGCCGCCCCTCTAGACACAAAACTGCATTTAGCTGCTTCATGCCCTAATCGTCCGCAGCCATAACAGAAGTTGCCGAGATTTTCGTATTGACAAGTGATTCTGTATTGTTTTGATCCCCTTGGAAGGATGAAGCCTTCTATTAAGGGTTTATCCACTTTACAGGCGATTCTGATTCGCATAAAGGGGTAGCTAAGCTCAGCACGGACGGTTTCTGGATCAACAGTCACAAAGGCTCCCAACAAATCGCCAATCTTTCGCGCATTTGTTGTGGACATTGTTTCCGGTGGAAGTCCAGAAACTTGAACCCATAATAAAAACTCAGAGAAATCAATATTCTTCAACGCCGTCCCTCCTGGCCAACGTCTCAGATATAGTAAACTTCCATTGATAAACCAAGGTGTATCTCTCAACACCTTTTGGCATTCTGCTGGATTCCTAAACTTTATGATGTAATCGTTCGAACCCCACATCACTACCTTTAGTTTGTGCTCTTGTATCCTCCAGATCCCTTTTAGGATCGTTACCATCGTCTTCGCAGACATGCTTTTTTCTTGCATCAACTTCCCCACCAGAATGGATTGGTTTAGTTGTTCAGCTAAGTCGTCATCTTCATCCAGTTGGAGAATCGGTGGATTAATCAACGGACTCTCCATTTCAGAAAACTATTTGGTTTGTAGATTCGAAGAGAAAAGATTCCGACTATCCCGAAAATAAACCACTCATGTAGAAACCCACTTTGGCAGAAACCTTACCGGAAAGGAAGAGCTCTACTCAAAGGAAAATGCAGAGCACTTTCTTAGAGAGAGAAAGTCACCTACTTCACTGCTATTCAGAAACCCAATATGATCAAAATAAACATTGCTAATATACCGTGTTATGATCTAGGCAGAGCATAGAGATCAATGAAAACGATGAAACAAGAACAAAAGAGCAAACGCGATATAACGTGGTTCACTAGCGATGAGCTAGCTACCTCCACGACCCGAAAATCCAAATTTTATTGAGAGAAATCCACGAATACAACCCACACGATGTGGAGCACGACCTATAACCTTTATATAGGCCTACTATACAGCCTGTGCCCAAAACAATATCGAAACCGAGCTAAATGAACAAGGAAGCAAATAATTGGCCGCCTCCAGCGATGTCTTCGCACGAAGACCCAAGCCCCCCTGCTTGTTTTTTTTTTTTATTTTGCTCCTTTTCTTCCGTTTCTTCCCCCGCTTCGTCGCCAACTCCTCACCGAGCCCAAGTAAATTTAAGGCACCTTTGGTTCCCAAAAAGGAAACAATTTGGCCACCTCTAGGATTCTGTTCGTACGAACACTCGATGTGTTCGCACGAACAGACAGCAGACCCCCGTGTTGTCTTCGTCTTGCTCCTCTGTTTAGTCCGTTTCTTTGCCCCACTTCGTCGCCAACTCCTCGCCAAGCCCAAGTACATTCAAAGCACCTTGATTCCACAACATACCGCTTATAACAAACTCCATGAGTAAGATCGATAATCATCTTGTATCTATTTTTTTATCATGATTCCAATTTTATAAATATTGATGTTATAGTGCACTTAACTAAAATAAATTTAATACGGTAGATGAAAGCTAAATTAAGTGGTAGTAGTCTCATGCTATGTTTGAGGACTTATCGACATCAATGCCTAACAAATATTGACTTTTTGACTACTTTTCTTTTAAGAAATTGTTTTATTTACAATTTTTCTTATTTCTTACTTTCAAAAACCACTTTATAGTTTTTAAGAGATGAAATAGGAGATAAATATGCAGCTTTTCTTTTCCTTAAAATGTTACTGAATATTTTATATTTTTTGATACTTTTAATGTAAGCAACCTTTTAATATCTTTTACAAGAATTAATCAAAAATTAGATAAAGAAAACGGTCCCTTGTTTTACAGGAAAGGAACAAATAGAACTAAGAAAAAAAATTAAGTGAAAAGACAATGCATCAACAATTTCAGTATCATCTAAGTTATAGAGGTTTTTTCCTCTCTCTAGAAATTCAGTGAGAGTTTTTTCCATCTGAATTCTTTCGGAGCTCAAGGGAGCTATGACAAACCAAAATCAATCTGGTCCATTTTAATCTTCTTCTTTTTATAAACCTCGTCTCTGATTTGTTCTTTTTCATTCCTTTTTTCGATCTGTCCTTTGATCACTCATTCTATATTTAGCTGGGAAATATGACAAATAACCTAAGGCTCTCTTTGGAAGACGACCCAGTGGAGGTTCAGAATCTCCATGAAAGGATTTTGGTGGGGAGATGGTATAATGACAAGGTTAGAGGCAAGAACAGGATGCAGAAAATCATTGATGGCTACTGGAAGGTGAAAGAAAAGGTACTTGTTGAATCAATCGGGGCTAATCTCTTTGCTTTCAACTTCAGCGAGAAGGAGGACTATGAGATGGTTCTTCACAAAACGCCCTGGTTGATGGCCAATCATCTTCTACATCTGAAACTATGGAGAAGGGGAAGAACGTTAACAATAGCTGACTTCGATTCATGTCCCATGTGAGTTCAGGTCAAAAATCTACCTCCGGAGAAGAGATCGAAACAAAACGCAGAGAAGATAGGGGGCCTGATTGGAAAATTTCTGGATGTGGATGGTCTCCAACCAACGGTGTTTGGAGTCCGGCCGTATATCTGAATTAGAGCAGAGATTCCGGTAGATAGAACACTCCCTAAAGGTTTCACACTGGAAAGACCGATGGATGGCGATATTTGGATCAACTTCATATTTTAGAAATTGGGGGAGTTTTGCTTTAAATGTGGAAAACTGGGTCACATCAACACTCAGTGCTGTGATGTCAAGAAACTTAAAGAAGGTGAGTATGAGTATACGGCGGACCTCAGGGCATCGCCGATGAGCAAAAGCCTATGGACAAAAGCTGAAGAACAGGCTCGCCGGGAAAAGGAATCGGAAAGGTGGAAACCGACGATGGCAAAGGCAGCACGTGAACTGAGTGACGAGGTTGAGGCGCGTCGCAGGTGTGCTGAGCTGGCAGTAGAGGACAAAGAGGATAACGACAGTACTAGCGAGGAATCTTTGCAATTTTGTACGAAGGCACAAAGGACAGCTCATAATGCCTCCGTCAGTGAAGCAGAGGAAATTGCAGAAATATCTTCGCGAAGCTTCGAGGAGAAGGAAATTAACATGAACATTAAGGGAAAATTTGTCATTGAGGAGACAGGAGGTATTTCTCTAAACTTGGGCCGAGATTCTAGTGAAGAAGCTTTAAAACAACAGGTTCATGGTTATTATGTAGAGGAACCGGTCAGCCCAACTAAAGAAATAACAAGCCTGAAGCCCAATTTAAATGAAGGATTTAAATGGAGGCCTAGAGACAAGAAATTTTATGAGCTGGGTTTGAAGAATATAAGGTTTAGAACCAAATTTGGAGCTGGATCGGATAACATCTAGGACCCGGATACCATTGGTAACCCATACACTGATATCGGGTTGGCCATTGTCTTCAAACGGGTTGTAACCCTAAAGAGAAAAGATAGAGAAGATGATGATTCTTCAGTTGCTAAAAGGAGAAGGTGGGAGGAGCAAACGAGTGAGGAATTCATCGCAGAACAATCGAAACAGATCATCGCTACAGCAAGATATGTCAAACAATCGATGGGTGCGAGGAGGAAGCAAGGAGTGGCTAGAAGGGGAAAAAGCTGGAGGCTATACCCAGGGAGTGACGATGGAAGACCACAAGTAGGATTGGTGGAGAAACAAACGGAAGATGAGCTTCGCTTTGAGGTAACGGATTCTGTACATGCTCAGCAAAGATATTTATACAAAGATTGTATTGCGGAACTAAAAGTTGTGGAACAAGAGATAGCTGAAGAGGAACAAAGTACGGTTGTGGTGGCTGGCCAGAATCAGCCACACGAGCAATGTTAGGGATATACTGGAACTGTCAGGGCCTGGGGAGTAACCTGACAGTCCAGAGAATCCGAGGGTTAACCAATACCCATCTCCCTAGCTTGGTGTTCTTGTTTGAGACAAAGAACAAAAGTATAAAATTGGAGGGTTTTAGAAGGTCTCTGCGTTTTCAGAATTATTTTTATGTAGATCCCAGTAACAAATGTGTTGGAGGGTTGTGTTTGTGGTGGGTGGTTGATCTAAATTTGGAAGTTCAGTGGTGGTCTAGTAATGCTATCTTTTCTAGAATTGAAGTTCAACAATAGAGGTGGGAGAACTGGCTTTTCATATATGCCCCTACTAATGCTAAGATTAGAGGTCATTTTTGGAATGAAATGAAGCAACTGTTGAATAGCTCCAAGGATCCTTGGCTCATTATGGGGGACTGCAATGATTATATGTATAGTGAAGATAAGGTTGGGAGCAGTCTGATTGATTATGCTAGAATTGGGAAGTTTTTCAAAGTCATTTCTGAGAACAACTTACTGGAATTGAGAGGAAAGGGGCTGAGTTATTCTTGGACAAACAAAAGAGATAATGGCAATATGAGAGTGATGCTGGACAGGGCTTTCTACACAGCTAGCTGGGGTTTGTGTAATGCTAATCAGAACTTATTAGGCAAATTATCCTAGGCTCTGATCATTCACCTCTGATCATCAATACGGAGGGTTTCACTCAGAAAAGGAAGGTGCAATTCAAATTCAGCCAGGCTTGGATCATTAAAAGCTGGAAACCCCCCCCCCTAAAGGCTCTCCTATGTTCAAGCTGGGACATTTACTGAGCAAATGCAGAAGAGATCTTAAGGTTTGGAGCAAGGAGAATTGTGGCAATCACAGAAGGAAACTACAGCAGCTGGAAGCTCAATTGTTAGATGTTCAAATGCAGCCTCGTACTTCTCAGACTTTTCAACTTCAAGCCTTGATAGAAGAGCATATAAGAGATACAAGCAAGAAAGAGGAAGTCTACTGGAAGGAGAAGGCTAGAATTAACTACCTGAAAGATGGGGATTTGAATACCAGGTATTTCCATTTGTCAACCATCCAAAGAAGACAAAGAAACAGTATCAAGAGAGTGCAAAAGGATGATGGGATGTGATAGCTTGAAAATGGGATTAGTCTGGGACATCTTTTTACCATTGGTTCTAACCCTGTGAGAGTTGAGTTTGCCCATTTTCAGCTTATTTTCCACTTGATACGAGGTAGAAACTTAAAGGACATGACTGTAAGATTTGATTAATTTCATGTATGATTTTGTTTGTTGGATATGATCGCGGGTACATGTTATGATGTGCAGGTAACAGGTGCCGAGAAATGCATGAGATTGACTTGGATTTGGAGGCAGCGTATCAGGAAAGCTGGGCAGAAAAGTGCAGAAAATTCTGAGTTGTGCGTTCAAACGCAGGGAAGCTGCGTTCAAACGCACCACATGGCAGCAGGAAGAAAATGGCAGAAAAGGCTTAAGTTGTGCGTTCAGACGCACAGGCTGCGTTCAAATGCAGGACTCAACTCAGGAGTATGAAAGACCAAGTTGTGCGTTCAAATGCAGGTGAGCTGCGTTCAAACGCACAAGTCCGAGAGGCCAGAAGATAGAAGAGAAAATTGGTTAAGGCCTGCGTTCAAACGCAGGAGATGTGCATTCAGACGCACTGCGTTTGAACGCAGGGGAGCTGCGTTCGAACGCAAGTGTGGTTTCCAGAAGCTTCCAGGACGGTTTTTTTGAGGGTAGAACAGGAATTTCGTGCATCAGTTTTGGAGACTGTGGCACTATAAAAGGAGGTTTCCCAGCACAGAATTAGGGTTACACTCACACATCTACAATCATCATCACAGCAGCCAGTTTCAGAGCCGTCAGGATTGGAGCAGAGCAGGATTGGAGCAGTTTTCAGTATTCAGCCATAAACTTGTTTGATCTTTTCTCTCTTATGAAACTGTGTTTTTCAATAATGCAATCTAGCCAAACCTTTTTCCTAGGTTCTTGGTGAACCTAGGGTTTATGAATTCAGCAGACTGGTTTGTTTGATTTTCAGATGCATGACTAGTTGAAGTCTTAATACAGAATGGATTGTTTATTATCTTGTCTTTGATTTTATTTACGTACATGAATGGCTTGATCACCCAGGAGTGTTATAGACAGGATCTGGTGCGCGAGAGTGGCCAGTGAGAGTTAGGAAGAGAAGACAGGATTTAGTACTCTGCCTTGATGGACCGAGAGGTGAAAAGAATCTGGGGACTAGCCCAGAAGCATTAGACCAACTGCTAGACGTTTAGGGGGAGACCGAGAGGAGAAACTGTAACCCTAGCATACTTAGAACGAACCTGCAGATTTAGGTGGACCGAGAGGACCCGAAAATCTGCAGGAGAGTGACAGGTGCATGAGACCGAGAGGAGATTGTACTATTGGTATGCTGGCATAAACAAAACCACTGTGTGTTTCTGAAATCAAATACACCAGGCAATCTGGAGAGTAACCCTAGGGGATCCGGGGACCTAGATTCCTAGAATTATCAATTTTTACAACTACCACAATTCCTGAAAATTACTTAAAAGAAAAATAAAATAAACTTTCTAAATATTGTTTTATTTACTGCAAATTAGTGAGTAGAATCACATTTCAACCTTCCTCCTTTTTACAGGCTTTGTGTCTAATTCTATTTCTAATAAGTAAAACTTAAACTGTTCTCGAGGGTTCGACAACCAGAGTCACAAATACATACTCTATATTACTTGATCGTACACTTGCGAAAAAGCAGATAGGTTTACGCTGAAAAGTTTTTGGCGCCGTTGCCGGGGAACGGTTACAGTTTTTCTTAAAAAGACATTAGAATAAGTCTCAAAGCTTTTTCTTTTCTTTTTACGTTTATTTTCTTTTGACTTATTGCTCTTGAATTCTGATTTTCAGGTTATTCAAGTATATGTCCAGATTGCCTAGCAAACTGGTATCACCACTTGAAGATCCCGAAAAACTTTTCAGAGAGCAAAGTCGCAGACACCGAGCCGCGATGTCTGAGCACGGAGAAGACGCGCCAACCGAAACAGGAACACCCACAGGACAGCAGAAACGTACTCCAGCACAGATGGCTCTTTACATTGAAGAGCTGATAGCAACAGACTTTGCTGCCAGGAACAATCAGAGGACTTACAACAGGTCTGGAAAGGCGATAGTCGAAAACTTTGAAGTCCCAACCGGAGGACATCAACCAGCTATCGTAGTGCCACCCATTACAGCAGAGCACTTCGATCTGAAATCCTCCACCATTCAGACCGCCCAGACTCATTGTCCTTTCAATGGGAAAGCAGATGAAGATCCAAACGACTTCCTTGGGAAGTTCGAAGACTACTGCAACAAGATTAAGTATAGAGGAATCGAAGCGGATACGCTAAAGCTAATTTTATTCCCATACTGCTTGTTCGGAACAGCAAAAGACTGGCTGGAGGCAAGACCACCGAGGTCTATCACTACCTGGGAAGGGTGTGTTACTGATTTTTTGGCAAAATTCTACCCCGAATCCCGTGTTATCAAGTTGTAGAGTGAGATCTTATCTTTCAAACAGAAGATGGGGGAAACGGTGGTAGACGCATGGGACAGGTTGATGAGACTCGTTAAAAAATGCCCCAATCATGGCTTTGGGGACGCAAAAATCCTGCAGGTATTCTACCATGCTCTTGACAGGGAGAATGCTGACAGGATTGATAGGGAAGCTGGGGGTAACTTTCTATACCATGTGGATAAGGATGGAGCATATGAACTGATGAAATAATTAGCCAAACAGGATACTCGCCTGTTTGATGACCGCAGGCTCACAGCGATAGCAGAACCAGTGGCTGATGACAGGATTGACAATCTCACGAAAGTGGTGCAGGACTTAGTTAAGAAGGTGTATACAGAGAAGAAGCCCGTGGCATCAGTAGACGAACCGGACCTTGACGCAGCAATTCTGGAGCTTCAGACCGAAGATGCCAATTATGTTCAGCAGCAGTGGGATCCTAGTCGCTACAGACCAGGCACACGTGATCATCCAGGGTTTCGTTACGGAAACCCCAATGCAGCAGTCTATGCACCAGGATTCCAGCACAGGCCACATGCACAGCAGACAGCCCCAGCACAGCACGCACCAGCAGCACCACCACAGCTAAATTTATCACATCAACATTTTGAGTCCTATATGGAGAAATTCAATAAGTAGTGGGAAACTAGATTTGCGCAGATGGAGTCATTAACTGCCGATGTAAGCCAAATGAAAATTGCTATCCGCAACTTGGAGGTACAGAATGGTCAGCTTGCACAGAACCAGGCAGAACGAGCCCCAGGGAATTTACCGTCAAATACAGTGAACAATCCACGCGCTCAAATCAATGCTATCACAACTCGGAGTGGAATTGCACTGCAGGATCCACCGTATCCCAGTCATGCACGTGCAGAGAAGTCAAAGATCATTGAACACGAAGTTTTTGACAGGGAAAACAGTTCAACCGCTAACCCTCAGAAAAGGGGTTCGGTCGAGCAGGAAGCAGAGCAGACTAATGAGGGTAGTCCAAAAACAGTGCCAATCTCTAAGGAGGTACCTTACCCTCTGAAGACACGTAAGAGAGATGACAGCAAAGAATACGCCAGATTAATGGAGGTATTCAAGCAATTACAGATAAACATACCATTTGCCGAAGCACTTGCCAAAATGCCTACTTACGCGAAATTTCTCAAAGACATATTGTATGGGAGAAGGCGAATGAGTGACTTCGAAACAGTGAATCTGACGGCAGAAGCGAGTAGTTGTGTGAAAAATGGTCTACCACTGAAAAAGAAAGACCCTGGCAGTTTTGTTATTCCAGTAACTCTGGGCAGTGCATACACAGGAAAAGCCTTATGCGACTTGGGTGCCAGCATCAACCTGATGCCACTGACCATCTTCAAAAGTCTGGGAGTCGGAGAACCACGTCCAACAAGAATTATGCTTCAAATGGCTGACAGATCTGTGAAACCTGCCTATGGAGTAATTGAAGATATCCTGATAAAAGTTGGAGAGCTTATTTTTCCAGCAGATTTTGTGATACTGGATATGGAGGCCGGAGAGGTCCCGCTAATCTTGGGCAGACCCTTCCTAGCAACTGGTGAAGCCATTATTAACTGCAAAAGTGGAGAGCTGTCCATGCAAATCAATGAAGAAAAAGTGAAATTCAACGTCTTCAAATCTCTCCAGCTTCCTGACCATTATGGGCATGAAAAATGTTTCGCAGTAGAAGTAATTGATGATCTGGAGAGTGAGGAGATGGAAAATTTATGGGAGGAATTTGAGGACATGTATCCAGAGGAAGCAGAGGAGCAACAGGCTGAGCAGATCATGGGAACAGAGAGCTGGGTCACTCTATATAAGGATGAAGGAGGCGAGCAGAAAATGACACTGGTCCCATCACTTCAGGAACCACCAGTCCTGGAATTGAAACAGTTGCCAGACCACCCCAGGTACGCTTTTATTGGTGAAAATAATACTCTGCCGGTAATTGTTTCGTCTCTTTTATCTCAGGAACAGGAACAAAAGCTGCTGGAGGTACTTCGAGAGCATAAAGAAGCCATCGGATGGACAATTGCAGACCTAAAGGGAATCAGTCCTGATTACTGCATGCACAAAATAAGAATTGAAGAAGGAAAGAAGCCAGTCATCCAGCCTCAACGGAGACTAAACCCAATTATGAAAGATGTGGTACGTAAGGAGGTCATGAAGTGGTTAGAAGCAGGAATTATATACCCCATATCAGACAGCACCTGGGTCAGTCCTGTCCAGTGTGTACCAAAGAAAGGGGGTATTACAGTAGTACAGAATGCTGATCAGGAGCAGATCGCCCAGCGCACTATCACTGGCTGGCGAATCTGTATGGACTATCGGAAGCTGAACGATGCAACACTGAAAGACCACTTTCCGCTGCCATTCATGAACCAGATGTTGGACAGACTGGCTCACCATGCTTATTACTGCTTCCTCGACGGGTACTCTGGCTACAACCAGATCTATATAAATCCAGAAGATCAAGAAAAGACGACGTTCACCTGCCCATACGGAACGTTTGCATTTAGAAGAATGCCATTTGGATTATGCAATGCTCCAGCAACATTCCAAAGATGTATGATGGCCATTTTCTCTGACATGATAGAGAAAACTTTGGAAGTTTTCATGGACGATTTTTCGTTATTTGGGGACAGCTTTGAAGACTGCTTATACCATCTGGCCAGAGTTCTGATTCGCTGCAGAAAAACTAACCTGGTACTCAACTGGGAAAAATGCCACTTCATGGTTACAGAAGGAATAGTGCTGGGACACAGGATTTCCAGCAAAGGACTGGAAGTAGACAGGGCAAAGATAGAGGTGATCAAGAGCTACCATACCCAACCACAGTGAAGGCAATTAATAGTTTTTTGGGCCATGCAGGATTTTACAGAAGGTTTATCAAAGATTTCTCAAAAATTACAAAGCCACTATGTAATTTGTGGGGAAAGGATGTGCCCTTCATATTTGACGAAGCCTGCAAAGAAGCCTTTGACGTGCTTAAAGAAAGGCTGACAACTGCGCCCATTATCACAACGCCAGATTGGACCCTCCCATTCGAGCTGATGTGCGACGCCAGTGATTATGCAGTGGGCGCAGTACTGGGACAGCGAAAAGATAAAGTGTGCAGTGTCATTTACTATGCCAGCAGGGTCCTGAATGAGGCACAGATCAATTACGGGACTACAGAGAAGGAGCTGCTGGCAGTTGTTTTTGCACTGGATAAGTTCAGATCCTACCTGGTAGGTTCAAAAGTCATCATATTCACAGATCACAGTGCACTGAAATACTTACTGGAGAAGAAGGATGCAAAGCCAAGGTTGCTGCGTTGGATTCTGCTGATGCAGGAATTTGATGTCGAAATCAGGGATAAAAAGGGAGTTGAAAATGTGGTAGCTGATCATCTATCTCGCCTGGAAAACCCTACAGAAGAATTGGTACCAATTCAAGAAAATTTTCCGGATGAACATATTATGAAGATCAAGACCAACAGACGGCCCTGGTATTATGCCATAGCCAATTATTTGGTCAATGGAGCACTCCCTGAAGACATCACTCCTTGGCAGAAAAAGAAGTTTATTTCAGAATGCAGGCAATATTTCTGGGACGATCCTTATCTATTCAAGAAATGGGCAGATAATATTCTCCGTCGTTGCATTCCATGTCACGAGATTTTTGAGGTAATTCAGCACTGCCACTCAGCACAATGTGGGGGGCACTTCAGCGGACCGAGAACAGCCCACAAAGTGCTGCAGTCAGGATTTTTCTGGCCAACAGTCTTCAAGGATTGCCATGATTATGCGCAGAGTTGTGATCGCTGCCAACGGACAGGAAATATTTCCCAGCGAAATGAAATGCCCATGACACTTTGGCAGGAAGTCGAGCCTTTCGACGTTTGGGGTATTGATTTTATGGGTCCATTCCCTTCGTCTCTGGGAAATCTCTACATCTTACTGGCAGTAGACTACGTGTCAAAATGGGTGGAAGCAATAGCCTGACAGAAGAACGATGCGGCAGTCGTGGAAAGATTCCTCAAACGTAATATCTTTACCAGATTCGGAACGCCAAGGGCCATGGTCGGTGATGAGGGTTCTCATTTTATCAATAAGGTCTTCGCCAAGGTTCTAAAGCAGTACGGGGTGTCTATCCATAAGGTGTCACTGTCTTATCACCCTCAGGCAAACGGGCAAGCAGAGGTGTCCAAAAGGGAGATAAAGAGCATACTGGAAAAAACTGTGAATCCTGGACGCAAGGACTGGTCATTAAAGCTGGATGACGCGCTCTGGGCGTACAAAACTGCTTACAAAACCCCGCTGGGAATGTCCCCATACCAGCTGGTGTTTGGAAAAGCATGTCACTTACCAGTAGAATTGGAGCACAAAGCATACTGGGCAATCAAGCAGCTGAATATGGATCACAGTTTATCAGGAAACAAACGGAAGATGGCACTCCTCGAACTCGAGGAATTCCGTAAAACTGCTTATGAAAGTGCCAAAATTTATAAAGAAAAAACGAAGAAGTGGCATGACAATCGCATTCTACCAAAGAAGATAGAAATCGGGCAGAAGGTTCTCCTTTACAACTCAAGGATGAAATTCTATCCAGGGAAGCTGCGCTCAAGATGGTCTGGACCATTTTTTGTGTAAGACATTACATCATGGGGAGTGGTGGAGCTGGAGAACCCAAGGGACAATACAGTTTTCAAGGTGAATGGGAACAGAGTCAAGCCATACAGAGATACTCAGGAGATCGTAGAGGTAGGGGCAATCTACCTCGACCTTCCTTGATCACAACGGAGGTAACAAAGTCGGGCTGTCGACTGTAAATCACAAGCGCTGGTTGGGAGGCAACCCAACATAGATTAGTTGTTTTTTTATATATTTTTTTAAAAATGTTCATACTTGGAGAGAAAAGTGAGAAAGAGGGGTTTAATATTGAATTCAGTGTTTCAGGAATCAGAGGCGTGCGTTCAAAAGCAGGAGACTTGCGTCCAAACGCAGAACCGCCAACCGACCGAAGAAACACTGAAAATGGCTAACACTTCTGCGTTCAAACGCAGACCACCTGCGTTCAAACGCAGATCACACAATGAAGATTTCCAGCTAACAAGTTGTGCGTCCAGACGCACAAGAT
The DNA here is from genome assembly GCA_023055425.1 of Linanthus parryae. Taxonomy (NCBI): domain Eukaryota; kingdom Viridiplantae; phylum Streptophyta; class Magnoliopsida; order Ericales; family Polemoniaceae; genus Linanthus; species Linanthus parryae. The sequence continues at coordinate 46,858,630 of JALGPY010000009.1, forward strand.
GCGTTCAAACGCAAGAAGAAAAGATGGACTAGAAAAACCCAAGGACGTGCGTTTAAACGCAGAGGGAGCGTTTGAACGCAAGAACCAATCAGCAGAGAATTTCTAGAGATAAGGCATGCGCTTAAACGCAGTTCACCTGCGTTCAAACGCAACTCATCAGAAGAATGGCAGACACAAGCAGTGCGTTTAAACGCAAGTCATGTGCGTTCAAACGCAGTTCAACAAACCCAGAATATTCGAAGATCTTCAAGTAGTGCGTTCAAACGCACAGGGTGCGTTTAAACGCAGATCAAGAAAAATTCAAATTTCCAGAAAAAATGAAGCGGTGCGTTCAAACGCAGGAGCTGCGTTCAAACGCACAATCAAGCGGGATCAGAAAATTTTGAAAAATTTGGAAAATTTTGAATTTCAGGGGCCATTCTGCAATTTCTGAAAGTTTGCCTATATATACTGTACGGATGACAGTGACTCATTTTCACCCAAGTCAACCAGTTTTCAACTCTCTCTCTAGAAATTCTCTCTGCCCTAGCAGCCGCCAGAAGCAGTCAGCCGCCAGCAATCTCCGACTACCACCGCAGGAACATCAGAAAGTCAGGAACAGTGTGGGGGTGGTCAAACTCATCCGATCCAAACACCTACAAATCCGCTTAAGGGAGCAATTTCCAGATCTGTACCCGTAAGATTCACTCCGGGTAGCCAGGTTCTATCTTTTCCTTCTCTTTGAAGATTTCCATTTTTTCTGTTTGAATCTTGAAATGGATGAGGATAGCCCGTATATGAGGCCTGATAGGGCGATTGCACCCTTGAACATCATAGATTGCAGACTGCTTAGGGCTGACCATTTCTGCGATCATAGGTTTGTCAATATGGAGGCTCACCGTTTCTTTCTGCAAGACAAAAAGATTCGGTATGACATACCCGCTGAGAGAACTTTTCCCCGTGATAGAGTGGCGATGGGGGATGACCTGTTCAACTATACTGGGCAGGATCATTTTGGGGATTTATTTACTGGTTTTACCAATCTGCAAGTCAGTTCTGTGCTGGCTAAGGAGATTTTCAGTAATCTCCAGCAGTGCATGAACAGTGAAGCCCAGTCAATTGACTGGATTTACTGCAGAAAGAGATGGATTCAGATCACCCCAGAGAGTATTCGAGAGAGTCTGGGTCTGGAATTAGTGTTGGATGACTGTCAGTTTCAGGAACTGAGGCGTCATCCCTCTGAACAGCTTAGCTAACAGATCCTAACCACCTTGTGTGCGGGTGTACCAGGAGCTGCTTGGTACTATCTTGACCGGAGTCCTTCCTACCGGAAACTCCCTGCTACCTATCTGATTCGAGAAGCGAGATGGTGGACTGAGTGGGTAAACAACAGGATTGTGGGTATTAAACACTTTACCCGTATAGATTATAATATTGCCCTTTTGGTGTACTGTCTGATGGCCAGAGAGCCTGTGAGCCTCCCGGAGATTATTTGTGAGTTTTTCCGGGAACGGAGAGAGTCCCACAGCAAGAAGGGTTTAGGTCTTCTGGGGATGTTGACTAAAATGGCACAGGATTATCGGGTGGTCATTCCTGGTGACCTGCGGGATATCCGACCAGTGCAGGTACGCAAGTACCGAAACATGAGATGTGCTTTGCATGAGGCTCTGCATGGGCCTCCAGAATATGTCCAAGTGGATGATGATAATGATGATGGTGCTCCGCCTCAGGGTGGGGGTGATGGCATGCCACCGCCACCTCCACCCGGTGATGGGGGTTTTCCAGCCTTACCAGGTCCCCTTCGACTGCCACGATCTGCTAGTTCCAGTGAACACAGGCAGACCGAGACCGACCTAGGGCAGTCCAGCAGAGGGGCCAGGCGCAGTTCTTTTGGGCGCCTGGAGAGGACTGAGCATGAGGAATGGGTCAGAAAGAAAATTAAGGCCCAAGAAAAAGTGCAGAACTACCTGGTAAGGACGGTCAAGAAAATGGCCAGGGGTCTTGGAAAGTTGCTCAAGGCCCAGAAGCATATTTACCACGCTAACACAGCCGCACTGAGAGCTCATGAGGCGGCACTCGCTGAAATTCAGAGCAACATGCGTGGTAAGAGATTTAACTTCCCGGACCGCTATTCGAGTGATAATTGTCCCAGTTGGACAATGGAGGATAGTGGGCCATATGACAGCTTCTCTGGCCATGACCCCACACCGAGTCCGGAACACGCAGACAGTGTTGGTGACCCCGGCAGACCCGGTACCCAGTACCCACCTAGGCAGCATGTAGACCCAGGGGCCAGCAATGCCCATCCCGGTGCCAGTCACGCTGGTACCGCTGCTGCAACACGACATGCTGCGAGGAAACGCCCTAGAGGGCGAACCCCTGAACCATCTCCAGAGCCGACTGACCAGTCTACTCCGGAGAACACAGATTCTAGTTACAGGCCAGATCAGTAGTGTCGCGAGGACGCGCCACCTCTAGTGTGGGGGTGGGGAATCGTGTCCTCCTGCATAGCCATGTCAGCATATTTTTGTCAATTTTATTTGTAATTTTATTTTCATTTTTGAGTCAGCACGTTTATTATGTTGAGTCTACCCACCAACTTTTCTGACCTTGCATGATAAAAAAAAAATAATAATAAAAAAAAGAAAAAGAAAATAAAGAAAATAAAAAATATAAATATTTAAAAACTTTTGAGAAAGGGCAACTTAGGACCTAGAAACTGAAGAGAATCCAATGAAAGAGCTCATGAGAGTAGGAAGCACCGTAGTAGGGATACTTCAAATTTTAGTATTTTGTGCGCAAGTCTCACGACAGGATGTCTCGGGTATTCAGGAATGGTGAAAGTAGATAACAGGCATACTTTTGGCTTCTCTAGTGTGCTAGGTGGATTTGGTCTTTAGATAGTTGATTATTCCGTTTCCCGTGGAAACTTGTGGACTCTTGGAATCTGGGGTGGACCTTCGTGTAGAGTCGGTTTTATGTGGTACAAGTCTTCGGCCTAAGCGAAGTTGGGAAATGTACACCACCATCCCTTAAGGTGGTTCCAAGAGAAAATCCTAAAAAGCCCGCACTCTTAAAGCTCTACTGCACAGTTGTAAAAACAGAGGAGGTAAAAAAAAAAACAATCTGAAAAGAAAATATATAATTATTTGTTTGTGTTTCAAGGAGAAACAACATAATGTGCTTTCGTTCACGCGGAAAATTTGGATTCAATCCAATTTAGAGCTTAAGAGGGAAACTAAAGTCAAGCCGTATTACACAGGAGCTGTGTCTCCCAGCAATTGGGACAATTTGCAATTCAAACGCAATAACGGCTAAGAGGGTCTGAAAACCTCAAATGACTTGGCGAAGAAAAATTATCTAGTGACTTAAGATGCCTGGACCCTCTAAGTCAAAAGACGTGCTTTATCTTGGTTGGTTTGGTGGATGTTTGGGGACACCTTAGTGAGTTTGTGCACAGGATCAGTTTATACCATTTCTTGCTACGTGTTGTTGAATTTCAAAGTGAGCTTGTGAGGATTTGATGATTTCAGTTTATGATAGAGAGGTTGCCCAATCTCAGAAAAAAAAAAATTGTTGTGTCTTGAGTCAGTTTGTGTATATTCTGTGTCTGAGTCAGTATTCTGTTGAGTCTTTTGGTCTGTAGCATGAATCTGTGATAAAGGGGGGAAGTATGCAACTAAAGTATGCAAAAGAAGGGTCTGCAAGGCAGTATGCAAGGGTCTGCTCGGGACGAGCAGAGTTTAGAGTGGGGGTATTTTGATAGCTTGAAAATGGGATTAGTCTGGGACATCTATTTACCATTGGTTCTAATCCTGTGAGAGTTGAGTTTGCCCATTTTCAGCTTATTTTCCACTTGATACGAGGTAGAAACTTAAAGGACATGACTGTAAGATTTGAGTAATTTCATGTATGATTTTGTTTGTTGGATATGATCGCGGGTACATGTTATGATGTGCAGGTAACAGGTGCCGAGAAATGCATGAGATTGACTTGGATTTGGAGGCAGCGTATCAGGAAAGCTGGGCAGAAAAGTGCAGAAAATTCTGAGTTGTGCGTTCAAACGCAGGGAAGCTGCGTTCAAACGCACCACATGGCAGCAGGAAGAAAATGGCAGAAAAGGCTTAAGTTGTGCGTTCAGACGCACAGGCTGCGTTCAAACGCAGGACTCAACTCAGGAGTATGAAAGACCAAGTTGTGCGTTCAAACGCAGGTGAGCTGCGTTCAAACGCACAAGTCCGAGAGGCCATAAGACAGAAGAGAAAATTGGTTAAGGCCTGCGTTCAAACGCAGGAGATGTGCGTTCAGACGCACTGCGTTTGAACGCAGGGGAGCTGCGTTCGAACGCAAGTGTGGTTTCCAGAAGCTTCCAGGACGGTTTTTTTGAGGGTAGAACAGGAATTTCGTGCATCAGTTTTGGAGACTGTGGCAGTATAAAAGGAGGTGTCCCAGCACAGAATTAGGGTTACATTCACACATCTACAATCATCATCACAGCAGCCAGTTTCAGAGCCGTCAGGATTGGAGCAAAGCAGGATTGGAGCAGTTTTCAGTATTCAGCCATAAACTTGTTTGATCTTTTCTCTCTTATGAAACTGTGTTTTTCAATAATGCAATCTAGCTAAACCTTTTTCCTAGGTTCTTGGTGAACCTAGGGTTTATGAATTCAGCAGACTGGTTTGTTTGATTTTCAGATGCATGACTAGTTGAAGTCTTAATACAGAATGGATTGTTTATTATCTTGTCTTTGATTTTATTTACATACATGAATGGCTTGATCACCCAGGAGTGTTATAGACAGGATCTGGTGCGCGAGAGTGGCCAGTGAGAGTTAGGAAGAGAAGACAGGATTTAGTACTCTGCCTTGATTGACCGAGAGGTGAAAAGAATAAGGGGACTAGCCCAGAAGCATTAGACCAACTGCTAGACGTTTAGGGGGAGACCGAGAGGAGAACCTGTAACCCTAGCAGACTTAGAACGAACCTGCAGATTTAGGTGGACCGAGAGGACCCGAAAATCTGCAGGAGAGTGATAGGTGCATGAGACCGAGAGGAGATTGTACTATTGGTATGCTGGCATAAACAAAACTACTGTGTGTTTCTGAAATCAAATACACCCGGCAAGCTGGAGAGTAACCCTAGGGGATCCGGGGACCTAGATTCCTAGAATTATCGATTTTTACAACTACCACAATTCCTGAAAATTACTTAAAAGAAAAATAAAATAAACTTTTCTAAATATTGTTTTATTTACTGCAAATTAGTGAGTAGAATCACATCTCAACCTTCCTCCTTTTTACAGGCTTTGTGTCTAATTCTATTTCTTATAAGTAAAACTTAAACTGTTCTCGAGGGTTCGACAACCAGAGTCACAAATACATACTCTATATTACTTGATCGTACACTTGCGAAAAAGCAGATAGGTTTACGCTGTCAGGATGTCGTTAGAAGATGATCACAATATCCAAGCTGAATTCCTCAAGTTCTATAAAAAGCTTTTCACCTCCAGTGGGACTAGAGAATGGAGTAATCATTGGATGTTATGCAGAAGTGTATAACAGAGGAAGAGAACAAAATGCTGATAGAAGTACCCACAGAGGAGGAGATAAAAAATGTGGTGGGAGAAAATCAAATTTGAAGTTGTGGAATCTGGTACACACTTCTTTGTCCATAAATTTCTCCTCAAAAGCTTTAATGTGACAGTTCTGACCCTTATCCCTAAGGTGCAGCATCCCGAAAAGGTGAGTCAATACAGACCCATAGTTGTTTGCTCTTTTATCTACAAAGTGATCTCAAAGTTGATGGCCAATAGATTAAAAAGAGTTTTAGACAAGATTATATCTCCAGAACAATCAGCCTTCATTCCAGGAAGACTTATACAAGACAACATTGTTCTGGCTCAAGAGTTCTTTCACTTTATTGAAAAGCACAATCAGGGCAAGAAGAAATATATGACACTGAAGCTTGATCTACACAATGCTTATGATAGGGTGGAGTGGGACTGCCTTGAGATTTTTTTAAGAATTTGGGGTTTAGTTAAGAGTGGACAAGGATGGTCATGCAGTGTGTTTCAACTGTATCTATGTCTGTAAAGATAAATGGCATAGCTTCACAAGCTTTCAAACCTACTAGAGGAATAAGGCAGGGAGACCCACTCTCTCCATACTTATTTGTGCTGATAATGGAGTTGTTCTCAAGAAATTTGAAGCTAGCTGAAGAAGAAGGCAGAATTAAAGGAGTAGCTATCAGCAAGGATGGAATTCTTGTTAATCATATGCTATTTGCAGATGATTCACTTATTTTCTTAGAATCCAAAGAATATTTCATGCACAATTTTCTCAAGTTGGTAGAAAATTTTGGCAAAGTTTCAGGTATGGCTATAAACTTTGATAAGTCTGGCATTCTTTTCTCTCCTAATGCTAGTGATGAGCTGAGAGATAAGATAGTGCAGATTTGTGGTATTCCTGCTCTGGATAAAAAGTCTAGCTATCTTGGTATTTCTATGTTTTGGGGGAGATCTAAGTCTCAGACTTTAAATTACATAATTTTGAGAATTATCAAGCTTTTACAAGGTCGGAGAAAACAAGTGCTTTCTGCTGCAGGGAGGGAAGTACTTTTGAAAGCTGTAGCACAAGCCATCTCAGGGTATACAATGTCTTGTGTGATGTTCCCTAAGAAGACTTGTAAGAAGATTTCTCAGTTAATTAGAAAATTTTACTGGGGTGCTGGTCCTGATGAAAGTAAACTCAACTGGGTAAGTTGGGAGAAGATGTAGAAACCTAAAAGTTGTGGAGGTTTAGGTTTTAGAAACATTGAAAATTTCAATGTGGCTCTCCTTGTTAAACAAGGCTGGAGAATTATGAACAATAAGCACTCCCTGGTAGCTATAATTCTTAAAGATAAACACTTTTTTGATGGGAATTTTCTGGAAGCTAAATGTGGAGTGAATCCCTCCTGGGTTCGGAAGAGCTTGTTAAGGGGGAGAAATTTACTCAAGAAACATGGTAGATGGTTGGTTAGAGATGGTAAGAGTATAAGTGTGCTAGACCACAATTGGGTGAATGGTGGGGTTAAGCTGGTTTGCCACAATGAGGAGACCACTCAGCATTTGAAGGTCAGTGAGCTTATAAATGTGACAAATAAGAGATGGAAGGTCTCCCTACTTAGGAATAAATTCAATGAAGAGTCAGTCAAAGCAATACTGAGTACTCCTATTTCTTGGTGCAAGGAAAGTGATCAGCTATTCTGGCCTCTTTCAAAGTCTGGCATCTTTTCTGTGAAGTCAGGAGCTTATGCAGCTGCAGATTTGGTGCCAGCTAATAAGCTGAGTAAAAAAGATCCTAAACCCTGTTCTTCATTCCAATTTATAAAGAATATTGGGATGCAATCTGGAAGCTAAACATTCCCCAAAAAATCAAACATTTCTGGTGGAGGTGCAGCCATAACTCTATAGCCATATTGGAAAATCTGGTGGTGAGGAAATGTGCAAAGTCAGGGTTATGCCCTATATGTGAAATGGTAATGAATTTGTAGCACTTGTTTTGGGAATGCAGATGGACTAGACCCTATTGGTTTATTTTTGGTATTAAAATTGAGGAGATCATGAATACAAAAAGGAGTGTAAAGATCTGGTTAGCTGACATGGTTGAAGAAATGGTGCAAAAAAAGGGTGAAGTTAAAGTGTTGGAGCATATAATTCTTCATCTTTGGAGTATTTGGAAAATTAGAAATGAATTTTTTTTAACAAGGTTTCTATCAACCCAAGACAAGCAGCTTTCAAGAGTAGAATATGGATTGAAGGAATTCAAAATGTGAAGTTAATCTCCAAGTCTGATGCAATTGGAGATTTATTCCAGTACAAAGAAAGGCAAAAAGCCTGAGCTTATTAAATGGTCTCCTCCTCCAAGCAACTGGCTAAAATGCAACTATGATGCCTCTTGGGCTTGTGACTCCAAGAAAGCTTACTGTGGATGGATTGTCAGAAACTCAGAAGGGAAGGTTTTGAACTGGAGTTGGAGTTCTGAAGAGGCTAATTCAGCTTTGTCTGCAGAAGCCTTAGCTCTGAGGTTAGCAGTATGGAAAACCTCTGATGGCAATAAAGAGGTAAATATTATCTTTGAGGGTGATAACAAACACCTGGTCCAGATTATTAAAGAGGGTAGATCAGATGTTGAGTGCTTCTCTACGGTGGAAGACATTAAACACATGTTAAGAGATAGAGGGTACATAGTAAATTGGGTGCCCAGAAAGCTAAATTGCCTAACTGATTTAGTTGTTAAGTTAGTTAATGGTAGTGTCATTAGCAACAGATGTTGGGATGAGGATTTAGCTGTTTGTGCTGAAAAAGAAATGATGTAACAGGTTTTCCTCTTAATATACTGGTGTTGACAAAAAAAGACAATACATCAGATGTATTTGTCAGTAGTTATGGGCTATTAATTAGAAGGCTCCGGGTCATTTTAAGTCCTCAAATCCTCTTCATTTACTTCTTCAAACTCTCTTTCTTTGTCGATAAAGCAGATAGCAAGGAGGATTCCTCATAGTCCCAACTATCTTTCCCCGTGGAGCAAATAAGAAAGGAAAACAGCTTCTGATTCCGCATCATAATTCAAGCAACTCATATCCAAACTCAAAATTCATTGTTGTACTATGTAAAACAAAGTAGGTAAGAAAAAACAAAGTAGGTAAGAAAAGATGAATTATTTTGCAGAAGGTTGTGCTAATGGAGAATCTCAATCATCAAAATTGAAGTTTCCTCTTATGTACAAAGTTTACAAAGTGCTCTCTCAGCCAAATTTAATTATCTTCTAGTCCTTCAAGTTCCACAAACTCTCACCTTCTTCGATGCACTCACATGATAGAACAATTTTGATCATAACTATTGTCTCTGACATAGGCACACGGAGGCACACTTGTCGCGTAAGGGTAAGCCCAAACCACTGGCTGTTGAACCGTGACTTCACTCTTCTTCCTCTCATCCCCACTATTACTATTCTCCTTCTTCTGCTCCATTGGTGCAACGCTTACCAAATCCGTGTATCCGATGTGCTTCCTCAACAGCTTCACAAGCACCACGCTGTCGATCCCCTCTCCCACCACCTCTATTTGATTCTTGTCTTGGCCTGTGAGGGCTGCTGATTCCACGCCTAGGCAAACATAAGAAAAATAAGGGTTAAAGCGATATTTAATGGTAACTTGCAGGGGAATTAGTGTAGTAAGTCTAGATTCTAGTACCTGAAACACCTACAGCAGTCTGCAATGCTTTTGAACGAGATTTCTGTCCTTCCATGCATACCCTGACAACAATCTTTGACTGCATAAGAAAAATTAACTCAATTTAGTCCCTCAAAAATGAAAAATTATAGCAAGGATTAGAAGTAAAGAACTCCTAAATCTATCTTACTGCTAAGACATACCTTCATAGTCTCTACTTAGCTCTTGGACTCTGAACTCTAGAAAGAGAGAGAGTAGGATGAAGAGACGGGGAGGGCCAACAATCAATTTATAGAATTTAGTTTTGTGAATTGAGGAACTATGGTGACATGAACCAAGATGACGCATCATACATTGAAGTCAATTGCAAGTCTAATATATTTTGCAAAATATACATTTAATTAGTTTTGCGTCCCCACAGTCATCTGCCATGAAACTTCGTACATAAGAGGAATGGACACTTGTTGGTGGTTTAGGTTCACACACACAGTTTGTTGAAAAGTAATTAGACGTGACAAAGAACTAAATTTGTAAATATGTTGCATATATATTATATCATCACGTCAACCACGGAGCATGACCATACAGATTTGTGACAAAAGACTTAACTTTCATGCTATAGAAATTCCCAGTCAAAATGATGACCAGAAATGTTAGTTGTATCACAATTTTAATGACTCCAAATTAAGTCCTTTAAACTTCTCAAATAAATCAAATAACAATCAAGTCCTTTAGCGTCTGACAAGTTTTAAATCGTCTAAACAATACTCAATTATTGAATTTGAAAAACAATTGTAATTAAGGTAAAAGATAGTGACCACCACTGATAATAATTGAATTAATTGCATCCCGCTATGACGTTTGGAAAAAGACACTCTGCACCTATTTGACGGAATATTTCCTGGACATAAACCATCAATCTATTATGTTCCGTTAGCATAGTGGATGATTTAATTTTTTCGGACCATATTACTTTTGTGTATTTTTTTTCTATTTTTTTGCCCATGTTTATCACCAAAAACATCACCACCATTTAAACATCAACGCCACCAAGAACATCGCCCACTTTGAATCCAGAACCTTATCTTCCTTCACCAATCGTTCAATTGAATCAATTATTTATCTGGGTACCACCGATCAACAATACTCACTACTAGAAATTTACTCAAAAACGGCAAAAAAACAATAATTTTCGCGTGGCAATAATTTTCTTGCCGTATATGCTATCAAATACGGCAAGAATAATTCTCCCCGCTTAAAATATCAAAAACGGCAAGAATTTGCTATTTCCGCATATACTTCATCAAAAACGACAAGAATTGTACTTATAGTGGTGATAATAATTTTTCCCGCTTAAAATTATCTAAAACGGCAAGAAAAATATCATTATTAGCAAAAAAATTGTTGCCGCATATAGTATATAACATAAACGACAAGAATTTTTTTAACTCCGTTAAAGATGATCATATATGGCAAGAATTTCTTACCGTAAATTAAGTCTAGGGGTGTAAGGAAAACCAAATAAACCGGTCAAACCGACCGAACCAAACCAAAATGCTCGGTTTTGGATGTTTTTTTTTTATGTTCGGTTTATGAATGGTTCAATTTTTCACAAACCGGTCTATTCGGTTTGGTTTTTGGTTTGTAAAAAATATCACGCCGTTCCAAACCGAACCGAACCGATTTGTGCTTAACGTACTTTTACTACAATGTATATTGCGCTAAGTATATTAAATAATCTGGAAAAGACAAACACGAGTAGATAAATTCATTTAAATGATTATATAAATCTTAATCTTCTCCATTTCTCTCACGTTTCATCATATTTTCTCTCTAAAACGATAGTTGTGCATATTTTTTAGTATATTTAATTTATTTTTCACTTAAGACTTAAAATTTGTTGACAAAGTAGTATTATAATATCCATTCAATAATTTTTACGCAAACCGACCGCACCGAACCGAACCAAACTAAACCGAAAAACATCGGTTTGGTTTGGTTTGGTTCATCCTTTCAAATGGTTTGGTTTGGTTACAAAATTAGAAAACCGATGTATTCGGTTCGGTTTATGGTTCTAGCAAAAACCGCACCAAACCGAACTGCTTACACCCCTAATTAAGTCTATACACTTTTCTCTCACTTTGGAGTCATATTTTGGGGCGAAATTTCTAATTGCCCGCCCAATATGGATGTCACACGTGGCTTAAATCTATGCCCTACCTTTGAATTGCAGATGTAATCTTGACCATCAAATAAAACACATATTTATATATCAAAAAGAAAAAAGAAAACCCTGCCTTTATTAATGTAAATCTTATCCCCTCACCTTCTCTCACAGATCCCCTCTCTTGATCGATCCAACTTCAACTTCATCGCCATCGTCGCCAACGCAACCGCCACCACCACCAACACCTTCAGCATCACTGTCGTCGTCATCCCAGATCGAGACGAAGGTGAAGGGGCAGATGACGGAGAGGAAGATGGCGAGAAAGAGAGATGACGAAAAGGAAGCCCATATCGAGAAGAAGGTGAAGGGGAAGGTGAAGATGTCTCCGTCGTCGTCGTCCATCTCGCTTGGTCGCCCCGATGTCGTCATCGTCCCTGTCCCGAGACGCCAGTTCTGGCCTGTGGCAGTGGCGGTGGCCTTCTTCTTGTTCTTCTTCTTCTTCTTCTTCTTCTTCTTCTTCTTCTTCTTCTTCTTCTTCTTCTTCTTCTTCTTCTTCTTCTTCTTCTTCTTCTTCTCTGATTTGGGACGCTGAGAGAGACGTATTCGTACTCTGTAGTCAATGTTTTTGGGTGGAAGGAAATTCCGGTGGGTTTGGGATGAGGGTTTTGGAGGGTGTGGAGGAGGAAGAATTGGGGATCGGAGATGAGGAAAACCCAGTGTTTGTAGACGGATTTCAATTTGATGGAGCTGGGAGGTTCGATTTGGAGGTTCGAGCAGGGAGGGAGGGAGAGGGGGATACGATGCAAAGAGGGAGAAGGGGAAAGAGACGGAGATAGGAGGAGGGGTTTTTATGTAGTTTAGGGTAGTTTTGGGGTTAAGATTGAAATTAATTAATTATTGTTTAAAATAATAATGATAAAATTAATTAATGTTTATTAATATTCAAAATTAATAAAAAATATATAAAATGAATTAATTCTAAAATCAATAGAAATATGCAATTATAATATATATATATATAATGTTTGCCACATAAGCCGAATTAAAAAAGGAGAAAAATAGGTTTTGCCGCGTAAGAAGTTAACATAAACAGCGAGATTGCTTGCCCTTTTTGTAACATCAAAAACGGCAAGAGGGTGTCTCTCGCCGTTAAAGGTCTAAACTGCAAGAGTTTTTCTCGCCTGAGCAAAAGCAGCAAAATACCTTGCGGCCGAATCTCGCCGTTTGTGCTATAAACGACAAGAAAACTGTCATACACAACGATAAATTCTTGCCCTTTTTAATGCCTTTCCAGTAGTGACTAAGTATTACCCACCAAAAATGAAACAGTTCTCAACCCAATTAGGAAGAGCACAAAAATCAAACACATGTCCACCCAAATGTTCGACCGGTACAAGAGACTCATCTCCACATAGGAGATGGAATCAGAATAGAGGAAGATGGAGAACAGCGGAGAAGCAGAGAAGAAGAGAGGAAGAGGAAGAGGAAGAGAAAGAGGAAGAACAGCGGAGAAGAAGAGAGGAAGAAGGAGAGGAAGAGAACCAGTTGCAGCAGTGCCACCACCAGCATCCCCAGAGTGCCCATGTTGAGGTCCACAAGATTGGCACCTTCTCATCCGGGATAAATAAATCCCTTCCGGCGAAAAACCCATCAAACTCACAAGGGGTCGAATCCAAAACCAGGACCTTCGTTTGGAACAACTGATTCAGAAAAGAAGGTGTAAAAGAAATACATCTAACCTGACTATATCTCTGGGGTGAGTTCTGATTTGGAGAAACGAACTTCAGCTTTAGCTTACTCCTCATATTCAACGATTGTGGAGGAAGTAGCCATCATGGTTTTTGCGTTTCATCGATTCCAATTTCTATAGAGAGAGATGGGGGGATTGAATAAGAATCGATTCAATGAATGCCGTTAGATATGGTCGAGGTTCATTGCATCCGCTTTTCCACATTCAAGAATCACTTGTCGCATGTCTTCTATGGTCTTCTTCACCACCAGCGTTGTCCTCTTCAGATCCGTCGAGGAGGAGAATGAAGTATGGGTGACAATCTTCTGTGACGTAGTAAGGGCCCTCACATATGGGTGCCGATTTTCCGATCCTTAGATCGACAGAGAGAGATGAGAAGAAGGAAACAAAATAGAAGAAGGGGAAGAGAGATAAAAGAGGGCGATTGTTTCACAACAAGAGGGGAAGAGAGAGAGAGAGAGGTTATGAGACAGAGAGGGGCCAGGGTTAGAAATGTAGAAGAATGAGAGATTAGGGTAATATATACAATGGGAGGTAATTTTATCCCATTTTAAGGGTAAAATAGTTTTTTTTCCCTGTTGCTAGTCAACCGTTAGCCTCCATCCAATAAAGTGAAAAATATCTTTTTCCAAACATCAGGGTTGCAGGATGGAATTAATCCAATTGTCAGGGGTGGTAAGTGTCTTTTACCCTTGTAATTATCAACAAATTGTTGCCATAGTCGATTTTCTTAATGAGCTTCCCTGACTGAAAACAGATGGTAGAAAAACTTAATTATAAAAGAAGACATAGTTTTCTCGCCGATGGAGTAACTTATTCTGGAGTGTGAACGCGGGAATCGTAAACTTTTCGGACATAGTCCCTCCGTCTCATAATAAGTGTACACATTTTTATTTTGAGACGTCCCAAAATAAGTGTCCACTTCCAATTTTTATGTTCAAAAGTTAATACATTGACAAGAGTACCTACTAAAAAATAATTGAACTAGTATTGAAAATTGAGAAATGAGGAACAATTGTATCAAGTCAATGAAGTCTGTAACTAATGCATGTTTCCTTAAAAAATTAGGATTTCAAAAGGGCCACTTATTATGGAACGGAGGGAGTATAAAATACAACTTGTAATGACCAATAATAATAATAATAATAATAATAATAATAATAATAATAATAATAATAATAATAATAATAATCTCAAAAGAAAAGCTACTACTAGTGCTACCTCCGTTTCTTCTCTATCACACCGGTTTGACTTTTGTCACTATTCACTGGGTCACTTTGACCCGGCAATTTGTGTAGCAAAACAATGCAACTTTTTAATACCTTTTTCATGTCGTTGTAAAGTAAAAGTTGCTCTATAACACGGTGAAAAAAATATCAAAATATCGCATCGTTTTACTATCCAAATCATCCAATCAAAATGACCCAGATTCAAGTCAAAAAGTGAAAGCAAGTTGATAGAGAAGAAACGGAAGTACTATATTAGTAGGAGACCGACTATAATGCGACGTACCCTTGACTGGTGCACTAATTTTTGAGAATACACCATCGAGCAAGAAAACTACATTTGAATAGTAGTTTTGTTCTTTTCGAGCCACCGATGTAGTGGACCAAGATTTGTTGGGACAAGTAGTCCTCTAATGGTACGTTTAGTTTTTCGAATTACTAGGATTGGACAGAATTTGATTAAATTTTTCGGATATGATTGGATTGGGTTAATTGAACTATAATTAATAATGTGTTTGACTTCGTGCAATATTAATTCAGTATTAAAGTACAAATAGTTCAATCCGGCTAATATCCTCATGTGAGATGAGATTAATTTAGGATATTAAAGACCATCTTTTTCACTATTTAGTAACGACATTAAAATTAGTCTGGAAAAACACTACAATGTTCTCTCTCTCTAGAGAACAGAGGCGTCAAAGCTCGAAAGGTGCTGGTGTCTACGGCAATCGGACGGCGAATTTGCCTCCGTGTGCTCTCAGCATTCAGCGACGGGGCTGTAATAAGGCGCTCAACTCAGCTACGGGAAGCACACTGCGTCTGAAGCTAGGAGGGAAAAGGGGTTTGAAGAGATTACGGGATGATTGCTCTGTTTTGGGTTGTTTGAGACCTCCGAGTTCAGATGGCGATTTCCATTTGATTCATTGCTGGCGTACTATAGGGGCTCAGGACAGGGGTCGTCGTATAGTATCGCCTACAAAGAAGATAAAATTGACACGGAAAAGACATCAAGCGTTTAAGGATTCGACACAACAAAAGCGTATTCGGATTGAACGTACTTTCAGTCGTGAGGAAAACACAGTCAGGATCAAGTATAAACTTGAAGAGCTACTGGGCCTCCGTTTCTCCCGACCTCCTGATCCAGCTGTTCTTCAAATATGTAAACAAGTTAACTCGTTGAATCCCAGTCCAGATATTGAAGGTAACAATACAACGTTTCGGTTCATTAATCGAAAGACAAATCAGATTGTGCTTGTCGATAAGGATTGGTATACTAGGAAATCAGAGGTGTCCTGATCCTTGTATGGGTCTAAGCTTAGTGTCGTTCGGGTCTCGTCGTTCCCTTTCTGTCGAACACCGTAAGAAGCACTAGTTGCTTCAATTTTTCCTAGTGTTTCCGGTTCGACGAGTAAATCTCAATCCCCGGCTTCTTCGGTTCCTTTGACGGCTAAGATTTCGCCATTGGATTCAATGAATCATTTGTCCCCTCGATCACTGACCGAAGATGGCGTTGAGCTATCTGCGATGGAGGAGCGCACCAATGCTGCACCAGAAGCTATGGAGGTGGATGCCTGGCATGGTTTTCAAGTGGAGGTGATACCAATGGAGGTGATACCAATGGATTTGCAAGGAAAAGAAAATGAAGTTAACACGCTTGTGAATGTCCCCAAAACTCTCTTTCGTGAGGAATCCGAGCTTTTCTCCACTGCATATGGTGTTGGTAGTGGAGGAAATTTCTGGTTATCAGTTTAAAATGATGTTGATTATGTGGAGGAGGTGTTGAGCACGGGGAAAATGAAAGCCAAAGAAGTCATGGCGACAGGGAAGGTCCTCGCCGGAAAACATGGTGTTTCGGTCAAGGCGGCAACGGACTGCTGTGGAATCAAGAGAGGCGCGTGGGAGTGTGAAATTGTCTCGGAACCAAGCGGTTACTCCACGCATGACAATAACATTGATAACCCCGAGGTGAAGCGATGTAAGGTAAGGCCTAGGGTTACTGACCAAGGTACGCTACCTCCCTCTCTCTCATTATATTATTACCCTACTGATCACTTTTTCTCATTACTTTATTTCCCTAAGGGTAGCCTCAACTGCATTTCTTGGGGGAAATATTCCCTCTGCATGAAAAGTGAGAAACATAGTTGTGTTGTCATGTTTATCTTGCTGTGGTATCTTAATTTTACTTGCACTCTCCAGCGTCTGGTAGTTAATAGATTTAATTTTCATTCTTCTCTCTCTCCTAGCAACTTCCTGCATTTCTCTATTATTTTGACCCCCCATGAATGTGACTCTACTTGTTGTACTAGTCTGTCCCAGCTCTTGCCCATCATTGGGAATACTTGACTCGTATATGGGTCACTTTGACCGGGTGATTTCGATAGCAAAATAATGCGATTTTTCGATAATTTTTTCACGGTGTTATAGAGCAACTTATACTCTACAACACCAAGAAAAAATTATAAAAAAATTAAATTATTTTGCTATCCAAATCACCGAGTCAAAGTGACCCAGTGAATAGTGGTAAAAGTCAAAATGATGGAGAAGAGCTGGGACAGAGGTGTAGTTATTGTTGGAATAGATGCCCTAGAGGCAATCTAGTTTAGTATGAATTTGTATATGGCTAGAAAATTCATTTATTATTTATTGGATATTTAATATAATGAAGTTCTTAGATTTAAAATCGTGTTGTTTATCTTAAATATCCCTAGTCAAGTATAATGATTAATGGGACAATCATCTATAGACTAGTATGGGGTTGGATTGATATGGAGATATCACGATCCAACACATAGGTGTGCATTACGGAATGTTGCACTGGATTGACCCATCACCGAGAAGGCTACATACATGTGATGTTGAGTCACAAGTGCTTCTCGCGGTGCAATGGTATTGTCATCCTTAGACTTGAAGTCACTAGATATTCTAGTTGTGGATCATTGTGATCTTGGTAGCGTTAAACGCTACACCATGACTGGGTAGTTATAAAGGCGTGTACTGGATACAATGAGAAGCAAGCTTAGAGATCGTAGTGGACGTAGAGAGGATTTGCCCCTCCCACATAACGGGAGCAAATATCCTAGGCCAATCGAGGGATAGTGCTTATAGAATGTCTGGCCAGACTCAAGTAAATCAATATATGGGATATTGATGTTATTTGCACGAATAAGGCTATTCCCATAGATCGAGAAACTATGGATTGGATATACGAGTGTGACTTGTATGTCTCGTGTCCAATCCGGATATGGAGGCAAAGGGATGAGACAATTACTTGTACAAGGTTGTCTAGATGACTATTCTATTAGTTGGCTAGAATGGATGTTTTGCTAGAAACCGCTCCATATTAGCAAATAGTTGCTACCAACTAGATAGAACCTATGGGGTCACACGCTATATAGAGTTGTACTAGATTTGGGAATTAATTAATTGGATTAATTAATTAGAAGGATCACTTTGCAAACCCTTGCAAACTTAGTAGGGACTAATTTGCAAGGAAGGGACTAAATTGTATTCTAGTAGGACTAGAATAAGTCCTTTAGGTAGTTAACAAGGAGTTGTTGGACTATATAAAGGACCCTCCTTCCTTCCTTCCTCATAACTTATGCTCATTAGTGAACATAAAGAGAGTGGGAGAGAACAAAGGAGAGAGAGCAAGCAACAAAGGAGGCCGACGCCCCCATTGCCGCCGCCCCCATTGCCGCCGCCCTCGTCCCCGTCGGCCAAAAGAGGGCCGAAACCCCTCTTTTTGTCTCGTTTTGCGTGATTCCTTCACCCTCCTCTTATTCCGGGCTAGCACCAAGGAGTTTGGGAGTTCTAGGATCAACTCTAGGCGTGGATCAACTATAGAGAACGTGACACTATTCGCGTTTGAAGTCATCAAGGAGAACCCAAAGGTGTGTTTATGATTTCTTACCTTCACTATCGTTATGCATCTAGACTTGTGATCCTTGGAGGGTTTTGCATGGTTATTTGTTTGTTTATGCTTCCGTTTGCGCGATCCATGAATCAAAACCCTACAGTGGTATCAGAGCCACAGGTCATAGAGCATAAACGTAGTTTATGTGTTACATTCTTGTTGTTTTACACCTTAATTTGATAGTTTATCGCGTAAAACAAGACAAATCAAGCATGGGATGCAATTTGTCAAAAATTACCCATAACAAGATCCAATTTTTGCATTGGATGCATCAATTGGTGAGTTTGAGAAATTTTAGGATCTTAGATCTAGGGTTTGGGCATCCTTGGGGAAGAAGGAGTTCTCCCAAAACAAGGAAACAACCAAACTTGGGCTCCAAGCAAGGGAGTTGTTTTGGAAACAACTCCCAAGAGGAGGTTCGGCCCCCTAGGGGACCGCCCCCTTGCTTGCCGCCCAAGCTTGGCCGCCCTAAGGGGCCGGGCGGCCCTAACCCGCGGGCCTAGCTTGCGGGTTTTGGGCCGGGCCGGCCCTAGGGCCTTGTGGTTCACTTTGATGGGCCCGGGCAATTGGATTGTTGGGCCCATGGACCGTTTTAACCCTAGAAATCCTAAAATCAATTAAAATTGACCAAGCGCATTAATTTTGGCCTTAGGATGTGGTTTGATGTGGATGTTTAATTTTGTGGTTTGGTTTTACGGCCTGCGAGCTGATCAATTAATTGTAATAATTAATTAGGGTTTTATGGCCTGCGTGCCATTTTTTTTCTCAACTTGTGAGATTTATTTTATTTAGTATAGATATTAGCTAGTGCTAGATAAAGTAGATTGTTAGCCAAGAATGGAGAAAAGAAGCCCAAAGCCAAAGGAGCCACAAAAGATGGAGCATGGAGCATTCCACATGACTATGAAGGATGGACCAAAAGACCAAGACGCATGGAGATGTGTTTGCTTAGGGTTCATAGATAATTCCATTGGCTTGGAATTATCTTAGTCTAGAAAAGGCCATATCCACATCACGTTTAATTTCTGTTTTGTGGTTGTTTATTTATTGTCTTATTATTTTTGTGGTTGGTGTATGGATGATGCATGCAATTAGGATAATAAGATAATTAGACAACCCGGATCTATTATTTGGAGTTGTGCCCAAACTCAAATAGATAGATTAGTTGATATTGATCAACAAAACAATTAAAAATTGAGTTCAAAATCCCTCAAATTTTAAATATTGTGTTCTTGCCTTCTCGTTATTTAAAGACTCATTATCATCATTATTTATCAAGTTTTGTGCGTGCCAAAGCATGGCGACTTGGTTCATAATGATGGAATGCGATGGCACGTAACAATGTGCAATTGTTTAGATAAGAGGTTGAACACAACTAGGCTATTAATTTGATTAAGAAACCTAGAGGCAATCAATTGGGATTATCCATATGGATGAATAAATAAGGAGTTATTTGCCCGGTTGAACCAAGAGTTGCATATGGGATGCAATTGGAATTGTTCCTACCTAAAAATAGTCAAATTATGGGTGACTTGCCAAAGCAAGCTCATAAGGAGATGAAAAGATGGATCTTGGCCCACTAGAAAATATAAGGATATTTTCCGCATTAATATCTTGAGGGTTATTAATCCGTAGAAAAATAGTGGGAGCTATATTTAATAAACTAGCCATTATTAAATATAGTCAAAAATTCACAAATACTAAAACTTGCGTATTTTCCTTTTTGTAGAATACCAAATGGCAAACAACTCATCGAGTTCACAACATTCCCTACGATCTGTCCTTGAGAAGGACAAGCTCTCTGGAACCAACTTTCTTGATTGGTACAGAAACTTGAGAATTGTTCTCAAGCAAGAGAAGAAACTATACGCAATAGAGGAGCATGTTCCAGAAGGTCCAGAGAACCAGACACCTGTTGCCTTAAATGCGTATCAAAAGCGTGTTGATGACGCTAATGATGCGGCCTGCCTAATGCTTTGCACCATGACCTCTGAGCTTCAGAAGCAACATGAGAACATGAATGCTGTCGATATGATCGAACATCTAAAGCAGATCTTCCAAGAGCAGGCGAGGGTAGAGAGGTATGAGGTCTCAAAGGCACTGTTCAAATGTCATCTGGCAGAAGGGAACCCGGTGGGACCCCATGTACTCCGAATGATCGGGTACTTGGAGAATCTCGCCCGGCTTGGGTTCCCGGTCGGCCAAGAGTTGGCAACCGATCTCGTGTTGCAATCGTTGCCCGAGAGTTATGGACAGTTCATTATGAACTATAACATGAACGAGATCGTTAAGCCACTGCCAGACTTGCTCAACATGTTGAGGACGGCTGAACAGAGCATCAACAAGGGTAAGGGCAAGGCCATTATGATGGTGCAGAAAGGAAAAGGCAAAAGGTTTACCTCTTCCTCCAAAGGGCAAAGGCAAGTCAGTTGCCAAGTCCAAGGAACAAGCCCTTAAGCCTGTTGGTGGCGTTGCCAAGGTCATGACTAAGGGTGAGTGTCACTACTGCAGTCAACCTGGACACTGGAGGAGGAACTGCCCAAAAAATCTGGAGGACAAGAGGCTTGGAATAGTGATTCCGCCACCACCAGGTATTTTTGTTGTAGATGTCAATTTAACTGTCTCTACATCATGGGTATTAGATACTGGATGTGGATCTCATATTTGTCGAAATATGCAGGATCTAAAGAGAAGTAAAAGATTGGCTAAAGGGGAGGTAGATCTGCGCGTTGGGAATGGAGCAAAGGTTGCTGCGTTGGCCATAGGCGTGTGCGAGCTATCTCTGCCTTCAGGATTAGTTTTAGAATTAAATAATTGCTATTTTGTGCCTGCTATGAGCAGAAACATTATTTCTATTTCTTGTTTGGACAAGGAAGGTTTTATTATTTCAATAAAGAACAATTGTTGTTCCTTTTATTTGAATAATATTCACTATTTTAGTGCGCAATTATTTAATGGACTTTATGTCCTTGATCTAAGCAATCCTGTCTACAACATTAATACCAAGCGGATTAAAATAAATGATTTAAATCCTGCTTATTTATGGCATTGTCGTTTAGGCCACATAAACGAGAAACGTGTATCTAGACTCCATAAGGATGGATTACTAGACTCATTTGTTTTTGAATCATATGAGACATGTGAGGCTTGTTTATTGGGAAAAATGACAAAGTCCCCTTTCAATAAGAAAGGTGAGAGGACTAGTGAGCAATTGGCACTCATACATACAGATGTGTGTGGACCATTTGCCACGCCTTCCAGGGGTGGTTATGTCTACTTCATTACATTTACTGATGATTACAGTAGATATGGATTTGTGTACCTTATGAGGGCAAAATCCGAATCCTTTGAAGTGTTCAACGAATTCAAGAATGAGGTAGAGAAGCAACTTGGCAAAAGTATCAAGGCTCTACGATCGGATCGAGGAGGAGAATACTTGAGCCAAGAGTTTGACGACTATCTTAGAGAGTGTGGGATCGTGTCCCAACTCACTCCACCCGGAACGCCACAATGGAATGGCGTGTCCGAGAGGAGGAATCGAACCCTATTGGATATGGTTCGATCTATGATGTGTCAAACCGATCTTCCATTATCGTTTTGGGGCTACGCTCTATTAAGTGCAGCTTTCACCATTAACCGTGTTCCATCTAAATCAGTCATGAAGACACCATATGAGATGTGGAGTGGGAGGCGTCCCACACTGTCGTTCATGAGGATTTGGGGCTGCTATGTCTATGTAAAATGTTTACAGTCAGACAAGCTAGGGCCTAAATCGGATAAGTGCAAATTTGTGGGGTACCCTAAGGAAACTAAGGGTTACTATTTCTACAATCCAACCGAGAACAAAGTGTTTGTTGCTCGGACCGGCCTGTTTCTAGAAAGAGAGTTTGTCTCTAAAGAAGCAAGTGGGAGGAATGTAGAGCTTGAAGAAGTTCAAGAACCACAAATCACTGAACCGATTATGGAACATGAACAGGAATCACAAGGAGTTGTGGAGCCACCTGTTCAGGTAACACAAGAGCTTCGTAGATCTAGTAGAGTGCGCCAGGAACCCGAGAGGTATGGACTTCTCGTAACTGATTCCGGTGACACGATGCTCATAGATGATGAGCCTACTACCTATGAGGAGGCCATGAATGGCCCAGACTCACAGAAGTGGCTTGAGGCCATGAGATCCGAGATGGAATCCATGTATACCAACAAAGTATGGACTTTGGTGGAACCACCCGATGGGGCGCGACCCATAGGGTGCAAGTGGGTCTTCAAGAAGAAGATCGACATGGATGGTAATGTGATTACCTATAAGGGCCGATTGGTGGCTAAAGGATTCAGACAGATTCATGGTATTGACTATGATGAAACCTTTTCACCAGTCGCTATGACCAAATCCATCCGAATCCTACTTGCAATTGCAGCATACTACGACTGGTCTAGTACATAGCATGGCATGGCGTACATGATGGATCCTATGGCCGAAGCATAGGGTATCCTGCTCATGCGGTCCTTCTCCATCTCATTGGAGGGACAGTCATTCTTGGAAAGAGTGACTCCATGTGACATGGGCAAGAATCCCTTCTTGGAATCTTGCATGTTGAACCTCTTCAACACCTTGTCAATATATGTACTCTGACTTAGGCCAAGCAACCTTTTAGATCTATCTCTATAGATCTTTATACCAAGTATATAGGCTGCGTCTCCTAAGTCTTTCATCGCAAAGCACTTTCCTAGCCAATCTTTAACAGATTGCAGAGTAGGAATATCATTGCCAATGATTAGTATGTCATCCACATACAAGACCAGAAATACTATAGAGCTCCCACTAACCTTCTTGTAAACACAAGGCTCATCTTCGTTCTTGATGAAGCCAAACTCTTTGACTGCGTCATCAAAACGTCGATTCCAGCTCCTAGAAGCTTGCTTTAATCCATAAATGGACCTTTGCAGCTTACAGACTTTATTGGCATTCTCTGGATCCTCAAAACCCTCTGGTTGTGTCATATACACATCCTCAAGGAGGTTCCCATAAAGGAACGCTGTCTTGACATCCATTTGCCAAATCTCATAGTCGTAGTATGCTGCAATAGCAAGTAAGATTCGAATGGATTTAGTCATGGCGACTGGTGAAAAGGTCTCATCATAGTCAATACCATGAATTTGTCTATAACCTTTGGCCACCAATCGGCCCTTATAGGAAACTACCTTGCCATCCATGTCGGTCTTCTTCTTGAAGACCCACTTGCACCCTATGGGTCGAGCCCCTTCGGGTGGTTCCACCAAAGTCCATACTTTGTTGGTGTACATGGAATCCATTTCGGATCTCATGGCTTCTAGCCATTTCTTAGAGTCTGGGCCACTCATGGATTCTCCATAGTTTACAGGCTCATCTTCCATGAGTGGTACGTCATCGGGCTCAGTCACGAGAAGTCCATACCTCTCTGGCTCATGACGTACTCTTCCTGATCTACGGAGTTCCTGTGTTACCTGAACAGGTTCTTCCACAACTTCTTGTGGTTCCTGTTCATGTTCCATTATCGGTTCAGTGGTTTGTGGTTCATGAATTTCTTCAAGTTCTACAACCCTCCCACTTGCTTCTTTAGAGACTAGTTCTCTTTCTAGAAACACGCCGTTCCGAGCAACAAACACTTTGTTCTCGGTAGGGTTATAGAAGTAATATCCTTTAGTTTCCTTAGGATATCCCACAAACTTACACTTATCCGCCTTCGGCCCGAGCTTGTCTGTCTGTAAACGCTTTACATAGACGTCGCAGCCCCAAATCTTCATAAACGACACTATGGGACGCTTCCCAGTCCATATCTCATATGGCGTCTTCATGACCGATTTGGATGGAACACGGTTAATGGTATAAGCTGCCGTCATTAGAGCATGTCCCCAAAAGGATATCGGAAGATCTGTTTGAGACATCATAGATCGCACCATATCTAATAGAGTGCGATTCCTCCTCTCAGATACACCATTCCATTGTGGTGTTCCGGGTGGAGTGAGCTGGGATACTATCCCACACTCTCTAAGATGCTCATCAAACTCGTGGATTAAGTATTCTCCTCCACGATCCGATCGTAGAGCTTTAATACTCTTGCCAAGTTGCTTCTCTACTTCACTCTTGAATTCTTTGAACAATTCAAAGGATTCTGATTTGGCCTTCATAAGGTATATAAATCCATATCTACTGAAATCATCAGTAAATATGATGAAGTAGGTATAACCACCTCTGGCAGGCGTGGGGAATGGTCCGCATACATCAGTATGTATGAGTGCCAATAACTCACTAGTCCGCTCTCCTTTCTTATTGAAAGGGGACTTTGTCATTTTTCCTAATAAACAAG
Organism: Linanthus parryae; assembly: GCA_023055425.1. Taxonomy (NCBI): domain Eukaryota; kingdom Viridiplantae; phylum Streptophyta; class Magnoliopsida; order Ericales; family Polemoniaceae; genus Linanthus; species Linanthus parryae. The sequence goes on from JALGPY010000009.1 coordinate 46,883,221, forward strand.
ATTCACATGTCTCATATGATTCCAAATCAAATGAGTCTAGAAGTCCATCCTTATGGAGTCTAGATATGCGTTTCTCATTTATATGGCCTAAACGACAGTGCCATAGATATGTAGGATTTAAATCATTATTTTTAATCCTTTTAGTATTTATGTTATAGATTGGATTATTTAGATCAAGGATATACAATCCATTAGACAAATGCGCACTACAATAGTGCATACTATCAAAATAAATGGAGCAACACTTGTCCTTTATTGAAATAGAAAACCTTTCTCGTCCAAACAAGAAACGGAAATAATGTTTCTGCTCATAGCAGGCACATAAAACAAATTGTCTAATTCTAAAATAAGTCCAGAAGGCAAAGATAGCTCATAAACACCTATAGCTAATGCAGCAACCTTTGCTCCATTCCCGACGCGCAAGTCTATCTCCCCTTTTCGCAATCTTCTACTTCTTTTCAAATCCTGCACATTACGACAAATATGAGAACCACATCCGGTATCTAATACCCAGGATGATGAAATAGAGAGATTGATGTCTATAACATAAATACCTGGTGGTGGTGGAATCACTATTCCAAGCTTCTTATCCTCCAGATATTTAGGGCAATTCCTCCTCCAGTGACCCGGCTGGCTGCGATAGTGACATTCACCTTTAGCCACGCCTCCACTAGGCTTCAGGGCATCCTTGGATTTCGCAACTTTCTTGCGTTTTCCTTTTGAAGTAGATGCAACTGACTTGCCTTTCTTCTTGTGTACCATCATTATGGCCTTGCCCTTGCCTTTATTGATGCTTTGCTCAGCTGTCTTTAGCATGTTCAATAGGTCTGGCAAAGACTTGTTGATCTCATTCATATTATAGTTCATAATGAACAGATTATAACTGTCAGGCAACGATTGCAAGACGAGATCAGTCGCCAAGTCCTGGCCGAGTGGGAACCCCAGTATCTCAAGGTTCTCTATGTACCCGATCATTCGGAGTACATGAGGGCCTACTGGATTCCCTTCTGCAAGACTACTTTTGAACAATGCTTTAGACACTTCATAGCTCTCATGCCTTGCCTGTTCCTGAAACAATTGTTTCAAGTGTCTAATCATATCATAGGCTTCCATGTTCTCGTGTTGCTTCTGAAGCTCACCAGACATGGTACAAAGCATGAGGCAAGTCACATCATTAGAATCATCAATATGCTTCTAACGTGCCCTTACTTCCGCTAGTAGAGACTCATCTTGTGGTGGGTCTGGAATTGGAGTGTCCAAGACGTACAGCTTCTTTTCTTGCTTGAGGACAATCCTCAAGTTTCTGTACCAGTCAAAGAAATTTGTTCCAGACAATTAATCCTTCTCAAGGACAGATCGTAGGGATGAACTCGATGCGTTGTTGTTTGCCATTTGGAATTCTACAAAACGAGAAATATGCAATTTAGTATTTTGAATAATTAAACTATATTTAACAATGGCTAGATCATTAAATATAGCTCCCACTATTTTTCTCGGATTAATAGCCCTCACTATTAAAGCGGAAAATATCTTTATACTTTCTAGTGGGTCCAAGATCCCCTTTTCACTTCTTCTTGAGCTTGCTTTGGCAAGTCACCCAAGAATTGGTTATTTAGGTAGGAACCATTCCAATTGCATCCCATGCAACTCTTGGTCCAAGTAGGTGAATAAATTCATTTTATTCTTTATCCAATTGGATAACTCCTAATTGTCATGCCTCTAAGCTCATCAATCCAATTGACTCTTGCCTAGTTGCGTCCAACCTCTTGCTTTCAACATACACGCATTACTAGCTTGCGTCGTCCGCAACACATCAAAAAATTAAAATCGCCTTGCTTTGGCAAGCCCGAATTTTAATAGGCCATGATCATGAAGGGTGTTTTGGCAAGAGAAGGCAAAACGCTATATTTAATTGAGGGATTTCTTTTAAGTTGTTTGGTTGATCTTATCAACATGGTCTACTTATTTGGATTGGGCCATCCACAATAAAAGACCAACTTTGTTTATTATTGTCTTGTTATAGTTTTTGCTTGTGGCGCCATACACACAAAATAAATAACAAGGCATGAATAATAAACATCCACAAAATAAAAAAACGTGGCATGGATATGGCCCCTAGACTAATGATATTATCAAGCCAATGATAATATCTAATTGCCCTGAAGTGCCGAGCTCATCTCCATGTGCTCCACCATAGCTGCGCGCCTAGGGATGTCTTTTGGCTCCTTTGGTTCTCCGGTCTTCTTCTCCATGTTCTTGTCTATCATCTAAAAACTTCTAATTCTAGCCTAACATCTAGAATAAATAAATAACAAAAGCCTCACATGTCGAGGAGAAAAAGAACGACTCGCAGGCCGTAAAACTTAATTAATTATTACATTAATTTGATCAGCTCGCAGGCCGTAAACAAACCACAAAATAATAAACATCCACAATCCTAGGCCATATCCATCCACCATGCAATAAAGCACATAATACAGTTAAAACCAATTTTTAACGCGCTTGTTTAATTTTAATGAAATTAGGTAACTATGGTTTTACAACGGTCCAAAGGGCCCAAGCCAACAAGTGCCCCGAACCCTAGGACCGCCGCACGCCTAGAGGCCCGCGGCCTTGCTTGGCGCGCAAGGGAGGGGCGGGCGGCTAGGGTTTCGGCCCTAGTCCCCTTCCTCCTTCCTTGTTGCCCAAGCAAGGTTGTTTCCTTATGGAATTATTTCCATAAATTTGTTTCCATAATTGAAAACCCCTTTTCAATCATGTGCCCATGAACCCTAATTTTTCAAGAACACAATTATTCACATCCTATGTGATTAAACTCACCAATTCTAACATCCAATGTTAAATTGGGTCTTGTTTAATTGAATCAAATTCAATCTTGCATCTTCTATGCCAATTTTTCAGATTTCGCGTAATAAACAATAATACGGTGTATGAACTGAAATCGTAAACACATAATATCATGTTATGCTTTACGACCTGTGGCTCTGATACCACTGTTGGGTTTTGACGTAGGTAACACAGCGGAATAACAAAAATTAATCCTACTCAAAGCCCACCAAGGATCACAGGAAGAGACATCATAACATGATTAAGGTCATAGAAGATGTGTACCTTTTGATTTGTGAGATCACACGAAGAATGATGTCCTCGTCTCTACGGTTGATCCACGTCTAGAGGTGAGATCTAGATTCTTCCTTCTCCACAAGTGCTAGCTTAAACCCGGAGGAAGAGGGATGAAGATCAAAGCAACAAAGCACAAGAGGGAGGGGCGGCCTCCTCTTTGCCGTCGGGTAGAGGGGGCGGACGGGGGCTAGGGTTTCGGCCCTAGCTCTTTGTCTTGCTCTCTCTTTTGCTCTCTCCCACTCTTGTGTTATGTATAATAATAACTCATGTGGGAAGGAAGCTAGAGCCTCTTATATATATACTCCAACAACTCCTTGTTGTTTCCATATTAGAGTTTTCTTGTTCTAGTAGGACTAGAACTATTCCCTTCCTTGCATATTAGTCCTACTAAGTTTGCAAGGTGTTGCACAATGATCCTTCTATTAATTAATCCATATTAATTAATCCCAAATCTAGCTCTACTCTATTTGACGTGTGACCCCATAGGTTTCTATATAGTTGGTAGTAACTATTATTGACATGGAGCGGTGTCTAGCAACACATCCATGCCACCCAACCCATAGAAATAGTCAGTGATCCCGACAAACCTTTGTGCCCAATATGTCATATTGCATTTATCCCTTTGTCTCCATATCCGGATTGGACACGAGACATAAATAGTCGCACTCGTATATCCAATCCATAGTTCCTCGATCCTGGGAATATGCTTATGCTTGCAGATAACATTAATATCTCTATATTAATTTATCTGAGTCTGGCCAGACATTCAATAAGCCTCATCCCTCGAGTGGCCGTGGATATTTACCCCCATTATGTGGGAGGGACAAATCCTATCTACATCACTACGATCTCTAAGCTTGCTTCCTATCACGCCCGATAGCCACCTTTATGATTACCCAGTTACGGTGTAACGTTTGATAACATCAAAGCGCAATATTTCACAACTAGAGTATCTAGTGACTTCAAGTCCGAGGATTGCAATAATATTAGCACTACGAAAAGCGATTGTGACTTCACATAATCAATGTATCCTTTTCGTCGTGGGTCAATCCAGTATGCCATTACTCCTAATGCATACCCATGTGTTAGACTTGATATCTCCATATCAATCTACCCACATACTAGTCTATATTTGATCGTCCTATTAATCAATATAATGGACTAGGGATATTTAAGATAAATAACACAATTTATCTAAGGACTTCATTATTCTAAATATCTCCATAAATAATAAATGAATATTCTAGCCAAAACATTGTTCATACTAAATCTATGATTGCCTCTAGGGCATCTATTCCAACAATCCCCTCTCTCCATACCTCTTCATTATCTACCTTGAAGCCCTCTCAGCAGTTTTGAGTCACAACAATGCAACCTAAGATTGCCCTGGCATTAGTCTCAGTAGAGGGGGGGATACTGTCTCACACCTTTTCTTCGCGGATGACTGCATTATCTTCTTTCAGCCTTCTCTCTCTACTTGTGCCAATCTCAGCAATGCCATTGAGGCTTTCTGCAATGTCTCCGGCCAAGTCATTAATAAGGATAAATCATCTCTCATCCTTAGCCCTAATGTGCCAGCAGGATTAGGGGACATTTTCGGGAACTTTCTGGGTGTTAAGGTTAACAACCAAGCTAGTACTTACTTGGGGCTGCCTCTTGTCCCAGGAGGTAAGAAAAGGGAGATTTTCGCCTTTTTTAGAGGCTCAGTTAACTCTAGACTTGAGGGATGGCAAGGAAAACTCCTGAATTGCGCGGGTAGACTAGCTTTGGCTAAGTCTGTTCTATCTGCGCTTCCCACCTACGTTAGTTCTTCATTTAAGCTCCCATTGACTCTTAATGCTGAAATTTCAAATCAAATTCAGAAATTCTGGTGGAACCCTACGAAAGACCGTCCTCTTAGGACCATACCTAGTGACATCTTATGTCTCCCTAAAACTAAAGGGGGTCTCGGTCTTCGCAACTTTAACTGGTTTAATCAGGCTCTGCTGGCCATGAAAGCTTGGCGTCTTTATATGAACCAAGACTTATTTGCATCTAGAATTCTGCTAAAGAAATATTGCAGGAAAAAGGACTTCATGGAGGTTGTCATAGCAATAGTTCCTGGGCCTGGAAGAGCATCATACATGGAAGAGATCTCCTAAAGAAAGGAATCATTTGGAAAATTGGTTGCGGCAATTCTGTCAATATTTGGCTGGATAAGTGGATCCCAGGGTTATCAGACGCTCAGCAGAATCTTGTATCTTGACCAACCAGATGTTAATGCCAGAGTTAAGGACTGAATACAAACTGCCAACAACAAACAAGAATGGAACGAGGATATCATCAGGAGAAGTGTTCCTCATTTCATCGTTCAGCGAATCTTGTCGATCCAATTGCCCGTCAATAAAGAAAAGGATACTTTCATCTGGCCTTTCACTAGATCGGGTCGCTATTCCACCAAGTCGGGTTATAACTTCCTCAGCAACGGTGACTCAAACTTTTACAAACCGGGGGGTTTTTTTGATACTTGAGGAACAGATGGATCGGAGAAAGGCACTTGGGGATCCATTTGGAGTCTCAACATCCCTGAAAAATGGAAGTTCTTTCTCTGGAAATGTCATCACGAGAAACTTCCTACAAAGGTCTTTCTGAGCAGGAGGATTCACACTAATGATGATAGATGCCCTCTGTGTCACTCCAAGGAGGAAGACTTGAACCATCTCTTCTTCAACTACTCAAAGACGAAACCCTTGTGGGATAATGTCCTCAGCCATCCTCAAAGCAACCAAAACGCTTCGAATTAATATCGTCTTTCATTGACGCAAAGAACTTGGAGGCCATCCACACTCTTTGGGCTATCTGGAGGGGAAGGTGCAACAACGTGTTCAATAATGTGATATTCTCGGCTCCAGCAGTTAAAGCTATGATGGATCATGAGAAAAACCTTATTCACTTGGCTACATCACCAAATCCAAATTGTCCAGCTTCTAACAGGGAGATTGATCATTCAGTCATTCTTAAAGGACGACAGGACTCGGCCCATGTATGGAATATCTATGTTGATGGGGCTTGGAACAAACTATCCCTCTCAGGGGGATTGGTCTCTTCACGAACTTTTCGCAAGGGGATCCCTGGACCATCAGCAAGAAAATCAACTCATCCAGTGCCCTCCAATCGGAATTCTTAGCTATTGAGCATGGCATCCGTTTTGCATCTCATCATGGTTTATCTCATATCAATATCTGTACTGATTGCATATTTGTTGTGTCTATTTTTCAGGGTCGGGGTAGTCTGTCTTACCAGGATGCCCCTATCTCCACCAGGATTATTAATGCGATGGAGGATCTATCCTTTTGTTGTATCACCAAAGTCCCGCGCTCTATGGTTAGGAATGCACACAACGCTGCTAGAAATGCTTCTCTTGATAACCACCCTTTGTAGCTATGGTTGTAATTTTCCCTTGTTCTTGTTGTTGGCTTCGTTCTCTTTGCTTGTAGTTGTACTAGCTCTGTTGCGGCTTGTTCTTGTTCGTAGCTTGGTCTGTACTGTTAACTTTGATTTTATGCTATGGTTGATCTTTCTATCAAAAAAAAAAAAAAAAAAATTAGTCTGAACAATCAAACACATTATTAACTAATACATGGACTACCATTAGGAGTGTAGTTGAGTTGGTCGGGTGAGCATTCTCAAGACTTTGGATCATTTGCCTTGAGGTCTTGAGTTCAAACTTTGGGGCAACCCAAGGGCAGCCTATTGGCCTTCTCAACACCGAGCCTATCAGCCCGAATTTTCTCAAGCAGGTTTGCCTCTCTAGTGTGGTTTGCAGGCTATTGCATCTCTAGTGTGGTTTGCAGGCTATCGCATTAGAGTGGGGATTTACCCAGTGTGCACCCAAAGAATAGTGGTTGCGAGTTCCCACGTCATAAAAAAAACTAATACATGAACTATATTTAGTCCATCTTTGTTAATACTGCTAATCCTAAAAAAACAAACCTATCATAATAGGTTTGAACCAGAAATTTCTCAAAAGAAATTAAATAATAACTCTTGTTACTCATGTTGTGGACCACCCTTGCACGTAAGGTGAATGAAAGGGGTGAAACGAAGTAATTGGTGAAGCATAACATTTTATTTCTACTAAATTTCATCATATGTAAGGACAACTTTGCGAACAAGTCGTGCCTTGTCCAAATGATAAAGATTTTTGATGTTCAAGTTCACTAACAAAGTTCAAATTGTCATACAGTCGAAGTAGTTAGAGTGTCTAAGGGTTGTACTATGATGTTCTATGTACATTAGCCAGAAAATGACAACTTCCAGTGCATTGTGCGTATTACTATAACTTTGTGAATTCATTATAAATCACACACATAATCTCCTGATAAAAAATGAAAAAAAAAAGAAAAAAAGAAAAAGCATGATAGGTACTACCTCCGTTTCGTCTGTTTCGTCTGCGTTTGACTTTTTAACCCGTAACTGAGTCATTTTGACTTGGTGATTTGGGTACCAAAACGATGTAATTTTTTAACAATTTTTTCATGGTATTTTAGAATAAACTTTCCTCTATAACACCATGCAAAGATTACCAAATTCTTGATTCGTTTTGCTAATCAAATCACCGGATGAAAGCAACCCAGTGAATAGTGACAAAAAGTGAAGTAGGCTGAAACAGACGAAACAGAGGTAGTATTACTCTGACTTCAAGGCGTGTCTCGTGGCCTTTGCACATATAGCCGCCACTCTTTTAATTTCACGAGTCAATTATTTATGACTTTTGTCATTTTTGTTTCTCGTATCAAGAAAAGTCTACTTATCAAAGAAGACGTATGATCATTCTAAATCTCCTGATCTATAAGAGTTGAGCAATCTAATAATTCGACTACCACTCCGTCCCACCTCTAACGGACTATTTGGACTTTTTTCACTCGTAATTGGGTCACTTTGACCCGATGATTTGGATGGCAAAACGATGTATTTTTTTGACCAACTTTCTATGATCTTCTAGAATAAGAGCTACTCTACAACACTACGAAAAAATTATCTAAAAATTGCAAAGTTTTACTATCCAAATCATCGGGTCAAAGTGATCAAGTGAATAGTGGTAAAAATTCAAATGGTGCAAAAGAGGTGGGACGGAGTGGTATGAAACTTAGAGTTGGCTTCCACGCAAATAAGAGTCAACAGAATCTCGTTATTTTTCTAACAGAACAATAACACGATTGTTCAACGCAAATTGTTCATATTTTTAGCTTGAATAATAAGCATTTGTATTTCATATTCGTTACTTACTAAAGATTTTATTTAAGGTAGTTTGAAATGTTCAAGGATTGTATCACTGTCGTCATTCTGTTGCTAGGGTCAGAGCTGATCAATTCTTCACATAGTAAATGCTTGGGGTCTCATGGAGGTCCCTCGCTATATAATAAAAAAGAAAAAATCAAAGTAAAAGAATGGGAAAATGTGAATAGTCCAAGAATTTTGTTTTATGTATCAGGAGAGTAGTTTATTTTATTATTTAGAATAACCACAAAGACATTGGACGTTGTACTTAGGACGTTCACATTATTATCTTATTGCCGGATACTATAAAATTGAAAGGGAACATTTCTATAATTTTGATAAGTCTGAAAAGATACCTCTATGTTTCTATGACGGCTGGGCTCATGAAACAAGGGAGAGGTAAAAAGTCTAAAATACTCCTGGACTATTTTGTAATTTAAATTCTATCCCTTCACAGTGACACCACCATCAACCACACCACCACCAGCCACTATCATTCACACCATCATACAAAACCACCACCACCTCTCCTAACAGTGACATCACCGCCACAACCACCCAACCCCATCAATAGCCACATAAACATCAAAAACACCAACATATCAAAACAAATCAGATCTAAAATCAATTTTTTTACAACATCATATCCAAAACCACCAACAGGTCAAAAGATCTAAAACCACCAACAGATCAAAACAACAAGAAGAAGAAGATGGAGCCCCCGATGCTATCGCGTCCTCGTCCTCTTCTTCTGCTGCCGCAGATCGGAGGCGGAATCGTCATTCTCTTCACCACCGTTGCCCTCCTCTGCCTCTCCCTGCGAAGAAGTAGAAGAGGAAGAATCAATCGAGAGAGAGAGGGAGTAAATCTATATTCACTTGGGTTTCCTCCGCCGCCATCCTCCGTCCGACGTCCTCACCATCCTCCGCCTGTCCACCTCCTCTACCACCGTCGCCTATAACTCTACGAAAAAAGAAGAAGATGAATTAGAAGAAGAAGAATAAGAAGAAGAAGAAGAAGAAGAAGAAGAAGAAGAAGAAGAAGAAGAAGAATCTTCAAGAAAGAGAGAGGGGGTGAACCGATCGAGAGGCGAGCCACCTTCTTCGTCGTCCGCCCTCTCCGTCGCCGTCGAAGTCTTCTTTTTCGCCCATCGTCGTCGTCGCCGTCGAAGTCATCTCTCTGTCTTCGTCGTCGTTGAGGTCTTCCTCTACCATTGTATCTCTCTCTCTCCCAAAAAAATTGGTCTTTAAACCGCCTACGAACTTGGTCTTACCAATCTACCCGGTGGACTATAAGTGATGGTGGGGTCCTTTATGATTAGGGTCTTAACCAAAAAATAAACACAATTTTGAAAATTAAACAGATTCTTATTAATAAAAAAACAAACGGTTACTTTTTTCTTTTCCAACCCATCACAACCACTCTGCTTCCTCTCTCTCTCTCCGCAAGTGCGAAAACAACCGACCCTTTCTCTCTCTTCCTCCTCCATGGCGTCGTCCTCCACAACTGCTCCCTCTTCTTCATCATCGTCGTCCATGGCTGCCACCGGCTCCGACTCACTCCCTGTCGGTGTTGATCAAACTCAGTTGGCCATTGTTACCCACCCCACCGTCGGGACTATCGGCTTCCTCAACCGTCCAATTCCCACAATTCGTGTCGGGAATGATGTGGTTAGAATTTTAGTTTCTGTTTGATTTTGTTTTGTACTATGATTCAACTTTGTGTACTAGTATGATTCAAGTTTGTGTTTGTTAAAACTTAGACGATCAGGGTGATTGTGTTGTGACGATCTTAGATCTAGTTTTTGTGGATAGGGAGACGAAACACCTGCCTATGGCATTTTTACGAGACGATCTAGTCTGGACCGGATCGTCTGCGTTTAAACCGGATCGTCTGCGTTTAAACCGGATCGTCTGGTGCTAGACCAGATCGTCTGGACATGGTTTTCTCGGTTGAAATTATATTTACCGAGACGACCTAGTCCAGACGATCCGGTCTAGCACCAGACGATCCGATATAAACGCAGACGACCGGGTATAAACGAAGACGACCTTGCCAGAGTTCGTCTCTGTGAATGGCCTCTCTGTTAAACTCAGCGGTTAAATGCATGAACGCAGGTAGATCTGCATAATTTTGAGCCCTAGTGCCGCTAATAAGACTTTTACGCTTTTGAATTGCAATCCACGACGTATGGTACGAGAATTCGGTGCCCATATCTTTCGCCATAGCCTGAACCTCAGCGATTGAGGGTGACTTTGAGAGATCTTTGAACCGTCCCAGCAGTTGCTTGGCTACAACCATGCTAGTGATGTTACGGTGCTTACCGTCAATCGTAATTGCGGTACATGTGTGAATGGGATTGTGTTTCTTAAGGACATAGTTCACAGCCTCTTTGATCTTGTACGCCCCCACCATCCACTTACAGTTCTCATCACTACAACGCAACACTATCCGCACAGCCTCTCGCTTGTAGACGTGAAAAGACCATCCGCTGTTAGCAGTAGCTAACCTAATAGGCATTAATAGCGCGTCGGGTCCGTTGAACAAATCGCCAATCTTTAGAAACAGTCCGTCAGACCTACCAATGCCATCACTACAACAACCACTACCACCGGCCTCATCAACAAAACGATTGCGCTCTATCTGCACACTTTCCAATGCAAGATTGTTATGCACATTTGGTTCCTCTCTATCATACACATCATAGTCATTGACCGCATTGGTGGTTGTGTCATGATCGAAGTTCGGTGGACTGAGAGCCATAACATTATCCATTTCTGTGAGGACCAATGGAGGGTCAATGTCGTCAGCATAGCCCTCGAGGATGATCTGCACACCGGGGAAGTATTCTTCTTCAATCAATGCATGGGGGCTATTGTGTTCATCCACGGGAATCAGCTGCATATTGTTGTCATCTATCGAAATCGGCTGCAAATTGTGGTCATCCATCGGAGTCGGGCCGTTATGTACTCTATCAAGAACTATATCTTAAACTACGTTTCCTTGAACCTCATCCTCCAAAGTAACGTACATTCTAACAGTATAACCCGCAGAACACCAATCAAACATATCATCGATTTGTAGGTCATCAGAAAGTACGTTAGGGGGGAACAAGTCTGCATCGTCTATCAAGTGATGATAGTGTAAGAGGATCTTCTTAGTAGACTCATGATCACCGCCCATTCTAACGGAAACATCTTCCTTCAATAACTCTACAGTAATGCCTTTGCATATCTTGAAATGCGCGTTCTTCAATCTTTCACCCAAATATTTGTACCTACCTTCGACACGATCCCATGCACCGTTCCAGATTACAAGTACTCCTAATTTCTTCACCATCTCTGTCATGTATAAACAAACTTCACAGGTTAGAAGATAATGTTTGTTTTTCTTAATTAGGATTTAGGGTTTAATAATAACCATATTGTGATAATAGTTAATTTTTAATAATAAGGGTTTAGGGTTGAGTTCTTTTTTTTTATTAATAAACAGTTGGTAGGGAAGACAGAGACGCCCTTTGGGCGTCTCTGTCTTCCCAAGTGAATTACACAAACGAACCAACGACCGTGGTCGTCTCTGTCTTCACCACTGAACGTACCAGACCTTGGTCATTATTGGATGACCTTGTCGGCCGGACTTGGTCGTCCGCGTCTTCACTGGTGAATGACACAGACGACCGAACCTTGGTCGTCTCGATAGTTTATTTTGAGAGGAACTTCACGGGTCGCCTTGGAAATTGATAAGCCGCATCAAATGTGGGTACATTTTCAAGAAGAAATCATCTAGAAAATGTATCCACATTATTACAAGCATGCACGGAACAAGAAACAAAAGAAACTGACGAGTCTCTTCGTCTACCCTCCACCACTATAAATGTAGGTAAAATTGAAACTCCTAAACCACGACCTATTCACACTCCCAAATCACTCCATCAAAATGTCCAATTCAAGCTCCCCACCTAAGGAGTACGAAACTGACCACGGTGAAGAAGAAGAAGAGGAGGTGGGAAGTGATGAAGAAGAAACAAGTCAAGAGAAGGAAACTGATGAAGAAGAAAAAAGTGAAGAGGAGGGAAGTGAAGAAGAAAAAAGTGAAGAGGATGACAAACCTGCTTATTCCTATAAAAGGGGTTCCGAAACAACCATTCACTCATCCGATGAAGACAAAGAAGACACGGCTCACTGGACTAGTCTCGCATCTCCTCCACGTAAAAGAGACAGGGATGGTAGTGCTAGTGAAGAATCGAGCACTGGTTCGGATTGGGACCCAGAAGAAGAGATTCCTCCTAGGGATAAGAAGAAGCCAAAAAAATGTAGTTTGTGTCTTTTAAGTTTTTAATTTCAATGTAATTTGCAATTTATTTGAAGTTTAATGCAAGTTCAATGAAATTTTAATGTTTATTTTTGTCTTTAATACTACAAACTTTTTATCTTTGCTACCCAGAATCAAATTTTTGTGTTAGGGTCTTGATTAATGTTGGGTTTATATTATTTACTTTTTTTTGAAATAGGTTGATATTATTTACCTTGATCTTGATTGAACCCATGTTCCAGTTTTTGTGTTTTTTGGAACTGTTGATTATTGTAATCTATTTGTTGATGTAATTTCTGAATTATTTGTTGATTAATGTAATCTATTTGTTGATTATTGATTAATGTTGGGGTTCTTCACAAAAAATGTAATTCTTATTTACAGTATTTGATTATTGGAATTCTGTTGTATTTGATTGTTGGGGTCTTATTTTAAGTCTTATTTAAACAATTTAAAATTTTTGTGTCAAACTTTCTGGACCAGGTCGTCTGCATTTATACCGGGTCTTCAGCGTTTATATCGGATCGTCTGGGCACAAACCACTTCACTCAGACAGGACGATCTATAATCACAGAGACGACCTATCAGGGTCGTCGGGTGTAACCTAAGTGTTTTTCTAGTTCACTCACACAGCGACGACCTAGACTCACCGAGACGGCCATGGTGGGTCGTTCGGGTCGTTCTGGTGTGCCCTCTGTGGTTTTCCCCGGCGATCCATATACTACATAGGTCCTCTCTGTGTTTTAGTGAATGAAGACCACGACGACCAAGCCCACTGCGTGGTCGTCGTGGTCTTACTCAAATCGTCCCCGACGAGTGTTACATTGGCATAAGAAAACACAGGAAGAACAGATGATTATGAACACATAAAATTGAACAAATCAAGATAAAAAGCAGAAATTTTAAGTGATAAGCTGACATTAGGATGAAAAGACACAACAAATACAACAATCTCAACAAAATTACAGTTTACCTGCACTCTGAGCAGGTTCAAGAAGAAATGGAGATGAGAGACTCAGATGAGAGAAAATGTGAGAACTGGATAACACAAGAGCAAGTGTGAGTGACAAATGAGAAATGTTTGATAGTATTAAGGTTGGAGTACTCTGAAATCATAAATGATACGGTTGGAGTAATTTCTTCTTGTACTTTGTTAGGTAGAGGTAGATGAAAAAAATTGAATGTTCGTGAAGGAGAAAAAAAAGCAGTGAAGATTGTAGTGAGAGAAGAATGGAAAGGTATTCAATATTAGGGTTGCAAGGGCATAGAAGTAATTGAACAAAAATCTTGACTGACAACATGTACTTTTGGCTGACAACAAGGGACCACATGGTTGCTAATAGTTTCTTTAGAGATGAAATTACCCAGCCGGGTAGATTGGAAAACAAGGTTTGGCCAAGGGTATAAAGTAAAGACAAGTTTCCAGAAAGGCATTTGAACAAAAACCCCCTCTCTCCCTCTCGCTCTCTCTCTCTCTCTCTAAGGTCTGTGAGTTGTTATGTGAGGTTAGAGGATAAGGTTTGAGTGGGTAGGGTTAGGAATGAGAAGAAAGGGAAGAGGCAGGGGGTATTATAAGGATGGTAAAATTGTCATTTTATTTGATGAAGGTTACCAAAAATGGCAATGGCAACAAAGAGGAGAGACGTACCAAAAAGAAAATTGGGAACAAAGAGTAGAGACGGAGTGGTAGTAAAATTTGGTAAAACTTGTTGGCAAAATCCGGTTAATTCCATCAATGTGAAAGGCGGGTAATAAAATGAAACTTATGTTTGAAAAGTGAATTCAACTTGACATCACGAAGGAATTTAATTTACACTGCAAAAAAATCGGGTTTTTACGACGAGCATGTCGTTAAAGCCTGAAAAATCGTTGTTAGAATGAAAAGATGATATAAATTGGTTTTCCGTCAGAATAGCTCGGCCATTAGTTCGACCAAGCGACTACAAACCTGACATTCGGTGAAAGATATCAACCGACCACTTTTCCAATCAAGTTTTTTCGTCGTTGTTCTTTTACCGACAACATCCCGTCTACCAAATTTCGTGGGAATTTTTTTTGCCGACGAGCATTTCGACCGAATACTGTCGTGGTCGATTATTTCAATCAAAAGCCGACAAAATTTTACTCGTCTTTTATTTCTTATTGTCGCGGTTTTTTTGTTATTTTTTATTGAACGACGTATATGCTTGTCGTTATTGTTGTTTTTGCTGACAAACTTGCATGTCGTAATTATATTTGGTCTTCTGCACAGGCGCCTATATTACACATTTCACAGTATATCTGCTCAAATACCCTGTTGAACCTGTACGTGCAATTTCTATAACCAACTCGAACATACACAACAAAAAATAGAGGTTCATACACAATGAACCTGTCTTCATAACACACATTCATTCAAATTTGTTGCTACTTGAGTAAAACCCAAAATGTGTTACACAATATACATACCCAGAAACAGTGCGGGGCACAATCCGGCCAAAAGACTACACTATTTAACATAATTAAACAACCCATAATATAACTGTATACTCATTTATTTGTTACAATATTCCTACAACTGATTCATTTGATGATTACCACATATTGATCCTCCAAAGTGGTCGTAGAACTATGTGCATTATCAATTTGAATTCAAAAAGGATCAACGGCCGCTCCACACACAGTTGCATGTACTGAAACATGTTAAAATAAAGTATTTAGACAGATAGGTTGATGTGAAAATGTTGGATCACTAAGATGAATAATAGCATGTGTACCTTTGGTGAAAGTCCAAACAGTGCACACTAGCTATATAGTACGTATGGACGTACTCATTCTATCAATATAACATGAAAATTGTACCTGCAACAGGTAATAGAAAAAAGTTATAATTTTAATTTTGTAACGTTGCCACCCTTAATCAATGAGGTAGTTCATGAACCTATACCTACTGACATGTACTAATCTCTAAACCAGCAATGCCCACATCTTTAAGCCAGCATTTATTAAACTCCATTAACCCCCACCTCTCCATCGTCTCGTAACCCCAAGCTTCCCCACTGTGTATAAAACCAGAGCATACAGCCTTGTCCATTTCACTCGACCTTCCATCCATCAAGATAAAGTTTAGATTTTGGGCAAGCATGTTGATGTCAAGAGTCAGTTATGTTCTCGCCCCCTTGCAGAAAGCATTCTGATGCATGGAATGGTCACACACAAGTTTCTGGAGGTGGCAAGAACATAACGGATTCTACATTGAAGAAACCACCGCTTAATAAACCAGAATTTATTAAACTCCGTTAATCCCCCCCCCCCCACCTGTACATATTTTAACTTTCCATCTTCTCCTAAACCCCCAACCCCAGCTTCCCAACTGTGTATAAAACTGAACCTATAACCCTGTCCATTTCACTACACCTTTCATCCACCTAGATAGAGATTTGATTGTTGGAAAGCATGTCGACATCAACAATCTCCTTCGGTGTTTATTTCATTATGTTCTGGTTGTCTTGATGCATCATTGTGATGCATAAAATGATCAAAAAGATGCTGCCTCTGGTGGTCAGAACATAACGATGCCAATCTCTGTTTGTCATAGCACAACATTTGAGACGAGTGTCTAATCAATGCCAACCTCTTCTTCTCATAGCACAGCTGCTCATCTGAGATGAGCGCTTGTGCTATGGGAACCAGGGGTTGTCTTCGTTTAGCAAATGTTTAGTCGATTTAAAAAATGTTTAGTCCACACAGTAGTTGCTCTAAATCTATGTTGCGTGATTATAAAACAAGGTTTCCTCCAAAAGGGAATATCAACATCAAGAATAGATTGGAGGAAATGAAAGGGGGAACCAAAATTTGTTTACCTCTGGAGAAAGTTCAAACAGTGCCCATTATATGTGGTCATACTATCACTTACTTTTATGTATACTGGAAATGTTACCGACAACAGTTGATAGGAAGTATTTAGTTTTCTTTATACATTTAACGTTAATGTGAAAATTGGGGATCACCAAGATAAAAGAAACAATGTTTACCTCTGCCGAGAGTTCACACAGTGCACAACCATTGTCGAATATGAACGTGACAAATTGGGGATCATTAGAGCGCAAACAGTTAGCATGGAGTAGATTATAATTATCATGAAAAGGCCAAGTTCGGTACTACATGGAAACAAGCAGCGAGCATAATGGACGTCATAATAAACGTATAAACCACTAATCATCATGACCATGCACAAACAGTTTCTGAAACAAGTGTTCAAATTCCCCAAACTGAACAACATTAATGTACATGCAGCCAATCAATTCAATGCACTTAATGAGGAAATAAAAGATAAACTAACATGTGATTCGCTCTATTTATATAATTAATATCATACATCCATTCCAAAATCAGTATCAGCAAATTAAATCAATTCCTCAAGGCTCCATCAAAGTCCAGCCCCCCAAATCCCCTTACCATGAAAGCCATTCGCAAACGCTTGAGTGAAGAGGAGGAGGTCACCAGTCCTTTCACAGGGCTGCCAGGGTTCTATAAGGATGCTCCAATTTTCATCTCTGATTCATCGGATGAAGATTCAAGTACCGAGGACTCCCTCCAGGGAGTTTGTATAAGAAGAGGCAAGCTGCAATGGAAGAAATCCGAAAGAAAATACAAGAGATTGAATGGAGAATCCGATTAATTGAGCATACAAATATTTAAAATTATAGGTTGGTTGTGCCTGTCGAATTATATGAAGGAACCGGTGAATCTCTTTTCCCCAAAAAAAAAAGAGACACCGAGGGATACCGAGAGAAAGCTTTCACACAAGCACGAACCAACAAAGGCCCAGACAGATGAACAACTCAAAGAGGAATACGCGGCCTAGATTCCTTTTTGTTATTTTCTATAATTTTTCTCTTATTCTTGCTAATTTTTCTCAACAGAGGGAATACGGAAAGAGACTCAGATCTGTACTCATGAAAACCATATAAGAGATCGATGATCACAGGCTGCAAAAGGATTTTGCCTCGCCATGCATATCAAGCTACTCTATCGGCTTAAAGAGTGAATTCGGTAGATCTAAATCATCACGGCCTCTTCAGTGACCATGAAGAGGCTCCGATCTGTACTCATTAAAACCAAATTTGAGATTACCACAGCAGGTTGCAAACAAATTTTTTCCTTGCCTTGCATAATACACTCTGATGGCTTTAAGTAGTGAATTCGATAGATCCATATCTTCACGACCTCACAGTGAGCGCTAACACTGAGCATGAAAATGCTCAAATCAGTACTCATTAAAACCAAGTAACAGATGATCACATTAGGCTACAATAATAATTTTGCCTCGCCGTGCATATTATACTCTAACAGCTTCGAGGAGTGGATTCGATAGATCCATATCATCACAGCCTCACAGTGAGCACTAACAGTGAGCATGAAAATGCTCAAATCAATACTCATTAAAACCAAGTAAAATATGATCACAATAGGCTGCAATTTTTTTTTTCCTCGTCGTGCATATTATACTCTAACAGCTTCAAGGAGTGAATGCGATAGATATATCATCACGGCCTCACAGTGAGCGCTAACATTGAGCATGAAAATGCTCAAATCAGTACTCATTAAAACCAAATAAGTGATGTTCTCAGCAGGCTGGAAATAATGCAACCCTGATCGGGCAGGTTACCAAACGGGTTTCAAAATAATTACCATATGCAGCATTCATAACTTTTCAAGAAGTTGATTCATTAAGCCATATATATCATACTTCAACTGTACTGCAAAAAGAGATTGAATGGGGGAAATAACTAATATAAAACTCAACCCCGTAACGTGAACATGGCACACCTCAAATTAAACGAGTTCCAGAGATAACATTGCCACCCCTAAGAGCGTCTTTAACCATGTTCTTAGCGGTTATGTCCTGAATTCCTTAAAATTCTCTTACAAGAAATATTGAGAATGTGCCACACGTTATTTAGCTAATCATTCAACTAACATTATTGGAGCACTAACTAAACTTTTACAACTAAAATATAAAAGTTCAATTTTCATCAAATTATAAATAACTTTTAGCTAGTACTACTGGAGATGCTCTAGTCAATGAGGTGGTTCATGAACCTATACCTAGTAAGCTGCACTTATTGAAACCATGCGGCACATATTTCTCTGAAACCACATCTTTAAACTAGTATTTATTATCCTCCACTAACCCCAACCTCTCCATCTGATAACTCTCCATCTTCTCTTAACCCCACAGCTTCCCAACTGTGTTAAAACCAATGCCTGCAACCTTGTCCATTTCACTCCACCTTTCATCCATCCAGTTAAAGTTCTGATTCTGGGAAAGCATTTCAATGTAAAAAATGTGAAAAATCTCCTTCGATGTTGATTCCGTTATGTTCTCGCCCACTTCCAGTAGCTTTGGATGCATGGAATGATCACATTGAAGCTGTTGGATGTGGTCATAACATAACAGATATTCTACATTGATGCAAACCACTGGTTCTCATAGCACAAGCGCTCAGGTGAGCGCTTGTGCTATGAGAACCAGAGGTTGTCTTCGTGTAGCAAATGCTTAACACTCATAGGGTTATTGATTCACATTTTAGGGCTATTGCTTCACATTTTTAGGGCTATTGCTTCACCTTTTTTTTTTCCTGACAGGTCACAACAAAATATTACCATGGTCACAACTAATGCATCCACAGAAGAAACTAGAAGCTATAGAGTGCTCTTGCCACATAAAGACAAAGTTTCCCTCTAAAAGGAAATTTCAACATCAAGAAGAGGCTGACTGGACTTAAAGGGAATAAAGGGGGGAATCATAATATGTATGCTTTCTGCAGGTTATCACAAAAGCACTAAAAAGTAAAACATTGAGAACTTCACAATGGAGCCTTTGCCAGATGACTAAGCTCATTTACGGAGTATGGACAGTGACGAGGTTCTTGGTTAGGGCATCTCCAGTAGCTTTTTGAGCAAGATCTCCAGTACTTATATATGCAGTTGTAACGCAATTAATACATGAAATTAATATTCTGCAATTTGCATGAGTTGTCTTAGAGCATCTCCAGTAATGTTATGTAGAAAAAAATGCAAATTAGACATAAAAATATTTTTTTTGAGAAATTATACATAAAAATATAATAAAGTATTAATGTAATAAAAATATTACTTAATGTACAAATTCAATATAATAAAATAAAATTAAATTAAAAAGAAGGAGAACATGAGACTAGTTAATTCTGACAAGCAAGCACTAATATGCATTTATTATTTTGTCCGAAAAATAGCAGTTAATTATGGAACAACAGTTTTATTTTTTTGAGAAAGGAACAACAGTTACTTCTGAATTAAACATGCAATAATATCCACTCACTACCCCACCTCTCCATCAACTAAATTTTGAATAAAGTAATTTCTTTTAATAATCTGCAATAATGTAATGAACCTCCACTAATTATCAGGAAACTAGGACTTATTTATGGAATAGCCATTAGGCCATTTAACATTCACTAACCCCCACCTCTCCATCTTCTAACTCTGCATCTATTTGTAACCTCCCACCCGTTGGAAATATTCCCTAGAGGCAATCTATTTCTTGTGACAGTTATAGATTTACTATTCATTATGTTATCGATATGGAGATATGTTCACATGAATGAATTCCTTAGAATATAAATGTTGTATTCTTAAATATCCATTGTCCATTATATTGATTAACAAGATAATACTCTATAGACTAGAATGGGGTTGGATTGATATGGAGATATCACGATCTAACACATGGGTATGCATTAGGAGTAATAGCATACAGGATTGACCCACAACGAGAAGGCTACATACAAGTTATGTGAAGTCACAAGTGCTTCTCGCAGTGACAACGGTATTGTCATCCTTAGAGTTGAAGTCACTAGATCCTCTAGTTGTGTAATATTGTGTTTTGACATCGTTAAACGCTACACTGTAACTGGGTAGTAATAAAGGTGTTAGTCGGACACAATAAAGAAGCAAGCTTAGACATGGTAGTGACGTTGATAGAATTTATCCCTCCCACATAACGGGAGCAAATATCCATGGGCCACTCGAGGGATGGTGCTTATAAAATGTCTGGTCAGACTCAGATAAATCAATGTAGGATATTGATGTTATCTGCATGGATAAGACTATTCCCAGGATCGAGAAACTATGAATTGGATATACGAGTGTGAATTGTATGTCTCGTGTCCAATCCGGATATAGAGACAAAGGGATGAGACAATACTTGCACAAGGTTTATCAAAGTAATGACTATTTCTATTAGTTGGGTGGCATGGATGTGTTGTTTGACACCGCTCTATGTTAGTAATCGTTACTACCAACTAAGTAGAAACTTATGGGGTCACACGCCATAAGGATTAAGCTAGACTTGGGAATTAATTAACATGATTAATTAAATAGAAGGATCAAACGCAACCATATGTAAACTTAGTAGGACTAAATTGCAAGGGGGATTAATCCATGTATAGACATGATTAGGAGTTGTAAGGTGGACTAATCCATGTATAGACATGATTAGGACTAGTTTGTAAATCGAATTGATCCATGTATAGACATGATTAGGACTAGTTTGCAAAGGGACTTAATCCATGTAAGGACGTGATTAGGAGAGAGGCTAATATGTAGTTAACACGGAGTTGTTGGACTATATATATGAGAACTCCTAGATTATTTTCTTACTAATGCTCATAACATACTTTGAGTAGGAGAGAAAAATTAAGGAGAGAGATCAAGACAAAGTCTAGGTCGGGCCTAAACCCGTCCGTCCCCTCTACCAGTCGGCCAAGAAGAGGCCGAGCCTCTTTTGGTCTCCCTTGTGTAATCCTTCCTCTTCCTTCCTCTAGCGGTTGCTAGCACAAATGCGTGGAGGAATCTAGATCTTGATCCTAGGCGTGGACTAGCCGTAGAGACGCGAAAACTATTTTGCGTTTGAAGTCATCACAAGAGACAAATAAGGTAATTATTACTTGAACCTTCACTATCATTATGATGTCTCTTCCTTTGATCCTTGGTGGGTCTTGTTCGGATCTTAATTGTTTAATTCCGCTGTGTAATCCATTAAAAAACCCAACAGTGGTATCAGAGACACGGATCGTAGAGCATGATGTAGTTTATGTGTTACGATTATGTCTATTTTACACTTTAATTACTCTTTACCGCGTAAAATGGACAAATCAAGCATATTGATGCAATTTGTATATAATTCAACCAAATAAGATCTATTATTACGTGGGATGTAGAGGTTAGTGAATTTGGAGCACAAAAGATGTGTAAATTTTGGATCTTGAAAACTAGGGTTTTGGCACAAGTTGGAAAAATGTGTTTTTCAGACTTGGAAACAACTAAACATGGGCAACACGGAGGAAGTTGTTTTGGAAACAACCTCCTAACGAAGTTCGGGCCCCCTAGGGGACCGCCCCTCTCTCCTTTCCACCCAAGGAAGGCCACGACCAAGGGGGACGGGATCCCTAGCACACGGCCTAGCAGGTGGGCTAGGGGCCAGCCGGCCCAAGGCCCATGTGGCTGTCCTTTGATGGTTCGGCCATGGTGATGGTGGGCCTCTTGGACCGTTTTGACCCTACGATGTCTAAAATCAACTAAAAATTGAGTAAGCGCGTTAAAATTGGATTTTAACTATTTATGTGCTTTTTGCTTGGTGATTGGATATGGCCTTAGATGTGGATGTTGTGAAATTTTATTTTTGTGGTTTGTTTTTAAGGCCTGCGAGCTGATAAAATTGATGTAATATTTAATTATGTTTTACGGCTTGCGAGCCGGTCTTCTTCTCAACTTGTGAGATCTTCTTATTTAGTCTAGATACTAGCCAATATTAGATAAATAGATAATAGTCAAGACATGGAGAAGAAGAAGCCCAAAGAATTAAATGACCAAAAGATGTAGCATTCCACAAGGCTAAGAAACTATGGAGCATAGACCAAAATATAGAGGCACATGAAGATGAGCTTTCTAATTTTAGGGTTCATAGATATTCTCATTGGCTTGGGAATATCTTAGTTTAGAGGCCACATCCACACACGTTTAATTTTTGTTTGTGGTTGTTTATTATTGTCTTATTATATATTGTTGGTATATGGATGATGCATGCAAAATTGATAATAAGATAATTAACAACCCGGATCTTTTATTTGCGAGTTTTCCCGACTCAAAATAAGTAGATCAGCTGATATGGATCAACAAGACAATCAAAAGAAATAAAAAAGAAAAATCCCTCAATTTAAATATTGCATTTTACCTTCTTGTTACTTAACATCATAATCATGATTACCAAGCTCGTGCGTTCCAAAGCAAGGTGACTTGGTTTGTCATGATGTGATGCGATGACACAAGCAAGTAATGTGCAATTGTTTAAGTAAGAGGTTGGACACAACTAGGTGATTTTTAATGAGATTAAAAGTCTAGAGGCAATCAATTTGGATTATCTATGTGATAGATAAATAAGAATTTATTTGCCCAATTGAACCAAGAGTTGCATAAGGATGCAATTGGAATTGTTCCTACCTAAATAACTGATTTTTTGGGTGACTTGTCAAAGCAAGCTAAAAAAGAAGTGAAATATGGATCTTGGCCCACTAGAAAATATAATGTTATTTTCAGCATTAATATGGAGGGTTATTAATCCGAGAAAAAATAGTGGGAGCTATATTTGATCATTTAAGTCCTTATTAAGTATAGTACAACGTCACATTTCTTTGCATAATCCTTTTGTGTTGAATACCCATGGCATTAGACAAACAAAACACGACTTTATGTCCTTAAGAATGACAAGCTGTCTGGATTCTATTTTCTAGACTAGTATAAAATTGAGAATTGTTCTCAAATAAAAGAAAAATGTTGTAGATCGCAGAGCATAAAAGTTCTCTTCCCACCGACTACCAAAACACGCTAAAAACCTATTGGAAGGAACATCAAAATGGTTCTTTAGATGTAACTTGCCTCATGACAGCTGCCATGAACTATAAGTTTTGGAAGAAAGGTGAGAAACATGGAGGCGTATGATATGATCATACATTAAAATAATATCTTTTAACGAGCGAGCTAGACATAAAATGTTTGAAGTGATTGCTCCACTTTGCATTTTACCATATCTTGCTTAGCGCTTGTCATGATCGAGATGTAATGAATTTCGTGCTTGCCAAAGCAAGGCGACTTGATTCATCAAATATGACACGACGGCATAACCTAGTAATGTGTGACTGCTAAAGCAAGATATCATACGCAACTAAGCTAGTTCAATTTGATTGAAAAATTAGGGAATGGGTGTTATCTATGAGATAGATAAAGAATAAAAGTTATTCGTCCAAGTGGACCATGAATTGCATTGGATGCAATTAAGGTTTTGTTCAAAGGCGATTTACTCAATATGATTGAGAATCGCTAAACCAAGAACTCATAAAGGGCTAAGGCAAAACATGTTAATGGTTAACAACATGGGTAAGGGCAAAATGTTTGCGCCGACCCCATGGGTATAAAGCAAGCTTGTTGCTAAAATCAAGTTGCCTTAAAAGTCTTATAGGTGGTGTAGAGGAAGAGAGACTACACAAAGTACCTCGAATGAAATAATAAAGGAATTATGAATTCCAATTTAGGTTTTTTGGTTATATAAGTCAATATGTCTATCTCATCATCATGCGTATATGATACTAGATGAGGATCTCCCGTTTATAGAAATGTGAAGGATCTTAAGAGATGTAGACAATCGGATAAGGAAGAAATAAACCTACATGTAGGGCAATGAAGCAAGGGGTTGCTGAATTAGCCGTAGGGAACTATCTATACCTTTCTGAAATTGTTCATGAATTAGAAAAAAAGTGATTAGGTCCCAGCTATGAGTTGGTGCATTATCATAGGTTCTTTTTTGGACAACAAAGACTCTCATCATAATAAAAGACAAATGTTGTTCCATTTATTATGATATGCATTATTGTAATGCAATTTTTTCTAATGGATTTTATATCATCGATCATGATAATTTCATCTATAACATGAATACCAAGAGGTTTGCATATAATTACACGAACCTCACTTATCTTTGGCATTGTTGTTTAGGCCACATAAATGAGAGATACATATCTAGGCTGAATGGATTTCTAGACTCATTTGATATTGAATCATATGAAATATGTAAGACTTGTCTAATGGGCAAAATATGATCTTTGGGAATCATACATATTGATGTATATAGGTAACTAAGCACAAAAGCCGACAGTGGTTTTCAGTACTTCATCATATTTGCTGATGATTTCAGTAAATATGGATTTGTGTATCTTATGAAGGAAACAATCTGAATCCTTTGAAAAGTTCAAAAAATTCAAGAATGAAGTAGATAAATATTTCGAAAAAAGTATCAAAACTCTACGATATGATCATTGAGGCGTGAGTACTTAAGCAAATAGTTTGAGCATCTAAGGGAGTATGGGATGTGATCCCAACTCACTCTACCTAGAACACCATTATGGAATGGCGAGTTTGAGAATAGAAACCGTATCTTATTGGACACGGTTCGATCAATGATGCATCAAAGAGAAATTCCATTTTACTTTTAGGGGCCATGTTCTAATTACATCGAATTTCGCCTTTTACCTTGTTCCATCTAAATCAATTATGAAAAGGATAATATGAGATATGGACTAGAAAGTGTCCTAGTATGCCATTCATAAGGAATTTGGGTTATGAAGTTTATGTAAAATGTTTACAGATAAACTTGGACCCAATTCGGATAAATGTGCTATGCGGAATATCCTAAGGAAACAAAGGATAATATCTCTACTATTCAATCGAGAACAAATTTTTTGTTGCACGAACCGCTATGTTTCTAGATAGAGATTGTCTCGAAAAGAAAAGTGGGAGGAAAGTATAACTTGTAGGAGTTCATGAACCATAGCAGAGCATTGATTTTTTTGATGGAACATTACCAGGATCACAAGGTGTTATGGAGCAACCTACTCAGGGAACACAAGAACCTCACAGGTTAAATGTGTCAAGGGGCTAGAGAAATATGGATTTCTCATAGCACGTTGATGTGTTGCTCATGGATATGAGCCTACAGCCAAAGAGATGGCCACATGTGGGTCATACTCTTAGAAATTTCTTGGAGTCATGAGATACGAAATGGAATCCATGTATACCAATAAAGTATGGACTTTCGTGGAACCACCTGAAAGGGTAAGACCCATAGGGTGCAAGTGGATTATGAGGAAGCCAACATGGATGGTAATATGATTACTTTTAAAGGACGTTGGGTGGCAAAGGGTATCCTGGGAGTTCATAGTATGGACTATGACAAAATCTTTTCCCCAGTTGTAATGCTTAAATCCATCCATGTCTTGTTTGCAGCAATCTGTCTACCGATTGAATCAAGCTTCTTTGAGTTGGAATCTTCGATTAATGATGATTCAAATGGTTTGATTCCATCAAGAAAGAAGACGAAGCTTTTTCTTACAAGAAGGTTAGTGGGAGCACAATTATATTTCTGGTCTTGTATGTGGAGAGACATACTAATCATTGGGAATAATGTCTCTACTCTGCAATCTTGTAAATATTGACTAAAGAATTGATTTTCAATGATAGGCTTAGGCGAAACAACCTATAAAGATCTATGGAGATAGATCAAGATAGTTGTTCAGCTTGAGTCAAAATACATATATTGACAAAGGTGTTGAAATGACATGGAGATACAAGTCAAATCCGAATGAGAGTCACTGGATAATTATCAAGATTATCCTTAAGTATTTGAGAATAAATAAAGAATGAATTATTGATATATGGAGGATACGAATAGTTTACTGTAAGGGGTCACAGTGATGATAACTTCCAATCTAACAAAGAAGATTTCGAATTATAATCAAGTTTTATATTTTGCACTAGTGGGAGGGACTGTGACCTGGAAAGGTTCTAGGCAAGAGTCAGGTTTCGATTCTATCACATAGGACTGAGTATATTAATGCATAAGATGAACATACTCAGAATATTCAATCTCAATCAGTTGTCGACAGAGGAGATGTGAATTTATGCAATGTACCAGCAAGGTGTCTCGCCTACCATGCCCCTTGCACAGCGAAAGCATGAAGGGTCGCGCTAGATCAATAGGGATACGATGCAGTAGATTGACTCTTGTGCAAGTGGGCGACTGTTGGAAATATGCGCTAGAGGCAATCTATTTCTTGTGAAATTTATGAATTTACTATTAATTATGTTATCGGTATGGAGATATGTTAACATGAATGACGTCCTTGGAATATAAATGTTATGTTCTTATATATCCCTAGTCGATTATATTAATTAATAGGACAATCAACTTTAGACTAGTATGGGGTTGGATTGATATGGAGATACCACGATCCATCACATGGTTAGGAGTAATAGCATACTGGATTGACCCACAACGAGAAGGCTACATACAAGTTATGTGAAGTCACAAGTTCTTCTCGTAGTAACAACGTTATTTTCATCCTTAGAGTTGAAGTTACTAGATCCTCTAGTTGTGGAATATTTTGTTTTGACATCGTTAAACGCTACACCATAACTTGGTAGTAATAAAGGCGTTAGTCGGACACAATAAAGAAGCATACTTAGAGATGGTAGTGACGTAGATAGAATTTATCCCTCCCACATAATGGGAGAAAATATCCATGGGCCACTCGAGGGATGGTGCTTATAAAATGTCAACCAGACTCAGATAAATCAATATGGATATTTATGTTATCTGCATGGATAAGACTATTCCCAGGATCGAGAAACTATAGATTGGATATACGAGTGTGACTTGTATGTCTCGTCTCCAATCCGGATATAGAGACAAAGGGATGAGACAATACTTGCACAAGGTTTGTCAAAGTAATGACTATTTCTATTAGTTGGGTGGTATGGATGTGTTGCTAGACACCGCTCCATGTTAGTAATCGTTACTACCAACTAAGTAGAAATCTATGGGGTCACACGCCATAAGGCTTAAACTAGACTTTGGAGTTAATTAATATGATTAATTAAATAGAAGAATCAAAACGCAACCATTTGCAAACTTAGTAGGACTAATTTTCAAGGTGGACTAATCCATGTATAGACATGATTAGGACTAGTTTGCAATGAGAAGTGATCCATGTATAGACATGATTAGGACTAGTTTGCAAAGAAAAATAATCCATGTAAGGACATGATTAGGAGAGAGGCTAATATGTAGTTAACAATGAGTTTTTGGACTATATATATGAGCAATCCTAGCTTATTTTCTTACTAATGCTCATAACATACTTTGAGTAGGAGAGAAAAAGTAAGGAAAGAGAGCAAGACAAAGTCTAGGCCGGACCTAGACCCGTCCGTCCCTCCACCGGTCGGCCAAGAAGAGGTTGGGCCTCTTTTGGTCTCTGTTGTTGTTGGAATAGGTGCCCTAGAGGCAATCTAATATTTAGTATGAACAATGTTATTGGCTAGAATATTTATTTAATATATATTGTGATATTTAATATAATGAAGTCCTCAGATACAATGTGTTGTTTATCTTAAATATCCCTAGTCCAGTATATTGATTAATAGGACGATCAAATATAGACTAGTATGTGTGTAGATTGATATGGAGATATCAAGTCTAACACATGGGTATGCAGTAGGAGTAATGGCATACTGGATTGACCCACAACGAGAAGGATACATTAGATTATGTTAAAGTCACAATCGCTTCTCGTAGTGCTAATATAATTGCAATCCTTAGACTTGAAGTCACTAGATACTATAGTTGTGAAATATCGTGCTTTGATGTTATCAAACGTTACACCGTAACTGAGTAATCTTAAAGATAGCTATGGGGCATGATAGGAAGCAAGCTTAGAGATTGTAGTGATGTAGAGAGGATTTGTCCCTCCCACATAATGGGAGCAAATATCCATGACCACTCGAGGGATGAGGCTTATTGAATGTCTGGCCGGACTCAGATATATCAATATGGAGATACTGATGTTATCTGCTTGCATAAGCATATTCCCAGGATCGAGGAACTATGGATTGGATATACGAGTGTGACTATTTATGTCTCATGTCCAATCCGGATATGGACACAAAGGGATAGTGCAATATGTGATATTGGGCACAAAGGTTTGTCGGGATCACTGACTTATTTCTATTAGTTGGATGCATGGATGTGTTGCTAGACACCGCTCCATGTTAATAATAAGTTACTACCAACTAAGTAGAAACCTTTAGGGTCACACGTTAAATAGAGTTGAACTAGATTTGGGATTGATTAATATGATTAATTAATTAGAGGGATCACTTTGCAACACCTTGCAAACTTAGTAGGACTAATATGCATGGAAGGGACTAATTCAAGTTCATGTAGAACTAAGAAGGGCCTTTATGTAAACTAACAAGAGTTGTTGGTCTATATAAAGGAAGCTCTAGCTTCCTTCCCACTAATGTTAATGCACAAAACATATGTGAGTGGGAGAGAAAGCAAGAGAGAGAGCAAGAACACAAGGGCCGAAGCCCATGCGTCCGCCTCCTTCCCGTCGGCTCAAAGAGAGGGCTGAAACCCTCTTTGCCTCGTTGGATGCTTGATTCCTTCTTCCCTCTTCCTCCGGTCCAAGCTAGCACTTGAGAAGGAAGAATCTAGATCTCAACTCTAGACGTGGATCAACCGTAGAGACGAGGACAATATTCTTCGCGTGATCTCCCAAACCAAAAGGTACACATCTTCTATGTACCTTATCATGTTGTGATGTCTCTTCCTGTGATCATTGGTGGACTTTGAGTAGGAATTAAATTTTTGTTATTCCGCTGCGTTACCTACGTCAAAACCCAACAGTGATATCAGAGCTGGTTACGATCCAGGGAGCTGTGGGTTATGGGCCTAGGTTGTGGATGTTTATTGTTTTTGTGATTTGGTTTACGGCATGCGAGCTGATCAAATTAATGTAATAATTAATTTGGTTTTACGACCTGCGATTCGTTTTTCTCCTCAACATGTGAGGCTTTTATAATTTATTTATTCTATATGTTAGGCTATAATTAGAAATATTTAGATGATAGCCAAGAGCATGGATGAGAAGACCGGAGAGCCAAATAAGCCAAAAGATGAAAAAGACACCCTACCCTAGGCGTGCGGCTATGGTGGAGCACAGAGATGAGCTTGTCACCTTAGGGAAATTAGATATTATCACTGGCTTGATAATATCTTATTCTAGGGGCCATATCCATGCCACGTTTTTTTATTTTTGTGGATGTATATTATTTATGTATTGTCATTTATTTTTGTGTGTATGGCGATACTAGCAAAACATTAACAATATAATAATAAATAAGGATGGTCTTTTATTGTGGATTGCCCAATCCAAATAAGTAGATCTTGTTGATTAGATCAACCAAACAAATTAAGAATGATTACATCCCTCAACTAAAATATTGCGTTTTGCCTTCTCTTGCCAAAACACCCTTCATGATCAGGGTTCACTAAAATTTGGGCTTGCCAAAGCAAGGCGATTTTAATTTACCATGGTGTGTTGCGGACGAAACAAGCTAGTAATGTGTGTATGTTGAAGCAAGAGGTTGGATGCAACTGGGTAAGACTCAATTGGATTGATGAACCTAGAGGCATGACAATTAGGAGTTATCCAAAGGATAAAGAATACAGAGTTATTCACCTAATTGGACCAAGAGTTGCATGGGATGCAACTGGAATGGTTCATACCTAAATAACCTATTCTTGGGTGACTTGCCAAAGCAAGCTCAGGAAGAAGTGAAAAGGGGATCTTGGACCTACTAGAAAATATAATGATATTTTCCGCATTAACGGTGAGGGCTATTAATCCGAAAAAAATAGCGGGAGCTATATTTGATGATCTAGCCATTGTTGAATATAGTTAAATTGTTCAAAATACTAAAGTTGCACATTTCTTTTTTTGTATAATTCGAAATGGAAAACATCAACGTTTTATATCATTTTATATCATTTTACGTGCTTTGCGGGTTGATAATCTTAGTTTTACACTATGATTAGAGAGATAACGTAGAATCTTAGCTCTAGGCATAGTATTGTTAATCAATCGTTTCTCGCATTATTTTATGTATTTTTGTCACGTTTGATCGCACGGGTTGTGTTTTGTTTTGTTTTGGCAGGAAACAGAGCTTGGGAGATGAAGCAGAGAGGAGAAACAAGCTTGGGAGATTAATCTGGAGCTAAAACGATCACGAAATCGTGAAGAAACAGTAAAAATACATGAAGAGGGGAGGCAAATGCAATTTAATGAAGTTTCTGTAATGGCACTTTAACCCCCTATATGAAAAATGGCCAAACACTTAGTAAAAATTTTGTGGCCATACGTGAGAGCAACTCACTGGAAGTGTAGGATCACAAAAGGTGATCCAACAATCTCAAGATCACCCGCAAGACCACAATGTGATCCTATGATCACAAAAGGTGATCACAAGATCACAATAGTTAAAAAAATAAATAAATAACAGAGACTCTTTTATGAGAGGAACGCACGGAAGAAAAGAGAAAAAAAAGGACGCACGCAAGAAGGAAGAGGCTAGGGTTCAACAGGAGGGCTCCTCCATTGAAGATCTAGGTTCTTCTTCTTCTTCTTCTTCTTCTTCTTCTTCTTCTTCTTCTTCTTTTGCCTCTCTCAATCTTGTTAAGGAGAAACTCTTTTATCTTGTGTGGTTGATTACTATTAGCTAACCTCCATTGCTAGACTTCTCTAGAGAGCCTAGGGTTTATGTAGACGAATGATATTCCGGGTTTATACTTTATCTCATGCTTTTATGGTTTGATCTATCGAATGAATATTTAGTTTCTTGAACTTGTTAGTGAGTCTCGCCTAATGACACGACGTGATCATGATTTAATCTTCATGAAAAATAGGGTTTGTTCGTAGTTCATCGTTTTGCTTAATGTTAATGTTTATTTTAGTTACATGTTCTTGATCTATGCTCAATCCTTAGTGTGAAAGGAGTGATCAAACGGACACGCTAGCTAATTAGATGAGTGCAGGACAGTGACTTAGCCTAATTGTGATGAGAACTTGAACACAATCCCGAATCGCCGAGATCGAAAAGGAGAAGTGTTAGGATTGGCCTTAGTGTGGGTAGATTCGGTAGGATTATTCAGCTGTCCCGTGAAACGGTGGACTGACAGGACCCGTTATCGTATCAGTAGATGACCTGCTAGAAGGGATCGGTAGACAACATGAGACTGAGAGGAGATTGTAGTTAACCGAGACGTAAAATGACATGAGACCGACATGATATTGTCACAGCCTATTACCCGGCTGAACAAAAATAGGATTGACATGTTACATAGCTGAACCGGAGTTCGTCTACAACCCTAGGTGATCTATCTGTTCTTTAAATATAAAAAATACAAAAAATATTAGATTAGTTGTTTATTTTATTTTAGTCACTTGTTTGAGGGTGACACTTGTTCAAATCACAATTCATCCTCCTGTTACCGTACTCTAAATTAAGTAACTAATTAAATAATCTCAAGTTTGTCCTCGTGGGATCGATAACTCAAGGTTGAAATATCAACCCTATATTACTTGACCGTGCACTTGCGCATACGCGTTAAGAAATCGCGTCAAGTTTTTGGCGCCGTTGCCGGGGATAGCGGTAGATTATTTAGTTAGGAGTTACTTTAGAGTAATTTTATTTTATTTAGTTTAATCTTTTTATTCTATATCTCTGTTCTTCACAGGTCTTGTGAGTCTATTTTCTCAGGAACGTATGAAGCCGGAGTTGTTCTAAGCAAGTGGAGCGAAAACTATTATTCGGGTCCCCCCTACTGTATCTATTGCACGGGTAAGCATGAAGAAGAGGAAGCATGCATGACTTGGTGCTATGGATGCGGCATTTGACACAATTATAGAGACCCATGTCGAGTTCATCCACCCCAGCTCCATCAGCAGCCAAAAGAGGATTCAGGGACAACTATGGCGCATATGTGGGAGATGATAAATTTAAATACGAATCTAGTAGAGGAGTTGGAGCTGCCAGTGGCAAAGTATTCATATACACAAGAGCCACAAACGGAATCCTTGCCACATGACATTGAGCCTCAAACAAAGCCTCCATCACCACCACCATTACAAGAGGATGATTCTGACGTCCTTGATTGGCTTCTAGCTTTTCGAGAGATGCAGAAGAATTTTTGGGTTAAAATGGAGCAAGAACGAGAGTCTGCACCGCGAGCTGCAGTTTTGGAAGAAGAGGTATCTGAGTTGAGCAAAGAATGCATTGCCCATGAGCCAGTTGTGGACTTTTCTAATTATGAGGACTCAGAATCTGATTCAGACTGGGGTGGACCTATGTGCCCAAGATGGGAAGACCTGCCATATTGCGAGCCAAGACCGCAGGTGCCCTCACATCCTTGGCATGAATGGGAAGACACCCACATTGGAAGCCTGTGGTGTGACAATGATGAAGCTGATGAAGCACTTGTGCCCATACATATTGAGGTAAAATCCCCTACTCATACTTTTGAAGAATACACCATATCTCATATTAATCAAGCATGTGATGAGTTGGAAAGACTTATGTATGGAGATTATTATGGGGAAGAGCATCATGAGAAATTTTCAATTTCTTGTCATATTGGCTACTCTATTGATGATATACATGCCATACTCAAGGTTTTGGAAATTAATAAGTGTGGGGGTATGGATGAATTGCATGAGTCATTTGATGAGCATGTAGCACAAAAGAGGTATTACTGGGATGACTTTATGGAGAGCGACGCGTTTGAACCCAGTGGTACTTGGTGGAAGCTGATAAAAAAGATAAATTGCAAGATGAAAATAGTTAGCTTTCACAGCTGTCCACCATCGCCAGAGCACAAGGGTGCTCGTGAGAAAAGGATTATCGAGAAGAGATGGTGGAATAAGAAGAAGTGGAGGGATAAAGCAGTCTCCACTTCACTTTACGGTTGAGGTAACCAGGTCGGGATGTCGACCTTAAATTACAAGCCCTGCTTGGGAGGCAACCCAATCTAGAGTGGGATGCAATTTGTTTATGTTTTTTCTTTTAGTTATCCATATTTGATTTTGAGGGGTGAGAGAGAGTTGTGTTAATTCTTCCAATCAGTGTGCAGGGACACAGGTACAGAAGATGCTCCGGGTTCCCCTTATTGATGCGCGCGATAGAGAATGTTGAGTAGGGGCATCGGAATCCGGATGCGAGGTGAGACTTTTCCGTAAACTGTCAACAGTCAACAAGACCCCTTCTTATTGCAGTTTCGTGGCAACGGTTCCCATGTAGGTCCGGGCACCACTGGTATCTCTAACTCTCTTTGTTCTACATTTTGAGTGATAATTGTGTAGATCCACCGCCAACACATTTAAGCGAGAACACCTCTTACTTGATCTCTAAATTCGTTTAGGACAACGAAACGCTTAAGTGTGGGGAGTGTGTGTATAATTTCACCAGCCATGTTTTGTCTTGAATAGCCTTGTTACATGTAGTTTGTGTAGTACTGTGTTAATGTGGTTAGTGTAGAGTGGTGTTTTAGTGTCGTACTGTTCTAGTTTAATATTTTTTCATTGTTGCACGTTGAATTATTGAGTCCCCTACCCAAAACGTGTGGTTAATCGAGTTGGCCAAAGCATATAGAGTCTAGGAAAATATGAAAAAAATTGAAAAAAATAGAAAAGCGAAAATCCATACAAATTTATAAATTTTGAGTTGGGAAATTGATGAAGCTTGAAACTAGAGAGAGTTCAGTGAAAGAGTCTCAATGAATAGGAAGCACCGTAGTGGGGAAAACCTTACTTTTTAGTATCCTACGCACCGGTTTCACGAAAGGAAGTCCCGGGTATTCAGGGAAAAGTGGAAAGTAGATGTCGAGCATACCTTTAGTTCCTATAATGTGCTAGGAGGATTTGGTCTTTGGGGTAGTTGAATAGTCTGTTTTCGAGTGGAAACTTGTGGCCTCTTGCAAATCTGTGGTGGACCTTCGTGCAGAGTTGGTTCCATGTGGTACACTGGCTTAGCCTAAGTGAAGTTAGGGAGTGTACACCACCATCACTTACGGTGGTTTCAAGAGGTAACCGAAAAAACCCACACTTAGTTACTCTAGATGCACGGCTGAATTAATTAGAAGAGAATGAAAAAGAAAAAAAATTAAATCCAAATCTTCTCTTGGACTAGATACGGTGAATAGCCTAATGTGCCTCCATTCATTTGGGGAATTTGGATTCAAACCAATTAGAGCGTCTAAGGAAAATTAAAGTCAAGCCGTATTACACGGAGTTTGGTCTCCCATCACCGGGACAACTTGTATTCAATGCAATAACGGCTAAGAGGGTCTGAAAACCTCATATGAATTGGCGACAAAAGACTACTATAGGACTAAGGGTGCCTAGACCCTCTGAGCTAAAGGATGTGCCCGGATCTTGGATTTAGTTTGGTGGATGTTTGGGGACCCCTTAGTGAGCTTGTGCGTAGGATTACTGTATTTTCAATTCCTTATTGCGGTTGTGTGAATTGCAAAAGAGACTTGGGAGAACTTGATGATTTTGGTAAGTGATAGCGAGATTGCCCGCTTCTTAAGAAAAAGAAAACAAGTATGTTGTTTCAATTTTAGCATTGTTCTATAATCGAGTTGCATTGTATAGTGATGTAGATTGCATTGTGTCTGTGTGTGTTTTGTTTGTGTCACATGGCGAGTAAAGTTTTATGCAATTCGGTGGGTTAAAACGTAGTGCAAGGTTTGATTTTGCTCGGGACGCGCAAAAAGGTGGTGTGGGGGGATTTGGTAACTCTCTATTAGAGTTATATTTCTTGTACCTTTTATATCGTTTTACGTGCTTTCCGGGTTGATAATCTTAGTTTTACACTATGATTAGAGAGATAACGTAGAATCTTAGCTCTAGGCATAATATTGTTAATCCAGGCGTTTCTCGCATTATTTTATGTATTTTTGTCACGTTTGATCGCACGGGTTGGGTTTCGAGTTGTTTTGGCAGGAAACAGAGCTTGGGAGATGAAGCGGAGAGGAGAAACAAGCTTGGGAGAGTAATCTGGAGCTAAGACGATGAAGAAATCGTGAAGAAACAGTGAAAATACATGAAGAGGGGAGGCAAATGCAATTTAATGAAGTTTCTGTAATGGCACTTTAACCCCCTAGATGAAAAATGGCCAAACGCTTAGTGAAAATTCGGTGGCCATACGTGAGAGCAACTCACTAGAAGTGTAGGATCACAAAAAGGTGATCCTACAATCACAAGATCACCCGCAAGACCACAATTTGATCCTATGATCACAAAAGGTGATCACAAGATCACAATACTTGAAAAAATAAAAGAACGGGGACTCTTTTCTGAGAGGAACGCACGGAAGAAAAGAGAAAAAAAAGGACGCACGCAAGAAGGAAGAGGCTAGGGTTCAAGAGGAGGGCTCCTCCATTGAAGATCTAGGTTCTTCTTCTTCTTCTTCTTCTTCTTCTTCTTCTTCTTCTTCTTCTTCTTCCTCTCTCAATCTTGTTGTGCAGAAACTCTTGTAGCTTGTGTGGTTGATTACAATTAGCTAAACTCCATTGCTAGACTTCTCTAGAGAGCCTAGGGTTTATGTAGACGAATGATTTTCCGGGTTTAGACTTTGTCTCAGGCTTTTATGCTTTGATCTATCGAATGAATATTTAGTTTCTTGAACTTGTTAGTGAGTCTCGCGTATTGACACGGCGTGATCATGATTTAATCTTCATGAAAACTAGGGTTTGTTCATAGTTCATCGTTTTGCTTAATGTTAATGTTTATTTTAGTTACATGTTCTTGTTCTATGCTCAATCCTTAGTGTGAAAGGAGTGATCAACCGGACACGCTAGCTAATTAGATGAGTGCAAGACAGTGACTTATCCTATTTGTGATTAGCACTTGAACACAATCCCGAATCACCGAGACCGAAAAGGAGAAGTGTTAGGATTGGTCTTGGTGTGGGTAGATTCGGTAGGATTATTCAGCTGTTCCGTGAAACGGTGGACCGACAGGACCTGTTATCGTACCAGTAGTTAACTTGCTAGAACGGACCGGTATACAACATGAGACCGAGAGGATATTGTGGTTAATCGAGACGGAAAATGACATGAGACCGACAGGATTTTGTCACAGCCTAGTACCCGGCTGAACTAAAATAGGATTGACGTGTTACATAGCTGAACCGGAATTCGTCTACAACCCTAGGTGATCTAGAGATCGCCTAGTTTCTCCATATTTTTTCTTTAAAAATAAAAAATACAAAAAATATTAGCTTAGTTGTTTATTTAATTTTAGTCACTTGTTTGAGGGTGACAACTATTCAAATCACAATTCTTTCTCCTGTTACCGTACTCTAAATTAAGTAACTGATTAAATAATCTCAAGTCTGTCCTCGTGGGATCGATAACTCGGGGTTGAAATACCACCCCTATATAACTTGACCGTGCACTTGCGCATACGCGTTAAGAAATCGCGTCAATAAACTGTCTGGAACAAATTTCCTTGACAAGTACAGAAATTTAAGGATTGTCCTTAAGAAAGAAGAGAAGATATACGTCTTGGACACTCCGATTCCAGAACCACCATAGGATGAGTCTGTTCTAGCGGATGTAAGGGCACGTCAGAAACATATTGATGATTCTAATGACGTGACCTGCCTCATGCTTTGCACCATGACCGCTGAGCTTCAGAAGAATCACGAGAACATGGAGGCCTATGTTATGATCATACACTTGAAACAATTGTTTCAGGAACAGGCAAGGCATGAACGGTATGAGGTGTCCAAAGCATTTTTCAAGAGTAGTCTCGCAGAATGGAATCAAGTAGGGCCTCATGTACTCTGAATGATCGGGTACATTGAGAACCTTGAGAGGCTGGGATTTGCTTGGCCAAGATTTGGCAACTGATCTTTTCTTGCAATCATTGCCTGACAGTTATAATCAGTTCATCATGAACTATAATATGAACGATATCAGTAAGACTCTGCCAGACTTGTTGAACATGCTAAAGACAGCTGAACAGAGCGTCAACAAAGGCAAGGGAAAGGCCATAATGATGGTGCATAAGAAGAAGGGCAAAGGATTTGCCTCTACTTCGAAAGGAAAGCGAAAGTTGCGAAATCCAAGGAAGCCCTAAAGCCTAGTGGAGGCGTGGATAAAGGTGAATGTCACTACTGCAGCCAGGCGGGTCACTCGAGGAGGAATTGCCCTAAATATCTGGAGGATAAGAAGCTTGGAATAGTGATTCCAGCACCACCAGGTATTTATGTTATAGACGTCAATATTTCTATTTCTTCATCTTGGGTATTTGTAACTGTATGTGGTTCTCACATTTGTCAAAATATGCATGATTTGTAAAGAAGTAGAAGATTGGCTAAAGGGGAGATAGATCTGCGCGTCGGGAATGGAGCAAGAGTTGCTGCATTAGCTGTAGGCGTTTATGAGCTAACTTTGCGTTCTGGACTTATTTTAGAATTAGACAGTTTCTTTTTATGTTCCTGCTATGAGCAGAAACATTATTTCCATTTCTTGTTTGGACGAGAAGGGTTTTTTTATTTCAATAAAGGACAAGTGTTGCTCCATTTATTTTGATAGTATGCACTATTGTAGTGCGAATTTGTCTAATGGATTGTATATCCTTGATCTAAATAGTCCAATCTATAACATAAATACTAAAAGGATTAAAACTAACGATTTAAATCCTACATATCTATGGCACTGTCGTTTAGGCCATATAAATGAGAAACGCATATCTAGACTCCATAAGGATGGACTTCTAGACTCATTTGATTTGGAATCATATGAGACATGTGAATCTTGTTTGTTAGGAAAATGACAAAGTTCCCTTTCAATAAGAAAGGTGAGATGACTGGTGAGTTACTGGCACTCAAACAAACTGATGTATGTGGGCCGTTCCCCACGCCTATCAGAGGTGGTTACACCTACTCCATTACGTTTACTGGTGATTTCAGTAGATATGGATTTGTATACCTTATGAAGGCCAAATCCCAATCCTTTGAATTGTTCACGGAATTCAAGAATGAAGTAGAGAAGCAACTGGGTAAAAGTATTAAGGCTCTACGATCGGATCGCGGAGGAGAATACTTAAGCCAAGAGTTTGATGAGTATCTTAGAGAGTGTGGGATAGTATCCCACCTCACTCCACCCGTAACGCCACAATAGAATGACGTGTCCGAAAGGAGGAATCGCACACTATTAGATATGGTGCGATCTATGATGTCTCAAACAGATCTTCCGATATCATTTTGGGGACATGCTCTAATGACGGCAGCTTTTACCATTAACCGTGTTCCATCCAAATCAGTCATGAAGAAACCATATGAGATATGGACTGGGAAGCGTCCCATAGTTTCGTTCATGAGGATTTAGGGCTGCGATGTCTATGTAAAGCGTTTACAAATAGACAAGCTCGGGACCAAAGAGGATAAGTGTAAATTTGTGGGATTTCCTAAGGAAACTAAAGGATATTATTTCTACAATCCCACCGAGAACAAAGTGTTTGTTGCGCGGACTGGCGTGTTTCTAGAAAGAGAGTTTGTCACTAAAGAAGCAAGTCGGAGGGCTGTAGAACTTGAAGAGATTCAAGAACCACAAATCACTGAACCAATGAAGGAACATGAGCAGTAACCGCAAGTTGTTCTGGAAGAACCTGTTCAGGTAACACAGGAACTCCATAGATCAGGAAGAGTGCGTCATGAGCCAGAGAGGTACGGACTTCCCGTAACTGAGCTCGATGACGTACCACTCATGGATGATGAGCCTACAACCTACGGGGAGCCCATGAAAGGCCCAGACTCCAAGAAGTGGCTAGAAGCCATGAGATCCGAAATGGATTCCATGTACACCAACAAAGTATGGACTTTGGTGGAACCACCCGAAGGGGCTTGGCCCATAGGGTGAAAATGGGTCTTCAAGAAGAAGACCGACATGGATGGAAAGGTAGTTGCCTATAAGGGGCGATTGGTTGCTAAAGGGTATAGACAGATTCATGGTATTGACTATGATGAGACTTTTTCACCAGTCGCCATGACTAAATCCATTCGAACCCTACTTGCTGTTGCAGCATATTATGACTACGAGATTTGGCAGATGGATGTCAAAACAGCGTTCCTTTATGGGAACCTCCTCGAGGATGTGTAAATTACACAATCGGAGGGTTTTGAGGATCCAGAGAATGCCAATAAAATCTGTAAGCTGCAAAGTTCCATTTATGGATGAAATCAAGCTTCTAGGAGCTGGAATCGACGTTTGATGATGCAGTCAAAGAGTTTGGCTTCATCAAGAACGAAGATGAGCCTTGTGTTTACAAGAAGGTAGTGGGAGCTCTGTAGTATTTCTGGTCTTGTATGTGGATGACATACTAATCATTGGCAAAAACATTCCTACTTTGCAATCTGTTAAAGATTGGCTAGGAAAGTGTTTCGCAATGAAGGACTTAGGGAATGCAGCCTATATACTTGGTATAAAGATCTATAGGGATAGATCTAGCAAGCTGATCGGCCTAAGTCAAAGTACATATATAGACAAGGTGTTGAAAAGGTTCAACATGCAAGATTACAAGAAGGGATTCTTGCCCATGTCGCATGGAGTCACTCTTTCTAAGAATGACATGCCTGTTGGTGATGTTCTGATCATTCTTGGTAGGCCCTTTCTGGCTACCGGTCGGACGTTAATTGATGTAGAGAATGGGGAGTTGATCATGAGGGTCAACGATACTTTGGAGACTTTTCAGGTTTTCAAACCGACTCCTCAGTACACATGTGAGGCGAAGCCAGGATTCCCATTTCCCG
This sequence comes from Linanthus parryae, assembly GCA_023055425.1. Classification (NCBI taxonomy): domain Eukaryota; kingdom Viridiplantae; phylum Streptophyta; class Magnoliopsida; order Ericales; family Polemoniaceae; genus Linanthus; species Linanthus parryae. Next base: position 46,923,703 of record JALGPY010000009.1, read on the forward strand.
TGCAAGTTAGGCGCGGAATTCCAGAGCTGAAACAGGAGGATCCGCTTGAACTTAGGGGCAAAGCATCGAGTGTGCAGGCGCACGAGGTAGTTATGAGCATCCAGCGGTAGAAGTTGGATGCGGAACGACCTGCCAAACCACCTTTCTGAGGCTCTTGAGGTAACATGGTCGGGCCGTCGACCTTAAATTACAAGCGTTGCTTGGGAGGCAACCCAATGTAGAGTAGGATGTTATTTATTCTATTTCTGTTTTAGTTCTCCATACCTGATTTTGAGAGGTAAAAGAGAGGGACTGATGAGTTTTCTAGTTTTGCAGGTAATGTTACGAAGAATCTACCCCAGTGTGCCACGACACATTTTACCCACACGGGGACTCTTGAGGGAGTTGGGGATTTTTCGTGCATTTTTGCAGGATGGAGCAATCTACCCAGGTGTGCGAGGCACACGTGACCTTAGGGGAGTTACATTGTAGCTTGATGTAGCTTGAGGATTGCTCAGATGATTTTCATCAGCGGAAAAGTGTCTATGGTCCACAAGACCCCTTCTTGTTGCAGTTTCGCAGCATGGTACCCATGTAGTTCTAGGCACCTCAGGTATCTCTACCTCTCTCGACGTCTAATTTGAGCGGTAATTGTGGAGATCCACCGCCTACACATTTAAGAGATGAGTCCTCTTATTATATCTCTAAGTTCGTTGAGGACAACCAAACGCTTAAGTGTGTGGGGGGGGGTTGTGTATACTTTTGCTAGCCATGTCTGTTTTGCATAGTCTTGTTACATGTAGATTGCGTTAGTATTGTGATTAGTGTGGTTAGTGTAGTATGTTTTAAATATATTGACGTTTTGTGTTAGATTGCGTATTTTATGCATTGTTAGCACTTTTACATTATTGAGTCACCCTACCCAATGTTATGTGATTAGTAGAGTTGGCAATTGCATATAGAGTTTAGGAAAATATGAAAAAAAAATGGAAAAAGAAAGAAAAAAAAGTAGAAAAGCAGAAAAATCAGAAGAAATAATTTTTTTTTGAGAATAAGGGAAATTGATGAAGCTAGAAACCGAAGAGAGTTCAGTGAATGAGTCTCTGAGAATAGGAAGCACCGTAGTAGGGATGTGTTTAATTTTTAGTATCTTGCGCACCTATTTTACGAAAGGAAGTCCCGGGTATTAAGGGAATGTGGAAAGTAGATGAGGGCATACCTTTAGTTCCTATATTGTGCTAGGAGGATTTAGTCCTAAGGAGTTGAATAGTCCGTTTTCGAATGGAAACTTGTGGCCTCTTGAAATCTGGGGTGGACTTTCGTGTGGAGTCGGTTCCATGTGGTACGGTTGCCTCGGCCTAAGCGAAGTCGGGGGGGGGGGGGGGGGGGGGGGGGGGGCGTACACCACCATCCCTTAAGGCGGTTTCAAGAGCTAACCGAAAAAGCTCACACTTAGTTTCTCTAAATGCACGGTTGAAAAATTTGTAGAGAATGAAAAAGAAAAAAATAATCAAAATCTTCTTTTAGATTAGATACGGTGAACAACCTAATGTGCCTCCGTTCGCGCGGGGAATTTGGATTCAAACCAATTAGAGCTTCTAAGGAAAATTAAAGTTAAGCCGTACTACACGGAGTTGTGTCTCCCGTCAATGGGACAATTAACATTCAAATGCAATCACGTCTAAGAGGGTCTGAAAACCTCAAATGACTTGGCGACGAAAGACTACTATAGGATTAAGGATGCCTAGACCGTCTGAGCTAAAGGACGTGCCCGAGTCTTGATTTTTTATGGTGGATGTTTGGGGACCCCTTAGTGAGCTTGTGCGTATGATCATTTTTATTCAATTTCTTGCTATTGGTTGTGTGAATTTCAAAAGAGGGTTGTGAGAACTTGATGATTTTGGTTAGTGATAGCGAGATTGCCCAATCTCTAAATAAAAAGAAATAAAGAAAGGTTGTGTTGTTTAAATATTTTCATTGTGAAATAATCGAGTTGCATTGTATAGAGCATGTAGAATGCATTGGGTGTGTGTGTTGTGTGTGTCACATGGCTAGTGTAGTCGTATGCAATTCGGTGGATTAAAACGTAATCTGAGGATTGATTTTGCGCGAGACGCGCAAAAGGATAGTGTGGGAGAATTTGATAACTCTTTCTTAGAGTTATATTTCTTACATATTTAATATCGTTTTGCGTGATTCCGGGGTTGAAATATGAGTTTACACTATGAATGCTGAGAAAACGTAGAAAGTTGAGTTTTTAGCACTTTAAGTTAATCAGGGCGTGTCGATGCATATTTCGATGTTATTTGTCAAATATAATCGCTTGGTATGGTTGTTCATGTTTCTTGACAGGAACGGATGCTAAACGATGAGTAGGAGGCATGAAACGAACTTTGGAAACAAAGCAAACTCAAGAGGATGCAAGAGAAGCAAAGTCGGAGAAGCAAAAGTGACCAATCTCCACTATTTTGATAGTATCTCGAGTTCAAAAATAAATTTTGGAGTGAGACAAGTGAAAAATGAAAGTAGACTCAAAGAGCTTTCCAACGATAGGTGACGGAGCTAAAACGGAGATCCTACGAGAAAGTTATTCTCCGTCGAAGAGGATGAAAATCTGAGTTCATCTCCAGGGGTGTTCGTGCGAACACTTTTGTGTTCGTACGAACAAAATGCCGTAGAATTTTTTTTCAGTTGGCAAAAAAGGATGAAAAAGGGACTGCAAAATTGTGGGAACAAAAAATCTATCCGCACGAACAGAGAGCAAAAAGTTGTCCGTGTGAACACACGAGTGTTCGTGCGAACAAAGGGGGTGAACGCAATTATTTTGGGATGTTTTGCAATGTTTTTAAAGATTGAGCATGAGGGACTTGTTCTAACCTAGGAGGCCGTGCTAGGGAGATCTATCACGCATCTTTGGAGTATTGGAGAGATAGAGAAGGTGGGAGACGAAGCTTGGAGTGCGAAGATCATCATTCTTTGAAGATTTTAGAGTTTGATATCATATTCTTCATCTTTCTTCTATGCTTTTGGATATTTTGATGTTGATGAACAATATTATGTCTAGCTAAACTTCTCTTTGCTAGATAATCAATGGAGAACTAGGGTTTTGATAGGGATTTTCCGGATTATGACTCAATTCATGCTTTAAGCTTAATTCTATGTTTTTGGTTGGATTAATCATTGTGTTCTTGTTCTTATCTTTATGTGTGTTTGGCTTGATCATCCATAGCAGGCTAGTTACCCTCTTAGTTGAACGAAAGTGAACTAATCCGGGTGTGTTGAGAGCATAATTAACATTCTTGTAGTTCTTGGAGACCGAGAGGAGATAAGAACTCGAGTAACCGAGTGTGGGTTGTTTCGGTTGGTATTGGTTAGGTTTTAGTGAAAATGGTAGACCGATAGAACCCGGTGAACGAACCTAGCAAGCCAACCAGAGCGGAACGGTAGACGGAGGTGGACCGAAAGGACCTGAAGCTAATCGTGAAGCAAATTTACATGAGATCGATAGAAGAGTGTAATGAGCGTGACCCAGTGTAATAAACTATAACTAGAGTGTCTTAAGATTAGTCCGGAAATCGTATTCAAACCTAGGGACCCTTGATTATCTAATTCTCCTTCACATTCGTAAAAACCAATTAGCTTAGTTGTTAGTTATTTTAAGTCGCTTGTTTGTGGGCTACGAACTCTCAAAATCAAACACTTTTTACCAGTTACTGAGATATCATTGAATTAATCTTTGATTAGCTAATAATCGTAAAATTACATTGGGTTCGATACTCGGAGTCGTAAAATACTCCATTTACTACTTGATCGTATACTTGCGTTTAAGCGCGTTAGTAATTCGCGTCATAGAGCTTATAGAATGTCTGGCCAGACTCAAATAAATCAATATGGAGATATTGATGTTATCTTTATGGATAAGTATATTCTCTTGATCGAGAAACTATGGATTGGATATACGAGTGTGACAAATATGTCTCGTGTCAAATCCGGATATATAGACAAAGGGATAACACAACACGGTAACATTGGGCACAAGTTTTGTCGGGATCATTGACTATTTCTATTAGTTGGGTGGCATATATGTGTTGCCAGACACCGCTCTCTGTTTGTAATAGTTACTACCAACTAAGTAGAAACCTCTGGGGTCACAAACCGTATGGATTAAACTGGATATGGGTATTAATTAGTTGGATTAATTAATAAAAGATCATAACGCAACCACAAGAAAAGTTAGTAGGACTAATTTGCAAGTGGACTAATTCATGTAAGAACATGATTAGTAGTATTGGGGCAATTATGTAGTTAATAAAAGAGTTATTAAATATAAAAAAGAACCGTAGCTTGTTATTTTCTCATCTAAGTCATTATTTAGAGAAACATAACAAAGCAAGGAGAGAGAGCAAGTTGGGAGGATGAACCCCCCAACCCGTCGGCCCCTCTTAGGCACGGGTCAAGCCGCGTTTTGCGTGATCCTTTCCTCCTTTCTTCCGTTTCTGGCACTACATGGTGGGAAGGACTCCAGTTGAAGATCCAATGTGTGGATACTCACAGAGACGAAGACACAATTCTTTGTAGTGATCACACAAACTAAGGTACACATGTTTCTACCATTATCATGTTATGATTGCTTGCCTGTGATCCGTAGAGGGGTTTGAGCAGGATTAAAAAAATTCTTTTCCGTTGCGTAACCTACATCAAAACCCTACAATGATATCAGAGCCACTTTTTGTAGCGCATAACATGATATTTTGTGTTACTGCTTTTAGTTTTACACCAAATATGTTGTTTTACGCGGAAACTGAAATTAATTAGCATATTAGATGCATATTGAATATGGTTCAACCAAACAAGATCTAATTTTACATGGAATGTATGAATTAGTGAGTTTGAATCACATATGATGTGATGAATTTGGTTCTTGAAAAATTAGGGTTCTTGGGCACATAATTGAAAAAGGGTTTTTTCAAGGAAAACAAAATTGTGGAAACAACCAAACTTGGGCAGCAAGGAAGGAAGGGGAAGGAATCTAGGGCCGAAACCCTAGCCTCCGCCCCTCTCTCTTCCTTACAATCCAAGCAAGGCCACGGCCACCTAAGGAGCACGGTTGGACCGTGCGGCCTAGGGCCGGGCTGGCCCGGTGGGTGGCGGTGGTCCATGGGGTTCGGCCAAGGTTTTGGTTGAACCTCTTGGACCGTTTTGACCCTAATTACCCAATTTCAACTAAAATTTAACAAGCGCGTTAAAATTGATTTTATTTGTGTTATGTGCTTTGTTGCACGGTGGATGGATATGGCCTAGGTTGTGGATGTTTACTTTTTGTTCTTTGGTTTATGGCATGCGAGCTGATCAAATTAATGTAATAGTTAGTTAATTTTACGGCCTGCGAGCTGATCATCTTCTCAACATGTGAGGTTTTATTTATTTATTTATTCTAGATGCTAGACTAGAATTAGATTTATAAGATAATAGCCAAGAGCATGGAGAAGAATACCGGAGGACCAAGAAGCCACAAAGAAGATGAGAACTCCCATCGTAGGCGCGCGGCTATGGTGGAGCACATGGAGATGAGCTTGTCACTTTAGGGCATATAGATATTATCGTTGGCTTGGTAATATCTTAGTCTAGGGGCCATATCCATGCCACGTTATGTTTCCTTTTGTGGATGTTTATTATTTATGTCTTGTTATTTATTTTGTGTGTATGGGTGATACAAGCAAAACGTTAACAAGATAACAATAAACAAGAATGGTCTTTTAATCTGGATTGCCCAATCCAAATAAGTAGTTCATGTTGATTGGATCAACCAAATAAAATAATGACATTTAAATTCCTCAAAGGAAATATTACTTTTTGCCTTCTCTTATTTTAACACCCTTCATGATCAGGATTTATTAATCTCGGGCTTGCCAAAGCAAGACGATTTTAATTTACCATGATGTGATGCGGAGAAACAAGCAAGTAATGAGTTGTTGTTGAAATAAGAGGTTAAACGTAACTAAGTATTTTCAATTGGATTGATGACTTAGAGGCAAGGGATTGGGATTATTTATGAGATAAATAAGTAAAGGAGTTATTTTCCCGGTTCCACCAAGAGTTGCATATGAATGCAATTGGAAGGACGTTTCTACCTAAATAACTTATTCTTGGGTGACTTGCCAAAGCAAGCTCAAGAACAAGTGGAATATGGATCTTGAACCCACTAGAAAATATATGATATTTTCCGCATTAATGGTGAGGACTATTGATCCAAGAATAATAGTGGGATCTATATTTGATAATCTAGAAATTATTCAATATGGTTAAATTGTTCAAAATACTAAAATTACATATTTCTCGTTTTGTTGAATTCCAATGACAAACAACAATCAATCATAGACACCATCCATGTGTTCAGTCCTTGAGAAGGACAAGTTGTCTGGGAACAACTTTTTAGACTAGTACAAAACTTAAAGATTGTCCTAAAACAAGAAAAGAAGTTGTACATCTTAGATGTAGCCGTTCCAGCGCCACCTGCTGAGGATGTAGCCGAGGCTATCGTAAGGACACATCAATATATTGCGGACCACAATAATGATGTGACATGTCTCATGTTGTGTACCATGAGCTCTAAGCTTCAGAAGCAACATGAGAACATGGAGGCGTACGATATTATCATACATTTCAGACAGCTCTTCCAAGAGCAGGCCCGACATGAGAGGTATGAGGTATCCAAGGCACTGTTCAAGTGTAGTCTCACAGAGGGGAACCCATTCGGGCCTCATGTACTCCGTATGATCGGATACATTGATAATCTCGAGAGGTTAGGCTTCCCGTTCGGCCAAGAGTTGGCCACCGATCTCATTCTGCAATCGTTTCCAGATATTTATAGCCAGTTCATGATGAACTATAACATGAATGAGATCAACAAAGCTCTGCCAAACTTGCTTAACATGTTGATGACCGCTGAATAGAGTATTAACAAGGGAAAAGGCAAGACAATAATGATGGTAAATAAGAGGAAGAGCAAGTCAGTTGCATCTACCTCCAAAGGAAAGAGTAACAGGGTTGCAAAATCCAAGGTAACTGCCTTAAAGCCTGGTGGAGGCGTGACTAAGGGTGAATGTCACTACTGTAGTCAGCCTCGACACTTGAAGAGGAAATGCCCAAAGTATCTGGCGGATAAAAGGCTTGGAATAGTGATTCCACCACCACCAGGTATTTTTTTTTTATAGATGTTAATCTTTCTATTTCTTCATCATGTCTATTGGATACTGGATGTGGATCTCACATTTGTCGAAATGTGCAGGATTTGAAAAGAAGTAGAAGATTGGCTAAAGGGGAGATAGACTTGTGCGTCGGGAATGGAGAAAGAGTTGCTGCATTAGCTATAGGCATGTATGAGTTATCTCTGCCTTCAGGTCTTATTTTAGAATTAGACAATTGCTATTTCGTGCATGCTATGAGAAGAAACATTATTTCTATATCTTGTTTGGACGAGAAAGGTTTTACTATTTCAATAAAGAACAATAGTTGTTCCATTTATTTTGATAGTATCCACTATTGTAGTGGGCATTTGTCTAATGGATTATATATCCTTGATCTAAGTGATCTCATCTATAACCTCAATACTAAGAGGATTAAAATTAATGAATTAAATCCTACTTATCTATGGCACTGTCGTTTAGGCCATATAAATGAGAAACGCATATCTACACTCCATAAGGATGGATTACTAGACTCGTTTGATTACAAATCATATGAGACATAGTAGTCTTGTTTAATGGAAAAAATGACAAAGTCCCCTTTCAATAAGAAAGGTGAGAGGACTAGTGAGTTATTGACACTCATACATACTGATGTATGTGGACCGTTTTCCACGCCTTCCAGAGGTGGTTACACCTACTTCATTACGTTTACTGATGATTTCAGTAGATATGGATTTGTGAACCTTATGAAGGCCAAATCCGAATCATTTGAATTCTTCAATGAATTCAAGAATGAAGTAGAGAAGAAACATGGCAAAAGTATCAAGGCTCTACGATCGGATCGTGGAGGAGAATACGTAAGCCAAGAGTTTGACGACTATCTTAGAGAGTGTGGGATTGTGACCCAACTCACTCCACCCGGAACACCACAGTGGAATGGCGTGTCCGAGAGGAGGAATCGCACCTTGTTGGACATGGTGTGGTCTATGATGTGTCAAACAGATCTTCCGATATCGTTTTAGGTACATGCTCTAATGACAACTGCTTTTACCATTAACCGTGTTCCATCCAAATTGTTCATGAAGACAACATATAAGATATCGACTGGGAGGCGTCCCATAGTGTCGTTTATGAAGATTTGGGGTTGCGACGTCTATGTAAAACGTTTACAGAGTGACAAGCTCAGACCAAGTCAGATAAGTATAAGTTTGTGGGGTATCCTAAGGAAACATAAAGGATACTACTTCTACAATCCTGTTGTGAACAAAGTGTTTGTTGCTCGGACTGGCGTGTTCCTTGAAAGAGATTTCGTCTCTAAAGGAGCAAGTGGGAGGGCTGTGGAACTTGAAGAAATTCAAGAACCACAAATCACTGATATGAGAATGGAGCTTGAACAGGAGCCACAAACGGTTGTGGAGGAACCTGTTCAAGTAACAAAAGAACTCCGTAGGGTCGAGTAGGGTACGTCACGAGCCCGAAAGTTATGGAATTCTCGTTATTGAGGATGGCGACGTATTTCCCATAGATGATGAGCCTACTACTTACGGAGAGGCCATGAAAGGGCCAGACTCAAAGAAGTGGCTTGAGGCCATGAGATCCAAATGGAATCCCTGTATTCCAACCAAGTATGGACTTTGGTGTTACCACCCGATGGGTTCGACCCATAGGGTGCAAGTGGGTCTTCAAGAAGAAGACTGACATGGATGGAAATGTAGTTGCCTATACGGGCCGACTGGTGGCTAAAGGTTACAGATAGATTCATGGTATTGAGTATGATGAAACCATTTCCCCTGTCGCGATGACCAAATCCATTCTAATCTTGCTAGCGATTGCAGCTTACTAAGACTATGAGATTTGGCAGATGGATGTCAAAACAACGTTTTTTTTATGGAAACCTCCTCGAGGATGTGTATATGACATAACCTGAGGGTTTTAAGGATCCAGAGCATGCAAACAAGGTTTGTAAGCTACAACAATCCATTAATGGATTGAAGAAGGCTTCTAGGAGTTGGAATTGACGTTTTGATGACGCGGTCAAAGATTTTGGCTTCATCAAGAACGAAGATGAGTCTTGTGTTTAAAAGAAGGTTAGTGGGAGTTCAGTTGTGTTTCTGGTCTTGTATGTAGATGACATCCTACTCATTGGAAACGACATTCCCATGCTACAATCTGTGAAAGATTGTCTATGAAAGTGTTTTGAAATGAAGGACTTAGGGGATGCAGCTTATATACAAATCTGTAGGGATAGATCAAGGAAGCTGCTGGGCCTAAGACAAAGTACACATATAGACAAGGTGTTGAATCGGTTCAACATGCAAGACTCCAAGAAGGGATTCTTGCCCATGTCGCATGGGATCACTCTTTCGAAGAGTGATTGTACTTCCAATCAGATTGAGAAGGACCGCATGAGTAGAATTGTGTATGCGTCGGCCATATGATCTATCATGTATGCCATGTTGTGTACTAGACCAGATGTGTCGTACGCACTAATTATGACAAGCAGATATCATTCCAATCTGGGTAAGAGTCACTGGATTGTCGTTAAGAACATTCTGAAGTACTTGAGAAGGACTAAGGATGCTTTCTTGATATTTGGAGGCGAGGAAGAGCTAAGAGTAATCGTTACACTGATTCAAGCTTCCAACCGATAAATACTACTATAGATCGAAATCGGGTTATGTGTTTTGCCTAAATGAAGGAGCTGTGAGATGGAAAAGTTTCAAGCAAGAGACAATTGCTGATTCTACAACTGAAGCTGAGTACATTGCTGCTTAAGGCGCAGTAAAGGAGGTTGTTTGGATAAATAAGTTTATCACTGACCTTTGTGTGGTTCCTAGCATTGTGGATCCCATAAAGTTGTACTGTGACAACACTGGGGCGATCGCACAAGCCAAGGAACCTCGCTCACACCAGAGGAAGAAGCATGTACTTAGGAGATTCCATCTTGTTCGATACATAGTAGATCGAGGAGATGTGAAGTTATGAAAGATTCCAACAGATGAAAATTTGTCAGATCCTTTCACAAATCCGTTTTTCAGCGAAAGCATGAAGGGCACACTAGGGCTATAGGCATATGTGATGCACCAGATTGGCTCTAGTGCAAGTGGGTGATTGTTGGTTTTAGATGCCCTAGAGATAATCTGTTTAGTATGAACTTTATTTGCCAGAAAAATCATTGTATTATATATGGATATATTTAATATAATGAAGTCCTTAGATTACAAATTGTGTTGTTTATCTTAAATATCCCTATTCCATTATATAATTAATGGGACGATCAACTATAGACTACGTGGGTAGATTTATATGGGGATATCAAGTCTAACACATGTGTATGCATTAGGAGTAATGGCATACTAGATAGACCCACCACGAGAAGGCTACATTAGATTATGTCAACGTCACAAGCACTTCTAGTTGTGCTAATGGTGTTGTAATCCTTAGACTTGAAGTCATTGGATACTCTAGTTGTGAAATATCATGCTTTGATATTATCAAACGTTACGCCTTGACTGGGTAACTATGAAGATAACAATCGGGCATGATAGGTAGCAAGCTGAGAGATGGTAGTGATGTAGATAGGATTTTTCCCTCCTACATAATGATAGTAAATATCCACAACCACTCGAGGAATAGAGCTTATGGAATCTCTGGCCAGACATATTTAAGGACATGATTAGTAGTGGGGAAATTATGTAGTTAATAAAAGAGCTCTTAACTATATAAAGGAACTCTAGGTTGTTATTTTCTCATCTAAGTCATTATTGAGAGAAAAATAACAAAGCAAGGAGAGAGTGAGCAAGTTGGGAGGCCAAACCCCCCAACCCGTCGGCCCCTTGTGCCGTCTACCCCCCTTAGGCGCGGCTCAAACCTCATTTTGCATGATCCTTTCCTCCTTTATTCCGCTTCTAGCACTACACGGTGGGAAGGACTCCAGTTCAAGATCCAAGGTATGGATACTCATAGAGACAAAGACACAATTATTTGTAGTGATCACACAAACTAAGATACACATGTTTCTACCCTAATCATGTTATGCTTTCTTGCCTGTGATCCTTGGAGGGGTTTGAGCAGGATTATATTTTTGTTATTCCGCTGCGTAACCTGAATCAAAACCCTACAGAGATCCATGCCTCGGTCCAGGTTTGATGTCCTCCAAAGCTAATAGTTCTATAATATTTTCAATCACATGGCTTAGCATATATATATATATATATATATATGTAGATTACTCTGTATTTTTTTGATTTGTGAAACTCTTAATCACTAGTTTATGATTAATGCATGTGTTAAAATGAGTGCAGGCTGCTAGGAACTAATCGAGCCGCAAGTGAAGCTGGAGAATTGGCACATGTCTGCCAACAACGCGCCTCTGCAATTGCTCCTCTGCCGTCTCTTCCATTTTCTGTGTTGAATCCCTTTCAATATCTTGTTTTTAGATAAAAAATGTTGAACAATGGATTTTAAACCTCCCTCACATGGTTTGAGGAGGGAGAAGTAGTTGAGGTTGTAGCGGGTGGTGCCTCCCCCTGTATTACCATGGTTATTTATTTAGAAGAGTATTAACTATGGTTTTATTATGTGTCTTTAGTTGCACAAGTTATTCTAAAAGGTCACGCACCCACACCGGGTGCTTCTGGGTGCTTCGTGGGTGATTTGTTGGGGCTTCGTAGATAATGTAGGATCATTTTGAAAGTTTAATTTTAGACTTGATAGGTCCTCTAAAATACAACTACCATTTAACCAAGAAACGTGCATCTACGTGAACACTTCTAATTTCTAAAAATTAAATTACTCGTCTATCCAAAGTTAAGAACAGTGACAACAGCAATAAGATTATATTGTTGATATAGTAACTCTGTGTCATTGAATCAATGTAAGAATTTCCGCGTGATTATAATTCGGATTACTAATATTGTTTTTTTATGTTAGTACAAGGTATCTCAAATTATATATATGATATATAAAAGTTGCCGCCGCACCCCTGCCGCACTCCGACCATTGAATTTTAGAAATATTCCACACCCGCACCCAGGTCCCGCACCCGCACTTGTGAAACATAGTTTATATGTATGTTGTTATTCCTAAAACATCTTAGCTATCTACACGATACTAATTTGCATAAGAAATTGGAAATTGTTATTATATATAAAAATATGTGATTATTCTAGTTTCCTATTAGGAATCATACTTTAAAGATTTACTGTATATAAGATTGTAATTGTCAATTACGCATTAGGTATGAAGAAAAAGATAATGGTGGTTTATTAAAAAAATAGATAATGATGAAGTTGTGTACCATAATTACAAGTCTTATGGGAAATTGAAGTCCTACAATTAGCCTGCAATGATGCCTCTGCCTCTTTGTCTACCTAATGCTTTCTACACTCTATAAAAGCACTAAACCTAATTACCAAAAAATTCATCACAATAAACAATGGAAAAAAAAGAGCCCATCCAAGCAACGAGATACAAATCCGGAGAAAGAAAAAAAGGAAGAAACAGCTGAAGAAACCAAAACCGATGAAGAAACAGCTGAAGAAACCGAAACCGATGAAGAAATCGAAGAAGAGATCGAGGAAGAAACCGAAGAAGAAGACTGGGGTGAAGAAGAACCCGAAGAAAAGCTGCCAGAAAAAAGATGCCTGATATAGAAAAGCCACCCGTTCAACCAAAAAAACGAACCAGAGATGACTGGGAACGTGATATCAGCACTTTTATGCCATGGATTCCCGAAGAAATGAAGTAATGTTAGGATTTTTCAGTTAATGGGGTATTGTAATTTGTTTAACAGTTTATGTTTAATGAAAATTGCATCTTGTTTCGTTTTTGTTGAATTAGCACCTAGTTTTAAACAGGGGTTTTCCATTTAGTAAACAAACACATGAATGCCCCAAAATTAAAAGTTCGACAGCATCACCATGAAGTACAAACACTGAGACCAACATAGAAGAATAAATGCACCAGCTTTTTTTGGACCAACCCAAGATGAAGAGTAAAACCCCAACTATAGAAAAAGCATCCCTACTATGAACACATACGGAATCCCCAAATACGATATCCCTAATCCAATTGCATACCAAACGGAGCCCCGAATACAACAGCACTGGTCCGAACAAATGCATTCACATACGAACTTGCAGATCTAGAGCATGAATCGACCGCATAAACCAAGAATTAAAAGAGAACTCAACTACAACTACTAATGTACAAGAGTTTGAGAGAAGTTAGTCCAAACCGACCGTCCTTCAGGCTAAGCCAATATCGACTCCTTGGGTTCTTCAAGCTACACTCCGGTGACCTTCAGGCGCAACACATGTCGTTGTTCTGAAGATATTCAGTGGTTCCATCGGCCGGGGAGCCGAGTGAGAGGCCGGGGGAAGAGCTTCAGAGAGCTCAAGGGTGTGGATAATGGGTGGAGAATGAGTGGGGAGAAATAGGTCCAAGTGTCATTTTGTTTAATTGATTCTGCTCCAATGTTATTTGGATTCAATGAATTTTCCTCCAAATATTTGGATGTAATTTTATTCCCCTCCCTAAAAATATTTTCGTTAATTATAGTTCCCTCCCAAAGTTTCATTGTTATGGAATTTCTCTTCCTTGCAAATGTATTTTCTTCATTAGATTTTTTTCCCGGACTTAAAAACAAATTTCATTTCGCTTTAGAAAATTACAAGGTTTGTGGAATATACAGGTTAATTATAAGACAATATAAACGTCGTTTTTAAATTAAGGTAAGATTGATAATGCTATTATACGGTCTACCGCATAGTATAACATGCATCAACTCTAGAGTTGACTTGTGAGCTCGCCTTTAACCGTGTAGAGTTGACCTTTACTTTCACAGTTGACTTATTTTTCTAAAAAATATATGTTTGACTAAGTGGTGACCGAAAAGTTGACCGTTCACTTCATAGTTGGCTTCTTACCTCAATACGAGGTGTTTGTGGGTTTAGGGTCTACCGCATGTATAGTTCGTAAACCATGCATTGACTATATAGTTGAGTAGCATGTGAGCTCAAATTTAACTGTAGAGTTGACCTTTTATTTTACCATTGACTTTCTTTATCTGAACCTATTAGTTTGGCTAAGTGGAGATCGACAACTTGACCGTTCACTACATAGTTGACTTAGTAACCTCAACATCAAGTTTAGGGTTTAGGGTTTAGGTAGACAATCATGCGTACTGACTGTGGAGTTGACTTCTAAGCTCATATTTGACTGTACATTTGGCCTTCTCTTTTAACGTCGACTTCATTCGTCCGAACCTATATGGTTGACTAAGTCGATACCGCAAAGTTGACCGTTCTCTTCATATAGAGTTGACCGAACCTTGTGGACCAACTTTCTCAGTAGAGGTGACTTTTCCTTTTAGGTTTGACCTTACAATCAGCATTTTTAAAAGATAATTCACAAAGAGGGCCGGCCCTATAGTAAGGCAGCCGAGGCAGCCGCTTTAGGCCCCCGGCCCTGCGGTGCACAGTTTTTATTGACATTATTTCTTTATTGTATTCTTAATTACATATTTTGATGCAATTTCATCAATAATTGTATATATTTTTAATTAGTTTGGTGGTATTTTATAGTTTTTGACACCAACTTGACCACAGTTAAAATCTTGTTGATGACACAAGTGAACATTTTTTTTACATACCAAAAAATTGTATGGTCATCGAAAATTATTTAAAGTTAATACATTGTTTAAAAAAATGAACCGAAATATTACATATTTTCTTTTATTTTTTAAAAAAAGTGACTATCATTTTTTTTATTTTTTTCTTTAAATAGGGCCCTCAATTTTCTTACTCGCCTTAGGCACCCGTGAACCTTGGGGCAGCCAATCACAAATTTCACAACGACAGTAATGTAATATTTGAAATTTTGGTAATTAGTTATTATACCAAAATCACTACTTGGACAGATATAATCTCACCTAATTAACATACTCATATATATCAAACACCTATAAGTTTATAACTATATGAAATAATTTCAAACTTAAACACACCAGAATCACCAGTCACAAAGGTAGCGCGCGCAAACACACACACACATACACACACACACACTCACACACACATATATATAGGTCCAACATCTGTTACAAAATATGCTTCAGGAATAGTTACAGGCAAGTCGCAACTACATATATAACAGATAATAACCAAAACGCATAACAAAGATAGCATGCAACATCTAGCTTCTTCTGGTTCCTTTGCCTTCCCCCCCCCCCCCCAAATCTTCTATTCTGTAATTGACAAATTCACCCGTCCATTCCAATAATTCCACAGGCCCTTCAACACTTCTACTTCCTTCAAACTTGATATTCTTCAGGCTTTCCTGGAATACAGTCAGTTTCGGTGTGTCATCCTTTTCATCGTCTGAATCAGAGATGACCAGTGGAGCATTCAAATACATTGGAGGACGTCGTGTTGGAGGACGTCGTGTTAGAGCACTGGTGACCTCGTCCTCTTTAAAGGGTGGTGATTTTGCTGTCATTACTGACACACATGCGATATAGTGAATTAGATATATATCCACATCATCACGTTTTCTTAACTAAACCAGTACAAATAGTGCATCATGTTTTCTTAACTAAACAAGCATTCTGAACTAAACAAGTACAAATAGTGCATCCTGCAGTGTAATCACAAAAGAGGCTCAGATCAGTACTCACTAAAACCTGCAAGTAAGAGATCAATGATCACAGGCTACACAAGGATTTTGCCTTGCCATGCATATCACACTCTATGGGCCCGAACGAGTGAATTCGATAGATCCATGTCATCACGGCCTCTTCAGTGAGCAAGCAGTGAGCATAAAGAACATCACAATACCATGAAGAGGCCCAAATCACGACAACCAAATATATAGGAGATGAAGAAAGCAAGGTGCAAATAGCTATACTAAAATATACTGAAGGAGCAAGCAGTCAACGTATTGAGGCATAACATACTAGAACTATACTGAAATAACATATATTGCTAATTCCTCCTTTCATACTCTATAGTCTGCGAGTAGTTGCGAAGGCCACTTTGACCCGGACTGGATGCACAAATGTTTGCATCATTTTGCAAACATTATCAGAGGGTCAAAGTGACCCTCGCAACTTCACGTACAAAAAGAGGTTCAACGGAGGAATTACAAAATATCACAATAAACGACTGCACGTCGTTAATACAAAAGCACAAAAGCTTGTGCAATGCGGATTGAAAATGGTTCAAGTCCGTGATGTTATGTACAAAGTGGCCCAAGAAAATGAATTGTATGCCAGATCTATATCTTTTTTTTTGTGTGGGTGAATCGAAATCTATATCTCCGGTCCCCAAGTTTCTCAAACTTCTTCACTTGCATCCAGGGGCGGAGCCATGTAGGGGCACGGGGGGGGGGGGGGGGGGGGGGGGGGGGGGGGCACGTGCCCCCCCTAACATTCTCCGACACACATAGAATACACCTATTCTTTTAGGTTTTTTTAGTCGTTGCGGAATTGATAGATACCTGTGCCCCCAGCGATGACATGATATGAACTGTGCCCCAGCGGTTAGGAAGTTCTACTGGAAAGACTGTTTCTTGTGTTCGAATCTTGGCAAAGGCTTTTTTCAGCTCTTTTTTGGTTGTGCTATACTGCTATTACTAGTTATGTATCTGTACCCCCATCCAGCTCACAAATTGAGTTCTAGTCCAGTGGTTAAACTGGCGGATTGTAAGCATTGTTACTTGGGTTCGAGTCTCAATAGAAGCATTTTTTGGACCAAAATTTTTTTTTGAGCAAAAAAAAGGTCCCAACTATTTAATATACACAATTGTCCTTAGTTTTTTATAAATACACCAAAAGACCGAGGTATTTATTAAACTTCGAATCTCTGATAAAAATATTTTTTGGACAACAAAAGTTTCACTTATTTAATATACATAAATGTCCTTTAATTTTTCATAAATACACAAAATGATTATGCATCTTAATTTTTTATTCATTAAAAATCTATACTGTCTCCTAAAAAAAAATTGTGCCCCCCCTTCACCAAAATCCTGGCTCCGGCACTGCTTGCATCCCTAAAGACTCACATGATAGAACAATTTTGATCGTAACTATTGTCTCTTACATAAGCATACTGAGGAACACTTGTCGCGTAAGGGTAATTCCAAACCACTGGCGGCTGCAATGTAACTTCATTCTTCTTCTCACCTCCGCCGCCACCATTCTCTTTCTTCTGCTCCACTGGTGCAACGCTTACCAAATCCGTGTAACCGATGTACTTCCTCAGCAATTTCACTAGCACTACACTATCAATTCCCTCTCCCACCACCTCTATTTGATTCTTATCTTGACCTGTGAGAGCTGTCGATTCCACCCCTGAAACATTAATCAATACAAAAAAAGGGTTAAACTGTTGAAGTGACATTCTTTGATAGCATTGGGGAATAGTGAAATTAGTCATTTCTTTAGATACTAAATTCTTTGAAATATTGGACAATTCATGTACCTGGAACACCAACAGCAATCTGCAAGGCTTTTGAGCGATATTTCTGTCCTTCCATGGACACATTGACCACCACCTTCATCTGCAAGAAGAGAGTTAATTCTATTTAATCCCTCAAAATAGTGTAAACATGCATATACTTGCGTATTTCTTCATCACAAGTCAGAACCCATACCTTCATGGTCTCTGTTTTGCCTGAATTCCTGATTGCTGATGGCAGAGTTGAGAGGGAGAGAGAGTGAGAGGAGAGGATAAGAGGATTGAGAGAAGATGAAGAGATGGGAGAGTGGCAACTATAAATTTATAGATCTCTTGGGAGCTCAAGCTACCCCCAAAAGTTTATTTAGGAACATTCCCAGAATCATCCTATGGTGACATCAACATAGATGATGGTAATAGTGACAAAGTACACATTACAGTCCAAAGTCAATGGCAAGTCCACTTAATTTGTTATAGCAGGTTTGATTTTGGGTCCCAAGTCCATCTTCCATACAATTTCCTTAAGGGGGAGGAACATTTCTTCAGTGGTCCATGACCAAATGTAAAACTTGCTCAGCCCGCAAAGGTTGTCTATCTTTGTAACCGTAAATTTTTATGGAGTAAAGTTGAAGTGTCTAAAAAAATGCCATTACAGGGTGCATTGACATATGTGTTCCTCTGGGTGATTTGATCCCGCCCCCTTGAAAATAGACTCTAATCATTTGGTGTTAAGGAATGAGATAATCTTGAATTATCTCTATCAGAAATGTCAATATCTCTTTATTTTTTGAAGTGTAGGAATGTTAAAATGTTAACATTTTTTAGTAGTGATTGTGAAAAACTTCATTTAATTTCTCATGAAAAAATACTTTATTTAATAGGGAGACAGCGACTATCTCAAGTCATTACAACCTTAATTAGTGGGCAAGTTAGTTGGATATGTTAAAGAATAATGATAAAAAGTTATTTTACTCTACATATAGTCTTATAATAATAAAAAGGTTTAAAACAAAAAGGCAGTGTGAAAATTATCAATCGGAATCCAAAAAGGTAGATGACGTGTGTGTTTCTGCCGCGTAAAAAAGGACTCGTTCTTGCTAGACACATAATTCATAGTGTTTTTTTTTTTTCAAAACTTTGTAGTACTTGCTAGACACATATACACAGACTACTTTTTTTTTTTTTGGTCAAACAGAGTTTTATAGAAGAGAACCATTAACCGTTTTGACAAAAAAAAAAATAACCTTTACAAGCTTCTTTATCAATAAGAAGCTAAAACTCACTACTAATCTTGATGTCACTAGAAAACCATTACACATTTTAAACCAATTAGTTAAGAAGTTTGCTGCTTGATTTCCCTTTCTGGGATCCCAGACAAAGTGTAATCTTTTCTCCTTGGAAACTTCCTGAATATCAGAGATTAAGTCCTCCACATCCCAGCTTGGCCTAGCTTTTTTATTTAGCATATCCATCACTAGCTTACAATCTCCTTCAAAGCTCATCCCATCCAGTTTATCCCCATCTATAGAAATAGCTTCTCTTAACACACAAGTTTCAACTCCAATAGCAGATTCAGCATAACTTCTCAACATTCCAGAATCCACCATCTGACCCTTGTGATTTCTGATAATCCAGCACCATTCACAACATAATCCACATTATTCCAACAAGCATGAAAATTACACTTTACACTTTAACTTACCAATTTCAGGAGGCCTCCAACACTGATTATGAGCTAGAGAAACACTTTCAGGACTATCTTCATGTTTGGGAGTATTCTTCTTCACATAATTTTCTAAATAAATCTCAACACTTTTTTCTACTGCAATAATGACTTTCCAAGGAGAGGCCTTCTTCTTCTGAAAAATAGAAATCATTCTTTGCTTTCCAAATTTGCCAACAGATATTCACCATTTTCCCAAGAAACCATCATTTTCTGAAAAAGATATATCAGTGTTAAACATTAACAATTGCCATTCTGAAAAAGTTCTCACCTTAGATTTGATGTTCTCCCAGTTAAAACCCATTTTGCACCAAACAGAGCCTGTCCAAGCACATCCAAGCATTAAATGCCATAAATCCACCACTTCAGAATCACAAATCTGGCATTTATTGGTAAAACCACATCATCTTTTTTCTAAATTCTCTGATGTTGCAGTAGCATTTTGACTAAGCCTCCACCAAAACACTTTAAGTCTAGGAGGAATAGCTAGATGACAACATCTTTTCCAATACTCTTTAGGGAATCTGAATGAGGAGCCACAAGTAACATCAAAAAATTCCGTATACCCTTTTTTCCCTTGATAAGCAGCTCTAACAAACAACTCACTTGCCATTTTAAACCCTGTTTTCACAGTATAAGAACCACTCTTACTTAGAGGCCAAACCACTCTGTCAACTCTTCTATTCCAAGATAAAGGAATAGCAAGAATTTCCTTGGCTTCAGCAGGAGTGGAAAATCCATAATTAAATGTGTGTTCCAAGTTTGAAACTGAGGGTTGATCAGCTCACTAACCTTTTGAATGCGTTAATTTGCAGCACTTTTTTGAAGCTTATAACCATTTAGTGAATGAATCCAAACATCTTCAAACACTCTTATCTTGCTTCCATCACCACTTCCCATAGTATACCTGTTTTTGTTAATCTCCAGTCCTGCAATTAGACTTCTCCAGGTCCATGATGGATTAGATCCAAGATGTGCATCCAAAATATCTGAATTGGGGTAATGAACTGATTTTAACACTTGAGCACATAGAGAGTTGGGATTCTGAAGCAACCTCCATCCATTTTTGGCCAACATGCCAGCATTAAACACTCTCAAATCTCTAAAAGCCAAACCAACCTTCATGCGTAGGGTTAGCTAATTTTTTCAAACTCACCCAACATAATTTCTTCTCACTTGGTTTCCCACCCCACCAGAAGTTCCTCATAGGTTTGACTATCTTACTTATTGTAGTTTTAGAGAGTTGAAGACAGCTCATCACATAACTTGGAAGAGCCAAAGCCACAGCTTTGATATAGGTTTCTCTGCCAGCATAGAATCCATTTTATACCCTTTGAGCTTATCCTCTACCCTTGCTGCCAAAAATTTAACACCTTCACTTCTAGCTCTCCCCCCTCCCCCAAAAGATGGAATACCTCGGTACTTATAATTTTCCTCCACAATGGGGATATGGCATAACTCGAACAAGTATTGAGCAACACTGTCATGGGTATTTGGGGAAATAAGCAAACTAGATTTCTGCATATTAATCTCCATTCCAGAATTGTAGCAGAAATTGTGTAGCACATGGAGCATAAACTGAAATTCCACCACAGAAGCTTGGAGAAACAAAACTGCATCATCCGCAAAAAATAAGTTATTGACTGACTCCATATTTCTTGTTATCTGAATACCCTTCAAATTTCCAACAGCAAGACTTTCCTTAATAATTCTAGAAAGAACCTCCATAACTAAGACAAAAGGATAAGGATAAAGAAGATCTCTTTGTCTTATGACCCTTTGAGGAGTGAATTCTTTACCCACAGAACCATTCACTTCAACAGACAAAGAAACTGTAGTCACACATTCTCTAATCAGCTCAATAATTTTTTTGCAGAAACCAAGCTTTTCTAACACTGCAAGAAGAAAAATTCAATCCACCTTATCATAAGCCTTCTGCAAATTCAATTTTAAAGCCAAAACACCATGAGTACCTTGCTTTTTTCTTTTTATCAAGTGGAAGAATTCTTGAGCTATCAAGACATTATCTTGAATAGCTCTTCTAGGAACAAAAGCAGATTGTTCAAGAGAAATCAAATTTGGTAAGATCACTTTAAATCTATTAGTAAGCAGCTTAACAATAACCTTGTATATAAATGTACATAAATCTATGGGCAATTAACTCATTTTCTGAGTAGTTTTGACTTTGGGAATCAGAGATATGATGGTTTTATTAATACTAGGGAGTAAAACCTGGAACTCCATGAAGTGTTTGATAGATAGAAAAAATTACTCCTTAATAACTTGCCACTGAATTTGAAAGAAAACTCCTGTAAACCCATCATGCCCAGGTGCTCTATTGGGGTTGAAAGAAAAGACAATTTTCTCTACCTCATCTTTAGTGACTGTAGCACAAAGGGCTTCATTCTCCTCCCTAGTGATTATTGGTTGTAGATTTCTCACACATCATACTCCAATTCTTTCTCAACTTGAGCAACCAACTTCAGAAAATAGGCTCTAGCTATCTCTTTAATTTGGTTTTCATCTTCTCGCCAAATGCCTTCTTCATCCATGAGCATATCAATTCTATTGAAAGACCTTCTGCTAATAGTAGTAAGGAAGAAGAATTTAGAATTTCTATCTTCTTCTTTTAAATATTGTAGTCTTGACTTTTCCCTCCAATAAGCTTCTTCCTTGTCCCACAGAAAACTAATTTGATTCTTGATTCTGTCTTGTTCCTCCTCATTTGCCCTTGTGTAAGATCTTTGTTGTACTTCAAATAAACTAGCTTCCAGGTTCTTAATTTTCTTGTCAGTATTCTGAAACTCCTTCCTACTCCAAGAAATGAGACTCCTTCTGCTGTTGCTCAATTTAGTAGTCACATTAGAATAAGCAGAAAGACATCTCTTCTCTTTCCAAAGCTTAGAAATATCAATACCACAACTCTCCACAGAAAGCCACCTTGAGCTAAAACAAAACTGAATTTACTGCTATGATCCTTTTTATTTGTTTCCAGAAATAAGGGTGTATGATCTGATCCAAGCAAAAATCCCTCTTCAAATAAGCTATGTGATTCTTGTTAATCCATCTAGGACTAGCTAGAACTCTATCTATGAGTTCTCTCAAATTTCCTATATGTCTATTATTAGCCCAATTATAACTCATTCATTTACCTTCAACTTCCAAGAGAGCACAATCTAAAACAAATC
Source organism: Linanthus parryae (assembly GCA_023055425.1). Classification (NCBI taxonomy): domain Eukaryota; kingdom Viridiplantae; phylum Streptophyta; class Magnoliopsida; order Ericales; family Polemoniaceae; genus Linanthus; species Linanthus parryae. The sequence continues at coordinate 46,946,240 of JALGPY010000009.1, forward strand.
TTCTGACAGTCCCCAATGATTACCTAAGGAATAGTAAAGTCCTTGGTAAACAGTTTGCAAATCTACCTCCCACCTTCTCATCATTCTTCATCATATCATTATAGTCCCCAATGATTACCCAAGGAATAGTAAATTCCTTGGTAACATTTTTAATCTCGTTCCAAAATTTTCTTCTAGCAGTTTGTATAGGAGGAGCATAGACAAAAAACCATACCTCTGCACTTTTATTCTCCTCTTGAATTAAGGCTTCAATCATAAACTGGGACTTCCACTGGATTTGAATGTCAAGCTCCTCGTGCCACCAAAGTGCCAATACCCCACCAATCCCAATAGGATCCACATATTCTGCATTTGCAAATTGAAGACTTCTTCGCACCCCCTCTATTTTTTGAGACTTACTTTTTGTTTCGGACAAAAAGACCACTTTAGGGACGATGATATCTTACAAGATCTCAGATTCTCTGACTGTCAGGTTATGACCCAAGCCCTGACAGTTCTAGCTTATTACCAACATCGCTCTTGTGGCTGTTGAAGGTCAGCCACCACCACCTCTTCAGCCCTACTTCACCACCAATAGTATTATATTTAAAACCCATTAGGTTTTCGAACTCTTACATATAGTGGGCATAAATATAATCCTCCTCCACCAAATCTTGTGTAGTAAAACTCACCTTGCAATCAAAGTTTTGTTCCACGCATATGTGAACAGATCGACTTCCCAATTGTGACATTTGGGATTGACAAACCAATTTGATGTAATTCTCGTCTGCAGCCACTGTATCTTCATCTTGCAAAATCTTCCGATGCCTTGAGTCCCTTTATGACGAATCAAGTCGTTGTCTTTTTGCCTCTAAGAAAGTGATTTGATCATCGCTCCCCTTTCTGTTCAACTTTACCAATCGATCAGCACCCTAGACAAGGCAATATCCGTAAAAGGATTTCCAATATCCTCTTTAGTGGCTTCAAAGACCTCTTTGCCCTTCATTAAAACATTATTTTCTTAAGCTTCGCGGGGCTTGACACGCCTCCGCTTAATAACAAGCCTTCAGATCCTGATATGGGCCTTTAGACTTTTAGTTTGAGAAATAGGCTCAATCACCTCTAGTCTTTTTTGGTTCAGCCCAGTACTTAAATTTTCCTCTGGCCCATTGTGATTAAACCCATCATAAATAGCAATACAATTCTCAATAACTCCACCCACCTCCTCAGAATTTAAGGAATTCTCATCTTCCACCCTCTGAATAAACTGGGTTTCAGGTACAAATTCCTCCTCATCATCCTCTGCTGGCAATTCAACAACCAGACTTGATCATTTGTGCTTATCTTGTACGAATTCATTAGTAATTTGACACGTATTTTCTTCAGATGAAATGATTACCGTTTGATCGCTTACCGCACCAGCTAGAATATTTGCGGAAGGAAAATTTATATCGCAAGAGAATCGAACCAGCTCAGCCTCTTGGATTTCACCCCTCACGCGCTCGTCTTCCTCATTAAAGCGATTCAACCAACGGGCCACCATCTTGTTGATTTCCGCTTCTTCCTCCGGCGTAACAGGGGAATTCAAATCAGCAGCCAATTACTTCTTTTTCTCCATGTATTCAGCTTTCGACACAGCCCTTAGATCTGGCCCATAGTTCATCCTTGAATTTTGAACCGTTTTCTCAAACTCGCAGACTCGACGATCATGGGCCAACCTTCCTCAGTGATAGAAAAAATCTCTCAAATTCTCATATCTAAAATGAATCCATACAGGCTCTGAACTATAGCCATCGAGTTTAAACCCTCTGGGTAGTGGGTTTCTTGTGTTGACAGAAACTCTCACCTTCAAGTAGGGCCTATAAATCAAATCTTCCACACCTTCCTTCTCCACCTTATGAACTTCACCAATCGTTTGGCCGATTTTTTGAGCATTCTCCAGTGACATCTTCTCTAATGGGAGACCGTGTATTTGGATCCAGAACGGACACCAAGTAAAATCAATATCACCCAGCCTTTGCCCTCTTTACGACTCCTTCAAAACCAAAACATTAGTGTTGATGGTCCATGGATAAAAATCTATGATGCGACTGCAATTAAATTTCTCCCTAAAGTAAAAGAAACATTTATTCACTCCTAATGCTTCTACCTTTAGATCCTGGGTTTTCACATTCCACAAAAGTACAATGATATTATAAATCAATTGAGGTCTATATGGTTTTTCAAAAATTATTATACCCACCATCGTTGCACCTTGCAATTTTTGGATAATTTTTTCATCATCCTCTAGTTCAAGAGAAAACTCAGATGGATCCCTTACCAGAAACGAAAGAAAAAATAGTCAGAGCTAAGAACGAGTCAAAACTTAGCTTGCTAAACCAAAAAGAGTGAGGAAATTAAAAAACAAAGGGTTGAGCAGGAAAAAACCTTCGAACCAGTGACAGAAACACGAAGAAAAAGAAAACTCCGATTACCGGAGATAAAAGAGAACAAATCTCACGTACGAATCATTACAGATTCGATTATCTCATCCCTTGAAATAGCAGAGCTAGGACGGATCTACACCACACCTGTAGGGTCCATACACAGACTACTTAACCTATACCACTAGGAAAGTCTTTCTGCAGAAACAAAGATAGCTCATTTGGAGCCATAAAGAAGACATTTGTGCTTAGCTTCCCCTTCCTAGCCAATCTTGTGAGAAAATATGCACTTCTATTTTCCTCTCTGCTAATCCATTTGAGAGGAAATTTATCTGTGGAAAGAAGATTTTTAATATCTTCCAGCACACTTTCACATTCTTTATCTATAAAGACAACTTTAATTACCACATTGTTGTCACATTCCAACTCCACCATGGACATATTCAGACTTACCAGATACAAATTAGTTCTTCTAACAGTCTTTGCTTCAGCAGTATTGGAAGAGTTTGCTTCAATTTGGGGTGCAACTTGGACGGGCTGAACCTGACCAGCCCGGACAAAATTCGGACTTGGGCACATGTTTTGAGTAATTTGGTTGGGCTCGGGCACTCATTCTCAACCCGAATTGCAAATAAGGTCGGGTTTGGTTACGAATATTAAACGATGGACTAGCCCGAATTGCTCGATATGTATTCTCATTACCTATACATTTCATATTGGGAGAGTATTGTATAGCATATTTATCAAGAATATATTATTTTTCTATTAATTATTAGTGATATTTTTAATTTTGTTTATGTTCTTAACTGATAGATTTTATCCACAAAATATTTAGTATTCTTTATATAAATGGATAATTTTTTAATTCACTCTAACAATATATAGTTATAATTTTTTATTCTTAAATAAATAAAAAATTGAAGTGTCTGCGTTCTTTAAGGTGAAAATTTTAATTGAGTTAAATGTGATAATTATGTTAATTTATTTAGTTTAATGAGCTAGCCCGAATTCAACCTAACCCAAATTGGCTTGGACGGGCTGGCAATGCTCTTAACCCGGGCTGGGCTGGGCTTGGGCAACCCGGACAGAACTCGGGCTTGGGTTTGGACTGGGGTGTTAACCCGCCCAGTCCGCCCAAGTTTCAGTCCTAGTTGCAATCTTGAACCAGGCAGCTCCTTTGAAGTGCCATACTTTTCCCTCATAATCCAACCTCCCTACTTCATGTTTTTGGGAATCCCAAGAGGCATCACAATTGACTTTTAACCAACTGTGTTTTGGAGGAGTTCACCCCTTCTTGTCTTCACTTCTATGCCTTCTGGTGTTATTGTGGAAATCTACATTTCAATCATTGCATATCTTATTGAAAGCCACCAAAGCTCTCTTTGGATATGGAGGAATGTTCCAAAAAAACACTCCTATTTCTATAATCCAAATAGTCCAGAGCAATGTAATGTTCTTTGCAACTGTCACACTTGTAGCATCACCATTCTTCCACATCTCCCACGGCTCAGTACTCAAAATTTTAAAATTCTCAATATCTTGCAACTTTGAAGGATCATAAAGACCAGCAGCAAACCACAGAGCACTCACCCAATCACAGTGAAAAAGCATATGTACCTCTGTTTCATCTGCCTTGTTGCAGATTTGGCAAATTGCAGATCTTGCACACTTTATTTTTTCAAGGTTAACTTTAGTTGCTATAGCATTAGTACAGAGCTTCCACTAGAAGTGTTTTATTTTTGGAATCAGTTTAGAGCTCCACAAAAAATTCCAAAACTCCTTATTCCAAGAGAAATAGGTAGAAGCTTTACCTCTAGATTTTGGAAGGGATGTGGGGTTGGAAGCCTTAATTCTCTTTGCTACATGGTATCCACTTGTCACAGAGTAAGATCCATCCTTTGAGAACTTCCACAAGGCTTCATCTTCCACTCTTGTGGTGGGGATGAAAACTTTCTTGATCTCCTCAGAGAGTTCTGGGCTGAAAGTGTTGTTAATCCGAGCAACTTTCCAGGTTTTGGTTGTCTGATTGATGAGCTCTTCCACCCTTGTGTTTTGGTACACACCAAACTGTGCAGGGTTGTTTTCAACACTTCGATTATGAAGCCAACTATCCTTTGGACACCTAATAGTTCTGCCATTAATAGGCTTCTACCAACACCCCAATCTGATGATTTCTTTTGTAGAGTAAATGCTTCTCCATGACAATTAAGGACTATCCCCAATCTCAACATCCAAGAACCTAGAATTTGGAAAGTAGATAGCTTTTAGACAAAGGTTGCAAAAGGAATGATCATTTCTATTCAGACTCCACCCTCTTTTGGCTAGGAGAGCTAAACTGAAAGAATAGACATCTCTAAATCCAATGCCTCCCTCAAGCTTTGCTTCACAAACTTGATCCCAACTAACCCAATTGATTGTTCTTTTGTCTTTACTCCCCCCTCCCCCCCCCCCCCCCCCGGAAAAAGATTTTAATAGCTTGGCTGAGTTTTTTGCATAAACATAAAGGGAATTTAACACACATCAAAAAATAACAAGGGATGGTCTGAATAACTGACTTGATAATTACTTCTCTGTTTGCTTGTGATAAGAATTCCATTTTCCATCCTTGCATTCTTTTGATAATTTGATCTAGGATGTAGTTGGAAACTTCATCTTTTGATCTATCCCGAAAGACAGGAATCCCCAAATATTTACCTTCTCCCTTCATCTCTTGGACATTGAGAAGGGAAGTGATAATCGATTTGGTGTTAGTGGGGGTGTTTAGAGAGAAAGCAACACCTGACTTGTGGAGAGTGACTTAAGACCAGCCACTTCCTCAAAAACTCTTCGAACCTCCATGAGTGAAATAGCTTCCTCTGCAGTGTCCTTTATAAAGATGAGAGAGTCGTCAGCAAATTGGATATGAGTGATATTTGGGCAATGAGCATTAATCGTCACCCCTTCTATCTCTCCTGAATTAACATTTGCTTTAATCAATCTAGATAGGACCTCGGCTGCTAGAACATAGATATAGGGAGGTATTGGGTCCCCCTGTCTCAGGCCTCTTTGTGGCTCAAATTGTTGCATGTTCTCTCCATTGATCAGCACTGAATAAGCCACTGAGCTAATACATTTCATAATCCACGTGATCCATCTTTGATCAAAGCCATAAGCTTCTAAAATTCCTTCTAAAAAATCCCATTTGAGACAGTCATAAGATTTAGAGATATCTAATTTCAAAGCTAAGTAGCAATCTCTACCATGCTTTTTTCCTTCTAATGAAGTGAAAGACCTCATTAGCAACAATGATGTTATCCAGAATACTTCTCCCAGGGATGAATGCAGATTGGGCTTCTGACATAAGAGTTGGGATGATCTTCTTCAAGTTTTCTGGTTATAGTTTGGAGATTTCTTTATACTTGAAATTGATAAAAGGAATGGGCCTGTAATCACATGAAAGTTCCGGGTTCAAATTCTTTGGAATCAAATCTATATTTGTCTTGTTCCAAATTATGTCCATCTGGTTATGGCTAAAGAACTCCATCACTGCAGCATATAAATCATCCTCAATAGTGCTCCATAAATTTTGATAGAAGAAACCTGGGTAACCATCTGGCCCAGGAGCTTTGTTGCATCATAAACTCATAATAGCATGTTTGATGTCATCTTTTGAAGGGGTGGAAGTAAGGATCTGGTTATGTTCTTCAGTAATGAGCTTAGGGATACAATCTGAGATGACTAATCTGTTTTTTGAAGAGTGGAGTTGAAAATGGTTTTGAAATAACTCGCAATTTATTTTTCAACATCTTGTTTTGAACTAACCCATCTTCCCTCATTGGTTTTGATGCTTTTGATACTATTTCTCCTTCTCCTGTGTGTAGCTGAGGCATGGAGTTTTTCTCTCCACTCTTTAAGTATTGTATCCTTGACCTCTGGTGCCAATAAATCTCATCTATCTTCCAAGCTTGCAAGAGAGTATGAATCAGCTCCTCTCTTGTCTCTTTCTAGAAGGGGTCCAACTTTGAGTTTAAAGAAATTGTAGCTGACCTTGGATGTTCTTAATCTGCCTTTTTGTTTTTTCCAATAGTTCTTTTGCTCCAATCAATGAGTTTCTGTCCACAACACCTCATTTTTGAAACCATGCTTGTCATAGGGGTTCCTGGGAAGTTGTAAAGCCAGGCCCCTGTGATAATATCCTTGCATCCATCCACCTCAAGCCACTGTCATTCAAACTTGAAGTCCATCATTCTTCTTCCTTCAAATTTTGGTTGTCACTTGAGGATTATAGGGCTATGGTCTGATCCAATAGGGAGCTATGATAAATTAGGGCATTACGGTATTTCAAAATCCACTCCATATTGCACAAATCTTTTTCAATTATCTCACAAATGTAGTGTTCTTCCCTTTTGTTGGACCATGTGTAAGGGGCTCCTTTAATCTTAGATCAATGAGTCTGCAATCCTCAATCCATTTCTTGAAACTCCTCCACCTCCAACTCTTAGAGTTTGAGCCTCCTAATTTGTCTTCCCCTTCTGAGATGTCATTAAAATCGCCAATGAGTACTAATGACGTAAGCATTAAATTGCATAAAATAAATTAAAAAATCTTAAAAAGTCCCCTGGCTATGGATTCTAAACCTTCAATCTTTGTCTAAACTGATGAATGAATTCACCAACACTTATCAGCAGTACGACTAAACAGGCTTCTTTCTTGATTATATCCATTCGGATATCTGGGGTCCATCTCTAGTCGAGGCATGGGCGAGTACACGTATTTTCTGAGAATCATAGACGATTACTCTAGGATGACTTGTATATTCGTGATGAAAGAACAAGAGTGAAGCCTTCACAAGATTCAAGGAGTAGAAGACACTAGTAGAGAATCAAGTGGGAAAGAAGGTGAAGAGGTTGCGCACGGACAACGGCTTGAGTTTTGTTCATCAGAGTTTGATGGATTCTGCAAGGATCAGTGTATTGCTCGCCATCACACCGTTCGAAACACACCACATAAGAATGGTGTAGCCAAGAGAATGAATCAGACACTTTTGGCGAAGAAAGGTGTATGCTTTCGAATGCAGGTATTTCTAGACTATTTTGGGGAGAAGCAGTTTCCATGGTGTGCTATCTCGTAAATCGGAGCCCGCCCACATGTAAATGATGCAAGATTCATATGGACGTCTAGTCCGGTAGAGAAGTGGACTACTCAGATTTGAGAGTCTTTGGTTGTGTTGCATATTATGCGTTAATAATAGCAAACTAGAACCAAGAGCTAAGAATAGGGTATTCATGGGTTTTGGAACGGGTGTGAAGGGATACAAGATATGGGCAAACAATAAGATTATACTTAGCAGAAGTGTAGTCTTTGATGACAGTCCTATGTTGAAGAATTCAGTGGATGTGGAGCTTTGAGATGCAGAGTGGATGGAGAGTTAGATCCTATTGATACTAAGGATGCCGAAATCTCTACACCGCCGCCAGAAACCGAAGAGGAATAAGGAGAAGAGTCTGATAGTGAGGATGCGTCAACACCAAAGGAACCAGTTCATCAAAGTATTGTTAAAGGAAGACCAAGGAGATTCATAAAGCCTCCGGTGAGATACAGGGATGATGGTGTGGTGGGATATGCATTGCAGGTAGCAAAAGAGGTAGAGGATGAGCCATCCTCCTACAAGGCCCCTGTATCTAGTTCTGAGTTAGGAAAATGGACTGCCGCAATGGGAGAGGAGATGGATTCTCTTAGCAAGAACTCGACTTGGGAGCTTGTTAAATTGCCATGAGGAAGGAAGATAGTCAGTCGCAAGTGGGTTTCCAGAAGAAATGAAGGAATCACATTTGGAGAAGGCGTCTAGTATAAGGCAAGGTTAGTTGCAAGAGGGTTCATTCAGAAAGAGGGATTTGACTAAAACGAGATCTTCTCACCTATGGTCATACATACTTCTATTTGGGTGCTACTAGCTTTAGTGGCACACCACCACTTAGAGCTTGAGCAATTATATGTCAAGACAGCTTTTCTACATGGAGAGTTGGAAGAGGAGATATACATGAGCCAACCGGAATGGTTCCAAGTTCCCTGAAGAGAAAATCGCGTGTGCAAGCCGAAGAGATCTCTCTATTCACTTAAGCAGTCACAAGGGCAATGGTAAAAAAGGTTTGACAGCTTCATGTTGAAGATTGGTTACCTCAAGTGCGAGTATGATTGTTGCGTGTATCAAAATGAGTTTCATGGTGGATCACGTCTTTACTTAGTTCTGTATTAAATGACATTCTGATTGCAATCAAGGACATCAGAGAACTGAAGAGGTCTCTGCGCGGAATTCAAGATGAAGGATCTGGGAGCTGCTCGGATGATATTGGGAGTTGACATCTATAGAGACAGGAAGAAGAAGAAGAAGAAGAAGCTTTTCTTGTCATAGCAGGGATACATTAAGAGGATCTTTAGCAAATTCGAGATGTTATAAGCAAAGGCTATAGATACTCCTATGGCAACTAACAGCATGCCAGGAATGTACACCGTTCAGACTTAGTAAAAGAAGGAGTACATGTCTAAAGTTCCATATGATAGCGTAAATGGAAGCCTCATGTATGTTATTGTTTGTACTCGACCGGACATACGATTTGCTGTTAGTGTGGTTAGTCGTTTTATGGCTCGACCAGGGAAGGATCATTGACAAGCGGTGAAGCGCATATTCAGGTACCTTAAAGGTACGTCAGACATTAGCCTATGTTTTGTGGCTAATGAAGACATCTTGGTATTTGGGTTCTCAGATTTGGGTTATGCAGGGGATATTGCTAGTAGGAAATCATTACTGGCTATGTGTTTATTTGAGGAGGTTCTATTGTGAGTTGGAAGGCAAAACTACAGCGGAGGTGACTCTGTTACCCATGGAGGTGGAGTACATGGCTCTAACAGAAGCAGCAAATGAGGCGCGTGGCTTAAATGTATGGTCAATGATCTAGGCCTACATCAAGATCAAGCGATAGTCTAGTATGACAGCTTGAGTGCAATTCGCTTGACTAGGACCAGGTTCATCATGAAAGGACCAAGCGTATCGCCGTCAGGTATCCCTTTCAGAGAAGTGAATGAAGGATCAAGGTGATGAAGGTTGGGACTGCTGAAAACCCCACGGATATGTTCACCAAGCCGATTCCAAGGAACAAGTTCCAACATTGTCTGAAATTTCTCAACATCTTGAGCCAGTGCACCCTTAGGGGTATGTCGGGCCCGACGAGGTCCAGTGAGTCTCTGTGATGAGGGACATCGGGAGGGGAGAAGACAAGCTTTGTTCAAAAGGAGGAGGAAGCTTTGTTGCAGACGAGAGACTTCATGTCAAGGTGGAGATTTGTTGGAATAGTGCCTTGGAGCTTGAAAGACACTCAATGGAACAATGGATAAGTGAAGCCGTGGGCCTTCGCACGAAGACAAGGAGTCTTCGTACGAAGATAGCCTAGAGTTAGCCAAAATCACAAGCTCTTCGTTGAATAGCTCCCAGTCTCAAAGTGAGAAGATCTTCGCACGAAGAGATAGAGAGTCTTTGCACGAAGGTGCGATCTCTTCGCACAAGAAGAGAAGTCTGAGGCGGTCACCAAGGAAAGGAAACAATTCATTTCGGTCTCGGGTCGGTTTTGAGGGGTATAAATATGTGCCTTAGGGTGTGAATAACATATGTAAACATCTCGAGACGTTCCTATTCATTGAATAAATGTCTTTCTTCCCTGTGGATGTCGTTAGCTTGATTTGAGCTAGCCTACAACGCAGGGGTGGATGTACCTTAAGGCAAGGGGTGTCAATTGCCACCCATGACTTTTCAAAAACTACATTAAAACCCCTCTTTTTATAGTTCACAATGATTAATACCCTTATATTTTATACAAAACTGCCCCCGCTGGAATTGAAATTTCCACAATGACCTTAACAAAATCTATAAAATAAAAAGTTGTCTCGGCTAGTTCGATTTTCTGACTCCGCCACTGGAACCATGTAAACCTTGTGTGATTGCATCTTTCGTTATCGTTCGTGAGGTGTGAGTGATCGTGAGAGGTATAACAATCACAAACGAATTTAATTTAGACGTTAGATTGTTTTATTCTTTATTATGACCTCCGAAAATTGTAAGAAAGAAAATTATTCCCTGTGTACTACTTCATAAATAAAAATTATTGCATCCATCGCGACTTGGCGTGCCAGGAAACAACAGTAGTCTCTTTGATATACTTTTATCTTGTTGGCCAGGAAGAGGATGAAAAATGTATGAATTTTCAAATACTAACTGTACAGAAACTTTGGTTGTTACATTCGTTTGCTTATGAACTTGGAGGCCGTACTTCCGAGTAGAGAGTTCACAGAAAAAGATGAGGAGTTTAATCATAAATTTGTTAAATAGTATCATAAATACATTCATACTCAGGGAATACATATCTCTGCCAGAGAAAACAACCTACCGAATACAAGAGCACAAAAGATTATGCAATGCGGATTGAAAATAGCTCAAGTCCGTGATGTTATGTACAAAGTGGCCCAAGAAAATTAATTGTATACCAAATCTATATTTTTTTTGTGGGTGAACCGAAGTCTATATCTCCAGTCCCCAAGTTTCTCATTCTTCTTCACTTGCATCCTAAAGACTCACATGATAGAACAGTTTTGTTCATAACTATTGTCTCTTACATATGCGTACTCAGACACACTTGTTGCATAAGGGTAAGTCCAAACCACTGGCGGTTGTATCGTAACTTCATTCTTCTTCTCACCACCAGTACTATTCTCCTTCTTCTGCTCCACTGGTGCAACGCTTATCAAATCCGTGTAACCTATATACTTCCTCAGCAATTTCACTAGCACCACACTGTCAATCCCCTCTCCCACCACCTCTATTTGATTCTTATCTTTGCCCGTGAGAGCTGCCGATTCCACCCCTGAAACAATCAATAGAAGAAAAGGGTTAAAGTGACATTCTTTGATAGCATGAAGGGACATAGTGAAATTAGTCTTTATTTTAGATACTAAATTCTTTGAAATATTGGACAATTCAAGTACCTTGAACACCAACAGCAATCTGCAAGGCTTTTGAGCGATATTTCTGTCCTTCCATGGACACATTGACCACCACCTTCATCTGCAAGAGGAGAGTTAATTCTATTTAATCCCTCAAAATAGTGTAAACATGCATGTGCGTACATATTTCTTCATCACAAGCCAAAACCCATACCTTCATGGTTTTGCCTGAATTCTTGATTTCTGATTGCAGAGTTGAGAGGGAGAGAAAGAGTTAGAGGAGAGGATAAGAGGATTGAGAGAAGATGAATAAATGGGAGAGTGCCAACTATCAATTTATAGATCTCTTGGGAGCTCAAGCTACCCCAAAAGTTTATTTAGGGACATTCCCAGAATCATCCTATGGTGACAAAATACATCAGTCCAAAGTCAATGGCAAGTCCAGGGTTTAATATAGGTCCTCCAGGTCATCTTCCAAACAATTTCCTTAAGAGTTCTTCATTGGCCCGTGACCAAACGTAATATTTGGTCGGCCTCGTAAGAAAAAATATGATTTCTCTAAAAAAGAAAAAGAGAAAAATGTGATGAGATATTTCTTCTCCGACGATTAGGCGGTGGTGGCCGCCGCCTCAAGGGTCTCTAAAAATGAACACTGACGCAGCGATCTCCCTCTCTAACCTCAGATCCGGTGGAGGCGCCATCATCCGTAACTCAGACGGAGACTTTGTTGTGGGATTCTCATTTCCAATACCTTTCAATGCCAACTCCATCATTGCTGAGTGTTATGCTTTATACACTGCGGCTCAGATGGCATATGAAAGGGGCTTCAGATCGCTAATCATCGAATCAGACAACTTGGGTCTCATCCAGATGTTACAGAGACTACAGAAGGGAAACGAGAGAGAGAGCGAGCGGCGGAGAGAAGGAGCATCTGTTTGGGATGTGCTCAACATTCCTAGATAATCTTGTACTACTTCCGTTCTCTCTCTTTCTTCCTAGTTGGACTTTTTGACTCGTAATTGAGTCACTTTGACCCGGTGATTTGAGTAACAAGATTAGGTCTTCATCACAAGCCAAAACCCATACCTTCATGGTTTTGCCTGAATTCTTGATTTCTGATTGCAGAGTTGAGAGGGAGAGAAAGAGTTAGAGGAGAGGATAAGAGGATTGAGAGAAGATGAATAAATGGGAGAGTGGCAACTATCAATTTATAGATCTCTTGGGAGCTCAAGCTACCCCAAAAGTTTATTTAGGGACATTCCCACAATCATCCTATGGTGACAAAGTACATGAGTCCAAAGTCAATGGCAAGTCCAGGGTTTAATATAGGTCCTCCAGGTCATCTTCCAAACAATTCCTTAGGAGTTCTTCATTGGCCCGTGACCAAACGTAATATTTGGTCGGCCTCGTAAGAAAAAATATGATTTCTCTAAAAAAGAAAAAGAGGAAAATGTGATGAGACATTTCTTCTCCGACGATTAGGCGGTGGTGGCCGCCGCCTCAAGCGTCTCTAAAAATGAACACTGACGCAGCGATCTCCCTTTCTAACCTCAGATCCGGTGGAGGCGCCATCATCCCTAACTCAGACGGAGACTTTGTTGTGGGATTCTCATTTCCAATACCTTTCAATGCCAACTCCATCATTGCTGAGTGTTATGCTTTATACACTGCGGCTCAGATGGCATATGAAAGGAGCTTCAGATCGCTAATCATCGAATCAGACAACTTGGGTCTCATCCAGATGTTACAGAGACTACAGAAGGAAAACGAGAGAGAGAGAGAGCGCGGCGGAGAGAAGGAGCATCTGTTTGGGATGTGCTCAACATTCCTAGATAATCTTGTACTACCTCCGTTCTCCCTCTTTCTTCCTAGTTGGACTTTTTGACTCGTAATTGAGTCACTTTGACCCGGTGATTTGAGTAACAAGATTAGGTATTTTTTTTTTGCATGGTGTTGTAGAGAAAAAGTTTCTCTACAACACCATTCAAAAAATGTCAAAAAGTTGCACCGGTTTATTATCCTAATCATCGGGTCAATGTGATCCAGTGAATAGTGAAATGAACAGTAAATGGAAGAAAGAGTGAGAACGGAGGTAGTAGCTATTAGGTTTTCTCACTGTCGAAAAGACAGTAATGCCCCTGCGCATACTCTAGCACAGTTGGGTCTTTCTATTGTAATTCATGTGTACTGGGCTATTACATGTCCAGACTTCTTGTACCAGCTTTGGGCCGCTGATAAAGCCCACTAGTAAATAAAAAGTTGGTTGATTTGCAAAAAAAAAAAAGCATGTTCAATAGGTCAATTATATAGCGATTATTTTTAATATATAAATTAAATAAGATAAATATTGTTTCCAATATGATTTCTACTCTGCGCTTTATTTTAGCAGATAGTTATTCCGCTTTCTGCATTTAAAGAGCAGGATCAATAACTTTATATTTTCTTTAACCATGCTCTTAGGGGTTGTGTCATGAATTTTTTAAAATTCTCTTAAAAGAAATATTGACAATGTGTCACGTGTTATTTAGTTAATAATTTAAATAATACTTTTTATATATTTATTATTTTAAAATCTAATAAAAAATATTATTTGAGTCAAAATTTAAATAATTTTTTTCTTCTCTAAAAAATTAATATTTTAAATAATACTATTGGAGCACTAACTAAAATTTTACAATATCTAAAACAAAATTTTCTATTCTCATCGAATTATAATTACTTTTAAGTAGTACTAGTGGAGATGCTTTAACAGCCAAAATGCATAAATGGAGGTGACATTAATCAATTCAATTATTTACGACAAATTAGGAACTACTACTAATAACCAGAGAACATGAGTTGACTAAGTCATAGTATGGACACAGAATCGGAAATTGTATTCGATATTCTAGTGACTGATGGACCACAAATTGTTGAATCGTTGTAAGTTAGCGTCAGCTAATCACATACCACTCCGTCTGATCTGAAATGCACCATTTGATTTTTTAACCCGTAACCGGGTCACTTTGACCCGGTAATTTGGAGCGCAAAATGAAGTAATTTTTTGATAATTTTTTTATTGTCTTATAGAATAAGAGTTACTTTACAACACTATAAATTATTTAAAAATTGCAAAATTTTGCTATTCAAATCATCGGGTCAAAGTGACCCAATGAATAGTGGTAAAAGTACAAATGGTTTAAAAGAGGTGGGACGTAGTGGTAGAAATAACTACTGCCTCCGTCCCGTGAGATTCTTTCTACTTTGTTTTTTATCATTATTTATCATATCACTTTGACCCGGTTATTTGATTAGCAAAACGATAAATGATTTGATGATCTTTGCATAGTCTTGTAGAGTATACTTTACTCTACGACACCATGAAAACTTTACCAAAAAATTACATTGTTTTGCTAATTCCAAATCACCGGGTCAAAGTAACATATGTACGGATAAAAAAAGTCAAAGTAGAAAGAACTTAGCGGCATGAAGGTAGTAATAAGTAGTGATTGTGAACACAAGAGTTGGACTAATGGGTGAGACTTGAGACCTTAAGTCTCAGGTTCAAAACTCACTACGATCAATATTTATTGGGATGATTTCAATTTATTCGAGGTGTGCGCAAATTAGGCCAGACATCACGAATTGTCTAAAAGAATAAATTAAAAGAAGTACTGATTGAGCAAGACTCTGTTTAATAGGGCGACAACGACTATCTCAAGTCGTTAAAA
Organism: Linanthus parryae; assembly: GCA_023055425.1. NCBI lineage: Eukaryota > Viridiplantae > Streptophyta > Magnoliopsida > Ericales > Polemoniaceae > Linanthus > Linanthus parryae. The sequence continues at coordinate 46,961,322 of JALGPY010000009.1, forward strand.
CCTTAATTAGTGGGCAAGTTAGTTGATTATGTCCGTATGTCAGTTAAAAATATATTTCTTTGTTGACGAAATACATTATTTTTTGGCTAAAGGAAGTATGTACGTACAATTTTTAGTTTACTCTACAAATAGTTTTAATAATAAAAAGGACGTGTGAAAGTAATCAATCATAATCAAAGAGATGATTATTATGAGTCATCCAAAAGCGTGTGTTTCTCCCGCGGAAGAATGGACTAGTACTTGCTAGAGTCAGCTTCAAAGTGTAAAAGTCCTAGTATTATAATAGGAAATCTATTTAAAAATAGGTGTAATAGTTATTTTCCACCCTCTGACTACCGAGTAAATACATTTTGCCCCTGTTTATAGATAAATCTTTTTTCTACCCCTGTCAGTGGATGGAGGGTGGACATATATCACCCTTCTGTTACAATCAGTTAGTGGAGGGGTGCAAACTGACTTTTCTGTAACCATTTTATCCTTATAAATAGTGGACAAATAACACATTTTTTTTGTTTATTATTGAACTCATCATGTTCTTGATGTTCTTTGTGTTCTTCAACACACCTCCAATATCACCAAATCCCTACCACCACCAACACCATCACCACCACCAAAACCACCACCGAATCCCCACCACTGACACAACAACAACAACAACAACAACAACAACAACAACAACAACAACAACAACAACAAAACTAAACAAACAATGTAGAGTTTCTCAATGGAATAGGAGGTGAGAAGTTGATCAACATTATGAAGATGAACCACAACCAACAACTGATAATCCAAGCATTTATCGTATGATTTTATGTATTTTGTCACGTTTGATCGCACGGGTCGTGTTTTGTGTTGTTTTGACAGGAAACAGAGCTTGGGAGATGAAGCGGAGCAGAGAAACGGGCGTTGGAGATTGTTCGAGAGCTAAAACGGAGAAGAAATCGCGAAGAAAATAGTGTAGAGACATGGAGAGGGGAGGCAAGTGTCATATAATCAAGTTTTTGTAATGACACTTTAACCCCTCTCCCCATACTTAGCCAAATTTGGAGGAGAAAAGATTTAACAACTCACTGTTTGCATGATCAAAGTGGGAGATCGTAAGACCTGTTCAGATCCCACGATCAGAGATAAGACCTGAGCAGATCACACGACCAGAGATAGGATCAGAAGCTGTTAAGATCACACGATCAGGCATAAGACCAGAGCAGATCGCACGATCAGCTTTGCTGAGATCGTGCGATCTCCTTAAGAAAAATCACATGGACGGAAGAAAAAAAAAGGTACAGGCTTTGTTTGGTTCAAAACTACATAGTTTTGGATTAATTATTTCCTTAACCTAATTTTGGAAATAATTAATACCCTACAACTACAATTAATTAGAGGAGAATATGATTGATCTATTCACAACGTGAGAAACAAAAAGGAGGAACGTGAGGGAGGAAGAGGAGGACGACGGAGACGAGGGAAGAAGGCTCAAGAACTCCATTGGAGAACTAGGTTCTTCTTGTTCTTCTTCTTCTTTCAAATCTTATATGGAGAAACTTGTAAGTCTTGTTTGGTTTATTTTAATTAGCTAATCACTTTTACTAGGCATCTCTACGAGAGCCTAGGGTTATGTAAACGATACTCGTCCGGATTGAATCTAGTTTCATGCGTATTTGATTTCATCTTGTTGAATCAATGTTAGTTTTTGATTATTGTTAGTAATCGTAGACTATTGACACGTTTGGGAGAAGATATAATGTTCATAAACTAGGGTTTGGCTCATCAAGTTGATTCATGCTTAAAGTTAATATCGTTCTAAGTCAATTGTTCACGTGCTACACTTAATTCTTAGTGTTGAAGGAGTCATGACCCGGAAATACTACTTAGCTAGCGAATGCGCGACAGTGATTCTAACTAGCTAGGATGAGACGTGAATAACAACCCTGAATCACTGAGACCGAAAAAAGGAGAAGTGTTAGGATTGGCCTAATGTGGGTAGATTCGGTAGGATTATTCCGTTGTTTTGGGAAACGATGGACCGACATGACCCGTTTTCGTACCAGTAGATGACCTGCTAGAACGGACCGGTAGACAACATGAGACTGAGAGGATATTGTAGTCAACCGAGACGTAAAATGACATGAGACCGACATGATATTGTCATAGCCTATTACCCGGCTTGATTAGTATAGAATAAACGTGTTACTCAGATATTCCGAAAATCGTCTGCAACCCTAGGTGATCTAGAGATCGCTAGTCTCTCCACATATGTTCTTTAAAAATAAAAATACCAAAAAACTATTAGCTTAGTTGTTTATTACATTTTAGTCACTTGTTTGAGGGTGACAACTATTCAAATCACAATTCTTCCTCCTGTTACCGTACTCTAAATTAAGTAACTAATTAAATAATCTCAATTACGTCCTCGTGGGATCGATGACTCGGGGTTAAAATACCACCCCTATATTACTTGATCGTGCACTTGCGCATACGCGTAAAGAATCGCGTCAACAACACAAACAAATACTAATATCAAACACCCAATCAAAAGTTTGAGCCAACATACATTTGATCAAACCCAGAAAATTGATGAAACACGGATGAAGCCTGAGCTGAAACATGAACCAAACACCAAATTTTCTTTTTTTTTTTCTTGTAATTTATTTTACTTGTTTTTTTTATCATAAATCCCAAACTCTAAATGCACGGCTACACAAAAAAAGACTCGACAATACTCAATGTTTGGTAGGTGGACTCAACAAATACACGTGCGGAGTAAAATGGAAACACCTCTCTAGGCACAAAATAACACGACAATTACTTAAAAACGACACGGACCACAAAGACACACATTACAACACAAACTACCTACATGTAACTGGTTAATGCAGACAAATCAGCTAATAGACAACTAAACCACCCCCACACTGAATGCTTGCTTCCTTGTCCTCAACGAATTTAGAGATCAAACAGAAGACTCAACATTCAATGCAAAAGGCCAGTAAATGAGATGGAGCATGACATACATAACAAAAGAGACACAAAATTCTATTAGAGGAAAAAGATACTCACAACCTCCTCAAGGGATAATACGAAATTCTTCTGAATCAGTCCCCAAGACACAGTGATGCGCCACTATGCTCCCAACGGTCAGTGTGTTCTCGCACACCGGGGTAGACTGCTCTCCTATTTTGAAATCTGCGCATGGAGACAACCCAACTCGCATGCACGAGCCCCTGTAAAGGTCGCATGTGCCAAGGCACACCGGGGTTGACTCTCCCATAACCTGCTCAAATATGTCACTTGAAAACATCATTAGTCTCTCTCTCTCTCTCTCTCTCTCTCTCTCTCTTTCTCTCATCTCTCGAAATAACATAAATAACACACACAAGTGTCTTTAAAACACACTCCCAAAATTAAGCAATATATAGATAGGTTGGGTTGCCTCCCAACAAGCGCCGCGTAATTTAAGGTCGACGACCCGACCAGTTACCTAAGATATGTTTAGCCTGTTTTTTCTCTCCAATTTTTCTTCTTCCACCATAGCTTCTCTCTTTGTCTCTTCTCATGTGAGAATGTGTAAGTCAATGGCCAGAAGGAAGAAAAATTGTTAGCCGCCACATGCCTCATTATGCCTTTCTTCTTCTTCTTCTTCTTCTTCTTCTTCTTCTTCTTCTTCTTCTTCTTCTTCTTCTTCTTCTTCTTCTTCTTCTTCTTCTTCTTCTTCTTCTTCTTCTTCTTCTTCTTCTTCTTCTTCTTCTTCTTCAATCGTCGAGGATTGGCTCTTTGAATCTAGTATCTCAAGTGGGACGGCTAAAACACTGAGTTCTGCATGCTTCCCTATCTCTTGTCTCCGAATCAAGGGTGGCAATTCATGAACTGCATATAATTGGGGTCTTTCGTGATCTCCTTGCATAATTCCCTAGACTCATGGCATGCTTCATCTAAGAAAATATCTTCAACGAGTGGAAATGGCACATCCTCGGCGCACTTATGAGCTTGTTATTCAAAAAAACCTTATTCAATATCATTAGGCCATAAGCTCTCGATTTCAACACTCTCCCATTCATGCCATGGCGGAGGAGTTAGGCGAGACAAAAGCTGTATAGGCGTCACAACCTCATCCCAATCTGAGTCCGAATCCGAGTTTTAAGCGGCCTAAGGATCTATTACTTGATGACACACATTATTATAGACCTCTGGGGGTTCTTCGTCTTCCTCTTCGCACTCCCCAACTAATTCATGAATGATGCTACTGGCCCATTGTCATTATATGTATATGCACGAGAAATTTATGAAAGTAATTGTCCATGATGCATTACAAGTTCCTCGACTCCGTCTAATTTAGCTATCATGAGCTCCAACATTGCTTTAATCTGCTCATCTTCTTGACTGCAAGGTGAGTGGATGAACATATCTCCATAGGAGTAGTAAGGCGAGTAGCTTGGAGATTGCCCATGAAAATCCTGCCCCCACAAGATTACCAAGACGTCTGCACAATCATTCGCTATGGAGCAGGTGAGATTAGAAGAAAAAAAAAATAAACAAAAACAAAAATAAATATTCCTAAAGCTAACAATTCTAACTAACTCAACCGAAGTCCCCGGGAATGGCGCCAAAAACTCGGCACGATTCGCCGCAAGTGCACGGTTGTCGTGTATAGTAATATCTAGAAATCGGGTTTTATCGAACCTAAGGGACTTGTCGTGAACTAATTATCACTATTAACTTAGTGTGGGCAAATCTTTGAGTTTTAGCTAAAATACGAATTTAAACAACTACTAAACTACTGATTTCACGATTAACACAACGTGAATGATGACTGGAATTTTTTTAGAGACAAATAGTAGTATTCCCTCTTTGGATCACTAGGGTTACTATGGACGCGTATTTTGATTTTACGAAATACTGATACAGTTCTCTTGTCAATCGAGCAATTGTGACTCGCCGAGTTACCAAACAAGCGTTCTACGCCTAATATCAATTCAAACCGAGGTACCAAGTTTGTATTAATCCTAGAAGAGCATTAAGATTATTGTTCTACTCTAAGATCCTAGTTAACGCTACCGATTACCAAATAACGATAGAATTAGGTGAATGATTCAATTTACCGACTAACATCCATGGAGTTACCACATAAAAATCCATTATAATCGACTCTAACGTGACGTCAAACGCAAGAGAGATAGAATTAAGAACATAAATCATTCATACCAAGAGAAAAACGCATCAATGAAGCCTTAACGTGAATCATAATCTCAAAACGTGCAATCCGTAGAAAACCCTAGCTACCAAAAGAGGATCCCGATATAAAAACTTAGCTAGACATGCTCGCGATCTTGATTACAAGAGTTTTCATAGTCAAGAGCAACAAAACCAAGAGCTCCAATGATGATGCTCCTTGCTCTCGTTGATGTCTCGTCCTTCCCCAAAACGACCTACTAATGTCTAAGTACGTTTCTTAATAGTTGAGAGCAAGTTATAAGTAATTACATAAAGTTCCGCAAAGTTTTAAAAAAATATGTTGCGCACCAGGTCATACGACCTCCCTGTCCAGGTCGTACGACCTCTGGAAAATGGACAAGAGGTCGTGCAACCTCAAATCAGGTCCTACAAGACCTCAACACCCTTGAGCAGTTCAATTTCTTCTGATCACCAGGTCGTGCGACCTCTCTGTGAAGTCTTGCGACCTCCATAGGACCTGGGACTTCTTTGATTTGCCGCCAAGGCTTTCTCCTCATCGTCCGCGCACTTCCCGAGCCTCCTCTTGAACTTCTTATTCGTGTTTCATGCTCAACTCCTCCATGCTTGCTCGTATCTTCCTTCCACGTTCGTCTCCCTTTCATTTCATCACGTCTTTCTTGTACATTAAAATCATGAACGTGCCATAGCTTCCGAAGCTCGTTTTCTCTATCCACTTGCTCCTCGCGTGTTCCTTTCCTGAAAAACACAACGCTAACACCCCGTGAAGATCAAATATGACAAAATATGATAAATAGAACATAAAACAATGTAGAAAACGCACGAACTTCACATTTAACGCATACAACGCTCACAATCTCAATTTATACCAAAAAACAACCCATAACGACACTAAATTCTCCATTTTCACTCACAAACCTATAGAATCTCATAAGAATATATAAATTCATTATGGAGTTATCACCTAACAGCTGCAGAGAAGGGCATATAAGATGACATGACCTAATAGTCACAAAGCATCTGTAATATTAATCTAACGGTAGGATGCTATTAGGTTTTTTGAAGGGAAAGGAAAAAGATTATTGTACCCTTATAGATTCGGGTATTAAAGAGAATATAAACTGGGCCACTGGACGATACTGAATCATTTGGGCTTGTGATAAACAAACTTATGGGTTCAAACAAGTCCGTTATTAGCCTCCCTTAACCTGATGCGGGGACAACACCATGAGCTTAGACTTTTATCCATCAAACGCAGGTCCATGTTTTTTGTAAAGATGTCTGCAATTTGATCTGCACTAGAAACATGAGACATAATTAGTTGTTTATGAAAATCTTGTTCCCTAACATAGTGATAATCGACCTCAATGTGTTTACTACGCGCATGAAATAAAGTATTAGCCGTTAAAGCTAGGGCTGATAATTTATCTGTATATCAAATAAGAGCAAAGGGGATAATGAAATGTAAATAAGAAATGAGTGTTAAACCACGAAATTTCTGCAGCTGCTGTAGCGAGAGACCGATACTCGGCTTCCGTAGAGGATCGAGAAACTGTAGGTTGCTTTTTGGAGGCCCAATGGATTGGGCTTGGGCCGAAAAAAATGACAAACCCATTTGTGCTACGATAATCTGTTGGGTTACCAGCCCAATAAGAGTCGGTAAAAACTTGAAATGGTAAGTATCCTTTTGGGTAAAAAAATGCCATGATTTTTCGTGCCTTATAAATAGCGAAGAATTATTTTTGCACCACTTAGGTGAACATCTGTGGGACAATGCATAAATTGGCAAAGATGGTTCACCGCGAAAACAATGTCAGACCTACTAAAAGTAAGGTACTGTAATGAGCCAAGTAATTGGCGAAAACTTGTGGATCAGTGAAGGGGGTACCCTCTGAAACATGATATTTAAGCCCATAAGCCATAGGTATTGGGCATGACTTGCAATGGACCATGTTAAAGCGAGAGAGAATATCCACTATATATTGCTCTTGGTGGATCAGAATACCAGTGTTGCATATGCTAATTTGTAGGCCCAAAAAATAGGTGAGTGGGTCCAAATTAGTCATTTCAAATTCAGAGCCCAATTTAGACACCAAGGAAGTGATATAGGATGTATCATTACCCGTAACAATGATATCGTCTATGTAAAGAAGCAAAATTGTAATTTTGTTGAGATGATGACGAATAAAAAGTGAGGAATCAGCGTAAGAAGCTACAAAACCTAGAGAAAACAAATAATGAGTAAAATCAAACCAAGCTCGGGGAGCATGTTTTAAACCGTATATCGACGTGTGTAAATTGCACACAAACTTGGTAAAATTTGGATCAAAAAATCCATGTGGCTATTTCATATAGACATTTTCTTCGAGAATCCATGTAAGAAGGCGTTTTTGACGTCGAGTTGTTGTAAAGGCCACCCAAAATTTGCAATTAAAGCAAAAACACAACGTACGGTGGCATGTTTTACAACGAGACTAAAAGTCTCGTCATAATCTAAACCAACTGTTTGTAACGAGAAACAGTCCCATGTTTTAGCTACTAGACGAGCTTTGTAACGAGAAACAGTCCCATTTGGATTAAATTTAGTTTTACAAACCCATTTGTTCCCATTTATATTTGTGTTAGGTGGAGGATCCACCAAAGACCAAGTCTTTTGATTTTGGAGGCTATTAAAATCATCAGTCATGGCATTAAGCCACTGAGAATATTTATTAGCTTCCGTAAACGAAAGAGGGTCAGAAAGTGAAGTGTGTGAAGAAGTGGCAGCAAAACCAAAATGTGAAGAAGGATAAACAGAACCAGTATTGGCATGAAACAAAGTATTTTTCTTTGAAATACCAGACTTGCTTCGTGTCTGCATGGATGATGAATATGAGAAGGGGGGGTTATCATCACTGGGCTTTTTGGTATTGCCTCGCCAATACTAGAACTGGTTGAGAGTGGCACATATACTGATGGGGGCGCAACAGTACTGGAACCAGAAATGTCATCAGTGCCAGCAGGCTGCAAAAAGCCTCCGGAACCCTCACAATGAGGTGTATGCACATAGAATGGTTGTGCAATAGCGAGTGGAACAGAATCAGATTCAGAACCAGTGAAGGAGCCTGCAAGAATAGGACCAGATGAAGAGTCAATATGGCAAGGAGTGAAAGTAGAAGCATACGGAGATTTATTGGATGTGTTAGAACTAGGTAATCTGTTAATCAAATATGTGGTTGTGGCCACTGCAAGACACCAAAATATTCTAGGTAATGGTGCATTAGTGAGCATAGTAACTGCAGTTTCAATAATATGACGATGTTTTCTTTCGGATACCCCATTTTGTTAAGGGTGTATGAGGGCATGATTTCTGATGCAAAATTCCATGATAAGCTAAGAATTTTTTAAAAATAAGAAAGGTATATTCACCTCTACCATCAGATCTCACAATCTTAATAAAAGAGCCAATCAATTTTTCAATAAACAACTTGAATTAACAAAACATTAGTGACATCAGATTTAAGTTTTAGATGAAAAAGCCATATAAACCTAGAAGCATCATCAATAAAACGACATAGTATTTATAACCACTAAAATATAATGTTGCGGCTGGTTGTAATACCCCGATTAATTAGTAGGGGTAAAACAGTCATTTTAGAAGCCTAATAAAGATTTTATTTGCAAAATAATATTTGAATAGATCTTTGTGTTTAGTTTGTAGAAAGTTTTAGAATAATATAGAGTAATAGTCAATAATTAATACGTAGCCGTTTTACAAATTATAGCTAGCTTAAATTTATAGCGCGTGTCCGACCACCGCGAGGATTTCTAGGCTTGCCATACACAATTATTGCCAACAAATATTATTTAAATGAAATTCTTTTTCCAGGAGAACTCGTCTCCTTCGTCCATACGTTTCATCACCGCCTCACACCTTTGGGAAGCCTCTCCATCACCGCCCTATCACCATCACCGCCCCTGTCACCATCACCTCTACTTGGTGCCCAAGTAAGCTCCTCTATATAAGCCACTCTCCAACCTCCCTCCTCACTCACGCAACCGCCATCACAACCACCACCTCCACCATCGTCATCTTCAACACCACCACACCCTCAGCAAAACAAGAGCAAACCCACCAATCTCACTCCCTTCCCCATCTCTCTCTCACAAACCCTCTGTTTCTTGAAGTTAGTAGCAGCAGCAGGGTGGTAGCAGCAAACCCGCCACCGCAGCCACCAAGGCCGCCAAGCCACCCGACGGGAAGTGACCAAGAAGACCCACCATCTCTCTCAACCCAGTTCTCTCTCCCTCCCTCTCTGTTCTCAGATCTCATCACAAACAGAGAAGTGGCAGTAGCAGCGACCACCACTACAGCCGCCATTGCCGCCGTCAGACGACCACCAAGCAAACCCACTTTCTCTCTCATCTCTGACGGCTTCTCTGACCATCTCTGAACGGTCTCGGCACGTCCCTGGCCTGCATCAGAGGCAGCAGCAGCAACAGCGTGGAAGAAACCCACTTTCGCCATCCCCGACCTCCATTAAAACCGGCCAAGCTCCGGCCAAGTTCCGACGAAGTGCTCCAGCGCCACCCTCTCCCTCTCTCTGCTTCCAGTAGAGTCCTAGGGGGCCGACAAACTCACTAGGAGGCTTAAACCAGGCTGGGAAAGCCATTAGAGCCGACCACCAAGTCCAACTCCGGCGACTCCGACGTCGAGCTTCGACCCGACCCATCTCTTGACTGTTTCCGGCCATTTTTGGCCTAGGTACGTTCTATACCTTCTGATTAGTTGTTATACATTGTTAAAATTGAAGCTTGATAGCTTGAATCATAGTTGGATTGAAGAAATTGAAGTTGTTGTCGTAGGGGGGTAAAAGTGTAGTTTATGTAAACTGTTATAACATGGCTTAGGGGTGCTGTTTGTATTTTCAGAAACTGAAGGGGTTGTTAGTATACTATATCAATCTTGTTTTGGTGACTAGTTGGGGTGTTTGTAGACTTTTAATATAAATATGGGTTTAGGTGTCTTTTACTTAAACTTGACACTTTTCGCTAAAAATAAATATGATAATTTCGGAATATAAATAATTTCTAAAAATAATAGTTTTCATCCCCGTCTCGGAAAAGTAATTCGGGTATTAAAATAGCAAACGGTTTGTTCGTTAAAAATTAAACAAGAAATATTTTTAGTTAAAGCTTTAAATAAATATTGTTAAATCACTTAGTTAATAACTTGGATGTTAATACTTGTAAGTTGGATATTCTGCTAGGTTTTAAACATTGTTTTGTTGTGATTAGTATTTAGGAAAAATTTCTCTTTAAATTAAATAGTTTAAATATTGTTTAAATGATTATAGAAATAATAATATGTCTTTTTCATAAAAATAAACTAGTTTTGTTTTCACTACTATATCAAGTACTTTATAAAATAATTTCTCTAATTAGTTAACCCCTTTTAGCTAGTAATAATAATAATAATAATAATAATAATAATAATAATAATAATAATAATAATAATAATAATAATAATAATAATAATAATAATAATAATAATAGTCGTTTAAATATAAACGTGTGGTTTATATAATTTTGTTATAAAAGATTATAACGAAACAAACGTTAGGAAAGTTAGCTAGTGGGGTTGGGTAGAAATAAAAGAGAACAATTAGGACGTGTAGTATTTTTTGTTGGATTATTTGTTGACATAAAAGTTACGGGTTGTAGGTGACAGTTTGTAGGCCGACCGGCTTTTAGACGTGCTAGTGCTACGGAAGTAAGGTAAGTAACATGCCAAGCGTTGAGCCTAGCTTCCTTCGTGTCTTAATATGACTTTTATTTCTTGTCTCAAAATGCATTTTTATTTGGTCATTCAATTACTTGTTTTAGTTGAAATTTCCTTCTATTTCAAAGAATTTATTTTACTTGATGTTGTAACATGATTAATGATAATAATTCGTAATTAACGTAAAGTGGAAAGAGTTGTGCGGTAGAAGCTTATCATTGTCGTGTTGACTTCGGTCACTCGGCCTGTGATCAGATTTTATTTTAACCTGGTCGCAACCTGCCGGGTCGCTCCATGTACTCACCTCTCTGGCCGCAAGAAGTCTTAGGGGGCTGCCGGCAGTTAAGGTCATGGCTGCTAGTGATAGATTAGTAGTTCCTTCCCCGTATCTACAAAGCTAATAATACAGTTTTGGTATGAGCTTTCGAAAGAAAAGAAGAAGAGATTGAGGAATATAATCCCTGTTTGGAAGAAATATTAAGATAAGAAGAATTTTATAAGTGTTCCTACTCTATTTATTGAACTCATTCTTTACAAGTTTTATTCCTCCTGTGTTATTATTGCAAACAGTAAATTCAAGCTTCATCATCTGTTTTACATGTTTAGGTGTTACTTACTCAGTATTTCGTACTGACTTTGAAACTGCGGTTCCTGTTTCCTTCCCACCGCAGGCTTAGATGCAGAAGGCTATGGCGAAGCTGGGTACGGGACTCACGTGTAGTGTTTAGTTAGCGAGCCAGGATGATGTATAGCTTTTGGAATCGTTTATGTAATAATTAGAGACTCTCGTGACGTTTAGTGTTGTGTAATAAATAAATACTTTTGGAATGTTATGCTTTTGATTCCCTCCATTACTTTTAGCAGCGCCCTCCTGGTCTTTCCGGTCCGGAACGGAAGGCTTGGGAATCCACGGGTTGTTGCTGGTGGTATCAGAGCAGGCAATCCATAAAAAGGGAATTTAAAACCTGTAGGGCAACTAAAAATGGACATAGGGCAAGATAATTAAAATTGTATAAGCCGTTGGGGTTACGGGTAGTCTAGGTCTTGATTTCTCCCACCCACCCGCATCCTGAGTTTCAACTTTACGTGTTCTGAGTTATTTGAGATGCATATTTTTGCTGATTTTTATGAGAAGGAGATAGAATCTAACTTGCACAAGATGCACTTTCTTGATTAGCTGAGTTATGCAGATATGAGCCTTATGTGTCTTTATTGCAAAATTGTTATTTCATGCGTGTTAGTTTATGTGATAATGTTAGATATATTGATTGCGAAATATGATTACTGAAGTTCCCTCGACCCTAACCAAGGATACCGTAGGATCTGACTAATAGGTCATTCCATTACCACTATAGGAAAGTTTGATCAGGATAGATGGCCGATAACATCCCTATGGAGCAATTCCTCGCGCAAATGGCTCAGATGATGAATAACGGAGGACAGACAGGAACTAACTGGGCCAAGAAAGTAGCCGAAATGAAACCAATGGAGTTTACAGGAAAAGAGGATCCTGTCGAATTAGAAGACTGGATCATGGAAATGGATAAAATTCTTGAGGTGATAGAATGTCCCGATGATCGGAAGGTCAACTGCGCAGTCTTCTACTTAAAAAGTGAAGCGAACCTCTGGTGGAGAAACGTACGAGAGACTCTTCTAGCCGAACCCAACTTCAACTGGGAGGCTCTTCAAACCGCCCTCAGAGCTCGTTTCTACCCTCATCATGTGAAGAGGAGCAAGGAACTGGAATTTCAGAACATGCGGCAAGGAAATGACTCAGTGACTGAGTATTTCCGGAAATTCACTGAACTGACACGATTCGTAGGTAACATGGTGCTGGATGAAGACTCCAAAGTTTCCCGATTAATCGGTGGATTGCACGAAAGGCTGCAAGATTCTCTGCTGAGCAGGACCTACTCTTCGCTTCATGAAGCCTACGACAGAGCTGCTGACATCTATCGAGTACGTGTCACCCAGGAAGAGAATCGCAAGAAACGCAAGCTTGAGGAGGTAGGAGGAAGCAACAACAACTTTGCCAAGGGCAATCAGAGGTTCAAGCCTAACAATGGAGGAGGTAACCTGGGGCAGTATCGTGGCAATCAGCAGGATGCTGGGACTCAGAAGAATCGTCGCTATTTCTGCAAATGGTGACCGCGAAACCACCCAGGAGCAGACTGTGAGGGAAATGCGGTCACTTGCAACAACTGTGGCAGGCGAGGACATCGAGCCTATGAATGCCGATCTCAACCAGCTGGGAACCAGCAAATGATCCAAGGAGGCAACTTTGGAAGGCCACAGCAGAACAACTACCAGGGAAACCGTCAGCAGAACGGGAACAACTTTGCCCGCAACCAGCAGTTCGTGAACCAGCAGATGGAAACCGCAACCAGAACAATGGAGGCAATGGATATGTCAGGCAGCAGAACTACAACCCAGGCAATGCAGGCCAGAACGGAGGCCAACCCAGGATCGGAAACAACAATGCTGGATACGGGAACAACCACAATGGAGCTGGAGCAGGAGGAGCAGGAACTCAGAATGCAAACGTGGGACGAATTGCTGTGCTAACAAAGACTGAAGCAGAAGTTTCACATGGAGTTTTCACGGGTACTTTCTCTATCCATGAGCAACCTGCTTTCTTACTATTTGATTCTGGTGCATTGATAACGCCCAATTAGGGGTTATCCTTTAGGCTGATTTCACGAGTATTTGTGTCGGAATTAGCGGTTTTTGCCGGAAAATGCCTTAGAATGCCTCGGGAATCTAGAACGAGACGTTTATTTGTACTTCCTGGATTTCTGCTTATTTATTGCTATATTTGGATATGATCGCGGGTTTTCGTTCGTGTTGCCTTTTCAGGAACAGGTTCTGGAGGTGCATCGGGAAGCGTGCCGGGACCAAGCCGGGACCGTCTTGGGAAACGTGCACAAGACCGGGACAAGACGGGAACACGGAAAAGCAGGAGAACACCAAGGGAGGCAAACCGGAAGCATCAGGCAGAAGAGTGGGACCCAGGCGACCTAACCAGGCCCACCAAAGGACCGAGCAGGGCCCCATCTCCACCCCCCTGCCTGCGTATATACGCAGGCCTGCGTATATACGCAGGCAGGAGGGGGAGAGGGGGAGGTGGTTATATGCTCTGGTTGCGTATATACGCAACCCTGCGTATATACGCAGCCAGTTTGACTTTTTGGTCAAAGACGGTGGTGGATGGCAGATTCCGTAATTTCGGGCGCAAGCGTTTCGGGGAAAACAGCACTATTTAAAGACTCGTCAAGACTCGTTTTGAAGACACGGAGACACAGCACAATTCTCAGCACAACCGAAGGGCAAGTCAGAGCATTCACGGAGAGCACGAAAGCGCGATTCGAGATTCGAAGACTTAGTTTGAATTCGTTCTCTCTCTTTATATTCAAAAACTGCGTTTTGTATTATGTGTAGTCGTAGCTAAACTTCTCACCTAGGTTCTCGGTGAACCTAGGGTTTCGTACCCAGATTTTATGACTACTACGTTTATGGATTCATGATTGTTATCTTAATTCAGCAAGTTATATCTGTTATTCTGGTTTTGATTGTTATCGTATATGCATGATAGGATTGATCACCCAGGATTGCTATAGACCCGAGCTTGTAGGTGAAAACGTCAAGTTAGGGTTAGGAAGAAAAACCAGGATTTAGTACCTTACCCTGATAGACCGACCAGAGAAAGGGAGATAGGGCTAGCATCGAAAAACGTGAGACCAACTGTTAGAGAATTTTACCCGGGCCATTCGGACAGGTTAGAAACCCTAACAGGATTAGACCGAGACTGCAGATTTAGGCAGCTTAACAAGAACCCGAAAGTCTGCAGGATCGGGATTACGTGTGGAATCTGAAAAGTCACTGCACAACTGGTACGTTGCACAGATATCGAAACTGCTGAGTGTTTTCATAATCGAACGTAAAACTGAAATCTGTAGAAACCCTAGGGGATCCTGGAGCCTAGTCTTCATCCATTATTGTTACAACCGATTCAACTTATTTCAGAAAACGTCCCAAAAAATATTTACGTTTACGTTTTTAATTTCTGTTTTTAGTTTATTCACTACAATCACAACCTACTCCTCCTTGTTACTACACTCGGTTAACCTAAACTGACAACGTGAGTAAACCCGAAATCGTCCTCGTGGGAACGATCACCCGAATCTAATTGCACCCGGTATTACAAGATTCGTACACTTGCGATAACACGTTAGTTTGCGCATCAAGTTTTTGGCGCCGTTGCCGGGGAACTTTTTAGGGTCTATTTCGTAGTCAGAATTAGTTTTCTGAGTTTTTGTTTATTTTCAGTTTTGTTATTTTTCTTTTTATCTCACTGCGTTTTTGAATCTGCGTTTTCAGGACTGTTCAGTTGATGCCCAGATTGCCTCGCGATTTGGTGTCACCACTCGACAACCCGGAAAAACTGTATACCGAACAGAACCGCAGAAACCGAGAAAGCAGGATGGCAACCAACCAGAGAGATACGCCCGAGAACACCGAAGCCGGTGGACAGGAACGAGAGACACGTACCCTAGCCCAGATGGCTCGGTACATTGAGGAACTTCTCACAGCGGGACTCGCTGCCCGAAGCAACCAGAGAACATATAACCGATCTGGGAAGGCGTTGGTGGAAAATTTCGAAGTCCCCACCGGGGGGCATGAGCGAGCTATTGTGGTGCCCGAGATCACCGCCGAGCACTTTGACATCAAACCACCCACCATCCAGACGGTACAAACTCTCTGCCCGTTTCATGGCAGGGCCGACGAAGACCCGAACGATTTTATCGGGAAATTCGAAGATTACTGCAACAAGGTCAGATACAAGGGGGTAGAAGCAGAGGCACTCATGCTGATCTTATTTCCATACTGTCTCTACGGAGTAGCCAAAGACTGGCTCGAATCCCGACCACCCCGATCCATCACCACATGGGAGGAGTGTGTCGCAGATTTTCTGGCGAAGTTCTATCCCGCCTCCCGAGTCATACAGTTACAGGGCGAGATCCTGCCATTCAGGCAGAAGATGGGGGAGACGGTGGTGGACTCATGGGACAGGCTCATGAGATTGGTCAAACGGTGCCTGAACCACGGTTTTGTAGGCGCGAAAATCCTGGAGGTTTTCTACCATGCCCTAGACCGGGAGAACGCCGACAGGATTGACAGAGAAGCCGGGGGAAACTTCTTGTATCACGTAGACAAAGAAGGTGCGTATGACCTGATGAAGCAGTTGGCCAAGCAGGACACCCGACTGTTTGACGATCGCAGGATGGCGGCTAGAGCCGAACCCGCAGAGGACGACCGTATAGACAACCTGGCCAAGATCGTTCACGACTTGGTCAAGAAAGTCTACTCGGATAAGAAGACTGTTGCAGCAGTCGAAGAACCTGATCTGGACACAGCCATTGAGGAGATAAGGACCGAAGACACCAATTACGTACAGCAGCAGTGGGACCCGAGCCGGTACCGACCGGGTACGAGAGACCATCCCGGGTTTCGGTACGAAAACCCGAACGCAGCAGTTTATGCACCGGGGTTCCAGCACAGGCCACCAGCCCAGCAGGCTGCCCCGGCCCAGCAGACTCAGTCAGTCCCATCCGCACAGCAGTACGACGCTCAGATGAAAGAAATCAAGTCCATGTTCCAGACCATGGAGTCCCGGTTCAAGCACATGGACACCTTGACGGCAGATATGCAGACAACCAAAACGTCACTGCGCGCTTTGGAAGTGCAGGTGGGGCAGTTGGCACAGCAGCTAACAGAGAGACAGCCAGGAAACTTACCCTCGAATACAGTAAACAATCCACGGGCTCAGATCAATGCTATCTCCACTCGGAGTGGATTGGCACTGCAGGATCCACCGTGTCCCAGCCACGCACGTGCAGAAAATTCGAAAGAAGTAGAACGCAACTTGTCGGGCCAGGATAACAGCACAGTCGACCGCCCCCAGCCGAAGGGCTCGGTTGAGCAGGATGCAGCGCAGAACGAGACAGGTGCAGAAACTGTACCAGTCTCCAAGGAGGTCCCGTACCCCTTGCGAACACGAAAGAGGGATGACAGCAAGGACTACGCCAGGTTTCTCGATATGTTCAAACAGCTGCAGATTAACATACCTTTTGCTGAGGCTTTGGCTAAGATGCCCACTTACGCCAAATTCCTCAAGGACATCTTGTATGGAAGGAGGCGAATGAGCGACTTCGAGACTATAAACCTGACGGCAGAAGTGAGCAATTGTGTGAAGAATGGGCTACCGAGGAAGAGAAAGGATCCTGGCAGTTTCGTTATACCGGTCACCCTAGGTAACGCTTACACAGGAAAGGCTCTGTGTGACCTAGGGGCCAGCATCAACCTGATGCCGTTAGCGATTTTCAAGAGTTTGAAAGTCGGTGAACCCCGACCCACCAGAATCATGCTGCAGATGGCAGACAGGTCCGTAAAACAGGCTTATGGGGTTATCGAGGATATTCTGGTCAAGGTCGGGGAGCTGATTTTTCCGGCAGATTTCGTCATCCTGGACATGGAGGCAGGGGAGGTACCGCTCATACTTGGCAGGCCGTTTTTGGCCACTGGCGAAGCAATAATAAACTGCAAGAGCGGGGAGCTGACCATGCAGATTAACGAGGAAAAGGTGAAATTCAACGTTTTTAAAAATCTGCAACTGCCAAATTACTACGACCACGAGGACATCTTTGCTATAGATGTGGTGAACGAAGGCTGGGAAAACGAGGAGATGGACCAATTGTGGGAAGAGATCGACAGCATGTACGGGGAAGAAAAGGAGAAGACTCGGTGCGAGTACGCCATGAGAGCCGAGGATTGGACCACTTTGCACCGGTACGAAAACGGCGGGCAAAAGATGATTCTGGTCCCGTCACTCAAGGAGCCACCCGCACTGGAGCTGAAACCGCTCCTGAGCCATCTCAGGTATGCGTATATTGGTGAAAATAATACTCTGCCCGTAATTGTTTCGTCTCGTTTATCTCAGGAACAGGAGCAGAAACTGCTGGAAGTATTGCAAGAGCATAAGGAAGCAATCGCCTGGACGATTGCAGATATCAAGGGGATCAGCCCCTCCTACTGCATGCACAAGATCCGAATTGAAGAAGGCAAGAAACCGGTGATTCAACCCCAGCGGAGACTGAATCCGAACATGAAGGACTTTGTTTGAAAAGAGGTCATGAAGTGGCTGGAAGCGGGAATCATATACCCCATATCGGACAGCACATGGATCAGCCCGGTCCAGTGCGTGCCCAAAAAGGGGGGTATTACGGTGGTGCAGAATAACGACCAGGAGCAGATTGCGCAGCGCACCGTTACAGGCTGGCGGATCTGCATGGACTATCGGAGGTTAAACGACGCAACACTGAAGGACCACTTCCCGTTACCATTCATGGACCAGATGCTGGACCGGCTCGCCCACCACGCCTACTACTGTTTTCTGGACGGGTATTCCGGATACAACCAGATTTGCATAGCCCCGGAGGATCAGGAAAAGACGACATTTACCTGCCCATACGGTACGTTCGCGTTTCGGCGCATGCCGTTCGGGTTGTGTAATGCTCATGCCACGTCTCAGAGATGTATGATGGCGATCTTTTCCGACATGATCGAGAAAAATCCGGAGGTCTTCATGGACGAATTTTCACTATTCGGGGACAGTTTCGATGACTGCCTGTTCCATTTGGGCCAGGTTCTTATCCGATGCAAGAAGGCGAATTTGGTGCTCAATTGGGAAAGTGTCACTTTATGGTCACCGAGGGGATCGTGCTGGGTCACAGAATTTCCAGCAAGGGACTCGAGGTGGACAGGGCTAAGATCGAGGTGATAAAGCAGCTTCCATACCCAACGAACGTAAGGGCGATCAAGAGTTTTCTGGGACATGCAGGATTTTACCGAAGGTTCATCAAAGACTTTTCCAAGATCACAAAGCCACTTTGCGCTTTACTCGGAAAAGACGTACCCTTTAATTTCGATGCAGCATGTCGGCAGGCTTTTGACCATTTGAAAGAGAAGCTGACCACAGCCCCGGTTATAACCACGCCAGATTGGTCACTCCCGTTTGAGCTGATGTGTGACGCCAGCGACTATGCAGTCGGGGCAGTTTTGGGACAGCGAAAGGATAAGGTATGCCACGTCATTTATTATGCGAGCCGGGTACTCAACGATGCCCAGCTCAACTATGGCACGACAGAAAAGGAACTGCTGGCCGTGGTGTATGCCCTGGACAAATTCAGGCCCTATTTGGTCGGGTCGAAAGTTATCGTTTTTACCGACCATAGTGCCCTGAAATACCTGCTGGACAAGAAGGACGCGAAACCGAGACTGTTGAGGTGGGTACTACTGATGCAGGAATTCGATGTGGAAATCCGGGACAAGAAGGGAGTAGAGAACGTGGTATCGGATCACCTATCCAGACTTGAGAACGTGAAGGTGGACCCGGTGCCGATCAAGGAGAACTTCCCGGACGAACACATCATGGCAGTAAAAATCGGGAGACCGTGGTACTATGCCATAGCCAATTACTTGGTAACTGGCACGCTTCCCGAGGATCTCACCCCGTCGCAGCGGAAAAAGTTCATTGACGAAAGTCGACAGTATTTCTGGGACGACCCGTACTTATTCAAACAGGGGCCGACAACATCCTGAGAAGGTGTATCGCGACCCACGAGGCCTGGAACGTGATCCGACACTGCCACTCATCACAATGTGGGGGTCATTTTGGGGGAACGCGAACAGCTCATAAAATACTGCAGTCTGGTTTTTTCTGGCCGACAATCTTCAAAGGCTGTCACGACTATGTGCAGGGATGTGATAGGTGCCAGAGGACAGGAAACACGTCACACCGGGACGAGATGCCGATGACCGTGTGGCAGGAGGTAGAGCCGTTTGATGTATGGGGGATTGACTTCATGGGTCCGTTCCCGTATTCGATGGGAAATCTTTACATTCTGCTGGCAGTGGATTATGTGACGAAGTGGATCGAGGCGATTGCGTGTCAGAAAAACGATGCAGCTACGGTTGAGCGTTTTCTGAAATGCAACATTTTTACTCGGTTCGGGACGCCCAGGGCGATGATCAGTGACGAGGGATCACACTTCATTAATCGAGTTTTTGCCAAAGTTCTGAAACAGTACGGTGTGTCGGTTCACAAGGTGTCACTGCCGTACCATCCTCAAACGAACGGGCAGGCCGAGGTTTCGAACAGAGAGATCAAGAGTATACCTGAGAAGACGGTTAATCTCGGCCGGAAGGATTGGTCCCTAAGACTGGACGATGCACTCTGGGCCTACAGGACAGCTTTCAAGACACCGCTGGGAATGTCACCATACCAGCTCGTGTTTGGAAAAGCGTGCCACTTGCCGGTTGAGTTGGAGCACAAAGCATACTGGGCCATCAAACTGCTCAACATGGACCAGAGTCTAGCAGGAGATAAGAGGAAGATGGCACTGCTGGAATTAGAAGAATTCCACAGAACGGCGTTCGAGAGCGCTAAAATCTACAAAGAGAAGACGAAAAAGTGGCACGATCAGCGTATCACGCCAAAGCAGTTTAACGAAGGCGATAAAGTGCTTCTCTACAATACCCGGATGCGGTTCTTTCCTGGAAAGTTGAGGTCTCGTTGGTCGGGACCGTTCATCATCAAGCAGATTTTTGCCTGGGGGGCATTCGAGCTGGAGAATCCAAAAGACAAGTCCTGTTTCAGGGTGAACGGGAACCGGATCAAGCCGTATCTCGAGACCGCCGAAGTCGTCATCCGTAAGAGGTAACAAGGTCGGGCCGTCGACCGTAAATCACAAGGCGCTGTTTGGGAGGCAACCCAAAATTAATCGTTTATTTATTTATTTTTATTAGTTTATTACGTTATTATGTTCAGTTCTGAATTTCCGAGAGAGGCGAGATGAGCGGGTTTTTGACTTTGAATTTGAGAATGTGCAGTGAAAGAAACATCCAAAACAGCCAGAACCGGGAAAACAGAGGAAGAGAGATGATTTGAAAAAAAAAAAGAAAAAAAAAATTGCCTCGGGCTGCGTATATACGCAGCCCTGCGTATATACGCACCCCGAGGGCAAATTTTTTTATTTTTGTGTTTTTCTTTTTGATTTCTGATTGGGTATATACGCAGTATTGCGTATATACGCAAACAGAAAGAAAAAAAATTGTAATTTTTCAAAGACCCAAGGGTATTTTGGTCATTTTGACCTTTTAGGGTTTATAAGGAAGAGGGGGCCGGCCATTCACCATTGTTGGCACCTCTCTTTCTCTCTCTTCCTCCATTTTCTCCCACTTGAAGAACAAGGATTTTTCCTTGGACCTCCGAATCAAAATCCGGGCACATTTCTGGATCCCCTCGTCGCAAGGAGCAAGTTTCATCCATCAAAATCCAGAAACAAGCGAAAATCGAGCGGGCAATTTCCATCAAAAAGTGAGGTGTTCTTGAGGAAAAGTGCAGATTCGAAGGTGTTAGAGCAAGAACTAGCAAAAACCGTACAAGGGAACGTGAACGAGGAGATCGAGGGCTTCGATTTGGTGGGTTCGGATTTCAATTACGGGCAGTTTCGTTTTCCGGCGAATTTTCCGGCGACCGCCGGCGACTTTTCCGGCGAATTTCCGTGCAGAATCTCCGGTCTTCACCCCTGTTTAGGGAAGGTCAAAAATCTCATCCCTCGCTTTATTTTCCGTTTTGGCACGGCCCGTAGCCGGGCCCGTTATTTTCGGTATTTTTGCTTTTGGAGCGGCACTTGCCGTGTGGACCTCTGGTAGCTCTTAGGTGGACTATCTATTGAGACACACTAGTTTTGTGCACGTTTCACGTTTTTGCTTAATTTTCCCGAGTCGGCATGTTTTACGAGGTTTTGACTGTTATGGAGTTTAATGTACCGGTCCTAGACCCAGAGCGGGACGACATCCCTACTGACTATGAGGCAGATGAGATTACCTCTAGGAGGTTTGACAGTTTTAGGTTCGTCAACCATAACGCTCAGTTTTACTTTTTGACCGGAACCAAAATGGGTCATAGCCTTCCCGTAGACTACCAGTTTCAGGTAGACCATACGAACATGCCGCCAGAGATGGCAGAGTATGCGAGTCGACCGGAAATTTTCGGAACGTCCCTAGCGGGGTTTCCGGATGTTTCCAGTTCTGACTTGGTGCGTGAGTTTTACGCAAACCTCATGCATAAGGGGGAGGGTGAGGCCAACGGGGATGTCCGATGGGTGTATTTACGGCGTACGTTTTTGTTGATCACGGCGGATACCATCCGCCAAGCGTACCAGATCCCGTTGCGCCATTTCTCGTGCGCATATGCTGAGTGTGCAGATTACCCGCCTAGCGATTCAGAGCTTCTGCGGGTTGTGACTGGGGGGTACCCGGGTGCCCATTTCGAGAGAGAGGGGCCAGGCGAGATAGGCAAGAAATTGCATTCTCGTTTTATTACCGGGCCGCCACTATGGTGGGCCGAGTGGGTAGTAAACAGGACAGTGGGTATTAAGCATTTTACCTACCTTGACTTTGAGTACGTACTCTTAGTCTATTGCCTTGTTCTCCGACGAGAGGTGGACATTCCTCGTCGCATATGGGTGTACATGCAGGAGCGGAACTGCTCCGGGAGCCACAAGGGATTGGGGTATGCCAACCTCATTGCCAAACTGGCGCGGGAGTTTGAGGTTCCGTTGTACGGTGTAGAGGGTGATCTACTTCCTCCTAGGCCACGGCCTTATAGGAAGCTCATAGCCCGTCACCCGGGCCCACCACAGCCGGTCGTTGACCTCGATGATGATGACGATATTATGGAGGAGGACCCGGCTCCTGCACCTGCCCCTGCCCCTGCCCCTAGGAGGTGTTCGACTAAGGAGCGACCGGTCAGTCGCCAGGCATCGGCCGGACTTCGGCGGTGCCGTACGAGTAGAGAGAGTGAGCGTCCCGAGTCGAGTCGACAAGGGACTGAGAGGAATGCCCAGCCCCAACCAGCCCGACAGCGAGGTGAGCCGGCCCCACGGGCCAACCCGACCCCACGAGCTAGACCAGCCCTGCCACGTAGACCGCCCCGAGTGGACGAGAGATTTGAGGGGTGTCAGGGCGGACGCAAGTCCATAGGAGAGAAGGTGTATGAGAGCGTGGGCAAGCTTTGGAGAGCGTTGACGCATAACCGCCGGACTCAGCGGAAGGTCACGAAGGACACCCAGGCTGCCCTAGCTAGTATTCGAGAGGAGCAGCGGGATGCGGCTCGGCACGCAGGCCGAGAACCGCCACTTCCGCTGTATTTTCCACCCACCTACTCCAGCAGCTTTATCGAGGGTTGGTCGGATGACGGGGACTCTAGCGAGTGTACATCCGCTCCACCACCTCCGACCCAGCCACCTCCTCCGACTCAGCCATCACCGCCACCTGCCCGACAGGAGAGACGGCAGCCTGGGACACGATCCCGGCAGCCTACGGGTCGTCAGACTGGGTCCCGTGACCCAGCAGCCTTCGAGTGGCAGGCGATCCCAGCCACCGAGCAGTTGGACTGGGTCCGAGTCGCAGTCCTCTGATTACCGGCCCCGTACACGTGCGCGTCAGCCGGTCGTCTTTAGGTCTGATTCAGGTAGCAGCTCGCCGGGTAGCATATCCGGTACGTCCGAGACCGGGTCAGACCCGACATTTTTTCCGGACGAGTGAGTGCCATGAGGGCATGCCACCTCTTAGTGTGGGGGTGGTAGTCGTGTCTGCATTAACCCGGTCTGCACGTTTTTTCGTATTTATTTGTAGTTTTTATTTTTATTTTTGAGTCAGCATATTTTCTTTGTTTGAGTCAACCCACCACAAACATTCTGGCCGTGCATTGTATATAATAAAAAAAAATGAAAAATTAAAAATTAAATTTTTTTTATGCTGCTGGTTGGGTATATACGCAGCTCTGCGTATATACGCAAACAGCAAGTATAAATTATTATTTTTTTCGGAAAAAAAAAATGAAAAGTTTAAAATCAGAAAATTTTGAGAAAGGGCAATCAAGATAACGAAAACAGTGAAGAAATTGAGTTTGAGTCCTTTGAAAGAAAAGAAAACTTGCACCGAGGTATAGTAGATAGGTGAGAGCCAGCGACCTTCGGAATCCGCAAGTAATTATCACCTGAGCTAAAAATCCGACTAGTCGCTACACCACCGTCACATAGGTAGTCGACAACCCGCCCACGGGCGCCGTCACGGTCATCGCATTTTTCGGTGGAGTGACTGGCTATCAAGGGACCTCACGTCCTGTTTCTTACCCCTAGGTCCAATTAGGCAACCCGTTTGAAGCCATTTACCCTCTTTCTTTGTAGCCACGTTAGCCTAGGCAGCCTTCTTTGAGACCTCATCAGTCGATAGTTGGCTATTCTACGTGTTATGACGGAGGGAGTGAGTAGGGCAGGTTTTAGATGGGGGAGCTTCATGAGTTATCAGTTTTGGACAGTTTCGATATTGACACGTTTTTCGAGGGAAGGACAGGGTGAGTTAGTGGCGACAGGGCATTAATTTGCGGAGGTGGATCACTTCACTACATAGTGACCACAGGAGGAGTTAGTCGCGTGCGAGCATCTTTTCGCACAAAACGGGGTTCCGGGGGGTTGTAGGGTCAATTGGTGGTTGTGCCGTTTTTCTACATCTTTGGTGATGAGGAGGTTCGGTGGGACTGCACGGTATTATCTCGACTACAGGATTAGCGCTTCAGGACATTTTACGTACCCCACGACAGATATTTATTTTCACTCAGTTTAGTATTGTTGGTATTCGTGTACGTTTGTATATATAGTTATCTTAAAAAAAATATATATATAATATAAAAAAAATAGAAAAAGAAAAAGAAAAAAAAAAAGAAAAATCATGATCTAGCTTTTAGTTTGTTTTATGTTATTTAAATAAAAAGCTGCGTGAGTGGCACAATTTTCGAGACGTTTTGCACCGCTTCACATTTGTGGCCGCGAGCACGGCGAAGACACACCGGGGGACAGGAGAATTGGGAAAGCAGGAACTTAGGTGTTTCGGGCAGTTTTTCGGGATCTCGGTGAGGGGTGTGAGTTTGGTAAATTGTGAGAATGTCATAACAAGTAGGATTATGCCGTACCTTGATACATATACTTATCCTACCTGATTAGACATAGATCCTTTCGGAAACAGCTCGGATGGTAAGATAGCTAGGGATTTGCTCAGTTTGATAACCAAAGTAATATTACTTCGGTCCAGTGCTTAATTCCACCATATAAATCTGTTCAGACTTACCGATCGCTTGCAGGGAAGTACATTCTGAAAAGGATGAGATCACGAGGACACACTGTTTATGTTTTTGAGGTTGCCCAATCTCACCAAAAATATTTTTGTAATTAGTCTGTTTTGAGTCGTTTGAGTCTGTGTATATTCTATCTAAGTCAGTTCTTCTATCGAGTCGTCCGATTGAAAGGTTCGGGTCGAAAGCGTATGCAACGGTAGGGTATGTACAGAGTCAGTCACGAGGACAGAAATGCAGGCTAGAGTTGGCAGGATTGCTCGGGACGAGCAATGTTTAGTGCGGGGGTATTTGATAACGCCCAATTAGGGGTTATCTTTTAGCCTGATTTCACGAGTATTTGTGTCGGAATTAGCGGTTTTTGCCGGAAAATGCCTTAGAACGCCTCGGGAATCTAGAACGAGACGTTTATTTGTACTTCCTGGATTTCTGCTTATTTATTGCTATATTTGGATATGATCGCGGGTTTTCGTTCGTGTTGCCTTTTCAGGAACAGGTTCGGGAGGTGCATCGAGAAGCGTGCCGGGACCAAGCCGAGACCGTCTCGGGAAATGTGCACAAGACCGGGACAAGACGGGCAGGAGAACACCAAGGGAGGCAAACCGGGAGCATCAGGCAGAAGAGTGGGACCCACGGGACCCAACCAGGCCCACCAAAGGACCGAGCAGGGCCCCATCTCCACCCCCCCTGCCTGCGTATATACGCAGCCCTGCGTATATACGCAGCCTTGCGTATATACGCAGGCAGGAGGGGGAGAGGGGGAGGTGGTTATATGCTCTGGTTGCGTATATACGCAACCCTGCGTATATACGCAGCTAGTTTGACTTTTTGGTCAAAGACGGTGGTGGATGGCAGATTCCGTAATTTCGGGCGCAAGCGTTTCGGGGAAAACAGCACTATTTAAAGACTCGTTCAGACTCGTTTTGAAGACACGGAGCCACAGCACAATTCTCAGCACAACCGAAGGGCAAGTCAGAGCATTCACGGAGAGCACGAAAGCGCGATTCGAGATTCGAAGACTTAGTTTGAATTCGTTATCTCTCTTTATATTCAGAAACTGCGTTTTGTATTATGTCTAGTCGTAGCTAAACTTCTCACCTAGGTTCTCGGTGAACCTAGAGTTTCGTACCCAGATTTTATGACTACTACGTTTATGGATTCATGATTGTTATCTTAATTCAGCAAGTTATATCTGTTATTCTGGTTTTGATTGTTATCGTATATGCATGATAGGATTGATCACCTAGGATTGCTATAGACCCGAGCTTGTAGGTGAAAACGTCAAGTTAGGGTTAGGAAGAAAAACCTGGATTTAGTACCTTACCCTGATAGACCGACCAGAGAAAGGGAGATAGGGCTAGCATCGAAAAACGTGAGACCAATTGTTAGAGAATTTGACCCCGGGCCATTCGGACAGGTTAGAAACCCTAACAGGATTAGACCGAGACTGCAGATTTAGGCAGCTTAACAAGAACCCGAAAGTCTGCAGGATCGGGATTACGTGTGGAATCTGAAAAGTCACTGCACAACTGGTACGTTGCATAGATATCGAAACTGCTGAGTGTTTTCATAATCGAACGTAAAACTGAAATATGTAGAAACCCTAGGGGATCCTGGAGCCTAGTCTTCATCCATTATTGTTACAACCGATTCAACTTATTTCAGAAAACGTCACAAAAAATATTTACGTTTACGTTTTTAATTTCTGTTTTTAGTTTAGTCACTACAATCACAACCTACTCCTCCTTGTTACTACACTCGGTTAACCTAAACTGACAACGTGAATAAACCCGAAATCGTCCTCGTGGGAACGATCACCCGAGTCTAATTGCACCCGGTATTACAAGATTCGTACACTTGCGATAGCACGTTAGTTTGCGCATCATGCATCATATTCCTTTATATCATCCTCGTTTGCTGAGAAATTGGGTCTGCTTAGCTCATCAAGTATATCTATCCCAGTAGCAACCCCTAATGGCCAGATAAATGTCTGTGATACCGTATTTGAAGGGGTAGAACTCAAAATCCTAGCATGCACCTTACCTGCCAACCTAATAAAATTTAACCTAGGAGGCATAGATGTGATCCTAGGAATGGGCTGGCTTGGAAAGTATCGGGCAGTGCTTGACTGCTATGATCAGAAGGTTCGATTGAAGGGACCTAAAGGAGAAAAGATCACATATCGCGGCGTCACCACGAAACCTCGAATCAGACTAGTGTTTGCTTTGACTATAATCAACCAAATGAAGAAGGGGAACTTTGCCTACTTGTGTTATGTCCAAGACGTAACCAAGAAGGAAAATGTGCTGGATGAGATACTTGTCGTGAGAGAATTTTAAGATGTATTCCCTGACGAGATTCCCGGAATGCCACCTCAACGAGAAGTGGAGTTTACTATAGACTTGGCACCTGGGACTGCACCCATCTCCAAGACGCCGTATCGGATGGCACCTGTGGAATTGAAGGAGCTGAAGGAGCAGATACAAGAACTTCTACAGAAGGGGTACATACGACCTAGTGTGTCACCCTGGGGAGCACCAGTGATGTTCGTCAGGAAGAAGGATGGGAGCTTGCGATTATGCATCGATTACCGGGAGCTAAACAGTGTCACCACCAAGAACAAGTATCCACTACCCCGGATTGACGATTTATTCGATTAGCTACAAGGAGCCAGTGTATTCTCCAAGATCGACCTGAGATCTGGTTATCATCAACTCCGCGTAGCCGAGAAAGATATTCCAAATACGGCCTTCAGCACAAGGTACGGTCACTACGAGTTCACGGTCATGCCATTCGGTTTGACCAACGCTCCTGCCGTGTTTATGGACTTGATGAACCGAGTAATGAAGCCGTTTCATCGTTGTCTTCATAGATGACATCCTGGTGTACTCAAAGAACGAAGAGGATCACGAGGAACATCTCCGAGAAGTATTGCAGACCTTGAGGCAAGAGCAGCTGTACGCCAAGCTCTCAAAGTGTGATTTCTGGTTGGATCGTGTGCCGTTTCTAGGACACATCATCTCCAAGGAGGGAATATCCGTTGACCCAGCAAAGATCTCAGCGGTTAAGGATTGGCCTACGCCGAAGAACGTATCCGAAATTCGAAGCCTCCTCGGCTTAGCCGGTTACTACAGGCGTTTCGTGAAGGATTTTTCGAAGATTTCTAGGCCACTGACTACGCTGACGAAGAAGGCGGTGAAGTATCACTGGGACGACAGCTGTGAAGAGGCGTTCCAGACTCTAAAAGAGAAGCTCACTACAGCACCAGTGTTAGCTTTGCCAAACGACTCTGGAAAGTTCGAGGTATACAGCGGTGCGTCAAAGAAAGGAATTGGATGTGTGCTGATGCAAGACCGGAGGGTAATTACCTACGCCTCAAGACAGCTGAAGCCACACGAGGAGAACTATGCCACACATGACTTGGAGTTGGCAGCAGTAGTCTTCGCGCTGAAGATATGGAGGCATCATCTCTACGGGGCAGTTTGCAGGCTCTACACGGATCATCGCAGGCTGAAGTATATCTTCACACAGAAGGAGCTAAACAACAAGCAACGAAGTTGGCTGGAGATTATCAAGGATTACGATCTACGCATCCAGTACCACGAGGGGAAGGCTAATGTAGTCCCTGACGCGCTAAGTTGTAAATCGAGCCATGCAGTGAACGCTATGGTAGTCTTGTCAGACTGGTTATGTCACGAGTTCCGGAAGCTCAACATCGAAGTGGTGGAACAAGGAGAGGTGCAAAAGCTGCTCGGAAGCATGACAGCGGTACCAGACTTATTCGAAGAAATACAAAGCAATCAAGCAGGAGACGTGAAGCTCGAGAGGATCAAGAAGAAGATTGCAGCAGGAGAGGCCAAGGAGTTTCAGATTCACGAAGATGGGAGCATTCGCTACAAAGGAAGATGGTGCGTGCCACAGAAGTGTTCAGAGGTTAAGGAGAAGCTGATGCAGGAGGCACACACTCCATATTCCGTCCACCCTGGAGGCGATAAGCTGTACAAGGATCTAAAGAAGACGTTCTGGTGGCCCAATATGAAGAAGGAAGTAGCCAAGTTCGTGGCTAGATGCCTAACATGCGAGAAAGTGAAGTTCGAGCACAAGAGGATGGGAGGTCTACTCCAACCGTTGGATGTTCGAGTCTGGAAGTGGGACTCCATATCAATGGATTTCGTCACAGCTTTGCCTACCTCGAAAAATGGACTCAACCAGATATGGGTAGTCGTAGACAGACTAACCAAGACGGCGCAATTCATCCCAATGAAAGACACGTGGAACATGGAGCAAAGGGCAGATGCATACGTCAGAAACATCGTGAGATATCATGGGGTTCCGAGTTCGATAATCTCGGACAGAGATCCTAACTTTCTCTCTCATTTCTTGAGAGCGTTTCAAGAAGCAATGGGAACTCAGCTGAAATTCGGTACGGATTTCCACCCAGCCACAGACGGTCAGACGGAGAGAACTATATAGACGCTGGAAGATATGTTAAGAGCCTATGTTATGGACTTCCAATGTTCGTGGGTCGATAAGCTGCCGTTAATAGAGTTCTCCTACAACAACAGCTACCACGCTAGCATCGGGAGGGAACCGTACGAAGCCCTCTATGGAAGAAAGTGTCGATTTCCACTATGTTGGAGTGACATCAGCGAAATGATTGAAGACATGACGAACCAAGTACGACTCATACAGTAGAGAATAAAAGCAGCTCAAGACAGGCAGAAATCATACACAGATCAGAAGAGAAGGCCACTGGATTTCCAGGTAGGAGAGAAAGCATTCCTGCGAGTCTCACCTACAAAGGGGGTAACCAGGTTCAACCTGAAAGGAAAATTAAGCCCTAAATTTATTGGTCCATACGATGTTATTGAGAAGATAGGGGAAGTTGCATATCGATTGGATTTACCATCAAACTTGGGGCGATTGCACAATGTCTTTCATGTATCCCAGCTGAATAAGTATATACCAGACCCGTCTCATATCTTGGATCCAGAACCAGTGGATTTTGACCCATCATTGACCTACGAGGAGCAACCTGTCAAGATACTGGACACAAAGACAAGAGATACGAGAACTAAGAGCGTCAAACTGGTCAAAGTCCTTTGGACTAACCACCAAACAGAAGAAGCAACTTGGGAAGCTGAAGAAGAGATGAGAAAGAAGTACCCACACTTATTTAATGAAGTACGTGGAGTTCCGGGGACGTCACTCTCTAAGGGGGAGAGGATGCAACCCTCTGTTTAATACTATTACGTCTTAGTGAGATATGTTTGAACTTGAGACTTAGAACCCAAATGAGACTATGACCACCTAATTAGATAGACGTGACTACGACCTTCTTTGACATTACGTGTTGCATTGCGTATATCGTAAAATGATTACTTACTGTTATGTGAAACTACTTGCCATCCATGTGATATTATTCTGTTAGATAGTTGTTTGTTAGATGACCTGAATATCATGATTAGTCGCTTGATTTTAGCTTCGAGGACGAAGCTCTGTTTAAGGGGGGAAGGATGTAATACCCCGATTAATTAGTAGGGGTAAAACAGTCATTTTAGAAGCATAATAAAGATTTTATTTGCAAAATAATATTTGAATAGATCTTTGTGTTTAGTTTGTAGAAAGTTTTAGAATAATATAGAGTAATAGTCAATAATTAATACGTAGTCGTTTTACAAATTATAGCTAGCTTAAATTTATAGCGCGTGTCCGACCACCGCGAGGATTGCTAGGATTTCCACACACAATTATTGCCAACAAATATTATTTAAATGAAATTATTTTTCCAGGAGAACTCATCTCCTTCCTCCATACGTTTCATCACCGCCTCACACCTTCGGGAAGCCTCTCCATCACCGCCCTATCACCATCACCGCCCCTGTCACCATCACCTCTACTTGGGGCCCAAGTAAGCTCCTCTATATAAGCCACTCTCCAAACTCCCTCCTCACTCACGCAACCGCCATCACAACCACCACCTCCACCATCGTCATCTTCAACACCACCACACCCTGTGCAAAACAAGAGCAAACCCACCAATCTCACTCCCTTCCCCATCTCTCTCTCACAAACCCTCTGTTTCTTGAAGTTAGTAGCAGCAGCATAGTGGTAGCAGCAAACCCGCCACCGCAGCCACCAAGGCCGCCAAGCC
Organism: Linanthus parryae; assembly: GCA_023055425.1. Lineage (NCBI taxonomy): Eukaryota > Viridiplantae > Streptophyta > Magnoliopsida > Ericales > Polemoniaceae > Linanthus > Linanthus parryae. Next base: position 46,992,678 of record JALGPY010000009.1, read on the forward strand.
ACCTGACGGGAAGTGACCAAGAAGACCCACCATCTCTCTCAACCCAGTTCTCTCTCCCTCCCTCTCTGTTCTCAAATCTCATCACAAACAGAGAAGTGGCAGTAGCAGCGACCACCACTACAGCCGCCATTGCCGCCGTCGGACGACCACCAAGCAAACCCACTTCTCTCTCATCTCTGACGGCTTCTATGACCATCTCTGAACGGTCTCAATACGTCCCTGACCTGCATCAGAGGCTGCAGCAGCAACAGCGTGGAAGAAACCCACTTTCGCCATCCCCGACCTCCATTAAAACCGGCCAAGCTCCGGCCAAGTTCCGACAAAGTGCTCCAGCGCCACCCTCTCCCTCTCTCTGCTTCCAGTAGAGTCCTAGGGGGCCGACCAACTCACTAGGAGGCTTAAACCAGGCTGGGAAAGCCATTAGAGCCGACCACCAAGTCCAACTCCGGCGACTCCGACGTCGAGCTTCGACCCGGCCCATCTCTTGACTGTTTCCGGCCATTTTTGGCCTAGGTACGTTCTATACCTTCTGATTAGTTGTTATACATTGTTAAAATTGAAGCTTGATAGCTTGAATCATAGTTGGATTGAAGAAATTGAAGTTGTTGTCGTAGGGGGGTAAAAGTGTAGTTTATGTAAACTGTTATAACATGGCTTAGGGGTGCTGTTTGTATTTTCAGAAATTGAAGGGGCTGTTAGTATACTATATCAATCTTGTTTTGGTGACTATTTGGGGTGTTTGTAGACTTTTAATATAAATAGGGGTTTAGGTGTCTTTTACTTAAACTTGACACTTTCCGCTAAAAATAAATATGATAATTTCGGAATATAAATAAATTCTAAAAATAATAGTTGTCATCCTTGTCTCGGAAAAGTAATTCGGGTATTAAAATAGCAAACGGTTTGTTCGTGAAAAATTAAACAAGAAATATTTTTAGTTAAAGCTTTAAATAAATATTTTTAAATCACTTAGTTAATAACTTGGTTGTTAATACTTGTAAGTTGGATATTTTGCTAGGTTTTAAACATTGTTTGTTGTGATTAGTATTTAGGAAAAATTTCTCTTTAAATTAAATAGTTTTAAATATTGTTAAATGATTATAGAAATAATAATATGTCTTTTTCATAAAAATAAACTAGTTTTGTTTTCACTACTATATCAAGTATTTTATAAAATAATTTCTCTAATTAGTTAACCCCTTTTAGCTAATAATAATAATAATAATAATAATAATAATAATAATAATAATAAAATAATAATAATAATAATAATAATAATAATAATAATAATAATAATAATATTAATAAAAATAGTCGTTTAAATATAAACGTGTGGTTTATATAATTTTGTTATACAAGATTATAACGAAACAAAACGTTAGGAAAGTTAGCTAGTGGGGTTAGGTAAAAATAAAAGAGAATAATTAGGACGTGTAGTATTTTTTGTTGGATTATTTGTTGACATAAAAGTTACGGGTTGTAGGTGACAGTTTGTAGGCCGACCGGCTTTTAGACGTGCTAGTGCTACGGAAGTAAGGTAAGTAACATGCCAAGCGTTGAGCCTAGCTTCCTTCGTGTCTTAATATGACTTTTATTTCTTGTCTCAAAATGCATTTTTATTTGGTCATTCAATTACTTGTTTTAGTTGAAATTTCCTTCTATTTCAAAGCAGTTATTTTACTTGATGTTGTCACATGATTAATGATAATAATTCGTAATTAACGTAAAGTGGAAATAATTGTGCGGGAGAAGCTTATCATTGTCGTGTTGACTTCGGTCACTCGGCCTGTGATCAGATTTTATTTTAACCCGGTCGCAACCTGCCGGGTCGCTCCATGTACTCACCTCTCTGGCAGCAAGAAGTCTAGGGGGCTGCTGGCAGTTAAGGTCATGGTTGCTAGTGATAGATTAGTAGTTCCTTCCCCGTATCAACAAAGCTAATAATACAGTTTTGGTATGAGCTTTCGAAAGAAAAGAAGAAGAGATTGAGGAATATAATCCCTGTTTGGAAGAAATATTAAGATAAGAAGAATTTTAAGTGTTCCTACTCTATTTATTGAATTCATTCTTTACAAGTTTTATTCCTCCTGTGTTATTATTGCAAACAGTAAATTCAAGCTTCATCATATGTTTTACATGTTTGGGTGTTACTTACTCAGTATTTCGTACTGACTTTGAAACTGCGGTTCCTGTTTCCTTCCCACCGCAGGCTTAGATGAAGAAGGCTATGGCGAAGCTGGGTACGGGACTCACGTGTAGTGTTTAGTTAGCGAGCCAGGATGATGTATAGCTTTTCGAATCGATTATGTAATAATTAGAGACTCTCATGACGTTTAGTGTTGTGTAATAAATAAATACTTTTGGAATGTTATGCTTTTGATTCCCGCCATTACTTTAAGCAGCGCCCTCCTGGGCTTTCCAGTCCGGAACGGAAGGCTTGGGAATCCACGGGTTGTTGCACTGGTCCTCATACATCACTGTGTAACATGTGTAAAGGAGCAGAAACAGCAGATTTAGAGATATTATATGGTAATCTATGCATTTTACCAGCTAGACATGCTTCACATAAGGAAGTAGAAGAAGTAACTGTTGATTTTGGATGACCTAGAGGCAATATATTTAGTTTGAATTTATTTGCTAGAATAATTCATTGTATTATTTATGGAGATATTTAATATAATAAAATCCTTAGATACAAATGTGTTGTTTATCTTAAATATCCCTAGTCCATTATACTGATTAACAGGACGATCAACTATAGACTAGTATGGGTTGGATTTATATGGAGATATCACGATGCAACACATGGGTGTGCATTAGGAGTAATGGAATACTGGATAGACCCACAACGAGAAGGCTACATTAGATTATGTGAACGTCACAAGCGCTTTTCGTAGTACTAATGGTGTTGTAATCCTTAGACTTGAAGTCACTGGATACTCTAGTTGTAAAATATCATGCTTTGATATTATTACACCGTTACTGGGTAACTATAAAGATAGCTATCGGGCATGATAGGAAGAAAGCCGAGAGATGGTAGTGATGTAGACAGAATTTGTCCCTCCTACATAATGGGAGCAAATATCCACGACCACTCGAGGGGTAGTGCTTATGGAATGTCTGCCCCAAACTCATAAAAATCAATATGGAGACATTGATGTTATATGCATGGATAAGTCTATTCCTTGGATCGAGAAACTATGGATTGGATATACGAGTGTGACAACTATGTCTCTTGTCCAATCCGTATATAGAGACAAATGGATAACACAACGCGGTAACATTGGGTACAAGGTTTTCGGGATCACTGACTATTTCTATTAGTTGGATGGCATAGATGTGTTGCTAGACACCGCTCTATTTGTAATAAGTTACTACTAACTAAGTAGAAACCTATGGGGTCACACACCATAATGACTAAATTTGGCATGGGATTTAATTAGTTGGACTAATTAATTAAACGGATCATAATGCAACCTTGAGAAAATTTAGTGGGACTAGTTTGCAAGTGAACTAATCCATGTAAGGACATGATTAGTATTGGGGCCTTTATGTAGTTAATAAGGAGTTATTACTATATAAAGGAACTCCAGCTTGTTATTTTCTCATCCAAGTCATTATTGAGAGAGACATAACAAAGCAAGAGAAAGAAAGACAACTTGGGAGGCCGAACCACCCAACCCGTCCCCCCTACCCGACGCCGTCGGCCCCCCTTTGGGCGCGGCTTCGCCTCGTTTTGCGTGATCCGTTCCTCTTTTCTTCCGTTGCTAGCACGACACGGTGGGAAGGATTCCAATTTAAGATCCTTGAGGTGGACTATCATAGATACGAAGACACAATTCTTCGTAGTGATCACCCAAAAAAGGTACACAAACTCTTAACCCTTATCATGTTATGATTGCTTGTCTGTGATCCTTGGAGGGATTTGAGCAGGATTAATTTTTGTTATTCCGCTGCGCAACCTGCATCAAAATCCCACAGTAACAAAATGCAAATTAGAACGAGAAAGGAATTTAGAAAGAACATAGTTTGTAGGATGGCCTAGACGTGAGTGCCATAATTTTGATTTGACTCGTTGACCCAAAAAGGCTTGAGGACCAGTCTTGAGAGACATGGAAGACATTGGGTACAAAAAAATTTACTTTGACCCTGATAAATAGTTTTGACCAAATCCGTATCTTGAATATAAAATGAATCCTTATCAAATATGAATTTGACATTGTTATCGATAAAAATTTTATGAACTAAAATGAAATTGACAGATAAACCAGGAACATGAAGTGTATGAGACAAATAAAAAGATTTAGATCCTGTAGTTAAGATAGCAATACCAGAGTGGTGATGAGAAGAAGTAGTAGCTAAATCAAAAAACTGTTCAAGAGGGTGTCGTCCTTGATAAGCGTAGTCCATTCGGTGCCAACAATGAAGGTCCGAATGGTAATTTGTTCCACATATTTGGCAGTTCACCAAAACTGCCAAATAAATATTTGGAAGACATTGGGTACACAAAAATTTACTTTGACCCTGATAAATAGTTTTGACCAAATCCGTATATTGAATATAAAATGAATCCTTATCAAATATGAATTTGACATTGTTATCTAAAAAAAATTTATGAACTGAAATGAAATTGACAGATAAATCAGGAACATGAAGTGTATGAGACAAATAAAAGGATTTAGATCATGTAGTTAAGATTGCAGTACCAGAGTGGTGATGAGAAGAAGTAGTAGCTAAATCAAAAATCTGTTCAGGAGGGTATCCTCCTTGATAAGCGTAGTCCATTCGGTGCCAACAATGAAGGTCCGAATGGTAATTTGTTCCACATATTTGGCAGTTCACCATAGTTGAGCCACCCGAACCACCCGACCCCTCAGGGATCCATAACCATTTTGATCAGATCCTTCACGACCCGAACCATATCAGGATCCTCACCCAGATCCGAACCTGGATCCGGATCCAGATCCATACCCGACACCAAATCTGAAAAGAACCCGAACCAGCGGATCGACCTCCTGGGGTGTGGTCAAATCGTGCGCTCCCATGTTGACCGGACCGTCCACCGCCTCGGTAGCCGGAGGAGAATCGACCACCACGGCCACCGCCATGGTTGGAGTAGAAGGGGGTAGGAGAGGAGAGATCATGTGTAGGAGACTGGGATTGTAGCATCTTGTCTTCAGCCCGAAGCAGTACATGGCGCAAATATGGTGCGGATGGAGGAGCGGAAGGAGTTTAACTCGGCTGAAAGCCCGTTGAGGGTGTATAGAAACATATCCTCATCGTCAATAACAGCGGAGGAGACCCCAAGTTTTTTTCGAACAATGGAAAGTTTCTGCATGTAGAGATCCACAAAGTCATAACCCTTCTTGAGGGTTTGAAGATCTGACTTTAATTGAAGAACATTCGAACGGGTCAAGGAAGCGCAACGCCTTTCTAAGATCTGCCAGCAATATCTGGCTGTAGAAGATCCGAGGACCATAGTAAGAGATTCAGTGGTGAGGGTGGCGTTCAAGATGGTGAGAACATCCGGATCTTGAAGAACCCAGGCGGTATAAGCCGGATCAACAACCGAAGAGATAGAGAGAGAGAGCCGTCTGGGCGAGTAGGAAATTCTGGCGGACAGATCAAAGATCCATCAAGATGACCAAAAAGACCGTGGGTTTTGAATATGGAGGCGATTTGATGACGCCAAAGGGCGAAATTGCTCCCATCCAGTTTGAATGGGAGGATATTGTGGATGTGAGATAAAATATAAAGCGCCGGTGCCGGTGAAGCTCCGCCGGAGGAAGAGGGAAGCATTCTTCAGGCATCTGATACCATGAAAGAACTGTTGATGTTCTTGAGAGATTTACACAATAGAAAGAGAAACATCTGAATGGTTTCGATTGAAGAAGACGAAGAAATGAGAAACGTATTTACGTAACCCTAACATCCGCATATATGGGCATATAAGAAGACATGATGTAGAGGTCACAAAGCAACGGTGTTAATCTAACGGTAGGACGCTATAAGGGTTTCTGAAGGGAAAGGAAAAAGACTATTGTACCCTTATAGATTGGGGTATTTACAGAGAATATAAATTGGGCCACTAGGTCGATACTTTATCATTTGGGCTTGAGATAAACAAACTTAATGGGCTTCAAACAGGTATGTTATTACTACTACGATCGGCATTAAAAGGGGGAAATCTATAAAAAAACACTAAAATATTATCTTATCTTTCCTGACAGAAAATTTTCTTATTTTCCTCTAGTTTTGGGTAAAAGACATTTTGCACCCTCTGATTATGGAGAAAATATATTTTTCCCCCTAAATATGGAAAAGTACTTTTTGCACCCCTGTCAGTGGATGGAGAGCGGACATATACCAACCTTCTGTTACAATCCGTTAGTGGAGGAGTGCAAATTGACTATTTCTGACCATTTTACCCTTATTGTTTGTGGACAAATACCACCCTATTTTGTTTATTGTAGTGTTCATCATGTTCTTCTTGCTCTTGAGCACCACCTCCACTACCACCAAATCTCCACTACCAACACCACCAGCACCAGCACCAACACCAACACCAACACCACCCACCCACACAACAACAACAACAACAGTAACAACCAATCTAACCAAATGAATTATCACCAACCATTTGTTCTTCTACTTCCTAATTCCTTCATCTCATCCTCCTTCTGCAACCTATTACAGAAGACAAAAACACAGAAGACAAAACCAACCCAGATTCGACCATAATTATTATTTCAGTTAAAATAGCAACATTTTTTCTCGATCCCCTTCCAACCTGATTCAACACGCGCAAAGGGAGGCGCGAATCGAAGGGGTAGTCCAATTGGAAATATCATATGGATTTCTTCAAACCCGGATCCTGTAGTAACACCTCTGAAATCGACTTGGGATTTGACATACTTTGATTCTTCAATCTGGGTTCAAGTACTTGGGATTAAAACCCATAAAAACAATACCAAAACACAGACATATTGCCACGACCGCCCAATCTCTCACTCTATGAGATTCCAATCAGATCGAGTCTTTTTCCCCTAACCAATCAATTGGACGTTTGTGTTTTCTGATAACCTTCAATTGAAGGTTCCAGTTACTTAAAGAGCACGTGTGAAGACGAGCTTTGAACCTCATATGAAGGTGGCCTCTCTAACTTGATGTCCAATGCATCAATACCGAAGAAGACTGACAGCACCACTGCCATATCTCTCACTCTCTGCGAGTCCAGGCGTATCATTGCATAGAGAATGGCGGTAGTGGAAAGTGTTGTGGGTCGTTGGTGGAAGCGGTGTTGTTAGCTCACAGTGAAGCTTCCGATAACAGAAAGCAGCAAAAGCGAAGGAAGAGGCGGCGGCTGGTGTCGACTGGTTTTCCCGGTGGTGGGTCGCCGGTCGATTCTAGTGGCGGTGGACGGTTTACTGGGTTTTCTTGACCTCAAGAGCAAGGTTTCAAACCCGTGGGTTAGCATAAACCCGTAGAGGGTAGGTAGACCCGACTCGTGACCCGTGACCCGAGACTCGCCCACGTCACGTTTTACTTCAAAACTTTAATTTTTTACGTACACATGACTTTTCACCAATGAAAAGTTGAATTTGCTGAATCTTTGACGATTAAATGCTACATTTATCTTTACGTATATAAAATTAATTCAATATTTCAAGCTTAAAATCTAAAAGTTAGAATTAAGCAAAAATTATTTACTTGCTTATTTATTTATTCATTTGTATTTCTACCTTGCATCAAGCCGCTTATTTGAAGTAAGGGCGTAACTAAATATTACTGCTAAATTCTACATACGATCTCTTAAATAAGTTTCTCAAAAAATGAAATAGAAACTCACATATAATTTAATATGTGTGGTCGGTTTTGATATTTACACAATCATCGGTGTGGTTGATTGGATATCGGTCGTTATAGTTTAACTCATTATGTTGTGATAATTTCAATGCTTCACCAGTATTTGAAGGTGGGTGACTATATACCCCATTTTTTCGTGCACTAAAAGACCAAAAACATAATAAAGCTACAATATTTTCACAATGAGTTGACTCGGTAAGCCCGCGGGTCAACTCGCGTGTCTACGGGTTTGACGGGTTTGCACGGGTTTGCTGCTGGTTTGTCAACCGCCGAGTTTTTGAGCGGGTCAACCCGATTGCCCATGTAGACTCGTAAACTCGTTCAACCCGCGGTTCAACCCGCAGTTTTGACAACCTTGCTCAAGAGAGGGAGAAAACCAGAGCTATGAGGGAGCATGGTAATCCTATCGGGAAACCTAGCGGTTTGCAGTCTCCCATTCTTTCTCTTTCGATTGATTTGATAGGAGAAGAGACAACGTTTTACTACGATTTCAAGAGTGAGAGAGAGAAGACGATTCGCACAACCGTATTTAAGAGATTGTTACAAATGTAGGAGTCGCAATAATTTTGTGTAATTGGGTTTCTGATGGAACCAGAGACGGAGGTGGAAGTGGAGGCCGTTAGGAGTGATTTTGGAGAGAGAGAGAGAGAGAGAGAGATATGTCTGATGGTGGAGAGAGAGATGGGGCTGCTAGGTTAGAAATTGGAGGAAAAGGAGAGGAATAGGTATTTATAGTGGTGTAATTTCCTTAAATCTTGAGGGTAATTATGCCTTTTTTTCTCCTCTATTAGTGTGGTGTTAATTTTAAATCTGACAGGGGTGCAAAAAGTATTTCTTTCATAAATCAGGAGGCGAAATGTATTTTTAACTATCAGCAAGTTTCAAACTGTTTGTTTGCATTTCAAATCCTTGAATCTATGTACAAAGATTTGAAATACTTTAAGCTCTTCTCATTTTGTTTAAAATCCACTCATTTGGAAAAAGTTTCCATACTCTATTCAACCCCCCCCCCCTTCTAGAGTATTTGATCCTGCATTTGTTACCTGCATTACAGTTTTCAATTATGAAGATGAACCACAACCAACAACACAAACAAATACTAATTTTAAACACCCAATCAAAAGTTTGAGCCGACATACATTTGATCAAACCCAGAAAATTGATGAACCATGAATGAACTCTGAGCTGCAACATGAACCAAACCTTAATTAAACACCAAAATTAAATCCCAAATTAAACCCAACCCAAAACCCCAACCACCATTGTAACTCCCAAGAGGGAATTCACATATTCGGATAGAATGAGAAAAAAGCACAAGATACAATGCAAAGGCAGAAAAAGTGAGGCTAAGATCAGCGGGAGACTCCCGGAATCAATTTCTCGACTGACGAGTATCTGTGTCCTCGGGATTAGCCGCAATTTCATCTCCGGTGAGATTTCGGAGTCTATCGGTGAGCTTCAATGACTGCGAACGCTTGATCTCATTTTCATTCAGTCAATGGGACCTATCCCTTCTTCAATCGGAGCTCTGCAGGAGTTATTTACCATTGTTCTCTGCAATAACCATCTTTTCGGCCAATTCCCTCATTTGAAATCACAAACCCTAACTAGTTACGATCTAAAGCACAACACTCTCGCCGGAAATATCGGACTCGATTCACTCCCTTCTTCACTCGAATACCTTTCGTTGTCTTGTAATTTCAAGATAACCAAACTGAAACCCAGGTCGAGAGAGGGTGAGACGGCGAAGAATAGGGGCAGTGAGAGGGTCCAGAGGGACAGAGGAGGCGAGAAGAAGTAGGTTGGTCGGTGAAGGAGAGGGACAGAGATTGTTTTGGTGGTGCCGAGAGAGAGAGAGAGAGAGAGAGAGAGAGAGAGAGAGAGAGAGAGAGGGGGGGGGGGAAGAGAGGTTGGCTAGGTTTACGAAGCGGAAAAGGAAAGGAAATGCTTTATAGTGACGTAATTTTTTTAAATGCTGAGGGTAATTATGTCTTTTTTCCTCCGTTAATTTGGTGTTAGTTTTTAACTATGACTGGGGTGCAAAAAATATGTATCGATAAATCAGGGGGCATAATGTATTTTCTCCATAATCGAAGGGTGGAAAATGTCCTTTACCCTAAAACTAGGCATTTTAGTAGTTTTCATTGTGAGCTAGTATAAGAGGAGCAAGAACTGCATTTTTAATTGTTTCTGCTCAGTGGTAGGATAGCATAAACCCACATATTATTTGTATGAGAAGATCGAACACTCAAGCCGTAATGAACAAAGTGGGGGCAGCGAAGGTGGTAGCTCAAGTGGTAGAGAGTTGGAAGCCCTTGCATAAAGTCCCAGGTTCACGGTTGACAACAAAAACAATTTCTCAAAAAGAAAAAAAAATATATGAACAAAGTGGGGAGCATCAACCTTGACCCGCTACTACGATCGCCATTGAAAGGGCGAAATCTGTTGAAAAATACTAAATTCTTTTCTTATCTTTCTCGAAATAAAAGTTTCTTATTTTCCTCTACTTTTTTGTTTATCAGAAAAACAAGAAGACAACAAATACTATATTTATTTATCGGTACTCTTTAAAAGAGTGAAGAATCTCAAACAAAGTGCATTTTTCACAGTGCACCAAATCATATTTTCGATGGTAAAATTTGGTATTTTCAGCCTCCCATCCCCAAATAATCAAATCATAACAAACAATGATGATTTTTTATTGGCCTCTCAAAGTCGTGGACCAAAAAACACCAAATCACCGAATCCTATATTTGGTGTAACTTTTGTGAAATGGTGAAGTGCATCTCCCATAGTACCCCCAAATGCTATCCTATATCACCAAAATTTATTTTTACCATCAAATTTGATGGCAAGAATAGGATTTGGTGTAATCTACACCAAATTTTTAATTAGTGTTTAGGACATGTTTTTACATTACTTTTATATAATTGGAGACATAATGTTATATTTTACAAATGATTAGTGTTAAAAGTTATTTTTGACGACTAGTATGAATAATCTTAGTGATAGAAAATAATATATAAACAAAAATGACTACAAGAACAATGGATCAATAATACATTCAGAAAATGAAAATAGATCACATCCGTACACCCAGAAAAAATAATCTATCCGTACACCATAAAATGCCCAAGAATATTTCACAGAGAAATACAAAGCTTATCGCAAGGAAGTTGAGCGTGCATTTGGAGTTCTCCAAGCTCGATTTGTAATTGTTAGATGAGCCACTCAATTTTGGAAGAAAAATGACATTCACGTGATCATGTTAGCATGCATTATCATGCACAATATGATAGTCGAGGAAGAACGTAGCGAGTATCTCAACACTTACACTTTTGATGCTTCTCACATTCTCACATATCTTGAATATGAAAGTTCACCATCTCTGTACCGCATGTTGATGTTACAAGGGATATCACTAATTCAACATTTATCCAATTTCTAAGTCTGACATCGACACTTGATAAACCAAGGAGCTCATAACGAACTAAGAAGAAGAATTATTGCTTTGATAATAATTAGATTTTTTCAAGTGTTATTTAATCATTTTGCAATTTCGTGTAATATTGTTTTGATTTTTTTTTTTATTTATTATTTTTTTTTTTATTTTGATAGTTATGAAATTCATGATTTGGTTATAAATTTGATGACTTGTTGCGGGAGGCTAAAAATAGCATCCTCTAAATTTGATGAAATTGTGAAATAATTATTTGGTGTACAAATTTATAAAAATTGTGGGAGACTAAAAGTGCAATTTTTTCACTAAATATGGTAAAAGTGTGTTTTGAAGTTAACCGTTTTTGTCCACTAAATATAAGACTTCGTGTAATAAATATAAGATTTGGTGTAAAAATTTGATATCAACGCTCTAAGTGTTGTTGTTGTAAAAAAGACCCCACGTACAATAAAAATATCAATCAAACCCCTCTCACTACAAATTTGTCACGGTTGCATCCACCAGTTTCCATCGCACGACGTCATTTCTTCCCACAGTCACCCCTCCAGTGCTATTTGGCAACTCGAAGGCACATTCCATGCCCCTTCTCTTCCGAATCATGTTTTCAACCAACTGACAAACACCAACGCCTTACTCAAAATTCGATTTCTCCAGGGGTCGACGCAAACACCCAGATTTGTTGATCTCTTAAAACCGAAACCACAAGAGAAGCGGCACCAAGTTTGGGACGTATCTGACTAGACTCATGACCTGTCTAATAGAAATTCAGGTGAGTTCTTATTTTACAATTCTGCAAATTCGCTCTACTGATTTTTTTTTTTTGTTATAATATTATGATAACTGTATTTTGTTTTGTGGTTTTGCCTAGTAATTGATATGTTTCGTACTTGTGGTTTTACAAGTTTTCTTAAAAATTGTTGGTATACCAAGTTTTCTTGAAATTGCCCAGACACTGGTCTGACACATCTGAGTTAGATGAACTGACTCTCGGTGCCAGGGCCGACCCTAGACTTTCATGGGCCCTAGGCGATGGTTGAAAGTGAGACCCATTTTACCATAAACATAATTGTGAATAAAACATATCTACTCAACGGGTAGGGCGGCATATATCCCGCGATTTATTAATAATTCAGAAGGTTATCTACCGTCATTATAAATTTACGATGTTATTCCTACTATTGGAAAAATACTACTGGGCCCTTTGAAATTGGGGGCCCTAGGCGAACACCTAATTTGTCTAGCAGTTGGACCGGCCCTGCTCGGTGCCTTGCGTATACAAGGAAAATATCTTCCTTGAAATTAGATGCATACATATATGTATGTTGGAGCCTTGGAGGTATGCATAAAGTGATACATTTTCATTCTCCAGTAACAAAATGATCAACACGTTTTCGTATTATATCACTAGCTGAATTAATCGGCCAAAGTGATCCCTTAAAGTCAAATGAGGACAAAGAGAGGGAACGGGGCTGGTAAATCGTTAACTAAATTTTCACTCCAAAAGAAAATAAAATATTAACGAGATAAGTAGACGACAACGAAAGTGCATCACCAGTAGTAGATAAGGTCCGTAGTTCAGTTTTCCCTGTTCTACTTACTCGTCTGTCTGGTTTCACATTACACTCTGAATCGAGTCGACAGAGAACCCTTATCTCATCTCCGTCTTCTACACTACTATCTCTTCACTTCCTCTCCGGAGGAGAAAGAGAGAGTACGGAATTGATCTGAAATGTCATGCGACCTGGCCCAGAAGTCGTGCGACCACCCCCCAAGTCGTGCGACCTGGTTTTGAGGTTGTGTGACCTCCCTGACCTGTGAGCTGCTATTTTCTTCTTTGTCTTCATTGCCTTCGTCTGATCCTCCGCTTGGCCTTCTTTCCTTGCCCTTCTTCGTCGCCTAACTCCTCGCCAAATTTCTCGAGCATATTCAAGGCATATTCAACAAGAAACATTCCTAGACTGATCCTAGATTGAATATGCAGTAGTTGGATATGCAGTATTCCTTAACCACATCCCCAAGAGCATTTTGGTCACAACTAATGAAATTAATGCAACCCCAATATGCTAGCATCGCGAATATCATGGCGACATTCTTTTCATATCTGATCCTACAGAGCTTCTCCATCTTGAGAGCTTTCGCCAATTGTTGTGAATCAGATTCAAGCATCAAAAGTTGTAGACAACGAATTTCATTGAAGTATTAATGGGGGATATTTCTGCTTTGGCTTTGCGCAACACAAATTTCTTGTAAATAGGCATTGGGAACACCAATCCCCGAATAAATTCTCCAGATGAGTCGCGATTAACCCCCACTCCACATGCAATCTTAGATTTGTTGAAGCTGATACATCAATGTTCAATTTTAGGTGTGGAACGAGCAATAAATATCTACGCAATCACACATAGCCAATATTATTTTTCGTTTGAGAGCTTTTTTTGGAGAGAATATAATCAGTATTTATTCGCTGATGCTGCTTTTACCCATTTTCTAGTATCTAGAATTTAACAAACTGCTATGAAAAAAATATGAATAAACTTTCAATGTTACAAAATTTGGTGACCAAACACAAGCGATCAATCTTGAACCCGGACATTCAACCTCCGCAACCATACAGAGTGGATAACCATATTAAAGATATCATATCGCTTCGGAGTCTCATTAAGCACAAAGTGTCTCCGCACTTCCTTAATTCTCGCTTGCATTTCCAAGTACTTGCCCAGAGGTATTCCCATAAGTATTTCCTTCAATTTCGGTATGTCCTTCACAGGCACATTCACCGAAAACGTTTCCCAAATCAAGACATCGCTAAAGGGAGGGTAGTAACTGTCTGAGATCAACACAGGCACACAATCGAAATAAATTGCCTCCACGACACGCGGACTCGCCACCTCAAACCCGCTAGGGCACAAGCAGTACCTGCTATTTTTCATCATGAAATCATATGACATGTTTTCTGGAACATTTTCGTAGACTAGGATGTCTTTGTCTTTCCCCTTCCATTTCTCTATGAGGAGGTATCTCATGTGTCCATTTACTCTTCCAGAGTAGAATGCGAAGAAGGACCGGTTGGAGGGTGGAGAGCCACCGAGATCACTGGGGATTACATTAATGGGTGGGCGGAGGTAGATTTCTGGTAGGGAAGCATCCTTTGCAGGGTTGAAACCTTCGGTGGTGTTGGCATTGCAAAGGACTTACATGGAATTGTTGAATACATTGGGGATGTAATCTGTCGCATATGGTGCCTGTAACATAGAAAGTAGTAAAAATCACCAGAGCCACTCAAATATAAACCTGAAAGAAAATATATTGATAAGATTCTGTAACAGAATTATATCAAACTAAGACGTTACGCAATCATGACAAGATAGCATAAAATGATCGGCTCCTTGACTTCGATTCCAGAAAGAGTGTTTGGTTGAAATAGTGTGTACGTAGTCAGCGAAAGCACGAGGAATTCCAAAGTACGAGTTTAGGTCATGTTCCACATAGGTATAATAAACTGTCTCGGTCACGCTGATTGGAAGGAAATAAACGTGAGCCTGTTCTGGATCTTTCGTCCTCAAGTGCTTCCAGCTCTCAAGTTCCATAATAATAAACCTGCCTTCCGTGGAGTAAATAGTTATGGAGGGACCATAGTGAAACATTGGAGGCTCCCCTTCTTCATATACATATATCTTGAACAGTTTCTCCATCTCTAGATAGCTCCTACAAGTTTCATAAGGCGTATTAATACATTGGAGTGATCTATAGACTCCGAAAGAAGAGGAATGAGCCAGAGTACAGATGCCAATAATGCCTGTTTATACTAGAATAAGGGCCTTTTGGCCTAAATAACTAAAGATAACATTGAGGTTTCTCATTTCAACTCGAGGTTTTGAATCTTGAAATTCGAAAAAGCTTGCTAAATTTGAAAACCCCAAGTTAAACTTGACATTTTAAGCTTTCCCTAATTTTGTGTTATAAGCCCAAACGCCTCTATTTGAGACTTCTTGTAGCACTCAAGGGCGGATCTACATAGATATTGAGTCCATACTAATTTCAAAGTGATACCCTCCTATTTCGCCAGTTTCTTCAAATTAGCCCCCCACAAAAAAAACCACTACTTTTTTGTTGAAGGTCATTTTTATTTTCTTAAGATCTTGTAAAAATTATGATGAACTTGTACAATTTATCAATCTCACCGTTTTGGATGAATACATATTTTAGTACGCTTTTTTTACTAAATCTTCTTATAGAATTTAGCCCACACTGGACTCAGTTTCTGAATACTTACTTGCACTCACTTCTCTATTTTGACTCAAATCATCTCCAATTAAGAAGCTCAGCAAAAGCCAAAAACGCCACATTTGACAATAGCAATAATTCTAACATTTACTAACATAACTCAAATCCAGCAACAATTCTAACATTTACTAGCAAAACTCAAATCATGCAAATGGGTGCTAGCTTATGTGGTAAGAGCATTAATAGCCGTGCAAGTTGTAAAAAGAACTGAAATCCGAATGAATTGAATTTGCTAAATTGAAGAGATTCAGTACCTATGAAAAGCATTTGGGTTCCTGTAAATGACTCCATGAGGAACATAGTCTGGATCCGCAAGGACTGATTTTGGGCTATTGATTTTTGCAGCTTCCCTGATTGAGGATCGCGCTTTTGCCAAAGCAGCTTCTAGCTTTTCCAACTTCGAAAACTTCTTAATCATCCTTCTAGATGGTTTTTTCTAAATTATCAAACAAAAAAATTCTAATGCAGTAAGAAAAAAAAAATTAATTCGAAGGGAAAGAAAACTACTTACAAGAGGAGATTGAGTTGCTTCAAGAGAAGCCAGAGCAGCTTCAGCTTCTTCAACCAAATGCTTAAAAGCCCTTTTAAGCTTCCCCATTTTTCAGCTAATGCAAAAGAATCAGAACCCAGAAGACAAACTCTACCAGACCAAGGATTAACTGTGCAATCAAGTACTGAGAGAATTATCAGAGGAGATACAAGTAATAGGACAGATAATGGAATTGTGTAACAGAGCGATGGACCAAATTGGGGCTTGTTTGAAGAACGCATATTAATCCCGAATCTTTTCTCTCTCAAAACCCACAAAAGTTTGCGTTGCTCCGTACATGGAAGAAGATGACGATTAGTCTGCTAAACAGTGCACATATGAAAAGAGGCCTTTACTTGAAAACAAGTTGATGCTAGTCTTCAATGGGAATGCAATAGAAAATTATTACTACTTGTATGAGCTGACTTTCCTGGTTGACAGAGATTTTCTTATTAGTGTCATTAATTGCTAGAAGTAAGTACACTTGAGCAAGGGAAATAAGGGCACTATCGCAATATGGATTGTGTTTAACCAGTAGGGTAAAACGGACTATCAAATATACTTGAGCGAAGAGAATAAGGGCAATATGGGAATATGTATGATTTTTAGCAGGTACAGTAAAACAGTCTATCACATATACGTAAGTGAGGATAATAAGAACAAGATAGGGATATGGATGGTTTTTTACGGGCAGGGTAAAACGCGCTGTCACATATACTCCGTCATTTTTGGGGCACATGGCAACCAATTTTTGATCGACAATGAAGTTCTCGACCAATATCGTTTAGCATTACAGTATTAGACACAGATATATACCAATTCATACATCCCATTCCTCGTGCCCCCTTGAACATAATGAAAACAATATAGTGTGAGGCATGCTTAGAAGTACAGCACATTCACAAATACGGTTACTGGTGAGCACGTTATGACCACAATTTTTGTAGTTACAGTCTCTCTTAAAACAAGCACTTTGTGTCGGTAGCTCCTTGATTATTGTGCAGGGGCGACTTTTAATTTGTTTCTCTCCCGAGCACTGAAATCTTAAATAGCTCCATCTCCCCCGGAATTCGCATGTTAAAGGGTGCTTCGGAGTCATGGGAATGCCGAAATTTTAGATTATTTAATTGGATGGGTATTGTTATGACTTATGAGTAAACAGTGGGAATTTTTTAGTTATTTCTCGTTTGTCCAGTTATTTCTTGGTACTCACAACATACAAACTGATCACTTAGAAAATTCTTTTTGTTTTTTAGTTGCATTCATTAGATCAATTCTAGGAAGCTCCCAACATTTAAATATTTCATGAATCCATTTGAATATTCACATTGTTGTACAATTTTCGTTTACCTTTTAAGAACAATGTGGAACCTGTTACATTAAACTACTACCCTGTAAGAAAAATGTTGCACTTAATATTTCTTGGGCATTTGAGCTCATTGGCAACATACATTGACATGACATAAACAAATGACTAATCTTGGATACGAACATTCAACCTCCGCAACCATATAGAGTGGATGATCATATGAAAAATGTCGAATCTCTTTGGGGTCTCGTTAACCACAAAGTGTCTCTGGACTTGCTTGACTCCTCGATGCAATTCCAAGTACTTACTTTGAGGTATACCCATAAGAATTTCCTTCAATTTGGATATATCCTTCATGGGGACGTTCACTGAAAATGCGTCCCAGTTCAAAACATCACTAAAGGGAGGTATGTAGCCGTCAGAGAGCAGCACAGGCACACAGTCGGCATAAATTGCCTCCACAACACGTGGACTCGCGACCTCATAACCACTAGGGCACAAGCAATATTTGCTATTTTGCATCATTGACTTGTATGACATGTTTTGGGGGACTTTCTCATATACTTGGATATCTTTATCTTTTCCCTTCCAGTGTTCCATTAGGAGGTATCTTTGGTAACCATGAACTCCTCCGGCGAAGAAGGCCAAAACTGATCGGTTGGAAGCCGGAGAGCCGCCAAGAGTGTCGAGGATGTCGGGTCGCCGGAGGTAGATTTCCGGCAGGGAAGCATCCTTAGCAGGGTTGAAACCCTCGGTGGTGTTGGCATTGCAAAGGACTTTAATGGAATTGTTGAATACATTGGGGATGTAATCTGTCGCAAATGGTGCCTGTTACATATAAAAAGTAAAATCACGACAAGCCCTTAAAAATATTTGAGACAGACAGGGAAAAATATATTTTAACAAGATACTGTAATAGATTTATATCAAGCTAAGGCGTTACCCAATCATGACAAGATAGCATAAAATGATCGGCTCCATGACTTCGATTCCAGAAAGAATGTTTGGTTGAAATTGTGTGTACGTAGTCAGCAAAAGCACGGGGAATTGCACGGTACGTGTTTAGGTCATGATCCACGTAGATATATTGAACCATCTTGGTGACACTGAACGGAAGGAAATAAACGAGAGCTTGTTCCGGATCTTTGGTCCTGAAGTGGTTCCAATTCTCTAGTTCCATAATGAACCTGCCTTCGGTAGAATAAATAGACACGGAGGGACCACAGTGAAACATTGGAGGTTCGCCTTCTTCATATACGTATATCTTGAACAATTTCTCCATCTCTAGATAGCTCCTACAAGTTTCGTAAGTAAGGAGAATTAATACATTGGAGTGATCTATTGAAGAAGAGGAATGAGCATCTGTAGGGATGCCAATGCCTGTAAATACTGGTATAAGGGCGTTTTGGCCTAAACGACTAAGATAACGCAGTGCTTAGTGTTTGAAATCTAAAGTCAACATGTAGTTTTCTCAGTCCAACTTGAGGTTTTAAATATTGAAATTTAACAAAGCATGCTAAATTTTAGAACTCCAATTTAAAATTAACATTTTAAAGCTTTCCTTTCATGGTGTAAGCCTAAATGCCTCTATTCGAAACTTCCAGTATTATAGTAGCACTCAAGAGAGGATCCACATAGATACTATGTCCATACTAAATATTTGATTGATTTCCTTCACTAAAACCACTACTTTTTGTTCAAGATCATTCTTATTTTTCTTAAATTCTAGTAGAACTTATGATGAAGTTGTATAATTTCTCACTGTTACCTTCGGATGTATATATTTTTTAGCACACCAATTTTACTGAATCTTCTATTAGAATTTAGCCCACACTGGACTCGGTTTCTGAATCCTATTTTGACTCATATCCTCTCTAATTAAGCAGGTCAGCAAAAAAAAAAACAACTTTTGAAAATTGCAACAATTCTGACATTTACTAACAAAATTCAAATCCTGCACGGGTGCTAGCTTATGTTAAGAGCATTAGTAGCCCTGCATCAGGCTACATCAATGATTTTTTTATTTGTAAAAATAACTAAAATCCGAATGAATTGAAATTGCTAAATTGAAGAAATTCGGTACCTATGAAAAGCATTGGCGTTCCGATAGATTACTCCATTAGGAACATAATCTGGATCTGCAAGGACTGATTTTGTGCTATTGATTTTCGCAGCGTCCCTAATTGAGGATCGCGATTTCGCCAAAGCAGCTTCTAGCTTTTCCAACTTCGAAAACTTCCTAATCACTCTTCTAGATGGCTTCTTCTATAATTATCAGACACAAAAACTATAGTGCATTAAGAAAAAAAAAAAAGATTAATCTTAAGGGAAAGAAAACTACTTACTGGAGGAGATTGAGTTGCTTCAAGAGAAGCCAGAGCAGCTTCCACTTCATCGACAAAATGATTGAATGCCCTTTTTAACCTTTCTCCTTTCTCAGCTAAAGCAAAAGAATCAGAACCCAGAAGACAAACACTACCAGACCAAGGACCAACTGTGCAATCAAGTATTGAGAGAATTATCAGAGTAGATACAAGTAATAGGACAGATATTGGGATTGTGTAACAGAGCGATGAACCGAACTGCTGCTTGTTTGGAGAACGCATATTAATCTCGAATCTTTTCCCCCACAAAACCCACAAAAAATCCCCGTAAGAAGATGAAGATGAGTCCTGTAAGTAAGTGCACAAATGGAGAAAGTCCATTGCTCTAATACAAGTTGATGCTAGACTTCAATGAGAATGTATTAGAAAATTATTACCAGCAGGAGCTGACTTTTCTGGTTTACAGAGATTTTTGCCTAGTTATAGTGTCATTATTAGTGTCATTAATGCAAGAAGTACACTTGAGCAAGAAGAGTAAGGGCAATATTGGAATATGGATGGTTTTTAACGGGTTGGGTAAAATGATCTATCACATATACTTAAGCGAGGAGAATAAGGGAAATATTGGATATGGATGGTTTTTAACGTGTACGGTAAAGCGGTCTAATCACGTATACTTAAGCAAAGAGAATAAGGGGAATAAAGGAATATCGATGGCTTTTAATGGGTAGGGTAAAACACTCTGTCACATATAATTGGAGCCTTTGCGGTGCACATGAATACATTTTTTTTTTATCGATAATGAAGTTCTAGAGAAGTATTGCTTAGCATTACAGCATTAGACACGAAGATAATCCAATCCAAACGTCCCATTACTCGTGCCCATGAACATAATGGAAACAATATTGTTGCAATGCCTGCTTAGAAGTACAGCCCATCCACAAATACGGTCGCTGATGAGAGTGTTATGGCCGCAATTTTTGTACTAGTAATTAATAGTCTCTCCTAAAACAAGCATTATGTGTCGGTTGCTTCTTGATAATTGTGCAGCGGTGACTTCTAATTCGTTTCTCTCCCGAGCCCTGAAATCTTAAACAGTTCCATTTCCCCCGGGATTGCATGTTAGAGGGTGCTTCAGTCACGGGAATGCCAAAATTTAAGTTTATTTCAGCAGATCGGTGTTGGTTTGAGTAAACATTGGGGATTAATGGGGATTAATTAGCTAAATTATTTTCTTTGTCCAGTTAAAACTTCCTTGGTACTAACAAATTAGAAACACTGACTTACATGATTCCTTTTGTTTCTTAGTTGCATTAATTAGATCAATTCTAGGGAACTCCCAAAATTTCAATCTTTGATGAATCCATCTGAATATTCACATTGTCGTACATTTTTTTAGACTTTTCAATAATCTACCAGGTTTGCACCCATTTGCACAATGTCAAACCTACAAGATTAGACTACTATCCCATAAGAAAAATGTTGCACTACATTTTTTTTTTGAGTAACGTACATTGATATGACATAAACATCTGATTAATCTTGGATACGAACATTCAACCTTCGCAACCATATAGAGTGGATGATCATATGAAAAATGTCGAATCTCTTTGGGGTCTCGTTAACCACAAAGTGTCTCTGCACTTCCTTGACTCCTCGATGCAATTCCAAGTACTTACTTTGAGGTATACCCATAAGAATTTCCTTCAATTTGGATATATCCTTCATGGGGACGTTCACTGAAAATGCGTCCCAGTTCAGAACATCACTAAAGGGAGGTATGTAGCCGTCGGAGAGCAGCACAGGCACACAGTCTGCATAAATTGCCTCCACGACACGTGGACTCGCGACTTCATACCCGCTAGGGCACAAGCAATACTTGCTATTTTGCATCATTGACTTGTATGACATGTTTTCGGGGACTTTCAAATATACTTGGATGTCTTCGTCTTTTCCCTTCCAGTGTTCCATTAGGAGGTATCTTTGGTACCCATGAATTCCTCCGGCGAAGAAGGCCAAAACCGATCGGTTGGAAGCCGGAGAGCCACCAAGAGTGTCGAGGATGTCGGGTCGCCGGAGGTAGATTTCCGGCAGGGAAGCATCCTTGGCAGGGTTGAAACCCTCAGTGGTGTTGGCATTGCACAGAACTCTAATAGAATTGTTGAATAGTTGTGGAACATATTTTGTTGTGTAAGGTCCCTATAATTTGAAAATTGTCACTATTAAGTCCCTTTTAAGCCACAAGGTAATGCACAGATATTTCATATTAGGTCCCCCAAAACACATTTTTAGAAGAAGAAGATGATGATGAAAAAGAAGAAAAGTCTTACCCAATCATGACAAGATAGCATGAAATGATCAGCTCCGAGACTTCGATTCCAGAAAGGGTGTTTAGTTGAAATAATATCTATATAGTCAGCACAAGTGCGACGAATGGCCATATATGAGTCGTATTCACCAGGCACATAGATGTATCTAACCATCGCGGTCACACTGAAAGGAAGGAAATAGACAAGAGCTTGATCTGGGTCTTTGGTCCTAAAATGGTTCCAATTCTCTAGTTCCATAATGAACCGGCCTTCTGTCGAATAAATGCTCATGCAAGGACCATCGTGAAATATTGGAGGCTCGCCTTCTTCGTATACGTATATCTTGAACAATTTCTCCATCTCAAGATAGCTCCTGCATGTATCTTACTTTGTGAAATAGTGCAAAGGAGTTAAAAATATGCAAAAAATAAATAAAGTGCAAGTGTTTTGCTTGGAAAAGAAGAGAATGATAAGTGATGGAAAGAAAATTGATCTGGTTTGAAGAAAGGAGAATCATTGTAGGGCCGTAATTGGCCCAGTGGTCCGATCATTCTGTCCAACCCAGTTTAATGGATTTGGTTGGGAATTGGGCCTTAAACTTTGAGCCCTAAGATGATTTCATCCTTGAGCTGCATATCTTTTTGTTTAAGACTGGCGCTTCTCCACCGCCAGCTAAAGACTAATTTTCTCAAATTGTAAAGATCACCGAGTTTCTTTTTATCTCTCTCGGCAAAGCTTTATTTGCACATTTCGTTGGTTTATAAATGAGTGGAGCTCAGACAAGAGCTGAACTTGACCACTAGTTGCCATCCTACACACCAGTGGCGGACAACAGGATTTCGATCGAGCAAGGCGGACTTGTACATAATATTCACATGTGCAAAAACTCCTAAAATACACATTATGAAAAGTGTGATCTTGTCTTATCCTAAGGTTGAAAGACTCACAAAAGAGTCCATCAAAATGCTCTTAGTGTGCAATCTAGTATACTCCATCCATCAAAATAGAATAGCAAAAGTATAACTCCTGGACTCCAAATCTCAGAACAAGTCCACCTCCAACAGTTCTAAATTGGGGTTTCAATACCGAAAACAAGTAATTCAAACCCCTAGTTATCAAGATACTGAACAATTTTAAATAAATGAAATGTTATGAGAATTAATGGGTTACCGGTGAAATGCATTAGCGTTTCTATAGATAGGTCCATGAGGAACATAGTCTTGACCTTCATGGACCGATGTCGTGCTCTTGAGTTTCGCAGCTTCTTTGATCAGAGACCGGGCCTTTGCCACAGCAGCTTCTAGCTTCTCCAACTTTGTATAGTTCTTAACCACCGGTCTATACAACTGCTTCTGTAAAGTTACGAATAATAAACACAAAATCTCCATAGAATTGCAAAATTAATGAACAATTAGAGAAAACTAGCTGTCACCAAGTTAGCTACTTACTGCATGATCAGAAGCCCTTTTTGAGCTTTCACCTTCTTGATAAGTTAAAGCCAAAGAATCAGAACCCAGAAGGCAAACTTTACCAGACCAAGGACCAAATGTGCAATCAAGGACTGAGAGAATAATCAGAGGAGAAACTAGAAGGAAGAGAACACAAATTGGGATTGAGTAATACAGAGAAGAACTCGGTTGAGGCCTATTTGGTGAACACATTTTAATCGCGACTTTGTTCTCTTACAAAACCCAGAAAATTCCCATTGCTCTATGCAGGGAATAAGATGAATCTTGTAAGAGAGCATACATGGTGAGTTCCATTTCTTCAATGCATGTTGACGGATTATTGATGGTGTTGTCGATGAGAACGCTTTGAAAATTCGTCCGA
This sequence comes from Linanthus parryae, assembly GCA_023055425.1. Taxonomy (NCBI): domain Eukaryota; kingdom Viridiplantae; phylum Streptophyta; class Magnoliopsida; order Ericales; family Polemoniaceae; genus Linanthus; species Linanthus parryae. The sequence goes on from JALGPY010000009.1 coordinate 47,016,589, forward strand.
TGAGCTGACTTTTAGATTCATGGGGAATTTCGTTAAGTAAATGGTTGCTTGAAGTTCAAGTTTTTGTCCGAAGATGTTAACTGATGGATGCCATGCATGTAACGCTACGCTACGTTACATTAGCCTCTTCGAACGACTGCTGTTGACTGCATTGGAGTAAGTAGTTTTGATACTGCTTAACTTCAGATTTATGGCACGTTCGGTTTCTTTGGTATTAGCTAGGCTAAATAGTAGTTATTTGACCAATTATAGTTACATGTATCAGTAATCTTTTCTTTGTTTATCTCTAAATTGTTTTAAATACCCGCACAAAATAAATAAAAGGTGAGTTGTAGATTATACAAATTGCTGCATGTGAGTGCGGTATTATATATTGACCTCCTGGAATTGCATGTTAGGAGGATGCTTCAACGCCACGATAATGTCAAGTTAATTAATTTTAGTGGCTCGGTGCATTTTTCATTGAATAACGGGGACTTGTCTATTAATTATCTTTTATCCAATCCAAACTTCCTCGGTACCTGTAACAACAGAGTAAAATTCCGGTACAAGCAATGAACAAAACCTTTGAAGTCGGTATCGAACTGATACATGATGGATTTCTGAGGAAAACATGTTTTAAGCGAGGAAAATGACCATAACGCAACAAAAAAAGGTATAAATAAAAATAAAAGGCGTAATTACTTAATGGGTACCCCCGCTATATTGAAACTAACACTTTGCAATCCCCACTTTTAGATTAAGTTTATTGCATCCTCCATTTGCAATAAATCCTACTTATTAAAACTCAGAATTTTTTTTATCAACCATGTCCAATTATTTTATCAACCATGTCCAATTTATTGAGGGTAAAACTGTCCACCCAATAAAAATATGAATGCCTACACCATCTCCGTCGTAACCTGCCCAAATTCCGGCTAATTAAGCTGCCACCTGCCGCCACCTCCTTCAATTCTGGCGAGTTCAACCTCTACTTCTTACCAAAAACTCCTACACCATCTGCCTACACCATCTCCGTCGTACACTGTGCCAAATCCCCCCTTTTACCCATGAAATCTTTGTTTACAAATCTCATGTTTGAAACCCACTGCAATTACTATGTAACCCATGTTTTTTGAATCCTCACTAGGGTGCTTTTGGAAGAGAAAACACCAACTCGTATGGGTGTGTTTGGTTCTTGGAAAATGTGAGAGAAAAGAAAACGATTTTTTTGAGATTGTCTGTAGTGTGTTTGGTAATGCAACTACATCAAGAAAGGAAAACAAAAAGAAAAAAAGGAAGGAAAAGTGTTATAAAGAAAATAGAAAATGAACTTTCAGTCCAAAACTGAGCGGAAAGGGAAAAGAAAAAATAACTCATTATCATTGGATGGCTCGAAATCTAGGGCTAAAGTGAAGGGGAGTTATGTTTTAGTTCTCAAATTTATCTCACATAATCTGAAATTCTGGGTATTTTGAATTGAAATTGGATTTTGACTGTTTTTTTGGAAAATTTTCAGACGAATTTGGATTTGGGGTTTACTTGTGTGCTTGTTGTTGGAATTGGACTGAGTTTTTTACTAGTCTGAGAGAGAATTTCCAGACTGATTGGTCCAGTGTGTTGTATATAACCTTATACTTGAAACAGTCAAAATTGGTCTTGATTTGTGCCAACCTAATTGCTTGCTCCTGGTTTTAATTTGTCCATGCTTCATATAGATACCTTAGAGAAGAAGTTTTTCTTGGGCTTCTTATAAAGTTGACTTATATCCAATGAATTCAATTCTTTGAATACTGGGTTTTCTTTGTTGCTAGGTTTCTAATCTTTGCCATCAGCAGCGACAGTTATTGCAACTGTTTGCTTTCAGAAACTCTTTGAATATTGGGAACCCTGTATGATGGTGAAACAAGACTCTTTCTCCCCAAAGTGGTAATTTTACTTCCTTATGAAACAAGACTCTTTCTCCACAATAGGGATGGAAGTCAAGACTCTTCCTTAACTCTGTTTTCCCTCTCTTATGTCCTCAAATGCTGCCCGAGTTACAAGTAATATCTCTCCCTCAAATTATGTGTTGATTCATATATATAGGACTCTTCATTTGAGGCAATACTCAGTCTTTTCTGGTCCTAGTTGTTTTAGGTAAACATAAGGAACCTACGGATGGATGGGAACCATACCGTCTAGGAAGTCCTTGCATAATTGCCAGAATGTGCAGTCATACCAGCTAGGAAAACGGAAGGAACCTGAACACTTGAGGGTCAATACTCTGACTGATTAGTATGTGCAGTTCCAACTTTTTAGTAGAATTCGAAACTTGTTCGGATTTATTTTTTTGTGTATGAAACACAAGTTAGTGCAACATTTAGGAAGTCGCTGCATAATTGCCAGAACATGGAGCTTGAGCAGGGAAAAGGAGAATAAAGGGTACTTGTAACATCTTATAGGAATTACCTCGATAAGTAAAGGAAATTACTTGGGCGCCACCTAGGTGATATTATATCGAGAATTACTTTGATGTTTTCTGGATATCATTCTGAAATGGTGCGAGTATATAAGCGTAATGTAATTCCCAGGCGCATTAAACCTAGAACTAACTCCTGCAGAACTTTTCTGTAATGCTTCCCACCTCCCCGCATACGGAGTTTCCACTTCACCATCTCCGGCGTTTAAGTGGGCATGGTTAAGGTTGAAAACCAGTGATCAATGGCCTCGTTTGGGTAAGCTAGATTAATGGATAGATAGATTATCAAAAATCTAGTAAAAAAATCGGATTTTTGTAGAAGAAGAATCGGATCCTGTTTGGCATGACCCGGATCCTGTTTGGCGTGACCCGGATCCTGATGGTTCCTACCCGGATCCTGATGGGTCCTACCCGGATCCTGATGGGTGGTTCGCTTACGTGTCACTTCCTAGTTGGTTAATTTGTGTTCGGATGGGTCCTATCCGGATCCGGTTAGTCTCTACCCGGATCCGGTTAAGTGGTTGGAAACGGAAAATATTTTTAAAATAACCGGATCCGGATTTTAAAGTACCCGGATCCTGGTAGTCCAAAATTTCCTAAAATCTATCTCGCTCATCCAAACAGGTCTGATTATTTTTTAAATTTTCATTAATCTATCCTAAAATCTAACTTTGCCAAACATGGCCAATGTATAGGTTGATTCCGGGTTGAAATCCACCCAGCGTTTAAGCGGGCATGGTAAACCCAGCTTATCCATTTACAAATACAACATAAGAAAATAATCAATCTTTGATTCGAACATTCAACCTCCGCAACCAAATGGAGTGAAGAATCATATGAAAGACGTCGTATCTCTTTGGCGTCTCATTCACAACAAAATGCCTCTGCACTTCCTTTACTCCTCTTTGGAGCTCCAAGTACCTGCTCTCCGGTATCCCCAAAAGTATCTCCTTCAATTTCGGTATATCCTTCACTGGAACGCTCACCGAAAACGCATCCCAATTCAATATGTCGCTAAAAGGCGGTACATAGCCATCTGAGATCAACACTGGCACACAATTTGCATAAATTGCCTGCATAACACGTGGACTCGCAACCTCGTACCCGCTAGGGCACAAGCAATACTTGCTACTTTTCATCATGGCATCGTATGACATGTTTTTCGGGATTTGCTCATAGACAAGGATGTCGTCATCATTTCCCATCCATTGTTCCAAGAGGAGGTATCTTATGTAGCCATGGCGTCCACCTGCAAAGAAGGCAAAGAAGGGTCGGTCGGCAGGCGGAAGGCCGCCAATGCTACCGGAGTTGTCGGCGAAATTAAGGAAGATTTCCGGCAGGGAAGCATCCTTGGAAGGGTTGAACCCTTCGGAGGTGTTGGCATTACAAAAAACTCTTATTGAGTTATTGAATACTTCTGGGACATACCTTGAGGTGTACGGAGCCTAAACCACAAACCAAAAAACGTCAGTACTGTTAAAATGGAGGGAAAATTACTGGTAACAAACTTGAGATAAAATTTGGTAATGAACAATGTCCATTAATGTGCTCTTGTTCATCCATGAGTTTATCTGGAAACAGTAGGTATCTCTTTATTATTAAAATCAATTACTCGACATATTCGAATATCTTCTTTTATATGGCAGCTATGCTTCACTCATTTTTATTCACCCTTCAAGTTCACCTCCTACATGTCAAGATATGATTGTTGGTAGTATTTATTTTAAGATATTTTTATAATTACATCACCAATCAAAAACATTCACATAAGGGATGAATTTGAAGGGTGAAGAAAAAATAGTGATATTTAGCATTTCCCATGTATATATGTAATAAACTTTCCAATATTTGGCTACTTTGGTGATGACTTTTGCATTGCTATATTGTGCTCTTTTTGTTATAAAGAGCCACTAGAACGCAAGTTTTGCGGCAACAATTTTTTTAGGACAATACTCATCTTCTGTGACAACAACGGTACATAGTGTCATACGGGTTTGTGATTCTGTTTCATCAACAAGTTCTTAGAATGGACAATATCGGACTCTGTATGTACAAGGTACCAACAACAGGATTCCAGCCTTGAAACATTTAATGAAGCGGTTCATTGACAATTGTGTGCAGGGGCGGAGCCAATCCGCGGCACGGGTAGGCACGTGGCCTACTCAAAATTTTGAAAAATTACAATTTTACTCTGTAATGTATAAAAAGTTCAAATTGTGCCTTTGCTAAAATTACAATAGTGCCTCATGTAATTTGAATACCTTACAAAAGTGTCTCAAATGTTTCGAATATCTGGCTCCGCACTCTGTGACAAAGTTTTCACATTACTTGTGTTCACAATTATAATATACTTTACGTTATTGTATAGTTTGCCAAATGTCGAACTTTTGTCTCATGAACTAGGTCATTTGATACTCCCCGCTGAATCAGAACAATTTGAAAACCAACGGTGCTGCACATATCACAATTGGTAATACTAAAAAATAAAAAAAAAAAAAAAAAAAAAAAAAAAAGAGGAAACATGGATTATGATATTCCCGGCCTAATATTATTTTTGAGGGAGCCTAAATATATTATTGGTCCTGCATTTACTTTAAAGCCTTTAAAGAAGGTTATTAGACTAGGAAATGATAGAAGACCTTGTCAATGAACTTTTCCATAATGTTGATGTGGGTTATGATAAGTTCTTATATCAGTGTGTTTGTCAAACTAACCGTTAGTTGACTAACACATTCTTTTGATTAAGGGTAAAATTGTCCATTTCCGCTTATTTATGAACACTTACAGAAACATCACAATCACCACCACGACCGCCACCGTCACCGCCACGAAACCCAGATTCCGGCGACCCAAGTCACCACTCCGGCCACCACCATCTCCGCCAAGCCCAAATACCGGCGACCAAACCAGATTTTGCGATTTTCAATTTCCATCAATCCTTAAAAAAATTAGAACACTGATTACAAAAGAAATAGTAGAGATCGAGAGAGGAAGAGATTGAATACGAAATCAATTGTTTTACTAAATCCAAAAAGGTGAACCAAGAGAATGGGTAAAACACCTAATTGGAGTGCCCTTGTTGATCTCGATGCTTGCTAGGTGCCCAACAAGTTTGCCCCTTTGTCTTCAACGCGATCATCATCTACACAACGGCCACCACAATCACCATTGAAACACATAATCTGTTGAAAAACCAACTGCCGCCACAACCCCCTCCTCTGTTTTCCTCATCCGTCCTCAATCAAACCAAACCAAGCGTCACCACCCTCTATAGAACCTGACTATACATCACATCCACTGTCCACCACCACAGAACCACCGTTGCCATCGTCATCCAAACCCAAATCTGACCAACTCCAATATATACTCCTATTGTTGGCTGAAAATGGGAGGACTGGTGGGTGAAAATGTTAGGATTGACTTAAAATGTCTCCATGGGTTTCATTCAATTGTTTATATACTCCTATTTGTTAACATTAACTGAGATCAATTGATGCCCCCCCCCCCCCCAAACTACTACTCGTCTCCAACCATGTGAGGGGAGGGGAATGGTGCCTTGGGTGAGGGCATGTCTTCCATAGCATCCCCTCCCCCTCCCCCCATAGGGTTGGACATGAACCGTGTATAGAAATACGGTTTTCCCCCTGCCCCTCCCCCATAGGGTTGGACATGCCTTTAGAGGTTTTAATTATTTTGGAGGTGATATGATCAATGATCTACTAAATTTTTATTAATAGTGGTCACTTCATATTGTCAACTCCTTTATGACATCATTTTCTATTTTTTAGAATTTCATCATATATCCTAGTTTGAACTAGGGACCTCATGCAGAGACTTTAAACTCTGTATCACTGAGATAGCACCCAACAAAATATTTAGACAGAGAGAGCTATAGTCCCAACTGGACGGGTGATTTCTAGTCCTTCAGAATGTTCATCCTTATCTTCATTCTTATTTCTCAAAAAAAAAAAAAATCTTCATTCTTTACTTTTTTTTTTCTTTATTTTATTCCCAAAAATTTAAAATGAAATAAATTGTTCTGTATTGACAAATTTACCCACCTTATAAGGATGGTTTTGATAAGTCGCATTTATTGCAACTGGCGGTTGCAATAAGCCTATTCTAAAACTAGAGATTGCAAATTGTTAGTTTCGATATATTGGAGGTTTGGATTAAGTAATTAAGCCTTATTATTATTCCAAGTTTTTTTCTAGCATCTAAATAAAATTAGAGACAAATGCATCTAAGTGTCTATGTACTTCAATTTTAGTGTGTTTTTCATATAACTTATGTATGCATTTGAATGGTCATCATCTACTTAGGATACTAATCGATGAATAATGCTATCCATCCAATATATAACTGTAGCGCAATACTATATGAAGCAGGAAATTACCCAATCATGACAAGAGAGCATGAAGTGATCTGCTCCGAGGCTTCGGTTCCAAAATGAGTGTTTACTTGAAATGACATGAATGTAATCTGAGAAAGTGTATCCAATATCTTTCATCGTGTCAGGATAACCAGGAACGTAGATGTAATTAACCAACTTCGCCACACTGACCGGAAGAAAATAAACCAAAGCCCGCTCTGGGTCCTTTGTCCTGAAATAGTTTGAATTCTCTATTTCTGTGACGAACCTTCCTCCCAAGGAATACATACCCTTTGCTGGACCGCTGTGGAAAAATGGAGGATTGCCTTCCTCATATACATATACCTTGAACAACTTTTCCATCTCTAGGTAGCTCCTGCAAATAATGCCGTTCGAAATAATTTTTGTTTTGCTTAAAATTGAATGAACATTGTGAATGAAGAGATCAGATGGATCAACTAGAACAAACATTTTTTTGATAGGGCGGCTCCGTCAGAAATTTTATGAAGTGCTGGGCATTATGTTATATTTTAAATAAATTAGGGGCTTTTCGTAGCTTGACAAACACTACTGAAAGTTTCTATTAGAAATTTGGGTATTAGTACAGCTAAATGTTCTTAAAAAAAAAAAAAAAAAAAAAAACATTGATTCAGAAATAAAAAATAAAAAAAACATCTCCTCAAAAAAAAAAAAACATAAACAACAAAAGTGAGCTACTACTATATTTCAGATACAAATGAAACTGAGTCCACACTGAAAATTGAAATTTTGAAGTGATATCCTCCTATTTTGCAACATTCTTCAAATTAGCCCCCACACACTAGATTTCATTCACTACTTTTGAGAGTGCATTTTTTCCCCTAGTGGAACTTATGTTGAATTTGTATAGTTTCTCAATCTCCCTGCTTAGGATGAATACATATTTTTGTAAGCTTCAGAAAAATCACCCCCCCCCCCCCCCCCACCCTGCTATCGGTTTCTAAATCCTTTCACGCACTCAACATCCCTATTCTGATTGAGTCCTCACTAATTAAGCAGCTCAGCAAAGATACCACTGAATGACAATATATAGCAACAACTTCAACATTTAACAAAACTGAAATTTGGATTTATTGAAATTGCTAAACTGAAGAAATCCGGTACCTATGAAACGCATTTGCGTTCAAGTAGATGACTCCACCAGGAACATAGTCTGGATCTGCCAGGACTGATTTTGTGCTTGCGGTTTTCACAGCTTCCCTGATTAAGGACCGCGCTTTTGCCAAAGCAGCTTCTAGCTTCTCCAACTTCGAAAACTTCTTAATCACTCTTGTAGATTGCTTCTTCTACGATTATTAAAAGCATAACTATAATGAAGTAAAAAATTAAAGATTGATTAAGGGAAATAAAACTACTTACTGGAGGAGGTTGAGTTGCTTCAATAGAAGCCAGAGCAGATTCAGCTTCTTCAACCAAATGGTTAAAAGCCCCTTTTGAGCTTCCACCTTTTTCATCTAAAGCTAAAGAATCAGATCCCAGAAGACAAACTCTACCAGACCAAGGACCAACTGTGCAATCAAGTATTGAGAGAACTATCAGAGGAGAAACAAGAAATAGAACTGTTATTGGGATTGTGTAACAGAGCGATGAACCGAATTGGGGCTTGTATGGAGAACTCATATTAATCTTGTCTTTTTTTTTTTTCTCAGACAAAACCCACTAAATTTGCTTTGCCCAGTACATGGAAGAAGATGAAGATGATTCTGTAAGAGAGAACACAACTTAAAAAGTCCTTTACTTGAAAACAATTTGATGATAGTCTGCAATGAGAATGCATTATAAAGTTACTAGTACGAACTCACTTTCCTCATGCCCCATGATCATAATGAATGCAACATATTTTGAGGCCTTTTTAAAAGTACAGCACCTCGACGAATACCGATGAACCTGTTTTGACCCCAGTTTAAGTAGTAATAGTCTCTAAAAAATGTTTTGACCCCAATTTTAGTAGTAATAGTCTCTCATAAAAAAATCATTTTCTGTCTATTGCTCTTTAATTTTCGTGCCGGAGGAATCTAAATTCGTCCCTCTCAAGAGAACTGAGATCTTAGATTGTTCCGTTTTCCCGGAATCGCATGTTAGAGTAGCGTCATGGGAATGCTAAATGTCAAAACTAGTTTAGTTGCTGGATGTTGTTTTGAGCAAACAATGGGGATTAATTAGTTAAATTGATTATATTTTGTCCAATGGAAACTTCCTTGATAAACACAAGTTACAAACACTGACTTACCATCACTAAGAAGATTCCTTTTTTGTTTTTGAAGTCATATTGATTTGATGAATCAGTGTGAAGAATTACATCGTTGTATTTTTCAAGCTATAGTAAGAAAATATTAAATCTTTTGCACTTCATCTTCTTGGACATAAACATATGATCAAACATTCAACCTCCGCAACCATATAGAGCGGTGATCATGTGAAAAATGTCGAATCTCAATCGAAACTTGTTAACTAAACGTTTTCTCTGCACTTCCTGGGTTCCAATTCCGATTACTTACGGATTGAAAACTTGGGGTGCGCGGATTGATCTGGGTGTTTGATTCTAAAATAGCTCTCTAGTTCCATATTGAACCTGCCTTTTGTTGAATAAATGCTCATGCAAGGACCATCGCGAAATATGTGCCCCTTCTTCGTATACGTATATCATGAACAATTTCTCCATCCAAGATAGCTCCTGAACATATCTTACACTTGGGCTCCGTTTGGTTGGTGGTAAAACATTTTCCTGTAAGATGTTTTCCTTGTTTTGGTGTTTTGGTGCCGTTTGGTTGAAAGTAATTGTTTTCCTGTAGAATGTTTTCCCTCAAATGATGTACAATTACTTACACATTTTACTGCGAACCAAACAGAGCCTGTGAAACAATGGAAATGAGTTCAAGTTACACACACAACAAAAAATGCAAGTGTTCTGCTTGGAAAAGAAGTAAATTGTTTTAAGTGATTGAAAGCAAATTGATATATATTTGTTTAACACAGTGAGCATGTATATATTGACTTCCTTCAAAGATGACACTTTAACAATGACTGCTTTCACCCACACATGGGTAAAATTACTATCATCACTTCCTGATTCCTTTGCTATGAGGATTACAAGATTTTGGGGAGGGGACACTACCAAGTTGTCAAGATTTCTAACTGCAGCTGACTTTGTTACCCAATTACCACTCCGTCCCAGCTCTTTCTTCCCATCTGGCTTTTTTGACTCGTATCTGGGTCACTTTGACCGGATAATTTGGATAGCAAAATAATACGATTTTTTGATAATGTTTTCACCATATTATAGAGCAACTTTTACTCTACAGCACCATGAAAAAATTATCAAAAAATTACATCGGTTTGATATTCAAATCACCGGGTCAAAGTGACCCAGTGAATAGTGACTAAAGTCAAATTGGGAAGAAAGAGCTGGGACAGAGTGGTAGCATATTTGTTTGCATCTCTGCCAATCCACCTAAATGGAAGTTATTTTGAAAATTGCAGTCATGGGCCCAGTGGTCAAAACAATCTGTCCTACCCAGTTTTAATGTTGTTGGACTTGGTTTTGGAACTGGGCCTGAAATCTTGTGCCCTAAAATGATTCCAGTCTTGAGCTGCATATCTTGTTGTTCAAGACTTGCGGCTTCTCCACAGACAGCTAAAGACTAATTTTCCCAAAATTGTAAAGATTATCGAGTTCCTTTTTTGCCCCTATTGACAAAGCTTTATTTGAACATTTCGTTGCTTTACGTATGCCTAAACTTCACCACTAGTACCCCCTCCTAACTCCTAAGTACCAGCTGCGGGTGCACGATTTCAATCGAGCAGGGCCGACTTCTATGTAATATTAAAATTGTGTATTTTTTCTAGAGTAATCATTGTTGTTTTATGGGAGGAAGATACAACAATTTCATTAAATCTTATCCATTACAAGTAGGTCTGTAAAGTGTAAAGAATTTTGAGAGAGGTAGATTTCAACTTATTATCATTAGAATAGATTCAACATAATGTAATTAAAAGTTAAAATGGTGCAGTTAAGAGTTTCATCAATTTTAAGGGGTCCATTACTAAATACTTGTATGAAAATATGAAAAAATTGTGTGGGGGTAAATATGGTATTAGGCCACTTTAAATAAGGTTCTAAATAGAGGTTTGAATGCAGTCAACAAGTTATTGGAGCCCCTACTGGATCAAGATAATGAAAAATCTTACCAGTCTGTCTCTCCTCTTTGTTCTCAATTTGACTTTTGTTATTATTCACCGGGTCACTTTGACCCGGTAATTTGAATAGCAAATCGATGTAATTTTTTGATAATTTTTTCATTGTATTGTAGAATAAAAGTTACTACATAATACGGTAAAAAATTATCAAATAATCATATTATTTTGCTATCCAAATCACTCGGTCAAAATGACCAGATACGAGTCAAAATAGTCAAATGTGAACAAATAGCAGAGTCGGACTGGTAAATGAAAGGAATCTTATGACCGACTAAGTTTGTTACCTGTGAAATGCATTAGCGTTTCTATAGATAGGTCCATGAGGAACATAGTCTTCATCTGACTGACGCCGTGCTCTTGATTTGCGCAGCTTCTTTGATCAAACACCGGCCTTTCACCACAGAAGCTTTTAGCTTCTCCAACTTCGACGAGTTCTCACCACCGGTCTATACAACTGCTTCTGTAATGAATAATTTGACGAAACTTGCTGCAACAAAATTAGGTACCTACTGCATGATCAGAAGCCCTTTTTGATCAGCTTTCACCTGCTTGATACTACCTCTGTCCCAGCTCTTCCCCATCATTTTGACTTTTACCACTATGTCACTTTGACTTGGTGATTTGGATAGCAAAATAATTAAATTTTTTGATAATTTTTTCATGGTGTTGTAGAGTATAAGTTGCTCTATAACACCGTGAAAAAATTATCGAAAAATCGCATTATTTTGCTATCGAAATCACCCGGTCAAAGTGACCCATATACGAGTCAAATATTCCCAATGATGGGCAAGAGCTGGGACAGAGTAGTAAGTTCAAGGCAAAGGACCAGAACCCAAAAGGCAAACTTTACCAGACCATGGACCAAATGTGCAATCAAGGACCGAGAGAATTATCAGAGGAGAAACTAGAAGGAAGAGAACACAAATTGGGATTGAGTAATCGAGTGACACACAGATGTGGTGAACACATTTTACTCGCGACTTTCTTCTCTTACAGAACCAAGAAAATTTCCATTGCTCTATGCAGGGAATTAGATGAATCTTGTAAGAGAGCATACATAGTGAGTTCCATTTCTTCAATGCATGTAAGAGAGCATACATAGTGAGCATACATAGTGAGCAAACATCAAGATTAATGATGTTTTAAATGAGAACGATTTGAAAATTCGTACGATGAGCTGACTTTTAGATTTATGGGGAATTTCGTTGTGTAAATGGTTGCTTGAAGTTCAAGTTTTTGTCGGAAGATGTTAATTAATGGCTGCCATGCATGTAAATCTAAGCTACGTTACATTAGCCTCTTCAAACGACAGTTGTTGACTGCACTGACGTAAGCAGTTTTGATAATACTAAACTTCAGATTTATGGCCCGTTTGGTTTCCCTTGTATTAGCTAGGTTAAACTGTGTAATCTTTGTTAAAGTATCTACACTTATTGGGCTGCTACAAGCTATTGGGCCAGAGTTGAAGTCCAAGACAAGATCAGTTGCAGCTAAAGCCCAAATCTATGATGGCCCAGCTTTATATATGTCAGCCCATTATTATTTCCTTGTAAGTGTGCTATGACCACACCTTATAATTTCTCAATTTAACAGCTGTATTACAGCTGAGTCATCTGTGACCGTTCGGTGTAATCCATCCGTTGTGATACTTTGTATTTAACCTCTCCCTTAGGGTTTCGAGGTTCATTCAATCAATACAATGAATACTAATCGATTCATTTCCAGATCTGGCTTTTATTCTTCATTCATGCATTAATCTTTCATTTCACAAATCTGTAAAACTCCTCTCATGGTATCAGAGCTTTCCCTGTTATGCTCTCAACCTCTGTTATGGCGTCCCCAAATCCTCTCACCTTACTCTCCAATATCCACAATCTCATGCCCCATAAGCTTGACAGCACTAATTATGTTCTCTGGCGTCATCAGTTAACTTCAATCCTAAAAACCCAGTCGCTCTTTGGGTTTCTTGATGGCTCTTTTCCGGCACCGCCGCAGTTTCTTACCGACGACGATGGAGCCGTTTCAGCGACGGTCAATCCACTCTACACCTCTTGGTATATTCAAGATCAGGCGATACTCACTCTTATTAATGCGACGCTCTCATCTGAAGCTCTTTCGTTGGTTATTGGTGAGATCGATTCCAGATCTGTTTGGGTAACACTTGAATCTCGCTATGCTTCTTTATCTCGTTCTCATATTCTTCAACTCAAATCTGATTTACAAAATATAAAGAAGAGATCTGATTCTATTGATTTATACATGCAAAAACTCAAATCTATTCGTGACAAGTTACTGGCCTCTTCTGTCAAAATTGATGATGAGGATATGTTATTGTTTGCTCTTAATGGTCTTCCTGTTGAGTATAATGGGTTTCGCTCTTCTCTTCGTCCTCATTCTTCACCTATCAGTTTCACTGAGTTGCATGTTCTCCTCAAAGCTGAGGAACAGATGCTTGAATCTCAAAACCCTACACACACACCTGAGTCTGGTCTACCTACTGCCTTTTTTTCTCAAAATACCTCCAATCGGGGACGTGGGGGTCGTTCTGGTTATTTTCCTCGTGGTGGTGGCTCACCCAATTTTGGGGGTCGCTCTGGTCAGAGAGGTGGTCGTTTTGACCAAAACAGGGGGAGATCTGGGTTTAGAGGTGGTTATGGCCAAAACTCTGGTCGGGGTGGAGGCCGTAATCAATCTCACTTCACTGGTAACACAAATTACTCTAACAATGGAAACAATTTTCGAACTGGCAAAACACCTATTACTTGCCAAATATGTGGGAATGATTATCACTCTGCCTTAGATTGTTGGCATAGGATGGATTTTGCCTATCAAGGCAAAACTCCTCCTGAGCAACTCTCTGCTCTTGCTGCTGCATCTCAACCACAATCTATTTCTCCCACTTACTGGCTGACTGATACTGGTGCCTCCTCACACATGACTGGAGAATTCAAGAACTTATCTCTCTCAGACTCTTATACTGGAACTGATCAGGTGACTATTGGAAATGGATCTTCTCTACCTATACAGAACTCTGGTATAGCCCATCTCTCAACTCCAAACTGCAATTTTAAATTATCAAATACTTTACATGTACCTGATTTATCTACAAATTTGTTATCTGTGCATAAACTATGTGAAGAACATCAAGTTAGATTCATTTTTGATGCCAAAACATTCTGTATTCAGGATCTGGCAACGGACCAAATTTTATACAAGGGTATGAGTAAAAATGGACTCTACCCCATACAGTCTATTCCCTCCAAGTCTTCACCTCAAGCTTTCTTGGGTCAACAAGTCAAGTCTCCTATCTGGCATGCTCGTTTGGGACACCCTGCAAATAAAATTTTGTCACAATGTGTTAAATGTTCTGTTTCTTCTGTTTCTAATATCTGTGAATCTTGTCTAGCTGGTAAAATTACTAGACTGCCATATGAACACTCTACTTCTGTAATCCAGAAACCTCTGCAGCTCATTCACTCTGATGTTTGGGGACCTTCCCCAACTAAGTCTTATCATGGATTCAAATACTATGTTTTGTTTATTGATGGTTTTTCTAAATTTACTTGGCTCTTTCCTTTACATAACAAATCTGAAGTTTCTGCTACTTTTCCTAAGTTTAAAAACTTTGTTGAAAAACTGTTAAATTGCTCTATTTCTGTTTTTAGATCAGATGGAGGGGGTGAATTCACCTCCTTTGTGTTTCAAACTTACTTAAGTAACAATGGCATAGTCCATCAAAAATCATGTCCACATACCCCTCAGCAAAATGGGGTTTCTGAAAGGAAACATAGGCATATAGTTGAGACTGCTATCACCTTGCTGCATAATGCATCACTTCCTAACTATTTCTGGTATCATGCTGTTTCTACTGCTACTTTTCTGATAAATAGAATGCCTAGTGCTAACACTTTTAACAAATCTCCCTTTGAATTATTATTTCACAAGAAACCTGATTACAACATGTTAAGAGTATTTGGTTGTGCATGTTATCCCTGTCTCACTCCTTATGTCAAAAACAAACTTTCACCAAAAACTAAACAATGTACCTTTTTAGGATATGCAAATGGATTCAAAGGCTATCTTTGCTTTGATAATAGCAGCAACAAATTCTTTGTTAGCAGGGATGTAATATTTGATGAATACACTTTTCCTTTTTCAAAACTTGTACATTTGAGTGATAATTCTACTCCTGCTAACAGTTTTGATTACTCTGTTTCAGGTATTAATGTCCCTCCCCCCTCCATGTCCCTCCCCACAGAAACAGTGTTCCCTTCTGACACTGTTCCAAATTCTGAGGACAGTCTTGGAGAGATGCAGCCGGATGGTGATTTGACAGAGTCTGAGCCACATGATACTACACTTCCTGATACTACACCTCCTTCTCTGCCACTTCCCATTCCTGGCCAGGCATCCTCCAGTCCAATGATGGCTCCTTCTCCCATTTCCACAAATGCTCATCCAATGAGAACACGCAGCAAGTCTGGTATTTCTAAGAAACAACTTCCCTTCACTGGTTCTGTTCACACCTCTTCACACACTCCACACTTTGGCTTAACTGTTACTTCTGCAAATACTCTAGCTGATCCTTTATCATATAGTGAGGCTTCCAAACATTCACAGTGGCTTAATGCCATGACTGATGAATTTGAAAGCCTCCAAAAGCAAAATACATGGACCCTTGTACCTTGTCCTCCCCATGCTAATGTAATTGGCAACAAATGGGTGTATAGGACTAAGTATCACCCAGATGGTACTATTTCTAGATTTAAAGCACGATTAGTAGCCAAGGGGTTTCACCAAACCCCTGGCCTTGATTACACAGAAACTTTCAGTCCAGTGGCAAAGCATGCCACTGTTAGATGCATCCTAGCTCTAGCTGCCACTTTCTCTTGGCCATTACAGCAGCTAGATGTAAAGAATGCTTTTTTGCATGGTGTTTTACATGAAACTGTATATATGCAACAACCTCAAGGGTTCATACATCCACATTTTCCCAACCATGTCTGTTTATTGAACAAAAGCATTTATGGGCTTAAGCAAGCTCCACGCACCTGGTTTGAAAGATTTACCACTTACTTACTTTCTCTTGGGTTTAACTCCTCTTATGCTGATTCTTCCTTATTCATTCGCTTTCATAATGACAAAATTACTGTTTTATTACTCTACGTGGATGATATCATTCTTACTGGGAATGATACCATCTTCAAAACTCAACTTGTTAAAAACTTGCACACTGTTTTTGAGATGACCAATCTTGGTCCTCTCACATACTTCTTAGGTCTTCAAATCACCAGATCCTCTGCTGGTATATTTATACATCAAGAGAAATATATTTCTGACATTTTACATCGCTTCAATATGACAAAGTGCAAACCTTGTAGCACTCCACTTGCTGCTGGAACCAAATATTTTGCAACTGATAGTGATCCTTTGCCAAATCCTACTATTTTTTGCCAGCTCTTAGGTGCATTACAGTACTTATCTTTTAGCAGACCGGACATTTCTTTTTCTGTGAATCACCTATGTCAATTCATGCATGCACCAACTCAGAATCATCTCAGTGGTGCAAAGCGTATTTTACGCTATCTTCAGGGCACAAAATCTAATGGTATTCTTTACAAACAAGGTCACTTACCTCTTCATGTGTTTACTGACGCAGACTGGGCTGGAGACATTTCCAGTAGACGCAGTACTACTGGGCTTGTGGTCTTCTTAGGCCCAAACCCAATTCATTGGGCTTCAAAGAAGCAGGACACTGTGGCTAGGTCCTCCACTGAAGCTGAGTACCGGGCCCTAGCCACAGCAGCTGCTGATCTCTCATGGTTCAAAACATTATTTCGTGATCTTCATCTTTGTATTCCACAATCTCCAGTTATTTGGACTGATAATCTCTCTGCTCTCTCTTTATCTTCTAATCCAATATTTCATGCCCGAACAAAGCACATAGAGGTTGATCACCATTATGTGCGTGAAAAGGTTTTAAATCGTGAATTAATTGTTGATTTTATTTCTGGCACAGATCAACTTGCTGACATGTTTACTAAAGCACTGCTTCCAGCTTCCTTTGATGGCTTCAAAACTAAACTCATGGTGTGTTCTACACCGCCATGAGTTTAAGAGGGGATGTTAAAGTATCTACACTTATTGGGCTGCTACAAGCTATTGGGCCAGAGTTGAAGTCCAAGACAAGATCAGTTGTAGCTAAAGCCCAAATCTATGATGGCCCAGCTTTATATATGTCAGCCCATTATTATTTCCTTGTAAGTGTGCTATGACCACACCTTATAATTTCTCAATTTAACAGCTGTATTACAGCTGAGTCATCTGTGACCGTTCGGTGTAATCCATCCGTTGTGATACTTTGTATTTAACCTCTCCGTTAGGGTTTCGAGGTTCATTCAATCAATACAATGAATACTAATCGATTCATTTCCAGATCTGGCTTTTATTCTTCATTCATGCATT
The DNA here is from genome assembly GCA_023055425.1 of Linanthus parryae. Lineage (NCBI taxonomy): Eukaryota > Viridiplantae > Streptophyta > Magnoliopsida > Ericales > Polemoniaceae > Linanthus > Linanthus parryae. The sequence continues at coordinate 47,034,102 of JALGPY010000009.1, forward strand.
AATCTTTCATTTCACAAATCTGTAAAACTCCTCTCAATCTTCTCTTTGTTTATCTGTATATTATTTTAAAAACCCGTACAAAATAATTAAAAAAATAGTTGTAAATTATCCAATTTGCTGCATGTGAGTGCGGTATTATGTATATTTACCTCCTGGAATTGCATGTTAGGAGGATGCTTCAACGCCACGATAATGTCAAGTTAATTAATTTTATTGGCTCGGTGCAGTTTTCAGTAAAAAAATGGGGACTTGTCTATTAATTCTTGCTTATCTAATCCAAACTTCCTTGGTAACCCCAAACGAGAGAGTAAAATTCTGGAACAAGCAATGAACAAAATCTTTTAAGTCCGTATCGAAGTATTACATGATGAATTTTTTAGGAAAGCATGTTTGAAGCAAGGAAAATAGATTCGACCATAACTGAAACGAGTTGAAGCTGTGACGGGTATGGCTAAATGACACTACGGCGTGATTGTTCTTGGGCATGACTTGAAGTCAAAGGCGGCTAGAGCATGATTTGGGGCGGTGAGTACTAAGTCGGTAGAGGATGATTCCACCGCCTCATATGTTTATATAAAGGCAATGATGCCATTTGGCACTGAACATAACACACACACGTACATGGGGTTTAGTATTAGACATAGTAGTTGTTTAGTGCTTTTACTGTGTGCATTATCGTAGTTGTACCAGGTGAGTTTCTCTCAATAAAACCGTGTACGTTTTATTTTAAATAAAACCTACAACTATACTCTGTATATTTTATTTAAATACCAATATCTTTAATTCTGTCTCGTAACAGAACCGTTAGGGTTATACTCCTTCTTAGAGCATTTATGTGCATTAGCGGAGGACACTCCCGTGAGTTTGGGGGTCTGCTGATAGATTTGACAGCACAGAGGGGTGGGGGTGTTACACTAGTATAGTAGTATCAGAGTCAGGTTCTGTGAAAAGACAGAATTAGAAACTAAATAAGGGGGTAACTAGAATCTTCAAAATAAAAAATGGATAGGAAACAAAACTAAAACTGGAATAGGAATTGTTGGGGAATGCACTGGCGAGATTACTATTTGTGCGTATTTTGGCCATATAGGTCTATATGTTTGGAACCTCATGCTGAGGTCCATAGTTCTTGCATTACTTTGCATATTGACGATTCTGAGAAGGATAAAAATGATAGGTGTATGAAGTAGAATCTGAAACAAGTAAGAACAAAAAAATAACAGAAATATAAAAATACGGAAAAGTTAAAACTTACAGATAGTTAATCTCCCGAATGCTGAAGTTAGATGTAAGACAGTCTCGTTGCTCATGAACGATCTCCGTGAAGTAGTATTTGCCCCCACAGTGATGGTTCTTCGTTTTATTTATTTACAAAAATAGGAAAATTACTCCCCGGGATTAAAGTCTTAACGTACTGCAGACGAAAGCACAATATGCAGTACCGGCGAACCGAAATTTGTTTGAGAGAATTTGTTAGTAAGTGAGAGAATTGCTGCTGGAGTTCGGATGGGAAAGACTGAAAGAGGAAGGATGCCTTTATAGGCAGGGAGAAGAGTGGTTACAAAATCGTCCGTGTATGTTCAAATTTGAATAGAAACGGTTGTAACTGTTGTAAGTTACAACTGTTGGGACAGTATGTAACTGTTTCGTGTTGGACTTTCAGTAAAGTAAAATTAATTTACTAATGGGCTGGATTAAAAGTTAGTTTATGGCCCAAAAAGATAAGCTCAACCAACCAACCACCACACCGCGCCACGTCACGACCCGAACCCGAGACCGAGTCGGCCGGACAGACGGCGGCAGCGGCGGCGCGCGCGTGTGTGGTTGTTCAACCTTTGTCTAGGTCCTCTCTCCTGCACAAAATGTGCTCCACCCAAAGGTTGTGCCCTTAATAGCCAACTTTTCAATATATGAACTATTATTCTCTCTCTCATTTTCCAAGATGTGGGTTTATTTAAAATTGGGCATATGAAGTGGCCAACTTCAACGCCTAATTTTAAGAATATGTTTTTCGATGTTTGGGATATTGAATCGATCCCCTTGTTACCTAGTTTAAGAATATGTTAAAGTTGTTTCAAGTTCTTGATTTGAACTTGATCGAAATTGGGTAACAAAAGCATGTCGTAAAAACTATTTTACAACAATCCCCCACATGAATGACAACTTAGCGTTAATGCTGAAAGTGTCAATCTCATTTGTGGATTTCTCTCTTTGCTAATTAATTTCCTAAGGAAAGGTGGTCACAGACTTTGAACCTTTCCCTTGGTGAGATACTATAGGGTATATTGGCTAGACAATGTGCGAAGCGCTTTGAACTGATTTGTCGTGTCGTATACCTTGTCGATAGTAACCACGCATAGAAATACCGAAACATAGTTGGTTCTCATGGTTGTGTTCATTTTGGCCTTGAAACACTTTGCCTGGTCTTCATCAGTAGTCTTTAGAGGAGTATAGCCTGTTCATCCTCCTAGAAAAGGCCCCAGTTCCTACTCACATAGGTGAGACACATTTAGGGGTATCAATCCATACTCTTCTTAACATGTGATCTCATTAAAAGCAGTACTTACCCTGGTCCTATCACTCTTCGCCCTAGGAATGGGATTGAAACACAGTTTCATTTTATGAGTGATTTTTTCTTTGCACAAATAGGTAGGTTGTCCCTTTTGAACCTAGTTCTTGGGATCTCCAGGCACCTAGGTTGGGTTTGCCGCTATTGTGCAAATCTTACGAGATACGCTTTAGCCCCCATTCCTCTCGACAAACTTGCAACTGATTCTCTCGGTAGACCTTTGGTCCGCGGATTCGCTATATTTTCCTTTGACTTTACATTATCGATCGATATTATCCCTTGTGAGATAAGTTGCCTTATAGTATTGTGTCTTCGAACCATGTGCCGAGACTTACCATTATATATACTATTTTATGCCTTTGCTATTGCCGACTGGCTATCACAGTGAATGCATATAGCAGGCACAAGTTGTTGCCATATTGGAATGTCTTTGAGGAAATGACAAAGCCATTCTGCTTCGTCCCCTGTCTTGTCTAACGCTATGAATTTCGATGCCATAGTAGACCTTACAATGCATGTCTGCTTTGAAGACTTCTAGCATATGGCCGCTTCTCCGAGTGTAAATACATAATCACTCATGGAATTGGAATCTTTTGTATCAGATATCCAATTCGCATCGCAATAATCGCAGTTGTAATTCTTAGTTTTTAGTGTATCGTAGATACCATAATACTCGGATTAATGTTGTCCAGTAATCCTTTCCAGGGTAACTGGTAAAAGCGACTGAGCTTTCCAACTGCTTGGGCGATGCCTGGTCTTGTACAATTCATGATGTACATTATGCTTCCTATTATTTGAGCATACTGAAGTTTTTTAATTGTCGAGCCACTATTTTTGGCGAGATGCATGCTTGTGTCGACTGGGGTTTTTACTTGTTTGTTGTTATCTTTGTGAAGCTTTTCGAGAACTTTCTGGATATAGTGAGACTGAGATAAAGCATACCCAGCGGGCGTTCTAGAAACCTTAATTCCTAGAATGACGTCAGCCACCCCTAGATCTTTCATGTCAAATCTTGTTGACAATAATCCTTTTGTGGCGTGTATTATCTTCTCGCTGTTACCAAATATCAACATGTCATCAACATATAGACATATGATGACACACCCATCGTTGTTGGTTTTAGAATATACGCATTTGTCGCATTCATTTGTTTTAAAACCATTTGTTAACATAACTTTGTCAAATTTTCCGTGCCATTGTTGGGGTGCTTGTTTAATGCATATAAGGATTTCTTTAGCCGACAATACTTATTTTTTCTCCCTGGAACTTGAAACCCTTCAGGTTGTTCCATATAGATTTATTCTTCTAATTTCCCATTTAGGAATGTCGTTTTAACATCCAATTGATGAATTTCAAAGTTAAAAATTGATGCAATTGCAACTAGAATTCGAATGGATGTTATTCTAGTGAGCGGGGAACAAGTGCCGAAGAAGTTTAAACCTTTTTTTTTTGTATCCTTTTGCGACAAGTCTAGCTTTATACTTGTCAATGGAACCACCCCATTTAAGCTTTCGCTTAAATACCCATTTGCAACCCAATGGTTTGCATCCTTGAGGAAGATCTACTAATTCCTACGTATTATTATGCAGAATTGATTCGATTTTGCTTTTTACCGCTTTCTTCCAATAGGGTGCTTCAACACTTGACATAGCTGTTGGAATAGATGCCCTAGAGGCAATCTAGTTTAGTATGAATTTGTATATGGCTAGAAAATTCATTTATTATTTATTGGATATTTAATATAATGAAGTCCTTAGATTTACAATTGTGTTGTTTATCTTAAATATCCCTAGTCAAGTATAATGATTAAATGGGACAATCATCTATAGACTAGTACGGGGTTGGATTGATATGGAGATATCACAATCCAACACATAGGTGTGCATTACGGAATGTTGCACTGGATTGACCCATCTCCGAGAAGGCTACATACATGTTATGTTGAGTCACAAGCGCTTCTCGCGGTGCAATGGTATTGTCATCCTTAGACTTGAAGTCACTAGATATTCTAGTTGTGGATCATTGTGATCTTGGTAGCGTTAAACGCTACACCGTGACTGGGTAGTTATAAAGGCGTGTACTGGATACAATGAGAAGCAAGCTTAGAGATCGTAGTGGACGTAGAGAGGATTTGCCCCTCCCACATAACGGGAGCAAATATCCTAGGCCACTCGAGGGATAGTGCTTATAGAATGTCTGGCCAGACTCAAATAAATCAATATGGGATATTGATGTTATTTGCACGAATAAGGCTATTCCCATGGATCGAGAAACTGTGGATTGGATATACGAGTGTGACTTGTATGTCTCGTGTCCAATCCGGATATGGAGGCGAAGGGATGAGACAATTACTTGTACAAAGGTTGTCAAGATGACTATTCTATTAGTTGGCTAGAATGGATGTTTTGCTAGAAACCGCTCCATATTAGCAAATAGTTGCTACCAACTAGATAGAACCTATGGGGTCACACGCTATATAGAGTTGAACTAGATTTGGGAATTAATTAATTGGATTAATTAATTAGAAGGATCACTTTGCAAAACCTTGCAAACTTAGTAGGGACTAATTTGCAAGGAAGGGACTAAATTGAATTCAAGTTGGACTAGAATAAGTCCTTTAGGTAGTTAACAAGGAGTTATTGGACTATATAAAGGACCCTCCTTCCTTCCTTCCTCATAACTTATGCTCATTAGTGAACATAACAAGAGTGGGAGAGAACAAAAGGAGAGAGAGCAAGCAACAAGGAGGCCGAACCGACCCCCTTGCCGCCGCCCTCACCCCGTCGGCCAAAAAGGGGCCGAAACCCCCTTTTTGTCTCGTTTTGCGTGATTCGTTCTTCCTCTTCCTAATCCGGGCTAGCACCAAGGAGTTTGGGAGATCTAGGATCAACTCTAGGCGTGGATCAACTATAGAGAACGTGACATTATTCGCGTTTGAAGTCATCAAGGAGAACCCAAAGGTGTGTTTATGATTTCTTACCTTTACCATCGTTATGCATCTATACTTGTGATCCTTTGACGGTTTTGCATGGTTTATGTTTGATTATGCTTCCGTTGTGCGATCCATGAATCAAAACCCTACAGTGGTATCAGAGCCACAGGTCATAGAGCATAAACGTGGTTTATGTGTTACATTCTTGTTGTTTTACACCTTAATTTGATTGTTTATCGCGTAAAACAAGACAAATCAAGCATGGGATGCAATTTGTCAACAATTAATCATAACAAGACCCAATTTTTGCATTGGATGCATGAATTGGTGAGTTTGAGAAATTTTAGGATCATAGATCTAGGGTTTGGGCATCCTTGGGGAAGAAGGAGTTCTCCCAAAACAAGGAAACAACCAAACTTGGGCACCAAGCAAGGGATTTGTTTTGGAAACAACTCCCATAGAAGGGTTCGGCCCCCCTAGGGACCGCCCCCTTGCTTGCCGCCCAAGCTTGGGAGCCCTAAGGGGCCGGGCGGCCCTAACCCGCGGGCCTAGCTTGCGGGTTTTGGCCTGGGCCGGTCCTAGGGCCTTGTGGTTCACTTTTTTGGGCCCGGGCAATTGGATTGTTGGGCCCATGGACTGTTTTAACCCTAGAAATCCTAAAATCAATTAAAATTGACCAAGCGCGCTAAAATTGGATTTTAACTGTTTATGTGCAAATCGCATGGTGATTGGATATGGCCTTAGGATGTGGTTTGATGTGGATGTTTAATTTTGTGGTTTGGTTTTACGGCCTGCGAGCTGATCAATTAATTGTAATAATTAATTAGGGTTTTATGGCCTGCGTGCCAATTTTTTCTCAACTTGTGAGATTTATTTTATTTAGTATAGATGTTAGTTAGTGCTAGATAAAGTAGATTGTTAGCCAAGATTGGAGAAAAGAAGCCCAAAGCCAAAGAAGCCACAAAAGAAGGAGCATGGAGCATGGAGCAATCCACAAGACTATGAAGGATGGACCAAAAGATCAAGACGCATGGAGATGTGTTTGCTTAGGGTTCATAGATAATTCCATTGGCTTGGAATTATCTTAGTCTAGAAAAGGTCATATCCACATCACGTTTAATTTCTGTTTTGTGGTTGTTTATTTATTGTCTTATTATTGTGTGGTTGGTGTATGGATGATGCATGCAATTAGAATAATAAGATAATTAGACAACCCGGATCTATTATTTGGAGTTGTGCCCAAACTCAAATAGATAGATTAGTTGATATTGATCAACAAAACAATTAAAATTGAATTTAAAATCCCTCAAAATTCAAATATTGTGTTTTTGCCTTCTCGTTATTTAAACACTCATTATCATCATTATTTATCAAGTTCGTGCGTGCCAAAGCATGGCGACTTGGTTCATAATGATGGAATGCGATGGCACGTAACAATGTGCAATTGTTTAGATAAGAGGTTGAACACAACTAGGCTATTAATTTGATTAAGAAACCTAGAGGCAATCAATTGGGATTATCCATATGGATGGATAAATAAGGAGTTATTTGCCCGATTGAACCAAGAGTTGCATATGGGATGCAATTGGAATTGTTCCTACCTAAAGTAGTCAAATTATGGGTGACTTGCCAAAGCAAGCTCATAAGGAGATGAAAGATGGATCTTGGCCCACTAGAAAATATAAGGATATTTTCCGCATTAATATCTTGAGGGTTATTAATCCGTAGAAAAATAGTGGGAGCTATATTTAATAAACTAGCCATTATTAAATATAGTCAAAAATTCACAAATACTAAAACTTGCGTATTTTCCTTTTGTAGAATTCCAAATGGCAAACAACTCATCGAGTTCACAACATTCCCTACGATCTGTCCTTGAGAAGGACAAGCTCTCTGGAACCAACTTTCTTGATTGGTACAGAAACTTGAGAATTGTTCTCAAGCAAGAGAAGAAACTGTACGCAATAGAGGAGCATGTTCCAGAAGGTCCAGAGAACCAGACACCTGCTGCCTTAAAGGCGTATCAAAAGCGTGTTGATGACGCTAATGATGTGGCCTGCCTTATGCTTTGCACCATGACTTCTGAGCTTCAGAAGCAACACGAAAACATGAATGCTATCGATATGATCGAACATCTAAAGCAGCTCTTCCAAGAGCAGGCGAGGGTAGAGAGGTATGAGGTCTCAAAGGCACTGTTCAAATGTCATATGGCAGAAGGGAACCCGGTGGGACCCCATGTACTCCGAATGATCAGGTACTTGGAGAATCTCGCCCGGCTTGGGTTCCCGGTCGGCCAAGAGTTGGCAACCGATCTCGTGTTGCAATCGTTGCCCGAGAGTTATGGACAGTTCATTATGAACTATAACATGAACAAGATCGTTAAACCACTGCCAGATTTGCTCAACATGTTGAGGACGGCTAAACAGAGCATCAACAAGGGTAAGGGCAAGGCCATTATGATGGTACAGAAAGGAAAGGGCAAAAGGTTTGCCTCTTCCTCCAAGGGCAAAGGCAAGTCAGTTGCCAAGTCTAAGGAACCAGCCCTTAAGCCTGTTGGTGGCATTGCCAAGGTTGTGACTAAGGGTGAGTGTCACTACTGCAGTCAGCCTGGACACTGGAGGAGGAACTGCCCAAAATATCTGGAGGACAAGAGGCTTGGAATAGTGATTCCACCACCACCAGGTATTTTTGTTGTAGATGTCAATTTAACTGTCTCTACATCATGGGTATTAGATACTGGATGTGGATCTCATATTTGTCAAAATATGCAGGATCTAAAGAGAAGTAAAAGATTGGCTAAAGGGGAGGTAGATCTGCGCGTTGGGAATGGAGCAAAGGTTGCTGCGTTGGCCATAGGAGTGTGCGAGCTATCTCTGCCTTCAGGATTAGTTTTAGAATTAAATAATTGCTATTTTGTGCCTGCTATGAGCAGAAACATTATTTCTATTTCTTGTTTGGACAAGGATGGTTTTATTATTTCAATAAAGAACAATTGTTGTTCCTTTTATTTGAATAATATTCACTATTTTAGTGCGCAAATATTTAATGGACTTTATGTCCTTGATCTAAGCAATCCTGTCTACAACATTAATACCAAGCGGATTAAAATAAATGATTTAAATCCTGCTTATTCATGGCACTGTCGTTTAGGCCACATAAATGAGAAACGTGTATCTAGACTCCATAAGGATGGATTACTAGACTCATTTGATTTTGAATCATATGAGACATGTGAGGCTTGTTTATTGGGAAAAATGACAAAGTCCCCTTTCAATAAGAAAGGTGAGAGGACTAGTGAGCAATTGGCGCTCATACATACCGATGTGTGTGGGCCATTTGCCACGCCTGCCAGGGGTGGTTATGTCTACTTCATTACGTTTACTGATGATTACAGTAGATATGGATTTTTGTACCTTATGAGGGCAAAATCCGAATCCTTTGAAGTGTTCAAAGAATTCAAGAATGAAGTAGAGAAGCAACTTGGCAAAAGTATCAAGGCTCTACGATCGGATCGTGGAGGAGAATACTTGAGCCAAGAGTTTGACAACTATCTTAGAGAGTGTGGGATCGTGTCCCAACTCACTCCACCCGGAACGCCACAATGGAATGGCGTGTCCGAGAGGAGGAGTCGAACCCTATTGGATATGGTTCGGTCTATAATGTGTCAAACCGATCTTCCGTTATCATTTTGGGGCTTCGCTCTATGAAGTGCAGCTTTCACCATTAACCGTGTTCCATCTAAATCAGTCATGAAGACACCATATGAGATGTGGAGTGGGAGGCGTCCCACACTGTCGTTCATGAGGATTTGGGGCTGCGATTTCTATGTAAAACGTTTACAATCAGACAAGCTAGGGCCTAAATCGGATAAATGTAAATTTGCGGGGTACCCTAAGGAAACTAAGGGATACTACTTCTACAATCCAACCGAGAACAAAGTGTTTGTTGCTCGGACCGGCGTGTTTCTAGAAAGAGAATTTGTCTCTAAAGAAGCAAGTGGGAGGAATGTAGAACTTGAAGAGGTTCAAGAACCACAAATCACTGAACCAATTATGGAAAATGAACAGGAACCACAAGCAGTTGTGGAGCCACCTGTTCAGGTAACACAAGAGCTTCGTAGATCTAGTAGAGTGCGCCAGGAACCCGAGAGGTATGGACTTATCGTAACCGAGTCCGGTGACACGATGCTCATAGATGATGGCCTACTACCTATGAGGAGGCCATGAGTGGCCCAGACTCTCAGAAGTGGCTGGAAGCCATGAGATCCGAGATGGAATCCAAGTATACCAACAAAGTATGGAGTTTGGTGGAACCACCTGACGGGGCGCGGCCCATAGGGTGCAAGTGGGTCTTCAAGAAGAAGATCGACATGGATGGTAATGTGATTACCTATAAGGGCCGATTGGTGGCTAAAGGATTCAGACAGATTCATGGTATTGACTATGATGAAACCTTTTCACCAGTCGCTATGACCAAATCCATCCGAATCCTACTTGCAATTGCAGCATACTACGACTATGAGATTTGGCAGATGGATGTCAAAACAGCATTCCTTTATGGGAATCTCCTCGAGGACGTGTATATGATACAGCCGGAGGGTTTTGAGGATCCAAAGCAAGCCAACAAAGTCTGTAAGCTGCAACGATCCATTTATGGATTGAAGCAAGCTTCTAGGAGTTGGAATCGACGTTTTGATGAGGTGGTCAAAGAGTTTGGCTTCATCAGAAACGAAGATGAGTCTTGTGTTTACAAGAAGGTTAGTGGGAGCTCTGTAGCTTTTCTGGTCTTGTATGTGGATGACATACTACTCATTGGAAACAACGTTCCCATGCTGCAATCTGTTAAAGATTGGCTGGGGAAGTTTTTCTCAATGAAGGACTTAGATGAAGCAGCCTATATACTGGGTATAAAGATCTATAGATATAGATCTAAGAGACTGCTAGGCCTAAGTCAAAGTACATATATTGACAAGGTGTTGAAACGGTTCAACATGCAAGATTCCAAGAAGGGATTCTTGCCCATGTCACATGGAATCACTCTTTCGAAGAGTGGTTGTCCTTCAAATGAATTGAGAAGGAACACATGAGTAGAATTCCCTATGCCTCGGCCATATGATCTATCATGTACGCCATGTTATGTACTAGACTAGATGTGTCATATGCCTTGAGTATGACAAGCAGATACCTATCCAATCCGGGTGAGAGTCACTGGATTGCAGTCAAGAACATCCTAAAGTACTTGAGAAGAACTAAGGATGCTTTCTTGATATTTGGCGGTAAGGAAGAGGTGCGCGTAAGGGGTTACACTGATGCAAGATTCCAAATCGACAGAGATGACTTTAGATCACAGTCGGGATATGTGTTTTGCCTGAATGGAGCAGCGGTGAGCTGGAAGAGTTCCAAGCAAGAGACGGTAGCTGATTCTACAACAGAGGCTGAGTACATTGCTGCAAATGGCGCAGCAAAGGAGGCTGTTTGGATCAGAAAGTTTGTTTCTGAACTTGGTGTGGTCCCTAGCATTGCGGATCCAGTGGAGTTGTTCTGTGACAACACTGGGGCGATCGCGCAATCAAAGGAACCCAGATCGCACCAGAAGTCCAAACACGTGCTCACGAAGTTTCATCTGATTCGAGATATTATCGATAGAGGAGACGTTCGGATATGCAAGATTCCTACAGATGATAATCTGTCAGACCCGCTTACAAAGCCTCTCACGCATTGGAAACATGAAGGGCACACTAGGAGTATGGGCATACGAGATGCGCCAGATTGGCTCTAGTGCAAGTGGGAGACTGTTGGAATAGATGCCCTAGAGGCAATCTAGTTTAGTATGAATTTGTATATGGCTAGAAAATTCATTTATTATTTATTGGATATTTAATATAATGAAGTCCTTAGATTTACAATTGTGTTGTTTATCTTAAATATCCCTAGTCAAGTATAATGATTAAATGGGACAATCATCTATAGACTAGTATGGGGTTGGATTGATATGGAGATATCACGATCCAACACATAGGTGTGCATTACGGAATGTTGCACTGGATTGACCCATCTCCGAGAAGGCTACATACATGTTATGTTGAGTCACAAGCGCTTCTCGCGGTGCAATGGTATTGTCATCCTTAGACTTGAAGTCACTAGATATTCTAGTTGTGGATCATTGTGATCTTGGTAGCGTTAAACGCTACACCGTGACTGGGTAGTTATAAAGGCGTGTACTGGATACAATGAGAAGCAAGCTTAGAGATCGTAGTGGACGTAGAGAGGATTTGCCCCTCCCACATAACGGGAGCAAATATCCTAGGCCACTCGAGGGATAGTGCTTATAGAATGTCTGGCCAGACTCAATTAAATCAATATGGGATATTGATGTTATTTGCACGAATAAGGCTATTCCCATGGATCGAGAAACTATGTATTGGATATACGAGTGTGACTTGTATGTCTCGTGTCCAATCCGGATATGGAGGCAAAGGGATGAGACAATTACTTGTACAAAGGTTGTCAAGATGACTATTCTATTAGTTGGCTAGAATGGATGTTTTGCTAGAAACCGCTCCATATTAGCAAATAGTTGCTACCAACTAGATAGAACCTATGGGGTCACACGCTATATAGAGTTGAACTAGATTTGGGAATTAATTAATTGGATTAATTAATTAGAAGGATCACTTTGCAAAACCTTGCAAACTTAGTAGGGACTAATTTGCAAGGAAGGGACTAAATTGAATTCTAGTTGGACTAGAATAAGTCCTTTAGGTAGTTAACAAGGAGTTGTTGGACTATATAAAGGACCCTCCTTCCTTCCTTCCTCATAACTTATGCTCATTAGTGAACATAACAAGAGTGGGAGAGAACAAAAGGAGAGAGAGCAAGCAACAAGGAGGCTGAACCGACCCCCTTGCCGCCGCCCTCACCCCGTCGGCCAAAAAGGGGCCGAAACCCCCTTTTTGTCTCGTTTTGCGTGATTCGTTCTTCCTCTTCCTAATCCGGGCTAGCACCAAGGAGTTTGGGAGATCTAGGATCAACTCTAGGCGTGGATCAACTATAGAGAACGTGACATTATTCGCGTTTGAAGTCATCAAGGAGAACCCAAAGGTGTGTTTATGATTTCTTCCAAAGGTGTGTTTATGATTTCTTACCTTTATCATCGTTATGCATCTATACTTGTGATGCTTGGAGGGTTTTGCATGGTTTATGTTTGATTATGCTTCCGTTGTGCGATCCATGAATCAAAACCCTACAATAGCCTCTTTGTAAGTTGTACGATCATTTTCTACCATATAGGTGAAAAATTCCGGACCAAATGCTTTTGCAACTTTTTTCCTTTTCCTTCGTCTCGGCTCTTCCTCTAAGTTTTCTTCAAAAGCTATGTCATGCACCGTTTTATTAGATAATTGCGTTTTCATTTCTTTATAAGGAAAAATATCCTCAAATAATGATGCATTCGCTGATTCGATGATGGTATTCTCATGAATATCCGAAATCTCTTATTTATGAACTATAAAACGGTAGGCGCTGCTATTTAATGCATACCCAATAAAGACGCAATCAATTGTCTTTGGGCCTAACTATACCTTTTTGGTTAATGGAGTAGCCACTTTCGCAAGACATCCCCAAGTTCTTAGATGTTTGTATGAGGGTTTACGCCCTTTCCATAACTCGTATGGCGTTTTGTCGATTTTCTTTTTAGGTATCCTATTAAGAATGTAATTGGCAGTTAATAGTACTTCCCCCACAAGTTTTGTGGTAGACCCGAACTTAAGAGTAATGCGTTTAGCATTTCTTCCTTTCTGCAACTCCATTTTGTTGAGGCGTATATGGTGCTGGAGTTTGATGGATTATTCCATTTTCAGTGCATAAAGTTGCGAATGGAGAATCATATTCTCCCCCTCAATCACATCGAAGTATTTTATTCTTTTTATTGAGTTGATTTTCTACTTCGGATTTGAATTGTTTGGATGCATCCAATGCTTCATCTCGGCTATGTAATAAATAAACATAGCCATATTTGGTACAATCATTAACGAAGGTAATAAAATACTTTTTGCCGCTTCTTGTCGGATAAAATTTAAATCATAAATATTGGTGTGAATTAATTCAAGAGGACTTGTCGTTTTTGTACCACTCAGTTTGAACGATTGTCTTGTTAATTTTGCCTCTACACAAATTTTACATTTTTGATTTGCATCGATAAAAAATTTTAGAAGATGATCGGTACTCATTAATTTACGAATTGAGTCGTAATTAACATGTCATAATCTTCCGTGCCATAAACAAGAAGAATTAAGTGAAGACTCCGACAAATAGTTAAATATTGCTTTCTTATTCATTGCGGAAATAACCATTACATTGAGCTTGAAAAGATCATCTTTCAAGGAACCCCTTCCTACATACTCCCCATTATTTGTTAACACAAACTTGTCGGATTCAAAGACAAGTTTGAAACCCATTTTGCTAAGTACAGAACCTGAAACAAGGTTTTCCTAATGTAGGGGACATGTTATACATCATTAAGTACAAGTTTCTTTCCGTAGGTCATTTTGAGAATCAACCGCCCCATTCCTTTGACCAAATATGTGGCCGAGTTATCCATGTAGAGTTTTTCCTCGTTCTCGAATTCATATTCGGAAAATATGTTCTTGTCGGTGCAAATGTGACGAGTAGCCCTGATGTCAACCCACCATTCGATTGGATTTCCTCCGGCGAGATTGACTTTAGAGATTACGGCGGAAAAGTATTTACTATCATTGTTTCCTTCGGTAAGGTTTGCATACGGCTTCTTGCCCTTGTTAGTTTTTCTCCTTTTGCGTCAATCCTTCTTCATATGACCGACTTTTCAACAAATGGGACACTTTCTCGCGAACCTCTTTTTCTCGTAAGGGCCGTTTGCCTTCCTCCTTTTGTGATTGTTCCTTTCTGGACCTCCCTCCACAATGTTAATTCTCGAATGATAACTTGTTGAGGGTCTCTCGTTGGCGATCAGGTTTCCTTCCTCGATGCGTAGGCGGACAATTAGTTCTTCCATCTTCATCTCATTGCACTTGTATTTCAGGTAGTTCTTGTATGCTTTTCATGCTGGTGGAAGCTTATGAATCATGACCGCAACGAGAAATTCCTCGGGCAGAATCATGTTTTCGGCTTGCACATCATGGACGAGGCGCTAGAATTCCTGAACATGTGACATAACGGATTTGGAATCCACCATCCTAAACTCCATAAAATTTTCTACTACAAATTTCTTGGCTCATGCATCCTCAGTTTTATATTTATTTTCTAGGGATAGCCATAGTTCTTTTGCAGTTTTTACATAACAAAACACGTTGTACAGTTGATCATCTAGAGTATTAATAATTTAATTTCTAGCAAGGAAGTCAGAATGCTTCCAAGCGTCAATTGCGATAAGTGCTTCTGCATCCGTGCATGGTGGATTTATAGGTGCATCATCCATTAGTTATTTCTCCAAACCTAAGGTGGTGAGATAGAAGAGCATTTTCTGCTGCCAAGGCTTGAAATCAATCCCTGTGAACTTTTCGGGTTTTTTCTGCTGTCATTGCGTTGACCGGAACAACCGGTTTGGCAGCCGCTGTCGCCATGTTAGACGGATTAGCCGGACGAGTTTCAGTCCCAGTTTCTGACATTTCTGAAGAAACATATTGTCTCAGCAAACAGAAGGAAAATGGAAGAAGAGAAGAATAAAAAATAATAGAATGTACTGTAAAGAAATCTGACTTCAGAAAATAATTATGTTTAAAAGTTCTGTGTTAACAGATTATGTTAAACACATATGAAATATTTCTTCACGATTTTTGGAAAGATGATAGGTGTATGAAGTAGTATCTTAAACAAAGTAAGAACATAAAAATTAACAGAAAATATAAATACCGAAATGTTAAAACTTACAGATAGTTAATCTGTCGAATGCTGAAGTTAGATGGAAGACAGTCTCGTTATTTATGAACGATCTCAGTGAAGTAATATTTTCCCCCCGGTGATGGTGCTTCATTTTATTTATTTACAGACACGGCAAATTACTCCCCAGGATGAAAGTCTTCACTTACTGCAGACGAAAGCACAATCTGTAGTACCGGCGAACCGAACTTTATTTTGAGTAATTTTTTAGTAAGTGAGAGAATTGTTTCTGGAGTTCGGATGGGAAAAACTAAGAGATGAAGGTTGATTTTATAGGCAGGGAGAAGAGCGGTTACAAAACTATTCGTGTATGTTCAAATTTGAACAGCAACGGTTGTAACTGTTGTAAAAGTTACAATTGTTGGGACAGTCTGTAACTGTTTCGGGTTGGACTTTCAGTATAGTAAAATTAATTTACCAATGGGCTGAATTAAAAGTTAGTTTCTGGCCCAAAAAAGATAAAGCCCAACCAACGACCTTACCACGCCACGTCCCGGCCCGACCCGGACTCGAGACCGAGCCGAGCCGGCCGGACGAACGGCGGTGGCGCGAGCGCTCATGGTGGTTCAACCTTTTTCTCAGTCCTCTCTCCTGCACAAAATGTGCTCCACCCAAAGGGCGTGCCCTTAATAGCCAACCTTTCAATATATGAACTACTCTTCTCTCTCTCATTTCCAAGATGGGGGTTTATTTAAAATCGGGCATATTAAGTGGCCAACTTCAACGCCTAATTTCTTATTCACCCGTTAATGGTTTTCGACGTTTGGGATCTTGAATCGATCCCCTTGTTATCTAGTTTAAGAATATGTTAAAGTTGTTTCAAGTTCTTGATTTGAACATGATCGAAATTGGGTAACAAAAGCATGTCTTAAAAACCGTTTTACAACAAAGTTGAGCAGTGTTCAAAATAATAATGGAGTTGTACTTGTTCAGATGTAGGATGATGGCTTGGGTAGTACCAGGGTATCGAGATGGAATATAAAAAGGATGTACAACATGAATCATTAGGGTAGGGTTGGATCAAAATATCATAGATGATTCTTATGTCCAAGGTGGAAAATGAAGGATTAATATGAGTAAACTAGTTTCTGGTAAGGGAATGGGTGGGTCTGATAATCATAGTACCTACAATATTCGTATTGATGTTAACCAATAGGAAATGTGAGGATCCCAAGAATACCAAAAACAACCGGTGATTTCAACTGTTTATGAACTTGGAAGAGATGGAGGAGTCTCTCAATATTTTTGTAAAGAAATCTTATTTAAAATTGCTAGAAAAAGACAAGGCTTAACAACTTATTGCACACCCTCGATTTCTCGAAACTATCATATTCAAACCCCTCTTCTAATCTCGATGATTGCATCCTATATTTGCAAAATAAATGTGCAATTAATGACATACCCAGATCGAACATTCTCTCGTACAACGCGATGCTTTCGTATCATATATGATGTGCAGGTAATGCAAATGTGCTCTAACTTTTAAATTTGACGATGCAATTTTATTACTAGTTTGACATTGACATATATTTGCAAATGGCGACGAGAAAGAGGAAGGAAAGGAAACAAAGTGCGGCAGTTCTAGATGTGCAGGTCTGCTCCCATGAGCACAAAGAGCTCGCACGAGATTAAGTTTTGCCTTCACGAGCACAGTGGCTGGGCAAAATTCTTGTTGTTTCCTTCTTGTTCTTGGGGCAGTTTAGGACTACTTGGGAAGCAAGTTTATGGTTTCTAGGTCTATATAAGAGTCGTAGATCGTGATTAATCTTGGGTATGAGTTTGTGGCTTGTAATCGGATTTCTCTTTCAATAAAACGGGTTTTTTGGTTCGTGGAGATAGCTAACATCATTGTTAGTGAACCACGTTAAATCTTGTGTTCTCGATCTTGATTATCTACATTTTATACGTTCTTGTACGATAATCAGGGTATAACAAACTAGTATCAAAGATCGGTTTAGGGTATCGAGAAGAACAATGTCGGTTCAAACTTCAGCCTGTTGCAAATCAAGATGTGTGATTTACAGAAGACAAGGTATTTGGTTGCCATTGGCGTTAGACAAGAAGTGCCCGTACACAACCACTGTTGCGTATCAGATGATGGAAGAAGGCGCATGCAATGGTCATGTTGTGCCTCGTGGACAATGTGATCACGGACGTCGCATATTAGAAGATGATGGCTGCATTGTGGATCTAGTTGGAGAGCATCTACATGGCGAAGTCGCTCACCAAAAATTTGATGTTGAACCAGCGATTGTTCATTCTGCGCATATCTGAAGGTACGAATATCAAGGATCACATAGACAAAGTAAACACTTTTTTGCTTGAACTGCGCAACAGTGATGAGGTTGTGAGTGATGAAGATGCGGCCTTAATTCTAGTGGTGTCTCTGCCTCCATTGTATGAGGGTTTCATGTAGTCTTTCATTGCTGGGAAATACATGATAACCCTAGAAGAGGATAGGTCTTCTCTTCACACCAGCGAGCTGCAACATAAGGCTGCAAGCACAGGTGCATACAATCATGCTTCCGGGTTGATGGTCAAAGGAGGAAAGGGTAATGATTACATTGGGTTTGCAGGCTCTAAGTTACCAATGGATGGCTATACCTATTGCAAGGATAAATGCAATTTGATGAGGGAGTGTCCCAAGAAGAACCCTAGATCTCTAGATTTTTCTGTAGTGGAGGGGGATCCGAGGATGGTCTAATTCTCTAAGCTCCTTGGGGGCTATCTGGGCTCTTGGCATGGAGCATCTGGCGCGTAAGTCTGGTTCTGGCGTGGTTGGTTTTCTTCCATGTATCGGGTTTCTAGCGCATTGGGGGCAATTCGGGGTGCATCTGGCATGAAAAATGTCTGACAGTCGTCGATGGTGCATCAGGTCTGGAATTAATTTTGGGGACTTGTAGTGGTGCATTGGTTCTGGCACTATTTGGAGCGGATCAGGGATTCATTCGGTCCCATCTCACTGAATGTAATCGAGTCTGGTTCAAGGTGGAGCACTTGTTCTATTTGTGGAAGTGTATTCGCAAATCAGGCGCATTCGTTATAGGAACACGTTGGAGTTGGATTAATATCCGCCGAATCGGGGATGCGTGCTCGTTTTGGTTCTTGGAGACGCATCCGTATAAGGATTTGAGGAAATAAGCTTTGGTTCCGGTTTAGGTTGCTACGAGGATTTGAGGCAAGGTGGAGATTTGTTAGTGTGGTGCCTCGAATCAATTAGTAAAGCAGTGAACGAGCAAGAGGAAGGCAAGGAAACAAAGTACAGTAGTACGGGATGTAGTTGTGGGCTCCCACGAGCACAAACAGTGCTCCACCGAGCACAACGGGGCTGGTTAAAATTCTGTCTGTTTCCTTCTTGTTCTTGGGCCGGTTTAGGACTACTTGGGCAGCAAGTTTAGGGTTTCATTGGTCTATATAAGGGTCCTTGGTGGTCACTAATCTTGTATACGAGTGTGTGGCTTGTAATCGGGTTTCTCTCTCTCAGCAAAATCGGGTTTTTCGGGTTCGTAGTGGTAGCTAATATAATTGTTAGTGAACCACGTTAAATCTTGTGTCCTCGATCTTGGTTCCTTGTCTTTTATTCGTTCTTGCTCGATACTCAGGTTAGAGCATCCACAGTAGACTATTCAAATAGAAGTTATAACTATAATAGTAAGTCAACTGGGAGACTCACCTGCCATACCCAGGCATGCGACCCGGGTCGGACCGGATTACGAGGAGAAGCCCCGGAACTGGTTGGGAAATCAGAAAAAAAAAAAAAAAAAAAAAAAAAAAAAAAAAAAAAAAAAAAAGTAAGTCAACTTGAATAAGTACTGTCATCGGTAAACTAACTGAACCAAATGCTATTTTAGTCTTCTAATTTCATTCTAGCTAGATGTGGGAAGTCAACGCATCCTCGCTACTTCTATTTTTTTATTTTTTTATTTTAGTTTTAGATAATTTTTGTACGACACCACTGGAGCAAATTTACCATGTTAAAATGAAAAAGTAAGATTTACACTAAAATTTAGCTACTGTGGATGCTCAGACACTTCTCAAATCTAATATTTCTAACCCATTTGTATTTTGGCTCCTGATTTGCTCAAGATTTGCTCGTAAATAATACAAGGAATAGTTTTTATTCACTTGTTGAAATTTAATATTTGAACTTGCTTGTTTATTGCACATCTACTGTCTTAAAATTCGACATAAGTTTTAGTTATAATTTTTGTTTAACTAGTTTATTGTCGATAATCTTAGGGTGCACGAACGACTTTGAGAGGAATTTTCAGATTGTTTTGTCATTCGAGATACTCAAGAAAGGGGGTTGACTTCATAAACCAAACTAACTAGCTTGTACACTAAACGGATACCCATAGAAACCCACATGAAATCCACTCAGCTTATCCATTTACAAACACAACATAAGAAAATGATCAATCTTTGATTCGAACATTCAACCTCCGCAACCAAACAGAGTGAAGAATCATATGAAAGACATCAAATCTCTCTGGGGTCTCATTCACAACAAAATGCCTCTGCACTTTCTTAACTCCTTTTTGGAGCTCCAAGTACTTGCTCTCCGGTATTGCCAAAAGTATTTCCTTCAATTTCGGTATCTCCTTCACTGGAACGCTCACCGAAAACGCATCCCAATTTAATACATCGCTAAATGGAGGCACGTAGCTGTCCGAGATCAACACAGGCACACAATCCGCGTATATTGCCTGCGCAACACGTGGACTCGCAACCTCGTACCCGCTAGGGCACAAGCAATACTTGCTACTTTTCATCATTGTATTGTACGACATGTTTTTTGGGGTTTCCTCATAGACAAGGATGTCGTTGTCTTTTCCCTTCCATTGTTCGGCGAGGAGGTACCTTATGTGGCCATGGACTCCACCGGAGAAGAAGGCAAGAAATGATCGGTTGGCAGGCGGAAGGCCACCAACGTTGCCGGAGTTGGCGGCGGACGCGAGGAAGATTTCCGGCAGGGAAGCATCCTTGGAAGGGTTGAAACCTTCTGAGGTGTTGGCATTGCATAGAACTCTGATTGAGTTATTGAATACTTCTGGGACATACTTTGATGTGTATGGAGCCTAAACCACAAACAATAATGTCACTGCTAAAACCACAAGAAAAAAAGTAACAAATTTGAATTAACTTTGGTAATTAACATGGGTAATTGCATTTTACCCCTAGAGTTCGGGGTTTGTGAGAAACACTCTCATGTGGTTCCGAATGATGCAAAAAGCATCTATGTAATTTCTACGTGCGCCGGAGGATAATGCAGTCAAATATGTTCTAAAATGACCACAGTACCCCACTTGTATCGCCTCCTCCTATCATTTTTCTCCCTTTACACGCTCTCTCTCTAACTCTTCTCTCTTTTTCTCCTACAGATTATGGGAAGAAGAAGGAGGAGGAAGAGGACAGACGTGAGCCATCGATGTCCCTTTTGCCGTCGCTGTCTCCGTTGACGTCTCCTCTCTCCTCCTCCTCCTCTTCTTCTTCTTCTTCTTTGTGTTCAAACACTTGATTTTTTTTAATCTTTTTTTGACAATATTTGTAAATCCAAAGGCAAATAGACATTGTAAGTACGGTAGACGATGAATTCTGCTATTTTAACGGAAGCCGTACAAAGAAGAAACCGCGTGTATGCTGTTTGTATCGTTTCATACCACGAGGATGTTTCGCACAAACCCATAACTAGAGGGCGATATAATGCAATTAACCCCAATTACCCAAATTAACAATGTCTACAAATGCGGTCAAGGTCATCTATGAGTTTATCTGGAAACAGCAGGTATTTCTCATTATTAAGATCAATAATCAAACATTTTATAATAAGTTTTTTTATGCAAGTCAACTAGTATATCTGTAAAAAAAACATTTACACACAGTGTATGGCATTAAATTTCCAATCTGTAATAAACATTCTAATAATGGGCTACTTCGGTGACAATTGCCATATTTGTACAAGTCAACTATACCTGCAAATGTTCTCAAAAAAAGATATTTGCAATAATTTCAGAACTAGTGCACACATAACAATTCAAAGTATATTGACCTCAATTGATTTTACATATTTACTATCGCAGTATGATTCACCCATATGCATAAAAATTATGGGATATGATTGGTTATAACAATTCTTTTAATATACCCTCTGTCTAAATTTATTAGTCAGTTCCAATGTCCGAATCAATTCGAAGACATATGTACTGAAACTTGTAGTTTAAAAAGTTTAAAATGACTTACGTATGCAGTTAAATGGTCATACCTAATGAGCGAAAATGTATACCAAATTATAACAGTTAGGCTGGTAATTTATAAACGAAAACGAGAGATTACCCAATCATGACAAGAGAGCATGAAATGATCTGCTCCGAGGCTTCGATTCCAGAAGGAGTGTTTATTTGAAATGACATGAATGTAATCCGCGAAAGTGTATCCAATGTTTTTCATCGTTTCAGGATGACCATCCACGAAGATGTAATGAACCAACTTCGCCACACTGAAGGGAAGGAAGTAAACCAAAGCCCGCTCTGGGTCCTTTGTCCTGAAATAGTCTGAATTCTCTATCTCCATAATGAACCTTCCTCCTAAGGAATACATACCCTTTGCTGGACCGCTGTGGAAAAATGGAGGATTGCCTTCCTCATATACATATACCTTAAACAATTTCTCCATCTCTAGGTAGCTCCTGCAAGTAATGTAGTCTTAAATCAATAATTTTTGCTTGAACATGAAGAACATGGTGAATGATGGGAGCAAATTTATACACTAGATGAAACTTGTTTTTTGATAATGAAGTATCGCCAGAAATTGTAAAGTACTGGGTCACTATCTTACGAGTATATTATATAAAAGTGGGTCTTCTCATAATTTTACAAAGAACTCTACTGAACATTTCTTTTAGAAATTTGGGTATAATTAGTGGACAAAGTAATTATCAAAACAACTTCACAAATAAGAAATTCGGATTAGTGGAGCAAGTAGCAAAACTAACTTCACAGATACTATAATTGTGAAGTTGTAAGTTTAGAATATTATTTACTGAGTGACGAGTAATTTTTTTAGTAAATGAGTGGTTTATATTTCCATACATGAAGATCTAAGAGGGATGAGAGCGTAATATGTTCTGGTAAAATGAGCCACAACTTTGGTAAAGTTATATTTTCATCAGCTTCAAGAGCTTTTAGTTTTATTAGTAAGAGAAACAACTAGATTTTGGATATGAGGATCTCAAATAACTCGACTTCCGTTCAAAATTGTGCAAATCTCACAAGTTGGAGAAGCGAAAAAAAAATGTGTTACCGGTGAAATGCATTAGCGTTTCTGTAGATGGATCCATGAGGAACAAAGCCTTGATCTTCATGTACCGACATCTTTAGCTTAACTTGTGCAGCTTCTCTGATAAGAGACCTGGCTTTAGCCATAGCAGCTTCCAGCTTCTCCAACTTCGAATACTCCTTAATCACTTCTCCAGGTGATTGCATTTCCTATCATTTACCAGAATGAAAAGCAAACTTAAAATTTGATGGTAAGAGCAAGTTAATGAACAATTCGGGAAATATGATATAATAAGCTATTTATTGCACCAACCGAATGATCATCCAGAACACTCTTCGATCTTTCAGGTGAAGGCAGAGAATCAGAACCTAGAAGACAAACTTTGCCAGACCAAGGACCGAATGTGCAATCGAGTATTGAGAGGATTATCAGAGGAGAAACAAGCAATAACACAATAGAAACTGGAATTGAGTAATACATGTTACTCTTGACTTTTTCTTTGCTCTCACAGAACCAGATAGATATGGCGGATTTCATTACTTGAGTATCCATGTCAATGGAAGATAATATGTTGTTTTCGATGATAGGCTAAATTATAAAATTTGTATGAGCTGGCTTTGAAATTTATTGGGATTTTCTTTAATCAAGTGGTTGCTTCAAGTTCAAGTCTTTGTTAATTACTACTCTTCTTTGTTCTGTGCTGCCACAAAGGTCCGGTAAAACAGTGGTAGGCTGATGTATTTGCATTATACACTCGAATTATATCCTTGATATATAGAGAAATGCTAAAAAACCCATCGCGTTATTTCACAACTATCTTCCACCCAAAAGAAAATTTGAGAACATTATTACTCGTTTGACATGATATCAATTGTGTAGAAAGAATGTGGCAGAGAAGTAGGAGATAACAGTGAAATTTTCAGGATTTTTCTGGAGGTATGGTTGATGATAATCAATCACTCAGTAGACATAATCAACCAATTTTTTTTTTTTTTATAATACCACATCCGCAGCATTGAATGAATTTGTTATGGAAAAGTTAACTTTTTTGTTTCAAAAAGTAGTAGTGTGTAGTGTTGCAGAGATAATTCTTTCTACTACATATTACATTCATTTTTTACGACTATTAAAAAAGAAAGATTACCCCTAGCCTAGTGGCACCAGAAGCAATGGTCATAATCCTCCCACCTAAAATGATTAAATGTTTAGGACCGTGCCGTTCCTAAAATTTCCCACCCCATTTAATTTCAGCACATTTTGAGCAACTTGATTTCAGCATCTAAGGCAAGTCATACTGTTATATTTTCTTCAGTAGGTGTTAAGAAATCTTAATTGTAATGATAATGTGAACACAAAGCAATAATTTACCAAACTCTGCATTAGTTTAACGTAATAGTGGCAAATTCAAAGAGACTTTGAGAAGAGTCAACTATTTAAATTCACCATGGGTGCATGTGTTTCGGAAGTTGAAACGTTGTAATTAATAGAAGTACATGACTTCAGAATTTCACGAGCAAGTTGATTTCAGCATCTAAGTACAACTATACAAGTAATAATATTGTAGTATTAGGGGATAGCCCGTGCCCGAGAACACTAACCCCCACCCCCCCCCCCCCCCCCCCCCCCCCCCACACGCAAAAATAGATTACAATGGTTCGTCAATTATAGAGCACCCGAAGAAATATGAAAAATTAATCCGTTTATGCATAAAAGTACAAATGAAAAGTGATTCTATTCTTCGACGGTTATTAGCCTTTAATCAAGTGTTTGAAAAATAGGTATGATTATTACATGAAAAATATGTATTATTATTCGCCTTTAATTCGACTGCTTTTCTCGAGAGAGGCTAAGTTTCCAAGCAGTGGATAGTTGTTTTTACATATAGCAGGGTTCTAAAAAAGATAAAAACGTGAGTTTTAAAACCATCTAAAATTTTTAAAAATTCTAACCACAAGTAGGTGGTAGGTGAGATATAAGGGATGTGGTTGATTTAATCTAAATGCTGAAAAGGCATTCTAAAATCAAAAGATGCTGTTTTACCGAATATATTTTATTGAGTAAGTTAAATGATCATGTGAACACAATACAACAATTTAAAGAAACTTACATTTTCCTTAAAAAAAGTACTTACATTAATTTAAAGTTATAGTGACGAAATTCGAATTGCGAAAAAGTAATATGAAAAAAATATATTGCATGTGGGAATTTCATTTTTTAGGAAACAGGAATATTAGAAACAACTAAGCCTCAACAGCCAATTTTTTTTTGGGGGGATGGGGGAGGTGGATAAATCCGATACCAAACCATGAACAATATCAATAGAGAAGCTGTTTGGAGAAGCTTCGATTTACCATGTAGCTACTCCAGAAGCTACGACCATTGAATAAACTAAAACTAAGGTTTATGAACGAAAAAAACGACGATTCAATTATTCTGATGATCACAAAACAAGTCCTAACAAGCTTATAAATACTAATGACTCCCAAAACCCCTAATCAAACAATAAAATGCAATAACTACCCCCCCCCCCCCATTAATAACTAACATAAATAAGGTCCTAACTAACAAACTACTTTGCGGCGTAGTCATTGAGATACTTTGGCGTAGCACGCTTCCGTTCCTCACGTCACATGATCGTTTCCATAGTCGTGTCCTATGTTGGATACACTTCCGTAACAACTGCCCCTAGTCGACAATCGCGCTGCCGTCAATGCAAAATTCGTCATAGCGATTGTTGTCTTCAGAACCCCTGAACATGTACTTACCATCGCACGTGTGACCCTTAACATACTTCTGACCACAACGGAAGCACACAACCTGTTCGCCATCCTATGTCGCTCTGCTGGATTCAATCGACGCGCCGGTGGTGTTGACGTCGATGGTGTATCATGTGACGTAGTCATAATGAGTGGGCTGAGTAATGATGATGGCGTCTGAATCGCCCATAACTCACGAACGAGCAAAAAAGCCTCAGACAAGATGCTTGTGTAACCCTAACTCGCATCCCAACGGTGGCGTGAGACTTGAAGCAAAAATGGATATCAAATGCTGATCGGGTGTTGTCCCAACTATGTTCAGCAATTTCTCAAACTCGGTAAGATAAGCAAGAACTGTGGTGTCTTGGCACAGTTTGGACAACTGACCGAAATAATATTGATAAATATTGTTGTCAAAATATAGTTTTACCTCCTCAAGATATGCGTGGCAGCTTGTAAACGAGAAATTATTTTGCAGATATCAAAACCAAGCGGCGGCATACCCATCTAACAAGAATCCTAAAATATGATAATACTAAAAATATTTATCGACTTTAAAAATCGAAGTGTGTGGATCCATACCTGAAAACTGTGAGTCGGTGCGCAATTTATGATTGCGTGCATCTAGTCCTACATTAGTGCCCTGACCCGTATGAGTACAAGGAACGCCATAATTGCACGTATAAACGGGCTGACCCGGAATCGCGGCTTAACCCGAAAAAAACTTGACCCGAATAATGGTGTGGACCCTGGGGAATCTGTGAAACTGGTGGGTTGTTTCCTTGGAGAGAAATTGCTCCAAGACCATGAGCTCCCATCCCAAACTGTTGGGTTGCCGTGGCGTGAGGAAGATGGCTGAGTGCAGTCGCAGGGAGCTGGTACGACGGAGTAATGGCTGGCTGTTGCACCGCCTGAAGAGCCGCGACACAAGCTTGTTGCTATAAGGTAGACTGGACTTGGAGTTGCTATGGGTTAGACGCACTAGGCGGCTGCGCTGATTGCTGATTCGCCGCATGGATAAGTGGCGCAAGGATTATCTGTGGCTGAGTTTGATTGGGCGGCACAAAGGCAAACCCTAGATGGGTCAATGCCACATGTTGCGTAGGGCGGGAATTGTACGGCAGCAGCCAGGTTGTTGCAAAGTTTTGCGATGGTGGTGGCGCGTACGAAGGTTGGTGGGTTGATGTTGGTGGTTGTGGCGGCGCGAAAGGAAGCATGCGCTGCTGCTAAGATGGTGAAGTGGGGTTTGTTGAAAGGCTAACCACGCTGGGTGAGCTGCTAGGAACAGCGACTAGGAAGGCAGCGTTGTTGCCATGGCTGCTTAGCCCTTGTTGTGCCAAGGTGCCAGGGATTGTAAGGTTTGGGGAGCTGGAGGTGGTGCGGAGTTCTGCACCTGCAGAGACACCCCAGAGGCCGGCCATCGGTGGAAGTTGACCTTCGACGGTGGTGATTCGATCTTGCACGACTGTAAGAGTACTTTCCACAGTACTCATACGGGACACCAAAGCAGCAAAATTGGAGTTCAAATCTTTGATTTCGTCGACGTGTTATGCGAGTACGTCTTTGTTGGGTGAGCTCGACATGATGAAAGCACCAGCTGATACCACACGGTGTCGATAGAGAAGCTGTTTGGAGAAGCTTCGATCTCCCACATAACGATTTGAGAGGCTCTGGCCTTTGAATAAACTAAACTAGGGTTTATGAACGAAAAACAAACGACATTTCAATTATTCTGATGATCATAAAACGAGTCATAACAAGCTTATAAATACTAATAACTTCTACGAATGACTCCCAACCCCAATGACACGATAAAATACAATAGCTACCCCCCACTAACAGTAACTAACATAATAAGGTCCAAACCAACGAACTACTTTGGAACGTAGTCTTTGAGATAGTTTGGCGGAGCACAGTTTCCTTCCTCGCGTCGCAGGACTGTTTCTGTAGCCGTGTCCTATGTTGATATGATGAAAGCACCAGTTGATGCCAAACTGTATCTACAGAGAAGTTGTTTGGAGAATCTCCGATCTCCCATGTAACAATTCGAGAGGCTACGGCCTTTGAATAAACTAAAAGTAGGGTTTATGAACAAAAAACAAACGACGTTTCAAATATTCTAATGATCATAAAACAAGTCCTAACAAGCTTATTAATACTAATAACTTATACTAATGACTCCCAACACCTGTAACAACCGATAAAATGCAATAACTACCCCCCCTAATAACAACTAACATAAATAAGGTCCTGACTAACAAACTACTTTGGAACGTAGTCGTTGAGATACTTTGGCAGAGCACGGTTCCGTTCCTTACGTCGCATGACCGTTCCGTAGCCATGTCTTGTGTTGGATACGTGTGTCTGTATCAAAATCCCTACAATCCTCATCCAAAACATCTCCTAAAAACTACGGAGAAAACATCATCCATATAAGATAAATAGTTTTTGAAACAGATGTAGAAATGCAAGGCATCAACATACTTGTTTGTCTCTATGTTCTCCTACTTCAGCTAGAAATCGATGAACTATGTTTCCAACAGCATGAACTTCAACAAGAGGCGCAGCGCTATAATTTGGATCACAACAATAAAAAAATTTAACCAGTTCAAGACAACCAATAATAGCAGAAATGTAGGACAGATTTAGATATTTTACCATAGCAAAACTAGTGAGCAAGGCCAAGGCTTCAATAGGGATTGGGGGTGTTGCAAATGCTTTATAACTAAACCTAGCAATCCATTCTCCATTAGAGTGTCTCCAAATCTTTCCTCTCCATGCTGAATCAGTATTAAATTTTGTCCAATTTTCGGGGCGGTGGGGGGGGTTGCTCTGTCTGCTAGTTCTAAGGAACAATTACCAAAAAAAACATGGTATTCTTCCTCTTCCAAAAGGAAAAGATAAAGGATGTTTGTCAGCGACTCTTTAGGTGAACACTAGGACAGCCATTATCCAAGAGACATGTGGAGAAGGGGGGGGGGGGAGTTTCCTCGTCGAAAGAGCTAGGCAGTCGAGCATGCTCCACAGATTTTCCATCAATCCATGAATATCTGAGAAAGCGACTCACAAGCAAGGCCACATACAAGGCATTAGCTGTTGTGGGAGTGCAAATTCAGGCTAACGCTTCATTATCACGATGTTTTTGGTGGGAAGTAACCAGGAAGAGTAACGTAGCTTTGGGGGCAGGGATGGGGAGGAACAGGTTCCAAATCCACTTCCATTACCAGTAGGAGGGCCTCAAACATCTGATTAGTTTGATGCTGGAAATGATAGAGAAGGTAACATTTTGCTCGAGGATCCATCTCGTGTTGTTAGGGAGGATAAAACCAGGGCTGAAAGGAGTCTCAATGAAAAGCTTTATGATGTTGGGGGAAGATGAAATGAGGCAGGGTAGTACCCGAACGAAACAGCCTCCTACACTTCTCTAACTGGAAGAATAGTGTTAATATAACTTTTGAAAAATTAAAATTTATAGTTTGAAAATCAAATGTGGGAGAATGAATGGGAAAGTTGGTTTCATAAAGTCAACCCCTACCTTCTCCTCAAAGTTATTGTGGGACAACAGTTAACGTCTAAAAGTCAAACTATTTTATTTCTAAATATTGCACTCAAAATAATGTTTGCTATCAAAAAGTAGATGTGTTAACTGTAGAAGCATTCCCAAACTTGTAGTACCTGATTGTACGTGTGGATTCCTAAAGAACTGCACTTGCAATATCTTGAAATTTACCTAACACAACAAAAAATTGGTTTACTACAACGAGCAAAATTGTATTTAAAATCGAAAAACTCGTCGTTACAGTTGATGTATATAATATAGCTTTAAACTTTAAAAAATTATTATGATCATGCATTTAAATTAAATATCGGTGCAAATAAAATTGTGAGAAATGATATTATTAAAGACACGTGTTGAATGCATTGCATCTACATGTATGTAGATGAAATTATAGATTTTTGATATAACAATTCTCACTAATTAGTTCATGCTAAATTCTTCATAATTAACTTGATTACTTTTATGTTAAACAATTCTCTTAGGATTACTCGATCTTATTATCTGACTATTAGATTTATTTTATAATGATGTAAAACGTATATGATAACATTATAATAAGTTAAATAAATATAAATAATATAGGTACATAAACTTTAGTTGACATTCGGCTTATAATATTATATTATCATTAGTATATTATCTAATCAATTTGTTTATCAATCCCACTATTATGACCAATTGCCAAGCAAAAATTGTTTCAATTATGTTTAAAAACATGATGAAAAAATCCTCGATTAAAATAATCTATTTGTATTGGAAGCATTTTACACAATTTAAATTTGTCGAACTTTTCCTATGAGTTCAAATGAGATTACTACAACATCTACAAAAATAGGAGTTTTATTGGTAAGATGTTAAACTTTTTTTATAGGGATTTAGAATTATATAAACTCGGATAAAATAATTAAATGTAAAATATCTGGACCTATTTCCCATTCCAAAAAGCACGAGTGTTAGCTTTATTAGATTATGATGGTGATGTACCAAACATAAAAACTTACAACTCTGTAAATTTTATTTGATTAGAAATAAACTTCAATTTATCCATCATATGTTTTAGTCGAAGTTTAGTTGTTAGGTTGTTTTGATGTCTAAAATTTTAAATCCAGATATAGTACAAAGGCCCGCGCTAGTCCCAAACCTTATATTCTTTGGGCCCAAAACCAAGTGGGTTCACTTTAATCTGGATTAAGTTAACAACATATCAAACATCAGCCTCTATCTAAATAGCATTCTCTTCTCTCATTCTTACTATCCCACAATTATATGGTTGCGAACAAACCACTAATTCTTTCAAGGATAGTTTTATTTCGTCTAGTATTCTGAACTGTGCTTTGGTACTCAATATATGGAAGTTTTTATTCTAAGAAGTATTTTCCTTGTCACTGAAGAAATAGAGAAGCACGAATAGTGAGACAAATTGGTTAAAGAGATCATTCATGCAAGAGACTGTCAACTCGTATCGCCATTTGGTCGTCTTTCCGTCAGTAAGTATATTTTATTTTATTACAGCTTCTTTTTTGGGCTAAAGGAAAGAACACCACTTCTATTGCATATATCACTTTCCATTACTCCCTCCGTCCCATAATAACTGTCCATTTTTAGAACTCCAACTTATTAAGCAGACATGCATTGATTGCATTCTGGTTGGATTTTATAATAAAATTGACATAATTGTCCCTTCGTTCTCCATTTCAATACCATTATAATTACTTTTTAATGGGATTTTTTGTTAATGTATACACTTTCAACCTTGAAAATGAAAGTGGATAATTATTTTGTGACAACTCAAAATAGAAAAGTATACGATTATTATAGGACGGAGGGAGTATCTCATCGGAATTTTTCAGTTTCGTACAAATTACAAAAAATCAATCTCAACCAAATAAGTGGATCACCATGTGAAAAATGTCGAACCTCTTCGGAGTGTCATTAGTAAGAAAATGTGATTCATTTGATTTTCATTCCTCAGACTGCTTAAATAGCTTATGCAAAATTCATTTTCCTCTATCCGAAACGAAGTTAGATGTATGCTCGGCGTAACATGCATCTGTCTCTTCATCATAGCTAGCCAAAAAGGTAAGGAGGTGAATCACGGCAACCAGTACTACTGTAGATACTCTAGCTAATGGCGCACATGTTGCCTTTTTTATCTACGTCCAAAACATTCTCTTATGCTAAGCAGAGTAGCACAAAAACAAAATAACGAAGAAGTTACCCAATCATGACAAGAGAGCATAAAATGATTTGCGCCGAGGCTACGATTCCAAGAAGAGTGCCTTGCTGAAATAGTGCTCATGTAATCGATGAAAGCACGACGAACACCAACATACGTGTCTAGGTCACCATCCACGTAGATGTATTGAACCATCATGGACACACTAAATGGAAGGAAATAAATAAGAGCACGGTATGGGTCTTTGGTCCTGAAACGATTCGAGTTCTCCATTTCCTTAATGAGCCTTCCTTCTGTAGCATATAGACCCCATCTTGAACCACTGTGATATAATGGAGGTTCACCATATTCGTATATATACATCTTAAACAGCTTCTCCATCTCCAGATAGCTCCTGGAAGTTTCTTAATTGCGTAAGAAAATATTTAGAATCAATTGGAAACAAGGAATACAATTCAAGTTAAGATATCACCAAATCCAGATGTGAGATGAATTACAATTCACAACAAGAAAAAGAAAATTGAAGATCAAATAGAAGAATTCACGCCCTCACCCTCATCAGAAATAAAAAGACAGCAATTCTAGATTGGTAATACGAGTATTTAGTTAAAGATATAATCGCTAACCAGTAAAACTGTGTAAGGGTAACTCGATCATAGAGGAACGTAAAATCTTTCCAAAGAAAATTGGTGAGTTACATCGATCACAGAAGAAGACAGACATCACTCCGTGAAAAATTTAGCCTGAAGGCATACAATGGTTTCGTTCAAAAAAGTATAAATTTACTCAAATGTGAAATATTTCTTCTAGTATCAAATTACATTTTTGCAGAGACTTTAAGAAATTCAATTCACTAAATTTGGTTAGGAAATATCTATTACATTAATTAACCAAAAAATATTACCAAATGTAAAAATGCTGATTGGATGGCCAAAGTGGAGAAGAGTTCGAAACATAAAGCTCTTTATAGGCTATAGTGCCTTTAAAAAGCTTCCAAACCCAAAATGCGAAAACATGAGCAAAACAAAACCAAGGGCAAGATGACCCTATAGGCAATTTAACTCAAAGAGTAGACCAATTTGCAGAACAACAATTTCAGGACCTAAACGATGCCGAAACACCGTAAAAAGGAAGTGTTCCGTTCCTTGGCGAATCCATTCGCCAAGGCGTGGAGCTTCTATCCGTTTAGAGGTTTTTATCCTTGGACTGAATGGGAAAATCTAAGTAAAAGAAAAAGACTAAAAACAAGGCGTTCACAGAAATCATTGCTTACTCTGATTGCAATTAGGTTCATGCGTCAAAAGTACTAAAGGTGTTATTTCACTTGTAATAACACGCAGTAACTTGTTAATCTTCCACGCCTTCAAAGACACACCTTAAGAAGCTAAAATGGCTAGAATTTGAGCATTTCATATATATATGAAAAGCATTGGCATTATGGTAGACAGTTTCGTGAGGAACATAGTTCGGATATTCATAGATTGATTTCACATTCTTATTTTCGACAGCTTTTCTTATTCTGTACCTAGCTTTCGCCAAAGCAGCTTCTAGCTTCTCCAACTTCATATACTTCTTAATCACTTTTCAAGATGACTGCTTCTTCTGTTATTTCACCGGCAAGAAACACAAAACTTAAATGCACTGAGCAAACTAAAGAATAATGCCATGGTCTATTACAATTCCTAACTACTAATAAGAAATAGAAGATAAAAAGCCACTTACTGATGGATATTGAATTGTTTCTAAGGCAGCCAGAGAAGCTTCATCTTCTTGTCCGACAAAATGTTGGAAAGCTATTTTTGAGCTTCCAACTTCTTCATGATCAGCTAAAGCCAAAGAACTAGAACCCAGAAGACAAACTTCACCAGACCAAGGACCAAATGTGCAATCAATTACTGAGAGAACTATCAAAGGTGAAACGACAAGTAAAAGAATACAAATTGGGATTGAGTAATTCCAAGATGAATCCAATTGGGGCTTTTTTGGAGAACACATGTTAATTCAACTCCTCTCTCTTACAAAACCCACCAGTTGATCTTTGGATGGAAGAAGATTGATTTGAACCTAAAATAGTATTGCACATATGAATTAGGAGTTCATGCTTAAAAGTAAGCTAATGGAAATGGGAATCGAAAACTAGCTAATAAGAGCTGATTTTCTTATTAGCATTGAGATCTTGTCTGAGTAAAAGTCTCATTAAAAATCAAATTGTTTAATTTTTCATGTAAGATTAATTATTGTAATAATTTTATTTTCCTTTTCTATTTTTTATTTTTATTTTGTGAAGACATTAAAGTTTGAACTGTTAGCATGAGCTTGTCCCATGCCCCAAAGTCATTAAGTATAAGATTCCTTTGTAATCAATACGTGTTAATGTTATATGAAAATATTGAAATGTGGTTTTTGTTATTAATGTCGATACGACCTGAAACGAGAAATACTATGATGAAATGAAGTGAAGCTTATGAGTCCAGAGGTCGGATGAGATGGGAATAGAAGTGAACAGCAACCACTTTTGGAGAGGAAGTCCTACTTCGAGTGTCAAATAAAGCACTTGGCTAAATTCATTGAGATCTTGTTGAGTTGGTAAGGCTCATCTTATTATTAGCATTTCTGACAGTCTTGTTTGGCGATTACGTTGCATTTCCCTTCGCATTTTCATTTATAATCTCTCATTTGGTTGAGGCAGTTGTAAGTCGTTTTTATCATTAGTCTTGGATTACCCAATTCTTACATTGTTCCATTGCCCCCGGGATTGCATGTTAGAGGATGCATTATCGAGAAACGTAAAAGACTAATAATAATTTTACTCGCTTCGTGCAGGTTTTGAGTAAACAAAGGCCCGGGACAAGTTAAATACTATCTTGTCCAATCAAAAAATTGCTTTACACTAATTCAATTTCAAACATTGACTTACCACATTAATGATTTCATAAGATTCAAAATTGTCGGAGCGTTAGAGGAAGAACCTGCATTCTTCTTCTAGGGTTTCTATATTTTTTGAGTCTCCTACATCTGATCATCCACATCGCATTTCTAATTTAACATAATTGTTATATTAAAATTGATTTAAATTTAATGAAAATAAAAGAATGAATTTTGTAACCGAATTACACATTATTTATCTCTACATTGCTAATTACAATAACTACTTATAAAATAGTTCAAGAAATAGTTCAAAAAAATTTGTTTCACACATTTTCAAGTTTGACATCAACAAAAAAGCATAACAAGATGTGAAGATGGTTTTACAATAAAAATTTACCATTATCAATTACATAGATTATTTGATGCCAATAGTTTTATAGTGAATGTTGATCTATGTATTTCTCAAAAAAAATGTTGATCTATGTATGAAGGATCTGTTCTAATCCTAACGGAAATCTAAAGTTTCCTCTAAATTCATCACAAAGACTTTGATAATTCGCTTAATTCAAACAACTAGAGTGCATTGGCTTCGCCCATACAATTTTTCAAATACTCAACCACAATGGAGGCTATGGTTATTACAAAGATCCTAACGGAATGAATTTTGGGTTTACGAAATTGGGATAATTTGCAGGCGATTTTTCGATGATATTCACTATCTTTGGTCTAATACAACCGGAATATGTAAGGCTTCCTAGTTGAATTGAGTGGTCGATAGAGATAGGAAAGTGTCTCTTTTGGAAAAAACTTTGGTGCGACCCTTTGGTAACCGGCTAAGCCTGTACTAGCCGGTTATTACGAAAATGCCAGCTACCGGACGAAAAAAGTGGTCCCAGAGGCCAGCTACCGGACAAAAAAGTGGTTCCTGGAAGATTCCTTTTTAACCTAGATAGTATTGCTAACACTTTAGAATGAACTAAGCTGAATAAGATAACACAGTGATATCGTTGATTAATCTTTAGTTATTGTGTTTAACAGTTATGATAATAACACTTTCATTTAAGATAAAATCAGAGATATCATTGTTAACAAAAACTTGAATCCTTTAACTAATCACAGCAGAATTAGAATTAAATATAGGATAAACTATCGTACGTTGAAATTAAAATGTTGAAAATGACAAAAATCACAACATACAACAGTTTCACACGACAATAGTGGGCTTTTGAAGCATTCTCGTCCCCTTCGAGTCTCACTATAATACCCCATTTTTATAGGGGTAATAAGTGACTTTTTGTATAATTTATATGTTAATCACATAGCGAAAGGGGAAGTAGTTGTCATTTCAAAAATTATTTGCTAGTCAAAACTGGGGGTAGAAATTGTAGTTTGAAGAAGCTATAAACCCTAGTGAGCAATTTGACAAAAGATTACCAAATAATGATACAGAAAAAAAACGAACAGACACCTATACGGGGTGAGTCTCCCCAAGTTCTCTTCTCTTTTCCTCCCTCTTCTTATACTGCTTCCCCTCCTCCTTCAGCTCACCCCCATCACCCGACACCACCCCCAACGCCAGCACCATCCTCGACACCACCATCCCACCCTCCATCTCTCCCTCTCTGCCTCCTTCTCCCTCGATCGAACAGAAAAGAGAGAGAGAGCCAGCAGCAGCAGCAGCTCGGCCACTGCAACAACCGCCGCCGGAAAAACCCGACGGAAAAATCCACGCCGCCATCACCACATCCATCTCCACATACTCCATCAGGACCCCTATCTCCCTCTATCTCTCTCCCTCTCCCCTGTTTTGCCCGACGAAAAGCAGAGGAAGCAGCAGCAGCTGCAAAGCCGCTGCCTCCCCCGTCGGTGACGGAACTACCATCACCACCTCCTCCACCACCTACTCTCTGTCTCTCCCCTCAGTCTCCCTCCTCTCCTCTCTTCCTTGCGACCAAGAGAGGATCACAGCAGCAGAACCAACAAGTTCGTCAAGTCACCGCCGCAAATCGCCGGACCTCCATTTTTGTCGGCGAAGCTCCGAGCCCGGCAAAATTAGCAACACCCAGCCCTTAGGATTACTTCCCATCTCCTCCGGGAGGTACGAGGAGACTCGCAACACGCTCGAACCTAGCCCAGGTCGCCGGAATCATCACGAGCAAACATCACCGCCGACCCATTCGACGGCAAGCTCGAATCGGTCAGTTTCTCGACCGTTTTCAGAAATTTTCAGCTTGGGTACACTCTGAATCCTCTAATTACTCGTTTTATGCAATCAGAATCGCTATTTGAACCTTGAATCCATGCATATATTGATCGATTTGATAGTTTACGTATAGGGTGTGAAAGTGTCTTTTATATAAACTGGGTGTAAGGAGAGAGGGGTACCTTGTGCACAATCTGAAAATATGTGGCTATGTATGTGGCATCTGAAACTATTAATTTTAGAAGGACGGGTTATTGTTGTCTTTTAAGGAAATGTAATTTACATAAGTATGTATATATATATATGTATGTATATATGAAATTAAAGATAGGAAATTTAGATTTAAAGTTAATTTCTTAACTTCTATTTATTATTTAGATGTAAAGAAATAACTTGGGTAACGAAATTTTACAATAAATAGTTATTATAAAGTGAACTAGGGTTGTTTAATACATTAAGCCTAATTATAATCAATATCGTCTTTACTTAATTAGTTAATCTCAAAATATTGTAAGTTGATATTTTAAATAAATTGACTATCTAAATATCGTCTAAGGGTAAAATAGGTTACGAAGTAATTTGAGAAATATTTATGAATAGTTTATTTAACTAATATCTTTATCTAAAATTTTAAATAATTATTTCTCATATTTATAAGTAGATATTATATCACACTTGTTTCTTAATAAATATTTTATGATGTCATCTCCTCAACAAGTTAGTATATAGTCTTTTTATTTCACTATTAAGAATATATCCCCAATAGTTAATTTCATTAATTAAATAATTTCTTTGCTATAAATAATTTATTCTAGAAAATTTAAATATAATTGTTAAAATATTAAGAATAAAATGTGGTTCCTTGCA
This sequence comes from Linanthus parryae, assembly GCA_023055425.1. Taxonomy (NCBI): domain Eukaryota; kingdom Viridiplantae; phylum Streptophyta; class Magnoliopsida; order Ericales; family Polemoniaceae; genus Linanthus; species Linanthus parryae. The sequence goes on from JALGPY010000009.1 coordinate 47,071,221, forward strand.
ATAAAGTCTAAACTAATGTTTTCCTATTGTAAGATTTATACTTAGGGAAATTCTAAAAAGTGAATATATTATTTTCTCACTATTTAAAAATGAAGTGTATTATTTGTGAAATTGAATAGTAATATTAGATAATTATAATTTATGGGTATGATTATTGTAAACTAAGCACACTCTTGACAATTATAACCACAAAGGAAGATTTAGGCGTCGTATTAAATTAAATTGGACTTTCTCACGTCGTTACTTGCATATTACGGGATAGTCAGACTCTCAATTAATTAGAAAATTATAAATTTGTAAGTGACGAATTTGTAGACGAGGGCTACGTTTACCTGTAAGAGCTTACGTGCTATTTGTCGTATTATTGAGGTAAGTAAATATGCCAAGTCTAGCGTGCCTAGCTTCTTTCGTGTCGAAATGTGATTTTATAATTTGTCTCAAAATATGTTTTATGACTTGCAAGCTTTAATAGAGATTGATTATGTTTTGAGATGAATGTTTTGAGATTGTCACACGAGAATAATAATTCATTAATGATGTAAAGTGGAAAGAGTTATGCGGGGATCGTTATATTATTGCTAGATTGGTCGTGTTGACTTGTTCACTCGACCCGTATTATTTTAACCCGGTCGCAACCTGCCAGGTCGCTCCATGTACTCACCTCTCTGGCCGCGAGGAGTCTTAGGGGGTGCCGGCACTTAAGGTCTTGGTATCTTAGTGAAAGTAGATCTTCCCCGTATCAACTAGTTAATAATATGAAGTTCTTTGAGAAAGAGATTTTTATGAAAGGAAAGAAGAGATAGATTGGGAATGATATTCCCCATTTGAGATACAAGAGAATGATTGAGATGCAAAGTAACAAGAAAGAGAATTTCATATGTGTTCCAGTATTCATACTTTATTCTTCAAGCATTTACACGGTATTGTTCATTCTCATTTATACTTGTTTCTGAAAAGATATGCCTCGTAATCTGTTTACAAGATTGGGTGTTTACTTACTCAGTATTTCATTGCTAACTTTAGAAAAACTGCGGTTCTTGTTTTATTCCCACCGCAGGTCTAGACGACGAAGGCTTGGCTTAGCTCGGGGGACGCAGACTCACCCAGTATTATCAGTATGCTTAGTAACTCGAACTACTAGACGGTTTGGATCTTTTGTGTAATAATATTTTAAGACAATGTGTAAGACTGTTGGACTCTGTAATATATAATTTATGGCAGTGTTTGTTCTAGGTATCCGCCATTTCATTATAGTAGCACCCTCCTGGGCTCTCCGGTCCGGAACGGAAAACTTGGGGATCATGGGGTGTTACACTCACACTTAACTGAACACAACTGAATAGAGGGGAAACTATTTTACTTTGAAATTAAAACGATGAAAATGACAAAAATCACAACATACAGCAGTTTCACATGAAAAGAGTGGGCCTTGGAAGCATTCTCGACCCCTACGAGTCTGCTACTCAACGTTGCCTCCTCCTGAAGTTGTTGGAGATCTGGAGCACAGAACGGACGGGGAAATTCATGTTCCCAGTGGAAATAGTTTCATTGTTGACCTCTAGGCTAAGCACAAGTCCAAAACGCGTGTCCATCATTTTCGGGCGTATGTGCGGTACGACTTACCGGGTAATGGCCACAGAAACACTGCCTAGGCCTACACCCTGACCTCCGGGATGAATCTCCTCTTGAATATGAAGGTGGATTGCTTGGTGAGGGTGAAGAGCTTACACTATGTTGAGACATTTCTTAGAGACAAAGAAGAGAAGGGTGAAAGAGAAGGAGAACTTATGAGATCTGAGAGTGAAGAGAGAAATAAAGAGTTAGTTGAGAGTGGTTGGAGATTGTATTAAAAGCGGGCAGTGGGTAGGTTGGTTGATATAAATTCAGGTATCTACAGTTAAGATAGAGAACTTAACACTTTAGAATGGATACATAATAACCTAGTAGTGCATTTATTAATTCAGTTTTGGTAGGTGAGGGTGGTTGGCCAACACCAAATGCACCTTAAATAAATTTAACTGTACAGTTTGTGTTCACAAAAAATCACAAGCAATTTTTCATAAAAAAACACAAGCCATCAAAAAATAATAAAAAAACATTGGGAAACATTGCTCGTATAATACACTCTCTCATACAACCCACAACATTTATTGACATATATATTGTTCATATTACAAAATCCCCAACAACATAACAGACAAATTCACTTTTTTCCATTCTTCCCCGATGACTTTCGCGCCGACCTCCTCGTCTTCGCCTCGGATTCCAATGGAACAGTAGGAAAAGTAGGAAAATTGTACATATTTCCAAACTCATGAACATTCTCATCAATAGACTTGAAGCTCATTAACTCTTTAAACATCTTGGCAAAGTGGCTGTTGTAGTCTGATCTAGTCATTTGATTGGTAATCCAGATTCTGAGCTGCTTCACTTGGACATAGAAGTTCTTCTTTGGATTAGGAATCAGGTCCCTCAAGCGGGTCATGAAGAAGCATACAAAAGGGCCACAATCATTCCTAAGAGATTAAAACAAAATGAAGTTGTAATGTATGAGATAGTGAGTTTAACAAATTGGTGAGTGGATTCAATGAATAAGATTGTTACCCGTTTGGTTGTTGGGGAACGTCGTCATTCATGTACCACACATCCCACGTTTGTGATGTCATCATGGTACTCTGGATAGGAGGATAGCACCTTGTGCATTTGATAAAAATTTTTAGCTACATCTCTCTCGTCATACACAAGTCCAGAATCCGAGTCCAAGACGTATATTTCCTTGTCGAAAAAGGAAATGGCCATCATGAACCAGTGGGTATGATGTACATTCATGGGCAGGGCAATGCAATCTATTTCATTAAAAATTCAAAATAAACTAAGGTCAAAAAAATATGAATGTATAAAGCAACTTGTATTGATTGAAATCGTAAATCTTACGTAGCCCATCTCGCTCCACGTTCCTCCATAATGATCGGACACTTGAAAATATCGAAGACCCTTCGTGGGCTGAACAAGAATTATAATTAATGGTGTCATTTTGTGGAAGAACTTTAAATTGAGTTTTTATCCAATGAAAAGGGAATGAACTTAAGGCATAATTTGTGTCGAGGTACCAAATGCGAGGGATTCCACCAAATTCGCGGCTTCTTTCTTTCAGATGAAGGAATTGCAAATATGCATCCATCACCTAATTGTTTAAAAAGTGAATATAAAATTTTTATGATGATGATGATGATGGGAGATGATTATATTTGTCTTAACAAACTACGTTAAATCAACAAAAAGAAATACTTACTTCGTTGTCAAACCATTTTTCATCTCTGAGGTGCCACGCGGAGTACCTCGTCACCTTCTCATAATCAGCCATGTTAATAACCAACTCACTGCATTTATAATAACAAATCAAACCATAAGTAAAAACAAAATTTGTGTCATATACAGCTTATTAAGGAAATTTGAATGTAAATAACACTTACTGTCGCAAGCTTTGTGGAACTTTGGTATCCCAGGGTGTTTTATCGAACTGAGGCTCATATTTGTGAGACAAAAAGAAGTGGAGCCAGCAATCTTCCAGGCTAGGCATCTTTGGCAGACAGGTCATTTCCTCAGTTTTGCTTTGTTGCTTCTTAAGCGACACCCGATTAGACCCCTTTATGATCCACCGCGCATTTCCCCGAACAGACCCATCAATGTTTGTCCTTGGGTCCTCCCAAGAACCCAAGGATGCCACCTAATAAATCAACAAAATGTTAAAATTGGAAACAGAGACATCAAGTCTAAATTTAAAACAGTTAATACATTTACCTCAGTGTCAGTGCTGACTTCACCGACCACCTCCATCGAAGAGCTAACCTCATCCTGATCCATCTTCTTCTTCTTCTTGGGAGGTTCTTCTTGTTTATCCTCTTCACCTCCCTTCTTCTTTTCCCCTCCTTCCTCTTCCTCCTTTTCATCCCCTTTCTTCTTTTCCACTCTTTCATCTTCCTGCTTCTTCTCATCTTCTTCCTTCTTTCTCTCCTCATCCTTCATCTTCTTTCTTCCATCTTCCCTATCCTCATCCAATTCAGACTTTCTCTTGTTAACAGTCGCGAACATGGCCAATAAAGTTTGTGCGTCACCATTGTGTGTCAGCTGTCCCACAAGATCCTTCAAATAATCCTCTGGTGAAAGAATTAATTGAATTGCAGGTGCAACAACCTTCTCACTGATTGGCTCTTCATCCATTTTCTTCAACTTCAACTACAAATAACAATAGAGTATAAATGTTAACATTTAAGATAAGGATGTTAACTGATAAAAACTAAAATTTAAGGTTTATGTAAGATGTTACTCACATTTTCATTCATACAGACATACTTCCATCTAGAAACATCAGATGTCTTCCAAAATTTCAACCTGGGACCTGCTTTCCTGTCTTTGCAGCCCTTGGGATTTTCTTGAAATTTGGGGCAGAACTTTTCCAAGTACAGAAGCTAGAAAATATACTCACAACATTAGAACTTAAGAAGGAGCAGTTAAAATATTAAACAGAAATGTTAAACCAAATGACAAAATGTTAGATTATTACCACAAGAATGAGCACGCAACCATTTCCTCGCAAGGTTTCCCCAGTCTGGGCCTTCACATTTTGTTTCATGAAATGATCAAGCCATTAGGCTGCCCAGTTCACCTCTTTCAGGGGCTCCAAATCTACAACAAGTTTGGCCAGCCCAGACCGGACTCCTTGTCGCCCGATCGGCATCCCTAGGGCTCCCCAAGATCAAACAAACATCCCTCTGCTTCCACTCATCATTGAACAGCTCCCTATTTTTCAAGAACCACGGAACATACTCACCGACCTTTGTGTTGTCCTTGACGAGGCCAATTCTTTGTGCCACTTCTTCTAAAACCTCCGGATCGACCTCCGTAAACTCAGTTGTTCCGGTGCATCTTATTCCAAGGAGCCAGCCGACAACTTCCGGGGTTACATCCACAGTCCGGCCGTGAGCCGTCAAGGACCCGTCGGTGTCAAAGGAGTTGTAGAGGAACTTGTTGAAAGCCTCGGGGGTTTCTGAAATCTGTAGGTGCTTTAGTTCACCAAGCCCCACTTCATTCAAACATGACTGCTGGAAGCGCATCAGTTTCTTCAGCTTCTTCTTTGATTTTCCCTTCAACTTGGCTTTAGCCATTTTCTTCTTCTGCTTGGCCTTCTCACCGATGGGTTTCTCTTCAAAGTGCCCTCTGATTTCCTCTTCTCTCTTTCTTCGGCAGCAGCTTTGAGATAGGGTTCTTGTTGGGACCTGGTCATCCTTTTCCATTCATCGTTTATCCTCGTTTGACCTCGTCGGTCATCTTCACATGAGGATCTTGTTTCTCGAGCTTGTGCGTCTGAACATTTCTACAACAGTCATGAGACAATAAAGAAAATTAAGTTACAATTCCAAGTACTAGAGCCATAACATATAACACACACCCTCAAACATTTAAAATCAAAGAAAGTCATTAGAGATAAAGTAATAACATGCAATATGATGTTTGAACAGATAATGGTTTAGAAATGGATTTTAATAGTTCAGAACAAGTGTGCAGAATAGTAGACATTGGCTTCACAATTGAAACAAAATTTTACGAGATGATTGATCAGAGAAGAAACTTACTTGAATCTGACGTACCCATTCATGGCATTGCCATGATGGGCTTCATCGTCACTATCATCTTCCCTCCTCTTTTCCACAGGTTGGTATTTTTTCTCATCTTCCTTCTGTTCCTCCCAATCCTTCTCCGAATCCTCCTCATCTTCTTCATCATCATCTCTCTTATCTTCCACAGGTTTTTATTCTTCATCATCGCCATTCTGTTCCTCCTCATTCACCTCATCCTCCTCATCCTCATGTTGCTCTCCAGCCTCCAGGATATTATCATTTGTTCTTTGCTGAACAGTGTTTTGGTTTATATCAATCTCTTCATAACTCTAGACTTCCATTGCTTTTTGCTCGTACCTTTCTATTTCATCCTGAGGTAAGTTGAGAAATACTCTATACTGATGTACTATCAGTTTGGGAGGCATATCCTTCCCTCTGTAGCCCATTGTAGATATTTTTGTTGGAATTGTGCCCTAGAGGCAATCAATTAATTGTGACATTTATGGATTTACGATTCATTATGTTATCGATATGGAGATATGTTAACATGAATGAAGTCCTTAGAATATAAGTGTTATATTCTTAAATATCCCTAGTCAATTATAATGATTAATAGGACAATCATCTATAGACTAGTATGGGGTTGGATTGATATGGATTTATCATGATCCAACACATGGGTATGCATTAGGAGTAATGGCATACTGGATTGACCCATCTCCGAGAAGGCTACATACACGTTATGTTAAGTCACAAGCGCTTCTCGCGGTGCAATGGTATTGTCATCCTTAGACTTGAAGTCACTAGATTATCTAGTTGTGGATTATTGTGATCTTGGTAGCGTTAAACGCTACACCGTAACTGGGTAGTTATAAAGGCGTGTACTGGATACAATAAGAAGCAAGCTTAGAGATCGTAGTGGACGTAGATAGGATTTGTCCCTCCCACATAACGGGAGCAAATATCCTAGGCCACTCGAGGGATAGTGCTTATAAAATGTCTGGCCAGACTCAAATAAATCAATATGGGATATTGATGTTATTTGCACGAATAAGGCTATTCCCATAGATCGAGAAACTATGGATTGGATATACGAGTGTGACTTGTATGTCTCGTGTCCAATCCGGATATTGAGACAAAGGGATGAGACAATTACTTGCACAAGGTTTGTCATGATGACTATTCGATTTGTTGGCTAGAATGGATGTCTTGCTAGAGGCCACTCCATATTAGTAAATTGTTACTACCAACTAAATAGAACCTATGGGGTCACACGCCATATAGGGGTGAACTAGACATGGGAAATAATTAAAAGGATCAAATCGCAACAACTTGCTAACTTAGTAGGACTAATATGCAAGTTGGACTAATCCATGTATAGACATGATTAGGATTAATTTGCCAATAGAACTAATCCATGTATTGACATGATAAGGACTATTTTGCAAAAGGGACTAATCCGAACTTGAGTAGGATTATGAGGGGTTCTTTATGTAGTAGGACAAGGAGTTGTTGGACTATATAAAGAACACTCCTAGCTTATTTTTCTCTCTACACACTACACATCTATTTGATAGAAGAAAGGAGAGAACAAAGCAAGGAGAGAGCAAGTCCCATAGAGGGCCGAACCCCCCTAGGGATTGCCGCCCCCTACCCGTCGGCCTAAAGGTGCCGCCCCACCTCTTGGCACTCCATTGTTGGCGATTCCTTCTTCCTCCTCCATTCTTCCTAGCTAGCACATGGATTTGGAGGATCTAGATCTGACCTCTAGGCGTGGATCAACCGTAGAGACGTGACACTATTCGCGTTTGAAGTCATCAAGGAGAACCCAAAGGTGTGTTTATGATTTCTAACCCTTACCATCGTTATGTCTCTTGACTTGTGATCCTTGGAGGGTTTTGCATGGTTTATGTTTGATTATGTTTCCGTTGTGCAATCCATGAATCAAAACCCTACAATTTTATGGTTACTGTCATAAGTAAACAGTTGCAAAACTTAAGTGAAACCTTTAAATAACACAGAAGGCAATTTTAATTTCAGAGGTTACAGATCTAACAATTAAGTTACACGGGATAACAGTGCATTGTGAAACATGACAATTAACAAAGATTAATTTAGGACAAAGTGACAAGGTAGAAAATATAGTCACAAAATTAGATTTTAAGAAGGAGTTATTAATTCATTAAACAGCATGATAAAAAATAAGGACAAATTGGTAAAAACAAGTGAATACTTACAGGAATAGGTCAAATACAGGAGTATGCTTCACCTCTGCATCTTCAGAATTCTTGCGCTTAGAAGCCTTCTGATTTCTTCCTTTCTTCACTGCCTTCGGTGGTGCTGGATTATTTCGGGTCGATCTCCTAGGGAATGCCTCAACGTGCTCTTCCTTCTTTTCTTTCTCATTCTTATTAAGTTTCTACTTCTCTGTACTCGTATTCTTCTCAAGTAAGGCAGCAACCTCAGCCAATTTCTTCAATTTGTCTGATTCAGCATCCGCCATTTCAAAATCCACCGTTGATGAAGGAATTGCATCAAGACCATCTCTAAAATTCTTCAGACCAATTTCATCCGTGGATTGTACCTCATGTGAACTCTTTTCTCTTTCCGAGTTGCTAGAGTTTCTATCGATCCTGTTATCGGCAAGATTTTGTTGTTTGGATCGTCTTTCTTGAATAACCTTCTTTTTCGCCATGGATTGTGTATGTTGATTGAAGGAGAAGAGATGAAGATGGAGAAGATGAAGATAAAGATAAAGAGGAAAGTTGCGAAACTGGAGAGAGAGAGAGAGAGAGAGAGAGTCAGTTTCAGAAAAGTGAATGAGTAGGCAACCCCAGAAGAGTCATTTAGTAGGACTCTGCAAATGGAACTGTTCCGAAATAAAGGCATGGTGGGCTGTGAGTGGCATTTGAGGCGTTTGATTTGATTGGACCACTCTTTCACATTTTTTGAATTTCAAATTATTTTTTTCGTGTATGAAATTAAAAAAATTCAAAATGTGCTAAAACTTTCTAAATGTTAGTATGAAATATTTAAACGAAAAACCAAAAAAAAATTATATAATAATGTATCTTTGTGTATTGACTTAATGGGGTATTAAGATCTCATTCTAAACATCTATATTTATCTTCCTATATGCTAAACCCTAGAGAGGATTCTATGTTAAAATTTAAAATCTATTTCCCTTTAAAATGCCACTTATTTTGGTTTCTTCGTCGAATGAATGACTCGGGGTGTCACCATGTGTCCTGAAAAACATACCAATGACAATTTTGGGAGTTATTTTGAAATAACTTCAAGTTTTGCTCCTCTAAGTTACCTAAAAGGACCAATAACGAATGAAAACTCGATAATTGTACGAGTTCAGCCATGAAATATTCCCCCTGCATGCCAAATTTAATTTATTGTCCTAATTGTGTCATTTTAATGAGCCAGGCAGTTTTGAGGTGACACCCAACTGTGGGACTTGAACACCAAGGGATAAGGGTGTAACCGACTATCGACATTGTGAGACTTGACGTTGTGAAAAGTCACCATGTGTTGTAAGTATCCAAATTGGTCTTAAAATGTCACATAGTGTTAGTATGTGTTGAATGGTGGCACACATGAGATGCATATACGTCAATCAAACTCAATTTGGGTAACGCGTACCCGTTGGAAACATTTTTCCTTCCCATTAACTACATCACCAACATAATCCTTACCCAATTTGAGGACTTTGTGCCTCCATTGTGTTTGTACCATGCATGACAGTGTGCACAACCTCCAAAAACCAAAAAATATGCATCTTTGAGTATTGATTTAATGGAGTATTAAGATCTCATTATAAACATATAAATGTATCTTCTTAAATGCTAAACCCTAGAGAGGGCTTTATCTTAAAATTTATTATATATATCCCTTTAAAATGCCACTTATTTTGGTTTCTTCGTCGATTGAATGACTCCAGGTGTCACCATGTGTCCTGAACAACTTACCAATGACAATGCTGGGAGTTATTTTGAAATAACTTCAAATTTTGTTCCTCTAAGTTACCTAAAAGGACCAAAAACGAATGAAAACTTGATAATTGTATGAGTTCAGCCATAAAATGTTCCACCCGCATGCCAAATTTGATTTAATCTCCTAATTGTGTCATTTTAATAAGCAAGAGAGTTTTGGGGTGACACCCAACTGTGGGACTTGAACACCGAGGGATAAGGGTGTAACCGACTATCGACATTGTGAGACTTGACGTTGTGAAAAGTCGCCATGTGTTGTAAGTATTCAAATTGGTCTTAAAATGGTCACATAGTGTTAGTATGTGTTGAATGGCGGCACACATGAGATGCATAGACGTCAATCAAACTCAATTTGGGTAACGCGTACCCGTTGGAAACATTGTTCTTTCCCATTAACTACATCACAAACATAATTTTGTACCCAATTTGAGAACTTTGTGCCCCCCTTGTGTTTGTACCATGCATGGAAGTGTGCACAACCTCCAAAACCCCAAAAATAGGCATCTTTGATTATTGATTTTATGGAGTATTAAGATCTCATTCTAAACATATAAATGTATCTTCTTAAATGCTAAATCCTAGAGAGAGCTCTATCTTAAAATTTATAATATATATCCCTTTAAAATGCCACTTATTTTGGTTTCTTCGTCAATTGAATGACTCCAGGTGTCACCATGTGTCCTCAATAACATACCAATGACAATGTTGGGAGTTATTTTCAAATAACTTCAAGTTTTGTTCCTCTAAGTTACCTAAAAGGACCAAAAACGAATGAAAACTCGATAATGGTACGAGTTAAGCCATGAAATATTCCCCCCGCATGTCAAATTTGATTTAATCTCCTAATTGTGTCATTTTAATGAGAAAGGGAGTTTTGAGGTGACACCCAACTGTGGGACTTGAACACCGAGGGATAAGGGTGTAACCGACTATCGACATTGTGAGACTTGACGTTGTGAAAAGTCACCATGTGTTGTAAGTATTCAAATTGGTCTTAAAATGTCACATAGTGTTAGTATGTGTTGAATGGTTGAACACATGAGATGCATAGACGTCAATCAAACTCAATTTGGGTAATGCGTGCCCGTTGGAAACATTGTTCTTTCCCATTAACTACATTACCAACATAATTTTGTACCCAATTTGAGGACTTTGTTCCTCCCTTGTGTTTGTACCATGCATGGCAGTGTGCACAACCTCCAAAAACCCAAAATTAGGCATCTTTGAGTATTGATTTGATGGAGTATTAAGATCTCATTCTAAACATATAAATGTATCTTCTTAAATACTAACCCGGGAGAGGGCTCTATCTTAAAATTTATAATATATATCCCTTTAAAATGCCACTTATTTTGGTTTCTTCGTCGATTGAATGACTCCAGGTGTCACCATGTGTCCAGAACAACATACCAATGACAATGCTGGGAGTTATTTTTAAATAACTTCAAGTTTTGTTCCTCTATGTTACCTAAAAGGACCAAAAACGAATGAAAACTCGATAATTGTACGAGTTCAGCCATGAAATGTTCCCCCTGCATGCCAAATTTGATTTAATGTCCTAATTGTGTCATTTTAAAGAGCAGGGGAGTTTTGAGGTGACACCCAACTGTGGGACTTGAACTACGAGGGATAAAGGTGTAACCGACTATCGACATTGTGAGACTTGACATTGTGAAAAGTCACCATGTGTTGTATCCAAATTGGTCTTAAAAGGCCACATAGTGTTAGTATGTGTTGAATGATGGCACACATGAGATGCATAGAACAATGTTCCAATGGGAACCCATTATCCAAATTGAGTTTGATTGATTTATATGCATATCATGAGTCCCACCATTGAAGACCTATTAACACTATATGACTTCCTGATACCAATTTGGAGACTTAGGACACATGGTGCTTTTTCACAATGATAAGTCTAGCAATGTCGATAGCCGGTTGCAACCTATTCGTCGTTGCTCACTTTTTCTAGTTGGGTGTGACTTCAAATCTATATGGATCATTTAAATGACATAATTGTAACTTGTAAACACATTTGGCTTGCATGGGGTACATTTCATGATTGAACACGTAAAATCCTCGAGTTTTCGTCCATTTTGGGCATTCTTAGTTTACTTAGAGAGATATAACTTGGAATAGTTTAAAAATAACTCCCACACTTGAAAGTGTTATGTTATTCAGGACACATGGTGACTCCCTGAGTTAATCAATCGATGAACAAACAAAAAGTAAATAAAATTTTACAGTGATAAGTATATTAAAAAATAAGATAGAGTGATCTCTAGGGTTTAGGATTATGGACATTATATTAAGATATTTAGAAGGAGATTTTAAGACAAAGTCAAATCCATACGCAAAGATGCTGATACTTGTGTTTTTGGAGGTTGTACACACTGTCATTGCAATACTAATCTAATAATAACCCAATAATACAAAATAAAATTTATTATGACACTCCACAACTGAAGAAACAAAAAAAGATATATTTGTTACGTTAAGATGGAGCCTTTAAATTATTTGTATTTGTGTGTAAAAATGTAGATAGCTTTTTTTGAAAAATTTGAATTTTGAAAATATTGAAGTGAGTTGTCCCATCCTCTTCATTACAGGCAACCACACAACACAGAGACTTTTTCCCCGAGTTCTCTCTCTCTCTCTCTCTCTCTCTCTCTCTCTCATAAGTTTCCCGAATTCAACTTCCCCTTCCATCTCTATCACAAATCCATGGCGGACCTGGAAAATACAGGCGTTGGGGAGCAGATTTCACCTTCCAAAGACATCGAACAGGTGATTTCACATCTAAACGAAGTTCCGATCGAGGAGGAGGTAAGTCCGGTTAGTTTGGAAGTCCTTTTAACTGCAAATCCCCTCACTCCTGTCTTGAACCCAACCAAAGATCGAGGATCTACCCCTCAAGAACTCGTAGGAGATGGTGGCTCCAAAACGGAAGAGGGAAACCCCAGCAAAACCGAAATTGGAGGAGGGGATTTGCATGAAGAGTTAAAGGAGGCACACCCTAACTCCACCGACGCAATTGGTAGACAAATATGGGTAGATTCAACAAAAGTCCTTCCTTTATCAATGGTTGAAGGAACACAGTTCGAGGATGCTAGTGGAATAATCCAATTAGCCGATGCTGCTGCCTCAGTTGAGAAGAGAAAGAATCCAGAGACGGAAAACATTGAGAGGAAGAAGAAAGCCAAGAAGCAGCTTCACTTGGCTTCGGAGGAGGACGAAATTGAGAATATCCCAAGGAGGTCACCCCGGAAAAAGCCACCCCCACCAAAACCATTGAAGAAAAGGGGAAAGAAAAAGGTTTCTAAGGGAAAGAGCTTCGTAGATGAAGTAAAGAACATCCAACACACACCTGGATTTGACATGTTCATGTAAGTAATCTTCTGTTAAAAACATGAACTTTAATATTAAATATGCTATCTAAAGAATTGATCTTTCAAACTTCAGTAATTTGTTATGCTGGCAATTTACAGTTAATTGCATTTTCTTAATTATTGATAATTCCTACTATTGTTATAAGAACTGATTGCCTTTTTTTTGAAACTGTTTACATATGACTGTTAATTTGCAAATGTTTACATATGACAGTGAGGAGAGGAAATATGCTTTCAAATTGAAAGAAAAGAATATGCATCCCCAACTTTTGGTACAGATGTATGCACTATTCTGAAATTTACCACAGGAGCAACGAGACACCTACGAGAAAAGAGCCTTGGAATCCTCTAGTGATGAGGATCATGATGTAAACAAATACATCTTTCATAAGAGGAAGAATAAGAAGGACAAAAAGATTGAAGAGCAAGAAGATGATGAGGAGGAGGAGTCAGATGAGGAAGAGAAGGAAGAGAAGGGAGATGAGGAAGAATACAAAGGAGATGAGGATGAGTACCTGAGAGATGAAATGGATGAGAGTGATGATGAAGCTCACCATGGAAATGCCATGAATGCTTACATCAGATTCAAGTATGATTTTACTCTCGCAAAAAGTTTGTTAAATAATGTGTCTCTTTTTCTGCATTTAACTTCTTAACTATTAAAACCTCAATCTAATATATTTACTGCCCTTTTTGTTAAAGTTTGCATGTTATTACTTAATCTCTAATGGCTTTCGCATTAATTTTAATTGTTTGTTGCTGTTTGATTTTTTTGTATGTCTCTATAAATTTAAATTATGGGTTGATTTTCATAATTTCAGAAATGTGAGGATGCACAGACTTTGGAAAATAGACCATAAAATGAGGATGACCAAAGCGGTCCTACAAAGCATCAACTTGGAGTGGAAATGCATGACCAATATCCAGAAGGAGCCTTATCTCACAGCGGTTGTTAAAGAAAAAGACAAGCAGAAAAGTGAAGGTACTTTGAAAAAGAAGTCGACGGGGGAGAAGGAAAAGTTGGAGAAGAAGGCGGCTGAAGTCAAGCTGAAGGGTAAGTCAGAAAAAAAGTTGAAGAATCCAAGGCGATCCCAGAGTTACATGAGCCTGCCCTCTGTTCGCAATCTTTTTAAATAAATGACAGTTGAACAGAAAGCATGGATGCACGAAGTGGGCCTTGGAGGACTGCTGCACCTAAAGATCACCGAAACCCCAGAGAAATTCAACCACTTCATTTACAAGTGCTTCGATACCGACGGGTACTTGACAGCACACGGCCGCACCGTGGAGATAACACCAGAAGTTTTCGGGTGGCTATTTGGAATCCGATGCTACGGAGAAACAGATTTCCCGGAGGTCGATCCGATTGTTCTCCGCAGAGTGGAAGAAAGTATCGGCCTCATTAAGGACAACACAACTTTCAGTGAGTATGTTCCGTGGTTCCAGGCGTATGAGAACAGGCTGGTGTTAAATGATGAGTGGAAACAAAGGGTTATTTGCTTGATCTTGGGTGCACTGGGAATGCCGATAGGACGAGCAGGAGTAAATTGGGCAGCCTTATGGCTTGATCACTTCAGGACACAGCAAGTTAAGGCTCAGACTGGGACAACCCTTCGCGGAACTGGTTGCGTGCTGATTCTTTTGGTAAATCTCTAACTCTGTTTCAGTTATTTTAACCATGAAGTTTAAAACATTAAGACCCATTTCTTAAATTCTTCCATCTTAATTTTACTTTTCTAGCTTTCGTACATGGAAAAGTTCTGCCCAAAGTTTCTGAAAAACCCAAAAGGATGCCAGTATAAGGAAGAAAGTCCAAGGTTGAAATTCTGGGAAACCTCTGATGTTTCAAAGAGATGGAAGTATGTCCAACAAAAGAAGAATGTGAGTGAACTTTAACAATGATATTAAAGTGTCCTATTTATGTATTAAGATTACTATCTTAAGTTTATGTCTCTAAACTCTATTTTTCTATGTAGTTGAAGTTGAAAAAAGGTGATGATGAGCCCAAAATTGAGAAAGTGGTTGCACCAGTAGTCCAACTACTGCCCCCACCTCCACCAGAGGATTTTTGGAAGTGCATTGTGGGACAGGTGTTTGAAAAGCTTGACAAAGAGTATCTTTTAGCCCTGTGGAAGGAAAAGGAGAAGGCAGAATAGAAGAAGAAGGATGAAGAGGAAGAAGAGAACAAGAAGAAAGAAGAGAAGAAGAATGAAGAGGATGAGAAGAAGGAGGAAGAGGAAGGGGGTAAGAAAAGGGGGGAAGAGGAAGGAGCTCATAAGAAGAAAGAGAAGGAAAAGTGTGAAGAAGAATTAAGAGATAAGAAGAAGCAGAAGATAGAGGAGGCTGAGGTTAACTCTCCCATAAAGGTGGTCTACACAATCAGCTCCAGCACTGAGGTAAATGTGTTAAACTTATTATCTTAATATTTGAGATTTATTTTTAAAGTTTTAACACCCCTAATGATTTTGTTGATTTATTAGGTGGCCTCCAATGTACCTCCCCATCCATTCCTTGTTCATGGTTCTCCGAAGAACCCAAGGGAAAACTTGGTTGGGACTGTCCGGGGAAAGGCAGATCGGATCATTAGAGCGTTTTCGAGGATATCACTGTATAAGCAACACATGAATCCTAAAGAATTGACATCTATCCCACCCATGCCTGAAACAGAACATTGCTGGCTCCATTACTACATGTCGCACAAGTATGCGAGCACGTACGAACACAACAGCAAGAATTTTTATATTCCACCGGAATTGGCAAGAGTAAGTTTTATTTACATTCAAACTTCCTAAATAATTAATATGTGTGGCATGCATTATGTTGGTACTTATGGTCGTATAACATATATAATATGCAGTGAGATAGTTGCTGACATGGGTGGTATGGCTAAACTGATGAGGTCTTCCGCATGGCGCCTCCGGGATGAAAAGTTGTTTGACGACGAGGTGATGGATGCTTACATGCAATTCCTTCATCTTCGTGAACATAGCTGGGAATTCGAAGGAATCAAGCGGATTTGGTTCCTCGGCACAAGTTATTCTGTAAGTTCATTGCCTTGTCATTTTTATGATATCGCTCAATTCAAAATTCATCTAGGAAAATACCTGATTAGTTATCATTCTTGTTCAGCCCACAAAATTCCTCGAATACTTCAAGGCGCACGAACAGTCGGGAGGAGAGTGGAGCGATATGGGATACGTAAGTATTCCGATTACTATCAATAGAAGCTACTTTGTTCTTTTGCATAACTTACTTTATCTTGAATTTTTAATGATTAGATCGTCGTTCCGTTGAATGTCGATCACCTTCACTGGTTCATGATGGTTATTTCCTTTGTTGACAAAGAAATATTTGTCTTGGACTCGCATACTGGCATGGGGTATTCTGAGTTAGATGTTGCTGTCAAAATTGGGCAAATGCACATAATGCTCACCAACTACTCAGAATACAATGATGACATAACACGCTGGTCGGTGTGGTACATGAACGAAGATGTTCCCCAACAATCAAATGGGTGAGGAGCTAACTACTTAATATTACTAACTAATCTATTTGAATATATGTGATATATATATAAAAGCTGCATTATATGTTTATCTGTCAGGAATGACTGTGGTCCTCATGTCTGCTTCTTCATGAGTCATTTGAGGGACCTGATTCCAGTTTCAAAGAAGAATTTCTCTATCCAGGCTCCCAACCTAAGAATCTGGATTGCCAATAAAATGGGAAGATCGAGCTATAACTGTGTATTTAACCAGAATTATTATGGGTTAAAGGACATCATGGAGGATGAGGACCATCGGTAGGCATTTTACAGTTTGTACCGCAGGTTTTCGACTGTTTCCTTTTTTGCATTGAGGTCTGCGGAGGAGAAGAAGAAGAAGAAGAAGAAGAAGAAGAAGAAGAAGAAGAAGAAGAAGAAGAAGAAGAAGAAGAAGAAGAAGAAGAAGAAGAAGAAGAAGAAGAAGAAGAAGAAGAAGAAGAAGACGGCGGGGAAGAAGCAGAAAAAGTAAATTTATGTAATGTTGTTGTGGCTTTGTGTTTATGAACAATGTTTCTGTCCTTTTGGATGTTGTGAGTTGTTTTGGATGGCATCTTTTGTACACCTCATATGGCTTGCTATTTAGCAGATTTAAATCAACATTGTTGAACCTTCAGCTTTCCTGCCAAAGTGACTAGAATTGTAGTGAATGGTTGGTCTGGTTCATTTATGTTAGGCATTGAATGGTTCTGCTGCCCACAAAATAAGCTTAGTAAACTGTTTCTCTTTAAATTATTAATCTTGATATCTTAAATCTTAAAATAAAGTTCAAGAATGTTAGAGTTTCAACTCACTGACACCACGGTCTTGGTAGCTGAGGAATTTATTATATTACAACCATATATTAATGAGGAGATAAACTTTTCAGTGATTTCGTATTTGTTAAGGTAATAACTTAAAGCATTCTTCATGTCTTTATAAAATTTGTTTCCAAAATAGTGCAATACTACTTTTTGTTGGTTGGGGTCTTGTTCTTTGAAAATATGCTTTTTTAAGGTATCTCACATTCTTAGATAGGATGGAACACTTTCATATGAACACCTCATATGGCTTTGTAGTTAGCAGAGTTATGTAAACATTAATGAAACTTCAGCTTTTCCTACCAAAGTGGCTAGAATTTAAGTATATGGTTGGTCTGGTTCATTTATGTTAGGCATTGAATGGTTCTGTTGCCCACAAAATAAGCTTAGTGTATAGTTTCTCTTTAAATTATTAACAATGCTATCTTAAATCTTAAAACTAAGTTCAAGAATGTTAGAGTTTCAACTCAGTGACACCACGGTCTTGGTAGCTGAGGAATTTATTATATTACATCCATATATTAATGAGGAGATAAAATTTTCAGAGATTTCGTAGTTGTTAAGGTAATAACTTAAAGCATTCTTCATGTATTTAAAAAATTTGTTTCCAAAATAGTGCAATACTACTTTTTGGTGGTTGGGGTCTTCTTCATTGAATATCAGGGTGAGAAGGAAGTCAAGCAGAGAACCAGAAAGTGAAACAAACTAATTTGAGATGAGAGGGAGCGAAATTTGTGACAGTGGAGTTCGTGGAAAAAGTTCGGTATCTTTGCCTCATGATTATGACAAAGAAGAATACGATTTTGAGGTCTTCAATGAAGATGAATGTTTGGACATCACTCTTACAGAGAACTATGGAGAAGATGCAACCAGAAACTCTATTATTTCAAAATGGAGAGATCATACCAGGTATGCGATCTTAAAGTTTAAGTTAATGACTCAAGTTATGTAGATAGTAATTTTAAGTTTTATGCAGGAATAATGGTTACCAAGGAAGATGTTATGGCAATGTCTTTTGAAAATGAGGTTCAGGCTTATGACTGGTACAACCTCTACGCACTGATTCTTGGCTTTGGGATTAGAAGGTGCAACCGCAGGTATTTCGACCGGAAACGAAAGAATGTATAAAGTCAAGAATCTATGTGTGTGCCCAACAAGACTTGCGCTCCGAGAAGGTCCTGTACAAAGAAAATAGGAAACGGGAGCATACCAGAAACACTAGGTGTGTCTGCAAAGCTCGTATAAAAATATCAAGAACTTCACCTACCGATCCTTTTAAGGTGGTTCAATTCGAACGCGGTCATTCACACGAACTTTCGGAACCACAATGCACGAGCAACCACCGGTCACACCGAAAGGTCAGCGAGGCTGATGTTGAACAGGTCAGATCTTTGAAGGAGGTGGGGATCAAGAATTTCCAAAGCTTTCTTTTGATGGTTAAACAAGTCGGTGGTTATAACAAGTTGGGTTACACACAGAAGGATCTTTACAATAAAATGGCTTCTCTGGACAAGATATATTCAAATGAAGGATATGGGCAGCAAACCTTGATGTACATTGACAGTTTGAAGCACAGTCACTATGGTGTGTTCAGGGAGTAAGATTACTTCTTAACCATTAAATGTGCTATTACTTCTTAACTATTAAACGTGCTATCTTATATGTTAAGGTCTTACTAGTATTCTGGTCACTGCTTACTTATTAGTTAAAATCATTTCCTAAACTGTTAAGAGGTACTTTAGAGTTAACATCATTTATGTAACTAATCTTTTTGTTTCCTTAAGTATTATTTATTGTGTTTGTAGGTTCACAACATGTAAAAATCATGAGCTTGAAAGTGTATTCTTGGGTGATAGGAGATCAGTGGTAGATTACAAGAGATTTGGCGATTTACTCATTTTTGAGGCAACGTACAAGACCAACATGTATCAAAAACCATTTGTAATTCTATCTGGCGTGAACAATCACTACCTGACGACTATTTTTTCCCGTGCTTTTCTCAACGACAAGACAGCAGAAACGTATGATTGGGTTTTGAAGTGTCTGATGAAGGTAATGAATAATAAGAAGCATTTTTCCGTCATCACGGATGGCAATTTGGCAATGAGAAAAGTTATTCTGCAAAATTCCCAGAGGCAAGACATCGTCTGTGCTCTTGGCATCTTTGTCAGAACGCCCAGGCTAATCTGAAGTTGGGAGAAGCCTTCATGGTTGATTTTAAAAAATGCTTGCGTGGTAGGAAACCTGGAAAATTTTGTCATGATGATTGGCATGCAATGCTTAACAGATGGGACATTTCTGATAGGAATTGGGTCAATGTCACATATATGAACCGGCACTTGTTGGCGGAGACATACTTATAGGATCATTTTTTCGCCTTGCAAACGACGACCTCAAGATGCGAGAGCATCAAAAGTTTCGTCAAGGATTATATGTCCTACTCGGACAAATTGACCAATGCTTGCAAGGGATTCACGACCGGGGTTGACAAGCTACGCAACAACGAGCGTAAGGCACACCATCGCTCTGACCAATCAGACCCCATGATAACAACAGGGTTCACGGAACTCGAACGCCATGCAGCAGAGGTCTTCACCTAAAATGTCTTCAACATGTTTAGGATACAAGCTCGAAAGGGTGATTATTATAGAGTGTGGATGTCAAAACTCTTCCATAAGATAGCTTGGACTTGTTCTACGTGATGAAAGGTCAAATCAAGAAATCCCTGTTATGTACATCTGCTTCCATTTACATATTTATATACTATGTACTCATGTACTGCATTTTTATTGCTAAATAATCTTCTCATGTTTCCTTACTGTTAGTACTGATATCTTAAGTGTTAAAGGTTTACAATTAATTATTAATGTCACAGTCTATGAACTATTGTCCTATTCTATCTAGTACCAGGTTACAATCTGTCTATCCTTATGTTCATTTGTATTCTCATTTCCTTCTTAATTTCTAACCACCCTATATTTTCTTGCTTCAGCAAGTTGTTCAATGTCGTCAGGATAATAGGCTTATCTGGTGCACGTGTTTTCGTTGGGAAATATCGCATATGATTTGCAAACACATGTTGTTTATTCTGAAACAAAAGGGTGTAGAGAGGATCCCAAACTCTTTAATTGCAAAAAGGAGGACAAAAACTGACAAAGAATTCTACCGAACTGAGTCATCAATGAAGGAGCCTATTGGGAAGAAAAGTGATGACCCGGATTTGCAAGCCTTGCGCCGGGCTTCCACGAGGAGCGAAGTTCAACTGTATCACCATTTGGGTTGTACTACTGGCGAGACAATTAAGTTCTTCAAAGAGCATATGTCCGACGGGATTCTGAAAATGCAGAGAATGATTTCCAAATCTTGTCAGGGTACACAAGGAGAGATTAAGAAGGAAGAAAATCCCTATGCCCATGTGAAGAATCCGAACCCCCCGGACACTAAATGCCAAAAAGGACCCAAGAAAGACAAGAGAAGGAGGTGTGGCAATTGCAAGGAGCTGGGACACAACAGGAAAACATGCCCCAATCCTCCGGTGGACTCCGTCGAACAAGTGGACGATCCGGAAGACGATTCTGCACAAATACCACTTGAGTTTTATGTTAAAGAGGAATACTTCTGGTCTCAATCAAGTAGTTAGTCCAAGAAAAACAAGCTTGAATGATATAGGCCTGTTTAGAGTGATTTCATTCGTGATTTTTTGACAAGAAAGACGATCCGGGAGACGATTCTGAACAAGTACCATCTTATCTTAATGTTATTGTGGAATTATTCTGGTATTAATATTTAAAAATGCCTTAAAAGGACATTTTAGTTGATATTGGTCTGCTTGTAGTTAATTTCATCGTTATTTATTAACAAGAAAACTCAAGTTGTTAAGACTGCTTTCTTAAATGAAGGAATTCCTTCTACCTGTTGTACTCTACTAACTATAGGGTAGTCTTTTCTATCTCCTAGCTGCGTAGATATTAAGAACTTTATCTAAAGCGAGAAAAACTGTTAACAACTTTATCTCCAGCCGAGGTTACCTGCTATAGCGGGTAACCTTTTTTGTCCTGTAGTAGCGGGGACCACAAAAAAAATAAAAAGTTGTCAGGAACCCTAATAAGGGACGCACCATAGACAACCCCGTCTATTTTGTTTGAAGAGACCAAAATGCCCTCGCTCATTTGGTATCGTTTAGAGGGTTCTAGGGTCAAATAGGTATATTGTAGGCAGGCATCTGTACTAATTATCTGATACAGCACTTGTATCAAGATACATCATCTATTAAATAAATAAACTCCTGAAAAAACAAAATCAAAGAGTGTAATGTAGACTAAATACAGGACCTAAATACTCTAGAAGGGGGGTTTAAATAGAGTATGGAAATTTTTTGCAAAACTCAGAACTTAACAGATTGGATTTGTGTGAAACTCAAATCTCAAGGCCTTGAGATTTTAGAAAACTGTCTGAAACTTTCAAAGGCAAAATAGAAAGCTTCAAGGCCTTGAACTATTATCAGTTCTAAGCAGATTATAAACCCTAGTTTGATTTGAGTTGTGTGCAGCAGATAATAATAAAACTGTAAAGTAAAGAACACAAAGTAATTTACAGAGTTCAGTCCCAGTGGACCTAATCTCTGCCTGAGGGATCTAATCCAACCAGGATTGGGAAAAAACTTCTTATTACTCACACAAAAACAGCCCTAGATCTTCAAGCCTAAGTGATTTTCCTTACACCTATACAGCTTGTGGTTCCAAACCTATCTAGTTCCAGCTGCTAACTGTTGAGCTAATGAGAACCTCTTGTTGTTCACTTGAACAACCAACCACTAGGCTTAGTGAGGTTTAAGATATTAAAGAGATACACAGATTACAACACAAGTGAAGAACACAGTAGAAGAAATAAGCTAGTAAAGCCTGGATGTGTTCTTCTGGAAACTGGAATGACTTGATCTTCTGAAATATGGATTTGAAGCTTGAATCCTTGTGTGTGTATGAATGAATGATCTCCCACGAATTTGTCACACCTCTCTGAGTATTCTGCAAGCCTCTTATCTTTCAAAATTCAAACAAGTCTCTTTTATCCAAAGCTGCAACCGATTGACAGATTTTAGGAATCTCAGTTCCTACAAATCCTCCTTCTGTTTTCACTTGAAATTCAAACAGCTCTAAGTGGATATCCGTTGGAGTTTGTTGAGATTGCTCTTGCACGTTTAAAAAACCTGCAACAACATTAAAATACAGCAACAACAAAATCTAGAAATATAACAGTACTATGATTGTTTGGTTTTCCAGTTTCTGATAAAAGTTGTTAAAAGATTAGAACAGTAATCTATTTAACTTCTGACACATATAAATCATGAAAAACAAGTTTAAGACTCTTATAAGTCAATAAATAATCACAATAAATAAGGATCAAAACCTGCAAGAAAGAATCAACTTAATTCTGTAAAAATTGTCAGAAGCTCAAGGCACATCTCAAGGCCTTGAAGCTCTGAACCTGCTTCACAGATTTTCAAAGTTAAACCCAGAATACTTTGATTCTCCCTGTTCTGATCATCTGAAATTGTGTTAGATATGTGGATAATGTAAAACATGAGTATATACAGCAAGTTCATGATCTCTATAATCAGATATCCAATCTGCAATACAAAACTGTTAAAACATTTAGCAGGATAAGAAAAATTCTCAAGGCTTTGAAGCTCTGTCAGTTTTCTCAAGGCCTTGGAGTACATTAAATGCATTGCTGCCTCTGTCTTTGTCTTTGTCTTTCATCACTCAAAACAATTACCATCCAAAACACATTCAAGGGTCTTTGACTCAACAATCTCCCCCTTGATGAAAGACAAAACCTACAGTCTTGTGTAGATTTTCCTGCCACTCCTTATAAAAATTAGATAACCACATATTGCAGATACAATAGACAATAATACCACATAACTAGTAAACCACAGATTACAGTAATATAAGAACACAATTGATTATTATTATTATTATTATTATTATTATTATTATTATTATTATTATTATTATTATTATTATTATTATTATTATTATTATTCAGGTACTGCAAGTAACACAAAAACACATAATTTCTCCCCCTTTTTGACTTTCATCAAATAAGGATGAAGAAATGTTGGATCATTATTCAGAGTCTAAAAAAACTTAAACAAAATTAATTGCTAAAAGTCAAGGCCTTGAGAACAGAAAAGAAGAAGAGAAAGAGATAGAAGGTCAAGGCTTTGGTCTTCTCTGATCTTCAATTCTTCTTTGATGTTTGGCCTTTCTCTGAGTCTTCTCCAACTTCTTCCTCACTTCCAGCATCTTCAGCAGACTGATTACCTTCTTGTTCAGCTTCCACTTCTGCAACAACTTCTTGAATTATCTCATCCACCTTCTTCTTAACTTGCACTGAATCCCCCTTTGTAGCTGCATCAACACCTGTGTCTTCACCAGCATCTTCTTCATCAGTTTGTTCATACAGATCCTTTGAAGTAAGCACCACTGGAATTGGCTTCTTTTTCTTCTTCAAGAAATCTCCCAGCCTTTCATCTGAATCCATACTGGTGTCATGACTAGTAGCAGAAGGTATCTTCTCCAAGTTCAAACCCTTGATGACAACATCCAGCTTTCCATTCATAACATTCATCAAGCCCTTGAACTGGTTAAATTCAGCTGACAGATCAAATAACCTTTGTCTGAGATCTTCAATCTCAACCTGCTGATCTTCAATCTTCTCAACCAACAAAGAATAATCTTCATTGGCCTGTCCTTTCCCTGATGTAGCCCCCTTTGGCTTCACAAACTCATTCTCTCCATGTTCCTCCTTTGACAAATCTGAATAGAACTTCCAATGTCCTTTCCCAGTCTGGACTACCTCAATCCTCTGTAGTGCAGTCTCATCAATCAACCCAAAACCTCCAGTAATCTTTTCCTCTCCTTTCACAGGTACATCAAAATATTCAAAGAAAAGAGGTAACAGGTTGGCATATGGAAGAGGATGGTTTCTAGTTCTGATTGCACAATAAATCATATGCTCCATAACAACTGTTGACAAGTCTATCTCAAACCCTTGAGATATCAGGTACATCAAAATAAGAATCTTATCAGTCACCAACTCCCTTGAGTTCTCCCTAGGAACTACACTTCTCATCAGAATTGTAAAAAGGATTTTGGCTTCACAGTTGAGCACAGAGTGTGTCAACTGCTTGGACTAGAGGGTACACCATCAATGAAAAACATCTCTTTTGCCTTTTCCAGACACTCCTTCCTATCAGGGTAATCTCCAACATTATACTTCCTAGGAATGCCCAAGACTTTGGCAAAAGTCCTATGATCTAACCTCAAATCTATCCCAGCCACTTTTTAAGTTAATACCATCTTATCATCACCTTCATACAATCAATATCCAATTTTTCCAACAACTCCTCAGAAACCATACTACAGATAGCTACCTTAGATGAAGCATACCCTTGCATCCATACAGTTCTAACCTCAGAACTAACAAACCGATCTGTAGGAAGTACATTTTTACCTTGATAACCCTTCTTGGTTGCAGCAGCAACCTGCTTAACCCTAGTTTTCTTCTCTGAGGGTTTGATCTTCTCTTATTCTCCTTCAGATGGTTTCTTCTTGCTTTCTTGAGCAGATTTCCCTTTTTCCTCTTCTCCAGTATTTTTCTTCTCTCCCCCTTTCTTCTTCTCTGACCTAGGTTGATCACCACCCGGAGCCTCTGTCTCCATCTATGGATCAATAATTGAGCCTTCATCTCCCTTCTCTGTTCTGGAATTCTTTGCAGGAGGAGTGTCCTCATGCAAGCTCTGAGTGTTTTTTGAATCTGAAGCAGAAATCACTATCTTCTCCTTCTTATTTGCCCTCTTTTTGGATCTGCCAGAAGGCTTCCCCTGTTACTGAATTCTGGCTGATTTGCGCCCATTTTGGGGTTTAGGGTCTTGAGAAGGGAATGTGATTGAGAGAAATTGAGAGAGAGAGAGAGAGGATATTCGTAGAGAATTGAGATAGAATGAATAGGAATAAGCCCTGACTTTCAGCTTAAGTAGGTTGAAAGAGATGAGTCATAAAAGGACTCTGCTATATCAACATGCAAAAAGGATCTTGAAAACAATATTTTTGGATATTTTAGAAAATTCTTTGAGTAATTCAAATATTATACAGTTATCTAAAAAGATAAGATATAATATTTGACGATCTATTTTTTAAAAAAAAAAGTACAGATGTTTTCAAGACCTGGAGAACAATCTCAAGGCCTTGATATTTTCTGCAGTTTGAGAAACTTAAAAGCTTTGAGCTATGCTTTCAAGGCTTTGGAAAGTATAATCTCAAGGCTTTGAGATTTCAACACATAATCACATATAAGTACTGATACTCCCCCTAAACCAATGCATCCTTGTTTAACATCCCCAATTCAAGCCTTAGATATGAAAACCTATCATCTGGCAAAGGTTTAGTGAAAATATCAGTAATCTGCACATAAGTAGAAATAAAAGTTAAAACAACATCACCTTGTTCTGTATGATCTCTAAGGAAATGATGTCTCACATCTATGTGCTTGGTTCTTGAGTGCTTGACTGGATTCTTAGAGATTGAGATAGCACTTGTGTTGTCACAATGAATAGGCACATTTCTGAAATTGTAGCCAAGATCTCCAAGTTGCTGAGAAATCCATAACACTTGTGAACAGCAAGCTCCAGCTGCAATGTATTCAGCTTCTGCAGTTGATAATGCTACAGAATTTTGCTTTTTGGAATGCCAACTGATCAATGAAGATCCAAGAAACTGACAGCATCAAGAAGTACTTTTCTTGTCTATTTTATATCCTGCGAAATCTGCATCTGAATAGCCACTCAACATAAAATTAGATCTTCTTGGATACCAAAGCCCCAAGTCTCTGGTTCCATTCAAATATCTAAAATTCTTTTGACTGCAGTTAAATGACTTTCCTTAGGATATGCTTGGAATCTAGCACACATACAGAAACTGAACATAATATCAGGTCTACTAGCAGTTAAATACAACAGTGATCCAATCATACCTCTGTATTCCTTTTGATTCACACTCTTACCATTTGAATCCTTATCTGAAGAGAGTGATGAACTCATAGGGGTTTTGAGTACCTTGGACTGTGACATATTGTACTTGTTCAATAAGTACTTGGTATACTTTCCTTGATGTACAAAAATTCCTTTCTTCACTTGTAAGATATGAAGTCCAAGAAAGAAATTCAGTTCACCCATTAAGCTCATCTCAAACTCCCTGCACATCAGACTAGAAAACTCTTTTGAAAGAGCATCATTAGTAGCACCAAATAAAATATCATCTACATAGATTTGAACTACTAACAAATCACTTTGATGATGTTTAAAGAAAAGAGTTTTATCAACTAGGCCTCTTTTGAAATTGTTTTCAAGTAGAAATTTTGAAAGTCTATAATACCAAGCCCTTGGAGCTTGTTTTAATCGATAAAGAACTTTGTCTAGTTTATAAACATGATCAGGAAAGTTTTCATATTTAAAACAAGGTGGTTGTGCTACAAAAATATCTTCTTGTAAATAGCCATTCAGAAAAGCACATTTGACATCCATTTGATAAAGCTTTATGTGATTGTGAGATGCAAATGCAAGAAGTATTCTAATAGCTTCTAACCTGGAAAAAGGAGAAAAAGTCTCCTCATAATCTATACATTCTTCCTGATTATACCCTTGAGCCACTAGTCTGGCTTTATTTCTTACCACTTTGCCATTCTCATCAAGCTTGTTTCTGAATACCCATCTGGTTCCAATAACTGATTTCTCTTTAGGTCTGGGAACCAGATTCCATACCTTGTTTCTTTCAAACTCATTCAGCTCACTCTGCATTGCAATCATCCAGTCTGCATCTTCTAGGGCTTCCTTGGTATTTTTAGGCTCAATAAAAGATACAAATGCACTAAAATCACACAAGTTCTTCAACTGTCCTCTTGTCTGAGTTCCAGTTGATAGATCAGATATGATGTTATCAGCTGGATGATCTGCAAGGTACTTAAACTTCTTTCTTGGTATCCAGGAATATTCTCCTTCAAGGCTTTGAGTTCTTGAAACAGTAGAGGGAGCATCATAGAAAGTTTCAGCTTCTGTCTCACGGCTTTGAGATTTTGGTTCTGCAGGAGGTTCAAGGCCTTGAGATTCTGCTGATTGATTCTGCACATTAGTTTTGCCTTTGTCTTCTTTCACAGCATCATTATCTGATTCATGCTTGTTCAAATCTAGATCTGCAAAACTTTCACTCAGAGAATCCTTAGTACTTTCATCAAAGATTACATGAATACTCTCTTCCACAATCTTGGTTTTTCGATTGTAAACTCTATAAGCTTTTCTAGTTTGAGAATATCCAAGAAATACACCTTCATCACTTCTAGCATCAAACTTACTAAGATTGTCTCTACCATTATTATGCACAAACCAGATACAACCAAAAGGTTTAAACTAAGAAACAGTAGGCTTTCTACCTTTAAACAGTTCATAAGGGGTCTTTTTCAAAATAGGTCTAATCAAGCATCTATTCAGCACATAATTGGCAGTATTAACAGCTTCCGCCCATAAGAACTTTGTCAAATTACTTTCAAGAAGCATGGTTCTAGACATATCCTCAAGGGTCCTATTTTTCCTTTCAACTACTCCATTCTGTTGTGGAGTTCTAGGTCCAGAAAAGTTGTGTGAAATTCCATGCTTTGCACAAAACAAATCAAAGTCAAGTTGATCAAACTCCCTACCATGATCACTTCTAATAGATGCAACAGGTAAATTTTTCAAAGTTTGAAGCTCTTTGCACAATTTAGAAAATTCAAATAAAGCTTCAGTTTTGTCTCTAATAAATATCACCCAAGTAAATCTAGAATAATCATCTATTATAACAAGCATATACCTCTTACCTTTTGGGGTCTGAACTCTCATAGGACCACATAAGTCCATATGCAACAGTTCTAAGGGTCTAGAAGTACTTACAAAGTTCTTTGGCTTGAATGAGCTTCTGGTTTGCTTACCTTGAACACATGCTTTGCAAACCTCATCATCTGAAAAATTTTGTGATGGTAAACCTCTTACCAAATCCTTTGAGATGAGTTTAGTCAAGGTATGTATACTAATATGCCCAAGATTTATGTGCCAAAGCTTTGAATCTTCCTTCAAGGCCTTGAGGCATTTTAGCTTGTCACCTGCAGCACTGTTAGTACTCATAGCATATAGATTATATGATCTAGGAGCAGTGAGTATGCAATCACCAGATTTCTCATCTTGCACCACACATTTCTCCTTGTCAAATATAGTTTTGTAACCTTTATTACATAACTGAGAGATACTAAGTAGATTATACTTAAGTCCATCTACCAGATAAACATCAGAGATAGAATTAGTAGAACCATTACCAATACTACCTATACCAATGACACTGCATTTTGCTTTGTCACCAAGTGTGATTTTTCCTCCAGATTTTTCTGTAAGTTCAGTAAAGAGAGACTTCTTTCCACTCATATGTCTGGAACATCCACTGTCTAATATCCATTTCTGATCTTTCAAGGCCTTGGTGACATCCTGCAAAAACAAATCATTGCCTCAACAGGCTGTTAGATCAAGTGCAGAACTTTGAGTCATACTTAGAATCAGCCATATTTGGTGGCCTAATTCCTTTTGGAACCCAAATCTGCCTAACTTGTCCCTTAGATGATAAGGATAAGTATTCCTCATAATGTGAGGTTCTGATCTCCTGAAGGGACAAATTAATCTGACATTACCAATTTTTCCACAATAATGACATTTTGGAGAATGTCTGCTACCAGATTTGACAAAAGTAGTTTGGCTTTTCTTTGGAAAATTTGGATTATAGCCAATCCCACTTTTATGCATTGATTTCGGACTTCCTCCAAGAATGAGATTTAGATTATGTTCTGAGCCTGTAAAACTAGCTAGGAACTTCTTAGACTCTTGAAGTTTCTCAGTCAAAGAACAGGTTTGCTGTTCTAAATTCTCAGAATGAGTCTTTAGATCAGCATATCTTTCATTCAAAAGAGTGTTTTGATCAACAACCTCTTTTATATGTGCCGTCAAGGCTTTGAACCTGCTGTCCAAGGCCTTGAAGTCCTTTTCAAGCTTTGTCTTAGAAACTTCAACAGTTTGTTTGTAAAAACTAGGTCTAGGTTTTCTTTTACCTGCTCATGAATCTTAATCTTTAAAGCAAAAATCTCATTTCTATAACTTTCCTCATTTAAAACATACTCTTGAGAATTTCAGGAAGCACGTCCATGGACTAGCAAGTAGATTTTTTACCATATCTTCAATATGTCTGTCTGATGATTTTTCCTCATCAAACTTTGCCATGAAGCATAAGTTTTCTTGATCTTCTTCTGTGTCTGAGTCACTTGAAGAATCAGAATCACTCCAGGAAGCCATCATGGTTTTCTTCCTTCTGTTGTCGCTATCTTTCTTCTGAAAGTTCATGTTCTTGTTCTTTTATGGACAGTCCCTTACTAAATGATCTGCATCACCACACTCAAAACAATTCATTACTTTAGTTTTATGTGACTGTGATGAAAGTTTACCTTTGTGGTCCTTGCTGCCTGAAGGTCTTGATCTCTCTCTGTTGTAATCCCTGTTTCAGAATTTCTTTTCTTCTTGAGAATCCTGGCCAAGGCCTTGGAGATCAATGCTAAAGCCTCTTCATCATCATGCTCATCTTCAGTCTCAAGGCTTTGAGACTTTTCACTGTCTTTTGCCTTAAGTGCTAAGTTCTTGATGTTTTCACTCAAATCTCCTTCCACATCCTTCATAGACATTTCATGAGTGAGCAACTTTCCTTGTAGATCATCTAGCTGAAGAAGACTTAAATCCTCAGCTTCCTCAATGGTTGTTGTCTTTGGCTCCCACATGGCTTTTGGCAAGCTTCTCAGAATTTTTCTGACCTTCTCCTCACTTGAGAACTTCTTTCCCAATGAATCCAGATTATTCACCACATCAGTGAATCTTTTGAACATCTCCTTGATGGTCTCATATGAATTCATCTTGAACAACTCATATTGCCTCAGAAGTATGTTGATTTTGGTATGCTTAACCTGGCTAGTTCCTTCATATGTCACCACCAGCTTATCCCATACTTCTTTGTCACTTTTGCAATTTGACACTCTGTTGAACTCATCTGCATTAAGAGCACAGTATAACAGATTCATAGCCTTGTAATTTTTTGATACCTTTTTCAGTTCAGGAACTGAAAGATTTTCCTCAGACTTGATACATCTGACTCCATCAATTATAGTATAGTACTCATGAGGACCATCTGAACTATTGACCTCAGTTCCATGTCTTGATCTATGATGAACATCTTCATCAATGCCTTCCAGTGCATGAAGTCATCACCACAGAACAATGGAGGTCTGTTGGCTGCCCTTCCTTGTGAGAATCCACCATCTCCTACATTACCCATAGTCACCAGATTGTTAGATCTATATCAGTGACACAAGATATGATACCAATTAAAGGGGGTAATGTAGACTAAATACAGAACATAAATACTCTATAAGGGGGGTTGAATAGAGTATGGAAACTTTTTGCAAAACTCAGAACTTAACAGATTGGATTTGTGTGAAAATCAAATCTCAAGGCCTTGAGATTTTAGAAAACTGTCTGAAACTTTGAAAGGCAAACTAGGAAGCTTCAAGGCCTTGAACTATTATCAGTTCTAAGCAGATTACAAACCCTAGTTTGATTTGAGTTGTGTGCAGCAGATAATAATAAAACTGTAAAGTAAAGAACACAAAGCAATTTACAGAGTTCAGTCCCAATGGACCTAATCTCTTCCTGAGGGATCTAATCCCACCAGGATTGGGCAAACACTTCTTATTACTCACACAGAAACAGCCCTAGATCTTCAAGCCTAAGTGATTTTCCTTACACCTACACAGCTTGTGGTTCCAAACCTATCTAGTTCCAGATACTAACTGTTGAGCTAACAAGAACCTCTTATTTTTCACTTGAACAACGAACCACAGGGTTTAGTGAGGTTTAAGATATTATAGAGATACACAGATTACAACACAAGTGAAGAACACAGTAGAAGAAATAAGCTAGTAAAGCCTGGATGTGTTCTTCTGGAAACTGGAATGACTTAATCTTCTGAAATCTGGATTTGAAGCTTGAATCCTTGTGTGTGTATGAATGAATGATCTCCCACGAATTTTTCACACCTCTCTGAGTATTCTGCAAGCCTCTTATCTTTCAAAATTCAAACCAGTCTCTTTTATCCACAGCTGCAACTGATTGAGAGATTTTAGGATCTCAGTTGCTACAAATCCTCCTTGTGTTTTCACCTGAAATTCAAACAGCTCTAAGTGGATATCCGTTGGAGTTTGTTGAGATTGCTCTTGCACATTTAACAAACCTGCAACAACATTAAAACACAACAAAAACAAAATCCAGAAATATAACAGTACTATGACTGTTGGTTTTCCAGTTTCTGATAAAACTGGTTAAAAGATTAGAACAGTAATCTTTTTAACTTCTGACACACATAAATCATGAAAAACAAGTTTAAGACTCTTATAATTCAATAAATAATCACAATAAATAAGGATCAAAACCTGCAAGAAAGAATCAACTTAATTCTGTAAAAACTGTCAGCAGCTCAAGGCACATCTTAAGGCCTTGAAGCTCTGAACCAGCTTCACAGATTTTTCAAAGTTAAACCCAGAATACTTTGATTCTCACTGTTCTGATCATCTGCAATTGTGTTAGATATGTGGATAATGTAAAACATGAGTATATGCAGCAAGTTCCTGATCTGTATAATCAGATATCCAATCTGCAATACAAAACTGTTAGAACATTTAGAAGGATAAGAACAATTCTCAAGGCTTTGAAGCTCTGTCAGTTTTCTCAAGGCCTTGGAGTATCTGAAATGCATTAATGCCTCTGTCTTTGTCTTTGTCTTTCATCACTCATAAAAATTACCATCCTAAACAAATTCAAGGGTCTTTGAATCAACACAAAACTCAACTATAAACAAGTACATTTAATCTCCGAAGCCAAATCGAGTGAATTATCATATGAAAAACATCGTATCTCTTAGGCGGATCGTTCACCAAAAAATGTCGCTGCACTTGCTTCACATTCATTCGCATCCTCCTGTACCGTTCCTCTGATACACCCATTAGAATTTTCTTCAAATTTGGTATGTCACTGACCGCAACCTGTATAGAAAACGAATCCCAATTGAGGACGTCGCTAAATGGCAGGATGTAGTTTTGCGATATCAGGACCGGGACACAATCTGCATAAATCGCCTCAACGATTCTTGGACTAGCCACTTCCCACCCGCTAGGACAAATGCAGAACTTTGCCCTTCTCATTGTATCGCGGTAGGACATGTTCTTTGGCATGTTTTCGTATACTAGGATGTCTTGGTCTTTCTCTTTCCAGTGTTTTAGGAATGCTGGTCTAATTTTTCCGTGTGGCCTTCCTGCGAAAAATGCTAATATGGTTCTTTCTGAGGCAGGGAGGCCTCCGGTTAGTCCTTTCATTTCACCCGTCTTGAAGTTTATTTCGGGAATGGACGCGTCTTTCTTCGGGTTGAAGCGCTCGGTAGTATTTGCATTGCATAGTAATCGAATCGAAGTGAAATATAATTGAGGAACGTACCATGTTGCACGCGGACCCTGTAACACCACATAAATAAAAGTTAATTATTAAAAGATTATAACATATCGTGTGACAAAGCTACAATCTCCTATACAAGAACAAAGAAGATGACATAGCTTATTGACATCCTCAGATGCGAACCTCTTAGGTTGTTTTACCTCTCTGGTGTAGTTTGCAGGCTATTATACTAACACTGGGGTTTACCTAGTACGTACGGATGCGCATTTCCACATAATAATAAAAAATGAGAACTATATTGCATAAACGAGAAACAACGAATAATTGGTAATGGCATTGAAGCATACCCAATCGTGGCACGAAAGCATGAAGTGATCGGCTCCATTACTTCTATTCCAATACGGGTACTTTGTAGAAATGAGACGGACGTAACCACCAACAGTGCGTTGTAGGACGGCTTTGTCTCGAATGATAGGATCGAAGAGCATTTTGAGGATCATCACGACGCTGAACGGGAGATAATAGACGTGAGCTTGGTCGGGGTCGCGTGTACGGAAATGAGTGTCGGTTTCCATGAACTTGAGGAAGAATCCTTCCATGGAGTATATGTCCTTGCAAGGACCGTTGTGAAATATTGGAGGCTCTCCTTCTTCATATACATAGATCTTGAATAATTTCTCCATCAATTGGTAACTCCTGCACAATTGGAAGGACACGAAAGGGCTTTTTGTGAAATTGAGTAGGAAACCTGGGCATGCCATTTATGTTTATGGCATTTTGGCATTTTGGATCTCTATTCACTATATGGCCTTTCGGTTTCTTATTATTAGGCCCATTCATTAAAGTCCATGAACTATGAGGACACAATATGGGGAAGAAAGGCAAACCTGGCCCAGTTTACCCCACCAACCTTGTACATTGGTAGTTACGTACTCCAAATGATAATATCGCAGTGTGCGAAAATTGTAACGTTAACGGTGTCACATGTCATTGGCATGACTATAAAATCCTCGAGACTTGCCTAAACCCATATACTTCCCATACCGAAAAAGATTGTGTATAAATAGCAAATTTGCATAAATCTCGAGTAAATTTAGAAGATTGTGTATAAATTAAACTTTAGTGTAGAATTCTTCCTATAGCTAAAAAAACATTTGTTACCTAGAAATATGGATAGGTGACTACTTAACAATGAAAACGAAATCAAAATAATGGACATTAAACAGCTAAGAAAATGCATTTATCACATGCATTGTATCGAAAGTTTTTTTTAACCAATTGTAGTTATTTGTGATAACTCAAAAAAGAAGGATTAATTTTTTCGTGAAGAGGTTTATGTTAGCCCTAAGGGCACGGGTAATTTTGTAGTAGTTAAAAAATCATTTCTATAGCTAAAAATATGGGTAGGTAACGATGAAATGAAAATGAAGTCAATGATTTTCATAGGGTTATTACTTCGAAATAATGGACATTAAAGAGGTAATAAAACGCATTTATCACCTGTGGAAAGCGTAGGCATTTCTGTACAATTCCCCTTGTGGAACATAATCTGAATCTTCAAGACGCGATGAATGGTTCCGATTAATCATAGCATCTCTGATCACCGTTCTTGCCCACGCAAGACCTCCCTCCACCCTCCCTAGCTTATCATCTCTCCTCTTTGGTTTATTTACCTTAAAACCCTTCTTCCTGACATCATCCTGCAAAATTAAACAATCAACCCCCAAGTACGATGTATCAGACATATCACCCATGGGAGAAAAAAAATTATGCGCATCTGTACATTTCATGATGTATGAACAATTGAATACCAAGTAATGGCAATCTAAAGCACTATTCTATATGAACAAGACTAAAGTATCAACACTCCAAGCCCAAAAGAATAAGTAGACTGTTGTGTTTCTGAATTCAGATACTCGCCGTTCACACAACAGATAAGACGATTCATGTCAAGTTCTCACTGTGTTTAAATGTAAAGAGAGAGAGAGAGAGTGTGTGTGATTACACTGAGAGAGGAAGTGTAGTTGAAGCCAAGAGAAGACAAGGAGAAGGAAGATGAAGAAATGCCATCACTACCAGCCCATGACCATGGTGAAGAAGATGGGAGAGAGAAGAAATACAACCCATTTGATGTAGAACTTGTTATGATCACTACCACTAGAAGAACACAACAGAGAGTCAGGGTCATACATGGATAGGTTCCATATGAATGCCTCATCTCTCTCTCTCTCTCTCTCTCTGGTTGGAGAGATTTTTTTGTGGTTGCAGACTAAGCAATGAAGCTTCTAAACCCCAGGTGGTCGGCGTGGAATCAGGAAGGTTACAAGCCATTGGAAAAGGTCAAAACAAAGAGTACATAACAGTTAGAGAAACAGCATCTTAATTACTCCAACTTGCACATGCAACAGTTTTACAGACAGCCACCCACTTCAATTGTATATTGTACTTTTGATCCTCTAACTTTGTTTCCATAACTTTTTGAGAAATTTTGTCATAAAATTATGCTCCGCTTGAGATCTCAGGTTCAAATTTCACGACAACCAATAATTTTTTAGGCTCGTGGGTTCAGTCGATGTGCACACAAATTAGCCCGGATACCACAGTTATTTCAACCAAAAAATATGTACCATTTTCTTAGAAGGAAAATATCATGCATTTAAAAAAAAAAAAAAAAAAAAAAAAAAACTAAATATGCTTGCGAGTTTCTCCTACCATGTAAATATACCCACTGAAAGGTCTTTATAATGATTTGTCTGGAAATTGTACCAATCTTCAAGCATAAGTTTTGTCATGTCAATCGTAAACATTCAATTAAATTTACCTTTCATTTGCTGGATTAGGAGAAATCAAAAAACTTCGCAATTTTTCTGGTAGCCTTATTTCAACTAGGTATGATCATTATTCTTATAATCATTCTCAAAAAAATTAAATATGTTGTTATTCAGCTATTTTGTAATTATTCTTCGCGCTCCTCTGATGTTGTGTGTGTATAATTTTTTTTTTTTTCCAAATATATAGCTTGTACTTTGATAGTTGCATCCCTTATGCATAAAATTCCGTAAGCAATTTTACGATTGTCAAGTCAAAGGTAGAAAGACCAATGCCTCTCTGTTTAAAAAAAAAGAAAAAAGAAAAAAAACTAATGCCTCGATTTCATCCCATATAAATTTGTAAAGGCTGCAAAATACTCACCTCCCCGCTACCACATATTGGTGATTTTCTATGGCAGCCAAGCCTAATCAAGATTAATAAGCTTTGTTTTCAAGGAAAATCCATATAAATTATTAACATATTTTTCTGACACTCTTTGTAGAAAACATTAAAATTAAATGTCATTAAATGAGTCTTGTTGCTTGACAAACACAAGACCGCTACATTTGGAATTGCCTAGTGCTCAAAAACCTTAGATTATTGTCTTGTCACGTTGTACTATGAACTCTGACAATAATTGTACTTGATTCCATCAAAAATATTAAGAGTATAATACTCGTATATTAGTGTGACGTAAATGATCGTGTGCTTAACACAATTAACTTACTTTGAGCAGATTTTTGATTAAGAAAGTGGGCTGCATGCATGACTAGGCAAATGAAATCGAGATTTAACGAGTTTGATAGAGTGGTAAGTAAGGATTACAACTCTCATTATTCACTTTCTCTTCATTTTGACTTTTACCACTACTATTTATGAGCACGTTGTTACAATATCTACTCTTAAATGGTGTGTTTCATAAACGAATTCCAACAAATATATGTAATAATGAATATAATTTAAACAGAAAAAAAAAATCTAGACAAGAAGCATCGTAATATTTCAAAGCGATGATTAATATATTCAACTCACCAAATAAGTGAGAAATGAAATGTGTAAAACAATTTTTGACATAAAAAAATATTTTAAGACTTATATACTCCTCAACGATGCAAATAAGTTTAGAAAAACGCCTCTGATAATAGCTGTTACATTCTCCACTTAAGTCGGAAAGTGCGGTCCGCTTAGGCATTGCTATGCCTCTAATGTATGGTACAGTCTCTAAATATAATGAAAATTTTGGGTACTGAATACTTCCTTTTATAATGGTGAAGGTAAACATTCAGCCAGGATTTCAACAAAAAGGGGCACAACTTCTTTAAGGAACTTTTTATTCAATTTTTTTGGTAACAAACGAATGTGTATGTGACTCAAAGTTGAGTCTACGCATTTAAATATCTTATGCAAAATGTATTGTATTTGTATCCAAGTTTAAGTCACAGCATAGACACATGACTTTGACCTCATTTTTATTCATGAAAACAAAACAATTTTGTCCTGATTTTTTCCTAAAGTGGCTAAAATAGATAAAAGTGTCAGTTGGACAAAACAATACAAAACTCTACCGATGCAAACCCGCAGTCACCATAAAGCAAAGAAAGTTTGCCAACACTATCATACTAAGTACCACCATAAAAAATAACTATATTGATTGACCTTGTTAGATTCATCGGGAAAGAATATCAAAATCGTCTAACATTGACATACAACTTCTCCTCAAATGCCCATGCCCATACTCCAACAAAATCCCCCTTAGACATCGCAAAACAAGCAAATGTGTAACCTAACTTAGCCAAAAACAAAAATCATCGATAATAACAATTAACAAAGATAGTCCTTCCCCCCAAACAGATTCAATAATATTTTGATTCAAGAATCAACGAACATGTAATGTAATTTACAATTAAATAAGTTCATGGTGATCAAAAGTCCCAAATATATACTGAGAAGAGGGGCTAGTAGAGGGCTAGAACTTATAAGTGTCGATGATAATCGGTGGATATAGTCGCGCGCTCCTCCGGGAACCAACAAATTCGCTTCCTTCAGCATTTTCGAGAAGAGGGTCGTGGCTTCGTGCGGTCCAGGAGAGAGGGGATGAGCGAGGAAAGATAGTAAAAAAAAGGGATAGAATAGTAGCAGATACGTGTTTGTGGGGATTTCGGTGCCTTTTAGAAAACTAGTAAGGCTTCGTCGCTAAATAAATTGAAGAAGGATAATGTATCTCGTGGCACAGTCGGAAATTTATAGGGGGCACAAATGCAATTAATGAAGGGAACTTTTAGAAATTAATCGATTCCAGGGGTTTAGAGGGGTTTAGTAGTCATTGTTGAAAACTTAAGGGGGGCACGGGATGGCCCTATATAGCTCCGCCAATGCCCATTCTAAAAAGGCACAAACTGAATAATCACGAATATTCAAGTATGATGAAGCTACGCATCAGAAATGACACGAACTGAATAGTCACAACTATTGAGGTTTAAGCACAACTAAAATTAAATTTGAAACCTACTTCAAAAGAATAAATAAAAAAATTGAAACTACAATTCTAATTTGAATAGTCACAACTCTTCCAATTTGGTTTTTATTGTAAATTTGCTATTTTACAAGGGCAAAAAAAATGTTAAAACACCAAAATATTAATTCGCTCTCACACTTTTTAGATAGTAGTATGGATTCACTTGGTCACTTTGACCCGGCGATTTGGATATCAAAATTGTGCATTTTTTACCATGAAAAAATTATCAGAAAATTGCATCTCTTTGTTAGCCATATCACCGGGTCAAAGTGACCCATATACGAGTGGAAAAATCAAAATGGAGAGAAAAAAAAGAATATGTTATGAAAATTGTATTTGGGCTTGGGGTGAACATTCAACATAGTGGGTAAGTCATGTTTATTGTTCATAGCTAAGCTCTATTAGGCCTACCATAATGTCTATATAAAGGGTGTAAGGTTTGAGACTATTTTATACCCATCAATAAGATCTCATTTATTGTTTCTCAATGATTCACTTATTCTCATCACGTTATCAGCACGCTTTGCTCGAAAGATTCAAAGATCCTTAACCTAAAGGTACTATTTTTATTTGATTTACAAAAGAGATGGGAGAAAAGTTGATGTCTCATGACAATTCAACTATCTGCATACGCCTCTAGAGCCTCTAGATCTATTAATTAAAAGCAACTTTTGGTTTTTTCCCAAATTTAACTCTACCCCTTGCACCGTGTTTATTCTCGGCCAAGACCTCTTGACCAAAACAAAAATCTAGATTTATTTGTTTGGTTCTAGGAGTAGGTACACCATCTTAGGTATTCCTAGCCTATTCTCTCTCTAGCTTTAGAGCTTTTTTCTCTCTTATGTGGTTTATTCACAAGTTCGAGACATAGTTTTTCCTCACCGTCTGGTTGCTTACTGACGGTGGAATCTCCAGTGAATCTTTGTCGTCGGCGGTACGTATGGTATCTCACATCCTATCTTAGGTTCATCTCCGTTCATAGGGTCATCATTGCCCCTCCTGTCTGTTTGTTGCGACACCTCGCACACAGCTAGGGTTTTTCTCAGCTCAAGAGATAGTGCCACTCCAGTGAACTCTAGATCCCTCATTAGCACTATCAGGTACCCCAATCATCTACCGTCGTTCTTAATCATTTCACCCCTTTATCTCTCTCTCTCTCGGATTCTTCAATCATGAAGAACAGATCCGATTACCCCCTTTAAATGGCTTCCCTCCCACCCAATCTCTCCAGCTTCCTTCATCCAAGCAACCCACAAAAAATTCAGAAAAACTCCGCTGAAAAAGTTCACAGCCCTTCTTGTCCTCAATAAATCCTACCTCCTCTCTCTCAAGCTAGAGATGGTGATTCCCCCTTCAAACTCACCCCCCCCCCACTTGACCCAGGGGATAGCAGATCTCCAAACCCACCAAATAACTTCCATGAATCGCTAAGACCTAACAATTTCCTCCTCCATGTCCTCCGTCGACTAGATCAACATGGCCGGGCCGGTGACCTCCGACGAGAAAGCGTCGAGATTAAAACGCTGAGATTTCTGGAGAACCGTCAGACCCCCACTGTCCATCAAAATCTGACGGTGTATGTGCAAGACTACTGATCTTTCTTTGCAAATCACGTCCTGGAGTTGGTGAAATCCATTTGGCAACCGACTTTTGAGCTCCAAGTTATTAAAAAGTTTGAAAACTTCTATGTTATTCACTTTGATAACTTCGATGAATTGCTTGCAGTTCTATTAGGAGGTCCTTACTCTGCTCAAACAGATTTGGTGGTGGTTAACCAATGGAATCCCGACATTCACTTAGAAAACCTTATCATTCCTGAAATATGTATATGGGTTTGTCTTCAAGGAGTTCCACTATGATTTTTCCGTCAACCAGCAGGAAAAATGTTTGTTTGCCTAGGGTTTTGCCTCATCACCCACCACCAATTGTGCTCTATGACAGGCGCAGTCTTTATTAGCCACCTCCCAATCCACATCCCTCTCTTAGACCCTCCTATATCAACAATATTTCCCGTCCCCATATCCCTCGTCACTCACATGTGCTCCGGTCACCGCCAACGGCGGCTGATAATTATGAGTGGTTCATCGGTTTGCATGGAACCTCCTCGGAACAACCAACTGGGAGCTTGATACTCTCCTTAATCCACTTAACCCAAACCAAAGAGAGGAAGCACCGGTTTAGCCTGACCCAGCACCTGACCCAGACTCCACTCAACCAAACCCATTTCTCTTCAACCCAAACCTTGTTGGCCCGAACCAAATTAACAACCTCTTAACCCAAATGAAAATTTTCCAACAGCTGTTGGACCCATCCTAAAATCCCTCCTTTGAAGAGCTGCAAGTCCATAACTATCTTTGGGCTGAGTTTTGGGCCTTTTTAGTTGAAAGCCTCACATTTAATATATCTGGACCCAGTCCACCCAAACCCATCAAGAACTTACCCTTGGTCCGGCCAACCACCTTGGGATGATCCATCTCCAGCCCTCAGCCTGCAACAATCAAACTTCTCTAAGGCTCCATTTTTTTTCACCTGACCCATCTCTCGATGTTTCTCGACAGCATCCAGAAGCTCCCCTGGTGTAACACCCCCAAATTGACCAAACCGGAAACCCGGGGGTGTCACTCCGTACTCGAGATTAAACCCGAATACAAGGAGGTTTAAGACAGATGATACAACATCCTCCATAAAATCTTAAAGAAATACTTATTGAAAACTCAAATCGTTGTGCCACAAATATGGGCATTATTCAAACTAAAGTCCAAAGCTACTAGAAGAAGTTCTCATGAAACTAAACGTGAACATTCTAATTACTATGAGGAGTTGTGTTTCCCTCTTAAGCCAAACTTCCGTCTAAGCCTGTGGTGCAAAAAAAAATAAAAATAGAACACCATAATTCAAAAGTCAGCGGAAATACTTAGTAAGCAACGCCCAACTTGTAATGCCTACTTTATAAAAAAAGTATTCATAGCCTACTAGGTTCTATAATACCGATGATGGCTCTATGCTTTTACGTTCTTTGCTTTGACACTTTATTTCAAGTGTACTATTGCCTCTACCAGTGGGCTGTGTAGCTTCCGTGGAAAACCAAAAAAAGTCGTGTGACTTACAACTACTAGTACTACTGTACGAAGAATAAAAAGGAGTATGATTGGTTTAGATGACTCAAATCTCTAGTCAATTTATTTATTTTTGAACAAGATTCTACTCTGCCTCTGTTCCATCTAGATATGTGTAGGCGTAGAGGGAAAAGTTACTTCCATGACTACTATAAAAGGAGAAACTTTTTGGTAGCTGGTGCTTCAATCCTTTTAATTTACTCCATGTGTAAGTAGGCCAGCCTCTAAGAATTAACAGAGTTGGAGTCAATGCATTTTCTCATTTTTTTGGGTTTATTGTGCAAATGTATCAACCGAGTGAGTTAATACCTTTTCTCATTTTGGAGGGGAAATTACTAGCCTTTTCATCTTCTTTTGATTATGTCATCTTTGTTCAATAAAAAAGAACAAGCTTTTCATCTTCTTCGCTTCTACTGCTCTAGTTCATTTACAAAGAACAAGTAAACTTACAGATACAAGAACACTCTAATCCGAAGACGACATCGACATGGAAACTGAAGCAGAGAAAGACAATGAGAAATTATGAAGCATTTTTGCAAGGTATATTCAATATGTCCTTCCGCAGTTAGATTTCGTCCCCAAGTACGTCTTTTTGATAGAATCAACCATAGTTTTTGATAGCTTGGTAGCATAATTAAGGGTGTTTTTTTTAATCTAAAAATATGAAGTAAATGTTGAAGAAAGAGATTCAGCTAGACTCCAATGTATACATACTCAATTTGGATTTGAAGCTTACGGTTTTCGGTATCGAGCGAAGAAAATCCTGCATCGATCAATTCCATGGGCGTTGAACAGCCCAACCCAAAATTGAGTGTTATTACCTTTCACAGTTCTTCTTTGTTTGGAACCCAATTGAAATCAAAGAAATATGATAGCCATACGTCTTCATCATTTTTTGAAGCAGAAATTTGGAGTTAATCAAGCCTGTATACCCGATGCGCTTCTCATCGTCGACGTTAACATGTTTGGATTTCAAGTATAGGGAGAAATTTGTTTCTCAGATGAGGAGAGAATGAAGAGAGAGAGAGAAAAAGGAAGCGCAAGATTGATAACAATTACCACTCACTCTCAGCTCTTCCTTCCCATCATGACTTTTATCAGTATTTATTGGGT
Organism: Linanthus parryae; assembly: GCA_023055425.1. NCBI lineage: Eukaryota > Viridiplantae > Streptophyta > Magnoliopsida > Ericales > Polemoniaceae > Linanthus > Linanthus parryae. The sequence goes on from JALGPY010000009.1 coordinate 47,113,744, forward strand.
CACTTTAACCGGGTTATCTTGACAGCAAAATGATGCAATTTTTGAATAATTTTTTTATGGTGTTGTAGAGTAAAAATTGTTCTATAACATTGTAAAAAAATTATTACAAAATCACATCATTTTACCAATTAAAATTATCCGGTCAAAGTGACCAAGGTACGAGTCAACGAGTCAGATGAGAGGAAGAGGTAAGTGAGACGGAGTGGTACACCCCGTTAGTTAACAGTGTTAAAAGAATTTGATGAGTCACCTTTTGATTTGTATGAAGAGCCACGTGGCCTTTTTAAATTTGATTAGAGCACAAGCTTGGTGCTCTATGAGCAGCAAAAAATTCCTCCTGTGGAAGGGTTTAACAACAATTTTCTGAGTCATATCCTTTGGTTACTCTTCTCCTTCATTAGGAATGGACTCGCTGCCGGAGCTTGTTGTTGGAAAATTCGATCTTTCTTTCCGATCCGGTGTAAAAGAGACCTTCTCGATATGAAGAAGCGCTCTCTTGAAAAGGGTAAGTTCAACATTCGAAACCCTAATAAGTGCACTATCTTTCAACCTTGTCTCTTTTGACCGTTTCATTCTCATATCCCCTTCCCTTCAACAGGTGACTCTGTATCGGTAAAGACGGAAAAAGCAATGGAAGCAAGACCTAGAAGGAACTCAGGTATTTTTTTTGGCAACTCATGACAAAAACCCACTACTGCTTTTGAGTAGATTCACTACATTTTAACACATTTCTCTTTTGAGGGCATATATAAGAACACCATACATTTATTTATGTTTGTAGTTTATTTATTCCTAATCTAGTTACGATGCAAGGTGGAGAGGTTCTTGATCTCCAACCATGGAGTGAGATGGTTGGAGAACATCGGATTTGGGGGTGGATTTGGATAACATCGGATTTGGGGGTGGATTTGGATTTGGGGCGATTTGGAATGAAATCTAATGTTTGGATGCATTATAGGGGCTTGGATTTGATTTGGAACAAATACAACCCCCCAAAGTGTGAATAATTTGAAATTCCAACATATTAGGTCGAATTTGAATTTCGGAGCGTACGTTGGTCCGTTAAGTGGATAACCCGAGTGATGATCACGTGGTTTCATGTGATTTGTATACAAAATTGCTCTTCCGGGGAAGAAAACCCTGCCCCTCGGCCTCATGAACGCATCAAATTCATTTGGGTTAGCCTTGAATCACTGGGCCACTGCCACTTATGTGTACTCTTTTGACATTAAATAATTAATGAACAATGAAATCCAAATTCTTAACTAGACCACTAATAACATCCAAACGAGAAAATTCGAATCCTCCAATATTTTAGATTTTATTTCAAATCCAAATCCAAATTCTTAACTAGACCACTAATAACATCCAAACGAGAAAATTCGAATCCTCCAATATTTTAGATTTTATTTCAAATCCAAATCCAAATCATAGGTACCAAACGCAACCGTAAGGTTTTTCCAATCCATGTATTTGTCAGCAGAAAAAAGGCAACACCCACTTAGGGTCTTTAGGGATCTGGACGCCTCAGGGGTTTAGTTTCCAGCTGTCATAGGGAGACACCTCCTGGTGGAAACGAAGTAACTAAATAAAACCGAATACGATTTTAAATGTTATTATTATAAATATTTTGGAGCAACTTTGAGATTTTTGGGTTAAGTATCTAAGTATCTATTAGCAATTAAGTTTCTATGAAATATATACTTGGTAGTCCTTTATCGCGTGAAAATTTTCTTCTGCTGACTATACATCAAGTTTAGTTAGTTTCCTTGAGAATTGGAACTGAAAGCTGATGCCAGGGTACTTACGTCCTCTCCCTATTAGTCGAGCTATGTACACACGGTTTTGCTTAGGGGCCTGTATATAATTTTCGACTATCAAAGTTCCAATTTCCCTCCCATATTTCCGATTTGTTGGTTAGGATGGGCTCGAAGGCAAGGAATTGAGTAAGTTTCTTTCTGTCACTTCCTTGGGCGTCTTCATAGCAGTTAGAGTTGCAGTTCCAGGGCTTCAAGGTCTCACTTTTTTGACTCACTTTTATGCAATAAATGAACTACCTTGCCTATCGACCCATCGGCCTTCGCAAAGCCCTAATTTGGAACAAGATGATTAGGAAAGCAGTACTTTGCATCTACAACTGTATTTTACGAAACAAAAAACTTAAATATATCTATTGAAATTGGAAGAATCGAATCTGGTCCTTAGACTTCAAAGCTCTTAAAAATGTTATTACAGGTCCTTAGTCGATCCACCAACTTACTTTGCCAACATACCTAATAAAGTAATAGGGGCTGGATTATCGAGGTTTCTTAAATTTAGTATGTAATGCCAATCATCAGTCACCACTTTGAGTGCATCAACCACTTTTACATTTTGGTAACATAATTGATTATAATCAAAAGAAATGTCAATGCTGTGAAACATAAGTGGACTTCGACATCTTAGATCCTTTGAGCAGAGTGTGCAGAACGGCATCTTTTCTCATTGGGTGTTAGTCCAGTTAGCGCTGGCATATGTGGCGTTTCCAGTGACTAACATGGAAGCTTGTTTGCTGTGGAAAAATCCCTTAATGTACACATACGGATGAACATTCCCTCACAACAGAAATGGAAGAACTATGATGTTTTGATGGTGTCCAGATCTTCCAAGGTAGTAGAAGAGACCTTGACCCAATGCGAATTCAAATAAAGTACTTTCGTACTCTCTCCGACAGAGTGATTGTTGCATTAGTCATACTCATACTTCCAGTAATGACCTGTGATCTTCCAAGGTAGTAGAAGGGATTTCTCATCAATGTTCCTGATCAAGTGAATGGTACCACTATGATGGGGATAGGTTTATTTATGTAATTTCTAGGGTTGTTGGTTTTTTCCAATGTAGTAAGTAAAAAGAAAACAGAGGTCATAAGAGCAACTTGCCACCATATCTTCATTTACCCCCGCTGCACCAGCCATCATCGCCTTCTACATGACTAGTGCAGCACATCCAACTCTCCCTCAGAAATCGTGCCCTTCACTTTCCTTCCCTTTAATCACCTGACGGGTCCGCCCTTTTCCATTGATCGTTGCCCAGTTCTTAATAATGGTGCAGAAGGAGTTACAGATGATGGTGGTATGCGCCAAAGAAAGCATCATGCTACAAGTTAGACGTAGAAAGAAAGGAAACTTCATCCTGTTAGAAAAGTAAAGTACCATCAGGGAGTAGAATGATACACTTTTAAACATCCGCTACCACCTTACGCGACCAAACATGCCACATATCGGATCAGGGTTCAAGAATTGTCAGCCAGTAAAGTGCACAAGCTCAAAGACCGTGGAGCAGAGTAGGTGAACTCTTGGACCAATAGCAGAGTGTAGTGGTTTCTTTAATCAAACAATGAAGTCAAATAAGACCCTCTGACTCAATCTTTAATATCAATTTGAGCACGAACAGGGTTACTCATTTTCTCAGCAAATGTATTAAGAGCCTTGAGTAACCACACAAATGACAAGGAAAAATGGATAATTAGATCCCAAAACCTTAACATGTCTCGTAAAACAAGTCCGGTTTTGTTTTATTTGCTTGAATGCATCTTCAAACCTCCTCTTAGTTCAGCCTCGTGATTCCTAACCATTCATGTACAACTTAAGTACTGCGTCAACTGTTAAACCTTTTGGGAGAGGATTATACTTAAAGAAAGCATCTTGAAACAACTATTTATTTGTCACTGAAACCCAACTGAGAAAGCATTATACATCTAGTTCTTATTTTGGGAGGCAAAGAGATGGTGGTTCAGATTTACAGAAGCGAATGGATCTTTCTGGGATTTCATTGTTAAGGGGAAGGAGGGTGGAGAGAGATACGGATTGAACATTCGGGATTTCATAACTTCCTCTCCTTCAGCATTTTGGCCTCGAACTCCAGCAGTTAGGAATTCACAATTTGCAAAAACTTTTTTTTTTTTTTTTTTTTTTTGTTTTTTGTTTTTTTGAGAAAGAATGTTTCATACCAATGATTGTGGTGAAGGACAAAATGATGAGGCTATTCATTTATTCCGATGAGCCTGATTATCGAAAAAAAAAACATGCAACTTAATGAGATTGCTAGAGAGTAGAGAGAGATATTGTAGCTCAGGTTTAAAATTTCAAGGAGCCAATAGGAAACTAATAAGGTCACACTCTCATATGGGGCAAGAGGGTCTGTTATCATACTTCCTCTGTTTCTTCTCTTCTTCCACTTTTGAGTTTTATCACTATTCATCAGGTCGCTTTGACCCGATGATTTGATCAGCAATGCGATGCAATTTTTCGGTAAATTTTCATAGTGTTGTACAGTAAACTTTACTCTCCAACACTATGAAAAATTATCGAAAAATTGCATTGTTTTGCTATCCGAATTACCGGGTCAAAGTGACATGACTACGGATGAAAAAGTCAAAACTGGAAGAAAGAGAAGAAACAGACCAAGTATTGTATTGCACAATTCTTTTTTCTAGCTGTTTGACTGCCACACAAGTGGGACATATGTTTAGGCGGAAAACACCATGGAAAGAGCTGTTGGTTCGATTAGATACAAAATTTGTTAGCAGAACTTAAAAGGCGTGCAACGGAAGTGAAACTATTACTATGGAAGATTAGAATGCGATAATTCACAACAACTCCATGTATAACTAATTGATTGGTTCTTTGATATTGTTTATCAGACTAAACTTAGGCCTAGCTCTTTTGACCATTTAGCTTTAAGTCGGATTAGAGGTTTATAACACGTAAAACCTGGTCTTATCTTCATTACTATAGGCTATCGCCAAAGAGTCGGTGTGTCGCACGACAATCATGTTGGTTACAAGATATTTATCATTCTATCAAAAAAGTTAGCTTGTAACGACCCAACAGTTAGTCTACAAGTTGATAATGAAAAAATAAATTGCCATTGTTGGGCTTTTAAAGTGATGTCCTTTGGGGTTCCCAAATTAGCTTTACGTTAATAGAAAATAACCACGAGTTCATATACTACTTCCACATCTTGAGAGGAAATATTTTCCAAAGGGAGACAATTTGCTAATGTATGGAAAATCACACAGTCAACAAATATCCACCAATGCTATGACCACTATCGCTGCTAGTAGCCCTATCTGAAAGAACGAAAAATCCTGATGGAAGAATAGTCATATAGTTCGGCACATAAACATGTCAGCAGCAAGTCCATCTTAATTAGATCAATGGGGGAAGAAACAAAGAAGAAACCCTTTGAACACGCAAACTCGCTAAGTCGCTTTGAATAACCATCCCATCATGTATTCTATCATCAATCTAACAAATTTCATACATGTGACGTTAATTACTTCAAATATGCGCATGCAAATATACAAAAGAAAATTTTGAATTTACGTGAAATAACTGACAAACAATAGTCATGTTCTTGGCGGGTATAAAAAGGGAAATATTTCTTTGGCCAAATCACCTCTTGAGAGGACGTCTCACTACATTTCCAAGGCACAAAACAGTGTTTCAAATATTAACAAGGTTGAAAAGGTGAATTAATATATCTTGTTTTGGGACATTGTTAGATGTAAGTTGTAACAACCTACCACACTTCGATAACACAATTCAGTAAGGTAATTGAATACTCTCGGGGGTAGAGGGACCTTGAAAGAAGTTGAGAACTTTAGCAAAATGCTTGAGGGGCAGCTGACATTCATACTCCTACTCACCATCGTCTTCATATTATCAACTCCTTTATCACATATCTCAACCCATGGATCCATGGGTTGAGAACTTGAGATAATGTGATAAAGCAGATGATAATATGAAGACATTGGTGCATTGGAGTATCAATGGTTCGGTTGCCCCTCAAGCATTCTGCTAAAGTTCTCGTGTTCTTTAAATTTTCCTCTACCCCTGAGGAGAGTATTTAAATACCTTGCTGATTTGCTTTCTCTATGTATGTTATTTTCTTACATCTAGGAATGTCCTTAAATATAGAGTATTAATTTATTCCTCTTTTCAATTGTGTTTATGTTAGAAAAGCTGTTTGTGTCTTGGAATTGCAGGTGGACGTCCGCCGGAAAGGTGATTTGGTCAAAGAAATATCTTACTTCAGTACCACCCAGGAACTCGAAATCGCTTGTCCATTATTCACGTAAGTTTGAATCCTTATTCTTTTATATCTTTGTCTGTGCATATTAGAAGTAATTAACATCAAATGATTGAATTTTAGATTCATGGTAGATATAATAGAATGGTTGTTTAAGATGCTTGGACAGGTTCAAAGGGTTTCTTCTTCATTTTTGCCCCCGTTGATTTGATTAATATGGATTTGCTACTGACTGGGTTACATGACCTGAATAATATTGATCTATTCTTCCATTGGGATTTTCATTCTTTCAGAATGGTCAACTAAGAGCAATGGTGATTGTAGCTTTTGTGGTTGTTTGGCTGATCGTGACTTGTCATACCTGGGCAAATTGTCACACATATTTCCTCGCAAGTTGTGGAATTTTGTATACAAGTTCTATTAGTACTATTTTGGTATCTATAACTGTCTTGCACGTTCCTCGATCTGGAAATATGAGCTCCTGGGCGAACCTGATAACATGAGCAGCAGTTGCAGTAGACAATAGTTTGAAGGAAACATACAGTGATGAGTCTGTCGGTTTAGTTAATGTAGTTTTTTTTTTTTTTTTTTTAAAATTTTATTTTGGAGCAATGGCCCGCAGAAGAGGCTGTCAAAACAAGTTTCTTAACTAGGAAATTGGAAGTACAAATGGACATACATTTCCAAGTTGGCATTTGATAGGTAATTCTTGAAATCTCTGCACGTGGAAAATCCCTGTAGCCTCAAAGTTTACTTTGAGACCATCCACAGCCTTGACAACAGCAGAAAAAGCTTCACCCTTTATGTGCCCAATTCACATGCTACTGCAAGCTTTTTACTCCGGTATCCTCAATTTGGTATCACTAAGAGTGTCAAAGAGTTGACGATTCAGTATGAAAAGGATTTGGAGAAGCTTGAAGAAGATCACTACAGGTTCTTAACTCCACTTTACTGTTGTTCAGAAATGACTCATCAGAAAATGACCAGGTCTGGATTTTTTGGACGACCTGAGTTCAACGGTTTTTCTAACCTTGTCTCTGTTCGTTGTGATTCAGTAACTTTTTGCAATGACTCCTTCCAATATTTGATGTCTAGTTGCCGGTTGATCAAGTTCTAGACCCTGCTAAGATGCTCTCATGCAATCCAATTTGATATACATTGAACGTAACTGAAATATTGTCTGTAAGAAAACAGGAACCAAGTTCGAAAAGCTTGAGAATATTTTTTCTGTTAGCTAACATGATCTATGTTACTAAACTTGGAGATTGAAAATATTCTTAAGTTTAGAAACAGGGCTCATGTTTGCTCAGAGAAGCTACTTGCTTTTCGTTGAATGTATATCAAATTGGACTGGACTAAAGCATCTTAGCAGAGTCAAGGACTTGATCAACCGGCAACTCGATATCAAGTATTGGAAGGAGTCATTGCAAAAAGGTACTGAGTCACAATGGAGAGAGACAAGGTTAGAAAACTGTTGAACTCAGGTGGTCAAATGAATCAAAACTTAGGCAATTTCAGATGAGTCATTTCTGAACAAAAGTAAAGTGGAGTTAAAGACCTTGTAGTCATTTTTTTCATGCTTCTCCAAATCATTTTCATATTGATTGTCAACTCTTCGATACCTATTAGTGATACCAAATAGAGGATATCAGTTACCGGAGTCAGAAGCTTTGCCGTAGTATGTGAAATGGGAACATAAAGGGTGAAGCTTTTTATGTTGTCGTCATGATGTAGCAGAATACTTGATTATCTCTAAATAAACTTGACGCGACAGGGTTATATCACGTGCGATAGAGTTCATAAATTCCCTATCAATAGCCAACTTGGAAGTGGATGTCCTTTTGTACCTCCAATTCCTAGCTAAGAAGACACTTGTTTTGACAGCCTCTTGTAGGGGCAATCTCTCCAACATATAAAATAAATTAATAATACTTGTAAAAAACAACTACATCTACTAATCTATTAACTGGAAAATATATTCCATGTTTCTTTCACTGACATCATCGGCATTCCCTCTCATTCTCTTTGCGGAATTATGCAACCACCAGCGACGGGATTAGGGGACAACTTCTGGGTTGAACATGGTCACATGTTAACGATTTCTCTGTTTCATCTTCACATACAGAGGTGGAATGGGCAAGAGCATATGTGTTAAGTTTGGTAGTTCAACCTCTGGGTAAAACTCCTTCATAAGTTTGATAGCCAATGCCAATCTTCAAGATCATCCATCTTGTATAAGTATTCTTCTGTGGGGTTTAATAGAAATCACATTTTCTCTGGAGTTAAATTTCAGATATGAGGCTTGCTTTCATCTTTCATATTACGGTTTGCGCCATATTCACTTCAATCTCATAGGGTTAATTCTTTATATATTAGGCTTCTTATTAGGCCTGGTCAACAAACTCGACGAGAACAAGGAGGAAGTTCTTGGGAGCAGCCAGACATTTTCGTTGACTAGGGAGTAATATGGCTTACAAGGGGACGGCGGACTTGGATGGAGAAACCTTACTATGTAACATTCACAACCGTTGGGGCTGTTGTTATCTTCAGTCAGAGAAGAAAATTGGAATTGGCGCCGCTTGGACTGAAAACCTCTACAGAAGGGTAAATTCACTCTTAACTCAAGTTCATCTGTTTCATATCGAAGTCAATCTCAGTGTCGTTTGTTTGGCAAATTATTGATGAAACCACATGTTTTGTTTGGTTCAAGGTGGATTCTTATTGTATGCGAAGATATTTATGGTCCTTACATAAAATCTTATGCAAGGAATATCGTAAAATATGTTATTCTTTGACTCTCCTGGGCACTTGTATATTTTCTTTTATATCTAAGTTTTTTTTTTTTCTTGACAAGTCACAAGGGTCAAGTGTGGTAGGACTCACCATTCTGCCGAGTATTTCTACATGAACAATGTTGTTTACTTCATTTTTCTTTCTCACTCTATGCTTTGTAGTTCCTTACGGGAAGGCTATCATGTTTGCAAACTCTGAGCTGTAGACACATTTCTTTTGAGGTCGCTTAACAAAGCTAGGTATAATTTTCATGATTGGTTGCTTTTACTACTGCATATTCAATCTCTAGAATGTTTCTCTAGTAATGCAATTTTTTTAAAATCAGCGAGTGTAAGATTAAACGAGTTCAAGTTAATCTCTACGTTTAATCCTTAAGAAGTTAAGAACAGAAATAAGATTGAAATTGGTAGTTCTCTAGTGAGGCCATTTGTCTGAACTTGCACCAAGTGATAGCTTAGTTGCCGTTGAATATAGTGTAATAAACGATTTTAATACTGAAAATGATGGTACCAAAATGGAAAAAGTACATGAAGTGAATCATTTAATCACTATGTGGTTAATGCCACTTCCGTGGTCATGTATTCTTGAATAGGATATTTATTGTTCGGGTAAACTTCACTTACGACCCTTCAGTTTAGGTAGATCTTCACTTACACCCCTTGTTTGTAAATCTCCACATACACCCAATTTAACAAACACAACTTAAACTGGGACTAACGGTTTTGCATGAAAATACTCTTTTACCCTCAAAACCATAATCCATATCTCTTCTCCTTCCCGAATTATCGGCCTCCTCCAAATTAGCAGCTCCTTCATCTCAACCCGTAGCGGCCACCTCCATTACCGCCGATCCAATTCCTCAGCGTCGTCGATCTTAACCACCGCCACCATCGTTTCCGTTCACGCTAACCACCACCTCCAATCCACTGCCGACGTGCCACCATAGTGTGGTTGGAGCTGTCAAGAGCTTCTTGCTTTCCATCCTTGGAAAACTGCAGCTCTCTTATTCGGCTCTGGCTAGAGAGTAATCGGATCTCTGGCGAGATATCCAGTGGGATTGGGTTCCTGAAGAGCTTGAACATCCTCGATTTGTCCGGTAATCTTCCCTCTGGGTGGGTGCTGGAGGAGATAGGGTCCGGGTCTTTAATTGTGGGTGTTGTTTGAGGGGCTTTGCCTGCTTCAATGGAGGTTGGAGGGTGGCGGTGTTAGAACGAGAGAAGAAGAAGATGAAGACGGTGGTGGTTCTGGTTTTTGGAGTCGCAATTGGAAGCCAAATCTGCATGTGGGTCTAGTTTGGAGAGTATCTGGGTTGTGTTTGTTCTCAATTTTCGGTAGTTTTTCAGCACCAGCCCACCACTGGTTCTCCTCAAACGGAGTTGTTTCTCTTGTGACTTCATCCCTCATCACAGATGTGAGTTTGGCTTGACATTTAACCAAGTTTTACCAATCAAATTTGGGTCAGAGTTAGTGTGCTCAGGTTTGGTGTTGCTCATTTTTGGAAGCTTGTTAATTATATCTCAAACTTATCAGATAGCTGTGTTCTTGGGTATTTTGAAGGTTATGTTTTCTTGCTTTGCTTCTTTTAGTACCACAGACTCTGGTTTATTTCCGAAGTCATGTGCAATGACTAACAAGAAGAAGAACCGAGACCTACTTAAGCTTTTCGTGGCTGCGCTGCTCTTAACTAGGGCCATGGGTGCTACTTTACTAGTTGTTGATGCTCAAACTCACTTCCATAGGACTGTGAAGAGTCTCCAGCTGGGTTTAATTCAGACAATGTAATGGTGGAGTTGGTGTTGGTTGTGGGCTGTACTAGTAATGTTGGTTGTGGTACTTTTTTGTTGGTGACTGGTGATAATGGTCGTGTAATTGAGGGCAAACATGTCCATAAAAGTTATTTTACTAAGTTACCCCATACCAACTGAAGGAATTAGTCAGAAGGGGTAGAAATGACATCAAGTTTGGAGTGTAGAAGGGGTGTAAGTGAAGATCCCCAAACAAGGGGAGGGGGTGTAAGTGAAGATATTTCATAACTGAGGTGGTGAAAGTGAAATTCGCCCTTATTGTTTGCTAGAAAAGAAAAGTAAGTAGAAAATAATTAGTTATGTTCGCTGAATAGGTATTACACCCTCCTTTTATAAGATTTTTGCATTAAAGGCAGTCCAGCTCCTCATAGCTTTCTTCTGTCTGCCATGGCGAGTGTTAATGGACACCCAGTAAAAGAAACTTATATTCCTCTTCTAATCCAAAAATGGCCATAGGCCCTAGCCAAACCTCTTTATGGCTTCAAGCTCTTGAAGTTTCCTTCAAATCCCCCTAATAGGACATCATCTCAGAGAATTCGTCTCCCTGCGGTGGAGTATATGAATGTGGTTCATTTGATTGTTCAGACACGTGTAGTTTGATTGTTACATGTTCAGGGATGCTTTGATACGTCAAACAAAATTCCCCTACAATGGTATAAGAGATACGTCATCGTTCTGCACGATAGGAAATAGTTTCTGGGTAACCTGTTGAGCTCGATATCAGGTGTACTGATAGCTGAATTTGCAAGATAGGAAATAGTTTATCGGGAACCTTTGAAAAGTAGCTGAGGACGATGGTGTTGTGGGAACCTAGACTCGAGAAATAGCATTGCCTTTACGATTCCTGACCGTAGAAGTAAAGCCTATTTCGATAGGCCAAGCTCGTAGAGCTGTGGCTAAACATAAAGCCAACGCTGTAACAGACGGCGAATTCTCATCTCTCCCTAACCAGAAACCCGCTCAATGTCGTGCAAATGGAAATTTGTTCTGGCAAAATGTGGTTTTAACTGACAACTGATATTCTATGAAGCTCATTTTTGTCCCGGTTAGTCTTACTGAAGATGATAATGTGGTCATTCCTTCCAATTTGGTTGATAATGGAAGGAAGAATTGGGAATCTTGACTTTGTGCAAGAGGCTGCCCATTTAGTTCATGCAGAAAGCTCCTTTTATCATTTTGGGGAAATATCTAATCACTAAGGTCTAGGCCATATTGATGAGGGGTTTTACAATTTTGAGTTTGCGTCAGTTGAAGACAATGTTAAGGTTCTTGAGGATGGTCCTTTGTTATCTAGTGGTCGTGCCGTCATGCTGAAGAAGTAGCCGCAAATACTCAGTACCACGAAGGATCTACACTCCAGCATTCCTGTTTGGCTAAAGAATTCTACATTTACCCCCTTGAATTGTGGGATGCAGGTGGCCTTAGCTTGATTACAACTGTATTGGTTAAAGATCTACAATTACCCGTCCACGTCGACAAGCTTGATTTCAAGAGTACTAAAACAACTTGATCTCAACATAAGGGAGAAACAGTTGAGGTCAGGTTTATATATCATAATCATCCACCTATTTGAAATAGGTGGGTGCCACAAGGTTGGCCACATATGTAAGGAGCCAACCTCACCACCTACAAAGCATGGGTGCTTCGTCGATGCTTGGGTGATTCGGAGTTGTTTTCGGGGTGCTTTGTGGATAAGGTAGGGTCATTTTGATATTTTTAGTTGAGAGGTCTTCTAAAATTCAACTTAAGCTAAAGGACGTGATTCTCTGCGAAAATTTCTAACCCTTAGATTACTCGTCTCTCCACATCTACAAACAACGACAGGACGTGCATCTATGTGTATCTGTGTATAAATTTCTGGGAATTACCCGCAGCCGCAGCTGCAGCCACACCCACTCCTGCTCACACCCGTGCTTCTGAGCTCACCACATCCGATTACTCCTCAAAAAGAGACAACTTGACAAGTATCTAGGAATGATTGGGGAAGGGAAAATGTATATTGTAAGAGTTCCGAAGCTGAATGTCCAAGATGAATCACAGGATATATCATCCCCTAGCTTAGCTTGGGGAAGCATCCGGATTCAATATCTTTAATCTCCATGGTAATGGAGATAACGATCTAACACATGAGATGGATAGTTTTGTCAAACAAGAACTTGGAGAAGGGGGAAACCAGGTTAAGGACTCAGAGGAAAAGAGTTCCACACACAGGCCTAATGATGAAAACTAGATCCATTAAGGGGCTGGATGAACGAAGTGAAGGTACTCCTACGTAGGATTTGAGGTTTAAATCACAACTGACCACCTAACTGAAACCCGCTCGGCTGAGCTCTGTGATAGTAAGAGCAAGATAAGGAAGAGACGAGCTAGCTAAAGCTAAGCTCTCGAGGAAGGACACAGGCTGGTGATCACTAAGGGGAAGAGGCAGCCCTTATGAAAGGTTAGCCCTGGAAGATTTTGTCCCCACTCCTGCTCCCACACCCGTGCTTCTGAGCTCACCACATCCGATCACTCCTCAAAAAGAGACAACTTGACAAGTATCTAGGAATGATTGGGGAAGGGAAAATGTATATTGTAAGAGTTCCGAAGCTGAATGTCCAAGATGAATCACAAGATATATCATCCCCTAGCTTAGCTTGGGGAAGCATCCGGATTCAATATCTTTGATCTCCATGGTAATGGAGATAACGATCTAACACATGAGATGGATAGTTTTGTCAAACAGGAACTTGGAGAAGGGGGAAACCAGGTTAAGGACTCAGAGGAAAAGAGTTCCACACACAGGCCTAATGATGAAAACTAGATCCATTAAGGGGCTGGATGAACTAAGTGAAGGTACTCCTACATAGGATTTGAGTTTTAAATCACAACTGACCACCTAACTGAAACCCGCTCGGCTGAGCTCTGTGATAGTAAGAGCAAGATATGGAAGAGACGAGCTAGCTAAGGCTAAGCTCTCGAGGAAGGACACAGCCTGGTGATCACTAAGGGGAAGAGGCAGCCATTATGAAAGGTTAGCCCTGGAAGATTTTGTTTTTCGCATGGTTCCAATAGTTTTTTGTACTTGGAATATTAGGAGCCTAAACGACCCATCAAAGCAAAATGATGTCAAGCAGATCAGTTCAGCCAAGCTCAGTATAATGGCTATTTTGAAGACAACGGTCAAGTCTGAGAATACCAACAGAATTGCAACTATTATTCAGAGGTAATGGCATGTCACAAAAACTCACTCTAACAGGGGCAGGATCTTAGTTTGGTGGGACAGCATCCATTTTTTTTACCAGCCATGTTTCCACGCTAGTAATGGGAGATTTCAATGCTATGAGAGTTGGGGATATTTGGATCTTATCTAAGATGTTTCAATTATGAAGATAAGAAAAGATCCATAAGTCCTTTATATGAATTGAGCTTGGACTGCTTCCCGTGAGGTACAAATTACATGGTGTCTGAGCTTACATGTTGTTTGAGGTGTAACTTTGTAGCGGTGGGTTCAAGTACTTAATGTTTCCCTGATAGGTTGGTGGTTCGAATAGCAATGATGGAGAAGATCAAGGATCCCAAATCACGCTCTTTCTTGAAGGGCACAGATAAGAAAATGTAGCACATAAACAAATAGCTGGTGCAACATTTACTCTCTTTCTTAAGTCAGAAGCATTTTCATTTTTGTTTTTGTGGTTGCAGCGATCATGCTTATCCAATCAGTCTCCAAAGAAGATCCTCCCAAGGTTGTGAAGTCTATAAGCATCACGCAAGTACCAGTAGCTCTACTCCTCTAGTTCAGAGGTGGGATACACAGTCAGGAGAGAAGGAAGATTAAGAGCCGCCTTTGCTCTTATCGTATTACACACTGGTCAGGATACACGGTCAGGAGAGAAGGACTTATGTGCTAAATTCATGTTGCATCACTGCATATGATCTGGAGAATCTCAGATATACAGGCATATATCTACTTGAGAAAATAAGAAATGTGATAGACCTGTATCTTCCAAGATTGCCAGTGCCATGATCAGTTTGGAATGGGATAGCTTGTTTCCACTCTCCCATGCAGTTTTTGGGAGTAAGATGTCAAGATGTCTCCTGACCTCTCGCCCGTCATTGTGCACGCTGGTGGTCAGATGAGAACTGTGAAACCTTTCAAGTCTATGAAAGGTTTGACTATGGGGAATGGCACTACAGATCCGCAGGCTGGTAAAGAAGAATTCTTGAGTAATACGAAGAGCTTCTTAAATGCACTAGACAGGAACTCATGCTGATGAAAAGCACATTAGACGCTATGTGAGGAAGGTTTTGGACAGTGACCAACAAGCTAATCTAGGGATCTTATAAGAGGAAGTTGAGCAAACTTTGTGCAATTTTAATTGATCAAGAAAAAAATCTCCATTGCGATTCTCGAAGGAGGTGCCTGTCGCCGGACCTTTGACGACGAACAAGAAATGATCGGATTTTCGCCTTTCGACGACGTTGGAGCGTCCCTGGTGAACTAGGGTCGACGAAATCTGTTTATGAAAACCACCAACTACGACGAAATCAGCATCAGATCAGGTACTGCTCTCTCTCGTTGTTTCATCTCTGTCGTGAATTCACGGGAGCATTTTTGTGCAATTCATTCGTACTGGGAAAATCTCGTATGGGGGAATTATTGTTCAGAAATATCTAGTATTTGACAGTGCTTAACTATACTTATTGTGACCTTTTTTTTAAATTACCAAAAATCCCCTCTAGCCGTGATGGATACCTAGTTTAGTTTTTCAAGAATTATGGGTAGATTTTAAAGATGTGGTAGCTGCAGTTAAGGAATTCTTCCCACAGGGAGACTACTTTATGCAACAACTTTTGCTCTTATCCCCAAGGTTGACTCCCCTATGAAGGTCCTTTGGGCCAACCTCCTGCTGCAATACAATATAAATCTATTGCAAAGGCTGTTGCCAACATGGTGAAGCTAGCGTTACCTAGATTGATTGACCTTTACCAATCTGGATTTGTTCATGGAAGAAATATCTCACTCTCTTGGGAGCCTTTGAGAAATGATTACACTGAGGGGAATGGACCTAGATGTGCCATGAATTTACCTCATGAAGGCCATTTAAAACTTGAATTCGAAGTTCTTGCTTATACCTTCGAATGTATGAGCATGTCCCCCACTACTTTTGACTGGATCAGACAGTGTGCATGCCCTATTTCTTTCTTTGTTAGTGTGAATGAGGAGTTACATGGTTACTTCCTTAGCAAGAGGGGTTTGAGACAGGGAGATCCTTTATCTCCATATATATTTGTTATTGGTATGGAAGTGCTAGCAAACTTCTCAGCAGCAGTTATGATTACAAGCGAACCCTATGAAGAGCAATGTGTTCTTTTTTGGTGGACTGTGTGGATTACAGTAATATAGAGTATACTACTATTTCTGTAAGGCTAAAGGTGGGCTGTAAGTGTTAGGTGGACAAGACTTTGACTAAAGCCACGCCTTGGATGGCTGTCTTGTGAAGGAAGGACTGAATCGAACAAGTCTTGCTTATTTCCTTTACGGGTTGATAGGAACTCACTGTTTATACTTGATGTGCCCTCTCTCTCTCTCTCTCTTGACCCGATTCTTGTAAGAACCTCTCTCTCCGCCTGTCTCTAACTCTCTCAATCTTCCTCTATCTCTTACTCTCTCAATCGGATGGGTTTGTTTCAAGCTCGGTGGACTGTGTGGCATCGGATTGGTTTCGATATTGTCAGGTTGTGATTGCAGTCGTTTAATTGGGGAAATGATGGAGCTTTGACGTGGGGAATTGAGTTGCGTCGATTGAGGCTTTGTTTCCAAATGGAGCATCTTTTGAGCGAACAGAGGGAGTTCCAATTGGGTTGCTTTTTTTTTTTTTTGAGTGTTTTTTTTTTTTTTTTTTTTTGAGTGGCAGTTTCTGCGGTTTGGGTTGAAACGAGTTTTGACTTTTTGCTGGAGGTTGGGTCCGGGAGCGAGAATGCAGCCTTGATGGGATGATGGAGTGGGTTGCGGGAATAGTGGTTGTGGGTAGAGATTGAGCTCTTCACAATCAATGGAGGCAGCAGCAGAGAGCTACATAAATGCCGAATCGGAGGGAGTTACGGCGGCAATGGTGGAGGTTGCAGTGTTCATATTTTTAAGAAGTGGATCATTTTACCCTCAATAAAATGGACTGTCAACTAACATATTATTCTGTTAAGAATTGAAGGAATTCTTTACCAATTTTAAAGTGATATGTTTGATGCAAATTGGGGATACCATCAGCCTTTCCTACAAGTGGGCGTTGCTGTGTGGTAGTTCTGGCATACGAGGTCTGCAGTTAGAACTTATGCCATTTTCATTCTTGATATTAAGAACACTATTGAAGTAACAATATAAATGTTGGCGAGGTGGAAAGTAACTCTTAAGTCACGGCAGAGTTCTGGTTTTGGAACTCCCATGATGCACAATTAAATTTTATTAAATAAACTGGGTGGTTCATCCACCGGCTGGTAATCCAGTTTAACCGCGGACCCGATGACGTGGTTTGGTTTCTGTCCATCTCCGATCTAATAGCCAAACCGGACCAGCTAGGCACATAGTATGCGGTCCGACCGGTCGAACCGGTGCATAGGCTGCAGACGGATAACCGGCGGTTACCTATACCCGTTCCTAGGGTTGGGAGAACAAAGCCGCATTGCCATCAGATGCATCGTTAGTCTCTCTCACTCACTCTCTCTTGATCTAGATCTTGATCTTGATCTCTCTTCTCTACCTCATCAGAACCATTACTCCAACCTGGTTCCGGATCCCTATCCCCATACCCATACCCATACAACAGCTAAAAGCTCTGGGTACTCTCACAATACCAAGGCGCTCGAATTAATTGCAGTAGGACAATGTGTGCTTCGTCAAAATTATCGATTTGGGTCTCTTCATTTTAGATCCAGTAAGGTCACAGCAACCCGATTGCCAATCTGGGTGTCGTCCCTTAACTGAGGTAATGAAAAACACAACAGCAATGTCTTCCTTCTTCACTTGTCAAGTGACTATCGACAAATCTTCTTTTGTCGTTCCTATTCTCTTTCTTTAGATCTGATATGGATTTGGTTATATTGGGTTCTAATCATTGAATTGATTTTAACTGGGCTGTTATATTTCGAAGAAGCAAATTTTGGCTTACAAATCTTCATAATTACATTTTCCTTTTAAGGAAAAATCTCACCAGATGTGATTTGTTGAGTTCCACTGAGTGATGCAAATTTGTACTTCCGTGGTGGAACCATGCAGCAATTGGCTATGAAATTTTTGGATATGATGGGTAACCTTTTTAGGTATGGTACGGGTACGGGTTTGGACATTATTTGTTCTTCTTGGGGTTCTACAAGTTGAAAAAATGCATTCCCGTATTGTCAAATGTCACCTATAATATTCTGTCCAATTATGTTTCCTCTGAAATTAGATTTTTTATATTTAAGATTGGTTCAAGATTTCATTTGAAAATTAGGGTATATATTGAATTTCTCTCAAATCAGTGGCAGAAACTAGAAGTGGAGACTGACGAAAGTTTCGGCAGCAACTTCTGCGTGCAGGGAATTTTACAGAGAGATGTCAGGCATTAATCATCACCGTCGTGTGGATGCTGCCCGCATTAAAGAAGAGGTTTGACTTCAGTACTCTTCTAGTCCTTATACTTTCTCCAATTTGGTTTAAATTTTCTGTTTAGGTTTTATTTGGGGATTTGACTGGATCTGCAAAGTGATTACGGTTGTGGTAGGACTATGAAATGTCGATGGAGGTTGGGTTGGGTGGTCGATAGTGATGGTGGTTTTTTTTGTGTCTGGGTAGACTAGTATGCGGTTGATTGCGATTTCAGTTGGTGGCAGTATCATGTGTGTATACGATTTGAGGTCTGTTTTTTGTTCTAGGGTGAATAATAATAGAGGGGCGTGGGGTCTTTCGATTATGGTGATCAATATGTTACAGAACTGGTAATGGAGGTTGTATTAGGTGTGCTTGGAGTTTTAGGATCGGAGATTTTGGTAGCTTTGACGTTGGCGATGATGGTGGAGTGTTCATATTTTCAATGTTCATATTCTTTTTCTGTTGTGAAGATCATAAATTCATTATATGTGATGGTTCATTCAGTATATGGTTAGAAACTAATTAAATGTGGTCATCCTGACTTATTGAATGTAGGATAGTACATGCATGTCCGGGAAGCAATATTTAGTGAAGGGACTCAATATTAAGAACAATGGTACATGTGCTTGAGTAGATCCATAACTCTTACAGTTAAGTAACATAATACATTGGAATGGGAACTTTTCTGATTCTGTGTGAGTATATAGTGGTTAGATCCTTTGAGCAAACTGTGCAGAACGAGAAATTTTTCTTTTTCTGGTTTGAGTATCTAGTGGTTTTGTACTGATATATTTATCCTCGATGGGCTAATTGAGGTCAAAGCTATGTAGCACAGGTGCGGGTGCAGGTACGGGAACTGGGTGCGGGTGCGGGAAATTTTTGGAGGGTGCGGATGCGGCGGGGGTGCGGTGACTTTATTTATATATATTTTTTATATTATTTGTGATACCATTATTGCTATTATACAAATAATAGTTATAGCAATCCAAATTATAATCAAACATAAATTCATACACAAATTCAAAGATACACAGGTTTTGTATCAACAATGTAATCTCTTCGTGTCATTGTTTGTATTTGTGGAGACACGAGTAATTTTAGAGTTAAAAATATCCACACAGATACACGTTTTTTTGTTAAATTGTATTTGTATTTTAGAGGACCACTCAACTAAAACTTTCAAAATGACTCTGCCTTATCTCCAAAGCACCCGCCAAGCACCCCCGAAGCACCCAAGCACCCGCGCAGCACCATGAAGCACCCGGTGCGGGTGCGTCACCTTTCAGAAGCACCCGTGCTACATAGGGTCAAAGTTATGCTTCTATTGAATATGGGAGTAAAGTGCTATCACCCAGATTTGGTTGTTTCTACTATTGTCTAAATTGATGAGCGGTTTCGATCATGCAGTTCCCTTACAAGAACCTTCACTGATGCCGTCTCTCTCGACTTGATGGCAAATGTTGATTGATTGAACTGTGAGACCAATCCCGTACCAGATTCCTACCACCAACAAATAGTCTGTTAGGTGACTACAAATAGCACAACAAAATTACACCAAAATTGATCATCCAAATTAGCAAGAATAACAATTTCCGAAATTTCGAACAGAACAAAAGAAGCAAATGTGCTTAATAAGAAATTAAACCCAACCCAATTACCCAAATACAATGGCGTTGTTTGGATTGCAGATTATTTGCTTAATTAATAATCTGTTTAAAAATGAAGGAGTGTGTTATGACCTGGAACCACCAAGAGAAAAGACAAAGAACAAGATCACACCCGATGTAACGTTGTTCACTAGCACAATGCTAGCTACTCCAGCCCCATAACCCCTGTTTATTCAGAGAAACGATACGTATATAACCCACAATGTTTAGACACAACTTATGTCCATAGGACCGACTTAGTGCCCAATACATCCCAAAACGACCCTAAAACGGATAAGGAAACAACTCAGAAACCGTCAGCCGCGTGGGACCTGTGCAGTAGGTCCTGCGACCTGTTACAAGTCCTGTGGGACCTACTTTTCCCCCAAACTTGCTGCAACATTTTTCCTTGTCGTTCGTTGATCCGGCGCCCCGCCTCTAACTCCTCGTCATACCCTCGAGTATATTCAAAGCACCACGATTTAATAAATCTCCACTTTGCTTTGAATCGTCTCGTCTGCTTGAACTTGAATTTGCAGGTTCTCTCCAATTCCACAAGTTTCTCCAACTTCGTCAAGTTCCTGCAACGAATGCCCCCAGCGATGCTCCAACTCCCGTCGAGTTTCTGCAGTCAGAACCCTATCGATGCTCCAACTCCGGCCGAGTTCCTACGATCGAAACCTCTGTTTGTTGTTCCAACTCCTACAAAGCTCTTACAACAAAACCCCCCTAACATGTTGCTCAAATTCCCACTTAATTCCTACAACGTTTTTGCGAAATTGCTCCAGTTCTCACCGAATTCCTACAATATCGCCCCGTTTGACGCCTCATACGCGCCCCCTTGCACGTGCGTTATACACACTCCTTTCACGTGTTATGTCCCTCGTAAGAGACTCCCCTATTCCAAGTCCGCCTCCTCGTCAAGAGCATGGATTCCGTGCTCCCAGCGGGACTTAGAGAGCTAGACCATTCTCCGAAGTACCCTCCACCTACAGCCGAATTTGCAGATCCCAGCGGGACTTAGAGAGCTAGACCAGCCTCTAACTCCTCGTCATACCCCGTTTTTTTAAGTGAAACGATACAAATACAACCCACAATGTTTAGACGCAACCTAGGTCCCTTATATAGGCATATATGACCAACTTAGTGCCCAAGACATCCCAAAACGACTTTAGAACGGATAAGGAAACAACCTAAAAACTGCCACTTCAGGGACCTGTAGCCTGTCACAGGTCCTGTAGGACACACTTTTCTCCCGAACTTGCTGCGGCCTTTTTCCATGTCGTCCGTTGATCCGTCGCTTCGCCTTACTTTGCCTCTAACTCTTCGCCAAGCCCTCGAGTATATTCAAAGAATCACGATTCAATAGAGTGGATGTGATCAGGAGAGACAATCACTCTAAATTAAACTTATAATAGTTCTCTCTCTTCACCACAGCAATCAATTACAAAAGAGAGATTATAAATTAAACCTATAATCTACTAATCAAACATGGCCAATCTTTAGACATAAGAGAAATGGTAAAGAGAAAATAACCAAAAATTGAGACCAATTATAATTTGTGCATAAACAGAAACCCCACTTACGAGATGGAGGATTCGAGTTCAATTGAAGAGAAGTGGGTTTAAAGGAGAGTGTGAGAGAGAATAGAGACATGAGAAAAGCATGATGGAATTATCATGGCATTGTTGAAATGTTCGCGTGGAGAGACAGAGTGGATTTTGGACATGGTGGAGGAAGTATGATGTCGCACAGGAAGAGCCGAGGAGGGAAGACATAAGGTGAGGTTATTGGAAAAGACATTCAATAAAAGGTAAAATTTTAAAACGGTGATCTTCGTAGCAGCAACATAAAATACATAGATTGGTTTTTTTGAAGATACCTAAGTTTATGAGTTCGAGCATGAAAGAAGTTCCAATGCTCAAATCAATCTCAAGGTTGTTATTTCGGCAACTGTTTACGTAACCACAAACTTTTTCCTTGATCCAAGGTGGATCACATAAGTGTATGCAAACATTTTTTTATCTTAAAATGTTGTGTAAAAAAATTACGAGATTTATAACATTGATTTCTTTCAGATTGACAAGCGTGCAAATTTATTTGGCAAGCAACCCATCTTGATGGACCGTGTGCCTGCACTTTTTCCTGGTGAGCCAGGCGAAGCAATTGGTAACTGAAATAGTGTCTTCCCGGAGAACTATCGAACATTAATTTCTTCTTGCTAAGTGATAGTATAGCTCATATTAACTCATTTTATTGGCAATGTCTATTTATAGGGAGGCGAAGTCTGTTTTCTCTAGCAGAGAGAATGGCTTCGAGCTTCTGCAGCGGTGTCACTGTTGATGCTTATCCATGGGTAGAGATAGGTGATAAAAGAGTAGAAAATGTGAAGATAATGACGCGTAAAAGTATCAATGATCCCGGCTGCCCCCCCGGCATTTTGCTAAAGGCGTCGGCTTCTTTCTGGGTTCCCCTACCTCCAAGGAGGGTGTTTAATTTCGTTACTGACTTGCATACCCGGGGCGCGGTATGTTGTTGCGTTTAATGATGTCCTAAAGCACATTGTACTTATTATTATGGGTAATAGACACTAAACCTATCTGCAAAATGCATTTTGGGACACAAATCACCTGCACTTTCAATTTCCCAGTACAAGCCCCTGCAATATACATGCGTGGGGCACGACCCCAAATTGACAACGGGGGTTAAATTTCTAACAGAAATTGACCACGTGCTAATCACGTGATGGTCTTTAAAGTTGCTTTATCTTCATCTATAGAGCTTGCACATGAATAGCACGTGATGGATTTCTATTTGAAATTTAACCCCCGTTGTCAATTTGGGGTTAAATGTCCAACGGATGTATATTGCAGCGAGTTGTATTGGGAAATTGAAAGTGTAAGGAGTTTTGTGTCCCAAAATTCATTTTGCATGTAAATTAAGTGTCAATTACCCTTCTTTCCCTTTTTAATTGTGTTAATGTTAGAAACACTATGTTGTTCCTTGGAAATGCAGTGGGACACCCTCTCGGAAATTGCTTCTTCGCTCACAGAAACATCTCATTTCAGCACCAGCCAGGAACCAGGCAATTTCTTGTCTGTCATTCAAGTAAGTTTGAGTTCCAGTTCCTTTTATATCTTTGTATGTGCACACTTGGAAGTATTACTAACGTGAAATGCATGAACTTTGCTAGATTGAAGGTAGGGAGAGCTGTATGGTTGTTCAAGAAACATGGACTGGTCCAAATGGTTTCTTTGTAGTTTTTGCCCCCATTGATCTAATAAATATGGACTTGCTGCTTGCTGGGTTACGGGATCCCAACAATTTGCCTATTCTTCCATCGGGATTCTCCATTCTTTCAGATGGCAGCGTTGGTGGATCTTTGGTGACTGCTACTTATCATACTCTGGCACATTTTCTCCCTTCTGCAGAAATTCCCTCCGATGTTATGGATATGGCATGTGAAGTCGTTGCTCGTGTTGTCCGTAAGCTAAAAGCTAATTTGGGCACACAAAGGGCATCACTTTAGTAGTCCAACAATGGTGAGTTTTTTTTTTCCTCATTTTAAATCTGTATACTAGATGTCAGGTCTTTATAACCTATTTTCTTTGATAAATGTTCACTTTGCTTACTGCGTTCTGAATAGGAACTGGAGACTAGACCAGTATGTCCACATAGTCCATGGCGATTGTACCAATATATCTTTCCATGGTTTTTTTAACTGTCAGAAAAGCCTAGCAACTTGTGTGGCATTCAAATTGATTGATATCCCCAGATGCCTTGATACCCTCTCACTCCAAATGAGAATGTGACTTATTAGTTTTCTCTTACCTCAAAGTTTTAGACCCGCGCCGCAATCTCTTCCGCTTTAGCCGTCTCAAAAAGTAGCTTGTTTTCTTTTCCATAATCATGTGCATCATTCACTATGTTTATCATGATTGGAATTTATGAAAAGCCTCATTGTTTGCCTCCATTATCATTATCTGTATGATATATTATCTCTCAAGATAAACAACAATTTTATGCGAAGTCGTTAATTGCCCACATGATCTAGTTGTGGCTGGGTCGAGACCAGAGAGGAATTTAGGAAAGCTCACATGTTCTAGTTGTATCTCTCCATCCCAAATCCACCCTCCCTCCCCTTGGGAAGTTTATCAGAATTACGTTCTAAGATATCCCAGAAAGATCTGTTGGCTTCTATAATGAACATATATTTTCCTCCTGGTTGTTGCAGTTGTAAACCTGAGCCACCTTTTATTTCCCTCACATTAATAAGAGAAATGTCTTCTATACATCCAATCTCCCCTCAAAGTGTGAATAGTGATGACCACTGTTCATTTGATAGGGAGAGGATGCCTCTCTCTCTCTCTCTCTCTCTCTCTCTCTCTCTCTCTCTCTTACACACACACACAAAAGCACGCAGTTGCGTTCATTATGTATAATGTCTTCTCAATTTGGTTACAGGAACAAATAAACATTGGACAATTGACAAAGTGCTTCAGCTATATAGAACAGTTGGAAGAAGTCAAGAGGCTGAATGGAGTCGACCTTTGAAGCTTAACAGCATTTGGTTATAGCGATATGTTGTTTTGGGATTTAATTTTACATGATGAATAGTAATTTCTGGGTTTTTCTCAAGGCTCGGCCTTCTTGGAAGAGGATATGCTCTCTATGGAACCTTTTTACATTTTCTGAGACATTGTGAAATGAGTTCTGAATCCTTTTTCTGCCTAAACCTATACAATTGAGTCATGGTGTCTTTTTATGGTCCTTTAACTTGATTGGATCCAACTAAGGCTATGTTGGATTGAAAAATAAACCACTCCACTATGCTACAGAGTGCGGGTATTTCGTTTGGCTGATCATTGAGCTTCGTGAAGAGAAGGTTTTGGAACTGAATATGTCAACAATGGTTGTACGGAAATGGCTCTGCAGAGAGAGCCCCAAGGTTGACTGCTGCTTTAACAAGGCGGTTGATGTCATTTCTGGTTTATCCCTTAGCCTGATAATGTCTTTGAGGGTAGTGCAGATACCATACACTTGGTGTGGGTTCGACCCTAACCAGTACCATCTCCTTTAATTCCAATAATGGAACTAGGATTCTTCTGTGGCGTGCAAAAAAGAAAATGTAGGCGTACTCCGAACCACAGTGTTATTAGACAACCACAGCATGAAGGACACTTTTTCTAGCACTTTCTTGTTCCTAGTCCCGTGTCTACACAATGGATGGGTTATATAGTCGGTCTTTGCTTGAAGAAAGTCACCACCATTTGGGGTAGTCGGTATTGCTGCTAATATGGTATTCTGTGAAGCCTTTCTACCAGGCTCTTAAGAATGTAATCGAAAGATTGAGATGTTAATCTACCTAAAAGGCAGGTATGAATTCCCAAATACTTCACATTCTTACACAGAGTTGAGATCCACAAAGACTAGAAGTTCGTCAATCATCTATTACATGTCAATCATCTATACAAGTCTAAGATAGCTCATTTTTTTAAAGGAAAGCCGGGAGAGCCCTCAATCTTGTTAAAATTGTTCTCCTGCCAATATTGAAGTTCATCAGCTTGTCAGATGTTCATAAAATTTGGCATTTCCATTTCATTAGCTTGCTAGAGAATCGTCTGTTGCAGAAAGACGAGATTATAATATATTTGATCTTGCCACTGCCACTCCTTCGATTCCACAACCATGTTCGAGCATCAAAAAAACTTTCACAACTACGAAAAAATGTCATGGTTCATTTATTTAAACCCCCCCCCCCCCCCCCCCACCCCCCTCACACACACACACACACACACACACACACCACCACCACCACCACCACCACCACCAAATTAGTATGAAATAAATTCTCTTGTGCGCAGTTTTGTCCCTCAGTAATATTGATTCCATTGTGCTGCTCAAAAGAGATTTGACTTTACATCATCTCGGGTTTCTTAATGTTGAATTCGGGTTTCTTAATGTTGAATTTCATTATCTTTCTTAGATTCATATGTGGAATAAATAAGAGTGGCTATTTTGAACAACTTGTCATGAGATGAATCTTGAACTGGGTGACTAGTTTAGTTGATTGTTTAGAGATACAGTATAACCAAACTCACCACTGAAATTTGAGTTGCAACTTCTACTGCCTATGTCTTGCTCATTTGTTTTTGATGCAGAAGAGGATTATCCAAATGATGTGGTGTTGTTAGACGCGACGATTACATTTAACCAATTTTGTGAAAAGCTCAGTTCAAGTAAAGATCCGTACACATCCTTTAGAGGGAGGATTGATGGGACCAGTGAAATCTACAGTCCAAGTATGTAAAGGCCATGGTTTTCCAAAATCCTGTAGATTGACATATGGCGTATGTATGATGTTTCCATGGAACTAACATTATAAACATCTCCTGATTTTCTCGTGGCAATCGACTTCATAGATGGCCAAAAGTATCCTATGGATAGTAGTTGGTGACAAACTTTGCAGCTCCTAGGTTCTTAGGTGAATGAACTGTCCTGCGAGGTATCCGAGTAACGGTCATGCGAAGCTTTTCCTGAACAAGATTCCATACTTTCATCTTTTTATGACTGTTGTGTGGTGCTTATCCATGGGAAGTGCGTTGCTTTCCAAATACTCAAAGAAAGGCTTCCTCCAATATTGATAACTGCCTATTTCATAGACATCAAGGATGTCCGAGGAGTTAATTTTTTTTTTGCGCAGTCTCCTTCTCGCACCTCATCCTCCCTACCTGCATGCCTTGGACAGAAGCTGCGTAAGATTAAGTCTCTGTGAGGATGGGAACTTTTCCTTTGCAATATTTGATCCAAGAGTGGTAAAGGCATATGTATGCCTATCGTCTCATCTAAGAGTATGATCATTAGTGATTGACTCAAATATTAAGGTAAGCTTTTGGAAAATGGTGTGATAGCTTAGTAGGTTGATTTCCTTGAGTTCAAGCTCCTCAGATGACTGCCTTACAATAAGTGGAGTCTCCCATGATGACCAAGTGTTTGACTCGGGATTTAGGTGTGAGCAGTCCAGCTATTAAGGCTTCATATCTTGCTTCATTGTTTGTGACTGTGAAATTTAGTTTGTACAACATCTGTACTACTTCTCCCACTAGAGATGTTAGGACAACGCCAGCACCACCTCCGGTTCTTATTGATGAACCATCGAAAATTAGAAACCACTTTCCTTCTATCTGGTGGATCTCTATGGCTCCTAAAATCTCTTTCGGTTAAGGCTCATGCATTCATTTGGGAATTTGGCAAGCAAGCCTGCCACTGACTGGAACTTAATTTCCTTGGGACGTGCGCATGTGACATCATAAAATGAAAGAATTATCAACCATTTGGAAAGTCTCCGACTTTGGGCTGGGTGCGCCAAAAGGTATCACATGGGAATACTTTTGGTGATCACTATCACCTTCTATGAGGCAAAATAGTGATTTAACTTATGTACCACAAATACCGATGCCAAACAAGGTCTCTCACCAGACGAGCATGTGGATTCTGCTCCTTCGTTTACCTTAAGGTAAGTAGACATGTATCTCGTGTCCATCCACTTCTTGCGCAAGAAGTGCCCCAACAGACTTGGTTGTTGAAGTAAAGTACATGATCAATGGACTTCCAATATGAGGCGCAATCACCGCGTGGTGATTCCAAAAAGTTATTCATCTTCTTCCAACTTCTTGTTGCTTTCGCGCCCATTAGAAGATGACACCTTTCTTCATAAGGTAATTGAAAAGATAGGCGAGCTCTGCCACCACAGGGATGAACCTTTGCCGATAAGACAACTTCCTCGAAAAACTCGTGAGCTTTATGACTTTGGTATTGGCAAGATGGTGATTGCAGATACCTTTGCATGGTCTAGTTCGATTTTATGTCTATGAATTGAACATCCCAAAAACGTCACGGAGGTAACTTCGAATGCGTACTTCATAGGGTTCATTTTTAGTTGGAATATTCTACATCTCTCAAATACTGTGCGCAAGTGTTTCAGGTGATGCTCTTTTTGCATAGAATTGACCACCTACACAGACCACTTTCTTGTGCATTAGATCATGAAAACAACCATCATAGCCCTATGGTAAACGAAAAGGGCATAACCATATAATGAAAAACTCTGACTGGATGATGACATCAGTCCTCTTATCATCTTCTGGGTATATTTTGATATGATTGTACTCCATGAAACTAAACATATGATGACGTGATGTGGAGTCCACTAGCAGATCAATGTTTTGAAAATGGGAAGTTGTCTTTGGGAAAAAAACTTCTCGAGGTCTCTGAAATCCGCACAGATACATAGTTATCCATTCTTCTTGATAACATGAACTAAGTTTCTAAGACAAGTTGGATGATGCAAGGCTTTAATAAAATTGTCTTTGAGCATCCTCTCTATTTCTTCCTTGATCTTAACCTCTAGTTCCCTGCAAAAGAATATAGTTTTATGCTTTAATGGTCTCACATTTGGGTGTACATTTAGTCTCTGGATAGTTACTTATTTTTCCAGACCTAGCATCTCATCATAACTCCATGGAAACACGTCCTCGTAATCTTGGAGCAATATTATGAGGCCTTTATTCTACTCTTCCTCAAGTCCAGCTGCGATGAAGACGGGTCTTTTCTTGCACCCTTCTGGGCTGAGAATAACTTGTTCTACTTCTTCATTTAGTGTTTTAGGCTATCCTGGAAGCATTCTGGTGCCTCCCCAATCTTGTCTTCTAGCCTTTCTGCGGGAACACTAACTTCTTGGATCTCAGGGATACCCTTTCACCGCGAGGGGGAATTTCTAGGGAATTTTCCCTGCTGTACGGAAGGCCTCGGAGGAGGTGGAGGTGGAAATTTTAGTGCATGTTGAACTGCGTAGACTTCCATGGAAGGATATTCATTCCCCTATGTATTTGTTGTTGTTATATTGTTGATGAGCTGCATCATCAAGGTCATCTAAGTCAACATGGTGGCTGCCAGTGCTTGCACAACCATGAATTCAGGATTAATAGCAGTTGGTTGCTTCTTATTCCCACTATGAGTAATATTAGACTTGTTATTTAGAGGTGGTGGAGGAACTTCACGGCTGAAAGAAACGTCCTCAATTTCGTTGTTTTCAACTCCAGGCATGATGATTGTTGAGGCTTGAGAAAATGGTTTAATCACTTGAGGAATGTTGAAGCTTTCACGTCGGTTCACCAAATGTAACAATTGTTTGCTGATAGGATGATAATAACGTGTTCTTGTGGCTAAGCTAGTACAATATAAGTGATCCATGTAAAGAAACACAGAGATATATATGAGGTAATGGGGATTAGAAATAAGCAATGTATGTTACAAAGGAGAGAGACAGCTTGCTAGCGCTTCGAATGATGAATAATCCAAACTTCAGTGAAGACGATGACCCCTTATATATATATATGTGTGTGTATATATAAAGAGAGAGAGAGAGAGAGAGAAAGAGAGAGAGAGAGAGCGAGTGGAGATAATCATGGGGGAATTGTGGCGTTAGCCACACCCCATAAGGCCATTAAGTTAGCCAGACATTGAGAAAATCATGGCGGATATCACAAGAACCGTTGCTGGATCTACATGTACAGAGGTTGAAACACGTCTTCTCTATGACATACAAGGGTCGTGGATTGGACAACAACCACCTGCGACGAGCCTTATTCCAGCCACCAAACTACTTGATCTCCTGATTCCCTTGCGAATTGCAATATGCGGAGGGACTCTGTCTCATGATTCTTGTATGCTGACATGGCATGATCAGACGTGCATGTAGCACCACAGGTTGACCAGCTGTTTGATGTTGGTAGGTCCGCGTGTCTGCAGACTAGGACTGCGTTTTGGACTATCTACAATGGGCATGATTGGCGGGAACTAACATATACCAGCTCAGTTTACATTATAATGCTATCAACATTTACACCAACAGTCTCAAAGCCTTCTATATTCTCAAGTGATCTAAAGGCACGCCTGTGAAGATGAGCCACTTATCTCGAGGATAGGATAGACTGCAGCGAACCATATCTTCAGTATTTGTTGATGTGTTTCGTAATGCTGATCGGCCTGAATTTGTTGTTCTTCTTATTCATTTATAAAATTCTATGTGTCATTTTACTAAAATAAATTTGCCATATACATAGAACTGATTAAGCTCCATGTCTATGCCAAATTAGAAAATAGTTAATTAGATAGAAAAGAAACTTCAATGATGCGAAATGTTGTTAAACATCCAAGATTCTTTGGGCATAGTTCGCAGAATGAACATATTTTTCCATTGAATCTGAGCACCTATTATTTTTTATCGAAATACTTTTGTAGAATCACAGGTTTGATATAAAAGTTGTGACTATGTACCCGTGTGCATGTATTGCTATATATGAGTATCTAGTATTTTTTTACCGAAAGATTTCCCTAAAATTACTGGTTTGAGATAGAAGTTGTGTCTATGTATCTGTGTGCATGTATTACTATATATGACGATGACATATGGTTATTTCTATCAAGCTTCTTTCGGGAAATTAGGAGCTCGACCATTATTTGTTCTCATTTTGTACAAAATTGTGAACTAAAGTGTTGAAATTAAAGCTGTACATAAATAAGGCTGCGTTTGATTGGTGGTAAAACATTTTCCTGTAAATGTTTTCCCTTTGTTTTGGTGTTTAGGTGTTGTTTGGTTCGAGGTAAAATATTTTGTTGTAAAATTTTTTCTTTCAAATAATGGTAAAATGATTTACACATTTTAAATCCGTAAGCCATTTTCGGGAGAGTAAAGGAGCACAACAACAACTCATTTTAACACCTCCATCATCAATGACCACCACTACCACCTACCTCCACCACGACCCATCACCGCCACCTATCGCTGTCACTTCCTTCACGGCCTACTCTTTTGAAAAGTGTCAACTAAACACGAGAAAAAAAATAGCAGAAAAAACTTTCACACAAAATAATTTACGCAAAGAATATTTCCATTGTAAAACATTTTAGTGCGAACCAAACAGAGCCAAGTGTCCCAGATAGCAAAGAAGACGAAAATTTTACCCATATAAGAGCATCTCCAATGGAATATTTAAATTGCGGTTATCTGTATAATATAAAGAAGATGATGAAAACATCGTCTCCAATGGCCTTTCTATTCCGTTATTTATTTTAGCGGATAGTTATCCGCTCTCTAACTTTAAAAAACGGAAAAATTGATAGTTAAATTTTTTGTGTCCATCTCTCTCATATTTCTGTATTTTATTATTTTTTATTTTTTAATTCCTACCCACAAGATTTACACTTTTTTTTGAGCTGCTTAAGTCCGTTTATAAGTCCATCAATGTCCAAAGTTCATTCCAAGCAAGGTAAGCTCCAAACAAAGGTAAGTCCAATGTCCATGTCCGAAGTCAATTCTAAGCAAGGGTAAGCTCCAAGCAAAGGTAATTCCAACGTCCATGTATCAATTACAATTTGTTATTATAATGCTATAGCACCTTTGGTGGACGTCAACAACTACACTTTAGCAAACTTTTACATAGTAACATTGGAAATCATATAATTTTTTTGAATAGTTAAAATAAAAAATGACAAATACATGATTTTTCTATTAGCATTGGAAAGCTTTTGAGAGAGCGGTCTACTTTAAAGCGCACTCCTCTCTCTATTTGGAGCGTCCTCCATAGGGAAACCCTAGTTGATCGGATCGCATAGCACACCTCTCCCTGCCGGAGCTTGTTGTTGAAAAGTCGATCTTTCTTTCCGATCATGTGACCGGTGTTTGTTGATGAAAGAGCTTGTTGTTGGAGGATCGATCTTACTTATAGAAAGGGTAAGTTTAAACATTCAAAACCCTAGTCTCTTTCAGATTGCAGAACTGAGAAATGTTCCCTTCCGGTCGGGTGTGTTTATCTTTCAAATGTATCGGTACAGCCGGTAAAAGCTACTGAAGCAAGACCTAGAAGGAACTCAGGTACTTCTTTTGCAGCTCATGATAAAAACCCACTACTTCTTTTTGATTAGATTCATTCACTACTTCAACACATTTCTTTTTTGTGGCACATGTAAGAACATCATACGTTTATTTATGTTTGAGTTTATTTATTCCTGATCTAGTAAGGATGCAGGGTGGAGAGGTGCTTGATCTCTAACCTTGTATTGAGATGGATAAAAAATCGGAAAAAATTGCTAGTTTAGGTGCAACTAACACTAAAGTATGTTATGACCCTGTAATGTATTTGTGAGCAGAGCAAAAATATGAGATGGCGACTACCTAAAATTTCAGGACCAATTTCATGGAAAGGATTTATTAGGAAGGCAACACCCACTTAGGACTTTAGGTATCTTGTCGCCTCGGAGGTCTAGTCTCCGGCTGTGATATGGAGAGAGACTTCCTGGTGGAATTGAAATAAATAAATAAAACTGATTCCAATCTTATTTTGTGAAGATATTGTAAAGCAATTTTTAGACTTTTGGGTTAACTATCTATTAACAATTAAGTTGTTATAAATCATAGATTGAGTAGTCTTGGTGTCTTCAGATTTCTCTTGTACTGACTTATACATCAAGGTTAGTTAGCTTCCTTGAGAATTGGAACCGAAGGCTGAAGCCAGGCTGCTTACGCTGTCACCTTATTTGTCGAGCTATAACTACGACAAATTAATTTCTGATTTCCCTCCCATATATCAGATTTGTTGGTTAGGATGGGCCCGAAGGCAAGAAATTGAGTAGGCTGCTTTCTGGCAGTTCTTTGGGCGTCTCCTTATTAGAGTTGCAGTTCGAGGGCTCAAAGGTCTCACTACTTTGACCCACAGTTATGCAATAATGAGCTACCTTGTCTGTAGACCTATCGTATTTGCTAAGTCCTAATATGGAACAAGAGGTTCATTTTTATTAATAATTATAGAGAGAGCAAGATTGCTTCGCCATGGCAACAAAAGTACTATTTCACATGAGCATAGGCTGGGTCTGTTGACTAACATGGAAGCTTGTTTGCTGTGGAAAAATCCCTTATTGTGCACATACAAATAAACATTCCCTCACACCGCAAATGGTAGAACCATGATATTTGGATTGTGTCCAGATCTTTTAAGGTAGTGGAAGAGACCTTCACTCAATGCGAATTCAGATGAAGTACTTTCTCGGGCGGAGTGATTGTTGCATAAGTCGTACCTCCAGTAATGACTTGTGATCTTTCAAGGTGGTAGAAGGGATCCTTCATCAATGTTCCTGATCAAGTGAACAGTCTCTTCATCACCACTATGATGGGGTTTGGTTTATTTATGTAATTCTAGGGTTGTTGATTTTTTCAAATGAAGTAACTAAAATTAAAACAAAGTTCATAAAAGCAACTTGCGACCGTATCTTCTATCCACCTCCCCTGCACCATATCCTCTATCCATCTACTACATGAATAGTGCAACACATCTAGCTCCCTCTGAGCAACCCCTGCCCTTCACTTTACTTTCATCAAATTGATTGGCCTTCGCTTCTCAAATCGATAATTGATCAGTTATTGATAATGGTGCGGAAGAGAATTGTAGTCACAGTTGTGTGCACCAAAGAAAGCTTCATGCTATAGGTTAGACGCAGAAAGAAAGGAAAACATCATCCTATTGGAAAAGGAAAGTAACTATTAGGGAGTAAACTGATACACTTGTAAACAGCAACTACCACTTCACTTAACAAAATATACCAAAGATCGGATTAGGAATCTAACAAGTGGATGTTTCATATATTTGATGCATCGAGCAGGAATCTAACAAGTGGATGTTTCATATATTTGGTCACCCTGGAAGCCTGATATGGTTACTAATTTCAGACATCTTCTGTGCTGTAAATGGTCTTCATTTCATCCCACAAGTGGTTGATTTGATATGGGATGAGCATTTGAGACACGCTGTTAAGGTCCTGCAAGTATATTCTCTCCTAAACTAAAGAAACGACTGATAATACCTGTGTCATAAAAATAATTATGTCCATAAATGCATTTTATTCAAAAACTATTAAAATGCTGAGCCGAGTTTGCTCTGACCTGGTTATTTGCAGACCACTGTAGAGTCGGAAGACAACAACTAACTTCTCGGCATCCCATTATAAAAGTCCGAACGTACTGATAGTTCACGTAAATTCTTGAAGGAACTCGAAATTTCCCTACCATAAATCTGCAAAAAGATAGAAGACTAAGTTATTGGAGATTTTTAAGCTCATAAAATTACGTTAACAGTAGGTTAAATCAATATACCCATGAACTGATGTTTTCCCCAAGAAACTCTCCGGTATCAGGAATTTCTTCACTGGCTGAAGCCTGAAGGTATGATGAGGATATGTATAGAAGACTTGTAATTTGCTTGAAGCGAGACAATTTCTGGTGCAACAATTACCTTCTGGTTCTTCCCACAATTTACAGTATCCACCACCAATACTGTTAGAGCTCCAAGTTGAATGTGTAGCACATCCAATGACAAAATCAGAAGCTCGAGAACCTTCAGTTTGTTGCTATTCAAGTACAAGTTGTTGAATCTAGTACTTGACTGCAGGCTAAACTCTTCCAATAATGGGCAACATGGGAATATACTTGCCAAGATCTGGTCCCTCAAATGCACGGAATCAAGTTTGAGGATTTTAAGGTTGTTCCATCCTACAAAAGCGTCTAGTCTTACTATGAAGACATAATTAGATAGCTCAAGGCTTCGTAGGATAGAACAACTAAATGCACCCTCAGGTAGACGAGACATTAATCAAACCCAATTTGGGAATAAAAGACACTTCTTCTATCCGGAGGCTTGGCTCTTCAATTATTTTGTCCTTAAGATATCCAATCCACCTAAGCACTTGTTTCCTTCTAATATTATGCGCAAAATGGATGATCCAACATTTTTTGATGTTGCCTTTGATTTTTCTTTATAATTTTACCTATCAGCCTAGAAGAAAACAAAATATCTCTCCTCACTATAGCAGGATCTGGTGCGGGAGAGTTTCGAAGAGAAAAAGGATGAGGATGCGGAATGAGATTGTGTTGCCTGCATTGCTTAGTGAGTTTCCTCGGGTCTATATCAACTCCTGAGGCTGATCTCCACATCTTATCAATGTAGGCGACAAAATCTCATTCCGCGTCCTCACCCTATTTGTTTTCCAAACTCTCTATCACCAAATCCTACTATAGTGAGGAGATATATTATGTTTTCTAATAGGCTCACAGGTCAAATTTTACAAAGGCAACATCTAAAGTTAGCGGATCGTCCACTACGCACATAATATTAGAAGGGCACAAGTACTTAGGCTGATTCATACCTTGGGGATAAAACAATTGAAGACCTACGCCTAAGATAAAAGAAGTGTCTTTTATTCGAAAATTGGGTTTGATTGACGAGAACTTATTCGGTCGGCCTGAGGGCATATCTATTTGTTCCACCCTACGAATCCTTGAGCTAACCAATTATGTATTCATAGTAAGATTATACTCCTTCATAGGATATAACAACTTTGAAACCCACAAAGTTGATTGGGCGCATTTCTGGACCCTGCTCTTGGCAGAAATATCCCCTTGTTGCCCGTTATTCGTAGAGTTTAGCTTGCAATCAAGTTTTGGCTCCAAAACCTTGTACATGAATATCAACGAACTTAAGGTTCTCCAGCCTGTGAATTTCTCATTTGATGTGCTACACATTTAAACCAGAGCTCTTACAGTATTGAGGGTTTATAGTGTAGATTACTCCAAGAGCTCTAAGGTAATTTTCGGAATGCGAGTTGATATGCTCCAAGCAAGTTACAAGTCTTATCTTCAGGCGGAGAAGGACTCGCAGAGAGTTTCAGGAAGTAAACATCAGTTCATGGCTAAAGTGATTTAATGTACTGTTAAACTTTATATAATCCTTTTAACTTATAGTACCCTGGTCTTCCATCTTTTTGCAGCTTTATGGTAGTGAAATTCTGACAATCATTTACAAGAAATCTTACTCATAGAATCCCAACTACGCGTTCAAGCTCATTGCATATAAAATTATGTAGATCTTAAGCTGACTATAAATTACAATGCAACACCATCTATGATTAGAAAAATACAATATCAGGTACATGCTACACATATTACTTCGATAAGGATGCACTTCAAAGTTAGTCCGAATAACTTTCAACACCTCTTGTGTAGCTAATACCCGGAACTGAAATAGTGTGTAGCTAATACCCGGAACTGAAACTGTAAATCTCTAGAAAGATATGTGATCGCCTGCCTGGAGAAACTCCTTATGAAGCCCTACTGTAAGCGATGTACACAAATTTAAAAAGTTCAGTTGCGGATGGCGGTATGCCAGTATTTTCTTTCATTATTAGTAACATGATTTCCCCTTTTTGTTGCAATAGCAGGGATTGGTTTAGTTATTTCCGCTTGGTTGGATGATATTAAATTACCAGGATAGAGAAACTCTTTATCTTCTATCCGCCTTCTTTTTGCTTAATTTAATCCTCTCCACAGAACCGAAAGGTAACATAGAATTCACTGTCAGGGACCAAGACACGGAAAGGAATAGGTACAAATATTGGAGATAGAGGATTCACAAGAAGTTTGTGGTTGCCTTGGTGAAGATGAATGAAAATCAGACTTAGATATAGGGGAAAGACTGGACTGAGTAAGGATGTCTACGATTTAATTGAGGTGACAAGTTCCATTGGTTTTTTCTTGTTTTTTTTTCAAGGTTTGACTGTTTGGAAGAGCATAAGCTCTCTTAGGCACCTGTAATCCCATTTTCAAGCACAGTTCAAACAATTGCTAAATATGTTATCTCTAAGCTAGTCATTCTTTTATGGGTAAAAGACACTTCCACCCCTATCTTTTGACGAAATTCCATTTTGCTCCCTTGATGTTTGAACAATTCAACTTTGCACCCCTGCTAACGGAAAATCAATGGACACTTAGCACCCTTCTGTTATGTTCAGTCCATGAAGCTACCTTTCAACATTTTTTTGACCATTTTACCCTTAATTTGAGTAAAAGTCTATTGTATCCTCAACCAACTAAGAAAATTACACGACCACCAATAAATCTATCCTACATGCTTTTGTTCATGTTCTTGCTGTTCTTGGTTTTCCTTCATCAAGTAACAAAATTACACCACTCACCAACAAACAATAGAGAGTGAAGGAGGCTTAGATCTGTAATTGAAATCAAGCATTTGTACCTACCGTGACTGCAAAATAATTTTTCTCGCCAGGAAAGTAACACTTTTTTAGCAAGTAAATTTCAAAGTCTCCAAATCATCACTGCCCAAACAATTTGCCTTTGGTGTCATGCTTTTGGTGTTGATGTTCTTAGTGTTCTTGGTTCAATTTTACTACGATTATCACAACCCCAAATCAAACTTAAACCTTCACCCATCCACAAAAAACTAAAATAACAACATCAACTCTCCATCAACACCAAGAGAACAAGATGAAGATAAGAGTTGATTTATTTTTTTAAATCTCCAACCCAGTAACTGCTGCAATGGAAGTTAAAAGCATGTTGACCACTAGCTATCACTAAGGTTCAACTGGAAATAGTGGGCCACGAAGGTTTGCTTTATGATACCTCGGTATCACAAAGAAAAAGAATGAACTACGATAAAAAAAATGCACAATTTTAGTCTAAGCCAAAGCATATCACTTCAGACTTCAAGAGTTGTCTACTCTCCATGAGCTTCATTTCCATTTCCCGTATTCGACTCTTTTTATTTCTTGGACTGTGTCTTCAGAGCAGCCTTCAATTTCAGTTGTTTGTTCAGGTAGCAGATTACATGATCCAGATAGACTAAGCCAAAATCTTGGCCAAGCCTACTCCATGGTACCTTTAACTTCAATGAACCAAGGAATCCAGCTTTAAGCTTCATAGGCAGCTGCATTACATTCAATGCCTCTGGTTTGAGTTGCATATTTGTCAGCCATTCCAGACACTGATCTTCAGAGCTTCTTTGTTGAGACCTTTGACATAATTTCCGAGATACATATGCAAGAGGTTTGCTACCTTATCTTCCAACATCTTCAAATTGATGGCTCCAGCTTACACGATTGATTCAGAGCCTGTTGTAGGTCTGAACGTTCATATGTGTATAAGCATTTGCAGGAGAGAATTCACAGATTCAGGAGTAACAGAGGGTTCAGAGATTGTCCATATCCGTAGAAGAAACCATCAATTCTCACCTCTCCATACCCAAAATCCATCACATGAACTACTAATTGAGGTGCAAAATGAAAATTCACAGAACATCCCAGATTCCAAAACCCAATTTACAACCTTAAACAATGAAACCAGCCCAGATCTCCAGAAATGGGAGATGACCCAGTAAACTGCGTTGCTCCTGGAGTCTCTGGGTCGCCGTCGGCATCGATTCCAGAGGTGGGTTCCTGCTGAAGAGTGTCGGGAGGAGGAGGAGGAGAGAGCGTAGGGGTATGTGACTATGAGTAGGGGCGATCGAGGTGGGTTCAATAGGAAGCTCCGACGAGTTCAATCTAGGGTTTGAATTGATAGTCAGGGGGTCAATTGGGTTTTTGGGGTTGCGTGTATCTGAACCGGGCCTGGATTCGTGTTTTTACGGCGGCGGGTGACCTCGTGGAGGCAGCGGCGATGGGTGGGCAGTGGTCAGCATTAATGGAGGTTTAAGGGAGGTCTCTAGTCCTGGTGGATGCAACAGTGGTTCAAAAGATAGGAAAAAACTTTGGTGCGTCCCTATGGTAACCGGCTAAGCCGGTACTAGTCGGTTATTACGAAAATGCCAGCTACCGGACGAAAAAAGTGGTCCCAGAGGCCAGCTACGGTACAAAAAAAGTGGTCCCAGGAAGATTCCTTTTTAACCTAGATAGTATTGTTAACACTATAGAATGAACTAAGCTGAATAAGATAACACAGTGATATCTTTGATTAATCTTTAGTTAGTTTGTTTAACAGTTATGACATTAACCCTTACATTTAAGATAAACTCGGAGATATCATTGTTAACAAAACTTGAATCCTTAACTAATTACAGCAGAATTATAATTAAATACAGGATAAACTATCATACATTGAAATTAAAATGTTGAAAATGACAAAAATCACAACATACAACAGTTTCACACGAAAATAGTGGGCTTTTGAAGCATTCTCGGCCCCTTCGATTCTCACACTTAACTGAACACAACATAATAGAGAAGGAAACTATCTTACTTTGAAATTAAAACGATGAGAATGACAAAAATCACAACATACAGCAGTTTCACATGAAAAGAGTGGGCTTTGGAAGCATTCTCGCCCCCTACGACTCTCCTACTCAACGTTGTTACCTCCTCCTGAAGTTGTTGGAGATCTGGAGCACAACACGGACTGGGAAATTCATCTTCCCAGTAGAAATAGTTGCATTGTTCACCTCTAGGCTTGGCACAAGTCCAAAACACGCGTCCGTCATTTCCGGGCGTATGTGCGGTACGACTTACCGGGTAACGGCCACATAAACAATGCCAAGGCCTACACCCTGACCTCCGGGATGAATCTCCTCTTGAATATGCAGGTGGATTGCTTGGTGAGGGTGAAGAGCTTACACTATGTTGAGACATTGCTTAGAGAGAAAGAAGAGAAGGGTGAAAGAGAAGGAGAACTGATGAGATCTGAGAGTGAAGAGAGAAATAAAGAGTTAGTTGAGAGTGGTTGGAGATTGTATTAAAAGCGGGCAGTGGGTAGGTTGGCTGATATAAATGCAGGTATCTAACTCTAAGATAGAGAACTTAACAATTTTGAATTGGTACCTAATAACGTAGTAGTGCATTTATTAATTCAGTTTTGGTAGGTGAGGGTAGTTGGCCAACACCAAATGCACCTTAAATAAAACTAACTGTACAGTTTGTGTTTACAAAAAAGCACAAGCAATTTTTAGGAAAACAACACAAGTCATCAAATCATAAGCAAACAAACATTGCCTAATCATCATTGGGAAACATTGTTCATAACATACACTCTCAAACAACCCACAAAATTTACTGACATAAACATTGTTCATATTACAAATTCCCAAACAACATAACAGACAAATTCTCTTTTTTCCATTCTTCCCCGACGACTTTCGCGCCGACCTCCTCGTCTTCGCCCCGGATTCCAATGGAACAGTAGGAAAAGAAGGGAAATTGTACATCCTTTCAAACTCATGAACATTCTCATCAATAGACTTGAAGCTCGGTAACTCTTCAAACATCTTGGCCTTGTGGATGTTGTAGTCTGATCTAGCCATTTCATTATCCAGATTCTCAGATGCTTCACTTGAATAGAGAAGTTCTTCTTTGGATTAGGAATCAGGTCCCTCAAGTGGGTCATGAAGAAGCATACAAAAGGGCCACAATCACACCTGAGAGATTAAAATAGAATGCAGTTGTGCTGTATAAGATAGTGTGTTTAAGAAAATGGTGAGTGGAGTTAATGAATAAGTTTTTTACCCGTTTGGTTGTTGGGGAACGTCGTCATTCATGTACCACACATCCCACTTTGTGATGTCATCATGGTACTCTGGATAGGAGGATAGCATCTGGTGAATTTGATTAACTTTTCACATGAACGACGATGTTCCCCAGCAATCAAATGAGTAATAAGCTAACTACTTAACATAACTAACTAATCTATTTACATGTCTGTGATATATATTAAAGCTGCATTCTATTTTCATCTGTTAGGAATGACTGTGGTCCTCATGTCTGCTTCTTCATGAGTCATTTGAGGGACCTGATTCCAGTTCCAAAGAAGAAGTTCTCTGTCCAGGCTCCCAACCTAAGAATCTGGATTGCGAATGAAATGGGGAGATCGAGCTATAACTGCGTATTTAACAAGAATTGTCTTGGGTTAAAGGAACTGATGGAGGATGAGGACAACCGGTATGCATTTTACAGTTTGTACCGCAAGTTTTCGACTGTTTCCTTTGTTGCATTGAGGTCTGCGGAGAAGAAGAAGAAGAAGACGGCGGGGAAGAAGCAGCATAAAAAGTAAATATGTGTAATGTTGTTGTGACTTTGTTTTACGAACAATGTTTCTGTCCTTTTGGATGTTGTGGGTTGTTTTGGATGTCGCATCTTTTGTACTCCTCATATGGCTTGGTAGTTAGCAGAGTTAAATCAACATTGATGAACCTTCAGCTTTTCCTGCGAAAGTGGCTATAATTGTATTATATTGTTGGTCTGCTTCATTTATAATAGGCATTGAATGGTTCTGCTGCCCACAAAATAAGCTTAGTGAACAGTTTCTCTTTAAACTATTAATGATGATATCTTAAATATTTACGAGCAGTTAAACATTTTAAAGATGCTATCTAAAAAGTAAAATCAAGATTGTTAGATTCTCAACTCACTGACACCACGGTCTTGGTAGCTGAGGAATTTATTATATTACATCCATATATTAATGAGGAGATAAACTTTTCAGAGATTTCGTATTCATTAAGGTAATAACTTAAAGCATTCTATGTGCCTTTAAAATTTTGTATCCAAAATAGTGCAATACTACCTTTTGGTTGTTGGGGTCTTCTTCTTTGAAAATCTGCTATTTTAAGGTATCTCACAATCTTAGATAGGATGGAACAGTTTCATATGAACACCTCATATGGCTTGGTAGTTAGCAGAATTAAAGTATCATTGATGAAACTTCAGCTTTTCCTGCCAAAGTGGCTAGAATTTAAGGATATGGTTGGTCTGGCTCATTTATGTTAGGCATTGAATGGTTCTGCTGCCCACCAAATAAGCTTAGTGAACTGTTTCTCTTTAAACTATTAAGGATGCTATCTTAAATCTTAAAACTAGGTTCGAGAATATTAAAGTTTCATCTCACTGACACCACAGTCTTGGTAGCTGAGGAATTTATTATATTACATCCATATATTAATGAGGAGATAAACTTTTCAGAGATTTCGTATTCATTAAGGTAAAAAATTAAAGCGTTCTTCATGTCTTTAAAAATTTTGTATCCAAAATAGTGCAATACTACCTTTTGGTTGTTGGGGTCTTCTTCTTTGAATATCAGGTTGAGAAGGAGGTCAATCTGAGAACCAGAAAGTGAAACAAACCAATTTCAGATGAGAGGGAGGGAAATTTGTGAGAGTGGAGTTCGTGGCAAAGGTTTGGTATCTTTGCCTCATGATTATGAGGAAGAAGAATACGATTTTGAGGTCTTCGATGAAGATGAATGTTTGGACATCACTCTTACAGAGAGCTATGGAGAAGATGCAACCAGAAACTCTATTATGGAAGTTCCAAATGGAGAGATCATACCAGGTATGCGATCTTACAGTTTAAGTTAATGACTGTAGTTATACAGATAGTAATTTTAAGTTTTATGCAGGAATAATGGTTACCAAGGAAGATGTTATGGAAATGACTTTTGAAAATGAGGTTCAAGCTTATGACTGGTACAACCTCTACGCACTGATTCTTGGCTTTGGGATTAGAAGGTGCAACCGCTGGTACTTCGACCCGGAAACGAAATAATGCATAAAGTCAAGGATATACGTGTGTGCCCGACAAGGCTTGCGCTCCGAGAAGGTCCTGTACAAAGAAAATAGGAAACGGGAGCATACCAGAAACACTAGGTGTGTATGCAAAGCTCGTGTAAAAATATCAAGAACTTCACCTACCGAGCCTTTTAAGGTGGTTCAATTCGAACCCGGTCATTCACACGAAATTTCGGAACCACAATGCGCGAGCAACCACCGGTCACACCGAAAGGTCACTGAGGCTGATGTTGAACTGGTCAGATCTTTGAAGGAGGTGGGGATCAAGTATTGCCAAAGCTTTCTTTTGATGGTTAAACAAGCCGGCGATTATAACAAGTTGGGTTACACACAGAAAGATGTTTACAATAAAATGGCCTCTATGGACAAGATATATTCAAATGAAGGAGATGGGCAGCAGACCTTGATGTACATTGAAAGTTTGAAGCACAGTCACTATGGCGTGTTCAGGGAGTAAGTTTACTTCTTAACTATCTTATGTGTTAAGGTCTATTTACTGTTCAGTTATGCTCATACTTATTTGTTAAACTTACTTTCTAACCCGTTAGAGTTAACATCATTTATGTAACTAATCTTTCTGTTTCCCTAAGTGTTATTTATTGTTTTTGTAGGTTCAGAACAGGTAAAAATCATGAGCTTGAAAGTGTTTTCTGGTGTGATAGGAGATTAGTGGTAGATTACCACAGATTTGGCGATGTACTCATTTTTGATGCAACGTACAAGACCAACATCTATAAAAAACCATTTGTAATTCTATCTGGCGTGAACAATCACTACCAGACGACTATTTTTGCCTGTGCTTTTCTCAACGACGAGACAGCAGAAACATATGATTGGGTTTTGAAGTGCCTGATGAAGGTAATGAATAAAAAGAAGCCTTTGTCCGTCATCACGGATGGCGATTTGGCAATGAGAAAAGCTATTATGGATAACTTCCCAGAGGCAAGACATCGTCTGTGTTCTTGGCATCTTTGTCGGAACGCCCAGGCTAATCTGAAGTTGGGAGAAGGCTTCATGGTTGATTTTAAAAAGTGCTTGCATAGTAGGAAACCTGAAAATTTTTGGCATGATGATTGGCATGCAATGCTTACCAGATGGAACATTGCTGATAGGAATTGGGTCCAGGTCACATATATGAACCGCCACTTGTGGGCGGAGACATACTTGAAGAATCATTTTTTTGCGTTGCAAACGACGACCTCGAGATGCGAGAGCATCAACAGTTTTGTCAAGGATTATATGTCCTACTCGGACAAATTGACCAATGCTTGCAAGGGATTCACGACAGGGGTTGACAAGCTACGCAACAACGAGCGTAAGGCACACCATCGCTCCGACCAATCAGACCCGGTGATAACAACAGGGTTCACGGAACTCGAACGCCATGCAGCAGAGGTCTTCACTGAAAATGTCTTCAACATGTTTAGAAAACAAGCTCGAAAGGGTGATGATTATAGAGTGTTTGAAGTCAAAACTGTTCCAGAAGAGAGCTTGGACTTGTTCTACGTGATGAGAGGTCAAATGAAGAGATCCATGGTATGTACATCTGCTTCAATTTACATATTTATATACTATGTACTCGTGTACTGCATTTTTATTTCTAAATAATCTTGTCATGTTTCCTTAATGTTATTAATGATATCTTAAGTCTTAAAGTGTAACAAATAAGTATTGATGTCACAGTCTTTGAACTATTGTCCTCTTCTATCTAGTATCAGGTTACAATCTGTCTATCCTTGTGTTCATTTGTATTTTCATTTCCTTCTTAATTTCTAACCACCCTATCTTTTCTTGCTTCAGCAAGTTGTTCAATGTCGTCATGATAATAGGCTTCTCCGTTGCACGTGTTTTCGTTGGGTAACATCGTATATGATTTGCAAACACATGTTGTTTGTTCTGAAACAAAAGGGAGTACAAAGGATCCCAAACTCTTTAATTGCCAAAAGGTGGACCAAAACTGACAAAGAATTCTACCGAACCGAGCCATCAATGAAGGAGCCTGTTGGGAAGAAAAGTGATGACCCAGATTTGCAAGCCTTGCGCCGGGCTTCCTCGAGGAACGAAGTTCAACTGTATTACCGTTTGGGTTGTACTACTGGCGAGACAATGAGGTTCTTCAAAGAGCATATGGCCGACGAGATTCGGAAAATGCAGAGAATGGTTTCTAAAACTTTTCAGGGTACACAAGGAGCCGGGACACAAGGAGAGATTAAGAAGGAAGAAAATCCCTACGCCCATGTGAAGAATCCGAACCCCTCGGACACTAAATGCCAAAAGGGACCAAAGAAAGACAAGAGAAGG
This sequence comes from Linanthus parryae, assembly GCA_023055425.1. Taxonomy (NCBI): domain Eukaryota; kingdom Viridiplantae; phylum Streptophyta; class Magnoliopsida; order Ericales; family Polemoniaceae; genus Linanthus; species Linanthus parryae. The sequence goes on from JALGPY010000009.1 coordinate 47,158,418, forward strand.
AGGTGTGGCAATTGCAAGGAGCTGCGACACAACAGGACAACATGCCCCAATCCTCCGGTGGACTCCGTCGAACAAGTGGACGATCCGGAAGACGATTTTGCAGAACTGCCACTTGAGTTCGATGTTAAAGAGGAATACTTCTGGTCTCAATCGAGTAGTCAGTCCAAGAAAAACAAGCATGAATTATATAGGTCTGTTTAGAGTGATTTTATTCGTGATTTCTTGACAAGAAAGACGACCCGGGAGATGAAATTGAACAAGTACCATCTTATTTTAATGTTATTGTGGAATTGTTCTGGTATTAATCTTTAAACATGCCTTTAAAGGACTTTTGAGTTGATATTGGTCTGCTTGTAGTTAATTTCATCGTTATTTATTAACAATAAAACTCAAATTGTTAACAATGATTTCTTAAATGAGGGAACTCCTTCTACCTGTTAAACTCTACTAACTATATGGTAGTCTTTTCTATCTTTTAGCCGCGTAGATATTAAGAACTTTATCTAAAGCGAGAAAAACTCTTAACAACTATATCTCCAGCCGAGGTTACCTGCTATAGCGGGTAACATTTTTTGTCCTGTTAGTAGCGGGGACCACAAAAAAAAAAAAAAAAAAAAAGTTGTCAGGAAACCTAATTAGGGACGCACCATAGACAACCCCCAAAAGAGAGGGTTTGAGTGAGAGAGGGAGAGATGATATCAGAGACGGAGGAAGAGATTAATCAAGAGCATTTTGGAGGCGGTTGTAGGTTGGGGTAAGGTGAGGAGGAGGAAGAAGGAGAACTATGAAGGGCTGTGAAGGAAGAGAGAGAGAGAGAAATTAAGGTAATATATAGTGGGGTAATTTTGTTACATTTCAGGGGTAAATTTGTAGTTTTAGCCGTACCGTTAGAGTCAGTTAGTCAAAGGGATGCAAAGTGAATTTGTTAGAACGTCAGGAGACTAAAGTATATTTTTATAAAAAGATAGGAGTAGTTATTGTCTTTTATCCTGCTTTTATTGTTTTTGCAGTGATATGAAGATAAGCTAGTTAACTCGAGGATCAGATAGGCCGCATCAAACCATATCTTTTTGTGACATCTCTCTGAGGTCCTTACGACTTAGTAACATAGCCGCAAAGGCAGAGTCGGGCCGTCATGTTGTGTAAAGTATAATTTTTACTTAGTCTACTGTCTAAGGTTCCAACTTCATTTTGTGTTTGTTGATGTACTTTTATTTAGAAGTTTTGGTGATGTGTTTTGTTTTCCTGATATCCCACTTGTTATTTATCTATTCTATAAAACAGTATAGTTGACTTCTTTTCAGATTAAAACAACCTCAACCCTTATATCTCACATACTTATTACATCACTAGCTAATAGGAGAGATGTTTTTTCCACCAAAACTATATCCCTAACTAACAGGAGAGAGGCTGTGAGTGATTCCCACGTCCATAATAGTGCACATCCCAAACTAGGAAGTTGTTCTTTTCTTTTTTACTTTATTTTATTTCACCAAATTTGCAAATACAAATTTTGGATAACACTTGTAAATTCAAACACTATGTCACGGACAATACCCTAGTTCATTTATAAAGTTCCATGTCTATTGCAAGTTAGAGTAACCTAGTTAATTAGATCGAGAATAAACTTCAATCATGTGAAACGTCGTTAAACATAGATCCGTTGGGCATAGTATGAAGAATGAACATATTTTAACCCACAAGCTTTTGAGAGAGCGGTCTAGTTTAAAGGGCACCCAACTATTTATCACTCTATATTTCGCGCGTCCTCTCAAGAGAAACCCTAGTTTATCGTATCGCAAAGCACACCTCTCCCTGCCTGAGCTCGTTGTTGGAGGATTGATCTTTCTTTTCGATCCGGTGTTTGTTGAAGAAAGAGACCTTGTCGACATGAAAAAGAGCTCTCTGCTCATAGAAAGGGTAAGTTAAACATTCGAAACCCTAGTCTATCTGTCAGATTTTATAACTGAGAATTGTTCAGTGAGTTATCCTTCAAGTTTATCTCTTTGGTCCGTTTCATTCTCATCTCTCCTTTCCTTCAACAGGGTGAGACTTTTCTCTGTATCGGTAAAGCTGGTAAGAGCTACTGAAGCAAGACCTAGAAGGCACTCAGCCACTCAGGTATTCCTTTTGCAGCTCATGATTAAAACCCTTTGCTGCTTTTTTGATTAGATTCACTACTTCAACACATTTCTTTGTTGGGGCATGTGTAAGAACATCATACAATTATTTATATTTGTGTTTATTTATTCTTATCTAGTTGGACGCAAGGCGGAGAGGTACTTGATCTGCAAACTTTTATTGGGATCGATAATATCAGCGAATAATACGAAAGAATTACAAGATTAGGTGCAACTAACACTAAAGTATGTTATGCTTTTATAATGTTTTTCCAGTCCATGTATTTGTGAGCAGAACAAAGATATGAGATGGTTACTACCTGCAAATTCGGGACCAAATTCATGGAAAGCCTTTGTTAAGAAGGCAACATTAGGTCTTTAGTGATCTTGTCGCCTCGGGGGTCTAGTCTCCGGCTGTCATATGGGAGAAACTTCTTGGTGGAATCAGAAATAAATAAATAAATAAATAAAACAGAACACAATTCTTTTTGTATAGCAATTTTGAGACTTTTGGGTTAACTATCTATTAACAATAAAGTTGCTATAAAACACAGAGTCAGTAGTTCTTGATCTCTTGAGATTTCTCTTCTACCGACTTACATCAAGTTAAGTTAGGTTTCCTTGAGAATTGGAACCTAAGGCTGAAGCTATAAACACCCAGTTTTTCTTGGGGGCCTGTATGTAAACTACGACAAATCAAGTTCTGATTTCATTCCCATATTTCCGATTTGTTAGTTAGGATGGGCCTGAAGGCAAGGAATTGAGTACACTGCTTTCTGGTACTTCCTTGGGCGTCTCTTTATTAGAGTTGCAGTTCCAGGGCTCAACAGTCTCACTAACTGGACCCACTGTTATGCAATAATGACCTAACTTGCCTGTCGACCTATCGTGTTTGCTAAGACTTATTTGGTACAAGAGGATAAGAGTTATTAACAATTACAGAGAGAGTGTGACTAACATGAAAGCTTGTTTGTACATACGAATAAACATTTCCTTACACCGCAAATGGAAGATCTATGAATTTTGATAGTATCCAGATCTTCCAAGGTAGTAGAAGAGACCTTGACTCATTGTGAATTCAGATGAAGTACTTTCTCAGGCGGAGTGATTGTTGCATAAGTCATACCTCCAGTAATGATGTGTGATGTTCCAAGGTAAAGAAGGGATCCTTCATAAGTTTTCCTAATCAAGTGAACAGTTAGTGGGATTGTTTATTTTTTCAAATTTAGTAGTAACTAAAACGAAGTTCATAAGAGCAACTTGCCACCTTATCTTCTATCCACCTTCCCTACACCATATCTTCTATCCACCTACATGAATAGTGCCACACCTCTAGATCTCTCCGACCAACCCATGCCATTCACTTCCCTTTCCTTTGCTTTCATTTACTTACATCAATTGATGGGCATTCACTTTTCAAATTGATAGTTGGGCAGTTCTTAATAATGGTGCAAAAGAGAATTATAGTTACAGTGGTATGCAGTATACACCAAAGAAAGCATCATACTAGAAGTTAGACGCAGAAAGAAAAGGAACATCATCCTATTGGAAAAGGAAAGTAATTATTAGGGAGTAAATTGATGCACTTTTAAACATCAACTACCACTTTACTTAACAACATATACCAAAGATCGGATTAGGGTCCGGAAATCGTCAACTTGTTAACTACACAAGCTCAAAGAACATGGAGCAATATACTCAATAAGAACTCCTGAACTTATTCATAAACCATTGTTCACCCCATGAAGTAAACAATTCTCTCCGATTTGTATTCCATAATAACCATTCTTAGTCACACTAATACTACTTAGGAACATAAATCCAATTCCAACAAGAAAACTAGTGGGGCTGTGTCTGGTAACTAGCTGAACAGCACTCTCCGGGTTTTAAAACTATAGAGAGATTCGCGGAAGCCTTGGGGATTGACATCAAGCTGGACGTTGCATTTATTTGATTCACCGAGCAGAAATCGTAACACTCGATCGTTAGCCTCGCTAAATTTTTTGCCTTCCGTATGAGGAATCTAACAAATGCATATGCTAACTGGTCACCCTTGAAGCTTGATATGGTAACTATTTTCAGGACATCTTCTATGCTATTAATGGTTTCCATTTCATCCCACAAGTGGTTGATTTGATATGGGAAGAGCACTTGAGACACGTTGTTGGGGTCTTGCACGTATATTTTCTCCTAAATCAAAGAAACAACCGTTAATACATGTGCCATAAATATAATTATGTCCGTAAACGCATTTTATTCAAAAACTATTAAAGTACTGAGCCGAGTTTGCTTGGAACCTGGTTATAGATTTTGATAATTTGCAGACCACTGTAAATTCGAAAGAGAGTAACTAACTTCTCGGCATCCTTTAAATTATTCAAGTCCCAACATACTGATAGATTACATAAATTCTTGAAGGGACTCGAAATTTCCCTACCAAAAAGCTGCAAAAAGATAAAAGACGAAATTATTCCAAATTATGAAACTCATAAATTTAAGTTTAACAGTAGGTTAAATCAATTTACCCATGAACTGATGTTTTCCTCAAGAAACTCTCTGGAATCTCGGAATCCGCCTGAAGGTATGATGAAGATAGGCATAGAAGACTTGTAAGTTGCTTGAAGGGAGACAATATTTGGTGCAATAATTACCTTCTTGTTCTTGTCACAAATTACAGTATCAACCACCAATACTGTAAGAGCTTCGACTTGAATTTGTAGCACATCCAGTGACAAATTGACAAGCTCGAGAACCTTCAATTTGTTGCTATCCATGTACAAGTTGTTGAAGCCTGTACTTGACCGCAAGCTAAGCTCTTCCAATAACGGGCAACATGGAAATATCCCTGCCAATATCTGGTCCCTCAGATGCACCGAATCAAGTTTGAGGGTTTTAAGGTTGTTACACCCCACAAAAGCGTCTAGTCTTACTATGAAGACATAATTTGTTAGCTCAAGGCTTTGTAGGGTGGAACAACTAAATGTTCCCTGAGGTAGACAAAACAATGTCTCGTCAATTGAACCCAATTTGGGAATCCAAGACACTTCTTCTATCCGGAGGCTTAACTCTTCGATTCTTTTCTCCTTGAGATATCCGATCCACCTAAGCACTTGTCGCCTTCTAATGTTATGTGCAAAATGGATGATGCGACAACTTTTGATGTTTCCTTTGTGTTTTTTTAGAATTTTGCCTATCAGCCTAGAAGAAAATAAAATATCTTTCCTCACTATATCAGGATCTGGTGCAAGAGAGTTTGGAAGAGAAAAAGGGTGAGAACTCGGAATGAGATTGTGTTGCCTACATTCCTTTGTAAGTTTCCTCGGGTCTATATCAAGTCCAGAGGCTGATCTCCACAAGTTCAGCCACCTGGTTGATAAGATACTACTTCTTACGGCCTCCTCAATTGGAAGCCGTGAAATAATGACATCTAGAATGCTAGTAGGAAGGCTACTAATGGCATCTGGAGCTTGAGTAGTCTCCATTTGTTCCATTGGAATCCCTATGTAAGAAAATGCAATGTTTGAAATATTGTATTGGAACGACTACAAGTGAATGACCATTAAAATGTGTGCTCTATTTAAAGGTTAATAACTTCCATTGTAAATCCTTTGAAAATGCACGTCTTATATTCCAAAACAAAATGCGTTTATTAGTTCCCCTTTTGGGCACTTAGAGTAAGTTTGGATTTGCATTATAGTGGAATATGTCCATGTTTTTCTCCATAACAGCATAAGAAATGCATAAAAATATAAATCGTAGTGCCATCATTAAAACGATACTGACAAAAATCATTAAGAAATTTCTGTCTTTGACCTTTCGGTTTTATCTATTTACAGAAGTTACTATAGAAAGTTTTACAAATAACGAAATGAATTAATTTGTGCCGATTTATATAAATTAACCGGAAATAATAGTACCTATGTTCTGGTATTCATTTAATTATTATCCATCTGTCAATCATCATGTACACGACATCAAATATTTTCCAAATTCGTAAAGAAAGTAATAATTGACCAGTTAGTGCAACATGAAATATAATATTGACGACTGTTGTGATACATTAAGATTGACTTAGATGGATAAAAACAAAAATAAATACGACAATGGTATTCTCTGTTATATTGTATCAATGTCATTTTCCATAAATCGGTACTTATCAATTTATTCCCTTAGGTGGAAGACTCTGTAGAAGTTGATGTAAATGGTTAAAACCTAAGATGCACATCTCCTTCTCCCAGTAACCGCACAACAACCAGGTGCTTTCTGTTGCATCAGTCCTGCTGTAGGGGTTTGAGGAAAAAAAAGTAGTTACGATAGATGATTGACGAGAACAATAAAATGAAGAGGAGGTCAATGAAGAATTAGGTTATTATATTGGAATTGTACCCAATTGTCTTCTTTGGGCTTCACCTCCTTTGGGTATTGGTCTGCCCTTTTTCTTTCCACTTTGATTACTCTCTAAACTCTATGGAGTAAAAAAGACTTTTCAGTATGAGTAATTTAATTTACCCCCTTTAAAATATAAGTTCTTATGTATTACTGCTACAACATTTGGATATAAAGCTATTAAGTTAAAAATTTACCATGGGCCCCCAAAATTAAAATTGAAGCTCATATAAAAATATGTCATTATACGAACATTCATATGGATTACAGTATATATATATATATATATGTATATACATCTGTATGTACATATCAATAATGATGTATGCCCCATCCGCAGCCGCGACCGCACCCGGATCTCGCACCTGCACCCGTCATGAACCCGCACCCATGCTTCTTAAGCTAAAAGAAAAATTTCAAGGATTGCCTTATCTTGCTGGCGCTACAGTTTATCGTTTTTAATAGATACAATGTTATTGATATGTTGCTCTTGCATGAAAACATACTCTATGCATCATTAATGGGAACTCATAAATGCATTTTTTCAAGAAAATGAGATGTGTATATTCGAGTGATTTATAACCTAATCAATTATTGTTTAAATAGTGCCCATTCAATGTTTAAACATCTTATTTTTGTACAGACGATTTCAATGGAACAAATGGAGAATGATCAAGCTCCGTATGTCATTCGTAGTATCCCCTATCTCATAGTTTCACACCTCCGAATTCAAGACGCCCAATGTAATATCATCTTATCAACCAGGTGGCAGAACTTGCGGAGATATGTCTCTGAACTTCTTATAGACGTGAGGCCACTTACTAAGCAATGTAGGCATCAAATTTCATTTCACATCCTGATCATTTTATGTTTCAAACTCCCCGACATCCTGCTATAGCCGACTCATAGTACATTTTCTACTAGGCTCATAGGTAAATTTTACAAAGGCAACATTAAAAGTTTTCCAATCCTCCATTTTGTGAATTTTATTACAAGGTTACAAGGCCTTAGGTTGATCCTATTATAAGGATAAAACAAGTGAACACCTAAGCTTCAGATGAAGAAGTGCCTTATTACAAATTTTGGTTTGATTGACGAGAACGTGTTTCATCTACGTGATGGCATATCTGCTCTACGATGGCTTGAGCTAACCAATTATATCATCACAATAAGATTACTCTTTCGGAGGATGTACTACTTTGAAACCCACAAACTTAATTCAATGAATTTGTGGGTATAGATCTTGGCAAGAATCTTCCCTCGTTACCTGTTGTCGGTAGAGTTTAGCTTTCTACCAATTTTATGCTTCAAGAAGTTGGTACATGAAACTTAAGGTTCTCGAGCTTTTGAATTCGTCATTGGATGTGCTACACATTCAAGCGAGAGTTCTTACAGTATTGGGGGTTGATTATGTAGACTGTAAGAGCCAGTAAGTTGTTTTTGCAGTGCAGATTGACGCTTCAAGCAACTTACAGGTCTTGTATCCGTATCCTCATCTTCCTTCATGGTGATGATGAAATCCCATAGTGTTTTTAGAGGAAACCATCAGTTTCTGGGTTAAGTTTTTAACCTAATATTAAATTATAGTTTATAAACTTGATAATTTATAATACTATTTTGTTCTTCCGACTTTTGCAGCTTTATGGTAGTGAAATTATGAGTCCCTTCAAAAAATCACGTGAACTATCATGTTCTAACCCGGAGTCTCGAGAAAGAGCGACTAAAAGAAATCAAGAACGAGACAGAAACTTAACTTGTTTCATTAACGAACCCGTTAGCTACCTCCGCAGTCAGAGATTGATATTTTATAGAGGGAAAACCAAAATTACAACCCGAATACACCACAAAAGTTATTCATGGCCTATAGCCTTCATATAGACTGAAGACACTAGCTTGAAGCTCAAGAAAAAAACGAACAAGGAAACAACTCAACCACCTTCACCTTGTGGTCCTTGTCGTACAACTAGCCCTTCTAGTCGTACGACCATCAGAGTGTTCCGGCTACTGTTGCTTCCTGGATTGTCTTCCCTGCTTTGTTGATTACCCTATTTGTTAGACGCTTTGAGTTATTCCCAACAATTTTTTACCTTAACTCAAATCGGACTAGCAACCTGAATAAGAACTGAAGCTTCTCTCTTAAAATTGAGACTGATGCTTCTTCTAGAATCTGAAACGAGCACACATCCCCATATGCGTCGAACTTGCTCCAACTTCATGTGTCCATGCAACGAATGTGTGGATACGCCATATGTGTCTTCCCAAATACGAATACACCTTAAAAAAGATATACGTGCACACATCCCCTCTCCCGGCCAGTCTCCTGCCATTCTTCCAGCCCCAGTGTGGCACAACCTTCTTGGACATCCTGGTTGCCAGGTCTTAGTTTACCTTAGCTCCAGTCATTTCATTTCTTGTACTAAAATTGAGCAAACCGGATTGTGCCATGCATGCCAACTCGACAAACATGTTAGACTTCCCTTCGCCCCTTCACAATCTTGTGCTGTGGCTCCGTTTGACATTATTCATAGTGATATTTGGACATCCCGTGTTGCTCGCAAATCTAACTTCAAGTATTATCTTCTCTTACTTTATAATTACTTGCATTTTCTTAATGGGTTTTTCCTTTAAAACTCAAATCGGATGCTTTCACTCACTTCAAACAATTCCACACGTATGTGCATATCCAGTTTTCTCGTGACATCAAGATTTTTCAATGCGACCTTGGGGGGTGGGGGGGATTCGATAACTCTATGTTTTATGAGTTCACCAAGTCTAGTGGCCTTATTTTTCGATTTGCTTGTCCGCATACGTCACCTCAAAACGGAAATGCCGAACGTATGATACGTCGTATCAATGACATATCTCGTACCTTTCTCTCTCTGACCTCTGTTTCCCCTTGCTTCTGGGTTGAGTATGTTCTCATTGCTGTCTATCTTCACTAGGGGTGTTCACGGTGCGGTTTTGTCGGTTTTAGAGGATATGAGACACCTAAATCGAAATGTTCGGTTTCAATATTTTCAAAACCGGAACACCTTCGGCTTAAAACTTAGAAATTAAAAAATCGCACCGAAAATTCCGGTTCGGTCCGGTTAAACCATTCGGTTTGGAACCCATTATATTATGTATTAATTCCTAACTCAGACGTAAAGTAAACTAACTATAACAAAAAGACGTGTTTACTTATATCTTTGTTACTTACTGAATACATCTAAAAAAACTAAGATAAACTCAACATTTAAAAAACATAGTGGTTCCCTACTTATCTTTTATCTCAACATGGGGAGAAGAGAATTTTCTGTTTAGTAAATTAGCACTATGGTGTGGTTGTACGACTTAAAATGTTAAACTCAAACTGGGAGGAGAGAGTCAGAACATGGGAGGTAGTAAGCAAAGTACTAAAATTTGTATTAAAAATGTATCTAGATGCGGTGCGGTTTTTTTCGGTTTTGTCGGTTCGGTTGGTGCCCGGTTCGGTTTTCAAAATAGTAAAACCGTTCTTTAAGAAAAAAATGTGCCGAACCGTCGGTTTAGGTACGGTTCGGTTTAGTGCGGTCCGGTTTTACCGGTGCGGTCGGTTTATGAACACCCCTAATCTTCACAACATTCTCCCCACCAAAGCTCTCAACGGTGATATTCCTACCACCATTCTCTATCATCGTCTTCCCACATACGATCATCTTTGTACCTTTGGGTGTCTGTGTTACCCTAATATGACCGTTATGTCTCCCCACAAGCTTGCCTCTTGGTCCACTCGATGTGTGTTTGTTGGTTACCCTTCGAACTATCGTGGTTATTAGTGTCTTGACATATCTACTGGTCGCATTCACATCTCTTGTCACGTCACGTTTGATGAGCATGTCATCCAGTTTGCCACACCGGGTTTCGTGTCGCTTCCCAGGAATACTGTATCTGACCCTGACGATGTTGTTCCTCCTATAGATCTGTACGGTCATACTCACAACCTATCTGCTCCCTCTCGGCTAACCCAACCCTTCCCTCTTCACTACACTCGTCACCCGGCTGCACCTCCACCTGCAGCCTCGAAACTACCTCAGCCTCCTCCACCTGATTAGGCTCCTCCTCAGCCTCATGCCTCCCCACCTGTCACAGTCTCCCCGCAGTCTCCAGCACTAGACTCTCCTATCCCACCAGCTCCACCTCTCTCCCCTCAGATGAGAACCCGAGCCCAGCACGGTATCCATAAACCCATCTTCCGTCTTACCCTTCATGCTCAATCTCCCGCTTATGTGTCTCCCTTGCCAAAATCCCATGTGTCTGCACTTTCGGAACCACACTGGAAAGTTGCAATGGAAGATGGGTTTGAGGCTATGATCGCAAGTCAAACTTGGGAGTTGATTCCTCGCCCGTCTGGGCGAACATTCTTCGGGCCATTTGGTTATTCCGTCACATGTTTCGGGCTGATGGTACTCTTCAGCGGTACAAAGCTCGTCTGGTGGCGAATGGAAAATCTCAGCAGTAGGGGTGGATAATGATGAGACTTTCCGTGCTGTCGTCAGATCGGCCACCATCCACAGAGTTCTCACTCTTGCCATCTCTCATGCTTGGCTTATTCGCCAGTTGGATATCAAGAATGCTTTCTTGCATGGTGACCTGGATGAGGTAGTATATATGCATCAGCCACAGGCTATCGGGATCTCTCCCATCTGGATCATGTATGTCGTCTTCGTAAGTCCCTCTATGGGCTGAAACTGGCACCTCGTGCGTGGTTTTAGCACTTTGCTACCTTTCTCACGGGCTCAGTGGGGTTCTTCATTTGTCGGTGTGATGAGTCTCTATTTGTCTATAGTCGGGGATCAGATACTGTCTACCTCATTCTCTATGTTAAAGATATCATCATTACAGGGTCTTCTCCTACAGTTGTGTAGAGGATTATTACTCAGCCTTCGACTGAGTTTGCTATGATGACCTTGGACCTCTACATCATTTTTTGGGCATTGCTGTCACTCGCACTGAATCTGGTATGGTTCTCTCTCAGCGTAAGTATGCCTCTGAGATTCTACAGCGTGCAACGATGGTCGGCCGTAAGCCGGTTAGCACTATGGTTGAGACTAGCTCTAAACTCACCGCGGGTTCCGGACCTCCGGTTGATTATCCCACTCTCTACCGCAGTTTAGCTGGTACTCTTCAGTATCTCACATTAACCCGTTCTGACATCTCACTTGCCGTTCCGCAGATATGCCTCTTCATGCACGATCCTCGAGAGCATCATTTTCGCGCGTTGAAACGTGTTCTTCATTATGTGAGTGACACTCTTGATCTCGGGTTTCAAATCTCTACTACTGCCTCCACGGGTCTAACAGCGTACACTGATGCGGATTGGGCAGGTTGTCCGGACACACGTCGCTCCACCTCCGACTTTTGCACCTTCTTCGAGGACAACCTTCTAAGCTGGTCGTCCAAACGACAAGCTACTGTCTCTCGCTCTAGTGCTGAGGCCGAGTAACGTGGCGTTGAAACACTATTGCTGAGCTCTGTTGGCTTCGCAATCTTCTTCTTGAGCTCAAGGTGAGTCCTCCGAAGGTTTCTCTCTGCTATAGTGACAATGTCAGTGCAATATACTTATCGGGTAATCCAGTTTCGCATCAACGCATGAAACATAATGAGATTGATATTCACTTTGTTCGAGAAAAGGTTCGTCTTGGCCAACTTCGGGTTCTTCACATTCCCGCTGATTTTCAGTATGCGGATATCTTCACCAAAGGACTCCTTCGTCAGTTATTTGAAAGGTTCCGCTTCAGTCTGAACGTTCATCAGTCTCCCGCTCCGACCACGGGGGTGTAATAGCGTAGCTCAATTATAGTGTAGCCTAATTATAGGGACTTATCTATAATTATTTTTGTATTAGTTGTGTATATATCACTAATCAATATAGAGGTTTAGATGAGGACTTTTCACAATCTTACAGAAGTAACTATTGGTTCAAATTTCTCGCTTCTTAAATTTCTTTTTCATTTGTTTGTTTGTATGGGATGTTCTATCTGGAAGCAAACCACAAGGAGAAGCAGATCGTTTTGGAATTTTTCAGAAATAGTTCGGCCCACAATGGTGGATATACAAAGCAAGTTTGTTGAGGGCAGAGCTATTGGTTCAAAACTTTAAGTCTCCTTCTTTAATATAAATTCTCGGTCACAGTTTGTTCTGTCAATTCTCCATATTTATAGGTTTTTGAGGTTCCGATTGATCTTCTCGTTTCTTCGTTTTTAATATATTGTCTCTGATTAGAACTTTTTAGGATTTGGGAGTTCAAAGTGGAAATTTCCTTTTTGGGCATTTGAAAGGATTCGATTGGGTGGGCAAAGATTCTCAATTTCATGCAGTGGATTTGAATAGTGGTGAGAGAAGTCCATCGTTGGTAGTTGGTTTTTCTTGAGTTGCTGATCATGAGTTAGCATGGACTCGGGAAACTATGGGTTCCGGGCGACGTAGTGCATTCGGCCCTATGTGCTTTGCTTCAACAATAGCTGGTTCTGAAGTCAATAGAAGGTTGGAAAAACTATGGTTGGAGAAGCACCTCTGCTCATAATTGAGTCCAGACTCGGTAGGGACATTGCTTCCTACTTCTACTTCTACTTATACTTACTTCTTACATACATGTCATCTCTTACTTCAATTCATGTTTTCACAAAAATGCATTTTTGAAAGTGGGACAAGATTGTGAAGATGTGTTTTCAATTGCAGTACTTAAATGTCTTGAAGGCAATTACAAGAATTTACACCAAGCTTAGACTACAAAAAGTTACTACAACTTTACCTCCTTCCAGACTTTTTTTCCCCCTTCAAATCCTTACTTTCTCCCTTCCCAAGAAAAGTGCCACAAAAAAAATGACATTTTAGTAATCTATCAAGTCAAAAGAACATTCTAAAATTCCGTTAGAAGTCCACCCCGACACTTATTTTGGGACGGTGGGAGTAATTAAAGTGATTTGGCAGACATAGGACATTATTAAAACTAATATAATTATAAATATATGCAACAATACTACATATTTATAGTTATTTAAACAAACCGGCTTTAGAGCTCATGAGCGAACTTCACCTTGCTTACGCTTGGCTCATTAATACGGCAAGCTTAAGTGTGGGATCTACCTTGACTCTTCAAACACATGAGCCGAGCTGGCACTCGAGCAAACTTTCACTTTTTAGCCCTACCTAGCAGTAATGGGTGCAGACAACTCTGTTGTGGGTGTGACTGCTGCATATGACGTGCCGGGAACTAAAGGTGTCCAGCCTTAATTTTGTATTCCGCAATTGTTACAGACTACAAAATCATTAACCTTAGCATTGTCTGGGGTTCCTGAAACCGTTAGGCAGCAGCAGCCCTCATTTAGAGAATCTGATTTTCGGCAATGACATGAACATAAGTAAAGAAGCTATCAAGATATTATATTCGAGAATAGGGCCAATCAGCCAGTATATTTGTAGTTGTATACTCTCAGTCCTAAACTTTATCTCCCATTTCTTTGCCATCTCGCACCACCAGTTAGGTGGCTGCAGAAGTGCAGGTCCTCTTTGTGTATTTTAAAGGAAAATCCTTGCTGTATCTAGAATATATTCCTTATTCTAATTTTCAAGATAGGCTACTGCCATATGATTACTTATTGGGCTATTGCTAAAGAATAACTTTGAGGAGAATGTTCCTAATGCAATCGATTTGGTTTACTAATTGTGTTGAATGGCTGGCTTGTGTGAGTTTTGATTAAGTTGTGTTTCACTGTGAGTATCCTGTGTCCGTGTAGATTTTTTAACCATGCTTGCAGGAAAAGCTGATTTCTTATTTCAAATATTCAAGGCTGGAGGGACTATTTTACTATTTGTGACAAGTATTGAACTGCTATGTTTGCAGGGATGCCCACCAGTCCTCTTATTTATGCAAATGACCTTGTTGATGTCTTGAAAAAGAAGCATGCGTCTAGAACCTATAAAAGCTTGGTGAGCTGAAGCAGGAGTGACTGTTTACATATTCCTTTTAATGGAAACAGTAACGAAATGCTAAATATTGAACTTTCTTTGTGATTCAGGTTTTTTTTTTCTTGAAGCTTGCGAGTCTGGAAGTATCTCTGAGGGTCTTCTTCCAGAAGATTTGAACATTTCTGCTACTACAGCATCTAATGCTGAAGAGAGTAGCTGGAGAAGTTACTGCCCTGGAGACTATCCCAGCTCCCTGAAGAATACGGCACCTGTTTAGGCGACTTGTACAGTATTGCCTGGATGGAGGACTGGTATGTTCTTGTTCGTTACTTTTCTGATTCTTGAATGATAACCTAAAATAAAAGAAAACTCTTCGAGCTATTATGATGATATCAGTTAGTGAAAGAAGCTATCTTTACAATGGGCCGCTTGTGATAATGAAGCAACTATGTAATTCTCGTAGAACCTGTTTCTCCAATGTGCTGTTTGTAGCACAGTGGCATACTATTGGTATTTGAATAAACAAATGAAAATAAGAGAAATGACCAGTGCAGGCTGATTCTCACTTGTGCTACTCTAGGAGGCTGGATGGTTGATCTTTTGCAGCCTTACCTCACACGAATATGTAATGGGGTTTCGTTTCATTTTACCTTTGAAATCCAATTTAAAGAACGACAATGACTTGCAAATTGCGACTCATGAAACTTGATCTATATTTACCTTTGGATAACTTGCAAGTAGCAAGATATTATGTATTTCATCCATGTAAAATGACGTCATCGTGTGTTATTACTACTGTTCTGATTTCTTCCAACTTGTGAACAAGGACATTCACAACTTGCGGACAGAAACTTTGCTGCAGCAGTATGAATTGGTAAGAAGAGTTCATAAATTATTGCTCCTCATGACATGCTTCCATTACAATTGAAGTAGCATGTTGGTGTTTGAGATTTCTTTTATCTATGCGCTGCCCTTCACTATAGTTCTTTTGTAAGTAACTGAAGAGATGATAGAGCAATTGGATATGGAACACTACAAGAACATTGGATTTCATGAAAGTCAACTATCTATCTCCTCTAGAAAAATTGAATTCCTCCTAACTAGACCACATGCAAGTATCCATTCTGATTTCAACTCATCTTGTGGATCTCTTACATGCATTCTATCTATCTTGAAAAATTCAGTTTGAACTGCGATGAGTAAATTACAAGTTCCAACTGCTACAAAGCTCACCGTAATTGCAAAACAAATTTAAGATGATTTTGACCATATTATCAAAGAACCTTAAAGTGGGGAAAACAAGTCTGTTAACGTGTCTACGAACTTACTTCCAACAGTCAGATTGGTTTAATATTGCTTCCAGATGTATGCCATTTTCATGCTGTTTTAATTGATGATTTTTGTGGAATTGTTTCATTTCATATTTGGAATATTTCCTTTTTGGGGTCTCTCTCTGAAACTTTCGGGTCCAATATAAATTCACTACCGTGCCCTTGCATACAAGGCAGATGATGCTTTCTACAAGCTCAGCAACACGATCTCAAATCCAAGCCTATGTTTTTTATGGTACTTACCATTGAACATGTTCTCTTTTTGTTAATATATGCGGTAACATGTACTGCATTTAAACTGCTTTTTTCTTCTTAGTGATTTGAGCAAGTATTCCGAAGCTCAACCTGGATGATGCTTTTGAGCAGAAAAATGACATGCCAAAGCTATGGAAGAAGAACTTGAGAAGGTACTAACTTCCGGCTGACAGGCCACAAACTCATGTTTAGAAAACATGTTAATCATTTCTGCAATTCATCCTCTATTCTTATTCCTTGTAGGCAATGTGGGTTTGAGATCGTTCAGACGCTGATCACTGATATTGAATCAGATGAGCATGTGAAGAGGGCAATGAACGAAATCAACGCTGGTATGTATTTATCCCAACAAAACCATAATTATTCTGTACTTGAAATCAATGATGTTTTTCGTTTACTAATTCAAATGATGTTGTGTTACTCTCCAGCTGCAAGGATGAGGTCGGTTTCTAATGAGAAGGCAGAGGCTGAGCAGATAATACCAATAAGCCGCTGAAGGTCAGGCAGAGTCAAAGTAACTGTCTGGGTTGGGTGTTGCTCGTCTGCATCAAGCAATTGTGCATGGGTAAAGAGACAGTGTGCTGGGCTTTTACTTTGGAGGTTGGTTCTTTGAGAAGTTGCATGAGCATTGTTGAATGGGAGCGAAGAAGTGTGATTGATATACACTTTAAATATCTTCACAAACTGATGATGCATAACGAAAACCCTTGGTTCCAGGTTGTATTCCAGGTTGTATCATATGACACAAATCTCTATATGCCTACAATTTAGTAGCATTCGATTTATCACTGTTGCAAGAGATAGCATGAATGCAAGCCGTCAGTGCACGAACTAGATTTTGTGAGAGCTTTCTGATTCAATTCTCAGCCCCTCCCTGCACAAGTCATGCACGTCCATCCACATACAGAATAGAGTTCATGCAATTCTTAGTCATATTATGGATGATGACATGACATTGTCAAGAATCTCTTGCATTACAGTAGTTGGTCTATGATTCTTTAACTCCAAGCAATTCTTATGAGTGACTTTGATCTTCTTAATTACATCACATGAGCATTGTCAGTATTGTTGCACACGCTCGGACCTCCCTTCAAGTTTCAGGCATCTTGCACAAGCTGAGTCAGCTGATTTTGATTTAGTAAGCTTAATTGTTATGTAGTATACATTTATGCAAGGGCTTGTTATTGAGAAATTTTTGTTTGCTCCAAGAGCAAATATGACATGGTGCTCTAATCCATGCATCACAGGACACGTCAGGAAGAAAGAGAATGAGTGGCAGACAAAAGAAAGTGAATTTCCTACATATTTCTGACGTGTCGTGTGATGTATGTATTAGAGCACCATGTCATATTTGCTCTTGGAGCAAGCAATAATTACTCCTTGTTATTAGTTGACTCTTCAGAACAAATATGTAAGCAAACAACCTTCAATGAATGCTTGAAAACAAGACAAAAAACAGACACACACACGCAATTACAGTGAATTATGAAGCTCATCGACTTGATCAAGAAATTGGTATTTTTCATCCTGTTGGTTTCACTCTTCGTCATTGGTTTTGAATAACGAAATAACATTGCAGTTGGTATTATATTTTCAAACCTTACTTCCCCATTATTGATCTCCGCACACATCTAACATGCATGCACTTTAAGTACTGGCCAATATCGGACAATAGCAGACTGTAACTGACGAGCCAAAACGTATGTGAATCGGCTTGCACTGAAGGAGAAGGATTGCGCTAATTTAACATCCTTTTCCAGCAGACTGTAGCTAGAAAAAGGCTTATGTTACAGTTTTAGAGCTACAATAGGCTTCCAGTGGAGTCAATTAGAATGATTTTAATAATGGCAATGATAATTATGACAAGTTCAGGTCATGATGAATGCTTTGTATTTTCTTTTTAATTTTTGTGAGGTACTGTTGTTAATATTTTATATTGTTTCCCTCAGGCGTTATATGCTACATTATCAATCAGTGTGTGCGTTACATTGAAGACTTTGCAAGATAGAGGTCTAATACTGTTTCCCTTACTTGCAATGCCAACTATTTTGCACTTCAGTTAAAAATTAGTTTATATGTTAATGTTGCATCCCAAGTAGATTTCTGATGTTTCTGAATGATCCCAGTAGTGGTCAAACTCGCTTCTCCGTGCCATGATGTCATTGAGCAATCCCAGGCGTTGAAGGATTTGGTGACCAGTGGCGGAGCTAAGGTTTCACACTCGGATCCCTATCAACGCCAGCGCACCAACAGGTATGATATCAAACTCCCTATGCTTACCTTAGTTATTCTTCATGGATTTAAACCCTCGGAATCAATGTCTCCCTCTCCCAACCAGTACAACTCAGATCTTCGACTTGGTTTGTGACACTACTGATAGCTTTCTGTGATTATACAGGGAACCATATAAAGGTAATTTATTTTGTGATTTTGAACTTTCTTCTTGATTTTCATTGAATGCTCATTGGAATTGATTGAATGGACATTTCTCCTAAATGTAGGATGTCATATCAGCTGCTTGCGCTCCCAACTGACACATTACAAGAAAGCCATCAATTACTGGCCATAAAATGTGGCTTCATAATATCTATGTAGCCATTCTAAATTCATACTTCAATTAGGCCTCTAGCAAGACTTTTTGAAATAAACTTGAATCTCAGCTAGTTAGTAAATGTAATTTTCTTTCTACGATATACATAGCTACGATAAACATAGCTGCTGATGTCTTTTGCTCTTTTCTCTTGATTTAAAGTAGTACCAAACAACGCGACAAACACACAAGGGTCGCCGCAAGCGTTGCGCGCGGGGTACAACATTTTGATTCATAAATGAACATGCGACAAGCCCAAAATCTATTGAACCAAATGCAAAGCATAAACACAGATCCATGTAGAAAAACTAATAGGGAATCATGAACCTATGAACCCAACTTGGGTCCTAGTAAAGAGAATTAGCTACTCATTTTTTGATCTAAACAATCATGGTTGTAATTATATGGTTCAGATAAAGAAGAAGAAAGGAAACACAAGACTCAATAAGTTTTGACGGCTCCGTTTTAATTATCGCCTGCAAGTTGTTCCAAGGACTATAAAATACCTATCATCTTCAAAGTGATGATTCGTCTCCTCCAAAAAAGCTATGGAATGATGAAAATATGCTCTAGAGCCGCTCTTTAGAGTTTAGGCTGCAGTTGGTTAAGTGTGCAAAAATTGCGCAAATGATCCGAAGACACTGCTGTTGTCGGTTGGCATACTTCAGTAAGCCAACGAGCTTTACGTGTTCATAATTCTGGATAGGCTGTTTTTGTGCTTATACCCCCTTACTGCGTAGTAGTTGTTCATACGGCGGTAAGGCTACAACTGCTACTTTGCAGGATCTCTTTACTATCCATACAGCGGTAACCTCTACTTCACCTTATCGTATTGTGTAAATTACTTACTCCTTGCACCACTTTAGCGCATGTTTTCTCTGTTCATCGTCTTTTGCTTGAATTCCAAAACATGGCTCTTGATTTCTTATTCTCGGCTTGCCTGCCTCCATCACTTGTGCCTTAAATCACTTAACAAACCCGTGATCACATCAGGGATGGCAAGAAATGCACAAAAGCATGCAAACTATGTAAGAAAACAGGGAAATGGGAAATTCTCGATTAAGACCACTCAAAATGATAAAAAACTTATTCTCTAAACTTTAGGCGTAAGCTTACTCGAAACACCTCAAACCAAAGACCAAAATAGTTCATTCCAGTGAGCAATCATCATTCATTGTGGTACTTCATCCATAAAATCAAAGAATTTCTTAATAAGAAATTTCTATAATTCGTTTCAGCCTTGTATTTATATGCTGGCAACAAGTTCATGATCATGGAACTTTATGTTAACGCTATAATGTTAGCATCTAACATTTTTAGATTAAAAGTATTAACTAAGAAATTATTGTCCGTTTGATTTGCGATGAAGGATATTGGTGACAAGTTACATTCTCGGGATATTGAGTGATACTTCAAAGAGACTTCTTGTATCCTTCAGTTATTGACGATATAGTTTTTTTCCCGAGAATACCTTAGAGCCGATTACAAATCTTACCAAGATGGTAGAGCTTAGTATCCAGCAAGGAGAAGCATTGTCCTCTATGTCAAGACTCGTTTCTTCCTCCATTTGAACCCCAAAACTCTAGCAAGAGAGAAAGCTTTACGAAAAAGGTAAATTAGCTGAAGATCAAGTAGAGCACCCTCTGTTTCGAGAAAGAAAAAGTAGTTGTCTTGTATTTATCTTAATAAACTTAGTTATCATGTCCATTCTAGAATTTTTAACATGTTTAAGCCGTAGATGAAGCAGAGTTACCAGAAATCCGTCAACGCGTGGAATCTGCTATCCATATCGCGCGATCTCAATCAATCAGGGGTCGTTGTTTGTGATCTAGATCGTTTATTGTGGCGATCCCTTCTCTTTTTAAAGAGAGAGCCAAATATTTGAATATTAATACTTTCTTACCCCATAATTTTATAAATCAATTCACGTCTTTGCTGCAAACTTTTCTTTGTTATGATAACAGTCCCTACATATTTTACCTAATAACAAATCAACATTTCTAGGAAATATTAATATGAGTATGTTTTTGCATGTCATCCCTCAAAAATCATTCTTAGAACTAAACAAATTTTGAGCCATCTAACCAACCCGAAGAAGCCTACCCTTAGCGAACCGTACTCCTACCAGACCGGGTACCGTGTTCCCGGTCCTGTTCCACGTACCAAAGTGTTCCGCAATCCTGGTAACCTTGAGATGAAGTTTATAAAAGTAGTTGTATTTGATGCTTTGTCTTATGATGTCAATGAAGCCGTGTCAGTAGTCGACATATCGGAAAGCGTAGAGATCACTGTAGTGAATTTCACCCTCGCATGTCTCAACTCATAACAAAGTTATTTTACATACGCATACGCCAATCATTTAAGCTTCATATTGAACGGGCCTAACCATCTAGCGGTTGAGCACATCTTTATTAGACTTGATATTTTATTATTTTAAATGGGCGCTTAACTTTACCTCTAATTTTAAAACATGTTAAGCCCATGCGATTTACAAGACAACAATTATTATAGGCAGACACATTCCATTCGATATTCTGTATTTGGAGGGAGCCGTCGTATCCGACGGAACCCTAGAGTCACGTAGATGCGCCGGGGTGAAGGCTGTTGGAGCATCTGTGCGGTCGGGTGTATAATGGGAGGAGGGTAAGTTCATTCTTAGATTTTCAGTCTTAGAATTCGTGTGGATACTCTAGATTTAAAAAAAATCTATATCAAAGCAAAGACCTCGAAATTATTCATTCTATGACCTGTTGTTGGGCAACACGAAAAGGTGATGCAAATTCCTCAAGTTCATTGGCAATTTCGATTCTCTTGTTTCAAATCTTGTTGCTGATTCTAAAGATTTCTTAGCAAATTCCTCAAGCACTCCGATTTTTTTGAAACCTTGTTGCTAATTCCTAAGATTGCAATGTCATTTTACATTCTGATGTTGTTTCTTAATCCTTGGCAGGGTGGACTCTGGTTGGGCAAGACTATGTAAGGTACGTCAAATCTTCTTTTGTGAGAAACTATCATTTTCATATTTTTCAAGTCTACAAAGGTATGGGGAATCTAGGGTGGAGAGTTCTTGAACCCTCATCTTGGGCTAGGACGGGCTGATTTATTTTAAATCATTTAAGCAGTCTGTACAATTAATATGCAGTACCTTTATTGGAAACGATCTATCCGATAAATGGCTAACTTTATGGTACATAGACCAATTGAAACTTTAAATTCCAAGGGAGAGATAAATAGTTGAAGAAGTTGGCATTTTGGAGCAAAGTTATGAAGGAAAGCTGACATGAACAGATAGTTTTGTTTCTTAGGCTTGTTCCAGTTTTTTATTTTTTGACTGATTGACGATTATTGAAAAAAAGTTGTAGGAAAAATCTACACATTCACATCAATTATAGATGAAACGACATTTGTTTCCTAGATGATAGCACACAGGTATTCCTAGATTCACTGAATTTAAAGTCTTAGAGTGTTGTGTAATGAGTATTTTCTTGTCGTACATGGTACCGTCAAACTCCCTTTAGATCTTCAATTTTATTTTTCCTTTTACAAAGTTATTTTGATGGCAATTTTAAAAGAACATTGTCATTCTATTTCGCTTATGAAAAATTAATATATGTTGTTCCTCTTTTAATTGTATTTCTCCTATTCTTTTGCAGATCTTAAGAGAAAGGATTAAATGCTGGCAAGCTCTCCTGTGTAGAGGCGAGACAAGATCATTGTTCATGACATTTCAATTTTGTGTGGATTTACAAAGATACGGGTATATTTTGTCTTGATTGTTGACCTCTCTTAATTATAATTATATCTAATCTAACAAATGTTTCCGTATGTGAAAAAATGGAAAACGTAAATACTTAAATAAAATAACGTGAAGTGAAAGAATATTAATAAGCATCTGTATCCAAACAAAAATAAAGCATCATAATGAAGATTGATTGTTGCTTAGTCAGGGTATTCGTATCAATTTACACCAATTAGTAGCATATCCGCAGCAAACTATAATATAGTTTGTTTGAACAAACACTTATGATATTCATAATAAATGTAGTAAAATGTAAAGAACACATGCAGCCTTATTATGTAATCAGGGCATGATTAATGTAATATTTTGGCTTATATTTCCCGAAAATCATTGGTTAAGTGGATACAAAAGGGTAAAAAAGTGAATGTCTACCTAATAATTAAATACACTTATATTCGACATAGTCTTATGATATAGGATTCACATCTTACTATACAGTTACAGACTGTATGTACGTATCTATCAGATGTATTAAAACCAGAATTTGTGCTTGTATGTTAATATGCAAGATATTTTCGGAAAGAGACAATATGCCAACCAATTGATTCATCGTACTCATTGTATCGTTAATGATTTATAATACCGATGCCTTTTTGTATGCATCAAAAATCATATTTCTCATCGCTTTACTAGGGTTAGCTTTTTTCTTTTAGAAGGTATATCATTTTCTTTTTGTGACGACTGTTTCCTGTGTTCTAGAATATCTATTTTGCTGAAAGGAAAGGGTGTTCACTTCAATAAGTTAATTTGTCAACTGTGCAGGGACAAAGAGACGAATATATCTGAAAATGGGTCATCCAAAGGAAACAATGAAAGAAACGTTTTCCAGCAGCAGCAGGGGCTACAATCGTTGTTCACGGTTCCTGACAGATTTGAAGAAGACCTAAGAATGTTCTCCCACCTAAACCATTTACAGGATCAAGGGCATCTATTAAAGTTGTTACTGAGCCATTGGGAGTTCCTGTAATTGAATGTCGAATGCCAGTGGCCACCCTTCCATCAGCTAAGCGCTATTTTAATATAGCATAAGAGTGTATCTTTCTGGTTGCAACTTTACTTTACACAAACTTGAAACAATGGTTTGGGTCCGTGTCTTCTTATTTTTTTGGTTTTCCAACATGCATTGGCCTTAAGATAGACCTAGTTTTAGGCTTAGGTTATCTGCTGCTGCCTGATTAAATTTGTAGAGCATTACAGACTATATCATTCTGAACATAAAGAGCATAATCGTTTTGCAAGCATTCTCTCTTGCGAAATTTGTAGAAGTGATTTTCTCATGGAGTCGGTATGGGTTGAAGTTTCTCAAATGTGTCATTTTCTCACTGTCGAAAAGGAAACAAATTGATTGGGCGAGATGTTTTGTTTTTCATGGCTAAAATATAAATCAAACAGGAAATGTGACATAAATTTTGAAGTTTCCATCTCTTACGAAAAAATTGTAGTAGACACCTACCCAAAAAATTAGATTGTTTGTACTTATAGAATTCTATCAGTATCAGAGATTTTCTTTGGCTAGATATACATATCATGCTATGCGACTATGCACTTTATTTGCTAGTGCCGTCTTTTGTAATAGTATGATTTATTGTCTCTTATGAACATCCTAAAATGAAATTAAAATTTCACCTCTGTCAAGTAAACACAAAATCATTGCATGTCCAGCTTGGTTATTCGAAAATCATAGTTTTTAGTAAAGTAAGACATTGAGAACTGGTTTTCAATTAACAAACTGTTGTGTTAGTGTTATATATTTTGTCTTCGGTGGTGTATTCTAGTTCTTGTGAAGTCAAATCGATAAGTAGACCTGCCTTTTTTGTAGATGTGAAGTAATTGTACTCTGTAACCTACAACTATTGATCTGTGTGACCTTGTTAAACTTGTCCAGGTGCCATTGCTTATGTGCATTCAACATGCACCCGTTCTTCCCTGATGCGTTGAACTTTCTTACAGTGCTATGTATTGTAGCGATTGCCATTTAGAGTAATGCACCTCTCTTGCGGGTTTGTCCGAGTGCACACATTTTCACGGCATTGATGTTTCTTTTGGTGGGTAAATGAATTTGCTGTTCATGTTAACTTGCCGAGCTTGGGATCTGAAAATTAGGTTCTACGAATTTAGTACCAATACAACAGATATTGTCACAGAACAAGTAGTTCATGTTCTCTTATGGTACACCTCTGTCTATTTTTAGGCTATGAAAATACAATCCTGAAAGTTTTTCCTTCTGGAGGTGCAATAACAGAAGCTTTGGACCGCTCGTCTACCGCTTCGCCGTTTGTCATGACCACTGCGTGAAACCAGAATGGCGAGAACAATACAGGTGGGTGCTTACAGTTATTGTGAACAGTAGAGTCTATCACTAACTTCATCTATTTTAACAGTATTTCTAAACAGCCTGTTTGGGCTCTAGTCTTTTCCCATCACTTCTGGATAAATTAATTAGAATTGCATTAATTGGACATCGAAGTCTCTTTATCCAACATACTTTGCTACAGTATATCGTAAGTCTCCTTAGACTGTTAGACAGGTGGATAACTTATGAATACATTAAACATTTGAAACACTTAGATCATCTCTGAATTCTCTATCCATGTTTCATTTGGGGGAAGGTTTACAGTCATAGCTATCTGTTGGTCCTTTCTCGATAGAAGTAGTTAGTTTTTGCAATTCATTTACATGAGTTGCCAAAAGAATTGGCCAGTTAAGTACCAAAGCAATGGCAACTGTTCTTGAGAGAGAGACAGTGTGTTGGCTAACAGAAGATCTGAGATGATCAGAGAGCTGTAATGGAGAGATAACATCCCTATATATAGTGGGGAAGTGATCGTTAGAGGGGTTAATGCGCCCATTAAGGGCGGCTTAATGACAGCCCTGTAACGGCACGTTCGACCGTATATGTAGGGCACGTTACACACCTGTTTTTGCATAAGTAGGGGACCGTTATGAGATCGACCGCATTTATGGGACACGTAAGTCTTAAACCTCTCAGTCAGTTACCACTAGTCGCGTGCGGGCTTGATTGTCGTTCGCGCGATACGGACCCTACCCTAGCCTGCAAACCACTAAGTCCATACAAGTACCGTACGGTTGGTATCGCCGGTGGCCCTGTCTCGCAGCCCCCACGTGGATAAGTATGATCAGTGATCTGGTGTATACGAAGCACAATCAGATGTGCTGGATGGCTGCCACGTGGCTATGATTTGTCTGTCTGGAATGCACCATAAACATTAGCCCCCTTTTGCGGGAACATCGTGGGCATAGAATAACAGGACCTTAAAATTTGCCCTCAATTGCCTGGTATATGTGAATGTTGTGATAGACTTTCACTTGAAACCTTCCTGAAGCCTTCCATGGACGGATTAAGGATTAGGAGTGTACGATGACATATTACTGAATTTTTCTTTAGGAGCATTTACAACATCTTAAAGTGTCATTGGTCCTTGCCCACTAGTGATTTGAAAAAAACTTCATATCTCAAATGAAAGGCCTTCGAAACAGAGGTGTTCTGCTCACACTCCTCTGGACTTTAGATGTCTACTTATCTCTTTGAATACTTACAGATTAATGCTCACATATGTTGCTTTCTTCAGGATCTTGCAAATGCAACGGCCGCCAAGGCCTACACGCTGTGTCCTCTTGCACCAAGGAAAAACCATGGAGACTGTCTCAAAAGAATTAGAAGTGCTAAAAAGAAATGTGACAATACGGTAAATGATGTTAAGGACATTCATGCTTATATGTTTTGAAGGGTGGTCAAAAAAGGATACGAACTCAAGTTTGCAATGTATTCTCCTAATTAATTGTAATGAGAAATTTCTATGTTCTTCTGAATGTAAAGTAGCAGTTTACTATCTATTCTTATTTCAACGACAATCACGATGCTGATATTGTAGTAGAATAATTAGTGAATGTCTAGAAATCAGTAACATATTTAAGATTTTCCGAATTTCAATACCCACGAACAATGCTGCAGCATTCAAACCCACAGTCATCGCTACCCCATGCCCATCACGCGTGGGGTAAAAAGTAGTGTGCATTTAATCTATCACATGTTCCATATGTGAAGTAATGTAAAACCTAAATAGTTAAGCAAAAAGTAACCTGAAGTTAAATATTATAAGTAGGCATCTGTATGTGGACAAAAAGAAAGCAAGTAATGAAAAAGTTATTCCTTAATCAACGTATCGATACCAATTTACATCAATTACATATCTGCAGAAAAATATAATATATGCTTTTTGAAGGAACACTTGTGATAATTGAAAATGAGTGTATTATAATGTAAAGAACACATGCAGCTTTAGTATGTAATGAGTGCATGATTAATGTAATATTTTGGCTTATGTTTCTCGAAAATTATTGGGTTGTGGGATAAGAAAAGATGAAAGAGTGATCCTTTTCCTAATAAATACACATAAATTCGAACAATCCAATTGCATATACTGTCCATATGTATCCATCAGTTGTACTGGAACAAACAACTATGCTTTGATGCTAACATGCATTATATTGTACTAACAGAAGAATATACCCACCAACCTATACATAGGACTCTTTTGTATCTTCCTAGATTGATAATGCCATCTGCCTTAGTGTATGCATGAAAACAAATTGTATTTCTCATTGCTTCCTAGGGTCAGGTTCTTTCAAGCACCTAAAATGAGAGATGTTCATTCCTCTACCTAATTTAAATTTTATCAGCTCCTCGAACAGTGTGTAGAGAGTTTTCGTGCATGCAATCTTTTCCAGGTCAAGAAGAAATTAAAAGAATAAATTCTTTTAGAAGATTTGTTGATTTCTTTTTGTAGAGAATGTTTCCTGAGTTCTAGAGTCTCCAGTTTGGTGAAAGAAAATGGTATTTATTTTTCAGTGAAATTTTGACGTGGAGAGTTCCTTTAAAGTTTTCCGGCGCTAGAAGGCATAGAATTGAAGTCATGTCGATTTTTTCAACGCACAGTAACTGTTTTTGGTCTTAAATTGCACAGTTTGAAGTTACATGGTTGTTATTTCTTCTACATGGAACATTTTGTATTCTCTTCTCAATTTATAAAGTATTTGGATGCATATAGATGTTGTGGTGGTCTTCCTGAAAATTATATAACCATTCAGGCTCTAAGTTTAGAGAGATTTCTGTATGCCACAAGAATTTCATAAAAGAAATGTTATATTCATAATTAAACTTTCTTACTTGGTGTTATCAAAAAAACTTTCTTACTTGGAAGATAAGGAAAAAAATCTTAAAGAATCTCTAAGAAGAATAAATGTCTGATTGAAACTGCCAAACACCTCAGCGGAAGGACAATGAGCAAGCAAAACTCCTTGGACATTCGTAGCTGTGCATGGGCTCCCTAGGGATGTGTGCGTGGCAACCAGGGGCGCATGGGAGATCCTCCTGCTATTTGTGCCTTTTTCTCTTTTGCAGTGTTGGAAATTTAATCCAAAATATGGATTGATACTACAGGAATAATCCTACACCTAAGAATGACTCAGGAAATTTTAGAAGAATGAATGAAACCCAAAGATCACATAACTGATGATGATATCTGATGAATTCTTGATGGACTAGATTCAAGACGCCCGAATTGCATGCAAGAACGTGGTTAGCATCACGGAGCATCTAATTGCAGATACTTTAATCATTTATAATAATCCTATAGGGAGGCCGTGCATAGCTAGGGACGTCCAGGGTTATTTTGTTCCTGAATTATTTTGTTCCTAAGTGGACAAACATCATAAATATTGCGGGATCCTGGATTGAACACATTTTCGCTCATACTGTTGCAAGAACAAATCTATACATAAACTTTTTGTACACCACCAAATTCACCGTCGTCCTCATCTCTCTCTCTATCTCCCGCTCTCTTGTATGGTCGTCCACAAGAACTGAACAGTCACCAAATATGGCTTTCGGTGAATATTGTGAAGCAACAACCGATGGTCGAATTTCAACATATGGAGGAGTGGTCTTAAAATGAGCAGGATGGTGATCTGTGAAAAAAACCGAAACAAAAATCCCACGCAGATTAGAGTACATAACTAGATCTTCGATGAAGAACATCTCTTTGCCGCTCTCTTGCTTCTTCATCTCTCTCTCTCTTGGTCATTCTATCCTATCTCATTCTCTCACTATCCTCTATAAAAAGGGTTAAGAGGAGGAGGTGGGTAAGGTAGGGTAGAGTTAAATGAAATGTGGGGTACTTTTTGTAAGTGCAAATGGGTAATTGACCTTTATTGAACTTACAACAAGAGGAAATGGGGGGAAACATAAAGAACGTCCCAAAAAGGAAATTCCGGAGAATGAAAGGGAACATAGTGGTATAGCTTTCCATATTTATACCAATTGTCTCAACGCCTTCAATATTTTGAAGTGGTCTAAAGGCACGCCTATGAAGATGATTCAGTTAACTCAAGGATAAGACGGATTGCATCAAACTATAAATTTTTGTGACATATCTGAGGTCCCCACGACTCAGTAACAGAGCCGCACAGGCAGACTCGGGCCGTCATGCTATGTAAAGTATATATTTCCTTACTCTACTGTCTAAGGTTCTGACTTCATTCTGTGTTTGTTGATGTTATTGTCGTTGTGATGATATGCAACTTTTTATTTTCTTTATGCATTTGTAAAGTTCCATATCTATTTCAAATTAAAAAGTAACCTAGTTAATGTTGGAAATCAAAATCCCCAAATTCAGATAATCAAGTTTAACACAAACAAGAACAATTTTTCAGCACTTAGCGACCAGTGAATTCCTGGCATAATTTCGGATAGTATACTTCAAATTCAGATTACGACTTCACATGAGCAGAAGCAAATACGAACAACAATTGCACAGACAAACTTACAGCAGGAGGCATTAAAATCACAGCTCAAGAACAAGGTAAGAACAACAAGGAATTGGGGGGAAACTTATCTTGCATTCAAACAGCGAACTTGATACAAAATCAGCACGAGTACGGCAAAATAGATCAAGGCTACTTCACTTGTATTATTTCTCGTGACAATAGTTTATGACCTGAAATCGGTTGTATATAGTTTCTTGAAAGATCAATTGAACAACAGATTTCCAAAAAGATCGAATCTTCTGTTTCAGCAGGATGGGATTTATTTGCAAGATCAACTGGAACTATATAGAACAGATTTATCGTGAAAACAACCGATTTCCAAAAATATCGAATCTTCTGTTTCATCCTACTTCACTTTTTTTCACTATTCACTGGGTGACTTTGACCCGGTGATTTGATTAGCAAAACGAAACGAGAATTTTGGAATCTTTGCAAGGTCTTGTAGAGTAAACTTTACTCTATAATACAATGAAAAAAAATCAAAAAATTATATCGTTTTGCTATTTAAATCGCCGAGTCAAAGTGACCCCGTTACGGGTTAAAAAGTCAAAGTAAGACAATTCAGAAGAAACAGAACTAGTAAATAAAAAAATTTGTGGCAATCTGAGATCTGACAATTTCCTTGATAGAAGATTAAGGGAAAGGTCTTTGACATATACAACTAATAGATTATTTAATTGATACGATACATATTCTATAGTCATTATCAATTTATTACACACATTACCTATTTTGGGTTGGTTTGGATTAGTTTTAGATTTTATAATTAAATCCACAAGCGAAACCAAAATATCGGTTTGGGCTATAATATAATCTGTATTCGACCCAAATCATTTCGAACCAATAAAATTGGATTGGATTGGGTGGATAAGCCGAATTGGATTGGTCAAGCAGTTTTCTATAGCCCCCTAGGTATAAACATATGTCCAAACTTAATTCTAATTGTTGGAAGCAGATAAATAATAATAAATAGTATCAAAAAATAATTTGGTTAGTGTAAATAGAATCACAAAAATTCACAAATTTTTTATTATAGTTTTTCACCATGTCAGATACATTTGTAGAAAAAATCACATTACAAGTAATCACTTGCAGAAAAGTTTCAGCTCACACGGAAAAAATAGCAGTCCTTTGTAGGAAATACAACTCTAGCTTCATAGGAAAATAATGTTTCCATGTTGTTCTACAAACTGAGAGATTTAAGAATAAAAGGTTTGCCTCCCCAAACTACAGATAAAACCCCTGCAAGCTAAATGTGTAGGTCCCTTCTAGCAAGTCTTTTTTTATCGCCTGAAAGTGAATGCCCAATCTCAGTAATCTAGATTAGTAGAAAGGCTTAAACTAAGTCAGCGACAACTGCGAGGTTGGTTGATTTGCTTAAAATTGGCAATCATCGCTCATTTAGTAGATAGGCTTAAACTAAGTCGTTCCTTTATCCGGATGATTTGGGTTGAATACAGATTATATTATAGCCCATTTAGTAGATAGGCTTAAACTAAGGATCCTCTCCATCATCTCTCTCACGTTTTCCATACATATGGTTGAATTCTCCTGTGGCACTTGTGTAACCACTAACAAAATCTTGGAGTAAACTTGGATGTCCTCCATAATACTGCGCCGTTCTGCCATAATCGCTGATGAGTGTTCCTGGTGCTGATGAAGCTGGGGTGGATGATATATGCCTGCGTCTTCATACTTGTGTTATTTCTTGCATTTATAGCCCCAAATCACTGAGCATGTGTCATCCGTGGGCCAAATTTTGCATTTAGCACATAATTAGGGGTACTCACATATCCCCTCACAATCATCGCAGGTCCTCATGCTTATTATGTCTCCTTCTTCCTGCGTCCCTGCAAAAACTAACTCACAAAGATACCCGTGAAGCACAAAGATAGAAAATTAAACAAAAATACAAATAAACTGAAAATATTCTAAACTAACTCCTAACTAAATAATCTACTAATGTCCCCGGCAACGGCGCCAAAAAATTGACACGATTTCTTACGTGTATGCGCAAGTGCACGGTGAAGTAATATAGGGACGGTATTTCAACACCGAGTTATCGATCCCATGAGGAAAGTCTTGAGATTATTTAATTAGTCGATCAATTTAAATTACCGTACAAGGAGTAAAATTGTGTGATAAAAAGTTGTCGCTCCAAAGAAGCGAATGAATTAAAATAACAACTAGACTATTTTTTTTTATTTTTCTTAATTTATGGAACAAATATGGAGAAATTAGGGATCTCTAGATCACCTAGGGTTGTATATGTTGGAATAGATGGCCTAGAGGAGATCTTATTTAGTATGAACATTATTTTTTACTAGAATATTTATTGTATTATTTATGGAGATATTTAATATAATGAAGTCCGGAGATTACAAATGTGTTGTTTATCTTAAATATCTCTAGTCAATTATACTGATTAATAAGACGATCATTTATAAACTAGTATGTGGGAATAGTGATATGATGATATCAAATCTAGCACATGAGTATGCATGATGACATGCTGGATTGACCCACAATAAGAAGGCTACATACAAGTGCTTCTCGTAATGACAACGGTATTCTCATCCTTAGACTTGAAGTCACTAGATCCTCTAGTTGTGGAATATTTTGTATTGATATCGACAAACGCTACACCGTAACTGGTTAGTAATAAAGGCGCATATAGGACACAATAAGAAGCAAGCTTAAAGATGGTAGTGATGTAGATATAATTCGTCCCTTCCACATAACGGGAGCAAATATCCGCTGCCACTCAATGGATGGTGCTTATAGAATGTCTGGCCAGACTCAGATAAATCAATATGGGATATTGATGCTATCTGCATGGATAAGACTATCAGGATCGAGAAACTATGGATTGAATTTACGTGTGTGACTTTTATGTCTCGTGTCCAATCCGGATATAGAGACAAAGGGCTAAGGCAATATATTCACAAGGTTTGTCGAATTACTGACTATTTCAATTAGTTGGGTGGCATGGATGTGTAGACACCGCTCCATGTTAGTAATCGTTACTACCATCTAAGTAGAAACCTATTGGGTCACACGCCATATGGATGAAACTAGACTTGGGAATTAATTAATATCATTAATTAAATAGAAGGACCAATGCGCAACCACATAAAAACTTAGTAGGACTAATTTGCAATGTGCACTAATCCATGTAAGAACATGATTAGTAGAGAGACTAATATGTAGTTAACAAGGAGTTGTTAGACTATATATATGAACACTCCTAGGTTATTCTCATTAAGTGTGTCATAATTTTTATAACACGAGGAGAGAACAAAGCAAGGAGAGAGAACAAGACAAGAGGGATGAACCCCCTTTTTCCGTCCCCCTACCCGTCGGCCACAAAGAGAGG
The DNA here is from genome assembly GCA_023055425.1 of Linanthus parryae. Classification (NCBI taxonomy): domain Eukaryota; kingdom Viridiplantae; phylum Streptophyta; class Magnoliopsida; order Ericales; family Polemoniaceae; genus Linanthus; species Linanthus parryae. The sequence goes on from JALGPY010000009.1 coordinate 47,191,050, forward strand.
CACGGCCTCTTATTTGGTTCATTTCGCGTGATCTTCTTCTTCCTCCTTCCATCCATTGCTAGCACAAAACGTGGAAGGACTCTAGACTTGATCCTAGGCGTGGACTATCCATAGAGACGTGAACAATATTTCATGTGTGAAGTCATCCAATGAGACAAACAAGGTATTTGATACTAAATCATTAACTATCGTTATGATGTATAAACCTGTGATCCTTGGAGGGTATTGTGCGGATTTTTTTTTTTATTCTGCTGCGTATTTCCTTACAAAACCCTACAATAGACGAATTTCAGTTCAGTTTTGTAACACGTTAATCCTATTCTAGTTCAGGCGGGTAATAGGCTATGACAATATCATGGGATCTCATGTCATTTTACGTCTCGGTTAACTACAATCTCCTCTCGGTCTCGTGTTGTCTACCGGTCCGTTCTAACATGTCATCTACTGGTACGATAACAGGTCATGTTGGTCCATCATTTCACGAAATCTCTATATAGTCCTACCGAATCTACCCACACTACGGCCAATACTAACACTTTTCCTTTTCGGTATCGTTGATTCGGGATTGTTGTTCGCATCTCATCAAGGCTAGTTAGAGTCACCGCCGCGCACTCGCTAGCCAAATAGTAGTTCTGGGTCATGACTCTATTCCTACTATGTTTTAAGCGCAACATATGAACAATTAACAAGAATTAAATTAACGTTAAGAAAGATTTACTCTATGAAAAAACCATAGTTTCATGAATATCAAATCCTAATCAAGTCGTGCCAATAGACAAATTTCAATAATAAGTTCACGAAACTATCATTCAATCGGTAGAAATAATTTAAAAGAATGAGACAAGTTTAAACCCGGAAAACTACATCGTATACATAAAACCCTAGGCTCTCAGAGAGACACCTAGAAAATAGTTTATCTAATTGAGATCAAGCTAGTCAAACTCACAACTTTCTCCATAGAATGATTGAGAAGAGAAAAAGAACTAGATCGAACCCTAGAGATCTCCAATGGTCTCTTCAGGTCTTCCCGTGTTCTCCTTCTTGGCCTCCTATTTCTCCTAACGTATCAATGTGTGTGTCATCCTCTCTATGCCGTTTTGATCCCTCAAGTGATTCCCCGTCATTACTTCTTTCAAAATTGCTTTCTGGCCCCAAATTTGTCTTTTGCCAATTCTGCTTCCAATTTGTGCGAATTGCATTCCAATTCGTGTGAATTACTTTAACTCTTGCAAGCTGTTGTTTCAATTCATGTGAATTGCTTTCCAATTCCTGCGAATTACAACAATTCGCGCGAGTTACAGTCCAATTCCCACGAATTACAATCCACACAAATCTGCATTATGCAATTCCTTTCCAATTCCCACGAATTGCTTTTGACTTGCATCTGTGCAGCTCCATCTTCTTCCAGTTCGTGGAAGTTACAGTCCAATTTGTGGGATTTGGACACATCCTATCTTTTCTCAGCTTCGCAGGCAATTTCTCCTCCTCTCTTTCTTTGGCCATCTATTCATGCTCCTCCATTTTCGAAGCTCATTTCTGGCCTCCGATATTCTCCTTAGCCTCTGGTACCTACTACTCACAACACGAGCATACACCGACATCATAGATGACGATAAAATAGCTTAAAATAGTACGAAATGTCCGGATTTACAATTAAGCGCTCAAAGCTAAACTTCTACATTTTCACAACATTTATTGTGTAAAACTAACATAATCAACCTGGTAATCACACAAAACAGGATTAAATGTGTAAGAAATATAACTCTAATGCAGAGTTATCACTTTCCTCGGGGCATACCTCGAGGGTTCTGCTAATCCGAGTAAAATTGGCCAATGTTACATTTTCACCCTCTGTGGCCTTCCACTAAATTGACAGTCTCGCATCAACATTTGGATCGAAAAAACTTTGAGCTCAGAGAGTTGAGCATCAACTTGTGGCGCATGAATTTGGGGCTGATTACTCACTTTGGTTGGCCTGAAGTTACTGACCATGGGAATCCCTCTTTCTCTCTCCACGCACACAGCTTGGGCCTTGTTAACCTTGGAGCAGTCGGTGGTGGTTGTAGTGGTCCATATTTTTCCCCTTGCACTTCAACTGCCAAGTCGTTTATCAAGACTCGTAAGTCCTCCCATTCTTCTAAGCTCGCTCTGTGACCTATTTTAATAAGGTATTTGTTGTATTATTCTTAAGTTTGGGGTTAGAATTATTATTTTCATAAACTCTGGGTGGGGGTTTAAAGTGTTATTTCCTAAACCTAGGTGTAAACCGACCTGTACCACTCTTTCCCTCCCGCTAACGGATCAAAAAACCCAGTGAACGAACTCTCCGTTTATCCCTCAACGTTCACCATTTATTCTCCAACGAATTCTCCCACGTTCTCCTCAATTTCATCACAAAGTCAATATAAATAAACCCCCTGCTTGTCTTTGTCAAATCCATTTCCCGCACTCTCTGTTTTCCGTAGCAAAGGAAAAAACAGTGCTCTATTTTCCCCAAATCACTTCCAAACACCACTACTCTCAGCACCATTCTTCGGCGAACCCATCAACAAACAGCTCGCCGCCAACCTCCATTAATCCCAATGAACCACCAGGCGAGAAAGGGGCATCGTTGGCTCTATTTTTGCTCAGACCCGAAAGTCGACCGCTTGGAAACCTAGTTTCTGACGGGGAGTTTTGAACCAGCGCTAACCAAGCCGTGGGATTCCTCTCTCTCTCTCTCTCTCTCCCGGTTTCGTCGTCCTCACTCTCCGGCAAACCCAGGAGCCCATTAGCAGCATCAACGGACTCTCAATCGTCGTCGCTGATGAACCGTTGTCCTCTCTTCTTTCTTCAATAGGTACACACAGGAACCCCACTGCATTATTTGTTCTCAATTCGTTCATGATTTCATCTATTTCCTTTAGCCGTGTCTGTATATCATGTTTGCAAGTGTGTGTTGTGTTGAAATGGTGGGTTGCATCACTGTAATGTGAAAGAGGAAGAAGATGGTTAAATTTAAATATTCAAATGGTTGGGGTGGTTGTTGTACCTTCTAAAACTGTTGGGGTGGTTTTTTGTACTTGCAGAAACTTTGGGGAGGCTTTAGTTATTAACTAGGAACTCTTTTCTTTTAAGTTTATTATTCTCATATTTATAACTAGTGTTATGATTATTAATATTAATTCTAATTGAATTAGTTTCTTTAACATGAATGTAAATGTAAGTTTTATAGTATAATTGTATAAGAAGAGTTTTATTCATAAAAATAAATAGCTATCAATAAATAAAATTTGTATTTCGTAAGATTTAGATAACTTTACATTATATGTTTATTTCAAGATATCCTTACGCAAATAAGTATTTACTCCTTTAATGAGTAAAATTAATATTTATTTAAGACTAATATAATTTCTAAATATTAATCTCTTTTCTAGATAACTAATTTTTAAGAGATTTTAAATATATAGATAATTAGATTAAAGCTTGTTTCTATTGTTTGAGTTTTATTATTTTTTCTTAAGATTGTAACTTTATAAATTAATATGTTTTTCTAGTACTAGAATTCCGTAATTGAATTGGGAGTAAATTAATTTGGGGACTTGTTTGGAGAGATATCCTTTGAATTTTCATATAAGGAATAATTGCATTTGTTGTATGAGATTGGTCGCGTATCAATGTTACAAATATTTGACTATTGTAGATTTCGAGTTCGTAGACGACTAGTTTGTTGAGGATCCGTGCTACGAGTACTTGTTTCTGTGCTAGCTTGTGTGTGTGGAGCTTTCTTCAATCCAACTGCCAAAATGTATATGGCGTGTCTTATTTCCAATGTTATAAACTATTACCCATCTGGTAAATACATGGTTACACATGGAAATTGGAAACTAAAGCTCTGACATATTTGAATCGATGAAAGTACGATAATATAATTAGGAAGATGCGCAGAGGATGTGCGTGAAGGCTACGGCCGGGGACACACGTGTGTTGATTCCCATTAGGGTACATACCCATTTATTTTATCGTGGAAACTATCACTACAGAATTTATTGCAAAAAACGGCGGATGAAAACTGCCGTTAAAAGTCCAAAAACCGTCGTTAAAAGTAAAAACGGCTGGCAAAACGTCGGTTTACCGTGCGTGTTTGTTCTCGGGGTCGGGAAAAGTGAACCTAAAACCGTCGTATATCAATATTTTTAATTTTAATATAATTAAAATAATTCAGTATTTTTGGTTATATTTTAGTGTATATTAATTTAATTTATCTTCATCTTTTTTGTTTGCAAACTGGGTTTAATCTTCATCTTACAAACAAAGTTCCAGAATTTCAACAAAAAAGGTTGAATCTTCAACAAATTTCAACAAAGTTCCAGAATCTTCAACTTACAAACAAACTTCATCTTACAAACTGGGTTTAATCCTAAATTAAGATTTGATTAACATCCAACATTAATCAAAAGTCTAGATGGAGGACTTCAAACTCAGATCAAGGGTGAGAAAGAATCAAAAGTCGAGATTGAATCGGATCAAGGGTGAGTGGAGGGAGGAGGAGACGAGAGAACGAGAGTCAGAAGAGATCAAACGGAGAACTGAAGAGAATAGGAGGAGCAAGGTAGAAAGAAAGCCAGAGAGAAGAGATCGATGAGCAGACCAGAGAAAGAAATTCGAAGAAAACCAGAGGCAATAGAGATCGCAGAGCACCCTCACCATGACGCGCCACCCCATCACCATTGTGCGCCGGCGCCATCTGAGAGAGGCTATTGAAGAACAATTTTGAAGGAAGCTACGAACGAACGAACGTCTGAGAGAAGACCGAAAGAAGTGAACGGCTGATTTGAGGGAGGAGGTAGAGAGAGAAATACAGTTATATTAAGGGTAGGGTTTCACTAGACGGTTAAGATTAGATCAAAGATAAACTAATCATCGGCTGAGATGAAATCAAAGACAAACATTACTTTTAATTTATTAATTATGTTTTTATGAACGACTGTTTTCATATTACTGACGGTTAACTATTTCAATAAACGGCTCTTTAATAAAAATTGTCGTTCATATTAATAAATATTTATTAAATTTTACAAAAAATTGTCGGTTTGGTGTTAACCGTCGTTAAAGGTACACCTTTTGCGACGGTTTTTGCTCCTGGCGCCGTAAATTTTAAATTTCACGGCGGATGTGCAACAACCGTCGTTTTAGGGTACATTTAACGGCGGGTTTTCTCTCCATTGTATAAAAACCGCCGGTAAAGGGCCAATTTTTAGTAGTGTATGAGTACTACCTATGCATGTGTAGGTCACAACTATAAAGGAGTGTCGACACTTAAGGTCTCATTAGTATGGTTTGGGCGGGATAGCGATGGGCTATCTACTAACGTCCTGGGAAAATTGGGATTTGTGATATCCCAAGAACCACCCTTATATTTATTACTTATTGTATCGTGACCTCTCTGTCCACATCGTACCTGTTGGGGGCTCGTAGGCTACGCCTCAACCAAAGCGAACACTAAAATTTGGATCTTGGTTACTGTGTTTATATGCTCGAAATCCCTCCAGTCTTGGTGTACAATCACTGAAAGTATTAATACTCATGGCACTGTTCAAATAGAATTTATCAAATCATGTGTTATCTTTAGCCAAAATTCTTGTTTAGGTATTGTGGTATATACTTACTCAGTTTGTACTGATATATATATATATATATATTTATTTATTTATTTATTTATTTTTTTGCGTTCGGCTGTGTCTATTTTATAACCCGCAGGTTGTCAGTGAGATGGGGAAACACGCACATGTGTTGAAGCTTAGGGATCTAGAAACAAATAAAGTTTAGTTTCAGTTTTATCACTTAGACGCTTTAGACAATGTTTATTTCTTTGTTTCCAAATGTTGTTGGATGCTTTTTCTTCTTTTATTTATGAATAATGTACTTAGAATTTGATTGAATTGTACTGGCGGTGCACCGTGGTCCTTCGGGCTGTTTCACGCTCCCTCCGAGTAGTTGCCTCCGCTAGCTCAGTACGAAGCCTTTCAGCTTCAGCTTTATGTTCCTCAGCCATCAGCTTAATTTTTACCTTCATATCTTTAGGCCTTTGGGGTATGTGTGCTCCCGGTCCTTGTACGACGATGTTGATGACTCGCAAGATTAGCGGGTCATGCACCACAAGTTTCCCCTAAAATACACAACACTTCTTGAACGTAGAAGAGCACTAGAATAAAACAAAAAAATAAATTTCCTAAGAAAAAAGTAGATAAAACAAATAACTTAGCCCCGACAACGACTCCATAAACTTGACACGCTCCAACAGCAAGTGCACAGCTGTCGGTGTAGTAATAACTCGGAAAGCTAATATCAAACCCAGTATCTTTTGAAGTACTATTTTGGATTTAGTGCGAAGAAATAATTGGTAATTTAACTAAACGCTTACGAACATTTAATGAAACAATAAATATTTTTTTTGAGAAAATGGAGAGAAGGGACTAGGACTCCTCGATGGGTTGCTAGATTAACTTTTTCAGAATTCTCCTATAGATTACGAGCTAACGACCGGACACTTGTCAAGTGATCAAATCTTCTTATAATGATTATCACACGTATCATACATTTAACTACGTTTCTAATTAACAACTTAGGGTCACTCGAAATCAATTAAAAACCTTCGCTAAGCTTTACACTACATTCTACTCAAGGTCTTGGATTCACAGCACGCTTGATCACACAATACTTCTTCATAAGGGGTCTTTTTATTGGATCCAATAGATTATTAAGGTTGATCACACATAAGACGTCTCCCAAGTATTTGGTAGAAATAAATCATAAATTAAAATGCAAACCAAATGCAAAGCACAAACACATATCCGGCCATGTAGAAAAATTAATGCAACCTCTTTAATCTAGCAACCCAACTCGGGTTCTAGTAAAGAGAATTAGCTACTCATCGTTTGATCTAAACAATCATGGTTGTATTTATCCTTATCAACTTAGTTAGGATGTCCATTCTCGAATTTAAATATGCTTAATCGGTAGATGGAGTTGATCAAAAATAGTTGTTGCTGATGCTTTTTCTTATTTCTTATGGAGTGCGAATGAGGCCGTGTCACTAGTCGATAGTTCGCGAAGCGTAGAGATCACTGTAGTGAATTTGACCCTGGCATCTCATAACAAAGGTAGTTTACATACGGCCATAATTTGATCATTTGAGCTTCATACATAACGGGCCTAACCATCTAGTGGTTGAGCACATCTTTGTTGGACTTGATATTTTCAATGGGCGCTTAACTCGAACTCTAGTTTTGACATATGTTTAGCCCATGTGATTTACAAGAGACCAATTTATATAGGCAGTTTGTGTTAAAAAAAAAATTATATAGGCAGACGCATTTCATTCGATAGTCTGTATTTGGAGGGAGCCGTCGTCTCCGACGGAACCCTAGAGTCACGTAGATGCGGCGGGGTGAAGGCTGTTGGGGGATCTGTATGGTCGGGTGTATAGTGGGAGGAGGGTAAGTTCATTCTTAGATTTTCAGTCTTCGGATTAGTGTGCTTATACATTCGGTACTCCAGTTTTTAACGAAACCTATATCAAAGCAAAGCCCTCTGTATTAATTTTTCATTCTATGGCCTGTTGTTGGCGACATCGAAAGGTGATGCAAATTCCTCAAGTTCATTAGCATATCCGATGCTCTTGTTTCAAATCCTGTTGCTGATTCTAAAGATTTCGAAGCCAATTCCTCCAGCCCTCTATTTTTTTGAAACATTGTTGCTAGATCCTAAGATTGCAATGTCATTTTACATTCTGATGCTTTTTTTCTAATCCTTGGCAGGGTGGACTCTGGTTGGGCAAGACTATGTAAGGTAGGTCATATCTTCTTTTATGAGATACCCATTATCATTTTCATATTTGTAAAAAAAAACAAAGGTAGGGGGATCTAGGGTGGAGTCTTGAACCCTCACCTTCGGGTAGGACGGTGTGGGTATCAACCCTGATTTATTTTTAGATCATTTGAGCAGTCTGTAAAATTAATTTTCAGTATCTTCATTGGAAACGAGCTATCCGATAAATGGCTAACTTTATGTATTTAAAGTCTGAGAGTGTTGTATAATAAGTATTCTTGTCGTACATGGTATCGTCAAACTCTCTTTAGATATTCAATTTTATTTGTCCTTTTACGAAGTTATTTTGATGACAAGTTGAACAGAACATTGTCATTCTATTTCGCGTATGAAAAATTAATGTTGTTCCTCTTTTAATTGTATTTATCCTTTTCATTGCAGCTCTTAAGAGAAAGGTTTAAATGCTTGCAAGCTCTCCTGTGTAGAGGCGAAACAAGATCGTTGTTCATGACATTTCAATTTTGCGTGGCTTTACAAAGATACGGGTATATTTCCTCTTGATTGTTGACCTCTCTTAATTATAGGTATATCTAATCTAACAAATGTTTCTGTATGTGAAAAAATGGAAAACGTAAATACTTATAAAAAATAACGTTAAGTGAAAGAATATAAGTAAGCATCTGTATCTAAACAAAAATAAAGCATCATAATGAAAATTGATTGTTCCTTAATCAGGGTATTCGTATCAATTTACACCAATTAGTAGCATATCCGCAGCAAACTATAGTATGCTTTGTTTGAACAAACACTTATGATATTCATAATAAATGTACTAAAATGTAAAGAACACATGCAGCCTTAGTATGTAATCAGGGCATGATTAATGTAATATTTTGGCTTATATTTCCCGAAAATGATTGGATAAGTGGATACGAAAGGGTAAAAAAGTGAATGTCTCCCTAATAATTAAATACACTTTATTCGACATAGTCTTATGATATAGGATTCACATCTTACTACACAATTACAGACTGTATGTACGTATCTATCAGGTGATTAAAACAAGAATTTGTGCTTGCATGTTAATATGCAAGATATTGTCCGAAGGAGACAATATGCCAACCAATTGATTCATCGTACTCCTTGTATCTTCAATGATTTATAATACCGATGCCTTTTGGTATGCATGGAAAATCGTATTTCTCATCGCTTTACTAGATTTAGCTTTTTTCTTTTAGAAGGTATATCGTTTTCTTTTTGTGACGATTGTTTCCTGTGTTCTAGAATATCTATCTTGCTGAAAGATAAGGGTGTTCACTTTTCAATCAATTTGTTTGTCAACTGTGCAGGGACAAAGAGACGAATATATCTGAAAATGGATCATCCAAAGGAAACAATGACAGAAACGTTTTCCAGCAGCAGCAGGGGCTACAATCATTGTTCACGGTTCCTGACAGATTTGAAGAAGAGCTAAGAATGTTCTTCCACCTAAACCATTTACAGGATCAAGGGGATCTATTAAAGTTGTTACTGAGCCATTGGTAGTTCCTGTAATTGAATGTCGAATGCCAGTGGCCACACTTCCATCAGGTAAGAGTTATTTTAATATAGCATAAGAGTGTATCTTTCTGGTTGCAACTTTACTTTACACAAACTTGAAACAATGGTTTGGGTCTGTGTCTTCTTATTGTTTTGGTTTTCCGACATGCATTGGCCTTTAGATAGACCTAGTTTTAGGCTTAGGTTATCTGGTGCTGCCTGATTAAATTTGTAGAGCATTACAGACTATATCTTTCTTAACATAAAGAACATCATTGTTTTGCAAGCATTCACTCTTGCGAAATTTGTAGAAGTGATTTGCTCACGGAGTTCAGTATGGGTTAAAGCTTCTGAAATATGTCATTTTTCTCACTGTCGAAAAGGAAACAAATTGATTGGGCGAGATGTTTTGTTTTTTATGGCTAAAATATAAGTCAAACAGGAAAGGTGACATACGTTTTGAAGTTTCCATCTCTTACGAAAAAATTCTAGTAGACACCTACCCAAAAACTTAGATTGTTTGAACTTATAGAATTCTATCAGTATCAGAGATTTTCTTTGGCTAGATGTACATATCATGCTTTGCGACTATGCACTTTATTTGCTAGTGCCGTCTTTGTAATAGTATGATTTATTGTCTCTTATGAACATCCTAAAATAAAATCAAAATGTCACCTCTATCGAGTAAACACAAAATCATTGCATGTCGGGCTTGGTTATTCGAAAATCATAGTTTTTTAGTAGAAGTAAGACATTGGGCACTGGTTTTCAATTAACAAACCCTTGTGTTAGTGTTATATATTTTGTCTTCTGTGGTGTATTCTAGTTCTTGGGAAGTCAAATCGATAAGTACAGTTGCCTTTTTTTGTAGATGTGAAGTAATTGTACTCTGTAACCTACAACTATTAATCTGTGTGACCTTGTAAAACTTGTCCGGTGCCATTGCGTATGTGCATTCAACATGCACCCGTTCTTTCCTGATGCGTTGAACTTTCTTACAGTGTTCTGTATTGTAGCGATTGCCATTTAGAGTAATGCACCCTTCTTGCGGGTTTGTCCGAGTGCACACATTTTCACAGATTGATGTTTCTTTTGGTGGGTAAATGAATTTTCAGTTCATGTTAACTTCCCGAGCTTGGGATCTGAAAATTAGGTTCTACGAATTTAGTACCAATACAACAGATATTGTCACAGAACAAGTAGTTCATGTTCTCTTATGGTACACCTCTTCTATTTTCAGGCTATGGAAATACAATCCTGACAGTTTTTCATTCTGGAGGTGCAATAACAGAAGCTTTGGACCGCTCGTCAGCTTCGCAGTTTGTCATGACCACTGCGTCAAACCAGAATGGCGAGAACAATACAGGTGGGTGCTTACAGTTATTGTGAACAGTAGAGTCTATCACTAACTTCAGCTATTTTAACAGTATTTCTAGACAGCCTGTTTGGGCTCTTGTCTTTTCCCATCACTTCTGGATAAATAATTAGAATTGCATTAATTGGACATCGAAGTCTCTTTATCCAACATACTTTGCTACAGTATATTGTCAGTCTCCTTAAACTGTTAGACAGGTGGATAACTTATGAAGACATTAAAAATTTGAAACACTTAGATCATCTCTGAATTCTCTATCCATGTTTCATTTGGGGGAAGGTTTACTGTCATAGCTACCTGTTGGTCCTTGCTCCATAGAAGTAGTTAGTTTTTGCAATTCAGTTACATATGTTACCAAATGAATTGGCCAGTTAAGTACCAAAGCACTGTCTCAAAACTGAATCGAGAGTCCTTGAAACTAGCAGCTTTGTTTTTCAGGTAACATCACTATTTGTTTTCACAAAACTAAAAGGATGTTTGGTCCACTTTACCAAGGAAACAATTATGAGAGGTTTGGAGCTATAAATGTCCGTGTGGAATAGTCAGCTTTGAACATCATCCTCTAAACTATTTACCATGATTTCCACATGCAACGAAAAATTTTATAAAGGACAAACAATTACAAAAAGAATAGGGGCATACCACAAGACAGAAAACAAGAAGCCAAATCTCCTACCATAAACTAGCCCCTACGTATACAAACAGTCAAAACCAATTGCGATACAAGCTCAAAGGCCCCCAATGAACTACCCAAAACATAAAGATCCGGCCCAGTAAGGCCCCAGAGCCTCTAATCTCCTAAGAAACACCCCAAAGACAGTCGAAACAGGGATGCTGCAAAAGAGTGGCCGGACCACCAAGGCCGCCACAAAGTACACACCTTACCAGAGCCACCAGTCGGCAACGAAGCAGGATACCCGATAAATGCAGTGGGGGGGGGGGGGGGGGGCTAGGTCGTCGCCGGGAGGGCTGTTTTAGATGTGGTGTTGGTAGTGTCGTTGAGTGGTGAGGGGAGTACTTCGTGGACTTTTCCCGGCCGGAAACCAGCCTAGTCAAGATGGAGGGGGAGGGAGCAGCCCCACAACCGGGGGAGGGGGGGGGACAGTTACCAACAATCCAGATCTAGAACATGGGGAGGGGGAAGGCGAGACCTAGGTTGACCCACTGAGCAACACGGCTGGTGGCGGAGCGGCGAGGAGGCAGTGGCTGAGTGGAGGCCAGTGGGGGCAGCGAAAGAAGAAGGCGGCGGCGACTTCAGCAGCGAACCGTGGTGGTGATGGGCGTCAGAGCTCCGGCCATGGCGTCGGCGGCGGCGATGTCAAGAAAGGAGCCAGGGTAGTTGATAGCACGAACTGGAGTCCCACGGGGACGCCGAAGAGGGGCGCTCCTGTCTTCGATACCGGCGGAGAAGCCGGTGCTGCGCGGATCTTAAGAAAACCGGCACGGGCTGGGAAGTGCCTCGATTGGGGCCCGCGGGGAGCGGTGAAGGCTGTTATGGGAGTGGTGGTGTGCTCGGAGGGGCTGGGCGAGGTCACTGGAGTGGTTGGGTGGCGGGCGGAAGCCCCATGGAGGAGCCGCCGCCGCTGCTTGAGGGGGTGGGGTTTAGGGTTCTGCTGTGGAGAGAAATTTTTCGAGAGAGAGAGATATGTTGAGGTTTTATTGTATGTACCATGATTTGGATGCGAATAGAACTGTAAGAGTTTCCAAAACCAGGTCATTTGCCAGTGGCTATTTGAGTGATTACTGAAAGAGCCATTTCTGAACACCAAGGAGCTGAAGGGTCTCCAGGGGTCAGGGTTGAAGGAGGAAGTGGGTCAATATTATGCCAGAGAAAGGTGAGCCGGGGATTCACTATCGAGGCCACAAACATGACAAATCTTGCAATCGGTAGAGATAAATAAACTGCCATATTGCAACCCCCTTTCTAAAACTACCTTATTTCATCCCCCATTTGCAAAGTTGCTATCTTGTTGAAACAGGGAACAAATTATGTTACCTATGTAAGGAATATTCCGTTAGTTGAAAATCATGTCCCAATTGTGAGGGAAAAACAATGCACTCCTTATAAGTAAGAACACCATTCATATAAGCACTACACCCACCATCACAAAGACAACTACTACCATAACTGCCAATCGTATCTAGATTCCGGCAACCAAATAACCCACAACAAAAGCTAATCGACCCCAGATTTCAGAATAGAAAATGAGCCCAGATCTCAGGGACATAGAATTTACATGTTGTGCTTCAATGGAAACAAAAACCCGGAAAATTGTAACCAAATCTACACAATTCATAAATCAAACAAACATTACAATTCAGTCCGGTGATTTTTGACCTGGAGAACTCTATAAGATATTCAAAATCGAAACACCCATGTGGGGTTGTGGGATTTTTGTGGGTTTCAGTATAGCTTTATTTCATCCGTTGCTTCGCTCCCTGCTGCGACCCATTTGTCCCTTTCGTGGGCGTTTCTGCAATTTTTTTGTTCCATTAGCGTCTGTGAACACCATTTTATATTGTGTATTTCATTTAGGCTTAATTACTTAATACATACCCCGGTATGCTGAAACTCTCACATTGCAACCCCCTTTCTAAAACTAGCGTATTGCATCCCCATTTGGATAATAAACATCAATGTGAAACTGGTAGAAAATTACATCCGGACACTAACGGTGGTACAAGGGTAAATTAGTCAAATGTAATACAACATGATAATGATAGAAAAATAAAAATAAAAATTAAAATAAGGAAAGGAACAAGATAATGAAGAAGACGAGGAGCAGTTGACTAGTCCTCTGGTTTGACCAAAAATAAAAATAAAAATAAATCTCCTCTCTAGATATCTACGGCTCTCGATCTCTACGTTTTTGGTTGATGAGAAAGTTGTGGCTTAAGGCAGATTGGAGTACTAGACCACCATGGGTTTGAGTGGAGAAATTTATTGAGTGTTTAAGTTTACTCTTTTTTCTTCTGAGTTTCAATCATGATGATGTAAAGAGGGAGAGCGGAGGATCTTCTGTTGAAAGCTGGGTTTTGGTTTCGTTTTCAATCGAAGTTGAAATGGATTCATGTGGGTTTTGGATTCTCTGAATCTCTCTCTTCTCTCACCCTCCCCGCCCGAAAACCACGGACCAAACGAAACCCATATGAAGTTAACCTCTGGGTACTGAGGGAGGGCCAAATTTCCGACGGTTGAGTCTCGAACAGAGCTTCGATGGACGGTAGCTCTTACACTTACATTTCAGTGCGTGCGACAGAGATGGGTTTTCTTGTTGGTGTTAAATTGTGTGCTTAATTACGACTGATAGAGGGTGTTGGTTTAATTTCTAAGAGATTTTGAACATTCTCGGATTTTGGAACTACGCTGGTGGTGATGGTGGTGCTCACCGGAATCTGGGTATTTGGTGGCAGCAGTGGTGGTTGTTGTGGCAGCGACGGTGGTAGGAACGCTGATGTTCATATTTTTATTGGTTGGACAGTTTCACCCTTATAGAAAAGGATTTATTTGTCAACTAACTTCTTAGTCCGTTAAGTTTTTGACAGAATTTTTTTACCAGTTTCACATGACATTTTTCTTGCAAATGGAGGATGCAATCAGAGAGTTTTAGGAGTGAGAGTGGCAATGTGAGAGTTTCGACATACCGGATGAATGCATTAAGTTATTAAGCCTTTCATTTATGCGTTTTTCCCTTTTGCTTGTTTTCCATATTTTCGCGTACTCGCAAGCTGCAACAATGTACTGCTGCAATTTAAAGATTTTCATTGCTTATTAATGGTTATGGTTGTTAAATTTGTGTAATTTCTATTAAAATGCGACTTCACCTCATAGCTTCGCTATTTAAGGAAACAAAAGATATACTGCAACACATTATGTTGAAATAATCAATTACGCCTTCTTCAACCGTTTTGGATTTTTTTTTGTTTACTTAATTTAGTTTGGGATTGTTATTGTTTCTCTATTTATGAATGAATGTCTGAGAATTAATTGCATTTTCTGTGTTCTTTCAGGGTTTTGTTCCATAGTTGTTAAGCTTTTCGTTTTTTGTGGTTCTATTATCCATCTTTTTCTGCATAGCTTCAGCGGGACCCTTTCTGGCAAACGGATTGAAAAGTCCGGGTCCAAATGAAGGTTGCGAGACATATGGAGGTGTTGGTAATTCTGATCTTCAGGATCCGAATGTTGGGGATTTTTAGTTCAACTCGAGGAGCCAATTCGAAAGTGTATGCAGTAAGTCGAACTTGTTCTGCTTTCGGTCGACATTGTCTGCATTCTTTCATGGTGATAGTTTTTTCACCATATAAGATACATTAGTAGAAAAGAAAACATAAGCTTTCACTTGCAGAACTTATACTACCTGGAGAGAAAATTAATCACTTGCAGAAAAGTTTCAGCTCATACAGAAAACTTGGTAGTCCTTCGTAGGAACTACAACTCTAGCTTCATAGGAAAATAATGTTGCCATGTTATTCTTTAAAACTAAGAGAGATTTTAAGTATGTGGGGTTGTTCAAAATTGTTTGCTTCCCCTGCAATACTACAGATAAAAATCCTGCAAGTTAAAGGTGGAGGTCCATTCTAGCGAGTTTTTTGTATCACCTGGCAGTGAATGCCTATTCCCAGTAATCTAGATTAGTAGATAGGCTTAAACTAAGTCAGCAACAACTGTGAGGTTGGTTGATTTGCTCAAAATTTGCAATTGTTGGTGATTTTAATATTTTCGGCTGGTCCATCAATCTATTATTTAATAGATGGTTTTATCTCTTTGTACAGTGAGTGTTAACTTTTCTCATATTAGCTGTTGGTTTATAATGAATGTGAAACTGGAAAATCTACTGAATTTAGGGACTCGGATGGGCGTCTCTTCTTAGGTCGATTAATAAAAGTAGTAGAAAGCTTGGTCCAATCAAGTTCAGCTAGCTCAACATGTAGTAGTCATAAAGGGTATTCTACTATTCTCTTTAGCATTGGGCAAAAGAATGAAAACCATGGTGTCCATTGCACTGAATTAACTTACCTCTACCTGCCTTATTTCTAGCGTATTCATCTTTTCCAATCTGCCTAACCAGCAAGATGATAAAAAAAATGAGTGACTGGAATTTCTTAGAATAATGAGAAGATAGTACATTGCAAATGTTTCATAGTTTTTTATCAACAGACAAGGGCATTGACTATTTTCCATAACAAATGACATCTCTAGAATCCTCACAATCCGCCATTAAAATCAACAAAAATATGACACTCTGTCCTTCAGGAACTGATAAAAATATGGCGCCATTAAATATATTAATTGGGGCTGTTGAATCACTGGTTTCAGAAACTATAGCTTTCAGACTACCTTGTCCTTCAGCTTTAGCATCAGTCTTAAAAAAACATGGGTGCTCTTCTCCATTGGTCATGGCAATCGTTTGTTATATTCCCAGTCGGCACTCACGGAAATCGTTTGCTGTATTATTTCTCGTGACAGTGGTTTAATTCCTGAAAGAAGATAGTATAACCAGAGCATCTAACAAGGGTAGTAGTCTGCAAAAGAAAATATATGTACAATGAAACCAGAATGGGATAATATAACCAAAGTATTTAACCAGGATAGTACTTTGCAAGCTAAAAACTATATACAATGAAACCACAATGGGATTTATTTGAAAGATCAATTGGAACTTCAGGGAAATAGTTTAATGGAGAACCCCCGTGACCATCATAAAGTCCATAGAAATGTGTTGGAAAGTTCGCCCAACAGTTGACGGCCAGCCTCTACCAGCTTATGCATCACAACCACTTCAAGATTTGAAGATGAAGTTTACCAGTTTGTCCACGACAAAGTTAAGAGAAGAAAATTCATCAAACATAATTACCAAGAAAATCAAATCCAAGAAATCCGGAGTATGGAGATGAAACAAACCGTGTGTAGTTTGCTTGTTAAGTATAATTGTTTTGTTTCAATGTGCATTAGGAATTGCATCGTGCATGTAGTTATAATGTTCTTGTGGGATAGTGTATGTTTTACGCAAGACAAAGCGTTGTTTTAAAGGGAAGGTGATGTAATAGCCCTATTTAAATAGGGTTATTAATTCTAATTTTCATAGACTATTTTTATCATTTCCTAAAGGTTGAGTGGTCCCAAGTGTATTTAGCATAATTTATTCGTACTCCAAAAGCACCCTAGAAAAAATGTCATCTTGTTCCAAAAACACCCTATACGTTTTTTTTAACAACACTCGTCTCTCTCTCTCTCCGACCGGAAGCAATGGGATAACCCAAAAATCTCCACAACAATAACCATCTCCAAAACCCAAATCAAACTCACCTAAAATCAGCTTAATATCAATCCTAACCAAACCATTTAATTCCCTCCTCAGCCAGAGAACCCACTCCCCTGTTTTTACTTCACCACCACCACGGCGAACCCATCGCCGTCGATTAGCAGCTGCAGCAGAGTCGTTTTGCTCCAATCTCGAACCCAAACGCCGCCACCTTTTTCCGCTTGATTCTTCTTCATTCGTTATACACAATGGCCTCAATTTTAGATTTTATTATGTCCTTTTTATTCCAATTTTCCCATATTATTCATGTGAATCGTTAGTTTTGGTGGGTGTGTAAAATTGTAATGTTACAGTGGGTGAATTGGAGAAGAAGGCGTAGGGAAAAAGTTTAGGTGGAATTGGGGGTACTTGTGTTTGATACTATGATCTGAATCCTGTGGGAAGGCAGTGTAACAAAAATGGGGCTGTTTGCAAAATTTGCTATAAATGCTATAATCATATAGAAGGCAAAATCTTGTATTTTCTAGAACATGGGGTGCCCACTGCCATATGTGCATAATCCATTTTGTGGTTGGGGCAGATTTTGAAGTTTCTAAAACTTGGTGGGTATGTTGTCTTTTACACAACATATTTTTCCTTTTTTCGATCAATAGTGTTTTATTAATACTACTGTTTTATTACTACAAGTAGTAATAATAATTACATTAAGTTGTCTTAACAACTAAATACCACAATTTCACATTTAGTAACATTTTTCGTTAGTACGACTTGTATAACAAAAAAAATTGAGTTTAGCTCTTAATAAAAGTTTGCATTTTTATAAGTTCATCATTAAATTAAAATAGTTTCATTTTATTTATATAAAGTAAACCTACCTTCATAAATCAAAAAAAAAAATATATTCTAGAATATTAAATAAATATTTCTCTATTTCAATTCTTATTTTGTAATTATGAACCACCATTCTCTTATTAAATGTAAATTCTAAACTTGAAATTTATAACTAGTAATTGATCTGATTGTTTTGGAGGAGGCTGTGTGGGTTGCACTTGCATTCGTATAAGGCAAATAAATTAGAATTTATCGTGTGGTGAGTATGTGTTAATATACGGTTGTTTGATCATTATAGATTAAGAATTCGTAGGAGGCGAGTTCGTTGAGGATCCGTACTACTAGTGTGCTTGCTTTTGTGTGCCGAGCTTCCTTCAATCCAAGTAAGTCTATATGAACAATATCTTAATTGTCAAATAGAATTTATCGTGTGGTGAGTATGTGTTAATACATGGTTGTTTGATTATTGTAGGTTCCAAATTCGTAGGAGAAGCGTTCGTTGAGGACCCCTACTACTAGTGTGCTTGCTTTTGTGTCCCGAGCTTTGTCCTTCAATCCAAGTAAGTCTTTATACCCAATATCTTAATTGTCAAAATATGTTTGACGTGTGTTATTTCCAAATTTCTAAGTCGTTAAAGCACATGATTCTGAGACGAATGTTTACATATCTTTGATCTTGAATATATCTCCTTTGAATAGTACTCCTTAAATTAGTGAATACGTTTCGAAGTTCAAATCCATTTTCTAGCATGTTTAAGATGATGAAAATACAATAATATAATTAGGACGATGTACAGAGAATGTGCGTGGATGCTATAGTCGGGGACACACATACATTAAATCCCCTCGGTACTAATCCAACCGTGATTACATGCCCGACCCCCGTTGTGACTGACATATACTTCTATGATACGGCCCCGGGGTTATTTTATAGTGGAAACTATGAGTACTACCTATGCAGGTGTCGGTAACAACTGTATCAGGCTGTCGACACTTAAGGTCTCTTAGTACTGTTTGAGCGGGGTCGCGATGAGCTTCCTACTAACGTTCGGGGAGATTCTGGATTTGTGATATTCAAATGATTACCCCTAATATTATTATTTATTGCATCATGACCTCCCAGTCCACATTTTACCTTTTGGGGCTCGTAGACTACGCCTCAACCAAACCGAACAATAAAATCTAGCTTTTGGTTACAGGTAATAATCTAAACTTGAAATATATCAACTTTGAGTTATTATCACCAAAAAATTTCATGTACTCATGTCGTCTTTCAAGTGGAATTTTTATCAAGTCGTGTGTAATATTTAGCCAAAATTCTAGTTTTACACTCCGTTTTTACTGATCCAATATTTTCTGCGGTCGGCTGTCGCTATTTCCAACCCGCATGTCAAGAAAAAGCTGAGAAAAATGCACGCACAACCTGAAGATTAAGCTCATTACTAGCAAACACTATTTTAGCAACACTTTCTTGGATTTAGACAATGTTTTATCATTATGTAAAGTAATGTAAGAAGGGTTTATCCTTTATTTCGAATAATTCTTTTATAGACATCGTTGAGTTGTACTAGCAAGGAACCGTAAGTTATTGGTTTTGTTTCACGACATGTTCACAAAACTAAGAGTTTGCTGATCTGAACATCGTGGGCATAGAATTACAGGACCTTAAAATTTACCCTCAATTGATTGGTGTATGTGGATGGTGTGATAGGTTTTTACTTGAAACCTTCTAGAACTCTTCCATGGACGGATTTAGGATTAGGAGTGTACGATGACATACTACTGAACTTTTCTTTAGGAGCAATTACAACATTTTAAAGTGTCACTGGTCCCTGCCCACTAGTGTTTTGAAAAAAGCTTCATATCTCAAATGGAAAGCCTTCAAAACAGAGGTGTTATGCTCACACTCTCCTCGACTTTAGATGTCTACGTATCTCTTTGAATACTTACATATTAATGCTCACATATGTTGCTTTCTTCAGGATCTTGCAAATGCAAGGGCCGCCAAGGCCTACACGCTGTGTCCTCTTGTACCAAGGCAAAACCATGGAGACTGTCTGAAAAGAATTAGAAAGTCTAAAAAGAAACATGACAATACTGTAAATGATATTAAGGACCTTCATGCTTATATGTTATGAAGGGTGGTCGAAAAAGAATACGAACTCAAGTGTGCCATGTATTCTCCTAATTAATTATAATGAGAAATTTCTATGTTCTTCTGAATGTAAAGTAGTAGTTTAGTATCTATTCTTATTTCAACGGCAATCACGAGGCTGATATTGTACTAGAATAAATTAGTTAATGTCTAGAAATCAGTTAAATATTAAAGATTTTCCAAAATTCAATACCCACGAACAATGTTGTAGCATTCAAGAACCACGGTCATCGCTACCCCATGCCCATCATGTGTGGGGTAAAAAGTAGTGTGCATTTAATCTATCACATGTTCCATATGTGAAGTAATGTAAAACCAAATAGTTAAGTAAATGGTAACCTGGAGTTAAATATTATAAGTAGGCATCTGTATTTGGACAAAAAGAAAGCAAGTAATGAAAAAGTTATTCCTTAATCAACGTATCCATACCAATTTACATCAATTACTAGCATATATTCAGAAAAATATAATATATGCTGTTTGAACAAACACTTGTGATAATTGAAAATAAGTGTATTATAATGTAAAGAACAAATGCAGCTTTCGTATGTGATGAGTGCATGATTAATGTAATATTTTGTCTTATGTTTCTCGAAAATTATTGGGTTGTGGGATAAGAAAAGCTGTAAGAGGGATCCTTTTCCTAATAAATACCCTTAAATTCGAACAATCCAATTGCATATACTGTCGATATGTATCCATCAGTAACAACTGGAACAAACAATTACGCTTTGATGCTAACATGCATTATATTATACTAACAGAAGAATATACCCACCAACGTATACATAGGACTCTTTAGTATCTTCCATGATTGATTATGCCATCTGCCTTAGTGCATGCATGAAAACAAATTGTATTTCTCATTGGTTCCTAGGGTTAGGTTCTTTCAAGCACTTAAAAATGAGAGATGTTCATTTCTCTACATAATTTAAATTTTATCAGCTCCTCTAACAGTGTGTAGAGAGTTATCGTGCATGCAATCTTTTCCAGGTCAAGAAGAAATTAAAAGCAGAAACTCTTTTAGAAGATTTGTTGATTTCTTTTTGTAGCGAATGTTTCCTGAGTTCTAGAGTCTCTATTTTGGTGAAAGAAAATGGTATTTATGTTTCAGTGAAATTTTGATGTGGAGAATTCCTTTAAAGTTTTCCGGCGCTGGAAAGCATAGAGTTGAAGTCATGTCGATTTTTTCAACGCACGGTAACTGTTTTTGGTCTTAAATTGCACAGTTTGAAGTTACATGGTTGTTATTTCTTCGACATGGAAAATTGTGTATTCTATGCTCCATGGAAAATTGTGTATTCTATGCTCCATTTATAAATTATTTGGACGTATACAGATGTGTTGGTGGTCTTCCGGAATGCTATATCACCATTCAGGCTCGAAGTTTAGAGAAATTTCTGTATGGGGCAAATATGCCACCAGAATTTCATAGAAGATATGTTATATTTCTAATTAAACTTTCTTACTTGGAAGATAAGAAAAACGATCTTAAAGAATCTTTAAGAAGAACCAAACACCTCAACGGAAGGACAAGGAGCAAGCAAAACTCAACCTTGGACATCCGTAGCTGTGCTTGGGCTCCCTAGGGATGTGTGCGGGGCAACCATGGGCGCATGGGAGTTCCTACTGCTATTTGGGCCTTTTTCTCTTTTGCAGTGTTGGCAATTTAATCCAAAATATGGATTGATGCTACAGAAATAATCCTACACCTAAGAATAACTCGGAAACTTCTAGGAGAATGAATGAAACCCAAAGATCACATAACTGATGATATCTGATGAATTCTTGATGGACTAGATTCAAGACGCCCGATTTGCATGCAAGAACATGTGTTAGCATCACGGAGCATCTAAATGAAGATACTCTAATCATTTATAATAATCCTATAGGGAGGCCGTGCATAGCTAGGGACGTCCAGTGTTATTTTGAAGCTGAGTGGACAAACATCATAAATATTGCGGGATCCTGGATTGAGCACATTCTGGCTCATCCTGTTACAAGAACAAATCTATACATGAAATTTTTATACACCTCCAAAGCCACCGTCGTCCTCGTCTCTGACTCTCTCTCTCTCTCTCTCTCTCTGGTATGGTCGTCCACAAGAACTGAACAATCACCAAACATGGCTTTCGGTGAATATTGTGAAGCAGCAACCGGTGGTCTAATTTAAACATATGGAAGAGTGGTCTTAAAATGAGCGGGATGGTGATCGGTGAAACAAATTGAAACAAAAATCCCACGCAGATTAGAGTACATAACTAGATATTCGATGAAGAACATCTCTTCGCCGCTCTCTTGCTTCTTCATCTCTCTCTCTCTTGGTCGTTCTATCTTATCTCATTCTCTCACTATCCTCTAAAAAATGGGTTAAGTTGCGGTAAGGTAGAGTTAAATGAAATGTGGGGTACTTTTTGTAAGGACAAATGGGTAATTGACCTTCATTGAACTTACCACAATAGGAAATGGGGGGAAACATAAAGAACGTCCCAAAAAATAAATTTGGGAGAATGAAAGGGAACAGAGTGGTAAAGGTGTGCATATTTGTACCAACTGCCTCAACGCCTTCAATTTTTTGAAGTGGTCTAAAGGCACGCCCATGAAGATGATTCAGTTAACTCGAGGATAAGACGGATTGCATCAAACCATATCTTTTTATGACATCTCTGCGGTCCCCACGACTTAGTAACAGAGCTGCACAGGCAGACTCGGGCCGTCATGCTGTGTAAACTATATTTTTCCTTACTCTACTGTCTATGGTTCCGACTTCATTTTGTGTTTGTGGATGTGATTTGTTGTCATGATATGCAACTTTTTATTTTCTTTATTCATTTGTAAAGTTCCATGTCTATTTCAAATTAAAAAGTAACCTTGTTAATGTTGGAAATCAAAATCCCCAAATTCAGATAATCAAGTTTAACACAAACTAGAACAATTTTTCAGCAACTTAGCAACCAGTGAACTCAGGGCAGAATTTCGGAATAGTATACTTCAAATTCAGATTACGACTTCACATGAGCAGAGGCAAATACGAACAACAATTTCACATACAAACTTACAGCAGGAGGCATCAAAATCAAAGCTCAAGAACAAGGTAAGAACAACAAGGAATTGCGGGGAAACTTATCTTGCATTCAAACAGCGAACTTGATACAAAATCAGCACGAGTACGGCAAAACATATCAAGGCTACTTCACTTGTTGTATTATTTCTCGTGACAGTAGTTTATGACCTGAAATCGGTTGTATATAGTTTCTTGCAAGATCAAATGAACAATCGATTTCCAAAAATATGGAATCTTCTGTTTCACCAGGATGGGATTTATTTGCAAGATCCATTGGAACTATATACAACCGATTTCTCATGACAACAACCTATTTCCAAAAAGATCGAATCTTATGTTTCAGCCTACTTCACTTTTTGTCACTATAGAGTGGGTGACTTTGACCCGGTGATTTGATTAGCAAAACGATACAAGAATTTTATTAATCTTTGCAAGGTCTTGTAGAGTAAACTCTACTCTATAATACAATGAAAAAAAATCAAAAAATTATATCGTTATGCTATTTAAATCGCCGAGTCAAAGTGAACCAGTTACGGGTTAAAAAGTCAAAGTAAGAAAATTCAGAAGAAACTGAACTAGTAAATTAAAAAATTAGTGGCAAAAGTACGGATTGATCTTCCCTTATGGAGGATCTGAGATCTGACAATTTCCTTGATAGAATATTAAGGGAAAGGTCTTTGACATATACAACTAATAAATTATTTAATTGATACGATATAGATTCTATATCCAAAATCAATTTATTAAACATATTACCTATTTCGGGTTCGTTTGGGTTAGTTTTGGATTTTATAATTAAATTCACAACCCAAACCAAAATATCAGTTTGGGCTATAATATAATCTGTATTCAACCCAAATCATTTCGGACCAATAAAATTGGATTGGATTGGGGTGGATGAGCCGAATTGGATGGGACAAGAGGTTTTCTATACACCCCTAGGTATAAACATATGTCCAAACCTAACTCTAATCGTTGGAAGCAAATAAATTATAATACGTAGTATCAAAAAATAATTTGATTAGTGTAAATAGAATCACAAAAATTAACAAATTTTTAAGGATAGTTTTTCACCATCTAAGATACATTAGTAGAAAAAATAACATTAGCTTGCACTTGCAGAACTTATACTACCCTGAAGAGACAATTAATCACTTGTTCAGCTCACACGGAAAACATAGTAGTCCTTCGTAGGAACAACAACTCTAGCTTCATAGGAAAATAATGTTCCCATGTTGTTCTACAAACTAAGAGAGATCTAAGTATAAAAGGTTTGCTTCCCCAAACTACTGATAAAAACCATGCAAGGTAAAGGTGTAGGTCCCTTCTAGCAAGTCTTTTGTATGGCCTGAAAGTGAATGCCCAATCCCAGTAATCTAGATTAGTAGATAGGCTTAAACTAAGTCAGCGACAACTGCGAGGTTGGTTGATTTGCTTAAAATTGGCAATAATCGCTCATTTAGTAGATACGTTTAAACTAAGTCGTTCCTTTATCCTCTCTATCATCTCTCTCATGTATTCCATACCTATGGCTGAATTATTCCGTGGCACTTGTGTAACCACGAAAAAAAAACTTGGAGTACACTTGGATGTCCTCCATAATATAGCATCGTTCTGCCATAATCGCTGATGAGTGTTCCAGGTACTGATGAAGCTGGGGTGGATGAAATGTGCATGTGTCTTCATATTTGTGTTCTTTCTTGCATTTATAGTCCCCAAATCACTGAGCATGTGTCATCCGTGGGCCAAATTTTGCATTTAGCACATAAGTAGGGGTACCCAGATATCCCCTCACACTCATCGCTGCTCCTCATGCTCCTTATGTCTCCTGCTTCATGCGTCCCTGCGAAAACTAACTCACAAGATACCCGTGAAGCACAAAGATAGACAATAAAAAAAAGATACAAATGAAAAAAAAAGTATTCTAAACTAACTCCTAACTAAATAATCTACCAATGTCCCCGGCAACGGCGCCAAAAATTTGACACGATTTCTTACGTGTATGCGAAAGTGCACGGTGAAGTAATATAGGGGCGGTATTTCAACCCGAGTTATCGATCCCACCAGGACAGATTTGAGATTATTTAATTAGTTGATCAATTAAAGTACGATACAAGGAGTGAAATTATGTGATAAAAAGAGTTGTCGCTCCAAAAAAGCGACTGAATTAAAATAACAACTACATTAATATTTTTATATTTGTCTTAATTAAGGAACGAATATGGAGAAACTAGGCGATCTCTAGATCACCTAGGGTTGTATGTGTTGAAATAGATGCCCTAGAGGCAATCTTATATAGTGTGAACATTATTTTTTGCTAGAATATTAATTGTATTATTTATGGAGATATTTAATATAATGAAGTCCTGAGATTACAAATGTGTTGTTTATCTTAAATATCCCTAGTCGATTGTACTGTTTAATAAGACGATCATCTATAAACTAGTACGTGGGTAGATTGATATGGGGATGTCAAATCTAGCACATGGGTATGCATTAGGAGTAATGGCATGCTGGATTGACCCACAACGAGAAGGCTACATACAAGTTATGTAAAGTCTCAAGTACTTCTCGTAGTGACAACGGTATTGTCATCCTTAGACTTGAAGTCACCAGATCCTCTAGTTTTGGAATATTTTGTTTTGATATCGTCAAACGCTACACCGTAACTGGGTAGTAATAAATGCGCATATAGGACAAAATAAGAAGCAAGCAAAGAGATGGTAGTGTTGTAGATATAATTTGTCCCTGCCACGTAACAGGAGAAAATATACGCGGCCACTCGAGGGATGGTGCTTATAGAATGTGTGGCCAGACTCAGATAAATCAATATGGGATATTGATGTTATCTGCATGGATAAGACTATTCCCAGGATCGAGAAACTATGGGTTGGATATTCGTGTGTAACTTGTATGTCTCGTGTCCAATCTGGATATAGAGAGAAAGGGATAAGACAATATAGTCACAAGGTTTGTCGGATTACTGACTATTTCAATTGGTTGGGTGATGCGCAATTTAGCGTGCTATTCGCAAGTATACAAATCAAGTAATATAGAGAGTATTGCGACTCAGATTTTCGATCCCACAGGGACTTTGCAGGTTTTTATAGTAACCAGTTTTAACGAACATAGTGTAAAAAGGAGGAATATTTTGAGAGTTTTTGATTACGGACTAAGTACTGAAAGTAAATTACTAAAAAGTAAATCTTTTCGTGAGATTTTTCTGTAAGTGTTGTAAATCTTGGGTTTAAGGTACTAGATTCCAGGATCCCCTAGTGTCTCTTCAGATTTTCGTTCTAGTTTGATAAGAAAACGCACAACAGTTATTTATCCATGCCACGTACCAGTTGTGCAGTATCTTTTCTTTTCCTGCACCTTATCACGATTCTGCAGACGTTCGTAATCCTGTTAAGCTGCCTAAGTCTGCAGTCTCGTTATAAGTCTGATAGGGTTTCTAACCTGCCCTAAAGGCCGGGGTCAGATTCTCTAACAATTGGTCAAAAGATTTCAGGCTAGTCCAAACTCCCCTTCACTAGTCGGCTCATCGGGGGTAAGATGCTAAATTCTGTCTTCTCTTCCTAACCCTAACCGAACATTTTCACCAACCGGCTCGGGTCTGTAGCAATTCTGGGTGATCAAGCCGAGCATGCATGAACAGTAAAATTCAAAGACAAAATAACGAACGTAGCTGCTGATATTAAGATACTGCAATCATGAATTCATAATTAAAACATAGAACTAATCTTTGAGTACGAAACCCTAGGTTCACCGCGAACCTAGGTAAAAGTTTAGCTACTGAAATTCATAACGAAATACAAAGTTCTTGAATAAAAGAGAGAATAAGAGCAAATGAATGTCTTGGAATTTGGATTCGCGCTTCCGTGCTCTCCGGGGATGCTTGGACCTCTTTTAGGGTGTGCTGTTTCTCTAAAACGAGCTCTGGACGAGTCTTTATATGTTGCTGGAGAAGTTTCTGGAAACTGCCTATATTTATGAAACTGCCACTGGCCAAAACTGTCTCAGAATACGTGCTTTGTGCGTATAATACGCACACCGTGGCCCTGGGTGTGTCTGTCTCTCTCATGTTGTGCGTATACGCACACAGTGCATGCATTCTCCACTTCTCTCTTCTCTTTGTGCGTATAAAGACCCTGTGTGCGTATAATACGCACAAGATGTGCCTATAATACGCACACAGTGCCCATGCCTGCCAAAATCACCCCATCTCCCTGTTATGTGCGTATAATACGCACACAGTGAACTACTCAGCTCATTTTCTGCCTTCTTTGCCAAGGCATGCGTTTTGACCCAAAACTTGTCAAAACTACCAAAATACCCCTGGGTCAAAATTGCTCCAAATTCCGCCCAATCCTGAATCTGGTCATAGGAAAAATGCTGATTGAATATGGGAAACAGAATCTGAACTCGACTCTGGAAACTTGGGCCCGGTGTCAAAATTACTAAAATACCCCTGGGTCAAAACTGTCCCGAAAATCGTCCTAAACATGAAATAGCTGATCACGACTCTGGACACTGGGACCCGAGACTCCTACTTGGGTGTGGCCTGCCTGGGACCCACACTTGGCGGGAGGTCGATTTTTAGGCCGGACTCTGTTTTAGCATATGACCTGTTTTCCGAAAGCCCTTGACGTCTACTTTCTTCTGCCGCAGGTTTCACTTCAAAATTCCAAGTAGAACTCAAGATATTGTCAACCGAGCGTATCCCGATCATTCTTGGTTTTGGCCTTTTTCAGCTTTCTCGGCTCTCGCCCCTGCAATCCTGTTTCATTCTCGCTGCATTCACGAGCCTTGTTCCTGCATAGACAACATGAACACACCCGCGATTATATCCATTAAAAGCACATAAAATGCAGAAATATACGAAGAGCTAATACACATCTCGTTCTCACTTCTGAGGCTTTCTAAGGATGAATTCAGGCTAAAGCACGGCTTACCTGCACACATAGAAATCTTTTCAGGCTCAAAGATAACTCCTAGTGGGGAGTTATCAAATACCCCCACACTAAACATTGATCGTCCTGAGCAACCCCTTGCATACTGTCCCGATTGCATACATATATGTCTTGCAAATCGACCATGTTGTGCATACAACTGCCTTTCCATACCCCTTGTCACTGTCTACTTTTCTCACCCGAACTTAAAACCAAACGACTCAATAGATAGCCGACTCAGAAAAGAATGTACAGACTCAAACTCTATCTTACCAAGACACAAATATATTTTTACTGTGAGATCGGGGAATCTCCTTAACGCAAAACGGTCCAGTAACAAAATCTCTTCTTCTTACAAGGAAGTACCTACCCACACATGATCGGTGAGCCTAACAGATTATACGAGTGGATGTATAGCGCTGGCACGTAGTACTGTTACTTCCGTTCTCAACCTGGGCACATTCCTAGCATACCTACCATCCGAGCTATTTCCAAATCAGGGATCCTAAATCTAACAGGCGGGTTTTTATAAGTTTATATCAAGGTATGGCGTGTTCCCATTTGTTACGACATTCTCATTGTTCCCAACTCACACCCCTCACTAAGTTCCTGAAAAAATGACCGAAACACCTAAGTTTCTGTTCACTCAATTTCCCTAGCCCCCGGTGTGTATTCGTCGTTCTCACGGCCACGAATGTGAAGTAATGTCGAATTCAGAACATAACACCTACTCAGCTTTTAAACTAAATAATTATGTACAAACTAAAACGGAAAATTTAAAATAGATCCTTCTTCTTTTTTCTTTCTCCTTTTTGTTTCCTTTTTTCTTTTTTTATTGTCCTTTTTTTTTAACTGATAAAAATAATACAGTACGATAATACAAAACGGACTAAAGATGAGTAAGTAAAAATAAAACAATGTCGTGGGGTACGAAAGATGTCCTCATGTGTAGTACCCCCACACTAATCCTGAAACGTCGATCCTGTAGTCGAAAGATAAAATAAGTGTAGTCCCACCGAACTTCCTCATCACCAAAGATGTAGAAACTCAACACGATCACCAATCAAATCCTACAAGCCCCGGTACCCCATTTTGTGTGGAAAGATGCCTCGCACCCGACTCTCCACCTCTGATCACTATGTAGTGCAGTGAATCACCTCCGCTAATTAATGCAGTCGCCTCTAAATCACCCTGTCCAACCCTCGATAAGCGTGAAAAATATCAAACTGTCCACAATAATCTGTAATGAAGCTCTCCTTGTCAAAATCCACCCTAACTCACTCCCTCTGTCAGAACGCGCAGGAACAACCAACTACACAAGTGA
Source organism: Linanthus parryae (assembly GCA_023055425.1). NCBI lineage: Eukaryota > Viridiplantae > Streptophyta > Magnoliopsida > Ericales > Polemoniaceae > Linanthus > Linanthus parryae. The sequence goes on from JALGPY010000009.1 coordinate 47,220,362, forward strand.
TGTAGGTCACAAAGAAGGCTTCCTAGGCTACAGGGGCTATGAATAAAAGGGTAAACGGCTTCAAACGGGATTACTAAGTGGACCTAGGGTTAAGAAACATGACGTGAGGTCCGTTATGAGCCAATCACTCCACCGAAAGATTCGATGACCGTGATGGCGTCCGTAGGCGGGTTGTCGACTACCTAAGTGACGGCGGTGTGGCAACTAGTCAGATTTCTAGATCAAGTGATAACTACTCGCGGATTCCTACGCACACTTGCTCTCACTCAATCAACTACACCTCGGTGTGGTTTTTCCTTCATGTTCGAAGACTATCATCGGTTTCTGCCCAGGATTTTGTTAATTCAATTGCCCTTTCTCAAAATTTTCTGATTTTCAATTTTTATGATTTTCCGAAATTGTCTATATTTTTTTTATATACAATGCAAGGCCAGAAGTTCTGTGGTGGGGGTCGACTCAAACAAAGAAAACGTGAAGACTCAAGAAATAAAATAAAAACTGCAAATAAATTCGAAAAAACGTGCAGACCTGGCTAATGCAGACACGACTCCCACCCCCCACACTAAGAGGTGGAATGCCCTCATGGCAAAAACTAATCTGGTCCAAAAGTCGGCTCTGTCCCGGTTTCTGAGCAACCGGGTATGCTGCTGGGAGAGCTGCTGCTGGATTTGGTCGGGTCAAAGGTCTGCCGGCGCGAACGTGAGCACGACGAATGGCAAGACCGAGAACCGGACCGACTGTCAGAATGCTGTGGAGCGAAGTCACTGGCATGCTGACTTGACTCAGCCTCTTCTGACGAGTTGGTAGCGAAGATAGAGAAAAATGTACAAAAATTAAATAAAAAAAACTGACAGAAGAGAGAATGAAGAGATTTTGAAGCTGCACACCCGGAGCTAGTCTTACAGGTGTAGTATGTAGCTTTCCCGCAGAGAAAGACCGTTGACCGATAACCGAAAAAATTCTCAACGGAAGTTGTCAACCTTCCAGGTTCTGTTCGCGCTCTTTGAATGTGCAACCGCCAAGCACCATTGTGTGTGACAATGTGCTCCCATATGGTCGAGTGTATTTTAGTACACCGCGGTCGGTTGCTCCGTGCTTGCTGAAAACTGCTCCTGAAGAATCCCCAACTCGTACAAGTCCCTGTGATGGTCGAGTGTGCCAGAACACACCGGGGTCGATTCTTCAAGTTTTCAAAAATTTGCCTTTTCTCTCCTCTTTCACCTTTCCTTCTACGAAATTTTCTGAATTTACTTCAAACTCCACATATATGTGTTCTCCTCGTCAGAAACTCCTCGGTCGACTTTGACCCCCACACTTTCTCGGCGCAAGTTTCTGAAAACCGACGGTAGGATGATAATCCTTGCGGTGAGAGGAACCCAATAATGTCTTCAAATCTCGATTTCGAGCACTTTGAAAATTTGGTGTTCTTGGAGCTTGAGAGCAAGAGAGATGAAGTTAGAGAGAGAGAGAGAGAGAGAGAGAGAGAGAGACATTTGGCCTAAATGAGCTTCAAACCCGACGGCCCCCTTTTATACCCAACTTTTCAAAAATTACAAAAATGCCCCTGGCCCGTTTTTTTGAAACTTTTCTGCGTATATACGCACATGTGCGTATTATACACACACGATGCTGATATTGTAGTAGAATAATTAGTGAATGTCTAGAAATCAGTAACATATTTAAGATTTTCCGAATTTCAATACCCACGAACAATGCTGCAGCATTCAAACCCACAGTCATCGCTACCCCATGCCCATCACGCGTGGGGTAAAAAGTAATGTGCATTTAATCTATCACATGTTCCATATGTGAAGTAATGTAAAACCTAAATAGTTAAGCAAAAAGTAACCTGAAGTTAAATATTATAAGTAGGCATCTGTATGTGGACAAAAAGAAAGCAAGTAATGAAAAAGTTATTCCTTAATCAACGTATCGATACCAATTTACATCAATTACATATCTGCAGAAAAATATAATATATGCTTTTTGAAGGAACACTTGTGATAATTGAAAATGAGTGTATTATAATGTAAAGAACACTTGCAGCTTTAGTATGTAATGAGTGCATGATTAATGTAATATTTTGGCTTATGTTTCTCGAAAATTATTGGGTTGTGGGATAAGAAAAGATGAAAGAGTGATCCTTTTCCTAATAAATACACATAAATTCGAACAATCCAATTGCATATACTGTCCATATGTATCCATCAGTTGTACTGGAACAAACAACTATGCTTTGATGCTAACATGCATTATATTGTACTAACAGAAGAATATACCCACCAACCTATACATAGGACTCTTTTGTATCTTCCTAGATTGATAATGCCATCTGCCTTAGTGTATGCATGAAAACAAATTGTATTTCTCATTGCTTCCTAGGGTCAGGTTCTTTCAAGCACCTAAAATGAGAGATGTTCATTCCTTTACCTAATTTAAATTTTATCAGCTCCTCGAACAGTGTGTAGAGAGTTTTCGTGCATGCAATCTTTTCCAGGTCAAGAAGAAATTAAAAGAATAAATTATTTTAGAAGATTTGTTGATTTCTTTTTGTAGCGAATGTTTCCTGAGCTCTAGAGTCTCTAGTTTGGTGAAAGACAATGGTATTTATTTTTCAGTGAAATTTTGACGTGGAGAGTTCCTTTAAAGTTTTCCGGCGCTAGAAGGCATAGAATTGAAGTCATGTCGATTTTTTCAACGCACAGTAACTGTTTTTGGTCTTAAATTGCACAGTTTGAAGTTACATGGTTGTTATTTCTTCTACATGGAACATTTTGTATTCTCTTCTCAATTTATAAAGTATTTGGATGCATATAGATGTTGTGGTGGTCTTCCTGAAAATTATATAACCATTCAGGCTCTAAGTTTAGAGAGATTTCTGTATGCCACAAGAATTTCATAAAAGATATGTTATATTCATAATTAAACTTTCTTACTTGGTGTTATCAAAAAAACTTTCTTACTTGGAAGATAAGGAAAAAAATCTTAAAGAATCTCTAAGAAGAATAAATGTCTGATTGAAACTGCCAAACACCTCAGCGGAAGGACAATGAGCAAGCAAAACTCCTTGGACATTCGTAGCTGTGCATGGGCTCCCTAGGGATGTGTGCGTGGCAACCAGGGGCGCATGGGAGATCCTCCTGCTATTTGTGCCTTTTTCTCTTTTGCAGTGTTGGAAATTTAATCCAAAATATGGATTGATACTACAGGAATAATCCTACACCTAAGAATGACTCATAAACTTTTAGAAGAATGAATGAAACCCAAAGATCACATAACTGATGATATCTGATGAATTCTTGATGGACTAGATTCAAGACGCCCGAATTGCATGCAAGAACGTGGTTAGCATCACGGAGCATCTAATTGCAGATACTTTAATCATTTATAATAATCCTATAGGGAGGCCGTGCATAGCTAGGGACGTCCAGGGTTATTTTGTTTCTGAATTATTTTGTTCCTAAGTGGACAAACATCATAAATATTGCGGGATCCTGGATTGAACACATTTTTGCTCATACTGTTGCAAGAACAAATCTATACATAAACTTTTTATACACCACCAAATTCACCGTCGTCCTCATCTCTCTCTCTATCTCCCGCTCTCTTGTATGGTCGTCCACAAGAACTGAACAGTCACCAAATATGGCTTTCGGTGAATATTGTGAAGCAACAACCGATGGTCGAATTTCAACATATGGAGGAGTGGTCTTAAAATGAGCAGGATGGTGATCTGTGAAAAAAACCGAAACAAAAATCCCACGCAGATTAGAGTACATAACTAGATCTTCGATGAAGAACATCTCTTTGCCGCTCTCTTGCTTCTTCATCTCTCTCTCTCTTGGTCATTCTATCCTATCTCATTCTCTTACTATCCTCTATAAAAAGGGTTAAGAGGAGGAGGTGGGTAAGGTAGGGTAGAGTTAAATGAAATGTGGGGTACTTTTTGTAAGTGCAAATGGGTAATTGACCTTTATTGAACTTACAACAAGAGGAAATGGGGGAAACATAAAGAACGTCCCAAAAAGGAAATTCCGGAGAATGAAAGGGAACATAGTGGTATAGCTTTCCATATTTATACCAATTGTCTCAAAGCCTTCAATATTTTGAAGTGGTCTAAAGGCACGCCTATGAAGATGATTCAGTTAACTCAAGGATAAGACGGATTGCATCAAACTATAAATTTTTGTGACATATCTGAGGTCCCCACGACTCAGTAACAGAGCCGCACAGGCAGACTCAGGCCGTCATGCTATGTAAAGTATATATTTCCTTACTCTACTGTCTAAGGTTCTGACTTCATTCTGTGTTTGTTGATGTTATTGTCGTTGTGATGATATGCAACTTTTTATTTTCTTTATGCATTTGTAAAGTTCCATATCTATTTCAAATTAAAAAGTAACCTAGTTAATGTTGGAAATCAAAATCCCCAAATTCAGATAATCAAGTTTAACACAAACAAGAACAATTTTTCAGCACTTAGCGACCAGTGAATTCCTGGCATAATTTCGGATAGTATACTTCAAATTCAGATTACGACTTCACATGAGCAGAAGCAAATACGAACAACAATTGCACAGACAAACTTACAGCAGGAGGCATTAAAATCACAGCTCAAGAACAAGGTAAGAACAACCAGGAATTGGGGGGAAACTTATCTTGCATTCAAACAGCGAACTTGATACAAAATCAGCACGAGTACGACAAAATAGATCAAGGCTACTTCACTTGTATTATTTCTCGTGACAATAGTTTATGACCTGAAATCGGTTGTATATAGTTTCTTGAAAGATCAATTGAACAACAGATTTCCAAAAAGATCGAATCTTCTGTTTCAGCAGGATGGGATTTATTTGCAAGATCAATTGGAACTATATAGAACCGATTTATCGTGAAAACAACCGATTTCCAAAAATATCGAATCTTTTGTTTCATCCTACTTCACTTTTTTTCACTATTCACTGGGTGACTTTGACCCGGTGATTTGATTAGCAAAACGAAACGAGAATTTTGGAATCTTTGCAAGGTCTTGTAGAGTAAACTTTACTCTATAATACAATGAAAAAAATCAAAAAATTATATCGTTTTGCTATTTTAATCGCCGAGTCAAAGTGACCCAGTTACAGGTTAAAAAGTCAAAGTAAGACAATTCAGAAGAAACAGAACTAGTAAATAAAAAAATTTGTGGCAATCTGAGATCTGACAATTTCCTTGATAGAAGATTAAGGGAAAGGTCTTTGACATATACAACTAATAGATTATTTGATTGATACGATACATATTCTATAGTCATTATCAATTTATTACACACATTACCTATTTTGGGTTGGTTTGGATTAGTTTTAGATTTTATAATTAAATCCACAAGCGAAACCAAAATATCGGTTTGGGCTATAATATAATCTGTATTCGACCCAAATCATTTCGAACCAATAAAATTGGATTGGATTGGGTGGATAAGCCGAATTGGATTGGTCAAGCAGTTTTCTATAGCCCCCTAGGTATAAACATATGTCCAAACTTAATTCTAATTGTTGGAAGCAGATAAATAATAATAAATAGTATCAAAAAATAATTTGGTTAGTGTAAATAGAATCACAAAAATTCACAAATTTTTTATTATAGTTTTTCACCATGTCAGATACATTTGTAGAAAAAATCACATTACAATTAATCACTTGCAGAAAAGTTTCAGCTCACACGGAAAAAATAGCAGTCCTTTGTAGGAAATACAACTCTAGCTTCATAGGAAAATAATGTTTCCATGTTGTTCTACAAACTGAGAGATTTAAGAATAAAAGGTTTGCCTCCCCAAACTACAGATAAAACCCCTGCAAGCTAAATGTGTAGGTCCCTTCTAGCAAGTCTTTTTTTATCGCCTGAAAGTGAATGCCCAATCTCAGTAATCTAGATTAGTAGAAAGGCTTAAACTAAGTCAGCGACAACTGCGAGGTTGGTTGATTTGCTTAAAATTGGCAATCATCGCTCATTTAGTAGATAGGCTTAAACTAAGTCGTTCCTTTATCCGGATGATTTGGGTTGAATACAGATTATATTATAGCCCATTTAGTAGATAGGCTTAAACTAAGGATCCTTCCATCATCTCTCTCACGTTTTCCATACATATGGTTGAATTCTCCTGTGGCACTTGTGTAACCACTAACAAAATCTTGGAGTAAACTTGGATGTCCTCCATAATACTGCGCCGTTCTGCCATAATCGCTGATGAGTGTTCCTGGTGCTGATGAAGCTGGGGTGGATGATATATGCCTGCGTCTTCATACTTGTGTTATTTCTTGCACTTATAGCCCCAAATCACTGAGCATGTGTCATCCGTGGGCCAAATTTTGCATTTAGCACATAATTAGGGGTACTCATATCCCCTCACAATCATCGCAGGTCCTCATGCTTATTATGTCTCCTTCTTCCTGCGTCCCTGCAAAAACTAACTCACAAAGATACCCGTGAAGCACAAAGATAGAAAATTAAACAAAAATACAAATAAACTGAAAATATTCTAAACTAACTCCTAACTAAATAATCTACTAATGTCCCCGGCAACGGCGCCAAAAAATTGACACGATTTCTTACGTGTATGCGCAAGTGCACGGTGAAGTAATATAGGGACGGTATTTCAACACCGAGTTATCGATCCCATGAGGAAAGTCTTGAGATTATTTAATTAGTCGATCAATTTAAATTACCGTACAAGGAGTAAAATTGTGTGATAAAAAGAGTTGTCGCTCCAAACAAGCGAATGAATTAAAATAACAACTAGACTAATTTTTTTTTTATTTTTCTTAATTTATGGAACAAATATGGAGAAATTAGGGATCTCTAGATCACCTAGGGTTGTATATGTTGGAATAGATGGCCTAGAGGAGATCTTATTTAGTATGAACATTATTTTTTACTAGAATATTTATTGTATTATTTATGGAGATATTTAATATAATGAAGTCCGGAGATTACAAATGTGTTGTTTATCTTAAATATCTCTAGTCAATTATACTGATTAATAAGACGATCATTTATAAACTAGTATGTGGGAATAGTGATATGATGATATCAAATCTAGCACATGAGTATGCATGATGACATGCTGGATTGACCCACAATAAGAAGGCTACATACAAGTGCTTCTCGTAATGACAACGGTATTCTCATCCTTAGACTTGAAGTCACTAGATCCTCTAGTTGTGGAATATTTTGTATTGATATCGACAAACGCTACACCGTAACTGGTTAGTAATAAAGGCGCATATAGGACACAATAAGAAGCAAGCTTAAAGATGGTAGCGATGTAGATATAATTCGTCCCTTCCACATAACGGGAGCAAATATCCGCTGCCACTCAATGGATGGTGCTTATAGAATGTCTGGCCAGACTCAGATAAATCAATATGGGATATTGATGCTATCTGCATGGATAAGACTATTCCCAGGATCGAGAAACTATGGATTGAATTTACGTGTGTGACTTTTATGTCTCGTGTCCAATCCGGATATAGAGACAAAGGGCTAAGGCAATATAGTCACAAGGTTTGTCGAATTACTGACTATTTCAATTAGTTGGGTGGCATGGATGTGTAGACACCGCTCCATGTTAGTAATCGTTACTACCATCTAAGTAGAAACCTATTGGGTCACACGCCATATGGATGAAACTAGACTTGGGAATTAATTAATATCATTAATTAAATAGAAGGACCAATGCGCAACCACATAAAAACTTAGTAGGACTAATTTGCAATGTGCACTAATCCATGTAAGAACATGATTAGTAGAGAGACTAATATGTAGTTAACAAGGAGTTGTTAGACTATATATATGAACACTCCTAGGTTATTCTCATTAAGTGTGTCATAATTTTTATAACATGAGGAGAGAACAAAGCAAGGAGAGAGAACAAGACAAGAGGGATGATTCCCCTTTGTCCGTCCCCCTACCCGTCGGCCACAAAGAGAGGCACGGCCTCTTATTTGGTTCATTTCGCGTGATCTTCTTCTTCCTCCTTCCATCCATTGCTAGCACAAAACGTGGAAGGACTCTAGACTTGATCCTAGGCGTGGACTATCCATAGAGACGTGAACAATATTTCATGTGTGAAGTCATCCAATGAGACAAACAAGGTATTTGATACTAAATCATTAACTATCGTTATGATGTATAAACCTGTGATCCTTGGAGGGTATTGTGCGGATTTTTTTTTTTATTCTGCTGCGTATTTCCTTACAAAACCCTACAATAGACGAATTTCAGTTCAGTTTTGTAACACGTTAATCCTATTCTAGTTCAGGCGGGTAATAGGCTATGACAATATCATGGGATCTCATGTCATTTTACGTCTCGGTTAACTACAATCTCGTCTCGGTCTCGTGTTGTCTACCGGTCCGTTCTAACATGTCATCTACTGGTACGACAACAGGTCATGTTGGTCCATCATTTCACGAAATCTCTATATAGTCCTACCGAATCTACCCACACTACGGCCAATACTAACACTTTTCCTTTTCGGTATCGGTGATTCGAGATTGTTGTTCGCATCTCATCAAGGCTAGTTAGAGTCACCGCCGCGCACTCGCTAGCCAAATAGTAGTTCTGGGTCATGACTCTATTCCTACTATGTTTTAAGCGCAACATATGAACAATTAACAAGAATGAAATTAACGTTAAGAAAGATTTACTCTATGAAAAAACCATAGTTTCATGAATATCAAATCCTAATCAAGTCGTGCCAATAGACAAATTTCAATAATAAGTTCACGAAACTATCATTCAATCGGTAGAAATAATTTCAAAGAATGAGACAAGTTTAAACCCGGAAAACTACATCGTATACATAAAACCCTAGGCTCTCAGAGAGACACCTAGAAAATAGTTTATCTAATTGAGATCAAGCTAGTCAAACTCACAACTTTCTCCATAGAATGATTGAGAAGAGAAAAAGAACTAGATCGAACCCTAGAGATCTCCAATGGTCTCTTCAGGTCTTCCCGTGTTCTCCTTCTTGGCCTCCTATTTCTCCTAACGTATCAATGTGTGTGTCATCCTCTCTATGCCGTTTTGATCCCTCAAGTGATTCCCCGTCATTACTTCTTTCAAAATTGCTTTCTGGCCCCAAATTTGTCTTTTGCCAATTCTGCTTCCAATTTGTGCGAATTGCATTCCAATTCGTGTGAATTACTTTAACTCTTGCAAGCTGTTGTTTCAATTCCTGTGAATTGCTTTCCAATTCCTGCGAATTACAACAATTCGCGCGAGTTACAGTCCAATTCCCACGAATTACAATCCACACAAATCTGCATTATGCAATTCCTTTCCAATTCCCACGAATTGCTTTTGACTTGCATCTGTGCAGCTCCATCTTCTTCCAGTTCGTGGGAGTTACAGTCCAATTTGTGGGATTTGGACACATCCTATCTTTTCTCAGCTTCGCAGGCAATTTCTCCTCTTCTCTTTCTTTGGCCATCTATTCATGCTCCTCCATTTTCGAAGCTCATTTCTGGCCTCCGATATTCTCCTTAGCCTCTGGTACCTACTACTCACAACACGAGCATACACCGACATCATAGATGACGATAAAATAGCTTAAAATAGTACGAAAATGTCCGGATTTACAATTAAGCGCTCAAAGCTAAACTTCTACATTTTCACAACATTTATTGTGTAAAACTAACATAATCAACCTGGTAATCACACAAAACAGGATTAAATGTGTAAGAAATATAACTCTAATGCAGAGTTATCACTTTCCTCGGGGCATACCTCGAGGGTTCTGCTAATCCGAGTAAAATTGGCCAATGTTACATTTTCACCCTCTGTGGCCTTCCACTAAATTGACAGTCTCGCATCAACATTTGGATCGAAAAAACTTTGAGCTCAGAGAGTTGAGCATCAACTTGTGGCGCATGAATTTGGGGCTGATTACTCACTTTGGTTGGCCTGAAGTTACTGACCATGGGAATCCCTCTTTCTCTCTCCACGCACACAGCTTGGGCCTTGTTAACCTTGGAGCAGTCGGTGGTGGTTGTAGTGGTCCATATTTTTCCCCTTGCACTTCAACTGCCAAGTCGTTTATCAAGACTCGTAAGTCCTCCCATTCTTCTAAGCTCGCTCTGTGACCTATTTTAATAAGGTATTTGTTGTATTATTCTTAAGTTTGGGGTTAGAATTATTATTTTCATAAACTCTGGGTGGGGGTTTAAAGTGTTATTTCCTAAACCTAGGTGTAAACCGACCTGTACCACTCTTTCCCTCCCGCTAACGGATCAAAAAACCCAGTGAACGAACTCTCCGTTTATCCCTCAACGTTCACCATTTATTCTCCAACGAATTCTCCCACGTTCTCCTCAATTTCATCACAAAGTCAATATAAATAAACCCCCTGCTTGTCTTTGTCAAATCCATTTCCCGCACTCTCTGTTTTCCGTAGCAAAGGAAAAAACAGTGCTCTATTTTCCCCAAATCACTTCCAAACACCACTACTCTCAGCGCCATTCTTCGGCGAACCCATCAACAAACAGCTCGCCGCCAACCTCCATTAATCCCAATGAACCACCAGGCGACAAAGGGGCATCGTCGGCTCTATTTTTGCTCAGACCCGAAAGTCGACCGCTTGGAAACCTAGTTTCTGACGGGGAGTTTTGAACCAGCGCTAACCAAGCCGTGGGATTCCTCTCTCTCTCTCTCTCTCTCTCCCGGTTTCGTCGTCCTCACTCCCCGGCAAACCCAGGAGCCCATTAGCAGCATCAACGGACTCTCAATCGTCGTCGCTGACGAACCGTTGTCCTCTCTTCTTTCTTCAATAGGTACACACAGGAACCCCACTGCATTATTTGTTCTCAATTCGTTCATGATTTCATCTATTTCCTTTAGCCGTGTCTGTATATCATGTTTGCAAGTGTGTGTTGTGTTGAAATGGTGGGTTGCATCACTGTAATGTGAAAGAGGAAGAAGATGGTTAAATTTAAATATTCAAATGGTTGGGGTGGTTGTTGTACCTTCTAAAACTGTTGGGGTGGTTTTTTGTACTTGCAGAAACTTTGGGGAGGCTTTAGTTATTAACTAGGAACTCTTTTCTTTTAAGTTTATTATTCTCATATTTATAACTAGTGTTATGATTATTAATATTAATTCTAATTGAATTAGTTTCTTTAACATGAATGTAAATGTAAGTTTTATAGTATAATTGTATAAGAAGAGTTTTATTCATAAAAATAAATAGCTATCAATAAATAAAATTTGTATTTCGTAAGATTTAGATAACTTTACATTATATGTTTATTTCAAGATATCCTTACGCAAATAAGTATTTACTCCTTTAATGAGTAAAATTAATATTTATTTAAGACTAATATAATTTCTAAATATTAATCTCTTTTCTAGATAACTAATTTTTAAGAGATTTTAAATATATAGATAATTAGATTAAAGCTTGTTTCTATTGTTTGAGTTTTATTATTTTTTCTTAAGATTGTAACTTTATAAATTAATATGTTTTTCTAGTACTAGAATTCCGTAATTGAATTGGGAGTAAATTAATTTGGGGACTTGTTTGGAGAGATATCCTTTGAATTTTCATATAAGGAATAATTGCATTTGTTGTATGAGATTGGTCGCGTATCAATGTTACAAATATTTGACTATTGTAGATTTCGAGTTCGTAGACGACTAGTTTGTTGAGGATCCGTGCTACGAGTACTTGTTTCTGTGCTAGCTTGTGTGTGTGGAGCTTTCTTCAATCCAACTGCCAAAATGTATATGGCGTGTCTTATTTCCAATGTTATAAACTATTACCCATCTGGTAAATACATGGTTACACATGGAAATTGGAAACTAAAGCTCTGACATATTTGAATCGATGAAAGTACGATAATATAATTAGGAAGATGCGCAGAGGATGTGCGTGAAGGCTACGGCCGGGGACACACGTGTGTTGATTCCCATTAGGGTACATACCCATTTATTTTATCGTGGAAACTATCACTACAGAATTTATTGCAAAAAACGGCGGATGAAAACTGCCGTTAAAAGTCCAAAAACCGCCGTTAAAAGTAAAAACGGCTGGCAAAACGTCGGTTTACCGTGCGTGTTTGTTCTCGGGGTCGGGAAAAGTGAACCTAAAACCGTCGTATATCAATATTTTTAATTTTAATATAATTAATTTAATTCAGTATTTTTGGTTATATTTTAGTGTATATTAATTTAATTTATCTTCATCTTTTTTGTTTGCAAACTGGGTTTAATCTTCATCTTACAAACAAAGTTCCAGAATTTCAACAAAAAAGGTTGAATCTTCAACAAATTTCAACAAAGTTCCAGAATCTTCAACTTACAAACAAACTTCATCTTACAAACTGGGTTTAATCCTAAATTAAGATTTGATTAACATCCAACATTAATCAAAAGTCTAGATGGAGGACTTCAAACTCGGATCAAGGGTGAGAAAGAATCAAAAGTCGAGATTGAATCGGATCAAGGGTGAGTGGAGGGAGGAGGAGACGAGAGAACGAGAGTCAGAAGAGATCAAACGGAGAACTGAAGAGAATAGGAGGAGCAAGGTAGAAAGAAAGCCAGAGAGAAGAGATCGATGAGCAGACCAGAGAAAGAAATTCGAAGAAAACCAGAGGCAATAGAGATCGCAGAGCACCCTCACCATGACGCGCCACCCCATCACCATTGTGCGCCGGCGCCATCTGAGAGAGGCTATTGAAGAACAATTTTGAAGGAAGCTACGAACGAACGAACGTCTGAGAGAAGACCGAAAGAAGTGAACGGCTGATTTGAGGGAGGAGGTAGAGAGAGAAGTACAGTTATATTAAGGGTAGGGTTTCACTAGACGGTTAAGATTAGATCAAAGATAAACTAATCATCGGCTGAGATGAAATCAAAGACAAACATTACTTTTAATTTATTAATTATGTTTTTATGAACGACTGTTTTCATATTACTGACGGTTAACTATTTCAATAAACGGCTCTTTAATAAAAATTGTCGTTCATATTAATAAATATTTATTAAATTTTAAAACAAATTGTCGGTTTGGTGTTAACCGTCGTTAAAGGTACACCTTTTGCGACGGTTTTTGCTCCTGGCGCCGTAAATTTTAAATTTCACGGCGGATGTGCAACAACCGTCGTTTTAGGGTACATTTAACGGCGGGTTTTCTCTCCATTGTATAAAAACCGCCGGTAAAGGGCCAATTTTTAGTAGTGTATGAGTACTACCTATGCATGTGTAGGTCACAACTATAAAGGAGTGTCGACACTTAAGGTCTCATTAGTATGGTTTGGGCGGGATAGCGATGGGCTATCTACTAACGTCCTGGGAAAATTGGGATTTGTGATATCCCAAGAACCACCCTTATATTTATTACTTATTGTATCGTGACCTCTCTGTCCACATCGTATCTGTTGGGGGCTCGTAGGCTACGCCTCAACCAAAGCGAACACTAAAATTTGGATCTTGGTTACTGTGTTTATATGATCGAAATCCCTCCAGTCTTGGTGTACAATCATTGAAAGTATTAATACTCATGGCACTGTTCAAATAGAATTTATCAAATCATGTGTTATCTTTAGCCAAAATTCTTGTTTAGGTATTGTGGTATATACTTACTCAGTTTGTACTGAAATATATATATATATATATATATTTATTTATTTATTTATTTATTTATTTATTTATTTATTTATTTGCGTTCGGCTGTGTCTATTTTATAACCCGCAGGTTGTCAGTGAGATGGGGAAACACGCACATGTGTTGAAGCTTAGGGATCTAGAAACAAATAAAGTTTAGTTTCAGTTTTATCACTTAGACGCTTTAGACAATGTTTATTTCTTTGTTTCCAAATGTTGTTGGATGCTTTTTCTTCTTTTATTTATGAATAATGTACTTAGAATTTGATTGAATTGTACTGGCGGTGCACCGTGGTCCTTCGGGCTGTTTCACGCTCCCTCCGAGTAGTTGCCTCCGCTAGCTCAGTACGAAGCCTTTCAGCTTCAGCTTTATGTTCCTCAGCCATCAGCTTAATTTTTACCTTCATATCTTTAGGCCTTTGGGGTATGTGTGCTCCCGGTCCTTGTACGGCGATGTTGATGACTCGCAAGATTAGCGGGTCATGCACCACATGTTTCCCCTAAAATACACAACACTTCTTGAACGTAGAAGAGCACTAGAATAAAACAAAAAAATAAATTTCCTAAGAAAAAAGTAGATAAAACAAATAACTTAGCCCCGACAACGACTCCATAAACTTGACACGCTCCAACAGCAAGTGCACAGCTGTCGGTGTAGTAATAACTCGGAAAGCTAATATCAAACCCAGTATCTTTTGAAGTACTATTTTGGATTTAGTGCGAAGAAATAATTGGTAATTTAACTAAACGCTTACGAACATTTAATGAAACAATAAATATCTTTTTTGAGAAAATGGAGAGAAGGGACTAGGACTCCTCGATGGGTTGCTAGATTAACTTTTTCAGAATTCTCCTATAGATTACGAGCTAACGACCGGACACTTGTCAAGTGATCAAATCTTCTTATAATGATTATCACACGTATCATACATTTAACTACGTTTCTAATTAACAACTTAGGGTCACTCGAAATCAATTAAAAACCTTCGCTAAGCTTTACACTACATTCTACTCAAGGTCTTGGATTCACAGCACGCTTGATCACACAATACTTCTTCATAAGGGGTCTTTTTATTGGATCCAATAGATTATTAAGGTTGATCACACATAAGACGTCTCCCAAGTATTTGGTAGAAATAAATCATAAATTAAAATGCAAACCAAATGTAAAGCACAAACACATATCCGGCCATGTAGAAAAATTAATGCAACCTCTTTAATCTAGCAACCCAACTCGGGTTCTAGTAAAGAGAATTAGCTACTCATCGTTTGATCTAAACAATCATGGTTGTATTTATCCTTATCAACTTAGTTAGGATGTCCATTCTCGAATTTAAATATGCTTAATCGGTAGATGGAGTTGATCAAAAATAGTTGTTGCTGATGCTTTTTCTTATTTCTTATGGAGTGCGAATGAGGCCGTGTCACTAGTCGATAGTTCGCGAAGCGTAGAGATCACTGTAGTGAATTTGACCCTGGCATCTCATAACAAAGGTAGTTTACATACGGCCATAATTTGATCATTTGAGCTTCATACATAACGGGCCTAACCATCTAGTGGTTGAGCACATCTTTGTTGGACTTGATATTTTCAATGGGCGCTTAACTCGAACTCTAGTTTTGACATATGTTTAGCCCATGTGATTTACAAGAGACCAATTTATATAGGCAGTTTGTGTTAAAAAAAAAATTATATAGGCAGACGCATTTCATTCGATAGTCTGTATTTGGAGGGAGCCGTCGTCTCCGACGGAACCCTAGAGTCACGTAGATGCGCCGGGGTGAAGGCTGTTGGGGGATCTGTATGGTCGGGTGTATAGTGGGAGGAGGGTAAGTTCATTCTTAGATTTTCAGTCTTCGGATTAGTGTGCTTATACATTCGATACTCCAGTTTTTAACGAAACCTATATCAAAGCAAAGCCCTCTGTATTAATTTTTCATTCTATGGCCTGTTGTTGGCGACATCGAAAGGTGATGCAAATTCCTCAAGTTCATTAGCAAATCCGATGCTCTTGTTTCAAATCCTGTTGCTGATTCTAAAGATTTCGAAGCCAATTCCTCCAGCCCTCTATTTTTTTGAAACATTGTTGCTAGATCCTAAGATTGCAATGTCATTTTACATTCTGATGCTTTTTTTCTAATCCTTGGCAGGGTGGACTCTGGTTGGGCAAGACTATGTAAGGTAGGTCATATCTTCTTTTATGAGATACCCATTATCATTTTCATATTTGTAAAAAAAAACAAAGGTAGGGGGATCTAGGGTGGAGTCTTGAACCCTCACCTTCGGGTAGGACGGTGTGGGTATCAACCCTGATTTATTTTTAGATCATTTGAGCAGTCTGTAAAATTAATTTTCAGTATCTTCATTGGAAACGAGCTATCCGATAAATGGCTAACTTTATGTATTTAAAGTCTGAGAGTGTTGTATAATAAGTATTCTTGTTGTACATGGTATCGTCAAACTCTCTTTAGATATTCAATTTTATTTGTCCTTTTACGAAGTTATTTTGATGACAAGTTGAACAGAACATTGTCATTCTATTTCGCGTATGAAAAATTAATGTTGTTCCTCTTTTAATTGTATTTATCCTTTTCTTTGCAGCTCTTAATAGAAAGGTTTAAATGCTTGCAAGCTCTCCTGTGTAGAGGCGAAACAAGATCGTTGTTCATGACATTTCAATTTTGCGTGGCTTTACAAAGATACGGGTATATTTCCTCTTGATTGTTGACCTCTCTTAATTATAGGTATATCTAATCTAACAAATGTTTCTGTATGTGAAAAAATGGAAAACGTAAATACTTATAAAAAATAACGTTAAGTGAAAGAATATAAGTAAGCATCTGTATCTAAACAAAAATAAAGCATCACAATGAAAATTGATTGTTCCTTAATCAGGGTATTCGTATCAATTTACACCAATTAGTAGCATATCCGCAGCAAACTATAGTATACTTTGTTTGAACAAACACTTATGATATTCATAATAAATGTACTAAAATGTAAAGAACACATGCAGCCTTAGTATGTAATCAGGGCATGATTAATGTAATATTTCGGCTTATATTTCCCGAAAATGATTGGATAAATGGATACGAAAGGGTAAAAAAGTGAATGTCTCCCTAATAATTAAATACACTTATATTCGACATAGTCTTATGATATAGGATTCACATGTTACTACACAATTACAGACTGTATGTACGTATCTATCAGATGATTAAAACAAGAATTTGTGCTTGCATGTTGATATGCAAGATATTGTCCGAAGGAGACAATATGCCAACCAATTGATTCATCGTACTCCTTGTATCTTCAATGATTTATAATACCGATGCCTTTCTGTATGCATGGAAAATCGTATTTCTCATCGCTTTACTAGATTTAGCTTTTTTCTTTTAGAAGGTATATCCTTTTCTTTTTGTGACGATTGTTTCCTGTGTTCTAGAATATCTATTTTGCTGAAAGATAAGGGTGTTCACTTTTCAATCAATTTGTTTGTCAACTGTGCAGGGACAAAGCGACGAATATATCTGAAAATGGATCATCCAAAGGAAACAATGACAGAAATGTTTTCCAGCAGCAGCAGCAGGGGCTACAATCATTGTTCACGGTTCCTGACAGATTTGAAGAAGAGCTAAGAATGTTCTTCCACCTAAACCATTTACAGGATCAAGGGGATCTATTAAAGTTGTTACTAAGCCATTGGGAGTTCCTGTAATTGAATGTCGAATGCCAGTGGCCACACTTCCATCAGGTAAGCGCTATTTTAATATAGCATAAGAGTGTATCTTTCTGGTTGCAACTTTACTTTACACAAACTTGAAACAATGGTTTGGGTCCGTGTCTTCTTATTGTTTTGGTTTTCCGACATGCATTGGCCTTTAGATAGACCTAGTTTTAGGCTTAGGTTATCTGGTGCTGCCTGATTAAATTTGTAGAGCATTACAGACTATATCTTTCTTAACATAAAGAACATCATTGTTTTGCAAGCATTCGCTCTTGCGAAATTTGTAGAAGTGATTTGCTCACGGAGTTCGGTATGGGTTAAAGCTTCTGAAATGTGTCATTTTTCTCACTGTCGAAAAGGAAACAAATTGATTGGGCGAGATGTTTTGTTTTTTATGGCTAAAATATAAATCAAACAGGAAAGGTGACATACGTTTTGAAGTTTCCATCTCTTACGAAAAATTCTAGTAGACACCTACCCAAAAACTTAGATTGTTTGAACTTACAGAATTCTATCAGTATCAGAGATTTTCTTTGGCTAGATGTACATATCATGCTTTGCGACTATGCACTTTATTTGCTAGTGCCGTCTTTTGTAATAGTATGATTTATTGTCTCTTATGAACATCCTAAAATAAAATAAAAATGTCACCTCTATCGAGTAAACACAAAATCATTGCATGTCGGGCTTGGTTATTCGAAAATCATAGTTTTTTAGAAGTAAGACATTGGGCACTGGTTTTCAATTAACAAATCCTTGTGTTAGTGTTATATATTTTGTCTTCTGTGGTGTATTCTAGTTCTTGGGAAGTCAAATCGATAAGTACAGTTGCCTTTTTTGTAGATGTGAAGTAATTGTACTCTGTAACCTACAACTATTAATCTGTGTGACCTTGTAAAACTTGTCCGGTGCCATTGCGTATGTGCATTCAACATGCACCCGTTCTTTCCTGATGCACTGAACTTTCTTACAGTGTTCTGTATTGTAGTGATTGCCATTTAGAGTAATGCACCCTTCTTGCGGGTTTGTCCGAGTGCACACATTTTCACAGCATTGATGTTTCTTTTGGTGGGTAAATGAATTTGCAGTTCATGTTAACTTCCCGAGCTTGGGATCTGAAAATTAGGTTCTACGAATTTAGTACCAATACAACAGATATTGTCACAGAACAAGTACTTCATGTTCTCTTATGGTACACCTCTTCTATTTTCAGGCTATGGAAATACAATCCTGACAGTTTTTCCTTCTGGAGGTGCAATAACAGAAGCTTTGGACCGCTCGTCTACAGCTTCGCAGTTTGTCATGACCACTGCGTCAAACCAGAATGGCGAGAACAATACAGGTGGGTGCTTACAGTTATTGTGAACAGTAGAGTCTATCACTAACTTCAGCTATTTTAACAGTATTTCTAGACAGCCTGTTTGGGCTCTTGTCTTTTCCCATCACTTCTGGATAAATAAATAGAATTGCATTAATTGGACATCGAAGTCTCTTTATCCAACATACTTTGCTACAGTATATTGTCAGTCTCCTTAAACTGTTAGACAGGTGGATAACTTATGAAGACATTAAAAATTTGAAACACTTAGATCATCTCTGAATTCTCTATCCATGTTTCATTTGGGGGAAGGTTTGCTGTCATAGCTACCTGTTGGTCCTTGCTCGATAGAAGTAGTTAGTTTTTGCAATTCAGTTACATATGTTACCAAAAGAATTGGCCAGTTAAGTACCAAAGCATTGTCTCAAAACTGAATCGAGAGTCCTTGAAACTAGCAGCTTTGTTTTTCAGGTAACATCACTATTTGTTTTCACAAAACTATAAGGATGTTTGGTCCACTTTACCAACGAAACAATTATGAGAGGTTTGGAGCTATAAATGTCCGTGTGGAATAGTCAGGTTTGAACATCATCCTCTAAACTATTTACCATGATTTTCACATGCAACAAAAGATTTTATAAAGGTCAAACAATTACAAAGAGAATAGGGGCATACCCCAAGACAGAAAACAAGAAGCCAAATCTCCTACCATAAACTAGCCCCTACCTATACAAACAGTCAAAACCAATTGAGATACAAGCTCAAAGGCCCCCAATGAACTACCCAAAACATAAAGATCCGGCCCAGTAAGCCCCAAGAGCCTCTAATCTCCTAAGAAACACCCCAAAGACAATCGAAACAGGGATGCTGCAAAAGAGTGGCCGGACCACCAAGGCTGCCACAAAGTACACACCTTACCAGAGCCACCAGTCGGCAACGAAGCAGGAGACCCGATAAATGCAGTGGTGGGGGGGGGGGGGGAGGGGGGGGGGGCTAGGTCGTCGCCGGGAGGGCTGTTTTAGATGTGGTGTTGGTAGTGTCGTTGAGTGGTGAGGGGAGTACTTCGTGGACTTTTCCCGGCCGGAAACCAGCCTAGTCAAGGGGGAGGGGGAGGGAGCAGCCCCACAACCGGGGGAGGGGGGGGGACAGTTACCAATCCAGATCTAGAACATGGGGAGGGGGAAGGCGAGACCTAGGTTGACCCACTGAGCAACACGGCTGGTGGCGGAGCGGCAAGGAGGCAGTGGCTGAGTGGAGGCCAGTGGGGGCAGCGAAAGAAGAAGGCGGCGGCGACTTCAGCAGCGAACCGTGGTGGTGATGGGCGTCGGAGCTCCAGCCATGGCGTCGGCGGCGGCGATGTCAAGAAAGGATCCAGGGTAGTTGATAGCACGAACTGGAGTCCCACGGGGACGTCGAAGAGGGGCGCTCCTGTCTTCGATACCGGCGGAGAAGCCGGTGCTGCGCGGACCTTAAGAAAACCGGCACGGGCTGGGAAGTGCCTTGATTGGGGCCCGCGGGGAGCGGTGAAGGCTGTTATGGGAGTGGCGGTGTGCTCGGAGGGGCTGGGCGAGGTCACCGGAGTGGTTGGGTGGCGGGCGGAAGCCCCATGGAGGAGCCGCCGCCGCTGCTTGAGGGGGTGGGGTTTAGGGTTCTGCTGTGGAGAGAAAGTTTTCGAGAGAGAGAGATATGTTGTGGTTTTATTGTATGTACCATGATTTGGATGCGAATAGAACTGTAAGAGTTTCCAAAACCAGGTCATTTGCCAGTGGCTATTTGAGTGATTACTGAAAGAGCCATTTCTAAACATCAAGGAGCTGAAGGGTCTCCAGGGGTCAGGGTTGAAGGAGGAAGGGGGTCAATATTATGCCAGAGAAAGGTGAGCCGGGGATTCACTATCGAGGCCACAAACATGACAAATCTTGCAATCGGTAGAGATAAATAAACTGCCATATTGCAACCCCCTTTCTAAAACTACCTTATTTCATCCCCCATTTGCAAAGTTGCTATCTTGTTGAAACAGGGTACAAATTATGTTACCTATGTAAGGAATATTCCGTTAGTTGAAAATCATGTCCCAATTTGTGAGGGAAAAACAATGAACTCCTTATAAGTAAGAACACCATTCATATAAGCACTACACCCACCATCACAAAGACAACTACTACCATCACTGCCAATCGTATCTAGATTCCGGCAACCAAATAACCCACAGCAATAGCTAATCGAACCCAGATTTCAGAATAGAAAATGAGCCCAGATCTCAGGGACATAGAATTTACATGTTGTGCTTCAATGGAAACAAAAACCCGGAAAATTGTAACCAAATCTACACAATTCATAAATCAAACCAACATTACAATTCAGTCCGGTGATTTTTGACCTGGAGAACTCTATAAGATATTCAAAATCGAAACACCCATGTGGGGTTGTGGGATTTTTGTGGGTTTCAGTATAGCTTTATTTCATCCGTTGCTTCGCACCCTGCTGCGACCCATTTGTCCCTTTCGTGGGCGTTTCTACAATTTTTTTGTTCCATTAGCGTCTGTGAACACCATTTTATATTGTGTATTTCATTTAGGCTTAATTACTTAATACATACCCGGTATGCTGAAACTCTCACATTGCAACCCCATTTCTAAAACTAGCGTATTGCATCCCCATTTGGATAATAAACATCAATGTGAAACTGGTAGAAAATTACATCCGGACACTAACGGTGGTACAAGGGTAAATTAGTCAATTGTAATACAACATGATAATGATAGAAAAATAAAAATAAAAACTAAAATAACGAAAGGAACAAGATAATGAAGAAGACGAGGGGCAGTTGAATAGTCCTCTGGTTTGACCAAAAATAAAAATAAAAATAAATCTCCTCTCTAGATCTCTGCGGCTCTCGATCTCTACGTTTTTGGTTGATGAGAAAGTTGTGGCTTAAGGCAGATTGGAGTACTAGACCACCATGGGTTTGAGTGGAGAAATTTATTGAGTGTTTAAGTTTACTCTGTTTTCTTATGAGTTTCAATCATGATGATGTAAAGAGGGAGAGCGGAGGATCTTCTGTTGAAAGCTGGGTTTTGGTTTCGTTTTGAATCGAAGTTGAAATGGATTCATGTGGGTCTTGGATTCTCTCAATCTCTGAATCTCTCTCTTCTCTCACCCTCCCCGCCCGAAAACCACGGACCAAACGAAACCCATATGAAGTTAACCTCTGGGTACTGAGGGAGGGCCAAAATTTCCGACCGTTGAGTCTCGAACAGAGCTTCGATGGACGGTAGCTCTTACACTTACATTTCAGTGCATGCGACAGAGATGGGTTTTCTTGTTGGTGTTAAATTGTGTGCTTAATTACGACTGATAGATGGTGTTGGTTTAATTTCTAAGAGATTTTGAACATTCTCGGATTTTGGACCTACGCTGGTGATGATGGTGGTGCTCAGCGGAATCTGGGTATTTGGTGGCAGCAGTGGTGGTTGTTGTGGCAGCGACGGTGGTAGGAACGCTGATGTTCATATTTTTATTGGTTGGACAGTTTCACCCATATAGAAAAGGATTTATTTGTCAACTAACTTCTTAGTCCGTTAAGTTTTTGACAGAATATTTTTACCAGATTCACATGACATTTTTCTTGCAAATGGAGGATGCAATCAGAGAGTTTTAGGAGTGAGAGTGGCAATGTGAGAGTTTCGACATACCGGAGGAATGCATTAAGTAATTAAGCCTTTCATTTATGCGTTTTTCCCTTTTGCTTGTTTTCCATATTTTCGCGTACTCGCAAGCTGCAACTATTTACTGCTGCAATTTAAAGATTTTCATTGCTTATTAATGGTTATGGTTGTTAAATTTGTGTAATTTCTATTAAAATGCGACTTCACCTCATAGCTTCGCTATTTAAGGAAACAAAAGATATACTGCAACACATTATGTTGAAATAATCAATTACGCCTTCTTCAACCGTTTTGGATTTTTTTTTTACTTAATTTAGTTTAGGATTGTTATTGTTTCTCTATTTATGAATGAATGTCTGAGAATTAATTGCATTTTGCTGTGTTCTTTCAGGGTTTTGTTCCATAGTTGTTAAGCTTTTCGTTTTTTTGTGGTTCTATTATCCATCTTTTGCTGCATAGCTTCAGCGGGACCCTTTCTGTCAAATGGATTGAAAAGTCCGGGTCCAAATGAAGGTTGCGAGACATATGGAGGTGTTGGTAATTCTGATCTTCAGGATTCGAATGTTGGGGATTTTTAGTTCAACTCGAGGAGCCAATTCGAAAGTGTATGCAGTAAGTCGAACTTGTTCTGCTTTCGGTCGACATTGTCTGCATTCTTTCATGGTGATAGTTTTTTCACCATATAAGATACATTAGTAGAAAAGATAACATAAGCTTTCACTTGCAGAACTTATACTACCTGGAGAGAAAATTAATCACTTGCAGAAAAGTTTCAGCTCACACAGAAAACTTGGTATTCCTTCGTAGGAACTACAACTCTAGCTTCATAGGAAAATAATGTTGCCATGTTATTCTTTAAAACTAAGAGAGATTTTAAGAATGTGGGGTTGTTCAAAATTGTTTGCTTCCCCTGCAATACTACAGATAAAAACCCTGCAAGTTAAAGGTGGAGGTCCATTCTAGCGAGTTTTTTGTATCACCTGGAAGTGAATGCCTATTCCCAGTAATCTAGATTAGTAAATAGGCTTAAACTAAGTCAGCAACAACTGTGAGGTTGGTTGATTTGCTCAAAATTTGCAATTGTTGGTGACTTTAATATTTTCGGCTGGTCCATCAATCTATTATTTAATAGATGGTTTTATCTCTTTGTACAGTGAGTGTTAACTTTTCTCATATTAGCTGTTGGTTTATAATGAATGTGAAACTGGAAAATCTACTGAATTTAGGGACTCGGATGGCCGTCGTCTTCTTAGGTCGATTATTAAAAGTAGTAGAAAGCTTGGTCCAATCAAGTTCAGCTAGCTCAACATGTAGTAGTCATAAAGGGTATTCTACTATTCTCTTTAGCATTGGGCAAAAGAATGAAAACCATGGTGTCCATTCCACTGAATTAACTTACCTCTACCTGCCTTATTTCTAGCGTATTCATCTTTTCCAATATGCCTAACCAGCAAGATGATAAAAAAAAAAATGAGTGACTGGAATTTCTTAGAATAATGAGAAGATAGTACATTGCAAATGTTTCATAGTTTTTGATCAACAGACAAGGGCATTGACTATTTTCCATAACAAATGACATCTCTAGAATCCTCACAATCCGCCATTAAAATCAACAAAAATATGACACTCTGTCCTTCAGGAACTGATAAAAATATGGCGCCATTAAATATATTAATTGGGGCTGTTGAATCACTGGTTTCAGAAACTATAGCTTTCAGACTACCTTGTCCTTCAGCTTTAGCATCAGTCTTAAAAAACAGTTAGTGGGCGCTCCTCTCCATTGGTCATGGCAATCGTTTGTTATATTCCCAGTCGGCACTCACCGAAATCGTTTGCTCTATTATTTCTCGTGACAGTGGTTTAAATCCTGAAAGAAGATAGTATAACCAGAGCATCTAACAAGGGTAGTAGTCTGCAAAAGAAAATATATGTACAATGAAACCAGAATGGGATAATATAACCAAAGCATATAACCAGGATAGTACTTTGCAAGCTAAAAACTATATACAATGAAACCACAATGGGATTTATTTGAAAGATCAATTGGAACTTCAGGGAAATAGTTTAATGGAGAACCCCCGTGACCATCATAAAGTCCATAGAAATATGTTGGAAAGTTCGCCCAACAGTTGACGGCCAGCCTCTACCATCTTATGCATCACAACCACTTTAAGATTTGAAGATGAAGTTTACCAGTTTGTCCACAACAAAGTTAAGAGAAGAAAATTCATCAAACATAATTACCAAGAAAATCAAATCCAAGAAATCCGGAGTATGGAGATGAAACAAACCGTGTGTAGTTTGCTTGTTAAGTATAATTGTTTTGTTTCAATGTGCATTAGGAATTGCATCGTGCATGTAGTTATAATGTTCTTGTGGGATAGTGTATGTTTTACGCAAGACAAAGTGTTGTTTTAAAGGGAAGGTGATGCAATAGCCCTATTTAAATAGGGTTATTAATTCTAATTTTCATAGACTATTTTTATCATTTCCTAAAGGTTGAGTGGTCCCAAGTGTATTTAGCATAATTTATTCGTACTCCAAAAGCACCCTAGAAAAAATGTCATCTTGTTCCAAAAACACCCTATACGTTTTTTTTTAACAACACTCGTCTCTCTCTCTCTCTCTCTCTGACCGGAAGCAATGGGATAACCCAAAAATCTCCACAACAATAACCATCTCCAAAACCCAAATCAAACTCACCTAAAATCAGCTTAATATCAATCCTAATCAAACCATTTAATTCCCTCCTCAGCCGGAGAACCCACTCCCCTGTTTTTACTTCACCACCACCACGGCGAACCCATCGCCGTCGATTAGCAGCTGCAGCAGAGTCGTTTTGCTCCAGTCTTGAACCCAAACGCCGCCACCTTTTTCCGCTTGATTCTTCTTCATTCGTTATACACAATGGCCTCAATTTTAGATTTTATTATGTCCCTTTTTATTCCAATTTCCCCATATTATTCATGTGAATCGTTGGTTTTGGTGGGTGTGTAAAATTGTAATGTTACAGTGGGTGAATTGGAGAAGAAGGCGTAGGTAAAAAGTTTAGGTGGAATTGGGGGTACTTGTGTATGATACTATGATCTGAACCCTGTGGGAAGGCAGTGTAATAAAAATGGGGCTGTTTGCAAAATTTGCTATAAATGCTATAATCATATAGAAGGCAAAATCTTGTATTTTCTAGAACATGGGGTGCCCACTGCCATATGTGCATAATCCATTTTGTGGTTGGGGCAGATTTTGAAGTTTCTGAAACTTGGTGGGTATGTTGTCTTTTACACAACATATTTTTTCTTTTTTCGATCAATAGTGTTTTATTAATACTAGTGTTTTATTACCACAAGTAGTAATAATAATTACATTACGTTGTCTTAACAACTAAATACCACAATTTCACACTTAGTAACATTTTTCGTTAATACGACTTGTATAACAAAAAAATTGGGTTTAGCTCTTAATAAAAGTTTGCATTTTTATAAGTTCATCATTAAATTAAAATAGTTTCATTTTATTTATATAAAGTAAACCTACCTTCATAAATCAAAAAAAAAAATATTCTAGAATATTAAATAAATATTTCTCTATTTCAATTCTTATTTTCTAATTATGAACCACCATGCTCTTATTAAATGTAAATTCTAAACTTGAAATTTATAACTATTAATTGATATGATTGTTTTGGAGGAGGTTGTGTGGGTTGCACTTGCATTCGTATTAGGCAAATAAATTAGAATTTATCGTGTGGTGAGTATGTGTTAATATACGGTTGTTTGATCATTGTAGATTAAGAATTTGTAGGAGGCGAGTTCGTTGAGGATCCGTACTACTAGTGTGCTTGCTTTTGTGTGCCGAGCTTCCTTCAATCCAAGTAAGTCTATATGAACAATATCTTAATTGTCAAATAGAATTTATCGTGTGGTAAGTATGTGTTAATACATGGTTGTTTGATTATTGTAGGTTTCAAATTTGTAGGAGAAGAGTTCGTTGAGGACCCCTACTATTAGTGTGCTTGCTTTTGTGTCCCGAGCTTTGTCCTTCAATCCAAGTAAGTCTTTATACCCAATATCTTAATTGTCAAAATATGTTTGACGTGTGTTATTTCCAAATTTCTAAGTCGTTAAAGCACATGATTCTGAGACGAATGTTTACATATCTTTGATCTTGAATATATCTCTTTTGAATATTACTCCTTAAATTAGTGAATACGTTTCGAAGTTCAAATCCAGTTTCTAGCATGTTTAAGATGATATAATATAATTAGGACGATGTACAGAGAATGTGCGTGGATGCTATAGTCGGGGACAAACATACTAAATCCCCTCGGTACTAATCCAACCGTGATTACATGCCCGACCCCCGTTGTGACTGACATATACTGCTATGATACGGCCCCGGGGTTATTTTATAGTGGAAACTATGAGTACTACCTATGCAGGTGTCGGTAACAACTGTATCAGGCTGTCGACACTTAAGGTCTCTTAGTACTGTTTGAGCGGGGTTGCGATGAGCTTCCTACTAACGTTCGGGGAGATTCTGGATTTGTGATATTCAAATGATTACCCCTAATATTATTATTTATTGCATCATGACCTCCCAGTCCATATTTTACCTTTTGGGGCTCGTAGACTACGCCTCAACCAAACCGAACAATAAAATCTAGCTTTTGGTTATAGGTAATAATCAAAACTTTAAATATATCAGCTTTGAGTTATTATCACCAAAATTTATCATGTACTCATGTCGTCTTTCAAGTGGAATTTTTATCAAGTCGTGTGTAATATTTAGCCAAAATTCTAGTTTTACACTCTGTTTTTACTGATCCAATATTTTCTGCGGTCGGCTGTCGCTATTTCCAACCCGCATGTCAAGAATAAGTTGAGAAAAATGCACGCACAACCTGAAGATTAAGCTCATTACTAGCAAACACTATTTTAGCAACACTTTCTTGGATTTAGACAATGTTTTATCATTATGTAAAGTAATGTAAGAAGGGTTTATCCTTTATTTCGAATAATTCTTTTATAGACATCGTTGAGTTGTACTAGCAAGGAACCGTAAGTTCTTGGTTTTGTTTCACGACATATTCACAAAACTAAGAGTTTGCTGATCTAAACATCGTGGGCATTGAATAACCGGACCTTAAAATTTACCCTCAATTGACTGGTGTATGTGGATGGTGTGATAGGTTTTCACTTGAAACCTTCTAGAAGTCTTCCATGGACGGATTTAGGATTAGGAGTGTACGATGACAGACTACTGAACTTTTCTTTAGGAGCAATTACAACATTTTAAAGTGTCACTGGTCCCTGCCCACTAGTGTTTTGAAAAAAGCTTCATATCTCAAATGGAAAGCCTTCAAAACAGAGGTGTTATGCTCACACTCTCCTCGACTTTAGATGTCTACTTATCTCTTTGAATACTTACATATTAATGCTCACATATGTTGCTTTCTTCAGGATCTTGCAAATGCAAGGGCCGCCAAGGCCTACACGCTGTGTCCTCTTGCACCAAGGCAAAACCATGGAGACTGTCTGAAAAGAATTAGAAAGTCTAAAAAGAAACATGACAATACTGTAAATGATGTCAAGGACCTTCATGCTTATATGTTATGAAGGGTGGTCGAAAAAGAATACGAACTCAAGTGTGCCATGTATTCTCCTAATTAATTATAATGAGAAATTTCTATGTTCTTCTGAATGTAAAGTAGTAGTTTAGTATCTATTCTTATTTCAACGGCAATCACGAGGCTGATATTGTACTAGAATAAATTAGTGAATGTCTAGAAATCAGTTAAATATTAAAGATTTTCCGAAATTCAATACCCACGAACAATGTTGTAGCATTCAAAAACCACGGTCATCGCTACCCCATGCCCATCATGTGTGGGGTAAAAAGTAGTGCATTTTATCTATCACATGTTCCATATAGTTAAGTAAATGGTAACCTGGAGATAAATATTATAAGTAGGCATCTGTATTTGGACAAAAATAAGCAAGTAATGAAAAATTTATTCCTTAATCAACGTATCGATACCAATTTACATCAATTACTAGCATATATTCAGAAAAATATAATATATGCTGTTTGAAAAAACACTTGTGATAATTGAAAATAAGTGTATTATAATGTAAAGAACAAATGCAGCTTTAGTATGTAATGAGTGCATGATTAATGTAATATTTTGGCTTATGTTTCTCAAAAATTATTGGGTTGTGGGATAATAAAAGCTGTAAGAGGGATCCTTTTCCTAATAAATACACTTAAATTCGAACAATCCAATTGCATATACTGTCGATATGTATCCATCAGTAACAACTGGAACAAACAATTATGCTTTGATGCTAACATGCATTATATTATACTAACAGAAGAATATACCCACCAACGTATACATAGGACTCTTTCGTATCTTCCATGATTGATTATGCCATCTGCCTTAGTGTATGCATGAAAACAAATTGTATTTCTCATTGGTTCCTAGGGTTAGGTTCTTTCAAGCACTTAAAATGAGAGATGTTCATTTCTCGACATAATTTAAATTTTCTCAGCTCCTCTAACAGTGTGTAGAGAGTTTTCGTGCATGCAATCTTTTCCAGGTCAAGAAGAAATTGAAAGCAGAAACTCTTTTAGAAGATTTGTTGATTTCTTTTTGTACCGAATGTTTCCGGAGTTCTAGAGTCTCTATTTTGGTGAAAGAAAATGGTATTTATGTTTCAGTGAAATTTTGATGTGGAGAGTTCCTTTAAAGTTTTCCGGCGCTGGAAAGCATAGAGTTGAAGTCATGTCGATTTTTTCAACGCACGGTAACTGTTTTTGGTCTTAAATTGCACAGTTTGAAGTTACATGGTTGTTATTTCTTCGACATGGAAAATATTGTATTCTATGCTCCATTTATAAAGTATTTGGACGTATACAGATGTGTTGGTGGTCTTCCTGAATGCTATATCACCATTCAGGCTCGAAGTTTAGAGAAATTTCTGTATGGGGCAAATATGCCACCATAATTTCGTAGAAGATATATTATATTCCTAATTAAACTTTCTTACTTTAAAGATAAGGAAAACGATATTAAAGAATTTGTAAGAAGAACCGAACACCTCAACGGAAGGACAAGGAGCAAGCAAAACTCAATCTTGGACATCCGTAGCTGTGCTTGGGCTCCCTAGGGATGTGTGCGGGGCAACCACGGGCGCATGGGAGTTCCTGCTGCTATTTGGGCCTTTTTCACTTTTGCAGTGTTGGCAATTTAATCCAAAATATGGATTGATGCTACAGAAATAATCCTACACCTAAGAATAACTCGGAAACTTCTAGGAGAATGAGTGAAACCCAAATATCACATAACTGATGATATCTGATGAATTCTTGATGGACTAGAATCAAGACGCCAGATTTGCATGCAAGAACATGGGTTAGCATCACGGAGCATCTAAATGAAGATACTCTAATCATTTATAATAATCCTATAGGTAGGCCGTGCATAGCAATTGACGTCCAGTGTTATTTTGTTCCTGAGTGGACAAACATCATAAATATTGCGGGATCCTGGATTGAGCACATTCTGGCTCATCCTGTTACAAGAACAAATCTATACATGAAATATTTATACACCACCAAAGCCACCGTCGTCCTCGTCTCTCTCTCTCTCTCTCTCTCTCTCTCTCTCTCTCTCTTGTATGGTCGTCCACAAGAACTTAACAATCACCAAACATGGATTTCGGTGAATATTGTGAAGCAGCAAACGATGGTCGAATTTAAACATATGGAAGAGTGGTCTTAAAATAAGCGGGATGGTGATCGGTGAAAAAAATTGAAACAAAAATCCCACGCAGATTAGAGTACATAACTAGATCTTCGATGAAGAACATCTCTTCGCCGCTCTCTTGCTTCTTCATCTCTCTCTCTTGGTCGTTCTATCTTATCTCATTCTCTCACTATCCTCTAAAAAATGGGTTAAGTTGCGGTAAGGTAGAGTTAAATTAAATGTGGGGTACTTTTTGTAAGGACAAATGTGTAATTGACCTTCATTGAACTTACCACAAGAGGAACTGGGGGGAAACATAAAGAACGACCCAAAAAAGAAATTTGGGAGAATGAAAGGGAACAGAGTGGTAAAGGTGTCCATATTTATACCAACTGCCTCAACGCCTTCAATTTTTTGAAGTGGTCTAAAGGCACGCCTATGAAGATGATTCAGTTAACTCGAGGATAAAACTGATTGCATCAAACCATATCTTTTTATGACATCTCTGCGGTCCCCACGACTTAGTAACAGAGCTGCACAGGCAGACTCGGGCCGTCATGCTGTGTAAACTATATTTTTCCTTGCTCTACTGTCTATGATTCCGACTTCATTTTGTGTTTGTGGATGAGATTTGTTGTGATGATATGCAACTTTTTATTTTCTATATTCATTTGTAAAGTTCCATGTCTATTTCAAATTAGAAAGTAACCTAGTTAATGTTGGAAATCAAAATCCCCAAATTCAGATAATCAAGTTTAACACAAACTAGAACAATTTTTCAGCGACTTAGCAACCAGTGTACTCAGGGCATAATTTCGGAATAGTATACTTCAAATTCAGATTACGACTTCACATGAGCAGAGGCAAATAGGAACAACAATTCACATACAAACTTACAGCAGGAGGCATCAAAATCACAGCTCAAGAACATGGTAAGAACAACAAGGAATTGCGGGGAAACTTATCTTGCATTCAAACAGCGAACTTGATACAAAATCAGCACGAGTACGGCAAAACATATCAAGGCTACTTCACTTGTTGTATTATGTCTCGTGACAGTATTTTATGACCTTAAATCGGTTGTATATAGTTTCTTGCAAGATCAATTGAACAACCGATTTCCAAAAAGATCGAATCTTCTGTTTCACCAGGATGGGATTTATTTGCAAGATCAATTGGAACTATATACAACCGATTTCTCGTGACAACAACCTATTTCCAAAAAGATCGAATCTTATGTTTCAGCCTACTTCACTTTTTGTCACTATAGAGTGGGTGACTTTGACTCGGTGATTTGATTAGCAAAACGATACAAGAATTTATTAATCTTTGCAAGGTCTTGTAGAGTAAACACTACTATATAATACAATGAAAAAAAATAAAAAAATTATATCGTTATGCTATTTAAATCACCGAGTCAAAGTGAACCAGTTACGGGTTAAAAAGTCAAAGTAAGACAATTCAGAAGAAACGGAACTATAAATTAAAAAATTAGTGGCAAAAGTACGGATTGATCTTCCCTTATGGAGGATCTGAGATCTGACAATTTCCTTGATAGAATATTAAGGGAAAGGTCTTTGACATATACACTAACAAATTATTTAATTGATATGATATAGATTCTATATCCAATATCAATTTATTAAACATATTACCTATTTCGGGTTGGTTTGGGTTAGTTTTGGATTTTATAATTAAATTCACAACCCAAACCAAAATATCAGTTTGTGCTATAATATAATCTGTATTCAACCCAAATCATTTCGGACCAATTAAATTGGATTGGATAGGGGTGGATGAGCCGAATTGGATGGGTCAAGCGGTTTTCTATACACCCCTAGGTATAAACATATGTCCAAACCTAACTCTAATCGTTGGAAGCAAATAAATAATAATACGTAGTATCAAAAAATAATTTGATTAGTGTAAATAGAATCACAAAAATTAACAAATTTTTAAGGATAGTTTTTCACCATCTAAGATACATTAGTAGAAAAAATAACATTAGCTTGCACTTGCAGAACTTATACTACCCTGAAGAGACAATTAATCACTTGTTTAGCTCACACGGAAAACATAGTAGTCCTTAGTAGGAACTACAACTCTAGCTTCATAGGAAAATAATGTTCCCATGTTTTTCTACAAACTAAGAGATATTTAAGTATAAAAGGTTTGCTTCCCCAAACTACTGATAAAAACCCTGCAAGGTAAAGATGTAGGTCCCTTCTAGCAAGTCTTTTGTATCGCCTGAAAGTGAATGCCCAATCCCAGTAATCTAGATTAGTAGATAGGCTTAAACTAAGTCAGCGACAACTGCGAGGTTGGTTGATTTGCTTAAAATTGGCAATAATCGCTCATTTAGTAGATACGTTTAAACTAAGTCGTTCCTTTATCCTCTCCATCATCTCTCTCATGTATTCCATACCTATGGTTGAATTATTCCATGGCACTTGTGTAACCACAAAAAAAAAACTTGGAGTACACTTGGATGTCCTCCATAATACAGCATCGTTCTGCCATAATCGCTGATGAGTGTTCCTGGTGCTGATGAAGCTGGGGTGGATGAAATGTGCATGTGTCTTCATACTTGTGTTCTTTCTTGCATTTATAGTCCCCAAATCACTGAGCATGTGTCATCCGTGGGCCAAATTTTGCATTTAGCACATAAGTAGGGGTACCCAGATATCCCCTCACAATCATCGCTGCTCCTCATGCTCCTTATGTCTCCTGCTTCATGCGTCCCTGCGAAAACTAACTCACAAGATACCCGTGAAGCACAAAGATAGACAATAAAACAAAGATACAAATGAAAAAAAAAGTATTCTAAACTAACTCCTAACTAAATAATCTACCAATGTCCCCGGCAACGGCGCCAAAAAATTGACACGATTTCTTACGTGTATGCGAAAGTGCACGGTGAAGTAATATAGGGGCGGTATTTCAACCCCGAGTTATCGATCCCACGAGGACAGACTTGAGATTATTTAATTAGTTGATCAATTAAAGTACGATACAAGGAGTCAAATTATGTGATAAAAAGAGTTGTCGCTCCAAAAAAGCGACTGAATTAAAATAACAACTAGATTAACATTTTTATATTTTTCTTAATCAAGGAACGAATATGGAGAAACTAGGCGATCTCTAGACCACCTAGGGTTGTATGTGTTGAAATAGATGCCCTAGAGGCAATCTTATATAGTGTGAACATTATTTTTTGCTATAATATTAATTGTATTATTTATGGAGATATTTAATATAATGAAGTCCTGAGATTACAAATGTGTTGTTTATCTTAAATATCCCTAGTCGATTATAGTGTTTAATAAGACGATCATCTATAAACTAGTACGTGGGTAGATTGATATGGGGATGTCAAATCTAGCACATGGGTATGAATTAGGAGTAATGGCATGCTGGATTGACCCACAACGAGAAGGCTACATACAAGTTATGTAAAGTCTCAAGTGCTTCTCGTAGTGACAACGATATTGTCATCCTTACACTTGAAGTCACTAGATCCTCTAGTTCTGGAATATTTTGTTATGATATCGTCAAACGCTACACCGTAACTGGGTAGTAATAAATGCGCATATAGGACACAATAAGAAGCAAACAAAGAGATGGTAGTGTTGTAGATATAATTTGTCCCTCCAACGTAACAGGAGAAAATATACGCGGCCAATCGAGGGATGGTGCTTATAGAATGTGTGGCCAGACTCTGATAAATCAATATGGGATATTGATGTTATCTGCATGGATACGACTATTCCCAGGATCGAGAAATTATGGGTTGGATATACGTGTGTAACTTGTATGTCTCGTGTCTAATCCGGATATAGAGAGAAAGGGATAAGACAATATAGTCACAAGATTTGTCGGATACTGACTATTTCAATTGGTTGGGTGATGCGCAATTTAGCGTGCTATTCGCAAGTATACAAATCAAGTAATATAGAGAGTATTGCGACTCAGATTATCGATCCCACAGGGACTTTGCAGGTTTTTTTAGTAACCGGTTTTAACGAACATAGTGTAAAAAGGAGGAATATTTTGAGAGTTTTTGATTACGGACTAAGTACTGAAAGTAAATTACTAAAAAGTAAATCTTTTCGTGAGATTTTTCTGTAAGTATTGTAAATCTAGGGTTTAAGGTACTAGATTCCAGGATCCCCCAGTGTCTCTTCATATTTTCGTTCTAGTTTGATAAGAAAACGCACAGCAGTTATTTATCCGTGCCACGTACCAGTTGTGCAGTATCTTTTCTTTTCCTGCACGTTATCACGATTCTGCAGACGTTCGTAATCCTGTTAAGCTGCCTAAGTCTGCAGTCTCGTTATAAGTCTGATAGGGTTTCTAACCTGTCCTAAAGGCCGGGGTCAGATTCTCTAACAATTGGTCAAAAGATTTCAGGCTAGTCCAAACTCCCCTTCACTAGTCAGCCCATGGGGGTAAGGTGCTAAATTCTGTCTTCTCTTCCTAACCCTAACCGAACATTTTCACCAACCGGCTCGGGTCTGTAGCAATTCTGGGTGATCAAGACGAGCATGCATGAACAATAAAATTCAAAGACAAAATAACGAACGAAGCTGCTGATATTAAGATACTGCAATCATGAATTTATAATCAAAACATAGAACTAATCTCTGAGTACGAAACCCTAGGTTCACCGCGAACCTAGGTAAAAGTTTAGCTACTGAAATTCATAACGAAATACAAAGTTCTTGAATAAAAGAGAGAATAAGAGCAAATGAATGTCTTGGAATTTGGATTCGCGCTTCCGTGCTCTCCGGAAAACGAGCTCTGGACGAGTCTATATATGGTGCTGGAGAAGTTTCAGGAAACTGCCTATATTTATGAAACTGCCACTGGCAAAAACTGTCTCAGAATACGTTCTTTGTGCGTATGATACGCACACCGTGGCCGTGGGTGTGTCCGTCTCTCTCCTGTTGTGCGTATACGCACACAGTGCATGCATTCTCCAATTCTCTTTTCTCTTTGTGCGTATAAAGACCCTGTGTGCGTATAATACGCACAAGATGTGCGTATAATACGCACACAGTGCCCATGCCTGCCAAAATCACCCCATCTCCCTGTTATGTGCGTATAATACGCACACAGTGAACTACTCAGCTCATTTTCTGCCTTCTTTGCCAAGGCATGCGTTTTGACCCAAAACTTGTCAAAACTACCAAAATACCCCTGGGTCAAAATCGCTCCAAATTCCGCCCAATCCTGAATCTGGTCAAAGGAAAATTGCTGACTGAATATGGGAAACAGAATCTAAACTCGACTCTGGAAACTTGGGCCCGGTGTCAAAATTACTAAAATACCCCTGGGTCAAAACTGTCCCGAAAATCGTCCTAAACACGAAATAGCTGATCACGACTCTGGACACTGGGACCCGAGACTCCTACTTGGGTGTGGCCTGCCTGGGACCCACACTTGGCGGGAGGTCGATTTTTAGGCCGGACTCCGTTTTAGCATATGGTCTGTTTTCGGAAAGCCCTTGACATCTACTTTCTTCTGCCGCAGGTTTCACTTTAAAATTCCAAGTAGAACTCAAGATATTGTCAACTGAGCGTATCCCGATCATTCTCAGTTTTGGCCTTTTTCAGCTTTCTCGGCTCTCGCCCCTGCAATCCTGTTTCATTCTCGCTGCATTCACGAGCCTTGTTCCTGCATAGACAACATGAACACACCCGCGATTATATCCATTAAAAGCACATAAAACGCAGAAATATACAAAGAGCTAATACACATCTCGTTCTCTCTTCTGAGGCTTTCTAAGGGTGAATTCTGGCTAAAGCACGGCTTACCTGCACACATAAACATCTTTTCAGGCTCAAAGATAACTCCTAGTGGGGAGTTATCAAATACCCCCGCACTAAACATTGCTCGTCCTGAGCAACCCCTTGCATACTGTCCCGATTGCATACATATATGTCTTGCAAATCGACCATGTTGTGCATACAATTGCCTTTGCATACCCCTTGTCATTGCCTACTTTTCTCACCCGAACTTAAAACGAGACGACTCAATAGATAGCCGACTCAGAAAAGAATGTACAGACTCAAACGTAGACTCTATCTTACCAAGACACATATATATTTTTACTGTGAGATCGGGGAATCTCCTTAACGCAAAACGGTCCAGTAACAAAATCTCTCCTTCTTACAAGGAAGTACCTACCCACACATGATCGGTGAGCCTAACAGATTATACGAGTGGATGTATAGCGCTAGCACGTAGTACTGTTACTTCCGTTCTCAACCTGGGCACATCCCTAGCATATCTACCATCCGAGCTATTTCCAAATCAGGGATCCTAAATCTAACAGGCGGGTTTTTATAAGTTTATATCAAGGTATGGCGTGTTCCCATTTATTACGACATTCTCATTGTTCCCAACTCACATCCCTCACTAAGTTCCTTAAAAAAAGAACGAAACACCTAAGTTCCTGTTCATTCAATTTCCCTAGCCCCCGGTGTGTATTCGTCGTTCTCGCGGCCACGAATGTGAAGTGATGTCGAATTCAGAACATAACACCTACTCAGCTTTTAAACTAAATAACTATGTACAAACTAAAACGGAAAATTTAAAATAGATCCTTCTTCTTTTTTCTTTCTCCTTTTTGTTTCCTTTTTTTCTTTTTTATTGTCCTTTTTTTTTTCTTTTTTTAACTGATAAAAATAATACAGTACGATAATACAAAACGGACTAAAGATGAGTAAGTAAAAATAAAACAATGTCGTGGGGTACGAAAGATGTCCTCATGTGTAGTACCCCCACACTAATCCTGAAACGTCGATCCTGTAGTCGAAAGATAAAATACGTGTAGTTTCACCGAACCTCCTCATCACCAAAGATGTAGAAACTCAACACGATCACCAATCAAATCCTACAAGCCCCGGTACCCCATTTTGTGTGGAAAGATGCCTCGCACCCGACTCTCCACCTGTGATCACTATGTAGTGTAGTGAATCCCCTCCGCAAATTAATGCAGTCGCCTCTAACTCACCCTGTCCAACCCTCGTTAAGCGTGAAAATTATCAAACTGTCCACAATAATATGTAATGAAGCTCTCCTTGTCAAAATCCACCCTAACTCACTCCCTCCGTCAGAACGCGCAGGAACAACCAACTACACAAGTGATGTAGGTCACAACGAAGGCTTCCTAGGCTACAGGGGCTGTGATAAAAGGGTAAACGGCTTCAAACGGGGTTACTAAGTGGACCTAGGTTTGAGAAACATGACGTGAGGTCCGTCATGAGCCAATCACTCCACCAAAAGATTCGATGACCGTGATGGCGCTTGTAGGCGGGTTGTCGACTACCTAAGTGACGGCGGTGTGGCAACTAGTCAGATTTCTAGACCAAGTGATAACTACTCGCGGATTCCTACGCACACTTGCTCTCACTCAATACACTACACCTCGGTGTGGTTTTTCCTTCATGTTCGACGACTATCATCGGTTTCTTCCCAGCCTTTTGTTAATTCAATTGCCCTTTCTCAAAACTTTCTGATTTTCAATTTTTATGATTTTTCTGAAATTGTCTATATTTTTTTATATACAATGCAAGGCCATAAGTTCTGTGGTGGGGGTCGACTCAAACAAAGAAAACGTGAAGACTCAAGAAATAAAATAAAAACTGCAAATAAATTCGAAAAAACGTGCAGACCTGGCTAATGCAGACACGACTCCTACCCCCAAACTAAGAGGTGGCATGCCCTCATGGCACAAAATAATCTGGTCCAAAAGTCGGCTCTGTCCCGGTTTCTGAGCAACCGGGTATGCTGCTGTGAGAACTGCTGCTTGATTTGGTCGGGTCACTGGTATGCCGGCGCGAACGTGAGCACGACGAATGGCAAGACCGAGAACCCGACCGACTGTCTGAATGCTGTGGAGCGAAGTCACTGGCGTGCTGACTTAACTCAGCCTCTTCTGACCAGTTTGTAGCGAAGATACAGAAAAATGTACAAAAATTAAATAAAAAAAAACTGACAGAAGAGAGAATGAAGAGATTTTGAAGCTGCGCACCCGGAGCTAGTCTTACAGGTGTAGTATGTAGCTTTCCCGCAGAGAAAGACCGTTGACCGATCACCGAAAAATTTCTCAATGGAAGTTGTCAACCTTCCAGGCTCTGTTCGCGCTCTTTGAATGTGCAACCGCCAAGCACCATTGTGTGTGACAATGTGCTCCCATATGGTCGAGTGTATTTTAGTACACCGGGGTCGGTTGCTCCGTGCTTGCTGAAAACTGCTCCTGAAGAATCCCCAACTCGTACGAGTCCCTGTGATGGTCGAGTGTGCCAGAACACACCTGGGTCGATTCTTCAAGTTTTCGAAAATTTGCCTTTTCTCTCCTCTTTCACCTTTCCTTCTACGAAATTTTCTGAATTTACTTCAAACCCCACATATATGTGTTTTCCTTGTCAGAAACTCCTCGGTCAACTTTGACCCCCACACTTTCTCGGCGCAAGTTTCTGAAAACCGACGGTAGGATGATAATCCTTGCGGTGAGAGGAACCCAATAATGTCTTCAAATCTCGATTCCGAGCACTTTGAAAATTTGGTGTTCTTGGAGCTTGAGAGCAAGAGAGGTGAAGTGAGAGAGAGAGAGAGACATTCGGCCTAAATGAGCTTCAAACCCGACGGCCCCCTTTTATACCCAACTTTTCAAAAATTACAAAAATGCCCCTGGCCCATTTTTTTGAAACTTTTCTGCGTATATACGCACATGTTGTGCGTATTATACACACAAAGTGTCTTTGGGGCGTAAAATTTTCGTAACTTTTTGTCAAGTTTGGGCTCCTGTGTGCGTATTATAAGCACACAACAATTCAAAGTTTTGGGCAGAACTGAGCTGCTGTGTGCGTATTATACGCACAGGATGTGCATATTATACGCACACCGCAGCCTAGGTATGAAATTTGTCTCTCTTTTCCCTTTGTGTGCGTATTATACGCACAGGGTGTGCATTATACGCACACAATTGCATTTCTGTTCTGTTTTGTCTTTTTTCTCTGCTCTAGTATGTCTGCACATGCTAAATTCAAAGTAAGTACCCACTCATCTTACCTCTCTCAAAATTCAAAACTTAAAATAAAACTGAAACAATTTAAACTAACTACTAAGTTGGGTTGCCTCCCAACCAGCGCTTGTAATTTAGGGTCGACGGCCCGACCCAGTCACCTCATGTTTGCTCAAGGGACGTCAAAACCGCAAGGGTCTACCTTGACGAATGCTTTCGGGTCCATATATGGCTTGACCCGATTTCCGTCCACCCCTGAAAGTTGAACTCCTGGATCTCTATTTTCCCGGGAGAAACTACTTTCGAGAATCGTAGAGAAGTACTTCCTGCCCTACTTGAAACTGCTTTGCATGCGCTGAACTTTGATGGCTCGGGAGCTGTTTCAACTCTAGGGTTGGTGGCTCATTGAGTGACGGGACCAGGGCCAATTTCTGCCCACCTTTTCCGTTCAGCTTGCATGGCATGCTCCTCCTGGAATCTCTCCTCGTTCTCTCTATCCACTCTGTCAATTTCTGCCCATAGCTCATCCATCTCCTCTTTATCCCAGCCTTCTTCGACTCCCTCCACAGAGAATATGTCTTCATGCTCGTAATAATTCGGTAGTTGCAGATTTTTTAAAACGTTGAACTTCACCTTGTCTTCATTAATCTGCATAGTCAATGCTCCGCTCTTGCAGTTTATCATGGCTTCTCCAGTGGCCAGAAACGGTCTTCCCAGAATGAGTGGTACGTCTCCTGCCTCCATGTCCAGAATAACAAAAATCTGCCAAAAAAATCAATTCTCTGACTTTCACCAGAATATCCTCTATTACTACGTAAGCCTGCTTCACGGATCTGTCCCCCATCCGCAGCTTGATTCTGGTGGGCTGGAGTTCACCGGTTTTCAGACTTTTGAAAATCGACAAGGGCATTAGATTGATGATGGCCCCTAGGTCAAACAGAGTCTTTCCTGTGTAAGCATTACCTAGGGTAACTGGAATAACAAAATTTTCAGAATCCTACCTCTTCCTCGGTAGCCCATTCTTCACACAGTTGCTCACTTCTGCCGTCAGGTTTATGGTCTCAAAATCGCTCATCCGCCTCCTCCCATACCGAATGTCCTTGAGGAATTTGGCATAAGTGGGCATCTTTTACAAAGCCTCAACAAAGGGTATGTTGATTTGTAGCTGCTAGAACATTTCAAGAAACCTGGCGTAGTCTTTGCTATTGTCCCTCTTTCGTGTTTTCAAAGGATACGACACCTCTTTGGAGACTGGTACCGTTTTTGATTCCTTCTCACCCTACACTTCATCCTTCTCAACCGGGCCCTTCGACTGGGGCCCTGCGACTGAGTTGTTGCCCTGGCCAAATACTTCGTGTTCGACAATTTTCGGCTTTTCAGCACGTGTATGGCTAGGGTACGGTGGACCTTGTAGCGCTAATCCACTGCGAGTGGTGATGGCATTGATCTGAGCACGTGGATTGTTTACTGTATTCGAGGCAAGTTTCCTGGCTGTCTTTCAGTTAGTTGTTGTGCTAACTGCCCTAGTTATACCTCCAATGTGCGCAGTGATGTTTTAGTCGTTTGAACATCGGCTGTCAGGGCGTCCATATGTGCAAACTGGGACTCCATGGTTTGAAACATGGACTCGATTTTTTTCATCAGAGCATCGTACTCCTGTGCAGATGGGCCTTGCTGTACTTGCTGTGCCGGTACTACCTGCTGTTCCTGTGGCCTGTGCTGGAATCCTGGTGTATAAATTGCAGAATTTGGGTTTCCGTATCGGAGCCCGGGATGATCTCTCGTTTCCGGTATGTATCGGCTCGGATCCCACTGTTGCTGTACATAATTGGCATCCTCGGTCTTGAGATCCTCAATTGATGCGTCTAAATCCGGTTCTCCCATCGCTGCAACAACCTTCTTTTCCTAGTAGACCTTCTTAACCAAGTCTTCACGATCTTGGCGAGATTATCTATCTGTTCGTCTTCCACTGGCTTGGCTCGGGCCGTGATCTTGCAACCGTCAAATAGTCGAGTGTCTTGCTTGGCTAACTGCTTCATCAGCTCATAGGCACCGTCTTCGTCCACATGGTAGAGAAAGTTCCCTCCGGCTTCTCTGTCAATCATGTTCGCACTTTCCCTATCTAACACATGGTAGAATACCTGCAGGATCTTCGGGTCTCCAAAACCATGATTCGAACATCTCTTCACCAATCTCATCAATATTTCCCATGCTCTTACCACCGTCTCTCCCGTCTTTGGCTTCAATGACAGAATCTCGCTTTGCAGTTGAATGACCCGGGAAGCAGGGTAAAATTTGGCCAAAAAGTCTGTGACGCATCCTTCCCATGTAGTGATGTATCTGGGTGGTCGGGATTCTAGCCAGTCTTTGGCCACTCCGTAGAGACAGTATGGAAAAAGAATTAGCATGAGTACCTCTGCTCCAACTCCTTTATACTGGACTTTGTTGCAGTAGTCCTCCAATTTCCCGATGAAGTCGTTCGGTTCTTCGTCAGCTTTGCCATGGAATGGGCAGAGAGTCTGAACAGTCAGGATAGTAGACAGTTTTAGATCAAAGTGTTCTGCAGTGATCTCCGACTCGCTCGCTCATGTCCTCCTGTAGGGACCTCAAAGTTTTCCACCAACGCCTTTCTTGACCTGTTGTATGTGCTGGTATAGATGCCCTAGAGGCAATCTAGTTTAGTATGAATTTATTTTGGCTAGAACATTCACTGTATTATTTATTGGATATTTAATATAATGAAGTCCTTAGATTTACAATTGTGTTGTTTATCTTAAATATCCCTAGTCGAGTATAATGATTAACAGGACAATCATCTATAGACTAGTATGGGGTTTGATTGATATGGAGATATCATGATCCAACACATGGGTGTGCATTAAGGGTAATGGCGCACCGGATTGACCCATCTTCAAGAAGGCTACATACATGTTATGTTAAGTCAAAAGCGCTTCTCACGGTGCAATGGTATTGTCATCCTTAGACCTTTAGTCACTAGATATTCTAGTTGTGGATTATTGTGATTTTGGTAGCGTTAAACGCCACACCGTAATTGGGTAGCAATAAAGGCGTGTACCGGATACAATAAGAAGCAAGCTTAGAGATCTTAGTGGACGTAGATAGAATTTTTCTCTCCCACATAACGGAAGCAAATATCCTAGACCACTCGAGGGATAGTGCTTATAGAATGTCTGGCCAAACTCAAATAAATCAATATAGGATATTGATGATATTTGCACGAATAAGGCTATTCCCAGGATTGAGAAACTATGGATTGGATATACGAGTGTGACTCGTATGTCCCGTGTCCAATCCGGATATAGAGACAAATGGACGTGACAATTAATTGTACAAGGTTTGTCGGATGACTATTCTATTAGTTGGCTAGAATGGATGTTTTGCTAGAAACCGCTCCATATTAGCAAATTGTTGCTACCAACTAGATAGAACCTATGGGGTCACACACTATATATAGTTGAACTAGATTTGTGAAAATTAATTAATATGATTAATTAATTAGAAGGATCACTTTGCAACACCTTGCAAACTTAGTAGGACTAATTTGCAAGGAAGGGACTAAATTGAATTCTAGTAGGACTAGAATAGGTCCTTTAGGTAGTTGACAAGGATTTGTTGGACTATATAAAGGATGCACCTTCCTTCCTTCCCACACTTATGAGCCTTTTGATGATAAATTTGTTAAAATAGATGCCCTAGAGGCAATCTAGTTTAGTATGAATTTGTATATGGCTAGAAAATTCATTTATTATATATTGGATATTTAATATAATGAAGTCCTTAGATTTACAATTGTGTTGTTTATCTTAAATATCCCTAGTCAAGTATAATGATTAATGGGACAATCATCTATAGACTAGTATGGGGTTTGATTGATATGGAGATATCACGATCCAACACATAGGTGTGCATTACGGAATGTTGCACTGGATTGACCCATCTCCGAGAAGGCTACATACATGTTATGTTGAGTCACAAGTGCTTCTCGCGGTGCAATGGTATTGTCATCTTTAGACTTGAAGTCACTAGATATTCTAGTTGTGGATCATTGTGATCTTGGTAGCGTTAAACGCTACACCGTAACTGGGTAGTTATAAAGGCGTGTACTGGATACAATGAGAAGCAAGCTTAGAGATCGTAGTGGACGTAGAGAGGATTTGTCCCTCCCACATAACGGGAGCAAATATCCTAGGCCACTCGAGGGATAGTGCTTATAGAATGTCTGGCCAGACTCAAATAAATCAATATGGGATATTGATGTTATTTGCACGAATAAGGCTATTCCCATGGATCGAGAAACTATGGATTGGAAATACGAGTGTGACTTGTATGTCTCGTGTCCAATCCGGATATAGAGACAAAGGGATGAGACAATTACTTGTACAAAGGTTGTCAAGATGACTATTCTATTAGTTGGCTAGAATGGATGTTTTGCTAGAGACCGCTCCATATTAGCAAATAGTTGCTACCAACTAGATAGAACCTATGGGGTCACACGCTATATAGAGTTGAACTAGATTTGGGAATTAATTAATTAGATTAATTAATTAGAAGGATCACTTTGCAAACCCTTGCAAACTTAGTAGGGACTAATTTGCAAGGAAGGGACTAAATTGAATTCTAGTTGGACTAGACTAAGTCCTTTAGGTAGTTAACAAGGAGTTGTTGGACTATATAAAGGACCCTCCTTCCTTCCTTCCTTATAACTTATGCTCATTAGTGAACATAACAAGAGTGGGAGAGAACAAACGGAGAGAGAGCAAGCAACAAGGAGGGCCGACGCCGCCCCTTGCAGCCGCCCTCGTCCCCGTCGGCCAAAAAGACTCTTTTTGTCTCGTTTTGCGTGATTCGTTCTTCCTCTTCCTATTCCGGGCTAGCACCAAGGAGTTTGGGAGATCTAGGATCAACTCTAGGCGTGGATCAACTACAGAGAACGTGACATTATTCGCGTTTGAAGTCATCAAGGAGAACCCAAAGGTGTGTTTATGATTTCTAACCTTTACTATCGTTATGCATCTAGACTTGTGATCCTTGGAGGGTTTTCATGGTTTATGTTTGATTATGCTTCCGTTGTGCGATCCATGAATCAAAACCCTACAGTGGTATCAGAGCCACAGGTCATAGAGCATAAACGTGGTTTATGTGTTACGTTTTAGTTGTTTTACACCTTAATTTGATTGTTTATCGCGTAAAACAAGACAAATCAAGCATGGGATGCAATTTGTCA
This sequence comes from Linanthus parryae, assembly GCA_023055425.1. Lineage (NCBI taxonomy): Eukaryota > Viridiplantae > Streptophyta > Magnoliopsida > Ericales > Polemoniaceae > Linanthus > Linanthus parryae. The sequence goes on from JALGPY010000009.1 coordinate 47,264,739, forward strand.
ATAAGTAACCACAACAAGATCCAATTTTTGCATTGGATGCATGAATTGGTGAGTTTGAGAAATTTTAGGATCTTAGATCTAGGGTTTGGGCATCCTTGGGGAAGAAGGAGTTCTCCCAAAACAAGGAAACAACCAAACTTGGGCACCAAGCAAGGGAGTTGTTTTGGAAACAACTCCCATAGAAGGGTTCGGCCCCCCTAGGGACCGCCCCCTTGCTTGCCGCCCAAGCTTGGGAGCCCTAACCCGCGGGCCTAGCTTGCGGGTTTTGGGCCGGGCCGGTCCTAGGGCCTTGTGGTTCACTTTAATGGGCCCGGGCAATTGGATTGTTGGGCCCATGGACCGTTTTAACCATAGAAATCCTAAAATTAATTAAAATTGACCAAGCGCGTTAAAATTGGATTTTAACTGTTTACGTGCAAATCGCATGGTGATTGGATATGGCCTTAGGATGTGGTTTGATGTGGATGTTTAATTTTGTGTTTTGGTTTTACGGCCTGCGAGCTGATCAATTAATTGTAATCATTAATTAGGGTTTTATGGCCTGCGTGCCATTTTTTTTTCTCAACTTGTGAGATTTATTTTATTTAGTATAGAAATTAGCTAGTGCTAGATAAAGTAGATTGTTAGCCAAGATTGGAGAAAATAAGCCGAAAGCCAAAGAAGCCACAAAAGAATGGAGCATGGAGCATGGAGCAATCCACAAGACTATGAAGGATGGACCAAAAGATCAAGACGCATGGAGATGTGTTTGCTTTAGGGTTCATAGATAATTCCATTGGCTTGGAATTATCTTAGTCTAGAAAAGGCCTTATCCACATCACGTTTAATTTCTGTTTTGTGGTTGTTTATTTATTGTCTTATTATTTGTGTGGTTGGTGTGTGGATGATGCATGCAATTAGGATAATAAGATAATTAGACAACCCGAATCTATTATTTGGAGTTGTGCCCAAACTCAAATAGATAGATTAGTTGATATGGATCAACAAAACAATTAAAAGAATTGAATTTAAAATCCCTCAAATTTCAAATATTGTGTTCTTGCCTTCTCGTTATTTAAACACTCATTATCATCATTATTTATCAAGCTCGTGCGTGCCAAAGCATGGCGACTTGGTTCATAATGATGTAATGCGATGGCACGTAACAATGTGCAATTGTTTAGGTAAGAGGTTGAACACAACTAGGCTATTAATTTGATTCAGAAACCTAGAGGCAATCATTTGGGATTATCCATAAGGATGGATAAATAAGGAGTTATTTGTCCGATTGAACCAAGAGTTGCATATGGGATGCAATTGGAATTGTTCCTACCTAAAGTAGTCAAATTATGGGTGACTTGCCAAAGCAAGCTCATAAGGAGATGAAAGATGGATCTTGGCCCACTAGAAAATATAAGGATATTTTCCGCATTAATATCTTGAGGGTTATTAATCCGTAGTAAAATAGTGGGAGCTATATTTAATAAACTAGCCATTATTAAATATAGTCAAAAATTCACAAATACTAAAACTTGCGTATTTTCCTTTTGTAGAATTCCAAATGGCAAACAACTCATCGAGTTCACAACATTCCCTACGATCTGTCCTTGAGAAGGAAAAGCTCTCTGGAACCAACTTTCTTGATTGGTACAGAAACTTGAGAATTGTTCTCAAGCAAGAGAAGAAACTGTACGCAATAGAGGAGCATGTTCCAGAAGGTCCAGAGAACCAGACACCTGCTGCCTTAAAGGCGTATCAAAAGCGTGTTGATGACGCTAATGATGCGGCCTGCCTTATGCTTTGCACCATGACTTCTGAGCTTCAGAAGCAACACGAAAACATGAATGTTGTCGATATGATCGAACAGCTAAAGCAGCTCTTTCAAGAGCAGGCGAGGGTAGAGAGGTATGAGGTCTCAAAGGCACTGTTCAAATGTCATCTGGCAGAAGGGAACCCGGTGGGACCCCATGTACTCCGAATGATCGGGTACTTGGAGAATCTCGCCCGGCTAGGGTTCCCGGTCGGCCAAGAGTTGGCAACCGATCTCGTGTTGCAATCATTGCCCGAGAGTTATGGACAGTTCATTATGAACTATAACATGAACGAGATCGTTAAACCACTGCCAGATTTGCTCAACATGTTGAGGACGGCTGAACAGAGCATCAACAAGGGTAAGGGCAAAGCCATAATGATGGTGCAGAAAGGAAAGGGCAAAAGGTTTGCCTCTTCCTCCAAGGGCAAAGGCAAGTCAGTTGCCAAGTCCAAGGAACCAGCCCTTAAGCCTGTTGGTGGCATTGCCAAGGTCGTGACTAAGGGTGAGTGTCACTACTGCAGTCAGCCTTGACACTGGAGGAGGAACTGCCCAAAATATCTGGAGGACAAGAGGCTTGGAATAGTGATTCCACCACCACCAGGTATTTTTGTTGTAGATGTCAATTTAACTGTCTCTACATCATGGGTATTAGATACTAGATGCGGATCTCATATTTGTCGAAATATGCAGGATCTAAAGAGAAGTAAAAGATTGGCTAAAGGGGAGGTAGATCTGCGTGTTGGGAATGGAGCAAAGGTTGCTGCGTTGGCCATAGGCGTGTGCGAGCTATCTCTGCCTTCAGGATTAGTTTTAGAATTAAATAATTGCTATTTTGTGCCTGCTATGAGCAGAAACATTATTTCTATTTCTTGTTTGGACAAGGATGGTTTTATTATTTCAATAAAGAACAATTGTTGTTCCTTTTATTTGAATAATATTCACTACTTTAGTGCGCAATTATTTAATGGACTTTATGTCCTTGATCTAAGCAATCCTGTCTACAACATTAATACCAAGCGGATTAAAATAAATGATTTAAATCCTGCTTATTTATGGCATTGTCGTTTAGGCCATATAAATGAGAAACGTGTATCTAGACTCCATAAGGATGGATTACTAGACTCATTTGATTTTGAATCATATGAGACATGTGAGGCTTGTTTATTGGGAAAAATGACAAAGTCCCCTTTCAATAAGAAAGGTGAGAGGACTAGTGAGCAATTGGCGCTCATACATACTGAATGAAGGACTTAGGGGAAGCAGCCTATATACTTTTCTGCGTATATACGCACATGTTGTGCGTATTATACACACAAAGTGTCTTTGGGGCGTAAAATTTTCGTAACTTTTTGTCAAGTTTGGGCTCCTGTGTGCGTATTATAAGCACACAACAATTCAAAGTTTTGGGCAGAACTGAGCTGCTGTGTGCGTATTATACGCACAGGATGTGCATATTATACGCACACCGCAGCCTAGGTATGAAATTTGTCTCTCTTTTCCCTTTGTGTGCGTATTATACGCACAGGGTGTGCATTATACGCACACAATTGCATTTCTGTTCTGTTTTGTCTTTTTTCTCTGCTCTAGTATGTCTGCACATGCTAAATTCAAAGTAAGTACCCACTCATCTTACCTCTCTCAAAATTCAAAACTTAAAATAAAACTGAAACAATTTAAACTAACTACTAAGTTGGGTTGCCTCCCAACCAGCGCTTGTAATTTAGGGTCGACGGCCCGACCCAGTCACCTCATGTTTGCTCAAGGGACGTCAAAACCGCAAGGGTCTACCTTGACGAATGCTTTCGGGTCCATATATGGCTTGACCCGATTTCCGTCCACCCCTGAAAGTTGAACTCCTGGATCTCTATTTTCCCGGGAGAAACTACTTTCGAGAATCGTAGAGAAGTACTTCCTGCCCTACTTGAAACTGCTTTGCATGCGCTGAACTTTGATGGCTCGGGAGCTGTTTCAACTCTAGGGTTGGTGGCTCATTGAGTGACGGGACCAGGGCCAATTTCTGCCCACCTTTTCCGTTCAGCTTGCATGGCATGCTCCTCCTGGAATCTCTCCTCGTTCTCTCTATCCACTCTGTCAATTTCTACCCATAGCTCATCCATCTCCTCTTTATCCCAGCCTTCTTCGACTCCCTCCACAGAGAATATGTCTTCATGCTCGTAATAATTCGGTAGTTGCAGATTTTTTAAAACGTTGAACTTCACCTTGTCTTCATTAATCTGCATATTCAATGCTCCGCTCTTGCAGTTTATCATGGCTTCTCCAGTGGCCAGAAACGGTCTTCCCAGAATGAGTGGTACGTCTCCTGCCTCCATGTCCAGAATAACAAAAATCTGCCAAAAAAATCAATTCTCTGACTTTCACCAGAATATCCTCTATTACTACGTAAGCCTGCTTCACGGATCTGTCCCCCATCCGCAGCTTGATTCTGGTGGGCTGGAGTTCACCGGTTTTCAGACTTTTGAAAATCGACAAGGGCATTAGATTGATGATGGCCCCTAGGTCAAACAGAGTCTTTCCTGTGTAAGCATTACCTAGGGTAACTGGAATAACAAAATTTTCAGAATCCTACCTCTTCCTCGGTAGCCCATTCTTCACACAGTTGCTCACTTCTGCCGTCAGGTTTATGGTCTCAAAATCGCTCATCCGCCTCCTCCCATACCGAATGTCCTTGAGGAATTTGGCATAAGTGGGCATCTTTTACAAAGCCTCAACAAAGGGTATGTTGATTTGTAGCTGCTAGAACATTTCAAGAAACCTGGCGTAGTCTTTGCTATTGTCCCTCTTTCGTGTTTTCAAAGGATACGACACCTCTTTGGAGACTGGTACCGTTTTTGATTCCCTCTCACCCTGCACTTCATCCTTCTCAACCGGGCCCTTCGACTGGGGCCCTGCGACTGAGTTGTTGCCCTGGCCAAATACTTCGTGTTCGACAATTTTCGGCTTTTCAGCACGTGTATGGCTAGGGTACGGTGGACCTTGTAGCGCTAATCCACTGCGAGTGGTGATGGCATTGATCTGAGCACGTGGATTGTTTACTGTATTCGAGGCAAGTTTCCTGGCTGTCTTTCAGTTAGTTGTTGTGCTAACTGCCCTAGTTATACCTCCAATGTGCGCAGTGATGTTTTAGTCGTTTGAACATCGGCTGTCAGGGCGTCCATATGTGCAAACTGGGACTCCATGGTTTGAAACATGGACTCGATTTTTTTCATCAGAGCATCGTACTCCTGTGCAGATGGGCCTTGCTGTACTTGCTGTGCCGGTACTACCTGCTGTTCCTGTGGCCTGTGCTGGAATCCTGGTGTATAAATTGCAGAATTTGGGTTTCCGTATCGGAGCCCGGGATGATCTCTCGTTTCCGGTATGTATCGGCTCGGATCCCACTGTTGCTGTACATAATTGGCATCCTCGGTCTTGAGATCCTCAATTGATGCGTCTAAATCCGGTTCTCCCATCGCTGCAACAACCTTCTTTTCCTAGTAGACCTTCTTAACCAAGTCTTCACGATCTTGGCGAGATTATCTATCTGTTCGTCTTCCACTGGCTTGGCTCGGGCCGTGATCTTGCAACCGTCAAATAGTCGAGTGTCTTGCTTGGCTAACTGCTTCATCAGCTCATAGGCACCGTCTTCGTCCACATGGTAGAGAAAGTTCCCTCCGGCTTCTCTGTCAATCATGTTCGCACTTTCCCTATCTAACACATGGTAGAATACCTGCAGGATCTTCGGGTCTCCAAAACCATGATTCGAACATCTCTTCACCAATCTCATCAATATTTCCCATGCTCTTACCACCGTCTCTCCCGTCTTTGGCTTCAATGACAGAATCTCGCTTTGCAGTTGAATGACCCGGGAAGCAGGGTAAAATTTGGCCAAAAAGTCTGTGACGCATCCTTCCCATGTAGTGATGTATCTGGGTGGTCGGGATTCTAGCCAGTCTTTGGCCACTCCGTAGAGACAGTATGGAAAGAGAATTAGCATGCGTACCTCTGCTCCAACTCCTTTATACTGGACTTTGTTGCAGTAGTCCTCCAATTTCCCGATGAAGTCGTTCGGTTCTTCGTCAGCTTTGCCATGGAATGGGCAGAGAGTCTGAACAGTCAGGATAGTAGACAGTTTTAGATCAAAGTGTTCTGCAGTGATCTCCGACTCGCTCGCTCATGTCCTCCTGTAGGGACCTCAAAGTTTTCCACCAACGCCTTTCTTGACCTGTTGTATGTGCTGGTATAGATGCCCTAGAGGCAATCTAGTTTAGTATGAATTTATTTTGGCTAGAACATTCACTGTATTATTTATTGGATATTTAATATAATGAAGTCCTTAGATTTACAATTGTGTTGTTTATCTTAAATATCCCTAGTCGAGTATAATGATTAACAGGACAATCATCTATAGACTAGTATGGGGTTTGATTGATATGGAGATATCATGATCCAACACATGGGTGTGCATTAAGGGTAATGGCGCACCGGATTGACCCATCTTCAAGAAGGCTACATACATGTTATGTTAAGTCAAAAGCGCTTCTCACGGTGCAATGGTATTGTCATCCTTAGACCTTTAGTCACTAGATATTCTAGTTGTGGATTATTGTGATTTTGGTAGCGTTAAACGCCACACCGTAATTGGGTAGCAATAAAGGCGTGTACCGGATACAATAAGAAGCAAGCTTAGAGATCTTAGTGGACGTAGATAGAATTTTTCTCTCCCACATAACGGAAGCAAATATCCTAGACCACTCGAGGGATAGTGCTTATAGAATGTCTGGCCAAACTTAAATAAATCAATATAGGATATTGATGATATTTGCACGAATAAGGCTATTCCCAGGATTGAGAAACTATGGATTGGATATACGAGTGTGACTCGTATGTCCCGTGTCCAATCCGGATATAGAGACAAATGGACGTGACAATTAATTGTACAAGGTTTGTCGGATGACTATTCTATTAGTTGGCTAGAATGGATGTTTTGCTAGAAACCGCTCCATATTAGCAAATTGTTGCTACCAACTAGATAGAACCTATGGGGTCACACACTATATATAGTTGAACTAGATTTGTGAAAATTAATTAATATGATTAATTAATTAGAAGGATCACTTTGCAACACCTTGCAAACTTAGTAGGACTAATTTGCAAGGAAGGGACTAAATTGAATTCTAGTAGGACTAGAATAGGTCCTTTAGGTAGTTGACAAGGATTTGTTGGACTATATAAAGGATGCACCTTCCTTCCTTCCCACACTTATGAGCCTTTTGATGATAAATTTGTTAAAATAGATGCCCTAGAGGCAATCTAGTTTAGTATGAATTTGTATATGGCTAGAAAATTCATTTATTATATATTGGATATTTAATATAATGAAGTCCTTAGATTTACAATTGTGTTGTTTATCTTAAATATCCCTAGTCAAGTATAATGATTAATGGGACAATCATCTATAGACTAGTATGGGGTTGGATTGATATGGAGATATCACGATCCAACACATAGGTGTGCATTACGGAATGTTGCACTGGATTGACCCATCTCCGAGAAGGCTACATACATGTTATGTTGAGTCACAAGTGCTTCTCGCGGTGCAATGGTATTGTCATCTTTAGACTTGAAGTCACTAGATATTCTAGTTGTGGATCATTGTGATCTTGGTAGCGTTAAACGCTACACCGTAACTGGGTAGTTATAAAGGCGTGTACTGGATACAATGAGAAGCAAGCTTAGAGATCGTAGTGGACGTAGAGAGGATTTGTCCCTCCCACATAACGGGAGCAAATATCCTAGGCCACTCGAGGGATAGTGCTTATAGAATGTCTGGCCAGACTCAAATAAATCAATATGGGATATTGATGTTATTTGCACGAATAAGGCTATTCCCATGGATCGAGAAACTATGGATTGGAAATACGAGTGTGACTTGTATGTCTCGTGTCCAATCCGGATATAGAGACAAAGGGATGAGACAATTACTTGTACAAAGGTTGTCAAGATGACTATTCTATTAGTTGGCTAGAATGGATGTTTTGCTAGAGACCGCTCCATATTAGCAAATAGTTGCTACCAACTAGATAGAACCTATGGGGTCACACGCTATATAGAGTTGAACTAGATTTGGGAATTAATTAATTAGATTAATTAATTAGAAGGATCACTTTGCAAACCCTTGCAAACTTAGTAGGGACTAATTTGCAAGGAAGGGACTAAATTGAATTCTAGTTGGACTAGACTAAGTCCTTTAGGTAGTTAACAAGGAGTTGTTGGACTATATAAAGGACCCTCCTTCCTTCCTTCCTTATAACTTATGCTCATTAGTGAACATAACAAGAGTGGGAGAGAACAAACGGAGAGAGAGCAAGCAACAAGGAGGGCCGACGCCGCCCCTTGCAGCCGCCCTCGTCCCCGTCGGCCAAAAAGACTCTTTTTGTCTCGTTTTGCGTGATTCGTTCTTCCTCTTCCTATTCCGGGCTAGCACCAAGGAGTTTGGGAGATCTAGGATCAACTCTAGGCGTGGATCAACTACAGAGAACGTGACATTATTCGCGTTTGAAGTCATCAAGGAGAACCCAAAGGTGTGTTTATGATTTCTAACCTTTACTATCGTTATGCATCTAGACTTGTGATCCTTGGAGGGTTTTCATGGTTTATGTTTGATTATGCTTCCGTTGTGCGATCCATGAATCAAAACCCTACAGTGGTATCAGAGCCACAGGTCATAGAGCATAAACGTGGTTTATGTGTTACGTTTTAGTTGTTTTACACCTTAATTTGATTGTTTATCGCGTAAAACAAGACAAATCAAGCATGGGATGCAATTTGTCAATAAGTAACCACAACAAGATCCAATTTTTGCATTGGATGCATGAATTGGTGAGTTTGAGAAATTTTAGGATCTTAGATCTAGGGTTTGGGCATCCTTGGGGAAGAAGGAGTTCTCCCAAAACAAGGAAACAACCAAACTTGGGCACCAAGCAAGGGAGTTGTTTTGGAAACAACTCCCATAGAAGGGTTCGGCCCCCCTAGGGACCGCCCCCTTGCTTGCCGCCCAAGCTTGGGAGCCCTAACCCGCGGGCCTAGCTTGCGGGTTTTGGGCCGGGCCGGTCCTAGGGCCTTGTGGTTCACTTTAATGGGCCCGGGCAATTGGATTGTTGGGCCCATGGACCGTTTTAACCATAGAAATCCTAAAATCAATTAAAATTGACCAAGCGCGTTAAAATTGGATTTTAACTGTTTACGTGCAAATCGCATGGTGATTGGATATAGCCTTAGGATGTGGTTTGATGTGGATGTTTAATTTTGTGTTTTGGTTTTACGGCCTGCGAGCTGATCAATTAATTGTAATCATTAATTAGGGTTTTATGGCCTGCGTGCCATTTTTTTTCTCAACTTGTGAGATTTATTTTATTTAGTATAGAAATTAGCTAGTGCTAGATAAAGTAGATTGTTAGCCAAGATTGGAGAAAATAAGCCGAAAGCCAAAGAAGCCACAAAAGAATGGAGCATGGAGCATGGAGCAATCCACAAGACTATGAAGGATGGACCAAAAGATCAAGACGCATGGAGATGTGTTTGCTTTAGGGTTCATAGATAATTCCATTGGCTTGGAATTATCTTAGTCTAGAAAAGGCCTTATCCACATCACGTTTAATTTCTGTTTTGTGGTTGTTTATTTATTGTCTTATTATTTGTGTGGTTGGTGTGTGGATGATGCATGAAATTAGGATAATAAGATAATTAGACAACCCGAATCTATTATTTGGAGTTGTGCCCAAACTCAAATAGATAGATTAGTTGATATGGATCAACAAAACAATTAAAAGAATTGAATTTAAAATCCCTCAAATTTCAAATATTGTGTTCTTGCCTTCTCGTTATTTAAACACTCATTATCATCATTATTTATCAAGCTCGTGCGTGCCAAAGCATGGCGACTTGGTTCATAATGATGTAATGCGATGGCACGTAACAATGTGCAATTGTTTAGGTAAGAGGTTGAACACAACTAGGCTATTAATTTGATTCAGAAACCTAGAGGCAATCATTTGGGATTATCCATAAGGATGGATAAATAAGGAGTTATTTGCCCGATTGAACCAAGAGTTGCATATGGGATGCAATTGGAATTGTTCCTACCTAAAGTAGTCAAATTATGGGTGACTTGCCAAAGCAAGCTCATAAGGAGATGAAAGATGGATCTTGGCCCACTAGAAAATATAAGGATATTTTCCGCATTAATATCTTGAGGGTTATTAATCCGTAGTAAAATAGTGGGAGCTATATTTAATAAACTAGCCATTGTTAAATATAGTCAAAAATTCACAAATACTAAAACTTGCGTATTTTCCTTTTGTAGAATTCCAAATGGCAAACAACTCATCGAGTTCACAACATTCCCTACGATATGTCCTTGAGAAGGAAAAGCTCTCTGGAACCAACTTTCTTGATTGGTACAGAAACTTGAGAATTGTTCTCAAGCAAGAGAAGAAACTGTACGCAATAGAGGAGCATGTTCCAGAAGGTCCAGAGAACCAGACACCTGCTGCCTTAAAGGCGTATCAAAAGCGTGTTGATGACGCTAATGATGCGGCCTGCCTTATGCTTTGCACCATGACTTCTGAGCTTCAGAAGCAACACGAAAACATGAATGTTGTCGATATGATCGAACAGCTAAAGCAGCTCTTTCAAGAGCAGGCGAGGGTAGAGAGGTATGAGGTCTCAAAGGCACTGTTCAAATGTCATCTGGCAGAAGGGAACCCGGTGGGACCCCATGTACTCCGAATGATCGGGTACTTGGAGAATCTCGCCCGGCTAGGGTTCCCGGTCGGCCAAGAGTTGGCAACCGATCTCGTGTTGCAATCATTGCCCGAGAGTTATGGACAGTTCATTATGAACTATAACATGAACGAGATCGTTAAACCACTGCCCGATTTGCTCAACATGTTGAGGACGGCTGAACAGAGCATCAACAAGGGTAAGGGCAAAGCCATAATGATGGTGCAGAAAGGAAAGGGCAAAAGGTTTGCCTCTTCCTCCAAGGGCAAAGGCAAGTCAGTTGCCAAGTCCAAGGAACCAGCCCTTAAGCCTGTTGGTGGCATTGCCAAGGTCGTGACTAAGGGTGAGTGTCACTACTGCAGTCAGCCTGGACACTGGAGGAGGAACTGCCCAAAATATCTGGAGGACAAGAGGCTTGGAATAGTGATTCCACCACCACCAGGTATTTTTGTTGTAGATGTCAATTTAACTGTCTGTACATCATGGGTATTAGATACTAGATGCGGATCTCATATTTGTCGAAATATGCAGGATCTAAAGAGAAGTAAAAGATTGGCTAAAGGGGAGGTAGATCTGCGCGTTGGGAATGGAGCAAAGGTTGCTGCGTTGGCCATAGGCGTGTGCGAGCTATCTCTGCCTTCAGGATTAGTTATAGAATTAAATAATTGCTATTTTGTGCCTGCTATGAGCAGAAACATTATTTCTATTTTTTGTTTGGACAAGGATGGTTTTATTATTTCAATAAAGAACAATTGTTGTTCCTTTTATTTGAATAATATTCACTACTTTAGTGCGCAATTATTTAATGGACTTTATGTCCTTGATCTAAGCAATCCTGTCTACAACATTAATACCAAGCGGTTTAAAATAAATGATTTAAATCCTGCTTATTTATGGCATTGTCGTTTAGGCCATATAAATGAGAAACGTGTATCTAGACTCCATAAGGATGGATTACTAGACTCATTTGATTTTGAATCATATGAGACATGTGAGGCTTGTTTATTGGGAAAAATGACAAAGTCCCCTTTCAATAAGAAAGGTGAGAGGACTAGTGAGCAATTGGCGCTCATACATACTGAATGAAGGACTTAGGGGAAGCAGCCTATATACTAGGTATAAAGATCTATAGAGATAGATCTAAAAGGTTGCTAGCCCTAAGTCAAAGTACATATATTGACAAGGTGTTGAAACGGTTCAACATGCAAGATTCCAAGAAGGGATTCTTGCCCATGTCACATGGAATCACTCTTTCAAAGAGTGGTTGTCCTTCCAATGAGATTGAGAAGGAACGCATGAGTAGGATTCCCTATGCCTCGGCCATAGGATCTATCATGTACGCCATGTTGTGTACTAGACCAGATGTGTCATATGCCTTGAGTATGACAAGCAGATACCAATCCAATCCGGGTGAGAGTCACTGGATTGCAGTCAAGAACATCCTAAAGTACTTGAGAAGAACTAAGGATGCTTTCTTGATGTTTGGTGGTGAGGAAGAGTTGCGTGTAAGGGGTTACACTGATGCAAGCTTCCAAACCGACAGCGATGACTTTAGATCACAATCGAGATATGTGTTTTGCCTGAATGGAGCAGCGGTGAGCTGGAAGAGTTCCAAGCAAGAGACGGTAGCTGATTCTACAACAGAGGCTGAGTACATTGCTGCAAATGGCGCAGCAAAGGAGGCTGTTTGGATCAGAAAGTTTGTTTCTGAACTTGGTGTGGTCCCTAGCATTGCGGATCCAGTGGAGTTGTTCTGTCACAACACTGGGGCGATCGCGCAATCAAAGGAACCCAGATCGCACCAGAAGTCCAAACACGTGCTCAGGAAGTTTCATCTGATTCGAGATATTATCGATAGAGGAGACGTTCGGATATGCAAGATTCCTACAGATGATAATCTGTCAGACCCGCTTACAAAGCCTCTCACGCAGGGGAAGAATGAAGGGCACACTAGGAGTATGGGCATACGAGATGCGCCAGATTGGCTCTAGTGCAAGTGGGAGATTGTTGGAATAGATGCCCTAGAGGCAATCTAGTTTAGTATGAATTTCTATATGGCTAGAAAATTCATTTATTATATATTGGATATTTAATATAATGAAGTCCTTAGATTATAATTGTGTTGTTTATCTTAAATATCCCTAGTCAAGTATAATGATTAATGGGACAATCATCTATAGACTAGTATGGGGTTGGATTGATATGGAGATATCACGATCCAACACATAGGTGTGCATTACGGAATGTTGCACTGGATTGACCCATCTCCGAGAAGGCTACATACATGTTATGTTGAGTCACAAGTGCTTCTCGCGGTGCAATGGTATTGTCATCCTTAGACTTGAAGTCACTAGATATTCTAGTTGTGGATCATTGTGATCTTGGTAGCGTTAAACGCTACACCGTAACTGGGTAGTTATACAGGCGTGTACTGGATACAATGAGAAGCAAGCTTAGAGATCGTAGTGGACGTAGAGAGGATTTGTCCCTCCCACATAACGGGAGCAAATATCCTAGGCCACTCTAGGGATAGTGCTTATAGAATGTCTGGCCAGACTCAAATAAATCAATATGGGATATTGATGTTATTTGCACGAATAAGGCTATTCCCATGGATCGAGAAACTATGGATTGGATATATGAGTGTGACTTGTATGTCTCGTGTCCAATCCGGATATAGAGACAAAGGGATGAGACAATTACTTGTACAAAGGTTGTCAAGATGACTATTCTATTAGTTGGCTAGAATGGATGTTTTGCTAGAGACCGCTCCATATTAGCAAATAGTTGCTACCAACTAGATAGAACCTATGGGGTCACACGCTATATAGAGTTGAACTAGATTTGGGAATTAATTAATTAGATTAATTAATTAGAAGGATCACTTTGCAAACCCTTGCAAACTTAGTAGGGACTAATTTGCAAGGAAGGGACAAAATTGAATTCTAGTTGGACTAGAATAAGTCCTTTAGGTAGTAACAAGGAGTTGTTGGACTATATAAAGGACCCTCCTTCCTTCCTTCCTTATAACGTATGCTCATTAGTGAACATAGCAAGAGTGGGAGAGAACAAAAGGAGAGAGAGCAAGCAACAAGGAGGGCCGACGCCGCCCCTTGCCGCCGCCCTCGTCCCCGTCGGCCAAAAAGAGGCCGAAAGCCTCTTTTTGTCTCGTTTTGCGTGATTCGATCTTCCTCTTCCTATTCCGGGCTAGCACCAAGGAGTTTGGGAGATCTAGGATCAACTCTAGGCGTGGATCAACTATAGAGAACGTGACATTATTCGCGTTTGAAGTCATCAAGGAGAACCCAAAGGTGTGTTTATTTCTAACCTTTACTATCGTTATGCATCTAGACTTGTGATCCTTGGAGGGTTTTGCATGGTTTATGTTTGATTATGCTTCCGTTGTGTGACCCATGAATCAAAACCCTACAAAATTGAGTGGGAGAGAACAAAAGGAGAGAGAGCAAGCAACAAAGGGCCGAACCTGACCCTTTGTCGCCGCCCCCTACCCCGTCGGCCACCAAGGAGGCCGCCACCTCCTTGTTTCCTCGTGTTGCATGATTTCTTCTTCCTCTTCCTCATTTCCTAGCTAGCAAAAAGGAGAAGGAAGATCTAGATCTCAACTCTAGGCGTGGATAAACCGTAGAGACGTGACACAATTCACGTTACAAGTCATCACATGAGAAACCTTAAGGTGTGTAACATGATTCTTCCTTTACCATTGTTATGTATCTTGTCCTTTGATCCTTGGAGGGTATTGAATGGATAAATCATATTTTTCCGCTGCGTATCCATGATCAAAACTCTACAGTGGTATCAGAGCCACAGGTCGTAGGGCATAAACGGGGTTTATGTGTTACGTTTTGATAGTTTTACACTTTAAATTTATTATTTATCGCGTAAAACAAGACAAATCAAGCATATGATGCAGTTTGTCAATAATCAAACAAAACAAGACCTAGTTTTTGCATTGTATGCATGACTTAGTGAGTTTGAGAAATTTTATGATCTTAGATCTAGGGTTTGGGCATCCTATTGAAAGAAGCAGTTCTTTTCAAAAAGGAAACGACCAAACTTGGGAAACAAGTAAGAGAGAGGTTCGCCCCCCCTAAGGGGACCGCCCCTCATTGCTTGCCGCCCAAGTAAGGCGCGACCTAGGGCTGGGGGCTGCCCTAGCACACGGCCTAGCCGTGTGGGCTAGGGGCCGCCCGGCCCAAGGCCTAGGCAGTCCTCTTTGGGGCTCGGGAAATTAGATTGTTGGGCCCCTTGGACCGTTTTAACCCTAGAAAATTCCTAAAATCAATTAAAATTGACCAATCGCGTTACAATTGGATTTTAACCGTTTATGTGCAATTCGCATGGTGATTGGATATGGCCTTAGGATGTGGTTTGGTGTGATTTTTTAATTTTGTGGTTTGGTTTACGGCCTGCGAGCTGATCAATTTGTTGTAATAATTAATTAGGGTTTTATGGCCTGCGAGCCATTTTTCTCTCAATTTCTTAGATTTATTTTATTTAGTATAGTTGTTAGCTAGTGCTAGATAGAATAGATTGTAAGCCAAGATTGAAGAAAAGAAGCCCAAAGCCAAAGGAAGCCACAAAAGATGGAGCATAGAGCATTCCAGATGACTATGAAGGATGGACCAAAAGATGAAGACGCATAGAGATGTGTTTGATTTTAGGGCTCATAGATAATTCCATTGGCTTGGAATTATCTTAGTCTAGAAAAGGCCATATCCACATCATGTTTTATTTTATTTTGTGGTTGTTTATTTTATTGTCTTATTTTTTTGTGGTTGGTGTATGGATGATGCGTGCAATTAGGATAATAAGATAATTAGACAACCCGGATCTATTATTTGGAGTTATTGCCAAACTCAAATAGATAGATCAGTTGATATGGATCAACAAAACAATTAAAATTGAATTTGAAAATCCCTCAAAATTCAAATGTTGTGTTCTTGCCTTCTCGTTATTTAAACACTCATTATCATCATGATTTATCAAGTTCGTGCGTGCCAAAGCAAGGCGACTTGGTTCATAATGATGGAATGCGATGGCACAAACAAGTAATGTGAAATTGTTTAAATAAGAGGTTGGACACAACTAGGCTATTAATAGTATTAAAACCTAGAGGCAATCAATTGGGATTATCCATACGGATGGATAAATAAGGAGTTATTTTCCCAATTGAACCAAGAGTTGCATAGGAAAGCAATTGGAATAGTTCCTACCTAAAGTAGTCAAATTATGGGTGACTTGCCAAAGCAAGCTCATGAGGAGATGAAACATGGGTCTTGGCCCACTAGAAAATATAATGATATTTTCCGCATTAGTATCTTGAGGGTTATTAATCCGTAGAAAAATAGTGGGAGCTATATTTGATAAACTAGCCATTATTGAATATAATCAAAAATTCACAAATACTAAAACTTGCGTATTTTCCTTTTGTAGAATTCCAAATGGCAAAGAACTCATCGAGTTCACAACATTCCCTATGATTTGTCCTTGAGAAGGACAAGCTCTCTAGAACCAACTTCCTTGATTGGTATAGAAACTTGAGAATCGTTCTCAAGCAAGAGAAGAAATTGTACGCAATAGAGGAGCAAGTTCCAGAAGGTCCAGAGAACAATACCCCTGCATCCCTAAAGGCGTATCAAAAGCGTGTTGATGACGCTAATGATGCGGCCTGCCTTATGCTATGAACCATGACTTCTGAGCTTCAGAAGCAACACGAAAACATGAATGCTGTCGATATGATCGAGCATCTGAAGCAGCTCTTCCAAGAGCAGGCAAGGGTTGAGAGGTATGAGGTCTCTAAGGCTTTGTTCAAGTGTCATCTGGCTGAAGGAAACCCAGTGGGACCCCATGTACTCCGTATGATCGGATACTTGGAGAATCCCGCGCGATTAGGGTTTCCGGTCGACCAAGAGTTGGCAACCGATCTCGTGTTGCAATGGTTGCCTGAAAGTTATGGACAGTTCATCATGAACTATAACATGAACGAGATAGTGAAACCACTGCCAGATTTACTCAATATGTTGAGGACAGCTGAACAAAGCATCAAAAAGGGTAAGGGCAAGGCCATAATGATGATACAGAAAGGAAAGGGCAAAAGGTTTGCCTCATCCTCCAAGGGCAAGGGCAAGTCAGTTGCCAAGCCCAAGGAACCTGCCCTTTAAGCTTGTTGGTGGCAATGCCAAAGGTGTGACTAAAGGTGAGTTTCACTACTGCAGTCAGCCTGGACACTGGAGGAACTGCTCAAAATATCTGGAGGACAAGAGGCTTGGAATAGTGATTCCACCACCACCAGGTATTTTTGTAGTAGATGTCAATTTAATTGTCTCTACATCATGGGTATTAGATACTGGATGTGGATCTCACATTTGTCGAAATGTGCAGGATCTAAAGAGAAGTAGAAGATTGGCTGAAGGAGAGATAGACCTGCGCGGTTAGAATGGAGCAAAATTTGCTGCGCTGGCCGTGGGCGTGTGCGAGCTATCTCTACCTTCAGGATTAGTTTTAGAATTAAATAATTGCTATTTTGTGCCTGCTATGAGCAGAAACATTATTTCTATTTCTTGTTTGGACAAGGAAGGCTTTATTATTTCAGTAAAGAATAATTGTTGTTCCTTTTATTCTAATAATATTCACAATCGTAGTGCGCAATTATATAATGGACTGTATGTCCTTGATCTAAGCAATCATGTCTACAACATTAATACCAAGAGTATTAAAATAAATGATTTAAATCCTGCTTACTTATGGCACTGTCATTTAGGCTACATAAACGAGAAACGTGTATCTAGACTCCATAAGGATGGACTACTATACTCATTTTATTTTGAATCATATGAGACATGTGAGGCTTTTTAATTGGAAAAAATGACAAATTCCCCTTTCAATAAGAAAGGTGAGAGGACTAGTGAGCGATTGGCGCTCATACATACTGATGTGTGTGGGCCATTTGCCACGCCTGCCAGGGGTGGTTACGTCTACTTCATTACATTTACTGGTGATTACAGTAGATATGGATTTGTGTACCTCATGAGGGCCAAATCTGAATCCTTTGAAATGTTCAAAGAATTCAAAAGTGAAGTAGAGAAGCAATTTGGCAAAAGTATCAAGGCTCTACGATCGGATCGTGGAGGATAATACTTGAGCCAAGAGTTTGACGACTATCTTAGAGAGTGTGGGATCGTGTCCCAACTCACTCCACCCGGAACGCCACAATGGAATGGCGTGTCCGAGAGGAGGAATCGAACCCTATTGGATACGGTTCGATCTATGATGTGTCAAACCGATCTTCCATTATCATTTTGGGGCTATGATCTATTAAGTGCACCTTTCACCATTAACCGTGTTCCATCTAAATCAGTCATGAAGATACCACATGAGATGTGGAGTGGGAGGCGTCCCACAGTGTCGTTCATGCAGATTTAGGGATGCGATGTCGATGTGAAGCGTTTAAATTCAGACAACCTAGGGCCAAAGTCGGATAAGTGTAAATTTGTGGGGTACCCTAAGGAAACTAAGGGTTACTACTTCTACAATCAAACTGAGAACAAAGTGTTTGTTGCTCGATCCGACGTGTTTCTAGAAAGAGAGTTTGTCTCTAAAGAAGCAAGTGGGAGGACAGTAGAACTTGAAGAGATTCAAGAACCACAAATCACTGAAACGATTATGGAACATGAACAGGAACCACAAGAATTTGTTGAACAACCTGTTCATGTAACACAAGAGCTTTGTACATCTAGTAGAGTGCGCCAGAAACCCGAGAGGTATGGACTTTTCGTGACTTATTCCGGTGACACAGTGCTCATTGATGATGAGCCTACTACCTATAAAGAGGCCATGAAAGGGCCAGACCCTCAGAAGTGGCTAGAATTCATGAGATCCGAGAAGGAATCCATGTATACCAACAAAGTATGGACTTTGGTGGAACCACCCGAGGGGGCGCGGCCCATATTTTGCAAGTGGGTCTTCAAAAAGAAGATCGACATGGATGGTAATGTGATTACCTATAGGGGCCGATTGGTGGCTAAATGATTTAGAGAGATTCATGGTATTGACTATGATGAAACCTTTTCACCAGTCGCAATGACCAAATCCATCCGAATCCTACTTGCCATTGCACCATACTACGACTATGAGATTTGGCGGATGGATGTCAAAACAATATTCCTTTATAGGAATATCCTCGAGGACGTGTATATGATACAGCCGGAGGGTTTTGAAGATACAATGCAAGCCAACAAAAGTCTTAAGCTGCAACGATCCATTTATGGATTGAAGCAAACTTCTAGGAGTTGGAATCGACGTTTTGATGAAGTAGTCAAAGAGTTTGGCTTCATCAGAAACGAAGATGAGTCTTATGTCTACAAGAAGGTTAGTGGGAGCTCTGTAGCTTTTATGGTCTTGTATGTGGACGACATACTAATCATTGGAAACGACGTCCTCATGCTGCAATCTGTTAAAGATTGGCTAGGAAAGTGTTTCTCAATGAACGACTTAGGGGAAGCAGCCTATATACTTGGTATAAAGATCTATATGGATAGATCGAAGAGAGTGCTAGGCCTAAGTCAAAGTACATATATTGACAAAGTGTCGAAACGGTTCAACATGCAAGATTCCAAGAAGGGATTCTTGCCCATGTCACATGGAATCACTCTTTCGAAGAGTGGTTGTCCTTCCAATGAGATTGAGAAGGAACGCATGAGTAGAATTCCCTATGCCTCGGCCATAGGATCTATCATGTACGCCATGTTATGTACTAGACCTGATTTGTCATATGCCTTGATTATGACGAGCAGATACCAATCCAATCCGGATGAGAGTCACTGGATTGCAGTTAAGAACATAATAAATTACTTGAGAAGAACTAATGATGCTTTCTTGATATTTGGTGGTGAGGAAGAGTTACGTGTAAGGGGTTACACGGATGCAAGCTTCCAAACCGACAGAGATGGCTTTAGATCACAATCGGGATATGTGTTTTGCCTGAATGGAGCAGCGGTGAGCTGGAAGAGTTCCAAGCAAGAGACGATGGCTGATTCTACAACAGAGGCTGAGTAGATTGCTGCAAATGGCGCAACAAAGGAAGTTGTTTGGATCAGAAAGTTTGTTTCTGAACTTGGTGTGGTTCCTAGCATTGCGGATCCAGTAGAGTTGCACTGTCACAACACTGGGGCAATCGCGCAATCAAAGGAGCCCATATCACACCAGAAATCCAAGCACGTGCTCAGGAAGTTCCATCTTATTCGAGATATTATCGATAAAGGAGACGTTCGGATATGCAAGATTTCTACATATGAGAATCTTTCAGATCCACTTACAAAGCCGCTTGTGCAGTGGAAGCATGATGCGCACAATACAGGCTTTTCGCAAGTATACGAAATCAAGTAATACCGGGTGTATTTCAACTCGGGTTGTCGATCCCACAGAGATTGTTTCGGGTTTTCTTAAGTGATCAGTTTTAATTAACAGAGTGTAACGACAAGGAGGAGTTGGTTGTGATTGTAGTTTGCTAACCTAAAACAGAAATTGAAAACGAAAACGTAAATATTTTTGTGACGTTTTTCTGGAATAAGCTGAATTGGTTGTTACTATAATTGATGGGAACTAGGCTCCTGGATCCCCTAGGGTTTCTACAGATTTCAGTTTCTCGTTTGATATGAAAATACTCAGCAGTTTTGTTATCTATGCAACGTACTGGTTGTGCAGTGACCTTTCAGCTTCCACACGTAATCCCGATCCTGCAGACTTTTGGATTCCTGTTAAGCTGCCTAAGTCTGCAGTCTCGTTCTAATCCTGTTAGGGTTTCTAACCCGTCCGAATGGTAGGTCAAATTCTCTAAAAGTTGGTCTCACGTTTTTCGGTGCTAGCCCTATCTCCCTTTCTGTGGTCGGTCTATCAGGGTAAGGTACTAAATCCTGTCTTTTCTTCCTAACCCTAACCTGACATTTTCACCTACAGGCTCGGGTCTATAGCAATCGTGGGTGATCAATCCTATCATGCATAAACGAGAATAATGAAAGCCAGAATAAAAGATACAACTGCTGAATTAAGATAACACTCATGAATCCATAATCAAACTAGGTATAAAATATGGATACGAAACCCTAGGTTCACTGAGAACCTAGGTAAAAAGTCTAGCTGCTAATAGTCGTACAAATAAAAGCAGTTTCTGAATAACGAGAGAGAGAGTGAAATCAAACTAAGTCTTCGAATCTCGAATTGCTCTTCCGTGCTCTTCGGGGATGCTCTGACTTGTCCTTCGGTTGTACTGTGTCTTCAAAAAGCGTTTGGACGAGTCTTTATACAGTGCAGCTTTTTCCCGAAACGCTATGCCAGAATTTACGAAACTGCCATCGGTCCACAGACTCAGAAAAAAGTCTACATGTTTGCGTATATACGCAACAGGCTGCGTATATACGCAACCAGGGCCTACAAAAGTCCATATCCCCCTCCTGCCTGCGTATATACGCAAGAGGCTGCGTATATATGCAAGCCCCTGCGTATATACGCAGGCAGGGGCTTCCTCTGGCCTGGCTTGGTCCTTTGCTAGGCCTGGCTGGGTCTTCGGGGTCCAACGCTCCTGCCTGAAATCTCCATTTTGCCTTCCTTTGTGTCTTCCTGCTTTTCCGTGTTCCCGTATTGGCTCGATCTTGCGCACGTTTCCCGAGACGGACCCGGTTCTGTCCCGGCACGCATCCCCATTCACCTCCCGAACCTGTTCCTGAAAAGATAACACGAAAAGAACCCACGATCATATCCAATAAAAGCATAAAATAAGCAGGAATCCAGAAAGTACACATAAACATCTCGTTCTAACTTTCCAAGGCATTCTAGGGCAAATCCCGGCAAAAGACGCTGTTTTCTGACACAAACGCTCGTGAAATCAGGCTAAAAGATAACCCCTAATTAGGCGTTATCATAGCATGAAGGGCACACTAGGAGCATGGGCATACGAGATGCATCAGATTGGCTCTAGTGCAAGTGGGAGACTGTTGGAATAGATGCCCTAGTGGCAATCTACTTTAGTATGAATTTATTTTGGCTAGAACATTCATTGTATTATTTATTGAATATTTAATATAATGAAGTCTTTATATTTACAATTGTTTTGTTTATCTTAAATATCCCTAGTCGAGTATAATGATTAACAGGACTATCATCTATAGACTAGTATGGGGTTGGATTGATATGGAGATATCATGATCCAACACATGGGTGTGCATTAAGGGTAATGGCGCACCGGATTGACCCATCTCCAAGAAGGCTACATACATGTTATGTTAAGTCACAAGCTCTTCTCGCGGTGCAATGGTATTGTCATCCTTAGACTTGAAGTCACTAGATATTCTAGTTGTGGATTATTGTGATTTTGGTAGCGTCAAATGCTACACCGTAACTGGGTAGCTATAAAAGCGTGTACCGGATACAATAAGAAGAAAGCTTAGAGATCGTAGTGGACGTAGATAGAATTTGTCCCTCTTACATAACGGGAGCAAATATCCTAGGCCTCTCGAGGGATAGTGCTTATAGAATGTATGGCCAGACTCAAAAATAAATCAATATAGGATATTGATGTTATTTTCACGAATAAGGCTATTCCCAGGATCGAGAATCTATGGATTGGATATACGAGTGTGACTTGTATTTATCGTGTCCAATCTGGATATAGAGACAAAGGGATGTGACAATTACTTGTACAAGGTTTGTCGGATGACTATTCTATTAGTTGGCTAGAATGGAAGTTTTGCTAGAAACCGCTCCATATTAGCAAATTGTTGCTACCAACTAGATAGAACCTATGGGGTCACACGCTATATAGAGTTGAACTAGATTTGGGAATTAATTAATATGATTAATTAATTAATTAGAAGGATTTTTTTGCCACACCTTGTATACTTAGTAGGACTAATTTGCAAGGAAGGGACTAAATTGAATTCTAGTAGGACTAGAATAGGTCCTTTAGGTAGTTGACAATGATTTGTTGGACTATATAAATGATTCTCATTCCTTCCTTCCCACACTTATGAGCCTTTTGATCATAACTTGAGTGGGAGAGAACAAAAGGAGAGAGAGCAAGCAACAAAGGGCCGAACCCGACCCTTTGTCGCCGCTCCCTAACCGTCGTCCACCAAGGAGGCCGCCACCTCCTTGTTGCCTCGTGTTGCGTGATTTCTTCTTCCTCTTCCTCTATTCCTAGCTAGCACAAAGGAGAAGGAAGATCTAAATCTCAACTCTAGGCGTGGATCAACCGTAGAGACGTGACACAATTCGCGTTACAAGTCATCACAGGAGAAACCCTAAGGTACTGTGTAACATGATTCTTCCTTTACATTTGTTATGTCTCTTGTCCTGTGATCCTTGGAGGGTATTGAATGGATAAATTATATTTTTCCGCTGCGTATCCATGATCTAAACAATACAGTATGTCCTCTAGTTGTTCGGGGAAACAAAGCCCACTGTGATGAGATCATCAATGTATCGAGCCATCTGGGCTGGGGTACGTGTCTCGGGCAGTTCTAGCGTTCCATTGGTATTGGAGCCTATCATGCTTTCTCGGTTTCTGCAATTTCGGTCTCTGTAAATCTGTACTAGATTGTCGAGTGGCTGCACCAAGTCGCGTGGCAATCTGGGCATCAACTAAATAGTCCTGAAAAACAAAGATCTCAAGAGCAGTGAGATAACAGAAAAATAAAAAAAAAATATAAGGAAAAACTCTGAAAATTAATTCTGACTACTAAATAAACCCTAAAAGGTCCACGACAACGGCGCCAAAAACTTGATGCGCAATTTAGCGTGCTATTCGCAAGTATACGAATCAAGTAATATAGAGAGTATTGCGACTCAGATTATCGATCCCACAGGGACTTTGTAGGTTTTTCTCGTAATCAGTTTTAACGAAGAGAGTGTAAAAAGGAGGAATATTTTGAGAGTTAGTGACTACGGACTAAGTACTGAAATTAAATTACTAAAAGTAAATCTTTTCGTGAGAGTTTTCTGTAAGTGTTGTAAATCAAGGGTTTAAGGTACTAGATTCCAGGATCCCCTAGTCTCTTCAGAATTTCGTTCTAGTTTGATATGGAAACAACAGCAGTTATTTATCCGTGCCACGTACCAGTTGTGCAATATCTTTTCTTTTCCTTTACGTTATCACGATTCTGCAGACGTTCGGATTCCTGTTAAGCTGCCTAAGTCTGCAGTCTCGTTCTAAGTCTGATAGGGTTTCTAACCTGTCCTAAAGGCCCCAGGTCAGATTCTCTAACAGTTAGTCAAACGATTTCAGGCTAGTCCTAATTCCCCTTCCCTAGTCGGCCCATCGGGGTATGGTGCTAAATTATGTCTTCTCTTCGTAACCCTAACCGGAAGTTTTCACCAACCGGCTCGGCTTGATCAAAACATAGAACTAATCTCTGAGTAAAAAACCCTCAGTTCACCGAGAACCTAGGTAAAATTTTAGCTTCTGAAATTCATAACAAAATTACAAAGTTCTTGAATAAATGAGAGAAGAAGAGCAAACGAATGTCTTGGAATCTGGATTCGCGCTTCCATGCTCTCTGGGGATGCTCATACTTCTCCTTGGGTCTGTTGTGTCTCTAAAACGAGCTCTGGACGAGTATTTATATAGTGCTGGAGAAGTTTCTCGAAACTTCCTATATTTACGAAATTGCCACCGGCCAAAACTATCTCGGAATACGTGCTGTGTGCGATAATACGCACATTGTGGCCCTGGGTGTTTCTGTCTCTCTCCTGTTGTGCATATTTTGCTTCCTGTGTGCGTATAATACGCACAGGGTGTGCATAAAATACGCACACAGTGCATGCAGTCTCCACTTCTCTCTTCTCATTGTGCATATAAAGACCCTGTGTGCGTATAATACGCACAGGATGTGCGTAAAATACGCACACAGTGCCCGTGCCTGCCAAAAATCACCCCATCTCCCTGCTGTGTGCGTATAATACGCCCAGAGTATGCGTATGATGCGCACACAGTGAACTTTTCAGCTCATTTTCGGCCTTCTTTGCCCCGGCCTGCGTTTTGACCCAAAAATTGTCAAAATTACTGAAATACCCCTGGGTCAAAACCACTCCAAATTCCGTCCAATCCTGAATCTGGTCATAGGAAAACTGCTGACTGAATTTGGGAAACAAAATCTGAACTTGACTCCGAAAACCCGGGCTTGGTGTTAATATTACTAAAATAACCCCTAAGTCAAAACTGTCCCGAAAATCGTCTTTAACATGAAATTGCTGATCACGACTCCGGATGCCGGGAGCCAAGACCCCTACTTGGGTGTGGCCTGCCTGGGACCCACACTTGGCGGGAGATCAATTTTTAGGCCGGACTTTGTTTTAGCATTATGACTAGTTTTCGGAAAACCCTTGGCGTCTACTTTCTTCTGCCGCATGACTTTAAAATTCCAAGTAGAACTCAAGATATTGTCAACTGAGCGGATCCCGGTCATTCTCGGGTTTGGCATTTTCTGCTTTCTCGGCTCTCGCCCCTGCAATCTTGCTTCATTCTCGCTGCATTCACGAGGCCTGTTCTTGCAGACAACATGAACACACCCGCGATTATATCCAATAAATGCACAGAAAACGCAGAAATATACGAAGAGCTAATAAACATCTTGTTCTCACTTCTAAGGCTTTCTAAGGGTGAATTATGGCTAAAACACGACTTACCTGCACACATACACCTCTTTTCAGGCTCAAAGATAACTCCTAGTGGGGAGTTATCATTGGGTGGCATGGATGTGTTGCTAGACACCGCTCCATGTCAGTAATCGTTACTACCAACTACGCAGAAACCTATGGGGTCACACACCATATGGATTAAACTAGACTTGGGGATTAGTTAATATGATTAATTAAATAGAAGGACCAATGTGCAACCACATGAAAACTTAGTTTGAAAAATTTGCAATGTGGACTAATCCATGTAAGGACATGATTAGTATAGGCACAAATATGTAGTTAACAAGGAGTTGTTAGACTATATATATGAACACTCCTAGGTTATTCTCATTAAGTGTGTCATGATTTTCATAACACCAGGAGAGAACAAAGCAAGGAGAGAGCACAAGACAAGAGGGCTGAACCCCCTTTGTCCGTCCCCCTACCTGTCGGCCACAAAGAGAGGCACGACTTCTTCTTTGGTTCATTTCGCGCGATCTTCTTCTTCCTTCTTCCATCCATTGCTAGCATAATTTTGGGTTTTGACGTAGGTAACACAGCGGAATAACAAAAATTTCCTAGTCAAAGCCCACCAAAGATCACATGAAGGGTTAATCATAACATGATAAGAGCATAGAAGATGTGTACCTTGGTTTGGGAGATCACACGAAGAATAGTGTCTTAGTCTCTATGAATATCCACACCTTGGATCTTGATTGGATTCCTTCTCACCGCAATGTGGTAGCAACGGAAGAAGGAGGAAGAAGATCACACGAACCGAGGAGCAGGTCGCGCCTATGGGGAGGTCGACGGCGTCGGGTAGGGGGGGACGGGTTGGAGCTTCGGCTCCTTCCTTGTCTCTCTCTCTCTTGCTTTGTTAAGCTCTCTCAAATAATGACTTGTCTTGAGATTTAACAAGCTAGAATTCCTTTATATAGTCATAACTCTTTATTAACTAGATAAAGGCCCCAATACTAATCATGTCCTTACATGGATTAGCTCACTCAAAAATTAGTCCTACTAAGTTTGCTTGTGGTTTTGTTATGATCTTTTATTAATTAGTCCAACAAATCAATACCTATATCCAATTCAAACCATCCGGTGTGTGACCCCATAGGTTTCTACTTAGTTGGTAGTAACTTAATACTAACATGGAGCGGTGTCTAGCAACACATTTATGCCACCCAACTAAAATAAATAAGTCAGTGATCCAGACAAACTTGTGACCAATAATCACATATTGTATTATCCGTTTGTCTCCATGTCCGGATTGGACACGAGACATAATTGTCACACTCGTATATCCAATCCATAGTCTCTCGATCCTGGGAATATGCTATGCAAGCAGATAACATCAATATCTCTATATTGATTTATCTGAGTCTGGTCAGACATTCAATAAGCACTATCCCTCGAGTGGCCAAGGATATTTACTCCCACTATGTGGGAGGGACAAATCCTCTTTACATCACTACGATCTCTAAGCTTGCTTCCTATCATGCCCGATAGTTATCTTTATAGTTGTCCAGTTAGGCGCAACGTTGGATAACATCAAAGCATGATATTCAACAACTAGAGTATCTAGTGACTTCAAGTCTAAGGAGAAGCGATTGTGACTTCGACATAATCTAACGTATCCTTCTCGTCGTGGGTCAATCCAGTATGCCATTACTCCTAATGCATACCCATGTGTTAGACTTAATATCTCAATAGCAATCTACACACATACTAGTCTATATTTGACCGTCCTATTAACCAATATAATGGACTAGGGATATTTAAGATAAACAACACATTGTATCTAAGGACTTCATTATATTAAATATCACAATAATTAATAAATGAATATTCTAGCCAAAACATCCTTCATACTAAATAAATATTGCCTCTATGGAACCTATTCCAACAGTCTCCTACTTGCACTAGAGCCAATCTGGTGCATCTCGTATGCCTACAGATCTAGCGTGCCCTTCATGCTTTCGCTGCGCAAGTGGCTTTGTGAGAAGATCTGAAAGATTGTCATCCATTAGAATCTTGCACATCTTCACATCTCCTCGATCGATCATATCACGAATAAGATGGAATCTCCTAAGTACATGCTTTGATTTCTGGTGTGATCTTGGTTCCTTGGCTTGTGCGATCGCTCTGGAGTTGTCACAATACAACTCTATGAGATCCACGATGCCAGGGACCACACCGAGCTTAGTGATAAACTTCTTTATCCAAACTGCCTCTTTTTTTGCTTCCCCGGCAGCAATGTACTCAGCTTCAGTTGTAGAATCATCAACTGTCCCTTGCTTAGAACTCTTCCAGCTCACATCTCCTCCATTCAGGAAAAACACGTATCCTGACTGCGATCTGTAGTCATCTTTGTCGGTTTGGAAGCTTGCATTAGTGTAACCAATTACACTTAGCTCTTCCTTACCTCCAAATTTCAAGAACGCGTCCTTAGTTCTTCTCAAGTATTGATGATGTTCTTGACAGCAATCCAGTGATTCTCACCCGGATTGGACTGATATCTGCTTACCATACTCAATGCGTATAATACATCTGGTCTACTACACAACATGGCATACATGATAGATCCTATGGCCGATGCATAGGGTATCCTACTCATGTGGTCCTTCTCAATCACATTGGAAGGACACTCATTCTTAGAGAGAGTGACTCCATGCGACATGGGCAAGAATCCCTTCTTGGAATCTTGCATGTTGAACCTTTTCAACACCTTGTCTATATATGTACTTTGGCTTAGGCCGATCAGCTTCCTAGATCTATCCCTATAGACCTTGATACCAAGTATATAAGCTGCATCTCCTAAGTCCTTCATTGTGAAACACTTCCCTAGCCAATCTTTAACAGATTGTAAAGTAGGAATATCGTTTCCAATGAGAATTATGTCATCCACATACAAGACCAAAAACACTACAGAGCTCCTACTAACCTTCTTGTAAACACAGGGCTCATATTTGTTTTTGATGAAGCCAAACTCTTTGACCGCGTCGTCAAAACGTCGATTCCAACTCCTAGAAGCTTGCTTTAATCCATGAATGGATATTTGTAACTTACAGACTTTATTGACATTCTATGGATCCGCAAAACCCTCAGGATGTGTCATGTACACATCCTCGAGGAGGTTCCCATAAAGGAACGCTGATTTGACATCCATTTACCAAATCTCGTAGTCATAGTAAGCTGCAATAGAAAGCATTATTTGAATGGATTTAGTCATGGCGACTGGTGAAAAGGTCTCATCATAGTCTATACCATGAATCTGTCTATAACCTTTAGCCACCAATCGCCCCTTGTAGGCAACTACCTTTCCATCCATGTCGGTCTTCTTCTTGAAGCCCCACTTGCACCCTATGGGCCGAGCCTCTTTTGGTGGTTTCACCAAAGTCCATACTTTGTTGGTATACCAGGATTCCATTTCGAATATCATGGCTTCTAGCCACTTCTTGGATTCTGGGCCTTTCATGGCCTCCCCGTAGGTTGCAAGCTCATCATCCATAAGTTGTATGTCATCGGGCTCAGTCACGAGAATTCCGTACCTCTCTGGCTCATGACGTACCTGATAACTCCGTTTTCGGAGTTATTTTATGCCTTTTATTTCTACGTTTTGCGTGCTTATCATGGAGAATTCATCGTCTTTTGAGTAAATTGAGCTTAAATGAGATAATGTGAGTTCATATGCGTTACTTGTTAAATCCGTGCGTTTCTTTATATATTTGAGCTTTTATTGTGATATGATCGCGGGTTGTGTTTTCGTGTTGTGATTCGCTGGAAAACAGGGCTTGGAGGATCATGCGGGAGATGGAAGCGAACTTCGGAAGCAAGGAACTCAAAGGAAAGTCAAATGGAAGAAGGAAGGAAGGAGAAAGTCAATGGAAACAATGGAAGGTCAATGGAAAAAGTAAGGAAGGAGAAAGTCAAAGAAAAGAAGGCTGGAACAAAGGGTCTTCGTACTAAGACAAATGTCTTCGTACGAAGACAATATACTTAGCCAAATTTTGGCTCTGGAAAAAGTCTTCCCAAACAAGCTTGCAGTATCTAAGTGAGAAGACCTTCGTTGGAAGACAAATTGTCTTCGTACGAAGACTCTTCCTACGAAGACAAATGTCTTCCTACGAAGACATCGCTGAAAGTGCAGAATTTTTCGGGGGCTTTTTTGTAGTTTATCCAAACTTTGTAATAGGATTATGGAAACATATTTAAGCATTCTAGGTCGACTTTTTCAGTAGTTTTGGACGTAAGGAACATCTTTTGGAGATCAAGAAGCTTTTGGGAGAGCTTAGGAGCTTTGGATCATCCGTTTGGATTCTCAGCTCTCTTCTTTTCTTGATTTTTATGTTTAAACTCATTAGACTTGTCGTTTTGAGCATAAATATGAGTAGCTAAATGTTATTTGCTGGGAATTCTCGTTTGATGTAGCTAGGGTTTGATCTAAAGTTGATGTTTTGATGATTGTGATGCATGTTCTAGCTTAATCTCACGTGTTTATTCACTATTATGGATTATTTACGTTCATAATTATATTATCTTTGCGAGTAGCTAACGTAGAGATAAACTAAATTAGTTTTCACGTGGTAACTCCGTGAGAATTAGTCGGTAAATTGAATAATCCACCTAGTCGTATCAATGTTTGGTAACTCGACATCGTTAACTAGGATTGTTAAAGTAGAAATATGGTTTCAATGCGTGCTTAAAGATAAACTAGACTTGGTAACTCGGTTTGGTTTAGTTTAAAGTATAGTGAACTTGCTTGGTAACTCGGTAAGTTTAATATTGCTTGATTAATAGTGAATGACATGTGGTTGTTTTACAAATCAAAATATAAGCTTAGATCAACTTAGTGAACCTAGAGAATTCCCGGTACTTTTCTCTTATTTGACAAAAACCCCAAAATTCATTCTTTATTAATCGTGAACTATTTCACTTGGTTAATTGAGAATATTGCGTTTATTTTATTAGCATTAGATAAAAACACAACTTGCGACGTACCCACACAAGGTTTAGAATAATAGTTAATTTAAACAAAGTCCCTTGGGTTCGACAACCCGGATTTCCGATTTATTACTACACACGAAAGTTGTACACTTGCAGTTGGAGCGTGTCAAGTTTTTGGCGCCGTTGCCGGGGACTTCGGCTAAATTAGTTATAATTCCTAGCCTTAGGGATTTATTTTATTGTTTATATCAATTACTCACCTACTTTCTGTGTGTAATCTGTGTTTTCAGGTTGAACTTCACGGTGCATGTCCCGTTCTCGAGACGAGCCTTTGCACCCAACACTTGAGGACCCGGAAACTTTTTTACGCGCACAACGTAGAGACAAGAGGAAGACAAGCTCAGTTGCTATGGATGACGAAACTAGAGCTGAGTTTGAGAGGATCCGCAAAGGTATGCAGGATGCGGAGGCAGCTAGAGCAGCAGTTGTAGAGGATGCAGCCAATAAAGCACGAGAAAATGAGGAGATGAGGGCTCAAATGGCTGAGATGCAGGCAATGATGGATCGCTTGGCTCCCCCAAATCCACAACCACGTCCTGGTGTGGGGGCAAAAGTGGCGAACATCGGTGGGAACAATAATGGGAATAATGGGGAAAACAACAGGCAGAACAATGCCGAGATTGAAGAACGCCCTATGGTGGATTATTTCAGGACTACTCCAGCGTGTTATCAGCCTACCATTTTCAGGCCACAGATCAATGCCCAACACTTCGAGTTGCGCCAACATATGATCAATATGGTTCGTGATGAGTGCGCATTTAACGGAGCTCCAGGAGATGATCCCAATCACCATCTGCTGGTATTTGAGCAAATCACATCAACCCTGCACGACCAACGAGTTCCAGATGAAACAGTTAAGCTATTACTATTTCCCTTCTCCTTATCTGGAAAAGCCAAGAAGTGGCTTATGGAGCTGCCAGCTGGTAGCGTAGTGACATGGGCGGATTGTTGTCATGAGTTTCTGAGGAAGTATTTGCCACCATCCAGAGTCACTCAGCAGATGGCTGAGATTGCAAAATTCACTCAGGAGGAAGACAGCTCATTGGGAGATGCTTGGAGGAAGTTCATCCAAATTCTCCGTAGATGTCCGAATCATGGGGAGCCATGGCACAAGCTCTTCCATTATTTCTACACTGCATTAGACAAGGAGACAGCTGACCAGTTAGATATGCTAGCTGGAGGTAATTTTCTGGGGCTTGGAGCACAGCGAGCTCAAGATCTGCTGAACAACGTGTCAAAGAGAGAGTCTACACGAACTGAAACTCGTAGGTACTCCAAACCGGGGGATGCAGCCTTAGTCAACAAGATTGAATCTATGGAACAAAAGCTGGAATCCATGACCTCAGCATTTCACGGCATGCACCCTACATCACAGAAGCCCATGGGTGAATTACTAGCAGATGAAAGCCAGGGATATGATAATAGTGTTGAAGATGTGAATTTTATGCGACAGCAGCAATGGCCTAACACCTATCATCCCAACAATCGCAATCACCCCAACTTCAGCTACACCAATCCGAACAGTGGATTATATGCACCCGGTCAGAGACCAAATGTTCCATATCAAGCGCAAAGGCAAGTTCCACAACAGCAAGCTCCACAAAAAGAAGAGCAAGAGACGAATGCTTTATTGAGAAAGCTCCTAGCTAATCAAGACAGGATGGAGAGCACGATTGTCTCAATACAAGCCACAATGAAAAGCCACGAGACTCAGATTGGGCAGATTGCCAATCAAAATATCAAGCTTCCACCAGGTATGCTTCCAGCAAATACCATCACTCCTAATGAGCAGCTGAATGCCATCACAACTCGCAGTGGCATCACTACTGAGGATCCCCCATATCCTAGCCACGCGCGAGCAGAAGCAACTAAGGCAACCGAAAAGGCGTTGGATGGAGCAATTCCCGTGCCAACCGTGATTCCCCAATCAAAGGACATGAGTAGGAAGTCGGAAGAGAACCAAAAGCCTAAGGAGTATAGCATGCGTGTTCCATACCCGGAGAGGTTGAAGAGCCAAGAGGATGCAAAGCACTTCAAGAAGTTTGTGGATATCTTCAAGAAGCTGCATATCAATATTCCCTTTGCAGAGGCCATATCACAAATGCCAAAGTATGCTAAATTTCTCAAGGACCTCCTTTCCAATAGGAGGCGCATGGATGATTTTGAGACAGTGACTCTGAATGAAGAGTGTAGCGCCGTTGTTTAAAAAGCGCTACCAAAGAAGATGAAAGATCCAGGCGGTTTCATCATCCCTGTTACATTAGGAGATGCGTTTCATGGGAGGGCATTATGTGATCTTGGTGTAAGTATTAATTTGATGCCCACATCGGTTTTTGAGCAACTTGGTGTTGGAGATCCTAAGCCTACCAGGATGTGCTTGCAGATGGCTGATCGCACTATAAAACGCCCCAGGGGTGTTTTAGAGGATGTATTAGTGAGAGTTGAAGGACTCATCTTCCCAGCGGATTTTGTGATCTTAGACATGGAGGCCGACGATGATGTTCCTCTTATTTTGGGCCGGCCATTCCTGGCTACTGGGAGAACTATCATTGATGTGGCCAATGGAGAGCTGACTATGCAGATCAACGATGAGAAGGTGTCCTTCAATGTATTTGAGGCTATGAAGTTTCCCGCATACGCGGTGAGCGAGCAGTGCTTTGGGGTGGAGGCATACACGCCGGACGAAGAGGACGATATTTTGTTGGAGCAACTATATGAGGAGCTTGCTCTACTTGATTCCAGCGAGAAAGAGCAAGCCTTAGATGTTCATTGGCGCCAACCATTACCCCTCTTTAATGAGGGAAGCAGGAAGATTCTTACTCCTTCTCTTATTACTGCTCCTGTTTTAGAATTAAAGCCTTTACCTGTTCATTTGAAATATTTGTACTTGGGATCTTATGAGACCTTACCTGTGATTGTGTCTGCATGTTTGGACAGGGAACAGGAGGAGCAGCTTCTCAAGGTACTACAGGAGAGAAAGGCAGCTATGGGATGGACCATAGCAGATATCAAGGGGATCAGCCCCACAGTTTGCCAGCACAAGATTCGGCTCATAGAAGATAAGAAGCCGGTAGTTCAGTTTCAGCGCCGCCTCAATCCTCACATGCAGGAGGTGGTCAAGAAAGAGGTGCTTAAATGGTTGGAGGCGGGAATCATTCATCCCATTTCCGACAGCACATGGACTAGCCCGGTACAGTGTGTTCCTAAGAAGGGAGGTATAACTGTGGTGAAAGGGAAAAAAGGTGATCAGATTGTACTCGTAATGTTACTGGGTGGAGAGTTTGCATGGATTACCGCAAGCTCAATGATGCCACTTTGAAGGATCATTTTCCCCTCCCATTCGTTGATCAGATGCTTGATAGGCTGGCACGTCATTCTCATTATTGCTTTTTGGATGGGTACTCCGGGTACAACCAGATAGAAATTGAGCTTGTTGACCAGGAGAAGACGACATTCACTTGTCCTTATGGGACCTTTGCTTTTAGACGGATGCCTTTTGGATTATGCAACGCACCTGCCACGTTTCAAAGGTGTATGATATTGATCTTCTCTGACATGATGGAGCAGAATTTTGAGGTATTCATGGATGACTTCTCGCTCTATGGTGATGGATTCGAAGACTGTTTGCAACAGTTGGCCCGGGTTCTGGATAGGTGCATTGACACCAACCTAGTGCTCAACTGGGAGAAGTGTCACTTCATGGTTACCGAGGGAATTGTTTTGGGCCACAAGATCTCCAGCAAAGGTTTAGAGGTGGATAGAGCCAAGATCGAGGTGATTGAGAAGCTTCCTTACCCTACCTCTATCAAAGGAGTAAGGAGTTTCTTGGGACATGCAGGATTCTATCGGCGCTTCATTAAAGATTTCTCGAAGATCACGAAGCCTTTGTGTGGATTGCTTGACAAGGATGCAGTCTTTGATTTTAATGCGGAGTGCAAGTCAGCTTTTGATTTGCTCAAGGAAAAGCTGATTAGCTCGCCTATCATCACCACACCAGACTGGAACCTACCATTTGAGCTCATGTGTGATGCTAGTGACTATGCGGTGGGAGCAGTTCTGGGCCAACGGAAGGATAAGGTAGCTCATGTCATTTATTATGCCAGTCGTACTCTTAATGATGCACATGTTAATTATGCGACCACGGAGAAAGAGATGTTGGCCATCATATCTGCGTTGGACAAGTTTCGTCCATATCTGGTGGGTTCTCAGGTGATGATTTTCACGGACCATTCAGCCCTTAAATACCTTCTCACCAAGAAGGACGCCAAGCCAAGATTGATCCGGTGGGTTTTATTGATGCAAGAGTTCGATGTGGTGATCAAAGATAAAAAGGGGGTAGAGAATGTGGTTGCAGACCATTTGTCAAGACTGGAGAACGATAAGCAGGAAGATTTGCCTATTCAAGAGGATTTTCCAGATGAGCAGCTTATGGTTGTAGTTGCAGCTGTGCCTTGGTTTGCTGACTTGGCAAATTTCAAGGCACTCAACATTGTGCCCAAGGACATGAGTTACCACCAGAGGAAGAAATTCTTTGCAGACGCGCGACATTATTTCTGGGATGATCCTTATCTGTTCAGGTTGGGGGCAGACAATGTATTGCGGAGCCAGACACGTTAGAGATCCTTAGACACTGCCACGAGTTGAATTGCGGGGGACATTTCGGCAAATCACGCACAGTTGCTAAGGTACTTTAGAGTGGTTTCTTTTGGCCAACTTTGCATAAAGACGCACATCTGTTTGTGCAGCAGTGTGACCGGTGCCAAAGAACAGGTAATATCTCTAACCGAAATGAAATGCCTCAAAATTTCGTGTTAGAAGTACAACTGTTTGATGTGTGGGGAATTGACTTTATGGGGCCATTCCCATCTTCGCTTGGAAATCTTTATATACTGTTAGCTGTGGATTACGTGACCAAGTGGGTGGAGGCCATGGCTTGCCCTAAGAACGATGGAGCTACTGTAGAGAGATTCGTGCGTAAGAGCATTTTTACACGATTTGGAACTCCCAGAGCCATTATCAGTGATGAAGGATCGCATTTCGTGAACAAAGTCTTTGCCAATGTCTTGAGCAAATATGGGGTAAAGACGAATAAGATATCACTGGCTTATCATCCGCAGTCGAATGGGCAAGCAGAAGTTTCTAATCGAGAGATAAAAGGGATTCTTGAGAAGACAGTCAACCCGGGCCGCAAGGATTGGTCTCTGCATTTAGATGATAGCTTGTGGGCATATAGGACTGCTTACAAGACCCCTTTAGGCATGTCTCCCTACCAGTTATTATTTGGGAAGTCATGTCATCTTCCGGTGGAACTTGAGCACAAGGCATTCTGGGCCTTGAAGAAGATCAACTTGGACGCTAAGCTCTCAGGTGAGCTACGGAAGCAAGCACTACTCGAACTTGAAGAATTTCGATTGATGGCATATGAAAGTGCAAAAATCTATAAGGAGAGGACGAAACAGTGGCACGATAGGCACATCATCCCGAGAGACTTCAAAGTTGGACAGCGAGTACTGATCTTCAATGCCAGACTAAAGCTGTTTCCAGGGAAATTGAAATCTAGGTGGAGTGGTCCCTACACGATTACTGCAGTTTATCCATGGGGATCGCTGGAGGTGGAAGATGCAAATGGGAACATATTTAAGGTGAATGGCCAGAGAGCGAAACCGTATGTGGACGGGAATTTCATCGGAGTCATCGAATGGCTTCATGCAACTCCCACAATGTGATTAATCTCTGAGGTAACTGGGTCGGGCCGTCGACCTTAAATTACAAAGCGCTTGTTGGGAGGCAACCCAACCTATTTATTGTTGTAGAGTAGGTTTTAATACTGTTTTGTGATTTTTATTCTGTTTGATTTCATTGAGAGGTGCGAGAGAGTGGATTTAATATTTCCAATGAGTATGTGCAGGATTACGAGGTGAAAGGCCAATTTCGGATCCCCCGTCTTGATGCGCGCGTGCGAAACAGAGTAAAAATTGAAGATTTGCAGCCCAATACGCGTATCGGGATCCGAAGTGAAGGAATTGAAGATATAAGCCATTCCTGCACCTATTCAACACACGCACCTGGGGAAGATCATGTTCCCGGACTCCCCGTCTTGATATGCGCAAGAATTTGATTAGTGAACGGAGAAAGCTAGCACGCCGGCACGGATTACAAGGTGAAATTCTGAAGGACAGACTGAAATAAGGATTGAACAGTGCCAACGTGTGGGGGTGGTCGAGAGCTTTCTGTGGATAGGTGGATCGCGCAAATCGGAGTCCGGATGATGAAGTTACGCCAAAAAGGATGCTTTAGCGAGTAAAACGAGGCCAAAAGCATCCGGAAATGCAAAACGTGCCTTGGAACGCGTGAAATTGACAAATGAAATATTCCCTGGATTTTGGGAGTGTTTTAAGGTGAAAATGGAGTCTCGAGGTCGAGGAGATCCTTGGGAAAGCAAAGGCACGATCGAATACGCGAAAATTTGACGAAAAGGATGTTTTTGGCAAGCTCCAGCATTGTCTTCGTACGAAGAAAAATTGTCTTCGTACAAAGACTTTATACTTAGAAAAATTTTTGAGCTCTGAAGTTGTCTTCCTATAACACAATGCAGTATCTATATAGGAAGACCTTCGTAGGAAGACAATTTGTCTTCGTACGAAGACTCTTCGCACGAAGACATTTGTCTTCCTACGAAGACATCGGGCAGAATGACAATTTTGGCCACACGCGAAGAACAGCCATGGGTTACTTTTTGGGGGCATTATGGACTTTTGGCTCACAATTTGTTGAAGACATCAGCTTGTCCCGTTCCTCTTCTTCATTCTTCACAAACCCATTTTTCTCTTCCCCTCCATAACCGCAGACACACAAATCGCTTCCTCACTTGTTTCTTCACCAAATTCAGCAAGCTACCATAGGTTTTGCTCGCAATTCAGAAGAGAACAAGTATTGAAGGGTGTTTTTGAGGGAGATTGAGAGATAAGAGAGAAATCAGAGGAGGAAGAAGCTAGGGTTCCGAAGTGAAAACTCAGAAATTGGACCACTTGGAGTTTGATTCAGCTTACGGACAAGAAGGCAACGCTAACGGGGACTACACAAGGAGTACGGAGCAGCAAACAATTCGAAGTTTCGGCAAATTTTTTCGGCAAACTCAAAATCAGACCGGTTTGTCGACTTTCTGAAATTGTTGTGCCCGTAAGACTTGCTCCGGGCACGTAGGTACACTCTAAACTAGTCAATTCAATATTCGAGTCTTAGGCACAAATTGAGTAAAAGTCCGAATTATTTCTTGTTGCGCTTAGTAGCGTGCTTGGGGGCAATTGCTTAGAGTCCTAGGAATTACTTGCTTACGTGCCTACGTGTTTCATTCTGTACACACTTCTTGTGACGTGCACAAAAGTTGAATTTCTTGTTTTACTTGAATTTGTATTCTTAATGGCGGGTGGAAAGAAACGGAAGACGGGAGAGGGTACCTCGCAAGAAGCATCGGGGTCGGGCGAGCCTCAATTAGAAATACCGCCCATTCCCCAATATGAAATCTTGAGTGCCCCTCCCCCGTCTAAATCGGGCATTGTAGGCCGACGAACGGCTAAGGTCAATTTGAAATAACGGAGTATTGGGCCCGGGTGTTATGATAGTTATCGTTTTGTCACCTACGAGGCCCATCTAGACTCTCGCAACGATACATACTTGACTAAGAACGGGCAGCCCAAAAAGGCATTTCCCTTGCACGAGGATATGCCTACTCCCATCAAGGAGATTTTTGAGCGCGAAAAGCTTACCAACTGGTTTAAGCTAGTAGGGCCGTCTAGTTCCCATATCGCGAGAGAGTTTTGCCTCAACTTGAGGTATGCAAAAAATGGTGAGAGCCAAGACCCTCGTCTTGTGTACTGTCAGAACCAGTGGATAGTCTTCACGAAAGAGGCTATCGCTTTGGCCATGGGTTTCCCCGCGTTGAAAGAGGGTTGTGGGTACGAGATTGTTCTGCGTAGTGAGAATCTTTGGTCTCGTTTGAATGCATTTTGTTTTGCGAAAGGGGTAGATCCATGGGACAGAAAAGGGGAGGTGATTCATTGGAAGGCCGAAAAGAGGCATTATAGGCCGGAGGCAAGGTGGTGCTGTGAATTGCTAGAGAACTGGGTTTTGGGAATCACACGAAACCCTAGTTACTCTTTCCGTCTATCGGTCTGGGCTCTCTGTCTTTACACCGGGGTTAGGATCGATATCCCTAAGTTTATCTGGGAAAATTGTCTAGAGAGGATGTCGAAGAATAACAAGTTAGGTCCCGGTCATACTTGCTTGCTGACTCACCTAGCCAAAACAGCCGAAGTAGTCATTGGGAGAGACATGGACTTGAAACCATTCACGGCTAGGAAATGGCATAGGTTTGATGAGACAGCGAGGAAGAGGGGCAAGGGTAGGAGGATGAACACCTCTAGGTTTGATAACCAAGTTGCCTATGACCACCTGAGAGAGGAGATGGCCCGGGATAGAATTGAGAGAAGACGCTAGTTTTCCCACACTCGGGACAATCAGGTGAAGCTGGGTGGATTAATCCAGATGGTGGGCCAGTGGGTGATACAGTCGAGTGGTCAGGCGGCGGGGGAGTTTGTTCCTCCAGTCCCGACGGCGGATCCGTGGTTTCAAGAGGATGAATTTGAGTATCCGGTTCCGCCGAGTGAGGATGAGGAAGAAGAAGATGATGAGGAAGAAGATGACGAGGAAGAAGAAGGAGACGAGTAGTGGAGTGTGCCCTCGTGCTAGAATTGTTGAGTCCTCGTGTTATCGTTGAGGACAACGATGCATTCTAGTGTGGGGGTGGTTGAGTCCTTTTTACTAGTCAGTGTTGAGTCTTTGCATCGCCCGTGTCAGCATGTAGTTAGAAATTTTTAGTTATGTCCTTATTTTTCTTTTTATTATTCATCTTTTTGCGTGCACGTTTTCGTATTATTGAGTCTTTCCACCATTATTGAGTCATTAGTCGAGTTGGCCGTGCATATAGTATAGGTATAAAAAAAAAAAAAAAAAAAAAAAAACTAAAAATGTGAAAACACCAAAAAAAAATTAAAAATTTGAGAAAGGGCAATCTAAAGAAGCTGAAAATTCAGTAAAATCGTGAAGTGTGAGACTTTTAGGCATAGGGCTTGAATTGCGATCGAGAGTGACGATGTGAGTTTCCCTTAGTAAGTATAGAGAAACTTTCTTTACGGGAATGCGTGCCTATTTTACACACGAACTTAATTTTTCAAATATAAAGTGTGTGCCTAGTTTTCTTACAAGAGTTGAGCTAGGTGTGAGCTAAACAAGCCGAACGTTCTTGTGTACGTCTTAGGTAGTCGCCAACCCGCCTCGTAGTGGCACACAGAACAGCTGTGCGAGGTGTGTATTAGAGCACTCACTGCTTATAGAACTTACCTTGTAGGACCACTAGTAAACCCTGATTTGAACCATGGATTCCTTGACAACCTTTGGACTTAGGGTGACGATTCTTGGCCTTCATCACTGATTGGTTAGAATCACCGCTTTAGTGCGTCACGAGGGTGTTGTAGTTGAGGGGGTTCGATGAGGGAGTACTTCATGCTATACTTGTGTGAGTCTTACATATCGCATGCGCTTCATTTGTGATCTTCGAGGGGAATGCGAGGGTGAGTGAGAGTAGGCTTGCGCACTTCGGTGTGGCGGTGTTCCATGGCATTGCAACATGGACACAAGTGAGGAGAGCCGTGAGTGTGTACCATCTAATACACACAAAACTTGGGTTGGGGGAATTTAATAGGTGGATCGTGCTAGGTACCGGATCTTACTCATCATGGTGTAGGAGGTTTGGTTGGATTAGGCACGAGACAGATATTTGATTGACTACTTGAGAGGGGACAGGATTACATTCGAGTGTGGGGGTGTCGACATTTGACTTCGGACATCGAGACTGAGCTTGCGACGACTCCATCCCCGCACGTGCTCTATTATGTTAGCGGCTTCGTTTGTTGCACCGAGGATTTCATGGAGATAGGGAGAGACATTTATTTGTGATTTATACATGTTGATTTGGATAGTGTCTCCCCTTACTATCATATGTTAGCTTGACACTTGGAAGACCACTCGAGACAGATATTGAAGAAATTGTGCAGGACTTTGAGAGATTTAAAAAAAAAAAGAGAGAGAAAAAAAAGGAGAGATGAATAAAGGAAGAATGAGAAGCTTTGTGGAAGAACGAGTGGAGAAGCGACTAGTTCACGAACGGGAAATTTTGGCTTATACATTATTCATGACAATAGCCGCGGGGATCGTAATTGTACCGGGGTGTGAGGGGATCGAGGGCCGGAGATGGTGAGATTCGGGCTTGGTTTCTATCATTGTTGTGAGGGTGTGTGAGATATGGTAATTGTGAGAATTTGACGCCTTAGGACTCCAGTTTGATTATCATCCTATTTGTCCCTAAAGCCTCATCATTCTAAACCCGTTAGCGGATTAGGAGCTCGGACCTTGAACGTGGCTTAGCCTAGCGTAGCCTCTTATTTTGTGGCACACATGAAAAGGTATTGCGTTCTTGTACTTAGTAAAGCTAGGTTCTCTATACTAGCTAGGGGGGATTCGTGTTGTCGAATTTGATTTCAACTCATTCCTTGTGTCTAGATTTCTCATCGCTTCGTGTGAATCGGTTTAAGCTAATGGAGATTGCCCAATCTCGCAAAAGAAAAGAAAAATTGTTAGTTCAATACTTGCATTGTTAATATTGCATTTGCATATAGGTGCATTGTGCATAATCGAGTCGTGTCGACTAGTAAAGAGGATGGTTTGTGAATTGTTCTACTCGGATTAATATGCAAGTGGTAATGGTTTTGTATGCAATGTGAGGTGAAAGTATGCAAATGGCGTAGGGGAGTTATGCAATGAGTAATTAGGTTAGTATGCAAAGTTGGATGGATTGCGGGAAAGCGAGAGAAGTTTTGGCTTGAGAGAAATGGAATTGACTTGGGAGATTTGCTCGGGACGAGCAAAAGGTAGTGTGGGGGTAGTTGATAACTCCGTTTTCGGAGTTATTTTATGCCTTTTATTTCTACGTTTTGCGTGCTTATCATGGAGAATTCGTCGTCTTTTGAGTAAATTGAGCTTAAATGAGATAATGTGAGTTCATATTACTTGTTAAATCCGGGCGTTTCTTTAGTTATTTGAGCTTTTACTGTGATATGATCGCGGGTTGTGTTTTCGTGTTGTGATTCGCAGGAAAACAGGGCTTGGAGGATCATGCGGGAGATGGAAGCGAACTTCGGAAGCAAGGAACTCAAAGGAAAGTCAAATGGAAGAAGGAAGGAAGGACAAAGTCAATGGAAACAATGGAAGGTCATTGGAAGAAGTAAGGAAGGAGAAAGTCAAAGAAAAGAAGGCTGGAACAGAGGGTCTTCGTACTAAGACAAATGTCTTCGTACGAAGACAATATACTTAGCCAAATTTTGGCTCTGCAAAAAGTCTTCCCAAACAAGCTTGCAGTATCTAAGTGAGAAGACCTTCGTAGGAAGACAAATTGTCTTCGTACGAAGACTCTTCCTACGAAGACAAATGTCTTCCTACGAAGACATCGCTGAAAGTGCAGAATTTTTCCGGGGCTTTTTCGTAGTTTATCCAAACTTTGTAATAGGATTATGGAAACATATTTAAGCATTCTAGGTCGAATTTTTCATTAGTTTTGGACGTAAGGAACATCTTTTGGAGATCAAGAAGCTTTTGGGAGAGCTTAGGAGCTTTGGATCATCCGTTTGGATTCTCAACTCTCTTCTGTTCTTGATTTTTATGTTTAAACTCATTAGACTTGTCGTTTTGAGCATGAATATGAGTAGCTAAATGTTATTTGCTGGGAATTCTCGTTTGGTGTAGCTAGGGTTTGATCTGAAGTTGATGTTTTGATGATTGTGATGGATGTTCTAGCTTAATCTCACGTGTTTATTCACTATTATGGATTATTTACGTTCATAATTATATTATCTTTGCGAGTAGCTAACGTAGAGATAAACTAAATTAGTTTTCACGTGGTAACTCCGTGAGAATTAGTCGGTAAATTGAATAATCCACCTAGTCGTATCAATGTTTGGTAACTCGACATCGTTAACTAGGATCGTTAAAGTAGAAATATGGTTTCAATGCGTGCTTAAAGATAAACTAGACTTGGTAACTCGGTTTGGTTTAGTTTAAAGTATAGTGAACTTGCTTGGTAACTCGGTAAGTTTAATGTTGCTTGATTAATAGTGAATGACATGTGGTTGTTTTACAAATCAAAATATAAGCTTAGATCAACTTAGTGAACCTAGAGAATTCCCGGTACTTTTCTCTTATTTGACAAAAACCCCAAAATTCATTCTTTATTAATCGTGAACTATTTCACTTGGTTAATTGAGAATATTGCGTTTATTTTATTAGCATTAGATAAAAACACAACTTGCGACGTACCCACGCAAGGTTTAGAATAATAGTTAATTTAAACAAAGTCCCTTGGGTTCGACAACCCGGATTTCCGATTTATTACTACACACGACAGTTGTACACTTGCAGTTGGAGCGTGTCAGTACCCTTCCTGACCTACGGAAATCCTGTGTCACTTGAACTGGTTTTTCCACAACAACTTGCGTTTCAT
This sequence comes from Linanthus parryae, assembly GCA_023055425.1. Taxonomy (NCBI): domain Eukaryota; kingdom Viridiplantae; phylum Streptophyta; class Magnoliopsida; order Ericales; family Polemoniaceae; genus Linanthus; species Linanthus parryae. Next base: position 47,307,617 of record JALGPY010000009.1, read on the forward strand.
GTTCATGCTCCATCATCGGTTCAGTGGTTTGTGGTTCTTGAATTTCTTCAAGTTCTACAGTCCTCCCACTTGCTTCTTTAGAGACTAGCTGTCATTCTAGAAACACGTCTGTCTAGCTACAAACATTTGTTCTCGGTTGGATTGTAGAAATAATATCCTTTCGTCTCCTTAGGATATTCCACAAACTTACACGTATCCGCTTTAGGCCCGCACTTGTCTGTTTGTAAATGATTTACATAGACATCGCAGCCCCAAATCTTCATAAAGACACTATGGGACGCTTACCTGACTATATCTCATATGGTGTCTTCATGACTGATTTAGATGAAACAAAGTTAATGGTAAAAACTGCATTTAATAGAGCATGTCCCCAAAATGATATTGGAAGATCCGTTTGAGACATAATAGATCGCACCATATCTAATAGTGTGCGATTCCTCCTTTCACATTTCTTATTGAAAGGGGACTTTGTCATTTTTTCCAATAAACAAGACTCGCATGTCTCATATGATTCCAAATCAAATGAGTCTATAAGTCCATCCTTATGGAGTCTAGAGATGCGTTTCTCGTTTATATGGCCTAAACGACAGTGCGATAGATATGTAGGATTTAAATCATTAGATTTAATCATTTTAATATTTATGTTATAGATGGAATTATTTAGATCAAGGATATACAATCCATTAGACAAATACGCAATACAATAGTGCATACTATCAAAATAAATGGAGCAACACTTGTCCTCTATTGACATAGAAAAACCCTTTTCGTCCAAACTAGAAACGGAAATAATGTTTCTGCTCATAGCAGGCACATAATAGAAATTTTCTAATTATAAAATAAGTCTAGAAGGCAAAGATGGTTCATAAACGCATATAGCTAATGCAGCAACTCTTGCTCCATTCCCAACGCGCAGATCTATCTCCCCTTTAGCCAATCTTCTACTTCTTTTCAAATCCTGCACATTTCGACAAATGTGAGATCCACATCAAGTATCCAATACCCAAGATGAAGAAATATATAGATTGACGTCTATAACAAAAAATACGTGGTGGTGGTGGAATCACTATTCCAAGCTTCTTATCCTCCAGATACTTGGGGAAATTCCTCCTCGAGATACTAGGGGCAATTCCTCTTCCAGTGACCCGGTTGGCTACAATAGTGACAATCACCTTTAGCCACGCTCCCACTAGGCTTTAGGGCTTCCTTGGACTTTGCAACTTTCTTGCGCTTTCCTTCAGAAGTAGAGGCAACTCCCTTTCCCTTCCTCTTATTCACCATCATTATGGCCTTTCCCTTGCCTTTGTTGATGCTATGTTCAGCTGTCTTCAGCATGTTCATCAAGTCTGCAGAGTCTTACTGATCTCATTCATGTTATAGTTCATGATGAACTGGTTATAATTGTCAGGCAAAGATTGCAAGACATGATCAGTAGCCAACTCTTGGCTGAGTGGGAACCCCAGCCTCGTCAGGTTATCAATGTACCCGATCAATCGGAGTACATGAGGCCCGACTAGGTTCCCTTCTGCGAGACTGCTCTTGAGCAGTGCCTTGGAAACTTCATACCGCTCCTGCCTTCCCTGTTTCTGAAACAACTGTTTCAAGTGTATGATCATATCATAAGCTTCCATGCTCTCGTGTTGCTTGTGAAGCTCAGAGGTGATGGTGCAGAGCATGAGGCAAGTCACATCGTTAGAATCATCTATATGTTTCTGGCGTGCTCTTACATCGGCTAGAACAGACTCATTCTGGGGTGGTTCTGGAATAGGATTGTCTCAGACGTACAACTTCTTTTCTTGCTTAAGGACGATCCTTATGTTTCTGTATCAGTCAAGGAAAATAATTCATTATTCTTTATCCTTTAGATAACACCTAATTTTCATGCCTCTAGGATCATCAATCCAATTATTTCACCTAGTTGCGTCCAACCTCTTGCTTCAACAATCACACATTACTTGCTTGTGTCGTCCGCAACACATCAAGGTGAATTAAAATGCCTTGCTTTGGCAAGCCCAAATTTAATAGACCTTGATCATGAAGGGTGTTTAGGCAAGAGAAGGCAAAACACAATATTTCCATTGAGGGATTTAATAGTCATTATTCGTTTGGTTGATCCCATCAACATGATTTACTTATTTGAATTGGGCAATCCATAATAAAAGATCAAACTTGTTTATATTTATCTTATTAACGTTTTGCTAGTATCACCATACATACAAAAAATAAATAACAGACATAAATAATAAATATCCACAAAAGAAAAATAATGTGGCATGGATATGACCCCTAGACTTAGATATTACCAAGCCAATGATAATATCTATGTGCCCTAAAGTGTCAAGCTCATCTCCATGTTCTCCACCATAGTTGCGCGCATCTCGGATGGGACCTTCATCGTCTTTGTGGCTCCTTTGATCCTCCGGTCTTCTTCTCCATGATCTTGGCTATCATCTAAATATTTCTAATTCTAGTCTAACAATTAGAATAAATAAATAAATAAAACCTCACATGTCGAGAAAATGATTAGCTCGCAGGCCGTAAAATTAACCAACTATTACATTAATTTGATATGCTCGCATGCCGTAATCCAAACCAAAAAAACACAAACATCCACAACCTATGCCATATCCATCCACCATGCAACTAAGCACATAATACAGTTAAAAAAAAAAATTTAACGCGCTTGTTCAATTTTAGTTGAAATTGGGTAATTAGGGTAACAACGGTCCAAGGAGTCCACCATCCAACATGGCCGAACCACCCACGGACCAAGGCTAGGCCTTGGGGCGGTCGGACGAGCCTCACGTGTGGCTAGGCAGCACGCTAGGCTGGCCCAACCCCTTGGTCGAGCCTTAGCTTGGGCGGCAAGGCAAGGGGGTCGGTCCCTACAGAGGCCAAACCTCCTTTGGATTGTTTCCAAAAAAATTCCTTGCCTTGTTGCCCAAACTTAGTTGTTTCCATAAAGTTGTTTCTATAATTGGAAAAACCCCTTTTCCTAATTATGTGCCCAAGAACCCTAATTTTTTATGAACCCAATTATTCACATCTTATGTGATTAAACTCACCAATTTACACATCCAATGTTAAATTAGATCTGGTTTGTCTTGAATCAAATTCAATTTGCATCCACTATGCTGATTAATTTCAGTTTCGCGTAGTATGAATAAAACGGTGTATAAACTGAAATTGTAACACATAAAATCATGTTATGCACTACGACCTGTGGCTCTGATACCACTGTTGGGTTTTGACATAGGTAACACAGCGGAATAACAAAAATTTCCTACTCATAGCCCACCAAGGATCACACGAAGAGCTAATCACAACATGATTAGAGCATAGAAGATGTGTACATTGGTTTGGGAGATCAAACGAAGAATAGTGTCTTCGTCTCTATGAATATCCTTAACTTGGATCTTGATTGGATTCCTTCTCACCGCAATGTTCTAGCAACAGAAGAAGGAGGAAGAAGATCACGCGAACCAAAGAGGAGGCTGCACCTATGGGGAGGCCGACGGCGTCGGGTAGGGGGGACGGGTTGGAGCTTTGGCTCCTTCCTTATCTCTCTCTCTCTCTCTCTCTTTCTTTGTTAAGTTCTCTCAAATAATGACTTGTCTTAAGAAGTAACAAGCTAGAGGTCCGTTATATAATCATAACTCTTTATTAACTACATAGAGTCTCCAATACTAATCGTGTCCTTACATGGATTAGCCCACTTGCAAATTAGTCCTACTAAGTTTGCTTGTGGTTGTGTTATGATCCTTTTATCAATTAGTCCAACTAATTGATACCTGTATCCAATTTAATCCATCCGGTGTGTGACCCAATAGGTTTCTACTTAGTTGGTAGTAACTTATTACTAACATGGAGTGGTGTCTAGCAACACATCCATGCCACCCAACTAATAGAAATAAGTCAGTGATCCCAACAAACCTTGTTGCCAATAATCACATATTGTATTATCCCTTTGTCTCCATATCCGGATTGGACACGAGACATAGTATTCACACTCGTATATCCAATCCATAGTTTCTCGATCCTGGGAATATGCTTATGCAAGCAGATAACATCAAAATCTCCATATTATTTATCTGACTCTGGCCAGATATCCAATAAGCACCGTCCCTCGAGTGGCCATGGAAATTTACTACCATTATGTGGGAAGGAAAAATCGTCTCTATATCACTACGATCTCTAGGCTTGCTTTCTATCATGCTCGATAGCTATCTTTGTAGTTGCCCGGTTGAGGCGCTACGTTGGATAACATCAAAGCATGATATCCCACAACTAGAGTATCTAGTGACTTCAAGTCTAAGGATTACATTATTATTAGCACTACGAGAAGCGATTGTGACTTTGACATAATCTAATGTATCCTTCTCGTCGTGGGTCAATTTAGTATGCAATTACTCCTAATGCATACCCATGTGTTAGACTTGATATCTCCATATCAGTCTACACACATACTAGTCTATATTTGATCGTCCTATTAACCAATATATTGGACTATGGATATTTAAGATAAACAACACACTGTATCTAAGGACTCCAGTATATTAAATATCACAATAATTAATAAGTTAATATTCTAGCCAAAGCACCGTTCATACTAAATATAGATTGCCTCTAGGGCAGCTATTCCAACACACAAGACGTGGAAGGACTCCAGACTTGATCCTAGTAGACTATCCATAGAGAAGTGAACAGTATTTCATGTGTGAAGTCATCCAAGGAGACAAACAAGGTATTTGATACTAAATCCTTTACTATCGTGATGATGTTTAAACATGTGATCCTTGGAGGTTCTTGTGCGGATTTTATTTTGATTTATTCCGCTGCGTATTTTGTTACAAAACCCTACAGTAGACAAATTCCGATTCAGCTTTGTAACACGTTATCCTATTATAGTTTAGCCGGGTAATAGGCTATGACAATATCATGTCGATCTCATGTCATTTTACATCTCGGTTAACTACAATCTCCTCTCGTTCTCGTGTTTTCTACCGGTCCATTCTAGCAGGTCATCTACTGGTAGGATAACGGGTCCTGTCGGTCAAAACTAAATAGTGCTACCGAATCTACCCACACTAAGGCCAATCCTAACACTTCTCCTTTTCGGTCTCGGTGATTCGGGATTGTTTCTCACATCTCATCAAGGCTAGTTAGAGTCACCGCCGCCACTCGCTAGCCAAATAGTAGTTCTGGGTCATGAGTCCATTCCTACTAAGTCTTAAGCGCAGCATATGAACAATTAACAAGAATGAAATTAATAGCAAGATTTACTTTATGAAGAAACCCTAGTTTCATGAATATCAAGTCCTAATGAAGTCATGCCAACAGACGAGATTCAATAATAGGTTCACGAAACTATCATTCAATCGGTAGAAATAAATCCAAAGCACGGGACAAGTTTAAACCCGGAAAACTACATCGTCTACATAAAACCCTAGGCTCTCAGAGAGACACCTAGAAAATAGTTTATATAATTGAAATCAAGCTAGTAAAACTCACAAGTTTCTCCATGTAATGATTGAGAAGAGAAAAATAACTAGACCAAACCCTTGAGATCTCCATTGGTGTCTTCGGGTCTTCCTACCCCGTGTTCTCCTTCGTGGTCTCCTCTTTCTCCCAACGTATCAATGTGTGTGTAATCCTCTCTAGGTCGTTTTTGACCTCCCTCAAGTTATTTCCCGTCATTACTTCTTCAAAATTGCTTTCTAGCCCCAAAATTTTCTTTTCCAATTCTGCATCTAATTCATGCGAATTGCATTCCAATTCGTGGGAATTACTTCAACTCTTGCAGGTTGCTGTTTTAATTCCTATGAATTGCTTTCCAAATCCTGCGAATTACAGCAGTTCGCGCAAGTTACAGTCCAATTCCCACGAATTACAATCCACACAAATCTGCATCCAGCAATTCCTTTCCAATTCCCACGAATTACAGTCAATTCCCACAAATTTATTTTGAATTGCATCTGTGTAGCTCCATCTTCTTCTAGTTTGTGGGAGTTACAGTCCAGTTCGTGGGAATTGGACACATCATATCTTTTCTCACCTTTGCATGCAATTTCTCCTTGAAATACCCCGTTTTGCGAATATGGGTATTTATGATATTACTATAACTATTGGGTGTTAATATAATTTTATTATTAGTGTTGGGTATTAATTTGTATTGGTTCGGAGTTAATTTTTATAGTTACTGAAGATTTGGGGCTTTTACGTATTTTCCCAACTTTATAAAGAGTATTTTATGTAACTCAGGGGGGTACTAAGTGACTTCTATTCAAAACAGTGGGGGTGAAAGTGTCTTTTACTTAAAATAATGTCATCTTCTTCCCAAACTTCTTCTCCCAATGGGAGAGTACTCCCATGGCCGCCCCAATCTCCACCACCAACACCAACACTACAAATTCGTCTCCTTTTTCACCCAAATACAATCCCAATAACCTCCCAACTCCACAAAGACAAACAATTTCTCACCAAGAGATCATTTTTCGTCCAAAATCAAGACCCAATTCGGAATCGATGAACAACAAGTGGGTCTCCTCCTTGGCGGCAAATTCTACACCCAAAGCCTATAAAAACCCCCTCAATCTCAGAGATTTCTCACACCAACATTAGCTCTCTCAATCTCCCTCACCCTAGAGCTCTCTCTCAAACTCTCCCTCTCAATCTCTCTCTCTCTCTCCCGTCGGGATCCCGAGAGGACACAACCGCCGCCGCCTCCACTGCCCGCCGCCGTGCGCCGCCTAGACGCCGCCGTAGTCCGTCACGGCGTCGTCCTCGCCGGCGTCCGCCACCATTCCATGCCACCATCTCATTCCCGTCGTTTTTTTTTTCTTCTCTATGTTCGGGTAAGAACAAACCCGATTTTCTCTCTCTATCCTATTTTGTTTTTGTTTTGTTTTCTCATTATTTAAGGTAGTTAGTTGGTTAATAATAATAAATGTGATGAAGAAGAGAACAAGTGGGGGCCTAGCAAGGGTTAGTTGGTAGAACTTAAAGCTTGGGTGTATGTGGGGGATATGTTCTAGGTTCGAATCTCTTAGGAGAGAATTCTTTTTATACTAGTTTAAAATCATTTTTTTTACTCATCTTCACTCCAAAATAAAAGTGTGGAATAAGGGTGATAAAAATATTTTTCTTATTTATTTTTTATAAGTTTGCACAAATTAGAATAAGTTACTTTTCATAAATAAATTTGTTATTTCTTTTAAATAAAAGTTAGTTAGTTTATAACCTATATTCTCCACTAAGGTATGTTTGGTTGGGAGAAACTACTATTTGAATTTAAGTGTTTTTGGGGTAAAATAATATGCTTCTCTACTCTAAATCATAAAAAGAATAGTTTAACTAATCTTATAAGTTATATTTATATAATTATAGCTTAGTGTATTTTTACAAATAATACTCGTTAACTCTATAAAGTGTATTTTACTATAAAAGAGGTTGTTCGCCTTATAAAGGTTGGGGAGAGTTTGTAAGGGATTTAGTTCTTTTACTTATAGGACTTCGTGTGAAATGTGTTGATTAGGATATTATCAAATTTCTAGGCGACAAATTTCGTTGACGAAGGATATGTCGAGTATTACTAGGAAGTGATTTGCTTTGCTTGAGATTCAAGGTAAGTAATCATGCCAGGCCTAGCGCCCATATCTTCTTTCGTGTCTAAACTGCTTTTGTGATTTATCGTCTCAAAAATTGGAATATCTACTTGAATTGTTTATTTGAGAAAGTTTACTGATTTTACAAAGGTGATTCTATCACAACTATCACATGATTAATAAGACGTAATAACGTAAAGTGAAAGAATTGTACCAGGGAACACTTTATTATTTTGGGATCGGTTGTTGCTGACTTCAGTCACTCACCCCACTTTTATTTGGTTGCTCGGCCGCCACAAGCCCCGGGTTGCTCCTCGTACTTACTCCTCTGACCGCACGAAGTCTTAGGGGGGTGTCGACACTTATGGTCTTGAGAGTGTGTTATTGGTTCGCACCTCGTTGTGTGATTTGGTTTCTCCCCGTGTCAACATGGTAATATATGTTTTTTGAGTGATGGACCTTTATGATTGAGAATTGAAAGTCCCGATTGGACAAATGAGGAAGAGTTTGGGAATGTTTCCCACGAGAAATGCAAAAAGGAAAAACTCTTATTTCATACTTATACTCTTACTCGAATTCTTTACTCTTCAAACTTATGTGTCGTTTTTATAAACTACTTCATAATCTATTTACATGCTTGCGTGTTGCTTACTCAGTATTTTCCGCTGACTTTGGAAACTGTGGTGTTTTTTTTTGTTTCTGCACCACATGTTTAGGTGGAAGCATGGCTTTTGGGGGAAATCGAGACACATCACTTTAGTAAATTTAAATTTCACATCTATACTTGTTTTATTTACTAGTTGAATTTTAGATTGCAATAATGCCCATATTTGTGGCGAGACAAATTTTAAAGTTTTAATTAAATATTTTATGGATTTTGGATTGGATATTCTGTTATAATATCTCCTTGTATCCGGGTTTAATCTCGGGTACGGAGTGACATCCCCGGCCTTCCGGCTTGGCCAGTTTGGGGGTGTTACACTCCTCCCCTCTTTCTTTGGCCATTTATTCATGCTCCTCCATTTTCGAAAATCGTTCCCGGCCTCCGATCTTCTCCTGAGCCTCCGGTACCTACAACTCACAACACGAGCACACACCGACATCGTAGATGACAATAAGTAGCTTAAAGTAGTACGAAAATGCCATGATTTACAATTGAGAGCTCAAAGCTACATTTCTACATTTTCACCACATTCATAGTGTAAAACTAACATAATCAACCCGGGAATAACACAAAACGGTATTAAATGTATAAGGAATATGACTCTAATGTAGAGTTATCACTTTCCTCGCGGCATACCTCCAGGGTTCTGCTAATCCGAGTCAAATTGGCCAATGTTACATTTTTACCCTGTGTGGCCTTCCACTAAATTGACAGTCCCGCAGCAACATTTGGATCGAAAAAACTTTGAGCTCAAAGAGTTGATCATCAACTTGTTGCGCATGAATTTGGGGATGATTACTCTCTTCAGTTGGCCTGAAGTTAATGACCACGGGAATCCCTATTTCTCTCTCCACGTGCACAGCTTGGGCCTCATTACCCCTGGAGCAGCCGGTGGTGGTTGTAGTGGTCCACTTTTCCCCCTTGCACTTCAACGGCCAAGTCGTTTATCAAGACTCGTAAGTCCTCCCATTCTTCTAAGCTCGTTCTACGATGCCCCTATTTTAACAGGGTATTTGGTGTATTATTCTTAAGTTTAGGGTTAAAATTATTCTTTTCATAAACTGTGGGGGGGGGGGGGGGGGGGTTAAGGTGTTATTTCCCAAGAACCACCCTTATATTTATTACTTATTGCATCGTGACCTCTCTGCCCACATCGTACATGTTGGGGGCTCGTATGCTACGCCTCAACCAAACCGAACACTAAAATATGGATCTTGGTTACTGTGTTTATATGCTCGAAATCCCTCCAGCCTTGGTTTAGTATCATTGAAAGTATTAATACTCATGGCACCTTTCAAATAGAATTTTATCAAATCGTGTGTTATCTTTAGACAAAATTCTTGTTTACGTATTGTGGTATATACTTACTCAGTTTGTACTGATAAATTTTTTATGCGGTCGGCTTTCACTACTAGAAAAACTGCCAAAAACGGCGGTTTGAAATATGGTCCGCCGTTTCTAAACTCTAAGAAGGGCGGTTTCATGAAAACTGCCGTAACTTACGGCGCTTATCGTAAAACCGTCGTAACTATTGTCCCAATTACGGCGGATATTGTAAAACCGCCTTTAAATTTAGTGGATGGGGCGGTTTTGGGTCTAGCGCCGTTATTATTAACGGCACCTTTATAAAAAGTGCCGTTATATTTAACGGCGCATAGGAATAAACCGCCGTTACCGTATGTATTTTGCCAGATTAAATCTGGGCCGTCCATTGAAACCCTTCTCTATAAAAGAAACCCTATCCCCTTCTTTCCCCACCAGGCGCCTCCCACTTTGTTTCAGAATCAGATCTGAACTCTCTCTCTCTCTCTCTCTCTCTCTCTCTCTTTCTCTCTACGTCCTCTCTCTCTCGTCCGCCGGTGGGTGTTCGTGCTTCGCCGACGGTGTTTGTTTGTGGTTTGTCCGACGGTGGGTAGTATGCTTTTCAGGTTTGTATCTCAATTCCTCCTCCTCCCTCCATCGACTCTCTCTCTCTTTCTCTGTTTCTCCATCGCACGTCCCTCTCCTTTTATGTCTCTTCTCTTTCTCTGCTACTCGATCCCCCTCCCTCTCTCATCGTTTTCTTCTCCTGCCTCCATCGATTCCCCATCCCCTGGATCTGATCTCTCTGCCTCCCACCCTCTTCGTTATACTTCTCCTCCAACCTCTCCGATCTGCTTCTACCATGGAAATTGCAAGATGAATCCGGGTTATTTGTGGTTGAGATGTGTCAGTCTTCATTTTTTCTATAAGACTTCAATTTTGCGAGCAAAATGATTGACTGGATATTAATTATCGATTGATGATTCCTGGGTTGAAGATGAACACCAGATGAGATGGAATAAAATTAAATTTAATGTAAAAGATGCAAAGAAATCCTGCCAATTTCTTTTACTTTATTTTTTCGAAGGTAACAAATAATAAAAAAACAATAAAAACGAGTTATGTAATTTAAATAAGCAATAAATAATATTATATTTAATCATGTACAGGGCGGTTTTTGGGCTTTTAACGGCGCTTTTCACCCGCCGTTTGTGGCAGATTTTCTAGTAGTGTTTGTCTATTTTAAAACCCCGCAGGTTGTCAGTGAGATGGTGGAAACGCGCACATGTGCTGATGCTTAGGGATCTAGCATCAAATAGAGTTAGTTTCAGTTTTATCACTTAGACGCTTTAGACAATGTTTATTTCTTTGTTTCCAAACGTTTTTTTTTAGTCTTTTTGTCCTTTTATTTATGAATAATGTACTTAGATTTTGGTTGAATTGTACTGGCGGTGAAGTGTGGTCCTTCGGGCTGTTTTACGCTCCCTTCGAGTAGTTGCCTCCGCTAGCTCAGTACGAAGCCTTTCAGCTTCAGCTTTATGTTCCTTAGCCATCAGTTTAATTTTTACCTTCCTTTCTTTGCGCCTTTGGGGTATGTATGCTCCCCGTCCTTGTACGGCGATGTTGGTGACTCGCACCACAAGTTTCCCCTAAAACACACAACACTTCTTGAACGTAGAAGAGCACTAGAATAAAAAAATAAATAAACTTCTTAAGAAAAAAGTAAATAAAACAAATAACTTAGCCCTGACAACGACTCCATAAACTTGACATGCTCCAACCGCAAGTGCACAACTGTCGGTGTAGTAATAACTCGGAAAGCTAATATCAAACTCAAATGACCGAGTATCTTTTGAAGTACTACTTTTGATTTAGTGCGAAGAAATAATTGGTAATTTAACTAAACGCTTACGAACATTTAATGAAAGCAATAATTTTTATTTTTGTGAAAATGGAGAGAAGGGACTAGGACTCCTCGTTGGGGCGCTAGATTAACTTTTTTGGAATCCTCCTATAGATTAATGAGATACCGACGGACACTTGTCAAGTGATAAAATCTTGTTATAATGATTATCACACGTATCATACATTTAACTTGGTTTCTAATTAATAACATAGGGTCACTCGAAATCAATTAAAAACCTTCGCTAAGCTTTACACTACATAAGATGTCTCCTAAGTATTTGGTAGTAATAAATCATAAATGAAAATGCGAACCAAATGAAAAGCATAAAACACACATCCATGTAGAAAAATTAATGCAAACTCATGACCCTAGCAACCCAACTCGGGTTCTGGTAAAAAGAATTAGCTACTTATCGTTTGATCTAAACAATCATGGTTGTATTTATCCTAATCAACTTAGTTAGGATGTCCATTCTCGAATTTAAATATGCTTAATCCGTAGATGGGGTTGATCAATAATAGTTGTTCCTGATGCTTTTTCTTATTTCTTATGGAGTGCGAATGAGGCCGTGTCACTAGTCGATAGTTCACGAAGTGTAGAGATCACTGTAGTGAATTTGACCCTCGCATCTCATAACAAAGTTATTTTACATACGGCCATAATTTGATCACTAGCAAATCATCCGTGCATTGCACGGAATTATTCTTTTCGAAATAAAAGATTAAAATTCTTATGGAAAAAGTAATAAGTAGAATTTAGATACATATTCATTAGCATATGGCTTTTTTGAGTAACTTTTAACTAACTTATATTTAAAATCTAGATGATGTGAAAAGTCAGGTTTGTGAAATATTTTCTAAATAGTGTTATTTTTTTTTGAGAAATTGTTTTTTGTCGTCAATCGGGTTTGAACCCGGGACCTCATGCAGGGGCTTCTAACGCTCTACCACTTGAACTACCACCCTAGCTGCTATGGAGTAATTTAAGGATCATCTTTTTAGATGAGCACTTCTATTAATGCGAATAAGGGGGCACTGAACCCCAATTAAATTTTTTTATAGAAATTGAGTGGCCCATACCGAGTTACTACCTAGCTATACATATTTGTTTGGAAGAGACAATCCAAACCTTGTAAACTCATGAGCAACTTTCTTTGTGGAACGGTAGCTATAGGTAAAGAAAATTGCTTCAAACCGTCAGGAAAGTGATCTAATATCACGAAGTATGTCTCCGTTATCTGACCCGCCAACTTGTACCACTTTCTTGTTGTTGATAGCGCAAACGCCTAATTCTATTATGAGTTGTCGCTTCCCACACTCAATCATCAAAAGAAGACCTTCACGAATCGCCAATGCTTCGGCTTCAGGTGCCTAAGTGGTCGACGGTAATGGGGTTGCAATGCGGTGAGGAACTGTCCAGCACTATCCCTAAAGAGCAAACCACTACCGGCTAAAATCCACATTTGGATTCAAGGCCCCGTCGGTGTTGGACTTGACGAAGCCGATGTCTGGCGGTCTCCAGCACCCGAAGCGAGAAACTGACACTTCATTGTCCCTAAGGACCCTCTTTGTAACATAACCTTTGTAATTCTTAAATTTTCTGAAAAATTTTAGTTATATTCTTTTAGAAAAAAAAAAAAAAAAAAAAACTTAATCTGTTTTATTTGGCCTTATGCGACTTTGTATATTTTTTAAAGTCACAAAATAAGTTACGAATTTCCCATTTTCTTGAACTTTTTTAGGTTACTTTGATATCTTCTGTTTAGACTAAAAAACCCCTTTTTTTAAGTACAACCTTTCTCACTTTATTCTCATAAAGTTTAAATTTTAGGAGATAAAATAGAAGATAAACAAACAACCTTATTTCTAAAAGAGGTAACTATTCTTCTCAAAAAATAAAATAACAGAGGTAACCAAGTTTTTTAGAAAATTCAATAATCGCACAGTAAGCAATCTTTATATTTTCTCTAAAAAAGATAAAAAGTCACATAAATTAAATATAGAAATTGGGGGCTAAGTAGATTTCAGGAGTAAAAGTAAGAAAAGTTGACGCGTCTTCAAAAAAAGCTAAAAAGTTACCAAGAAAAATGTTGCAAGGGAAAAGAATAAAATTAAAACTTCTTATGACTTGAAAATGTATGAAAAAATACTTAAAATTAGACAAAGAAAACAAAGCATAAACGGATAGGGAGAGAAAAGTTAGAGAGGAGCAAGTAGTCCATTTACTTACGATCCATTGTATATGTCTCTATTATTTGACCTTTTTAAATTCCCGAGCAACTACTCCCTCTCTTTTCAATGACAGATTACTGAGCAATGACAGAGAGGGAGTAATTGAAAAGTTCTGTAGATTAATTTGGAAACAAAAGAAAAGAATGTTTGTAAAGTCTGTAACTGAAATTAAAAACAAACGCTATTAAAACTGAAAACATGGGATATGCATCCGTAATAGATTGTGATATATGTCTAGTCAACCAACATCCGATCTTATCGTATAATTTGGATATACAGTTTAATTAAAAAAAATATTTTTATCTTCAGAATCTTAAAAATGCACATTTAAAGATTTTTTTTACAAAATAAATATTTTATTTGAAAAGTTTATGATAAATAAGTTTCTGTAAACGTGTTTATAGTTTGTACATTCTTTTATAAAAAAACCGTCTAGTAAAATATAATTTTTTTTTCCTACTTTCAGCTTACATTTATCTTATCTCATTAGTCATTTTTATAGATAACTCTAAAAAATAAGCAATAAGAAATTAGATATTTAGTAGGACTCTTTTTTTTGCAAAGATATTTAGTAGAGATGGAGGAGCGTAAATCTAAGTTATAACCGGAGTTGGTTTGTGAATAGGTGTCTGTAGATAGACGTTTTTTTATCACTACACGGGGAGGGTTTTTAAAGAAGTGGACGAAGATAGTTTGCTGGGGGAATAAATTCAAAACTACAGCAAATTACGATAATCATAAAAATATAATTGATTTTATTGATTACCTTCAATCTTTAAACTTCGGATACGTAATCGTGATATTATTAAATATCCTCTGGCAAAATTTAACGGAAAGAAGTAACTGAGCAACATACAGTAATTTAGTGGAAAAAATGAACAAAAATGAGATATTGATAGTGATAGTGATGAGAAAAATTAAGTGTGGTATAACAATACAGTAGAAATTATATTATCTCCCGGAAAAAGATCAAAACTAAAAAGTGCATTGTAATGAAATGAATGAGTAACAACTATGTTTGTGATAAACCTGGAAGTTGATAAAGCGATGTTTCCCACAAAATAAACTCGTTTTCATGTAATTGCAATTTGCATGACTTAGCTATTAACATAATTTGACTTAATAAATATGTATTTCTTCCAAACACTATACATAAGGAGAGAGGTATCAAAGTAAAATTACATATCTACCTATAAAAAACTTAGAGATGTATAGTATAGAAGTAAAACTTCACATCCTCAAAATTAATGAACACTAAAATCTATTTCATAATCTTCAAAGTGTGAGAAATCATATGTGAGCCATGAACATTGTTGAATTGCTCAGTTTCTTTGATGTAGAAGTTCAACTACAGTACAAAGTTGCGACCACAGCAATGCACGGGCTCTAAACCAGCAGTCATTTTCTCAGTAGTTTGCTCTGCGACAAAAGTTAAGACATACTTGTAGCGAGTAAGAAATAAGCATTAATGGAATATTTGATTTTCTATATGCTACACATAGTAAGCTTCTTGTAAGACTTTGAAGCTTCATACGGATAGTACATACCTAAAATCACAATAAAAATGAACAAATTTTACTAAACGCAAACAATTTATTTTTTAAACTAATCGCAACAGATTTTTTTTAAGACTAAACGCAACAGATCTTTTTATCTAATTGCAACAAATTTTCTTGTTAAACTAAAAGCAACATTTTATTTTTTAAATACATGCAACATATGTACTTTCTTTCTAATAATCTCATCATAGAGACGTAGGCTAATTGACTATGCAGCAATTTGCATTTTCTGAAAATAAATATGTGAAATATATTTCTCTGTGTGAAGCACACCAGACACGGTTTGCATTTTCAAATCAAATATGCATCAAGCTTGCTTGCCTGAAAGCTGAAAAGGGGACAAAGTAAAATAATAAGAAAATCACTGCATAAACAGGATATTCTAAACATTGATTAACAAACTTAATTCCCTTGTATGTTTATCCATCTGCATATAAGAAACACTAACTCGAAAAGTTTTCTTAAGTGCAAGTGCAATAATGCGTCTAACGTCTCTCCACTTCTAGCTATGCACTTTTAGTACATCTGAAATATGGTAATTGATATTTCTACCTCACGATAACGCAAAATATGGTAAAAAAAACCAAATCACTGAAGCCTGATTAAATATGCTAGGTTGAGAATTTACCAGAAAGCAATTTGCTTTCTCTGTATCTTTTCTTCATCCAAAGTTCTTGTACCTTTTGGCTCACTTCATGTCACACAACGCAAAGAGGAATTAGAATAAAGCAGACTCTTACATTAGAACTAAACAAACATTTTCCTCTCAAAAAAAAACTAAACAAACCTTCTTAAGAGACCTTCCCCAAGAAGAAAATTGGCTTTTTATGAGCAATAAGCTGATGATTGGAGGAGATATTAATAGGGTGGGGGATCGATTTCTTATAAGATTTTAAAAATTCAAATAGTTATCTTATCACTATCTCCAAAAAAAAATCAAACAAAACAGAATTTGTTAAAGATAGATTTATTTGAAACTTAAATTATCTACTTAACAAAAACAGATTATCCTTTCAGCTTTTTTTTTCAAATAAAACGGATTTTGTTGAAACCACATTTATTCGAAACTTACATTATCTACTTAACCAAAACAGATTTTTTTAAATATATTCAGCCGTTTTTTTTTAATTGATGGGGCCGCCGTAGTTTTTTTTGAATTGATGGATTCATTTATGGAAAGTGAGAAAAGGATAGGGGTTGTCGTTTATGGAAGTTTTTGCAAACGTTCGTTCTGCTATTATATATATAGATTTGAAAAGGATAGGGGTTGTCTGTACTATTAAGTATCTTCATTGGAAACGAGCTATCCGATAAATGGCTAACTTTTGGTATGTAGACCAATCGAAACTTACAGTTCCAAGGGAGAGATAAATAGTTGAAGAAGTAACCTTGGCATTTTGGAGCAAAGTTATGAAGGAAAGCTTACAAGAACAGATAGTTTTGTTTCTTAGGCTGGTTCCAATTTCTTTCTATTTTTTTGGATGATTGACGATTATTGGAAAATGCAGTGGGAGAAATTTATACATTCACATCAATTATAGATGAAACGACATTTGTTTCCCTAGATGATAGCACACAGGTTTTCTTAGATTCAACGCATTTAAAGTCTGAGAGTGTTGTATAATAAGTATTCTTGTCGTACATGGTACCGTCAAACTCTCTTTAGATCTTCAATTTTATTTGTCCTTTTACGAAGTTATTTTGATGACAAGTTTAACAGAACATTGTCATTCTATTTCGCGTATGAAAAGTTAATGTTGTTCCTCTTTTAATTTTATTTATCCTTTTCCTTGCAGCTCTTAAGAGAAAGGTTTAAATGCTTGCAAACTCACCTGTGTAGAGGCGTCACAAGATCGCTGTTCATGACATTTCAATTTTGCGTGGATTTACAAAGATACGGGTATATTTCCTCTTGACTGTCAACCTCTCTTAATTATACATATATTTAATCTAACAAATGTTTCTGCATGTGAAAAAATGGAAAACGTAAATACTTATAAAAAATAACATGATGCGAAAGAATACAAGTGAGCATCTGTATTTAAACCAAAATAAAACATCATAATGAAAATCGATTGTTCCTTAATCAGAGTATCCTTATCAAGTTTCATCAACTAGTAGCATATCCGCAGCGAACTATAATATACTTTGTTCGAACAAACACTTATGATATTGATAATAAATGTAATAAAATGTAAAGAACAATGCAGCCTTATTATGTAATCAGGTAATGATTAATGTAATATTTTGGCTTATATTTCCCGAAAATTATTGGTTAAGTGGACACGAAAGGGTAAAAAAGTGAATGTCTCCGTAATAATTAAATACACTTAAATTCGACATAGTCTTATGATATAGGATTGACACCTTGCTATACAATTACAGACTGTATGTACGTACCTATCAGATTTATATAAACAAGAAATTGTGCTTGTATGTTAATATGCAAGATATTGTACAAAAGAGACAATATCCCAACCAACCTATTCATCGTACTCATTGTTTCTTCAACGATTTATAAAACCATCTACCTTTGTGTATGCATTACAAATCGTATTTCTCATCGCCTTACTAGGGTTAGCTTTTGTCTTTTAGAAGGTATGACGTTTTCTTTTTGTGACGACTATTTCGTGAGTTCTAGAATATCTATTTTGCTGAAAGAAAAGGGTGTTCATTTTTCAATAATATTTTTTTTTTCAACTGTGTAGGGACAAAGAAACGAATATATCTGAAAATGGATCATCTAAAAGAAACAATGACATAAGCGTTTTCCAGCAGCAGCAAGCGCTACAATCAATGTTCACTGTTCCTGACAGATTTGAAAGAAGAGCTAAGAATGTTCTCCCACATAAACCATTTACAGGATCAAGGGAATCTATCAACGTTGTTACTGAGCCATTGGGAGTTCCTGTACTTGAAAGTCGAATGCCAGTGGTCACACTTCCATTGGTAAGCGCTATTTGAATATAGCATAAGAGTGTATCTTTCTGGTTGCAACTTTACTTTACACAAACTTGAAACAATGGTTTGGGTCCGTGTATTCTTATTGTTTTGGCTTTCCGACATGCATTGGCCTTTAGAAAAACCTAGTTTAAGGCTTAGGTTATCTGCTGCTCCCTGATTAAATTGGTAGAGCATTACAGACTATATCATTCTGAACATAAAGAACATTGTTGTTTTGCAAGCATTCGCTCTTGCAAAATTTGTAGCAATGATTTTCTCACGTAGTTCGGTATATGGGTTGAAGTTTCTGAAATGTGTCATTTTCTCACTGTAGAAAAACAAACAAATTGATTGGGCGAGATTTTTTGTTTTTTATGGCTAAAATATAAATCAAACAGGAAATGTGACATAATTTTTGAAGTTTCCATCTCTTACGAAAAAATTCTTGTAGACACCTACCCAAAAAAGTAGATTGTTTGTACTTATAGAATTCTGGCAGTATCAGAGATTTTCTTTGGTTGGATGTACATATCATGCTATGCGCCGGTGCACTAGTGCCAGTCTTTTGTAATTGTATGATTTATTGTCTCTTATGAACATTCTAAAATAAAATCAAAATTTCACCTCTGTCGAGTAAACACAAAATCATTGCATGTCCCGCTTGGTTATTCGAAAATCATAGTTTTGCAGTAGAATTAAGATATTGGGCACTGGTTTTCAATTAACAAACTGTTGTGTGAATGTTATATATTTTGTCTTCTGTGGTGTATTCTAGTTCTTGTGAAGTCAAATCGATAAGTACAGTTGCCATTTTTGTAGATGTGAAGTAATTTTACTCCGTAACTTACAACTATTAATCCGCGTGACCTTGTAAAACTTGTCGATGCCATTGCTTATGTGCATTCAACATGCAGCCGTTCTCCGCTGATGCGTTGAACTCTCTTACAGTGTTCTGTATTGTAGCGATTGCCATTTAGAGTAATGCATCCTTCTTGCGGGTTTGTTTAAGTGCACACATTTTCTAGGCATCGATGTTTCTTTTGGTGGGTAAATGAATTTGTTGTTCATGTTAACTTGCCGTGCTTGGGATCTGAAAATTGGGTTCTACGAATTTAGTACCAATATAACAGATATTGTCACAGAACAAGTATTTCATGTCATCTTATGGTACACCTCTGACTATTTTCAGGCTATGAAAAAATACAACCCTGACAGTTTTTTCTTCTGGAGGTGCAATAACAGAAGCTTTGGGCCGCTCGTCTACTGCTTTGCAGTTCGTCATGACCACTGCGTCAAACCAGAATGGCAAGAACAATACAGGTGGGTTCTTACAGTTATTGTCAACAGTAGAGGCTATCACTGATTTAATCTATTTTAACAGTATTTCTGGAGAGCTTGTTGGACTTTTGTCTTTTCCCCTCACTTCTGGATAAATTATTTAGAATTGCAATAATTGGACGTCAAAGTCACTTTATTTCACATACTTTGCTACAGTATATTGTCTGTCTCCCTAAACTGTTGGACAGGTGGATAACTTATGAAAACATTTAACTTATGAAAACATTAAAAATCTGAAACAATCTGATCATCTCTGAATTCTCTATCCCTTGTCGGTCCTTGCTTGAAAGTAGGTAGATTTTCCACCTCAGTTAAATATGTTGCCAAAAGAAGTGGCCAGTTAGGTACCAAAGCTCGTAACTGAATTGAGAGTCCTTGAAACTAACACCACTGTTTTTCAAGCAACATCACTATTGGTTTTCTTAAATTTAAAAGGATGTTTGGTCCACTTTACCAAGGAAACAATTCTGACAGGTTTGGAGCTATAGATGTCCATGTGGAATAGTCAGATTTGAACATCATCTTCTAAACTATTTACCATGATTTGGATGCGAATAAAACTGTAAGGGTTTCCAAAACCAGGTCATTTGCCAGTGGCTCTTTGAGTGATTACTGGAAGAGCCATTTCTAAACAACAGGGAGCTGAAGGGTCTGCCAGTGGCTTTCTAAAGATTTTCATTTCTTGTTAATGGTTATGGTTGTTAAATTTGTATAATTTCTATTTATACCGACTGCACCTCATAGCTTCAGTATTTAAGGGAACGAAAGATATACTGCAACACATTATGTTGAAATTATCAATTACGCCTTCTTCACCCGTTTTAGAAATTTATCTTCTTACTTAATTTAGGATGGCATTGTTATTGTTTCTCTATTTAAGAATGAAGGTCTGAGAGTTGATTGCATTTTACTGTGCTCCTTTCAGGGTTCTGTTCCATAGTTGTCAAGCTTTTCGTTTTTTGTGGTTCTACTATCCATCTTTTGCTGCATAGCTTCAGCGGTACCCTTTCTGGCAAATGGATTCAAAAGTCCGGGTCCAAATGAAGGTTGCGAGACATATGGAGGTGTTGGTAATTCTGATCTTCAGGATTCGAATGTTGGGGATTTTCAGTAGAACTCGAGGAGCCAACTCGAAAGTTTATGCAGTAAGTCGTACTTGTTCTGCTTTGGGTCGACATTGTCTGCATTCTTTCATGGTGAAAATAATTCTGAATCAGCTGTTGAAGAGGATCTTATGGACAATCTGGTGAGACATCACCTCTCGGATCAGCTCATGTGAGAAATAACTCAAGGTGGTCTTCCAACGACAGTATCTTTAAGTTATTCAATGGGAATGGGATTTCTTGTTCTTTTACGTGTTCTTAAAAAGAAACATTATTTCTAGGGATTACCATCAGATCGCATTTCCTGGCTTTTTCCAACATGGATGTCATGAAAAAGCTTTAGCGGCAGTAGAAGCTGGAGAAGGGTTGAGTGAGCTTCTCGATGAGGTAATTTTCTGTTTGGGTGGGTGTGATTTCGTTGACTTTATGATTTCTGTTACGACTTCAGTAATTAGCAGTTAGGATTTCTTTTCTTTTTTTTCTGCCATTGAAGAAAATGCCATGTAGATTTCTTCCGTTTTCCTTTACTATCTGGTATAAGCATATGTCCAAACCTAACTGTAATCGTTGGAAGCAGATAAATATTAATACATAGTATCAAAAAGTAATTTGGTTAGTGTAAATAGCCTCACAAAGATTCACAAAAAATAGTGATAGTTTTTTCACCATCTAAGATACATTAGGTAGAAAATATCACATAAGGTGGCACTTGCAGAACTTATACTACCTGGAGAGACAATTAATCACTTGCAGAAAAGTTTCAGCTCACACGGAAAACTTAGTAGTCCTTAGTAGGAACTACAACCCTAGCTTCATAGGAAAATAATGTTGCCATGTTATTCTTTAAAACTAAGAGAGATTTTAGTATGTGGTGTTGTTACAAATTGTTTGCTTCCCCTGCAAAACTACAGATAAAACTGCAAGTTAAAGGTGGAGGTCCCTTGGAGCAACTTTTTTGTATCACCTGAAAGTGAATGCCTATTTCCAGTAATCTAGATTAGTAGATAGGCTTAAACCAAGTCAGCAACAACTGCGAGGTTGGTTGATTTGCTCAAAATTGGCAATTATTGGTGAATTTAATACTTTCGGCTGGTCCATCAATCTATGTTGTTAATAGATGGTTTTATCTCTTTCTACGGTTTGAGTTAACTTTTCTCATATTTGCTGTTGGTTTAGAATGAATGTGAAACTGGAAAATGTACTGAATTTAGGGACTCGGACGGCCGCCGTCTTCATAGGTTGATTAATAAAAGTAGTAGAAAGCTTGGTCCAATCAAGTTCAGCTAGCTGAACATGTAGTAGTCATAAAGGGTATTCTACTATTCTCTTTAGCATTGGGCAAAAGAATGAAAACCATGGTGTCTATTCGACTGAATTAACTTACCTCTACCTGCCTTATTTCTAGCGTATTCATCGTTTACAATATGCCTAACCAGCAAGATGATAAAAAAAATGAGTGGCTGGATTTTCTTAGAATAATGAGAACATAGTACATTGCAAACATTTCATACTTTGTGATCAACAGACAAGGGCATTGACTATTTTTTATAACAAATGACATCTCTAGAATCATCACAATCTGCCATTATAATCGACGAAAATATGACACCTTGTCCTTCAGGAACTGATAAAAATATGGCGTCATTACATATAATAATTGGGGCTGTTGAATCACTGGTTTCAGGAACTATAGCTTTCAGACTACCTTGTCCTTCAGCTTTAGCATCAGTCTTAAAAAAAACAGTTAATGTGCGCTCTTCTCCATTGGTCATGGCAATCGTCTGTTATATTCCCAGTCGGCACTCATGGAAATCGTTTGTTATATTATTTCTCGTGACAGTACTTTCAAACCTGAAAGCAGGTAATATAACCAAAGCATCTAACAAGGGTTGTAGTCTGCAAACGAAAATATATGTACAATGAACCATAATGGGATAATATAACCAAAGCATTTAACCAGGATAGTACTTTGCGAGCTAAAAACTATATATAATGAAACCAGAATGGGATTTATTTCAAAGATCATTTGGAACTTCAGCGGAAATAGTGTAACGGAGAACCTCCATGACCATCATAAAGTCCATAGGAATGTGTTGGAATGTTCGCCCAACAGTTGACTTCCAGCCTCTACCTTCTTATGCATCACAACCACATCAAAATTTGAAGATGAAGTTTACTAGTTTGTCCACAACAAAGATAAGAGAAGAAAATTCAACAAATATAATTACCAAGAAACTCAAATCCAAGAAATCCAGAGTATCGAGATGAAGCAACCCGTATGTAGTTTGCTTGTTAAGTATAATTGTTTTTGTTTCAATGTGCATTAGGAATTGCATCTTTTCATCGTGCATGTAGTTATAATGTTTTTTTGGTATAGTGTATGTTTTACGCTTCAAAGACGAAACGTTGTTTTAAGGTAAAGGTGATGTAATACCCCTAAAGGTTGAGTAGTCCCCAGTGTATTTAGCATAATTTATTCGTACTCCAAAAGCACCCTAGAACAGTGTCCCCTTGTTCCTAAACACCCTATACATTTTTTTAACAACTCTCGTCTCTCTCTCCGATAAGAGGCAATGTGATAACCCAAAAATCTCCACAACAATAACCATTTACAAAACAAATCAAACTCACCCAAAATCGGCTTAAGATCAATCCTAATCAAACCTTTTAATTCCCTCCTCCTGATCGTCAATTTCCCCTCACAAAGTCACCTCTTAAACCACCCAACTCCCTCTGTGATTGTCGATGCCAGAGAACCCACTCCTCTGTTTTTACTTCACCGACCACTCCTCTGTTTTTACTTCACCGACCACCACCACATCGATTCCCCTTACTCCGGCGAACCCATCACCGTTGATTAGCAGCGGCAAAAGATTCGTTTCCCTCCAATCCCGAACCCAAACGCCGTCACCTTTTTTCCGCTTGATTCTTCTTCATTTGGTAAACACAATGGCCTCATTCTAGATTTTGTTATGTCCCTTTTTCTTCCAATTGTCCCTTTTTCTTCATTCGGTAAACACAATGGCCTCATTCATGTGAATCGTTTTTTTGGTGGGTGTGTAAAATGGTGATGTAACAGTGGGTGAATTGGAGAAGAAGGCGTAGGTGAGTAGTTGTGTATGATATAAATCTTGTGGGTAGGCAATAAAAATGGGTATGTTTGCAAAT
The DNA here is from genome assembly GCA_023055425.1 of Linanthus parryae. Classification (NCBI taxonomy): domain Eukaryota; kingdom Viridiplantae; phylum Streptophyta; class Magnoliopsida; order Ericales; family Polemoniaceae; genus Linanthus; species Linanthus parryae. The sequence continues at coordinate 47,331,435 of JALGPY010000009.1, forward strand.
TTGGCTATAAGTGTTATAATCATATAAAAGCAAAAGCTGTGTGGGTATCTTGTACAACTCTGTTCCTTCTCTTTAGCCCCCTTTCTATTTTGGTACGTTCTCTTTCTTTCTCACCCTTTCCTCATTTGGAAAGTTTTTTGCTGCAAAAAGACTGTTTTCCCTTCAAAGAGTACCCCACTTGATTTGTTTAAATTATGTTCAATCAGATTGGGCCACCACTATTATCTGATTAGTGGCCCAATCCACTCAACTAATTGACAACTTTAATCTAACCGAAAACAAACATAACCTACATCATACCCAAATTCTCTAACCCAAACCCATCACAAACACAAGAACCAGCCCAAATTGTACCCTAATCATGAACAAAACAAATAAATTTTGTTCATCTCTCCTCATAATCAACATCTCTTTCTCTCATTGCCACTCTATATATTCTTCTCTTCCTTTCGTTTTCTCTCATCTCTTCTTATTTTCTTCTTCTTCTTCTTAGTCGCCACTCACCAACAACACCATCACCTCCTCCATCTTCATCACCACTCACTGATCACTGACACCACCACCTCCACGTCCATCTCCATCAGAGCAGAGTTAGAGAGAGACGCCGACGAACAGAGATGAATAGGCCAACGAACAGAGATGAAGTAGTATTTAGTGGTGCGAGATATGTCCTCTCCGGCGATTCACCAGGCGACGGAGGTCTTTGACGAGGACGAAGGACGCCGGTGGAACAAGGAAGAGGACGCCAATATTTGAATATCTGCGGCGGCATCGTGGTGGTCAGTTGCAGGGGGATTCTGTGATTTTTCCTCTTATCTTATTCTTCTTTGATTTTTTTCTTTGATTTGTAATTTTTTATGGATATGTGACTTTTTTTTGGATTTATATTTTTTTTTGTTGGTAGTGGTGGTTGAAGGGTGGTGGGCTGGTGGTAGAGGACTGGTGGGGTGGAGGATTGGTGGTTGTGTTGCTAGGTGGTTTGTTGTTTTTCACAAAATTAAGGTAGAGAGAGAATTAGACATGATAGGGAATAAAGAAAAAGGAAAGGGACAAAATGGCAAAAAGCCCATTTCTCTTAATTACCATGCCCTCCCCAAGGGGGCTAAAGAGAGGGAACAGAGTTGTACTTTCTAGAACACGGGATGCCCACTGCCATATGTGCAGAATCCATTTTGTGGTGGGGGCAGATTTTGAAGTTTTGGAAACTTGGTGGGTATGTTGTTGTCTTTTACACAACATATTTTTACTCCATACCACTCCGTCCCAGCTCTTTCTTCCCATCCTGACTTTTTGACTCGTATCTGAGTCACTTTGACCGGGTGATTTGGATGGCAAAACGATGCGATATTTTGATAATTTTTTCACCGTGTTATAGAGCAACCTTTACTCTCAATGCCATGAAAAAATTATCAAAAAATAATATCAATTTGCTATCCAAATCATCGGGTCAAAGTGACCCAATGAATAGTGGTAAAAATTAAATTGGGAAGAAAGAGATGGGACAGAGTTGTATGCGAACCAAGTGTAGTGTAAGTTTGTCTGATAGCATAATATAAACTGGTATCTTTTTTATATATACCTTATTAAATATGTTTAACAATCATTTTTTTTGTGGAAATGAATATACAACTTTATAACTAAAGTAAATAGTGTTTTATTAATACAAGTAGTTATAATAATTATATTATGTTATCTTAACAACTAAATACCACAGTTTTGTGTATATTGGAAAATAAGTTTTCCCATTTAGTAACCCTTTTCGTTAATGCGACTTGTATAACCAAAATAATTTGGTTTAGCTCTTAATAAAAGTTTGCATTTTTATAACTTCATTGTAAAATTAAAATAGCTTCCTTTTATTTATATAAAGTAAACCTACCTTCATAAATCAAATAAATATTCTAGAATATTAAATAAATATTTCTCTATTTCAATTCTTGTTTTATAATTATGAACCACCAATCTCTTATTAAATGTAAATTCTAAACTTGCAAGTTATAACTAGTAATTTATATGATTGTTTTGGGGGAGGTTTTGTGGGTTTCACTTGCATTCGTATAAGGTATATAAATTAGAATTTATCATGTGGTGAGTATGTGTTAATATACGGTTGTTTGATTAGTGTAGATTAAGAATTCGTAGGAGGCGAGATCGTTGAGGACCTGTACTACTAGTGTGCTTGCTTCAATCCAATTAAGTCTATATGCACAATATCTTAACTATTAAATATAATTTATCGTGTGGTGAGTATGTGTTAATATATGGTTGTTTGATTATTGAAGGTTCAAAATTCAAAGGAGCCGAGTTCGTTGAGGACCCGTACTACTAGTGTGCTTGCTTTTGTGTCCCGAGCTTCCATCAATCCAAGTAAGTCTATATACCCAATATCTTAACTGTCAAAATGTGTTTGACGTGTGTTATTTTCAAAGTTTTAAGTTGTTAATACGCTTGATTCTGAGACAAATGTTTACATATCTTGGATCCAGAATATCTCGCTTTTGAATATTACTCCTGAGATTAGTGAATACGTGTGGAAGTTCAAATCCACCTTCTAGCATGTTTAAGATTATGAAAATACAATAATATAATTAGGAAGATGTGTAGTGGATGTGCGTGGAGGCTATAGTTGGGGACACACGTAGGTTGAATCCCCTCGGGTACCAATCCAACTGTGATTACATGCTCGATCCCCCGTTGTGACTGAATATACTGCTAGATTGCGTCCAGGGGTTATATTATCGTGAAAACTACGAGTAATACCTATGCAGGGGTAGGTAACAACTGTATCGGAGTGTCGACACTTAGCTCTCTTAGTATGGTTTGAGCGGGGTTGTGATGAGCTTCCTTCTAACGTTCGGGGAGAATCTGGATTTGTGATATTCCAAGAAGCACCCCTATTATTATTATTTATTGCAGCGTGACCTCCTTGTCCACATTATACCAGTTGGGGCTCGTATTCTACACCTCAACCAAAACGAACATTAAAATCTAGCTTTTGGTTAAAGGTAATCTACACTTGAAATTTGCCAGCTTTGAGTTATTATCACCGAAATTTATCATTTACTCATGTCATCTTTCAAGTGGAAATTTTATCCAGTCGTGTGTAATATTTAGCCGAAATTGTAGTTTTACACTCACTTTTACTGATCAAATATTTTCTGCGGTCGACTGTCGCTATTTCAAACCCGCGGGTCAAGAATAAGCTGGGGAAAATGCGTGCACAAGCTAAAAATCAAGGTCATTACTAGCAAACAATATTTTAGCAACCATTTCTTGGATTTAGACAACGTTTTATCATTATGTAAACTAATGTAAGGAGGGTTTGTCCTTTATTAGACAAGTAACAATGAAGCAAAGAGACTAAAAATGAACGACACCAAGATGTACGTGGTTCGACAATTTGCCTACTTCTGTGAAACCCACCGGTACGTGGTTCGACAATTTGTCTTTAAGAAAAAATAAATTTTATATTGCTGATTTACTTTACTAATTAGCTGACACTTTATAGGAATATTGTATATTTTTAATATGGCAATAAATATAATAGAATCCTTTTACAACACTTCCTATTCCAATATAAGATATATCGTCTCCAAACTTAAAACTCGGGACTAAATATAATGAATATACTCCAGAGAAAAAAAAAATATCGATGAAATAAGATACAACAGAGCAAACTAGAGAAAGAAAAGATGAAGATGAATCTGATGGATAAGATAAACAAGTACGTTCTTCTCTAACTTCTTCCCTTACTATCTGAAGTTTGAACTTCCATGTCTGCAATTTTGGGACGCTCTATTTTACGATCCGGCTCGAAAACATACCGCGTTTCCGTACGTACGACCCTGATCGAAAAACGCTAGTGTTGTCAAGTTTCTGGTAATATAGCCCCAATCTTTATTAAGTGCATGTAGGTAGATTAAAGAAAAAATCACCCCCACCCACCCACACAAAAAAAGGCGCTGGCTCACACACTTCACAAATGTTGCATCAGGCACATAAATATTAGCAGAATGTCATACCACAAAATGTTAATTCATTGTTTAATCCAGTTTCAGTGATCATACTGAGTCTTGTTTCAGTGATCAAGTGTCCATGCGTGCAGCTCCCTACCACCCCTTCTGTGTTGTTTCCTTTTGAATTGACCTTCAGATTGTCGAAATTAAATCAATTGCTTCTTTTAACACTTGTGAACGGAAATGAAGTTTTCATTCGGATCAAGCGGAAGGTTCAACTCATAAATGCATACTGTGATTGAGAAGCTGTCGTCCCTCTTTCTCTCTCAAATACCCACACTATATGGCTTAAGGCTAATAAATGTGAAACTACACGTTCTCACAAGTTTTTTCTTCTTTTATAAATGCAGCTAGAGATGGAGGATGGGGATGACATCGATGCAGTGTTGCACCAACCCTGGAGGCTTGGTTGTCTAAACAGTGCAATGCTCTACCTTATGGACTGTAAACTGATAGTAGTTGAATGTATTCAGTGGTACACAAATATTATGCTGAATTAGGTTGGTGTTAAATGATGATAATTAGATGTTTCTTCTTCTTGACTATAATTCTGCTCCTCAAACAAACACAGACACATCTTCATTCATCATGTGTAAGAACTTCTCAATCTGGTTTCAGGAGAATTAAAAAAAGAAAAGGACTTGCATGTTGTGACTTGAGACATCCAAAGGTTTTGGATATAAGGTAAACATGTTCCCTTTTTAAGATCTTTGTTTTTCAATGTTTGATTTTCTGGTAGAGCATATGCTTTCTGAGGGATCTTTAATCCATTTTTATGAGATATTATGACATGGTTATGGAACTCTTGTTTGTGCTTATATTTTTTCTTTGGATTACTTGGTCTTTTATGGTATTTTAGCCTGATTCTATATGGCTTAAGGCTATGGTGGAGTTAATGTAACTATTGAACCTTAAAATTCTCACAAGTGAAAGTAGCATTAGTTTTCTATGATCCCACATCAAGTACTGTGGTCCTTTTATTAATAAAAAATGGTGCCTATTTCGTTAACTCTGATTGCAGAGCTAGTTTTTTTCAAGCTTAATTTTCTAAATATTTCCCTACAATAGACTTTGCATGTTGGGACAAATAATCATACCTTTCCAATTTAGGTCGTTAGTTCTTAAAGATGTGCACATATTTCCCAAGGTCGTGTTTTTCCGGCAAACCATTGATGGAACACACAGTTTTTCCTTTGATAGAGAGTGGATTAAAATTGTATGCAAAGATTTACAAGATCTGACAATGTTGTGTGAACTTTACTTATTCAATGTATTTATTGTGTGACCATGTGGTTGAATGTATGTTTATCAATGTTTGCAGACTCTGAGGTGTACAATCAGGGTCGGTGTTCATGGCATTTCCTTTTGGTGTCACTTCACCAAATATAGTAGATATTTTTTCTACTTGATTAAAGGATTTTCCTATATATGAAGCTTCGTGTATTGATTCTACCAAATGTTCCTCTATTTGGACCAATGTAAAATATAACTTACTCCCTCCGTCCCATGCGTTTCTTTAAAAGAATAAGAAGTTGCTTTATTAAAATTGCATGGAAAAGACATCAAAACCCCCTTTCAACAATGACCCTTAATAGAGAAGAGATTTACTTCAATATGTCTCACTCTCTTCTTTATTTTTCTCAAGAACAATTCCACGATTAAAAGATCAACGTACTCCAAAATTATACAAAATAAATGTTCTTGGCAACCGAAATCAAACCAAAAAGTTCGAAAAAAGTATAATTATTTGCAGCAAGAAACAAGATCTTCAACTGATTTGTATCATCAGTACATGAGAGAGAGAGGGAGAGAACCAGATCTTGTGATGAATGAAATGCATAAAAGATGAAGTACAGATGAAGAAGACGACGAAGAATAGAAGAAGATGAACATGTAAAGAGGAAAAGAAAGAGGAGAAGAAGATCTACCGTTTATACCTACCTTCCTGGAATGATAATTCTACAACCGATCCGTCGAACCCTCACCACCGTCGTGGCCTCCACCGCCTGAATGGGCTGCCTCCGTTGCACCGTTACCCGATTTGTAGGTAGAAGAAGAGAAAGGGAAAGAAATTAGAATAAGAGAAGAGAAGAGAAGAGAAAAGAGAGGGAGAGAGAATTAGCAGAAGAGAAGAGAGTAAGACTTACCGCTCGCCACCGCCGCTCACCATAGCCGCCACTCACCTTCGATCTGCAGAAGACAAAGATGGCGGCGGCGGCGGTTTCTCACCGTCCACCACTCTCCCCCTGCCTCATTACTCCGACCTGCAAGAAGAAAACCGATATGCTCTCCTCCTTCTCCCTCCCTCTTTTTCCTCTCTATATCTCTCCCATGCGGCTGGGTAGGTGAAGAACTGGAAAGAAGATAGTGGGGGATGTGTCACTAGGTTTAGGAATTGGGCTGTTGACTTTGTTAGTAATATTCTAATCCGTATTTCGGCCTAATTAATATGAGTTAGTTTGCGAATCTAATTTAATTAGGCCCAACTAAAATAAGGTAGTGTTTTTCAATTAGGGGTAAGATGGTAATTTCCCGGTATAATGTTGCTATTTTAGGAAAGTTTGAAGAAACAGATGGGGCATCCCAAAAAGGACAACTTGAAGAAACGAGTGAGATGGAGGGAGTAGATTACTAAAAAGCATCCTGAAGAAAAACAATACAAGCAAAAGTATACATTTCAACCTAAAATTATTTTCATAAGCACCATACTAAGAAGATCTTTAGTCAGACTTTTCGTCATTACATAAAGGTATTGATAGTATGTTTGCCAGTAAAATGTAGTACAACAAAGCTAATAACATTGAAGTAGTTGTATTAAAATATATTCCCTCCGTCCCACCCGTTTCTTCAAATTTTCCTTTTTGGGACGTCCCACCTGTTTCTTTAAATTTTCCTAAAATAACAACTTTTTACAGATAAAATACTATCATACCCCTAATTAAAAAAACACTAACTCATTTTAATTAGACCTAATTAAATTCGATTAGCAAACTAACTCTAATTAATTAGGCCAAAATACATATTAGTATACTACCAATAAAGTAAACGGCCTAGATTCATAACCCTAGTGACACATCCCCCATAATCATCTTTTCAGTTCTTCACCTACCCAGGCGCCACGTGATAGAGAGATAGAGAGAGGAGGAGAAAGAGAGGGAGAAGGAGGAGAAGGAGGAGGAGAGCGGATCGGTTTTCTCTGGCAGATCGGAGTAAGGAGGAGGGACGGAGAGAGAGGGGGACAGTGAGAGACCGACGCCGCCTCCACTCTCCTTCTCTCTTCCTTTTTCTTCGTCTTGTGCAGATCGAAGGTGAACGGCGGCTATGGTGAGCAGCGGCGGTGGCGGCGGAGGGTTTGGCTATCGTTTTTCTTCACCTTCGTTTTTCTTCTCTTTTCTTCTTCTACCTATAGATCGGGTAAGGGTTCGACGGAGGCAGCCCATTCAGGTGGTGGAGGCCGCGACGGTGGTGACGGTTCTACGGATCTTTGGTAAAATTACCATTCCAGAAGGGTATATGTTCATATGTTCTTCTTCTTCTCTTATTTCTTTTCCTCTTCATATGTTCTTCTTCTTCGGCTTCTTCATCCTCTCTTCGTCTTCTCTGGGTTTGATTCATCACAAGATCTGGTTCTCTCTCTCTCCCCCCCCCCCCCCCCCCCACCCCCTCTTTCATGTATCGATACAGATCAGTTGGTGATTTTGTTGTTTGCTACAAATAATCATACTTTTCTGAAACTTTTTTGGTTTGATTTCTGTTGCCAAGAATTATTTTTGTTTAATTTTAGAGTGTGTTGATCTTGTTTGTAGAACTGTTCTTGAGAAACAATTGAGAAGAGGGTGAGACAGATTGTTAATCTCTTCGCTAGTAAGAGTCATTGTTGAAAATGATAGTGGTATTGATGTCTTTGTCGTGCGTTTTTTAATAAAGCAACTTTTGGTTTTTTTAACAAACAGCTGGGAGGGAGTAAAAAGGTTTTAGAACCAAAAAGCTACACTACTGTGTGGACATTCTGTTCCACTTATCCCCTCACATTCTCATTTGGACTCTATATCACTCCCAGTAGTTCTGGAATTTGGGGTAAACAGGTCTAGACTGTAGTCAATGTTCTTGAATTGCCAGTCATTTTAGACTTTTGACTCCCTAGCTTTTGATGGAAAAGTGGGCAGAACGATCATTTCACCCCGTTGTCTAGAACATCCTCCACATGCTGTCTACTACAATCTCTTATCTTCTCCCTTTTCTTCCATTGCCACCAGCACTAACGCACCACCAGGACGGACTCAACTTACCACTCTGATACATCCATCTCTCTCTCTCTCTCTCTGACTTGGTATTATGTAGGGTTTTTTGTGTCAAAATGTCTGCTCATAACTGTTGTAATAAGGAACTCATGTCTAGGAGCCCACTCGGCTATCCGGTTTACTTTCATGTTTCAGTACAGATATAAAAAAACATGTTCTGTACTATTATTTTCAATCGGAGGCCAATTTTTATTCCGACAGGGACTTTGATTTTAGGGTTTCTTAGGTTGTCTTGTTTTCTCTATACTTTTAGAGAGGAATTTATTTGTTAAACAATATCTTAATCTATTACAAATTCAAAAGTGCAAAAGACTACAATTTTTTTGCTATTGTCAGTTTCTTCATCCCAGTAGGGAATCTCAAAGACTAAATGTTTGAGACTAATGAAGGTTGGGCAGGGGTACTGATTTTGACCAGGTTATCACAAATTCTCACACTAATGAAGGTTGTTTTGATTCTATAGAAATAGTGTTTCTTCTATTTTCTCAAGTTACTATAAACTAGTTTATAGTTTTCTATGTTGTTGGTGAATTCAAAACCTAGAAATTTTGATGTGGTTTGTTCCATCTTTTTTTAGAAGAAAATATGGATTTAAATTTAATTGTCAAAAGCAGAAACCAAATATGTGGTTACATCCAATGCCCAGTTAGGCCTCGTTCTAAAGGTAAACAGTTTCCCTAATCTAGAGCATTCTTAGTTACCACGTCTCCTTGCATGCTTGAGCTGACTGAGGCGTGTAAGGATAGCAAACAATGCTCTAGAATTAAGGTAATCGTTTACCTTTTCAAGTAGGACTTTATGGGATTTGGATGTAACCTAACATTTGGTTTGGGCTTCTGGCCTTTTGATTGAAATCAATTATTACTTCTCAAAAGAAAAGGAAGGGACAAATCACATCCAAAATTCTAAGTTTTCCATTCACCAACAAGATAGATAAACCCTAAAATAGTTGATAGTAGCTTCAGAAAACAGAAGAAACACTATTTATAGAGAATCTAACCAACCTTCATTAGTCTGAGAATTGGTGATAACCAGGTAAAAATTAGTATCCCTGCCCAACCTAAATGAGTCTCAAATATTTTATGTTTGAGAGTCCCTACAGGGATGAAGTGGCCGTCAATAGCAATAGTAGTCTTTTGCACTTTTGAATTTGTAATAGACTGACATACTGTTTCACAAAATAGTTATTCTCTAAAAATGTAAAGAAAGCGAGACAACCTCAGAATCATGAAAATCAAAGGCCCTATCGGAATAAAAATTGGCCTGCTATTGAAAATAACAGTACAGAGCATTTTTTAAATCTGTGTAATGAAACATGGAAGCGATCCGGATAATGGAATGACCTCTTAGACGCTGAATCCTTCAAACCCGGATTAACAAAACAGCAAATTAGAAATTGTACAAGAGATGCTTATTACTAAATTTATTAACGTAAAGTATGAACTTTTCTAGACTGATGGTAGCTTAACTGGGATCGTTGTTCAAGAAACGTGGAGTGGTCCAGAGGGTTTCTTCTTAGTTTTTGACCCCATTGATATGATGAATATGGACCTCTTGCTCACTGGGTTACGGGACCCAAACAATTTGCATATTCTATCGATATTCTCCATCCTTTCAGTTGATGCTACTAGTGCTGGTGGAACTTTACTCACTGTGACTAATAATTTCTTAGCGAATTCTCACCCTTCTGCAGAAACTTTCATTCGTGGCTTGTGTTGTTCGTAAGTTCAAATTAAATTACGATACGAAAGGGCATCACTTTTGTAGCCTTGTAATAGTATGTTATTTTCTAAATTTCAACTTGTAAACTAGTTCCTGGTCTTTATTAGGTAGTTCATTTAATAGAATGGTAAATATATTTTTTACTGAGTTTTGAATTGGAAAAGGAGACTAAACCATTAGGCCAAGTTGTCCGTAGCACTGCTTTTATGTTATCCAAAACATGGTTTGTAGCCAAGCGTAAAAAAATTATTTCCATGGTTGTACTCCATCTAAAAAGCATTGCGCTACTTGTGTGGCAGTCAAATAGACATGATTGAGAATAACAGTACAGAGCATTCTTTTAATCTCTGTAATGAAACATGGAAGCAATCCGGATAATGGAATGACCTCTTAGACGCTGAATCCTTCAAACCCGGATTAACAAAACAGCAAATTAGAAATTGTACAAGAGATGCTTATTACTATATTTATTAACGTAAAGTATGAACTTTTCTAGACGGATGGTAGCTTAACTGGGATCGTTGTTCAAGAAACGTGGAGTGGTCCAGAGGGTTTCTTCTTAGTTTTTTGACCCCATTGATATGATGAATATGGAGCTCTTGCTCACTGGGTTACGGGACCCAAACAATTTGCATATTCTATCGATATTCTCCATCCTTTCAGTTGATGCTACTAGTGCTGGTGGAACTTTACTCACTGTGACTAATAATTTCTTAGCGTATTCTCACCCTTCTGCAGAAACTTTCATTCGTGGCTTGTGTTGTTCGTAAGTTGAAATTAAATTACGATACGAAAGGGCATCTCTTTTGTAGCCTTGTAATAGTATGTTATTTTCTCAATTTCAACTTGTAAACTAGTTCCAGGTCTTTATTAGGTAGTTCGTTTAATAGAATGGTAAATATATTTTTTTTACTGAGTTTTGAATTGGAAAAGGAGACTAGACCATTAGGCCAAGTTGTCCGTAGCACTGCTTTTATGTTATCCAAAACATGGTTTGTAGGCAAGCGTAAAAAAATTATTTCCATGGTTGTACTCCATTTAAAAAGCATTGTGCTACTTGTGTGGCAGTCAAATAGACATGATTACCTCTCTTAAGTCTCTTCCCTCCTCCCCCCCCCCCCCCAAGAGAGTGACCTTGTTAGTTATTTTTACCCGTTCCTTATATCTTTTCCTCTAGCAGTCTCATAAAGATTATTTTGTAATTTCAATAATCATGTGCATCATTCACTATGTTTATCGTCATTGGAATAAATGAAAGTGTCGCTACTTTTTCCTCTATCATACTTATCTGTGTGATTTATTATCTATTAGAATAAACAAGATTTTTTTGGAGGTGCTGGGAAAAACAAGAAGTTTATGTAAAGTCGTAATTGCTAGAGTTCGAAGCCATTATGGGAGATGGATTGACGAAAGCCCAAATGTTCAACCTGTATCACTCCCATCCCTGATCCACCCTCTGTCACATAGGGAAGATTCGGACGGATAGTTGGAAAGATATCCTAGAAAGATCTGTTAGCTTCTGCATGAGCATATTTTTGCCCCAGGCTTGTTGCAGTTTTAAATCTGAGTCACCATCTCATTCCTTCTCATATGAATTAGAACCCTCTCTCTCTCACACACACACACAAGAACACAAGTTTGATTAATATGGTTTCAATAGTGCATTAGTATATGCTCAATGTTATGCTAAAATAGGTTCGTTTTGACAGATGTTCCTTGTTCTTAACATTTATTCTGCTCCACACACTTCTGCATTCAGTATGTGTAACTCCTTAATTTGGTTTCAGGAAAAAATAAAATAAATATGAGTAAACAATTGAGACAGTGCGTTACCTTATAATTGAAAGAATAGAAGGTGCTTTCAAGCCGTTGAAGCAAGACAGGACATGCATGTTATAACACGTTAAGGTTTGGGATTCAAGGTAACATGTTCCCTTTTCTTTCAGGTTAATTTTCTAAATAACTTTTGGCTACATTATACTTGCTTGTTGGGCCAAATACCTTTCCATTTTAAGGCCTTCAATTATAGAAGAAGTACACATGTTCCTCAAGGTTGTTTTTCCAGCAAAACTATTAAGGAAACCACATGATTTTTTTTTGAAAGAGGGTGCATGAAATTGTATAGAAACAAATTCATGATCTGGGAATATTAATTTGTTGTGTGACCTCTGTATATCAAATGTTTGCAGACTCTGAGGTGTAGAATCAGAATCAATGTTCACGGCATTTCCTTTTGGACTCGCTCCAGGAAATATAGTAGGTATATTTTCTTCTTGATTAAAGCCTTCTCATGTTTATGAAGCATTATCAATTGAAGGAAAACAATAAAAGCATGAGTGTGCATTTAAACCCGAAATAAGATCCTTAAACATGATATGAATAGGTCATTAATCCAGTAAAATGTAATGGATCAACGCTGGCAACATTGAAGTAGTTGTATTTAAATATAAAAGGGTTAAGTACAAAAAAACTACCCAACAGTTTGGTTGGACACTTGTTCCACGTAACACCGCACAGTATCAATTTGGACTCTTCTCTCACTGTACATATTGAATTTTGGTCAAATATGTCTAGACTCTAGACAGCGTTCTTCAATTGATCCCAAACACTTTTCTCATAACTAGAAGATAACCCCAGAAGGTCAAACATCCTCGACCAGAACGGACTCAACTCACCACTCTGATCAGTCCATTTCTCTCTCTCTCTCTCTCTCTCTGACTGACTTGGAATTCAATTAAGTTTTCAAACATCATCCTTGTGATCTTCTTGCCCACTCAATTGGGTGCACTCATAGTTGTTGAATCGGGATTCACACAGTTAATCGAAATTCACCTTCACTGAATCGTAAATCGAATCGTGAATCGCAAAGATTCATCTTGCAATATTTTTTATGTAGATATAATAAAATATTTTATAAAGCTATAACATTATTGAACAAAATATTCATATTTTTACAAAAAGAAAGCTCAAATTATTGGAAACTCGCATCCGTAACTAGTGAAATAGAGTTTGTCACATCAAAAAGATAAAGAATTATCTAAATATAGATAGGCATGTGGAGCAAGGAACTACAAGATGCCAAGAAAATTGAAAATAATAGAAAATATTAGCCTTGGACTTGAGAAAAATGCACTAGTGATTTAAAACAAATGCATGTTGCAAAAAAGACATAAATGTAGGAAGTATTAGTTCTTAGACTGATGCCCCAACTCAAGTAGACCTTCAATGAATCGAAGGTGAATCGTAGAATTGGTCTGAATCGCAACTGAATCGTAAGATTCAGACTCTTGAACCGGGATTCAAATATTTTTTTGGCCATTAAAGATTCACTAAGGGATTCGCATCGTTCCACTGGTGAATCGAATCGAATCGTAGGATACGAATCGTGAATCGTAAGATTTTGACAACTATGGGTGCACTACAGAGGCAATGTAGTGGATTCTGACCATTTGGATGAGATGGGGTTTATTTTAAGCAATGTAATACATTTCAAAGAAATTTCTGGAACTAAAATCCAACCTTTTTTATATGAATCGGTTTGCAAAAAATAATTGATCCATTATGGGGTGTTTTCACGACGATCTATTTGGCTGAGCAGAGGGTTTGCAATTAGAAATTTGTGGCGTCAATTAGGTATGATGAGGCCGATCTATTTGGTTGGGCAGTCTGGCTTTGTTTTAAGCATGAACTAGCAGTATTAAGGTCTGCAATGGGAGTTTGGGGATGACAGTTGGTTTGGGTCACTGGGTTTTTGAATTGGGTATGATGAGACTCCAAGGTGGTACTTGCGGTTTCAGTCACCAGAATTATTGCCTGTAGCGGGTCCGAGTGCAGTGTGTGGGAGAGGGGGTGGCTGTTTGAGAATTTTGGTCTGAATTTGTAAATATGAAAAGGAGGGTGAACCTTGGTAACCTAAAACCTCTCGAAGTGGCATCGCTCCCGCTCCCAAATCTCGCTTTGGCGCTTTCGAGACAAAAGCTCGCTCTAAAGGCGCTCCAGAAAATAGAGAATTCGTTTTCGTAGACGAATTACTTCTTAAAGCCAATTTACCATTAGTTTGGACTATACTTGATGATTAATCTCAACCTATTATGTGTTAGTTTGATAATTCAACTATTTAAACATTATGCTTCCTTATTAAAGCAACATATTTGACTAATGGATACTGACAACCTCTTTAATAAAAAATATTCTCATGTGTAAAATCACATTATCATAAGTAAATATTAGTTTTATTCACAAAATTATAGTAAATCAATATTATATATAGACGCTCTCGTGACGCTCTCAAATGCAATTCTTCTTAAATTAGATGTTTTTCCGCTCTCGCTCCAGTTCGCGCTCCCGCTCTAGGTGACTTAGGGGTGAACCAACTAGGTGTCCATTCAGCCAATAACTTGTACAGAGGTCTTGGTCTGGACTGATTGACCCAAGTTCAAGAGTGGTAGGGAAGTTAGAACCAAAAAAAATCTGGGATGAGGTCATTGGGACAAGTGCCTTTACTAAAGGATGTTTGCTTCGACGTAACCCAATAATAAATAGGCGAGCTGATGGAGCATAAAGTTTTAACATTTAAAAATGGGAGCTCATAATTAGAGCACACAAATTGTTGGTTACAGCACAATTAACTAGAGATTGTCTAAATTACCCTTGTAGCATTTGTACGGTATTCGCAGGCTCTACATATCTTCTCTACCATCTTACATCTCAGATCAAAATCCATTATGGCCAGCAATTTTCAGTCATCCAAAACATCAGATTGAAAATTAATCGGTTGAGACCCCCAACTTGGATGAAATCACAGCCTCCATCTTCCCTTTAATTAGAATATAAAACCCTCTCTAAGTTTTCTTCACTTCTCCCTCTTCTACTTGGCAGAACCCAAGTCGAAACCTCATATCACGAACCAGAAAACTCAATGGATGTCGAAATCATTAGCCGAAAATCAAACTCATAGAACAGATTGTAGAACCCTAAATCAAAACCCACCACATATGCGTTGCTCTCGAGAGGTTATGGCCTTTGGGTGCTCAATTTAGGTGAGTTGTTTCAAGAGATTGATCTTGTGTTGTTCATGAGAGGTCTCGCTTCCTTTGAGGGTGATGGAGACTGTTGAGGGGGGGGGGGGGGGGGGCAGGGGTTCACTTTTTGGTGTTTATCTTGTGTTAAGATAGGTTGGCCTGAGTGAGATTTTGTGGCCATATACAAGTGTGCTAATAATGCAACTACTAATCCGTCTCTCTACGTCGGTTCACCAATCTCTCGCACATCCTATCCCAAGGCCACTTTGGATTAATTGCTATGTTTGAATAAAAGGATCAATCAAAAGGAGAGGATGTCTGAGAAAGGTTGAGGTGGTGGCGGTAGACGATAGTGATGTCTTTATGGGTTGAAACCATCTCCTAGTGACTGGTTCGACGGGGTCTCCAAGGTAACGAAGAATCTTGGATTTATTCAACAACAAGCAGATCACACATTCTTTATCAAGCATTGAGAAAATGGTAAGATAACTATTTTGATAGTTTATGTTGACGACATAATAGTCATTGGAGATAACACTGAGGAGACAAAAAAAAGTTACATGATTGCAAGGGAATTTGAGGTTAAAGACCTTGGAGCATTAAGGTACTTTCATGGAATTTGCGAGAAGTAGAGAAGGTATTTCTGTGTCGCAAAGGAAATATACTCTTGATTTATTAGAAGAATCGGGCATGCTAGGATGTAAGACTAGCCAAACTCCAGTTGAGCTTGGAAATAAAGAAGAGATGTTTGAATGTGGTCCAGTTGATAAAGGAAGATATCTGTGACTCGTGGGAAAACTAATTATCTTTCTCATACAAGCCCTGAAGTCTCCTTAACCGGAAGGGCTTATTGAGTCGGTATATGCATGCACCTAGCCTAGGCCATCTTGATGCAACATATACCATTTTTAGGTACTCGAAGAGATCACATGAGAATGGTTTATTCTTTAAGAAGACTAATGATAAAGGAATTAGAATTGGGTAAAACAAAATTACAACCCCTCGAGTATGGGTTAAATACAAATACACGCCTCGTGTTTGGATAAATACAATTACCCTCTATCAGAGACAATGACCCCCGTTAGTGGATTGAAGGTGGACAGATACCACATTTCTGTTACAATCAGTTTTGTGGATGTAGGGTGGACTAATACCACCCTTCTGTGACAAGTGCCCCTATTTGTAGTTTTGTGTTAATTGTGTTCATGTTCCTGATATTGTTGGCGTTCTTATCAACCACCACGACCCCCACGAAAACCCCACCAGCACCAAAACAACACAAAAATAAACAAACATTAACAACAAATAACAAAAATTTATGAGCGGCTCGTATCTATAATTGAAACATGTAAAGAAGATTGCGCCTACCATGGCTGCAAAACTAATTTCCCCTCCAGGAAAGTAACAACTTCTCAACAACTAAATTCAATAAACCAAATTCATCATAGCCTAATAGAGGGGCAAATAAAGAGACAAACAAATCAAAGCCACAAACAAATGTGTGAAAAAAGGACAAATCGAAGCCATAAATCCTTGATGCCACAAAATTGTTGAAGGCTTTATAGTAGCACATTAGTATTCAAACATGGTGAAATTGGGTCAAAGTTTCTACAAACAACCATATCCCAGCAAACCAACGGATCCAGCAAACTCGGGAACTGAGAGACCAGAAACTTCCTGCCGTTATAAACAACCAAACCACTGTCACAACCCAAATCACGACAGTACACCATCAATTCCGCCGAAATCCCCCATCGTTTTTAAGAGGCTCGACTAGGTTCAAGAGACCCAATACCCATTTATTGTGAAGCACATAAAGAGATGGGGAGAAGGCTGAAGCCGAGAGCTAGTTGTAGCTGGCATAGGAGGAAGCCGAGACCCATATGGGGGACATGTTGCCGTTCTCGGCCCTTTGAATTTTTAAAGGAGACGACCCAGAACGAACCCCTGACCCAACATCTGCTTAAACCTCCGTTCAATCAAACCCACGCCTCAGAATCCAACTCCAATCACCAACGCGCCCACCACCAATTGAACACTTCATCCACGAACCCAATTCACTAACCGATGAGCCCATTTCACCAACAGATTGAACTCGGAGGAAGAAGAAGACATGACAAAAAGGGGAAGGAGGACGAGAAGAAGAGGACGAGAAGAAGATGACAAAGGAGACATCAGGGTTGGTGGACGCTAGGTACGGTGGCGGTGGTGCTGGTTCGTGGTGGGCGGCGATTCAGAAGCTAGAGAGGCCGGAGGACGAGGAGTAGACAAAGAAGAAGACATATGGGTTGGTGGCCGGAGGCTATGAGAGACAGAGACAAGAGAGGAGGCTGGGGTTAGGAAATGAGGATGAGAGGGAAGGAAATTGCCTTTACAATGGGGTTATTTCGTTAAATTTAAGCGGTTTTTTTGTCTTTTGGCCCCTCCGTTAGTGCACAGTTACCTCCATCCTCTGACAAGAGGGTAATTCTATTTATCCAAACATGAGAGTGTAGTTGCAGGATTGATTTGTTGTATATTCCTTTATTTTAGAGATAGGTTTCCCATAACTATCTACCTCTGTACCTATACATGCATCGGGTTTATTAATATAAAAAATATATTTTTGTAAAACTTAGGGTAAAAGCCAATAACCACCCCTGATAACATGGATGAAATACACTTTGGTCCCCTGACGTTTGAATAATTTCATTTGGCACCTTATTCAGAAAGAAATTAGGACACTTTACACCTTTTTGTCTTGTTCTGTCCGTGAAGTCACTTTTTATTTCTTTTATTTTTTACTATGCCCTTAATTTGATTAGAAGTCTATGAAAATATAACATCCACACTCCACCTCCCAAACTACACAGACACCAAAATCAACTTAAAAATCTTTGCAAAACAAGATGCCAACATAGAAACAAAAGCAGAAAAAATTATCTACAGTAAGTGTTGAAAGAAGTTATCACAACAAAATATTGTTCTTGTTCTTAGTGTTCTTGTTTTTTTTTGTTCACCATAACAATCTTTTAATACCAATTCAACACCAACTTATCCATATCACATCCTCCTTCAAATTTTTAGAATCAAATAACCACATAAACGAAACGCAATAAAGGGAGAGAACAAAATGAACCTAAAATCTTGAATTAATCATCAAACTCAACCCAAAAGCTAAAATGGAAACAGTTGAAACAGAAAGAACGATTCTTGTGGTGAACCTAACAGAAAAATGAAAGTGATCCATATAGAACTCTTAAGCATGACGAATAACCCACTACGATTCTGGGTTAATGAGGCAATACCCATATTGATTGAAGTATAATTTAGGGAGAGATATAGAGATTGAGATATTACCACTTGAAGCTTATCGGAGACAAAGGATTGGATTTGGTTTATTATACCCATTAGGGTTCCGACTTCGGCCATGGGACTCGGTCTTCGGAAACCATTAAATCATAACACAAAAAAAGTCTTCTGCACATAATTAGAGGTCAAGATCAAGGAAGATGCTCAAATCCAAATTCTTAAATCATTGCATCATACAACTTGTCTTGTAAACATAATTCATGTTATCAATAAGAATGGTCAACTCCGTATATGTGCGGATTTCAGGAATCTCAACAAGTTTGTTCCCAAAGACAACTTCCATTTCAAAATATTGATCAACTAGTGGACTCTACACCACATCATCGATTTTCAATTGCATGGATGTTTTAAGTGGGTACAACCATATCTAAATGGACCCATAAGATGCTAAAGAGACTGATTTCATCATCTAGTCGAACTTTTTAATTATACGGTCATTCCCATTGGTCTCAAGAATGTGGGTGCGACATACCATAGGGCTATGATGGATGTTTTCCATGATCTAATGCACAAGCAAGTTGCAGAGCTCGACTTGGTGGTCAAATCCGTGGAAAAATATGATCACCTGAAAGATTGACGTAGAGTATTTGAGAGATGCAGGAAATTCCAACTAAAAATAAACCCTACGAAGTACGCATTTAGAGTTACCTCTGAGAAGCTTTTGGGATGTTAATTCATAGACAATTAATCAAACTAGATCATGGAAAGGTATCTGCAATCACCAGCTTGCCAATACCAAAGTCACAACGCTCAAGAGTTTCCCGAGAAAGTTGCCTTATCAACGAAGATACATCCCTGCGCTGGCAGAGATCGCCTATCTTTCAATTACCTTCTGAAGAAATGTGTCATCTTCTCTAAAGCATCAGGAAAGTTTTGAGAAGATGAAGAACTTTATGGAATCACCATGTGTCATGATTTCTCCTCAAAATGGAAGTCCACTGGTCCCGTACTTTACGTCAACAACCAAGTATGTTGGGGCTCTACATTCGCAGGACGTGGATGGACACGAGAGACATGTCTACTTACATCTTAAGGGTAATCCAAGTAGGAGAATCCAGATGCTCGTCTAGTAAGAGACATTGGTGGTATTGGTATTTTTGGTACAAAAATTAAAGCATTATTTTGCCTCACAGAAGGTGATAGTGATCCCGTTTGGTACCTTTTGGCGCACCTAGACCTAAGTGGGAGACTTTCCAAATGGTTGTTAATTATGTAAGTTATTGATGTCACATGCATGCGCACGTGCCAAGGCAATTAAGTTCCAATCAGTGTCAGACTTGCTTGCCCTATTTCTAGATGGATGCATGAGACTTAACCGAAAGAGATTTCAATAGATATAGTGATTTACCAGATAAGAAGGAAAGAGGTATCTAAATTTTGATGGATCATCAAAAAGAACCGGAGGTAGTGCTGGTTGTCCTAACATCTCTAGTGGGAGAAGTATTACAGATGTTGTACAAACTAAATTTCACAGTCACAAACAATGAAGCAGAGTTATGAAGCTTAATAGTTGGACTCCTCATAGCTAAATCCCTAGGAGTCAAACAGTTGGTCATCATGGGAGACTCCAAACTTATGGTAAGGCAACCATCTGGGGAGCTTGCACTCAAAGAAATCAACCTTCTAAGCTACAGCACCATTGTCCAAAAGCTTACCTCAAGCTTTGAGTCAATCACTAATGAGCATAATCTTAGATGATATGATAGGCATGCAGATGCCTTAGTCCCCCTTGATTCAAATTTTGTAGAGGACAAATGCCCATCCTCCATCCTCACTGAGAGTAAATCCACCCCAGCTTATGTCCAAGGCCTGCAGGTAGGGAGAATGAGGTGCAAGGACACTGGCGCAAAAAATATTATTCTCCTCGAATAAGGCGCAAACAAGGATCGAACTTCTACCAAATGTTTTATTATGCATGGTGGCATCCTCTACCACAAAGGTTCATGAATAATTTTTCAGATATGTATTGGAAAAGAAAATGGCCTGGTTTATTTGCAGGATATCCGTAAGGAGTGATGCGGACAAAACAAGATTACCCTATACAGAATGGCGCATCGCCAAGGCTATTCAGGCCCCAAATGAGCTCGTACGCTGCTTTAATACAAGTTCAATGTGAACAATGCAGTTTGGTCTCAGACATACATGATGTCTATGAAATTGTCTGTTATCAAGATTGGAGGAAGCCTTTCTTTGAGTATTTGGAAAGCAACGCTCTTTCCATGGATAAGCGCCACACAAAAGTCATAAATATGGAAGTACATAGATATGAAGCAAAATAGGGAATCATGTCAGGGAAAAGCTTCGCATGACCATTACTCAGATGCCTCAGGGCAAGAGACCCATGAGTCATGAAGGCAATTCATTCACCTGAGAACCAAGGAGCTGCAAAGTGTGTCACCAACTGCTATCCATAGGATACTTTAGGCCATCCATAGAAGTCTATTTGTACGAGAAAGTGAAGAGATGTCAACAATGTTAGCTCCATGGGAACCTCATACACACGCCAACTGTCGATTTATAGGCTTTGGGATCACCATGGCCTTTCCATACTTTATCTAGATATCGCTGGTCCCATCAATCCTCCCTCTAAAGGATGTGTACGGAACTTTACATGAACTGAGCTTTTCACAAATTGGTTGAATTTAATTGTCGCATCTAACAACTCCACATCATATGGATAATCGGCTCATGCAAAAAAAAAAAGACATGGGCAGTAGAAACTGCAACTCAATGGTGGGTTAGTTATACGGTATATGTAAACTATCAGCTAAACTAGTCGCTCGGTTTACGATCCTTCTAATGACAAGTTGTTTCGAAATAACCACTCTTATTTATTCCACATATGAATCTAAGAAGAAAAAGATAATGAAATTCAACATTAAGAAACCCGAGATGATGTAAATTCATTCTCTTTTGAGGAGCACAATGGAATCAATATAAGTGAGGGACACAACTGCACACGAGATAATTTATTTTGTACTAACTTTGGTGTTAGTGGTTGGGGGTGGGGTAAGTGAACCCTGATATTTTTCGTAGTTGTGGAATTTTTTCTTGGTGCTCCAAGAAGGTCGTGGAACCGAAGGAGTGGAAGTGGCAAGATCTAATATATTATCATCTCGTCTTTTTGCAACAGACGGTTTTCTAATTTTCCTGCACACTAATGAAATTGAAATGTCAAATTTTATGAAGATCGTACAAGTTGATGAACTTCAATATTGGCAGGAGATTCAATTTAAAAAGATTAGTAGCTCTCTCCCATTTCCTTTCAAAAAATGAGCTCTCTTCGACATGCAGAGATGATTTACATGTAAGATGATTGACGAACTTCCAGTCTTTGTGGATCTCAACTCTGTATAAGAATTCGATGTATTTGGGTATTTGTACATGCCTATTAGGTTAACATCTCAATCTTTCGATTACATTCTTAAGAACCTAGTAGAAAGGCTTCGGAATACCATATTAGCATCAATACCGACTACCACAAGTAGTGGTGACTTTCTTTAAGCAATGACCGACTATATAACCCATCCTTTGTGTAGACAAGGGTATTTGGAACACGAAAAGTGCTAGAAAAAGTGTTCTTCACACTGTGCTTCGCCGATAACACTGTGGTTCGGAGTACGCCTACATTTTCCTTTTGCATGCTACAGAAGAATCCTAGTTCTATTATTGGAACTAAAAGGGATGTGACTGGTTAGGGTCGAACCGACACCAAGTGTGTGGCACCTGCGCTACCCTCAAAGACATCATCAGGCTAAGGCATAAACCAGAAATGACGTCTACCGCCCTGTTAGAGCAGCATACCTTTGAACACAGTAGCCATCGTGACCTTATCAGTTCACAAAACCTTCTCTACATGAATCTCAATGTTCAACCAACAACATCCCTATAGTCTGTAGAAGTGTGGAGTGGTTTATTTTTCA
Organism: Linanthus parryae; assembly: GCA_023055425.1. Classification (NCBI taxonomy): domain Eukaryota; kingdom Viridiplantae; phylum Streptophyta; class Magnoliopsida; order Ericales; family Polemoniaceae; genus Linanthus; species Linanthus parryae. The sequence continues at coordinate 47,353,769 of JALGPY010000009.1, forward strand.
ATCGAACACAAAAAAAAAAAAAAATGCACAATCAAGTTAAAACACCAAAAAAAGGACACTCTGGCCCAATAGTGTATATTTAAGCAGACGTAGGATTCAGAGCACATTTCACAATGTCTCAAAAAATGTAAAAAAGGTGACATAGAGAGCATATCATCTCTAAGAAGGACGAGCCTTGAGAAAAACACACAATGAGTGCTCAACATGTAAAATTAAATCCCAAAACAAGTCGCTATAACCAAATTCGGTTAAGCTTCAAAGGTCGACTCTATTCAGCCTCTTGACTTCTTCCAACTCTTCATGTATAGCTGAAGCACTTTGTCAATTGACCAATGTTTATTTGTTCCTGAAACCAAATTAAGAATACATTATACATAATGAACGCAACTGTGTGCTTGTGTGTGAGAGAGAAAGGGATAGATTGCATCGTCTCCCTATCACATGAACATTGGTCATCACTATTAACACTGTGAGGGGATATTGGATGTATTGAAGACATTTCCCTTGATACTGTGACAACCAGGAGCCAAATATACGTTCATTATAGAAGCTAACTGATCTTTCTAGGATATCTTTGCACGTATTTCTCGTAACTTCCGGGGGGGGGGGGGGGTGGATTTGGGATGGAGAGAAATACAACTAGAACATGTGGGCTTTCCTAAATTCCTCTATGGTCTCACCCAGCCACAAGTAGAACATGTGGAAAATTAACGAGTATACAAAAAATTGTTGTTTATCTTGAGAGATAATACATCATACAGATAATGACGATGGAGGCAAATAAGGAGGCTTTTCATAAATTCCAATCAGGATAAACACCGTTAATGATGCACATAATTATGGGAAACAAGCAAGTTACTTTTTGAGACGGCTAAAACGGAAGAGATGGCAGCGCGGGTCTAAACCTTCAAGGTAAGTGAAAACTAGTAAGTCACAATCTCATTTGGGTTAGACGGTCTAAATGCATATGAGGATATCAATCAATGTGACTGACACACAAGTTGCTAGGCTTTTTCGACAGTTACAAAACCATGGAAAGATATATGGGTGATACGGGTACGAACTGTATCAGGAGACGGCGTCCACTTTCATCGAGAAAGAAGGAGCGTCAGTTGTACAATGATCCTGATTTCCGGGTCATATGCAGTGAAGTAGTAGCTTTATTTAAAGGATAATTAGTTAATTAAATAGTTATTGAAAGTGTTATTAGTTCAGGGGTGTTAGTAGTATTAATTAATTGTTAGGGGGCTTGAGGGTAATTAGTAGAAGTGCTATAAGTATTTATATGTTCGTAGGGTCAATCTACCAATGAATGAAGAAGAATTTAGTTATTTAGTAGGAACCCTAGTTTTGGAGATCTCAGCTTTTAGAACTGCTGATTTGGAGACCGAAGCTTCTCAAACTGCTTCTCTATCGATAGCTTCTGCTATCATATTGGTTCAATCGGCTAAAAACTTTGTTTAGTAAATTTGAAAAATGATGCAATGGAGATGTACTGGTCTAGTCTCTGGTTCCTATTCAGAACGCAGTGAAAAAAACATTTACCAAAGAAAACAGAGTATAAAGACGTGGCAACTAGTATACAAACTTAAAATGAGGATATAAAAAAAAGGAAAAAAAAAACTCACCATTGTTATCCTACTAAAGTGATGCCCTTTGTGTGCCCAAATTAGCTTTTAGCTTTCAAACAACACGATAAACGACTTCCCATGTAATATCTATATTGTAAGAGAAAATTTCTGCAGAAAGGAGAGAATTTGCCAACAAACGATAAGTCGTAGTCAGAAAAGATCCACCAACGCTAGTGCCTTCTGAAAGAATGGAGAATCCCGATGGAAGAATATGCAAATTGTTGGGGTCCCGTAACCCAGCAAGCAGCATGTCCATATTTATTAGATCAATGGGGGCAAAAACTATGAAGAAACCATCTGGACCAGTCCATGTTTCTTGAACAACCATACAGCTATAGCTACCTTCAATCTAGAAAAGGTCACACATTTCACATTAATAATAGTTTCAGTCTACTAAAGTTCATATATTTCATACAAAGATGTAAAAGGAACTGGAATTCAATCATACGTGAATGACAGACAAAAAATTCCTGGCTGGTGCTGAAATGAGAGTTTTTCTGTGAACAAAGAAGCAGCTTCCGAGAGGTTGTCCCGCTGCATTTCCAAGGAACAACATAGTGTTTCTAACATTAACACAATTAAAAATGGGAATGGGGAAATTGACACTTACCTACACGCAAAATGTATTATGGGACACAAAATCCATCACACTTTCAATTTCCCAATACAACCCCATGTAATAAACATCTATAAGACACTAAACCCCAGATTGACAAAACGGGTTAAATTTCTAACAGATATTCATCACGTGCTATTCATGTACTAGCTATAAAGATGAAGAAAAAGCAACTTCAAGGACCATCACGTAATTAGCACGTGGACAATTTCGGTTAGAAATTTAACCCCCGTTGTCAATTTGAGGTTGTGTTCCAAGCATGTATATTGCAGGGGGTGATAGTGGGAAATTGAAAGTGTAGGTGGTTTTGTGTCCCAAATGCATTTTGCATATAAGTTTAGTGACTATTACCCATAATAAGTACATTGTGCTTCAGAACATCGTTAAACGCAACAATATACCACGTCGCGCGCATGCAAGTCACTAGGGGAACCCAGAAAGAAGCCGACGTCTTTAGCAATATGCCAGGGGGCAGCCGGGATGATTGATACTTTTACGCATCATCATCTCCACATTTTTTACCATTTTATCCGGTATCTCTACCCATGGAACCATCAACAGTGACACTGCTGCAAAAGCTCGAAACCATTCTTTGTGTTAGGAAAAACAGACTTCGCCTCCCTATAATAGACATTGCCAATAAAATTAGTAAATTTGAGCTATCCTATCACAAAGCAAGAAGAAATTAATATTTGTTACTTCTACGGGAAGACACGATTTCAGTTACCAATTGCTTCGCTTGGTTCACCACGAAAAAGTGCTGGCACACGGTCCACCAAGATGGGGCTCTTGCCAAATAAATTTGCACGTTTGTCAATCTGAAAGAAGTCAATGTTACACATATTCGATAATTTTTACCAACATTTTATATCAAAAAAATTGTTTGCATAATCCACCTTGGATCAAGGAAAAAGTTTGTCGTTATGTAAACAGTTGACGGAATAACAACCTTGAGATTGATTTGAACATTGGATCTTCTTTCTGCCTGAACTCCTAAAATTAGTAACCTTGAGATTGATATGAACTAATTTTTTTTTCAAGATAACTAATTTTATGAGTTCAGGCATCAAAGAAGTTCCAATGTTCAAATCAATCTCAAGGTTGTTATTCCGGCTACTGTTTACGTAACCACAAACTTTTTCCTTGATCCAAGGAGGATTATATAAGTCTATGCAAACAATTTTTCTTTATCCACAATGTTGTGTAAAAAATATTGAATATGTGTAACAATGAGATCTTTCAGATTGACATGCGTGCAAATTTATTTGGCAAGCAACCCACCTTGATGGACCGTGTGCCTGCACTTTTTCCTGGTGAACCAAGCGAAACAATTGGTAACTGAAATCGTGTCTTCCGGCAGAAGTAACAAGTATTAATTTCTTCTTGCTAAGTGATAGGATTTCTCAAATTAACTCATTTTATTGGCAATGTCTATTTATAGGGAGGCGCGGTCTGTTTTCTCTAGCACAGAGAATGGTTACGAGCTTTTGCACCGGTGTCACTGTTGATGGTTATCCATAGGTAGAGATACGTGATAAAAGAGTAGAAAATGTGAAGATGAGGACGCGTAAATGTATCAGTGATCCCGGCTGCCCCCCTGGCATTTTGCTAAATACACCGGCTTCATTCTAGGTTCCCCTGGCGAGCATGGTATCTTGTTGCGTTTAAATACGTCCTAAAGCTCAATATACTTATTATGGATAATAGACACTAAACCTATCTGCAAAATGTATTTTGGGACACAAAACCCCTCTACAATTTCCCACTACAGCCCATGCAATGTACATGCGTGGTAAACAACCCCAAATTTACAACGGGGTTAAATTTCTTACAGAAACTGAACACGTGCTTATCACCTGATCGTCCTGAAAGTTTCTTTTTCAGCATCTATAGAGTTAGCACAGGAATAGCACGTGATGGATTTCTTTTAAAAATTTAACCCCCGTTGTCAATTTCGGGTTAAGTGTTCCACGGATGTATATTGCAGGGGGTTGTATTGGGAAATTGAAAGGGTAGGGGGGTTTTGTATCCCTAATACATTTTGCATGTAGGTTAAGTGTCAATTACCCTTACCCTTTTTAATTGTGTTAATGTTAGAAACCCTATGTTTTTCCTTCGAAATGCATTGGGAGACCCTCTCGAAGGTGCCTCTTCACTCACAGAAACATCTCATTTCAGCACCGGCCTGGAACCAGGCAAGTTCTTGCCTGTCATTCACGTATGTCTGAATTCAAGTTCTTGTTATATCTTTGTATGTGCTCACTTGGCGTATTATTTACGTGAAATGTATGAACTTTGCTAGATTGAAGGTAGCTATAGCGGGATGGTTGTTCAAGAAACATGGACTGGTTCAAATGGTTTCTTCTTAGTTTTTGCCCCCATTGATCTAATAGATATGGATTTGCTTTTTGCTGGTTTACGGGAACCCAACAATTTGCATATTCTTCCATCGGGATTCTCCATTCTTTGAGATGGCACTAGCGATCTTTGCTCATTGCGATTATCATTTCCGGCAAATTCTCTCCCTTCTTCCGAAATTTCCTCTCACACTATGGATATTGCATGTGAAGTCGTTGCTCCTGTTGTTCGTAAGCTAAGGGCATAACTTTAGTAGGCCGACAACGGTGAGTTTTTTTTTTTTTTAGTTGCCAGGTCTTTATAACCTATTTTCTTTGATAAATGTTTTTTTTACTGCGTTCTGAATAGCAACCCGATACTAGACCAGTACGTTTCCATGGCGCCAATTTTCAAGTTTACTAAACGAAGTTTGTTGCCGATTGAACCAATATATTTTCCCATGGTTTTTTAACGTTCGAAAAAGCCTATCAACTTTTGTGGCAGTCAAACTGATATCCCCAGATGCGTTTATACCATCTCACTTCAAATGGGAATGTGATTTATTAGTTTTCACTTACCTCAAAGTTTTAGACCCGCGCCGCCATCTTTTCCGCTTTAGCTGTCTCAAAAAGTAGCTTGTGTTTTTTTTTCCATAATCATGTGCATCATTCACTATCTTTATCATGATTGGAATAAACGAGAAAAAGGCCTCATTATTTGCCCCCATCATCATATCTGAATGATATATTATCTCTCAAGATAAACAACTATTTTATGTAAAGTCGTTAATTGCCTACATAGTTGTGGCTGGGTCGAGACCAGAGAGGAATTTGGGAAAGCCCGCATGTTCTAGTTGTATCTCTCCATCCCAAATCCATCCTCCCTTTCGTTGGGTAGTTTATGAGAATTACGTGCAAAGATATATTTGCCTCCTGGTTGTTGCAGTTGTAAACCCGAGCCACCATTTCTTTCCCTCTCACAGTACTAAGGTAAAGGTCTTCAATACATCATATCTCCTCTCTCTCCCTTTCTCTCTCACACACAAGCACGCAGTTGCATTCATTATGTATAATGTCTTCTCAATTTGGTTTCCGGAACAATTAAACATTGGAGATTTGACAATGTGCTTCAACTGTACATGAAGAGTTGGAAGAAGTCAAAGAGGCCGAATGGAGTCGACCTTTGAAGCTTGACAAAATTTGGTTATAGCGACGTGTTGTTTTGGGATTTAATTTTACATGTTGAGTAGTAATTTGTGTGTTTTTCTCAAGGCTCAGCCTTCTTAGAAGAGGATATGCTCTCTATGGAACCTTTTTACATTTTCTGAGACATTGTGAAATGAGTTCTGAATCCTTTTTCTGCTTAAATCTACACTATTGAGTCAGAGTGTCTTTTTATGGTCCTTTAACTTGGTTGTATCCAACTAAGGCTATGTCGGATTGAAAATAAACCACTCCACACTGCTACAGAGTACAGGGATGTTTGGTTGGTCATTGAGCTTCGTGAAGAAAAGGTTTTGTAAACTGATAAGATCAACGATGGTATTACAGGATTGGCTCCGGTGAGAGAGCTGGCTACTCTGCTCAAAGTTTGTCCGCTACTCTAACAGAGCGGTGGACCTCAGTTCTGGTTTGTCCCTTGGCCTGATGATGTAGGCGCACTCCGAACGACAGTGCTATCAGCCAAGCAGAGAGTGAAGACCACTTTTTCTAGCACTTTCTTGTTCCTAATCTCTTGTCTAAACAAAGGATAGGTTATATAGTCGGTCTTTGCTTGAAGAAAGTTACTACCATTTGGGTTAGTCGCTATTGCTGCTAATATGGGATTCTGTGAAGCCTGTCTACTAGGCGGCTATTAAGAATGTAACAGAAAGATTGAGATGTTAATCTACCTAAAAGGTAGGTATAAATTCCCAAATACATGTAAGTTCCCAAATACTTCGCATTCTTATACAGAGTTGAGATACACAAAGACTGGAAAGTTCTTCAATCATCTATTACTTGTCAATCATCTATACATGTGGAGAGAGCTCTTTTTATTTAAAGGAAAGGGGAGAGAGCTGCCTATCTTCTTAAAATGGATCTCCTGCCAATATTGAAATTCATGTTGTACGGTCTTCATAAAACTTGGCATTTCAGTTTCATTAGCTTCCAAGAAAATTAGAGAACCGTCTTTTCCAGAAAGACAGGATGATAATATGTTTTATCTTGCCACTGCCACTCCTCCGATTCCACGACCTTGTTCGAGCATCAAGACAAAATTCACAACTAGGACAAAATATCAGGGTTCACTTACAACACCCCCTCCCCCACCCACCCACCCAAATTAGTATATTCTCTCGTGCACAGTTGTGTCCCTCAGTTATATTGATTCCATTGTGCTCCTCAAAAAATATTGACTTTACATCTGGGGTTTCTTAATGTTGAATTTCATTATCTTTCTCTTCTTAGACTCACATGTGGAATAAATAAGTGTGATTATTTTGAAACAAATTGTCATGAAATGGATCTTAAATTGGGCGACTAGTTTAGTTGATTGCTTACAGATACTGTATAACTAAACTCACCTTTGAAATATGAGTTGCAGTTTCTACTGCCCATGTCTTGCTCCTTCGTTTTTGATGCGGAAGAGGATTATCCAAATGATGTCGGAGCTGTTAGATGCGGCCATTACATTCAAAAAATATGACGATTACATTAAAAAAAAATTGTGAAAAGCTCAGTTAATGTAAAGATCCGTACACATCTTTTAGAGGGAGGATTGACGGGACCAGTGAAATCTAGAGCTCATGTATGTAAAGGCCATGGTGTTCCAAAGCCTGTAGATTAACAGCTACCGTATGAAGTATGAGGTTTCCATGGAACTAACATTGTTGACATATGCGGACTTTCTCGTGGAAATCGACTTTCATAGATGAGGAAAAGAATCCTATGTATTGTAGTTGGTGACACACTTTGCAGCTCGTTGGTACTCAGGTTAATGAACTGCCTTCCTGACTCATGAATGTCCTTTCCTGCGAGACATCTGTGTAATGATCATGTGAAGCTTTTCCTGAACATGATTCCCTCTTTTTCTTCATACCTATTTACTTTCTTCTTTATGACGGTTGTGTGGTGCTTATCCATGGGAAGAGCGTCGCTTTCCAAACACACAAGAAATGCTTCCTCCAATTTCGATAACTGTCAATTTCATAGACATCAAACATGTCCGAGACCAGAATGCATTGTTCATATTAAGCTTGTATTAGAGCAGTGTGCAAGCTCATTAGGGCCAATAATAGCCTTGGCGATGCTCCCTTCTATATATGGGAATCTCGTTATGTCCGCTGCAGTCCTTATGCAGCTCCCGCAAATAAACCAGGCTTTTTCTTCTCTGATACATCTCAGAAAAATTCCTCCTGAACTTTTGTGGTAGAGGATGTCACCATGCATAATTAAACCTTTGGGAGAAGGTCAATCCTTGTTACATGCGCCTTATGTGAGGAGATCAAATTGTTTTGCTCTAGTTTCCTTCTTGCACCTCATCCTCCCTACCTGCATGCCTCAGAAAAAATCTTGGGTAGATTTAGTCTCAATGAAGATGGAGGATGGGCACTTGTCCTCTGCAATATTTGATCCAAGAGTGGCTAAGGCATCCTCATGCCTATCATCTCATCTAAGAGTATGCTCATTAGTGATTAACCCAAAGCCTGAGGTAAGATTTTCAACAATGTTGCAGCAGCTTAGTAGGTTGATTTTTTCGAGAGCAAACTCCTTAGATGATTGCCTTACAATACGTTTGGAGTCTCCCATGATGACCAAGTGTTTGACTCTCACGGAATTAACTGTGAGGAGTTTCCATTAAGGCATTGTTTGTGACTGTGAAATTCAGTTTGTACAACAGACATACTACTTCTCCCATGCATCCATCTGGGAATTTGGCAAGCAAGTCCACATACAGGGACTTAATTGCCTTGGGAAGTGCGCACGTGATATCATAAACTGACATAATTAACACCCATATGACAAGATCCCACTTAGGGTTGGGTGCCCCAAAAGGTACCGTCGGGGATCACTTTTGGTGATCACTATCACCTTTTATAATTCACAATAGTGCTTTTCTGTACAACAAATACCAATGCCAAACAATGTGATACGGTATCCGTATCAATATTTAGCAGTTTATTTATTTATCAGTATTTAGGTTATTTAATAAACCGGGCTTGGCCCATTAGGTCTAGGATTAGGGTTAGGGTCAGTTTATTTATCTATTTAAAGGATGTAATCCCCCAGCTTCTTCATTAATCAAGAAATAATTCAGTCTCTCCCTTTTATCTCCTTTATTTATCGTGTTTGTGTGCGTGTGTGTGCCCGATCGTTACCCGGAGGGTAACAATTGGTGCTTTCATTGAGAGTGTCGGTCGGACTTTTGTTCGCGGCACTCGCCCCCGGACTCATGGATCTCCCTTACGCTGTTGTGAATCTCAGTGGCAAGGGTGTCCAACTGGTGCTTTTCGATGAAATCGATGAGCTCTCTCGACAAGGTGAAGCGATTTATTGTCTCACCTTGGCAGACTTGGAAAAGCTTCAAACGAGTGGGTACATCACCCGAGCAGATCTGGAAGGCCTCAAAGTCAGACGCAATCAATTCCGTTTGATTTCGACGGACGAGTTTTGTCGCCTGCAGCACATCCGCAGAGCCGACGAACTGCCGCTAGACGAAGATCAGCCGCTAGGTGAATACAGCAGCCACCGCCCTTGCTAGAGGAAGACCCGCAACAACAGCCGCTGGTACAAACCCAACCGCCGCCGCCACAGGCCCTGGAATCAACGGCGGCGTTACCCAGTCAGGTCCTCGCAACAGCAGCAAACCTTCCCCTCCGTCCGGCGAACCAGACCCCGCCTTCCTCGGTCCCATCACAGCCGCGACTGCAGCAAGTGTACCAAGATTCACCACCGCCGCCAACGGGAATCTCTGAGACAGAGCAAACCCAGACCGATGGCAGCCTCCAGCGCCTCCGATCAGGGCTTGCACCGCAGGCCGCCTCGAAATTTCCGTCGCCGCCGCTCCAGACTTTGATTGGGCTAACAGCAGGGCCCGACACCATCGCTCCGACCACCGTCGGACTTCACCAGCCTCTAACCTGCCACAGCCGGCCCCCACCAGCACCAGACGACCTCCGGCCAGTCCCCATCTTGCTTTCACCGCCGCTGAACAAGAGGTGGCTCAGAGTAGCCATCGTAGCAAAGTGCCGGCTCAAATTAGCCGAGGATATGAAGTTGGCTCAAACTCGGCTCGATCTAGCCGCTTGGAAGGGAGTGGCTCGAATCAGGCTTGATCCAGCCGTTAAGGTATCCGCTCGGCTCGACTCCTTCGGCTTCCGGTCGGCTCATCTTAAGCCGCCGGCTCCAAATTGGCTCCATGTGAGCCGCGGACTCTTTTTTGGCTCATTTTTAGCTAAAGGTTACATTTTTTTGAGCCGCGGTGTTTTCTAGGGTTTTTCGACCTCCCGAACCCAAATTCGGCATCCGTTTTACAAGATTGGGGCTCCAACTTAATATTTTGAAGATGTTTCGACGCCAATTTGTTCCGGGCAAGATTAGTGGCAAGTTGAGACTACGAAGTGGCGTTTTGAAGACCGTTCGACGTCAATTCGATCCGGGAAGAATCGAAGCAATTTTTCAACGTCCGCCTTGAGGGCAAGGCAGTTTTCAAGCGTGGGGGAGTTGATACGGTATCCGTATCAATATTTAGCAGTTTATTTATTTATCAGTATTTAGGTTATTTAATAAACCGGGCTTGGCCCATTAGGTCTAGGATTTGGGTTAGGGTCAGTTTATTTATCTTTTTGAAGGATGTAATCCCCCAGCTTCTTCATTAATCAAGAAATAATTCAGTCTCTCCCTTTTATCTCCTTTATTTATCGTGTTTGTGTGCGTGTGTATGCCCGATCGTTACCCGGAGGGTAACAATTACATCCTTTAAATAGATAAATAAACTGACCCTAACCCTAATCCTAGACCTAATGGGCCAAGCCGGGTTTATTAAATAACCTAAATACTGATAAATAAATAAACTGCTAAATATTGATACGGATACCGTATCACAATGTCTCTCATCAGACGAGCATCTGGATTCGGCTCCCTGGAACACCCTTAAGATGTAAGTAGACATGTCTCTCGTGTCCATCCACTTCCTGCGCGAGTAGTGCCCCAACAAACTTGGTTGTTGAAGTAAAGTACATGATTATTGGACTTCTAATATGAGGAGCAATCATGACGCGTGGTGATGCCAGAAAGTTCTTCATCTTTTCAAAACTTTCTTGATACTTTGGCGCCCATTACAAGATGAAAGCTTTCTTAATAAGGTAATTGGAAATATAGGCGAGCTCCGCGACCACAGGGATGAACCTTCGCTTTATGACTTTGGTATTGGCAAGCTGGTGATTGCAGATACCTTGGCATGGTATAGTTCAATTCCATATCTATAACTTAAACATCCCAAAAACTTCTCGGAGGTAACTTTAAATGCGTACTTTATAGGGTTTAATTTAGTTGAAATTTCCTACATCTCTCAAATAGTCTACGCAAGTGTTTCAGGTGATGACTTTTTGCACATATTTAATCACCAAGTCATCTACATCGACCTCCATTTGCTTGTGCATTAGATCATGGAAAAGAGCCATCATAGCCCTATGGTCGGTCGTACCCACATTCTTGAGACCAAAAGGAATAACCGTATAATGAAAAACTCTAAGTGGGTGATTACATCAGTCCTCTAAGCATCTTCTAGGTCCATTTTGATATGATTTTACCCACTGCGGGAACGCTGAATTCTTGAATCTTGGGGTGATGCGGATTACCAGCGCGTATTATGCAAGTGTATAGTCAAGTAGTAAAGAAGGAGTATTTTGAGTTCTCGGGTTATCGATCCTACGAGGACAAGCTCGCAAAAAGTATTTGATTTTTGGTGTAGCCACCCCCAAACAAGTATCAGAAATTAATAACAGAAATAATAGTAAAGTGGAACTAAGAAGAATTCTTAATCAATAAATAGAGAGGCTAGACACTCTCGTTAATCACCTAGGGTTGTAAACGATGTCCTGATTCTCTGAGCAACAAGTTAACTATATTCTAACTAAGTCAGGTAACAGCACTGACTCTCTCATGTCGATCTCAAGTAATTCTACATCTTGGTCGACTAAAATCTCATGTCGGTCTCTTGTGTCTACCGTTCCGTTCTAGTGGGCTAAAGACATGCACGTCAACGGGTCTTGTTGGTCAATCGTTGCATGAAACAGTCGGATCTCGCCTACCGAATCTATCCAAACTAGCCATTCCTAACACGCCTCTTCTCAGTCTCAGTGATACAAAATTGATGTTCGGGTCTCATCCTAGTTAGTAAGAAAACCTGTCGTGCATTCGCTAACTAAGCAATGTCTCCGGGTAATTACTCCATCAACATTGACTATTACATGCAGTACATGAACAATTGAATTAGAATAAATCTAACTTTAAACATGAATCATCCATCTATTTCATAAACCCTAGTTCTTGAATCCTAGTTCATCTCCCAATCGAGTCAATGGAGTAGGATTACTAGTGGGAACAAGAAGATAGAATTGATTCAAGAGATGAGAGCAATAAAACATGAAGTAAACATTAAATCTGGAAAATATTCATCGTTTACATGAACCCTATGCTCTCACATGAAATGCCTAGCAAAAGTTACTTAGATACTCATAACAAAATATGAAATAGACAAGATTTTATCCATTCATTTATAAAGAAAGGTAAAAGTAATCAAACACAAAGAAGCTTCAATGGTGGATTGTCTTCTTTGTCTTCGTCCTTGTCCTAGCTCTCCTATTCACGTTCTTCTTCTTTTTTCCCGTAGGTTGAAGAGTGAATTAATCCCCGTTCCATCTTTTTAACTTTTTAGAAAAGACACTTTAACCCCCTCTGGTCTTGCGATCGGCAATTGTGATTGTGTGATCACATTTTTTTTATTTCTGTAGCTTGCTCCTAATCTTGTTATCACAATTTGTGATCCTCTACTTCCAGTAACTTCCACTCCTTTGGCCACCGGATTTTAACTAAGTGTTTGGCCAGTTTTCATCTAGGGGGTTAAAGTGTCATTACACAAACTTCATTAAATTGCATTTGCCTCCCATCTTCACGTGTTTTCACTATTTCTTCACGATTTCTTCTTCGTTTAAGCTCACAAAAAAAATCCAAAGCTTGTTTCTCCTCTCCGCTTCATCTCCCAAGCTCCGTTCTTGTTAAAAGAACACGAACCCCAACCCGTGCGATCAATCGTGACAAAAAACATAAAATAATATGAGAATCACTAGGATTAACGAATTCATTTGCAAAACTAAACTTCTAGGTTTTCTCTCTTATCATAGTGTAAAACTAAGATTATCAGCACATAAATTACGCAAGTTGATATAAAACGTGCAAGAAATATAACTCTAGTAAAGAGTTATCACAGGGATAGCCTTTTACTCCAGGGGATTTCTAGGGACTTTTCCAGAATGTACAGCATGCCTCGGAGGAAGCGGAGGTGGAAAGTTTAGTGTACGTCGAACTGAGTAGACTTCCATAGAAGGAACTTCATTCTCCTATGTATTTGTGGTTATTATATTGTTGATGAGATGCATCATCTATGTCATCTTAGCTAGCATGGTTGCTGCCAGTGCTTGCACAACCATGAATGCAGGATCAACAAACAACTAGTTTTTTATGAGTAACATTAGACTTGTTATTAAGAGGTGGTGGAGTAACTTCACGGCTGGGAGAAACGTTCCGGCCGTCCTTGTTTTCAACTCCAGGCATGATCATTGTTGAAGCTTTTGAGTCGGGTACAACAAATGTAACATGAGTTTGCTGATAGGATGATGGCAATGTGTTCTTGTTTCTAAGCTTGTACAATATGAGTGATCGAAGTAAAGAAACACACATATATATGAGGTAACGGGGATTGGAAATAAGCAATGTATGTCACATATGAGAGAGAGAGCTTGCTAGCACTTCGAATTATGAGTAATCCAAACCTCAGTGAAGACGACGACCCGTCCTATAAATACATAACTAGTGGAAACAAACATTGCGGAGTTGCGACGTTAATCAAACCCCCATTCAGGCCATTAAGTTAGCCATTGAGGATATCAGGGCGAATATCTCGGGAAATCGTTGATGGATCTGCATATACAGAGGTTGAACAAAGTCTTCTCTATGGCTTACAAGGGTCACAGATTGGACAACCTCCAGCTACGACGAGCCTTATTCTGCCTCCAAATCACTTGATCTCATGATTCCCATTCGAACTGCAATATGCGGAGGAATTCTGTCTCATGGTCCCTTTATGCTGAGTTGACATGATCTGGCGTGCATGTATCACCACAGTTTGTCCAGCTGTTTCCTGCTGGTAGGTCATTGCTGCAGACAAGGACTGTGTTTTCGACTATCTATATTGCGCAAGATTGGTGGGAAGTAACATATACCAGGTCAGTTTACATTATGATGTCATCAAAATTTACACCAACCGTGTGAAAGCCTTCAATACTCTCAAGTGATCTAAAGGCACGCCCGTGAAGATGAACCACTTATCCCGAGGATAGGACGGATTGCATATAACCATGTCTTTTGTGTTTGTTGATGTGCTTTGTAATGTTGATCGACCGAAATTTGTTCTTCTTCTTCTTATTCATTTATAAAGTTTGCTTATTCATTTATACAGTTTCATGTTTTTACTAAAATAAATATTCCATATACATGGGACTAATGAAGTTCTATGTCTATGGAAAATAAAAAAGTAAAATAATTAATTAAATAGAATAGAAACTTCAATGATGCGAAATGTCGATGCTCTACGTTTTTGGTTGCCCTAAGCGACCGACAAACTTGTTTCCCTTTATTCATTTATATGTAAACTAGCAAATGACCCGTGCCTGTAAGGCACTTTTAATATACCACTTCAGTCTCCCGTGGTCGTAGGGAAATTAAAAATATATATCATTTAACTTATATTTAATTGCTTTAGATAGAATTTGATAATAATTTTTTATAAAATTATTTTGTTTTATGTTAATAGACAATTAATAATTAATTAGTTAAAGACATGTTCTTTTAGATCTAAGATACATTTCAAAAAAGTTATCTAAGATAAAATAGGATTTTGAAATAGTTAGTTAGATGAAAGAGAGGTTTTAAGATATTTCAATATCTTATCATGTATACGTTTTAACTAAATTATATTTTTAATAATGTCTCTAATAAAAAAGAAATGAAAATCAACCGATCAAAATGTCTTGAGACATTTCTTAGGATTGAATGGCTACGATGTTCCCGTTGAATAATTTTTGAAGGGAAACACCTAGCTAATTTATTATATAGATTTAAATTTCCGGAATTGCATCTTTATTTTGGGGTGCAATTTCAGGAATTACATCAGCATCAAATGAATAAAACCTCCTTCTTTACATACCTAGAGATTGCTTGAGATTTTGATGTATTAATTTATAGAAATTTAATTCCAGTCTATCAATTGGCAACAACAAGTTAACTTAATAATTCATCAAAATTGGGATAAAATACAATTTGTAAACAACTATTCATAAAGCTTACATACCCAAAGATTTGTCAAGTAAAATGGTTCTTTTGAAGTCTTGAAGGGCCTTCAATTTGGATTATCAACCAAAAATCTTGACAGGGCAAATTGTGATTTATTGAGTAGGTGAATATGTATCTGAAAATTTTGAGAACGTTGATGGGAAAGAGATTTTTCACTTGCAATTCTGACCGGGGAACAGATGAAAGTTTAATTTTTGTAAGCATATATTTAACTGGAGAATTAGTGAAAACACTGAAATGGAATCGAGATGATAGGATTTCAGAGATAAGGGTGTGATTATTAGAGATTTTAGGAGAAAAATATGAAGACAAATAGAGGTAATGTTCAAGGAAGTTGATACACACAGTGTGATTTATCTGAGATTTTAGGAGAAAGTTAAGGAGATAGAGTTAATGGCCGAATTTATAAGTAAGTTGAATAGATTAGATTAAGAATTTCCACTACAGTACAATTAAATTATTGATTAACTATTATTTTTAGGGGAAAAAAGAATCAATCTATTAAAGGGTAGTCAACCCTAGCAAATCAATGTTCATTACATCATTTGCCCAAACTGGCGTTTGCAAAAAGAAGGTAATATCATCCTCTACCCTAGCTTTAGAAGCTAATAAATGAGCAATGTTATTCCCCTCCCTGTGAACAAAGCAAAAGTTCACTTCAGTAAAATTTGATGCTAGATTTCAGCAGTCCGAGAGCACCTCCTGTAAATCCGAAATGATCTTCACCTTGCTTCCATCACCCTTACCGAGAAGAAGGACGAGACCTTGACAGTCGCTTTCTATAATCAACCGTTGATAACCACGTTCAGCCCCTAATCGAATACCCTCCCTACAAGCACAAGCTTCGGCCATTAAAGTAGAGCGTTGGTGAGCAAAACGAATATGTCGAGCTGTCAAAAAGCAGCCACCCGAATCGCGAGCAACTAAACCCAGTCCCGAGGCAGTGCCATACTCAATCCATGACGCATCGACGATGTTTTTTACCACATTCACCGGCGGAGCTGACCATTTAAAGGAAGATAATTCCGGCGGGTTTGATAGTTCCTCCAACTTTCAGGTTAGTAAGGTCTCCTTATACCACCGGTAATAATTTAGGCTTTCGGAACTACCTCCACCGGACTCTTACCCTTACGGTTAAATATTTTCTCATTCCGATTCCGCCAAATAGCCCAAATAGCCAAAGCAAATCTCTCAAGGGTAGGGTCATTTTCGCTGGTAAAAACATCAAAAATGCACTTTTTAATATTACCTTGTTGAATCTTAGTAAAACTAGTGCCCATCATACCCTCCCAGACCGCCATGGTATGGGCATAGTAACAAAAGAGGTGGTCCGCGTGCTCTACTTCCTCCGAACACAAGCTGCATCTCTGTGGGACGTCGACCCCACGTAGAAGAAGTTTATTTTCTAGTGGGAGTAATGAATGCCATAGCCTCCAAGTTGGAACTATAATCTTCTTGGGTAGTTTGTATCGCCAAATATTGCGCATCTAATCCGTATGAGGAACAGTGTTTGAGGACAACGCCTTTGGGTCCGACACACATCTTGCCGCCCGGTACCCCGTCTTCACCGTGTACTCGCCCCCGTCGGAATGAATCCAGTACAACGTATCGTTTTCACCACTAGGCCCCACTGGTGTTGCTAATACCGCGGGAATGTCGATGGGCCATAAACAGTTGGCGATCTTGGCCTCATCCCATGATGTTCCATCAGCGGACATAAGTTCACTGACTTTCAACCCTTCAAGACTTACTGGCCAGTTGGTGATCACACCATACGTGGTCGGCCGCATAACCCATTTGTCAACGAACACTTCGACGTAACCCAGTAATAAATAGGCGAGCTGATGGAGTATAAAGTTGTAACATTTAAAATGGGAGCTGATAATTAGAGCACACAAATTGTTGGTTACAGCACAATTAACTAGAGATTGTCTAAATTACCCTTGTAGCATTTGTACGATATTCGCAGGCTTTACATATCTTCTCTACCATCTTACATCTCAGATCAAAATCCATTATGGCCAGCAATTTTTAGTTATCCAAAACATCGGATCGAAAATTAATCGGTTGAGACCCCCAACTTGGATTGAAATCACAGCCTCCACCTTCCCTTTAATTAGAATATAAACCCTCTCTAAGTTTTCTTCACTTCTCCCTCTTCTACTTGGCAGAACCCAAGTCGAAACCTCATATCACCAACCAGAAAACTCAATGGATGTCGAAATCATTAGCCGAAAATCAAACTCATAGAACAGATTGTAGAACCCTAAATCAAAACCCACCACAGATGCTTTGCTCTCGAGAGGTTATGGCCTTTGGGTGCTCAATTTAGGTGAGTTGTTTCAAGAGATTGATCTTGTGTTGTTCATGAGAGGTCTCAGCTTCCTTTGAGGGTGATGAAGACGGTTGAGGGGGAGGGGCAGGGGTTCACTTTTTGGTGTTTGTCTGGTGTTGAGATAGGTTGGCGTGAGTGAGATTTGGTGGCCATATAAAAGAGTGCTACTAATGCAACTACTAATCCGTCTCTCTACGTCCGTTCACCAATCTCTCGCACATTCTATCCCAAAGCCACTTTGGATTAATTGCTATGTTTGAATAAAAGGATCAATCAAAAGGAGAGGATTTGGTTTTCTTGGGGCTTGGGTTGAGAAACAGAGAGATTGAGGGTGGCGGTCGACGATAGTGATGTCTTTATGGGTTGAAACCATCTCCTCGTGACTGATTCGACGGGGTCTCCAAGGTAACGAAGAATCTTGGATTTATTCAACAACAAGAAGACCAGGCATTCTTTATCAAGCATTGAGAAAATGGTAAGATAAATATTTTGATAGTTTATGTTGACGACATAATAGTCACTGGAGATAACACTGAGGAGACAAAAAAAGTTACATGATTGCAAGGGAATTTGAGGTTAAAGACCTTGGAGCATTAAGGTACATTCATGGATTTTGCGAGAAATAGAGAAGGTAATTATGTGTCGGAAAGAAAAAATGCTCTTGATTTATTAGAAGAATCGGGCATGCTTGGATGTAAGACTAGCCAAACTCCAGTTGAGCTTGAAAATAAAGAAGAGATGTTTGAATGTGGTCCAGTTGATAAAGGAAGATATCTGAGACTCGTGGGAAAACTTAATATCTTTCTCATACAAGCCCTATGGTCTCGTTAACCGGAAGGGCGGTATATGCATGCACCTAGCCTAGGCCATCTTGATGCAACATATACCATTTTTAGGTACTTGAAGAAAGCACATGAGAATGGTTTATTCTTTAAGAAGACTAATGATAAAGGAATTAGAATTGGGTAAAACAAAATTTCCACCCCTCGAGTATGGGTTAAATACAAATACACCCCTCGTGTTTGGATAATTATAATTACCCCCTATCAGAGACAATGAACCCCGTTAGTGGATGGAAGGTGGACAGATACCACATTTCTGTTACAATCAGTTTTGTGGATGGAGGGTGGACTAATACCACCCTTCTGTGACAAGTGCCCGTATTTGTAGTTTTGTGTTAATTGTGTTCATGTTCCTGATATTGTTGGCATTCTTATCCACCACCACCACCCCTAGAAAACCCCACCAGCAACAAAACAACACAAAAATAAACAAACATTAACAACAAATAGCAAAAATTTATGAGCGGCTCGTACCTATAATTGAAACATGCAAAGAAGATTGCACCTACCATGGTTGCAAAACTAATTGCCCCTCCAGGAAAGTAACAACTTCTCAACAACTAAATTCAATAAATCAATTTAATCATAGCCTAATAGAGGGGGCAAATAAAGAGACAAACAAATCAAAGCCACAAACATATGTGTGAAAAACAGGACAAATCGAAGCCATAAATCCTTGATGCCACAAAATTGTTGAAGGCTTCATAGTAGCACAGTAGCATTCAAACATGGTGAAATTAGGTCAAAGTGTCTACAAACAACCATAGCCCAGCAAACCAACGGATCCAGCAAACTCGACAACTGAGAGACCAGAAACCTCCTGCCATTATAAACAACCAAACCACTGTCACAACCCAAATCACAACAGTACACCATCAATTCCGCCGAAATCCCCCATCTTTTTTAGGAGACTCGACTAGGTTCAAGAGACCCAACACCCATTTATTGTGAAGCACATAAAGAGATGGAGAGATTGCTGAAGTCGAGAGATAGTTGTAGCTGGCATAGGAGGAAGCCGAGACCCAAATGGGGGCGCGTTGCCGTTCTCGGCCCTTTGAATTTTTAAAGAAGGAGACGACCCAGAACGAACCCCTGACCCAACATCTGCTTAAACCTCCGTTCAATCAAACCCACGCCTCAGAATCCAACTCCAATCACCAACGCGCCCGCCACCAATTGAACACTTCAACCACGAACCCAATTCACTAACCGATGAGCCCATTTCACCAACAGATTGAACTCAGAGGAAGAATAAGACATGACGAAAAGGGGGAGGAGGACGAGAAGAAGAAGACAAAGGAGACATTAGGTTTGGTGGACGCTAGGTACGGTGGTGGTGGTGCTGGTTCGTGGTGGGCGGTGATAACGCCCAATTTGTGTCGGAAATAGCGGTTTTTGTAGGAAAATGCCTTAGGTTGCCTCGGAAATCTAGAACGAGACGTTTATTTGTACTTCCTGGATTTCAGCTTATTTATTGCTATATTTGGATATGATCTCGGGTTTTCGTTCGTGTTGCCTTTTCAGGAACAGGTTCGGAAGTTGCATCGGGAAGCGTGCCGGGACCAAGCCGGGACCGTCTCGGGAAGCGTGCACAGGACCGGGTCAAGACGGGAACACGGAAAAGCAGGAGAACACCAAGGGAGGCAAACCGGGAGCGTCAGGCAGAAGAGTGGGACCCAGAGGACCCAACCAGGCCCACCAAAGGACCAAGCAGGGCCCCCATCTCCACCCCCTGCCTGCGTATATACGCAGGCCTGCGTATATACGCAGCCTTGCGTATATACGCAGGCAGGGAGGGAGATGGGGAGGAGGAGGATAGGCCCTTGTTGCGTATATACGCAACCCGGCGTATATACGCAGCCAGTTTGACTTTTTGGTCAAAGACGGTGGACATATGGCAGATTCCGTAATTTCGGGCGCCCGCGTTTCGGGGAAAACAACACTATTTAAAGACTCGTCCAGACTCGTTTTGAAGACACAACACAATTCTCAGCACAACCGAAGGGCAAGTCAGAGCATTTACGGAGAGCACGGAAGAGCGATTCGAGATTCGAAGACTTAGTTTGATTTTGTTCTCTCTCTTTATATTCAGAAACTGCGTTTTGTATTATGTCTAGTCGTAGCTAAACTTCTTACCTAGGTTCTCGGTGAACCTAGGGTTTCGTATCCAGATTTTATGACTACTTCGTTTATGGATTCATGATGACTGTCTTAATTCAGCAAGTTGAATATGTTATTCTGATTTTGATTATTATCGTATATGTATGATAGGATTGATCACCCAGGATTGCTATAGACCCGAGTTTGTAGGTGGAAACATCAAGTTAGGGTTAGGAAGAAAAGCCAGGATTTAGTACCTTACCCTGATAGACCGACCCGAGAAAGGGAGATAGGGCTAGCATTGAAAAACGTGAGACCAACTGTTAGAGAATTTGAGTCGGGCCATTCGGACAGGTTAGAAACCATAACAGGCTTAGACCGAGACTGCAGACTTAGGCAGCTTAATAAGAATCCGAAAGTCTGCAGGATCGGGATTACGTGTGGAATCTGAAAAGTCACTGCACAACTGGTACGTTGCACAGAGATCGAAACTGCTGAGTGTTTTCATAAACGAACGTAGAACTGAAATCTGTAGAAACCCTAGGGGATCCTGAGCCTAGTTCTCATCTATTATCGTAACAACCGATTCAGCTTATTTCAGAAAACGTCACAAAAATATTTACGTTTACGTTTTTAATTTCTGTTTTTTAGTTTAGTAAACTACAATCACAACCTACTCCTCCTTGTTACTACACTCGGTTAACCAAAACTGACAACGTGAGTAAACCCGAAATAGTCCTCGTGGGAACGATCACCCGACTTTAAATACACCCGGTATTACAAGATTCGTACACTTGCGACAACACGTTAGTTTGTGCATCAAGTTTTTGGCGCCGTTGCCGGGGACTTTTTAGGGTCTATTTAGTTGTTAGAATTAGTTTTCTGAGTTTTCGTTTATTTTTCTGTTTTGTTATTTTTCTTTTTAACTCACTGCGTTTTTGAATCTGCGTTTTCAGGACTGTTCAGTTGATGCCCAGATTGCCTCGCGATTTGGTACCACCACTCGACAATCCAGAAAAACTGTACACCGAACAGAACCGCAGAAACCGAGAAAGCAGGATGGCAACCAACCAAAGAGATACGCCCGAGAACACCGAAGCCGGTGGACAGGAACGAGAGACACGTACCCCAGCCCAGATCGCTCGGTACATTGAGGAACTTGTCACAGCGAGACTTGCTGCCCGAAGCAACCAGTGAACATATAACCGATCTGGCAGAGCGTTGGTGGAAAATTTCGAAGTCCCCACCGGGGGGCATGAGCGAGCTATTGTGGTGCCCGAAATCACCGCCGAGCACTTTGACATCAAACCATCCACCATCCAGATGGTACAAACTCTCTTCCCGTTTCACGGCAGGGCCGACGAAGACCCGAACGATTTTATCGAGAAATTCGAAGATTACTGCAACAAGGTCAGATACAAGGGGGTAGAAGGAGAGGCACTCATGCAGATCTTATTCCCATAGTGCCTATACGGAGTGGCCAAAGACTGGCTCGAATCCCGACCACCCCGATCCATCACCACATGGGAAGAGTGTGTCGCAGATTTTCTGGCAAATTTCTATCCCGCCTCCCGATTCATACAGTTACAGAGCGAGATTCTGTCATTCAGGCAGAAGATGGGGGAGACGGTGGTGGACGCATGGGACAGGCTCATGAGATTGGTAAAACGGTGCCTGAACCACGGTTTTGGAGACGCAAAGATCCTGCAGGTTTTCTACAATTCCCTAGACAGGGAGAACGCCGACAGGATTGACAGAGAGGCCGGGGGAAACTTCTTGTATCACGTGGACAAAGAAGGTGCGTATGACCTAATGAAGCAGTTGGCCAAGCAAGACACCCGACTGTTTGACGATCGCAGGATGACAGCTAGAGCCGAACCAGCAGAGGATGATCGGATAGACAACCCAGCCAAGATCGTTCATGACTTGGTCAAGAAAGTCTACTCGGATAAGAAGACTATTGCGGCAGTCGAAGAACCCGATTTGGACACGACCATTGAGGAGCTGAGGACCGAAGACACCAATTATGTACAGCATCAGTGGGACCCGAGCTGATACCGACCGGGCACGAGAGACCATCCCGGGTTTAGGTACGGAAACCCGAACGCAGCAGTTTATGCACAGGGATTCCAGCACAGGCCACCAGCCCAACAGGCTGCCCCAGCCCAGCAGGCTCAGTCAGTCCCATCTGCGCAGCAGTACGACGCTCAGATGAAAGAGATCAAGTCCATGTTCCAGACTATGGAGTCCCGGTTCAAGCACATGGATGCCCTTACGGCAGACATGCAGACAACCAAAACGTCACTACGCGCTTTGGAAGTACAAGTGGGGCAGTTAGCACAGCAGCTAACAGATAGACAGCCAGGTTACCTACCCTCGAATACAGTAAACAATCCACGGGCTCAGATCAATGCTATCTCCACTCGGAGTGGGTTGGCACTGCAGGATCCACCGTATCCCAGCCACGTACGTGCAGAAAATTCGAAAGAAGTAGAACGCAACTTGTCGGGCCAGGATAACAGCACAGTCGATCGCCCCCAGCCGAAGGGCTCGATTGAGAAGGATGCAGTGCAGAACGAGACAGATGCAGAAACGGTACCTGTCTCCAAGGAGGTGCCATACCCCTTGCGAACACGAAAGAGGGACGACAGCAAGGACTACGCCAGGTTTCTCGAGATGTTCAAGCAGCTGCAGATTACACATACCTTTTGCCGAGGCTTTGGCTAAGATGCCCACTTACGCCAAATTCCTCAAGGACATCTTGTATGGGAGGAGGCGGATGAGCAATTTCGAGACCATAAACCTAACGGCAGAAGTGAGAAATTGTGTGAAGAATGGGCTACCGAGGAAGAGAAAGGATCTTGGCAGTTTCGTTATACCGGTCACCTTAGGAAACACTTACACAGGAAAGGCTCTGTGTGACCTAGGGGCCAGCATCAACCTGATGCCGTTGACGATTTTCAAGAGTTCAAAAGTCGGTGAACCCCGACCCACCAGAATCATGCTGCAGATGGCAGACAGGTCCGTAAAACAGGCCGATGGGGTTATCGAGGATTTTCTGGTCAAGGTCGGCGAGCTGATTTTTCCGGCAGATTTCGTCATACTGGACATGGAGGCAGGGGAAGTACCGCTCATACTTGGCAGGCCGTTTTTGGCCACGGGCGAAGCAATGATAAACTGCAAGAGCCGGGAGATGACCATGCAGATTAACGAGGAAAAGGTGAAATTCAACGTTTTCAAAAATCTGCAACTGCCAAATTACTACGTCCACGAGGATATCTTTTCCATAGACGTGGTTGATGAAGGTTGGGAAAACGAGGAGATGGACCAATTGTGGGAAGAGATCGACAGCATGTACGGGGAAGAAAAGGAGAAGACTCGGTGCGAACACGCCATGAGAGCCGAGGACTGGACCACTTTGCACCGGGACGAAGACGGCGGGCAAAAGATGATTTTGGTCCCGTCACTCAAGGAGCCACCCGCACTGGAGCTGAAACCGCTCCCGAGCCATCTCAGGTATGCATACATTGGTGAAAATAGTACTCTGCCCGTAATTGTTTCGTCTCGTTTATCTCAGGAACAGGAGCAGAAACTGCTAGAAGTATTGCGAGAGCATAAGGAAGCAATCGCCTGGATTGCAGATATCAAGGGGATTAGCCCCTCCTATTGCATGCACAAGATCCGAATTGAAGACGGCAAGAAACCGGTGATTCAGCCCCAGCGGAGACTGAATCCGAACATGAAGGACGTTGTGCGAAAAGAGGTCATGAAGTGGCTGGAAGCAGGAATCATATACCCCATATCGGACAGCACGTGGATCAGCCCGGTCCAGTGCGTGCCCAAAAAGGGGGGTATTACGGTGGTGCAGAATAAAGACCAGGAGCAGATTGCGCAGCGCACCGTTACAGGCTGGCGGATCTGCATGGACTATCGGAGGCTAAACGACGCAACACTGAAGGACCACTTCCCGCTACCATTCATGGACCAGATGCTGGACCGGCTCGCCCACCGCGCCTATTACTGTTTTCTGGACGGGTATTCCGGGTACAACTAGATTTGCATAGCCCCGGAAGATCAGGAAAAGACGACGTTTACCTGCCCATACGGGACGTTCGCGTTTCGGCGAATGCCGTTCGGGTTGTGTAACGCTCCTGCCACGTTCCAGAGATGTATGATGGCGATTTTTTCCGACATGATCGAGAAAAATCTGGAGGTCTTCATGGACGACTTTTCACTGTTCGGGGACAGTTTCGATGACTGCCTGTTCCATTTGGGTCAGGTTCTGATCCGATGCAAGAAGGCGAATTTGGTGCTCAATTGGGAAAAGTGTCACTTTATGGTCACCGAGGGGATCGTGCTGGGTCACAGAATTTCCAGCAAGGGACTCGAGGTGGACAGGGCTAAGATCGAGGTGATAAAACAGCTTCCATACCCGACGAACGTAAGGGCGATCAAAAGTTTTCTGGGACATGCAGGATTTTACCGAAGGTTCATCAAAGACTTTTCCAAGATCACAAAGCCACTATGCGCTTTACTCGGAAAAGACGTACCCCTTGATTTCGATGCAGCATGTCGGCAGGCTTTTGACCATTTGAAAGAGAAGCTGGCCACAGCCCCGGTTATAACTACTCCGGATTGGTCACTCCCGTTTGTGCTGATGTGTGACGCCAGCGACTACGCAGTCGGGGCAGTTTTGGGGCAGCGAAAGGATAAAGTCTGCCACATCATTTATTATGCGAGCCGTGTACTCAACGACGCCCAGCTCAACTATGGCACGACAGAAAAGGAACTGCTGGCCGTGGTGTATGCCCTGGATAAATTCAGGCCCTATTTGGTCGGGTTAAAAGTGATCGTTTTTACCGACCATAGTGCCCCGAAATACCTGCTGGACAAGAAGGACGCGAAACCGAGACTGTTGAGGTGGGTACTACTGATGCAGGAATTCGACGTGGAAATCCGGGACAAGAAGGGAGTTGAGAACGTGGTAGCGGATCACCTATCCAGACTTGAGAATGTGAAGGTGGACCCGGTGCCGATCAAGGAAAACTTCCCGGACGAACACATCATGGCAGTGAAAATCGGGAGACCGTGGTACTATGCCATAGCCAATTACTTGGTAACTGGCACGCTTCCCGAGGATCTCACCCCGTCTCAGCGGAAAAAGTTTGTTTCCGAAAGTCGACAGTATTTCTGGGATGACCCGTATCTATTCAAATAGGGGGCCGATAACATCCTAAGAAGGTGTATCCCGACCCACGAGGCCTGGAACGTGATCCGACACTGCCACTCATCACAGTGTGGGGGTCATTTTGGGGGAACGCGAACAGCTCATAAAATACTGCAGTCTGGTTTTTTCTGGCCGACAATCTTCAACGATTGTCACGACTATGTGCATGGATGTGATAGATGCCAGAGAACAGGAAACACGTCACATCGGGACGAGATGCCGATGACCGTGCGGCAGGAAGTAGAGCCTTTTGATGTATGGGGAATTGACTTTATGGGACCATTCCCGTCATCCATGGGTAACCTTTACATTCTGCTGGCAGTAGATTATGTGGGGAAGTGGATCAAAGTGATCGCGTGTCAGAAAAACGATGCAGCTACCGTTGAGCGTTTTCTGAAACCTAACATTTTCACTCGTTCGGGACTCCCAGGGCAATGATTAGTGACGAGGGCTCTCACTTCATCAATCGAGTTTTTGCGAAAGTTCTGAAACAGTACGGCGTGTCAGTTCATAAAGTCTCGTTACCCTACAATCCGCAGACAAACGGGCAAGCCGAGGTGTCGAATCGAGAGATCAAGAGCATACTCGAGAAAACAGTGAATCTCGGCCGAAAGGATTGGTCCGTCAGACAGGACGATGCGCTTTGGGCCTACAGGACAGCTTTCAAAACACCGCTGGAAGTGTCGCTATACCAGCTTGTGTTTGGGAAAGCGTGTCACTTACCGGTGGAATTGGAGCACAAGGCGTATTGGGCCATCAAACTGCTCAACTTGGACCAGAATCTAGCAGGAGATAAAAGGAAGATGGCACTGCTGGAATTAGAGGAGTTCCGCAGAACGGCTTTCGAGAGCGCCAAAATTTACAAAGAGAAGACGAAGAAGTGGCATGATCACCGTATCACGCCAAAGCAGTTTAAAGAAGGCGACAAAGTGCTTCTCTACAATACCCGGATGCGGTTTTTTCCGGGAAAGCTGAGGTCTCGTTGGTCGGGCCCGTTCATCATCAAGCAGATTTTTGCATGGGGAGCGTTCGAGCTGGAGAATCCAAAAGATAAGTCCAGTTTCAGGGTGAACGGGAATCGGATCAAACCGTATCTCGAGACCGCCGAAGTCGTCAAAATAGACCCGGTCTATTTTGATGACCCGTAAGAGGTAACAAGGTCGGGCCTTCGACCGTAAATCACAAGGCGCTGTTTGGGAGGCAACCCAAATTAATCTTAATTAATTTATTTTTATTATTTTATTACGTTATTATGTTCAGTTCTGAATTTCCGAGAGAAGCGAGATGAGCGGGTTTTTGACTTTGAATTTGAGAATGTGCAGATACAGCAAAATTCAAAACAGCGAGAACCGGGAAAACAGAGGAAGAGAGACAATTTGAAAAAAAAAAAGGCTGCTGGTTGCGTATATACGCAAAAACCAAAAAGAAAACGAAAAAAAAAATTAAAAAAAAAATAGCCCCTAACGAAAAAAAATAAAATAAAAAATTAGCCCCTGGCTGCGTATATACGCAACCAGGGGCTATTTTTTTTTCGTTTTCTTTTTGATTTCTGATTGAGTATATACGCAGTATTGCGTATATACGCAAACAGAAAGAAAAAAAAATTGTAATTTTTTCCAAACCCGAGGGGTATTTTGGTCATTTTACACTATTAGGGTTTATAAGGGGGGAGGCCGGCCACCTCCATTGTTGGCACCTTCCTCTCTCTCTCTGTTCCTCCATTTTCTCCCACTCGAAGAACACAAATTTTGCCTCGGACCTCCGAATCAAAATCCAGGCACATTTCTGGAATCCCTCGTCGCAAGGAGCAAGTTTCATCCATCAAAATCCAGAAACAAACAAAAATCGAGCGGGAAATTTCCATCTAAAAGTGGTGTGTTTTTGAGGAAAAGTGCCGATTCGAAGGTGTTAGAGCAAGAACTAGCAAAAACCGTACAAGGGAACGTGAAAGAGGAGGTCGGGAGCTTCGATTTGGTGGGTTCAGATTTCAATTCCGGGCAGTTACGTTTTCCCGCGATTTTTCCGGCGACCGCCGGCGACATTTCCGGCGACTTTCCGGGCAGAATCTCCAGTCTTCACCCCTGTTTAGGGAAGGTAGAAAATCTCATCTCTCTCTTTATTTTCCGTTTGGCATGGCCCGTAGCCGGGCCCGTTATTTTCGGTATTTTTGGATTTTGGAGCGGCACTTGCCGTGTGGACCTCTGGTAGCTCTTAGGTGGACTATCTATTGAGACACACTTGTTACGTGCACGTTTCACGTTTTTGCTTTAAATTATCGAGTTGGCACGTTTTTCGAGGTTTTGACTGTTATGGAGTTCGAAGTACCAGTCCTTGACCAAGACCGGGAAGAGATCCCTACTGACTATGCCGCGAGGGAAATAACCTCTAGGAAGTTTGACAGTTTTCGTTTCGTAAACCATCATGCTCATTTTTACTTTTTGACCGCGACGAAAATGGGTCATAGACTTCCCCTAGACTACCATTTTGAGGTCGACCACATGCACATGCCGCCAGAGATGGCAGATTTTGCGACTCGTCCGGAAATTTTCGGCCAGTCCTTGGTCGGGTTTCCGGAGGTGTCTAGCTCCTCCTTGGTGCGTGAGTTTTATGCAAACCTCATGCATAAGGGGGCGGGGGAGGCCAACGTGGACGTCCGATGGGTGTACTGCCGGCGGCAGTTTTTATTAATCACGGTGGACAGTATCCGCCAAGCGTATGGGATCCCGTTGAGACACTTCTCGTGCGCATATGCTGAGTGTGCAGATTAGCCGCCGAGCGATTCTGAGCTTTTGCGGGTCGTGACTAGTGGGTACCCGGGGGCTCATTTCAAGAGAGAGGGTGCTAGTGAGATAGGCAAGAAATTGCATTCTCGATTTATTACCGGGCCGCCACGATGGTTGGCCGAGTGGGTAGTGAACAGGGTAGTGGGTATCAAGCATTTTACCCACCTTGACTATGAGTACGTACTCTTAGTCTACTGCCTTGTTCTACGACGAGAGGTCGACATTCCTCGTCGCATTTGGGCTTACATGCAGGAGCGGAACAACCCCGCGAGCCACAAGGGGTTGGGGTACGCCAACCTCATCGCCAAACTGGCGCGGGAGTTTGAGGTTCCTATGCAGTCTTGAGGGTGATTTACTTCCTCCTCGGCCACGACCTCAGAGGAAGATCATGGCCCGTAACCCGGGCCCACCGGAGCCGGTCGTTGACGTCGATGAGGATGACGATATTATGGAGGAGGATCCGGTTTCTGACCCTTTCCCTGTCCCTGCCCCTGCCCCTGCCCCTAGGAGGCTTTCGACTCAGGAGCGACCAGCCAGTCGCCAGGAATCGGCCGGACTTCAGCGATGTCGTACTAGTCGAGAGAGTGAGCGTCTCGAGTCGAGTCGCCAGGGGACTGAGAGGAATGCCCACACCCAGCCAGCCCGACAGCGAGGGGAGCCGGCCCCACGGGCCGACCCGACCCCGCGAGCTAGACCAGCCCCGCCACGTAGATTGCCCCGAGTTGATGAGAGATTTGAGGGGTGTCGTGGCGGACAGAAGTCCGTAGGGGAGAAAGTGCTCGAGAGCGTGGGCAAGCTTTGGAGAGCTTTGACGCATACTGCCCTTGCCAGCATTCGAGAGGAGCAGCGGGAGGCAGCTCGGCACGCAGGACGAGAACCGCCACTCCCGCTGTATTTTCCACCGACCTACTCTAGCAGCTTTACCACGAGTAGGTCGGATGAAGGGGACTCTAGCGAGTTTACCTCGGCTCCACCTCCCCAGACCCAGCCACCTCCCCCGACTCAGCCATCACCGCCACCTGCGAGGCAGGAGAGACGGCAGTCTGGGACACGATCCCGGCAGCCCACTGGCCGTCAGACTTGGTCCCGTACCCAGTAGCCTTCGAGTGGCAGGACGACATTGCGATCTCAGCCACCTTGCAGTTGGACTGGGTCAGAGTCGCAGTCCTCTGATTACCGGCCCCGTGCACGTGCGCGTCAGCCGGTCGTCTATCGGACTGATTTAGGTAGCAGCTCGCCTGGTAGCATATTCGGTACATCCGAGAACGGGTCCGACCCGACATTTTTTCCGTACGAGTGAGTGCCATGAGGGCATGCCACCTCTTAGTGTGGGGGTGGTAGTCGTGTCTGCATTAACCCGGTCTGCATGTTTTTTCATATTATTTGCAGTTTTTATTTTATATTTTTGAGTCAGCATATTTTCTTTATTTGAGTCAACCCACCACAAACATTCTGACCGTGCATTGTATATATTTTTTTTAAAAAAAGATATATATCGAAAAAATTAAAAAAAAATTATGCTGCTGGTTGGGTATATACGCAGACCTGCGTATATACGCAAACAGCGAGTATAAATTATTTTTCAAAAAAAAAAAAAGTTTAAAATCAGAAAATTTTGAGAAAGGGCAATCGAGATAAAAAAAACAGTGAAGAAATTGAGTTTGAATCCTTTGAAAGAAAAGAAAACTTGCACCGAGGTATAGTAAATAGGTGAGAGCCAGTGACCTTTAGAATCCGCAAGTAATTATCACCTGAGCTAAAAATCCGACTAGTTGCTACACCACCGTCACATAAGTAGTCGACAACCCGCCCACGGGCGCCATCACGGTCATCGCATTTTTCGGAGGAGTGACTGGCTATCAAGGGACCTCACGTCTTGTTTCTTACCCCTAGGTCCAATTAGTCAACCCGTTTGAAGCCATTTACCCTCTTTCTTCGTATCCACTTTAGCCTAGGCAGCCTTCTTTGAGACCTCATCAGTCGATAGTTGGCTATTCTACGTGTTATGACGGAGGGAGTGAGTACGGCAGTTTTTAGATGGGAGAGCTTCTTGATTTATCGGTTTTGGACAGTTTTGATATCGACACGTATTTCGAGGGAAGGACAGGGTGATTTAGGGGCGACAGTGCATTAATTTGCGGATGTGGATCACTTCACTACATAGTGACCACAGGAGGAGTTAGTCGCGTGCGAGCACCTTTTCGCATAAAACGGGGTTCCGGGGGGTTGTAGGGTCAATTGGTGGTTGTGCCGTTTTTCTACATCTTTGGTGATGAGGAGGTTCGGTGGGACTGCACAGTATCGTTTCGACTACAGGATCAGCACTTCAGGATTAGTGTGGGGGTACTTCACATGAGGACATTTTACGTACCCCACAACAGAGATTTATTTTCACTCACTCAGCTTTAGTCAGTTTAATAGTTTCAGCATTCGTGTATGTTTGTATATAGTCGTTTTATTAAAAAAAAAAAGAAGAAGAAGAAACAAAAGAAAAAAAAAAGAAAAGAAAAAAAGAAAGAAAAATAAAAATCATGATCTAGTTTTTAGTTTATTTTACGTTTTTGTTATAAAAAGCTGAGTGAGTGGAACCAATTTCGAGACGTTTGCACCACTTCACATTTGTGGCCGCGATCACGGCGAAGACACACCGGGGGACACAAGAATTGGGGAAAGCAGGAACTTAGGTGTTTCGAGCAGTTTTTCGGGATCTCGGTGAGGGGTGTGAGTTTGGTAAATTGTGAGAATGTCATAACAAGTAGGATTATGCCGTACCTTGACACATATATATATCCTACCTGATTAGACATAGATCCTTTTGGAAATAGCTCGGATGGTAAGTTAGCTAGGGATTTGCTCGGTTTGATAACTAAAGTAATAGTACTTTGGTCTAGCGCTTAATTCCACCATATAAATCTGTTCAGACTTACCGATCGCTTGCAGGGAAGTACATTCTGAAAAGGATGAGATCACGAGGACACACTGGTTATGTTTTTGAGGTTGCCCAATCTCTCCAAAAGTATTTTTGTCGTTAGTCTATTTTGAGTCGTTTGAGTCTGTGTATATTCTATCTGAGTCAGTTTTTCTATCGAGTCGTCCGGTTGAAAGGTTCGGGTCGAAAAGAGTATGCAACGGTAGGGTATGTACAGAGCCAGTCTCACGAGGACAGAAATGCAGGCTAGAGTTGGCAGGATTGCTCGGGACGAGCAATGTTTAGTGCGGGGGTATTTGATAACGCCCAATAAGGGGTTATCTTTTAGCCTAATTTCACGAGTGTTTGTGTCGGAAATAGCGGTTTTTGTAGGAAAATGCCTTAGATTGCCTCGGGAATCTAGAACGAGACGTTTATTTGTACTTCCTGGATTCCTGCTTATTTATTGCTATATTTGGATATGATCGCAGGTTTTCGTTCGTGTTGACTTTTCAGGAACAGGTTCGGAAGGTGCATCAGGAAGCGTGCCGGGACCAAGCCGAGACCGTCTCGGGAAGCGTGCACAGGACCGGGTCAAGACGGGAACACGGAAAAGCAGGAGAACACCAAGGGAGGCAAACCGGGAGCGTCAGGCAGAAGAGTGGGACCCAGAGGTCCCAACCAGGCCCACCAAAGGACCAAGCAGGGCCCCCATCTCCACCCCCTGCCTGCGTATATACGCAGCCTTGCGTATATACGCGGGCAGGGAGGGAGATGGGGAGGAGGAGGATAGGCCCTGGTTGCTTATATACGCAACCCGCCCGCCGTATATACGCAGCCAGTTTGACTTTTTGGTCAAAGACGGTGGATCGATGGCAGATTCCGTAATTTCGGGCGCACGCGTTTCAGGGAAAACAGCACTATTTAAAGACTCGTCCAGGATCGTTTTGAAGACACAACACAATTCCCAGCACAACCGAAGGGCAAGTCAGAGCATTCACGGAGAGCACGGAAGAGCGATTCGAGCTTCGAAGACTTAGTTTGATTTCGTTCGCTCTCTTTATATTCATAAGCTGCGTTTTGTATTATGTCTAGTCGTAGCTGAACTTCTTAACTAGGTTCTCGGTGAACCTAGGGTTTCGTATCAAGATTTTATGACTACTTCGTTTATGGATTCATGATGACTGTCTTAATTCAGCAAGTTGTATATGTTATTCTGGTTTTGATTATTATCGTATATGTATGATAGGATTGATCACCCAGGATTGCTATAGACCCGAGCTTGTAGGTGAAAACATCAAGTTAGGGTTAGGAAGAAAAGCCAGGATTTAGTACCTTACCTTGATAGACCGACCCGAGAAAGGGAGATAGGGCTAGCATTGAAAAACGTGAGACCAACTGTTAGAGAATTTTACCCGGGCCATTCGGACAGGTTAGAAACCATAACAGGCTTAGACCGAGACTGCAGACTTAGGCAGCTTAACAAGAATCCGAAAGTCTGTAGGATCGGGATTACGTGTGGAATCTGAAAAGTCACTGCACAACTGGTACGTTGCACAGAGATCGAAACTGCTGAGTGTTTTCATAAACGAACGTAAAACTGAAATCTGTAGAAACCCTATGGGATCCTGGAGCCTAGTTCTCATTTATTATCGTAACAACCGATTCAGCTTATTTAAGAAAACGTCACAAAAATATTTACGTTTGTGTTTTTAATTTCTGTTTTTTAGTTTAGTAAACTACAATCACAACCTACTCCTCCTTGTTACTACACTCGGTTAACCAAAACTGGCAACGTGAGTAAACCCGAAATAGTCCTCGTGGGAACAATCACCCGAGTTTAAATACACCCGGTATTACAAGATTCGTACACTTGCGACAGCACGTTAGTTTGCTGACACGATTTCTTACGTGTATACGCAAGTGCACGATCAAGTAGTAAGTGGAGTATTTTACGACTCCGAGTATCGAACCCAAGGGAAATAGACGACTACTAGCTAATTAAGAATCAATTAGAAGATACCTAAGTAACCGGTAAGAAGTGGTTTGAATTTGAATGTTCGTCGCCCACAAAGAAGCGACTAAATAAAATGAATGTAGAGACAATATTTATGTATTTTTCAATTAAAATAATTTAATCAAAGTATGGAGAAAACTAGGCGATCTATGAATCACCTAGGGTCTTTAGACAGTTCCGGAATTTGTATTGAAACACGTTACGCACTAACTAATTATGCCGGGTAATAGCACTTACAATCTTCTGTCGATCTCATGTAATTTTACGTAACAGTTTACTTTGGGTCCTGTCGGTCCACCTCCATCTACCGTTACGTTCTAGCTGGCTAGTCAACTTCGTTCACCGGGTCCTGTCGGTCCACCGATTCACTCACCTAACTAGTTAAACCGAATCTACCCACACATGACTACTCCTATTCATCTCACCTATCGGTCTCAATGATTCGGGAATAAAAACATGATCTTATTCGTAACCGGGTTAAGTCTCTGTCGAGCACCCACCTAGTTCACTAACAACTCCGGTTCGCGACTCCCTTGTTGCTAAGAATTAAACCTAGATCATGATTTCTAATCAATTAGTTTGTAACATTAAGCTATGAATTCAACTAGTTCATCATCTTCATCTAACATGGTCGTTCCATTCATCACTAAAACGTGTCAATAGCCTTAGCTTACGGATTCACAATACAAGATGAAGAATAATAAACGTTAATTGGATCAAACGCATGAATCAATCAACAAAATCCGGAACAAAAGTCTAAGTCATAACCCTAGGCTCTCCATAGAGCCTAACAAAGAAATTAGCTACTCATTGTTATGCCAAAATCACAAGTATTCTCCATAGAATGATAAAGAGAGGGTAAGAGAAGAATCAAACGATACGTGAATATCCCTTCCTTAGGTCGTCTCTGCCCGTTTTTTACCAGCTGGGCACGCTTTTTAATGAAAACTAACCGAAATTGCACTTCAGCCCCTCTACTTTGTAATTCCCGGACAGAATTATTTGCTGATTTTGCGCGGGCTGTATCTCCCTCATACGGACTCGTCTTCGGGCCTACCATATACCGTTGGAAAGCTACGGATGTCTACTTTCCAATGCCGCAAGCCTTGCATCAACATTCTTTGTAGATTTTCCTGGGCATCGAAAAGAGTGCAGGCTCGTCCTGTGTGACGTTTTCAACTTTTCTTCGTTTGTGCGTCTCCTTTTCTCCTCTTCATCTAGCTCCATTCCAAGCATATCCAAGCATCTCATAAGCTCCATTGCACCTATTTTACCTGAGATACACAACACTCAACAACCCGTGCAATTATCATAGCAAATATGAGAGAAAGCATGCACAAATAAGCTAGAAACACAACTTTTCACTCTTAGGCTTATAAATCATCAATTCCACATATTAACGCACATATAACATATAAATCATGTGAAATAAGCCTATTAAAAGTATTATGGAAGTATAAAAATAACTCCTAAAAGAGAGTTATCAAATACCCCCACACTTACCTTTTGCTCGTCCCGAGTAAAACCACTATTTACTAGCCGACTCATGACGCAAACGACACAAGACTCGAAAATGCAACAATATGATGCAAATGCAAAATACGACTCGATCCTACACAAACACATATATACACAAAACACACTTTTTATCTTTTTGGTTGAGATCGGGCAATCTCCATTGGCTTAAATCGGGTATCGTGAAGTGATGAGAATCCTAGGAACAAAGCATGAGTTGAAACTAAATTCGACAACGAGACTCTCCCTTAGTTAGTATAGAAAGCCTAACTTTACTAAGCACAAGAGTACGCTACCTCTTCGCGTGTGCCACGAAATAAGAGACTACGCTAGGCAAAGCCACATCCAAGGTCCGAGCTCCTAATCCGCTAACGGTTTTCACATGATGAGGCTTAGGGACATAAAGATAATCTCGTCGAAATCAAGTCCTAAGCGTCACATTCTCACGTCAAATCCCCACATCTCACACACCCTCACCACGATGATAGGAACCGAAACCCAAAGCTCACCACCTCCGGCCCTCAATTCCCTCAAACCCTGGTACACTAGTGATCTCCGTGGCCATCGTCGTTTGTCGTGCATGAAACGTGAACCGTCGTCGTCAAAGTAGCTCCACCACTCGTTTCAATTCAATTCCAACTCAAACTTTATTTCATCTCTCCTTTTTCTTTTTCTCTCTTTTTTTTAATTTCTTTTTCTTTTTTTTCACAATTCTCTCAAAATACCATCAAAATCCAACAATAATATCCGAGTGGTCTTCAAATACTAATCAAATATGCTAGGATAAGGAAACACGTAAATCGATGAATGAATATCACATAAAAAATATCATCTCCTCCTAACTCAATCAAAGTCCATGTCAAATCCAAGCCGCAAAATCAATGAAATACATGTGTGGGAGTGGAGTCGTCGCAAGCTCACTCTCAATGTTCGGAGTCAAAAGTCGACACCCCCACACTCAAATGTCCCCATATCCCCTCTCAAGTAGTCCCGAAGATGAATGTATCTCGTGCCTAATCCAACCGATCCTCCTACACCAAAGTAATCAAAACCGGTACCTAGCACGATCCACCAATTAAGTTCACCCAACCCAATTCCGTGCGTATTAGATTCACGCACTCACGGCTCTCCACAACTGTGTCCATGATGTAGTGGCATGGAACACCGCCACACCAAAGTGCGCAAGCCTACTCACTCACCCTCGCATCCCCTCGTAGATAATCAATGACGTGCAAGCGAGATGTCGAACTCAACGAATTGTATAATCACTCCCTCATCGAACCCCCTCAACTACACAACCCCCTCGTGACGCACTAAAGTGGTGATTCTGATCAATTTGTTATGAAGGTCAAGAATCGTCACCCTAGGTCCGAAGGCTAGCAAGAATCCAAGGTTCAAATTGGGGCGTCTAATGGGCCTACAAGGTGAGTTCTAAAAGCAGTGAGTGCTCCAATACACGTCCTCGCACAGCTGTTTCGTGTGCCACTACGAGGCGGGTTGGCGACTACCTAAGACGTACACATGGATGTTCGGCTTGTTTAGCTCACACCTAGCTCAGCTCTTGTAAGAAAATAGGCACACACTTTGGCTTTGAAAATCACGTAAGTGTTAGAAATAGGTAGGCACTCCCGTAAAGAAAGCCTCTCTATACCTACTAGGGGGGACTCACGTCGTCACTCTCGGTCGCAAATCATGCTCTACGCCTAAAATCCTCACACTTCGCGATTTATCAAATTTTAGCCTCTTTCGATTGCCCTTTTCTCAAAATTTTATTGTTTTTAATTTTTTTTGGATTTTTTTTCCATATAGTTCCTACACTACATGCAAGCCGACACGAACGAAACTACACAAGACATTCGATAGGGTAGGTAGACTCAAATAAGAAAACGTGCCATATTAAACAAAAACACAAACAAGTATATACACTACACGACTAACATATCACAATACGATACACTATCACAATATCACGACACGGACCACATAAATAGACACAATACGACACGAACAAACTATATGCAGACATGGCGATGAAGACACTGACTGGCTAGTCAAGACTAAAACTCCCCCCACACTTGAGCGCTTCGTTGTCCTCAACGAATTTAGAGATTAACCTAGAAGACTCAGCATTCAAATGCGAGGGGCGGTGGTTCTACTCGGAGTCAAAGTCACAGCACAAGAAGGTAGCTACAACAAATTTAGAGATAATTCAAGCTACATGCACGTGACAAGTTGTGTGTACCGAAATTAGGCAAGTACTCAAGTATTCCCTAAGATTCTAACAGCTAATCCAAGCGGCGACTAAGCACCGTG
The DNA here is from genome assembly GCA_023055425.1 of Linanthus parryae. Taxonomy (NCBI): domain Eukaryota; kingdom Viridiplantae; phylum Streptophyta; class Magnoliopsida; order Ericales; family Polemoniaceae; genus Linanthus; species Linanthus parryae. Next base: position 47,391,006 of record JALGPY010000009.1, read on the forward strand.
ACATAGTCGGAATAAAACCCTAGAGCAAGTATGACGTGCCTAAACGGTAAGTAAAGAGAGAGAAAAGAAACTCACAACCGACACAAAGTCGGGGACGAAATCCGATAAGTGCTGACTGAGATAGCTAGAACAATCCCCAAGCTAACATTGTGCGGAACAATGCTAACTCCCATGGCGGTCGAGTGTGCGGAACACACCGGGGTCGATTGATCCGTTGCTGACGAAAAGAGAACGAAGAATCCCCGAGCTCGTGATGTGAGCTCCCAGAACGGTCAAGTCCGCCGTAACGCACCGGGGTCGATGTCTTCGTCAAAGTCTTTATAGTCCCCACAAGCCAAACTTTTATCTTGAAATGACAGCCCGCAATTGACATGTTTTGGCTCTAGGAAATCGCCACTGTCAATCAGTCCAAGTCACAAACTCCTCATGTTAAAGCAAAGAGCAAAGAAGAAATTGTCGTAACACAATTTGCACAGTATTTCCTTTAAGTGTCTTGACAATTGGCACAATAGCTCCATAAGTAGCCTTCCCCTTAATCAACCTCAACACCTTCACAAACCTAGCAGTCCTAACACCCAACACCATAACCAATTCCTAAAACAACCCACTGCCATGAAACACAACAAATTATTAACCACCATTTACACAAAATAACCAATGCCCATCACCATGGCCAAACCCAATTGCCAACACCTTCAACTACCAACTCTGCCAACAATCACCAGTAAACCCAATTCACTTCCCTACTTCACTGCCTTCTCCTTTCAACCCAGCAACCAACCTAGCCCCTGCCTATCTCCACCAGTAACCTCCATAATTAACATTCTTTGCCAAAATAATACCATCTGCCCCCACACTTAATCAACTGTAGCAAGCAATTGAAGCCACCGACATGTCAAAACGCCACCTAATATTGTGAATCAACCCGTCAAGCCTGGAATTGAGAATAACATAGACTATAATCATGCTTCATACTCCCTGCAATTTTCAGCATAAATCTGTTCTTTCTTGGCCAATATCTCCTGTTTGCACCCATAATTTCATATTCTTTCTTCTAATTTTCAGTACCATCAAACATCATCAACAGCCCATCACAAACAAAAAAATCATTCACTGTAACCCACAATTTTTCGCAACAACCCAATTCGGTCCGTCTCATTTTTTTTTTGTTAACACGTTGTTTGGTTTTGTTTTTGGGTGCTGCAATCATTGAACAGAGGTGGGTGATGGGTTTTGTTCGACCGAGAACAGAGGAGGGTGAGTCATGGTGTTCAGTTCTGGGTTGATGGTTGCAATTGGAGACCAGAGATGGGTCTGCTTGGTTGGTATTCGGGTCGAGTCGAGGTCCAAGTGAAGGGATTGGAGCCGTAGTTATGTTTTGCCAGAAGTGGTGGTTCATAACAGCGGTTTGGATCAGAGAGAGAGGCGGTGGTCTGGGTACTGTTCAATTGCCGGCAGAGGACGATTAAGTGGTGAAGGTGGGAGAGGGAGGCGGCGTTGTGGGCGTTGATTGGTGGTCGCGGTGGCTTATGGGTTAGAGGGAGAAGACAGAACAGTTTCTGTGTTCTGCCTGGTTGGGGAAGAAGAAAGCCACCGGATTTCATGGCTGATTGGCGGTTTTGAGGTTGCTTCGCCGGCTTTCATGGCTTTCCGGCGGTGGTTCAGGGGTTAGTCAAATTGTGGCAAGATTGGTTAGATCGGAGAAGAGGGTGGGTTTCTTGGTTGGTGGTCGGAGTTGGGTTTGTTTGGCCGGTGGTTGTGGATCGGGGTCTGGGTTCGATTGGAGAAGAGGGTGGGTTGGTTGATTCAGGGAGAGAGAGATGTTGCCGGAGGGGCGACCTGAAAACCACCTCAACACTGCCGTCGTTGGTGGCGTGAATTCGATGGAGAGAGAGAGAGAGGGTGGGGCTGCTGCGGTTCGCCGGAGTGAGAACTGGCCGGAGACACGACGGGAAGCCACCAAAAATCGCCGGAGAATGAAGGAGGAAGCTTCTGGATCGATGGATGTGAAGTGGTTGAAGGTCTGTGTTTACCAGAGGATGAACAACAACCCTCTGGTATAGCCCGACCGATCAAAAAAATTTCCCAAATTTCCTTTTTTGCCCTCAAAAGCTTCTGGAACTGCCCTTTTTGCCCCTGTTCGCAGGAGCAATTTTTTTCTGTTCTTAATATTGAGAAAAGTGTTTTTTGGGGGGCTGGTGTTCGTGCGAACACCCCTGACATCAGTTTTTTTTTTTTTTTTTTTTTTTTTTGTCTTCTAGATTACGTCTCCAGACTCCGATGCACGCATATTACATACCGTCGGAAAGCTCGTTTCGCGCACGTTCTGATTTCGCAATAGTGACTTCCAATTTTCCGGAGTAAACTTCAGAATTCCTGACCTCAAATTTCGTGGTCATTATGTCGCTTTCTCGGTTTTTCTGCGTTTCCTCTTTTCACGCATCAAGAAGGGGAGTCCGGACCGCGTCTCCAACCTATATGCCTGCACGACTCAATTCAAAAATAAGATCCTAACTCTCTCACCACTCATATAAAAAAATGGTATTAAAAACGCACACGGCAGTATTTAAAAACACACTCTCTACACTAAAGCATAAAAATACGTTGGGTTGCCTCCCAACAAGCGCTTGTAATTTACGGTCGACGGCCCGACCCGGTTACCTCTGCCACCTCACGAGGGTGGTATGGCACATTGTGCTGCTTCCAGCTTAGCTTTACGGTGTTGGATTTGAAGCACTGCTTCATGTGCGTGCACCGCTGATGGCTTATTTCTTACCCAGTAGTCAGGTGGATCCCCTTGCGATAACTCTGGGATTTGGCGCTTCACTTGTACAGCGAATGGCACCCCTGGCTGATACTCCCATGAAAACTGGGGTGACGGTTTGAAGACCCGAAAAGTCTCCATGTCATCATGTACCCTCATAATCAGTTCTCCATTCTCTACGTCAATGAGAGTACGACCAGTTGCCAAGAATGGCCTACCCAGAATTAGCGGAACATCACCTACTGGCATATCCAATATAACAAAATCAGCCGGAATGATCAGACTTCCGACCCTCACTAGCACATCTTTAACCATCCCACATGCTTTCTTGGATGACTTGTCTGCAAATTGGAGTGTTATCCAGGTTTTCGGGGGCTCCCCCACACTTAACTTTTTGAATACCGACAACGGCATCAAATTCACGCTCGCTCCCAGATCACAGAGAGCTCTTCCTGTGTAGGAATCACCCAATGTAGCCTCAATGACAAAGCTACCTGGATCCTTCTTTTTCATAGGTAACCCATGCGAAACACATGAACTAACCTGTTCATTTAAGTTTACTCTCTGAAATTCATCCACCCCTTTCTTTCCAAGAACTGCATCTTTAATAAATCTAGCATACTTAGGCATCTTTTGAAGTGCCTCAATCAATGGGATATTGATATGCAGTTTAGAGAAGACATTCAAAAAGCGCTTGTATTCCTCAGCATCATCCTTCTTCTTCCTAGTACGTAATGGAAATGGTAGTTCTGAAGAAGAAGGAGAAGATGGAAGTGGTACCTCGGTAGATTTCTCTGCATCCTGGTGAATCATGCCCTTTGATTGGGGGATCATGACAGGTGTCTTCTCAGAATCGAAGACTTCATGTTCCTTCGCCTTTGAGTCTTCCGCTCTGGCATGACTCGGATATGGAGGATCTGTAAGTGCAATACCACTTCGAGTGGTGATGGCTTGAGCCTGTCCCTCTGATGTGTCAACAATGCTACCCAGTGCCCTTTGTTCAAGTTGTTCCTTTAGATCTTTTATTTCTGCTTGAGAAACTTGAAGTGCAATTGCTACAGAGCTGACCTGTGTGGACATGTCTGTCATGTGCTGAGCCATCGTCTTTATTATCCCTGTCATATCGGTCAACTCTAATGGTGGTACTGGATGCTGCTGATGCATCTCTGAAAAATTTGCTTCATGCACTACCTCTACCGCATTCACCTGAACAGTGTTATAAGCCATCTTTTCATCTCTTACCAGTTCCATGTGCCTGTACTGGTAATCCATGCTCTCTTCTTGCTGAACCAAGCGTCTCATCAATGCATATGCCCCTTCATGATCACAGTTAAATAAGAAGTTTCCCCCAGCTTCTATATCCATCTTGTCTCTATTGGGCTGTCCAAGTGAATCATAGAAGACCTGGATTAACTGTCTCTTGTCAATACCATGGTTGGGACATCTACGTAGCAAATGATTGAAGCGATGCCATGCTTTGACAAGTGATTCATCTTGCTTTTGCCTGAACATCCAGATCTCATTCTGAAGCTGAATCACACGTGAGATAGGATAGAACTTACTCATGAACTGTGCGACACACTCTTCCCACGTTTTGATCGAACAGGATGGCATAGAGTCCATCTAATCCATAGCAGCTCCCTTGAGACAATGAGGAAAGAGCATTAGTTTGAGTGCTTCAGATGTGACCCCACTATATCGGATTAGCCCACAGTGGCTCTGAAATCTCCCAATGAATGCATGTGGGTCTTCCTCGTCTGTCCCAGCAAAAGTACACTGGTCCTGAGCAAATTCAATTGTGCCCAGCTTGAGACAGAAGGTTTCTGCCTGAATTGGTGGCACCACAATTGCTGGCTGCCTTCATTGAAGATTCGCCTCAAATGCCTGGATTATTGCTTTCCCTGATCGATTATATGGCATTGAGGTCGCGCGCGGTATAGATGTTGCTGCCAATGCTTTCTCTACAGCTTCAGCCACCATGGCTTGCAACTGCTCCGTTGTGAGGCTAATTAGCCCTTGGCTTTCCGCCATAGCTACCTGAAAAAGCAGCACTAGCACACCCGTGAGGTAAACAAATAGTAACAAAAAGAAACTAAAAGAAGTATCCTAAATTAATTTTTAACTAAACTAATAAACCGTTTAATTCCCCGGCAACGGCGCCAAAAACTTGACACGATTTCTTACGTGTATACGCAAGTGCACGATCAAGTAGTAAGTGGAGTATTTTATGACTCCGAGTATCAAACCCAAGGGAAATAGACGACTACTAGCTAATTAAGAATCAATTAGAAGATACCTAAGTAACCGGTAAGAAGTGGTTTGAGTTTGAATGTTCGTCGCCCACAAAGAAGCGACTAAATAAAATGAATGTAGAGACAATATTTATGTATTTTTCAATTAAAATAATTTAATCAAAGTATGGAGAAAACTAGGCGATCTATGAATCACCTTGGGTCTTTAGACAGTTCCGGAATTTGTATTGAAACACGTTACGCACTAACTAATTATGCCGGGTAATAGCACTTACAATCTTCTGTCGATCTCATGTAATTTTACGTAACAGTTTACTTTGGGTCCTGTCGGTCCACCTCCATCTACCGTTACGTTCTAGCTGGCTAGTCAACTTCGTTCACCGGGTCCTGTCGGTCCACCGATTCACTCACCTAACTAGTTCAACCGAATCTACCCACACATGACTACTCCTATTCATCTCACCTATCGGTCTCAATGATTCGGGAATAAAAACATGATCTTATTCGTAACCGGGTTAAGTCTCTGTCGAGCACCACCTAGTTCACTAACAACTCCGGTTCGCGACTCCCTTGTTGCTAAGAATTAAACCTAGATCATGATTTCTAATCAATTAGTTTGTAACATTAAGCTATGAATTCAACTAGTTCATCATCTTCATCTAACATGGTCGTTCCATTCATCACTAAAACGTGTCAATAGCCTTAGCTTACGGATTCACAATACAAGATGAAGAATAATAAACGTTAATTGGATCAAACGCATGAATCAATCAACAAAATCCGGAACAAAAGTCTAAGTCATAACCCTAGGCTCTCCATAGAGCCTAACAAAGAAATTAGCTACTCATTGTTATGCCAAAATCACAAGTATTCTCCATAGAATGATAAAGAGAGGGTAAGAGAAGAATCAAACGATGAAATCGCCAAAGCTTTGGCGAATCCGTGCAATCCCCAAGCTCCTAGGTGCTCTCCAATGGCTCCCGTACGTGAATATCCCTTCCTTAGGTCGTCTCTGCCCGTTTTTTACCAGCTGGGCACGCTTTTTAATGAAAACTAACCGAAATTGCACTTCAGCCCCTCTACTTTGTAATTCCCGGACAGAATTATTTGCAGATTTTGCGCGGGCTGTATCTCCCTCATACGGACTCGTCTTCGGGCCTACCATATACCGTTGGAAAGCTACGGATGTCTACTTTGCAATGCCGCAAGCCTTGCATCAAAATTCTTTGTAGATTTTCCTGGGCATCGAAAAGAGTGCAGGCTCGTCCTGTGTGACTTTTTCAACTTTTCTTCGTTTGTGCGTCTCCTTTTCTCGTCTTCATCTAGCTCCATTCCAAGCATATCCAAGCATCTCATAAGCTCCATTGCACCTATTTTACCTGAGATACACAACACTCAACAACCCGTGCAATTATCATAGAAAATATGAGAGAAAGCATGCACAAATAAGCTAGAAACACAACTTTTCACTCTTAGGCTTATAAATCATCAATTCCACATATTAACGCACATATAACATATAAATCATGTGAAATAAGCCTATTACAAGTATTATGGAAGTATAAAAATAACTCCTAAAAGAGAGTTATCATTTGCGCATCAGGCGGCGATTCAGAAGCTAGAGAGGCCGGAGGACGAGGACAAGGAGTAGACAAAGAAGAAGACATATGGGTTGGTGGCCGGAGGCTATGAGAGACAGAGATAAGAGAGGAGGCTGGGGTTAGGAAATGAGGATGAGAGGGAAGGAAATCGCCTTTACAATGGGGTTATTTCGTTAAATTTAAGCAGTATTTTTGTCTTTTGGCCCCTCCGTTAGTGCACAGTTACCTCCATCCTCTGACAAGAGGGTAATTCTATTTATCCAAACATGAGAGTGTAGTTGCAGGATTGATTTGTTGTATATTCCTTTATTTTAGAGATAGGTTTCCCATAACTATCTACCTCTGTTACCTATACATGCATCGGGTTTATCAATATAAAAAATATATTTTTGTAAAACTTAGGGTAAAAGCCAATAACCACCCCATATAACATGGATGAAATACACTTTGGTCCCCTGACGTTTGAATAATTTCATTTGGCACCTTATTCAAAAAGAAATTAGGACACTTTGCACCTTTTTGTCTTGTTCTGTCCGTGAAGTCACTTTTTATTTCTTTTATTTTTTTACTATTTGGCCCTTAATTTGATTAGAAGTCTATGAAAATATAACTTCCACACTCCACCTCCCAAACTACACAGACACCAAAATCAACTTAAAAATCTTTGCAAAACAAGATGGCAACATATAAACAAAAGCAGAAAAAATTATCTACAGTAAGTGTTGAAAGAAGTTATCACAACAAAATAGTGTTCTTGTTCTTAGTGTTCTTGTTTTTTGTGTTCACTATAACAATCTTTTAATACCAATTAAACACCAACTTATCCATATCACATCCTCTTTCAAATTTTTAGAATCAAATAACCACATAAACTAAACACAGTAAAAGGAAAGAACAAAATGAACCTAAAATCTTGAATTAATCATCAAACTCGACCCAAAATCTAAAATGGAAACAGTTGAAACAGAAAGAACGAGACTTGTGGTGAACCTAACAGAAAAAATGAAAGTGATCCACATAGAACTCTTAAGCATGACGAATAACCCACTAGATCATGCAAAGGTATCTGCAATCACCAGCTTGCCAATACCAAAGTCACAACGCTCAAGAGTTTCCCGAGAAAGTTGCCTTATCAACAAAGATACATCCCTGCGCTGGCAGAGATCGCCTATCTTTCAATTACCTTCTGAAGAAATGTGTCATCTTCTCTACAGCATCAGGAAAGTTTTGAGAAGATGAAGATCTTTATGGAATCACCATGTGTCATGATTCCTCCTCAAAATGGAAGTCCACTGATCCCGTACTTTACTTCAACAACCAAGTATGTTGGGGCACTACATTCGCAGGACGTGGATGGACACGAGAGACATGTCTACTTACATCTTAAGTGTAATCCAGGTAGGAGAATCCATATGCTCGTCTAGTAAGAGACATTGGTGGTATTGGTATTTTTGGTACAAGAATTAAAGCATTATTTTGCGTCACAGAAGGTGATAGTGATCACTAAAAGTGATCCCGTTTGGTACCTTTTGGCGCACCTAGACCTAAGTGGGAGACTTTCCAAATGGTTGTTAATTATGTAAGTTATTGACGTCACATGCATGCGCACGTGCCAAGGCAATTAAGTTCCAATCAGTGTCAGACTTGCTTGCCCTATTTCTAGATGGATGCATGAGACTTAACCGAAAGAGACTTCAAGAGATATAGAGATTTACCAGATAGAAGGAAAGCGGTCTCTAAATTTTGATGGATCATCAAAAAGAACCGGAGGCAGTGCTGGTTGTCCTAACATCTCTAGTGGGAGAAGTATTACAGATGTTGTACAAACTAAATTTCACAGTCACAAACAATGAAGCAGAGTTATGAAGCTTAATAGTTGGACTCCTCATAGCTAAATCCCTAGGAGTCAAACAGTTGATCATCATGGGAGACTCCAAACTTATGGTAAGGCAACCATCTGGGGAGCTTGCACTCAAAGAAATCAACCTTCTAAGCTACAGCACCATTGTCCAAAAGCTTACCTCAAGCTTTGAGTAAATCACTAATGAGCATACTCTTAGATGATATGATAGGCATGCAGATGCCTTAGTCACCCTTGGGTGAAATATATATTGTAGAGGACAAATGCCCATCCTCCATCCTCACTGAGAGTAAATCCACCCCAGCTTCTGTCCAAGGCCTGCAGGTAGGGAGAATGAGGTGCAAGGACACTGGCGCAAAAAATATTATTCTCCTCAGAATAAGGTGCAAACAAGGATCAAACTTCTACCAAATGTTTTATTATGCATGGTGGCATCCTCTACCACAAAAGTTCATGAATAATTTTTCAAATATGTATTGGAAAAGCAAATTTCCTGGTTTATTTGCAGGATATGCGTAAGGAGTGATGCGGACAAAACAAGATTACCCTATACAGAATGGCGCATCGCCAAGGCTGTTCTGGCCCCAAATGAGCTCGTACGCTGCTTTAATACAAGTTCAATGTGAACAATGCAGTTTGGTCTCAGACATACATGATGTCTATGAAATTGTCTGTTATCAAGATAGGAGGAAGCCTTTCTTTGAGAATTTGGAAAGCAACGCTCTTTCCATGGATAAGCGCCACACAAAAGTCATAAAGATGGAAGTACATAGGTATGAAGCAAAATAGGGAATCATGTCAGGGAAAAGCTTCGCATGACCATTACTCAGATGCCTCAGGGAAAGAGACCCACGAGTCATGAAGGCAATTCATTCATCTGAGAACCAAGGAGCTGCAAAGTGTGTCACTAACTGCTATCCATAGGATACTTTTGGCCATCCATAGAAGTCAATTTTTACGAGAAAGTGAAGACATGTCAACAATGTTAGCTCCATGAAAACCTCATACACACGCAACCTGTCGATTTATAGGCTTAGGGAACACCATGGCCTTTCCATACTTTCTCTAGATATTGCTGGTCCCATCAATCCTCCCTCTAAAGGATGTGTACGGAACTTTACATGAACTGAGCTTTTCACAAAATTGGTTGAATTTAATTGTTTCATCTAACAACTCCACATCATAAAAATAATCGGCTCATGCAAAAAAAAAAAAAAACTAAGGAGCTCGCAGTAGAAACTGCAACTCAATGGTGGGTTAGTTATACGGTATATGTAAACAATCAGCTAAACTAGTCGCTCTGTTTACGATCCATCTCATGAGAAGTTGTTTCGAAATAACCACTCTTATTTATTCCACATATGAATCTAAGAAGAAAAAGATAATGAAATTCAACATTAAGAAACCCGAGATGATGTTAAGTCATTCTCTTTTGAGGAGCACAATGGAATCAATATAAGTGAGGGACACAACTGCACACGAGATAATTTATTTCGTACTAACTTGGGTGTTAGTGGTTGGGGGTGGGGTAAGTGAACCCTGATATTTTTCGTAGTTGTGGAATTTTTTCTTGGTGCTCCAAGAAGGTCATGGAACCTAAGGAGTGGAAGTGGCAAGATCTAATATATTATCATCTCGTCTTTTTGCAACAGACGGTTTTCTAATTTTCCTGCACGCTAATGAAATTGAAATTTCAAATTTTATGAAGATCGTACAAGATGATGAACTTCAATATTGGCAGGAGATTCAATTTAAAAAGATTATTAGCTCTCTCCCATTTCCTTTCAAAAAATGAGCTCTCTTCGACATGCAGAGATGATTGACATGTAATAGATGATTGACGAACTTCCAGTCTTTGTGGATCTCAACTCTGTATAAGAATTCGATGTATTTGGGTATTATACATGCCTCTTAGGTTAACATCCCAATCTTTCGATTACATTCTTAAGAACCTAGTAGAAAGGCTTCTGGGAATACCATATTAGCATCAATACCGACTACCACAAGTAGTGGTGACTTCTTTAAGCAATGACCGACTATATAACCCATCATTTGTGTAGACAAGTGATACGGGATAGTATAATTATTATTTAGTTATTTTAGTTATTAGATTAATGAGTATTGGTTATTTTATTATTATTATTAGTATTTATTATTTATTTAGTAGCCCGTAGAATAGGCCCGTTAAGTTAGGGTTAGAAGTTTATTATTTAAGCATTGTAATATTTCAGTATCAGTCAGTCAATAAAGAATACTTCTCTCAACTCTAAAGCTTTCCTTTATCTCTCCCTACTCTTTATCTATCTCTGTCGCTTTTCGTCTATCTCTCTCGATTCTTCTTCTCTAAATCTATCAATTTCTTCCTACTTCGATACTTTTCCGTAACAACAAGGGTATTTGGAACACGAAAAGTGCTAGAAAAAGTGTTCTTCACACTGTGCTTGGCCGATAACACTGTGGTTTGGAGTACGCCTACATTTTCCTTTTGCATGCTACAGAAGAATCCTAGTTCTATTATTGGAACTAAAGGGGGTGTGACTGGTTAGGGTCGAACCGACACCAAGTGTGTGGCACCTGCGCTACCCTCAAAGACATCATCAGGCTAAGGCATAAACCAGAAATGAGGTCAACCGCCCTGTTAGAGCAGCATACCTTTGAACACAGTAGCCATTGTTCACCTTATCAATTCACAAAACCTTCTCTTCATGAATCTCAATGTTCAACCAACAACATCCCTATAGTCTGTAGAAGTGTGGAGTGGTTTATTTTTCAATCCAACAGATTTAAAAAAAAAAAAAAAAAAAAAAAAAAAAAAAAAAAGAGAGAGAGCACAATCAAGTTAAAACACCAAAAAAAGACACTCTGGCCCAATAGTGTATATTTAAGCAGACGTAGGATTCAGAGCACATTTCACAATGTCTCAAAAAATGTAAAAAAGGTTCCATAGAGAGCATATCATCTTCCAAGAAGGACGAGCCTTGAGAAAAACACAAAATGATTGCTCAACATGTAAAATTAAATCCCAAAACAAGTCGCTATAACCAAACTCGGTTAAGCTTCAAAGGTCGACTCTATTCAGCCTCTTGACTTCTTCCAACTCGTCATGTGTAGCTGAAGCACTTTGTCAATTGACCAATGTTTATTTGTTCCTGAAACCAAATCGAGAAGACATTAGACATAATGAACGCAACTGTGTGCTTGTGTGTGAGAGAGAAAGGGATAGATTGCATGGTCTCCCTATCACATGAACATTGGTCATCAGTATTAACACTGTAAGGGGATATTGGATGTATTGAAGACATTTCCCTTAATACTGTGACAACCAGGAGCCAAATATATGTTCATTATAGAAGCTAACTGATCTTTCTAGGATATCTTTACACGTATTTCTCGTAATCGGGGGGGGGGGGGGGGGGGGGGGAGGGTGGATTTGGGATGGAGAGAAATACAACAAGAACATGTGGGCTTTCCTAAATTCCTCCATGGTCTCACCCAGCAACAAGTAGAACATGTGGAAAATTAACGAGTATACAAAAAATTGTTGTTTATCTTCAGAGATAATACATCATACAGATAATGACGATGGAGGCAAATAAGGAGGATTTTCATAAATTCCAATCGTGATAAACACAGTTAATGAAGCACATAATTATGGGAAACAAGCAAGTTACTTTTTGAGACGGCTAAAACGGAAGAGATGGGGGCGCGGGTCTAAACCTTCAAGGTAAGTGAAAACTAGTAAGTCACAATCTCATTTGGGTGAGACGGTTTAAATGCATGAGGATATCAATCAATGTGACTGACACACAAGTTGCTAGGCTTTTTCGACAGTTACAAAACCATGGAAAGATATATTGTGATACGGGTACGAACCGTATCAGGAGACAGCGTCCACTTTCATCGAGAAAGAAGGAGCGTCAGTTGTACAATGACCCTGATTTCCGGGTCATATGCAGTGAAGTAGTAGCTTTATTTTAGTTAATTAAATAGTTATTGAAAGTGTTATTAGTTCAGGGGTGTTGGTAGTATTAATTAATTGTTAGGGGGGCTTGAGGGTAATTGGTAAAAGTGCTATTAGTATTTATATGTTCATAGGGTCAGTGTTTTATCTACCAATGAATGAAGAAAAATTTAGTTATTTAGTAGGAACCCTAGTTTTGGAGATCTCAGCTTCTAGAACTGCTGATTTGGAGACCGAAGCTTCTCAAACTGCTTCTCTATCGATAGCTTCTGCTATCATATTGGTTCAATCGGCTACAAACTTCGTTTAGTAAATTTGAAAAATGACGCAATGGAGATGTACTGGTCTAGTCTCCGGTTCCTATTCAAAACGCAGTGAAAAAAACATTTACCAAGGAAAACAGAGTATAAAGACGTGGCAACTAGTATACAAAGTTAAAATGAGGATATAAAAAAAAGGAAAAAAAAAACTCACCATTGTTAGCCTACTAAAGTGATGCCCTTTGTGTGCCCAAATTAGCTTTTAGCTTTCAAACAACACGATAAACGACTTCCCATGCAATATCTATATTGTGAGAGAAATTTCTGTAGAAAGGAGAGAATTTGCCAACAAATGATAAGTCGTAGTCAGCAAAGATCCACCAACTCTAGTGCCTTCTGAAAGAATGGAGAATCCCGATGGAAGAATATGCAAACTGTTGGGGTCCCATAACCCAGCAAGCAGCATGTCCATATTTATTAGATCAATGGGGGCAAAAACTATGAAGAAACCATCTGGACCAGTCCATGTTTCTTGAACAACCATACAGCTATAGCTACCTTCAATCTAGAAAAGGTAACACATTTCACGTTAATTGTTAGATTTTGGTGATTCAAACCTAGCATAGAAAATTAACTTGGTCCAAGGCGGCTTGGAATTGTTTCCTTGTTCGTCTTGGAATTGTTTCCTTGTTCGTTTTGGAACTGTTTCCTAGTTCGTTTTGGCAACGTTTGGACGTTGCTTTGGGCACAAGTCACTAGTTTAGGCCTATATATGGGTGTAGGACTCTTCTATTGACATGTGTGGTGTGTCTTGGATTGTAATTGGCTCTCTCATCAATAAATTGGTTCGTTTTGGTTGTGGATGTAGCTAGCCTAAAAACTAGTGAACCGCGTTACATCGTTGTGTTGTCTTCATCTTGTTCTTCGTCTAATCACTCTTCTTGGTCCCCAACAACTGGGCATCGTGCTTCCACGTGCGTACTCTAACATTAATAATACTTTCAGTCTACCAAAGTTCGCACATTTCATACAAAGATATAAAAGGAACTGGAATTCAATCATACGTGAATGACAGACAAAAAATTGCCTAGTTCCTGGCTGGTGCTGAAATGAGAGTTTTTCTGTGAACAAAGAAGCAGCTTCCGAGAGGTTGTCCCACTGCATTTCCAAGGAACAACATAGTGTTTCTAACATTAACACAATTAAAATTGGGAATGGGGAAATTGACACTTAACCTACATGCAAAATGTATTATGGGAAACAAAATCCACTACACTTTCAATTTGCCGATACAACGCCATGTAATAAACATCTATAAGACACTAAACCCCAGATTGACAAAAGGGGTTAAATTTCTAACAGATATTCATCACGTGCTAATCATGTACTAGCTATAAAGATGAAGAAAAAGCAACTTAAAGGACCATCACGTAATTAGCACGTGGTCAATTTCGGTTAGAAATTTAACCCCGTTGTCAATTTGAGGTTGTGTTCCAAGCATGTATATTGCAGGGGGTGATAGTGAAAAATTGAAAGTGTAGGGAGTTTTGTGTCCCAAATGCATTTTGCATATAAGTTTAGTGACTATTTCCCAGAATAAGTACATTGTGCTTCAGGACATCATTAAACGCAACAATATACCATGTCGCGCGCATGCAAGTCACTAGGGGAACCCAAAAAGAAGCCGACGTCTTTAGCAATATGCCAGGGGGCAGCCGGGATCATTGATACTTTTACGCATCATCATCTCCACATTTTTTACCATTTTATCCAGTATCTCTACCCATGGAACCATCAACAGTGACACTGCTGCAGAAGCTCGAAACCATTCTCTGTGTTAGGAAAAACAGACTTCGCCTCCCTATAATAGACATTGCCAATAAAATGAGTAAATTTGAGCTATCCTATCACAAAGCAAGAAGAAATTAATATTTGTTACTTCTACGGGAAGACACGATTTCAGTTACCAATTGCTTCGCTTGGTTCACCACGAAAAAGTGCTGGCACACGGTCCATCAAGATGGGGCTCTTGCCAAATAAATTTGCACGTTTGTCAATCTGAAAGAAATCAATGTTACACATATTCGATAATTTTTACCAACATTTTATATCAAAAAAATTGTTTGCATACACTTACATAATCCACCTTGGATCAAGGAAAAAGTTTGTCGTTATGTAAACAGTTGACCGAATAACAACCTTGAGATTGATTTGAACATTGGATCTTCTTTCTGCCTGAACTCCTAAAATTAGTAACCTTGAGATTGATATGATCTAATTTTTTTTTTCAAGATAACTAATTTTATGAGTTCAGGCATCAAAGAAGTTCCAATGTTCAAATCAATCTCAAGGTTGTTATTCCGGCTACTGTTTACGTAACCACAAACTTTTTCCTTTATCCAAGGAGGTTTATATAAGTCTATGCAAACAATTTTTTTGATCCACAATGTTGTGTAAAAAATATTGAATATGTGTAACAATGAGATCTTTCAGATTGACATGCATGCAAATTTATTTGGCAAGCAACCCATCTTGATGGACCGTGTGCCTGCACTTTTTCCTGGTGAACCAAGCGAAGCAATTGGTAACTGAAATCGTGTCTTCTGGCAGAAGTAACAAGTATTAATTTCTTCTTGCTAAGTGATAGGATTGCTCAAATTAACTCATTTTATTGGTAATGTCTATTTATAGGGAGGCGCAGTCTGTTTTCTCTAGCACAGAGAATGGTTACGAGCTTCTACACCGGTGTCACTGTAGATGGTTATCCATAGGTAGAGATACGTGATAAAAGAGTAGAAAATGTGAAGATGAGGACGCGTAAATGTATCAGTGATCCCGGCTGCCCCCCTGGCATTTTGCTAAATACACCGGCTTCATTCAAGGTTCCCCTGGCGAGCATGGTATGTTGTTGCGTTTAAATACGTCCTAAAGCTCAATGTACTTATTATGGGTAATAGACACTAAACCTATCCGCAAAATGTATTTTGGGACACAAAACCCCTCTACAATTCCCCACTACAGCCCATGCAATGTACATGCGTGGTACACAACCCCAAATTGACAACGGGGGTTAAATTTCTTACAGAAACTGAACACGTGCTTATCACCTGATGGTCCTGAAAGTTTCTTTTTCTGCATCTATAGAGTTAGCACACGAATAGCACGTGATGAATTTCTTTTAGAAATGTAACCGCGTTGTCAATTTCGGGTTAAGTGTTCCACGGATGTATATTGCAGGGGGTTGTATTGGGAAATTGAAAGGGTAGGGGGGTTTTGTATCCCTAATACATTTTGCATGTAGGTTAAGTGTCAATTACCCTTCCCCTTTTTAATTGTGTTAATGTTAGAAACCCTATGTTGTTCCTTGGAAATGCATTGGGAGACCCTCTCGAAGGTGCCTCTTCACTCATAGAAACATCTCATTTCACCACCGGCCTGGAACCAGGCAAGTTCTTGACTGTCATTCACGTATGTCTGAATTCAAGTTCTTGTTATATCATTGTATGTGCTCACTTGGACGTATTATTAACGTGAAATGTATGAACTTTGCTAGATTGAAGGTAGCTATAGCGGGATGGTTGTTCAAGAAACATGGACTGGTTCAAATGGTTTCTTCATAGTTTTTGCCCCCATTGATCTAATAAATATGGATTTGCTATTTGCTGGGTTACGGGAACCCAACAATTTGCATATTCTTCCATCGGGATTCTCCATTCTTTGAGATGGCACTAGCGATCTTTGCTCATTGCGATTATCATTCCCTGGCAAATTCTCTCCCTTCTTCCGAAATTTCTTCTCACACTATGGATATTGCATGTGAAGTCGTTGCTCCTGTTGGTCGTAAGCTAAGGGCATAACTTTAGTAGGTCGACAACGGTGATTTTTTTTTTTAGTTGCCAGGTCTTTATAACCTATTTTCTCTGATAACAGTTTTTTTTTTTTTTTTTTTTTTTTTTACTGCGTTCTGAATAGCGACCGGAGACTAGACCAGTACGTTTCCATGGCGCCATTTTTCAAGTTTACTGAACGAAGTTTGTAGCCGGTTGAACCAATATATCTTCCCATGGTTTTTTAACGTTCGAAAAAGCCTATCAACTTTTGTGGCAGTCAAACTGATATCCCCAGATGCGTTTATACCATCTCACTTCAAATGGGAATGTGATTTATTAGTTTTCTCTTACCTCAAAGTTTTAAACCCGCACCGCCATCTTTTCCGCTTTAGCTGTCTCAAAAAGTAGCTTGTGTTTTTTTTTTTTTCCATAATCATGTGCATCATTCACTATCTTGATCATGATTGGAATAAATGAGAAAAAGGCCTCATTATTTGCCCCCATCATCATATCTGAATGATATATTATCTCTCAAGATAAACAACTATTTAATGTAAAGTCGTTAATTGCCTACATAGTTGTGGCTGGGTCGAGACCAGAGAGGAATTTGGGAAAGCCCGCATGTTCTTGTTGTATCTCTCCATCCCAAATCCATCCTCCCTTTCGTTGGGTAGTTTATGAGAATTACGTGCAAAGATATATTTGCCTCCTGGTTGTTGCAGTTGTAATCCCGAGCCACCATTTCTTTCCCTCTCATAGTACTAAGGGAAAGGTCTTCAATACATCAAATCTCCTCTCTCTCCCTTTCTCTCACACACACAAGCACGCAGTTGCATTCATTATGTATAATGTCTTCTCAATTTGGTTTCCGGAACAAATAAACATTGGAGATTTGACAATGTGCTTCAACTGTACATGAAGAGTTGGAAGAAGTCAAAGAGGCTGAATGGAGTCGACCTTTGAAGCTTGACAAAATTTGGTTATAGCGATGTGTTGTTTTGGGATTTAATTTTACATGTTGAGTAGTAATTTGTGTGTTTTTCTCAAGGCTCAGCCTTCTTAGAAGAGGATATGCTCTCTATGGAACCTTTTTACATTTTCTGAGACATTGTGAAATGAGTTCTGAATCCTTTTTCTGCTTAAATCTACACTATTGAGTCAGAGTGTCTTTTTATGGTCCTTTAACTTGGTTGTATCCAACTAAGGCTATGTTGGATTGAAAATAAACCACTCCACACTGCTACAGAGTACAGGGATGTTTGGTTGGTCATTGAGCTTCGTGAAGAGAAGGTTTTGTGAACTGATAAGATCAACGATGGTATTACAGGATTGGCTCCGGTGAGAGAGCTGGCTACTCTGCTCCAAGTTTGTCCGCTACTCTAACAGAGCGGTGGACCTCAGTTCTGGTTTGTCCCTTGGCCTGATAATGTAGGCGCACTCCGAACGACAGTGCTATCAGCCAAGCAGAGTGTGAAGACTAGCTTTTCTAGCACTTTCTTGTTCCTAATCTCTTGTCTACACAAAGGATGGGTTATATAGTCGGTCTTTGCTTGAAGAAAGTTACTACCATTTGGGTTAGTCGCTATTACTGCTAATATGGGATTCCGTGAAGCCTGTCTACTAGGCGGCTATTAAGAATGTAACCGAAAGATTGAGATGTTAATCTACCTATAAGTTCCCAAATACTTCGCATTCTTATACAGAGTTGAGATACACAAAGACTGGTTAGTTCGTCAATCATCTATTACTTGTCAATCATCTATACATGTGGAGAGAGCTCTTTTTGTTTAAAGGAAAGGGGAGAGAGCTGCTAATCTTCTTAAAATGGATCTCCTGCCAATATTGAAATTCATCTTGTAAGGTCTTCACAAAACTTGGCATTTCAGTTTCATTAGCTTCCAAGAAAATTAGAAAACCGTCTTTTCCAGAAAGACGGGATAATAATATGTTTTATCTTGCCACTGCCACTCCTTCGATTCCACGACCTTGTTCGAGCATCAAGAAAAACTTTCACAACTAGGAAAAAATATCAGGGTTCACTTACAACCCCCCCCCCCCCCCTCCACCCCTCCCCCCCACCCAAATTAGTATATTCTCTCGTGCACAGTTGTGTCCCTCAGTTATATTGATTCCATTGTGCTCCTCAAAAAATATTGACTTTACATCATCTGGGGTTTCTTAATGTTGAATTTCATTATCTTTCTCTTCTTAGACTCACATGTGGAATAAATAAGTGTGATTATTTTGAAACAAATTGTCATGAAATGGATCTTAAATTGGGCGACTAGTTTAGTTGATTGCTTACAGATACCGTATAACTAAACTCACCTTTGAAATATGAGTTGCAGTTTCTAATGCCCATGTCTTGCCCCTTCGTTTTTGATGCGGAAGAGGATTATCCAAATGATGTTGGAGCTGTTAGATGCGGCGATTACATTCAAAAAGAATGACGATAACATTAAAAAAAAATTGTGAAAAGCTCAGTTCATGTAAAGATCCGTACACATCTTTTAGAGGGAGGATTGACGGGCCAGTGAAATCTAGAGCTCATGTATGTAAAGGCCATGGTGTTCCAAAGCCTGTAGATTATCAGCTACCGTATGAAGTATGAGGTTTCCAAGGAACTAACATTGTTGACATATGCGGACTTTCTCGTGGAAATCGATTTTTATAGATGAGGAAAAGAATCCTATGTATAGTAGTTGGTGACACACTTTGCAGCTCCTTGGTACTCAGGTTAATGAACTGCCTTCCTGACTCATGAATGTCCTTTCCTGCGAGACATCTGAGTAATGATCATGTGAAGCTTTTCCTGAACATGATTCCCTCTTTTTCTTCATACCTATTTACTTTCTTCTTTATGACTGTTGTGTGGTACTTATCCATGGGAAGAGCGTCGCTTTCCAGACACTCAAGAAATGCTTCCTCCAATTTCGATAACTGTCAATTTCATAGACATCAAACATGTCCGAGACCAGAATGCATTGTTCATATTAAGCTTGTATTAGAGCAGTGTGCAAGCTCATTAGGGCCAATAATAGCCTTGGCGATGCTCCCTTCTATATAAGGGAATCTTGTTATGTCCGCTGCGGTCCTTATGCAGCTCCCGCAAATAAACCAGGCCTTTTTCTTCTCCGATACATCTCAGAAAAATTCCTCCTGAACCTTTGTGGTAGAGGATGTCACAATGCATAATTAAACCTTTGGTAGAAGGTCAATCCTTGTTACATGCGCCTTATGCGAGGAGATCAAATTGTTTTGCTCTAGTTTCCTTCTTGCACCTCATCCTCCCTACCTGCATGCCTCAGAAAAAATCTTGGGTAGATTTAGTCTCAATGAAGATGGAGTATGGGCACTTGTCCTCTGCAATATTTGATCCAAGAGTGGCTAAGGCATCCTCATGCTTATCATCTCATCTAAGAGTATGCTCATTAGTGATTAACTCAAAGCCTGAGGTAAGATTTTCAACAATGTTGTGGCAGCTTAGTAGGTTGATTTTTTCGAGAGCAAGCTCCTTAGATGATTGCCTTACAATACGTTTGGAGTCTCCCATGATGACCAAGTGTTTGACTCTCAGGGAATCAACTGTGAGGAGTTCATCCATTAAGGCATTGTTTGTGACTGTGAAATTCAGTTTGTACAACAGACATACTACTTCTCCCATTAGAAATGTTAGGCAACGCTATCACGACCTCCGGTTCTTGTGGATGAACCATTAAAATTTAGAGAGCATTTTATTCTATCTAGTGGATCTCTATGTTTCATGAAATCATTTTGGAATTTGGCAAGCAAGTCCACATACTGGGACTTAATTGCCTTGGGAAGTGCGCATGTGATATCATAAACTGACATAATTAACACCCATATGACAAGATCCCACTTAGGGTTGGGTGACCCAAAAGGTACCGTCGGGGATCACTTTTGGTGATCACTATCACCTTTTATAATTCAAAATATTGCTTTAACTTCTGTACAACAAATACCAATGCCAAACAATGTCTCTCAGAGCATCTGGATTCGGCTCCCTGGAACACCCTTAAGATGTAAGTAGACATGTCTCTCATGTCCATCCACTTCCTGCTCGAGTAGTGCCCCAACAGACTTGGTTGTTGAAGTAAAGTACATGATTATTGGACTTCTAATATTAGGAGCAATCATGACGCGTGGTGATGCCAGCATACTTTGGCGCCCATTACAAGATGAAAGCTTTCTTAATAAGGTAATTGGAAATATAGACGAGCTCCGCGACCACAGGGATGAACCTTCGCTTTGTGACTTTGGTATTGGCAAGCTGGTGATTGCAGATACCTTGGCATGGTATAGTTCAATTCCATGTCTATGATTAAACATCCCAAACACTTCTCGGAGGTAGCTTTAAATGCGTACTTTATAGGGTTTAATTTAGTTGGAATTTCCTACATCTCTAAAATAGTCTACGCAAGTGTTTCAGGTGATGACTTTTTGCACAAGTTTAATCACCAAGTCATCCACACCGACCTCCACTTTCTTGTGCATTAGATCATGGAAAACAGCCATCATAGCCCTATGGTCGGTCGTACCCACATTCTTGAGACCAAAAGGAATAACCGTATAGTGAAAAACTCTAAGTGGGTGATTACATCAGTCCTCTGAGCATCTTCTAGGTCCATTTTGATATGATTTAACCCACTGCTGGAACGCTGAATTCTTGAATCTCGGTGTGATGCGGATTACCAGCGCGTATTATGCAAGTGTATAGACAAGTAGTAAAGAAGGAGTATTTTGAGTACTCGGGTTATCGATCCTACGAGGACAAGCTCGCAACAAGTATGTGATGTTTGGTGTAGCCACCCCCAAACAAGTAGCAGAAATTAATAACATAAATAATAGTAAAGTGGAACTAAGAAGAATTCTTAATCAATAAATAGAGAGGCTAGACATTCTCGTTAATCACCTAGGGTTGTAAACGATGTTCTGATTATCTGAGCAACAAGTTAACTATATGCTAACTAAGTCAGGTAACTGCACTGACTCTCTCATGTTGATCTCTAGTCATTCCACATCTTGGTCGACTAAAATCTCATGTCGGTCTCCTGTGTCTACCGTTCCGTTCTAGTAGGCTAAAGACATGCACGTCAACAGGTCTTGTTGGTCAATCGTTGCATGAAACAGTCGGATCTCGCCTACCGAATCTATCCACAGTAGCCATTCCTAACACGCCTATTCTCAGTCTTAGTGATACAAAATTGATGTTCGGGTCTCATCCTAGTTAGTTAGAAAAAAACTGTCGTGCCACTACAACAAATTCGGCCTCCGTTGACAGAAAAAATTGTCGCTAGAAAGGCCAAATATGTCGGTATAAATTCTACCGACAAGTAATTTTTTGACGGAAAATGGTCACTACAAGTCGGGCGTTAGTATTAAGGCCGACAAATCTCAATTACGTCGGCAGAAGAAAAAAAGCGACAAAATTTTTTGTCGACAGTTTAAATCTAACAACAAATTGTTTGTGTCTCTAGTTTAACAACCGACAAGTAATTTTGGTAGTTTATGTTCATAGGTGACAAATTTTGTTTGTCACTAGTAGACATGCTTTCTCACTTTTACATCTTCCTGGCGACATACATGTTTGTCGCCTGAATCACGACGAAATAAAAAAAAATTATAGAGATTTTTACATATATGCAGATCTGAAAGTCAAGATCAACCATATATGCACCCAAAATATAAACATAATCAAACATTTATATGCACCACTGTGCTGAAATCTAAGAACAACCCTTCAACAGTTGGTTTTTTTAACAAGTCTGCATCCTTAGTGACCGTCCAGTACGGTCACTCTAATTCAACAGTCGTACCAAGGAAAACAGTACTACTAAGTTAATTTACAAAACACTTAGTTTGCTGATTGTTTCAAAGTTCAAAAAGTTCATAAAGCTCAAATTTTCCTGATTGTTTCTACGACGTGTTATACGATCGAACTGCATGTCCAGAATCACCGGCAAGTGGGTCCTTCGATGCCCTGAAGCTGTGCAATGCAACCGACGCTAAAACCTGCAAACAATGAAATAAATAATCATAAACTTGTGGCTGTATGGTTTAACACCAGTGAATATCGGCTACGATACACATCAACAGCCTGCCTAGTTAGGTATGTACTCATGATGTCGTTGAATATATGTTTTCACACATTGGACTTACAATTACTGCATACGGCATATAGGGCAGCCAATGTACAAGTACAGTTTCATGTTAGAATACCTCCTTAAATATGCATATATCATACAGTACGTTGAACTAATTTCGGCACAAAATGTGTTGAATACAAAGCACAAAATGGTGGATAGCACGACTAACATTCTGGAAAGAGAACTCTTTCAAAATTTGCCTAGCAACCTAAGTTCATGTCAAATAAAGACCTGAAATACAGTTTCAGGTTGCTACCGTTTTCTGCGAATAGAGCACAACATGCATATGCATGATGTCAGACATCATACTTGTCAAAAAACAACATTATTAAGTATTGTGGAATTGAAGCAGACTAGAACACTTATTTGAAAAGAAGCTGTCTTCAATACGTAGTCGAAGAGACTTTAATTCCGACGTAATAAAAAAAAAATCGTAGAGACTTCAGCCATTGCAAAATTAACAAAGCTGGAAATGGTGTGCTAGCATGGCTGACTCGTCGTACACATTCTCGAAGAGGAAGGCTTTTCAAATTGCCTAGAAACCTAAGATTAGGTCCTACAGTGGACGCATTCAATTGCAAGCCACAATCTACAGAACTGTGTAGCCCATTCGCATCCAGCAGCCATCTTAATTACCGTATTCAGTAGTGAATTTGGTAAAAGTACAGGCGATACATGATACTGTAATCGAATTTATTAAAAGTAGGAAATCTCTTACGTATTAAGTACAGGCACTACACGAAACTGGAATCGAATTTCTTAATAGCACATGTGTTGTCTAAACTCGAATCGAATTTCTTACAAGTAGTCAATTAACAGCAAATCTTTTGTCCAATAATTTATACATTACAAGTCCAGCCGTTACAGCATGTTTTTTTCGTAACTGGTGAGGTTATGCATATACGTATATTATGTATATAAGCATATTGAAGTAATAACATGAAAGCATTCACGTCATGTAACGTATAAACATGTCATGTGTATATATATGGACAAGAAGTACACGCATACATTATTTATCTTACCTCATTGACTTTCTGAACCGAAAGATTCGGACCCCTCCTCGGATTCCCTCTCAGATTCCTCCTCTGCATATGATTCATAATCCTCTTAAAGTTGCACGCCCTTCAAAATCAGTTTCTCGACATTGGATATCCTCTTCTCGAGGGCCTCATTACGCCTTTCTGCAGCCACTGCCCTTCGTCGTTCAGCTTCAGCTATTCTTCTATATGCACTTGCCTTCTTTTCTGCTACTTCAGCCCTTGCTAGCGATTCAGACACGCCGTCATCGTAATTCCATGCAATCTTTGGGACCTCACCTCCACCATAGCCGGCAACAACACCCGGCCTTCTTCCAAGTACCGCCTCCACAATCTCTTCTTCAGTTAGGTCATGATCCACGTCGTTGTCTCTCATTTCTTTCATTTGATTCTGTCATTTTACAACATTTCATTAAGGGTCAGATATAGGTTTGGAAAATAACATGTTTTCGTAAGAAATCAATACCAAACTTACATATTTTTGCAAGGCTTCATGCGGCAGCCAGACAGATGTGCCACTTTTGAAATGCGTGATCTTGTAGTTTTCAATGAGTGAGGGTTCTTCCTACAAATTTATTTTCACTGACTGTCACACGTATACGTGAATGCGTATTATAAACGGATGAGATCAAGTTAAACACATTACCATCTCGTGCAGGCGCTGGACAAATGTCTTCGAACCGGAACTGTGCAGATTCTTAACATGCTCTCGTTGGTAGTACCTCTTCTACTCTTAACCTGTGAATATATCGTAACAAAATTAAGGAACTCCATAACATAGAACATACATAAATTCAAGACCATCTATTATATCGGTTTTACCTTGCAGGGCTCGGACTGTAAGTACGAACACAAAATCTCCCAATCACTTTGGGTTACAAGCGGGGATGGATGACGCCTTGCTTCAGTATGGCTTTGGAAACTCTTGTAATGTCTATGCAGCTTGTATCTGTAGTCGCTGTATGCTCTGCTGCACATGGAATTAATGGCACGAACGATATGCTTCTTCGAAAAATCCAGATTAAACATCCCCTAAACGATAAAATACATAGAGTCAATTAAAACATGCGCATTTCAGTTACTAATTCACTTTTCAAGTTAAATCCATCAACTGAGAGAGAACTAACAAATAAAGACATGGCAAATCCTTATAAACGTAAATAAACATGAACCATGCAATAGCTGCACTCACAAGTAGGTGATCGAAGATGGGTTTCCTGTGATGATCCTCCATTTTCTTCCATGACGGACTTCTAGCCTGTGCATGCATGCGTACAGCAACACCAACCTCAGCCGTGAGCTCCAAACGGCCATCACCCACTGGTCTCCGCTTCCCCAGGGGAATGTACACATCGATCTTACCTCCAATTTTTTTGGTCTTACTTCTGATACTTAACCCACGCGTCACTCCTCTTCCAGTCCTAGTTGTTTGGGGAGCTACGTACGAGAGAAGAATTAATACATTACGAAAAGCATCAAATTTCAAGTAAATAAAAATATTAATAACTCGTATGCAACCGTATTTAAGAATTAACATAACTTCTACGATACATACATTCGGCAGCCACGTTCTCAGCATGTCCCGCATCAGTTGGTGGTGTTCGTTCCACTGTTCTGGATTTCAGACGACGCGACCTTCTCGACGAACCACAAGGCACCACATTCTACGATAAAACGTTAAATAAGACACAACCAAACAGTAGATCACTGTTGAAAAGAAATACGTTAAACCACTACTTACATCACAAGCAATCTCATCGTCTGACGGATCTAACCCTTCCATTTCAGCATCTCTGGCGGATTTGTTCCGAGCAGTTGTCCTGGGGTTTGATGCTGCATGTTTTCTCTTCAGCAACCTCCTAGGCGTCGATTGGTTCGATCTTCTTACAACATCCTGTCTCGTAACATGCACGACATTCTACCATAAATTACACACATTACCCGTTTCTATGTTAAGTTAAAAATTAAAAAAATAGTACTGCTACTTACAGCAGGATCCATGTCATCGTCAGAACGAATCGATTCGACTTCAGCATTTGTACCATTGTTGTTCCTTGCAGTCGTCCTGGAATTTGACGATGTTTTTTTCCTGGTCAGACTAGTAGGTGTTAACCGATGGGACCTTCTTTCAGGAACAACCCGTGTCGTAACCTGCGTCACAGTTTAAACAAAATTGCACAATAAAAAGTTAAGGAATGGACAAACAGTTTCTAGATGATTTTTAAGAAATAAAAGGTTATATTTATACTTACATCAGGATCTACGTCATCCAAAGACAGATCCCACACTTCCCTTTCCACATCTGTTGTGGAGTTGTTACGAGGATTCGTCCTGGGATTCGACGCCGCTGCTGTTTTGTACACGTTCCTGTTTGGTCTTAATCGATGCGATCTTCTGATGCCAACATCCCTTCTCGTACCCTGCATCGCATATTCATTTAGAAGCGAGCAACTACAAATTTTGCCAAGTATGTTGAACAATAAATATTTCAGAAGCCGTATGAAAATTACCTCATCGCTGACATGGACATTTTCCTCTTCCATTTGAAGACTTGTAACCGTGTTCTTCCGAGCCTTCTTCCTGGTTTGTGATGTTATGTCTGGTTCCTGGGAGTTTCTTCTACGAACTCTGCCCTCGGCACGTTGAGCTGCAGCTAGTCTCGCAACCAACAGTTCAGGTAGTAGCAGAAAGAATTCCTTCATGGCAAATACAGGACATTTGTAAGACAAGGTAAGGAATGAAATAGGATTGAATGCAGTAACAACATATGCATACGACAATAAAATCTTGAACATTACCTCATCGCTGTCATCATCGACGTTTTCCTCTTCCATTTGAACAGTGCTTGTAACGGTTTTTCTTCCGAGATTCGTCGATGGAGTGTGTTCCCGCATTTTCTTTCTCAAGGGAGTTTCTGCTGTGAACTATGCTGTCACCACCCAACTCCGCAGGTCCTGTAGGTGTCAGTCTCGGAGGTGTTGGTCGTATGGACTCGTCTACTGCAACATCCTGTGGCATAACCTACGTCACATTTGGAACAAAGTGTTACACGTTTTAGCGTACAAATCAGCCAAAGTTTGAAAGCACTTGCAACTACCTGGCTACTTTCGGGTTCATTTTCCTCTAACCCTCCAATTTAAGGAGTCGCATCTTCCCTTGTGTCAGTAGTGTTAGCCCTGTCGGTTCTCAATCTAGGGGATCTTCTTATGCGCCTTTGGGAGTCAGTTACCTGTATGCGATATACACATATAGGATGTCATGTTATGAAAACTGTATGGGACGGTCGTTTACATTTAACTTCAAACAGCTACGTACCTCAGTGTCCACCAGTACTTCTTCTGTCCTTCCAACATTATTGGAGGTCTTTGTCCTCGTCGGAGTCGACATTGTAGCTTGTGACTGCTGGTCATCCAAGCAGACATCATTACCAGCTGCATCTCCAGAAGGATGGTCAGTTGGAACAGTTCCAACCACATTTTCCTTCTTTTTGCCCTTCTTTGCAGTGGACATTCCTGCGTGCACACGGTCAATATAAATTACGAAACCATTATATATACGTTCTGAAAAGATCGAATTTGATTACGAAGTAGACCCATATTACCTTTATTGGCAGCCAACCATCCGGGGGGCAGTGACACTGCAGATTTCTTATTTGTTGTTGAAACAGCTCTCGGATTTTGGGAATTGCCAGGCTTTTTCTGCATTACAGATTGCGGCGATACTACAATGCAATAAATAAGGCAATCATAAGCATTTAGACCGCAGTGTAAGAACAATTATATCAAAAATTACCAATAAATACAAAATTTTGAAAAGTCGTACTGATTTCATTGCGCTTGTTGCTGGTCACTGCCTCCAAAACAGTTGCACTTGGGACAGATTGCGCCTCCTGGATATTACGTGCTGCTCCACTAGGCGTGCGTCGAGGGGACTTTCTTGCGCTAGTACGAGGGCCTGCATTCTGAGAACATGAACATACAAATTAAGTCACCACAGTTCAACATACGTAAATGCTTAATTACATTGTTTTGCTTAAATGCAGAACCCTTACCTCCACCGTAATATCCTTTTCAGGATCTTGGAGTCCACGTACGTTGCTCGTAGACTTCGACGGAGTTAACCGGAGCGAGCGTCTGACCTTTGCATATGTTTCCATGGCCTGCAGTAATCTACAAATTCAAGTGTAACAAAATGCTATGAGAAATTAATTTCGGGTAAGAATGCATACAGTCAATAACGTTTCATTCATCCACAAATTGAAAAAACTAATTAATACCCAAAATCACTGGAATCCAAGTAGCTAAAAAAAATAATACCCAAAAACAGAAATCCAAATAACCAAATACTAGTCAACAATAATTATAGAAATGCAGTTATGTGAACTCCCCCAAATCTGTATCGTAATTGTCGTCGTCATCGCCATCATCATCATCACCTATGTGAGTACCGTCGCTGCTGTAGTCCTCACCACCTCCGTCATCACTGTCGTCGCCGTTATCGGCGGCGTCATCGTCATCGTCGTCATTCATATCTTCTTCTCCCTCACTTAGTAAGAAATTATCTTCAGGATCAAATTCAGTGATAGGACTCTTACCAGTCGAAAACGATTGTTGATATGCATCGGGTCTCTATGTCACGATAACTTGTTTCTTCTTCGGTTTCAGAAATGTTGTACCAATTTCTAGGTTGAATCTTCTGAACTATTCTGTAGTTCTTACCTAGAATAACATCTGGGACATAGAAAACTTGTTGAGCCTGCGACGCAAGTATATAAGGTTCCCCTTTATACCAAGTACGACTAATGTTCACGCTAGTGAAGTACTTATCTTTCTAACTCCTGTCTTCGTATCTCCTGTAATAAACCAATTGCACTTAAAAATAAAAACACGATACCCTCCTACATATGTCAGCTCAATGATATCATTTAAAACACCATAGAAATCAATTTCGGTTCCTTCATGGTCTGCTCGCACCAAAACTCCAGAGTTCTGAGTCACTCGTCGTTCGTCACGTGCATTTGTGTGAAATCTCATTCCATTAATAACACATCCCGTATACCGTTTAATATGTCTATCAGGCCCGTCATCAGTTGCCTCTACAGACATGTCAATTCGCTTTTTAATCATCTGATCAAACATATATATAAAATTTTCAGAACGTATTCAATATAAATTATATATTACAAAATGACAAGCTATGTAACAAGATCTCTTACAAGATTCTTAAACCAATCAGCAAACTCAAGCTGATGTGTTTTCTCGACATTCGAAGACTCCCGCAACTCAATTTCCTCAAGATGCTTACTGCGCCCATATGCATGTCAACAGTATTTAAACATTTGACTAAATTATTGACCAAGGTACATCAAGTTTTCCTAACGAAAATACTTACTTCATATATGTATCGATCTCTTCGCAGTTGTGTAAAACAAACCATCGAACAATCTCATATTCTGAAGGTGTCAGCCTTTCAACCTGTGAGGCACCCAAAGGCCGAACATGACGAGAAAATATAGACAAGCTACTATTTCTGCTGATATTCACTCCTTCATGGTTTCTGTCCGCACGATTATATCTTGTTTCAACGCCGTCAAGATACATCGAACAGAAATTTAAACATTCATTGTCGATGTATGCTTCGACAATTGAACCTTCAGGTCGAGCCTTATTTCTCACATATTGCTTTAGCGTATATAGAAATCTTTTTGCACAACATATATATGAATGATAAATTTGTTGAGGGATGACATAATGCAAAACCTCATAAATTACGAAAGGCCTAACCTTTCAATGGGATACATCCAGCGATATTGAACTGGTCCTCCATACATTACCTCTCGAGGAAGGTGGACTGGCAGGTGCATCATAACATCAAAGAACGATGGAGGAAAAATCAACTCCAATTTACAGAGTATCAAAACGATATCCCTTTCTAATCCCTCCAAGCACTCAACCGTTAAAGTTCGCGAAGACAGTTCTTTGAAGAACATACTAAGGTCAGTTAATGCATCAAAAATTTGTTTGCTCAAGTTCCCACGTATAGCAAGTGGCAGCAGCCGTTGTAACAGTACATGATGATCATGGCTTTTCATGCCAATTATCTTGTTATCATTGCTGCTCACACAACGAGATATATTTGACGCGTAACCGTCAGGGAATTTAATATTTTTTAACCATTCACAAATATTTTTCCTTCCACCGACATCTAGACAGTAGGGTGCATGGGGAATGACATCCCCATCACCCTCTTGGCGTACATGCAGCTCTTTCATAATACCCAGTTCTGCCAAATCTTTACGTGAGTTTTCAGTATCTTTTGTCTTCCCATCAATACTCATCAAAGTCCCAAGCGCACTCTCACAAACATTTTTCTCTACATGCATGACATCCAAGTTATGTCTGATCTTAAGTGTTTTCCAATAGCTCAATTCGAAAAAAATACTTCTTTTCCTCCAGTTTAATTCTTTGTCGGGCCGTTTTCTCTTCTTGTTAGTTAAAGTCTTTCCAAACTTCAAATCTGAAGGAAGTGACTTTAACTGATCAAGAAAATCATCTCCAGATAACTCCTTCGGCTTAGGATTAGGCTCAAATTTACCATTAAATTTTTTATTCCGTCGCCATGGATGATTGAGTGGTAAGAACCGACGATGACCCATGTAAACCTGTTTCTAACTATGCTTCAATCTTATATGGTGAGTTTCCTTGTTGCACGGTGGACACGCTAATTTCCCTTTGGTACTCCATCCGGACAACATACCATATGCAGGGAAATCATTTATTGTCCACAATAGTGCAGCATGCAACATAAATCTTTCACCAGAATAAGCATCGTACGTTTCTATACCTTCTTCCCACAAGTCTTTCAAGTCATCAATTAACGGACGGAAGAAAACATCAATATCATTTCCCGGTGAATGCGGCCCTGGTATTAATAGGGGAATAATAATAAACAGTTCTTTCATAACCTGTGTAGCCCCGACATTGTATATAACAAGCATTACAGGCCACATACTATACATGCTACTCATATTACTGAAAGGATTCAAACCATCACTGGCTAATCCCAACCTAATATTACGAGGATCTTGAGCAAACCATTCATGTTCTTTGTCAAAATCTTGCCATTGCTTAGCATCAGTCGGGTGCGCAATGACATTGTTGTCATGCACACGCCGATCCTTGTGCCAACGCATATCCTTGGCAATGTTTTTAGACATGAACAATTTTTGAAGCCAGGGTTTCACAGGGAAGTATCTAAGACCTTCCGAGGAACTTTCTTCCCATTGCGACATTCCTTCCACCTAGATTCCCTACAGTCAGAATTGGGACAGCGATCCAAATTCTCATTTTCCTTCCAATACAGAGCACAATTGTTTGGAAATGCATGGATATTGACATAACCAAGCCCAAGTTCACGTAAAATGTTTTTAGCTTCATAAAACGACTTTGGTACAGTGTGACCTGGCGGCAGTAACTCTCTAAGAAGATCTAACACCATGTTCACCGATTTATTACTCCATTTACAAAGCGTCTTAATATGCAGCAACCTTATCATTAGTGACAGCTTAGAGAACTTCCGACACCCTAGGTATGCCTCACATTGTGCATCGCTTAACAGCTTAGCAAATGTATCACCCTCCCCGTTTTTTAAATGTGTTTCATCGGATGATATATCATCCCCAACATTACCAGCAAACCAAACCTCTTGTAAGTCCCCTATCAAGCCCTCCACGTCAACGCGTGTCTCGGGTATGTCATCTACACAGTCACCGGACACATTCACGGCAACCTCACCTAATCCGTAACCCTCCCCATTAAATACCCAATTCACATAGCCTTCAAGCATCCCATTCTGATGCAGATGTTCTCTTACATCAGTAAGAGATCTGAAGGTTACGTTAACACACCTATAACATGGACAACGTATCCTATTCCTTCCATCAGCATGACGACTCGCAAACTTAATGAAGTTTGAAACACCATTAACATATTCGTCACACCATTTATCATTCAACCCAATCCAACTTCGATCCATCACTACCTACACGTCACATATATATAACTATCAATACTTTTATTAAAAAAAAACAAACATAACAGAAACAGTTATGTCACCTTTAACAAAGTTGACAGTTGAACAAACGCATGATTTTCAAACAAGACAAGAACGAGTTACGAGACTATGCAGTACATTATTCGTAACTGCTTCATAACAAAGTCATGATTTTCAATTCAGAACATTCTGTAAACACTGACACGTAAATAAAACACTACACTAAAGCAGCAACAAACAAGCACGTATCGGTTCGTACTCATACAACTACAGTACATGAAACAAGAGCACCGCGTATCGGATGCTTAATTACGTAAAGTTATCGATAGCAGCAATGCAGTTACGAAACAATATTAACAGTAAATACTTAGAAGATGAAATACCATGTCAATTTCTACAGGACACAGACAGATGAAACGAAAACAAGTCACATGCGAAAATAAGAAATGCAGATAGAATAATAATAATAATAATAATAATAATAATAATAATAATAATAATAATAATAATAATAATAATAATAATAATAATAATAATAATAATAATAATAATAATAATAATAATAATAATAATAATAATAATAATAATAATAATAATAATAATAAATTAACATACTAACAGAGTGGAGGGCCAAAATTTAGAACGAGAAGAGGCAGCCAAGTACGTGACACTCCGACAAACTTTAATCGCCTCAAGCTTTACAGTCACCACCTGCAATAAATAACTTCAACTGCTCAGAGCTGACAATAAAGACATAATGTAATATTAACCGCAATAAGACTCTATAACAAAAAACACGTAATGATATGCACAACAGGTAATCCTATATGCAGTGCACCAAACATAAATACTTGTAGGTATGCGTCTATTAGCTTGTGTTATATGCAGAAGAGGTAATCCTATATGAACAATTGAAATGTTTAATTATCTGTGTATATTCTGAGTTTGATCATAATAGTTTCGCACTTAATTTAATAATTCCAATTCACTGTAGTATCAACTTCAAGTTCACATAAGTACTTCTACGTATGCGTTAATCACCTTGTCCTTTTTCTTTTTATGCTTTGAGATCTCGTTAAGCTTGGACTGGTTTTAGCCAACAATGATTTTGTATGTCCTGCGTTTCATTCATGAATCTATCAATTGCTACATGACTTTAGATTGATTGATAGTGAGTACTACAGTGGTTTTCTGATTTCTGTTTACATGGAACAATTGAACTGTTTAAAGACATGTGTATATCACTATATATGCCGAGGAAGTCGATAACTCACTGTTTCAGGTTGCTAAGTAAATCAGGACATGTTTACGCAAATACAATACACATTCCGGAAACAATAACCATAAACAAGGGAGAATATAGCATAACCTTTCAGACCAATCAAAGCTGGAATGTAACCACACATTCAATCAGCAAAAAATAATACATACATGACAGCAAACCCTAGAACATGAACATACAGGACAGAAGAAATTTAAAGGGGCCAAACCCTAGAACAGAAATTACCCATCTGCAGAAACCCTAGAACATGAACAGATACATGTCTGAAGAAATTGTAAGACGACTAACCCTAGAACATGAACCAATCCGCAGAAAACGCTAGAACTTTCAATAGAAGACCAAATCACACACACATACGTCTCATAAATCAATAGAAGATGGAAGAAGACAACATAATCAGACACATCAACCGGAACAACACAGAATCGAACATGCAAATCAACACACAGATGGAACAAGACAAGAAATTGAAAGATGCCATTGGAGAGATGGAACAAGAACATCAAACGGAAGAAGAAGAAGAAGATGAAATAGTCGATTATAGAGAGATCAAAGAAGAAGAAGATGAAAGAGTCCCATACCTGAAATCGATTGAAGAGGCGTTCACAGCAACTCCGGCGAAGATTAAAGAGGCCTTCACAGATCTACGGCGAAGATTGTTGAAGGATTCGATCGATTGAGAGACTGGAAGGATCGATTCGATCGATTGAGGGTGAGAGAGGGTGAGAGACTTCTGAGAGAGACGGAATTAGGAGAGTCGTGAGAATGTGAGAGAGGGTGAGAGACTTCTGCATAACCTCGTAAAACGTGTTGGGGGGAATTAATTTTTTATTCCCTCCTTACAATTTGGGAGTGCGGAAAACATTAATAATTTACCCTCCAAATTTTTAAAGCAGGAGTTGACAAAAAAAATGTCACTATGTAAGTAGATGTCAAAATCAGATAAATACTCACAATATATTGACCACATTATTGGGAATGATAAAATAATAACTAAAAGGTCGACAAAAAATATCATGTGCATCGAAATTTTTTTATATTGTCGATTAATCGCGTAACCATCGACATAAAACCGTCTGTCGACAAAAAAACTGTCAACAAATGTCGTATTTGTTGTAGTGTGCATTCGCTAACTAAGCAATGTCTCCGGTTAATTACTCCATCAACATTGACTATTACATGCGGTACATGAACAATTGAATTAGAATAAATCTAACTTTAAACATGAATCATCCATCTATTGCATAAACCCTAGTTCTTGGATCCTAGTTCATCCCCCAATCGAGTCAATGGAGTAGGACTACTAGTGTGAACAAGAAGATAGAATTGATTCAAGAGATGAGAGCAATAAAACATGAAGTAAAGATTAAATATGGAAAATTTTCATCGTTTACATAAAACCTATGCTCTCACATGAAATGACTAGCAAAAGTTACTTAGATACTCATAACAAAATATGAAATAGACAAGATTTTATCCATTCATTGATAAAGAAAGGTAAAAGTAATCAAACACAAAGAAGCTTCAATGGTGGATTGTCTTCTTTGTCTTCGCCCTTGTCCTAGCTCTCCTCCTCACGTTCTTCTTCTTTTTTCCCGTAGGTTGAAGAGTGAATTAATCCCCGTTCCATCTTTTTAACTTTTTAGAAAAGACACTTTAACCCCCTCTGGTCTTGTGATCGGCAATTGTGATTGTGTGATCACATTTTTTGTTGCCGTAGCTTCTTCCTAATCATGCTATCACAATTTGTGATCCTCTACTTCCAGTGACTTCCACTCCTTTGGTCACGGGATTTTAACTAAGTGTTTGGCCAGTTTTCATCTAGGGGGTTAAAGTGTCATTACACAAACTTCATTAAATTGCATTTGCCTCCCATCTTCACGTGTTTTCACTGTCTCTTCACGATTTCTTCTTCATTTAAGCTCACAAAAAATCTCCAAAGCTTGTTTCTCCTCTCCGCTTCATCTCCCAAGCTCCGTTTCTTGTCAAAACAACACGAACCCCAACCCGTGCGATCAATCGTGACAAAAATACATAAAATAATATGAGAATCACTAGGATTAACGAATTCATTTTCAAAACTAAACTTCTAGGTTTTCTCTCTAATCATAGTGTAAAACTGAGATTATCAGCACATAAATTACGCAAGTTGATATAAAACGTGCAAGAAATATAACTCTAGTAGAGAGTTATCACAGGGATAGCCTTTTACTCCAGGGGGGATTTCTAGGGACTTTTCCACGATGTACAGCATGCCTCGGAGGAAGCGGAGGTGGAAAGTGTAGTGTACGTCGAACTGCGTAGACTTCCATAGAAGGAACTTCATTCCCCTATGTATTTGTGGTTGTTATAGTGTTGATGAGATGCATCATCTATGTCATCTTAGCTAGCACGGTTGCTGCCAGTGCTTGCACAACCATGAATGCAGGATCAACAAACAACTAGTTGTTTATGAGTAACATTAGACTTGTTATTAAGAGGTGGTGGAGTAACTTCACGGCTGGGAGAAACGTTCCGGCCGTCCTTGTTTTCAACTCCAGGCATGATCATTGTTGAAGCTTTCGAGTCGGGTACAACAAATGTAACATGAGTTGTTGATAGGATGATGGCAATGTGTTCTTGTTGCTAAGCTTGTAAAATATAAGTGATCCAAGTAAAGAAACACACATATATATGAGGTAACGGGGATTGGGAATAAGCAATGTATGTCACAAATGAGAGAGAGAGAGCTTGCTAGCACTTCGAATGATGAGTAATCCAAACCTCAGTGAAGACGACGACCCGTCCTATAAATACATAACTAGTGGCAACAAACATTGCGGAGTTGCGACGTTAATCACACCCCCATTCAAGCCATTAAGTTAGCCATTGAGGATATCAGGGCGAATATCTCGGGAAATCGTTGATGGATCTGCATATACAGAGGTTGAACCAAGTCTTCTCTATGGCTTACAAGGGTCACAGATTGGACAACCTCCACCTACGACAAGCCTTATTCTGCCTCCAAATCACTTGATCTCATGATTCCCATTCGAACTGCAATATGCGGAGGAATCCTGTCTCATGGTCCCTTTATGCTGACTTGACATGATCTGGCGTACATGTATCACCACAGTTTGGTCAGCTGTTTGTTGCTGGTAGGTCCACATGGCTGCAGACGAGGACTGTGTTTTCGACTATCTATATTGCGGATGATTGGTGGGAAGTAACATATACCAGGCCAGTTTAGATTATGATGTCATCAAAATTTACACCAACGGTGTGAAAGCCTTCAATACTCTCAAGTGATCTAAAGGCACGCCCGCGAAGATGAACCACTTATCCCGAGGATAGGACGGATTGCATAGAACCATGTCTTTTGTGTTTGTTGATGTGCTTTGTAAGGTTGATCGACCGAAATTTGTTCTTCTTCTTCTTATTCATTTATAAAGTTTGCTTATTCATTTATACAGTTTCATATTTTTTACTAAAATAAATTTGCCATATACATGGGACTGATGAAGTTCTATGTCTATGGAAAATAAAAAAGTAAAATAATTAATTAAATAGAACAGAAACTTCAATGATGCGAAATGTTGATGCTCTACGTTTTTGGTTGCCCTAAGCGACCAACAAACTTGTTTCCCTTTATTCATTTATATGTAAATTTAAATTTCCGGAATTGCATCTTTATTTTGGGGTGCAATTTCAGGAATTACATCAGCATCAACAGAATAAAACATCCTTCTTTACATACCTAGAGACTGCTCGAGATTTTGATGTTTTAATTTATAAAAATTTAATTCCACTCCATGAATTGGCAACAACAAGTTAACTTAATAATTCATCAAAATTGGGATAAAATACAATTTGTAAACACGTATTCATAAAGCTTACATACCCAAAGATTTGTCAAGTAAAATGGTTCTTTTGAAGTCTTGAAGGGCCTTCAATTTGGATTATCAACCAGAAATCTTGACAGGGCAAATAGTGATTTATTGAGTAGGTGAATATGTATCTGAAAATTATGAGAACGTTGATGGGAAAGAGATTTTTCACTTGCAATTCTGACCGGGGAACAGATGAAAGTTTAATTTTTGTAAGCATATATCTAACGGGAGAATTAGTGAACACACTGAA
Source organism: Linanthus parryae (assembly GCA_023055425.1). Taxonomy (NCBI): domain Eukaryota; kingdom Viridiplantae; phylum Streptophyta; class Magnoliopsida; order Ericales; family Polemoniaceae; genus Linanthus; species Linanthus parryae. Next base: position 47,428,195 of record JALGPY010000009.1, read on the forward strand.
ATGAAATCGAGATGATAGAAGTTCAGAGATAAGGGTGTGATTATTAGATATTTTAGGAGAAAAATATGAAGACAGATAGAGGTAATGTTCAAGGAAGTTGATACACACAGTGTGATTTATCTGAGATTTTAGGAGAAAGTTAAGGAGGTAGAGTTAATGGCCGAATTTATGGGTAAGTTGAATAGATTAGAATTAAGAATTTCCACTACAGTGAAATTAAATTATTGATAACTATTTTTTTTAGGGGAAAAAAGAATCAATCTATTAAAGGGTAGTCAACCCTAGCAAATCAGTGTTCATTACATCATTTGCCCAAACTGGCGTTTGCGAAAAGAAGGTAATATCATCTTCTAACCTAGCTTTAGAAGCTAATAAATGAGCAAAGTTATTCCCCTCCCTGTGAACAAAGCAAAAGTTCACTTCAGTAAAATTTGATGCTAGATTCCAGTAGTCCGAGAACAGCTCCTGTAAATCCGAAATGATCTTCATCTTCCTTCCACCACCCTTACCGAGAAGAAGGACGAGACCTTGACAGTCGCTTTCGATAATCAACCGTTGATAACCACGTTCAGCCCCTAATCGAAGACCCTCTCTGCAAGCACAAGCTTCGACCATCAAAGCAGAGCGTTGGTGAGCAAAACGAATCTGTCGATCTGTCAAAAAGGAGCCACACGAATCGCGAGCAACTAAACCCAGACCCGAGTGCCATACTCAATCCATGACGCATCGACGTTGTTTTTAACCACATTCACTGGCGGAGCTGACCATTTAAAGGAGGATAATTCCGGCGGGTTTGATAGTTCCTCCAACTTTCCGGTTAGTAAGGTCTCCTTATACCACCAGTAATAATTTAGGCTTTCGCGAACTACCTCCTCCGGACTCTTACCCTTACGGTTAAAGATTTGCTCATTCCGATTCCGCCAAATAGCCCAAATAGCCAAAGCAAATCTCTCACGAGTAGGTTCATTTTCGCTGGTAAAAACATCAAAAATGCACTTTTTAATATTACCTTGTTGAATCTTAGTAAAACTAGTGCCCATCATACCCTCCCAGACCGCCATGGTATGGGCATAGTAACAAAAGAGGTGGTCCGCGTGCTCTACTTCCTCCGAACACAAGTTGCATCTCTGTGGGACGTCGACCCCTCATAGAAGAAGTTTATTTGCTAGTGGGAGTGATGAATGCCATTGCCTCCAAGTTGGAACTATAATCTTCTTGGGTAGTTTGCATCGCCAAAGATTGCACATCCAATCCGTATGAGGAACAGTGTTTGAGGACGACGCCTTTGGGTCCGAAAAACATCTTGCCTCCCGGTACCCCGTCTTCACCGTGTACTCCCCCCGTTGGAATGAACCCAGTACAACGTATCGCTTTCACCACTAGCCCCCACTGGTGTTGCTAATACTGCGGGAATGTCGATGGGCCATAAACAGTTGGCGATCTTGGCCTCATCCCATGATGTTCCATCAATGGACATAAGTTCACTGACTTTCAACCCTTCAAGACCTACTGGCCAGTTGGTGATCACACCATACGTGGTCGGCCGCATAACCCATTTTTCACCGAACACTCGAACACTTTGTCAATCTTTAATCTTCCAAATCAAACATCCTTTAATAAGATCTCGGCCCGCAACTATGCTTCTAAATGCATAAGATATCTGAGAATTCTTCTTAATCTCATAATCAAGAATAGAAAAATTTCTATAATACTTGGCTTGGAACAAACGACTCACCAAAGAATCCGGATTTTTCACAAACTGCCATGTATGTTTTGCTAACATTGCGTTATTAAAGTCCTGAAAATCCCGAAACCCGATACCTCCATCTTCGCGTTGTTTCTTTAGCTTTTCCCATGCAATCTAGTGAATTTTCCTCTTATGACCGTCACCACCCCACCAAAATTGGCGGATAACGCGCTCAATCTCTTGACAAATCTTGACCGGGAGTAGAAAACAACTCATTGTATAAGTTGGAATTGCTTGGACAACTGTCTTGATGAGGACTTCCTTCCCAATAGTGGAGAGTGAAGACCCCTTCAAACCTTTCAATTTATTGAAAACTTTTTCAACCACGGGACTGAAACTAGCATTGCGACTCCTTCCAATCTGAGTAGGGAGCCCTAAATAACGGTCATGTTGTGTATGCAGCTGAACTCCACACAGAGCACAGAGTGATTGTCCTTCATCATCAGGGACATTGTCAGAGAATACTATTGATGACTTCTGGAGGTTTAGTGTTTGGCCCGATGCAACTTCGTAGTTAGCTAGAATGCCGCGTAAAACATCAATATAGTAAATTACACTACTCATATCAATATAGTAAATTACACTAGAACTGCGTGATTGTCGCTGATCATGAAACAACCCGGAACCTACGGTTCCTTGCTAGTACAACTTAACGATATCCAAGAGTGCTTTATTGACATAAAAGTAAAGGAGAAACCCTCCTTACAAAGTTTTAAAAGGAAACAACGATGACAAAGTTTGAAATCTCAAAATAAAAAAATTCAACTAAATGTTAACAATTTAACTAGGTGATTCCTAGCTTCTTATTTGCCTTCAGCTACGTGTGCGCGTTCCCCCACCTTTATTCATAACCTGCGGGTTTTCAAATGGCAAAAGCCGACGCAGAAAAACATTTGTCAGTGAAAACTGAGTAAGAATATACCACAATATGTAAAACAGAGTTTTGGCTGAAAGAATGAAAAGAATGTAACTGAAGAGATTCCACATTTAAATTATTAGTTGAGCTGAGGCGTATTAGAGCCCAGCGGGTAACGATTGCCCATAGAGAGGTCACGATGCAATAATATCATCACACAGGTACCTCTTGGGATATCACAGTCCATCCCAATTCACCCAGGGCGTTTGTAGGTAGCCCGACACTACCCCGCCCATCACATAGCTAAAGGACCTTAAGTGTCGACACCCCTATACAGTTGTGACCCACACATGCATAGGTAGTACTCTATAGCTTTCACAATTTTATAAACCCGTATAGGGTAGGGTATGAAACCCTAGGAGGTCGTCTCACGTGCGCCTCCGGCCATAGCCTTCACACACATCCTCTGTACATCGCCCCATATCATTTATCGTTCATTTATATTCCACAAGATCATTTTATAAACATCGGTTCGAAATTCAGAAGTAACCACATATCTTTCAAAAAGAATATTTGCAAGAGAGATTGTCAAAATTTGAGACTTAAAAAATAGTTGTTCGAGACACGAGTAACACACGCCAAGACATTTTTGATAGTTAAAGTATTGTGCGCATAAACTTACCTGGAATGGGGTGAGAACTTCACACACACAAGCTAGCACTGAACTAGTAGTAGGGGTCCTTGTTGATGAATTAAAATTGCATATTTTAGTATGTTAACGAACTCTTCTTAACTTGCTAATATGTGTAATTTATCTATTTTATCTCTCTTTCTAGACTTATGCTTGTCTTTGTAGTTTTGCTTGTTTTTATCTTATTTTGTAGGCAAAGACGTGATTTAGAACGTAAGAGGCTAGTTGGGAGAGCTTGAATGATGAAGTGAGACGCTTTAGAGGGGCCAAGAGAAGTGAAGAAGGATTTAGATGGGCTTATATTGAAGAAATCAAGTGGAAAAGATGCCAAAATTGAAGAAAATGCAAGTTAAAGGCTAGATTGCAAGTCAAAAGTGATGTCAAAGGGCAAAATAGAGAAGAAACTAACGGAAGTGGGGCTTAAGTGCAAGTTTTGAAGCGTTTTAATGGCTTATTTGAAGGATACTTAACGGATTGGGGGTCAGATTGCCATTTTCAGAAGTTTTTAAGTAAGGAACCGGGCCTTTTAAAACATTCCAGCAAGCTAGGGGGGAGCCGGGTGCAATTTCCCTAACCCAGCTCACCCCCCAGCTCTCTCTCACGGTCTCTCTCTCTCTCCCCGCGTTAGAACGACGCAACAGAAGAAACAGCAGCCATGGACGTCCGTCGAAGCTTCCTCCAAGCTTCACCCCGCCCTCATCTCTTCACCGAATCACCCAAATCCGGTACCAAAACGCTCCTAATCCCAAGCTCTCTCTACTACAACCCTTAATTCGGCCCAAGAGTGATCCAAACAGAAAGCCCCAATTCTACATAGGGTTTGTGAGGCAAACAAAATGAACGATTCAGAGGTCATCAGTCAAATTGAAGGGTAGGGATACATTCTTGGAGGCCAAGGAAGCTCCAAGACAAGTCTATAAAAGCTGGTTTGAAGAATTGAAGCTTCTCTTCTGGAGACCCGTCGGGAAGGAACGCTCTGTTTTTGGGTCTCAGTTCGTCCTCTCTCTCTCTCCGATTTCACCCAAGTCAGGGTTTGTTCTTGAGCGCCTGAGCTCTCTTTGAGCATAATCAGGGCCAAGAACAAGGGAAAGAGGAAGAGGGGGAGAGAGGAGGTGAGTTTCAGGTGGTTTTGTGGCTGTAGAGCACTGTTTTGCTCTGTTCTGCTGCTGCTGCTGTGTTCTTCACTTTAGCATAGCAGCAGCAGCTTAGTTGCACATCTTTGGGTGACTTGGTAGTTTAGTATTGTAGTTGGAAGTGATTATTGCTCGTTTTTGTAGTTTGAATCGAGTAGTAGTTGATGTATTGAGGTTGAATTGGTGATAACTTGTGTTGGATTCAAGTATGATGAATGGAATGATAATTTTCTTTACTTCTCTTGAATTTATACTCATGTTTAGCTAATTCAATTTGCTTGGGTGATTTGGGACTATCTAGTGTCTAAATCTCTCTATTGATTCAAGTTGAACTTCAAGGATGAATGGGTTGAATTGGGTTCACTTGAGTGCTTAGTGCAATGTTTGGATTTCTCTTGTTGAAGTATTTGATGCATTGAATAGGTAGATGTGCGAATACTTTTGACGTGTTTGATTTGAAGTTGCATTTGAGTGAGAGGAACTCGTCAATCCTAACTTTGAGAAATCGAGTTCTAGTTAGGTGATTTGAGTGAGAATTTACAAATCTCATTTGTTGCTTGATCTTTCATGTGGAAACATCTATGTGTGTTTACATATGGTTGATGCTTGAAACACTTGAAATTTGGAGAATCTCATTTGAATAGCCTCTTTAGTGCTTGATTAGCGTGTTGGATTTACACACTTCTCTTGTCGCGAGTTGGATTGTATGAGCAATCACTTCTTGAGATACTTGTCTTGTGGATTGACACATGCGAATTGAGAATCGGGCTTGAATATAATAGGAGGATTGGTCACTAGAGAAACCGATGATCCCTAGCCCCTCTCTACTTGTCGTTTCACTTAGTTTCTTGAATTGTCGCTTTAGTAGTCATTTACTTTGTTCTCTAAATCGTACTCTAAACTTGCTCCATCACATATTGTGGTGGATTTGATAGCTTGGCAAGCTTTAAAGCCATTGAGAGAAGTTGCTTTTATCGTTTAGTTAGTTGTTTTCTAGTTTTGCAAGTCATTGTCTAAACCTCCTCTCCTTGTGGATTCGACCCCGTTCTTACTCGGGTACTACTTAGAACGATATTCCTATACTTGGGAATTATCGTCAACAGTCCTCGATGAACTCGCCTCCTACGAACTCGGTATCGATTGAAAAGAACGGAGGGGGGAGATGGCGGCGGCGGTGATGGGTTCCTGCCGCTGCGTGGGGTTCGCCGGGACAGAGAGGCGAACGGTGGTGGTGATGGCGGCGAAGCAGAGGGAGGCGGCGTCGGGCGGTTCGGCGACGCAGAGGGGCGACGGCGCAGAGGGCGGCGGCGTCGGGCGGTTCTGGGCTTCGGCCTGGGTCTTTGCTCGGCGCCAACAGAGAGCAGAGGGAGATGGCGAGGGAGAGGGACAGCGAGAGAGAGAGAGACAGAGGGTGAGAGAGGAAGATAGCGAGAGAGAGAGAGCTGGGTTTGGAAACCCGATCGGAGATTGAAGGTTCGACGTGAGAGATTTCCGGGTCCAAATTGGAATGATAAATTGACGAAATTGATGAAAGGATTTGAATCTTTGACTTGGTTGGCGAATTATGACGAAAACGGAAAGAGAGAAGGTCGAATTGTGACCTTGCCGTGGGTGGTCGTCGGAGAGTTCGGGGAGGTAAAGTCTCCTGTATGGTTTGGAAATGTAGAAGATGAGAGAAATGTTAGAGTGGGGCAGGTGTACCACTTAACGCGGTGGTTGGCTACGCGACATTAATTAAACGTTACACTTTAAACATGCTATAAACATTACACGACCTGCTACACTTCTCCAACTAGCTTACACACAACTAACTATAAACAAAGACATCTTAAAAAATATAAAAGAAAACTTTTGATAAAATATAAATAATAATAATAATAATAATAATAACAACAACAACAACAATAATAATAATAATAATAATAATAATAATAATAATAATAATAATAATAATAATAATAATAATAATAATAATAATAATGAAAAACCACTTTTAGCGAACGAAAACAACTTTCGTAATTTCAAATAATGGTCCGAAAAATTCGTTAAACTCCCTAAAATACCCCCTAAAATATCGGGGTATTACAGATCATCTTTCAAAAGATGATCATCCACTAATTATTGATAACTATTAATATAGTAAATTACACTACTCGTATCTTTTTGAAAAATTTGGTGCCCCCTAGAATCCTGCGGCCCTAAGCAAGGGTTTCAATGGCTTACCTGTTAAGCCGGCCCTCTTTGTTAATGTGCTTTGTAATGTTGATCGATCGGAATTTGTTGTTCTTCATATTTCATTTATAAAGTTTCATGTTTTTTTTTTACAAAAATAAATTTACCACATACATGCTTATTCATTTATAAAGTTTCATGTTTTTTTACTAAAACAAATTTGCCATAAACATTGGACTGATGAAGTTCTATTTCTATGGAAAATTTAAAACTAAAATAATTAATTAAATTGAATAGAACTTCAATGATGCGAAATGTCATTAACATCTTAGATTTTTGGGCATAGTTTGCAGAATGAACATTTGTTTTCCATTGAATATGACTACATATTACTTTTTACCGAAAGATTACTCTAAAATGATAGGATTGAGATAAAAGTTGTGACTATTTTTTTTGGTTTCCCAACCGGTTCCGGGGCTTCGCCCCGTAATCCGGTCCGACCCGGGTTGCATGCGTGGGTATGGCAGGTGAGTCTCTCAGTGGGAATGAGATAAAAGTTGTGACTATTTATCTGTGCATGTATTGTTTTATATGAGTATCTAGTTTTTCCTTTCTATTGATAGATTTCTCTAGAATTATAGGTTTGAGATAAAAAGTTGTGTCTATGTTTCTGTGTGCATTGTATTACTATATGGGATGATAACATCTGATTATTCCCGTCAAACTTCTTTCAAGAAATTAGGGGATCGACCCTTATTGCTGTGCATTTCGTAAAAATTTGCGAACTAATATGTCGAAATCATGGTAAAACATTTTCTTGCGAACCAAACAGAGCCCTACTATCCCAAATAGCAAAGCAGCCGAGAATTGATACCCGTAAGCTTTTGAGAGAGTGTTTTAGTTTAAAGCGCACCCTCTCTCTATTCGGAGGCTCCTCCCTAGCGAAACCCTAGTTGATCGTATCGCAAAGCACCTCTCTCCCATCCGGAGCTTGTTGTTGCAGGATCGATCTTTCTTTCCGATCCGATGACCGGCGTTTGTTGATGAAAGAGACCTTCTCGACTTGAAGAAAAAGCTCTCTACTTGAAGGGTAAGTTAAAACATTCAAACCATAGTCTATCTTTCAGATTGTAGAACCAAGTTTATCTCTTTGGTTCGTTTCATTCTCATCTCCCCTTTGCTTCAACAGGGTGAGACTCTTCTCTGTCTCGTTAAAGCTGTAATAAGCTTTTGAAGCAAGACCTAGAAGAAATTCAGGTATTTCTTTTGCAGCTCATGATTAAAACCCACTACTGCTGTTTGATTGGATTCACTACTTTAACATATTTCTTCTTCAGGGCATATGTAAGAAATAATTGCTAGGTTAGGTGAAAATAACACTGAAGTATGTTATGCTCCTACAATGTTTTTCCAATCCATTTATTTGTGAACAGAACAAAGAAATGAGATGCCGACTACCTGCGAATTCGGGACCAATTTCATGGAAAGGCTTTATCAACTTAGGTCTTTAGGTATCTTGTCGCCTCAGGGGTCTAGTCTTCGCCTGTCATATGGGAGACACTTCCTGGTGGAATCGAAATAGATAAATAAAACAGAATCCAATTTAATTATTTTAAGAAATAATTTAAATCATTTTTTAGACTTTTGGGTTGACTATCTATTAACAATTAAGTTGCTACAAAACATAGATTCAGTAGTCTTGATCTCTTGAGATTTCTCTTGTACTTGCTTGTGCATCAAGTTTAGTTAGTTTCCTTGAGAATGGGAACCGAAGGCTGAAGCCAGGCTGTTTACGCTGTCTCCTTATTTGTCGAGACCACAAATTAATTTCTGATTTCCTTCCCATATATCCGATTTGTTTGTTAGGATGGGTCCAAAGGCAAGGAATTGAGTAGGCTGCTTTCTGGCAGTTCCTTGGGCGTCTCCTTATTAGAGTTGCAGTTCCAGAGCTCAATGGTTTCAGTAATTTGACCCACTGTTATGCAATAATGAACTACCTTGCCTGTCAACCTATGTTATTTGCTGATCCCTTATATGGAACAAGAGGATCATTTTTGTTAACAATGAGAGAGAGAGAGAGAGAGAGAGAGAGAGGGGAGAGAGAGAGGGGAGAGAGAGAGGAGAGAGAGAGAGAGAGAGAGAGAGAGAGAGAGAGAGAGGGGAGAGAGAGGGGAGAGAGAGAGAGAGAGGAGAGAGAGAGAGAGAGGAGAGAGAGAGAGAGAGAGAGAGAGAGAGAGAGAGAGAGAGAGAGAGAGAGAGAGAGAGAGAGAGAGATTGAGAGATTGAGAGAGAGAGAGAGAGATTGAGAGAGATTGCTTGGTGGCAACAAAACTACTATTTCACACTAGCATAGGTTGGGTTTCTGTTAACTAACATGAAAGCTTTTTTTGCTGTGGAGAAATCCCTTATTGTGCACATAGGGATAAACATTCCCTCACACCGCAAATGGAAGAACTATGATATTTTGATGGTGTCCAGATCTTCTAAGGCAGTAGAAGAGACCTCGACTCAATGCGAATTTAGATGAAGTATTGAGATCTCTTTGATTAAGAGAATATAAGAATTGTTGAGCCAAAGAATAAAAAAAAAAAATAATTTATGTTATACCTCATTTATAGTATGTGTTACTAGTTAGATAGTATGGCTTCTTTTGACTAATTATTCAATTGATTAGACCAATTAATTTATATTACAAAATAAATGGGTATATTATAAAGGATAACTTTTCTTCTTCTTTCTCGCGATCTGATTTTGGACCATATCTCGCTCTCCTTAGTCGTGGCAAAAACCTAGAGTTAGTGGTCCAGATTTTTGATTCAGGTCAGAATATCCGGTTTCAAGTCTGGATTGGTAATCTGACTGCAATGATTGTGTAGTCATAGGATGTACAATTTAAATGGGGGCTAGCGGCTGTTGTGGTAGACACATGAAAAAAGAAAGCAATGTTCAACACCATTCCAATCAGCAATAAGAACTCTTGACTTATTCATAAACCAATGTTGTTCACCCCAAGAAGTAAACAATTCTCTCCGATTTGTATTACAGAAACTACCCTTCTTAGACACACTAATACCAATTGGGAATATAAATCTAATTCCAACAAGAAAACTAGTGGGGTTGTTTGGTAACTAGCTGAACAGCTCTGTCCAGGTTTTTACATGTATGGAGAGATTTGCGGAAGCCTTGGGGATTGACATCAAGCTGGACGTTGCATATATTTGATTCACCGAGCAGAGATCGTAACACTCGATCGTTAGCCTCGCTAATTTTTTTGCCTTCCGTATGAGGAATCTAACAAATGCAGATGCTAACTGGTCACCCTGGAAATCTGACATGGTAACTATTTTCAGGACATCTTCTATGCTGTTAATGGTCTCCATTTCATCCCACAAGTGTTTGATTTGATTTGGGATGAGCATTTGAGACACATTGGGGGTCCTGCAAGTATATTTTCTCCTAAATTAAAGAAACAACCATTAATACACGTGTCATAAATATAATTACGTCCATAAAAACATTTTATTGAAAAACTATTAAAGTACTGAGCCGAGTTTGCTCTGACCTGGTTATATATTTTGATCATTTGCAGACCACTGTAAAGTCGGAAGACGGCAACAAACTTCACTGCATCCCTTAAATTATTCAAGTCCCAACATACTGATAGATCACGTAAATTCTTGAACGGACTCGAAATTTCCCTACCATAAAGCTGCAAAAAGATAGAAGACGAAGTTATTGGAAATTATGAAGCTCATATAGTTAACTTCAACAGTAGGTTAAATCAATTTACCCATGAACTGATGTTTTCCTCAAGAAACTCTCTGCAACCTGGGAGTTCATGTCCGCCTGAAGATATGATGAGGATAGGCATAGAAGACTTGTAAGTTGCTTGAAGGGAGACAATTTTTGGTGCAGTAATTACCTTCTGGTTCTTGTCACAAATTACAGTATCAACCACCACTAATGTAAGAGCTTCGGCTTGAATGTGTAGCACATCCAATGACAAATTGACAAGCTCGAGAACCTTCAATTTATTGCTATTCATGTACAAGTTGTTGAAGCCTGTACTTGACCGCAAGCTAAACTCTTCCAAAAACGGGCAACAAGGAATATCCCTGCCAATATCTGGTCCCTCAGATGCACCGAATCAAGTTTGAGGGCTTTAAGGTTGTTACATCCTACAAAAGTGTCTAATCTTACTATGAAGACATAATTGGTTAGCTCAAGGCTTCTTAGGGTGGAACAACTAAATGTGCCCTCAGGCAGATGAAATAAATGTCTCGTCAATCAAACCCAATTTGGGAATAAAAGACACTTCTTCAATCTGGAGGCTTAGTTCTTCAATTCTTTTCTCCTTAAGATATCCGATCCACCTAAGCACTTGTCGCCTTCTAATGTTATGTGAAAAATGGATGATCCGACAACTTTTGATGTTCCCTTGGTGTTTTTTTAGGATTTTGTCTATCAGCCTACACGAAAAAAAAATATCTGTCCTCACTATATCAGGATCTGGTGTGGGAGAGTTTGGAAGAGAAAAAGGGTGTGTACGCGGAATGAGATTGTGTTGCCTACATTGCTTAGTGAGTGTCCTAGGGTCTATATCAAGTCCAGAGGCTGATCTCTATAAGTTCAGCCACCTGGTTGATAAGATACTGTTTCTTATGGCCTCTTCAATTGGAAGCCGTGAAATTATGACATCTAGAATGGTACTAGGAAGGCTACTAATGACACCGGGAGCTTGATCAGTCGCCATTGGTTCCATTGGAATCCCTATAAAAGAAAATGCAATCTTTGAAATATTGTATTGGAATGACTACAAGTGAATGCCCATACAAATGCTGTGCTCTATTTAAAGGCTAATCACTTCCATTGTAAATCCTTTGAAAAAGCATGTCTTATTTTCCAAAACAAAATGCATTTATTTGTTCCCCTTTCTGGCGCATAGAGTAAGTTTGGATTCGAATTATCGTGGAATATGTCCATGCTTTTCTCCATAACGTGGTAAGAAATGCATAAAAAAAATAAACGTAGTGCTATCATGAAAACGTTACTGACAAAAATCATAAAAAATTCTTTCTTTGACCTTTTTGTTTTATCCATTTATATCACTTACTATAGAGACTTTTCAAAATAACGGAATGAATTAATTAGTACCAATTTATATAAAATTTAAGCGACGATAATAGTAAAGAATATACCCTATCTTCTGGAATTCATTCTATTATTATCCTATACAGCACACAAAGACACATATACATATATTTATAATGATGAACACCCCTGCTGCAGCCGTACCCGCACCGGGTCATGGCACCCGTACTCGTCCTGCGCACGCACTAATGCTTCTTAGGCTAGAAGCAAAAGGTCAAGGATTGCCTTATCTTGCTGGAGGTACAATTAATCATTTTTAATAGATTTTTTACAATGTTATGAAGGAAAACATTGATATGTTGCTCAAGAATGCAAACTTACTCTATGCATCATAAATGGGAACTCATAAATGCATTTTTCAGGAAAATGAGATGTATATTTGAGTGATTTATAACCTACAAATTAGTCTTTAAATATTGCCCATACGTTGTTTAAAACATTTTAATTTTGTACAGAGGATTTCAATGGAAAGAATGGAGAATGATCAAGCTCCATATGCTATTCGTAGCAACCCCTATCTCATAGTTTCACACCTTCCAATTCAATATGCTGAATGAAATTGCATCTTATCAACCACGTGGCAGAACTTGTGGAGATCTGGCTCTGGACTTGATATAGACCTGAGGCCACTGACTAAGCAATGTTGGCATCAAAATCTCATTCCACGTCCTCACCCTCTTTGTGTTCCAAACTCTCACGTATCCTGCTATAGTGCCGACATATACTACATTTTCTACTATGGTCATAGGTAAAATTCTACTAAGGCAACATCAAAAGTTGGTCAGTTGTCTGTTTTGCGCATTTTATTAGAATTGGACGAGGCCTTACGTTGATCCTATTATAAGGATAAAAAAATGAACACCTAGGCCTCAGAATAAAGAGTTTCTTATTCCAAAATTTGGTTTGGTTGAAGAGAATGTGTTCAATCTACCTGATGGTATCTACTTGTTCAACCCTACAAAGGCTTGAGCTAATTAATTATGTCGTGATAGTAAGAATAGACTCTTTTGGAGGATGTAACTACTGTGAAACCCACAAACTTTATTCGATGTATTTGTGGGACCAGATTTTGGCAGGAGTATTTCGTTGTTACCTGTTGTTGGTAGAGTTTAGCTTGCAATCAAGTTTATGCTTCAAGAAGTTGGTACATGACTAACAAAAAACTTAAGGTTCTCGAGCTTGTGAATTGGTCATTGCATGTGCTACACATTAAAGTGGGAATTCCTACAGTATTGGGGGTTGATTCTGTAGAGTGTACCAAGAGTTAGTAAGTTACTTTTGCAGTGGGAATTGACGCGCTTCAAGAAACTTGCTGGTCTTCTTATCCCTATCCTCATCTTCCCTTCTGGAGGAGAAGAAATCGCAGAGTGTTTTTAGAGGAAACGATCAGTTAATGGGTCAATTTTTTAAACCTACTATTAAATTATATTTTATAACATTGATAACTTATTGTACTATTTTGGTCTTCAGACTTTGTGCAGCTTTATGGTAGTGAAATTACGAGTCCCTTCAGAAATTTACGTGAACTATCATGTTATAACCTGGACTATTGAGCAAGAATGATGAACAAGAAATCGAGAAAGAGAGATACATTATTTAACATGGTTCACTAATGGATTCACTAACGAATCTGTTATCTACCTCCATGGTTTATTGAGAGAAACCCATTATTACAACCCGAACACACCACACATCCTATAGCCTTTATATAGACCTAAGAAACCCATTCTTGCAGCCTAAGCGACCTGGAACCTTCAAAAACAGACAAGGAAACAACTAATCTACCCCAGCCCTGACATTGATCGTACAACCAGCTCCTCTATTCATACAACCAACAGTGATCCTGCTGCTGTTGCGTGCTTCCTTGTCTTTCCCGCTTCGTTGCTCGCCCGATTTGCTAGACGCTTTGAGTTATTCCCAACATATCATTTAGAAGAAAATTTACTTGCATAATCCCAATGTGTTTCAAATGCTCATCCCATATCAAATTACTGACTTCTGGGGTGAAATATAGAACATTTACAGCATAGAATATGTCTTAATAATAGTTGTCATTTCAGGCTTCCAAGGAAAATGCTCTCCGCATACCAAACACATGTCAGTGAATTAACGAGAATCTTATCCCTCATTTCGTAGCCGAGTGCCCCTTTTATAGGCAACAACACTTGGGGCAAGCCGTCTTCTGCCAGCTCAGCATCTCTTCACATCTTTCAGTAAACTTCATTGTCAGTTATTACGTAGTTGATTATTGACTCTGCTTCTTCGCTCCACTTCTTTCTTTATCTAATCCCGACCTAGCTATGCTGACTCCTCTTTCCATTAACTCCCTGATTATGTAAACGTGCTATATTGTCCCTTACATGCATGGCTGAAGCCCTATGTATTAACAGTGTTACTGGATCATTATCCTATACTGGGGGTGTGTATTTAGCAATGGAGGATAAGCATAACGTTAATTTCATACACATTTTAAGTATTGGACATATTAGGTATTAGAATGTTACGTCCATCGGGGTTATCACTCTTCCTATTATATATAATACTACTAATAGATTGGATATAGCATAGTATACATGGAAATAGTTTTCATAGAATCTCTACCAAACTAGAATGAGCATGATATTGAGGTAATTTTCTTGAGTAGATTATGTAAATTGCTCTCTTTTTCTTTTTCATAAACTGGATTCATTAAGAAAAGGCTTATAAACTTTCAAGTTCCTTTATTTAATGAATCCAGTTTACCAAAAAACAGCAGGTGCTACAATAATTGTTCAGGGTTCGTGACAGATCTGAAGAAGATCCATGAGAGATTCTCTTACGTATACCATTTACAGGATCAAGGGAATCTATTAAAGTTGTTAGTGAGCCATTGAGAGTTGCTGTAATTGAATGGAGAGCTTCCATCTTGAACCAGTTAACAACACCGATTTTACCAACTATGCCATGGCTCTTTTTGCTTCCCCATTCAGGAGACTGTCAAAATAAATTGCTTCTTGTAACAGTTGTGGCCGGGCCCCTGGTATGATTTTGCAAAGTATTTATCTTCTTTTAACACTTGTGAACGGCAACGAAGTTTTCATTCGGATCAAGCAGAAGGTTCAACTCATAAATGTATAGTGTGATCAATAAGCTGCCGTCTCTCTCTCTCTCAAATACCCACACTATATGGTTTAAGGCTGCCATCTTGCACTAACCTGGAGGCTTGGTTGTTTAAACAGTGCAATGCTCTACGTTCTGGACTGTAAACTGATAGTAGTAGAACCTATTCTGTGGTACACAAATATTATTTTGAATTAGGTTGATGTCAAGATATGATAATTAGATGTTTCTTCTTCTTGACGATATTTCTGCTCGTCAAACAAACAGACACATCTTCATTCATTACGTGTAACACCTCAATTTGGTTTCAGGAGAATTGAACAAAGAAAAGGACTTGTATATTGAGACTTGAGACATCTAAAGGTTTTGGATATAAGGTAAACATGTTCCCTTAAAAAGATCTGTGTTTTTTAATGTTTAATTTTCTGTTAGAGCATATGCTTTCTGAGGGAACATTAATCCATTTTCATGAGATATTTTGACATGGTTATGGAACTCTTGTTTATGCTTATTTTGCTTTGTATTAGTTGGTATTTTATGGTATTTTAGCCTGATTCTATATGGCTTAAGGCTATGGTGGATTTAATGTAACTACTGAACCTTAAAATTCTCACAAGTGAAAGTAGCATTAGTGTTCTATGATCCCACATCATGTACTGTGGTCCTTTGAAGTTGTTCTATTAAACAAATGTTCTTGAATTGCCAGTCATTTTAGACTCGACTCCCTAACTTTTGACGGAAAAGTGGGCAGAACGGTTGTTTTACCCCTTTGTCTTAAACCCTTTTCTCATAACAACAAGCTAACCCCAAAATATCTCAAACATCCTCCCCATGCTGTCTATTACCATCTCTTATCTTCTCCTTTTTCATCCATTTCCACCAGCACCAAAGCACCAGCAGAACGGACTCAACTCACCACTCTGATACGTCCATCACTCTCTCTGACTTGGTATTCAATGCACAGTTTCCAATTGGCTGTTTTTGTGTATCATGATTTGAAGTATTCAGCGTCTAGGAGCCCACTCCGTTATCCGGTTTACTTTCATGTTTCAGTACAGATATAAACATGTTCTGTACTGTACTGTTATTTTCAATAGCAGGCCAATTTTTATTCCGACATGGACTTTGATTTTAGGGTTTCTGAGCTTTTCTTGTTTTCTCTATATTTTTAGGGAGGAATTTAGTTTTTAAACAATATGTCAATCTAATACAAATTCAAAAATGTAAAAGACTACAATTTCGTTGCTATTGACGGTTTCTTCATCCCAGTAGGGAATCTCAAACACTAAATGTTTGAGACCAATGACGGTTGGGCTGGGGGTACTGATTTTGACCTGGTTATCACAAATTCTCACACTAATGAAGGTTGTGTTGATTCTCTAGAAATAGCGTTCTTCTATTTTCTCAAGCTACTATCAACTAGTTTAGGGTTTATCTATGGTGTTGGTGAATGGAAAATCTTGAATTTTTGGAAGTGGTTTGTTCCATCTTTTTCTTTTGAAGAAAATAAGGACTTCAATTAAAATGTCAGAAGCCGAAACAAAATGTGACGTTACATCCAAAGCCATTAAGGCCTCCTTGAAAAGGTAAACGGTTTCCCTAATTCTAGAGCATTCTTAGCTACCACATTTTAGAAGATTACCACCTCTCCTTACATGCTCATAGGTATTCATCTCTCTCATGAGATCCCACAAGAAATGGAAAGTATTCTAATGGTGTGCCGATAACTCATGAGAGAGATGAATGCCTATCAACTGAGGCATGTAAGCAGAGGCGGTAATCGTCGGGCAGATGTGGTAGCAAAGAATGCTTAAGGATTAAGGCAACAGTTTACCTTTTCAAGCAGGCCTTTATGGGCTTTGAATGTAACCTAACATTTGGTTTCGGCTTCTGGCCTTTTGATTGAAATCCATTTTTTCTTCTCCAAAAAAAAAGGAAGGAACACACCACATCCAAAATTCTAAGTTTTCAATTCACGAACAACATAGATAAACCCTAAAATAGTTGATAGTAGCTTCAGAAAACATAAGAAACACTATTCGTAGAGAATCAAACATTAGTCTGAGAATTGGTAATAACCAGGTCAAACTTAGTACCCCTGCCCAACCTAAATTATTTTCAAAGATTTTCTCTTTGAGATTTCCTACAGGGATGAAGTGACCGTCAATAGCAATAGAAGTGGTCTTTTACACTTTTGAATTTGTAATAGATTGACATATTGTTTCACAAAAAAGTTCTTCTCTAAAAAAGTAAAGAAAGCAAGGCAACCTCAGAAATCTTAAAATCAAAGGCCCTATCTGAATAAAATTGGCCTGCTTTTGAAAATAACAGTACAGAGATTTTTTTTTATCTCTACTGAAACATGGAATCAAACCGGATGATGGAGTGGCCTCCTAGACGCTGAATCTTTCGAACCCGAATTAACGAAAACGCCAATTAGAAACTCATGAGATAATTATTACTAAATGTATTAACGTGAAATGTATGAACTTTTCTAGACTGATGGTAACCCACGCCCCTCTATTGTTATTCACACTAGAACAAAAACAGACCCCAAATTGTATAAACACATGACACAAACACCAATTGAAATTGCAATCAACCGCATACTCAAAGTCTATACCCAGACACACAAAAAAACCACCATCACCATATATCTTCCACCGAACACAAAGCACAATCCAAAATTTCCTTAGACATTCCATGGTCCTATCAAAACCGCCACTAACCCCTAATCAGCCGTAATCATTCTCCTAGGACTAAAACCATCAATCCAGTCAAATGCCCAAATCAAACCTAAACATAATTAAACCAAATGGGAGAAATAAAAGGTCTAGAAGAGTATACTGAAGTCAAACCTCTTCTTTAATGCGGGCAACATCCACACGACGGTGATGATTTATGCCTGACATCTCTCTAGTGGATGTAGGACGACACTACACAGTTTGAGGACTGTTGAGAGGTTGCGAGGACAGAACATCGGAGGGAGGGAGAGAGAGAGATGATGTCCATGAAGGAAATGGATGTGTTTTTAACTCCTCTTGAAGTGCCGTCTTTTTTTCTTCTTCTATTTAAGTGCACATTAAGTCCACTCAACTTCGTCCGTTTATTCAAATTATAGGTACTTTAAATCTGGCCAGCCCATTTCAGTTTCTTCCATTTATTTTCCATTAAATCACCACCAAATAATTAACGTGTAACTTTTATGATTTGCACTTAAACGCCACCAGACAATATGGAACTCCGAAGCCCAATGGCAAAATTTGATTCGCCGAATCTTGACATGTACGCCAACTGTGAAGACAACTCATGAACATTGGGCTTTGGAGTTCCATATTGTCAGGTGGAGTTTAAGTGAAAATCATAAAAGTTACACGTTAATTAAATGGAAAAAACCGAAATGGTAGGGTGGGACTTATTGTGCCTATAATTTGAATAAACGGAAGAAGTTGGGTGGACTTAATGAGAACTTAATTAGAAGAAGAAAAGACGGACGGCACTTCAGGAGGAGTTTAAAACACATTCATTATCTTCATGGATTTCATCTGTCTCCCTCCGCTGTTCTGTCCTCGTCAACCTCTCAACTGTCCTCAAACTGTCTAGTGTCGTCCTTCCTCCACTAGAGAGATGTCAGGCATGAATCATCACCGTCGTGTGGATCCTGCCTGCACTAAATCTGAGGTTTGACCTCAGTATACTCTTCTAGACCTTTCATTTTCTCCAATTTGGTTTAATTATTCTGTTTAGGTTTGATTTAGGGATTTGACTGGATTGATGGTTTAAGTCCTAGGAGATAATGAATACGGTTGAATTAGGGGTTAGTAGCGGTTGTGGTAGGACCATGGGATCTCGAAGGAGGTTTTGAATTGTGTTTCAGGTTGGGTGGTCGATAGTGATGGTGGATTTTCAGTGTCTGGGTAGACTTTGACCATGCGGTTGATTGTGATTTCAATTGGTGGCTGTGTCATGTGTGTATGCTATTTGAGGTCTGTTTTTGTTCTAGGATGAATAATTATAGAGGGGCGTGGTCTTTCGATGATCGGGATCAACCTTTTAGAGAACTGGTAATGGAGGTTGTATTTGTTGATTTTTGTAAACTCAATTTATGTTTTGGGGTTATTTTAGAATATGCATAAACTTAGTTGTTAGGTTAGTAATTATGTAGAGTTAGTTTCTAAACTTTTGAAATAGTCAACATTAGTGGGCGGCTTCTTGAACTCTGCTGCAGACAGAAACGTGTACAGCAGCAGCAGGACGCACGCAACAGACTAAGTCGGCGAATAGGGAAGATTTCCATCTGTTGAAGAAAGTTCTACCAGGTGGATCAAATTAGCTATTAAAAGAGAAGGTGCCCTGTGTTCTAAGATATACAGAAAAAAAATACAGAGAAGAAAAGAGTGAGAAAGAGCCGAAGCTCTTGAGAGTTGTGTATTGAGAAATCAGACAAGAGAAGAAGGAGACGAGTTGAAGCTCTTGATGTTGTAATTGCTCCTGGATTTGTATCAGATGTTATTTATGCAATTCAGATAAGTTTTATTTTCCCCCAATTCGTGCTGTTCTATCTTGTTCTTCATCTGCTATGCTTATTGTTCGTGCTGCATATTAGTCTGAGTACTTGGTGAATGAACTTGTTGCTGCTCACATGATATTGGAACTGAAATTGGTAATCTGCTCTGGATTGGTGTTTATTGATTGCTGAATTGCTGGCTTGTTGTTACTTCTTTCTGGAAATTGAATTTCTAACTGAGTTGGGGCTTTCAAATTCCTACAGTATTAGGGTGTACTTGAAGTGGTTGTACCGGTGATTTTGGTAGCTTTGACTATGATGGTGGAGTGTTCATATTTTCTATCTTCATATTCTTATTCTGTTGATTCATTATATGTGACATTAATTAATTCAGTATATGGTCAGAAACTAGTTTAATGTGGTCATCCTGACTAATTGAGTGTAGGATAGTACATGCATGTCCGGGAAGCAAAATTTGGTCAAGGACTCAAATATTACGAACAGTGGTAATGTTGAGTAGATCCACAACTCTTACATTTAAGTAACATAATTGATTGGAATGAGAATTTTTCTGATTGTGTGACTATATAGTAGGACTGCAACTCGGTCGGGTTGAACCCAGACAGGGTTGAAATAGGGCTTGGACAAGATTATATGCTAATTCGGACGGGCTTGGGTTAAGAAATTCAGCCCGAGTTGATTTCGGGCTCGGGCATAGAAGTTGTTGATATTTCCTCTCAAGATATGCGACCTGCCTGTGAA
This sequence comes from Linanthus parryae, assembly GCA_023055425.1. Lineage (NCBI taxonomy): Eukaryota > Viridiplantae > Streptophyta > Magnoliopsida > Ericales > Polemoniaceae > Linanthus > Linanthus parryae. Next base: position 47,448,313 of record JALGPY010000009.1, read on the forward strand.
CTCGTGACTTGGACTGTACGTCAACTTAGAGCTAATTTGGGCGCCCTAGAAGCGTCACTTTAAAAGTCAAACAATGGTAAGTTTTTATGCCCTCCTTTTCAATTTGTAGACTGATTGTTATATCTTCCTAAGATAGTTTCTTTTGATTAAATGGTGTATATTTGCATGCTCTGAAATAGAAAAGGAGACTAAACCTATGTGCTAGGTTTACTGGGCTGTAAACTGACAAAAGGCTAAATGGTAAAAGGAGCTCGAAAACCCAAGTTTTGTTTGATAAGCTGTATCAGATAGAACCAATCAATTAGTTAGACATGTATTTGTTGTAGTTTATTTCAGTTTGTTTCCCATCGATGACTCTTCTTCAACTTCTCCTAACAAATTTTGTAGCCAATCAAATCATCATTCCATTCCATTGCGTTTTTCTTCCAATACCATATGTGTGTATACCCTCTCATAACTTGAATCTCTCTCTCTTTGTACATTTGAAAGTGTAACCTTATTGGTCTTCGCTTTCCTCCTTGAAGTGTTAGACATGAGCTACTGCCTCTTCTGCTCTAGCAATAATGTAAAGTAGCACGTTTTTCTTTCAAAAATCATGTGTATCATTCACTATGTTTATCGAAGTTGTAATAAATGAATAGCCTCTTTTTTTCTTCATCATATTCATCTCTATGATGCATTGTCTCAATATAAACAAGAACAGTCTATAACCAAACCTTAATGTTTAATTAGTTTCTGTAATGGGCGTGTGTCTTGCTGACTTGCTGGGTGGTTGTTGGCGTCTCAAGCCTGAACCAACAGTATTTCCCTCTCACATAAACTCCCACTCTCTCTCTCGACACACACATGCAATTGCATTCATTATGTGAAATATTTTGTCAGTTTGGTTTCAGGAACAAATAGACGAGGAAAAGGATGGACAATCGACGCCGTACTTAAGCTATGTAACAAGGTGTTAGAAGAACTCAAGAGGATGTACTGATAAGAGGTGTGAAGTTGCTTTCAAGAAAATGAGGCAAAACATTACTTGTTTCTAGAGGTATGTTAAGATCTGGGGTTTTTTTTTCCTTTCCATTTTGCCTTGTAATTTGTATGTTTTTCTCAATGCTGGGCCTTTTTGGAGGAGCATATGCGTTTTTAGGGAACCCAAAAGATATTTCTTGTGACTTCTTTGTGATCTTTCAGGGAACCCAAAATATATTTATTGCGGCCTTTTTGTGCTTTAATTTTTACTATAGATTGATTTGTATGGTCTTCTTATCGTCTCTTTTACCTTCATTATATCAACCTGATGCTATGTTGGATTGCAATAAACCACTCTACTCAGCTATGATGTGCATAGATGTGGTTTTGCTTATTGTTATGCTTTGTCTAGTTTGGTGTGGGGAAGAGTATTGGATTGATGTACGGAATAGCTCTGTTAAGACTTAAGAGTGCGGCCTATACAATCCATTGTCTTTGAGCTAGTTTACTGGATAACTGATAAAATTTAGTATGCGATCAACTGGTTGAACTGACCATTGTTGAGCCATAATCCAATCTCCAGAATGTGTTAAAGTTCTGAAAGGTGGTACTTGATATCTTTGACCTTGCTCCGTCATGTCGTTTACTTTCTAATAGTTGCTTCCTTTTTTTGTTGGGTTTTGTCGGAATTCTATCCGGTGTGAAAAAAGGGGCCGATCACTCCTGTCTGAGGAGATGATGGTGATGGACTGAAATGAATTTGATGCCAAAATGTTGACATAAACCATCTTGCAGCATTAGCCGGTCGATTCATTTCATGTCTTCTGCTCTTTGGAGTTCATTTTTCTTTAATTCAATAAGTAAGACGTTGCCATTTAGCTTGTGTGGCCGGTTAAGCTTCATTTGGTTGATGTGGTAGATCCCACTGGGTCAACTGTGTCATTTTATGTTTTCTTTTGGATATCACTCTTTGTCACCGTGTAATTGTTAACGGCCGGATAATAGATGTGCGTTGTCCTTGGGTTTCTCACTTTTCATCAATGAAAAAATTCAATTACTCTCTCTCTCTCTCTCTCTCTTTCTCTTATCTTTCTTCAATATGTTATCAGAGCTACAGGTTAGTAGTTAGGCGACGTTCGCCTGAGTTGTCTTCGAGCTAGGGTGCTTGTATTGCATACTGATCTAGTCTCTTCACAGTGTTGCCGTTTCTGGAAACATGTCTTTGTCGACTGGTGAAGTGAATGTCTCACAGTTTTCAAATTCTGGAGTTTCTGGTACGCGTACTACGATGGATGGTCCATCACTGTATTTTCTTCACAACTCAGATTCACCAGGTATGTATCTAGTTACTCAAGTACTCAATGGTGAGAACTTCAATATGTGAAACGGATTTATGGTTGTGGTTCTTGAGGCTAAAAAAACTAACTCGATTTTGTTATTGGGATTATCAGAGACGAACTCTGAGTTATGTTTCTTGTAGAAGAGATGGAATGGGATGGTAATATCCTGTATTCCGAATTCGGTGAGTAAAGAAATTGCATCAGTGTGGTGTATTATGCAACTCCTTGGGAGATTTGGTCTGATTTAATTGAGAGCTTCTCACTTGAAAATCTTCCAAAAGTTTTCAGCTTAGTAGTGCAATTTCTAGCCTGAAACAGTGTGGTATGTTAGTGACTGCTAGCTTCACAATGTTGAAATCTCAGTAGAATGAATGGGGAAATTATAGGGAGAGTCCGCTACGTTCATGTGGTGTTCTACAAGCTTGTGTTTGTACTGTATTGGGAATTTTGTATGTGAAGCAACAACATGAGCATATAATTCACTTCCTTATGGGACTGAATGTAGTCTATACACATGTCAGATATCATATTTTGCTTATGGATCCACTCCCAAGTCTAAAAATGGTATTTCCTAAAGTTGTTCAACAGGGGATGCAAGGAAACATTAGTATTAATGATCCAGCATCACCTCCATGACAATGTACTCTCGAAGCTTTCAGCAAATGCATGTTGCAATTTATAATCATACGAACAATGCAAGACCAAATGAAGGTAGGAACAACATAAATTTTCAGTCACAAAACATATACACTAATGCTGGTCAATCACAGGGAGGTTTTAAATCCAAATTGTCTTGTTACCATTGTGGAGGGACTGGACATGTCAAATCCGAATGTTGGAAACTTCATGGATACCCTTCCAACTTCAAGAACAAACACAAGGTTCAAGCTGACAATGTGACTGTTGATGATGTCTGTTCAGGATCCACTACTAATGAAAAATGTGCTTTTTCTTTCACACAGTCCCAGTGTCAACAAATGATGCAATATACCAGCACATATATGCAACAATCTAGTCAAGGGAGCTCAAGTTACACTACATCAGGGTCCTTGCCATCTCAAAGCAGTCAATCAACTATGATGGAAAGTATTTAAGTCGGCACTTAAAATTTTGATTATAATAATCATTCTCATGGGAGGTAAGATGAAGTACCATGGACTTTGTGGTACTAAGAATAATATTTCACTTGACCCTTAAGCATGGATAATAGATAGTGGTGCCACATACCACATGTGCCATGACTTGAGAAACTTGAATGTGACAAATGTTTTACATGTTCATGTTTGTCTACCAAATGGAAGGAGAGTAGCATTGACTCACACAGGGGAAGTTCATTTGACCTCTACCTTACAGGTGACAGGGGAGTAGAATCGTCGAACGAATGGATGTTCATGTAATCTTCAGCTGCATGTCTTTCCCTCATAGGAAGCTCGAGTTCAAACACGTTAAAAACTTAGTTAGTCGAGCTTCAACCGTGACACACCAATATTCATCCGGGGAGAATACGAAAATGCCACTCCGCAACGGAGACCGCTCTTGGGTGCTTGGAATAGTGAAAATCAAGAGCAAACACAAGCATATAACTATTACAAGTTCCCAAATCTTCTCAAACATAACATCTTACACATGATTGCAACACCCCCTTATCAAACGACAAGGGATGCCTCCACCCGAGGTGATGAACCCCATTGGGAACGGATAAGGATCGTCGGTTCACAGCAACCATCGACAAGTCAAAACTTAATTCATTACATAATTCAAGATAAACAGTGACATTTTAAAAGTCATGAGTACATTGTTAATGAAATGAAATAAAATACTATGTGATCGATGTTCTAAGCATCAACCTGCCTTATCCAACTGTGTCGTGAACGTGTCCCCCACTGTGATAGCCAACCTGTGAATTTAAAATGGCAAAGGTCGACGCAGTTTTATAGAAAATGATCAGCAAACGGCTGAGTAAGCTAACACCCATAGCAAGTAAACAGATTATGAGGCATGTGACAGGAATAACATATTCGCTAATGAAGATCAGATATTTGTGGAGATAGCGTTCTAGTTGATTTGATGTGTCATACTTCGTCAAGATTTTGAATTTCGTATTCAGACCCAAAGATGTGGACCATCTCGGGAAATCACTATTAATAGCATTTCGCAATACCATTTTAAATCTCAAGATGATAACTTTCACGTTTCTCAAAGATAAGATAATCGAGTCCAGTAGTTCATTTTACCAACTAGTTGATACGGGGAGTGACCATATCCAATCCACAACAACTTTCTCATAAAGTGAAAAAGCACTACCATAACCATAACTTAATCCCAGGAGGTTCGCATCATAGCGCCTTATAACCATTCTATAATCAAAAGGAGGTTCGCATCACAGCGCCTCGAAATCCCATTACAGTAACCAATCACAATATGTCAGAAATGTATCGTATCAGGGATATGGCATAAACCCACACACAACAGCTTCCACTTTACGTAATTACAATTTTTTCTTCAAAGATATTACAAGATGTAAATCGAGAGCTCCAACTAAAGCTGGTGTGACAATTTTCATAATAATCGATGTATGATTGTGATATTTATTGTTTGACCAATAAGTGAGGGGTGTGCTACTTTTGGATAATTGTGGCCCGTGAACTAGGTAATCACGACCTAATTTGGTAGTCGCGATTGATTGGTGCTTCATTTCAGAAATAGAATTAGATGTTCTTCTTTCGGATTCTTATTTTTGGATTTGGATTATCAATTTATACGATGCCTATTTCAAAAACAAGTAAATAACTCAAATAAAACCTGTATAGTAGTAGTTCTCAAATAACACACGCGATACACGAAAGAATGAAAGGCACACAAGGCTAGGCATATTAACTTACCGTCATTCGAAAGCACGTCGTAGATGTAGTTCTTGTATACGAAATCGTCACCTACAAATTGGAGCTTCTAACTCAATACAACCACAACAAAATTTATTTTCTCTAATAAAAACAACCAATATATTCTATCTCCGTTTATTTTTCTCAAAATGTCTTTTTCTATAATATTCACCACCAACCATTTTATGAAAAATATATTTATTAATTTATAAATAATAATCTAGAAAAATTTAGGAAAAACAAGTTTGTTAATGAAACCAAAATTGAAAACTAAAGTTAGTACCCTAAAATTTTAGGAAAAGACATCCGCATCCCCCTAAGTTTTTGGAACTGCAAAATAACCCCCCAAAAATACTTTCTGAAAATTACATTTTAACCACCCAAGCATGAACATTCAAACTCACGGATCAACACATGGATTCAAGTTCTTAAAACATGGTTGTGATTACAGGACACAACTTAGGGGAAGATTTAGAGCATACCCAGTCAAAGAACAGAGGAAAAAGGTTGAGAAACGACTTGGGTCGAGCTTCCCGAAAGCGTAGCCGGAGGTCGAGCTCGCCGGGGCTTCTCAGGTTGTTCTTTGCCTCGTTTGAGGCTTCCTCTAGCTTGGTCGGACCTTCAGGAGGTGATTGGGACATATTTTAGAGGATGGGTGGCCTTGGTTGAGTTCCGGCGAAGTTCTCGCCGGCATCCATGGTGGTTCGCCAGCGTTTCTTGTTTCTTCGTTCATGAGGCCTCCATTTCAGTTTCTTCTTCTGCTACAATGGTCGAAATAAGAGAGAGGGGCCGAGATAGAGAGAGAGGGAAACAGAGGGGTGGAGGTGGTGGTTCCCGTCGGTGGGTCGACCAGTGGGTTTCCGTCGGGGAAGGTAGCGGCACAACGCCGCTGCTGTTGCTGCTGTGCTTCTGCTCTGGTGGACAGAGAGAGAAATGGAGAGTGAGGGAGAGACATAGAGATGGTGGTGAGGTGGTGATGGTGTTGGTGGAGTCGGGGGTGAGTCTTCTCGCCGGTGGCAGCGACGGTGGTGGCTTGGCCGCTGCCTACTGCTGCTGCTACCGTGCTCTGGCAGAGAGGAAGAGAGATAGAGGGAGAGATGAGAGAGAACAGTGGATAGGGAGGTGAAGGTGGTGCTGTCGTGCTCTGGAAGAGAGGAAGAGAGATAGAGGGAGAGATGAGAGAGGAGAGTGGAGAAGGTGATGAGATGTTGAAAAACACAAACATTTGGCAGGTGGGTTGAAAGATGGGAAACAACCATTTCTTTTTCTTTTATTATTATTATTATAATATATGTACAAATATAAGGTACTAAATGCATATAGGTAGAGGTATAGATACAGTACAACAATACGTATATGTAAAGTACAAAAATACGTATAGTATAAATACAAATACAAAGTATACATACCAAAACTATTGTAAAAGACAAATAATACCCTAATATTAACTATCTAATATTATCCAAAATTACAACTACCTCCCCACTAGCTATATACCTCGAAGATAATCTCTTAAAATTTACGAAAAAGACGTATATTATACTTAGAAAAAGACGGGGTGTTACCTGATTTCGAAGATGAACATAGTTTGAGTGTTCTGTTTATTTAAAGCTACTGACATAATTAGATGAATCCGCGACCCCTTCTATGCTGATCTCCCTTCTCCTAGACCTGCGGGAGAATGAAACAAAGACCGTCGTTTGTCCAAAGTCAGCAAGAAATACTGAGTAAGCAAATACCCAAGCGTTAAAACATATTATGAGGCATATTTTTTGAGAAAAATACACACTGTGAGAGTAATCAAATATGTTCATGTAAATGACTATATGTGAAATATGTAAATTAACCAGAGCTATATTTAATCTTTCATCATCGGTGAAAAACAATCTCGTTCCAAAAAAAAATCTTCAAATCTTCATTTAAACTTCAATCTCGACCCATCACAAATTATAGCCAAAGGAAATATTCTCATTCCTTGCCATTGCCCCAATTAGCGAATTACCAACATATAAATTTTTCCATCCATTTTCCACGTAAAATCAACGTTCCTTAATGTAGCGGGAAAAAATTAATACACCACAATATAGAACCAACCATCTCGCATGCTTCCAAGACATTAAGTGTTGACACCCCCTTAAGACTTCTTGTGACCAGAAGAGTGAGTACATTGAGTGGACTCGAGGCAGATTGCAACTGAGCCGAATATCACAATGACAATGTATAAGAATTCGGATATGGTTCCAACGCACAATTTTTTATACTTTACGTTATTAAACATTATTACTTTCCATGTGATAACTTTGAAATAATAAATTGGACAAATGCGAGAGTGCCCTATTAGATTTTAAGAAAAACGCGATTTCACATTACTTGTTGTATTATAAAGAGCGTGTAAGTTCTTAATCATGAAGGAGGTGATAATATTCTCGAATTTTAGCTATCTAATATTAGTATTCAAATTTTATAAATAATACTCAAAAAGTTCTCCTAGAAAGAGATCTCATATTAAAACTTAGAAACTAATAAATTCCCGTTACTTAGAAAATACCGAATTATAAAACAACACATTTATCTTTAGATAACCACAAAAATCTTTTTAGTATTTCTAAAATAATTTTTTCCTTAATAAAAGAGAAAATTTCGTTAGAATATTTTATCATTATATGGATAACTTATTAATCGTAAAATAAGATAATCAAACACTAAAACATTTAAGTGATATGATTCTATAAAATATTTAAGAAAAAAATTGTTAACTCATATCTATTGATAAAAGTTAAGTAAAAGAAATAATTCTTGTCATTATGAGAAAAGAGCAATTATTAGAAAATAATGGAAACTATTGGTTTTTTGTTTACCAAAATATTTTAATTATTTTTCAAATTATATTAGAGTAACACGATATTTAATAACAATATTTATTTAATATCGAATTACAAACATAATAAAAACACTAAACTGAATTTGAATATTTAGTAAATAAACACAATTTATTTCAAATTGCTTATTTTTCAAGAGAACCAATACTAGCTTAATTATAATAAATACTTCCTATAAAATTTTAATACGCAAATTACTTTTATATTGGTTGAAATATGACTAAAATATTTAGAAAGTAATTTTTATCTGATATCCTACTTTTATTTCACAAATGTATATTCAGTTCGTGTAAACAACATACATATGCCACCCAAGTCCTATTGGAAGACAAAAGTTACCCTCCACTGATAATAAAAGCTTCCCACGTGACAACTCATACCCCCAAATTTCAATTCGTACACAAAGCACACTCAAGTTCACAAACCACTTCAAATGCATCATCTACTTCACCCGTTAACCTCAAATCCGACTTAGCCGCTAAGATTGCTGTTATACTATCAAGAATGAACTAAGGAGGGTTTGGAGCTTACTTACACAAAAAATGGCGAGAAACGATTAAGAAATGAGGTGGGTCGAGCATCTCGTCGTAATGGTTGATGATGGAGTTGGACGCCGGCCAACTTGACGCCCTTGGCTCTGGCTAGGATCGGTTCTAGCCTCCTCGGATCTGTAGCGGTTGTTTGGAACCAACCTGAGGGGTGGGTAGCTCCAGTTGTGTCCGACCGAACATCCCATTGGATTTACTGGTGGCGACGGCGACACTTGTTGTTGTCGCTCCTTAGCTGCAGACGTTGCTATGGCTTCTTTGGCTGAAGAAGAGGAAAACTGGAGGGAGAGCAGGTCGGTCGAGGTAGAAAGAGAGAAGCAAGTGGTGGTGGCGGTGTTTACCCGTCGGGGGTCTTTGTTGTCTGCCTTTGGGTGGTTGGCGGCATCCTTGCTGGTGGTGAGGGAGAAGACACAGAGAGGGAGAGATGGAGAGAAAGAGAGAGCTTGAGGTGGTGGAGGTGTTGAAGGTTACGGTGAAGCTGGTGGTGGTGGTGGTGGTGTAAGTGTGAGTTTTCTGATTTCGTTAGAGAGAAAGGAAAGAGAGAGTGGGAGTATTACATAGGGGGGTTTCCATAAGGAAGTGAATCTGGAAACGATCTTTGTCAATTTTTTTGGGAATTGTCTGAAACTTCAATGTATTTATTCTTTCAATGTCGAATGGTCTCTCCTCTCTGGTCTTCATGTCCCTACAAGCCTAATATGAATGGTGATTTCGGCTCTAACCTCCAGAAGAACATCACACAAAAGGATACAAAGGCCATCCACATTCTTTTGGCTATTTGGAGGGGAAGATGCAACAAAGCTTTCAACAACATCACATTTTCTATCAATGCCATTAACAACTTGATGGATGTCGAAGCTCATGTTCTCACCATTGCAGATGCTACAACTCCCCTGGGTCTTTGTCAGAATTCAACTCATGAGAACAAAGTTGTTGTCAAAGCTGATCAGACCCACCCTCAAAGCACCCTCAACATTAGTGTTGTTGGAGCTTGGAACAATAGATCTTTAGCTTCTAGTTTTGGCCTCTTCACTACTGGCACTTATGGAAGAGACTGGATCATAGGAAAAAAGATCAATGCCTATGCGCCTTGCAAGTCGAACTCCTTGCTGTGGAACATGGGCTCAACTTTGCCTTAAGTCAAAATATTAACTGTGCCAATATTTATATTGCTAGTTCACTTGTTTGCCTTGTTGGGTTTTGACGCATGTTACGCAGCGGAATAACAAAAAGTTAATCCTTCTCAAATCCCATCAAGGATCACAGGTGAAGCGTCATAACATGACGAAGGGAAGAAAGGTTACCTCAGCCATACCAGGCTGGGAAGATCACATACAAAGAATAGTATCTTTGTCTCTACAGTATCCACATGAATAGACCTCACCCGGGCTTCTTCTCCAATGGTGCTAGCAATCTGACAAGAAGGATGAACATGGACATACACGGCGACTGGATCACATCCAACCCATGGCATAAATAAGAGACGGACGGACAACACCTTGGCCGTGAGCGGAAAAAGAGGGGGGCGTACATCACCATGGTCGTGGGCTTCATAGGGGGGCGGAACCATTGAGGCCAACGGCTCCTAGTGGGGCGGCATCCTTGTGTGGCCGTTCACTCTTCAACTTTTCTCTCCAGTTTACTATGTGGTGTAGGATTAATAATCATGAATTTTCTTAGCCTATAAATTCTATTTATAGTTAGAGAAATTCCTCTTTGCCCATAAATCCAACAATGTGGGACTAGTTACATTCTAGCCAACAATTGCTCTTTAGTCCAACTAATGAGTACAGTTTACACTTTAGTCCAATTAATTCATATTTGCTATTTAGTCCAATTAATTAGCAATAATTCCAGCTTCATCTATTATTGTGTGTGACCCTCTAGGTTCCTAATTACGTTGGCAGTAATAATTATTACAAACATTGAGCGGTATCTAGCAATACATCAATGCTCCCAAGTAATAGGAATGTCAGTGATCTCACTAACCTCTGTGACCAATATTACCATGTTGTATAATCCCTTTGTCTCATCTATCCGGATTGCACACAAGACATGGAGTGTCACACTTGTATATCCAATCCATAGTTTCTCGATCTGTGAGTAAACTTAGATAAACGAATAACGTACATCAATATCCCATATTGATTTATTTGAGCATGGCCATGCATTTTTCTAAGTCTCACTCATCGAGTGGCCATGGACATTTACTCCCGCTATGTGAGAGGGACAAATCCTCTCTACATCACTACAATCTCTCAGCTTGCTTCATATCATGTCCGATTCAAGCCTTTATAGTTTCCCAGTTACGGTGCAACGTTTGACGATATTAAAACATAATAATTCACAACTATAGTCTCTAGTGACTTAGAGTCTAAGGACCACAACACCATTGTCACTATGAGAAGTTCTTGTGACATTCATATAACTCCATGTAGCCTTCTCATGGTGGGTCAATCCAGTACGCCATTACTCCTAATGCGTACCCATGTGTTAGACTTGATATCCCCATATCAGTCTACCCACATACTAGTCTCGATGCAATACGGTCATCCTATTAACTGTAGTACTTGACTAGGGATATTTAAGAATATAACCTTTATATTCTAAGGACTTCATTCATGTTAGCATATCTCCATATCGATAACATAATGAATAGTAAGTCCATTAAATGTCACAACAAATTGATTGCCTCTAGGGCACAATTCCAACAGTCTCCCTACTTGCACTAGAGTTAATCAGGTGCATCATATGCCTATTGATATATTGCGGCGCTCACGCCTTCGTTGCGAAAGAGGTAAGAGAGACATTTATTGGTACTTTGCAAATATTCACATCTCCTCTATCGACAATTGAATGAGACCGAATATTCTGAGTATTTGCATTTAATGCAACAATACACTCAATCCTTTGTGATAGAATTGGCAACTAAATCTTTCCTGGAACCTTTCCAGCTCACAGTCCCTACACTAAGGCAAAACACAAAACTTGGCTATAATCCGGAATCATCCTTGTTGGACTGGAAGTTCGCATCATTGTAACTCTTTACAGTGAACCCTTCATATCCTCCATATATCAAGATTGCATCCTTAGTTCTTCTCAAGTACATAAGGATTTTTCTTGATCAATATCCAGTGACTCTCATTTGGATATAACTAGTATCTTTATGTCATTCTTCAAATGACATGTCTGGTCTTTGTACATAACATGGCGTATCCTATGAATCTTTATTCATACGGTCCTTTCTCAATCTGATTGGAAGGACAATTGGCCTTCCAAAGACTAATCGCATGTGACATAGGTAAGAATCCATATTCTTGCATGTTGAACACTTTCAACACCTTTGTCATTATATGCACATTGAATTAAGCAGAATAACATTATTGATCTATCTCTACAGATCTTTTTAGGTTGTTTCGTCTAATTAATTTAATTGAAAAACGATTCCCTAGCCAATCTTTACCATATTGCAGAGTAGGGACATCATTCCCAATAAACGGTATGTCAACCACATACAAGAATAGAATATAACTGTGCGCTCACTATCCTTGTTGTAAACACAAGCTTTATCGTAATTCTTGATAGAATCAAACCATTTGATTGCATTATTGAATCTAAGACTTCAACTCCAAGAAGCTTGATTCAATCTGTAGATAGATTACTACAAGCAGATGCGAATGGATTCAAGAATCACAATTGGGGAGAATTATTTACCATAGTCCCTACTATGAGCTCACCGGAAACCTTTAGACACCAATCGTCCCTTAAAGTAATCATATTACCATCCATGTTAGTTTTTCTTAAAACCCACTTGCACCCTATGGGTCATTCCCTTTAGGTGGTTCCAACAAAGCCCATACTTTGTTGGTATACATGGATTCCACTTTATATCTCATGGCCTTATGCCATTCTTGAGAGTTCGGCCCACTCGTGGCCACCTCATAGGTTGTAGGATCATCTCCATGAGCTACATATCACAGGGTTATGAGAAATTCATATTTCCATATCTCCTTGACATATCTTTCCTGACCTACAAGGTTCTTGTGCTACTTGAGTAGGTTTCTCCACAACGCCTTGTGATCCTACTCATGTTCCATAAAAATATTAACGTTTTATTATGTTTCTTGAACTCCTTCAAGTTCTACTATTCTCCCACTGTTTCTTTTAGAGACAATTCTCCTTTTAGAAACACAGCGGTTCGAGCAACAAACACTTTGTCCTCGATTGGGTTGTAGAAATAATATTCTTTCGAATATTCGACAAAATACATTTATCCGTATTGGGGCCAAGTTTATCTTCAAACGCTTTACATAAAATTCACAATCCCAAATATTTATGAAATACTAGGACACCTCCTAGTAAATATCACATATGGTTTATTCATAGATGTTTTGATGGAACAAGGTTAAGGGCGAAATTGCTATATGTAGAGCATAGCCCCAAAAGTAAATTGGAAGTCCTGTTTGACATATAATAATCGAACCGTGTCCAAAAATGTTCGATTTGTCCTCTTAGACACGCCATTCCATAATGGTGTTCTGGGTAGAGTGAGTTTGGATCATATTCAACACTCATTTAGATGTTTGTCAAACTCTTGACTTAAGCATCCTCATCCACGATCTAATCTTAGAGTCTTGATACTCTTGCCAAGCTAGTTTTCTACTTCATTCCCGAATTCCTTGAATATTCAAAGGATTCTGATTTGTTCTTCACAAGACCCAAATCCATATCTACTGAATAAGTAAACAAGATGAAGTACCAAAACCATCTCTAGAACTTGTGCTTAGTGGTACATATACATCAGTATGTATGAGTCCAAAAGATCATATAATTTCCCAACAAGCAAGTCACACATCTTTCACATGATTCATAATCAAATGAGTCAAGAAATTCATCCATATGGAGTCTAGAAATGTGTTCTCATTCACGTGACCTAAACCACAATGCCAAAGTTATATCTTTAACGTTATAAATGAATTTATCATGATCAAGGATCTACAATTCATTAGACAAATTAGCATTACAATAATGCATTTTATTAAAATAAATGGAACAACATTTGTCCATTATTTTAATAGTAAAATCTTTTATTCTCCGAACAAGAAATTGTGATAATGTTCCTACACATAGCAAGGACTTAATCGTACTTGTCTAATTCATGAATAATTCCAAAAGGTATAGATAATTTCATACGGCTAATTCAGCAACCCTTGCTCCATTGCCCCACATGTAGGTGTATCTCTTCCTTAGCCAATTGTCTTCTTCTCGTGCACATTTCTATAAATGTGAGATCTTCCTCTAGTATCAATTACCTATAATGATAGACACATTGGCCTTTTATAACAATGATACCTTAAATTGGAATAATAATTCCCTTTTTCTTCCATGAACTTTGGGCAATTCCTCTTCCACTACACCACCCTCCTAGCAATTTGTTCAGCGTTCTCAATCATATTGAGAAAATCGCCTTTGAACAAAACTTCTAATTGCATCCAATCTAATTCTTGGCCCAATTGGGAGAATAAATCCTTATTCTTTATCTATCTCATAGATAACTCCCATCTTCTAAGCTTATGGAAATATATTAGTTGCATTTGATCTCTTACTTTAGCAATCACACATTACTAGTTTGTGTCGTCGCGTCACATCTTGATGAATCAATTCGCAGTGCTTTGGCAAGCCCGAGCTTGATTACATCTTGATCATGACGAGTGCTAAGCGAGAGAAGGTAAAACAAAAATGGAGCAACACTTCAAAACTATCATGTATAGCCGGCTCTTGAAAAGAGCTTCTTTAAATGTATGATCATGTCATACGCCTCCATGGTCTCATCTTTCTTTAAAAGCTCAGAGTTCATGGTAGCCAACATGAGGCTAGTCACATCCAAAGAACCATTCTTTGATGTTCCACCCATAGGCTTCAGTGTGTTTTGGTAGTTGGTGGAGGGAAATTTTATGCTCTAGGATATACAGCATTTTTCCTTTTATTTGAGAACAATTCTCAATTTCATACCAGTTTTTAAAACAGATTCCTGACAATTGACAGCGTAAACCTATCTGCTTTTTCGCAAGTGTACGATCAAGTAATATAGAGTATGCAATTGTGACTCAGGTTGTCGAACCCACGAGAACAGTTTAAGTTGTTGCTAATCAGAATTAGAATAAGACACAAAGTTTGTAAAAAGGAGGAAGGTTTGGGATTTGACTCTACTAAATTGTAATAAATAAAAACAGTAAAAAGTTTATTTTATTTTTCTGTTGAATATTTTGTAGAAATTGTTGTAGTTGTAAAAGTCGATAATTCTAAAAATCTAGGTTCAGGATCCCCTAGGGTTACTCTCCAGCTTTCATAGTATATTTGATTTCAGAAACACACAGTGGTTTTGTTTATGCCAGCATACCAATAGTACAATCTCCTCTCGGTCTCATGCACCTATCACTCTCCTGCAGATTTTCGGGTCCTCTCGGTCCACCTAAACCTGCAGGTTTGTTCTAAGTCTGCTAGGGTTACAGGTTCTCCTCTCGGTCTCCCCCTAAACGTCTAACAGTTGGTCTAATGATTCTGGGCTAGTCCCCTGATTCTCTTCACCTCTCGGTCCATCAAGGCAGAGTACTAAATCCTGTCTTTTCTTCCTAACTTTCACTGGTCACTCTCGCGCACCAGATCCTGTCTGTAATACTCCTGGGTGATCAAGCCATTCATGTATGTAAATAAAATCAAAGACAGAATAATAAACAAACCATCCTGTATTAAGACTTAGCTAGCCATGCATCTGAAAATCAAAACAACCAAGTCTGCTGAATTCATAAACCCTAGGTTCACCGAGAACCTAGGCAAAAGGTCTAGCTAGCTTGCATTATTTAAAGACAATGTTTCTTAAAAAGAGAATAGATCAAACTAGTTATTTTCTGAAGGTACTGGAAAACTGCTCCAATCCTGCTCTGCTCCAACTCCTGGCTGCTGTGAAACTGGCTGCTGATGATGATGATAGCTGTGGGTGTGTATGTGTTCGTAACCCTAAAACAGTGCTGGGACACCTCCTTTTATACTGCCACAGTCTCCAAAACTGATGCACGAAATTCCTGTTTTACCCTCGAAAAGACCCGTCCTGGAAGCTTCTGGAACCCTTCTGTGCGTTCAAACGCACACTTCCTGCGTTCAAACGCAATGCGTATGAACGCACACCCTTCTGCGTTTGAACGCAGGCCTTAGTCGTTTTTTCCTCTTCTGGCTCCTGAACCCACGCGTTTGAACGCAGACTGCCTGCGTTTGAACGCACCCCTTGGCCGTTTCTTCTCTGGAGTGTTGAGTCTTGCGTTTGAACGCACACCACCTGCGTTTGAACGCAGGACTTAGCTTTTCTGCACTTTTGGTCTCTGACTCCTGCGTTTGAACGCAGACTGCCTGCGTTTGAACGCAGGACTTAGCCAAATTTCTGCCATTTTCCTGCTGCTCCTGTCTTGTGCGTTTGAACGCAGCTCCTGCGTTTGAACGCACCACTTAGCATTTTTTCCTCTTTTTCTGCTCAGCTTTCCTGACACGCTGCCTCCCATCCAAGTCAATCTCATGCATTTTTCGGCACCTGTTACCTGCACATCATAACACGCACCCGCGATCATATCCAACAAACAAAAGTATGCATAAAATTACTCAAATTTTGCAATCATGATCTATAAATCTCTGCCTCGTATCAGGTGGAAAATAAGCTGAAAATGGCCAAACTCAACTCTCACAGGGTTAAAACCATTAGTAAAAAGATGTCCCAAACTAATACATTTTCAAGCTGTCAAAATACCCCCACACTTATCTCTGCTCGTCCCGAGCAGACCCTTGCATACTGCCTTGCAGACCCATTTTTTGCATACTTTTATTGCATACTTCCCCTCTTTCACAGATTCAAGACACAGACCAAAACACTCAATAGACGACTGACTCAGATACAGAATATACACAACTGACTCAAGACACAGCTAATTTTTTTTTTTTTTTTATTTTTTTATTTTTTTTTTTTATTATTTTCTGAAATTGGGCAACCTCTCTATCATAAACTGAAATCATCAAATCCTCACAAGCTCATTTCGAAATTCCACAACACATAGCAAGAAATGATATAAACTGATCCTATGCACAAACTCACTAAGGTATCCCCAACCATCCACCAAACCAACCAAGATAAAGCACGTCTTTTGACTTTGAGGGTCCAGGCATCTATAGTCAACAGATAATTTTTCTTCGCCAAATCATTTGAGGTTTTCAGACCCTCTTAGCCGTTATTGCGTTTGATTTGCAAATTGTCCCATTGCTGGGAGACACAACTCCTGTGTGATACGGCTTGACTTTAATTTCCCTCTTAAGCTCTAAATTGGATTGAATCCAAATTTTCCATGTGAATGGAAGCACATTATGTTGTTTCTCCTTTAAGCACAAACTATTATTTATTTCTTATTTTTTTTTTCTCTTTTTTTTTTTTCAAATCACCTCTGTTTTTACAACTGTGCTGTAGAGCGTTAAGAGTGCGGGCTTTTTAGGATTTTCTCTTGGAACCACCTTAAGGGATGGTGGTGTACATTCTCCAACTTCGCTTAGGCCACAGATTTGTACCACATAAAACCAACTCTACACGAAGGTCCACCCCAGATTCCAAGAGTCCACCAGTTTCCACGGGAAACAGAATATTCAATTATCTAAAGACCAAATCTGCCTAGCACACTAGAGAAGTCAAAAGTATGCCTGTTATCTACTTTCCACATTCCTGAATACCCGGGATAGCCTGTCGTGAAAATTGTGCACAAAATACTAAAATTTGAAGTATCCCTGCTACGGTGCTTCCTACTCTCATAAGCTCTTTCATTGGATCCTCTTCAGTTTCTAGGTCCTAAGTTGCCCTTTCTCAAAAATTTATTTAATATTTTTTTTTTTTTTTTTAATTATACCATGCAAGGTCAGAAAGTTTGGTGGGTAGACTCAAAAATAAAAAACGTGCTGACTCAAAAAATGAAAAATAAAATGAAAAATAAAATTGACAAAAATATGCTGACATGGCTATGCAGGAGGACACGATTCCCCACCCCCACACTAGAGGTGGCGCGTCCTCGCGACTCTACTGATCTGGCCTGTAACTAGAATCTGTGTTCTCCGGAGTAGACTGGTCAGTCGGCTCGGGAGATGGTGAAGGGGTTCGCCCTCTGGCGCGTTTCCTCGCAGCATGGCGTGCTGCGGCAGCGGTACCAGCGTGGCTGGCACCGGGATGGGCACTGCTGGCCCCTGGGTCTGCATGCTCTCTCCTAGGTGGGTACTGGGTACCGGGTCTGCCGGGGTCACCGACACTGTCCGCATGTTCAGGGCTCGGTGTGGGGTCATGGCCAGAGAAGCTATCATATGGCCGGCTATCCTCCATTGTCCAACTGGGACAATTATCACTCGAATAGCGGTCTGGAAAATTAAACCTCTTACCACGCATGTTGCTCTGAATTTCAGCGAGTGCCGCCTCATGAGCTCTCATGGCGGACGTGTGAGCGTGGTAGATATGCTTCTGGGTCTTGAACAATTTGCCAAGACCCCTGGCCATTTTCTTGACCGTCCTTACCAGGTAGTTCTGTACTTTTTCTTGGGCCTTAATTTTCTTTCTGACCCATTCCTCATGCTCAGTCCTCTCCAGACGCCCAAAAGAGCTGCGCCTGGCTCCTCTGCTGGACTGCCCCAAGTCAGGGTCGGCCTGCCTGTGTTCACTGGAACTGGCAGAACGGGGCAGTGGGAAGGGTCCTGGTAAGGCTGGTAAACCCCCATCACCGGGAGGAGGCGGTGGTGGCATGCCACCACCCCCACCCTGAGGTGGAACAACATCATCATCATCGTCCACTTGGACATATTCAGGAGGCCCATGAATGGCCTCATGCAGCGCACATCTCATGTTCTTGTACTTGCGTACTTGAACTGGTCGAATATCTCTCAGCTCGCCAAGAATGACCACAAGATAATCCTGCGCCATTTTTGTTAACATCCCCAGAAGACCCAAACCCTTCTTGCTATGAGTCTCTCTCCGTTCCCGGAAAAACTCACAAATAATCTCCGGGAGGCTGACAGGCTCACGGGCCATCAGACAGTAAACAAGCAGGGCAATATTATAATCAATGTGGGTAAAGTGTTTTATACCCACAACTCTGTTGTTCACCCACTCTGTCCACCATCTCGCCTCTCGAATCAGGTAGGTCGACGGAAGTTTCCGGTAGGAAGGACTCCTCTCTGGGTGGTACCAGACAGCGCCGGGTACACCAGCACACAGGGTGGTCAGGATCTGCTCACTCAACTGTTCAGATGGATGACGTCTCAGTTCCTGAAACTGACAGTCATCCAACACTAACTCCAGACCCAGACTCTCTCGGATACTCTCTGGGGTGATTCTAATCCATCTCTTTCTGCAGTAAATCCAGTCAATTGACTGGGCTTCACTGTTCATGCACTGCTGGAGATTGCTGTAAATCTCCTTAGCCAGCACAGAACTGACCTGCAGATTGGTAAACCCAGTAAAAAAATCCCCAAAATGATCCTGCCCAGTATAGTCGAACAGTTCATCCCCCATTGCTACCCTATCACGGGGAAAGGTCCTCTCAGCGGGTATGTCATACCGAATCTTTTTGTCTTGCAGAAAGAAACGGTGAGCCTCCATGTTAACAAACCTATGGTCGCAGAAATGGTTAGCCCTAAGCAATCGGCAGTCTATGATATTCAAAGGTGCAATTGCCCTATCCGGCCTCATGTAAGGTTGATCCACCTCCATTTCAAGACACAAACAGTAAAAATTGAAAATATTCAAAGAGAATGAAAAGATAGAACCTAGGTACCCGGAGTGAATCTTACAGGTATAGATCTGGAAATATCTCTCTGAAATGGATCTGTTGGTGTTTGGATCGAATGAGTTGGACCACCCCCACACTGTTCCTGACCTTCTGGTGGTCTTGCGGTGGTCGTCGGAGGCTGCTGGCGGCAGACTGCTCTGGCGGCTGCTAGGGCAGAGAGAATTTTCTAGAGAGAGAGTTGAAAACTGGAAGAATTGTGTGAAAATGAGTCACTGTCATCCGTACAGTATATATAGGCAAACTTTCAGAAATTGCAGAATGGCCCCAAAATTTCAAAATTTTTCAAATTTTTCCGAAATTTTTGATCCCGCTCAAATGTGCGTTTGAACGCAGCTCCTGCGTTTGAACGCACAGCTTAATTTTTCTGGAAATTTTGAAGATCTGATGATCTGCGTTTGAACGCAGGATGTGCGTTTGAACGCAGTGCTTGAACTTTCTTTGAATTTTCTGGGCCTGATGAGTTGCGTTTGAACGCACATGAGTTGCGTTTGAACGCAATGCGTATCTTCTGCATCTCGGATGAGCTGCGTTTGAACGCACATGAGTTGCGTTTGAACGCATGCCTTTGTCTCTCTAGAAATTCTCTGTTGATTGGGTCTGCGTTTGAACGCAGGATCTGCGTTTAAACGCACGTCCTTAGATTTTTCCACCTCTTCTTTATCTTCTTGCGTTTGAACGCACATGAGTTGCGTTTAAACGCACCACTTGGTGGCTGGAATTTTTCATGATGTGATCTGCGTTTGAACGCAGGTCTTCTGCGTTTGAACGCAAAAGTGTTAACCGTTTCCAGTGCTTTTCTCTCCTTTGGTGGGGCTGCGTTTGAACGCAAGGTCTCTGCGTTTGAACGCACTGCGTTTGAACGCATGTCTTCTGCGTTTGAACGCACGCCTCTGCTTCCTGAAACACTGAGTTCAACATTAAATCCCTCTTTCTCACTTTTCTCTCAAATTATGAACATTGTAAAAATTATATAAAAACAACTAATCGATGTTGGGTTGCCTCCCAACCAGCGCTTGTGATTTACAGTCGACAGCCCGACTTTGTTACCTCTGCTGTAATCACGGAATGTCGAGGTAGAGTACCTCTACCTCCATGATTTCCTGAGGATCCCTGTATGGCTTGACTCTGTTCCCATTCACCTTGAAAACTGTATTGTCCCTCGGGTTCTCCAGCTCCACCACTCCCCATGATGTAATGTCCTTCACAATAAATGGTCCAGACCATCTTGAGCGCAGCTTCCCTGGATAGAATTTCATCCTTGAATTGTAGAGGAGAACCTTCTGCCCGATTTCTATCTTCTTTGGTAGAATGCGGTTGTCATGCCACTTCTTTGTTTTCTCTTTATAAATTTTGGCACTCTCATATGCAGTTTTACGGAATTCTTCCAGTTCGAGTAGTGCCATCTTCCGTTTGTTTCCTGATAAACTGTGATCCATATTCAGCTGCTTGATTGCCCAGTAAGCTTTGTGCTCCAATTCTACTGGTAAGTGACATGCTTTTCCAAACACCAGTTGGTATGGGGACATTCCCAGTGGGGTTTTGTAAGCAGTTCTGTATGCCCAAAGCGCATCATCCAGCTTTAACGACCAGTCCTTGCGTCCAGGATTCACAGTTTTTTCCAGTATGCTCTTTATTTCCCTGTTGGACACCTCTGCTTGCCCGTTTGCCTGAGGGTGATAAGGCAGTGACACCTTATGGATAGACACCCCGTACTGTTTTAAAACCTTGGCAAAGACTTTATTGATAAAATGAGAACCTTCATCACTGACCATGGCCCTCGGTGTTCCAAATCTGGTAAAGATGTTACGTTTGAGGAACCTTTCTACGACTGACGCATCATTCTTCTGACAGGCTATTGCTTCCACCCATTTTGACACGTAATCTACTGCCAATAAGATGTAGAGATTTCCCAGAGACGAAGGAAAAGGACCCATAAAATCGATACCCCACACGTCGAAAAGCTCGACTTCCTGCCAAAGTGTCATGGGCATTTCATTCCGCTGGGATATATTTCCTGTCCTTTGGCAGCGATCACAACTCTGCGCATAATCATGGCAGTCCTTGAACACTGTTGGCCAGAAAAATCCTGACTGCAGCACCTTGTGAGCTGTTCTTGGTCCGCTGAAGTGTCCTCCACATTGTGCTGAGTGGCAGTGCTGAATTACCTCCAAAATTTCATGACATGGAATGCATCGACGGAGAATGTTATCTGCCCCTTGCTTTAACAGATAGGGATCGTCCCAGAAATATTGCCTGCAATCTGAAATAAATTTCTTTTTCTGCCAAGGGGTGATGTCTTCAGGGAGTGCACCATTGACCAAATAATTGGCTATGGCATAGTACCAGGGCCGTCTATTGGTCTTGATCTTCATAATATGTTCATCTGGAAAATTTTCTTGAATGGGCACCACTTCTTTTGTAGGCTTTTCCAGACGAGATAGATGATCAGCTACTACGTTTTCAACTCCCTTTTTATCCCTGATTTCGACGTCAAATTCCTGCATCAGCAGAATCCAACGCAGCAGCCTTGGCTTTGCATCCTTCTTTTCCAGCAAGTATTTCAGTGCACTGTGATCTGTAAAAATAATGACTTTAGAGCCTACCAGGTACGATCTGAATTTATCCAGGGCAAAAACGACTGCCAGCAGCTCCTTTTCTGTAGTCCCATAATTAATCTGCGCCTCATTCAGGACCCTGCTGGCATAGTAGATGACGCTGCACACCTTGTCCTTCCTCTGTCCCAGTACCGCGCCCACAGCGTAATCACTGGCGTCGCACATCAGCTCGAACGGGAGGGTCCAGTCCGGTGTTGTGATAATGGGTGCAGTCGTTAGCCTCTCTTTAAGCACGTCAAAAGCTTCTTTGCAGGCTTCGTCAAACACGAAGGGCACATCTTTTCCCAACAAATTACATAGTGGCTTTGTAATTTTTGAGAAATCTTTAATAAACCTTCTGTAAAATCCTGCGTGGCCCAAAAAGCTCTTCATTGCCTTCACTGTGGTTGGATACGGCAGCTGCTTGATCACCTCTATTTTTGCTCTGTCTACTTCCAGCCCTTTACTGGAAATCCTGTGTCCCAGCACTATTCCTTCAGTAACCATGAAGTGGCATTTTTCCCAGTTGAGCACCAGGTTTGTTTTTCTGCAGCGAATCAGAACTCTGGCCAGATGGTATAAGCAATCTTCAAAGCTGTCCCCGAATAATGAAAAATCGTCCATGAAAACTTCTAAATTTTTCTCTATCATATCAGAGAAAATGGCCATCATACATCTCTGGAATGTTGCTGGAGCATTGCACAGTCCAAATGGCATTCGTCTAAAGGCGAACGTTCCATACGGGCAAGTGAACGTCGTCTTTTCTTGATCTTCAGGATTTATATAAATCTGGTTGTAGCCAGAGTACCCGTCAAGAAAGCAGTAATAAGCATGGTGCGCTAGTCTGTCTAACATCTGGTCCATGAATGGCAGCGGAAAGTGGTCTTTCAGTGTGGCATCGTTCAGCTTCCGATAGTCCATACAGATTCGCCAGCCAGTGACAGTTCGCTGGGCGATCTGTTCCTGATCAGCATTCTGCACTACTGTAATACCCCCTTTCTTCGGTACACACTGGACAGGACTCACCCAGGTGCTGTCTGATATGGGGTATATAATTCCTGCTTCAAGCCACTTCATGACCTCCTTACGTACCACATCTTTCATAATTGGGTTTAGTCTTCTTTGAGGCTGGATAACTGGCTTCTTTCCGTCTTCGATTCTTATCTTGTGCATGCAATAATCAAAACTGATTCCCTTCAGGTCTGCAATTGTCCATCCTATGGCTTCTTTATGCTCTCGGAGTACCTCCAGTAGCTTTTGTTCCTGTTCCTGAGATAAGAGAGAAGAAACAATTACCGGCAGGGTATTATTTTCACCAATAAAAGCGTACCTGAGGTGTTCTGGCAACTGTTTTAATTCCAGGGCTGGTGGTTCCTGGAGTGACGGGACCAGTGTCATTTTCTGCTCGCCTCCTTCATCCCTGTATAGCCTGACCCAGCTTTCTGTTCCCATGATCTGCTCATCCTGCTGCTCTTCTGTTTCCTCTGGAAATATGTCTTCAAATTCCTTCCATAAATCTTCTATCTCATCGCTTTCCAGATCATCAATTACCTCTACTGCAAAACAGTTTTCATGCCCATAATGATCAGGAAGCTGGAGAGATTTGAAAACATTAAACTTTACTTTTTCTTCATTGATTTGCATGGACAGCTCTCCACTTTTGCAGTTAATAATGGCTTCGCCAGTCGCCAGGAAAGGTCTGCCCAGGATCAGTGGAACCTCTCCTGCCTCCATATCCAGTATCACAAAGTCTGCTGGAAAAATAAGCTCTCCCACTTTTACCAGGATATCTTCAATTACTCCATAGGCAGGTTTCACGGATCTGTCAGCCATTTGAAGCATAATTCTTGTTGGACGTGGTTCTCCGACTCCCAGACTTTTGAAGATGGTCAGTGGCATCAGGTTGATGCTGGCACCCAAGTCGCATAAGGCTTTTCCTGTGTATGCACTGCCCAGGGTTACTGGAATAACAAAGCTGCCAGGGTCTTTCTTTTTCAGTGGTAGACCATTTTTTACACAACTGCTCGCTTCTGCCGTCAGATTCACTGTTTCGAAGTCACTCATTCGCCTTCTACCGTACAAGATGTCTTTGAGAAATTTCGCATAAGTAGGCATTTTGGCAAGTGCTTCAGCAAAGGGTATGTTTATCTGTAATTGCTTGAATACCTCCAAAAATCTGGCGTAGTCTTTGCTGTCATCTCTCTTGCGTGTCTTCAGAGGGTAAGGAACCTCCTTAGAAGTTGGCACTGACTCTGGATTACCCTCATTCATCTGCGCTGCTTCCTGCTCGACCGAACCCCTTTTCTGAGGGTTAGCGGTTGAACTGTCTTCCCGGTCAATCACCTCCTGTTCAATAATCTTTGACTTTTCTGCGCGTGCATGACTGGGATACGGTGGATCCTGCAGTGCAATTCCACTCCGAGTTGTGATAGCATTGATTTGAGCGCGTGGATTGTTCACTGTATTAGATGGTAAATTCCCTGGGGCTCGTTCTTCCTGGTTCTGTGCAAGCTGTCCATTCTGTACTTCCAAGTTGCGGATAGCAATCTTCATCTGGCTTACATCAGCAGTTAATGAGTCCATCTGTGCGAATCTAGTTTCCAACTGCTTATTGAATTTCTCCATATAGGACTCAAAATGTTGCTGAGACAGGTTTAGTTGTGGTGCTGCTTGTGCAGACTGAGCTGGAGCTGTCTGTTGTGCCTGTGGCCTGTGCTGGAATCCTGGTGCATATACTGCTGCATTGGGATTTCCGTAGCGAAACCCTGGATGGTCACGTGTGCCTGGTCTGTAGCGACTAGGATCCCACTGCTGCTGAACATAGTTGGCATCTTCGGTCTGAAGCTCCAGAATTGCTGCGTCAAAGTCAGGTTCGTCCACTGATGCCACGGGCTTCTTTTCTGTATACACCTTCTTGACTAGGTCCTGTACCACTTTCGTGAGATTGTCAATCCTGTCATCAACCACTAGTTCTGCTACTGCTGTGAGCCTGCGGTCATCAAACAGGCGAGTATCCTGTTTGGCTAATTGCTTCATCAGTTCGTATGCTCCATCTTTATCCACATGGTATAGAAAGTTACCCCCAGCTTCCCTGTCAATCCTGTCTGCATTCTCCCTGTCAAGTGCATGGTAGAATACCTGCAGAATCTTTGCGTCCCCGAAGCCGTGATTGGGGCATTTTTTCACAAGTCTTATTAGCCTGTCCCATGCATCTACAACTGTCTCCCCCATCTGTTGTTTGAAAGATAGAATCTCACTCTGCAGCTTGATAACGCGGGATGCAGGGTAGAATTTTGCCAAGAAATCAGCAACACACCCTTCCCAGGTAGTGATAGACCTCGGTGGCCTTGCCTCCAGCCAATCCTTTGCTGTTCCGAACAAACAGTATGGGAATAAAATCAGCTTTAGTGTGTCCGCTTCGACTCCTCTATACTTAATCTTGTTGCAGTAATCCTCAAATTTTCCAAGGAAGTCGTTTGGATCTTCATCTGCCTTCCCATTAAAAGGACAATGGGTCTGGGCGGTCTGAATGGTGGATGATTTCAGGTCGAAGTGCTCTGCTGTAATGGGAGGCACTACAATAGCTGGTTGATGTCCTCCGGTTGGGACTTCAAAGTTTTCGACCAGCGCCCTTCCAGACCTGTGATAAGTCCTCTGATTGTTCCTGGCAGCAAAACCTGCTGCTATCAGCTCTTCAATGTAAAGAGCCATCTGTGCTGGAGTACGTTGCGGCTGTCCTGTGGGTGTTCCTGTTTCGGTTGTGGTGTCTTCTCCGTGCTCAGACATCGCGGCTCGGTGTCTGCGACTTTGCTCTCTGAAAAGTTTTTCGGGATCTTCGAGTGGTGATACCAGGTTGCAGGGCAATCTGGGCATAAACTAGAATAGCCTGAAAATAAGATTTCAAGAGCAGTAGGTCGAAAGAAAGTAACTGTAAAAATAAAAGAAAAACTCTGAGACTTATTCTAATGTCTCTTTAACAAAAACTGTAACCGTTCCCCGGCAACGGCGCCAAAAACTTGACAGCGTAAACCTATCTGCTTTTTCGCAAGTGTACGATCAAGTAATATAGAGTATGCAATTGTGACTCAGGTTGTCGAACCCACGAGAACAGTTTAAGTTGTTGCTAATCAGAATTATAATAAGACACAAAGTTTGTAAAAAGGAGGAAGGTTTGGGATTTGACTCTACTAAATTGTAATAAATAAAAACAGTAAAAAAGTTTATTTTATTTTTCTGTTGAATATTTTGTAGAAATTGTTGTAGTTGTAAAAGTCGATAATTCTAAAAATCTAGGTTCAGGATCCCCTAGGGTTACTCTCCAGCTTTCATAGTATATTTGATTTCAGAAACACACAGTGGTTTTGTTTATGCCAGCATACCAATAGTACAATCTCCTCTCGGTCTCATGCACCTATCACTCTCCTGCAGATTTTCGGGTCCTCTCGGTCCACCTAAACCTGCAGGTTCGTTCTAAGTCTGCTAGGGTTACACGTTCTCCTCTCGGTCTCCCCCTAAACGTCTAACAGTTGGTCTAATGATTCTGGGCTAGTCCCCTGATTCTCTTCACCTCTCGGTCCATCAAGGCAGAGTACTAAATCCTGTCTTTTCTTCCTAACTTTCACTGGTCACTCTCGCGCACCAGATCCTGTCTGTAACACTCCTGGGTGATCAAGCCATTCATGTATGTAAATAAAATCAAAGAGAGAATAATAAACAAACCATCCTGTATTAAGACTTAGCTAGCCATGCATCTGAAAATCAAAACAACCAAGTCTGCTGAATTCATAAACCCTAGGTTCACCGAGAACCTAGGCAAAAGGTCTAGCTAGCTTGCATTATTTAAAGACAATGTTTCATGAAAAGAGAATAGATCAAACTAGTTATTTTCTGAAGGTACTGGAAGACTGCTCCAATCCTGCTCTGCTCCAACTCCTGGCTGCTGTGAAACTGGCTGCTGATGATGATGATAGCTGTGGGTGTGTATGTGTTCGTAACCCTAAAACAGTGCTGGGACACCTCCTTTTATACTGCCACAGTCTCCAAAACTGATGCACGAAATTCCTGTTTTACCCTCGAAAAGACCCGTCCTGGAAGCTTCTGGAACCCTTCTGTGCGTTCAAACGCACACTTCCTGCGTTCAAACGCAATGCGTATGAACGCACACCCTTCTGCGTTTGAACGCAGGCCTTAGTCGTTTTTTCCTCTTCTGGCTCCTGAACCCACGCGTTTGAACGTAGACTGCCTGCGTTTGAACGCACCCCTTGGCCGTTTCTTCTCTGGAGTGTTGAGTCTTGCGTTTGAACGCACACCACCTGCGTTTGAACGCAGGACTTAGCTTTTCTGCACTTTTGGTCTCTGACTCCTGCGTTTGAACGCAGACTGCCTGCGTTTGAACGCAGGACTTAGCCAAATTTCTGCCATTTTCCTGCTGCTCCTGTCTTGTGCGTTTGAACGCAGCTCCTGCGTTTGAACGCACCACTTAGCATTTTTTCCTCTTTTTCTGCTCAGCTTTCCTGACACGCTGCCTCCCATCCAAGTCAATCTCATGCATTTTTCGGCACCTGTTACCTGCACATCATAACACGCACCCGCGATCATATCCAACAAACAAAAGTATGCATAAAATTACTCAAATTTTGCAATCATGATCTATAAATCTCTGCCTCGTATCAGGTGGAAAATAAGCTGAAAATGGCCAAACTCAACTCTCACAGGGTTCAAACCATTAGTAAAAAGATGTCCCAAACTAATACATTTTCAAGCTGTCAACAATCTGTCCTTCTCAAAGACATAGCGATCAAGTCGAGTTTGTTTATCATAGGCATTCAACACAAAAGGATTAAGCAAATTATTTGTGAATTTTTTAACTATATTTATCAAGGACTTAAATTATTAAATATAGCTACCACTATTTTTCTCAGATTAATAGCCCTCACCATTAATGCAGAAAATATCATATACTTTCTAGTGGGCCAAGATCCACATTTCTACCTCCTCTTGAGCCTACTTTGGCACGTGACCCAAGAATTGGTTATTTAGGCAGGAACCATTCCAATTGCATCCCATGCAACTCTTGGTCCAGTTAGGTGAATAGTTTCTTATTCATTATCCTTTAGATAACACCTAATTGTCATGCCTATAGGCTCATCAATTCAATTGACTTTTCTCAGTTGCGTCCAACCTCTTGCTTCAACAATCACACATTACTTGCTTGTGTCGTCCGCAACATACTAAGATAAATTAAAACGCCTTACTTTGGCAAGCCCGAATTTAATAGACCTTGATCATGAAGGGTGTTTAGGCAAGAGAAGGCAAAACGCAATATTACTTTTAGGGATTTAATAGTCATTATTTGTTTGGTTGATCCCATCAACATAATCTATTTATTTGGATTGGGCAATCCACAATAAAAGATCAAACTTGTTTATTATGATCTTGTTATCGTTTTGCTAGTATCACCATACACACAAAATAAATAACAAGACGTAAATAATTAATATCCACAAAATAAAAATTAACGTGGCATGGATATGGCCCCTATGACTAAGATATTACCAAGACAATGATAATATCTATGTTTCCTAAAGTGACAAGCTCATCTCCATGTGCCTCCACCATAGATGTGCGTCCTAGGTGTGCAAGTCTTCCAACGTCTTTGTGGCTTCTTGGTTCTTTGGTCTTCTTCTCCAAGCTCTTGGCTATCATCTAATTATCTAATTCTAGCTAGCATCTAAATTAAATAAATAAATAAAACCTCACATGTTGAGAAGATGATCAGCTCGCAGGCCGTAAAATTAACTAACTATTACATTAAAATGATCAGCTCGCAGGCCGTAAACCAAACCACAAAAAGGAAACATCCACAACCTAGGCCATATCCATCCACCATGCAACAAAGCACATAATACAGTTAAAACCAATTTTTAACGCACTTGTTAAATTTTTAATTAATTAAATTGGGACACTAGGGGCAAAATAGTCAAGACGGTCGCGCTAGTCCAACTAGCGCTAGTCCAACTAGCCGAACAGTGATGACCTGCCAAACCGGGCCCACCCGGTCGAACCAGCCCGCCCGGTCAAACCGCTCGGCTGACCGAACCGGCGTGGCCGGTCGGCATTGGTCCGCGCGCCAAAGGGGGGGACGGGCTGCTCATGGCCGAACCCCTATAGTGGGTTAAAATCAAAATTTTAACTTCCATCATTGGTCGAACCCTAATGTGGGACAAAAATACCTTTTTTCCCTACATTATGCCCAAACCCTACCTTTATGTCACCAATTAATTGGTACATCATATGTACATGAAAAACACTAATTTTCACATCCTATGTAAAATTTGTTGATTTTCTCATGAATCATATTCATGGCGTATATAAATCCGCATATTAGTTTTTATTACAGTTTACGGTCAAACTGACCGAAACTGACAAACTGACAAAATCAGTATATCAAATATATACGAAAAAATTCATTATTTTCACATAATATGTAAAATAATTGAATATCCACATGAATCATATTCATGGCGCATCATAATACGCATATCAGTTTTTCTGCAGTTTACGGTCAATCTGACAGAACGGTCAAAAACTAATAAAACAGATAACCACATAAAATCATGTTATGCGTTGTCGACCTGTGGCTCTGATACCACTATTGGGTTTTGACGCAGGTTAGGCAGCGGAATAAGAAAAAATCATGCTCAAATCCCACCAACGATCACAAGTGAAGCAACATGTTGATGAAGGGAAGAAAGGTTACCTCTGCCATACCAGGCTGGGACGATCACATACAAAGAATAGTATCTTTGTCGCTACGGTATCCACACAAATAGACCTCACACGGGCTTCTTCTCCAATGGTGCTAGCAATCTGAGAAGAAGGATGAACATGGACATACACGGCGACTGGATCACTTCCAACCCGTGGCATAAAGAAGAGACGGACGACCAACACCTTGGCCGTGAGCGGCAAGAGAGGCGGAAGTCCATCGCCATGGTCGTGGGCTTCATAGGGGGGTGGCACCATGGAGGCCGACGGCTCCTAGAGGGGCGGCTTCCTTGTGTGGCCGAACCCTAGGAGTGAAAACTCCTTTTGCACTCTTCCTCTTTTCTCTCTAGTGTACTATGTGGTGTAGGATTAATTAAGCATGAATTTTATTAGCCTATAAATCCTATTTATAGCTAGAGAAATTCATCTTTGCCCATAAATCCAACAATGTGGGACTAGTTGTATTCTAGCCAACAATTGCTCTTTAGTTAAACTAATGAGTACAATTTACACTTTAGTCCAATTAATTCATTATTGCAATTTAGTCCAACTAATTAGCAATAATTCCAGCTTCATCTATTATTGTGTGTGACCCTCTAGGTTCCTAATTACGTTGGCATTAATAATTATTACAAACATTGAGCGGTATCTAGCAATACATCAATGCTCCCAAGTAATAGGAATGTCAGTGATCTGACTAACCTCTGTGACCAATGTTAACATGTTGTATAATCCCTTTGTCTCATCTATCCGGATTGGACACAAGAAATGGAGTGTCACACTTGTATATCCAATCCATAGTTTCTCGATATGTGAGTAGACTTAGATAAACAAATAACATCAATATCCCATATTGATTTATTTGAGCGTGACCATGCATTTTTCTAAGTCTCACTCATCGAGTGGCCAAGGATATATACTCCCATTATGTGAGAGGGACAAATCCTCTCTACATCACTACCATCTCTCAGCTTGCTTAATATCATGTTCGATTAAAGCCTTTATAGTCACCCAGTTACGGTGCAACGTTTGACGATATCAAAACATAATAATTCACAACTAGAGTATCTAGTGACTTAGAGTCTAAGGACCACAACACCATTGTCACTATGAGAACTTCTTGTGACATTCACATAACTCCCATGTAGCCTTCTCATGGTGGGTCAATCCAGTACGCCATTACTCCTAATGCGTACCCATGTGTTAGACTTGATATCCCCATATTAATCTACCCACATACTAGTCTCGATGCAATACAGTCGTCCTATTAAATGTAGTACTTGATTAGGGATATTTAAGCATATAACCTTTATATTCTAAGGAATTCATTCTGGTTAGCAAATCTCCATATCGATAACATAATGAATAGTAAGTCTATTAAATGTCACAACAAATTGATTGCCTCTGGGAACAATTCCAACATACCTTATTTCAAGGGAGGAGTAAACCTGCTTACCAGGATGTGTAAGTCTTTGATCGTACCAAAGACGCCTCTTGCTCTCTTAACTTCTGTAGCCTCACAAAAGTCCCGCGTTCCGCAGTTTCAAGAGCGCACAATGCTGCTAAAAGTGTCTTGCTTGACAACCACCACTACAAAAAATTTGGTTTAGTAAGACGAGTTAACTCGTCGTTAAATCCAGAAAACTCGTCGTTAGAACAAAAAGACGATGAAAAATCATCGTCGAAAGTGCGTCAAAATAGCTCCCTCCAATGGTCGGTAAAAGATTTGTACCGACCACTTTTTCGACTATATTTTTCGTCGTTGGACTTACGCCGACGATTTGCCGACCAAAAAAATCCGGGGTCAAATCTTTTGCTGACGATTATTTCGACTAGATTTTGTACTCGTTGAATTTATGCCGACAATTATTCTAGTCGTCTTTTTTCTTTGGACAACTATTTTTTGCGTTGTTATTTATTTTCTATTTTGGTAACTTTTTGTGTTGTTTGCCCATTTTTTCTTGAAAAGACGACCATTGTCATTGTCTTTATTTCTTAAAACGATAATTTTACTCGTTGTATATAGTCATTAGCTCACTAATTATTCGTCGGGAAGTGGTCGTCTATAAAAATAATATTTTTTATAAATAAATACTAAAATCATCAATTAATTGAAAAACATGAAATTTCTATTAATATCAATCGAACCCCGTGTACCAAAATTTTGTACATTTACATCAACTTCAACATAAAATCCTAACAAACTATATATCATCCAAAACAAAGCTACAAACTTAGCATAATCTACAATAGCTAGGTACGTAGTTGTTAGTAGGGATGCTCCGATGTGAACGTGTATCGTGCATGGGAGGTGGAGGCGACCTTGAGTTCTTGAAAGCTACATGGTCATGCAATCGTCGGGTTGGGAGTCTGATTCAAAAAACCTGAAGACATTCACAAACAGCATATAAATTTTCTGACAAGTATGAACAAGAATTATGTTATGCAGTACAAGATGTATCCTAAACTAAAATCAGCTAGCTAGCTGTTCACCCGATATACGAAATTAACATTCTTAAATATTATTCACACAGATAACAATGGAACACTGTCGGAAGAAGGCGCAACAGTGACATTGTCAAATGCAATTTTCAGCTCTCATGGAGCCCTCATCTCAGTTCAACTATACCGATAAACTTCCATAACTTCTGGGCGCATACAGTGTACATATAATATTGTGCGTGTAGTATGTGAATTGTATGCATGGTCTCCACCAGGAAGGAGTCTCCACCCACACCATGCAGGGGTCTCGAGCGAGCAATATGCAGCATACAAAAGTGGAAGTGTACAACATAGTGAGTGTTTCAGTGTGTGTTCATTACATAGCTTCCACCTGGCAGGAGCCTCCACCCACACCATGCGGGGGTCTCGTTTACGATTTTCAAATGCAAGGAACAGTCAGATGATGTAAAGTATTGCAGGGTAATTTACCTCTATTGGCGACGCAACTCGTCCTTCTACTAAATAATCTGCAAATATTTTGGAGATTTCTGGCCTGATATTTTTTGGACATCACATAAGGCGCTAATATATACTACTAGTATCAATGTTCTATAGCATGCAAATTTTACCTGCAACAGGTGATTGAAAAAAATGTTAGTAGAATTTTGTAATGTTGCCACTACTAATTATTTAGGTAGTTCATGAGCCTATACCTACTGCACTAATCTCTAAACCAACAATGATCTCTCTGTAACCACATCTTTAAACCCACCAATTATTACTCTGAAACCACATTTTTAAACCAACATTTATTAATCCATTAACCCCCCCCCCCCCTCCCACATCTTCGTCTTCTCCTAACCCCCAGGTTCCCCACTGTGTATAAAACCAGAGCATATAGCCTTGTCCATTTACTCCACCTTACATCCATGCAGATAATTGAAGTTTAGATTCTGGGCAAGCATGTGGATTTCAAGAGTCAGTTATGTTCTCGCCCCCTTGCGGAAGCGCTGTGATGCATGGAATGGTCACACAGAAGCTTCTGGAGGGGGCAAGAACTTAACGGATTCTACTGTCCATTTCACTACACCTATCATCCACCTATATGGAGTTTTGATTGTGGGAAAGTATGTTAATGTCAACAATCTCCACGAAGTTGATTTCGTTATATTCTGTTGTCTTGATGCAGCATTGTGATGCATGGAATGATCACAAAGATGTTACTTCAGGTAGTCAGAATATAACAATGCCAACCTCTGTTTATCATAGCACAACTGCTCATCGATCTTAGATGAGTGCTAAATCGATGGCAACCGCTGTTTCTCATAGCCCAACCACTCACCGGAGAACCGCTCATCTGATCAGATGAGCGGTTGTGCTATGGGAAACAGGGGGTTGTCTAGCTACCATCGCGCGGCCGGAGAATCATTACAGATAAAGCTGCTGGATTTTAGTCCTATTACTTCACATGTTTTTCTTTTGACTCACTCTAAATTTTCTCACAGGTCATAACTAATGCATCCACACAATAGTTACTCTAAATTTATGAAAGGAACAATGTTAAAACTGATGCATCCACACCGTAGTTACTCTAAAGCTATGTTAAAGAGAAACAATGTTAAAACTATTTTCAGAATATTGCCACCCCTAATCAATGAGGTTCATCATTAACCTATACCTAGTGACCTGCACTACTCTTTAAACAAGTAGTAATTTTGATATGAAACCACATCTTTAAACCAGCATTTATTAAACTCAACCTCCCACCTACCTATCCATCTTATAAATCTCCATCTTCTCCAAACCCCCCAGATTCGAAAGTGTGTATAGAAGCTGCTCGATTGTAGAGGTATTACTTAACATGTGTTTCTTTCTACTCGTTGTAAATTTTCTCACAGGTCACAACTAATGCATGCAAACGTAAACTAGTTACTCTAAAAGCTATATTGCGCGATCATAAGACTAGGTTTCCCTCAAAACGGGAATATCAACATCAAGAAGAGAGTGGTCTTAAAAGGAAATGAAAGGGGGCACCAAAAATGTTTACCTCTGGCGAAAGTCGAAACAGTGCCCACTCATATATACTACCGATTTTTGTTCTGTAACCTGGAAAAGTTACCTGCAACACGTGATAGGAAATACAATTTAATTTTTTTCTTCATTTTACGTTGATGTCAAAATTATGGATCAACAAGATAAAAGAAACAAAGTTTACCTCTACCGAATTCCACACAGTGCACAACCATTATCGAAAATGAACGTGAGTGAAAATGAAGTAATTTGGACCAGGGCATTGATAAGACACGAGAATACAATGGTAAATCCATGGAACGTAAATTGTGATGACAAATTGGGGATCACTAGAGCGCAAACAGTTATCATTCAGTAGATTATAATAATCATGAAGAGGCTAAATTTGGTAAACAGCGAGCATGAAGGACATTATAATAAACATATAAGCCACTAATCATCATGACCATTAACAAAATTTGAAGTAACTGTTCGAATTCCGAAAAATGCCTCATTGAACAACATTAATGTACAAGGCAATCAATTAATTAATTACTTGCATGTTAAATGAGGAGGAAAAAAAAAAGATAATATGACAGCTCATTAAATCTATTGAGTCTCATACATCCATTCCAAAATAGTCACAGCAAATTAAATCACTTCTCCAAGACTCCATCAAAGTCCAGTCCCCAAAATCCCATTACCATGAAACCAATTTGCAAACGCCTGCGTGAAGAGGAGGAGTTAACTGTCCTTTCACAGGGCTGCCAGGGTCCAATAAGTATGCTCTAATTTTCATCTCTGGTTCATCAGATGAAGATTCAAGGAGCGAGGACTCCCCTTCAGTGAGGTTGTATAAGAAGAGGCAAACTGCATTGGAGGAAAGATGACGGAACATACAAGAGACTGAATGAAGAATCCAGTTAAATGAGCAGATGAAGATTGAAATTTATAGGTTGGTTGTGCCTCTCGAGTTCTATGAAAAAACTAGTGAATTCGCTTTCCCAATCAAAAAGAGATACAAAGGGGCTACCGGGAGAAAGCTTTCACACAAGCAGGAATCAGTCAAGGCCCGGACAGATGAACAACTCAAAGAGGACAATGCGGCCTACACTTCTATTTTCTGTAATTTTCCTCGTATCTTTCTCTTATTCATGGTAATATATTGTTTTCTATATATGTATGGCTGGTTGTCTTTATTAATGGATAGTTTTCTTTAATTTGCAATTACTTGATTTATTAGTGAAATGAATTCCGTTCATTGTCTACCGTCTGCGGGTAGCTGCGAAGGACATTTTGACCCGGTTTGAATGCACCAAAGTGTTAATAATATTTTGAAAATATTATCGGCGGGTCAAAATTACCTTCGCAACTCCACCCAGAATAGAGAGGTTGAACGAATAAAATAACAACTATC
Organism: Linanthus parryae; assembly: GCA_023055425.1. Classification (NCBI taxonomy): domain Eukaryota; kingdom Viridiplantae; phylum Streptophyta; class Magnoliopsida; order Ericales; family Polemoniaceae; genus Linanthus; species Linanthus parryae. The sequence continues at coordinate 47,484,011 of JALGPY010000009.1, forward strand.
ACACCCAAGATCTAGGAAAACAAATATATGTGATGGGCTTCGCATCTATTAGCACAAGGATCTCGCACGCGATATGAACGTCCTCTCAACACGCAATTGGGCGCAGAGATAACATTACAAAGGCGTGTTTTGCCAATCAAGAAGATATGCTTAGAACGGATACAGACCCGAACATGGAATGAACAGAGGGAAATACGGAAAGAGGCTCAGATCCGTACTCATGAAAACCAAATAAGAGATTGATGATCACTGGCTGCAAAAAGGAATTTGCATCCCATGCACATCATGACACTCTATCGGCTATAGAGAGTGAATTCGGTAGATCAAAATCATCACGACCTCTTCAGTGACCGTGAAGAGGCTCCGATCTGTACTCATTAAAACCAAATAAGAGATGATCACAGCAGGATGCAAATAAAAATTTGCCTCGCCATGCATAATACTCTCTAACAGCATCAAGGAGTGAATTCGATAGATCCATATCATCACGGCCTCACAGTGAGCGCTAACAGTGAACATGAAATGCTCAATCAGTACTCATTAAAAGAAAATAATTGATGATCACAGCACGCTGCAAATAATGCAACCCTGATCTGGCAGGTCACGAAACTGGTGTCAAAATAATTACCATATGCATCATTCATAACTTTTGAAGCAGTTGATTCATTAAGCCATATATATCATACTTAAACTGTACTGAAATAAATCCATTTGATATTCGTCCGTTCATCCTCTATCATGTACAGGGTCATGTGAAGGCCACTTCGACCCAGTTTTCAGACACACACTTTTGCAACGTATAAGCCAGCATTATGAGCGGGACGAAGAGCCTTCACATGCCTGTATTATCCAGAATTATGGGAGAAATAACTAATAAAGCGAACAAGGCACACCTCAAATTAAACATGTTGCACAGATATCATTGGAACCCCTAATCAATGAGGTTGTTCATGATCCTATGCCTAGTAAGCTGCACTAATCTTGAAACCATGCAGCACATATTTCTCTGAAACCACATCTTTAAACCAGTATTTATTATCACTAACCTCCAACCTCTCCATCTTATAACTCTCCATCTTCTCCTAACCCCACAGCCTCCCAACTGTGTATAAAGCCAAAGCCTAGAGCCTTGTCCATTCCAATCCATGTCTCTAAATATTCTCACAGGTCACAAGTAAAGTAAAAGCTATAGAGTACAGTTGCCACATAAGACAAGGTTTCCCTCCAAAAGGGAATTTCAATATCAAGAAGATACTGACTCTACTTAAAGGAAATAGTGAGGGGAATCAGAATATGCTTTATGCAGGTTCTCACAAAAGCACCAAAAAGTTAAACCTTGAGAACATCGACAAGGAGTCTTTGGCAGATGACTTCACGGCTCATGTACACAATATGCAAAAGTTGTGTTTTTTTGGCAAACACACACACACACACACACACACACACACAAAACATGCATAAGTTGTGTTAAGAGCACCTTCAATAATTTTATGTTGGAAAAAATGAAAATTAGCCATCGAAATGTAATCCAGTATTAATTTAATTAAAATATTACTTAATTTAAAATTCAATATAATTAAATAAAAAAGGAGAGCAGGAGACAGTAATTTATGACAAACAAGCAATAATATGCAGTTATTATTGCGTCCAAGAAAAATCCATAGCAGTTATTTCAGGAGCAGCAGTTAATTCTGAAACAGCCCTTGAAAACATGCATTAATTAACGTCCACTAACTACCCCACCTCTCCATCTTCTAACTCTCCATCTTCTTGTAAACCCCACCTCCTCCATGATCTTCCTGCAATTTGAACATATATAGTGAGTATAAAACAAAAGCCTACGGACTTTATCCATTGACAGACCATTTCATCCCAGATAAAGTTTATATTCTGCCAAGCTTGTCAATGTCAGGGGACAACACATTACCTCATGTCAATCTGAAGTATGCTCCAGGTAAAAGGAGACCAGGTTGGTCCTTTAAAGAGAGAAGAGAGCAATTTGGGATCACCAATACCTGGTGCATTCCTCTCCCACTCATACCAAACATGGCCACCATCTTGACTCACCTGAAGGCCCCAACAGCATGGATCGTAGAGCAAGGGAGCCTCAACAGCCTCCCTGAATAGTTTAGTTGAACATCTGTTCAAATCAGTCAGATGATCGCTGAGGAGGAAGCAAGGGTGGCAGATGACATTGTTCCAGACAACTAGGTTGTGACAGAAGATGAGAGTCTGAGCTCGAACCTCTGGTACATCGTCCAGTTTCCATCCGACATCGGAGAAGAAAGGCATGTAATGATGGAGGACTACAAGGCAACCTGGATACTAGAGTATTCGGGAAACATTCGGATCAACTCAGGGGAATACTTTCATACCGTCCTAGAGAAGGGGGGCTTCTTGGCGGAAGGCGGAAATAGGATGGATGTTGTAGAGGAGGAGGTGATCAGAGCAACGTTGGCAGACCAAATGAGAAGGGAAGTAGGGGGCTGCTGGACGGAGTGAGAGTGTCTAACTTTCCCACGAGGTTTCTTTTCTGGAATTGTAAGGACACTAGCATTGGTTCTTTTAGAAGCAACTTCATGGCTCTGGTTGGAAGGCACAGGCCAAACACTGAAACCAGAATGTCTGGGGACAGGACCAGATGCATTTGTGCCTCTCTTGGAATTGAGAGATGCTTTGTGGCTGATCCATATGGATTTGGTGGCATCTTTTGGATTCTGTGGGAGCCAACTGAGGTGCATGTGGAGGTCATTATTATGTCTCAGCAAGAGATCCATGCCTCAGTCCGGGTTTGATGAACACCAAAGCTAGTAGTTCTATAATTTTTCAATCACATGCCTTAGCACATATATATGTACATTAATATTTATGTTTTCCAGATGTGAAACTCCTAATCACTAGTCATGAATGCATTTGTGCTTCCATGAGTGCAGGCTGCTAGGAACTAATGGAGCCACAAGTAAAGTTGGAGAATGGGCACAGCTCTGCCAACAAAGCTCCTCTGCCATCGCTCGTCTGTCGTTGCTTCCATTTCCTGTGTTGTATCCCTTTAATAATCATGTTTTTTAATTTAATTTTGAACAACGATTTTTTAACCTCCCTCCCATGGTTTGAGGAGGGGGTTGTGGTTTGAGGTTGTAAGGGGTGGTTTTTTCCTCATGTATTTGTGGTTTTATTTGACGTTTTTTATATGCTAGTTGTTATTTATTCCTAAAATATTCCTAGTCATCTATATATATATGCTATTATTTATGCTCCATGTATTAACTATTTTTCCCAAAAATGGACTTAATCAATGTTCATAAGTCATAACTAATTGTATAGCTAATAGTCTGCATTGGCAATTTAAAGTTATTATATATAAAAAAAATTATTCTAGTTTCCTATCATTGAATTATACTCCTTTAGAGATTAAATTTATAATAGATTACAATTATCAATTATGTGTTAATTATGTCTTATAGATAAAAACAGTTGCTCATCCCAGTCTTAGCACCAAGTTTCAACTGGGATTTAGCCAAATGCATTTAGCAAACAAATACTTGAATGTCCCAAAATTAGAAGTTTGACAACATCACCATGAAAAACAAACACTCAGCCCAACACATAAGGATAAATTCAACAGCTTTTTTCAGACCAACCCTACCTGAAGAGTGAGTCCCCAAATATTAAAATAACGATATCCCTAATCCAATTGCATGCCATACCCCCAAATACAACAGTATTAGTACGAACAAATGCATTCATATACGGAATTGCAGATCTATATCACGAATCGACCTGATAAACCACGAATTAAAAAAAGAACACAACAAAAGCTACTAATGTACGAGAGTTTGAGAGAAGTTAGTCCAAACCGACCGTCCTTGATGCTAATCCAATATCGACTTTGCGGGTTCTTGAATCAACACTCCGACTACCTTCAAGCGCAACAGCTGTCGCCGTTCCAAAGACATTCAGTGGTTCCATCTGCCGGGGAGCTGAGTGAGTGGTCGCGGGAAGAGCTTCAGAGAGCTCTTGGCTTGTGGATAAGGGTTGAGGAATGAGTGGGGAGCAACAGGTCCATGTGGCATTTTGTTTAACTGAATCCCTTAAAATTATTTTAATTCAATGTATTTTCCTCCCCTATATTTGGATGTAGTTGTATTCCCCTCCCCTACAAATACTTTCATTAATTATACTTTCCTCCCAAAGTTTCATTTTAATGCAAGTTCCCTTCCCTGAAAATGTATTTTCTTCATAGCAGTTATTTCCGGAGTTTCAAACAAATTTCACTTTGCTTTAGGAACTGAAACGGACATTGTTCTTGGAATATACAGGTTATAAGACAATCGAAATGGCAGTTCTAAATTAAGGTAAGAATCAATAATGCTCTAATTTCCTACCGCATAATAGACCATGCATTGACTGTGGAGTTGACTACAGCTCACATTTGTCCAAACCTATATGTTTGACTAGTTCGAGAACCAATAGTCGACCCCTCACATCAGAGTTGCCTTCTTACATCAATTCGAGGGGTTTAGGGTCTACCACGTACATAAATGTATATACGTACGTATACCATGAATAACCTATACAGATGAATTACAAAGCTCACCTTTGACTGTATAGTTGACCTTTTATTTTACGTTGACTTTCTTTGTGCGAACCTACCAATCTGACAAAGTGGAGACCAAAAAGTTGTATGTTCACTACATAGTTGACTTAGTTAGTATAACCTAAGAAAGTCAAGTTTAGGTTTTATGATTTAGGGTTTAGGGTAGACCCTAAATTTGACTGTACAGTAGACCTTTTTCTTTACGTTGACTTTCTTCGTGGGAACTTACTAATCTGACAAAGTAGAGACCAGAAAGTTGTTTGTTCACTACATAGTTGACTTAGTATAACCTCAAAAAGTGAAGTTTAGGATCATTCAATGACAGTGGAGTTGACTTATGAGCTCACATTTCATCGTAGTTGACCTTTTCAATTACCGTTGACTTTATTCGTCCAAACACACACACACACACACACACACACACACACACACATATATATATATATGGTTGACTAAGTGGAAACCGAAAAGTTGACCAATCACTAGCTTCTTAGTTGACCGAACCTTCTAGACCAACTTTCACATTAGAGGTGAGTTTTCAGTTTACGTTTGACCTTAATTTATTTAAGCGATAATTCACAGAAAGGGCGGCTCTATAGTAAGGCGGCCGCTTTGGGCCCCCAAACGGATGAGGGCAAGTTTTTTATTAGCAATATTTTTTTTTAAAAGAGAACTCTATAGTTATCTCAACTAATTGCATATTTTGATGCAATTTCTTCAATAATTGTATACTGGTTTGTGGAAGTTTATATTTTTTACACAAAGTTGACCCAAGTTCGAATCTTGTTGATGACATATGTGAAAATTTTAGTTTTTACCTAATTATCAAAAAGTTGTACGGTCCTTGAACATGAATATAAATTAAGATATAACACACTAGTAGTTGTTACACATAGCTAGCATTGTTCAAATATATGTCACAGAAAATGTTTCGGGAATAGTTATAGGCAAAGATTCAATATTACATATATACCAGAAAAATAAGCAAAAGCTACAACAAAGATAGCAGCATCTAGCTTCTTCTTGTTCCTTTGCCTTTTCCCCCCACATCTGTTGTTCTCTAATCGACAGATTCACCCATTCCTTTGAAGATTTCGACATGCACTTCAACAATTATGTTACCTTCAAGTAGCTCGGCTGTCCTTTCACATTCAGCTGCCGGCTTCATGCATTCCTGGGATACAGTCAATTTCGGTGGGTCACCCTTTTCATCCTCTGAATTAGAGACGACCACTGCAGCATTCAAATACAGTGGAGTTCGTCGTGTGAGAGCACTGGTGACAACCTCCTCTTTAAAGGGTGGGGATTTTGATGTCGTTATTGACACACATGCAATAACAGAGTGAATTGAATATATATCCGTATAATCAGGATTTCTTATAGTGACCAAGCACTAACCAAGCAGCACGCATAATGAACATCGTAAACAGCAATAACAGGCTCATACCAGTACTGCATAAGAAAAACTTGACCATTCCAGGTAAGTCACAGAAAGGGGCTCAGATCAGTACTCATTAAAACCAGCAGATAAGCGATCGATGATCACATGCTGCAAAAGGATTTTGACTTAAGCCATGCATATCACACTCTATGGGGTACAACGATTGAATTCAATAGATCCATATCATCATCGCTATCTTCATTGAGAATGAAGAGGATCAAATCTGTATTCATGATAACCAGATAAGAGATCGATGATCACAGGCTGCAAAAGGATTTTGCCTTGTCATGCATATCACACTATATCGGCTACAAAGAGTGAATTCGAACGATCCATATCATCACGGCCTCTTACATTCAGCAAGAAGTGAGCATGAAGAACATCATAATATCATGAAGAGGCCCAAATCAATACTCATGACAACCAATATCTTGAATTAACATCCACTAATATCCTGAAAGCAACAGTTATTTGTGAGACAATGCACCTCATTCAAATCAGAATCGTGAAAGATGGAGCACTTCCAAATACAGCTCAACATTGGTCCGTTTAAGATATCTATTATATTTCATATTTTCATTCATGTGATCATTCATAACTTCCCAAGCGGTCGAAGAATTAAGCCATAACATAGACTTGAAGTGAACCAAAAATACAATTCGTTGCTAATTCAAACCTTTCATCCTCTATAGTCTACGAGTACTTGTGAAGGACATTTCGACCCGATTTGGAGGCACACAAATGATTGCATCATTTTACCAACATTAATTATCAGCTGGTCAAAATGCCCTTCACAAGTACACTTAGCAATAAGGTCAAGAATTTTATGTACTGTTATTTTCTGTAATTTATCTCATATATTTTGCTTATTTCTATTAATTGATAATTTTATTTTGCAATAAACTGACTTATTGATGAACTAGCATTCATTAATTTGAAATTCATCCGTTCATCCGCTACCGAATGCCGGTACTTGCGAAGGCCACTTTGACCCGGTTTTCATGCACAAATGTTTGCATTAAATTTCCAACATTATCAGCGGGTCAAAATGACCTTCGCAAGACCAGAAAGAATAGAGAGGTTGAACGGAGGAAATTCATGCACAAATGTTTGCATTAAATTGACAACATTATCAGCGGGTCAAAATGTGTCGGGTTTTGATCATGGATACGCAGCGTAAAAACATAATTTATCCATTCAATACCCTCCAAGGATGACTGGACTAGAGACATAATGATGGTAACGGAAGAAATCAAGTTACACACCTTAGGGTTTCTCCTGTGATGACTTGTCACGTGAATTGTGTCACGTCTCTGAGGTTGATCCACGCCTAGAGGTGAGATCTAGATCCTCCAAATCCTTGTGCTAGCTAGGAAAAATGGAAGAGGAAGAAGAAATCATGCAACAATGGAGCACCAAGGGTGGCGGCTCCCTTTATGGCCGACGGGTAGGGGCGGTCCCAAGGGGGGTTCGGCCCTTGCTTGGGACTTGATCTCTCTCTCTCCTTGCTTTATTCTCTCCTCCTCTATCATATAGATGTGTATGTGTGTAGAGAGAAAAATAAGCTAGGAGTGTTCATTATATAGTCCAACAACTCCTTGTCCTACTACATAAAGAACCCCTCTCCTAATCCTACTAAAACAAGGATTAGCCCCTTTTGCAAACTAGTCCTCATCATGTCCATACATGGATTAGTTCTCTTTGCAAATTAATCATAATCATGTCTCTATATGAATTAGGCCACCTTGGCATATCCTAATCATGTCTATACATGGATTAGTCCAACTTGCATATTAGTCCTACTAAGTTAGCAAGTTGTTGCGATTTGATCCTTCTAATTAATTAATTGTATTAATTAATTAATTCCCAAGTCTAGTTCACCCCTATATGGCGTGTGACCCCATAGGTTCTATTTAGTTGGTAGTAACTATTTACTAATATGGAGCGGCCTCTAGCAAGACATCCATTCTAGCCAACAAATAGAATAGTCATCATGACAAACCTTGTGCAAGTAATTGTCTCATCCCTTTGTCCCAATATCCGGATTGGACACGAGACATACAAGTCACACTCATATATCCAATCCATAGTTTCTCGATCCTGGCAATAGCCTTATTCGTGCAAATAACATCAATATCCTATATTGATTTATTTGAGTCTGGCAAGACATTTTATAAGCACTATCCCTCGAGTGGCCTAGGATATTTGCTCCCGTTATGTGGGAGGGACAAATTCTATCTACGTCCACTACGATCTCTAAGCTTGATTCTTACAGTATCTGGTAGATGCCTTTATAACTACCCAGTTACGGTGTAGCGCTTGACGCTACCAAAATCACAATAATCCACAACTAGACAATCTAGTGACTTCAAGCCTAAGGATGACAAATTGCACCACGAGAAGCGCTTGTGACTTAACATAACATGTATGTAGCCTTCTCGGAGATGGGTCAATCCAGTATGCCATTACTCCTAATCCATACCCATGTGTTGGATCATGATATCTCCATATCAATCCAACCCCATACTAGTCTATAGATTATTGTCCTATTTAATCATTATAATCGACTAGGGATATTTAAGAATATAACACTTATATTGTAAGGACTTCATTCATGTTAACATATCTCCATATCGATAACATAATGAATCGTAAATCCATAAATGTCACAATTAATTGATTGCCTCTAGGGCACAATTCCAACAGTCTCCCACTTGCACTAGAGTCAATCTCCTGCATCATATGCCTATTGATCTAGCACGGCCCTCCATGCTTACACTGCCTAGGGGCGAGACATCTGCTGGTACCTTGCAAATATTCACATCTCCTCCATCAACAATTTGATTGAGATTGAATATTATGAGTAAATGCATCTTATGCATTAATTTACTCAGTCTTCTATGTGAGAATCAGTGACTGAATCTTGCCTGGAACCTTTCCAGCTCACCGTCGCTCCCACTAGGGCAAAACATAAAACTCGACTTATAATCTGAAATCTTCTTTGTCAGATTTGAAGTTCGCATCACTGTAACTCCTTACAGTAAACTCTTCCTATCCTCCATTTATCAAGAATTCATCCTTAGTGCTTCTCAAGTACTAAAGGATAATCTTGATAATTATCCAGTGACTCTCACCCGGATATGACTGGTATATTTGTGTCATACCATATGACACATCTGGCCTAGTACATAACACGGCGTATCTCGTGAATCTTCATTCATACGGTCCATTTTCCAATCTAATTGGAAAGATAACTAGTCTTCAAAATACCAATTCCATGTGACATAGGTAGAATCTATATTCTATACATGTTGAACAATTTCAACATCTTTGTCAATTTATGTACTATGACTTAAGCTGCACAACCATCTTGATCTATCTCCATAGATCTTTATAGGTTGTTTTGCCTAAGTCTATCATTTGAAGATCAATTCCCTAGCCAATCTACGTAAGATTGCCAAGTAGGGACATCACTCCCAATGATTAGTATGTCTCCACATACAAGCCCAGAAACATAACTATGCTCCCACTAACCTTCTTGTAAACACAAGTCTCATCTTCAATTTTGATGGAACCAAACTCCTTTGATTGCATCATCAATTCGAAGAATCCAACTCCAAGAAGCTTGACTCAATCTATAGATAGATTGCTACAAGCAAGATGCGAATGGATTTAAGCATCACAACTGGAAAGATTTCGTCATAGTCTATAATATGAACTCACAGGAAATCCTTACCCAACCAATTGTCCCTCAAAGATAATCATATTACCATCCATGTTGGTTTCCTCATAACCCACTTGCACCTTTCAGGTGGTTCCACCAAAGTCCATACTTTGTTGGCATACATGGATTCCATATCATATCTCATGGCTCCAAGCCATTTCTGAGAGTATGGCCACACGTGGCCATCTCATAGGTTGTAGGCTCATATTTACGAGCAATATATCATGGGTTATGATAAATCCTTATTTCTCAAGTCCCTCGATATATCCCACCTAACCTACGAGGTTCTTTGTGTTATATGAGTAGGTTGCTCCACAACACCTTGTCATCCTTCTCATGTTCCACCAAAAGGATAAATATTCTGTTGTGGTTCTTGAACTTCTTCGAGTTATACAATCCTCCCACTGTTTCTTATAGATACAATCTCTACCTGGAAAAACTGTGGTTCGAGCAACAAACAGTTTGTTCTTGATTGGGTTGTAGAAATAATATCCTTTTCAAGATATCCCACAAAACATTTATCCGACTTGGGTCCAAGTTTATTTGTAAACTCTTTTACATAAACTTCATATCCCAAAATCTTTATGAATGACATACTAGGACACTTCCTAGTCCATATCTCATATGGTGTTATTCATAATCCATTTTTGATGGAACAAGGTTAAGGGCGAAATTTGCTGTAATTAGAACATAGTCCCTAGAAGTTAACTGGAAGTTCTGTTTGACTCATCATGGACCGAACCGTGTCCTACAAGGTTCGAACTCTCCTTTTAGACACGCCAAACCCATGTGGCGTGCTAGGTGGAGCGAGTTTTGGATCATATCCAACACTCCCATAGATTCTTGTCAAACTCTTGGCTCAAGTACTCTCCTATATGATCCAATCGTAGAGCCCTAATACTTTTTCCAAGCTGGTTCTCTACTTTATTCCTGAATACTTTAAACAATTCAAAGGATTCTGATTTGTTTCTTCATAAGTTACACAAATCCATATTTCTCTGATCCCATCAGTAAATATGATGAAGTACTGAAAACCATCTTTAGCTTTTGTGCTTAGCGGCCTTCATACATCAATATGTATGATTCCCAAAAGATCATATCTTTGCCTAATAATTCTTGCATGTCTCATATGATTCAATAATCAAATGAGTTCTGAAATCCATCCTCATGGAGTTCTAGATATGTATCTCTTATTCATGAGGCCTAAACGATAATGCTAAAGATAAGTGAAGTTCATATCATTATATGCAAACCTCTTGGTATTTAATGTTATAGATGAAATCATCATGATCAAGGATATACAATCCACTTAGACAATATTGCATTACAATAATGCATATCAGAATAAATGCAACAACATTTGTCCTTTATTATGATAGAGAGTTTTCTTGTCCAAACAAGAAACTACGATAATGATCCTACTCATAGTAGGGACATAATCACTTTTGTCTAATTCATGAAAAAAAAAATTCATAAAGGTTGAAATAATTCCCTACGGCTTATTCAGCAACCCTTTGCTTCATAGCCCACGTATAGGATTATTTCTTCCTTATCCAATTGTCTTCGTCTCTTGAGATACTCCACATTTCTATAAATGTGAGATCCTCATCCAGTATCATATACTCATGATGATGAGATAGACACATTGATTTCAATAACAAAAATACCCAAATCGGAATTCATAATTCCTTTACTTCCAGCCACTTTGAGTAGTCTCTCACCACCTATGGGACTTCAAGGCAACTTTGGTTTTAGCAACAAGCTTGCTTTCTACCCATGGGGTCGGCGCAAACAATTTGCCCTTTCCCATGCTGTTAACCATTAACAGCTTTGTCCATGCCCATTATTAGTGTTTTTTTTTAGTGATTCTCAATCATATTAAGTAAATGTCCTTTGAACAAAACTATAATTGCATCTAATGCAATTCTTGGTCCACTTGGGCGAATAACCGTTTATTCTTTATCTATCTCATAGATAATTCCCATTCACTAATGTTTCAATCATATTGAATTAGTTTATTTGCATAACGCAAAGTGGAGCAACACTTCAAACCTTTTCATGTCTAGCTCGCTCTTTTGAAAGACCTTCTTTCAATGTATGATCATATCATACTTCTCAATGTTTCTCTTCTTGCTTCCAAAGCTCAGAGTTCATGGCAGCTAGCATGAGCCAAGTCATAACCAAAGAACCATTCTTTGGTGTTCCTTTCATAGGTTTTAGTGTGTTTTTGGTAGTCGGTGGAAGAGAACTTTATGTTCTACGAAGTACAACAAATTATCTTTTATTTGAGAACGATTCTCAATTTTATACCAGTTTGGAAAATAGATAAAGTCGCGTTTTGTTTGTTTGATGCCATGGGCATTCAGCATAATAAGATTATGCAAAGTTTGTGACGTTTAACTATATTTAACAAGGATTTAAATTATTAAACATAGCTCCCACTATTTATACTACGGATTAATAACCCTCAAGATATTAATGTGGAAAATATCCTTATATTTTCTAGTGGGACAAGATCCATGTTTCATCTCCTTATGAGCTTGCTTTGGCAAGTAACCCATAATTTGACTACTTTAGGTAGGAACAATTCCAATTGCATCCCTTATGCAACTCTTGGTTCAAGTGGGCAAATAACTCTTTATTTATCCATCTTTATGGATAATCCCAATTGATTGCCTCTGTGTTTTAATCATATTAATAGCCTAGTTGTGTTCAACCTCTTATTTAAACAATTGCACATTACTTGCTTGTGACATCGCATTCCATCATTATGAATCAAGTCGCCTTGCTTTGGCATGCACGAACTTGATAAATCATGATGATAATGAGTTTTTAAATAACGAGAAGGCAAGAACACAATATTTGAATTTTTGAGGGATTTTTCAATTCAATTTTAATTGTTTTGTTGATCCATATCAACTAATCTATCTATTTGAGTTTGGGCACAACTCCAAATAATAGATCCGGGTTGTCTAATTATCTTACTATCCTAACATCATGCATCATCCATACACCAACCACAAAATAATAAGACAATAAAATAAACAACCACAAAATAAAATAAAACGTGATGTGGATATGGCCTTTTCTAGACTAAGATAATTCCAAGCCAATGGAATTATCTATGAACCCTAAAAGCAAACACATCTCCATGCGTCTTCATATTTTGGTCCATCCTTTATAGTCATGTGGAATGCTCCATGCTCCATCTTTTGTGCCTCCCTTTGGCTTTGGGCTTCTTTTCTTCAATCTTGGCTAACAATCTATTCTATCTAGCACTAGCTAACAACTATACTAAACAAAATAAATCTCACAAGTTGAGAAAAAAATGGCTTGCAGGCCATAAAACCCTAATTAATTATTATAATTAATTGATCAGCTCGCACGCCATAAACCAAACCACAAAAATTAAACAATCACACCAAACCACATCCTAAGGCCATATCCAATCACCATGCGATTTGCACATAAACAGTTAAAATCCAATTTAAACGCGCTTGGTCAATTTTAATTGATTTTAGGATTTTTCTAGGGTTAAAACGGTCCAAGGGGCCCAACAATCCAATTGCCCGAACCCCAAAAGAGGACCGCCAAGGCCTAGGGCCGGCTGGCCCCTAGCCCACGCGGCTAGGCCGTGGGCTAGGGCTGCCCCGGCCCCTAGGCCGTCCCTTACTTGGGCGGCAAGCAAGGAGGGGCGGTCCCCTATGGGGGGCGACCTTCCATGGGAGTTGTTTCCAAAACAACTCCCTTGCTTGGTGCCCAAGTTTGGTTGTTTCCTTGTATGAAAAGAACTCCTTCTTTCCATAGGATGCCCAAACCCTAGATCTAAGATCCTAAAATTTCTCAAACTCACTAATTGATGCATCCAATGCAAAAACTAGGTCTTTTTATGATTTATTATTGACAAATTGCATCATATGCCTTATTTGTCTTGTTTTACGCGATAAACAATAAATTTAAAGTGTAAAACTATCAAAACGTAACACATAAACCACGTTTATGCTCTATGACATGTGGCTCTGATACCACTGTCGGGTTTTGATCATGGATACGCAGCGGAAAAACATAATGTATCCATTCAATACCCTCCAAGGATCACAGGACAAGAGACATAACGATGATAAGGGAAGAAATCAAGTTACACACCTTAGAGTTTCTCCTGTGATGACTTGTCACGTGAATTGTGTCACGTCTCTACGGTTTATCCACGCCTAGAGGTGAGATCTAGATCCTCCAACTCCTTGTGCTAGCTAGGAAGAATGAAAGTGGAAGAAGAAATTATGCAACAATGGAGCACCAAGGGTGGCGGCTGCCTTTGTGGCCAACGGGTAGGGGGCGGTCCCAAGGGGGGTTCGGCCCTGGCTTGGGACTTGCTCTCTCTCCTTGATTTATTCTATCCTCCTCAATCATATAGATGTGTATGTGTGTAGAGAGAAAAATAAGCTAGGAGTGTTCATTATATAGTCCAACAACTCCTTTTCCTACTACATAAAGAACCCCTGTCCTAATCCTACTAAAACAAGGATTAGCCCCTTTTACAAACTAGTCCTAATCATGTCCATACATGGATTAGTTCTCTTTGCAAATTATTCCTAATCATGTCTTGACACGAACTAGGCCACCTTGGCAAATCCTAATCATGTCTATACATGGATTAGTCCAACTTGCATATTAGTCTTACTAAGTTAGCAAGTTGTTGCGATTTGATCCTTCTAATTAATTAATCATATTAATTAATTAATTCCCAAGTCTAGTTCACCCCTATATGGCGTGTGACCCCATAGGTTCTATTTATTTGGTAGAAACTATTTACTAATGTGGAGCGGCCTCTAGCAAGACATCCATTCTAGCCAACAAATAGAATAGTCATCATGACAAAACTTGTGCAAGTAATTGTCTCATCCCTTTGTCCCAATATCCGGATGGACACGAGACATAAAAGTCCCACTCGATCCAATCCATAGTTTCTCGATCCTGGGAATAGCCTTATTCGTGCAAATAACATCAATATCCCATATTGATTTATTTGAGTCTGGCAAGACATTTTATAAGCACTATCCCTCGAGTGGCCTAGGATATTTGATCCCGTTATGTGGGAGGGACAATTCTATCTACGTCCACTACGATCTCTAAGCTTGCTTCTTATTGTATCCGGTACACGCCTTTATAACTCCCCAGTTACGGTGTAGCGTTTGACGCTACCAAAATCACAATAATCCACAACTAGACAATCTAGTGACTTCAAGTCTAAGGATGACAATACCATTGCACCACGAAAAGCGCCTGTGACTTAACATAACATGTATGTAGCCTTCTCGTAGATGGGTCAATCCAGTATGCCATTACTCCTAATGCATAGCCATGTGTTGGATCATGATATCTCCATATCAATCCAACCCCATACTAGTCTATAGATGATTGTCCTATTTAATCATTATAATCGAATAGGGATATTTAAGAATATAACACTTATATTGTAAGGACTTCATTCATGTTAACATATCTCCATATCGATAACATAATGAATTGTAAATCCATAAATGTCACAATTAATTGATTGCCTCTAGGGCACAATTTTTACAAAATGACCTTCGAAAGACCCGGTAGAATAGAGAGGTTGAACGGAGAAAATAGATAATAACAAATAACAAACATGGAATGAACGGAGGGAAATACAGAAATGGGCTCAGATCTGTACTTGTGAAAAGCAGATAACACATCCATGATCACAGGCTGCAAAAGTATTTTGTCGTACCATGCATATCATGACGTTGTATGGGCTACAGAGTGAATTCGAACGATGCATATCATAACGGCCTCTTCAGCGAGCATGAAGAGGATCGAATCAGTACTCATTAACAAATAAGAGATGACAACAGCAGGCTGCAAAAAAAATTTGCCTTGCTTGGCATATTACAGTCTAACAGCTTTAATGAGTGAATTCGATAGATCCATATCATCATGGCCTCTTACACAACTAAATGTTTGGACACATTAGATTATGTACTTGCAGCAATGACAGAGGGTACTTAAAAACTTCATACCGTACACATAAATTGGGAGACATGCACATTTTCAGCTACCTCAATTTCATCCACATCATGTTCAAGTAGCCAAATCGTTTATACATTAAAACACACATTCCTCTCCGTCCGCATAGATATATCATTCAGCCCATGAATACACACTTTCCAACCATTTAACAACAACCACTTGGTTATATATATACATATATATATATATCTGTATATACAAATACCACACTCTACACTCAGCTAGCATATCCGAACACACGATTTACCCATATTTAAAATGTTTGCAGATATCACAGTAAAATTAAAGCACATACAATTTATAAGCATGAAAGATGGAGCCCGGCCTACAAATACAGATATCACGGTAAAATTGCTCCTTTTAAGTCATAGAAATGAAATGGGCTTGTTAGATCTGAGCTCAAGCAACAATTTAGAACCCAAATTGAAAAGCGGATGTATAATCAATAGAAAATTAGAAGCAAAATTGAAACTGAGAGACAGAGAGTGCGGACCATTGTTGAGGACAGATGTTTGTGAAGGGTGAGACATGGAATTTCTCTTCCTGCGCCAAAACTCCATTCTTAGATTTGAACCAGCTGGTGCCCGATTGAGTCAATCAGAATGAAGAACGATCGATTCAAGAATGGAGAAAGAAGGTGGTGGAGAGAGGACCGCGGTTGTGCGGACAGAGAGAGAATGAGAGAGAGAGAGAGAGCCGGCGGTGATGGCGAGAGGAAGATGATGAGTTATCTAGGGTTCTTCGATAGCCAGGTGAATTCGATATGGAGGCCGAAAGGGGGAGTAATGGCGGGGAGTTGTTAGTTGGCCAGCAGATAGGGTGAATTAATTTTTTGGTATGATTTGATTTTGCCTCCAACACTTGGGGAGATTTCATTTCCCTCCCCAAAATTTAGCAAAAAATTCATTTCCCGCCCAAAAGTTTGGGCAAATTTGTGTTTAGATCCATTCCTGACAAAACTGCAAGTCGTTGATAATTTTTTATTTTGGATGACTAGTCGTTTTCCCACGACAGAAATGTAGGGTTTTGATTCATGGATGCGCAACGGAAGCATAAACAATCATAAAACCATGCAAAACCCTCCAAGGATCACAAGTCAAGAGACATAACGATGGTAAGGGTTAGAAATCATAAACACACCTTAGGGTTCTCCTTTGATGACTTCAAACGCGAATTGTGTCACGTTCTCTATGGTTGATCCACGCCTAGAGTTGATCCTAGATCTCCCAAGTCCTTGGTGCTAGCCCGGAAGAGGAAGAGGAAGAAGAATCACGCAAAACGAGACCCAAAAGGAGGGTCTCGGCCTCCTTTGGCCAACGGGGACGGGGCGGCGGCAAGGGGGCGGTCGGTTCCCTTGTTGCTTGCTCTCTCTCCTTTTGTTCACTCCCACTCTTTTTTATGTTCAATTATGAGCATAAGTTATGTGGGAAGGAAGGAAGGAACGTCCTTTATATAGTCCAACAACTCCTTGTTAACTACCTAAAGGACTTATTCTAGTCCTACTAGAATTCAATTTAGTCCCTTCCTTGCAAATTAGTCCCTACTAAGTTTGCAAGGGTTTGCAAAGTGATCCTTCTAATTAATTAATCCAATTAATTAATTCCCAAATCTAGTTCAACTCTATGTAGCGTGTGACCCCATAGGTTCTATCTAGTTGGTAGCAACTATTTGCTAATATGGAGCGGTTTCTAACAAAACATCCATTCTAGACAACTAATAGAATAGTCATCTTGACAACCTTTGTACAAGTAATTGTCTCATCCCTTTGTCTCTATATCCGGATTGGACACGAGACATACAAGTCACACTCGTATATCCAATCCAAAGTTTCTCGATCCATGGGAATAGCCTTATTCGTGCAAATAACATCAATATCCCATATTGATTTATTTGAGTCTGGCCAGACATTCTATAAGCACTATCCCTCGAGTGGCCTAGGATATTTGCTCCCGTTATGTGGGAGGGACAAATTCTATCTACGTCCACTGCGATCTCTAAGCTTGCTTCTTATTGTATCCAGTACACGCCTTTGTAACTATCCAGTTACGGTGTAGCGTTTAACGCTACCAAGATCACAATAATCCACAACTAGAATATCTAGTGACTTCAAGTCTAAGGATGACAATACCATTGCACCGCGAGAAGCGCTTGTGACTCAACATAACGTGTATGTAGCCTTCTTGGAGATGGGTCAATCCAGTGCAACATTCCCTAATGCACACCTATGTGTTGGATCGTGATATCTCCATATCAATCCAACCCCATACTAGTCTATAGATGATTGTCCCATTAATCATTATACTGGACTAGGGATATTTAAGATTAACAACACAATTGTAAATCTAAGGACTTCATTATATTAAATATCTAATAAATAATAAATGAAATTCTAGCCAAAAATAATTCATACTAAACTAGATTGCTTCTAGGGCATCTATTCCAACAGTCTCCCACTTGCACTAGAGCCAATCTGGCGCATCTCGTATGCCCATACTCCTAGTGTGCCCTTCATGCTTCCACTGCGTGAGAGGCTTTGTAAGCGGGTCTGACAGATTATCATCTGTAGGAATCTTGCATATCCGAACGTCTCCTCTATCGATAATATCTCGAATCAGATGAAACTTCCTGAGCATGTGCTTGGACTTCTGGTGCGACCTGGGTTCCTTTGATTGCGCGATCGCCCCAATGTTGTCACAGAACAACTCAACTGGAACCGCAATACTAGGGACCACACCAAGTTCAGAAACAAACTTTCTGATCCAAACAGCTTCCTTTGTTGCGCCATTTGCAGCAATGTACTCAGCCTCTGTTGTAGAATCAGCTACCGTCTCTTGCTTGGAACTCTTCCAGCTCACCGCTGCTCCATTCAGGCAAAACACATATCCCGAATGTGATATAAAGTCATCTCTGTCGGTTTGGAAGCTTGCATCAGTGTAACCCCTTACACGCAACTCTTCCTCACCGCCAAATATCAAGAAGACATCCTTAGTTCTTCTCAAGTACTTTAGGATGTTCTTGACTGCAATTCAGTGACTCTCACCTGGATTGGATTGGTATCTGCTTGTCATACTCAAGGCATATGACACATCTGGTCTAGTACATAACATGGCGTACATGATAGATCCTATAGCCGAGGCATAGGGAATTCTACTCATGCGTTCCTTCTCAATCTCATTGGAAGGACAACCACTCTTCGAAAGAGTGATTCCATGTGACATGGGCAAGAATCCCTTCTTGGAATCTTGCATGTTGAACCGTTTCAACACCTTGTCAATATATTTACTTTGACTTAGGCCTAGCAACCTTTTAGATCAATCTCTATAGATCTTTGTACCAAGTATATAGGCTGCTTCCCCTAAGTCCTTCATTGAGAAACACTTTCTTATCCAATCTTTAACAGATTGCAGCATAGGAATGTCGTTTCCAATGAGTAGTATGTCATCCACATACAAGACCAGAAAAGCTACAGAGCTCCCACTAACCTTCTTGTAGACACAAGACTCATCTTAGTTTCTAATGAAGCCAAACTCTTTGACCACTTCATCAAAACGTCGATTCCAACTCCTAGAAGCTTGCTTCAATCCATAAATGGATCGTCGCAGCTTACAGACTTTGTTGGCTTGCTTTGGATCCTCAAAACCCTCCGGCTGTATCATATACACGTCCTCGAGGAGATTCCCATAAAGGAATGTTGTTTTGACATCCATCTGCCAAATCTCATAGTCGTGGTATGCTGCAATTGCAAGTAGGATTCGGATGGATTTGGTCATAGCGACTGGTGAAAAGGTTTCATCATAGTCAATACAATGAATCTTTCTGAATCCTTTAGCCACCAATCGGCCCTTATAGGTAATCACATTACCATCCATGTCGATCTTCTTCTTGAAGACCCACTTTCACCCTATGGGCCGCGCCCCATCGGGTGGTTCCACCAAAGTCCATACTTTGTTGGTATATATGGATTTCATCTCGGATCTCATGGCTTCTATCCACTTCTGAGAGTCTGGGCCACTCATGGCCTCCTCATAGGTAGTAGGCTCATCATCTATGAGCATCGTGTCACCGGAATCGGTTATGAGAAGTCCATACCTCTCGGGTTCCTGGCGCACTCTACTAGATCTACGAAGCTCTTGTGTTACCTGAACAGTTTGCTCCACAACTACTTGTGGTTCCTGTTCATGTTCCATAATCGGCTCAATGATTTGTGGTTCTTGAACCTCTTCAAGTTCTAAATTCCTCCCACTTGCTTCTTTATAGACAAATTCTCTTTCTAGAAACACGCCGGTCCGAGCAACAAACACTTTGTTCTCGGTTGGATTGTAGAAGTAGTAACCCTTAGTTTCCTTAGGGTACCCCACAAATTTACACTTATCCGATTTAGGCCCGAGCTTGTCTGATTGTAAACGTTTTACATAGACATCGCAGCCCCAAATCCTCATGAACGACAGTGTGGGACGCCTCCCACTCCACATCTCATATGGTGTCTTCATGACTGGTTTAGATGGAACACAGTTAATGGTGAAAGCTGCACTTAATAGAGCGTAGCCCCAAAATGACAATGGAAGATCGGTTTGACACATCATAGATCGAACCATATTCGATTCCTCCTCTCGGACACGCCATTCCATTGTGGCGTTCCGGGTGGAGTGAGTTGGGAAACGATCCCACACTCTCTAAGATAGTCGTCAAACTCTTGGCTTAAGTATTCTCCTCCACGATCCGATCGTAGAGCCTTTATACTTTTGCCAAGTTGCTTCTCTACTTCATTCTTGAATTCTTTGAAAACTTCAAAGGATTCGGATTATGCCCTCATAAGGTACACAAATCCATATCTACTGTAATCATCAGTAAATGTAATGAAGTAGACATAACCATCCCTGGCAGGCGTGGCAAATGGCCCACACACATCGGTATGTATGAGTGCCAATTGCACACTAGTCCTCTCACCTTTCTTATTGAAAGGGGACTTTGTCATTTTTCCCAATAAACAAGCCTCACATGTCTCATATGATTCAAAATCAAATGAGTCTACTAATCCATCCTTATGGAGTCTAGATACACGTTTCTCATTTATGTGGCCTAAACGACAGTGCCATAAATAAGCAGGATTTAAATCATTTATTTTAATCCGCTTGGTATTAATGTTGTAGACAGGATTGCTTAGATCAAGGACATAAAGTCCATTAAATAATTGCGCACTAAAATAGTGAATATTATTTAAATAAAAGGAACAACAATTGTTCTTTATTGAAATAATAAAACCATCCTTGTCCAAACAAGAAATAGAAATAATGTTTATGCTCATAGCAGGCACAAAATAGCAATTATTTAATTCTAAAACTAATCCTGAAGGCAGAGATAGCTCGCACACGCCTATGGCCAACGCAGCAACTTTTGCTCCATTCCCAACGCGCAGTTCTACCTCCCCTTTAGCCAATCTCCTACTTGTCTTTAGATCCTGCATATTTCGACAAATATGAGATCCACATCCAGTATCTAATACCCATGATGTAGAGAAAGTTAAATTGACATCTACAACAAAAATACCTGCTGGTGGTGGAATCACTATTCCAAGCCTCTTGTCCTCCAGATATTTTGGGCAGTTCCTCCTCCAGTGTCCAGGCTGACTACAGTAGTGACACTCACCTTTAGTCACGCCCTTGGCAATGCCACCAACAGGCTTAAGGTCAGGTTCCTTGGACTTGGCAACTGACTTGCCTTTGCCCTTGGAGGAAGAGGCAAACCTTTTGCCCTTTCCTTTCTGTACCATCATTATGGCATTTCCCTTACCCTTGTTGATGCTCTGTTTAGCCGTCCTCAACATGTTGAGTAAATCTGGCAGTGGTTTCACGATCTCGTTCATGTTATAGTTCATAATGAACTATCCACAACTCTCGGGCAACGATTGCAACACGAGATCGGTTTCCAACTCTTGGCCGACCGGGAACCCCAATCGGGCGAGATTCTCCAAGTACCCGATCATTCGGAGTAAATGGGGTCCCACCGGGTTCCCTTCTGCCAGATGACAATTGAACAGTGCCTTTGAGACCTCATACCTTTCTACCCACGCCTGCTTCTGGAAGAGCTGCTTTAGATGTTCGATCATATCGACAGCATTCATGTTTTCGTGTTGCTTCTGAAGCTCAGAAGCTATGGTGCAAAGCATAAGGCAGGCCGCATCATTAGCGTCATCAACACGCTTTTGATACGCCTTTAAGGCAGCAGGTGTTTGGTTCTCTGGACCTTCTGGAACATGCTCCTCTATTGCGTACAGTTTCTTCTCTTGCTTGAGAACAATTCTCAAGTTTCTGTACCAATCAAGAAAGTTGGTTCCAGAGAGCTTGTCCTTCTCAAGGACAGATCGTAGGGAATGTTGTGAACTCGATGAGTTGTTTGCCATTTGGAATTCTACAAAAGGAAAATACGCAAGTTTTAGTATTTGTGAATTTTTTTGACTATATTCAATAATGGCTAGTTTATCAAATATAGCTCCCACTATTTTTCTACGGATCAATAACCCTCAAGATATTAATCCGGAAAATATCCCTATATTTTCTAGTGGGCCAAGATCCATCTTTTATCTCCTTATGAGTTTGCTTTGGCAAGTCACCCATAATTTGACTACTTTAGGTAGGAACAATTCCAATTGCATCTCATATGCAACTCTTGGTTCAATTGGGCAAATAACTCCTTATTTATCCATCCATATGGATAATCCCAATTGATTGCCTCTAGGTTTCTTAATCAAATTAATAGCCTAGTTGTGTTCAACCTCTTATCTAAACAATTGCACATTGTTACGTTCCATCGCATTCCATCATGATGAACCAAGTCGCCATGCTTTGGCACGCACGAACTTGGTAAATAATGATGATAATGAGTGTTTAAATAACGAGAAGGCAAGAACACAATATTTGAATTTTTAGGGATTTTAAATTAAATTTTTGATTGTTTTGTTGATCAATATCAACTAATCTATCTATTTGAGTTTGGGCACAACTACAAATAATAGATCCGGGTTGTCTAATTATCTTATTATCCTAATTGCATGCATCATCCATACACCAACCACACAATAATAAGACATTAAAATAAACAACCACAAAACAGAAATTAAACGTGATGTGGATATGGCCTTTTCTAGACTAAGATAATTCCAAGCCAATGGAATTATCTATGAACCCTAAAACAAACACATCTCCATGCGTCTTGATCTTTTGGTCCATCCTTCGTAGTCGTGTGGAATGCTCCATGCTCCATGTTTTGTGGCTTCTTTGGCTTTGGGCTCCTTTTCTTCAATCTTGGCTAACAATCTACTTTATCTAGCACTAGCTAATATCTATACTAAATAAAATAAATCTCACAAGTTGAGAAAAAAAAATGGCACGCAGGCCATAAAACCCTAATTAATTATTACAATTAATTGATCAGCTCGCCGGCCGTAAAAACAAACCACAAAATTAAACATCCACATCAAACCACATCCTAAGGCTATATCCAATCACCATGCGATTTGCACATAAATAGTTAAAATCCAATTTTAACGCGCTTGGTCAATTTTAATTGATTTTAGGATTTCTATGGTTAAAACAGTCCATGGGCCCAACAATCAAATTGCCCGGGCCCAAAAAGGTGGACCACAAGACCCTAGGGCCGGCCCGGCCCTAAACCCACAAGCCTAGGCCCGTGGGTATGGGCCGCCCGGCCCCTAGGGCGGCCAAGCTTGGGCGACAAGCAAAGGGGGGCGGTCCCTAGGGGGGCCGAACCTCCTTATGGGAGTTGTTTCCAAAACAACTCCCTTGCTTGGTGCCCAAGTTTGGTTGTTTCCTTGTTTTGGGAGAACTCCTTCTTCCCAAGGATGCCCAAACCCTAGATCTAAGATCCTAAAGTTTCTCAAACTCACCAATTCATGCATCCAATGCAAAAATTGGATCTTGTTATGATTAATTATTGACAAATTGCATCCCATGCTTGATTTGTCTTGTTTTACGCGGTAAACAATCAAGTTAAGGTGTAAAACAACTAAAACGTAACACATAAACCACGTTTATGCTCTACGACCTGTGGCTCTGATACCACTGTAGGGTTTTGATTCATGGATGCGCAACGGAAGCATAAACAATCATAAAACCATGCAAAACCCTCCAAGGATCACAAGTCAAGAGACATAACGATGGTGAGGGTTAGAAATCATAAACACACCTTAGGGTTCTCCTTTGATGACTTCAAACGCGAATTGTGTCACGTTCTCTATGGTTGATCCACGCCTAGAGTTGATCCTAGATCTCCCAAGTCCTTGGTGCTAGCCCGGAAGAGGAAGAGGAAGAAGAATCACGCAAAACGAGACCCAAAAGGAGGGTCTCGGCCTCCTTTGGCCGACGGGGACGGGGCGGCGGCAAGGGGGCGGTCGGCTCCCTTGTTGCTTGCTCTCTCTCCTTTTGTTCTCTCCCACTCTTTGTTATGTTCAATTATGAGCATAAGTTATGTGGGAAGGAAGGAAGGAAGGTCCTTTATATAGTCCAACAACTCCTTGTTAACTACCTAAAGGACTTATTCTAGTCCTACTAGAATTCAATTTAGTCCCTTCCTTGCAAATTAGTCCCTACTAAGTTTTCAAGGGTTTGCAAAGTGATCCTTCTAATTAATTAATCCAATTAATTAATTCCCAAATCTAGTTCAACTCTATGTAGCGTGTGACCCCATATGTTCTATCTAGTTGGTAGCAACTATTTGCTAATATGGAGCGGTTTCTAGCAAAACATCCATTCTAGCCAACTAATAGAATAGTCATCTTGACAACCTTTGTACAAGTAATTGTCTCATCCCTTTGTCTCTATATTCGGATTGGACACGAGACATACAAGTCACACTCGTATATCCAATCCATAGTTTCTCGATCCATGGGAATAGCCTTATTCGTGCAAATAACATCAATATCCCATATTGATTTATTTGAGTCTGGCCAGACATTCTATAAGCACTATCCCTCGAGCGGCCTAGGATATTTGCTCCCGTTATGTGGGAGGGACAAATTCTATCTACGTCCACTAGGATCTCAAAGCTTGCTTCTTATTGTATCCAGTACACGCCTTTATAACTACCCAGTTACGGTGTAGCGTTTAACGCTACCAAGATCACAATAATCCACAACTAGAATATCTAGTGACTTCAAGTCTAAGGATGACAATACCATTGCACCGCGAGAAGCGCTTGTGACTCAACATAACGTGTATGTAGCCTTCTCGGAGATGGGTCAATCCAGTGCAACATTCTCTAATGCACACCTATGTGTTGGATCGTGATATCTCCATATCAATCCAACCCCATACTAGTCTATAGATGATTGTCCCATTAATCATTATACCGGACTAGGGATATTTAAGATAAACAACACAATTGTAAATCTAAGGACTTCATTATATTAAATATCCAATAAATAATAAATGAATTTCTAGCCACAAATAATTCATACTAAACTAGATTGCCTCTAGGGCATCTATTCCAACAAGAAACACAACTGGTCTTTAAAACTCTAAAAGACGACAAGCCAGACGACTAACTGATAAAAGATACTGTTTGTAGTGCTTTTAAAGACCATAATCCTGGTAGTCGGAATAAAACTTGTCGCTGAAGGCATGATCTGTTGTGGTGCACCCTGTGTTACTTTTGTTTCGATATATTTTAGTAGTTCTTTTAGTTTGTGTCTTGCTTTAGTCTTGCAATATATTTTATTTCTTTCTTCTTATTGTTGTCTTGTTGTATTCTCACGGCTTTCGTCGAGTTGTACTTGTTCTTTGCTTGCAATGAATCTTCCTTCTCTTAAAAAATACACTTGTCAGGGTGTTTTGGGCGTAAGAACTAGGTATGTAAGACCCCAAGCATACAAAGAATGTATTTTTATTTTTTTTACGAAAATAAACATATTTGTAAGTGTTGGTGGTGGTTATAAATATTGTACTTTCTTTAGGGACAGATGCTATAATTGCATATTTATTCTCGTAGGTTGGGTGGACTATTTTTTATGAAATAACTGCTGAAGTTTCAAAGTGGTGTTAGTTTTGGGCATGGAAATTTTTATATTTATGCATGGCCTTGGTTTTAGCTCAAAATGGGTGGCGTCTGATAATTAGATGGGATTTCTTGAAATTGGTCAAAAGTTTGTGTTCTATTTATAATTATAGAATAGGGGCTCATGTTCATCAACTTAATTTTATATGTATTCCACGTTTAATAGTAACTTTAAAGTTGATGAGTCATTAGAGTTTCAGTAAATGACTGGCCATCTGATGTTATTTTCTATTCATTTTCAATACCTAGCTTAAGAAGGAAGAAAGAATGAGAAAATAAAGCTATGTGCTGGAAGAGAACAAAAAGAATATTTAGACGAGTTAGAGGAAAGTAGTATGACTAAGAGGGTTAGAAGAAATAGGCTGGCAGAGTGTTATTGAGGAGGTTAACTTGATTAACATTTGCTTCTCTATATTTTGGTCTCTTGTGTGGAGGGAGATGGAGAATTGCGCATTGTCTTTTATTCGAACATCAGAGTCTTGTTTTGCCTTGATTTTCAGCTAAAGTAGGGGAAATCTAATCTCCAAATTTCCTGTAGTTACGGTGTATATTTGTTTATAATGATGGTGTGACTAATACAACTTTTTCTTGTAGTTACGGTGTATATTTGTTTATAATGCTGGTGTGACTAATACAACTTTTAAGCTCTTTGTTGATTGTTTGGTGATTGATAAATCACGTTGTTTGTGTACTTGGTGCCGCATGCCGTTGTGTAATAACTAGTTGTTTTGTTAAGTAGATTTTTGATGTCTAGGTCAGTGGTTAGGCGGTACCTACTGGGCTGTTTTGGCTCACCCCTCTGTTTTAAAATAGAGCCGGAGTGCGACTGGATTGCGGAGTAGTTGCTCAGTAGCGTGCCTTTAGCTCAATTAGTTGTTTTAGCTGTATTTAGCGTTTTGTTGTAAATTACTATTTTTGTCAGATATTTTATAAAAATTGTCATTTTTGACGAGTTGGTGTAACTTTTTTAATAATTACCTGTATTTCAGAAATTGGATTGAAAATGTTGTCGGGTGGACTGTGTGTCCTGCTGGGTGAGTTTTGGACGTCTGAAAGTGTCAGACGGGTTTATATTAATTCGCAATTTTATCGTTAATCGATATTTATTGTTAAAACTGTGATCGGGTCGTCACAAGGTATGATTATTTAGTGGGTTGGATACACAATATTGGACCAGTTTAGGTAAATTAACATTAAAAATAAATAAAATGTTAAAAATAAATAAATAGAAAGATATAGTTTTCTTGAGATATCTAAAATTGATGTATATCTTTCTAAAACAAATAGAAAGATATAGCTTTGCCAACCATCCTCCCCTATAAGGCCCTAAGGCTAGGAGACACCCTCTCCCCCAACATGTTTATTTTATGCATGTAATGGTTGTCCAACAGGATCTCTGAGAGCCTTGACATGAGGGACTGGAAGCAGGGTTCCAAGATCACCCACCTTCTGGTTGCTGACGACCTTCTCCTTTTTGGCAAAGCCTCTAGTTCTTAGAAAAGATAATTTCGGACTTATGGAAGTTAATCTTTTGGTCACAAAGGTTGCGGAAGTCACTTAGGATAATAAAGAAGATGTTAAAATTAAATAACTAGAAAGATATAGTTTTCTTGAGAAATATAAAATTAATGTATATCTTTCTAAAATAAATAGAAAGATATAGCTTTGCCAACCATCCTCCCCTCTAAGGCCCTAAGGCAAGGAGACACCCTCTTCCCCAACATGTTTATTTTATGCATGGAATGGTTGTCCAACCGAATATCTGAGAGCCTTGACATGGGGGACTGGAAGCAAGGTTCCAAGATCACCCCGCTTCTGGTTGCTGATGACCTTCTCTTTTTTGGCAAAGCCTCTAACTCTAACTAGGCTACTGTGAGAGACTTCCTAAGTGACTTCCGCAGCCTCTATGACCAAAAGATTAACTTCTATAAGTACAAAATTATCTTTTCTAAGAACACTCCCCATGATGTTGCTGTGGAATTTGCTTCTGTGCTGGGAGTTAGAAGAGGCACAAAGGTTGGGGTGTATCTTGGCTGTGCCATCCTGAACTCCACACCTAAAAGAGAGGACTTCCAGTTCAATTTGGATAACTTAAAGAGGAAACTTGGAGGTTGGAAGGTTGGTAACCTCTATGTCGCTGGAAGATCCACTCTAATTAAAAGCTCCTTTTCCACCATCCCTATTTATTCTATGCAAACCTTCAAGTTATCATGTGCTATCCTGAATAATATTGACAAGATATGCAAAGAATTTCTATGGAAGGGCAAGAGAGAAATAATTTTCACAACGTAGCATGGGCTATTGTTACTAAACCTAGAAAGTTATGATGTATTGGGCTAAGGAAGGCTAAAACCCTCAACAAAGCCTTGCTAGCTAGTCAATTATGGAAAATATCAGAAGCAAGGACAAGTTTTGGTGCAGAATTCTTATGACCAAGTACGAGAACAATTCTGGTGGGGAGTCCTTCTATTGGAGGAGTATTTGCTGGGGTAAGGACCTGGCCTTAAAAAGGCTTGGCTATAATATTAGTAGAGGAGGTGAGAGTTTCTAGTATGACGCTTGGTGTAATAGTTCTCCTATGAAAAGCTTGATCCATGGGCCTCTAACTCGGCTGAAGAGAATATGACTGTCAAGAATATGTGGCAATGTTGGGAGAATGGTTAATGGCCCCTTTCTTTCTCCCTCGCTCCCCTCCCCAGTACTACCAGATCCATCTTGAGTACACCCTTTTCCCCTTCTTCTGATAGGCCTGACTGATTTAGATGGGTTGCTGAGGCCTCTAAAAGTTTTTCTCTAGCCTCATATATCATCCTGGATTCTAACTGGCCCCCTGATCACAAGCCCTCGACCTGGATTTGGAAGTTTCATATCCCTCCCAAAATCCAATTCTTTACTTGGACCCTCTACCGTGAAAAAACTTCATTCAAATGAAGATTATTCTTGGTCAATCCTGCCTCTGTCCTGTATGTGGTCTCCATGCTGAAACTCTTAATCATATATTCATATCCTGTTGTCACCTGAGTACTTTCTGGAATGAGCTTAAATGCCCCCCTCTCTCCTGTTGGGTTTTGACGTAGGTAACGCAGCGGAATAACAAAATTAATCCTACTCAAAGCCCACCAAGGATCACAGGAAGAGACATCATAACATGATTAAGGACATAGAAGATGTGTACCTTTTGATTTGTGAGATCACACGAAGAATGATGTCCTCGTCTCTACGGTTGATCCACGTCTAGAGGTGAGATCTAGATTCTTCCTTCAATCAAGTGCTAGCTTGAACCTTGGAGGAAGAGGGATGAAGATCAAAGCAATCAAGCAACAAGGCAACAAAGGAGGGGCGGCCTCCCTTCTTGCCGTCGGGTAAGGGGCGGACGGGGCTAGGGTTTCGGCCCTAGCTCTTGTCTTGCTCTTTCTTTTGCTCTCTCCCACTCTTTGTGTGTTATGACTAATAACTCATATGTGGGAAGGAAGCTAGAGCCTCCTTTATATACTCCAACAACTCCTTGTTGTTTCCATAAAAGAGTTTTTCTTGTTCTAGTAGGACTAGAACTATTCCCTTCCTTGCAAATTAGTCCTACTAAGTTTGCAAGGTGTTGCACAATGATCCTTCTATTAATTAATCCATATTAATTAATCCCAAATCTAGCTCTACTCTATTTGACGTGTGACCCCATAGGTTTCTATATAGTTGGTAGTAACTATTACTAACATGGAGCGGTGTCTAGCAACACATCCATGCAACCCAACCAATAGAAATAGTCAGTGATCCCGACAAACCTTTGTGCCCAATATGTCATATTGCATTATCCCTTTGTCTCCATATCCGGATTGGACACGAGACATAAATAGTCACACTCGTATATCCAATCCATAGTTCCTCGATCCTGGGAATATGCTTATGCTTGCAGATAACATTAATATCTCCATATTAATTTATCTGAGTCTGGCCAGACATTCAATAAGCCTCATCCCTCGAGTGGCCGTGGATATTTTCCCCTATTATGTAGGAGGGACAAATCCTATCTACATCACTACGATCTCTAAGCTTGCTTCCTATCACGCCCGATAGCCACCTTTATGATTACCCAGTTACGGTGTAACGTTTGATAACATCAAAGCGCAATATTTCACAACTAGAGTATCTAGTGACTTCAAGTCCAAGGATTGCAATAATATTAGCACTACGAAAAGCGATTGTGACTTCACATAATCTAATGTATCCTTTTCGTCGTGGGTCAATCCAGTATGCCATTACTCCTAATGCATACCCATGTGTTAGACTTGATATCTCCATATCAATCTACCCACATACTAGTCTATATTTGATTGTCCTATTAATCAATATAATGGACTAGGGACATTTAAGATAAATAACACAATTTATCTAAGGACTTCATTATATTAAATATCGCCATAAATAATAAATGAATATTCTAGCCAAAAACATTGTTCATACTAAATCTACGATTGCCTCTAGGGCATCTATTCCAACAGTCTCCCACTTGCACTAGAGCCAATCTGGCGCATCTCGTATGCCTATAGATCTGGCGTGCCCTTCATGCTTTTGCTGCGCAAGAGGTTTCGTAAGCGGATCTGACACGTTGTCATCTGTCGGAATCTTGCATATCTTCACATCTCCTCGATCGATCATATCACGAATAAGATGGAATCTCCTAAGTACATGCTTTGACTTTTGGTGCGATCTTGGTTCCTTTGCCTGTGCGATTGCCCCAGAGTTGTCACAGTACAACTCCACGGGATCCACTATGCTAGGGACCACACCGAGCTCAGTGATAAACTTCTTTATCCATACTGCCTCTTTTGCTGCTTCCGCAGCAGCGATGTACTCAGCTTCTGTTGTAGAATCAGCAACTGTGCCTTGCTTGGAACTCTTCCAGCTCACAGCTCCTCCATTCAGGCAAAACACGTATCCAGACTGCGATCTGTAATCATCCTTGTCGGTTTGGAAGCTTGCGTCAGTGTAACCCTTTACACTTAGCTCTCCCATTCCTCCAAATATCAAGAACGCATCCTTAGTTCTTCTTAAGTACTTTAGGATGTTCTTGACAGCAATCCAGTGACTCTCACCCGGATTGGACTGGTATCTGCTCACCATACTCAATGCGTATGATACGTCTGGTCTAGTACATAGCATGGCGTACATGATGGATCCTATGGCCGAAGCATAGGGTATCCTACTCATGCGGTCCTTCTCCATCTCGTTGGAGGGACAGTCATTCTTGGAAAGAGTGACCCCATGTGACATGGGCAAGAATCCCTTCTTGGAATCTTGCATGTTGAACCTCTTCAACACCTTGTCAATATATGTACTTTGACTTAGGCCAAGCAACCTTTTAGATCTATCTCTATAGATCTTTATACCCAGTATATAGGCTGCATCTCCTAAGTCTTTCATTGCAAAGCACTTTCCTAGCCAATCTTTAACAGATTGCAGAGTAGGAATATCATTGCCAATGATTAGTATGTCATCCACATACAAGACCAGAAACACTATAGAGCTCCCACTAACCTTCTTGTAAACACAAGGCTCATCTTCGTTCTTGATGAAGCCAAACTCTTTGACCGCGTCATCAAAACGTCGATTCCAGCTCCTAGTAGCTTGCTTTAATCCATAAATGGACCTTTGCAGCTTACAGACTTTATTGGCATTCTCCGGATCCTCAAAACCCTCTGGTTGTGTCATGTACACATCCTCAAGGAGGTTCCCATAAAGGAACGCTGTTTTGACATCCATTTGCCAAATCTCATAGTCGTAGTATGCTGCAATAGCAAGTAAGATTCGAATGGATTTGGTCATGGCGACTGGTGAAAAGGTCTCATCATAGTCAATACCATGAATCTGTCTATAACCTTTGGCCACCAATCGCCCCTTATAGGCAACCACCTTGCCATCCATGTCGGTCTTTTTCTTGAAGACCCACTTGCACCCTATGGGTCGAGCCCCTTCGGGTGGTTCCACCAAAGTCCATACTTTGTTGGTGTACATGGAATCCATTTCGGATCTCATGGCTTCTAGCCACTTCTTAGAGTCTGGGCCATTCATGGCTTCTCCATAGTT
Organism: Linanthus parryae; assembly: GCA_023055425.1. Lineage (NCBI taxonomy): Eukaryota > Viridiplantae > Streptophyta > Magnoliopsida > Ericales > Polemoniaceae > Linanthus > Linanthus parryae. The sequence continues at coordinate 47,515,976 of JALGPY010000009.1, forward strand.
TGCAGGCTCATCATCCATGAGTGGTACGTCATCGGGCTCAGTCACGAGAAGTCCATACCTCTCTGGCTCATGACGCACTCTTCCTGACCTACGGAGTTCCTGTGTTACCTGAACAGGCTCTTCCACAACTTCTTGTGGTTCCTGTTCATGTTCCATTATTGGTTCAGTGGTTTGTGGTTCATGAATTTCTTCAAGTTCTACAACCCTCCCACTTGCTTCTTTAGAGACAAGTTCTCTTTCTAGAAACACGCCGGTCCGAGCAACAAACACTTTGTTCTCGGTAGGGTTATAGAAATAATATCCTTTAGTCTCCTTAGGATATCCCACAAATTTACACTTATCCGCTTTAGGCCCGAGCTTGTCTGTTTGTAAACGTTTTACATACACGTCGCAGCCCCAAATCTTCATAAACGACACTATGGGACGCCTCCCAGTCCATATCTCATATGGCGTCTTCATGACTGATTTGGATGGAACACGGTTAATGGTAAAAGCTGCAGTCATTAGAGCATGTCCCCAAAAGGATATCGGAAGATCTGTTTGAGACATCATAGATCGCACCATATCTAATAAAGTGCGATTCCTCCTCTCAGATACACCATTCCATTGTGGTGTTCCGGGTGGAGTGAGCTGGGATACAATCCCACACTCTCTAAGATACTCATCAAACTCTTGGCTTAAGTATTCTCCTCCACGATCCGATCGTAGAGCTTTAATACTTTTGCCAAGTTGCTTCTCTACTTCACTCTTGAATTCTTTGAACAATTCAAAGGATTCGGATTTGGCCTTCATAAGGTATACAAATCCATATCTACTGAAATCATCAGTAAATGTGATGAAGTAGGTATAACCACCTCTGGCAGGCGTGGGGAATGGTCCGCATACATCAGTATGTATGAGTGCCAATAACTCACTAGTCCGCTCGCCTTTCTTATTGAAAGGGGACTTTGTCATTTTTCCCAATAAACAAGATTCACATGTCTCATATGATTCCAAATCAAATGAGTCTAGAAGTCCATCCTTATGGAGTCTAGATATGCGTTTCTCATTTATATGGCCTAAACGACAGTGCCATAGATATGTAGGATTTAAATCATTAGTTTTAATCCTTTTAGTATTTATGTTATAGATTGGATTATTTAGATCATGGATGTACAATCCATTAGACAAATGCGCACTACAATAGTGCATACTATCAAAATAAATGGAGCAACACTTGTCCTTTATTGAAATAGAAAAACCTTTCTCGTCCAAACAAGAAACGGAAATAATGTTTCTGCTCATGGCAGGCACATAAAAGCAATTGTCTAATTCTAAAATAAGTCTAGAAGGCAAAGATAGCTCATAAACGCCTACAGCTAATGCAGCAACCCTTGCTCCATTCCCGACGCGCAAGTCTATCTCCCCTTTTCGCAATTTTCTACTTCTTTTCAAATCCTGCACATTACGACAAATGTGAGAACCACATCCGGTATCTAATACCCAGGATGATGAAATAGAAAGATTGATGTCTATAACATAAATACCTGGTGGTGGTGGAATCACTATTCCAAGCTTCTTATCCTCCAGATATTTAGGGAAATTCCTCCTCCAGTGACCCGGCTGGCTGCAGTAGTGACATTCACCTTTAGCCACACCTCCACTAGGCTTTAGGGCATCCTTGGATTTCGCAACTTTCTTGCGTTTTCCTTTTGAAGTAGATGCAACTGACTTGCCCTTCTTCTTGTGCACCATCATTATGGCTTTGCCCTTGCCTTTATTGATGCTTTGCTCAGCTGTCTTTAGCATGTTCAATAGGTCTGGCAAAGACTTGTTTATCTCATTCATATTATAGTTCATAATGAACTGATTATAACTGTCAGGCAACGATTGCAAGACGAGATCAGTCGCCAAGTCCTGGCCGAGTGGGAACCCCAGTCTCTCAAGGTTCTCTATGTACCCGATCATTCGGAGTACATGAGGGCCTACTGGATTCCCCTCTGCAAGACTACTTTTGAACAATGCTTTAGACACTTCATAGCGCTCATGCCTTGCCTGTTCCTGAAACAATTGTTTCAAGTGTCTGATCATATCATAGGCTTCCATGTTCTCGTGTTGCTTCTGGAGCTCACCAGTCATGGTACAAAGCATGAGGCAAGTCACGTCATTAGAATCATCAATATGTTTCTGACGTGCCCTTACTTCCGCTAATAGAGACTCATCTTGTGGTGGGTCTGGAATTGGAGTGTCCAAGACGTACAGCTTCTTTTCTTGCTTGAGGACAATCCTCAAGTTTCTGTACCAGTCAAGGAAATTTGTTCCAGACAATTTATCCTTCTCAAGGACAGATCGTAGGGATGAACTCGATGCGTTGTTGTTTGCCATTTGGAATTCTACAAAACGAGAAATATGCAATTTAGTATTTTGAACAATTTAACTATATTTAACAATGGCTAGATCATTAAATATAGCTCCCACTATTTTTCTCGGTTTAATAGCCCTCACTATTAAAGCGGAAAATATCTTTATATTTTCTAGTGGGTCCAAGATCCTTATTTCACTTCTTCTTGAGCTTGCTTTGGCAAGTCACCCAAGAATTGGTTATTTAGGTAGGAACCATTCCAATTGCATCCCATGCAACTCTTGGTCCAATTAGGTGAATAAATTTCTTTTATTCTTTATCCAATTGGATAACTCCTAATTGTCATGCCTCTAAGCTCATCAATCCAATTGATTCTTGCCTAGTTGCGTCCAACCTCTTGTTTTCAACATACACGCATTACTAGCTTGCGTCGTCCGCAACACATCATGAAAAATTAAAATCGCCTTGCTTTGGCAAGCCCGAATTTTAATAGTCCACGATCATGAAGGGTGTCTTGGCAAGAGAAGGCAAAACGCAATATTTAATTGAGGGATTTCTTTTAATTCGTTTGGTTGATCTTTATCAACATGGTCTACTTATTTGGATTGGGCTATCCACAATAAAAGACCAACCTTGTTTATTATTATCTTGTTATCGTTTTGCTTGTAGCGCCATACACACAAAATAAATAACAAGGCATGAATAATAAACATCCACAAAATAAAAAACGTGGCATGGATATGGCCTCTAGACTAATGATATTATCAAGCCAATGATAATATCTAATTGCCCTAAAGTGCCGAGCTCATCTCCATGTGCTCCACCATAGCTGCGCGCCTAGGGATGTCTTTTGGCTCCTTTGGTTCTCCGGTCTTCTTCTCCATGCTCTTGGCTATCATCTAAATATTTCTAATTCTAGCCTAACATCTAGAATAAATAAATAATAAAAGCCTCACATGTCGAGGAGAAAAAGAACGACTCGCAGGCCGTAAAACTTAATTAATTATTACATTAATTTGATCAGCTCGCAGGCCGTAAACCAAACCACAAAACAATAAACATCCACAATCCTAGGCCATATCCATCCACCATGCAATAAAGCACATAATACAGTTAAAACCAATTTTAACGCGCTTGTTTAATTTTAATGAAATTGGGTAACTAGGGTTTCACAACGGTCCAAAGGGTTCAAGCCAACAAGTGGCCCGAACCCTAGGACCGCCGCACGCCTAAGGGGGGCGCGGCCTTGCTTGGCGCCCAAGGGAGGGGCGGGCGGCTAGGGTTTCGGCCCTAGTCCCCTTCCTCCTTCCTTGTTGCCCAAGCAAGGTTGTTTCCATATGGATTTAATTCCATAATTTTGTTTCCATAATTGAAAACCCCTTTTCAATCATGTGCCCATGAACCCTAATTTTTCAAGAACCCAATTATTCACATCATATGTGATTAAACTCACCAATTCTAACATCCAATGTTAAATTGGGTCTTTTTTTATTGAATCAAATTCAATATTGCATCTATTATGCCAATTTTTCAGTTTTCGCGTAATAAACAATAATACGGTGTATGAACTGAAATCGTAAACACATAATATCATGTTATGCTCTACAACCAGGCTCTGATACCACTGTTGGGTTTTGACGTAGGTAACGCAGCGGAATAACAAAATTAATCCTACTCAAAGCCCACCAAGGATCATAGGAAGAGACATCATAACATGATTAAGGACATAGAAGATGTGTACCTTTTGATTTGTGAGATCACACGAAGAATGATGTCCTCGTCTCTACGGTTGATCCACGTCTAGAGGTGAGATCTAGATTCTTCCTTCAATCAAGTGCTAGCTTGAACCTTGGAGGAAGAGGGATGAAGATCAAAGCAATCAAGCAACAAGGCAACAAAGGAGGGGCGGCCTCCCTTCTTGCCGTCGGGTAAGGGGCGGACGGGGCTAGGGTTTCGGCCCTAGCTCTTGTCTTGCTCTCTCTTTTGCTCTCTCCCACTCTTTGTGTGTTATGACTAATAACTCATATGTGGGAAGGAAGCTAGAGCCTCCTTTATATACTCCAACAACTCCTTGTTGTTTCCATAAAAGAGTTTTTCTTGTTCTAGTAGGACTAGAACTATTCCCTTCCTTGCAAATTAGTCCTACTAAGTTTGCAAGGTGTTGCACAATGATCCTTCTATTAATTAATCCATATTAATTAATCCCAAATCTAGCTCTACTCTATTTGACGTGTGACCCCATAGGTTTCTATATAGTTGGTAGTAACTATTACTAACATGGAGCGGTGTCTAGCAACACATCCATGCAACCCAACCAATAGAAATAGTCAGTGATCCCGACAAACCTTTGTGCCCAATATGTCATATTGCATTATCCCTTTGTCTCCATATCCGGATTGGACACGAGACATAAATAGTCACACTCGTATATCCAATCCATAGTTCCTCGATCCTGGGAATATGCTTATGCTTGCAGATAACATTAATATCTCCATATTAATTTATCTGAGTCTGGCCAGACATTCAATAAGCCTCATCCCTCGAGTGGCCGTGGATATTTTCCCCTATTATGTAGGAGGGACAAATCCTATCTACATCACTACGATCTCTAAGCTTGCTTCCTATCACGCCCGATAGCCACCTTTATGATTACCCAGTTACGGTGTAACGTTTGATAACATCAAAGCGCAATATTTCACAACTAGAGTATCTAGTGACTTCAAGTCCAAGGATTGCAATAATATTAGCACTACGAAAAGCGATTGTGACTTCACATAATCTAATGTATCCTTTTCGTCGTGGGTCAATCCAGTATGCCATTACTCCTAATGCATACCCATGTGTTAGACTTGATATCTCCATATCAATCTACCCACATACTAGTCTATATTTGATTGTCCTATTAATCAATATAATGGACTAGGGACATTTAAGATAAATAACACAATTTATCTAAGGACTTCATTATATTAAATATCGCCATAAATAATAAATGAATATTCTAGCCAAAAACATTGTTCATACTAAATCTACGATTGCCTCTAGGGCATCTATTCCAACATCTCCAACCCTTATATTCCATTTCTAGGGAAGAATGGTTGTTTGGAAATTGCTCTCCTAATCTTGTTTGGATGAGCCACTGGAAAAACTACTTTCTTTTTTGCTTGCTGGTTCATCTGGAAAAGAGGAATCACCATGTATTTGGTAACTCTACTACCATCATGCCAGGAAGATCCCTTGCCAGTATTGTCATAAATGATGTGGATAGTTGGCTCTTTTACATGGATAACTATATTACCAAGAGTATGCCTCCAATCCTGAGATCCTATGGTCCCCTCCCTGTCCTGGTTGGATTAAGCTTTACTGAGATGGGGCCTGGAAAGCTTCCTGGCAAGGTATTGGAGGTTTGTTTAGAAACTCTGAGGGTGTCTGGATTAAAGGGTTTTGTGCCAGAGTTTGCTCCGCCACCCCCTTGATCACTGAAGCTTTAGCTCTGCCGGCTGGGCTTCATTTTGCTAAAATGCTTAATATGTTTCATCTGATTGCATGTACTGATTGTAATGAACTGTTCAAGCTCTTCCATATGCCTGACCTAGACCACATTGCTGAAATGCAGGCAGATTTGCAGTGAGCGGCAAGCCATCTTGAAGTATGAGCACAAATACTCCAACAAAGCGAATGATCTTCAGGCTGCTGCAGTTGCTCCTTCAAGACAAAGCTCTGCTGGTCCCCCTTTTGTTTATGCTTTTAATCCTATGTTTAATTCCAACTTTGAACACTTTGTTCTGAGCACTCCCCCCAGATTTGTAGAGAGTGTTTTGTTGAGGATGTAGCCCCCACCCCCCCCCCCCCCCCCCCCGTACATTTTGAACCCTCCGTACAATCAAATCCAGTTCATTAAAAAGAAAATCAATGTACGAGCTTTCCGGCTATATTTTGAGCCCGAAAATTACCCAACCCGTCACTTGCAACTTAAAATTGAATTTCCGTCTCAATTACCGATTTACCCACATAGTGTTAAAACGGGGTATCACATGAACGACATGAAACTTGACACTCCTTGTTCACACCTTTAGTGTGGAGCGTATTTGTCAAAGTTTCAAGTTTGGTTGATTGATCGGGTTGGTATAATTATCCTAATCAATTTAGTAACAATGACTTTTCCCGATTACTGAACATGTTTAAGCTGTGGTTGAGGCCGACAAAAAATAAACCTACCTAATATGTTTTTGTTATGGTGTAATCGGGATATCTTAGTCTAGAGCTAGAGACTAACCTGTTATGATCCGTAGAGATCACCGAAGTAAATTTCTCTCTCGCTCCTCGCAAAAAAAGTCTTTCTGCATACGGGAACGCCATTGTTTAAGCCAAACGTTGTTGGAAAATATTTTAAAGTTTCTCAAAAAAAAAATATATTTTAAACGGGCTTGGAAGATGTTAAGCCCATGCAATTTACAAGAGATCCCATAATCCCATATATAAGTGGCATGTATTATCGTATAGCGGGCCTATTTCATTCTGGAGTCTGTATTGGGGAGCGAGCCGTCGTCTCTGACGGAACCCTAGAGTAGAGTCACCCAGTTGCGGCGGAGTGAAGGTTAATTCCTAGATTCGAAATCATTCTCTTTATGCATTCGAATTCACTCTTGGTTTTCATTTCGATACCCTAGTTTCTGCTTTATTCACTATATGCCCTGTTTAAGGTGAGGCAAATCCCTCAGTTTCATAGGCTCTATACATTTGATGCTCCTGCTTCAAATCTTGTTGCTGATTCTAAAGATTTCGAAGCAAAGCCATCAAATTAATTTTAAAATCTTGGTGCTGATTCTAAAGATTTCGAAGCAAAGCCATCAAATTATTTTTAAAAATCTTGTTGCTGATTCTAAAGATTAATCTGTCCTGATGTTGTAAGCTTATGATAAAAACCCGCAACTGTATTTTACATTTTCTTTTGTGAGATAGGCAATAGCATTTTAATATTTTCGAAGTCTATAAAGGAGGGAGTAGAGTTATTGAACCCTCACCTTCGGGTGGTACTGGTGTGAGATTTGTGTGAGGTTCAAACTTGATACATTTGTTTTGGTTTCCGATAAAAACTTTGGGTAAAGTATGTGTCTGCAGTTTGTGATAGCAAGACACTCAGTTTCAACAATAAGCATTCTCGGGTTTTGAAGACGATTGAAGCAATTGAATGATTAGAAGCTATACGTGTTGAAAACTAAAATATGACGCAGATGTGGGCATTAGGGTATGTAGGAAACATACTGACAATGATGGGTCAGTATGTTTTTTGAGACCATGGTTTGCTGTTGCATGTATATGCAGTCCTCACCTCTTTGTTCATTTTTCATGCGTGTCTCAACTAGCTCTGTCGACCGTTGTTTCTCACATTATATTATATTTAACTGTCACGCGTCCCAATAATCAGTTATTTTAATTAACCGTTAAGTGTCTTCTTATATAGATATTTAACTTCCTTGTTGAACACGTTTGTAAATATGTAAGTTGCAATTTTTTAAATTAATGAACTTATAAGGAGTTTTTGTACGAAAAGTCTACACATCTACATCAATTCTAGATGAAAGCACATGTGTTTTCTTAGATCCGATGTATATAAAATCTTAAATTTCTGTGTAATACTCTCTTTATATCTTATATCCGATGCTAAGCAAAAGTACTGTTGTGCCTCTTTATAATATATATTTTTCTTTTGCTTTGAAGCTCTTAAGAGGAAGGTTTAAATATTTGCAAACTCTCTTGTGTAGAGGTGTGACAAGATTGTTGTTCTTCACATTTCAGCTTGGCGTGAATTTACAAAGATATAGGTATATTCTTCTTGATTGCTGTCCTCTTTTACTTATATGTATATTTAATCTATCAAATGTTTACATTTGTGAAGCAATGTAAAACCTAAACATTTAATGTAAAAAAGTAACACAAGGTGTGAGAATACAAGTAGGCATCTGCATTTAAACAAAAAGAAAACACCATAACAAAAATATGTTATTCCTTAATCAGGGTATTCATACCAATTTACACCAATTAATGGCCTATCTGCAGAAAATGATAGTATATATTATTTGAAAAAACACATGCAGCTTTAGTATGTCATCTGTGCATAATTAATTTAATATTTTGGATTATATTTCCTGAAAATGATTGGGTAATTGGAGAATAAATTGTACAAAACAGTGACTGTTTCCCTACAAAGTAAATACATCAACGTCTTATATGATACGGGATTCACATCTTACAGTACAATTACGTAGACTGTCCATATGTATCCACCAGATGTATTAGAACTAGCAATTATGCTTGGTTGTTAACAACTAACAAGCATTATATTGTACGAACAAGACAATATACCCACCAACCTATACATAGGAACAAGGTTTTAAAAAACGGAAGCGGCTGACGTATCGATCGCGGTCGCGTGAAACGGGATCGGACTATATCGGAGGGACTGTAACGGAAAACGGGGACCGAATGTGTGAATTTTAGAAAAAATTCACGGACGTTTTCTCCGTTTTTCCAACACGAAACCGCCGTTTTTCCCGTTTTCCCCGTTTTTTCCAACGTTAAACGGCCATTTTTCCCGTTACCGACGCGAAACGGCCGTTTTTTGTGTGAATAAAATTCACACAACGCGTAACGGGATAAACGGTCACGCTCTCTGCCGTTTCCGTTACAACACGGCCGCTCGGCGCCGCTTTTGCCGTTTTTTGAAACTCTTCATAGGAATCATTTGTATCTTCAATGATTGATAATTCCAGCCTTTGTGTATGCATGACAAATCGTATTTCTCATCGCGTGTTTAGGGTTAGGCTCCGTTAGGCACTTTAATAGAGAGATGTTCATTCCTGTACCTAGTTTTAATCTTATATCAGCTCCTCTAACAGTGTGCACAGAGTTTCGTACTTGCAATATTTTCCAGGACGAGAATAAATTAAAAGCATTGATTCATTTAGATGGGATGATGGTTTCATTTTGTCGTTGACTGTTTCCTCAGTTTTAGATTCTCTATTTTCCTGAAAGGTAATGGCATTTATTTTTCAATCAAATTTTGATCTGGAGAATCGCTTATCATGTTTTCCGGTGATAGTAGTCAAAGTATTGAAGTCATGTTGATTGTTGCAACGCAACTTAACTGTTTCCAGTCTTAAAATGAACACTTTGAAGTTACATGGTTGTCATCTCTTAGATTTGGAAAATTTTGTAGTCTCTGCTTAAGTTCTGAAATATTTGGACGTATACAGATGTTATGGTGGTCTTTGTGAATGCCGCATCACTATTCAGACTTCAAGTTTAGAGAGATTTCTCTATGGGGAAAATATGCCACGGGAATTCATCTTTGGAGATAGGTTGTCTGTTTCGTTTGCCAGCTTTTTCCCTCCAGCCTCAAATGGACAAAGAAGAAACATGCATGTGCTATCAAATTGATTGAAGGTGTGCAAAATGTGGCATCTGAATGAATGATTTATTGAGGTATGTTTGTTACTCTTCAAATCTTTCACCTTATTGGTATATCTGTTTGGTTTTGAAGCTGTTAGTTTTCTTTTTTTGAAGCTGTTAGTTTTCATGTACCCAAAGTATTTCATGGCGAGGTAAAATCTAGAAACCACAAACTTCACAAAAACTTAAGAAAACTGTAGAAATCATGTGCTGCAGTGACAAAGAAAAGACTGTATCTGGAAATGGATCATCCAAAAGAAACAAGGACAGAAATTGTCTCCAGCAGCAAGTTGGATGCAAGTGTGGAAAGCAATAGCCTATGCCATAAGGGAGGAGGTTGCCATGGCTTTGAGGGTTTACCAGGTCCCCGCATTTTGTCTCATAATAGCTGCAATTCTCACTCCATTAGTTTTCAAAGAAGCACTTGTATTTAGGCTTAATTGCTGATTGCATACAACAATCTCCACCACTACACCACAATCAATACAACATCTACCACCATCACTACCATCCCATACACATATTTCAGCAACTAAAAGACCAAAAACAAAAGAGAGCAAACCCAGGGAAACCTACTGTGTGCCTTTAGTTTCAAATTTTCAATTGAAACAAAAAAAAAAAAACCCAAAAACTTAAGATCAAACAAAATCAAAATCAAGATCAAGGTTTAGTCAAGTAAATACGCACTATGTAAATAAGAAAAAATAAGATTCAGTCATGTAAATCAAAACTAAACAAACTCAACCCGAATTTGACGCACCAGAACCCTCTGTGAAACCCACTGGAGGCAGAGATAGAAGAGATAGAAGACAGAGGGTGAGAGGCAGAGAGATTCTCACTCATTTGAAACCAAATTATCCTAAGCCACCATGGATTCTTACGATACCCAGCTCCGCCACAAATCGAAACAGACCTATCGATCTCTGAACAACTTAGCACCACAGAACCACCAACCAAAACGGCGCCTTCTTCCTTATTTCACACCGAACACAAACGAAATCCATCACTCTGCCCAAAGAGATCGAGAGGCAGAGAGAGATCAAATACCCGCACTATATGGCTTAAGGCTAGTAAATGTGTAGCTAGTCGTTCTCACAAGTTATCTCTTGTTTTATAATTGCGGCTAGACATGGAGGATGGAGATGAGATCGATGCTATGTTGCACCAAACTGGAGGCTGGGTTGTTCAAACAGTGCAATGCTCTGCGTTATGGACTGTACACTTCCAGCAGTTGAATATATTCAGTGGTAAACAAATGTTATGCTGAATTAGGTTGGTCTTAAAAGATGATAATTACATGCTTCTTCTTCTTCTTGAATATTATTCTGCCCCTCAAACAAACACAGACACACCTTCAATCATTATGTGTAACACCTTCTCAACTTGGTTTCAGGAGAATTAAACAAATAAAGGTTTTGTATTTGATGTAAACATGTTCCCTTTAAAAGATCTGTGTTTTTCCATGTTTTATTTTCTGGCTGAGCATATGCTTTCTGAGGGAACTTTACTTCTTTTTATGAGATATTTTGACATGGTTAGGGAACTCTTGTTTGTGCTAATATGTGTGCATTGTATTAGTTGGTCTTTATGGTATTTTATCCTGATTCTATATGGATTAAGGCAATGGTGGTTTTAATGAAACTACTGAACCTTAAAATTCTCACAAGTGAAAGTTGCATGAGTGTTCAACGATCCCACATCATGTCATTTCTTCCTTTTATTTGTAAAAAACGGTACCTATTTCCCTAAATCTGATTTCAGTGCTAGTTTTTTCAAGCTCAATTTTCTGAATATTTTGTACATTATACTTTGCTTGTTGGGACAAATAATCATAGCTTTCCATTGTAAGGACCTCAGTTATCGAAGAAGTGCACATATTCCTCAGGGTTTATGTTTTTCGAGGAAACCATTGATGGAACACATGTTTTTCCTTGGAATGAGGGTGGATTATGATAAAATATACAAGATCTGACAATGTTGTGTGAACTTTACGCATTCAATCAATTTATTGTGTTACCCCCTTTGACCCAAACCCTTTTCTCATAACTGGAAGCTAACCCCCAAAATATCTCAAACATCCTTCCCATCCTGTCTACTACTACCATCCTTTTATCTTCTCCTTTTTCATCCATTGCCACCACCACAAACTCACCACCCGAGCGGACTCAACTCACCACTCTGATACGTCCTACGTCCATCTCACTCTCTCTGACTTGGAATTCAATGTAGGGATTGAGTGTCCAAATATTTTCTACTAATAAATTTATTAATAAGGATCTGATGTACAGTTTTCAGCTGACGTTTTTGTTAATCCCGATTTGAAGGACTCAGCGTCTAGGATCCCACTCCGTTATCGAGTTTGCGTTCATGTTTTAGTACAGATATAAAAAACATGTTCTGTACTGTTATTTTCAATAGCAGCCCAATTTTTATTCGGATAGGGCCTTTTATCTAAGAGTTTCTGAGGTGGTCTTGGTTTCTCTAGAGAGGAATATTCTTGCGAAACAATATTTCTGTATATTACAAATTCAAATGTGCAAAAGACTGCGATGCCATCACTATTGACGGTTTCTTAATCCCGGTAGGGAATCTCAAAGAGAAGATGTTTGAGACTAATGAAATTTGGGCAGCGGTACTGGTTTTGACATGGTTATCACAAATTCTCACACTAATGAAGGTTGGTTTGATTCTCTAGAAATAGTATTTCTTCTATTTTCTAAAGCTACTATAAACTAGTTTAGGGTTTATCTATGTTGTTGGTGAACGAAAAACCTATAATTTTTTAATGTTGTTTGTTCCATTTTCTTTTTTGAGAAGAAAATATGGATTTCAATAAAAAGACCAGACGCCGAAACCAAGAGTGAGGTTACATCCAAAGCCTGTAAAGGCCTGCTTGAAGAATTAAACGGTTGCCCTAATTCTAGAGCAGTCTTAGCTATCACATCTGCAAGATGATTACCGCCTCTCCTTACATGCCTCAGCCAAGACGTATTCATCTCTCTCATGAGTTCTCTGCACACCATTACAATGCGGAGAACTCATGAGAGATGAATACGTATCAGCTGAGGCATGTAAAGAGAGGTGGTAATCGTCTTCCATACGTGGTAGCTAAGAATTCTCTAGAATTAGGGCAACCATTCACCTTTTCTAGCATGCCTTTATGGGCCTTGGATGTAACCTCACATTCTGTTTTGGATTTTGGCCTTTTAAATTGAAATCCATATTTTCTTCTAAAAAAAAATAAGGAACAAACCACATCCAAAATTCTAGGTTTTCCATTCATCAACAACATAGATAAACCCTAAACTAGTTGATAGTAGCTTCAGAAAACAGAAGAAACACTTTTTCTAGAGGATCAAGCCAACCTTCATTAGTCTGAGAATTGGTGATAACCAGGTCAAAATTTGTATCCCTGCCCATCCGTCATTAGTCTCAAATATTTTCTCTTTGAGATACCCTACAGAGATGACGTGACCGTCAATGGAATCTTTGTCTTTTGCACTTTTGAATTTGTAATAGATTGACATATTGTTTCACAAAAGATTCCCCTCTAAAATTTAAAGAAAGCAAGACAACCTCAGAAATCCTCATATCAAAGGCCCTACCGGAATAAAAGTTGGCCTGCTATTGAAAATAACATTACAGAGCAAATTTTCCCCTGTACTGAAACATGAAAGCAAACCAGTTAACGGAGTGGCCTCCTAGACGCCGAATCCTTCAATCCCGGACTAACAAAACCTCCAATTGGTAACTGTACAGGAGATCCTTATTACTAAATTTATTAACGTGAACTGTATGAAAGATTGATTGTAGCTAAACTGAGATGGTTGTTCAAGAAACATGGAGTGATCCAGAGGGTTTCTTGTTCGAATTAGACCCCACTGATATAATGACTATGGACTTCTTGCTCACTGGGTACGGGCCCCAGACAATTTGCATATTCTTCCATCGAGATTCTCCATCCTTTCAGTTGGTGCTACTAGCAGCATCGGTGATTGTAGCGCTGGTGGAACTTTGCTCACTGCAGAAACTTTCCTTCATGGCTTGTGTTGTTCGTTAGCTCAAAGGAAATAAGGGCACCAAAACGGCACCACTTTTGTAGCCCAGTATATTTTTTCTTAATTTCAACTTGTAAACTAGATGTCATGTCTTTATAAGGTAGTTTGTTTGATGGAATGGTAAATATTTGCTTACTGCCTTTTGAATTGGAATAAATGAAAGTGTCGTTACTTTTTCCTTTATCATACTTATTATATGTGTGATCTGTTATCCTGCAAAAATAAACAAGATTTATTTGTTTGGAGGTGCCGGGACAAACAAGAAGTTTATGTTGAGTCGTAATTGCTAGAGTCCAAATGTTCAAGTTGTAACTTCCACATCCCTGATCCACCCTTTGTCCCCTAGGGAAGATTCGGACGGATAGTTTGAAAAATATCCCAGAAAGATGTGATAGCATCTGCATGAGCATATTTTTTCCCCAGGCTTGTTGCATTTTCAAATCTGAGTCACCATCTCTTTCCTTCTCAATGAATTAGAACTCACCCTCTCTCTCTCACACACACACACACATACACACACAGTTGCATTCATTATGTATAATTTTTAATCAATTCGGTTTCAATAGTTGTTTCACTCAATGTTATGCTAAACTAGGTTCGTTTGAAAAGATATTTGTTAGATGTTCCTTCTTCGTAACATTTATTGTACTCCACACACTTCTGCATTCAGTATGTGCAACACCTTCTAAATTTGGTTTCAGGAAAAAATCTATAAAGAAGAGGTTAACAATTGAGACAGTGCTTTACCTTATATTTGTCAAAGTTTCAATTTTGGTCGATTGGTATGATTATGTAGGTGGCATGTATTTTTCGCTTAGGGGGCCTATTTCGTTCTGGAGTCTGTGTTGGGAGCGAGCCGTCGTCTCTGACGGAACCCTAGAGTAGAGTCACCAAGTTGCGGCGGATTGAAGGTTGTTGGAGGATCTTTTCGGTCGGGTGCATAATGGAAAGGTAAATTCTTAGATTCAAAGTCATTCTCTTTACGCATTTGGTTTTCAATTCGATACTCTAATTTCTGATTTATTCACTATATGCCCTGTTTAAAGTGAGGCAAATCCCTCAATTTCATAGGTTTTATACATTTGATGCTCTTGCTTCAAATCTTGTTGCTGATTCTAAAGCTTTTGAAGCAGATCCATCAAAATTATTTTTAAAATCTTGTTCCTGATTCTAAAGATTGATCTGTCCTGATGTTTTTTTCTAATCCCTGGCAGGGTGGACTTATTTTGGGCGAGACTAAGGTAAATCATATGAACTTTGCAGCTTATGATAAAAACCCGCAAATGTATTTATACATTTTCTTTCGTGAGATAGGCGATAGCATTTTAATATTTTCAAAGTCTATAAAGCGAGGGTGTAAAGTTCTTAAACCCTCACCTTCGGGTGGTACTGATGTGAGGTTCGTGCGAGGTTCAAAGTTGATACAGTTGTTTGAATTTAGGTAAAGTACGTGTCTGTTTGTTATAGCAAGATATTTAATTTCAACAATAAGCATCGGGTTTTATGGACAATTGGAGCAATTGAATGATTAGAAGCTATTCATGTTGAAAACCAAAATCTGATGCAGATGTGGGTATGTAGTAAACCAATCGAAACTTAGGATACCAAGGGTGAGAAAAGTAATTGAAGAAGTAGCCCCGGCCTTCAGACTAATGTTCTAGGCATTTCGGAGTTAACTTATGAAGGAAATCTGGCAAGAATATATAGTTTTATTTCTCAGCCTGCTTCCATTCTGTTAGTTCAACTGAATTGATAATGATAGGTCAGTATTGTTATTGAATGAAGTATGTTTTTTGAGACCATGTTTGCAGGTTATATGCAGTTCTCACCTCTTTGTTCTTTTTTCATGCGTGTCAACTAGCTCTGTCAACTGTCGTTTGTCACATTATGTTATTTTTAACTGTCATGGGTCCAAATAATAAGTTATTTTAGTTAACCGTTAAGTGTCATCTTTTATGGATACTTGACTTCCTTGTTGAACACGTTTGTAAATATATAAGTTGCCATTTTTTAGATTAATGAACTCGCAAGGAGTTTCTGTACGAAAAGTCTACACATCGACATCAATTCTAAATGAATGCACGTGGGTTTTCTTAGATCCGATGTATATAAAATTTGAAAGTGCTGTGTAATGAATATTCTCCTGACATATATGACACTGTTATACTCCCTATCTTAGATCCGATGCAAAGCAAAAGTACTGTTGTACCTCTTTATAACATATTTTTTTTTCTTTTGCTTTGCAGTTCATAAGAGGATGTTTAAATATTTGCAAACTCTCTTGTGTAGAGGCGAGCGAGATCAGATTTCAGTTTGGTGTTTATTTACAAAGATATAGGTATATTCTTCTTGATTGCTGGCCTCTCTTACTTATATGTATATTTAAACTATAAAATATTTACATATGTGAAGCAATGTAAAACCTAGACAGTTAATGTAAAAATGTAAACCAACGTGAGAGAATACAAGTAGGCATCTGCATTTAAACAAAATGAAAATACCATAACGAAAATCGACTATCCCTTAATCAGGGTATTCATACCAATTACACCAATTAATAACCTATATGCAGAAAAAGATAGTATGTATTATTTTAAAGGGTAGTGATTCTTACAAAGCAAAAAGGTATTCTTACAAAGCCACTAACTTCATTTGTGCATCTAATGACCAATTAAATTGCACAAATGAAGTTAGTGGCTTTGTAAGAATAATTATTTTGCTTTGTAAGAATCATTACCCTATTTGAAAACACGCATGCAGCATTAGTATGTAATCCGTGCATGATTAATGTAATATTTTGGCTTATATTTACCGAAAATTATTGGGTAATTGGATAAGACTTGTAAAAAGAAGTGATTGTTTCCCTAAGAAGTAAATGCACTTAACTTCGGCAATGTCTTATGATAGGGGACTCACATCTTACAATGCAATTGCATAGACTGTCCATATGTATGCATCAGATGCATTATATTGTATGAAGAAAACAATATACCCATCAACCTATACATAGGACTCATTTGTAACTTCAATGATTGATAATTCCATCTGCCTTTGCGTATGCATGACAAATCATACTTTTCATTGTTTTCCTAGGGTTAGGCTCCTTCATGGACTTAAAAACCGAGATGTTCATTCCTCAACCTAGTTTAACGTTATATCAGCTGTTTAACAGTGTGCCCAGAGTTTCGTACATGCAATCTTTTCCAGGTCGAGACTAATTTAAAAGCATTAGTTCGTTTAGATTGTATGTGGTTTTCTTTTTGTGGTGACTGTTACATCAGTTCTAGATTCTCTACTTTCCTGAAAGGAAATGGTATTTATTTTTCAATCAAATTTTGATATGGAGAATTGCTTTTCATTTTTTCCGGTGTGGTAGTCAAAGTGTTGAAGTCATGTGGATTGTTTCAACACACTTTAACTGTTTCCAGTCTTAAATTGAACAGTTAGATGTTACATGGCTGTTATCTCTTAGATTTGGAAAATTTTGTAGTCTCTGCTATAGTTCTGAAATATTTGGACGTATACAGATGATATGGTGGTCTTTTTGAATGCCACATCACTATTCAGACTTCAAGTTTAGAGAGATTTCTCTATGGGGAAAATATGCCACGGGAATTCATCTTTGGAGATAGGTCGTCTGTTTCGTTTGCCAGCTTTTCCCCTCCAGCCTCAAATGGACAAAGCAGAAACACTGCATGTGCTATCAAATTGATTGAAGGTGTGCAAAATGTGGAATCTGTAGGTGTGAATGAATGATTTATTGAGGCAAGTTCGTTACTCTTCAAATCTTTCACCTTATTGGTATATCGTAGGTTTCGTAAGGGGACTGGAGCAGGCTACCATGAGACAAAGGATCTTCTTTCTAAAGAGATTCGATTCGGAACTATTATATGTCCAAGGTCCAATATTGAAATAATTTCAGAGGTTTTCCCTGACTTTGTCCGTGTCAACAAAGAATTCGAAATACCTCGACCTTCTTTCTTTGGTTGAAGGCAAAGGAGGCAAACATGTGTTATATTCTTTTCTTCCCACTCGACTAGGCCCTTGGCGTACTTCCTTCCGTTTGACTTCCAACCGGAAAGCACTCTCGCACCTTTTCTATCCAACAAATCCCATCACATCAGGACTTACAACCCGGGTGAACTCGGTTTGACATCGGCATCGGGCTTCGTTGGCTAAGGTACACTTCTTTTTGTGATTACATCATACTCATTACTTGTAGATGGTTCAGGATCTCTTTCCCAGAGGTGATGGTTTTTTCATGCATCTGAATGCTATTTCACTTCCCTTCAAAACATCATGCTCAAAAGACTTTTGCTCTTCTTACCAAATTTCCAAACCTAGAAACCACAAACTTTACCTAAATTCCAAATCTGAATGCTCATTTTGCATTTTGTACTACATCTTAACATCATATAATTATCTGTTTGGTTTTGAAACTGTTAGTTTTCATGTACCCAAAGTATTTCATGGCGAGGTAAAATCTAGAAACCACAAACTTCACAAAAACTTAAGAAAACTCTAGAAATCATGTGCTGCAGTGACAAAGAAAAGACTATATCTGGAAATGGATCATTCAAAAGAAACAAGGACAGAAATGGTCTCCAGCAGCAAGTGCTACAATCATTGTTCACGATTCCTGACAGATTTGAAGAATGAGACTTCCTGTAATTGAATGTCGAACTTCCATCTGGAACCAGTCGTCAACACTGATTGACCAAACTACGACATGGCCCTTTTTGCTTCCCCATTCAGGAGATGGGT
This sequence comes from Linanthus parryae, assembly GCA_023055425.1. Taxonomy (NCBI): domain Eukaryota; kingdom Viridiplantae; phylum Streptophyta; class Magnoliopsida; order Ericales; family Polemoniaceae; genus Linanthus; species Linanthus parryae. The sequence continues at coordinate 47,534,591 of JALGPY010000009.1, forward strand.
TTTTATAGCTTGGGCTTAAACTTACGTTGCCCGATAAACGCCAAATTTCCATCCTTCGTATCCTGAAACATATAAATGCAGGCAGACTCACATATTGTGAAACTAACCCTGATCTCTCGGTTAGGCAATTATCATAATTTTTTGTTAGATGATATTGTGAATGTACAGTTTTGACAATTATGATTGAGAAAAAAAAACAATGTAATTGGACCAACGATTTGGAGAATTCTCAACTAGAAAGGTCAACCATTATATGTTGGATGTAGGGAGTATCCTATGGGGCCAGTCTTGAAAGCAATAATAAAAGCATAATGTAAGTCCCCACATTTTCTCTCAAAATAGCTGCAGTTCTCACTCTTTTAGTTTTCCAAGAAGCACTACTATTTAGGCTTAATTGCTGACTGCATATCCCCTGGTATATAATTGGCTGATTGCATTCCCCTATTCTAAATTGGCTTATTGCTTCCCTATTTGCAAAACTATCTTATTGAACTTGGAAAAAAATCCGTCAGATCATGTTAAAAAATATTCTGTTGGTTTCCATTTATGTCGCGACTAATGAGGGTAAAACGGGAAACTTCTTAATACTAAGAAGTTTATTAAGTAAACCACAATCTCCACCACTACACCACAATCAATACAACATCTACACCATCACCACCATCCCATACACATATTTCAGCAAGTTAAAGACCAAAAACAGTAGAAAGCAAACCCAGGGAAACCTACTAAGTGCCACCATGTAAATCAAAACTAAATCATCCGAAGCCACTGTGAAACCAAAATTTGACGCACCAGAACCCGCTGTGACACAAAATCAACCCGAATTTGACGCACCCGATTCAAGATTCAGTTATGTAAATCCAACACCAGAACCGGAACTTGACGCACCAGTAATGTAAAGTAAATCCAACACTCACGGGAAAAAAAATCAAGATTCAGTTATGTAAATCAAAACTAAACAAACTCAACCCGATTTGACGCACCAGAACCCTCAGTGAAACCCACTGGAGGCAGAGATAGAAGACAGGGTGAGAGGCAGAGAGATTCTCACCCAATCGAAACCGAATCATCCGAAGCCACCATGGATTCCGACGATACCCAGCTCTGCCACAAATCGAAACAGTCCTGGCCAGCAAATGTAGAAATCAAAGCGACCTATTGATCTCTCAACCGCAGAACCACCAACCAAATCAGCGCCCTCTTCCTTATTTCGATCCCAGTACCAAACACAAACGAAATCCAACTCTCTGCCCAACGAGATAGAGAGGCAGAGAGAGATCAAATACCCATACTATATGGCTTAAGGCTAGTAAATGCGTAGCTAGTCGTTCTCACAAATTTTCTCTTGTTTTATAAATGCAGCTAGAAATGAAGGATGGAGATGAAATCCATGCTATGTTGCACCAAAGTGGACGCTCGGTTGTTTCACCAGTGCAATTGTCTGCGTTATGGACTGTACAATTTCAGTAGTTGGATATATTCAGTGGTACACAAATATTATGCTGAATTAGGTTGGTCTTAAAAGATGATAATTACATGTTTCTTCTTCTTGACTATTATTCTGCCCCTCAAACAAACGCAGACACACCTTCATTCATTATGCGTAACACCTTCTCAATTTGGTTTCAGGAGAATTAAACAAAGAAAAGGACTTACATGTTGTGACTTGAGACATCTAAAGGTTTTGGATATGAGGTAAACATATTCCCTTTAAAAGATATGTGTTTTTCAATGTTTAACTGTCTGGTGGGAACTTCAAGCCATTTTTATGAGATTTTTTTACATGGTTATGGAAATCTTGTCTGTGCTTATTTTTTTGCATTGTATTAGTTGGTCTTTTATGGTACTATAGCGTGATTCTATATGGCTTAATGCTATGGTGGATTAAATGAAACTACTGAACCTTAAAATTCTCACATTTGAAAGTATCATGAGGGTTCTACGATCCCCCTTCATGTCGTGTCCTCCTTTTATTTATAAAAATGGTACCTATTTCCCTAAATCAGATATCAGTTTCTGAGCTAGTTTTTTGAAGCTTAATATTCTAAATATTGGCTACATTATATTTCGCTTGTTCAGACAAGTAATCATGCCTTTCTATTTTAAGGACTTTAGGTATGGAAGAAGTGCACATATTCCTCAAGGGTCTTTTTCCGGCAAAATATTGATGGAACACATGTTTTTCCTTTTATAGAGGGTGGATTAAAATTGTATGCAAAAATATACAAGATCTGACAATGTTGTGTGAACTTTAATAATTCAATCCATTTATTTTGTGATCCATGTTGTCGAATGTATGTTTATCAATGTTTGCAGACTCTGAGGTGTACGATCTGTGTATATTTAAACCCAAAATAATTTCTATAAACACGATAATGAGTAGATCTTTTATCATACTTTTCTTCATTAATTGCACGAATTGATAGTATATTTTCCAGTAAAATGTGGTGGAACAAAGCTAGTATCATTGAATTAGTTCTATTCAAATATCAAAGGCTTAAGAACCACAATGCTACACTACAGTTTGGGCACCTGTTCCACTTAACCCCACAGTACCCATTGGGACTCTATCAAGCCCTATAGCTCTTGAATTTGGAATAAACAGGTCTAGACTGTAGACAATGGTCTGTGCTTGTGAATTTAGACTCTTGACTCCCTAACTTTTGACGGAAACATGGGCAGAACGATTGTTTCACCCCTTTGTCCCGAACCCTTTTCTCATAACAGGAATCCCAAAATATCTCAAACATCCTCCACATGCTATCTACTACCATCTCTTATCTACTCCTTTTTCATCCATTGCCACCACCACTGACGCACCACCAGAACGGACTCGACTCACACACTCATACGTCCATCTCTCTCTCTCTCTCTCTCTCTCTGACTTGGTATTCAATGTAGGGATTTTAGAGTCCAAATATGTCTACTCATAAATTTAGTAATAAGGATCTCCTGTACAGCTTCCATGTGGCGGTTTTGTTAATCCTGATTTGAAGAATTCAGTGTCTAGGAGCCCACTCCGTTATCCGGTATACTTTCATGTTACTGTACAGATATAAAAAAAAAAATGTTCCATACTATTTTCAGTAGCACGCCATTTTTTTTTTCCTACAGAGTCTTTGATTTTAGAGTTTCTGAGGTTGTCTTGCTTTCTCTAAAATTTTAGAGAGGAATTTTGTCTGAAACAATATGTCAATTTATAACAAATTTAAATGTGCAAAAGACTACATTTCCATTGATATTAACGGTTTCTGATATGAAAGACAAAATGTTTGAGGGTAATGAAGGTTGGGCAGGAGTACTGATTTTGACCGGGTTATCACAAATTCTCACACTAATGAAGGTTGGTTTGATTCTCTATATATAGTGGTTTTTTTCTCTATTTTCTCAAGCTACTATCAACTAGTTTAGGGTTTATCTATGTTGTTGGTGAATGTAAAACCTGAGAATTTCAATGTGGTTTGTCCCTTCTTTTTTTAGGAGAAAATATGGATATCAATTGAAAGGCCAGAAGCCGAAACCAAATGGGAGGTTACATCCATAGCCCAATTAAGGCCTGCTTGAAAAGGTAAACGGTTGCCATAATGCAAGAGCATTCTTTTCTACCACATCTCTAGACATAACCTTCTCTCCTTACATGCCGCAGCCGATAGGTATTCATGGTAAGTATTCTGATGGTGTGCAGAGAACAAATGAGAGATATGAATACCTATCGGGTGAGGCATGTAAAGAGTGATAATCATCTGGCAGATGTGGTAGCTAAGAATGCTCTAGAATTTGGGCAACCGCTTGCCTTGTCAAGCAGGCCTTTATGTGCTTTGGATGCAAGTTCACATTTGGTTTCGGCTTCTGGCCTTCTAATTGAAATACATATGTTCTCCTCAAGAAAAGAAGGAACAACCCACATCCAAAATTCTAGGTTTTCCATTCACCGACAACATAGATAAACCCTAAACTAGTTGATAGTACCTTTGGAAAACAAAAGAAACACTATTTATAGAGAGTTAAACAAACAGTCATTAGTCTGAGAATTGGTTATAACCAGGTCAAAATTAGTATCCCTGCCCGCCCGACCTTCTTTAGTCTCAAAGATTTTCTCTTTGAGATTCCCTACAGGGATGAAGTGACCGTTAATAGCAATGGAATCGTAGTCTTTTGCACTTTTGAATTTGTAACAGATTGATATATAATTTCACACAAAAAATCCTCTCTAAAAGTATAAAGAAAGCAAGGTAACCTCAGAAACCCCAAAATCAAAGGCCCTATCGGAATAAAAATTGGCCTGCTATTGACTAACGGTACATGTAATGTTTTTTATCTCTGTACTGAAACATGCAAGCAAACCGGATTACGGAGTTGCCTCCTGGACGCCGAATCCTTCAATCCCGAATTAATAAAACCGCCAATCGATCGGAAGCTGTACAGGAGATTCTTATTAATAAATTTATCAACATGAAATGTATGAACTTTTCTACATTGATGGTACTAAACTGGGGTGGTTGTTCAAGAAACATGGTGTGGTCCAGAGGGTTTCTTCTTAGTTTTTGACCCGATTGATATGATGACTATGGACTTCTTGCTCATTGGGTTACGGGGCCCAAAGAATTTGCATATTCTGCCATCGAGATTCTCCATCCTTTTAGTTGGTGCTACCAGAAGCATCGGTGATCCTAGCTCTGGTGGAACTTTTCTCACTGTGACTTATCATTTCTTGGCGAATTCTCACCCTTCTGCACAAACTTTCCTTTGTGGCTCGTGTTGTTCGTTAGCCTAATGGAAATAAGGTCACCAAAAGGGCATCACTTTTGTAGCCCAGTAATGGTATATTTTTTCTCAATTTCAACTTGTAAACTATAGTTGTCAGGTCTTCATAAGGTAGTTTGTTTGACGGAATGGTATGTATTTGTTTGCTGCGTTTTCAATTGGAAAAGGAAACTAGACCAGTAGGCCAAGTTCCAAGCGTTACGTCACTTTTGTGGCAGTCAAATAGACATGTTTACCTCTCTTAACACTCCGGCTCCAACCGAGAGCCTGACCTTCTAGTTTTGTCTTACCTCCTCAATTTTTTTAACCTGTTCCCTATCTCTTGCCCTCTAGCAGTCTCATAATGATTATTTTGTACTTTCAAATAATCATGTGCTTCATTCACCATTTTCATTGTCATTGGAATAATTATCACTCCAATCCCTGGTCCACTCTCTGCCCCAAACCCTTTTCTCGTAACAGGAAGCTAACCTTTAGTCTTATCTACTCCTTTCCCATCCGTTGCCACCACCACTGACGCACCACTCTGATACATCCATCTCTCTCTCCGTCTGACTTGGTATGCAATGTAGGGATTTTAGTGTCCAAATATTTTCTACTCATATATTTAGTAATAAGGATCTCCTGTACAGTTTTCAGTTGGCGGTTTTGTTAATCTTGATTTGAAGGATTTAGCGTCTCGGAGCTCACTCCATTATTCGGTTTACTTTCATATTTCAGTACAGATATAAAAAACACATTATTTACAGTTATTTACAATAGCACGCCACTTTTTATTCCGATAGGCCCTTTGATTTTAGGGTTTCTGAGGTTGACTTGATTTCTTTATCTTTTTAGAGAGGAATCTTCTTGTGAAACAATATGTCAATCTATTACAAATTCAAATTTGCAAAAGACTACGATTCCATTGCTATTAACGGTCATTTCATTCCTGTAGGAATCTCAAAGAGAAAATCTTTGAGACTAATGAAGGTTGGGCAGGGATATTAATTTTGACCTGGTTATCACAAATTCTCAGACTAATGAAGGTTTGTTTGCTTCTCATGAAAAAACCAATCTTCATTAGTCTGAAAATTGGTGATAACCAGGTCAAAGTTAGTATCCTTGCCCAACCTTCATTAGTTTCAAAGATTTTTTCTTTGAGATTTCCTACAGGGATGAAGTGACCTTCAATAGCAATGGAATCATAGTCTTTTGCACTTTTGAATTTGTAATAGATTGATATATAATTTCACACAAAAATTCCTCTCTAAAGGAATAAAGAAAGCAAGGCAACCTTAGAAACCCTAAAATCAAAGGCCCTATCGGAATGAAAATTGGCCTGCTATCGAAAATAACAGTACATATCATTTTTATCTCTGTACTGAAACATGAACGCACACCGGATAACGGAATGGCCTCCTGGACGCTGAATCCTTAAATTCCGGATTAACGAAACCGCCAATTGGAAACTGTACAGGAGATCCTTATCACTAAATTTATTAACGCGAAATGTATGAACGGTTTTAGATTGATGGTAGCTAATCTGGGATGGTTGTTCAAGAATTATGGAGTGGTCCAGAGGGCTTCTTCTTAGTTTTTGACCTCATTGATATGATGGCTATGGACTTCTTCTTGCTCAGTGGGTTACGGAACCCAAACAATTGCATATTCCTTCTCCACATAGCACCCGGTGCGGGTGCGCGAACTTCCAGAAGCACCCGTGCAACATAGTTAGTCGCTTTAGTTTGAGTTTCAAAGTGGGAATGTATTGGAAGTGAGTAGCCCTTCATATTTGTTGTGCCTGTTTTATTTTTGATGTTTTCATGGAAATTGATGTTTATTATTACCTACGAGATTGGAAGGTTCAGCAGTCTTAGGCGTAAAGTATACAAAATGTTGCTTAGTTTCACTGCCTCCTTACAGCTATCTTCCTGTTTCCCTTACAAGGTCCATTGGCTATCCCGTGGATAAAACTAGTGGTGTTTCCATACTTGGTTGCTTAGTTTCAAATTGGACAGCAAATAGATGAAGTTGGAGTTTCACTGAGAGCAGATATATCTTATGTGGATAAGGTAGGACTGGTTCATATCCAGTGAGGTTTGCCATCCGCTGTTTTTGGAGTGCTGGGAGAATGAAACACAACCCATCATTAGCAACGTCTAGCGTCGGGGTAATTTTAAAGTATTTCAGGCCGCTGTTTAGTCTCTAAATTCTCTACACAGTTTTTTTTAGCTTTTCTACTTTTCATCATTTGATATGGTGCTTGTTGAATGGGTTTAACTGTTTTTCTTTCCCTTCTAAATTATCAATATTTTCATATTACAAGGCAACGGTACAAGAAGGCTAGAGGATAAGACACCGTAAACTCAAGGGAAAAGTAGTTGGATAACAAAAATATGATGGGCTCCAGAAAATCTGAAAAACTATCCAAAATAGTGTACATCATCCCCGTTTCTTCACAGAAACAGCAATCAACAGAGCCACATCCTACGAAATTCCGCCGGTTCCCCTCCTTCGGGGAACATCCGTAAAATAACCATGGATCTTGTTGCAATATGCTTTCTTCCCATGCCTTTTCTCTAATTCCCTACCAAGTGTCTTATTGAATTTGTAGGATTCAAATGACCGTTTCCTTATCTGGGGTATCTTATGATGGACTGAACTCACAAAGTCCTCTTCCAATGTGCATCATATTGGCGAGACGAGTTACTAACTATGCAGAGGTAGTTGTGCTCTTCAGTACTCTATAGGTCTGTATAGTTCCTTGTATTTGTGTTGTTGGATCTACTTCCCTGATGTCATCTGCTCTCAGTTTTCGGAACTTTACCGCTTGACTCGTGCATGATTCTTGGCCAATTCTACCGGGCCTGAGGTGAGCAACTGGTTTAGAGCTAATTTCGCTTTTCCTGAGACTAACGAGATCCCGGTGGACGTCAAATGCGGTTATCATGCGATTTTGTTTGTCAGCTTTGGTATGGAAGACATGGGTAACTTGATTAGATTGATCGGTAAAGACATTATTGTAACCTTCAATTTTCATTTATCAAGTTTACACCAAACGAGAAGAAAAAAATCAGTGTATTTTCTTTTCATTTCCCAACACCCAACAACCACCAAATACAAAAAAGAAAATAATTTTCTTTTTCGTTTCTTTTCTTTTCTTTATGTTTTATTTTCCTTTCCATTTTTCAAGAACCAAACAGGGCCTAAATATATTCAGCATACTTCGTACAAATATCTCCTTTTGGCATAATTTTCCAAACATCTGGCAACTGCAAACTTAGTTTGTTGAAACAAATAATCATACTCTTAGGCCTCGTTTGGGAAAGGTACAAGGAGAGGGGATAAGGATAAAACTGTACCTCCTGCTCCTTATCCTGTGTTTGGGTGCAAGATAAAGAACATCTTTTCTTATCCCTTAGGTACAATTCTATTTTTTTTTTGCCTACAACCTTGTACCACCTAAGGGGTATAAGGTAGGATAAGGGGTGAGGTTATAAGGAGGGTGTTCGGAAATGACAAAATTGCCCCCATATATAAATATTCATATATTATGTATATACGTATATGTATATAGATATTTATGTATATATATATATATATGTATGTATATGTATGTATATTTATATATAATATATATGTATATGTATTTAAATAAAATATACATGTATATGTATATATATATACATATAAGATATATGTATATATATACATAAGATATATGTATACATAAATATATAAAATACATATATGTAAGTTTTTATGTGTGTATTTGTATATATACTTAATATAAATATGGTATGTGTATATATGTGTGTGTGCGCGCGCACACACACACGTATATATGTATATATGTAAGAAAAACCATGGCAATTATGATTTCAAGACGCAGCAACACTTATGATATGAAGCAAGGAATAATCGACTTACATAACGATATCTTGAGCTAAGATTTATAATTATCTCTACTCTAATATTGTCACAGCTAACATGTCAAAATTTGTTTAATCTTATTTGTTGTTTACATTCTACAGCAGAAGACAAAAATAATTTTTAAAAGTAAATTTTAAACAAGCAGGGCAATGTTCATTCACACACATATCCTGCAACTTATCCTATCTCATATTCTGCCCTAACCAATCACTCAGCACCAGTACAATTTTATCATGTCTTATACCAGTACAATCATATCATACCTCTTATACCAGTACAGTTCTTATCCCCATCATTTTTGTACCTTACCCAAAGGCCTTACATTATTAAGGTTTTGTATGTGAAAGAAGTGCAAACATTCAAATCAATCTTAAGGTTATTGATGAAACCACATGTTGGTTGAAATTGCATGCCAAGATATTTTAATTTACAATTCATGTAGAGAATATCATATGGTACTCTTTGGAATATTCTTAGCTCGTCGCTTTTTTTATTTGGATTAAGTTATTTGTATGACTTCTGTGGTAGAATTCAGGCATTCTAATTCTTACGTGAACAATGTTGTTCATTTTTATGAAATCTTCTTTCTCACTGTTGCTTCATAGCTTCTTACACGAACGTTTATATGTATGCGACTCTGAGTTTAGATGTTCATGGCATTTCCTTTCGGTGTCCGTTTACAAAAGTATTGGTATCATTTTCTTCTTGATTGAAAGCCTTCTCTTGTTTATGTATATTTTGATCTATCAATTGTCTCTGTATAGCTAGACAAATGTGAAATCTAAATTAGTCAAGTATAAAGTAACATGAAAAGAGATTAAAAAGAAAGTACAACTAGAAGCCTATAGTTACACCACAAGGAGTGCAGTAAGCATGACAATGAGTGGCTCTCTGATCAGACCATTCATCACTATTTGCACCCTGGATAGCATACTTGGTAGTAAAATATAATGGACTATAGCAGTGTTTGAAATAACTGTAGTCAAATGTGAAATAGTACTACATAAAGTTTTAACTTTATGTCAGTAATTTTTTAGTGGCATTTTCAGTGTCATGTTTTCTTTTGTAGGATAAATGTGTTTATTAGAAAAAAAACAAAAAAAAAAGGAGACTAGAAATATTTCATAGTGAGAACCACAGGAAGTAGGACATATTAGGTATTAAAGGTGTAACATCCATAGAGGATCCTTGTTTTTATGAGATAGTTATATTAGTTTAGAGATATCACTAGATGAATATGAATATAGTTATCTTAAAAGCAGGAGCAAAGCAGTAGAAAAGTTGAACTGTCAAAGCAATGCAGAAGTGTTGAGGGTGCCGGCATGAAGAAGCAAAACAGGACTTAGTTATCTTAGATTAATTAAAAGCTAGTGAGAGGTTGCTCTGCACAACTTTTTTCTTATCTAGAATTAGCCACTGCCTCTAGTGGATTCTCAGACTCCGTCAACTTCTTTTATTGCCGGAGGTGTTTTTTTCCTTTCTTTCACTATTCACATCGTTGCTCTGGTTTTACTTAACCTAAATCTCTGTTTGAAGTGGCTTTTACAATGGATACCCAGAAAATAACACAAAAATACATAAACCCACCGTGTTCAGATTCATCTCCTCCAGTCCTAGATGTAGAAGATGATGAATACACAGATTCATTCCATGAGAGATTCTTATATGGAAAGATCTGTAATAAGCGAGTAGAAAGAGCCCAAAGCGTGTATGGATTATTCAGCTCGATCTGGAAGATCAAAGGAAATTTTACTGTAACACCGAAAGGAGAAAATGTGTTCATGTTTGTGTTCGATGAAAAGAAAGATTACAATCGTGTTTGGGAAGGAACGTCATGGATGATTAGAAACATGTTAATGGTTTTCCAGAGATTCGTAAAGGAAGAAGACCCAACAAAGCTGTGATTCACCAACTCGCCGTTTTGGATAAATGTCAGAGGAGTTCCACCAGAAAAAATGACGAAGAGAAATGCAGAGGACATTGGGGTGTTAGCCGGAGAAGTCATCGATGTAGACTCCGGTGAAGAAGGTACGCTAATAATTAGCCCTTTTCTTAGAATCAGAGTTATGATTAATATCGAAAATCCATAAGCCCAGGGGTTCTTTATGAAAACGAAAGGTAAAGAACCCATCTGGATTCAGTTTACCTCTGAAAAACTGGGAGAATTCTGCTACCGGTGTGGAAGAATTGGGCACGAAAACACTTAATGTAAGTTTCTCAAGCAGAATGAAACCCTAGACAATGGCTATGGAGTGATATTGCGAGCCCCGGAACAGAGGAGATTCCATCCTAAAATCCAACATTCATTGGGGGTTAAAGGGAAACAGAATGAATAGATCAAAAGTTTTCAAGCAAGTAGCTCAATAATCAGAGGAATAGGAAATGGAGGAAAAGATAAAAACTCGCCGGAAAAAGGCTCGGAAAAACAGAAGGACGCCGACAATGAAGAAGGTCACAAAGACGAGAAAACGTGTGATGGTACAACGTGTGAGGTACTAAGCACTGAGGAACGTCTACATTACGCACCCTGTGGGCTAGGGACACCTGTCATCATGGTACCAGGTGAAATCATAGAAAAATATAGTGATTTTGGATGGACTCATGCGGAAGATTCGTGGATATTTCGCAATCCGAGGAGAAAGTTCTCGATGGCGGCGGATAATCTCGAGACCATTAATTTTGGTGGTAATATCCGGAATGATAATGATAGAATTTTACCCTACTTTGTGGGAACGTGTGGGCCTCTGAACCCGGCCCATGTATTCACAAATTACAAAGGCCCAACAATTAGAGAGATTGCTGAGGCGACCCATGGAAATGAGATGGATACACTGGGCTGTGCGGTAGCCCACCATGTTATGACCAAAAGCTTGCAAAAAGGAGTAAGCCCATGGGAGGCCTCACAGAAAGTCAAAAGGACGTAACTGACCCTGTAAACCAGTCAAAAGAGGCTACTGCGGAAACGAAAAGGAATGAGGAAGGTCTAAAGGGATTTCGGGTTCCATCAGAAGAAGAGATATATTCAATCGCTGAAGAAAGAGAGAAGAGATGGAGTACAAACACAGAAGTCTTCGATGCAAAAGACTTCGCGTTAGAGTCCAGAGCCATGGTAACCAACAAGTTTTTGGCGGAGGACCTCGTGAAGAAAGTGCAATTAAAAAGGGAATTCAAGAAGCTGGAATACCCAACAAATTCTCCGACGAAAAAAAGAATGATGGAGGGAGGAGTTGGAGTCTACAAACAAGCAGATGAAATGGAGGTGATTGAAGAAACCAACTGGGACAAGGAAAGAGGAGAGGAAGTTATTAGTTTGAAGCTGATCCAAGCGAGGAACTTTCTTTATATTCCATGGGCACATAAGTCAAGCAGTTGAAGTAGCTATCGAACAGTCCTCAATGGCCGCAACCACCACATCTACGGAACTAAGCCCCCTTTCCTCCACCACCAATTTCTCCAAATCATCTGCATATTGTTAACATCTGTATTGTGCTTCTTTTATGTAACATTATTTTGCATACTTTGTAGAACTTGGAGCCTGAGGTCACGATCGACGTTGTCCCAAACATAAAGAGGAAGCATGAAGTCAATGTTGGTAAGTACTTAGCGCACCCGTAGTATGTTATGACAGAGTTTGTTGTGACGTTTCAGTAAATCAGTTGGTTTCAGAAAAAGACCCCTGAAATCATGTCACAGAAGCAAACCATTGTTCTCCTTCTGCATTTGCACAAACATATTCTCACGTGATACAGCCAACGTTGTATAGAAACCGGCAAAAACGGCTTCTACCGTGTTGCTACGTTTACTTTCTCAATTTCTTTAGATTGTAGAGTTTGTTGATTCCGTTATCCGTACGCACACGTGCGCATTTGTCATTCCTTGTGTTCCAGTATAGATTCATATAATTATTGAGACTGCACTTTATCAGAACTGCTTCTCTTGTCATGCTGATAAAGATACTTCTCTTTTTTTTTGCATTTAATGATATTTTAGCTACTAATGCTACCTTGGTTAAGTTACTCAAGCCATCTTAGCTACTGCTGTCTAAATTGATTGTACCGGTACTTCATGAGTCTACTATTGTCTGAAAATGTTTTACTTGAAACCTTCAAGAACTACCCAATTAGCATACCCAATTAAATTACCCTCTCAAGATAGCAGAACAGCATCGAAGAAGGAAACTTTGAGAAACCCCCAATGTAATTGAACTTGAACCACATACATACATGCATGCATAGAACATAACCAGTTGATCAAGAACCGAACCCAACCATTATCTATGAGAGAGAGACGCAGAGGAGCTTCAATGGTAAACCCGATTCGATTGGACTCTAGCTATTTAGCAAGTATATGAGAATAAACTGGGATTCAACTTAGTAGCAACTTCATAGCAAAGAAACTACCACCGTGGAGCGATGTTAGTACCTGATTGCAGGATCGTCGAATCGAACAACCGTATACTGACCAAGCTATGGAGCACTGGCCACCGTCTAGATTTCACCGGCAACGTAGTCGACGCTGGAAACCGGTGAAGGGTTTAGGGCTGAGAAGGATTACACATCAACAAAGAACAAAGATTCAAGGTGAGCTCACCGTCCTTGCGAAATCTTCGCCATCGACACCGCAACCGCCTCATCTTCCCAAACTCTCTCTCTCTCTCTCTTTGTGTTTCGTCTGTCTCTAAAGAGGAACACTGAGCTTCTGGGAGAAGCAACACTGCAAAATCTAAGGGCATCAAACCATCGTTTTTAATTACAGAAATACCAAAGGCACAATAGTAAAAGACATCCTGTAGATACAGCTACAACCATGGACATAATAGACAAATCAAGGAAACATAGCCAAGGGCAAAATGGTCAAATTAACAAAAAACACCCACTGACCCAATGCCCTCCGTTTCAGCACAAATATCAACCCACTCACTCACAAAGCCCCCCAATCTCCACTAACTCCTAAGGGCAAAACGGTCAAATTAACAGATTGGCATGAGTTCTTTTATGTTAGGTAGGTAGATTTGGAAGATGTTAAGCCCATGCGATTTACAAGAGATCCCATATATATGTGGCATGCGTTTGGCGGGCCTATTTCATTCTGGGGTCTGTATTGGGAGCCAGCCGTCGTCTCTGACGGAACCCTAGAGTAGAGTCACCCAGTTGCGGCGGAGTGAAGGTTAATTCCTATATTCGAATTCATTCTCTTTATGCATTCGAATTCACTCTTGGTTTTCAATTCGATGCCCTAATATCTGCTTTATTCACTATATGCCCTGTTTAAGGTGAGGCAAATTCCTCAGTTTCATAGGCTTTATACATTTGATGCTCATGCTTCAAATCTTGTTGCTGATTCTAAAGATTTCGAAGCAAAGCCATCAAATTTTTTTTAAAATCTTGTTGCTGATTCTAAAGATTGATCTGTCCTGATGTTTTAAGCTTATGATAAAAACCCGCAACTGTATTTTACATTTTCTTTTGTGAGATAGGCAATAGCATTTTAATATTTTCAAAGTCTATGAGGTTTGTGTGAATCCTCATTTTCTTGAACCCTCACCTTTGGCTTGTACTGGTGTGAGGTTTGTGTGAGGTTCAAACTTGATACATTTGTTTTGGTTTCCGATAAATGGCTAACTTTGCGTAAAGTATGTGTCTGTTTGTGATAGCAAGACTTTCAGTTTCAACAATAAGCATTCTCGGGTTTTGAAGACAATTGGAGCAATTGAATGATTAGAAGCTATACGTGTTGAAAACTAAAATATGACGCAGATGTGGGCATTAGGGTATGTAGTAAACCAATCCAAACTTAGGATACCGAGGATGAGAAAAGTAATTGAAGAATTAGCCCCGGCCTTCGGACTAATGTTCTAGGCATTTCGGAGCTAAGTTATGAAGGAAACCTGGCAAGATAATATAGTTTTATTTCTCAGCCTGCTTCCATTTTGTTAGTTCAACTGAATTGACAATGATCGGTCAGCATTGTTATTGAATGAAGTATGTTTTTTGAGACCATGTTTTGCTGTTGCATGTTATATGCAGTCCTCACCTCTTTGTTCATTTTTCATGCGTGTCTCTAGCTCTGTCAACTGTTGTTTCTCACATTATATTATTTTTAACTGTCACGCGTCCCAATAATCAGTTATTTTAATTAACCGTTAAGTGTCTTCTTTTATGGATACTTGACTTCCTTGTTGAACACGTTTGTAAATATGTAAGTTGCCATTTTCTAAATTAATGAACTTATAAGGAGTTTCTGTACGAAAAGTCTACACAACGCCATCAATTCTAGATGAAAGCACATGTTTTCTTAGATCCGATGTATATAAAATCTTAAATTGCTGTGTAATGAGTATTCCCTTGACATATGTGGCACTGTTATACTCTCTTTATATCTTAGATCCGATGCAAAGCAAAAGTATTGTTGTACTCTTTATAATATATATTTTTCATTTGCTTTGAAGTTCTTAAGAGGAAGGTTTAAATATTTGCAAACTCTCTTGTGTAGAGGTGAGACAAGATCGTTGTTCTTCACATTGCAGCTTGGTGTGAATTTACAAAGATATAGGTATATTCTTCCTGATTGCTGGCCTCTTTTACTTATATGTATATTTAACATTTGTGAAGCAATGTAAAACCTAAATATTTAATGTAAAAAAGTAACACAAGGTGTGAGAATACAAGTAGGCATCTGCATTTAAACAAAAAGAAAACACCATAACAAAAATCGGTTATTCCTTAATCAGGGTGTTCATACCAATTTACACCAATTAATGGCCTATCTGCAGAAAAAGATAGTATATATTAATTGAAAAAACACATGCAGCTTTAGTATGTAATCCGTGCATAATTTATGTAATATTTTGGATTGTATTTCCAGAAAATGATTGGGTAATTGGAGAATAACTTGTACAGAAAAGTGACCGTTTCCCTACAAAGTAAATACACTTACATTCGTCAATGGCTTATATGATACGGGATTCACATCTTACAGTAGAATTACGTAGACTGTCCATATGTATCCATCAGATGTATTAGAACTAGCAATTATGCTTGGTTGTTAACAAGCATTATATTGTACAAACAAGACAATATACCCACCAACCTATACATAGGAATCATTTGTATCTTCAATGATTGATAATTCCATCTGCCTTTGTGTATGCATGACAAATCGTATTTCTCATCGCGTGTTTATGGTTAGGCTCCGTTACGCACTTAAAAAGAGAGATGATCATTCCTGTACCTAGTTTTAATCTTATATCCGCTCCTCTAACAGTGTGCACAGAGTTTCGTACATGCAATATTTTCCAGGTCGAGAATAAATTAAATGCATTAATTCATTTAGATGGGATGATGGTTTCATTTTGTGGTTGACTGTTTCCTCAGTTTTCCTGAAAAGTAATGGTATTTATTTTTCAATCAAATTTTGATCTGGAGAATCGCGTATTATGTTTTCCGGTGATAGTAGTCAAAGTATTGAAGTCATGTTGATTGTTTCAACGAACTTAACTGTTTCCAGTCTTTAAATGAACACTTTGAAGTTACATAGTTGTCATCTCTTAGATTTGGAAAATTTTGTAGTCTCTGCATAAGTTCTGAAATATTTGGACGTATACAGATGTTATGGTGGTCTTTGTGAATCCACATCACTATTTAGACTTCAAGTATAGAGAGTTTTCTCTATGGGGAAAATATGCCATGGGAATTCATCTTTGGAGATAGGTCGTCTGTTTCGTTGGCCAGCTTTTTCCCTCCAGCCTCAAATGGACTAAGTTAGCAGAAACAATGCATGTGCTATCAAATTGATTGAAGGTGTGCAAAATGTGGCATCTGTAGGTCTGAATGAATTTATTGAGGCAAGTTCGTTACTCTTCAAATCTTTCACCTTATTGGTATATCTGTTTGGTTTTGAAGCTGTTAGTTTTCATGTACCCAAAGTATTTCATGGCGAGGTAAAATCTAGAAACCACAAACTTCACAAAAACTTAAGAAAACTCTAGAAATCATGTGCTGCAGTGACGAAGAAAAGATTATATCTGGAAATGGATCATCCAAAAGAAACAAGGACAGAAATGGTCTCCAGCAGCAAGTGCTACAATTATTGTTCACGGTTCCTGATAGATTTGAAGAAGATCCATGAGAGGTTCTCCCACCTATACAATTTACTGGATCCAGGGAATCTATTAAAGTTGTTACTGAGCCATTGAGAGTTCCTGTAATTGAATGTCGAACTTCCATCTGGAACCAGTTGTCAACGCTGATTGACCAAACTATGACATGGCCCTTTTTGTTTCCCAATTCAGGAGATGATTTTTTATAACTTGGGCTTAAACTTACGTTGCCCGATAGACGCCAAATTTCCATCCTTGTCCTCAAACATATAAATGCACGCAGACTCACATGTTGTGAAACTAATCCTTATCTCTCGGTTAGGCAATTATCATAATATTTTTGTTGGATGATATTGTGAATGTACAGTTTTGACCATTTATGCTTTAAAAAAAGCAATTGGACCAAAGATTTGGAGAATTCTCAACTATAGAGGTCAACCATTACATGTGGGATGTAGGGAGTATCCTTTGGGGCCAGTGTTGAAAGCAATAACAGAAGCATAATGCAAGTTGGATGCAAGTGTGGAAAGCAATAGCCTATGCCATAAGGGAGGAGGTTGCCATGGCTTTGAGGGTTTACCAGGTCCCCGCACTTTGTCTCATAATAGCTGCAATTCTCACTCAATTAGTTTTCCAAGAAGCACTTGTATTTAGGCTTAATTGCTGATTGCATACCCCCCAGTGTATAATTGGCTCCCCTATTCTAAAATTGGCTTATTTCTATAACCATTTGCAAAACGACTATCTTATTGAAACTGGAAAAAAAAATCTGTCAAATCATGTAGAAAACTATTCCGTTAATTTCCATTTATGTCGCGACTAATGAGGGTAAAACATTAATACTAAGAAGTTCATCAATTAAACCACAATCTACACCACTACACCACAATCAATACAACATCTATCACCATCAACACCATCCCATACACATATTTCAGCAACTAAAAGACCAAAAACAACAGAGAGCAAACCCAGGGAAACCTACTGTGTGCCTTTAGTTTCAAATTTTCAAGTGAAACAAAAAAAACCAAAAATTTAAGATCAAAACAAAATCAAAATCAAGATCAAGGTTTAGTCAAGTAAATACAACACTATGTAAATAAGAAAAAATAAGATTCAGTCATGTAAATCAAAACTAAACAAACTCAACCCGAATTTCACGCACCAGAACCCTCTGTGAAACCCACTGGAGGCAGAGATAGAAGAGAAAGAAGACAGAGGGTGAAAGGCAGAAAGATTCTCACTCATTTGAAACCAAATTATCCGAAGCCACCATGGATTCCTACGATACCCGGCTCCGCCACAAATCGAAACAGAACTATCGATCTCTGAACAACTTAGCACCACAGAACCACCAACCAAATCGGCGCCTTCTTCCTTATTTCGCCCCGAACACGAAGGAAATCCATCACTCTGCCCAAAGAGATCAAGAGGCAGAGAGAGATCAAATACCCACACTATATGGCTTAAGGCTAGTAAATGTGGCTAGTAGTTCTCACAAGTTATCTCTTGTTTTATAATTGCAGCTAGAGACGGAGGATGGAGATGAGATCGAAGCTATGTTGCACCAAACTGGAGGCTGGGTTGTTCAAACAGTGCAATGCTCTGCGTTATGGACTGTACACTTCCAGCAGTTGAATATATTCAGTGGTAAACAAATATTATGCTGAATTAGGTTGGTCTTAAAAGATGATAATTACATGCTTCTTCTTCTTCTTGAATATTATTCTGCCCCTCAAACAAACACAGACACACCTTCAATCATTATGTGTAACACCTTCTCAACTTGGTTTCAGGAGAATTAAACAAATAAAGGTTTTGTATTTGATGTAAACATGTTCCCTTTAAAAGATCTGTGTTTTTCCATGTTTTATTTTCTGGCTGAGCATATGCTTTCTGAGGGAACTTTACTTCTTTTTATGAGATATTTTGACATGGTTAGGGAACTCTTGTTTGTGCTAATATTTGTGCATTGTATTAGTTGGTCTTTTATGGTATTTTAGCCTGGTTCTATATGGCATAAGGCAATGGTGGTTTTAATGAAACTACTGAACCTTAAAATTCTCACAAGTGAAAGTAGCATGAGTGTTCTACGATCCCACACCATGTCATGTCTTCCTTTTATTTTTAAAAAATGGTACCTATTTCCCTAAATCTGATTTCTGAGCTAGTTTTTTCAAGCTCAATTTTCTGAATATTTTGTACATTATACATTGCTTGTTGGGACAAATAATCATAGCTTTCCATTGTAAGGACGTTAGTTATGGAAGAAGTGCACATATTCCTCAGGGTTTATGTTTTTCCAGGAAACCATTGATGGAACACATGTTTTTCCTTTGATAGAGGGTGGGTTATGCAAAAATATACAAGATCTGACAATGTTGTGTGAACTTTACTCATTCAATCAATTTATTGTGTTACCCCTTTGACCAAACCCTTTTCTCGTAACAGGAAGCTAACCCTAAAATATCTCAAACATCCTTCCCATCCTGTCTACTACTACCATCTCTTATCTTCTCCTTTTTCATCCATTGCCACCACCACAAACTCACCACCCGATCGGACTCAACACACCACTCTGATACGTCCTACGTCCGTATCTCTCTCTGACATGGTGTTCAATGTAGGGATTTGAGTGTCCAAATATTTTCTACTAATAAATTTATTAATAAGGATCTGATGTACAGTTTCCAGCTGACGTTTTGTTAATCCCGATTTGAAGGACTCAGCATCTAGGATCCCACTTCGTTATCGAGTTTGCGTTCATGTTTTAGTACAGATATAAAAAACATGTTCTGTACTGTTATTTTCAATAGAAGCCCAATTTCTATTCGGATAGGGCCTTTGATCTAAGGGTTTCTGAGGAGGTCTTGGTTTCTCTAGAGAGGAATATTTTTGTGAAACTATATTTCTGTCTATTACAAATTCAAATGTGCAAAAGACTACGATGCCATCACTATTGACGGTTTCTTAATCCCAGTAGGGAATCTCAAAGAGAATATGTTTGAGACTAATGAAATTTGGGCAGCGGTACTGGTTTTGACCTGGTTATCACAAAATCTCACACTAATGAAGGTTGGTTTGATTTTCTAGAAATAGTATTTCTTCTATTTTCTGAAGCTACTATAAACTAGTTTAGGGTTTATCTATGTTGTTGGTGAACGAAAAACCTATAATTTTTTAATGTTGTTTGTTCCATTTTCTTTTTTTGAGAAGAAAATATGGATTACAATAAAAAGACCAGGCGCCGAAACAAAGAGTGAGGTTACATCCAAAGCCCGTAAAGGCCTGCTTGAAAAGCTAAACGGTTGCCCTAATTCTAGAGCAGTCTTAGCTACCACATCTGCAACATGATTACCGCCTCTCCTTACATGCCTCAGCCAAGACGTATTCATCTCTCTCATGAGTTCTCTGCACACCATTAGAATGCGGAGAACTCATGAGAGAGATGAATACGTATCAGCTGAGGCATGTAAGGAGAGGCGGTAATCGTCTTGCATATGTGGTAGCTAAGAATTCTCTAGAATTAGGGCAACCATTCACCTTTTCTAGCATGCCTTTATGGGCCTTGGATGTAACCTCACATTTGGTTTTGGATTTTGGCCTTTTAATTGAAATCCATATTTTCTTTGAAAATAAAGAAGGAACAAACCACATCCAAAATTCTAGGTTTTCCATTCATCAACAACATAGATAAACCCTAAACTAGTTGATAGTAGCTTCAGAAAACAGAAGAAGCACTTTTTCTAGACAATCAAACAAACCTTCATTAGTCTGACAATTGGTGATAACCAGGTCAAAATTGTATCCCTGCTTAATCTTCATTAGTCTCAAAGATTTTCTCTTTGAGATTCCCTACAGGGATGAAGTGACCGTCAATAGCAATGGAATCGTAGTCTTTTGCACTTTTGAATTTGTAATAGATTGACATATTGTTTCACAAAAGATTCCTCTCTAAAAAATAAAGAAAGCCAGACAACCTCAGAAATCAGGCCCTATGGGTATAAAAATTGGCCTGCTATTTAAAATAACAGTACAGAGCAGTTTTTTCTTCACTCTGTTCTAAAACATGAAAAGCAAACCAGATAACGGATGGCCGCCTGGACCCCGAATCCTTCAAACCCGGACTAACAAAACTGCTAATTGGTAACTGTACAGTAGATCCTTATTACTAAATGTGTTAACGTGATATGTATAAACTTTTCTAGATTGATGGTAGCTAAACTGGGATGGTTGTTCAAGAAACATGGAGTGGTCCAGAGGGTTTCTTCTTAGATTTTGACCCCATTGATATGATGTCTATGGACTTCTTGCTCACTGGTTACGGGACCCAAAAAATTTGCATATTCTTCCATCGAGATTATCCATCCTTACAGTGGGTGCTACTAGCAGCATCGGTGATCGTAGTGCGGGTGGAACTTTGCTCACTGCAGAAACTTTCCTTTGTGCTTGTGTTGTTCGTTAACTCAAAGGAAATTAGGGCACCAAAAGGGCATCACTTTTGTAGCCCAGTAAAGCTATACTTTTTCTCAATTTCAACTTGTAAACTAGTTGTTGGTCTTTATTAAGGTAGTTTGTTTGATGGAATGGTAAATATTTGTTTACTGCCTTTTTAATTGGAAAAGGAGACTACATCAGTAGGCCAAGTCGAAGTTTGTAGCCAAGCGTATAAACATTTATTTCCATGGTTTTTTTTTTTCATCTAAAAAGTGTTGGTCCACATGTGTGGCGGTCAAATAGACATTTTTACCTCTCTTAACTCTCTGGCTCCAACCGAGACCGTGACCTTATTAGTTTCGTCTTACCTCCTCGAATTTTTATCCCGTTCCCTCTTTGTTTCCCTCTAGCAGTCTCATAAAGATTATTTTTTACTTTCAATGATCATATACATCATTCACTATGTTTATCGTTGTTGGAATAAATGGAAGTGCTGTTAATTTTTCCTTTATCATACTTATTATACGTGTGATCTGGTATCCTGCAAAATAAACAAGATTTATTTTTGTGTGGAGTTGCCAAACAAACAAGAAGTTTATGCTAAGTCGTAATTGCTAGAGTCTGAGGCTATTATGAAGGTGAGGAGTGTAGGAAAGCCCAAATGTTCAAGTTGTAAATCTCGCATCCCTGATCCTTCCTTTGTCCCCTAGGGAATATTAGGACGGATAGTTGGAAAGATATCCCAGAAAGATCTGATAGCTTCTGCATGAGCTTATTTTTGCCCCAGGCTTGTTGAATTTTTAAATCTGAGTCACCATCAAGCTCCTTCTCACATGAATTAGAACTCACCCTCTCTCTCTCACACACACACACTTGCATTCATTATGTATAACTTTTAAATTTGGTTTCAATAGTGCTATGCTCAATTATGCTAAAACAGGTTCGTTTTGTAAGATATGTTAGATGTTTCTTCTTCGTAACATTTTTTCTGCTCCACAGACTTTGCATTCAGTATATGCAGCACCTTCTAAATTTGGTTTGAGGAAAAAATATATAAAGAAGAGGTTAACAATTGAGACAGTGCATTAACTTTTATTTGAAAGAATGGAAGATTCTTTCAAGCCGATGAAGCAAGACATGACTTGCATGTTGGAACACGTTAAAGTTTGGGATTCAAGGTAACATGTTCTCTTTTGTATCAGCACTTTTTTCTATGTTTAACTTTGTGGAAGAGCACAAGCTTTCTGCAGTACTTTGAAATTGTTATGTAAGTCTTGTTTGTGGGTCTTTAATTGTATCTTTGCCGGATTGCATACAGCTAAGCCTATGGTGGATTTAATGAACCTACATGAACCTTGAAATTTCCAAAGGGGCAAATTATCACAAGTTTCTCATCGCTTTCCTAGGGTTAGGCTCCTTCAGGCACATCAAAAGAAAAATGTTCATTCCTCTACTTAGTTTTTTAATCTTATTTCAGCTCCTCTAACAGTGTGCACAGAGTTTCGTTTATGCAATCTTTTCCAGGTCGAGAATAAATCAAAATCATTAATTCGTTTAGATGGTATGTTTTTTTCTCTTTGTGGTGACTGTTACCTCAGTTCTAGATTCTCTGTTTCCTTTCAGGAAACAGTATTTATTTTTCAATCAACATTTTGATCTGGAGAATTACGTTTCATTTTCTTGTTGTTGGAAGTCGAAGTTTTAAATTCTTGTCGATTGTTCCAACGCACATTAACTGTTTCCGGTCTTAAACTGAACAGGTTGAAGTTACATGGTTGTTATCTCTTAGATTTGAAAATATTGTAGTCTCTTCAATAGTTATGAAATATTTGGACGTATACAGATGTTATGGTGGTCTTTGTGAATGCCACATCACTATTCAGACTTCCAGTTTAGAGAGATTTCTCTATGGGGAAAATGTGTTATGGGAATTCATCTTTGGAGATAGGTCGTCTGTTTCGTTTGCCAGCTTTTCCCCTCCAGCCTCAAATGGACAAAGCAGAAACACTGCATGTGCTATCAAATTGATTGAAGGTGTGCAAAATGTGGCATCTGTAGGTGTGAATGAATGATTTATTGAGGCAAGTTCGTTACTCTTCAAATCTTTCACCTTATTGGTATATCGTAGGTCAATATTACACTCCTTTTTTGTGATTACATCATACTCATTACTTGTTGATGGTTCAGGATCTCTTTCCCAGAGGTGATGGTTTTTTCATGCATGGGAATGCTATTTCAGTTCCCTTCCAAACATCATGCTCAAAAGACTTTGGCTCTTCTTACGAAATTCCCAAACCTAGGCTCATCTCGGATTGCCATCTCCGTAAGTACTTGGAGTCTAAGCTTGTTTTGATTTGCCTCATAACATGCACCTTCGTTTTCTCCCATCCATATGTTGTTATTTGGTACTTTTGCTTTATTCTTTTTTATTATTAGTTTAAACACAGGATGCAAAGCAGCCAAATTACATTTCCTCCTTGGCAAAGAATTGAAAAGATCTAGAGGGACACCTCGAATATGTTGAATTTTAAACTTCAGGTTCTGCCCGAGTGATTTAGAAATTGTTGAGTTCTTACTCCACAACCCAAAAGTTTTAGTTGAGGCAAAAATCAGGGCACCTGAAAGAAGCATGAAAACAAGGAAGAAGAAGTCAGTCAAAGATAAGATATTGGCCTGCAGGAAAGCATCAGCAAAGGCAAACATATTGTTCTCAGCAGATATTGTTACCTACATAGAGGATAGGTAACAGTCATGTGCTCAGTCATTTTTTCTCTTTCCATTTTGCATTTTGTACTACATCTTAACATCATTTAATTATCTGTTTGGTTTTGAAACGGTTAGTTTTCATCTACCCGAAGTATTTCATGGCGAGGTAAAATCTAGAAACCACAAACTTCACAAAAACTTAAGAAAACTCTAGAAATCATGTGCTGCAGTGACAAAGAAAAGACTATATCTGGAAATGGATCATCCAAAAGAAACAAGGACAGAAATGGTCTCCAGCAGCAAGTGCTACAATCATTGTTCACGATTCCTGGCAGATTTGAAGAATGAAACTTCCTGTAATTGAATGTCGAACTTCCATCTGGAACCAGTCGTCAACACTGATTTACCAAACTATGACATGGCCCTTTTTGCTTCCCCATTCAGGAGATGGTTTTTTATAGCTTGGGCTTAAACTTACGTTGCCCGATAAACGCCAAATTTCCATCCTTTGTATCCTCAAACATATAAATGCAGGCAGACTCACATATTGTGAAACTAACCCTTATCTCTCGGTTAGGCAATTATCATAATTTTTTGTTAGATGATATTGTGAATGTACAGTTTTGACAATTTATGATTGAAAAAAAAGTAATTGGACCAACGATTTGGAGAATTCTCAACTAGAAAGGTCAACCATTATATGTTGGATGTAGGGACTATCCTATCGGGCTAGTCTTGAAAGCAATAATAAAAGCATAATGTAAGTCCCCGCATTTTCTCTCAAAATAGCTGCAGTTCTCACTCTATTAGTTTTCCAAGAAGCACTATTATTTAGGCTTAATTGCTGATTGCATACCCCCTGGTGTATAATTGGCTGATTGCATTCCCCTATTCTAAAATTGGCTTATTGCTTCCCTATTTGCAAAACTATCTTATTGACCACAATAAGATATTCCGTCAGATCATGTTAAAAAATATTCCGTTGGTTTCCATTTATGTCGCGACTAATGAGGGTAAAACAGGAAACTTCTTAATACTAAGAAGTTTATCAAGTAAACCACAATCTCCACCACTACACCACAATCAATACAACATCTACCACCATCACCACCATACACATATTTCAGCAAGTTAAAGACCAAAAACAACAGAAAGCAAACCCAGGGAAACCTACTGTGTGCCACCATGTAAATCAAAACTAAATCATCAGAAGCCACTGTGAAACCAAAATTTGACGCACCAGAACCCGCTGTGACACAAAATCAACCGGAATTTGACGCACCCGAATTCAAGATTCAGTTATGTAAATCCAACACCAGAACCGGAATTTGACGCACCAGTAATGTAAAGTAAATCCAATACTCACGGGAAAAAAAATCAAGATTCAGTTATGTAAATCAAAACTAAACAAACTCAACTCGATTTGACGCACCAGAACCCTCAGTGAAACCCACTGGTGGCAGAGATAGAAGACAGGGTGAGAGGCAGAGAGATTCTCACCCAATCGAAACCTAATCATCCGAAGCCACCATGGATTCGAACGATACCCAGCTCCGCCACAAATCGAAACAGTCCTGGCCAGCAAATGTAGAAATCAAAGCGACCTATCGATCTCTCAACCGCAGAACCACCAACCAAATCATCGCCCTCTTCCTTATTTCGATCCCAGTACCAAACACAAACGAAATCCGTCTCTCTGCCCAAAGAGATAGAGAGGCAGCTAGAGATCAAATACCCACACTATATGGCTTAAGGCTAGTAAATGCGTAGCTAGTCGTTCTCACAAATTTTCTCTTGTTTTATAAATGCAGCTAGAAATGAAGGATGGAGATGAGATCCATGCTGTGTTGCACCAAAGTGGACGCTCGGTTGTTTCACCAGTGCAATCGTCTGCGTTATGGACTGTACACTTTCAGTAGTTGGATATATTCAGTGGTACACAAATATTATGCTGAATTAGGTTGGTCTTAAAAGATGATAATTACATGTTTCTTCTTCTTGACTATTATTCTGCCCCTCAAACAAACGCAGACACACCTTCATTCATTATGCGTAACACCTTCTCAATTTGGTTTCAGGAGAATTAAACAAAGAAAAGGACTTACATGTTGTGACTTGAGACATCTAAAGGTTTTGGATATGAGGTAAACATATTCCCTTTAAAAGATATGTGTTTTTCAATGTTTAATTGTCTGGTGGGAACTTCAAGCCATTTTTATGAGATTTTTTGACATGGTTATGGAAATCTTGTCTGTGCTTATTTTTTCGCATTGTATTAGTTGGTCTTTTATGGTACTATAGCGTGATTCTATATGGCTTAATGCTATGGTGGATTTAATGAAACTACTGAACCTTAAAATTCTCACATTTGAAAGTATCATGAGGGTTCTAAGATCCCACTTCATGTCGTGTCCTCCTTTTATATATAAAAATGGTACCTATTTCCCTAAATCATATATCAGTTTCTGAGCTAGTTTTTTGAAGCTTAATATTCTGAATATTTGGCTACATTATATTTCGCTTGTTCAGACAAATAATCATACCTTTCTATTTTAAGGACTTTAGGTATGGAAGAAGTGCACATATTCCTCAAGGTTCTTTTTCCGGCAAAATATTGATGGAACACATGGTTTTCCTTTTATAGAGGGTGGATTAAAATTGTATGCAAAAATATACAAGATCTGACAATGTTGTGTGAACTTTAGTAATTCAATCCATTTATTTTGTGATCCATGTTGTCGATTGTATGTTTATCAATGTTTGCAGACTCTGAGGTGTACAATCTGTGTATATTTAATCCCAAAATAATTTCTATAAACACGATAATGAGTAGATCTTTTATCATACTTTTCTTCATTAATTGCACTAATTGATAGTATATTTGCCAGTAAAATGTAGTGGAACAAAGCTAGTATCATTGAATTAGTTCTATTCAAATATAAAAGGCTTAAGAACCAAAAAGCTACACTACAGTTTGGGCACCTGTTCCACTTAACCCCACAGTACCAATTGGGACTCTATCAAGCCCTATAGCTCTTGAATTTGGAATAAACAGGTCTAGACTGTAGAAAATGATCTGTGCTAGTGAATTTAGACTCTTGACTCCCTAACTTTTGACGGAAACGTAGGCAGAACGATTGTTTCACCCCTTTGTCCCGAATTCTTTTCTCATAACAGGAACCCCAAAATATCTCAAGCATCCTCCCCATGCTATCTACTACCATCTCTTATCTACTCCTTTTTCATCCATTGCCACCACCACTGACGCACCACGAGAACGGACTCAACTCACATTCTCATACGTCCATATCTCTCTCTCTCTCTCTCTCTCTCTCTCTCTCTCTCTCTCTCTCTCTCTCTCTCTCTCTCTCTCTCTCTGACTTGGTATTCAATTTAGGGATTTTAGTGTCCAAATATGTTCTACTCATAAATTTAGTAATAAGGATCTCCAGTACAGCTTCCGTGTGGCGGTTTTGTTAATCCTGATTTGAAGAATTCAGTGTCTAGGAGCCCACTCCGTTATCCGGTATACTTTCATATTCCGTACTGTTATTTTCAGTATCACGCCATTTTGTTTCCTACAGAGTCTTCGATTTTAGAATATCTGAGGTTGTATTGCTTTCTCTAAAATTTTAGAGAGGAATTTGTCTGAAACAATATGTCAATTTATAACAAATTTAAATGTGCAAAAGACTACAATTCCATTGATATTAACGGTTTCTTCATCCCAGTAGGGGATATCAAAGAAAAAATGTTTGAGGTTAATGAAGGTTGGGCAGGAGTACTGATTTTGACCGGGTTATCACAATTCTCACACTAATGAAGGTTGGTTTGATTCTCTAGAAATAGTGTTTTTTTCTATTTTCTCAAGCTACTATAAACTAGTTTAGGGTTTATCTATGTTGTTGGTGAATGTAAACCTGAGAATTTTGATGTGGTTTGTCCCTTCTTTTTTTAGGAGAAAATATGGATATTAATTAAAAGGCCAGAAGCCGAAACCAAATGTGAGGTTACATCCATAGCCCAATTAAGGTCTGCTTGAAAAGGCAAACGGTTGCCATAATTCAAGAGCATTCTTATCTACCACATCTCCTAGACATAACCTTCTCTCCTTACATGCCTCAGCCGATAGGTATTCATGGTAAGTATTCTAATGGTGTGCAGAGAACTCATGAGAGATATGAATACCTATCGGGTGAGGCATGTAAGGAGTGATAATCATCTGGCAGATGTGGTAGCTAAGAATGCTCTGGAATTAGGGCAACCACTTGCCTTTTCAAGCAGGCCTTTATGTGCTTTGGGTGCAAGTTCACATTTGGTTTCGGCTTCTGGCCATTCACCGACAACATAGATAAACCCTAAACTAGTTGATAGTAGCTTTAGAAAACAGAAGAAATACTATTTATAGAGAGTCAAACAAACCTTCATTAGTCTGAGAATTGGTTATAACCAGGTCAAAATTAGTATCCCTGCCCGACCTTCTTTAGTCTCAAAGATTTTCTCTTTGAGATTCCCTACAGGGATGAAGTGACCGTTAATAGCAATGGAATCGTAGTCTTTTGCACTTCTGAATTTGTAATAGATTGATATATAATTTCACACAAAAAATCCTCTCTAAAAGTATAAAGAAAGCAAGGTAACCTCAGAAACCCCAAAATCAAAGGCTCTATCGGAATAAAAATTGGCCTGCTATTGACAATAACCGTACATATCATTATTTTATCTCTGTACTGAAACATGCAAGCAAACCTTCATTAGTCTCGATTAATAAAACCACCAATCCATCGGAAGCTGTACAGGAGATTCTTATTAATAAATTTATCAACATGAAATGTATGAACTTTTCTATAATGATGGTAGCTAAACTGGGATGGTTGTTCAAGAAACATGGTATGGTCCAGAGGGTTTCTTCTTAGTTATTGACCCCATTGATATGATGACTATGGACTTCTTGCTCATCGGGTTACGGGGCACAAAGTATTTGCATATTCTGCCATCGAGATTCTCCATCCCTTCAGTTGGTGCTACCAGAAGCATCGGTGATCGTAGTTCTGGTGGAACTTTTCTCACTGTGACTTATCATTTCTTGGCGAATTCTCACCCTTCTGCACAAACTTTTCTTTGTGGCTTGTGTTGTTCGTTAGCCCAAAGGAAATAAGGTCACCAAAAGGCATCACTTTTGTAGCCCAGTAATGGTATATCTTTTCTCAATTTCAACTTGTAAACTATAGTTGTCAGGTCTTCATAAGGTAGTTTGTTAAATGGAATGGTATGTATTTGTTTGCTGAGTTTTTAATTGGAAAGGGAAACTAGACCAGTATGCCAAGTTCTCCAAAACAAAGTTTGTAGCCAAGCGTTACGTCACTTTTGTGGCAGTCAAATAGACATGTTTACCTCTCTTAACTATCTGGCTCCAACCGAGAGCATGACCTTATTAGTTTTGTCTTACCTCCTCAAGTTTTTTAACCTGTTCCCTATCTCTTGCCCTCTAGCAGTCTCATAATGATTATTTTGCGCTTTCAAATAATCATGTGCTTCATTCACCATTTTCATTGTCATTGGAATAATTGAAAGCGTCGTGACTTTTTCCTTTATCATACTTATCTGCGTAATCTAGTATCTGGCAAAATAAACATGATTTTTTTTGGAGGTGCCAGGACAATCAAGTTTATGTAAAGTCAGTTCGAGGCCATTATGAAGAAAAAGAATTTACGAAATCCCAAATGTTCAAGTTGTATCACTCCCATCCCTGGTCCACTCTTTGCCCCAAACCCTTTTCACATAACAGGAAGCTAACCCTTACTCTTATCTACTCCTTTCTCATCCGTTGCCACCACTACTGATGCACCACCAGAACGGACTCAACTTTCCACTCTGATACATCATCCATCTCTCTCCGTCTGACTTAGTATTCAGTGATAGAGATATTAATGTCCAAATATTTTCTACTCATAAATTTAGTAATAAGGATCTCCTGTACAGTTTCCAATTGGCGGTTTTGTTAATCTTGATTTGAAGGATTTAGAGTCTAGGAGCCCACTCCATTATCCGGTTTACTTTCATATTTCAGTACAGATATAAAAAAAAACATATTATTTACAGCTATTTTCAATAGCACTCCATTTTTTATTCCGATAGGCCCTTTGATTTTAGGGTTTCTGAGGTTGTCTTGATTTCTTTATCCCTTTAGAGAGGAATCTTCTTGTGAAACAATATGTCAATCTATTACAAATTCAAATTTGCAAAAGACTACGATTCCATTGCTATTAACGGTCACTTCATCCCTGTAGGGAATCTTAAAGAGCAAATCTTTGAGACTAATGAAGGTTGGGCAGGGATATTAATTTTGACCTGGTTATCACCAATTCTCATACTAATGAAGGTTTGTTTGATTCTCTAGAAAAGAACCAATCTTCATTAGTCTGAGAATTGGTGATAACCAGGTCAAAGTTAGTATCCTTGCCCAACCTTCATTAGTCTCAAAGATTTTTTCTTTGAGATTCCCTACAGGGATGAAGTGACCTTCAATAGCAATGGAATCATAGTCTTTTGCACTTTTGAATTTGTAATAGATGATATATAATTTCACACAAAAATTCCTCTCTAAAAGTATAAATAAAGCAAGGCAACCTTAGAAACCCTAAAATCATAGGCCCTATCGGAATAAAAGTTGGCCTGCTATCGAAATTAACAGTACATATCATTTTTTTTATCTCTGTACTGAAACATGAACGCACACCGGATAACGGAGTGGCCTCCTGCACGCTGAATCCTTCAATTCCGGATTAACAAAACCGTCAATTGGAAACTGTACAGGAGATCCTTGTTACTAAATTTATTAACGTGACATGTATGACCGTTTTTAGATTGATGGTAGCTAATCTGGGATGGTTGTTCAAGAATTATGGAGTGGTCCAGAGGGCTTCTTCTTAGTTTTCGACCCCATTGATATGATGGCTATGGACTTCTTCTTGCTCACTGGGTTACGGAACCCAAACAATTGCATATTCCTTCTCCACATAGCACCCACGAAGCACCCGGTGCGGGTGCGCGACCTTCCAGAAGCACCCGTGCAACATAGTTAGTCGGTTTAGTTTGAGTTTCAAAGTGGGAATGTATTGGAAGTGATCAGTAGCCCTTCATATTTGTTGTGCCTGTTTTATTTTTGACGTTTTCATGGAAATTGATGTTTATTATTTACCTACAAGATTGGAAGGTTCAGCAGTCGTAGGCGTAAAATATACAAAATGTTGCTTAGTTTCACTGCCTCCTTACAGCTATCTTCCTGTTTCCCTTACAAGGTCCATTGGGTATCAGGTGGATAAAACTAGTGGTGTTTCCATACTTGGTAGGTTGCTTAGTTTCAAATTGGACAGCCATCAGATGAAGTTGGATAAAACTAGTGGTGTTTCCATACTAGGAGACGTGATATATCTTATGTGGATAAGGTAGGACTGGTTCATATCCAGTGAGGTTTGCCATCCACTGCTTTTGGAGTGCTGGGAGGATGAAACATAACCAATCATTAGCAACGTCTAGCGTCGGGGGAATTTAAAGTATTTCAGGCCGCTATTTGGTCTCGTAGTTCTCTACACAGTTTTTTTTTTAGCTTTTCTACTTTTCATCATTTGATATGATGCTTGTTGAATGGGTTCAACTGTTTTTCTTTCCCTTCTAAATTCTCAATATTTTCATATTACAAGGCAACGGTACAAGAAGGCTAGAGGATAAGACACCATAAACTCAAGGAAAAAGTAAATGGATAACAAAAAGATGCTGGGCTCCAGGAAATCTGAAAAACTATCCAAAATAGGGTACATCATCCCCGTTTCTTCACAGAAACAGCAATCAACAGAGCCACATCCTACGAAATTCCGCCGGTTCCCCTCCTTCAGGGAACATCCGTATAATAACCAGGGATCTTGTTGCAATATGCTTTCTTCCCACGACTTTCCTTAATTCCCTACCAAGTGTCTTATTGAATTTGTAGGATTCAAATGACCGTTTCCTTATCTGGGGTTATCTTATGATGGACTGAACTCACAAATTCCTCTTCCCATGTGCATCATATTGGCGAGACAAGTTACTATGCAGTTGCAGAGATAGTTGTGCTCTTCAGTACTCAATTGGTCTGTATAGTTCCTTGTATTTGTGTTGTTGGATCTACTTCCCTGATGTCATCTGCTCTCAGTTTTCTGAACTTTACCGCTTGACTCGTGCATGATTCTTGGCCAATTCTACCGGACCTGAGGTGAGCAACTGGTTTAGAGCTAATTTCGTTTTTCCTGAGATTAACAAGCTCGCGGTGGACGTCAAATGCGGTTATCATGCGGTTTTGTCTGTCAGCTTTGGTATGGAAGACATGTGTAACTTGATTAGATTGATTGGTAAAGACATTGTCACCTTCAATTTTCATTGATCAAGTTTACACCAAACGAGAAGAAAAAAATCAGTGTATTTTCTTTTCATTTCCCAACACCCAACATCCACCAAACACAAAAAATAAAATAATTTTCTTTTTCGTTTCTTTTCTTTTCTTTTCTTTATGTTTTATTTTCCTTTCCATTTTCCAAGAACCAAACAGGGCCTAAATATATTCAGCATACTTCGTACAAATAACTCCTTTTGGCATAATTTTCCAAACATCTGGCAACTGCGTACTTAGTTTGTTGAAACAAATAATCATACTCTTACATTATTAAGGTTTTGTATGTGAAAGAAGTGCAAACATTCAAATCAATCTTAAGGTTATTGATGAAACCACATGTTGGTTGAAATTGCATGCGAAGATATTTTAATTTACAATTCATGTAGAGAATACCGTATGATACTCTTTGGAATATTCTTAGCTCGTCGCTTTTTTGATTTGGATTAAGTTATTTGTATGACTTCTGTGGTAGAATTCAGGCATTCTAATTCTTACGTGAACAATGTTGTTCATTTTTATGAAATCTTCTTTCTCACTGTTGCTTCATAGCTTCTTACACGAACGTTTATATGTATGCGACTCTGAGTTTAGATGTTCATGGCATTTCCTTTCTGTGTCCGTTTACAAAAGTATTGGTATCATTTTCTTCTTGATTGAAAGCCGTCTCTTGTTTATGTATATTTTGATCTACCAATTGTCTCTGTATAGCTAGACAAATGTAAAATCTAAATTAGTCAAGTATAAAGTGCCATGAAGAGAGATTAAAAAGAAAGTACAACTAGAAGCCTATAGTTACACCACAAGGAGTGCGGTAAACATGACAATGAGTAGCTCTCTAATCAGACCATTCATCACTGTTTGCACCCTGGATAGCATACTTGGTAGTAAAATATAATGGACTATAGCAGTGTTTGATATAACTCTAGTCAAATGTGAAATAGTACTACATAAAGTTTTAACTTTTATGTCAGTACATTTTTAGTGGCATTTTCAGTGTCATGTTTTATTTTGTAGGATAAATGTTTTTATTAGAAAAAAAAAAACTAAAAACTAAAAAGGAGACTAGAAATATTTCATAGTTAGAACCACCGGAAGTAGGACATATTAGGTATTAAAGGTGTAACAGCCATAGAGGATCCCTGTTTTTATGAGATATTTATATTAGTTTAGAGATGTCACTAGACGAATATGAATATAATTATCTTAAAAGCAGGAGCAAAGCAGTAGACAAGTTGAACTGTCAAAGCAATGCAGAAGTTTTGAGGGTGCCGGCATGAAGAAGCAAAACAGGACTTAGGTATAGGGAACTGACTGGATTGAGTAGGGATGTTTAGGATATAAGGTGATGACATCTCCCTCGTTATTTTTCTTGCTTTTCAAGGTTCGACTAGTTGAAGAGCACAAGCCCTCTTGGGTAACTGTAATCATGTTTCGTGAGACATTTCAAAATGGTTGGAAAATATGTTGTCCCTGTTCAAGTCATTGAGTTAGTCACCCTTTTGCCATTTGCTGGCCTGATTATATGGAACAAAGGTCGACCCTCAAAACCTAAGATGAAACTGGTCCTAAAATACCTCAAACATGGATGTGTGTCGGCACAGGGAGGCCATTCCACACTGTCTGTTGTGGAGTTTAAGAATGTTGTTAGTTTGATTGTTGAGCATTGTCTGGGTTGGTGTGGTAAAAGCTGTACAAGAGGTGGGAACTCATACTTCATCTGATTGAGATGCATTTTAGTACTTGGTGTCTAGAGAGGATACTCCATCCTGCCTTGTATTAGTCCACATTGCTAAATAAACTGGAGTCTAGAGATGGTGGGAAGTAAAGTAAATATGTGCAACTTTTTTATGAAAAGTTGACACATAATTGGGATAAAATAAAATGGGACAGATGAAAAGTTGACACTTAAATTGGGAAGAAATGTGAATCGATAAAATAAAATGGGACAGATGAAGTATAAGCTTTCGTTTTAATACTTCAAACATTAGAGTCTAGACAACGCTTGCAATAGCAATGCATAACGATTGATGGACACACTTTGGTGTATGTAAAATGAGTGAAATGCTGAGGATAAAATATTGGTTGTTATGTAAATATAAATATTGGTTCTTATGTAAATAATATAAATATTTGTTAGATAAATAAATTACTCCGTCCGTCCCAGAATAATTGTCGTTAAAACCCCAACTATTTAAGGGGATATACATTGATTGCTCAACTGGGTTGAATTTATTTATTTTAGGGAAAAATATTTCATTAAAACTAGAAAACACCCATTACATCATTAAGAAGCAATTGCTCAAACCAATTTGACCTATTCCTAGTCACTGCTGTGAATAATAGCTACCTTTTGCTCTAGCAGCTAGTTCATGAGCAACCTTATTAGAGCTTCTGGGTATCCAACTGAGTTGAACTTCTTCAAAAAGATCGAGCTTAGCTTTAACTTCGGCTAGAATGTCAAGAGAGGGGGACATGTCTTCAACAACTGAATTACTCATTAGAGCATTGAGGTCTTGAAGTAACACCTTTGCATCTCCTTCTAGATGGAGTTTTCTGATACCGAGGTTAGACGCCAAGGAAACTCCAACTAGAAGAGCTTTTGCTTCCGCTTCACAGGCGCTTTGAACTTGACTGAGAGCAGCTGCTCTAGCTCCCAAACACACACCTTCTTTATCTCTCAGGACCACACCAGCAACCGCCATTCTAGTATCGTGATCAAAGCTATCATCATTTAACTTTGAGAAGCTCGCAGAGGGTTTCTTCCACTTCGGATCTGCCACAGTAACGTCAAGAAACCCACGGTGATCTCCGGTACTGAGTGCTTGCAACTCGTTGAACCTCCAGCTTACGTCATTATAGATTCTCCCTTCATCCTTGACATCTCCTCTAAAGATCACTGAGTTTCTTTTATTCCATATCTCCCAAAATAGAAGGCTAATTTTGACTCTATCATCAGCCCAAGCCTGCTGAAAAAGGTTTGCAAACCAGAACTGAAAACCAAAATCAATTTTCAAGAGCCCAACATTCATTCCCATCCCATCCCATCCCAGATTCTTCAAGTACTTGCACATTGAGAGAAGAGGTGACATTCCGTTTCACCGTAATCCCCTCACAAAGCACAACAATTAAGCACGTAAGTTACCCTTCGCAATAAGTTAGTTTCCGTTGGCAAAGATTCATAAAAGCTTCTCCAAATAAAATGACGAATCTTCTTTGGGACCTTCATCTTCCAAAGTAGCTCAAAAAAGGATCCCCATTGATCATTAGAACTTCTTGAGACATGGTGGCAATTCAGAGACACTGCAAGGTTATAACCCGATTTCCCCGTATAGATTTCATTTTCCTCAAAGTGCCAAACAATCCGGTCCGGTCTTGGGTTTGCCGGAATAGGAATATTTGATATCGCATAAACATCAACATCCCACAAAACGTTTTTCAAATATCCCAGATTCCATGACCGATCCTGATTGAAAAAAGTACCTACAAACGGTCCAAAACCACAGTTGGGAGTAATAATTTTGAAACTAGGGTGAGAAGGAATCCATGGGTCCATGATAGAAAAAGAGCTGCTATCCCCAATGCTCCATCTAATGCCTTTCTGAAGAAGTTGTTGCCCGTGGAAAATGCAGAAGGTGAATTACCAAGCTCCAAAGACCAAAGGTTAATTGGTTGAATTTATTAATAACATTGACACAGTTACTCATCATTTTTCAATTTCTATAACCAGTATTAGTACTTTTTGTTCAATATTTTTATCAATGTGTATCCACTTTTAAATAGGAAAAATTAAAATGGACAGTTATACTTTTTTAGAGAAAAACGAAAAATTATTTTGAGACATCGCATAATAGAAAGGTTGACTGTTCTGATGGGACGCAAGGAGTATATTATAGTCATGTTTTAGAAATGTGTTGATTCACAGGCCGAGAAGTAGGTGCAAATTACATTTACCAAACACCTGAAACTGCTTTTGATTGTCATGATTCATGAAGTACTTCATAACAGCAAAAAGCAATAACAGACTTGTAATGTTGGGAGCTTGGGTACACACCTCAACACATACATAAACTAATCTTCTACCAGTCAATTCAGTAAGCATAGACCGAGGTCGTTGGGAGCTTGAACTTGTAAGTCTTGCTGGGGTTGCAATCAAAGTTCTTGTCACCGCCATAGCCATATTTATTCTCGTAACCAGGATAATCACTCAAATCAAAGGCAACCTCTTCTTTGGGTATCAGTCCACAGATTTGGGCCAACGTATTCAGGTTCCATTGGAGATAGAAACCCATTGATTTATGAGAAACATGAACTTCTCCTCCATTGTTCAGCATCTTCTTTGCATTCTTGAAGAAGCCTAGCACAAGATTCTGGTTCCGGCTGCAAAAAAATGTTGGCAACAAATGTCACACTTCATGAGATATGGAATATTTAGTACGGATATTAAAACGGGTAATTTTCTAGTTAGGATATTAAATACCATTTTTAATTATTTAGTATGGATATTTAAAAAACAAAAAAAAATTAAATAGTACCCGAACTAAATTTTGTCAAAAACCAACTAATAATACTAGAAGACCAAACATGCCATAAAAATAATAAGTCATCTAAAACTAACCTGATTTGAGATTGCCTGGACTCTTCCCAGAAAAACCCAGCAAGAGGGAAGTTGAAGATTATTCGATCAAATTTATGATCCCGCAGTATCTTGTGGTTGGCCATCTCGGTTGCATCCACACCATGAATAACCGTGCAACCCCTTATCTTCAGCTCATTTATGTTTTGTATAGATTTCCTGTAGTTCTTCACCAAGAAATCTTTGGACAAAAAAGAAGTATATCATAATTACAAGTCAACAGTACTCGGTGATGTTTCAACTTTAATTTTATATTTTTTGATAATCAAGAATGTAAGATAAACATGTAACAATATAAAAGGGCAAATGGTTTCTTTTAGAAGCTTGATTCCATGTAGTTCTTCAACAAGAAATCTTTGTAGTAATACGTAAAATTATCGCGCTAACAAAGTTACCGAAAAGTAATTTAAAAGATTCGTCATTTAACAACTCAGTTGACCTTCTTATTCATTTTTTCTTTTTTTTCTTTTTCTTTTTTTCTTTTTTTTGGAACGAACCTTCTTATTCTCTTAATATGCATGAAACGTTCAACTAGCTATTGACTTATAAAACAGGACATAACGAGTATTACGATATTTGGCATCATATTACTAATTTGGCCTTCGACATGGTCAAAAAATTAAAAACTGACTTTAAATTGAAAGAGAACGGAGAGGGTATATAGTTATGAAATTACCAATGCTGTCAAGAGAAGTAGCATGCATGTTGTAGGCAGTCCCAAAAGCCCTAGCCAAACAGGCTGAGAAAGAGAAGTCACCATCCCCAACGATGAGTATCTTGTGAGAGCTACTATAGTGCTTGATCCATCTCTCCGATGAAGTGACATCCCTGCATGGCACTTGTGCTCTGTTTGGATTAGCCAATTTAGAGGGCACCTTTTGAGCCTCACTTACACTGCCACTAGTTGTGAATGCACTTTGGAAACTCCTTGCAGGTGCTTTTACATTGTTTCTTTGATCATCCCACAAGTAGCTCCTGCTGCTTATTTCATTAGCCCTTCTGTTTCTCTCATCCTTACCATTGTTTTCTAGCAAGCTAGATAGAAGCTGTCCCATTGTCTGATGAACCTATTCATATGATCACTGATGAAATCCTATATTTAAGGGGTTTCTTTGAACAATTCTGTGTTAATTTGCATTGGGGAGAGAGAGAGAGATGTGTTAATTT
Source organism: Linanthus parryae (assembly GCA_023055425.1). Classification (NCBI taxonomy): domain Eukaryota; kingdom Viridiplantae; phylum Streptophyta; class Magnoliopsida; order Ericales; family Polemoniaceae; genus Linanthus; species Linanthus parryae. The sequence goes on from JALGPY010000009.1 coordinate 47,572,742, forward strand.
GCATTGGAGAATTCTGCTACTTTGGGAAAGATGGCATTACTTTGCAGTTCACAAGAAGAGAAGTTAAGGGGCTAACTCTTTGGAAGTTGTTCAAGATGGTCAAAATGGCTTGGTTGCATGGAACTTGGAAGACAGTTACTGTTAATTAGAGCATTTGCACTATTCTACGCCTCCAAAATGATTAGTGTCTGACTATCGATTAGAGAGCACATCTGATTCACACTAAAAATAAGAAGGAAAAAAGATGACAAATATAGTGATAACGTAAAGTATCGATAACCGGAGGGATTCGAGATCCTCCGGTCCCCACACGACATGGATACACATGGAAAAACGAAAATAAAACACGAAACATATATTTCTTTTCTTGATTAATTAAAAAATGTGCGACTACAATTGTTTAAAGGGTAAAAGACACTGACCATCTCTGACAATTTGATTAATTCCACCCTGCTACCCTGACGTTTGGAAAAGACACTTTGCACCTTTTTATGGAGACTAACGGTTAACTAACCACACAGGAAAAAAGATAATTTTACCCTGAAATTTTATAAAATTACTCCCTATATATTACCCTAACCCCTCTATCCTTCATTTCTAACCCTAATCACTCTCTCTCTCTCTTCCCCCTCTTTCTCTCTTCCCCCTCTTTGCTGTGAAACACAGCTGCCAACCACCAACTACCTCCTCCTTCCTCTTCTAATCTCCATCTTCTTCAAGCCTTCCTCACCTTCCATCCCTCTTTGTCGTGGGTTGTTTCGGTCGAAGTCAGCAGTGGGATCGACTGGAGATTCGTGGGTGAAATAGCAAGAGGTAGTGGGTGGCAAGTTCAATTCGATTGTTCTCCTCCTTCTCCTTGTCTTCCTCCTCCTTCTTCTCTCTCTCTTTCACACACACAGCGGGATCCTCAATTTGTTTATGGGTGAGAGCTTCAAACGTCGAAATAAGATGGCTAGAGGATTTCGTGCTAATTCCTGTAACCCCCTTGCTGCCTTCTGTTGTTTCTTGTTTGTTCTGCGGAATTGTCGAAGGTGTTGATCGGGTATCGGAGAGAGATGGAGAGGCAAACCAGGTCCAAGAAGCAAGATGTCTATGGCAAGGGCAAGGTCACTGCCGCACAATCGCCTTCATCGTCGACCGCTATCTCTCAGATAACACTTATACCCAGTCTTAATCTGCTTTTCGCAACGAAGCTTCTCATCTCATCTCCAAATCCCCATTGCAAGAGGTATACGCCTCTCTCTTTGTCAATTTTGTGCTAGATTTGAAATTGAACTGAGATTTTTTGTGGGCTTCTGTCAAATTGTGAAATTAGGCTCTAAGGGTCAGTTTGGGAGTGCTTCTGCTGCCAGCACAGCTCCTTTTCGACAGCAGAAGCAGTTTTTAATGCATTTGGTAAAAATAAAATTTCTGTTTTTTCGGACAGTTTCTGCTGTCCCACATTAGTTTTCAGGAAGCAAGGAGGGAGATACTTTTTTGGAAAGCACTTTTGATTAATTTACAACCATTCTAACCTTACAATTTTTAAAATTTTCAATAGTTATCTTTATAGAAATGACATGTGTCATATATTTTTGTCATTTTACCCTCTCACAGCAACTTCACAATTGATTTTACCCAACACAAAATTACTATATCAATATTTCACCACAACTTTCAGGTAATATTTACCAAACAACATTTTATCAAAAAGTCACAGCAGCTTTCCCACAGTCTTAGCCCATAGCAGCTTCTATACACCGCCACTACATTCCCAAACTAGCCCTAAGTCAACATGGATTTTGTTCGATTGTGAAAATTAGTCCCAAAATTTATGTGGGTTTATTGTGATATTATAAAAATTTAGCTGACGATCGATGAGGGTTCTGTGTATGAATTTCAGCTAAAGATCTATTTGGGTTTTTGCAGGCACCGAGGTATTTACTTAGTTTAGCGGCAATATTGGATGAGTACATCAGTCTGTGGGAGCAAAAGGTGATATTGGATGAAGACAAGAGGCCGACGAAGATAGAGGTCGAGATGGAGGGGGTTCAGGCGAATTGGGCAATGAGTGGTCTGGACAGTTGGGTTCGCCGGAGCTGTGAGTTTTGGTGGTATGACTTGTGAGTTGAAGGTAGTTGTGCTGGATGAAGTTGGGTCTAATGGGTGTGAATGCCATGGGTCTTCGGTGGTGTGCAGGGAGTTGGGTATTTTAGGTGGTGTAAATGACGGTTTGAGGCGGCTGGATTTGTTACTAATTTGTACTTCTCTGCTTGGGAGAATGGTGAAGGAGGAATTCGGGTATTGGCAGAGGAGTATAGGCATTAGGTTTGTGAAGGAGGAATTTATGGGGTGGTTTAATTGGTTTGTAGCAGGTGGTACGGGAGTGAAATTGGTGGTTGTTTAGGTGGAGATTAGGAGAATATGTGCAGGTTGTATGTTGGGGAAAAAGATAGGCTGATACGCAAATGTATCGGGTTGACGATTTTGTGAGAAATTGACAAAACTCCCACGTAGCTTATAGCCTACCGCGCTATTCTAATCAACTAAACTGTGATCAAACAAAGAAATTCTCTTTTCAATTCATCTGATAAAAATAAACAGAAGAGTACAAGCGTTTAAATTGACAAAACGATACCTAGCCCTAGACTACGGGACATTTGATAAAAAGTCTGGTCTACTAACAAACTAAATAAATAATAATCATAACTAATAAATAAATATTAATTAGTAATATTTACTAACAAATAAATAATTAAATAGTACGATGTGATACGGTTGACCCGTATCAACTCCCCCATGGTTGAAAATCACCTTGTCCTCAAGGTGGATGTGAAAAATCATGCACGCCCATAAATAATTTGCCCGAATCGAATTGACGACGAACGAACTGGCAAACCTCACTTTTGAAGTTCCAAATTAGCACGAAGCCTACATATGTTCTGCCCAAAAGAACAAGTAAGCCTAAGTGGGGAACTGGGTTGAATTGGAAAATATCGCCCAAATGTATTACTAAGCCCACATGTGAGAAGAAGGAGTCCAAAGTTACTTGGAGCCCTGTTGTTTGGCCCGTTCGTTGTTGCAGCTCGTGGGACTTGGACGGCGGTGGCGGATCTGCTGGTGGTCGGCACGACGGCTGGAGTGACGGAATGTCTCTAGACGACGGTTGGGGCGCAGATGCTCGCCGTGATGTGTCAGGAACTGAGAGTTCCTGACCTGAATCGAAGAAATCTCCGGTGAATTACCGTTAAAGAGAACGAAGAAGAAGAAAGATACAGAGAGAATTGGAGGAGAAATTCAGAAATTTGTTTCACGATTCAATGCCTTCTCTGATACAAACTACTGGTGATATACACCGTTTACATTTTGGAATAGCAAACTACATCAGGAACCCCTACAGTTTACTAAATCATAAAACTGTCCTCTACTTTTAGCTTTATTGCGCCCTAAGACCCCTAGTTTCATGACAAACCACCACCCTTAAAACATCATTGTCCTCAATGATAATAAGCTAGAAAAATAAACTCAATAGTAACTCAACTCCAATATGTATTGTCATCTCTTCATGTGACAGCATCAGGGAACCTTTCATTCCATTTTCTAACTTGTGTACTGGTGTGCCCACGAATTGCATTTCTTTCCTATTGTGATCCCATTTGTACCTTGTTAGCCTCCTCCACAGTCTACGAAATACAACCCCTTCCTAACTACTTCCTCTGATCTCCTCTTTGAAGCACCAGCTAACCCCTCCAAGTGTCTTTCATTTCTGGAAGTTCAATACATTCACTCTCTGTAGAACCCAACCAATAACCTTTCTGGATTCACTTGTTCTCAAATGTTCATCACATTTTCTGCCTATGAGAATCAGTATACCCCCTGGCACATTTCTCTCATTTTCCAAACATATATGCTATTCCCATCTTGAGAACTGACCTCGGGTTTATACCAATTCATCAAGCGGAAACCAATGGTGAGAATTCCTTTGATGGTCTCTTCTAAAATAATTTTCATGCTTCTTTTCTGCTCCGAGTAATAACCATGACATCTTTTTTTGGTAAGAACTAATACCACCAGTATTACTATAACAGAACACACTTTGGAAAGTTTCCAGTAAAGAGCAGTTAGCTTACCCCATTTCGGAGAGTTGGCTCCTCAAATTAGCAGTGCATACTTGAAAGTGGTTGAAAATATGCAATGAAATTCCACTTGAATACCATTTTTTATCTTGATCATAGAAATTAATGTGTTCTTCCAGTAATTTGATGATAGCAACAAGAGGAAGATGCTGTGTAACAACAATTGTGACATAACCATCGTCCTTAATTTCCTCTTGCTGCCTATGGCCGAACAACAATTGTGACATAACCATCGTCCTTAATTTCCTTAATTCCCAAATCGTGTCTCCATACGTGCATCCATATGCTTACTGGATCAGCAGTAATTTTGTCTTTGGGTTTGTCACTTTCTTGATCCCTCAAGGACTATCCAATCTTAAAGTGACTGCCCAATTGCACCAAGGAAATTTCTTCCTCCTTATGCTTCAACTTATGCCTAACATCCTTTCATGATGGAGGCAGTTTATCAATCACACTAGAAAAAGAAATTGATTCATCCATTTTCATGTTGTGTTGATTAAACTGCCCTAGGATTCGAAGCAATTCATGGTATTGCTCCATCACAGGCCTTGAATCAACTATTATGTAATTGTTCCAATTACTGACCAGAAACTTTCTGCTTGAAGCATCTTCAGCCATGTATTTTGATTCAAGAGAATCCCACATTTCTTTTGAACTCTCAACATTCTGATAAACATCAAACAAGGAATCAAACATACCGTTAAGAATGTGTCCGCGACAGATGTAGTCATCATTCTCCCACTTTGATGTCCTCCTTGTATGTTTCAGGGTTTCCTCCTCCACGACTTCAGGCATCGGGGTGGTGAGAACGTACACAACCTTCATCGCCGTCAACATGAAGTGCATCTTCTTCTGCCACCTTCGGAAATCCTTCCCCTCGAAATTCTCCAGTTTCATGAACTTGCTTGTCATGTCCTGAACAGTGTTGTCGTTCGTCATGATGCAGAATACTTTAATCTTTGTGAAGTTTGGGTGTTTAGAACGGGAACAAAAGGCCTGGATAATCTCTGAGTTGTGGGATTGATGCGCAAACTAACGTGCTATCGCAAGTGTACGAATCTCGTAGTACCGGGTGCAATTAGACTCGGATTATCGTTCCCACGAGGACTGTTCGGGTTTACTCAAGTTGTCAGTTTCGGTTTCCCAAGAGTAGTAACCAGGAGGAGTAGGTTGTGATTATAGTGACTAAACTAAAAACAGAATTTAAAACGTAAATATTTTTGTGACGTTTTCTGAAATAAGCTGATTTTGTTGTAACGATAATAGATGAAGACTAGGCTCCAGGATCCCCTAGGGTTTCTACAGATTTCAGTTTTACGTTCGTTTATGAAAACACTCAGCAGTTTCGGTATCTGTGCAACGTACCAGTTGTGCAGTGACTTTTCAGATTCCACACGTAATCCCGATCCTGCAGACTTTCGGATTCTTGTTAAGCTGCCTAAGTCTGCAGTCTCGATCTAATCCTGTTAGGGTTTCTAACCTGTCCGAATGGCCCGGGTCAAATTCTCTAACAGTTGGTCTCACGTTTTTCAATGCTAGCCCTATCTCCCTTTCTCTGGTCGGTCTATCAGGGTAAGGTACTAAATCCCGGTTTTTCTTCCTAACCCTAACTTGACGTTTTCACCTACAAGCTCGGGTCTATAGCAATCCTGGGTGATCAATCCTATCATGCATATACGATAATAATCAAAACCAGAATAACAGATACAACTTGCTGAATTAAGACAATCATCATGAATCCATAAACGTAGTAATCATAAAATCTGAGTACGAAACCCTAGGTTCACCGAGAACCTAGGTGAAAAGTTTAGCTACGACTAGACATAATACAAAACGCAGTTTCTGAATATAAAGAGAGAGAACGAAATCAAACTAAGTCTTCGAATCTCGAATCGCGCTTTCGTGCTCTCCGTGAATGCTCCGACTTGGCCTTCGGGTGTGCTGTGAATTGTGCTGTGTCTTCGCGTCTCCTCAAAACGAGTCTGGACGAGTCTTTAAATAGTGCTGTTTCCTGAAAACGCTCGTGCTCGAAATTACGGAATATGCCATCGGTCCACCGTCTTTGACCAAAAGTCAAACTGGCTGCGTATATACGCAGGGGCTGCGTATATACGCAACCAGGGCCCAACCAAGCACCCCCCACATCCCCTCTGCCTGCGTATATACGCAGGTGCTGCGTATATACGCAGGGCCTGCGTATATACGCAGGCCGTGGGGTATGTGGGGCCCACTTGGTCCTCTGGTGGGCCAGGACTGGTCCCCTGGGTCCCACTCTTCTTCCTGATGCTCCCGGCTTGCCTCTTCGGTGCTCTTCTGCTCTTCCGTGTTTCCGTCGTGTCCCGGTCTTGTGCACGTTTCCCGAGACGGTCCCGGCTGGGTCCCGGCACACTTCCCGATGCACCTCCTGAACCTGTTCCTGAAAAGGCAACACGAACGAATACCCGCGATCATATCCAAATATAGCAAGAAATGAGCAGAAATATGCAGAAAATCCAGCAAGTACAAATACACGTCTCGTTCTAGATTCCCGGGGCATTCTAAGGCATTTTCCGGCAAAAACCGCTAATTTCGGCACAAATACTCGTGAAATCAGGCTAAAAGATAACCCCTAATTGGGCGTTATCAAATACCCCCGCACTAAACATTGCTCGTCCCGAGCAATCCTGCCAACTCTAGCCTGCAGTTCTATCCTCGTGACTGACTCTGCACATACCCTACCGTTGCATACACTTTCGACCCGAACCTTTCAACCGGACGACTCGATAGAAAAACTGACGCAGATAGAATATACACAGACTCAAACGACTCAAAACAGACTAGTGACAAAAATATTTTTTGGCGAGATTGGGCAACCTCAAAAACAGAAACAGTGTGTCCTCGTGATCTCATCCTTTTCAGAATTTACCTCCCTGCAAGCGATCGGTAAGTCTGAACAGATTTATATGGTGGATTTAAGCACTGGACCGAAGTACTATTACTTTGGTTATCAAACTGAGCAAATCCCTAGCTAACTTACCATCCGAGCTGTTTCCGAAAGGATCTATGTCTAAACAGGTAGGATAAATATATGTATCAAGGTACGGCATAATCCTACATGTTATGACATTCTCACAATTCACCAAACTCACACCCCTCACCGAGATCCCGAAAAACTGCCCGAAACACCTAAGTTCCTGCTTTCCCAATTCTCCTGTCCCCCGGTGTGTCCTTGCCGTGCTCGCGGCCACAAATGTGAAGCGGTGCAAACGTCTCGAAAATTGTGCCACTCACTCAGCTTTTTATTTAAACAACAAAAAACACAAAACAAACTAAAAACTAGATCATAATAATTTTTCTTTTCCTTTTTTTTTTTCTTTTTTTTTTCTTTTTTTTTTTTTTTGTTTTTTTCTTTTTTTTTTCTTCTTTTTTTTTTCTTTCTTTCTTTTCCACAACTATATATACATACGCACACGAATATCAACAATGCTAAACTGACTAAAGCTGAGTGAGTGAAAATAAATCTCTGTCGTGGGGTACGTAAAATGTCCTCATGTGACATACCCCCACACTAATCCTGAAGTGCTGATCCTGTAGTCGAGATAATACCGTGCAGTCCCACCGAACCTCCTCATCACCAAAGATGTAGAAAAACGGCACAACCACCAATTGACCCTACAACCCCCCGGAACCCCGGTTTGTGCGAAAGATGCTCGCACGCGACTAACTCCTCCTGTGGTCACTATGTAGTGAAGTGATCCACCTCCGCAAATTAATGCACTGTCGCCTCTCACTCACCCTGTCCTTCCCTCGAAAAACGTGTCAAAACCGAAACTGTCCAAAACTGATATCTCATGAAGCTCCCCTATCTAAAACCTGTCCCCTACTCACGCCCTCCGTCATAACACGTAGAATGGCCAACTATCGACTGATGAGGTCTCAAAGAAGGCTGCCTAGGCGAAAGTGGCTACGAAAGAAGAGGGTAGATGGCTTCAAACGGGTTGTCTAATTGGACCTAGGGGTAAGAAACAGGACGTGAGGTCCCTTGATAGCCAGTCACTCCACCGAAAAATGCGATGACCGTGACGGCGCCCGTGGGCGGGTTGTCGACTACCTATGTGACGGCGGTGTAGCAACTAGTCGGATTTTTCGCTCAGTCGATAACTACTTGCGGATTCCAAAGGTCACTGGCTCTCACCTATCTACTATACCTCGGTGCAAGTTTTCTTTTCTTTCAAAGGATTCAAACTCAATTTCTTCACTGTTTTCGTTATCTCGATTGCCCTTTCTCAAAATTTTCTGATTTTAAACTTTTTTTTTTTTTCTGAAAAATAATTTATACTTGCTGTTTGCGTATATACGCAGGTCCTGCGTATATACCCAATCAGCAGCATAAAAAATTTTTAATTTTTTCAATTTTTTCAATTTTTTTTTTTTAAATTATATACAATGCATGGCTAGAATGATTATGGTGGGTTGACTCAAATAAAGAAAATATGCTGACTCAAAAATAAAAATAAAAATAAAAATAAATACGAAAAAACGTGCAGACCGGGTTAATGCAGACACGACTACCACCCCCCCACTAAGAGGTGGCATGCCCTCATGGCACTCACTCGTCCGGAAAAAATGTCGGGTCGGACCCGGTCTCGGACGTACCGGAAATGCTACCCGGTGAGCTGCTCTCTGAATCAGTCCTAAATACCGGCTGGCGTGCCCGTGTACGGGGCCGGTAATCTGAGGACTGCGACTCGGACCCAGTCCAACTGCTAGGTGGCTGGGACCGCAAAGTCGTCCTGCCACTGGACTGCTGGTGAGAACGGGCCCCAGTCTGCTGGGTACGGGTCCCAGCCTGACGACCCGTAGGCTGCCGGGATCGTGTCCCAGGCTGCCGTCTCTCCTGTCTGGCAGGTGGCGGTGATGGCTGAGTCGGTGGCGGTGGCTGGGTCGGGGGTGGCGGAGCAGACGTGTACTCGCTAGAGTCCCCGTCATCCGACCATCCCTCGGTAAAGCTACTGGAGTAGGTGGGTGGAAAATACAGCGGGAGTGGCGGGTCTCGGCCGGCGTGCCGAGCCGCATCCCGCTGCTCCTCTCGAGAAGTACGGCATCGCCGGAGTCCGGCCGATGCCTGGCGACTGACTGGTCGCTCCTGAGTCGATCTCCTCCTAGGGGCAGGGGCAGGGGCAGGCGCCTGGTCCTCCTCCATAAAGTCATCATCCTCATCGAGGTCGACAACTGGAGGTGGCGGGCCCGGGTGACGACGAATAATCGTCCTATAAGGCCGGAGCAAAGGAGGCGCTAAGTCACCCGGTAAATCTGGCATCGGAACCTCGTAATCCCGTGCAAGTTTGGCAATGAGGTTGGCGTACCCCAATCCCTTCTTGCTACCGGTGCAGTTCCGTTCCATCATATATACCCAAATCCGACGAGGAATGTCCACGTCTCGTCCCAACACAAGGCAGTAGACTAAGAGTACGTACTCAAAGTCAAGGTAGGTGAAGTGCTTAATACCTACAACCCTGTTCACTACCCACTCGGCCCACCACCGTGGCGGGCCGGTAACAAAACGAGTATGCAATTTCTTGCCTATCTCGCCCGGTCCCTCTCTCTCGAAATGGGCCTCCGGGTGTCCCCCGGTCACAACCCGCAACAGCTCAGCATCACTCGGCGGGTAGTCAGCACACTCGGCATACGCGCACGAGATGTGGCGCATCGGAATCTGATAGGCTTGGCGGATGGTATCCGCCGTGAGCAATATAAAAGACCGCCTCAAATAAACCCAACGGACATCCCCATTGGCTTCCCCCTCCCCCCTGCACATGAGGTTCGCGTAGAACTCACGCACTAAGTCAGTATCGGACAAGTCCGGGAACCCTGCTAGGGACGTCCCGAAAATGTCCTGTCGACTCGCATAGTCAGCCATCTCTGGCGGCATGTAAGTACGGTCGACCTCAAACTTATGGTCTACGGGAATGTTATGACTCATTTTGGTCGCCGTCAAGTAGTAAAATTGGGCTTGATAGCTAACGAACCTAAAACTGTCATATACCAACGGGGTAAGCTCGTCCGGCTCATAGTCCGTAGGGATGTCATCTCGGTTATGGTCTAAGATGGGCACATGAAACTCCATAACAGCCTACTTTCTCGAAAAACGTGTCGACTCGGGAAATAGAGCAAAACGTGAAACGTGCACAAAAAATAGTGTGTCGCAATAGGTAGTCCACCTAAGATCTACCAGAGGTCCACACGGCAAGTGCCGCTCCAAATGCAAAATTACCGAAAAATAACGGGCCCGGCTACGGGCCGTGCCAAAACGGAAAATAAAGCGAGGGATGAGAATTTCGACCTTCCCTAAACAGGGGTGAAGACCGGAGATTCTGCCCGGAAAGTCGCCGGAAAACCGCCGGTGGTCGCCGGAAAAGTCGCCGGAAAAGTCAACTGCCCGGAATTGAATTCCGAGCCCACCAAATCGAAGCCCTCGATCTCCTCGTTCACGTTCCCTTCTACGGATTTTGCTAGTTCTTGCTCTAACACCTCCGAATCTGCACTTTTCTTCAAGAACACCTCACTTTTTGATGGAACTTTTTCTCTCGATTTTCACTTGTTTCTGGATTTGGATGGATGAATCTTGCTCCTTGCGACGAGGGGATTCCAGAAACGTGCTCGGAATTTGATTTGGAGGTCCGAGTCAAAACTTGTGTTCTTCAAGTGAGAGCAAATGGAGGTAGAGAGAGAAAGGGAGGTGCCAACAATGGAGGCTACCCGTCCCCCCCTTGCATATGACCTAATTTGGTCGAAAAGACCAAAATACCCCCGGGTTTTTGAAAAATTTTCAAAAAAAAAAAATTTTTTTTTTTTTTTTTTTTTTTTCTTTTTTCTTTTTCTTCCTGTTTACGTATATACGCAGTACTGCGTATATACCCAACCAGAAAACAACCAAAAAAAAGACCAAAAATTCCCAGTTTAGCCCACGGGTTGCGTATATACGCAGGGGCTGCGTATATACGCAGCCCGAGGGCAAAACTGGAATTTTAAATTTTTTTTTTTTTTTTTTTTTTTTTTTTTTTTTTTTTTCAAAATTATCTCTCTCCCCCTGCTTTCCTGATCTTGGCTGTTTTGGATGATTCTGTTTCTGCACACTTTCAAATTCAACGTTAAAATCCCGCTCATCTCGCCTCTCTCAAAAATTCAGAACTGACATACTAACGTAATAACTAATAAGACTAACTAAATAAACGATAAATTTTGGGTTGCCTCCCAAACAGCGCCTTGTGATTTACGGTCGACGGCCCGACCTTGTTACCTCTCACGGGTCATCAAAATAGACCGGATCTATTTTGACGACTTCGGCGGTCTCGAGATACGGCTTGATCCGGTTCCCGTTCACCCTGAAACTGGAGTTGTCTTTTGGATTTTCCAGCTCGAATGCCCCCCAGGCAAAAATCTGCTTGATGATGAACGGTCCCGACCAACGAGACCTCAGCTTCCCCGGAAAGAACCGCATCCGGGTATTGTAGAGAAGCACTTTGTCGCCTTCGTTAAACTGCTTTGGCGTGATACGGTGATCATGCCACTTCTTTGTCTTCTCTTTGTAAATTTTGGCGCTCTCGAAAGCCGTTCTGCGGAATTCTTCCAATTCCAGCAGTGCCATCTTCCTCTTATCCCCTGCTAGGTTCTGGTCCAAGTTCAGCAGTTTGATGGCCCAATACGCCTTATGTTCCAGTTCCACCGGTAAGTGGCACGCTTTCCCAAAAACGAGCTGGTACGGTGACATTCCCAGCGGTGTTTTGAAAGCTGTCCTGTAGGCCCAAAGCGCATCGTCTAGTCTGACTGACCAATCTTTTCGGCCGAGATTCACTGTTTTCTCGAGTATGCTCTTGATCTCTCGATTTGACACCTCGGCTTGCCCGTTCGTCTGCGGATGGTACGGTAACGAGACTTTATGAACTGATACGCCGTACTGTTTCAGAACTTTCGCAAAAACTCGATTGATGAAGTGAGAGCCCTCGTCGCTGATCATTGCCCTGGGAGTCCCGAAACGAGTGAAAACGTTGCGTTTCAGAAAACGCTCAACGGTAGCTGCATCGTTTTTCTGACACGCGATCGCCTCGATCCACTTTGTCACATAATCCACTGCCAGCAGAATGTAAAGATTCCCCATCGAAGACGGGAACGGACCCATGAAGTCAATCCCCCATACATCAAATGGCTCTACCTCCTGCCACACGGTCATCGGCATCTCGTCCCGGTGTGACGTGTTTCCTGTCCTCTGGCACCTATCGCATCCCTGCACATAGTCGTGACAGTCCTTGAAGATTGTCGGCCAGAAAAAACCGGACTGCAGTATTTTATGCGCTGTTCGCGTTCCCCCAAAATGACCCCCACACTGTGATGAGTGGCAGTGTCGGATCACGTTCCAGGCCTCGTGGGTCGGGATACACCTTCTCAGGATGTTGTCGGCCCCCTGTTTGAACAAGTACGGGTCGTCCCAGAAATACTGTCGACTCTCGGCAATGAACTTTTTCCGCTGCGACGGGGTGAGATCCTCGGGAAGCGTGCCAGTTACCAAGTAGTTGGCTATGGCATAGTACCATGGTCTCCCGATCTTGACTGCCATGATGTGCTCGTCCGGGAAGTTTTCCTTGATCGGCACCGGGTCCACCTTCACGTTCTCAAGTCTGGATAGGTGATCCGCTACCACGTTCTCAACACCCTTCTTGTCCCGGATTTCCACATCGAATTCCTGCATCAGTAGTACCCACCTCAACAGTCTCGGTTTTGCGTCCTTCTTGTCCAGCAGGTATTTCAGAGCACTATGGTCGGTAAAAACGATAACTTTTGACCCGACCAAATAGGGCCTGAATTTGTCCAGTGCATACACCACGGCCAGCAGTTCTTTTTCTGTCGTGCCATAGTTGAGCTGGGCATCGTTGAGTACCCGGCTCGCATAATAAATGACGTGGCATACCTTATCCTTCCGCTGTCCCAAAACTGCCCCGACTGCATAGTCGCTGGCGTCACACATCAGCTCAAACGGGAGTGACCAATCTGGCGTGGTTATAACCGGGGCTGTGGTCAGCTTCTCTTTCAAGTGGTCAAAAGCTTGCCGACATGCTGCATCGAAATCAAAGGGTACGTCTTTTCCGAGTAACGCGCAAAGTGGCTTTGTGATCTTGGAAAAGTCCTTGATGAATCTTCGGTAAAATCCCGCATGTCCCAGAAAACTTTTGATCGCCTTTACGTTCGTCGGGTATGGAAGCTGCTTTATCACCTCGATCTTAGCCCTGTCCACCTCGAGTCCCTTGCTGGAAATTCTGTGACCCAGCACGATTCCCTCGGTGACCATAAAGTGACACTTTTCCCAATTGAGCACCAAATTTGCCTTCTTGCATCGGATCAGAACCTGGCCCAAATGGAACAGGCAGTCATCGAAACTGTCCCCGAAGAGTGAAAAGTCGTCCATGAACACCTCCAGATTTTTCTCGATCATGTCGGAAAAAATTGCCATCATACATCTCTGAAACGTGGCAGGGGCGTTACACAGCCCGAACGGCATGCGCCGAAACGCGAACGTACCGTACGGGCAGGTAAACGTCGTCTTTTCCTGATCCTCCGGGGCTATGCAAATCTGGTTGTACCCGGAATACCCGTCCAGAAAACAGTAGTAGGCATGATGGGCGAGCCGGTCCAGCATCTGGTCCATGAATGGCAGCGGGAAGTGGTCCTTTAATGTTGCCTCGTTTAGCCTCCGATAGTCCATGCAGATCCGCCAGCCCGTAACGGTGCGCTGCGCAATCTGCTCCTGATCGTTATTCTGCACCACCGTAATACCCCCCTTTTTGGGCACGCACTGGACCGGGCTGATCCACGTGCTGTCCGATATGGGGTAGATGATTCCCGCTTCCAGCCACTTCATGACCTCTTTCCGCACAACGTCCTTCATGTTCGGGTTCAGTCTCCGCTGGGGCTGAATCACCGGTTTCTTGCCTTCTTCAATTCGGATCTTGTGCATGCAGTAGGCGGGGCTGATCCCCTTGATATCTGCAATCGTCCAGGCAATTGCTTCCTTATGCTCTCGCAATACTTCCAGCAGTTTCTGCTCCTGTTCCTGAGATAAACGAGACGAAACAATTACGGGCAGAGTACTATTTTCACCAATATACGCATACCTGAGATGGCTCGGGAGCGGTTTCAGCTCCAGTGCGGGTGGCTCCTTTAGTGACGGGACCAGAATCATCTTTTGCCCGCCGTCTTCGTCCCGGTGCAAAGTGGTCCAGTCTTCGGCTCTCATGGCGTGCTCGCATCGAGTCTTCTCCTTTTCTTCCCCGTACATGCTGTCAATCTCTTCCCACAATTGGTCCATCTCCTCGTTTTCCCAGCCTTCGTCCACAACATCGATAGCAAAGATGTCCTCGTGGTCGTAGTAGTTTGGCAGTTGCAGATTTTTGAAAACGTTGAATTTGACTTTTTCCTCGTTAATCTGCATGGTCAGCTCCCCGCTCTTGCAGTTTATCATTGCTTCGCCCGTGGCCAAAAACGGCCTACCAAGTATGAGCGGTACCTCCCCTGCCTCCATGTCCAGGATGACGAAATCTGCCGGAAAAATAAGCTCGCCGACCTTGACCAGAATGTCCTCGATAACTCCGTAGGCCTGTTTTACGGACCTGTCTGCCATCTGCAGCATGATTCTGGTGGGTCGGGGTTCACCGACTTTCAAACTTTTGAAAATCGTTAATGGCATCAGGTTGATGCTGGCCCCTAGGTCACACAGAGCCTTTCCTGTGTAAGCGTTACCTAGGGTGACCGGTATGACGAAACTGCCAGGATCCTTTCTCTTCCTCGGTAGCCCATTCTTCACACAATTGCTCACTTCTGCCGTCAGGTTTATGGTCTCGAAATCGCTCATTCGCCTCCTCCCATACAAGATGTCCTTGAGGAATTTGGCGTGAGTGGGCATCTTAGCCAAAGCCTCAGCAAAAGGTATGTTAATCTGCAGCTGCTTGAACATCTCGAGAAACCTGGCGTAGTCCTTGCTGTCATCCCTCTTTCGTGTTCGCAAGGGGTACCGGACCTCCTTGGAGACGGGTACAGTTTCTGCACCTGTCTCGTTCTGCACTGCATCCTGCTCAACCGAGCCCTTCGGCTGGGGGCGATCGATTGTGCTGTTATCCTGGCCCGACAAGTTGCGTTCCACTTCTTTCGAATTTTCTGCACGTGCGTGGCTGGGATACGGTGGATCCTGCAGTGCCAATCCACTCCGAGTGGAGATAGCATTGATCTGAGCCCGTGGATTGTTCACTGTGTTCGAGGGTAGGTTTCCTGGCTGTCTCTCCGTTAGCTGCTGTGCTAACTGCCCCACCTGTACTTCCAAAGCGCGCAGTGACGTTTTGGTTGTCTGCATATCTGCCGTCAAGGTGTCCATGTGCTTGAACCGGGACTCCATAGTTTGGAACATGGACTTGATTTCTTTCATCTGAGCGTCGTACTGCTGTGCTGACGGGACTGTCTGAGCCTGCTGGGCCGGGGCAGCCTGCTGAGCTGGTGGCCTGTGCTGGAACCCCGGTGCATAAACTGCTGCGTTCGGGTTTCCGTACCGAAACCCGGGATGGTCTCTCGTGCCCGGTCGGTACCGGCTCGGGTCCCACTGCTGCTGTACGTAATTGGTATCTTCAGTCCTTAGCTCCTCAATGGCTGTGTCCAGATCCGGTTCCTCGACTGCTGCAACAGTCTTCTTGTCCGAGTAGACTTTCTTGACCAAGTCGTGAACGATCTTGGCCAGATTGTCTATCCGGTCATCCTCTGCAGGTTCGGCTCTGGCCGCCATCCTGCGATCGTCAAACAGTCGGGTGTCCTGCTTGGCCAACTGCTTCATCAGGTCATACGCACCTTCTTTATCCACGTGATACAAGAAGTTACCCCCGGCCTCTCTGTCAATCCTGTCGGCGTTCTCCCTGTCTAGGGCATGGTAGAAAACCTGCAGAATTTTTGCGTCCCCGAAACCGTGGTTCGGGCACCGTTTGACCAATCTCATAAGCCTGTCCCATGCGTCCACCACCGTCTCCCCCATCTTCTGTCTGAATGACAGTATCTCGCTCTGTAACTGTATGACTCGGGAGGCGGGATAGAACTTCGCCAGAAAATCTGCGACACACTCCTCCCATGTGGTGATGGATCGGGGTGGCCGGGATTCGAGCCAGTCCTTGGCTATTCCATAAAGACAGTACGGAAATAAGATCAACATGAGTGCCTCTGCTTCTACCCCCTTGTATCTGACCTTGTTGCAGTAATCTTCGAATTTCCCGATGAAATCGTTCGGGTCTTCGTCGGCCCTGCCATGAAACGGGCAGAGAGTTTGTACCGTCTGGATGGTGGATGGTTTGATGTCAAAGTGCTCTGCGGTGATCTCGGGCACCACAATGGCTCGCTCGTGCCCCCCGGTGGGGACCTCGAAATTTTCCACCAACGCCTTCCCAGATCGGTTATATGTTCTCTGGTTGCTTCGGGCAGCAAGTCCCGCTGTGACAAGCTCCTCAATGTACCTCGCCATCTGGGCTGGGGTACGTGTCTCTCGTTCCTGACCACCGGCTGCGGTGTTCTCGGGTGGATCTCTCTCGTTGGTTGCCATCCTGCTTTCTCGGTTTCTGCGGTTCTGTTCGGTATACAGCTTTTCCGGGTTGTCGAGTGGTGTCACCAAATTGCGAGGCAATCTGGGCATCAACTAAACAGTCCTGAAAACGCAGATTCGAAAACGCAGTGAGATAAAAAGAAAAATAACAAAACTGAAAATAAATAAAAACTCAGAAAACTAATCCTGACTACTAAATAGACCCTAAAAGTCCCCGGCAACGGCGCCAAAAACTTGATGCGCAAACTAACGTGCTATCGCAAGTGTACGAATCTCGTAGTACCGGGTGCAATTAGACTCGGATTATCGTTCCCACGAGGACTGTTCGGGTTTACTCAAGTTGTCAGTTTCGGTTTCCCAAGAGTAGTAACCAGGAGGAGTAGGTTGTGATTATAGTGACTAAACTAAAAACAGAATTTAAAACGTAAATATTTTTGTGACGTTTTCTGAAATAAGCTGATTTTGTTGTAACGATAATAGATGAAGACTAGGCTCCAGGATCCCCTAGGGTTTCTACAGATTTCAGTTTTACGTTCGTTTATGAAAACACTCAGCAGTTTCGGTATCTGTGCAACGTACCAGTTGTGCAGTGACTTTTCAGATTCCACACGTAATCCCGATCCTGCAGACTTTCGGATTCTTGTTAAGCTGCCTAAGTCTGCAGTCTCGATCTAATCCTGTTAGGGTTTCTAACCTGTCCGAATGGCCCGGGTCAAATTCTCTAACAGTTGGTCTCACGTTTTTCAATGCTAGCCCTATCTCCCTTTCTCTGGTCGGTCTATCAGGGTAAGGTACTAAATCCCGGTTTTTCTTCCTAACCCTAACTTGACGTTTTCACCTACAAGCTCGGGTCTATAGCAATCCTGGGTGATCAATCCTATCATGCATATACGATAATAATCAAAACCAGAATAACAGATACAACTTGCTGAATTAAGACAATCATCATGAATCCATAAACGTAGTAATCATAAAATCTGAGTACGAAACCCTAGGTTCACCGAGAACCTAGGTGAAAAGTTTAGCTACGACTAGACATAATACAAAACGCAGTTTCTGAATATAAAGAGAGAGAACGAAATCAAACTAAGTCTTCGAATCTCGAATCGCGCTTTCGTGCTCTCCGTGAATGCTCCGACTTGGCCTTCGGGTGTGCTGTGAATTGTGCTGTGTCTTCGCGTCTCCTCAAAACGAGTCTGGACGAGTCTTTAAATAGTGCTGTTTCCTGAAAACGCTCGTGCTCGAAATTACGGAATATGCCATCGGTCCACCGTCTTTGACCAAAAGTCAAACTGGCTGCGTATATACGCAGGGGCTGCGTATATACGCAACCAGGGCCCAACCAAGCACCCCCCACATCCCCTCTGCCTGCGTATATACGCAGGTGCTGCGTATATACGCAGGGCCTGCGTATATACGCAGGCCGTGGGGTATGTGGGGCCCACTTGGTCCTCTGGTGGGCCAGGACTGGTCCCCTGGGTCCCACTCTTCTTCCTGATGCTCCCGGCTTGCCTCTTCGGTGCTCTTCTGCTCTTCCGTGTTTCCGTCGTGTCCCGGTCTTGTGCACGTTTCCCGAGACGGTCCCGGCTGGGTCCCGGCACACTTCCCGATGCACCTCCTGAACCTGTTCCTGAAAAGGCAACACGAACGAATACCCGCGATCATATCCAAATATAGCAAGAAATGAGCAGAAATATGCAGAAAATCCAGCAAGTACAAATACACGTCTCGTTCTAGATTCCCGGGGCATTCTAAGGCATTTTCCGGCAAAAACCGCTAATTTCGGCACAAATACTCGTGAAATCAGGCTAAAAGATAACCCCTAATTGGGCGTTATCAGGGATCACTCTCAGATTAAAGTATTTCGGCGGTGTGCACGAAATCTATAATAGGATAAAACATAGACTGTGTCAAGAACGAATATGGTGTTTGCTATGGAATCCGAACTCACAAGTTCTCTCTGTGTTCCTGAATTCGACCAAAACTGACAAATAAAGAGGGAAACAAGGCGGTTATCTGGCGGTTACAACCGCCAGATTTCAGTCCGTTTTTCTAACAAAAATAAAATCGAAGATGGTTTTTGTGAAGCAATAAACGTCCGAAATCCAATTTTTCCACGCTGACCGGCCAACGCGACCGCCGCCAGTGAAGTTGCCCATTGGCCCCCATCTGGGGCTGCGCCCCCGAACCCCAGTCGTTCGGGAGTTCGTTTTCCAAGATATTACCATAGTTGTGTGCACGCGTGTACTCTACACCTCCTAACGTGTACAACGTATATGCCAATATCTACTTTGGTTGTAAGTAAATCCGATTACACAAATGGCCGATGACACTAAAATCACCAACAAACGGTACTTGTTATTCTGAAGGTTACTGTTCATTTGGTCGGTCACTTACCAAATGAACGGTGACTTTACCAAATGCTTCTCCTGCCTGTCGTAGCCATTTGCTGCTGCTGAGGGATCAAAATGACACTTATTGATAGAGTTTGGTATGACTTGTATACGACTTATGTTGATTTATAAGTTTATGTCAAAAAAAATTACGACAAAAAAATGCAAATAAATGATGCGTTTGTTGAAAAAATTGTTAAGTTCAAAAGTTTAGAAAAAAATTCAAAAACATAATTTTATTCTACAATATGTGCTTTTGTGTCCAAATTCAACTTTTTAAATTCATAGCGAACACAACTTATAAGTTGACTTCTACTTATAATTTAAAAGCTAATGGATACTTCCTCTGTCTTTTGTGGTTCTTAAAAAATTGAATAGTTACTTTATTAAGAAGGGAGTTGATTCTTACAAAGCAAAAAATTATTGTTACAAAGCCACTTACGATTTTTATGTCTACAATGACAACTTAGCCTTGTTATTAATTGCCTAGTTATCAACCACTTCTTATTTATTTAAAGATTTAAGTTTTCAAAGTTTTTGTCACTTTCTTTCTATAGACTTTTTTCTTTCACTCTCTATAGTAATCATTCTTTTCCTCCACGTTTTTTCCATCACACCTCACTAAATCATATTCAACGAGTTCTAAAATTCTACCACTCCATGCACTAGTTAGTAATTAACATACGAACCGTAATAAGAGAATCGAAGGTGAAACTCTCTTTCACAAAACCAGCAAAACTTAGTTGCATTCTAAAAAAATTTAAAATAAATTAATGAAATGATTCCCATCCCAATCTTCAATTTTCTCAACATTCCTTACTGTTCTCTTCTGGAAACTTCATAAAAATGTAGTACAATTGAGTGCTTCCTTGATTTTGTCAGCCATAATGAATAAAAGCCACCAATTAGAGATATTTTTTGACACCGGATTAGGGAAAAGATGAGTAATATTATATGTTCCAAATAAATCATCTCAAATACATCCCGAATTGGCCACATCACTCAAATGGTCCCACCATTAATAAAGATTAAATATTTTGTTTCTCAAGTGGTGGGATCATTAGGGTGATGTGGTCAATTTGGAGTGTATTTGAGATGATTTATTTGGGGCATAGAGCATTACTCGTCAAAGAATAATGCATTGCTGGTGAGGAGCCTTGTTAATTATCAGTAGGAATCTCCCTAAAGGGACTTGTTCCGGTTGCACATGATGCTAAACCCAGTTCCCAAAGTATGGGATCATCGTCGGCAAAGCAACAGGTACGTTCATGCCAAGTACCCAAGTCCTTCATCTATCTGATCTCACAGGACGTGATGGAAACTCATCCGTGAGCTTTTGTCCAGTTTAGGATTAAAAAACTAAGACTTTATTTTCTTAAAATATCATCATTTTATCGTTAGTGACCTTATTTTGTTAAAATCTAACTTCATTCTAAAATATGTTTTTTTTCATAATGTCATTTTTTTGTGGTTTTGTGAGGGAGAGTTTCAACTGTGATTCTCTTATCATGGTATGTATTTGAACTTACTAACTTATATATGGAGTGGTAGAATTTTAGAACTTCTCGATTTACACAGGTGGGATGGAGCAAAAGAAAGCCAAAACATGGAAAGAACAGAGTTTGTAGAGAGAGAAGTTCCATATTGGAACTTAAATATGTAAATTAATGTAAAGTGTTTGATAATTAGGTAATTAATAATAAGGCTAAAATTGTCATTACACACATAAAATTGTTAGTGGCTTTGTAACAATTAATTTTTGCTTTATAAGAATCAGCTCCCAAAAGAAAGAGGTGAAACCTTAAAACTGTCATTGTTAAGTGATTAAAAGGATGAGTACAATCCTAACCTGACAGTTAAAAAGATGGGTAAAATGATATTTTCTATGTAAATTGTTTCATTGTTAAAAAATTTTGAATAAACAGGCGAGAAGTCAAATAAGAAAATCCAAAAGAATTTGGTGGGACGGAGGGACAATAAAGTCCGCCATTATAGGATCGTGGGAGTAACTTTTTTTAGCGGGAAAAAAAATTATCTGAAGCAACTTTTTCACCGACCAAAAGGCCCAACATATTTTTCGAATAATTTTTTAATGCTACAAAAGTGTTCCATGTGGTGCTCTAAAATCAATAAATGTGCAACACTTAAACAAATTGCCAGTGATTATCAGACACTTCTTGGTTGTAGGGCACGAGGTGGTGCTCATTTGGAGCACTAAAAACTACCCATATTCGCGTAAAAACTTTCTCTCTCTAGAATTCTGTTATGAGCGTTTCGTCACGTTTTCCTTCGGAACAACCTTCCCTGCAACCGCCTCCGCCTCATCCGCCTCCTTTAGCTCCGGTGAGTTCTCCTCTCTCGCCGGGGGTTTGTGGTGAGCGGCCGGCGACTATGGTTCGTCAACAGAGCAATTTTAAACGGCGGTTTGTCTCGAACTCGAGTGGTTCGGGTTCAGAGGACGATGAGTCGATCTCGGGTAATAGGAAGTTCAGTGATGCACTACGGCGTCCTCCGGTGGGCATTTACATGGCAGAGGATTACTCGCCGGAAGTGGATCTGATGATGGGAGCAGAGAGATCTGTGCAGATCTCATCTCAGATTTTGGAGGATGGGAAGGTCTCAATTCAGATTGGGGATGAAACGCTTCGGCGTCTTCATCATCCCTAGAGTAGGGCTTTGATTGTTCATGTGCTGGGGAGGAATCCTGGATATGGTGTCGTTCAGGAGAGATTAACTGCTCAATGGAAATTGGTTAAGGATCGGAGATCATTGACATTGGTAATGGTTTTTACTTTGTGCGTTTTTTCTGCAAAGAGGATTATGAAACTGTGCTGTTAAAAGGGCCTTGGATGATCGAAGGGCAATATTTGCTGGTTCAGAAATGGGTGCCTCAATTTGATCCACTTGAAGCTCGGAATCTGACAACGCCGGTTTGGTTACGTCTTAGGGGAGCTCCGGTGGAGTATTTTGATGAGGAGACTTTGATGGGGATTGGTGACCAATTTGGGCGAGCTTTGAAGGTGGATGTAACGAATCTACAAGTGGCGACAGGGAGGTATGCTCGAGTCTGTGTTGAAATGGATCTCCGGCGTAGTTTGGTGCCGGCGGTTCTCATAAACGGCCGGAAGGTGCTGGTGGAGTATGAAGGTCTCTGGTTGATCTGTTTTGGCTGCGGCACATATGGTCATAAGCAGGATAAGTGCCCTAAATTGGAACCGATTGCTAATCCGGTGCCGGAATCAATGGCGTCTCCCTCAGAGATGCAGGCAGAAAGTTCGGAACGGAGTCCGGTGCCGGAGAAGAAGCCGGAGCCAGCTTATGGTGCGTGGATGATTGCTCGCCGAAAAAAATGTTTGGTGGTAAGCGGACTGAGAAAAATCCGAGGAATTTAGGTTATGGTTTGAACGGTGCAAATCGGGCAATGGGGGGTCCAACTAGCCCGGGTCCGGGGCCGACTGGCTTTGGGTCGGGTCTTGGGTCCAGGTTCGGAGCCCTCTCGATGGATGGGTCTGGATGTTCGGGTGGTGCTCCGGGTCCTAGGGAACCAAATCCTGATTATTTCCGGGATCATTTTCAGAAGGAGAATACACGTGGCTTGTCTGGTTTTAAACCTCCCTTCAGGGGTAAATTGGGTAATGACCGTGGAAATATGGGGCAAAAGGGTAAAGAGAGGGCTTAGGCTTCTTTAGATTTGGGGAAAACTCAAAACCCTAGAACTCCTATTGCGCCAGTTGATGGAAATCAATTCCCGGCGTTGGCCTCTTTTCACAGTGGTCTTAGCCATGGAGGGCGGCGCGAGGCAGGAGGTACTAGTAAGAAGGCTTTGCCGAGACCGGGTAGAGGTAATAACCGGCCATGAGTGGCTTCCGTCGGTGGTTCTGATAGCCGATCTAATAATCGATGTGATATAAATGGAGTGTCGGAAGGTCGCTTCACCGCCGGTGGAACCAATTTGGACAACGGAGGTGGATTATTCAATTTCTCAGCGACTAAGAGTGTTGCTCCAAGCTTTGGAGGAGATACAGGTCCCTTCTGGGAGACTGATGGAGTACAACCAGAGCCGGATGGCTGGCAAATCTCCAATTAATTTGCCAATGCGGATTCTCACGTGGAATTGCAGAGGAATCGGTAACCCTGACACGGTAAGATCCTTTTTGGATTTGTTTAATTCTACTGCAGCTGCTGTGCTGGTGTTAGTGGAGCCGAGAGTGCCTAGCTCTCGTGCTTCTGACTTGTGTAGAAGGTCTAGGTTTGATTCGTTTCAGGCGATTGAAGTAGGGGGGTTTTCGTGTGGCATTTGGGTTCTTTGGGATAGCTCCTTGGTGAGTTTTGAAGTTGTGTCTATGCATAATCAGGTTATGACAGGTCTGGTGAAGAGAAGTAACCAACAGGACTGGCTTTTCTCTGCCATTTATGCAAGTCTTGTACCTCTCATTAGATAGGATTTGTGGAACTATTTAAGAGAGCTAGCTAGGGCTCATAATTTGCCTTGGCTAGTTGCTGGTGACTTCAACCAGGTTGCTATGGGTAGTGAGAAGAAGGGAAGCAGAGGTGTGAATGCTACTAGATGTTTGAAGATGGTGGAGTGTTTTGATGAGTGCCAGTTGGTTGATTTAGGGTTTGCAGGACCAAAGTACACTTGGTCAACCTCTCAGTTTGGGGGTAGAATCATTAAGCAAAGGTTGGATAAAGCTTTGTGTAATGTAGCTTGGAGAGTGTTATTCCCAGAAGCTCTAGTGAAGGTGGAGGTGAAAGTCAATTCAGATCATCATCCAATCCTTATTGATACTGAAGATTTAAATCCTCCCTCCCCTACTCTTAGACCATTCAGATTGGAGGCAGTTTGGCTTTTTGATGATAGGTTTGCTGATGTGGTTCAGAAACATTGGTTGAATCTGGATGATATAGCTGCTACTATTCACCATTTCAGTGAACAAGTTCATATTTGGAATAAAGAAGTGTTTGGCAACATCTTTCTTAGAAAGAAGAATGTGGTTGCTAGATTGAAGGGAATTCAGAAAGCCTTGGAAAGAGGGAGCAATGCCTTTCTTGAAGACCTTGAAGCCACGTTAGAGGATTAATTTAATACAATTCTCAAACAGGAGGAGGTGTTTTGGTTTCAAAAATCAAGATTGAGTAAGTTGTTGTTGGGAGATAGGAATACTAGATTCTTCCATCTATCTACAATTACTAGAAGGAGGAGGAATAAAATTGCTATGATTAAGCTTGATAATGGAGAATGGTGTGATAATGAAGCTGTTCTTAAGAAGGAGGTGTCTGCTTATTTTAAGAGAATTTATTCTGAAAACAGTGACTGTGTTGCCACTGAGGTGCTGTGGAAGGGTTGTGTGCTGTCTGACATGGAGAAAGATGCCTTGAACTTGCCTATTTCTGATCTTGAGGTCAAGAATACCATTTTCTCTATGGGGGCCTACAAGATTCCGGGTCCAGATGGGCTACCTCCAGTCTTTTATCAGAGCATGTGGGGTACTGTGAAGAATTCTATTTGTGATATGATCAGAACTGCCATTGAGAAGGGTACTCTTCCTCCAGGTATCAATGACACTCTTCTTACTCTTATTCCAAAAGTGGAAAATCCCACTTCTTTTGCTCAGTTGAGACCTATTAGCTTATGTAATGTGTCTCTTAAGACCATTACAAAGCTGCTTACTCAGAGGGTCAGAACTATTTTGCAAAGAGTGATTCATCCATTTCAGTTTTCTGCCTGGAAGATGTGCTGGAGATAACATTTTATTGGCTCAAGAAGTGTTCTATTGCATTAGGTTCACAAAGAGTAAGAAGGGTGGTATGGCTCTCAAGGTGGACCTTGCTAAAGCCTATGAGAGGGTTCGATGGATAGTTATTAAGAGTATTTTGGAGCAGATGAATTTTCCTTCAAATTGGGTGAGCTTGATTATGCACTCTGTCACTACCTCTTCTTTTAGAGTTTTATGGAATGGAGAGAAGCATTACTTGTTTCACCCTGAGAGGGGGTTAAGACAAGGTGATCCCATATCACCTTACCTTTTCCTCTTAACTAAGGAAATTCTTGCTCAAAAAGTTCAAGTGGCTGTGGATGAGGGAAGGTGGAGAGGTGTAAAACTTTCCAGAAGAGGTGTGGCTTTCACTCATCTTTTTTTTTGGGGATGATTTACTATTATTTGGGGAAGCTACTGAAATTCAAGCTGAGGTGATGAGGGAGGTTCTGGATAGCTTTTGTGAAGACACAGGTCAAGAGATAAGTTTTGAGAATCTAGAGTGTTGGTGGCTCCTGCAGTAAGCAATTCTGTGGCTAGAAGGTTGAGTGAAATCTTGAACATCACTCTTACTACTGATCTAGGAGTGCACTTAGGGATTCCTTTGATTCATGAAAGGCTGTCTGCAAGTAAGTTTCAGTTCTTAAATGATAAAGTCAGAGGAAAGCTTGCAGGGTGGAAGACTCCCTTGCTTTCCCTAGCTGGGAGGGTGACTCTTACAAGTGCTGCTGTGCAATCTCTTCCTACTTATGCAATGCAGGTGGTCTTGCTTCCTAGCTCAGTGGAAACAAAAATTGATAGTGCTTGTAAGCAGTTTTTGTGGGGTGGTTCTGAAGAGAAGAGGAAAATGACTCTTATTGGATGGGAGAAAGCTTTGCTTCCTAAAGATTGTGGGGGGTTGGGTTTAAACACCTTCAAAGCTTTAATCTGACTCTACTTGCCAAAGCAGGATGGAAGTTGTTTAGTGATGAAAGCTCCTTTTGGGCTTCTGAAATGAGGAAGAAATATGGTGCCCCAGTTACTAATAGTGTCACCAAGCCTCAGAGGAGTAAAGCTTCTTCAACTTGGGGGAATATTCAGAAGAGTTTGCTTGCTGTCCCAAAGGGTATTGGTGTGAATGTGGTTAATGGAAGATACACCCTGTTTTGGATTGATCAATGGTTAGGAAAATTCAAGTTAGTAGATGTAGCTATTGGAGGTGTGGTTGATGATGATCTTTTGCTCCCTGTGAGCCAGTATTGGTTGGGAGATACATGGAATTTCGAGGTTCTGCAAGCTAAGCTTCCTTCTCAAGTTTTGGAGTTTCTTACTTCTATTTCTTTGTCTGCTGAAGTTGAGGGGAAGGATCAAAATGTTTGGCTGGGGTCTTCCTCTGGTAAGTTTACTGTGGCTTCTGGGTATAAAGAAATTAGAGACCCTGTGTGTGCTGGAGGGTCAAAGAAGGGATGGACAAGAATTTGGAAGTGTAGAGGTTATCAAAGGTGGAGGACTTTTCTATGGTTGCTGAGACATAACAGGTTGACTACTCAGTCTCTTCTTCATAAGAGGGGCATGGTTAATGATCCTGCCTGCAAATTATGTAGCAGTGACTGTGAAGATTCTATTCATGCTGTCAGGGATTGCATTTGGGCTCAAAGAGTGTGGCATAGTATTGTGAATCCCAAGTTTTGGTGCACTTTTTGGCAAATGGAGTTGGTGGATTGGCTAGATTGGAATTTACAGCAAAATCTAGGCATGGATGAATCTCAGGATTGGGTGGTGTGGTTCTTGGTTACCATTAATCAAATATGGTTATGACATAATTTTAGGTTGCATGACAAGCCAGTGGAGTTACCTAGTGACATTTAAAAGTACCTAAATGCCCAGGTGGAAAGAATGGTGAATGGCTTGCAGCTGAACCCAAATTTGACTTTGAGGAAGCCTCAATTAGTGATATGGAGTAAGCCGGAGATAGGTAGGGTGAAAGTGAATGTTGATTGTGGCTTTCCTCAGGGAGGTGATCTGGCTGCTATAGGGGTTGTGTGCAGAAATCATGAGGGCTCCTGGTTGTGGGGGTTTCACAAATGTGTTGGAAAAATCAGTGTCTTGAATGGGGAGATTTTGGCTATCTGGGAAGGGCTCAAGGCTATTCAAGAATTTAATCTGCAGAATGTGGTGATTGAAACTGATTCGTTGGAAGTTTTGCAGATTATTGAAGGTGATAGTTCTTTTCTTCTTTTTTGGCACATTGTGCAGCAAATTGAGATTTTAAGGTGCTCTAACAGTGTTCTGGTGAAGGTAGATAGGGATGCGAACTATGTTGCTGATAAAATGGCTGGAATTTACTTGGATATTTGTTTAGATAGAACTGTTCTGTTTTATCCCCCTGATCAATGTCTAGGTCTGTTAAATGCTTATCAGGAGGGGCTAGGTGTTCTGAATTAGTTTTTGTTTTGGGCTTTGGCCCCGTTGTATACAAAAAAAAAAAAAAAAAAAAAAAAAAAAAAAAAATACCCATATATTTCCGGGAAAGTAACGCTGATCATCACTCTCTGGAGCGCCACGTGCCGTGTTACTCCATCGCCGTACGCCGCGTGTCCACCTCCGTCACGGGGCTCGAGCTCGACCCCCTCTGTCTCCGGAATGGCCCTACGAGACTGCTGCTACTTCCTGCACCCAGAGCCAGAAAACGAAAACGAAGACGAAGACGAAGACGAAGACGAAGACGATCACTTCCTTCACTGTTGTTACTAAACTGCCCTTCTCCTCACAGAGCCCGCCGCCATGGACGACGTTGGTGTGGGTTTCCTGTGGAAGCTCTGGAGCTCCGTCTCCTTCCTCCCCATCTTCTTCCTCCTACTCCTCCTCGGCATCCTCAAAGGTACCACTCCCTCCCACAGTTCTTCTGTGTTATGGGTTTGAGCACTTTCTGTATTTATATGTCATAGTATGAATCTACAAACACTTCATCATTGTTCATGTCGAAAATCGATTCTTTGAAAAACCCTAAATCCCCAATTTTGTTTGTGTGATTAAGCCCTATGTTGTTTCTCTAATTATGTCACTGGAAATAGATTAATGGGTTTTGTAACTAGATGGAGATACTAGGCATAGTGGGTGTACTGACTGAGTTATTGCCTATCAATTTATCTCAATCCCCAATTCGAATCACATGTAATTGGCAGGGGCAGAGCCAGCACTAGGGCACTATCCTACATATTAAATATGTGTTTTTGTATTCTCAAGTTGAGGTACTCTACTTAGGAGCCTCAACTTGAGAATGCCAAAATGAATATTCATGCTCCAAATGTACAGACTTTTGATTGAGGGAAGGGTATCTAATAGCTGAAAAACTATAAAAAAAAAAAAATAGCTTTTATTCGTTAGTTTTGTCTTCAATCAAAAGTGGGAGAAACTCGAACTTTTAAAAGTGCTAAAATAGGCGATTTTAAAAATCCAACAAAATAGTCTGATCTATTCCATATGCGAGTTCCATAAGAAAAATGTCATACAACTCAGAAGTATAAGGTTGACTTTATCTAAAAAATTGTACATGGAAATTACATCAGATGGCATTGTTGGTGGCTTGTCATGTCTACTGTTACGAACACAACAGTTCTGGAGTGTCACTTGGAGTTTCTTTGTTTAATAATGATGCATCTCTTTGGTTTAATGTATTCGTTGTGTAAATGATGGCATTAATGGTTTTATTTTCTGTGTTTGAATAGGGTTGATCACCTGTCCAGTTGCAGGAATCATTATTGGTATTGGAAATTCAGCAGTGCTTATTGGGCTTTGGCCGGCGCACTTCGTATGGAGTTGCTACTGTGTAGCTAAGTATGCTTTCATGACACCCCTTGTTACATCTCAGATGGCTCTTGTTACATAGCTACTAAATTTCCGGGAATTTGTATAGAACTCAGAATGTTGTGGCTTTCTTGAACCCTCAGAGATCTTCGAACTAAATTATTGGAGGACATTGAGACAGACATTAGTACCATCCTTTTCAGAATTGGAACTTCATGGGATATTAGTCTTTCATCCTCTTCCACAGTTAAATTTTCTCTTGATTAATGGACATCTGAAAAGTTTTGTGACATCATAGTCCAGTAGAAAGTATAAGCACTCAAGTCTGCTTACTTACTCGTCATGGGGATAAGTGTCCTATGCTGATTTTGTATCTTCTTCTTATCTGCCTATTGAAATTGAAATTTTCAGAACCAAAAGGATCGGAGTGGTTTTGAAGATTTTGGCATTAGTATTACTGCCAGTTCCTCTTGTACTGTGGCCAATCTTCGGAGTTGCAGGTAGCATTTTGGGCGGCATAGGATATGGATTCTTTGCTCCTCTAATTGCAACCTTTGAGGCTGTTGGGGAGAGCGCGACTGAAAAGTGCTACAATTGCTTGTTGGTGAGTAATATGACCTCCAATATTTTGTAAACCACATCTCTTCTTGCTTCTCATGCACCAATTTGTATTCCTATTCACTATTTTCAAATTTTGTGTCTAACTGTTGGAGATCAAATTGATTTTTATATAAAAACTAAAAAATGCAACTTTTTAGCTGAAGTCTCCTTGATCCCCTCTGAAGGAAAATAAGTTACCGAGTTATTTCCACAGGAATTATAGAGTTGAGTTTCGGCTTCCTATCTCTTACATTTTTATTCTCCTATCCTATCTTGCTTGTATATTGTTCATGAATCCACCCTTAACAGGTTTCATGGGCATTTTGTCAAGTCCCTTCTGAAAGAATATAGCTATTGTATTATTTTCCTTAGCACTTTAGAAGATGTTGACTGAGTTCTAGTCCTATCTTTTAATTCTAACTGGTCTGTGTTATATTGTTGAATTTTCCCCCAGTGATCTAGTTTCACACCCTTTTGGTGCCTACTATTGACAGCTTTCTGCAATCTTCACCTTCATCAACAGCATAGAGTTTCCGTCTACATTCTTAATCAAGTAACATTTGGTGAGCTCTACATGACTTGTTTTACTGTCTTACCTTTTTCAGGATGGTCTTGAATCAACTGTCGTAACCAGCTGCACCGTGGTAAGGGATTTCACTGATTTTTGCTTCCACTCGTACTTCTCCTTCATGGATGATCTGAGTGAGGAGATGCCTGAAGATGAGCAGCCTATGGATATAAAGTGAGGAGCTTCCCCTTTAAAGAATCATAAACTGTGTGCTTATGTAGATGACAATCTGATTTCAGTCTTATTTCTCTGTTTAGGTTACTACAACTTCCAAGCTGTTTGTTGGTTATTCTGCTTGGAGTGCCAGTGGATGTGCTCATGATAACTGCTGTTGCTCTTTGGAAAAGCCCTTTTATGTTGTTCAAAGGATGGAAGAGGCTCTTTGAAGACATGATTGGGAGAGAAGGACCGTTTCTAGAAGCTGTGTGTGTACCATTTGCTGCTCTTGCTACCATTTTATGGCCTCTGGCTGTGATTGGAGCCGTGATCAGTGCTTTCTTTTCAAGCTTTGTTCTTGGACTGTACAGCGGAGTCGTGGTTCATCAGGTTTTCCCCTTTTTTTTGTCACTAGGTGTTTTTCATTTGATGTTTTAGGGTCTGGATCCATTGGTCTTAAATCATATTAAAATACTTTATGATAAGAATGCATGAATCTCTGAGCCACTTATCACGAAAAAGATGCTGTTTGCGTTGAACGGAGTCTAAGTTCATCCCGCAAAACAACGAGAAAGAAAAATTATTCTTGCAACTTTAGAGCTGTCAAAAATTGTCCAGCCCATTGGCCCGCAACCTTTAAATGAGTTGAAACCCGTCCGAAAAAATATACGGGTGAATGTTGCCCAGCCCATCTAAAACCATACATAAATGGGCGGACATTGGTCGGTTAGTGAGCCCTGTTTAACCCGCATTTTTCCTTACGTACTTCATTTTTTTCAAATTAACTTTATTTATTTTAACACTGACAAATGTCTGTTATACCCCTTTACAATTAAAATTTTGTATCAATATGGTCAATGGTGGCTGTGAAGGCGGTTGATTGGTGATAGCTAACTTGGTGATGGGTTGATGCCATGATGGTAGTTTTAGACTTAACGGGTCAAATGGGAGGGTTCAGATTTATATGGACTCGTTACAACCCGCCCCATTTAAGTACAGTATGCTTTACGGGTTGGCCGGACTGAGCCTATTTGTAAACGGGTCAAATGTAAATGGGCTCGACCAACCCAACCCGTCCGTTGGACGGCTCTACATCACTTGCTTCCATTCTCTTGTTTTCATTTGAAGAAATAAATCTACCTATGGGTTTTTACAAATCAACCTGTGATATTATTAACAGCCTGAAGTTGCATTGTTGTCTTGCAGGAGGACTCATTCAAGATGGGGCTTGCTTTTGTCGTGGCAGTAATCTCTTTGTTCGACGAATACACAAATGATTTACTCTATCTGAGGGAAGGGTCCTGCTTCCCCAGGTATGGAATCTGAGTCTTTCTCTTACAAATCCAAGAATCTTGAAAAGAATTTGACACTGGTGTGCATTAATGATTTTAATTCTGAGAACTCTTCTGACAGCCAGGCCAAAGTACCGTAAAAACATGAGCGCCGGGGAAGACAGGGAGAGAAGAAAGTCACTTGACAGTGTCAGGAGTTGCGAGAAGAATGGGAGAGAAGGGTCTCACAACTCTAAGCTTGTTTCAGAGCGATCGAGGAGATTAAAGTGGGCCATTCAACAGTGCACACCTATACAGGTAAGACAATTGTATACCCTCCAAGTATCTGGACTTTGTTTTTCGGCATTGTCAAGACCATTTTTTGAATATGAACAGATATGGGATTGGCTTTTCAAATCCTGTGAGGTGAATGGTAGAATACTGCTTCATGAAGGTCTCATTGAGGTCAAGGATTTAGAGGAATGCATTATCAAAGGGAAGTGCAAGAAATTGGGTATCAAGCTACCTGCCTGGTGTATTTTACAATGTCTTTTTGCATCTGTGAAGTCCGATTCGTCCGGTTTGGTGATCTGTATGTCTCTTTCTTGAATTCACTCCTTTGCATGACATGTTAAATACGAGAGCTTCATCTGAGAGAATATGATTAAAATCTTTCTTTTAGCTGATGATGTGGAACTGACGAGGATTAATTGGCCAAAGGACAAGGTGTTTGAGTGGTTTATCGGTCCGCTGCTGGTGATGAAGGAGCAAATCAAAGTGCTGAATTTAGATGAAAATGAGGAGATTTGTCTGAAAAGGCTTATCATGAAGTACAAGAATGATAAACCAGAAGACTGGGATGACTCTGGGTTTCCATCTACTGATGCTGTAAGAAGAGCACAGTTGCAAGCCATTAACAGAAGGTGAGTTTTTTTCTTGACTGGTGCATTTTGGAAATCCATTTGTTCGTTCTTTGGGTCCACTATACACTTCATTACTTCGTAAAAGTGCAAGAAAAAAGGTCCGGTCATGTCTACAAATGGAACTTTCCAGAAATTTGCACGTTTCGAATCTCGAATGGAGTGGTGATATATGCCACAACACGATCTGGACTAGGTAG
Source organism: Linanthus parryae (assembly GCA_023055425.1). Taxonomy (NCBI): domain Eukaryota; kingdom Viridiplantae; phylum Streptophyta; class Magnoliopsida; order Ericales; family Polemoniaceae; genus Linanthus; species Linanthus parryae. Next base: position 47,605,108 of record JALGPY010000009.1, read on the forward strand.
TAAGGGGAACACTTCTGAAAATGTGAATATGTTTGATATGGGTGAAACCCCGAATCTGGGATTCAGAAAGAGAAATCCGCTGACTGGGTTGTTAGCCGGATTTGGGTTTTATGTTTTTCATATTATTTGTTGGCGTGGCGCTATCTGATTGGGAGAAATAGCCGACTGGGTTCTAATCACACGTGAATGGCACACTGTATTGGCTTTTGTGTTTCACTGAGAAAGCTGGAGGGGATATGTCGCAATGATCTTTTGTAATGTTTTAAATGGACGGGTTCCCATCATTTTCGTTGGATCCCCATACATTGCCATGGCTGCGTAACCCCCCCCCCCCCAAACTGAAAATCTAAATAATCAGCTAAAAATATTTTGAGAAAATAAGTTGGCTTAAAATCTTAAATGATTGAAAATTTCAACACTGTTTGGTATGAGATTGAAATATAGAATATGTAAAACTAGAGATTACATAATCTGCAGATTATAGGTCCAAAACAGATTTTAATCAGAATTGTAGAATTGTGTAACATATGTTAAAAGTATCATATGTACGCAGTTTGTTCCACATCGGGACGTTAGATTTGGGCCTAACTCATAAGGTTGATCTTTGGGTAAGTGGGGATTCCAAAACATACTAGGGGGTTCCTCTCGGTACTTAATCTCTCAACAAGTGGTATCAGAGCTGATGATTCGTGCGTGTTGCTGCGGTTAATCGAATGTTGAGACGTGCGGTGTTCTCGTGGATGAGTTTTCCATGAATGCTGGACCAAGTGTACGTGCAGACGGTCGAATTCATGTGTTGATCCAGCGGGTGGCGGTCAGGTGCAGTCTCACAAGGGCGATTCCAAGAAATTCGGCGAATGTTTCGGGCGAGGGAGAGCATGTTGAAGGGCTCACACATGAAGGGGGAGATTGTCGGGTATCATATGTCAGCAGTTTTTCCCACATTGGGATATTGGACAGGATGTCCAAGGTTAATATAGTATGATAAGGTTGATCTTTTGGATAAGTGGGTATCCAAAAACATACTATGGGTTCCTCTCTCGCGATGCTTGATCTCCCAACATAACAAACGTAATTAGGGTATCCGAAAACATACTATGGGGTTCCTCTCTAGGGATGCTTAATCTCTGAACATAACAAACGGAATTAAATTAAGATTACTGATTTTAATCAAAACCGATTAAAATTCGAGTTCCCAAACGGACACTCAAATTTTATTGTACAATCTATACTAGACCCATCCTGTTACTAGAGTGTATAAGCTGAATTTCCTTGTGTGTTTTGTCAATAGGGGTTTGCCACTTCCACTTCACTATATTCTGCATCACTTCTGTTGAAGTTGCATGCTCCAGGATTTTATCTGGTTATTCTCTCAGATGCTATAAGCCATGTAGTGGACAAATGTTGATGCCGATGGTGTACCTAAATATGTTTGGAAATTTTGGATACAGATTGCTGGGAATCGTCAGTTCTATGTCCCGGATGCCAACCTTCCGCAGGCGCTTCAAGAGCTTGGTGAAAGCTCTGTGCTTGGAAGCGATTCAGAGCGGCGTTTTAGCGGATGATATAGGCGAGAAGCTTAAAGCCAGATACAGCAGGAAATTCATTCCTGAAGGCGGAAACAGAAGAAACAAAGAGGTCGGTGACATGGAGAGGACCGAGTCCAATGTTGTTGATATCGACAGCATCGTATGAACGTCATACACACACATAGCATGATCCTAGTCCTTAGAGATGCAAATTTTTTATGTTGTTTAGAGTAGTATAGAATCTATAGATGGATGAGGAGATAAGTACAGTTTTGATACTAGGAAGGGTAGGCAGTAGTCATATTTGTAGACTGTAGTGCTAGCAGATCACAACAGTATATGAATGCCGGAGGGCTGTGTTGTAAATTTGTAACCATCTTTAGGTTCAGAATGCTCTTTGGACACTGGAACTCTAATAATGCAGTTGGGGTCTTTTCCGTCACACCTGTAGAAGAAGCTGCTTTTCCCTCGATCCCACATGTAAATACCTTTTTTCCATCAATCCCACATGAAATTAAATCACCATTTTTTCATCGATCAGAGATGAAACCGCCTTCTGGTTTATATCCGGAAGATGATAATTCAAGGAATTTTCGTACATCCTGAGCTAGGGATGCCAATTTAAGGAAATTACCCGAAATCACGAGGAAATTTGTTAGGGATGATTTCTAAATGATAATGACCTTGCTCCGGGATGCCTATTTGGGCGGGGTCAGTTTGTCGCTGTAGGGTTATCGGGCCGTGGCTCTATTTGGGTTATACGGGCTCAGTTTCTATAAAAATGGGTCAAATAAGTCTGTTTTTCATAGCAGGTATCACTAAGGGCTAGTTTGGGAATGCTGTGGCGATGGTAGAAAGGTGAAAACACTGGAGAAAGCTGCTTTGAATTTTTGATAAAATGTTGTTTGGTAAATAATGCGTAAAAGCTGCTGTGAAATATTGATATAGTAATTTTGTGTTTGGTAAAATCAACTGTGAAGTTGTTGTGAGAGGGTAAAATAACAAAAATATATGACATGTCTCATTTCCGGAAAGATAACTATTGTTATTTTAAAAAATTGTAAGGTCAAAATCGGTTGTAGATAAATTAATCAAAAGCACTTTCCGGAAAAGCATCACCCCCTTGCTTCCTGAAAACTGCTGTGGGACAGCAGAAACTGTCCGAAAAAGCCGAAATTTTATTTTTACCAAACACACTAAAACTGTTTCTGTTGTCGGAAAGCAGTTGTGCTGGCAGCAAAAGCATTCCCAAACTCACCCTAAATGAGTATAAATTTCCCCCATTAACAACCAGCTCTACTTCAGTCGCTTCTGACGCCTAATTTGGTTCCGCTAATGAAACACGGTTGGCGAGAACATGCAACAATACATGAGAGAACTTGCAACAATAAGGTCAGAAGGCTTTGACGCTTTGATTTGGGCATATCTCTTTTCCTTCGCAGGTTCACGAGGATACTGAAGTACTCGTTATTTCAAAGCATGAACTATTTCATCGCTTGTTATTCAAAGCATCTGTATAATAAATTAAAGCAGTGTGAGTGTCATCTATTTGATGCGATATTTTGTATAAATTTGGTTATACTATGACTCATAAATTTCGTAAAAGTTATAACATAACTGGAAAAAGTTATAAAAATCATAATGTACAGATTTAATTTTTAAAATACCCCACAATGTCTTACAAATTCCATGAAAATGCAATATGACCAGAAAAAAAAGACTAGGGAGTTTATATTAAAATTTAAGACCACAGATATATGGTATTTTCTACAAATACATTTAAAAAATATAATATGAATCATAAACTTTAGAATTCATATTATGTTCCACAATTTTTTTAGGCTATGCCAAGAGGCCGGTATCTAATGTAGAAGTATATACTTTTTTTTGAGAATCAGAAGTATATACTAAGATAAAGTATTTTGGGTTCCAAACGTTTTATAATTTACATTTTATTAGAGCGCGACTTTCAAAATTTATAAAATGTGTGATGGTACACTCAGAAATGACCACAAATGTTATGAGAAGTACGGCAACCCACAAATGTTGCAAGTATTACTATATGACCCACAAACTCTTTAAATAGTGCTTGCAGACACTGAAAATATCTAATTTAATTATATGAATTCACGTGTTTCCTTTTAAGATCAAATTAACAAATTTGAGAATAATCGGAGAAATAGAATATCACATTTGACTTGGCTTCCCTTTTTACTTATTCTAGCTCCTATTTTCATCCATTCATGTCTTTTTCTAGAAATCCAGCTGAAGAAATTACAGAGTATCCAAGTCAAGCTCGTCTCCTTTTCCTGTTTCGCACAGTTCTCAGATCAACGGCAACATGTTCAGTCAATCAGTGGTAGCACAAGAAGAAGGCTGTTGAACTACACTTCTTTTCAGTGTCGACATTTTGTTGTAAGTATTCGTTTTGTCAATAGGTTATTATATATACTATTTTACACGAATTTTTTAGAATTTTATTGAGAGAGTGTCACGTGGCACTATAGAGTAATTAATTTCTTATCATATTTTCATTACACATTATTCAAAATTGGCCGGAATTATCTAAAATTATTACGTAACCAAAAATATCCAAACTGATTGAATTGTCCAAAGATATAAAAATAATTAAAATGGTAATGTTTGTTTACAAGAACATGTTAGGGTTTCATCGAGACAGTGCCACGTGGCACTATAGAGTAATTAATTTCTTATCACATTTTCATTACACATTATTCAAAATTGACCGGAATTATCTAAAATTATTACGTAGCCAAAAATGTCCAAACTGATTAAATTGTCCAGAGATATAAAAATAATTCAAATGGTAATGTTTGTTTACAAGAACATGTTAGGGTTTCATCGAGAGAGTGCAACGTGGCACTATAGAGTAATTAATTTCTGATCGCATTTTCATTACACATTATTCAAAATTGTTCGTAATTGTCTAAAATTTGTATGTAGGCAAAAGTGTCCAAAATGATTGAATTGTCTTAAAATATAAAAATAATTAAAATGGTAATGTTTGTAAATTGGTATGGGTATAAAAGGATTTTTTGGGATCGTCATTATTGAAATTTTTACATGTATATGTATAGTGATTGAATCGTCCAGAGGTATAATGTAATCGTAATGGTAGTATCATAGTATTCATGATTGAAATTGAGATGGGTATAAATAAGTTGATTGAATTGTTCAAAATTGATTTTGATATAGATATAATAGATTGCACATTTTATTAGTCACAATCGTATAAAAAAATATTATGATTAGAAACTTTATATTAAATTAGAAATTGACTACAAACTAAAATTGACTTCAAATTATAAAATTATATAAAAAAAAAAGTTAAAGTAAAGCATTAATCAGTAGAAAGGTTTAAGGGAGGAATTTACGAATCAAATTCTGGGGGAGGTGGACTACATGTGCAGATTCAAAAGGAGAAGAACCATGAAGAGGAAGGCACACTTCTGGAAATTGGGGAAGCTTGCGATGAGGGTGAATGTCAGGTATGTGTCACTGAATATGGGGAAAATTACAGTAGCAATTATGATATACATAGAGCTTTGGATTATTCTAGTAGCTGCTTTCAGGGAGTTTGGGGAAGAAGTAAGAAGAATAAAGAAATGATTGTGGTGGCAGGCCAGAATCAGCCACACGAGCAATGTTAGCTCTTAGTTGGAACTGTCAGGGGTTGGGGCGACCGCTGACAGTCTAGAGACTCCGAGGGTTGGTAACAACCCATTGTTCCTCGTTGATTTTCCTTATTGAAACAAAGAATCAGTCTCACAACTTGGAATACATCAGAAGGTCTCTTAGGTACCCAAAATTATCACTATGTGGAGCCCTAAGGCAAGTCAGGTGGGTTAGATATTTGGTGCGTGGAAGGTCTCTTGGTGGATATAGAGATCAGCAGCAAAAAATATGTTCTGACCTCTGTAGAAGTGGATAACAACAAGACATAAAATTGGTTATGGGTTTATGGGGACTGTGGTTTAGAAAGGTTCAAAAAGGTTGGCAAAGAGTGAAGGTAGTGCAGACATGGTTCAAAAAGGTTGGCAATTTGATTCTCAAGGTTTTCCAATGTATAAGGTGGTGCAGAAAATTAAAGGTGTGTAGAAAGTATCTGAGTCAATGGAGCAAGCATAACACAGTCAATAAAAGAGTAAGATTGAAGAGATAGAAAAGGACCTCAGAGAGATTCAAGCTCTTCCAGCTAGTGAAACAAGACGGAAGAGGATGAGAGATCTACAAACTGAATTGGGCAAATGGTGGGACAAGAAAGAGCTTTATTGAAAACAGAAAGCCAGGATGAACTATCTTAAAGAAGGGGACGGTAATACAAGGTTTTTCCACCACTCTACTATTCAAAAAGGAGAAGAAATGGTATTGTCATAACCAAAAACTAGCAATGAAGATGGTTGACAGAAGAGAAAGATATTGGCTTGTTGTTTGCAGAACACTATCAGCAGTTGTACACTTCCTCAAGGCCCAAGGATTGGACAAAAGTGCTGGATACTGTAGACTGTAAAGTCAGTTCTTCCCAAAATGATTCTTTTCTCAGAGAACCAGACGACGAGGAGATAGAAGAAGCTGCAAATCATATTGAAGCTCTAAAAACTCCAGGTTATGATGGCTTCACTGGTTTATAATATCATTCACAGTGGCAGATGATGAGGATACTGAGGTACTCGTTATTTCAAAGCATGAACTATTTCATCGCTTGTTATCCAAAGCATCTGTTTAATAAATTAAAACGGTGTGAGTGTCATCTATTTGATGCGATATTTTGTATAAATTTGGTTATACTATGACTCATAAATTTCGTAAAATTTATAATATGACTGGAAAAAGTTATAAAAATCATAACGTACAAATTTAATTTTTAAAATACCCCACAAATTCTTACAAATTCCATGAAAAGGCAATATGACCAGAAAAAAGATTAGGGAGTTTATATTAAAATTTAAGACCACAAATATATGGTATATTCTACAAATACATTTAAAAAAATATAATATGAATCATAAATTTTACAATTCGTATAATGTTCCACAATTCTTTTAGGCTCTGCCAAGAGGCCGATATTTAATGTGAAGTATCTACTTTTTTTTTTTCGAGAATCAGAAGTATATACTAAGATAAAGTATTTTGGGTTCCAAACGTTTTATAATTTACATTTTATTAGAGCAAGACTTTCAAAATTTATAAAATGTGTGATAGTACACTCAGAAATGACCACAAAATGTTATGAGAAGTACGGCAACCCACAAATGTTGCAGGTATTACTATTAGGGATGCAAGTTCAAACCGGAAAAACCGCAATCCGAGCCGAACCGGGCGGTTTGGTTTGGTTCGGTTCGGTTTGGAAGCTATTACGGTTCGGTCCTGGTTTGCGAAAATCACAAACCGTATAATACGGTTCGGTTTATGTTTGAGATACCACAAATCGTAAAAACCAAACCGAACCGTTTATGTAGCATATTAGGTTATACAACTACCAAACTTGAGAACTTCTATAAATTTTATCATATATAGTATGTACTTCAAAACCGAACCGAACCCATTAAATGGTTCTAGAAATGATGTAACTTTATTTTTTAATTGTTTGACATAGAAATTTTAGCAATCATTTGATTGTTGAATGAACTACTAAGAAATTTTAAATGAAATAATATATTTCCAGAAATCGCAGTTTAAAACCGAACCGAACCGTTTTCATCCCTAATTACTATATGACCCACAAACTCTTTAAATAATGTTTGCAGACACTGAAAATATCTAGTTTAATTATATAAATTCACATGTTTCCTTTTAAGATCAAATTAACAAATTTGAGAATAATCAGAGAAATAGAATACCACATTTGACTTGGCTTCCCTTTTTTACTTATTCGATCTCCTATTTTCTTGGAGATCTTTTCACCCAGAGCCACTAGCCAGAGCCATTTCCTCCAAACAGATCGAGAACTCTCAACCTACCAGTTCCACTCTCTCTCTTTCTCTCAATTTCTCCCAATTTTCCGGCTACTTTTTCCGGCAATCTTTCGAGAAAAATTGTTTCTCCACAATTCCTTTCCCTCCCCATCGATCAGAGGATCTAAGACAATAAATTTATCGACATTTTCAAGGCAAGATCTTGAAACTTTCTCATCTTCAAGGTGATCAATGAAAAACGCCACATTTCCTAGACCATATGGTCTTGGAATGAATTTTCTCAGCTATATTTCCCCTCTATGATCATCATTATTGTTCTCTTTTCGTTATCTTTCGGTATAAATCCGGATTCATTTATTTATAAATCAGTCATATAAAAAATCCTCATCATTTCAATACATTTACCCCTTCAAAGATGGCTTATCGGGTCCCGTCTACGAGAGCCCAACCGTCAGACGCGCCCACATCGTCCCAAAAACAGCCCGACGATCCGGTCTCCCATAAAAACGCCCAATGCACCGCGACGAGTGTCTACCAAACCCACATCGCGGGCTATTGGCGTAACGTGACGGTGATATGGTGCAAGAACATGATGAACCATTGTGTGACAATCTCCGTCGACAGCTTAGACAGTGACTTGCACTATTCCTGCAAGATCGACTTCAAACCTTGGCATTTCTGGAGCAAAAAAGGTTACAAAACGTTCGACGTCGATGCCAACCTCGTCGAGGTTTATTGGGATCTCCGGTCCGCGAAATTCTCGGGCGGGCCCGAACCGTGTTCGGACTACTACATCGCTTTGGTGTCCGAAGAAGAAGTGGTTTTATTGCTAGGGGATTACAAGACTAAGGCTTATAAGAGGACGAAATCGCGACCGGCTTTGGTCGAAGCCGTTATGTTTTATAAGAAGGAACAGGTTTTTAATAAGAAGAGCTTTTCGACACGGGCCAAGTTCGACCCGCGAAAGAAGGAGAACGAAATCGTGGTCGAGAGCTCGACGGCGGGCCCGCGGGACCCGGAGATGTGGATCAGCGTGAATGGGATAGTGGTGATCCACATCAGGAATTTGCAGTGGAAGTTTAGGGGTAACCAGACAGTGATGGTGGATAAATTGCCTGTGCAGGTTTATTGGGATGTTTTTTCATGGCTATTTGGTACGCCCGGGTCGGGCCACGGGCTGTTCATTTTCAAGCCCGGTGGTGGTGGGCCCGAGGCGGAAGAAGGCGAGGATAAGAGCGTGGGGAACGAGAGCGGCGACGACTGCAGCAGTAGTGATTATTACTCGACTCTGAGTCATTCCAAAGCGACTGAGTTCTGCCTTTTTCTGTATGCTTATAAGCTGGAATGATTCGCAGGAAAAAGCTTGCATTTGGTTTAGGTTTCGGGGTAATATTGCTGGATTAAATTCTGTTGTAACAATATTTGTACTGTTATTTTCTCAATGCAACACGAATTACAACATCGGATTTTACCTCCTTTTAGCTGTTTGAACTCGTGTATCCGAAATCGGAACAGTTTTAGCTTAACTTGCACTCTAATCACAATAAAAAATAAAACTAGGAGAAAACAAAAACCTCCATAGTTAACCGAACAATGATGCCAAAAAAATCACTGCTCACACCTGGGGCATCACCTTCGATATGAAGGAAATCTAGCATTAGGCTAGCATATCCCACATGGTTGCTCAAAAATTTGCTCTTAGGGGCAGGGGCGGGATCCGGCGGACTTAAAAAATGAGAGGTGGCCCTAAGCTCGAACTAATCTCATCAATCGGACTCAGTGGCAGAGTCAAAAAATCGAAGCATTTGAGGATATATATATATATATATATATATATATATATATATATATATATATATGAAAGCTATTAGTGAAAATATATGAACTCAACCGGACATTTATATGCTTTCATAAGAATATTGTTTTTCTTTAGGGTAATAAGAATATCGTTGTTAGATTCTCATAATATTTAAGATTACAGTAGAGTTTTGAAAAAGTTAAAGGGAGAAGTGTCACTCTTTTCCCCCACATGGCTCCGCCCCTTATCGGACTAACACGTCTAAATAGCACCCCACATTTCTAGTCGGAAATCATTGTCACCATTTCATCAAACTACTATTCTTCCACCGGCCCTAACATGGTGTATACAATAGTCTGCTAACCACACCAGAAAAGTAAACTAGATTGATGGCTATTTTAGTAATGTTGTGGCGGTTTAGAAAGTTGTTGTGAGAATCTACACAAAAAGTGTTTGATAATTGGTAAACTCAGTATAAGTCTGCTGTGGAAAAGCACTTTTGACATTCTGTGTTTGGTAATTTAGGCTAGTTTGGGAATACTGTGGCGGTGCTAGAAAACTGTTGTGTGAAAACACTGTGGAAAAGCTGTTGTGAATTCTTGATAAAATGTTGTTTGGTAAATATTACGTAAAAGTTGTTGTGAAATATTGATATAGTAATTTTGTGTTTGGTAAAATCAATTTTGAATTTGCTGTGAGAGGGTAAAATGACAAAAATATATGACATATGTCATTTTCGTAAAGATAATTATTGATACTTTTAAAAAATTGTAAGGTTAAAATCGGTTGTAGATAAATTAATCAAAAGCACTTTCTGGAAAAATATCTCCCCCTTGCTTCATGAAAACTAATGTGGGACAGCAAAAACTGTCCGAAAGAGCATAAATTTTATTTTTATCAAACACACTAAAATTGCTTCTGCTGTCGGAAAGCAGTTGTGCTGTCAACAGAAGTATTCCCAAACTCACCCTTAGTGCTTTAGACTTTTTGTTAATGTCAAAACGGCCATTTCAGACATGATATAATAAATAGTATTATGCCAATAAAATATTATTAGCATTTATTAATGGATAACGATGTCAAACGATAAATTAATCAAAAAGCCGGTCGTGGAAATCATCCCTTCCCCTGCTTTTGAAAAGCTGCTGTGGGGAAGAAGTTGTTTTTTAGAAAGCAGAAAAATAAAACTTTATCAAACGCAAAAATACTGTTTTAGATTTGAAAACCAGCGTTCTAGAAAGCAAAAGCATTACCAAACGAGCTTTGAGAAAATTTGAGTTGAGAGACTCGCTGTTGAGAGCACCAATAAACAACCATTAGATTACTCCAAAATTCGAACTCAAGACCCCTAAACAAATGTCTCAAAATCTTGAGAATGTAAGTCTGACCAACGCAATTACCCAACCACACCCGGAACTCCCCAAGGGTGTCAATTATTGTTCTGGGGGAATGTTGCAGTTCAAAGATGAAAGATTGACTCTCGGCTTCAACGGCGGGGATCAATTTAACTAGTCTGTTAGGGAAAGGGTCATGAGCAACTATTTCAAACTTCGGGGGGTTAAAAGTGGAATTAAATTGGTTTCCCCATTCTAACTTCTTCTCCAACCCAAGTCTTGTTCATATATGCCTCAAAATCAAGAAAATTACCAAATTGCTTTCACTGCGACATTGGACCTCTGCAAACAGCAACGATGAAGGTAGCTCCGAAGCTAATTTTCCTTCTCAGCGACGCCGATGGCTTCTCCACCGCCATCTCCGCCGCCCTTCAGCCCAACCCTAACTCCAATCTTCGCCGCCTGTAAGTCTCTCCTCGCTCGGTCCTCAAAACTTCGCGATTCTTCAATTCAGAGTCTCTTATCTTGTTTGTCTCGTTGACAGAGAAGAGTCTTTCGAACTGTCTCTCGAACGGTACGGGGTCCGAGATCGCAAAGCCTCCGGCGATCTCGTTCACTTTGTGGACCCCACTGGCAGTTATCAGGTACTGAGAGAATTCAGTCCTATTGATTATGTGATTTATGCAATTTTGTGTTATTCGCTGTTAGTTCAATTGATTGGTTCTGGCGAGTTTGGGGTTTAGTAAAAGAGTAATGCAATATGTCCCAAATCAAATCATGTGTCGCAAATACATCCCAACATTTGATGTCAATCACATGGTCCCACCATCATCAAAGTTCATGTTATTGACATGAACTGTTTGGGATATATTTGGGACACATGATTCGGGACATATAGCATTACTCTTGAAGACCTATAATCTAGCTCTACAAATTGGGGGAAGACCTATAATCTAGCTCTAGAAATTGGGGAAGTCCTATGTTACCATAAACGTGGTATGCGGCCGTACTTGGGACAGGAACGGGAACGGGAATGGGAAACGCGATAGGTGCCGGTACGGAGTACGCTAGGGGTAGGCTTTTCCGGAGCTGTCGTTCAGGACGAAATACATTACTAGGAATGTGGAACACTATTTGGGAACAATTTTCCCTACAGTTACCTAAAAAGTCCAACAATATCGATTTAAGTAGTTTCATACTTCCGTTCTCAAATCCAGTTATCATGATAACAAGACTGTGCAAAGTTGTACCAATGAAAACTAGTAACATAAACACGTCAATTACGTACTCACTCCATGAAACGTCTGGGTCGATGTTTTCTGCGTTACGGGTTGAAAACGTACCGCGTTTCGGTACGTACGACTCGGAACTAGAAACGCGGCTACTTTTATGTTTCTGGTAACATATGGGAAGACTCAGAGTAGTCAAATTTCTCCTCTTGAACAGAGAGGGGGACACAATAGATACTAGATAGTCATCTTTTTTGATGGGATAATCAAGGTAGATAACAGGAATTTGAAACTGTGAAAGCTTATTGGGTTTCTTTATTTACAAAGTTTCTGCAATCCTTTTAGTGCAAGAGTGTAATAGTGAATAAGAATTATTCTTTGTCTATTTCCTAGAAGCCCAGTGTACCAAATAGATAGGGTAGAAGATGTTTTAGGGCCATATGACAGAAATTGTAGTCTTTTTGCTTCAATGTTAAAAGGCGGTGACATATTGGTCATTAAAATGTGAAGTTTGTAGCTTGGTATACTATTGAGAAACTGTGATGCTTGCTGGGACGAAAACACCAAACAGGCTTATGGTGGTTGGATTATTAGAAACAGCAGAGGCCATTTTATTGGAGGTGCCTGTGGGGACTTGCAGCATCTGGATTTGCAAACAGTGTGGTGGAGAGTGACAACTTAGAAGTGGTGAAGCAGATTGGTTCACATAATATGCTATACTGGGATATAAGTCATATTTGTCAGGACATTCAACTCCTCTTAGACCAACAGAGGATTTCAATAAATTGGATTCCTAGGTCAGCTAATCTTGTAGTTAATAGATTAGTTAAGTTAGCTAAAAAGAAGCTTATCTCTGGGAATTGGTTAGGTAGACCTCCGGATGAGATCAGGAGTAGTCTGTTGGCTGAGGAAGTATCTTTGTAAGTTCTGTTTTGGTTTGTTCTAATGAAATATTGTTGGCCAAAAAAAAAACCAGCGACGCGTGTGTATCACTTGGCATGCATAAACATAGAAAAACTGTCAAAGTTCTGCTTTACCAATTTGGTTTTTAATGCCTTTTCTGTGAAGGACAAACTGGATATCCCTCTTTATTTGATTCACTTCAATTTTAATCTTTATGCGTCCTGATCTTGCTAACTTGTAAAAATACAATGGCCTAATTCCTTCTTGCCCACCCCAGTCTAGTGCAACTGTCATATTCTCCTCCCCTGTTTCAAAACTGCCTTGTTGTCCTCCCCAATTTCGAAAAGTGTGTCAATTAGCTTTTGGTAAAATTTTCCATCCAGCATCTTCCGTTAATTTATGGTCATGTCCCTGTGTGTTAAGGGGTAGATTTGTCATTTTAGTAAAATATGAACAGAAAGAACACCCTTGCCATCACAGCCCATTTAACCCAGTTCCTGGAAACAATTTCCAGGTTCCGGGGATAATGCCGGCGATAATTTCTAGGTTCCGGCGACAGTTTACTGAAGCTATCTCGAGCTCCAACCCGAACAAAACTATCTCCGACTATCATCACTAACCAAATACAATTATCCCGTCTCACTGTCTTGATATTAGGTGTCTTAATATACAGGGAAGTGACAATTTCTGAGCTTATTTGAAGTTTCACCAAGTGATCTTCTGAACTCGTTAGTTGTTAGGGGGCAGAAAGATAACTTTTTATTTCTTATTTTCTGATTGTACTTTCTTTGTTTTGCTACAAATACTAGTACGAGGAAGGAAAGTATTTCGATTTTGTTTATTTAAGGTTGTCTTTTTACATCAAATGAAAAAGCTTTTGTCATATCCTCCTTCAGGTGACCATTTTACTTCTGCAAAGATATGAACCTCCAGTTTTGGCATGTGCCATCAATGAAGTCCTGACGTCGATAAAAGGAGAAAACCTATCAATCATGCCCACCATAGTACTCCCTGTTGTTGTTGCAGCGTCTAAGCTTAAGCTGGAAAAGAAATATTCCTCAGCAATTGACAAAGCTCCACTGTACGGTGTACAAATAGGTCCAGAGACAGATATAACTCAAGCTCTTGTAGCTAAAACCCAGAAAGCGCCATCATCACTACAGGTCCATCATGAACCCCTGGCATGCTTTCTCCAGTTAGCACGTGTCACAAAGCTGCCAACATTTGTTCTCATTGGCCGTAGCGGCCTACGCCAGTTTCAAGACAGGCCAGGAGCGGAACTTGAGGTACTCGTTCCTTCTCTAATTAATGTTACTTTATCTGAATGTAAAATGAGAACAAAAATGCTATATGTTCCAACTCTCATGTCCCAATAATGTCCCAACTTGCCACATCTACTATATTGACAAATATCTTGAAAGCTGTTTTAAATAATTGTGGGTCCTCTAAGTGGTGTGGGTAAGTTGGGATGTTATTGGGATGTGTATGTTGGTACGTGTAGCGTTGCTCGAAAACAAATATTGAAGAACTGGTATGCATATTAGAGAAACTGGTTTGTTTCAAAGAGACTCCTAGTCGAGAACTATTTATTATTTTGTCTCTGTTATGTGGAAAATTTTCTTTTGTACGAAAAAAAAAAAGTGATGGACGGCTGTTTTTCCCGCAGATGGTGCATGAGATTGGGGACCTTGTGGCTGGTGTATCTTCATTGTGCTTGTTAAGAGAAACGATGAAATGGAATCCAGCTAAGATATCGCCAAAGGAGACCGAGCAACCATGGCGTGCACTGTATGGTTGAATCTCAGTTCGTGGACTCAAGTAGTCGATCTCTTTCTCTATGTCAGTTCACAACGCTGCATCAGCTAAAATTTTCAGTATGTTCTTGGGTCAATTCCAGAAACACAAGTTCTTATGTCAACAACCTTATCCTGCAAATGAGTTTGATTAACATTGACGATACAAGATCTGGGTAATTTCATTTACTAGCTTTGCCGTTAACATTTTCTCTTTTTTCCCTCCTTTCTTGGAACTTATCAGGAGGTAATTCTTAATATTGCACCTCCCTTTGTAAACTTCCGAGTGACTAGTTGAACAATTTTATGTAGGAATGTTGTTAAACGGTTGTTTATGAAGATCATGTTTTCTGAAAACTTGGATTATTTTATTTTATTTTTTTGGTAGAAAGGCGATAACTTTATTAAAATTCCAACAAGCAAAAGTACATGATTCCCTAGGGCAGGAAGGGAGCAAAGACGCTAAACAAGAGCCATACATACTAGATACAAACTAGAAAAAGCAAGTAAACACACATATAAACAGGAAGGCTTTAAGCCAAACAGACATGGCTATGAACAAAAAAAAGAGGCCTGACAGCTGAGATAGCTAAGAAGATGAAGTTGATATAGCATACAAACTAGAAAAAGCAAGTAAACACACATATAAACAGGAAGGCTTTAAGCCAAACAGACATGGCTATGAACAAAAAAAAAGAGGCCTGACAGCTGAGATAGCTAAGAAGATGAAGTTGATACAGCTGCCAACCTCATACGAACTTCGTTATTCCCCTGTTTACATAATAATCCGATGATAATGTAATGACCGTGTGCACGTATAAAATAGCTAAAAGTCCAGCTTGAAGAGACGACACAGCGTATAAATGCTTGGACACTGTAGTTGGAGCCATTATCCTTTTAAGAAATTTCCCACTCATGCCTTGCTTTGGGCGGGGTTCCAAGAGCCAGCCACTATAACTTTACTTGTTGGGATATTCGCTTCAGAGATAAGAAACGGGTGTTGGGCTTTGGACAATCAAACGAAGTAAAAAAAATAAAAAAAATCTTTTTGCCTAAAATTCATCATGGATTTAATTAATGAGCATAATCGGATGTCAGAATATTACCTCAGTTACACTGACTGGTGACGCGAATTACTAGCGCGTATTACGCAAGCGCACGGTCAAGTAGTAAGAGTGGAGTATTTTTAGGACTCCGGGTTGTCGAACCCTCGAGGACAATCTCGCAACAGGTTTATATTTAACAATTTAGAGTAGTTCACTAGGTAACCGGAGTAAAAAGTGATAATTTGTGGTGTTGCCACCCCCAAACAAGTGGCTGTAATAAAGTCAGAAATAAATAATAAACTGGAATTAAGAAGAATTCTTAATCAATTAATGGAGAGGACTAGCAATCTCGCTGATCACCTAGGGTTGTAAACGATTTCCGGATTATCTGAGCAACACGTTAACTATATTCGAATTAAGCCGGGTAACAGCGCTGACTATCTCCTATCGGTCTCAAGTCATTCTACTTCACGGTAGAATACAATCTCCTATCGGTCTCATGTGTCTACCTGTCCGTTCTAGTAGGCTAACGACATGCACGACAACGGGTCCTGTCGGTCCACCGTTGCACGAAACCGTCGAATCTCACCTACCGAATCTACCCACATTTGGCCAATCCTAACACGTCTCTTCTCAGTCTCAGTGATACGGGATTGATGTTCAAGTTCTCTACACAATTAGGTTGAGTCACTGTCGTGCACTCATCTAATTAGCTAGCATGTCCGGGTAGCTACTCCATTCATACTAAAGATTAAGCATAGAACAAGAACAATTGAATAAAAATAAGCTAACTTTAAGCATGAATCAACTATTGAGTGAAACCCTAGTTCTTGAACCCTAGTTTTATCTCCTAATCGTGTCACTCAATTAGGATTACTAACATAAACAAGAAACTAGAATTGATTCAAAAGAAGAAATCAAAAAATCATGAAGCAAAGATTAAATCCGGAAAATATTTATCGTTTACATGAACCCTAGGTTCTCAAATCGAGACGCCTAGCTATGGAGTTTTTAGCTACTCATAGTTGAATAAGCAAAAACAAAGAGTTTCTCCATAAAAGTTGATTAAGAAAGGTAGGAAGAAGAAAAAGCAAACACTAGAGCTTCAATGGTGAAGCTTGTCTTCTTCCTCGTCGTCTCCTCCTTCTTCTCTCGTTGATGGCTCTCTCCTCCCGTGTGTCTTTTTTCTTCTTCTTTTGTTTCACGTGAATGGTCTCTCCCTTGATAATAGAACAACCCCTCCTCTTGTATATCAAACCCGTACATCAATTAAAGTAAAACTTCTCCTTTTTTACACTTTCACCCCTCCAAGAATGTTGGAGAAATCATTATTAGCCTTAACCCTAGGCTACTGAGAATAAGCCCGTGCCTCTTGATTATTTTTTTTCTTCTCCGTGCGTTGGCTTCAGGAGGTCTTGCGATCAGCCTCACAGATCGTGTAAAGCAGAGAGTTTTCTCTCTTTTCTTTCTTCCTCTGATCGCACGACCTGAGGGATGGTCTTGCGATCTGATCTCTTCTGGACTTTCTTTCTTCTTCTTACTTCTGCGCTCTGTTCTTGGCCTCTTCCTCTGTTTCTTCGCTGCCTTTGCTTTACTCGGCGATTGGGTTTATTTTGCTGGTCGTTTTCCTCTCTTTCTCTGGCTCTGTTTTGTGAGCTTTCTGGGTTTCTATTCTTGCGATCTGCTGCTGCGATTCTTCTTTCTCTGCTGGGTTTTGATCGCTGCTGGGCATTGCTTCTTGCGGTGCTGCCTCTGTTTTGCTTCGGCCATGGCTGATTGGTGGTTTGAAGGTGGAGATTCAGGTCGTGGCTGTGATGGATTGTGGTACTGCAGGTGGTTTGGGTGATTCGGCATGGTGATTTCGTTCTGGGTTTTGGGTAAGTTCAGGTTGTGTTAATGGAATTTGGGAAATATTGTTGGTGTATTTTGATTGCAGGTTGGGATGTTTTAAAGGTTTGATGGTGGTAATGGTGATGGTACTTGGTACTGGGTATTGGTTAAACAAATTGGTGTTCATGGTGGAATGGGGTAGAGGCAGGTTGTTTAGGATGGGTTTGTAGGTTATTTCAGTTGGGTTTGTAGGTGATGTGCAGAGTGTTGGCTAGGTGTTAGTTATGTGAAGGCAATGGTTGAGTACTTGGGTTGTTTTGGGTGTTGATTGGAGGTCTGGTGGTGAGTATTGAGGTGGCAGGTTGGTGTTGTGAATGGTTGAAGGTTGTAATTTGGCAGTGGCAGTTTTAGAAACTGGTTATGGTGGTGGTTGTTTAGGGGCAGGTTGGTAGTGTTTATGTGAATTTAATGGTGGCTTGAGTTTGTTTTAATTGTGGATTATGGTCATGGATTCAGGTGGGGCTTATGGTTTTAATTGGAAAATAGAGGGAAAAGTTGGCTTGGTGAATTGTTAATGGGTTGCAGTGAAGGCATTTGAATTGCAGCAACTTGTTTTTCACTTTCTTCACCTTAGCTAGTTCCTCGAGCTTCATCGTTTCCGAAGTTCGCTTTCGTCCCTTTTTCGCTTGATCTCGCAAGTTCTATTTCCTGTCAAAATAACACGAACACAACCCGTGCGATCAAACGTGACAAATAAAGCTCAAATTGACTCGAAAACGCCCGGACTATCAATTACGCGCATATAGCTCAACTATACAAAATCCTCGCATTCACAGTGCAAAACTCATAATATTTACCCGGAATGCACGCAAAACGATAGTAAACACATAGAAGAAATATAACTCTTTACAGAGTTATCAAATTCCCCCACACTACCTTTTTGCGCGTCCCGAGCAAAATCAATCCTCACACTACGTTTTAATCCACCGAATTGCATACAATTACACTAGCCATGTGACACACACAACACACACACACACACAATGCAATCTACATGACTATACAATGCAACTCGATTATTAAACAATGCAAAAATTGAAACAACACCAATTTTTTTTCTTCAGTTAGAGATTGGGCAATCTCAAAAAGTAAACCGGCAAGTCATAAGGCTCTCATATTCCCTCGGAAGTTCTATAACTTTGGTGATCGATAGAACTTGCGGCCAGTTTCGTTAGACAGAACGGGCACGAACACAAAATATGTTGCTTCCGCACACTCATCAAACGTATCCCTAGCACCTACCTTCCGAGCTATTTATCCACGGGTTAAATTGTTGACGGTTTAGGACGGGTAGGATAGGATATTTAGAAGCGTAGTCCTAGACGTCATGATCTAACTCACAAAACCCGATTCTCACACTCCCTCACCAAAATCCAAAGAACCACACCGAATCTCACTACTCCGGCCCTTATTCCCTCAATCTTGGTGCAACGCCGTTCTCGCGGCCACAAATGTGAAGAAGTGATCTCGAACAATAGCTAATCTCCCCGGTCTTCAATTTCAAGCTTGCTCCTTTATTCCCTTTCAATTTCAATTTCAATTTCACTTTCACTTTCTATTTTACTTTTTCTTTTCTTTTTTTTTTCATTTCCACACAATAACATTAAGCACATGGAGTCGACAATACGATAGTAATATCCGAGGAGATCAAATATCAGAATTAGATAACATGGGGGTGGAATGTGTCAAATTAGTGATGTAATAACATAGATGTCGACACCCCCACACTTGATGCAAAGCAAATCACGAACCCAGTAGTCAATGTGTAAATGTGCTTTTCCAACCGATCCTCCTCATCACCTAAGATATAGAGAATATAAATAAAGCATAAGCACGGCCTCCTATAAGATCAACCAACCCCCACCCCATGACGCGCGGAAGAAATACCACGCACTACGGTACTCCACCTGTGATCGTGGTGTAAGGACACGACTCACCGCCACACCGAAGTGTGATACCGTCTCTAACTCACCCTCACATCCCCTCAAAAGACGACATGTAAGAGAATCCACATAAGATGTATCAAATCAGCTCACCCTCATCAAACCTCCCTAACTCAACTCCCTCTATCATGACGCATAGGAAAGGACCATTCTAACAAGTGATGAAAGTCACAATGAAAGGCTTCCTAGGCTAGAGGCTGTGAATAAAAGGGGTAAACGGATCAATAGGGGTAACTAGTAGACCTAGGAGATGGAGACGGGACGTGAGGCCCCCATAAACATCACTCGCACAGCTGTTCCGTTGCCACTACGAGGAGGGTTGACGACTACCTAAGTGACGGTGGTGTAGCGCTAGTAGGATAACTAGTCTGAGACGCAGCTACTCGCATTTCTAATGTGCATTAGCCCTATAAGTCTTCCTACTCCAGATTCTCGCGTCTACCTCACCTCAGATTTTCATATTCCTAAGGAATTCTATCATTAAGCCCTCTCCACATTCACTCTCTTCGATTTCCCTTTCTCAAAAATTTAAAATTTTATGATTTTTTTTTTTTTTTTTTTTTTTTTTTTTTTAATATTTCCTAACTCTATATGCTTTTGGCCAACTCGATTAAACACAAGTTTTGGGTAGGGGACTCAATAATGTAAAAGTGCTAACAAAATTCATAAACTACACACTCCTACCACAAACCAACACAATATGAACACATAACTATATGTAACAAGGCGATGCAAACAAAGACATGGCTAGTGAACATAGATACAAACCCCCCCACACTTAAGCGTTTCGTTGTCCTCAACGAATTTAGAGATATTGAAGGAGGACTCATCGCTTAAATGTGTGGGCGGTGGATTGCTACATTCATCGCTCAAAAACGTAGACTGGAAAGAGAGTGTTAGAGGTACCTGGGTGCCCGGACCTACATGGGCACCGTTGCCGCGAAATTGCAACAAGAAGGGGTCTTGTGGACCGTTGACAATTTCCGGAGAAGTCTCTACGCGCCCGGATTCCGATGTGCGGCTAAGATATAAATTGTAGCCCTCTCATGCGTGTGGCAATCAACATATTGGAATCGCTCCTCGACCTCGAGCAATTCTCTATTCTTTTGTGCATAATCCTGTGGGGCTTTTTCTTTCCCCAATTTCGTGCAATCTCTAGCTTGCACATCAAGAAGGGGAATCTGGTGCGTCTTCTGTACCTGTGTCCCTGCACACTGATTGGAAAAATAAGTCCACTCTCTCTCACCCCTCATAGGCAAATAAAGAGAACTCATAAAAAAAAAAAAAAAACATAAAGCATCCTACTCTACATGGGTTGCTTCCCAAGCAGCGCTTTGTAATTTAAGGTCGACGGCCCGACCATGTTACCTCATGAGCCTCAGAAAGGTGGTTTGGCAGGTCGTGTCGCATCCAATTTCTGGCGCCGGATACTCATGACTACCTCGTGCGCCTGCACACTCGATTCTTTACCTTCAGGATTTGGCGGATCTTCCTGTGTCAGCTCTGAAATCCAACGCACAACTTTCACAGGAAACGGCAAGTCTGGCTTCACCTCATAAGTGTACTGAGGAGTCGGTTTGAAAACCTGAAAGGTCTCCACAGTATCGTTGACCCTCATGATCAACTCTCCATTCTCCACATCAATTAAAGTCCGACCGGTAGCCAGAAACAGCAGATGCCATTTTATTGGAGGTGCCTGTGTGGACTTGCAGAATCTGGATTTGCAAAACAGTGTGGTGGAGAGTGACAACTTAGAAGTGGTGAAGCAGATTGGTTCACATAATATGCTATACTGGGATATAAGTCATATTTGTCAGGACATTCAAGTCCTTTTAGACCAACAGAGGATTTCAGTAAATTGGATTCCTAGGTCAGCTAATCTTGTAGTTAATAGATTAGTCAAGTTAGCTAAAAAGAAGCTTATCTCTGGGAATTGGTTAGGTAGACCTCCGGATGAGATCAGTAGTCTGTTGGCTGAGGAAGTGTCTTTGTAAGTTCTGTTTTGGTTTGTTCTAATGAAATATTGTTGGCCAAAAAAAATAAAAAATAAATTCAGCGACGCGTGTGTATCACTTGCATGCATAAACATAGAAAAACTGTCAAAGTTCTGCTTTACCAATATGGTTTTTATACAATGCCTTTTCTGGGAAGGACAAACTGGATATCCCTCTTGATTTGATTCACTTCAATTTGAATCTTTATGCGTCCTGATCGTGCTAACTTGTAAAAATACAATGGCCCAATTCCTTCTTGCCCACCCCCAGTCTAGTGTAACTGTCATATTCTCCTCCCCTGTTTCAAAACTGCCTTGTTGTCCTCCCCAATTTCGAAAAGTATGTCAATCAGCTTTTGGTAAAATTTTCCATCCAGCATCTTCCGTTAATTTACCGCCATGTCCCTGTGTGTTAAGGGGTAGATTTGTCATTTTAGTAAAATATGAACACGAAGAACTCATGCCATCACCACTATTTAACCCAGTTCCCAGCAACATTTTCGAGGTTCCGGCGATAATCCCAGCGAAAATATCTAGGTTATCTCGAGCTCCAACCGGAACAAAACTATCTCCGACTATCATCACTAACCAAATACAATTATCTCCTCTCACTGTCTTGATATTAGGTGTCTTGATATACAGGGAAGTGACAATTTGTGAGCTTGTCCGAAGTTTCACCAAGTGATCTTCTGAACTCGTTAGTTGTTAGGGAGCAGAAAGATCCGAATAACTTTTTATTTCTTATTTTCTGATTGAACTCGTTACTAGTATAAGGAAGGAAAGTATTTCGATTTTTTTTATTTAAGGTTGACTCTTTACATCATATGAAAAAGCTTTTGTGATATCCTCCTTCAGGTGACCATTTTACTGATGCAAAGATATGAACCTCCAGTTTTGGCATGTGCCATCAATGAAGTCCTGACGTCGATAAAAGGAGAAAACCTATCAATCATGCCCACCATAGTACTCCCTGTTGTTGTTGCAGCGTCTAAGCTTAAGCTGGAAAAGAAGTATTCCTCGGCAATTGACAAAGCTCCACTCTACGGTGTACAAATAGGTCCACAGACAGATATAACTCAAGCTCTTGTAGCTAAAACCCAGAAAGCGCCATCATCACTGCAGGTCCATTATGAACCCCTGGCATGCTTTCTCCAGTTAGCACGTGTCACAAAGCTGTCAACATTTGTTCTCATTGGGCGTAGCGGCCTACGCCAGTTTCAAGACAGGCCAGGAGCGGAACTTGAGGTAGTCGTTCCTTCCCTAATTAATGTTACTTATCTGAACGAATATGAGAACAAAAATTATATTTGTCCCAACTCTGATGTCCCAATAATGTCCCAACTTGCCACATCTATTATATTGACAAATATCTTGAAAGCTGTTTTAAATACTTGTGGGTCCTGTAAGTGGTGTGGGTAAGTTGGGATGTTATTGGGATGTGTATGTTGGTACGTGTACCATTGCTCGATAACAAATATTGAAGAACTGGTATGCATATTAGAGAAACTGGTTTGTTTCAAAGAGACTCCTGGTAGAGAACTATTTATTATTTTGTCTCTGTTATTTGGAAAATTTTCTTTTGTACCCAAAAAACAAGTGATGGACGGCTGTTTTTCCCGCAGATGGTGCATGAGATTGGGGACCTTGTGGCAAGTGTATCTTCATTGCGCTTGTTGAGAGAAACGATGAAATGGAATCCAGCTAAGATATCGCCAAAGGAGGCCGAGGAACCATGGCGTGCACTGTATGGTTGAATCTCAGTTCCTGGACTCAAGTAGTCGATCTCTTTCTTTATGTCAGTTCACAACACTGCATCAGCTCAAATTTTCAGTATGTTCTTGGGTCAATTCCAAAAGCACAAGTTCTTATGTCAACAACCTTATCCTGCAAATGAGTTTCGTTAACATTGACCGATACAAGCATCTGGGTAATGTCATTTACTAGTTTTGCAGTTAACATTTCCTCCTCTTTTTTCGCTCCTTTCTTAAAACTAATCTGGAGGTAATTCTTAATAGTGCACCTACCTTTGTAAACGTCCGAGTGACTAGCTGAACAATTTTATGTAGGAATGTTGTTAAACGGTTGTTTATGAAGATCATGTTTTCTGAAAACTTGGATTATTTTATTTTATTTTTTTGGTAGAAAGGCGATAACTTTATTAAAATTCCAACAAGCAAAAGTACATGATTCCCTAGGGCAGGAAGGGAGCAAAGACGCTAAACAAGAGCCGTACATACTAGATACAAACTAGAAAAAGCAAGTAAACACACATAAACAGGAAGGCTTTAAGCCAAACAGACATGGCTATGAACAAAAAAAAGAGGCCTGACAGCTGAGATAGCTAAGAAGATGAAGTTGATAGAGCATACAAACTAGAAAAAGCAAGTAAACACACATATAAACAGGAAGGCATTAAGCCAAACAGACATGGCTATGAACAAAAAAAAAAGAGGCCTGACAGCTGAGATAGCTAAGAAGATGAAGTTGATAGAGCTGCCAACCTCATACGAACTTCGTTATTCCCCTGTTTACATAATAATCCGATGATAATGTAATGACCGTGTGCACGTATAAAATAGCTAAAAGTTCAGCTTGAAGAGACGACACAGCGTATAAATGCTTGGACACTGTAGTTGGAGCCATTATCCTTTTAAGAAATTTCCCACTCATGCCTTGCTTTGGGCGGGGTTCCAAGAGCCAGCCACTATAACTTTACTTGTTGGGATATTCGCTTCAGAGATAAGAAACGGGTGTTGGGCTTTGGACAATCAAACGCAGTAAAAAAAATTAAAAAAAATCTTTTTGCCTAAAATTCATCATGGATTTAATTAATGAGCATAATCGGATGTCAGAATATTACCTCAGTTACACTGACTGGTGACGCGAATTACTAGCGCGTATTACGCAAGCGCACGGTCAAGTAGTAAGAGTGGAGTATTTTTAGGACTCCGGGTTGTCGAACCCTCGAGGACAATCTCGCAACAGGTTTATATTTAACAATTTAGAGTAGTTCACTAGGTAACCGGAGTAAAAAGTGATAATTTGTGGTGTTTCC
Organism: Linanthus parryae; assembly: GCA_023055425.1. Lineage (NCBI taxonomy): Eukaryota > Viridiplantae > Streptophyta > Magnoliopsida > Ericales > Polemoniaceae > Linanthus > Linanthus parryae. The sequence continues at coordinate 47,629,557 of JALGPY010000009.1, forward strand.
ACCCCCAAACAAGTGGCTGTAATAAAGTCAGAAATAAATAATAAACTGGAATTAAGAAGAATTCTTAATCAATTAATGGAGAGGACTAGGCAATCTCGCTGATCACCTAGGGTTGTAAACGATTTCCGGATTATCTGAGCAACACGTTAACTATATTCGAATTTAGCCGGGTAACAGCGCTGACTATCTCCTATCGGTCTCAAGTCATTCTACTTCACGGTAGAATACAATCTCCTATCGGTCTCATGTGTCTACCGGTCCGTTCTAGTAGGCTAACAACATGCACGACAACGGGTCCTGTCGGTCCACCGTTGCACGAAACCGTCGAATCTCACCTACCGAATCTACCCACATTTGGCCAATCCTAACACGTCTCTTCTCAGTCTCAGTGATACGGGATTGATGTTCAAGTTCTCTACACAATTAGGTTGAGTCACTGTCGTGCACTCATCTAATTAGCTAGCATGTCCGGGTAGCTACTCCATTCATACTAAAGATTAAGCATAGAACAAGAACAATTGAATAAAAATAAGCTAACTTTAAGCATGAATCAACTATTGAGTGAAACCCTAGTGCTTGAACCCTAGTTTTATCTCCTAATCGTGTCACTCAATTAGGATTACTAACATAAACAAGAAACTAGAATTGATTCAAAAGAAGAAATCAAGAAATCATGAAGCAAACATTAAATCCGGAAAATATTTATCGTTTACATGAACCCTAGGTTCTCAAATCGAGATGCCTAGCTATGGAGTTTTTAGCTACTCATAGTTGAATAAGCAAAAACAAAGAGTTTCTCCATAAAAGTTGATTAAGAAAGGTAGGAAGAAGAAAAAGCAAACACTAGAGCTTCAATGGTGAAGCTTGTCTTCTTCCTCGTCATCTCCTCCTTCTTCTCTCGTTGATGGCTCTCTCCTCCCGTGTGTCTTTTTTCTTCTTCTTTTGTTTCACGTGAATGGTCTCTCCCTTGATAATAGAACAACCCCTCCTCTTGTATATCAAACCCGTACATCAATTAAAGTAAAACTTCTCCTTTTTTACACTTTCACCCCTCAAAGAATGTTGGAGAAATCATTATTAGCCTTAACCCTAGGCTGCTGAGAATAAGCCCGTGCCTCTTGATTATTTTTTTTCTTCTCCGTGCGTTGGCTTCAGGAGGTCTTGCGATCAGCCTCACAGATCGTGTAAAGCAGAGAGTTTTCTCTCTTTTCTTTCTTCCTCTGATCGCACGACCTGAGGGATGGTCTTGCGATCTGATCTCTTCTGGACTTTCTTTCTTCTTCTTACTTCTGCGCTCTGTTCTTGGCCTCTTCCTCTGTTTCTTCGCTGCCTTTGCTTTACTCGGCGATTGGTTTTATTTTGCTGGTCGTTTTCCTCTCTTTCTCTGGCTCTGTTTTGTGAGCTTTCTGGGTTTCTATTCTTGCGATCTGCTGCTGCGATTCTTCTTTCTCTGCTGGGTTTTGATCGCTGCTGGGCATTGCTTCTTGCGGTGCTGCCTCTGTTTTGCTTCGGCCATGGCTGATTGGTGGTTTGAAGGTGGAGATTCAGGTCGTGGCTGTGATGGATTGTGGTACTGCAGGTGGTTTGGGTGATTGGGCATGGTGATTTCGTTCTGGGTTTTGGGTAAGTTCAGGTTGTGTTAATGGAATTTGGGAAATATTGTTGGTGTATTTTGATTGCAGGTTGGGATGTTTTAAAGGTTTGATGGTGGTAATGGTGATGGTACTTGGTACTGGGTATTGGTTAAACAAATTGGTGTTCATGGTGGAATGGGGTAGAGGCAGGTTGTTTAGGATGGGTTTGTAGGTGATGTGCAGAGTGTTGGCTAGGTGTTAGTTATGTGAAGGCATTGGTTGAGTACTTGGGTTGTTTTGGGTGTTGATTGGAGGTCTGGTGGTGAGTATTGAGGTGGCAGGTTGGTGTTGTGAATGGTTGAAGGTTGTAATTTGGCAGTGGCAGTTTTAGAAACTGGTTATGGTGGTGGTTGTTTAGGGGCAGGTTGGTAGTGTTTATGTGAATTAATGGTAGCTTGAGTTTGTTTTAATTGTGGATTATGGTCATGGATTCAGGTGGGGCTTATGGTTTTAATTGGAAAATAGAGGGAAAAGTTGGCTTGGTGAATTGTTAATGGGTTGCAGTGAAGGCATTTGAATTGCAGCAACTTGTTTTTCACTTTCTTCACCTTAGCTAGTTCCTCGAGCTTCATCGTTTCCGAAGTTCGCTTTCGTCCCTTTTTCGCTTGATCTCGCAAGTTCTATTTCCTGTCAAAATAACACGAACACAACCCGTGCGATCAAACGTGACAAATAAAGCTCAAATTGACTCGAAAACGCCCGGACTATCAATTACGCGCATATAGCTCAACTATACAAAATCCTCGCATTCACAGTGCAAAACTCATAATATTTACCCGGAATGCACGCAAAACGATAGTAAACACATAGAAGAAATATAACTCTTTACAGAGTTATCAAATTCCCCCACACTACTTTTTTGCGCGTCCCGAGCAAAATCAATCCTCACACTACGTTTTAATCCACCGAATTGCATACAATTACACTAGCCATGTGACACACACAACACACACACACACACAATGCAATCTACATGACTATACAATGCAACTCGATTATTAAACAATGCAAAAATTGAAACAACACCAATTTTTTTTCTTCAGTTAGAGATTGGGCAATCTCAAAAAGTAAACCGGCAAGTCATAAGGCTCTCATATTCCCTCGGAAGTTCTATAACTTTGGTGATCGATAGAACTTGCGGCCAGTTTCGTTAGACAGAACGGGCACGAACACAAAATATGTTGCTTCCGCACACTCATCAAACGTATCCCTAGCACCTACCTTCCGAGCTATTTATCCACGGGTTAAATTGTTGACGGTTTAGGACGGGTAGGATAGGATATTTAGAAGCGTAGTCCTAGACGTCATGATCTAACTCACAAAACCCGATTCTCACACTCCCTCACCAAAATCCAAAGAACCACACCGAATCTCACTACTCCGGCCCTTATTCCCTCAATCTTGGTGCAACGCCGTTCTCGCGGCCACAAATGTGAAGAAGTGATCTCGAACAATAGCTAATCTCCCCGGTCTTCAATTTCAAGCTTGCTCCTTTATTCCCTTTCAATTTCAATTTCAATTTCACTTTCACTTTCTATTTTACTTTTTTTTTTTCTTTTTTTTTTTCATTTCCACACAATAACATTAAGCACATGGAGTCGACAATACGATAGTAATATCCGAGGAGATCAAATATCAGAATTAGATAACATGGGGGTGGAATGTGTCAAATTAGTGATGTAATAACATAGATGTCGACACCCCCACACTTGATGCAAAGCAAATCACGAACCCAGTAGTCAATGTGTAAATGTGCTTTTCCAACCGATCCTCCTCATCACCTAAGATATAGAGAATATAAATAAAGCATAAGCACGGCCTCCTATAAGATCAACCAACCCCCACCCCATGACGCGCGGAAGAAATACCACGCACTACGGTACTCCACCTGTGATCGTGGTGTAAGGACACGACTCACCGCCACACCGAAGTGTGATACCGTCTCTAACTCACCCTCACATCCCCTCAAAAGACGACATGTAAGAGAATCCACATAAGATGTATCAAATCAGCTCACCCTCATCAAACCTCCCTAACTCAACTCCCTCTATCATGACGCATAGGAAAGGACCATTCTAACAAGTGATGAAAGTCACAATGAAAGGCTTCCTAGGCTAGAGGCTGTGAATAAAAGGGGTAAACGGATCAATAGGGGTAACTAGTAGACCTAGGAGATGGAGACGGGACGTGAGGCCCCCATAAACATCACTCGCACAGCTGTTCCGTTGCCACTACGAGGAGGGTTGACGACTACCTAAGTGACGGTGGTGTAGCGCTAGTAGGATAACTAGTCTGAGAGGCAGCTACTCGCATTTCTAATGTGCATTAGCCCTATAAGTCTTCCTACTCCAGATTCTCGCGTCTACCTCACCTCAGATTTTCATATTCCTAAGGAATTCTATCATTAAGCCCTCTCCACATTCACTCTCTTCGATTTCCCTTTCTCAAAAATTTAAAATTTTATGATTTTTTTTTTTTTTTTTTTTTTTTTAATATTTCCTAACTCTATATGCTTTTGGCCAACTCGATTAAACACAAGTTTTGGGTAGGGGACTCAATAATGTAAAAGTGCTAACAAAATTCATAAACTACACACTCCTACCACAAACCAACACAATATGAACACATAACTATATGTAACAAGGCGATGCAAACAAAGACATGGCTAGTGAACATAGATACAAACCCCCCCACACTTAAGCGTTTCGTTGTCCTCAACGAATTTAGAGATATTGAAGGAGGACTCATCGCTTAAATGTGTAGGCGGTGGATTGCTACATTCATCGCTCAAAAACGTAGACTGGAAAGAGAGTGTTAGAGGTACCTGGGTGCCCGGACCTACATGGGCACCGTTGCCGCGAAATTGCAACAAGAAGGGGTCTTGTGGACCGTTGACAATTTCCGGAGAAGTCTCTACGCGCCCGGATTCCGATGTGCGGCTAAGATATAAATTGTAGCCCTCTCATGCGTGTGGCAATCAACATATTGGAATCGCTCCTCGACCTCGAGCAATTCTCTATTCTTTTGTGCATAATCCTGTGGGGCTTTTTCTTTCCCCAATTTCGTGCAATCTCTAGCATGCACATCAAGAAGGGGAATCTGGTGCGTCTTCTGTACCTGTGTCCCTGCACACTGATTGGAAAAATAAGTCCACTCTCTCTCACCCCTCATAGGCAAATATAGAGAACTCATAAAAAAAAAAAAACATAAAGCATCCTACTCTACATAGGTTGCCTCCCAAGCAGCGCTTTGTAATTTAAGGTCGACGGCCCGACCATGTTACCTCATGAGCCTCAGAAAGGTGGTTTGGCAGGTCGTGTCGCATCCAATTCTGGCGCCGGATACTCATGACTACCTCGTGCGCCTGCACACTCGATTCTTTACCTTCAGGATTTGGCGGATCTTCCTGTGTCAGCTCTGAAATCCCACGCACAACTTTCACAGGAAACGGCAAGTCTGGCTTCACCTCATAAGTGTACTGAGGAGTCGGTTTGAAAACCTGAAAGGTCTCCACAGTATCGTTGACCCTCATGATCAACTCTCCATTCTCCACATCAATTAAAGTTCGACCGGTAGCCAGAAATGGGCCTACCAAGAATGATCGGAACGTCACCAACTGGCATGTCAAGGATCACAAAATCTGCCGGCATGATCAAACTACCAACCCTCACAAGTAAGTCTTCTACCACCCCAATGGCCCTCTTGGACGACTTATCTGCGAACTGCAGATTGATCCAGGTTTTGCTAGGCTCCCCCACACCTAGCTTTTTAAATATTGAGAGTGGCATCAAGTTGACACTTGCCCCCAAATCACATAGAGCCTTGCCTGTATATGCCCCGCCAAGTGTAGCCTCAATAACAAAACTACCTGGATCTTTCTTCTTCTTGGGTAACCCATGCAAGACACATGAACTCACCTGCTCATTCAGTTTTACTGTCTGAAAGTTATCCATAGCTTTTCTCCCATATATTGCATCCTTGATAAACCGCGCATACTTAGGCATTTTCTGCAGTGCCTCAATCAAAGGAATATTGATGTGCAGTTTGGAGAAAATATTGAGAAATCTCCTGTACTCCTCAGAGTCATCCTTCTTCTTCCTAGTTTTCAATGGAAAAGGTATATCTTTAGAAGAAGAGGGTGGTGGTAATACCTCATTGGAATTTCCATCATCATGTGGAGTCATGCCCTTTGATTGGGGGACCATGACAGGTGTCTTCTCAGAATCGAATACCTCATGCTCCTTAGCTTTTGACGCTTCAGCTCTAGCATGGGTCAGGTATGGTGGATCAATCAACGAAACCCCGCTGCGAGTGGTAATGGCATTTACCTGGCGCACATTCTCTGTATAAGATGGTAGAGAACCAGGTGCTCTAGCAGATAATTGCGTTGCAATTTGCCCAACTTGAACCTCTAGTGCACGAAGAGAAGTCTTCGTAGCCTGCAAATCAGAAGACATAGCATTGACCGTCGTGGTCATATCGTTCATGTTGTTACTCAGCTGTGTCAACGCCTTAGTGAGTACAGAAATCTCTGGGTTCGGCGCTACAACAGCCGGTGGTGGAGCCTGGGACACTGGTGCTTGTGGCATGTGCTGAAACCCAGGTGCGTATATAGCTCCATACTGATCCCCATACCTGAAACCTGGATGATCTCTTGTGCCTGGTCTGTAGTTCCCTTGGTTCCAATTCTGCCGCGGTCCTTGTGCCCCCACAAAGTTCACATTTTCACTTGCAATCTGGGCCAAGGCTGAATCAAATTCCTGCTCCTCTACTCTTGCAACTGGCTTCTTGTCCCGATACACATGCTTGGCTAAATCTGACACAATCTTGCTGATCCCATTCTTCCATTCATCATCTTTAGGTTCAGGAAATGCCGGTAATCTTCTGGAATCATAGAGTTGTGAGTCCTGCTTAGCGAGCTGCTTCATGAGTGCATAAGCTCCTTCCTTGTCGACAGAGTACAGAAAATTGCCTCCAGCTTCTCTGTTAATCAGCTCCTGATTGTGACGTTCTAGTCCATAGTAGAAGACATGCAAAATTTTGTAATCCCCGAAATCATGGTTTGGGCACTTCCTGATCAAATGCATAAAACGGTCCCATGCATCCACCACGGTTTCATCGGCATGTTGCCGAAAGCCTAAAATATCACTCTGTAGCTCAATCACTCGTTGAACTGGATAAAACTTGGCCATGAACTCATCCACACACTGAGCCCATGTAGTGATCGAATCTGGAGCTCTTGACTGAAGCCACTTCTCAGCTGAACCCTTCAGACAGTAAGGGAAAAGAATTAGCTTCAACGCTTCTGCTGTCACATCCTTGTACTTGGTAGTCTTTATGTACGCGTTGAACCTCCCAATAAATTCATTGGGGTCTTCATCCCTGTTCCCATAGAATTGGAACTGATTGGTCACCGTCTGAATTGTCGCAGGCTTAAGATCAAAGTGCTCGGCCTGTATCTCTGGCACTACAATTGCCGGATTGTGTCCATAGGTGGACGACTGAAACTTCTCCACAATAGCCTGTCCAGACTTGTTGTATGGTGTCTGGGCGTTGCGATCATTGATCAGTTTAGACAACTCTTCCATCCGCTGATTGAGTTGCGCGTTGGTCAATTGCTCGCCCATGGTGCTCTGTTTTTGTCTTCTTCTTTGGTCTCTGAACAACTGCTCTGGGTCTTCTAGTGGGGGCACAAGCTCTCTTGGGATCCTGTGCATGCACTAAGTACCTGAAATAGCAGAAAATCAGAAAACAAATGAGAAATCAAAATAGCAAATATAACAGAAAAATAAAAGTAAACTAAACTAATTATTAACTAAAAACGTGTTGACCGTTGTCCCCGGCAACGGCGCCAAAAACTTGACGCGAATTACTAGCGCGTATTACGCAAGCGCACGGTCAAGTAGTAAGAGTGGAGTATTTTTAGGACTCCGGGTTGTCGAACCCTCGAGGACAATCTCGCAACAGGTTTATATTTAACAATTTAGAGTAGTTCACTAGGTAACCGGAGTAAAAAGTGATAATTTGTGGTGTTGCCACCCCCAAACAAGTGGCTGTAATAAATTCAGAAATAAATAATAAACTGGAATTAAGAAGAATTCTTAATCAATTAATGGAGAGGACTAGGCAATCTCGCTGATCACCTAGGGTTGTAAACGATTTCCGGATTATCTGAGCAACACGTTAACTATATTCGAATTAAGCCGGGTAACAGCGCTGACTATCTCCTATCGGTCTCAAGTCATTCTACTTCACGGTAGAATACAATCTCCTATCGGTCTCATGTGTCTACCGGTCCGTTCTAGTAGGCTAACGACATGCACGACAACGGGTCCTGTCGGTCCACCGTTGCACGAAACCGTCGAATCTCACCTACCGAATCTACCCACATTTGGCCAATCCTAACACGTCTCTTCTCAGTCTCAGTGATACGGGATTGATGTTCAAGTTCTCTACACAATTAGGTTGAGTCACTGTCGTGCACTCATCTAATTAGCTAGCATGTCCGGGTAGCTACTCCATTCATACTAAAGATTAAGCATAGAACAAGAACAATTGAATAAAAATAAGCTAACTTTAAGCATGAATCAACTATTGAGTGAAACCCTAGTTCTTGAACCCTAGTTTTATCTCCTAATCGTGTCACTCAATTAGGATTACTAACATAAACAAGAAACTAGAATTGATTCAAAAGAAGAAATCAAGAAATCATGAAGCAAAGATTAAATCCGGAAAATATTTATCGTTTACATGAACCCTAGGTTCTCAAATCGAGATGCCTAGCTATGGAGTTTTTAGCTACTCATAGTTGAATAAGCAAAAACAAAGAGTTTCTCCATAAAAATTGATTAAGAAAGGTAGGAAGAAGAAAAAGCAAACACTAGAGCTTCAATGGTGAAGCTTGTCTTCTTCCTCGTCGTCTCCTCCTTCTTCTCTCGTTGATGGCTCTCTCCTCCCGTGTGTCTTTTTTCTTCTTCTTTTGTTTCACGTGAATGGTCTCTCCCTTGATAATAGAACAACCCCTCCTCTTGTATATCAAACCCGTACATCAATTAAAGTAAAACTTCTCCTTTTTTACACTTTCACCCCTCCAAGAATGTTGGAGAAATCATTATTAGCCTTAACCCTAGGCTGCTGAGAATAAGCCCGTGCCTCTTGATTATTTTTTTTTCTTCTCCGTGCGTTGGCTTCAGGAGGTCTTGCGATCAGCCTCACAGATCGTGTAAAGCAGAGAGTTTTCTCTCTTTTCTTTCTTCCTCTGATCGCACGACCTGAGGGATGGTCTTGCGATCTGATCTCTTCTGGACTTTCTTTCTTCTTCTTACTTCTGCGCTCTGTTCTTGGCCTCTTCCTCTGTTTCTTCGCTGCCTTTGCTTTACTCGGCGATTGGGTTTATTTTGCTGGTCGTTTTCCTCTCTTTCTCTGGCTCTGTTTTGTGAGCTTTCTGGGTTTCTATTCTTGCGATCTGCTGCTGCGATTCTTCTTTCTCTGCTGGGTTTTGATCGCTGCTGGGCATTGCTTCTTGCGGTGCTGCCTCTGTTTTGCTTCGGCCATGGCTGATTGGTGGTTTGAAGGTGGAGATTCAGGTCGTGGCTGTGATGGATTGTGGTACTGCAGGTGGTTGGGTGATTGGGCATGGTGATTTCGTTCTGGGTTTTGGGTAAGTTTAGGTTGTGTTAATGGAATTTGGGAAATATTGTTGGTGTATTTTGATTGCAGGTTGGGATGTTTTAAAGGTTTGATGGTGGTAATGGTGATGATACTTGGTACTGGGTATTGGTTAAACAAATTGGTGTTCATGGTGGAATGGGGTAGAGGCAGGTTGTTTAGGATGGGTTTGTAGGTTATTTCAGTTGGGTTTGTAGGTGATGTGCAGAGTGTTGGCTAGGTGTTAGTTATGTGAAGGCATTGGTTGAGTACTTGGGTTTTTTTGGGTGTTGATTGGAGGTCTGGTGGTGAGTATTGAGGTGGCAGGTTGGTGTTGTGAATGGTTGAAGGTTGTAATTTGGCAGTGGCAGTTTTAGAAATTGGTTATGGTGGTGGTTGTTTAGGGGCAGGTTGGTAGTGTTTAGGTGAATTAATGGTGTCTTGAGTTTGTTTTAATTGTGGATTATGGTCATGGATTCAGGTGGGGCTTATGGTTTTAATTGGAAAATAGAGGGAAAAGTTGGCTTGGTGAATTGTTAATGGGTTGCAGTGAAGGCATTTGAATTGCAGCAACTTGTTTTTCACTTTCTTCACCTTAGCAAGTTCCTCGAGCTTCATCGTTTCCGAAGTTCGCTTTCGTCCCTTTTTTGCTTGATCTCGCAAGTTCTATTTCCTGTCAAAATAACACGAACACAACCCGTGCGATCAAACGTGACAAATAAAGCTCAAATTGACTCGAAAACGCCCGGACTATCAATTACGCGCATATAGCTCAACTATACAGAATCCTCGCATTCACAGTGTAAAACTCATAATATTTACCCGGAATGCACGCAAAACGATAGTAAACACATAGAAGAAATATAACTCTTTACAGAGTTATCAACTGGTGACCACGAACGTCGAAGGATACGACGTCCCTAAAGTATCAACACAAGCAGATCGAATTGGTCTCGCTCTTCGCTGGTGCTAGCCTGCTGGAGGAAGGTGACGAAGAAGATCATGTCTCGCAGAATCTTAGCAAACGGCGGACGACCTGAGGACCATTAAGATATCTCTCAAAACTCTCGTTTGGATAATTGAATTTTTATTTTTATTAAAATGTAACCGGAGTTCTTTGGATGTAATCGTTTTCTTTTTGGTTTTGAGAAATACCGGTGCCCCTGGTATTGGTGTACCCAGAGCATAAGATACTTTTTATTAGCTTATTTGAATCAACCGGTAGATTGGTTCCACGAAATGACAAATAATACACTATGGTACGTCCCGGTCCCACTGGAATGAACCGGCTAAGCTGGCTATTGCCGGTAATTACCCTTTTACTAGCAAAAAGACTAAAAATATATAAAGAAATGGAGAGAACTGTGAAGTTAAAGATAAAGTTTAAGATAAAAAAAAATGACAAAACTAAATAGAAATGGAAAAAACTAAAATGAATCAGATAGAACCGTAAACAATGCTTCACAACTAAGTTATTACAGCAGATTTGCAAGCACCGAATAAACCGGTCAAACCGAATAAAGCTGGATGCTTTTAATATATCATTAGTACAAATAATGCATATCTCTATACTAATACATATGGGTGTAAGGAAAATCGAATAAACCGGTCAAACCGACCGCACTAAACCGAAATTCTTGGTTTTGGACGTTTTTTTTGGATATCCGGTTTATGAATGGTTCATGTTTTCAAAACTGGTCTAATCGGTTCTGTTTTTGGTTTGTAAAAGTATCACATCGCACCAAACCGAACCGAACCGATATGTGCCTAATGTAATTTTAATTAAATATATATTGCATAAAGTATATTAAATAATCTAAAAAAAAACTTGAACACAAGTAGATAGATTCAATTAAATCATCATATTATTCTTATTTTTTTCATTTCTTTCACATTCTATCATAAACGATAGTCGTGCAAGTTTTTTTTACGTTTATTTAATCTCTTTCTCCCTTAAATCTGGAATTCGATGACAATGCAGTATTATAATATATCTTCAATAATGTTTATACAAACTGACCGAACCGAATCAAACCTCGTTTCGGTTCATCCTTTCAAATGGTTTAGTTTGGTTCGGTTTGGTTTGATTCGGATCCTTTCAAATGGTTTAGTTTGGTTACAAACTTTATAAACCGATGTATTCTGTTTGGTTTATGGTTTTCTCCAAAACCCCACCAAACCGAACCGCTTACACCCCTACTAATACATTCTTTATGTTATTTGTTCCCTTTAAGCATTTTATCTTAATTGATAACAAATAATATTTTTAATTCATGAATTATATATTTTCATATCTATCCATGAGAAATACAAGATCGTCGAACCGAATTCGAGCCCGTAAAAAAGCTAGTTAAACGAGCCACGAACCGAACAACGAACAACTCGAGCCCTAAATGAGCCGAACTCAAATAAGGTTTTTATGTTCGACTCGAGTTCGTGTTTGACTCATTTAGTAGCCATGTTAAACGAGCCAAACTCAAACAAGCGATATTCGGTTCGCTTCGGCTCGTTTACAGCCTGTGTGCCCCTAAACAAAATTGAATATCTGCCGTATAACTTTCTAAATTAAAAATACGGTAAAAAATACTTTCACCCCCTCTAGTTTGAAAAAATAAACTTTCACCCCTTATGTGTGCCGAATTTAAAGTAACTTACACTCTCTGACCGTAACGCCCATCTCCAATGGTTATGTAAAAGAATTAGTTTAGTTATAATTTACATAACTAGAAAAAAAAACGAACTCCAATGGGCTAGTTAAATGACTCAATATTTTATATATTTTTTATCTCGTTCTCTACAAGTAGCTAACTAGTATGTAAGTAGTTAATTTTTTTGTGTCTATCTCTCTTATACTTTAATTTAATAAATATTTTATTTATAATTTAATGCCCACATACTTATGTAAAATACATAACACCATTGGAGGTTTAGAGAAAACAATAAAAAGTCATGTTAACTTGAGTTCATACTAGTTAAAATTTAGCTAATTAGTAATTTTATTGTTGGAGATGGTAAGAGTAGAGTTTGTCACTGAAAATAATTTTAAGAGACAAGTTCGACCCCCAAACATGCGAAATGTCTAATATCATTAGGTAATCCCTAAAATTTTCAAAACATGAGGGTGCTTTTGTCCCAAAAATAATGTTTTACCGACATTTCCTAACCCCAGGCAGACGGTATAACAAATTAACAATGTGGGGTGCAAGCTTTTCTAAGTTCGGCAACTGAACGGGTTAAAGTGTCCTTTCTCAATCTGAAAAGGGTGAATGTGTCCTTAAATAAAACTAAAGGGGTGAATATGTCTTTTACCCATAACCGACTAAACCCCACCTATAAATAAGATCTGCCCAACTATTAATTCATTCAAGACGCTCGTCTTCACAGCAGAAGAACACAGCGCTTCCTCCGAAGTCCGACGAGGCGACGAACGTCCTCCGGCGCATCTTAGTACTCCTCCAGCCTCGCTCCGGAGTCCGACGAACAGCCGGTTTGTAACTTCAAGCCCTAACCCTGTAACCCCCTCCTCCTCTGATATTGCGAATCAATTTAGTATCTAATCAAGTTATGTGAAATTAAAAAATTGGGTTTTTGTTAATGGAGTGATTTTTTTAGAGTGGATTTGTTTACACTGTGATTAATTGAAATAAAATTGTGATTTCTATATTGTTTTGCTATTAGTTTCATATTAGTGATCTTGAAATTCTTAGGTCATAGTAGTGTTGCATGCCATTCTTTGTTGATTTCAATCGTAGCTTCTCCAAATATGAATGTGAGCGATCGAACTTATGATCAAGCTATTCCAAACATGAGTGGAAGCAATAGGGTGTTGCATCCCGTAAGCAAACGTTTGCGGATGATGGAGGAAGTAGTCATGGCACCGGAAATATTGCCTATGGACATCTTAATCGATATCATTGCCAGACTTCCGGTGAAAGAAATAGGGCGTTGCAGGTGCCTTTCCAAAGCATGGTGCTCTCTCATTGCACAGCCTTATTTCATCAATAAGGTCCGTCTCCTGAGTCACACTGCAGCTTCTGGTAAATCTCAACATCATGTTATCGTTATGAAGCATCTCCAGTTCTTTGAATTGATGGACCGCTCCTCCTCGTCGGAGGCTCGGAAACTGATGTTCCCGGAGGAGGCGAGAAAAGCTCGTTGCCTAACTCTAGTGAGTTCTTCTGATGGGTTAGTAGCCCTAGGAGGTATTGAGTATATGGGTTTATGGAACCCTCTTATTAACAAATTTAAGAAGATTCAGAGACCTCAATTCCAACTCGAAAGGATGTTCAAGCTCGGCAGACTGCCTTACAAGTTCATGGGTATTGGTTTTGTCTCTCGGACATGCGACTACAAGCTTGTCTTTTTCGTGGAGGTCCCTAGCGGTTGGCCACACCTGGACATCTATAGCCTGGATGCCGATGCATGGAAAAGGGTGGATGGCCACGACGACAAAAACTTGAACAGATATGAGTTGGTTAACACTACGAGCCACATGCCTATTGTGAATGGTAACGCTCATTGGATTGTGCGGAAGACAATGAAAAACCAATCGAAAGAAGTCGCAATCTTAGCATTCGATTTGCTGGATGACTACTTTCATGACATACCCCTCCCCACCGCTAAGCAAACAACCCAAGGGTTATCCTTTCGGATCACTGAATTTCAAGACTCGGTTGCACTTATTACTCGGACTGCTTGTGAAGTTTGGGAGGTTTGGGTCATGAAAGATCACGGTGTGGCAAGCTCGTGGACCATGTTATACAACCTCTCTCACGTGGATGGTGTCCCTGTCTACATCATTAACGATGGTCACGTAATTCTACGCGTGGATCTTGATATTTATGTTGTGTATGACCCTATTACCCGAGAGCAGGAGACGCGCAGTATACAAGAAACAGCGTCGCTTTGTATGTCCTGGAGCATTTGCAAGGACACCCTTGCTTTGCTTGACAAGGTCACTTGAAGAGCTCCTCCTTGGATGGATGGATTGCTTGTTGCCCTACAATGTTGAACTCAACGTCTCGTTATTTATTTTTATTTTTATTTTCCCCGACAATTACTATGTGATTCATAATAATTACACATAGGCCAGGGTATGATATATTTAATAGTAAAAAAAATAAAAAAGAAAAAAAAAAGAAAAGAAAAACGACCTTAGCTCAGTTGGTAGAGCGTAGGATTGTAGGCCTGGTTAAATAAAACCAGGTGATCAATCCTAAGGTTGCTGGTTCAAATCCGGCAGGTCGGAACTTATGCATCCCTTTGGAGTTCTGCCCCCGGTACATTGCCTTACAATTCTAAAATCAATCTAAGAGTATGCTATCGGATGTACAATTGTAAACCTTAAGTGTCTGAAAATATTATTTTGTCCTGGATGGCATAAAGGATTGAGATGTTTCAGAAAAGGAATAGAGAATTCCCTACAGTTAGTATATCTTTAAGCTCTTCTTCATTCTCGTGCCTCTTCCGTTGCTCTCACATGAAATTGATTGCATTATACTTTTGACTGATTACTTCATTGCAGCCAAATTTAGACGAGAATCATGGTGTGGTTCAGTGGACCAAAATGTTGTGCTTTTCTGAGGTACGCAGTTCCTTACCTTGCTTCTGTCATTCATGAAACCACTTATATTTACAATATAATCCAATTAGTGTCCACCTTCTCGATCATAATTTGTTACTATTGCCAGGTGACGTATATAGTTTACGGAATGAGTTGTAGGGATCATAGTCCACGATAGATCACATAGAAAAATCGGTATCAAATATGCCCATGAGTTCAACCCAGTTTCTCTTTGACTAATCACCTTTTGTATAGTTCTCTAACTTGATAGCATAAAACTGAGGTTCCAGGATACCATATATTTGGCTATGTGGCAAACAGATTACAGTGAGGCTAATTGAACATTTTATTTTACCTTTTGCTTCGTCAATTTCTTGTCATCCTTTACAGGGTGGTATATCCTTGTGGCGGTGGGTTCTGTATTTACTTGCTGTTCTCAGTCTGAAGCTGCAAACGACCATTAACATCTGTAGCTTTACCTGTTACTTTCAGAACAGTGCTGGTTATTACATTCATATATCCTCCTCTCTTTTTCTACCGTGACTTTTGCTACTACAGTTCTTGTTCTGGGCAAAAAAACAAAAAACAGAAGAGAAGAAGAAAACTGAAACAGCAAACAAGTTTGCTGTTGCTTGCAGGAAGCAAATACTTGCTCTTTTCATGAATCATTCTTACTTTTATTTAGGCTTATCAGTCAGGGGTACCTAGAAATTTCTCAACTCCCTTTTTCTTCAATTCAGAGTCTCGTCTCTTGTTTCTCGTTGACAGGGAAGAATCTTCTGAACTGTCTCTCGAACGGTACGGGGTCCGAGGTCGTTGACAGGGAAGAATCTTCTGAACTGTCTCTCATAATTCAGTATTTCACTCTAATTTATGCATTTTGTGTTATTGGCTGTTGAATTGATTGGTTCTGGCGATTTGGGGTTAGAAAAAGGTTGAATCTTTTGCTAAATCTCTTAACTTCTGTCATAGGGGAACATGCTACATAATCTAGCACTAGAATTGGGGTTAGACTCAGAAATTTCACCTCTTGAACAGAGAGGGGGACACAATAGCTAATTAGCTAGTCATCTTTTTGATGGGACAATCAAGCTAGATAACAGGAATGTGAAACAGTGAAAGCTTATTGGGTTATTCTTCTTTATTTACAAAGTTTTGGTAATCCTTTTAGTGCGAGTGTGTAGTTAATATGAATAGTACTTTGTCGATTTCCTAGAAGGCCAGTGTACCAAACCAGATAGGGTAGTTAGGACCATATGACAGAAATCGTAGTCTTTTTGTTTCCATCTTAGTGACATATTGGTCAATAAAATGTGAAGTTTGTAGCTTGGTATACTATTGAGGAACATAACACTGATTTTGCTTGCACGTAGGTGACCCGAATTGGGATTTTGATGTCATAACCAACAGCAACGTGTGAGCGTTGCTTGGCATACATCGACCAAGAAATACTGTCAAATTTTTGGTTTTACCAATTTGGTTTTTATACAATGCCTTTTCTGTTAAGGACAAACTGGATATCCCTCTTGATTTGGTTCACATCAGTTTTTATCTTTATGCATCCTGATCTTGCTAACTTGTAAAAAATACAATTATCTCGTGTCACTGTCTTGATATTAGGTGTCTTTTTTTTTTGATAAAACTTGATATTAGGTGTCTTGATATACAGGGAAGTGACAATTTCTTAGTCCATGTTCGTGGTAATGTTAATACTAGCCACCCTTGGCGGGTGGTGGATGTGACAATTTCTGATAGTCCGAACTTGTTAGTTGTTAGCGGGCAGAAAGATCCTATTAACTTTTTATTTCTTATTATCTGATTGTACTTTCTTTGTTTTGCTACAATTACTAGTACGAGGAAGGAAAGTATTTAGATTTTATTTATTTAAGGTTGTTTCTGTACATCATATGAAAAAGCTTCTCTGATATTCCTCTTCAGGTGACCATTTTACTTCTGCAAAGATACCTCCAGTTTTGCCGTGCGCCATCAATGAAGTCCTGACATCGCTAAAAGGAGAAAACATATCAATCAAGCCCACCATAGTACTCCCTGTTGTTGTCGCAGCGTCTAGCTTAAGCTGGAAAAGAAATATTCCTCAACAATTGACAAAGCTCCATTGTACGGTGTACAAATAGGTCCACAGACAGATATAACTCAAGCTCTTGTAGCTAAAACCCAGAAAGCGCCACCATCACTGAATGGTTTCTCCAGTTAGCACGTGTCACAAAGCTGCCAACATTTGTTCTCAATGGCCGTAGCGGTCTACGCCAGTTTCAAGACAGGCCGGGAGCGGAACTTGAGGTACTCGTTCCTTCCTTAGTTAATGTTACTTTTTATGAACATATATGAGAACAAAATGCTATATGTCCCAACTTTCATGTCCCACTAATGTCACAACTTGCCACATCTACTATATTGACAAATATATTTGAAAATTGTTTTAAATAATTGGTGGTAAGTGATGTGGGTAAGTTGGGTTGTTATTGGGATTTGTAGGTATGTGTAGCATTGCTCCAGAACAAATATTGAAGAACTGGTATGCAAAATAAACTGGTTTGTTTCAAAGAGACTCCTGGTCAAGAACTATTTATTATTTTGTCTCTGTTATGTGGAAAATTTTCTTCTGTGCAAAAAAAAAGTGATGGACGGCTGTTTGTTTTGCAGATTGTGCATAAGATTGGGGAGCTTGTGGCTGGTGTATCTTCGTTGTGCTTGTTAAGAGAAACGATGAAATGGAGTCCAGCATATCACCAAAGAAGGCGAGGAACCATGGCGTGCACTGTATGATTGAATCTCAGTTCCTGGATGAAGGACAGGTCTGATCTAAACATGTGTAGACCTAAACACATAATAAAGCGGAAGATTTATGTGTTACCTCTTCTCCTTAGCTCCTAGCGCAGTGGATTGTGATCTTGTCATTGCTTGCTTTCACGTGCTTCTTGCTCCCACCGATCTAGTGTGAATCTCGAGGGCGAACACTTATGATCCATCCCACGTACCACCTTCTTGATGTAGAAGTTAGAGAGGGAGGCTAAGGTTTCTAGAACTATCTTTGATCAGCACATGATCTCTACACAGTAGTACCTAAAATATGTAGGAGGCTGTCTCCTTATATAGACAGACTTATTCCTTGTTTTTCAATATAACCTCCTAGGGTTTATGCCTTTGCTACTAACCTCATAAGATTTGAGCATGTTGCAACTAAGTCCATAAAGTTATAGATAATTGCAATTGACACCCCACATGGGCGCACCATATGCTAACATCTCCCACTCACATAGTGGGGTTGCACAAGTACAGTTCATCTATTCTCCCTTCAATCTCAAACTCTAATCACCTATAAGAAGTATCATTGTGGCCGTGGCGTGTGACCGATGAGTGTACCTGCATTTCGGGAGATCCGTACACCAAACTCGTATAGCCAACGCAGGAAGGCACCCTTAAAACAATAACGGTAATAATGCACTCCATAACTCTTGTATCCCCCAGATTCACTCCATTTTCATATCGTAGATCATGAGCACCTACCTCGTCCCGTAGTTCGTGCACCAATGAATCTACATCTCCTTTGTTATATTCATATACTACATGATCCCATAAGATCTCGTAGGTGGGCCCAGTGAAAATAAGAAAGAGCGATGCAATGAGAATCTTTCCTTTCATGCTCGTGTCACTCAGATTCGGTTCGGCTGCTTTTCCAGCAGTGTCCGGAAGACCGAATCATCCATAGTCGTAAGGTGTCACGCCAAAGTAGCACCACCAACCCGTCACCTCACGACACAGATGAAAGTACAAAGGGTATACAGTGTCAATCATTCTTATATGATCGACGAAGCCCACACGGCGAGGAATCTCAGGGACTAGTTATACTCGCCACCTCTAGTCACTCATAAGCACGCGTTATCTTGACAAGATGTGCGCCATAGTGTTTGTAACTCTAATCAGAGCACATGTGTTATCCTCATAAGGACCACTATGCCGATGTAAGTCCAATAGCCCTTATGAATACCAACCTGAGTACTAACAAGCCGCACATATGCAAATCTGAAATCAGTTCTCTCATCTGGCTCTCTACGCAGACTACACATGGCTTGGGGAAAAACCATGTTCGAATGGCCATAAACCAATCTCACCTTGGAACTTATTCCAATGCGACAAATGAATCTGTCTGACAGGCATCTTGCACTAGTCATAAGTCTCTAGCTCATATCTTGGGCCATACTCCACATATGATAGGCGTCTCGTATCATATCACAGGCTTTTAGCACTTATCGGGAATCTGTCTCATCTCCTGCTCACCTAGACTTATCCAGGATATTGCTGAGGCGGTTACTCGTGTGAGGGAGTCAACCTCATGTATGCGCGACATGTTTTATGCTAGTACAGGATATGTAAACGTATCATACACGCATCAAGTAACATGTAGCATAATCAAACAAATCCAATTAAAATCCATCAATCAATGTCTAAATCATATATTCAGTCTGAAATCTCTAGCAATGTCTCACCACTTTCCTAAACCCATATTCCTAACATGACCAGCAAATGTAGCCTTAAGAAGAGGCTTGGTCATGGGATCAGCTAACATCTAACTCATGAGAATATCCTCTAAGGTAACATCTCCTTTAGCTACCACCTCCCTAATGAAGTGATACTTTATCTCAATGTGTTTGGCCTTATTGTGGTACTTTGGATCCTTAGCACAAGCTATGGCCGACATACTATCACAGCGTAGTGTCACTGGTCTTGGTCCATCAACCACCCTTAAACTGACAAGAAATCTCCTCAGCCAAACACTCTCCTGCGCAGCCGCATAACAGGCAACGTATTCAGATTCCATGGTCGATAAGGCAGTGCAAGTGTGCATGCTAATGTGCCACGTGATGGCTCCTCCACCCAGCATGAAGACGTATCCTGAGGTCGATTTGCGTGCGTCTAGGTCCCCACCCCAGTCAGCATCACTATAGCCAACGAGTCGAAGCTCTCAGCCTCGATAGAGAAGCACGTACTCCTTAGTACCCTTGAGATAACGGAGAATCCTTTTCACAGCCTTCCAGTGTCGAAAACCGGGATCAGACTGATATCTGCAAACTATACCCACAGCATAACATATTTCAGGCCTTGTACACATCATGGCGTACATGAGACTCCCGACAGCACTTGCATAGGGTACCCTGGTCATCTGGTCTCTCTCGTGTTGGTTCTTCGGACACATTTCTAGACTGTGTTTCTCGCCATGGGCTATAGGTTTCTCGAATGGCTTTGAGTCCCACATCTGGAACCGTTCAAGTATCTTCTTTATGTACGTCTCTTGAGACGGTCCTAGAAGTTTCTTGGAACGGTCTCTCAGGATCTTAATCCCAAGGATGTAACTCGCCTCACCAATATCCTTCATCGAGAATCGAGAGGATAACCACCCTTTGGTGGATTCGAATAGTCCTTTGTCATTACTGGCTAGTACTATGTCATCCACGTATAGAGACAAAATCATGAACTTTTTCCTGAGCTTTTGACATACACACAACGGTCTTCATCTACCATTGTGAAGCCATATGCCACAATGTCCTGATGGAATTTCAAATACCACTATCTGGAGGGCTGTCTAAGCCCATATATGGACTTAACCAGTTTGCACACTTTGTGCTCTTGACCTTTCTTCTCAAAACCTTGCAGCCATATAGATCTCCTCGTCTAATTATACATTGAGAAAAGCAGTCTTAACGTCCATCTGATGTAGCTCTAAGTCCATGCTAGCCACTATTGCTAGTATGAAACGAATAGAGGCTATTCTCACCACCAGCGAGAATGTCTCCTCATAATCCACACCCTGTTGTTGGGTGAAGCCTTTCGCCACTAGCCTAGCCTTATGCCTTTCCACGCTTCCGTGTTCCTTCCATTTGACCTTGAAAAATCCACTTGTTTCCAATGGCCCTCCGTCCGGGAGGCAAATCAACTAGGTCCCAAACATGGTTGGGTTTCTTTGACTCTAGTTCTTCCTGCAAAGTAATTTCCCATTCTTTCTTGTCAGGAGATGAGAGAGACTCGGCCACAGTCCTAGGTTCTTCATCTTCTTGCGTGGTGACCATCATGGCCTCCCCTTCGATGTCAAATTGTTGACGGGGTACTCTCCCACGAGCGCTCCAACGCAAATCGTCCTAAGCATCGTCATATCCGATGGGATGCTCACTAGGTAATGCACTCCATCTGTACTCAATATCCATAGGAACTAATTCCTCTTGAGTAGTGGTGAATTGAGTGTCAACTAGTGGTTCCTCTTCTTCGTAGAGAATACCATCTCCACGAGCTTCTCCCTGACTAGGAAAATCTCCCTCGAGAAATTCAAAATCTCGCGACTCCATCTCTGTTAGACTGCCATCCGGCTGTTGCGCTATGAACATGTAACCCTTAGAATGCTCAGAGTTATGAAGATTCACTTCTTTCCTCTAGCGCCCAATTTCACATGGACATGGGAGACGTTATGTACATAGATTGCCGACCCCCATGGCCTAAGGTGACCCAATTGGGGTTGTCTTTTGGTCCACATCTCGTAAGCGGTTGTGGCTAAAGACTTGGTGGGCACACAGTTGAGTATGTATGGGGCTGTCATCAATGCGTCTCCCCAATAGGAGACAGGCAGATTCACGTTTGCCATCATACTACGCACCATCTCTAACAGTGTCCTATTCCTTTGTTCCGCTACACGGTTTTGCTGCAGTGTGAAGCGGATAGTCAACTGCCTCACTATTCGTTTAGACTCACAGAGCTATTTAAATTTCTCAGATATATACTCACGATCTCGGTCTGTCCTAAGAGCCTTATTTCTTTTGTCCAGTTGGTTCTCTACCTCTTTTAGGAACTTTCTGAAGCACCCTAGCGCCTCAGATTTATGTGTCATCAATTACACATAACTGAATCGAGTTTAGTCATCTATGGATGTGATGAATAGCGAGCACCATGTCTAGCTCTAACATTTCATTGACCGCAAACATACGAATGAATGAGTTGCAAAGGCTCAGTAGCCCTTACTACTTTACCGAACGGTTCGCGTTTGGCTTTTCCTGCAAGACAACACTTACAAACAGGTAGAGATATCTTGGACATATTTTCAAGTAGGCCAGCCTTGGCCTTCCAGTTCATCCTATCATGTTCTATATGTCCCAATTTAGCATGTCATCTAGTGGAATTAACATCATTAGAGGATGTAATGAATGAACAAGAATCATAAACATCACCAATGCTAGAACCAATAATTTCTAGATAAAATAAACCACGAGAATTAAAACCAGTACCAAAACATGAATTGTCGTAACATAGTTTGGCAATTCTACCCTCAAAAGCAAGTCTATAATCCATATCCAAAAGTCTAGAAACTAAAACAAAATTCTTGCGCGCATAAAGAGCGTATAGAACATCATGAAGGACAACAGTCTCTCCAGACCTCATCTTCAGCTGATATGTGACAATGCCCACTACATCAACGAAGGAGTTGTTGTTGGGTATTGACGTAGGTAACGCAGCGGAATAACAAGAAATTTAATCCTACTCAAAGCCCACCACGGCTCGTCAGGAGGAGATATCATAACATGATAAAGGACATAGTATTGTGTACCTTTTTGGTTTGAGAGATCACACGAAGAATGATGTCCTCGTCTCCACGGTTGATCCACGTCTAGAGGTGAGATCTAGATTCTTCCTTCAAAAAGTGCTAGCTTGAACTGGAGGAAGAGGGAAGATTGAATCAAGCAACGAGGTGACAAGAGGAGGATTCGGCCTCCTCTTTGGCGCCGACGGGAAGGGGGGACGGCTAGGGGCGGTCGGCCCTAGCTTGTCTTGGTCTCTCTCTTTTGTTCTCTCCCACTCTCTTGTGTTATGTCTTAATAACATTCACTTAGTGGGAAGGAAGATAGAGCCTCATTTATATACTCCAACAACTCCTTGTTGTTTCCATAAAGTTCCTTCCTAGTTCTACATGAACTTGGATTAGTCCCTTCCTTGAAAATTAGTCCTACTACGTTTGCAAGGTGTTGCATAATGATCCTTATTATTAATTAATCATATTAATTAATCCCAAATCTAGATCTACTCTATTTGATGTGTGACCCCATAGGTTTCTACTTAGTTGGTAGTAACTTATTGCTAACATGGAGCGGTGTCTAGCAACACATCCATGCCACCCAACTAATAGAAATAGTCAGTGATCCCGACAAACCTCTTGTGCCCAATATCTTATATTGCACTTTCCCTTTGTCTCTATATCCGGATTGGACACGAGACATAAATAGTCACACTCGTATATCCAATCCATAGTTCCTCGATCCTGGGAATATGCTTATGCGAGCAGACAACATCAATATCTCCATATTGATTTATCTGAGTCTGGCCAGACATTCAATAAGCCTCATCACTCGAGTGGCCATGGATATTTACTCCCATTATGTGGGAGAGACAAATCATATCTACATCACTACGATCTCTAAGCTTGCTTTCTATCATGCCCGATAGCTATCTTTATAATTACCCAATTACGGTGTAACGTTTGAAAACATCAAAGCACAATATTCCACAACTAGAGTATCTAGTGACTTCAAGTCTAAGGATTGCAATTATATTAGCACTACGAGAAGCGATTGTGACTTTAACATAATCTAATGTATCCTTCTCGTTGTGGGTCTCCAGTATGCCATTACTCCTAATGCATACCCATGTGTTAGACTTGATATCCCCATATCAATCTACCCACATACTAGTCTATATTTGATCGTCCTATTAATCAATATAGTGGACTAGGGATATCTAAGATAAACAACACATTGTATCTAAGGACTTCGTTATATTAAATATCACAATATATAATAAATGAATATTCTAGCCAAAACAGTGTTCACACTAAATATATGATTGCCTCTAGGGCATCTATTCCAACGGTCTCCCACTTGCACTAGAGCCAATCTGGCGCATCTCGTATGCCTATAGATCTGGCGTGCCCTTCATGCTTTCGCTGCGCAAGAGGTTTTTGTTGGAATAGATGCCCTAGAGGCAATCTAGTTTAGTATGAATTATTTGTGGCTAGAAATTCATTTATTATTTATTGGATATTTAATATAATGAAGTCCTTAGATTTACAATTGTGTTGTTTATCTTAAATATCCCTAGTCAAGTATAATGATTAATGGGACAATCATCTATAGACTAGTATGGGGTTGGATTGATTTGGAGATATCACGATCCAACACACAGGTGTGCATTAGGGAATGTTGCACTGGATTGACCCATCTCCGAGAAGGCTACATACACGTTATGTTGAGTCACAAGCGCTTCTCGCGGTGCAATGGTATTGTCATCCTTAGACTTGAAGTCACTAGATATTCTAGTTGTGGATTATTGTGATCGTGGTAGAGTTAAACGCTACACCGTAACTGGGTAGTTATAAAGGCGTGTACTGGATACAATAAGAAGCAAGCTTAGAGATCGTAGTGGACATAGATAGAATTTGTCCCTCCCACATAACGGGAGCAAATATCCTAGGCCACTCGAGGGATAGTGCTTATAGAATGTCTGGCCATACTCAAATAAATCAATATGGGATATTGATGTTATTTGCACGAATAAGGCTATTCCCATGGATCGAGAAACTATGGATTGGATATACGAGTGTGACTTGTATGTCTCGTGTCCAATCCGGATATAGAGACAAAGGGATGAGACAATTACTTGTACAAAGGTTGTCAAGATGACTATTCTATTAGTTGGCTAGAATGGATGTTTTGCTAGAGACCGCTCCATATTAGCAAATAGTTGCTACCAACTAGATAGAACCTATGGGGTCACACGCTATATAGAGTTGAACTAGATTTGGGAATTAATTAATTGGATTAATTAATTAGAAGGACTAATTTGCAAGGAAGGGACTAAATTGAATTCTAGTAGGACTAGAATAAGTCCTTTAGGTAGTTGGCAAAGAGTTGTTGGACTATATAAAGGACCTTCCTTCCTTCCTTCCCACATAACTTATGCTCATTATTGAACATAACAAAGAGTGGGAGAGAACAAAAGGAGAGAGAGCAAGCAACAAAGGGACCCGACCGCCCCTTTGCCACCGCCCGTCCCCATCGGCCACAAGGAGGCCGAGACCCTCCTTTTGGGTCTCGTTTTGCGTGATTCTTCTTCCTTTTCCTCTTCCGGGCTAGCACCAAGGACTTGGGAGATTCTAGGATCAACTCTAGGCGTGGATCAACCATAGAGAACGTGACACAATTCGCGTTTGAAGTCATCAAAGGAGAACCCTAAGGTGTGTTATGATTTCTTACCCTTACCATCGTTATGTCTCTTGACTTGTGATCCTTGGAGGGTTTTGCATGGTTTTATGATTGTTTGTGTTTCCGTTGCGCATCCATGAATCAAAACCCTACAGTGGTATCAGAGCCACAGGTCGTAGAGCATAAACGTGGTTTATGTGTTACGTTTTAGTTGTTTTACACCTTAATTTGATTGTTTATCGCGTAAAACAAGACAAATCAAGCATGGGATGCAATTTGTCAATAATTAATCATAAGAAGATCCAATTTTTGCATTGGATGCATGAATTGGTGAGTTTGAGAAATTTTAGGATCTTGGATCTAGGGTTTGGGCATCCTTGGGGAAGAAGGAGTTCTCCCAAAACAAGGAAACAACCAAACTTGGGCACCAAGCAAGGGAGTTATTTTGGAAACAACTCCCATAAGGAGGTTCGGCCCCCCTAGGGACCGCCCCCCTTGCTTGCCGCCCAAGCTTGGCCGCCCTAGGGGCCGGGCGGCCCTAACCCGCGGGCCTAGGCTTGTGGGTTTTGGGCCGGGTCGGCCCTAGGGCCTTGTGGTTCATCTTATTGGGCCCGGGCAATTTGATTGTTGGGCCCATGGACCGTTTTAACCCTATAAATCCTAAAATCAATTAAAATTAACCAAGCGCGTTAAAATTGGATTTTAACTGTTTATGTGCAAATCGCTTGGTGATTGGATATGGCCTTAGGATGTGGTTTGATGTGAATGTTTAATTTTGTGGTTTGGTTTTACGGCCTGCGAGCTGATCAATTAATTTAAATAATTAATTAGGGTTTTATGGCCTGCGTGCCATTTTTTTTCTCAACTTGTGAGATTTATTTTATTTAGTATAGAAGTTAGCTAGTGCTAGATAAAGTAGATTGTTAGCCAAGATTGAAGAAAAAGAAGCCCGAAACCAAAGAAGCCACAAAAGATGGAGCATGGAGCCTTCCACATGACTATGAAGGATGGACCAAGAGATCAAGACGCATGGAGATGTGTTTGTTTAGGGTTCATGGATAATTCCATTGGCTTGGAATTATCTTAGTCTAGAAAAGGCCATATCCACATCACGTTTAATTTCTGTTTTGTGGTTGTTTATTTTAATGTCTTATTATTGTGTGGTTGGTGTATGGATGATGCATGCAATTAGGATAATAAGATAATTAGACAACCCGGATCTATTATTTGGAGTTGTGCCCAAACTCAAATAGATAGAATAGTTGATATTGATCAACAATACAATTAAAATTGAATTTAAAATCCCTCAAAATTCAAATATTGTGTTCTTACCTTCTCGTAATTTAAACACTCATTATCATCATTATTTACCAAGTTCGTGCGTGCCAAAGCATGGCGACTTGGTTCATCATGATGGAATGCGATGGCACGTAACAATGTGCAATTGTTTAGATAAGAGGTTGAACACAACTAGGCTATTAATTTGATTAATAAACCTAGAGGCAATCAATTGGGATTATCCATATGGATGAATAAATAAGGAGTTATTTGCCCAATTGAACCAAGAGTTTCATATGGGATGCAATTGGAATTGTTCCTACCTAAAGTAGTCAAATTATGGGTGACTTGCCAAAGCAAGCTCATAAAGAGATGAAAGATGGATCTTGGCCCACTAGAAAATATAAGGATATTTTCCGCATTAATATCTTGAGGGTTATTAATCCGTAGAAAAATAGTGGGAGCTATATTTGATAAACTAGCCATTATTGAATATATTCAAAAATTCACAAATACTAAAACTTGCGTATTTTCCTTTTTGTAGAATTCCAAATGGCAAACAACTCATCGACTTCACAACATTCCCTACGATCTGTCCTTGAGAAGGACAAGCTCTCTGGAACCAACTTTCTTGATTGGTACAGAAACTTGAGAATTGTTCTCAAGCAAGAGAAGAAATTGTACGCAATAGAGGAGCATGTTCCAGAAGGTCCAGAGAACCAAACACCTGCTGCCCTAAAGGCGTATCAAAAGTGTGTTGATGACGCTAATGATGCGGCCTGCCTAATGCTTTGCACCACGACATCTGAGCTTCAGAAGCAACACGAAAACATGAATGTTGTCGATATGATCGAACATCTAAAGTAGCTCTTCCAAGAGCAGGCGAGGGTAGAGAGGTATGAGGTCTCTAAGGCACTGTTCAAGTGTCATCTGGCAGAAGGGAACCCGGTGGGACCCCATGTACTCCGTATGATCGGGTACTTGGAGAATCTCGCCCGACTAGGGTTCCCGGTCGGCCAAGAGTTGGCAACCGATCTCGTGTTGCAATCGTTGCCCGAGAGTTATGGACAGTTCATTATGAACTATAACATGAACGAGATCGTTAAACCACTGCCAGATTTACTCAATATGTTGAGGATGGCTGAACAGAGCATCAAAAAGGGTAAGGGCAAGGCCATTATGATGGTGCAGAAAGGAAAGGGCAAAAGGTTTGCCTCTTCCTCCAAGGGAAAAGGCAAGTCAGTTGCCAAGTCCAAGGAACCTGCCCTTAAGCCTGTTGGTGGCATTGCCAAAGATGTGACTAAAGGTGAGTGACACTACTGCAGTCAGCCTGGACACTGGAGGGGGAACTGCCCAAAATATCTGGAGGACAAGAGGCTTGGAATAGTGATTCCACCACCACCAGGTATTTTTGTTGTAGATGTCAATTTAACTTTCTCCACATCATGGGTATTGGATACTGGATGTGGATCTCATATTTGTCGAAATATGCAGGATCTAAAGAGAAGTAGAAGATTGGCTAAAGGAGAGGTAGATCTGCGCGTTGGGAATGGAGCAAAGGTTGCTGCGTTGGCCATAGGCGTGTGCGAGCTATCTCTGCCTTCAGGATTAGTTTTAGAATTAAATAATTGCTATTTTGTGCCTGCTATGAGCAGTGACATTATTTCTATTTCTTGTTTGGACAAGGATGGTTTTATTATTTCAATAAAGAACAATTGTTGTTCCTTATATTTAAATAATATTCACTATTTTAGTGCGCAATTATTTAATTGACTTTATGTCCTTGATCTAAGCAATCCTGTCTACAACATTAATACCAAGCGGATTAAAATAAATGATTTAAATCCTTCTTATTTATGGCACTGTCGTCTAGGCCATATAAATGAGAAACGTGTATCTAGAATCCATAAGGATGGATTACTAGACTCATTTGATTTTGAATCATATGAGACATGTGAGGCTTGTTTATTGGGAAAGATGACAAAGTCCCCTTTCAATAAGAAAGGTGAGAGGACTAGTGAGCAATTGGCGCTCATACATACCGATGTGTGCTGGCCATTTGCCACGCCTGCCAGGGGTGGTTATGTCTACTTCATTACATTTACTGATGATTACAGTAGATATGGATTTGTGTACCTCATGAGGGCAAAATCTGAATCTTTTGAAGTGTTCAAAGAATTCAAGAATGAAGTAGAGAAGCAACTTGGCAAAAGTATCAAGGCTCTACGATCGGATCGTGGAGGAGAATACTTAAGCCAAGAGTTTGACGACTATCTTAGAGAGTGTGGGATCGTGTCCCAACTCACTCCACCCGGAACGCCACAATGGAATGGCGTGTCCGAGAGGAGGAATCGAACCCTATTAGATATGGTTCGATCTTTGATGTGTCAAACCGATCTTCCATTGTCATTTTGGGGCTACGCTCTATTAAGTGCAGCTTTCACCATTAACCGTGTTCCATCTAAATCAGTCATGAAAACACCATATGAGATGTGGAGTGGGAGGCGTCCCACACTGTCGTTCATGAGGATTTGGGGCTGCGATGTCTATGTAAAACGTTTACAATCAGACAAGCTAGGGCCTAAATCGGATAAGTGTAAATTTGTGGGGTACCCTAAGGAAACTAAGGGATACTACTTCTACAATCCAACCGAGAACAAAGTGTTTGTTGCTCGGACCGGCGTGTTTCTAGAAAGAGAGTTTGTCTCTAAAGAAGCAAGTGGGAGGAATGTAGAACTTGAAGAGGTTCAAGAACCACAAATCACTGAACCGATTATGGAACATGAACAGGAGCCACAAACAGTTGTGGAGCAACCTGTTCAGGTAACACAAGAGCTTCGTAGATCTAGTAGAGTGCGCCAAGAACCCGAGAGGTATGGACTTCTCGTGACCGATTTCGGTGACACGATGCTCATAGATGATGAGCCTACTACCTATGAGGAGGCCATGAGCAGCCCAGACTCTCAGAAGTGGCTGGAAGCCATGAGATCCGAGATGGAATCCATGTATACCAACAAAGTATGGACTTTGGTGGAACCACCCGATGGGGCGCGGCCCATAGGGTGCAAGTGGGTCTTCAAGAAGAAGATCGACATGGATGGTAATGTGATTACCTATAAGGGCCGATTGGTGGCTAAAGGATTCAGAAAGATTCATGGTATTGACTATGATGAAACCTTTTCACCAGTCTCTATGACCAAATCCATCCGAATCCTACTTGCGATTGCAGCATACCATGACTATGAGATTTGGCAGATGGATGTCAAAACAGCATTCCTTTATGGGAATCTCCTCGAGGACGTGTATATGATACAGCCGGAGGGTTTTGAGGATCCAAAGCAAGCCAACAAAGTCTTTAAACTGCAACGATCCATTTATGGATTGAAGCAAGCTTCTAGGAGTTGGAATCGACGTTTTGATGAAGTGGTCAAAGAATTTGGCTTCATCAGAAACGAAGATGAGTCTTGTGTTTACAAGAAGGTTAGTGGGAGCTCTGTAGCTTTTCTGATCTTGTATGTGGATGACATACTACTCACTGGAAACGACATTCCCATGCTGCAATCTGTTAAAGATTGGCTAGGAAAGTGTTTCTCAATGAAGGACTTAGGGGAAGCAGCCTATATACTCAGTATAAAGATCTATAGAGATAGATCTAAGAGGTTGCTAGGCCTAAGTCAAAGTACATATATTGACAAAGTGTTGAAACGGTTCAACATGCAAGATTCCAAGAAGGGATTCTTGCCCATGTCACATGGAATCACTCTTTCAAAGAGTGGTTGTCCTTCCAATGAGATTGAGAAGGAACGCATGAATAGAATCCCCTATTCCTCGGCCATAGGATCTATCATGTACGCCATGTTATGTACTAGACCAGATGTGTCATATGCCATGAGTATGACAAGCAGATACCAATCCAATCCAGGTGAGAGTCACTGGATTGCGGTCAAGAACATCCTAAAGTACTTGAGAAGAACTAAGGATGCTTTCTTGATATTTGGCGGAGAGGAAGAGTTGCGTGTAAGGGGTTACACTGATGCAAGCTTCCAAACCGACAGAGATGACTTTAGATCACAGTCGGGATATGTGTTTTGCCTGAATGGAGCAGCGGTGAGCTGGAAGAATTCCAAGCAAGAGACGGTAGCTGATTCTACAACAGAGGCTGAGTACATTGCTGCAAATGGCGCAGCAAAGGAAGCTGTTTGGATCAGAAAGTTTGTTTATGAACTTGGTGTGGTTCCTAGCATTGCGGATCCAGTCGAGTTGTTCTGTGACAACACTGGGGCAATCGCGCAATCAAAGGAACCAAGATCGCATCAGAAATCCAAGCACGTGCTCAGGAAGTTTCATCTGATTCGAGATATTATCGATAGAGGAGATGTTCGGATATGCAAGATTCCTACAGATGATAATCTGTTAGACCCGCTTACAAAGCCTCTCACGCAGTGGAAGCATGAAGGGCACACTAGGAGTATGGGCATACGAGATGCGCCAGATTGGCTCTAGTGCAAGTGGGAGACTGTTGGAATAGATGCCCTAGAGGCAATCTAGTTTAGTATGAATTATTTGTGGCTAGAAATTCATTTATTATTTATTGGATATTTAATATAATGAAGTCCTTAGATTTACAATTGTTTTGTTTATCTTAAATATCCCTAGTCAAGTATAATGATTAATGGGACAATCATCTATAGACTAGTATGGGGTTGGATTGATATGGAGATATCACGATCCAACACACAGGTGTGCAAGGAATGTTACACTGGATTGACCCATCTCCGAGAAGGCTACATACACGTTATGTTGAGTCACAAGCGCTTCTCGCGGTGCAATGGTATTGTCATCCTTAGACTTGAAGTCACTAGATATTCTAGTTGTGGATTATTGTGATCTTGGTAGCGTTAAACGCTACACCGTAACTGGGTAGTTATAAAGGCGTGTACTGGATACAATAAGATGCAAGCTTAGAGATCGTAGTGGACGTAGATAGAATTTGTCCCTCCCACATAACGGGAGCAAATATCCTAGGCCACTCGAGGGATAGTGCTTATAGAATGTCTGGCCAGACTCAAATAAATCAATATGGGATATTGATGTTATTTGAACGAATAAGGCTATTCCCATGGATCGAGAAACTATGGATTGGATATACGAGTGTGACTTGTATGTCTCGTGTCCAATCCGGATATAGAGACAAAGGGATGAGACAATTACTTGTACAAAGGTTGTCAAGATGACTATTCTATTAGTTGGCTAGAATGGATGTTTTGCTAGAGACCGCTCCATATTAGCAAATAGTTGCTACCAACTAGATAGAACCTATGGGGTCACACGCTATATAGAGTTGAACTAGATTTGGGAATTAATTAATTGGATTAATTAATTAGAAGGATCACTTTGCAAAACCTTGCAAACTTAGTAGGGACTAATTTGCAAGGAAGGGACTAAATTGAATTCTAGTAGGACTAGAATAAGTCCTTTAGGTAGTTGGCAAGGAGTTGTTGGACTATATAAAGGACCTTCCTTCCTTCCTTCCCACATAACTTATGCTCATTATTGAACATAACAAAGAGTGGGAGAGAACAAAAGGAGAGAGAGCAAGCAACAAAGGGACCCGACCGCCCCTTTGCCGCCGCCCGTCCCCGTCGGCCACAAGGAGGCCGAGACCCTCCTTTTGGGTCTCGTTTTGCGTGATTCTTCTTCCTTTTCCTCTTCCGGGCTAGCACCAAGGACTTGGGAGATTCTAGGATCAACTCTATGCGTGGATCAACCATAGAGAACGTGACACAATTCGCGTTTGAAGTCATCAAAGGAGAACCCTAAGGTGTGTTATGCTTTCTTACCCTTACCATCGTTATGTCTCTTGACTTGTGACCCTTGGAGGGTTTTGCATGGTTTTATGATTGTTTGTGTTTCCGTTGCGCATCCATGAATCAAAACCCTACAGTTTTGTGAGCGGATCTGAAACATTGTCATCCGTTGGAATCTTGCACATCTTCACATCTCCTCGATCTATCATATCACGAATAAGATGGAATCTCCTAAGTACATGCTTTGATTTCTGGTGTGATCTTGGTTCCTTGGCTTGTGCGATCGCCCCGGAGTTGTCGCAGTACAACTCTATGGGATCCACGATGCTAGGGACCACACCGAGCTCAATGATAAACTTCTTTATCCAAACTGCCTCTTTTGATGCCTCCGCAGCAGCAATGTACTCAGCTTCTGTTGTAGAATCAGCAAGTGTCCCTTGCTTGGAACTCTTCCAGCTCACAGCTCCTCCATTCAGGCAAAACACGTATCCAGACTGCGATCTGTAGTCATCTTTGTCGGTTTGGAATCTTGCATTAGTGTAACCGTTTACACTTAGCTCTTCCTTACCTACAAATATCAAGAACACATCCTTAGTCCTTCTCAAGTACTTTAGGATGTTCTTGACAGCAATCTAGTGACTCTCACCCGGATTGGACTGATATGATGGATCCTAGTACACAACATGGCGTACATGAAGGATCCTATGGCCGAAGCATAGGGTATCCTACTCATGCGGTCCTTCTCAATCTCATTGGAGGGACAGTCATTCTTGGAAAGACTGACTCCATGCGACATGGGCAAGAATCCCTTCTTGGAATCTTGCATGTTGAACCTCTTCGACACCTTGTCTATATATGTACTTTGACTTAGGCCGAGCAACCTTCTAGATCTATCCCTATAGATCTTTATACCAAGTATATAGGCTGCGTCTCCTAAGTCCTTCATTGCAAAGCACTTTCCTAGCCAATCTTTAACAGATTGCGAAGTAGGAATGTCGTTGCCAATTATTAGTATGTCATCCACATACAAGACCAGAAATACTACAGATCTCCCACTAACCTTCTTGTAAACACAAGGCTCATCTTCGTTCTTGATGAAGCCAAACTCTTTGACTGCGTCATCAAAACGTTGATTCCAACTCCTAGAAGCTTAATTTAATCCATAAATGGATCTTTGCAGCTTACAGACTTTGTTAGCATTCTCTGGATCCTCAAAACCCTCTGGTTGTATAACGTACACATCCTCGAGGAGGTTCACATAAAGGAACGCTGTTTTGACATCCATCTGCCAAATCTCATAGTCGTAGTATGCTGCAATAGCAAGTAGAATTCGAATTGATTTAGTCATGGCAACTGGTAAAAAGGTCTCATCATAGTCAATACCATGAATCTGTCTATACCCTTTGGCTACCAATCGCCCCTTATAGGAAACTATCTTGCCATCCATGTCGGTCTTCTTCTTGCACTTGCACCCTATGGGCCGAGCCCCTTCAGGTGGTTCCACCAAAGTTCATACTTTGTTGGTGTACATGGAATCCATTTCGGATCTCATGGCTTCTAGCCACTTCTTAGAGTCTGGGCCTTTCATGGCTTCCCCGTAGTTTGCAGGCTCATCATCCATGAGTGGTACGTCATCGGGCTCAGTCACGAGAAGTCCATACCTCTCTGGCTCATGACGCACTCTTCCTAATCTACGGAGTTCCTGTGTTACCTGAACAGGTTCTTCCACAACTACTTGCGGTTCCTGTTCATGTTCCATCACCGGTTCAGTGATTTGTGGTTCTTGAATTTCTTCAAGTTCTACAGCCCTCCCACTTGCTTCTTTAGAGACAAACTCTCTTTCTAGAAACACGCAGGTCCGAGCAACAAACACTTTGTTCTCGGTGGGATTGTAGAAATAATATCCTTTAGTTTCCTTAGGATATCCCACAAATTTACACTTATCCGCTTTGGGCCCGAGCTTGTCTGTTTGTAAACGTTTTACATAGACATCGCAGCCCCATATCCTCATAAACGACACTATGGTACGCTTCCCAGTCCATATCTCATATGGTGTCTTCATGACAGATTACGCAGTTAATGGTAAAAGTTGTCGTTATTAGAGCATGTCTCCAAAAGGATAACGGAAGATCTGTTTGAGACATCATAGATCGCACCATATTTAATATCCTGCGATTCCTCCTCTCGGATACGCCATTCCATTGTGGCGTTCCGGGTGGAGTGAGATGGGATACTATCCCACACTCTCTAAGATACTCGTCAAACTCTTGGCTTAAGTATTCTCCTCCACGATCCGATCCTAGAGCTTTAATACTTTTACCAAGTTGCTTCTCTACTTCATTCTTGAATTCCTTGAACAATTCAAAGGATTCGGATTTGGCCTTCATAGGCTATACAAATCCATATCTACTGAAATCATCAGTAAACGTAATGAAGTAGGTATAACCACCTCTGGCAGGCGTGTGGAACGGCCCGCATACATCAGTATGTATGAGTGCCCTCACTAGTCCTCTCACCTTTCTCATTGAAAGGGTACTTTGTCTTTTTTCCTAATAAATAAGATTCACATGTCTCATATGATTCCAAATCAAATGAGTCTAGAAGTCCATCCTTATGGAGTCTAGATATGCGTTTCTCATTTATATGGCCTAAACGACAGTGTCATAGATATGTAGGATTTAAATCATTAGTTTTAATCCTTTTAATATTTATGTTATAGATTGGACTATTTAGATCAAGGATATACAATCCATTAGACAAATGCGCACTACAATAGTGCATACTATCAAAATAAATGGAGCAACACTTGTCCTTTATTGAAATAGAAAAACCATTCTCGTCTAAACAAGAAATTGAAATAATGTTTCTGCTCATAGCAGGCACATAAAAGCAATTGTCTGATTCTAAAATAAGTCCAGAAGGCAAGGATAGCTCATAAACTCCTACAGATAATGCAGCAACTCTTGCTCCATTCTCGACGCGCAGATCTATCTCCCATTTACTCAATCTTCTACTTCTTTTCAACTCCTGCACATTTCGACAAATGTGAGAACCACATCCAGTATCCAATACCCAAGATGATGAAATAGAAATATTGACGTCTATAACATAAATACCTGGTGGTGGTGGAATCACTATTCCAAGCTTCTTATCCTCCAGATATTTAGGGCAATTCCTCCTCCAGTGACCCGGCTGGCTGCAGTAGTGACATTCACCTTTAGCCACGCCTCCACTAGGCTTTAGGGCTTCCTTGGATTTTGCAACTTTCTTGCGCATTCCTTTGGAAGTAGAGGCAACTCTTTTTCCCTTCTTCTTATGCACCATCATTATGGCCTTGCCCTTGCCTTTGTTAACGCTCTGTCTGCTGTCTTTAGCATGTTCAACAAGTCTGGCAGAGTCTTATTGATCTCGTTATATTATAGTTCATGATGAACTGATTATAACTGTCAGGCAACGATTGCAAGACAAGATCAGTAGCCAAATCTTGGCCCAGTGTGAATCTCCGTCTCTCAAGGTTCTCAATTTACCCGATCATTCGGAGTACGTGAGGTTCTACTGGATTCCCCTCTGCAAGACTACTCTTGAATAATACTTTAGACACCTCATAGCGATCATGCCTCGCCTGTTCCTGAAACAATTGTTTCAAGTGTATGATCATATCATAGGCTTCCATATTCTCATGCTGCTTCTGAAGCTCAGGAGTCATGGTGCAAAGCATGAGGCAAGTCATGTCATTAGAATCATCAATATGTTTCTGACGTGCCCTCACATCCGCTAGAACAGACTCATCTTGTGGTGGGGCTGGAATTGGAGTGTCCAAGACGTACAACTTCTTTTCTTGCTTAAGGACAATCCTTAAGTTTCTGTACCAGTCAAGGAAATTCGTTCCAGACAGTTTATCCTTCTCAAGAACAGATCGTAGGGATGAAGTCGATGCGTTGTTGTTTGCCATTTAGGATTCTACAAAACGAGAAATGTGCAATTTTAGTATTTTGAACAATTTAATTATATTCAACAATGGCTAGATCATCAAATATAGCTCCCACTATTTTTCTCGGATTAATAGCCCTCTCCATTAATGCGAAAAATATCATAATATTTACTAGTAGGTCCAAGATCCCTTTTTCACTTCTTCTTGAGCTTGCTTTAGCAAGTCAACCAAGAATAGGTTATTTAGTTAGGAACCATTCTAATTGCATCCCATGCAACTCTTGGTCCAATTAGGTGAATAACTCTTTATTCTTTATCCCATGGATAACTCCTAATTGTCATGCCTCTAGGCTCATCAATCCCAATGAATCTTGCCTAGTTGCGTCCAACATCTTGCTTCAACATACACACATTACTACCTTGTGTCGTCCGCAACACACCATGGTAAATTAATATCGTCTTGCTTTGGCAAGCCCGAATTTTAATGAACCCTGATCAAGAAGGGTGTTTTGGCAAGAGAAGGCAAAACGCAATATTTAATTGAGGGATTTAATTTTCTTAATTTTTTTGGTTGATCTAATCAACATGGTCTACTTATTTGGATTGGGCAATTCACAATAAAATACCAACCTTGTTTATTATTATCTTGTTAACGTTTTGCTAGTATCGCCATACACACAAAAATTAAATAACAAGATATAAATAATAAACATCCACAAAATAAAAAAAAATGGCATGGATATGGCCCCTAGACTAAGATATTATCAAGCCAATGATAATATCCAATTGCCCTAAAGTGACAAGCTCATCTCATGTGCTCCACCATAGCCGCACGCCTAGGGGAGTGTCTTCTTTGTCTTTTGGCTCCTTTGGTCCTTCGGTCTTCTTCTCCATGCTCTTGGCTATCATCTAAATATTTATAATTCTAGCCTAACATCTAGAATAAATAATAAAAGCCTCACATGTCGAGGAGAAAAGACGACTCGCAGGCCGTAAAACCTAATTAATTATTACATTAATTTGATCAGCTCGCAGGCCGTAAACCAAACCACAAAGCAATAAATATCCACAATCCTAGGCCATATCCATCCACCATGCAACAAAGCACATAATACATTTAAAACCAATTTTTAACGCGCTTGTTCAATTTTAATTAGATTGGGTAATTAGGGTTACAACGGCCAAGGAGTTCAAGCCAACAAGGCCCGAACCCCTAGGAGGACCGCTGCCCGCCACACGGCCCGGCCCAAGGCCGGCCTCCCCATGTGGCATGCGGCCTTTGCTTGGCGCGCAAGGAAGGGGGCCCACGCCTAGGGTTTCGGCCCTAGCCTCCTTCCCTTCTTCCTTGTTGCCAAGCATGGTTGTTTCCTTATGGATGTTTCCATAAATTTATTTCCATAATTGAAAACCCCTTTTCAACTATGTGCCCATGAACCCTAATTTTCAAGAACCCAATTATTCACATCCTATGTGATTAAACTCACCAATTCTAACATACAATGTTAAATTAGATCTTGTTTATATTAAATCAAATTCAATTTTCATCTACTATGCCAATTATTTTAAGTTTTCACGTAATAACAATAATACGGTGTATAAAATGAAATCGTAACACATAAAATCATGTTATGCTCTACGACCTGCGGCTCTGATACCACTGTTGGGTTTTAACGTAGGTAACGCAGCGGAATAACAAAAAAATTAATCCTACTCAAAGCCCACCACAGATCGTCAGGAGGAGATATCATAACATGATAAAGGACATAGTATTGTGTTTCTTTTTGGTTTTAGAGATCACACGAAGAATGATGTCCTCGTCTCTACGGTTGATCCACGTCTAGAGGTGAGATCTAGATTCTTCGTTCAACAAGTTCTAGCTTGAACCGGAGGAAGAGGAAGAAGGAATTAAGCAACGAGGTGACAAGAGGAGGATTCGGCCTCCTTTTTGGCGCCGACGCTAGGGGCGGTCGGCCCTAGCTTGTCTTGGTCTCTCTCTTTTGTTCTCTCCCACTCTCTTGTGTTATTTCTTAATAACATTCACTTAGTGGGAAGGAAGCTAGAGCCTCCTTTATATACTCCAACAACTCCTTGTTGTTTCCATAAAGGTCCTTCCTAGTTCTACATGAACTTGGATTAGTCCCTTCCTTGCAAATTAGTCCTACTAAGTTTGCAAGGTGTTGCATAATGATCATTCTTATTAATTAATCATATTAATTAATCCCAAATCTAGCTCTACTCTATTTGACGTGTGACCCCATAGGTTTCTACTTAGTTGGTAGTAACTTATTACTAACATGGAGCGGTGTCTAGCAACACATCCATGCCACCCAACTAATAGAAATAGTCAGTGATCCCGACAAACCTCTTGTTCCCAATATGTTATATTGCACTTTCCTATTGTCTCTATATCCGGATTGGACACGAGACATAAATAGTCACATTCGTATATCCAATCCATAGTTCCTCGATCCTGGGAATATGCTTATGCGAGCAGACAACATCAATATCTCCATATTGATTTATCTGAGTCTGGCCAGACATTCAATAAGCCTCATCCCTCGAGTGGTCGTGGATATTTACTCCCATTATGTGGGAGGGACAAACCCTATCTACATCACTACGATCTCTAAGCTTGCTTCCTATCATGCCCGATAGCTATCTTTATAATTACCCAGTTACGGTGTAACGTTTGAAAACATCA
This sequence comes from Linanthus parryae, assembly GCA_023055425.1. NCBI lineage: Eukaryota > Viridiplantae > Streptophyta > Magnoliopsida > Ericales > Polemoniaceae > Linanthus > Linanthus parryae. Next base: position 47,668,373 of record JALGPY010000009.1, read on the forward strand.
AAGCACAATATTCCACAACTAGAGTATCTAGTGACTTCAAGTCTAAGGATTGCAATTATATTAGCACTACGAGAAGCGATTGTGACTTTAACATAATCTAATGTATCCTTCTCGTTGTGGGTCTCCAGTATGCCATTACTCCTAATGCATACCCATGTGTTAGACTTGATATCCCCATATCAATCTACCCACATACTAGTCTATATTTGATCGTCATATTAATCAATATAGTGGACTAGGGATATTTAAGATAAACAACACATTGTATCTAAGGACTTCATTATATTAAATATCACAATATATAATAAATGAATATTCTAGCGAAAACAATGTTCACACTAAATATATGATTGCCTCTAGGGCATCTATTCCAACAGTCGTTCCCCATGTACAATCTTATGCTGCCCATTGGTGCTCGCCTATAATCCGTGCACGTGTCTCGGTCACATGCTAGGTGGTCTGTCGCACCTGAATCCAAAACCCACTCATTAGGGGAATCGGCAATATAATCTTGACTTATAACAAAACAGTCAGAGTTTGGATTATGGCATACCTTTGGCTCAGAACAATCACGAGCAAAGTGACCCTTCTTTTGGCAGTTGATGCACAAGACCCTTACCAATTTTCTAGCTCTTCGACTCTTCTTGCCACTAAGTCCTTTCTTGATATTGGGATTGGAGCCTCCAGCAGGCTTCCCCTTTACCTTTACATCCTTATCCGCCTTCTTCCACTTCCCACGCGCCTTATGCGCATTAGGTGAAGAAGTATCTTCCTTGAGCACCTCTCCGTTAGACTTGGCCACCTCAATTAGCTCACTTTCCAACAGTAGATGGCGTTTTACATCTTCAAACGTCTTAAAATCCGCATTGTGGGTCATGTTCTGTTTCATGTGGTCCCACGTGCGTGGCAGAGATCGCGGTACTGCCTGTACGTGCTCCTCATCGGATAAGTTCCGTCCAGTTGCTATGAGCTCCCTGATCATGAAGGCCATGGCTCTCAAATGTTGAGTCATTGAGTGTTTTGGCTTCTTATGATAAGAATCGAACCTCATCCTCAAGACCCTGAGCATAGTGACAGAAGTGGATCCATAATTTCCTTTTTATCGATTCCCACATCTCCCTAGCACTGACAGAATTCTTAAATTGCCTGATAAGATCATCTTCCATCATACGTAGAACATTATAACATGCCTTCCTGTATGCCGCCTCCCACTTATGAAAGGCAGCTAGGTGGCGCTCGTGATCCTCCAGAGTTTCATCATCACTCATGACGGGTTCGGTCCTTACTGTCTGGAGATGGTCGGACAATTCTATGTCTAACATGTAGTACATAGCACGACGGCTCCACATATCGTAATTTTCCCCGATAAGCGTAACAGCTTTCGCAGAATCAGCAATGAGACTAGATGATTTCGACATGACTGAAAATATGAGACAACGCGGAAGTTAATTACTAGCATTTGTTTTTAGCTCCTAAGTAACATGTGACATAGATTAAACTTTAATAGTTCCTCACAAGGACTCCACCAAAACCTAGTGTATATCCTAGGAATCAAATATTTTCTTTTATGATTTCCTATCAATTTTGATCTTGTTCTCATGTGAGCTCATTCGTTTTCGCTCTTTAGCATGCGAGGTTATACAGTTATATCCAATCACGCGCAGTTAAAACATAAAACAAGCACAAGCTTATAAATAAATATGCAATGGATGTGGCCCCTAAAGTGCACTCCCACTATTGAGAGTATGTCTTGATCAAGTCTTGAACTTCCCGCCTCATGGATCTCGCCTATCTCGAGTACTCCTATTGAAGCTCCTTGGTTCGTCTATTTGCTCCACGCACATTTCACAATGTCTTTTGGTTTGGCCACCTCTCTTGAAGCTTCTATTCTTCAATCTTCACTAACTGTCTTACTACTAGTAAGAAGTAACCTCTAGGACGCGATTGAGATGAGAAGAGAAGACACTAGAGTATGTAGAGAGGCACGACATGCAGGCCGTATTTTAATTGATTACAATCTCAAAACCAAAACCAAATAGAAAAACATATAAGACACATCCACGCATCAAACACATCTATTCAACCCAAAACAACATGCATAATAGTAAAATAAACATACTGAAATTTTCTGGAAATTTCCAGAATTAAAGAATAATTACTGGAAATTAAATAAGCAATTTCTAATCACCCTAAGAGATCAAAAATAGCTCCAAACGTCCTAGGATCTCACCACCTATGGTAGAAAATAGGGGAAAAATGACCTAAGTCTCCACAAAAAAATTGGGCTCAAAACAGTGTGTTTAAGGACGTCTAATCGCCTCGGGAAGTGTGCTAAACACTAATTAAATAATATGGAAATTAATAAAAAAAATTGTATTTCCAAAAAATATGAAAAAATCCCAGAAAATAGGAATCAAGGTGGAGAGACGAGTCCAATGGTATACAGATCATATTAACAGTCCATATTTTAATAGTTCCAAATCTTAAAATATTCATAACTTATTCACCGTTTGTCCAAAAAATACAAAATATATATTTCTGGAATCCTCGTGAAAAACCCTATCGATCCATATAGGATTCGTCTACTGATTATGAAATTTCACAAATTCGATTTTCTAAGCGGATTCAAGTACGCACTACGAGGCACGAAAAACAAGCCTAGGGCTCTGATACCAATGAATGACAGGTCTGATCTAAAGATGTATAGATCTAAACACATCATAAAGCAGAAGATTTATGTATTACCTCTTCTCCTTATCTCCTAGCGCAGCATATTGCAATCTTGTTATTGCTTGCTTTCACGTGCTTCTTGCTCCCACCGATCTAGTGTGAATCTCGAGGACGAACACTATGATCCACTCCACGTACCACCTTCTTGATGAAAAAGTTAGAGAGGGAGGCTAGGGTCCCTAGAACTATCTTTGATCAGCACATGATCTCTACACAGTAGTACCTAAAATATGTAGGAGGTTGTCTCCTTATATAGACAGACTTATTCCTTGTTTGCAATATAACCCCCTAGAGTTTACGCCTTTGCTACTAACCCCATAAGGTTTGAGCATGTTGCAACTAACTCCATTAAGTTATAGATAATTGTAATGGACCCCACATGGGCGCATCGTATGCTAACACTGGACTCAACTAATTGATATCTTTCTCTGTTTGTTCATGACGCTGCATCAACTCAAACTTTCAGTATGTTCATGGGTCAATTCTAAAAGAACCAGTCATTGTGCCAACATTTCCTGCAAATGAGTTTGATAAACATTGACCAATACAAGGAGGGAATAATTTCATCTACTAGCTTTGCAGTTAAACATTTCCTTTTCTTGTTTCCCCCCTTCCTTGGGAACTAATCAGGAGTAAATTTTAATATTGCACCTGTCGTTGTATCGTCATGAGTGACTAGTTGAACAGTTTTATGTAGGAATGTGTTAAACTGTTGTCTATGAAGACCAAGTTTTTTTTTCATTTTGAAGACGTATTATTTTTATAGAAAGACAATAACTTTTTTGGGGGGTGCAAAATGAGGGCTTGGACTTGTTCGGTTAACCGGAACCGGAACCGAACCGTTTTTTTCCTAACTAGCCCGTTCTCGGTTCGGTTAACCGAGAGATGCTCATTCAGTTCGGTTAACCAGAGCCTATTATTTTCCCATATACTTAACCGAACCGGAACCGGTGTATTAGTTTCGGTTCGGGGCGTTTTTTTAGAGTGTTTAATTTTTTTTGGTTTCTTTGATTTTGTAGTGATAAAAATCATAGAAAAAACATAAAATTAGCCAAAAAAAAAAGAACGTAGCAAAAAAACCTATTTTTGCATTCATGTGAAAATATTCTCGAAGAAGTTGTAGACAGAAGGCGTGGTCGTGGGGAGGTCAGAATATCTTGTAGTTATAAGAGCCTACCATACCGGCGTTGTAGGGCAGAGGAGGCAAGGCCCTGATTCCGTGCAAGCTTCTCATATGTAGAAGCAAGAGGGCTTGATTTTTCCAAGCTTGGTTACGGGGACCTAACCCACTAAGGGATTTTGCTTTCAAGGTAACTGAACTGGGAACAAGATGCTGAGGCTTGTAGCTGGATGCGCTTCTCTAGAAGTTAAGCGGCTTAGTATAGAACTTCTTTAACGTTTCGTGGGAGATATGCAAAAGATGTTCTGAAGTGTACACGAGGGGAAATAAGACACATTTTGCTAAAGTTAGATGCCCTGCCAAAGAGATAAGCTTGCCATGTCAGGTTGAGAGTTTTTTGTGGTATTTGTCAAGGACATGATTGACATTTATTCTTATTTTCTGCTAGAGGTAAGACTTCATGAGTTCGTTCATTCCAAATAAATTTCGGAAGAAATATCCTAGACCGGGTGGAACATCTCGTAAGGTAATACAGCGTATACTATACCGCAGAGTGAGTCCAAGGCGGAGTCAGTAATGCTTTGTTCGGGGTGGGGGCGGCGGCAAGGTAAATAGTTTCAAAGTTGGAGGGTGCCTGCATTACAAAAAAAGTGATGTATGTGATTATATACCATTACATGACTATTTCTAAGGGATCAAATATATAAGATGAAACTTATATAGGATGTTTCTCTCTCCTCTTTCTCGGGAGCAATAACCTTCTGGTTTTCTCTTTTTTCGGAGACTTTAATGTGCCTCATACCACCAAATCCCTCTCTGGTCTTCTTCTAATTATTGGTCTTATCGTTTAATCGGTGTCGATTTGGTTTCTCTCATTTCTCCTTCCCGTTTCTTTTTTCTCTTCCCTCTTCCTTATCTTTCTCTCAGTCGGTTACGCTGGTTACCAATGTCAAAATCAGGCCTCCGATTACAACTGGATGATGATCCAGATCTAATAAGGCATCTTCACCACAAAACTCTAGTGAAAATGATTTCGTGATAAACAAGTAGGGAAGAACACTATGCAAAAAATTGTTGATGGAACCTGGAAATCGAAAGGAAAAGTTGAAAGGGGAGTATAAAGGTAAAAATGCAGTACATATACTCTAGAAGGGGGGTGAATAGAGTATGCCAACTTTCTCAAAACTTGTAGAAGAGAAGAGTTTCTATGAAGACCAATGAAGTTCAAGGCTTTGAAAACAGTTTCAAGCCTTTGGAATGAAATACGGTTTGAAATAAACAGACAAGTCTTTTTCAAGGCCTTGAAAAGAGTTTCAAACCCTTGAAAATATACTAGTTTGAATTCTACAAAACTAAGTAGCAAATGAAACTGTAAATGCAAGAGACAAGGGATTTATAGAGTTCAGTCCACTTGGACCTACGTCTCTACCTCAGGGATCTTCTCCCTGCAGGATTTTCAACACAATTCTTATTAATCAAAAGGTAAGCCCTAGATCTCAAGCACAGATATATGCCTTACTCTGTTACAGCTTGTGGTTCTCTCTAACCTATCTAGTACCTGCTCTAGCTAACTGATTAACTAAGAATTCTCTATTCTTCACTTTGAACAATCCCTGAGAATGAGAGAAATAAGTAGTATAAGAATGATATACAAATGAAGTGCAATCCGGAAGAACATTGAAGAGTGGAACTGCAGTGAAGAATGCAATGATCTTCTGTGAGATGGATTGTGAGAATGATGTGCTTCTTTGATGCTTGTCAATCGTGAAATGTGTCTCTCTTTTTTCCCGTTGAGTGTTGTCTCTTGTTGCTTTAAAATGAGCACTATTTATACAGCTCAGATCTCTGCAAATCTTCCCAGATTTTCAGCAACAAACTTCCTGTTTTGTAGGCAACAACTTTGTTTCTTTTACCAGCCTTTTCCAACTGATAGTTGATCATAATCTTCTGAGATATTGGTCTGATCTTGTCTTTAAACAAATTGAGAAGCTGTCAAGAGTGACTGATTGATCATAGAATCACATTCTCTCCAAGTTTCCTATCCTGCAAAATCCAGATTAGGAAACCAATCCTGTAAACTAGGAAATAATATTTCCCTGCAAAACTGAGTCAAACGGATGGATTAAACGGCATTAAATATATTAAAATAGTTTGTCTTTCATCATAAAATACTGACAGATCAAGCATAGGGGTGAGAGATATAGAATCAGGTTAGAAGAGTTCAGCAAAACTCCCCCTAAGAATGTGCATTCAGGTCAGATAGTTTCAAGGCTTTGAATCCAGTTTCAAGGCCTTGAAATAGCTTTGCCTGTGAAACCTGATTCAAGGCTTTGAAAACTGGTTGCTATTTCAAGCCTGTGAAATCTGTGAACTTACAATCTCCCCCTTGATGAAAGACAAAACTTCAATATGTTTGAATATTTAGTTTCTGCAAAAAAAATTGATTAGCACATAGTTCAAATAGTAGTAACACATTGGTTCCAGAAAAATCCAACTTATTCAGTGATAAACAGAAGAACACATAAGTCCAAATAAATACTACTGACCAAAAAGATAGGTCACCAAATCATAAACATAAAAATCTGATATTTCTCCCCCTTTTTGACTTTCATCAAAAAGAATGAGAAGATGTCGGATCAGAGTCTTTGGAAAATTTTAGAAAATAAACATAAAAAGATGAGTGGGAGAGAAAGAGTAGGCAAGAGTTTATGGGGTTGGGTCTTCATCTCCATCCTGATCTCCTTCTTCTTCCTCACTGTCTTCATCATTGTACTGGTCTTCTTGTTGAACCACATCAATCTCTTCAATGATAGAACTAATTTTCTCTATAACACTGTTGAACAAGAATGTGAGTCCTTCTAAAACTTTTCTTCCCTGCTTTAATTTCTTCGTCACATACACCCTCTTCTGCTGTGCAGAGGAAATTTTGTGATGATCTTTCTTTCCAGTTTTTGAAACAGTCTCAGCTTCAGGAAAACATTTCTCAAGTCTTCCTCTTTTGGACACAGAATACACTCCATAGGAACCTGGAGTAGTATCTGAATCCGAGTCTTGAATAAGAATTTCTTTTCCTTTTCCCTTGATCCCCGTGTCTGCCTTTTTCTTGTCCTTCTTACGGCTTCCAAAATGGATTCCGTTCTGATTCTCTTGTGTAGTGCCCGTGTTCTTTTTCTTGCCTGTCACAGGAAACTAATCTTTCCTCATTATCTTCTTAGGAGGTAGAGACCCCAATTCTTCATCAGTAGAATCCTTTGATTCTCAGTCTTCACTAATTGTCTGAACTTTATCTTCAATTGTCTTTCTCTTCTTCTCTGTATTGGGCTTTGATCCTCCGGCCATCTTGATTCTATCATAGGCTCTTCTAGTGCTCATTAGGGTTTGGGATAAGAATAGAGAGAGGTAGATTTGATAAGGAGTGAAGGAGAAGAGAAGAAGATAAATACTGAAAGAGTTTGAGTTTGAAAAGGAAAATGCAACATTTCTCTGATCTCAAAAGATCTGTAATGATCAGAGAAGATTCAAATATTTGAAGTCGTTAGAAGTAAATAATTTAATACTATATTTGGCTGAAAAATAATTTTGAAAGGGGTAGGGGCAATATTGAGCAAATATCTACAAAGATAGCACCCAATACTGAATGATCCAAGAATTATTGACTAGACAGTTATCAGATTTATTTTCAAGGCTTTGAAAATAACTTCAAGGTCTTTAAATGCTGCTATACTGAAACAGATAAAATCAAAACTTTGAATAGGTTTTCAACGCTTTGAAAATCAGTTCAAATATTTGAAACACATAATAAACTTACCTTCCTTACCTGATGCTCCCCCTAAACCAATGCATCTTTATTTAGCATGCCTAATTCCAGTCTTAGAGCTGAAAATCTTTCATCTGGCAATAGTTTAGTGAAGATATCTGCAAGTTGCATGTTAGTAGAAACAAATTCAAGAACAATATCACCTTTCTCAGCATGATCTCTGATGAAATGATGTCTGACATCAATATGCTTGGTTCTTTAATGCTGAACTGGATTCTTTGTAATTGATATTGCACTAGTGTTGTCACATTTGATGGGTATACTTCTGAAATCAAAACCAATATCTCTCAACTGTTGAGCAATCCACAATACTTGTGAACAACATGCTCCAGCAGATATATATGCAGCTTCAGTTGTTGATAAAGCAGCTGAGTTTTGTTTCTTGGAATGCCAACTGATCTAGGAGGATCCATTGAATTGTCAAGTTCCTGAAAAGCTTTTCCTATCAACTTTGTAACCTGCAAAGTCAGCATCTGAAAATCCACGCAAAGAGAAGTTAGAATGTCTTGGATACCAAAACCCTAAGTCTTTGGTACCATTCAGATATCTGTATATTCTCTTCACAGTAGTTAAGTGTGATTCCTTTGGATCAGCTTGAATTCTTGCACACATACATATACTGAACATGATATCTGGTCTGCTAGCAGTAAGGTATAGTAATGATCCAATCATACCTCTATACGCTTTCACATTGACACTCTTACCAGATTCATCCTTATCTAAGGACAGTGTAGAACTCATAGGAGTCTTGATTTATTTGGATTGAGACATTTTGTACTTGTTTAACAAGTCCCTAATGTACTTGCTTTGATGCAGAAAGATGCCCTTCTTCAATTGATGCACTTAAAGTCCAAGGAAGAAGTTCAATTCTCCCATCATGCTCATTTCAAATTCCCTGCTCATAAGACTTGAGAATTATTTCCATAATATATCATTAGTAGCTCCAAATAGAATATTATCAACATAAATCTGAACTACAAGTAAATCTTTCTCATGAGTCTTTATGAAAAGGGTCTTGTCAACTAATCCTCTTTTGAAATCATTTTCAAGCAAAAAATTTGACAATCTTTCATACCAAGCTCTTGGAGCTTGTTTCAAACCATAAAGAGCTTTGTCAAGTTTGTAAACATGATCTAGAAAATTATCACTTTCAAAACCAGGAGGTTGTGCAACATACACTTCCTCTTGCAAGTAACCATTCAAAAAGCACACTTCACATCCATTTGAAATAGTTTCATGTTCTTGTAAGATGCAAAAGCAAGTAAATTTCTAATTGCTTCTAACCTGGCAACTGGAGCAAAAGTTTCCTTATAATCAATACCTTCTTCTTGGTTGTAACCTTAAGCAACTAGCATTGCTTTGTTTCTGATCACTTTGCCATTCTCATCTAGTTTGTTTCTGAACAACCATCTGGTACCAATGACAGACTGGTTTGTTGGTGGGGGAACTAGGTTTCATACCTTATTTCTTTCAAACGCATTGAGTTCAATTTGCATAGCTAGAATCCAGTCTGCTTATTGTAAAGCTTCCTTCACAGTTTTGGGTTCTACAAGAGAAATGAAGGCATTGAAGGAACAAATATTCTTCAACTGTGATATTGTTTGTGTACCAGTGGTTGGATCAGAGATGATGTTTTCAGGTGGATGAGATGAAAGAAATTTGAATCTCTCTCTTGGACACCAAGGTTCAGGCTCTCCATATTGCTTCTCTGGTCTTGAAGTAGTAGCCTGATCATTCATATCTTTATGATCATCCTTGTCAAGGCTTTGATCTCTGTTTTCAAGGCCTTGAGACTTGTTTTTAAGGTCTTGAAAATGGATTATGTTTCCTTCTGAGCCTTTCTTGAAACCAAGTGAGTTCTCAACTTCTTCTTCTGATTCATGCTTGTTCAGATTCAAGTCTGCAAAACTCTCACTCAAAGAACCATCAAAGCTTTCATCAAAAATAACATGAATACTTTATTCAACCAGCTTGGTTCTTTTATTATAGACTCTATAAACCTTGCTAGTAAGAAAGTAACCCAGAAAGATACCTTCATCACTTCTTGCATCAAACTTACTCAAGTTGTCCTTACCATTGTTGTGGACATAGCATGTGCAACCAAAGGGTTTGAAGTATGAAATATATGGCTTCCTCCCTTTGAAAAGTTCATAGGGGGTCTTCTTCAAGATAGGTCTGATCAAGCACCTGTTCAAAATGTAATTTGTTGTATTCACAGATTCTGCCCAATAGTGTTTTGGCAGCTTGTTTTCTAGAAGCACTGTTCTTGACATATCTTCAAAGGTTATGTTCTTTCTTTCAACAACTCCATTCTGTTGAGTTCTAGGAGTAGAGAAATTGTGAGAGATACCATGCTTAACAAAGAACGAATCAAATTCTAATTGATCAAATTCTCTACCATGATCACTTCTGATTGAAGCAATAGGTAGGTTTTTCAAGGTTTGAAGTTCTCTGCAAAGCTTTGAAAATTCAGAGAGGGTATCCGATTTTTCTTTGAGAAACATAACCCAAGTAAATCTAGAGTAATCATCTACAATAAATAGCATATACCTCTTATGTTTTGGAGTTGATGTCCTCATAGGACCACAGATATCCATATGAAGTAGTTCAATAGGTCTATTAGTACTTACAAATTTCTTTGGAAAATGGTTCAATGCCTATTTCAAGCCTGTGAAACCTGTGAACTTACAAAAGTAATGATAGATGGTTTTAGATCTAATTTGTTCCCGTTCAACTTTGAAGAGAAGGAGGATCTAGAGACGCTTCTAGAAAAAACTCCATGGACACTGGTAGGGTATTTCTAACATCTCCAATGGTGGTCGGTGGGGAGAGAAATGGAATCGTTTGATTTCTCAACCTGTCCAATCTGGGTACAATTGAGGTTTACCGCCGGAGAAGCGTTCGAAAGCAAATGCGGAAAGAATTGGAGGATTACTGGGTGAGGTGATGGACTATGACGGATTAGAACCGGTGCCGAGAGGAGTCAGGCCTTATTTTCGGATTAGAGTGGAGATTCCGATTAAAAATACCCTGCAAATAGGGTTTACTCTAGAACACAAAGAGGAACAAGATCAATGGATAAGCTTCCATTATGAAAAATTGGGAGATCTATGCTACAGGTGTGGTAGGATCAGTCACGTCAATACTCAGTGTCAATTCGTTCTAAAGAAGGATGAGAACGATTCAGAATATAGCAAAGAGATTCGTGCACGTCCTCGGAAATCTCCTTTATGGTCGAAGGAAGAGGAAAAGATCAGGCAGGAAAGAGAAACATAACGATGGTCGTCATTGTTGCAGAAGGTGGCGCATGCTCTGGACGAACAATTGGCGCGTCAGAGGCAAGAATTTTCGGCAGAGGAGAAAGGAAAGAGTACAGAAGACGAATCTGGACAAAATCGAGGAGTGCGGGAGGTGCCAGCTAACGTATCGCCGACCCATTACAGTGAGGTGGAGGATACACAGGTAACAGAATATGAAGGAGAAACAACTGAGGTGGCTACTCTCAATGAAGATGGTAAGGGTATTAGTGGTATTTTAATTTTGGAAAAACCTTTTTCTTTATTAAACTGTAAGATGGGCTTGGAAAGGCCCAAAAAAGATAACTCTTACATTGTGGAAGAGAAATCCCCGAAGTCCCAAAGTTAAATCAATAGAAACAGTGGGGATTAGGTTCCATAACCCGGTCCCATCGGGTACCCAAGAAAAAGTGGGTAACCCGTTTGCAGACATAGGTCTGTCAAATGTGTTTGAGAGAATTGTCTCTATCAAAATAAAGAGACGCGAAAGAAGACCTTCTCCAGCATCAAAACGACGTAAGTGGGAGCAATAAACTCATCCAATCTATGTTGAAGCTCAACCAAAGAAGATTCTTGCAAATTCTCGCTACGGGATTCAATCAAAAAGAGAGAGGAAAATGCAAGGGGTTAAGAACGCAGACATGAGTTGGAGATTGTACTCAGGCACTGACAATGGTGTTCCAAAAGTCAGTCTAGTTGAAAAATTGCAAGAAGATGAAATTCGCTTCAAGGTAATGGATCATATTCATGTCGAACAACGCTATTTAGATAAAGATTGAATTTCCAATTTGAAGAGTTTAGAACATGAAGCAGTAGAACAAGCTATTGAAAAGGCGAAGGTGGCTGGCCAAGAACATCCAGAGATTTGTTAGGAATCTTCTGGAGTTGTCAGGGCTTGGGGAGTATCCTGACAGTCTAGAGAATCTGAGGGCTTCTGCAAGCCCATCTCCCTAGCTTTGTGTTTTTAGCTGAGTCCAAGAACAAAATCTCTAAAGTGGAAAGTGTTAGAAGATCTATTAGATTTTTAAATAGCCATTATGTGAATCTAATTTTTCGTTCTGGTGGATTAGTTTTGTGGTAGGTGGAAGATTTAAATCTGGATGTTCTGTGGAGCTCAAAAAATGCTATTCATACTAGAATTGAAGTGAAGCAACAAGTTTGGGAGCACTGGTTATTCATATATGCTCCTCCTACAGCTGTAGAAAGGCGCAAGTTCTGGAATGAAATTAAGTTGATTGTGAATCAGATTAATGAGCCAATCATTCTAATGGATGATTGTAATGACTACTTGGCAGAATATGACAAACAATGAGGTGGATCTACAAATGTCTGGAGAATGAACAGATTTGCAAAGTTTATTAATGATTGAAATTTTATGGAACTCAATGCTCAGGGGTTAAGCTACTCTTGGACCAATAAGAAACAAAATTTACATGTGAGGGAACTCATTGACAGAGTCTTCTTCTCACTAAAATGGGGGTGTACAAATTTGGATTCAAAGCTTGAGAGGAAGTTCATTTGGGGGTCAAATCATACCCCCCTAATTACTCAAACTGATGCTATTAAAAAAAGAAGGGGTACACATTTGAATTTGATCACAACTGGGTCTCTCATGCTGATTGCAAAAGAAGTGACTAAGAAGTCTTGGTGTATGAATATGAAGGGTTCCCCCATGTTCAAATTGGGGAAGTTACCCAGTAACTGTAAAAAGGAGCTCAGTCAGTGGAGTAAAAACACATGTGTCAACAACAAGAAGCTTATTGAAGACTTGGGAGAACAACTTCTACAACTTCAACAACAACATTTTTCTGGAAAAAAATATGAGGGCACAATCTAGAATTGAAGCTGACCTGGGGAATGCTTGGCAAAAGGAGGAAGTTTATTGGAAGCAAAAAGGCTAGAACTAAATACATTCAAGAAGGTGACAAAAATACAAGGTACTTCCATCTATCTACAATTAAGAGAAGACAAGTTAAGAGAATCAATAAGATTAAGAAGGACAATGGTTTATGCGAAGATGATGAAGAAAGGATTAAGAAACTGTTTGTGGACTACTATGGCAATCTGTTCAAAACAAAAGGGGCAGAAATTGGGAGGAACAACTGCAGTGTCTAACTCCTTGTATTTCAAGTGAAGAAAATGATATGTTAACTAAATTGCCTGATGAGGAATAGATTAAGGCAGTAGTTTTCAGTTTTGATCCTCACAAGGCTCCTGGGTTTGACAGGGGAATTCTTTCAAAGTCAATGGAGCAACATCAAAATGAATTGGTTAGTGTTGTTCACCACTTTTTTTCAAACAATATTCCCGTTAAAAAGCACAAACAAGACCACCTTGGCCTTAACTCCCAAGGTGAAACACCCAAAAAAATATTCACCCAGTTCAGGCATAAAGCTCTATGTGCCCTTACTGTAGGGTTTTGATTCATGGATGCGCAACGAAAACACAAACAAACATAATCCATGCAATACCCTCCAAGGATCACAAGTCAAGAGACATAACGATGGTAAGGGAAGAAATCAATAACACACCTTAGGGTTTCTCCTTTGATGACTTCAAACGCGAATTGTGTCACGTTCTCTATAGTTGATCCACGCCTAGAGTTGAATTCTAGATCTTCCAATCCTTGGTGCTAGCCCGGAATGAGAAAGAGGAAGAAGAATCACGCAAAACGAGACGGAAGTTTTGATATAAGTAATGCGGAATGGGGAGCTGAAAGGTATTTATCTTACTAGTAATGATATAAGTTTAAATCATCTGCTCTTTCTAGATGATTCTCTTATTTATTTTCAAGCAACTGAGGAAGAGATGAATGCATTTCTGCTTTTGATAAAGAACTTTGGGATTGCAACTGGGATGGAAATCAATTTAGACAAGTCTGGGCTTAACACACCATCTGATCTGAAGCATCATATTAGTAATATATGCAAGATCACAGCTCTTGATGAGAAGGTCAAATATCTTGGTATCCCTACTTTTCGGGGTAGGTCAAAAGCTTTTTCTCTTCAGTACATCATCCAAAGAGTGATTAGTATTTTACAAGGTTGGAGAAAACAAATTTTATCTCCTGCAGGAAGAGTGTTGTTGTTGAAGTATGTGGCTCAAGCAATACCTAGCTATGTGATGTCATGTGTGCTCTTCCCTAAAAAGATTTGCACAAAAATTACTCAACTCATTAGAAATTTCTACTGGGTTGTTGGTCTTGAAGAACACAAGCTTCATTGGGTGAATTAGGAGAAGCTTCTATTACCTAAGACACAAGGGGGTCTTGGTTTTAGACATATGCAAAGCTTCAACATCTCACTCTTAGCAAAACAAGGGTGGAGGTTGTTGCAACACCCTAATTCTCTTGTGGCAAAGGTTCTCAAAGCAAAACACTTCAAGAATGGATCTTTTATGGAAGCTAAAACTGGTATAACCACTCTTCGGTGTGGAGGAGCCTGTTGGAGGGTAGGAAGCTTATGAAAAGGGAGTGTTTATGGGCTATTGGTAATGGCAATTCTACAAAAGTTTTTAACTGTAAGTGGATTCCAAAGTTACAAGCTACTGGTTCTTCTACTCAGGGTGAAGGTGGATCTGTATTAAAAGTTAGTGAGCTAATTAATCCTTCTACAAGAAGATAGAGAGTTTCCTTGCTCAAGAACTAATTTGAAGTCAATTGTGCTGAAGCTATTATAGAGGTTCATATTACTTGGTGTAACACTGAAGACAAACTATGTTGGAGTAAGGAAACGTCAAGTATTTTCTCTGTTAAATACGGTACTAAGGCAGCTATGGATATGTGCCAACAGAATTCTAAGAAGGCTGGCAACAAGAGTTCAGTTGCTTCCACTTCTTTAGTGTTGACTAAAAATTATTGGAAAAAACTTTGGTCTTCAAAATTGCCTCAGAATTTACAAATTTTCTGGTGGAGGGTTAGTCAGAATTCCATCTATGTCAAAACAAATCTGTTTGCCAGAAAATGTGCCAATTCTGCTCTTTGTAACATATGTGGCTCCAAGGTAGAATCCCAAGAACATTTATTCTTGGAATGTCCCTGGACCATTCCTTTCTGGTTTGGTATTGGCCTTTTGGATCCTCATTTGTTCTCAATCATACTAATATGCAAGGTTGGCTGCTAGAAGTGGTGGAAAAGATTGCTAAAAAGGAGTGTACTCAAGTGTTTCTGGAAGGAGTCATATTTGGTTTGTGGAAAATTTGGCTCACCAGAAATGACGTGCTTTATCGAGAAGGAGCCAACTCCAACACTAGCTATTGATAAGTTGAAGAAACAGTGGGCTTGATGGAATGCCACCCAGAAAGATAATGGTGATGAGAAGATTACAGAGAAGCTGAAGAAGAGAGTTGCCAACAAAAAAGCTAACAAGAAGTGGTGTCCCCTCCTAACATGTGGCTTAAATGCAATTTTGATGTTGGGTGGAATGCGAATTCCCACACAGCTCACCTTAGCTGGCTGATCAGAGACTGGAATGGCTGGGTTATTGACTGGGGATGGAATTCTGATCAAGTGGTTCAATTCTTGCAGCTGAAGAAATGGCTCTTAGGCTGGCAGTGTGGAAGACACAAACAAAAGCAGAATCATTTCTGAAGGAGATAACAAAATGATATTGGATGAGTTCAAAGTAGAGGTCAATACCTTGAGTGTGCTACTATTTTGAATGATGTAATGGCCTTAGTGGGTAGTAGGAGTTGCAAGTTTAGATGGATTCCTAGAGAGGCTAATAGGGCCGCTGATTTGATTGCAAAATTAGTTAGTGATACTCAAGGTAGGAGTCTGGTGGAAGATGTTAACAATAGGTTATAATGGGTTTATGGTTTGTTTTCTATATATTTTCCTTTGGACCAAAAAAAACTAAGCCAAAAGTTAAAAGGGACCATGGCCCATGCTGCCATACACATAGTTCCATCCATGAGTCCAATCCTTTCCTAATCTTGTGCAGAGCATGGGGTTCGGATTTGCTCCGGTAGCAATCCATACAGTACTCATACAGTTTAGATCGTGTGGCACAGGGTTAGTCATGTGGCACAATGAATGATAGTGGAAAAAAGGCAAAGTTAAACCCACGCGCACAGTCGTTCCTCACCAATTATTTATGTTTGTAATTAATTAGAGTGTGCTACTATTTATGTTTGTAATTATTTATGTTTCTGGAAAAGCATTCTTGAAAACTGCTGAGGGACAGCAGAAACTGTCCGCAAAAGCAGAAATTTTATTTTTACCAAACACACTAAAACTGCTTCTGTTGTCGGAAAGCTGCTGTGCTGGCAGCAGAAGCATTCCCAAACTCACCCTAGTGCAATTGTAGAATCTCTAAAATTAAGGATTATGCGGCTGATAATGTTAATGTGTTTTTGACATTAGCATGATCCTAGATCATTTTTTAAGTGGGTGAAATTGACGATAATGCTCTTTGAAATTTGGATAGAAAATCAAGTTAACAATCTACAATTTCAGTTCATACCAAACAGATTTTGATTGTTAGTTCGCTGGATTATTCACCCAGAATTATTTCAGCCGATTATTCAAATATTCATCCAATAAACCAAACAGGGCCTTAGCTCCCGCCAAATAATTTTGAATTTTTAACTAATTTCAGCCTGCACATTTATCAGATTATTAGCCGCTGATTATTTGAATTTTCACCAAGTACCAAACACAGCCTAATTAAACCAAAAATAATAACACAATACTCAAATACTAGGGCGGTTGGGCCTGAGCCCTCTAAAAAAGCTATTGGGCCTGAGCTGCCCCGTTTCTGGGATGTACTACTCTGTCCCAGCTCTTGCCCATCATTAGGAATATTTGACTCGTATGTGGGTCACTTTGACCGGGTGATTTCGATAGCAAAACAATGCGATTTTACGATAATTTTTTCACGGTGTTATAGAGGAACTTATACTCTACAACACCATGAAAATATTATCAAAAAATTAAATTACTTTGCTATCCAAATCACCGAGTCAAAGTGACCCAGTGAATAGTGGTAAAAGTCAAAATGATGGGGAAGAGCTGGGACAAAGGTGTACATATATGAGGGCTGTTAATTGTCTTCCGCCATCTTCATCTCTCAATCTCCCCTGACAAAATCTCTTCTAGTATCGCCGTCCGGTTAGTTTCCGTGTATTAGTTGCGTTTATGTAAGAAATTGTCTGATTTCAAACTCGTTAGTTTCCAAGTTCTTTCTATATCTCCCTTCTTAGATTATTTGGATAGCCATCGTTTTAGAAAGCTTCACACATCTATTCTAGTTCTCAAGTATACTTTGTTAGGTTCCCTTTAGGTTACTGCATAAGAAGAATTTTGAGGGTGAGAGTGAGCAGTGTATTTATCTTCCTCCATCTTCAGATATGGAGCAGCGCGTAAGCAAACGTTTGCGGGTAGTAGTAGTCCCGGCGCCAGAAAACTTGCCTATGGACATGGTAGCCAATATCATAGCCAGACTGCCGGTGAAAGCAATAGGACGTTGCATGTGCCTTTCCAAAGCATGGCGCTCTCTCATTGCACAGCCTTATTTCGTCAATAAGGTCCGTCTCGTGAGTCACACTGCAGCTTCCGGTGAATCTGCAAATCATATTGTTGTGATAAATTACAAGCTCTTTGAATTGATGGAATCCTCGTCGGGGCCTCGGAAGCTGAAGTTCCCGAAGGAGGTGGGAGAAGTCGGTGACCTACGTCTAATGACTTCTTTTGATGGGTTACTAGGCCTAGAAGGTGTTGAGTATATAGTTTTATGGAACCCTCTTATTAACAAGTTTAAGATCATTTGGAGACCTCGAATCCAACTCCAAAGGATGCTCAAGCGCCCCAGAATACCTTTCATGGGTATTGGTTTTGTCCCTCAGACATGCGACTACAAGCTGGTCACGTTCGAGGAGGTCCCTAGTGGTTGGCCACACCTGGACATCTATAGCCTGGATGCCGATACATGGAAAAGGGTGGATGGCCACGACGACAAAAACTCGAATAGATATGAGTTGATTGACACTACGGGTCCCATGCCTTGTGTGAATGGTAACGTGCATTGGATTGTGTGGAAGACAATGAAAAACCAATCGAAAGAAGTTGTAATATTAGCATTTGATTTGCTGGATAACTACTTTCATGAGATACCCCTCCCTGCTAAGCGAGCAACCCAAGGGTTATCCTTTCAGATCACTGATTTTCGGGACTCGGTTGCACTTATTACTCAGATTGCTTATAAAGGTTGGGAGATATGGCTCTTGAAAGATCATCAAGATGTGGCAAGCTCATGGACCTTGTTATATTTTCTGGACCACATGGATGAAGTCCCTGTCGACATCATTAACGATGGTCACGTAATTCTACGCGTGAATACTAATATTTATGCTGTGTATGATCCTATTACCCGAAAGCAGGAGACTCGCGGTCTAGAAGACGACACAACGTGGTGGTGTCTTGACTGGACCGTTTGCAAAGAAACTCTTGCTTTGCTTGACAAGGTCACTTGAAGAGCTCCTCCTTGGATGGATTGCTTATCTGTTTTTGGGTTAATTCCTAGGCAACTACTATGTGAATAATAATAATAATAATAATAATAATAATAATAATAATAATAATAATAATAATAATAATAATAATAATAATAATAATAAACTGTTAGATCAACTTTAAACTTCATGTAGATTATCTAAAGGCGGAATCATAATCTACAACACATAAACTATCATCTAGAATAGTCAAGAACATAAGAACATTAAATAAGACTAACCTCGGTCCATAGCTAGTGTATTGTGTTCCATATCATGATGATCTTGAGTGAACCGCGATCTTCCAACCACAACTCGGACCAGCTTCAATGATCTCTCTCAATGGGAAGAGTGAGACTACTGTATTCGAATGTGTTGGGGATCACAGCCCTACTAGTCTTTATATACTAAATTGATGAGGCTCCCATAACCCTAATCAATTAGTAATGGGCTACTACACATTACAAAGCCCACACCACTTTATGTTCCTACGAGCCCAATTATTAATTAGATCACTTTAGTGGCCCGTTTATTTGATAGCCCAATAATATAACTACTAATATTTTCATATTGGCCCACAAGGAAATAAAATTTCCCAACAATCTCCCACTTGGGCCAAACTTGAAAAACCGGATGTAGTTATATTCCTTAATCTTTAGTGCTAGCAAAAGTGCTATCATCCTTAGAACATTCCTAAAACAATCTGGTCCATTGTCCATATCAGTGTGAGACCAAAGCGACCTTTGCCACATTTAAATATAGTCGTAACAAAGACCCATCAATGATCACCAAACCAATATATTCAATGACATAGATCAAGTGTGGATGTGTAGCGGGAAATTACATGCAATGTGATCTTTGGACATGCCTATTTCCACTGATCCTTACTGAAGTGAGATCAAACCTTATAATTTCCATCTTTATGCTAAACCGCAATTGGAAATTCATAATAACAATAATTCAGAGTAACTTGAATAAAACATAAAACTTTATTCTGCAGAAACTGAAGTAAGTGTCTCGAGAAACGACATTCATTAGATATAAACTCCCACTAAACCAAAGTACCTTAGATATTACCACTCCAAATGAGCAATCCGCTCTTCAACACTTTATGTGGTAATTTCTTATTTAGAGGATCCTCAATAATGGAGTTTATCATAGTAATGTCACATTGACACAAACACTCTGAATATTTTCTTAAGTAGAATAAGACTTTATGTCAATAAACTTGACCTAATCCTCGGAATTAGATTCAGTGATCTCAAAATTATCTAAATTCCGATAAGTGAGCATGTAGTCTTTTGTTCTCTTCAATACTTTACTAACCGATTGTATGTTTACCCTAATACACACAATGATTAACCAAAATTATACCAATTATAACAATATGTAAACAATAACCACATGTGTACATATTCTGGTATACACAAGACTCATTGATTCGATGTATAACGAATCTTTGCATCATTTATTACTTATCTCAATATTCTTGAAATACTGAATGAGACTAGAAATTGTCTCCTTAAGTAGTAGGATTATTCTTCAGTGCATAACCTTAAGTACTCGTTCTAGCAAATACCTTATCGATATAGATCTCTTGTTGAATACTCAATGATACACCCCAAGAGCATTTATTTTCAACACAGGAAATATGTCCCCAAGATCTTTTCTTTAGAAACCTTATAAAGAATATCTTGGTCCACCCAATAAGTCTATATCGGTGCTACTCAAAAGAGTGGAATCAAAATGATGCACCAAAAATTACTCCCACTGAACTGTGGTACTCACAAATATCTACCGTAGTTATCTCGCACAACATGAGATAATAACTTTATGAATATTGCGATACCAAATCTAGAAGCAAGCTTTTAGACTATAAATGGAATTGTATAATTTACAAACATGTACTTTGAATAACTAAAGTCAAAGTTATATGATTGTAATCAACTTATACATATATATGTACATCTACTTTAAGTAATCATACATGACATAACAACTCAAAAGAGAAATTCGTAAAACTTTATGAATTCTCTTTGTAGTCAGTGCCTCCTTTAGATGAAATGTAATGACAAAGTATGACCTTCATATCTTTCATAATTACTTATAGCACACCTTATTTACTGTAAATAACAATAAATTGCGCTATTATGAAAGATTCCAAATATCACTAATTTTGCCAGAGATTTTATCTTATCATTACAAAATTAAATTCACTTTAATATTTGTTTGACTTGTAAGAAGTTGATTGAATCATCTTCCACAAACATTATGTCAAACCCAAATACATGAGAATAACATGTGATCTTATTTCTCATGTCATTAGTGAATTACTTTAGCGGCACTTCATATTTGAGGCTGATGAGTTTGCCTATTATGAGTATCCTTATGAAATATTTCTTTGAACGGTGTGAATAACTAAATATGCACCATCTTATTTGGCCAAACAAATAATCTTCCTTTGGGCCGATTACTGTTCGCATAAACAAGTATGCCTTATTATTTGGCCACACAATGACCTTCCTTTGGGCCGATCATTGCTTGCATAAACAATAGACACGTGCATTTCACAAACATAACAAACTTTATGCTCAAAGAAAATATTCCTTATAACCGTATCTCCCACTCAAACTCAACATCCTCAAAAGTATCAAGAAAAAGGGCTTTATTAGAGAAGACAAATTGCGAGATTTAGAACTTCTCAATTATTAATGACATAAAAAAAATGGCAAGGAGTAAATACCAAATTCAATATCTCCCACTAGACCAATATGGCCTCACTTTAGGTGGGATGATCCGAAATGAGAATCTCCTTATGTTAGGTATTCGCCTAGCCAATCATATATGGTACTAAATACCCACTTTAATACATGAAATATTTTATATGTAAGCTGCAACCTTAAATCTTTATTCTCATAGCCTCATGATAAAGAAAATGACTAATCATTCTCCTTACAATATCCAAATATATTTAATTTCATTCCCACAAACTTAATTTATGACAAGTATGTCTATAACTCCATGTAGGGAAGAAACTTAGTGCACATCTATAGGAATTAAGTTAACACCATGAATGTTGTTACCTTATACATTCACATACTTTACTTCTCAAACTAGTTATAGGTGCTGATGAGGTGGACAAAACCTTACGAACTACATATGATACTGTTTCCACTCAAAATAACTATAAAGAGTGGTCCACCATATCAGTACATATAAGTTCTAGTATGTCCTTATTCCACACACACCTAATTATTTATACACCCCTTTACGCTTTCAACACAAATTCAAAATATTTGTGAATTCACGGAGGTTATGAATTCTATTACACATAAGCATCTTAATTCTTCCAACGAAGATATTCCTTAAGCTTTTGTGTCATACCAAATATAGAATTCTCACTATGCATCATTGTACCTCAAACGATGACATGCATGGTCTTTCTTAATGAAGCATTACTTTTGAAATATTACTTTTAATCGAAATGAAGCATTTACAACTTTCCGAATTACCGAAATTTCTGAATTTATCCCATATGAACGAAAATTTAATTTTCTTAACATTAGTAAATGCTTTTCTTAATAAACATAAAATTCAAACAATGTTTGACAAAAGTTAAAAGTCTTTATTGCTTCAACTATATTTGTCTTGCCATTGCCCATAAAGATGAATCTTTCAGCATCAAGTGGCCAACCATGCATAAATATTCTCAATTGAGTAGTTGCACCAAAATCTACTCACCAAATATGATCAGGTACAAAACTTAAATTAATCCATAGTGAGAAGTAAAATTTCCCGTATCCAACATGTGACATTAAATTTATATTCACACGTCCACTCATATTTATGTAAAAAAAAAATATAAAAAATTACCGAATGATATTACATTTACATAATTGGACTGTGATTCAACTGCAACTTACATTACTGTATCCCCTTTATCTCGACTACTATCCTTAGGGTAAATACTAAACGAGTACATTTAGTTTAATCTCACACAACTATTTTCTCTTTTAACAAATAGTGAGTGAAAAGTTCACAAGGAACTTATTTATCCATATGAGCGTTACAGCTCTCCGTATACTCACTTAAGTGCTTGAGAGAAAATATAAATACACCTTATGAGCATGTCATGAGACAACTCTAACTTTAGTTCTTAAGTTCTTAATTGAGATTAAAGTTTCCCGGATGTACTCCCTTACGTTCCTCCTTTTACAAGATAATGTTGACTAAAAGTCCTCTTAATGTTTTCTCTAGAAAACTTGGACACATAACCTTGAGGAACTCAATAGCATTACCACTACTGAACTTAAAAGCTTCTAGAATTAACTTTATTTTCAAGAATTTATACATGCTATAAAGCACTAAATGTGAGTCTTTATCAGCAATAACAAATAATAAATAAGCTGACTTAAATAGAAAACAAGTTAAAGACATGAGCTCAAAATACAAATATATTGTACAAGCATGAAATAAAATATAACCACAAAGTATTCATGCAAGACATAAATCAACAATATATTTAACGGGTTCTTTACAAGATACCTAGCACAACATTGTTGTTTAGTCTTTGGACAGAAACAACAACTTGTAAGTGGTACTCTCCACGCAGTAATCAAATATTGACAGTAAATCCGATCAAACAACAGGTCTTCCTTTGGGCCGACGTATTGTTCACATGGAATAACTTGATAACCGTCACATATTTACTACCACAAGTGTGCTTATTATTTGGCCAACTAACAACCTTCCTTTGGGCCGATTAGCTAGTCGCATAAATAATAAACACACACATCTTTATATCCCAAAATAAATAAATTTTACACAATAGAGGTCACTTTGGCGACATATTATTTCAACTGATTTATTCTAGGATACAAGACCATTTTATTTTAGTGTAAAATACCAAAATTACACTAATGTCTAAAATGTATATTTAGTGTAAAATGCCAAAGTTACACTAATGCATTAAATGTAGAACCCGAAATATTAATCTTTTAGTGTAATACAAAAGATTACACCCAAAATATTCATAATGGTGTAAGATATCAAATATACATCAAATTTCATATGGTGTATGATACCAAATATACACCAAAAACACTTAATGATGTAAGAATACCAAAGATACACCAAAGATATTTATTGGTGTAAAAATACCAAAGATACACCAAATATCAATTATGGTGTACAATACCAAATATACACCAAAGATATTTAATAGTGTATGAAGACCAAAGATACACCAAATATCAATAATGGTGTAATATACTAAATATACACCATATTTCATATTGTGTAATATACCAAATATACACTAATGATTTATAATGGTGCAACATACTAAAAATACACCCAAAATTAACAATAATAATAATCTCGCATATTTTATCCATGAATCAAGTCATAAACATGATATAAAAACAGTAGTATCATGAGAGAAACATTACTTTAGTCAAAACATGTAAATAATGAGATTACATGTCCAAAAACATGCTAAAATACGAAATTATTTATTCTGTCGTGAAAAATATTCCGAATCTGGAAAATCTAACCGTACAGATGGATTCAAAAGACCCAAAAACCTAAGGTTTGACTATTGAATCGCCCAAATCGGATATCTAGAACTCCAAGAATAGCCAAAACAATATGAGTCGTCAGATCTAGGCGGCACAACAAAGCAGCGGTACACGCTGCCACACCAGATCGAGACTCGGCACAGCCTAGATCTAAGGCAGTGTTTGGCAAATCATTAATCTGAGCAGTTGGTTTAAAACACCATAACTTTCAAACCGTAAGTCGGAATTAAGCTTATAATATATCGTTGGAAAGCTTATTTTGAGATCTTCGCAACCATATGAAGAAATCCCAGATACGACATAAGCACAGAAAACGAGGCATGAAACCCTAATTCGGGATTAACTTTAATTACTTGTTCTTAACCATCCTAGCATGATAGTGGCTCTGATACCACTTGTTAGATCAACTTTAAACTTCATGTAGATTATCTAAAGGCGGAATCATAATCTACAACACATAAACTATCATCTAGAATAGTCAAGAACATAAGAACATTAAATAAGACTAACCTCGGTCCATAGCTAGTGTATTGTGTTCCATATCATGATGATCTTGAGTGAACCGCGATCTTCCAACCACAACTCGGACCAGCTTCAATGATCTCTCTCAATGGGAAGAGTGAGACTACTGTATTCGAATGTGTTGGGGATCACAGCCCTACTAGTCTTTATATACTAAATTGATGAGGCTCCCATAACCCTAATCAATTAGTAATGGGCTACTACACATTACAAAGCCCACACCACTTTATGTTCCTACGAGCCCAATTATTAATTAGATCACTTTAGTGGCCCGTTTATTTGATAGCCCAATAATATAACTACTAATATTTTCATATTGGCCCACAAGGAAATAAAATTTCCCAACATAAACGACCTTAGCTCAGTTGGCAGAGCGTAGGATTGTAGGCCTGAGTAAATAAATCCAGGTAATCAATCCAATCCTAAGGTTGCTGGTTCGAATCCGGCAGGTCGGAACTTTTGCATCCCTACGGAGTGCATTGCCTTACAATTATACTAAATCTCAAAGTAATTTAACAGTGGATGGTTTAAAGGATTGAGATGTTACAGAAAGGAATAGAGAATTCACTTTTTTGTTCATTTAATCTTTACGGCGGTTTCATTCAAGGTGACCACCTAACAAATGCTACTACAGTATGTCTTTAAGCTCTTCATTCTCGTGCTTCCACTGCTCACATGAAATTGATTTGCATTATACTTTGACTGAATCATGGTGTGTGGTTCAGTGGAACAAAATGTTGTGCCGGCCTTTCTGAGGTAGGCTGTTCCTTACCTTGCTTCAGTCACCACTGGTGTCCGGGAATGCACTGTTTATTCATGAATAATCCAATTAGTGTCCACCTTTTCGATCATAGTTTCTTACTTTTGATAGGTGACATATATAGTTTACGGAATGAGTTGTAGGGATCGTAGTCCATGACAGATCACAAAAAAAAATTGGTATCAAATATGCACATGAGTTCAACCCAGTTTGTCTCTGACTAATTAACCTTTTGTATAGTTCTCTAACTTGATAGCATAACTGAAGTTCCAGGATACCGTATATTTGGCTATGTGGCAAACAGGTTACAATGAGGCTAGTTGAACATTTTGCTGCTGGCTCAAAGATTGATGATGCCGTGCTACTAATTAGATGTATCACATTGTTCATTTCTTTTCTTTTTTCTTTTTTCCGTTTGTATCGTCAATATCTTTCCATCCTTTACGGGGTGGTATATCCTTTGCTTGCTGTTCTCAGTCTGAAGCTGCAAATGACCATTAACATCTGCGGCTTTACCTGTTATTTTCAGAACAGTGCTGGTTATTAAATTCTTATATCCTCCTCTCATTTTCTCCCGTGACTTTTGCTGCTACAGTTCCTGTTTGTTGATCGGCTTTCTGTCAGTCTTTTTGATAATTATTAATTCTGCCCATAGAGAGAGAGAGATTCTGCCCAGAAAGCTGCAGGAACCTTTCTGGAAAAAGAAAGAAAAAAACAGAAGAGAAAAAAACTGAAACAGCAAACTTGTTTGCTGTTGCTTGCAGGTAGCAATTCAGAGAAGAGCAAAGTCATCCCAGAAACAAGCAGCAAGCTTCACTGGCAGGTGGCAGCCATACCCTTCTCTAGGTAAACAGTTCCAGAAACTTAGGTAATCGATAAAATATTTACTCTTTTCATAAATCATTCTTACTTTTATTTAGGGTTATTTTTCAGGAGTACCTAGAAATTTAGTACAAACGGTTCTGAGACCTGAACTGGTGGATATAGGGAACTCTCACACAGCGCACACCCAGAATTCGAAAACTTATTTTGCTCGGCAGAATTTTGTCTAAGTTGAATAATCCTGTGTCAACACAAACCACCTCAAGTGATCCTCTAATCATCTTCTGCAATGTTTAGATTCTTTCTAATTGAGTCATTGCATTTGATATCTTTCCTATTTATTTTGTTTCTTTCTAAATTGTAGCTTTCCCATTTACTCCACTCATCCACCTTTCTCGTTTATGCTCTAATTTTTTTTTTTTGATTATATTTTTTATTTCTTTATTGTCCAATAATCCCTCCCATGCATCAAAAATTTGTGGACCGTGGAAATGTATTCAGTAATAACGTTTAAATAAGCATGGGCTTCTCAATTTGGGCTTCCTGCATCAATCTGGGCCTTCTACATCAACAACAGCTTATGGGCCTCTTTCTGGCCCATTTTTCTCTTCTCTCTTGTATTGGTTCAGCCCACTATTATAAGGGTTTTAGTCTTATCTATTTCCTACCGTTGGATGCAAATCCAACCGTTGCTTTTGGTTCATGTATATAACACATTCTCTGTATTAGGGTTACAAGTAATGTAAATACAATTCTCTTCACATTCGGCCGTTCACACTTCGTTTTCTCTTTCTCTCACTAACCCTAAACAATCTTTCATTCAGGAGGTAGGTACATCGTACTGATATCGTTCTAACTGTTGTAAATGTCGGAGGCTAGGAGTGACTGGTTCAGCAATTTTATGCATGAACTAGAAAATGACCCGTGCCTATAGGGCAATACGAAAACAAATACATAAATTGAAATAAAAATGTATCATTCTATTTATATTTTATTTTAAATAAGTTAAAACTTTATATGAATGTTGCTTCAAATACGTTTTATGTAAGATTTATTGTTGAGATATATTTAATTATTTACTTATACATATCTAAGTTTTACGTATAAGTAGATAAATAATAGAGATTAGTTTGAATAATTAGTTAGAAAAGAGAAAGATTTTATATTTGTTAGATAAGATAAAAAAATTTGAAGATATAAATTGTATCTTATTCTTTATTCTCTTTAACTAATTTTTTAACTGACTATTGTTTAACAAAAGAGAAAAGATTATCAACAGTTCAAAATGTCTTGACACATTTCTTAAGATTGAATCGCTAGGTTGTTCTTGTTGACATTTTTTGGAGGGAAACACCTAGCTGATTTATTATATAGATGTTTTTATTGTTGTCGTATGGGGATCATGCTCTATCATAGTACTAAGGAGATGGAGGATACAAGTCAAGAGATCGTGTGCTCTGTCATATTAAGGAGATGGAGGATACAAGTCTTGTGCTCTGTCATATTAAGGAGATGGATGATACAATTCTTGTGCTTTGTCATATTAAGGAGATGGAGGATACAAGTCTTTGTTCATTGGACATCATTTTGTGTAGCGTTTTAGTTTCTTTCAGTTATTCAAGTAAATTTTCACTTTTCTCTGTGTTCTATTGTAATACCCCGTATTTTATTTTGGGTTATTTATAATTTCGGAAAAGAATTTGAAAATTTCAATAAATTTATATTTCAAACTTACTCTTGAATTCTTCTTAGTTTTATAGTATAAGGGTGTCATTTGACATCTATGATTATATAGAATTTTATTTTGGGGTTATTTTATAATTTCAGGAACTTGAGTTTATACTATTCAAAAATTATTTTGTACAGTTGGGACATAATTATAGTTTTCTAAATTTGAATTTTGATATTTTTATACATAGTAGTTTGTTTGGAATTATTTGAGAGTTTTCTAATCTATAAAAAAATAACATTTTTGTGATAGCTAGTATTGAAAAGTACCTTTTCACCCCCATTTACTCTTGATTTTTAAACTTTAAATTCATCCTTCAACTCACCTAATTGATATTTACACCCCAAGTACTCTCTCCAACATTTTGGTCAATACCAATAAAATAATGCCTCTTCGTGACTACTCCTACTAATGTAACATCACTTGTTCAATACTACTGATGTACTTATACACACATACACACTCTTATAGTCATCACCATCACCATCAACCCACACTTATATCCCAAGAACTTCCACTACAACATACCACTTTGCATGTATGTACATCCCATTGTGGGATTATTCACTCCATCCTCACATCACTTCAACTAGTCATCACTCCCTACCTTTTTCACCCTCATTTTTTCTTCATCTTTTTATCTTCAAAGAACACCAATACATGCTCTCTTCTCTCTCTCAAAACTTCATTCCGTTTTTGGGTATTGACCTCATGAAAACACCATCAAAACATTATTTTCTTGCATCCAAAGCATGAAAAACTTGAGTTCAAGGGTTGTATGATCATGGAGGGGAGCTCTTTCACCATTCTTCTCAAGTATTGAAGGCCAATTTCACTCTTTCCTCAACATTTTCTTGAGTCTTGGGGTAATATTTCTTCTAGCCTTGAAATCATGCTTGCATGTCTATATTTAGCATTGATTTATGAAAATTCATCTTTGATTTCGTCATCTCCAAACTTGATTCTTCATTTTCTTGGCTTAATCATGAGTTTGACCCTTGAATGTTCTCTATTTCTTGAAAGTCACACTAGCACCCACTTGCATGTTGTGAATGTCTTTTTCTTTGCATTTGTAGCTCAAGGCTTTGATAGTTTGTGTCAAGAGCATGTAAAAATCTTGTTTCAAGTTTAAAATGAAGTTATTTGGGTGAAAATAAAGTCTTCTTAAGTTGCAAGTACGATTAGAACCATTCTTGTTGATTTTTGAAAAAAATTGCATGTTTATACAATCTGACCAGTTTGTGAAAAACATGGTTTATCTCCATGTTTTGTCTCTGTGAAATTTTTAACTCTTTCATATTTTGAAACTAGACTCAAAGATGGTAATTATGAGAGAAAGTTATCTTCATAGCATTATTAGTTAAGAAGATATGGTCATTTGAACTTGCATGTTTTCTGAAACTATGTTTCTGGACAGTTTTGAATTTTTTACCAAAAACCCCATATTCAGAAACTTTTGGCACCTCATCTTTCTTGTGATGTAACCAGACACATTGAGGGTCAATTCTGGAGAAGATGAGATTTATTGATATTCTCCAACTGTAGTAATCACCTTGCAAAGTTGAAAGTTTTTGACAAACTCCTCTCTGCATAGCAATATTTGTTATTTTTGTAAATTGAGTTTTATAATAGCTATGCATGATTTTCTTGATGTTTCTGAAAGTAGACACATGTAGGTTGATATTAAATTAATTTCAAGATTTTAGGAGATGATTTGATATGGTAAATATACCTTCAAAGTCAGAGCTACAATTCTGTCCAGAATTGTAGTTTCACACTTTTAAAAAACTGGAGTTTTTTTTTAAGTTCTAAGTGTTATGTTGGATTTATTTGGACATTTTAACATAATTATATGTGCATTTGTGACATATAGAATTATATGGCATGTAGGATTGCATTTGAGTTATTGATGTGTAAGTTGGTTGTAATGAATACGCTATACTTGTGATTGTAGACCTCAACCTCGTAGGAGAGAGTGGTTCTCGTTGGAGTGCTCGACTTATTTTATTGCTTGTGCTACATCTCAATGGTAAGTACATATGTGCGACTCTTACTTATCAAAATGCGAGTGTTTGTGTTATGTCTCAAACGAGTTTTTGTTGCTTGAAAAAGCATGCCAAGTATGATTTATACTCGAAATTGTTTGATTATAAATTGAATCATCTTTATAACTCTTGGAACTTTACTTGTGATAAGTTGATAATCTGATTTTGGCTATGGTAAGAGAAGAAATAAAACGCTTATAATGGATTTAGGACGATGTACAGAGTTGTGTTATTTATGGCTCAGACCGGAGGCGCCAAGCGATCCTCCCTTTATTTATGGCTATGACCAATGAAGCAATACTTCGTATTATAGGATAGAACTTAAATGTTCAAAAATCCACCCCCGATGAGCCCAAGTGTACCAAGGGATTGAGGCCAAGGGGTTTATAGAGCTATATAGTGCTACTTATACTTGTAAGGGTCACTACGGTATAGGGGTGTCGACACTTGAGGCCTTTTAGCTAATGTTGTGAGCGGGGATTGACGTATGGGCTCCCTTAAACCTCGGGTGAAATAGGGTTTTATAGACCCTAGAAGGAACCCTTTATGATTATTTTGTGATCCCTCTGTCTACATTGATCCTGCTGGTGGCTCCGGACATGCCTCAGCTAAACTTAACAGTTAAATGAACGTGAAAGAAAGTTGAGTACTCTACTGATATTGTTTGTGGCTCTGGATATGCCCTAATCAAATGAAATAATTTGAAAACCATTGGCTACTCGTGATTTGATATCATTATCAGCTCAAATGGACTTGCTTACTGTTGCTATTTTACTTGTTGAAGAACTAGAACTCATGGTTTACTGATGTTTTAAAGATGAGAAGTACTTAATATGCGACTACTTATAAATTTTCAGAAATTCCCAACTCTTTTACTTGTTAAGTTTTCAAATCTCTTGATTAATATAGTTTATGCGTGTGTGCCACTCATGCTTTACATTTCGGAGGGTGTATTTACTCAGTTTATCCTTTTCTTCAAAACTGCGTCGGCTTTTGCCATTTTAAAATTGCAGGTCATCAATCAAGGTGGGGGGATGGGAACGCGGATAGAGACGAAGACGTTTAACTTAAGTTAGATCACATAGTTTTTTTTTTAACATATTGATCTTGTAAACTTGTCTTCTCAAATATTGTTTAATTTATTAGCTAAATTATAATATTCGTAAACCTAATTCTACTTTTGATTATCGATTGTCGCGTTAACCCTGAACCGAGATCCCGGGTTATTTCACCTATGATGTCTCTTATTCGTGAACAAAGCAAATCAAATTTGCAGGGAAGGATAGCTTCAAGTGAAAGCATTGATTTGTCTGTTTGATGCAAGATTTGGTTATTGCACAAAATTAATTTTGTTTTTATGGAAACAAATAATTTATTTTAGTGGTTTATGTACAAAATAACATTTGTAAAAGAGGCATGTACAGAATAACAAGGATTTCACTGTTATTCTTATTTTTTGGAGGGAATATTTCATCATTATTGAGATTGCTTGGGTAAAAATATATCTAAATTTTATTTAATTTGTTTTTGACGAATAAATTAAATTTTAATTAAACTTGGAATATCGTTTTGCTATGAAATAGATTAGGGAGTGTACTAACTCCTTTAGTTTGAGTAAACCAAAATTAAATAGATGGTTAAAACATACGCCTGAGCGCAACATCTTCTCCTCGAAAAAATACAATATATTTTGGGTTAGTTTGATTTGGTCTAGTTTGGACTTATCCACACTCAGTTGATCTCAAGTGAAATCTACTTCCTCTTCTCTTCTTGCCAGCATTTCGTGCGAATAGCTGGGGAACTCGCACAAAATCCTACACCTCCAAAATGCATTTTTCTTCACTGCAACTCTTTTCTTCACTTTCCTTGGCCATTTCTCCGAGCTTTTTCTGCATCCGAAATTTGTTTTTGCTTCCGTTATGATCTTCGAGACTCCGGTACCTGAAATTCACAACACTTAAAAAACACGAATAATATATGACAGATAAAAGCTCAAATAAAATGTGAGAACCTCTTGAAATTTACAAAAGTACAACTAGCTCATATTCACAAGCATTTCAATATGATGGTTAATAACTCAACAAACTCATCAAAATGCATCGGGAAACACACAAAATGGTAGGTAATCATCAAGAATATTACTCGGAATGTAGAGTTATCATGGTTCAAATATACAAAGAATGCACCATTGTGTACTGCTGGCATCGGGGAGTTTGACCAACCAGGTGGAAGGACAGGGGCGATGGTGGCGTGATAGTGAGGAAGCTGGGGATTTCGCCGGGTTCAGTAGCAATACCAATTTTTTTTTATCAAGCAAGGGTCAACTTAGAAATACATATTTTTTAATTTGAAGTTAGAGGAAAATTGATTGTTCATCCCGTGCATTTATCGTGCATAAGTCGTGCAATAAAAAGATATAAGATAAAATAATCATAATGTTGTTTCTTTCTTGAGAAATAGTATTGTTGCAACTCTGAAGGTGATCAGGTTCTCAGCAATAATTTTGATATTGTATTGAGAAAGATAAGTCAATCAATATTCTATAGCGATAAATTAATCATGCAACAAAGCGGGTAAATTGGTGCAGACCACTCACGTATGCACTTCTTGTGGCCGTCACTCTAATATCCAGTTTCCTAAAGAGGACCTACGGTCATCGAAACTTATGCGGATCTCTAGATGATTAGAGCGATCGTACGAGCGTATCTTATGTGTGTGATCAGTCGTGTGAATATTCTGGATGACCAAGTTAGATGTAACCTCCCCGAATGCAACCACAACTACCACGAGGAGTGCATCCGGAAGTGGGCAGAGCCAACTTGCCCGATATGCCGCATGACTTATTACCGGGCACGGGTGATTGATTAACAGTGATTTGGACTTTAACCACATTTATGTTACAATTACAATACTCCATAAAATACATTTATCGTGCATTTTTATTGTGCATAAGTGGTGCTATAAAAAGATATAAAATGAAATAATCATAATGTTGTTTCTTTCTTGAGAAATAATATTGATGCTAACTCTGAAGGTGAGGTTTCTCAGCAATAATTTTGAGATTGTATTGAGAAAGAGAAGTCAATTAATATTCTGTAGCAATAAATTAATCAAGCAGCAAAGCGGGTAAGTCGGTGCAGACCACTACCGTATGCACTTATTGTGGCCCTCACTCCAATAACCAGTTGCCTAAAGATGGCCTACAGTCATCCAAACTTATGCGGATCCCTAGATGACGAGAGCGACAGTATGAGAGTACCTCATGTGTGTGATCTGTCGTGAAAATATTCTGGATGACCAAGTTAGACGAAACCTCCCCGAATGCAACCACGCCTACCACGAGGAGTGCGTCTGGGAGTGGGCAGAGCCAACTTGCCCGCTATGCCGCATGACTTACTTAGACTGCCTCCAATGGTGGTCTGTAGGGAAGACCGGAGACTAAACAGAGTTGCAGTGGTTGGTCTCAGGCTCGGTTCTGGTAAGGCATGGTGTTAATTATTCTAGAAGGTTGGCTTTGTGAAGCCACCCGTTAATCCATGACGAGGGAGAAGAAAAGAGGTGGGGTCAGGAGGTGGGTGGGTGGGGTTTTGTAGATTTTAGTGGGTGGTGGGGTCCGATGGAGAGGTGGTGTACTTGGAGTGAATTTGAAGCCTTTTGTACTTGTTGGGCTTTTGAGATGTAGCCATGGAGTTGTTTTGTTTTCTTTCTTGAAATATTGAAATTATTGTATTGCAAAATAATGCAATTTTTAGGCAATTTTTTGATGGTGTTGTAAACTAAAAGTTACTCTACAAGACCATACAAAGATTACCAAAATTTTATATCGTTTTGCTAATCAAATCAAGTTTTGTATCGTTTTTCCTCAAAAAAAAGGTTTGTATCGTTTTGCTAAATGTTTTACTTTTTTATAATACTTGATGTTATATTTTTTAGGTTAACATAGTTTCAGTAATATAATAAAAAATAAAAGCCTAAAATGAATCCTAAAATGAATGCTACTTAACTAAGAGTCTAAGTTTTCCATATACTATTATTATTTTATAAATTTTATTTTCGTCTAAGTTTAACTAAGAGTCTAGTTTTTCTTGTATACATATAATTATAATGTTCGCTAACTATTATAAATAACTATTAATCAGGGACGGAACTACATTGAGTTCGGCAGGGGCCGTGCCCCCCCCCCCCCCCTAGCAATTTGCTTAGAAGTAGGAAATCTGTTATAAATTTGTAGTTATCCTACCATATCAACAACATTTTAAAATTTTAAATAGATGGCCCCCCTCACTTTGGGTTTAATTCGGAGTAGTGGAGTATTATTTGACTATTTGTAATTGTAGTATGATATGATCTACCATCAGTCTCTCTTAGATTGCTAACCCACAATATTTAATGGTCTTGAAGGAGCTTGTCACAGCTTATATCACAAACCACGTGCAATCATCAATTCGTTTACAAGTATAGTACATTAAGTAAAAACATAAATGGTGATGTAAAAGATGATTGTTATTTTTTATACCTGATAAATGGTTAAAATTAGAAAAATCTCATTAGAAATAGGAAATTCACTGCTAATTTTATCGTTTACGAGTTTGATTCTTCAAAAGAGCGTTGTGCCCCACACCCGTAAATTACCATCAATAATTTACGGGTTAGCTACTTTTTATAATTATGTACGTAATTGAAGTTTTATCCAAAAATTGTATAAAATCGAATTAATTTTGCTTAGAATTACTTCATTTTATGAACAATTAATCGTTTTAGTGAAAAAATTTATTGTCTTGTATAAGATTTATAATGATATTTTTTTACTTTGGCCCCCCCTAAATAAAATTTTTGGGTTCGTCCCTGCTATTAATGAAGAGTTAATATAAATAACTCTCATAACTGATCCTCTCAACTATTAATTAAGAGTTCGAATATTTTATAATTATTGGCTCCTCTCATAACTGATCCTCTTTAGCCCCCGTTCAGTCTTAATCAGGACTGTCCGTTTGTTTTTTTATTATAAAAAAACTGACCGTCTGATTGTATCCTAATTTTGAGATGTAGTCATGAAATTGTTTATCAATTAGAACCCCTCATTTCTTCCCGTTCGTTTTCATATTTCATCTCACTTCTCCTGCGATCATTTCTTTCCATCCGTGTATATCCTTCTCAAATATTCATTTTACCAAAACGAATTTCAGACCTACCATATTTCTTCATGTGCAGACATATTTTACATATAGTCATGCACAAAGATCCTGTTAGTGATTTACTGGTAGACATATTTCACATATTTTACTGGCAGTGATCATATAACTACCCTTACTGTGACGTTTTTCTACTTCGTCTGCGGAGCTTACCACCTTAAACCAGTTGGAAGGTTTGTGGGTTTTATCACCAGTACACCAATTGGAAGGTTTATGTGAAGAAAACTTTTGGGGGGTTACTCTTTTTTGGGCTACCTGTGTTTTGAGACCTGAAGAAACCAGAGAGATGTCAAAAATTGAACAAGGTTTGTGCTTAGCTCATATAGAAATGTGAAAATTAGACAAATTTGATGAAACATTTCATGGAAAGTGGCCACATCTTGGAGCATGAAGCATTCCTTGCTCTGTGGTTAGCTAGGTATGTCTTGCCCACTGGCTATGGCATTGATTCATGTAAGATTTTCCCATTTCTTGTTCTTGCTAGTATTTATAGCAACTTGTGCATGTTAAAAATCAACGAATTCTTCAATCCATTTGGACTTTATCTGAGATTGATCAAGGTGCAAGAATCACAGTTCGACTCTGGGCGCCGTTTCAGTTAGTGTCGTTTTTGTCAAACGAATGTTTGAGAAGGATATGCATGGATGGAGATAAAGGATCGCAGGAGATAAGTTAGGTGAAATTTGAAATTGGGCGAGAAAAAAACGAGGGATTATGATTGATTAACATTACCTTAATGATGGAGTAAAATTAGGATAAGATTAATCAATCAAAAGTTCATTTTTTTATAATAAAAAATACAAACAAACGGACGACCCTGATTAGGACTGAACGGGGCAGGAGAGGATCAGTTAGGAGATGATCCAAATCCTTATCCTTGATAGGAGTAATATGACAATCTTGTAATATTTAAGAATCCTTGGTGGGACCAATTGGTGTTTAAGACTTCAGGGGAGCCATCCTCACTGGAGACAGTCTTACTGGCCACGGTGGATTGATTAACAATGATTTATACCTTAACCACATTTATGTTACAATTACTATACTTCATAAACTACATTTATCGTGCATTTATCGTGCATAAGTCGTGCCATAAAAGATATAAGATGAAATAATCATAATGTTATTTCTTTCGTGAGAAATATTATTGCATTGCAAGAGTTACCGCCCATATTCCGAGGCTGCTGAGTAGGGATTAGAGTCACACTTTGGAGGCACCTTTTACTCTGGATGAGGTGTGGGGCGCGTTGAAGATGATGGGGCCACACAAGGCCCCGGGTATTGACGGATTTCCGCCAGCTTTCTACCGGAAGATGTGGCCGCTTGTGGGCAACGACGTAATTTCGACCTGCCTTAGTATATTGAATGATGGAAATGAGGTATATTCCCTTAACCATACTCTTTTGGTTTTAATTCCAAAACTAAAAAACTAAGGTGGCCTTCTGATTATCGTGCGATAAGTTTATGTATGGTGGTTTATAATATTGTTGCGAAAGTAATTGCAAACAGGCTGAAGAGTGTGATGGACTTGCTTATCTCACAAAATCAAAGTGAGTTTGTGCCGGGGCGCTTGATCACTGATAACGTCATTGTTGCCTATGATTTGGTACACTCTATGAGCACTCGTATGAAAGGTAAGAAGGGGATGATGGCGTTCAAAACTAATATGAGTAAGGCATATGACATGGTTGAGTGGGGCTATCTTTCAGCAGTCATGACTGGCATGGGTATCGGGGATAAGATGGTCTCGCTAATTATGAATTGTGTTACTACGGTTCAGTACTTGTTTGTACGTAATGGCGAAGTTGTTGGGATGGTCGCGCCCGAACGTGGACTGAGACAGGGATGTCCCTTATCCCCATATTTGTTTATTTTATGCACTGATGGTTTATCTCACATGGTGTTACAGGCTAGCAGGACTGATTTGATCACGCCAATGAAGGCTTCAAGATCAGGACCCCCGGTGTCTCATCTCCTGTTTGTCGATGACAGTATCTTCTTCACGAAGGCCAACGCTAATGAGATCCAATCTCTTTTACAGATTCGTCAGGTTTACGAGAAGGCGTCAGGACAACAAATTAACTTATAAAAGTCATCCGCCATGTTTTCAAAAAATGTGGTCGAATCTGTCCAAGTTCAGCTTTGCGATCTAGCGGGGGTACAGTTAGTCCAAATGTTCGACAAATACTTGGGCTTACCGTCGAAAGTTGGGAGATCGAAGACGTCGACCTTCTCGGGTGTCCTCGAGCGGGTTAGTAAGAGGCAGCAGTCGCGAAGGAGATTCTAATAAAAGTTGTCGTGCAAGCGATCCCCAGTTATGCGATGTCTTGCTTCCTCTTGCCGTTATCATTTTGCGAGAAAATAGAATCTTTATCGAGAGATTTTTTGTGGAATCGCTCGGAGGCCAAAGGTGTTTGTTGGGTGGCTTGGGATCATATAAAGTATTCAAAGATGAAAGGTGTTCTCGGCTTTCGTGAACTACACTCATTTAATCTAGCTTTGCTTGCTAAACAAGGGTGGAGAATCCTCACATCTCCTCAATCCCTTATCGCGAAGGTATTGAAAGCGAAGTATTTTGCAAATTCAGATTTTTTGGATGCTCGGGTAGGCAATAATCCGTCTCAAGTGTGGAGGGGTATTATGGCCGGAAGGAAGATTCTTGATAGCGGGGTGTTCCAAAAAGTTGGTGATGGCTCTTCAATCAACGTGTTTAACGGACGATGGATTCTGCGACCTCACAATTTTAAGGTGTGTTCTACAAACCCAGCTCATTCGAACTTGCGAGTCTCTGATTTCATAAACATAGATACTCGGCAATGGATCCCGGGTTGCCTAGAAGCTTTGATGAATGCAGCAGACTTGGATATTATTAAACGAATCATCTTACCGGCAACACAACGGGAAGATTCATCGGCTTGGTTTTACGAAACAAGGGGTTGCTATTCTGTGCGGTCACGTTACTATGTGGCGAAACAATTAAGAAGAGAAAATATGGAAAAGGGGAATCAATCATCCACAGTACCATCGAAGGCCTTGACTAATCTGTCGAATTCGAAGGTTAATAGTCGAGCAATCCGAACGTCTTGGCGTGTTCTCCATAAAGCACTGCCAACCTGTGACAATCTGATTAAACGAGGGATTGAAGTTCCTCCAATCTGCTCATGGTGCCAGAAGGAAAACGAATCAGAGGATCACATCTTTCTACGATGCAAACATGTGAAGAGGATTTGGCGAGCAATTTTAGGGGAGAACTTTGTCAAACCAATCAAGCTTAGCATCAGGGACTGGATCGAGTACTCTCTGTTTACACTTTCAGAGGTGGGAAGGTCCAAACTTATCATTAGAATCTGGATTGTTTGGCAAAACAGGAACCGTCGAGTGTTTGAAGACAAGTATGCCTTGATTGAGGCCACGATTGAGCAGATCGCGGCAGTTTATGCGGAGGTACATGGCATACCTACGGTGCGGCCTCCCGAGCAACCACGTTCGCAGCAACTTAATGTGGTGAACGCCGGTTGAATACCCCCTCCTTTGGGGTGGAATAAATTGAACTGCGATGCTGCGTGGGTGGAGTAAGAGGATAAAGCGGCCAACGGAGCTGTTATACGAGATCGTACTGGACACATTATTGCAACAATGGAGGCCAACATCCATTGGTGGAATCACCAACGATTGCTGAGGGTCTGGCTGCAAGGGAGGGGTTGATGCTAGCCTTGCGGCTTGGCATTCAGAAATTGGTACTGGAAGTTGATCTCCAGGGACTTGCAACACAACTCCAAGTGCCTCATATTTCCATGGCTGACAGATCCACCTTTGGTGTTATTATAAGGGATTGAATTCATTTGTTACAACGCTTTGATCAAGTTGCTGTTCGTTGGTGCCCTCGGGAGCAAAATAGAGTAGCTCACTGTTTCGCGAAACATGGTCTAGGAATTCAAGAGCCAAAAGTTTGGATGGGTGTAAATCTAATATGGGCTCGTCAGTGTATTCAATCTGATATGGCCATGTTGAGCCACCTTTTATGTAATGCATTTTTCTCAAAAAAGAAAACTCTAAAGGTGGGGTTTCCCAGCAATAATTTTGAGATGGTATTTAGAAAGAGATGTCAATCAATATTCCGTAACAATAAATTAATCATGCAGCAAAGCGGGTGACACGTTCGAACCACAAGTGTATGGCCGTCGTGTGTAGTAATATCCGGAAATCCGGGTTTATCGAACCCAAATGACTTGTCGTGAACCAATTAACACTATCAACTTCGTGTGGGCAAGCAATTGAAAGAGTTTTCTAAACTAAATAAGTGAAAAGACAAAATAAGCATTTTAATATCGAGACTTAAGATATGGGAGGTACAACCAGGACACCTCGTTTGGGGGATTGTTAGGATTTTCTTGTTGACGACATTGTACGATTTGTGAAACACAAACGAAAGTCACTTTGCTAATCGAGCAATACTAACTCACCGAGTTACAAAGTGAGCATCCTATGCCTAAGTTAGATTAAAACCGATTTACCAAGTTCTAATTATCCCTAAACATGCATTAACGATGAATTCTATTCTAAGGATCCCATTCAACGTAGCCGAGTTACCAAGCATATGAACGGGTGATTGTTTGATTTTCCGGTTTAACAATTACCGAGTTACCAAATAATAGCAAACTAAGTTCTCGCCCAATTTCAAACAAAGTTTCCCAAGCTCCACGATGATGTCCAAGCTCCAAGTTGATGTCTCGTCCTTCAATACTGCGTCTCCCCTCTGAAAATATGACCTAATATGTCTAATATACGTTCCCTAAGAGTCCCGGGTCAATTAGGAAAGTTTTAGGCATCGTTTCCTTAATTTTGGCCGCGTCTGCACAGTGTCTTCGTAGGAACACTTTTCTCTTCGTAGGAAGAGCCTTCCTGCGAAGACATTTTCTCTTCTTGCGAAGGCCTTCCCAGATAAATACAGGGGGCCATTTTGGGAAGACATATTCAGCAGCTGGA
This sequence comes from Linanthus parryae, assembly GCA_023055425.1. Lineage (NCBI taxonomy): Eukaryota > Viridiplantae > Streptophyta > Magnoliopsida > Ericales > Polemoniaceae > Linanthus > Linanthus parryae. The sequence goes on from JALGPY010000009.1 coordinate 47,708,459, forward strand.
AATTTGGCTAAGTATAAAGTCTTCCTACGAAGACTATTGTCTTCCTACGAAGACTCTTCATTCCGCACTTTCTTTTTGGCTTTCTTCGTTGAGTTCCTTGTTTCCGAAGCTCGTTTCCATCTCCCGCATGATCATCCAAGCCCTATTTTCCTGCGAATCACAACAAGAAAACAAAACCCGCGATCATATCACAATAAAAGCTCGAAATTACACTAAAAACACACGTATTTAACAAGTACGCACATAAAGCTCACATTCACTAATATTTCACAAACACGGCCAAAATCTCATATCACTGTCGGAAATCACGCAAAATAGTAGTGTATTAACCAAGAAATATAACTCCAACTAAAAAGTTATCAGCGGGTAAGTTGGTGCAGACCACTACCGTATGCACTCCTTGTGGTCGTCACTCCAATAATCAATTGCCTGGAGAGGACATATGGTCATCCAAACTTATGTGAATCCCTAGATGATGAGATCGACCGTAAGAGAGTAGCTTATGTGTGTGATTTGTCGTGAGAATATTCTGGATGACCAAGTTAGACGTAATCTCCCCGAATGCAACCACACCTACCACGAGGAGTGCATCCGGGAGTGGTCAGAGCCAACTTGCCCGCTATGCTGCATTACTTACTTACCGGGCACGGGGGATTGATTAACAGTGAGTTGGACTTTAACCACATTTATGTTACAATTACAACACTGCATAAAATACAAACTCATTGGAATAAGTCGTAAAAAGGGTGAAATACACCTTCACCCACTCAAGTTGATGCCAAGACACTTTCACCCCTTCCAGATTGAGGAAAGGACACATTCACCCTTTTAATATGCTAATTTTAGGACATCTACAGCCGTTAATTTTGACACTAAGGGTAGGCATGCGTCATTGGTAGTAATTTTGTAAGATGTTAACCTCTTAAAATATGGAATGATACAATCACGGGTGTAACTGTCCTAAAGTTGGCACATTAAATGGGAGGAAGTGTCCCCCCCTTCTAGTTTGGGAAATTATGCTTTCACCCGAATGAAAGTTGTTAGAAACACATGAGGCGTTCAGGGGCTGCTCTGTAATTAACTCAAACCTTAAGGGATACACTACAATTAATTAGAAATATGTCAACAAATATAGAGAGCTTCACATAAATCAGAGACAAAATGTATACACATATAAACCCTAGTTTTTTCTCTCACACTCATCCAAAGGCGGGACGTGCTGTGAAACATTGTGCTCGCCCAAGAGGCTCGCACGCATTGCGAGGAGGCAAGGAACGTGAATACAAGTGCAACAAGGATCGGGGAATTCGTCTGCGGACCATCACGCAACAAGAGGTAAATGCTTAGTGCTCTAAGATTATTATTCATGTCCAATATTTTTCCTTCAAAAGTAAACCAAAAAAATCCATCTTCACCTCCATCCGACAACTTCAATTATGACGCTACCAGTCAAACACTAGGATCATGCACCATTACTCCAAATCACAAAAAATATCCAATATTTGCGAATCATCTTGGTTTCCACGCAACGTAACAAAAGAAATCTGGAAGAGTGTTTGGCTGATTAATCAATCTGGTTCTCCTCTAGTTCAAGTTATGCGCAACCAGGAATCGTTAATGAAGCACCATTACAAAAAATGAGAATCCTCCAACCTTGGTAGAATTTTCGCGCCTCGACCTGTCAGAAACATCCGCAACCACCTCTCGCTAAATCTGGCAGAATCTCTCGAAGAAGCCTTCTTCGAAAGCTAAGTGAATCAAGTAATTTTTCAGTTTATGTGTAACAAAGCTCCAAGGCCTAACTGTATCAAAGTGGAGTACTAAAACTCAATGGGATGTTTTAGCTGAGAATATTACTCAAGCGGTCTTGTCAACTCTAAGCTCCAATCATTTGTTAAAGGAACCCATCAAAAATATTATCAGCCTCATTCCCAAATTCTCGACTCCGAAGTCAGAAAGTGATTTTTAACTCGGCGGTCTGTGTAATGTCATGTTCAAGATCATCTCCAAAATCCTTGAAAATAGAGAAAATGACCATCAACAGTCTCATCTCTGAAAACCAAAATGTCTTCGTCCGAGGACGTCAAATAACATAAACATTCTTTTTGCCCACAAAGGCGCGATTTTTTGTAGCCAAGCTTGACATGAGAAAAGCTTTCGACGAAGTCAAATGGGCATTCCTCCACGACATCCTCCGGGCAATTAACTTTAGACCAAAGTTCACCCAAATCATCATGCAGTGTGTCTCAACCATCTCCTCGAAAGTCATTGTTGACGGACAAGTTTCAGATTTTTTCTACCCCATCAGAGGGATTTGTCAGGGTGACCTACTCTCACCCTATCTCTATCATCTTATCACAAATGCGTTCACCTCCATGTTTAAGAGCACGTGATAAGCAAACTGCTGCAAAGAATCAAAGTAGGGCAGTCATTTCTTCCAGTTCACCTTCATTCGCGGACGAATGCTTCATCTTCCAAAAATTGGAGACTGACCATGTATGAAATTTGAAAAGGATTTTGGAACAAGACTGACAAGCTTCGGGACAAGAATTCAATTTAGGAAAATCAGAAATTTTCACATGTCCAATTGTGTCGAATCATGAGAAGGAAGTTGAAATCAGTTATGGTGATCAATATTGTATATAATCCAGGGAAATACCTCGGCTTCGTAATGAATTTCACTCTCCCAATCTTTAAAGGCATCCTACAATGGTTCCAAAAGAAGCTGATTAGCTGGAAATCAGTTATGTCCTCGTTAAATCTTGTCCGGCAGCAATCCTGATGTACTAATTCTCGGTCTTTTGAGCACCCATTTTCTTCCTTAATGATTCCACATAAATCATGATTAATTTCTTAGGGAGAAATCGAAAACTCTAGATAAAAAAAGTTGTCAACTTTGTGTATGCCAATTAGTTAGGGGGGCTAGGCTCATAGATCTTCGCCATTTTAGTCGAGCTTTACTAGCGAAAAAACAACAAATAACATTTGGCGCAACCCTGAATCCCTCATTAGTGGGGTATTGAGAGGAATATACTGCAATTCAAGGGATTTTGCCACCACAACCAATTTCCACTTAACAATTCATGGGATGGAAGAGTATCATTTGAGGCAATTAGTTAGCAACCGCTGAGACGTAGGGAATCATCGAACCACCAAACCAACTCAAGATCGCTGGATCCATGGAAGCAATATCCTTCTCCTGGATGGACTGAACAACTCATTTCTTACAATCAACTTCTTTATAGATGACCGTAAACACTTGGATAAACCCACTGCTAAAATTCTTTTACAACGATGATACAATGAAACAAATTGAGAACATTTATATCCCTCACTCTATTCAGAAAGATATAATAATATGGGAAGCTACCATGGATGGTAACTTTAATGTTAAGTCAGCTTATCATTTGGCAGCATAAACTTCAGGCACACATTCAAACAACCTTGATACATGGACCGCCATCGCAAGCTAACTTTGCCTCCAAATATCAAACGCTTTTCATGAAAATTTCTCACAACATCCTTCAACGTCGAGCAAACTTTCAAAAAAGAGGATCCACTTTTCCAAGCACGTTCCCTCGTTGCAACGCTCAGATGGAAACCTCGGAACATCTTCTTTTTTAATGCGACCTATCCAAACTTGTTTGGATTGGCTCAAGGATGAGTTTGAACCTCCAAATAGGCTAGTCAATTTCGGTAGCAGTAACAACTTTTCTCATGTTAAACTCTCTCAAGCATCAGTCACACAAAACTCTCTTTGTCCTAATTCTTTGGCAAATATAAATTCACCGAAACAAAGCAGTGTTTGACCCCATAATCATTCACCCGATTACGAGTTCGGAAGCCAGTGGTCATTTGGAGAATTAAATATCCTTATAACGCATTAAGAAGAAGATTTCCACAATTTTCCTTATAAAGATCACCCCGGTCACGCCCTTTTGTACAGGGACTAAACCCACGAACCAATCCACATACAAATTTCTCGTGGATTCAGCTTGGATCAGTGTGACATGATGGACTCGAGAAGACAACCCATTAATTACGGGAAACTCATCCCTTAGAGCCCCTTATTCCATTGTAGCAATATCTAGGGGAATCCTCAAACTACAGAAATGGCTTCTACCCAACAGTTGGCACAACATTGAGATTTTGACCTATCACTGTCCAAAATCTCACCAGGAGCCTCTCTGAAAATATCATCGTCACAGCAGTAATCGACATTTTGGCTTACTGTTGTATCTTTACACTTGATTTTCAATAACTCGTGTAAACGGAGACACAGTCTCAACTCACAATGTAGCAAAAATCGTACTTATGCGTTTTCTTTGCTAATCTATACACATCTATTTTCATTCTAAAAATGATGTATAGTGTACCGCGATCAGAAGAACTAAAGCAACGAGACAAGTTGTGAAATTTCAAACGATTTTCTTAATTAACAAAAGGATCATTATACACAAGGCAACTTACTGATAAGTTAAATGATGGTGGCGTGCCGTCGTCAATAGGAACACCATCGGTTTTTATCGACATTGTGACATTTTACGAATATGTAGTTGCGATAGCGGTATTGGTGACAAATTCAGACAATAGATGTTGGGAAGTGAAGAGAGAGAAACGAGATGCGAAGTGGTGGGAAGGCTGATAGAGGGGAAATAGAGTGGTTGTGGGATGATGATTGAGAATTGACTCGAATTAAATAGGCGGAGAGTTGTGTATGATAGTTTCAGAATATTAGGTAGTGGGTTCGGAATATTAGGTTGTGGGGTACGATTTTCAGTAAATGGGTGAAAAAAATGAGGAGTCTCCAGAAACACGCTGACCGACGTATCCAACCACAAATATACACATGGTAGAGGAGGAATGATTGCCACGTCAGAAGAATTGATTTCTAAAGTTCCGCTGTAAAAGAGGATTCCCAACCCTAAAAAATCCTAAATCCCGATATCTAGAATCCCAACTCTTCAAAATACAGAATCCTCATTTTCCCATAAAATTCGGAATGTTTTGAGGAGTTTAACTCAAAATCCCAACTCTGCAAAATATGATTTGTGTAAATTATCGTATAAATATTGAGTAAAGGTATATGAGCAAATTTGTACTTTCGCATTTTCCGTTAATAACCGTTACAAACCATCCAAATTAAGGGTGTCCTCTGTTAATTGATGAACATTAGAGGTAGAAATTGCGTATTTACATAAAGAGCACGGAGTGAGTGCTTTCCCCTTTCCACCAGGGCTCGCTCAGACGGGCGTTAATTTCGAATCTCCCTCCCAAAACAAATCAAATCTCACACATTTTCTCTCCTCTCTGGTGTGTGCTCAAGAGAAGAAACCCTAGGTCACTGACAACTCCAATGGCAGTACCAAATTGGAAGAATTAGCCCTACCAATTCACCGTCGTCACCTCCGATGTCTTCCAAAGCTCCTGACGATTCCGCCGTCACCGAGACCGACGAAGGCACGATTCCTCTCCACAAGAAGCGTGCTCGCCGTGTCAGCTTCGCCGAGAACACCTCCGTCCACTTCTTCGACCGTGACGACGACGTCGAGACTCCGCCGGACCCCAAACCTAGCTCCGACGACTCCGATTCGAACCCTAGCTTCACCTTCTTCCACGAACAAAGTGCAGAGGACGCGAAGGAGTCTTCGCAGAATGGAGAAGAGGAGGAGGAGGATGAGGACGACGAGCTTGATGCTCGGAGGTCGTTTTTGCGTCCCATGGAGTCGCCTTCCCCTGGGAGTACTTTTGGTTCTGCTACCTCCAATGACGGCAAGTGTTCCTTACCTTTGATTTTGTTTCTCCATTTCTAGATCCCAATTGCAAAGAAAATTGGGGTTTTCCAGTTTCGGCCATGTTTTTGGCCATTTGGAGATGTTCCTTAGTGTGAATTCTGTGGGAAAATGTTAGAAATTGACACAGTACTGGTTCGATTTTCATGAGTAAATGTTCGGCTGCTCGCTGATGATAGGTCACTACCACAGCAGCTAGAAAGTTTGATTGATAATCGTTGCCATTTGGAGATGTTCCTTAGTGTGAACTGAATGACAAAATGTTAAGCTGTAGGATTAGGAATTGACGCGTTACTGGTTCGATTTTCATGAGCAAATGTTTTGGCTGCTCGCTGATGATAGGTCACTACCACGACATTTAGGAAGTTTGATAGATAATCGTTGCCGTTGCATCATGGGACTTCGAATGTTTTCCAAGTGTCTTGAAGCACATACCTAGTCTCATTGTTTAAACTGTGGCAATTAGAGTAGTAAATTAGAGAGAATGAAAAATGCATTGATTAAGTCCTGTGGGCAATAAGCAAGTAAATGGATTTTAGGGCGGTGACTGTTTCTTGAGTACAACATTTGAGTTCCTGTACGTTTGGAAGTATATTTTGCTTGTTTTTCGAGGGGAATTTATGCAACTTTTCTCAGCCGTAGTGGAGGCTCAGAACAGCCAACTACACCCCCACTCAGCAAAATATAACCTAGTTTAGGAGCTTAGCAGCTTAGTTTTGTGATCTCGTAAATGATTTGGGAAGGTTATTTTATTTACTTAATCGTTTATATGAAAGGCCTAAGCATGATTGGGAGTCAATTATTGTAAAGGGTAACGAGGAGAAAACGGGGGTGTGATTTGTCAGTAAAGCCATGGCGGTCTCTAGGGCTTTCGTGGCCCTAAGGGAGTATCAAACTCGTGGGCCTCCACATGCTAAATTAGATGATTGTCTGACTGTCCCAGAGATTAATGAAACTGAGTGTGATTTCTTGTTGTTAGAAACAAGTCTTCGCATTGATTAATGCTATATTGTTGAATTGTGAGTGCCTAAAGACATTATCATTTTTAAAAATTAAATTATATTAACTCACCCACCTAGAGTGTCATTGCATTAAGAAATCTCGAATGTATAGATGTATATACTAGTTTTGGATTTGCTTTGCCACTTTAGTAGTTAAAATTAAAATTAAAAAGACATTACCATAGTTAACAGAGGTTCTTTGATTTCCCATTGCTGTTGTAATGCTTAGTTGCCATTAAAGAAAATCAGTTTTCAATCAAAATCCGAGTGATTTAAGAAGATAAATTGGAGAGAGTGAATAAAGAAAGAGTTATGTAACTTATTTTGTTAGAAGAAATAGTTATAGTTGGAACTAGCACCTTTATTGATTTATTCAATTTAACTAAGTTACTAAACTGATCCAAGTTATACAAATTATGAGCCCCTACGAATCTTGAGCCCCTAAGAAGGCTCTTACCCGCCTTAAAGTAAGAGCGGGTCCGAGCAAAGTGCCAAGATAAGTATATCAATAGTATATCATAGGAGGTGGCTATCGGTGTGTGGTGTGGGTGGTTAATAAGTTGGAAATTCCTTCTACCCTTGGGCATGCTTCATAGAAAATTGATCCTGCGAGAGAAAGAGGCTGTTAGATGTGCTCTATATGGAAAAAGTGTCTTTTGTCTAATCTTCTTCGTTTTGGGAGGCCTGGAATGTTTCTTTCAGGCTTGCTTGGGCATATTGTTAATGTATCATTTTGGAGGCTAGGATTTGGTTTAGGTAGTGGATTTAGTTCTCTTTTCCTCAGCAACACTCTTTCAGACATTATAAATGAGATGGACTTGGCCAATTCTCTTTGACACACTGCCTTATCTTAGTTTGACGGGAGGGAGTTTATTTTCCATTTGACAGATTTGTTGTTACTACTCTAAGGGTTAGGAGAGCAGGTTACCAATTACCTTGAATCAGTTATTCAGTTAAACGACTGTAATTGCCGTATCAGACAACTCTTGCGAGAGGATTTGAAAAGCAAAAGTTATGAATGGTATAGCTAATTTGGATGGTGGACCAAGTTTTCTCAGAAGTGAGAGGGTAGATGCTTGTAGGCTAATTTGATAGTACACTACTACACTGCAACTTGAGGGGATTTCTGCTGTAAAAGTATTATGTAGTGTGAGAAGGTTAATACATTAAGTTCCTTGGATTCCTAGTCTCAATAGGAAGGTCAGGATGGGTCCTGGAAGAGTATAAGAGGTGGGTATGTCAGTAGTAGTGTTTTATGTCTGAAATGATTTACAAGTACCACAGTCTTTGAACTCCACTTGGGATCAGAAAAAGTCCCTTTTTCATTTGTGGTGTCCTGAACCTGTATGAGTGCGATCATTGGTTAGGTGAAGAATTGGAAAGGATGACATTGGTAAAGCTTTCCATTTTTATGGGATTTCCAAGTGACGAAGTAGTGTGAAGGGTCTCCTTCATTTGCAGATGTGGTGGGTACTTCATAAGTTCTTTATCAAACTTGGTAACTAGGGAAAATGATGTGATGATCGCCAATTACAAGTGATTTGTTTTTTATTCCAGTTTTATGTTATGGATGTGGGATTCAAATTTACAGGTCAGGTCAATGGAAGTATAACTCTCTATTTTTCTTGTTTCCTATAATGTCTGATTGTGGAAATTTTAAAGATTTTTGTCCTATTGATTTTCCTGATATCATCCAATTCCTGGTTGTACTAGGTGGGAGTTCTCAATTCAGTTGAACTTTTATCCTGTCTGCCTCTCTTGCTCCCTTCCCTATTGTAGACCAATAGGAAGGGAGGGAAAAAGAGTGCAAAGATTACTCTACATCTAACCAAGAAGGCGGTGATTAAGATGCTGCCAAAGGACTTCCGTTACCTCCGACTATGTATGCGATTAATTTCAATGAAGCAAATCAGTGTCCTTTCCTTTAGTCCCTAGATGGATTGTTTACCTCGCAAACAGTGGCGGAGCTAGAAGTCGTTGAAGGGAGGGACACCCAAACCCTTAGTTATCAGAATCTTATGATTCACAATTCGAATCCTATTATTTGATTTGACTCATCCATGAAACAATGCGAATCCCTCAGTGAATCTTAAATGAATATTTATCTAAATCCCAATTCCAGAGACCGAATCTTACAGTTCGGTTGCAATTCAGAACGATTCGTACAATTCACCATCGATTCAGCTAAAGATCTGATGGAGTTACAGCTCCGGTCTAACACGTAATACTTCCTACCTATTTGCCTGTTTCTCAACGTGATAATTTTAAAATGAGTAGTTCATTTTGCTCAAGTCCAAGGCTACTAGTATCGTGTTATTTTCCATATCCTTGGCATCTTGTATTTCCTTGCTCTACTTGCCTTTCTATATCTTCAATATTCCTATCTTTCAGATGTTTGAAATTCCTAATTACACTAGTTACGGATGCGAGTTTCTGAAAAAAATGAGATTTGTCTTTTTTTGGTAAAAATATGATAATATTGTTCACGCATGTTTTAGTTTTATGATGTACTCCCTCTGACCCAAAATAATTGCCTCACTTTCCTTTTTGGGCTGTCCCAAAATTAGTATCTCACTCTCTAAGAAGAGTAACATTATTGTTCACTTTACTTCCCTGGATGCCCTTTTCAGTTTCTTACTTTTTTCTCTTGCCAAGGAAAGTTTCAAATAAGACAATGGGCATTTGAGTAAAACTATCAAGTCAAAAGCACATCCTTAAAACCGGTGCAAAGTCAAAGTAAGACACTTGTTTCTGGACAGAGGGAGCTGTTATTCTATCTACTTAAATTTATTGCAAGGGAATCTTACGATTTACAATTCGATCCACGATTCAGGAAGGATAATTCCATTTGCTATCCGAATCTCGATTTGGCAACGATGCTGAGAACTTATACGTAGCTATGGAAAGCTAATTTTAGCAAGGCTACATGGAATATGAGGGAACTGTAGGCTCATTTTCTACAAACCCGATAATGTAACAACAAAGAAAATTGAGAGATTCAATAATTTACCAATTGCTTCAAATATTAGCTCGTTTAAAAGCAGAACACATATTCCAGTTTTTAGTCAATGTCGCCAATAGAGAAAATGGATAAAACCTATGTTTCTATTTGGCGCATGACATCTTTTCACGGAACTTTTTTTTATAAAAATATATGTAATTGAGATTATTAGAAATTTTGGGGCACTATCAACATATAGCTGGGTCAATTTTGTAAATTTTTTACGCGAAAATCTAATTTCCAAAATTTAAGGGAAGGGACGTGACACTCCCTGGTCCTCATGTGCCTCCGTCCCTACTCGCATAGCTTATTTCATGCATGGGTTCTTTTGGAGACATTAAGTGAATTTTGGAACTGGGAAGGAATATACAAATTTGGTTAAGCTGGGGGCGTGATAATTTGTAAATTAGCCTTAACCAACACATCTCTTTATCATGCGGTTAACTTTTAAATGTTCTTTAAAGGAGTGAATGATATTTGGTTTAGAGAAGGAGAAAACCCGGTATGATTTAGGATTTTAGTCAGAGTTGAAGCTATATTGCGGATTTCAAATTAAGCAATTTGACCACTTATTGAAAATAAAGCATTTACAATTGTGTTAGTCCTGAAATTACCAGAATCGAAACCAAGTCAAAGGAGTTGAAAGAGGGAAAATTACTTAAGTGTATCTGTCTTTATATCCATCGAGTCGCTAGAATAGCTCAGAACAGTTGTACTAGATTTTTTTCTAGTAATACTTCGCAACTAAACCGATGGCAGTCTAGCAAGACAAACTTTCTTTATTGTCTGCTTACAGACTCTTAAATTTCTTTTTTGATTTGTTCAAATCAGTTGTCAAATCCGGTATAACTCGAAAGTGTCAATTGAGATTCTGTTTGACAGATGCGGTTAAAATGAACTTTGTCTTGAAAATCTTTGAACACACTAGTCAATTTGTTGAATGTATACAAGGAAACTATCGTAAGATACCAACAATTAACCAACAGAAAAGCTGTACCACCAATCTCTTGTTTTGTTATGTGAAAAAGGTTTGTTGTAAATGTGAACAGGGGCTTTAACAATCGGTCCGGTACGTTTTGCCGACATGTTAAGGTATCAGAGGCCTCCGATGCCGTTACTGCTGATATGAACGGCGTGAATCGAATTCATGGGAGAATTGGCCGTTTCACTCCTGTTTCGGCCGATCCTCTAATGTTACAGTTCGTTTTCATGAACATTACGTCTGATACTTTATCGTTTCACTTGCAACGATTCACGCATTCGGTTACCGTTGCACTGTGACTGCGACACCAGCCGTTACGTTATTTAAAACCATGTGAACCCTTCCTAAGAAACAAAGTTGATTAACATTAAATTCTGTGAGTGACTTGAGGATGTAAGAAAGACGTAAGAGCAGAGAACTCGTGAAAAACTGTAGCAAACTGGTTTTAGGTATTTCAAGAGAAGATACTTGGCAGTTTAAAGCGACTGTGAGCTGGAAAGTTAGCCGCCAAAAGAATTATAAAACATAACTGCACTGCCTGGATAAGTTTATTGGATTGGTCTAATTTAATCTCTGACTACTGTATGTCAACAAAGCATTTTCTGATATCAGTTTTGTAAGGTTCTGCATCTTGAGTCGAGGATTGATTTGATCTTGTGCAGGTTACTAGATCTTTGTTCGGTTCTTCGGTTAATCGCCGTAGTTAGAGCAATGGTTGTAGGCTCAAATTCTTTGTAAACGTAAGAAACAACTGACAACAGTAAAATTATAGCAAATTTATTTCTACAAGTACTTGCAGAGTATTATAACCTGTAAATTTTAGCTCCTAATTATTCTTCTGAGTAAACGTGTAAGTCTGTGGTCATTGTGTTGAACTTCTGGCGAATGAACTAAAAGTTTGAATAACAAAAATCAAAAGTACAATTTTACCTTTTCCTGAAAGTTAAACATTAGGCTTTGCAAAGCGGAAAAGATTTAGCCTCCTGTACTGTTGGTTATGAAAGGATACTTTTGGCAGGTAAATCATGCAAAATTTACCACTGAATGAGTATATTTTATCAATACTGAATATGGCAACTTGGGCTCCATTAAATTGTTTGCTAAGCGCATGACCTTGTTATAATCCTTTCTCAGTAACTATTGCAAAATTTCACTTGTACACATCATTGATGAATTCTGATGACAATCTTTAACCTGCATAGTGCAGAAGATTTTTTCGGCCCTGTATCAGCTAGCTTTATCAGACCTGGAAGGTTGTCTGATTCTGCAGCTTCAGATGATAAGCACGATATTACCATGGATTCGACTGCTTTTTCGATGCATTTTCGCAGTCTTGCTCGGTCAGACTCAGGAGTGGACTTGAAAACCCCAACTGGCATTCATCTTTCTTTTGGAGAGAAAACTCCTACTCAGAACACTATCCCCACTTATCAGGGAAGTTCCATGGTGCTGGCTGTAGCTAACAAGTCTATATCTGAATCTTCTACACCATTTGGTAAGTCAAGTCGCAGCACTGATTCTAGTGATATGAGTCTTGTTGGAGAACTACCCGTTAAGTATGACTACGCGAGACTGTCTCCTGAACTAAATGCACTATTGGCTGAAGGAAGTAAGAACTTGCATGCTGATCCCGTATTTATTGAAAGTTCAATTTCCACCTCACCGGTGAACATGAACGACAGGTTTTCTCCTCAGAAACGTGTTGCTATGATGGAGCCTAAAGATAATAGAGATAGAGAAATGGGCATCACTACAACTACAGATGTTCTCGAGGGAAAACTTCCTTCTGCCGACAAAAGTTTGGATGATGGAAATGGTGCAACCAATTCGTCTCCTGTGCGCCACATGATAAGCGTGGTCATGTCTGATATGCAAAATGCACTCGCTTTTGATGTCCCAATGGAGACGTCACACAGCTCTCCTAATCGGCCCAGTGAGGTAAAACTCAATCCTCTCTCTCTGATAAGTAATGGTAAAAACTCCACTTGGTATCCAACCCCTTCTTTTTCGATTACATTGTTTAGCTAGATAGGAAATGGAATCTTTGGTCTCATACTTTATTTCAAAGTCCGACCTATTTGCACTCAAATTTTGCTGTTTTCCGAAAGTGCCCCCCCCCCCCCCCACCCCACACACATACACAAAGATGAAACAGTGGTATAAACTTGGGATTTCATGGTTTACATTCATTTTGTGATTTTGAAGCATTCAGTCACCCATTACTAGTCAATATTAGGTCACAGGTGTGTAGATACTTAGTTCACTATCACTTTGCTTTGACTTCACATTGCGTCCTCAGCAGCAACTCCAATGAGTTACGTGGCATCAGAAAGTTTGTTACAGATGGCTTAGTATCTCATTGTTTGGTGTTGCATGCTTTACATGGAATTTGTGATTTCTCTCTCTTTTTTTTTTTTTTTTTTGTAGTTGCTCTTCTAGTGCTATTCTGTGGAAATAACTTGTGTGGTTTGGTTGCATATGCAGGGCCTGTTGTCTATTACAAACAACATATCAAATGATTTGGAAATGAGGTCAAGTTCAAATTGCATGGCTGTTGCTTCTTGCATTCCATCACATTCAAATATATCTCCTCGATTAGATCTGACTTCACGAGTTGAGTGTGAGACCCCCTTGGCTGGATCGTTTTCATCGTTACCTGGTGAACAGAGGAGAAAGAGTGTGGATTGTCCATCATCATTTCAGAACTTACAGACTGCTACTCCTTCCCAGGGCCAACTAGATTTTAGAAGAGCTGAAATCAAAAGTTGTGCTGAGAGTGTATCATCGATCAAGAAAAGCATTTCTAGACTCAGAATGCTTCAGGCTTCTCCACTTTCTTCTTCTTTCAGACTAATTCCTAATTCTCCGCTCATATCATCAGCTTACCTGTTCAGTACACCTCAGGGAACTAAGGTACAAGATATCAAAGGCGAGGATGCTCCAACTAAACAGCTCAGCGCATTGGCTCCAAAATATGAGGTTTTAAGTGGTTTTCAGAGAAATAGAGAACAGAAGCAAGACATGAATGTTGATAGCGATGACATTGAAAGACCGGAGGATTCCGCAAATGGAGTCGGTACAATTGAATTTTCACATGCTGCAGAAACTAGTGTGCCTTGCCAAGGTGTTACTTCTTCCAGGAAATCGAAGAAAGAGTCATCACCCTCAAAACAACAACTTCGTAATCTACCAATAGAAGATCAGCGGTATGGTCAGGATGATATAGTGACAAGTGTTGGACATGAAGCAGATCCGATAGACAATGGTAAAATTAAAAGCAGATTAGTTATTGTTGCCAATAGGTTAGACTCTTTGTTCATGGAGAACGAGCAAAGTATCTCACCTATCATCAAAACCAATAATTCCAAAGATTTTAGTGTGCTGCAAACTACATACAATGGAGCCACTAATCCTCGTTCCCCAGAATTTGGAGTCAGTGGGCCTCCGTCAACCCATGCGCTTTGCCAGACAGAAAATAACTCTGCTCTCTTGGAAAGAAACATCCAGAATGATCAGGAACCAATGAGGTTTCAGCAAAATCTCGACGAAGGACAAATTAGACCAGCTTCACTTGGTTCCACTTCTGGATCCCTTCCTAATGGTGATTATGAATCACCAAATCATAAGGTTATCTTGTACTTCTGTTATCTTTTTCTCTTCTTCTCGGCAGATAACCCTAATTTAGTGAAATTTCTTATGACCACTTTAAACAAAAATATTTTTACCTCAAGTAGAACCATTGTTATGCAATCATTTCATTTACCAAGAGAGTTGCTGGTTGTTAGATATAAATATCCTTCATTTGGATCCAGTGGTCCGTAAACAATCTGCGTGTAACTAGTGACATTGATTGCAGATTGGATGTAATCTTTGGTTGCCTCTTGACGGTTGTACAATTTGCTATGCAGAAACCTGTGGAACTGTCAAATGGAAGTCCATCTAGGAAAGTTCCTAACGGTGCAACGAATAGCGTAAGGTTGCCTTCTGAAGTCATGGAAAATGCAGTGTCTCCTAAGCTCAGCCAATTAAGAGATGGTTTAAACACCTCTGCACGAAAAAGAAAAGAAAGAGATGTGATACCTCGGAGTAATGATCGTCTTGATGAAATTGCAAAAACCAAGGCTAGTCCAAAACTTCGCAGAATTGACGGAAGTAATACAGAAATGTTGCCAGAAGAACATAATGAAAACAATGGTGAGGCATCAACATTGGGACATGGGACAATACTGCTACGTCCAACTGATGTAAGTTTTCTTTTGCTAGTACTTAATATTACCGGGCTGAGTATAATGATCGAGCAACTATGTTTTTGCAGTGACCTTAGTTCCAGCCCATTTAATTTTATGATGTTATATTGTAGGCCTTGTCAAAAATATCTGAAGACTTGAAAGAATTGATTTCATTGTCAACTGATAAGCTCAAATTAGAGGAGGTATGTACTCTGATTTTCTCTTTCCTTGTCTGGTGTGAACAAATATCCTGCGTGGATGCACTAGAGAATCAATCCTGTGTATAAATTCACTGCTTAGAATAGTGAATATTTACGGCTATTTTTTAGACCAGAATGTGCTTTTTAAAAATATAGTAGAGACTTGATCACTTGAGGGAGAATAAGAGTCTGTGGAGTGATAGAGTGAGAAATGAGAATAACAAAGAATGATAGGTAGTTAACTGAAATTAAGATAAGAAAGAGAATGGGTGAGAATAAGTTGACGTTTGAATATGCGTGGTTGAAAAAAAAAGTGATCAAACGACTAAAAAACACCAAATCAAAAGGTCCAAAAGATAGATTAATTGATTTATTTATTGCGAAGATGGTTGTTTGATTTTATGGAAGCTCAATTTTAGTGTTCCTCTTATTCTGTTTTTCATTTGTTTCTAAATTGGTATATTGTATTGTTCTGTAGGTTGAAGTGTTTGAAGATGTTCTAAATACACTGAGGAGGTTGCACGGATATGAGATTCTTTTTGAAATTCAGTCTCAGGTCTGGCAACCCCCAATGGTCTTCTATGCTAATTAGACTGAAATAAAGCACGCCATAGTTTCATGCATATCAAATACTAACTGCAGCATTTCAGAAGTAAGAAAATTTACTAACTGCTGACAGTAATGTTCTATTTCCTGTAGAAATCACTCGACCATCAGAGTAATCTTCAACAGAAAAGGTAATTTATATTTCCTAATTAGGATGTTAATAGTTTAAATTTATTCTGGTCCAAAGTGTTGTATCTAGGTATACAATTTATATTCTTATGGAACCTCAACAGAGCTGCAGAAATGAAGCTACTGTTGCAAAAATATATTCATGAGCAGGCAAAAGTGCAGCTAATGTCTCTGAAGCGAGATAGATTACTGGTACTGCTCATCTATTAGACTTGTTTCTAGTTGTAAAGAAACAAAGCAGTGTTTAGACATGCTAACAATCGGTGCCGTGCAGGAAAAAGTAGAAATTCTGAACTCTGGCATTCAGGAGTGTGAAGTGTTAAAAATGAATTCTCTGCCAGGTTTATCTGAACCAAGAGCTGAAAATACTCTTCAGTTGATTGATTTGCGAACGATACCAGGGGAACAGGTATGAACAGCAGAACTACACTCCTGGACATAAACCTTTATTTTCTTATTTCTGTGAAATGCATTCGAATTCTGTTTTTCTTGAAGTCTAAGAAGCATGGGTACGGATACGGGTATTGGATACGATACGGAAACGGACACGGGATACGTCATTTTCTAAAAAACTGAGGATATGACACGGCACGGATACATCAACATTATTGTTATTATTTTTTTATATATATTTGAATTTTTGTACTACGAGATATGTCAAAATATTGGTCCCAAGTTCTTTATATTTATAGCTTAATATCACGGAAAGGATATATTAAGTATAAGAATGAGAAGAGAAAGAGGAATAGCTTAGGTGGGTTCGAGTTTGACAAGTTGTGTTTGGGAATACTCTTGAAGTTGTCGCATGTGAGGACTTAAAACCTCACTTGACCTTTTTGTTCAAAAGGGTAACCTCATGCCAATACATCACGTGGGAAATGGCTTCCGTCAGTGTGAGGAAGCCTCTCAGGGAAGCTAAACAACTAGGGGTGGGGGTTGGTCTTCTGCAACGGGTTATGCCACCCAAACTAACCGAGGTTTCTTTCTTATATCCCATTCACAACATCGAAAACCAAGGTTGCTCTTTCAAGTGGTTTTGACATCCCGAAACGAAGCTGTAGGCGAAAGGGTAAAGTCAAGATTTCAGTTCCCTGGTACAAAAGGGGGCTTGCTTACATGGAAGAATAGCCTAGATCTATCCACAACTCTTCTCCTCTACTTCACCATACCTTGAGGGTCACGTCGATTTTCCTTGACTAGGAAGGGTTCTGCATCATCAAAAAATGTTTTTAACAACGGTTAATTAATGGAGTCATTAATAAATCTATACTGGAAGTCTTCATTCGTAATCTTACTTGTAATTGATCATCCTTTATGAAACATACCTAGGTACTTCCAAATCTCGTGGATTATGTATAAACTGTAAATACAGGTAAAAAGGAGACATGGCAGTTTTCTATACTGGATTTGTTTTTGCACGCCACACATAAACTGGTCGTAGCCACATTGTATAGTGAGGTTCAACAGCCTGATTTAAAATTTTATTGATAGCCTTTTAGGGTCTACCCGAAAAAAGATTGATCTCTTTAAACACTTGTACATACTTCATATTTTTCAGGTTGCTGGTGAGGATGTAACTGCTTTGGAGAACGAATTGGAAGTTTATCAAAGCAAAATTGCAAACTTAACCAAATCTTTTCAAACATCTTGTAAGATGATTGGGGAATCCAGCAGTGCTGACATAATTTTAAGATTTCATGACCATTTGACAAAGAAAGCTTCCTGCAGGTCCATACGTGTGGACTCACAGGTCTGTTATCTTGTTGTTAATGATAAGATATAGCTTGATATTCTTTGTGGCTGAGGTGTAACATTTGTGCCACATGTCAGTTATGGGAAGTTGATAAGGTGGAAAGCAGTGAACGTTGTCACACAATTATCTTGAACTACCTTGGTTTCGTCACTCAAAGGTTGATTCTTTACTCGACCTTGTCCTTATTAGCCCTCTGACATTCTTATTTATTGAGAGATACATTATGCGATCAAATCCATGGGCTATCAGCTATAGAATCCACACACCCATAATGCACTCTCAAGTTTTTCAGAATAACCTTGCAGAGTTAAAACTTCCAATCCCTTCAAATGTATCATACTAAATGATCTGAACTCTCAGTAACTCTTGACCTTATCAAACGACTTGCTTTCTGTGGGGTTATCATAACATGATTTATTGCTTACTTTAAACCGCATGCTTGCACGAATTCCGTATATTACTCCCTCCGTCCCACAAAAGTTGTATATTTTGGGAACTATTGAATTGTAAGGAGACATGGAGTTAATGCATTTCAATTCAAATCTTGGCATGCTCTTTCCTACATTGTCCTATCCTTTTTGTTTTTCCAAGACTAACTTCAATACATTTTTATGTATTTTTGGAACTACACAACATTTTAGTGCTTTTAAAAGAAAGCGGACAACCATTTTGGGACAAACCAAAATAGAAAGATTGACAACCTTCGCGGGACGGAGGGAGTATTATTCTAGGATTTAACTGTTACTCCATTCGTCCCATAATTTTACTTCTACTTGGTAGATCTAACTATTTAAGTGGACCAAATTAATGGATGGAGGAAGCATGAAGTGGTCAGGCTGTACATTTCAGCTACAAGGTATGCAGCGCCGAGGACCTGAATTAACTCAGTAAAAAGCTGGGTTCTTGTCATGTCACTGATCCTTTACGCCACTACTGTTTGTTCAACATTAGTTCAGATACCATATTCGTTTAGTGATTCAAGTGACTCTTAAGAAGTATTAATTTGGTCTATATTCAATTGATTGCATTGTAAATGGTAAATGCAGGTTCACAATTAGTGGTGGTCCAGTTTCAAGCATTACCAGCTCAAAGAAGTTGAACAAATTAAATATTTTGAAGGTATAATTATTTCAGTTTTTCTAGCGGTTAGGGTTTATGCTGCCCCAGTGCCCCTCTATCGTTCTCAAGTACTTTGTGGTTAGCAGGTTTTTCCAAGTATTGATGCTTGTACTGCTTTTGCATTTGCCTTAAATGCAAGCACTGCTGAAAAGAACATTGGCTCCCGAAACTTTGCTCAAGAAACACAAGTAAGTTCCGAACACTTCACTTGACCCCAACTGTTTATCCCAGCAGTTCAAGTGGCCTCTTTGACTGCTATGCCCATCTTAAATATGTTCAACATACTCGGTTCCTTGTTCTAGAAGCAGTATTTCAGATTTTCTCTGCCATAAGTTGTGTCATAGTTTTTACGACCTGGATATTTGTTCTTGTTATACTTGCAATCATGATGTAGGTTTTGACAAATTGTCTGTTCACTCTATTTTCATCAACAGGGACTCCTTGTCATTTACTTCTCATCTTTGTAACACTTTTGTAGATAACCAGCTCGGTTTTAAGTAATTTGCTGGACGTTATTGGAGAGTTGCAGGTAGCTTGTGTTGAGCTTCAAAATCTGACTCACACGAGATTCAGTTCTCCTTCTGGTAAATTGTTCACTTTTCCATTCCCCTTTTTATTATGTTTCTCACTCAACACGGGATTGTTCTCCGTGAAAATAGACTGGAGACATCCTCGACTAATGGATGTGGTCTGAGCTAGGACCTTGATGTTAGATATAGGGTAAAAAACACTTTCACACAGACAATTCACCTCTTTTGGTTTTGGGAAAAGACACTTTCACCCCCTCAGTGTGCCAAAATGTGCCTTCTTTCACAAAGAAGAAACTGCCTATGTTATCGTCTTATTCAAAGGCAGTTGCAGTGTTATTGACAATCATAAACTGATGCTTCTTGCAGCTGGAGAGCTTGAACTACTCCTATCTTTCGTCAGTTTCAAGAGCGGTAGAAAGGTGACCCTGACCTTTGATCTATCATGCTTGAAATGGTATGACTGTCCATTTTTATTTTTGATGATTTGCTGTCAACATTATATTTTCGTGTGCATGAGACATTTTACATATGCAACTCAATTGATCTTTCTGAATTTTGATTCTTTGCAAGTTATACTACTATACATTTTGTTGTTTTCGGTAGATGGTTCCATATAGCGAAAAATAGGACCCGATCCACACTCGGTAGTTGGCACTATAAACTTACATGAAGATAAAATAATACCTGAAAAGAAAATTTGATCCGAACTAGATCAACTCCAGCCAACACTGAACTGATATGTGCAAAATGCACATTATGATGAGAGTTTCATCAGCTCTTAAACTATTAATTCCTACATTCTATTTTTGTTCGTAAGCTGAATAAACTTGAAATTCTTTATGTTGAATAAAAATCAGTACCCAGGCTACTTGATACACTCTCTCTCGAACACCCCTTATCTGGCAGACTCCCGTTTACTTCAATCCCATTTCTTGAGGCATTGAATTATGTTCTAAATAAAGCAGTTAGCAGCATAGATTTAATTATGATCTATAATGGACGATACATATTTTGAGAAATTCAAGTCCTTCTGAAGTAGACTGCTTTTCGCTTCACCTTCAGTGTCATTATCAACTTCAGTCTTGCATCTTCATCCTCAAGCACCACCTGCAGTGCACACCCCCTGGAGTTTGTGAAACAAGATTTGTCCATTTTGTTCCTACGGCCACCAATCTCTTCTTCCTGAATAAAATGATACATGGTCTGATAGGTCATGGCTGTGTTAGAGTGATTCTCTAGGGTTTGTTAACCTTCAGTTTTACCCCATAAAAATGTTACAAAATGAAGCTAGCCACTAAGAAACGGTTGTGCGTGTGCGGCAAATTTCCAAAAACTAAGTGTGTGTGCGGGGCGAGTGCGGTGAGTTTTAGAGTGGATATGTGTATATTTATATTATTTATGAGATATTCATTTAGATGTAAAACTGATACAATAATTGTCCAAACTATATATAAACCAAACACAAACCGTTCTACAAAATAGATAATGAACATCACATATTCACCAAATCATAAAAACACGTTATTTTGGTTGTATAGACATCATTGTGTTTCTCGATCACCTGTTTTCGCAGTTGTGTTCTAGTGTTCAATTGTTTGTTCTCGGACTCATCTCCTGTCTCTGTTGTTTATCAGTGGGGTGTATCCTTCAGAAATGGTGCCATCACAGATAGCAGGTTCGGCTGATAATTCACACAAGTCGCTTCCTGAACCCCTTATAGCTCAAGTAAGATCTGCAGTTCGAAGGCTTGGGGTTGGGTACATGAGGATTATAAGACTCTGTAGGAGTATTTCGCAGGTAGTTCAAGCTTGGTCGAACTAAGCTACCAGCAATTTATTGGTTCTTTGTTTGTAGTTTCCCGAGTAAGACACCTAGTGATTGCTGCACTATGGTATCTTCAGTGTTCGAACATGTGTATATATGTAAGGAACTGTAGTTGAACAAACATGCCAGGAAGGTTGGAAAGCTATCAATCTGCTGGAACTTTTTGAGTTGAATGAAGCCATTCAAGTGTCTGCATTGTTGTTAAAAATGATCAATTCTCTTATGTTTTTCAAGTTAAGAAGTTCAACTTCACTTTCCTTGGGGAATTTTCCATATAGCTTGCTTTTTGCATTTAGCTAGCGCGAAAGCACGACGGTAAAAGAATTGTGGTTCTCTCATTTTTTGTCTGCGTGAACCAGGTAATGTACCACAACTGAGAGCTAAAGACTCCTCCTGGGTTCGATTCATGCCTCTTGCCTAAGGTGTCCAACTATTTGCCTGTTGTGTCAAGATTGTGGTGCTCGCTCTCTTCTTATAGTATCATACTATTTAATCAATATACTTAACAAAGTATGAAATTATGTAAAATATCATGCTAGTGAAGCAAGTAGGAGTACACAACCCAACTACAGTGATAAGCAGCTTGTGATCTTCAAGAATGCATCATGCTTGTTTACTGTTGCTTGAGCTGGGTCAGGCCTAGAGCCTAGAACTGACTGCTAAAACCCTTACTTGAACCCAGACCCTAAAGGAGATCTGTTAGACCTGACCCACTTGAAGCCCATGAATTATGACCAAGACCTGGCCTAACGCTTCAAACCCTTTTACTGACCGAGACCCTTTCCATGTTAGTGAACAAATTGAAACGTGAATAGGCGAAATCTAAGATGACCAAGAAAGGATTTTGCAAGTAGAGAGTTTTAGGAGAGTAGGGGTGACGCCTGGTCAGGGTTGGGTCCGAACTTGCCCATTGACAGACATACTTTGGGGAATCTTCTCTTTATGCAACTAAACTTGGTACGGCAGGAGCAATAAGTCCCGAAATTAAAAGTAGAGATTCAAGTGTTAGGCATAAATGTGTTGAGAGGATCCAATTTCACACCGAGAACAAGGAAATTGCAAACTCTAATAATCATTGGGAAGCACAAGATTATAGAGAACATATTCGGAATATACGAATTCAAATAGAATAGCAAGAACATTCCATTGGATCAAACAATAGGAATAATTATACAAGCCAGAGTCTAACTTTCGATCAAGCTTTCACGGACATAGGAATACACGAAGATGAGCAAAGTACAAATCTCGCTCTCTCTCTCTCTCTCTCTACAACGGTCTCTCTCTAAAGAAAATCCCTCCATCATCTGAACTCCAATCTTCTTTGTAAACTTCTTCCACTCGACCCCATTTTGTCTCCGCTGGCCTAGGATAGTTGAGCATTTTCCTCGCTAAACTCATTTTCTGCTAATTGCTTCACTTGGAACGTTGTTGATCATTGAATCCCTGCTTAGATGCTCATATCCCTTTGCTGACTTGTCCTTCCATTAACCTCAACCTTAAGAGAATTTATATATTAGCCCCTGTTGTTTTTTACCGAAGTCCTTATATCACAATTAGCCCTTGCATGTGTCCCTGTCGCATTGGATCCTCAGCGAAAAGGGAGGTGTGCAACTCTAGAGCTTCTGCCATTATTACGGTTATTACGGGTGCAAACTTTGACTGTTCCCAATTTATCGACATATATAAAAACATCATATGTACTTCCTTTGGACTTTTGGCATTCACTTGCTTCCCTCTAAAACCCTTATTTGTACTTGCAACCTCTCCCTCTTCTAGTGTCCTCTAAGGAAACTATTCTCCTTCTCAATCTTGACTTAACACCAGGGTTCCAACACATCTACTCCTTGGACGTTTTCCTTGGATATCCCACTCGTGGAGTTTTGGAGACTATCCAATTACTTTAGCCTATTACAAAATACATGGCTTTTAGTATTTAATCTAACAAAAAGAAAAATAAAAGAGACAAAAGAAAGGAGAACATAGTCTCAATTGAAAATTCATCAAAGTCAAGGTCCCCGGATCCAAGACATATTCAAATGTTGCCACTCAAAAATACCATAGGCCTCCTTCCCTAAAAGGAAAGGTAGCACAGCGATATTCATTCCCAACTCAAAGGAAAAGGTGAGTAAAAATGTAAAATGTGATGGTGGGGACAATACCTAGGGGTTGGTATCGATGCAAGTCTTATAAAAATAAATAGCGAATTGATAGAGGCTATGGGACAGCCCCAAAGAAGCAATGAGTATCTTGAGTTCAAAACGTACTAGGTCTTGGGAACTCTCGTACTGTTCTTGCCGTTCGTGATCTCTCAAGGAACAAGCAAGCCAAATAGTTTTCTTTATGAAAATAGCAATGCGTGAAAATGGGATGAAAGAGTCCGAAGAAAGACCGACTTCCATTGTGGGGTGTATGCAAACGAATTGGCGATGATGGTGGATTTGAGAAAATGGTTGTCAACCCACCCTCAACTTATGGGAGACCGGATTTGTTTAAATATAATGGGAATTATAGTAATTAATGAGAGTTTACCTTAACCAATAATTCAAATAAAACCCTAAAAATTCTAACTCCCCCACCCACAAATCAGAACAACTCTTTCACTCCCTCGACTCTCTCTGTCTGCGATGAAGAACAGCAGCGACGTCGGACAAAGCTCAGCCCCGCCGCCGCCTGAGATGAAGAACAACAGCATCAACGACGAAGGAAGCAACCCCCACCACGCCGTTGCCGCCCAGATCCCTCTCGCGCCTCTCTTCCTTCTCCTCCGGTCGACCAAGACCTGGCCCAAACCCTGATTTCATCCTCACGCGTATCCGTTCTCTGCGATGAAGAAGGTGATGAAGTCCTGGGTTTACAAGATCGAACCCCGATGTTGCAAGATCGGAACCCGAGCTCGGTTGATCGTATCTCGATCTTGCTTGATCGAGTATCAATCTTGCATGATTGAGACCCGATCAAACAAATTCGATACTTGATCTTGCTTGATCGAACCTCGATCTTGCTTGATTGGGTACCGATCTTGTGAGAATGGGGTTCTGACCGACACGAGACCCACTACTTGTTAAGACAAAAATTATGAAAGTTGGAAGTGAATTGGCAAGGGTTTAAAAGATTGCGTGGATTGACAACTACTAACATCACTTCGGGTGGATTGGCGAATGATCCTGGGGTGTATGCATATATCAGCAGTAGAAGGGGTGGACATGTTTTGATGTGGAATGAGAAAACATAGTTTCAATTGGTTCCCTTCTATTTTTTCCACATTTACGGAACAGTCACCCAACCACGCTCAAAGAAAGTCTGGTTCCACATGAACTTTGATGGAGATCCTGATAAAGGTGAAAGACATCATTAGTGGACGTTGCTTTAAAGATTTAGGACTTAAGGAGGTCAACATTGATGCGTTCTAGGCGATTTTTGTATAATATTGGAAACGAAGGGGGATGATGCATAACATTCAGAAATATTGAAGAGATTAAACAAGTATACGAGAGATGTAAACTTCGTGACGTGGAGCTTAAAGGAACCATCATGATGAGGATGCAATTCTTAAACAACTTGATCGGTGCGTTGCAGCTGATGGTTGGATCGAATGTTTTGGCAGAGGCGGGTAAATAATCTGGAAGCTTTAGTCTCTAACCACGTACCTCTAGAAATTATATTGGATTAATCCCTAGTAAGCAGCAAAGAGGAGATTTTAATTTAAGTCCATATGGGCCCAATACAGAGGATGCGGTGAGCTTATTCATAACCGTTAGGTAGCACAAAGAGGGAGCATATTTGAGAAACTTCAAAGAACCGCAGAAAGATTGAAATCGAAATAGTTTGAGAGTGTAAAGACAACAAAAATGCATTAAGGGGGAACCCTAAACAAGGAATGCATTAAGAAGATCAGAGATATCAAAAATTAAGATAATTAGCCTCCTCCAAAAAGGAAGACATGTGGCGCCAAATATTGAGAGAGACAGGCTTACAAAAAAGGACACTTTTTTTTTTTACCGCAAGGCATTAATAAAAACAACCCTTAATACGATCAATGGCCTTGAAGATGATGAATGAACTTGGAGGACCTCAGATGAACACATTACAAGACTTCTAGAAAATTATTTACAAATCATTTTCACATCAAAGAACCAAACGAAACAGGGCATGTAAGAAATCTCAGAGGGATCAATAATTTACTACCTGAAGAACTGACTACCAAAATGGAAGAGCCTTTCTCGGAGGAGGAAATTACTGAAGCTCTCAAGGGTATGACTCGTCTTAAAGTTCATGGCGTAGATGAGTTTACTTAAATGTTCTATCAACAATTTTGGTCAATAGTAGGAACGGAAGTAACTGAAGTTTGCTTAATGATCCTAAACAGAGTGGAAAGCATCCGCATGTTCAACCATACACTTCTTGCACTAACCCCAAAGGTTAAACATGTGTGTCTTGCAGTTGACTTTAGACCGATCAATTTGCATACTAATATTAATAAGATTATTACTAATACAATCGCAAGTTGTTTAAAGTTAGTGGTACATCTAATAGTATCGGAAAATAAAAGCACTTTTGTGTCAGGAATAATACTTAGTAATAATATCTAATACTTTTGAGCTTCTTTACTCCACGAAGACGAAGAAAAAAAATGAAAGTTTGAGAACGTATATTTTAAATTAGATGAGCAAACTACATGATTGCGTTGGATGAAATTTGTCACGAGATACATTATCGAGTATCGGGTTTGGATCTAATTGAACGCAATTTGTTATGCATATTTTTTTACGATTACTAAGTTTGTGTTTATAATCATTTATAAATTACAAGAACGGTCATACCTGAAGTGGGTTGCACCAGAGTCCAGGGGTGTTCACTCTCACCCCATATGTTATTGGTTGTGGTGGAAACCCTATCCCAAGGTCTTACAAAAGTAATTCATCAAAAACAGATCACAAGAATGACGACATCCATACGGGGTCCAATGGTCTCTCACATTTTTTCGTATGACACAATCATGTTTTTACAAAGGATATCCAAGCAGAAGTTACAATGTTCTGGGCTTATTGCAAGTGTATGAATTGGCCTCAAAATAGATATCAAATATGGAAAAATGAACTGTCGTCTTTACTGACAATGTTCCAGAGCATCAAAGATATGAGCTCAGTGCGTGTGGGATCCAACAGGCAGAGATGGATGGGAAATATCTAGCTCTCCAAAAAACAATTGGCAAATAAAAGAAGAGAACATTTCAGCAAATGATTGATATAGTTAGTACAAATTAAAAGGCTGGAAGTAAAAGTTGCTATCAAATGATGGAAATAAAAAACTAATAAATGCAGCAGTCCAATCAATATCTAATTACGCCACAAGTTATTTCCAGCTCTCGGTAAACATATGTAAACAGGTGGAAAACTTATCAATAACTTTGATGGGTCGATAAATAAGACAATATATGGATTCATTGGATCAATTGGACCTTTTATTGAGCCAAGGGAGGCTTGCTTGTACCGAGAGAGTAATGTTACACAAGGCTCAAGCGAAGGATGTCTCTGGAAGAATATATTTTCTTTTATTTTCATTGGCTTCTTGCTTAGGCTATTTTGGAGTAGTCAATCCAGTGATGTGTACAATACCTGCAACCTTTCGCTTTCGTACCCTTACGTTTATAAAATAAATCTTAATATCACATATTAACTCTAGTACATTTCGTGATATAATTTGTGCATCATTTTATAGATATATATTTGCATTTTATCGAGACGATATGATTATTGAGTATGGGTGAATTTAGCTTCGAGGACGAAGCTTTTCTTTAAGGGGGGAAGGATGTAATTCCCCGTCTATTTGTGAAGGGTAAATTGGGTAATTGGGTATAAATTTAATTTTTATTCCGAGTAATGGGTTTAATTATTTTTGGGTCCAAAATATAGTCGTAAAGTTTATATAACAATTTTATAGAAAACGGTATTTTTGTTGTGTATTTATTTAGTATTTTATGTGATTTATGTGAATATAGCAACTGTGCGCCCAACCCACTAGATGACACACCCATTTGGTACTCCCTAAACATTCTAGCAAAGCTAACTAGAAGACAAAAAAAAAAAAAAAAAAGTTGGGGGCGGTGGAGGAAGTACACCTCTCCAAGTATCAGTTCTAATATGTAATACCCACTTTCTTCTTTTGTTTTTCATACCAGACCAAAACAAACAACAAAGTCTCTCTCTCTCTCTCTCCTAGCAAACCCACGGGCATCACCACCACCACCGTGCCCTTCACCATCACCACCACCCGAACCACCGCCACAGCCACCTCTCCTTCCTCCTCTTCTTCTCTCCCTCTCCTATCCCTCTCTGCTACTCACTACCACCAGCAGCAGCAGCTGCTCCCGCTAACGCCACCGGCCACCTCCGCGACCCACCCCGACGGGAACACCGCCACCCATCTCTCTCTCCCTCTTCTCCTCACTGTTTTGAAAGCCCGAGACCTCCTCCTCCCTCCGCATCGACCCACGGACGAGCAGAGCAGCAGCAGCGCCGCCGAGAAGGCCGCTTGACAGCTTCGGCGAATCAACCCGACGGCGGAAACGCCGCAACCACCTCTGCCTCTCTCACTCCCTCACTGTTTTGGACTCCTCAAGCCCTCACCCTCTCTGTTTCGACCTAAAGAGGAGCTTTAGCAGCAGCAAATCGCTGCAGTGCACCAGAACCACCACCATCGCCGCCGGTCACCATATTTTCCGGCGAGAAGCTCACCCGAGCTAACCGGAGCGACCCACTCACTTCCGTTTGAACCAAAATACTCCTGGAGGTCCGAGGAGTACTTTAGCAACATTAAACAGAGCCTAGGACGTTCGATTCATCGCCGGTGTTCATCACCGCCGACCGCCACCTTCGGAGACGTAACCCGCTCCGTTTCTTGACTGTTTCTCGCGATTTTTCGCGTAGGTGAGTCCTAAATCACTCTCTGGTTCATTTCTAATCATCAAAATCGCATCTTGTTAGCTCTAAATCGAATCGGGTATGTTGGGATGAAGATGTATGCTTGTGTTCATAAAAGGGGGTAGTTTATGTAATTTCTGAAAAGTGGAGGGCAAGATGTTAACTGCATGTTTAGTTTCTCAAAGATTGGAGGTGATTTGTGTATATTATCAAACTGTCTATTTATATAAACTTTAAAATGTGATTTTTGGATTTATGATACAAACTAATATTGCTATATATTATTTTGACTAAATAAAACTAAATAAGTTGTTAAAATTATAACTTGATTTGTATGAAATATTGTTGTTTTTACAAGCAAAATAAAAATGTACGATTTGGTTTAATTACATAATTTCGGTTTATTTAACTAAATAGTTTTAATTGCTTGTAAATTTTTATTTTGAGTAAAATAGATTATTTTGAGAATATTGATAAAAATAAATAAGATGGAAGTTAGTTTGTGAAATAAAAATAAAGTAGACTTTTTAAATAAAAATCCTTATTACTATTGTTTGATATTACATGATTATTTTTCTAGAAAGTAGAAATTATTTATCTAACATCAATTTATAGTTATGTATGACTTGTTTTATTGAAATAAGCATTTTTGTGAATTTTATTTGAGTATTTAATTATTTTCTAATAAATAAATAGTTAAAATTGAATTAGTTTGAATTAACTTTTATAGTCACTTATGAATAAATAGTTTGTTTATTAAATTATTATTTCCTATAAAATAAAGAAATTGTATAAGCTTAATATTGGACTCATTTCTCAATAATTTTTACGAGCTTGTATTTGTATAAGTTACAATATTTTTATGAGGAAAATATAAGTGTTAATTAAGTAATTGTTTTATGCTATTAATTAATGGGGTTAAGGGGGATAATTTCAAATGAGAAATTAGAGATATATCATTTTTGCATACTTGCATAATTAGACTTGTAAATTAATTTAGGAATTATAAATTGTAGGTGACGAGTTCATAGACGAGGGCTACGTGTATCTGTAGGAGCTATCGTGATATTTGTCGTGCTACTTGAGGTGAGTAAATATGCCTAACCTAGTGTGCCCGTCCTTCTTTCGTGTCCAATTATTTTTATGATTTTTACGTCTCAAAATGTGATTTGTGATTTAAATGATTGACTTGATATTTCAAATACTTGTTTATTGATTCTTTTGGAAATTGTCACATGAAATTAATAATATGTAATAACGTAAAGTGGAAACAGTTGTGCGGCGGAACCCTATTCAAATTCTTCTATATATTGTGATTATTATATTTAGCTCGGTTGCCATTTCCCCGAGTCGCACCATGTACTCACCCTTCTGGCCGCTAGAGTCTTAAGGGGGTGTCGACACTTAAGGTCTTGGTTGCATGCGAGATGGTTGGTTCTATATTATTGTATTGGTTTGTTCCCCGCTACAACTAAATAACAAATGTGGATTTTTCATATGGATTATGGATGGACTTGGATTATTTTGGAAACTATGGAAATGGATTGAGAATATTAAATAATGAGTTGGATAATTTATATTGGTCATTTGAAATGATATGTTGTTTACTTACTTATTATTCCTCTTTTTATTAAAATAAAATATGCCTCCTTCCGATTTACATGTTGGGGTGTTTACTTGCTCAGCGTTTGTGCTGACTTTGGAAAAACTGCGGTCTTGTTTCTTTCCCCCGCAGGTCTAGGTGAAGGGAGCTCGGCTTAACGGGAATCGCGGACTCACCTAGTTATCTAGTACTTAAATAATTGAAACACTTAGACAATGTTTCACCCTGTTTAAGAGTATGCAATGTATCACTTTGAAGACTTTTGGTTTGTAATAAATAATTCTGTGATGTTTGTTTTGTTTACCATTCGTTCCCCTTGCACCCGGGAGCAATCTCGGGCGCAGGACGGCATTCCCGCACTTCTCCCCACGGTGAGGTGCGGGGTGTCGCAGGTGGTATCAGAGCCGGCAATCCAAAAATGAATTAAAACCTGTAGGGCAATTTAAAATGAATATAGGATAAGAAAATTAAAATTTGACAAGCCGCTTGGGGGATGGGTAGTGTTACTTTTATTGAAGTCCCACCCACCCACGTCCATTTCCAATTTGGAATGACGTTTTGAGACTTATGATATCTGATTTGACTGGTATGAAATATGAGATATATGTGTTGGTATACTTTTACATGATCATGTGAAAAAGAATTATATGCTTGATTTATTAGATGGAATATATGTGCTATGTGAATAGGATACCATGCATTTCCTGAAATAATTCACTTTAACTATTTATCTTTGGTAAAATAAGCAATAATAAAATAGGTGATAGTGTAGGAGTATGACTGATAGACCCCTGCGATACTACACCAGGAGAGTGAGCCAAGAACAAATGGCGGCTGAAGGAAATAACCAACCGACAGTGGAACAACTAGCTGCACAGATGGCCCAGATGACGCAAATCATGGACCGAGTAGTCAGTAATGAAGAGCGTGGAAGGCAAAGCTATGCCAAGAAGATAGCTGATCTGAATCCTCGCCAATTCAGTGGGAAAGAAGATCCCGTTGAATTGGAGAACTGGATCAGACATTTCGAGAAGCTGCTTAGGGTTGTACATTGCCCTGATGATGAGAAGATTAACTGCGCCATCATCCATCTGTCACATGACGCAGATGATTGGTGGACAACCAGTCAAGAAGTCTTGCTGGCTCGACCCAATTTCAACTGGGAAGCCTTTAAGACTGCTCTTAGGACCCGGTTCTACCCAGCACATGTCAAGAGACTGAAGTGCAACGAGTTCAACAATCTGAGGCAAGGAACGACTCAGTTACGGACTACTTCAAAAAGTTCGTAGAGCTGCTGAGGTTTGCAGGCCACACTGTACCCGATGAGGATGATAAGATCAACAAGTTCATTTCGGGACTACACCTCCAGTTGCAGAAGATCATGCGTAGCAGGACTTACGACACTTTGCACGAGGCATATGATCGAGCAGCTGACATGTGGCAAGTCCAGGAGGTGCAAGATGAGTTTTGCGGGAAATGCAAGGCAGCTGAAGCAGGAGGTAGTAGCAGTAACAAGAAGTTGAAGCCAAACAATGGAGGGAACCATCAGAACCAGCAATGGCAAGTAGCTCAGCCAGTTCGCCGCTACATCTGCAAGGGATTTCAGCAAAACCACCCAGGAAGAGACTGCATGGGGAACTTGGTCATCTGCCACAACTGTAGCAGGAAAGGACATCGTGCTTATGAATGTCGAGCTCGACCAGGCGGAAACCAACAGGTGAACCAAGGAGGGAACTATCAGAGGCAACCCCAGAACAACTATCTGGGAAACCGCCAGCAGTACGGAAACCAGCAACCACCAATCCTGCAGATCGGATATGGAAACAGGAACCCTGGAAACCGCAATAACCAGGGAGATGGCTATGGAAGGCAGCAAAACTACAACCAGGGGAATGCAGGACAGCATGGAGCTCAGAACCGCAACAACAATGCTGGACAGGGAGGTAATGTGAACACTGGAGCTGGAGCAGGAGGATCTGGAACTCAGAATGCCAATGTGGGAAGGATTGCAGTCATGAAAAAGACTGAGGCTGAAGCCGCTCAAGGAGTTGTCACGGGTACTTTCCTTGTCCATGAGCACCCAACCTTCATATTATTTGATTCTGGCGCATCATACTCATTCATATCATCATCATTTGCTGAGAAATTGAGTTTGAATAAGTCTGCTAGAAAGTCTATCCCAGTAGCAACACCCACTGGCCACATAGTAGTTTGTGACACTGTATATGAAGGAGTAGAAGTCATAATTCTAGCCTATACCTTGCCTGCGGATTTGATTAAGTTCGATCTCAAAGGCATAGACGTCATCCTAGGGATGGATTGGCTTAGCATGTATTGAGCCGTCATCGATTGTTATGATCACAAGGTTCGGCTATGAGGACCCAACGGTGAGAAGATTTCATATCGTGGGATAAAGAAGGAACCCTGCATTAGAATAGTGTCAGCAATGACCATAGTCAATCAAGTAAAGAAAAGGAATTCTGCCTACTTGTGCTACATCCAGGATGTGTCCAAGAAGGAGAATGTGTTGGATGAGATACCTGTCGTGAAGGAATTTCCCGATGTATTTCCAGATGAGATACCAGGTATGCCACCCAAAAGAGAAGTGGAGTTTACTCTGGACTTAGCACCCGGAACCGCGCCGATCTCGAAAGCGCCGTATCGGATGGCACCAGCTGAACTGAAGGAGCTGAAGGACCAATTGCAAGAACTTCTACAGAAGGGATACATAAGGCCAAGTGTTTCACCATGGGGGAGCACCAGTGCTTTTTGTAAAGAAGAAAGATGGAAGCTTAAGGCTATGCATTGACTACCGTGAGTTGAACAGTGTAACCATCAAGAATAAGTACCCTCTACCCCGGATTGACGACTTGTTCGATCAATTACAAGGGGCTAGTGTCTTTTCGAAGATTGACTTGAGGTCAGGGTACCATCAACTTCGGGTAGCCGAGAAGGATATCCCGAAGACAGCCTTTAGAACGAGGTATGGCCATTACGAGTTCACAGTAATGTCTTTCGGTCTAACCAACGCACCTACAGTGTTTATGGACCTGATGAACCGAGTAATGAGGCCATTCCTAGACCGTTTTGTAGTCGTCTTCATTGATGACATCCTTGTGTACTCAAAGGACGAGGAGAAGCACGAGGCACATCTCAGAGAAGTATTACAGACTTTGAGACAAGAACGGTTGTATGCTAAACTGTCCAAATGTGAGTTTTGGCTGAATCGTGTTCCATTTCTAGGTCATACCATCTCGAAGGAGGGAATATCAGTGGATCCAGGAAAGATTTCAGCGGTCAAAGATTGGCCCACGCCGAAGAATGTGTCCGAGATAAGAAGTTTCCTTGGCTTAGCAGGATACTACAGGCGTTTCGTGAAGGATTTCTCCAAGATTGCCAGACCACTGACACCGCTGACGAAGAAGACTATGAAGTATCATTGGGACGACAAATGTGAAGAAGCATTTCAGACCCTGAAGGAGAGGCTGACTACAGCACCAGTATTAGCTCTACCAAACGACTCTGGCGAGTTTGAAGTGTACAGTGATGCATCGAATAAAGGGCTAGGATGTGTACTTATGCAAGATAGAAGGGTGATTGCCTATGCTTCAAGGCAGCTGAAACCCCACGAGGAAAACTATGCTACTCACGAATTAGAGTTAGCAGCAATAGTTTTCGCGCCGAAGATATGGAGACACCACTTATATGGAGCAGTTTACAAGCTTTATACTGATCACCGCAGTCTAAAGTACATCTTCACGCAGAAGGAGCTGAACAACAGACAACGAAGATGGCTAGAAATCATCAAGGACTATGACTTGCGTATCCGGTACCATGAAGGGAAAAGAAAACGTAGTTGCTGACGCATTAAGTCGAAAGGCGAGCCATGCCTTGAACGCAATGATAGTCTTACCGGAATGGCTATGCCATGAATTCAGGAAGCTTGAGATCGAAGTAATGGATCAAGGAGGAGTGCAGAACTTGCTCAGCAGTATGACCGCCGTACCAGACTTCCTTGAAGAAATAAGGAGTAACCAAGGTGGAGACGTGAAGCTGGAAAGGATCAGAAAGAAAATTGCTGAAGGGAAAGCCAACGACTTCAAGATTCACGAGGATGGAAGCATTCGCTACAAAGGAAGGTGGTGCGTACCACAAAAGTGTGCAGAAACCAAGGAGAGATTGATGCGGGAAGCTCACAACACACCTTACTCAATACACCCTGGAGGCGACAAGCTCTACAAAGACTTGAAGAAGATGTTTTGGTGGCCTAACATGAAGAAGGAGGTAGCAGAATTCGTAGCCAGATGCTTAACGTGTCAGAAGGTGAAGTTCGAACACAAGAGGATGGGAGGCTTAGTTCAGCCACTAGACGTACCAGTCTGGAAGTGGGATTCTATTTCCATGGATTCCGTGACTGCTTTGCCGACGTCAAAGAATGGACTCAACCAGATATGGGTAGTAGTAGATCGACTGACAAAGACAGCTAGGTTCATCCCGATGAAGGACACGTGGAACATGGAGCAAAGAGCAGACGTGTATATCAAAAACATAGTGAGGTATCATGGGGTTCCAAGTTCGATAATTTCTGATAGGGACCCTCACTTCCTCTCTCATTTTTGGCGAGCTCTTCAGGAAGCATTAGGAACTCAGTTGAGGTTCAGTACAGCATTTCACCCAGCTACAGACGGACAAACCGAACGGACTATTCAGACATTGGAAGACATGCTAAGAGCTCGTGTCATGGATTTCCAAGGCTCATGGTTGACAAACTACCTTTGATAGAGTTCTCCTACAACAACAGTTATCACGCCAGCATTGGCATGGCACCGTATGAAGCTTTGTACGGAAGAAAGTGCCGATTGCCACTGTGTTGGAACGACATCAGCGAGACAATAGTAATTGGCCCGCAAGTTATCGAGGATATGACGGATCAAGTACGACTCATCCAGCAAAGAATGAAAGCAGCTCAAGACAGGCAGAAATCTTATGTAGATCAGAAAAGAAGGCCATTTGAGTTCCAGATTGGAGAAAAAGCATTTCTCAAGGTTTCACCTACTAAGGGAGTAACGAGATTCAACCAGAAAGGGAAATTGAGCCCAAAGTTTATCGGACCATACGACGTATTGGAGAGAATTGGAGAAGTTGCTTATCGGCTCGACTTACCTTCTAACTTGGGACGTTTACACAATGTCTTTCATGTTTCACAACTGAAGAAATACGTACCTGACCCATCTCACGTGTTAGACCCTGAACCAGTCGAGTTAGACCCGTCTCTTACATATGAGGAGCACCCTGTCAAGATTCTGGACACTAAGACGAGAGACACACGGACCAAGAGCGTTAAGCAGGTGAAAGTTTTATGGACAAACCACCAAACCGAAGAAGCTACTTGGGAGGCGGAAGATGAAATGAGAAAGAAGTATCCCCACCTATTTAATGAGGTAAATTGAGTTCCGGGGACGTCACTCCGTAAGGAGGGGAGGATGTAACCTTTCGCTTTCGTACCCTTACGTTTATAAAATAAATCTTAATATCACATATTAACTCTAGTACATTTCGTGATATAATTTGTGCTTCATTATATATATATATATATATATATTTGCATTTTATCGAGACGATATGATAATTGAGTATGGGTGGATTTAGCTTCGAGGACGAAGCTTTTCTTTAAGGGGGGAAGGATGCAATACCCCGTCTATTTGTGAAGGGTAAATTGGGTAATTGGGAAATATAAACTTTAATTTTTATTCCGAGTAATGGGTTGAATTATTTTTGGGTTCAAAATATAGTCGTAAAGTTTATATAACAATTTTATAGAAAACGGTATTTTTGTTGTGTATTTATTTAGTATTTTATGTGATTTATGTGAATATAGCAACTGTGCACCCAACCCACTAGATGACACACCCATTTGGTACTCCCTAAACATTCTAGCAAAGCTAACTAGAAGACAAAAAAAAAAAGGTTGGGGCGGTGGAGGAAGTACACCTCTCCAAGTATCAATTCTAATATTTAATACCCACTTTCTTCTTTTGTTTTTCACATCAGACCAAAACAAACAACAAAGTCTCTCTCTCTTTCTCCTAGCAAACCCACGGGCATCACCACCACCACAGTGCCCTTCACCATCACTACCACCCGAACCACCACCACAGCCAACTCTCCTTCCTCCTCTTCTTCTCTCCCTCTCCTCTCCCTCTCTGCTACTCACCACCACCAGCAGCAGCAGCTGCCCCTGCTAACGCCACCAGCCACCTCCGGCAACCCACCCCGACGGGAACACCGCCACCCATCTCTCTCTCCCTCTTCTCCTCACTGTTTTGAAAGCCCGAGACCTCCTCCTCCCTCTGCATCGACCCACGGACGAGTAGAGCAGCAGCAGCGCCGCCGAGAAGGCCGCCTGACAGCTCTGGCGAACCAACCCGACGGCGGAAACGCCGCCACCACCTCTGCCTCTCTCACTCTCTCACTGTTTTGGACTCCTCAAGCCCTCACCCTCTCTGTTTCGACCTAAAAAGGAGCTTTAGCAGCAGCAAATCGCTGCAGTGCACCAGAACCACCACCATCGCCGCCGGTCACCATATTTTCCGGCGAGAAGCTCACCCGAGCTAACCGGAGTGACCCACTCACTCCCGTTTGAACCAAAATACTCCTGGAGGTCCGAGGAGTACTTTAGCAACAACAAACAGAGCCTAGGACGTTCGATTCATCGCCGGTGTTCATCACCGCCGACCGCCACCTTCGGAGACGTAACCCGCTCCGTTTCTTGACCGTTTCTCGCGATTTTTTGCGTAGGTGAGTCCTAAATCACTCTCTGGTTCATTTCTAATCATCAAAATCGCATCTTGTTTAGCTCTAAATCGAATCGGGTATGTTGGGATGAAGATGTATGCTTGTGTTCATAAAAGGGGGTAGTTTATATAATTTCTGAAAAATGGAGGGCAAGATGTTAACTGCATGTTTAGTTTCTCAAAGATTGAGGGTGATTTGTGTATATTATCAAACTGCCTATTTATATAAACTTTAAAATGTGAGTTTTGGATTTATGATATAAACTAATATTGCTATATATTATTTTGACTAAATAAAAGTAAACAAGTTGTTAAAATTATATAGAACTTGATTTGTATGAAATATTGTTGTTTTTACAAGCAAAATAAAAATGTACGATTTGGTTTAATTACATAATTTCGGTTTATTTAACTAAATAGTTTTAATTGCTTGTAAATTGTTATTTTGAGTAAAATAGATTATTTTGAGAATATTTATAAAAATAAATAAGATGGAAGTTAGTTTGTGAAATAAAAATAAAGTAGGCTTTTTAAATAAAAATCCTTATTACTATTGTTTGATATTACATGATTATTTTTCTAGAAAGTAGAAATTATTTATCTAACATCAATTTATAGTTATGTATGACTTGTTTTATTGAAATAAGCATTTTTTTGAATTTTATTTGAGTATTTAATTATTTTCTAATAAATAAATAGTTAAAATTGAATTAGTTTGAATTAACTTTTATAGTCACTTATGAATAAATAGTTTGTTTATTAAATTATTATTTCCTATAAAATAAAGAAATTGTATAAGCTTAATATTGGACTCATTTCTCAATAATTTTTACGAGCTTGTATTTGTATAAGTTACAATATTTTTATGAGGAAAATATAAGTGTTAATTAAGTAATTGTTTTATGCTATTAATTAATGGGGTTAAGGGGGATAATTTCAAATGAGAAATTAGAGATATAGCATTTTTGCATACTTGCATAATTAGACTTGTAAATTAATTTAGGAATTATAAATTGTAGGTGACGAGTTCATAGACGAGGGCTACGTGTATCTGTAGGATTTCGCATACTTGCATAATTAGACTTGTAAATTAATTTAGGAATTATAAATTGTAGGTGACGAGTTCATAGACGAGGGCTACGTGTATCTGTAGGAGCTATCGTGATATTTGTCGTGCTACTTGAGGTGAGTAAATATGCCTAACCTAGTGTGCCCGTCCTTCTTTCGTGTCGAATTATTTTTATGATTTTTACGTCTCAAAATGTGATTTGTGATTTAAATGCTTGACTTGATATTTCAAATACTTGTTTATTGATTCTTTTGGAAACTGTCACATGAAATTAATAATATGTAATAACGTAAAGTGGAAACAGTTGTGCGGCGGAACCCTATTCAAATTCTTCTATATATTGTGATTATTATATTTGGCTCGGTTGCCATTGCCCTGAGTCGCACCATGTACTCACCCTTCTGGCCGCTAGAGTCTTAAGGGGGTGTCGACACTTAAGGTCTTGGTTGCATGCGAGATGGTTGGTTCTATATTATTGGATTGGTTTGTTCCCCCCTACAACTAACAAATGTGGATTTTTCATATGGATGATGGATGGACTTGGATTATTTTGGAAAATATGAAAATTGATTGAGAATATTAAATAATGAGTTGGATAATTTATATTGGTCATTTGAAATGATATGTTGTTTACTTACTTATTATTCCTCTTTTTATTAAAATAAAATATGCCTCCTTCCGATTTACATGTTGGGGTGTTTACTTGCTCAACGTTTGTGCTGACTTTTGAAAAACTGCGGTCTTGTTTTTTTCCCCCGCAGGTCTAGGTGTAGGGAGCTCGGCTTAACGGGAATTGCGGACTCACCTAGTTATCTAGTACTTAAATAATTGAAACACTTAGACAATGTTTCACCCTGTTTAAGAGTATGTAATGTATCACTTTGAAGACTTTTGGTTTGTAATAAATAATTATGCGATGTTTGTTTTGTTTACCATTCGTTCCCCTTGCACCCGGGAGCAATCTCGGGCGCGGGACGGCATTCCCGCACTTCTCCCCACGGCGAGGTGCGGGGTGTCGCAATACCTCCTTTTAGTTTAGGGAGGGAATCATCTTTCTCTCTTCATCTTTGTTTTGCTCTCCTATAAATTGAGAAATAGGTGCGAGTAAGCCTTTGAGGGGACGGGCACAACTTTTTCCCCCTTCCCAAGTGGGAAATCCGTCTTGAATCTTCTTATTTTTTCGATGTACCTACATTCAACTTCGAGGTGCCAAACGACTCCATCGATAAGAGCTCCTGGGAGTCATCAGCGTGTTATCCCCGACGTACCTCTTCTCCAACTTCCTACCATTGTTTGTAAACCCCTCTCGCGAGCGGGCGGTCCTAGTGTGGCTGATCATCCGAAAAGACCAGCTAAGCATCATTGGCTTGGTCAGCCTTTACCTGACCAAATACCTAATACTACGCAGGCTCATCAAACAACACTTTTTAGCTTTCTTCAGGATTTGGCCCGAACTGTTCGACATATTCCCATGCGTTACGAACTCCTTCGCGAACAAACTAAACCAACCAGAGGATGGAGGAGGGTTTAAGATTCAAGGATTTCAAAGACTTTAGTATGGCCTTGTTATCAAACCACGTGTGGCGCTTCATTCACAATCCTAATGCGGTGGTAAGTCTATTATTTAAGGTGAAACGCTATCCAAGGTCCACTATAGTGGAAATTGATATTTAATAAGTTATTTCATATGACTTCAGGACTATTACAAGGCATGAACTTCATAGAAGTATGTACCACCTAAACAATTGGTAACAGTAAACAATTGAATGTCTTTATCGGTAAATGGCATATACGTCGTGCAAACATTAAAGTAAGTATGAAAAATACCCATAGAGTAATCTAAGAGTGTCATAGTTCACTGATCTTGAATCACAACATTAGAAGACGAAAGAACACAATCATTACACGTGGAAAGAAGATATAAATGTGGTATTGATGATCCCGGTCCCAGAAACCCTTTCCCCATTAGACTGATGTGGGTTCTATCAGGACAATGTAAAACATACGGTTACTTAAGGCTACAAGCTGTTAAACAATATCAATTCATTGCAGAGGAAAATTTGAAGGGCTCAGCAAATAAAACATGTTCGGAGAAACAGTGAAAACATAAGATTCCAAAGAAATTTATTTTCTTGGTATCTAGGGGATGGTGCGATTCACTACCATTTGCGACAAGACTATCGTCGAAGAGATTAAGATTACATTCGAAAATTCTATTTTTCGGGGGAGGCAAAAAACAACGACCCATACATTCATTACCTGTCCAATTGCACGATATGTATGGATTAGAGTTTCTGGGAATATTTTTAGCTACACATCAATATCAATTTCAAAAACTGGCTAGAAGAGTGCATAGAAAAGATTGAGTACGGAAAACACATACTATGGACATTGTCTATTTGGTGTCTCTTGTCGTACTGGAACCAAAATAGATTCAATAGACTATAAAATACAAGCCATGAAATCAAGGAGTAGATACATCGTTACATAGATTTTCTAGAGGATGCAACAAAACGAGACCGTCTAGATCCGAAGACGCGTCAAACATGCAGACATAAGAAAAGAGTATAATGAAAATAACCGGAGCAAGGGATGTACAAAGTTAACATCGATAGATCGAGATTGTTGTTGAAACATGGACTCGGCATCGAAGCTGCAATTAGGGATGGAGAGGCTTACAAGCCCATGGTTTTTTTGTTTTTTTGTTTTTTTTTTTTTTTGCAATTAGCCCATGGTTAATTTGCCTAATACAATAATGATTTCCTAAAAAATTAATATTAAAAGGAATAAATCCAATCAAATCGTGAAATATTATGGTCGGTGATAAAATCCAAATTTTGTGGCTAGTGACACTCACCAAACTTTTATAAAAATGCTTCTTCAAGGATTTTGTTACAAAACGTCTAGTTGACTATACATGGATAGAGTTGAGCCCACATTTTCTTGTACCTCCGCATAAAAAATGAGGTGATTGATAGAATTTAACTAAATTAATTCATTTCAATTGTTAACTCTTATCATTGTGTCTCTTCTCTTTTCCCAACTCTGATTTTTATTACTATTTACTATGATATTTTGACCCGTTAATTTAAATAGTAAAATAATGATTTTTTTTAATGGTGTTGTAGAGTAAAAGTTGTTCTATAATACGTTGAAAAAATCATTAAAAAATTATATCTTTTTGTAATTCACATCACTCAGTCAAAGTGACTCAGATTTGAGTCAAAAAGTTAAAATAGAGAAAATGAGAAGAGACGGAGTGATAACTGATAAAAGAACACATACCCTCAA
Organism: Linanthus parryae; assembly: GCA_023055425.1. Lineage (NCBI taxonomy): Eukaryota > Viridiplantae > Streptophyta > Magnoliopsida > Ericales > Polemoniaceae > Linanthus > Linanthus parryae. Next base: position 47,749,302 of record JALGPY010000009.1, read on the forward strand.
AAGAATTCTAAAAATAAAATAAGAAAATACCGTTTGGTCACTGAGTAAGACAATATCGCACTCTTTATATATATATTTTTATATATATATATATATATATATATTTTGTCTCCTTAAGATAATAATAATAATGTTTAGTAGTTCATGCAGTCAGCATAGGAGCTAGGTTACTAAAGAGGCAATAAACCGGTGTTTTGCAGTAGAACACATTTTTAACTAATGTTAGATATATAATATATTTTGGTCATGGGTACCACTGGTTCATCTCTTCCCTACCATTCAGACTTGTATCTCCATCCATTGGGTCACTTTGACACTGTTATTTGGATAGTTAAATGATGTATTTTTTTGATAAGTTTTTCATAGTGTTGTAGAGTAAAAGTTGTTCTATAATATGATGAAAAATTTATCAAAAAATCGTATCGTTTTACAATTCAAATCACCCGGCCAAAGTGACCCGAATACGAGCTAAAAAATTCAAATGTGAGGGTAAAGAAGAATCAGAGTAGTATGCCATCTATTAAACAATATGTCAATTATCTATTGAGATGAGTTGGAACAACTTTTCTTTTCACTTTTCTTTTCAAACGTTGGAACAATTGGTTATTAAGAGAAAGCAACATCTATGTGCTCATAGAAAACGCACATTTTTAAATTTCTCAAAAAAAAGGAAAAAAAAAAAAGAAAACGCCTTTTTTCATTACAATGGAGTATAATATATGATGTTCCACTATAAAAAAAATTGACCGTTTTTTTTTAGAGAAAACCAAAATGTGGCTATATTTAATTCAATAAATCCAACTGAGCCGATTAGTTGTCACTGTTTGGAGTTATATGAATTTAATTTAATTTTTTCTTTTACAATTATTTAATATTTTGGTTAAAATTCGAACATAGTTATTTATTACAAGATTGATCTCTTTAACCCCTCTAAATTTCATTCTCAGTAATCCATCTTCTAGTTGGTGCCTCCTTGGGATAGGTAAAATCAAGCTCAATTTGGTGAAATGTTTATGTTATGATCCGGGCAGAGCTTAGATAACGATGAATTGGACGAAACAAGATCACACGAACATACACGATGTAACGTGGTTCACTAGCACTAGGGGTGAGCAAAACACGCCCAAACCGGCAGCCCCAAACCGGTCAGAACTTAACACCCGTTCGTGCTACTTGATTGGGTATGAGTATAGAATTACAAACCCGAGCTAACTTTGATAGATCATGGGTTTGAAGTCGAAAAAATCGATTAGGGCCGGTCCGGTCCGACTAAAATTTTCATATGAAAAATTTACATATTTTTTAGTTAGATAATACCGTCCAAGTAAAATTTTATAAGAACGAATAATAGTTTTAGTTGATTTTCCTCAACTTATGCATTAATATGATTTTCTTCATCAATTAGAATGTCAGATTCGGCTCTGTTATGTGTTAGTAAGATTGAAAAATGTTTTTTTTTTTTTTTTTTTTTTTTTTTTTTTTTTTTTTTTTCCGATTTGCACTAAATATGTCTTGTTCATAGATATAAGTTTGCTAACGGTTTGCAACATTTTGAACCCATCTAAACCCGGCCGAACCGGTCCGAGTCGAAAGGCTTGATTGGGTTTGGGTTTGGTCGACTACTTGATTGAGTTTGGATATCGATATGACCAACCCGGGATCATTGGGTTGGGTAGGAAACAAAGCCCTCACCCGCCCAACCTGGTTCGTGCTCTGCCCTAACTAGCACGGTGCTAGCTCCTCCACGACCCGAAAACCCTTGTTTATTAGAGACAAATCCACGAACACAACCCACACTATGGCCAAAGGCCACAGTGACAACCCACACCAGTAGAGCACGACCTATAGCCTTTATATAGGCCTACTATACAGCTTGGTGCCCAAGAAATACAAAAAACCGAGGTAACAAACAAGGAAACAACTTTGGCCGCCTCCAGGATTCTCTACGAAGACATCGAGTCTTCGCACGGAGACCTTCGCACGAAAGCTCTTCGTACGAAGACATCGAGTCTTCACACGAAGAACGTTGCCACTTCTTGTTATCTTCGTCTTGTGCTCCTCCGTTTGGTCCGTTTCTTCCCCAGGTTTGTCGCCAACTCCTCACCAAGCCCAAGTACATTCAAGGCACCTTCGATTTCCAACAGTTTTGGAACTCAAGAGGTGAACGGACTAGAAGTTGTGGGGAGATTGGATGAATGCACCAGCGTAGACACTGAGATTTGGAACATCTTCAAAGCCTTAACTATTGCTTCAGTAAAAGATTACTGTGGAGATTGAAAGTGATTGCGTGAAGGCTGTCAAAATCTTTCAAGGCTATACATAGCGTGACTTGCTTCCATGAATGCATAAGTCAATAATGGCAAACACCTACCGCATAAACTTTGTGGTAGTATAAATCAAATTACCATAGATGCTAACGAAGTTGTCAATCTTCTTTTGAACATGTTTGCTGAACATATTGATCCTATGATGATTTTTGTTGATATTCTTGATGCAGTGAAAGGGTTGATCATCACATACATGTTGAGAATTGATATGTTCTTGTAGACTGCCTCCCCACTGTTTTTCTGTAACCCTTCAATGTGCACTAGATATATCCCCACTGTAGTGCAATAGCCTGCAAGCTTTACTAGAGTGGTAAACGAACACGAGAAAACCCTAACTAACATGCTCACAGTTGAAGAGCCAAAAGGCAACCTTGAATTCAAGACCTCTAGACAAACGCCCAAAGACTTAAGACTGCAAACTTGACTGTTGATATGCAGTTCGCAGGTAACCACATTAACGATCCATAAATGAAATGAGAACAGAGAACGTGGTAAAAATAAGTAAGTTTGAGACAGATGATTGATGAGGAAACAATTAGATCGCAACTTAAGCATGTGCCTGGTCAGATTTCAAGACTTATACACGAGGGGAAGTATTTTGGATTGACAATTTCTACCCAATCCAGTGAGATAATACAGTGTGAATGAGATGTACATTCACTCTTCGATTTCAGCGTATCAGTCCACAAGAAATTATTCGTTATATTCAAACGAGTGGAATTCTATTATGTTTCTTATTCCTCTGTGTTACCGAGGCAATGAATTGTGTTTGGTTGGTGGTGATGGCATGAGATGTGAGAAGTGGAGGTGGGTGGATGTGTAGGAAAGACCGTTTTTCCGCGACTCCGTCCAACACATTAGACGATGTTAGAGGATTGTAGTTAATTGTCCCTAAATTAGAATAGTGCAAGCCGTTTTCAGGACAAACCAATAGTGATGGGGTTTAGCGTCACAAGCGTCGTACCGCAAGTAAATTTCGTATCGTATCATTTGTACTACATAATGTAGTTATATATAAATAATAAACGTAATTAAAATATGTTCGGATTAGGCTAATTTGGGCCCTGTTTGGATTGCAATGTTTTATAGTTTAAAAAACTTAACATATGTTGTGTTTGAATATGAGAGTTTAAATTTAAAATTTTTGACTTTCGCGTTAGTAGAAAAGTGACTGGAATGTGTAACTCAAAAATTTTGAGTTGAGGTTTCGGTTAACTTTGAATTGAAGTCAATCAAACCTCTCTGTCCAAACCAGGCCTTGAACTTCAAGCCCAGGCTTGAGATGATCAGCAATGAAATGAGTAGAACCCATCCCTAGACGACTAAGTTGGGCCAAGCCCTACTCAAGGGGTCTCAAATGTTATTTTTCTGACGTGGGACCCAGCAAGTAAAGAGAGAAAAGGCAACCTAACTTTACCATCGTAGAAAACGACGCGGACCCACCTCTCTCTACGCTTTTTTGTCTTCTCTCCCTCTCTGCGCACTTTTGATCGGTTTTTATTGTTTTTCTCTGTATAAACTGTTTCAGTGCCACGCTTACAAACAAATCTTCTTAAATTATTTCTTTAGACTTTCGCTTCCAGAGAGAGAGAGAGCTGTGCCTCATAAGAGAGATTCTGGAGAGGTCGATCTTCGTCTTCTTCCTTCCGTGCTAGGGTTTCTCACTGTTCTTTGCTCTGCTCTAGGTCTTCTCATCGCTTCTCCGGTGAAAAAATCAGGTACGCTTGCCTCTGAATTGTCTTCAATCTGTGAAAGCGCATGTTCGTTTGTAGTTGTTGTTCTTAATCTTGTGTTTGATCTATTGAAAGCACGAGAATGAGTGTCAGCTAAGCTCTTCTGGTCTTCGCGTGTTTGTGAATTGGTGTGGTGGAAGACATTTATTTGTGATTTCTCATTTCTGTGCTGTAATCATAACCAAAGACGAATTTGTAGTATCCAGAATTGAATATTTCAGAAGAAATGAGTAAAAAAATAAGTAAATTTGGTCTTAATCGTGATCAATCGAATCGATGGACTCCATTTGGGCTGTTTGTGCCTCCCTGGTGATAGTCTGTCACTTCATTTGTACAAAATTGTTAGTATCTAATATGTTAATGAAATGAAAGAGGGGCGATTCGGTGGAATAATACATATTCCAGTTCATTTATGTTAAGTAGAATTGCATTCCTGTTGGTGTTTGATTTACATAACACTTATATGTATTTGGGAATATTGAGCAAGAGATATAGTCTGTTGATGTTTGCTGTGAAATAGGGCACTACTTCCATCGTTTATTTCTGCAATGCCCAAAGAGTCTGATTTCTGGAATTATTTCCTCTAATTTAGTCGACGGTGTTCTGAAAATTGACGTGCGTAATTGGAATGCTACGTTGAGAGTATCTTAGTATATTTCACTAACTACAAATTCTTTTATTCCGTTTAGGATATCTTACCTTTTGACGTCAAGGGAACAAAGTATGGCTTCTGGTAATATCAATTCCGAACTAGAGAGCTTTGGTTGATACGGCATTGGTGGGTTTGTCTAAGAAGGGGTTCAGTTGATACTTTATTAGATCATCAGAGTTTGTGACAAGAGATAAAAGTATCTTGCTTCAGCAAAGGTCTCTCGAATTTGTTGCTTTTTTGTTGTTGTCCGTATTTGGTTCGCAATCTCTGTATAGCAGGATTGGTTAGAAAAATGGGTTATATGTGTGATTCATGCGGGGAGCAAAAATCGGTGGTCTATTGTCAAGCTGATGCGGCTTCCCTATGTTTATCCTGTGACCAGAATGTACATTCTGCAAATGCCCTGGCAAGACGTCATTCAAGGACCCTTCTGTGTGAAAGATGTTATTTACATCCTGCACGTGTCAGGCTTGTTAAGGATGAGATATCTCTTTGTGGGCTCTGTGACTGTATGGAATATGCTGAAACTACCCCAGCTCATCAGAGACATACGGTTGGTTGTTACACTGGTTGCCCTTCCCCTGCCGAGCTCTCTACCATCTGTTCAATGATTTTGGATACTCCTGTCCCCAGCGAGTCTGCTTGTGAAAAGAGACTGAGTTCGATGAGGATTACTGATAACAGTCAGATAAATTGCACTCAACAGCTGCAAAGTAATAATGATATAGACATGTCTGTCTCAGCAGAAGGGGATGACCTAAAGAATACCGATGAGTTGAGTGTGTGGATGCCCTCCTCTTCAAAGCCTAAACTCGAGACCAAGCAACAGAATGAGGATCAAACAGTGGGATTGGGAAATTCAACTTTCTCCAAGGTAATATAACACATCATTTTGAATGTATATAGATCTGAATTCATAAATACTGCCATAATTAGCATTTCAGTGTATGTAGAGCTTGGCCAATAAAGTATAGTTTGGGCTTGCTAAACTTAACTTTCATCCCCTAGCTTTGTCAATGTTGAATAAATATTGTCTCTTCATCACAGCAAGCTCATAAGATAGTACTTTTCCACTTGTGAAGGCTGGCAAAATCCGCCCAGATTTATATACCGCGACATTTTTTTGTTTACCTTTTCGAATGTAAAATGTAGGCAAATATATGTGCATACGTTTTCTACTTTGTAATAAATTGTTATACTGGTCTCAGCAGGTGTGTGCGCATGCATGCAACTTGTACATCTAACATTGTTCATGCGCAATGTTGTCTACATTATTTTTACAGTACAAGATAGAAGGACTGTTAGATATCCTTTACAGTGATCTTCAGGCAGCCAAAACTAGGCCGTGAAGAGTCATTTCTTACGTTGTAATTATCTTTCAAATTGCTGGTATACCCAAAAGAACTGAAAGAGTTATCTGCGCACTTCGTCTCACCCAGGTCCTTTTAGCGCTTAGGATATTTTTCCAGAAACATATCACTATTGAAATGAAACATGCAGCATAAAATCATTGTTGCATATTCGTAAGGGCTCTTTGAAAAAAAAATAGTCTTAAGGGTTTCGTCCTCCTGAATGGATCCTGAGAGGACTATTATTGTAAATACGGTTATATTTACAGCCTGCTTATTATTATTATTTTGTGCTACTCCTACATTTTAGTATTACTGTTTTTGTGTAGAAAAGAACCTGTATTTTGATGCTTTGAACTCTTATTTCAAGTAGAGTAGTCAAAACGAGATATGTATTGTGTACCAACAACTGAGTTTTGTGTCCCATGCATCATTTGATGAGACACTACTCTAAATGGTGCTGGAAACCTACCCCAATATTTTATCTCCGGAATTTGTGTCCCCATGTTTCATTTGATGAGCACTTAAACCTAACATGTCATTTGATGAGGCACTTATGTAATGAATACATGGTTGTAGTTTTGATCACACAGTCTAAGTGGGAAGACCTCAGCCCAGGTTCTGAGTGAGAGAACAAACCATTCAAGAATTCCAATATTAATCAGTATCAGTTATTGTTTCATGAAAATTAAATGTAAATTATTTATAAACCATACTGTACCTGTGAGCATTACTATTGTCAGCAAGCAAAAGGATCAAAAGGGAAAGGTTTACTACATAAAACAAATTAACAGTATGATAATGATAAGCTAATAATTCCTAGTTAATTAAAGCCAGAAGTCAGTTTGTATTACTTAGAATCCCCATAAGATGACTTTTGATGGATCAAAGAGTAGTGTGGTTTCAAATTAATAGTTTATCGAAGAGTGTATTTTTCTTTAGTAGTCGTGTAGACTCTAGTAGAAAGAAGGAAACCCCAAAGCGAAATGATAGGTAAATCATTCTTTTTTAGTCAAGGTCCATCGGGTCACTTGATAAGAGCTCTGAGTAACAACTCTGTAATCCATCACTTGACTGTAATAAACTCTCATGCTGGTTAATATGTTGAGAAGGAGAAACTAGTGAATCCCTAGATACCCATGCAAGTCAATACTTTTAACACATAAATCAAATCTGCAAAGTGTAATCTAGGATATGTTTATATGACACAGATGATGAGCTACCGGTTCTGGTGCACCAAAACATTATGAATAGATGATATGTTGTTCTATTGTCTTAAGTCATACAATTCACTATTGTTTATGTTTGTCTACTTTCTGAAGAGTAAAAGCAGATTAGTCCTTTCTTTCGGAGAACCATGTTCACCCGCAAATTCTTAATTTATATGAGATATTAACTTTGTTTAATAAAACAGACATGGATGTGTTCATTATGGCTCTACAATGGTGTATTGGTCTACACAAACATAACACGCCTTCAGTTAGTTTGGGTTTACTATAAGTGGGGTTGGGTTTTAAATGGGTCATAACGATTGTACACAATTTTGCTTTTGTTTGGTTTTGATTGATGGCTTACCTCAACACGTGTAACCCGCTAATATTTAGCAACTTGCCTATTTACTTGCTCACTTGCGGCAGAACCTAACCTCCTTAAAGTTAAACACCAACCATAAATTATTTCTTACCTTCATACTCTACCTTCCACGTCACCTGACTCTCTAGCGTAGGGTTAAGGTGCAACGAAGAATTAACTAGCTCATCTCCAACGTTGTTGATGGGTCAATAGTGACTTTTTGTTGAATCCCAACTAATGTATGTTGAAGATGTATGTCTTACCTTTTTTCTTCTACATATACTTCATTCTGAAAACATCATCTTGAACAGTTTTGGTGTAAGATTTATTTGTTGTCGTGATATCCATTATGCAATATCATTATTTTATTAACGATAGTGAATTTCACCACCATTCTAACAAGTAGGATATAGCAATTTTTCCTGTATGTGATCATCTCCTATGGACTTGTGTCATTTACAGCATTATATCCCCAGATTTTCTTCTCACAGAAACACGTACACTCTTAAAATTATTTACTTTTTGGTTCAAAAGTAGGAAGAGAAAGAGACAAATAAAATGCGTCCCTTAAGTCTTACGTGCTAGATTTAACGAAGAAGACGCATAAAATGTGTAATGATTAATGAATGATGGTATAGCTAGTCTATTGGAGTAGACTTTTGACGGCATTTTCATGCATTTAAACTGAATTTTATGTTGCACGGTCTATTGAGATGCTCTAAACTCTCGGTCTTTCTTTTCCAATTTTATGTATATTGACTATATTCACAGTGGGTTGGCGTGTTGAATTATGGTTGATATGATTGTTCTTTGGGTCGGGTTAGGGTTGACCTTATTTGGGTCACAGCGTGAATATGGCTTGACATGACTATACGGAGACAAAAGTTGAAAACAAATTGACTGCCTTAAATAAACTTATGTCGTGAGAAAATGAAAAAAGACTTCTTAACATGAAACAACACTTAAACGAAGAAAGAAGCTTCGCTTGTTTTCACCTTTTTTCAGAACAAATATTATAGCATCTGATAGAAGTGAAAGCTCATTTTCCTAAAGAAAAATCCTATTGTACAAGCTTGGTCAGCTTGAATCCAGACTAATCGGTGACTTTCTTACGTTAGCTGTGTATACTAAATTTAAAAGGGAGCAATTAAAGTCGTCAAAAGGGAATTACCGATAGGTATGGTGAATTTTTTTTTTTTTTTTTTTTTTTTTTGTAAAATTGCATAAATTGTTTATAAATAAGTTATCTATATGTTATGAACGTTAGTTCCATGTACAGCTTGTGACTTAATTCGGTATAGTTTGATAAGAGGGAAAATATAAGATGAAGAGTATGTTGCCAGCTGAGAAGCATGACACGTCTCATGTATGACCCATCTCAGATGCCTGCGCTGACAAGAAATTTTACAACAGCCTTGTCAAATGTGTTGAATCTTCACTGGCCATGGTAAACAGATGAGCTATTTCACTAATTGGTAGAGACATAAGATGGTAATGTGAACCCAAGTGAAAGTCTTGATTGCTGTTTTCTTAAATTACTAATCTTTTATCAAATATAAATTAGTGTCCCTTTTGACATTTGTGTCGGTCTGTGTAGTAGTACTTTCTAGTTAATGGAATTAAATTGCTCACTGAGTCAATAGTTAAACAATTGTGGACCGTGTTATTTGCTACATTTTAGTGTGATGTCTTTTTTTGTCGTTATCGTGTGATACCTCCTCATGAAACAAATGTATATTAGATGCCATTTTTATGACCTCGTCGTGCTTTGCTCAGTTATTTTCCTTTGCAAGCACCATAGTATTCTGCTGTTACAGCAGAAGTTTTCGAACTCTTCCAGGACAAAAATCTGCGTCTCTAAATCTGTGAATCACTGTGATCACTCATATTAAAGACTGACTATCATTAATTTGGCAAACGTGAAAGTAAGAAAGTTTTCTTTCTCACATGGAGAAAGAGGGCCTCGGGTGTACGTGGTAGGAATTAAATAGAGAGAAACTAATCAAATCCAGGTATACAAGTTTAAAATTTAGCAACTTCGTCTTCATTGTGATTAGCCTTTCAAAAAAAGTTATCTTGTTTGCTTTTGAGTTAGTTTTGTTGTTTGTACATCAATGAATAATGCCTCAACTATTTGGTCTCTACATCTTCCTTGAGAATTTTCTTACTCATCCTGTGTTATCACTCTGTAGAAGTCTATCATATTACCTAACTAGTTCTTACTACACCTTCTCTTCCACCATGAACATTAGCTGATATTTTCTTTCTTCAACAATATGGCAATTGTCTTCCATAGAATCATGTTCCTGCAGATAATAATGCTACTTCTGTAACTATTTTTGCTCGAGTTATTAATTGCCCGTTTAGATTACCTGAGCATATCAACTATAGCTGTAAGCTTTTACTTGTTGGACCCGGCAGGCATTCTTACATTTATCTCCCTCAGGGTAAGTGAAGGAAGAATTGAAGCGAAGCCATAATTTATTCATTTTTTTTTATCATATAATCAAATGAAAGTTCTAAGTTGCAATTCAATAAATCCACCCTATTATCTATTCTTGAGTTGCAAATTTAGTAATCACTATAAATACATTTCTAATTAAGTTAAGTGAAAAGGCCATTTCATTTCCCTGTCCTTTTCATATTTCCTTGTGGAGTAAAACCACTATTCAATAATTTATCTGACTTCATCGTATGGATATGCAGATGAGCTATTCTGGTATAAGATCACCAGATCTGTTTGAGGATGATGATTTCTATGAGGGCTTCAATATGGACGAAGTTGACTTGAGTATCGAGAACTATGAACAACTTTTTGGTGTGGCTTCAAATGATCCAGAGCAACTTTTTGGTAATAATGGAATTGGTAGTTTGTTTGAAACAAAGAACCCGTCCAGTGCTGATCCGAATTGTCAGAGAACAAATCCAGCTCAGGTTTCTATTTTCTTATCATGTGTTGATTTATAATGTCGTTCTATGTCAGTTGAGAACTTACAATATTCACCTACTCGGAACTGTCTAATTTTTGTGCCTTGTCTTTGTAGTTGAAGTAGTCTATCATTCCTGTTTTTATACCTTTGCTTTTGTGCATAGATAGCAACTGTTGGTATATGAATGTCGTTGATGGAGACGGAAACAAGTTTTTCTAATCCCTTTTTGTTGTCTGCTTGGCTGGAGTTTACATGCAGTCACTGAAAGCCATTTTCTTCCATAGATGGTGATTTGTTTCTTCCAGGAAGTGAAACATCAACTTGATATTAGCCTTATCTATGGGCCTACCTTGCCATTTTAATGGAAGAGCCTCCAGCTTAGATTGCATTAAAGAACAGCGTCTCTGTTTATAGCTACTTAGGGCATCTCCAATCCGCACCCCCTCCTCCCCACAGGCTCACCATTTTCCCCTCCCCCTTCCCCTAAACTACTCATCTCATCACCTCCCCCTCACCCAATTAAATTCATTTAGAAGTATTTTTTATTATGTCGAAAATAATTTCTCTACTAATAAAAAATCAGTGCGTAGTACTAAAAAAAAAATATAAAAAATCAGTGCGTAGTACTAAAAAAAAGAATATAAAAAATATGTGATTCACGACCAATTGGGACTTGGGAGTCTTTTTAATTTTGGTGCTTAATTATTCAAATATTAAAATTGTAGAAGATCATTACCATTTAAGTACAATGTATAAAAGTTAAAAAAGATAAGGACGGTTTCATTCCTGAAAATGCATTTTCAATAAACGAAAAATATTATAATTTTGGGTGAAAGACACTTTGCATCCCTATGTTTAGGCCAAAAGACAGTCGCCACCACTGTGTTTTGAAAAATTCCCCTCTGCAACCCTGTAACGGAAAAAAAGTTAGACACATTACACATACCACTCCTCTCTTATGTTCCGTCGGTCATGGTGAGAGCGGGTCGGGCCGTGGCGCCGTGCCGTGTAAAGGACGGGCTGAAGGAGAGCGGGCTGGGGGCGGGCCATGTCGGAGGGCGGAGCGGGCCGAGTCCGGAATGCGCAAATCTCGGCACGTGCCGGGTTGCATGGGGGCGGGTTGTGCACGGGCCGTGTCGGAAGGGCCGTTTTTGTGCGGGTTGTGCACGACCCGGGCGGGGGGGGGGGGGGGGGGGGGGGGGGGTGCATGCCGGGCCGGGTTGGCTAGGGGAGGATCATGACCCGTGCGTGCCACAGGCTGGGCACGCCTTTGAGCGGGCTGTGCCGTGTCGGAGGGTGGAGCGGGCCGTGTTTAGCCGTGTTCGGTGCGGGCCGTGCCAATTTGGCACGTGGGTCGGCCCGTATTGCCACCATGATCCGTCCGTGAAACCAATTTTTTAAATTTTTTTGACTAATTTACCCCTGTTTATTAGTGTCATGTTTTTGGTGTTCATGTTCTTGGTGTTCTTGGGATTCACAACTATCCCAACAATATTAACCACAAACCAAGCCTAGAAACTCGTCCTTTCACAATCAACAATACCACCAATTTTCATTTACCTCCACCACTAACAAAAACAACTACGATAACACACCACCACTAAATCTGATTCTTCTCTAACCCTACCCTTTGTACAACCCACCACCACACACAACATAACAACCACCAGCGATACCCCTCCACAACCACCCTTCTTCACTTACAATCCACTCTAACCGGTCCCCAAATTCCTTCACACCCAGCAGCAATCTTGTCTTCTCCAACCAAACCGTAGGTCACATACTCAATCTGAACCCGAATCAAAACCAACGGATCACTGGTCATAGAAACTCAAAACCCTGTACTTCAAAATCATCCCAAAGCATCTCCACCTCTTTCTCTATATACACCCAGAAATCTGTTGAATACCCAGAAACCTAACAGAGACTCAAGAACACAACACCTTCATATATTAATTTCTGACACACGATGCATAAGAGACTACGAACAGATCCCTTTAATGAGAGCTCCGAACCATTGACAAATTTCATGTTCCTGTACATTCTTCTTCCTTCAAACAAATCAACCACCCTCTCTCAGAAACTATTATGCTTCCTCCGCTTTATTCTTCTTCATTTTGCCATCGTCATCACCCTTACAGAGGCTGTGATAATCAGTCTTCTGCTGGGTTTCAGATCTGTAGCTTGCGAACACCGCCCATTTCTTGGATCAACAATAACAAGGCCGATGCTCAGAAAAGAGAGATTCACCAGTAGAACCAGTCTGACAGAAAAGGCTCGAACCCCTCAAATGAGAGCTCTAAACCACTGAATCGAAGCTCGAAACCACCGAATTGAAGCTGTAACTTGCCGACTCCGCCGCTGCAATGCCGATAAGATCTGGTAACTTTGAACTGGGTTTCAAGATGGAAATTGAGAAACCCGAATTCGTCTCTTACAAGTTACAAATCAACAGCAGGAGAAACACCCAATTTAGGTAGGTAGGGAGGGAGGGAGGGACAGTTATCAAATATAATTAAGTGTCATTAAACTATATAATATAATTATAAAATGTGATTAGGTGTAATTTAAAATACCCAAAACGGGATGAATTTCCTTCCCCATGGTGGGGGGAATGGCCGGGGGGGAGTTCATCCTAACCAAGCTTGAATAATCCCCCTTTCACCTCCTTCCCCTTCCCCTTCCCCCTCCCCTTGAGGGGTTGGAGATGCCCTTCCTGATGAGCCTGCTTTTAGATATACTTAGGTGAGTTTTGAAGTCTAATGTGTCCAAGCCCTTCCCCTTCCCCTTCCCCCTCCCCTTGAGGGGTTGGAGATGCCCTTCCTGATGAGCCTGCTTTTAGATATACTTAGGTGAGTTTTGAAGTCTAATGTGTCCAAGCATTGCCGCCCTATATGTTAACTCGAAACTGAAAAAGTTCAGGGGAATTCTTTTGATGTGGCAGATGCAAATATGTCACCCAGTATGAAGCATTCAGGATTTGGTTGGTCAACTGAAGCAAATCCTGTTCAGGGCATTCCTTAATGCTTCTGAGTGACGCGTGCTCTAGTCCATTCAAACTGTTAGAAATCGTAAGGAAACCATGGGGAGGAGGAACAATTTAGTAAAAGACATCGTCTAATGGGTATCTTTGATGGATAACTGCTCTCTCCCACTCACTCTTCTTTCTTGTAAGGGGTGGCAGAACCTGTTGGGGCTAAACATACTTCATATCAGTAAGCCGCAATGTTCTGAAATCCCCAAAACGATTTTCAGTCTGCTTCCTGGTTCTATGTTAGTCTTCTTGGTACCCATTCTACACTTTTTGTGGCATTCCCTCTTTGTAGACATGTCTAATCTCAGATTTTTCCTTTTTGTTACGGTTGATGCACTTCAAATTTTTGGTCTATTTTACAGTAGTTAGTAGTTACGGTGAATGCACGTCAAGTAACTGTCTCAGATTGACTGTATGTTGTATCTATAACTTACGATTTGATGTTCTTTGCTTTCCATCAGGGATCATCAGTTAGGCAGGGTACTAATAAGGCAGTGCAGCCAACCTGCAGCAATGCAGGGTCTGTTGATTCGGTCTTGAGCTCTAAAACCGAGCCAAACCTTTACTTTCCGAAGCAATCGCGTTCCAACCTCTCATTTTCTGGCTTGACCGGCGAGAGTAGTGCCGGAGATTATCAAGACTGTGGCGCTTCTCCAATGCTTCTCATGGGTGAACCTACGATTGGGCCCCATGGTCCTGAAACTGCCTCGCCTTCAACCACTAGGAGCGATGCTGTTCAGCGTTACAAGGAGAAAAGGAAGAACCGAAAGTAAGTCTCTTGCCCTATCTCCGATTAGATTACACGGTTCTTAGCATAGTGAAATTCTAACCATTATTATGAACCCATGGGATTTGGTCCAAGTGGTAAGCAACTTGGTTCCCTTAAGCAGGTCTCGGGTTCGAAACTGTGTATCCAGAAAAACCCCAATGGGAGACTCACCTGCCAAACCCAGGCATGCGACCCGGGTTGGACCGGACTAGGGGGCGAAGCCCCGGAATCGGTTGGGAAAAAAAAATCTCAGATTAGATTACACGATCTTAGAGCATCCACAGTAGTATTATGCACAACTTAGCTAAATTTTAGTCCAAACTTAACTTATTCATTTTAGCAAGGTAGATTAGCTCCAATGGTATTGTACCAATAATGTCTAAAACAAAACAAAACAAAACAAAACAAAAAAGATAAGCTCCAATGGTATTGTACCAATAATGTCTAAAAAAAATGTGTTGAGGATATGTTGACTCGTCCGATCTAGCTAGCATGAATTAGGAGACAAAAATAGCATTTGGTTTAACTAGTCTAATGCAGACCGTATTTATTCATTTGACTTGCTATTTTAGTAATGACTTCCATTTGAATAGTCTACTATGGATTGCTCTTAGCATAGTGAAATTCTAACCACTATTATGTTTAATTACTGTATCATCACAGGTTTGGTCAGAAGGTCAGGTACGAGTCGCGTAAAGCAAGAGCTGATGTGAGGAAGCGTGTGAAAGGAAGGTTTGTGAAGGCAGGTGATGCTTATGATTACGACCCAATGAGCCCAACAAGAACCTTGTAAGATGATACTAATAATAGTTGGGTCAAAGCTTGGAAGAAAGTGAAAATTGGTTCTTCTGCAATAGAAAATTGTGTCCTTCCATCGATGAATCTTCAGGTTGCTGATTGCATATAGAAGAGGTGGGATTGGGATTGGGATTGGGATTGGGATTCTCCAAGAGCTGAGACAGTTTCAACCGATGAACAATGACTATTGCTCTTACCGCTTTTGCAATGTGGTTCATCCCAAAGTTCGGCTGCTTCAAACTGTTTTTACTGAGGAAAAAGGAGCGACATTTTTGTACAATCTCGGTTGAGGTCTCATGCCCTATCATGTCCTGGTCTGGAAAGTCTCGTGTACTTCATTTCTGCGCTGGTATCCTTTACCGATTGTGTAGGATTTGAATAAAATGTGTAGCCAAAGCTAAGCTTTTGCTTTTGTTAATACTCCTGTCTTTTGTATGGCATTGTAATAGGTCAAATGTTAACCCGGTGGTAGGTAATTAGTTAGACTGAGTCACAAATATGGCCCTCGTCTCAGTGCAGCAGGCAAAAAGTCTTTTTGTTTGTCAGTTAACTCTAGAGCGGTCACGTGGGCCGGAGGGCCGAATCGGCCTGGCCCGTGACCACGGTGCTCCTGAACTTGGCCCATTGCGCATTAACCATTGTCTGGGCTTGTTCCTAGTTTTTGGAACTGCTGAACCCGGTTGGTCCATGGATAGCCAGGACCAGCCGATCCGTGCACTACCCTGCCTGGACCGCCGCTGGCCAGATTTTGAATTAATAGACCTCTACCCCCTACCTGTTCATCCTCATTCCACAGAACTAAATCAACTCAAGCTCTCAAGCCTTCACCCACAAGCCAACTACTACTCTGGTGTCTTCATCCTTGAGATCTTGCAAGTTTCTCAACTTTTTCTTCTCAAGTTGACTTTTTGACTTGTATCTGGTTCACTTTGACCTGGTGATTCAGATAACAAAACGATTCGATTTTTTGATATATTTTTCACCGTGTTATAGAGCAATTTTTACTCTACAACACCATGAAAAGACTATCAAAAAATTGCATAACTTTGCTATCCAAATTGCCGGGTCAAAAGTGACCCATCCAATAGTAGTAAAAGTCAAATTTTGAGAGAGCTGGACAGAGTGATACTTGTGAGTATTAGTTAACTTATTTTTAATATTTTTAACAGTAATAGGTGAAGGAATGATGAAAAGTTAGCACGATAAGTAGTATGTTCAAAAGCTTATGCATCCGTCTCGAATGTATATATTTACAAGTGTTAATGAGAAAAAAACAACGGGATGATCCGCCCTGAACCAATCCGTCTCTAAGGCTCCGGTCCTGAGTCCAGCCAGTAAGACCTGCCCCAGACTAACCCTCCAAACTCTTGAACCAGCCGACAACCCCGTGGTCCTCTTACAAACGTGCCGGATTGGTCCGTTTGACAGTGGTCCGTTTGACAGCTCTAGTTACTTCATTACCCTATTGTAGGACGAACATGAACCTTGCAAGGTCCTTTCTATTTCTCAGATTATGCACAAATGTAACCGTTGGTTGGACAAATACTTATTGCAGTGGAATCTGGCGCAATCCCGCATTCAGCTATGGTGTTATTGTAGTGTAATTAGGGCTGCAAACTGGCCCGGGTCATTTGAGAGCCGGCCGCTCCCGAATGAGCTTGGTCAAAGTTCAGATACTACGCTCAAGCTTGACAACGTCTCTAGCCCGCATCTACGCAACTCCAAGCCAAGCTTGGGCACCGCATATTATAGTTTTCACAAGCCAAGCCAAAGCCTACAATAGAGCTGTCAATCGGGTCGAGCTGGCCCGTCCTAACAGGATAGGCAATGACCGGATCCAAACTGTAACCCACAAGGCCCCAAACCAGCCCTGACGTTATCAAAAGTCCAGGCTGGTTATGGCTATCATCGCCTAACCGGCCTGAAATTAAGAGGGACCGAACGGAAAACCGGCCCATAACCGGCCCCAACAAAAAAAAAAAAAAAAGCGGTCTTCCCCAAAAAGTTAGAACTGTGGGGATTAAGTGTATCCTCAAATGTGACATGTGGAATAACTTATCTCTACCATATCTTAGGAACAAAACACTTCGTAAGACAATCTCAGGTGCTGAAATTTAGGGCATGGTCATATTTTTTTGGTTAACCAGCCCAAACCAATTCGGTTTAGGCGGTTACATTTACAGGGGCCGGTTATGTGTTCCAATGTGTTCCGAGGAAATACGCGGGCCAATAAACGTAACCGATTAATAGTTAACCGTAATCGGCAGTTCCGACGGTTAACCATTCTGACAGTTCTAGCCTACAATACTGCAAAATGCTCTAGAGAGCCGAGCAATAGTCAGGAGATATTCAGCTCCACTCGTTTACACCTAAAAGCATTTAACATGCTGATGATTCCATGACTTACACCTTAACACTGAACACGACCATTCAATTGTCAATAATTCACCTCTATGGTAACATTTCTAACCACTCCACGGTGGGATACAAGGACCTCAAAGCAGAGTTTACCCAGCCAAAATTCTCAACTCGGCCAAACTATGGAACTACTAGAAATAGGGGCAAAACGTAACAAAATTTATGTATTAGACAATAAAATCCGCACAAAGGTTTTTCCTCCATGAAACTAGTCTTCGTCAGATGAACTATCAGATACCATCCTTCCAACGCCGTCTACATCCGTTGTATCCTGCTGCAACCACAAAATATACTTGTTAGTCGTGTCCGAGAGAATCACTGCAGGTGGGTCCCGTGCATGCACACAAGAGAAAGGGAGAGCTACGGTTTTAACCTACATAAGGTGGAAATGCTAACTTCTCTTACCTGCATTTTATCCCAATCCTTCAACTTGGGATTCGTTAGCATGTAGTTATCACGTAAAGGAGCCCACGCGGGGCCCTCGCCATCTTCCGTTCCTTGAGACTTAGGATCGCCTCCTCGGGATGGTTTGTTATGCAGCTCTGAGAAGAAGGTGTTTTTCGTCCGATGGCTCAATGCTGCAGAGGTGAAAATCACACAAGAATCATAACAAAGTAAAGCGAACTATCTTTTCCAAAACCAGCTAACAGAATATGATTCCAAGTAGAGTAATAAACAATTATATCATTGTAATTTTACTTTAATCGAATGATCAACGAACATTACAGCAACATAACTTCATATCGAATACAAAAACTCTATATCATGAGAGATTATTCTAATCTCCTAACCACGGATCTCGAGAAGTGGTGTGCATATAGTATTTTCCTGAAGAAACACACCAAAACTAGTAGGGGTTGCACCAGAAGTAGTCAACTTATTTCCTACATCTAAAAATCAGAACAAAAAATAAACGAATCTCATTAACAACCTCGCCAGTCATCTCCGGTTCGTAAACCCAAGAAAACCCTCTTTTTTTTTTTCCTTCAGTGATCTATTTACAAGCTAAGATCACCAGCATGTCGCTCTGTTTTATGCTCTTAAGTTCATGATATAAAAGTATCTCTGGACTCCTAACTATTAAGGGTACTTAGTTGATTCCTTGCACAGTTGCACATGATATTTCTACATTTTAGTCCCTGTTGGAGTAACTATTAAGGTTAAATAAAGCAAAGGATCTTTTCCAAAACTAAGGATGATTCCGAGTAGAGTATTCTACAATTATATCATGGCGAATTTACTATAATCACTAGAATGAACAACGAAACATTACAGCAATATAACTTCATATCAAATACAAAAATCATATATCCTGAGAGAGAAGTCTGATCTCCTAACAATAGATTGAGGAGCGGTGTGCATATATAGTATTTCCCTAACGAAACACAGCAAAACTGATGGGGGTTGCACCAGAACCAGTCGATTTATTCCTACATCTACAAATGAGAAAAACACGAATCGCGTTATAGATTATTATAGGCAGTATGAGAAGTATCCTGACTGAAAACAAATGTCTCGAGGTCGGAGTCCCCCTCGGAACAATATGAAATAGTCACATTACCACAGATGATAAAATTATCTAAATTTTAAGATGGGTAATTGGCAGAATCCATCTCTGTGGTATGGCAAATTACCAGATTGGTACCCTGAGGTATGGACAATGCCTAAAACCACCATTTTGACTAACAGAGAGTAACGGAGGGGGGAAATGTCCGTTTACCCCTTTCATTTGACGGAATTTGCACCCTCTTATTTTGGAGAGAAGAAAAATGTATATTCTCTCTCTCTCTCTCTTGTCTTTTGCTCCATCTTCTTCTTCACAACCTATCTCGGTCTTCTTCGTCTCTATCTCTCGCCGCCACCATCACAGCCACCTCCACCACCGATTTCTCAATCCACCACCATTACCCCCTTTCTCAGTACCCTCTGTTCTAGTTGGGTCGATGATTTGACAACTCGGTCACAGTTTTCTTGGTGGGTCTGAGCTCATGGCCGGATTCCACCATGTTTTCCGGCATTGGTGAAGTTGGAGCCAACGTTTACACTGACCCAATGCAGCCCTAATCAGCTTCAACTTACCACACCCGTAACCATCAATATCAACAACCACCAAATGAACTACCTCCAACCATTCCATCAAAAAAAAGAACTACCTCCGACCAAAAACAAGCCCTGCATCTCCTCCGTATGAACAAAACCTACATGGAATCGGTTGAGAACTTTATTCCTCATCTCCTCCCTCAACGAACCCAACGCACAAGATTCACTAGAATGTGCCACAGTCACTGATTAGTCAATTATCAAATTCGATCAAGCCAAACCACCAACACCAACAAGGCCACAGCCGACTGAATCCCCAAATTCAACATCGATATCGACCAATATTACCGACGAAGCAAACACAAACCTTTTAAGTTGGTCTGGTTTCAGAATCTGAGGTAATAGTTTAGCAATTTCATCCCTACACAGTTCATAAAGTTCCCCATTTCTTTCTCCAGATGTTAGTGGCTATTGAGAAGTTTGCAAACAGGATTACCAATTTCTGGTATATCCACGGCAAATCAACACCAACCACTGATTTGGTGCAAATCTGTGATAGTTGTGGCAGTGCAATTTGCCAGCGGTGGTATAAATGGTGTTGTAGCAGGTTGCAAAGGGATAGTGCGGTTAATTTTGTAAACATTAAAGGTTGTCATTTAGGATTCTTAGGGTTAAAAGTGTCCGGAATTGGTGTCAGGGGTGATCCCCACATGTTCTTTGACGGAAATGGATGGAATCCAACATAAGGGTGTTAATTGTAGCATGTTTTGATTAACTGAGGGGTGGTTTGTGTTATTATCCAAACTACAGAGTACCAATCTGGTAATTGATCACACCACAGGGGTGTTGGTGTCATTTACCCTTCAAAATTGGTAGAGAGTAGAGACTGTTGGGGTCATGAGGGACTTTATGAAGATCTTAACAACCTCACCTCTGGTTCGTAAATCCAAGAAAATTCCTTTCTTCCCTTCAGTGACCTATCTACAAGTTGATATCAACTCATATCACCCTAATATTTCATGATATAATGCTATCTCTCCACTCCTAACTCTTAAGGTTCAATGATACTTAAATGATTCCTTGCACATGATATTTCTACATTTTACTTGTAGTCCTTATTGGAGTAACAAGTGAAAGAACCAAGAAAAATACAAAGATGAAACCACAAGTATAAATCATGTTTCATAAGATCAAAGTACTCCAGTGTCTTCTTCCTATGAGTATATATACCTTTTGCATCCTTGAACCTTGACGGGTTCAATCCTTTCTGAGCAGTTCGAGCCTTGTTAACCTGCATGACATGCCTAACCACATAAGTACACGATCTAGCATACTCTTATATGGCAGCAAAGTAGAAGCTACAAAAGCAATTGACGTAACATGCCAGAAAAGTTGATTTCAGAAAGGATTCAAGAAGCAGAAACAACTTACAGCATTAAATAGCTTGACAACTGCAACTCCAGCAATGTATATGGAAAAAATGAACTCCATTAGTACAGATGTGAGAGAGAGAGAGAGAGATGCTCGGTGTTACCTCCTTTTGTAGCAACGCCAATAAGAAACTTCTCGTGCGAGTCCAAGAAGTTGACAGGCTTGACATGCCCTCTCTCACTTATCTAGTAATCAAAAGTTACAATTGAAGAGGCAAAAATCAAATTTAAACAAAACAGATCAAACACAAGTTCTACAAAGTGAAAATTCTATCAATAAAATAATTTTTCGAGGAAACCAGATGAAATACCAAATGTTTCTCCTTCTTTGCATCCCCCTTGACTTTTCGCTCAGCGTCTTCTTCAGCAAGTTTCTCCGCCAATAATTTCTTGTGAGCTGACAAAACAGGCCCCTGCAAAGACATTGAACTTTAATCAAAATCCAAACAAAACTGAACTTTATAAATTAAATCCCCATTTGTTTAGTTACCAGTAATTCATCTGAAACATTCGTCTTTGTGATCTTCTTGAAGACTGTCCTAAAAGCATTACATCCTTCAGCGAATTTCGTAATCCCTGGCAAAACTTCGCCATCCTCATCATCAGAAAGTCCATTTTGCCGTTCCTCTACTTCTTCATCTGAAGATTTGTCATCAGTCACCTCATTGTCGTATGCTTTTCTAGCTTTCGCCACCGTGGAATGATTGTATTCTTTTCTAGCTTTAATTACAGGGGGACGCTCCTCATCCTCCTCCTCCTCCTCATCATCATCATCTGAATTGTAGTCTCTCGCTCTTTTGCGATATAGTTTCTGCATTCTCTTGTCCACTTTAACTTTCTCCCCTGAGCCCTGAAACACTTTCTGTTTTGACTTGCCACCCTTCTTATGCCCCACTGTCCTCCTCATTGGGCGTTTCGCTACTTGGGTATCTGCCTCTTCAGCCATCTAACTGCACTGGCCCAAAAGGAAATACGGTTCACACCTTGAAAAGGCTAACACAAGATAATGGCAATTCTTAAACATAAGAATTTTTTTCTACCAACAGTAGAATCATATGTATACCCCTATCAAGAGATTAGTGATAATGGAGGTAGTTTAAACAACCACCCTCTAACCAAATATGTCTAAAATATGAAAAAATGCAGCTAGGGTGGTATCTCAATTGGTAGAGTGTTGGACGCCCCTGCATGAGGTCCCGGGTTCAAACCCGGTTGACGACAAAAACGATTTCTCAAAAAAAAAGTATGAAAAATGATTTATACTCCCAAATGTATTTAAATTAAGTGTAAAACACCACAGTTTCCATTAAAATACCCACTAAGATTAATTCCTACATGGACTTGAGCAGATAAACAACATAAAATACCTTTAAAAAGAGTGGATAAACTCACAAGAAGAATGAGAAAAGAGTTTGTCAACAGCTCTAACAACAAAGGTGGAAGATCAAATATGGTAGTTAAAATTAAAAATATTCTAACACCACAATTCTGAACAATACAACAAGAATTGCATCTCTTATTATGCCATAATGGAAAGGATAATTTGGTGGTGTAATAATTCCACTAATTTCTGCTTATTGAACTCTGCTTGGTTATCTGTTAGAGCTGTTGACAAACTCTTTTTCTGGGTGGCACCGAAACTTGGGAAACGGCGACGAAACAGGCTTTCACAAGTAATAAAATTCATAAAAACTGGCCGCGGAGAAGAACAGGAGGACGTACCTGATCGTTTGATTAGATCCGATTCTGCGTCTGTAATTCCTCTCTAATTTCTTCTTTCTTCAAGGTTGTGTGGAGGAGACTGTAGTAGGCGGCTAGGTTGAATGAAAGCTCTTTGAAGATGGTAAAATAAGACACTTTATTTCACATGCACCCCTCTTTGTTTTGAAAATTTCGATAACACCCCAATATTTTGTGGAGACTTCAAATTTTATAAATTTGTCATTTGCTTCACACAAAAAATAAATATAAAAATAAAAATCATGTAATGGCAATGGATTCGGGTCGGATCCACCTATATCCATATCCGAATCTGATCAAAATAAGTGGATTCATATTCGATCCAAATCCGATCGGATCTTAAACAGATTTGGATCGAATTCGGAACGGATTTAATTTGCAATATCGGTATTCGATCCGACAATCCAAATCTCCAGAAACGGATCTGATTCAGATCCAGATTCGGATCCTGAGCATACAAATTCAGAAAAATACGCAAAGAGTCACCACACCTAGAAAAATCTACCTAAAAAATAAAAATATATTAAAAATATTTTATCAATATGACAAACGTAAATCTACCAAGAAATATAAACAATCCATTCAAAAGTTTAGGCACCAATAATTTGTAACATTGTCTACTAATTCAATCAAAACAACACTAAAATTGTCCATAACCATAGTGAAATATTTTTTTTTTTACTTCTCATACAAAATACACAACAAATTCAGAAAAATACGCAAAGAGTCACCACACCTAGAAAAATCTACCAAGAAATATAAGCAATCCATTCAAAAGTTTAGGCACCAATAATTTGTAACATTGTCTACTAATTCAATCAAAACAACACTAAAATTGTCCATAACCATAGTGAATTATTTTCTTCAGGCCTAAAAAATAATGTGTAGTGATTTGTGGAATGTGTTTATATATATGCAGGTAAAAACATATTTTTTTATAACTACAATGGTAATTTTGTAAAATTATATGTGTTCGGATCCTTTCGGGTCGGATATCCATCGGATATCCTAATATATTCGGATCAAATCCGGATACAGATCGGATTTTGGTTTTTAATATCCATATCCGGTCCATTTTAAAACGGATCAAATTCACACTTGATCCATTCGGATTGAATCAATCGGATTTCAGATCGGATCGAACCGTATTGCCATCCCTACACCCACACCCACACATAGTGTCTCCTGATTTTCTAGAAATTGGCGTTTGGCACCTTCGTCGTCCAGTTGTATTCAACTCCATGTTTCCTTCTCTGTTTCCGTGACATAAAATTAGTAACAATTTTACATTTTTAATCTCAAGCAGGAATAATAAGTGGCGGAACCAAGAATGCATAAGAGAGGAGGCACAACTGTACAGTGTAAATACTTTTGGCTTTTTCTTCACCAAAGAATGAGTTTCATGAGGTGATAGCTTGAAAATGGAATTAGTTTGGGACATCTTTTACCATTGGTTCTAACCCTGCGAGAGTTGAGTTTGCTCATTTTCAGCCTATTTTCCACTTGATACGAGGCAGAGACTTTGAGAGCATAATCAGTAGATTTAAGTAATTTCATGCATAATTGTGTTTATTGGATATGATCGCGGGTACATGTTATTATGTGCAGGTAACAGGTGCCGAGAAATGCATGGAATTGGCTTGGATTTGGAGGCAGTGTATCAAGTAAGCTGAGCAGAAAGAGACGCAGAAAAGTTAACTTTGTGCGTTCAGACGCAGGATCCTTGCGTTCAGACGCATAACACGGCAGCAGAGGAAGCAAGAAAAAAAGGAAGAAGGAAAGCTAACTCCGTGCGTTCAGACGCACAGTCCTGCATTCAAACGCAGGACTTGACTCCGGAACCGCGAAGACCAAGTGGTGCGTTCAGACGCACAAGTCCGAGAAGCCAGAAGGAAAAAGAAGAAAATGAACCAAGGCCTGCGTTCAAACGCAGGAGACATGCGTTCAGACGCACTGCGTTCAAACGCAGGAAAGCTGCGTTCGAACGCACAATGGGTTTCCAGAAGCTTCCAGGACGGGTTTTTGCAGGGGTAGAACAGGGATTTCGGGCATCAGTTTTAGAGAATGTGGCAGTATAAAAGGAGGTGTCCCAGCACAGAATTAGGTTACACAATCATCATCACAGCAACCAGTACCAGAGCCGTCAGGATTGGAGCAGAGCAGGATTGGAGCAGTTTTCAGTATTCAGCCATAAACCCGTTTGATCTTTCTTATTTCTTTTATGAAACATTGTTTTTCAATAATGTACGCTAGCTAAACCTTTTACCTAGGTTCTCGGTGAACCTAGGGTTTATGAATTCAGCAGTATTGTTTGTTTGATTTTCAGATGCATGACTAGTTGGAAGTCTTAATACATAATTGGATTGTTTATTATATTGTCTTTGATTTTATATACATGCATGAATGGCCTGATCACCCAGGAGTGTTATGAGACCGAGAGGAGATTGCAACATTGGTATGCTGGCATAAACAAGACTGCTGTGTGTTTCTGAAATCAATTGAACTAGACAAGTTGAGTAGTAATCCTAGGGGATCCAGGGACCTAGATTGTTAATTCATCAACTTTTACAACTACAACAATTCCCAGAAAATTACTTCCAATAAAATAAGATTTTCTAAGTACTGCTTTATTTACTGCAAACTAGTTTATTAAAATCACACCCCAACTTTCCTCCTTTTTATAGCTTTGTATTTATTTCTAATTCTTATAAGTAAAACGTAAACTGTTCTCGTGAGTTCGACAATCAGGGTCATAAATACATACTCTATATTACTTGATCGTACACTTGCGAAA
The DNA here is from genome assembly GCA_023055425.1 of Linanthus parryae. NCBI lineage: Eukaryota > Viridiplantae > Streptophyta > Magnoliopsida > Ericales > Polemoniaceae > Linanthus > Linanthus parryae. The sequence continues at coordinate 47,774,888 of JALGPY010000009.1, forward strand.
AAGCAGATAGATTTACGCTGGCAGGAGGCACTCGAGAAGACATTGTTGGCTTTTCCTTCACCAAGGAATGATTTTTTAGGACTTCATGATCCAAGCACTAAAGGTTTGATGTGGACATTTATCTTTTTTGTGTTACAGAATCAGTGTTCTTCAACCGAGAGCAAGAGACTAATCCTCTTGAGACTTAGAGATCACCAAAATGGGTATCGCCTCTTTCAACAAAGTCATTTTCCATACGCAAGATAATGGCACTTCTTAAAATAATTTCAACAAACTCTGGACTTTTGTGGACATTTTATTTCTCTTAGCTAGTCAGTTGACATGTTAGTTTCAACAATTTCAATCATGATTCCTCTTAGATGCTGGCATCGAGGTTTTTTAGTATTGCAAATGTGATTAATCTTAGCATGAGCCTAACAAAACTAGATTACATGGAAAATCGACAATTCTTCGGGGTCAAATTAATCATCGGACCTTATGAGGAATATATTTGCCAATTGCAATTGGACCTGACCTCTAGTACAAAAAAAATTCATCTCAACCCGCTCCTCATGTTGTAATAATTAAAATGATTTTTTATTTAAAAAAAAAAAAGAGGAACCGGCCAAAATACTGATAGGCAACTTGCGCCCTTAAAATACCGAATTATGTGTCTCATTGGGCATGACACAAAAATGATGACATTTTAGACACCTAGACCTTGTTTGGGATCAGACTTAATTATGTTGTGATATGAGCAAGGATATCAATGATGTCGGATAAGCTCTGATAAGATATGTTGGCTGTTTGTGTTTGGGGGCTGACGAATATGATACAAGATTTAGAGCAATGTATGAATTACTATGTTTCGGTAGTATAGGACATGAAACAGGATATGTGCCAAAATAGCTGTAATACCCTCAGTGATGTCACTCTGTATACAAGATTGTGTATTAGAAAAATTTGATACCACTATGATTCTTCTTTTACCCATTAATCTGACTTTTACCACTATTCATTGGGTCATGTTGACCTGGTGATTTGGATAGTAAAACGGTGCAGTTTTTTTATTATCTTTTCATGGTGTTGTAAAGTAAAAGTTGCTCTTTAACACGTGGAAAATTATCAAGAAGTTGCATTGTTTTGCGATACAAAGCACCCCGTCAAAGTGACCGAGATATGAGTCAAAAAGTCAAAATGATGGGAAAGAGAAGAATCAAAGTGGTACGATTTAGGGTTTTGCGAGAAAGGGGTAGGAAATTTGAAATTGTGAGGGGTATTTTCGTAACCTCCTAGCATCCTCATATGCACCCTTTTCTTATCCGATCTTATACCACTTAATAACTAGACGACGGTGATCAAATAATTCAACCACCACAGAAACATGCATCTATAACTTAATTCTCAAGTACAACACCAATAGTACGTAGCAATGTATCACAAAAAAAATCATAAAATGAGTAGAGTTTCCAACCAATTTCCCACACGTAGAAACATAATCAAACTAGTTAACCAGAGGTTTTATTATCAAACCCCGATATTTTCCAGGGTAGGTCACTGGGCACGAATATCACATAGTCGCGTCTGTTTGCGCTCAAACACGGAGAGTTCAGAGCTGACGGAAGTCAATCCAGACAGTTTCGAGTGGACAGAGGCCAACTCAGAGAGCTTAGAGCCGACGGACATGCCATTGCGTGTGAGGCTTCCAGCATTCCTGTGTTTCCTGCAGCGGAAAGATCCAACATGTGTGGTTGGCGAGCAAAGGCAGTTATACTTTGCACTTGAAGTCTTCCGGAGAATTATAGGTGACGAGGGCGACGATGATACACCCTTTGACGTTCTCTTCGCCACCTCGATATTTATGTGTGTCGCAATTGCCTTCAGTTTCTCTGGTGCTGCACCCATCCTTTTCAAGATTAAGCTGTCAAACAAAACAACAACATATCATGTGATGGATACATTACATTCTTTTAGATAAAGGATGATAGGAAGAAGTCATGCTTGCAATCTTGCAATCAAGGATATAAGATTTAGAGGGGAAAGAAATAAGCGAGGGGCCTATAACATAAAAACATGTCCATGAATGCTAATATAGCCCAATTTTCACGTCAATCTACTCTAAGATTATTCACAAATTTAATATTTCATGTCCCCTAATCAACTAAACGCCCAACAAGAAATGTCATGCGGGAACCCCGGTACCAGAAGACCAGCCCATGAAAAAGAAACAACGTGTTCTCTCAACGCCATAAATTTATTGGTTGAACAAACAATAATTATCGCTACCATTGAAAGAGAAACAATAATCTTCATCATAGAAAACATATAGAAAACGTAAAATAATATGAATGGAGAGAAGAAACAGAGTAGTGACATCAAAATGAGCATTACCTGAAATACAATGGTGTATGCGATTGAAGCTTGATCAATGCAGTTGCAGAGAGAGACAAGAGAAGGAAAATGCTCAGGGAAGACAAATGCAGGAACTTGGGATTTTTCCTTTGTTCAAACCAAGTCCCGTATAATTGCTCCTGTTCTGGATGGAGTTTCTAAGGAAGTTGTCAGATCCTTAAACTAGACCACAAAATACATATTACTATTGTTAGTATATGAACCATCAAAATTGGGATTCTGTTGGGAGGAAATCCTATAATTGGCCATTATTCCAGTGACGAAGAATATTTTGAGGCTTCTATGAAGGAGACATCTCAAATTCTGAACAATTTTTTTTAATGAAGTTAATGTATCAGTTGATAATGCACTAGCTTCTTCTACATTCTTCTAGCAGCATAATATATAAACAGTCACAAACCTATTCGAGTTATTTATAAACTTACATGCAGTTTGTCGTTTGTTGTACAAAATTCACCGAATTTTTAATTAAACGTCCAACCTACTTGCATTTTGGTGTTTCTCCACTGAAAACACTACTGCAATTTTAATTTGACCTCAAAACCTACAAGTTGTTCGTAAATTGCTACCAATCAACATAAACCATCTATAATGTTAAAAAGTTTCGGCGTGGTTTAGGCATTTAATTACCTAATATCGTTTTCTGAACAATTATATTTTTTCTTATGTGTCACTCACCATTTACTCAATCATATGACAATTAGCATTTATCCCGTGTATTTTCAAGTCGGATTCCTAGGGTAGTTATGGTGATTGCTGGCAGTTTATAAGTATTAAATGTAGATTTTGATGTCAAATTAAAACTACAATAGGTTGTCCGTAACAAATGTCAACTGTAGGTACTGTAGGTCGATTTGATAGTTAAATTAAAATTATAATGACTTTACGGTAAAAAATGACAAACTACATGTAAGTTTAGGATAATTTATCATTTAAAATATAGTGAAACCAAATAAAAAATAAACTGAATAGCATTGCAACCCTTTCTTCAAATTGAAGTCAAATAAGCGATACTCTCATCTATTCTATTAAACAAGACGATTAATTTTATTTCAGCTTTAGATTAAATCAACCACAATCTTTAGATTTCATCCACTAGTAGTTAGAATTCCCAAAAGAGAAATGCTATGCATCCCAGCTCTCATATCCCAACCATTTCCCAACTTGCCATTTCAACTACATCAACCAATCACTTTGAATATTTTCAATATAGTGGTGGGTCCTATTGTAGAGGGGGTCAAGTTAAGACATGGTTGGGACATGAGAGTTGGGATGCATAGCATTTCACTTCCAAAAATATGGGAAGGATGTTAGTTTTAGTAGTGGGCCCCACCACTACTTCCTCCCTTCATTTTTAGGAAGCCTCCCTCTCTTTTGGTTTCACATTATTAGTTTTGAAATATTTAAATAATAATGTCTAACATTATTAGTTTTGAAATGTCTTTTGAGCATGTAGATTCTCTTAAAAATAAAATTGAGAGAGAACATTTAAGAAAAACTTTCCAATAATTGTAATTGTAATATCAACCTGATGTAAATGTGTACCTGAAAAATAACGTGTTTAAAGTTTGTGGATGAAGTACTTATTTTTTTATGACACTATAATTGGTGAAACGTTCTTAGTGTTTTTTGAGGTTGCTTCCTCGAGCACGGGCAATCCCCTAGTCTATTCTATAAAACAACACGGTTGACTTTTTTCCAGCATTTAGTTAAAACAACCCCAGCCCTTAGATCTCACCAACCTATAGAAATGAATTTTGAAGAAACAAAAATTAAACACACAACCTCAACTCAACTCCCAACCTTCTTCCCTCTCTCCCACTTCGTCTCTCTCCCTTCCCACTCCCACGACCGTCGGATCAAAAGTAATATTTGTCCTACCAATCTTTGTCTCTACAATAGTCGGAAAGTAAGCTAGCCATGGGATCCAATTTGACATATTTTGAAGACCCACCTTTAACAAGCCTTCCTTTCTTCCTCTCTCACACTATCCCACGTTCCATCTCCAGATCCAAAGAGAAGAGAAGAACGTTGACGCGTGGGCGATTTGGGTTGGGTCGTCCAGCTTGAGCAGCGGTTATGGAATTTGGGCGACGATGGTGGAGTTTGGGCGCCTGTGGTAGCGGGTTGAGAGGCCGATGGTATGACGGGGATCAACTGAGATTTTAATGGTCGGTGTTAATGGTGGCTCCGTGGAGGAAACGAAGGAGACTGGGGTTGGGCAAAAGCGAAAATGGGGTTTATTCGTAAATACTATAAGTTTTGGGTGACTGGTGTATTATCAATTCTCAATAATAGAAGACAATACAATTTACTCAAGTTTTGTTTAATTAAAAAACATGCAATAAAATGATAATTTAATTATCTATGTTAAAACTTATAATGAATTCATTTTCTAGCTTTAAAACTTGGAATTTTGAATACATATATTTTATGTTTCTAAAATACTCTAAATTATAGATAGTATGTTTCGATTACCTGACGTAAATTTTTTCGACTACATTATGTAAATGTTTGATAGTGCCTCAGGGCACGGGTCATATTCTGTTGTTTTAAGACAAGATTTTGAATTGATATTTTTTTTTCTAGTTAGTTTCTTATGAGAATCAAGAAAAATGTAACTTAGGCGTTTTTTTTTCTCAGAAAGCTGCACAGTATTGAGTATTTAAGAGGTTGAATATAAGAATGCCTCATTTTATTCACTTTCTAGGTGTTGTCACTTATTCATATTATTTATGTTTTGATTTTTTAAGGTTTATAAACGGTGAAACGTTGATAGGTTTGTTTGGGGTAGTGCCCTCGTGCACGGGCAATTTCCTAGTGTACAATATTTTGTGACTTCACCACAAATTGATAGATGAAACATAATCTAACTTTGCAACAAGACAATTCAAAATTCATGTTTTCCCCTCATATGAACTCCTGTTTTTCATTGAAAATGCTATGGATATGGACGAGTCCGATGGTTCCTCTAACCGGTGGGGGGAATAACATGCCTCTCAATTTCACCGGCAGAATGAGGACCTTCCTTGAAGAAGTCATATACAACGGATCTGAACAATTCTGGCTATCTCGGGGCCAAAGCATGTCTGCAATGTCATTACCAGCAATGGTTTCGTCCGCAACTGCTCGTAAAGAAATCAATATTATTTGTTCATAGTCAACTTCGTGATGTGCCACATTTTACATATGAACTGTTAATGGTTCATTTATTTCTTCCCAAGGAAGGTTTACAAACAACCCTGCAAATGGAATTACCAAACACATAAGGGTGACAAAAACACACTGAAAGAAAGAAAGATCTATCACATGATCATTTTACGGAATTATTTTGTTTATCGCGAATATTGTGCCTAACGTGATCCTGTTCGAACGTTGTGCAGCATGTGAAAGTGTGTTAACAGGATGGATGAAGAAACCCCTTGCAAGCACTACACAGTCCTCCGTATAAGGCTATCATGAAAGATGAAGTCTAATAAATTATCAATTGAGGAGACAACGAAACAGGATGATGGTACTGTTGTCTACGAAGAGGCAATTTATAAATGGGTAAAAGACATTGTCCACCCCTGAATTTAGGATTAAATCCACCTAGCTACTCTGTGTTTTTGAAAAAGACACTCCGCACCAATTAACAGAATATTTCGTGGACAGTTAGCACCCTTCTGTTAGGTTCCTTAGAAAAGTCATTGATTGAATTTTTTCGGACCATATTGCCCTTGTGTGTTTTCGGACCATATTACCCCAGTTCATCAAGAACAACAAGAACATCAAAAACACAAACATCGAAAACACCAAGAAAAAACCTATAAAATTCCCAAAAAAAAAATTCAACTACAAGTTGCCAATTACAAATAACAAGAACAAACATTTATGTACAAGGTCAAGAACAAGAATCCGAATTTCCGAAACATTTGTTTCACACCAAATTTTATACAACTTAGAGGAAATCAAACTGCAACAAGAACATTTGATGTTCATATTCTTGGTGAATATTAAGAACACCAAAATTATCATGTAAAAGAGAATTTGTCCCAATTGTCACTTTAATCTCGCCTCTGCCCCAACTCCAAGATTTGTGATGCCTAAAATGAAATCAAATATTTCCGTTTTGAAGGTATGAACCCACATCGAAGAACAATCGAAATCACAACCAAAATCTCTTCCCCCTGAAACCTTCAACAAACCTGGGTTGCTCTCAAACCCCAAATCAAGGAACATTATTATCCCCCTTTCTCAACCTACCCCAAGTATTTATCTCTTTTCTTCTCAACCCTAGCTGCCAACTCCACTGCTACCAAAACCCAGCAGTGGAGAAATGAAGTCCTTCAGTACTATGAAGAATGCATAAAGCAGAGGGGAATGATACCGAAATGTCATCAATGGAATACCTAAAGGTAAGTTATTGAAGATTGGCAGGACCAAATATGAAACAGTAGCACAGAGAGAATGAGTAGCGTCCACACAATGCCTCGAACGAGAACCACACGGATAAAACCCCTCTTCCATATGATCTTCATTGTGTAATCTTGAGGCAACCTGACTTAATAAAATCAACCCACCTTCATCATCCACTGTCTTACACCAAATATTGAAAGAAAATCAATTGCAATTAAACATAAAGGACTCACCTTTGGCTTGCTTCTGTTGAGTACTATGCTCTGCTATTCGGCTTGGCCGTAAAGAAACGGCACGCTGAAAATAGTTTTCCATGCTTGTACTCTTCAGCTAGTAATAGAAACCACTATCTAGATCTTAGAGAGATTTATTATGTAAGAGATTACAATCTATATAGATCATTTGGGTTCTGTAACCGAGAAACTTTCTTTTACACGCAATGGGGGAGAGGGCAATGAAGAGAGGCTATGGAAATTTTCAAAATATGTTGGCCCCGGGAGCAGCAGGGTTTGCAGGCGGAGGAGGTGGTGGAGGTACAGAGGATCTGGTGGCGTTTTATGTGGCAGTGGACCTGGTGGCGTGTTTTGCGGAAGTGGAATCCTAGATCTGCAAACACTCCATTGAAGCCGGTGACTAGGGCGACTGCGGTGGAAAGAGGAAGACTAAGGAAGAAGAAGACGTAGAATCAGTCGCTGAAGCGGCAATGGCGACGCCGTCCTCCCCTGCCCCCTCCTCCTCGTCCTTCCTCCGCCTCTTAATAGCGCGACTGCGGTGGTGGTGACGCGCTCTGGAGGACGTCGGGGCTGATGTTGATGGTGTGGGTTTATGGTGGTTTGGGTTTCAGATAGAGAGAGAGAGAGAGAGAGAGAGAGAGAGAGAGAGAGAGAGAGAGAGAGAGAGAGAGGACTGAAGATGTATGAACGAGATGAAGAAGAAGATGGGGGGCGGTGATTTCACAGTAGGAGGGGAAGAGAGAAAGAGGGGAATATAGAGATAAGGATTAGGTTAGAAATGAATGTAAGAGAGGTTAAGGTAATATATCGGGCGTAATTTTATAAAAATTTAGGGGTAAAATAGTCTTTTTCTTCTTGCTGTTAGTCCACCATTTGCCTCCTACCAAAAAGAGCTGTGGAGTGCCTTTTTTCAAAACACATGATAGCATGGTGGAATTAACCCTAAACTCAAGGATGGTCAGTGTCTTTTACCCTTTATAAATACAAGAATTGGAGCAATGAAGATTCTATATTATTACTTGTAACTATTGCGATGTTTCAGTGGAAATAAATGTGTTACTAAATAAAGTAACTACATAATTATGTTGAAAAAAATCTAAATTTCAATGACTGCTAATAATCTAACCACGAAATTATCTCTTTACTTCCAATAACTACTAATTTTTTTGATAAGACCAATAACTACTAATTAAAACTTTCTTAAAATGCCACATCAAATGGTATGAATACGTTTAGAATTTTATGAAATAATGTTATTGATACGGGTAAATATTTAGTATATTGTATTGTCTTGTATACTCATGATTGACACTCACACTCTATATGAAGGGTGTCTAGGGGAGAATAATACAACATCAATACAATTATCTCCCTATTACTTGTCTCTCTTCGTTCCTCGTCTCTACATCATATTCGAGTTCATAACACGTTATCAGCACCCTACTATAACGGGAAGATTCAAACCCAAGACAGGAGCGACAACACGTGTTGAATGCACGCTCGCTCAAATCAAATATCTACCTACTAACATGTTTTGTTCGTTCTTTATTATGATTTATTAATCTTATATCAAAGAAGAATTACCAGCCGAGTAAAATAATTTATCGATCCTGGTGGTTCTTAGATGTTGGAAATTGACCGTATAAGTCTTTTCTCATCTACGGAACAGATCCATTGTGAATTAGCTAGAAATCGTCGAAGTTTAAATTAGTTCAATTGTTTCAAAGAAGAAAAGAAAAAAAAAGAGAGAACAATATTGTAGTACAACCGTTTGAATTAACTGTCAACCCATAGAAGAACTTCTGCCCACAAAATAATTCAAGTGTTTTGGGTATTCTTGGTATAAGATATTGATGTTTTAGTAGGAGCTATTTGTTTTTTTAGGATTACATAATATAGCCAGGTTCGAAACCGGGACCTCATGCATTGCTTGAAACGCTCTACCACTAAGCTAGCACCCGTTTGCGTAGTAGCTATTTGTTTGATAAAAAGGTTGTGATGCCTAAACAAAAAATTTGAATTGAAAAAAAAAGAATGCCGCTGCTAGGGTTTGATTGAAACTAAAGAAAGAATACTTGTACTGCTGAATGCTGGTAGGATTGAACCCCTTCCGATCGTGTACCTCTTGATTTGGATGATCGAGATGATTATGCACTAACGTAGTGTGTGATTTTCAGTTTTACCATAACCTAGCAGCAAAAGAGAAAAAAATCGGATCTCAAACCCATGCGGCTGAGAAACAGGGTTCCGCAAAGAAAAGAAAAACAAAACTTTGATCCAAACCTAGCACCGCTGATGAGAAGAAGACCATAATATCCTATCGATGATGTAGGAAATTAAGTAGTGCAGTTTTGTATGCCTACTATTCTACTACATAAAAAAGAAATAAAATTTGTATTTATGTGATGGTTTTTACGGAACCCAATACGCTGCAAAAGAAGGTTTTGGATTGAACGTTGAAAAAAAAAAGATTGAGAAACTCTTGTAAGGGTTCAATAGCCATCCAACGTACTATTAGAGAACATTACATTGAACTGGGTTGTTTCATATTTTTACAAAATTTCTTTTCGTTGTAGTATGTAGTGTCTTTACAAAGAAAAGTATGTCAAAGACGAAATAAAAATCAAGCTAGTAATTGCATGATCAGCAGAGGCCCTATATTTTTATAGTTTGTCATTGTTTAATGTTGAATGCTATGTTACTTGGTAGATTCCTTCTTCATCTGTTTGATCATAGCATTGTCTAGCACAAAAATAAAATGGGGTAAGACAAAGCACCGTATTTTTAGCTTAATTAAAAGAACTTCAACATTAATATAAGTTGTTAGTCAACTTGAACAAAACTTGTTCTTTTGTTTCTAGCGTTACAATCTTATTATTCATGGAGAATATCAAGTAAAAATGCATGTTTTGAGTTTGAAACCCAAAGCCAAACAATAGTATTATCCCATAGTGTAATCTTCACTCCATTTATTTGTAAAGTGTTTGCACTGCATATAAATTGGATCATATTTTTATAATTTCATTCATAATTATGAAAGAAAGAAGTTTGATTGTGCAAACTGTTGGGCTTTTAACCCCGCTTCAAACACATAACTTAATAGTTCAAATGCAAAAGCATCAGTTGGTCTGCATAATATGATGATGTCTGCAATGTAATGTTTATTATTTGATGTTGGTTATTGAGAATAAGCTTCTTTCTCTCACAAATAGTTCATCTATTAAGAAAAAAACTGCGGCACGATGGTGTAAAGCTATGTTGATTTGAACCATGTGTTCATACTGGAATATATGAAACGCCATAGGCTGAAGTTATGGAAGAAGAAAAAAAATACATGTGATAATATTTTATTCAAATCAGACTAGTTTGGTCCATTCTCAAGAGTGAATGGTAGTGGATATCACAGCGTGATTTATTTTATTCTCATTTCTATTTCTTTAAGAGAATAGCGAGACATCCCATTATGTGAAACCTATGAATTTATATGATCACAATGATCCTCTTAATCATGGACATAGTTGCGATAGTTATGTGGTGTCGGTGTCATGAGGGTCCCATATTAATCCCCCCATGATACCTCCAGTGGAGGAATACCACATGAAAACAGGGGGAGATAAGAAAATAATACACTGATAGTTGCAAATTGGGGACCCTCTCCTTTTTAATGAGAACCGATGTCGTACTTGTCATATGGAGAAAATTATTGTTGATCTCTAGAGAATTCTTAGTTGAGTGATACAAGATCCTCCCAACCCTCTGAGTTTCACATTGCACTTGCCAACGATTTGCGCAATAGGGGAAGAGAGAAAAGAAACAATGACCAAATAATTTCAAATAATAGCACCCCCTTAGTGGTCATGGTCACATACTTGCCATACACAAACTCATTTTTACATATCTATGCGAGTCTTGGTTGAGTGGCTCGAGATTCTCCTCAATCATGTGCTATTCCAAGCTTAACAACGCACTGCCTCATCAATTTTATTTTAGACTAAGTGAACACAATTCGTGGTTCATTAGTATACATGTTGGAACTCTTCTTCTTATATGCAATTCTACTTATTAAAATATGATTTTCTTAATTGTTATTGCGACACCCCCCACCCCTTATCATAACAGGGAGATGCATCTTCCAGGTGATGAGCCTCATTGGGAACGGATAAGGATCGTCGGTTCATAGCTAGTACAACCATCGACTAAACAAAATACAATTTATTACATTCCAAAATAAACCAGTGATAATCTTTTGAAAAAGTCATGAGTACATCTGGTATGATAATACTAGGTGATATTCTAGCAACAAGCCTTCCTGTCCAGCAGTGTCGTGAACGTTTCCCCAACTTGATAGCCAATTTGCGGTTTTAAAATGGCAAAAGCCGACGCAGTTCTACAGAAAATGATTAGCAAACTGCTGAGTAAGCTAACACCCATAGCACGCAAACAGATTATGTGACATATGACAGGAATAACAAGTTTGCTAAGTAAAAAATATCAGACATGTGCGAGTAAAGCGTTCACGTTGATTTGATGTGTCAAACTTCGTAGCGATTGGGAATTTTGTATATCCAACCCAAAGATGTGGTCCATCTTTGGGAATCACTGTGAATAGTACTTTTCAATATTCCTTAACTCATAACTTTAAATCTCAAGAGATAGCATTCTCATCGATAGGAAATCAAGTCCAGAAATTCATTTTAGTAATTAGTTGATACGGGGAATGGTGTGATTCAACCGCAAGTGTACAACTGTCGTGTGTAGAAATAAATTCCCGAAATCCGGGTTGTCAAAACCAAGAGACTTCGTTGTAAACTAGCTATTAAATTTGTTCTTTGTGTGGGCAAAGCGCAGTTGCTTTGTTCTATTGATCCTACGAAAATTAAAAACAAATGTCTCAATTAATCAATTGAATTGCTTCATAATTAATAAAGATGAATGATTATAAAATTTCTCAAAGTTTGGAAAAGTCAGGATATCTCTACGGGTCACTAGGTATTTCTCGCGATTTCGGATTTATGTTTTGTTAACACGATGATTTATTATTCTAGATAAACGAGCATGAATGTGTTGAAGATGTCTCAACCAACACCAATACTTAAACTAGCAAAGCCGATGTATCTAGACTAAACAAGTTCAAATATGCATTAAGATTCATTAATCTACTCTTTGTTCTTAGCTAACTAGCAAGATTTCTCAACCCTAGATACGACTAGTGTGTATTTCAATTTTCCGGACAATGAATATCGATGTCTCTAACATTCATAACCTAGCTCTATCCTATCAATACGTCTATTGACAGCAAAGATGAATTAGATACATAAAATACACATAGCTAGATAAAAAGTTCATCAATTAAGCCAAAAGCATGAAATCAAATCCATAAATCACAAATATCGTGATCAAACCCTAGATCCCTACGAGATACCATGAGAAAAGTGTTTAGATACGCAAAAACATGATTCACGTACAAAGTTTCGTGATCAAATAACAAAACTAGAGAGAAAACGGAGTTTTAGAAGTCAAACGAATGATTCCGAGCTTCCTTGATCGTCTCCTAGCTCCAAGTCTTCTTCTCCATCGTCTCTAGACTCCAAAAAGTGATCTGATACCTTAGAATCACGACCTAATACTCCTTAATACGTTTCCATAAAGTTATGACAAAGTTTGCAAAAATTACAGAAAACCCCCGCCAAAAACGCTCCTGATAGCACTCTCTTCGTACCAAGACATTTTTGTTCTCGTACGAAGACCTTCTCAAAAAGGGGCAAATTGTCATTCTAGGAAGACTTCTGACAGCAATAATTTTTCTAAGTCTTTTTCTCTTAGTACGAAAACAATTGTCTTAGTACTAAGAGAACTTCATTCCATCTTCTTTTGGCTCTTATTTGAGTTCTTTGACTTCTCCTTTGAGTTCCTCCTTTCCGAAGTTCGTTTCTATCTTCCGCATGATCATCCAAACTCTATTTTCCTGCGAATCACAACAAGAAAACACAACCCGCGATCATATCACAATAAAAGCTCGAAATTACACTAGAAACGCTCGGATTCAATAATAATAGCACATGAACTCATTTTCACAAATACTAGCATAATTCACTCAAAAGACGACAAATTCTCCATGTTGAGCACGTAAAACGTAGCAAAATAAGGAATAAAATAACTCTGAAAACGGAGTTATCAACTACCCCCACACTACATTTTGCTCGTCCCGAGCAATTATCCAAGACAAAACAAACTCTCAAGCCAACATCCTCTCACTTCCCTCAATCACTTCAACTTTGCATACAAAACCTATTCCACATTGCATACTTACCTACGCCATTTGCATACTTATACCAATCATTGCATACGGGTCCGAGTTCGAAACCAATCCACAAACCCTCCTTTTACTAGCCGAGGCGACTCGATTATACACAATGCACCTATATGCAAATGCAATATTCACAATGCAAGTATTGAAATAACACAATTTTTTTTTTCTTTTCTTTTGCGAGATCGAGCAATCTCCATTAGCTTAAACCGATTATCATGAAGCGATGAGAAATCTAGATACAAGTCATGAGTTGAAGCCAAATCCGACGACGAGAATCTTCCCTAGTTAGTATAGAAAGCCTAACCTTACTCCGTACAAGATTGCATTACCTCTTCGCGTGTGCCCACAAGTAAGAGACTACGCTACGCAAAACCACGTTCAAGGTCCGAGCTCCTAATTCCCTAACGGGTTAAAATGATGAGGCTTAGGGACAAAAGTATAATAATCATATGATATTCCTAAAGCGTCACATTCTCACAATAATACCACATCTCACACACCCTCACAACAATGATAGAAACCGAACCCAAGACTCACCATCTCCGGCCCTCGATCCCCTCAGAACCCCGGTACAATTACGATCTCCGCGGTCACCGTCGTGACTCGTGCACAAGATAGAACTTCCGTTGATGAACTAGTTGCTCCGCCACTCGGTCTTCCAATAAGCTTTCCATTTCTTCCTTTATTTAAACTCTCTCTTTTTTTTTTCTCTTTTTCTCTTTCTCTTTTTTTTTGTTTTTTTTAATATCTCCCACAATTTCCCAAAAATTCCACAACACAAATCCCGAGTGGTCTTCCAAGAGTAACGCCAAAATAAGATGCTAGGGGGAGGAAATAATCAAGTAATGAATACGTTTCACAAATAAATTCATCTCCCCCTAGCTCGATGAAATCCATGGTGTCACAAACTAAGTCGCTAACACAATAAAGCGCATGTGTGGGGATGGAGTCGTTGCAAGCTCAATCTCGATGTCCGAAGTCAAAAGTCGACACCCCCACACTCGAATGTAATCACGCCCCCTCTCAAGTAGTCAATAGAATGTAAGACTCGTGCCTAATCCAACCGAACCTCCCACACCATGATGAGTATAATCCGGTACCTAGCACAATCCACCAATTAAATTCCCCAACCCAATTTTGTGCGTATTAGATGTTACACACTCACGGCTCTCCACAACGGTGTCCATGAGGTAACGACATGGAACACCGCCACACCGAAGTGCGCAAGCCTACTCTCACTCACCCTCGCATCCCCTCGTACATCTCAAATGAAGCATACGCGATATGCAAGACTCGCAAGAATATATCATGAAGTACTCCCTCATCGAAACCCCTCAACTACAACTCCCTCGTGACGCACTAAAGCGGTGATTCTAAAAAATCAATGATGAAGGCTAAGAATCGTCACCCTAAGTCAAGAGGTTATCAAAGAATCCAAGGTTCAAAGTCGGGTTTTCTAGTGGTCCTACAGGGTGAGTTCTATAAGCAGTGAGTGCTCTAATACACATCCTCGCACAGCTGTTTTGTGTGCCACTACGAGGCGGGTTGGCGACTACCTAAGACGTACACATGAACGTTCGGCTTGTTTAGCTCACACGTAGCTCAACTCTTGTAAGAAAACTAGGCACACAAATTAAATTCGTGTGTAAAATAGGCACACATTCCCGTAAAGAAAGTCTCTCTATACTTACTAAGGGGGACTCACGTTTTCACTCTCGGTCGCAAATCATGCCCTATGCCTAAAAGTCTCACAGTTCGTGATTTATCAACCTTTAGCCTCTTCCGATTGCCCTTTTCTCAATTTTTTTAATTTTTAGGATTTTTCAAATTTTTAATTTTTAGTTTTTTTTTGAATAATTTCTAATTCTACATGCAACGGCCAACTCGACTAAACGACTCGATAAACTGGTGGGATGACTCAATAATAAAAAACGTGCAAACAGAATCATAAATAACAAAGAGGAAAATAAATACATAACTAAAAACTAATCTACATGTGACAGGCGATGCAAAGACTCGACAAATGGCTAGTAAAAGGCATACACCACCCCCACACTAGGATGCATCGTTGTCCTCAACGAGACGACGAGGACTCAACAATCCTAGCGTAAGGGCACTCTCTCCTACTCATCATCGGGCCCCACCTCCGGGGCCAACGTCTCATGCTCTCCGAACTCACCATCCTGTTCCTCCTCTGAGTCTCTGTCCGCGGATTCCCCATCACTAGGTGGTACCGGACTCGAACTCATCCTCTTGGAACCAAGGATCAGTTTTCGGAACCGGTGGCACAAACTCCTCTTCTGGCCGTCCACTCGACTGAACTACCCATCTCCCCACCATTTGGATCAAGTTCCCCAGTTTCACCTGATTGCTCCGGGTGTGAGCAAACTGGCTTCTCCTCTCTAATCTGTCGCGGGCCATCTCCTCTCTAAACTTATATATCCCACCTGGTTGTCAAATCTAGAGGCTTTTGGCTTCTTTCCTTGGACCTAGTTTGAGCAGACTCATCAAATCTAGACCACAACCGAGGAGCAAAAACGTCAGCCTCCGCAATATCATCTATCTCAAAAGTCTTAGCCAAATGGGTCAAAAGACAAGTATGCCCGGGTCCTAACTTGTTATCTATAGATCCCCTATCAAGACAATTAGCCCATATCATTTTCGGGATGTTAATCATATTCCCTGACCACAGACATAAAGCCGTGACACTCAGCTTGAATGTATAAGTTGGGTTGCGTGTGATTCCCATAACCCAATTCTCTAATAGCTCACATCACCACCGAGCTTTGGGCCGGAACTCATTCTTATGAGCCCGCCAACACGGCACATCTCCCTTCCTATCCCAAGGGTCTTTTCCTGGTGCAAAACAAAAATTATTTGAAAGTGTGTAATGTAGACTAAATACATGACCTAAATACTCTAGAAGGGGGGGGGGGGTTGAATAGAGTATGGAAACTTTTTGCAAAACTCAAAACTTAACAGATTAGCTTTGTGTGAAACTCAAATCTCAAGGCCTTAAGATTTTAGAAAACTGTCATAAAATTTCAAAGGCAAAATAGAAAGCTTCAAGGCCTTGAACTATTACCAGTTCTCAACAGCTTATGAACCCTAGTTTGATTTGAGTTGTGTGCAGCAGATAATAATAAAATTGTAAAGTAAAGAACACAAAGAAATTTACAGAGTTCAGTCCCAATGGACCTTATCTCTGCCTGAGGGATCTAATCACACCAGAATTGGGCAAACACTTCTTATTACTCACACAGAAACAGCCCTAGATCTTCAAGCCTAAGTGACTTTCCTTACACCTATACAGCTTGTGGTTCCAAACCTATCTAGTACCAGCTACTAACTGTTGAGCTAACAAGAACCTCTTGTTGTTCACTTGAACAACCAACCACTAGGTTAAGTGAGGTTTAAGATAAATAAAAGATACACAGATTACACAACAAGTGAAGAACACAATAGAAGAGATAAGCTAGTAAAGCCTGGATGTGTTCTTCTGAAACTGGATTGATTTGATCTTCTGAAATCTGGATTGAAGCTTGAATCCTTGTGTGTGTTTGAATGAATGATCTCCCACGAATTTGTCACACCTTTCTGAGTATTCTGCAAGCCTCTCTATCTTCAAAATTCAAACCAGTCTCTTTTATCCACAGCTGCAACTGAATGAGAGATTTTAGGATCTCAGTTCCTACAAATCCTCCTTCTGTTTTCAACTGAAATTCAAACGGCTCTAAGTGGATATCCGTTGGAGTTTGTTGATATTGCTCTTGCACGTTTAACAAACGTGCAACAACATTAAAACACAACAACAACAAAATCCAGAAATATAACAGTACTATGACTGTTTGGTTTTCTAGTTTCTGATAAAACTGGGTAAAAGATTAGAACAGTAATCTGTTTAACTTCTGAAACATATAAAACATGAAAAACAAGTTTAATACTCTTAGAAGTTAATGAATAATCACAATAATAAGAATCATAACCTGCAAGAAAGAATCAATTTAGTTTTTTAAAAACTGTCAGCAGCTCAAGGCACATCTCAAGGCCTTGAAGCTCTGAACCTGCTTCACAGATATTCAAAGTTAAGTTCAGAAAACTTTCATTCTCCCTGTTCTGATCATCTGCAATTGTGTTAGATATGTAGATAATTTAAAACAATAATATATTCAGCAAAGCCCTGATCTGCATGATCAGATATCCAATATGCAACACAAAACTGTTACAACATTTAGCAGGATAAAAACGACTCTTAAGGCTTTGAAGTTCTGTCAGTATCTCAAGGACTTGGAGTATTTGAAATGCTTTGCTGCTTATGTCTTTTTCTTTCATCACTCAAAACAATTACCATCCAAAACACATTCAAGGGTCTTTGAATCAACAATCTCCCCCTTGATGAAAGACAAAACCTACAGTCTTGTGTAGATTTTCCTGCCACTTGTTATAAAAATTAGATAACCACATATTGCAGATACAATAGACAATAATACCAGATAATCAGTAAACCACAGATAATAAGCAAAATTTACATATAATCAGAGTAATATAAAAACACAACTGATTATACCAAAACAACTGATTATTATTATTCAAATACTACAAGTAACACAAAAACACATAATTTCTCCCCCATATTGACTTTCATCAAATAAGGATGAAGAAATGTTGGATCATTACTCAGAGTCTTAAAAAAGAAACTTAAACAAAATTATTGCTAAAAAGTCAAAGCCTTGAGAATAGAAAAGAAGAAGAGAAAGAAATAGAAGGTCAAGGCCTTGGTCTTATTTGATCTTCAATTCTTATTTGATGTCTGGCCTTTCTCTGAGCCTTCTCCAACTTCTTCTTCACTTCCAGCATCTTCAGCAGACTGATTCCCTTCTTGTTCAGCTTCCACTTCTGCAACAACTTCTTGAATTATCTCATCCACTTTCTTCTTAACCTGCACTGAATCCCCCTCTGTAGCTGCATCAACACCCGTGTCTTCACCAACATCTTCTTCATCAGTTTGTTCATACAGATCCTTTGAAGTAAGCACCACTGGAATTGGCTTCTTTTTCTTCTGCAAGGAATTTCCCAGCCTTTCATCTGAATCCACACTGGTGTCATGACTAGTAGCAGAAGGTATCTTCTCCAAGTTCAAACCCTTGATGACAACATCCAGCTTTCCATTCATAACATTCATCATGCCCTTGAACTGGTTGAATTCAGCTGACAGGTCAAATAACATTTGTCTGAGATCTTCAATCTCAACCTGCTGATCTTCAAACTTCTCAACCAAAAAAGAATAATCCTCATTGGCTTGTCCTTTTCCTGATGTAGTCCCCTTTGGCTTCACAAACTCCTTCTCTCCAAGTTCCTCCTTTGACAAATCTAAGTAAAACTTCCAATGTCCTTTCCCAGTTTGAACTACCCCAATCCTCTGAAGTGCAGTCTCATCAATCAGCCCAAAACCTTCAGTAATATTTTCCTCTCCTTTCATAGGTACAACAAAATATTCAAAGAAAAGAGGTAACAGGTTGGCATATGGAAGAGGATGGTTTCTAGTTCTTTTGCACAATAAATCATATGCTCCATGATAACTGTTGGCAAGTCAATCTCAAACCCTTGAGATATCAGATACATCAAAATAAGAACCTTATCAGTCACCAACTCCCCTGAGTTCTCCCTAGGAACTACACTTCTCATCAGAATTGTAAACAGGATTTTGGCTTCACAGTTGAGCACAGAGTGTGTCAACTGCTTTGGACCAGAGGGTACACCATCAATGAAAAACATCTCCTTTGCCTTATCCAGACACTCCTTCCTATCAGGGTAATATCCAACATTATACTTCCTAGGAATGCCCAAGACTTTGGCAAAAGTCCTATGATCTAACCTCAAGTCTATCCCAGCCACTTTTGAAGTTAACACTATCTTATCATCACCTTCAGAAACCAAATTCAGATAAAATAACCTAGTTAACCTAGTATAGGCCTTTGAACTAGGATTTAACACCTTCCAAGCTGCAGTTTCTCTTAATTTTCTCATACAATCAATATCCAATTTGTCCAACAACTCCTCAGAAACCATACTACAGAAAGCTACTTTAGATGAAGCATAACCTTGCATCCATACAGTTCTAACCTCAGAACTAACAAACCAATCTGTAGGAAGTACATTCTTACCTTGATAACCTTTCTTGGTTGCAGCAGCAACCTGCTTAACCCTAGTTTTCTTCTCTGAGGGTTTGCTCTTTTCTTGTTCTCCTTCAGATGGTTTGTTCTTGCTTTCTTGAGCAGATTTCCCCTTTTCCTCTTCACCATTCTTTTTATTTTCTCCCCCATTCTTCTTCTCTGAACTAGGTTGATCACCACCCTGAGCCTCTGTCTCCTGCTGTGGATCAATACTTGAGACTTCATCTCCTTTCTCTGTTCTGTACTTCTTTGCAGGAGGAGTGTCCTCATGCAAGCTCTGAGTTTTTTTGAATCTGAATCAGAAATCACTATCTTCTCCTTCTTATTTACCCTCTTTTTGGATCTGCCAGAAGGCTTCCCCTGTTGCTGAATTCTGGCTGATTTGCGCTCCATTTTGGGGTTTAGGGTTTTTGAGAAGAGAATGTGATTGAGAGAAATTGAGAGAGAGAGAGGAGAGTCGTAGAGAATTGAGAGAGAATGAGAGGAATAAGCCCTGACTTTCAGCTTAAGTAGGTTGAAAAGGATGAGTCATAAAAGGACTCTGCTAAATCAACATGCAAAAAAGATCTTGAAAAAAATATTTTTGGATATTTTAGAAAATTCTCTGAGTAATTCAAATATTATACAGTTATCTAAAAAGATAAGAAATAATATTTTGATGATCCATTTTAAAAAAAAAAAATTACAGATATTTTCAAGACCTGGAGAATAATCTCAAGGCCTTGAGATTTTCTGCAGTTTGAGAAACTTCAAAGCTTTGAGTTGTACAGGCTTTGGAAAGTACAATCTCAAGGTTTGAGATTTCAACACATAATCACATATAAGTACTGATACTCCCCCTAAACCAATGCATCCTTGTTTAACATCCCCAATTCAAGCCTTAGAGATGAAAACCTATCATCTGGCAGAGGTTTAGTGAAAATATCAGCAACCTGCATTGAAGTAGAAATAAAATCTAAAACAACATCACCTTGTTCTGCACGATCTCTAAGGAAATGATGTCTCACATCTATGTGCTTGGTTCTTGAGTGCTGGACTGGATTCTTAGAGATTGAGATAGCACTTGTGTTGTCACAATGAATAGGCACATTTCTGAAATTGTAGCCAAGATCTCTAAGTTGCTGAGCAATCCATAACACTTGTGAACAGCAAGCTCCAGCTGCAATGTATTCAGCTTCTGCAGTTGATAATGCTACATAATTTTGCTTTTTGGAACGCCAACTGATCAATGAAGATCCAAGAAACTGACAGCATCCAGAAGTACTTTTTCTGCCTACTTTATATCCTGTAAAATCTGCATCTGAATAGCCACTCAACATAAAATTAGATCTTCTTGGATACCAAAGCCCCAAGTCTCTGGAAATTCTTTTGACTGCAGTCAAATGACTTTCCTTAGGATCTGCTTGGAATCTAGCACACATACATACACTGAACATAATATCAGGTCTACTAGCAGTTAAATACGGCAGTGATCCAATCATACCTCTGTATTCCTTTTGATTCACACTCTTACCATTTGAACCCTTGTCTAAAGAGAGTGATGAACTCATAGGAGTTTTAAGCACCTTGGACTGTGACATATTGTACTTGTTCAATAAGTCCTTGGTATACTTTCCTTGATGTACAAAGATCCCTTTCTTCATTTGTAAGATATGAAGTCCAAGAAAGAAATTCAGTTCACCCATTAAGCTCATCTCAAACTCCCTGCACATTAGACTAGAAAACTCTTTTGAAAGAGCATCATCAGTAGCACCAAATAGAATATCATCTACATAGATCTGAACTACTAACAAATCACTTGATGATGTTTGACGAAAAGATTTTTATCAACTAGGCCTCTTTTGAAATTATTTTCTAGTAGAAATTTTGAAAGTCCATCATACCAAGCCCTTGGAGCTTGTTTTAACCCATAAAGAGCTTTGTCCAGTTTATAAACATGATCAGGAAAGTTTTCATCTTCAAAACTAGGTGGTTGTGCTACAAAAATATCTTCTTGTAAATATCCATTCAGAAAAGCACATTTGACATCCATTTGATAAAGCTTTATGTGATTGTGAGATGCAAATGCAAGAAGTATTCTAATAGCTTCTAACTTGGCAACAATAGCAAAAGTCTCCTCATAATCTATACCTTCTTCTTGATTATATCCTTGAGCCACCAGTCTGGCTTTATTTCTTACCACTTTGCCATTTTCATCAAGCTTGTTTCTGAATACCCATCTGGTTCCAATAACTAATTTCTCTTTAGGTCTGGGAACCAGATTCCATACCTTGTTTCTTTCAAACTCATTCAGCTCACTCTGCATTGCAATGATCCAGTCTGCATCTTCTAGTGCTTCCTTGGTATTCTTAGGCTCAATCAAAGATACAAATGCACTAAAAGCACACAAGTTCTTCAACTGTCCTCTTGTCTGAGTTCCAGTTGATGGATCTGATATGATGTTATCAGCTGGATGATCTGCAATGTACTTAAACTTCTTTCTAGGTATCCAGGAATATTCTCCTTCAAGGCTTTGAGTTCTTGAAACAGTGGGGGGAGCATCATAGAAAGTTTCAGCTTCTGTCTCAAGGCTTTGAGATTTTGGTTCTGCAGGAGGTTCAAGGCCTTGAGATTCTGCTGATTGATTCTGCACATTAGTTTTGCCTTTGTCTTCTTTCACAGCATCATCTGATTCATGCTTTGTTCAAATCTAGATCTGCAAAACTATCACTCAGAGAATCCTTAGTACTTTCATCAAAAATTACATGAATACTCTCTTCCACAATCTTGTTTTTTCTATTATAAACTCTATAAGCTTTGCTAGTTTGAGAATATCCAAGAAATACACCATCATCACTTCTAGCATCAAACTTACCAAGGTTGTCTCTACCATTATTATGCACAAAAAAGATACAACCAAAAGATTTAAAATAAGAAACAGTAGGCTGTCTACCTTTAAACAGTTTATAAGGGGTATTTTTCAAAATAGGTCTAATCAAGCATCTATTCAGCACATAATTGGCAGTATTAACAGCTTCTTCCCATAAGAACTTTGGCAAATTACTTTCAAGAAGCATGGTTCTAGACATATCCTCAAGTGTCCTATTCTTCCTTTCAACTACTCCATTTTGCTGTGGAGTTCTAGGTGCAGAAAAGTTGTGTGATATGCCATGCTTTGCAAAAAACAAATCAAAGTCAAGTTGATCAAACTCCCTACCATGATCACTTCTAATAGATGCAACAGGTAAATTTTTCAAAGTTTAAAGCTCTTTGCACAATCTAGAAAATTCAAATAAAGCTTCAATTTTGTCTCTAATAAACATCACCCAAGTAAATATAGAATAATCATCTATTATAACAAGCATATACTTCTTACCTTTTGGGGTCTGAACTCTCATAGGACCACATAAGTCCATATGCAGTAGTTCTAATGGTCTAGAAGTACTTACAAAGTTCTTTGGCTTGAATGAGCTTCTGGTTTGCTTACCTTGTACACATGCCTTGCAAACCTCATCATTTGAAAATTTATGTGATGGTAAACCTCTTACGAAATCCTTTGATATGAGTTTATTCAAGGTATGTATAATATTATGCCCAAGCTTTCTGTGCCAAAGCTTTGAATCTTCCTTCAAGGCCTTGAGGCATTTTAGCTTGTCACCTACAACACTGTTAGTACTCATAGAATATAGATTATATGATCTCGGAGCAGTGAGTATGCAATCACCATATTTCTCACCTTGCACCACACATTTCTCCTTGTCAAATATATCTTTATAACCTTTATCACATAACTGAGAGATACTAAGCAGATTATACTTAAGTCCATCTACCAGATAAACATCAGATATAGAATTAGTAGAGCCATTACCAATACTACCTATACCAATGATATTGCATTTTGCTTTGTCAACAAGTGTGATTGTTCCTCCAGATTTTTCTGTAAGTTCAGTAAAGAGAGACTTCTTTCCACTCATATGTCTGGAACATCCACTGTCTAATATCCATTTCTGATCTTTCAAGGCCTTGGTGACATCCTGCAAAAATAAATCATTGCCTCAACAGGCTGTTAGACCAAGTGTAGAACTTTGAGTCATACTCAGAATCAGCCAAATTTGGTGGCCTAATTCCTTTTGGAACCCAAATCTGCCTAACCTGTCCCTTAAGCTGATAAGGATAAATACTCCTCATAATGTGAGGTTCTCATCTTTTGAAGGGACAAGTTAATCTGACATGACCAATTTTTCTACAGTAATGACATTTTGGAGAATGTCTGCTACCAGATTTGACAAAAGTAGTTTGGCCTTTCTTTGGAAATTTTGGATTAAAGCCAATTCCACTTTTATGAATTGATTGCAGACTTCCTCCAAAAATGAGATTCAGATTATGTTCTGAGCCTGTAAACCTAGCTAGGAACTTCTTAGACTCTTGAAGTTTATCAGTCAAAGAACAGATTTGTTGTTCTAAATTCTCAGAATGAGTCTTTAGATCAACATATCTTTCAGTCAAAAGAGTGTTTTGATCAACAACCTCTTTTATCTGTGCCTTCAAGGCTTTGAACCTGCGGTCCAAGGCCTTGAAGTCCTTTTCAAGCTTTGTCTTAGAAACTTCAACAGTTTTGTTTGTAAAAACTAGGTCCAGGTTTTCTTTTACCTGCTCATGAATCTTAATCTTTAAAGAAGAAATCTCATTTCTATAACTTTCCTCATTTAAAAGCATACTTTTGAGAATTTCAGGAAGTACATCAGAAGGACTAGCAAGTAGATTTTTTTACCATATCTTCAATATGTTTGTTTGATGACTTTTCCTCATCATGCTTTGCCATGAAGCATAAATTTGCTTGATCTTCTTCTGTGTCTGAGTCACTTGATGAATCAGAATCACTCCAGGAAGCCATCATGGCTTTCTTCCTTCTGTTGTCACTATCTTTCTTCTGAAAGTTCCTGCTCTTCTTCTTTTGTGGACAGTCCCTTACTAATTGATCTGCATCACCACACTCAAAACAATTCATTACTTTAGTTTTATGTGACTGTGATGAAAGTTTACCTTTGTAGTCCTTGCTGCCTGAAGGTCTTGATAATCCTGGCCAAGGCCTTGGAGATCAATGCTAAAGCCTCTTCATCATCATGCTCATCTTCAGTCTCAAGTCTTTGAGACTTTTCACTGTCTTTGCCTTAAGTGCTAAGTTCTTGATGTTTTCACTCAAATCACCTTCCACATCCTTCATAGACATTTCATGAGTGAGCAGCTTTCCTTGTAGATCATCTAGCTGAAGAAGACTTAAATCCTGAGCCTCCTCAATGGCTGTTGTCTTTGGCTCCCACTTGGCTTTTGGCAAGCTTCTCAGAATTTTTCTGACCTTCTCCTCATTTGAGAACTTATTTCCCAATGACTCCAGATTGTTCACCATATCAGTGAATCTTTTGAACATCTCCTTGATGGTCTCATCTGAATTCATCTTGAACAACTCATATTGCCTCAGAAGTATGTTGATTTTGGTCTGCTCAACCTGGCTAGTTCCTTCATATGTCACCACCAGTTTATCCCATACTTCTTTGGCAGTCTTGCAATTTGACACTCTGTTGAACTCATCTGCATTAAGAGTACAGTATAACAGATTCATAGCCTTGTAATTTTTTGATACCTTTTCCAATTCAGTAACTGAAAGATTTTCCTCAGAATTGATACATCTGACTCCATCAATTGTAGTATAATACTCATGAGGACCATTCTAAACTATTGACCACAGTTCCATGTCTTGATCTATGATGAACATCTTCATCAATGCCTTCCAGTGCATGAAGTTATCACCACCAAAAAATGGAGGTCTGTTGGCTGCCCTTCCTTGAGAATCCACCATCTCCTACATTACTCATAGTCACCAGATTGTTAGATCTATATCAGTGACACAAGCTCTGATACCAATTGAAAGTGTGTAATGTAGACTAAATACAGGACCTAAATACTCTAGAAGGGGGGTTGAATAGAGTATGGAAACTTTTTGCAAAACTCAAAACTTAACATATTAGCTTTGTGTGAAACTCAAATCTCAAGGCCTTGAGATTTTAGAAAACTGTCAGAAACTTTCAAAGGAAAAATAGAAAGCTTCAAGGCCTTGAACTATTACCAGTTCTAAACAGCTTATGAACCCTAGTTTGATTTGAGTTGTGTGCAGTAGATAATAATAAAACTGTAAAGTAAAGAACACAAAGCAATCTACAAAGTTCAGTCCCAATGGACCTAATCTCTGCCTGAGGGATCTAATCCCACCAAAATTGGGCAAACACTTCTTATTACTCACACAGAAACAGCCTTAGATCTTCAAGCCTAAGTGATTTTCCTTGCACCTATACAGCTTGTGGTTCCGAACCTATCTAGTACCAGCTACTAACTGTTGAGCTAACAAGAACCTCTTGTTGTTCACTTGAACAACCAACCACTAGGTTAAGTGAGGTTTAAGATAAATAAGAGATACAAAGATTACACAACAAGTGAAGAACACAGTAGAAGAGATAAGCTAGTAAAGCCTGGATGTGTTCTTCTGGAAACTGGATTGATTTGATCTTCTGAAATCTGGATTGAAGCTTGAATCCTTGTGTGTGTTTGAATGAATGATCTCCCAAGAATTTGTCACACCTTTCTGAGTATTCTGCAAGCCTCTCTATCTTCAAAATTCAAACCAGTCTCTTTTATCCACAGCTGCAACTGAATGAGAGATTTTAGGATCTCAGTTTCTACAAATCCTCCTTCTGTTTGCAAATGAAATTCAAACAGCTCTAAGTGGATATCCGTTGGAGTTTGTTGAGATTGCTCTTGCACGTTTAACAAACCTGCAACAACATTAAAACACAACAACAACAAAATCCAGAAATATAACAGTACTATGACTGTTTGGTTTTCCAGTTTTCTGATAAAACTGGGTAAAAGATTAGAACAATAATCTGTTTAACTTCTGAAACATATAAAACATGAAAAAAAAGTTTAATACTCTTAGAAGTTAATGAATAATCACAATAATAAGAATCATAACCTGCAAGAAAGAATCAACTTAGTTCTGTAAAAATTGTCAGCAGCTCAAGGCACATCTCAAGGCCTTGAAGCTCTGAACCTGCTTCACAGATATTCAAAGTTAAGTTCAGAAAACTTTGATTCTCCCTGTTCTGATCATCTGCAATTGTGTTAGATATGTAGATAATGTAAACAATAATATATTCAGCAAAGCCCTGATCTGCATGATCAGATATCCAATCTGCAACACAAAACTGTTAGAACATTTAGCAGGATAAAAACAACTCTCAAGGCTTTGAAGCTCTGTCAGTATCTCAAGGCCTTGGAGTATTTGAAATGCTTTGCTTCTTATGTCTTTGTCTTACATCACTCAAAACAATTACTATCCAAAACACATTCAAGGGTCTTTCAATCAACACGATTCACCCTTTCAAAAATGTTCTCACTCCTTATGGTGTCATGATAGGCACACGGTACACTCAGACGCGGGAACCCAAGGGCTATGCGGATAGACTCTGGCGTGAAGGCTATCCACTTGCTGATAACTCTATATTAGAGTTATATTTCTTCTGCGTTTGTGTACCGTTTTGTGTAATTTCCGGGTTGAATATATTAGAAATACACTATGAACTTGAGGAAATTGGATAAGTTTAGCTTTGAGTGTTAAATTGTTAATCTGGGCGTTTTTCACATTATTTACATTTATTTTGTCACTTTTGATCGCACGGGGTGTTTTCGTGTTGTGTTGGACAGGAAACGGAGCTCATGGATCAAGAGGAGGAGGAAAACGAACTTCGGAACATATGCGGAAGCTTGGGAGAGAAAGAAATTGGAAGAAAAGTGGACAAATATGGAAAAAGGGGGTCAAAGTGTCATTTAGAGAGTTTGGATAATGACACTTAACACCCCCAATGAAGAGTAGAAGAGAAGACTTAGAAAAATTGAGCGGAAGAAAAAAGAAGAAAACCCACTGAAGTGTAGGATCAAAAGTTGATCCTAGGATCAGAAGCAGATCGCAGGATCACAATATGTGATCGCACGATCAGTTGGGCGAAGTTTGTAGAGAAAAAAAGAAAACTCACTGGAATGTAGGATCACAAGTTGATCCTAGGATCAACAGCAGATCGCAGGACCAGATTTGGTGATCCAACGATAAGACAGAAGAGTAGAATCCAACGTTCCAGCAGATCGCACGATCAACATAAGGTGATCGCGCGATCTGAAAGCAGAATCAGCGCACGCACGGAAAAAAAGAGGGGCGTTAGGGTTATTAATTAATATTGTTTGATGATTAATTAATTCACCCTATATTAAGAGAAAGAGAGACGTGAGAAAAAAAAGAAGCCATCAACGGAGGAGAAAGAGAAGAGAGAGACGAACGAAGACGAAGACGGAGCTTCACCATTGGAACTTCCTTGTGTTTGATTTCTTCTACCTTTCTTAGTCAATTTTAATGGAGAAAATCTTTGTTTTTGCTTATTCAACTATGAGTATCTAAAAACTCCATAGCTAGGCATCTCGATTTGAGAGCCTAGGGTTCATGTAAACGATGAATTCCGGATTTAATCTTTGCTTCATGATTTCTTGATTTCTTCTTTTGAATCAATTCTAGTTTCTTGTTTATGTTAGTAATCCTAATTGAGTGACACGATTAGGAGATAAAATAGGGTTAAAGAACAAGGGTTTCATTCAATAGTTGATTCATGCTTAAAGTTAGCTTATTTTAATTCAATTGTTCATGTACTGTGCTTAATACTCAGTGTTAATGGAGTAGCTAACCTGAAACACTGCTTAGTTAGTGAAGGCACGATAGTGATTCTAACTAACTAGGATGAGACTTGAACATCAATCCCGTATCACTGAAACTGAGAAGAGACGTGTTAGGATTGGCCAAATGTGGGTAGATTCGGTAGGTAAGATTCGACGGTTTCGTGCAACGGTGGACCGACAGGACCCGTTGTCGTGCATGTCGTTAGCCTACTAGAACGGACCGGTGGACACATGAGACCGATAGGATATTGTAGTCTACCGTGAAGTAGAATGACTTGCGACCGATAGGAGATAGTCAGCGCTGTTACCCGGCTTAGTTAGAATATAGTTAACGTGTTGCTCAGATAATTCGGAAATCGTTTACAACCCTAGGTGATCAACGAGATTGCCTAGTCCTCTCCATTAATTGATTAATAATTCTTCTTAATTTCAGTTTGTTATTTATTTCTGACTTTATTACAACCACTTGTTTGGGGGTGGCAACACCACAAATCATCACTTTTTACTCTAGTTACCTAGTGAACTACTCTAAATTGTTAAGCAAAAACTTGTTGCGAGATTGTCCTCGAGGGTTCGACAACCCGGAGTCCTAACAATACTCCACTCTTACTACTTGACCGTACGCTTGCGTAATACGCGCTAGTAATTCGCGTCACTTGCCCCGACAATAAACCAACCACGGGTCCTGGCTCTCTCCATCCTTAGCATACCTTAGATTAAGAAAGAATTCTCTAGATAACTTTATGCTAGATTGCCCTACCAATTTGAACCAGCTGTTCAATTTCTCACGAGTATAAATAGATTTAATAGCATCGGGCATCTCAGTATGCAACGGAAATTCTTTCCCAGGTTTCCATTTGTTTTTCAAGTAAGTGTCATTGTAGGCGTCAAGGTCAGCCTCATATGTCACAAACCGAAAACTATCATATGACCCTGGGCCTATCTTATGTTGTTGAATACCTGATTTCGTTTTCCTACGACCAACAACTCCCGGGTCCTCAGGGACATGCGTCTTTAATATAGAATACGTGGGCGAAGGTGGTATCTCAAGTTGAGACTCACCCGACCCGGATGCATCACGAGACGTCCCCTCACCGTTTTTTCGCTTTTTAGGTGCCATGTAGAGAATGAGCAAATAACGCAATATATGAAACGTGCATCGTGATAGGGAGTGTGTACAAAAATTAAACACGTAGGCACGTAGAAATTACACACGTAAGCCCTAGGACTCTATTCAATCGCCCCCAAACACGCTACTAAGCGCAACAATAAAATCGGGCTTTTACTCAATCGTGCCTAAGACTTGTAAAGAGAGAGTTTAGGACGTACCTACGTTCCCGGAGCAAGTCTTACGGGCACGAATTGAAGAAAATTCGACTCGGAGGGCCGTTTCGGGTCGCCGAATTTTTTTCACTGAAATCTTCAATCAATTAGTACACCGCGCACCTTGTGATGTCCCCTTCGTAAGTCTCTTCTTCGCCAAAAGTTGAATCTTCCTCCAACTTGACCAATTTTCGGATCTATGAGTGAAAACCCTAAGCCCACTTTGCCTCTTTTCTCTCTCTTGCTTCCACAACAACCAAAATCATTCACCCAGCCTTGTTCACCTCTCAATCGTGCACCAAACACTACCCTTCTTGCTCAATTTGATGGAGAATCAAGTTGAGAGGGAGAGAGAGAAGTAGTACCGTGGCTATGGAGGTTGTGGGAAGGAGGAGTGAAGAATGAAGAAGAAGAAGAAGACGCCGACGGGTGATGTGGTGGTCTTCAAAAATTTCGGCATAAAGTCTATTTTACCCCCTATAAGTGCCCCCTTGTTTCCTTCCTTCGCTGGGCAGAGAGGTAATTCCGCCCGACCTCTTCGTGCGAAGAACATCCTTGTTCGTGCGAAGGGGTCGCGTGCGAAGATTTCTTCTTCTCACAAAAGTCTTCTCAAAAAGGGGCAGTTGACCATTCTGAAAAGAGAAAAATCACTCCAAAAAATTTTCTGACTATTTTTCTCTTAGTACGAAGACAATTGTCTTAGTACTAAGAGAGTCCTGGGCATCATCAAAAACATCCTTTTACGTCATTTTTCGCGTCTTTTGCCTTTCCTTTGCTTTCCGAAGGATCTCCTCGTCCTCGAGAATCCTTTCATGTCATAAAACATTCCCAAAATCCGGGAAACATCTTATTCTTCAATTTTACGCTTCCCAAGGCAATTTTTGCGTTTCCGGATGCTTTTGGCCTCGTTTCACTATCTTGAGCATCCTTTTTGGCGTAACTTTTTCATCCGAACTCTGATATGCGCGATCCACCTATCGACAGAAAGCTCTCGACCACCCCCACACAATGGCACTTTCTAAATCCGCTTTCAAACTCGTTTTCAAAATTTCACCTCGTAATCCGTGCCAATGTGCCAGCTTTCTCTGTTCTTCAATGTGATCTTCGCCTATATCAAGATGGGGAGTATGGGAATGTGATCTCCCCCAGGTGCGTGCGTTGAGTATATGTAAGGTAAGGCGTCACACTCCAATTTCTTCATTCAGAATCCCGATACGCGTTATGGGCTGCTATTTCTCAAATTTCAATCTGTTCTTCACGCGCGCATCAAAAAGGGGGATCCAAAATAGGCCTTTCACCTAGAAATCATGCACATACTCATTGGAAATATTAAATCCACTCTCTCGCACCTCTCAAATAAATCAAACATAATAAAACAAACAAAACAGTATTTAAACCTATCCTAATGCAGTAAATAGGTTGGGTTGCCTCCCAACAAGCGCTTTGTAATTTAAGGTCGACGGCCCGACCCATTTACCTCAAGAGAGCTCAAATATCGGGAATTGATTTGAGGCGCTCAATTACCCCAATAAATTCTCGTCCACATATGGCTTTGCTCGCTGTCCGTTCACCTTGAATCGGTCCCCATTCTCAGCTTCTACCTCAAGCGATCCCCATGGATAAACCTCGGTTATTGTGAATGGCCCACTCCATCTTGACTTTGGCTTGCCCGGAAACAACTTCAGACGTGCATTGAAGATCTGTACCTTTTGGCCCACTCTGAAGTCTCGTGGAATGATGTGTTTGTCATGCCATTGCTTGGTCCTCTCTTTGTAGATCTTGGCACTTTGATATGCCATCAGTCTGAATTCTTCTAACTCCAACAATGTCTGCTTCCTTTGCTCACCAGAGAGCTTGGCATCCATGTTCAATTTCTTCAGCGCCCAAAATGCTTTGTGCTCAAGTTCCACCGGGAGATGGCACGATTTCCCAAAAACGAGCTGGTAGGGAGACATGCCCAAGGGAGTCTTGTACGCAGTTCGATACACCCATAAACTATCATCCAAGTGTAGGGACCAATCTTTGCGTCCCGGATTGACAGTCTTCTCTAAAATCCCCTTGATCTCTCGATTGGACACTTCAGCTTGCCCATTAGATTGCGGATGGTAAGCCAGTCATATCTTGTGCGTTTTCACTCCATACTTGCTCAACATATTGGCAAATAGCTTGTCAACAAAGTGAGATCCCTCATCGCTGATAATTGCTCTAGGTGTCCCAAATCGCGTGAAGATATTCTTGCGCAGGAATCTCTCAACTGTAGCACCATCATTCTTCGGGCATGCCACCGCCTCGACCCACTTGGTCACATAATCCACAGCCAGAAGTATATAAAGATTTCCGAGTGAGGGAGGAAATGGCCCCATAAAATCAATGCCCCACACAACAAACAGTTCTACCTCTAACACGAAATTCTGAGGCCTCTTAGTTCGGTTAGAAATATTACCTGTTCTCTGACACCGGTCACATTGCTGCACAAAAAGATTGGCGTCTTTATGCAAAGTCGGCCAAAAGAAACCACTCTGAAGTACCTTATCAACTGTGCGTGATTTGCCGAAATGTCCCCCAGAGTTCAACTCGTGGCAATGTCTGAGGATCTCTAACGTGTCCGGCTCCGCAGCACACCTCCGCAATGTAGGGTTTTGATTCATGGATCGCGCAAACGGAAGCATAATCAAACAAATAACCATGCAAAACCCTCCAAGGATCACAAGTCTAGATGCATAACGATAGTGAAGGTAAGAAATCATAAACACACCTTTGGGTTCTCCTTGATGACTTCAAACGCGAATAGTGTCACGTTCTCTATAGTTGATCCACGCCTAGAGTTGATCCTAGATCTCCCAAACTCCTTGGTGCTAGCCCGGAATAAGAGGAGGGTGAAGGAATCACGCAAAACGAGACAAAAGAGGGGCTTCGGCCCTCTTTTGGCCGACGGGGACGAGGGCGGCGGCAATGGGGGGCGGCGGCCTCCTTTGTTGCTTGCTCTCTCTCCTTTGTTCTCTCCCACTCTTGTTATGATCACTAATGAGCATAAGTTATGAGGAAGGAAGGAAGGAGGGTCCTTTATATAGTCCAAAAACTCCTTGTTAACTACCTAAAGGACTTATTCTAGTCCTACTAGAATTCAATTTAGTCCCTTCCTTGCAAATTAGTCCCTACTAAGTTTGCAAGGGTTTGCAAAGTGATCCTTCTAATTAATTAATCCAATTAATTAATTCCCAAATCTAGTACAACTCTATATAGCGTGTGACCCCATAGGTTCTATCTAGTTGGTAGCAACTATTTGCTAATATGGAGCGGTTTCTAGCAAAACATCCATTCTAGCCAACTAATAGAATAGTCATCTAGACAACCTTGTACAAGTAATTGTCTCATCCCTTTGCCTCCATATCCGAATTGGACACGAGACATACAAGTCACACTCGTATATCCAATCCATAGTTTCTCGATCAATGGGAATAGCCTTATTCGTGCAAATAACATCAATATCCCATATATTGATTTATTTGAGTCTGGCCAGACATTCTATAAGCACTATCCCTCGAGTGGCCTAGGATATCTACTCCCGTTATGTGGGAGGGGCAAATCCTCTCTACGTCCACTACGATCTCTAAGCTTGCTTCTCATTGTATCCAGTACACGCCTTTATAACTACCCAGTTACGGTGTAGCGTTTAACGCTACCAAGATCACAATGATCCACAACTAGAATATCTAGTGACTTCAAGTCTAAGGATGACAATACCATTGCACCCCGAGAAGCACTTGTGACTCAACATAACATGTATGTAGCCTTCTCGGTGATGGGTCAATCCAGTGCAACATTCCGTAATGCACACCTATGTGTTGGATCGTGATATCTCCATATCAATCCAACCCCATACTAGTCTATAGATGATTGTCCCATTTAATCATTATACTTGACTAGGGATATTTAAGATAAACAACACGATTGTAAATCTAAGGACTTCATTATATTAAATATCCAATAAATAATAAATGAATTTTCTAGCCACACATAAATTCATACTAAACTAGATTGCCTCTAGGGCATCTATTCCAACAGTCTCCCACTTGCACTAGAGCCAATCTGGCGCATCTCGTATGCCCATACTCCTAGTGTGCCCTTCATGCTTCCACTGCGTGAGAGGCTTCGTAAGCGGGTCTGACAGATTATCATCTGTAGGAATCTTGCATATCCAAACGTCTCCTCTATCGATAATATCTCGAATCAGATGGAACTTCCTGAGCACGTGCTTGGACTTCTGGTGCGATCTGGGTTCCTTTGATTGCGCGATCGCCCCAGTGTTGTCACAGAACAACTCCACTGGATCCGCAATGCTAGGGACCACACCAAGTTCAGAAACAAACTTTCTGATCCAAACAACCTCCTTTGCTGCGCCATTTGCAACAATGTACTCAGCCTCCGTTGTAGAATCAGCTACCGTCTCTTGCTTGGAACTCTTCCAGCTCACCGCTGCTCCATTCAGGCAAAACACATATCCCGACTGTGATCTAAAGTCATCTCTATCGGTTTGGAAGCTTGCATCAGTGTAACCCCTTACACGCAACTCTTCCTCACCGCCAAATATCAAGAAAGCATCCTTAGTTCTTCTCAAGTACTTTAGGATATTCTTGACAGCAATCCAGTGACTCTCACCTGGATTGGATTGGTATCTACTTGTCATACTCAAGGCATATGACACATCTGGTCTAGTACATAACATGGCGTACATGATAGATCCTATGGCCGAGGCATAGGGAATCCTACTCATGTGTTCCTTCTCAATCTCATTGGAAGGACAACCACTCTTCGAAAGAGTGATTCCATGTGACATGGGCAAGAATCCCTTCTTGGAATCTTGCATGTTGAACCGTTTCAACACCTTGTCAATATATGTACTTTGACTTAGGCCTAGCAACCTTTTAGATCTATCTCTATAGATCTTTATACCGAGTATATAGGCTGCTTCCCCTAAGTCCTTCATTGAGAAACACTTTCCTAGCCAATCTTTCACAGATTGCAGCATGGGAATGTCGTTTCCAATGAGTAGTATGTCATCCACATACAAGACCAGAAAAGCTAGAGAGATCCCACTAACCTTCTTGTAGGCACAAGACTCATCTTCGTTTCTGATGAAGCCAAACTCTTTGACTACTTCATCAAAACGTCGATTCCAACTCCTAGAAGCTTGCTTCAATCCATAAATGGATCGTTGCAGCTTACAGACTTTGTTGGCTTGCTTTGGATCCTCAAAACCCTCCGGCTGTATCATATACACGTCCTCGAGGAGATTCCCATAAAGGAATGCTGTTTTGACATCCATCTGTCAAATCTCATAGTCGTAGTATGCTGCAATTGCAAGTACGATTCGGATGGATTTGGTCATAGCGACTGGTGAAAAGGTTTCATCATAGTCAATACCATGAATCTGTCTGAATCCTTTAGCCACCAATCGGCCCTTATAGGTAATCACATTACCATCCATGTCGATCTTCTTCTTGAAGACCCACTTGCACCCTATGGGTCGCGCCCCATCGGGTGGATCCACCAAAGTCCATACTTTGTTGGTATACATGGATTCCATCTCGGATCTCATGGCCTCAAGCCACTTCTGCGAGTCTGGGCCACTCATGGCCTCCTCATAGGTAGTAGGCTCATCATCTATGAGCATCGTGTCACCGGAATCAGTTACGAGAAGTCCGTACCTCTCGGGTTCCTGGCGCACTCTACTAGATCTACGAAGCTCTTGTGTTACCTGAACAGGTGGCTCCACAACCGCTTGTGGTTCCTGTTCATGTTCCATAATCGGTTCAGTGATTTGTGGTTCTTGAACCTCTTCAAGTTCTACATTCCTCCCACTTGCTTCTTTAGAGACAAATTCTCTTTCTAGAAACACGCCGGTCCGAGCAACAAACACTTTGTTCTCGGTTGGATTGTAGAAGTAGTATCCCTTAGTTTCCTTAGGGTACCCCACAAATTTACACTTATCCGATTTAGGCCCTAACTTGTCTGATTGTAAACGTTTTACATAGACATCGCAGCCCCAAATCCTCATGAACGACAGTGTGGGACGCCTCCCACTCCACATCTCATATGGTGTCTTCATGACTGATTTAGATGGAACACGGTTAATGGTGAAAGCTGCACTTAATAGAGCGTAGCCCCAAAATGATAATGGAAGATCGGTTTGACACATCATAGACCGAACCATATCCAATAGGGTTCTATTCCTCCTCTCGGACACGCCATTCCATTGTGGCGTTCCGGGTGGAGTGAGTTGGGACACGATCCCACACTCTCTAAGATAGTCGTCAAACTCTTGGCTCAAGTATTCTCCTCCACGATCCGATCGTAGAGCCTTGATACTTTTGCCAAGTTGCTTCTCTACTTCATTCTTGAATTCTTTGAACACTTCAAAGGATTCGGATTTTGCCCTCATAAGGTACACAAATCCATATCTACTGTAATCATCAGTAAATGTAATGAAGTAGACATAACCACCCCTGGCAGGCGTGGCAAATGGCCCACACACATCGGTATGTATGAGTGCCAATTGCTCACTAGTCCTCTTACCTTTCTTATTGAAAGAAGACTTTGTCATTTTTTCCAATAAACAAGCCTCACATGTCTCATATGATTCAAAATCAAATGAGTCTAGTAATCCATCCTTATGGAGTCTAGATACACGTTTCTCATTTATGTGGCCTAAACGACAATGCCATAAATAAGCAGGATTTAAATCATTTATTTTAATCCGCTTGGTATTAATGTTGTAGACAGGATTGCTTAGATCAAGGACATAAAGTCCATTAAATAATTGCGCACTAAAATAGTGAATATTATTCAAATAAAAGGAACAACAATTGTTCTTTATTGAAATAATAAAACCTTCCTTGTCCAAACAAGAAATAGAAATAATGTTTCTGCTCATAGCAGGCACAAAATAGCAATTATTTAATTCTAAAACTAATCCTGAAGGCAGAGATAGCTCGCACACGCCTATGGCCAACGCAGCAACCTTTGCTCCATTCCCAACGCGCAGATCTACCTCCCCTTTAGCCAATCTTTTACTTCTCTTTAGATCCTGCATATTTCGACAAATATGAGATCCACATCCAGTATCTAATACCCATGATGTAGAGACAGTTAAATTGACATCTACAACAAAAATACCTGGTGGTGGTGGAATCACTATTCCAAGCCTCTTGTCCTCCAGATATTTTGGGCAGTTCCTCCTCCAGTGTCCAGGTTGACTGCAGTAGTGACACTCACCCTTAGTCACGACCTTGGCAATGCCACCAACAGGCTTAAGGGCTTGTTCCTTGGATTTGGCAACTGACTTGCCTTTACCCTTGGAGGAAGAGGCAAACCTTTTGCCCTTTCCTTTATGCACCATCATAATGGCCTTGCCCTTACCCTTGTTGATGCTTTGTTCAGCCGTCCTCAACATGTTGAGCAAATCTGGCAGTGGTTTAACGATCTCGTTCATGTTATAGTTCATAATGAACTGTCCATAACTCTCGGGCAACGATTGCAAGACGAGATCGGTTGCCAACTCTTGGCCGACCGGGAACCCAAGCCGGGCGAGATTCTCCAAGTACCCGATCATTCGGAGTACATGGGGTCCCACCGGGTTCCCGTCTGCCAGATGACATTTGAACAGTGCCTTTGAGACCTCATACCTCTCTACCCTCGCCTGCTCTTGGAAGAGCTGCTTTAGATGTTCGATCATATCGACAGCATTCATGTTCTCGTGTTGCTTCTGAAGCTCAGAGGTCATGGTGCAAAGCATTAGGCGGGCCGCATCATTAGCATCATCAACACGCTTTTGATACGCCTTTAAGGCAACAGGTGTCTGGTTCTCTGGACCTTCTGGAACATGCTCCTCTATTGCGTACAGTTTCTTCTCTTGCTTGAGAACAATTCTCAAGTTTCTGTACCAATCAAGAAAGTTGGTTCCAGAGAGCTTGTCCTTCTCAAGGACAGATCGTAGGGAATGTTGTGAACTCGATGAGTTGTTTGCCATTTGGAATTCTACAAAAAGGAAAATACGCAAGTTTTAGTATTTGTGAATTTTTGACTATATTTAATAATGGCTAGTTTATTAAATATAGCTCCCACTATTTTTCTACGGATTAATAACCCTCAAGATATTAATGCGGAAAATATCATTATATTTTCTAGTGGGCCAAGATCCATCTTTTCATCTCCTTATGAGCTTGCTTTGGCAAGTCACCCATAACTTGACTACTTTTAGGTAGGAACAATTCCAATTGCATCCCATATGCAACTCTTGGTTCAACCGGGCAAATAACTCCTTATTTATCCATCCATATGGATAATCCCAATTGATTGCCTCTAGGTTTCTTAATCAAATTAATAGCCTAGTTGTGTTCAACCTCTTATCTAAACAATTGCACATTGTTACGTGCCATCGCATTCCATCATTATGAACCAAGTCGCCATGCTTTGGCACGCACGAACTTGATAAATAATGATGATAATGAGTGTTTAAATAACGAGAAGGCAAGAACACAATATTTAAAATTTGAGGGATTTTTCAATTCAATTTTAATTGTTTTTGTTGATCAATATCAACTAATCTATCTATTTGAGTTTGGGCAGAACTCCAAATAATAGATCCGGGATGTCTAATTATCTTATTATCCTAATTGCATGCATCATCCATACACCAACCACACAAATAATAAGACAATAAATAAACAACCACAAAACAGAAAATTAAACGTGATGTGGATATGGCCTTTTCTAGACTAAGATAATTCCAAGCCAATGGAATTATCTATGAACCCTAAGCAAACACATCTCCATGCGTCTTGATCTTTTGGTCCATCCTTCATAGTCATGTGGTATGCTCCATGCTCCATGCTCCATCTTTTGTGGCTCCTTTGGCTTTGTGCTTCTTTTTCTCCAATCTTGGCTAACAATCTACTTTATCTAGCACTAGCTAATATCTATACTAAATAAAATAAATCTCACAAGTTGAGAAAAAAAATGGCACGCAGGCCATAAAACCCTAATTAATTATTACAATTAATTGATCAGCTCGCAGGCCGTAAAACCAAACCACAAAATTAAACATCCACATCAAACCACATCATAAGGCCATATCCAATCACCATGCGATTTGCACATAAACAGTTAAAATCCAATTTTAACGCGCTTGGTCAATTTTAATTGATTTTAGGATTTCTAGGGTTAAAACGGTCCATGGGCCCAACAATCCAATTGCTCGGGCCCATTAGAGTGAACCACAAGGCCCTAGGGCCGGGCCGGCCCAAAACCCGCAAGCTAGGCCCGCGGGTTAGGGCCGCCCGGCCCCTTAGGGCGGCCAAGCTTGGGCGGCAAGCAAGGGGGCGGTCCCCTAGGGGGCCGAACCTCCTCTTGGGAGTTGTTTCCAAAACAACTCCCTTGCTTGGAGCCCAAGTTTGGTTGTTTCCTTGTTTTGGGAGAACTCCTTCTTCCCCAAGGATGCCCAAATCCTAGATCTATGATTCTAAAATTTCTCAAACTCACCAATTCATGCATCCAATGCAAAAATTGGGTCTTGTTATGATTAATTGTTGACAAATTGCATCCCATGCTTAATTTGTCTTGTTTTACGCGATAAACAACAAATTAAGGTGTAAAACAACAAGAATGTAACACATAAACTACGTTGATGCTCTATGACCTGTGGCTCTGATACCACTGTAGGGTTTTGATTCATGGATCGCGCAAACGGAAGCATAATAAAACAAATAACCATGCAAAACCCTCCAAGGATCACAAGTCTAGATGCATAACGATAGTGAAGGTAAGAAATCATAAACACACCTTTGGGTTCTCCTTGATGAC
Source organism: Linanthus parryae (assembly GCA_023055425.1). Classification (NCBI taxonomy): domain Eukaryota; kingdom Viridiplantae; phylum Streptophyta; class Magnoliopsida; order Ericales; family Polemoniaceae; genus Linanthus; species Linanthus parryae. The sequence goes on from JALGPY010000009.1 coordinate 47,814,331, forward strand.
TTCAAACGCGAATAGTGTCACGTTCTCTATAGTTGATCCACGCCTAGAGTTGATCCTAGATCTCCCAAACTCCTTGGTGCTAGCCCGGAATAAGAGGAGGGTGAAGGAATCACGCAAAACGAGACAAAAGAGGGGCTTCGGCCCTCTTTTGGCCGACGGGGACGAGGGCGGCGGCAATGGGGGGCGGCGGCCTCCTTTGTTGCTTGCTCTCTCTCATTTGTTCTCTCCCACTCTTGTTATGATCACTAATGAGCATAAGTTATGAGGAAGGAAGGAAGGAGGGTCCTTTATATAGTCCAACAACTCCTTGTTAACTACCTAAAGGACTTATTCTAGTCCTACTAGAATTCAATTTAGTCCCTTCCTTGCAAATTAGTCCCTACTAAGTTTGCAAGGGTTTGCAAAGTGATCCTTCTAATTAATTAATCCAATTAATTAATTCTCAAATCTAGTACAACTCTATATAGCGTATGACCCCATAGGTTCTATCTAGTTGGTAGCAACTATTTGCTAATATGGAGCGGTTTCTAGCAAAACATCCATTCTAGCCAACTAATAGAATAGTCATCTAGACAACCTTGTACAAGTAATTGTCTCATCCCTTTGCCTCCATATCCGGATTGGACACGAGACATACAAGTCACACTCGTATATCCGATCCATAGTTTCTCGATCTATGGGAATAGCCTTATTCGTGCAAATAACATCAATATCCCATATATTGATTTATTTGAGTCTGGCCAGACATTCTATAAGCACTATCCCTCGAGTGGCCTAGGATATCTACTCCCGTTATGTGGGAGGGGAAAATCCTCTCTACGTCCACTACGATCTCTAAGCTTGCTTCTCATTGTATCCAGTACACGCCTTTATAACTACCCAGTTACGGTGTAGCGTTTAACGCTACCAAGATCACAATGATCCACAACTAGAATATCTAGTGACTTCAAGTCTAAGGATGACAATACCATTGCACCCCGAGAAGCACTTGTGACTCAACATAACATGTATGTAGCCTTCTCGGTGATGGGTCAATCCAGTGCAACATTCCGTAATGCACACCTATGTGTTGGATCGTGATATCTCCATATCAATCCAACCCCATACTAGTCTATAGATGATTGTCCCATTTAATCATTATACTTGACTAGGGATATTTAAGATAAAAAACACGATTGTAAATCTAAGGACTTCATTATATTAAATATCCAATAAATAATAAATGAAATTTCTAGCCACACATAAATTCATACTAAACTAGATTGCCTCTAGGGCATCTATTCCAACACGCAATACATTATCCGCCTCTAGCTTGAACAGATAAGGATTATCCCAGAAGTATTGTCGCGCGTCTGCAAAGAACTTCTTCCTATGGTGGTAGTTCATGTCCTTGGGCACAATTTTGGTAGTTCATGTCCTGGTGGTAGAAAAGACGGGGTGTTCCAGTTATGAACCTTCTATTTTTTCAATGGCTTACAAAAAAAAATAGTAGAAGAATAATTGTAAGTCCTCGTCTTGCTTATTGATATTGTATTATACACATCGAGGTTATAAATAATTGATATTACAAAAGGTACCCTAAAAGAGGTAACATATGAAGTTTCGACAAATTTTAAATAAGACTCTATTCAAGGATGTACACGAGAATTTTTAAGGATCATAATGGTAGATTTTTAGCACATTTGTGTTCATGTTGAATACTAAAATTTCATGTAATAAAACTATATAAGTATTATAATTGTTTGGAAATTAAATAATTAACGACATTCTCCATTGATGATTTTGTTGTAAAATAGCTTGATGCATTACATCGCCCAACCAACGCCTATTTGATATGTTCTAAATCCATAAAAAAAGAAATAATGAAAACATCCAAAAGTTTGATTCAGCCCTAATGTGGTTTTAATGTTGTCAATCTCACATTTGAAAATGTGGATATCTTTTATCGAGCACCTAAAAGACGTAACGTCCCTAGAACGGATCAATGGTTTATGACATGAACTCATATGGTTTATGACATGAACTCCTAAATAGATATCAGAGTGAGTTTGTCACCATTGACATCACTAAAAGTGAATAGTTCCTTGAATAATTGATATTAGAATTCAAATAATCTTGGTTTATTTTAGATTGACTACATATGCACTTGTTAAGAATTATGCATAGTTAATCATTTGGATGAAGAAATTCTAATATGAGTATTATTCTTACACGCTCTTTGTTCCCTGTAGAGAATATCACCTAACTCATTTTAACCCCTTTAAATGAGGAATATATGATAGTGTATTCTCATAAGTGAAACTCATATCCAAGGATAGTATTTTAGAGTTCATGAGAATTGCAAGTTTGAAGTGTAAAAATTATATATCCTAAGGAGATACATTCTCGCATACATTCTTTTGGCTCGAGTATATATAAATAATTTGTCAAAAGCATATCTATATCACATTGATCATATAATTAGTGTCATGAGGGGGAGGAAATACCCTATGACATAACAAGAATTTTAATCCATTGAAACACTAAACCGTGAACTTCAATCTGAGCGATATATCTTACCAAAATCAGACATCCTTCCAACATATTTTATCAATAGTCTTTGTATCTTAAAATTGAGATTGTTTTCAGGGGAACCAAAATAACTGCTAACCTAGTGTCATGGGCTGACTTGCTCCATGGCTTAGTGTACTTTAAATGGCCCAAAATTGTATTTCGTGACACTATCTTAGCCTAAGTTAATTATATATCCCACTAGTGTAGCCATCACTTAGGGAAATCTCTAGATTTCCACCACTTAGCGTGAATGTAGGTCCTTCCTTTGTAAATATCTTATTGCAAAAAGTTGAGAGTTTTTGTATATCCATCCTTAGAGAAACTCGTGTATAATAGAGGTGGACTCATTTTTCATCCTCACTTCATTGGAAGAAAAGCAATACACAACCATTTCTCTAAAGCTCTCTTTGTGAGTTCTTTCGGTGTTTTTATAGGCTTACTTGAAGGGCTCAAGTTTTGGGAGCGAGAGAAGTCATCCAGTGAAAAACAAAAGGCTTCGAACAAATCATTTAAACTGCGATGTAACCACGATCTAGAGAAATGATTCGGCATACATAAGTTTCAGGAAGGCAATAGATGGAGGTACAAAATTGTTGATGCATGTCGATTCACATCCGCGCATTATGTGAATCACATACCAACATTCGTATTCCCATTGATATCTCTTGATAAAAACTTCTCATCTGTGGCATCCATTGCCTCTATATCCTCTCTAAAATTAAAGAAGGTTACTTTCTCCTCTACCGTCAGCTATCTTTTCCAAAAATTGAGGATTGTGTCGAGCCTTCAAGTCTGTAGGGAGAACATGAAAACCTGAGGATTACCATCACAGTATTTCACAAAAAAAATATAAGTATTCACCTACTAATACCGTATTGGTGTTCTTGAGACACAAATCGCCCCAGACAAGTCACCATATAGAATGTCCACCAGGATGAAGTAGGTTGATAGTATAAATATGGACCAATGTTGAAACTCACCACTTGATTTCACCAAAATCTTGAGAATCTTCCAAAATTTCGGCGTTGCAATCCCGGAGCGAATTAACGGCTTCCAATTGTAATAGGAGTCCGGGTATGGTATTGTTGGCGTTGGATATGTGATACATGATATGTGTCCCATAAAAATATCCATATCATCCTTCTAGCATTTGTGCAACTTCAAACAACTTTGAAGCTCTTGTCATTGTGAAGTGAGCTGGACATTACCACTCCCAATTCTAACTCTTTATTTAGAATTGCGACTTTATGATCCCTCCCTCTCCCGGTATCACGAACCTTGAGGATGAACATTCATCCTCAACTTCCTCAAAGTTGCAACCTTGAGGATGGAACACATATATTGGTCGGGAAAAAGACGCGATGGTGATGGTGATCAGGGATGAACCTAGGAATACGATAGAGTGTGGACTAAAAATGGAACTTTGTTGAAAAACATGGATCACATATATCATATATAAGCCTATACCATAGATTACAGAAAAATAAGGCCCCGTTCAAAATATGCGTGGTGCTAAATTGTAAAATTATACAAAAAATAGTAAAATTGTACAATAATATTTGGAGCGGGGGTTATAGCCCCCACTCTCTATGTGGCTCCGCTACTGATGATAATGACGACGACGGCTGAAGGTGAAGATGAGTTTAGTGAAAAACATATTAGAGGGAGAGAGAGTAACACGAATTAGAAGCATAAAAGCCAACACTATTCCAAGTGACTAATTTATCCAACTGTAGATAGTCCAAAATACAGTCTTAGTCCGCAGCCATGTGGACACATCAGCAACATACACGTGGTTACTCAACAATGCTCCACACACACTGGGACATTGCATATCACTTTACTGGACTATGAGACAATGTCCTTTCGCAGTCTCCATCTAACTGTCAAGCCGATAACTATTCCTAGTAATTTGTTATGGGTAGTCAAGCCTAGTAATTCATTATTAATTTAAAATGAAGTGTCATATTTTCTAAAACAAAAAGATACTACATAATTCATCCCATTCCAAACCCCCAACCTCTAACCAAACTCACATTCATCATTTTTGACATGTAATTTCGCATTCCTTTTCCTTTCAAAAAAATTACTCTTGAACTCATGCCCAGCAAACATAGTTCAAAACAAAGCATGTCAGGTTCATGTCCCTGCACTACCAGGCAAACCCAGAGCAAGTTTATGTCCCCGAGTTAACTAATTGTGAAAGCTGAAAGTTACCCTTCCTTCGAATCTTTTGATGATTTTTTCCCTTTTTACTTTGCGTATTCTCAAATCTGTAAAATAATGGCGAACTCAAAAACATTCAAATGCAGTCCAGAAATCAACAATAATATCATAAATTGCAGGAGACAATTACAAGGTTACTCATGATTCATACATACTACCCGATTTCTAGGTTACCAAGTTAAATCTGGCCTTCTTTTGGTTTCGTCGAACCGCACATCTATTAATTAATTGCATTCCTATTAACCTAGCTTAGCAGTACTACCTACATATGTACGCATGTAACTGGTATAATCTGAATTGTTTTATTTCCGTACAAACAACACAGTGTGTTTGGATGAGATTATATGAGAAGAGAGGTTTTTGAGCTTATTCCCGCTCTCCTTAACTCAACCACTCATTCCAATAATCTCACTTCGTCTCCTCTGATATAAGCTCATCCAAACAGCCCGGTACTACTAAAAGTCAGATAAAAAAATATGGTTTTCTAATTCGTTGAGGCATGTGTCTTGAATTGACTTGTATTGAAAATTCAATGGCGGTGTGGGTTATAAATCAAAAAAGGGTCGGTGGTTTTTTGAATTGTAGTCCAAGGAGGCAATTGGTTTCCAAAGTTGATTTGGGAAAAAATTGAGGCGGTGGGTTTTATTCCTCTGCCGTATGTGACCTCGAGCACTATATAAGGGCCTCTTTGGTTCTCTAGTTAGGTATGCAAAAAGGGTGTAATTGTTCCTCTTAAGTGGATAAAGGGTGTTTTTTTCTTCCGTGGAGGTAGTTAGCAAATATTTCGCGAGCGAAGCACGTAAAATCTTGTGTTCTTCTTTATTCGTTCATTGTTCCTGAGGTGGTTTGTCATAACAAACTGGTACCAGAGCCTGGTTAGCAGTGTTTCAAGATCATGATCAGGCGGAGCAAAGCTAGGGTTTCACAACTTGGTGAAATCAAAGTTAGGGTTTTGCGATCTAGGTCGAGCACACTACTAGCGTTGAAGATCCACCAAGAACGATGTTCGAATCGATGTTGAAGATCGACAGGTTCACATGAGGGAACATCTTCAGTATCTGGAAGATAAAGATGGAGGCTTTGCTCAAATCGCAAGGCATATGGAAACCTTTGACTGCAGACAAGAGAGGCATGAATGTTGCATCATCGAAGTTCAAGGCAATGGAGGAGAAGGCACATTCAAACATTGTGCTTATCAGATGACGTGATCACCGAGGTCGCAGATCACAAGGAAGCAGCGAAGCTCTGGCTCAAGTTGGAGAGTCTCTACATGACACAGAGTCTCACTAGCAAGTTGATGCTAAAGCAAAGGCTCTTCACTTTGCGGATGCTCTAAGGTATGGATCTAAAGGACCATATTGATCAATTGAATACTATTCTATTAGATTTGCATAATATTGGTGAGAAGGTAGGCAATGAGGATGCTGCACTTTTCTTATTGATCTCGTTACCTCCATCATATGAGATCTTCGTTCAGTCGTTCATTTTGAACAAGGACGACTTATCCCTAGAGGAGGTCAGATCGGCGCTTCATGCTTGGGAATTACGCCACAAGGGTGCAGGCACAGGTACAGAGGACCATACTTCTGGACTGATGGCGACGGGGGGAAGCAAAAAGGGTAAGAAGAACAAGAAAAATTAGTTTTCTGGTTCTAAGTTGCCCAAGGATGTCTGTGCTTGGTGTAAGGAAAAAGGGCATTGGAAGAGAGATTGCCTGAAACGAGGTCAACAGGGGCAGAATGGATCAGAAACAGTAGCAGAACAAGGTAACTCGTACGAGGATGATTACGTTCTAATGGAAGATGTTGTCACATACTCTCAGGATGTGTGGTTCCTTGATTCCGGAGCTTCCTATCATATTTGCTCTAACGGGAATCTATTCTCGATGTACAACCAAACGGATGGAGGGTCTGTATACATGGAAAACGGAGTTGTCTGTAAGATTATTGGGAGCGGCTCAGTTGATTTGAAGACGAATGGAGGGAAGTTATGTACTTTGGAGCAAGTCAGGCATGTACCACTTAGTAAGAAGAATATGATCTCTTTGAGTCTACTCGACACCAAGGGATACAGTTTCAAAGGTGAAGGTGGAGATTGACAAGTCTGCAAGGGGTCTAAGGTGGTTCTCAAGAGAGTCAAGAGCGGGACTTTGTACATGTTGCAAGGTTCGACGATCACAGATTCAGCTGGAGTTATCTCAACCGAGATTAAGGAAGCTGATCTAACTAAGCTGTGGCATATGAGGCTCGGTCATATGAGTGAACGTTGATGCTGAACTTCACGATAAGGGGTATCTCACCGGGAATGCGCCCAAGAGCCTAGGGTTTTGTGAGCACTGCGTGTATGGGAAGCTACAGCGTAGCAAGTTCCCTAAGGTGGTTCATAGAACGAAAGGTACTCTTGATTATATCCATTCGAACTGCTGGGGTCCATCTCGAGTTGAGACGATTGGCAGTACAAGTATTTTATGACCATCATAGACGATTACTCCAAGATGACTTGGATTTTCGTAATGAATCACAAGAGTGAACCCTTCACAAGATTCAAGGAGTGGAAGGTCATAGTAGAGAATCAGGTGGGAAAGAAGGTGAAGAGGATGCGCACGTACAACGACTTGATGTTTTGTTCATCAGAGTTTGATCGATTCTGTAAGGATCAGAGTATTGCACGCTATTGCACCGTCCGGCACACACCGCGGCAGAACGGTGTAGCCGAGAGAATGAATCAAACACTTTTAGCGAAAGCAAGGTGTATGCTTTCTATTGAAGGTCTTTCTACAGGTTTATGGGGAGAATCAGTCTCCATGGCATGCTATCTCTTGAATCGGAGCCCGCACACAGGTATAAGATGCAAGATTCCTATGGAAGTCTGGTCCGATAGAGCAGTGGATTACTCGGATTTGAGTGTCCTTGGTTGTGTTACCTATTATCACTTTGATGATGGCAAACTAGAACCAAGAGCTAAGAAGGGAGTATTCATGGCTTTCAGAACAGATATGAAGGGATACAAGATATGGGCAGACAACAAGATTATACTCAGCAGAAGTGTAGTCTTTAATTAAAGTTCTATGTTGAATAATTTCGTGGAGATGGAGCATGGAAATGCATAGAAGAAGGTGGAGGGAGAGTCAGATCCTACTGATCCTGAAAATTCTGAAATCTCTACACCACTGCTGGAAGCCGAAGAGGAAGAAGCAGAGAGTCTGATGATGAGGATGCATCTCTACCAGAGGAACCGAATCATCAAAGTATTGTTGTGGGAAGACGAAGGAGAGTCATAAAGACTCCGGCGAGATAGAAAGATGTTGGTATGGTAGGATATGCATTGCAAGTAGTGGAAGAGGTGGAGGATGAGTCATTCATCTACAAGGCCGCTATAACTAGTTCTGAGTCAGCACAGTGGATTGCCGCGATGGAATAAGAGATGGCGTATCTTAGCAAGAACTCGACTTGGGAGCTTGTAAAATTGCCAGCAAGAAGGAAGATAGTCAGTTGCAAATGCGTCTTCAAAATAAAGGAAGGAACTACAGCTGGGGAGGGCATCAAGTATAAAGCAAGGTTAGTTGCAAGAGGGTTCAGTTAGAAAGAAGGAGTTGACTACAAAGAGATCTTCTCACTGGTGGTCAGACATAGTTCGATCAGGGTGCTACTAGCGATGGTGGCATACCATGATTTAGAGCTTGAGCAGCTCGACGTGAAAACAGCTTTCCTGCACGGAGAGTTGGAGGAGGAAATATACATGAGCCAATCAAAGGGGTTCCAAGTTCCCGGAAAAGAAGAAGACATGTGCAAGATGAATTTCTATCTATGGATTTAAGCAGTCGTCAAGGAAATGGTACAAGATGTTTGACAGCTTCATGATGAAGACTGGTTACCACATGTGCGAGTATGATTGCTGTGTATATCACAAGTTGTTGCGAAGTGGATCACATATCTACCTAGTTCTACATGTGGATGATATTTTGATTGTAACTCAGAATATCAAGGACATTAGAGAACTGAAGAGGTCTCTCAGTTCGGAATTTGAGATGAAGGATCTAGGGGCTACTCGGAAGATATTGGGAGTTGAGATCTATAAAGACAGGAAGAAGAATAAGAAGATTTTCTTGTCACATCAGGGATACATCAAGAAGATCCTTGCAAGGTTCGGGATGTTATTAGCTAATGCTATAAATACTCCTATGGCAACTAACAACAAGCTGGGAATGTACTCCGTTCATACTGAGGAGGAGAAGGAGTACATGTCCAAGGTTCCATATGCTAGCGCAGTTGGAAGCCTTATGTATGCTATAGTCTGTACTCGAACGGACATAGCATTCGTTGTTAGTGTGGTTAGTCGTTTTATGGCTCAACCAGGGAATGACCATTGGCAGACGGTGAAGCGAATATTCAGGTACCTAAAGGGTACGTCGGACATTGGCCTATGCTATGGGGCTAGTGAAGACATCTTGGTAGCTGGTTTCTCGGATGCGGACAATGCAGGGGATATTGATAGTAGAAGATCAATGACAGGCTATGTATTTGCTCTGGGAGCATCTGTTGTAAGTTGGAAGGCTACACTACAGCCAACGGTGACTTTTTCCACATCGGAGGCGGAGTATATGGCTCTAACGGAAGCAGCAAAGAAGGCAATTAGGCTTAAGGGAATGGTCAATGATCTAGGGCTACTTCAAGATCAGGCGATAGTCTACTGTGACAGCTTGAGTGCAATTTGCTTGACCAAGGACCAGGTTCATCATGAGAGGACCAAGTATATTGACGACGGGTATCACTTTCTGAGAAGTCAAATAAGGATCAATGTGATGAAGGTGGAGACTGCTCACAACCCCGCGGATATGTTCACCAAGCCGGTTCCGGAGAGCAAGTTAAGCATTGTCTAGAATCGCTCAACATCTTGAGCCTGTGAGGCCCTTCGGGGCATGTAGGACCCGGTGGGGGTCCAGTGAGTCTCTGTGACGAGAGACATTGGGTGAGTAGAAGACGTAACTTTGTTTAAAAGAAGAGGAGCAACTACTGTTGACGAGAGAATTCAAGTCAAGGTGAAGAGATTTGTTGAGGCATGTGTCGTGAATTGGCTTGGATTGAAAGGTCAATGGCGGTGTGGGTTAGAAATCAAAAGTGGGTCGGTGGTTTTTTTAATTGTAGTCAAAGGAGGCAATTGGTTTCAAAGTTGATTTGGGGAACAATTGAGGCGGTGGTTTTATTCCCTTGCCGCATGTGACCTCTAGCACTATATAAGGACCTCGTTGGTTCTCTAGTTAGGTATGCAAAAAGGGTGTAATTGTTCCCCTTAAGTGAAGAAAGGGTGCTTTTTCCGCCGTGGAAGTAGTTAGCGATTATTTCGCTAGCGAACCACGTAAAATCTCGTGTTCTTCTTTATTCGTTCATTGTTCGTGAGGTGGTTTGTCATACACTATCATAATATATCTAACCTCTATGTCAAAAATTGATGGGATCAATAGAAAATATATAAATAGTTTAGGAAGACAATTTATATTGAACCATTTTGGTAATCTTGTGAAGGTGGATGGCGTGCTTACCCCGCCTAATGGACCAAGCTCCTGGCCAAAACCAGGCAGCACCAAGCAATGGCTTGTTTTCTACGAGCTTGATGACATTAGGTTAACTAGAACCGAACTCCCTCGCAACCTTCACTGGGAACTTACGCATTTTTGTATATATTACCTACTACTGCCTAGTACTATCCTAAAACAGGTTAATTAATTTCGCCACTAACTAATTACACTTTCAGATATGTAGTAGTCTTTCTTAATTCAGGGGTCCCAATGGACCAACGTTGCCAGGATCATGAAACAGCTCTTTTGTGAGTTAAAGCCTTCACTCATGTCCATATATGTGGAACTAATTGTGTCTACCTGTGTTAGTTTGTGCTTCGAATCAATTAGCGAAAGCGGACAACGAGCAAGAGGAAGACAAGGAGAAGAAGAGCATAATCTTAGGATCTCCAGGGAGCTCACACGAGCACAGCAGGGCTCGCACGAGCACAGTGAGCTCGCACAAGCTGGTTGCGGGCTGGCTTTTTTCGGATTGTTTCCTGATTGTGTTAGGAAGGTTCGAGTTTACTTTGGGTGCAAGTTTAGTACTACCTCTGTTTCGCCTGTTTCAGCCTACTTCACTTTTTGTCACTATTCACTTGGTTACTTTCATTCGATGATTTGATTAGCAAAACGATACAAGAATTTGGTAATCTTTGCATGGTGTTATAGAGGAAAGTTTATTCTAAAATACCATGAAAAAATTGTTAAAAAATTACATCGTTTTGGTACCCAAATCACTAAGTCAAAGTGACTCAGTTACGGGTTAAAAAGTCAAACGCAGACGAAACAGACGAAACGGAGGTAGTACTTCTTAGGTCTATTTAAGGGCTGTAGGTCGTGACTAGTCTTGTGTACGAGTGTGTGAGTTGTACTCGGGTTTCTCTCTCAACAAAATCGAGATATCGGGTTCGTGGAGGTAGCTAGTATTCAAACTAGTAAACCATGTTAATTCTTGTGCTCTTGATCTTGATTTTCTGCGTTTGATTCGTTCTTGCTAGATTCCTTAGTTATAACAAACTAGTATCAGAGCCAGGTTTGGGTTTGAGAAGAACGATGGTGAATTTCATGCTCAACATCGACCAGTTGACCGGTATAAACAACTTCAGTCTAGCTATCACAGATCAAGATACATGCTTTATTGAAGCAACAAGGTCTTTTGGTTGTCGTTGATTGAGCGAAATAGCTGATGCTGGATCGGGGCGGGGCAGCGCTTTATACAACTCCATTGTGTCGGTTGGAGCCCAAGAATTGCTAGGGCACGCTTCGTGAAAGGCTATTAGTAATGGAACCCATTAGTAATTGCAGGGTCAGAAATTGAATTGCAAAAGTTTAAAAGGTGCCTTTTGTGAATGTGGGTTTTCATGTGAAAAACAATCTTCGGAACACTTAATTTCTGATTACGAGACTTTCAGCACCCACTTCACCGGTAAGATGAGACAATACAGGAACCTGAAAAGTTCTCGTAGCAAAAAATTACCTAAAAGTAACCCCTCACAACTCCTAAAACATTGGCAAGAAAGCAAGAGAATGGAGAAAGGTAGAAAGTTTGTGAATGCTGAAACAGTCAATATTAGTTAAAGAACTTTCTCGCCATTTCTTGCACCAGGCAAGCGATGATAATGTACAGATTTTTCTCGCCATTCTTCTACTTCAGCGTTGTTTTCCAAATGAACGTGTTGAAATCCTCAAAAGAACCTTTATAAAAAAAACCTTGTCTTTTCCAGTGTTGTCGCCCAATTTATTTGTGCATACATGTGGAAGCTGCTGATAGACAACAGTTGCAGGTAGCAGGATGTCCACAGCTGCAGCAAAGGTCTGAGGTTGTTGTAGATGAGGAAATTCATTTGCTGCTGAAACTCCTTGCACAGGGTGATGAAATACTACTAGTAAAAGTGGCATAGCCTGCAAGGCAGAAATATCGCAGACTGGTGCAGGAATTCATATGGGCAAAACCTTCACTCTGTTAGAGATGACAAACAGATAAAGAAAAATCATTAAATTTTCACATTGCTTTTTGGAACTACAATTACACAACGACACAAAATTGGCAACAGCTCAAACTACCACTCTGCAGTGTAAAAATATCAATAGATGGATGATGCAAGAACTGTCGGGTATAATGCCTTTGATAATAAAACAGACACAAGTAAAGTTATGTAGAATGCTCAACTCGAGCAAGAAAGCAAAGTCTAACTCATGGACACAATCAATGTCACTAGCAAATAGACTGATAGTACTTTCCTGGACAAATTTGCTTCCTTAGGCTTAGAGTATGAAATGATACAATTAGAACTGTAAGTGTGCTCAAGCTTGGCTCACAAAAGGAGTGAAGTGTCTTCTCTAAACTGGAAAGGGTGAAAGTGTCTTTGTATCAAACCTGAGAGGGTGGTAGTGTCTTTTACCCCTTTTCAGCAGTTGATCAGTTTCATTAAACTGAATTCCGGTTTTTCCTTCAGTTGATGACATTTTAAATTTGATTGATCAGGCTTGAGAGTAGTTAGGTTTCTTTATTAGGGCTTATCAACTTTAAGCTCTTTCTCCTTTCACAAAAATACTTTAAGCTCTTTCTTAGTATTCAGCACCTTTGGGTGGCCTAGAACCTCTCAGTAAACAAACAAGTCACACAGTCCCACTTATGTAACTACCATTTCCTAGTTCCTACCCCTTTAACAAAAGGAAAGAGGAAGCAATGGCTAAAAGGAAAGAGTAAGTAAATGGCCCAAAAAACAACCAGTAAAGCACCCCTTGGAGCATTAAGGCCATTGTGGTGGAGCAGCTCAACGTCAAGGTGTGATAGATCAGCAGGAAAATGAACCGAATAGCAGATTGGGTGGCAAAGAAAGCGGAGAGGTCTTCTCTTCCAGCAAATTGGTTAGAAAGTTCTGAATTCAGTCTCTTTGTAAAGTTTAGCTCTGGTGAGAAAGATGTTAGAGGGGGCAGAGGCTAATGTATTTCTTTTCTAGGCTTCTATGGTAATTTCCTTTTTTTGGTTCAAAACAAAAAACAAACAAACACAGGATTCCTTATCATGCGGTTAATACCCAGACTTTATAATTCCGTAAATAAACAAGTAAAACAGTCCCCATGTTTCAATCCATGCACCAATCACAATCATGCCCTCGGTTCTTTTCCTTAATTCTGGGTCATTGTGTATTAAAAACATATTTTAACCTTGAACCTAGGTAGCTATCTAGAAAACCTTGCTCATGGCTCACAACTCAATGAAAGTCAAGAGGACCAGATGGTGTGCGTCTCAACCAAACACAAAAAAGCACGACTAAAGATCCTACAAACATGCTAAACACTAAAATCTACAAAGGATACTAACATACCCCTACAGTAAGCTCCATTCTCTGCATGAACCTTTACATGTTTGTCAAGCTGAAAAACCTTCACAGAATAAAGCTTGAAGATCCCCCAATTCTTCGGTCCAGATTCATGTTTGTCAAAATTACAGTCACAGAAGTTGAATCATGTTGAAAAACTCAGTGCATGATACCCCATTCCACAGGGTTTCTAATCAAAACACGGGGAAGGAAGGATGTGAATTAATAAGCGACTCAATCTTTCCAGTTCAAGTGAACTCAACTATCGCAACCAATAATCAAAATATATGAACCAAGAATCAGCGTTAATTTGAGCACGTAGAGATTCATGCTTCAACTGCTTCAATCAGAAATCACATTGATAATTGACCCAAAAAATATAGATTGTGGAAAGTTGAAACCAACCTTCCCTGTAATACACAACCTCCGTGTCTTCTGGGTCACTTTGATTCGGTGATTTGGATAGAAAAATTATGTATGTTTTTGGTAATTTTTCCATACTGTTGTAGAATAGAGTTTACTCTACAAGAACATGCAAAGATTTAAAAAATATGTGTATCGTTTTGCTAATCAAATCACCGGGTCAAAGTGATCCAGTGAATAGTGTCAAAAAGTGAAATAAGCTGAAAGAGAAGAAACAGAGGTACCCTCCTTGAACTGGGATGTGATGAGATCAAACCCCAACCTGCAAAAACATGTGGAAGTATGAGAAGAGACACCAATACAGTAAACCATATGTTTCAGGAAGCATACCAAGTATGCCCAAGTGTATACCCATACAATAGGCAATAACCAAAGGTAAAGCCATGAGCATCTTCTTGAACTCACATGGACAAAACTATAAAAATGTTTCTTGATAGTCCACTGAGTAAACTCACTCCCCTACAGAAACTTACCTGAGAGAGTAACAACGGTAATAATGTAATATACTGTAAGCTGAACAACTCAAATATTAACGATCCGTCACAAATTGCACATGTTGTTTGTAGGTGATGAGATGAAGATTGAGGCGAAACAGGTTGCCTGATCAGTTCACTGGTTCAACCACCATTCGAACCAGTTCGATTGCTGGTTTGATTGGATGATAAATTATTCACACACACACACACACACACACACACATTCTGTTAAAGAAAAAAATTGAGTTTATGTGAATATGCGTATAGCTATCATTCCGAAAAAGAATAACATTGACTTAAACATGGTATGTCCAAAGTGTTCAAAAGTAAAGTTCAAGATAAATATAGTTACAAAATGCTTGGTAAGGCATGACATAGATATAAAGAGACATACTCCCTCCGTCCCATTTTACTAATCCACCTTTCCTAAAATGGGTGTCCCAATTTATGTGTCCACTTTCTATAAAAGTTAGATATGTTGAAGAATATTCTACATTATAGCCTGCAACTAATTCCGCTTCCGCTTCTGGGAGATCAAACGGACCTCGATTAGTTTCTGCTAGACAAGAAATAAAGAACTTTTCACTTTACTTCCCTACATACCCTTTTAAATTCTTACTCTTTCGCTTTTAAAGCAAATGCCAATATAGTAAGTCTAACAAAACAAAAGCATCTCCTGAATCCATGTGCAAAAGCAATGTGGACTAGGTTTTTAGGATGGAGGGAGCATATTATTAGCATAAAGAAATACTTAAATCCATAGTATGAAAGTTGATTAACAAATATGCTCCTAGTCAGGTCGTAAAGTGTTTCACATTCAATCTCAACACCTTAAGTCTAATTCTCAGAAGACGCAGATTTTGATTTAAGGTTCAAACTGGGGGACCGTATCCGATCTGCTTCGCAAGTTCCTTGGTTCGACAGCCCCGTTCTAACATACCAAGTTCACTGTCCAACCAGTTGGACCAGCCGGTCCAGTCAGATTTCAAAAACGATGCTAAGAACCCTGGATGATTTTCTGGAAATTCAAACATTGCCCCTCACAAACTTGAGACTGTTGATGAGGAGATCAGAAGTTCAGAACTGAACCGAGTGTTGTGTCATATGTGTCTGAGTACGACTTGTTTATTATGGGACCTAATCACAAACTTGCTGAACTCAAGCCAGAAAAGAGCTACAATTCGAGCTGATTCTGGAAATAAATTGATGAAGAAACATTGATCATTGAAGAAAAATGAGCGTGCATCATTTCTAGACAATTTTCATCACAGGGAGCATCTGGTAACATCAAGAAAATTATAGAGGATAGCATGGACATGTTTGAAAGCACATTTCTTCATAAATTCCAACACACTATGGAGCATTCTTTAGAATGTGTTGCAACGCTGCATCTTCAGGTATCACCCTTGGTCAGAAGTTCAAATGTTACTCACAGTTTCACATATATATGATAATAAAGAAACAACAAAGAACAGGTATGTTATACCAAGGTTCTGCAATAATAATTTTATAATTTAGATACTGGCCTTATCATCACTCGAAATTTGCCAAGGCGTACAGCTTGGATTTGCTGGAATCTTTTAACCAACTATTTCCTCGTCACTCCCAAATACAACGTCGATACAGTGACATGATCATCCCTAAGAGTAGGAGATGAAGTACTTTTTTATCAATTTTCTCTTCATCTCGCTAAAATTGTTCCAAGTACATGGCACTGGTGCTATACAGTAATCAGATAAACGACAAAGCAGGCAAGAAGTCTGCAATGGAGAACAATGCCAGTTCTTCAAACTTGTTCAACCATCAACAAAACTCAGGATCATATCTCACATCCGAGTTTTAACTAGCAGGAGATTTAACAGGTTCAACCATTTAACCTTTTCCATGTCATCAGAGACATACAAGATGATAGAGTTTTTGCACGAGTTTGAGTCATTACTCAACCCTGTGTTTGTGCTAATAGTACTCAGTATGCCTAATTGCTTTCAAACAATGGGGTAAACAAGTCATAAGTTTTTAATATGCAAGGACGTCTTAAGAAGACTTGGTGGTCTGTGAAGATAATACTGGAATATTCACAATGAATTTGGTAGTAACGTAAGACGATGAGTGGATATCAAAGAAGTGTATCATACTAGAAATCTTAAAACAGGTATTTATTCTTCCAGGATAACAAACACGGAAAATTCATAGGAAGAGCCTAACAGAAATAAATCACAGTAGAATTATTAAAACAAATAACTATTTTTCCAGAAAACTAACATGAAATTTCAATTAGAAACATAACAATAGAAAAGCTATGCTTAAGGACCTGTCACGAAAAAAGATTGCAATTACCAGTGAGGATTACTGGATATGTAATGTTATGTACAGTTAACTTTACTTACAAATCAGGTTTTCTCAACCTTTCGATGTAATGAGGCAGAAGGCAATAATATATATACAGATATATTCAAAGCGTGACATGCACAAAAGTAGCTTTTTCTTTCTCCCAAATGTCACTTCTAACTAAAATAGGGAGTACCTTAAAGATTTTGAGACAACCATCCACAAAACCAATGGTACCTCTTCACAGCCTTATCAGCGTGTAATTGATGATAAATTCTTCTATAAAGTCATATGTCGTTCTATCTTCACATCCTTATTATTCAAAGCTCAAACAAAGATACAAGAACAAGAATATGTTTCCACGAGGTCCAGGGTGCTTCCTGCAAGAAAGGTAAATTCTCTGGACACTTTTTAAATAAATAGTAATCTATTGGGGATTTCATTGAACTTGTTATCATTCAGAGGAAAGGGGTTCTCAATGAATTTTGGTTTCTTCCCATTGCTAGAAGTGACTACACGAATAGACTGTCAACGAGGGCTCTGATTCGGTTCGCTATTTAAAATGTTCAAAATTACCGGTGACGGGTGAGCAACTCCATCTTCAGTCAGAACCAACATAACCTTCGCCAGCCTGGTCAAACACCACTCTCGCTGCACAGCCCTATGTCCATAACTGTCTCTCTCCCTCCTCAACAATCACCACCAACACCTAAATAAAAATCACTGTTTCCACATCACTCCCCAACATTAGCAAAGATAACCAGAGACTAGCTAGCTTGGGTTGTCTGATTGGAATCAAGGCGAAGTCGGTCCATTGACCAAAATTGTTGGGGAGTGATGTGGAACGGTCAGACAAAATTGAAGTGCCAGTTGAGGACATTGTCACTAGTTATGATTCAACTTATGCCAATAACAGTGACTGATGTGAAACCGATAGCATTTACTCCCTTCGTCCCAAAATGAGTGTCCTGCTGTTTTCTTCCAACCATTTTGAGATCATTTGAGTAGCAAAACTATACCGGAACTTGTAATTCTTTTCATATTGTTGTAGAGTTAAGATTGTTCTACAACATCGTGAAAAGATTAACGAATTATTATATCATTTTGCTTGTCAATTGATAGGCTCAAAATGCATGGAAAAACAGCAGGTTGCTCATTTCGTGACGGAGGGAGTAAATCAGAAGGACATTAATGATAGATACTTTGTCACACTTCTTAGCCATGGTCGTTGACACTGCTAAAAACAAGTTACTGGAAACAATGGAGCATGTCGTTGTAAATGTTAGCAAACTTCTAAAATTATCTCAGGTTTCCAATCTAAAGATGCCTGGTAGAAAGCAAATGTTGAGAGATAAATGCAGAAAACATAAACAACCAAGAACACTAAAATGATACAATTTCACCCAATTATCCATAAGCAGACAAAAAAGAGTAGAACAGACAAACTACAGGAATTCATGAGATTGGATCGGATCCATTCTTCTGGAAGCAAAAATGAGCATCCAATAATAGGTACTACAACAGACTACATCTAGTTTACATCTTATAATCAGGTCGATAAAGAAGGATCACGTAACTACAACATTTGATCTGGTTAACAAACAAACAACACTATTATCCAAGACCAGAACTTACAGAAAGCAAAATTGACTCCTACGGAAAAGATGTAGCGGTAGGAGTGATCAAACCTCAGGCAGAGATACAGGTGTTGGCACCATCCTTGCATTCTGGTCAGATTATGACTCAATTTGTTTTTTTCCCCTGCGGAATACTTCTAAATCGATAGATCTCCTCATGTAACCATCCATTTCAACTGGAACTCCATTATTAAGCTTTGTGGTTTCTGTGTACCATACACTGGTCTCGTCCCAGAGATCTTCGTATTCATCCAGAAAATGAATGGAATATTTATCTTTCAAAGACTCAAAGAGCAACTTTTCTGGTTTGTCTATAGCAACGTACAAGTTCCTACCACGTTCCACTTTCTCCTGCAAGGCTAAAAGAATGGATTCAGGAGAAGTATCGGCTTCAAGATGAGGCTTGCTATCATTAACCTTCCTTCCTCGCCAAAAGCTAACAGAGTCATAATCCCCATTCAACCTTGATACTATTTCTGAAGCTATGTCCATCAACCGCTTCGACTTCTTAACCAAATGCAAAGGTCGCTGAACCACAGACTCTGCCTCCCCATCACAAACCCTATGCCAGTAGTTATCTGGCTCCACAATGCCGAATTTCCGCATAATTAAAGTGTCCTTAACCCATTTCAGCTTCATGGGAGTGACCCGAAAATCCTCCACAAGGTTAAGACTCAATCCATCTTTCTGATGCCATTTATTCCAATTAAGCCAAAACTGGGCCTGATCTAGCACTGATGCCGAGTCCTTCAAATGCTGGAAGTCAAAGTAGAATCTGAAATCTTTCCCTTCTTCGTCTAGTTGCGACGACGAGTAGACTGAAGACAAACAAATACTTAAATCAACAACCAGTGTACGGTTCAAGTACTGAGCTTCACCCAAAGCACATGTCAAACCCCTCAAATAGTGATCCATGTCTTTGCATCTATCTCCGCCTCCGAAATAAACCAAGTACCGCCCTTTCGTAAACAAAGCCTCTGAGTCAATCATTGGTAGAGAGTCATTTGAATTTGAACTTTCCCCATCTTCAGATACCTTCTCAAGGGGCATCTTCTTCTTCCTCTTCCTCGCATTCTCTCCAGAATGATATTCCCCAATGCTAACCACACTGAGACTACAGTCCTTCGATCTCGAGATAACAAAAGTACGGTAATCCTTATTAAAACCACTAGTTTTCCCTACTTTAGGCCGAAACCTCCACGCCATATGGCAAGTAGTATCGTTAGTTCCGCGGACAGCTTTACCGAACCGGTTAAAATGAATATCTTTGAATTTCTCTATAGCAGCCTCCATCATAACATGGAAAACCTCCTGGTCTGTGCAATCAATCGGCTTATCGGCTTCACATTCGGAATCAATGGTTTCAGACCCACCAAAATCAATATCAGTTAGACTAATAGCAGATGTAATTGGATTTGGACCCACATCATTTATGAGGTCCTGAGGTTGCAATCTTGAAGCTATGATTGTGAGAATCAATACCAGAGAAACAAAAACGATGAGACAAGTGTTACCAGTCATAGCAAGAATGTTTTGACCTAGGGTTTGTGGGCGAAAGCTTGCTGCTCTGAGAAATGGGTTGCGACCCAACATTTTTTAAACAAAACCCACGAAGAATAATCAAATTGTAGAAGAACCCATTTTGATGATGATGAAATGATCAGACGACATCAACATGAAATTAGCATAGATTTGAAGGGTTTGACCTGGGAGGTGTATAGCGCTTGTGCGGAGAGAGATCTATGGCTGTGGCGCTTCAGGGGAGGTTGGATTAGCACGTACTACCTCTGTTTCGTCTGTTTCAGCCTACTTCACTTTTTGTCACTATTCACTGGGTTACTTTCATCCGGTGATTTGATTAGCAAAACGATAAAAGAATTTGGTAATCTTTTCATGGTGTTATAGAGAAAAGTTTATTCTAAAATACCATGAAAAATTTGTTAAAAAATTACATCGTTTTGGTACCCAAATCACCAAGTCAAAGTGACTCAGTTACGGGTTAAAAAGTCAAACGCAGACGAAACAGACGAAACGGAGGTAGTACTATAGATCTGTATTGTTCACGAATTTGCATCTCTCGTTTCCTCTCTGACAACCGCCGCATACGGCGGCGATGCTAGTCTTTGGCCGCCTTGGGTTCCATGTTGTGGAGTGGACCGGACCGGACCGGCGAAACAGATAAAATGAGAAATTTCCAAATCTGGGTCTAGCTCTAGGAGACAATGAAAGACTAAATTTCCACAAAGATGCTCCAAGTTTGAATTTTGTGTGAATTTGATACCTAAGTAATGGGGTAGTTTGTCTAAGCTAGATTTTTAGATAGATAGATTTTCGTTAATCTGAGCAACAATTCAGATTTTTGTTTGAAATAAACCGGTACTTGATGAACACACCGGACTCGGATTGAAGACAACCGGGACCGGCTAATTCGTAACCGGGACCGGGTCAGCCACAAAGGGTCAGACTTTTTCCAGACACGCCGCCACGTGGCGGCTTCTCATTGGGTGTTTGAACGGCTGAATGAAAGCCGGAACCTGCTCCTTGTTAACAGGTCCCGGCTGACGAAAAGGAATTGATTTCCTACGATGGATGGCACGTGTCACGCCGTGAGTGGCTGGTTGACTGGGCAGGTGGCGTGGGAATCTGCTGCCCGACATTCCCCTCGTTTTCATGCCCGGTTTACTTATGTATCAGCCTTTTTTCTCCCTTCACCCGTGACTTCTCCACCAAAACCTTCCCTTCTTCCCATTCCCTTACAAATACACCCGGCCAACTTATATTTCTTCCACACTACCATCAATTCTTCAACTTCTTCTTTCCATCAACTTCTCCATCATCCCTCAAACATTTGTCATGGCTTCCCGTATCGTCTATCATAATCTTCCTATCGACGATGTCAGACGCCCGCACAATAATCTCCCACAATCGGTATTAAGCTACGGCCAACCGTTCTTTTCGGACCTCCAAAAGTTGAGGTTTGACGAGCTGTCATTGCGTAGTGTTTATTCCGGTCGTAGCATAGACTTGGAAGACAGGTATTACGAATATGCTATGAAACACTTGGATGATATGGGTTGGCAGTCGATGGCTAACCTTAACCCCAAGGATTATCCCATGTTGGGTCGAACAATTTTCGCAACCATGGCGGGGGCTGAAGTTCCAGGAAGTGCTAGATACCCAGTTGCGTGCTTGAGGGGCCAGTTTCTGAATTTAACTGTAGATGCATTGGCTAACGTTTTGGGAATCTCGTCGGCGGGAGACCAAATTTTCTTCACCAAATTGGATGACCTCCCGAAATATGTTGGCATGTCCATGGAGGAATACCATGAGTCGTTTTGCACGGAACGATACCTCGTCCCAACGGCGCTAAAATCTTCTGACATCCAGCCGAAGTACAGCCTACTAAAGTATTTCCTTGCAAACACTATACTACCGCGGACAGGTCACGGCGAGGAGGTAGACACATTTTTTGGCTTTATGATCCATTGTTTTGCTATCCATCGTCAATTGTGTTTACCTTTCATAATGCAATGTGTTATGTTTAAGTGTGTGTGTGGTGGTAATAGCTACAGTGCATCCCCTACGGTGCATGTTTTACGACTATCATGTCGCACTTTAACATTATTCCAGATTTTGATGACATCCTTGATGATACTGAGCGACCCATTGATCGGTCTGCAGTAGTTCAGATTCGGGGATTCTTGAGGCAACAAGAACAAGGTAATGATGCAGGACCATCTACCGGGCGCCGTCGAAGCACATCAGACGCTCCCCGTCGTAGTGTGCCAGTCAGTCAGACCACACAAATGTCGAAATTTGAGGGAGCAGCAGTTGACCTTAGCGGAGCTTAATGAGTATGTCAACAAGGTTGATCAAAAAGTTAGCAAACTTTATAAGTTTGTTAAGAAAGGTTATAAGAAGCTGGAGGCCCAAATTACTGCTCTGTTTCAGGGTCGTCATCCACCTTCACCAACGATTTCTGATAGTCCGGACTCTACTCAGCATGCGTCATCATCGAGCCAGTCTTTCTAGTCACTGTCAATGTTTTCTATTAAGTGTAACTTCTTTCGTAGTTTCCTAAAATGTCTAGTTTCTTAGTTCTGAACGTATTGTTTTTATTTTAATGTAGTTTAATGACTTTTTCATTATTAGTTTAACTTAGTCGTGTTTACTTTAAATCGAGTGAAAGTGTATGGTAAGATATTTGTGTACTTAATAGAATTTTAAGTAATCACTCGCGTTGTAACAGAATATGTTTGTTTATGTTTATTAGTGATAATTTTACTAAAAAAAATACTAGCCACGGCAAAAAAAAAAAAAAAAAAAAAAAAAAACAAATCAATCAAAAAATTACTAGCAAAAAAACTAGCAAAAAACCCATGAAAAGGAAAGAAACTCAAACGGAGTACATTTTATTCATCGGGACCCACAACTACAGATGTTATTTGATCTCGTATTGCTAGCATCGTGGCGTCATCGTTCATCATCGATGGGTCTTTAAACCCTAAAGTTAGAACTTGTTCCGGCACTAGCATTAACATGGGTCTGTTGTTGTTGTCGATGTCTTGCATCGTATCGCTCGGGAAATCTGAACCACGCGTCTCTTCGGTCGTGTCTTCTCTCAAAGTTGTGCAAGGCCATGGTCACACCTACAATCGTTACTTTTACAGGATACTTGTATGAGGGCATAGATTCTAGGATTTGCCAACGAGTTTTCCATACTCCAAAAGTGCGCTCAATAACACTTTGCAAGGAAGCATGGCACCGGTTAAACTTTTCCTCTGCGTTCCGTGGGGCATCTCCCTGGCGCGAAACCTACTTGCTTCTGTTCTTTCATGTGGTGATGGCTCAGCAGAGGGGGTCCATGAGTACTCCCCAGTATCGGTGATTTTCGAAAAGGCCTCGTACTGCAACTCCTTGTCTATGAGACCCTTTGTCATGAACTTCCTCGCATCCGGCTCTCGCTGTAGGTACAAATAAGAAGTTAGCAAGCATAAAATCACAAAAAATGATTACAAGAGAAGAACCGGTCACATTACCCCAACGAGATTCGCCCAGCCTTGAGCCGACATCGTGAACGTAGCCTTCTCCTCGTCCCACCTCAACCCAGTCTCCTTGAGAAGTTGACATTTTCCTGCACCAAAAATGTTATCACAAACAAATCAGTTTCAGAAATAAATAAAATTAACGACAACTAGTAGAAAAAATAGAAGAGCAACCACCTGTGAATCTGAAATGAAGGTAGTGAACAATTGCAAAGGTAAAGCTTTAGATGACTATTGAGTGGGCACGACTTAACTGTAAAATTGTGTTGCTATTTATACACAAAGAAAATGGAATCAAATGTTCCATCTACAACCTCTCCGAATAAAATTCACGAAACACAATTGACTGCAACAAATATACAGTAGCGAATATATTCGATTTTCTCCTCTGCCACGGATGGACAATTCACTGCCATGGATGGACAATTCGTCTGCGAAGGAATTGATTCGTCTGCGAATGAATCGTTCTGTGTGAATATATTCTACTCTGAACTTTAGGCTCTGGAGGACATATGCAACCGGACCCGGTTATGACAAACCCGGATCCGGATGGCAACCGGCCGGATCCGGCCAGGTAAAATCCGGGCCCGGTTGATGCCCTCTTTTTTGTTTTTTGTTTTTTTGTTTTTAATCTGAAAGTATTTATGCCAATTTAAATCACCCACTGTGTTTCACAAATATGTCGTTTTCATTTCACTTTCCTAGTCATTTCTATGCTGGCGTGGTAAACGGACACTAATCTTTGAACATTTGTGTCGGAAAAATATGAAAACAATACAATTTATCTGTAAATTGTACAGAGTTATTTACGCATGACAAACAATTTGTTGATCGCATAAACTTCATTTGTAAATCATTCCAATTTATTTAATTCGCAACAATTTGTAGTTGATAACGCGAAATTGACAATAACATAAGAAGCATAATTATCAACATTCTTTACGACATTTATTTAAGATAAGTTTATTACTGCGAAACTGTGCAAAAACATCGTTCATACACAATCCCCGAAATATAAAAACATGACGCAAATACATAGGAAATGAAGCAACGCATGGCTGTTACATATCACGCTGATTCCGAATCCGAAGGTTGATCGCCGACCACCTCCAATTCATTAACACCCATAACAGGATTGAACACAGGCATATTTTGTCCACCGGCAATGTTCCTTGCCATCGGAACATTGAAAAACTGACAAAGCGCACCCAAATTTTCTGTTATACGAAGAGGATGTCGATTCGGTCCATGACCCGCCGCATTCAGCGGATTTTCATTCGGACCATGCTCTTGCTCCCGAACCCATCTCAGGAACGGAACACGGAGGTTGTCAAACTGGTGTCTCAACTGGTCCGGCGTGTGGGAACGCCCGGTGCGAAGCAACATGTCACTGCAATCGTGTCGAATGCATAACGAGATAAGCGAGACCCACGCATGTGGCCTCTTTCCTTTTGTTCACCCAGCAACTGAATGTAAATCTGCCAATCATCACAGTTCCATGAACTTGGGTGTTCAATGACACTCATGCGGGCGTTACGACGTCCAAGAGTGGTTCCTCTTCCGCCATGCATTATGTATTTCAAGGATCAAGTTAGATACTAATAACGAACAAACACAACCCAATTGCAAAACAAAATCTGAAGTAAGTACCTGAAACTGTTGGTGGACTTTCGCAGCTATTCGAACCATAGGATGCACTTGTTCGCCATAGAGCAGGGGACCAGTGTGGGTGTGGGAAAGCAATTTATAGGCGGAAAAAATGTAGGGCCGGATCCGGTTGATGGCATAGCCGGACCCGGTTGTGACAGACCCGCATCCGGTTGCCTTCAACCCGGTCCCGGGTAGCGTGGTTAAGTGCCCAAAAATGATTAAAAAATGACAGGAACCGGTTACACATATGCCCGGATCCGGGTAATACCATAATTGCAATAATCTATCTAGCTTTGCCAAACACCCATGCTTATTTTTCAAATTTTACAATAATCTATCCTAAAATCTAGCTTAGCCAAACACCCCCCCCCCCCAATGTTTTTTACAAAACAAGAATTATTCTTACATAGTCACTCTAACTTGATTTGTGCATTTAATGACCAATAAAGTTGTACAAATAAAGTTAATTTCAAAAAAAAAAAAAAAAAGGTGTACAATTAAAGTTAGGGGCTTTGTAATAATAAATTTTACTTTGTAAGAATCACTACCTATTTTATATATCATTTTTTTCAATCTTTTTCTCATATTTTTTGGGACGTCCCTCTTTTTCTCTTCATTTCCTCTGGCGGTAAGTTTAATGGATGACACACACGCAGGGGGTTTGACATTAGACAATAGGCAATAATTAGTGTTTTATCATTCACTACTATATGATAATTCAGAGTTACTTTAATTAAGGGAAAAATATGATTAATGATAGAAGCAATACTAAGATTGGGTTCGTGTGAAGTGCCAGTTCGTACTCCTTAGAAAGGAAAGAAAGAGGTTTTCGTAGGCAAGATTCGCCTAGGAGGAAGCCAAAATAAGGGCTTTTGCCCAATGTTTTACCTTCAAGGGACCAGAGAGTATCGTTTTCATTCAATAAGCTATGTTACATAAAAGAGTACTTTGAAGCCCTTTTACAGGTTTTGACAGATGTTTCACTTTCTCCTGGTGTTGTTGATCCTCCACTTCCCCCTCTCTCAATAAAATTGGGTATTTTGATCGTGGAGATAGCTAGTTAATCGTTAGTGAATCACGTTACATCGATGTGACATTGTTATTTGTTTTTCATTGTTCTCTTGCTCGATACAGATCATAACAATCTAACACATACAAATTCGGTGAATTATTACTACTATTTTTATTTTCGGAAAATATTACAAGCACCACGCCAATCAATTAGATTCTACAACGTACAATCAACAAATTGGCTGCCAATACAATCTCCTTTCTCCTGTATAGTACTGGTTTGACTTTTCAACGTGTAACTTGGTCACTTTGACTCGGTGGTTTAGATAGCAAAACGATGTACTACCTCCATTCTTTTGTATAGTCATGGTTTGACTTTTCGACTTGTAACTGGGTCATTTTGACTCGGTAATTTAGATAACAAAACAATATAATTTTTAGGCAATTTTTCTATAGTGTTGTAGAGTAAAATTTACTCTACAAGTCTATGCAAAGATTACCAAATTTTTATATCATTTTGCTAATCAAATCACCGGGTCGAAGTGACCCAGAGAATAGTGACAAAAAGTGAGATAGGCTGATACAAATTAAACAGAGGTAGTATTTATTTGTTCTACACTAATATAATTTGCGGAAAGTAGCCCTAACATGGTAGGTCGGTGTCGGTATTTATTCTTTCTCCGAAAACAACGGGAAAGGTAAGTCGGTGTGGGTGTATATTTGGCTGAATCCTTTCATAACCGGACATAATTGTTCTCATAATTAGGCAATGTTAATGGCTTCATACCATTATAAATAGGGTCTACTTCAAGTCACATAGCACTTGTTTATCCTATGTCCATATGTCTATTTCCAAAGAAGGATTGTGACTGTATCAAAACTGCTCTTTCAAATTTCTTCTGGAATGGAAATTGCAAGAAAAGAAGCATTCATTGGCTCTCTCGGGATTTTCTGTGCAACAAATCTAACAAAGGGGATTGGGATTTAAAAACTTAACTTGTTTTAAAAATGCTCTTCTAGCTAAAAATAGTTGGAAAATTATTCATAATCCCAATTCTCTTTTTAGCACTTATTTCACATCTAAGTGTTGTAAAAGGAAAAGCTTTCTTTGCCTCAAGCCTCCATCCACTTCCTCTTGTGCTTGGAAGAATATATGCAAAGGGAGACAAACTCTCAATCTTGGTATTCATTGGAAGGTGGCCACAGGGAAATCAATTTGGATTAGATCTGATGGTTGGATCAAAGATGTTTCTGGAGCTTCTATTGCTGAATGCCTGAATATCACTGATGAAAGTCACAGACTTAAAAGGGTTGATCAACTTATTATTGACAGAGGCAATAATTGGAACATAAGTCTCCTTAGCCAGTTTTTCCCCCTTGGTTGTGTGATAGAATCATGCTAACACCTATTGTGGATGATGACATCCAGGATACCCCAATCTGGGAGCCCTCCTCCAATGGAATATTTTCTGTTAATTCTGCCTACTGCTTGCAAAACTTCAACAATTCCTCTCCCCTTACTTCTTCAACTCACATACATTTTAATAAAATCTATTATCTTTATAACTGGAAAAGATTATGGTTCTCAGGTTTGCCCTCAAACATCATTCATCTTTTCTGGAGAATTTGTTCTAATTCCTTGCCCTGTCTTAATAGTATGCATTCTAAAATTAGTTCTATTAATCCATTTTATCAGTTGTGCCCTGAGCAAATTGAAACTCCTTCACATATTTTTATTTCTTGTTCTTTTGCTCAAGAGCTTTGGGATAGAGCTCCAATTCACCAATCTCAAAAACCTAGGCAAAATTGTAGAAACTTGAAAAGATGGATCATGAATTGGATTAGAAAGAAAAACCAACTTAGACAGATTAGTAATTGGCATTGGATCCCTGCTCTCTTCTGGATTCTTTGGATTACTAGAAACAAATGTTTATTTGATAATCACACAAGTACTGCAGCTCAGATGTACCATCAAGCAGAAGCCTTGGCTCATAACATTTTGATTTCCTAATTTTTATGTAGCTGTGTTTAATTCAGTGAATGAAGGTTGGGTTGAGTGGAGGTCAAGCAAGGAAGATCCTCATGGGTTCCAGGTCAAGTTCAGTTTGTGCCCCAATCGGTGGTGGAGGTCTCAGAAGCCAAGCCTCTTGCAGTATTGCCCCCTGAGAGTTGCCATTGTGCAAAGATCTCCCAGATGGATCTTGCAGTGCTGCCTTCTTCTTCTGATGTGGATAGTCCTCATTTGGTTTCTTCCATTGATGCCTCTTCAAGTGGTATTGCTTTTCCCCCTCATGGATTGGATGTTTCAGGTGCTGCTGCAGTTGAGCTCCATACCAGATGATGAACTTATGTATGCTGTCATTCCCTTCATTGAAGATTGATCTGTATTCTCATGTTGATATTAGCTCTGTTATGCGTCTGTTCTTTGGTGTTTTCCTAGTAACTTTGCGTTGTTTTGCTGTTTTGCTGTTGGCTTTGGTTTTGCCTCAGCCTTTTTTGGGGGTCTGTTTTTCTAGTTTGTGTCGAATGCTTTGTTGGATGATTGTCTAGGTCCTCTCGTAGTTATGTAGTTATGTGGTTTTAAGCTATGATCGAGATGATGTATGATCCTGTTCTCTATTATTAATATGAAGTTCTACTGTTGCCGCAAAAAAAAAGTCACATAGCATTAAACCTTATTGATTTCTCTCTTCTTCACCATAAAGGTCAGAGTTATCATTAACTTATCATCCTCGACTAGTTTTAAATTTCTAACACAGTACATTCGAGACTAAAGATGGCTAATGATATTTTAAGACTCTGCGCCAATGGAAGCGACTTCTACGAATGTCCGCTGCCATGAACTTATGCCATCAATGCTTCAGAGACGTCGACATGGAACTGCTGGAAGCCTCGTTTAAAGCCAATGTCGACAATAAGATCGTTGAAAGCATCGTGGATCTTCTTCCTGGACTAAAGGCGGTGAATGCACCGAAATCACTAATTGAGTCGCCAACTCAAAGGCGTTGCTCGACGTGCCGGAAGAAGCTTGGACTAGTCGGTTTCAAGTGCATGTGTGGAGACTGGTGTTGCGGAAGTCACAGGTATCCTGAGGCGCACGGGTGATTCTCGCACTACAAAGAGTCTGGTCTGGATGCCCTCGCCCGAGCTAACCCTTTGATCGTAGCGGATAAGCTTCAGCATAGAATATAACTCATAGTGGTTTCGAGTTGTACGAGTTTGTTACTTCAGATAAAAATTTCAATCATTCCAGTTAACTTTTGTAATTGATTATGTGTATACGGCTCATTCTTGCATGTCATGCAGAGTGTTTGGTTTCGCATTATATTATTGATTGGGTTTACAACTTTTAATTTTTCTAGAACGGGAAGTACAACATTGAGAAGTCTGATTGAAGTTGAAGACTCCTATTGTGTGAGAGAAAGCGATTAATTTTAGGAGTTACGCGAGGTGAGAATTGATGAAAATTGTAAAGTACTAGTGCACTAAATTCTTGAATAATTTTTTTATAAAAGACACTTTCACCCCCTCAAGTTTGATGAAAAGACACTCTCTGCCCTTCCATTTAAGGACATTGCATTTTTAAATTTTGAAGCCACTACGCTGGGGTAGGAGCCCGTTAGCGATAGTAGTTTTAGGATAAATTGCCTTCTAGAGGCCCTCTAGAATATGGAACGGCACAAATTTGTCCTCTAGAGACCCTCTAGAGTATGGAACGGCACAAACAGAGGGTGCAAGTGTCCTGAAATTTGGCACACTAAAGGGGTAGAAGTGTTGAAATTGTCTTTCACCCAAACCAAAGTTTTCTTAACGGACAAATTGTCATATTCAAGTTCTTCCTTATTCAGGACTCTCGCAACGATGAGGAAACTCGAGCTTGCCAATTTTTCATCACACAAACCATATGACACTTATTGTGTAGAACACAGGAAGTTCGTATAAGAATACAATACTGAGGGTCCTCAATGCCCAGAACATCATCATCGACGTTGACAAGGGCCGTTTGGATTTGACATCTCAAACATTTGAAAAATTTGAAATATTGAGTCTTGAACTCAGCACCTGCATCTCAACCGTGGAAAGAAAACTACAGATACAATCTGCAAAAGTCTGTGAATCAATGACGAGATGAGACCATCTGCGAAAATGAGCAATGCTAATTTAACAAAACACTTCCTGTGTTTCTCATTCTTTTCTTTTCTTTTTCACCAGAATTACAACAGTCAAATACATCATCATATCTTGCTATTCTAAACTCACTTTACAGGTAAGAAGATGAGACAACACAGGAACAGGAAAATTCCTCCCTAGCAAAAATACCTAAAAGTAACCCCTCACAAGTCCTAAAGCAGAAGCAAGAAAGCAAGGGAATGGAGAAAGGTAAAAAGTCTCTCAATGCTCAAATAAGTAGTCTACTGATGCTGGGATTCACAAAAAATACTTCTCACTGTTGAGGAAGAAGGGTAGAAGACCACATACCACCTACCTTAAAATGGTCAATATCGGTTACAGAAAGATGTCGCCATTTTACTCACCGGGCAAGCGATCATAATATACTATTGCCCGATTTCTCCCAGCATCCAAAAACACATTTCTCATCAATCTTCTAATTCTGCGGTGTCCTCCTCCAATCGAACGTGTTGGAATCCTCAAAAGAATCTTTTATAAAACCTTTTTTCTTTTCTTGTTTTCATGGGTATGGAAAAGAAACTCCTTCAGTAGTTACTCGGCCAATTTATTTGTGTATTCGGAGGCTGCTGATAAACAATCGTTGCAGGACGCACCATGTCCACAGCTGCAGCCAAGGTCTGAGGCTGTTGTAGATGAGGATACACATTTGCTGCTGAGACTGCTTGTGCAGGGTGATGATATATACCAGTAAAAGCTGTCTGCGTTGGGGCGAAAGTCACATGAGTTGGCGAAGGAATGTTATAAAATGAACTAGCCTGCAAGGCAGAAATGTCTCGGACTGGTGCAGGAATCCATATGGGCAAACCTTCATTCTGCTAGAGAATAACAAATTAACGAAGGAAAATTGTTAAAACTTTCACAATTGTTACTACTACCACTACAACAGGTTACAAATAGCACAAACTGCCACTCTCCAGAGTTAAAATATCGACAGATGATTCAAGTAATGACAGGTATAAATGTCACTGCTGATAAAAACAGACAAGTATGTAATGTATAATAATGCTCAACTCAAGCAACAAACAAGTATTCTAACTCTTGGACATGTTGCCAATGTCTGAATCAAATAGAATGCTCACAAAGTAGTGCATCTACTCGTGAATATTCTGCTTTTAAGATCTTAGATTCTTAACATTGTTATATATATTTTTTAAGGGGACGGGGGTGCTTTCATGGGTAGATTTTTTTGTTTCGAGCGAAGAACCGAATTCTTAGAACTGATACAGTTGGTCATCACCGAATCTTAGTCAATTGGTATTAGTTGCGCAGAGCAAGCTCAGAGACTTCACTCTATGATTTTGCATTAACCTGCTGCATCATCATTTTGAACCTTTTGATACCTAGTAATCACGGAGGCCGGTACGGCTTATCCCAATTTTGCTAAGAGTTAAAAATAAAATACAAGCAAGAGACAGCACTTGGTGAGTTCGGAGAAAGATCCTATAAGTATTGGAGCATCAGTTAATCCGAATGCGCAGGCTAGCCCAAATAGGGAAACCCAACTACTACCAAGCTACTGATCAATTAAATTAAAAACGTCAACTGAAGGAAAAACCAGAATTCGATTCCAAGAAGCTTGTGGAAACTGACAAGGAATGACATGAGAGATCGAGCTAAGAAGCACAGATGCTTGTCTAGGATGCCCCACAGGTGTATCATAGTTAATTGTGCTAACAACATAGCAGCAGAGAGGATCATCGGATATGCCAAAGGAAATTGAAAACCACCAATACTTCACGATGGTGTCTTAAGAATTCAAAGCACTACATAAAGAAGTAAATGGCGAAAAAGCCATTTGTTTTACATGGATAAGAATCTACTCTACATAGATAACTAAGCTGAACAAATTTAACAGTTTGTTTTCAAATCAAAAAACTAGAAGTTTCACGTAGAGAGATGAAAACTAGAGACGTCGGAAAGGAGTGCAAGATCAGTAGGTACTATTTTGTATCCAAGAAAGTTAGCTATGACAAAATGGTTGGAAAATTGTAAGAAACCAGAAAAATGTGGTGAGGACTCTGTGGTAATTTGCAGGTAAATCCTACCTTTTACTACCACTTCAACAAACACAATGTTTCTTATAATGTTGTTAAGCCTTATAATGCCATAAACAAACAAGTTATAGTCCTACCTATATAACAAACAACCCCTACAATACCAAACACTCCTGACCTAGTGAGCCCATATAAGACCAAGCACTCCTGACCTAGTGAGGGAGCGAGAGAGGGGGGACCAAGCTCTCCTGACCTAGCGAGCCCATATTGGCGTGAACTTTGTGATTATAATTTCAGTCTAATCAAAGAACCGAGTCAAATAACTCCGCAGACCTGCATAAGAACCAGTCTAACGCAGACCTGCATAAGAACCAGTCTAACGCAGACCTGCATTAGATGTTTGTCAGGGGGGACCAAGCTCTCCTGACCTAGCGAGCCCATATTGGCTTGAACTTTGTGATTATAATTTCAGTCTAATCAAAGAACCGAGTCAAATAACTCCGCAGACCTGCATAAGAACCAGTCTAACGCAGACCTGCATTAGATGTTTGTCAAGCTGACAAACCTTCAAAGAATAACGCTTCGAAGAGACCCCCAAATTTTCGGTCCACATTCTTGTTTGTCAACTTTACAAGCGCAGAAGTTGAATTATGTGGAAAGCTCGGTGCAAAATCCCCCTTCCAGAGGGTTTCAAAGCAAAACACGAGGAAGGTAGGACGTGAATTAATAATGAGTGCAATATCTAAACCAATAATAAATATATATAAACCAGGGCAATAGACCCAACCCTACAATTGGTGTAATCAAGAGTCAGGGTCAATTTTGAGCGAGTAGATATTCACTCTTCAACAGTTTCAATCGCGATATCGTATTGACAGTTAACAAAACTCAAAAATAAAGAGAGCAGAGGTTAAAACCAACCTGCCCTGTAATATACATGTTGCTCTCCTTGAACTGGGATGTGGTGAGATCCTCACTGGCATTCAAGTTTCCGGCAGCTGGGTGACCCCCCACCTTGTATTGTGGAAGTGAATATTTAGCTGCTGGTCCTGGTGGTGATGGATATACAACACCAGGCTGGTGTTGCTGAGAGAATGCGCCGTTGCTCAAATATTGATGGATGGCTGAAGTTGGAGCGTAAAATGGGGAGTAATAGTGACCGTACGGAATATAATGTGGGGCGTAATGGGGCAAAGGCACGGCAGTAGGTTGACGGAGTACAGATGGAGGTTGCTGAGTCACAGGCATGGAGTTCGGCAAGATAACAGTAGCCTGAGACCCAAGAGGAGTAGGAATTGGTGTTGACAGTACCAAAGTATTCCCAGCCTGCAAAAAGACATGAAAGTATGAGAAGAGACGCCAAGACAGTCAACCATATATTTAAGAAACATAGGAAGTATCGCAAAGTGTATATCCATACAATAGAACCAAAGGTAAAGCAATGAGCATCTTCTTAAACTATGTTGGGACCACTTAGTACTTTTCTCAAATGGACAAACTATAAGAATGTTTATGGATAATCCACTGAGTAAACTCTCCCTTAATGGTGAGCATCTTCTTGAACTATAATCGGACTAAGTACTTTATTAGCCAAAGCATACCAAGAGCATTGACTGACGACTGACATGATACCAACGACATTTAAACCAGGACGACATTGATAGCTAGCTTAACATAATGGAGTTAAATTGATTTCCAGTCAACATAATATATCCTGAATAATCGTAGGCACAAGGAAGATAGTGATAGAAACTTTACAGCAAAGCTTGGAAAGCGTGAAACATCCCGCACTTGAGCCTCAGAGGTATCAAAGGGTGCAAGTTGACTTCCAACCGCTGGTGGTATGAAACCAATCTGAAACGTTGAATGTTGATTGCTTGCTGGTGGTAAGGCAGTCTCCTTAGGCTCGCTATAATCTGGAACTGTGGCGGATGGAGCTACATTCTCAATCAAAGGTCCTTCTTCTATCACATTCCTTGGCGAATGGAGATCTTCAGAATGATCTCCTTCATTGAGGGCTGTTGATTCCTTCTGGTTGCTGAAAACAAGCCAAATAAACGTCAAAATCCAGAGCTCAACATCACAAAATTTAGTTAAATGCGACTCCTGAGAAGGTTGTTGCAAAGTCAATCTCACTAACCACGAATAATTTAAAATCACGAGTCATAAGTTTAACATATAGTAAAGCAAGTATCCGCCAGCCAATCATTTCCTACTTAGAGGTCACTGAAACAATACAAAGCATAAAAGACTCGAGTGAGTACAAAAAAATGCATCTACACATATGCTTCAGACCCTTCAAACTGCAGATACCTCCCTCTTTTAGTTTCTTTTTGCTAGGCTAATGGTACTTGCTATAACCTACGTTACCTGGACTCGGGTGCGGGTGTCATGTCAGGTGTGTATCCGAGGATCGGATTTGCCTAATTGTTAAAATTTAGGATTCGGGGACTCGGCTTAAAAGTACCCAAATTTTTGACACGGGTGCGGGGATATGTTATATTTTTCTATTTTATGTGTTTTTCGTGTAAGGTCATGCATCTATTTTAGTAGACACAAGAAGATTAATGACATTTTTTATCATGTGAAGGACCTTTCTGAAATAAAAGATGTTCATAAAGAGCTTTTTTATAAATAAAGGTACATTCTGGGCATTAGCAGTAAGAAACTAAGAATATAATGGGCCTATGCACTTGGGCTTTCTTTTTAGTAATAGAACAGAAGAAGCCCAACCCAATTTATGCCAATTAAGATAACCCAGAGGAGAATTAGGTCATCCTCGTGGTTTTGAAGTTTGAACGAAGACGAAGAAGAAACGCGACGGAGAAACGCGACGGAGAAACGCAGCGACTTGGAGGAAAATTGGTGGTTCCAAGCGCAGGCAGATGCAAGGAAGAAGGCGTCTCAACAGTGAGCCGCGTCCAAGATGTAATCGGCCGGGTCGACGCGGATTTCGTACCCGCACCCGGATCGGGTCGTATCGACCCGGGTACTCGGGCGGAACTGCCGAGTCCAGGTAACGTAGGCTATAACCAGCATGCAGGTAATCCACGTGTACAAAGAGGATCGCTATCTCACTTCCAGATTGAATATCATGAAACCATGTAGCATTACATGGCAACTGCTAATTGTATAGTTACTGGTATCACTATAACACATCCTGCTAATTGATAAAAATTGTTGAAATCAATTTTTACACTAAGGGAGTACCATTCTTGCCAGCCAATGAGGAATGATGCATTACCGAAATCCTTCTAATTCAATTTTGAAGTTGACACCCAAACATGAGACCTTTAAAAACTAGCTAAAATGACACAGGACCGCTGCTTTGTAGAGCCATATAAAAAGTTGACGACAGAAAATGCCATGTACCTACCAAAGGTCACATGATTCGTTGAATAGAAGACCATTATCATGTTGAGAGAGGTAGAAGAAATAGAAGGCAACAAGTAAGCACACAAGTAGAGACATGATAATCTTTTTGATACATGGCACTGGAAGGAAACAAGTAGACGGGTAGATCCATGTCCAGCGTAGCAAACCCTAATTAAATGAGGAAACATAGCTGATTTAAACTTAGGGCTGTAGATGACCCAAGCTGTTCGGGAACAACTACTGTTTAGCTCAGTAAAAGCTCGCTTCTCTTAGGTTCAATAAACACAAAAAACGTTTTATTTATAAACAGATGCACGCTCCAAGTAGTTTGTTTGTTCGTGATCCTGAGCACTCTATTTAGATATAAGTAGAGTATAATTTCAAGCAGTTTCATGTAAAAATTAAAATATGCAAAGGAAAAACTTTTGAGATGTGCTTATCTAAGTGATATGCTCTTCACAATGATAATTTAGTGGGTACTGTTAAGTACAACTTTCTAAAACTTAAAAATCAAACAATAAAAAAACACTATAAGATATAAAAACCCTGTACTGCATGGATTCATACATCACTCATCAATTTTCTCTGAAATCTGAAACACGAGTTCGAATATTAGCTTGTATCCGGCTCAAACTCAACAAAATATAAACAAACAAACACAAACCACCACCGTGATGTTCGGCACAAGTTCGTGTTTGGTGCTCTATTTTAAACAAATCAAACTCAAACAACCGCTTTGGGTCAGGCCAGTTCGTTTGCACACCTACTCGGGTTCAAAGACTTACGAGATTCTATGTAGTACGGGTGCTTCTGGGAGGTCGCGCACCCGCACCGGGTGCTTCTGGGTGCTTCGTGGGTGCATGGTTGTTTCGCCCGTGCTTTGTGGATAAGGCAAGGTCATTTTAAAAAAATTAGTTGAGAGGTTTTCTAAAACACAACTACAATTTAACTAAAGTGCATCTATGTGAACATTTGTAACCCTTAGATTACTCGTCTCTCCACAGCTACGAACAACAACAGGAAGAGATAATACCGTTGATATAGTAACCATGTACCTGTGAATCTGTGTATGAACTTCTGTATGATTATAATTTGGATTACTGCTATTGTTGTTTTTATATTAGTATAATGGTTTCGCAAATGATATAAAATAACAATATAAATAAAGTCGCGCACCCCCACCACACACGCCCCCTTGATTTTTTGGAATTTGCCGCACCCGCACCCCAGCTACATAGACGAGATTCCTGCCCTAAAGATGCTCCAACGGAATTGGAACAGTTAAGATCATCTAAATCATTCAAGCACTGAAAATAACTAAGTGCATGTTTGGCATCCCTGTTTTTAATAAACTTTGATCAAAAACAGGGTTTTTTTTAAAACTCATTTGGTATGCTTGTTTTTTTGCCTGTTTAAACAAAAACATGCTGAAAACAGCTGTTAAAAAAACAGAAAATGTGGTGTTTTTTTGGTGTTTGTTTCATACTGTTGGTGTTTAAAGACATTTCAACTATGATTAGATGCAAAAAAAATCAAATATATGTCGATATTGTACGTAAAAATGATATTCAAGCAAATTAACATTGAAATTTAGTTATGTTGCCAAATGTATATTTGATTTTAAACACTGTTTTTAAACGGATACCAAACAGTTTTTGTATTCGGTTTTTAAACATGTTTTTTAGCACGTTTTTCCACTGTTTTTCTTGTTTTCAACGGATACCAAACAAGCTCTAAGAAATAACTTCCGAAAATAAACCATATAAACGCTACATCAAGATGAAATGAGAGGCCTAAGAGCCAAAAGTTGTCCACAGACCTTTCGTACTGTTCAGCTGCTTCTTCAGCATCCCCAGCAGTCTCAGAAAGAGGTATCTGGCTCCTGTCATTCTCAGGACCGTCGATACTCATTGTGTTTAAATCAAAAGCCACATCGAAACTTCCAAAACAAAACCCTATCTTCTCAGTTTCAGGAACATGGAAATGATTTGGGATAAGAACATGCTGATCATGCGGAGTTTGCAACTTCTCTATCTTCCTCTGTGATGTGAAAGTGGTGTCTTCTGAATCAAGATGTAGAAGAGGGTCTGATGAGCTCTTAGTTTCCACTGCGGTAGCAATCTCGGAAGAACCTGCGATCACACTTCCTTGCGCAAGATTTATGTCCGCTGATTCTGGTTGCAACTCCTTGCTGAGAGCCACTGCTAGAAAGAAAATAGGGTTAAAGAGGAACTATTAATTGAAGTGGACGTTGCCAATGACATCATAATGTAATAGCGCAGCAGCTGATAGGTTACATTAAATTTATTTTGGTTCCCAGAAGATGAAATTCTTAATGTCCTTAACAGTTCACGCTCTTTCTTCAAAAGATATCATACACTATGCCAGGTCATATTTCAATTTCCTAAAGCCGTAAGGAAAATGTGTTTCGGCTGCTTATTGCAATTAAAGACATGCACAGAGCAAAATTAGGAATGGGTCGATGGACTGCCAGAAAAATGAACAGATAGGTGCATTTCAATCCTACTTCATTTTGTCCCACACGACTTATCTTTGTGATGCAGGTAAGAATCCTTGGATTAATCAAATCAACTAACTAGAGTTGGTTGGGAAACATATGCTTACATAGATTCCAAGCAGATAAATAGACACTTCGGTATAAAGAAAAAAGCATTTAAGTGGGTCCACGGTTTCAGGGCTAACAAGCACTAAGCTTTACTTTAGGACTGAATCACTTCAGACAGTAACACAATAAGAACAGGAGACTAACGAGATCACAGTTGACAGCAATAGGCCACTAGAATCAATTTTGTTATATTTTAGGTATTACTTTAAAGCTTTCAAGGAAGACTGTCTCCCAAGTTTCCAAACCGAATAAAATTTAACAGACGCCTTAGCAACGGAATCTGTAACTTAATGTAGTGTGGTATGCAAATAATAGTCTAAAGATGGTTACCTTTTTGAAGGCCAGCTTCTTGATGTGATTGAATGCTGGAATTAGATGAAGGTTTAGTTACGGTACGTGTAGAAGACAAAGATTGGGAAGAAACTAAAAGTCGATCACTTCCAACACCAACAGACCTGCTTAGCATTTCTTCATGAGCTGAGGGGCTTCCAATATCAGGATCTACAATTTTACAGTAGAAACAAAAATCGTAAGCTAGGGCCACTTTGATAAAGGTAATCAAGCATCTTGAGTCACGTTATCACTCTAGTTTAGTTAAAGAATCAAAAGTACAATAGGAAGAGGAATCATGAGACGCTGACCAGCAGAGGTCGTCCCCTCAGAAGAGTCAACTAAAACATGATCGGCTGGGGACTGTTTCCCCTTGTCAACTGCTTTATTCACTTCCGCTTGTTTAACAAAACTTCCCACATAAATATTAGCAGAATGCAAAACATCAGTACTCTGAGCTACATCATCTGGACCATTGTTTGCAGCAACAGGGGGACTGCAAAAGATTTTGAATGAAGGATTTGCAAGATAAGTAACTCTCAAGTGTGGATGTTCTGATGAAACATCATGAGAACATTAGAAAAAAAAAATCACCTTTTTGCAGGACCAGTTTCTTTACTTTTCACCTCAATAGGTATTGAGAGGCCAACACCCTTGTCTGCAACTTGATTGATTCCCTTGCCTAATGGAGCAGAACTTTGGCTGCTACTTATATCTGACAGAGACATGAGAAATGTCAACTCTTGTAAACTTCTCCTTGACCAACATATGATATGTTTATAACATGATTTATTCCATGGCCCCTGGAGACGTGACAGGTCATGAGTACATTGTTTGGACAGGGTTAGGAAGATGCACTAAACACAATGTTGGATCTTACTAGACTTCAGGAAGATAGGAAGCAGGAATTTTCAGGTGCATCTTTTAAGCCAAAGTAACTTATGTGCACATGGTGTAAGGAAAAACTTAAGAACTATCACTTGATAATGAAACCGTTTTGGACTCGAGGACAACTTGGTCGAGGGTCAGAGACGAGGAAGAACATCTTGCCAAGCAAAGTAGTTTAACAAAATTTAAAAAAAAATATATATATTAATACATAAATCAATTAATGAATTAAATAAATAAATAACACAACCATCGGGGAAACAACAAGACTGAAAAACAAATCCGAAAGCATGCAAGGGGGTGGAAGGAGAAGCCTGATATATACTACCATGTTTTAATACCGAAAAACAGCCTTAAATGGGAGAGTAAAAGTTGCATCAACTTCATCCAGTTAACATTAACGTCCAGTTTTCTGAACAAAAAAAAGTACCTGATGAGCCAAGTTGTTAGAGAAAAGCCTCTTTTCCATGGCTAACACTCTTTGACCTACTACCTCTTCACTGCATGACACCTCCATCACCACCAATTTTTTAGGGTGATCAAATGTCGTAGGGGTGAAGGATCAATAAATTAGTTGATTATTGGGTTTAGCCATAAATGGCACTTCACAGTGCAGTGTGTATGCGAACAATTTGATTACTGGTGACTAGAGATTTCAGGAACAGGACTTCCAAATTGAGATGTGTGGCCACTGACATTTCATAAACCTCGTAGACTGTGAAGCTTCTATTGTTAGAAACCTCGAGGGATGCCAGTCATGTTATCCAATAAGAGTCCATAATCTTTTTGTAAACTCAATGTGTGCAATATTGAGAATTTGAAATGTGTGAATTGTCGAAGACACCGCTATCTTATTAGCATATAATACATGAACCTTCTTGTTGTTTGAGAGATTGTAACCACACCAATATTGGGTATGAGACAGTGATCTTTTCTTTCACATGCCAATGATGAGTTGTTATGACGGAAAATAACCGTATAACCAACAACACTAGGAACATCCCATTTCAATACATCTTCTAAAAAAAACAGCCTTAACTACTTAGAAGGGCACAAAACAAATTTCTCTACCCTTGCACCTGGCATCTCCAGTAAACCCCGAGAGCACATCAGATCATGCAAGCACCGCCATGACCTTCCAAATCATTCACTACCACGGAAACTATCAGATCTCAATCACACTGCCACCATCACAAGACTCAACCACCACCCGCGCAATTATGTCCTAGAATAATTTGCTACACAACACTGACATCTCTCCTGCTCTTCCTCTTCACCTACCCCAGGGGGATGAATTTCGTAATTGAGAGGGAGACAGAAAAGTGGCAGGTGGCTCATTTCAAAGGAGCTACTACAAACAAAGGCTAGTTAAGCTGTTAAAGTGCCTGGGCTGCTTTTGCAGACCACATACCCTGCCATACATCCTGAGTGATTCTCAATCTGCGTTTAATTGGAGAAATTTGTGCGACTGTGGCCAGAACAGAACACATGTCAAACTCAAACAAGCCGCGTTATTTTTCATTAAATTTATCAACTTCTGGTAGGTGCTAAGAATGGTGCTAAGAAATTGCCAGCTAAAACCGACGACTCCAGGTGACGCTAAAGCAAAGTTGGAACAAACAAAAGCGTAACAAGTTATTAGAAACATCCAGAACCGTGGAATTTAAATTTGGCAAGAATTATTTCTGTCAAAAAAATATCAATTAGACACAAATATCACGTTGAAAGTACCTTTCGACATGGAACTGTGCAGACCTTATAGAGACAGAGGATGGAATCGTATCCATGTCGACAATTAGTGTAGTGCTAATAAATATCTGATTAACATCAGAGATGGCAAGGAAAGGATGGGGGAAATTGAAGAAAAGGCAGCCATGTCCTTATTAGCATATTAGCCTGGTACATTTTCTCCATTTTCCTGAGGCTACAAAAGGGGACTCTCTTATCTTTAACTTCTGATTGAAGTTGGGTTATAACATATTACCCAGGGCAATGGATAAACAAGATCACTTAATACCATTTATTTGGAGCCTACTGCCAGAAGATCTGTTACAACTTACAACGACAGCTCCGATTTTATAACACACCACAAGAATACATTTTTAAATAGTCCCTCTACTCCAAAACCAGTCCAAACAATGCAAGCTCTAATTTGAGGTCCCTGACTAAATAGAGCACAAACTGATCTCTTTCAACCTAAACCTTGGCACTGTGATGTTAGTAGATCCGTACGGAAGTGTAAACATTAACTTCTGGTCTCTTTCCAAATTCAAATCTCGGTCTCCTTACCATTCTCTTGATTTTGATCAAATGATGGGAGATCGAGACATTCAGGCCACTTGGTTTCAAGACCACAATTGAAGTTAGATGGTTAGGGAGCTTTGTTAGTATCCTAGTTTCATCTTCCTCTGAACTCCACATTCTACGATATTAATGAGTCTAGGTTAGTCCAAAGAGGATTTCACACAAATCCTGCTGCTCTAAGATTCTGTCATCTGCAGAATGCCAACACACTTGGTTCGGCATAGATGATTACTTGGGTGTTCAGAAAGTGCTGATTGGTTGGAGGAGATCATGTTGAATGATCAAAAGAACTTGT
This sequence comes from Linanthus parryae, assembly GCA_023055425.1. Classification (NCBI taxonomy): domain Eukaryota; kingdom Viridiplantae; phylum Streptophyta; class Magnoliopsida; order Ericales; family Polemoniaceae; genus Linanthus; species Linanthus parryae. The sequence goes on from JALGPY010000009.1 coordinate 47,856,566, forward strand.
TATTGAAGTTGGAGAAAAAAACATACAGGCATAAGATTTTCTCGTCAAGACAAACTATATGTTCATGTTATACATACATATGATCACACAAACATTACAGAATACATTTTTAAACAATACCATAACCCAAAACCAGACACCAACCCGACATTGTGGCTTCACCAGCGGAAATATCCAAATAGTTTTCACAAATTTTACCCATTACTTTCTTACCTATCCAAATGGTTTTGGATAAGGAAAGTAGAAGAATCCAGAAGTGTAAGAGGAAAGACTGTCAATTCAAGAAAGTGGTACTTGCTATGAAGCAAACAGTAAATTTATGAGCGAGAGACGGAGAGATTGCTGACATAACATCACTGAAGAGATTACTGCCAGAGCAACACAAGCGTATGGGAGAATGGAAATGAAGGAAACCAATGGTGCTTCATAAAGAATGGTGACAATGGCCTGACTTGAAATTCATGGTAGAAAAAAATATCCAATGGCTGGCATTCATTTGAAATAAGGAAATCCAATGGCACACACTATTGGTTTAGGCTTAGTTTAACAGATTCTTAGGGAAGGACAACGCATGTGATGTCCCTGAGAAGTAGAGTTTTCAGATGTGAATAAATATTGTCACTCTGTCACGAGGGCACATGTTGAGTAAAAGGGGCCTGGACAGCCAAGTATATGCAAGTTGAACAACCATGTCTAAAGTTAAAAGCAAAATCAGGCAATCGTACCCAAGAAATCAGAAGATGAGTTTCTAATAGAGTAGTTATCCCGTCCACCACGACTCCCTCGTCCCTGCATGCCTGGTCTCCATCTTGGTTCCGCAGATTCCTTGTTGCTCAAACTCTTAAGAAAGAAGAATAAGAAACATAAAACAATTAAAATGGATGATTGAGGCAACAAATAATAATGTTTAAAAAATTAAAGCTAAAAGGATATGAAGATAAGAAACAGCCATAGAGAATATATCCTAGCATGCGTTTAGATAAAATGTTGTAAACAATAGTGATACTCGCACCAAAAGCAGATAGTGAATATCCAGACACAGGCTCATTGCAACTGGAAACATATTGTTACCTCTTTTCTCCTGTCGCGTTTACGTTTAACCTCGTGAAATGGATCTGAAATACCGAAAAGGTTTGTTATATTGCAACTGCAGGATGGGAAGTAACAGAACACAGAAAAGTACTAGGAATAGAAGTTTGTTATTTAACTGCAATTGTATTCATTACCCATCAAGATACACATGCAACCCTATCAACAAATGCTAACTAGATTGCATTGCATGCTTAAAAGAGTGGTATACCAAGTTCATAGTATGAAGTCTTCAAGCTAATAAGATGGCCAATATACCCACGACTAGACAAGTTAATTCCCATGAATGCAAGATGCAACAAAGATGCAATCACTAAAATAAGAACTCCATCGTGCAAAGCCAACTGACATGAATTTACTCAAGTTCAATTTCAAACATCTACACTTTGCAGTAAGAAAATACTAACATATGAGATTTATCATTCTGTAGACAGAACATGAGGAACATAACTTTCGAGGTAGAAACGTTATTCAGAAAAAAATCACATAATTTAAACAACCTAAGTTCAGATGGATCGGTAATATACATTGTCAAGGATTTATTTGTTAACCATTGCTAAGAAAATTATTCAAACTGAAAACCTAGAAGAATCAACATGAAAGCAATTAGATAATAAACATTTGGTGAGCTAAGGCCCTGTTCCTTCTGTCTGAAATAGACCAAGTTTTACTTTCAGGGTATGTCTGGTGTGGGGTTAGGAGTACGGTACTAATAGTAACAGAAGGTGGTAATGAGTGGTGTTTGGTGTGGGGGATTTAATCGCCCCTTATTGTCAATAGGTGTCTTGTGCCTAAAATGTTATCCAACCAGAGGGATTGAATCAACTAATGAGGTTTAACGCCCTTTTTATAATGCCATAAACGAACAAGCTACACAGTCCTGCTTGAATAACTAATAATCCGGTACTACCAGTACCCCTGCCCCCAAAAAAATAAGACCATGGACTCACGGAACCCCTGAAATTATTTCATGTGACATTAGAAGCATAAGCTAAAAGGTCTAAAATAAACCCAAAAGTAAGAAAAATATAAGTTGGCCCAAACTACAACTTTTTTCTCTTCCTTCATATATATTATCTAAGCCCACAAGTTTTTTTCTTGATAGGTAATTATCTAAGCCCACAAGTTACAACCAAAGAGATGTATTACTTCTATCCTCACTGCATTTTTTCGTTCCGGTTATAAATTTATAATACCCTGGATTAGAAGAGGATAATGTCATGTACTCTCTCTATGCTATTCACCACTTCCACCAAAAATAACACAGTACTAAAACCATCCTTCCCACTAGTCCACTGTCAAGTTGACAAGAAATTATCTCCGTCACCAAGCGTCTATACACACTTACATCACGAGCACCACAATAAACCCCTTGATGCTATCACCATCACTACCAATCCAAATCAACTTGTCATCTCTGAACAAATCATGGCTGCTAGCCACCATTATATCCATTAGCACCAACCGACCGCACCACAACCAACATTACCCCATCGCCGGACCGCAGCAGACTAATATTCCCCTTCTTGTGAAATATTAAACATAGATGGGGTGCCTCTTAGAAGGCGTCAGGTCACTAGGGCTGCAAACGCAAGCCTGTGAAACTGCAAAACCTATCCAAACATGCTCATTTTGGTATGTTTCTTTCTTTTAATAGACAATTTATTTGGGAATTTGTATAGCGGTGTACCGTTTCAGATTAGCTCGGAACAACTGTCAAATGTCAACCGAACCATGCAGCCAAGAATTATGGACATACTTTATCGTAATGGTATCAATACTTCGGAGTTTTGATTGGTAAGTACAAAAAAAAACTGAGACTGGAATAATCAAATGACAATGTATATTTTTATGTCATATAAGTACTCTTTTAGTGCAGGGCTTCAACTATTTACGAAAGCAAGGATTATGGATGCCCCCCGTTCTTTCATACTCAACATCCACAATCCCATGACACCATGCCATCAACAAAGACCAGAATATTTCGTCATATATATCAAGGTGTTCCTTGACATGTCGCAGGTCAATTATGCTGATCTTTTTAGTATTTGACATGATCTGTGTTTTGTTATTTAGCAGAACCGTTGATAATTGTCAAGTATTTTGTAACTTTGTAAAAGCACAACATTGTTTAACTTCAAAAAGTTTAGTCGAAATTAAATTGAGCAGGTTGTGTGGTAAGAATGAACCATGCTTTGAAACAGATATAACTATTGCCAAGGCTTGGTTTAGTTCAATTTCAGCTGTAAATAGTTAGGTTTCAGTTTAGCTTTCTGCCAAGCCGTAATTAGGGGTTTAGTTTCTTATTAGCCAAAATAAGAAAAGTGAACTGTATAAGAAAAGTGAACTGTCGACATTCTTAGAAGTCTCCGTGGAGTTTGTCGAAGAGTAGATGAGGTCAGAGCAAGCAACTCCCTGAATGTGAGAAAAATAAACTGCAATGGTGGCATAAGAGTTGAGCCAGCATTGCATCACTTTTTATTTTATATTTTTTGTACTTCGGGAAACAGCTCAATTCATTTACGCGCTGCAGGAATGAGGACTTGTTTAATTAAGACCTCAACTTCGCTGCTACGGAGAAACAAACAGGAGAATAATAATTTCTCAATTAGATTCAGGATTGGCATCTTTGGTCTAGTTTTAATTTCTTTGAGATTGATTCAGCCCCTCCACCTTCTTGCTTTTTTGCATTTTAACTTAAGTTGGTGCGTTTGGGTTTTGACTCGATTCAAAAATCCAAACATCAGGGATTGTTTAGAAAGCGATCAAATGACAATGTGTGTTGAGTTGTTCTGAGATGGGTCTATGTATCTTTGTGTTACAATGTACTATTTATTCTATATTTCATGAGATTGTTTATCCATAAAAGTTGAGCTATCCATGCTAGAACCTGACATTATGATGTGACGACTGGATTGTAGGCATTCATCATTCTACGTTTTTGTGAGTGGAAATTTTTTTACTGACATGAATCATGTGAAGATGGTGGCCTGGTGGGCAATGGTGGAAAAGAGAATTGATAGAATATGATGAGCAAGATTGTGAAAGGATAGTGGGGTTAGAATTTCAATGTAGCTCCTATGTCTTCCATACTTTGTTTGAGGATGATAAAGAAGATTTGAGCAATCTTGACATCGACCACCAACATCCGAAAGAACTGTAAGAGCTTCCACTAAAAGAAAACAACTTTCTCCGAAAGTTATAGCAAGGTCACATGACAATTCACCTAACTAATCAGCTTCTAAGCCTTAAAGATGTCCTAAGAAGTTCTATTTGAGATAGGGGACACATGTCCTCATTAAAATCCTTTAATTAGCACCTAAACCAATATGGTTTTAATCACAACATTTAGAACCAGTCTTGCACACAGTGCCCTATTTGAGCAAGGACAAACAGTACCCTTTTAAGATAAGTAGAACAAATTGATAAGCTCCTAATAAGGATATTACGAACTCCACATGGAGGTAAATCCAAAATCCTTATAATGCTGTCAGGTGGTAGCTGTTGTCAAAGGGAATAGCTCGAGAACATAGACTCGAAAATAATGCTTTTAATTGGAAAGAAAGCTGGCAAATCGACCACTTTAGTTGTGAAAAATTGTGAACTGCAGAAATCTATATGTACATGAAAAATTAGATACACATGAAGATCTAATCAAGTAAAGCAGCCCATGTCTCTTTGTCATTACAACCAATCAATGACTAACCCTCTTGCTACGGTTCCTGATCCAGTAAAATCAGAGATGTAATTCCATAACCTCAAGATTAGCAATCCGAAATGCACCGCCTCATGAAGAGATGTATCAAAAGTGATTCCAGTAAACCCAGAAAAGACAAGTGACTCGACAGAATATAGACATTCTTTCAGTGTATGGTTATCACTAAGAGCCACAAGAGTAAAACCCAGCAAAAAAATACTAGAATCAACACTATACAGTTCAAACCCAGAGAACCCAGATCAAAACCCACCACCATGATAACGAGCTAATACCAAGCAGAGGGTAAAAAAAAAAAAAAAAAAAAGCCCTGAACACTACACAGTTAGAATTAGCACTATACAGTTCAAACCCATCAAACCCAGATCAAAACCCACCACCATGATAACAACCCAATACCAAAACAGCGAAAGAACAGTGAAGAGCAACCAAACGGCGAGGACTAAAATGGAAAAGAAAGCGAACCCTGAAAGAGGAGCTTTTGGACGGTCTCGTTGGGATCCATACAACATTCCCTGAGCATTGCATAAATCTCCTCATCACTGTGATTGCCCGTGACCTCCTTTATGTTCTGGATCGTCTTGCGAGCGCTGTTTGGGATAGAAACCCTAGCTCCACTGCTCATGTTTGCCGAAACCCACTAAGTAAAAGACTGTGGAAATGAAATAAATCTCTGGTAGCTGGAGAAGAAGGTGGTGGTGGTGATTGTGGAAGTGGGTCGGAGTGAAGTGAAGGGGGTGAATAATGGGAATGAGATTTGCAGAGGAAGTGAAGAGGAGGAGGAAAGGAGAAGGACGAGACTTGGGAGGGTTTTGAATTAAACAATTGACAGGCTTCTTTTGAGGGGAGGAGAGAGATGGGAGAGGGAACAAACTTGGCAGGGTAGGGAAATGAAAATGAAAAATGTCCCTTGTGTTTGTGGGTAAATGACACTTTCACCTCTTCAGTTTGAAAACATGTCAATATCACCCCTTCATTGTGCCGAACGTACAGACACTATACCCCTGATTGAGTCATTTCATACTCTAAGAGGGTGATTACGTCCATACTCTAACAGAACGATTGCGTCACCTAAGCTACTATAAGTGACGAACCCTATTCACAATTAGAGTGCGCATATGCCTTAAAATTTGGCACAGATAAGGGAGGAAAGTGTCGTTTCCCAAACAGAAAGAGCGTAGTTTCTTTCATCCTTTCAGTGTGCCAATATCAACGCACCTATACTCCATAATTGCTAATTGTGACGCTGATAGTCAAGGGGCGGGGTCTTTCACTTGTAATATATTTCTGAACAAACTTTTCGTTGGAGTAAGGAACGATATAATGGGTGGGTGCAAGTATTCGGAAATTTAAGAGGCCAAAAAGGGTGAAATTGTCATTGTCCAAATTGAAAGACGTAAAATAGTATCTATGTCAGTTACCTCAATTTCACTAACTTGTGCCGATCACGAACGCTGAAAGTGCAGCGCATCTACGGTATCCACACGAGTGGATCTGCACCGGACTCCCTCTTCGCTGGTGCTAGCCTGTTGGAGGTAGAAGAATGATATCGTCTCACAAAATCAGCTGGTCACAGACGACTCCTCTCAAATTGTAATACCCCTATATTTTAATAGGGTATTTAGGGTATTATTCTTAATTATTTGAGGTTAAAATCATTCTTTTTGAAATTGGGGGATGCATTTATAGTTTCTTTGACTAGGTGTGGGGGGTTAAAGGTCTTTACCTTAAACAGGTAAAGAACCCACCTGCACTCTCTCTTCCTCACTTCAACGGAAAACCCAGTGAACCCCCGATCCTCCCTCAACAAATCCCCCGCTTCTTCCTCAACGTCTCTCCCACTCTCCCCCACGATTTCACCCACGTCTCCCTCAATTCCACCCCCGTCAACCTTAAATCAACACCCCCTCTTCCCTTCGTCACTTTCACCTCAATCTCTTGCACTCTGTTTACAGGAGCCAACAGAACCCACTTCCCCTGTTTCAGTAATCACCACCGTGCATCACCACCACCACTATTCCCTGTCTTCTCCGGCAAAAACCACCCCCCACCAACTCGCCTCCAGCCTCCATTCATCCCGGCGAACCACCAGGCGGTAACAGAACCATCGTCGGCTCTGTTTTGTGCCGACCCGGTTCCGACCCGAGAGAAGGCCGACGCAAAACCCGGCGATCCCTCGTCCTCTCCGTCCGTCGACGTCGTCCCTTCTCCCTCTCGCCACCGTCGTCCTCAAGTTCCGGCGACCACCGCTAGCAGCAGCAGCAGCGACATCACCCTCGTCGCCGCCCTTGTCCGTCTTCACCTTCTCGAATCGGTAACCCATAAAATGAAAACCTTCTTTTGATTTCAGTTCTATTCGAATGATCCCAATTATTCTTATAGTTTCATATGTTTCAGTAGTTGAGTTGGGTTGGCATGGATGTGAGGTTGCAGTGGATGATTTGGAGAAGAGAGTGTAGTTGAATGAGATACTTGAAATTGGGGGTCGTTTTGTCTATTCTGAAATTTGGTGGGGTTGTGGTTGTACATTCCAGAAACTTTGGGGTGGTCTTAGTTATTAACTACAAGCTGTTTTTAGGTTATTATTCTTTTACTTATAATAGTGTTTTAATCATTATATATTAATTCTAATTAATTAGTTTCTTCATTATGAATTTAAATATAAGCTTTATAGTATAATTTTTGTAAAAAGAGTTCTATTAATATAAATAAATATTTATTAATAATTAAAAGTGTTTGTTCTTAAGATATTACATAGCTTTACATTTGTGTTATTTCAAGATTATATTTTGTTAATAATTAGATATTTACTCTTTTAGTAGTTAAATTAACTTTCTTTAAAACTCGTATATTTTCTCTTTTCTAAATAATTAGTTGTAAATAGATTTTAAGAATATAGTTAATTTGTTTAAAGTTTATTTCTATTATTTTAGTTTATCATTATTATTATTATTTTATTTAATATCACAACTTTATAAATTAGTATGCTTTTCTAATTGGAGTCGTGTAAACGAAATTGGAAACTGGTTGGGGAATTTGGATTGCACTTGCATATAGGGCATTGTATTTACTCTCGTCGTGCAAATGAAATATGTATTAATGTTAGGATTATGTGGCTATTGTAGATTCCGACTTCGTAGGCGATCAGTTTGTTGAAGATCTGTGCTACGACTATTAGTTCTGCTTGCTTGTGTGTCGAGCTTCCTTCGATCCAAGTAAGTTCATATGTACAGTTTTTACTCTCAAAATGTGATTACTTGTGAAAATGCCTTTATACATGTTTTGTATATATCCTGTGATGAACTTGTTCAAACCCCTGATTTGGAAAGTACTTGTGGAAACTACTGTTTTGGAAATCAACGGTTCAAGTTGTAAACATGGAAGTTTAATTCACGCTAATAGAAATAGGACGATGTTCAGAGGATGTGTGTGGAGGCTAAGGCCGGAGGCGCTAGGACGCGAACCTCCTCGGGGGTAATCCATAGCGGTTACATACCCGCCCCTGTGGTGGCCAATATGCACCGATGTGCTGAGGTAGCGGGGGGTTATTTATTGTGAAAGCTATAGAGTACTACCTATGCTAGTGTGGGTCACAACAGTATAGGGGTGTCGACACTTGAGGTCTTTTAGCTATGTGGTTGAGCGGAGTTGCGTAGGGTAGCCCTTAACGCTCTGGGTTAAATGGGATTTGTGATATCCCAAGAGGCACCTCTATTGATGATGTTTTATATTGCATCGTGACCTCTCTGAATACATCGTTCCTGCTGGGCCTTATGTGCTTCAGCTGAATTAATATCCAATTAAATGGTTCGGTTACTTGTTACGATTCTAATTCCATTTCTTTTAAAGCTTGCTTTTAAACTTGTATTAGTTAGAGCCCAATCATCTGTTTTCACGTGCTGTAGTATGCTCTTACTCAGTTTTTACTGACTTAAAATTTTCCTGCGGTCGGCTTTGTCTATTGTAAACCCGCAGGTTGGCATTGCGGTGGGGGAAACGCGCACACATGTTGAAGCTTAGGCTAGCTGCAAATAAAGTTTAGTTTAGTTTTATTTTTCATCACTTAGACATTTCAGACGTTTAGTTATGTTATTTCTTTGTTTCGAACGTTGTTGGAGGGTTTCTCCTTTTTGTTTATAAATAATGTACTTGGATTTTGGTTGAGTTATACTAGCTGTGAACCGTGGTCCTTCGGGCTGTTTCACAAACCCTAGTTATTTTGTATCTAATACGAATAGTGTTGTGAAGCATGTACAAACTAGCCACGATACTAGGGTAGATATAGAAATGCGAGTTTTCGACTCATTTTTTAATCCTAACAGTTCGGATTACATTGCACTTAAGTCTGAAATCATTAATTGCTCTTTAGTCTAAAAAATGAGCAACTAATTCAAGTTTGATCCATTCTTGTGTATGATCCTATAGATTGTTAATTACATTGGCAATAATTACAAACATTGAGCTGAATCTAGCAATACATCAATACTACACAAGTAATAGGAATGTCAGTGATGTGACTAACCTCTATGACCAATGTTACCGTGTTGTATTATCCCTTTGTCCATGTATTAAGATTAAACACAATGAATGAAGTGTCACCCTTGTATACAATCTATAGTTTCTCGATTCGCTGAGTAGACTTAAACAGACAAATGTCATCTATATCTCATAAAAATGACATCAATATCTCATATTGATTCATTTGAGCACGGCCGTGCATTTTCCTGTGTCTCATTCATCGAGTGGCCATGGATATTTACTCATGTTATATAGGAGAGACAAATCATATCTACATCACTCACACCCCTCAGCATGTTTCATAACATGTCTAATTACCGCCTTTATAAGCACCTTGTCACAGAGTGATGCTAGACGATATTATAACAAGTCACTCCACATCTAGGGAACGTAGTGAAGTCATATGATCACAACACCAATGCCACTATGAGAAGCACTTGTGACACTCACATAACTAGGGGTGCACCTTGGTCGGGTTGAACCGGACCAACCCGAGCCCAGCCGGAACTTAAATAGGGCCCGAACACATAGTTTTGGTAATTTGGAAGGGCCTGGACATAGATTCTCAGACCGAATTGCAACTAGGGTCGGGCTTGGGCACAAATATCGAACGACGGGCTAACCCGAATTTGCCCGATTTGCATGACCACTACCTATAAATATTATATTTTAAAATAATTTTGTAGCATATTTAACATGAATATGCCACTTTTCTTTTGATTATTAGTGATGTTTTTTATTTTATTTTTTTGTTCTTGAACTATTTGATTTGTTTTTTCGTCAACAATTTATTATTCTCTTGTGTTTTTAAAAGAATATTAAGTTTAATGTGCTAACCCGAATTCAACCCGAACCCGAATTGATTTATACGAATTTGGGCTCGGACGGGTTGAAAATGCTCTTAAACCGGGTCGGGCTGGGCTTGGGCAGCCACGAAAAAACTCGGGCTCGGGCTTGGACAGGGGTGCCAATCCCTCCAGCCCGCCCGAGTTGCATTCCTGCACATAACATCTATGTGGTATTCTCACGGGGGGTCAACCAGTACACCATTACGCATAATGTGTACATATGTGTTAAACTTGATATCTTATATCAATCTACCCACAAACTAGTCTCGATGTATTGAAGTCGTCTTAATTAACAATAATACCTGACTCTGAATGTTTAAGAATACATCATTTATTATAAGGACTTCATTATGTCAACATATCTCTATATATTTAACATAATGAATAAAATCCTTTATAAATAACTGTGCCGATAAGATTATATCTAGGGGAAACACCAACATGTATTGTTTATGCCACTAAAACAGTGGGTGGTCTTGCTGAATTTTATAATTAAGGTTGACATCAAGAGATGTGTACTTGCATTGTATTATGTTTTGTCAATATGTTTGTGTGTGTGTGTGTGTGCGCGTGTGTGTGTATACAAGAACCCCTTACCTCTTCATTAGCCCTCCGATTGCATCATCACAGTCATTCAAATCACATATGATGGATACCTTTTGAGTTTTGAAAAAGCACCCGGTCGGCCAACAAAATATCAGGGTTGTCTTTTCTCCCTTTTCATCTCCTTCTTTCTGTCTCTCTCTCTCTCTATCAATATATATCTTTCTCCTCTCTTGCTTGCTTACTTTCTCTCTCCCCGTAGGCAGGTTTTTTTAAACTGAGGGGGTGGGATGTTAGATATATGTAATTTAGGGTGCTCGATGGTCTTGGTTGGTTCGTCGAGTTCAAGCACCACTACAGGACTTCAGATTTTGACAGCAGAATACCGTGGATTATGGTGTTAGTGACGGGGGGTGTGTATGAGGGATGATTTGGGCGTTAATAGTGGTTGTTTCATAATTTTTGAGATTTTATAATTGTGAGCTTCTAATGTACGGGTATAAATTTCATATTTTGGATACATATGTTTGCTCACATGATGCAACTTTTGTTCAGATCTGCAGGTTGAGCAACTAATGGGTTTGATTTGGCATGCTTGTGCCCCTGAATCAGTGGTTTATTTGAGTAATCTCTGCAAAGAACACATGTAGCAAAAAAAACTTAAAGTAGGTAGTTCTCTCTCTTATTCCTCATGTGAAAGGAAACATTACAAGCCGTTTATAATGAATTGATGTGTATAGAGTAAAGAGAGAACTTTGATGGTAAGGGACAATCACATCAAGTGTTTCCTTACGAATGTGGCTGGTTTCTCTAAAAAAGTGCACATGTTAGTTGGCTAATTAAGTTGTTACTTAGCAGTTGACATTATGGATATGGCTCGTTTCTCAAAGGCTGTAGTTCTTTTTCTAGCTTATGTGTTTTCCTTAATATGTTTAGTTTGTATGTTAACTTAAGTTTTCCTCACCGTGAGCTGCTCTTTGGTTGCTTTGGGATCTATAAAAATCTTGGATTATCTTTGCAACATTGGTGGCATATTCACTCTCAATTACGTCGGGTAAGGTGCTTCATAGCTATAGAACATTTGAAATATATCTTGCATTGCTTCTTTTGTCACTACGGTTACCCTTGTGCTTACCTATAGGGCACATTTTGGTGCAGGGATTGAAAATTGGGCGTACATGGGGTCATACAATATTTTAGGGTGTATTGATATTTAAGGGAATATTAATTATTTAGGTATGATTATTGACACGTCTCAACGACACGTGTATGGTTGTCAGTGCAGTAATATCTGGTAATCCAGATTTATCAAACCCAAAGGACTTGTTGTGACTTAATCAGTACTACTAACTCTAATGTGGTCAAGCAGTTTAAATTATTTTGCTAATTCTACGAAATTGAAAGACAAACTAATTAGTTAATCGATTGAGTGATCGCACGACTTACAAGTTGGGATTACGAATATACGACAAATATTAGGATATCTCATGGGTCACTATGGTACTATCACTTAATTGATTACGTTCATGTAAGGCCAATGATGAGTTTAGCGTCAAACGAGTAATACTACCTATTGATTCCTCTAATAAAATTCTATGTATAAGATTTCAAAAATTGATTCCTCTAATCTACGTTTTCATACACATGCATTACGTTATAAAATTATACTCAAGTTCCTAATTAAGATTGATTCATCTGATCTAAATGCAACTAGGTGCATGAATCATGTTTCCAAGTAACGAGTGTCGATTCCTCTAACAATCATAACCTAAGATCTCCCTATTGTGAGCTCAAACAATAGCAAGATAATAATAATCACAAATTCATGCATAACATTAACATTCATCATTGATTAAGCCAAAACGACATGAAACATAATTCATAAGATTGTGTAATCCTAGCTTCCGTAGAGAGATCCCAAACAGAAAACTAGATACTCATAGTGTTTATCATAATTACATGGGTTTTCATGATCATAAGTATCAAAAATAAAGAGAATAGAGGAAGAAGAACCAAACGACGAATCCAAACAATGCTCCAAGCTCCAGTTGATGTCTCCAGCGTGTTCCTCCTCAAAACCGCGATCCCAAATCGTACTAATAGTTTTTGGGTCAATCATAATCATTAACTATTGCAACATAGCGGAAAATCCCCCCCAAAAAAAAGAGTCTGGTATGCAAGTGATTGTACGTTCACCTAGAAGTGATCGTACCATCGCAGGCAAAACCAAGGTAATCTTACGATCGCCTAGTACGATTTAGCAAATAACATGCTAATATCTTTTTTCTGAAAAATACTTAAGTTAAAGTGATGGTACGTTCACCCAGAAGTGATCGTACGAACACTTATCGTGGAAAAGCTACTAAGCTTTTTGAAAAACAAATAAGGACCCGGATTTTGATCCCGAATTTTGATGAACGTGTTTTTGCCCCCTATGGAGTCCTTTCGCGACGTAGACTCGATCATGTAGAGAAACTCCCGTTTCCTGACCGTTCTATCATTTTTCTCAATTATTGCTCAGTTTTCACGCAAAAAATCCAAAATGCGTCAAATTCTCATTTTTCTTCTATTCCGAATCTCATTTCTTCCCTCCACTTGATTCCCACATGCATAAGTCATGTTAAAACCCAATACGAACACTACCGCAAATATCAATGGGATAAAGTAATGCAAATCATAAGTAAAACCATGCAAGAAATGCACAGATTGTGCATTTAAGCTCAAAACATCTAACACTCTCATTCTTTCACTTCTTGGTCTGAAATTCATCACTTTGCACCAAAACGCACATGGATAAAATGTTTCATGTACTTAGGATAACTCTTATGAAGGAGTTATCAATTATGTAACTTGTTTGTTTGCAAAATTATAAAGTATAGTATTAAGCCTTAGTATTCAACCCATCCTACATGATGATACAATATTTTAGGCTTAGAAGGGGTATAAACAATAAGGGGTATTGAATTCCGCCATTGTAATTATCCGTGCACCAAACGCCAGTTATTACCCCTATTGACATTATTATTTCTATACCCATTCGTTGTCCCTGCATCAAACGTGCCCATATATGATTTTACTATATATCTTACTATTTATGGCACCTCTTTCTCTCGGGAGGTACGTGTATATGTGTCGAAAGAAAAAATAAATATGCCCCTCTACTCTTCTAAGCCAGTTCCTGACATTGTTATTTGAAACGAAAGACATAACATTTGTTTACCATACTTGTGCACTTCATTCAATTTCTTGCTATCTTTGTTCTTGAGATGAAACTATTAATCAAATATGGGTCAATCTCATTTAGTTCAAGGTTATTTGAAGTATATAAAGGGTAAACATTTACTTTATTTTCTACCTCTGCATGTAACCTATCATTGCATTGACTGGGTGGCGAATGCTCGTATTTATTTTTTGTCTTACCATCATTGATTTTTTCCTTATTTAGTGCATGCCCAATATAAAATTCGAGTGAGGATGAAATTTATGCCTTTGTCTTCCTCCTAGGTATATTAATTTATTTTATTTTTTTATTTGTTTGTTAGGAACCCCAACATTAAAGTACACTAATTTACTTGGATAAATTGTTGAATTTAGCCAAATACTATCCTGAATTTTAATGAAAATTAAATATGTCTATTGACAAGGTTTCGTTTTTCATTTATACGATGAACATATCATTATCTTTTTATATGTTGGATGAACTTCATACCCTCACCTACTTTACTACCTTACTTCTCTCCGAGCTTGAATTACTTGATAGATAGATTACTAGCTGTAGATACTGCTTTCTGACATGACAGATCTCGGCCACGTGGCGGCCATCCAGCACACCATATTGTGCTCCACACACACAGGATCACCAGCCGAGCTGATCCATGTGGGGGTTGCGAGACAGAGCCCTCGCATACCACTGCACGGGACTTGTAGGGACTTGTGGTTTGGAGGCTAGAGTAAGCCCTGCCGCGTGCGAGCCAAGCCCGCACGCGACCTTTAGTAACTGTTTCGAGAGATTTATGGCACGAGCTCCATAAACCCGGTCAATCCGGTCAAACCCGGTCAACCTCGTAACGGTTCCGGTATTCGCGCACCACGTGCTCTAACGGTTCCTATATACTCGGACGAACGTGCCGTTATGGTTAAGCTAATTAAGCCGCCATTAATGGGCGCATTAACCACACTACAACGGTCACGTTCTCCAGTATATATAGACCGTCAACCTTTCCATACAAAGGAGAACACACTGCCATACGCGGAAGCTCGGCCAAACCTCTATCTCTCTCTCAGACATTGC
This sequence comes from Linanthus parryae, assembly GCA_023055425.1. NCBI lineage: Eukaryota > Viridiplantae > Streptophyta > Magnoliopsida > Ericales > Polemoniaceae > Linanthus > Linanthus parryae. The sequence continues at coordinate 47,871,570 of JALGPY010000009.1, forward strand.
TACTGACTTACTCTCTCCCTACACACACCCCTATTCTTCCTGTGCGATCCTTGATCCACTACACACGGTGCACACGGAGGTCTCCCCGCCGGAATCTCTTGTGCACATTTTGGTGAACCCGACGTGAACTTACCAGCAAAAGCAACCATGTCTCAGGAGGATGATGTCAGCAACCGTTCGCCTTCCACCGAAACTCCCTCGGGAGACGAGACCCGCCGTACTCCGATGACTCCCGGCGAAGCACCGACGTTAGAGTCTCTGGACGCCACCGTCCAGAGTCAGGCGAAAGCTCTCAAATCCCAATCTGCGCAGCTAGAACAAATCTTGGCTGTTCTAGGCACCCTCGCGCCGAATCCTCCACCGGCTGCCGCTATCCCTCAAGGAGGAGGAACCCCTACCGCTCCAGGATTGGGAGTGCCATCCACACCTCCCAACCCTCATCTGCAGACTCCGCCGTGCGAGTACCACGGTAAGATCATGCATCCCACCGCCGAGTGCAAGAAACTCAGGTTCGCGTTCGATCAGAAGATGAAGAACGGCGAGCTAATCGTCAGCGACAACAGGAAAGACGTGCGCAACAACCCACTTCCTTCCCATACAGAGTCAGGCTCGAAAGGCAAAGAGGTCGCCATGATCTCGATCGTAGACCTGGAGGAGGTCGCAGAGGATGGTCTACCCATCATTGCTGAGGTCCATCAAGACGAAGATTATAGCATGGACACGGAAGATGAACGTGCCGACCGCATGAAAGGGTCGCACGGCTTCAACAAATTCTTCGACGAGATGAATTTCTCCGAGAGGTGCCGGACTGATATGACAAAAGCAATCTTAAGGATAGCGGAGGACTACGAGGAGGACCTCGTGGTCTCCAACGGGAAAGTCATCAGGGCGTCTCGTTCCACAGAAAAGATCATGACCTTTTCTGCCAACGACAAGAAGACGGATGCGAGTCACCAGAGGCCTCTGTACGTGACCGCCATCATCAATGGCGTCGAGTTCAAGCGAGCATTCGTTGACGGAGGAGCAGCGGTTAATGTTGTTCCCATCCACACACTGAAGCTAGCAGGGATCCCCGAGCATAAGGTAGTCAAACGTCCATCTCCGCTGGTGGGATTCGGAAGCGACTCTAGAATGACGATCGGATGGATCCGCCTGGGCGTCCAGATTGGAAAGATCAAATGCTCGGCGAAGTTCTATGTCATAAACGCGAACACCACATACCACATGATCATAGGTCGAGCCTGGATTCATCGCTTCGATGCAGTCCCTTCGACGGCTCACCAGGTTATGAAAGCCATCTGGAACGACAGAATTGTCGAGATACCGGCTTCGATTAACCCGTTCAACTTGGACGAAGCACATCTTAGCGAGGCGGTGTGGTTCACCGAGATGGCGGACGAGCAAACACCCGGGCCTTTTAACCCTACTCCTTTACCTCTCTGGGAGGACATCAAGGACCAGTCACCTGCGGGCGTGATGGTGACGAGGGAAGATGCCAAGGAAAAGCCGCCTGCACGCGAAGAGGCGCCACGTATCGCATATCATAGAAAGAATGTGTACACCTTGAAGAGGATCGCGAAGCATGACCCCGAGGGCAAGGAGATAGAGAGCTTCTACGCCAATGGGAAGAAATGCTATCGCATATGAAGGTGCGCGGGGATGTCCTCACACGGGCATGGGGATGTCCCTGGGCAAATCAATCAAATCGAGCAAGTCGCGCTAACGGAAGAGCCAACACAAGGCACTCCAGACGAGAAACTCAAAGAAGCGCCTGAATGCATGGAAGACAGGCCAAGACCGCAAAAGCAAGAACTAAAGGAAGTATTCCTCAGCCCGAACGAGGAAAAGAAAAGGCCGGTCTTCTTGAGCGCGGACCTCACAAGCGAAGAGGAACAAGGACTACTGCAGCTCCTGACCGAGTACAAGGACGTGTTCGCATGGGAATATGATGAGATGCCAGGTCTGGATACAAGCATCACCATGCACCGTTTAGACATCATCCCAGGGTCTAAACCGGTCAAGCAAAGCACCAGAAGCTTCAGGCCAGAACTCAACGTGAAGATCAAACAGGAGATCGTCAAACTCCTAGATGCCAAATTCATAGAGCCAAATCATCATCCCACATGGCTGGCCAACATCGTGCCGGTGGTGAAGAAGAACGGACAGCTTCGCATCTGCGTGGACTTCCGAGATCTCAATCGCTTCTGCCCTAAGGACGATTTCCCACTGCCCAACATCGATTTGCTTATCGATTCAACAGCAGGCCATCGCATGTTCAGTTTCATAGACGGTTTCAGCGGATACAATCAAATCAAGATGGATCCTGATGATGCGCGGAAAACTGCATTCATCACTCCTGTGGGGGTATTCAACTACACGGTGATGCCGTTCGGTCTTAAGAACGCGGGCGCAACCTATCAGCGGGCCATGATGGCTCTATTCCACGACATGATGCACAAAGAGGTGGAATTTTATGTGGATGACCTGGTGGTCAAATCCAAGCACGAAGCGGATCACCTTGCAGACCTGCGAAAGGTGTTCAACAGATGCAGGAACTATCAACTGAAAATGAACCCCATGAAATGCGCGTTCGGCGTGACCTCGGGGAAGTTCTTGGGATGTGTAGTCCATCGCCAGGGGATCGAGCCTGACCCTGCGAAAGTGTCGGCCATCACCAGCATGACGCCTCCCCACAATCAAAGTACCTTGAAGACGTTCTTGGGAAAGCTGTCGTATCTGCGGAGATTCATTCCAGCAATTGCAGAAATCACATGCTGTTTCAGCACTCTTCTTAAGAAGGACGCCGCATACAACTGGGCTCCGGACCATGAGGCCGCATTCGAAAAGCTGAAAGAACTACTCACATCCTCAAAGATAATGATCGCGCCTCAATTGGGATCACCGCTTCTGCTATATCTCACATCAACAAGGAGATCTATAGGAGCACTCTTGGCTCAGGAGTACGAAGGTCAAGTGAGGCCCATCTACTATATCTCTCGCATTGTGCAGCCTGCTGAATCAAGACTGGCGAAATGGTACATGACCATCTCTCAATACGATATCACATGCGTGAAACCAAGAGCGATCAAGTCGCAGGCGGTAGCGGATCTGCTGGCACAGTTTCCCGACAACAGCCATGAACCTGTGATCGAAGAAGAGCTCGAAGGCCCTGAAATCTACGCAATCGACGTGCCCTATTGGACCCTGCACTTCGACGGTTCGTCAACCAGGAAGGGCGGAGGCATTGGGATAGTCTTGACAAAACCAGATGGGGAAGTCATACAGATGTCCGCAAAGCTCAACTTCGCAGTCACAAACAACGAAGCGGAATACGAGGCTCTTATCGCGGGGCTCCGTGCGGCAAAGGCCTTAGAAGTGAGCAACTTAACAGTCATGGGAGATTCCAAGCTGATTGTTAAGCAAGCCTCGGGCGAATATGGTTTGAAGGAGATCAACCTCCTGTCTTATCGTACTCTAGTACAGAAACTGATGCAACAATTCTGCGATGTGAAGTACGAGCACAAGCCTCGAGCAGACAACAGGCACGCAGACGCCTTAGCAACTCTGGGATCTAAGGTCGGCATAGACAAGTGCCCTGCAAGGATTTCCATCGAGGTGCGAACTTCGTCAGCATTAGCAGAAGGTGTGTGCGACGACGAACACATGGATGATGCAGACTGGCGGAAAGCAATCCTGCAAGCCATTACGAAAGGCACCAGCAGCGAAAGCTGGGCACTCACAAAAGGATACTGCATCCACGACAACACCCTTTACTACAAGGGTCCTAAAGGAATACTCATGCGGTGTGTCTCCGAGCAAGAGGGACAACAACTGTTAGAAAAGATTCACCAACACGCTTGCGGAGAAAGCGAGGTGTCAATCTACAGAAAGGCTCAGAGATATGGCATTCATTGGCCAGGCATGTCAACAGCCGCAGCCCTGATACAAGGGAAGTGCGAAAGTTGCGCGCTAATCAAAGACTCTCTACTCGTCGCCCTAACCGATGACGACACGGACTGGAGGAAGCCACTGTTCGATTTCCTCACCCACGGCACCATGCCCGAGTCAAGAAAAGAGGCCGAAAAATTGAAAAGGAAAGCGTCTCGATACGTGGTACAGGAAAACCTGCTTTGGCGAAGAGGTCACGAGGGCAACTTGCTGCGATGCCTAGACGGCAGAGAAGCACAAGAAGTCATGGACCTTTCTCATCAGGTGGAGCATCAAGGAGGTGCGAAATTATGCAGACAGCTCCTCTCAATTGGATACTTCTGGCCCACCATGGAAGTCGATTGCCGCACCAAAGTGCGACGCTGCCAAGAATGCCAATTCAAAGGGAACCTAGTGCATGCTCCCGCCGTGGACTTACATGCATTAGGGACGCCATGGCCATTTCACACATGGGCTCTGGACTTCATCGGTCCCATCCGACCAACGTCGCATGGGAACCACTTCATTCTCACCGCAACCGAGCTGTTCACTAAGTGGGTGGAAGCAATACCACTAAAGACGGCAAATGCGCTGGCTGTGGTCAATTTCATTCAGGAAAGCATCATATGCAGGTTCGGAATCCCAAACACCATTCTTTCAGATAACGGTACTCCTTTTGTTAATCGCCAGGTAGCTGCGAAATTAGCGGAGTACAACATCAGGCAGATATGTTCTACCCCTTACTACCCAAAGGGAAATGGACAGGCCGAAGCGACTAACAAGACGCTGTTGAGAATATTGAGCAAAATGGTCGCAGACGATCACAAGAAGTGGGCCGACTCTCTAAGCATAGCTCTGTGGGCCTACAAAACTTCTCCAAGGACACCCACAGGGGCCTCGCCATTTCTGCTATGTTATGGGGCCGAAGCTGTGGTACCTGCGGAGGTCAGAGTCAACTCGGCAAGGCTGGCCTTCCATGCACTCTATGAAAATCAACGCGATCATGACTTAATCTTGCTGGAAGAAAAGCGAGAACAAGCCAAAAGGACTAACAAGCGGTACCAGGAAAGAATCGCTCGCGCCTACAACAAGACAGTCCAGCGAAGGGATTTCGCAGTCGGAGATCTGGTCTTGCGCGCATCCGACCACTGCATGCGAGAAGCAACTCACCCAAAGTTCGCAGCTAATTGGGAAGGACCCTTCGAAGTCACAGAAGTCTTCGATAGTGGTTACTGCAGCATACGAAGGTTGCACGGTACAGCCTCAACTCCCAGTTCAATCAATATGCGCTGGATCAAGAAGTACTATCCCTGACTTCTCTCATTTCATACGTTTTACGATAACGTGTTTAATGTCTCATGTGGCTATGATTTACGCAACCTCCTCTCCCATATGAGAGGATTGTAATCCCATCTCTCCCATATGAGAGCATTACAATAAAAGAATTCTCCCAAATGAGAAGTTCATATTTCTAGCTGTTTATGTTGCTCTAGTTAATTTGTTATTACTGTTGACAATGGTTTATGCGCTGCAACAGCAATTTATACAAACTACGATCTTAATTGATCATCTAAGCCTATCTCTAACGATAGCAACCAATGCAAATGCGATCTTAAGTGATCATCTAAGCCTATCTCTAACGATAGCAACCAATGCAAATGCGATCTTAAGTGATCATCTAAGCCTATCTCTAACGATAGCAGCCAATGCAAATACGATCTTAAGTGATCATCTAAGCCTATCTCTAACGATAGCAACCAATGCAAATGCGATCTTAAGTGATCATCTAAGCCTATCTCTAACGATAGCAGCCAATGCAAATACGATCTTAAGTGATCATCTAAGCCTATCTCTAACGATAGCAGCCAACACAAATGCGATCTTAAGTGATCATCTAAGCCTATCTCTAACGATAGCAGCCAATGCAAATACGATCTTAAGTGATCATCTAAGCCTATCTCTAACGATAGCAGCCAACACAAATGCGATCTTAGGTGATCATTCAAGCCTATCTCTCACGATAGCAGCCAATGCAAATGCGATCTTAATTGATCATGTAAAGCCTATCTCTTATGATAGCAGCCAACACAAATGCGATCTTAATTGATCATCTAAAGCCTATCCCTTACGATAGCAGCCAAGCGCAAATGCGATCGTAATTGATCATGTAAAGCCTATCCCTGACGATAGCAGCTAAACGCAAATGCGATTTTAATTAATCATCTAAAGCCTATCTCTCACGATAGAAACCAATTCAAATGCGATCTTGATTGATCTTGTAAAGCCTATCCCTTACGATAGCAGCGAAACGCAAATGCGATCTCGATCGATCATCTAAGCCTATCTCTCAAGATAGCAGTCTATACAAGTGCGATCTCAAGCCTATCTGTTACGATAGCGACTCATACATAAAACAATTTTACCTGAGCTTCTCAAGCCTATCTGGTACGATAGCAACTTATATGCAAAGTGATTTTTGTTGATCACAAAAGCCTCTGTTATGATGGCAACGCATGCGCAAGATGATCTTACTGGATCTTCTAAAAGTCTATCTGTTGCGATAGCAATTTATGCGAGAAACGATCTCAAGCAGTTCGCTCATAAAGCCTATCTTTTGTGATAGCAGTTCGCATCAATTAATGATCTTAATTGATCTGCTAAAGACTATCTGTTACGATAGCAATGTTGTAAACATAATCTTAAATAGTTTACAATGGCCAATTGCAAGCCCATCCGCCGAGATGGCACAGCTGCGAAGATACGATCTCGAACGATCTAGCAAAACACCCGCGAATCAATATATCGCAGATACGAAACAATTACATAGCATTATGCAAGGCGAAATGTGCCGAAACGCATGCGAAATTGTATTTGTTGTAAAGAGACAGCAGATAATACAGAAAACTATTTATCATTACGAGTCAAATGACTTACAATTTATCTGTCTAGATAGCAGCTTACAAACGAAAAGCTCGAATCTAACTACGCAGCCAATATGGCTTACAATACATTCGAAAGGTGGCTGGTAAGCCAGCAGAGACGCAGTACGGAAACCCGGACTGCAAAGGATGAACCCACCGGTTTCAAAAACCGGCTACGCAAAGCCCAGATCTGCGGGTGAACATCTGTAGCAGAGGGGATCTTACTCTAAGAGAGCCACATGAAGCCATACGCTCGAGATCCCGCTATCCGACAAGACCGTTGTCAGATATGCACCCCATAACATTTGCCCAAGGAGCCAACGGTTCCGGCGATCCACAGGCAAGCAGAAGCTCCAAAGGGCAAGGGCTCCTCGTAGACGGGGATGAACGCGACGGTTCGTCACCCCGGGCTCACAAACGTGAAAGTGACGGATTCTTCTTCGGAGATGCTGAAGAAGAATTCCGCCGTTCATTACGAGGCGGTAGCACGGTCACTTCGGCGCTGCACCTCGCCACGAGGCGGCCGGAAACATGACCTGCACACATAATACACGAAGAAACTTCTTCGAATACGCATGAGATATTATCTGCATCTTCTTTATGATGGTTATAAAGAGCAATAAGCCTCATAAAGTGGATCTTGGAAGCTATTTCTATAGCACAAAGCGCAAACTCAGGATTCAAAGCTTGAAGTTGCCATGAATCAACGAAAAACAAGCGTTGAAGCCAGCAGTCGTAAGGACTCACGGCAAAACACATGTTTGGGATGAAGAACCCAAATAGCAAAGACGGGGTTTATATAGACCCTGTACAGACTCTTCGGTTGCCTAAGATGAGTCAGCAAAATTCAAAAAGAGGGTAAGTTCAATCACTTACGCCTTGAAAAGCGGTAACAATCAATTACCCTACTAAAGGCTACGCCGATTCAGTTGCGTATCCTACTAAATGACGGATAGTCATGATTCGGATGGACTTCCCAACGGAAGCGTGCTTATCTGCCGATAAATTAGCGCGAAAATCAAGCAAAGAATCAATTGCTAATGTCATAATTGGATATGCACAGAAATGTCCAATCAAATCCCGAAAAAGGGGCAAAACGGGCAAATTCATTGTTCGTTGTTAAAAAAAAAGGGGGAGAAACCCTAGCAACATTACATTAATGTTCAAAATGCTACATTAATGTTTCAGCTATTTTTGCAAGATTCGAAAAATCAAAGCAAATTCTTGATTAAGGAGTCTTGGGGCGCGAACTGCTCGCTCAGCCTCTCCACCTGTGCCACTTCTTGCTTCAGTAGCTCGCATCTAGCATTCATCTCATGATACAGCTTCAGAGCTTCATCAACCTTTTGCTTCTGTTGCTCCACCTTCTGCATCTCGACTGCGAGATTCTGGTGACCGAGCTTCAAAGTCACGGCCGCGCGGATCAGCGTGACTCTGTCCTTAAGAAACTTAAAGCCCAGTCTGCCTTGGACTTTGGTCACGAGGTTCTGGCACATGCCACATAGCAGTTCAGCACTCTGGACCGAAATGGTCGCAGGCGTAGCCGCAGACAGCTGCTCCAGTATCCAAATGGCTTCAGTAAGGAACAGCCTCCTGTCAAAGGGCCCGATCTCCAGAGATCTCACAAACGAGCGAGGGTACCTAAGACGCATTCGGACCACCCAGTCTACGTCGGTTTGCTTCAAACCTGAGGAGATGTCAAAAATAAGTTATGATGTCAAAAGTTCGCAAGCGAATAATGTGACGCGCGAACAGTAAAGCTCTACTTACCAGTTCCTTCCAGAATCTCATGAAGAGAAGGAATGCGCGCTGCAGGGGCAGTTGAAGACTGTCCTCGCTCCATAGCTCTCCTATCAGCTGCGAGCTCTAATCTCTCGTAGTCGGGAGGAAGAATGTAGGCCGCGCCGGCTGCGACTACATTCCCAACCTGCGAGCCCCAAAAGCTCCACGCAGGAATGGGTGCCTCTGACTCAGTCATTTCCGGAGTCGAAGAGACGGCCGTAGTCGCTTGTTGAAGGACACTCTCGGATGCGGAAGCATTAGCAGCAGGTGTCCTTACCTCGTCAGCACTAGCATGGACATCTTCATCCATCAACACAGTGTCAGCTCCGGCATCGTCGGAAAGCTCGATGATGTCCTCACGAGGCACACCCGTGTGGTCAGCAGCTGCGACGGGCTTCTCGGTATGGGAGCTCGGAATTGGAACATAGGGCGCAGAAGGCTGACTTCCCTGCTCCATCTCAGGTTCCTCAGCATGACCTGCGACATTAGAAACGATGATATGAGGTAACTTGCGCTATAAGTTATTCTGCTATCTTTACTAAAAGCTAAGAATAAGCACCTCCACGCGAAGGTGGGATTGGGGTATCTTCGTCATACACTAAGGACGTGGAACCATGCCCTATCAGTGTATCCTCACTAAGCAAGTCTGTAAGGGGAGCGTGACCTGGGATGCGAATAAACCAGTCATGACTTTGCCTCAAGTTGCTAAAGCCTAGTACATGCGTATCACTCAAATGATTACCTGAAGGTTCTCCGCATTTGTCTACTAACCAACGGCGAATGTCAGCCTTTGACACGCCATGCTTTAACGCACCCACAATAACATCTCTATAAGTTACTGCGAGATTGAAGATCTCACCTTTATCGCCGCCTGCGATTTCCTCGAAATCCGCTTGGACTTGCTCTAAGGCTGCTGCATCCTCTCCGAGAACCTCATCTTCCTCCTCCGCATGAGGAGCCGCTTCTTCGGAAGGCTCGTCCTCCTCGACAGTTGGACGCGCTAAGTCGTCAACATGCCGCTCTTCGAGGCTCCGCTGCTTCACACGCTCAAGCTCCTCTTCTTCCCGACGCCTTCTTCTCTCAGCAGCCTCCGCGGCTGTCTTACGGGACTCAGCCAGAATGTCCTCGCTTATGGGATCATCTGGGATGCCAGAATGGACATCCCTCTTTTGCCTCTTGGCCGCGAGGCCGCCAGCGGTCCCATCATCATCGTCATCTGCGAATACACGAATGGTTTAAAGAAAAGAAGTGCAAAGAAGTTACGATGACGGGAAATGAAGTGCGACGGAGGTACCTCCTAGTTCTTCCTCATGCATCACAACTGTTGCTTCTTCTTCTTCATCACTTGCTTGGGGCTCCTGCCTCTCTTCCTCTCCCTCTTGATCGAAGGGAACAAAAGACTCAACTGCGAGCTCTTTTCGCGCTTTGCTGGGCATGCGACCTTTGCCTTTGTCCTTGATAGAAAGGGACCTCACTGAAGGAGAAGTTGGAGCACTTCTAGGGGAAGAAATGGTAATTCCCTTTTGCCTAGGTCTCTTCGCTCTTGGCGCCGCAGTCGCTGGAGGAGACGGGTCATCTCCGGGAGGAGACGGAGCCGGAGGATTGTCTATCAGCGAGTCAGCAAAGACATTCATGACTGCGCGAACCTTTGTTTCAACCTCAGCGTCCATCCTCCATGAAAGCCGGAACGGCTGCTGTCGTCTTCTGGTGGCAACAATAGTGTTGACCAGCGACTTGGAGCGATCACCAGCTGCGAATCTCCGCACATGACACTACAACAGTACAGTAAAAGTGTCAGCACAAGGAAATCGAGAAAACTTAACTCATGCGAAGAAAAGTACTTACGTTGGCAAAAGCCTTGCTGTATCTGACGACTTGCGTGTCGCCCTTCTTGATTGCGGCGACCTGCTCCTTCAGAATGAAATCAGGGCACAAATGGTTCTCACGGTCCCACAGTGAGTAGCAACCATACTCAGACTCGCTCAAGCTGCAATTGGGGCGAAACGGAAAAGAGTTTCTTTTGAGCAAGGGAGCCCTACCCGGTTGCGCCGCTGACTCCGTCTCAATCCTCGTTTGCTGGGCAGCCCAGTATGCGAGCCAGTTCTGGGAACAACCACCCTCGCGGGTACCCGCAGGCTGCTCGAAAGGAAGGTTGCTCATGAAAACCGTCTTGCACTTTTTTGTGAGCAAGCGCTTGTAGCAGCCTCTGACAATGGACTGGGGCCAGATCGATGGGGCCACAGCGTCAAAACCAAACTGAGGAGAGACTCGAGTAGGGTCAACATCCACTGTAAGCTTTTCATACCTTGGCGCGAGCTCACGAATATGCTCCGCAAGGGCAGGAAGGGAACCTCGCAGGCACCAGCAAAAGAACTCGCGATAACGCTCGTGGAAATGCGGCCCCTTCTCAAAAAGAAGTTCTTCTGAGAAGACCATACCTTTGGAGGGGTATAGCCTTGGAAACCATCTCACATTCTCGATGCGCGTGGCATAGGGCCTGGCAGTAAACTCCTTCCGTTTGTCGCATATCAAACTCCAAACGCACTTGGTGTTGCCTGTTCCGAACCATCTCGCAGCTCTTCCGCTGTTGCGCGCTTCTGTCTCGCCTGGGGAGCACCACTTATCAAGTTGGAGAGCAGTTGGGGCATAAGACGGCCAGCGCTCGAAAACCCACATTGTCAAGAAGGAAATATTGACAAAGGTCAAAACATCGAGGCGGCCACGCGACTCTCTCATAGCCAGAACCAGCTGATCGAGCCTATAATACAGCGTGCCCAAAACCAAGGGTCCAAGTGCGACTCTCTGGCCAAGGGCGAGCCTCACAGCAAGTGGCAACACATGGTAGAAAACCCCATCGTGGGGGTGACCATCGATCAGGTACCTCGACAGCCAAGCACAGAGAAAAGCACAGAGGGTCAGGTGATAACCCTTGCCCTCTACGAAATTTTCGGCTTCTGGGTCCTCACTCAGAAGTTTCTTAGTGATGCTGCTGTTCGCATAGTCTCGGAAGAAGTACTGCAACCATTTGTTCCAGGTATTTTTCGCAGACGTATCCACCAGCTGCCAGTTCGGAAGGGGCTTTGTAGTGGTCCACCGAGTGGAGATTTTCTTCACTTCAGCTAAGCATGCCTCCATCTGCGTATACAAAGCAATTTCCGCAGATGTCCTCAAGGGACTCAGAGGGTCCACTTCACCCATGGGGGAAAGCTCGTACAGCATTTGCACGTCCTCGAGCGTGGGGGCAGCCTCGAACTCAGCAAAATGGAATGTGTGAGTCGCAGGCGAGTAACGGGACAGAAGGTCTAGAAGCATGGATTGATCCAGCTTCACGGCAGCACCCTTCATAGCACGGATAGCGAAATACACGCCGGCTTCGCTAAGAGTCTCGGCATGATGTTCCAACACATGGTCAATCCACTCATCCATATAGTCCAATTTCTGGACGAACGCCTGAGTAGAAATCGCAGTATACGGGAAGTGCCCGTTCTCGATCCCAAATCGAACTACATCCTCGGAACCAACCCACTCGAGCAGGGCTGAGTTAACTGGGCGAGTCAACGTCAGCAATCGCTCAACGGGAACAGGATCAGGCATTCTCTTCGCCTTTATCCTCGCATGGTAGAAATCTTTGCCGCCTAAGAAGGGGGCTTTTCGCCACAAGGCCTGCGGAAGGTCGGGTATCTCTTCATCTTCCTTGACGGGTCTGGTTACTCTTGTCTTGGCCATTCCTGCGAAAGGGCAAGAAAAAAAAAGGGGGAGAAATACCACACTTCAGTTTGAATTTTGGGAATTCAAGATCTATGCGAAGGAAAACGAACAGTTCCGGTTATCGATTTCAGAAATTGGGGAGTTGCAAGATCCAATATTGCTGAAAGATTACAACGAAGCGGGTCCAAAGACCAAAACCTTTTCACAAATCCCACGGGTTTACAGATTCAACGCAGTTCAAGGCAAACACTGAGTAAACGAGGCCAACCTTGTTTTCTTGAAGTTTGCTTGGATACGCACAATTGAAGAACACGGATTGCAGTTCTGAACTGGTGATTGATTATCTGGATCTGCTCTCGAAGATCTCCGGGTACCATTCACTTTAAGAGGAAAAAGTAATGCTTTGCAATAATGGGGGATACAAGGTATTTATCCAAAACAATGAAGGGTTGCGTCCTTTCGATGGTCGAATCGCAACCGTCACCGTCGAATCGCGCAATCACAGGACAAGCTGACGTCACGCCTAAAACCCTAAAGGTCAGACGGCACGACTCTAGGGGTTTTAGGTCATAATGATACGCACGGGGGCTGAACTTGCCCGTATTTGAATTGGTGCGTGGCGGCGACGCGTATGTTGGTTTCCGCGCATGGAAGACTATACGGCTATGAATCTTCACGCGCAGAAAGGGGGCTAATGTAGATACTGCTTTCTGACATGACAGATCTCGGCCACGTGGCGGCCATCCAGCACACCATATTGTGCTCCACACACACAGGATCACCAGCCGAGCTGATCCATGTGGGGGCTGCGAGACAGAGCCCTCGCATACCACTGCACGGGACTTGTAGGGACTTGTGGTTTGGAGGCTAGAGTAAGCCCTGTCGCGTGCGAGCCAAGCCCGCACGCGACCTTTAGTAACTGTTTCGAGAGATTTATGGCACGAGCTCCATAAACCCGGTCAATCCGGTCAAACCCGGTCAACCTCGTAACGGTTCCGGTATTCGCGCACCACGTGCTCTAACGGTTCCTATATACTCGGACGAACGTGCCGTTATGGTTAAGCTAATTAAGCCGCCATTAATGGGCGCATTAACCACACTACAACGGTCACGTTCTCCAGTATATATAGACCGTCAACCTTTCCATACAAAGGAGAACACACTGCCATACGCGGAAGCTCGACCAAACCTCTGTCTCTCTCTCAGACATTGCTACTGACTTACTCTCTCCCTACACACACCCCTATTCTTCCTGTGCGATCCTTGATCCACTACACACGGTGCACACGGAGGTCTCCCCGCCAGAATCTCTTGTGCACACTAGCTATACTTGCAATGAAACAAATCTCTTACTATACAAGCCCTCTCCTTTCAGTCAGCTATAAATGGCCACCCAACCTCTAGGTGAAGGAAATATCAATCTCCCTATGGTCGAAGGGATCTCACTATCGACCAAAGGTACAAGTCCCCTTGTTGCTCTTTGATTCCGAGGGTAGGCCAAGGGTATTTATATGCTATGCTGATCCGCGAGGTAATATAAGAATTTTAAATTTACCCCCTACTCATCATGACTCTCTCTATTTCACGAACATAATAATAAGTTTGTCTGCTCGTTCCCTCTGATCATTCCTGCTCCATAGGGCTAAGGATATGATATAGTGATGGTCAAGATTAGTTGTGACTTTGATCGAGCTTTATGTCACAACCAACGCCATTGCTGGAGCAGGTTAACTTCACCTTTGTAGCTAACAAATCATTTTTCTGTCCCAAGTGTCAATGAAATCAATAGAAAAATCTCGATATTGATCGCTGATTTTTGGATTACGTATAGAAAGAAATCTGACATGATTAATGATGACTGACAAGCAATTGGGGATATATCGTTAGGCGGTCCGAGCCACCCAACCCATGTGGGAGGATCTTTCTCTTAAATGACCAGATTTCCCAAAGATCAGACGCAAAAACTTAATTGATGTTGACAGCACGACTAAAGAAGTTTGACCGAGCCGGTTGCTAGATCGATCATGACCTGTCTTTTTTGCTTGGTTGATCTCCCAGAGGAGCCCATTTTCAGGTTTTTTTTCCTTCTTTGTTTGTACTATTAATGTGTTTTTGTTTCCTTAATAAATATTGAAAATATTTTACATGCATTTCTTTGAATTATAAGATTGTAAATGGGGGTGATGACTTCAATGACTTTCCAAATTGGCCAGAATGAGATAATACCTTATAACAATCTATTTTAATAAATTAATTTTCGTTCGTTTTAACCAATCAATCTCTCACACACTTTGCCAACTAGACTCTCTTTCCCGCTACCTTCATAGAAAATATTCTAAATTATAACTTGCTCTGTTAATTGATTGATGCGCTCTCACAAGAAAATTATCCGTAGAGGTATGTTGTGTAATTTGATCTTTAAATTTGTCGTATCTAAGTAGGTCCGGGTGCATGGTTGTTTCTTTCAAGCATATTTGTTTGTTTGTGCAGACATTCTAAAAGTAGCTTAAATACCGTTCACTTGCCAATATGTCCTCTTGATTTTAATTAATGTATTGGTTTAGAAAGAATAATAACCACCTTTTTCTTCGACGAATGATTTGATTTTTCGGTGAGTCATGAGTTATGTTGATTATGGACTTGTAATAATTAGCACGTGTCTGGTAGAACTCAACGGTCCTCCATTATTACAAAACTATATACCGACCACTTGTCCATTTCACATATTTATGAAAAATTTAATTTGCATTTATACCGTATGCGTCATTCACCAAAATTATATATATAATACTTCCTGAATGGTCATCCATTTCATATGTGTCAGATTAGAGATATTGTTAGATAGTTAGGATTATATTGTTACATGTTTTTACACTATATTCGAACCACGAGTTTGGATTCTTATGATGGCTCGGTGTGAATTTTCTTCAACCAGTGTGTGGCTTTAGAAAGGCACACAAGTTGCAGAGAGAAAGAAGAGCGTTGTCAAAGATCTTCTGCAGCAACACCATGTAAATTAAGCAATTGAACATAATCAAATTGACATGACTTTGTGGATAGATACCGGAAAGTAACTATATTGTTCTTACGTAGTATGCTATTTATGGTGTCTTTAGCCTATGTCCGATGCATGTGACAAACTTAATATTATGATTCATTGATATTTTAATTACTGAATTTTGGTATAGTACTGGTCATATTTGTTCAGTAATCGGATTCAAATGTCAAAATTCATAAGTTAAAGATGCTTAAGTTTTGGAACCATGGTCACTTATTAGAAATCTATTTTTTTTGGCGGCTCAAGACAAAAAGATGCGAGCTTTGATAGCATCCTTCAAAGCACGCCAATATGGTATTCGTATTGCCTGGTTTGTTTAATTAATTTTATGTTTTCCTAAATATATTGTTTCTTTTTTGAACTAAAGGTCATACACTTCTGGCGTATGGACTGTGGAATCTGATATCTTTGGATACCACCAGTTTCTGGTAATCCCACAACTACATACTAGAGGGGCAGTATTGCATTGCTTAGTGAGTGGTTTGCAATTCTCTTTAGATGACGACCCTGGCCAAGGTCTTGCAGAAGTAATTTAGAATGAAGAATGTCGCTTGAAAGTCTTTATTTGCCATATTTGGCGGAAAATATGTAAAACCAGCTGATATTGATTTCGTTACCCATATTACGGGAAACACAATCTGAATCCATTAGTATTTCCATAACATAATTCGATTTTATTAATATTAGCGTATGTTTTGGTATTATTGATTTATTGTTGAGAGCATTTTTTTTCATTTCTATGTGGACAATTGAAAATTTCTGCTGATCAGTCGCTTTTGTGATCTCGGAACGAACAAGGAATGCCTGAAAACATAAGGCGTATTTTCACTCTCAATGACGTTCCAACAAGGAGCAATGTTGGCTCTATGTTAGGAGGATTTCCATGGAGCTCCGTACATGGAACACTGGGGGTATGCTTCTCCTAATCGCTGTCCTGTGACTTGAACCCAAAAAAACATCTAGATATGGACAAGTTTGTGAGGTTGTTGGAAGGAACTGGCATGAATAAAGTGGCATGATACACAAAGATCAGATTTATAGATGCTCATATTCCATCATTCGTTACGATTCTAAGTTTAGCTTTAGTGTTGAATTATGTGTCGTATCAAATTTGTGATGCTTCCATGGGTATGAGCTTCACAATTCATTATCAGTATTCTATACAAGATATAAACATGTAATGATGATATAATTTTTTCTCAATATTCAGACTTCAGATGCAAACTTGTAGCAAATTGAACGCGTAACGGAACCACTCCACACACATTATATACTTGCACCGAGTTGGGCTAGGTTTACGCATGCGACATCGATCCCAGCCCGATCCCAAAATTCCAGACTAATTATTATGGCCGAAGCCTTAAAATTCTTTTCTAACCACCGATGGTCCACGCTAGTTTTATCCCTCCAAGATGGTTACCTACTAGAGCATGCCCTTTTTTTTATAGCAACCTTTTTCTCTGCCCATAATTTTTCACAGTGCACCCGACCCCCTAACGTATAGGGTGTTTCATGCAATCACGTTTAAGAATTATATTTTTTCCTCGGGTCCGAGCCCTGGACCTCATGCAGGGGCTTTTAAACGCTCTACCCGCATTTGCAGTTGCATACAATTTTGGCTACTCCTCAGGCGGGGGAAAGAATTGTATAGAATTTAAGAAATTAGGACGTTTGTGTAATTTGAGAAAGATTTTGGCTACTTTTCATGTATTGAAATCCAGAAACTTCCGCTCTCTCTCTCCATATATAATCCTCATCGGGACTAGCCGCATTGCGTTCTCTGCCCTAACCCTAGCCTGCGATTCCCAATTTCCTCATCCCTGAAGAGTTTTCGAAGGCAAAATCAAGCTCCGATCAGAATCCATGGGTTCCAAGAGGTCCGATTACGGAGATGGCGCTAGTCCCGGGTTCGTCCTCTCTCTCTCTCTGTGCTTGAATTTTGAATTTGGATGTTGAGGTATCAATTACTAACTGTTAGGGTTTGTTTCTGTGTTTTAGGAAGATTTTCATCGGTGGTTTAGCTAAAGATGTGACCTTAGGTGAGCTTTATAATCTCTGAATTCTGCAAATCTTGTTGTTACTTTGTCGAATTGGACGTCTTCGCTGTATGAAGCTCGATTTTTTGAATTTGTGTTTCCTTTGAATTATAGATCAATTCAATAAGTATTTCGGGAAGTATGGAGAGATCACGGACTCGGTTATCATGAAGGATCGGCAAACTGGTCGGCCGAGGGGTTTTGGGTTTATCACCTACGCAGATCCAACGGTTGTGGACACTGTTATAGCTGAAACACACTCCCTTAATGACAAACAGGTAAATCATAGTAATTCTTTGATGTATGTGTTGTATATACAACAAGTTTGATTTTATTGAATTTTGATTCTGCAATTGTTAGATATCTGTATCTCTAATTCACTAATCTTTGAACGGTGTCTATCATGATCACATATTGTATAGGGGTGAAGGATGCTAAAATTAGTTATACTAATTTACCACATCATGCAGTGTAGTTGTTTAGGAACACTTTATTTTTGAACCAAGGTTACAAACACTTAACTCTATGTCACAAGGTGTTTTTGTTGTCTGATTTGAAGAAGAGTGTTAGTATGTAATTTTTTTTAACATGTGTGGGATTGAGCAAAGATATGTTCTGTTCAGTTCATATGTGTGGGATTGTCTTTAAGTCAAACACAACCATGTAACTATTGGCCTTCCTCATGAAAGGCCGGGATACACGTATAAAAGAGTGTAACTAACATGTAGCTCTTTTCATGCAAGCTGTGCCTCTGATCTCACACTGTAGCTACACTATATTAGTTCTATCATTGTAGAGTTTTACACCAAATCTCCAATTTGAGGATAGAATGAATTGATAACTTTGTTGCTTATTTAATGCTCTGTACGTCAAGTAAACTTAATTATATCCGATTCTTTTTTATCCGAGATAGAATGAATTGATAACTTTGTCGCTCATTTAATGCTTTGTACGTCCAGTAAACTTAATTATATCCGCGTTTTTCTGAGATAGAATGAATTGAAAAGTCTGTCGCTCATTTAATACTTTGTACGTCCAGTAAACTTAATTATATCCACGTTTTTTATCCGAGATAGAATGAATTGATAAGTCTGTCGCTCATTTAATACTTTGTACGTCCAGTAAACTTAATTATATCCACATTTTTTATCCGAGATAGAATGAATTGATAACTTTGTTGCCCATTTAATCCTTTGTACGTCCAGTAAACTTAGTTATATCCGAGTTTTAACCGATTATGTAATTATGGAAGAAATAGTATTTTACTACTGCCTTCTAGCTTCTTATAATTTCTTTTAAGGTGGAGTGACTATATCCATGCCGACATTTTTGGCAGGTTGAGATCAAGCGAACTATTCCTAAAGGAGCTGCTGAAACCAAGGATTTCAAAACAAAGAAGATCTTTGTTGGTGGGATACCAACTTCTGTTACCGAAGGTCTGGCTGATTTTTAAATTCTTCTCATCAGTTTAATAACTATATTAACATTCTCTTCTTATCTGTAGTTGATGTTTTAATTTTATTTTGTGCTGCAGATGAGTTGAAAAGTTTCTTTTCGGAGTATGGAAAGGTAGTGGAACATGAGATTATAAGAGATCATGCGACTAAGCGCTCCCGTGGGTTTGGTTTTGTCGCATTTGACAGTGATCAAACTGTTGATAATATACTGGTCAATGGAAACATGATTGACATGTTGGGAACTAAGGTAAGTACAGTCTCTTGGATCAATCAAACCTGGTCATTCTGAGATTACCGTTCAAGTTTGCTTTACACATATTTCGTTTAATAACTAAATGGGATCAGTCAATAGTTTCTTGGACAACCATAAAGTTTTAAGGTTAAGGTTGCCGTCTTAGAACTCTGATTTCCATTTGACTAGAAGATGATAGTTAAATTTTATTTTGTTCCTAGTACTCACAGGTGGAAATTCTAGGTTAACTTCCTTCTTTGGTGTAGGTTGAGATCAAGAAAGCTGAACCAAAGAAACCTTCAAACCCAGCACCTGCTCCTGCATACGGTAGTGAATCTAGGGGAAGAGGATACAGTGACAGTTTTGGAGGCTTTGACAGCTCCTATAGGGGTCTTGGTAGTGGAGGGTTTGGCCCTGCTTCTTATAGAACACCTGGAGCTATAGGAGGTGGTAGGCTTGGTGATTATGGTGGGTATGGTAGTGGGGCTAGTGAATTCGGTAGCCGTTACGGTGATTATGGCGGAGGTGATTATATGGGTTACCGTGGTGAACCTCCCCTGGGCTATTCAAGTCGCTTCAGCTCCTATGGTGCTGGAGGAGGGCTTGGTGGCGCATATGGTGGGAGTGGCTTAGGTACCTATGGTCGTGGAGCCGGAGCTGGAGGTGGAGGTTATGGCGGTTATGGAGGTGCTGGTGCCGCTGGGGGTTATGATTCTGCCCCTGGTGCAGGTGCTGCTGGATATGGTGGAGCAGGTGCTGGTATGTACGGAGGAAGTAGGCCAGGAGGATATAGTGGCGCTAGCCGTTACCATCCCTACTCAAGGTAGATCTTTCTCTAAGCTTGTCGTCTAGGAACGCCATCAGGTCTCAGGTTCTCAGAGTTTCGCATCTTCCTGTCTGGAGTTCAGTAGACACCTAAAGCAATTATTGCAAGAGGATGGAATCTAGAAGATCAGAAGAGCCCTTAGATTGTTCAGTTTGCTCAAGCTTTAAGACAAATGGATCTAGATCATCAATCTAGTTACATGCCTATGACTATTTCTAGTAGACTTATGTTGTGAAGCTTCAGTTTACATTTTAAGACAATTGTAGTTGCCTTTGTACTTCTTGGGAGACTCCTAGATTACTTGTTGGCACTTATCATTTGATCTAGATTGCTTAATATGAGTGACAAACAGTTTATGTCACATAGAATTTGCGATTTCACCATTAAGTAGAAGCAATTTAGAATCCGGAGCTCAATTTAAGCTATATCTATGATTAATTCTTCTAGTTTCTGGCACTTTAACATGCAAGTAGGCTCTTGTCTTGGTTTGCAGTTCTATGGTGTCTTCTCTGAAAAATAACATCCTTCAGTTAGAAAATGTTAGTCGAGTTCTCTAATATCTTAATCTGATGTTGTATACTGCTAGCTCATGGCTTTTGGAGGTATGCAATAGGCTATTTGGTCACTGTATTTTGTTTGAGAAAATAGATGAAACGTTGCTGACATGTATGTTGATTGGCTTGTGTGTTTGAATCACACCTGAAGCTGGTCAACTTTTTTGGGGTCAACCAGTCTATATACTAAGCAAAGACATTGTTTTGCTGTTCATTGATGCTTTGTTGCCAATTTCATGCCCGTCGGATTCATTCACGATCAAAGGTTTCAACTGAAATCTCAATCATTGCCTAATGTGTGTGAAGTCTGACACCTCTTGACCCCAAATAGAATGAAAGGATTTTCAACCAGATCCTTTAATGTTTATTTAAATATTATTTGGCCCCTTTATGAGTACTTTTTTTAGAAAGACCCCTTTATTAAAGCTTAGTTTTGAAGTGAAAATAGTCCTAACGGGACGGGATTTTCTCTAGTTTCATTAAAATCAGATCCTAGTACATGTAATTTTATCTAAGTCTAGGGCTCATCGCACTTGCTGCAATTTACACTTTTTGAACACCACACCCATCACTTCTAGAAGTGCTGCTAGTTCACCTGGGGTTGAAAATTCCCACATTCTGGCAGAATCATTCTTGATACTGCTTTTGCAATCAGGCTTGCACAATGATTTCTTTCAACCCATTTTTGCTTTGATGTTTTTTACCACTTGCAGCTCCTCAGCATCATGCTCAGATCATTATCAGGTGCTTTTTTTTTTTTTACTTCATGAGAACGGCCTTCTAGCTATGCTCCCTTAATATGTAAAGCCAATCTAAGAGCTTAGTTGCAGCCATTTGAGCCAGACATGGCCATTATTCTCTGCCAATACCATCTATGATGAAACTCTCACCATCTTTTAGCACACCTGCTATTGCCTATTGCGCCACAACCGGAAGAAAAGATCCTAGTAGCATAACAATTAATCTGTAAGGAACCTTCTTGGGATTGTGTCCACCCACCCTGTACATCTTTCAGGACTTGCAGGGTCTCTACCTGCTAGTCTCTTCTACCAATTTTGTGTAGTTCAAGGCCTAAGCATTGAAAAAGAACTTATTTCTCTCTAGCAATATACCCCGGGCAACTGTAATTATTTTTTCCAATAAGTCAGCCACTAGAGATACATGTTTTTACCAAATTGACATTTCAGAAGCTGCTCTATTCACTATAACCGTTCAATACCTCTCAAGTACCTGACCTTCAGTTTTGTTTAGTTGTCAAGTTGGTTTGTAAGAAGAGGGTCAAGTCAAGCATCTTAAGTACCGAAACTCATGGATTTGAGGAGTGATGATACTCAGGTTGTTCATTGTTTGTTGATACCTTCATGTATTGCCACTGTTTGTGCTGCATGTGCTGCATTTCAACAAAACAATGAATAACCGAGTATCATCACAACCCAGATATAGTTGCCAGTGAGATAAGACCTTCATGTGCTGCATTTTTTATTTTATTTTCACTTTGTTGTATGATTCTATTTCGTTATCGACGGCTTGTATCTGAGAGCTTTTCAAGGTCTGTATTATTGATCTATTATTGATCTCTTGTCTAACGGAATCACATAAATATTCTGCTGTGAATGTCTGGTCGAGCAATGGGATGTCGGACACTGTTTTTCACTGGTCGGCATCATACAGATGATCTGCAAGTTCTGGGGCTGGATGTGCTTCGTGCAAATACTAAGTATTATTGTCTCAGTTTGTATACGTTTGTTGTGGGCAAATTGTATGCTAAGAAGCGTGTTATAGGAGTTTTCGTTCGAAATGTATTGTCATGTAAATCTGAATAACTCTTGGCAATGTAATTTCTTTAAGCTGGTAACTTCATAGTTTGCCTCAATGACATATCGTTTTTATCTCTGTTTATCATCTCGCCTATATGCTGTCTTTACCCAGCATTGATATTTTCTCACCAGTCTGCGCTCTCTCACGCTGGAGTTGGTCTGTAGCCTCTGGATCATCAATATGGCTATAAGCTGAGGTAAACTATATCTCAATAGAAAACTGGAACCAGTAAAACTTGTACAAATAGGGAACTCCTATGACTGTAAGTTTTAGAAAAGCTGAACAAACCACGTTAGATTTCTTCTGGCAGACAACGTTACATGGTAGCCAGGGCATACTACTGTATCACTGGCAAGAATATCAAAGCGTATTATTCTAGAAGATGACTTCTTTGATTTCCCTAATTATTATGTCAAGGCCTTTACTTGGCAACCGTCTACAACAACGTCAAAAACACCGATAACCAAATCTACGACTTCCTCTTCAACTCTGAGTTGCTGCCGCTACTCAACATGTTCCGCACCAAAGGAATCGGCACTCGATGGTATGGCTCGAAAGTTTGTTTTTTTGGTCTAAATAAGAAAACTATTTTACTTGCGCCAATTCGACAGGAGCAGCAACAGGTACGAAACTCACGGTTTCACCTATCCCCGAACTCTATCTGCGAGAGAAGCGCTAGTAGGCTACAGAGAAACATAACCTAAGCACATGTACCAAAAAACCATGGAACTTGGCTAGCAGGAGCTATGGGCAATTAACAGGGCGAGGAGCTACCCTGTACGAATTACAGCAGTATCCTTCACCATTGAAAGCTCATGTTTTTTTTTTGCGGATCAAATAGAACTTCATTAATATAGAACGCAAGTACAAAGCATGCCAAACCGACGACTAAATAGATACCTACCTTAACGACACTTAACGATACCACTTAAGCACCAAGACTAGCAACTGAAAGGCCTTAAACCCTCAAAGCAGGCCTCACAAAACAAACCATTGTTCCAAAAACTTAACAGAAACCCACAAAAGCTAATCAAAATATTAACAATCATAAACAAGTTCCAACTGATACTAAACTGAGAAGAGGAGCCAACCATCACCATAACATGTTGACACAGCAGAAGACAACTCCAGGGAACCTCCTAAGCATCGATGAAGGGGATTACAGCAGACATCAACTCATTATCCGGAAGAGGAGGGAGATCACCACCAGCATCTTCATTGCAAGCTCTAGCATCAGACACCACATCATTGCCACCAAGAACTTGATTTCCAGAGAGTCCCTGAACAGAGGAGGAAACCAGGGCTGTGCTCTCTTCTTTGCAAGCAGGATTCTGAGCTTGTGCCATAAAAACTGGGGGCAGCACTGCTAGAGGGAAAGCATCTGAGACTTCCATCAAAGCTTGGGGCGCCATTGGAGTGAACTGCGGTTCAATGTGAACTGGCCCTGCCTTCCATGATATGATACCTTTTTGAACTTCAACTTCTATCCAATTGTTAGCAGCTGAATAAGACTAAAATGTTAGCAGACAACAAGGAGTGCAGCTAAAGCTTCTGCTTGAAAATACATTTGTTCAACAGAGGAGCTGTGCTGATCAAATAATGTCTTATTTCTAGAGATCCAAAGAATCCAAATAATAGCTGGGATCCAATGCCAATTTTGAATGGAGTGTCTAGCTTTCTTTCTTTTTAACCAACTGAAAATCCATTGATGAAAGTTACAAGTGTTATTGTTGGGTTTATGAGTGCTATTAATGGGGGCTCTCTCCCAAAGCTGTTGAGCCACAGAGCAATGAAAGAAAATGTGATGGGGAGTTTCAGCTAGATGAAGGTTACATCTGGGGCAAGAGGGATTAACAGAAGAAACTCTAAAGTGAATATTATCTAGACAAGGAAGAGAATTAGTACAAATTCGCCACAGAAGATGTATAATATTTGCAGGGAGGTTAGATTTCCAGAGGAGTTTCCAATGAATTTCAAAAGAGAAAGAGCGGAATTGGATACGATTACTAGATAAGTTTGGGGAAGAATTATTATAGTTTTGATGAAGATATGCTGTTTTGACAGAGTAGACTCCATTGGAGGTAAGCTTCCAGTGAGGGGTGTCATGATCATCAGCAGAACCTAACGGAATGCTTTGAATTCTATTACTCAGCCAAGGCGGGAAAAGTCTGTCTACAAGGGATTTGTTCCAAGAATGCCCATCTTGTGCAACTAACTGCTCAACCTTTTTATACCTGTTATTTGGATCCTTTGTTTCAAACACTCCTCAATAGAGTTTCCTGGAACATCTGGAATCCAACCACTACTTCTAATTGTCAAAGACTGACCCTTGGCCAACTTCCATTGCAGACCCAGGGAAAGGGTAGTTCTTCCCTTGCAGATGTTTTTCCAAGCACAGGAGGCTGTGTTGGTAGTTCTAGTAGCCAAAACATGTGTCCTTTTACAGTACTTTGGTAAGAAATAGGAGCTGAAAAAGCTTTTTGGATCCTTAACAAGCTTCCAACAATTTTTGGCTATTAGAGCATTATTAAAACATTGTAAATTTTTGAAACCCAAGCCCCCCTTCTGTGTTTTGTTGCAAAGGAAGTCCCAAGGGAGCCAATGAATACATCTTTTAGATGTTGAGCCAGCCCAGAAAAATCTTGAGAAAATGCTTTGAATGTGATCACAATCTTTCTTAGGGAACATACAAATAGATATAGGGTAGACTAGGAAGCTGTTAAGGACAGATTTAATTAAGGTGGCTCTACCAAAAGGATTAAGGAGTAGACTCTGCCAGCCAGCACACTTGTCATTTATTTTTAAGGATAGTAGACTTAATTAGCTCCTTGTTGGTTCCTTGCTTATCTAGAGTGATTCCTAGGTATTTGCCTATTGAATCATGAGGTTGTAATCCTAAATTGCTTGAGAACTGCATTTTATCAGAATCTGAACAGTTAGGGCTAAAAACTAGAGATGATATATCAAGATTGATTGCTTGGCCTGATTCAGAGGCATAGGTGTCAAGAAGAGTCTTGATATTCAAACTTGTATTAGGATGGATTTGAAAGAACAGAAGGGTATCATCTGCAAATTGGAGGTGAGAAATAGTTTTACCTCTAGCATATGGAATTCCCTGAATCAAATTGTCAGATTCAGCCATTTGGAGGGAGCTGGAAAGAGCCTCAGCACAAAGGGCAAAAAGGAAGGGGGATAAAGGATCTCCTTGCCTTAATCCCCTGTGAGGGGAGAAGGAGTGGGATTGTGACCCATTGATGATTAGAGAGTAAGATACAGTGGAGACACACTGCATAATAAGCCTGGAGAAGTGAGGGGGAAAGTGCATTTGGAACATCACTTGCTCTAGAAAATCCCATCTCACTCTATCAAAGGCTTTGGAGATGTCCAGCTTAAGAGCTCCTAATTTGGGTTGATGTGCTGAATTGGCTTTGTGAATGGTGTACACTAGGTCCTGGCCTATGAGGATATTATCTTGGATGAGTCTATTAGGTATGAAACCATTTTGATTAACAGAAATTAATGAAGGAAGAACTTGTTTAAGCCTATTAGCTAAGACTTTTGCAATGATACGATATAAGACATTGCATAAACTTATTGGTCTAAAGTCAGTAACTGATTGGGGATTATTATTTTTAGGGATAAAGATAATGTGAGTTCTATTAAGCTCTCTTAGCATAAACCCAGAGTTTAAGAAAGAAAGAACCGCTGAAGTGATTGAGGTAGAGAGGAGAGACCAGTTTTGCTGGAAGAAGGCTGGTTGAAAACCATCTGGACCAGGTGCCTTAAGGGGAGACATACTAAATACTGCAGTAGATACTTCAGAGGCAGAGAATGGGCTAGACAACAAGCCTTGTTGCTCCATAGTGAGTGTCTTAGTGATATTAAAGAGGAGAGAGAAGGAAAAAAGACCATCATTTTGTTGTGCTAAGTCTGAAACTGATGGAGAAGGTTGTGAGTAGATATTAGAGTAGTGCTCCAAGAAAATTTTCATGATAGAGGGTTGATCAGAGATCAGAGTGCCATCAGGGAGTTTCAGATTGTGAATTGAGTTAAAGTTTTTCCTCATTTTAGTGTAAGCATGAAAGAATTTTGTGTTCTTGCTGCCTTCTTGGAGCCATTTGCAGCGAGCTCTATGAGCCCAGTAGATCTCTTCAGAGTTGAGGAGATCATGGAGGTGTTTGTGATTGGCTACAAAATTAGATGCAACCATAGGGTCAGGAAGTAAGGTCTGGTAGTGGGCAATGTTAGCTTTAGCCATAGCTATTTGGTTAACTAAAGAAGGTTTGGCCCTAGCCCAGGATCTAAAAGCTCTTAACGTGATGGAGAGCAGCTTAACCACCCTGAAGCATGGAGAGCCCCTAATAGGAAGTCTCCAAATATAGGACAAGAGGTCCTTAGTTTCTGGGCTCTTAAGCCACCAAATTTCAAATCTTCTTGGCGGGTTAACACGCGGGAAATTAGAGTCAAGGAGCTTGAGGACTATAGGGGAATGATCCGAGACTCCAATACCAAGATTATGCAGTGTAACACACGGGAAAAGAGAAAGGAATTCAAAATTACACCAAGCTCTATCTAATCGTTCAAAAGTGGGAGAGGAACTAAACCTACAGTTTGACCAAGTGAACCAGGGCCCTATATTCTTTACTTCAAACAGCCCCCAATGATTAAGATAGCTTAAAAGTTGATTAGCACCTCTGATAACAGAGGCACAGGGACCAGCTTTATCATGAGGAAACAGGACTTGGTTAAAATCGCCAATAATGAGGAGGGGGTTGTTGTATGGTAGAATTTGATTAAACTGTTTCCATACCTCTTCTCTTTTATCAAAGTTGGGGTGACCATACACTAGACCAATAAAACAGGATTGAGAAGAAGAAGAGTTATGGTTAAGCTCCAGAAGAATGAGATTAGTGGATGACCATTTGGGAGATATAGTGAACACATGAGAGTGCCATGCACACCATAACCCCCCCCCCTAGATCCAACTGGCTCAACAGAGAAGTGATTTTGGAATCCTAGTTTTCTAAATTTTTGATTGATAATAGAAGAAGACTGTTTAGTTTCAGAGAGGAAGATGACCTGAGGTTTGTAACGACGGGTCAGAGAGAAAACTTCACGAATTGCAGAGTCCTGACCCAAACCTCTGCAATTCCAGCAAAGAAGACTCATGGCTCTCTTGGGGGTTGTTCTGGCACAACCACCCCAAAGCCTATTTTAGGTTTTTAACCAAAACGGATTGAGTTATATATTGGTCATTCAAAGGCCTACAGCGTTTTTTGAACTTAAAATTGAAAAAATTTCCGGAGAAGGGATTAAAATTGAGTTGCATAATGGAATCAAAAAAATTTAAAGTACCTTTGCTTGCCACTGGCTTGGAAGATGTCCTCTGCTTTTTACCCTTTCCCTTGGGGTCAACTGTTTGTTGCTCTGCCACCTCTTTTGGCTTAGTTGTCTTCTTGAGAGCCTGGATTTGGAGTGGTTTTGCTTTGATTGGCATCTTTCCCTTGCCTTTCTCCATAACTTTCTCTGAGACCTTTTTGGCAATCAGTTTCTTTTCCACCCCTGGCACCTTCTTCCCTACATTCCTCTTTCCCCTTGATTTCTTTGGTACTGATGGTCCACTCTCCTTCAGCATCTTGTCTATCTCAGCCAAATCTTGTCTTCTCTGAGTCTTTTCTGAGTCTGGTTCAGTGGTCACTGTGGGAGAGAAGTCTGGGGCTCTTATAGAGAAACTTGAATGGTCTAGTTTTTTTAAGGTGGTTGGGAGTTGTCTCACCATTGTGGGTTGGGACAAAGAGTGCGATTGAATAGAGGAGGGAATAGGGTAGGTAGTAGGATTCTGCAAAACTTGAGTCTGAGAGAGAGATGATGGATTTATAGTGTTGATAGGGGGTAGGTTACAGAGTTCTTGAAACAATGAATCTCCTCTTTGGAATCCCAAATGCATGCGCTGGTTTAATGCAAAGGCATTGAACCAATCAGTTTGAAAATGAACCGGTTGCGTCTGTTGGGAACCAGAGCCATTCATAGTGCCTCTTGGAAAGCATGCATGCATTTGTGAGGCCAGAGGAACCGTTTCAATCCGCGACTGGTGCATCTGGGGGGTCTTTGACTGATGATCTTCCCTCATAGATGAGTTCCCTATAAAAGGAGGATCACTCTCCAATCTTGGCTTTTTGGAGATCTCATTCTGGTACGGTTCAGAGGGGGGGGGGGTAAAATAGTTTGCAGAGTCTGTGGAAGATGTTGAGTGATCAAAGAGATGAGGGTTATTTGGGATAGGGGGTCCTTGGTTGGGATCTTGGAGTGTAGGAACGTCAAGAAATTCATAGATGGGGGTTCTGCTAGTATCAAACTTCATAGTACGATAGGGGCCATGTTTGGAGTGGAGTTTAAGAAGGTGGGTGAACATTTTCCGTTGAGGGTTTACAAAAAAGGGGTAAGAGGAGAGATGGTGTGACTGCAGGTATCTGGCTTCCAACTTGTCCAAGACTTCTACCAGGTTAGTGTTACAACTTTTGTTATCATGACCAACACAACCACACCTGTAACAAATTTTAAAGATCCTTTCATACCTGAAAAACACCCACTTCTTTTCATCTTCTCCTGGGACATTGACGTAGGCTCCTGGGGTTAGGGCTTGATCCAGAGAAACTCTGACTTTGATACGCAAAGCATGAAGAGCTCTGACCCTATCAAATGACCAATCCACCACAATCAAGTCCCCTGCTAAGTTGCCTAATTTTTCAGCCGTATCCCTATCAAAGCCCTCTAGAGGAATATTTGGAACTTGAAACCATACTTCTGCTTTAGAAAAATCAACTTCCGAAAGGGATTGATTATTTTGTCTTTCCTTGAAAATCAGGGATAAACCATGAATCGAAATTAGGGACTCATTCAGGAAAAACTTTGTCCTTAGGATTTTGAAAATGGAAAAGATAAACTTCAAGCTTTTTTTCAATCCAAACTGACCCCAGTGTTTTCCATGCCTTGCAGATTGTTTGTTGAATAACAAGAGGGGAAAGAGAGAATTTACCAACAAATTTCCCTACCAGAGTATGCTTCATGATCTCTCGGAAGGTGAAAGCCCTGTTAGGATTCAGTGAGATCACAGACCCCCGTTCATCTAGTCGTTCCTCCATGGAGTCATTGGAAGATGGGCTACTAACATCAAAGTGGAAAGGATTAGACATAGAAGATTAAAGATTAGCAAAGAAACTAGGATGGGATAAAGACAGAAGTGAGAATAAATCAAAGAACAAATCAGAACCACTTAATATAAACAACAATGGGGGACTCCTGCATCCAAAGATATGAAAAGATTTTGATTAGTAAGATAAGGGAGCAATCACACTAGAATCAAAAGAACCAATGCATGCACACAAAATAATTTGCCAAATCTCGGGAGAGTGCAAATTTGGCCTAGCCAAGGTTGCATTGCAGGAAATGATTGCATTATAGGTAGTAGGGTGTGGGGTTTTCAGAGGGAGGAGTGGGGGATGAGGGTTAAAGGAAGCCAGAAATTTGATTGGTAATACCAACCAATGAGCATATAGACAATCACCGAGAGTTGTGGAAGACGAAACGATTGAATTCAATTGGATTTGATTGAAGCTAGCTGAAGCGTAATCAGTTGAAATGGTTACGGGGTAGTTTTGAATGGAGATAGGGGATGTGGCTCAGAGAGAGCAATGAGAGAGGCTCTGGGGAGAGCACATTTCACAAGGACACTGTTGAAAGCTCATGTTAAATATTGTAAAGAAGTGACGCATCCTATGCGGTCACACAATTTGTATGGATATGTACGTAACATGGAGACCGGCCAATAATTGGGATTATGAATCGTTTCGGCCATTTCTGGGTGTAGCTTAGTTGGTTGAGTTTGCATTTTTAAGGCTTAGGACATTTGTCTAGAGGTCTTGAGTTGAACCTTGGGGTGACTTACGGGCTGCCTATTGAGTTTCTCAATTGTGAGCCCGTCAGCTCGGATTTTTTGAGGCTGATTTGCGTCCCTAATATGATTTGTAGCTGTTGTACTAGACTAAGAATTTATTCAGAACGCACCCGAATAGTAGTAGCGGCTGCATGTTCCACGTCATAAAAAAACAATAATTGGCATTATGATTAGCCAACTTTACCGGCCATGTGCGATCGAGAAGATGGGCCCTCCGAGCTCCATAAACCATGATAACGCAACCACGATACGTAAGGGGCATCTTAATTCCAAAGAGTCGAGGGTGACAAGGTTGTGTAGGAATTTGGCTGATCCATTTATGGTGGCACTTGAAAGAGTTGAAATGGCCAAAATGAAAAGATTCTCATTTGCAAACTTTTACTTTCTGGTTGCTTCTCTTCTAGATTGACCAAAGTTGGGCAAACAAAGAAATTCTGGAATCTCCACAGGAAGTAATATGTTGAGACCCAGCTGGTGAATGAAGGATAGGTTCGAGTCTCATGTAAAATTACAAGAAGCAGCAACACCACTCTGGGCAAGACCAAAAGAGTAATAGCACTAATATTATTATAGAGATCTATATAGCACTAATATTATTAATAGAGATTTATAATAATATTAGTGCTATTAAAGAGGTGTTCTAGTGTTTCTGAAGAATGTTGGATAATAATCGAAACTGGACCGGAAGAAGAGAATAGAACATAAAAGAAACTGTAAAACAAATGCAGAAAAATAAACACTTGCAGAGTATTGAAATTTGCTAATTAAATCGGAGACGATCTCGAGCATAGACTTGATGTCCTTAAGGCGCTTATTTGCCCCTTATGGTACTGCTTGTAATGGAGCAAACGCCTCGCAGAATAATCGCATCAACCGTGCAGTTTGTCAGTAAACTCGCTGCACCCTTCGAACCACAATGGTGTGGAAACTCTCTCAGGAAAGGGTAAGGATTACAAGAATATTGGAGATGTTTTGGAATCTGGTAAGTAAAGAAAAACGTTGGGGAAAGCCTGCTATTTATAGCAGCGTTGGAATGGAGTAGTCTGTTCATGACAGTTGAACTGTCTGGAACGGTTGCAACCGTTCAGTTTGAATGTTAAATCCGTTAGGTAAAGTCCACGGATTGAAAAAATAATTCAAGAGTTGGTTTTGGGCCCAAAAAGTTAAGTATGGGCTTGACTAACAAGTCAGCCCAACCCAATCCACACCTCGCCACGGCTCGGCCCGTGCCCGAGACCGAGCTGGACGGGCGGCAGCAGCGCGCACGCGTGTGGTGGTTCAACCTTTGTCTATGTCTTCCCTCCTGCACAAAATGCGCTCCACCCAAAGGGCGTGCCCTTAAGGTGCTTACATTTGAATACTTATGCAACACTAAGTTGCTCTACATGAATAGTTCTCAAAAAAAAAAAAAAAAAATTGCTCTACATGAAGATGTGGTATACTTTTCTTCAAGTGTTTCCAACATCTCAACACTCTACCTTCACACATGAATTTTTCATTCATCCGAACACTATTTTGGACGAAACAACGTGGTAGGATTATCTCCTAGCTCCAAGGATTCCATAGCCACTTTAGGTTTCCCAAACCGTTAACCCAGCTTGTCGTAAACCGGGTTCAAAGTCGACCCAAAATCGATGTTTTTCCAACAATGCCCCACATGAATGATAAAATTGAGCATAAGAGTCGGATTATTAGGAAAGAGAGAGAGAGAGCTGCGAAGCGAACAATAATCGCATGAGAAAGGTAGTCAAAGACCTTGAACCTCTCCTAGTGTAATACTATCGGATATACTGGATTGTCAGTGGTGAAACACCTTGAAATGCTTTCGTTAGTGTATACCTAGGCAATATTACCCACACGGTTATCATCCTTCCATATTAAGTTCTCATTGTTGTGTCCATTTTGGCCCTGTAACACTTTTCCTGCTTTCGTGAGTGGTCTTAGAGAATTTAGCCTCGTCATTCTCCTAGAATCGGCCGCCAGTTCCCAGTCATATAAGTGAGTCTCATAAAGAGTATCTTGCCATACTCCACTTCGTTTTATCCCCCAAGGTATGAGCTTATTAAAAGCTAATTGCTTATCCTTATCAATGCAAGCGTCACTCAGTGTCGCCGTAGGAATGAGTTTTGGAAATAATATTTCATACAGTGACTATATATGCACAATAGTTAGGTTATTCCTTTTGAACCTAATTCTTGGGATCTCCAGTCATCTAGGTTGGGTTTTCCGTTACGTCCAACTCGGTGAGATAGACTTCAATCCCATTCCCCTCGATGAATTAAACACTTTCTCTCTACCTAACCCTTTAGTTAGCAGATCCGCTAAGTTTTTCTTACTTTTCACATAATCAATCGATATAATTTTGTTCGGAAGCAATTGTTTAATGGTATTATGTCTACGTTATATATGTTTAGACTTACCATTGAAGATGGTGCTTTGGGCCCTTCCGATTGGCGATTGACTATCGCAATGAATGCAGATAGCTGGCACCGGTTTAGCCACATAGGAAGTTCTTCTAAAAATTGACAAAGACATTCGAGTTCCTCTTTCGTCTTATCCAAAGCAATGAATTCCGATTCCATTGTGGATCTTGCTATGCAAGTTTGTTTAGAAGACTTCCAAGACACGGCTGCACCTCCAAGGATGAAAACATACCCGCTTGTGGACTTGGAGTACAACGTGTCCGATATCCAGTTGGCATCACTATACCCTTCCAGTACCGTTGGATACCTAGTCTAGAGTAGTCCATATGCTGAAGTATGTCTTAGATACTTTAGCACTCACGTCACTCCTTTCCAGTGTTTATCACTTGGATTACTAGTGAACCGACTTAACTTCCCAACTGCTTGAGCAATATCGGATATTGTACAATTCATGAGGTACATTAAACATCCAATTGAGCATATTCGATTTGTCTTACACTTGCACCATGATTTTTGGCGAGATGTAAATTAAGATCTACGGGAGTCTTAACTATCTTGCCATCGTTCCTGTCGAATTTCTCAATAATCTTCCCAACATAGTGCGATTGAGATAATGAGTATCCATTCGTCGTTCTAGTAATTTTCATAATAATTACATCAGCAATACCCATATCTTTCATAACGAACCCTGTTGTCAACATTTTCTTAGTTGTTTTAATGATAGTTGAATTACTTCACATAATTA
Organism: Linanthus parryae; assembly: GCA_023055425.1. Lineage (NCBI taxonomy): Eukaryota > Viridiplantae > Streptophyta > Magnoliopsida > Ericales > Polemoniaceae > Linanthus > Linanthus parryae. The sequence continues at coordinate 47,905,011 of JALGPY010000009.1, forward strand.
ACATATCATCAACGTATAAGCACACAATGACATATCCATCACGAGTGGTTTTAGTATGAACACACGTGTCACATTCATTAATATGAAATCTATGTGATAACATATTCTCAAATTTTATATGCCATTGTTTCGGTGCTTGTTGAGACCGTAAAGAGATTTCACCACACCACATACATTATTTTCTTGTCTAGGGGCGATGGACCCCTCATGTTGTTCCATGTAAATCTCTTCGTCGAATTCACCGTTAATGCAGTCTTAACGTCCATTTGGTGAATTTCAAGATTATTTATAGATGCAACAGCTATAAGCATGCGAATGGACGTTATCCTTGTAACTGGTGAGTAGGTATCGATATAATCAATACCTTCCTTTTGTTTATATCCTTTTGCGACAATTCTAGCCTTATACTTGTCAATTGAACCGTCAGGTTTAAGCTTCCGCTTAAAAATCCACTTACAGCCTAACGCTTTACTTCCTAGTGGAAGACTCACCAATTTCCAAGTATGATTCTTATGTATGGATTCAATCTCCATATTCACTGCTTCTTTCCAATACGACGCCTCAGTACTAGACATAGCTTCCATGTAGGTTTGAGGCTCATTTTCTACCAAGTAGGTTAGAAAATCCGGGCTACATGTTGTAGCAACTTCTGCCCGCTTGCTACGTCTAGGTTCATTTTCCTTTTCGGACTCTTGGGATGTGGAAACCTGAGCTCTTTTATTAGAACTTTGTTCTTTCTTCTCTTTGTATGGAAATACATCTTTGAAGAATGAAGCATTGCATGACTCAAATATAGTATTTTCGTTTATCGATTCAATTTCTGATTTAATAACAAAAAATTGATATGCACTACTATAATGAGCATATCCGATAAAGACGCAATCTGCCGTCTTCGGTCCAAGTTTCACCTTTTTAGGTACCGGTATTGCCACCTTTGCGAGACACGGCACACTTTGACGTATTTGTAAGATGGCGGTTTTCTTTTCCATAATTCATATGGATTTCTGCCAACATTTTTCCGAGGTATCCAATTAAGGATATGGTTGGCCGTTAATAGGGCTTCCCCCCCACAAGTTCTATGGTAATCCCAAACTTAGGAGTAATGCGTTTAGCATATCTTTTAAAGTCATATTATTCCTCTCGGCTACGCCATTTTGTTCAGGCGAATAGGGTGCCGTAGTTTGGTGGATAATTCCACTTTCTAGACATATGTCTTTAAGCGGTGCTTCATATTCTCCACCACCATCGCCACACACCATTTTGATTTTATTTCCCAATTGATTTTCTACTTTATTTTTATAGTGTTTGAACATGTCAATTGCTTCATCTTTACTTCACAGAAGATAAACATATCAATATCGTGTACAATCATCTATAAACGTAATGAAGTACTTCTTTCCACCTCTTGTTTGAAGAAACTTCAAATCACAAATATCCGTATGGATTAATTCAAGAGGTGTAATAATTTTTTTTTTAATTGGTCGAAATGATTTCTTTGTTAATTTTCTTCAACACAAGTCTCACATTTATGAGACTTATCTATAGTTGCGTTTGGAAGATGTTCCATATACATTAATTTTTGAATGAAATTGTAGTTAACTTGACCTAGCCTACTATGCCATAATTTAGACGACTCAACCATATAAATAGAAGCGACATATTTATTTATAGCCTTAGTAGACATCATGATCATTACAGTCAACTTAAACATCTCATCGCTAAGGTAACCCTTGCCTAAGTACATGCCACTCTGAACTAGTACAATTTTCTCGGATTCGAAGAAAATTTTGAATCCTTTCTTGACTAACACAGATCCCGACACCAAATTCTTGCGAATAGAGGGAACATGGAGTACATCGTTAAGCGTGAGAACTTTTCCCGAAGTCATCTTGAGGGTGACGGTTCCTTTGCCTTCCACTGTGGAGGATGAAGAGTTTCCCATGTAAAGATTCTCCGCCCTTCACCGGTTCGTAGTTGGTAAACCTGAATTTTTTCGAGCATATGTGACAGGTTGCGCCGGTGTCAACCAACCACTCCTTTGGGTTACTTCCAATCATGTTCACCTCTGAGACAACCGCAGATAGGCGAATACCATCACCCTTTTCGACTTCAGCAACATTGGCTTCGGGTTTCTTCTTTGGATTCTTCAGTTTCTTTTTGCACTCGCTTCGGCGATGCCCGATTTTCCCGCAATTATAGCACTTTCCCTTGAAGTATTTGTCTTCCGCGTTGGCTGTGTCCAAGTCGCGAGCCTTCCTTTTCTTCTTCTTTGAGACATGTTCCGCGACATTGGCCTTGGATTACACCACTCCTGTCTCGTCGGTGTTGCAATTATCTTCCTCGATCCTTAGCCGAACGATGAGTTCTTCCATCTTTATCTCCTTGCGTTTATGTTTGAGGTAGTTCTTGAAATCCTTCCAAGAATGAGGCAACTTCTCAATCATGCACGCAACTTGAAACGACTCGCTGAGAGTCATTCCTTCGGTATGGTTGTCGTGAAGGATGACCTGCAATTCCTGCACCTGACTTATTACATAGTATCAACCATGTTACATTTCAAGAATTTAGCAACCACAAATTTCTTGGCGCCGGTGTCCTCGGTTTTATATTTTTTATATAGTGATTCCCATAGTTCCTTAGCGATTCTGGCCACACAGTATACACCATACAACCCATACACAATAACCACGACCTTAAGACTTGTATATATACTAGGATACCGGCTTGTGCCGAAAACAACATCAAAACAATGCCTAAGAGCATCTCCAACAACAAAGTTGTCCTTGGACTAAATTTGTACCTGTCTTAAATTTTACACTAGCACTTTTTGAGTTCTCGCTCCAGCAGATGGCCTAAATATAGGCCACCAGCATTATTTTATTATTTTATAGTTTTCATTATCAAACAATCATGTTAATACATATGTTTAATAACTAATTAAGTTTTGAAAAAAAATAACGAATTGATTAATTTGTTGAAGTGAGAGAATTTGTAATTACTTATTTATTTTTTATTTTTATTTATTATAAATAATGAATTAATAAATACAAATAATTATTTTTATTTTTAAATAACAAATTAATTAATTTGTTGAAGTGAGTGAATTAATTAATCCAAACGTTGGATTTGCAGGAGAAGTGGAGAGGATGAGAGCATTAAAACTGAATTTTCCAATTTTTACACCAGGTCCAATTGTCTTTGGTTTAGGCAAGATGTGGTCTAAAAATAAGCCAGGTGCAAATATTGGCCAGATTTTGCACCAGCTGTTGGAGCTGATTTTTGGGCAAATCTGGCCTATATTTGTGCCAAAAACAGTTTTTACACCATCTCTTGGAAATTCTCTAAACGGACTGGGAAACAAGCGAACCGACCCAACCCAGTACCATTTGCAGTTCTGCACGAATGGTCACGACCTCATTCGTGCGAAAGCACTCTCATTTTGTGTGAAAGGCCAGTTAGTTTTCTTCCTACGCTGCTTTCTTGTCTTTATTTTAAGTACAGTCCAACTCTAGCCTTTCAAACACCATCTGCGCCATAATTGTAGCATAACTCTTGATTAATAGAGCCAATGAAAGAAGAGCACTCAACATAGAAATGTCGTTAATTTGTAAATAAATTTCTCTCCCAAAACCAGGGAGATATAAACGGAATAAAATAGATTTTTTTAGTCTCAAAAAGTTAAAACAAAAGAAAAAAAAGAAAAGATTGAATGCGGTGAAGGTGGATCGAACACCTGACCTTCAGATCTTCAGTCTGACGCTCTCCCAACTGAGCTATCCCCGCTTTTGTGTCACAAATGAAAAGTTTATTTTATTATCGACTTAGTCTTTCATGTTTTAGCTCGATTAACTGAAGCTAGAAAGCAACGACGTCCAGAAACATCGAATTCGTTGCCGACCGATCCAACGACCTCAAACCGCCGGCTTCATTCGTCGCCGTCGCCGTCGCCGCCGTGTTGTTCTGACTCGTGGTTCTCGCCGGAGTTTGGTAAGTCGTACCTGCTTCCTCTTCCTCTGTCTCTCTTTCACTGCACAATCCCCAATTTGTGTAAAAATCACAAAATAGTCGCTACTTTGTTCTCAATCTCGTGCATATGAAGTGAAGTATGTCGATGTGGACTTTCCAACTTCACTGTTTGATAAAAGTGATTTCCAACTCCAAGTAAAGTTTCTCATTACACAAATGAGAAGCTTCTAATTTGATTCTTCAATGCTAAACCTCATTTCAAATTGCCTAATGGTTATATATAGTCTAACCTTTGTTCTTGATGAGTTGCACTGTTTGCTTTTCGACGGATATATTGATTCATTCAAATTTGGGTGTTATTTTAATTCTTGAATTACTGAATTGGCTTGTTATGATATCAAGCCACATTTCTTTCTACTAGTAGTTTCTTGGTTCGCAGTCACTGTGAATCCATGATAACTTGAGGAGCTTGGGATAGGTTTGATTCACCGTGTATTTTTTACATTGAGTTTGTTGCAGCTGAGTTTGAATCTTGGTGTGATCAAGCAGATATTTGTATACTCAGTATCGTAATAACTGCAGTTGTTTCAATGCGAACGTGCTCTTATCTCCAAATATCTTGCTGTTAGTTGCTTGATTTGTTTGATTATTGAACATTGGAGCTTTACTTGGTGTACTTGTTGAGTTGCCTGTTTTCCTTATCCGATGGTACGTTGTCGAAGGTAAAGAGATAGGTATTTGATTGATGGAGGACAGGGTGGTAGATTCTTTGAAAGAACGAGTCTGCCCTTTTGGAACTTATAATGATACAACAGTCAAAAGGTCCACGGCACACGAATTTCTGGCTCTCCTACTGATATTACGGTTTCGTTTTGATCTTGAATTGACTTTTACAAAAAAATTATAAATTGATTTAGCGCTCATTATTGTCAGCCCATGGCAAGGTTTGAAAGTAATCCTTTGCTTATACTACGACTCCAGGAATGTTAAAAAAGAGACATGCTTCTCCTGGATATGGGCTTAAGTCATTTTTTGTGTTTTACTGTGCTCCTTTTCTTTAACTGTATGTTCTTGCATCCTAGTCATGAAGATAGGTTTCTGCTGCTGTGAATCATTCTCACTAGAAGAAACTAATCACTTAAAATATTATCTGGTTCCTCCCGTGTTGCCGCTTGTTCTGTCCATAATATTACGAAATCCTGTGTGAGTCAGTAGCTATTTTTTTCACACTCTGACCACAACTTATGGTAGTGAAATATACTTAAACCACTTTGTATTTCAAAAATCTTCATTTAGATCTGGAGGAAAGCTTAGGGGAAAACTTTGTTGTTACTGACTTGATTTAGGGATTCTGTTGTAGCTGGACTTCCAATCTCTGAAGCAATGCTTGGAATTGGCAAGTCGTTACATAGGCAAATGCATACGCTTGCTCGCAATGGCCCTAGTGAAACCTTAAAGAGGAAGGTTGCCGAACTCGAGAAGCTGAGGAGAAAGAGAAACCTTAAGAAGACTCAACTGTTTGTTGAAGTTCCTGAGTCAAGATCATACCTTGACACGGCGACGATGCCTATGATCGCCGTTGCTGTGGGAGGTGCATTATTTGCGAAGCTTCTAATGATGGTAACCTCAATCTTAGATGCATTTTTTTTTCATGTTATAGCCTCTTAGCTCTCATGTTTTTTTATTAAGTGGATTTGTTTGTCAAATAGGAAGCTCGATGTTTTTGCTTTTTAGCACCGGGTTTAGCCCTAGCTCATTTTAGTCAAGGAAAGGTTAAACAATTGTCACAACTGCCTCATTCATGTTTTCTGTTACCTGAAGGAAATAACTAGCTGCCAATCTGAGATTCATCGCGTGATTGGCCATGGTTTTGGGCCCAGGGTAAAACTCAAGTGGATGTGCAGTCTCTTCCATAGGGAGGCAACGTCGAATAACCAATTTAGTATATCACCCTCTAAATCAAGTGATCCAATCCAGTGGAGGTTTTCTTCTCTGCCACCCCTGTCAAGAATCTAAAGATGCTTGTAATACATAAATGGGTCTAAAGAAAGATAGTAGTAAGAAGTCATCATGTGTTTATCCGTGTTGGGACTTCGGATTGATCTAGGTAGTTCTAATCTCCCATTCATGTATCTCTTTCGGTGCTCATGGGTGATCAATGTTATGTACACCCATCAAATTGCATTCCCAGTAGTTGTGAATGACAAATTTTGTGGTTTCTTTCTTTTCCTTTTAAGGACAATTTCTTTGCCAATTTACTTTGTAGTTTCATCCTTGGAAAGTTTCTAGATTAGATTTCTAGCCTCTCTTTCAAATCAGATTCATGTTATTAGCTTTTTATGCTTGCAGTATGATGATTCCAAATCCCAAGAGATGATTGAGCGCAAAATACAGCATGCTCCTGTTGGTCAAGGAACAGTTAGGATGCTTTCACGCGAGGAATGGGAGGGAATTAAAGAACAGCGACCCAGGACACCGTTTGAGTCTAAACTTGCTCGTCCAAATGCACGCTTAAGAACTGGGGAACCTTTACACATGGTAATTTCCAGTCTCTTGTCTTCTGCTTTCACATTCCATCTCAATGATTGGTTGTGCAAATAGTGGTGGTAATATCTCCATTGTCCTCAATGAGTCAAGATGAGAGCCGTTGCTTCACTGAGAAGTGGTTCCGTACATTACTTCTGGCAAAGACCAAATATTTTGTTGCATAATCTTTGATGCCCATTATTGAATTTCAAACTTCTGCCATCAAATAGGATGTATAGCCAATTAAGATCACTCATGTCTCTGGGACTGAACAAACTACTACAAGGTGGGTTTTTTTGTCATTTTATTTTGGCCTAGTTGAAGATTCAACCTCCCAACATAAAACCTACTACTTGTTGCATCAGCAGTCTAGAAACCGAAAAATTCCTCCACACATTCTGACGCCGAATTTAATCGAGGCGTTTTATGGGAGCAGCAAGAAGCAACGAAGATGGAAGGGAAATCATGAAAGAACCTCCATAGGGTTCATAGAAAACACAACGTTTTCTGAAATAAACTCAATATTCGATTAACTGATGAAATAAGTCCACAAGCCGGACTTAAATAGCCAAAAACACGAATTTTGCCAAAAATAGCAAAATCTCAGAAAATATTTTTAATTAAAGTCCTAATAAAGAAAAGCATGCTGGAAAAAGATTGACCCAAATCGTTTATTTTTAGAACTTAAATAGCCTCAAAGTCACGATTTATTTTTAGAACGTCGTTTCTGTTCAAATTCATGTATGGTTCGACCCCGTTCATCAATCCTTCAATTCTGCCCCTGCGTATGGACCGAAACAGCTTTTCTGAAACTGGCAAAATTCTTCCTGCATCACATTCTTTATTAATGACAATAGCACCGTTGATCAATTTCCCTTCTAAATCTTAATGGTAGAGAAGGGTATTTTGATCAGCACAGTATTAAGTAAAAGGGAAAACGAATCTTTGCATATATCTATTACCTCTTTCATTGTCATCATCTTGTTCTTCTTCACACACCCCTGACCCCATGCCTGGAGCTTAACTCTAAATCACTCGATTACAATCTGCCGCGATCTTTCACATAAATTGTCTCACTACTACTACCGATATCGAAATGAATGTTGCTTAATTCTTCAATCTCAGTCGACTGCCAATGTGCAAGAGGTATGATCTTAAACTGATGATCTTACTGGTAGAGAGAAAAACTCCAAAGGAGTTGAACCCCTTTCTGAAACCCCACATTTTAGTAATATCAGATCCGAATGGAGATGAGGCTAGCCTGTAGTTCCAAGGTTCACCGCAGAAAGTGGTGGTTAAATTCAGCCATCTGGTGGTATTGATAATTGTGGCGGCGAGTGTGGCCGGATGGGGTTGATTTAGTCGCTTGGACAAAGAAGATGAAATTGTCAAATCCCTTCAGCATGACTACCAATTTAAGGCTTCAAAAGGTCTGTTACTCAAAAGTAGTATCTAGATTAAGTGTTCAGCTAGTAGAATAAGTCACATTTGATCTCTCTCTCTCTCTCTCTCTCTCTATGTCTATGGTTAGGAAGAAAAGGGTTGGAGCTATAATATACGAGTTTACCTCTTATTCTGTTAGTGATGGATGAGAGATCCAAGGTAGGTGATGTCTTAGAATTAAACTTGGTGCGGGTGATTTGTTGGTTTCTAGCCTAGAGTTTTGTGGTCTATTCCACTATTCTGGTATTTGTCTTGTTATTTGTTAATTACTCAATGGTTTAAGATCATAAGTTTCTTTGATACCGTTGATACCAAGATTCAAGATAGCTCTGAGAAGTTAGGTAATTACGTCAGAGTAATGCTGTAACAGTAACCCCACGCCAGTGAAATGTGTTGCTGGAGAAGTGGCGATACGAATTTAAATTTCTATGTGGTGCAATGGAATTTTTTCCAAATTTAAATATCTGGCCCCTTCTGTTGGGACCTTCTGTTTCTATGAGAAGTGTACTCGCGCGACTTGGATTGAGAATCTGACTTTACTTGACATCATGATTGCACATTTTCTTTTGGCAATCGATCAGAACTGCATTCCTCCTACTTGATTTTGCTTTACTGATGATATAGTGCCTTTAAAGTAATCTAATTAACTTTTAGCGGGACTTTAAAGCCCCTTTGAAGGGCAAGAAATTCTTAACTTGATTGTAACTCTTGTTTAGGTGAGGTATAAGGAGGGAGGTTATAGGGATAAATTATACTTTATACCACGTTTGGGTACGGTATAAGCAGCAGGCACAATTTATCCCACCTTATCCCTACTCTCATTTTTGCCTAAAAACTTATACAACCTCCCAGACTAAGGAATTTGGGGGATAGAGTGGGTGGTGGGAAAAGACTAAAATACCCCCTAACAAATCTAAAAGTTGACCTCAATACTCTCATTCGTCCAGGCACTTACCTACTTCACATATAGCATCTTATCCTGCCCTACCCAAACACTGAAAAATAAGCATTTGATATACTGCCTTATCCGGGCACAATCATATCCTACATCATATCTCAATATATGCCTTCAAAAATGCTTGAATTGTTTTGCTAGTCAAATGATCTCCTCAAAATGCTTAGGGAGAAAAACAGGTTACATAAAATAGACAGAGAGTAGCAACTTTAACTTTTGATAAATGATGGTAGATTCAAGAGTCAAGACTGTTCCCTTGTATCAATATATGCAACTTACAGACTTCATACGGATCACACATTTCAGCCCACAGAACGAGATTGGCCAGTATTTTTCCAAGTACTTTTGCTGTTTCTTGCTATTAAAAAAATGAAAGCGTATATTAGCTTTTTGCAAACTAGAAAAATGAAAGGTGTATATAATTGGGTTGATTCTCTTCTAGCGGAGTTTTGAAATGAATTGATCTCCTTATTCAGTTGTAGCTGACTCGGACATCGTTAACATGCTATATTCTGAACTTGTGCTACTTTGCTTTCTGCAGGAGGATCTGAAAGACTGGACTACTGATGTGCTTACAGATGCACTGACTCGAGCTGAAGAAACTGCCAAACACAGAGCAAAGTGAATTTAACTCAGAAAGCAGTGTTTGTTTACTGGTTTAACAAAATAATGATTTCTCAGCAACAAGGCAATTTTGAAAATGATTTAAGAAGCAGCATTTTGCTGTTGATAGGGTGCCATTCTGCTATAGGTCGCAGTTATGAGCAATAATACATTGTTTTTCTCCCTTTTCTTAGAAATGCTGCGATTCCCATTGTTAGTTGCTGAGGATTGTCTGCTTAGGTGTTCCGTTATTCTTTGTACAACTATGACTTAACTTTAAGCTCATGAGCAAGGGAAATGCTCTGTAATAGAGTAATATTATCGTTATTGTGGTAATATTTTTGAAGACCAATTTTCGTTTTGGTGATTCAGGATGTGAAATTGCATATTTGCACAGAAGGTTGCAGAATAATGAAGCTGTTTACTGGTTCTTTTTTTCTTCCCAAAGCCATGGTGCCAGACCAAATATCTTGTCCAAAAATGATAATGGGTGAATGAACGTTTTAGAGTAAGAACACGTGTTTTTGGACGTGCTTTTAACGTTTGGGGCGATATTGGCCATGTTTAGATGAGTTTAATTAAGATTATGAGATTGTAGATTATTGATCGTGCATTTGAACACAGTAAATAAAAAACGTAGGTGCCAAACTGTAACAAGTGAAGAGTGGGGTACTATCATTACCAGTATGAAATGGGTAAAAGACACTTTCACCCCCTCTATTTCATTGAAGGACACTTTCACCCTTTCTAGTTTGAGAGAGGACACTTTCACCCTTTAATATGCCGAACTTTAGAAAACTTACACCCATATTGTTACACCGTTAGTCCGGAATTGAGAACTCTCGGTAAAAATAAAATTTAGTGCAAATTTGCCCTAATGTTTTGAAAATTATAAGGATTGCCCAATAGTATATTAGACTTTTTGTATGATATGAGGGTCTGGAGTTTGAACTAGGACTGCAATTCGGGCGGGTTGGACAGGTTGGCACCCTTGTCCAAGCTCGAGCCCGAGTTCTGTCGAGGCTGCCCAAGCCCAGCCAGCCCGAGTTAAGATAATTTCCAGCCCGTCCGAGCCCAAATTCGTTTAAATTAATTCGGGTTCAGGCTATGACATTAAACTTAATGTATTTTTTAAAACACAAGAATCTTTTTTTTTTACGAAAAAACCAAATAAACTAGTTCCAGAACAAAATAATGATTAAAAACATACGTAATAATCAATGAAAAGTAGCATATTCATGTAGATATGCTACATAATTTTATCAAAACATAATATTTAGAGGTAGTGATCATACAAATCGGGCAATTCAGGTTAGCCCGTCGTTTAACATTTGTGCCCAGACCCAATCCTAATTGCAATTCGGGCTAATAATTACTGTCCAAGTCGGTCCAAATTACTAAAGCTATTTGTTCGGGTCCTATTTTAGTCCGGAATTGGCTCGGGTTGGTCGGGTTCAACCCGTCCAAGTTGCACCCCCTAGTTTGAACGGTCTGTAAAATCATTTGCACCCCCTAGTTTGAACGGTCTGTAAAATCATTTCCAGTGACAGACTCCACTCCCAGACAGCATCATAGAGTGCAGTTTGGCACACAGAGGGGTGAAGGTGTCTTTTACCCGTACGAAACTGAATTACTAACCGTCGAAGCATTGCAGAACCTTGTGACTCTCTCCTTCAGCAGATAAGGTTTGCTCTCCATCTCATCCATGGCGGAAGCTTCCGGCGTCCTCCACTCCTCGCTAATCCCAACCATCTCATCTCCCTCACACAAACACCCTCCCCCCTCTCGCTTCCACTCCACCTCTCTCCCACCGCGACGAACAACCCCCATCCGCTGCTCACTCTCCACCACCAGTACCGCTAGCGGCGGCGACACGAAGAAAATCTCCGACAGCCGGAAGACGATACCGTGGGGCTGCGACGCCGACTCGCTGGAGAACGCGTCGGCGTTGCAGAAATGGCTGTCGGATTCGGGGCTTCCGGATCAGAAGATGGGGATTCAGAAGGTGGAGGTCGGGGAGAGAGGGCTTGTCGCCTTGAAGAGCATAAGGAAGGGAGAGAAGTTGCTCTTCGTGCCTCCTGAACTCTTCATCACTTCCGATTCGGTAATGGACAAATTCAGTGCACTTTCAGTGTTTGATTTTAGTTCTGTTTGTCACTCTTTGTTTAAAGATTGTTACCTTAGTGTAACTATGACTAATGGAGAATTGGAATACAATGGGGGTGAAAATTGCTTCTGCGGAAACGTATGTAAATGGCCTCAATTTGCTCAACTGAGTGACTAATTATGAAGTTAGGTTATACGTTAATGATGCTCTTGAGATCACCTGGAAGGTTACATCATGACACAGATAACTCATAATAAAGGATTACTCTCTCAAATAAGACTTCCTAGTATGTAGTACTGTTAGGGTTTACCTAACATGATAGTCGTTCAAGACACTATCAAGTCTCCACACACACTAGGGTTTTTAACCCACACACAGATTTAACGGTTTCTTCTTGATTGCTTGAATCAAACTGTGAAATTACAAGACTTAAATAAGAAAAGACTGACCTACACTGATACAGTTCTACTGACTGAGCGGGCCCTGGGGAAAGAACCGTTAAAGAAACCCGGTCCATGACTCGACAGTTAAAATAAACAAAACTACTAACTAAATAAATAAAATAATAAACTATTGCCTGCGTAATATAATGCTTGAGGTACTTAGGCCGTTGGCATTCTCGTGTACTCCATCGTGGCGCTGGTACCGTTGATGAATGAATATCCGTATCAACTACTCAGTACTTAGTTAGTGTATACGGGTTTCTAATAGCAGCTTATGTTGAGCTAAGCAAATCATCAGATGGTATCATATTCAATAACAGAAAGTGAACGTCGACGTAACTAGGTAAAATTGGTCAGCTCATATTCAAAAGGTGACCAATGTTCAAGATGATCACACACAAAGGAACTCACTACGTGGGAAACAACAAACAAGTCATCCCTCAGGGTGAAGTAAGGATTAGAACCACTCTTAGTAAACAGTAGCCATTGACTTGGTGTTTGCTAACAAAAAGGGATAACTAGAGTTGAAGTAACCCTAAGAGATAGGGGAGTTGAGAAAGCAAATACAGTAAGAATGAGGATAGCTTGCAAATTACTCCTTATTCTATACATAACATATCAGTTTTTCTTTGGGTTGGAGGTCATAAGCGGAATGTGTTTAGGGGGTTGCCAACCAGTAAGTATTACTAAGATACAAAACCGAAGATAACAACAAAAATTTTCTGAAGCGTAAAGTAAACTTAACCATAATATTTGAGCTAGGAAGAATGGAGACGGGGGGGGGGGGGCATCCGTGTCGGACACTCGTAAGACACTCTGAAATACGTGTCAGACACTCCGGCTGGCATGTCGAGTTATTTTACAGAATTTTATTAGACTGGCCACTTGGGGGACACGTCAGGAACACTTGATGAGAGACAAGAGTTGCCCTTTTGTGTTTATTAGACTTTCTCACGGGTTGTTATATGAAATATTTGAACTCTAAATGGGTTAAATTATAATTAAGCTAAAGTAGATATAATATATATGAACAATTGAGGGCTCAATATATGAAAAGGCTGCCATTTCGAACTGAAAGTTCAAGCAATGCTTTAAGTTCTCACATGCGACAATTGCAAGTGTTTTCCCTGACACAACTAGTTAACCGCGAACCCACATAAGCTACTCTTCTTTCTTTTCCCAGTTATATATTAAAGAAGTTGAAACCAATATTTTGTCATTTATTAGTATAAAATTTAAATGTACATAAAAGGATAATAATAATAACGCTGACGTATCCCTGCCGTGTCGTATCCTCAGTTTTTTAGGAAATGACGTATCCCGTGTCCGTTTCCGTATCGTATATGACACCCGTATCCGTATCCGTATCTGTGCTTCTTAGGATTTGAGGAATTGATAATGTGGAATGGCAACCAACTATCATTTGACAAGTGTACTTACCTGTTGTACTCATTTGCCTTGGACTCTTTGCATGTCAGAAATGGAGCTGTCCGGAGGCTGGTGAAATACTCAAACGGAATGGGGTGCCAGATTGGCCATTACTTGCCACCTATCTAATTAGTGAAGCAAGTCTCATGAAATCTTCGAGATGGAGCAATTATATTTCAGCTTTGCCCCGTCAGCCTTATTCCCTTTTGTACTGGTAAGATGTTCACTTAGGCTGTAGTTGAGATTGTAAAAGAGTGTTCCTTTACCAATGAAGTAAAAGTTCTACTCTTCTCGACAGCATCTCTATGTCATTTCAGGACACGTTCAGAGTTAGATAGATATCTGGAAGCATCACAAATCAGAGAGCGAGCAATTGAAAGGATCAATGATGTGGCTGGAACGTATGGTTTCTTATTGAGTCTGTTTACCTCTATTCTTGTACACGCACAAATGATACAAGCCGTACATCCTATTTTGCGTAAATGTTTAAGTTTGTTTCTACCTAGTCTTGTAATTCCTTTGAGGCTTAACTTTGTGCAGATACAATGATTTACAGCTCAGGATTTTCTCAAAGTACCCCGATTTATTTCCTGAAGAGGTGACAACATTCTATGTTTTTATTGTCTATTTGAATGGATTTTACTTGTAAGAATCATATTAATACATTGGAAGGTGATGCCGTCGGGTCAATGATCTAAGGCTCTAAATTTCCTCCACGCATTCTGATTATTTCTGTAAGATGTGCCAATTTAAGCTGTGCTCTTATTACATGTTTCTAATGACTTTTTGAGTGAACTTAAGAATTGCAATATTACATTAGAGATGATGTATTTTGGCCCACCACCATTCCTCTTGAGTAACATTGCATTCTTGCTCACCCACCGAGATCTGTTCTATGACGTTATTTCTCGTTATGACTTGCGCTTCACTTCGGGTTGCAAATATTGCTATGATGCTTACTTATATTTTTCGTATTCTGATATATACTATAAAGTTTTATTTTACTGATGTGTATAATAGATAGTATATTACATCAGCTATGAAATTCGTTCTTGGTGTATTCTTTTCATACTTCCTTTGGGCTCATAATAAATTAAAAGTGTCCACATATTGACTCCCATACAAGCCAAATTAAGTAGTAGATAATATATTAGCCCTTGGGTCTTGCAGTGCACCCATCAACGAGAAGTAAAACCATGTTCCTTGTAAATAATGCAGTTCACAGAAGACTCCAGGAGGAAGTCGGCTACCTACGAATATACCGCAGATGAAGTACCTTGACATTATCTTCTTAAGCACCTAGAAGTCTCATAGTAATTTTGATAGAGTTTACATTTAGTACCTAACTAAAATTTCAGAAATCTGAGGAAGTAATGTGGATGTCGTTGTTGCTTTGTCATAGCGACTTTCAGGAGAACGGATACTTTTTTTTTTGTTGAGCAAAGAGGATACTTCTTAAGTCACGGGCTTATCAGACTTCTAATTTCTGCCATTCTGAAGTCTAATGCTTGATGGCCTGTTACTCGTGGAATGAATTTTTACCTATGATTCATGGGCATGAACACCAGCCTCATAACTACTAAAGCATGCATTTTAGGATGGTGCTCAACTTTGTTAGTGGAGTTATTAAAGGTATGACAGTATTGGCTATTTTAAGGTCTTTGGCTTAGATGGCGTATCCTAACGATGGTAGTCTTAAGAGATGGGAAGAAATTGCTAGGTTGCGGAAGGTGCGGAGAGAGAGCAGAGTGGTGGTGTCATGTCTGTGTATCATAGTATATGGTATATAAGTAGTTATCCTCTAATAGTAAGGACTAAGGAGTATTGGCTTCAATCCTTTGTTGTGGCTTTACATCATACGTCATAGTAATTGTATGTATATGCTATACCAAGTAGTACTCCTTAAGCAGTGAGGAGCATTGGACTTCAACACAAGGCCAAGAAACTAATGTTTGCTCTGGCAGTAGGTTATAGTAGGTGGTGATGTGGACACGGTTATTGTAGTTATCCTCTAGGCTTCAATCGTCAAGACTACCTTAATGCCCACATTGCCACCCTACTTTTCAGGATGCAATATGAGGCATTTTCCGCATTTTACTAGTTTACTACCAAGTGATTTTTCATTTGTACCATGCAACCATGTCCCTTGACCATCTAACCTAGTTGGCCGGTCCGTGTGATGTAAGTAATGATAATGAAATTGAACATGAATTCTTGGCCATGTGGGGCCAGAGATTTGAAGACTTAACGGATGGGATATGAAGTTCTATGTTTGCATTGTATTATAAGGTTTATTTAGCTTTATGGTGTGTAGGGTTAATGAGTATACTCCTTACCTTCAGCTTTTGGTTCCTTTGATTGTACAAATGTTTGTAGTTTCTAGTAATTACATTTAAGAAATATCTCATGTAGACATGACACACAGATGTGCTCCTTCTGTTTTGTGAGCTATAACTGCTTTTATTCTGTATTGTTCGGTGACGGTTTGTACTGCTGAATCACTGATTTGCATCCTTTGACCTTTCTCGCGTGTTCATGCAGGTATTCAATATGGAGACCTTTAAATGGTCCTTTGGCATTCTGTTCTCTCGCTTGGTGAGTTTCTTTTGTAGCGTCTCGATACATTTTTTCTGTTATTGAAGTTCACTTCATCTGATGTTCTAATTGCAGGTCCGCTTACCCTCAATGGATGGAAAGGTTGCTTTGGTTCCTTGGGCAGATATGCTGAATCATAATAGTGAGGTAGGTATTAGGCAGTTGCGGTTTCTGAGTGTTATTATTTACTAAAAAGTTATGCTGTGGAAACTCTGATGTGGAACAGTTCAATTGATTGGTCAAGGTGGAAGCATTTTTGGATTATGATAGATCATCGCAAGGCGTCGTCTTTACCACTGATCGACCGTATCAGCTGGGCGAGCAGGTAAAAAAAATCCGAGTGAATTATTTGACTGGCGTTCAGTGGAGCTCCAGATAAACAACCATTATAAAAGATCTAATAACTATTCTTTTCAGTTCCCCTCATATTTTCTCCCTTCATCTTCTTGGTTAGAACTTCTTTATGAATTATGTGTTGCTTAATAAATAATGAGACTTCTCTGACTAACCCCTCTCTCTCCTTCCAAACCTCGAGGAGAATATGTATTTGAATGAAATTTTACTGTTAAACCCATCAATTGTCGTTAAGGCTCCGTTTGGTTGGTGGTAAAACATTTTCCTGTAAAATGTTATTCCATGTTTTCCCTTGTTTTGGTGTTTGCTGTTGTTTGGTTGGAGGAAAAATATTTTCCTGTAAAATGTTTTCCTCAAATGATGTAAAATGATTTACACATTTCAAATCCGTAAGCCCTTTTCCTGAGAGTGAAGGAGCACAACAACTCACACTAACACATCCACCACCAATAACCACCACTACCACCTACCTACACCACGGCCCATCACCGCCATCCACCTTCACCGCCACCCATCACTGCCACTGCCGTCACGGCCCACTGTTTGGCAAGTGTCAACCAAACACGAGAAAATAATTGCAGAGAAAACTATTTCACACAAAATAAACATTTTACTGCGAACCCAACAGAGCCTAAATGAGGCTGAATTTGTTGTTCGCGCAGTATATTCACTGGTCACTGACAAAGAAGACCTTTATTCTCTCATTTACGCAGAGGGGGTATTTCCAATCTGTATGATAGAATTAAAGCAACATTTTGTGCAGCCATGATAGAAGCAACTGTTACACTCCTTGTTCTGCATGACACATGCAGGTCTTCATATCATATGGCAGAAAATCGAATGGTGAACTCTTGCTGTCATATGGATTTGTTCCAAGGGAGGGGACGAACCCAAATGATTCAGTCGAATTGTCAATGTCACTGAAGAAATCTGATAAATGTTACGATGAGAAGCTCGAAGCACTAAGGAAATATGGATTGTCAGCGTGAGTAGCTGATTATTATATATAGTTCTTCTAGAGGGGTTAGTTATGCTTATTAGGTTGATGAGTCTCTTCATACTAGTTTTCTTCTGTCACATCTCTTCAATTGCTAATTTATCAGCTGCTACTGACAGGTCACAATGTTATCCTGTACAAATCACTGGCTGGCCGGTGGAGTTGATGTCATATGCTTACTTGGCCGTTAGCCCCCCAAGTATGAATACACAATTTGAAGAGGTCAGCCAATTACTCTTCTAGCTATAAATACATATATCTATGATCAGTAAGCTCATGTAGTCTTATTCCAGATGGCTGCTGCAGCGTCAAACAAGGGAACAGGCAAGAAGAATATCAGATATCCTGAAATAGAGGAAAAAGCATTACAGTATCTCTTGGATAGCTTTGAATCAAGCATATCAAAGTATACCAAGTTCCTACAGGTTTGCCAATATCTTCAGTAGAGATTTAATTTTCTTTTGGTTTCTTTCCTAAGCTGATATGTGCTATAAGATAATGACCTTGCTTAACTCGACTCTTATAATTTGATCATCTAAATGGGTCTTTCTTCTTCATATTGAACAGGCTAGTGGATCAATGGATCTGGATGTGACATCTCCCAAGCAACTCAACAGGAAGTTGTTTCTCAAACAGCTAGCCGTAGACCTGTGTACAAGTGAACAGAGGATACTATTTCGCTCCCAATATGTAAGACTCAGCTACCCATGCTCCCTCTGATTGTCTATCGACTTAAAATTCAATTTTGTGCACCTTTTCATTTTATTTTCCAAAAGAATATTTTTTCTTTCTCCTTGTTGCTTAAATCTTATTTAAGTTTTTTGGCATAAAAGGTACTTCACTTGTTCAACTTGTCTCTTTCGTCTCGAAAAGTCACCAAAAAGAATAAACAGGTCTCGCTGACCTACCTAAAATTTCTTTGGTCATCTTTTCAGTCCCAGAAGTCTTATAGTAGTATTATTCTAGATTTGTAGGAATGGGTAACTCTGGGATTATGATTATCCGACTTTTTAAAATAATTAGCTGAAGTGTAATTCGATGAGCTGTCGGAGTAGAGAATTTCAATGTGTTTGACGAGTTTCTCGTTGATCTGAAACATTGAGTATGGCTTGGAATCAGATGCTAAACACCCACACTAGGTTTTCTTTAGTCCATAGCTGAATGACCACTGATCAAACATACCTCAAGATTGTGCAGTTGTAACTTTGATATGCAGCATAGTAAATGGCTCTCCTTGTTATTGGCATGGTAGGTAATGGCGTTGGAGCAAACTAAAGCAAAAGAGAACCTTAGATTTTGCTTGTTTTAGTAAAATAATGAAGATACACCAGTCAGATGTGAATTACTATTCTGCAATGCATTTTGTAGTGAAATACTCCAATCTAGTTTCACATGTTATTAGCAAAATACTTGGATATCAGAAAGATGTGCACACACAAAGAGTCATGACTCATGATCATGATACAAGATATTTGCAGATCGGCACTTTACCATGCACGCTAGCCTCACCCGGTCTATAACTGTCAGAGAGTGTCGATATTTCTCTGTTTGTGAAGTTGGTTTTGACACCCTAAATATAGTAATATACCATTGGACTACATGCTGTGTCGGAATAAAGAATGAAATCAACAAAGAAGTACCTAAAATACACGTCGTGGAACGGTGTGCAGCACAGGAATAGCATGAGATTTTTGGAACGAGATTGTATACTTTCTTCTAATCTAGCTAACTTATTGTATTTTGCTTGATGGGAACAGATATTGAGGAGGAGATTGAGAGACATGAAACGTGGTGAACTGAAAGCTCTCAATCTTTTTGATGGCTTCACGAAGCTTTTCAAGTGAATAGTTCAGATTCTTATTTCAAATACGCCCTCTACCATCAGCAAACAAAACTTGTTGCTGAAAAGCCTTTGTAATCACCCATCCCTTTGGTTGTTTAGAGGCAGAATACGCATTGCTTTAGATCATCGTGTTCTAGGGTTAAGATGTATTATTGGTTATATGTTCACGGAAAGTTACACTGCACTTGTTACTGTAAAAGGATCTCATTTGGTTGATATGATTTGAATTCCAGCTTTTGGGTTTTGATATGAGCAGTTTCTGGAGTCTTCACTTTTGGGGTGTTTGGATGTGTAATTTTTTCGAGTATGTGGCCGACAGGCTGAGTACGCTCTCTCCTCACCTCAGCCACACAATCCAATAAACCAAATTTATTGGATAGAGTTGGTTGTTCTAGTGTGGTCATGTATTCTCGTTTTCTTCGCTCAATGCCCAGCCTGATTGGGCTCGCGAGTCCTCCTTGGCAGATCTTTTTGCCAACTCTAGACTTTCAGCATCCATATGATCATGGCGGGGTGCTAGGTGTGGATAATCACGTAGCAGTGTCACTTGGTGGTCTTTTGGGTTCATCGAATGCCTTTTCCTGATACAGACATGGGACGAATTTTCTATTTTTAGTTCTTTTAGAAAAAGAAAGCAAAAGGAATTTGCCATATTTAGCATCAGAATGCAATTTTGAGAATTCTGGCACTCTACTTTTACAGGAAAGGTTTTGGTCGGGACTCGTATGGTTGAACTAGTGGTCCATCAGTCATCAACTACGAGCCACCAGTCTCATATTGTCACCTATTTTCAACTTCTACCATAATCAATAAATATCGGCATTATCAAAAAGAAATATCTATTTAGATATTGGACAGTGTTCCATTATCAAAAAGAAATAACGGATTCATTTCTTTTATAAATTGTAATTTGTTAGATAAACTTTGACTTTTAAAATTTCACAAGTGATATTTCTATTTATAAGAAAGAGTTGGTGGAAGGGAAATGAACTGAATTGGAAAAGTAAATTCCTTTGTTTTCAACATTTTCTTCGTTGATTGAGAAAATAAACCAAATGAGGTCGCATGATTTCTATTTTTTTTTTTTTTTTTTTTTTTTTTTTTTTTTTTTTTTTTTTTTTTGCATCTACGGCGACTTGAGTACGGTGAAATCACATGAATGTACGATTTAAGAAAACTAATTATGTACTATACACTTGTATCACTTATACCGTCACTTCATTTATGTCCGTCCTAGTACTTGTTTAACTTGTAGGGGGCAAATTTTAATTATAAACAAATCTTAGCAAACATAACATTGGATTACTCTAGTATTATAAATAACTGTATATTCCACCAATTTTTTACTTTCTATTCACTAAAAAAGAGGGCTATGTTTTATCATTTTCTCTTCACATTTCAAGTTCATCTCATACGTGTCAAGATATGATTGTGGTAACTATTTATTTTAAGATATTTCTATAAACACATCACCAATAAAAAATATTCATATAATGAGTGAACTTGAAGGGTGAAGAAAAAATAGTGACATCTAACATTTTCCTTAAAAAAATATATATATAACAAATGTTATATGAATGACTGGTTCAATGACACTAAACAACCAAAGATAAATCACGACACTAAACTAGCCATTTATTTTTTCATGTTGTTAAGGAATAGAGGCAACTCCCTCAAAACTTAATTGAACATGCATTTATCTAAGATTATTATCACTTTTGGTAAAATATTAGGTTTATGTTTTTGGTAAAATCTTAGATTATTTAAAATATGACGTGATTTTAACGGAAATATCATCATCTCCATCACCAATAAACCAGTCCAAACCTCTTCCCCACTTTTAGTTCAGAGATTTTCCAGCAGAAGATTAGCTCCGTTCACCATCGCCGCCGGCGACTCCCCGACGGCAAACGACGACCGTTTTCATCCCTTAAAAAGTTGTTGATTTATCAAATGGAAGGCGCTATTTCACTGAAAGCAACCACACCTAGGGTTTCCTTTCACTCCCGCCGTCAGGTATCGAGGTTCTCATCATTCAGGAAGACTCCAGTTCGTGTTCCGAAGACTCTAATGGCTGGAACCGGAAGCTCAATTCGTGCTCAACAGGTAACATTCCAAATCGCCCCTAAAATCTACACTCTTTATATGGTGCTCGAGCTCAATTTATCATTTTTGTTGTTGTTACTTCACTGGATGAGAATAGATATTGGAATTTCACGGCCAAAACGATAAAATTCGATACATTTATTCGGAATTAACTCATCTGAATTTGTGCTAATTACTCATTTATTTGGCCAATTAATTCATTTGTGATTGATCTTTTGATTTGATATGGTGCTCGAGCTCAATTTATCATTTTTTTGTTGCTGCTTCATTGGATGAGAATTGATAGGGGAATTACACGGCTAAAACTATAAAATACGATACATTTCTTCAGAGTTAACTCATCTGAATTTGTGCTAATTCCTCATTTATTTGGCCAATTAATTCATTTGTGATTGATCTTTTGATTTGATATGGTGCTCGAGCTCCATTTATCATTTTTTGTTGCTGCTTCATTGGATGAGAATGGATATTGGAATTTCTCGGCAAAAACTATAAAATTCAATTCATTGCTTCAGAATTAGCTCATCTGAATTTGTGCTAATTCCTCATTTATTTTGGCCAATTAAAAGTTACATCATCTAGAAAAGACGGCTGTGATTGATGTTTTGATTTGATTTGAGTAATTTGATCCGTATTTGCAATTTACACTCTTTAAATGGTGCTCGAGCTCAATTTATCGATTTTTTGATTGCTACTTCATTGGATGAGAATAGATTAGGATTTCACGGCTAAAACCATAAAATTCAATTCATTTCTTCGGAATTAACTCATCTGAATTTGTGCTAATTTCCTCATTTCTTTGGCCAATTAATTCATTTGTGATTGATCTTTTGATTTGATATGAGTAAATTGATCCATTTTTGTAGTCTGAGTCTCCTGTCCCAGTTGAAGAAACTGGAGAGAGTGTGATAAAGATAAAAGAATGGGAGGCTGGGATGTTTCGGAATGAAGTAGCTTTTAGTCAGGGCATAAGAATTCGAAGACAGCCCCCGACTGGACCTCCCAAGCATTATGTGGGGCCTTTTGAGTTTCGTATCGAGAACGAAGGTAACACTCCTCATAGCATTCTGGAAGAAATCGTATGGCATAAGGATGCGGAAGTCTCTCAGGTATTTAGCATCTCTTTTCTGGTTATTAAGCGAGTTTTTATGCTCGTACAATTGTCTTATAGAACAGTTTTTTTCTTTCAGCTGAAACAAAGAAGACCAATGTACACATTGAAGAAAGCTCTCGAAAATGCTCCCCCTTCTAGAGATTTTATTGGGGCTCTGAAGGCAGCTTATGCACGAAATGAATTGCCCGGATTAATTGCTGAAGTGAAAAAGGCTTCTCCAAGTAGAGGAGTTCTAAGAGAGGATTTTGATCCGGTGAGCTGGCAATTTATTTAGTTCTTTATACTGTTGCACCTTTTGTTGCATTTTGGGCACATACAAATACTGTGACAATGTATATTAGATGAGAATCGTATTGTAATCACGGAAATTTTGAGCCACTTCAAATCAAAGCCATCTGTCACAGCTTGGTACTTATCTGGTACTCTTAGAATACTATTGAAGTATGGAGGAAGAAGAGTTATCCATTAATGTAACTTACTGGAACAGAAGAATATCGAGTGACGATTGGTTTGGCCAATGAGCCTTACTTCTATAGGCTTTAGCCTACCCATGTCACAAGGTATAATTAGGAATTAGGATGAGTGGAGATTTAAGACTCAGAACTTCTTAGCACCTATACTCTATAATATCTACTTATCAAGGATACATAAAATTGAATTTCCATCGGATTCTTATCACACAGGGCACTTTGGAATCCTTCATACCCTGCCATGTTTGCTTGGTTCTAGAATATATCAAATCAGTCCATTCCATGTCGTCCTCTACTTTGGGGAGCATTTTGAAACCTCCGTATCTTTAAACCCATTCCATATGGTTCCCGAGTACTTGTGGGTCTCAGAGTCTACTGTATCCTGGGTCATGGTTACAGGCATGTGATGCATTTTAATGCAGCCATGCGTTCGCAAGATATGTTCGATTTCAGCATATTGACCCCTTAGATACTGAAGCAACATTGCTCAATCTAGATATGGCTTCTGATAATGTTGATTTTGCTGGTACAAAAGTTACTAGAAACCTGAGGATGCGTGTAATCAATCCCAGTCTGACATAATGTCATCGCTGGCGTAGTAAAGTTCGAGTGCAGTGCTGATGATCTTCTTCCTTCAAAAGGAAGAGATCTCTTGAGCTTTTTTTTTATTGATAAAAAAGAGATAACTTGAGCTTGTTATACAAGCCTTGAATCTGAATAACTCACCAACGCCATGCTAATTTCAAAATGTTTCCTGTGTATACAAATCTATGTAGATAATTCTGATCTATTTTTAGTGGACTTTCCCCTTGAACTTAAAAGTTTGAATGTTGTTTAAGATCTTCTTCATTTAAGTGAGGGAGATATCCCCTGAACTTGTTCTAAGAGCCCTAAATCTGAACAGTATACCTGAGACTGCATGCTACTGCGAAAAGTTTCCCTTAGATGAGGATCACAATGGAGATAGCGACAATGGTAACCTATTCTTAGTGGATTAAAGGCATCTTAAGTATGTGGTTGGGTCAAATACTGATCTGGAATTTATTCCGTACCCATTGCTTTATAGTGATAACTCATTTTAAAGACCCTTAACCAGAGAAGGACCCCACAAGTACAAGTTCACTCTAACATATGCTTTCTTTTGTCTATGTGTTTCGATCATTCTTAATAAGTTTGCTATTTGTGACATAACAGGTTGAAATTGCCAAAGCTTATGAGAAAGGTGGTGCGGCATGCCTCAGTGTGTTGACTGACCAAAAATATTTTCAGGTGATTATATAAGTTCTGTAGCCCTTGCTATACCACACATTATTGAATTGGTTAGAAAGACACCTAAGTGAAAATAATTTGAAATTGCTCAAGTTGGTACATTTTGATTATCTATTGCTCTGTAGTTTTTTACTTTTGCTCTCTCCTGACTAATGAACAAACCAGAAACCACCGCCGTCTAGCACTTTCCCCTGGTCTTAAAGAAATTGACTGAAAAGTGTTAAATGGATTAACATAGATCTTTGTTATGCTCCTAACTTTCTGTATCTTTTCCGTTTCAGGGAAGCTTTGAAAATCTTGAGGCCATAAGAAATGCTGGTGTAACGGTAAGTTTTTTTGTGTATTTCATTAGTCCTCTATTTTTCAATATCAATTCAGATGCTCACATTTGAGTTCTTTTGCGGTACTAACTCAACTCAATTAAACAGTGCCCTTTGCTATGCAAAGAGTTCGTTGTAGATGCATGGCAAATTTACTATGCAAGAACTAAAGGGGCAGATGCCATACTGTTGATTGCTGCTGTGTTACCAGACCTTGATATCAGATATATGACTAAGATTTGCAAGATACTTGGGTTGACGGCACTTGTTGAGGTTAGGCTGGCGCTTTTGTTATATTTTAATCGTTACTTGTCAATAAGTTAAATGATCCATGGTATCAAATGTGCTTTTATTTTGTTTGAATGGAACTTTTGCATCTGTTATCTCCCAATCATAGTTGTCAGAATCCTACTATTCACAATGCGTATCCTACATTTCGATGCGGTTTGATTCATTTATGAAATGATGCGAAACCCTTGGTGAATTTTAAATTAATCAAAACCAATCTGAATCCAGATTCAAGAGATCAAATTTTATGATTCTGTTGCAAGGATTATTAGGATTCATCACTATTCAACCAGTCTGTATTGCAACATATGCTTGTTTCAAAATGACTAGTATATTTTTCTTAAGGCCAAGGCTAATGGTTCCTATTATTTTCCATTGAAGTTTAATCTTATAGTTACTTGCTCTACATACCTTGTCAATTCTCCGTTATTCTTATTTTTTATGTGCGCAACTCCTAATCACTCAATACGGTTGCAATTTTCTAGAAACTTGAGTTTGCTTATTGATGAAATCATGAAGTATGAATAGTTTATTGTTTGCATACGTTAATAGTTTTATGGAATATTTTTTCTACAACATAGTTTTAAGCGAATTTTCATGATTCAGTGAAGATGAATAATTCACCATCTGAAACTCGATTAAAGCTGTGCCCCCAATGGACTTTTGCGTGTAATGTTGGCTTGTGAATAGCTTTTATGACTTCTATCTCCGAATGAAAAAGCGGTGAGACGCACAATGTATTTGGCCTACCTTTCCTCCTTAGCTATAACCTATATCGGATTTCAGCAGCTTTGTGCTTGCTAAAGGATCAATTTACTCGGACTTGTGAGATTATCCTGTTTAAGTTTATGGTAGAACACCTTGCATAATTCAGGTACTGTCGTGTGATGCCTGTTTAGAAGTATGTCCTCATTGTTCTCTGCTTTGTGTCCCTATAGGTACATGATGAGAGAGAAATGGATCGTGTTCTTGCCATAGAGGGTATTGAACTTATTGGCATTAACAATCGTAACTTAGGTACGTTATCAGCTCCTATAAAGATTTTGGAGCATCGGGAGCTTCAGTTTGTTCTGCAAAATTGCTTATAATAATACGTATTGTGGATTCTTGAGTTGATTATATTTTTTTAGTTTCATGAACTACGGTTCAATATATTTTTTTGTTTTACTTCTGTGCAGAAACTTTTGAAGTTGACATCGGCAATACAAAAAAGCTTCTTGAAGGAGAGCGTGGGAGAATTATTCGTGAGAAGGGCATAATTGTAAGTGGACGTAACTGGTTGTACTTTTCTAGTTATTGAACCAATTGTGTTTCCGTTTGCCATCGCAAAGTGGCACCTTCATGGTGATAAGATGGAACCAATTGTTTTCTGTATCGAAACTCTGCTCTTATATATTTTTGTCCCAGGTTGTTGGGGAGTCTGGCCTCTTTACACCTGCCGATATTGCTTTTGTACAAGAAGCTGGTGTCAAAGCGGTATGCAATTCTAGTCTTTGATCCACTCGTCAAACTGTTTACATGTCGGTTTACCTTCTTATTATTCATTGAACTCCCCTTAAACTGGGTTAAAGTCCAGTAGACATTACGGAATCATTTTGCTGACTGTGAATATAGTCCCCTACTACTAGTCTCTTCTATCTGCTCTCTCTCTCTCTCGGGTCAGTTGAAGGAGAAGAGAGACCAGTTAGGGCCAGTTAGGGGATGCTTCTGCTATCAGCACAGTTGCTTTCGGGCAGCAGAAGCCGTTTTTAGTGCGGTTGGTGGAAGTAATATTTTTTTAAAACTTTTTGCACAATTTCCGCTGTCTCGCAGCAGCTTTCAGGAAGCAAGGGAGGCGGTGCTTTTCCGAAACCTGCTTTTGCATAATTTAACCGATTTTAACCTTACAATTTGCAAAAAAATCAATATTTATCTTTATGGAATTGATACATGTCATTTATTTTTGTCATTTTATTCTCTCAGCGCAGGCTCACAGTTGATTTTACCAAACATGAGATTACTATATCAATGTTTCACCGTAGCTCTTACGTAATACTATTTACCAAACAACATTTTAACTAAAATTCGC
Source organism: Linanthus parryae (assembly GCA_023055425.1). Classification (NCBI taxonomy): domain Eukaryota; kingdom Viridiplantae; phylum Streptophyta; class Magnoliopsida; order Ericales; family Polemoniaceae; genus Linanthus; species Linanthus parryae. The sequence continues at coordinate 47,931,906 of JALGPY010000009.1, forward strand.
AGCACCTTTCCCACAGTGATTCTCGCACAACTTCTAGCACCGTCACATCGTTCCCAAACTGGCCCTTAGTGGTGGTCTCACAGATATTGAAAAAGAAATAACATAATGAAATAACATGGTTTATTATCCTCTTCAATCACCGTCCCTTGTCTCGCGCTTTACTTATGCTTACCTTGGGAAAAGCTTGTCAACGGCACAATCTTTGTCAAGTTCTTTGAAACCCAAGAAGGTAAACCAAGTCAGGTTCATACAGATTTAACGCCTTAGGGCTTTCACTTGGGAACACATATAGCGAGAGAATTCGTCGTTTTTCTCAAATTATGCTAGAGTTAGATGGATATTTTTCTTCTTCTGGATCCTGCATATTACCTGGTTTTCAAAATTGTATTATCTTGCTACTTCACTGCTGAAGTATTACATTTTTCTGTGTCGTAATTTTGATGGCTGATGAGTTATTGAAATGTCGATTTTGCTCTTTTCAGGTATTGGTTGGAGAATCATTAGTGAAGAAGAGTGATCCTGCACAGGCGATTAGCGAACTCTTCGGGAAAGACATCTCATTTTCATCATTGTAGATGAAATCCCTCACGCTCATTCAGTTTGAACAATTACTAGCTGTCGCAAAGTACTGCAAAGCAGTTGCCTTTATTTTCATTTACCTTTCCATTGTGATTTTGTATGGCAAGTAATTGCTGTATTCCTATAGATCTCACAATGGGGGTGTTTTGACTTCTCAAATGGACACTGTTTTTCGTATTCTTTAGTGAAAGTTCTCAAATAAAATGGCTATATGCTTCTCCTTCCAAGAAATAGTGTCGCATATTTGTTTTCGGACTAACCGGATTTCATGGAATTGGATCACATCAGCAGTATCCGATTGGATTGGTCGGATTATAATTAATAGTTTGTTTGGTTTTGTATTAGTTTAGTATTACACTACAAATAGTTCAATCCTGCTAAATCTTCTCATGCATGAGGGCATTTTTAAGGTATTAAGGTCCATATTTTCATTAGCTTCATATGAGCAGTGAAAATTTCACTTCACTTGTTTCTATGTTGTAGACATACTCTAAATTTGTGGCATTTTCAGGTACATGTTCTCAGACATAACTCCATACAAAAATTTCACTTGTTTCTACATCGTAAACGTACTTCTAGTTTTGTGCTATAAACTGCTTTTACAGATATATGTTCTCAGAGATAACTTAAAAAGGTTGGATAAAGGGATGGTTGCGCCTTTCATAGGTGGACAAGGCTATAAAATGGCTTGGATTGCGGCGACATTGTGGATTATTTGGAAAACTATGAATAACAAAGTCTGTAGAAAAGTTTTGCCAAATGAGTGTCAAAAGATGAAGAAGATAAGGACCTAGCTCAACAGATCACTAAAGCCTGGGGAGATGATACGATATGAAGCTTTTATGGTTTGTTTCTTGCCGTGTCTCCACTCTCTTTGCAACCAAATTCACTGCTATTGTCCAAGGAAATTCGGTTTCACAGATTGAGATGAAAGGTGATAAGGAGAAGATAGAAGCAGGATGCAAATCTAAGAAGATCTGGGTCTGATGTAATCACTGAATGTTGATGCTCAATGCAAGGAAGTTGACAATGTGTTTTGGCTCTTGTTTAGCTCTAATGTTACCCAAAATTTTATGTACTTCGGCGTATATAATATCCGACGGGTGTTGTTCTACTTGCATTTTGGTGTTTAGATGCTAGATGTTGTGTTTTAGGTTCTTTTTTGGTCGTAGGTGTTGTTGTTCTCTGATGTAGTCGTCGACATTTGATGCCTACTGTAAATGGTGTTCTAGCTTATTGTCAAAAAACATATATTAGTAGTCTTAAATTACCGAACACGTTGGTACCGGGATTACAATTGGTCATACCAACTGACTGGGTCAACAACATTGAAGAATCAAATATGCCACATACATGGGGTGCTTTTACCTTTGCGCAAACGAAATTGGAGCGATAAAAAAAATTTGTACTTCAAATGCTCTCAATATTTGCCCTTGATTCTAGAGCCAGACCATATCAGAGTATTGGATGATGATTTGAGAGTAGGAATGTGAATAGATTCACATCGTGTTGGGACAACATGTCCATCAAGATTGTACACCTCTCCTTCCCAAGATGACTCTGAATCCCGCCGTGTGGTCGTTTGTGATGCACATAAATCACCAGTCATGTATCCTTGTCATATGATACAGAGCTCCGTTCCTACAAAAGAGAGAAGAAGTCGCACTCGCTGGTGGTGGCTACCGCGTATACCATTCAATGATCAAGTTAACAACAAGAGTAAGAGAAAACAAAATAATACAAATGGATTCACTAACTTACTATTGTCAACTATTGTATATAGTTGATGAGCCTAATGAGGGATGGAGAGCCGATCTTGAGGAAGAGGGGGCTTCCGGGGGTCTCTGGTGAGTCTACATGGAAAAGGCGAGGTCCACGTCCAACCAATGGTGCTTGGGGAGCGAGAGTGTGTGTGTATGCTTTAACTGACTTCCTATTAAAGTTGTAATCAAATAAATAGATTATTAAGAGCCAGTTTGGTAATACTTTTGCTTTCTTTTTTTTGGGAAATAAAAAACTTCGTTAGATAGGAAACTAGATACATCATAGAGCAATATTAGGATCGACTACGAAACGGGCAAATCTAAAACCCTACAACCACCAAAAGACAACCAACCATCTACCATCTTCCAAAGAAACAAAATAAGTCTCCAAACAAGAGGACCAAAAGACACTAACCAACCAAAAATTAAACATTCTCCAAAACGACAAGAAGAACATTAACAACCAAGACTAAATACACATCAAATCCATAATGAAAGGAACAATACCATCTGCAACCATAGAACATTCTGGGAGAGGAGGAAAATCCACGATATTAGCAATGGGGAGAGCAGGAGGACTAAAAGAGCAGCAACCAGGAAGAACTTCTGGGAAAGAAGAGATTGTTGATAGAGAAGAGGAGCCAGCCAACTCTTGAACTGGCAAAGCAAACACTGGGAACCCATGAGAAGAAACAGCAACTGGGGGAAGGACTGCAAGAGGCTTAGCATCTGAAACGAGAATGATACTAGCAATATCAGTAAACTGATCTTTAGCATTCACCCAACTCGAGACTTCATCATAGACACCAACTTCAACTAATCCTGAGAAATCTAACATATAGAGATTAGAGATCATAATTATACAAAATAAATGCAGCTTTAATCGTCTGACTTAGATCATGAGCTTGATGAAGCAATTGATCCACTGTGAAGTCTTCTTTGTAAAGACCATCTTGTTTCTGGCAAACCATAGAGTCCACATAATAGCTGGAGGCCAATGCCAATTTGGCTTAGTCTGCAAATATTTGCGTGGCCGTAACCAACTTTTAATCCAGTTATGCAGATCACTGGCAAATATATTAGGAATGAAAATATGAGCTTTCTGCCATAAACCTTAAGCCCTTGAGCAATTTAGAAAAAGATAAGTGGGAGTTTCAGGATAAAGATGACAAGAAGGGCATAATATAGGATAATTCTTAATCCTAATATGAAGATTGTCTAGAGTAGGAACGGTATTAGTGAGTATGCACCAAATAAGACCAATAATATTGTTTGAAAGACAACTATTCCAAAGATTTCTCCAATTAAAATTATAACTAATTCTTTTAAATTGAATTTCTGAAGAATAAGTAATGGGGAGGAATTATTGTAGTTAAGTAAAGAATAGGCAGAGGAAACTGTGAAACTCCATGGGAGTTAGGCATCCAATAAGGGGTATCAGCATTATCTGCATGGGAGATGGGTTGATCCATTATAAGATTCACAAGCTAAATAGGGAACAGTTGCTGAAGAGTATTAGGACACCAAGTCAACTGACCCTCATATCCTTGAATAAGAAGCTAAGAGACCTTCTTAAATATGTTTGAAGAATCAGTAACAACAAGAGAATCAGTAATAGAGCCAGCAGGGAAAAAATCAACCCATCCACCTGAACGAAGCCATATGTTTGAACCACTTGCAACCTTTCATTTCAACCCCAAATAGAGAGTATCTCCTCCCTCAAAGATGGTCTTCCAGGCAGAGGAGGCAGGATGATTTGCCTTTATAATTGAAAATGGCTTTCTAGAACGCTGTTTTTCAAATCTAAAAGCAATATATATGTGTTTGGTAAATTTTTACTTCCCGGCTTTCTAGAAAGCAACGGTTTCCAGACAACAGCTTTTGAAAAGTAGGGGAGGGCTTGCTTTCTACGACCCACTTTTTGATTAATTTATTATTTAATATCATTATCGATTAATAAATATTAATAATATATTATTGTAATAGTAATATTTATTATTTCATGTCTGAAATGGTCGTTTCAACATTTACAAAAAGTCTAAAGCACTAATTACCAAACACAAAATGTCAAAAGTGCTTTTCCACAGCAGGTTATATACGGAGTTCACCAAACACTTGTTGTGCAGATTCTCACAGTAGTTTTCTCACAGTGCTTCCTACACAGCAGCTTTCTAAACCGCCACATCATTACCAAACTAGCCCTAAGCAATTTTTTTTTCAGGTGATTGCAATAGAAAATCCCTCCACTTACTTTCTTGAAATAACTCTACGAGCCAGTATCATAACGAAATCCAAATTTCAGAAGTGATTTTTTCCTAAATAAAGCTGTACAAGCAAAATTCTTGGAGAATCATTTCTCACAATATTTCTTACCATCCATCTAGTTCTATAACCCCCAGAGCTCCCTCTAGCTCAAGTGATTTAAAGGCTATTTTCTATGTCAAGCTAACTCTTTTAGAGGCTTATCTTGAAAAATTGGACAAGAAGTACTAACTCTGGATTAAACATAACGACCGGGTGTCTGATGTTCCACTTGAATTTGTGACCCCCAAGTGGCAAGGAGACGATATTATAAAAAATATCAGGGAATTAATGTGGGAAAGTACTCGAGAGAAATGAGACTATTTACTCTTGGATTATTACTTTTCCAACTGGCTGAGGATGCAAATTCAATCCATTCCTCTTTGACAGTAACAATCCGGATGATATACATACTTGGGAATTATCACATGAGCAAAACTACTATGTTAATTCTGCCTGCTATATAGTTGCTTCGAACGAGAGGGTTGCTACTACAAAACTCAAGGATGGATCCAACCTGGGTTTCTTTTTTCTTGGAAAATATTTTGGAACACCCCTCTCCAGAAAAATCACAAAATTTTCATTTGGGAAAACTATGTAAGATTCACCTCACTAACTCCTCTCTATGTCTCATATGCCATCAATTTTTCGAAACTCTTAATTACCTATATTTTTTACTGTCCACACTCAGCCACCCCTCTCTAGATAGAAATACGATCTCAACCTCCCTCCACTAGTATGTTGGATGTGAAACCTTGGATATCAAAAGCAAACAAAATACCCTTTATACTTGCTAACTCCAATAGTGTGGACCATATGGACCAACATAAACAACTGTATCTTCAAGAACAACACACAAATTTGTAATCAAACATGGCAAAAGCTCCAGTAAGTAGCACACAGTCTCCTCACTACCTATCCGCCTCCAAAGAATTTCGTCGTCGGCCAAGTCTTTGTCTTATTGTTGCAGCTTGGAAAAACAACTCAAGTAGAGCCACATGTGCTGGGATTCTTTTTAACAATCAAGGAATATGCACCAATGAAGAAGTCCGCTCCTTCACAAGTCCGTCAGCCTTTGTTACAGAATCGACTACCCTGTTTCATACTCTCAAATGGATTATCTCTAAAGGACAAACGTTGTTGTGTATACGGACTGTGCAGAACTGGTCAAAACTATGCACTGCAGATACGTTAATGCCAACCTATTCGGAGACATTGCACTGTAATGTTCAAACTTTCAACATTTGAAGATCGTGAAAGTTCCGAGGAACGATGTCGCACGACCAGACCACTTGGCGTGGACAACCTTGAGGACCACAAGCGACCCATCCTGACAAGGCATAGGCTAATCATCTATTTTGTCTCCTCACTATGTATGCAATACTTTATTATCTGTAATTTTTTTTTTTAAATGAATGAATTCTCCTCTTCTTCTAAAAAAATGCCCTTTATACTTGCTAACTCCAATATTGTGGATGGACCAACAGAAACAACTATATCTTCAAGAAGGAACACACAAATTTGCAATCAAACGTGGAAAAAGCTCCAGCAAGTAGCACACAATCTCCTCACTACCTATCTGCCTCCAAAGAATTTGCTGCCCATTCGTCATAACCTCGTTTGTCAAGCCACATAGAAATCTGGTTCCTCACTTTTTTTCTTTTCGTAGCACCCTCTCACAAGAAGGTAATATGACATGTACTTTTCCAGAAGATACACTGGAAAGATTGAGGTTTCAATGTATAAAGCATTACAATGTTGCACTCAATTTCTCCCCTTCTCTATACATAGATTGAAGAAGATGAAGATGGAGATGAAGATGAAGCACTCTACTAAGTTATGGGGTTTCAGTTGAAGTTGTTGCATGTTAATCTTGTTTTATGTTATTTCCTAATCTTCTTGTCTTCATATTTCATTCTTCGCATGAAACTTTCTGTCAACGTTTTCCTTTATGTTTTAGCCACTGTTAGTTTAAATTCTGAAATGAATTTCATTGGGAAATTGTTACGACTTTCAACACTGTAAATTAACTTGGAATCATTGGTATGGGATGTGAATATTACGTGTTTACTTTCATCCCTAACTTACCTTCTTGCTTTTATTGTTCGTTGAAGTATCATGAGAATTTTAAGAATCTATGAGGCTTCATGTACCGGATATGTTAACATCCGCAACCTCAATGTTTATGATCGTTTGGTTGATTTATTGTTTTTGTAATTTTGCTTCCTTAGTTTCCGTCTGCATTAGCTGATTTTTATTGAGTTTCTTAAACAACCATGGTAGCTTGTAGTTCTCAGTGACTTGGTGTTATGTGCAGAAAATTTTGGTTTCCCTTGCATGAGAGCACTTTCTTTCTTCAGAATGTTGAACATGCAGGGCCACCAAGAGACGGAGCTTGCTGTGTCATTATAGATAGATGTTCTTCTACCTGAGGAATGAGGTTTGAGGTTATGTGCTAATATATTGATCGTGATGTCATTAGAGAGGTAAATCTACAACAAAATACAGAGTTCTCAGGTTGCAAGGAGTTGTTTCGGTAACAAGAGCGCATTGTGAAAGGGGAATTCTTGATCCTATCTTCTTTGATTGCATATGTAATTTTCCTAAATTGTAAACTCTGTACTGTAGATAGACCTTTCAGATTTCTTAATTATTTTAACCTCAATATTAATATTTTTTTAGAAGCAAGGTTGTATTAAAAACCTCAAGGAGGAACTGAGGAGCTAGCTATTACATCCGAACTGATAAGATCTTGCAAAAAAGGGTGGAAATTCAATCCAGTCTTTGTTGGAATAACTAAACTTTCTATAATCAGCTAAATGATGAGCTACTTCATTGTTGGAGCAGTTCCTATACGTCACTTTCCATTGTTCATAAGTTCCCAGTACTTGTAGAATGTCCTCCACGACGTCTTCGACTTCTGAAAAATCAGTTGGTTTATTTCCTTCTTTGCGGCTCATTATCTCATCTAAAAGGATCTTGGCATATCCTTCTAACCAGACTCTAGATAAACTCATATTGTGTGCTAATTCCAGTCCATGCAACGTAGCTCGAGCTTCAGCTTCCTTTGCCGAGAAACATACTCCTGAGTAACTGCACGTGACCATGAGCATGTCCCCTTCACTGTTGCGTATAACAGGTCCAGATTGTGCTTCTCCTATGTTGAAATCCCAGCTGCCATCCACATTTATTTTCACCAACTCTGCTCTGGACGCCTTCATTTCTCTGAATTTTTGTTCCTCGGACCAGTGCTTGTGTTTGGCTTCCGAACTTTTTCATATTTCGCGACTCTCTGCTTTATTTCATAGGCTCCCATGTCCGGGTAGAAAACGGCTCCATTACAACGGTTTTTGTTACGAAGAATCCATAGCGTATAGATTGCCGTAAAAATGTTTGAAAACTACAGTATTTATGCCATTATTATGTTAGCAGATCCATCGTTGTAATTTATAGGTAAATTTGTCATAGGCGTTGTATTATCATTTTAGTTTTCTTTGGTAAAGTCCTGCAAGCAAACTAGATACATCTCAAACTATTGAGGAAATATGTTGATTGATCTCGTTACCCTTAACTTGTATTTCTTATATAGCAAATTACTTCATTCAACCAAATACTCGAAATTCAATGAACAAACATCTCAAGTAGAGATACCAAAGCTCAAATCATGCACAATCCATCGCCGCTGAAAATGCACATTCGAATATAATCAAAGCAATAAGCGGGGTGAAACTAGTATGACAAGAGAGAGTACAAGTGTTGGATGATTTGGCCTTATCCCTCACCCCAAATATATACAAGTTCCTTATCCATATCTTCGGTCTGGATCTACTGTAACCAAAGATAGAGATTGAGAGGTCATCGACCATGGGCTTGGGCCTTGGCCTCTCATCTCTTACTATTGTAACTCTACCCATTTTAGAATATTTTATACAAAGTACAATTATACCCTTTCTAGAAGCTTCCTTCAGGTATTATCGAGTAGATCTTCTATACACTCTATGGATTGGGCCATGGTCACGGTCTAAGCGCCATGAACTTCGCATGTTGGTGTTCCAAAATGTTCGACCTATGACATTATGTTTGGTTCAATGAAATTTTATATTTTTTTAAAAAAATATCTATTTGATATTCTGTCCTTGGATAAATGCACTTTCTTATAAAAACAACAAATAAACACGCACATATCTATTTTTATATATTTTTATTATTGGTTTTGTTACAACTTATAGATCGACTTCATTACAAATAATTTCTATCAAACACACATTTCATGTTCCACCCACCATAGTTTTAAAAGTCGGACGGACCGACGGTCTCTCGAATTGGTTATAGCCAGTCCGATTTTGTTATTCGAGCACCGATGTTAAGAAACCTGTCGAAACCAGTCAGAACATGCCAATTTGGTAAGCTGTTGAACTGGCCGATTATGACCAGTTTTGTCTGTTTTTGAAGGATTCAACCATGCCGAGTCTGAGGCTAACATTTTCCAGATGTAGAAGAAGTCTCTAACACGGTGTCGTTAGCCGAGATTGATGATGATTCTTTCAAGTCTGACGGATCCAACGATCTGAGATTGTTAAATGTTGATCTATTGTAAATATTGGCATATTGATTTCAAGATATTTTTTAGAGAAAGAGAGATAAAGTATATTTCAGAGTGAGTGTGGGAGAGAGGCATTGAAGAGAGAGATGTAATAGCGTAGCTAATTGTAGTATAGGATAATTATAGAGGTTTATCTGTAATTATTTGAGGATGAATTGTGTATATATCACTAATGAATAGAAAATTTGAGGATTCAATTTTGTCAGCAGCCATTGCGTGGACCAACAAACCAGTAGAGCTCAAAGCAAACCCAATTAATAATTGTCTAGAAATGTGAATTAACAATAGACTATTAATTCTCAGTGAGAAACTAAATAAAAAACTCCAACTAAATCAAATGTGAATTAAGTATTGCACACATATGCTTAATTGGTGTTCAGAGTAGGTGACTTTGGCAAAGATGGGGTATTGCAAAAATCAAAACGTGGCTTGATGAAGGGAAGGCAACAAAAGAGGCTGTTGCGGTGGTTGATTCGCCGTTCGTCCTAGCAGAGAGGAGACAACAACGCCGAACAGGTGATCAAAAAACAGAACCTCAACGCTGCTTTTCCGCGACTGACGAATGCGAGGAAATAAAATTGTTGATGACTCGATGCAAGCGAGATTGCTGGTGGGTGAAAGAGAAAGTGAGCAGATCGTCAAGGAAGGAAGCAACGACTGTGACGATCAGTGATGGCAACTGTAACCTGAGAAGATGAGCCGATTGAGCCGAGAAGACAAGTCGTCGAAGCCGAGAGGACGAGCCGACGGTCTGGAACGCGCGCCGAGCTGAGCAGGCGCGTGGATCGGAGCCGAAGTGAAGAACGCGACTTATGGAGGAGGCGCGTTTGGGAGCGTCCGGACTTCGTTCGCAGAGAGGTCGATCGGGAAAGCGACGCAATGGGTCACCGTCGCAGTGGGCGGCGATTTTGAGGACTAACTTCGTCGCAGTGTGCGACGGAAAGGGAGAGAGAGAGGGATATGACGCGGAAGCAGAGTGGAACAGGATCAGACCGCATACGATCATCTTCGTACCTTTGGGTGTTTGTGTTACCCTAATCTGACTACTATGTCTCCCCACAAACTTTCCCCTCGGTCCACTCGATGTGTGTTTCTTGGTTACCCTTCGAATTTTCGTGGTTATCGGTGTCTCAACATCTCTACTGGTCGCATTCACATCTCTCGTCATGTTACGTTTGATGAGCATGTCTTCCCGTTTGCCACACCGGGTTCCGTGTCACTTCCCGGGCAACTGTCTCTGACCCCAACGATGGTATTCCTCCTATAGATATGTCCGGTCATACTCACAACCCCTCTGCTCCCTCTCGGCTAACCCCACCCTTCCCTCTTCACTACACTCGTCGCTCGGCCGCACCTCCTCCTGCTGCCTCGACGCCACCTCAGCCTCCTCCAACTCAGGCTCCTCCTCAGCCTCCTGCCTCCCCACCTGTCACGGTCTCCCCGCTGTCTCCAGCACCAGACTCTCCTAACCCACCGACTCCACCTCTCTCCCCTCAGATGAGAACCCGATCCCAGCACGGTATCCATAAACTCATCTCCCGTCTCACTCTTCATGCCCAACTCCCTCCCACTGTCTCTCCTTTGCCCAAATCCCATGTGTCTGCCCTATCGGACCCACACTGGAAATCTGCGATGGATGATGAGTTTCAGGCTATGATCACGAATCAAACTTGGGAGTTGGTTCCTCGCCCAACTGGGGAAAACAATTTTCAGGCCATTTGTTTATTTCGTCACAAGTTTCGGGCTGATGGTACTCATCAGCGGTACAAAGCCCGCCTAGTGGCCAACGGCAAATCACAGTTAGTGGGGGTTGACTGTGATGAGACTTTTAGTGCCGTGGTCAAACTAGCCACCATCCGCACTGTTCTCACCCTTGCTGTATCGCGGTTCTTGGCGCATCCGTCAGTTGGATGTCAAGAATGCCTTTTTACATGGTGACCTGGATGAGGTCATATATATGCAGCAGCCACCAGGTTATCGGGATCGTCTCCATCCGGATCATGTTTGCCGCCTCCGTAAGTCCCTCTATGGGCTGAAGCAGGCTCCTCGCGCTTGGTTTCAGCGCTTCGCTACTTTTCTCACAGGCTCAGTCGGGTTCTCTAGTTGTCGGTGTGATGAGTCTCTGTTTGTCTACAGTCAGGGACCTGATATTGTCTACCTCCTCCTCTATGTTGACGATATCATCATTACAGGGTCCTCGCCTTCAGTTGTACAGCGGATTATTTCTTAGCTCTCCACTGAGTTTGCTATGACTGATCTTGGACCTCTGCATCATTTTCTAGGTATTGCTGTCACTCGGACTGACTCTGGTATGGTTCTCTCTCAGCGTCAGTATGCATATGAGATTCTCTAGCGTGCTTCGATGGTGGGTTGTAAGCCCGTTAGCACTCCGGTTGAGACTGGCTCCAAACTCACCGCTGGTTCAGGCCCTCCGATTGATGATCCCACTCTCTACCGCAGTTTGGCCGGGGCTCTTCAGTATCTCACTTTTACACGTCCGGACATCTCCTATGCCGTTCAGCAGATCTGCCTCTTTATGCACGATCCTCGAGAGCATCATTTTCGCGCGTTGAAACGCGTGCTTCGTTATGTGAGTGGTACTCTCGATCTCGGGTTTCACATCTCTGCTACTACCTCTAAAGGTCTCACGGCGTACACGGATGCAGATTGGGCTGGCTGCCCGGACACGCGTCGCTCGACCTCTGGTTTCTGTACTTTCTTCGGAGATTTTTCTCAGCTGGTCGTCCAAACGACAGGCTACTGTTTCTCGATCCAGTGCTGAGGCTGAGTACCGTGGCCTTGCCAACGCTGTTGCTGAGCTATGTTGGCTCCGCAATCTTCTTCTCGAGCTCAAGGTTCTTCCTCCAAGGGTATCACTCTGCTATTGTGACAATGTTAGTGCCGTATACTTATCGGGTGACCCCGTTCAGCATCAACGCACGAAACATATCGAGATTGACCTTCATTTTGTTCGGGAAAAGGTTCGTCTCGGCCACCTTCGTGTTCTCCACATTCCCTCTGATTTTTCAGTATGCAGATATTTTCACGAAAGGTCTGCCTCGTCAGTTATTTGAAAGGTTCCGCTCCAGTCTGAACGTTCATCCTTCTCCCGCTCCGACTGCGGGGGTGTAATAGCGTAGCTAATTGTAGTATAGAATAATTATAGAAGTTTATCTGTAATTATTTGAGGATGAATTGTGTATATCACTAATGAATAGAAAAGTCGAGGAGAGGACAATTTCACAAACCTTCAAGATGTAGACGTTGGAGAGAGAGAAAGTCGTGAGACAATTGGAGAGATACGAAGATAATGGGAACCGAAGATAATGTAGAATTCTAAGCACAAAGATAAAATAATAGAGAGAATGATATCCACCACATGCACTTAATTGTTACGACTTCCACATAAGAACTTTCAATATTTTGACTTTTCAACATACGGTCACACTAAATTATGGATGTTTGGATAGGCTTAAGTAAACGAGAGGTTGATATAAAAAGATACTCATTTAATGGGGCATTTGGATATGGTTGAATAAATAAGATTAATTGTGTACTTTTAAAATAAAAATAATTAAATATTGTTTGTCAGAATCCATTTATTACAAAAATAGGATTAACATACTTATATTGAGCGGGAGATTTAAAAACTTTGTTGGTGCAGCAATTGAGGTAAAGAATTTTTGAAAATTACACATTGTCAAAGAATCTCAAGAAAAAAACAAATGCATCAACCATTTTTTCGGTGAGAATTGTAGTTCACGTGTATGATGCACATGTGTTTAAATTAGGGGAGAACCATTAATTTCAGGAACTACATTCCGGTTTTGGAATTTCTCCATTCCATTTTTTTCGCAAAAATCCGATTTTACAACGAAAAACCTGTTCTTGTTTTTTGAAATTGTTTGATCAAAACACCAGATTATATAAGATTGTTTAAACTTTCTTTCCTCTCGATCTGAGCTTATCCAAACACAACCTTTGTACTACAAATTTGTAATATTATTATTCTTAATGTATATTTGGAACCTTTAAAAAAAGATCTATATAAACTTTATAAGAATGTATACATTGTATTGTTGTGCTTACGAAATTAGAATTGTGTTATTCTATAGAAAAAGAATTGTGTTAGTATTATACTAGCATTTAACCCGTGGTGAAATTTCAAATCCGAAACAAAATATTGTTGCTATAATGATTACATGCTTCGTACCAAAGATTATTTAAAATTATGTTGTAATATTGATTTTGATACCGGTGGGTTGTGTACAATGACAGAATGGGTACATGTCGAAATGCATGTTTCTAATCAGTGAAAGTCAGTGATTTCATCTATTTTCAAATCTTCTTAAACCCATTTGGGGACTTGCTCTTACCATAAAATTTCAATGACTCAAATTTCGAGCCACTGATTTTGATATTTTTAATTCGGAAAATTCAGTCCATCTCAACCCTTTTTATACTCTTCTTCAATTAAATTATTTTATATTTTTAATAATTTCTTTCAATTTTAGTCTATTTTCATTTGAAGTTGTAAATAGAACCATCAAGAATTGCAATTTTTTTTATCATTGATAAAATCGGAAGGAATAATCAATTTAATCTTATAATTTATTTTAATTACTTAATTAGCTTTTACTATTTATTTGTATTCTAATTTTACCTTTAAATTTTGTTCTTCATCTTGATCACATTAAATTCGTTTCCTATCTTCGAGACTTTAATACTGTTAAAATAGAACCACCAAAAATTGCAATTTTTTTTATCATTGGTAAAATCAGAAGGAATAATCAATTTAATCTTATAATTTCTTTTATTGACTTAATTAGCTTTTACTATTCATTTGTATTCTAATTTTACCTTGAAAGTTTGTTCTTCATCTTGATCACATTAAATTCGTTTTCCATCTTGGAGACTTTAATCCCATTAAAATTGTTAATGAGTTTAAATATCAACCCACCTATCAATTTTCTAGCCCATTCGTTTCTCATTCTTGACATTTCATACATTAAATTGGATATCAATCTTAACAAAAAAAAAATATTGATACCGACCCCAATTATTTTTTCAGCTCATTCGTTTCCCTTGTTGACCATTTCATCCACTAAAATTGAGAATTGATGTCACCTAAAATCTCTCGAAGGGGCATTGCTCCCGCTCCCGAACCTCGCTCTGGCGCTTTCGGGACCAAAGCTCGCTCTAAAGGCGATCCAGAGAATAGAGAGCTCGTTTTCGTAGGCGAATCACTTCTTAAAGTCAATTTACCAATATTTTGGACTCTACTTGATGATTAATCTCAACTTATTATGTGTCAGTTTGATAATTCAACTATTTAAACATTATTCTTCCTTATTGAAGCAACCTATTTGACAAATGAATACTAACATCCCATTTAATAAAATATATTCTCACGTGTAAAATCACATTATCATTTGTATATATTAGTTTTCTTCATAAAATTATAGTAAATAAATATTATATGTAGATGCTCTTGTGACGCTCTCAAATGCAATCATTCTGAAATTAGACGTTTTTTCGCTCCCGCTCTAGGTGACTTAGATCAATACTTGCCTTTTTTGAGAAATAATTTCAGCACTTGTTATTTAATCTTTTATAACTGAAAATAAATTGCGATTCATATACACATTGCATACACCCTCCACTACCACAGCTGCATAATGATCCAATCATTATTCCAAATTACCAAAAAAAAAGTCCCCACGAACACATTCAGGAATTCGTAGCAGTAGGGACTAAATCGGAAAATTCAGAAAAAATAAAAAACCGAAAAACTAAACTAATCTGACCTTGTGTTTGTACTCCTCCACTTGGAATTACGACTTGCTCCGCGGCAACGACCCTGCGTTCTGTATCGAAACTCACGTGTATATAAATCAAGGTAATACATGATGGAACATTTAAAACTATATAAACGAAGTTCCAATTGTACCTATACGGGACGGTGCGTCAAGGATTCATAAGTGTCTCCTGCGCGTATGTGAATTCCTTCGCCCACTGTCCCTAGTACTACACAAACATGTAAGTGAAGTTGAAGAAGATTTGACACGGAAAGTTGCAGAAAATATTAGGGGAATAGTTGAAAAAAAATCACAGACAACTAAAAAGTATGATCAAATCAAAAAACATTCACCACCTTCAGCGATGAGGATGCACATTTTTGTAGCGTAGAATCACCGGATCCGCGAGCTAGCTTAGAATGGTCTTTCTGTTATAGCATTTGTCCATCGCAACTGCAGAGGAGTAGAAAATGAGATTTAATGGAGAAAAATGAATTGATGATATAGAAGGAACCCACACTGGCCGCGAGACTCTTTAAATGTTGGACGAATTTATTAATGAAAGGTTTAGTACAAATGACGCAAATCAAAGTATAGTATGAATGGGTTGCTCAAAAAATATAGTATGAACGGGAACTAAAAATGGTAAGAATTGAACGCAAATCAATCATTTTTGATTGATAGAACCAAAACGGTGGGTTTGGTACAATTACGAAGTAGGTATAAAGCCATTGATTTGGATATTTTCAATTCAGAAACATTCAATTCACCTCAGCCTTATTTTTAAAAATTTAACTCGGCTCTATTTGCAAATTTCAACTTCGCTAGTTTTTTAATTTTTAACTTCGGCGCCATTTTTAAATTTCAACTTTAATTTCAAAATTTAAATGTCATATTAAATTCAGTGACACGTGGCAATCTCTCAAAGAAACTCATTCTCAAATAGTATATATATAGATATCCGTTACTTATGTTTTTTTGAGAAAATTACATCATATAGCCGGGTTCGGACACTTTTTTTTTTCCAATCTGGGTTCGAACACTCAATTACTGCACTAGCACTTATTCATTTATTTATGTTCTTTAGATTATATTTTAATTCCATGTGTATAAAAGTATAATTTTATATTATTAAAATGATGTGCAGTTCAATCGGTTCAATCAGCGTTTCAACCAGTACTAACACACACCACCGCACCGTCACTGCGTACTACTAACACATGTTAGAAACTATGTTGGAGTTTCTGCAAATTAATGAACACAGATTGAATAAATAAAACTGAAACAACTTACTGATTGAGAGTTTCCCGAAAGCTGCTGTGATGTCGAAGACAGTCTCGTACATGAATGGGTACGGGTTCCTTAAAACAGATTAGCCGCCTGCTATGCTGAGTGGCTTCTGTTTCCCAGGATAAAAGTCTTCCGGCGCGGTGGTTGAAAGCACGTAACCACCAAGCCCGACGAACCGAAACTTGGTAGAGAAAGTCTGCTGCTGTGAGAGAGACAATGAATGCTGTGAATGAATTTTCGGTTAGTTCTGAAAACTGGAGAAGGCATTGAATTTAAAGGAGATAAGGTGGCGGTTGGCTGACGGGCCGAACGGTTACAACCGTTGACTGTTCAGAAAACAGAACGGTTGTAACTGTTCTGTTAATTAACAACAATTCTGTTAATTAATTGTCATAATAATATTTAATTATTAATTAAAATAATTAATTAGTTTTTGGCCCAAAAAGATATAGGCCTCAACTAACTACTCAGCCCAACCCACCCACCACACCACGTCCCGGCCCGGCCCGTGCCCGAACCCGAACCCGAGACCGAGCCGAGCCGGCCGGACGGACGGACGGCGGCGGCGGCGCGCGCGCGCGCGTGTGGTGGTTCGACCATTGTCTAGGTCCTCTCTCCTGCACAAAATGTGCTCCACCCAAAGGGCGTGCCCTTAAGGTCCAACCTTGAAGTAGATAAGTACTTCATCTTCTCCCTTGAACCAAGATGTGGTTCTATTTTATTTCCAACAAATTGTTTGCTCATGAACTCATTTTGAGAGCATGATTTGATCATTCATTCCTTAATGTTTTTTGACAAATGAGTTATCGCAACGACCACCAAGTTGCCCTCTACACGATGATGCAATTGGTGTTGTTAACTCGCATATGAGCTGGATAATAATCGCACTCAAAGTCGGGTCAAAAACCATTTTTTCCAACAATCCCCCACATGAATGACAAATTATCGCTAATGCTGAAAATGCCAAGTAGTGGTTAACTATCTCAAGTGGTTCATTAATTGCTTAAGGAAAAGTAGTCATAGACTTTGAACTTTTCCCTTAGTGAGATGCTATAGGGTATACTGGCTTGTCAGTGAACGAATCGCCTTGAACTGCTTGCCGCGGTGTATACCTAGTCGATAGCAACCACACAATTAGTGGACCTATCCAAATTTGGTTCTCATGGTTGTGTTCATTTTGGCCTTGAAACACTGTCCTGGTTTCATGAGTAGACTTAGAGGAGATAGCCACATCATCCTCCTAGAACCGGCCCGTTCCTACCCACATAGGTGAGACACATAACGAGTATCCTACATACTCTCCTTAAATCCTTTAAGGTACGGTCTCATTAAAAGCCTTTTGCTTACCCTGTCCCTATCACTCGATGTTCGTCCTAGGAATGGATTTGGAAACTTTATTTCCGGGTGAGTGATTTATTTATTTGCACTGGTAGTTGGGTTGTCCCTTTTGAACCTAGTTCTTGGGATCTCCAGTCACCTAGGTTGGGTTTGCCGCTACGTGCAACTCTTTACGAGATTGGCTTTAATCCCATTCCCCTTGACGAACTTGCAACTAGTTCTCTCGATAAACCTTTAGTCAACGGATCCGCTATGTTTTCTTTTGACTTTACGTAATCGATCGATATAATACCTCTTGAGAGAATTTGCCTAATGGTATTATGTCTCCGACGTATATGTCTAGACTTACCATTATACATGCTACTTTGTGCCCTACCTATCGCAGATTGGCTATCGCAATGAATGCAGATAGGAGGCACGGGTTTCGGCCATGTTGGGATATCTTCGAGGAAGTGGCGAAGCCATTCTGCTTCTTCCCCTGCCTTGTCTAACGCTATGAATTCTGCTTTCATAGTAGACCTTGCAATGCACGTCTGCTTTGAAGATTTCCAACATATTGCCGCTCCTCCAAGAGTGAAGACGTATCCACTCGTGGATTTAGAATCCCTTGAATCGGAGATCCAATTGGCATCGCAATATCCTTCCATGACAGCTGGATAGTTCGAGTATTGTAATCCTAAATTTTTAGTGTATCGAAGATACCTTAATACTCGAGTTAACGCTATCCAGTGATCCTTGCCAGGGTTACTAGTGAAGCGACTAAGCTTCCCGATAGCTTGTGCGATGTCCGGCCTTGTACAATTCACAATGTACATGAGGCTTCCTATTACTTGGGCATATTCTGATTGTCTAACACCTTCGCCACGATTCTTAGCGAGATGTAAACTCACATCTACAGGTGTTGTAACCGGTTTATTATTCCCTTTATCAAATTTTTCGAGTACTTTCTCGATATAATGAGATTGGGAAAGACCATAGCCCTCAGCAGTCTTTGTGATTTTAATTCCTAAAATCACATCCGCAATTCCGAGATCTTTCATGTCGAATTTCGTGGACAACAACTTCTTTGTATCAAGAATTATTGTCTTGTTGCTCCCCATAATTAGCATGTCATCGACATACAAACATATTATCACACATTCCTTTGCGACAGTTTTGAAATAAACACATTTGTCGCATTCATTTGTTCGAAATCCATGAACTTTCATGATTTTATCGAATTTTTCGTGCCATTGCTTTGGAGCCTGTTTTAGACCGTAGAGGGATTTCTTAAGTCGACAATATTTGGTTTCGGTTCCCGGAACTTTAAATCCTTCTGGTTGCTCCATATAAATTTCCTCTTCCAATTCTCCGTTTAGGAAGGCTGTCTTAACATCCATTTGATGAATTTCAAAATTGAAAATAGAAGCAATAGCAATCAACATTCGAATGGATGTTATTCTCGTCACTGGAGAATAAGTATCGAAGAAATCTAACCCCTCCTTTTGCTTATAACCTTTAGCGACAAGTCTCGCTTTGTACTTATCTATTGTACCATCGGGTTTAAGCTTTTTCTTAAAGATCCACTTACAACCTAGGGGCTTGGAGCCTTGCGGAATGTCTACTAATTCCCAAGTATTATTTTGTAAGATGGACTCAATTTCGCTATTTATGGCCTCTTTCCAATATGGAGCATCAACACTAGACATGGCTTCTTTGTAACTTTTTGGATCATTTTCCGTTAAATATGTTAGGAATTCAGGTCCAAAAGTTTTTGCCGTTTTGGCTCGTTTACTCCGCCTTACCTCTTCCTCTTGGTCGTTGCCAATGGCTGTCTCATGCGTCCGTTTTCCAGACTCTTGTACTTCCTTTACTTTGTAAGGAAAGATATCTTCGAAGAAGGAGGCATTGGCCGACTCAATAATAGTGTTTTCGTGAATATCTGGTATTTCCGATTTGTGTACCAGAAATCGATGAGCACTACTATTAGCCGCATATCCAATGAAGATGCAATCTATTGTTTTAGGTCCTAACTTGACCTTTTTCGGTAGAGGGGTCGCAACTTTTGCAAGACACCCCCACACTCGCAAGTGTTTGTATGAGGGCGTTCGACCTTTCCATAGTTCATATGGGGTTTTGTCGAAGTTCTTTTTCGGTATTCTATTTAGAATGTAGTTTGCGCTTAGTAGAGCTTCCCCCCACAAGTTCTGAGGCAATCCTGAACTCAAAAGCAATGCGTTTAGAATTTCCTTTAATGTTCGATTTTTCCTTTCCGCAACCCCATTTTGTTGAGGTGTATAGGGTGCCGATGTTTGATGAATGATTCCATTTTCAGCGCATATATCAATGAAAGGCGAATCATATTCCCCTCCACGATCACTCCGAAGTATTTTAATCTTCTTGTTAAGTTGATTTTCCACTTCGGACTTGTATTGTTTGAAGGCGTCCAATGCTTCATCTCGACTATGTAATAAGTAGACATAACAATACTTGGTATAGTCGTCAATGAATGTAATGAAGTATTTCTTCCCATTCCTGGTTTGCACAAACTTCAAATCACAAATATCGGTGTGAATTAGTTCGAGAGGACTTGTTGACTTCGTACCAATTGGTTTGAACGATTTCTTAGTCAATTTAGCCTCGACACAAATTTCACATTTGTGGTTTAAGTCAATACTTCCGTTAGGAAGATGGTCCAATTTCATCAATTTACGAATGGAGTTGTAATTGACATGACCCAATCGTTTATGCCATAAACAAGAAGAGGACTCCGACAAGTAATTAACTGCTGCTTTCTTATTCATAGTAGGAATCATAGTCAGTACATTAAGTTTGAAGAGCCCATCCTTAAGGTACCCTTTCCCAAGATATTCCCCCGACTTAGTCAATACAAACTTGTCGGACTCAAATACTAGTTTGAATCCTTTTTTGCTAAGTACAGCTCCCGAGACTAAGTTTTTCCGTATATCCGGAACATGGAGAACATCATGAAGAGTGATAGTCTTTCCCGAGGTCATTTTCAGCGATATCTTCCCTTTCCCTTTAATTGCGGATGTGGCTGAATTCCCCATGTAGAGAGGTTCCTCGTTTTCGACTTCCTCGTAGGACGAGAACATCTTCTTATCGGAGCAAAAGTGTCGGGTAGCCCCCGTATCAATCCACCACTCCTTAGGGTTACTTCCGGCAAGGTTGACTTCGGATACGACGGCTGCATAATTGTCTCCATCGTCGGTTTCCGCTAGTTGTGCTTCCGGTTTCTTCCCTTTAGAGGTTTTCTTCTTCTTGCGACAGTCCTTGATTTTGTGGCCTGTTTTACCACAATTGTGGCACTTCCCGGTGAACTTCTTCTTCTCGGTCTGATTTGAGTCAGATTTCCGCTTGAGATTGTTCTTGGGCCTTTCTTCCACCACGTTAACTTTGGACTGTTGGCTTGATGAGGGCCTGTCGTCAGCAAGTCGATTCCCTTCCTCGATGCGGAGCCGAACGATTAGTTCCTCCATTGACATCTCCTTGCGCTTGTGCTTGAGGTAGTTCTTGTAATTCTTCCATGCCGGCGGCAGTTTGTGAATCATGACGCCGACTAAGAATTCTTCAGGAAGATGCATCTTTTCTGCAATTACATCATGAATTATACATTGAAATTCCTGAACTTGGGCCATAATGCCCTTAGAATCTACCATCCTATACTCCATGAAGTTTTCAACGACAAACTTTTTGGCGCCCGCGTCCTCAGTTTTATATTTCTTTTCAAGGGACTGCCAAAGTTCTTTTGCCGTTTTGACCGCAGAATAAACATTATACAATTGGTCATCTAAACTATTTAGTACATAGTTTCTGGCTAAGAAATCAGAATGATTCCATGCTTGGACCGCTTGCACTGTTTGTTGATCCGCGTCTTCTGGACAAGCAGGAGCGTCTTCTTTGAGAAATTTAGCGAGACTCAGTGTGGTGAGATAAAACAGCATCTTCTGCTGCCACCTTTTGAAGTCCTTCCCGCTGAATTTCTCTGGTTTGTCCACATGATGGGAACCGACTGCAAGAACCGGATTCGTAGGCACTGTCACGGTTGTAGACGTTCCAGCCTCTTGGTTCTCAGGTGTTTTTTCTGCCATTTCTGAAATGGAGAACTGTCAATAATTTGACTAAACAGCAATTAACAGATGAATATAACAAATCTGTTAACACTTGACTGAATATTAACAGTCAGTACAATACTTTACAAAAAATCTGTTAAGTCAGATTGTTTAAGAAGATCTGTCAAAAATTTAAATACAGATAAAACTGTATTGACAGATTTAATCTTTGCTGCAAGTAACTGGTTAGAATAAAATAAAAGAAACAGAAGCAGATTGTAGAAATGAATCTGTTACTGTGTTTATTAATTTTACAGAAACTTAATCTGTTTTAAGATTGTTAGAAACTATGTTGGAGTTTCTGCAAATTAATGAACACAGATTGAATAAATAAAACTGAAACAACTTACTGATTGAGAGTTTCCCGAAAGCTGCTGTGATGTCGAAGACAGTCTCGTACATGAATGGGTACGGGTTCCTTAAAACAGATTAGCCGCCTGCTATGCTGAGTGGCTTCTGTTTCCCAGGATAAAAGTCTTCCGGCGCGGTGGTTGAAAGCACGTAACCACCAAGCCCGACGAACCGAAACTTGGTAGAGAAAGTCTGTTGCTGTGAGAGAGAGAATGAATGCTGTGAGTGAATTTTCGGTTAGTTCTGAAAACTGGAGAAGGCATTGAATTTAAAGGAGATAAGGTGGCGGTTGGCTGACGGGCCGAACGGTTACAACCGTTGACTGTTCAGAAAACAGAACGGTTGTAACTGTTCTGTTAATTAACAACAATTCTGTTAATTAATTGTCATAATAATATTTAATTATTAATTAAAATAATTAATTAGTTTTTGGCCCAAAAAGATATAGGCCTCAACTAACTACTCAGCCCAACGTCCCGGCCCGTGCCCGAACCCGAGACCGAGCCGAGCCGGCCGGACGGACGGACGGCGGCGCGCGCGTGTGGTGGTTCGACCATTGTCTAGGTCCTCTCTCCTGCACAAAATGTGCTCCACCCAAAGGGCGTGCCCTTAAGGTCCAACCTTGAAGTAGATAAGTACTTCATCTTCTCCCTTGAACCAAGATGTGGTTCTATTTTATTTCCAACAAATTGTTTGCTCATGAACTCATTTTGAGAGCATGATTTGATCATTCATTCCTTAATGTTTTTTGACAAATGAGTTATCGCAACGACCACCAAGTTGCCCTCTACACGATGATGCAATTGGTGTTGTTAACTCGCATATGAGCTGGATAATAATCGCACTCAAAGTCGGGTCAAAAACCATTTTTTCCAACAACACACACCACCAAACCGCTGATTGAACCGATTAAACCATAAATCAGTGTCTCACTGTCTCACCCTTTTAACATGCTTCCAGTCTGTCCCAGCTCTTTCTTCCCAATTTGACTTTTACCACTATTCACTGGGTCACTTTGACCCGGTGATTTGAATAGCAAATCGAAGTAATATTTTGATAATTTTTTCATGGTGTCGTAGAGTAAAATTTGCTCTATAATATGGTGAAAAAAATATCAAAAAATCGTATTATTTTGCTATCCAAATCACCCGGTCAAAATTACCCAAATACGAGTCAAAAAAGTAAGATGGAAAGAAAGAGCTGGGAGGGAGTGGTATGTTTTCAAACACAAACCCTGCCCCAACCAAATAGTAGTAGCCAGTAGGTGCTACTGTTGTCGTAGCACTGCCACACCGTAACTTCCACCCCGTGTCTTAAATTGAAACTGCCGAATTTTCCCTTTATTCTCGCTCTCTCTCTCTCTGACACATACCAGTACCAACACACACCACCACACCGTCACTGCGTGTCTTCCCATTCTTCACTCTCTAACCACACACAGCGGCAACAACAATGGCGAAGCTCACCACCGAATCCACCACTCCGTCGCCGGACTTCTCCCTCTACGACCTGGAGTTCCGATCCACCGTCGACGACGCCTGGTACAGCGTCCGAGTCCTCCTCGACGAGGCCACTCTCGTCGTCAAATACAATTCTTCAGCTTCCTTTGCCGAGAAACATACTCCTGAGTAACCGCACGTGACCATAAGCATTGCCCATTCACTGTTGCGTATAACAGATCCAGCTTGTGCTTCTCCTGTACTACAAATTTGAGCTTATCCAAACACAGCCTTTGTACTACAAATTTGTAATATTCTTATTCTTAATGTATATTTAGACCCTTTAAGAAAACATCTATACAAACTTTATAAGAATGTATACATTGTATTGTTGTGCTTACGAAATTAGAATTGTGTTATTCTATGAAAAAGAATTGTGTTAGTATTACATATCCGTTACTTATGTTTTTTTGAGAAAATTACATCATATAGCCGGGTTCGGACACTTATTTTTTTTCCAATCCGGATTCGAACACTCAATTACTGCACTAGCACTTATTCATTTATTTATGTTCTTTAGATTATATTTTAATTCCATGTGTATAAAAGTATAATTTTATATTATTAAAATGATGTGCAGTTCAATCGGTTCAATCAGCGGTTCAACCAGTACTAACACACACCACCGCACCGTCACTGCGTACTACTAACACACACCACCAAACCGCTGATTGAACCGATTAAACCATAAATCACTGTCTCACCGTTTTAACATGCCATGTTTTTAAAACTTTGCCCACAAACCAAATAGTAGTAGGTGCTACTGTTGTCACCGTAACTTCCACCCCGTGTACTAAATTAAAACTGCCGAATTTTCCCTTTATTCTCGCTCTCTCTCTCTCTCTCTCCTCTGACACACACCAGTACTAACACACACCACCACACCGTCACTGCGTGTCTTCTCTCATTCTTCACTCTCTAACCAAAAACCACACACACACAGAGGCAACAACAATGGCGAAGCTCACCACCGATTCCACCTCTCCTTCGCCGGACTTCTCCCTCTACGACCTCGAGTTCCGATCCACCGTCGACGACGCCTGGTACAGCGTCCGAGTCCTCCTCGACGAGGCCACGCTCGTCGTCAAGTTCTGGGGCTTCGACGATAGCTCCGACGAGAGGTTCAGAGCCGACGAGTTTCGGACTGCCGAGGCCGTCGACGAGTTCTGCCGGAGGTTTCGGCCGTACTCGGAGCAGATTCAGGACGGTGACTGTAGGGACGTGAAAGAGGGCTCGGTGATTTGTGCCGCCCTCACCTCCGGCAACGGCAGTGTTCGCTTCTTCGACGCCAATGTCGAATCGGTGAGTGAAATTGCTAGTTTGTGTTCTGTTGTTTCAGCTAGTTACCAAATTGCATTCCTGTTACTGAAGATACTTGAATTCATGGTGAAATTGTTCTGATTTGCCTGTGAAATGTGTTAGGGTTAGGTTTTGGAACACTTAACTCCACTTTAGGTAAAGAGAGGTTTAAATTTTAGAGAATTCGTATCAATTAGGCTCCGATTAGTTAATGGTAAAACTTGTTTTGGTGTTTTGGTGTTTTGGTTGGGGGTAAAATATTTTTCTGTGAAATGTTTTCCCTCAAATGATGTAAAATGATTTACACATTTCAAATCCGTAAGAACTTTTCCGGCGAGTGAAGGAGCACAACAACAACAACTCATACTAACACCTCCACCATCAATAACCGCCACTACCACCTACCTCTAGCACGATCCATCACTACCACTGGCGTCACGGCCCACTATTTTGGCAAGTGTCAACCGAACACGAAAATCGGTGAGCAATTTTTCGGAGAGTGAAGGAGCACAACAACAACGACTCCTACTAACCCTCCACCACTAATAACCACCACTACCATGACCCATCACCACCGCCCACCTTCCCTGCCACTTATCACTACCACTGGCGTCACGGCCCACTATTTTGGCAAGTGTCAACCAAACACGAGAAAATAATTGCAGAGAAAACTTTTTTCACACATGATATTTTACGCTTAGAAATTTCTCTTGTAAAATATTTTTACCGCGAACCAAACAGAGCCTTAATCTCATTTCTTAGTAGGGATACTCCGAACTGCTATCAATTGTTGGAGAAATGGCAGTGTATACCTTTGATTCAACCAGATTGCACTTGAATTGCTGCAGCTCCATCGATTGAATACTATGTTTTGCCTCAGTTGCTCTCTTGCTGAATGGATTCACAACCAGACGCAAGTATTTTAATGTATTCAACGTTGGGAAGAAAGAAAAATAATGAAAACATAAGTATCTCTCTTGTGATGCCTGGCCCTATTGATTACCTATTGACCTCCATGCATGCAGAAACCGCATATATGCCATTCTTCGCTGGGTTTAGTTGACCCCGCGGAAGAAAATTAGGGCCACCGGTAACTTCCAAGCCGGCTGATGGAACTTGGAAGAGAACAAAGACTAAAGATGTGAGAGACCACTCACTTTGAAGGTAGAAAGTAGTCCAGGGTTTTGTTACCAGTGACTATCCAAAATAGGAATATGTGTTCTTTAGGAGGTAAACCATAGCGAAAACTTGAAACATATTTGGTAAGTAACTCTAAATAGCCTGTGGACTTACTTATCTGCTTTATTTCAAGTTGTTGAGTAAAATAGTAGTATCATACTAAATTTTATTGTAATGCTATGTTTTCAGTATACATTTGTTCCATACATTTGAAGTTTTGAACAACTACTAATTTTGCGAAACTATATTCCGGGAAGTTGGTTCAGTAGTTAATAGTAGTATTCAAATTTTGTGATATTCTTGTGACACTAACTTTTTCCTTATAGGATCTCTAATGTTCTTTGTGAAATTATGTAGGTGAACCGCGTCAAACACCAGAGAACAAAAGATGGGGAGGAGTGCTTGTGCACCTTTGTGGTGTGCTGGTTACATGGACCAGATAAGGGCCAATTAACCTATACAAGCATTGCGAACATATCTCGATTGACATCATTTACAGTCATCGATACTAGGGTGGCATCATTTGCGAAGATGGCAAAGGAGAAATTTGAGAACATTTCCTTTCGTAACGGTGGGCTTGCTGACAAAGAACAAAATAGCAAGTCTCGACAACTGCTTCAGGCAAGATAGTATTTGTATGCTTCAGGTTTCTTCTTTTTGTTGTGTAAAGTCACCCTGTCATTGCTATATTGGATACTTGTCAAGTCTATTACAACTGGGTAATTGCTTTGCTGTGCCTTCGATGTATTGAAGTCAAAGTCTGTTTGGTTTGAAGGTAAAGGAGGAAATTAGGGAGTGTGATAGCTTAGCACTGATAAACCCAGGTTCGTTTCTTTTTATCATTGGTACTATAACTTATAATCGAGTAATGAATGTTCCAAAGATTCACAGTTTTCTTTGCTGCTTGTCTATTTTTGATATTCACGGAGAGGCAGGAAGCATAAGCAATGTTCATAAGAGGAAGCTTGAGGATACCGACCTTGGAGGGGAATCTAGACTGGAAGTGACCGGCAGTCATCACTTTATAGTAATTGACAACATGGAGAAATATTTGTCCCCGACTTCAGTAACAGAATTTATACATAAACAAACAGCTATCTCTCCTCAAGTTTACGTCTTTCCAAGTTTGGCTTCAGAAACGTACACGAGGGGAGCTGTTGTACTGGACAGCGAAGAGAAATACAGGGTGATATATAAATTTCTAGAGAATCCTGATCACATGATTGTGTCATCAAGGGGAAGGTATTGCCTTTAACAGTGTACTATGCTTTCCTTCAGATTATGAATTGTTTGCATAAGGATTTCCATTATTATGTAAAACTTACCTGTTCTCAGGTTTGCCTTTTTTTTTTTTTTTTTTTTTTTTTTTTTTTTTTTTTTGCAAACATTAGTTGTTGCTGCGTCACTCAGTCTACAACCAGATATTTCTCTGAATGTTCTCTAAAAGTCATGATAAACATAAAGCTTCACTTTGGCCATGCCACAAACACCATACCAAAAAGCAAAAGAGAGCAATGTTCCTCATGGTTGTTGCATTTGTACCCAAATCGGATAAGACTTATGGATGTATGATTTTATTGTTAATTGTTTGAAATTTATTACTTCTAGACATAACTATCCTGAATTGTTGTCCGTGGCCATGAAAGCATCAAAACACATATTGTAGTTGATTTCATGTAGTAGTGCACGTTGAGTGTGACAAGTAACTCTGTGAGATAGCGGATGCGGTTATTCTTTGGGTTTAAAATTTTACCATGTAGCTTTTGCTAATTTTTGGCTAGTAAATTATATTGTTGCATGATATTTGAAGAATTCCACTTTGTTGCTGCTTGAATCGTGTAGAATATTATAGTTTTGCATTCTCCTTAAGTACCCTTTAATTGTGGACATGTGGGATAGTGGATCTGTAGGGGTTTGTGGAGGCTGACGCAGTGCGACGAGCCAGGACGGAAAGAAAAAAAACATGTGCCTTCAAACGAGCTGGACGACACGGGATCAAAACCTGCTCTGATGCCATGTAGAAATAAACAATTGTTTATTATTAATTGACTTAATAGAACATCAATCATGAGCCTCCTTATATAGTCTAAGACTAGGGACTACATAGTAAATAATATTGTCCTATACCAGCATCAGTCAGGGGAGTTACGCTATGGGGCCTTTCTATTCCTAGTCCCAATCTTTGTCCTAATATAGGTCTTCAGAAGAGTGTTCTGAGTGTTCTTGTCCTTTGCAGCTGGTTGTGACTCAGTATGGTCGGGCACACTAGACTGATTCTACGGAACATCATCACTGGGAGTGACATCTTCTAGAAAAGGACAAACATACTGTGGAGTAGCTAGAACTCTATCCTCTGTATCCGTAGCAACACTCGCCTTATCCATATACGCCATATTCTCATTGAAGATTATATCTCTGCTTGATTTTCCTGTTCTTAGCATCCCATGCTATGTTGCATGGAAACGGAGACGGAGACGGGTACGGCAGGAGACGGAGACGCCGAAACGCCAAATTTTATGAAATCAGGAGACGCGGACACGCCACATATATACATCTATATACACGTATATACACGCTGCATCTATATACACGCCGCTTACATACATATGTATGTATGTGTGCGTGTATTAATTCAAAACTTAAAGTAATTGACAAATTTAAAACTATATCCATTGCAAGAGTCGAATGAAGTTTAGCATCCAAAAGATAGCAACACATAACATACAAATTATCAGAGTGTTTTCCAAAACTTCAAAAAATACACGAGGTGGAGGTGAATTGTCTCGTGTTTTAATCTTTAAACTGTCTTCACCAACCCTAGGTGTGTCCGAGTTTCCGACACGTTTCTGAGTGTCCGAAACGGGAATGGCACCCCTGATGGAGTGTCTGTGCAACATAGATCCCATGTGTTGTAACCAAACTTGCATCTCAGCATAGAGTTAACATCGTGGAAAACCGCAGACCAATGATGGACACACGGGTAATTGCTGGAATTGTAGTAAATCGGGTCACTTTAGGACTGATCGTAGAGGCACCGAAGAAAAGCAGAGGAAAGCCTGGAACTTTGGTGAACGCAATCAGTGATGATATCCAAGATGCTTTACTTCTTGGTGTGTATATAGTCCCGTTGATGACTGGATATTAGGTTCGGGTACTTCTTCCAATACTACCTCGCACTGTGAAATTATGCAAAATTATACTACTGGGGATTATGGAAATGTGTACTTGGCAGATAGAGAGCCACTGAATATTGTTGGTCTGGGAGATATTGATATCAAGCTTGCAAATGGTTCTGTATAGACATTGCGGAATGTGAGATATGTTCGTGAACTTAAGAAGAGTATGATATCAGTGGGACAATTTGATAATGATGGTAACTGTGTGGTCTTCTCAAGTGGTACATGGAAGGTTTTGAAAGATTCCATGATACTTGCTTGTGGTAAGAAAACATGAATTGTTGAAACTGAGCAAGATTCTGATTTGTGGTATTGCATACTTGGTCATATGAGTCAAAGAGGTATGAGGATGTTACGGTCTAAAGGTAAGCTCTAATAGCGGAGTTGTATTATGGGTAAGCAGAAGAGAGTCAGTTTCTTGAAAGGTGGTCGGGCCTTGAGATAAAGCAAGCTGGAGCTTCTGCACACAAATATGTGGGGTCCATTGCTAGTAGCGTAGCTAGGTGCTTGCTTAATCTCCCTACAAGTGGTATGAGAGCCCGGTTCGTGCGCGCTGCGGTGGTGAATCGAAGGGTGACATGTGGGGTGTTCTCAAGGATGGCTCTCTCATGAATGGTGGACTAGGTGCTCATGTTGACGGTCAAAATTCCTGTGTTGCTCTAGCACGTGGTCTGATAGATGGTGGTCCCGTACACTCTCACAAAGGTGATTCCAAAAAATTGGACGAATGCTTCCGGGCGAGGGGGAGCACATGAAGGGAGAGATTGTTGCGTATCATGTGTGAGTGCCTGAGTGGATTGTCCCACATCCGGATTGTGTCCAGGATGTCTAAGGTTAATAGAGTATGATTTGTGCCTTATGTCATGGGCCGCGTTATTTACTTGATAATTTTCGGACTTGGACTCGCCCATGACATCTTTAGCCCACTTGGAGTTAGCTAGTTTGGGCCTAGGGGATGTCCTAGCCCACTTTAGCCCATTAGATAGCTCATTTTCTAGAAGCTTCCCAAGTTGTATGGATGTAACCTTGTGTAGGGGGCTCTAGAATTCTCCATTGTAAATATCTAGGGCTAGAACATGTAGGAAGGTTCTAGGCCGATTGATCATAGCCGTTAGATCGTTAGATATCTAGATCCTTCCAAGGGGGAGGGACTTGTATAAATAGGGAGGAGCTCATTTGCTCCAAACCATCCAAGAGTTGTAAGCTCTCTACTTCCATAAGCAATACAAAGTTCCTTTCCTTCATAGTTCTCTCTTTCGGTTGTTCTTAATCTTCCGCATTCGGGTGTGAGGTAGGTTGACTTAGTGTTCGCAGAGGGAATTGAAGACACTAAGTGCCGCACGGGAAGGTCGTGAGAAGCAGCCCGTGACAGTTGGTATCAGAGCAAGGTCGATGGAGGGAGACGGTAGCAACGTCACTAACGCAGGAGCCAAGGGCGGTCGTGGCAAGTCCAAGGATCAAATAGCCGGCTTGGAGTCTCGTATGGTCCGGTTGGAGAAGAACTGGAGGGAGTTCCTCGAGAGGGTGGAGGAAGAGTTCCCAAACAACGAGACCGTGGAGGAGCTGAGGGGAGAAGTGCAAGGACTTCTCAATGCTTCGTTGGCTACTTTGAGGGAGGACTTGGAGGCTCAACTCGGTAGCGCCATGGCCGAGGTGGCGGCTCTCAAGGAGGAGATGAAGTCCATCAAAGGGGATTGGACTTTATGCAAGGAGGCGGTCGTGAACCGTACTCTTAGCACGATGGCAGTCCCAAAGATCGACGTCCCTAAGCCGAAGACCTATGGAGGTAAGAGGGATGCCAAGGAGATCGACTCGTTCCTATGGAGTGTGGAGCGGTATATGCAACATCTAAGGATCGAGGATGATCAAGCCAAGATCGAGGCGGCAACCATGTTCTTCGTGGAGAACGCTTTGGCATGGTGGAGACTAAGGACTGGCGAAATCCAACGAGGTACGAACGTTCTCAATACTTGGGATGATTTTAAAGTTGATCTTAAGCGTCAGTTCTATCCTGAAAATGCTAAGTATGAGGCCCGGCAAAAACTTCGTTATCTCAAGCACACTGGCTCTATTAAAGAATATATTTCGGCTTATACTAACTTGTTGTTTGAGATACCGAATATAAGCGATGATGATAAGTTCTTCAACTTCATGAGTGGGTTGCAACCGTGGGCCAAGCAAGAGCTAGATCGTCGTGGTGTGACAAGCTTGACCCAAGCCATTGCCGAGGCCGAGAAGCTAATCGAGTTCCGGAAGAGTGGCTCGGAGGCACGTCCAAAGCCTTCGAAGCCGGACCATGCCAAAGGTGGGGGAGACAAAGCAAAGGACAAAGGCAAGGAGGTGCAAGGATCCAAGCCGCCGGTTAAGAAGGACCAAGGGAACAAATCGAGTGGTCCAAGTGGATGCTATTGGTGCAAGGGGCCGCACCGCATAAGGGATTGCCCTAACCTATCCAAGCTCAACTCACTTTATTCCGAGGTGGAGGCACGAGGTCACGAGGCACGAGAGACGGAGGAGGACGGCAAGGTTGGCTCGTTGCAACTCGTCAACGCCGTGCAGACCAAGGTGGAGGCCAAGACCAAGGACAAGGACAAAGGGTTGATGTTTGTGGAGGTCAAGGTGAATGGCAAGACCTCTAAGGCATTGGTGGACACGGGAGCTACCAACAACTTCGTGTCCAAGGAGGAAGCAAAACGGTTGGGCTTGTCCGTGGCCAAGACAGGGGGAAGCGTCAAGGCGGTGAACTCGGTGGCCAAGCCGATGGATGGAGTGGCTCGAGGCGTGCCGGTGCAACTCGAGTCGTGGAAGGGAGCCGTGGACTTCTCGGTGATCCCTATGGATGACTACGCCATGGTGCTAGGCTTGGAATTCATGGATAAGGTTCGTGCTATCCCGATGCCACCATTCAATACCATGTGTATTATTGGAGACGGGTCTTCTTGCCTTGTGCCGGTGACTAGGGAAAGCACCAAGAAGGGTGGAGCTTTGTCGGCGCTACAACTCTCCAAGGGGTTCAAGAAGGGGGAGGCTACATTCATTGCGACACTAAAGGAGGAAGCCAAGGAAGTCTTTAAGGAGGAGGTGCCGGCGTGTATCGAGAAGGTACTAGAAGAGTTTGCCGATGTGATGCCAAAGGAGTTGCCGAAGCGGCTACCACCAAGGAGGGAGGTGGATCATGCGATCGAGTTAGAGCCGGGAAGCAAGCCGCCGGCTAAGGCGCCATATCGGATGTCCCCACCGGAGCTCGAGGAGCTCAAGAAGCAATTGAAGGAGTTGTTGGATGCGGGCTACATCCAACCGTCAAAGGCACCGTATGGAGCACCGGTGCTCTTCCAAAAGAAGAAGGATGGCTCACTTCGTCTATGCATTGACTATCGGGCGCTCAACAAGGTAACGGTGAAGAACAAGTACCCGATCCCGCTCATAGCTGACTTGTTTGATCAATTGGGTGGTGCAAGGTACTTCTCAAAGCTAGACCTTCGTTCGGGCTACTATCAAGTTCGCATAGCAGAGGGGGACGAGCCGAAGACTACTTGTGTCACGAGGTATGGGGCTTATGAATTTCTAGTAATGCCATTCGGTTTAACTAATGCTCCCGCGACGTTTTGTACTTTGATGAACAAGGTGTTCCACCCATACTTGGACAAGTTTGTGGTGGTCTACCTTGATGACATTGTGGTCTACAGCTTGACTTTGGAGGATCATGTGGAGCACTTGCGCACGGTGTTGCGGGTACTTAAGGAGAACGAGCTCTACGTCAAGAAGGAGAAGTGCTCGTTCGCAATGGAGGAGGTCGAGTTCCTAGGCCATCGGATCTCTAAGGAGAGCTTGATGATGGATGAGGCCAAGGTACGAGCCATATCGGAGTGGGAGGCCCCTACCAAAGTGACGGAGTTGAGGTCTTTCTTGGGGTTGGTCAACTATTATCGCCGATTCATCAAGGGATACTCGGCAAAAGCGGCACCGTTGACGGACCTCCTCAAGAAGGGCAAGGCGTGGGAGTGGTCTCCTAGGTGCGAGGAGGCCTTTGTGGAGCTGAAGAAGGCGGTGACAGAGGAGCCGGTCCTCAAGTTGCCAGACTTGAGTCTATCGTTCGAGGTGCACACGGACGCGTCGGACTTTGCCATTGGAGGGGTGTTGATGCAGGAAGGGCACCCCATAGCATTCGAGGGCCGCAAGCTCAATGACACGGAGAGGAGGTACACGGTGCAAGAGAAGGAGATGACGGCCGTGGTCCATTGCTTGCGGACGTGGAAGCACTACTTACTTGGCTCTAGGTTCGTGGTGAAGACGGACAATGTTGCTACGAGCTACTTCCAGACGCAGCCGAAGCTAAGCCCGAAACAAGCTCGTTGGCAGGACTTCTTGGCGGAGTTCGATTTCCACCTAGAGTACAAGCCGGGGAAAGGCAACGTGGTTGCCGACGCACTAAGCAGGAAGGCGGAGTTGGCTAGCATCACTCAAGCCACTAGCACGATTCTGGATCGAGTTAAGGAGGGATTGGTCCAAGACCCAGCAGCGCGGAGCCTTGTGGAAATGGCTAAGGAAGGAAAGACAAAGAGGTTTTGGGTGGAGGACGGTCTTCTCTACGCTAAGGGAGGACGCATCTACGTGCCTAAGTGGGACGGCTTGAGGCGGGACATCTTGAAGGAGTGTCATGACTCTCGGTGGGCCGGACACCCAGGGATGCACCGCACGTTGGCACTAGTGGAGGAGAAGTACTATTGGCCCCAACTCCGTGATGACATCGAGGGGTACGTGAAGACTTGTCTTGTGTGCGAGCAAGACAAGATAGAGCAGAAGCAGCCGGGAGGACTGTTGGAGCCGTTGCCAATTCCGGAGAGGCCCTGGGAAAGCGTCTCCATGGATTTCATCACGTGTCTACCTAAGTCAGAAGGGTATGGCACGATCATGGTGGTGGTGGACCGATTCACCAAGTATGCAACCTTTACTCCAGCCACACCAGGGTGCACGGCAACGGAGGCGGCCACACTATTCTTCCGGAATGTGGTCAAGTATTGGGGAGTTCCAAGGAGCATAGTGAGCGACCGGGACGTGCGCTTCACCGGGAAGTTTTGGACGGAGCTCTTCAAGTTACTCGGGACGGAATTGAGCTTCTCCACAAGCTTTCACCCACAGACGGATGGCCAGACAGAACGGGTGAATGCTTTGTTGGAGTTGTACTTGAGGCACTACGTGAGTGCCAACCAGAAGGACTGGGCGAAGCTCTTGGACATAGCCCAGTTTTCCTACTACTTGCAGCGGTCAGAGGCAACGGGGAAGAGCCTCGAGCTAGCAACGGGACAGCAGCCTTTGACGCCGAGCACACTCGTAACTTCGTATGGAGGGTCTAGCCCAGGGTCGTACAGGATGGCTAAGGATTGGCAGGAGCAGCGGGACTTGGCTCACGCCTATCTCCACAAGGCCGCGAAGAGGATGAAGAAATGGGCGGACAAGAAGAGGCGACGGGTGGAGTTCCAGGTTGATGACCAAGTATTTGTGAAGTTCTTGCCGCAGCAATTCAAGCATACCCGGCCATTGCATAAGGGACTTCTAAGGAAGTACGAGGGACCGTTTCGGGTGACGGCCAAGGTCGGCGAGGCTTCATACCGGGTGGAGTTGCCTCCCAAGTTCAAGATTCATCCGGTCTTCCATGTGAGCCAGCTGAAGCCATATCACGAGGACAAGGAAGACCCGGACCGTGGGGAGTCGAGGCGAGCACCACCAATGATAGCCACTTCATTCGACAAGGAGGTGGACGAGATTCTCAAGGAGCGGACCGTTAGTCGCAAGGGCGTGCCGAAGCACAATCGTCAAATGGAAGGGGACGCCCGTGGAGGAAGGGACATGGGAAAGCGAGGAATCGTTATGGCAGTTCCGGGACAAGATCGAGCGATTCCGAGCCGACGACGCGACGAGGACGCCGCATCATTAGGTGGGGGAAAATGTCATGGGCCGCGTTATTTACTTGATAATTATCGGACTTGGACTCGCCCATGACATCTTTAGCCCACTTGGGGTTAGCTAGTTTGGGCCTAGGGGATGTCTTAGCCCACTTTAGCCCATTAGATAGCTCATTTTCTAGAAGCTTCCCAAGTTGTATGGATGTAACCTTGTGTAGGGGGCTCTAGAATTCTCCATTGTAAATATCTAGGGCTAGAACATGTAGGAAGGTTCTAGGCCGATTGATCATAGCCGTTAGATCGTTAGATATCTAGATCCTTCCAAGGGGGAGGGACTTGTATAAATAGGGAGGAGCTCATTTGCTCCAAACCATCCAAGAGTTGTAAGCTCTCTACTTCCATAAGCAATACAAAGTTCCTTTCCTTCATAGTTCTCTCTTTCAGTTGTTCTTAATCTTCCGCATTCGGGTGTGAGGTAGGCTGACTTAGTGTTCGCAGAGGGAATTGAAGACACTAAGTGCCGCACGGGAAGGTCGTGAGAAGCAGCCCGTGACACTTAACTCATAAAGTTAACCTTTTCGGAAACAGGGTGTCTCAGGTCATACTATGGTGCTCCTCTCTTGCGGTGCTTCTCCCATCTCTCAACAAGTGGTATCCGAGCCAGGTTCGTGTGCGCTGTCGTGGTGAATCAAAGGATGACATGTGCGGTGTTCTCATGGATGGGTCTTTCATGAATGGTGGACCAAGTGTTCATGCGGACGGTCAAAATTCCTATGTTGCTCCAGCACGTGGTCTGACAGATGGTGGTCTGGTGCAGTCTCACAAAGGTGACTCCAAGAAATTCGACGGATGCTTCCGGGCGAGGGGGAGCATGTTGAAGGGTTCACACATGAAGGGGGAGATTGTTGGGTATCATGTGAGTAGATTGTCCCACATCCGGATTGTGGGCAGGATGTCTAAGGTTAATATAGTATGGTTTGGGCCATAACTCACAAGGTTTACCTTTTGGGTACTTGGGTGTCCGAGATCATACTATAGTGCTCCTCTATCGCTCTCGCGGTGCTTGCTTAATCTCCCTACAATAGTTACTGACGTATGAAAGTATGGCCTCTGCTGACTCTACCAGACTCAGCGAGTGCTGCATGACTCGTGATTTCTCATTTAGCATGCCAACCCATTGGAGGAAATGGGGCCAATGACTGCACACTAAATTTGTGTGAATGATCTATTTTAGTTTCCAGTGGGCAGGATATCTCTTTAAACGTCAATGAAATGAATGTAACAGCAAATTCGAGAACTTCATTATAGTTTAGGATGGAGATTTTATTGTTGATAATAGCAAGATAAATAAAGAAGGATTAGCAAAGACATTCTTTGTGATGGAAGAAGGGGAGGGGGCATCGAGTTGCTGTGTAAAGAAGCTAGCGTATGAAAACATGATACCCATTTCGAGCTTGGTGCGCTACAAAACTAATGTGTGAAATAAAAAATAGTCACTTGTTTATTAGGTGAATTGCTAGGTTTACTTGCAGGAAATTTGTAATGGAGAAGGTTGGGAGATATAATATGATGTACTAGTGATAACGGGCTTGAAATGGAACTCCTCAAATCTACTAGGAGAAATCTGGGAAGATTTTGTTATAATAGCTGAAGTGATTCTCCAACTCTAACCGATTTTGTTATAGTCTCTCTTTTACTGCAGTAAGAGTTATAGCAAGTTCCTCAAGTGCACTTCCGGTGGAAGTTTTAGCCTTTAGGAGGCACTCCAGTTCCCAATGGAAACACTAGTCCTGAAAATAGCTTTGAGGAAATCATTCAGACTATTTCCAACGTTAGGCAACTATCTCTCTTTTGTGTGTGGCCATATTGAGAGAGAGAGGGGGGGGGGGGGATACTGATAAGATTTGAATTCAATTTTGTTCAAAAACATTAATTTTTTCCTTCACTGAAATGAAAAACGATCCAGGTACCCCCAGTTCTCATGATTAGCATTAGGTATCTGGAACTTGTAGCAGTCTCTGTTGCAATTTACGGTGCAAGTTTTGGCTATTACTTGCGGGATCTGATGTTTCTGGTAGGCTATGATTGCTTGTTTGATCTATTCTCTTAAATGTGCAGACCTTGGGTCGTAATGAAAACTCCTTCAAGGTGTGGGCATGTCAGAGAAACTATTGGGAGCATTGTACCGATATCTGAGGTTTGTACAATTAAAACCAGTATTTCATTTTCTTTGTGCAGCTTATGGCAACCACACACGCACAAATGTATATATGTTTGACCCACTATTTCATTTGATGTACTCCCTCCGTCCCAAATTGAGTGTCTTTTTTTTTAATGGATATCCCAAAATGTATGTCCTATACCACAAAGTTACTCACATTTTCACTTTACTTCCTTCCATATCCCTTTTCAAATCATTAATTTTTCACTTCCCAAGAAAAGTATCACATACAACAAATGACATTTTAGTATATCTAGCAAGTCAAAAGCACTTCTTTAATCTCCGTGAAAAGTCCACCGGGGCACTCAATTTGGGACGGAGGGAGTATATACCAGCGCAATACGTGTGCTGAGGGTACCCAGGCGTGATCCAGTTAGCGCACTCAATTGCGGGGGTAGAAACTTACTCATATCTAATGCAATGCACAATAGTTACCACGAAAACCAATCTAGAACATTTCATTTGTCCCAGTCACCATCAGTCCATCAGCTATAGGTATACACGAAAACCGTCTGTTTTTAGAGTAATATACCGAAGCACATGGTGTATTCCATTAAGGCTTGCTAACACCCAGGGACAAGGATAGAGTTGAGAGTTTGGGGACCTTAAATTTTTTTTTTTTTTTTGGGCGCGCACGCACGCACATGTGTGTGTGTGTGTGTGAATAGGTGCAACATGAGCCAAGTGGTTCAAAAGTTGGCAAATGATCAGACCAATGACCAACTCATTCATGATTCGTTAGACTCAGCAGTTGAATCTTGAATCAAGAGTCTACTTGAATCAGGAGTCGGGACCATGTTTACCTCTTGGTTACTGGTATTTAGACCATTTGCACCTCCGTTGGGTATGTGTCTGTATAATCCAACGGGTTGATCCTGAAGCCATGGACCCCAAAATTTCCAGTAGAGCTATTTACTTTAGGGGGGTGACTGCTCCTTGATGATTTTACCATATTCACAATTTCCCGGAGTAAAGTAGAATGTCCTATCTTCTTAATTTTATTTATTTTTTGATCGGTGAAAAGAAATTTTCTTAATCTTCTTAGCACCTGTATTCATTTTGTAGAAAACAGGATTAGGTGCTTACCTCAGACTGTTGGGGCATTGAAGAGTGTCGGGGGTCATATTCTCGTAATGGCTATTCCATTATGCTGTGCATGAAGTCCAAATCTGACATTTCAAGTATCTAAGTAACTTAGATAATGCGATTTCGTTTTTTACCTCATTTCTGTCTCAACTTTCTCTTGCATGATCTTCCAGACGAAGATTTCGTAGTCTGTGCTCTTGAAACACTAGAATTTTAAATGGCAATTTCATAGTCAGTGTAGGTTCCCTGCACCAAGCAATCCTGATATGCATGCAAGGCACTTCTGACTCGCCCCATCGAGGGCACTCTACCAGTAATGCTTGGTCACCGCACACCTATAACCCCGTCAGTGCTTCTCACTCGCGTATTTGAAGACATCCATGCATTCTGCGCGGATGCATTACCACATATGTTGACTGCATCCCAGGTATCTGCATAGGTCAAGTTGGATGACATATACGTATTGTCCCTCAATCCTTTTATCTTACATGGATGCATTACCACATATGTTGGTAACTAGCTTCATGCCAGATGCTACACCAACCAACCCACGAGGAAGACATCAGCAACTTGCTAACATGCAGTAAAGGCTCATAGACATGGCTCAAACAAGTGTTTCATGTGATAATGTAATACATGAGTATCTTATAGGTCTTGAATGCATGTTTGAGTCTAAGTAAGATATTCAGTAGAACACAACAGCTCATAGGTGGCAATGTGTCAGTATTAGCTCGCACCGTCCATGGGGCTATTAACGGGACTGCCATGGTTTGTTCCCAAAGGCCCGTGATATTTGTCGTCATTTTCTCGGGACATGGTGTATAAGGTGGTATAAGCGCTTAACCAACTTGGCAGGAAGAAGGTTCAAAAGTTGCACAGAGACATTATAGTTCGAGTAGTAGAGCCTAGTATCAATAGGTAAAGCCTTGAGTCGAATGAGGATGGATGCAACTGAAAGCACTCCACAACACATCCATGTGGAATGGTAGTCGTTTAAAAACCTTTTCATTATGTGGCTGATGCCACAGAGAGGCTGCACTTGGTTCCATGATGTAACTCGGCGGTGAAACAGGCTAGTTTTAATTGGGGTCTAACTGACCAGTAAATTTTCTTTGCCTTAAGCTTTCATGCTTCAGCCAAATTAGTAGCTAATTCTCACGAGGACGCTTTACGTGTTGAATTTTCAGGAGAGAAGCATTGATGATGAATTGAGGGTCGTCCACCAAGGGGCTAAAGAATTCCAGACAGCTAAGAGTCTGACAAAACTATTCATGCAGTTTGTACAACACCAACACAGACTTCACAAAAGGTTAGCTGAAGAGGAGGAGAAAGTCTTGCAGCAATGATACAACGGTTAGCTGTCAGGAGCGCAGCTTTTGCAGCTCTGCCATACATCTGGATGCGTACAAGGTAACTATGCACTCTTAAATTT
Organism: Linanthus parryae; assembly: GCA_023055425.1. Classification (NCBI taxonomy): domain Eukaryota; kingdom Viridiplantae; phylum Streptophyta; class Magnoliopsida; order Ericales; family Polemoniaceae; genus Linanthus; species Linanthus parryae. The sequence continues at coordinate 47,971,836 of JALGPY010000009.1, forward strand.
TCTACAGAAAAATGAGTTCCTTGCTTTCTTTGAGACTTCTTGAGCATCTACTGAGCTAGTTCCTGGGAATATTGTGTTAGTGATACAGCGTTTATGGCTGTGGCATTCAGTGTACCCATCTATTGTAGTATGATAAACTCTAGCTACAATTTGTTGTGGTGTTGAAATTTTGTGATTCATCAAAGGTGTATAGACGGCGCATTAGTATACGCCGGAGACAGACCATCAAGAGAGTTCATTTTCCAACATTGCAACGCAAAAAGTAATTTTATTCTTGTGATTGAGATAATAGGCCCAAAGTGATTATACCTGTGTCTGTAATGTATTAGCTTGTGGTTAGTGCAGCCATAGAATACCTTATTCAAACATTCACTTACTGCCTATGCCTCTCTTCATGTGATTGATTGAGTGATTTTCCCAGGTAAACACCCACCATTAATGTTCGTCAAGATCAAGATCTGTAGATATTCCGGTATTGCCAATGTTGTGGAGAATGTCGTTTGCAGCATGTATTCCAAATATGTCATGTGGAAGCTGGTATGTATAAGTTGGAAACTGAGGAGAAATGTAAGTAATTTATAAGGTTCACATTTCATTCAAAAAATTCAAGTGTCGGGCTCGTGGCTTTACCGTGCTTGCTAGAAAACACTACCTGAACGCAAGAATTATCGGGTAAGAATCATGTACCATCACCACCCCTCAATGAGGCGGCCTGGGCATTCTTGACTCTTGAGATGTAGAACGATTTGTAGAATTCTTGAAAAAAGTTCATAGCTGAGGACTCGCTCATGCTTCTTAAACTAATGATGTCGAAGCATTCACCTACTGGAGGTCATGCTAAAGTTCTGGATTCGGTTTGGCTGATTCAGACTACCTGTTTGCATTTAATGTGGTCTTGTATGTCCTGTCCTTGCCGTTTAGAGAACCCTTGGACAAGAGAATTGCTTGGAGGAAGAATCCTTGATTGGCATGCTTGATGCTCGTCGTGAGGGTTCTGCAGTTCGGCCTCAAACTGATGACTTTTTACTGTCGCTTGATGCTCTTAGAACTAATAATTCCAGGTCTATGGTTAGAGCCTGTTTGGTTCATGAAATGATGTGGAGGTAGTGATCTGGCTGAAATTATAATGAGATGTTCTGGTATGTTGAATCCGAATTAAAATTTAAGTGCATTTGGCAACACATGTACATTTTACTATCAAATTTATGATAAATGTTAGTATTTGAACTTATGAGACATCTAAGATGTTATGTGTTTAGATGAATTGATAATTCATATGCAAGGAAAGGGTAAAGTATTGGTAGACCTAACTCAATAGGTTAATTGTTTCGCTAACCCAAGGATTCATGAATGAATATTTACATCCCAGAGAGGGGCTATAATTTGGAAATACCATTGTTTAATGTTCTAATACTAATCTGATACACTAACACCCTGCTTTCTTTGCCTAAAATTATGCGACTTTTAACCTTTTTTTAGGTCATAAAAAAAATTATAATTTACTCATTGTTGTTACAATTTATATTACATAACTTTTTTACCTTTTTATAAGACGAAAAAAAGTTAGTTTATTCTAACTTCAATTTTTCTTACTTTTTACTCCTTAAATTTAGTTTTTAGGAGCTAAAATAGAACATAAGTAGGCAACATTTTTTCTATAAAAAGTTACCTACAACTTTTTAAAAAATATAACAATATCAAAGTAATTTTTTGATCTTTTTTTTAAAAAGAATTAAAAAGTCCCTACATTGGTAAAGAAAGCAGGGTCTAATAGAATGGAAGTTGTCCCATCGCTCATGTTGTTTTAATGCAAGGTTTGTCCAACGGAGACGAGTCGTACTGAGAGAACCCAAGGATCTATTTCGGATTCAAGTCTGCTTTAAAATCGTCCGCCCTGCCGTACTAGGGCATGGTCATGGTCCTCGACTCCTCGTGGACACAAAAAGGCAGTCTCTCAAGATCTTTTAGTGAAGTGAAGAGAATGTGGTAAAATCTTAAATCAACAGAGTTGAATATTATAGAGTTTGCATATTATAACCTCTCCATCACCGCTCCACTATCACCTCCAACACTACCTGCTGCTCCACCACCAAAAACCACCGACACTTATTTGTTGTTATATGTAAATTTTCATGATAATATTTAATTCATAAGTAAAACGTTTTGCAAGTATCAACTAAACACGAGAATATGATCTTAGAGAAAACTTATTCACAAAAAAAATATTGTACGCACAAAATATTTTCCTTTGTAAAACATATTACTGCGGAGGCAATAGCTAATGCGAAAGTTGGACAAGTTGAGTTCTATATGTAGGATGTATCAAAATGCAGGTGTGTGGTAATTATCATTCGGTGGGTGTTTTGCATTCCATGGCTGACGAGAACTTTGAAATTGTTACTGGTTCTGCTACACTTTTATAGTAAGTTGTACCAGCCTGCACGAGCCTGGAGATTGAAATTTACAAAAAGACTCAACCCTGCTGTATCCGGATTCCGGACTGAGTAAAAATGAGTGACTTTTCGGTGGTGCACGACATGCTTAAAAACGGTAATAAGGCCTCTAAAGCTGCGAGCAATCACAAACCACCACTCGTAACTCTCTAAGGCAAATTCCAATCTGATGCACAGTATCTGCAAAGTCTTAAGACCAAGTCTGATGTAGTTACCATCTTGCTCTTGAGAAAATCAAAATGAAGCTACACAAATAGAATCAGATCATACTTAAATTGCTATCCAAAATCCAAGCCCATAGAATGGAATAACGAATCGAAACAACAAAACCGAATAAACAAATCGCAATTAAACATGAACAAACAAACATACTTGTATTGTTCCCCACAATATTTGTCTTCTTGGGTAAGAAGCTTTCAAAACAAGTTCAAAGTTTAAATCACATTGGATTACATATACCAGCACGATCCATCACAGCTTAACTACAGCTCCAGTCGACTGGAACACATGCATGGATGAATTGTGATATTCTCCCCTGTCCACTCCAACCAGCTCAACCTTACGACATGCAGCAAAACCATTTTTTCTGCCAAAAGAAAGCAATAGGGTTGGATAAAGTTAAATCGACTCGCAAGTAAACCATTCTTTTTTGACAACAATTCAATATATTGCATATGACAAAGGGGACAGCAAAACCATCTCTCTGCCAAAAGAAGCAACAGATTTGGTTCCGTTATCTCAATTGAATGTGACAAAAGGGCTCTTTAGGCGTAAGTAAGTTATGCCCAAAGCAAAAGAAAAGGATAAAAAAAATGACAACTGCAAATGGGAAACTTTTAATGAGTTGTTGTTATGCATAATTTTAACTATATGTTATCTAACACTCAAGTGTTAGATCCTCGTTGCGAATGTATTACTAGTTTCAGAACTCATACTACTTTAGGAGTCTGACCTCATCCTATTATTACTTAAGAGAAGTGAGACTAACTAAGCCAATCTATCCTAGATGGCGAGAAAACCAGAAAAATATTTACCGAACGCTACAGAGACATTGAAAAGAATCTCCCAAAGGCAAAATTCGTGAAGCTACTTGTATTCCTGCAGTAAAAAGAAAACCTTCCAGCCGAGATGGAACTACACAACGTTTACGAGATGCTGCCCATTGCTATTTTCCAAAAACTACCAATCAAGCAAATACAGAAGACCTCCGAGCTTTTGAGATTTATTTTATTTTATTCTTTTACCAACAGTGCCCCTGGTATACAAGAACTCATAAACGACAGGAGGGAGACATAATCTCCGTGTCCTAGCGCTAAGCCCACAACTAAGCAAGGATTGGTTTCACACAGTATGGTATCAGTCCTCAAAATAAAGGTAATTGAACAAACACCTCAGGGAAAGATTTCACAGACAAATGCTTATTAGAATTGGCTAGCCGAAGAATAAATCATCCCCGTTGAGCTGATGATGAGGTTTAAGATTAAAAGCATGTTTGGCACAACTTTTTGTAAGGAGACAACTTTTTCATAGCAGGTCTTTGAGAAGGAATTCTGCGTAAAAAAATCAAAATAAAGAGTCACAATTTCAAGTCATGGTCACCTAAACATATTGAGTGCTGAAGGGTCCTGTAGGTATGAAGTCATAATTATTCGGTTAAAAACTGGGACTCCTGCGCCTTTAATTTGTGGATTATGCACTATAAACTCACCTCTGGTATGAATCAAATCTATTTGACAACCCTGGGATATCATTTACCACACTTGTCTGAGATTTTTTCCATACAGTTCTATTCCTTACTTAGGAGGCATGTCTAATTACCGTAATGCCTTCACAGTTTTAAAGTCATCACTCCTGCCAAATCATCTTTTCTGCCTTCAACAATAGAGATTGGAGGTCAAGATCTGGGGCCACAGTGCCACCATGGACATGAATTGAGCTCCCCAAAAACATGAGTAGTCAACAATCTTCCCTCATCAAACAACTCCTAGGAGTTTCCTTGTCATTTGCTTCCGAGAATTGCCACCAAACCATACTTCAAAATTGCTCCAAAAAACTCTACTTTGCCCGCTGAACAAACTCAATACAGAGCAGAAAAATTATACCCCATATCACAACTGGATGGAGGATGAGTAAATTACCAAAGTTGAATATTTGAAGCGATTGAGGTAGGGACCATAAGTAGAATTAGAATTAGAATTGAGCAAAAACTTCATCTTAGGGTACCCAAATCTGGGGCATCTAATTCAATTCAGACAACTGTTTTCTAAAAGATGCTGTTCAGGTTGTTTTTCTCTCAAAAGCCCTAATTTGGTACTATATTAGCATACATTGAATGTTTGTACCTAATGCAGGCTAAAACCCTTCATTGTTCAGTTGAAGTTATTTCTCCACTATCTCTACTCCTTTACATTGCTTACATGAGATCCATTTCTAGTACATTGTTTATGCAGAAGACGACATCACGACAATGATATTGTTCTAAAGGTTAGCTAATGACCAATACCTCTGCAGCGGTCATTGATGGGAACAGGATGATCTGGAGGTCGTCGGAGGAAGGGGGAAACATCTCATTGATCTCCTGATTGAAAATTAATTGGATTTTCGTTAGGGAGAAAAGCAGACGAAGTTACAGGGTAAGGAGAAAGGATAAACAGAAAGCTATGTCATGTGACAGGGAGCAGCGTTCTTCATGGAATGTCACCATCTTGACCCTTGATCAACCAGGAGTGGGATTTCGGGACTGGAGGGGACCACACAATTTTTGAACTGGAGAAGATCCAAATCCTTAATGCCGAGGTTAAACGTTGGACAGAACAGGTTCAAGTGGCTGAAAGAAATACAATTCATTGGCAAAGTCGATTTGCCTCATGCCACAGATGGCTAATTAACCTTTAGAAGTAACTTCTTAGGAGTTCTCTAAAACAACTCTACTAATAGCTTTATGCAGACAAACTTTGAGAGCATGAGCTTACTGTGCAAAACCATTTTTCGACTCCTAGAATCCCTAGTGTGGCCTTGTTTGGGCTGGGAATATGAAACAGCCGGGAAAGGATGTTTGCTAGGATTTGAGCACGTAAATGATTGCTGTGGGACAAGGCAGGATATGAAATTCTATTTTTCTGTGTTTGGGCGTTGTAGGATGATTCAGGATAAGAACAAAGGTCGATGTGAAAATGACCACACTGTCCTGCAATGTTGTGGATTTGGAACCACAGATGTAGTCTTCTAATTTGTGCATAAAACGTAACTTTTTATACTTAATCAACAAACTATATAATAAACTATTATTACACGTTAATTTACATTTTTACTTGTGATAAATTAAATAAAAAATGTAACTACAAGATAACAACTTAGTTTACAAAAAAAAGATGACTACTTCAGGAAAATCTAAACAATTTACCTAGAGCAACCCAGGAAAATTGAGGGTTTGGGTGAGTTAGTTCAACGCTAATCTTAGCCAGAATACACAGAAATTGAACAGATTTTTGATGGATCTCAACGACTGGGTTTCTGGGTTGTGGTGGTTGGAAACAAAGGGGACAACAATGGTAGTGTGGTGGCTTCTCGAAAGCGACGATGGTGGCTTCTCAACCAGAAATCAGAGCACCGAGTGAAACATCCGAACACCGACGAACACATACCGGAGAAAAGAGACTCCGATTGAAGCATCCCAACCATAAATCGGAGAAGAGAGACCACGAGGGAGGAGGGCTACAAACTTGTAATCTGTTAATTTTTTAGCTTGTAATTTGTTTATTTTGACGAGGGCATTTCTATCCATAAAATATACCCAAATCATATCCCCTCACCCAAACACAGGGAATGAAAGGGAGGGGATACCGAATCCTTATCCCCCTCGTATCTCCTACCCAAACGAGTAAAAGTCCTTTACTCTAGAAAGTATCCTAACCTTCAGTGTCAAGTGCTATTGCTACCTAAACTAGTAGACTGTGATGTGATTTCAAACTAACAACACTAAAATGGTATAAAGAAGTCAGTTTGGGTATAGTGTATACAATTTCCTCCAAAAAATTTAAGGAAATCCGAGTAAATAACTACTCCATTTAGGTAAGATACTGGATACCAAATTACTGTAGTGATAACATAGTTACCAATTTTGATGTTAAGTAGCACTTCAGAGGATTCACACATCGTTTCTATATAGTCTAAAATTACACAATAACAACCACAAGTTAGAGAACATATTGATCATTTTGCGGTATGCATTCACTATGAGGTAGCCCAAAGGTTTAGGACATTCCTTTTTCAATAGTTCCGACAGGGATGATGATTTGTTCATAGCCCTAACCTTGAAAAGGTGTTCTCAATGCACTAGCCAGCTACTGTGATGGCAGGCTTTGTATCACCCAAGTGACACCACTTAGACATAGGCTTTCTGCCTTGCCAGTATGTTATATTGTCCTCAATATCAAGGAACACACTAACAAACCCCATCAGTCATATGGTACTATCAAAGTTGATAACCGACCAACTTTGGCAAATAATTACCTAGGGAGTATGCATTAAAGCTGGATTAGAAGTGCTATAGACAGAGTAAAAGAAGATAAACTTACAGACTGAGGCTTTCCGAGACTTGCACCATGCCTGAATCCAGATTCCTCCTTTGATGGTGATTCAGGCTTCCCCCCAGTCTTCTTCTCATCCCGAGCCTTGTTGAAGATTACAGTGAATCCCTCAGCTGAAGCAGGGTCATTCACGTCCCATTCACCAAACTTGGGCAGAGGACGTCCTTTATCCTGAATCACATATATTTATTGTATTAAAGTCATCCCTAAATATGAATACCACGTTTTTTTGGACTACCGAAAACATCTTGAAGTTATCCAGTACACCATATAATCCCTTGACCAACACAAAAAGTGAATTACTCACATAGTTCAAGATATCCTTTTTAACATTGAAATGCACTTATGGAATATTAAATGAAAATGCACACAAGCATGCAACCAGCTTCACCTGTGGTCGAGATAGAAGGGATAGCAGCCCGCCTGCCCAAGGTATTATTCTCAAGGTGAACTTGGCGTAGACGAACCTAAACAGAGGTAGGCCTAAGTGGTTCTCTAACGATAAATCTTTTGAGCCATTCTCTAATTATTTTTTGGAACTCATCAGACATGTTATTTTATATCACCACCACCACCACATAAAATTCGAATGGCGCTACAATTCATCATTTCACCAACTACATACAGGTACATACATTCCGGAAGACGCAACACTACTTTATACTGTAGATGACTTGAAATATACCTATCGGCCAAGACTACAGGATAAAACTGGTGAGTTCAATACAGGCATAAGAAAGTAATGGCCGACAAAACAGTGTATTCAGAAAATATTAACGGATATTAGTCACAATTGGACTATACAAATTACTAAGAACATGATGTTTGAAACTGGGGAAGAATCAGCATGTTGGCCAAAATGTTATATTAACAGCCAGACTTTGGTGAATATAACAAAAACACGCTACCAAACACTTGCTATTGGTATGTTCATCCTCAAGACGCCGGAGTCCTTTGACCGATTGAATCAAAACAACACAAAAAAGCTAAGCAAATAAAACTAAATATCTATGTAATCATGCTCAGGGACAGAAGGTTTTTCGACTACTATCTTATCATCATCTACAAGTAAAGACCTAACAACAACATCACAAAAAGGTCAAAATAACAGGAAATGATGTTCACCGAAGCCATAATCAAACTATTCAGTACGGAAATGAGTTTCTCTCTTCCGTAACAAAACTGAATTCAGTACGGAAACGAGACCGTGAGAGGCACAGAAAGAAGAGAAATCGATCGTGGAGAGCAAAGACGAGTTCAAATTCATCGCAAACGAAACCGAAACAAAGCGAATTTCTCTTCTCCAGGCAAAATCGGTTCCTCAGGCACACAGAAGAAACTCACAGATACACAAACAACGCAGAAATTCATCGAGCTAGAGAGTCAAAATGAGAGAATCGTGCTTTACCGCCATGTTCTTCGTCGGAGGGAGAGAGGCAAAAATTTGCAGTCTTCTTCGTCGTCGCCTGCTACTTTTCTTGTGATGAGAGAGAGCTGAACCGTTTGATTGATTCTTCCAAAAAGAGAAAATTCAACAACAAACAACAACGATAGCAGCAGCGAGAGAAGCACTACTCTACAGCTGGCTTCGGACAAGTGGGCCCCCACCAAGGCCAGGCACGCCATGTGGGAATTTCACGCCGTTAAAACCCCCTTCACTGCCACGTCAACCGTCAGGAAAGTAGTAATCTCCTGCTGTCGTTTCAACCAAAACTATTTAGAGCAGTGAAACCCTCTAGCTGAAGTCACTGTCGAGTTGGCAATTCTAACAAGTCCAAAATTTGTCTAGCCCGCGTGAGAGATAGTTAAAATTGGACGACAATGTAATGAAATGTAAATGTCTTAATTTTTTTCTACCATTGAACCTCAGGTTAAATTTGGCCACGTAGACAGTAAAATGCGAAAGTTCATTTCACAATATATGCCAAGGTAAGATGGGAATTTATTGTTCATTGAGGAAAGTGGTGGTTGCATTTTTCAGTTCTTGGATATCTTTGAAATACAGGGTTGAGATTAATTTAGTAGCCCATGGCCACGGGCATTACGTTAGTGTAAACTAGGATAATAGACTGTGGCCGTTCGCCACTACAATTATAATCAACTCAGTTTGTTTCAATCAATCTCAGCCCTCTATTCGAAGATGTTTAATTTCGATAATTGATTTTCCTCAAACAACTCTTTGTTAGTAGCGAATTATTGCATTTTCTTTCTAACTAAAAATATAAATTAAAAAACTCAATTACAAGGACATGTTCAAGTGAAAATTGTCAATTTATCTAATTCAATATATTTTTTAGGGAATAATTTATGAATTGAGTTGAGTTGATAAATAGTATTGATTCAAGTTTCAAAATAGTAGAATTGATATAGATTAAAATTCCTAGTTGAAATTTACAGCACATTCAATCCGGTCTGCGCTCACTCCTACTACCAACAGACAAACGTTGATTGGAGTGACTGTTAGTGGCACGGACTCGAGGTAAATTGGTGAAATTGTTTACCAAGTTGGTAGTAATAGTAAATTTTGTGTGGATTAAAAGATGGTTGTGATGTGATGCAGTGGAATATAAACCCCGACGGGAGATTTGTGCTAAACACGAAGCAATAAGCTGGCTGGTGGGATAAGCCAGCTCATTTTACCCTGGCTTTTCTTGTCCTCTTCTTATGTGTGTTTGCCAAAGTTAAAATTTTGAATTTTGGTCTCAAAAGATGGGAAACGAAGTTGTAGTGAGGTTTGTTTTCCAATGCAAGAGCTGGCTTCATAGCTTCCACAATAATTGGGTTGTGAAATTGTTTGATACCAGTACATCAATCGTCACGGCCTCGTTTGTTTTTTTTTTGGCTTGCGAGGGTAGGGTTAATAGTTTCAGAAGTAATAGTGATGGAATTGATAGTAATGAAATAAATAGTTAGCAATGTGATAAAATATGACGTTTGGTAGATAATGTGGTATTGGCATAAGATTAAATGGAAAAAAGACTAATTTAACATTCTTGTCTAAAATGTGGAAGAAATTAATAATGAATTTTGGGTAGTTAGGTCATTTGGTACAAGTCAACACTCATGTACTACCTCCGTTTCGTCTGTTTCGTCTGCGTTTGACTTTTTAACCCGTAACTGAGTCATTTTGACTTGCTGATTTGAGTACCAAAATGATGTAATTTTTTAACAAATTTTTCATGGTATTTTAGAATAAACTTTCCTCTATAACACCATGCAAAGATTACCAAATTCTTTTATCGTTTTGCTAATCAAATCACCGAATGAAAGTAACCCAGTGAATAGTGACAAAAAGTGAAGTAGGCTGAAACAGGCGAAACAGATGTGGTACTATTTAATACATAACCCCCCTAAGTATTGATTGAAGCCCCCATACATGAATTGGAGGTGGGGTCAGCATTTATCAGAGGATAGTCCATTTCTTGTTAAGAGAGAAAACAAACGTGCCCAGGGGTTTGAAATGAGCAATTTTTTAGTGCTCCAAAAGAGCACCACGTGGTGCTCTTCAACCAATGAGTGTCTGCCACTCACTGTCACTGTGTTTAAGTGTTGCACCACAGATTAGTCGGAGCACTAAAAAATTGCTCGTTTGAAAGAGTTTTTTTTTTTGAGCTTTGGCCAAAGCTCTAAAAAGAAAGGAGAGAGTTTTGGAGGTATATTCAATTTGGCTCTTCAAAGTTTTGTTTTAATGTAAAGGCGTGCTAATTCAGTGGTAGAGCGTTCGAAACCTCTGCACAAAGTCCCGACTTTAAACTCGACTATATGATATAATTCTCTAAGAAACTTTAGTTTTAAGTCGATATTCAAAACAATCTGTGACAGAATATTCGGAGAGAATAGTTAGGGTAAAGTGCTTGCATAGTTAAAAGAAAACCAAGAGAAGTTTCAAAACTCATATTTTCACAGCTAACTTCGATTTATAAGTTCACATTCAATTTATTCACGTATAAATTTACATCAAACATAACATAAATTGAACTTAACTTAAATTTTTTGCTAGCTTATGAGATTTTTCACTACATCTATCTCTACTACTATAAAAAGCTGAAGAGCTTCAAACTGTTTCACACATTTGAGTGTTTTTTCTATTTCTTACGCTTCTTTATTTGCGGAATTTACATTTTCACTACAACCAATATTTTCTAATGACCCAAACATTTGTAACAGTCAAATTGAATGAATAGTTATTTTTACCAATTGTTGATATTAAATTTAGCATTCATCACTCACAAATATGTTATGGATCTGCACTCTACCGTTTCACTTTATAGGCTAAATGCAAAGGATTCTCCATATCTTTCCTCTTCTTCTTCATACTATCTAAAGAATTTGGGATGCACAATTGAGCAACATCAGTTTTCTTGTAATTCCAGGCAGCATGACTCATACAAAACTACATTGAATCACTGCAATCATGGGTTACGCATTATTGAGTGATAGTAATTTTTTTTTCATATGTCGTTTCTCAATCTAGATAAATCCATGATCAAAGACTAAAGAAATCACAAGACGATGAAGACCCACAAGCTAGGAGGCGTGGACTAAAGATGGAGGCACATGGAGATGGGCTTGTCACTTTAGGTCTTATACATATTCTCATTGTCTTGGGAATATCTTACTCTTAGGGACCATATCCATACAACGTTTATTTATTTATTGTATTGTCATTTTTTTTCAAAAAAAATCTTGTTATTTATTTTTGGTGTATGGTTAATGCATGCAAAATCTAACAAGATAATAATAAACAAGTTGGATCTTGTATATGGGATTGCCCAATCCAAATAAGTAGTTCAGTTGATGGGATTAACAAAATAATTAATAATGACAAAGAAATCCCTCAAACGATAAATATTGCGTTTTGTCTTCTCTTACTTAACACCCATCGTGAACAGGGTCTATTAAATTCGGGTTTGCCAAAGCAAGGCGATTTAATTCATCATGGTGTGACGCGGCGGCACAAGCTAGTAATGTGTGATTGTTGAAGTAAGAGGTTGAACGTAACTAGGTTATTTCAATAGGGTTGAAAAACTTAGAGGCAAGGAAATTGGGAGTTATCTATGTGATAGATCAAGAATAAGGAGTTATTCACCTAATTGAACCAAGAGTTGCATATGATGTAATTGGAAATTATTCCTACCTAAAAAACTGGTCTTTTGGTGACTTGCCAAAGCAAGCTCATTGAGGAAGTGAAATATGGATCTTGGCCCTCTAGAAAGTATATGATATTTTTCGCATTAATGGTGAGGGCTATTAATCCGAGAAAAATAGTGGGAGCTATATATAATAATTTAGCCATTGTTAAATGTAATTAATTATTCAAAAATACTAAAGATTGCATATTTCTCATTTTATAGAATTTCAATGGCAAACCATCACAAACATCGACACCATCCATGCGTTCTGTCCTTGAGAAGGACAAGTTGTCTGCAACCAATTTTCTGGACTGGTACATAAACTTGAGAATTATTCTCAAGCAAGAAAATAAGTTGTACATCTTAGACGCTCATGTTCCAGAACCATCAGTTGAGGATGTTGTTCTAGCTACCGAGAGGGGACATCATAAAATTGTGGATGACAATAGTGATGTGACTTGTCTCATGATTTGCACCATGAACTCTGAGCTTCAGAAACAACATGAGAACATAGAGGCGTACGTTACGATCGTACATTTGAGGCAGCTGTTTCAGGGTCAGGCGAGGCACGAGCGGTATGAAGTATCCAAAGCACTGTTCAAGTGCAGTATGTCAGAGGTGAACCCAGTCGGGCCCCATGTACTTCCTATGATCGGATACATGGAGAATCTCGAGAGGTTATGCTTTCTGTTCGGCCAAGAGTTGGCTACTAATCTCATCCTGCAATTGTTTTCGGATAGTTATAGTCAGTTCATCATGAACGTAACATGAATGAGATGAATAAAAATTTGCTAGACCTGCTCAATATGTTGAGAAAGACTGAACAGATCATTAACAAAGGAAAAGGCAATGCCATAATGATGGTCAACAAAGGGAAGGGAAAGCAAGTTGCTTCTACCTCCAAAGGAAAGAGCAAGCAAGTTGCAAAATCCAAGGAAATTGTCTTAAAGCCTGCCGGTGGCGTCTCTAAGGGCGCTTGTCACTATTTTAGTCTGACAGGCCGCTGGTAGAGGAACTGCCCAAAGTATCTGGAGGATAAGAGGCTCGGAATAGTGATTCCATCACCAACATGTATTTTTGTTATAGATGTCAATTTGTCTATTTCTTCATCTTGGATATTGGATACTGGATGTGGATCTCACATTTGTCGAAATGTGCAGGATTTAAAATAAATTAGACGATTGGCTAAAAGGGAGATAGACTTGCGCGTAGGGAATGGAGCAAGAGTTGTTGAATTAGTAGTAGACGTTTATGAGTTATCTTTACCTTCATGACTTATTTTAGAATTAGACAATTCCTATTATGTGTCTGCTATGAGCAGAAATATTATTTCTATTTCTTGTTTGGACGAGAAAGATTTTTCTATTAAAATAAAGGATGTATGTTGCTCCATTTATTTTGATGGTATGCATTATTGTAATGCGCTTTTTTCTAATGGATTATATATCATTGATCTAAATAATTCCATATATAACATAAATACCAAGAGGATTAAAACTAACGATTTAAATCCTACTTATCTATGGCACTGTCGTTTAGGCCACATAAATGAGAAACGCATTTCTAGACTCCATAAGGATGGATCTATAGACTCATTTGATTATGAACTATATGAGACATGTGAATCTTGTTTATTAGGAAAAATGACAAAGTCCCCTTTCAATAAGAAAGGTGAGAGGACTTGTGAGTTATTGGCACTCATACATGCTGATGTGTGTGGACCGTTTCCCACGCCTGCCAGAGGTGGTTATCTTTATTTCATGACATTTACTGATAAATTCAGTAGATAGGGATTTGTATACCTTATGAAGGCCAAATGTGAATCCTTTCTAAAGTTCAAAGAATTCAAGAATGAAGTAGAGAAGCAACTTAAAAAAAAAGTATGAAGGCTCTAAGATCGGGTCGGGGAGGAGAATACTTGTGCCAAGAGTTAGATGATTATCTAAGAGAGTGTGGGATCTTGTCACAACTCACTCCACCCGGAACGCCACAGTGGAATGGTGTGTCCGAGAGGAGGAATCGTACACTGTTGGACATTGTCCGGTCTATGATGTGTCAAACGATCTTCCGATATCGTTTTGGGGACATGCTCTAATGACAGCTGCTTTTACCATTGACTGTGTTCCCACCAAACCGTTCATGAAGACACCATATGAGAAATGGACTCGGAGGCGTCCCATAGTATCGTTTATGAAGAGTTGGGGTTGCGACGTCTATGGAAATCGTTTACAAACAGACAAGCTCGGACCCAAGCCTGATAGGTATAAGTTTGTGGGATATCCCAAGGAAACGAAAGGATGTTATTTCACAATCCAATCGAGAAAAAAGTGTTTGTTGCTCGGACCAGTGTGTTTCTAGAAAGAGAGTTTGTTTCTAAAGAAGAGTTGGAGGACTGTAGAACTTGAAGAGGTTCAAGAACCACAAAAAACTAATCCTACAATGGAGCATGAGAAGGAACCGCAAGCATTTGTGGAGCAACCTCCTCAAGTAACACAAGAACTCCGTAGGTCGAGTAGGATACGTCAGGAGTCAGAGAGGTACGGACGTCTCGTGACTGATCCCGGTGACTTACTACTCAGGGATGATGAGCCTACTACCTATGGAGAGCCCATGAAAGGGCCATACTCTAAGAAATGACTTGAGGCCATGAGATCCAAAATGAAATTCATGTACACCAACAAAGTATGGAATTTGGTGGAACCACCCGAAGGGGCTCGGCCATAGGGTGCAAGTGGGTCTTCAGGAAGAAGACCAACATGGATGAAAATGTAGTTGCCTACAAGGGCCGATTAGTGGTAAAAAGATTCAAGCAGATTCATGGTATTAACTATGATGAAACATTTTCCCCAGTCACGATGACCAAATTCATTCTTATCTTACTTGCTATTGCATCGTATCACGACTATGAGATTTGGCATATGGATGTCAAAACAACGTTTCTGTATGGAAACCTCCTTGAGGATGTGTACATGACACAACCATAGGGTTTTGAGGATCCAGAGCATGCAAACAAAAGTCTGTTAGTTGCAACGGTCCATTTATGGGTGAAGCAAGGTTCCAGGAGTTGGAATTTACGTTTTGATGAAGCGGTCAAATAGTTTGGCTTCATCAAGAACGGGGATGAGCCTTGAGTCTACAATAAGGTTAGTGTGAGTTCTGTTGTGTTTCTGGCCTTTGTATGTGGATGACATACTACTCATTGGAAACGACATTCCTACCTTGCAATTTGTTAAAGATTAGCTAGAGAAGTGTTTCACAATGAAGGACTTAGGGGATGCAACTTATATACTTGGTATCAAGATCTATAGGGATAGATCTAGGAAGCTGCTCGGCGTAAGACAAAGTACATATATAGACAAGGTATTGAAGCGATTCAACATGCAAGAATCAAAGAAAGGATTCTTGCCCATGTCGCATGGAGTCACCCTTACGAAGGTTGACGGTCCTTCCAATCAGATTGAGAAGGATTGCATGATTAAGATCCCATACGCGTCGACTATTGGATCTATCATGTACGCCATGTTATGTACTAGACCATATGTGTCATACGCGTTGAGTATGGAAAGCAGATACCAGTGCAATCCGGGTGAGAGTCACTGGATTGCTGTCAAGAATATCTTTAAGTACTTGAGAAGAACTAATGATGCATTTTTTATATTTGGAAAGGAGGAAGAACTCAATGTAATAGGTTACACTGACGTGAGCTTCCAAACCGAAAATGACGACTATAGATCGCAGTAGGGTTATGTGTTTTTCCTCAATGGAGGAGCTGTGAGCTGGAAGAGTTCCAAGTAAGAGACAGTTGTTGATTCTACAACTGAAGCTGAGTACATTGCTGCGTCAGGCGCACCAAAGGAGGCTATTTGAATTAAGAAGTTCATCACTGAGCTTGGTGTGGTTCCTAGCATAGTGGATCTCATTGCGTTGTATTATGACAACACTGGGGAGATCACACAAGTCAAGGAACCCAGGTTACCCCAGAAATCCAAGCACGTACGTAGGAGATTCCATCTCATTCGAGAAATTATCGATAAAGGAGATGTGAAGATATGCAAGATTCCAACAGACAATAATCTTTCAGATCCACTTACAAAGCTGCTTGTTCAGCGAATGCATGAAGGGCACACTAGATCTATAGGCATACGAGATGCACCATATTGGCTCTAGTGCAAGTGGGAGGCTGCTGAGGTAGATGCCCTAGAGGCAATCTATATTTAGTGTGAACATTGTTTTGGCTAGAATATCCATTTATTATTTATGGATATATTTAATATAATGACGTCCTTATATTGAATTTGTTGTTTATCTTAAATATCTCTAGGTCGTTATATTGATTAATAGGACGATCTCTTTAAACTAGTATGTGGGTAAATTGATATGGATATATCAAGTAAACACACAAGGGTATGCATTAGGAGTAGTGGCATGCTGGATTGACCCACAACGAGAGAGCTACATTAGATTATGTCAATGTCACAAGTGATTCTCGTAGTGACAATGGTGTTGTAATCCTTAGACTTGAAGTCACTAGATACTCTAGTTGAGAAATATCATTTTGTGATATTATCAAACGTTACACCGTAACAGGGTAACTATAAATATAGTAATCGCGCATGATAGGAAGTAAACTGAGAGGTGGTAGTGATGTAGATAAGATTTATCCCTCCTACATAATGGGAGTAAATATCCACGACCACTCGAGGGCTAGTGCTTATGGTATGTCTGGCCAAAATCAGATAAATTAATATGATATATTGATTTTATTTGCATGGATACGCCTATTCCCAGGATCGAGAAACTATGAATTGGATATACGAGTGTGAAAATTATGTCTCTTGTCTAATTCGGATCTGGAGACAAATGGATAATGCAACACGGTAACATTGGGCACAATGTTTATCACTGACTATTTCTGTTAGTTTGGTGGCATAGATGTGTTGCTGGACACCGCTCTATATTTGTAATTGTTACTACCAACTAAGTAGAAGACTACGGGGTCACACACCTTATGGATTAAACTAGATTTGGATATTAATTACTATGACTAATTAATCAAAAGGATCAAAACGCAACCACAAGCAAAGTTAGTATGACTAATTTACACGGTGGACTAATTCGTGTGTGGACATGATTAGTAATGGGGTAAATATGTAGTTAATAAGGAGTTATTAACTATATGAGGGGAGTTCTAGCTTATTATTTCACACACAAGAGTCATTATTGAGTGAAATAACAAAGCAAGGAGAGAGAAAGACCAACTGTTGGCCGCCGTCCCCCTACCGTCGGTTCCAACCCATCGGCCCCCCTTGGTGGTTCGACCACCTGCTCCGTTTCGCATGATCATTCTGCCTCCGTCTTCGCGTAGCTAGCACTAAGACATGAAGAGGATTCCAGCTTGCAATCCTAGGAGTGGATACTTTGTAGAGACGTGGACATCATTCTGCGTTGTGATCTTTCAGACAAACAAGGAACACAATCATGTATCCCTTATCACGTTATAGATGCTTCCCTGCGATCCTTGGAGGCCTTTGACCAGGAATTTATTTATTGTTTTTCTGCTGCGTTACCTGCATCAAAACCATACACCTTCCTTCTTCACATTTAATTCTCTGGAAAAACCCCAGGGGAGAAGAAGAAGAAAGAAGAATATGGTTTTTTGTTCAATCACCGTTGCGACACCTAAAAGAAATGGGCGTCAATCATTTGGTTCCAGGTCCACCATTGCCATTTATGGACTATGGGCCTTGCTTGGAGGTAAGTTGGATTTCATCCCTGTTCCTTTAAATTTCCCGTTGAATTAATTTTTCCACAAACCCTAAACCCTTATTCTACAAAACCCCCTTTTTCAACGTCTTCCTCCTCCAAACCCACGACCACGACCAGGTTTCGAGGGAAAGGTGTTCTTTGTGGCAGTATCATTTCCTCTCCTATCTTGGATCTTGCTCCTCGCCAGCCACTTTTCCAATCAGAGTCCACTACACTGCGAAGCCCTACTGGAATTCCACCCCTTTCTTTGGTCTCCCTACACCGCAGCCTCTATGTTCGTCTTCTTTTTGTCCACCCTTGAATTTTTGGATGCCTTCATCACCCAAAAATGATTGGCGATAGTGGCGTTTTCTCTTCTGATCATGTCTCTTCCTCTAGTGTTCACTATGGGTGATGATTTTCTTGGATTAGGAGAAAAACACGCACTAGGGTTTGTTTATTCTTCTACTTCTTCTTCACTACCAGGGGTTCCTGCTGCGACACACAACAAATATCGTGAGTATTGGAATAACAATGTCAAGGCTCCCACACTTCAAACGAAAGCGATGATGCATTTCTTGTGGAGATATTAGGTCACTATTCTCATTCAATTAAGCAACAATACTATTTTAAGAAAGAAACAACACTTTGAATTTTTATCATTTTTAGTGCACGAATTATGCACGGTAAATGCACGGGATGAACAATGTTATTTTTTTTAATATCTTTTGACGTTAAAAAATATTATTATTTCTATGTTGGCGCCTGCTCGATTAAAAATTGGCGTACGCCACTGAAAAGCACACAATTTGTCTGTTTAAGCGAGCAGGGATCTTCAATATTCCTATAAGTCTTTACATAGTCAGTGTTTGCTTCTCTGCAAATGATTAATGGCCGACAGCCATGGCAAATACAATGCCGCGCACCCATATTGGAAGAACTCTTAGGATTGATTTCACTTCTTCCACATGGCACAGTCTCCATGGCTTCACATTTCCTCCGTCCTCGTAGTCGACCTTGGTACACGCCTACTTGAGACACATGTCAATTGCAAAAATATTAATATTTTTCTTCAAATTAGGAAACTTTCAAATAAAATAACTACAACTGAAAATTATTATTATTATTATTATTATTATTATTATTATTATTATTATTATTATTATTATTATTATTATTATTATTATTATTATTATTATTATTATTATTATTATTATTATGTCTGCCATAGTTTTACCTAATGTTGGTAGATGGCACGCGGAGTGTGAATTCCGGCGAGTACAAGAACCCATCGTTCGCTTAATTTTCTGGGAAAGGCCCGTCATGGGAGCTGTCATGTCCTTCCCCGAAGCCGCACATACGACTCAAGCGAAACTGCTCAGAATGTTCCTTGACGGCACGATTATGAGATAAATCGTCCAGCCCATTAAAAAGACGACTGTGCCGAGTGTCATTAGTGTCGTCGAAAGAAGGAATTTTATAAGCCGACTGACCATAGTCTCAATAGACAAGATGATGGTGACAGCCACCATGTTGGAAACCCCCACCAACCTGGAGAACCACTTCCTCCTCCAATCGTTGTCGTCCGGGAATTGGTCTTTCCCGAACGACGAACACGGTCTCGTTCCGGCTATTACCACTTCAATGATGAAGAGTGAGGAGTAGAGCCACACCAGCTGATACGAGCTTGCGGGGTCACAGATGGCACCGATACTACATCACGCACAAAGATCCGGTTTTTGGATGATGATTTTCATGAATTAGGAGACAAACACGCACTAGGGTTCGTTCATTCTTCTATTTCTTCTTTACTACCAGGGGTTCCTGCTGCTAGACACAACAATCACAGCGAGTATTGGAACAACAATGTCAAGGCTCCCACACTTCAAACGAAAGGAATGATGCATTTCTTGTGGAGATATTAGGTCAATCTTCTCATTCTATTTAGCAGCAATGTTATTTTAAGAAAGAAAAAACACTTTTAATTTTTACAATTTTTGTGCACGAATTATGCACGGTAAACGCACGGAAAGCACAATGTGTTTTTTTTTTTTTTTTTAATTTCTTTTGATATTAAAAAAATATATTATTATTTCAATGTTGGACCCGGCTCAATTGAAAATTTGCATACGCCACTGAAAAACAGACAATTTATCTGTTACGCTAGCAGGGATCTCAAATATTCCTATAAGTCTTTTCATAGTTAGTGTCTGCTTCACTGCAAACGATTTCTGGCCGACACCCATGGCAAATACAATGCTGCACACCCAGATTGGAAGAACGCTTAGGATTGATGTCACTTCTTCCACATGGCACAGTCTACATGGCTTCACATTTCCTCCGTCGTCGTAGTCGTTCTGAACAGCCTTGGTACACGCCTACTTGAGATACATGTCAATTGCAAAAATAATAACAATTTTCTTAAAATTAGGAAAATTTCAAATTAAATAAATACAACTAAAAATTATTATTATTATTATTATTATTATTATTATTATTATTATTATTATTATTATTATTATTATTATTATTATTATTATTATTATTATTATTATTATTATTATTATTATTATTATTACTATTATGTCTCCCATAGTTTTAGCTAATGTTGGTAGATGGCACGCGAAGTGTGGATTCCGGCGAGTACAAGAACCTACGTTCGCTTGATTTTCTGGGAGATGCCCTTCCATGGGAACTGGCATGTCCTTCTTCCTCGAAGTCGTACATACGACTCGAGCGAAACTGGTCAGAATGTTCCTCGACGGCACAATTATGACATAAATCGTCGAGCCCATGAAAAAGACGACCGTGACGAGTGTCATCAGTGCCGTCGGAAGCAAGAATCCGATAAGCCAGTTGACCATAGTCTAAATAGCCAAGATGATGGTGACAACCACCATGTTGGAAACCCCCACCAACCTGGAAAACCACTTCGTCCTCCAATCGTTGTCGTACGGGAATCGGTCATCCCCGAACGACGAGCACGGTCTCGTTCCGGCTATCACCGCGTCAATGATGAAGAGTGAGGAGTAGAACCACTCCAGCTGAGCTTGCGGGGTCACAGATGGCGCCAGTATGACATCACGCACAAAGATCCAGTTTTTTGGTGATGATTTTCTTGCATTACGAGACAAACACGCACTAGGGTTCGTTCATTCTTCTACTTATTTTTCACTACCAGGGGTTCCTGCTTCTAGACACAAATACAGTGGGTATTGGAAGAACAATGTCGAGGCTCCCACACTTGTGGAGATAATAGGTCTCTCTTCTGATTCTATTTAGCAACAATGCTATTTCAAGAAAGAAACAACACTTTTAATTTTTACAATTTTTAGTGCACGAATTATGCACGGTAAATGCACGGGATGCACAATGTTTTTTTATTTCTTTTGATATTAAAAAAATATATTATTATTTCTACGTTGGTCCATGCTCGATTGAAAATTTGCGTACGCCAATGGAAAACAAACAATTTGTCTGTTACGCCAGCAGGGATCTCCAATATTCCTATAAGTCTTTTCATAGTAAGTGTCTGCTTCATTGGGAACGATTTCTGGCCGACACCCATGGCAAATACAATGACGCACACCCAGATTGGAAAAACACTTAGGATTGATTTCACTTCTTCCACTTCTTCCACATGGCACAGTCTCCATGGCTTCACATTTCCTCCGTCGTCGTACTCGTTCTGAACGACTTTGGTACATGCCTACTTGAGACACATGTCAATTGCAAAATTAGTAACATTTTTCTTCAAATTAAGTAAATTTCAAATTAAATAACTACAACTGAAAATAATAATAATAATAATAATAATAATAATAATAATAATAATAATAATAATATAATAATAATAATAATAATAATAATAATAATAATTATTATTATTATTATTATTATTATTATTATTATTATGTCTCTCACAATTTTGACTTAATGTTGGTAGATGGCACGCGTAGTGTGGATTCCGACGAGTACAAGAACCCATAGTACGCTTGATTTTCCGGGAGAGGCCCGGGCATGGGAACTAGCATGTCCTTCTTCTTCGAAGCTGCACATACGACTCGAGCGAAACTGGTCAGAATGTTCCTCGACGGCACGATTAGGACAAATCGTCGAGCCGATGAAAAAGACGACCGTGCCGAGTGTCATCAGTGTCTTCGGAAGCAAGAATTAGATAATCCAGATGACCTTAGTCTGAATAGCCAAGATGATGGTGACATCCACCATGTTGGAAACCCCCCACCAACCTGGAGAACCACTTCCTCCTCCAAGCGTTGTCGTCCGGGAATTGGTCTTTACTGAACGACGAGCACGGTCTCGTTCCGGCTATTACCATGCCAATGATGAAGAGTGAGGAGTAGAACCACGCCAGTTGATACGAGCTTGCGGGGTCACAAATGGCGCTAGTACTACATCACGCAAAAAGATCCGATTTTTGGGTGATGATTTTCTTGGATTAGGAGACAAACACGCACTAGGTTTTGTTCATTCTTCTACTTCTTCTTCACTATCAGGGGTTCCTGCTGCTAGACAAACAACTACAGCGAGTATTTGAACAACATTGTCAAGGCTCCCACACTTCAAACGAAAAGGATGATGCATTTCTTTTGGAGATATGAGGGCACTCTTCTCATTCGATTTAGCAACAATGCTAATTTTAGAAAGACACAACACACTGAATTTTTATAATTTTTTAGTGCACGAATTGTGCACGGTAAATGCACGGGATGCACAATGTTTTTTATTTCTTTTGATATTAATTAAAAAAAATATTTTTATATTGGCCCCCGCTCGATTGTAAATTTGCATACGCCACTGGAAAACACAATTTGTCTTTTACGCCAGCATAGATCTCCAATAGTTCTATGTCTTTTCAAAGTTAGTGTGTGCTTCACTACAAACGGTTTCTTGCCGACAACCATGGAAAATACAATGCAGCACACCCAGATTGGAAGAACTCTTAGGATTGATTTCACTTCTTCCACTTCTTCCACATAGCACAGTCTCCATGACTTCACATTTCCTCCGTCGTCGTAGTCGTTCTGAACGACCTTGGTACACGCCTTGTTGAGACATCTGCAGGTTTAGCTGGAGCGCAACTAGATCCCTGAGTTTTGAGTGGAAAGTATATTTTAGTTAAAATAGTTGCTTTTAGATTTTGTAGATTTTTTTTTGTTTCGACGAGATATTTAAATTTTTTTTTTGTGTATTTTAGTCACGTACAATATTTTCAGATATTTTATTAATAAAATGTTTATCAGCGGACTCAAATATCCTGCTAGTTGATTTTGAATGTATGTAAACATCGAAAATCTATGGAATTGACCAATGTTTTATTGTTAATCTTTCTTCCCACGGCCTACTATTATCTTCAAATAGTCACTTCATCATGTAATGTCTATCTACTTACCCTTAACATGCTCCATAACTCATGTTATATGTGTTTTTGTCAATCTGTAAAGGACATCTCATCTTATCTTCACTTTGCGTTTTGAGTTCCTAAGTTTCTCAATTTGTGATCTAACCAGGCCAATAGTAACATTTTACTTACATGTCAAGGGGTTTTGACTGAATGGTGTTTTGTATGCATGTCAGTGGAATCCAAGCTATACCTAATGGAACAAAATCTGCATCTCATACTCAAATCGAGTGTGATATGAGCCATCGATAATTGATTGCATCAACTTCTCAACCTCTTACATGCCACCCTGTCTTAATAGTTTTATCAAGATCCATAGTTTGTATTGATTTAATTTTTCATTAGATAGATGCAACATCTATCTACATTATTTTTTATGTTGAGTAGGATATTTTCACATCCTGGACGGTAACATGGTGCATTGTTTCTAACTGAAAGAACTCTTGGGAAACGTAGATTTATACTAGAGACATACGTAGGTGTGTACTGGCGGTACACTTGATGGATCGATTATACGTTGTCATGATTCTATAATATTTTTCACGCTCATGCGCAAGTTTGTTTGGGAGGACTCATTCACAATTTCGAATATGAACAAACTCCACATGCAACGCACGTGCCAAAAACTAGTTACAAGAAAAAATAAAGGGTAATTTTCATCTAGACCCCCTCAGTTTTGGTTAATAGTTATTTACACCCCTTCTAGTTTGGAAAATTTCACTTACACCCCTTATGACTACCAAACATTGTTGTCATTTACACCCCTACATGTATTTACTCTGTTAGTTGGTAGCATAACTTTATAAATTTAGTTTTTGGACAGATATACTCATGCAAATGCTATAAAAGTCAATACACCCTTAATTTTGTAAATTTTACCTAGAGTTAAACATAATTTTTTTTATTTTAGTAATAACACCATTTTAGGAAATGCATTTGAAACATTTGATAGAATACAAATAGTTTGCATGTGTTATATATAAACATTTGGTTGGATTGACCTTTCTAGCCTCTGCAAATGTAAGTTTGTTAGAAAACTGATGATGAGAAGTTACCATAAGAACTAGCATATTGAATGCATAGACGGAGTGTAAGTGACAACATGTTTGATAGTCATAGGGGGTGTGAGTGAAGTTTTCCAGACTAAGAGGGGCGTAAGTGAAGATCAACCAAAACTAAGGGGGTATAAGTGAATTTTACCCAAAAAGAAACGATGTTTTCTTTGCACTAAAGTTTGATATGAACTAGGCGATTGGTCGAGTCTTCTGGAGATTTCTTGAGTGTTGTCTTGCCAATCTTGGTTTTGTATGTATATTCACTTGGAACGTTATGATGTGTGTTGCCACAGTCACGAATGTAGTATTGGTCAATAGAGAGGCCACCCAGTCTCTCTTTCCAGGAAAAAATCTTCGTCAAGGTGACCCATTGTCATTGTTTTCTTTTATAATAATTGCGAAAACACTTTTAGCAACTTTGAATTATCAAGATGTATGGAATGTGCTTTAAAGAATCGCCATATCGAGGCACTCTCGTCTAATGTCTCACCCTTTATTTGAATATGGCATTATTATCTTTCAAAAGCTTGAACAGAACAACGTAAGCTGAATTAAGAATATTCTACAGACTACTACCATCAATCAGGACAACCTATTTGTAACATACTAACATCCCTAATTTTCAAGTAGGACTTCAAGTGAAAATTCAATAAACTCTAGGGTAAGAGTGTAATTATTATTTTTTATTTCTCAAGATGGGTTTGGTTGGGAAATGATTTTAGGTTATTGAGGGGTGATTTTGGAATTCCCTATAAGTAGTGGGGCATAAGAAGAATATCATAAAGCTGGAATTTAAACTTAATCCTATATGTAACCCTCTAGTTTGGAAAACATTGTATACCTCCCATAACGTGAATGGAACCTCATCTTCTAACCATGAAACATCACCTAGTGAGGTGTCCATCTCCTAGAGCTACTGAAGAACACTCACCTCTCCCTTTACTCAGTATAAAAGTCCATTTCATCCCCCAATTTCTTATATTTTTCTCACAACTTTCAAATAAATTCATGGCGGATGTGCACAAGAGATTCGGCGGGGAGACCTCCGTGTACACCGTATGTAGTGGATCAAGGATCGCACAGGAAGAGTGGGGTTGTGTGTAGGGAGAGAGTAAGGCAGTAGCAATGTCTGAGAGAGAGACAGAGGTTTGGCAGAGCTTCCGCGTATGGCAGTGTGTTCTCCTTTGTATGGAAAGGTTGACGATCTATATATACTGGAGAACGTGACCGTTGTAGTGTGGTTAATGAGCCCATTAATGGCGGCTTAATTAGCTTAACCATAACGGCACGTCCGTCCGAGTATATAGGGACCGTTAGAGCACGTGGTGCGCGAATACCGGAACCGTTACGAGGTTGACCGGGTTTGACCGGATTGAACGGGTTTATGGAGCTCGTGCCATAAATCTCTCAAAACAGTTACTAAAGGTCGCGTGCGGGTTCGGCTCGCACGCGACAGGGCTTACTCTAGCCTCCAAACCACTAAGTCCCTACAAGTCCCGTGCAGTGGTATGCGAGGGCTCTGTCTCGCAGCCCCCACATGGATCAGCTCGGCTGGTGATCCAGTGTGTGTGGAGCACAATATGGTGTGCTGGATGGCTGCCACGTGGCCAAGATCTGTCAGCTCAGAAAGCAGTATCTACATTAGCCCCCTTTCTGCGCGTGAAGCCTCATAGCTGTATAGACTTCCATGCGCGGAAATCAACATACGCGTCGCCGCCACGCACCAATTCAAATACGGGTAAGTTCAGCCCCCGTGCGTGTCATTATGACCTAAAACCCCTAGAGTCGTGCCGTCTGACCTTTAGGGTTTTAGGCGTGACGTCAGCTTGTCCTGTGATTGCGCGATTCGACGGTGACGGTTGCGATTCGACTACCGAAAGGACGCAACCCTTCATTGTTTTGGATAAATACCTTATATCCCCCATTATTGCAAAGCATCACTTCTTTCTCTTAAAGTGAATGGTACCCGGAGATCTTCGAGAGCAGATCCAGATAATCAATCACCAGCTCAGAACTGCAAATCGTATTCTTCAATTGTGCATATCCAAGCAGGCTTCAAGAAAACAAGGTTGGCCTCGTTTACTTTTGATTTAAGATACCAGTGTTTGCCTTGAACTGCGTTGAATCTGTAAACCCATGAAATTTGTGAAGAGGCTTTGATCTTTGAACCCGCTTTGTCTTAATCCTTCAACGATACGAGATCTTGCAACTCCCCAATTTCTGAAATCGATACCAGAACTGTTCGTCTTCCTTTGCATAGATCTTGAATTTCAAAATTCAAACTGAAGTGTGGTATTTCTCCCCCCTTTTTCTTGCTTTTCCGCAGGAATGGCCAAGACAAGAGTAACCAGACCCGTCAAGGAAGATGAAGAGATGCCCGACCTTCCACAGGCCTTGTGGCGAAAAGCCCCCTTTTTAGGCGGCAAAGATTTCTACCATGCGAGGGTAAAGGCGAAGAGGATGCCTGATCCTGTCCCAGTTGAGCGATTGCTGACGCTGACTCGCCCAGTTAACTCAGCCTTGCTCGAGTTGGTTGGTTCCGAGGATGTGGTTCGATTGGGAATCGAAAACGGGCACTTCCCATATACTGCGATTTCTACCCAGGCGTTCGTCCAGAAATTGGACTATATGGATGAGTGGATCGATCACGTGTTGGATCATCACGCCGCGACTCTTGATGAAGCCGGCGTATACTTTGCTATCCGTGCTATGAAGGGTGCTGCCGTGAAGCTGGATCAATCCATGCTTCTAGACCTTCTGTCCCGTTACTCGCCTGCGACTCACACGTTCCATTTTGCTGAATTCGAGGCTGCCCCCACACTCGAGGACGTTCAAATGCTGTACGAGCTTTCCCCCATGGGCGAGGTGGACCCTCTGAGTCCCTTGAGGACATCTGCGGAGATTGCCTTGTACACGCAGATGGAGGAATGCCTAGCAGAGGTGAAGAAAATCTCCACTCGGTGGACCACTACAAAGCCTCTTCCGAACTGGCAGCTGGTTGATACATCCGCGAAGAATACCTGGAAGAAATGGTTGCAGTACTTCTTTCGAGACTATGCGAACAGCAGCATTACTAAGAAACTTCTAAGTGAAGATCCGGAGGCCGAGAATTACGTAGAGGGCAAGGGTTATCACTTGACCCTTTGTGCTTTTCTCTGTGCCTGGCTGTCGAGATACTTGATTGATGGTCACCCCCACAACGGAGTCTTCTACCATGTGTTGCCACTTGCTGTGAGGCTCGCTCTTGGCCAGAGAGTCGCACTCGGACCCTTGGTCTTGGGCACGCTGTACTATAGGCTTGATCAGCTGGTTCTGGCTATGAGGGAGTCGCGTGGCCGCCTCGATGTACTGACTTTTGTCAATATTTCCTTTTTGACAATGTGGGTTTTCGAGCGCTGGCCGTCTTATGCTCCAACTGCTCTCCAACTTGACAAGTGGTGTCCCCCAGGCGAGACAGAAGCGCGCAACAGCGGAAGAGCTGCGAGATGGTTCGGAACAGGCAACACCAAGTGCGTTTGGAGTTTGATATGCGACAAACGGAAGGAGTTTACTGCCAGGCCCTATGCCACGCGCATTGAGAATGTGCGGTGGTTTCCAAAGCTGTACCCCTCTAAAGGCATGGTCTTTTCAGAAGGGCTTCTCTTTGAAGGGGGACCTCATTTCCATGAGCGCTACCGCGAGTTCTTTTGCTGGTGTCTGCGAGGTTCCCTTCCTGCCCTTGCAGAGCATATTCGTGAGCTCGCGCCGAGGTATGAAAAGCTTACCGTGGACGTTAACCCCACTCGAGTTTCTCCTCAGTTTGGTTTCGATGCGGTGGCCCCATCGATCTGGCCCCAGTCCATTGTCAGAGGATGCCACAAGCGCTTGCTAACAAAGGAGTGCAAGACAGTTTTCATGAACAATCTTCCTTTTGAGCAGCCTGCGGGAACCCGCGAGGGTGGTTGTTCCCAGAACTGGCTCGCATACTGGGTTTCCCAGCAAACGAGGATTGAGACAGAGTCGGCCGCGCAGCCAGGTAGATATCCCTTGATCAAAAGAAACTCTTTTCCGTTTCGCCCCACTTGTAGTCTGAGCGAATCTGAGTATGGTTACTACTCACTGTGGGATCGTGAGAACCATTTGTGCCCTGATGTCATTCTGAAGGAGCAAGTCGCCGCAATTAAGAAGGGCGATACACATGTCGTCAGATATAGCAAGGCATTTGCTGAGGTAAGCGATTTCTTCGCGTGCATTAAGCTTCTTGATTTCCTTATGCTGACATCTTTATTTTGTACGGTTGCAGTGTCATGTGCGGCGATTCGCATCTGGTGATCGCTCCAAGTCATTGGTTAACGCCATTGTTGCCACCAGAAGACAAAGGCAGTCGTTCCGGCTAGCGTGGAGGATGGAACCTGAGCTCGAAACAAAGATTCGCGCAGTCATGAATGCTTTTGCTGACTCGCTGATAGACAATCCTCCGGCTCCGTCTCCTTCTGGAGATGACCCGTCTCCTCCAGCGGCTGCGGCGCCAAGAGTGAAGAGACCTAGGCAAAAGGGAATTACGATTTCTTCCCCTAGGAATGCCCCAGCTTCTCCTCCAGTGAGGTCCCTTTCTATCAAGGACAAAGGCAAAGGTCGCATGCCCAGCAAAGTGCGGAAAGATCTCGCAGTTGAGACTTTCGTTCCATTCAATCAAGAGGAAGAGGAAGAGAGGCAGGAGCCCCAAGCAAGTGATGAAGAAGAAGTAACAGTTGTGATGCATGAGGAAGAATCAGGAGGTACCTCCGTCACATTTCCTTTCCCATTATCGTAACTTCGTTGCACTTCTTTCCTTTAAACAAATGGTGTATTCGCAGATGATGATGATGAAACCATTGGTGACCTTGTGGCCAAGAGACAAAAGAGAGATGCCCATTCTGGCATTCCAGATGATCCCATAAGCGAGGACGTTCTTGCTGAGTCCCGAAAGACAGCCGCGGAGGCTGCTGAAAGAAGAAGGCGACGAGAGGAAGAGGAGCTCGAGCGTGTGAAACAGCGGAGCCTCGAAGAGCAGCATGTTGACGACTTAGTGCGTCCAGTTGGCGAGGAAGACGAGCTTCCCGAAGAAGTGGCTCCTCATGCGGAGGAGGAAGATGAGGTTCCCGGAGAGGATGCAGCGGCCTTGGAGCAAGTCCAAGCAGACTTCGAAGAGATCGCAGGTGGCGATAAAGGTGAGATCTTCAATCTCGCAGTAACTTATAGAGATGTTATTGTGGGTGCGTTAAAGCATGGTGTGTCAAAGGCTGACATTCGCCGTTGGTTAGTAGGCAAATGCGGAGAACCCTCAGGTAATTATTTGAGTGATACGCACGTACTAGGCTTTAGCAACTTGAGTCAGAATCATGACTGGTTTATTCGCATCCCAGGTCACGCTTCTCTTAAAGACTTGCTTAGTGAGGACAAACTGATAGGGCATGGTTCCACGTCCTTAGTGTATGATGAGGATATCTCAGTCCCACCTTCGCGTGGAGGTGCTTACTCTTAGCTTTAGTAAAGATAGCAAAATAACTTATAGCGCAAGTTACCTCATATCATCGCATTTAATGTCGCATGTCATGCTGAGGAACCTGAGCTGGAGCAGAGAAGTCAGCCTTCTGCGTCCTATATTCCAATTCCGATCTCCCATACCGAGAAGCCCGTCGCAGCTGCTGACCACGCGGGTGAGCCTCTCGAGGACATCATCGAACTTTCCGACGATGCTGGAGCTGATACTGTGCTGATGGATGAAGATGTCCATGCTAGTGCTGAGGAAGTAAGGACAAGTGCTGCTAATGTTCTCGCATCTGAGAGCGTCCTTCGCCAAGCGACTTCGGCTGTCCCTTCGCCTCCGGCGATGACTGAGCCAGAGGCACCTATTCCTGCGTGGAGCATTTGGGGCTCGCAGGTTGGGAATGCAGTCGCAGCTGGTGCGGCCTACACTCTTCCTCCTGACTACGAGAGATTGGAGCTCGCAGCTGATAGGAGAGCTATGGAGCGAGGGCAATCTTCGAACAACCCGGCAGCCCGCATTCCTTCTCTTCATGAGATTCTGGAAGGAACTGGTAAGTAGAGCTTTACTGTTTGCACGTCGCATTATTCGCTTGCGAGTTTTGACATCATAACTTATTTTTGACGTCTCCTCAGGTTTGAAGCAAACCGATGTAGACTGGGTGGTTCGAATGCGTCTGACCTACCCGCAGTCGTTTATGAGATCTCTGGAGATAGGGCCTTTCGACAGGAGGCTGTTTCTTACTGAAGCCATCTGGATTTTGGAGCAGCTATCTGCGGCTACGCCTGCGACCATTTCGGTCCAGAGTGCTGAATTGCTATGCGGCATGTGCCAAAATCTCGTGACCAAAGTCCAAGGCAGAATGGGCTTCAAGTTTCTTATGAACAGAGTCACGCTGATTCGCGCAGCCGTAACTTTGAAGCTCGGCCACCAGAATCTCGCAGCTGAGAAGCAGAAAGTGGAGCAGCAAAAGCTAAAAGTCGATGAAGCTCTGAAGCTCTATCATGAGATGAATGCCAGGTGCGAGCTATTGAAGCAAGAAGTGGAACAAGTGGAGAAGCTGAGCGAGCAGTTCGAGCCCCAAGACTCCTTGATCAAGAATTTGCTTTGATTTTCGAATTTTGAAAAAAATAGCAAGAAAATAGCTGGAACATTAATGTAATGTTTGAAACATTAATGTAATGTTGCTAGGGTTTCTCCCCCTTTTTTTTTCAACAACAACAATGAATTTTCCCGTTTTGCCCTTTTCCGGGATTTGATTGGATATTTCTGTGCATATCCAATTATGACATCAGCAATTGATACTCTGCTTGATTTTCGCGCTAATTTCTCGACAGATAAGCACGCTTTCGTTGGGAAGTCCATCCGAATCATGACTATCCGTCATTTATTAGGATACGCAACTGAATCGTCGTAGCCTTTAGTAGGGTAATTGATTGTTACCTCTTTTCAAGGCGTAAGTGATTGAACTTACCCTCTTTTTGAATTCTGCTGACTTATCTTTGGCAACCGAAGAGTCTGTACAGGGTCTATATAAACCCTGCCCTTGCTATTTGGGTTCTTCATCCCAAAAATGTGCTTTGCCGTGAGTCCTTACGACTGCTGGCTTCAACGCTTATTTTTCGTTGATTCATGGCAACTTCAAGTTGTGAATCCTGAGTTTGCGCTTTGTGCTGTAGAAATAGTTTCCAAGATCCACTTTATGAGGCTTATTGCTCTTTATAACCATCATAAAGAAGATGCAGATAATATCTCATGTGTGTTCGAAGAAATTTCTTCGTGTATTATGTGTGCAGGTCATGTTTCCGGCCGCCTCGTGGTGAGGTGCAGCGCCGAAGTGACCGTGCTACCGTCTCGTAATGAACGGCGGAATTCTCCTCCAGCATCCCTGAAGGAGGATTTCTTGCCTCTTCGTTCTTGAACTCAGGGTGCTCGTCAATGCCCTTGTCCAACATGACAAGGAGTCCATCACCAGAGGAATGACTGCTTCGCCTGTTTTGCAGAGCAGCATATGTCGAAACAGGAAGCTCCTCCGGCGCCTACCTTGATCAGACAGAGGCTTTTGTCACCCCTTGGGGTCTTGGGCGTATCGTTTCCCAGGTTTCGCTGCTAGGGATGTACCGAATGACAAGCTGATCTCTTCGCGGCAGCATCCCTTTTGCTACAGATCTTTGGCTGCAGATCTGCGTGTTGCATTGCCGGTGTTAAGACCGGTGGGTTCATCCTTTTCTTAGTCGGGATTCCCCTAGTGTGTCTCTGGCTTGTCAGCCACTTTTCGAATGTATTGTAAGCCATGTTGGCTGCGTAGTTAGATTCGAGCTTTTCGCTTGTAAGCTGCTATCTAGACAGATAAATTGTAAGTCATTTGACTCGTAATGATAAATAGCCTTTTGTATTATCTGCTGTCTCTTTACAACAAAATACAATTTCGCATGCGTTTCGGCATATTTCGCCTTGCATAATGCTATGTAATGGTTTCGCATTTGCGATATATTAATTCGCTGATGCTTCGCTAGATCGTTCGAGATCATATTTTCGCAGCTGCGCCATCCTGACAGATGGGCTTATGATTGGCCTTTGTGGATCATTTAAGATCATCTTCACAATGTTGCAAGTTGCTATCGTGGCAGATAGTCTTTAGTAGATCAATTGAGATCGTTAAATTGTGCGAGTTGCTATCGTTGCAGATAGGCTTTATTAGAAGATCGATCGGGATCGTCTTTAAACAGGCTGCTATCGTAAGAGATAGTCTTATATGATCAATTAAGATCGCATTTGCACAGGCTGCTATCGTAAGAGATAGGCTTTAAGTGATCAATTAAGATCGCATTTGCACAGGCTGCTATCGTAAGAGATAGGCTTTAAATGATCAATTAAGATCGCATTTGCATAGATTGCTACCGTAAGAGATAGGCTTTAAATGATCAATTAAGATCGCATTTGCATAGATTGCTACCGTAAGAGATAGGCTTTAAATGATCAATTAAGATCGCATTTGCATAGATTGCTATCGTAAGAGATAGGTTTAAAATGATCAATTAAGATCGCATTTGCATAGATTGCTATCGTAAGAGATAGGCTTAGATGATCAGTTAAGATCGCATAGGCTGCTATCGTAAGAGATAGGCTTAGATGACCTGTTAAGATCGCATAGGCTGCTATCGTAGGAGATAGGCTTTGGATGATCAATTAAGATCGCATAGGCTGCTATCGTAGGAGATAGGCTTTGGATGATCAGTTAAGATCGCATAGGCTGCTATCGTAAGAGATAGGCTTAGGTGACGATCGATCAAGACCGTATTTCGCATTTGCTGCTATCGTGAGAGATAGGCTTAGATGACGATCGATAAAGACCGTGTTTCGCATTTGCTGCTATCATGAGAGATAGGCTTAGATGACGCTCGATAAAGACCGCGTTTCGCATTTGCTGCTATCATGAGAGATAGGCTTAGATGACGCTCGATAAAGACCGCAGCTGTAGAGATTGCTATTGCGGCGAATACACCACTGTTAACAGTAATAACAAACTGAAATAAAGTAAAATCGACACACAGAAATATGAGGTTTCTCATTTGGGAGAATTTTCTTTATATAATGCTCTCATATGGGAGAGATGGGATTACAATCCTCTCATATGGGAGAGGAGATTGCGTAAGTCGTAGCCACATGAGACATTAAGCAACGTTATAATAAAACGTATGAAATGAGAGAAGTCAGGGGTAGTACTTCTTAATCCAGCGCATGTTGACTGAACTCGGAGTAGAGGTTGTGCCGTGCAACCTTCCTATGCTGCAGTAGCCACTGTCAAAGACTTCTGTGACTTCGAAGGGTCCTTCCCAATTGGCTGCGAACTTCGGGTGAGTCGCTTCTCGCATACAGTGATCAGATGCGCGCAAGACCAAGTCTCCGACTGCGAAATCTCTTCGCTGGACCGTCTTATTGTAGGCGCGAGCGATTATTTCCTGGTACCGCTTGTTGGTTCTCTTGGCTTGTTCTCGCTTTTCCTCCAGCAAGACTAAGTCGTGATCGCGTTGATTTTCATAGAGCGCATGGAAGGCCAGCCTTGCCGAATTGACTCTAACCTCCGCAGGTACTACAACTTCGGCTCCATAACATAGTAGAAATGGCGAGGCCCCTGTGGGTGTCCTTGGAGAAGTTCGGTAAGCCCACAGAGCTATGCTTAGAGAGTCGGCCCACTTCTTGTGGTCATCTGCAACCATCTTGCTCAAAATTCTCAACAGCGTTTTGTTAGTCGCTTCGGCTTGTCCGTTTCCCTTTGGGTAATAAGGGGTAGAACATATCTGCCTGATATTGTACTCCGCTAATTTCGCAGCTACCTGGCGATTAACAAAAGGGGTACCGTTATCTGAAAGAATGGTGTTTGGGATTCCGTACCTGCATATGATGCTTTCCTGGATGAAATTGACCACAGCCAGCGCATTTGCCGTCTTTAGTGGTATTGCTTCCACCCACTTGGTGAACAGCTCAGTTGCGGTGAGAATGAAATGATTCCCGTGCGACGTCGGTCGGATGGGACCGATGAAGTCCAGAGCCCATGTGTGAAACGGCCATGGCGTCCCTAGTGCATGTAGATCCACGGCGGGAGCGTGCACTAGGTTCCCTTTGAATTGGCATTCCTGGCAGCGTCGTACTTTGGTGCGGCAATCGACCTCCATCGTGGGCCAGAAATACCCGATTGAGAGGAGCTGCCTGCATAATTTCGCACCTCCTTGGTGTTCCACCTGATGAGAAAGGTCCATGACTTCTTGTGCTTCTCTGCCGTCTAGACATCGCAGCAAGTTGCCCTCGTGACCTCTTCGCCAAAGCAGGTTTTCCTGTACCACGTATCGAGACGCTTTCCTTTTCAATTTTTCGGCCTCTTTTCTTGACTCGGGTACGGTGCCCTGGATGAGGAAATCAAATAGTGGCTTCCTCCAGTCCGTGTCGTCATCGGTTAGGGCGATGAGTAGAGAATCTTTGATTAGTGCGCAACTTTCGCACTTCCCTTGTATCAGGGCTGCGGCTGTTGACATGTCTGGCCAATGAATACCATATCTCTGAGCCTTTCTGTAGATTGACACCTCGCTTTCCCCGCAGGCGTGTTGGTGAATCTTTTCTAACAGCTGCTGTCCCTCTTGCTCGGAGACGCATCGCATGAGTATTCCCCCAGGACCCTTGTAGTAAAGGGTGTTGTCGTGGATGCAGTATCCTTTTGTGAGTGCCCAGCTTTCGCTGCTGGTGCCCTTCGCAATAGCTTGCAGGATTGGTTTCCGCCAGTCTGCGTCATCCATGTGTTCGTCGTCGCACGCATCTTCTGTCAATGCCGACGATGTTCGCACTTCAATGGAAATCCTTGCGGGGCATTTGTCTATGCTGACCTTAGACCCCAAGGTTGCTAAGGCGTCTGCGTGCCTGTTGTCTGCTCGGGGCTTGTGCTCGTACTTCACATCGCAGAAT
This sequence comes from Linanthus parryae, assembly GCA_023055425.1. Lineage (NCBI taxonomy): Eukaryota > Viridiplantae > Streptophyta > Magnoliopsida > Ericales > Polemoniaceae > Linanthus > Linanthus parryae. Next base: position 48,007,195 of record JALGPY010000009.1, read on the forward strand.
TGCTGCATCAGCTTCTGTACTAAGGTGCGGTAAGACAGGAGGTTTATCTCCTTCAAACCATATTCGCCCGAGGCTTGCTTAACAATCAGCTTGGAATCTCCCGTGACTGTTAAGTTGCTCACTTCCAAAGCTTTCGCCGCACGGAGCCCCGCAATGAGAGCCTCGTATTCCGCTTCGTTGTTTGTGACTGCGAAGTTGAGCTTTGCGGAAATCTGTATGACTTCCCCATCTGGCTTTGTCAAGACTATCCCAATGCCTCCACCTTTCCGGGTTGACGAACCGTCGAAGTGGAGAGTCCAATAGGGCACGTCGATTGCGTAGATTTCAGGGCCTTCGAGCTCTTCTTCGATCACGGGTTCGTGGCTGTTGTCGGGGAACTGTGCCAACAGATCTGCTACTGCCTGCGACTTGATCGCTCGCGGTCGTACGCATGTGATATCGTATTGGGAAATGGTCATGTACCATTTCGCCAGTCTTCCTCCCGGAGTAGTGTGAGTTAGCAAGTATCTTATGGGGTCGCTCTTGGTGACCACTACTACTTTGTGTGATGCAAAATAGTGTTTCAACTTCTCTATCACAAAGAATAAGGCAAGGCAATGACGTTTGATGTCTGTGTACCTCGATTCAGCAGGCTGCACGATGCGAGAGATGTAGTAGATAGGCCTCTCTTGGCCTTCATACTCCTGAGCCAAGAGCGCTCCTATAGATCTCCTTGTTGATGTCAGATATAGCAGAAGCGGTGATCCCAGTTGAGGCGCGATCATTATCTTTGAGGACGTGAGTAAATCCTTCAGCTTTCCGAATGCGGCTTCGTGCTCCGGAGCCCAGTTGTACGCAGCGTCCTTCTTGAGAAGAGTGCTAAAACAGCATGTGATTTCGGCAATTGCTGGGATGAATCTCCGCAGATAGGACAGCTTTCCTAAAAATGTCTTTAATGCACTATGATTATGGGGTGGCGTCATGCCAGTGATAGCTGATACTTTTGCGGGGTCGGGCTCGATCCCTTGGCGATGAACCACGCATCCCAAGAATTTCCCTGATGTTACCCCGAACGCGCATTTCATGGGATTCATCTTCAGTTGAAAGCGCCTGCATCTATTGAACACCTTTCGCAGATCTGCGAGGTGGTCTGCTTCGTGCTTGGATTTAACCACCAGGTCATCCACATAGAATTCCACCTCTTTGTGCATCATGTCGTGGAATAGAGCCATCATGGCCCGCTGATAGGTCGCGCCCGCGTTCTTAAGACCGAACGGCATCACCGTGTAGTTGAATACCCCTACAGGAGTGATGAATGCTGTTTTCCGCGCATCTTCGGGATCCATCTTGATTTGGTTGTATCCGCTGAAGCCGTCCATGAAACTGAACATGCGATGACCCGCTGTTGAATCGATAAGCAAATCGATGTTGGGCAGTGGGAAATCGTCCTTTGGGCAGAAGCGATTGAGATCTCGGAAGTCCACGCAGATGCGGAGCTGTCCGTTCTTCTTCACCACTGGCACGATGTTGGCCAGCCATGTGGGATGATGATTCGGCTCTATGAACTTGGCATCTAGGAGTTTGACGATCTCCTGCTTGATCTTCACGTTAAGCTCTGGCCTGAAGCTTCTTGTGCTCTGCTTGACCGGTTTAGACCCTGGGACGATGTCTAAACGGTGCATGGTGATGCTTGTATCCAGACCTGGCATCTCATCATACTCCCATGCGAACACATCCTTGTATTCAGTTAGGAGCTGTAGCAGCCCTTGTTCTTCTTCGCTTGTGAGGTCCGCGCTCAGGAAGACTGGCCTTTTCTTTTCCTCGTTCGGGCTGAGGAACACTTCCTTTAGCTCTTGCTTTTGCGGTCTTGGCCTGTCTTCCATGCATTCAGGCGCTTCTTTGAGTTTCTCGTCTGGAGTGCCCTGTGTTGGCTCTTCCGTCAGCGCAATTTGCTCGATTTGATTGATTTGCTCAGGGATATCCCCATGCCCGCGTGAGGACATCCCCGCGCACCTTCATATGCGATAGCATTTCTTCCCATTGGCGTAGAAGCTCTCTATCTCCTTGCCCTCAGGGTCATGCTTTGCGATCCTCTTCAAAGTATACACGTTCTTTCGATGATATGCGATACGCGGCGCCTCTTCGCGCGTAGGCGGCTTTTCCTTGGCATCTTCCCTTGTCACCATTACTCCTGCAGGCGACTGGTCCTTGATGTCCTCCCAGAGAGGCAAAGGAGTAGGGTTGAATGGTCCGGGTGTTTGCTCATCTTCCATCTCAGTGAACCACACCGCCTCGCTGAGATGTGCTTCGTCCAAGTTGAACGGGTTTGTCGAAGCCGGTATCTCGACTATTCTGTCGTTCCAGATAGCTTTCATAACCTGGTGAGCCGTCGAAGGGACTGCGTCGAAGCGATGAATCCAGGCTCGACCTATAATCATGTGGTACGTGGTGTTCGCGTCTATGACATAGAACTTTGCTGAGCACTTGATTTTGCCAATCTGAACGCCCAGGCGGATCCACCCGATCGTCATTCTAGAGTCGCTTCCGAATCCCATGAGCGGAGATGGACGTCTGACGATCTTGTGCTCGGGAATCCCTGCTAGCTTCAGTGTGTGGAGTGAAACGACGTTGACCGCTGCTCCTCCATCGACGAACGCTCGTTTGAACTCGACGCCATTGATGATGGCGGTCACGTACAGAGGTCTCTGGTGACTCGCATCCGTCTTCTTGTCGCTGGCAGAAAAGGTCATAATCTTTTCTGTAGAGCGGGATGCCCTGATGACTTTCCCGTTGGAGACTACAAGGTCCTCCTCACCTCGTCGAAGAATTTGTTGAAGCCGTGTGACCCTTTCATACGGTCGGCACGTTCATCCTCTGTGTCCATGCTGTAGTCCTCGTCTTCATGGACTTCGGCGACGATGGGAAGACCATCTTCTGCGACTTCTTCCAAGTCGACGATCGAGATCATGGCGACCTCTTTGCCCTTCGAGCCCTGCTCCGCATGCGCGGGGAGCGGGTTGTTGCGCACATCCTTTCGGTGATCGCTGACGATGAGCTCGCCGTTCTTCATCTTCTGATCGAACGCGAACCTGAGCTTCTTGCACTCGGTCGTGGGATGCATGACCTTGCCGTGGTACTCGCACCACTTAGGGTCCCTCACCATTTCCTTGGAGGGTGTTTTCTCGAGCGGTGGCAGGACGCCATCCTTGCGCCATTGTCTGCAGAGGTCACTTGCTTCCTCTACCGAGCATGGTAGAGGCGGTACATCGAAGTTCGCAACCTTCGCTTGTTTCTGGGGCGAAACTGTATTGACTTCAGCTTCGCGTCCCCTCTTGTAGCTAAACCTCCCGATCTTGTAAGTAGTGCCGCTCGCAGGTCGCTCTGGAGCGCTCTTCTTTTTCTGTCTCTCGACTATAGGCTCGATATTCTTCGTGCATTCGATTAGCTTTGAAAACGTAGGGGTTTGCAAATTGATTAGCATACCTTTGTATTCATCTCGCATGCACTGCAGGCATATCTCTACGAGCCGGCTTTCGGGCATTGGATCTTTGCACTCCAAGGATTTCGCCCTGAATTTCTTGATGAAAGTGATTCCGTCCTCTTCGCGCTTCTGGTACATCCGCGAGAGATGGATCATCGTCACCTTTTCTTCCATCTGGAAGAACTTGGTATAGAACTTGTGGACCATGTCGTCCCAGGTCTTCACTGATCCGGCCTCCAATGTTCGGTACCATTTGTATGCTACGTTCCCAAGAGATTTTGGGAACTCTCGCATCAGCAGTTTGGGATCAGCTCCGTACGGACCCATGACATCAATGAAACGCATGACATGCTCATGAGCGTTTCCGTTGACATCCTCGAACTTATCCCATTTAGGAGCCTTGTACCCCGCCGGGTTAGGCATGAGATAGATCTCCCGTGGAATGGGTGGGTCGTTGTCTAACTTTGGGATAATGGTATCCGCGAATGACTGATGAGCCAGAATAGTGTCCACGCGCTTCTGCAAAGACGTCATGCATTCTGGAATGCTCCCTTCGGTAGCTGACGGAGGGGTTGCCGTAGGCGGTGGCGACACATACGCCGCCGGAGGGTTGGGAGCATACTGACTACCCGTATTTCCCCAGATCATCGTTGGGGGAGGCAAAGGGTACTGCAGAGTTGGGTTGGACGCCAAAGCCGAGGGCTGAGGAGCGTGAGCGGCAGGAGGCAGCATCTGTGCCGTTGATCCCTGAACCGAAGGCAGCTGCGTAGCCGACGGTGGAGTCTGCAGATGAGGGTTGGGAGGTGCGGTTGACACTCCCAGTCCTGGAGCGGTAGGGGTTCCTCCTCCCTGAGAGATAGCGGCGGCTGATGAAGGGTTTGGCGCAAGGGTACCCAGAACGGCCAAGATTTGTTCTAATTGCGCAGATTGAGCCTTGAGAGCTTTCGCCTGACTTTGGACAGTGGCGTCCAAAGACTCTAACGTCGGTGTCTCGCCGGGAGTCGTCGGAGTACGGCGGGTCTCGTCTCCCGAGGGAGTTTCGGTGGAGGGCGATCGGTTGCTGACATCATCCTCCTGAGACATGGTTGCTTTTGTTGGTAAGTTCACGTCGGGTTCACCAAAATGTGCACAAGAGATTCCGGCGGGGAGACCTCCGTGTACACCGTATGTAGTGGATCAAGGATCGCACAGGAAGAGTGGGGTTGTGTGTAGGGAGAGAGTAAGGCAGTAGCAATGTTTGAGAGAGAGACAGAGGTTTGGCAGAGCTTCCGCGTATGGCAGTGTGTTCTCCTTTGTATGGAAAGGTTGACGATCTATATATACTGGAGAACGTGACCGTCGTAGTGTGGTTAACGCGCCCATTAATGGCGGCTTAATTAGCTTAACCATAACGGCACGTCCGTCCGAGTATATAGGGACCGTTAGAGCACGTGGTGCGCGAATACCGGAACCGTTACGAGGTTGACCGGGTTTGACCGGATTGACCGTGTTTATGGAGCTCGTGCCATAAATCTCTCAAAACAGTTACTAAAGGTCGCGTGCGGGTTCGGCTCGCACGCGACAGGGCTTACTCTAGCCTCCAAACCACTAAGTCCCTACAAGTCCCGTGCAGTGGTATGCGAGGGCTCTGTCTCGCAGCCCCCACATGGATCAGCTCGGCTGGTGATCCAGTGTGTGTGGAGCACAATATGGTGTGCTGGATGGCTGCCACGTGGCCAAGATCTGTCAGCTCAGAAAGCAGTATCTACAGCGGAAAAAACCAAACTTACTCTTCCCTTCATATTAGCCAGACATGTTGTCATGAGATACTTCCCTTGTCACACACAATGGTGCTTGGGGATTGTACATTTGAAGAGCGCATACACAACCCGGAAGGTTGACAACTTCTGTCGAGAAATTTTTCGGTGCCCTGTAAGCGGTCACTCTCTGGCGGAATATGCAGAAAAGTCAGCACCTGTGAGAACTGGCTCTGGGTGCACAAGTTTAATTTCTATCTCTCTCTTTATTTTTCTGAGTATACTACCAGTTGTTCCCAGTCGATGATGCACGCCAGCTCATCCAATCTAGAAATTATGCCTGATGAGTAGTACCATGAGGGCATGGCACCACCCAGTGTAGGGGTGGTGGCGTTGTAACTGCATTAGTTTTACTCTACTGAAAAAAATTAAAATAAAAATAAAAATTGAAAAATTAAACTTTTTTTAGATGGGAAAAAAATTTAGCTTAAAACTGAGACAAAAAATTTCCCGAAAGTGGACGATCTTAGGTGAGGAAGAGCTGCATGAGCTGTCTAGGGGATCTTATAGAGCCAATGCACTTCAAAAAACAAAAGTAGCTGTCTCCCGAGCCATGTATCCTACTAGCTGCCAGACCACCGTCACTAGGTAGTCGTCAACCCGCCATCACGGTCACCACATCATTTGGTGGAGTGATGGGCCATAGGGGACCTCACGTCCTGTCTCGCGCCTTAGGTCCACTAGTGAGCACCGTTGATCCGTTATCCTTTTCTCGGTAACCACTTGACCTAGGAAGCTGTTTTTTTGATACTCGCATCATTGTTAGTATTTTGTCATTTCCTACGTGTCATGGCACGAGGGAGTTGAGTTGAGGTGGATTTCGGGGGTAGAGAAAATTTGTCATATTTGATAACGGATGAGCTTCATATTTTTATATATGAGGGTGTGAAAGGGTGAGATAGTGACGACAACACACTTCGGTGTGGCGATGAATCGCGACATAACACTGTGCGCACAGGAGAAGAGCCGCAATGCGTGACATTTTTTCCGCACAACATGAGGGACTTGGGTTGATATGGTTATTATGAGGACGCGCTATGCAAGTTAGACATCCTTGGAGTGAGGAGATTCGGTTGGAAAATTGTGATTATTTTACAAACTTACTACATGGTTAGAAATTAGTGTGGGTGGTATTTTAGATTTTATTTCAATATTTTTCTGTCACCCCAAATTTTTGGCATGTTGCAGAACTGGCCTGATCTATATTATTATTTACTATGTTGCCCCGCATTGAAAAAAAGAAGAGAAAATAAAAACGAAAAAAGAAAAATTTGAGAAAAAGAAAAATAAATAAATTTCGGGTGCTGAATTAATTTTATATCAAAACGCCAGGCCGACAATTTTAATAAGAATTTTGCATTCTTTCACAGTTGTGGCCGCGAGAACGGCATTTACACAGGGATTGGAGAAATTGAGTGTCTAGAATCTTAGGTAATTTGGGTCAGTTTCCATTATCTTGGTGAGGGAGTGTGAGATTGGGGTATATGTGAGTGTGCTGTGACGTTTAGGACATCGCTTCTAATTGACTTATCCTACCGTCCCAAAGCCGGCAAATTTACATTACATCGGAGTAAAAGCATAGAAGATGTGCGTTAGGGATACATTTGGTTTGCGTGCATAAGTAGAAGTAAGTAGTGTTCGTGCTTGTTCCTATCCTAAACTGTCCGCGAGTTCTTCCGATCACTACAGTTTCAGAAGTCTAGGGGAATATGAGAGATTGATAAGGTCCAATTTGAGTTGAACTGATTGCCCAATCTCACCAAAAAGATATACTATTTTTATAGTAATCGTACTATTTTTAAATAAATGCACTTGCAAAGCTCTGGATTGATTCGGGATAATATGGAGTGGTAGTATATTGCTAGAATTTTGGGGGTATTTGATAACCCCCAATTAGGAGTTATCTGTGAACTTATATTCGAGTGTTCTAGGACATGTTATCATAATTTTGAGCATGTTTTAGCCAACAAAATATTTGTACTATGCAAAAGAGGAATTTTAATTGTGAAATCTGAGCGTTTTCATGCATGATTTGATATTATTTTGCAAATATAATCGCTTGGTATGGTTTTTCATGTTTTCTTGACAAGAAAGGATTCTTAATGTTTAATTTTGAGGCATGAAACGAACTTCGAAAACAAAGAAATGCTCAAGCGGAGTGAAGAGAAGCAAAGTTGGAGAAGCTAGAATGACCAGTCTGCATTCTTTTGAAGATATATGGATTTCTACAAGGAATTTGAGAATGATAACGGTGGAAAATGAAAGTAGAATTCAAGAGCTTACTAACAGTAGGTCACAGAGCCAAAACAGAGTCCGGATGAGAGAGATATGGCCTTGCAAAGTTGAAGTAGTCTACTGTGTGCGTAGCTACGCAGACATGGCTGGAAGACAGAGAGCAAAAAAGTGATTTTTTGACCATTGCTGAAGGATAATGGCCGTTGTGTGCGTAGCTACGCAGGTACCTACGCACACACAAAAGATGAAGTTCAGAAAATGGCTAAGGTATGGACAGCTCAAGCACGCAGAAAAGAAGCTGAGGACGAAGACTGAAGACTCTGTCTGCGTAGCTACGCACATGAAAAGTAGCCACGCACACAGAGGGGGAAAAGATGAAGATTTGGGAGCTGAACATGCCACTGTCTGCGTAGCTATGTGCGAGCTACGCAGAATTATGCTTAGCTACGCAGACAGTGCAGAATTTTAAGGCGGTTTTGATAGTGGCAGTTTGGTAAATTCAGGCGGTCTTTCTGGAAGCTTCTCAGCACTACATAAAGGAACGTCCAGAGCTCGTATTTGACAGAGAATACCACCCAAGGAGAAGTCTAAGCATCTCGGAGAGCACGGAAGCGCAGATCCAGAATTCAAGACACTCGTTTGATCTCAATTCTCTCTTTATTTCATAACATTGCTATTTAATTATGTCTTTCATCAGCTAAACTCTTTACATAGGTTATCGGTGAAGCTAGGGTATCGTATCCAGTACTTTGTTTCGTTTTGAATGTGAATTCATGATCTTAGTATCTTCATATCAGCAGTATTATTTGTTATTCTTGTCTTTGATTTTACTGTATATGCATGAACGGAGTCGCGAACAAGAATTGCTACAGACTCAAACCAGTGCACGAGAGTGACTGATTAGGGTTAGGAAGAGAAGATAAAATTTAGCACCTTACCATGATAGGCCGAGAGGATAAAGGGAGATAGGATTAGCCTTAGCGTTTGACCAACTGCTAACGGTTTTGACCGAGGCCGACAAGACAATTTATAAACCCTAGCAACCTTAGAACGAGACTGTAGATCTAGGTGGGCCAACATGACCCGAAAATCTGCAGAATCGTGACAGTATGTACGCGGCCAAAAGGATAGTACACCAATAGTAATGTGGCACAAATAAATTAACTGCTGTATATTTTCATATAAAAAAGAACATAATCTGGAAAGAACCCTAGCGGATACTGGAATCTAGTATCTCAAACGCTAGATATACAACCTAAAGCATTATTTAGAAAACTCCCACAAAAAGATTTACTTTTCAGTTATTTACTTTTAGCATTTAGTTCGTAATCACAAACTCTCAAAATATTCCTCATTTTTACACTCTGTTCGTTGAAACTTATTACTAGAAAAACCTGCAAAAGTCCCTGGGGACCGATAATCTGAGTTGAAATACTCTCGATACTACTTGATTCGTATACTTGTTAATATCACGCTAATATGCGCATCACCACCCTAAAGAGTCGGAGAATCTATCATGGGATCTCCAGCCTCAAAGGAGTGTCCCTCGCTAAAGGCACTGAGATGCCCCAACAAGGAGTTAATCCTGACAGTTTTGTTATGAGACGAAACTAAAAACTAAAAATTAAAAGTTATAGAGCTTAATAATATATTTTAAGTGTTAATAGTATGTATTTGACTACTCCCCAACTCCCCAAGTACTCACCTGCGGAGTTATAAAAATAGACAAGTAGTATGTTAGAGAAACTACTATGTAATTTATAATATTTTGGAAGTATTGTTTAAATAGTTTTATAAATGTTTAACTTAACACTTAGAGATGTCCAACTCATTATCCTTACATAACACCATAGATCATATAAATAGAGTTAATCGTTACCTTTAACTCAGAGAATCCACAATCATCAATAACCATTACCACCTTACCAACTTTATACAGAGGATTCCAAATCCCACAACCCCACAGGATTGTGAAGGCCAAATTCACTTCTGAAAATGAATTGATCTTGAAAGTGCTATTTTCCTCCAATGGGTGTCGTTTTCAGGATCTCCAAAGCCGAAAGACACTTGGTGTTGGTCGTAAAGTTGGACGATTATTCCAACTCCGGAGCCTCACTCTCCCCTTGAATTCTTCTGTTGTTTCCACCACATTTATGGTATGATCTTCTATTAACTTGTGGCATTTGAGGGTACGTCATGTATCTATTGGTCGTGTTTATTCCCTTATCTCCAGTGGTAAACTAGGCACTGTCGAGGATGGGCATCTTGACTGTGTGTCTTTTCAGTTAGCTAAGCAGCATGCTTTTCCTTTTCCGTATAGTGTGACAACTTCCTCAGCACCTTTTAACCTGGTTCATTCGGATGTTTGAGGGTCTTCCCCTCATGCCATAATGGGTGGATCGAGATATTTGTTATCTTTGTGGATGAATATATTCAATGTACTTGGATATTTATGATGAAGAATCGTTGGGAGTTGCCTAAAATCTATTTTGACTTTGCAGCTATGGTCCAAACACAGTTCTCATGTTTTTCAGTCTGATAATGCGATGGACTATAAGTTTCCGAAGTTCTTGGCTACTATTCACAAGCATGGGCCTCTGCCCTACATATCTTATTCCGGAACATCTCAACAAAATGGACGTTTAGAACACAAGTACCGCTAGATTATTGATACAATTCATGCACTCCTATTATTCTTCCACTTGCGTCTTTGGAAGTTGTTTTTTCTTCTTCTTCAGCCGCACAAGCATAATAAGTTGGAATCCGGATCAATTATATGTTTTTTTCTTGGATATGGTATCAAACATAAAGGATATCAATGTTTGGATTCAGTTTCAAAGCATCTTCGACTCTTTCTCTACGTGGTCTTTATGGAACATAATATGTGATCTTCAGTTTCGGTGCTTCCACCACTGTTGGCCATCATAGTCTTTCAGATCCTTCCTTTAATCCTTCTTTCGGTCATTCTTTAGTCGACAGTTCATTTTCGTTGCAGACTCCTCCTCCAGATTCGTTGGTTGAGGAAGCTATCTTCCATGCTTCTGCTTCTATTTCATATGAACATGTTACTGTTTTGCATGATCATGTCACTGTTCCTACTCCGGTTACACATGGTCATGTTCCTGTTTTGCATTTTCCTATTAGTGTGCTCCAGCTCCTGCTCGACAAACTCCAATTTTTGTTTTTAATTCCGCAAACGATCCCTCCTTAGATCCTGAGAGTGACATTGATGAGTCTACTTCTACTATAATTTGTCTCCACTAGAGCACGCATACAACTCGTTCGCCTTCGAGATTATGTATATTGTTCAACATCATGAACAAGATTCTTATATGGAAGCTAGCTATGACCCAATGTGGCAAAAAGTAATGTAATATGAGTTGTATGCTCTCGCACGAATTCATATTTGGGACTTGGTTTCATTACCTCATGGTAAGACAGTAGTAGGGTGCATGTGGATGTATAAGAACAGGACTAGGTCCGATAGTTCTATGGAAAGATATAAGGCTCGCCTGGGGGACAGAGGTTTCACACGTGAGTATGTTGAGGAGGCATTTACTCCAGTTGCTCGACTTACCTCTGTTCACTCTCTAATTGCTATAGTAGCTATATGATGTTGGACCTTGTTCCAGGTGGATGGTAAGAATGTATTTCTTAACGGTGATCTTACCGAGGAGGTATACATGAAGCCTCCCCCTCGTCTCGATGTTAACCCATCACAGCTATGATCCGAAGTTGAGCATTATAGGGTCCAAAGCAAGCCCATGCCCTTGGTTTGATAAGTTCGATTCTACTATGCTCCAACTTGAGTTCTCATTTAGTCCTTATGACTCTGCTCTTTTTATTCGTCATACGGATCGTGAAATTATTCTCTTGTTGATATATGTTAATAGTAAAATCATTACCGGGATGATCTCGCCGATATTCGCGATCTAAACAATTTCTTGAATCGCCATTCTAAGATGAAAGACTTGGGGCCTCTCAACTGTTTCTTGGGTCTCAAGGTTACTTCTGATGCTGACGGTAACTCTTTGTGTTAGACCAAGTATGTTTCTAATATTCTTGCTCGTGTCGGACTGACCGATCCACAGGTTGCCTCCACACCATTGGATCCCAACCTGAAGCTCACCGAGAGTGAACCTTCTTTTTTGTCCTACTTGATACCGTCAGATTGTCGGTAGTCTAGTTTATGTCACAGTTACTCGTCCTGGCTTACAATATCATGTTCATCAAGTCAGTTAGTTTCTCACTGCTCCACGATTCACACATTATATTGATGTTATTCAGATTTTACGTTAAGTCAATGGTACTTTGTTTATGCTAGGTCTACAGTCTACACCAATCCTACATGAATTTTCAGATGTTGATTGGGCTGGTGAGCCTACTGATAGACGCTTCACTATTGGATACAGTTTCTTCTTGGGTGACTCACTTATATAATGGTGCAGCAAGACGCAAACTGCCGTTTCTAGATCAAGCACAAAGGTAGAATATTGTGGCTCTAGGTGACGCGACACAGGAGCTCATCTGACTTTGCTGGCTATTAGCTGATATGGGGATGTCTTAGTCCTCTGCTACTACCATATGTCGTGACAATCGTAGTGTAATCCAGATTGCTCATAATTATGTTTTCATGATCGGACCAAACGCATTGAACTTGATTCTCACACATTCATTTTGGCACATTACATTTGCATTATGTTACTTCACTGGAACAAATTGCAAATATTCACACGAAATCTCATCATCGAGACCATTTTGGGACCTTTTTGTGATCTTGTCTCCAAACCTCCGTTTATCACTACCACTTCAGTTTGAGAGGGCTGCTTACCTATCTTTCCCATATGACGTATAGTATAGTCTATATGCAATCATTCCCAATTCATGTTGAATACATTATTCATCTCCATTCGCTTCAACTTAGATTCTAACAAAAGGGAATTACTTGAACCAAATCTTCTTTGCTAAATGAAGATGAAGAAGACATCTCAAATGATTTCATTTCACACCCAATCTTTTGAAACACTGACTGGTCGGAGGAGTAAGTAACAACTAACAACAAACCTGCTAACCCCCCAAGAGAGAGAGAGAGAGATTCTATAGTTCTAATCTAAATACTCCATCTTTCTTTCATTTATTGAAAATGATGGGAAAATAAGTTATTTGAGAACAACATATGCCTAGACTTGGAATGCTTCAAGTAAATCATGTTTCAGGAACCACCTTCTACTCTCTCCAACATTTGCCTGCAAAAAGATGCAGCAAAAACTATCATCAGTCCCATTCCGTCATAGTAAAGATGTATCCTCAAATGAGATCATGCTTGAAATTCACAAAATCTACTAAAATGTGAGCTTGAAAAACCAAGGCACTGCTTAAAATCACATAAAAAAAAGTCATGTAGAGATGAAAGTAAGAGATTACGAGACATTATTACTACCTCTGTTTCTTCTGATTCTTCCCAGTTACTTTGAGGGTCACTTTGAACTGTGATTTTGGTTCTCAAAACAATGCACCAAAAATTAGTAAATCTTGCATCGTTTTGCAAACCAAATCGCAGGTCAAAGTAACCCCCAAAGTCAACAGGGAAGAATAAGAAGAAACAAACGAACGGCCAAAATAACGGGACCTAATGGGCCAAAATACATTTTACTCGATTTCTTAGGCAATGAAGTGTTCACAAACTCCAACCAACAGGTACTCATATCTGTGATGTAGTTCTAGAGAAGCTTGAACCACATGAAGATTTTACAATGTGCTACTACTATCTTGCTAAAAATATAACCTACCAGAAAACAATTGCTCAGCATTTCTCACTAAAACTAAATTAGCCTGAGTAGTTCTCGAGTAGCTTGAACCACACAAAGATTTTACAATGTGCTATTTTGCTAAAACGATAACCTACCAGAAAAAAATTACTCAGCATTTCTCACTAAAACTAAATTAGGGGTTGAAACATCCAAACCTAGAGTAGATTAGTGAGACTTACCGAATATGAAAAAAAGAATTATGCAAGCTGCAAAACGAGCGCTGACGCCCCACCTCCTCCATTGCAAACACCTGCAACTCCATTTTTGCCACCCTTCTGCTTCAGTACCTAGTTATGACAATTTAAATTAACATAGAGGAAATGAGAAAAGCAGAGTACCGACATAATGGAATAAGTCCATAACAGCAAATAGCAGAAAATCAAATGCTGGAGATAGAATATAATGGGGGAACAGGAAGGTTGAAGATCTTAAATTCGAAAAATACCCCCAAAAGTGTGACTAAAATACGAGCTCCACTGCAACCTAGAGGATGGCCCAACGACACAGCTCCACCGTGTACATTAACTTTCTCCTGTAAGCCAAATTAATAAGGATTTAATAAAATCAGACGACGTTCAAGCGGCAAAATGACATCAAAGTGAGATCAAAATCGATAGAAAACTAAAATTAGAGCAAACTTACTGGATTAAGTCCGAGCAGTTTCATGTTTGCAACAGAAACAACCTGCACAAAGGTACACGACGAATGAGGTCTAATGCAAAATCATGTAGTTGAACGAGTCACTCGCTATTGCTAGTTCCATAAAAATTCAGTTGCAGGATATCTTTCTTACTGCAAAGGCTTCGTTGATTTCATAATAATCGACCTCGCTAGCCTCCAAACCAGCATTTGAAATAGCTTTCGGGATCGCAAGTGCTGGCGAAGTTGTAAATAATTCAGGAGCCTGTACAATAACATTTAAGCCAAAACTCGTCACTTTTCGTTTTACAGTCAGAAAACTAAGAGCCTGTTTGGTACCCATTTAAAACAGAAAAAACAGCTGGAAAAAAATGCTGAAAAAACATGTTTAAACATAAAAACATAAAATGTTTGATATATGCTGAAAAACAGTGTTTAAAAGCAAAAATACATTTGGCAAAACTTACCTTTCGATGATAAATTACTACAATATCATCGTGTACATCTTATAAACATCTTTGTTATTTTGTTTATTTATTAATGATAAAGATGTGTTTAACCACCGAAGTATGAACAAAAACACAAAAAAAGTGCCAATATTGATGTTTTGTTAAAGCTGTGTTTTTCTGCCTGTTTTTGTTTTTAAGCAGGCACAAAAACACTCTGACCAATGAGTTTTTCAAAAAAAAACAGTGCTTTTAAACAGCCTTGTTTAAAAACAGGGATACCAAATAGGCACTAACATTTGCTCAGATTTAGAGATAATGAAGTAGTACCTGAGCAGCATCGGCATATCCAGAGATCTTTGCTATCACTTCCAACCCAAGCTCAAGCGCCTTCTCTCCACTTACTAAGACCAACGCCGCAGCACCATCACTGTATATATATCAAAAATTTCAATTTTTTAGTCAAGCAGAACTATGTGGTTGACCCTCAGAATGTGCTAACTTTAATGATCAAAATGGCAAAGAAATAATAAACCTTATGCTAGAGGCATTTCCAGCAGTGACTGAACCTCCGGTCTCCTTGAAACTTGGTCGGAGTTTCCTCAATTTTGCAGCATCAAACTGGCAAAACATAGAAAATTAACAATTATGTTAACACCCACAAATACAATAGCTGATTATTTACCAATGTCAACTGTAAAGTTTTATGATTTACCTTTCCAAGACCATCATCCTTATCAACAATTGTTGACGGCTTTCCCCTTCCTCCTGGAACCTCAACCTAAGAAAACAAATTCGTAAGTTGAGTACCGGTAAAAAGATATCCATTGGGTTAAATTTAGTAACAGAAGAACTAGCCAACTCACAGGAACTATTTCCCATGCAAATGCACCAGCATTTTGAGCTGCAATACCGCGTTCAAAGCTCTGAATTGCATAGTCATCCTGCAAAAATTCATTGATAGATAAGTAAAAGAACCTTAATGGGTCCAAAACTGTGAAGCGTAATATGGTTACACGTGAGCTGATCTAAGTCATTGAGTATTTAATTATCAATTTTTTTTTAATACAGCGCCAAATGAAACTTTGAAAAGACATGCTTAGGTGATTCTGTTTATAGAAAAGGTGGGACTCAATCAAACCTGCTCATCTCGAGATACGTTATGTTGCTCAGCACATAATTCAGCACAAACTCCCATTCCGCAGTCATTGTAAACATCCCACAACCCATCTTTAAGCATCCCATCTACAAGAGAATCGTGACCAAGTCGAGATCCCTTCCTGAAGGTTGTATACATTTGTCAGCAGAACTCAATGTCAACGTTCTTCATTTAAATAGCTGACTACAAACTTATGTCACATTAAGGTAAAAAGAAGAAAATGTCAGATTAGAAATTCCATGACTTTAATATCAGTGTTGATGCCCAAGTCAAGGAAGTTCGGGACTCACAAATTGCAGATTAGGAATTCCACACACACACAACACACACACACACACACTGACACACACACACACTCCCTCCGTCCCAAAATGTTTGTCCTGTTTGCCATGTTGCCTTGTCCCAAAATTGTGTATTCTTTGAGAACACAACAACTTTTTACCACTACCTTTTCCATTATTACCCTGCATTGATTACACGGTTGTAGTCTTTCTATACCGATCCACATGTACTATCATCATTAATGTGTAAGGGTAAATTTGGTAGTGCATGATTTTCTAGGCATCTTTTCCCATTACCTTAATATGTGTGAAAAGACAAACAAGACAAATAAAATGGGATGGAGGAGTATATGAAAAGCAACGGAATTTCATATGGAAAGCTAATCAAGAGAGGAAATTAACCTTGCTTCTGCTAGGTATTTTGGGACATTAGACATGCTTTCCATCCCACCAGCGATAACAACATCATTAATTCCCAATTGGATACTCTGTGCTGCGAGCATAGTTGCTGCAATGGCCAAATCAAAATAAATTATAATACTGGCGGTATACGTCTCGGACTCATAAAGAAACCGATGATTTCAGACAGATGACACACCTTTCATTCCTGAAGCACAAACTTTGTTGACAGTAGTACAAGAAACTGTGTTAGGTATCCCTGCACCTAAGGCAGCTTGTCTTGCTGGAGCCTGACCTAAGTTTGCACTCAGAACATTTCCGAAAATAACTTCTTGCACTAGTGATGGATCAATGGCTGCCCTCTTAAGAGCACCTAAAAGTTGCAATTCAAGAAGAATTAAAATTAGAGTCAAAGTTTTAAGTTCTAATATAATTACAGTCTAAATTGGGCTACAGAAAAGACCAGTTGGAAACTTACTGCTAATAGCTATGGAACCAAGCTTGGTAGCTGGTAAAGATGAAAGAGAACCAAGAAAGCCACCCATTGGTGTACGAGCAACACCGACGATACAAACATCTGCAGCCAATAAAAGATGAAATTTGAGCTAACAAATAGGCTGTCGAGCTCAAAACCAAAGGCATTAAGCAGATCATTGGCTGAAATACTAGTTATATACTTGAATTACCAAAATACACTAAATCTGGATTCCTTTGTGAGTATTTTACAAAAGCTCAAGAGGAACTTGCATGCCTCAAGGTGGCTAACTAATGAACCATATACCTGCCTACTTTAATCACATATGAGCAGCAGCCATCGAAAGACTAAAGTTCCATTTAACCCACATAATACTCCAAGCATTATGCGCGGAGTATATAATCAATCTGGCTATTGTTGACACTCTAGCTAGGATTTCGAAATAGCATTTCTTTAGTTGAATCATGAATGTCCACAAAGTTCTTCACTTCCTAGGATTTCGAAATAGTAGAAATCGTAACGCACATTCATTCATTACAAAAACAAAAGATTCCAAGATTCACGATCTTATTCACCTTCCCTAGGAAAATCCATGATTCATCTAAGAGTGGCTTCTTTGTATAGACTAAGCTGACATTTTAGTAGTCTCCACTCTCCACCAACCAAGCATATAGCTTTAGTGAACTTTTTTGAGTACTAGTACCAACAAAAGTTGAAGGTGTACCTCTAGGCTTTATGGAATCTGAAGATACTGCAGCAGCTGGAGCCATTATACAATAAAATGAATATCTGCAGAGGTCACATAACCAAAAATTAGATCTCAAAATTATAGGAAAAAAAACAAGTAAAAGGGTTTGATTTCTGCTCAAGACTAGTGTGTGATCCGTAACAAAAGCAAGACTAGTGCCCCTAAACCAGGCACCACACAAAGAGAGCTCATAAAGCACATTAAAAGCATCAATCAGAGATCTTTCCTCACATAAAGAAGTCACTTTTCCCAGGTGGGTTATTCTCAAAATCCAATTTTGTGAACACAGATAAGCAAATCACGAGCTAGATCTAACTAAACCCAGAAATCAGAGAAACCCAATTAGTCAAATTCGCAAATTTTTGGAAGTTGATCGACGAAAGCCGATTTTTTTTTTTTTTTTGAAATTACAAGTGGCGGAGCTTCCAATGAGACTGAATCAGTTAAAAACGTGGGAGGAAATCAGATGGGTAGTTCGGAATCGGAGAGAAAAATTCGAATTCAAGAACCTTAGAACCAGAACATGGAAAAATGTTAAGCATGTCACGATTTCTATAGAAATGACGAATTTTGAAAGCGGGTGTTACCTCTCTGATCTGTCGTGGTTGAATTAACGGCTTGGTCGAGCGAGATGGCAGAGAGAGATGAGAGAATTGAAGAAGAAGCGGTATATATATAGAGAGAGGGTGGGTGGAAGGGAAGGAGATGTTCAGGGTGAGCACGCAGCTTGCCTGCGGCAGCCAGACTGATGAAAATTTGCAACTTTGCAGCCTCTCCTTCTTGACCGTCTTCATTTTAGATCCAAAGTTTCCAATATTACTTTTTAGTTTGGATAAGAAAAGCAAGAAAACAGATGAAACAAAGAAATAGTACCCCTAATAAAGTGAGTAATTATTTTGAAACCCAAAATTAAAAGAAAATACACATTAAAGGATCAATTTTAGAAGAGAGAAAAAAAAACATATTTCATGTTATTATGTAGGACACGTTGTTTGTTTTAGTAGAACTAAAATAGATTTCAGTCAAACAGATATATCTAACTTCTTATTGATTTGGGTTTGCTCTTAGTATTACTCTTTTAAGCTCGTGTATTCTTAATGAGTTTTGACACTTAAAGATTAAGTAGCTGGTGATGGATACTGATTCTGATTGTTACCCAGTTACAATGAGCAAAAATTGAAACTTTTACATTATATGCTTTGTTGTGGAAATTAATTAGCTTATATATGGAACTGTCTTGATTTAGAAAGTCCTTAAATGGATTAATTTTGTAAATTCATTTCCCAAAATGCATCATTGAATATGGAATGGTTGGTAGTTAAAAAGTAACTCACATGATTTGACGTCTATAATGTCTTCCGTAATAAATTATTCAATGTCGTTATGTTAAGTTTTCTTTCAAATTTATTTATCTCTCGCACTCATTTTACTTGGCTAGGGTGTTGGTTTACTTAGTTTTTGTTGCACGTGTTTACAATTGTGGTGGCTGTTTTTACAATTTTAAAATCACCACAAGTCAGTGCAGACTTAGAGGGAAAACGCCTTCACTTCCAGATGAACCATCATTCGATAAAGAGTAGGTAGGTGTTTGCTTCGGACAATAGCACACTTAGAATTCTAGTTGTAATTTTTTTTAGCATTGTAATGGTAGTTGTACTTCATCAGTTTAATAATGTCCAATTTGAAAGTTGCGTTTTTCTAATTACCGAATTCCCTTACATCCGAGAGTGATATTGGTTGCGGGGTGGCTTCGACCCTATTTGCGTTCCTGAAAATCGGAGGTGTTGCACTATTTTTCTCTTTTCTTATGACGCGAGAACCCGCAACAACTATTCTTTAGGTGTGCATTGGATAACCCCTTCTCTGGTGCAATAGCCTGCAAAAACACACCAGAGAGATAAACTAGCTTGGAAAATCTCGGGCTGACAAGCTCTCAATTGAGGAGGCTAATAGGTTGTCTTTGGACTAACACCACTCAGGACTAGAGATGGCAACGGGTTGGATCTGGATTGGATCAGTCACTTACCGATCCATATCCGACCAGGAGAAATGGGATCCAGATCCTATCCTGATCCGTTCGGATCATCACCGGATTCGGATCGGATTGGATCAGGTTACATTCAGCCGATCCAAATTCCGATATGTAGATCCATATAGTACGTGGTCGGATCGAATTCGGATTGGATCAGGCTCAGATTTGCAATAAAATACAAAAAATAATATATAAAATAAACACTATTTCATACAATAGAGCATGTTTGTAAGTTACAGAGCCTAGAACACAAAAGAAATGGCTTTTTAGGTTAGAGTTACTATTGCATTCTTCTTGAAAGTGTAAGTGGGGAGGTAATACGGGTATATTCATAAAGCACACATATATGTCAGATCGGATCGGGTCGTAATCCGGTGAATCTGCCCTCCAAACCAAATCCAATCGGGTCTTTCTTTCCGTATCCAAATTCGATCCATTTTTAATTGGATCGGATTCGGATCCGATCCATTCGGCTCGGATCTCAGATCGGATCGGACCATATTGCCATCCCTACTCATGACCTCTAGACAAACACTCAAATACTTAAGAATGCAAATCCGTCCAACGCAATTACGTTCGACCAACAATCCCAAACTTATATTAATCAATTTGAGATCAGTTTGGACATGGTTGTCCATTTTCCCAATCCGGGCTGCACCAAACTTCAGTAGCATGGATAAAAAGATAGAGATTAGCTAGGACAAGAATGTCAACCCGTCCCGTCTCTCCGGGCTGCCCCTCTAGTTAGGCAAAAGTTTATTCATGGCGAGAAGAAAAAGTTACAACATGTGGACCTGTATGTAGTTTAGAATAGTTCATGTGTGCCAGAGCAATAAACTTCGATCCCAGGGTGTATTATGTTATTTTTTTTGATCCACCATTATGTTTATCCACCACACTACCACAGTGTTAGTTTCCACGTGGTCTCATGTGTGGCACGTGCTCATGACAAAATTAGGTGGGAGATTCTCTAATGTGTACTTGGTCTGTTTCTTCTCTTTCTTTCAACTTTGACTTTTTCTTTTGTAGGCATGTCATTTTGACCCGATGTTTTGGATAGCAAAACGATGCAATTTTTCAATGATCTTTCATGGTGTGGTAGAATAAAGTTGACTGTATAACACCATAAAAAATTATCAAAAAATTTCATCGTATTGCTAATCAAATCATCAGGTCAAAGCGATCTGATGAATAGTGGTAAAACTCAAAAGTGGAAGAAAGAGAAGAAACAGAGAAAGTATTTATATACTGTCATTCACTTACCTAGATATGAACGGCAATTATACCAAATTTTGACATTTATATGCCCCATTTGATGTAATAATAATACCTCCGTTCCTTTTTTTCATAGTTTGATTTTTTGACTCGTAATTGAGTAACTTTGATCTGGTAATTTAGATAACAAGACGATATAACTTTTTGATAATTTATGCATGGTGTTGTAGAAAAAAAAATCATCTACAACACCATGTAAAAATTGTCAAAAATTACATCGTTTTATTATCCAAATCACCGGGTCAATGTGATTCAGTGAATAGAATTGAAGGTAGTATAGATATTTCGGATTCTAATTTCTGTAAGGAGTTTGGATGTGGAGGTGTCCTCCCTTCCGTTTTGGTTGCTTAATATAAATCTTATTCATAAAAAAAAGAACACTGATATGAACAGTAACAGGAAGAAAGAGAGGAGCAGAGGAAGTAACAAAGAGCAGGTTACCGACTACCACAACACACTTGAGTCCCATAAGAGGTTTTTCGGCACCTTTGGAGTTGCTCACGCGCATTTCATACCGCCTCGCTAAAAAAAATGTCAAGAATATACATATACATATTACGGTGACTACACGAGCGTATAAAAAAATAGTGTTGTGTGATTTCATTTACGGAAATGTTTCCTGAGAAAGGTGACCAAACTGTAGATTTTCTTGAGATTTAAAATAACCAAGTGCATGTCCTATGGCCCGAGTCCGCTACCCAAACAAAATTTCATACCGTTGAATGAATTTAAATTATTTCTGATCCTTAATTCTCATCTATTTCCATTATTTCAGATCCAAAGGCTTTTTATCTGCCAATGATTGGGAAGAATAGTAAAACCCATAATTGATGCAGCATGTCAAAGTAAAGGAACCACTGCAAGCAAGCAAAATTTCCTCGGGGCTTTATAAATGGGAGTTTTTGTTGACTCAAACAGTCTATGATGCTTCAAAGTCTACTTTGATAGGAGTATAGTAAAAGTGTAATGAAAATGTTTGGAGGAAAAGACAATTAATATTGGTTGGTCAAGTTTGGAGTTGTAACTAGTGACATCAAGAGATCGTCCAAAATGTATTCTGATTTAGGATGTGTGTCGCATAGTTTTTTCTTCGTAAAAGTGTTATAGGAAAGTGAAGTTCCATTTTTAAATGACTGATAAACATTAATATGACATGATTCTCTATACAAAGTTTCATTCACGTCGAAGTTGAGACCTCCATACAAAATATGCTTGAGTCAATGTTCAGAAAATAACATGACATTACTGTAATGACACGTGACATATTAGCATATTAGAAGTCAACCCGTATCTTCAAGACATTACTAAAATAACATGAAAAAGAAGTACGTAACAACAAACTGCCAGAGCTTTTCTTATTTATAATTTCTTTTTTTATAATTCTTTTTATATATATTTTAAAACTTGAGTTACAATATAGATGTATTATGACTATTTTTTCGTAATTGTACTCTATATTTCATAATTAATAGTGACTTAGTTAGTCAAAATTTTCTCCCCACATTTGTAAGGTCCAAGAAATTCAGAAATCATTTTGCCATGTCCCAGCTCACAAAACTCTCCTCAGAATATAATATTTTTGGAAGATAGAGTATGTTTTTGTTATTTAAAAAGTCTTTCCCACTTGTTTACAACAGTATTTCTATTGTTCATGAAGATCTATTTGATCACTTCATTTATAGCCTGGACCTATCTTCAGGCTCCAACAACCTCAATGACATCAACATGTTCTGATCACTTCACTGTAAACTGATAATGGAAAAACACCTTATGCATCTGATTCTGATCATCTTTGACTGATTCGCTCGGGGCATTGAAAGCATGCAAGTCCCCAACTACCTTGAAGCTAGTTTGATGCTGATCCCATTGAACCAAACATCATATCCTTTGCTCATCCTTCTTGCTTTACTCAGCAAACCACAAATGCTATTATGGATGTAATTTTGGATGCTCTTATGTACATGACTAACAGGGGTTATCAACATTTTTATTTTCATACCACAAATTCTCATGTTTTACATCTTATTTAGCAGATGATGGAGAGGAAGCAGGAGGACCAGCTTCAGTGCCTGGTGAAGCAGTTGTGCCCGAAGCAGTGGAGAAGGAAGCTGAGGGATTTGGAGACAATACTGTCTAAGATTTGCTGTGGAGTTATGTACCTATGTAATCTGAATCATATTTTGAACAGTTAGTTGGTAGGGAGGATGTTTTGGGGTTGTTCTGCCCCTTCTTTTTGTTGGGGTGGAGCCCTGGTTCATGGGCGACCCGTTTTATGAATCGACCCGGTTCATGTTTTGCTACGACCCGAAAAGGGAGACATGATTCGTGGAGCGAAGGCTTGGGCCGGTAGGCCCAAGCCGCAGCGATCACGAACATGTCTCCGGGGGTTCGGGGGCAGCGCCCCCGAAAAAAATATTTTGACCCGTTTTGACCCGTTTGGGCTTGGATCCGGCCCGGTTTGATAGGTTGTCTATTTATAGAGTTCTTAGGGTTCGTAGCATGTTATGTTGAGCGTTCTGATTTCGCTTGTAATTCTCTCTGAGACGATTCGTCTGTTTTTAGTGAAATCTCTGCAACTCCGTGGAAGTAGGCTGTTTTGCCGAACCACGTAAATCTGTGTGTTTTGATTCTTTCTTTCTGCATATTTTTCGTTTTTCTCAACAACTGGTATCAGAGCCTGGTCCGCTAGGGTTTGGGAAAAACGATGGCAGATGAGATGAAAGGTTCTGGAATTGAAAAGTTCGACGGCACAGATTATGCGTACTGGAAGATGCAGATAGAGGACTATCTGTATGGGAAGAAACTGCACGCTCCACTGGAGGGGGTAAAGCCTGAAGCCATGAAGGAGGAAGACTGGAAGGTTATGGATCGACAGGTTCTGGGCATTATTCGGTTGACGCTGTCAAGGTCGGTTGCGCACAACGTTATTAAGGAGACTACTACAGCTTCGCTGATAAAGGCGTTGTCAGGAATGTACGAGACTCCGTCTGCTAATAACAAGGTGTACTTGATGAAGCGTCTGTTCAATCTGAAGATGACAGAAGGTATGGTTGCTCAACATCTTACTGATTTCAATACAATTACGAATCAATTGTCTGCTGTTGAAATTAACTTTGATGATGAGGTTAGGGCTTTGATACTATTAGCGTCATTACCTAATAGTTGGGAATCTATGCGAACTGCTGTTAGTAATTCTGCTGGAAAAGAAAAGTTGAAGTATGATAACATACGTGATTTAATTCTGGCTGAGGAAGTGCGTCGTAAAGATTCTGGTGAACCTTCGGGTTCAGCCTATAATGTTGATAATCGTGGCAGAAGCAACGAAAGGAATGTTAATAATAATCGGGGAAGATCAAAATCTAAGCATGGAGGTACCAGTCGTGGAAAATCGCAGACAAGGGATGGAAGCACGGTTAATTGCTGGAACTGTGGTAAATCAGGTCACTTTAAGAGTGATTGTAAGGCACCGAAGAAAAACCGAGGAAAGTCTGGGAATTCGGTGAATGCAGTCAGTGATGAAATTCAAGATGCTTTACTTCTTGCTGTGTATAGTCCCGTTGATGATTGGATATTAGATTCGGGTGCTTCTTTCCATACTACCTCGCACCGTGAAATTATGCAGAACTATACTGCTGGGGATTTCGGAAAGGTGTACTTGGCAGATGGGGAGCCGCTGAATATTGTTGGTCAGGGTGATATTGATGTCAAGCTTGCAAGTGGTTCTGTATGGACTTTGCGGAAGGTGAGACATGTTCCTGAACTGAAGAAGAATTTGATATCAGTGGGACAGCTTGATGATGATGGTAACTCTGTGGTCTTCTCAAGTGGTGCATGGAAGGTTTTGAAAGGTTCCATGATACTTGCTCGTGGTAAGAAAACAGGAACTTTGCACATGACTTCGGGACCGAGTGATACAGTAGCAGTTGCTGAAGCTGAGCAAGACGCTGATTTGTGGCATCGCAGACTTGGTCATATGAGTCATAGAGGTATGAAGATATTGCAGTCCCAAGGTAAGCTCTCAAAGCTGAAATCTGTTGATCTGGGTATTTGTGAGAGTTGTATTATGGGAAAGCAAAAGAGAGTCAGTTTCTTGAAAGGCGGTCGTGCCTTGAGATCAAGCAAGCTGGATCTCGTGCACACAGATGTGTGGGGTCCTTCACCAGTAGCATCGCTAGGAGGATCTCAATACTATGTCACTTTCATTGATGATTTCAGTAGGAAAGTATGGGTTTATTTTATGAAAAATAAATCTGATGTGTTTGAAACTTTTAAGAAGTGGAAAGCCATGGTTGAGACTGAAACGGGTTTGAAATTGAAGTGTTTGAGATCTGATAATGGTGGAGAATACATTGATGGTGGACTTAAGGATTATTGTGCTGCGCATGGAGTTAGACTCGAAAATACTCTTCCCGGGACACCACAACAGAATGGTGTGGCTGAGCGCATGAATAGGACCATCAATGAGAGAGCTAGAAGCATGAGACTTTGTTCTGGATTACCGAAGACTTTCTGGGCAGATGCAGTTAGCACAGCGGTTTATTGCATAAACCGTGGACCTTCAGTTCCGTTGGAATTCAGATTGCCTGAAGAAGTATGGAGCGGAAAAGAGGTTAGTTTTGATCATTTGAAAGTTTTCGGTTGTGTTTCTTATGTTCATATTGATGCTGCCAGACGTAGTAAGCTAGATGCGAAATCCAAGATTTGTTTCTTTATTGGCTATGGAGATGCACAGTTTGGTTATAGATTCTGGGATGCTGAGAACAGGAAAATTATAAGAATCAGAGATGTGATCTTCAATGAGAAGATGATGTATAAGGATAGGGCGAGTGTTGCTATTGATACAGAGGATAAAGTCCCACCTACTCCTTCGTATGTTTGTCCTGATATTCTTGAGGATGTCACTCCCAGTGATGATGTTCCGCAGGATCAGTCTAGTGTGCCTGACACTACTGAGTCACATCCAGTTGCAAAGGACAAGAACACTCCTCTGAAGACCTATGTTAGAACTCGGGTGGGGACTAGGAACAGAAAGGTCCCAGAGCGTTACTCCCCTAGTCTTAATTATATATTGTTGACTGATGCTGGTGAGCCTGAGACTTATGCAGAGACTTTGCAGGATGTTAACTCTAGCAAGTGGGAGTCAGCAATGAATGATGAGATGGATTCTTTGCTTGGGAATCAGACATGGGAGTTAATTGAACTTCCAACAGGGAAGAGGGCACTTCATAACAGGTGGGTATATCGTGTGAAGAATGAATCTGATGGAAGTAAACGGTATAAGGCAAGACTTGTTGTGAAGGGGTACCAGCAGAAGCAGGGAATTGATTATTCTGAGATATTTTCACCTGTGGTGAAGCTTACAACTATCAGGTTGGTGCTGAGTATGGTTGCTCAAGAAGACTTACATCTTGAGCAGTTAGATGTAAAGACTGCATTCCTTCATGGTGACTTGGAGGAAGAATTGTATATGCATCAGCCAGAGGGTTTCGAGGTACAGGGAAAGGAGAATCTTGTGTGCAGGTTGAAGAAGAGCTTGTATGGTCTGAAACAAGCTCCTCGGCAGTGGAACAAGAAATTTGATAGTTTTATGTGCAGCTTAAAGTACACGAGATGTCATGCAGACCATTGTTGCTATGTTAGACAGTTTGATGGCTCCTACATTATCTTGTTGTTATACGTTGATGATATGCTGATTGCAGGATCTAGTTTGGATGAGATTAACAACTTGAAAAAGAAATTGTCTACTCAGTTTGCCATGAAGGACTTGGGCCCTGCAAGTCAGATTCTTGGCATGAGGATAGTCAGAGATAGAGCCAGAGGTACTCTGTATTTGTCCCAGGCAGAGTATGTGAAAAAGGTACTAAGCAGATTCAGCATGGATCAGGCTAAGCCTGTGAACACTCCGTTGGGGGGTCATTTTAGATTGAGTAAAGATGATTCACCAAAGACAGTTGAAGAACGGGAACACATGGGTAAGACTCCATATGCCTCGGCTATTGGTTCGTTGATGTATGCTATGGTTTGTACTAGGCCAGATATTTCCCATGCAGTGGGAGTTGTGAGCAGGTACATGAGTAATCCAGGAAAGCAACATTGGGAGGCAGTTAAATGGATCTTAAGGTATTTGAGAGGTTCTTCAGACACGTGCTTATGTTTCGGTGGAGGTGCTTTGAAACTTAAGGGTTTTGTTGATGCTGATCTTGCTGGTGATCTGGATAAGAGGAAGAGTACTACAGGGTATGTGTTCACCTTGGGTGGTACGGCAGTGTCGTGGGGTTCTAACTTACAGAAGGTTGTTGCTCTTTCAACAACGGAAGCTGAGTATATTGCTATCACGGAAGCTGCAAAGGAGATGGTATGGGTGCAGAGGTTCTTAGGAGAGTTGGGGAAGATACAGGAGAATGGCACGCTTCACAGTGACAGTCAGAGTGCTATTTTTCTTGCTAAAAATCCAGCGTTCCATTCTAAGACCAAGCATATTGAGACAAAGTATCATTTCATCCGTGAGTTACTTGATGATGGTCAGGTTCAGCTTGAGAAGATTTGTGGAAGTGAGAATCCAGCAGACATGGTCACAAAGGTTGTTACTGTTGAGAAACTGAAGCTGTGCGCAGCTTCAGTGGGTCTTCTTTCTTGAAGAAGATGAGTTGAGTTGCAGGGATGGAGCTTGATTATGTTAGGGGATGTGGTTCTGGTACATGATGTTGAACCAGTCTCCAAGTGGGAGAATTGTTGGGGTGGAGCCCTGGTTCATGGGCGACCCGTTTTATGAATCGACCCGGTTCATGTTTTGCTACGACCCGAAAAGGGAGACATGATTCGTGGAGCGAAGGCTTGGGCCGGTAGGCCCAAGCCGCAGCGATCACGAACATGTCTCCGGGGGTTCGGGGGCAGCGCCCCCGAAAAAAATATTTTGACCCGTTTTGACCCGTTTGGGCTTGGATCCGGCCCGGTTTGATAGGTTGTCTATTTATAGAGTTCTTAGGGTTCGTAGCATGTTATGTTGAGCGTTCTGATTTCGCTTGTAATTCTCTCTGAGACGATTCGTCTGTTTTTAGTGAAATCTCTGCAACTCCGTGGAAGTAGGCTGTTTTGCCGAACCACGTAAATCTGTGTGTTTTGATTGTTTCTTTCTGCATATTTTTCGTTTTTCTCAACACTTTTGGTGTTTGTTTGGTGATGGATGTCGATCACTTGCTCTTTCTTAATTGAAGTTCTAACTTTTGAACCAAAAAAAAAAAAAAATCCTTATTGCTTTAGTTTGTATATCAATAACAATGTTTCTTCCCTGGCTAGCTACATTGACGTTGGAGGTTCTTTTTCTCCTGAGAATAAGAGTTGGCAACCGTTGCCTTCTTTGACATATTCTCACTAAACTTCAATCATTAGCTCCAATGACTTTCTTTTACCCAAAGAGTTTGTAGTTTACTTACAAACACTCCATCTTGGACTAATTCTATGAAACGATTGCGGTTGACTTTCCTTGCACGGTTTCATCGCGTAGTTCCCAATGGCTGGTTTCGCTTAATTTTGGTTCAGGTAATCTTTTACAAGCAATGTTCATGATAGCCTACAAGAAAATGTCTAATTCATGCTCCAGGTTATATGTTGGGTAAAAGAAACTTTCACCCCCCACAGGGTTCTAGAATGACACTTTCCCTCCCTCGTTGTACCAAATTTCGGGGCATTTACACCAACTAATTGTGACGGTGTTAGTCTGGCAGTGGAGTTTGTCGTTAGTAGTTATTTCTAGAATAAATTTGCTCCCTTAGAGTATGAAACCCTTAACGGTGTACATGTCATGAAGTTTAACACACTAAAGGGCTGATGTTTTTTCCAAACAAGTAGGGATAAACATGTCTTTATGCCAAACCTGAGGGGGTGAAAGTGTCTTTTACCCTTATATGTTTAAAACGAAACCTTTAATCCGAAATTAGATTAGATTACGGAAATAAAACATTTTGTTTCGCTTGGTTTGATAGTCTCTTTTCAGTGACACATTATGCATATTTTTAGTTGACATCAAACGGTTCTGAAACTTTCACCTACTTAAAACCTTCAGCCAGTGTAACAACAAAAGAGGAACATTGAACTTGCTTTAAAAAAATAAATAAATAAATAAATAAAAATAAAAATAGAAACATTGAACTTGGCATTTAGCTAAATTGTTTGATCAGATTCATCAGATGGCTGAGTCCAATTTCTTTCATTGAAATAAATGATCCATTTTTTCTTATGGATGTGTAAGATATCCATGAATACAAGGGTATAATATAAATGAACCCTATGCAAATTTACATACATCTATACAGTCATATTTCACAATTGACGACGAATAAATGATCATCAGAAGCTGCTACTGCTGAAGAAGATGATGAAGAATAATTTCATTTACTTTATTTATGTTTCTTATTTATGTTTCTTTTTATATACGTTAACCTAATTATGCACATGTAAATCAAATCATTTTCTCAAAATTATCGAGCTTCTTCACCCTCTGCATCGACCTGATCAACAGCAGCAAGAACACACCTGCATTTCCAATCAATCATTACATGTCAGTCGTGGTAACTCTCTCTCTCTCTCTCTTGATAAGTAAGATGCTGGGTAAGAAGATAACCTGCGCCGACAAATGATCCGTTAGCAACCAACTGGGTGCCTTGATTCATGCTCATGGTGACTCCAAGATTCAGTAAGCTGCCGCCTATAACTGTATACACGGTCGCCATTTGAAGTATCGTCGCTTTCTTAGCTGCTCTTTCAGACTGATCCAACATTATACAAAAAGAAGAAATGACAAATTATCAGTTTTGTAAAACTGAATTGTTGAATGTTTTCAACAGAAACTTTGTCAATTTTTTTTGAACAGACTAAAGATGGGTGAAATTAATCATCAGTAGGGGATAGAATAGAATACCTCGAGCACACGGACACGGAGTTTGACGTCTCCTGCCTCGAGTTGCTTCACAAACTCTTCTATCCGTTGGACTCTTGACGGCATGGATATGGTTGATGTTCTGGCCTGAAATTCATATAAACAAGACACGTTTCATATGTTAAATGCGAATTCCAGCGGATTTGACCACAAAAAGATCAATCTGAACAATAATAGGGGTTATATGCAGTACATCATCGGCTTGCTTCCTGATTTCTCGAACGAGTTGAGTTCCAGACGGCCGCTGCTGTTTCAAATCCAACAGTTCCTGCAAGATCGACGGCGATTTCCAAGCTTTATAAGAAATCCAAGCTTTATAAGAAAAACTCCACATTTTGAATTTGTGCACTGTAGATCTCTTCGATTCGACTATTTATGTATCAAACCTGGGCGTAAGGAGCAGCAATCTTCACGAATGAGAAGTCTGGATTCAGTGTGTAGCCAATACCTGTAAGATTTCAGCCATGCCAACAACTGCACATTTTAATACCTTATTTTGCACAAGTTTAGAAACAAAACATAAATAGAAGGCAAAAAATTGGACGCGGGGAGAGAGAGAGAGAGAGAGAGAGAGAGAGAGAGAGAGAGAGAGAGAGAGAGAGAGAGAGAGAGAGAGAGAGAGAGAGAGAACCTTCAAGGGTTGAAAATGCCCTCAAGACAAAAGTAAAGGTGGCTGGAAACCGGAAAGGCTGATCTTGTGCGATAGCAAACAAGTCCTGCAGAGAAATTCAATATAATTATTTGATAGCTCTAGAGAAGGGCGAATTCAGAAACTCTTAAGAAAGAAATTACGTCAAGGAGAAACTAACAAGAAGCATTATGCTTGAATATGGGTATCTCTAGTCACAACCACAATGACAAAAACCTATTTTCCCTAATCAAGAAAAAAGACGGTTCAACTGTTTTGTCCTTTCTCTAATTTCTCTACTTGTAGCGACTATTGATCACTAGTGTGGGGTTTGGAGGGTGAGTTTGATCACTCACTCCAGTCATGAACTCTTGACGATTTCAACAAGGAAAAGAACTCGCACCGAACACATATTCGCGCAATCACACTACTCCTGAAAGCAACTCTCACAAAAGATATGCTTAATCACATACCTCACCAATTGCCGAGAAAGTCTGCTGTTGGTCCGGCGTTTGACTCAACAAATTATCCAAGAAAAACTGCACAGATCTCCTAACCTTGTAACACAAAATGTTTATCAGATTCAATAACATTTATTTCATGTTGGTGAACGCTAACATCTGAAACAAAGCGGTGCACGCTAACATACCGCTGACAAGTCTCCCGTGGGCTGAAGTGCTCCAAGATCTATCAGACTTTGAATAACCTGTAAAAGGGTCTCTTGAGTCTTAACAAATTGAAAAAGTATATCGAAACCAGACCAATAGCTTTAAAAGGAATACCATGTTCACAATTCTGTTTGTATTCATCAACTAGCGCTGAAATGAATGTTTAGCCAAACTATTATAAGTGAAAATATCAAACCTTTTTTGCATCCTTCTCATAGACTGCATAGAAAAGATCAAGCAATCTTTCCCGTGTGAAAGATTTTATATCTCCCATCATACCGAAATCATAATAAATGATTGACTCGTCCACGTCGATTGCGAGATTTCCAGGATGAGGATCGGCGTGAAAGAAACCGGTTTTTAGAATCTGAAGCAAAATCAAGATGCAGAAAACTAGTTAGATGATGTTAGTAATAGTTCAATTTTTTTAATGTGGAAGTTCGATGAGGTTTTGACCTGAATTAAGTATGCTTCTATAGCACGTGATGAGATTCGAGCTCGGCTGAAACCCCGTTCGTCAATCTTATCCAACTGGTTTATCTTAACGCCTGCTCACAAAATTAACACAATCTTAAACTGTAGGATTGTGATTTCTCTCTTTTGACTTCAACTGGAGGGTTTTGAGAAAAAAATATGAACAAAGAGAAGCGAAGGTTTAGGTTAGAACCTGGAACATACTCCATAGTCATCACCTTCTTTGCTGTATAGTCCCACATCACTAGCTACACAGGGAAAGATAGAAACCCTATTAAAGATCTGTTAAGTACCGTTTCATCTTCCAACTTTTTGGTTGAAGCTAAATAACTCTTAAGAAAAAGAATTGGTTCAAATTGAATTTTTAGGCGAACTCAACGGTGTAAAAGAAACATATATAATGGGAAAAGGACACTTTCACCCCCTCTAGTTTAACTGAAGGGAACTTCCACCACTTCCAGTTTGGATAAGGACACTTTCGCCCCTTCAGTGTGCCGAACTTCAAGTAACTGACACCTCTTGATGGTAAAGCCATTAGTCTGGGGGCGTGGTACGTCAGTGAAAATAATTTTGGACACAAATTCACCACCATAACATGCATAAAGTCGTGTATACCCTTGGATAAGTCCTACCTTTTGCATAATGTGAGGGCAAGATAGTCCCAAAACTATTTTTAGTGACAGATCTCAACTCCAGACTAACGGAGTCACAATAAGGGGTGAAGGTGTCCTTCAACCAAACTAGAGGGGGTGAAAGTGTCTTTTACCCTATACAAACCACTGAATTTGGACTACCACATCTCACTAATCTGATTGATATTTTTCATTTTCTGAAGAAAATACAAAGTGCTTAGAAGGGGAATGTAACAGAAGATGCTCAAGGAAAATCACACCTAGAGAGACAAAGCTAGAAGTATGGACTAAATAAAATGCAATTACTAGTCCTTTGAAAAGATACATACAGGTACTCGAACCCACTTTGTGTTTCGGAAGTCCCGGCGGAACCTATCAGCGTTCTTCCCTTCATTTATATAGTCAATTTCTTCATACAAAATCCTGAATGTATGCACAAATGAAACATTTAGAAGCTAGAAGACACAAAAATCTAACGATTAACAGACAAAATATAAAAGAACGGCCCAAATCTTCTTCCACCATACTGCTCATCTAATATTAGTTGAAAGACTTGTCAGATACTCAAATCCATTTCGTGAATATGACGGTGAAATCACTGCTCCACTAACACTAGGAAGAATTTGAAAAAGAGACACTAGGAAGAAAAATCACTTCAATCAGTACAATGTGACATGATAAATATCAAATTGACTGTTAACTGACACAGAGACAAAGTACCATCACGGCCTCTGAGGAAAAGTCACTTAATGAGGTTACTTAGGCATCAAACCTCTGCTAATTCAAGTTGTTTTATAGCACTTTTAAGTACTTGTGCTGCTCCTCTAGGTATATAATTATGATTACTAACTGGTGTTGCCATTTGATATCAGAGACCTGAGATACACACCCTTTTGTGGCATGTAACTACCGCATGATGTAAAGCTTATGTTTTCCAAGTACCATGTGAGTGTCGTCACGAAAATAGAAAAGAGAAAAGCAGAAGAGAGCCATAGGTAATTACATACTTTGCACATTCTTCATAAATACCAGTCCAATCCCTGGTTGGACCACCAAGTGTTTCGCTTTTCTGGAAGTATTCAGCAATCAGCTTTAAATTCTCTGGATGAAAGGAGCATGAATGAGTGGAAATAGCGGAACAACATTTTAACACTTAGACCAGACAGAAAGAGAGAGGGTGAAATACATGGCCTTTGTTACTTAAGTTAAAAGCCAACTATTGAAAATGCAAACAGTCAACCATGAGCCTTACTTAAGTCAATATCAAAAAGTTTCTTGAGGCCAGGTCTCTGGACTTTCACAACTACTTTTTCTCCATTGTGCAATATAGCCCGATGTACCTGCAGTAAAATCATCAAAATCAAGCATAAAATCAACAACAGTAGCTGTGGGTGTGCGAATGACATTTGAAAAACAAGGTGAGTCCAGTACTCCAGTGTAAAATGAATGCAACCTGAATAACATTTTGAAGCATGGACTCTTAGCACAATAATAGATAGTTGTTTTGGAAGAGCCGTTTATCTCCTGATCGTTCTTGCAAACAAGACTTTCTTCCATATCTCCTAACAAAAATAACCTACTTGAACTATGAGATCATTCTCAATACTCAAGTTTGATGCATATTTCTTAAAGCTAACGTAAACTGTTAAAGACAAACGCAGTTTCCCCTATGTTAACAATCTTTGTAAAGACATTCCCTATAGAGTGGGAAGGGAACTTTTTTCTCGTTTAAACATGGAACCGAGAGAAAAGAGAATATTAAAATTTTGAAACATCAAACTTGAATTGGATATGTTATATATACATTTTTAAGTTTATCCTATCACACACAGCAGATACCAATTCTAGGGAACGAAGGAAGCCATCATAAGTCATAAGTGATCATAATACTGCGTAACTTAAAGTTTATCAATTCTAAATCAGAGATTGGACAAGTTGTTTAAATTTTTCATTATATTAAGCAAAGCAACGGGTACAAGGGTCAGATAGTAATGGGTTTATCAGTTTTTGGACAAGATTTAACTCATTTTGTAAACTTACTCAAGTAAATCGGGTGTGACTGATGAAGATTTAGCTCTGCGTATTCTCAAAAAAACTAACCACGCGAGCATAAGCATTTCAAACCCAAATCTTCTTCTTAGATGCACTTTTTTAGTACACGGAGAGCTTCACCTATTCGATAATTTCTCAAACACCTAGTCCTATTGGGTGTGTTTGGATAGGAATAATTTTGGTTTTAATCATAAACCAAACTTGAATGAGCGGCCTTGATGAAGAGAGAAATCCATCTCTTCATCCTGACCACGAATTAAAAATTGGTTTAAAATTTAATATAGATTTTTTCCAATCCAAACTAGTTCATTGCTTATTGAGCACATGCAGCACATCGATGGCTAACTTCATGCTCTACACATACACCATCCATTTACATCTCCATGCTTGCTAGATTGAATTATTAGTGTAGCATCTCAACCAACACTGGACCAAAATATTAGTTTAAAATCTAGCCAACTGAAGTGAACTATTGCTTAATGTAGCCTGCAGAGTCCATTGAGATAAGAACCAATCATAGAAGCTCCAATTGTAGAATCCGATTTAAACCATATTGTTGCAAAACTTTGGTTACAAATCACATAGGAGTATTAGATAACTATTTTAAAACAAAAACATGGACCAAAAAGGGAAAACAGGGTTTTGTACCGAGTATATGCTTACAAATTATAAATTAAGCAAGCCCAACATCTTGAGACCCAAAAAGGTAATAGCTTAAATAAAAGTTCTGCAGCTCAAGTTTCCAAACAAGGTTTTGAAACGGAACATTGTAACTAGAGAAAACCGTAAGAAGTTGGATTCAAGTTATAAAACTTGTATACAACGAACCGAAGTTCTATTATTCTTCAACTTCATCTTGTTATCCAAGTTTTCCAGAACTGCGGGATCGGTTACCTAATTGGGAGCAAATGCTACTGAAATGAGATTCAACAAAGATTTTTCTGAGCAATTAGTGAGAAACTTTATGACATTGCCAAACGTTGAGGGATTCACTAAAATGCTCGTAATTATGCATCTGAAATAATAACCCTGATTTTGATTAATTTAGTATTAAATTGCAGAAAGATGGTGTCTCGACTAAATGGTTTTAGAAACTTGAAACTCTCAGGCAGTTTATTGTCCTTTTGTCAACCTCTAGGTCATGTACTAGAAAATAGCAATACAACGGTGATAACTATTTCGGTGATGATTTGGCTTGGGTGGTAATAAGAAGCACGAAAGTAGAAAAACACAAAGATGATAATGCATATTACCACCGACTCTGATTAAACTGCTATAAAGAGCATGGTACTGACATTTAATGTAGAATGAGAACATACCTGACCGAGACTAGCAGCCGCAATGGGCAGGTCTTCAAACTCCCTAAACAATATGTCAACAGGAGCTCCAAGTTCATTTTCTATGAATTCTCTCGCTTTCTTGGATGAGAATGCAGGTACTCTATCCTGAATCACGCATCAAGTTAAATCCACAGACATATTAAACTGAAAAAAAAAACAGTCAAATTTTTTCAATGGTAGATGAAATTCTAGAGCAGGAGGTGGAACTAGAATTACCTGCAACTTTGCAAGCTCCTCTACAAACTCACTTGGGAAGAGATCGGACCTAGTTGAAGATAGCTGTCCGAGCTTGATAAAAGTAGGACCAAGTTGCAGCACACGTTCTCTTAACCATGAGGCAGTTTCTCGTCGTCTTTCTTTCTGAATTTAGTGACACAAAACAGTTTTAAGTAAGAAAATCTGAACAAAATATTGAACTAGTACAAACAAACAACTACTTAGCAAAAGCCAGTTTCTTCCACCTGCTTATCTTCTGTGAAGCCTCCAACGTAAGCCCATTTTGAATTGTCAAACAGAACGCGAACGCGCAAAGAGAGCACGAAAGACCATACATCTATACTTCTCTGAACAGAATTATAATTTTCATTGGCCCAGCTGAAACCTTGGTCCGATGGAAGAGCCTTTAAACCCTCAATCGGTGGAAGGCCTTCGTAGCGCTGACTCTTTGTTGTCTTCTTAACAATGCCAGAAGCAGTACTGTCCCTCTTAACAATGCTTGCTCCATTAACAACCCTATTCGCACCATTCACGGCTGGTTTTGAACCATTCACAACTCGACTCGAACCATTCACAGATGTCGTATTAGCAACCGATGGATTCTTCCTATTCATAACCTCACTTGCAGGCACCATCTTAACACTTCTTCCATTAACACCTGACTTCAAGGGCGATTCGGTCTGTTGCATTTTCACTTGAAACAAGGACAACTTGGTTGCAGCGTAGGAGGTGGATGTTTGCCTCTGAAGCTCTCCTAGTTGCTGACCTGATATGGAGCCTGAGAAACTGAGATTCTCCATAGTAGTGCGGCTATAGCAACTTTGGGTTGCCATTACTGCCGCCATTCAAGAAACTTTGCCAAAACCTGTAGTAAGTTGACAAATTGATTTTAAAGATAATACCTGTAGGGTATGTTCGGTTTTCTAGGATTAACAGTATTAGCAGGGATTGGACTAAATATAGTGCATGTATTAGTTAATATTGTGTTTGGTTTTTCTGGACTAATTTTAATACAGGTACTAATTTGTGAAAAGATAGTGTTTAATACCCCCAAATTAGTCCCCTCTTACGTGAGGGTATTAGGACTATTTGTACTTTAATACTAAATTAATACTGCCTTTCCAATCCAATTCTATACGAAAAATATAATCCAGTCCGGTCCAGTCCAATGAGGTTAGTCATCCCAAGATTCTCAAATTCATGAAGAATCATTTCTTACAAAAAAAAACAATATAGAAATCATGAACAGAATAAGCATGATTACTATTCCTTGGTCAATCAATCCAGACTAATTAGATTCATAGCATATTCAACAAACCCATCAAAGAAAACCTACTTAACTGCACTAGAAGTAGTGAAAACCCTAAGAAAGACTGAAAGCATGAAGATCCCCAATGCAAATCCACTCTAGCAAACCCACTCAAACTCATCAAGAATTACTTTCCAGGAATACCCAGTTGAGAAATCAAGAACAAAACAAGGTTTTTGGGCAATCAATCCAAATAATCAAGTTCATAGGAATCCAACAAACCCACTAAAGTCTGGAGCTTTCTGAAACCAACCATGACCCAAGTTCATAACTATGATGGAGACTGAGGAATAGTACTTACAGAGAGTAAAGAGAGAAACAGTGACTGTAACCGAATCTCCTTTCTGGGGTTCTAGAGAAGGTGCAAGAATGTTGCTTTTTTGGCCCAAATAAACAAGTGTTGGACTTTGCACGGAGAGATTTGAGAATACTTTAAAGGGTGGGTAAGAAATTGTTGGAGAGAGAGAGAGAGAGGGAGAAGAAAAGGAGGAGGCAACGAGCTTGGAATAGAGGAGCGAATGCGTGCACACTTGTGCTACCAGTAACGAAGTCCATCGATCTCTTGGGTTGAGGACAAAATGGGTGAGAGGGATCAACTCACACCATTCACCCTTTAATTGGTCGACGTTGCCACTTTCTTTTTTGACCAAGATACTTGCCGTGCTTTCACTAGATGCTTGCTGCCAACTTGAGTGTATCAATGTCCAAATGCGGGGTAGTTAGTTTCTCAACAAAAATATATATCCAATAAAATGATAATGAAATTAAATTTTACTAAATTGAGTGGGAACTAATAAAAATTGTAAACAAAATAAGGGTCAAAATGCAATTTTTCAAAGTTAAGTTGGGGTTATAATCCCCACCAATTCATGAATAGATATGCTCTTGCGAGTTTTCACAAACTGGCTCTGTTGGAGCCGACAAACACGAAGGAAACCCCGACTGGCGAACAAATACCAATATAGACCTGTTTTGAAACCGACAGTACTACCTTCGGTTATTGGAAACAACACCGACATTGGCACTGTCGATTTCAAGCCTTTTCAAGACAGACTAGAAACCGATGGTCTTAAGAACCGATTTTAGTATCGTAGGTTTTTAAACTTTAAAACCGATAGTGATATTGTCGGTTCTATACTTAGCCAATTTCCAGAGCAGTTAGCAAGATTTCTAACCTCCCTGTCCAAAATCTGCATCTCAACACAGTCCAAATTCAGTTTTCATCACATACTATAAACATCTAAATTTCTCCGAAAAATATAAATATTTATATTACATTCAAAAAAATCCAAGCGCATGTTGTTTTGATCCATAATACAATTTTTTGATTCAAAAACATCATCCTAACCAAAATATCATCCTAACCAACTATGTACCACATTTGCGTGGTTGGGGCACTCTTTTACCTAGCGGCGGGGAAACGTCCTCCTCTCTTGGCTTTCGTTTCTTCTTGTCACCATTTTCACGGGAGGAACTCCTCTTGGTAACGGCGGTAATGTCTCACCGATTGATTCTTGAGTCACTTGTGTGACTTGTGACATATCCTCCGTCGACTGCGAGAGATCTATTCCGAGATCAAATATTGGGGAGCCACTCGTCCCTACATCACCACAATTTGTTTGAATACAAGATTATATTTACAAAAATGTAAAAAAATATATCAACTGATTATATTTATGACATACCCTCAGCCTGCGTGATGATTAGGGTGGTCGGTGGTACTGGACGGGATGTGGTGGTAGGTGGTGCTGGAGGTGGTCGTGGTGCTGGAGATGGTGGTGTTGGAGTGGATGTGTTTGCGGTGATAGGTGTAGGTGGAGGGGATGTGGTGGTAGGCGGCGGCGGTGGTGGTGGTGGAGTGGATGTGGCAGTGATGTCGTATTGTGGCTTATCAATGACGGTTTCCACGACCGAACCTGTCTGAACTGTAGATGAGCCACGGCCGCACATCTTACGGATGGGCTTGTGTGGCGTCGCAGTAGGAGTTGCAGTCGTGGGGCCACTGCTGGAAGGTGCATCATGTTGGGTGCCCGCCACCAGTGCCGCTTGCATCACATCAATTCCCACCATCTGATCAGTCGCGAACCTGCAAATCTCTCGTACCTCTCTCCAGCCAGTCTGGTGTAACGGGACCTCGTCTTCTGTCCAATTGCCCTCCGCTATGCGCCAAACCATCTGTAGTGCCTGGACCTATAAATAGAAAGTAGTTGAAAATCAATCACTCAAATATATAATTAATCAGTTAACTTTATAAAATAAATTATGTAAGAGTGACTGTGTGTACCATAATAGTATGATGCGACCCCGCAGTGGCAAAACCGACAAGACTGGATGGAGGGGTAGGTGGATGTATCAGTAGGCGTGTCACCCTCCGATACCAGTCCATGTACGGATTTGTTGTCTACATAGGACCTACGACTGGGGGGGGGGGGGGGGGGGCTCCGACAACACTGCTCAGCATGTTGTTCCACTGGAAAATATAAGACGCATGCTTCGAAGCCCAGTCCGTCATGGCTCTCTCGCGTCTGTCCACCTTGTGCAGGTCAATGCTGGTATCACGTCTGAGGGGTGGTTGTTGACGCAATACTCGGTCGGGGAAGTGGCACTCTACGATATTGAAGCAAATGAGTGGTGTCTTAGCACGCCATACAGGTTGTCCTACTACACACCCCGCCGGTAGTGACTGCATAACATCTGCGTACGGATCCCATACCATCTACATAACATGATTGTCATAAGAAATTGATGAAATTTATCCAAATTTGAAGAAATTTATCCAAGCTTGAAGATCTTTATCCAAAATTTGAAGAAATTGTACAAAATTTGAAGAAATTTTACATCACTTACGATCAATTCATCAACAGTTATCATCTATTATACCCACAACACCAGATTGTTATCAATTATAACCACAAATTTAAGAAGGGCAGAGGATTAAAGGGTGTGAGAGAGGGAAAGCTTGCCGATGAGAGAGAGGGGGAGGAAGCACCGTCAAGATTGGCGTCCTTCGTCGGAGCTTCATCGCCGTAGCCGTCGTCGTCCTTAGTCTCTGAAGAGTCGGGCGTCGTTCTTCAGCAGAAAACAGAGAGGCAGACAGGGTGAGGAACGTGAGGTGAGAATGAAAGAATTAAAGAGGATAGAGGTTATAAATTAAGAATGAAACTGATGGTATCAAACTCCTTTCTTTAATGTGAAACCGACGGTGACAAAATCGGTTCTTAAGAATCGATATTAATACTATCGGTTTTCATTTAGCCCAGAAAAAAACTTGAAACCGACTTTACT
Organism: Linanthus parryae; assembly: GCA_023055425.1. NCBI lineage: Eukaryota > Viridiplantae > Streptophyta > Magnoliopsida > Ericales > Polemoniaceae > Linanthus > Linanthus parryae. The sequence goes on from JALGPY010000009.1 coordinate 48,047,489, forward strand.
AATATCAGTTTTATCTCAAAGAACTGATGGTAGCAACTTTGGTTTCAAAAAGAGTATAGATTCGTATTTCTTCCCCACCGGGGGGTTTGATCCGTTTTTGGCGCCTCCAAGAGGGCCAGATTTGTGACAAAATCCGCTCTTGTCTACATGTATCGATGTATTAAGAAAAGAAGTGTAAAGGTTTAACTAGAGTCATTTAATATTAAAAAATATTCCCTACAAGAGAACATGTGTAGTCTACATGGGCAACCCAACCAAGCACTACTCTCCAGCCTTGTTTTGATAGTGGATATGGGAGAAGAATTTGATATGGTGTTCGTTTCAAATCATGTCTCTTGTGTTGGGTGATGGGAAATGGGAAGGAATCCTCTCCAGACCAGGTATAAGCCAGATATGATTGGCCCAAGTTTCTGAACAGAAATGCCCTCATCATTTTCGCAAATTAAATTCCCAAATCAATGTATCTTCTTCTTTGTCAACTTTTACCTACCATCTATGTGTGGTTGTTCTTCGTGGGGGATGAACGAGGCCTCGTTTTCATAATTGAGGGTTTCGTTTCGAGACTCGAGATTGGCTGAGGCTCCAGCAGAGAGACGACATGATGTTCCGTGAGGGCTGAGGTGGGTTACCCCTCTTTGTTACTTGCCGGAACCGAGTATTTCAACTCGCAATCAACCTTCCTCACATACATATATATATATATACATACAAGAGGTTGTGATGATGATACATCTATCCATACATACGGACATACGTACATTCATACATGAGGCTGTGATGATGAACTTTCTCGAATATATGACTCAGGATTTAGGACCCGACCCGCATAATGAGGGGTAACTTTGTTGTTTATGTCGTTTGTTCTCCTTCTTCTCACTCAAAACAGATTTGAGCCTCTCCTCACATTCCTTTTGAAGTGTTTCCACGGTGTGGTGGTTGTATGTAGTGTATTTGCATGCTCTGATTGATTGCAAGTATGGTCCAATATTTTGGTTAATTTGAGTAAATAAAGATAAATAATGTATACAAGTAGTTTAAGTAAATTGATAACGATAATGTAGTTGTTTAGCAAATTAATGAAGATACATTGTTCGCAAAAAGATTAACTGTATAACAAGGTAGTGTGGTCATTTCACATAAATCCTCATTAGTCAGTCTCGTATCCCATAGCACCCAAACACAGTAAACAGTATATTATATCATGCCGTATCCCATAACATACATATCCCACCCCATATCCCAGCATGCATCATATCTGGCGTATCGTATCCGCTATCAAAACGATGCATTCAAGTATAAGTTATTACTTCCCCAGTTCTGCTAGGTTCTTTGTACTTTCCTTATTGAGCCGTTCTGAGGACTGCAACTCAGGCGGGCTGGGCGGGTTGAAACCCTTGTCCAAGCCCAAGCCCGAGTTCTGTCGGGATTGCCCAAGCCCATCCCAGCCCGAGTTAGGAGAATCGCCATCCCGTCCAAGCCCAAATATGAACAAACCAATTCGGGTTCGGGTTGAATTCGGGCTATCCCATTAAGCTAAATAAATTAACATAATTATCACATTCAACTCAATTATTGTCCCCTTAATTATAAGTTAACTTACATATACATAGATACTCAATATTAGACACTTGAATTTCTTTTAGACTAAAAATTAACGAATATATATTGTTATAGTGAATTAGATTATCCATTTATACAAGAGAAAAAAAAGTGTTAGTTAAGAACATAAACATAATTAGAAATATCGCTAATACCTAATAGAAAAATAATAAATTCTTGATAAATATGCTATATAATACTCTCTAAATATAACATATATAGGTAATGGATATACAAATCGGGCAATTCAGGCTAGCTCATTGTTTAATATTCGTACCCAAGCCCGACCTTAATTGCAATTCGGGTTGAGAATTTTTGCCCGACCCAGTCCAAATTACTCAAAACATGTGCCCAAGCCCGATTTTAGTCCGGGCTGGGTTCGGGTTGGCCGGGCTTAGCTCGTCCAAGTTGCACCCCTAGCCGTTCTGCCAAGTTCTTCATACTTTTCAATTTTGTCAAGTTTTTACTATGAAAATACCACATTTCCCTTAAAAAACATTACAATTTGCACTTCATTAATCTAACATACTCGAGTTAGCTAACCTTTTAATAATCTAAAAATAAATTGGGTTTTTATAATTATTTAGAGCTGTCATTTGCATATCACGTAGGACATATGCATTATCTACTTGCGGCTTGAACTTTTTTGTAACTAGGAACCTGTGTGTACATTGTAGAGCTTGATTTCGACGAGCCAGCAGACCATGACGTCGTTTACGAGTAGCAGTTTAGCTAGCACTCTACGGCTCTCACGGTGAGTCTACATGCTTAGTCTAATCTGTCTTCTTCTTTCTTCGCGTGAGTTTACCTACTTAGTTTTGAGTGCAAATTTCTTTCATGTGATATACTTGATTTTTTGAAAATAATTGCCTTACTTTATTCTGAAATTTGCTAGACATGTCGTACCACTTTAAACCGTCATCTTACTACTCGTTTTTGAAATCGAAAAACTCATTATTCAAATGTCACTAAGTCAGAATTCATTAACAACGTAGAGTGAAAGATCACATGTTCCGCAATCTGTCACTCGTTACTTCGTTTGCCCCTTGTTGGGTAGGGAGGCCCTCTGTTGGTCAAGGATGCCCTTTGTTGGCACGACTCTTCATCTTGTTGGCTAGAGTCCCGTCTAGTACTCACAATTCTGGCATTTTGCTTCTTAAGGGGGTGTTGCAACACTTAAGGTATAGTATGGATTGGGAGGCACTTTGTTGGTCAAGTTTGTTGGTCATGGAAGCCCATCGTTGGCCAGAAATGTTAATTCATATCTCCCCTATCGCGGTATATTATAACAAGGCTCTCTCATTCTTAAAATTAGAAACTGTGTTCTGATTAACACGCTACATGTGAAAGATCTTTATTTCAACAACATTCCGCATTTGAAAACTTATGAATATCTAGTAATCGAACTGTCTATTGTGAAATCACATCTCTTACTGGACACGATCATTTGTAAATTTTACTGTCATTTATGAAATTTTGCGAACTCTGATTTTGATACTTATACTTTTGAAACAACTGAAACTCTTTGGAACACTTAAAACCGTAGCATGTCTAGCCATTCTGTTTTACATGCTAAGTTGTTCTCTCACTCAGTTTTTACTGATACTCGGAAACTGCGGTCTTGTGTTTCTTTTTATTCCCTCGCAGGTGTATGATATGTTTTCTTGGGGTAACGCACGATAAATCACGGGATCGTTATCACATGCAAACAAGCAGAGCTTAGTAATGAACCGGAGAGCCCACTTTTGATGTAAAATCTCTCTTTCCAAGTTTGTTGTCCCGTTTGGACTCAACCTGAACAATGTTATCGTGTAACATAAATTAGTAGTTGGATGTTTCTTTTCACTTGTTTATTGGGAAATATGAAAATTTCAAGCAATGAATAGTAGATTACCTGGAAGTTTAAAAAAGCAAATAACATGACACAACTATTAGTTGAAATAAAATGGAAGGATTACAAGTAAATAAAATTCCGCGAGAACCGATTTTCCTTTAAAAAGTAACAGGAGATTCAAGTAAAGAGTAACATTTCAAGAGTACTCAACTTTCTTGTAACTTCAATTAGCCGTTAAGTTTAACTTAGGCATTTGCACGAGCCACCGACATGATGGATGTAGATAGATGGATCCCGATACTCAACTAAAACAGTGTGCGTCCTAAGGGTCAGGAACCCAAATTTCACCCGACCGTTATGGGAGCCCATACGTCACCGCTCAAAAACTTATAGCTAAAAGGTTTTAAGTGTCGACACCGTTATACTATAGTGGTCCTTAGCACTCTATACCTCCATAAACCCCTTGACCCACGTAACTTGGTACATCTGATCTCGTTGGGGGCAGATTTGTAATCAACCAAGATTTATCTAATATGAAGCATTGCTTCTGGCCGAAACCATAAGTAATAGGGGGATCGCTTGGCGCCTCCCGTCGTAGCCATCACACAAACACAACTCTTTACCCCGTCCTTAATCTATTACACGTGTCTTGTTTCTTCTTTGTCTCATAGCCAACATCGGATTGTCAATCTTTCAAAAGTAATTTCCAAGAGTTCTCAAAAGGGATTAATAACATATCCAAACAACTTATGGGCCTAAATCATCATTCTTTTCTTTCATTATAAATTAACAATAATTCTTCATATTTTATCTTTTTTCTGCTGCAATGCTGTGAAAACATGAAACACTAACCTCAAGTCTGAAAAATGAGGTTCCGTGAAACCATGTTTATGTCCTCTGGGTCGAAACTCAATTGTGTTTTGAGGGTTCTTGAAACTACATTTCGGTTTGGGTTTCAAACCGTAAAACATCAAAGTGGGAATCGAGGTTTCTAAAACATCCCAATTTTGCAAATACTTTTTTTGATTTTAGTGTCATCAATCATTTTATGTAATTGGATTACTTACTGCCAAAATAGACATTGGCGTATACGTTGTACACGTTAGGAGGTGTGGAGTACACGCATATACACGAGTATACTAATGTCTTGGACAACGAACTCCCGGACGACTGCGGGGGGTTCGGGGGCAGCGCCCCCCGGTGGGGTCCAAGGGCAACACCTCTGATTTTATTTCGTTGGAAAATAACGGACTGAAATCTGCCAGTTATAACCGTCATGATTAACCGCCTTGTCCCCTTCCTTTAAGTCAGCTTTGGTCAAATGAAGAAACGACGAGAGAGAGAGAGAGAGAGAGAGAGAGAGAGAGAGAGAGAGAGAGAGAGAGAGAGAGAGAGAGAGAGAGAGAGAGAGAGAGAGAGAGAGAGAGAGAGAGAGAGAGAGAGAGAGAAAACTGTGTTCGGAAATTCCATAGCAAACCATATTCGTTCTTGAATCTCTTTTTTATCGGATTATTGATTTCGTATATACCACTGAAATACTTTAATCTGAAAGTGATCCACACGTCTCAGAGATTATCCATGTTATTGATTCCGATATACACACCCAATTTCTTACAAATACCAAGTGAAGGTAGATAACAGCAGACATCAAAGTGCAAATTTCTTTCATTGAAGTAAATCCAATCTTTGAAAACTCTCTGTATTGTATATATGAGTATGAGATAATCAATGAAATACATGAGAATATTTGACAGTTGAAGGGGAACAATGATCAAACAGAAGCTGCTGATGCTGAATAAGAAGACGATTTTTTCTTTTCTGAAGTTTGTTTACCTAATCGTGTATATATATAAATTTCAAAAAAAAAAAAAAAAAAAAAAATCGTGTATATATAAATCATATCATTTTCTCAAAATTATCGAGCTCCTTCACCCTTTGCATGGACCTGATCAACAGCAGCAAGAACAAACCTGCATTTCCAATCAATCACTAAATCTCAGTAGCCGTAACACCAATATACTCACGGTAACACCTATATAAACTGCTGTATAAGAAGGTAACCTGCACCGCCGAATAATCCCCTCGCAACTAAATGGGTGCCACTGTTGATAATACTCATGGTAACTCCAAGATTTAGTAGGGTACCGCCTAGAACTGTATACATCGTCGCCATTTGAAGTATCGTTGCTTTCATAGCAGCTCTTTCAGACTGATGCAAGTTCATACAAAATATCAGTGGGAATGCAACACCATATATTGCAAGTAATCTTCAATTTTATGGTTTACCGTTTGAAGAGAAACATTGTCAAAGATGTTAATTAATCAAGCTCACAACTAGAGCTGTCAAACGGGCCTACCCGGGACTGGCCCAGCTGAAGGAGGACCACCCGGGCCTGGACTGGTCCCGGTCAGGGTCTGGAAGCCAGAACCCCAGGACTACTGGTCCTAGGTGGGCCAGTCCCGGTCCGGTCCAGGCAGGTCCTGCGGTTCTCAAAGTCCTGGACCAACCCGGACCGTTACCTAGGCGGGCTAGGGCCGCTTCAGTACCACCGCGGGCCGGGTTGGTTCACCCCTGAAACGGGCTGGGCTGGTTTGGCGGTCCGCCGGCCCACTTGACAGCTCTACTCACAACCTAAGTTGCGGTGTTAAATAGCCGGGCCAGGGTAGTGGGGGCCGGGCCGAGCCGAGCTTTTGGGGGAGGAATGTGATCTGGACCGGTTAGGGGCTAAAAGCCCTTGGGTTCGGGGGCGGTTCGGGCTGGGAGGAGTTGTGCCGGTCTGAATTAAAAAGGTATATCGGAGGTATTTGGTTGGGGGGGGGGGGGGGAACCGGAGGGTGCCGGGCTAGCCCAGAGAGGGCCGTCGAGGGGAGGAGGCCGGGCCGGGCTTTTGGGGGAGGAATGCGACCCGGACCGGTTTTGAGGCCGGGCTGGGGGCTAGGATAGTAGGGGGCGCTCCGGGACCGAGTTGGAGATTCGGGGGCCGGGCTGGGTGGCCCTCTTGACAGCATGAAACCTAAGGAACCATAATAGAAGATAGAATACCTCGAGCACGCGGACACGGAGTTTGAGGTCTCCCGCCTCGAGTTGCTTCACAAACTCTTCTATCCGCTGGACTCTCGATGGCATGGATATGGTTGACGTTCTGGCCTGAAATTCATAAACACGAGGAGGCTATTTTCACATGACTTCCAATTCATTTCACCACAACGAAGCAATCTGCATAATAATAATAATAAGTAAAGCAAGAGGAAAAGGAGAGTTGATAATATGCTTTACATCATCGGCTTGTTTGCTTAATTCTTGAACAAGTTGAGTTCCAGACGGAGGCTGCTGTAATAAATCCAAGATTTCCTGCAAGTATGACGATGATTTCAAGCGCTATAAGAAAATCTCCACATTTTGAATCTGTGCAAGGTGAACATCTAGGTCTCAAATTACAATGTACCAAACCTGGACGTAAGGAGCAGCAATCTTCATAAATGAGAAATCTGGATCCAGTGTGTAGCCAATACCTGTACAACAGCAGTCATGACAACAAGCGCACATTCTAATACCTTATTTTGCGGAAATTGAGTGCGTGCGCGCGCGCGCGTGTGTGTGTGTGTGTGAGAGAGAGAGAGAGAGAGAGAGAGAGAACCTTCAAGGGTTGAAAATGCCCTCAAGACAAAAGTAAATGCGGATGGAAACCGAAATGGCTGATCTTGTGCGATAGCAAACAAGTCCTGCAAATAAACTCAATCTAATCAGAAATTTCCGGGAGGAATACAAGAGTAATTTCCGGGAGAAATATACAAGTAGCCAGCCAACCAGCATGTACAAATGTAATTTACTAATAGGGAGAAAAGCTTTCAAAGACATATATCAAGTATTTGCTTCAAATTTGTCATTTGCCTTCACAGTTCACAGACATCAAATAGCATGTCCCAGAACGTTCAATCATCATCACTGAAAGGCCTTTTGAGTGGAAAAGGAAGCACCATTGATATGTAGCCAGTTCCAATCTTTACAGGAATTTTCTTGAGGAGTTTAAGGTTTTCTTCAATTTTCCTCGTATTTTATTTGTGGAACCAGTTCGCTCTTTATAAGAATTTCTTCGAGAGTTTTAAGGATGTTTCCTTTACTTTCCCTCTCCTGGAAGTGTTCACCACTCAGTCCAGTCATGGAACCTTGACAATTGCAATCAGCAACATGAGAAACATATTATAGCAAATACACTACTCTTGAATCCAAATTCTCTCAAAGAAAAATGCTAAAAAGATATCTCTGCATGATTTGAATTTACAGTTACATACCTCGCCAATTGCCGCGAAAGTCTGCTGTTGGTCTGGTGTTTGACTCAATAAATTATCCAAGAAAAACTGCACGGATCTCCTAACCTTCGAACAGAAAAATGGCATCTGAGTCAGTATCAGTAGCAAGAACTTCATTTTAACAAATGCCACAACAAGACAGTTATAGGCAATTATGGGGCGGGTCAGACCCAAACCCGACCCTGACACAGCCCATGAAGACCAGACCCATCTTAGGACCCTCTAAACCTAACCCTTCAGACCCGATGGCATATGGGTCGGGTTGGGTCCAGCCTGGCCAGACCTGTATACAGACCCTGACCCATTTACACCAAAGGGATAGTGAAAACAAAGTTAATGGGATAATGGGAGAGAGTTGTAACATACCACTGACAAGTCTCCAGTGGGCTGAAGTGCTCCAAGATCTATCAGACTTTGCATAACCTTTAAAACAGTAGCTTGACAAATTTTATAAACGGAAACCTAACCAACCGCGGAAAAAATAGATAGTTAAATGTTTAACCAAAATTGTTATAAGAGAACAAATCAAACCTTTTTGGCATCTTTCTCATATACTGCATAAAACAGATTCAGCAATCTTTCCCGCGTGAAAGACTTTATATCTCCCATCATACCGAAATCATAAAAAATGAGCGCTTCGTCCACATCGATTGCAAGATTTCCGGGATGAGGATCGGCATGAAAGAAACCTGTTTTCAGAATCTGAAGAAGGGCCAAGGTGCAGAAAACCAGTCAGACGAACTGATTGATAATAATTCAATATATGGAGCGTTTCCTTGAGGGTTTCACCTGAATTAAGTATGCTTCAACAGCATGCGATGAAATTCGAGATCGGCTAAAACCCCTTTCATCTATCTTATCCAACTGATTTATCTTAATGCCTGCTCACAGAATTAAAATCAAAATTCTTAGAACTTCAATTGAAAAATTTCAAGAAAAAGTATGAAAGAAGAGAGACGAAGGCTTGTATTAGAACCTGGAACATACTCCATTGTCATTACCTTCATTGTCGTATAGTCCCACATCACCATCTACACAGGGAAAGAAGAAAAAACCAAATTCAGGATCTGCAAAGTACCGCTACATCAAAATTATTCTAGTCCTAATTAATTTGTTCAACGAAATCAACAAAGTATAAGAAAGATAAATTAAAAGGCATCAAAGTCTAACTGTTTCAAAACATATGAAACTCACTGAACTCGGACTACCACATCTCAGAAATCTGATATTTGAACTGTTGCAAGAGAAATGCAAAATGCTCAAAAGGGGTATGCAACCGTAGATGCTCACTGGAATTCATCCCAAAAGAGAAAAGGCAAGAAGTACTATGAACTTAAAGAACTTAAAGTTGCATTTTCTAGTCTTTTGGTAAGAAACATACAGGTACTCGGACCCACTTTGCATTTCGGAAGTCGCGGCGGAACCTATCAGCATTCTTCCCTTCATTTATATAGTCAATTTCTTCGTACAATATCCTGAATGCATCCACGAATGCAACATTTATAAGCTAAAATGCACAAAATCTAACAATTAACTGAAAATAATATAAACGATATGACCCAAATGGAACTCAAACATGCATATTCGCCTTCAAATGGATATAAACGATATGACCCAACTGAAGGCGTATTTCGTGAATTCTGCACATCGTATACTTGTAGTTGTAGGTCACACAAGATAATAAGTGCATGCGTATTTCATCAGCAAATGGAACTCAAACATGCATATTCGCCTTCAAATTAGTAGCTCATAAGATTTATTCACCTTCTCTCCTCAAACACATATAAACCACTTATTGTAACATTGATAATAGGAAATCAGGCTTTCTTCTAAATACATGTGTGGAACCTGAAACCACTATTCGCATGTTCAATAGCTACAATCATCCACTATTCTGTTATAGAATATGGTAAACAGAGAAATCCCAGACAATAGTCAAATATACTTTCAATAATTCGAACCACTCGAGTGTCACGCTGGTTATAGCATGTCTTGCTATTGATGATGAGGCTTAAATCAAAAATATATGCAGAACTCTCCTACCACTAACAAGTTGAAGAAAGAAAGGGAAAGAAACAAACTGCATATGGAGCAAAGGACCACCATCGTCTTTCAGGATAGGTGACTTAATGGGGTTCCTTCGGGTATCGAAATTGTTATAATGCAAGTTATTTGAAGCACTTTGCAGTTTGAACTATTTCTATAGGTTATCTAGCAGTCTGGCACTAAAGATCTTTAAAAAGGCAAGGAGTTTTAGAAGATGCGAACTGATATTTCATACTATTAACATCGAGTAGCCATGTCCTTAGCCCCAAAACTATTATTTAACAGATGAGAAACTGGTGCCGCTATTTGATATAAGGGACCTAAGATACATGACCATAGACTACGAGTAGCTCTACTAATTAATGCAAAGCTTACATTTTCGAGTGTCATGAGAGTGTCATCATGAAAAATGAAAATGATGAGAAACATTGTCAATTACATACCTAGCATATTCTTCATAAATGCCAGTCAAGTCCCTGGTTTTAGCACCAACTGATTCACTTCTGTGAAAGTATTCTGCCACTAGCTTCAAATTCTCTGGATGATGAAAGGAGCATGAATGAGTGAAAATACCAAAACAGCATTTCACAAACATACGCGCGCAAAGAGGAATATGCGGTCTTTGTTAAGTTCAAAGCCAACTATAGATGATGTAAACGGTCAACCTGAGCCTTACTTAAGTCAATATCAAAAAGTTTCTTGAGGCCAGGTCTCTGGACTTTCACAACTACTTTTTCTCCGTTGTGCAAGATAGCCCGATGCACCTACAGTACAAAAAAATCAAAATAAAAAGAAAATTAAAAAATAAAAAATTATCAAAATTGAAGCATATAATGAATAACATTAGCAGTAGGTGTGTGGAAAACAAGGTCAGTCTAGTCTACCACAAATTCAATTTTTTAGTAGTAGGAGTAATAGTTTACTCTAGATTCTGGACAGAGAATTCTGAAATTTTTGTAACTGGGACCTTGGATTCTGCAATCGGGAGTTTCGCGATTGCTGATTAGAGCAGCCGGGAAACCGGTCAGTAAAGTGGATAACCCCCACAGCACAGGTGACCAATTTCAAGTGGAAACTCTTCCATCAACACCTTAAGTCACGTATAGTTGCTTAAGTCCTTCCAACTATTCTTCATTAACTATTTGCTTTATGAATTCAGATTTCAGACAACTAATCGTCTTATCTTTCATCACAGAATTATCAACTCAAACTTATATTATGCACAATTACGGAAACATCGTCCACAGAACTGAGTGTTTGGACAAGATTATTCTTCACATGAATCTCAATGAAATTCTCAAACACCTATGTGCTACCTACTGATTATCAAGCAAAAAAGACTGATGGCCAACTGCAACCATCCTCATCTAACAATACATTTCCTCTGCAAATACATCGGCCATCCACATGTTCATGTTCGCGGGATTTTGTTACCAATATAGTGTCTGAACGAACACTACATTGGTAACTCAAAATTAAGATCCAATAAAAAGTATAGGGAAATAGAATCTTGTATATATATAAGATTTTAAGCAAACCCAACGTCTTAAAGATCCAAAAAGCTGGCAGCTTATATAAAATTCTGCAGGTCAAATGGTTGAATTTAGGATTTGAAGAGGCCTCTTGCAATCATAGAAAACTGTAAGAAATTTGATTTCAGAGATTAAGTATGATGGAACAAAACCGGAGTTTACTTGGCAATGGAAAAAGGGTGAATGTAGTCCACTCGGAATTGTGTTAATTAGTTACTAAATTCGGAGCTACAGCTACTCAAATGAGATTTAAGTATTTAGAAAATATTTTACTAGGCAAATAGTGAGGAACTTTATGATATTGCCAAACATTGTGGAATATGGATTCACTAAAAATTAATGTTCTTGCAAGAGATGGAGCTTTTTTTTTTGTGTGTGTGTCCATGGACCAAATTTGGTCCTGGAGCGAAATTGGCGCCTTCATTTCGTTGCTTGAGCTCCAACAATGAGGAGCAAATTAGCTTCAGCGTGATTATTACATTTTAATTATCTAATTAGTAGCACAATACACAATTTTAGTGAATCGTCAGTCCTTGATTTGCTCCTCCATTTTGCTGTCGTCACTTTTGCTCAAGCAGATGCACCTTCTATTGGAGATGTGTCTTCTGTGTTATGGAGCAATTTTTGCTCCAAAACAGAGACTGCTCCATCTCTTGGAGATGCTTTAACCTCCAACATTTTTTTTATTTAGTATCTAATAGCAGAAAGATGGTGTCTAGATTGGGTGACTTAGAAATTGTAACTCTCAGGCAGCTTTCATTGTCCTTCTGTAAACCTTTATTTCATTCTGGATGAACTGTACTATATACTGGCAAAACGATGGTGATAATCACTCAGGTGAGATTTGGCTTGAGTGGTAGTTAGAAGCACAAAAAAAACAGCAGTAGAAAGCATGAAATTTAATTATACTACCGCATACTATGTTTAAACATCTCTAAATTGATCATGAACCTGGCATTTAATGAAGAATGAGAACATACCTGACCAAGACTAGCAGCTGCAATTGGTTGCTCTTCAAACTCCCTAAACAGAATGTCAACAGGAGCACCGAGTTCACTTCTTATCAAATCTTTCGCTTTCTTGGATGAGAATGCAGGTACTCTATCCTGAATCACATACAAAGTTAAATCCATGGACAAGGTAAGCTTACTATTGGATTACCAAGACAGATCTGCACTAGCTTACTAGTTAAGTTTTCAATGGTAAATGAAAAGCTAGAAGAGGAGGCGAAAGTGAAAGAGAAGCACCTGCAACTTTGCAAGCTCCTCAACAAACTCGCTTGGGAAGAGATCAGATCTCGTCGAGCATAGCTGTCCGAGCTTAATAAAAGTAGGACCAAGTTGCAGCACACGTTCTCGTAACCATGACGCAGTCTTTCGCCGTCTTTGTTTCTGAATAAAGTGATAAAAAACAGTTTTCTAAGCAATGAATAAATTAAGAGGATAATAACTCTTCATAGTGATAAACATTGAAACTCATAAGAAAGATACAACTTCTTAGGACGGTGAGTTTACCTGTTTATCTTCTGTGAAGCCTCCAATGTAAGCCCATTTTGCATTGTCAAACAGAACGCGGACACGCAAAGAAAGGACAAAAGACCATACATCTATAGTTCTCTGAAAAGAATTATAATTCTCATTGGCCCAGCTGAAGCCTTTATCAGATGTAAGAACCTTTAGTCCCTCAATTGGTGGAAGGCCTTCAAAGAGCTGACTCTTCGGGCTCTTAACAAGGGTAAAAGTAGTACTATCCCTCTTAACAATGCTTGTTCCGTTCACAACTCTATTCAAACCATTTAACAACTTTGTGCTATCAAAATGTGGATTCTTCCGCTTCATAACCTCACTTGTAGGCTCCATCTTAACATTTCTTCTGTTTACAACCGACTTCATGGGATTTTTGGTCTGTTGCATTTTCACCATAAACGATGAGAATTTGTCTGCAGCATAAGACGTAGATGTTTGCCTCTGAAGCTCTCCTAGTTGTTGACCTGATATCGAACCCGTGAAACTGATATTCTCCATACTATTGCGGCAATAGCAACTCTGGGTTGCCATTACAGCCGCCATTCAAGAAAATATGCCAATTCCTGTGTTTAATTGACAATTTTAGATTTGAAACATCATATCTTTATCAATCCACAGGCTCTAAGATTCATAAAGAATTACTTTTCACAAAAACCCAGTTCACAGATCAAGAATAACAAAAGGGTGATTAATGGGTTTCACTCAAATCAATCAAAACCAGTCAAGTTTCAACTATCAAAGCCAATTCAACAAACCCATTAAAGAACTAATCACATAATTGAACTAGAAGTACTTGAAACCCTAGAAGTACTGAACTTTTTCCATGAAAACTGGAAATATGAAGATTCCAATCCAAGCCCAAAAAGTAAACTCACATGTAACAAAGATTCAAATGATCATGACCCAGATTCAAGATTCAAAGTTTAGAAATGATTGAAGAGTACTTACAGAGTAGAGAGAAGGGAGAGACAGTGATTGCAACCGAATCTCTTTATGGGTTCAAGACTGATGCTTTTTCCAAGCTTAATAAACAAGTGAGCGGAGAGATCAAAGAACATTATAAAGGAGGGTAAGAAATTGTTGAGAGGGAGAAAGAAAAGGAGGCAACGACCCTGGAATGGAGTCACAACAATGCTTGAATAGTTGCACAGTTGTACGACCAAGTACCAAGAGCATGTTCATGTTTCCTTTTTTTTTTTGAAATATGTTCACGTTTCCTTAAATTCTAAGAAAATGACTTTCTCAAAAAAAAAAAAAAAAAAAAAAAAAAAAAAAAAAAGAAGATCTAAGATAATGACAAAAAGTTAAGCTGCGGGAACAAAGCTCACCTGAAAATTAATACAAATTGGGTGATGGTGAATTCGAGTTAAGGATCTACCCTGGGTTGACTTTGTATGAACTATTGACCTTATTTTTTTTTAGAAGAGTGGGTCAGGTTAGCAATATTAAGACTTGAGTATTTGTCTTTAGGTCTTGAGTTCAAACTTTGGGACAACTCAAGAGCTGCTTATTGACTTCCTCAACTGAAAGCATGTCATCCCGAGTTTTGTTAGGCTGGTTTACCTCTCTAGTGTGGTTTAATTTGTAGGCTATTGCACTAGGGGTTTAGCTAGTGCTCGAGGGGTAATGGTCCCTGGTTCCCACGTGGAAAAAAAGCTCCTCCTCTCCCTCCAAGTCACTCTTTGCAAATCCCCCTCTCTCAATGGCTTCTTTGTCTTCATCTTCATCTATGGCGGCCACCGGTTCTTCAGCAACCGGTTCTCTAGACAAGTGCACTCGTCAAGTTTGTGGATCTGACGTGTAGATTCGTCTAGGTACTCGTCCAGTTATGAATCTGACTTTTATCCGGACGAGCAAGCTAGTGGCTCACTCGTATGGATTCATATGAGTGTTCATAAGCTTATACACATATGGATACTCGTATGGTTCTAAACTGAGCAAGCAAGCTTATGACCACTTATCTGGATCCAGACAAGTGAGACATAAGAGTGCTCGTCTAGATACAAGTGAGTGAAATGAAACGAGAAGAGCAAGTGTAACCAGACGAGTGAGAGAAATGAAACCAAACTAGCAAGACAAAATGAACTCGACGAGTGAGCCTAAATGAACCTGACTGAGACAAATGAAACAGGATGAGCAGGTGAACAACTAAACGAGTAAGCCAAATGAAACCAGACGAGCAAGTGTAGAACAAAACAAATAAGTGAGGAACGGGAAAAGTGACCCAAAACCAGACGTGTGAAGTGTGAAATGTCAGGTGAGTGAGCCAAACCAGACGAGTATAATCAGATTTGATTGGAAAAAAACTAAACACTTGTACAATTAAGAATGGACAAGTATTAAAAGAAGTTAAAATTTGTTATCACCTAAACAACAATGTCTTCTTACTAACACATGAACAATAATAAAAATTAGAGAACACTTATTATTATGGAGTTTGCATTTTGAAAACTATTTTTAAAGAAACACTTACGAAAATGTCAAAACTTAATTATTCTTTGATATACTTGAAACATTATTGCATTTTCAATTATGTGATAAATTTAATTCTAGTTTTCTAATATAATTCCAGGTGCAGTTAATTCCGGTGTCGGCGTTAGGCGAGGCATCATGTCTCCTTTGCACAGTTCCGGTCGAGAAATGGAACATCACTACGAAAGTGAACTTGAACGACTATGCTATAAGTATGTCATTCATTCCGGATGATGTGAGGGGATTGATTGAGGCTAGGATCCTCCAGTTGAAGTTCATGTAGTACATAAACTGCAGAGCCTATTACATCCTCAAACAGATTGTCAACATGGTCGTGCACTCGAAGATGAATATAGACGAAAATGACCAGAAGGTGTGGTTTAACATAACAGTGTGCCCGTTCGGTTTGTGCGCCAAGATTTCTGCTTAGTTTCGGGGTTGAATTTCGGCTAAACTACTGGTGAGGACGAGGCAAAAGAAATACAGAGTGGGCTTATAACATATCCCCGAACCATACTAAGGGTAATAAAATGCCAATTCCTAAAGTTTGGAAGTAATGGAACACACCAGTCGTGACTTTGAGAGGGGAGAGACTGCTTGATTACGCTTTTCTGTTGACAGTGTGTTGATGGAAATAATGTGTATGGACATAATCTGATACACGAAAAGGCACACGGATGTTTCGGTGATAGTGTTTGGGTTGTTTGCTGATTTGGACAGGTCGAATTAATTGGTTAGGAATGTACTTCTGGTCTGACTTCTTGGAGATGATTATGGAAAAGGCGTGGGAAGCTAAGTTGGATATAGAAGGAAGACAGAAGTACAATATGACATACTCCCCCCCCCCACACATTCCTCGTTTGGATCTGTGAGGCCATACCAAATTCTGGGACCTATTGTCTAGTAGGAGAAGAGATGCGATTAGGCGCCGGCAGTTGACTATGTTGCGATGGAGGAACTGCAAGGCTAGGTTGGTTGCCAAGGGTTATTCTCAAGAATTTGGCATTGACTATATAGAGACCGTTAGTCCTGTAGTCAAACATGTTACAATCAGAGATAAAGAGATCAGAGAGAAAGAGATTGGAGAGAGAAACGGGAGAAGGGGAAAAAAGAAGAAGAAGAAGAAGAAGAAGAATAAGACTGATGCCGTTTACAAATTTACAGATCTGTTTGGCTTCGACGGCTTCTTGCACGACGGTGGCTTCGACTATGGTAGATGGTGGTATCGTCTCTCCCTCTCTCTCTCTCTCATGTTCTATTCTTTACAGATTTGTTTCGTATACTTGCAGGCTGTGGCAGTTGTGGTCACAATGGCAGTGGTTTGGTGTTCTTCTTCTTCTTCTTTAAACAATTGTAGATATTTTAATTATTCTTTTAGAAATATTAGTTCTTTTCTTCAGATTCGATTTTTATTTTGTTGGATCTGCTATTGATCAATTTAGATATGAAAATTATTGTTTTTGGGGTAAAAGACAAAAACCGCCCTCCATTTATGGGAAAAATACATTTTGCCCCCTGATTTATGGGAAAAATACATTTTGCACCCCTATCAGAGTTAAAAACTAACACCACACTAACTGAGGGGCAGAAGGACACAATTACCCTCAAGATCTAAGAAAATTACACCACTATAAAAGTCAAATTTTCTCCTCTCATCTCAATCCTAACCCTAGCAGCCAACATATCCCTCTCTCTCTCTTCTCTTTCTCTCACGACCACCAAATTCCTCGACGATGTGAATCTTCTTCGAGTTCTCAGTGGCTTCGAGGATGGCCTGATGAGAGACTGAACTCCTCCGACGTGGTTTCGAACACCGCTGGCGAGTTCTCTCTCATGTAGAGAGCTTCAGTGAAGTAGAAAGCCACCCTCTCCGTCGGATCGCCGTTCTCGCTCACCGATTCTCTGGGTCGACTCAGCAATTTCGATGCCTCTTCGTGTTTCTGGGACTCTACCAATCGGGCACAGTCTATTAGTGCTTTCATCAGTGGGTTTGAGGAATCTGATTTCGGGGAATCCGAAGATGGTGTAGGTTCGTTGTTCACCCTGCAAATCGAGACGACCCAGAATCCAATCAGTCTTCTTCTTCTTCTTCTTCTTCTTCTTCTTCTTCTTCTTCGTCTCTGTGCGTTAAAACTCAATGGGGGTGAGATCCAGATCGAATCTGGGTTTTCTTCGCGTCCTTGTTTTGTGTTGTTGAAATCGGGGATTTTGGCATTGGTGGTGTTTGTGGTTGATATTGAGGGTTGTTTGAATCATCTAACGATGCTGGGGGATGGGTGGATCGAGAGATCGATGTAAAGATATGGATCGGGAGGTGATTGGGGTTGTTCCCACCATGGCTATGTTGTTTGGTCTATGGGTGTTGGTGAGGATGATGTAGCTGTGGTCTGTGGTTGATATGCGGGTTGTTGTTGTTGTTGTTGTTGTTGTTGTTGTTGTTGTTGTTGTTGTTGTTGTTGTTGTTGTTGTTGTTGTTGTTGTTGTTGTTGTTGTTGTTGTTGTTGTTGTTGGCTGTAGTGGTGTTGGTGGCGGTGTTGATTTGGCAGTAGTGGAGGTGGTGTTGGTGTTGATTTGGCGGTAGTTGAGGTGGTGTTGGTGGTGGTGATCTGGTGATGGTGGAGGTGGTGTTCAAGAGCACCAAGAACATGATGAACATTGTATTAACAAAAAAAGGGTGTTTTTTGTCCACAATTTGTAAGGGTAAATGGTCACAAAAAGTCAGTTTGCACCCCTCCACTAACGGATTGTAACATAAAGGTGGTATCGGTCCACCCTCCATCCACTGACGGGGTGCAAAAGGTATTTTCCCCATAAATCAGGGGGTAAAATGTTTTTCCCCATAAATGGAGGGTGGTTTTTGTCTTTTACCTTTGTTTTTGTTGTTGATCTTGTTACTGTTGTTGCTTGTGATGTTTTTTATGTGAAATCATTTTGTTTAAGAGAGAGATTGAGAGGGGGAGTATTATTACGGATAAGGACCATGGGCGAATTAGTCATTCCCCATTTCTCAATAAATAGAATTCACCGAGTATGAAAACCTGGTGGGATACAAGTTATACAAAATATGAAAGACTAAAGTACATGAGCATGAACATGTACTATGGTACTAACAACAGTTAACATAAACCTGACATGTGGAGATATGAGTTGGAGTTGGGTATCGGAAGTAGAAGTTCTTAGAAGGAAGGAAGGATATAGAAACAAATGAAGATAACTTTCTCAAGAACAACTACATGTCTGTCTTTCACAAAACCTTGACATCATGAATCCCCAAAGTTGTGGACGCAATCCATGTTAAATAAATGTCATGAGGAGTCGAGTGTAGCGGTACTGTTATCCGGGCTTATTCAACTCTTACTCATCCTCTTACTCATTTCAAAGTTTACAGTGGTTGAGTTGTTCGTTTTTACATTCTTTTTTAAGTTTACAGTGTTTGAGTTTTTAAGTATTTGAGTGTGTTTATTTAGAGGCATTGAGATTAATTGTGAAATTTTAAATTTGTCTATTGTCCCCCACAACTGTGAAGTCCATCCTACTATTTTTCTCAGGTTGATTTTATCTATATTGTGTGGTTTACTGGTTTGTAAAATAGTATTTCACTAGAACACGAGGTTACTATGTGCAAACGTAAAAAACAACAATTGCATATTATTGGAGATGGTCCAAGTCTGCTTGCACTATTGACTTTCAGTTTCATCTCGATTATCAATCCAAATGAACTAAACTCGAAAGGGTCTCACCGAACTTGGTTCCCGTACCGTATAATAATAATAATAATAATAATAATAATAATAATAATAATAATAATAATAATAATAATTTGTTTCTATAATATCAAGGGCGGGCTTATTGCAAAATATTGATAACCATATGGTTTTTTATTGAGCCCAACAATCAAGCAATAATGCTCAGATTGCAACTTATTGCAGTAAATGAGACCCACTGATAATAAAATGTACCAGTTCGTCCCAGCTCTTTCTTCCCATTTGACTTTTTTGACTCGTATCTGGGTCACTTTGACCGGGTGATTTGGATAGCAAAATAATACGACTCTTTGGTAATTTTTTCACCATATTATAGAGCAACTTTTACTCTACAACACCATGACAAAATTATCAAAAAATTACATCGGTTTGCTATTCAAATCATCGGGTCAAAGTGACCCAGTGAATAGTGACAAAAATGAAATTGGGAAGAAAGAGTTGGGACAGAGTGATAGGAGTAAAGAAAAGAAGAAATAAAATCCCGGGTTGCCACTAATTGCAGACTTGCAGTAAATGAGGCTGTGAGTTCTCTGCTCTCTCCTCCTAGAGAGAGAAAGCTAGAGAGTTTTAGTACCCCCTTGAGGAGTTTGCTCTGTCTTGCTCTCCGGCAAGTCCCTCTTCTCCGTTCTCTTCGCAATCAGATCTGCTTATGGTCGCCGCCCGTTTCCGCCGTTGGGCTCGCCGTCGCCGCCTCTCTTTGCGGCGGCGAGCCCTTAAATCTTTTTGTTCTTTTTTTCTTTCAGCAGATCCGGAGTCAAGAAGCTCACAATTGGAGGTTTTGGCGATGTTTTTCCGGCTTGGGCTTGTTTGGCTCCTCTTCTTGAGGCCGTCGGTTCTCTTTCTCCCTTCCGGCATACTCGTCGATCTCTTTGTGCTAGGCAGATTGGTTCCGGATCTGTTCTGGATCTGTTTATTAGGTATCTTTCTTAGGGTTTTTAGTTCCTGTTATGTTTCTTGTTATCCTCTTCCATCTTTTCCCTTCTAGTGTCTTAGTGCTCCTGGATCTATTTTGTTGTCATGTTGATGGGGTCAATGTTAACAACTTTGGAAGGGACGAGATGTGTTGTTTCATTAGTGGATTATCAGCGTCATGGAGCCCTATTTGAGTTCATCTAGATGGTTTTTCTTTGGTGAGAGCTGCTGCATGAATCCTTTTTTCCCGTGGTCGGAACGGCTTTGGATTGCTCTCTCCGGCGGTCCTCTTTTCTCATATTCTGGGAGCTCGTGCCAACATGCTAAAGGCTTTGATGGAGTTCTATTTTCAAGTAGCATTGGGAATATCTACTGTTGTTTCTTTTTATTTTTATTTTTGCTCTCTCACTCTTTCCAGAGTTGGTGGGTTGTACCACTCTGTCTTCCGGATGTTATCTGGTCTTGTATTGATTGTGATAGCCTATTTGTTTAATGAAAGCTACCGTTTCTGATAAAAATAAATAAATGAGGCTCTGATACCCTAAAAAAAAGAAATGAGGCTCTGATAATAAAATGGCACCGGCTAGTTTTTAAAGGTTAGGATTGTTTCTTCTAAACATTAGTTGGTAGTTCAAAATTTTAGGACTCCACGCAAAGTCAGGTCAATTGTGCGGGATGCATTTTTGGGAATTCGGCTAATATCAGGAAAGTTGAATTTCGTGGTTCGACAATTTTCCTTCAAACTGAATCGTCCAACTGGTGAAAGAAAGTCACTTTCCATCAAATTCATTTCTTCTCCATGCAACTGGACGTATCTCTAATGCGTGCTGCAACCATTGCGTTCATTTTTTTTTTGAATTCTAAAAAAACATTTTTATTATTAAGAATATTTGAGTCTGATTTTTACCAAATGTCTTAATTTTACGTGAGAACAATATAATAGTACATCGGAGTTAAATTAAATAAGTACAATACCTGACATAATTCAGGTTCAGGCACACATCTTTCATTTTACAGTGTGAATTGTTTTAATTATTTCACTTGATAGCTGTCAACCAAAGAAGAGCATAACTGGCATAAGTAACTAGTTGCTCAATCTGCTACAAGAAAATCTCGTTAGTAATTATATAATCTTCGTCAATTTTCTTCTGTTCATGCAGCTACAGATGCTCAAACATGAACAATTTAATCAAATTGGGCACTCTATTGACTAACGGTAAATTCGCTGACAAAGAGTCAATTCTTTCAATCCCAAATCCCACAATGTACACACGTCGTGCTGATCTAACTATGTCTTGTTCTCTTCCTGGTTTCTAATAGTCATGACAAGTGCTAATTCAGCCTCATATGTGCCCAAACCTATCAAATTTCGCGTGTTTTTTCTCCGTGGTTTTCCTGCAAATAAATCAACCTCAATGGTGTATTTCACAAGCCCGCAACTTGCCACATTACATTGCAAGGTGGCATCAAAGCCATAAATCGCGACGAAAAGATGGCGTAAATATGGACCTCCATAAAAAAGGTAGCAAAGATTGAGACTCCCACATCGTCCCCTCTTCATATTTCTCCTCCTCCAAGCCCTGCTTTTATTTCCAAAAACAAAAACACTTCATGATGGGCTTGGGAAAGCTTGTGTTAGTTGTTTCAATATGGTTTTTGGGAGGCGATGTTATTGAAGCAACAAATGATGTTTATGGAGGTGGTGGTGGTGGTGGTGTGTCTGCCCCAAATATATGTCAATACCCATGTCAGCCTCAGCCTCAGCCACAACCTCAATTACCACCGCCTCCGCCACCTGAATACCATGAGGCACCACCACCACCTCAGCCGCCAGCTACTCCTGCCGTGAACTGCCCGCCTGCCGCTCCAGTGGAACCATGCTGCCAAAACACGCCACCAGCTCCATACGGCACTCAAACGCCGTACAACCCACAAACACCTTACAACCCTCAAACACCCTACAATCCTCAAACACCTTACACTCCACTTCCTTATGGAAGCTATTCGGGTGCAGGGCTCGCGTGCACAACTACCATATTTACTTCCACCATTTTTCTTCTCGTGGTGAGATTTGTTGTGGGTTTTCGTGCTTGAAGGCGCGCTTGGAAGGCTGCGGCTATGGGGAGCTTCCACTCAGAGGACTCAGGGGGATGATGAAGAAGAACAAGGAGAAAACGATATGCCACTCGTTGTTTATAGAACTTGTGATATTGTAGTTAAATTTTGTTGTATGTTTATTTCGTATGCTTTGCTAGATTTATGAGGGAAATAATGTTGTAAACGACCGTTTCATTGCATCAAACATGGTCAATTTTATCCGATCTTTAAATTGACTATGTCCGTGAAAATGTTACATAGTGTGAGAGTCAATATGACATGAAAGAATGCTATCGCTGCCAGACTGCATTTGTTATTCCTCATTTACTTTTGACCCTTTATTGTTTTCCTGGGTCTTTTAGTAACAAAAGCTTAGAACAACAACCTCATCTTGAACACTCTATGTAGGTTTCAATCTAGTCAATCAGAGAGAACGAGGGACTAGCGACACAACAAGGGGGATTGATGATTTTAGAAAGCTCGGAATGATACTCAAAGAACTTTGTACCGGAACAACCTGTTTAGCCCGGTGGTTAGGGCGTTGAGATAGTTCATCAATGTCTCGGATTCGAGCCTCCCCTCTAACAGTAGGTTAGTGAAGGATTTACATGATGTTCTTATAATGTAAATGTTTTTCTATGTACATAGTCAAATAGTACTTAAACCCAACCCTCAGTTGCGTCAGCGGCCAGAGCCAACAGAAACCATCTCGCTAACTATTTTCTCTGGAATGTCCTGGTTTGACTTTTTAACCCGTAATTGTGCCACTTTGACTCGGTGATTTAGATAGTAAAACAATGTAATATTTTTTCGGAATGTTTCCATCGTGTTAGTACAGTAAAGTTTACTCTACAAGACCATGCAAAAATTCTCAAATTCTTTTATTATTTTGCTAATCAAATCACCGAGTCAAAGTGATCCAGTGAATAGTGACAAAAAGTAAACTAGTAGGTTAAAAGAGAAGAAACAGATGTAATAATAACTACCAGAAAACTCAAGTCAATTAAAGAAGAAAATCAAAGATGAACCTTAATGACGTATCACTTGTTGATACTGCCAGTCCTTAAGATCTATCAGTTGCTGACTTTCCGAAATATTTAACACCCGTATTGATACAAGGTCTTACAGCGACACAATAAGCTTGGCTTCATTGTGATAAAACCTATTGGCATTGTTAGTTTTGGTGTCTTGAATCATGTTGGCAAATTAGTCAGGGCGGTGACATCAAATTTGATAAAAGCTTTGGGTCCAAGGCAAGTCAAAGGCCATTAGAATAAACTAGTCAAAGTCAAGTTCCTGCTTGTTTGGGGGGGGGGGGGGGGGGGTATATAAGGCACAACCTTGGTTGGAATACAAGTTAGTAGCAACAAAAAAAAACACGTAGTTTGTGACTTGTGAGAGCTTTTTTAAGTGTGTTGTTAGTGTGGTTGTATTCAATCCGGGTTTGTTTCTCTCAATAAATTAGGTTCAGGTTGTGGAGTAGTTAGTATTTAAACTAGCGAACTGTTATGAAATATGTTATTGGACTAATATGAATATCCACCACATAGTTGGGTGTATTTTGTATAATTATATTCTGGTCCAGAAGCTCACCTAATGCCTATATAAGGAGGCTTAGGGTTGGAGAATAATACACATCTGCTAGCATTCTCCCTACACATATTTGTCTCTCTTTATTTCTTGTCTCTCTCAATTCTCGTTTCACAACACGTTATCAGCACGATAACGCTCTGGAGGTTGAGGAAAATCAAAGAAGCCGCCATCATCCACCCTATACCAAAAGCCATCATATGACAAGCAGAATAAGGTAAAGACATGAGCACTACAATACACAAGCTATTTTGGTTCTATGATTATGTCTATAATTTATATATTAGTACTCTAATTAATGGACCATAATCTGGTAGTGACTTGGCAATAAGTTTTTGAAGTTATGAGAAGTCATCGTTTCAATGACTGGACAAGGTTTTCGAGCAAGTGATATGCTTAGTATAAGTGTTTCATGCCGGAAGTCATGAACACGCCGATATTTGTTGATAATCAAAGAGATCTGGCATGTGTTTATAACCTGAAGTTATAAAACACATAGAATATTTTGACTTGAACCGATACATCAACTCGCGTATCAGATTTCTTTGTAACAAAATCAAACCAGAAGTTTGATTTTAGTTTCGTTTTGAGCACCATTACAGTGTGAATTATTACCGATAAACTCCTGGAGAGGTCCAGACCAAAGAATTGAACCAAAAATCATGGGTTCGATACTTGCCTGTATGCGTCTTAGAATGTGCAGATTTTTCTTTCCGAAATTTTAGAGTTTGGTTGATTTAAGGAACAGGTACTGCGTGTTTAATTGAATGAATATATGACTTTTCCTTGAGGGCATCACACGGTGAATCTTTTTGTTCAAAATTCACTTGTTTAGTAATTGATTGAAGGTCATGTTTATTTTATACTTTATTTCATATTTACGCATATAAAATGTTTTTTTTCCTTCTTTGGCGAAATACTGCAAGTTCAAAGTAGCAAATAATCAGTTCTTATATATCGTTCTTTATGTCACCCTCTTTTATATGTGAAAGATTTATATCATGTGACATGTACAGTGCCAAAACCGGCCACCGTTTCTCTCTTGCCCGTTCCATTCATACTTTGTTGTGGTAAAGAAGAAAAAAAAAGAAATATTTGAAACATGTACCTATTTGTTCGAAAAAGTTTTGAAACATGTACTTGTTTGTTCCAAATTGGTTAATATGACTAACTGTGCTTGTTCAAGTGGTTCAAATTACTTTTCAGTTGATTTACTGATATCTAACACACATGTTTATTATAAATGAATCTCTATATGATGTCATATTTCATGACTATTAAGTGGTCCGGTTGTTGATATGTTAAAAATAAAAGAGTATGTTTTCACACCTGAAGTTGTGAACTACATAGTGATTTAACCGTAACTTGAATTTGCGATACAATTTTTTTTATGACCTGAAGTCATAATCGATTATTATTATATCCCCATAAGAGATATCTAAGACTCTTGTCATCACTTTAGTCCTCCTGAAGATGCGTTTTACAATCTAAGCTATTATTATACTTATAAAAGTCACGCTCCATGCCTGAAGTTAAGGAATACACGACGATTTAATTGTAACCTGAAGTTGCGATAGTTTTCATATATGACCTGAAGTCATACTTTTAGTTACATCTCCTGAAGAGATGTACAACAATTTTCTTCTAAACCTTCCGAAGAGGTCATATTTTGTTACTTCGCTTTATCTAATTTTTATAACTTTTTTTTTGCTACTTTTTCTTTTGTTTTCGTGTTATGGATCAAAAACGAACTTCCTGAAGAGCATTCCAAATCGCCATCGATGTTAAATCTGGCCATGTCATATGTATCCGAAGTTACATATTACATGATATCACTCATAACCAGCAGTTATGACTTCATAACCTGAAGTTATGAAATATTATAAACGATTATCTCCCGAAGAGATCGCTACAATTCAAATAATGATCCACCCTCCTGAAGAGGTTATATTATGTTTATTTCTTGATACGCATTTATTTTTAATCTTTTCTAGTACTTTGCCGTTTATACATTGTTATTGATTCAAGTAGAGCATCCAGGAGATGTTCTTAGTCCATGAGGGTTTATTGGACAAACGCATTTTATATGCGTAAAAAGTGATTTCCATACCAGAAGTTATGAAATTATGACGATGTTTATAACACAGAGTTATAAAATAACATCTTAAGATCTCTCTGGAGAGAGAATCTACAACCACTCACCTTTAAATAAAGGTATTGACATTTACGTCTCTTTTTGGGTTTCCTGAAGAAACTTTGATTAGAGAACTACGGCGTCCAAGAGATTGCTTATTGTCAATGTTTTTATTTTAATTTGAGGATTGGTTTATACAAATTACATATGAGACAAATTGATGCCTGAAACACCAACAAAGTATCATTATGGTGATGATCATATTGCTCACGTCATGAGGGGGAGAATGGGTCCTATTACATGACATGAGCCTAAATATCATTGTCTCTACGGGTATGTACTAATGCAAAATCCCAATAAATGGATAGCTTCTCGACAAATAGGTTTCGGTTTGAGTACACACTTTAAGCATAAAATGGTTGCTTGTGTGTATATGTTGATCCTCCAGAAGGGGAACATAAATCAAAGCATCCAAAATAAGTTGGGATATGAATATATTGCTCTACAAGATGGAAAAACAAGATTGCGAGGAAAATCTTGAAAGGTTATCATTAGTATGGATCAAAACCAACGTTGGTAACCAAATAGCCCTGGAAGAGGCATATAGCTCTGGAAGTAGCTAAAGGTACCTTAATACAATCTTATGATCCTACAATTAATGATTATTATATTAAGCGCTATACAAATCATATGGGTTAAAGGGAAAAGTGTTGACTAGATAATCAATGGCCAAACAAAGTCAACAAGTGCATAGAAAGTTGCTCGGGTACAATCATTTTGAACATGTAGAGCAAACAAAACCCGAAGCAGAAATTACATACTATCCAGAGACTACATATCCGCCGGTAAGCGTGGGATCTATGTAGTTATTATATGTCCGCTATAAAGCGTGAGACTCATGTTAAGGTTCAGAATCCGCTGGTATGCGTGGGATTTATGTTAACGTTTATGTCCGCTTTTAAGCGTGGGACTCATAAATGAGAACATGATATGGTATTCATGATGAATTATCACAAATACAATCATCTTGTGGTGAGAATGATGATAATGTTGTCTTAGTGACGGGGATTAAGGAACAACAAAAGATGGGTTGAAAAGTAACTAGTTACAAATACGATCGTACGAATCACAAATTTGTGAAATTCCATGGAGGTTGGTTCCCATGAGAAACATATTATTTGCCTGAAGCAAGTTAAGAGTATACACTCGCGAGTAGTTTTAGGTGCATATGCATTTTATTATGTTTTCGTGATCATATATTTTTAGATTATTGTTTTTGCAATGAATTTATTTGTCAGGTACAAGGATGTTCCAATAAGGGGGAGATCCAATGAAATGCTAAAAGCGCGGCACTCTTTTTCCTTCGCTACGGTTTTTGTCCCATAGGGTTTTTCCTAGCAAGGTTTTAACGAGGCTTGCGAAGATTATGATGCGTTCCAGAAGAATGTCATCTCCTATGTTGAGCTAATAGAATTCAATAGATGTACTCTTTTTCATTAGTCATTGATTTTGTGCCACTGAATTTTTCATGACAAGGTTTTAACGAGGCATCGTAGTGGTGAATATTCAAGGGGGGAGTGTTATGAAATATGTTATTGGACTAATATGAATATCCACCACATAGTTGGGTGTATTTTGTATAATTATATTCTGGTCCAGAAGCCCACCTAATGCCTATATAAGGAGGCTTAGGGTTGGAGAATAATACACATCTACTAGCATTCTCCCTACACATATTTGTCTCTCTTTATTTCTTGTCTCTCTCAATTTTCGTTTCACAACACGAACCACATTAAATTTTCGTTTCTCGTTCTTTATTTTTCGTTCGTCATTCTTGCTTGATACCCTAATTCATAACACGCACTAGGGGTGAGCAAAACTCACCCAAACCGGCCGCCCCAAACCGGCACGCATCAATCCGGTCCGAATTTTACACCCGTTCATGCTACTTGATTGGGTACGATTATAAAATCGCAAACCCGAACTAACTTTGATTGATCATGGGTTTAGATTTAGAAAAACCGTTTAGAACCGGTCCGGTCCGATTAAGTTTTTACATGAAAAAATTACATATTGTAGTTAGATAACATTGTCCGATAACTAAATTTATATTCCTGAATAATAGTGTAAGTTGATTTTCCTCAAATAACTCGTCTTTTCTAACAAACTATGTTAAAATTTTCAATTCCAAACACGAAGCTTATGCATCTTTATTTTTTTTAACTGAATTTATACATTTTCCAAATAACTTATCTAGATTTAACAACCCGTTCAACCCGGTCCGAACCGGGCCGAGTCGATAAGTTAAGTTTGGTTTGGGTATCGAGAACAATTGATTGGGTTTGGGTTGAACATTCTCCAACCCGTACCTATTGGGTCGGGGCAAAAATTTCGACAATACCCGCCCAAACCGGTCCGTGCTCACCCCTAACACGCACTATAACCATTGATGCAGTCTATTGATAAAGTTGTTTCTAAGTTAGAGAAAATCAAAAATAATATGAAGAGATGAAAACTTCTTGCTTTGTGTAGTTTATACTTTATATTGTCTCCCGAAATTCTATACTGAAATATAGAAAGTAAGGAGAACTGACAAAACTCAGTGGCGCGAAGATGGGAAGACATCTCCAATTTACGGTAAGGATCATAGTACAAATTATTGAACGCCAAAAAATTACCAAAATTAGTAAAGAAAACATGGAAGCTGGGATATGACCCCTAAACATCGCTGAATCATAGTGAAGCCATGTTCATCTAGTGATTCTGCTCAGAATAGGGTATGAAACAATCGTTAACGGACGGACTTGAAAATCAATAAAAATTAAGATTTTGGTTTTCAGTGCAATCCCGTCCCGCGTCAACCCTAATACTTCCTCCTGAAAACTCAGAAGAGTTTTCTGGGTTTGAAGAGAGAAGGATAGAATGAGTCGGCGAGAGAGAAGATGAATAATGAACACCGCTAACTATCATTCAATGGATAATTAAGTATAAATACAATGTTTATCGAAAGGTCAGAAATTGATCCGTTCGTAACCCTAACAGTTATTACAACACAAGTCCCTATAGTTTAGACTGAAACGCTATTAAGTCCTTCTGGAAAGATCTCTTCTCATTCCTCAATAAACATTGGGCTTGGGTCGATCCATTGAAAGCCCAATACGGTAGAAAGCCAATTTTCTTGAAACTTCAGCAACAACCCAAATCTTCTTTGCAAGCCCATTCTTTGATCTTTAACAGCCTCCTTCAAACTCATGGTGGTGATGAAACCATGAGTTTGTCTTTAAATTCTGTGAACCGTGGTGTGGGAAGGCCTTTTGTGAAAATATCTGCGAGTTGATGTGTGCTGGAAACAAAAGAAATAGTAAGTTCTTTACGTAAAGCTTTTTCACGAACAAAATGATAGTCTACCTCTATGTGTTTGGTACGTGCATGCATAATAGGATTAGCTGTCATTTTTATAGCAGATGAGTTATCACACCAGAGAGTTGGAGGACAATTTACTCTAATGTGAAGGTTTTTAAATAATATGTGAAGCCAAGAAAGTTCAGCAGCAGTTATAGCTAACGCACGATACTCAGCTTTAGTGCTGGACCGGGCCACAGTGGGCTGCTTCTTTGCAGCCCAATGTATGGGGTTAGGCCCAACAAAAATTACAAGTCCAGTAGTGCTCCTACGGTGAGTAGGATTGCCAGCCCAATCTGCATCAGTAAATGCATTGGGCTTGGGCCTTTAGTGTTATAGAGCCCATGGTGTTGTGTACCTTTCAAATATCTAAAAATACGTTTAGCCCCTATAAGATGCATGGAAGTAGGTTTATTCATGAATTGACAAAGATGATTGATGGCAAAGGCAATATCTGGTCTAGTAAAAACTAAGTACTGCAAAGAACCAAGTAATTGTCTAAAAACAGTAGGATCTTTGAGAGGAATACCATCTAAGGCATGGAATTTGCCATTTGAAGGCAAAGGATTTGGACAAGGTTTGCAGTTGCTCATATTAAAACTGGCTAAAACATCATTGATATACTTATTCTGGTTGATGAAAATTCTAGATGAAGATCTGGTGATTTCCAAACCTAGAAAATAATGAAGTGGATCCAAATTGGTCATATCAAACTCAGAATGCAGTGCTTTAACAAGAACAGTTAAGTAAGCTGAATCATTACCTGTGAGAATGATATCATCTACATAGAGAAGTAGAATAGTAATACCAGAAGAAGTATGCCTAATAAACAAAGAACTATCGGCAGTTGATTGTGAGAAACCAAGAGAAGAAATATAAGTGGTAAATCTGGAAACCCATGTTCTAGGAGCCTGTTTTAAACCATAAATTGATTTGTGAAATTTAAAAACATGGTTGGGTTTAGATAGATCAACAAAACCAGGTGGTTGTTTCATATAAAGATTTTCTTGAAGATGACCATGTAAGAAAGCATTTTTCACATCTAACTGTTGAAGAGGCCAGTCAAAAGTTGCAGCTAAAGCAAGAATCGTCCGAACTGTAACATGTTTAATAACAGGACTGAAAGTTTCATCAAAGTCAATGCCTTGAGTTTGATGAAACCACATGGCCACTAACCTAGCCTTGAACCTAGAAACAAAACCATCTTGATGATATTTTGTTTTGAAAACCCATTTATTGCCAACAATGTTGGCATTTGAAGGGGGTAAAACGAGGCCCCAAGTTTGTTGATTTATGAGGCTAAGGTATTCATCAACCATGGAATGAGTGTTTCTTAGCCTCAGAATAGCAAGTTGGATCAGATGCAGAAACATTCAAAGCAGTAATAGAGTTTGGAAATCCTGAAAGTTTGGCAAATCCAGTAAAGGTATGCATTTTTGAAGAAAAGGAGGGATCAGAAGTACCACACTTAGAAGCAAAATCAAGAACTTTTCTTTTGAAAATACTAGATGTGCTTCTAGTCTTCATTGGATGGCCAGGTGCTGGAGAGGGCACTGATGGTTCTGCAGGTGCCATGTTAGAGATGGGGGATGATGATAGTACCTGTTCTGGTATCTGTTCTGGTATTTGTTCTGTATCATCACCACCATCCCTGAGCTGCACCTCAGAAGAAGAGTGACTCTCAGCAAGGTCAAATGCAGAAGGGGAACTCATTTCATCATTTCCTGAAATAGGAACAGTCATAGTGGAGTCAGTGAATATAGGAGTATCAGTAACAGTAGTAGAAGGAGCTGATATAGTGTAAGGAAACAAAAGTTCATTAAACACAACATCTCTACTGATATGAAATCTTTGAGAAGATTTGTGATAACACAGGTATCCTTTATAATTGTCAGCATAACCTAGAAAAATGCATTGAACAGTTCTAGCATCAACTTTAGATTTGATGTAAGGTCTAAGATTCGGATAACATGCACAACCAAAAACTTTGAGTGATTTGTAATCAGGTTTCTTATGAAAAAGTAGTTCAAATGGTGATTTGTGGTGAGTAACAGTACTAGGCATGCGATTAATAAGAAATATGGCAGTAGCTATAGCATGATACCAAAACAGTGAGGTAGAGAAGCATGTTGTAGCATGGTAATAGCAGTTTCAATGATATGTATGTGTTTCCTCTCAACAATGCCATTTTGTTGAGGAGTATGAGGACATGATTTTTGATGTGTAATGCCATAATTAGTAAGATGTTTTTGAAACATAACAGAAACATATTCTCCACCTCCATCAGATCTTAATATCTTGATCTTATAACCTAGTAAATTTTCAACATGAAGTTTGAATTTTGGAAACACATATGCTACTTCAGATTTATGAAATAAGGGAAACAACCAGGTATATCTTGAGTAATAATCAATAAATAACACATAAAATCTATATCCATGAATAAATTTGGTAGAAGCAGGTCCCCACACATCAGAGTGAAGAAGGTGAAGTGGTGTGTGAGTGACATTTGTGGATTTTGTATAAGGCAGTTTATGAATTTTCCCTTTGAGACAGGATTCACACATAGCAGATTCAGAAACAGACTTATAAGAAGAACCAAACAAAGATGTTAAAATTTCATTGGCTGGATGACCAAGCCTTGCATGTATTAAAGAAACATTATCTTTAGCACCCAAACAAGCCTTGGGGTTTTGAATAGTAAATGGAAAAGTATAGACGAAAATTGGTGTTTCCACAACACATAGTTGTTCTTATCAAGTTTATAGGGCATCAAGTGATGTATTTTTGTGAGAATACAGAGAGGATTTGAGGTGGTGAGAGCCATGATAGCCAGTATATGGCTCTGATACCATGAAAACTCAGAAGAGTTTTCTGGGTTTGAAGAGAGAAGGAGAGAATGAGTCGGAGAGAGAGAAGATGAATAATAAACGCTGAGAACTATCATTCAATGGATAATGAAGTATAAATACAATGGTTATCGAACGGTCAGGAATTGATCCGTTCGTAACCCTAACAGTTATTACAACACAAGTCCCTATAGTTTAGACTGAAATGCTATTAAGTCCTTCTGGAAAGATCTCTTCTCATTCCCCAATAAACATTGGGCTTGGGTCGATCCATTGAAAGCCCAATACAGTAGAAAGCCCATTTCCTTGAAACTTCAGCAACAGCCCAAATCTTCTTTGCAAGCCCATTCTTTGATCTTTAACACCTCCTCCACCAGTTATCCATACTTTTCGCTAAACTTGTGAAACTTTTTCTGATCGCTGCTCCGAGCTTTCCTTTTGAACCCTCCCTAGCAGCGGAATTCTCATCCTCCTCATGTTGGCCTCCAGCGGTAATCTGTGATGCTAGTGCGCACTCTAGCCTTACTATCACACCATCCATGGTAGGCCGTGCATTAGGACGACTACGTAAGCATTTTATAGCAATTTCAACAAAAATCTGCAGCGATATCGATGAAATTTGCTCTCTGATACGGTGTTCAATGACCTCATAAAACGTTCCCTCTTTGATGCAATTTTGCGCCCATAGAACCAAACTGCATTGTTCTTCCTCAACTTGTGCAACCACGGCAGGCCTTCCACACAAGACTTCAAGCAACACCACACCAAAAGCATAGACATCGGATTTTTTGGTTAGCCTCCGGGTTAAAAAATACTCTGGATCCAAGTACCCAAACGTGCCCTTGACGGCCGTGCTGACATGAGTTTGAGAATTACTTGTAACCATCTTGCATAACCCGAAATCGGATATCTTGGCTACCAAATCGCTACTCAACAGAATATTTGTCGTCTTAACGTCTCGGTGTATAAGACCGTGTTTGGTACCTGTGTGCAGGTAATCTAAACCGCGAGCAGCACCAATGCAGATCATAAGCCTTTGCTCCCATGATAAGAAACAAAAACTATTTCTCTCGTCACTTCTACGAGTTTTGTAGAGATGATTCGCTAGTGTACCTTCTTCCATAAGCTCGTAAACAAGGATCATCTCCGACGATTCATCGCAGTATCCCAAAAGAGTGACGAGGTGCGTGTGTCGAAGCTTTGATAGCGTCTCGATTTCTGCCCAGAACTCGTTTGCGCCCTGTTTGGAGTTCGCGCTCAGCCTCTTTATGGCGACGGCAGCATTGCCGTGGTCAATGAGCCCTTTGTACACCTTCCCAAAACTGCCGCTTCCGACGACTAGTTCGTCGGCAAAGTTATTCGTCGCCGTTTGTATTTCAAAAAGTGAGAAACAGCGACAACCCTTAGACGACGATTCCGAGTCGCGCCTGTCAAAAACTAGTTCGCTCACAACACGTAGCCGGTGAAAGATAATGCTTACAACAATGATTAAGATCACTAGAATTGTTGCAATAGCGTTTCTGCCGAACTTCCAAGGATGATTGTTATACGGAATCACGCGAGTGATCTCGTTCCTCTCGTCGTAACTATCAGCTTCGCGAGAAAACAACCATATCACCATTTCATATCTTTCGCCGGACGCATCTTCTTCCAGCGTTACCTCATATTCTGCATAGACAGAAACCCCTTTCTTCCCACTAAGTTTCATGACGCCAGCCTTGTAATCTGCCGTGTTGTTAATGATGGAAACACTGAAATCCTCCCCACATTTGATCTCGTATTCAAGCTCACAAAAATGGAGCTTGAGAATGTAATCAAATCCCACACCCGCAGGTAATTTCCATGAATATTTGAAGTTCTTACTTGCCTGCAGGGTGCGCTGAGGCATGGAACACGATGCTTGGTACACTTTTTGAGGAGCAGGGCCTGAGCAGTAGTAACTGGAGTATACAGACACATTCAAGAAATCAACCACCTCGAGTTCAATGCTGTTATTGTTAGAAAGCCGATGAATTTGGCTAGCATCAGGATCATGAACGGCCAATGCATTCGATGAAACCAGGAAGTTTTCAAAAATAAAATACGATCTAGCTCTATCTATTAAGAAGTACTGGAGTATAAGGCCAAAGCCCGAGTGATGGAAATGAAAGCAAATGAACCTTCGGCACAGCTTATAGAAGAATTGAGAATGGGATATCGTCGGAGAAAGGGAAACCCCAATGGAATCCATGTTGCTGCTGCTCATCTGTCTCACAACCGGGTTTTGTGTTAAACCAAACATTAGCTCGATATCTCCATTAAACCATTGGTGATCATCTGTGGCTAGTGGATCACTAGAAGAGAACGTGCCCATATCGTCATTGTTGGCATATGGATATGCTGCTGAGACGCCGGAAAGAGTACTGAGAATATCTTGGTGGAGGAAGACGACGATGATGATAAGATAATTCATCTTTTTTGGATGATTAAGATCATGCCATCCAATGAATGAAGTTTAATGGCACGGAGCTTCTTCAAGGACGCGTGAAGAATGACTTTACAGGAGACTTTGATGGATATTTGCTCAAATAATTGGGGAGTTTAACAGTGGGAGACTTAGGCGGGGGCGGTGTGGGGCCGCGGCGCCTGTAAAATTCTGAAAATCTCATTTAGTATCTATTCTATTTCGTATGAAATTTTTCTGTTGACTTTTTGTCACTATTGACCGTGTCACTTTGATCAGCTGATTAAATTAACAAAATGATGCAAAGAGTTTGATAATCTTTTTATGGTGTTGTAGAGTAAGCTTTACTCTACCACAACGTGAAAAGATGGCCACAAAAGATTTGGCTCCTTCACAATAAAATGCATGCGCCTCTGGTTTGTATTTGTTGTATTTTTCTGGTGAAAGTCATATTTGTGGACCAAGGATGTCATAAGGATGGCTACAGAATCTATATTCTCAAGGTGGAAACAGCTCATGAGGTGATGTTGTCCAAGGAAAGAGTCGGGCAGATACCTCCATTTTTTGGGTAACCTTATCCGATCCCTAGCCACAGTGCTTGTTTTACGAGTTACACTCAACACTGAAGAAGGTTTCTACTCATTTGTATTGTGGGTTTTCGTGTTTAAAGGCACACTCGGAGGGCTTCAGCTATGGGGATCTTTTTCCACTTAGTGTATTCAGTGGATGATGATGAAGAAGATATTGTTCCCCACTTCTACTGGTTGTTTCTATGCTTCTTAGCTTTTGAGGGAAATAATTTCGGATACGACAGTTTCATTGCATTATACATTGATCATTTTTATGCGTGATACTGCGAACGGGTTGATGCAGTTGAGCATCTTTAATAGGTGATGCAAATAGGGTTTATATTCAAAATTTAAAAGATCTAGGTAAATTGTAGTCCAATAGAAGATGCACATTGCCATGCGTTATGTTTTGGGGTGGTCAAAATCCTAGCATTGAAATTGACAAAGCAACGAGCAAGAAGGTAAGAGAAAAAGATTGCAGGATTTGGATATTGTAGCAGGTCCTGCGACCTACTGTATCAGGTCTTGCGACGTGGTTCGGGCTGGACAGTTTTTGAAATTGTTTCCTTATTCTTTTTGACAACAAGTCAGTAGTATAGGCATGTATATGGGTGTATGACTCTTCTATTGACAAGTGTGGTTGAGTGTGATGCATTGTAATTGAGTTCTCATCAATAAATTGGTTCGGTTTGGCCGTGGATGTAGCTAGCCTCAAAGCTAGTGAACCATGTTAAAATCTTGTGTTCTTCTTATTCTTCTTGTTCTTCGTCTAATCACACTTCTTGGTCCCCAACAACTGGCATCGTGCTTCCGCAAAGCGTATTCCAACAAGTGGTATCAGAGCCTGGTTGTTGGGTTGGGTTTGTTGGTGAGAAGTGATAGCGAATTCGTTTGGGATGAAGATCAATCGTTTTGATGATAAGAATGCTGTTGATACACCCACCACCAAGTTGCTTATTGGGGGAACTATTGAGTTCCTTGTTGTGGGAGCTATCGGGTTCCTTGTTGAGGGAACAATCGATTCCTTATTGTGGGTGTTGTCTAGTTTTTTGTCATGAAGCATCGGGCACGCATTCCAGCGTGAATTTAGAGGTTCACATGCAATTGGAGTTCCGGCGCAGTCGGGTTTCCAACATGGAGTATTGGGCGTGTGGATCTCAATCGGGCTCATCTGTTGCAAGAACTCGTACTAGTTAGAGTATCGACATAGAGCGATCTTGTTCGGGCTGCTAGGAGGATTCAAGTCAAGGTGGAGAGGGATCGAATCAACCGGCGGATTTGGCTCGTGGCATGGAGCAATTGATGTGTCTTGTTGGCACACGATTGGTTGGTAGAGCGTTATTGGGCATGTATTGATTGGCGGCGTGTTATTGTGCACGCATTGGTTGATTGGCACGTTATTGGGCGTGTCTTGGTTTGCGCATTGGTGCGGATCTTTGGCTGCGCAATTGACATGACATTGATTGATAGGAACTTTCATCATCAAGTGTCATTGTGATGATATTGGGGAGATGCATTGTGTCATGGTGCATTAGGGTGTGTTTATTGAGACACACAAGTCTTTACTTTGGTTGAGACGCAAAGACGCGCTTGTTGTGGCGCATAGGTAATGTATTCCAACACCGCAATTTTAGGAATACATTCGATTGGTTGATTGGTTGATCGTTTCAATTTGGGTGGAGCTTTTCGAATTTGATTGTTGGAGGTGAAACCAAAATTGGCATGTTCGTTTAAAGAACGGATGGCAATCGGAGAAACAATTTGGTGAATTGGCTGGAGGCGTTCTTATTCGTGAGGCGCATCCACAATTGGGTTGATGAGAGCATTGGATTTATTGCTGGGGAGTTTTGATCAAAGTGGAGATTTGTTATATTTTTGAGTGATCAAAACCCTAGCATTGAAATTAGCAGAGCAACGAGCAAGAAGGTAAGGGAAAAAGATTGGTGAATTTGGGTACTGTAGCAGGTCCTGCAATCTACTGTAGCAGGTCCTGCGACCTGGTTCGGGCTGGACAGTTTTTGGAATTGTTTCCTTGTTCGTTTTTGCAACGTTGGACGATGCTTTGGGCACAAGTCAGTAGTATAGGCCTGTATATGGGTGTAGGACTCTTCTATTGACAAGTGTGGTTGAGTGTGATGCATTGTAATTGAGTTCTCATCAATAAATTGGTTCGGTTTGGCCGTTGATGTAGCTAGCCTCAAAGCTAGTGAACCACGTTAAAGTCTTGTGTTGTTCTTCTTCTTGTTCTTCTTCATCTAATCACTCTTCTTGGTCCCCAACAACTGGCATCGTGCTTCCGTAAAGATGATAACTCCTTAATAAGAGTTATCTTACGTACACTTTACATTGTTATTTGTGTGCGTTTCGGTGCAAAGTGATGAATTTTCGGGCTTATTTGAAGAGAAAATGAGATTTTGGATATTTTTGAGCTTAAACATACAATTCGGACGTTTCTTGAATAGTTTTACGTATGATTTGCATGATTTTGTCACATTTTATCTTCGCGGTAGTGTTCGTGTTGTGATTTACAAGAACATTGGATGAGGAGAGCAAGTGGAGAGAAGAAGCGAGCTTCGGAATAGAAGAAAAGGACGAATTTGGCGCGTTTTAGATGTTTTCGCCAAATTTGGACAATAATTGAGGAAAACGAGAAAATGGTCCGGAAACGGGAATTCCTCTACATGATCAAAGTCTACGTCGCAAAAGACATCAAAGGTGCAAAAATCACATTCATCGGAGTTCGAGATCAAAATTTGGGTCCTTATTTGCTTTTCAAAAAGCTTAGTTGCTTTTCCATGATGTTTTAGAGAAAATTAAGGATATTTTGGGGATATTTTTAGTTCTACAATGAAGATGGAAGTGAGATCGGTGGCAATTGAAAGTAGACTCGGAAGAGCTTTCCAACGGCGGGTCACGAAAGCTAAAATGGACGTCCGACGAAAAAGTTATGGACCGTTGATGACTGAAAAATTCGGCTAAGTATCAATTAGGTCGCACGACCTAGTTGGAGAATGCAGGGAGTTTCAGTAGGTCGCACGACCTAGTGCTGGGTATCAACTAGGTCGCACGACCTAGTAAGTAGGTTGCACGACCTACTTCGTGTGCATAATTTTTTGGAAACTTTTTGAAAACTTTATGTAATTACTTCTAATTAATCCCAAACACTTGGGGAACGTACTTAGACATTGTTAGGGCTTATTTTGGAGAGAGAGAGAGAGAGACATTACGAAAGGGGTGCTTGGGAGCTGAGGAACGTGCTTGGAGCTTTGGATCATTCGTTTGGATTTTTTTCTCTTCTTCTTCTCTAGTTTTTTTGGATTTTGATCATGAAACTTGTATTGTGATCATGTTTTTGAGTAGCTAAACTCCTATATCGGGGTATCTCATAGGGAGCTAGCTTTTGATCACGATATTTTGTAATTTATGGATTTGCTTTCATGCGTTTTGGCTTAATTGATGATATTTTGTCTAGATATGTGTGTTTTACGATTATTATTCTTCTCTTCTATTGTTAGACGTATCAATAGGATTGGGCTAGGTTATGAATTTTAGAAACATCAACGTTTATTGCCCGAAAAATTGAAACACACACTAGCCGTATCTAGGGTTGAGAAATCTTGCTAGTTAGCTAACAAAATAAGAGTAGACAAACAAGCATAAAGCACACTTGAACTTGATTAGACTAGAGACATCAGCTTTGATAGTTTAAGTGTAGATGTTGGTTGAGAAATCTTCAACATGTGGAAGCTCGTTTAACTAGAGAAATCATCATCTTGTTAGTAGAACATAAATCCAACGTAATGTGAAATACCTAGTGACCCGTAGAGATATCCTGACCTTGTCAAATTTGAGAAATCTTACAACAATTCATCTTTAATAATCATGAAGTAACTTAATCGGTTAATTGAGATTCGTGTTTTCTTTACTTTAGTAGAATTAGCAAAATAAAAAAATGCGCTTTGCCCACATAAGGATTGGATTTATTAACTAATTTACAAAGAAGTCTCTTGGGTTCTGAAAGGGGAGTATGCAGATAGATATGCAGCACAAATACTCTAGAAGGGGGAGGGTTGAATAGAGTATGTAAACTTTTTGCAAAACTTATAGAGGATAAGTGTTTTTATGAAGAGCAGTGAAGTTCAAGGCCTTGAAAACAGTTTCAAGCCTTTGGAGTGAAATACAAATTGAAAGTAAAACAGACAAGTCTTTGTCAAGGTCTTGAAAAGAGTTTCAAGTTGAAAACAGACAAGTTTGAATGTTGTAAACACTAAGTATGTAAAAGAACTGTAAATGCAGAAGACACAGAATTTATAGAGTTCAGTCCAGTTGGACCTACGTCTCTACCTCAGGATCTTCTCCCTGAAGGATTTTCAACAAAAAATTTATTAATCAAACGCTAAGCCCTAGATCTCAAGCACAGAGATATGCCTTACTCTGTTACAGCTTGTGGTTCTCTCTAACCTATCTAGTATCTGCTCTAGCTAACTGATTAACTAAGAATTATCTATTGTTCACTTTGAACAATCCTTGAGAATATGAGAAATAAGTAGTATAAGAATGATATACAAATGAAGTGCAATTCAGAAGAACACTGAAGTGTAGAACTGCAGTGAAGAATGCAGTGATCTTCTGTGAGATGGATTGTGAGAATGA
Organism: Linanthus parryae; assembly: GCA_023055425.1. NCBI lineage: Eukaryota > Viridiplantae > Streptophyta > Magnoliopsida > Ericales > Polemoniaceae > Linanthus > Linanthus parryae. Next base: position 48,087,222 of record JALGPY010000009.1, read on the forward strand.
TGTGCTTCTTTGATGCTTGTCAATCCTGGAATATGTCTCTCTTTTTGCCCGTTGAGTGTTGTTTCTTGTTCCTTAAAGAATGAGCTCTATTTATACAACTAGAGGCTCTGCAAATCTTCTCAGATTTTCAGCAACAACTTCCTAATTTGTAGGCAACAAACTTTGACTCTCTTAACAGCCTTCTCCAACGGATAGTTAATCATAATCTTCAGAGATATTGTTGCGATCTTGTATTTAAACAAATTGAGAAGCTGTCATGAGTGCCTGATTGATCACAAAATCATCTTCCCTTAATGTTTCCTTTCCTGCTAAAGCTAGATTAGGAAACCAATCCGGCAAACTTAGGAAATAAATTTCCCTACAAAATTGAGTCAAACAGATGGATTAAATATGTTAGATATATCAAAACAGTTTTTCGTTCATCATCAAATAATAACATATCAAGCATAGGGGTGAGAGAGATAGAATCAAATCAGAAGTAGAAAAACTCCCCCTTAGAACATGTATACAGGTCAGACAGTTTCAAGGCTTTGAATCCTGGTTCAAGGCCTGCTATTTCAAGCCTGTGAAACCTGATTCAAGGCTTTGAAAACTGGTTCAAGGCCTTGATATAACTTGGTATTTCAAGTCCATAAAACCTGTGACCTTACAATCTCCCCCTTGATGAAAGACAAAACATTAATCTGTTGGAATCTTAGTTTCTGCAAAAAATACTGATTAGCACACAGTTCAAATAGTAGTAACACATTAATTCCAAAAGATCCAACTTATTAATTATCTTAAGCAGAAAAACAAATAAGTTGCAGATAATTATGCTGACCAAAAGATAGGCCACTTAAACAGAAATAAAAAACAACCTAAGATTTCTCCCCTTTTTGACTTTCATAAAATAAATGAGAAGATGTTGGATCAGTGTCTGGAAAATTTTGAAAAGAAAACTTTAAAAGTGAATGAGAAAGAAAGCATAGGCAAGATTATGGGGTTGGGTCTTCATCTCCATCCTGATCTCCCTCTTCTTCCTCACTGTCTTCATCATTGTCCTGTTCTTTTTGTTCCTCTTCATTCTCACCAGCAGTCTCTTCTTCAGTCTTGTCCTTAGTAGCAGTCTTTGGAGATTTCTTCTTATTCTTCTTCATCTTCTTCTTCTTCTTAAGGATTATCAACAAGTCATCTAAATCAGGACTGTCTACTTCATCTCTTTCTTGAGCAGCTTGTTCAACTACCACCGGCTTTCCTTTATCCTTGATTGGAGCAGCCTCTTCCTGATTGGAGTGTTCGCTGGACAAGTACTTTTCAGAACCATCTTTCTTGGAACCTTCTTCATCCTCAAGGACATCAACCGCAGTCATGCTTCTAAAGATGGTATCCACCATGTATTTTACCGGTTTGAGATCAGTCTCAAACCCATGCTGATTCTCTTTGATTTCACTATTGTCCATCTCTAGACCATAAAGTCTCTGAAGGATTGAAGATAAATCAGGAGGCTGAGAGGTCTGGCTTGAAGTAGGGGTCAAGGCCTTGGGCTTAACAAACTTCTTTGCATTTAACTCTTCTTCAGTCAAATATGAATACAGCTTCCAAATTTTTGCCTTGGTCTTCACCACTCCAGTCTTCTCAAAAGCTTTCTCATTAAGCATACAAATCCCAGAGGTGATAGACTCTTCACCAGCAGTAGGAATCTCAATGTGTTGGAAGAACATAGTAAGCAAGTTTTCATAAGGCAAATGATGCTTTATTTGATTTGTTTGGCTAAACATCATGTGTTCCATTACATGATTCTGAATATCAATGTCATAGCCATGCATAATCAAGTACATAATGTATAGCACCCTCTCAGTGACCAACTTCTTGGAATGTTCCCTGGGAAAGATACATCTCATCAAAATAGTGAATAAAACTTTGGCTTCAACATTTAACACAAAGTGTGTTAACTGTTTGGATGAGGCAGGGACATTGGGTAGAAAGAATTCTTCTCTGCCAACTTTAAGGCTTCATTTTTGGGAGGGTGGTTTTGTGTGTCATACCTCTTAGGACAGCCTAGTACAGATGCAAACTCAGCATGATCTAATTACATAGTAACACCAGCAACTCTAGTCTTGATAACTAAGTGTGGAGAGTTCTTAAGTTGCTTCATGTTGAGATAGAAGAATCTAGTAAGTTTTGGGTAGGCTAGCTCAGGAGGGTTTAGCATGAACCACAGAGAGCTTTTCTTTAGCATGGTAATGCAATTCAGATTCATTCCAGTTAACATAGGCATACTGATCAAGCTACAAAAAACAATTTTCCTAGAGGCAAAACCATCCAACCACCGACCTTTGCAAGTTTTGAGATGAAACAAGATTCATCAGAAGCACTGTTATTTGAGTAGATCTGCCGGGCTCTTTCCACATTGTATTCTGGTTCTTCCTCTGTCACCTTCTCTTTTCCCTTTCCATCTTGAGAGGCTTTCTTCTTTTTCTTCAACTTCTTGGGACTTGAGATCTCTGTTTCTAATTGCTTTTATGAAGCAACCTTATCTTTCTTCTTCTTCTTCTCTGAAGATGGTGTCACATCCTTCTTAGTCTTCTTCGTTGGTGGAGGAAGTTCTGCTACAGCTTCTGCACTAGGAGTTTTGGAACTTGAGTCTCAAATGATTGTCTGAACCACATCCTTAGCTATCTTTCTCCTCTTCTCAGAACTAGGTTTTGAACCTCCGGCAATCTTGATTATGTCTGAGGCTCTTCTAGTGCTCATTAGGGTTTGGGAGAAGAATAGAGAGAGGTAGATTTAATACGGAGTGAAGGAGAAGAGAAGAAGATAAATACTGCAAGAGTTTGTGTTTGAAAAGGAAACTGCAATCTATCTGATCTCAAAGGATCTGTAATGAACAGAGATGATTCAAATCTTTTAAGTCGTTGGAAATAAAATAATTTAATACTATATTTGGCTGAAAAAGAATTTTGAAAAATGTAGGGGAAATATTGAGAAAATATCTACAAAGATAGCACCCAATACTAAAGGATTCAAGAATTATTCACTAACCAGTTATCAGACTTATTTTCAAGGTTTTGAAAATAATTTTAAGGTCTTGAAACGTTGTTATACTGAAACAAGTAAAATCAAAGTTTTGAAAGGATTTTGAAGGCTTTGAAAATCAGTTCAAATATTTGAAACACATAATAACTTACCTTCCTTACCTGATGCTCCCCTAAACCAATGCATCTTTATTTAGCACGCCTAATTCCAGTCTTAGAGCTGAAAATCTTTCATCTGACAGTGGTTTAGTGAAGAAATCTGCAAGTTGCATGTTAGTAGAAATAAATTCAAGAACAATGTCACCTTTCTCAGCATGATCTATGATGAAGTGGTGTCTGACATCAATATGCTTGGTTCTTGAATGCTGAACTGAATTCTTTGTAATTGATATTGCACCAGTGTAACACCCCCAAATGGCCCAAGACGGAGGCCCGGGGATGTCACTCCGTACCCGAGATTAAACCCGGATACAAGGATATTTTATAACATAGTTATCAAGCAAAAACATCCACAAAATAATTAAAGCTAATTGTTATTACAAACCGAATTATTCTAGCCACAAATCGGGCATAAACAAACTAAAGTAATTAAAGTTGTTCCAATGTAAAATAGAACTAATGAATTAAAAGATGAACAGAAGAACTACATAGTGAAACACGTTCCCCTTCTATGCCAGATGCCCATCCTCTAGACCTGTGGTGCGGAATCAAAAAGAAACACCACGGAACAAAATCAGCATGAAATACTGGTAAATAAACACCCAAACATGAAAAATGATGATGGGATAGTTATAAAAAAACGACTCATTTACAAGTAAGAGTTTTTCTCGAAACGCAACTGAAATAAAGTTGACGCTTGTAGAAAAACATAAGAGTTCCCAATTCCATAATATTTCCAAACCAATTCCTTAATCATTAGGAAATTCAAAATCACATATTAACTCTTTTTTCCATTAACAAAATCAAAATCCATCATTATTAATTCGTTTTCACGGGGGAAACCAAACCATCTCGCAAGCATCCAAGACCTTAAGTGTCGACACCCCCCAAAGACTCTAACGGCCAGAGGAGTGAGTACAGGGAGCTATCCGGGGACTTGCAACCGGATTAAATAAAATAAATTGAACGGAAGACCGAGATCAACACGCCCAATGCCAATAGTAACCAATAATAAATGTCCCCGCACAACTCTTCCACGTTACGTATTAATTCATTGTTATTATCATGGTGATATTTTCAAGAAACATTTAACAAGTAAAAATCACATATTACATGTCACATCACATAAACACATTTTGAGACGTAAAGAAATCCAAGAATTCATTTGACACGAAGGAGTTAAGTACACTAGGCTTGGCATGTTTACTTACCTCAAAGCAAATTCAACTATCGCAAATCAGTCGACGTACTCGATGTACTCGTCGTCGAAGAACTCGTCACCTACACGTAACAATACCCTAATTAAACTTAATACTCTAGCAATATAATTTTTATACCAGCTACATGCATATGAAACTCGACGATTTATGTCTCTAACACCAATCCAACATCCCACTTAATTCATACTTCAAAACCAAACCCAAAATCTTGCCCCAAAAGCCTATAACCTAACGTGTACATAACCTATCATAACTTCACCAACTTTATTACTCCAACTTCCCGAACAGATCATGGCTCAAAAACAGTCTCATTAGATTCAAAACACTCTGAATAATAAGTTTAGCCACAAACGAATCCGAATTTCGATTCCTGGATCAAAAGATATGCTAGTTTTAAGTTTCCATTTTCACTCATAGTACCTATACGGAAATTATCAATTTTCATACAACTATTCTCCAAAGCATCTAGTTAATCCCGTATTCAAACAAAACCTAAAGTAACATGAATAACCATATCAAATCAGGTTACTACCCACATACTATGATCATCAAATCACCCAAATCGCTTAATCAAACGTCTCTTCCATAACTAGGGTTTTTCCCATAAACTAAGAACATGATTAAACCAAAACTTGATGATCAATCCTACGATTTCATGAGTGATGAAACAAACAATACCAATCTGAAAATTAAAGATTACATGCTACGTACATGAATCGTAAACAAGTGATCAAGAGTACAAAAGAAATCAAGAGAAAAAGAAAAGAAGAAACGAAACTAACCCAAACCCGCCGCCCATGGAGGTTGGATGGGGAGAGAGAGAGACGGACGAAGAGAGAGAAAGAAAAAGTGAAAGAAGGAAAATAGAGAGAGAGAGAGAGATACCTGATCGGAGGGAGAGAGAGGCGGCGGAGGCGGCGGTGTGGCTGCTGCTGCTGTCGTCGGGGAACAGAGAGGGACGGGTGAGAGAGATGTGAGGGAGAGAAAAGAAATAGGGAGAGAGGGTTTTATGAGAGTTGGAAAATAAATCAACTTCATAAGGAAGGAAACCCTCTTGAATTAGGAAACTTTACGTAGGAAGAAAAATTGGGTCAAAAGACACTTTTCCCCCTTAGTTTAGCCAAAAAGACAACTACCTCCCCCAAACTCAAGTAAAAGACACTAAAGATTTTATATTAAAGTCACAAAGATCCCCCAAACTCTTGTAACCACCATTATAATCAACTCTCGACAATTAAATCAACTCCCCAACACTTACAATAATATCACAAAATACCCATAGTCACCAAAATGGGGTATTTCGACTAGTGTTTTCACATTTGATAGGTATACTTCTGAAATCAAATCCAAGATCTCTCAACTGTTGAGAAATCCACAATACTTGTGAGCAACATGCTCCATCAGATATATATTCAGCTTCAGCTGTTGATAAAGCAACTGAGTTTTGTTTCTTGGAGTACCAACTGATCAAGGAGGATCCAATGAATTGGCAGGTTCCTGAAGTGCTTTTTCTATCAACTTTATAACCTGCAACGTCAGCATCTAAAAAACTATGCAAAGAGAACTTAGAATGTCTTGGATACCAAAGCCCTAAGTCTTTGGTACCATTGAGATATCTGAATATTCTCTTCACAACACTTAAGTGTGATTCCTTTGGATCAGCTTGAAATATTGCACACATACATACACTGAACATGATATATGGTCTACTAGCAGTAAGGTATAGTAATGATCCAATCATACCTCTATACTCTTTTACATTGACACTCTTACCAGATTCATCATTGTCTAAGGACAGCGTAGAACTCATAGGAGTCTTGATTTATGTGGATTGAGACATACTATACTTGTTCAAAAAGTCCCTAGTGTACTTGTTTTGATGCACAAAGATGCCCTTCTTCAACTGATGTATTTGAAGTCCAAGGAAGAAATTCAACTCTCCCATCATGCTCATTTCAAATTCCATGCTCAAAAGACTTGAGAATTCTTTGCATAAAATATCATTAGTATCTCCAAAAAGAATATCATCAACATATATCTGAACTACAAGTAAATCTTTCTCATGATTCTTTATGAAAAGGGTCTTGTCTACCAATCCTCTTTTGAAATCATTTTCAAGCAGAAACTTTGACAATCTTTCATACCAAGCTCTTGGAGATTGTTTCAAACCATACAGAGCTTTGTTAAGTTTGTAAACATGATCTGGAAACTTATCACTTTCAAAACCAGGAGGTTGTGCAACATAAACTTCTTCTTGCAAGTAACCATTCAAGAAAGCACATTTCACATCCATTTGAAATAGTTTCATGTTCTTGTAAGATGCAAAAGCGAGTCAAATTCTAATAGCTTCTAACCTGGAAACTGGAGCAAAAGTTTCCTCATAATCATTACCTTCTTCTTGGTTGTAACCTTGAGAAAATAACCTTGCTTTGTTTATGATCACTTTGCCATTCTCATCCAATTTATTTCTGAACACCCATCTGGTACCAATGAAAGATCGATTTGTTGGTGGTGCAACTAGGTTCCACACCTTGTTTCTTTCAAACTCATTGAGTTCACTTTGCATAGCTATAATCTAGTCTGCTTATTGTAATGCTTCCTTCACAGTTTTGGGGTCTACAAGAGAAAAAAAAGCATTAAAAGCACAAAGATTCTTCAACTGTGATCTTGTTTGTGTACCAGTTGTTGGATCAGATATGAGTTTTTTAGCTGGATGAGATGAAAGATATTTGAATCTCTTTCTTGGAGACCAGGGTTCAGGCTCTCCATATTGCTTCTCTGGTCTTGAAGTTGTAGCTTGATCACTTATATCTTTCTAATCATCCTGGTCAAGGCTTTGATATCTATTTTCAAGGACTTGAGATCTATTTTCAGGGTCTTGAAAATGGCTTCTGTTTCCTTCTGAATCTTTCTTGAACCTAAGTGAGTTCTCAGCTTCTTCTTCTGATTCATGCTTGTTCAGATTCAAGTCTGTAAAACTTCCACTCAAAGAACCATCATAGCTTTCATCAAAAATAACATGAATACTTTCTTCAACCATCTTGGTTCTTTTATTATAAATTCTATAAGATTTGCTAGTAAGAGAGTAACCCAGATATATACCTTTATCACTTCTTGCATCAAACTTACCAAGTTGTCCTTACCATTGTTGTGGACATAGCATGTGCAACCAAAGGGTCTGAAGTATGAAATGATTGGCTTCCTCCCTTTGAAGAGTTCATAGGGGGTCTTCTTCAAGATAGGATTGATCAAGCACCTGTTCAAAATGTAATTTGTTGTATTCACAGCTTCTGCCCAATAGTGTTTTGGCAGCTTGTTTTCTAAAAGCATTGTTCTTGACATATCTTCAAGAGTCTTGTTCTTTCTTTCAACAACTCCATTCTGTTGAGGAGTTCTAGGAGAAGAGAAATTGTGAGAGATACCATGCTTAACACAGAACAAATCAAATTCTAATTGATCAAACTCTCTACCATGATCACTTCTGATTGAAGCAATAGGTAGGTTTTTCAAAGTTTGAAGTTCTCTGCAAGCCTTTGAAAATTCAGAGAGGGCTTCGGATTTTTCTTTTAGAAACATAACCCATGTATATCTGGAATAATCATCTATAGTAACTAGAATATACCTCTTACCTTTTGGAGTTACTGTCCTCATAGGACCACATAGATCCATGTGAAGTAATTCAATAGGTCTAGAAGTACTTACAAACTTCTTTGGCTTGAATGAGCTTCTGGTCTGCTTACCTTGAGCACAAGCTTTGCATACTTCATCATCTTTGAACCTGATAGATGGTAATCTTCTAACTAGATCTTTGGAGATCAATTTATTCAAGATATGCAAGCTAATGTGACCAAGCTTTCAGTGCCAAAGCTTTGAATACTCTTTCAAGGCCTTGAGACACTTTATGCTTTTACCTGCAACTTTGTTAGTCTGAAAAGTATAAACATTGTTTGATCTAGAGGCCGTGAGAATGAAATTGCATGATTTCTCATTTTGCACCACACACTTCTCTTTATCAAAGATAACCTTATTTCCATTGTCACAAAGCTGAGATACACTAAGCAAGTTAAATTTCAAGCCATCAACTAGATATACATCAGAAATATAATTTTCAGAATCTGTACCAACTTTACCAATACCAAGAATGTTGCATTTGCCTTGTCACCAAGAGTAATTGAACCTTAAGATTGCTCTTTCAATTCTGAGAATATAGATCTATTTCCACTCTTGTTTCTTGAGCAACCAGTGTCCATAATCCACTTCTGTTCTTTGGCACTGGTGACAACCTCTGTAGTCCTTGCTACTCGATGATCTGTGTCTTTCTCTGTTGAATTCTTTGTTTCCAAATTTTTTCTTCATCTTGAGGATTCTTGTCAAGGCTTTGGAAATCAATGCTAATGGATCTTCATCATCATCTTCTGTTTCAAGGCTTTGAATTTTCTCATTCTCTTTGGCCTTGAGTGCTAAATTTTTGACACCTTCTGGTAGCTCTCCATCAGCTTCATTCATGGATATTTCATGAGTCAGGAGCTTCTCTTGTAGGTCATCAAGTTGTAGTGATGATAGATCTTGAGCTTCTTCAATTGCAGTAGTCTTTGGTTCCCATTTTGCCTTTGGTAGACTCCTCAGAATCTTTCTCACCTTTTCTTCATTGGAAATATGTTTTCCAAGTGAATCCAGGTTATTGACTATGTATGTGAACCTCTTGAACATCTCTCTGATTGAATCATCTGCATTCATCTTGAATAGCTCATATTGTCTGAGGTAGATGTTGATCTTGGTTTGCTTGACTTGACTTGTTCCTTCAAATGTCATCACAAGCTTACCCCATATCTCTATGGCAGTCTTGCAGCCTGAAATCCTATTATATTCATCTGTACTCAAAGCACAATACAAGATGTTAATTGCTTTGTAATTCTTAGAGACTTGTTGTAATTCTTAGAGACTTGTCCTATTAAATTCATCTGTGTAGAACGTGTGAGGTCCATTCTTGATAATGGTCCACAGCTCTATGTCTTGATCAATGATTAACATTTTCATCAGGGCTTTCCAGTGAGCAAAATTATCTCCACAAAATAAAGGAGTTCTGTTAGCAGCTCTTCCCTGTGAGAAACCACCATCACCTGCAATACTCACGATCACCAGATGGTTAAATCTATACAGTGATACAAGCTCTGATATCAATTGAAAGGGGATTATGCAGATACATATGCAGCACAAATACTCTAGAAGGGGGGGGTTGAATAGAGTATGTCAACTTTTTGCAAAACTTATAGAGGATAAGAGTTTTATGAAGAGAAATGAAGCTCAAGTCCTTGAAAACAGTTTCAAGCCTTTGGAATGAAGTACAGTCTGAAAGTAAAAAAGACAAATCTTTTTCAAGGCCTTGAAAAGAGTTTCAAACCCTTGAAAACAGACAAGTTTGAATGCAGTAAAAACTAAGTATGTAAAAGAATTGTAAATGCAGAAGACACAGAATTTATAGAGTTCAGTCCACTTGGACCTACGTCTCTACCTCAGGGATCTTCTCCCTGCAGGATTTTCAACACAATTCTTATTAATCAAAAGCTAATCCCTAGATCTCAAGCACAGAGATATGCCTTACTCTGTTACAGTTTGTGGTTCTCTCTAACCTATCTAGTACCTTCTCTAACTAACTGATTAACTAAGAATTCTCTATTGTTCACTTTGAACAATCCTTGAGAATAAGAGAAAGAAGTAGTATAAGAATTATATACAAATGAAGTGCAATTCAGAAGAACACTGAAGTGTAGAACTGCAGTGAAGAATGCAGTGATCTTCTGTGAGATGGATTGTGAGAATGATGTGCTTCTTTGATGCTTTTCAGTCCTGGAATATGTCTCTCTTTTTTCCCGTTGAGTGTTGTTTTTTGTTGCTTCAAAAATGAGCTCTATTTATACAGCTAGAGGCTCTGCAAATCTTCCCAGATTTTCAGCAACAACTTCATATTTTGTAGGAAACAAACTTTGACTCTCTTAACAACCTTCTCCAACGGATATTTGATCATAATCTTCAGAGATATTATTGTGATCTTGTCTTTAAAAAAATTGAGAAGCTGTCATGAGTGCCTGATTGATCACAGAACCGTCTTTTCTTAATGTTTCCTTTCCTGCAAAAGCCAGATTAGGAAACCAAACCGACAAACTTAGGAAATAAAATTTTCCTACAAAACTGAGTCAAACAGATGGATTAAATGATGTTAGATATATGAAAACATTTTGTATTTCATTATCAAATAATAACATATCAAGCATAGGGGTGAGAGAGATAGAATCAAATCAGAAGAGTTTAGAAAAACTCCCCCTTAGAACACGTATACAGGTCAGACAGTTTCAAGGCTTTAAATCCTGATTCAAGGCCTTGAGCCTGTGAAACCTGATTCAAGGCTTTGATACAAGGCCTGAAATAACTTAGTATTTTAACTCCATGAAACCTGTGACCTTACAAGTTCGACAACTTGGATTTACGGAATTTTATCACTACACCGACAACTGTACACTTGCAGTTGGAGCATGTTAAAAGCGTACTCTAACACCATGAAAAATGAAGGACGTGCATATTCACCTTGACGAAAATGGCATGGTTTCTCAATTTTTCATACTTTTTGTTATGAAATATTGGGCTAGTTTATCACCTGAAATATCACTCGAAACGGCTGTTCAAAACCGCCATAATTCTTGCCAAACCCGCCTTAAATCAAGACACGTCAATTTTTGTGGCGGTTTTATTGTGACGCCAAGACAACTGTCGCTAAAGTCGAAAAGACGGTTTAAAGCGTCGCAAATTTTTTTATTGGCGGTTAGATGGAACCGCCTGAACCCAATGAAAACTTGCTGCGGAAAAGTCTGTTTTCAAAACCGCCTTATGTATATTTTTTTATGTAATAACTTTTAGCGAAATTTTTTATGTAATAATCGTATTACCATTATATTATTTTCATTTTTCTATTTTGGTATTTTTTTTAATTATTTTATTTTTTAATCAGTTGTTTTTTGGTATCATGCTACGCACATCATTTCTCAAGAAACAAATCCAGATCAGATATTCAATTTGAAGAACACGCAATTGGTGAACCCCGATCGAGGAGGAAGAGGGGGGGATTCTCCGCGGGGGGAAGAAACAGAGAGAAAGAGAGAGAAAGAGATGGAGGAGTGTCCTGTTGGTCACCGATGAAGTATTGAGAGAGCGGCGGCGGCACAACTTCTAGCTTCTCGAATCCAGATCGAGCGGATCTTCCGATCGAAAAAGAGAGGAGAGAATTAGAAAATGAGCAGGAGAGAGATACAACATATCGTGTGGTGGTGGACGAAGGTGAAGAAAATCGTGTCGGAGAGTTAATTCGTGATGTTGGTGGTCGATGGTGTTGCTTGTTGAGGAGAGGAGAGATGGGGAGGACTAACCTGGTTCATGGTGATGAGGAGGCGGTTGAAATGGGAGAATGAGGAGGGAGGGTTGGTTTATAAGGATATGGTTTATAATTGATGGTCCAGATTCAATTGTAGGGTTTCAATCAAGGGCCAAGATTTTTTTTATTATTATTATTATTATTATTATTATTATTATTATTATTATTATTATTATTATTATTATTATATTAAAATATACACCTAAGGCGGTTCTGTAAACCAACGTGTGATAGATAACAGCGCAAAAATTATAAACCACCGTTAATATAGGGCAGTTTCTTTAACTGCCGAAATAGAAACCGCGCAGAAACTTTGTTCTGCCATACCTATATAGCGGTTTTTATATTTCCGCCGTTAATTTTACGAGGCTTTCAACAAACTGCCGTTAATTTTAACACATGCAGCGGTTCATTGAAATCCGACGTATCTATGTTCAATAAAGGGCGGTTTCTACATCCGTCGTATCAGACACTGCCGTGTCAGCCTATTTTCAGGTAGTGTTGGTGAATATCCACCACATCTTGTAAGCCCATTGTATATTGTGTTTGGCCCATTAACCCACCACGATGCCGATATAAAGGGGCTTTGGGTTGGAGAATGAATACACCGATGAGTACAATTCTCCCTACACATCTTGTCTCTCTTGTATTCTCTAGTTCTAGCCTCTCTCTAGAATCTCGTTTCACAACATGTTATCAGCACGTTGCTCTCGAAATATACGTCGATTCGAAGCACTAAAGGTACGATTTTTTGTTGGTCTAATTTTCGTACGTGCAAGAGAGGATTTAGAAAAGTTGCTACCGTCGAACTATCTTTTGAGATCTCCAAACCTACTGTTGACAACCTCAAAACCAACTGACCATCATGGTTGCCAATGATTTTTTTTTATTTTTTTTTTTTACTTTCCTTGTCTCTGTTATAGAATTGGGAGTCCATCTATGTGCACATACATATTTTTTATTGGACTATCAATGAGGAGGGTTTGATTTTATTATGCACAGAAACATAGGACTGGGTAATCATATTTTTCTTTGCATAGATGTATATATAAAAAGAAGAATAGTGCAAAGACAAACCAATATATCTGCAAACATGGGTTGGTATGTATGTTTTTCATTTTTTTTCTATTATTCAAAATAGAGAGAGATAAAATTCTGTTGTGTGTGTGTGTGTGTGTGTTTCTATTAAAAAACAATAACATGATTTTCTTTCAGTACTTTGTGGCTACTAGACAAATTCCTATATTTTCTAAATAGCTATGCAGATTGTTCATGGATACAGTAGGTAACTTGGTGCACTTTTAAACAGTACATGTGACATTTAGACTGAACCGCTGTTCGCACCTCACCAAATTAGACCAATGTTATTTTCCTCTACCCATCCAGAGTTATGTATTCTGGAGTTTGTATTTATATTGTTACTTTTTCAAACCTGAAGTTGTGAATTACGTGATTTTTTTATTGTAACATGAAGTCATAGACTATATTCTGTTTCTGATCATAATCTGAAATTGCGATATTTGTTTTTTTTTTACTGGTTGATCTTAATCATATTAGAACCTCCAGAAGAGATCTCTACATTGCATATTGAAACAATGTTTTCCATACCTGAAGTTATTGAACAAGAGAATTTCATCGCAACCTGAAGTTGCGACAATTTTTTTTATGAACTGAAGTCATAATATACTATTATTATATATCCGAAAAAGATGTCTAAAAGGCATAAACGCTTGTTATTATCAAACCTCCAGAAGATGTATTGATCGGCTTGAGCCACTGATAAGCGAAGAAAAGTTATGTTTTCACACCTAGAGTTTTGAACTACAAGAAGTTTTGATTGTAACTTAAGGGTACAATATAATATTTTCTTATGACCTGAAGTCACAACATACGACTAGATCTCCAGAAAATATGTTGATTCTGCTATTATTTGAACTTCCTGGAGAGGCATTCACTCATGATTGATGATTTGGTTCGAGCTATACGCTCATAAAAGTTATGTTTCTCAAACACGAGGTTATGGAGCTCGTAAAATTTTGATCGCAACCTGAAGTTACGGCAATCTTAATGACCTGAAGTCATAACTAATTATTTATTGATCTCCAGAAGAGATGTGTAAAAAGCCTAAAACACTTGTTATTACCAAGCCTCTTGAAGAGGTAGCGTTATGCGTTTTCTTTAATTTGTGTTACTTTTATGTACTTTTAATTTCCTGCATTTCATTTTTTTACTTATGGATAAAAACGAATCTCCACAAGAGGTTTCGTAGTGTTCCTAAAGTAACAAATTACATGAAATCACTCAACCCGTAGTTATGACTCTCATAACCTGAAGTTATGAAATATTATAAATAGTGATCTCCTGCAGAGATTGCTACAATTTAAATAATGATCCACCCTCCTGAAGAGGTCGTGTTCAGTTCTTTTTCTTTTACATTACTTTTACGTACTTTTTTTTTGCTATAATCTTGATCTTTGTTGATTATTCATGACCAATCAATTCAACCCCATTCCCAGAAGTGAATGGTAGGCCAATCCCAGAAGCGAGTCACTTTGTTATATCCTCTCGAATTCCATGTGACTATAGAGGCAGTCATGGTTGTGAATGTAAAAATTTCTAAAGAGATTAGACTCAGGAAGAAGATCTTTATATTCTAGAAAGAACCTCCGGAAGGAGTTGATAGTCCACATTAATATGTGTTGGACATATTTTATGACTCATATCATGCCGTCATGGGATGCTTAATGACCTGAAGTTATAAATCTTGACAGATTTGAAAGATTATTTTTAGATTCATTGAACCTGAAGTTCAATTCATAAAATAAACACTGCTACAAAAAGCCAGAATCCTGACGGTGTACCATAGGTACAGTCATTCTGTTGCCACAAGCCACACATAAGAAAGGCTCGAGCAATTATGATTTGATGAATATGAGCTTAATGCTCCGATCATCGCAAAGATGCGTCATCATCTCCAAAGAGGATTTTTAATTATGGCCTCCATGGTATTAGTATACTCATAAAAACAGTTGATATTGATATATGTGGTATTTCATGCCAGAAGTTGTGAAATACATGTTATGCCCGAGAGTTATAGCATATCATTAAACCGCAAAAGATATATCATATTATCAATTGGACACTCTTGTAGAGTAATGCGAAAGATTTAGTCATCAACATTTGATAAGTTAGTCCGATGTTGAGAAGTTGACTACAGAGCGTTTCCAGAAGTAAATGCATGTTCAACAACGTTTTTTTAGTGGCGCATTTCCTGAACTGAACCAATCTATGGTGTCACAATAATCGGCGCAATCGTGGACGTAGTTGGAATGATATGCACGTCCATTGTCATATATTGAAGTGCAACCTTATGATTTCTCCAAAACAAAAAGACTACATAAAACAGGGGGAGCAAAGAAATGCACCTTTAGTTGCAAAAAGAGCATTCCCTATGAACTTTGTTGCATTCAGGAGCTTTATTTATTGGTTATTCGAGAAGCTTCTAGCTCCTTAACAGATGTAGAGCTATGGCTCCACGAATCACATTTTAATTTATTTGGAGAAAAAGGGCATTATCTACGAATATATGATTACGAGGGAACAAATATGGCTTAATGGTTATATCGCCAAACCAACGTCTAGTTGATGCGTTGCGTTTTGTATCAATTCGCAAGAAAATATTCAAAATTCTAATCAAGCCCCTGAAGTGATTTTGATGTTATATTGCTATTATGATGAATATTTTTTAATGACATATAGTCTCTCATAATGTCCAACCAAAATTGAGCCACATTCCAGAAGTGAATGTCGTTATTCTATATGTTCCAGATAGTCTGCAAGATAGTGGACTAAGTTATGGTTATGGATAGAAATAGTCATTGAAAATCTCTAACAGAGATTGAGCATCAATAAACCCCGGGAGTAGTATGGATGTGATCGATCATGCATTTAAAAATATCTAAATATTGTATGAAGTCTCCCGAAGAGTATGAAACTTGCTATCCTATCTCTACATAAATTCTTTTGAGAATTTTAGCATGTTCATAGAAGCATTTATGCTTGATGGAGGATATAATGATCCAACTTTGAGAAATGTATTGATTGATACTAATCCTAGTAGGATTATATTTAGGATTATATTTTGGAAATAATTTTTACCTATTGTGTTTCCCGGAGAGAACGACCACATTAGTTCATTTGACTTCCTTGAAGGAAGTTAGAATCATAACATATTTCTCAATGATTTATAACTCGTCTCATGGTAGTAGTGACTAGAGTTTATGAGAATATGAAAATTAGAACTGTAAAATATCATATCTCATAGAGAGATAATTACACGGCCTTAGTGCCTGCTTGAATCTTTTTTATGCCAAAAGGATAAGTTGTGAAGTTATGAGAGTCATGAGATTCACGTCACGAGGGGGAGATAGACTATATTGCATGACGTGAACTTTGTTCTTATTGCATTTACATTAAGTTATACTGGGGTAAATTTAGAAGTTTCATCATAGACTAAAGTCTAATTAACTAATGAGTATTTGGTTTGATAGCATGCTAGTAGCATGTAAGGATTGCTTTTTCAAATATTTTGATCCTTCTAAAGAGGATGTCAAAAGCATCCAAATCTTGTGCAATTAAAAGTCTCAATTGAGAACACAAGATATTACAAATTATCATGATTCGTGAGAAAATAAATGATATCGTCGACATTAGATCAAAGCCAACGATGTAATACAAATAGCCCTTGAAGAGGCGTGAAGCTTTTGAAGAAGTTAAGGTAGCTAATTTGAGATTAATCTCACGATCTTATGGTTGACGATACTTTAATTGAAAAAGCGCTTGAAATCATATATGATTTCCATTTACCACCTGAAGTGGATGAAGTCGAGTTAAAATATTTGGCCATGACAAAAGTCAACAAATACATGGATAAGAGGATACGAACTCTGCGGATTTATTAATGCATGGAGTATAATTATAAGTACCAAGAGTACTTGTGATGCTTGAAGCATCAATGTCCATATTGAATTAGTGTGCGTAAATATATATGAGCTCTGCAGTTAATGCATAGAGCATATTTGTGAAGTAGTTTAGATGCACGTAGCATCCATGTTCGTATAGAACAATATTTTCAAATGTCCGCAACATAATGGTTGAATGTGTGGGACTATTGAAAGAGAAATATGCTATAGTGCAAGTGATGCTTAAATGACATCGATATTTCTCATGCTTAAAATTATAGTTATAAACCTCATATCCGTCTTTGTCTATAGTGATTGTGATATTTCGTTTAGTCTAGAAGACTACGAATATAAAGTAACTACTTACAGTACGATCGTACAAATCACTTTATGTGAAAATCATGGAGGTTGATACCCATGAAAGATATCTAGTTGTCTGAAGCAACTGAAAGTGTACACTCGCGAGTAGTCTAAGGCATATGCATTTTTCCATTTATTGATATCACATGACATATAATTGCATGGCATGCTAACTATTGATAAATAGCTTTTGTTTATTATCTCTATATGGTCATGTAATATTGGATCATATATTTAGATGTGTTTGTATGTCTATGAATAGATTTTTGTTTTCGCCGTGAATTTGTATTACAGGTCCTAAGCCCCCAATGAATTATGATGATATACTTCCAAGAAAGCATTGAAAAAAGTGGAATGGAGATAAATCAATTGATGCTATGAAGAGGGGGAATTCCAAGGTTCAATCCTGAAACTATAAGGCGTTGTACTCTTTTCCTTCGCTAAGATTTTTATCCCGCATGATTTTTCCTAGCAAGGTTTTTAATAAGGCACGCAACTAAAAGTGAGTTCATGAAGAATTTCATCTTCAATGAAAGTCAACAAAGAATCCAGAAGATTCGTTGTGACAAGGAGAATGTTTTTGGTATGTACTCTTTTTCCGTAGCCAAGTTTTTATCCCACTGGATTTCACTTGGTAAGGTTTTAACGAGGCATACGATACATGTCTTCAAGCATCGATGTACTTTTTTTCCTTCGTCAGAGATTTTGTCCCGCTTGGTTTTTCTTGACAAGGTTTTAACGAGGCATCCTTATGGTGAATATTCAAGGGGGAGTGTTATCAAAAATTGGGATAGTTTATTGGTGAATATCCACCACATCTTGTAAACTCATTGTATATTGTGTTTGACCCGTTAACCCACCCTAATGCCTATATAAAGGGTCTTAGGGTTGGAGATTGAATACACCTATGAGTACAATTCTCCCTACACATCTTGTCTCTCTTGTATTCTCTAGTTCTAGCCTCTCTCTGGAATCTCATTTCACAACACTTTTAAGATTTTCTTTAGTAATTTGACAATTAAAACCCATATTTTTCCTACTAGGTAATATTTTCTTTAGTTATTTGATCATTAAATTTATATCCATAAATTATAGTTGAAGTTATAACCTTGCTTTGTGAATTATCTTTATAAAACTTACACTTGTCAATAATAAAACGACTAGTTGAATGTGGAGTACATATGTCAAGTTATATTTATATATTTTTCATTCTTTATAAATGCTTTTATGAAATTGTATATATTTTAATGATAAATTTATTTTTATGCCTTTATAGTAAATATTTTTCAACTTCGCTATCTCATATTGTTGTTTGTTCAGTAACACATTGTATGATATAAATGTTAATCCAACAATAACTTGATGTTTTGTATCAAAAGATACATGAAAATAGTAATTTCTAAGCAAACAAACAAATATGTATATGTGTATTAAATATACTCACATAAAGTTTCACCTACGATCTCTGGTATAATTATTTGCCGAGGAACAATATCTGATAAATTTTTTTGATTAGTAATGTTGATGAGTGTATGCACATGAAAGATATATTAGTAATTTATTTACATATCATATAAATAGAATGAAGATAGAAGTATATTACAAACTTATGCGAGGATGAATGGTTTCTGGGGAAATTATTGCTTCCTCACGCAACTATTGGTTTGAATCCTCTGCCCTTAGAACTTTATAAATGTGAAATTGATATAGATGCAAGTATATTTAGATAACAGAGAAAATGAAATTTAGGTAGTTTACATAGCTCCATATGCTCTTACCTTTTTCCCATGATTGCGAGAGAATAACAAAAGATATGAAATAAAAATAATAATGGAGAACGAACGGCCCCTAGCTCACACGGCTAGGCCGTGCGCCAGGGTGCGCCGGCCCCTAGGGCCGCGTGTCTTGGGCGGCAAACAAGGAGGTGGGCGATCCAATGGGCCACTCCTCCTCTTTGGAATTGTTTCCATAAACGTTTCATAAAATTGTTTCCATAAATAATTTATGGAATTGTTTCCATAAACAATTCATTCCTTGTTGGGTTGTTTCCAAAACATCCTTATGGTATTGTTTCTAAAAAAAATTCATTCCTTGGTTCCCAAGTTTAGTTGTTTCCATAAACAACTTCTTACTTTTTGTCCAAGTTTAGTTGTTTCCAAAACAACTTCTTACTTGTTTCCCAAGTTTAGTTATTTCCATGCCTGGAAAACCCCATTTCCAAGCATGTGCTCAAACCCTAGTTTTTGATCCAAAATTATTCACATCTTATGTGACAAAACTCACTAATTCCTACATCCCATGTAGAATTAGATCTTGTTTATTGTATCTACTGCGTAATAACAATAATACGGTGTATAAACTGAAATCGTAACACATAAAATCATGTTATGCTCTACGACCTTTGGCTCTGATACCACTGTTGGGTTTTGACGTAGGTAACGCAGCGGAATAACAAAAATTATTCCTACTTCAAAGCCCACCACGGATCGTCAGGGCTAGACATCATAACATGATAAGAGACATAGTATTGTGTACCTTTTGATTTGTGAGATCACACGAAGAATGATGTCCTCGTCTCTACGGTTGATCCACGTCTAGAGATGAGATCTAGATTCATCCTTCTTGCAAGTGCTAGCTTGAAGCGGAGGAAGAGGGAAGAAGAATCAACGCAAAACGGACAAGAGGAGGTTCGGCCTCCTCTTTGTGCCGACGGGAAGGGGCGTGCGCCTCTAGGTCTTCTTGATCTCTCTCTTTTTCTCTCTCTCACTCTCTTTGTTATTTCTAATAACATTAAGTGGGAAGGAAGCTAGAGACTCCTTTATATACTCCAACAACTCCTTGTTGTTTCCATAAAGGTGTTTCCTAATTCTACATGAACTAGAATTATTCCCTTCCTTGCAAATTAGTCCTACTAAGTTTGCAAGGTGTTGCACAATGATCCTTCTATTAATTAATCATTATTAATTAATACCAAATCTAGCTCTACTCTATTTGACGTGTGACCCCATAGGTTTCTATCTAGTTGGTAGTAACTTTTACTAACATGGAGCGGTGTCTAGCAACACGTCCATGCCACCCAACTAATAGAAATAGTCAGTGATCCCGACAAACCTCTTGTGCCCAATATCTTATATTGCACTTTCCCTTTGTCTCCATATCCGGATTGGACACGACACATAAATAGTCACACTCGTATATCCAATCCATAGTTCCTCGATCCTGGGAATATTCTTATGCAAGCAGATAACATCAATATCTCCATATTGATTTATCTGAGTCTGGCCAGACATTCAATAAGCCTCATCCCTCGAGTTGCCGTGGATATTTGCTCCCATTATGTGGGAGGGACAAATCATCTCCACATCACTACGATCTCTAAGCTTGCTTCCTATCATGCCCGATAGCTATATTTATAATTATCCAGTTACGGTGTAACGTTTGATAACATCAAAGCACAATAATTCACAACTAGAGTATCTATTGACTTCAAGTCTAAGGATTGCAATATTATTAGCACTACGAGAAGCGATTGTGACTTCAACATAATCTAATGTATCCTACTCATCGTGGGTCATTTAGTATGTCATTACTCCTAATGCATACCCATGTGTTGGACCGTGATATGTCCATATCAATCCAACCCCATACTAGTCTATAGATGATTGTCCCGTTAATCATTATAACTGACTAGGGATATTTAAGAATATAACACTTATATTCTAAGGACTTCATTAATGTTAACATATCTCCATATCGATAACATAATGAATCGTAAATCCATATATTCGTCTCAATTAATTGATTGCCTCTAGGGCACAATTCCAACACCTCCGTCGTGTTCTAAGCTAACAAAGCCTCATCCGAGGTAAGCAGCCCAAACTTGTCTTCTTGATGGAGACAATACTGTTGAGGGAGGAAATGGAGGAAGTGAAAAACAAATTAAGGTTCCGTGTTGGCCTTAGTGTTGATTTTGTGGGGCACAGTGGAGGTTTGGATTTGCTATGGAGGGATGAAGTGGACGTTATTATTCACTATCCTAGCCGCCATTACATTGATTGTTCAGTCAGTACGGATGGTGGCAATTCGTACTAGAAACTTACTTGTTTCTACGACAATCCAGTCGCGGGAGAACAACATCACCCATGGAAGCTTCTCTCTCGTCTCAAGAGGGATATCAACACCCTGTGGTGCGTCATTGGCAACTTCAATGCCATGAAAAATATGGGGGAAAAGTTAGGAGAGTTGCCTGCAGATCCTCAGCTCATAGAGGATTTACGTCAGGCCCATTCAGATAATGGCCTTTTCGATCTGGGGTATAGCGGAAACAAGTACATTTGGATTAGCAATCCAAGAAACGGTGTTCATATTCGGGAAAGATTGGATAGGGCTGTGGCGAACTTGGCTTGGCTTGACAAGTACGGTAGTGTGCAGGTTACTCACCTAACAAGCACGACTTCGGATCATGTACCAATCGAATTGGTATGCACGCAAACGAAGCTGCGGAAGTCAAGATTTTTGTTCGAATCTACGTGGTTGTCTCATGCAGGCTTTCATGGAGCTATGGAGCAAACCTGGGAGACTTCCGGCAACATGCTTCTTGAGGATAAGCTAGAAACAATGGGCATAGGGATGAAAAAATGGGAAAAAGATGTGTTTGGCAAAGTAAAAAAAAACAATATTGCGACAAGCCCGAAGTCGCATAAAATACTTGGAGCAAGGAGAGAGTTTAGATGATTTCTGTGATGAAATCAAGTTGCTGAAGGAAGACGTGCATTTGTTACTTTCTCGGGAAAAGGAGATTTGGGCTTAAAGGTCGCGTTCTCAGTGGATGAAACTGGGCGATCGAAATACTAAATATTTCCATACGAAGGCAACTATTCAGAGCTAGGAACTCGCTCAAGGGTTCGGATAACGAGAAAGGCTACTGGACAAAAAAGGAGGCCGAAATGGTTGATATTTTGTATAAATACTTCACCTCTTTGTTCACCTCGGCACAACCTAGATAAGAGTGCATTGAGGACATGCTACAGTACACGAACAGAACCATTACAGTGCAACAATCGGCTGAGTTGGATCATCCCTTTACTAGAGTAGAAATCGTGACATCCTTGGGACAAATGGCTCATTGGAATGCACCAGGTGTTGACGGATTCTTAGCGATTTTTTCTCAAACACAATGGAGCACTGTGGGAGACGAGGTCAGTTACACTTGCTTGGATATTTTGAACAATAACGCTCTCTTTTGTCTTTCAATAAAACTATTATTGCTCTCATCCTGAAGATCGAGTAGGTCAGAAAACCGAGCGATTTGAGGCCAATCAGTATGTGTTCGGTCATTTACAAGCTTGTAACCAAAACATTGGCTAACATGCTTAAATTAATCATAAAAGGCATTATTTCAGAGCTTTAAAGTTCATTGGTCTCAGGTTAGCTCATAACGGACAACATCCTTGCGCACAAGCTCCCACATTCTATGAGAACACGGAAAAAAAGGAAAAAAATGGGCTATATGGAGGTAAATTCAGACATGACGAAAGCGTACGACAGAGTTGAGTTGAGTTTTCAAGAGGCAACTATGCTCAAGATGGGATTCAGTGAGAATCGTTAATATTTTTTCTAACTGCATTCGTACAGTTTCCTTCACACTGTAAATGGGGGGTAGGGGTGAGCAAAAACCCGGCTAACGCGAGTAACCCGGCCGAACCGAGCCGATTCAACCCGCCAAAGAAGGAAAAAGACTATACCCGATTGATTATGGGTACAAATACCTTCAACTAGACCAGAAACTGGTGACTTGCGGGTAGTGAAAAAATTACCCGGTTTGTGCCCGACCCGGTCCGAACTCGTGTACCAGTCTAGTGAAGTACATCCAACTCCAACCCATACTACTCTACTGCTTATAATAATGGTACTACCGTCCTAGTACTATTATTATATACTAAGTAACATATAATGAGTGTGTAGTACAAGTACTACTGTGTAGTACAATCTCTTTTCTAGTTTGTTTTTCTCACAATTTTTCTCAGAGTTTCGAGAAGGGGGCGAGAGAAAGAACGGAGAGGTGTTCGATTTCCAGATATGATCATGGCAAGAGAGAGAAGAAGAAGAAGAAGAAGAAGAAGAAGAAGAAGAAGAAGAAGGGATTCAACAACCTGTATACGAGAGCTTCATATCCCTAATGTACATAAACCTCTTCTTCCTCCATTTTTCCTGCGATTTCGTCGCACCTCTTCTTCATCCATTTTTTTCGGCAATTTCGTCGCCGGAATTACAGTGAAGCTTCAAGAAGGGACCCGATGAAACCCGCCCGACCCAACCCGGTTCGAACGAACCCGAAATCGTTGGGTTTGTATTGGTAACTATTGGGGTCGGGTCTGAATTCTCTCTACCCGATCTGATCGGGTCGGTTGGCCATTTAGCAAAATCCCCGGCCGAACCGACCTGTGCTCTGCCCTAATGGAGGGTACAACTCAAGGGGCGATTACTCCAGAGAGGGGGCTAAGGCAACGATGCCCCCTCTCTCCCTATCTCTTCCTCATTTGTGGGGAAACTCTATCTAGGAGCCTTTCTACCGTAGTGGATCAAATGAGATTGGCGGGATTGTCTGCTTCTCAAGGCGGTCTTGTTATTTCACATCAATTTTTTGCGGATGATTATTTTTTCAAAAGCCAGACAGCCTGTCATTTATGCTTTACATGAGATTTTACAGAAATATGAAGTGGCGTCGGGACAAAGAGACAACTTTGATAAGTCTATGTTGTATTCTCTGGGAAAATCTCGAATGTAGATAAACAAGCGTTCAGCCATGCTCTCGTCATCAACCAAGCGACGGCGAACAAACGATATCTTGTACTCCCAGCGGCTGTAGGGAAAAGTAAGAATGTCAGGTTCGCAAGCTTACCAGAGAAAGTGGCAAACAAACTCAAAGGTTGGAATCAAGCCGGTCTATCCACAGTTGGAAGGGAAATTTTAATCAAAGTCGTTACCCAAGCTATCCCGCTGTATACGATGAGTTGTTTTAGTATCCCTAAACAAATGTGCTCGAAAATTGAGGCCATGGCAAGAAACTTTTGGTGGGGGAAGAAGGAAGGTCAGAGAGACGGACACTGAGTATCGTGGAATATGAAAAAATCAACGTCGAAAGGGGGCCTAGGGTTCCGAGATCTTGAAAATTTAACAAAGCTCTCTTGGGAAAACAACTTTGGCGAATCATGCAGTCGAACTTTCTGTTACATAAGTTTACAAAGCCAAATATTTTGCGAGTTGCACTGCTCTCCAAGTTGATGCTAAACCTACGGAATCATATGCCTGAAAAATCATTATTAGTAGCAAATTGGTAGTAGCGCGTCTGTTTGTATCACCACTAGACCGTGGCTTTACTGCCCCGATTATATCAGACCGGTTGGACCAATTTCAGGCAATCCACAGAGCAAAGTCGCCGAATTTATCACGGAAGAGCGAACATAGAATACGGAGAAATTGCATGAGTGTTTCTCAAGTGTGGATATCGACGTGATACTGAGGATCCCTCTTTCATCCCTTGACAACAAGACAAACTTGTATGGCATCACTCTGAAGATGGAAGATATACGGTGAAAATGGGTTACAGGGAAGCAATAAAGGCCATGGAAGAAAATGAAAATCCATCTCGTGGAACATGAAGTTACAGTTGCAAGAAGTTTGACAAGTGTGGAAGATCGACCTCCCTAAACGCTACCTACAAACGGTGTGGAGAGCCAATCTTAATTCCCTCGGGACAGGTAACAATCTTCTCAAGATTGATGTCAAAACCAATGGTTTGTGCGCTCTATGCAGGAGGCAAGTGGAAGATTCCGATCATTTGTTTATGGGATGCAAAAAGGCCAAAGAACTGTGGGTAGAAATGATGGGAGAGGAATTTCTACAAACATGAACCTCAAGTTTCGAGGAATGGCTCCCTAGTTTGCCACATCCTTCGCAGGAAACCTCTCAGAAGTTTTGTCTTGTTGTGTGGAAACTCTGGCGCGCGAAAGAAATCAACGAGTTTTCCACAACAAGAACTGATAGGTGAAGAGATATCAACAGGTATAAGTAATCTCCTACATCTGCTAATAGCAACGAAGAATACAACCATCACAGCAGCGAAGAAGAAGAACATAAAGTGGTCAAAATCCCCTGATCCTTGGGTTAAGATTAATGTCGATGGAGCCTGGGAGGAAGAATGCAGATGTAGCGGAGGAGGGGCTTTATTCGTGATACCACCGGGAAATTCCTGGGAGGTCTCAGTACCCCGTTGTTTAATGTGAAGTCAGCACGATAGATGGGGCCAGCAGCTGCATTGATGGGTACCCGGTTGGCACGTAACCAAGGCTATTCTGGAGGTGGACTCTCAGGTGATGTGAAAAAACTTCGGAACTGGTACAACGAGAAGGATGTTGAACTTTCTGAAATAGGCTTCTTACTGGAACAAGTGGTGCATCATTCTCTGCAATTCAAAGGGGTTCAGTTCAGCTTCATCAATCGAGGAGGTAACACGGTGGCTCACAATTTTGCCATACAGGGATTGAATCTTCAGAACATGCACATTTGGATCACTGATGAACCTTTATAGGTGAAACAATATGTTCTTAATGATGTAATTGGGCTTAACAGCCAGAGCAATTCCTATTAGTAATAGAAAGTATCTTTCCTGATATATATATATATATATATATATATATATATATTGCATCACAATTTCCATATTTGAATGTTCAAACTTTGATTCTTATTTGAGGTAGATATTAATTAATATATGATGTCATGTGTCATTCTATAGAAGAAACCTAAGTAATCTTTGAAAAATAGTAAATATATAGATGATTTGTGATGGTGCTGGTCTTTATCTTTACCTACCTTACAACATCACCTAAGATGTCATTTAATATAATTAATTAATTATTAATAATAGTGATTAATACTGATGAAGGCGAGCAATTTTTCCAAAAAAACACTATGTGGTTCTACAACTAATTAAAATGTAACACTTAAACAAATTGCCAGTAATTGCATACACTGAATGTAGAGTACCTGTTTTGATGGAACACTAAAAAAAATCTCCATAAAAGGATGGCGTTATGCCATTATCCATGCCCTTTCAAACAATAAATATTATTACTTTCGAATTAATAATTATATACCAGTAATACGTAGGCAAAAAATTATTAAATGCAAGTTCAAAAAATATTAATAACTGCCAAGTACCCAACATACCCCTATGTTTTGGGCATCCAGAGTCAAGAGAGTCGTTATTTCAGTGGCAACAATGCAGTTATAGAGAGTTGTTAAGGGCATAAAGACAGCGGACATAACCATACAACCAGTGCTAAACCCACTGAGCCCCAATATTTATATGCTTCTTCAGTCTCCTCCACCACTCTCTCACCGTCGATCGGAGTTCCAATTCTCCCTGCGATTAATCTTCCGGCGAACAGTCAACAGTCTCTCCGGCCATGGCTCTTGCTCAAGGCAAATGGGTTAAGGTCAACTCTCTCTCTCTCTCTCTCTCTATCTATCTATATATATATATATATATTTGCGTTTATGAATGTTCATAACTATTGGTATACACACAGGTTTGTGATTTTCCCATAAAAATGATTGATTATTTTCTTTTTGCTTTTCCTGTTGAAACCCTTCTGGTGTTTTGAGGTTTTGACTTGTGATCTTGATCAGAAGTCAAAACCCTTAGGGGTTAATTGCTGGTTTTAGGGATTGATTTCTGCCTTCAATTTTGTCTGAAATTACTACACAGTCTTATGTTAATTATTTCAGAAATGATATTGCTTTATGTCAATACTCATGTGGGTTCTCCAATTGGATGCATGTAGGTTTATAGAAGAAACTATAACAAGACATTGTTATAGTCAATTACTAGGTAATTATAACTGTTAGAGACTCTTATACAGAAGTGGTGAACTGAAAAAAAAAAATAAGCGGTGGTGTATAGCATCCCTCTAATTATCCTTTGTGAAATTGGTTTCTGTTGGTTCATAACTAGAATTGACATGAAAAGTATTCAGACTCCAGTTTAGCAATCGTGAGTAATAATCGCACCCCCTCATGGATCGAAAATATTGTTATTCCTTAGTAAACACCTTTTGCCTTAGATAAAGTTCTGCAGTTGTGGATTTGTGGTTTTGACATGTTTCAGAAGTGTCATTTAGTCTCATTTTATCAACTCTTTTGATGACATTTCACAATTTTTATTTTATAATTCTTTCGAAGCGTTGACGTGATTTTTAATGAGCGACTGGTCTTCTTGCTCCAGCTTCACAAAATGGCGAAGTCATCTTGTGCGAGATCGTACTTTTAAATGGTCACTAACCCCAAATCCTCTATTCCTAGTTTCCGGGCTTTTTCCAAAATCCTAAATTTGTTAGTTAAAGGGGGGAACTATTTAGTAGTTTTAGAGCGCGTGGAGACTTTTGAAATTTGATGGCCATGGTGATCAAGTGAAAGGGGAATATAAATTTAGAGGGTGATTCATCTGAGCATACAATTCACAGGCCCGGACTGTTAGCTCCTAGTAAGGGATCTGTTGAATTAAAATGCATCCCATGTTTAGAGGCACAAAGCAAAATTTACCCAATCTCTCATGTATAATTCCATGTTTAAAACTCGGTGTTATTTTGAAACTACTAAGACCTTATGCAATCCTTAAATCATTTTTGGATCCTTAAAGTCCTTACCACCTGTCTCCATCCATCTTGATGCAAGAACCGACACAGTTCGTAAACTCTATCTCGTATATACAATGCACACTAATACAGTTCTGTGGAACTATTTTCAATTTGCTATTGAATAAACCTTATCATAATCACCTCATTTAACTTTGTGATGTTGAAGTCTAGAAAAGATCGTCCTGTGTTAACTTCCGGCTTTGGTCACTTTTGCAGCTCGACCAAAATGGAAAAGGCCCTGGAGCAAGAAGCTCACATGCCATCACAATTGTAGGACAAAAGGCCTATGTTTTCGGAGGCGAGTTCACGCCGCGTGTCCCGGTCGACAACAAGCTCTTCGTCTTCGACCTGACCGACCTAACCTGGTCGGTCGCCGAAGCGACCGGCGACATCCCCCCGCCTCGCGTAGGCGTCACCATGGCGGCTGTGGGCGAGACTGTTTATGTATTTGGTGGTAGAGATGCCGCACACAAAGAGCTCAACGAGCTCTACGCATTCGACACGTCCAAGAGTGAGTGGGCCCTCGTCTCTAGCGGTGATGTGGGACCCCCCCACCGGAGCTACCACTCCGCCGCCGCTGATGACCGCCGGGTCTACGTATTCGGCGGTTGCGGGCTAACGGGCCGGCGAAACGATCTTTGGGCTTATGATGTCATAGACAAAAAGTGGATTGAATTTCCAGTTCCGGGGGAGAATCTCAAGCCAAGAGGAGGTCCAGGGCTTGTTGTGGCTCAAGGGAAGATATGGGTTGTGTATGGTTTCTCTGGTGATGAGCTTGACGACGTCCATTTCTTTGACCCAGTTAACCAAAAATGGGTTGAAGTGGGAACTACCGGAGAGAAGCCCACTCCTCGCAGTGTATTTTCAACTCTTGCAAATGGGAAGTATATATTCGTCTTTGGAGGTGAAATTGATCCTAGTGATTTGGGCCATCTTGGTGCTGGGATGTTCTCCGGCGATCTCTATGCACTGGATACCGAGACGCTTGTGTGGGAAAAAATAGAGGATGGGTCGAATTCGGGAGATCATCCGGGTCCACGTGGATGGTGCGCTTTTGCTCCAGGGAATCTCAATGGTCAGTCTGGATTGTTGGTCTATGGTGGCAATTCACCTAGCAATGATAGGCTTGATGACATCTTCTTTCTGGCTGTAGCTTGATTGATGATGGGTTGAGGGGTGTGATGCTATGCATGAAAAGACAGTGTCATTTATGTAAGAAAGGAATAAATATGCCTGTGAGTAGATTTCCATTTGTGTGCAGTTAAGGGCTTTTGGGTGAGTCTTGAATTTACATGGAAGACAATGAATGTGCATTGTAGCTAAGGTTTTTATCTTTTATGAAGAATGAGATTTCCGTGCCCTCACTCCCTCTTTCTCCGAAATGAATATGATGCCTAGGACTTGAAAGAATGGATCTTTGTTGCTTATTTTTGTCCAGGAAAAATTTAGGATGAGAAATAAATCGAGGAGGAAGAAAGCTGACTAGCATTCTGAATGAGTTTGGCGACGTGCATTATCTATGCATTTAAGTCTTTCTTCCTTTCAAACACGTATTCTTAGTTGTTCTACGCTGTGGTTTTTGAAGATTGATGCACACTAGTTACTGTTTTACATTCTCATTGTCGCTCATGATCGACCATCCTTTGAAGGAGTTTGAGGAGAAACTAGTGAAGGCTCTGCTGGCTTTTCCCTCATCAAAATTTCATTTTCAGGACTTGTTGATCTAGGCATCTAAAGATACGATGTCGACATTTCTTCTCTTAGCAGGTCAGACATTTCTTCTCTTAGCAGGTCAGCTTCGACATGTTAATTTCAGTATTTTCACTCCACATTCCACTTAGCTTTGACACTGAGGGTTTTTACTATTGAAAAGGTAATTCTGTTTCTTCCTAGCCATTTGTATTCATTATCATCATCCAAAATGTCCACTTTTCAACATTTGTTAACTAAACTGAATACGTGTCTTTTATTTAGACGGGAGTTTTCTGCACACTTCTCGGAGGGGGAGATGTTATCAATCAACAGGAGAGCAGTGCAGCAAACTCTAAGTGCAGACATAAAATCAACCCTGAAATGCCTTATAGACTTGAGTCGCTTTCTTCATGCCGGCCGAGTGACTTCTTTGTTTTCACGGTAAGCTATCTTTATTCAGTTGGGATTGCTTCACGAGTTCAGTCATTCTGGTCGATCAGGAACTGTGGTGAAAATGAAGTTTAGTGTACAAATAGAGTTCAGTTTCAGTTCCGGTATGTTGCACCAAACTTGTATAGTCAAAAACCCTAAACTGATTGCAGGTCAAAGAAGTTATTACATGCTTGCAGATCTACATTGATCAAGGTCTAATTAATGACTAACCAATGACCCATATCTTCTCTAACGCAAATTATCACAAAATTTCCCGAGGAACCTGTTACTGAATAAGGGGCCGGTCGGGCTACATGGCCGAACCCCTTAGGGGGTTAAAATTAATTTTTTTACCTCATTCCTTTGGGCAGATCCCCAATTGTGGGATAAAAACATATTTTTCTTCCCCAATTGTGCCCAAACCCTAGTTTTACGCCTCAAATCAATTCATACATCATTTGTATACGAAATTCATTAATTTTTACGAGATATGTAAAATCAGGTTATTTCCTATTGAATTATATTCAAAGCGTATCATTATAGGAACATCAGTTTTACGCGAAAATTAACAGT
Source organism: Linanthus parryae (assembly GCA_023055425.1). Lineage (NCBI taxonomy): Eukaryota > Viridiplantae > Streptophyta > Magnoliopsida > Ericales > Polemoniaceae > Linanthus > Linanthus parryae. The sequence continues at coordinate 48,117,756 of JALGPY010000009.1, forward strand.
ACGGTGTAAACTGATAAAGCTGGCAGTGGCGGAGCTAGGAAATCAAGTCAGCCGGGGCAAGATTTATGAAGTCAAAAGTCAAAGTTAAAAGTCAACAGTCAAAAGTAAAAAAAAATCACAAAGGTCTCACGTATATCAATATTTTCTTTAAAAAAAAAAATCGGAAACAAAAAAATATTGCCTGAAAGGGGACTCGAACACGGATAGTAAGGTTTACTAAACATTACAACTAATGGCTCGGGCAAGTGGGTAGTTTTGAACTGGGGGTGGGGCTTTTATCTCTTAATGTTTAGTCATAAAAAATCTAAAAAATTATGGGTACAAGTAGAATTAGTCATAAAAAATCTAAAAATTTATGGGTACAAGTAGAATTTTTCAATATGTAGGTCCGCCCTAAAATCAGGTAAACCCATAAATCATATTTTGCGCTATTACCTGTGGCTCAGATACCACTGTAGGATTTTGATGCAGGTTACGTAGCGGAAATACAAAAAAAAAAAAATCCTGATCAAAGCCGTCCATGAATCGCAGGTTAAGCTCTCATAACGTGATAAAGGAAGTAACGTTTACCTTGTAGGTTTGTGTGATCATAAAGGAGAATAGTGTCCTCGTCTCTATCTGTATCTACACCTTGGGATTGAGAACTGGAATCTTCTCTACGCCTTGTGCTAGCAACGTATAAGAAGGAATTGCCTGGAGCTTGATCCAATCACGCGGATCACGTAAAACGAGGAGGGAGGCCGAGGGGGTTGCCGCGCGCTTGTGCCGTCGAGTATGGGGCCGTGCGCCTCTCTCCTTGCTCTAATTATTTCACTCTTATGAGTGAAATAATAGAGCTAGGTTAAGCCTTTTATAGTTAATAACTCCTTGTTAAACAAACTTGCCCCAATACTAATCATGTCCATACACGGATTAGTCCACTTTGCAACTTAGTTCAACTAACTTTGCATATGGTTGCGTTTTGATCCTTGATCCATTTCATGTTAATTAGTCCAACTAATTAACATCCATATCTAGTTCAATCCTTTTGGTGTGTGACCCCGTAGGTTCCTACTAAGTTGGTAGTAACAATTACAAACATTGAGTGGTGTCTAGCAACACATCAATGCTACCCAACTAATAGATATAGTCAGTGATCTGACAAACCTTGTGCCCAATGTTATCGTGCTGTATATGTCCCTTTGTCTCCATATCCGGATTGGACAAGAGACATATATGTCACTCGTATATCCAATCCATCGTTTCTCGATCTTGGGAATGGGCTTATTTGAAAAAATAACAACAATATCATATATTGATTTATCTAAGTCTGGCTCCATAAGCACTACCCATCGAGTGGCCGTGAATATTTACTCCCATTATGTGGGAGGGACAAATCCTATCTACATCACTACCATCTATCAGCTTGCTTCATATCATGTCTGATTACCGCCTTTATAGTTACCCAGTTACGGTGTAACGTTTGACGAGATCAAAACATGATAATTCACAACTAGAGTATCTAGTGACTTCAAAGGACTACAACACCATTGTCACTACGAGAAGCACTTGTGACATTCACATAATTCTTATGTAGCCTTCTTGTGGTGGGTCAATCCAGTATGTCATTACTGCTAATGCATACCCATGTGTTACATTTGATATCATCATATGTATGTACCCACATACTAGTCTATATTGACTGTTCTTTTAATCAATATACTTGACTAGGGATTTTTAAGATAAACAACAATTGTAATATAAGGACTTCATTATATTAAATATCTCCATAAATAATAAATGACTATCCCAGCCAAAATCAATGTTCATACTAAAATAAGATTGCCTCTAGGACATCAACACTAGGGATGGAAATATGGTCCGATCCGATCTGTGATCCGAGCGATCCGGGCCGAATGGATCGGATCCGAATCCGATCCAATTGAAAATGGATCGGATTTGGATCCGGATTTGGATCTAAGGGCAGATCCACCGGGTTCCGACTCGATCTGATCCGATGTATATGTGTGCTTTACAAGTATATTCATATTAGCTCCCCACTTTAACTTCCAAGAAGAATACAATAGTTATTTCAACCTGTAAAGCTATTTTTGTTGTGTGTTTAGGCTTCATAACTTGCGAACATGTCTTAGCGTATGAAATAGTGTTTATTTCTTATGTTATTTTTTGTATTTTATTATAAATCCAAGTCGGATCCGATCCGAATCCGATCCGACCACGTATTATATGGATCTACGGATCGGATTTGGATCAGCTAGATGAGACCCGATCCCATCTGATCCGAATCCGGTGATGATCCGAACGGATCTGGATCAGATCTGGATCCCGTTTCTCCTAGTTGGATCTGGATCAGATCTAGCCTGATCCGATCCGGATCCGACCCGTTGCCATCCCTAATCAACACCAACACATAGCTAGATGCATCGGGTTTGAGTAGAGAAGAGACGAAGAAGATCACAGAGAGAGGAGGGTGAGGGGGGGGGGGGGGGAGGCAGAGAAGAGAAAGGGGGCTTCTGATCTTCTTTATCTCTATTTTCATCCCTATTCTTTTTATTCATTGCACTTTTAAAATTTTAAAATCATTTTGCGCACTGATGAATTTACCCTCTATTTGGATGGCGCTTTGATGGATTTTTTTTACCAGTTTCAATCAGTTTGATTTACTGTAAGTGGAGGATGCAATAAGCCTATTCTAGCAGTGGGGGTTGCAATATGTTAGTTTTGATATATTGGGGGTACCAATTAAGTAATTACGCCTCAAAATAAACCAACAAATTAAAACTATGCTGCCACGTCCTGCGCCGTGCCGTTGAATACGTACTCGTATCAAGGTCCTAAGGCAAACATGTTTTTTGGGCTTGAAATAGGGTAGCCACCATTTAATGGCACATAGATATCACTCTTGAGAACCACTTTCACCGCTCAAACTTTGTGAACGTCCTTTGGCATGGTGTTAATGTCTCCCTCACTGACATTGTGGCATAAAGGAATTAGTTGGAAGTTGTGGAGGGGCTGGTTTTGGGGTTAAAAGCTATAGGAATTTCGTATTTGATACCAAACTGATGCTGGAAAGAATTCGGGTTAGGGTTTGGGAAGGGAAGCATAAAGCAGGCTATTTGCAGTCGAGAACAATACAGTGATTAGTAACCGTGAACATGCGCATAGAAGAAAGAGATGGAAGAAGAAGAAGAAGACGAAGAAGACTGTAGAATCCCATTAAAACACAAGCCCATTATTGGAGAACTAAGAATAGACCTTACTTGATAAAATAACTAAAATGGCCAAGTACTAAAAAGACCATAAACATGTCTCAAGTAGATACTTAGCTTATGTTTTTTCTCCTTGAATTCTCTAATATTTATTGGTAATCTTTTGTCAGGATTTTATTAGTGATACCATATAAAGTGAAGGCGAGAATTGAAACAGACTCGGAACACAAATGAACAGTCTCAAATTTGCGTTTCAAAACGTAAGAACCTTAATCTTATTTAGATAATTAGTAAGGTAGAACATCAAGCACACTCATAAACCAGCAGTGTGTATAATCTGCATCTTACACATCTTTAATAGCCTGCTCCAGCACCATAGTTTGGGCCGTAGGTCAGGCCAACCCCGAAGTTTGAACCATAAATTGGTCCAGCACCATACTTTGGACCGTTGGTTGGTCCTGCAGGATAGTTTGAGCGATAGGTTAGTCTAGCACCATACTTTGGACTGTCCGTTGGTCCTGGAGCAATGTTTAAACTCTCCGTTGTTCCAGCACCATATTTTGGACCGTTGGTTGGTCCTGCAGGATAGTTTGAGCCATAGTTTAGTCCAGCACCATACTTTGGACCATTGGTTTGGCCCAAACTAACGATGCTCCAAGTCGTGACAAGTTTAGCTCTAACGAATGAGATGAGGTAGAATTCGGGTAGTCAGCTGTCCAGTGTGATGCAGCTTGTAAATAAAAGAAAGTACATATTTGATGACTCCTATCCAAGATATCATGTTTGTTTTTTGACTAAAAGCTATGAGGGATTGATAGTTACTTCAACGTATGGAAGTAACTTGATTGGGATAGAAAATAACATAATTTTTCAGTTAAGTACTTTTAGGAAGATAAGTTATCTTTCTATCAGAGACAAAGGTTTAATCAGCTCTAGTAGACTGTCTGTTCTCCTCAATCACTAAGGGAGGAAAGTAGTACGTTGGTTCTACTCAACAAGGATTGATGCTGCTTACTGCAACCTCATAGCGCTTGACTGAATAAGGGACAAAAATACTAGTAAAACCAGAAATACAATAGTAAATCTGACTTGCATAACATTTTCTTATCAAATCCAGTTAGAATCATCGTTAGAAGTTTATTACATCTGGTTTGTCAGTTTTGGCCTTAGAGAATCATAACTGTTACCCAAGCGTTACCAGTTTATCCTATGCTTTAGGGTAGCGGCAGAGTGTTACTTGAGAGTATCTTTTCATCCTCCGAAACCTCCAAGTTATCAGGATGTCTAAATTACCTGTTGAATTTTATGAACTGTTTAGCAGTAAAACCTAGAGACCTCATTTTATTGATTTTACTCGGGGTGTTTGGATTGATAGTTTTCTGGTCGCTATAGAAGTGCTATGGTAGTAGCTGTAGTGAACATTTGAACGATGCACTCTGGGATTGAAACCTCCACCACGAATCATGTGAGGAGGTACATTCATGCCCGGTGCCTTATGCATGCTTGAGGAACTGTAGTGAGCATTTCCATGCACTTCGCGATTGTGACTTCTTTTCATTTCGGTTTTTGTTTGTTTGAATTCATTTCTTTGTGTTCTATTTATAGAGTTTTTTTTTTGTACTCTTTCATTTTATTTTTGTTGCTATTTTTATGTTTCTGGATACTCTTTGCAGATGAGGGGGCATCTAATGCAAGTTTAGCCCATGTCTAATTGACAAATTTTCTATAACTGAATTAAAGTATAATATTAAGTGGAGGAATGCGTGTATCAGTGTGTTTGTATATATTTATAGGAAAAATGACACTAAAGCTATATGCAATTTACACTTAGTGACACTAAACCTCCATCACTTTCAATTTACATAGAAAACCCTCTACAGTTTACTTTTTGGTACAAATAGCCGCAATTGACTAACGGTGTTATCAAATTTTAACGGAATCAAGGAAAAAGAATATATTCACTAAAACAACAATATTTCATTATTATTTTTATATAAACGATTTTAAAAAATTATATTATGTAAATAAAGTATTAAAAATTAAACCAGTGCCAACCTTTTCGTAAATCCTGAACTCCATACCCATCCACTCCCATTGATCATCTTCGTCAATTCATCACCACCATAGATTCATCTGATCTTTGTGGGGTTTGGAGTTGATGAGAGGTGGTGAGGAAGGGACTGAAGCAGAAGGGTTGAGTGATGTAGAAAACACAGTATTCGTGGCCGTGGGAAAGAATTTGGAAGAAAGCAAATCGACGATGCTCTGGGAAAATGTTGGGAAGAGGATATGTCTTCTTCATGTTCATGAGCCCACTCAATTGGCCTCACTGTAAGTCAGTGGTTCTCCAATTCAAGGGTTTTTAAGCAAATTCAAGTTAATTGGTGGGTATTAGGCTGTTCCCTGACCTCTCTGTAGATGAGAATGAATTGTCCAATTTATACAAAGTTTTAAGTAAGCTTGTAGTTATACAGGGAGAAAACCGCTTTCAGAAAAAGGATATCTGGAGAAGCGAGCCACCACCACCTCCGTCTTCTTCTTCTTCTTTCTCCTTGTTTTTTTTTCCTTTTTGTTTTATTTAGATTAATTTATTTTTTATCTAAATTTGTTTAGGGGGCAATATCCAATTAACGTGTTTTTTAGGGATTTATAAATATAACATTATTATTAATCTTTTAGCAACATAAGATCATTTATTTTTAATATTTTATTTACATAACATCATATGTTTTAATTTTTAATATCGTTTATACAAAAAAAAAATGAAATATTGTTGTTTTAGTAAAAAAATACTTTTTTACCCATGATTCCGTTAGAATTTGATAACGCCGTTAGTCAATTACGGCTATTTGTATCAAAAAGTAAACTGTAGGGGGTTTTCTATGTAAATTGAAAGTGATGGATGTTTAGTGTCACTAAGTGTAAACTGCATATAGGTTTAGTGTCATTTGTCCATATTTATATATTCCAATTGCACTATGATTTCAGTAAATTGGCGAACATTTGCTAGTGCTGGTTAGCATCAAAGATTCGCGACTTAGTCGATCTTCAATAAAGTTGTTGACGTAAATACAAGTCCTTCCTCAAATTTGTAAAACTTCCCTAATCCCCTTTTTGGCATCAACAAACTATCACCTATATATCAAATTCTGAAATTACAATTATAACCTTTAGTGAAGCCAATGATCGGTTAAAAAATGTCTAAGATGCTCAGGTGGTGGATTAAACTAAATGAAATCTTTCAGTACTTTAATTTAGAATCTAAACATTATAATTTAAAGTTCTTTTTTTTTTTCCAAATGTGGATTAAGATAAGGTCAGATATTCGATTGAGGAATAGCCAACAAATCCGCAGCTGTAATATAAACTCCGGGAGATGTATATGTTTAAGGGACTTCACAATGTTTGGAACTGTAACCATTAATGTTTTCAGCGTCTTACTGTTTGACCATAAAGTAAGACTTGAACTAATAAACTCTGATGCTTAGAATTTAAGCAATGGCCTGAAATAAAGAAGAACATCAGCACTAGTACTTACTTTTATCTCGAATATATTCTTTAAAGAGGAAGATAGAAAAGCTGCAGTGATTGGCAGAAGAATAACTAGGATACTGGAGGAAGTTCTTTTGTTTTCTAGGAAGCTGATGTCTTCCATAAATAAATAAGCTCTGTTCATGAAATGGAATTTATGACTATTACAGGACTATGGCATAAGTCTCATACGCACCACAAAGGGGTTTCATGCTTGGGACATGGCCTTGGTAGCCACCTCTTGATGGGACATAACAACCCTGTTGTACGGGATATCACGGTTTAGAACTATTTTGACTGCTCCAAAACTTCTGTAGTATAATATTCTGTAGTGTACTGTACTGTACTGTACTGTTCTATTTTGTTATTTTGTTTTTTCTTCCAAATGATCTATTTAGAAGTTCTTTTCCGTGTGTGGTGGTTGTGGGTGGATTGTTTATGCATCTAATGCCCATTTCTGCACCATGGGTAGACCACGTGACTGATAACGTAGGTAAAGTTTCAAACTTTGTTTCCATGTTGTTAAGAATCTGAATATCAACCAAAGTTATGTGTTGAAAGGAGTAGCGGAAACATAACGTAAAGGTAGCTTCTGTAGGGCATTTCTTTTCATTTACCTCCAAAGGCGACTGCTTTTAAGGAAATTAGACCAGACAAGGGGGCAGCCAAAGAAGGGGGCATGTCCAGTTGAACCATAATCTAGAAGTCCTTGCAAGTTCGAGTTTTAGAAATATCATCGACCATGCACCTTTGGGTCCTTTGGTGCGGTATCTGGGAGGGACATTCATTTGAAGGAAGCAAAACTGTATATGTATGATAGTAGGGAATCCAATTTTAAGTTCAGGGCTAAGTACTGGCTTATGCGAAGGCTGATAAACCAGATTTACCTGCGCGTAAAATCTGATAAAACTTAGCTAATCCTTACCGTGGAAGTAGCTAGCAAGAAGTGTAATTCCTTGAAGTGAACAAAGATTTAAAGAGAAGGCTTTCAGGAACAATGCAACTATCGTTTCCCGAAAAACTAAGGTCTTATTTTGTCGGATTGAAGATAGAAGAAAAAGCTATTCCATGGTGTCAATATCTTGAAATTCCACGGTGTACCTAAAGACATTGATAGGTTTAGTATAAGAGAAATGCTAGGGAAACAACCAATAACTCCCATTCATCTCCCATCCAAGTGTAAAATTGACAACATGAATATTAATTTGGCATGATTGCATTTTTCTAGAAGGAATGTGGGAGATGAGTGGGAGATATTGGTTGGTTCTGATTAGCCACCTCCAATATAGGGTAATGATCCATGTCCCACTCTCAGTTTTAAAATACTCTTATTACCATTTCAAGATGATGATTGCAAACAATCAACACCAGGAGTAATTTGCGTCCTCAATTTTTCAATAATTGATGGTTTTTGAGGGGCAAAGTGGTCCAACAAAAATATATGGACACGAAGAACAATGTCTCCCCCACCGCCACAAGAAGAATAAAAAGAAGAAAAGATGGTGGATGACAAGAACAAATGTCCAGAAATTGTGCATGTCGATTTTTCGATGTCCATCTTGTCAAAATCTTTCAATACTTCTCACCGTGGGTGTTGATAAGTTCTATTTTCCTTCTCCTATATTAGTTGATATTGTTAACAAATTGAAGCACATGGAGAAACTCAGGATTCTGAAGGATTATAGCTTTGTAAACTTGTTGAAGATCAATTGTACGACATATTCAAAGTATTTTTTTAATTGGAGTGAACGATTTCTAGTTTCTAGAGTAAACTGGGGACGAGGTCTTCAAAGAAAGGGTCACTGGTGTTGTAGGACACAATTCATGGAAAATATCGTTAAATTAAGGAAAACAGATCCGGTCAGTAAGCAAAATCAGGGGCAAATTTCAGGGAATTGGATATATGGTCGAATCATACATATTTATGAGTGCAGGCAATGTTTTGAGCATAGCTCGTGACTCCAGATTGGTCAAATTCGGTCATCTTGACTTTTAAATTAGAGTTTTTACTGATTTTTGGCATCATTTCTTTAGTTAAAAACTTTTAGTAGAAACTCCAAATCAAATTCCTCAAATTGGAGATTTCTCGTAATCTCTCATATTTTCAGAATTTGAGAGTTTTAGGAATGTTTTTATTTTTTGCAAAAGAATATTGGTTTTAGTCTATTTAAGCATTGTAAACATTCTCCTTATGATTCAATAAAATTCAGAGTTTTCAGTTTGAAAGTCATTTTAGTCGTCTCTTGTCGTTTTCCGACTGCGTCATCATACTGATAGGAACCCGATGATGTGTTTTTACATTTTCTTTCCTTGCAATAACCTTGGCAGTATCATTTAGAGGAATTCGTCTTTTCTTTGAGTTCACACTGATAGGAACCCCATATGACACACTTAAAACAATCGGCCTCTTAAGGTTGCTAATGTGTTGTGCATTTGTTCTACGTATTTATTGACTAACTATGCTGAAGACATCTACTTTTACAGAACTCGTTGGCACAATTTGTCAGACTACCACCAGACTTGTATGCTGCAAAATCTGATGAAAAACTCATTCCAGATTCTTATATCTAAACATTTCTATGGAAGTAATTAGGCTGAAGTGCCATCCCTTCAAGTGAACAAGCATTTGAAAAGAGGACTTGAGGAGGAGATATTCACGTCAACATTTCCCAAAAAGGTATTGTTAGATCTTTTTCCAGATTTCTTTTCCCCGTGATACTGCACTTGGAAAGTACGATAAATAAAATAGTGCTAGAACATAAATGCTTGGTCTGAAATTCACATTTCAAATCAAGCATTGTGTCTGAAATCCTGTATTTTTGTTCAGAGGTATCATACTCATAAACCAGCAATGTTTCTGCTTATCATCACCAACATCCTTAACAGTGTGATGGCCAGCTATAGGGTGTTGTTGGCGGTAGGTTGAGGCAGGGCCAACATTTGAACGGTATGTTGTGCCTGCACAATAGTTTGGGCAGTAGGAGCTTGAGGGTAATCATATACTATGTTACACGGACTTGGGTGCGGGTACCGGATCTGATACGGATCCAGAGATCGGATTCGGAAATTTATTTAAAAGTAGGATACGTCGACTCGGCTAAAAAGTATCCAGCTTTTGGACACGGGTGCGGGGATATGGTAGAAAAATGATTGGTTCAAAATATCTTTTTAACTACAGAATTGCAATATGTTTAGGCAAGTTTAGTGTATAAAACTATCATATAGCTAGACTACAAGGAATATATTGAAATTTTGTGCAAAAACTGATTCTTCTTTTGAAGGTCTGCTGAAAATAACTGAAATATATATAAACCCTTGGCCCACTCCAGTGTTTTGAGTGAGCGGCTCGTAGTCAAAGCGTCCGGAGGAATCCAGCCACACCCGCCACACATCCCATACCCACACCCATGTCGGATCGTATCGACACGGGTACGGTGGCGATTTAGAAGAGTCCGGGTAACGTAGATCATATATGTACCCCACCAGGGCCTAAGGCATAAAAGTTTTGTGTGCCTGATATAGGGTAGCCACCATTTAGTGGCACATAGATATCACTCTTGAGAACCACTTTCACTTGTCAAACTTTGTGAACATCCTTTAGCATGATGTTAATCTCTCCCTCAAGACCGAAATTGTGGCATAAAGGAATTAGTTGGAAGTTAAGGAGGGGCTGGTTTTGGCGTTAAAAGCTATAGGAATTTTGGATTTGATACCAAACTGATGCAGGAAAGAATTCAAGTTGGGATTTGCAGTCGATGAACAATACTGGGAATAGTAATCGTGAACAGTGCGCATAGAAGAAAGAGAGGGAAGAAGGAGAAGTGGCAGGGCCTTCACCATCGTAAGGGGATTGGTTAATCACACACAATTTATAACTGTAGAATCCCATTAATAAAGAAGACACAATCCTATTAATGGAGAACTAAGAATAGACCTTACCATACTTGATAATATAAATAAAATAACCAAGTACTAAAAAGAGCATATATATGTCTCGAGTTAGCTTATGTTTCTTTTTTCTTTTTTCCTTCTTCTTGATTTCTCCAATATTTACTGGTAATATTTTGTCAAAATTTTATTAGTGATACGATATAAAGTGAAGACGAGAAATGGAACAGACTCGGAACACAAATGAACATTCTGAAATATGTGTTTCAAGACGTAAGAACGTTGATCTTATTTAGATAATTAGCAAGGTAGAACATAAAGCACACTCATGTATGTATATATTCTGCATCTCAAGTATCCTTAATAGCCTGCTCCAGCACCATAGTTTGGGCCGTAGGTCAGGCCAACCCCAAAGTTTGAGCCATAAGTTGGTCCAGCACCATACTTTGGACCGTTGGTTGGTCCTGCAGGATAGTTTGAGCGATAGGTTAGTCCAGCACCATACTTTGGACTGTCCGTTGGTCCTGGAGCAATGTTTAAACTCTCCGTTGGTCCAGCACCATATTTTGAACCGTTGGTTGGTCCTGCAGGATAGTTTGAGCCATAGTTTAGTCCAGCACCATACTTTGGACCATTGGTTGGTCCTGCAGGATAGTTTGAGCCATAGTTTAGTCCAGCGCCATACTTTGGACCGTTGTTTTGTCCTGCAGGATAGTTTGAGCCATAGGTTAGCCCTGCACCATAGTTCGGACTGTCCTTTGGTGCTGCAGCACCGTAGTTCGGACCTTGAGGGTAACTCCCATAGGTTTGTCTTGCACCATCTGATGGCCCATTTCCGTAACTTGCCATTTTCACCACTCAATGTAATGTGATATCTCGCTTTGCATTCCCCTTTGCTTTAACATGATCTATTTGTAAGGTGTATGGTGTGTAGTGATTCGATTGTCACTAATGCTTGATTCTTGTCTGCGTTCAATTCACTGGTAAGGGAAAGAAAAGTTCACGAATTTATTCCCAAGTAATGGGTGAACAGCAGAATAAGAAAATGGAGCAAGAATGTGGCATCAACCTCGCATGTAACATGTAAGAAACATGGAACATATGGGTTAGTATTATCTAGAAGAACGGAGGCAAGAAACATGGAAATAAGGCTTAATTACTTAATGGCTACCCCCAATATACCCAAACTAACACATTACAACTCCCACATCTAAAATAGGCTTATTGCATCCCCCATTTGTAGAAAATCATACTTTTTTTTACCAACCTAGTAAATCATACTGATTGCAACTGGTAATTCTTTTTTACTATCACTTCCTTTAATTGAAATGGTACAATTGTCTATTCCTTTCCTGTATGAACACTCATAACATACCGCTACAGTCACCACTCCAACCGCCCGAACACCACGTACACTGCCCAGATTTTGGTGAATGGTTCCTGCAAGTGAAGCCCAGATTCCGGCAAATGAAGCCCAAATTCCGGCGACCCAAGCTCGTTTTCGGGCAGCTGAATTAAACTACATGAGCACAAGCCAAAAAGTTGACCCAAATCAAGAGTGAATAGAGTAAGAGGGAAAAGACTTCAAATGGTCTATTCAATAAAATAAGAACACCACCACCATCATCACCGCAGCTACCACCAATTCGGCTGCACTATATCAGATCCCGGTCACCCTATTTCACTGCCACCACCGTCAACCTCCTCCGACCCCAACCTCCATGAAATCCGAATACCACTACTCCTACAAATAGATCCAATAAGGTATAGGACTCCAACAAGACAAGCACCCAATTCACCACAACGCAAAACCTCATAACCACTGCCACCATTACTGCCACACAACCTGTAAGCAGCCCACCTAAACCCAGATCCAGGCGACTCAAATCCTGACCCGGCTATATTTCTGCCACCTCCTCCTACACCCTGTTTGCAATACAAACCGAAATTGAAAATAAATTAGATGAATCAAAGAAAGATCAAAACAAAATACACTTTTCTTTGATCTGGGGTACTTGGATCCGATTTTGGGTAGTTCCGTCGGTACTTTGCCCTAGTCCGGGTATTTTCCGGTGGACCTTGTTAAGACCATAGATGCCTCGGGTTTGAGTAGAGAAGAGATGAAGAGCCGTTTGGTAATGCTTTTGCTTTCTAGAACGCTGTCTTTCAAATCCAAAAGCAGCATTAATGTGTTTGGTAAACTTTTATTTTTCTACTTTCTAGAAAGCAATTGCTTCCTCACAGTAGCTTTTCGATAATTTATTTTTTGACATTGTTAGCCATTAATAACTATTAATAATTATTTATTATAAAAATACTATTTATTATAACATTATTATATCTTGTACGGAATTGTCATTTCGACACTAACAACAACTCTAAAGCACTAATTACCAAACAAAAAATGTCAAAAGTGCTTTCCCACAACATGTTGCATGCGGAGTTTAACATACACATTTTGCGTAGATTTCCACAGCAGCTTTCTCACATTACTTTCTACACAACAGCTAAACGCCACAACATTACCAAACTGGCCCGAAGAAGATCACGAAGAGAGAGAGGGGGAGGCAGATAAGAGAAATGGGGCTTCTGATTTTCTTTATCTCTATTTTCATCCCTATTATTTTTATTCATTTTAATTTTAAAATAATTGTGTGTATTGACGAATTTACCCTCTCTATTTGGATGGCGTTTTGATGGATTTTTTTACCAGTTTCAATCAGTATGATTTACTGCAAATGGAGGATGCAATAAGCCTATTCTAAAAGTGGGGGTTGCAATGTGTTAGTTTTGATATGCAGGGGGTACCAATTAAGTAATTAAGCCTTAAAATAAACTAACAAATTAAAACTATGCTGCCATGTCCTGCTTGGTTTGCTAAGTCCACTCAATAATTAATTCAAATACTCCTATACTCTCCCTAATTTTTTCATCGAAAATTGTAGCATTCATCAAAGAGGCTATTACAGCCAAAGAAACCAGATAGTATCTGGAAAAACAGAGTGGTACATACCACCAACGCTGCAAATCATCTGTCCAGTTTCTTACGCCCTTTCCCTTTTTGATTGTGGGCTTTAATTCAATTTCCGGCATGCAAAAGAGTTCTCACCAACTCTTTTGGAAGTAAACATTCAAAATAGGTGCAATCCAATAATGAAGATTAAAAGAATGATAAGTCCGCGAAGACATTTCAAAGTCAACCCCGACAACGTATAAATTCAGCAAACCTATTTTATTACAAGAATTAGCTCATTCACATGAATGTTAATTCGTGTTTCAGCAAACTCATTGACATTTTTTCATGAAACGTTCACTACTAAAAACGGCGCATATTTTGCGGTGGTAGTAGTCTTTATCTTAACCTAATTTAGAACTTCAAGTCATCGACTATGCCATTAAGTCAACTCAAAAGAACTATGCCATTATAGCATTATTATCCATGCCCTTCCAAGCAACCCTAACAATATTATTATCTACTTTAAATTGACAATTAATACTATTATTATTTACCTCAAGTTGATGATTAATACTAGTAATACACAACATAGGCAAAAAAAAAAAGATAATCAGCGTTGGGGTACCCAACAGACCCTCACATTTCGGGTATCTAGAGTCAACAGGCCTTCTGCATGTGGTAAGCCCATATTTATATGCTTACTCAGTTCCAGACTATCTCCCACTGCCACCGCCGATTGGAGATCAAATTTTCCCCGCGATTAATATTCCGGCGACCAGACAACAATATCTCCAGCCATGGCTCTAGCTCCAGCCAAATGGGTTAAGGTTAATTTCTCTTTTCTTTCTGTGGACTATGATTTTTTGTAACTATTGGTACACACATAGGTTTTTGATTTTTCATAAATAAAGCAACTTTTACCTTCTCTGGAGAGACCCGCTTGGTTTTCGGAAACATTGGCTTCTCATCATGCCTAGAAGTCAAGATCTTAGGGGCATTTGGTCTGGGAAAAGAAATGGCAAGATATAACATATATTGGATATGAGGAGAATAAGGTAGAATATGAATTTTTTTAGTCATATATTTGACTGTGACAGGATATGAGCCGGGAGCTGATACACATTATATATGTGTGCGACTGTGTGTTTGACTGTTTGTGTGAATAATATCACTCTGTCTCTGCTCTTTGTTCTCAATTTGACTTTTGTCGCTATTCACTGGGTCACTTTTACCCGGTGATTTGAATAGCAAACCGATGCAATTTTTTGATAACATTTCTATAGTGTTGTAGTGTAAAAGTTGCTCTATAATGCGGTGAAAAAACTGTCAAAAAATCGTATTATTTTGCTATCCAAATTACTCGGTCAAAGTGATCCACATACTAGTCAAAAAGCCAGATTGGAAACAAAGAACAGAGATGGTACATGTTTATTATTACTTGTAAGATAGTATTTTTCGTAATTGTACCAGGACAGGGGACACCCACCCATATCCCTCGAATTCGTATCCTTGCTTGGTATAAACTTTGTGCAAAAATGAAAGGGAGGGATATGGTGGGATTTGATGTAACTGTTTCATATCCCCAGCCCAAATGCCGGATTTAGACCCACAGGTTATCCCTCAGTTCATGTACCTTACCCAAACTTGACCTAATTTTTAATGGTTTTAGGGATTATTTGCTGCCTTCAGCTAAAATTCCTATGCAGTCAACGTACAGGACACAAATCTTAAGTTAATTAATGTTTGAGATATCGATTTCTGTTGTTCCACTCCTGGAAGGGGGCGGGGCTGGTAATATATTAATAAATATATTTCTTAATATATAGACATACATGTTGACTAAATTACCGCCAAAATAGCCTTTTTTAAATGGGGATAAAGTGGTCAATTACCTGGTATCTTCTAGAAAATGACCGTTTTGGTAGGGTGTGGACTGCGGACCATCCCCGAGAGGGCTGGGCTGAACCGGGGCGGGCTGATTCCTCCATCCTATCCGGGGCGGGTAGGGCCTATTTGAGGGGGCCGGGGCGGGTTAGGGAGGGAAAATCGGGGTGAGGTGGGGTGGTTTTCACCGTGGGCCGGCCCCTTTGACACCACGAAATATCAGTGTGCTAGTGTGCTATGTTGAAATCTAGAAATGATCCTCCTGATTTAATAATTTTCTCTTTTGATCACTGATCACATTTGCAGCTTGATCAGAATGGAGAAGGACCTGGAGCAAGAAGCTCACATGCCATCACCATTGTAGGACAAAAGGCCTACATTTTCGGAGGCGAGCACACGCCACGTGTCCCAATCGATAATAACCTCTTCGTCTTTGATCTGACCGACCTAATCTGGTCCGTGGCTGAAGCGACCGGCGATGTCCCTCCGCCTCGTGTCGGCGTCACTATGGCAGCCGTGGGCGAGACTATATACGTGTTTGGTGGTAGAGACGCCACTCACACACAGCTCAACGAGCTCTACGCTTTCGACACGTCCAAGAGCGAGTGGACCCTTGTCTCTAGTGGGGATGTGGGACCCCCTCACCGAAGCTACCACTCGACCGCTGCCGACGATCGTCGGGTCTACGTATTCGGCGGTTGCGGGCCCATGGACCGGCGAAACGATCTGTGGGCTTATGATGTTGTGGACAAAAAGTGGGTCGAATTTCCAGTTCCTGGGGAGAATTGCAAGCCCAGGGGAGGGGCAGGGCTAGTTGTGGCCCAGGGGAAGATATGGGTTGTGTATGGTTTCTCGGGGTTTGAGCTCGACGACATCCATTTCTTCGAACCGGCAAATGAAAAATGGGTTGAAGTAGAAACAACCGGAAAGAAGAAGCCGACCCCTCGCAGTGTGTTTTCAAATTTTGCGAGTGGGAAATATATATTCGTGTTTGGAGGTGAAATCGGTCCAAGTGATTCGGGCCATCTTGGAGCTGGAATGTTCTCTGATGAGCTCTATGCTCTCGACACCGAGACACTTGTGTGGGAGCAGGTCAAGGACCTGTCCAATTCCGTAGAACGTCCGAGTCCACGTGGATGGTGCGCTTTTGCCTCAGGACGGCGCAATGGCCAATCGGGATTGTTGGTATATGGTGGCATTTCAGGTAGCAATGATAGGCTTGGTGACATCTTCTTTCTGGCTGTAGCTTGACTGGAAGTATATGTTCACGCGGTACATGCACTACGATAGTTGACAGATATCCCATATAACATTGATTTTAGTGACATCGCACCCAACAAAAAACGGACGATTGCTGTCATATTATTGGTGCACGATGTCAATAAAATCAATATTGTGTGGGAGTTATCTGTCAATTCTCATAATGCATGTATCGCACAGTCTAGTGGATAGAGGGTTATATGTCAAAAGCTCTAAAAAAGAGTTATGTAAGAAAGGAATAAATGTGCCTGGTGTCTTATGGTTTTACATGGAAAGATAATGAATGTGCATTTTAGCTAAGTGAGTTCTGGGTGTGAGTCTTTCTCAAGGTGAATTCTATTTGTAATCTTAACTTCCTTCACGGAGGAAGTCAAGGTACCAGATTTACCTGCAATTATTCGAGGTGTACTTCTGTGTACTTCACTGAATTTCAAGAAATAGGTCGGATTATTCATTTCCCCCTTTCTTTTTAGCTAAAGTCTTTAGGATATAAAATCTGAAGTGCTTCAGGAAGTTACATCTGAAGAAGAATAATCCGACAATTCAGGAAAAGATTGTTGGATACGTTACCATTGTTCTTGAATATTGAGGTTTGCCTTGTATAATATATATATATATATGTTATATATATATATATATATATATATATATATATATATATATATATATATATATATATATATATATATATATATCATGGTTGTAGGAAGAGGGGGACATGTGAGGGCCTTGGCAAACAATATGAATATGAAGATGCAAATTTTCAGGATGTGTTAGAGATCCAAGGCCTCATTTGGGTAAAGCATAAGAAGATGAGGATAATGATATGTTATATATAGTGTGTTATCACATATTGTGCGTCCTATCCTGAGCCTAATCAAAACTCTGGAAAACAAAATTATTTATCATACTTTATCTCACATCATACCTCATATCCTGGTATATGTCTCCATCTAAACGCTTCGGTCTCAAGTTGTTTACAGATGATGCAACAAAATCAAGCTTAAATCCAGGATGTACTGTCGCATATGCGTCTTGGTGCAACAATTCACAATGTACAACACTCATATCACTAAGTGTGTCATAAATTGCGGGTACGCGCTACTTGAGTGTGACAGGAGCTAGAAATTAGTTTCATGGTTCAGAAAATAGCTTTTAGACAACTTACGCTGATCTTCTTTTTTTTCACCTTGACTTAAGTTGATATTAAATTACACGGATATAAAATTGTGCATTTTTTCCGAATTTTAATTTTAAAAATATTAAAATTGTATGTTTTCAAGTATGTTAGTGGTACTTTGATCAATATATTAGACACATTTAAGTGTTCGTGTAAGCAACTCGAAAAAAAAAGTGTTTGTGTAATATTTTAACTTAATTTATATACTTTTTAAGAAAATGCATATGTGGCTCAACCTGTTTAACATCAAATAAGTGCCTCACTGACTCAATGTCAGGTCCGGTTCTTTAAACTTTTGTTATAGGTGTTCAAGTATCCCCATTCAAATAAGAGCCTCTCTTGCTCTCCAATGAGCGTTGCTAGCTCCTTGAGCCCATCATCACCCATACTCATTGTCTAAACCATTGTCAACGCCTAAACTCTTTCCCAATCACTCACTATCTCTCTCTTTCTGATTTAGGGTTAATCATTTGCATGCACTGTTTCGTGTGATTAGTAGATTGCTTTTGATTTTGTAGAATCTCTTGCTTGTTTCATATGCTATTGCAGATGGTTTTGCTAGTATATAGAGTCCTTCATCCCTTCAACTTCTATTCAGTGTCTTCTCTTTTCTCCCTCTTCTTGGTTTCATCTCTAATTGTGGCTGTCTCTCCATGTCTAATCCATATCGTACTGATTTTAATAGTTCTTCCTCTAATGATTCCAGAGAGGAGAGGCTAGATGAAAGGGGATCAGTTCTTGCTCTTGATCCTGTGAAAGCATATGCTTTCAGGGAGCTTATGGAACACCTTGATAGCCAAGTTTATAGGGTCTAAAACCCTTTCTCCTGCTGTCATGCAAAGCGAGATTTCGAAAAATTGTAAAACTTTTGGTAATGTTTGGATTGAGAGGAAGGAGCTTTCAAAAAAGGACATTAGATACCTATTTCACTTTCAAAAACAGGAAGATAAGGACTTCTTTCTCAATGAAACAGTGGTTACTTTTCATGGACTAAGTCTGGTTTTTAAAGAAAGAAAGTTAAATCAAGCCCTTATGGAGGTTGATTTTTCTCATGCTGATCTGTGGTTTCAAGTTCCTAACTGCCCTCTAGAAGGTTTTCATTTTGATCATGCTAATGGTTTGGGTGTTCTTGTTGGAAACTTACTGGTGATTGATTGGTCATATGAAAGAGTCAGAAATTGGTATGGATTAAGGATAAAAGTGAGGGTTAATTTAAACAATGCTCTGGTTCCAGGAACCTATGTTAAGCTTGCTAATGAACCTCTCAAGTGGGTTTATTTCAGCTATGAGCGTGTGTTCAAAGTATGTTACAGATGTGGATTGGTTGGTCACACAAACAAAGATTGCAAATCAAACCTGGTTGAAGTCTTGGAAAGGCTGGAGATGAGATATCTTCAATCCCACTTCCTCTCAAGCTTACGTTTCTATGTGAATCCCAACAGATCACTCTTCACTAATCTCCTCAAAGCTCACTCAAAAACTGGCCCATTTCGTACTATGAAGTTTAATACCAGTGTTGTTCATATCTACGATTTCTCCATACCAACCATGAGCCAAGCTCCAACACAAGACCCACCATAAGATCTTGTTTTTACTGTGGATAGTTTGTCATCCTCACCTGAAGAACCCTACTACACTCCCTGCTCTCAAACTCAATGTGAAGAACTCAACCAAAATCTTAATCTTCCACCAGACCCGGAATATATAGGAGCCACCTCCACCAACCCTGCATGCACCACATTTAATACACATTACCACTTTCAATGGCCTTATCTCATCCCCCTGCAGTTAATTCATCTCTGTTCTCAAATCACTTGGACCTTTTAATGTGAGCTCTTCACACGATGCGGTTACAATCCCTCTTAATTCAAATTCGTCTCTAGTGCATGAAGGGGTGTTGGGTTCCCAACAGTCTTCTGTAACTGCCAAAGCACCTTTTGACGATTCCCTTCCCCAAGAATTGGTTCAACTGCCTCCGATCATTACTACTAAAGGGAAAGAAGTGGTTGTGGCAGAAGTTTTTCCCTCCATCTTACCACCCCCATTTTCTCCAACCCTCAACAACCAGTGTTCAATCAATACTAACACCATGCGTACACTCCCAACCACTTATAGGATGTTAAGACACACTGGATTTGTGATGAAAGCCCCTGACTTCCCTCCATCCGTTACAACTGAGCAAGAGTTTGATTCCTCACACAGAAGGAAGGATCTTGAAGAGTTTAACACAGTTATTGCTGAGAAAGACAAGATGGTTCCCAGAAAGCAAAGAGCAAAAGCCAAAAAATCAAAAGATGTGGTGGGTATCAAGGTAAAGAAAGAAGAAGGTTCTTCAATCAAAATGAAGAAGAAAGCTGCTACCTCGAAGAAGGCCAAGGATGACAAAGTGCATAAACCAGTAAAGAAGAGGGATGCTAGATCCTCTCAGATGGATTCTCCTTTCACTGTGATCAAGGGTAAGAAGCCACGCAAAAAAAATTAAAAAATCCATGCAGCAAGGTAATCAGCTGTTTTTTGTTTTTAATCCTTTTTCACCACTTTTTCTGAATTTAAAATTTAAGAAACGACCACGAGAAGAGAAGTTTCTGCCCAATAGTTGTGATCAAAAAAAGCTTTTTAATAATTCACTGGGGTTTAGGATGGTTCTCCCGCAACAACCATCCAAGCAATTATGAATCTATTAAGTTGGAACTGCAGAGGAATTGGCCAGACCTTTGCAGTTTCGGAAGTCTTTTCTCTGGCCAAAAAACATAAGCCCTCTCTAATCTTCTTGTCTGCAACCAAAAAAGACGTTTCTTTTATTAATAGTAAATTTCGTAAGTTAGGTTTTGATTCCACTTTTGGTGTTGATCCTGAGGACACTAGAGGTGGTCTTTGGTGTGCATGGAATAATCATATCTTGGATTGTTTTATCTGTTTTTCTTTTCTTAATCTGTTACTTCTCAAAATCTCTGATAATCTTAGGGGTCAATGGTACTTAGGCTTAGTGTATGGCTCTCCTTATTATGAAAAAAGAGATGAAGTGTGAGACGTTTTTAATAATGTTATCCCTCTTAATGAACCTCTTGTTCTTATTGTGGATTTTAATTAGGTTGTTTACCAACATGACAAGTCTGGTCCTGGAGCCTCTAATATTAGAGGAGTCAAATCCTTTCTTAGGTTCATTAATATTTGGAATCTGATTGAGGTTCATAATGTTGGACCCTGGTTTACTTGGTCCAATAATAGATCTTCCTCCACCCCAACCTTTGAAAGATTAGATAGAGCTTGGTGTAACATGGCACTTCTAAATCTTTTCCCTCACCTCTTTGTTTCAAGCTTGGGTATGACTGTCTCTGATCACTCACCAATTTTGCTCAATCTTGTTCCCCCTAGGCTTCATGTAGGGTACAGATATCCCAAATTTGTCTGGAGTCTTCATATCCCTGGATCTCCTAGTTATAGGGTTGCCAAAATGATTTTCATTACCCTTCATACTATTAGAACCTTGGCCAATAATAAGCCCTAATCTCTCTAATCAGATTAAGCAAGCTAAACGGGATCTTTGTCTTCTTCAAAATGATCTTCCCTACGCTGCACAAGTTTTTTTCCAGAAGAAGGTAGAATTGCTTACTTTATTGAAATGTGAAGAAACCTATTGGGCACAACGTGCTAGATGCTCTTGGCTTCAAGATGAGAATAAAAATACAATTTTTTTTCATGCTTATACTTAAATTAGAAGGCAAAATAATTCCATTAGATCTTTACAGGACCATCATGGTGTAGCCTTAACTCATCCCCTCCAAATTTCAATGGCTTTTGTTAATCATTTTAGAAAATCACATGCCATCACCATTGTAGGAAAAAAGGCCTACATTTTCGGAGGCGAGCACACGCCACGTGTCCCAATCGATAACAACCTCTTCGTCTTTGGTCTGACCGACCTAATCTGGTCCGTGGCTGAAGCGACCGGCGATGTCCCTCCGCCTCGTGTCGGCGTCACTATGGCAGCCGTGGGCGAGACTATATACGTGTTTGGTGGTAGAGACGCCACTCACACACAGCTCAACGAGCTCTACGCTTCCGACACGTCCACGAGCTCGTGGACCCTTGTCTCTAGTGGGGATGTGGGACCCCCTCACCGGAGTTACCACTCGACCGCTGCCGATGACCGCCGCGTCTACGTATTTGGGGATTGCAGGCCCACGGGCCGGCGAAACGATCTGTGGGCTTATGATGTAGGGACAAGAAGTGGGCCAAATTTGCAGATCCCATCAACAATTGCAAGCCTAGGGGAGGGGCAGGGCTAGTTGTGGCCCAGGGGAAGATATGGGTTGGGTATGGTTTCTCTGGGTTTGAGCTCGACGATATCCATTTCTTCGACCCGATAAACGAAAAATGGGTTGAAGTGGAAACAACCGGAAAGAAGAAGCCCACCCCTCGCAGTGTGTTTTCAAATTTTGCTAATGGGAAGTATGTATTCGTCTTTGGAGGTGAAATCGGTCCAAGTGATTTGGGCCATCTTGGAGTTGGAATATTCTCAGTTGAGCTCTATGCTCTCAATAGCGAGACACTTGTGTGGGAACTGGTCGGGGGACCGGTTGATACCGAATAGGTATCGGGTTGAGACGATTTTGTGATTACTTTTCAATTCATTCGATAAAAATAACTGAAGACTACACATCGTATAAATAGACTCTTAACCCTAACCTAGACTCTTACGGGCCAGTTGACAATGAAGCCCCGATCGTTATTTAACTAAATAATGTAATTAACGTAATTAACTTTTTTTTTTCGAGGAACGGATGTTGTATAAAAACTCAAGGAGGAGCACTGTCAATTACATCTTCTGAAACTAAGCTATTTAGCCACTCTGGAGGGGAATCTAGCCATGAAACATCTTCAGCTGACTTCTTCCTGTAATGAGCTAATTCATGCGCCACCTTGTTACCTTCTCGCTTGGTGAAGACGAAGCTGTAGCTAGTTGTACCGTGGAGCAGACTGAAAATTTCATCGACTATATCTTCCACCTCAGTGATGTCCAGGGGGTATTTGATTTAATGCGCCTTTGAAGCTCCATAATCACATTTCTTGCATCACCTTCAAAAATAAGATTTCCAGTACCCAAACTCAGGCCAAGTTCCACGCCAGCAAGCATTGCTCTGGCCTCTGCTACATTTGGAGATTGGCCCCATCCAGTAGCTTTCGAAGTTGCTGCAAGAAGAAGGTCATTTCCATCTCTAATTAGAGCTCCTGCTGTAGCTTCCCCTGTTCTAACATCCCAGCTTCCGTCAACATTGATTTTGAAAAAACCCTCAGCAGGCTTGACCCATTTAATTTGTCGGCTCTCTGTTTCAAGGGACCTGGAGTGATCTCCTGAGCAGCAGAGTACTCGTGAATACGTGCTAAAATGTCCTCAGCAGATGGCGGGTTGTACACCCCATCAAAAATCCTTTTGTTTCTCCCAAGCCACAGAGTGTAAATCGCCATGAATATTGTTTGTAACTCACTGTCTTGTCTCGTCTCCAGTTGGTATTCGATCCATTCTGCAAAGGAAGGCAGGTTAAGTCTGGTAATTGTGTCATCAAACAGAGAATTCCACAGGGTCTTTGCCACTGAACAGTGCAGCAGAGTATGCGTAATACTTTCTTCATATTGGTTACACAATTTGCAGACACTATCCACTTTAATTCCCCTTCTTCTGAGCGCGTTACTGTTGGAATTGTGCCCTAGAGGCAGTCAATTAATTGTGACATTTATGGATTTACGATTCATTATGTTATCGATATAGAGATATGTTAACATGAATGAAGTCCTTAGAATATAAGTGTTATATTCTTAAATATCCCTAGTCGATTATAATGATTAATAGGACAATCATCTATAGACTAGTATGGGGTTGGATTGATATGGAGATATCATGATCCAACACATGGGTATGCATTAGGAGTAATGGCATACTGGATTGACCCATCTCCGAGAAGGCTACATACACGTTATGTTAAGTCACAAGCGCTTCTCGCGGTGCAATGGTATTGTCATCCTTAGACTTGAAGTCACTAGATATTCTAGTTGTGGATTATTGTGATTTTGGTAGCGTTAAACGCTACACCGTAACTGGGTAGTTATAAAGGCGTGTACTGGATACAATAAGAAGCAAGCTTAGAGATCGTAGTGGACGTAGATAGGATTTGTCCCTCCCACATAACGGGAGCAAATATCCTAGGCCACTCGAGGGATAGTGCTTATAAAATGTCTGGCCAGACTCAAATAATTCAATATGGGATATTGATGTTATTTGCATGAATAAGGCTATTCCCAGGATCGAGAAACTATGGATTGGATATACGAGTGTGACTTGTATGTCTCGTGTCCAATCCGGATATTGGGACAAAGGGATGAGACAATTACTTGCACAAGGTTTGTCATGATGACTATTCTATTTGTTGGCTAGAATGGATGTCTTGCTAGAGGCCGCTCCATATTAGTAAATTGTTACTACCAACTAAATAGAACCAATGGGGTCACACGCCATATAGGGGTGAACTAGACATGGGAATTAATTAATTAATATGATTAATTAATTAAAAGGATCAAATCGCAACAACTTGCTAACTTAGTAGGACTAATATGCAAGTTGGACTAATCCATGTATAGACATGATTAGGATTTGCCAAGGTGGCCTAATTCATGTAGAGACATGATTAGGATTAATTTGCAAATAGAACTAATCCATGTATTGACATGATAAGGACTATTTTGCAAAAGGGACTAATCCGAACTTGAATAGGATTATGAGGGGTTCTTTATGTAGTAGGACAAGGAGTTGTTGGACTATATAAAGAACACTCCTAGCTTATTTTTCTCTCTACACACACCACACATCTATTTGATAGAAGTAAGGGGAGAACAAAGCAAGGAGAGAGCAAGTCCCAAAAGAGGGCCGAACCCCTTTATGGGACCGCCCCCTACCCGTCGGCCAAGGGAGAGCCGCCCCACCTTGGCACTCCATTGTTGGCGATTTCTTCTTCCTCTTCCTCTTTCCGGGCTAGCACCAAGGATTGGAAGATCTAGATCTCACCTCTAGGTGTGGATCAACCGTAGAGACGTGACACTATTCGCGTTTGAAGTCATCAAGGAGAACCCAAAGGTGTGTTTATGATTTCTAACCCTTACCATCGTTATGTCTCTTGACTTGTGATCCTTGGAGGGTTTTGCATGGTTTTATGTTTGTTTATGCTTCCGTTGCGCATCCATGAATCAAAACCCTACAGTTACAAGTTGGGAGTGCATTAAAAGTGGCTCTCCAGACTAGTGCTTATCTCTTATCTCTTCATTCCAGACCAACCTTCCTCATTGCCAACACCATGGCCCTCATAATCACCACCTTCTCACCTCTCTCTCTCATATGCAACATAATCACCATCAAACAATACACCACCGCCATCCACACCATCTTCAACACCACAATCAAGCTCCAACGTGAAACCATGTACCATTCTAGAACCCTCAAATCATTTCGGGCTATAGAGAACTATGCAAGCTGATTTCTCAAAGAGCAGGTGCACCCCGTAAAAGAATTATACTATTAATTCTTCATGGGCGAATCTCTCAAGGGCCATAGTATAATTCATCGTGTCTTGATTTCTTATGTGTATCTCTAATGTTTCTACAACGTTAATAATATATTTTTATTCAGATTGCCTAGATACTTTGCTTACAGGACAAGATAGTAAATATGTAGAATGTAGAATCATAGTATCATTCTTAAAATAATGAATGCCAGAAGGTAGTGATCATATGAATACCACTTTATGTATAGCTGATCTTAACAAAATCATACGGGAACTTGGCGCTTGTCCCAGTGGTTAAGGGAGGCTATTGCCAGTTCATTGGCTCGGGTTTGAGCCCCCTCACCCCTTATGAGCAACTTTTTTAGGCACCTTCACATCCCAAAGTTTCAGGAACATGCGACTCTTCTCCGTGGAGCTACCTGTGTTAATCATTGGGTTGCCCGAGTCCGGAGTTCGTTGCTACTTCATAACCCGTACGCACTGTGTATCTCCCATCGTTGCTGAATTTCCATATTAGCTTATCTTGTTTCGGAACCCGTGGAAGCCGTATATTTTCAATCGTTGCTACATCCACCTCCCAAATAATTTGTTTCAACTTTTCAACATCCCAACTTCACTCTTGCGGCTTGATCAGTTAACCAACTCTATAGTTCGTGTCGGGGGGAGAATTGTAATGATCTTTCCAGCATCCGAGGAGGGTATCCATTTTTCTTTGATATCGACGCTGTTGCCGTTCCCTATCTTCCACCTCAAGCCATCTTCAAGGATCGAACGGCCAGCCATGATACTACGCCACGCATAAGATGGGGCATGACCCACCTTTGCGTCCATAAAATTGTAGTTGGGAAAAGGCCAACGTAATTAACTACTATCAAATAATTAAATAAACAGATAATTAAACAAGTAATCAACTAGATGATACGGGTGACCCGTATCAGAGTCTTTTACCCTTCTTTTTACTATTCTTCCTTCTTTCAACTATTCTAGGTCCAAACACAAAACCAGCCAAGGGTTGAAGAAATTTTATCAAACAATGAGTGCGCTGGAGAAAGTTTTCCCAAATAAGAATACGATGCAGAGGGAAATGGAACATGAGAAAATGATATGAAAAGAATGCGTTTAAGAAACTAATTTTCCCATAAGCATCTTTTGAAAAATGTACATAAAGGAAAATGGCCAAACTTTTGAATGGTTATCAATCATATAGTAGTAGTAGATAAACAGGATTATAGTTTCCAGAGATTAAGAAGGTTTTACTTGGTTTATTTATATTTCTATAATCTATACTATTTTTACTATTTCAAAAGAAGTTTGATCTAGACTGCATGCAAAAAGTCCTTTGAGCGTCTCTACGATCTTTTTATTTTTTATCTCAATTTCTTTTTCGCCTTGCACGCTTCCCTCTAGAGCCAGGAAGCACCGGCACAATTTATAACAGGTAGATGAAAGAGTGCTGATTTGATTGGTAACACTCTCGCCCTCATAGTCCAAGTAACTACATGCTAAACCATTCCAAAATAAAATGTGAGGGGAAATTACACCTTAAGTACTTGATAATTAGGTACAAATTGAGTTCTCAGCAACCGTGAGGGGCAATTAGTTTGAGGCATATTAATGCCCCACACGTACAAGCCATGCACAAAGCCATCTTTAAAGGCTCAAATCAAGGAAGAGAACTGGCTTCTGTACTGAAATAATAAACAAATAAATCAAAAGCTTCGATAATCAAATCAATATCATCTCAAAAACAAGGTTAATGTTGAACTGAGCTAACATCGGGAAAGTTCTGAGGTATATATCATCCCTCCCATTGTCTCTCTCTTCTCTGACATGGGTTATCGCAGCTTTCCCCTAATTCCCAACGGAAAGAAATTGGGTGCTTATGAGTTTGCAAAAACATCCATTGTTAATTGAAGCACTGTTTTCCCTTAAATCGAGTTCACGGATTTGGAAAGGATATGAATGAAAAAGGTGGGGGGTTTTTTAGCATCTTTGATCAAATGTGTCTAATCCGTCTCCGATAAATATAGGGACTAGTGTTAAGATAGTGGTTTCTGATAAAGTAAAGATTAGTGAAATAATTGAAACAACAATCTTCTGTATTTGGAAAGTTTGGTTCTTACTGGTACTTTTTAACGTTAATTGGGAAGAGAAGCTCTATGTGTTGAGATCAGATAGTGGCACACGGCTTTGTACATTCCAAAGTCTTTGGGCTTTTGAAGATGAATCAACTCCAGAAGAAGAGGAATATCTAACTGCACCTCTGTTATATAAACGAAAGGCCAAGTTCTTTGGAAAGGCGAGAGGCGGTCAACTGTAAAAGTCCGTAAAAAGAGATACAAATCTCTCTCCCGTTCCCTCAACCCTTGCAAGTCCAACACGTGTTTCATTTTTCTGAGCTCATCTACACGTACATTAGTATCCTCGACTACTGCAACTTCAGCACACCCTTTCCCTATTCCTCTCTCTCTCTCTCTCTCTCTCTCTCTCTCTCTCTCTCTCACACATTCGACACTCCAAAAATCGACTTTCCTACGAGTTTTCTCTTCTGGTACCATCTACAACGTTTAGCCATCCCTGTTCCGTTTCTGGTCTGCAGCATTTTTCAATGTTGTGGGTTCCCATCACCCTTACTCTTCTTCACAACTTTGATTTTGGTTTTCTCTTCCATTTTGTTGACAATCTCAAGTTACCCCAACCAGGGAGAGTTCATGAGCATCTCAGCTCTTGCCAGAAATGGCCACCTCAACTAGAATTAGAACCAACAAATCCTGAGGGTCACATTCATGGCTACTCACTCAGATCATTGGACAAAGTTTCAAAAAGAAGGGGGTCCCTATCAGATCTTGATATGGGCCATGGCCAGAGCCAGAGTCCGGACTACTTCTCTGACTGGTCAATCTCGGATGAGGACAGCTTCATTGAGAGTGCCCTTCCAAGTGGCCGCTATTTTGATCAGAAGAAACAACTTCAAAGCGTTCCAGAGTACATTTTCAAGCAGCATGGTCAAATGGAGGTCTTTGGGGACATGGGGGAGACATCCGATGAAGATAATATGTTTGAGATTAACATTTCTATGGGATCAGTCAAATGCTGTTGATACCCTATCTGAAGAAGATTTATCTTGGTAGTTTCTTACAGGTTCACAAGTCTATGTATTTTAGTTTTTTTGAGCTGAAGAGCTTTTGTTTTTATAATAACCTAGACTAAAGAGAACGATATTGATAAGATTTACTGTGTTGCTTGTTTAAGTATAGGGGTAGAATGACATTCATGGTGATGGCTAACTGTCCCAACTCCTGTCAATTCTTTCTTTCCATTGTCGTCTACACCTGATTCAAGATACTTTTTTTGTCCCAAGTTGTTCTGATTAGCTTATTCTCAGGATTTGAATCTTAGCCTGTCTTCCTCATTATCTGGAACTTCGATCTTAGTCTGTCCTCACAATAATAAAATTGGAACCTTAACTATGTAAAACCTAATCAATCATGTAACATGTACTAGAAACATTAAATTAAACTGGACTGATCCACTATCTGATCTCCAGCTTTCCAGAAAAAAGACTATGTATATATCTTTTCCAGCGTGAACTTCTTATGCAATGTGGATAAGAAACAAATATAGTTCATGAAGCAGTTTCTGAGGCATGGTCGTCATAGATGTGAATACAAAGTTCTTCCACACTAAATCAATCATTTAGTTAGCAGACTTACACGAGCAATGCAGCCCCAGAACCTCAAAATTGCACACAAAGCATCCCATAAACCTCAAGAAAGAGGAGTAGAAGACAACAGAATCACCCAACCTAGTCCCTGTCCAACTACAACTCGAACCTCGATCACTCTAATCTCTAAAATCCAAAACCAAATGACTCCTAATTAAGCAAAATCAAAACCTGCGAATGTAGCAGACATGTCCCCTCAGTGACCTCCATTCCTGTTTGGTGGTGCATTTCAACTAAATTCATAATTAGATTTAAGACAGGAGTACACTACTTCTCTCACCCTAAAAACACATAAACGGTCCTCACATTCAAGAACTTAAAACATCGATTCCCACCTCAATATAGGCAAATGATAGCTACATTATGCAGCAGATTCTGACCCTTGGTCACCTACGCTCCTGCTTTCATTACATACTCATGGTTGGCGGTGCAATTCAACTAAATTTCATCCCTGAAACACAAATACATTGCTTATGATACACCCTTAGGAGAGGTCATTTTGTTCTGAGAGGGACTTCATAAAGCAATTTGAAACTTTGGTTATTTCTCCAATTTAGGATTTTGTAATTGGAAGCTAGAAACCAAATTTCCCCGATTCGAGAAAACTGTATCGGGACTCAATCATCACCTTTCTTTTGTTGATGCTCAAATTATTGAATTGATTGATGATGCTGTATCGTCACTTTTTTTTCTTTTTTCTCCGTTCAAAAATTGATCGGCCCAGTGGTCCAAGAAACTTGCCCGAACAAGCCCAACAGTTAATAATAGGGTTTGCATTTGGAAAATTTAGCCCCCGATGAATTTGGGGTTAACAAAGTGAGAACAGATTATGGGTTAGGGTTGGGTTCTATTGTTCATGCCTTTAGGCTTCAGCCAGGTTCTTACATCAATCTTCACTATTTACTCCTCCTGGAGGACCTGGACTTGCTCCGGCGCAACAGGTTCGGAGGCTATTCGAAATCTTAATGAAACACAAACATATCTTCTTTCTCGTATCTCAATCAGTCCAGGAATACACATTGAGGCTCAGCTCAACCATGCCCGCTGTGTCATTTATATGAAGAAAAATAAAATCGAGAAGAAAAATAAAATTCATTCATATTACATAATACGGAGGGAATTGTCTAATTTTATTATTGAAAGACGCTACTGGTTTTAACATTTTAAAAGGGGTCAAAGCTAGTAGTACTTGTCCTAGTATTACAATTGTATCTTACTGCCTCCGTTTCTTCTCTATCACTCCGGTTTGACTTTTTGACTCGTATTTGAGTTATTTTGACCGAGTAATTTGGATAGTAAAACAAAACAACTTTTTGATAATTTTTTCACCGTGTTATAGAGCAACGATTACCCTACAATGCCATGAAAAAATTATCAAACAATTGCATTGTTTTGCCACACAAATTACCGGGTCAAAGTGACGCAATGAATAGTTACAAAAGTCAAAATGATGTGATAGAGAAGAAACGAAGGGTAATATTTGGGATAGCCAATGTTCAAATGCAATTATCCTAAAATCCATTGTTTATTGGTAATACTTAGTTTCAGGAATTGATAACATGAAAAGTAAATTGGCAGCTAGGGTGGTAGCTCAAGTGGTAGAGCGTTGGAAGCCCCTGCATCAGGTCCCAAGTTCAAACCCGATAGACGACAAAACAATTTTTTAAAAAAAAAGTAAATTGATGTTAACTCAGTGGTAGAGCGTTAAACTTTAAATACATGAAAGGAGAATCTCAATTCTCAACATAAAAGAACAAAACAAACAAACTTGAAGTAGTAGTAGCTGCTATATCATGGAGCTCAACATAAAAGGAGAATCTCAACCGTTAAATCATTTGAAAGTCACCAAGAGAGTCGGAGTTGGAAGCACATCGCTGTCCACGTGGCCGCTCCTGATATGACATCCCCATGCCAGCCTGGTTGGTGTTTGTGGTCGTTTACCCCTCCACCGACACATGCTAGTCTCCCACAAGCTCCGCAACATTCTACTATGATTTCTTCCAAATTTCTTAATTAACTAAAACAATCATTTTAGATCTTAAATCCTTTTAAAATTATTAGCATTAAGAACGTAGTTTTAACTTTATTTCTTAATCGGATTGTTAAGGTTAGTAAAATGACCGGTGCCTAACAAATGGGTGCTAGCTCAGTATAGAGTATTTGAAGCCTCTGCATGATGTCTCATGTTCGAATCCGACTAAACGTAGAATCAGAGGTGGATCCAGGAATTTTTTCAGTGGGGGCTAAATCTTAAAAACATAACATGCTAATGAAAAATTATAAACAAAAAGAGATTAATTAAATTCATTGGAGGCTAAACTTTATTTAATAGACATTTAATAGAGTGAAATTGCAAATTTACAAAATTGAGTGGGGGCTATAGCCCCCATAGCCTCAAAGGTGGATCCGCTACTGGATAGGATACGATATCATTCTATAAAGAGTGATCGGTACCTTGGCTTGTTGTAATCGGTGCCCGAGTGTGAGGGCCTGGTGCACTGGTTTCATAAAAAAAAAAATCTCACCCAATACACCTTGATAGCTCAAGTGGTAGAGCGTTGGAAGCCCCTGCATAAAGTCTTTGGTTCAAACCCGGTAAGCGAAACAAATAAGTTCTTAAAAAAAAACATCTTAGGCAAGCAAGGCCTAAACTTTCTCTATAAAGATGAGTAAAATACATTGTCACCTCTCAAATTTAGCACAAAGACCTAAACTTTCACCCCTCAAATTTAGCACAAAAAAAACATCTTAGGCAAGCAAGGTCTAAACTTTCTCTATAAAGATGAGTAAAATACATTTTCACCATTTATTGTTTGGGAAATTGTTATGACACGGGAATTGAGCACAAACAATGCAAACACAAAATCAATGACACAATATTTAACATGATTCACTTGCTCTAGTTACCTCTACTGTGTAAAACACTTTTTATTTAGATGAAGAACACTCCAAGATACAACCACACAGGTTATGACCGCATCCATAGCTATATATAGTGTTAAAAAACCTAAGGAGGTGGAAATGAAATCACCACCCCCAATTTGTTTCTTAACTCAACTACCACCGCTTTTGACCTTTTCAACTCAAGGCACACAACAGAAATGATTCTTTCACTATTTCAGTGTGCCAAATTTGAGGACACTTGCACCCATTAATTGTGTTATTTCATATTCTATTTTATTCTGAAATGATAAATTTTTCTAGAAACTACTATTATATATGTACCTTAAATCTCAGATAATCGGTATCATAATTATGGAGTGTAGGTGTCTTAAAATTCAGCACACTGACTAAATGGATAGAATTGTTCTCCAAAACTGGAGTAGAAATTATCTTTGCATCATACATGAGGGATGAAAATGTATTTTACCGGAAAAAATAGTACTATTATACACTGTGAGGTGCAACGACATTTAATTGGATTTCTAAATTATCAATCATGTGTGGTTTATTAATTAAATTATAATTGTAATTATAATAAGACCTTTTGGTGGGGATTAATTGAGGTTCGGTGAAACTTTAACCTCGATCAACCGACACAAATTTTTATTCTTCCAATCTACCACGGCTGTTTAAATCACAACTTAATTCCCGTTACAAATGGCCTTTTCAGTCCATTCATTCATGTTATAACGACACTAGATAATGGGCTTGTTTGGATGAGAGGAAGTAGAGAGGAAAGGAAAAGTCAAAAATCTGAAAAAATTGGTCAAACCTCTCCAAACTAATAAAAAAATACGGATTTCCGCCCAAAATCCCGGAATTCCGGCTTGAATTCCGGATTTCCGGATTTTCGGCCGGAATTCCGGAGATTTGGGTAGAAATCCGGATTTTTTTTTTGGAATTCGGACCTTTTTACATTGATTTATGATAATTCCTATGTAATTGTGTGTTAGCTTAGTGGTAGAGTGTTTGCTAATTTTGCATGAGGTCTTGAGTTCGAATCTTGCTATATCAAAAAAATTATTTTTTTACCAATAATCTACAACAATCTACTACATCCAAACACTACAGATTAAATGAGCTTTTAAGCTCAACCTGTCACTTATTTCAGCTCATCCAAACAGCCCCAATGAGAGTGGCGAGTAACTTCTCTAAGGGTAGAATACACTTTCACCCACTCTTGTTTGATAGGACAATTTCACCCCTTCTTGTTTGGAAAACGATAGTTTTCACCCCTTAAGTGAAACTTAAACCTATACTACAAGTCTAGAGTTGACATTTGTCACTTAAAAATAATTTATGGGACAAATTTATCCCTATATTTTCCCCATAGTTTAGAAAACATGATGTTACCTAAGATTATTATAGACTTCATACATGGTATGAGTTTAAATTTGTCTCTAAAAATATATTGACTGGTGGATCCAACCGCCAGACTAAACAGCGGCATAATTACAGTTATTACGGTTGTAAGTTATTTAAAGTTCGACACATTGAAGGTGTGAAAGTGTCCTTTTACAAATAGAAAAGGGTGAAAGTGGCTTTTACCCTCATTTACAGAAATGAAATTTTACGAAAGTACACCAGCATATTTTCTGTTAGCTCTTGGCATAATTATACAATGATACTAGTATATTGTAGTACTAGTAGGTGAGATGAAGTATGAACAACCAAAATACAGTCTGTCAAAAGACAATACGTGAACAAGGACCCCCAAAAGATCAAGTGCAACAAGTAGTTATCGAAAACCATAGTCAAACTGGCCTTTAAATCAAATGATCTAACTAACGCTAAAAATAATTTCAATTATTGAAGACCCCTCAAATTTGGCCGTTAAACCCCCCATATTTTCCACATTTTGCATACTACAAGTATTTCCCAACCACTCTCATTCCCTTAGTCATTACCATCGTCTTGTTCTTTTTCTTTTTGAGGGAAACCAGCGTCTTGTTCTTAAAATGCTAAAATTTGAAGGTTTTTCTTAAACAATTAAATCGTCAGTTTTCCCGAACACTTCTCTTGTGAAAGTAATAAATTTTAAAAAATATATATATACTCCCATTTTCTGTGACCTACAAAAAGATTTTGAGGAAATTTTGTTTAGACTTACCTGTTGTCGTCTATTGAATTTGTGGAAATAATGTTAAATGCTCTACCACTTGAACTAGAACACATATGAAGGTTTTGAGGACATTCGTAAGACAAAACAATCGATAAATTGTAACACAAATTAGACTCACTCAGAAAAAGTTGGTAAACTATGTTGCAATTACACATGTTGGTAGATGTAAGAAAACAAAATAAATTACGAAGCGGAGTGTTTTCCTATAAGAATAAGAAAATGATTTGTTGGGAAAGACAAAACTCATTTTAAATATTTATGTGTATGTATTTGACTATCGAACTCCAAACCTCATGTAGGGGAGAAATTTTTTAGTGCTCCAAAAGAGCATCACGTGGTACTCTACACTCAATGAGTGTCTCACAATCACTCACAGTGTATTTAACTGTTGGACTTTAATTGGTTGTAGAACACCACGTGGTGCTCTTTTGGAGCACTAAAAACCTAACTTCATACCACTGAGCTAACACTAAAATGTTACTTTAGTTATAGCTTTGTTATTATATCCTTCAATAACTCGTGCATTTCGTACTAATTTCATAATCACGATATGTATTTACTTTTTCATATTAAAAGTTATTATAAAAAAATCAGTTTTTTTTTTTTAGTAGTACCGGCTTAATATTGAAGTTACATTTTGATTGAATTAAAAAATATTTAAATTAAAAAAGTCTCTATTCATCTTCTTCCTTTAGACTAGAAGACTAGAACACACCAAAGAAGCTACCCAGTATATAAAGCCCCACAAAAATGAACAAATAACAGAGTAGAACCTGCATCCACCGTTCCTCCCTCAAAACTCTTCAAGTCCCCTCACCGGCGGCGACAATGCAGCTCCTCGCGGCGGTCACCGCCACTCTCACCCTCACCCTCCTCCTCACCACCACCACAAACGCCCACAACATCACCAAAATCCTCGCCAAACACCCCGACTTCTCCACCTTCAACCACTACCTCTCCCTCACCCACCTCGCCGACGAAATCAACCGCCGCCAGACCATCACCGTCTGTGCCGTCGACAACGCTGCCATGTCCACCCTCATCGCAAAGGGCCTAAACCTCTACACACTCCGTAACGTCCTCTCCCTCCATGTCTTCGCCGATTACTTCGGAACAAAAAAGCTCCACCAGATCCCAAAAGGCACCACCAGTACTGCTACTCTGTTTCAGGCCACAGGACAAGCTGACGGCATGTCTGGATTCGTAAAAATCAAAGATCTAAAGGGTGGGAAAGTCGGGTTCGCCACCGACGACAGCGAGGAATTCAACGCCAGGTTCGTTAAATCCGTCATGGAGATGCCGTACAACATCTCCGTAGTACAGATCAGCCAGATCCTGACGTCCGCGGAGGCCGAAGCGCCTACCGCGGGCCCCACCCTGACTAATCTGACCCTGCTGATGGCCAAGCAGGGCTGTAAGTCATTCGGGGATCTGGTTTCATCATCTGGAGCGGAACACATCTTCTCAGAAAGCGTCGACGGAGGACTGACAGTGTTCTGTCCCACCGACGCGGCCGTGAAATCGTTTATGCCAAAATATAACAAATTAAAGAAGTCTGAGAAGACTTTGTTGGTGCTCTACCACGGTGTGCCGGTTTATCAGTCGATGCAGAGCTTGAAATCGAGCAATGGGTTGATTAACACGCTGGCGACGAACGGATCTGATGACTATGATTACACCGTGCAGAACAAGGACGATGACGTGACGTTGAAGACGGGGGTGGTCACGGCGACGCTCACCGGGACGGCGTTGGATAAGGAGCCGGTGATAATTTACACGATTGACAAGGTGTTGCAGCCTACCGAGCTCTTTAAAGGGTCGGCGGAGGCGCCGAAGGGGGCTAAAGGGAAGAAGAGTGATAGCGGGGACGATGCCGATGCGGACGCGCCGTCGCCGGATTCCGATGCGGCGGATCAGGCTGCTGATGATAATGCCGCCGGGAGATTTTCCGCCGGCGGGATTGTTATGGCGGCGTTGAGTTTGTTTTTGGTCCTCTGAGGTGAATCATGGGTATTTACAGTGGTAAATCGGTGAAAATGATTGGAAAAAATTACTACACGTCAGATTTGATTCTTTTTCGAAATAATTACTTTGGTGAAAAAAAAAACAAAAATAATGAGAGTCCATTTTGTTTTAGTGGGTTTTTTGCTTTTCGATTTTGATAAGATTGTAATTTATTGTTATTGGATTTGTAATTACTTGTGTGTAAAACATCAATGGAGTTTATCAAATGGTTCAGATTGAATTTGCTTTGGGTTTTTATCAACATTCTGTACTCTTTTCTCTTTTCCACTATGACCGAACTACTACTCTGGCCCAGCTCTTCCCATCATTTTGACTTTTACCACTATTCACTGGGTCACTTTGACTCGGTGATTTGGATAGCAAAGTAATTTAATTTTTTGATAATTTTTTCATGGTGTTGTAGAGTATAAGTTGCTCTATAACACCGTGAAAAAATTATCGAAAAATTGCATTATTTTGCTATCAAAATCACCCGGTCAAAGTGACTCATATACGAGTCAAATATTTTCAATGATGGGCAAGAGCTGGGACAGAGGTAGTATTAATTGAGTATTCGTTGTCCAATCACTGTCCAAAATTTTATATAGATTTCAACCAAGTTTTATGGAGACGTTACACTGGTTCAACCCTGATAATGTGGTCAAGTAACGGTTACTACTATATCGTAACATCAATCTGCCTCCAAAAATAAAATATAGAAATGCATCTACTTTACTTCATTAGTTACATGTCTCTTCTTATAACGACGATATCCCCGGTATATTGTGCATTAAGTCTTAGAATTTTTTATTGCATAAACATGCATACAACTAAAAATGGTGTACTCAGCATTATATTATTTCTATGGTTCTCAAATATGTTATTCTAACTTTTAAATTAAGAATTGAATTTAGAGTTAAGTCAAATTTTGACCCAAGTTTTATGTGCGATCAGACGTGCTTTAAACCTCCTCCCATTTCTTATAATCATGCGTGGTATGAGACAGTCTCGAGTTAACTACCAATCAAATTATAAAAGTAGTATTTTTCATGATTTTAATGCAGAACATTAGTTGGAGGATCAATTTGGGAAAACATAACCCAAAAGTGTCGGTGTGTAAATAAAATAAATCCAATTGGTAGAGACCAGCTAGGGTTTTGTGTTGTTTTCTTCTTTCTTGTTCCTTAATAATAATTGTGAAAAGGACACTGGGGGAGACTTTTATATTCGTAGTGTGTGTGACCTTTAATGTGGTGGGTAACGGATAAATTGGAAAACTTTGGCATCTTATTTCATGTGTGATGGCAGTGGATTGCTAGCTATTAGCTGGAGTACATGGTACATGAGCTGCTATTCCTATTATCAAATCATATCCACCACATTCGCTTCTTTAGTCTATTTCTTTCGGGATGGTTTATATTTTCACTTTCTTATTTCACACTCGCCTACTACTTCTGGCATGATAAATTGAGTCTGATTTTCGGTATTTATCCAAAAAAATAAATAGTTAATTAGCTGTCGTGAGCAGTTTTAGATTCGAATTTGTATACTCCCTCCAACACAGAACATAGTATTTTGCTGTTTTTTCTAAACATTTTGAGCGGACGATTTACACAATATTTTGTTAATTTTTTAATGATGGTGTAGAATTAAGATTAATGTATATCATTGCAAAAAGATAATTATGTTTTTGTAACATTTTATTAGTAAAAATAATTTTTGTTTAGAAATTAATATTACTTTCTTGAAATGCTTGAGGAAAAAAAAAAAAAAACTTGTTTTAAGGACGAAAGGAGTATAATAAAAGGGAAGGAGAAAATGGGAAATGAAATAACTATCAAGAAAAAGTGAAAGTTAATTCTTTGCTCCACTTCCAATCAAGTAATGACAATGAAAGGGAGAAGTTCCGGTAAAAAAAAAAAAAAGTGAAAGGGAGAGGAGAGAAAGTAAGATACTCATACAGTTCAAAAGTTTCGCTCTCTCCTCTCTCCTATCCCGCGTTCTTTGGCTAATTTTTAGGAACCACTTCCCTGGCAGTTTCCTTCATCGGAAGGAGATTGCTCCAATCCGATTTTATCGAAAATTCATCTCTATCCTTTTCAAATTTATCGAATCTGGTACTAAAATTTGAAAACCCGTCAGTTTTCTGACGGTTTTTAGCAGTTTTATTCTTCCTTTTCTCTAGTTATTTTATTCCTTAATCTTCTACCCAGAAAACCATCTTTCACCACCGTACTGTCTTTCACCCAACAATGGCGAACATACACACCGTCGACATTGCAAATCTAAACCTCACTCACCTTCTCGATCATCTCCAACTCACAGAGCAAGAAAAATCAGCAACCAAACTCTCTGTGGAAGCCAGGGAAGAATCTAAGAAGGTATTCAGCAAAAGTATCTTCGGAAAAATATTTTCTGCAAAATCTGTCAATTTGGGAGTTCTTCAACTCCAAATGGCGAAGGCTTGGAAGGACCCACCAGGGATGACTGTGATTCCTAAAGGGGATTACATATATCAATTTTCCTTCGACTCGGAGGAATCTGTGGATATGGTGTACAACTCTCAACCTTGGTTTCTTTTTGGGGACCTAATTGTTATGAGGAAGTGGGATACATGGATGGAAGATATCTCTGATCTTGATTTTTCAGAGACGTCTCTCAAAGTGCATATTTGGGGTTTACCAACAACAAGTCAGACAGAATTGGTTGGCAAAGAAATAGGGCACAGTTTGGGTACTGTTGAAGACATATGGGTACAAACAAAGGGTATTCTGGCAGGCAAGACCATCAAGATACAACTGGGATTGGATGTCAAAGATCCCCTTCCGAGAGCAAAGAAAGTGACAATTGAAAAAGGAAGGGACGTCCATGTCTGGATTCGTTACGAAAGACTCCCTAATGTTTGCTCCTACTGTGGGAGGATGGGTCATGATGTGAAATACTGTTCGGATGGTAAAGCAACAAAACTCAAACCGGAGGAGTTACCGTTGCTTTATGGGCAATGGTTAACCAACAAAGCTATGATCAATTATGTATTGGGACTAACCACAGATTTATCCCATGCATTTGGACCTTCGGCTGCTTCTTCGTCGGCAGCGGGGATGAGGGGATCTCAGGACCATGGTTCGAACTACACAGGGGGT
Source organism: Linanthus parryae (assembly GCA_023055425.1). Taxonomy (NCBI): domain Eukaryota; kingdom Viridiplantae; phylum Streptophyta; class Magnoliopsida; order Ericales; family Polemoniaceae; genus Linanthus; species Linanthus parryae. The sequence continues at coordinate 48,157,153 of JALGPY010000009.1, forward strand.
TCTCTAGAGGAAGATGACGAGGACATAGGTATGTCAATTGAAGAAAAGGAATTCTTTGATCGCCAGCAGAGGAAAGAATCTGGGAAGGGGAAGATACAAGAATTCCAGACCACTGTTAGGGGAGACGAAGAAGATTGTGACGACATGGGAGAAACTGGATTTATTCGACAGTATCAAGGAATTGTTCACGGGAGGGCAGAATCAGTCTCCACTTCTCCAGCAACGTCTACTGGAACTAAAAGGAAGCAGGGTATTATGGTGGAAAAACCAAAGGAGGCAGCGAGTGAATTACAGTACACCGGAAGTCCCTCAAAGGAAGCCAAGAAAAAGAAATCGGAAGACGAGAATGATATGTCAGACAACTCATCGGGTAATCGAGACTTTTCTCTTACCCACCAAGCGGCAGAGACCGATGAAGACCGGTCCTGCCGATCACAATGAGGATGATTAGTTGGAATGTGCAAGGGTTAGGGAAACCTTGTACATTCCAATCTCTAATTTCCCTATGTAGAAGGAGTCTCCCAGATATTCTCTTTTTGTTGGAAACTAAGCAGACTTCTTCTCAGGCGATTAGATGTAAGTATAAACTTGGGTTTTCGCAAGGTATTGTAGTCCCAAGAGAAGGCCTTTCTGGTGGCCTGTCTCTACTTTGGAAAAATGATATTGACATACGGGTTTTAAAAATCGAAAAGTTCTTTGTTCATGCTTTTATCCGCCCCCCAGACTCGCAAGAAAAAGGCTTCTACGCCACTTTTTTCTACGGAGATCCAATCACATCTAACAGAAAATATTCCTGGGAGGTACTGCGGCGTCTAAATCCGGGATCAAATAATCTTTGGATGGTGATGGGGGATTTCAATGAGATCTTATCTCAAAATGAGAAAAAGGGACGACGTTTGAGGAGTTGGAGACAGATCCAAGACTTTCGTAACGCCATAGGTGACTGTAATCTCAGGGACATGGGATTTAAATGACATCAATTTACCTGGAATAATAGAAGACAGGGGTCTGCTTTTGTTGCTGAAAGAATAGATCGAGTACTGATGAACCATGCCATGGAATCAACGTACTGCAACTGTACGGTGGAGAACTATTTGACTGCTGGATCGGATCATATACCACTGATTGTCTCTATCAGCGATACTCCTCTGCCACAACTGGGTCCTCGACGCTTCCACTTCGCAGCAGAATGGGCCAAATCCCCGGATTGCAGGAAAATTATTCAGCAGGTATGGCATGATAACCCTGTTGTTAATTTATCTACTTTACATGGTTTACATGGAAAAATTGCCTATCTATCTGAAAAAATTAGAAACTGGGGTAGAAAAAAATTTAAAGAAGATAGTAGCATGCGACGCCATCTGCATAATCGTCTCCAGTTTTTTAATAATCTTGCTCCCACTGCGTCGAACCTGCATAAAATCCAAAATATTGTTAAGCAAATTAACCTGTTAAATGCTAATGAGGAATTACGTTGGAGACAGCAATCTAGAGCTATATGGTTAAAAGAGGGAGATAAAAACACTGCTTTTTTTCACAAGATTGCTTCGAATAGAAAAAGAAAGAACCGGATTTCTAGTATTCAGAAAGATGATAATACTTTTATAAATGATCCTGGTCAAATTGGGTATGAGTTCACCGAGTATTTTAAGCATCTTTTTACTAAAAATAACATCAATTCCAATACTGTTTTGGACTCTATACCGCACAAAGTAACGCCTGATTTACTCACTGACTTGCAATCTCCCTTTACTGCGGATGAAATTTTAAATGCGTTACAAGAAATGCATCCCCTCAAAGCTCCCGGTCCCGATGGTCTCCCTGCCCTGTTTTATAAAACCTACTGGGAGGATATAGGAAATGATGTTATAAACTGCTGCCTTAATTTTTTAAACAATGGGGATGATATTTCCAAATTAAATGAAACCTGCATTGTTCTCATCCCAAAAAAGAAAGACGCCAAAAAAGTAACGGATTTTCGCCCCATAAGTTTATGCAACGTTATTTACAAACTTATTTCAAAAGCTATAGCTAATAGGTTGAGAAATGTCCTTCCTTTTATAATTGATGAGGCTCAATCTGCTTTTATAAAACAACGTCTCATTACTGACAATGCCATTATTGCTATGGAAACTCTTCACACAATGCATAATCAAAAAAGTAAGACTGGGTCCTTTTCTCTTAAATTAGATATGGCTAAAGCTTATGACCGTATTGAATGGGATTTTTTAAATGCTGTGCTCCATAAATTAGGGTTCCCTAATTTGATTATTCAAAGAATTATGAGTTGTGTCTCTACGGTTAGCTTCACTATTCTTATAAACGGTCAAAAAACTCCTCTTTTTAATCCTCAACGTGGTTTACGCCAAGGGGATCCCCTCAGCCCTTATTTGTTTGTCATTTGTACCGAGGGTCTTTCAAATCTCCTTAAACAAGCTTTAAGTAACAATTTATTACAAGGAGTTAAAGCAAGTGTGCACAGCCCTTCCATTTCTCATCTTTTGTTTGCGGATGATTGTTTGCTTTTTGAGAGGGCTAAGACTTCTAATGCTATCACTTTGCATTCTATTCTTAACCTTTATTGTAATGCCTCGGGACAGGTTATAAATAAGGAAAAGTCCTCTCTTGTTTTCAGCCCTAGAGTTCCTAATAACATTAAAAGAGACATCTCCTACATTTTTCAAATTCCAATTTCCACCGGTCATGAGAAATATTTGGGTTTCCCTGTCATTCTAGGAAGAAATACGTCCAAATTCTTTACTAATCTCGAACAGCGAGTTATGGACAAAACAAAAGATTGGAAGAGTAAATTCCTATCCGTGGGAGGCAAAGAAGTTCTTATCAAATCTATTGCCCAAGCTATCCCTACCTACATAATGTCTATGTACCTCATTCCTATGTCTATTTGTGATGATATTCACAAGATCCTCTCCAAATTTTGGTGGTCCAATAACATGGAAAATAAAGGGATTGTGTGGAGAAATTGGAATAAAATGTGCGTTTCTAAAAAAGATGGGGGTATGGGGTTCCGAAACTTTCATTCTTTTAATCTAGCGCTCTTAGCAAAACAAGTTTGGCGTTTTTGGGAAAACCCCAATTCTTTGGTGTCTAGAGTTATGAAAGGGAAGTATTATCATCTCTCAAATCCTTTGGCTTCCTACCCGACTAGGAATTCTTCGTGTATTTGGAAAGGTTTGGTTTTTGCTAGAGATATAGTTTGGAGAGGTTTTAGACATGGGATTGGAAATGGTAGCAACACGTATGTGTATCACAACAGATGGATTCCTATAGGTTTAGGTCGTTCATCCTTAAGTCCCAAATCTTTACCTCAAAACACCTTAGTCAAAGACCTTTTCAATCATTCTGGAGACTGGAACAGGACTTTTATTCAGAACAATTTTACCGCAGACGAAACAGAGGCCATTCTCAATATTCCTAGGACTAATATCCATGGGGATGATTCTCTAGTTTGGACTCAAACCACAGATGGTTTGTACACAGTTAAAACAGGTTATAAGGTTGCTTTCTCAATCCAGAATGATTCCATTACTTCAAACATTGAGAGTTCTAGTACAAACTCCACCTCTTTTAACCTAATCTGGAATCTTTCTGTTCCAGATAAAATCAAAATTTTTATGTGGCGTTTAGTACACAACCTCCTTCCCACAAAATCCAACCTCGTTAGGAAAGGGATTGACATACCTCTGAACTGTGTTTTCTGTGAGAAGAGCAATGAAACCCCGGTTCACTTGTTGATAGAGTGTCCTTGGGTTAGGCGTATTTGGGACTCACCGGAGATTCCTTTCAAAGTAACACCAAAAAATTTGCCTCTGCAATTCATCGTCTTCGATCTTCTCTTCACTTTGCATAAATCTCACAGATCCCTTCTAGCCTTCATTTTGTGGGAGATTTGGTGCTCCAGAAACAAAAGGATTTTCGAATCAGTTGCTATTTCACAGAACAACATAATTATCACGGCAAATGCAAAAAATCATGAATTCTTAGAATGGACTTACACTTGTGGTTCTGATGTATATGCAGGTCCAGATCCGAGCAATTGTAGGTGGAAAGCACCAAAAATTGGATCCCTCAAGGCGAATTTTGATGCGGCGTGTTGCTGTTCCTCCAAAAAAGCCACCGGTGGAGTTGTCGTCAGAAACTCGGACGGTCAATTTGTTCGAGCATGGTGTTTTCCGATCCCCTTCAATACAGACTCCACCATTCTCGAAGCGTCGGCTATGCTCAGAGGACTTCAATTGCTGGCTCAGTATGGCTTCCAGTCTCTTGAGATTGAGACGGATTCAATGACTTTACAGCAGAAAGTGAATGGTCTGTTGAAGACTTCAAGTGTTCAGTCGGTCAACTTAACTAATGTGGGTTCCGAGGCGCACCATCTTTTTAAAGAAGTATCCAGACAATTACTCCTACTTAAGACCAAGTTTGTTTGTTGGGTTTCTAGACAAGGAAACAAACTAGCTGATAAGTTATGTTTGTATGGTTCGGGTACACCAAACGTAGTAACTTGGTGTGTAGTTTGCCCTGAATTTCTATGTAATGAATATTTGGCAGATAAAAATCTGCTCTAAGTCTATCTAATTCCAAATTTCAAAAAAAAAAAAAAAAAAAAAAAGATACTCATACACCTCTAACAAAAATTTAAAAATCGGACCTGACATTGAGTCAGTGAGGCACTTACAAAATATTACACGAATACTTAAATGTGTCTAATATATTGATCAAACACCACTAACACACACACACACATATATATATATATATATATATATATATATTTGAAATGCACCACTAACATAATGTACATGAAAACATATGATTTTAATACTTTTAAATTTTGAACTTAGAAAAAGAAAAATACATAATTTTTGTATCCATGTAATTTAATATCAACTCAAGTAATGGCAAAAGAAAAATATCAACTTAAGTTGTTCAAAAGCTATTTTCCGAACAATTGTATAAAATTAGAAGACGTATTTTTTTTTTGTTACGAAAATCATAAAGATATTTAGCATTATTATGGTTGTTATGACAAACCACCATAATAATTAAATTAGTCGACTAAAGTGCCTCTTAAACAAAGGTTTTGACAAAATAGACTAAGTAGTTTAATATATTTGAGTCTGATTTGCTTTTTTATAGAAGCATTTATTTACTCGTCAAATGTTTTTTTTTTGAGAAACTCGTGAAATGTTTTACGAAGAAAGAGAAATAGAAAAAAAAGAAAGAAACAAGTATCAATATTTTTTTGGGTCAAAGGTAAGAAATATCATCAATATGATAAAGTACACTCATATAGTGAACACACACGACATACATCAACAATATACATTAGGATAAAACATAAATAATAAAAAGATAACCCTTCCACAGTTGTGTCTATCCAGATACCACCGCTAGAGAAGTCGGTGCGGCGGTGGCTAACAGGAGACGAAGCTGTCGGTGGGCGGTGGCGGTGCCAGATCCACGGACGGCCAACGGCGACTCCTTGTGGCGAGTCGAGCTTGTGCACTGTGGCTGCGATGGAGAAAGCAGGAACAACAGGCGTTTTCATCAAGGGCGACCCGAAGAAGATTTGGCCGTTGATGCGGCTGAACATCTGCGGGTGCAAGAAACAGAGCAAAACATGTAGAAGAAAACAAGAACCCCAAACAAGAAGTGGCCCGGAGGCGTAGAGATTCGGGGCGGAAACAGGAGCCCAAAAGATGAGCATCTTGGATGCTGGAAACAGGGGCGAAGGAACAACGTCTGGAAAAAAACCGAGCGGCAAACGAATCCCAAACATATCTTGCCCAAAGGAGGCATCAGCAAAAGGGGAAACCACCAGTCACTTCCACCAATCACCCAAGAAGACCGCAAGGCAGCGATAAGCAATTCGAGACACGGCGAACCCAGGAGACCAAAACAGCGCCGACGAAGATAGTACCTACCAAGATTTCAAAAAAACAGAGCTCTCCGAAAGAACAACCAGTCAGAAGCTGGACAATTCTCCACAAGATAATGATCTCCAACGCGTGGAGAGAACGCTCAAGAAAGAGAATCGATGCGGCAGCAACGCAAGCCGAAGAACACGCCGGCCAAGCCACCGACTGGGAGTTCTCTCTCTAGAAATCTAGAGAGAGGCTGACAAAAGATTATTTCCTCGTACTACAATTTTATCTCAATGAAGACCAATTCTTTTTTTTTTTTTTTTTTTTTTTTTTTGGGAATTATCGCCGTCGGGTTCAAGTCAAACACGAGACCTCGTGCAGGACTTCTAACGCTCTATCACTGAGCTAGCACCCATTTGCCATTCATGTTATAAATTCTGAAGCTAAATATTATTAATAAATAATGGATTTTAGGATAATTGTATTTGAACATTGGCTATCCCAAAATAAGATAACAATTGTAATACTAGGACAAGTACTAGTATATTTTTTGTTTTTTGTTTTTTTTTTGTTTTTGTTTTTTTTTCCAAAGTATCAGTAGCTGCTGTGAGTCTTGATAAAATGTTGTTTGTTAAATATTACGTAAAAGCTGCTGTGAAATATTGATATAGTAATTTTGTGTTTGGTAAAATCAACTGTGAAGTTGTTGTGGGAGGATAAAATGACAAAAATATATGACACGTGTCATTTCCGTAAAGATAACTATTGATATTTTAAAAAACTATAAGGTTAAAATCAATTGTAGATAACTAGGCAAAAGCACTTTCTGGAAAAGCATCTCCCCCTTGCTTTCTGAAAACTGCTGTGGGACAGCAAAAACTGTCTGAAAAAACATAAAATTTATTTTTACCAAACACACTAAAACTGCTTCTGTTGTCGGAAAACAGCTGTGCTGGCAGCAGAAACATTCCTAAACTCACCCTTAACTACCCACTACATGAAAATTTACCATCTCTCGGATTAATTTACATAATTATCAAAAATGTGTAAGAGACTTGATGGATATCATATAAAATTATTGGGGACGCCGTTTTCATCTTCTCCTCCAGCAAAAACGATTATGAAACGTGTTTTTAAGGGTAGTGCCTTCGGACACGGACAATTCCCTAGTATTTCAATAAAATTGGACAAATCCTCCGTATTTTTTTTGAGAATTACATTAATAGCCAGGTTCGAACTCAGGACGTCATGCAGGGCCTTCAAACGCTCTACCAATGAGCTAGCACCCATTTGCCGAACCCTCCGTATTATGTAATATGAATGAATATTATTTTCCTTCTTGAAATATTTCATATAAATGACATAGCGGGCTGGGTGGAGTTGAGCCTGGGCCTGAACAATAGAACCCAACCCTAACCCATAATCTGGTCTCACTTTGTTAACCCAAGTTAGTTCATGGTGGGCTAAATCCAAACCCTATTATTGACAGACAGTAGGGCTTTCTCGGGCAAGTTTCTTGGGCCCATTTATTTTCAAACGGCCCAAACTGATAAATTTACGACTTACTTGACCCCCCACATAAAACCGGTCGACCCATTTGAGTAACAAAAAAATTAAATGTTTTCCGACGACGGTGTTAGCAGATTCTGCCGTGAACGACGAGTAAGTATCTGCTACTCCTGCAATCTCGAACCATTTGAGTAACAAAAAAGTTAAATGTGTTGATTGAGTCTCTGATACAGTTTTCTTAAAATTTTTGGCGCGGAAATAGGGTTTCTAGCTTTCAGTTTATGAAAACTTAAAAGAAATAACCATAGTTTTTTTTCTTTTCTTTTGTATTTTTTTATTTTGTGTGTGTGTGTGTGTGCTGGAGATTTGATGGTGGATGGATGAAGAATCCAATTGAGTTATATACACTTTTGAGTGCACATTAGATGATATGGATTTTGCATATTAAGGATCTTGATTAGAATATTATGAGGAATAAGATAAGTGCACTAGTAATTGAAACTCACAACAAAAATAGGGCGAGGTGCATCGAGAAGAAAAAGGTGTGATCCTATCCTTCACGGGAGGCGGGAGAATAAAGAAATGGCTGTTAGCTATTGTGCTTATACCATGGATGTCACCCTATCCCCCAGATAGTATTTTAATTTGCAAAAAAATAAAAATAAAAAATGTTTAATTTCAAATCTTTAAAGTGTATGTAGGTCTGGGTCATATTTGGAATGTGGTAGTGGAGTTTTTGGGAGATTTTACCGTAAATAAGGGCCTTTTTTTCAATCAGTTCAAGCATTAGTTTCCCCTAAACTAACATTGATTCCAATTACGCCTTTACACTTGGCATTTCAATTGAGGAACGGAGCAAGGTATCCGAGGTTTCATACGATGAAGGTCGACCAAAGAAGCTGTTCATTCGGGTTGAGCTCAGATCCAGTTTTCAAATAATTTTATGAAGGGCCTCTCAGAACAAAATGACCTCTCCTAAGGGTGTATCATAAGTAATGTATTTGTGTTTCCGGGATGAAATTTAGTTGAATTGCACCGCCAACCATGGTCCATGGGTATGTAATGAAAGCAGGAGCGTAGGTGACCAAGGGTCAGAATCTGCTGCATAATGTAGCTATCATTTGCTTATATCGAAGTGGGAATCAATGTTTTGCGTAGTTGTATGTGAGGACCAGTGATGTGGTTAAAGGGTTAGATAAGAACTGTACTCCTGCAACTGTCTGAAATTTAATGTATTTAGTTGAACTGCACCACCAAACAGGAATGTAGGTCACTGAGGGGCCATGTCCGCTACTTATTGGCGCTACGAGATGGTCAATTTATAGGATTCATGGGAAATGAAAACTGAAAAATCCTTGATGCTATCGGTTCACAGACATATACTGTGCTTTGGAGTAATTTGGCTTTGGATTTAGAGATTAGAGTGTTCGAGGAACTAATAATTTCGAAGAGATTCAATTTAATTCACTTATCATACAGATTACTGTCAACATTATCATGTGGTTAGCTTCTTCTAATGGAATTCTATGCTTGTAAGTCTGCTACCTACTCATACATGATTGCTTTAGTGTGGAAGAACTTTGTATTCACATCTATGAAGACCTTGCCTCAGAAACTGTTTCATGAACTGAATTTGTCTCTTATCCACATTGCATAAGAGGTGCACACTGGAAAAGATATACAAGTACATACACAGTCTTTTTGCTGGAAAGCTGGAGATCAGATCGTGGATCAGTCCAGTTTAATTTAATGTTTCTAGTACATGTTACATGATTAGGTTTTACATAGTTAAGGATCCAATTTTATTATTGTGAGGACAGACTAAGATCCAAATTCCAGATAATGAGGAAGACAGGTTAAGATCCAAATCCTGAGAATAAGCTAATCACTAATCAGAACAACTTGGGACAAAAAATATCTTGAATCAGGTGTTGATGGCAATGAAAAGAAAGAATTAACAGGAGTTCGGACAGTTAGCCATTGCCATGAATGTCACCCTACCCCAAATGGGTTTTATTTGTAAAACAAGTTATTTAACTCTTCAAAGTCTTTGCAGGTCCTATTTGAGAAATATACTATCTCTCCGAACTCTCCATTTTTGAGGCAGATATGGGCATATAATAATGGAATAATTACCACTTGTAGATAATCTTGGATTTGTTAGTTCTGATGTCTTGGTGTTTATTACAGTATATTGCTTCAGTTAATATACTGTAAATAAGGAGATTTGAGATCTTAATTTTATTTCCTACATTAGAAATAATCTTTTCTATAGTTCATAATCATATCTCTAATCTACGGCAGAGTATTACTAGCATGTTTCTACATCAAAGTATGAAGAAATCATATTCACATTCTTCTCTATGCTTCACCACTTTTAGTGTTTGTTTTCTTTAAACATGTATACTAGCAGTTCTAATTAAACCTCTACCCTGGGATTTCATTGGAGGACAGCAGTAGGCTATGCAAGGTTTTGTTATGATCAAGATCGATATAAGCTACTATTTGTTTGGAGTGATGTTAGAATCAATGCTTTAAATTGTGTACATAGAGTACTACAAGTACTACATTTAACTGTTAAAACTAATGCCCTGTTTTTAGGGTGAGACACAAGTATTGTACCCCTGGCTGAAATTTAGTTGAAATGCACCCACCAACATGAATATGTAACAGTAGAAGGGTCAGAACTACATTTCGGCGCAGTTTTTGTTTGGATTTAGGCTAAAAATCAATGTTTTTTTTATACTTGTATCTAGTACCTGTGAGGACTAGCAATGTGGTTCTACATTTGACAGAAGTAGTGTCCTCCTGACTGAAATTTGGTTTTGAATTTTGTTGAAATGAACCACCAAACTTTGAGTTTTATCAGTAGCAAGAGTGGGAGTTACTGAAGGTCAGGAATACGCTACATGATAGCGCTTGGGGAATGATCAATTTGTAAAATTCTAGGAAACAAGGAGAGTGAAAAATCTCTGATGTAAGAGTTCACAAACTGTGATAAGCGTGCTTTGTTAAATCTTTGATGGAAGTTCGGTTGTAGTTTGGACATGGATTAGGGTTGGGCGATCATTTAGGTCTGTGAGGATAAAAATTACCTTTGGCTGATTCGAAGGTGTAGGAAGACTTCATGAGCAATAAGTTTTCAGCTGTCTTTCGTTTCTACAATCAACATAATAAATCTTGCTCCTTTACTTAAACTTGCAACATAGTAAACCTTGTCACTATTGTTCTCTCTAATCTAGGTTATTATTAAAACAAAAGCTCTTCAGCTCAAAAAAACTAAAATACATCGACTTACGAGCCTGCAAGAAACTACCAAGATAAACCTTCAGATAGGGTATCAACAGCATTTGACAGATCCCATAGAAATGTCAATCTCAAACAAATTATCTTCATCGTATGTCTCCCCCATATCCCCAAAGACCTCCATATGACCATGCTGATTGAAAATGTACTCTGGAAAACTTTGAAGTTGTCTCTTCTGATCAAAATAGCGGCCACTTGGAAGGGCAATCTCAATGAAGCTGTCCTCATCCGAGATTGACCAGTCAGAGAAGTAGTCCGGACTCTGGCCCTGGCCCATATCAAGATCTGATAGGGACCCACTTTTCGAAACCGAGTCCAATGAACTGACTGAATAGCCATGAGTGTGACCCATACCACCCTTTTGAGTCAGAGTTGCTGGCTTAGTATCTGTTGGTTCTGATTCTAGTTGAGGTGGGCATATCTGGCAAGAGCTGAGATGTTCATGAACTCTCCCTGGTTGGTAACTTGAGATTGTCAACAAAATGGAAGAGAAAACCAAAATCAAAGTTGTGAAGAAGAGTAGGGGTGATGGGAACCCACAACATTGAAAAATGCTGCAGACCAGAAAAGGAACAAGGATGGCAAAACGTTGTAGTGGGTACCAGAAGAGAAGACTCATAGGAAAATCCATTTTTGGAGTGTCGAATGTGTGAGAGAGAGAAGAGAAGAAAAGGGAAATGGTGTGTAATGAAGTTGTAGTAGTCGAGGATACTAATACGTGTAGATGATCTAAGAAAATTGGAACACATGTTGGCAGTGGTGGAGCTACTAAGGGACAATACCCTTTATCAAATATACAAGTGTCTCGGCTGAGTTCACATTTTTTCACTAGTACCTTAAACAAATACATTTTTTTTACTGTTTCTGTTTCCTGTCTCCGCCACTACATGTTGGACTCCAAAGGTTGAGGGAACGAGGGACAGAGACAGGTTTTGTATCTCTTTTTACGGACTTACAGTTCCCCACACCTCTCGCCGTTCCAAAGAACTTGGCCTTTCGTTTATATCACAGAGTGCAGTGAGATATTCCTCTTCTTCTGGAGTTGATTCACCTTGAAAAGCCCGAACCCGTGGCTTCTCCCAACATCTGGGTTACAGCCTCAAAGACTTTGGAATGACAGAAGCCATGTGCCCCCCTCTGATCTCAACACATGGAGCTTCTCTTCCCAATTAACGTTAAAGTGTACGAATCAAATTTTCCAAATACAGAAGATTTTGCTTCAATTATTTTACTAATCTTAACACTTGTCCCTATATTTTATCAAAGACGGATTAGACGCATTTAATCAAAGATGCTATGAAAAACCCACCTTTCTGATTCATGTCCTTTCCAAATCCGTGAACTCGATTTCAGGGAAAACAGTGCTCCAATTAACAGTATATTGTTTTTGCAAACTCGTAAGGAACCAATTTCTTTCCGTTAGGAATTAGGGAAAGCTGCGAATGATTCATTTCAGAGAAGAGAGAGACAATGGGAGGGAGGATATATACCTCAGAACTTTCCCGATGTTAGTTCAGTTCAACATTAACCTTGTTTTTGAGATTATATTGATTTGATAATCTAAGCTTTTTGATTTATTTGTTCATTATTTCAGTACAGAAGCCAGTTCTCTCTTCCTTGATTTGAGCCTTTAACGATGGCTTTGTGCAAGCTTTGTACGAGTGGGGCAATAATATGCCTCAAAATAGTTGCCCCACGGTCACCTCACAGTTGGTGAGAACTCAATTTGTACCTAATTATCAAGTAAGGTGTAGATTTAGTTTTATGTCTAATCTCTACCACATTTTATTTTGAAAATGTTTGGCATGTAGTTACTTGGAAATATTAGGGCGACATAGTGTTACCAATCAAATCACAACTCTTTCATCTGCCTGTTCCGTCAATTGTGTCGGTGCTTCCTGGCTCTAGAGGAACGCATATGGTGTATAAGGCGCTGAAGAAATTGAGATAAAAGGAACCGTCTGCATGCATTCTGGTGACATAAGTTCACTGAACTAGTAAATAATGAAAATTAGAAATATTATTCAACCAAGTAAAACCTTCTTAATCTTTGGAGATTATAATCATGTTTATCTACTAGTAATATGATTGATAACCCATTCAACCATTTTCCTTCATAGTCATTTTTTAAAAATGTTTATGGGCGAAGGGGGGGGGGGGGGGTGTATAAAAGAAATAGTTTCTTAAACACGTTCTTTACATTGAAAGTAGATTATCAAGGTTGACATGCTTCTAACCTTCACTAAATTCTGCAATGCCAAAGCAGAGCCACATGAAATCCTGATTTCGACAACCTTCACTTTCTTAAATTTTTGACAGTAGAAGAGACCGAGCCAGGAAAAGTATCCAATTCTCTAATGTCTAGACATTACAGTATGAAATCATTTTGAATCTGGGTATTCCGTTTTATCTTGAAATTGGGAATATCATTAACGCAAAAAGTCATCGCCCAGTTAATTGGTTTCATTGGTTGTATGTTTTTGGTTTTGTATATATGTGCCAAAGCTCATTTCCTGTATTTCCTAGACAAATTTTATTTCTGTTCATCATATTTGTATCAGAGATCAGCTCTTTTTTTCTCAAAGAATGTGTTCTATCTATACTAAACCGAGTTGCTCCCACCTGCAGGACTATTTCTGAAGGCGCTCTTTGCCAATTGGCATCATGATTTAGCAAAAAGAATGTTCATGATTTCCCACTACTGGTGACTAAATCTTGCCCTAAATAATTTCACTTTCTTGTACATGCCCTCTAAGCCCAAAAGTCGTTTTCTGATATGTTATCATTGCAATTCATTGCACTTTCAGTTTCCTCATTAGGTTTGAAAATTTTACGGTTGATGGCAGACAATTATGAACTCCATTCGAATAATGTAACCATGACTGTTGTTTTGTTATCCTTAGGCATAAATATGTGGTACCCGAGTGCTTTAAACCCAATGATTTCCACTTTTGAAACCAGATTTAGCAGACCAGGAACATGTAGAAGTGAAGTTAGGTTCCTATATCAAATGCAGTTGCTTTATGGAAGTTTAGTACGACGTGTTATGATTGTACTCTTTAGTGCTTGTTCAAACCACTAAATTGAAGCACCCGGTGAATCAAGTGCTCAGATTGATTTCCATCGTAAGTTAGTAACTTGGAAATAGCCACTCTGCTAAGCGGTGCATATTTGTGTACATTTTCCTCTCGGATACACACTCCATAACGCGTGTGGAATAATGCAGATGTATGAAATGAAATGAAATGGAGATTGTGCATCTTATGTAAATGCAGATGTATGAAATGGAGAGATTTTGATAATTCACTCTCCTGATGAAATCTTTGCGCTATGTCCGTGTCATGCTCAACAGACTTGCGCAACATCACGAAGATGATCTTGGCATTCTCTCTAGTCTCTATTTTTCCCTTTTTCTACTTCCTTTTGCGAAATTGGTGCCAAATGTAGCTGAATTCTGGCTTTCAGTTGGTTGCAAGAAACAAGTTTTCTCATTCTTTCTAATTTTTGCTTTCATTTTTACTATTCCAATTCCCAATTTTGTGCTAGAATCAATGGGGACCTCAAAACTATATGGCGGTGAGAGGAGTAGCCCATGGCGCTTATTAATTCTTTTCTTTTTCTTGAATGTCCGATATGAGACTTCTGAACAAGTACCCTCACATGTGACATCATTTGACCTACACGTAAGTTTTTTTTTATCTGCAGGTGACGGTAAGCACGCGAGTTGTTAGACATTTCGCGTGTGTGTGCCGTAGCTCTGATACCATGTTATAATTCACGGGATTTCACTTTAAAATCAATTGACAATGGGGACAGTAGCCAATGACTTGTTAATTCTTTTCTCTCTGATGTGGGACTTCTCAACATAATTGTCCATTCACGAAAAGGTTTTTGGGTAGTTCATGGTGCAGTGCCTTTCTCTCTCTCTCTCACCGTTGATTTGTCTTCATGAACTTTCATGTTTGTGTAGTTCATGGTGGTACCACTTGAAACTGGTGAGAAAGTTATTCAGCAAACACCTGCACATGCACATAAGCCTGCTGGTCCATCGAATTCAGTTATGAGTTGAATTGACTAATCCCCATCCTCCTCCCCAATTGTCCAATACAAACTGTACTTGAACTTGTTAATGGCCTTTGGAAGCTTCTCTATGTTTTGAGTGTGTTTGATGTTGGTTCTATTATGCATGTGAATTTTGAAAAGAATTAATTATTAGCATGTTTTGGCTTTAGAAAGTGGTTGGGACTTTGGGAGTGCTATTTCAGAGATTTAAAGACACACAAGTTTGTCATATGTCACATACAAATGATGCAGTTTACTCTATTCTATACACCACATAACACAGTTGAAAGATAAAATAAGCTTGAATGAATTAGGGTTTAGGTTTCGAATAGGGATTCACTATTGATTATGGAGTCTATTTGTGCTTGGCTGGGCTAGTGTGACAATCTCACCTATCAGAAAGTAGCAATGTCTCAAATGGGACACTATCTATCAACTGTCTCATGGTCACACCCATAGAGATTTTTCTGTGCTAGTAACCCCTTCCTACCTTTTTTAGTTGTCATGGAAAGAACATTGGTTACAATGGCATCGCGAAATGGTGATAGTTAATAGTACTGGCATATAGCAGATTCATTTTACAATATACCAAACGATGTCCTCTCGTTGACAGTAAAAAATTAATCGTTAAAGTGTAGAAAGACCCTTGAATTGGGTTTTGCCTCTTTCATTATAGTCGAGGTGTAGAGATTACTAACATGAGGCAACGAAGTCTTGTTTTATGAACTACGCAAGTACAACATTTCGATTCTTTTACTTGAAGGACTCAACTATATATCTACCATTTGTACCAAACTCTATCAGTAACATGACTCCTCACTAGTACTTCCTCATTAGTGGTTAATGATTGCATTGAAGAAAAATTCATGAGATTGAAATTAGAGTCCACCAATTTGGATGCTTTGCATTATTTGATGTACTAGTACGAATATTATGTACCCCAAGATTGGTAAATTAAGAGTGGACCCTTTGATATGAGTACTAGTGTCACAACAAATTGTTATTAAATAAATTTCACTTTCCACAGGTAACCATCAGATGTTATGGGGGGACAGTGTGAGTGAGGGTGACACCCTCTAGATTCTTTTGATGCTCTCAGATTTCTTTATGTGTGATGCCAACATGTAACTACCAACAACAAACAAATCATTCTCTTTAGAGAATTTGAGTTTATTACACCAAGAAAACTCTCTTCCTCAATTACTTTGACAAACTCTTTGTAAGTGCCTGTTTGTCAATCCTGTTCTTAGACATATTTATTTAACATTAACGTTTTAACTTGAGAAATGTTTGACAGTTCTGTTCTTTGTCTGTTTTTTAGCTATTTTTCTTATTCGAAACCGGTACCAAAAAATTGAGCTTTTATGGGTTCTTAGAATAGGGAAAAAAGAAAAGTAAAGGGAGGAAAGAAAAGAAAGAACATATCTTCTCTAGATTCTCACTTCAACAATTTTACAAAGAACAAAATGCTCCATTATTTGAAAACTGTTAGCCTAGGATTGGCTAGCAACTGCATTGCCCTTTTGACATTGCTATCTTCTATTGGGTGAACAAAAGAGAGATACCCACTTCCAACTTAACATTCTCTGTATCTCTCTCAAGTAATGATTTGAATATGTGAAACTGCATCTATGGTGAATGTCTTGCCACTTGGCTTTTGAAAGCTTATCTCAAGTTTACCTAAAGCTAGAAGGTAAGGTGAATTGCAAATTTCAAGGTTTGGACATTGGTCATAGTTTTGCTTTATGTTTTGCAATGAGGGTAATTGAACATGGTGGTTGTTTGAAGGGTTCAACTGGTACATGTAATGTTCAAAGATTCCATTAGTACTAGTAATTAACCACATGGGTTGAATCTGAGTTAGGTGGAGTCATTCTTATGTGTTCAGAAGTGCACATGTGTTCATGCTCTAATCAGTATAACACTTTCTATGTTGAAATAGTAACTTTCTCTTACCATTTACTGTTTCTTTTACACACGTTTCTCTACGAGATTGTACATATGTGTCATGTGTTGTATGTCTCTCCTTAGTCTCCTAGTTAGTTGACGGTAAAATTCACGTGACAAGACTTATTTTTGTTACTTCTACTTCTGAATTATTGAGTATCATAAACACAATTAAATTATGTCACGAGAGTTGTAGTTTCTTTGTAACTCTGATGCTACTCGAATATACTCTTTTTCTATTTCTATTTCTTGGAGCACCCTATAGTTAGTTACTAATATCAAAAGCACCCAATAGTTTCTCCATGTTGGTGGTTGAGAGTGATGTTATGGGAAAATGTTAGCACTTATGACCTGTTTCAAAGACATGGAGAAAGTAGGGCTGGTGCATGCTTCCTTTCCAATTATTAGGAATGGTGAATCATCAATTTTAATAGGAATGGTGAATTAAAAAACACTGTGGGCATCTATTTCTATCATGGTAAAATGTCTTAACCAAATCATTCTAATTTCACATAAAAGGAATCACACAAAATATTGATGTTTACAAATGAAGAAATGCTATAGTGGAAGCCTTGATCAACAACTGTATTAGTATATCTGATCGTTTTCTAATAGTAAGAGCCTCGTGTACATACTAGAAGACATATCAAAGCGTAATGGTAGAACTGAAGACTGCAAGATAATAAAGCAAAATCATGCGAAACACTGGAAAAAAATTGTGTTAGGTAAGGCCAACTATCAGTGATGTCTCCTTACAATTTTTGAATCCACTCTAAAAACACCACGTAAATTCAACTTCTGAACACGAAATCGACACACAATTTGAGTCATTTTCACTTGTTGTTACCATAATTTAATTGACCACTAATGCCTTGATTGTAGAAACAAGTGGCCCTATGATGAGTGTAAGCAAGCTTTGATGGTAGGTTGCCAAAGCAACATTGTACATTTGTACTCCTCTCTTAATTAAACCAACATCATTAGTCCACCAAAGGTATCTTCCAAACTCATTGGAGCACAAATTCACTTTTCTTTCTTTTCTTTTTTCTTTCATTATGCAGTCCCTTTCATTAATAGTACATAATTAAGTGAGAGAGAAAGTGTACAAGAGAGAGATAGAGAGAAGACAAACCAAGCTTTTCAATCAATCAAAAACCCCAAAACTGAGCAAAATCATGTTACCTGCCCTTGAGTTAATTCTGGGTGGGTGGTGTTCTTTTCTCTTCTTCTTCATCCTCCTTGGTTCTCTGCAAGTTTTATTTATAGAGAGACATGGGTGTGTCTCTAAACCCTTAAATATTTAGTGTTTTTTCTCTTTTATAGATAGACAATGAAGTGATTATGTTAGATAAGAATTGGGTTTCTGAGATCTTGCAGTAATGGGTAATGTTAGTGGCAAAGAGGATGAAACTGCAGGTCCCTCTGGAACCAAGAAGCAAGAAGAAGAAGGTGAAAGGTATATGATGGAGTATGCACTTGGAGGTGGGGCTGAGCAGGTTAACTATCATGCCCCTGAGTCCATGGTTCAGCCCTTTCATTATGACCCTAGGGCTTACCAAACCCCTCTCATGTTCAGTTCACAGGTCAGGTTCACAAATTTTCATTACCTCACTCTATACTCGTGTACTCACATGGATTTCACTTTGACATGAACTTCCTCTATTTCCTTAATTTCTTCAACAAAGAGATACTTTGTGTGTGTGTGTGTGTGTGTGTGTGTGTGTGAGGTTCACTTTCAGATTTTGTTGGTTGTTGTATGTGAAATTCAAGTTCATTTGAATGCATTTCTCAGGGTTGTCCTCTCTTTGCACTATTCCCACACACTATTTGTCCAATAGAAATTTCAAGAAACATGTTTTTTTCATAGAATTTGTGGTAGTAGTCTTCCATTATTTTGCCTGAAATCACAAAGCTAGCTAGCCTTCTCTTCTACACACACTTTTTTCTTTTTTTCCTTTTTTTTGAACCCAAAAAGATAAGATATTTTTGAAGCATTCTTCCATATCTGGCTACATTCAGTTTGAAATTTAGGAAATTGGGACTGATTTACCTAGATTTCTGCTCTTCCCATATCAGTTGAATGTTGAATTTGGCTGTTTATCAATTCTTTACCAATGTTCTTGATTGAAAAAGATAAGAGCAATGTGTTTCTTTAACTCTGATGATGACTTAAAGTCACTAGACTAGAATCCCAATTCCCAACTGTAAAGTCTCATTTCATGTTTCTTGTTCATATGAGTTGGCTTAGAACTCGTAAAGATAGGCCGAGTAATCCGAATTTGGAAGTTTAACAGATGCCTTTTAGCTTGAAGAAACAATCTTCATGATTCCTCTAAAAAGGGGCTCTAGAATTTCTAAGTTGGAATAATAATAGCTATAGAATATGTTCAGGTTTCGGCTAATCAGTTACGAAGCGCTAGTGAAGTGATGAATTTTCAAAGTAGTCCTTTGATGCAACACGGTACCCAGAATGCTGAAATGATTCCAGCAGAAGAAACAGGAACAGTGATCAAATGGATTTACAATGGCAAGGAGGTGGCGGTTGAGGGGTCATGGGATAATTGGAAAACTAGGTATATCACATAGTATCTGTTTTGGCATTGTGGTCTTGAATAGTTCTGTAAATTTGGTAATTTTTTTGACTTGTCTTTCCGTCAGAGATTTTTTACGAAAAACAGGTCAACACTTTGCAATAAGGAAGGTGATTCCACCGGGTTTTTACCTTTACCGCTTCATCGTCGATGGGCAGTGGACGTATTCTCCGGATTTACCGCTGGAACATGACGAATTCGGAAACATTTTCAATGTTCTGCATTTGGAGGTAATTTTTTTTCCTTGAAATTTGAGTATTCACACTGATGCAGCATGGATATTTTGGATGTCAAGTCTTGCCTGTGGAGAATTAAGCATCCCCTATTAGATTTAGATTTTTGATGGAATGAAAACAAACTTAAATGAGCAAAATAGGGTTTTCACTAGCCCAATTTCAGTAAAAAACAGATATTTACTTAAATGGACTAGACCTGTAATGGGGCTGACAGTAACTTCTCTGCCCAAATCCATTGGGTTATTGGATAGATAAAAACCAACTCATCCAAATAACTAATGGGTATAAATGGTCTAGTCCACTCAGTACCTATTTTTTACTAGACAGGACCCAATTCATTCATAAACAGTTAAATGGTTGAGTCGATTGGATAAAAACCATTTTGGCAGGTCTAATTGCAACAATAGATACGACTGTAATCTCGTGCCTATGCATATCAGGTGTGCGATGTTTTCTGTTATTCCATTTCATCCATAAACACCTCTATGGAAAATAACCTTTTCGGTAGCTATAGATGGTTAAAAATCTTGGTAGGGTTTAGAAGTGAAGGGGACACTAGAACTTGACAATTTTCAATAACAACTTGGAGAAAGCTACCGATAAGAGTCAAATCAACTCAAAGGAAATATCAGAATCAATATCAGTATGGGGCACATGGACTACTGATGGGGTAGCATGTTGAGGTACAGAATGTTCAATAGAAGATACCTACCGCATAACAACAAAACCCTTTAAAGTGAACTTAGAAGAAGGGAGTTTTATAGCGAGTTCATTGGCTCGGGTAGTATTCTTACCTTGCACACACAGGGACGGAGCAAGGAAACTTAACAGACCAGAGCACTATGTTTATGAAACCTAAATTGCAGGGGCACTAAATTTACCTGGGGCACTTTTGCGGTTTTGGCAAGATCATTTGTGAATAAGTCTATGCAAAATAGGGGTAAAATTGTATCTTTTTTTAGGATAGGTAGTACATGTGCCCAACCATGTTCAGGGTTGGCTCCGCATCTGTGCTCACGCACAGTCGCGCACACACAAACAAACAAAACCTTTAAAGTTGGAACTTGGAAGGCACTTGAAGATGATGCTTGTGTTATGGAGGGCGATAAGGCTCTATGTGGCCTTATCGTCAAGGTGAGTATATGGCCTTTCTTTTACATCGAATGGTCTGTAGCAGCAGTAGCACGAGGGTTGTTCCTGGACCGTCCTTTAATTATTCACAAGCTTCTTCAATCTTCTGAAAAATTGAAGGAAGATATCGCCTAAGAGAAAGTGCCCTTAGCAGTAGAGCTGTCAATCGGGCCGGTTAACCAATCCTAACCCGGCTAAGCAGTAAAACCGAGAACGTACGGTCCCAAACCGGCCCGGGTCCGAATTATTAGTGGTTCTGGCTGGTTGTAGATATCCTTAACCGCCTAACCGAGACCGGCCCAAAACTAACCGGGACCAAACCGAAACTGGGACCGAACCTAACCGTAACCGAACCGGGAACCGGCCCGTGTAGGCCAACCGACGAGTTTTTAACGGGCCCGTATAACTTTTCCAACAAGTTATAATATATAATATGTAAAAATATAATAAAACTGATATTTAAAAAAATAGCGGTTTTTAGCGGTCCGAACCGAATCGGTTTAGGCGGTAACGGTTACAGGGGCTGGGCCGGGGCCGGTTAGAGGTTCCGAGAAAACACACGGGCCGGTTAACCGTAACCGGTTAACGATTAACAGTAACCAAACCGAACTGTAACTGGCGGTTCACGGTTTTCCGGTCCAGGCCCGGTTAAGGTTTACCAAACTGACAGCAGTAGTGTGCGAACGCGAAAAGTGTGCACATCAAGTACCATTTTGCTTCTAAGTGTGTAGGTTATAAAGAGTTTTGGTTGGATTTTGATCAAGTAAAATTCTCCAGATATATAGTTTATTTACATTGTGTTAGCTAACTACTACAGGAGCAAAGTAGTCAGAGTCATATACTACAACTTAACAATAAGCTTCTGTAACTGTTTCTTCAAGGTCAATCCTATTGCATTTGTATACAAGCTTCTGCAACTGGTATGCCATCCCTAGCTAGCATCTGTATGCAAACTTCTGTAACTTTTTCTTCAACCGATTGAAGAATACTACTATTCCACATTTATGCAATGAGGTATTGAGAGGCTTGATTCTGATCGATATTTTGATAAAACTTCTTGGTTCATGTACTCTGCAGGACTTCATTCCAAGCGTTCCTCCAGACATTTCTGAGCGTGAGCTTCCTTCTTCCCCTGCTTCGAGCTATAACAACATACCTTTCAATTCAGATGATTACGATGAAAAGTTACCCGAATTACCTCCTCTGCTGCAACAATCGCCGTTAGATCACCCTCCACCCTTCAGGGAAAGCCCCGAGTCAGTGGTGAATCCTCAAACTGCAGTGTTGAACCATCTATACATTCAGAAAGCTCAGAAACCCCAATCCGTGGTGGCACTTGGTTCTACTCATCGCTTCCGCAAAAAATACGTTACAGTCGTACTTTACAAACCGGTGAAGAAGTTGAAGAAATGAGATTGAAAAGATACACCAGTGAGTTGAGGAAAAAAATGTTATACCCGTTTTGTGATGTGTGTGAATTGGAAAAATTATGTAGGAAATCTGCGATATATATTTCCATACAAAGCTGCTCTGGCATAGCTTTTCTTCCATTTGTTTTGCACATGATAATGTACTTCACTTCTTACTGCATCAGTGAGAGAAATTGAACCGCAGAAAAAGCTTCACTTCTATAGTTCTTGATTTTTTGCGTGTATGGCTACAATTGTAGTCACTCTGACGATTATGTTCCTAACCTTCATGCACTCTGCACCATGTTTAAGGTGACAAATAAAAAACAAAGTACTGTAAAATATATGTCGTATCCTTGTAAGTGTTACAAAGGCATAAGAATGTCCAGCATCGTAACATAGTCCTTATTTAGCAAGTTCATAGAATGATTTAGAAATAGAGGCCGGTATCAATAAATATTCAAATTAGTTAGTAGAACTAGTTTGTTGTTTACTGTTTCTGAGCTTCTTCTGAAGCTACTAACACGATTAGGCTTGAAATTCAGGAGGCGCCACACGAAAATGCAATGTGCTTCGACATTTTAAATGACATGGAACCTCGAATTTCAAGTTCCTTAGAACTTCTGTTTGCTTATTGCACTTGTTTTATTATAAAAATTTGCCAAATTCAAAAGAAAAATAAATTCTCCATCCACCTTGATACAAAAAATAAATAATTAGTTATTCCTAAAAAAAGTCAAAATGAAAATTTGCAGCAGAGGAAAAATGATAAAGTGTGCTCATCCAGTTTTCCAAATAATTACTAATTAATATATAATAACTGATCACGTCTAATATCTTCCGTTGTAGTCTAGTTGGTTAGGATACTCGGCTCTCACCCGAGAGACCCGGGTTCAAGTCCCGGCAACGGAACTTTTTCCTTTCGCATTATTTTTTGACTTTTCTCAAGATCGACTCATCGACAAAGTTCACTACGTTTACCAAAAAAAAAAAAAGTTCACTACCACCACATAGGAGAGAGATTGAAAAAAAATAGATTCCTGCTTTAATTGACATTCCTTCAAGTTATTCCGATTTGGTGTTGTGTTTTACAAAGAGTTTTGGTGGGATTTCAATCAAGTACAATTCTCCACATATATCATTTATCTATACATTTTGTTAAATAGCTACTACAGGAGTAAATTAGTCGTAAAACTAAGTGATATACTACTACTTAACATGCTTCCGTAACTGTTTCTTCAATTACTGGAATCCTATTCCATTTTCTGTAACTTTTTCTTCAACCGATTGAGGAATACTATTGTATTTATATGCAATGAGGTATTGAGAGGCTTGATTGTGATCGATATTCATAAAACGTCCTGGCTCATGTACTCTGCAGGACTTCATTTCCAAGTGTGCTTCTTTCTTCCCCTGCTTCGAGCTTTGACATACCTTTTAATTCAGAAGATTTCGATGAAGAAAAATACCCGAATTGCCTCCTCTTCTGCAACAATCTGCTTCCTCTCATTTTTTTCATGGTCATGCTTGCAATCTGTTTGATGAAATGTCACACACTGCATGTTTGATTTCACATGTTACTGGAGTTCAGCAAAATAAAGTCAAAATTTTGATTTCTGATAGGAAAGAAGTGGTAGGAAAGAAGTTTTCCTATATATAAGTCAACTTTCAGGCTCCGCGATTCCGGCGACGGTTGTTGCTTTGTTCAAAGCAGTCATGAGCTCCATGGTGCAAAATTTCTAAGTAATGTAGATTAGCATTTTTTTCCTTGAAGAGATCAGACTCATCTGCTTCCGTCTGGAGTGTCGGTATCTTTGAGCCAGAGATGAAATTACCTGAATAAAAACAAAAATATACATCATCTTTGTTCTGTATTGCGCAAACATTGAATCCCACCATACATCTGACAAGATACTTTTTGGAAAATGAGTATTGTATGATCAGCCGCCCACACCTCAAGCCAAAGTGTGTGCATCAAATGAATCTGGAAAATTGTGCACCAACACTGTTGGTGTGTTGATGATACACAACCAACCAGATACTTTTGATGCACACAATTTCTCTTAAGACGTAGGTCGACTGTTATAGACTTTATAATTTTTGTGGGCGAGATTTGCCATGGTACGTAATGAAATATTAGTGATGTCGCCTATTTATATATACAGCAATTCTTTGTGAATCTGGAAATGCGGTGGGTAGTAAGTGACTCATGCATCCGGAGTTGGTTAGCTTATCGCTGCGTTATCCATTCACATTCTCTTTGCATGTGAGGCTCTAGGTAGGTCATGTCTTTGGTGTTTCTTCTTCTTATTGTTAATCATCCATTAATTTATTCAAAGTAGTTCATAATTTCGTGTATGAACTCTGAACCGTGTTGTTTCTTAACTACTACCAATCCAGGAGATGGCATCAATCGGGCATTGATAAGCCTCGTGGATAACTATAGTCGCATCAACAAACGTATGATAGGTGTTTCAATGTTTATAGAAGATGATAATAGCAGATTATCATGCATCAACAACAATAAATGTAGTAAATCTCTTTAGCAAATAGGTGTTTCAATGTTTATAGAAGATGATAATAGCAGATTATCATGCATCAACAACAATAAATGTAGTAAATCTCTTTAGCAAATCATTTTATTGTTAGTCAGGTACGACGTAAATATCACACCCTGCTGGGTTTGAAAACAGTCCCACATTGTAATTTTCTCATACAAACATAAATAACTTCTCTGTAATTGCGACGTACGACCAATTTTGCTAGACAACTCTAGCGATTAGCAACGCCCATTTTTGGCACATCATTGTCAAGGCACCATTAGCAAACTGGAAGAAATCCACTGCTGCACAGTTGTAGTCTAGAGCAGAAGTTAAGATTTTTATGTACATTTTCCTCCTGGCTCATGAAGATGCGGGAGCTAAACTTCGAGTCTCCACTAAGGAACCCACACTCTTTCCCGTCTAAGAACATCCAGGAAGAGGTAATAGATCATTATTTGCTATCAATCGGGTCTGTGCGATGGGGATCTTGTCTTGAACATTTAAAGTGACATAACATCTTTGAAATTTCAAATTTCTCACAAAGTTTCCATCAAGAGTCACCAAAAAAATTAAATAATCCACCAAAAATGACAATTTGAATAAGAGGACATAGTACCAACCGAAACTTATAACTTGAAGCATAGTTGGTGCATTGTGTCAAGGAAAGAACTCTTCCATAGTTGTTTAACTTCCCAACTAATTAAACTTCTTTTATTAAACAAATTGGGAAAACGAACATCTTCCGTTGTAGTCTAGTTGGTTAGGATACTCGGCTCTCACCCGAGAGACCCGGGTTCAAGTCCCGGCAACGGAAATTTTTGGTTTTTTCTGTAACTTTTTTGGCTTTACGGCTTTTCTCAAGATCGACAGAGTTGACAACCACTGCATAGGATATTGAAAATTTCAGATTCACTGACCTTCCTTCAAGTTGTTACTACAATTTGGTGTTGTGTTTTACTGGTATACATGTAGCTCTCTTTTTTCTACTAAATTCTTTTGTATGGTGCTGTTTCATCAGTAGAAATTTTTAGCGTGCATTTTCTATGCATAGACCGTGGTTTGAGCAGCTTGTTCATGCACAAGTACAATAAGGTTTGCACGAAAGAGTGTTCGGAAAATCCGATTTTTAACACAATTTTGAAGGAGGTTTCTGATGAATAGATTTATCGAACAAAAAATCAAGACTTGTTATGAAATCCTTGTTTCAAGGCGTACATCGTACTACTTTAGTTTATCCAAAGTCTAAGGGCTGAATGAGATATTCAAGGCAATTTTTTATTTCCTTTTTCTTCAATTTGGGAAATGTTAGTTGACCTACATTAGCACTTACAGTAGACATTTGCCAAATTAAATGATCCAACTCCTCACTTCTCGGAGAATGGTTTTGGTTTTGAGTGTGCAAATGGACTGTTTTGAGTGTGCATATGGACTGAATTGCAACTCATGCCAAACTGATGACATGAAATAAGATGTAGCAGCTATCGTTTGATGAAGAAGAAGTTTCTTTCTCAGCCGTTGGATGCATTTATTCGCTAGCTTTCAAATTCAAGTGGAACGACAGTATTTAGTTCTTACCTTTTTCAAATAATTAGACGTTAATCTGTTTTGTTGAGTGCTAAACTAGAACGTTAGTGAGACGGTGTCGTTTAGTGCTTACTCAGCAGCTTATGACTCGATTAGACCACGTGTTTTGGTTTAATTGGTCAATTTAGATGAGTTAGTTATTTTTCTTTCACTTTCATTTCCATGTCAGCTAGG
The DNA here is from genome assembly GCA_023055425.1 of Linanthus parryae. NCBI lineage: Eukaryota > Viridiplantae > Streptophyta > Magnoliopsida > Ericales > Polemoniaceae > Linanthus > Linanthus parryae. The sequence goes on from JALGPY010000009.1 coordinate 48,183,530, forward strand.
AGGGTATAAACCCTAGGTTTGCTTCCTTTCTATGTATCAATTTCATCGCAGAATTGATTCAGTTTTTCCTTTTCTTCTTCTTCGTTCTCATTTTCTCAATATGGTATCATAGCCTCAGGTTTGATCCTTCTCTTTTCGTCGCTTGATTGTGCTGGGGTTGCTTTCTTCAAGCGCCGATCTAGCAATTCTTTGTTCTCTGGTTATAAATGGTGCTTCTGGTTGATTCCAGTCTTTCTCCGTCCCATACATTAGGTGGTTCTGGATCTAGATCTCCTTTGGATGGCTCTTCGCCATTTTTTCTTCACAACCAGGATTCACCAGTGGTCCTGGTTTCTTAGGATGTAGATTTCCTTGTTGTATTAAGTTTCCAATCTTTTACGCCTAGTTTTGCGGCTATTGTAGTAAGAGTTTTCACTGGTAAAAAAACTAGACCAAAAAAAAATTAGGTGACTCAACTAAGCAGAAGAAAATCAAATAACATCGTCACTAGTTTGAATCATCATCTGATGAAGTACTTTTCCTATCCTTGTCTACTTTTGTCAAACTTATTTGGTATGATCATATCGAATGACTGCTACCAGCTAGGTCAAATTAATCCACAACAATATATATATATATATATATATATATATATATATATATATATATATAATATCACCCGCTTAATCATTTTATTTTCTTGAGAACTACATCATATAGCCAGGTTTGAACCTGGGACCTCGTGCAGGGGCTTCAAACACTCTACCACTGAGGTAGCACCCAATTGCTTAATTATTGTACTTTAAAGGAAAGAATATTATGATATTTATCAACCAGAATCCAATGCACGTCATAAATAAATAAATGAAATATCAAGTCACAAACACACGTCATCATGATCACGGTCTTGTCGGACATCACACCCCCAATTATGAAATATACTATAAACTTTTCTGAAAATTTTGACATATAACCCCATTGCAGTATAGGTTCGGTAAGAGCACGGTACATGCACTACAATATTGATCTCACTGACATCTTGCACCAATATTTTTGATTTTATTGACTTTCGTGCAACACCCCGTGGTCCTCAAGCCTTCCGTTCCGGACCGGAAAGCCCAGGAGGGCGATGCCAAAAGTGTTGGTGGAAGTCATAAGCACAACATCCATATATTACAAAACTATTAAACATTACACAAGTCTTTATATATTACATCTTATTAGATATTCCATGTCCCTCTTAAGTTTTTCATATTCTACTACTAGAACATTACGCTTATACTAGTCATACTAGCTTACTTTACTATTGGTGATGATATCCTTCTTAGTGCGTCCCGTACCCAGCTACATTGTAGTCCTCAGCCTCTAAATCTGCGGTGAGAAGGAAAACAAGAACCGCATTTTCTAAAGTCGTCATAAAATACTGAGTAAGCAAATACCCGAGCTCGTAAACAGATGGTGAGGCATAATTCTTTCACAAAAGTTATAAAGAAGAAAACCATAGCAAACTTGAATATAGAGCAGAAGCTTAAATAAAATCCTTTTCTTCTCAATTCTCTTTCTTCAATCTCAACGGGGAGTGTTAATCCTAATCTATTTCTTCTGTCCTTTCCATAAACATCATTGGCTCAGAGAAAACCACATTTGACATAGTTGATACGGAGAAGATCTATCCATCTCTCATACTCCAGACCTTAAGTGTCGGCACCCCCTAAGACTTCTTGCGGCCAGAGAGGTGAGTACATGGAGCAAATTCGGCAGGTTGCGACCTGAAAAATTAAACGGGTCGGGTGGACGTAGCCAACCACGACCAATCTTATCGAAAAGCATATATAACGATCCCCGCACAACTCTTTCCACTTTATATTATTTACGGATTAATATTGCTCGTGTGACAGTATCAAAGCAAAGCAACATCTTTCAATTGTAGTGAAAACTCACATAAAACATGTAAATCACAAACGCATTTTGAGACAAGTATTAAAAATCAAGTGTCGACACGAAAGGATCTAGGCAAGCTAGGCTAGGCATATTTACTTACCTCGATTCGGTAGCGTCAGATCGTCCTAGTAGTAGTCGTTGCTTAGGGGTCGTCACCTACAAATCAGAGCTTCTAAATCGTCACAATTCTGTATGTAGCTCTACGAGTCTTATTAAGATTCCTATTTAATAAATCTTATGCTAACTCAAGATTCACGTGTTACTTTCTCAACGTCTCTTTATTTAGCTATACTTTCTTAGTAACCTTTGCGTTGGATGTTTGTTTTTGGAGCATTGTTACTTAGCTATTACTTAAGGAACGAGATGTTTCTTTGTTCGTGGTTTACCCTTGGGGTTACGTAAGTTGTTAAGTCCTATCATCGTTTTTTTTGTATAAGCGTAATATAGTTCCTCCATGTGTTATTCTTAATATGATTGAGAGCTCCGATATTCGACCGTAGCCGATTTGTGGACCTTGTTTCTCGTGATAAACAGTTTATGATGTTGTAACGGTTATCATTGGAGTTATTGGTTTAAATTTTGGAAGCTTTCTACTACCTTGGTGCTTGCAATGAGATAAATTTTAGTGAAGTTTAACTTATTTTAGTATGGTCTCACGATGGAATAGTTGGCTTATAACGTTGTTTGGCGTATATGATTGGAGCATTGTCACTAAGCTACTATTCAGGATAATGGAATAGTTATTAACCTCTAAAAGATTTGTCGAGTTTTATGCTTATATAGAATTCCTTGGAGTTACATAAATCGTTGGTGTACCGGGATAAATGGGTCCGCTCAGTTGTTGTAATCTTCTCGGGCGATGTACTTGGAGCTTTGTTAATAGAAATATGTTTTTAAGAATTTATCACCAAAGGTGAATTCGAATACTAGCTTGCGAGTCTCGTTATTGTTGAACCTATTTGAATATGAATAAGTTGCTTGGAGCATGTGCCTCAGTATCGTATTCTTTTGGTTACACATGGTTTAATTATTTTATTTCCTTAATTTTGAGAAAAAGTTTTATCACTGATGTCATATGAAAGCAAATGAAAAATGGAACCATGCCGCTTTAGAGTCATGTGCACTATTACTTCAACTTTCCGTCTTGTTAGATGAGACGTTTTGTACCATTGGAATGACAGTCCTGCCCTCGGGAAGTTAGTTTTGGATTTTTGGAGTTTCAGCTATCGTTAGGGCAATGAGATTTTTGCTTATTTATGAATCGACTTTAGAGTTATATGATTCATTTTGACGCGTTTTCATTTTTGAGGGAATCATAATCTAGAATCTTTTAATGGGGGTAAGTTTACGTTCACTAAGAGTACTTGCTTTCAAACTTGGGAGATTTTATGACCTTACTCTCTGTGGAGAACAGCTTATGAGACAATAGCAATAGTTACTTGGGTAAATGATTGAAGCAATGAGGATATTTTCTTTGGCACTGATTAAGTTGTGGGCGTGATCTCACTAGTCACGTTATAATCTAAATTTTGATGCGATTAAGACACCTTATCATTGGTTGTATATTATTGGAGTCTTATCACCGAAATCATTGTTCGAGTCACGGGATGGATGTCCACGGAGGAGCTAATCTAAAAGTTGTATGCTTTTAGTGGTATACTAGAAGTTGTATATGTCACCAAAGACCGTGTTCAAAGGTTAGATGTAACACCCCCAAAACCGCCAAGTCGGAAGCCCGGGGATGTCACTCCGTACCCGAGATTAAACCCGAATACAAAGAGAGTTCATAACAGAATATCCAACCAAAAATCCATAAAATAATTAATTAAAACTTTAAAACTTGTCTCGCCAAAAATGAAACAAGTCTAGATGTGAAGATTTAAATTTACTAAAGTCATGTGTCTCGATTTCCCCCAAGCCATGCTTCCACCTAAACCTGTGGTGCAGAAATAAAAAGAAACACCACAGTTTCCAAAGTCAGCGGAAAATACTGAGTAAGCAACACCCAAGCATGTAAACAGATTATGAAGCAGTTTAAAAACGACACATGAGTTTGAAGAGTAAAGTATTTGAGTAAGAATATAAGTATAAAATAAGAATTCACAAATCTTTTCCTTTATCACTTCACTTGTGGGGAAACATTCCCAAACTTCCTCATTTGTCCAATCGGGACTTCCAATTCTCAATCATAAAGGTCCATCATTCAGAAAACATATATTATCATGTTGACACGGGGAAGATCTACTAATAACTGGCTACCAGACCATAAGTGTCGACACCCCCCTAAGACTTCTTGCGGCCAGAGAGGTAAGTACTGGAGCGAACTCGGGGCGGTTGCGACCGAGCAAAATAAAATAAAGTGGGCCGAGATACGTAGTCCACATCGACCAAAGCTCAAAATATTGATCCCCGATACAACTATTCCACTTTACGTATTTACGTCTTATTAATCATGTGATAGTTGTGACAGAATCACCTTTATAAAATCAGTAAGCTTTCTCAAATAAACATTTAAAGCGAATATATCATTTTGAGACAATAAATCACAAAATCAGTTTAGACACGAAAGAAGATATGGGCGCTAGGCCTGGCATGTTTACTTACCTTGAATCTCAAGCAAAAGCAATTCACGTCCTAGAAATACTTGACGTATCCTTCGTCAATGAGATTTTCACCTAAAAATTTCATGATATCCTAATCAACATATTCCAAACGAAGTCTTATTGGTAAAAGCCAACAATCCCTTACTAACTCTCCCCAACCTTGCTAACGTGGACAAACTCTTTTATAATAAAATACGCATTATAAAGTTAACGTTTATTATTTGTAAAAATATACTAGGCTATAATTATATAAATATAACTTATAGATTGGATAAAATATCCCTTTTATTATTTAGGGTAGAGAAGCATATTATTTTACCCCAAAAATACTTATGATTCTAATACTAGTTTCTCCCAACCAAACAAGCCTTAATAGAGAATATAAGTTATAAACTAACTATTTGAATTAAAAGAAACTACAAATTTATTTGAAGAAAATAACTTATTCTAATTTGTAATAAACTTATAAGAAAAATATACTTTTATTTTTGGGTAAAGATGAGTACAAAAAGATTACTTTAAACTTGTATAAAAATGATTATCTAATTTTTACTACTATAAAGCATAACCCAAGAATGTTATTTTTCAAAAGATTAACCTTTAAACAAGAAAATAAACTTACTAAATAAATAATTCTCAAGTGTTTTAATAAGACTTTCAAACCCTCAAAACTTCTCTTTCAAATTTTGAGTGTAGAGTAGTAAAAAAATAGTTGCTAACTATGAGACTCAAACCCCAAACCAACTCAATACTAACAGTCAGCTTTAACAACTGGGCCATTGCCCATTCTTGTGCTTCTACCCAGATAATATTCTTATGTATTAACAGTTCACTATTGCTAATAATAATAAAAAAAAGAAAAAGAAACAAACAAAATAGAAACAAAATAGACGGGTTTGTTTCCTTACCCGAACAGAGAGAGACGAGGGGGGTGACGGGTAAGGACTGGTGGCGAGGCCGGCGGCGTACGACGGTGGCGGTGCACGGCAGTGGCGGACCGGGCGGCGGCGGGCAGCCGGGTTCGCCGGCAAGCGACGTGAGAGAGAGAGAGAGAAATCGAGAGGGAGAGTTTGAGAGAGAGAGAGAGAGATCGAAGGAGAGATTGAGGGATTGAGATTGTGGGTTTAAAATCTGAGAATTGATGGGTTTATATAGCCTTGAGGTGAAGAATTCAACCTCCATGAGGAAACCCACTTTCAAGTTTTCGATTTCGAATTGGGTTGGGTTTTGGACGAAATTAGTTTACTTTTCGCTAAAGTATCGAGATTTGATGTGATTAAATCGAATTGGGATTGAATTGGGACAAAAATCAAGAGTTTTGGTGAAGATTTGAGGTGGAGGTGGTGTTAGATTCGGACATGGAGAAGGAGAAGCAAATCCTCCATTGTTGGGTGAAGAAGATGACTAAATTATAGGGTAAAGACACTTTCATCCCCACTGGTTTAGTCATTATACAACTACTACCCCCAAGTTCACTTAAAAGGCACACTTTAAGTTAGGAAAAACTACATAAAACCTCATAATGGTTTATAACATTAAAATTAACTTTCTAAATAATAACAACTGCTACCCAAACTTATACTAATGTCATATTGACACCAAATAATATCTTAAAATATAATAGTAGCATATTAACACCCAATACTTACAATAATATTATATTAAAACTCAATAGTTATATTAATATCATAAATACCCATATCTACAAAACGGGATATTTCATCAGATCCAACAACTGAGAGACAAATCGGCATGTGAACTTCTTTTTGGACTTTTTGTGATATACTTGGAACACTCGAACAAATAAATGTGTGTTATAGTCTTGACTCTCACTTAGATTATTGTGGTTACTATTTTGGATTAAGATTTTACTCCTATGTGGAGAACACTAATACTTTATGTGAGACCTACTACGTGAATAAATACCTCCGAGCAAAGATATTCTTTGAAACCTGGTTGTGAATGGTCAATGACGATCCAAGTTGCAAATTTGAATGGGGTGATATATGTGATATTATTGCATCTTCGTAGTGTGGCATGATAAGATAGAAAATGATCAATAGGCGATAGTTGTGATCCGTACCCCATAGCCTTACCACCTGATCAGATGATCACGTACGACTATGAATTGAAGAGAAAAGTGAAAAGTTTGGACAATACCTTACCCCATGTGTAGCAACTAAGGAAGAGTGTTTTGTATACCATTCATGTATTGGATCCCGAACCAGAAGACTGGACCATGTTAAGATTATAGATACCATGACAAGGGGTACGTATGACAAGGGCGTGAAGCAACATGTGATCTGAGGAAAAAGTGGCCTCACCTTTTTGACGAGATATTTCGAGTTCCGAGGACGTCACTTCTCTAAGGGGGGAAGGATGTAATCATTCGGTTTTGAAGCATTGGTTTTGAAGCACATCATCCTAGTACATCCTTATAGAATTTTGTTCATCGTGCATGACCTTAGGTTTGCATTTAGTGTTTAGACCCTAGAGTAGAGAATCATACTTTAGTGGTTATTGAGAAGTTGGTTTAAGCTTCGAGGATGAAGCTCTTTTAAGGGGGGGAAGGATGAAATACCCCGTTTTGTGTTGAGAAGTTAGTTTAAGCTTCGAGGACGAAGCTCTCTTTAAGGGGGGAAGGATGAAATACCCCGTTTTGTGAATATGGATATTTATGATATTACCATAATTATTGAGTGGTAATATAATATTATTATAATTATTGGGTGTTAATATGCTACTATTATATTTTATGATATTATTTGGTGTCAATATGACATTAGTATAAGTATTGGGAGCTAATCTTATTGGTAGGAAGTTAATTGTTATTACTAGTAACTACTTGGGGGTTATTATGTATTTTCTCAACTTTATAAAGAGTCTTTTATTTAACTCAGTGGGGTGCTAGTGACTTTTATCCAAAACAGTGGGGGTGAAAGTGTCTTTAACCCTAAAAGAAGTTATCTTCTTTCTCAAGCACTTCCATGGAAGGGAGACTCCATCTCCAACCCGAACACCACCATTACCACTCCAAATCTTCATCAAACTCGTTGATTTTCGTCCCAATACACTCCTATTTCAGTAGAGACCCAATCTTGTTCACCAAGAGAAGTAATTTTGCCCAAAACATAGTCCAATTCGGAATCGGAAAATTCGAAGTGGGTCTCCTCTTTCCGGTTGAATTTCTCACCTCTCTACCTATATAAACCCATCAATTCTCAGATTTTTGTTAACCCACGATCTCAATCCCTCATCTCTCAATCTCTCCTTCGATCTCTCTCTCTCTCTCTCTCTTTCTTTCTCTCTCTCTCTCTCTCTCTCTCTCTCTCTCTCTCTCTCTCTCTCTCTCTCTCGGTTTTTCCGACCGGGTCGACAGAACCCGACCGAGCCCAGCCGGACAGAGCCCAGCCGAGCCCGACGCCGCCGTCGTCCTCTCCCATCGCCGGAACCACCGTCCGTCGCCACCGCCACCTCAAGTCCCGTCGTTTCATTCTCTCTCGGGTCAAACCCGTTTTTCCCTCTCTCTCTCTCTCTCCTTTATCTTTTGTTTTCTTTTGTTTCACATTATTTAATTTGGTTAGTTTTTTTTTAATATTATCTGGGAAAGAGAGAACAAAAGGGGATGTGGCTCAGTGGTTAAATGCTAACATTTAAGGCTTGGTGGGTAGGTGGAAGTGACTAGGTTCGAATCTTACAAAAGACAATTCTTTTTTATACAAGTTTAAAGTAATATTTTCGTCCTCATCTTCACTCCAAAATAAAAGTGTAGAATATGGATGATAAAAGTATATTTTTCTTATTTATTTTTATAAGTTTCTAAAAAATTAGAATAAGTTATTTTCTATTAATAAATTTGTTATTTATTTTAAATGAAAGTTAGTTTATAACTTATATTCTCTACAAAGGCTTGTTTGGATTGGGAGAAACTACTATTTGAATTAAAAGTGTTTTTGGGGTAAAAATAATATGCTTCCCTACTCTAAATAATAAAAATGATAGTTTATCTAATCTTATAAGTTATATGTATATAATTATAGCTTAGTATGTTTTTACAAATAGTAAACGTTAGATTTATAAAATGTATTTATTATAAAAGAGGTTGTTCACGTTAGTAAGATTGGGGAGAGTTAGTAAGGGATTTATTTCATAGGACTTCGTGTGGAATATGCTGATTAGGATATTATTTAAATTTGTAGGCGACAAATTTCGTTGACGAAGGATACGTCGAGTATTACTAGGAAGTGATTTGCTTTGCTTGAGATTATAGGTAAGTAAACATGCCAGGCCTAGCGCCCATTTCGCCTTTTCGTGTCGAATGTTTTTCCTTCCTATTTGTCTCAAAATGATTTTATGTGAAATATGTGCTACCTGAATACTTGTTTCAAATTGTTGAAATGTTTCTCTGAAAATCTCACTGCAATCTATTAATCGACGATAACGTAAAGTGGAAGAGTTGTGCGGGGGATTGTTGTTGTATGGTTACTATTGGCATTGGGCGTATTGACTTCGGTCTCTCGTCCAATTTATTTTACTTAATCCGTTTGCAAGTCCCCGGATAGCTCCTTGTACTCACTCTTCTGGCCGCAAGAAGTCTGTAAGGGGGTGTCGACATTTAATGTCTTGGATGCTTGCGAAGTGGTTGGTTTTCCCCGTATCAACAAGTTAATAAATTGTTTTTTGGACTGGATGTTGTTAATGGAAAATGGAATATCATGAGTTTTGGAATCCCATTATTTGGATAATGGATGTGATTTGGAAAATATAAATGAACTTGGAATCTCTCATCTCATTTCTTTTATAAAAGGGTCAAAGATTTTATTTTCACTTTGTTTTAGCAAAACTACTACAAACTGGTTTTCAAATTACTTCATAATCTGTTTACATGCTTGGGTGTTACTTACTCAGTATTTCCGCTGACTTTGGAAACTGTGGTGTTTCACTTTTGTTTTCTGCACCACATGATTATATGATGGGAGCATAGCTTAGCGGGGAAGCGAACCATCACTTAGACGAGTAGTGATATCACACTTAAATTCTTAGAGGTTCTTTTAACATCATTACACTGTAGTTGGATTGTATGCCTTTTAGTTTGAGGCTCAAGGATTCGAGTATAATAAAGTTATGTTGGATTCTCTGTTTTAAACCTCCTTTTATCCGGGTTTAATCTCGGGTACGGAGTGACATCCCCGGGCTTTCGGCTTGGTGACAGCCTGAAAATGTATTAGTCTGGGACATCTTTTTACCATTGGTTTTAACCCTGTGAGAGTTGAGTTTGGCCATTTTCAGCTTATTTTCCACCTGATACGGGACAGAGATTTATATATCATGATTGCAAAATTTGAGTAATTTTATGCATACTGTTGTTTGTTGGATATGATCGCGGGTGCGTGTTATGTGCAGGTAACAGGTGCCGGAAAAATGCATGAGATTGACTTGGATTGGAGGCAGCGTATCAGGAGAGCTGGGCAGAAAAAGGAGGAAAAATGACTAAGTTGTGCGTTCAAACGCAGAAGCTGCGTTCAAACGCACAAGGCAGGCAGCAGGGAAAAATGGCAGAATTTGGCTAAGGCATGCGTTCATACGCAGAGGCAGGCTGCGTTCATACGCAGGAGGCAGAGACCAAAGCGCAGAAAAAACTAAGTCCTGCGTTTAAACGCAGGCTGTGCGTTCATACGCAGGGCTCAACACTCAGGAGAAGAAACGACCAAGGGGTGCGTTCAAACGCAGAGGAGCTGCGTTCAAACGCATGGGTTCAGGAGCCAGAAGAGGAAATTGACTAAGTACTGCGTTCATACGCAGGGGGGGTATGCGTTCATACGCACTGCGTTCATACGCAGGAAGTGTGCGTTTGAACGCACAGACTTGTTCCAGAACCTTCCAGGACGGATCTTTTCGAGGGTAAAACAGGAATTTCGTGCGTCAGTTTTGGAGACTGTGGCAATATAAAAGGAGGTGTCTCAGCACTGTTTTAGGGTTACGAACGAAGGCATACCACAGCTACCATCATCATCAGCAGCCAGTTTTCACAGCAGCCAGGAGTTGGAGCAGAGCAGGATTGGAGCAGTTTTTCAGTATCTTCAGAAATAACTAGTTTGATCTTTTCTCTTTTTATGAAACATTGTCTTTTAATAATGCAAGCTAGCTAGACCTTTTGCCTAGGTTCTCGGTGAACCTAGGGTTTATGAATTCAGCAGACTTGGATGTTTTGATTTTCAGATGCATGGCTAGCTAAGTCTTAATACAGATGGTTTGTTTATTATTCTGTCTTTGATTTTATTTACATACATGAATGGCCTGATCACCCAGGAGTGTTACAGACAGGACCTGGTGCGCGAGAGTGACCAGTGAACGTTAGGAAGAAAAGACAGGATTTAGTACTCTGCCTTGATGGACCGAGAGGTGAAGAGAATCAGGGGACTAGCCCAGAAGCATTAGACCAACTGTTAGACGTTTAGGGGGAGACCGAGAGGAGAACCTGTAACCCTAGCAGACTTAGAACGAACCTGCAGATTTAGGTGGACCGAGAGGACCCGAAAATCTGCAGTTGAGTGATAAGTGCATGAGACCGAGAGGAGATTGTACTATTGGTATGCTGGCATAAACAAAACCACTGTGTGTTTCTGAAATCAAATAAACCATGAAAGCTGGAAAGTAACCCTAGGGGATCCTGGAATCTAGATTTTTAGAATTATCGACTTTTACAACTACAACAATTTCAGCAAAATATTCAGCAGAAAAATAAAATAAGTCTCTTTACTGTTTTTACTTATTATAATCTAGTATAATCAAACACCAAACCTTCCTCCTTTTTACAAACTTTGCACCTTATTCTGATTCTGATTAGCAAAAACTTAAACTGTTCTCGTGGGTTCGACAACCAGAGTCACAATTACATACTCTATACTACTTGATCGTACACTTGCGAAAAAGCAGATAGTTTACGCTGTCAAGTTTTTGGCGCCGTTGCCGGGGAACGGTTACAGCTTTTGTTAAAGAGACATTAGAATAAGTTTCAGAGTTTTCCTTTTATTTTTACAGTTACTTTCTTTCGACTTACTACTCTTGAAATCTGATTTTCAGGCTATTCTAGTTTATGCCCAGATTGCCCCGCAAACTGGTATTACCACTCGAAGATCCCGAAAAACTTTTCAGAGAGCAAAGTCGCAGACACCGAGCCGCGATGTCTGAGCACGAAGAAGACACCACAACCGAAACAGGAACACCCACAGGACAGCCGCAACGTACTCCAGCACAGATGGCTCTTTACATTGAAGAGCTGATAGCAGCAGGTTTTGCTGCCAGGAACAACCAGAGGACTTATAACAGGTCTGGCAGGGCACTGGTCGAAAACTTTGAAGTCCCGACCGGAGGACATCAACCAGCTATTGTAGTGCCTCCCATTACAGCAGAGCACTTCGACCTGAAATCATCCACCATTCAGACCGCCCAGACCCATTGTCCTTTTAATGGGAAAGCAGATGAAGATCCAAACGACTTCCTCGGAAAATTTGAGGATTACTGCAACAAGATTAAGTACAGAGGAGTCGAAGCGGACACACTAAAGCTGATTTTATTCCCATACTGCTTGTTCGGAACAGCAAAGGATTGGCTGGAGGCAAGACCACCGAGGTCTATCACTACCTGGGAGGGGTGTGTTGCTGATTTCTTGGCAAAATTCTACCCTGCATCCCGCGTTATCAAGCTGCAGAGTGAGATTCTATCTTTCAAACAGAAGATGGGGGAGACAGTGGTAGATGCATGGGACAGGCTAATGAGACTTGTGAAAAAATGCCCCAATCACGGCTTCGGGGACGCAAAGATTCTGCAGGTATTCTACCATGCACTTGACAGGGAGAATGCAGACAGGATTGACAGGGAAGCTGGGGGTAACTTTTTGTACCATGTGGATAAAGATGGAGCCTACGAACTGATGAAGCAACTAGCCAAACAGGATACTCGCCTGTTTGATGACCGCAGGCTCGCAGCAGTAGCAGAACCAGTGGTTGATGACAGGATTGATAATCTCACGAAAGTGGTACAGGACTTAGTCAAGAAGGTGTACACAGAAAAGAAGCCAGTGGCATCAGTAGACGAACCTGACTTTGACGCAGCAATTCTGGAGCTTCAGACAGAAGATGCTAACTATGTTCAGCAGCAGTGGGATCCTAGTCGCTACAGACCAGGCACACGTGACCATCCAGGGTTTCGCTACGGAAATCCTAATGCAGCAGTGTATGCACCAGGATTCCAGCACAGGCCACAGGCACAACAGACAGCTCCAGCTCAGCCTGCACCAGCAGCACCACAATTAAACCTGTCTCAGCAACATTTTGAGTCCTATATGGAGAAATTCAATAAGCAGTTGGAAACCAGATTCGCACAGATGGACTCATTAACTGCTGATGTAAGCCAGATGAAGATTGCTATCCGCAACCTGGAAGTACAAAATGGACAGCTCGCACAGAATCAGGCAGAACGAGTCCCAGGGAATTTACCGTCTAACACAGTGAACAATCCACGCGCTCAAATCAATGCTATCACAACTCGGAGTGGAATTGCACTGCAGGATCCACCGTATCCCAGTCATGCACGCGCGGAAAAGTCAAAAATTATTGAACAGGAGGTGATTGACCGGGAAGACAGTTCAACCGCTGACCCTCAGAAAAGGGGTTTGGTCGAGCAGGAAGCAGCGCAGAAGAATGAGGGTAATCCAGAGACAGTGCCAACTTCTAAGGAGGTTCCTTACCCTCTGAAGACACGTAAGAGAGATGACAGCAAAGACTACGCCAGATTTCTGGAGGTATTCAAGCAATTACAGATAAATATACCTTTTGCTGAAGCACTTGCCAAAATGCCTACTTATGCGAAATTTCTTAAAGACATCTTGTACGGTAGAAGGCGAATGAGTGACTTCGAAACAGTGAATCTGACGGCAGAAGCGAGCAGTTGTGTAAAAAATGGTCTACCACTGAAAAAGAAAGACCCTGGCAGCTTTGTTATTCCAGTAACCCTGGGCAGTGCATACACAGGAAAAGCCTTATGTGATCTGGGTGCCAGCATCAACTTGATGCCACTGACCATCTTCAAAAGTCTGGGAGTCGGAGAGCCACGCCCAACCAGAATTATGCTTCAAATGGCTGACAGATCCGTGAAACCTGCCTATGGGGTAATTGAAGATATCCTGGTAAAAGTGGGAGAGCTTATTTTTCCAGCAGATTTTGTGATACTGGATATGGAGGCAGGAGAGGTTCCGCTGATCCTGGGCAGACCTTTCCTGGCGACTGGTGAAGCCATTATTAACTGCAAAAGTGGAGAGCTGTCCATGCAAATTAATGAAGAAAAAGTAAAATTTAATGTTTTCAAATCTCTCCAGCTTCCCGATCATTATGGGCATGAAAACTGCTTTGCAGTAGAGGTAATAGATGACCTGGAAAGCGAAGAGATAGAAGATTTATGGGAGGAATTTGAAGACATATTTCCAGAGGAAACAGAAGAGCAACAGGATGAGCAGATCATGGGAACAGAAAGCTGGGTCAGGCTATACAGGGATGAAGGAGGCGAGCAGAAAATGACACTGGTCCCGTCACTGCAGGAACCACCAGCCCTGGAATTAAAACAGTTGCCAGAACACCTCAGGTATGCTTTTATTGGTGAAAATAATACACTGCCAGTAATTGTTTCATCTTCTTTATCTCAGGAACAGGAACAAAAGCTACTGGAGGTACTTCGAGAGCATAAAGAAGCCATCGGATGGACAATTGCAGACCTGAAAGGAATCAGTCCTGATTATTGCATGCACAAAATAAGAATCGAAGACGGAAAGAAGCCAGTCATCCAGCCTCAAAGAAGATTGAACCCGATTATGAAAGATGTGGTACGTAAGGAGGTCATGAAGTGGCTAGAAGCAGGAATTATATACCCCATATCAGACAGCACCTGGGTGAGTCCTGTCCAGTGTGTACCGAAGAAAGGGGGTATTACAGTAGTGCAGAATGCTGATCAGGAACAGATCGCCCAGCGAACTGTCACTGGCTGGCGAATCTGTATGGACTATCGGAAGCTAAACGAGGCCACACTAAAAGACCACTTCCCACTGCCATTCATGGACCAAATGTTGGACAGACTAGCACACCATGCTTATTACTGCTTTCTGGACGGGTACTCGGGTTATAACCAGATCTACATAAATCCAGAAGACCAAGAAAAGACGACGTTCACTTGCCCATATGGAACGTTCGCCTTTAGAAGAATGCCGTTTGGACTGTGTAATGCTCCAGCAACATTCCAGAGGTGTATGATGGCAATTTTCTCTGATATGATAGAGAAAAATCTGGAAGTTTTCATGGACGATTTTTCATTATTCGGAGACAGCTTCGAAGATTGCTTATATCATCTGGCCAGAGTTCTGATTCGCTGCAGGAAAACAAATCTGGTGCTCAACTGGGAAAAATGCCACTTCATGGTGACTGAAGGAATAGTGCTGGGACACAGGATTTCCAGTAAAGGGCTGGAAGTAGACAGGGCAAAAATAGAGGTGATCAAGCAGCTGCCGTATCCAACCACAGTGAGGGCAATCAAGAGCTTTTTGGGCCACGCAGGATTTTACAGAAGATTTATTAAAGATTTCTCAAAAATTACAAAACCACTTTGTAATTTATTGGGAAAAGATGTGCCCTTCGTATTTGATGAAGCCTGCAAAGAAGCTTTTGACGTGCTTAAAGAAAGGCTGACGACTGCACCCATTATCACAACACCAGACTGGACGCTCCCGTTCGAGCTGATGTGCGACGCCAGTGATTATGCTGTGGGCGCAGTACTGGGACAGAGAAAGGACAAGGTGTGCAGTGTCATCTATTATGCCAGCAGGGTCCTGAATGAGGCACAGATTAATTATGGGACTACAGAGAAGGAACTGCTGGCAGTCGTTTTTGCCCTGGATAAATTCAGATCGTACCTGGTAGGCTCTAAAGTCATTATTTTTACAGATCACAGTGCACTGAAATACTTGCTGGAAAAGAAAGATGCAAAGCCAAGGCTGCTGCGTTGGATTCTGCTGATGCAGGAATTTGACGTCGAAATTAGGGATAAAAAGGGAGTTGAAAACGTAGTAGCTGATCATCTATCTCGTCTGGAAAAACCTACAGAAGAAGTGGTGCCCATTCAAGAAAATTTTCCAGATGAACATATTATGAAGATCAAGACCAATAGACGGCCCTGGTACTATGCCATTGCCAATTATTTGGTCAATGGAGAGCTCCCTGAAGACATCACCCCTTGGCAGAAAAAGAAATTTATTTCAGATTGCAGGCAATATTTCTGGGACGATCCTTATCTGTTCAAGCAAGGGGCAGATAATATCCTCAGACGATGCATTCCATGTCACGAAATTCTGGAGGTAATTCAGCACTGCCACTCAGCACAGTGTGGAGGACACTTCAGCGGACCGAGAACAGCTCACAAGGTGCTGCAGTCAGGATTTTTCTGGCCAACAGTTTTCAAGGACTGCCATGATTATGCGCAGAGTTGTGATCGCTGCCAACGGACAGGAAATATCTCCCAGAGGAATGAAATGCCCATGACACTGTGGCAGGAAGTCGAGCCTTTCGACGTGTGGGGTATTGATTTTATGGGTCCTTTTCCTTCGTCGCTGGGAAATCTCTACATCTTATTGGCAGTGGATTACGTGTCAAAGTGGGTGGAAGCAATAGCCTGCCAGAAGAACGATGCGTCAGTTGTCGAAAGGTTCCTCAAACGCAACATCTTTACCAGATTTGGGACACCGAGAGCCATGGTCAGTGATGAAGGTTCTCATTTTATCAATAAAGTCTTTGCCAAGGTTCTTAAGCAGTATGGGGTGTCTATCCATAAGGTATCACTGCCTTATCACCCTCAGGCAAACGGGCAAGCAGAGGTGTCCAACAGGGAAATAAAGAGCATATTGGAAAAAACTGTGAATCCTGGACGAAAGGACTGGTCGTTGAAGCTGGATGATGCGCTTTGGGCATACAGAACTGCTTACAAAACCCCACTGGGAATGTCCCCGTACCAGCTGGTGTTTGGGAAAGCATGTCATTTACCAGTAGAATTGGAGCACAAAGCTTACTGGGCAATCAAACAG
The DNA here is from genome assembly GCA_023055425.1 of Linanthus parryae. Lineage (NCBI taxonomy): Eukaryota > Viridiplantae > Streptophyta > Magnoliopsida > Ericales > Polemoniaceae > Linanthus > Linanthus parryae. The sequence continues at coordinate 48,200,174 of JALGPY010000009.1, forward strand.
CTGAATATGGATCACAGTTTATCAGGAAACAAACGGAAGATGGCACTCCTTGAACTGGAGGAATTTCGAAAAACTGCATACGAGAGTGCCAAAATTTATAAGGAAAAAACGAAGAAGTGGCATGACAACCGCATTCTACCAAAGAAGATAGAAATCGGGCAGAAGGTTCTCCTCTACAATTCAAGGATGAAATTCTATCCAGGGAAGCTACGCTCAAGATGGTCTGGACCATTTATTGTGAAGGACATTACATCATGGGGAGTGGTGGAGCTGGAGAACCCGAGGGACAATACAGTTTTCAAGGTGAATGGGAACAGAGTCAAGCCATACAGGGATTCTCAGGAAATCATGGAGGTAGAGGCACTCTACCTCGACAGTCCGTGATTACAGCAGAGGTAACAAAGTCGGGCTGTCGACTGTAAATCACAAGCGCTGGTTGGGAGGCAACCCAACGTAGGTTAGTTGTTTTTTGATAATTTTTACAATGTTCATAATTTGAGAGAAAAGTGAGAAAGAGGGATTTAATGTTGAATTCAGTGATTTCAGGAAGCAGAGGCGTGCGTTTAAACGCAGAAGATTTGCGTTCAAACGCAGTGCGTTCAAACGCAGAAATCTTGCGTTCAAACGCAGCCCCACCAATGGACAGGAAGAACACTGGAAACTGCTAACACTTTTGCGTTCAAACGCAGCAGCTCTGCGTTCAAACGCAGAACACAACATGAAAAATTTTCAGCCACCAAGTAGTGCGTTTAAACGCAACACAGTGCGTTCAAACGCAAGATGACAAAGAAGAGGTGAAAAAATGCGACCATAGGTTTGTTAACATGGAGGCTCACCGTTTCTATTTACAAGACAAAAAGATTCGGTATGACATACCCGCTGAGAGGACCTTTCCACGTGATAGGGTAGCCATGGGGGACGAATTGTTTGAGTTTACGGGGCAGGATCAGTTTGGGGATTTGTTTACTGGGTTTCCCAATCTGCGGGTCAGTTCTGTGCTGGCTAAGGAGATTTACAGCAATCTCCAGCAGTGCATGAACAGTGAAGTCCAGTCAATTGACTGGATTTACTGCAGAAAGAGATGGATTCGAATCACCCCAGAGAGTATCCGAGAGAGTCTGGGTCTGGAGTTGGTGTTGGATGACTGTCAGTTCCAGGAACTGAGACGTCATCCATCAGAGCAGTTGAGTGAGCAGATCCTGACCACCCTGTGTGCTGGTGTCCCCGGCGCTGTCTGGTACCACCCTGAGAGGAGTCCTTCCTACCGGAAACTGCCATCGACCTACCTGATCCGAGAGGCGAAATGGTGGACAGAGTGGGTAAACAACAGAATTGTGGGTATAAAACACTTTACCCACATTGATTATAATATTGCCCTGCTTGTTTACTGTTTGATGGCTCGTGAGCCTGTGAGCCTCCCGGAAATTATCTGTGAGTTTTTCCGGGAACGGAAGGAGACCCATAGCAAGAAGGGTTTGGGTCTTCTGGGGATGTTGACAAAAATGGCGCAGGATTATCTTGTGGTCATTCCTGGCGAGCTGAGAGACATTCGACCTGTTCAAGTACGCAAGTACAAGAACATGAGATGTGCGCTGGAGGAGGCTATTCACGGGCCTCCTGAATATGTCCAAGTGGACGATGATGATGATGTTGTTCCACCTCAGGGTGGGGGTGGTGGCATGCCACCACCGCCTCCTCCCGGTGATGGGGGTTTACCAGCTTTACCAGGACCCTTCCCACTGCCCCGTTCTGCCAGTTCCAGCGAGCACAGGCAGCACGACCCTGACTTGGGGCAGTCTAGCAGAGGGGCCAGGCGCAGCTCTTTTGGGCGCCTGGAGAGGACTGAGCATGAGGAGTGGGTCAGAAAGAAAATTAAGGCCCAAGAAAAAGTACAAAATTACCTGGTAAAGACGGTCAAGAAAATGGCCAGGGGTCTTGGCAAATTGTTTAAGACCCAGAAGCATATCTACCACGCCCACACAGCCGCCATGAGAGCTCATGAGTCGGCACTTGCTGAAATTCAGAGTAACATGCGTGGTAGGCAGTTTAATTTTCCAGCCCGCTATTCTAGTGATAATTGTCCAAGCTGGACAATGGAGGATAGCCGGCCATTTGATAGCTTCTCTGGCCATGACCCCACACCGAGCCCGGAACATGGAGACAGTGTCGGTGACCCCGGCAGACCCGGTACCCAGTACCCACCTAGGAGAGATCATGCAGACCCAGGGGCCAGCAGTGCCCATCCCGGTGCCAGCCACGCTGGTACCGCTGCCGCAGCACGCCATGCTGCGAGGAAGCGCGCCAGAGGGCGCACCCCTTCACCATCTCCCGAGCCGACTGACCAGTCTACTCCGGAGAACACAGATTCGAGTTACCGACCAGATCAGTAGAGTCGCGAGGACGCGCCACCTCTAGTGTGGGGGTGGGAAATCGTGTCCTCCTGCATAGCCATGTCAGCATATTTTTGTCACTTTTATTTTTCGTTTTATTTTCATTTTTGAGTCAGCACGTTTTTTATGTTGAGTCTACCCACCAATCTTTCTGACCTTGCATGATATAAAAAAAAAAAAAAAAAAAAAAAAAAAAAATTTAATAATAAATAAAAAAATAGGGAAAATTAATAAATAATTTTTGAGAAAGGGCAACTTAGGACCTAGAAACTGAAGAGAGTCCAATGAAAGAGCTTATTAGAGTAGCAAGCACCGTAGCAGGGATACCTCAAATTTTAGTATTTTGTGCACAATTTTCACGACAGGCTATCCCGGGTATTCAGGAATGTGGAAAGTAGATACAGGCATACTTTTGACTTCTCTAGTGTGCTAGGCAGATTCGGTCTTTAGATAGTCGAATATTCTGTTTCCCGTAGAAACTAGTGGACTCTTGGAATCTGGGGTGGACCTTCGTGTTGAGTCGGTTTGATGTGGTACAAATCTGTAGCCTAAGCGAAGTTGTAGAATGTGCACCACCATCCCTTAAGGTGGTTCCAAGAGAAAATCCTAAAAAGCCTACACTCCTAACGCTCCACTGCACCGTTGTAAAAACAGAGGGGATTATGAAAAAAAAAAAAAAAAAACAGTTTGAAATAAAATAAAATAATAATAATATTTTGTGCTTAAAGGAGAAACAACGTAATGTGCTTCCATTCACATGGAAAATTTGGATTCAATCCAATTTGGAGCTTAGGAGGGAAATTAAAGTCAAGCCGTATTACACAGGAGTTGTGTCTCCCAGCAATGGGACAATTTGCTAATCAAACGCAATAACGGCTAAGAGGGTCTGAAAACCTCAAATGACTTGGCGAAGAAAAACTATCTGTTGACTAAAGATGCCTGGACCCTCAAAGTCAAAAGACGTGCCTTGTCTTGGTTGGTTTGGTGGATGTTTGGGGATACCTTAGTGAATTTGTGCATAGGATCAGTTTATATCATTTCTTGCTGTGTGTGTGAAATTTCGAAATAAGCTTGTGAGGATTTGATGATTTCAGTTTATGATAGAGAGGTTGCCCAATTTCAGAAAATATATATATAAAAAAAAAATTAGTTGCGTCTTGAGTCAGTTTGTGTATTCTGTATCTGCGTCAGTATCTATCGAGTGTTTTGGTCTGTGTCTTGAATCTGTGAAAGAGGGGAAGTATGCAAATTAAAGTATGCAAAAAAATTGGGTCTGCAGGACAGTATGCAAGGGTCTGCTCGGGACGAGCAGAAGTAAGTGTGGGGGTATTTTGACAGCCTGAAAATGTATTAGTCTGGGACATCTTTTTACCATTGGTTTTAACCCTGTGAGAGTTGAGTTTGGCCATTTTCAGCTTATTTTCCACCTGATACGGGACAGAGATTTATATATCATGATTGCAAAATTTGAGTAATTTTATGCATACTGTTGTTTGTTGGATATGATCGCGGGTGCGTGTTATGTGCAGGTAACAGGTGCCGGAAAAATGCATGAGATTGACTTGGATTGGAGGCAGCGTATCAGGAGAGCTGGGCAGAAAAAGGAGGAAAAATGACTAAGTTGTGCGTTCAAACGCAGAAGCTGCGTTCAAACGCACAAGGCAGGCAGCAGGGAAAAATGGCAGAATTTGGCTAAGGCATGCGTTCATACGCAGAGGCAGGCTGCGTTCATACGCAGGAGGCAGAGACCAAAGCGCAGAAAAAACTAAGTCCTGCGTTTAAACGCAGGCTGTGCGTTCATACGCAGGGCTCAACACTCAGGAGAAGAAACGACCAAGGGGTGCGTTCAAACGCAGAGGAGCTGCGTTCAAACGCATGGGTTCAGGAGCCAGAAGAGGAAATTGACTAAGTACTGCGTTCATACGCAGGGGGGGTATGCGTTCATACGCACTGCGTTCATACGCAGGAAGTGTGCGTTTGAACGCACAGACTTGTTCCAGAACCTTCCAGGACGGATCTTTTCGAGGGTAAAACAGGAATTTCGTGCGTCAGTTTTGGAGACTGTGGCAATATAAAAGGAGGTGTCTCAGCACTGTTTTAGGGTTACGAACGAAGGCATACCACAGCTACCATCATCATCAGCAGCCAGTTTTCACAGCAGCCAGGAGTTGGAGCAGAGCAGGATTGGAGCAGTTTTTCAGTATCTTCAGAAATAACTAGTTTGATCTTTTCTCTTTTTATGAAACATTGTCTTTTAATAATGCAAGCTAGCTAGACCTTTTGCCTAGGTTCTCGGTGAACCTAGGGTTTATGAATTCAGCAGACTTGGATGTTTTGATTTTCAGATGCATGGCTAGCTAAGTCTTAATACAGATGGTTTGTTTATTATTCTGTCTTTGATTTTATTTACATACATGAATGGCCTGATCACCCAGGAGTGTTACAGACAGGACCTGGTGCGCGAGAGTGACCAGTGAACGTTAGGAAGAAAAGACAGGATTTAGTACTCTGCCTTGATGGACCGAGAGGTGAAGAGAATCAGGGGACTAGCCCAGAAGCATTAGACCAACTGTTAGACGTTTAGGGGGAGACCGAGAGGAGAACCTGTAACCCTAGCAGACTTAGAACGAACCTGCAGATTTAGGTGGACCGAGAGGACCCGAAAATCTGCAGTTGAGTGATAAGTGCATGAGACCGAGAGGAGATTGTACTATTGGTATGCTGGCATAAACAAAACCACTGTGTGTTTCTGAAATCAAATAAACCATGAAAGCTGGAAAGTAACCCTAGGGGATCCTGGAATCTAGATTTTTAGAATTATCGACTTTTACAACTACAACAATTTCAGCAAAATATTCAGCAGAAAAATAAAATAAGTCTCTTTACTGTTTTTACTTATTATAATCTAGTATAATCAAACACCAAACCTTCCTCCTTTTTAAAAACTTTGCACCTTATTCTGATTCTGATTAGCAAAAACTTAAACTGTTCTCGTGGGTTCGACAACCAGAGTCACAATTACATACTCTATACTACTTGATCGTACACTTGCGAAAAAGCAGATAGTTTACGCTGTCACTTGGTCGTTTTGGGGGTGTTACAATATTGAATTTTAAGAAGATCACTTCTAAATACTTGACACGGTGCGACTATTTTAGATAACTATTAAATTTTATGTTTCAAAAAGTAATTATTTACGTAGAGGAGTTGTTCATTTATAAAGACACTAAATAATAGTGAAAAGATTACTAGTTATACTTATGAAAAATACTCTATTCAACTATAATGACTTAAACGACGTTTAAAATATTAAGTTTTTAAGAAAACTTCTTCCAAACACGACACTACAACGTTTATTGACTAGCTAACATAAATTTTACAAGTATTACATAAACCGATTTGAAAGCTAATTGTTTAAAGCAAAATATATTTAGTTTTTAAATAAAACGTCCTTGTTTAATTTGTAACGAGCGGCTCGTATACTATTTCAACGCCTGAATCACTTTTTCGTAACCAGGACAAAAATTATTATTTTTAGAAAATATTTCTAATCCAAAAACATTTTTATTTTTCGCTGTATAATATACGTTTAAATAAACAACAATTAAATCCCCCGAGTTTACTTTAAAATTCAGCAGCAAACCCCACCTACTCACATGGCCGTTTCATTAAAAGGCAATAAATACCCACCAAGTTTTCACAAATACAAACAGCTACCCTCTTTTAATAATTGTCATGCTATAATCAACTTAGGGAAAAGACACTTTAACCCCCTTTAACATAAACATCAAATTCATCAAGCTAAACATGGATTCGAGCGTTCAAGATTCAATTTTGATTGTTTAAATGAAATTTCGACGAGATTTAGAGCATACCTAGGCCAAGAATGGCCATAATCGATCAAGAAACGAAGCTATACGGGTTTGCCGGCAGTGAGTCGCGGCGGTGCTCTTCGTCGCCGGTGATGGAGGACCTCCTAGCTTCGGGTAGGAACTGATTTCATATCCTTGAACCTCTTGGAGTCTTTTGGTATCGATTTGGAGAGGTGGGTGTTGTTGGGTTGCTCAGCCCGAGCTTCCCGTCGGAAATAATGGTGACCGACGGTGCCTCTGTTTCTACGCTCTGTTTTTGCAGCTACTACTGCTCTGTTCGCACCCTCTTTATCTTGTTTTGAGGTTGAAACAGAGGGGTAATCAAGGGAGAGGGAGCAGCAGATTTAGATAAGAGAAGAGGGGTTGAGGTGGCGGCTTCGGGCGGTTGTTCCCATCGGGAACAGAGGAGGTGGTGGCGGCGGCTTTTGTCACTGCTGCTGCCGTGCTCTGTTTTGGGCAGAGAACATAGTGAGACAGAGAGAGAAGGAGAGAGGAGAATAGAGAGTTAAAGGGTGAGATAGTGAGGGAGGTTGGTCTTCTCGGTGGCGGTGATGGTGGTGGAGTTGGTGTGGCCGGGGAAGAGGAAGAAGATGAAGACAATGGTGATGATGATGAGCTAATGAGGAGATGAATTTGTACATGATGACTCATTATATAGGGGGACAAATGTGGGAGAGGATGATGATGATTGTGGTGGTGATAGTTGATTGTTGTGGTGGTGGTGAAAATTATCTCCGAAGGAGAAGTTGTGAAGAAAATGAGTTCTTATGAGGAGTTATAAGGTGTAGTTGATGCACCCAATATTTGGGTGATTGAGTGTGCCGCACTTACTAAATTTAGCGGTGGTCGAACACGCGTTAAAGACAAAATAATAAAAATAAATAAAACTCTCGCGTATTTATCTACGATTACTAACTTAATATTTTATAAAATCCGACGATAATTTCTTGTCTATAAAATACTAAAATTTGATGAACTTCATTTTTTTCCCACAATTGAATTCTTCATTTAGTTTTTTAAATTACTGTTTTATCCTTGTAAATTATACGGGGTATTACATTCTCTCCCCCTTAAGCAGAGCTTCGTCCTCGAAGCTAAAATCAGCCAATTACTCCTGATGCTGAAACTTTTTCCTCGAAGCTAAAGTCAGTCAAATACTCTTCAGGCTAAAACTTTTACCTCGAAGCTAAAATCAGCCCAGTACTCCAGGTGCTGAAGCTTTCTAATAAGCAACTAATGATCATAGTTACGATCTGTAGATAGTGATTTCCAGATACACAGATCACAGCCACATGGTGATCATCCAGCACACCTAGCTGTGCTCCGTCCACATCGGGTCACCACCCGTGCTGATCCACGTGGGGGCTACGAGACAGAGCCCCAGCGCACCATAAAACGGGACTTGTAGGGACTTAGTGGTTTGGAGGCTAGGGTAAGGTCCGTCGCGCGCGTGCGACAACCAAGCTCGCGCGCGACCTCTGGTAACTGAATGAGAGATCCTAGGATTACGTGTCCCATTAATGTGGCTGATCTCATAACGGTCTCCGATACTTGCGGACAGATGCGTAACGATTCCTATATACACGGTCGAACGTGCCGTTGGGGGTTCTACCATTAAGCCGCCGTTTATGGTGCACTAACCCACCCAACGGTCACTTCCTCACTATATATAGAATCTTTATGCTCCCCGTTGCGACACGACGATACAGCGATAAGACAACAAGACACACATAGCCTACTGTCTCTCTCTCACACACAATTATCAGTTCTTACTCTCTCCCTACACACACCTACAACTCCTTGTGTTCTTCTTCTCTACTTGAGGTGTACACTTAGGTATCTCTTGGGGATTCCTTTGTACACATTTTGGTGAACCCGACGTGAACATCCACCTTCAAACCTCAAAAATCTACCAACCATGTCTTCAGACCAAGTCATCCGCCATGGAGATCGGTTTCCATCCCACGAGGAGACCTCAGAAGAGGACAGACTACTCAATGCCACTCCCAACACTCGGGTTCCAGTGGTCACTGAGGGAGAACCCTCTTTAGAGTCTCTTCAAATCACGATACGGACTCAAGCTCGAGCCATGGAAGCTCAATCCGAGCAGATCGCTCAGATCATGGCGATCCTGGGAAAGATGGCTCAAAACGCGGTCCCAGGGGCTTCTTTTTCATCACTGACGACTTCAATTTCCCCACCTGGGGTGGTGTCCACCTCTATGGGCACCTCGATAGTGCATGTCTCTGCTGCCCAGGCTCCTCTTTCGGGCGGCCCGGAGAGCCAGATTCCACCATTCTCATCAGGCTCGTCCCTCATGACGTTCGGGAACCCTGCCGCATATCATACGACGTCTCTATACGCGAGCGGAGCCCTAGGAAGCCACGGGCCTCCACCTCCGCCTCCTTACAACCCCAGTATGCCCTACATTCCGGGTTTCGGGCCAACAACTCCTTCTTACGGAGGAACACCTGCTAGCATGGCGGCCCTCGAGCAAAGGATTGACAGCATCATCGCCAATCAGGGTGCCATGGACACTGTCATTCCAAAGGTAGATAGCGCGCCTCCCATTCCGCGGGATGTCTATCTGATGCCAAACCCCGCTGGGTACAAAGCGCCCAAGTGGGATAAATTAGATGAAATCAGTGGGAACGCCCACGAGCACGTGATGAGGTTCATGGATATGATGGGCCCGTATGCAGTTGATACTCGACTACTTATGCAACAACCCCCTTATCCGGCTCGGACAAGACCGGGAGGGCGATGGTAAAAGTAACGGCGGAAATCAAAAGCATAACATCCCAACTTATTTATTTAATACATAATATTAAACTGTACAAAAGTCTCTAGATGTTACACAAGCGTTTCCGAATCTACTACATTATTCTTGCTAAATAGACTGAATTCTACTCTTGGTGAAATTCAACTATGTGAGTCTCGTACCCAGCTACCCCTTAGTCTTCAGCTCCTAAACCTGCGGTGGGAAGGAAAACAGGAACCGAGTTTTCAAAGTCAGCATGGAAATACTGAGTAAGTGACACCCAAGCTCGTAAAACGGAAGACGAAGCATAACTTTCTTTTCATAAAAAATATACAGAGGAAATAAAACTGTAAATTTGCAAAGTAAATCGGGAACTCAAATATAACTGTAAAACTGTAAGAAATAAACCTGAGGCATCCAGTAAGATTACTTATAAAATTCTCATTCTTTTGATCTTCCTTTTCCAACCTTCAAACGGGGATGATTAGTCCCAATCTCTTTCTTCTTCTCTTTCTTAAATATCCAAATCTCATAGAAACTGTATTTTTAACTGTGTTGATACGGGGAAGAATCTACTATTCCATCACTAGAAACCATGACCTTAAGTGCCGGCACCCCCCTAAGACTCCTCGCGACCAGAGAGGTGAGTACATGGAGCGATAATAACCACGGGCCGAGACAAGCTCGACAATAATAACCACGGGCTGAGTCAAGCTCGACAATGATAAAATAATAACCACGGGCCGAGTCAAGCTCGACAATAATAAAATAATAACCACGGGCCGAGACAAGCTCGACAATAAAATAATAACCACGGGCCGAGTCAAGCTCGACAATAATAAAATAATAACCACGGGCCGAGACAAGCTCGACAATAAAATAATAACCACGGGCCGCGTGACAGAAGTCAACACGACAATAATAAAGCTTCTCCCGCACAACTCTTTCCACTTTACGTTATTACGCATTATTAACTTTTGTGTGACAGTATCAAATCAAAGCAACTTATTTAAAATCAAAACACATCTCGAATAAAACATGTAAATAATAAATAAATTTTGAGACAAGTAATAAAGTCAAATTGCGACACGAAGGAGCTTGGCACGCAAGGCTTGGCATGTTCACTTACCTCATTAACAGCGACAACGCGTTCTAGAAGTAGCTCCTGCCTACAAAATTGTCACCCGCAAATTGTAGCTCACGAATTGACACAAATCCAAAATAGAACACTATAGGTCCTTACAAGGCTATTTTCAAATAAACCCAAATATTCACTTGTCATTTTCCTAACGTTTTATTATTTAATTGTGATTTTCTAAAACAACGCGTCTACTTTAAATAACTAATATATTCAAGAAAATTCTAAAATATTATATTATTAACAAGCTACTGAAATGTCAGATTACAAGTGTTAGGTATTCAATTTATAACTAAGTGATTAGGCAATTTTAATAAAAATATTTCTTATTTAATTCTTAACGAACAATTTAGATATTATCTCGACACCCGAATTATTTTTCCGAAACGAAGACGAAATCTAGTATATTTAGAAATTATTTCTAATTCATAATTTATTTATTTTTTTATTCTTAACGAAAAGTGTGAAGTTTGAGTAAAAGGCATATAAATCCCAAGTTATAATTAAAAACAACTGGCACCCAAATTACTCACAAAATAGTTAGGATAAGCATACTAACCCACCTACTAGTTTCTGAAACTACAAAAACGCCCCCTATAATATGTTATAAAAGTTTCCGAAAAAGACATTTTAACCCCCTTCAAGAACAACATCAATTTTAATGATCCAAACCCGGATTAATGTTATCAAGGTGAGAGTTTGACTGTCTAAATCAACTAATGAAGGGATTTAGCACATACCTGGGCCAAAAATGGCCGGAAACCGTGAAGATATGAGTCGGGTCGTAGTCCCGAATCGGAGTCGCCGGACTTTGAAGCTCACCACCGGCTTTAATGGCTTCCCCCGCCTTGTTTGAGTCTCCTACTGATCTGGTCGGCCCTCTAGGAGTCTACTGGAAGCAATTTTAGTGGGTGGGTGGCGTTGGTGGAGGTTCACTGGAGCTTGTCGCCGTTTTTAATGGAGTTTCGGCGACGGCGGTTGCCCTCGGTTTGGCCTCTGTTCTGGTGTTTTGGCCCCTGTTTTCGGACATAGGAGAGGATGCAATAGAGCTCTGATATATGGGTGGAAGAAAGACAGAGAGGGAGAGTCTCACAGTGGCTTTACCGCCGACGGCTTCGGCGGCAATGGCGGGGTTGGTGGTTGCTGGAACTTCCGAGGCTGCTGCTTCTGCTCGTTTCTGAGAACAGAGAGAGACAGGGAGAGAGAGAGAAATAGGTGGGCTTGCTTCGATGGTCGTTTTCGTCGACAATTATGGCGGCTGTGGTGGCTATGGCCGATGCCGTCACATGCTCTGTTTCAGCTGCTGGGTTCAGCGGTGAACAGAGAGGATTAAGAGTGAGAGAGAGGTTGATAGTATAGAGAGAGGGAGGTGGGTTCTGTTTGGGTGGTGTTGCCGCCGGCAAAAATGGCGGGTGCGGTGGTGGGTGAGGCTGCTGCCACCACTGCCTTGTGGCTGCTTCTTCTATCTTCACAGAGAGATGAGGGAGAGGGAGAGAGCAAACAGGGGTGATGGTGGTGGGTGGTTCTTCTTCTTTGCCGAGAGATGCTCGGTGGTGGTGGTTGGTGATGTTGACGGTGATGATGGTTGTGGTGGCGGCTGGTGCTGAGGAGGGAGGTGGCTGGTGAGCTTTTATAGCTGACCTTACTTGGAGAGGTGAACTTGTTGAGGCGGTGAGATTTCTCCCGAACCTGTTGGGGCGGTGGTGATGAATTTGCCGTGAAGGCAAAGATTGAAGAAGGAGGTTGGGGGAGAAGTTATAAGGTGGGTTTGTTGTATCACTTTGCTAGTGGTTTCTAGTGTATTAGGTGCACTAGTTGGTTGGTCTATCTAGTGTTGCGGGTGCACAAGTTATATAGTGTTAAAATGTGAGCTAAGGTACATTAAAAATACTCCGTGCGGGAAAATAATATCTTTAAAATTTCTAAAACTTTTATACGAATTCTTCAGCTAAATCCCAAACTACTACTTGCATTTAGATGTAACGATTTGCTATAAAATTAATATTATTACCCAAGCGATTTCAAAACTTATCAAACTAAATATTCTTTTAACGATTCATGTGTACTACAGGTTGTCTATTTTCTCTTAGGTAAAATATTAGATATTCTTTAAAATTATTATTTAGAACTTAATATTCATTCATCTTCCTAAATTATTATCTTACCCTTAATAACTAGACATATCTAACTTGATAAATTACCCGAATACTATTTTGCAACTAAAATTCTCATTTTAGCCTTCTAAAATTAGCTCACTATTGCTAATAGAATGTTTTCTAAAATTCGCACAAATAAATTATTAGCTATAAAATTGTAATAATTTATCCAACCCCTTTTTTTTCCCAATTAATTTCTCATTTAAATTTTAAAATTACTATTTTACCCTTTCTATTTAAACGGGGTATTACAACTTATGCGCGAGTTCCCTAAATCTTTGGGAACCGTCGCATACAAGTGGTACAGAGCTCTTGAAGCGGGATCTAAAAACGTGGGACGACATGGTGACGAAATTCTACACGAAGTTCTTCCAGATGGACGAACGGGTCACCACCATCCACCTCTTCCGCATGTACCAAACGTCTGACGAGGAAGGCGTGGCCTTCATTAAGAAGTTCAGAGCCAGGGTTTTGGAATGCAGTGACGAGGTCCTGGAAAACCGTCTGGTCGAGATATGCCTGCAAGGCATGCACGGCGAGTATATAGGTATGTTGATTAATTTAAACATGCCTACCTTTTCAAAGTTAATCGACTGCACCAGGAACATTGAGCCGTTGGTAGAAAGGATGCGGAAAAGACGCGCTAGCGAGCATACACCAACGAATCCTAGCTCCAAGACCGGAAGGTTAGGTTATAAAAGGCCGCGGGATACTAATGTCCATGCAGTGTCTCCATCTAGCAAGCAACAAGGACCCGAACCACAGGAGGTGCCGCCATTCCCTGCTCGGTCGAGGATGCAATTGATCTCTGCAAAAGATGGAGGGAAGACGGGATTTTGGCACCTTTTGAGTGCAAACCTGCAGGAGAGCAATTCAGAAACCCCAAATGGTGCGAGTTCCATGGTAAAGTGTCGCACCCAACACAGGGAAGCAGGAAGCTTAGATGGATGGTAGATAGGAAAATAAAAGAGGGCCAGCTGTTCATAGACGAGCCGACCAAGGATGTACGTAGCAACCCCCTACCATCCCATGTGAGGCAGGATCCCAAGGGAAAAGAGATCGCTATGATCTCAATTAATGGCTTGGAGGAGGTTTTAGACACATAAGCTCCGGTAGTCGCAGAGATCTACGAAGAGGAGGACTATGAAATTGACATGGAGGATTCGCGAGCCGAGCGAATGAAGAATTCTGCCAAATTTTCCAAGTTCTTCGATGACATGGGCTTCTCACCAGACTGCAGGCACGAGATGACCTAGGCTATCCTCAGAGCAGCAGAGGACTATGGGGAAGAGCTGGTAACCTCAGAAGGAAGGATCGTTAGGGCTTTTCGACCGGAGGGACCCATCATGATGATTGATGAGTCTGACAAGAGAACCAAGGCGAGCCATCAGAGGCCATTATATGTAACAGCTACTATCAACCGCGTAGACTTCAAAAGGGTATTCGTTGATGGCAGAGCTGCAATGAACGTCATTACTTTAAGCACCCTGGAGACAGCGGGGATCCCTCAGCACAAGATAGTCAGGAAGCCATCGCCCTCACGGGTTTCGGTAGCGATTCCAGGATGACCTTGGGGTGGATTCGTTTGGGGATTCAAATCGGACAGATTAGCTGTTCGGCCAAATTCCATGTCATCGACGCCAATACGACTTACCATATGATTATTGGGCAAGCATGGATCCACCGCTTCGATGCCGTACCTTCGACAACTCACCAAGTAATGAAGGCTATCTGGAAGGAAAGGGTGGTTACAGTACCTGCTTCTGTGAACCCTTTTAATTTGGAGGAATCGCACTTGTCCGAGGCAATATAGTTCACAAAACTTAAGGAGGGGCCATTCCCATCCCAGCCAATTCCTCTGCCCAGGTGGGAAGACGTCCAGGGCCATTCACCCGCGGGGGTAATGGTGACGTGGGAAGAAACGAAGGAAGCACAGCCCACACGGACAGAGGCTTCCAGGATAGTAAAAAACATATATACTTTGAAAAGGGTTATCAAGCATGATGAAGACAGCAGGCAAGTGGGAAGTTTCTACTCCAACGGGAGGAAATGTTACCGTATCTAAGGATACGTTCAAGGTGTGCTCCTATTATTGTCTAATAAGTACGATTGTTGTTTATCAACTGCTCTTGTTTTATCTACTTTCTGCAACCAGCACGAAGCCCTTCTCACATGATAGCAGCAGAATGCCAATCAAAGCCTATCTGATAAGGTAGTATGAAGCCTATCTCATATGATAGCAGCAGAATGCAATCAAAGCCTATCTGATAAGATAGCACAAAGCCTATCTCACATGATAGCAGCCGAACGCAAACAAAGCCTATCTGCTAAGATAGCACAAAGCCTACCTCACATGGTAGCAGTTGAACGCAAACAACACCTATCTATTAAGACAGCACAAGCCTACCTAATATGGTAGCAGCAAAGCCTATCTGCTAAGATAGCACAAAGCCTATCTCACATGATAGCAGCCGAACGCGAACAACGCTTATCTATTAAGATAGCACAAGCCTACCTCATATGGTAGCAGCAAAGCCTATCTGCCTAGATAGCAGCAATATTAAATTATAATCTGAAAGTGTGTAATGTAGACTAAATACAGGACCTAAATACTCTAGAAGGGGGGGGGGGTTGAATAGAGTATGGAAACTTTTTGCAAAACTCAAAGTTTAACATAAAGACTTTGTGTGAAACTCAAATCTCAAGGCCTTGAGATTTTAGTAAACTGTCTGAAACTTACAAAGGCAAAATAGTAAGCTTCAAGGCCTTGAACTGTAAACAATTTTAAACAGCTTTTGAACCCTAGTTTGATTTGAGTTGTGTGCAGCAGATAATAATCAAACTGTAAAGTAAAGAACACAAAGTAATTTACAGAGTTCATTCCCAATGGACCTAATCTCTGCCTGAGGGATCTAATCCCACTAGGATTGGGCAAACACTTCTTATTACTCACACAGAAACAGCCCTAGATCTTCAAGCCTAAGTGATTTCCCTTACACCTATACAGCTTGTGGTTCCAAACCTATCTAGTTCCAGCTACTAACTGTTGAGCTAACAAGAACCTCTTGTTGTTAACTTGAACAACCAACCACTAGGTTAAGTGAGGTTTAAGATAATCTAAAAGATACACATATAGAAGTACAAGTGAAGAACACAATATGAAGATAAGCTGTTGAAGCCTAGATGTTTTCTTCTGGAAAACAGAACTGATTTGATCTTCAGGAATCTGGAATGAAGCTTGAATGATTGTGTGTTTGAATGAATGATCTCCCACGATTTTGTCACACCTCTCTGAGTATTCTGCAAGCCCCTCTCCCTTCTTCAAAATTCAAACCAGTATCTTTTATCCACAGCTGCAACTGATTGAGAGATTTTAGGATCTCAGTTTCTACAAATCCTCTTTCTGTTTTCAATTAAAATTCAAACAACTTCAAGTGGATATCCGTTGGAGTTTGTTGAGATTGCTCCTGCACGTTTAACAACTCTGCAACAACATTGAAACACAGCAACAACAAAATCCAGAAAGATAACAGTGCTATGACTGTTTGGTTATCCAGTTCCTGATAAAACTGTTTAACAGACTAGAACAATAACCTGTATATCTTCTAAAACATATGAATCATGAAAAGACAAGTTTAAGATACTTAGAAGTGAGTAAATAATTACAATACTAAGAATCACAACCTGCAAGAAAGAATCAACTAAGTTCTGTAAAAACTGTCAGCAGCTCAAGGCACATCTCAAGGCCTTGGAGCTCTGAACCTGCTTCACAGAATTTCAAAGTTAAACCCAGATAAATTTGATTCTTCCTGTTCTGATCATCTGCAATTTTGTTAGATACATAAATATTGTAATCCATAAGTATGTGCAGTAAACCACTGATTTGTATAATCAGATATCCAATCTGCAACACAGAATTGTTAGAATATATAGCAGAATAGAATAACTCTCAAGGCTTTGAAGTTCAGTCAATATCTCAAGGCCTTGGGATAACTGAGATGCTTTGCTGCTTATGTCTTAGTCTTTGTCTTTCATCACTCAAAACAATTACCAACCAAAACACATTCAGGGGTCTTGACTCAACAATCTCCCCCTTGATGAAAGAAAAAACCTACAGTCTTGTATAGATTTTCCTGCGACTCATATTCAAAATTAGATAACCACAATTTGCAGATACAATATACAATAATGCCAGACAGATAACCAGTAAGAATAAAAATTACAAATTACTACAGAAATATAAACACACAACTGATTAAACCACAAAACAACTAGGCATTATTAATATTATTCCAAACACTGCAAACACAAAAGAACCACATAAATTCTATCCCTTGTTGACTTTCATCAAATAAGGTTGAAGAAATGTTGGATCATTACTCAGAGTCTGAAAATAAACTTAAAACAAAAAATTTAGCTAAAAAGTCAAGGCCTTGAGAAAAGAAAAGATAGAAGAGAAAGAGATAGAGGGTCACGACTTTGGCAATTCCTGATCTTCACTTCTTCTTTGATGTCTGGCCTTTCTCTGAGCCTTCTCCAATTTCTTCTTCACTTGCATCATCTTCAGCAGACTGATTACCTTCTTGTTCAGCTTCCACTTCAGCAACCACTTCTTGAATTATCTTATCCACTTTCTTCTTAGCCAGTACTGAATCTACCTCTGTAGCTGCATCAACAAATGTGTCTTCACCAGCATCTTCTTCCTCAGTTTGTTCATACAAATCTTTTGAAGTTAGCACCACTGGAATTGGCTTCTTATTTTTCTTCAGAAAATCTCCCTGCTTTTCTTCTGAATCCACACTGGTGTCATGACTAGTAGCAGAAGGTATCTTCTCCAGATTCAAGCCCTTGATGAAAACATCCAGCTTCCCATTCATAACATTCATCAAGCCCTTGAACTGGTTGAATTCAGTTGACAGGTCAAATAACCTTTGTCTGAGTTCTTCAATCTCAACCTGCTGATCTTCTAATTTCTCAACCAACAGAGAGTAATCCTCATTGGCTTGTCCTTTCCCAGATGTAGTTCCCTTAGGCTTCACAAACTCCTTCTCAGCAAGTTCTTCCTTTGACAAATAAGAATAAAACTTCCAATTCCCCTTCCCAGTCTGATCTACTCCAATCCTCTGAAGTGCAGTTTCATCTATCAACCCAAAACCTCTAGTAATCTTTTCTTCTTCTTTCACAGGTACATCAAAATATTCAAATAAAAGAGGTAACGGGTTGGCATATGGAAGAGGTTGGTTTCTAGTCCTGGTTGCACAATAAATCATATGCTCCATAACAACTGTTGGCAAACCTATCTCAAACCCTTGAGATATCATATACATCAAAATCAGAACCTTATCAGTTACTAACTCCCTTGAGTTCTCCCTAGGAACTACACTCCTCATCAGAATTGTAAACAAGATTTTGGCTTCACAGTTGAGCACATAATGTGTCAACTGCTTTGGACCAGAGGGAACACCTTCAATAAAAAACATCTCCTTTTCCTTATCCAGACACTCCTTCCTATCAGGATAATCTCCAACATTGTATTTTCTAGGAATGCCCAAGACTTTGGCAAAAGTCCTATGATCTAACCTCAAATCCACAACAGCCACTTTTGAAGTTAATACCATTTTATCATCACCTTCAGAAACCCAGTTCAGATAAAATAGCCTAGTTAACCTAGGATAAGCCTTTGAACTAGGATTTAACACCTTCCAAACAGCAGTTTCTCTTAACTTTCTCATACAGTCTATGTCCAGTTTATCCAATAATTCATCAGAAATCATGCTACAGAAAGCTACCTTAGATGAAGCATACCCTTGCATCCAAACAGTTCTAACCTCAGAACTAACAAACCACTATGTAGGAAGTACATTCTTACCTTCATATCCTTTCTTAGTTGTAGCAGCAACTTGCTTAACCCTAGTTTTCTTCTCTGAGGGTTTGGTCTTTTCATGTCCTCATTCAGTTGGTTTCTTCTGGCTATCCTGAGTTGATTTCCCTTTTTCCTCTTCACCAGTCTTTTTCTTTTCTCCCCATTTCTTCTTCTCTGACCTAGGTTGATCACCACCCTGTGTCTCTTGTTGTGGATCAGCACTTGAGCATTCATTTCCCTTCTCTGTTCTGGACTTCTTTGCAGGAGGGGTATCCTCATGCAAACTTTGAGTGTTTTCTGAATCTGAATCAGAAATCACTATCTTCTCCTTCTTATTTGCTCTCTTCTTGGATCTGCCAGAGGGCTTTCCCTGTTGCTGAATTCTGGCTGATTTGCGCTCCATTTTAGGGTTTAGGGTTTTGAGAAGAGAATGTGATTGAGAGGAATTGAGAGAGAGAGAGAGAGTAGAGTCGCAGAAAATTGAAAGAGAATGAGAAGAAAAAGCCCTGACTTTCAGCTTAAGTAGGTTGAAAAGGATGAGTCATGAAAGGACTCTGCTATATCAACATGCAAAATAGGATCTTGAAAACTTTTTTGGGATATTTTAGAAAATTCTCTGAGTAATTCAAATATTATACAGTTATCTAAAAAAGATAAGATAAAATATTTGATGATCCATTTTTCAAAAAATAAATACAGATATATCAAGACCTGGAGAACAATCTCAAGGCCTTGAGATTTTCTGCAGTATGAGAAACTTCAAAGCTTTGAGTTATACTTTCAAGGCTTCAGAAGGTATAATCTCAAGGCTTTGAGATTCCAGCACATAAACACATATAAGTACTAATACTCCCCCTAAACCAATGCATCCTTGTTTAACATCCCCAATTCAAGCCTTAGAGATGAAAAACCTATCATCTGGCAAAGGTTTAGTGAAAATATCAGCAATCTGCATTGAAGTAGAGATAAATTTTAAAACAACATCACCTTGTTTTGCATGATCTCTAAGGAAATGATGTCTCACATCTATGTTCTTTGTCCTTAAGTGCTGAACTGGATTCTTAGAGATTGAAATAGCACTTGTATTGTCACAATGAATAGGCACATTTCTGAAGTTGTAGCCAAGATCTCTAAGTTTCTGAGCAATCCATAACACTTGTGAACAGCAAGCACCAGCTGCAATATATTCAGCTTCTGCAGTTGATAATGCTACATAATTTTTCTTTTTGGAATGCCAACTGATCAATGAAGTCCAAGAAATTGACAACATCCAGAAGTACTTTTCCTATCTACTTTATATCCTGCAAAATCTGCATCTGAATAGCCACTCAACATAAAATTAGATCTTCTTGGATACCAAAGCCCTAAGTCTCTGGTTCCATTCAAATATCTAAAAATTCTTTTAACTGCAGTTAAATGACTTTCCTTAGGATCTGCTTGAAATCTAGCACACATACAGACGCTGAACATAATATCAGGTCTGCTAGTAGTTAAATACAATAGTGATCCAATCATACCTCTGTATTCCTTCTGATTCACACTCTTACCAGTTGAATCTTTGTCTAAATTGAGTGATGAACTCATAGGGGTCTTAAGCACCTTGGACTGTGACATATTGTACTTATTCAATAAGTCTTTGGTATATTTTCCTTGATGCACAAAAATTCCTTTCTTCATTTGTAATATATGAAGTCCAAGAAAGAAATTCAGTTCACCCATTAGGCTCATCTCAAACTCTCTGCACATCAGACTAGAAAACTCTTTTGAAAGAGAATCATTAGTAGCACCAAATAATATATCATCTACATAAATTTGAACTACTAACAGATCAATTTGATGGTGTTTAATGAAAAGAGTTTTGTCAACTAAGCCTCTTTTGAAATTGTTTTAAAGTATAAATTTTGAAAGTCTGTCATACCAAGCCCTTGGAGCTTGTTTTAAACCATAGAGAGCTTTATCCAGTTTATAAACATGATCAGGAAAATTTTCATCTTCAAAACCAGGAGGTTGTGCTACAAAAACATCTTCTTGTAAATATCCATTCAGAAAAGCACATTTAACATCCATTGGATAAAGCTTTATGTGATTGTGAGATGCAAATGCAAGAAGTATTCTAATAGCTTCTAACCTGGCAACAGGAGCAAAAGTCTCCTCATAATCTATACCTTCTTCCTGATTATATCCTTGAGCTACCAGTCTGGCTTTATTTCTTACCACTTTGCCATTCTCATCAAGCTTGTTTCTGAATACCCATCTGGTTCCAATAATTGATTTCACTTTAGGTATGGGAACCAGATTCCAATCCTTGTTCCTTTCAAACTCATTCAGCTCACTCTGCATTGCAATGATCCATTCTGCATCTTCTAGAGCTTCCTTGGTATTCTTAGGCTCAATCAAAGATACAAATGCACTAAAAGCACACAAGTTCTTTAACTGTCCTCTTGTCTGAGTTCCAGTTGATGGATCTGATATAATGTTATCAGCTGGATGGTCTGCAAGGTACTTAAACTTCTTTCTTGGTACCCAGGAGTATTGTACTTCAAGGCTTTGAGTCCTTGAAACAGTAGAGGGAGCATCATAGAAAGTCTCAGCTTCTGTCTCAAGGCTTTGAGATTTTAGTTCAGCAGGAGGTTCAAGGCCTTGAGATTCTGCTGATTGATTCTGCACATTAGTTTTGCCTTTGTCTTCTTTCACAGCATCATCATCTGATTCATGCTTTTTCAAATCTAGATCTGCAAAACTTTTACTCAGAGAATCCTTAGTACTTTCATCAAAAATTACATGAATGCTCTCTTCCACAATCTTGGTTTTTCTATTATAAATTCTATAAGCTTTGGTAGTTTGAGAATATCCAAGAAATACACCTTCATCACTTCTAGCATCAAACTTATCAAGATTGTCTCTACCTTTATTATGCACAAAACAGATACAACCAAAGGGTTTGAAATAAGAAACAGTAGGCTTTCTACCTTTAAAAAGTTCATAGGGGGTCTTTTTCAAAATAGGTCTAATCAAGCATCTATTCAACACATAATTGGCAGTGTTAACAGCTTCTGCCCATAAAAACTTTGGCAGATTACTTTCAAGAAGCATGGTTCTGGACATATCCTTAAGTGTCCTGTTTTTCCTTTCAACTACTCCCTTTTGCTGTGGAGTTCTAGGTGCAGAAAAGTTGTGTGAAATGCCATGCTTTGCACAAAAAAAATCAAAGTCAAGTTGATCAAACTCCCTACCATGATCACTTCTAATGGATGCAACAGTTTTTTCTCTAATAAACATCACCCAAGTAAATCTAGAATAATCATCAATTATAACAAGCATATACCTCTTACCTTTTGGAGTCTGAACTCTCATAGGACCATACAAGTCCATATGAAGCAATTCTAAGGGTCTAGAAGTACTTACAAAGTTCTTTGGCTTGAATGAGCTTCTTGTCTGTTTACCTTGTACACATGCCTTGCAAACTTCATCATCTGAAAATTTCTGTGATGGTAAACCTCTTACCAAGTCTTTTGAGATGAGTTTATTCAATGTATACTAATATGCCCAAGCTTTCTGTTCCAGAGCTTTGAATCTTCCTTCAAGGCCTTGAGGCATTTTAGCTTGTCACCTGCAACACTGTTAGTATTCACAGCATATAGATTATATGATCTAGGAGCAGTGAGTATGCAATCACCATATTTCTTATCTTGCACCACACATTTCTCCTTGTCAAATATAGCTTTATAACCTTTATCACATAACAATACTACCTATACCAATGATATTGCATTTTGCTTTGTCACCAAGTGTGATTGTTCCTCCAGATTTTTCTGTAAGTTCAGTGAAGAGAGACTTCTTTCCACTCATATTTCTGGAGCATCCACTGTCTAAAATCCATTTATGATCTTTCAAGGCCTTGGTAACATCCTGCAAAAACAAATCATTGCCTCAACAGGCTGTTAGACCAAGTGCAGAACTTTGAGTCATACTCAGAATCAGCCATATTTAGTGGCCTAATTCCTTTTGGAACCAAAATCTGCCTAACCTGTCCCTTAAGCTGATAAGGATAAGTATTCCTCATGATATGAGGTTCTGATCTTCTAAAGGGACAAGTTAATCTGACATGACCAATTTTTCCACAGTAATGACATTTTGGAGAATGTTTGCTACCAGATTTGACAAAAGTAGTTTGGTCTCTCTTTGGAAAATTTGGATTATAGCCAATCCCACTTTTATGCATTGATTTCAGACTTCCTCCAAGAATGAGATTCAGAATATGTTCTGAGCCTGTAAACCTAGCTAGGATCTTCTTAGACTCTTGAAGTTTCTCAGTCAAAGAGCAGATCTGTTGTTCTAAATTCTCAGAATGAGTCTTTAGATCAGCATATCTTTCAGTTAAAAGAGTGTTTTGATCAACAACCTCTTTTATCTGTGCCTTCAAGACTTTGAACTTGCTGTCCAAGGCCTTGAAGTCTTTTTCCAGCTTTGTCTTAGAAACTTCAACAGTTTTGTTTGAAAACACTAGGTCCAGGTTTTCTTTTACCTGCTCATGAATCTTAATCTTTAAAGCAGAAATCTCATTTCTATAATTTTCCTCATTTAAAAACATACTTTTGAGAATTTCAGGAAGTACATCAGAAGGACTAGCAAGTAAATTTTTTACCATGTCTTCAATATGTCTGTCTGATGAATTTTCCTCATCATTCGTTGCCATGAAGCATAGGTTTGCTTGCTCTTCTTCTGTGTCTGAGTCACTTGATGAATCAGAATCACTCCAAGAAGCCATCATGGCTTTCTTCCTTCTGTTGTTACTGTCTTTCTTCGGAAAGTTCCTGTTCTTCTTCTTTTGTGGACAGTCCCTTACTAAATGATCTGCATCACCACACTCAAAAAAATTCATTACTTTAGTTTTATGTGACTGTAATGAAGAAATACCTTTGTAATCCTTGCTGCCTGAGGGTCCTGATCTCTCTCTGTTGTAATCCCTGTTACCAGAGTTTCTTTTTTTTGAGAATCCTGGCCAAGGCCTAGGAGATCAATGCTAAAGCCTCTTCATCATCAGGCTCATCCTCAGTCTCAAGGCTTTGAGACTTTTCACTGTCTTTTTCCTTAAGTGATAGGTTCCTGATATTTTCACTCAAATCACCTTCCACATACTTCATAGACATTTCATGAGTGAGCAGCTTTCCTTGTAGATCATCAAGATGAAGAAGACTTAAGTCCTGAGCTTCCTCAATGGTTGTTGTCTTTGGCTCCCACTTAGCTTTTGGCAAGCTTCTCAGACTCTTTCTGACCTTCTCTTTATTTGAGAACTTCTTTCCCAATGACTCCAGATTGTTCACCACATCAGTGAATCTTTTGAACATCTCCTTGATGGTCTCATCTGAATTCATCTTGAACAACTCATATTGCCTCAGAAGTATGTTGATTTTTGTCTGCTTAACCTGGCTTGTTCCTTCATATGTCACCACCATTTTATCCCATACTTCTTTGGCACTCTTGCAGTTTGACACTCTGTTGAACTCATCTGCATTTAGAGCACAGTATAACAGATTCATAGCCTTGTAATTTTTTGATACCTTTTCCAGTTCAGTGACTGAAAGATTTTCCTCAGACTTGATACATCTAACTCCATAAATGGTAGTGTAGTACTCATGAGGACCATTCTGAACTATTGACCATAGTTCCATGTCTTGATCTATGATGAACATCTTCATCAATGCCTTCCAGTGCATGAAGTTATCACCACAGAACAATGGAGGTCTGTTGGATGCCCTTCCTTGTGAGAATCCACCATCTCCTACATTACTCATAGTCACCAGATTGTTAGATCTAAAACAGTGACACAAGCTCTGATACCAATTGAAAGTGTGTAATGTAGACTAAATACAGGACCTAAATACTCTAGAAGGGGGGGGGGGGTTGAATAGAGTATGGAAACTTTTTGCAAAACTCAAAGTTTAACAGAAAGACTTTGTGTGAAACTCAAATCTCAAGGCCTTGAGATTTTAGTAAACTGTCTGAAACTTACAAAGGCAAAATAGTAAGCTTCAAGGCCTTGAACTGTAAACAATTTTAAACAGCTTTTGAACCCTAGTTTGATTTGAGTTGTGTGCAGCAGATAATAATCAAACTGTAAAGTAAAGAACACAAAGTAATATACAGAGTTCAGTCCCAATGGACCTAATCTTTGCATGAGGGATCTAATCCCACCAGGATTGGGCAAACACTTCTTATTACTCACACAGAAACAGCCCTAGATCTTCAAGCCTAAGTGATTTCCCTTACACCTATAAAGCTTGTGGTTCCAAACCTATCTAGTTCCAGCTACTAACTGTTGAGCTAACAAGAACCTCTTGTTGTTCACTTGAACAACAAACCACTAGCTTAAAGTGAGGTTTAAGATAATCTAAAGATACACATATAGAAGTACAAGTGAAGAACACAGTATGAAGATAAGCTGTTGAAGCCTGGATGTGTTCTTCTGGAAAACAGGATTGATTTGATCTTCAGGAATCTGGAATGAAGCTTGAATGATTGTGTGTTTGAATGAATGATCTCCCACAATTTTGTCACACCTCTCTGAGTATTCTGCAAGCCTCTCTCCCTTCTTCAAAATTCAAACCAGTCTCTTTTATCCACAACTGCAACTGATTGAGAGATTTTAGGATCTCAGTTCCTACAAATCCTCTTTCTCTTTTCAATTGAAATTCAAACAGCTTCAAGTGGATATCCATTGGATTTTGTTGAGATTGCTCCTGCACGTTTAATAACTCTGCAACAACATTGAAACACAGCAACAACAAAATCCAGAAAGATAACAATGCTATGACTGTTTGGTTATCCAGTTTCTGATAAAATTGTTTAACATACTAGAACAATAACTCGTAGATCTTCTAAAACATATGAATCATGAAAAAACAAGTTTAAGATACTTATAAGTGAGTAAATAATCACAATACTAAGAATCACAACCTGCAAGAAAGAATCAACTAAGTTCTGTAAAAATTGTCAACAGCTCAAGGAACATCTCAAGGCCTTGGAGCTCTGAACCTGCTTCACAGAATTTCAAAGTTAAACCCAGATAAATTTGATTCTTCCTGTTCTGATCATCTGAAATTGTGTTAGATACATAAATAGTGTAATCCATAAGTATGTGCAGTAAACCACTGATTTGTATAATCAGATATCCAATCTGCAACACAGAATTGTTAGAACATATAGCAGAATAGAATAGCTCTCAAGGCTTTGAAGTTCAGTCAATATCTCAAGGCCTTGGGATAACTGAGATGCTTTGCTGCTTATGTCTTAGTCTTTGTCTTTCATCACTCAAAACAATTACCAACCAAAACACATTCAGGGGTCTTGACTCAACATGATCTTAAGTGATCTGAAAGCCTATCTGCCTAGATAGCAACAACACCCCGTGCGATACAGAGCCTATCTGCTTTAGATGGCAAATTATTCAAAAATTATTTGGATGTAAATACGATGGAAACACAGAGCTTGTTTTCGACATATAGAAAGCATGCACGCGAAATTATGATTTGTTGTATCAAACAAAACAGTAAATGGCAAAGCATATTTCATTAATAGTTAAAACGACTTACAATTTATCTTTCTATATAGAATCTTACCAGCATAGGCTTACACTCCTAATCTAAGTCTTGAACCCACGGGTTCTAAAACTACGGGACGGGACGCTATCGCCGACGTCCTAGATCAAAACAGAGCTCTAATTTGATCTCCCGCCACGGTGAGATGCCAGATGAACCTCATGCCCTGACGGCTCCATACGTAAAGAACAAATGGGAGAGCAGCTCATGGGGCAGGAAGCTGATTGTGCAAAAAGACGAGCAGAATCACTTGTCACGCCTTGTTCAAAACAATGGTGGCAAATAGTTCTCTTCCGGAGAGCCGACAGAGATGCACACCATTCATTACAAATCAGTAGTGAAACCAGTATAGGACCTTGCTTCACCAGAAAGTCACCGGAGATACGACCTGCAAACATAATAGACAAGGAAGAATCTTTGTAGAAGCAAGAAACCTTACGCGATTGTTCTTCAAAAAGATCAGGAGGATCGAAGGACTTTCCGAAAAATTTCTTGGGAGCTATTTCTATAGCACAAGGCACAAACTCATGTTCCAAAGCCTGGAATTGACATGAACCAACAAAGTTCAAGGACCGATTACGGCAGTCGTAAGGACTCATGAGAAGCCACATTTTGGATGAAGAACCAAATAGCAAGAAGCAAGGTTTATATAAACTTCAGAAAGGACTCTTAGGTTCCCTGGCTGAGTCAGCAACGCCTTGGAAACGGGTAAGAATCAATTACCTACGTCTAAAAAATGGGTAAAAATCAATTACCCTACTAAAGACTACGACGATACTGTAGCACGCCCTGTTTAATGACTGAAGGTCATGATAAGGATAGGGCCCACTACAAGGAAATCGTACTTATCTAATAAATTAATATCACGATAATCTTATGACGTCATAATTGATATACATAAAAGTACGAATGCAAAATCCTCAAGGGAACAAAAACTGACATGAAATTCCAAGTGTTTGACAAAGAGGCGGGAGAAACACTAGAATTACAATATGCGCAACTCTTCTCTTAAAATAAATCCTTGATTAGAGGATCTTCCGGTGAAAACAGGAGAGATGTTTCTTTTGCTTGGTTAACTTCTTGCTTTAACTTTTCATACTTGGCCTTCATCGCATGGAAGAGATTGGCAGCTTCTTCAGCCTTCTTCTTTTGCTCCTCAGATTTTCTCTTTTCAAATGCGAGGTTGCGATAGCCATACTTCAGCATTGCAGATGTGAGGATTTGAGTAACTCTGTTGACAAGGAATCCGAAATCCAACCTGCCTTGAGCCTTGGCTTGAAGACTCTTGCATGCATTATAAAGCGATCGTGCCCTATCAGTGGAGATAGTAGCGGGGGAAGATGCAGACAGTTTATCTAAAATCCAGATGGCTTCAGTCAAGAAAAATCTTCTATCAAAGGGCTCCAGCTCCAGAGCTCTCGCAAATGACCACGGGTATGAAAGGCGCATCCTTATGAGCCAATCTACATCAGGTTGCCTCATTCCTAGGGAAATGACAATATTAGGAGTGCAAACTGCTAACAAAATATAGAATGAGACATATGGTAACACGATAGCATACCCGTTCCTTTAAGGATCTCACGCAAAGAAGGAATGCGCATCACGGGGAAAGCTGAAGCATGTCATTGCTGCATCGCCCGCCTGTCAGCTTCAATTTCGCGCTCGGTATAGTTGGCAGGAATAACATAAGCAGCGGCAGGTGTGATGGCAGCTCCAACTTGCGAACCCCAAAAACTCCATGCGGGGGGAACTTGGAAAAGTTCCATCTCAATGGAAGGAATAGCAGGACTTTGTTGGGGCTCAGGGACATTCCCAGGAATGGCAGCACAGGAGGAAGAATGTGAAAGAACTTCAGCAATAGCTGTGGTTTCTGCTTGCCTAAGGACTTCTTCATCCGCGAGAGGTTCTTGTTGCTCAGGAGCATTTATTGGAGCATCAACACACTCATGAGATGCTATGTCTTCCATGACCTGTTCATTTTCATGAACTCTAGCTCCAGCATCCTTGCTTCCATCTCTTCAACTTCGGCACCTTCTCTCATCCCAGTGTCGACTTCGACATCATCAGATACCTCAATAATGTCTTCCAGAGGTTCCCCTACATCCCCAGTAGCCGCGATAGGTTTCTCAATATGCGAGCTTCGCTCCGGAACATAAGATGAAAGAAGCTGATTTCTCTGCTCCAGCATGTTCTCATTTGAGTTGCCAACACCTTCCTCGTTGATTACCTCTCTCGCAGTTGGTACACTATAGGTAGAACCCTGTGCGATGGCAATATCACTCGCAGGAGGAGTAAGGTTAACGTTAGCAGGATCATTTGGGGTAGTACCACCTGCGAGACAGAATTAAAGAAGACATGTAGAGGCAACTCGCGTTATAAAATTAAGTCTTGTTTTATTCTGATAGATTAAAAGCGAGCACATCCACGCATAGGTGGGATTGCAGCTTCAACATCATATGTTATGGATGCGACACCATATCCTACAGAGGTATCTTCACTTATCATATCTTTAAGGTAAGCATGACCTGGTGGTGAGAAGAAGCTCGTTACAATAGAGATTTGTTTACCAAGATTGGTTTACAGACATTGTTCGAATGGTTACCTGTGGGTTCGCCACATTTTTTTACTAACCATCGACGAATATCATCTTTTGATAAGCCGTGCTTTAACGCACCAATAATCACTTCCTGATAAGTCACAGCAAAGTTAAAAAACTCACCTTCCTTGTCGCTTGCGATCTCCTCAAAGTCCTCCTGAGCATGTTCCAAGGCGGCCGCACTTGTACTGCCAGCATGCTGTTCTTCCAGGCTTCTCCTCTTCATGAGCTCAATGTCATCTTCCTCGCGCTTTCTCCTTCTCTCTTCTGCCTCTGCAGCCATTCTTTTAGACTCGGCAATAATAGCTTCGTGTATAGCCTCACTGGAGGCGTCGGAGCGAGAACCTTTTGTCCTTTTCTTCTCTTTAGCCAAAAGGACACTGATGGTCTCCGTGTCATCATCTGCGAAAGGAAATTAGTTAACAACTATTGAAAAATCCAAGTTCAAAGAAGATAAGTTAATTTAAGGTACCTTCTGAACTTTCTTTCCCGATTTCTTCTCTTTATTCTTCTTCTCTTTCGTCTTCCTCTCTTTCCTCTTCATTTTCTTCTTCTCTTTCTTCTCTTTCTTCATCCTCCTCTTCCTGGCCAAAAGGGATGAATGTCTCAAACGCGAGATCTTTTTGGGTCTTGCCGGGCATGCGACTTTTGTCTTTGCCCTTGGAAGCAAGAGGCTTTGCAGGCGACGAAGTTGGAGCATCTCTACGAGGCAAAGAAATCACAATTACCTTCTTTTGCTTTTTGGCCTTTGGGGAAACCTCTGCATCTACCTCGGTATTGTTGTCGATCAGGGAGCGATCGAATATGTCCATATCCTTGCGTATCCGAGCCTCCACCTGGGGAGCCAGTTCCATTTCCACAGGAATCTCCTTCTTTTGCCTTTTTGTTGTAACAATGGAATTGACCAAGGGCGCGGAGCGCTCTCCGGATCCGAACCTCCTCAAGTAGCACTGAAAAAAAGAAAATTTTTGGTGTAAACTTCAACGTGTTAAAAGAGAGGAAGTCCTTCAAGTTCTGTAAAGGAGAATTGTTTATCTTGGCAAAATCTTCATTGTACTGGATTACGCGTGCGACTCCACCCCTAACAGCAGTCATTTTCTCCTCAAGAATAGTGGATGGGCACAAGTGGTTTTCAGTATCAAGAAAGGAATAAAAACCATACTTGGAATCATCCAAACTACAATTCTGGCGGAATGGAAAAGCATTCCTTTTAATCGCAGGAGATTTGATGGGCCGAGGAGTTGAAGATGCATCAAATCTGGCCTGTTGAGCATTCCAGTAAGCGAACCAATTCTTGGTAAGGCGTCCTACACGAATCCCGAAGGTTGGATGAAAGGCAGGTTTCTAAGAAGGATCGATTTACACTTATTTATCAGCAGTCGCTTGTAGCAATTTCTTTTGATTGACTTAGGCCAAATGGAAGGAGCCACTGCATCAAAGCCAAACTGAGGTGAGATGCGAGTTGGGTCAACGTCGACTGTGATCTGCTCGTATCTGGGAGTTATCTCAGAAACATTTTCGGCAAGGGCAGGAAGTGAATCTCTCAAGCACCAGCAGAAGAATTCGCGGTAGCGATCATGTTCTTTGAGAAGGGTTTCTTCTGAATAAGAGCTATCTCTACTAGGGTACAGTTTTGGAAAAATCGCACATTATCAATGCGAGCAGTGTAAGGCCTGACTGTAAATTTTCTCCGATCGTCACACACCAGACTCCACGAACACTTGGGAAGATTGGTCCTATACCATCGGGCAGCTCTCCCACTGGGAAGTGCATTCTGCGCACCTGGAGCATTCCACATGCTGGGCCTAGAAGGAATAGGAGCATAAGAAGTCCATCTTTCAAAGACCCACATGGTAAGGAATGAAATGTTGACAAAGGTCAACACATCAAGACGCCCACGCGATTCCTCAATTGCGACCACCAGCTGGTCTAACCGATGATATTAGGTGCCTAGCACTAGAGGCCCAAGCGCGATTTTCTGGCCAAGGGCCAACTTAACAGCAAGGGGCAGAACATGATAAAAGACCACGTCATGAGGATGACCGTCGATCAAATACCGTGACAGTCAGGCACAGAGAAAGCCGCACAAGGTCAGATGATACCCCTTTCCCTCTATATAATTCTTCGCTTATGGATCATTCTCCAGTATTTCTTTGGTGATTTTACTATTCGCATAGTCGCGAAAGAAGTATTGCACCCATTTTCCCCAAGTGTTCTTCGCGGAGGTTTCAACCAGCTGCCATTCGGAAAGTACTTATGCATATGTCCAACGGGTAGAAATCTTCTTTACCTCGGTCAAGCACTCCTCCATATGCGCATAGAGGGAGAGCTCTGGACCAGGTTTCAAAGCAGTCAAAGGATCAACTTCGCCCATGGGGGAAAGTTCATACAGAATTTGAACATCTTCCAAGGTGGGGGCGGCTTCAAATTTAGCAAAGTGAAAAGTGTGAGTCGCAGGTGAGTAGCGAGAAAGAAGGTTTAGAAGCATGGTTTGATCCAGCTTCACGGCAGCACCCTTCATAGCCCTAACAACAAAATAGATCCCAGCCTTGTCTAGCGTGATATCATGGTGAGTTAGCACATGGTCAATCCACTCATCCATTAAATCCATCTTTTGCACGAAGGCCTGGGTAGAAATTTTAGTATTGGGGAAGAACCCGTTTTCGACACCTAGTCTTACCACGTCCTTGGAGTCAATTAATTCCAACATGGCTGGAATAGTAAGAGGGTTCAACAGTAGCAGATCTTTAGTAGCGAGAGCCGGTAGATTCTTTACTTTAACCCTAGCATGATAAAAGTCTTTCCCACCTAGATAGGGAGCTTTCTTCCACAGGGTCTTGGGAAGATCAGGAATTTCTTCAGGTTCCTTCACGGATTTGGAGGCTTTTGTCTTGGCCATTTCTACAGAAAATCAAGAAAAAGGGGGGAGAAGTATATCTACCTTTAGTAAGAAGCAGTTTTGGGTTTTGAAATTATCAAAGGGGGAAGATGAACAGTTCTGGGTTGATTATAGATTCATAATTTCAAGATTGCAAGCAGATCTTCGTTTTAAGAGGTTTCGATCTTTAGGGTTTAAAATAACCCATTCCAACAGTATTTCAAACGATTTTGGGCTTCTCGAATTCAAAACAGTTCAAAAGATACGGAGTGCATTAATGAAAATTGAGAAAAAGCCAACCTTGTGATGCTTGAGCAAGTTCAAGAAGACGATTGGCACTGATGACTGATTATCTGTATTTGCTCTCGGAGGCTCTCAGAAAAAATTCGCTTGAGATAGAGAAGCAATACTCTGAAACCACGGAGGGCATGAAGTATTTATTCAGAAATACTGAAGAGTCGCGTCCTTTCAGTGGTCAAATCGCAACCGTCACCGTCGAATCGCGCAATCACGGGTAGATGCTGACGACATGCCTAAAACCCTAATAGAACAAAAGGCACGACTCTAGGTATCCTAGGTCATAATGGCACGCATGGTGGCTGATTTTTCGTGTATTTGAATTGGTGCGTGGCAACGACGCGTGCACTGGTTTTTGCGCATTGAAGTCTATCCGGCTAGGTGTCTTCACGCGCAAAAAGGGGGCTAATGTAGATAGTGCTTTCCAGATAGACAGATCACAGCCACGTGGTGATCATCCAGCACACCTAGCTGTGCTCCATCCACACCGGATCACCACCCGTGCTGATCCACGTGGGGGCTACGAGACAAAGCCCCCGCGCACCATAACACAGGACTTGTAGGGACTTAGTGGTTTGGAGGCTAGGGTAAGGTCCGTCGCGCGCGTGCGATAACCAAGCTCGCGCACGACCTCTGGTAACTCACTGAGAGATCTAGGCTTACGTGTCCCATTAATGCGGCTGATCTCATAACGGTCTCTGATACTTGCGGACATATGCGTAACGGTTCCTATATACACGGTCGAACGTGCCGTTGGGGTTATACCATTAAGCCGCCATTTATGGTGCACTAAACCCCCCAACGGTCACTTCCTCACTATATATAGGATCGTTATGCTCCCCGTTGCGACACGACGATACAACGATAAGACAACAAGACACACATAGCCTACTGTCTCTCTCTCACACACAGTTATCAGTGCTTACTCTCTCCCTACACACATCTACAACTCCTTGTGTTCTTCTTCTCTACTTGAGGTGTACACTTAGGTATCTCTTGGGGATTTCTTTGTACAAACGATCATATAGCAGGCAAGAAATTTCACATAGCAAGTAATGGAAAATATAGTTACTACCTAATGCATGCAGTGCAACACGTACTTATGTACTACATAGAGTTGTAGTCTATCTTACTTATGTGATTATAGTCTCAGTCGGTTACTAAAGGTCAGGGTTAACTATGTCATAAGGGTACTAACGCGTAATGGGTATTAACGTGTAATGGTACTAAATGAAGGGTTGCATCCTCTCCCCCTTAGAGAGTGACGTCCCCGGAACTTAATTTGTCTTCGAGAAATCACTAGCCTCTCGTATTTGGTCAAACAGGTCGTCAATCCGAGATAGAGGGTATTTATTCAAATAGTATGGCAGTTGGTTGTTTGTAGGTAGATAAAGTACCCGTGACACTTCCATGAGCGGCTTCTGCCTCAGTCCTTGTTAATACAGCGATCCTTCCCATATTTCCATTATGACATCCTTCTCCTCCTGCTGCACCAGCTCCGTTTTTGACATTCAAACCATATCCATCATTGTTGTTCGCATTCCTAAGTTGAGCTCTATTCTGTCCCGAATTTCCCGGGTTGTAATTATGTTGCCTGCCATAGCCATTACCTCTATTGTTCTGGTAGTTGCAATTCCCGTTCTGCTGATTCTCGAGCTGTTGGTTACGACCAAAGTTGTTTCCATTCTGCTGACGGTTCCCTTGGTTGTTGTTTTGTTTTGGCCCTCCAAAGTTGTCTCCCTGGTTCACTTGTTGGTTCCAGGATGGTTGTGAACAAAATTTGTAAGCTCGGTGTCCCCTCTTACTACAATTGTGGCATATGAACGGAATTCCCATGCAGTCAACTCTAGGGTGGTTCTGCTGACACTTGTTACAGATATAGCGGCGAGGTTGCTGACCTCTAGAATTCTGCTGATTGCCTCGGTATCGTACCTGATTACCTTCTCCATTGTTGGGTTTAAACTTTTTATTTCCTGTGGCAAGTTTGTTGTTGCTCCCTTTTGCCTCTTCCGTCTTGCGTTTCTTACGTTTTTCATCTTGGGCGACATGGACTCGCCAGATGTCAGGAGCTCTATCGTACGCTTCGTGGAGAGTTGAATATGTTCTGCTCAGCAAAGACTCCTATAGCCTTTCTTGCAATCCACCAATGAATCTAAAAATCTTGGAGTCTTCATCAGGCACCATATTACCTACAAATCGTGCCAGCTCTGTAATTTTCAGAAATACTCGGTTACAGAGTCATTTCCTTGTTGTAGGTTTTGGAATTCCGTTTCTTTGCTCCTCTTCACATGATGTGGGTAGAATCGAGATCGGAAAGCAGCTTGAATGGATTCCCAGTTGAAGTTGGGATTGGCTAGCAGAGTTTCACGTGCATTTCTCCACCAAAGGTTCGCTTCACTCTTTAAGTAAAAGACCGCACAAATGACTTTCCTCTCGTCAGGGCATCCTACCTTCTCAAGAATCTTGTCCATCTCCATAATCCAATCTTTCGATTCAATAGAATCCTCTTTTCTTGTGAATTCCATTGGTTTCATTTCTACCACTTCTTTGGCCCAATTAGTTACTGCCTGACCTTCCTCATTCATCATATGGGTCATATGTGCGAAGAATTGCTCCATGATGATGTTTTCAGACATCTTTCTTTGTCAATTTTTTCCTAAGCGATATCGTAATAATCTATTAGTCACATCCTATGGTATCCTTGGTCATGGTCGCAGAAATTTTAGCAACTATCACTTAATTTCACAGTTAGTGATATACTCAACACAGTTACCGCATATGACATGCAATTTCACATTAAAACACATATAATTCATGTCTGCAAACGAGATAATATATCTCATCCCTATAAGAATATTGTTCATCAAGTACAATCCAAAATTTCCATCTTCTTTCCATCATCAAAGTATCAAATATCCATAGCCAAGTAAAATGCATTTCAAATTAAACCAGATACGCAAGTAGCACAACACGTCTCCCGACAGGATGAGGGTGGGCGGGAAAATTTCAAGGTCAACACATAAGCTACACATAACCCGAACGACTATTCCAATTTTAATTAGCTTTCCCTACGTACATTTTAATTTACCCTACATGTTTAATTCCCTTTACTGGATCGAATGCTCTGATACCACCTGCAACATCCCGTGGTCCCCAAGCCTTCCGTTCCGGACCGGAAAGCCCAGGAGAGCGATGTCAAAAGTGTTGGTGGAAGTCATAAGCAGCTCTGTCCCTCTTATGTTTTTCATATTTTACTACTAGAACATTGCGCTTATACTAGTCATACTAGCTTACTTTACTACTGGTGATGATATCCTTCTTAGTGCGTCCCGTACCCAGCTACATTGTAGTCCTCAGCCTCTAAACCTGCAGTGGGAAGGAAAACAAGAACCGCAATTTCTAAAGTCAGCATAAAATACTGAGTAAGCAAATACCCGAGCTCGTAATTAGATGATGAGGTATAATTCTTTCACAAAAGTTATAAAGAAGAAAACCAGAGAAAACTTAAATATAGAGCAGAAGCTTGAATAAAATCCTTTTCTTCTCAATTCTCTTTCTTCAATCTCAACGGGGAGTGTTAAATCCCAATCTATTTCATCTTTCATTTCCATAAACATCATTGGCTAAGAGAAAACCACATTTTGACTTAGTTGATACGGGGAAGATCTATCCATCTCGCATAATCCAAGACCTTAAGTGCCGACAACCCCCTAAGACTTCTTGCGGCCAGAGAGGTGAGTACATGGAGCAAACCCGGAAGGTTGTGACTGGGTAAAATAAACGGGTCGGGTGGACGTAGCCAACCATGACCAATCTTATCGAAAAGCATATATAACGATATCCACACAACTTTTTCCACTTTATATTATTTACGGATTAATATTGCTCGTGTGATAGTATCAAAGCAAAGCAACATCTTTCAATTGTAGTGAAAACTCACATAAAACATGTAAATCACAAACGCATTTTGAGACAAGTATTAAAACTCAAGTTTCGGCACGAAAGGATCTAGGCAAGCTAGGCTAGGCATATTTACTTACCTCGATTCTGTAGCGTCAGATCGTCCTAGTAGTATTGGTTGCTTAGGGGTCCGTCACCTACAAATCGAAGCTTCAAAATCGTCACAATACTTTATGTAGCTCTACGAGTCTTATTAAGATTCCTATTTAATAAATCTTATACTAACTCGAGATTCACGTGTTACTTTCTCAACGTCTCTTTATTTAGCTATACTTTCTTAGTAACCAAAATTATAAAACAGCGACTCTATATTTTAAAAATTATTAAATTTTATGTTTCCAAAATGTCTTTTTATATATAGAAGTTCCTTTTACAAAATCTATGAAATACTAGTAAAACTAATAATAGTTTATATTTTTATGCAAAATATATATATATTAGAATTAACAAAAACGATATTGAATTTTAAGAAGATCACTTCTAAATACTTGACACGACGCGGCTATTTTAGATAACTATTAAATTTTAAGTTTCGAAAAGTAATTATTTACTTAGAGGAGTTGTTCGTTTATAAAGACACGAAATAATAGTGAAAAGATTACTAGTTATATTTATTAAAAATACTCTATTCAACTATAATGATTTAAACGACGTTTAAAATATAAAGTTTTTAAGAAAACTTCTTCCAAGCACGACACCACAACGTTTATTGACTAGCTAACATAAATTTTTACAAGTATTACATAAACCGATTTGAAATTTAATTGTTTAAAGCAAAATATATTTAGTTTTAAATAAAACATTCCTCATTTAATTTGTAACGAGCGGCTCGTATACTAGTTCAACGCCTGAATCACTTTTTCGTAACCGGGACGAAAACTATTGTTTTTAGAAAATATTTTTAATCAAAAAATAACATTTTTATTTTTCGCGTATAATATAACGTGAAAGTGTGTGATGTAGACTAAATACAGGACCTAAATACTCTAGAAGGGGGGGGGGTTGGATAGAGTATGGAAACTTTTTGCAAAACTCAAAGTTTAACAAAAAAAACTTTGTGTGAAACTCAAATCTCAAGGCCTTGAGATTTTAGTAAACTATCTGAAACTTTCAAAGGCAAAATAGAAAGCTTCAAGGCCTTGAACTGTAAACAATTCTAAACAGCTTTTGAACCCTAGTTTGATTTGAGTTGTGTGCAGCAGATAATAATCAAACTGTAAAGTAAAGAACACAAAGCAATTTACAGAGTTCAGTCCCAATTGACCTAATCTCTGCCTGAGGGATCTAATCCCACCAGGATTGGGCAAACACTTCTTATTACTCACAAAACAAGAGCCCTAGATCTTCAAGCCTAAGTGATTCCCCTTACACCTATACAGCTTGTGGTTCCAAACCTATCTAGTTTCAGCTACTAACTGTTGAGCTAACAAGAACCTCTTGTTGTTCACTTGAAAAACAAACCACTAGGTTAAGTGAGGTTTATGATAATCTAAAGATACACAGATAGAAGTACAAGTGAAGAACACAGTAAAAAGATGAGCTATTGAAGCCTGGATGTGTTCTTCTAGAATACTGGATTGAATCGATCTTCTGGAATCTGGAATGAAGCCTGAATGATTGTGTGTTTGAATGAATGATCTCCCACGAATTTGTCACACCACTCTGCGTATTCTGCAAGCCTCTCTCTTCTTAAAAATTCAAACCAGTCTCTTTTATCCACAGCTGCAACTGATTGAGAGATTTTAGGATCTCAGTTCCTACAAATCCTCTTACTGTTTTCAACTGAAATTCAAACAGCTTTAAGTGGATATCCGTTGGAGTTTGTTGAGATTGCTCCTGCACTTTTAACAACCCTGCAACAGCATTGAAACACGGCAACAACAAAATCCAGAAAGATAACAGTGCTATGACTGTTTGGTTATCCAGTTTCTGATAAAACTGTTTAACAGACTAGAACAATAACTTGTAATCTTCTAAAATATGTGAATCTTGAAAAAAACAAGTTTTAGACACTTAGAAGTGAGTAAATAATCACAATACTAAGAATCACAACCTGCAAGAAAAAATCAACTTAGTTCTGTAAAAACTGTCAGCAACTCAAGGCACATCTCAAGGCCTTGGAGCTCTGAACCTGCTTCACAGATATTCAAAGTTAAACCCAAATAACTTTGATTCTTCCTGTTCTGATCATCTGCAATTGTGTTAGATATATAAATAGTGTAATCCATAAGTATATACAGTAAACCATTGATCTGTATAATCAGATATCCAATCTGCAACACAGAACTGTTAGAACATATAGCAGAATAGAATAACTCTCAAGTCTTTGAAGTTCAGTCAATATCTCAAGGCTTTGAAGTATCTGAAATGCTTTGCTGCTTATGTCTTAGTCTTTGTCTTTCATCACTCAAAACAATTACCAACCAAAACACATTCAAGGGTCTTTGAATCAACAATATCC
This sequence comes from Linanthus parryae, assembly GCA_023055425.1. Classification (NCBI taxonomy): domain Eukaryota; kingdom Viridiplantae; phylum Streptophyta; class Magnoliopsida; order Ericales; family Polemoniaceae; genus Linanthus; species Linanthus parryae. The sequence goes on from JALGPY010000009.1 coordinate 48,238,144, forward strand.
CCCTTGATGAAAGACAAAACCTACAGTCTTGTATAGATTCTCCGGCCACTCTTATTCAAAATTAGATAACCACAAAATGCAGATACAATATACAATAATGCCAAACAGATAACCAGCAATCATAAAATTTTCATATTGCCACAGAAACATAAACACAACTGATTAAACCACCAAACAACTAAGTATTATTATTCCAAATACTGCTACCGCAAACACAGAACCACATAAATTCTCCCCCTTTTTTACTTTCATCAAATAAGGATGAAGAAATGTTGGATCATTACTCAGAGTCTGAAAAGAAATTTAAAACAAAATATTAGCTAAAAAAAGTCAAGGCCTTGAGAACAGAAAAGATAGAAGAGAAAGAGATAGAGGGTCAAGGCTTTGGCAGTCTCTGATCTTCACTTCATCTTTGATGTCTGGCCTTTCTGTGAGCCTTCTCCAATTTCTTCTTCAGATGCAGCATCTTCAGCAGACTGATTACCTTCTTGTTCAGCTTCCACTTCAGCAACCACTTCTTGGATTATTTCATCCACTTTCTTCTTAGCCTGTACTGAATCCACCTCTGTAGCTGCATCAACACCTGTGTCTTCATCAGCATCTTCTTCATCAGTTTTTTCATACAGATCTTTTGAAGTAAGCACCACTGGAATTGGCTTCTTCTTCTTCTTCAGAAAATCTCCCTGCTTTTCCTCTGAATCCACACTGGTGTCATGACTAGTAGCAGAATGTATCTTCTCCATATTCAAGCCCTTGATGACAACATCCAGCTTCCCATTCATAACATTCATCAAGCCCTTGAACTGGTTGAATTCAGTTGACAGATCAAATAAACTTTGTCTGAGATCTTCAATCTCAACCTGCTGATCTTCTAATTTCTCAACCAACAGAGAGTAATCCTCATTGGCTTGTCCTTTCCCAGATGTAGTCCCCTTAGGCTTCACAAACTCCTTCTCAGCAAATTCTTCCTTTGACAAATCAGAATAAAACTTCCAATGCCCTTTCCCAGTCTGAACTACTCCAATCCTCTGAAGTGCAGTCTCATCTATCAACCCAAAACCTCCAGTAATCTTTTCATCTCCTTTCACAGGTACATCAAAATAATCAAAGAAAATAGGTAACAGGTTGGCATATGGAAGAGGATGATTTCTAGTCCTGGTTGCACAATAAATCATATGCTCCATAACAACTGTAGGCAAGTCTATCTCAAACCCTTGAGATATCAGATACATCAAAATCAGAACCTTATCAGTCACTAACTCCCTTGAGTTCTCCCTAGGAACTACACTCCTCATCAGAATTGTGAACAAGATTTTGGCTTCACGATTGAGCACAGAGTGTGTCAACTGCTTTGGACCAGAGGGAACACCTTCAATAAAAAAACATCTCCTTTGCCTTATCCAGACACTCCTTCCTATCAGGATAATCTTCAACATTGTATTTCCTATGAATGCCCAAGACTTTGGCAAAAGTCTTATGATCTAACCTCAAATCCACACCAGCCACTTTTGAAGTTAACACCATTTTATCATCACCTTCATAAACCAAGTCCAGATAAAATAACCTAGTTAACCTAGGATAAGCCTTTGAACTAGGATTTAACACCTTCCAAACAACAAGTTCTCTTAATTTTCTCATGCAGTCTATGTCCAATTTATCCAGTAATTCATTAGAAATCATGCTACAGAAATCTACCTTAGATGAAGCATACCCTTGCATTCAAACAATTCTAACCTCAGAACTAACAAACCATTTTGTAGGAAGTACATTCTTACCTTGATATCCTTTCTTAGTTGCAGCAGCAACTTGCTTAACCCTAGTTTTCTTCTCTGAGCGTTTGGTCTTTTCTTGTCCTCCTTCAGTTGGTTTCTTCTAGATTTCCTGAGTTGATTTCCCCTCTTCCTCTTCACCAGTCTTTTTCTTTTCTCCCCTTTTCTTCTTCTCTGACCTAGGTTGATCACCACCCTGTGTCTCTTGTTTTGGATCAACACTTGAGCCTTCATCTCCCTTCTCTATTCTGGACTTCTTTGCATGAGGAGTATCCTCATGCAAACTTTGAGTGTTTTCTGAATCTGAATCAGAAATCACTACCTTCTCCTTCTTATTTGCTCTCTTCTTGGATCTGCCAGAGGGCTTTCCCTGTTGCTGAATTCTGGCTGATTTGCGCTCCATTTTGGGGTTTAGGGTTTTGAGAAGAGAATGTGATTGAGAGGAATTGAGAGAGAGAGAGAGAGGGTAGAATCGCAGAAAATTGGGAGAGAATGAGAAGAAAAAGCCCTGACTTTTAGCTTAAGTAGGTTGAAAAGGATGAGTCATAAAAGGACTCTGCTATATCAACATGCAAAATAGGATCTTGAAAAATATTTTTGGGATATTTTAGAAAATTCTCTAAGTAATTCAGATATTATACAGTTATCTAAAAAGATAAGATATAATATTTGATGATCCATTTTTTCTTTAAAAAAAATTACATATATTATCAAGACCTGGAGAACAATCTCAAGGCCTTGAGATTTTCTGCAGTTTGAGAAACTTCAAAGCTTTGAGCTATACTTTCAAGGCTTCAGAAGGTATAATCTCAAGGCTTTGAGATTTCAGCACATAAATACATATAAGTTCTAATACTCCCCCTAAACCAATGCATCCTTGTTTTCTATCCCCAATTAAAGCCTTAGAGATGAAAACCTATCAACTGGAAAAGGTTTACTGAAAATATCAGCAATCTGCATTGAAGTAGAGATAAAATTTAAAACAACATCACCTTGTTCTGCATGATCTCTAAGGAAGTGATGTCTCACATCTATGTGCTTGGTCCTTGAGTGCTGAAATGGATTTTTAGAGATTGAAATAGCACTTGTGTTGTCACAATGAATTGGCACATTTCTGAAGTTATAGCCAAGATCTCTTAGTTGCTGAGCAATCCATAGCACTTGTGAACAGCAAGCACCAGCTGCAATATATTCAGCTTCTGCAGTTGATAATGCTACAAAATTTTGGTTTTTGGAATGCCAACTGATCAATGAAGATCCAAGAAATTGACAGCATCCAGAAGTACTTTTCCTGTCTACTTCATATCCTGCAAAATCTTCATCTGAATAGCCACTCAACATAAATTAGATCTTCTTGGATACCAAAGCCCTAAGTCTCTGGTTCCATTCAAATATCTAAAAATTCTTTTGACTGCAGTTAAATGACTTTCCTTATGATCTGCTTGAAATCTAGCACACATACAAACACTGAACATAATATAAGGTCTGCTAGAAGTTAAATACAATAGTGATCCAATCATACCTCTGTATTCCTTTTGATTCACACTCTTACCATTTGAATCTTTGTCTAATGAGAGTGATGAACTCATATGGGTCTTAAGCACCTTGGACTGTGACATATTGTACTTATTCAATAAGTCCTTGGTATATTTTCCTTGATGCACAAAAATTCCTTTCTTCATTTTTAAGATAAGAAGTCCAAGAAAGAAATTCAGTTCACCCATTAGGCTCATCTCAAACTCCCTGCACATTAGACTAGAAAACTCTTTTGAAAGAACATCATTAGTAGCACCAAATAATATATCATCTACATAAATCTGAACTACTAACAGATCACTTTGATGGTGTTTAATGAAAAGAGTTTTGTCAACTAAGCCTCTTTTGAAATTGTTTTCAAGTAGAAATTTTGAAAGTCTGTCATACCAAGCCCTTGGAGCTTGTTTTAAACCATAGAGAGCTTTATCCAGTTTATAAACATGATCAGGAAAATTTTCATCTTCAAAACTGGAAGGTTGTGCTACAAAAACATCTTTTTGTAAATATCCATTCAGAAAAGCACATTTAACATCCATTTGACAAAGCTTAATGTGATTGTGAGATGCAAATTCAAGAAGTATTCTAATAGCTTCTAACCTGGCAACAGGAGAAAAAGTCTCCTCATAATCTATACCTTCTTCCTGATTATATCCTTGAGCTACCAGTCTGGCTTTATTTCTTACCACTTTGCCATTCCCATGAAGCTTTTTTCTGAATACCCATCTGGTTCCAATAACTGATTTCTCTTTAGGTCTGGGGACCATATTCCAAACCTTGTTCCTTTCAAACTCATTCAGCTCACTCTGCATTGCAATGATCTATTATGCATCTTCTACTGCTTCCTTGGTATTCTTAGGCTCAATCAAAGATACAAATGCACTAAAAGCACACAAGTTCTTTAACTGTCCTCTTGTCTGAGTTCCAGTTGATGGATCTGATATAATTTTATTAGCTGGATGGTCTGCAAGGTACTTAAAGTTCTTTCTTGGTACCCAAATCTGCCTAACATGTCCCTTATTCCTCTTGTCTGAGTTCCAGTTGATGGATCTGATATAATTTTATTAGCTGGATGGTCTGCAAGGTACTTAAACTTCTTTATTGGTACCCAAATCTGCCTAACATGTCCCTTAAGCTGATAAGGATAAGTATTTCTCATAATATGAGTTTCTGATCTTCTGAAGGGACAAGTTAATCTGACATGACCAATTTTTCCACAGTAATGAAATTTTGGAGAATGTCTGCTACCAGATTTAACAAAAGTAGTTTGGCCTTTCTTTGGAAAATTTGGATTATAGCCAATCCCATTTTTATGCATTGATTTCAGACTTCCTCCAAGAATGAGATTCAGATTATGTTCTGAGCCTGTAAACCTAGCTAGGACCTTCTTGGACTCTTCAAGTTTCTCAGTCAAAGAGCAGATCTGTTGTTCTAAATTCTCAGAATGAGTCTTCAGATCAGCATATCTTTCAGTTAAAAGAGTGTTTTGATCAACAACCTCTTTTATCTGTGCCTTCCAGACTTTGAACCTGCTGTCCAAGGCCTTGAAGTCCTTTTCCAGCTTTGTCTTAGAAACTTCAACAGTTTTGTTTGAAAAAACTAGGTCCAGGTTTTCTTTTACCTGCTCATGAATCTTAATCTTTAAAGCAGAAATCTCATTTCTATAACTTTCCTCATGTAAAAACATACTTTTGAGAATTTCAGGAAGTACATCAGAAGGACTAGCAAGTAAATTTTTTACCATATCTTCAATATGTTTGTCTGATGAATTTTCCTCATCATGTTTTGCCATGAAGCATAGGTTTGCTTGCTCTTCTTCTGTGTCTGATTCACCAGATGAATCAGAATCACTCCAAGAAGCAATCATGGCTTTCTTCCTTCTGTTGTCACTATCTTTCTTCTGAAAGTTCCTGTTCTTCTTATTTTGTGGACAGTCCCTTACTAAATGATCTGCATCACTACACTCAAAACAATTCATTACTTTAGTTTTATGTGACTGTGATGAAGATTTACCTTTGTAATCCTTCCTGCCTGAGGGTCTTGATCTCTCTCTGTTGTAATCCCTGTTACCACAGTTTCTTTTCTTTATGAGAATCCTGGCCAAGGCCATGGAGATCAATGCTAAAGCCTCTTCATCATCAGGCTCATCCTCAGTCTCAAGACTCTGATACTTTTCACTGTCTTTTGCCTTAAGTGCTAGGTTCCTGATGTTTTCACTCAAATTACCTTCCACATCCTTCATAGACATTTCATGAGTGAGCAGCTTTCCTTGTAGATCATCTAGCTGAATAAGACTCAAGTCCTGAGCTTTCTCAATGGCTGTTGTCTTTGGCTCCAACTTGGCTTTTGGCAAGCTTCTCAGAATTTTTGTGACCTTCTCTTCATTTGAGAACTTCTTTCCCAATGACTCCAAATTGTTCACCACATCAGTGAATCTTTTGAAAATCTCCTTGATGGTCTCATCTGAATTCATCTTAAACAACTCATATTGCCTCAGAAGTATGTTGATTTTTGTCTGCTTAACCTGGCTGGTTCCTTCATATGTCACCACCAGTTTATCCCATACTTCTTTGGAACTCTTGCAATTTGACACTCTGTTGAACTCATATGCATCAAGAGCACAGTATAACAGATTCATAGCCTTGTAATTTTTTGATACCTTTTCCAGTTCAGTAACTGAAAGATTTTCCTCAGATATGATACATCTGACTCCATCAATTGTAGTGTAGTACTCATGAGGACCATTCTGAACTATTGACCATAGGTCCATGTCTTGATCTATGATGAACATCTTCATCAATGCCTTCCAGTGCATGAAGTTATCACCACAGAACAATGGAGGTCTGTTGGCTGCCCTTCCTTGTGAGAATCCACCATCTCCTACATTACTCATAGTCACCAGATTGTTAGATCTAAAACAGTGACACAAGCTCTGATACCAATTGAAAGTGTGTAATGTAGACTAAATACAGGACCTAAATACTCTAGAGGGGGGGTTGAATAGAGTATGGAAACTTTTTGCAAAACTCAAAGTTCAAACTTTGTGTGAAACTCAAATCTCAAGGCCTTGAGATTTTAGTAAACTGTCTGAAACTTTCAAAGGCAAAATAGAAAGCTTCAAGGCCTTGAACTATAAACAATTCTAAACAGCTTTTGAACCCTAGTTTGATTTGAGTTGTGTGCAGCAGATAATAATCAAACTGTAAAGTAAAGAACACAAAGAAATTTACAGAGTTCAGTCCCAATGGACCTAATCTCTGCCTGAGGGATCTAATCCCACCAGGATTGGGCAAACACTTCTTATTACTCACACAGAAACAGCCCTAGATCTTCAGGCCTAATTGATTTCCCTTACACCTATACAGCTTGTGGTTCCAAACCTATCTAGTTCCAGCTACTAACTGTTGAGCTAACAAGAACCTCTTGTTGTTCACTTGAAAAACCAACCACTAGGTTAAGTGAGGTTTATGATAATCTAAAGATACACAGATAGAAGTACAAGTGAAGAACACAGTAAAAAGATGAGCTATTGAAGCCTGGATGTGTTCTTCTAGAATACTGGATTGAATTGATCTTCTGGAATCTGGAATGAAGCCTGAATGATTGTGTGTTTGAATGAATGATCTCCCATGAATTTGTCACACCACTCTGAGTATTCTGCAAGCCTCTCTCTTCTTAAAAATTCAAACCAGTCTCTTTTATCCACAGCTGCAACTAATTGAGAGATTTTAGGATCTCAGTTCCTACAAATCCTCTTACTGTTTTCAACTGAAATTCAAACAGCTTTAAGTGGATATCCGTTGGAGTTTGTTGAGATTGCTCCTGAAGTTTTAACAACCCTGCAACAGCATTGAAACACGGCAACAACAAAATCCAGAAAGATAACAGTGCTATGACTGTTTGGTTATCCAGTTTCTGATAAAACTGTTTAACAGACTAGAACAATAACTTGTAATCTTATAAAACATGTGAATCATGAAAAAAAAAGTTTAAGACACTTAGAAGTGAGTAAATAATCACAATACTAAGAATCACAACCTGAAAGAAAAAATCAACTTAGTTCTGTAAAAACTGTCAGCAACTCAAGGCACATCTCAAGGCCTTGGAGCTCTGAACCTGCTTCACAGATATTCAAAGTTAAACCCAGATAACTTTGATTCTTCCTGTTCTGATCATCTGTAATTGTGTTAGATATATAAATAGTGTAATCCATAAGTATATACAGTAAACCATTGATCTGTATAATCAGATATCCAATCTGCAACACATAACTGTTAGAACATATAGCGGAATAGAATAACTCTCAAGGCTTTGAAGTTCAGTCAATATCTCAAGGCCTTGAAGTATCTGAAATGCCTTGCTTCTTATGTCTTAGTCTTTGTCTTTCATCATTCAAAACAATTACCAACCAAAACACATTCAAGGGTCTTTGACTCAACATAACGTTTAAATAAACAACATTTAAATCCCCCGAGTTTACTTTAAAAGTCAGCAGTAACCCCCACCTACTCACATGGCAGTTTCATTAAAAGCCAAACATGAACATCAAATTCATCAAGCTAAACATGTATTCGAGCATTCAAGATACGATTTTGATTGTTTAAATGAAATCATGACGAGATTTAGAGCATACCTAGGCCAAGAATGGCCATAATCGATCAAGAAACAAAGCTATATGGGTTTGCCGACGGTGAGTGACGACGGTTCTCTTCGTCGTCGGTGATGGAGGACCTCCTAGCTTCGGGTAGGAACTAATTTCATCTCCTTAAACCTCTTGGAGTCTTTTGGTATCGATTTGGATAGGTGGGTGTTGTTGGGTTGCTCGGGCCGAGCTTCCCGTCGGCAAAAATGGTGGCCGACGGTGCCTCTGTTTCTCCACTCTGTTTTTGCAGCTACTATTGCTCTGTTCGCACCCTACTTCTCTTGTCCTGAGGTTGAAACAGAGGGGTAATCAAGGGAGAGGGAGCAGCAGATTCAGAGAATAGAAGAGGGGTTAAGGTGGCGGCTTCGGGTGGTTGTTCCCATCGGGAACAGAGGAGGTGGTGGTGGCGGCTTTCATCGCTGCTGCTGCCGTGCTTTGTTCTGGGCAAAGAAAAGAGTGATACAGAGAGAGAAAGAGAGAGGAGAACAGATAGTTAAAGGGTGAGGTAGTGTGGGAGGTGGGTCTTCTCGGTGGCGGTGGCGGTGATGGTGGTGGCGTTGGTGTGGCCGGGGAAGAGGAAGAAGATGAAGACAATAGTGATGATGATGATGAGCTAATGAGGAGATGAATTTGTACTTGATGACTCATTATATAGGGGGACAAATGTGGAGAGGATGATGATGATTGTGGCGGTAATAGTTATTCTTGTGGTGGCGGTGAAAATTATCTCCGAAAGGAGAAGTTGTGAAGAAGATGAGTTCTTAAGAGGAGTTATAAGGTGTAGTTGTTGCACCCAATATTTGGGTGATTGGGTGTGCCTCACTTACTAAATTCCGCGGTGGTCGAACACGCGTTAAAGACAAAATGAAAAAAAAAAAAAAAAAACTCTCGCGTATTTATCTACGATTACTAACTTAATATTTTTAAAATCCTACAATAATTTATTGTCTATAAAATACTAAAATTTGATGAACTTTAGTTTTTTCCTACAATTGAATTCTTCATTTAGTTTTTAAAATTACTGTTTTATCCTTGTAAATTATACGGGGTATTACATTTCCGGTGCGTGCTGTCAGTATGATCGATAGTGCACGGGGGTTATTTGTCGATTCTCATAGTGCATGTACCCCGTGGCGGAGACATGTAGGCACGACGAGTTAAGTGACCCCCCACCCCCACCTAAACTTTTCAAAAACTACATATTTACCCCATATACTCAAAGTATAACTCATTTGTGCTCCTAATTTAGTAAAGATTTGCCCCCAAAAGTTTATAATTGTGCCTCAACTTATGAAATAATCTTCAACCTATTCACGATAAAGACGTAACTGAACAGACTTGACATGTTTGAATAACTTTTGAAACCAAATTTAATTCCAATCTTACAACTGCCAACAATCGACAACATGAAAATGAATGGAATTAACTCTATCATCAACAGTTGTTGTTCCAACGCTAACCCCACATCATTATCTTACGCTTTCTAGTCGAATATATAGGAAGAAAAATAGTAATTAGAACAATATATCAACGTAAGATCACCATAACTGAGCGAATTCCAAAAAAAGATGACATGAATTTTTCGGATTAGGGTAGACATCGGCACCATTCTTGCAAACCTAAAATAGCCCCTTTTGGAGAGAGAACGATTCTTGAAACGGAGTGAAAATTGAGCTGGGTCTAGTACGTACATTCTTTTTTTGGGAAGTGTTTGAGCATCTGAACATAAATAAGTGAAGCAATTGAAAATCACTGATAGATAGATAGGAAAATACAACATTTTTGCGATTGCTGGAGTGAAGAGAGAAGCCATGGAGAGAGAGAGATAGAGAGACAGAGAGTTGGGTGGGTTAATTAAGAGACTAGTGTGGGGACTTGGTGGGAATGGAATGGGTATAATTGAAAGAAGGTTGAATAAGAGTAAAGCTCATTGATGCCCTTGCTTAAAAAATCAATTTTTTTCCTAGAAAAATGATTTGGCGAGTGTTGAAATATCGCAGTGTGACCATTTCGGAAAGGCAAATGATAAGTTTGGTATGAGTTGCATATCATGTTCACTTATTCGGAATATTAATTGAGATATGAAATTCAGTTTATGTGAGCATCTCCAATTGTACTAGCTAAAAGTTATTTATAATTTGAAGAAAATTAAACATTTTCATTTTAAATATTATAAAATTTTAGTTAGTAATAATGTTAGTTAAATGAACAGCTAAATAACACGTGGCACATTCTCAATATTTCTTATAAGAGAAATTTATGGAATTCAGGACATAACCGCTAATAACATGGTTAAAAAAATGAAGTTATTCGGTTGCTGCAGTGAAGAGTGAAGTCATGGAGAGAGAGAGAGAGAGAGAGAGAGAGAGAGAGAGAGAGTTGGGTCAGTTAATTAAAAGATTAGTGTGGGGAGTTGGCGGAAATGGAATAGGTATAACTGAAAGAAGGTTGAATAAGAGTAACGCTCATTAATGCCCTTGCTTAAAAAAATAGTTTTTTTCATAGAAAAATAATTTGGCGAGTGTTGAAATATTGCGGGGTGACCTTTTCCGGAAAGGCAAAAAGATAAGTTTGGTGTGAGTTTCATATTATGTTCACTTGGTCGGACTAAATTGATATTTGAAATTAACTTTATGTGAGTATCTCCACTAATACTAGCTAAAAATTATTTATAATTTGAAGAAAATCAAACATTTTCATTTTAAATATTGTAAAATTTTAGTTAGTGCTCCTATAATGTTAGTTAAATGATTAGAAAAATAACATGTGGCACATTCTCAATATTTCTTGTAAGAGAATTTGAAGGAATTCAGGACATAACCGCTAATACATGGGTAAAAAAATGAAGTTATGCAGTTGCTGCAGTGAAGAGCGAAGCCATGGAGAGAGAGAGAGAGAGAGAGAGAGAGAGAGAAAGAGAGTTGGATGAGTTAATTGAAATACTAGTGTGGGGAGTTGACGGGAATTAAATGGGTATAACTGAAAGAAGGTTGAATAAGAGTAACGCTCATTGATGCCTTTGCGTAAAAAACAGTTTTTTTTCCTACAAAAACGATTTGGCGAGTGTTGAAATATCGCGATGTGACCTTTTCGGGAAAGGCAAAACGATAAGTTTGGTATGTGTTTCATATCATGTTCACTTATTCGGACTATAAATTGAGATTTGAAATTTAATTTTTGTGAGTATCTCCTGTAATACTAGCTAAAAAATATTTATAATTTGAATAAAATTGAAAATTTTCATTTAAAATATTGTAAACATTTAGTTAGTGCTCAAATACTGTTAGTTAAATGATTAGCAAACTAACACGTGGCACATTCTTAATATTTCTTGTAAGAGAATTTTAAGGAATTCCCGGCATAACCACTAATAACATGGTTAAAAAAATTAAATTATGCAGTTATTGTAGTGAAGAGAAAAGCCATGGAGAGAGAGGGAGAGGGAGAGGGAGAGAGTTGGGTGAGTTAATTAAAAGACTAGTGTGGGTAGTTGGCGGGAATGGAATGGGTATAACTGAAAAAAGGTTGAATAAGAGTAACGCTCGTTGATGCCCTTGCTTAAAAACGATTTGGCGAGTGTTGAAATATCGCAATGTTTCCTTTTCGGGAAAGGCAAGAAGATAAGTTTGGTGTGTAAGTTTGAAATCATGTTCACTTATTCGGACTATAAATTGAGATTTGAAATTCAGTTTATGTGAGCATCTCCGTTAATACTAGCTAAAAGTTATTTATAATTTAATGAAAATTGAACATTTTCATTTTAAATATCGTAAAATTTTAGTTAGTGCTCCAATAATGTTAGTTAAATGATTAGCTATATAACACGTGACACATTCTCAATATTTCTTGTAAGAGAATTTGAAGGAATTCTGGACATAACCGCTAATAACATGGTTAAAAAAAAGTTATGCGATTGCTGCAGTGAAGAGCGAAGCCATGGAGAGAGAGTGAGAGAGAGAGATAGACAGAGAGTTACGTGATTTAATTAAAAGGCTAGTGTGGGGAGTTGGCGGGAATGGAATGGGTATAACTGAAAGAAGGTTGAATAAGAGTAACGTTCATTGATGCCATTGCTTAAAAAAACAGATTTTTTTCCTAGAAAAATGATTTGGCGAGTGTTGAAATATAGCGGTGTGACCTTTTCGGGAAAGTCAAAAAGATAAGTTTGGTGTGAGTTTCATATCATGTTCACTTATTCGAAATAGAATTGAGATTTGATATTCAGTTTATGTGAGCATCTCCAGTAGTACTAGCTAAAAGTTGTTTATAATGAGAAGAAAATCGAACATTTTTCATTTTAAATATTGTAAAATTTTAGTTGTCTCCAATAATGTTAGTTAAATGATTAGCTAAATAACACGTGGCACATTCTCAATAATTCTTGTAAGAGAATTTTAAGAAATTCATGGTATAACTGCTAATAACATGGTTAAAAAAGACGAAGTTATGCGGTTGCTGCAGTAAAGAGCAAAGCCATGAAGAGAGAGAGAGAAATACAGACAGAGAGTTGGGTGAGTAAATTAAAAGACTATTGGGGGAGTTGGCGAGAATGGAATGGGTGTTTCTTGTGTAATTTCGAGCTACTTTATGACCTTTGATCTTCAGGTATGTTTTGTGTTGTGCTTTTCAGGAACCAGGAGCTCGGACACGTGCATTGACAAGAGGAAAAGAACTTCGGAATGTTTGGAGGCTCAATAACGATTCTTGGAATGGGAAAAGAGGCCAAAGAAGCAAGGGAGAATGAAAAAAAAGAATTGGACACCTTTTGCAAATTGTACGAGTGGCCACTCAGTCGCACGAGTGAGTTTACTTAGCTAAAATGAAGGTTGTGAAGAATTCCAGTCGTATGATCTCTCTCAGACAGACGTACGAGTGGGATCAATGCACTCGTACGCTGGACCTGCAATCGTACGAGTGGAAAATTCAGACGCGCAGTAAAGTTGTGTTTTAGACGTATCTTTTGGTAACTTTTTGGGAAACAATTGAGGACATATTTAAACACTTTTGAGACTTATTAGTGATAAGTTTTACTCACGGGAATGTGAAGAGGAGGCCACGACGAAGACGAAGAACGCAAGAATCTTCCATTGAAGAACTAGGTTTTGTATTCTCCTTCTTCTCTCTTAGTCTTGTTTAGTTGATTTCAACTAGCTAAACTATTTGCCAGGCGTCTGTACGAGATCCTAGGGTTATGTAAACGATACTTTTTCCCGATTGAATCTAGTTCCATGCATATTTGATTTCATCTTGTTGAAGCAATGTTAGTTTTTGATTATTGTTAGTAATATTAGGCTATTGACACGTATAGGAGAATATCTAATGTGCATAAACTAGGGTTTGGCTCATCAAGTTGATTCATGCTTAAAGTTAGTGATGTTCTAATTCAATTAATCATATTCTATGCGTAATTCTTAACATAAATGGAGTAATTAGTCGGGACCGTTAGTTAGCTAGTGAAGTGTGCGGCAGTGACTTAAACTAGCTAGGATGAGAATGAGCATCAATCCCGAATCACCGAGACCGGTAGGAAGTGAGTAGGATTGGCTAGTGTGGGTAGATTCGATAGGATTATTAAGTTGTTACGTAAAATGGTGGACTGACATGACCCATTATCGTACCAGTAGATGACCTGCTAGAACGGAACGATAGACAACATGAGACCAAGAGGAGAATGTAGTCAACCGAGACGTAAAATGATATGAGACCGACAGGAGATTGTCATAGCCTATTACCCGGCTTGATTAGGATAGAATTAACGTGTCACTCAGATAATTCAAAGAACGTCTACATCCCTAGGTGATCTAGAGATTGCTTAGTTTCTTCATACTAGTTGTCTCAAATAAATATCCAAAAATATTATTTGAATTTCAGTCACTTGTTTGTGGTTGATGAACTATTTTACACTCAAATTTCCTCTTTTAACCATACTTTAAATTAATCACCTAACAAAATAGTCTCGAGTCTATCCTTGGGGATCGATAACTTGGGGTTGAAATACCACCCCTATATTACTTGAACATGAACTTGCGCATACGCTTTAAGAAATCGCGTTAGTAGCGTCCTGATATGTTCTTCTCCGAAGAAGTAGCTTGGATTTGAGTGAGTTATGTGGCCGGATGAAGTTCTTCCCATTTTGAGGTGAGTTTCTAGTTGTTGAAGAAAGTCCTCTGCGGATCTTCATATCTTGAAAGCTTTATTAGTTGTGTTGATCAATAAAAGTCATGTTCCTATGCAAAATTTCTCTTGATCTTCAGTTGGCATGATGATGGAAGTCTCACGAATCCAAAGAGTCTGAGTGCCACTCATTAGTTGTATTCCATTTTTTTTCCATATTTCCATACTTTTTCCCCGAAATCACTGGTCGAGGGGAACTGTGAAAGACTATGTTTTTCGGTTTCAATCTCGTCACATTGGGAGCAAGTGGTCTGGATTCTTACCCCACTTTTTCCTAAGTTCTGCTTGGTAGGGAGAATCAATGTATGGGCTCTCAAGACAAAGTGAAGGATATTTCTGGGACTTTTAAGCTTCCATAGACCTAGAAGCCATTTTTCTATACTAGATTGGTGTGATGTACCTAGAATTGTACTATTTTTTTGCATTGATTGTATGTTGCTGGGTTTCACTGTATAAATGTCGGAGAACCAATGGAATTCATCTTGGGCTATATCTGACAAGATTTGGGGTTGATTTATCTCGTCTATGTCAATGGGAATTAATGTTTGTAATTTTTCGTGGTTCTAGGTTTTGTCATGATGGTTGATGTATTCATGAACTAGTTGTTGAAGTACGCCCTAGAGGCAATCTATTTAGCGTTACAAGTTGAAGTAAATATGAATAGATAACAATATGAATAGAAACTTAATATTCATATTGTTATCTATATGGAAATATGTTGACATAATGAATTCCTTATAACTAATGTTGTATTCGTAAATATCCCTAGTCTAGTATTATTGTTAATTAGGACGACTATAATGCATGGAGACTAGTATGTGGATAGATTGATATGAGATTTCAAGTCTAACACATGGGTACGTATTAGGGGTAATGGCGTACTAGATTGACCCACCATGAGAACACTACATGGCTGTTATGTGAGTGTCACAAGTGGTTCTCGTAGTGACAATGGTATTGTGATCCTATGACTTGAATTAACCACATTCTCGAGATGTGGAGTACATGTTTTAATGCCGTGAAACATCATGTTGTAACAAGGTGATAATAAAGTCGATCACTGGACATGCTATGAAACATGCTGAGAGGTGTGAGGGATGTAGATATGATTTGTCCCTCTTACATAACAGGAGTGAATATCCATGGCCACTCGATGAGTGTGACTTAGGAAAATGCATGGTCGTTCTCAAATGAGTCAGTATGAGACATTGATGTCATTTGTATGTATAAGTCTGCTCAGAGAATCGAGAAACTATAGATTGGATAAGGAATGGTGACACTCTCTGCCTTGTGTCTAATCTGGATATATGGACAAAGAGTTATACGACACGATAAAATTGGTCATAGAGGTTCGTAAAATCACTGTCATTACTATTACTTGGGTAGTATTGATGTATTGCTAGATACCGCTCAATGTTTGTAATTGTTACTGCCAACATAATTAGGAAGCTACAGGGTCACACACAAGAATGGATCAAACTAGAATTAAGTTATCATAACTTGGACTACAGAGCAATTGTGGATTTCAGACTTGACTGAAAACTAATTCTAACTATTCGGATAAGAGGGCAAGTTGAACTATCTCATCCCTATAAATAACCTTCAGTGTGGCTAGGGTTAAAAAAATGCTCTTTAGAAATATTCGTATGAGATACAGAAACTAGGGTTTGAGAGCACCCGTCCAAGTCCGCGCGATTTTGCGAGACAAATTTTTTTTTCTCCCACCATCAGGCTAGCACCGCCGAAGAGGGAGTCCAATGCTGAACTGTTCGTGCGGATACCATAGAGGCGCCACATCTTTTTTGCGCTAGTGATCGTCACCAGTCAATGCGACCGAAGTAAATATCTAATCATAAGTTTATGCTCATTCACATGGTTCCTTGGTGGGGTTTTGACAAAGTTTTTGTTGTATCCGCTACGTTAGAATACCTGAACCTCAACAGTTGTTTCTCCTCACTTGCATTGGCTTGGGTAAAAACTTTGAAGAAGGGAGGCCAATCAAGCTAGGGGTCTTTGAATAGCTTAATAGTGCTGCAATTGCCCACATTCTTCTTAAGACCCGATTTGAGGACAGTTAGACCTGAAAAGAGGCTTTGGGAAGGAATATGATGACTTATTCTTCAATTTAGCTCCAAGAATGCCAGAATTCATGTGGTACTTGTCTTTAATGATTCTAGCTGCTGAACTGATCGGATTAATTAGCAGTCTACAACACTGTTTTGCAAGTAAAGCTTGGTTGAAACTTTGAATGTCTTTGAATATGATTCCTCCCTCATCTCTAGGTAGTTGCATATTATCCCATGCTAGATAGTTAATACTTTTCTTGTCCGTCTGGTTCCACCGTGAAATACCTTTCTTTCTAACCTTTGACCTCGCTCTGAATCCTGTCTATAATGTAATTAAAAGTAGAAGTTTTGGTCTTGCCTATGGTGGTAGGTAAAATGAGGTATTTTTCATGTTAAACCAATTTCACGAGATCGCAGGCTGCACTTAGGGCTTGTTTGTCTGTAGTGGAGACATTTGAAGAGAAAAATGCTGCATATTTAGAAAGGTTAATTTTTTAGCCTAAAGCCAACCCATAAGATGTAATACTTTGCAAGAGTGTTATAATATCTTATAATATCCCTCGTAAAGAAGATGCTCTCGTTTGTGAAGTATAGTTGGGTAACCTCAGGGCCGCCTCTGAAAGCTTCAACTCCTCGAAGTTCCTTTCTGTGATAAGCAGCTTCAATTGTTTTGGCAAGTCCTTCCCTACAAAGGGGGAAGAGGTATGGAGAAAGCGGGCAGCCTTGTCGAAATTCCTGTTGTGGTGAAACTTCTCCCACTACTTCGTCGTTGAAGACAAAATAATACTTTACCAAAGTGATGAATTTCATGATAATACTTGTAATTTTCCTCCAAAGCCAAACTAGATCATAATTACTTTAAGATATTCCCATTCAACTTGGTCAAAGGCCTTTGACATATGTACTTCGAGAGCTATATGACATTTGCCACCCTTTTCTCGAGTTTTCAGTGTGTGAGTCCACCCAAAGGCTGGAAAGATATTGTATGTAATATGCCTGTCTGCGACGAAGACACTACGGGAATCACTAGTAACTACTTTTAGAATCGGCTTTACACGGCCAGAAAATGATTTTGCTATGATCTTTAACATGTTGTACAGAGACTAATCGGTCTAAATTATGGCGTGATTTTAGGCTGCTTGACATTTGGGATCAAGGTTAAGAGAGTGTGATTTACAAAAATATACATGTCATTTTGTCATAGTAACTCTTAACAGAAGCACATAATATAGACCAAGGAAAACAATCAACTAAATCTTGAACTAACATTGGTTGTATCGTCGCCTCAAAAAGTAAAATGTTAGCTTTGAAGGACATCTTTTCAATATGCATTTACCCCCATCAAAAATCAATCGAGTGTGTTCACACAAGTTTCGTGTTTGGTTGAATAAACACCAAAACCTGGTAACAAATAGCGTGTATGGATACTTAAGAGTAAGTGGTATTACAATCCCTCGAAGATGCTTTCTTTGAAAGAAGAGTGATCATCTGATTCTTCTCTTGGATCTTTGGTTCAGTACGTTGTGAAGGGGCTTCTTTAAAGGTATCCGGTATCTTTGATCTTGAGTCTTTTGGAATTGGAACTTCGGATGGAGCATTTCTCAAAGATATTTGGTATCTTTGATTCTAACACCTTTGTAGTATTTTAATTC
Organism: Linanthus parryae; assembly: GCA_023055425.1. NCBI lineage: Eukaryota > Viridiplantae > Streptophyta > Magnoliopsida > Ericales > Polemoniaceae > Linanthus > Linanthus parryae. Next base: position 48,255,980 of record JALGPY010000009.1, read on the forward strand.
ACTTGGGTGGCTGGCTTGTTAGAGCTTCACTATTTTTTCAAGATGTTGGATTCTTGAAGGCTTTGGTCGTTAGTGTTTTGCCATTTCCTTTTGTGAGATGTTTTTCAAGTGACTTTCTTTCAAGCAACTCCCTCAATCTATAGGAAAATAGACGGGACTTCATGCAATTATAAGAGTTTGTTGGAGCTTGATACAATTTCTAGAAAGTTGAGGGGGGTGCTCTATGTAATTTAAGGAAAATATATTTTCTAGTAATTTTCCTACTAAATCCCATCATACAATTACAGTTAAATGTAATCACATGAATGAACAATTCCCATTTGTTGATGAATTTTGAAGAACTGTTGTAATTTTTTATTGGTCTCGTCGTCGAACTTGGAGTTGCTTGACGTGCGACAACATATGATTTGCCTATCAAGCTGTCTTGCAATAGACTTAAATATACAGCATACCATTTTCTTCGTCTCCATTTTCGGATGTAATGAGAAACGTAACTTTTTTTCAATTAGCCGAAATTTATGTGTCTACGGAGTGTTCCCCTTGAAACATGATCACAAATGTAGCCTACATAAGCATCGCCTCAATGTAGTGTTTAAAATATTTGAACTATCTATTTACATACTCACGCACGAAGTGAATCATAATCTCTCTCACTTATTTGTCACATGAGTTTCTATATGTACAAGTATACTAACAATATCTATCAATCATATCTTGTCATAATCTCTCTCTAACTTATCAGCCATACGAGTTATTATCTGTACAGAACACTACCATATCTATCATGAATGATGTCTCGTCTGCTAGTGAAAATGCACACTAAAATATGGGATGTGATTCTTATACAAAGCAAAAATGATCCTTACAAAGCCACTAACTAATTTTATATGTAAACTAATTTTTACTTTACATGTCAAATTTAGTTTGTAGCTTTGTAAGGATCACTTTTTTGCTTTGTAAAAATCATCTCCCCTAAAAGATACATAACTGTAAAATTACTCCAACCAAAAGGGTGAACATGTTTTTACAGTTGACGCGAATTCTTAACGCGCTTAAACGCAAGTATACGGTCAAGTAGTAAGTGGAGTATTTTACGACTCCGAGTATCGAACCCAAGGGATTAGACGATTATTAGCTAATTAAGAATTAAATTTATGATACCTAAGTAACCGGTAAAAAGCGTTTGATTTGAAGGTTCGTCACCCACAAACAAGTGACTTAAACCAAATAACAACTAAGCTAACTATTTTTGTATGATTTTTCAATTTAAACGATAATAATTGTGTTTGATACGATTATGGAGGAGAACTAGATAATCAAGGCTCCCTAGGGTTGAATACGATTTCCGGACTAAGCTTAAGACACTCTAGTTATGGTTGATTACACCGGGTCACGCTCATTACACTCTTCTATCGATCTCATGTAACTTTGCTTCACGGTTAACTTCAGGTCCTTTCGGTCCACCTCCGTATACCGTTCCACTCTAGTTGGCTAGTTAGGTCCGTTCACCGGGTCCTATCGGTCCACCGCTTTCACTAAAACCTAACCAATACCAACGGAAACAACCCAAACTCAGTCACTCAATTTCTTTTCTCCTCTCGGTCTCCAAGAACTACAAGAATGTCAAGTATGCTCTCAACAAACCTGGATTAGTTCACTTTAGTGCAACTAAGAGGGTAACTAGCATGCTATGGATGATCAAGCCAAACACACATAAAGATAAGAACAAGAACACAATGATTAATCCAACCAAAAACATAGAATTAAGCTTAAAGCATGAATTGAGTCATAATCCGGAAAATCCCTATCAAAACCCTAGTTCTCCATTGATTATCTAGCTAAGAGAAGTTTAGCTAGACATATAATTGTTTAGCAATACATAAATCTCCATAATCAATCAATAAGGGAGAGAGAAGAGAAATCAAACGAGTAATCTTCAAGAATTGATGATCTCCGCCTTCAATCGTCGTCTCCCCTTGTTACTTGCTCCAAATATGCGTCAATACTCCCACAAGATCGTCCCTCTACATTAGAATAGGTCTAGAGTCTTCAAACTTTCAAAAAATATCAAAATAGCCCCAAAAATTGCGATTCTGGCCTTCTGTTTGCACGAACACCCGACTGTTCGTGCGAACAGGTTTAGTGTTCTTATTTTCCAACAGTCCCTTTTTCACCATTTTTGCCATCTTTGACGGACCATATCTTTCTCGTCCGATCTCCGTTTTAGCTCCGTAACCTATCGTTGGAAAGCTCTTCGAGTCTACTTTCATTTGCCGCTGGTCTCACTCCAAAACTAATTGTAGAACTCGAGATACAATCAAAATAGTGAAGATTGGTCACTTTTGCTCCTCCGACTTTGCTTCTCTTGCTTCCTCTTGAGTTTGCTTTGTTTCTGAAGTTCGTTTCATGCCTCCTAGTCATCGTTTAGCATCCGTTCCTGTCAAGACAACATGAAAAACCATACCAAGCGATTATATTTGACAAATAACGTCGAAATATGCATCGAAACGCCCGGACTAACAATAAAGTGCTAAAAACTCAACTTTCTACGTTTTCTCAACATTCATAGTGTTAAACTCATATTTCAACCCCGGTATCACGCAAAACGATATAAAGTATGCAAGGAATGTAACTCTAATGAAGAGTTATCAAATTCCCCCACACTACCCTTTTGCGCGTCCCGAGCAAAATCAATCCTCACACTACGTTTTAATCCACCGAATTGCATAAAACTTCACTAGCCATGTGACACAAACAACCGACACACCCATGCTTATAATGCAACTCAGATTATTAAACAATGCAAAAATCAAACACAACTTTACTTTTTTTTTTCTTTTTCTTTAGAGATTGGGGAATCTCGCTATCACTAACCAAACTCATCAAGTTCTCACAAGCCTCTTTCGAAATTTCACAACCAATAGAAAGAAATTGAGATGAGATGATCATACGCACAAGTTCACTAAGAGGTCCCGAAACATCCACCATAAACAATCCACGACTTGGGCACGTCCTTTAGCTCATAGGGTCTAGGCATCTTAATTACTAAGATAGTCTTTCGTCGCCAAGTCATTTGAGGTTTTCAGACCCTCTTAGCTGTTATTGCATTTGAATGCAATTTGGCCCAGTGACGGGAGACACAACTCCGTGTAATACGGCTTGACTTTAATTTTCCCTAGTTTCTCTAATTGGATTGAATCCAAATTCTCCACATGAATGGAGGCACATTAGGTTGTTCACCGTATCTAATCCAAGAGAATATTTTGATTTCTTTTGTTTTTCATTCTCTTCTAATTTTTTCAACCATGCATTTAGAGCAACTAAGTGTGGGATTTTTCGGTTAGCTCTTGAAACCGCCTTAAGGGATGGTGGTGTACACTCCCTAACTTCGCTTAGGCTAAAGCAATGTACCACATGGAACCAACTCAACACGAAGGTCCACCCCAGATTTCAAGAGTCCACAAGTTTCCACTCGAAAACAGACTATTCGACTTCTTAGGACTGAATCCTCCTAGCACAATAAAGGAACTAGAGGTATGCCCTTGTCTACTTTCCACATTCCCTGAATACCCGGGACATCCTTTCGTGAAACCGGTGCGTAGGATACTAAATGTTAAGGGTTTCTCCACTACAGTGCTTCCTATTCTCAGAGACTCTTTCACTGAACTCTCTTCGGTTTCTAGCTTCATCAATTGCCCTTATTCTCAAAAATTTTAAATTTTTATGGATTTTTTCTTTTCTATTTTTTTTTCTATTTTTTTTTTTTTTTTTTTGAATCCTAGACTCTATATGCTTTTGGCCAACTCGATTAACCACACGTTTTGAGTAGGGGACTCAAACATATAAAAGTGCAAACAATGCAGAAATTAAAGATCTAACACAATACGACAATATAATAAACACACTACTAACCACACTACTCACAATACTAACACAATCTACATGTAACAAGGCTATGCAAAACAGACATGGCTAGCACAAATATACACAAATCCCCCCACACTTAAGCGTTTCGTTGTCCTCAACGAATTTACGGATAATAAGAGGACTCATCGCTTAAATGTGTAGGCGGTGGATCTACACTATTATCACTCAAAACTTAGACGCCGAGAGAGTAAGAGATACCTGAGGTTCCCGGAACTACATGGGCACTGTGTCCGCGAAACTGCAACAAGGAGGAGTCTCGTGGTTGACAGCTTCCCGCTGATGACGATCATCTAAACAATCCCCAAGCTACACCATGCTACAATGTAACTCCCCTAAGGTCACGTGTGCCTCGCACACCGGGGTAGATTGCTCCATCCTGAAAATAATGCACGAAAATCCCCAACTCCCTCAGGAGTCCCCATGTGGGTCAAATGTGCCATGGCACACTGGGGTAGATTCTTTGTAACATTACCTGCAAAACTAGAAAACTCATCAGTCCCTCTCTCTCACCTCTCAAAATCAAGATATGGAGAACTAAAAACAAAAATAAACTAAATAACATCCTACTCTACATTGGGTTGCCTCCCAAGAAGCGCTTGTAATTTAAGGTCGACAGACCGACCCGGTTTCCTCTGCCACCTCACGAGGATGGTCTGGCACATTGTGCCGCTTCCAGATTAGCTTTCCTGTGTTGGATTTGAAGCACTGCTTCATGTGCGTGCACCGCTGATGGCTTGTTCCTATCCTAATAATCAGGTGGATCCCCTTGCGATAACTCTGGGATTTGGCGCTTCACTTGTACAGCAAATGGCACCCCTGGCTGATAATCCCATTAACACTGGGGTGACGACTTAAAGACCCGAAAAGTCTCCATGTCATCATGTACCCTCATAATTAGTTCTCCATTCTCTACTTCAATGAGAGTACGACCAGTTGCCAAGAATGGCCTGCCAGAATGATAGGCACATCACCCGCTGGCATGTCTAGTATAACAAAGTCAGCTGGAATTATCAGGCTCCCAACTCTCACAAGTACGTCATGAATCATCCCACAAGCTTTCTTGGATGATTTGTCTGCAATTGGAGAGTGATCCAGGTTTTCGGAGGCTCCCCCGCACCTAAATTTTTGAATACCGACAATGGCATCAAATTCACGCTCGCTCCCAGATCACAGAGAGCTCTTCCAATGTAGGAATCACCCAAGGTAGCCTCAATGACAAAGCAACCTGGATCCTTCTTTTTCTTAGGTAACCCATGCAAAACACATGAACTAACCTGTTCATTTAAGTTTACTCTCTGAAATTCATCCACCCCTTTCTTTCCAAGAACTGCATCTTTAGTAAATTGAGCATACTTAGGCATCTTTTGAAGTGCCTCAATCAATGGGATATTGATATGCAGTTTAGAGAAGACATTCAAAAAGCGTCTGTATTCTTCAGAATCGTCCATCTTCTTCCTAGTATGTAACGGAAATGGTAGTTCTGAAGAAGAAGGAGAAGATGGAAGTGGTACCTCGGTAGATTTCTCTGCATCCTGGTGAATAATGCCCTTTGATTGGGGGATCATGACAGGTGTCTTCTCAGAATCGAAGACTTCACGTTCCTTCGCCTTTGAGGCTTCCGCTCTGGCATGACTCGGATATGGAGGATCTGTAAGTGCAATACCACTTCGAGTGGTGATGGCTTGAGCCTGTCCCTCTGATGTGTCAACAATGCTACCCAGTGCCCTTTGTTCAAGTTGTTCCTTTAGATCTTTTATTTCTGCTTGAGCAACTTGAAGTGCAATTGCTACAGAGCTGACCTGTGTGGACATGTATGTCATGTGCTGAGCCATCGTCTTTATTATCCCTGTCATCTCGGTCAACTCTGATGGTGGTACTGGCTGCTGCTGATGCATCTCTGAAACATTTGCTTCATGCACTACCTCTACCGCATTCACCTGAACCGTGCTATATGCCACTGAGCTATGCTTCATCGGTTCTTTTTGCTGGTGCTCATAATCCCAGCTCTCCTCTTGCTCAACCACACGTCTCATCAACTCATATGCACCGTCTACATCACATTTGAACAAGAAACTGCCCCCAGCTTCTCTATCAATCTTGTCTTTGTCAAGCACTCCAAGTGCATCATAGAAGACCTGTATGATCTGGGCTTTTGCAATGCCAAGGTTGGGGCATTTGCGTAGCAAGAAGTTGAGACGCTCCCATGCTTTGACCATGGATTCATGTTGCTTTTGCCTGAATGACCAAATCTCGTTCTGCAGCTGAATCATGCGTGAGATGGGAAAGAATTTACTCATGAACTGGGAGGCACAGTCTTCCCATGTCCTGATTGCGTTGGATGGCAATGAATCCAGCCAATCCATAGCAGCTCCCTTGAGGCAATGAGGGAAGAGCATCAGTTTTATTGATTCGGAAGTGACCCCACTATAACGGATTAGCCCACGGTGGCTCTGAAATCTCCCAATGAATGCATGTGGGTCTTCCTCGTCTGTCCCAGCAAAAGTGCACTGGTCCTGAGCAAATTGAATTGTGCCCAGCTTGAGACAGAAGGTTTCTGCCTGAATTGGTGGCACCACAATTGCTGGCCCCCTTCCTTTAAGATCCGCCTCAAATGCCTGGATTATTGCTTTCCCTGATCGATTATATGGCATTGAGTTCGGGCGCAGTATAGATGTTGCTGCCAATGCTTTCTCTACAGCTTCAGCCACCAATGCTTGTAGCTGCTTTGTGGTGAGGCTAATCTGCCCCTGACCTTCTGCCATAGCTACCTAAAAAAGCAACACTAGCACACCCGTGAGGTAAACAAATAGTAACAAAAAGAAACTAAAAGAAGTATCCTAAATTAATTTTTAACTAAACTAATAAACCGTTTAATTCCCCGGCAACGGCGCCAAAAACTTGACGCGAATTCTTAACGCGCTTAAACGCAAGTATACGGTCAAGTAGTAAGTGGAGTATTTTACGACTCCGAGTATCGAACCCAAGGGAAATAGACGATTATTAGCTAATTAAGAATTAAATTTATGATACCTAAGTAACCGGTAAAAAGCGTTTGATTTGAAGGTTCGTCACCCACAAACAAGTGACTTAAACTAAATAACAACTAAGATAACTATTTTGTATGATTTTTCAATTTAAAAGATAATAATTATGTTTGATACGATTATGGAGGAGAACTAGATAATCAAGGGTCCTTAGGGTTGAATACGATTTTCGGACTAAGCTTAAGACACTCTAGTTATGGTTGATTACACCGGGTCACGCTCATTACACTCTTCTATCGATCTCATGTAACTTTGCTTCACGGTTAACTTCAGGTCCTTTCGGTCCACCTCCGTCTACCGTTCCACTCTAGTTGGCTTGTTAGGTCCGTTCACCGGGTCCTATCGGTCCACCGCTTTCACTAAAACCTAACCAATCACAACTGAAACAACCCACACTCGGTCACTCAAGTTCTTTTCTCCTCTCGGTCTCCAAGAACTGCAAGAATGTCAATTATGCTCTCACCTCACCCGGATTAGTTCACTTTCGTGCAACTAAGAGGGTAACTAGCATGCTATGGATGATCAAGCCAAACACACATAACGATAAGAACAAGAACACAATTATTAATCCAACCAAAAACATAGAATTAAGCTTAAAGCATGAATTGAGTCATAATCCGGAAAATCCCTATTAAAACCCTAGTTCTCCATTGATTATCTAGATAAGAGAAGTTTAGCTAGACATATAATTGTTTAGCAATACATAAATCTCCATAATCAATCAATAAGGGAGAGAGAAGAGAAATCAAACGAGTAATCTTCAAGAATTGATGATCTCCGCCTTCAATCGTCGTCTCCCCTTGTTTCTTGCTCCAAATATGCGTCAATACTCCCACAAGATCGTCCCTCTACATTGGAATAGGTTTTGAGTCTTCAAACTTTCAAAAAATATCAAAATAGCCCCAAAAATTGCGATTCTGGCCTTCTGTTTGCACAAACACCCGACTGTTCGTGCGAACAGTGTTCGTGCGAACAGGTTTAGTGTTCTTATTTTCCAGCAGTCCCTTTTTCACCCTATTTTCCATCTTTGACGGACCATATCTTTCTCGTCCGATCTCCGTTTTAGCTCCGTGACCTATCGTTGGAAAGCTCTTTGAGTCTACTTTCATTTTCCGCTGGTCTCACTCCAAAATTCATTGTAGAACTAGAGATACAATCAAAATAGTGGATATTGGTCCACTTTGCTCCTCCGACTTTGCTTCTCTTGCTTCCTCTTGAGTTTGCTTTGTTTCCGAAGTTCGTTTCATGCCTCCTAGTCATCGTTTAGCATCTGTTCCTGTCAAGACAACATGAAAAATCATACCAAGCGAATATATTGGACAAATAATGTCGAAATATGCATCGAAACACCCGGACTAACAATAAAGTGCTAAAAACTCAACTTTCTACGTTTTCTCAACATTCATAGTGTTAAACTCATATTTCAACCTCGGTATCATGCAAAACGATATAAAGTATGCAAGAAATATAACTCTAATGAAGAGTTATCAACAGTTGGTGGCTTGGTGAATTCTACTCAATTGCTAGGTCTCTTTCTGTAGGTTGGCACTAAAGTTCAATAAAACTAGCGTAACACTCTGATTCTTCTCTTCCCCTTCATTCTGACTGTTCTGTGTTGTAATAGGTGCCCTAGAGGCAATCTAATATTTAGTATGAACATTGTTATTGTCTAGAATATTCATTTATTATATATTGTGATATTTAATATAATGAAGTCCTTAGATACAATGTGTTGTTTATCTTAAATATCCCCGGTCCATTATATTGATTAATAAGACGATCAAATATAGACTAGTATGTGTGTAGATTGATATGGAGATATCAAGTCTAACACATGGGTATGCATTAGGAGTAATGGCATACTGGATCGACCCACAACGAGAATGATACATTAGATTATGTTAAGTCACAATCGCTTATCGTAGTGTAAAAATAATTGCAATCCTTAGACTTGAAGTCACTAGATACTCTAGTTGTGAAATATCGTGCTTTGATGTTATCAAACGTTACACCGTAACTGGGTAATCATAAAGATAGCTATCGGGCATGATAGGAAGCAAGCTTAGAGATCGTAGTGATGTAGAGAGGATTTGTCCCTCCCACATAATGGGAGCAAATATCCATGGCCACTCGAGGGATGAGGCTTATTGAATGTCTGGCTAGACTCAGATAAATCAATATGGAGATATTGATGTTATCTGCTTGCATAAGCATATTCCTAGGATCAAGGAACTATGGATTAGATATACGAGTGCGACTATTTATGTCTCGTGTCCAATCCAGATATAGAGACAAAGGGATAGTGCAATATGAGATATTGGGCACAAAGGCTTGTCGAGATCACTGACTATTTCTATTAGTTGGGTGCATGGATGTGTTGCTAGACACCGCTCCATGTTAGTAATAAGTTACTACCAATTAAGTAGAAACCTATAGGGTCACACGTCAAATAGAGTAGAACTAGATTTGGGATTAATTAATATGATTAATTAATAAGGAGGATCATTGTGCAAAACCTTGCAAACTTAGTAGGACTAATAAGCAAGAAAGGGACTAATCCAAGTTCATGTAGAACTAGGAGGACCTTTATGTAGTTAACAAGGAGTTGTTGGTTATATAAATGATGCTCTAGCTTCCTTCCCACAACTAATGCTCATAACATAAGTGAGTGGGAGAGAAATAAATAGAGAGAGCAAGACCACAAGGGCCGAACCCCTTGTGTCCACCCCCTCCCGTCGGCTCAAAGAGAGGGCCGAACCCTCCCTTTGCCTCCTTTGGTTGCTTGATTCCTTTTTCCCTCTTCCTCCGGTCCAAGCTAGCACTTGAGAAGGAAGAATCTAGATCTCACCTATAGACGCGGATCAACCGTAGAGACGAGGACAATATTCTTCGCGTGATCTCCCAAACCAAAAGGTACACAACAACAATGTCCCTTATCATGTTTGATGTCTCTTCCTGTGATCCTTGGTGGGCTTCGAGTAGGAATTAAATTTTTGCTATTCCGGTGCGTTACCTACGTCAAAACCCAACAGTGGTATCAGATCCACAGGTCGTAGAGCATAACATGATTTTATGTGTTACGATTTCAGTTCATACACCGTATTGTTTATTTTACGCGAAATCTGAAAATAATTGGCACAGTAGATGCAAATTGAATTTGATTCAAGATAAACAAGATATAATTTAACATCGGATGTTAGAATTGGTGAGTTTAATCACATAGGATGTGAATTATTGGGTTCTTGAAAGTTAGGGATCATGGGCACATAGTTGAAAAATGAGTTTTTCAATTATGGAAACAATTTTATGGAAAAATCCATAAAGGAAACAAACAAACTTGGGCAACAAGGAAGAAGGGGAGGATACTAGGGCCTAAACCCTAGCCGTCCGCCCCTCCTCCTTGCGCGCCAAGCAAGGTCGCGGGTCACTAGGGCGGTCGGCCTTGGGCCGGGCCAAGTGGCGGGCGGCGGTCCTCCTAGGGGTTCGGCCCATGACTCTAATTACCCAATTCAATTTAAAATGAACAAGCGCGTTAAAAAATTGATTTTAACTGTATTATGTTCTTTGTTGCATGGTGGATGGATATGGCCTAGGTTGTGGATGTTTGTTGCTTTGTGGTTTGGTTTACGGCCTGCGAGCTGATCAAATTAATGTAATAGTTAATTAGGTTTTACGGCCTGCGAGTCGTCTTTTCTCCTTGACATGTGAGGATTTTATTATTTGTTCTAGATGTTAGGCTAGAATTAGAAAGTTTAGATGATAGCCAAGAGCATGGAGAAGAAGACCGGAGAACCAAATAAGCCAAAAGACAAAGAAGACACCCCCTAGGCGCGCGGCTATGGTGGAGCACATGGAGATGAGGTTGTCACTTTAGGGAAATTGGATATTATCATTTGCTTGATAGTATCTTAGTCTAGGGGCCATATCCATACCACGTTTTTTTATTTTATTTTGTGGATGTTTATTATTTATGTCTTCTTATTTATTTTTGTGTGTATGGCGATACTAGCAAAACGTTAACAAGATAATAATAAACAAGGATGATCTTTTATTTTTGGATTGCCCAATCCAAATAAGTAGATCATGTTGATTGGATCGACCAAACAAACTAAGATTGAATCCCTCAATTAAATATTGTGTTTTGCCTTCTCTTCCCAAGACACCCTTCATGATCAGGGTTTATTAAAATTGGGCTTGCCAAAGCAAGGCGATTTTAATTTACCATGGTGTGTTGCGGATGACACAAGCTAGTAATGTGTGTATGTTGAAACAAGAGGTTGGACGCAACTGGGTAAGACTCAATTGGATTGATGAACCTAGAGGCATGACAATTAGGCGTTATCCATGGGATAAAGAATAAAGAGTTATACACCTAATTGGACCAAGATTTGCATGGGATGCAATTGGAATGGTTCCTACCTAAATAACCTATTCTTAGGTGACTTGCCAAAGCAAGATCAAGAAGAAGTGAAAAAGGGATCTTGGACCTACTAAAAAATATTATGAATTTTTCTGCATTAATGGTGAGAGCTATTAATCCGAGAAAAATAGTGGGAGCTATATTTGATGATCTAGCCATTGTTGAATATAGTTAAATTGTTCAAAATACTAAAATTGCACATTTCTCGTTTTGTAGAATTCCAAATGGCAAAAAACAACGCATCGACTTCATCCCTACGATCTGTCCTTGAGAAGGATAAACTATCTGGAACAAATTTCCTTGACTGGTACAGAAACTTAAGGATTTTCCTTACGCAAGAAAAGAAGTTGTACGTCTTGGACACTCCAATTCCCGAACCACCACAAGATGAGTCTGTTCTAGCGGAAGTAAGGGCACGTCGGAAACATATTGATGATTCTAATGACGTGACTTGCCTCATACTTTGCACCATGACTGCTGAGCTTCAGAAGCAGCACGAGAACATGGAGGCCTATGATATGATAATACACTTGAAAAACTGTTTCAGGAATAGGCAAGGCATGAGCGCTATGAGGTATCTAAAGCATTGTTCAAGAGTAGTCTCGCAGAGGGGAATCCAGTAGGGCCTCATGTACTCCGAATGATAGGGTACATTGAGAACCTTGAGAGACTGGGATTCCCACTTGGCCAAGATTTGGAAAATGATCTTGTCTTGCAATCGTTGCCTGACAGTTATAATCAGTTCATCATGAACTATAATATGAACGAGATCAGCAAGACTCTACCAGACTTGTTGAACATGCTAAAGACGGCTGAACAGAGCGTCAATAAAGGCAAGTCCATAATGATGGTGCACAAGAAGAAGGGAAAATGAGTTGCCTCTACTTCCAAAGGAAAGCGCAAGAAAGTTGCGAAATCCAAGGAAGCCCTAAAGCCTAGTGGAGGCGTGGCTAAAGGTGAATGTCACTACTGCAGCCAGTGGGTCACTGGAGGAGGAATTGCCCTAAATATCTGGAGGATAAGAAGCTTGGAATAGTGATTCCACCACCACCAGGTATTTATGTTATATACGTCAATCTTTCTATTTCTTCATCTTGGGTATTGGATACTGGATGTGGTTCTCACATTTGTAGAAATGTGCAGGATTTGAAAAGAAGTAGAAGATTGACTAAAGGGGAGATAGATCTGCACGTCGAGAATGGAGCAAGAGTTGCTGCATTAGCTGTAGGCGTTTATGAGCTATCTTTGCCTTCTGGACTTATTTTAGAATTAGACAATTGCTTTTATGTGCCTGCTATGAGCAGAAACATTATTTCCATTTCTTGTTTGGACGAGAATGGTTTTTCTATTTCAATAAAGGACAAGTGTTGCTCCATTTATTTTAATAGTATGCACTATTGTAGTGCGCATTTTTCTAATGGATTATATATCCTTGATCTAAATAGTCCAATATATAACATAAATACTAAAAGGATTAAAACTAACGATTTAAATCCTACATATCTATGGCACTGTCGTTTAGGCCATATAAATGAGAAACACATATCTAGACTCCATAAGGATGGACTTCTAGACTCATTTGATTTGGAATCATACGAGACATGCGAATCTTGTTTATTAGGAAAAATGACAAAGTCCCCTTTCAATAAGAAAGGTGAGAGGACTAGTGAGTTGTTGGCACTCATACATAGTGATGTATGTGGACCATTCTCCACGCCTGCTAGAGGTGGTTACACCTACTTCATTACATTTACTGATGATTTCAGTAGATATGGATTTGTATACCTTATGAAGGTCAAATACGAATCCTTTGAATTGTTCAAAGAATTTAAGAATGAAGTAGATATGAAACTTGGTAAAAGTATTAAGGCTCTACGATTGGACCGTGGAGGAGAATACTTAAGCCAAGAGTTTGATGAGTATCTTAGAGAGTGTGGGATAGTATCCCACCTCATCCACCCTGAACACCACAATGGAATGGTGTGTCCGAAAGGAGGAATCGCACATTATTGGATATGGTTCGATCTATGATGTCTCAAACAGATCTTTGGATATCATTTTGGGGACATGCTCTAATGACGGCAGCTTTTACCATTAACCGTGTTCCATCCAAATAAGTCATGAAGACACCATATGAGATATGGACTGGGAAGTGTCCCATAGTGTTGTTTATGCGGATTTGGGGTTGCGACGTCTATGTAAAGTGTTTACAAACAGACAAGCTCGGGCCCAAAGCGGATAAGTGTAAATTTGTGGGACATCCTAAGGAAACGAAAGGATATTATTTCTACAATCCCACCGAGAACAAAGTGTTTGTTGCTCGGACCGGCGTGTTATATTTTTTTCTCCAAAGAAAGCAAGTGGGAGGGCTGTAGAACTTGAAGAGATTCAAGAACCACAAATCACTTAACCAATGATGGAACATGAACATGAACCGCAAGCTGTTGTGGAAGAAACTATTCAGGTAACACAGGAACTCCGTAGATCAGGAAGAGTGCAACATGAGCCACAGAGGTACGGACTTCTCGTAACTGAGCCTGATGACGTACCACTCATGGATGATGAGCCTGCGACCTACGGGGAAGCCATGGTGTTGGAATAGATGCCCTAGAGGCAATCTAGTTTAGTATGAATTTATTTGTGGCTAGAAATTCATTTATTATTTATTGGATATTTAATATAATGAAATCCTTAGATTTACAATTGTGTTGTTTATCTTAAATATCCCTAGTCCAGTATAATGATTAATGGGACAATCATCTATAGACTAGTATGGGGTTGGATTGATATGGAGATATCATGATCCAACACATAGGTGTGCATTAAGGGTAATGACGCACTGGATTGACCCATCTCCGAGAAGGCTACATACACGTTATGTTGAGTCACAAGTGCTTCTCGCGGTGCAATGGTATTGTCATCCATAGACTTGAAGTCAGATATTCTAGTTGTGGATTATTGTGATTTTGGTAGCGTTAAACACTACACCGTAACTGGGTAGTTATAAAGGCGTGTACTGGATACAATAAGAAGCAAGCTTAGAGATCGTAGTGGACGTAGATAGAATCTGTCCCTCCCACATAACGGGAGCAAATATCCTAGGCCACTCGAGGGATAGTGCTTATAGAATGTCTGGCCAGACTCAAATAAATCAATATGGGATATTGATGTTATTTGCACGAATAAGGCTATTCCCATGGATCGAGAAACTATGGATTGGATATACGAGTGTGACTTGTATGTCTTATGTCCAATGTGGATATAGAGACAAAGGGATGAGACAATTACTTGTACAAAGGTTATCAAGATGACTATTCTATTAGTTGGCTAGAATGGATATTTTGCTAGAAACCGCTCCATATTAGCAAATAGTTGCTACCAACTAGATAGAACCTATGGGGTCACACGCTATATAGAGTTGAACTAGATTTGGAAATTAATTAATTGGATTAATTAATTAGAAGGATCACTTTGCAAAACCTTGCAAACTTAGTAGGGACTAATTTGCAAGGAAGGGACTAAATTGAATTCTAGTAGGACTAGAATAAGTCCTTTAGGTAGTTGGCAAGGAGTTGTTGGACTATATAAAGGACCTTCCTTCCTTCCTTCCCACAACTTATGCTCATAATTGAACATAACAAGAGTGGGAGAGAACAAAAGGAGAGAGAGCAACAAGCTAAGGAGTCGACCGCCCCCTAGCTCGCCGCCCGTCCCCGTCGGCCACAAGGAGGCCGAGAGCCCCCTTTTTGGTCTCGTTTTGCGTGATCTTTCTTCCTCTTCCTCTTCTGGGCTAGCACCAAGGACTTGGGAGATCTAGAATCAACTCTAGGTGTGGATCAACCATAGAGAACGTGACACAATTCGCGTTTGAAGTCATCAAAGGAGAACCCTAAGGTGTGTTATTGATTTCTTCCTTCACCATCGTTATGTCTCTTGACTTGTGATCCTTGGAGGGTTTTGCATGGTTATTTTTGTTTCCTTTGCGCATCCATGAATCAAAACCCAACAGTGGTATCAGAGCCACATGTCGTAGAGCATAAACGTGGTTTATGTGTTACGTTGTAGTTGTTTTACACCTTAAATTGGTTGTTTATCGCGTAAAACAATACAAATCAAGCATGTGATGTAATTTGTCAATAATCTATCATAACAAGATCTAATTTTTGCATTGGATGCATGAATTGGTGAGTTAGAGAAATTTTAGGATCTTAGATCTAGGGTTTGGGCATCGTTGAGGAAGAAGGAGTTCTCCCAAAACAAGGAAACAACCAAACTTGGGCACCAAGCAAGGGAGTTGTTTTGGAAACAACTCCCTCAAGGAGGTTCGCCCCCCTAGGGGACCGCCCCTCTTGCTTGCCGCCCAAGATTGGCCGCCCTAGGGGCCAGGCGGCCCTTGCCCACGGCCTAGGCGTGTGGGTTATGGGCCGGGCCGGCCCTAGGGCCTTGTGGTTCACCTTTTTTGGGCCCGGGTAATTTGATTGTTGGGCCCATGGACCGTTTTAACCCTAGAAATCCTAACATCAATTAAAATTGACCAAGCGCGTTAAAATTGGATTTTAACTGTTTATGTGCAATTCGCATGGTGATTGGATATGGCCTTAGGATGTGGTTTGATGTGGATGTTTAATTTTGTGTTTTGGTTTTACGGCCTGCGAGCTGATCAATTAATTGTAATAATTAATTAGGGTTTTATGGCCTGCGTGCCATTTTATTCTCAACTTGTGAGATTTATTTTATTTAGTATAGGAGTTAGCTAGTGCTAGATAAAGTAGATTGTTAGCCAAGATTGAAGAAAAGGAGCCCAAAGTCAAAAGGAGCCACAAAAGATGGAGCATGGAGCATTCCACATGACTATGAAGGATGGACCAAAAGATCAAGACGTATGGAGATGTGTTTGCTTTTAGGGTTCATAGATAATTCCATTGGCTTGGAATTATGTTAGTCTAGAAAAGGCCATATCCACATCACGTTTAATTTTTGTTTTGTGGTTGTTTACTTTATTATCTTATTATTTTGTGGTTGATGTATGGATGATGCATGCAATTAGGATAATAAGATAATTAGACAACCATCTATTATTTGGAGTTGTGCCCAAACTCAAATAGATAGATTAGTTGATATTGATCAACAAAACAACTAAAATTTGAATTTAAAAATCCCTCAAAATTCAAATATTGTGTTCTTGCCTTCTCGTTATTTAAACACTCATGATCATCATTATTTATCAAGTTCGTGCGTGCCAAAGCATGGCGACTTGGTTCATAATGATGAAATGCGATGGCACAAGCTAGTAATGTGCAACTGTTTAAATAAGAGGTTGAACGCAACTAGGCAATTAATATGATTAAGAAATCTAGAGGCAACCAATTGGGATTATCCATAAGGATGGATAAATAAGGAGTTATTTGCCCAATTGAACCAAGAGTTGCATAAGGGATGCAATTGGAATTGTTCCTACCTAAAGTAGTCAAATTATGGGTGACTTGCCAAAGCAAGCTCATAAGGAGATGAAACATGGATCTTGGCCCACTAGAAAATATAAGGATATTTTCCGCATTAATATCTTGAGGTTTATTAATCCGTAGAAAAATAGTGGGAGCTATATTTGATAAACTATCCATTATTGAATATAGTAAAAAAAATTCACAAATACTAAAACTTGCGTATTTTCCTTTTGTATAATTCCAAATGGCAAACAACTCATCGAGTTCACAACATTCCCTATGATCTGTCCTTGAGAAGGACAAGCTCTCTGGAACAACCTTTCTTGATTGGTACAGAAACTTGAGAATTGTTCTCAAGCAAGAGAAGAAACTGTACGCAATAGAGGAGCATGTTCCAGAAGGTCCAGAGAACCAAACACCTGCTGCCCTAAAGGCGTATCAAAAGCGTGTTGATGACGCTAATGATGCGGCCTGCCTTATGCTATGCACCATGACTTCTGAGCTTCAGAAGCCACACGAAAACATGAATGGTGTCGATATGATCGAGCATCTGAAGCAGCTCTTCCAAGAGCAGGCAAGGGTAGAGAGGTATGAGATCTCTAAGGCACTGTTCAAGTGTCATCTGGCAGAAGGGAATTCGGTGGGACCCCATGTACTCCGTATGATCGGGTACTTGGAGAATCTCGCCCGACTGGGGTTCCCGGTCGGCCAAGAGTTGGCAACCGATGTCGTGTTGCAATCGTTGCCCGAGAGTTATGGAAAGTTCATCATGAACTATAACATGAACGGGATCGTGAACTGCTGCCAGATTTACTCAATATGTTGAGGACAGTTGAACAGAGCATCAACAAGGGTAAGAGCAAGGCCATTATGATGGTGCAGAAAGGAAACGGCAAAAGGTTTGCCTCATCCTCCAAGGGCAAAGGCAAGTCAGTTGCCAAGTCCAAGGAACCTGCCCTTAAGCCTGTTGGTGGCATAGCCAAAGGTATGACTAAAGGTGAGTGTCACTACTGCAGTCAGCCTGGACACTGGAGGAGGAACTGCCCAAAATATCTGGAGGACAAGAGGCTTGGAATAGTGATTCCACCACCACCAGGTATTTTTGTTGTAGATGTCAATTTAACTGTCTCTACATCATGGGTATTAGATACTGGATGTGGATCTCACATTTGTCGAAATGTGCAGGATATAAAGAGAAATAAAAGATTGGCTAAAGGGGAGGTAGATCTTCGCGTTGGTAATGGAGCAAAAGTTGTTGCGTTGGCCATAGGCGTGTGCGAGCTATCTCTTCCTTCAGGATTAGTTTTAGAATTAAATGATTGCTATTTTGTGCATGCTATGAGCAGAAACATTATTTCTATTTCTTGTTTGGACAAGGATGGTTTTATTATTTCAATAAAGAACAATTGTTGTTCCTTTTATTTAAATAATATTCACTATTTTAGTGCGCAATTATTTAATGGACTGTATGTCCTTGATCTAAGCAATCCTGTCTACAACATTAATACCAAGCGGATTAGAATAAATGATTCAAATCCTGCTTATTTATGGCACTGTCGTTTAGGCCACATAAACGAGAAACGTGTATCTAGACTCCATAAGGATGGATTACTAGACTCATTTGATTTTGAATCATATGAGACATGTCAGGCTTGTTTATTGGGAAAAATGACAAAGTCCCCTTTCAATAAGAAAGGTGAGAGGACTAGTGAGCAATTGGCGCTCATACATACTGATGTGTGTGGGCCATTTGCCACGCGTGCCAGGGTGGTTATATCTACTTCATTACATTTACTGATGACTACAGTAGATATGGATTTGTGTACCTTATGAGGGCAAAATCCGAATCCTTTGAAGTGTTCAAAGAATTCAAAAATGAAGTAGAGAAGCAACTTGTCAAAAGTATCAAGGCTCTACGATCGGATCGTGAAGGAGAATACTTAAGCCAAGAGTTTGACGACTATCTTAGAGAGTGTGGGATCGTGTCCCAACTCACTCCACCCGGAACGCCACAATGGAATGACGTGTCTGATAGGAGGAATCGAACCCTATTGGATATGGTTCGATCTATGATGTGTCAAACCGATCTTCCATTATCATTTTGGGGCTACGCTCTATTAAGTGCAGCTTTCACCATTAACCGTGTTCCATCTAAATCAGTCATGAAGACACCATATGAGATGTGGAGTTGGAGGCGTCCCAAACTGTCGTTCATGAAGATTTGGGGCTGCAATGTCTATGTAAAACGTTTACAATCAGACAATCTTGGGCCGAAATCGGATAAGTGTAAATTTGTGGGGTACGCCAAGGAAACTAAGGGCTACTACTTCTACAATCCAACCGAGAACAAAGTGTTTGTTGCTCGGACCGGCGTGTTTCTAGAAAGAGAGTTTGTCTCTAAAGAAGCAAGTGGGAGGACTGTAGAACTTGAAGAGGTTCAAGAACCACAAATCACTGAACTGATTATGGAACATGAACAGGAACCACAAGCGGTTGTGGAGCAACCTGTTCAGGTAACACGAGAGCTTCGTAGATCTAGTAGAGTGAGCCAGGAACCCGAGAGGTATGGACTTCTCGTGACCGATTCCGGTGACACGATGCTCATAGATGATGAGCCTACTACCTATGAAGAGGCCATGAAGGGCCCAGACTCTCAGAAGTGGCTAGAAGCCATGAGATCCGAGATGGAATCCATGTATACCAACAAAGTATGGACTTTGGTGGAACCACCCGAAAGGGCGCGACCCATAGGGTGCAAGTGGGTCTTCAAGAAGAAGATCGACATGGATGGTAATGTGATTACCTATAAGGGCCGATTGGTGGCTAAAGGATTCATACAAATTCATCGTATTGACTATCATGAAACCTTTTCACCAGTCGCTATGATCAAATCCATCCGAATCCTACTTGCGATTGCAGCATACCATGACTATGAGATTTGGCAGATGGATGTCAAAACAGCATTCCTTTATGGGAATCTCCTCGAGGACGTGTATATGATACAGCCGGAGGGTTTTGAGGATCCAAAGCAAGCCAACAAAGTCTGTAAACTGCAACGATCCATTTATGGATTGAAGCAAGCTTCTTAGAGTTGGAATCGACGTTTTGATGAAGTAGTCAAAGAGTTTGGCTTCATCAGAAACGAAGATGAGTCTTGTGTTTACAAGAAGGTTAGTGGGAACTCTGTAGCTTTTCTGGTCTTGTATGTAGATGACATACTACTCATTGGAAACGACGTGCCCATGCTACAATCTGTTAAAGATTGGCTAGGGAAGTGTTTCTCAATGAAGGACTTAGGGGAAGCAGCCTATATACTCGGTATAAAGATCTATAGAGATAGATCTAAGAGGCTGCTAGGCCTAAGTCAAAGTACATATATTGACAAGGTGTTGAAACGGTTCAACATGCAAGATTCCAAGAAGGGATTCTTGCCCATGTCACATGGAATCACTCTTTCGAAGAGTTGTTGTCCTTCCAATGAGATTGAGAAGGAATGCATAAGTAGAATTCCCTATGCCTCGGCCATAGGATCTATCATGTACGCCATGTTATGTACTAGACCAGATGTGTCATATGCCTTGAGTATGACAAGCAGATACCAATCCAATCCAGGTGATAGTCACTGGATTGCAGTCAAGAACATCCTAAAGTACTTGAGAAGAACTAAGGATGCCTTCTTGATATTTGGCGGTGAGGAAGAGTTGCGTGTAAGGGGTTACACTGATGCAAGCTTCCAAACCGACATAGATGACATTAGATCACAATCGGGATATGTGTTTTGCCTGAATGGAGCAACGGTTAGCTGGAAGAGTTCCAAGCAAGAGACGGTGGCTGATTCTACAACAGAGGTTGAGTACATTGCTGCAAATGGCGCAGCAAAGGAAGCTGTTTGGATCAGAAAGTTTGTTTCTCAACTTGGTGTGGTTCCTAGCATTGCGGATCCAGTTGAGTTGTACTGTGACAACACTGGGGCGATCGCGCAATCAAAGGAGCCCAGATCACACCAGAAATCCCAGCACGTGCTCATGAAGTTTCATCTGATTCGAGATATTATCGATAGAGGAGACGTTCGGATATGCAAGATTCCTACAGATGAGAATCTGTCAGACCCGCTTACAAAGCCGGTCACGCAGTAGATGCATGAAGGGCACACAAGGAGTATGGGCATACGAGATGCGCCAGATTGGCTCTAGTGCAAGTGGGAGACTGTTGGAATAGATGCCCTAGAGGCAATCTAGTTTAGTATGAATTTATTTGTGGCTAGAAATTCATTTATTATTTATTGGATATTTAATATAATGAAGTCCTTAGATTTACAATTGTGTTGTTTATCTTAAATATCCCTAGTCCAGTATAATGATTAATGGGACAATCATCTATAGACTAGTATGGGGTTGGATTGATATGGAGATATCATGTTCCAACACATATGTGTGCATTAAGGGTAATGACGCACTAGATTGACCCATCTCCGAGAAGGATACATACACGTTATGTTGAGTCACAAGTGCTTCTCGCGGTGCAATGGTATTGTCATCCTTAGACTTGAAGTCACTAGATATTCTAGTTGTGGATTATTGTGATTTTGGTAGCGTTAAACGCTACACCGTAAATGGGTAGTTATAAAGGCGTGTACTGGATACAATAAGAAGCAAGCTTAGAGATCGTAGTGGACGTAGATAGAATTTTTCCCTCCCACATAACGGGAGCAAATATCCTAGGCCACTCGAGGGATAGTGCTTATAGAATGTCTGGCCAGACTCAAATAAATCAATATAGGATATTGATATTATTTGCACGAATAAGGCTATTCCCATGGATCGAGAAACTGTGGATTGGATATACGTGTGTGACTTGTATGTCTCGTGTCCAATCCGGATATAGAGACAAAGGGATGAGACAATTACTTGTACAAAGGTTGTCAAGATGACTATTCTATTAGTTGGCTAGAATGGATGTTTTGCTAGAAACTGCTCCATATTTGCAAATAGTTGCTACCAACTAGATAGAACCTATGGGGTCACACGCTATAGAGAGTTGAACTAGATTTGGGAATTAATTAATTGGATTGATTAATTAGAAAGATCACTTTGCAAAACCTTGCAAACTTAGTAGGGACTAATTTGCAAGGAAGGGACTAAATTTGAATTCTAGTAGGACTAGAATAAGTCCTTTAGGTTTTTGGCAAGGAGTTGTTGGACTATATAAAGGACCTTCCTTCCTTCCTTCCCACATAACTTATGCTCGTAATTGAACATAACAAGAGTGGGAGAGAGCAAAAGAAGGAGAGAGCAACAAGCAAGGAAGGAGCCGACCGCCCCTCCCTTTGCCGCCGCCCGTCCCCGTCGGCCCCAAGGAGGCCGAACCTCCTTGGTTCGTCTCGTTTTGCTTGATTCTTCTTCCTCTTCCTCTTTCCGGGATAGCACCAAGGAGTGGGAGATCTAGAAATTAACTCTAGGCGTGGATCAACTATAGAGAACGTGACACAATTCGCGTTTGAAGTCATCAAAGGAGAACCCTAAGGTGTGTTATTGATTTCTTCCTTTACCATTGTTATGTATCTTGACTTGTGATCCTTGGAGGGTTTTGCATGGTTTATTATTGTTTCCATTGCGCATCCATGAATCAAAAACCTACACATGGAAGGCCCAGACTCTAATAAGTGGCTAGAATCCATGAGATCCGAAATGGATTCCAGGTACACCAACAAAAGTATGGACTTTGGTGGAACCACCCAAAGGGGCTTGCCCCATAGGGTGCAAGTGGGTCTTCAAGAAGAAGACCTACATGGATGGCAAGGTAGTTGCCTATAAGGGGCGATTGGTAGCCAAAGGGTATAGACAGATTCATGGTATTGACTATGATGAGACCTTTTCACGAGTCGCCATGACTAAATCCATTCGAATCCTACTTGCTATTGCAGCATACTACGACTATGAGATTTGGCAGATGGATGTCAAAACAGCGTTCCTTTATGGGAACCTCCTCGAGGATGTGTACATGACACAACCGGAGGGTTTTGAGGATCCAGAGAATGCCAATAAACTCTGTAAGCTGCAAAGATCCATGTATGGATTAAAGCAAGCTTCTAGGAGCTGGTATCGACGTTTTGATGATGCAGTCAAAGAGTTTGGCTTCATCAAGAACGAAGATGAGCCTTGTGTTTACAAGAAGGTTAGTGGGAGCTCTGTAGTATTTCTGGTCTTGTATGTGGATGACACACTAATCATTGGAAACGATATTCCTACTTTGCAATATGTTAAAGATTGGCTAGGAAAGTTTTTCGCAATGAAGGACTCAGGAGATGCAGCCTATATACTTGGTATAAAGATCTATAAGGATATATCTAGAAAGATGCTCGGCCTAAGTCAAAGTACATATATAGACAAGGTGTTGAAGAGGTTCAACAT
This sequence comes from Linanthus parryae, assembly GCA_023055425.1. Lineage (NCBI taxonomy): Eukaryota > Viridiplantae > Streptophyta > Magnoliopsida > Ericales > Polemoniaceae > Linanthus > Linanthus parryae. The sequence continues at coordinate 48,279,225 of JALGPY010000009.1, forward strand.
GCAAGATTCCAAGAAGGGATTCTTGCCCATGTCACATGAAGTCACTCTTTCTAAGAACGAATGTCCCTCCAATGAGATTGAGAAGGACCGCATGAGTAGGATATCATATGCTTCGGCCATAGGATCCATCATGTACGCCATGTTGTGTACTAGACCAGACGAATCATACGCGTTGAGTATGGTGAGCAGATATCAGTCCAATCCGGGTGAGAGTCACCGTATTGCTGTCAAGAACATCCTAAAGTACTTGAGAAGAATTAAGGATGCGTTGTTGATATTTGGAGGTAAGGAAGAGCTAAGTGTAATTGGTTACACTGATGCGAGCTATCAATGTTGGAATAGATGCCCTAGAGGCAATCTAGTTTAGTATGAATTTATTTATGGCTAGAAATTCATTTATTATTTATTGAATATTTAATATAATGAAGTCCTTGGATTTACAATTGTGTTGTTTATCTTAAATATCCCTAGTCCAGTATAATGATTAATGGGACGATCATCTATAGACTAGTATGGGGTTGGATTGATATGGAGATATCACAATCCAACACATAGGTGTGCATTATGGAATGTTGCGCTGGATTGACCCATCTCCGAGAAGGCTACATACACGTTATGTTGAGTCACAAGCGCATCTCGCGGTGAAATGGTATTGTCATCCTTAGACTTGAAGTCACTAGATATTCTAGTTGTGGATTATTGTGATCTTGGTAGCGTTAAACGCTACACCGTAACTGGGTAGTTATAAATGCGTGTACTGGATACAATAAGAAGCAAGCTTAGAGATCGTAGTGGACGTAGATAGAATTCGTCCCTCCCACATAACGGGAGCAAATATCCTACGCCACTCGAGGGATAGTGCTTATAGAATGTCTGGCCAGACTCAAATAAATCAATATAGGATATTGATGTTTTTTGCACGAATAAGGCTATTCCCATGGATCGATAAATTGTGGATTGGATATACGAGTGTGACTTGTATGTCTCGTGTCCAATCCGGATATAGAGACAAAGGGATGAGACAATTACTTGTACAAAGGTTGTCAAGATGACTATTCTATTAGTTGGCTAGAATGGATGTTTTGCTAGAAACCGCTCCATATTAGCAAATAGTTGCTACCAACTAGATAGAACCTATGGGGTCACACGCTGTATAGAGTTGAACTAGATTTGGGAATTAATTAATTGGATTAATTAATTAGAAGGATCACTTTGCAAAACCTTGCAAACTTAGTAGGGACTAATTTGCAATGAAGGGACTAAATTGAATTCTAGTAGGACTAGAATAAGTCCTTTAGGTAGTTGGCAAGGAGTTGTTGGACTATATAAAGGACCTTCCTTCCTTCCTTCCCACATAACTTATGCTCATAATTGAACATAACAAGAGTGGGAGAGAGCAAAAGAAGGAGAGAGAGCAACAAGCTAGGAGCTCGCCGCCCCTAGCTCGTCGCCCGTCCCCGTCGGCCACAAGGAGGCCGAAAGCCTTCCTTTGGGTCTCGTTTTGCGTGATTTTTCTTCCTCTTCCTCTTCCGGGCTAGCACCAAGGACTTGGGAGATTCTAGGATCAACTCTAGGCGTGGATCAACCATAGAGAACGTGACACAATTCGCGTTTGAAGTCATCAAAGGAGAACCCTAAGGTGTGTTATTGATTTCTTACCCTTACCATCATTATGTCTCTTGACTTGTGATCCTTGGAGGGTTTTGCATGGTTTTATGATTGTTTGTGTTTCCGTTGCGCATCCATGAATCAAAAGCCTACACTGGTATCAGAGCCACATGTCGTAGAGCATAAACGTGGTTTATGTGTTACGTTTTAGTTGTTTTACACCTTAATTTGATTGTTTATCGCGTAAAACAAGACAAATCAAGCATGGGATGCAATTTGTCAATAATTAATCATATCAAGATCTAATTTTTGCATTGGATGCATGAATTGGTGAGTTTGAGAAATTTTAGGATCTTAGATCTAGGGTTTGGGCATCCTTGGGGAAGAAGGAGTTCTCCCAAAACAAGGAAACAACCAAACTTGGGAACCAAGCAAGGGAGTCGTTTTGGAAACAACTCCCTCAAGGAGGTTCGGCCCCCCTAGGGACCGCCCCCTTGCTTGCCGCCCAAGCTTGGCCGCCCTAGGGGCCGGGCGGCCCTAACCCGCGGCCTAGGCTTGTGGGTTTTGGGCCGGGCCGGCCCTAGGGCCTTGTGGTTCACCTTATTCCCGGGCAATTTGATTGTTGGGCCCATGGACCGTTTTAACCCTAGAAATCCAAAATCAACTAAAATTGACGAAGCGAGTTAAAATTGGATTTTAACTGTTTATGTGCAAATCGCATGGTGATTGGATATGGCCTTAGGATGTGGTTTGATGTGGATGTTTAATTTTGTGGTTTGGTTTTACGGCCTGCGAGCTGATCAATTAATTGTAATAATTAATTAGGGTTTTATGGCCTGCGTGCCATTTTTTTTCTCAACTTGTGAGATTTATTTTATTTAGTATAGAAGTTAGCTAGTGCTAGATAAAGTAGATTGTTAGCCAAGATTGAAGAAAAGAATCCCAAAGCCAAAGAAGCCACAAAAGATGGAGCATGGAGCATGGAGCATTCCACATGACTATGATGGATGGACCAAAAGATCAGGAAAGCATGGAGATGTGTTTGTTTTAGGGTTCATAGATAATTCCATTGGCTTGGAATTATCTTAGTCTAGAAAAGGCCATATCCACATCACGTTTAATTTCTGTTTTGTGGTTGTTTATTTTAATGTCTTATTATTGTGTGGTTGGTGTATGGATGATGCATGCAATTAGGATAATAAGATAATTAGACAACCCGGATCTATTATTTGGAGTTGTGCCCAAACTCAAATAGATAGATTAGTTGATATTGATCAACAAAACAATTAAAAATGAATTTAAAATCCCTCAAAATTCAAATATTGTGTTCTTGCCTTCTCGTTATTTAAACACTCATTATCATCATTATTTATCAAGTTCGTGCGTGCCAAAGCATGGCGACTTGGTTCATAATGATGGAATGCGATGGCACGTAACAATGTGCAATTGTTTAGATAAGATGTTGAACACAACTAGGCTATTAATATGATTAAGAAACCTAGAGGCAATCAATTGGGATTATCCATATGGATGGATAAATAAGGAGTTATTTTCCCAATTGAACCAAGAGTTGCATATGGGATGCAATTGGAATTGTTCCTACCTAAAGTAGCTAAATTATGGGTGACTTGCCAAAGCAAGCTCATAAGGAGGTGAAACATGGATCTTGGCCCACTAGAAAATATAAGGATATTTTCCGCATTAATATCTTGAGGGTTATTAATCCGTAGTAAAATAGTGGGAGCTATATTTAATAAACTAGCCATTATTGAATATAGTCAAAAATTCACAAATACTAAAACTTGCGTATTTTCCTTTTTGTAGAATTCCAAATGGCAAACAACTCACCGAGTTCACAACATTCCCTACGATCTGTCCTTGAGAAGGACAAGCTCTCTGGAACCAACTTTCTTGATTGGTACAGAAACTTGAGAATTGTTCTCAAGTAAGAAAAGAAATTGTACGCAATAGAGGAGCATGTTCCAGAAGGTCCAGAGAACCAAACACCTGCTGCCCTAAAGGCGTATCAAAAGCGTGTAGATGACGCTAATGATGCGGCCTGCCTTATGCTATGCACCATGACTTCTGAGCTTCGGAAGCAACACGAAAACATGAATGTTGTCGATATGATCGAACATCTGAAGCAGCTCTTCCAAGACCAGGCAAGGGTAGAGAGGTATGAGGTCTCTAAGGCACTGTTCAAGTGCATCTGGAAGAAGGGAACCCGGTGGGACCCCATGTACTCCGTATGATCGGGTACTTGGAGAATCTCGCCCGACTAGGGTTCCCGGTCGGCCAAGAGTTGGCAACCGATCTCGTGTTGCAATCGTTGCCCGAGCGTTATGGACAGTTCATCACGAACTATAACATGAACGAGATCGTGAAACCACTGCCATATTTACTCAATATGTTGAGCACGGATGAACAGAGCATCAACAAGGGTAAGGGCAAGGCCATTATGATGGTGCAGAAAGGAAAGGGCAAAAGGTTTGCCTCATCTTCCAAGGGCAAAGGCAAGTCAGTTGCCAAGTCCAAGGAACCTGCCCTTAAGCCTGTTGGTGGCATTTCCAAAGGTGTGACTAAAGGTGAGTGTCAGTACTGCAGTCAGCCTGGACACTGGAGGAGGAACTGCCCAAAATATCTGGAGGACAAGAGGCTTGGAATAGTTATTCCACCACCACCAGGTATTTTTGTTGTAGATGTCAATTTAACTGTCTCTACATCATGGGTATTAGATACTGGATGTGGATCTCATATTTGTCGAAATATGCAGGATCTAAAGAGAAGTAGAATATTGGCTAAAGGAGAGGTAGATCTGCACGTTGGGAATGGAGCAAAGGTTGCTGCGTTAGCCATAGGCGTGTGCGAGCTATCTCTGCCTTCAGGATTAGTTTTAGAATTAAATAATTGCTATTTTGTGCCTGCTATGAGCAGAAACATTATTTCTATTTCTTGTTTGGACAAGGATGGTTTTATTATTTCAATAAAGAACAATTGTTGTTCCTTTTATTTAAATAATATTCATTATTTTAATGCGCAATTATTTAATGGACTTTATGTCCTTGATCTAAGCAATCGTGTCTATAACATTAATACTAAGCGGATTAAAATAAATGATTTAAATCCTGCTTATTTATGGCACTGTCGTTTAGGCCATATAAATGAGAAACGTGTATCTAGACTCCATAAGGATGGATTACTAGACTCATTTGATTTTGAATCATATGAGACATGTGAGGCTTGTTTATTGGGAAAAATGACTAAGTCCCTTTTCAATAAGAAAGATGAGAGGACTAGTGAGCAATTGGCGCTCATACATACCGATGTGTGTGGGCCATTTGCCACGCCTTCCAGGGGTGGTTATGTCTACTTCATTACATTTACTGATGATTACAGTAGATATGGATTTGTGAACCTCATGAGGGCAAAATCCGAATCCTTTGAAGTGTTCAAAGAATTCAAGAATGAAGTAGAGAAGCAACTTGGCAAAAGTATCAAGGCTCTACGATCGAATCGTGGAGGAGAATACTTGAGCCAAGAGTTTGACGACTATCTTAGAGAGTGTGGGATCGTGTCCCAACTCACTCCACCCGGAACGCCACAATGGAATGGCGTGTCCGAGAGGAGAAATCGAACCCTATTGGATATGGTTCGATCTATGATGTGTCAAACCGATCTTCCATTATCATTTTAGGGCTACGCTCTATTAAGTGCAGCTTTCACCATTAACCGTGTTCCATCTAAATCAGTCATGAAGACACCATATGAGATGTGGAGTGGGAGGCGTCCCATACTGTCGTTCATGAGGATTTGGGGCTGCGATGTCTATGTAAAACGTTTACAATCAGACAAACTAGCGCCTAAATCGGGTAAGTGTAAATTTGTGGGGTACCCTAAGGAAACTAAGGGATACTACTTCTACAATCCAACCGAGAACAAAGTGTTTGTTGCTCGGACCGGCGTGTTTCTAGAAAGAGAGTTTGTCTCTAAAGAAGCAAGTGGGAGGAATGCAGAACTTGAAGAGATTCAAGAACCACAAATCACTGAACCGGTGATGGAACATGAACAGGAACCACAAACACTTGTGGAGCAACCCTTTCAGGTAACACAAGAGCTTCGTAGATCTAGTAGAGTGCGCCAGGAACCCGAGAGGTATGGACTTCTCGTGACCGATTCCGGTGACACGATGCTCATAGATGATCAGCCTACTACCTATGATGAGGCCATGAATGGCCCAGACTCTCAGAAGTGGCTAGAAGCCATGAGATCCGAGATGGAATCCATGTATACCAACAAAGTATGGACTTTGGTGGAACCACCCGATGGGGCGCGGCCCATAGGGTGCAAGTGGGTCTTCAAGAAGAAGATCGACATGGATGGTAATGTGATTACCTATAAGGGACGATTGGTGGCTAAAGGATTCAGACAGATTCATGGTATTGACTATGATGAAACCTTTTCACCAGTCGCTATGACCAAATCCATCCGAATCCTACTTGCGATTGCAGCATACCACGACTATGAGATTTGGCAGATGGATGTCAAAACAGCGTTCCTTTATGGGAATCTCCTCGAGGACGTGTATATGATACAGCCGGAGGGTTTTGAGGATCCAAAGCAAGCCAACAAATTCTGTAAACTGCAACGATCCATTTATGGATTGAAGCAAGCTTCTAGTAGTTGGAATCGACGTTTTGATGAAGTGGTCAAAGAGTTTGGCTTCATAAGAAACGAAGATGAGTCTTGTGTCTACAAGAAGGTTAGTGGGAGCTCTGTAGATTTTCTGGTCTTGTATGTGGATGACATACTACTCATTGGAAACGACGTTCCCATGCTGCAATCTGTTAAAGATTGGCTAGGAAAGTGTTTCTCAATGAAGGACTTAGGGGAAGCAGCCTATATACTCGGTATAAAGATCTATAGAGATAGATCTAAGAGGTTGCTAGACCTAAGTCAAAGTACATATATTGACAAGGTGTTGAAACGGTTCAACATGCAAGATTCCAAGAAGGGATTCTTGCCCATGTCACATGGAATCACTCTTTCAAAGAGTGGTTGTCCTTCCAATGAGATTGATAAGGAACGCATGAGTAGAATTCCCTATGCCTCGGCCATAGGATCTATCATGTACGCCATGTTATGTACTAGACCATATGTGTCATATGCCTTGAGTATGACAAGCAGATACCAATCCAATCCAGGTGAGAGTCACTGGATTGCAGTCAAGAACATCCTAAAGTACTTGAGAAGAACTAAGGATGCTTTCTTGATATTTGGCGGTGAGGAAGAGTTGCGTGTAAGGGGTTACACTGATGCAAGCTTCCGAACCGACAGAGATGACTTTAGATCACAGTCGGGATATGTGTTTTGCCTGAATGGAGCAGCGGTGAGCTGGAAGAGTTCCACGCAAGAGACGGTAGTTGATTCTACAACAGAGGCTGAGTACATTGCTGCAAATGGCGCAGCAAAGGAAGCTGTTTGGATCAGAAAGTTTGTTTCTGAACTTGGTGTGGTCCCTAGCATTGCGGATCCAGTTGAGTTGTACTGTGACAACACTGGGGCGATCGCGCAATCAAAGGAACCAAGATCGCATCAGAAGTCCAAGCACGTGCTCAGGAAGTTTCATCTGATTCGAGATATTATCGATAGAGGAGACGTTCGGATATGCAAGATTCCTACAGATGATAATCTGTCAGACCCGCTTACAAAGCCTCTCACGCAGTGGAAGCATGAAGGGCACACTAGCAGTATGGGCGCCAGATTGGCTCTAGTGCAAGTGGGAGACTGTTGGAATAGATGCCCTAGAGGCAATCTAGTTTAGTATGAATTAATTTATGGCTAGAAATTCATTTATTATTTATTGGATATTTAAAATAATGAATTCCTTGGATTTACAATTGTGTTGTTTATCTTAAATATCCCTAGTCCAGTATAATGATTAATGGGACGATCATCTATAGACTAGTATGGGGTTGGATTGATATGGAGATATCATGTTCCAACACATATGTGTGCATTAAGGGTAATGACGCACTAGATTGACCCATCTCCGAGAAGGCTCCATACACGTTATGTTGAGTCACAAGTGCTTCTCGCGGTGCAATGGTATTGTCATCCTTAGACTTGAAGTCACTAGATATTCTAGTTGTGGATTATTGTGATTTTGGTAGCGTTAAACGCTACACCGTAACTGGGTAGTTATAAAGGCGTGTACTGGATACAATAAGAAGCAAGCTTAGAGATCGTAGTGGACGTAGATAGAATTTGTCCCTCCCACATAACGGGAGCAAATATCCTAGGCCACTCGAGGAATAGTGCTTTTAGAATGTCTGGCCAGACTCAAATAAATCAATATAGGATATTGATGTTATTTGCACGAATAAGGCTATTCCCATGGATCGAGAAACTGTGGATTGGATATACGAGTGTGACTTGTATGTCTCGTGTCCAATCCGGATGTAGAGACAAAGGGATGAGACAATTACTTGTACAAAGGTTGTCAAGATGACTATTCTATTAGTTGGCTAGAATGGATGTTTTGCTAGAAACCGCTCCATATTAGCAAATAGTTGCTACCAACTAGATAGAACCTATGGGGTCACACGCTATATAGAGTTGAAATAGATTTGGGAATTAATTAATTGGATTAATTAATTAGAAGGATCACTTTGCAAAACCTTGCAAACTTAGTAGGGACTAATTTGCAAGGAAGGGACTAAATTGAATTCTAGTAGGACTAGAATAAGTCCTTTAGGTAGTTGGCAAGGAGTTGTTGGACTATATAAAGGACCTTCTGTAGGGTTTTGAATCATGGATTGCACAACGGAAGCATAAACAAACATAAAACCATGCAAAACCCTCCAAGGATCACAAGTCAAGAGACATAACGATGGTAAGGGTTAGAAATCATAAACACACCTTTGGGTTCTCCTTGATGACTTCAAACGCGAATAGTGTCACGTCTCTACGGTTGATCCACGCCTAGAGGTGAGATCTAGATCCTCCAAATCCATGTGCTAGCTAGGAAGAATGGAGGAGGAAGAAGGAATCGCCAATTAATGGAGTGCCAAGAGGTGGAGCGGCTCTCCTTTGGGCCGACGGGTAGGGGGCGGCGGTCCCATGGGGTTTCGGCCCTCTATGGGACTTGCTCTCTCCTTGCTTTGTTCTCTCCTTACTTCTATCAAATAGATGTGTATGTGTGTAGAGAGAAAAATAAGCTTGGAGTGTTCTTTATATAGTCCAACAACTCCTTGTCCTACTACATAAAGAACCCCTCATAATCCTACTCAAGTTCGGATTAGTCCCTTTTGCAAAATAGTCCTTATCATGTCAATACATGGATTAGTTCTATTTGCAAATTAATCCTAATCATGTCCCTACATGAATTAGGCCACCTTGGCATATCCTAATCATGTCTATACATGGATTAGTCCAACTTGCATATTAGTCCTACTAAGTTAGCAAGTTGTTGCGATTTGATCCTTTTAATTAATTAATCATATTAATTAATTAATTCCCAAGTCTATTTCACCCCTATATGGCGTGTGACCCCATAGGTTCTATTTAGTTGGTAGTAACAATTTACTAATATGGAGCGGCCTCTAGCAAGACATCCATTCTAGCCAACAAATAGAATAGTCATCATGACAAACCTTGTGCAAGTAATTGTCTCATCCTTTTGTCCCAATATCCGGATTGGACACGAGACATACAAGTCACACTCGTATATCCAATCCATAGTTTCTCGATCCTGGGAATAGCCTTATTCGTGCAAATAACATCAATATCCCATATTGATTTATTTGAGTCTGGCAAGACATTTTATAAGCACTATCCCTCGAGTGGCCTAGGATATTTGCTCCCGTTATGTGGGAGGGAAAAATTCTATCTACGTCCACTACGATCTCTAAGCTTGCTTCTTATTGTATCCAGTACACGCCTTTATAACTACCCAGTTACGGTGTAGCGTTTAACGCTACCAAGATCACAATAATCCACAACTAGATAATCTAGTGACTTCAAGTCTAAGGATGACAATACCATTGCACCGCGAGAAGCGCTTGTGACTTAACATAACATGTATGTAGCCTTCTCGGAGATGGGTCAATCCAGTATGCCATTACTCCTAATGCATACCCATGTGTTGGATCATGATATCTCCATATCAATCCAACCCCATACTAGTCTATAGATGATTGTCCTATTAATCATTATAATTGACTAGGGATATTTAAGAATATAACACTTATATTCTAAGGACTTCATTCATGTTAACATATCTCCATATCGATAACATAATGAATCGTAAATCCATAAATGTCACAATTAATTGATTGCCTCTAGGGCACAATTCCAACAGTCTCCCACTTGCACTAGAGTCAATCTCCTGCATCATATGCCTATTGATCTAACGCGGCCTTCCACGCTTATGCTGCGTAGGGGGCGAGACAAATGCTGGCACCTTGCAAATATTCACATCTCCCCCATCAACAATTTGATTGAGATTGAATATTCTGAATAAATGCATCTTATGCATTAATTTACTCATTCCTCTATGTTAGAATCAGTGACTGAATCTTGCCTGGAACCTTTCCAGCTCACAGTCGTTCCCACTAAGGCAAAACTCAAAACTTGACTTATAATCTGAAATCTTCTTTGTCAGATTTGAAGTTCGCATCACTGTAACCCCTTACAGTAAACTCTTCATATTATCTATTTATCAATAATTCATCCTTAGTGCTTCTCAAGTACTAAAGGATAATCTTGATATTTTATCCAGTGACTCTCACCCGGATATGACAGGTATCTTTGTGTCATGCTTTATGACACGTCTGGCCTAGTACATCTCATGGCGTATCTCGTGAATCTAACTCATACGGTCCATTCCCAATCTAATTGGTAAGACAATTAGCTTTCCAAAGACTAATTCCATGTGACATGGGTAAGAATCAATATTCTTTTCACGTTGAACCATTTAAACACCTTTGTCAATTTGTGTACTATGACTTAAGTCGTACAACCATCTTGATCTATCTCCATAGATCTTCCTAGGTTGTTTGGCCTAAGTCTATCATTTGAAAATCAATTCCCTAGTCAATCTACGTAAGATTGCCAAGTAGGGACATCATTCCCAATGATTAGTATGTCTCCACATACAAGACCAGAAACAATATTATGCTCCCACTAACCCTTTTGTAAACACAAGTCTCATATTCAATTTTTGATGGAACCAAACTCCTTTGATTGCATCATCAATTCGAAGAGTCCAACTCCTAGAAGCTTGATTCAATCTATAAACAGATTGCTACAAGCAAGATACTAATGGATTTAAGCATCACAACTGGGAAAGATTTCGTCATAGTCTATACTATGAACTCACAAGAAATTCTTATCCAACCAATTGTCCCTTAAAGGTAATCATATTACCATCCATGTTGGTTTCCTCATAACCCACTTGCACCTTATGGGTCCTACCCTTCAGGTGGTTCCACCAAAGTCTATACTTTGTTGGTATACATGGATTCCATATCGTATCTCATGGCTCCAAGCCATTTCCGAGAGTATGGCCACACGTGGCCATCTCATAGGTTGTAGGCTCATCTTTAATGAGCAATATATCAGGGGTTATGTGAAATCCTTATTTCTCTAGTCCCTCGATATATCCTACCTTACCTACGAGGTTCTTGTGTTATCTGAGTAGGTTACTCCACAACACCTTGTGATCCTGCTCATGTTCCATCAAACGGATCAATGTTCTATTGTGGTTCTTGAACTTTTCAAGTTCTACTGTCCTCCCACTGTTTCTCTTAGAGACAATCTCTACCTAGAAACACTGTAGTTCGAGCAACAAACAGTTTGTTCTCGATTGGGTTGTAGAAATAATATCCTTTTCAGGATATCCCACAAAACATTTATCCGACTTGGGTCCAAGTTTATCTGTAAACTCTTTTACATAAACTTCCTAACCCAAAATCTTTATGAATGAAATACTAGGACACTTCCTAGTCCATATCTCATATGGTGTTATTCATAATCTGTTTTGATGGAACAAGGTTAAGGGCGAAATTCGCTGTAATTAGAACATAGCCCCAAAAGTAAACTGGAAGTTTTGTTTGACTCATCATGGACCGGACCGTGTCCTACAAGGTCCGAAATCTCCTTTTAGACACGCCAAACCCATGTGGCGTGCTAGGTGGAGCGAGTTTTGGATCATATCCAACACTCCCATAGATTCTTGTCAAACTCTTGGCTCAAGTACTCTCCTCTATGATCCAATCGTAGAGCCCTAATACTTTTGCCAAGCTGGTTCTCTACTTCATTCCTGAATACCTTGAACAATTCAAAGGATTCTGATTTGTTTCTTCATAAGATACACAAATCCATAATTCTCTGATCCCATCAGTAAATATGATGAAGTACTGAAAACCATCTTCAGCATTTGTGCTTAGTGGCCTTCATACATCGATATGTATGATTCCCAAAAGATCATATCCTTGCCTAATAAGTCTTACATGTCTCATGTGATTCAATAATCAAATGAGTTCCAGAAATCCATCCACATGGAGTTCTAGATATGTATCTCTTATTTATGAGGCCTAAACGATAATGCTATAGATAATTGAAGATCATAGCATTATATGCAACCTCTAGGTATTTATAGATGAAATTATCATGATCATGGATATAGAATCCACTTAGACAAAATTGCATTACAATAATGCATACCATAATAAATGGAACAACATTTGTCCTTTTATTATGATAAGGAGCTTTCTTGTCCAAACAAGAAAATATGATAATGGTCCTACTCATAGTAGGGACATTATCCCTTTTGTCTAATTCATGAACAATTTCTTAAAGGTAGAAATAATTCCCTACGGCTTTTCAGCAACCCTTTGCTTCATAGCCCCACGTGTAGGATTTATTTCTTCCTTATCCAAGTGTCTTTGTCTCTTGAGATCCTCCACACTTCCATAAATGTGAGATCCTCATCTAGTATCATATACTTATGATGATAAGATAGACACAATGATTTCTATAACAAAATACCTATATTGGAATTCATAATTCCTTTATTATTTACTTCCAAGTTCTTTGGATAGTTTCTCTTCCTCTACACCATCTATGGGACTTCAAGGCAACTTGGTTTTAGCAACAAGCTTGCTTTATACCCATGGGGTCGGCGCAAACTATTTTGTCCTTACCCATGTTGTTATCCATTAACAACTTTGCCCATGCCCATTATTAGTATTTTGTTTAGTGATTTTTCAATCATATTGAGTAAATCAACTTTTAAAACAAAACTATAATTGCATCCAATGTAATTCTTGGTCCACTTGGGTGAATAACTGTTTATTCTTTATCTATCTCATAGATAATGCCCATTCACTAATGTTTCAATCATATTGAATTAGCTTATTTGCATAACGCAAAGTGGAGCAACACTTCAAACCTTTCATGTCTAGCTCGCTCCTTTTGAAAGAGCTTCTTTCTATGTATGATCATATCATACTTCTCCATGTTCCTCTTCTTGCTTCCAAAGCTCAGAGTTCATGGCGGCTAGCATGAGGCAAGTCATAACCAAAGAACCATTCTTTGGTGTTCCTTTCATAGGTTTTAGTGTGTTTTGGTAGTTGGTAGGAAGAGAACTTTATGTTCTACAAAGTACAACAATTTCCTTTTATTTGAGAACAATTCTCAGTTTTATACCAATCTAGATTCCAGACAACTCGTCCATCTTATGGACATCTAGTCGTGTTTTGTTTGTTTAATGCCATGGGTATTCAACACAATAGGATTATGCAAAGTTTGTGACATTTTAACTATATTTAACAAGGACTTAAATTGTTTAACGTAGCTCCCACTATTTTACTACGGATCAATAACCCTCAAGATATTAATGCGGAAAATATCATTATATTTTTTCTAGTGGGCCAAGATCCATGTTTCATCTCCTTATGAGCTTGCTTTGGCAAGTCACCCATAATTCGACTACTTTAGGTAGGAACAATTCCAATTGCATCCCTTATGCAACTCTTGGTTCAATTGGGCAAATAACTCCTTATTTATCCATCCATATGGATAATCCCAATTGGTTGCCTCTAGGTTTCTTAATCTCATTAATAGCCTAGTTGTGTTCAACCTCTTATTTAAACAATTGCACATTGTTACGTGCCATCGCATTCCATCATTATGAACCAAGTCGCCATGCTTTGGCACGCACGAACTTGATAGATAATGATGATCATGAGTGTTTAAATAACGAGAAGGCAAGAACACAATATTTAAATTTTGAGGGATTTTTAAATTTAATTTTAATTGTTTTGTTGATCAATATCAACTAATCTATCTATTTGAGTTTGGGCACAACTCCAAATAATAGATCCGGGTTGTCTAATTATCTTATTATCCTAATTGCATGCATTATCCATACACCAACCACACAAATAATAAGACAATAAAATAAACAACCACAAAACAGAAATTAAACGTGATGTGGATATGGCCTTTTCTAGACTAAGATAATTCCAAGCCAATGGAATTATCTATGAACCCTAAAACAAACACATCTCCATGCGTCTTGATCTTTTGGTCCATCCTTCGTAGTCTTGTGGAATCCTCCATGCTCCATGCTCCATCTTTTGTGGCTCCTTTTGGCTTTGGGCTTCTATTCTTCAATCTTGGCTAACAATCTACTTTATCTAGCACTAGCTAACTTCTATACTAAATAAAATAAATCTCACAAGTTGAGAAAAAAAATTGCACGCAGGCCATAAAAACCTAATTAATTATTACAATTAATTGATCAGCTCGCAGGCCGTAAACCAAACCACAAAATTAAACATCCACATCAAACCACATTCTAAGGCCATATTCAATCACCATGCGATTTGCACATAAACAGTTAAAATCCAATTTTAACGCGCTTGGTCGATTTTAATTGATTTTAGGATTTCTAGGGTTAAAACGGTCCATGGGCCCAACAATCAAATTGCCCGGGCCCAATAAGATGAACCACAAGACCCTAGGGCCGGCCCGGCCCAAAACCCACAAGCCTAGGCCGCGGGTTAGGGCCGCCCGGCCCCTAGGGCGGCCAAGCTTGGGAGGCAAGCAAAGGGGGCGGTCCCCTAGGGGGCCGAACCTCCTTATGGGAGTTGTTTCCAAAACAACTCCCTTGCTTGGTGCCCAAGTTTGGTTGTTTCCTTGTTTTGGGAGAACTCATTCTTCCCCAAGGATGCCCAAACCCTAGATCTAAGATCCTAAAATTTCTCAAACTCACCAATTCATGCATCCAATGCAAAAATTGGATCTTGTTATGATTAATTATTGACAAATTGCATCCCATGCTTGATTTGTCTTGTTTTACGCGATGAACAATCAAATTAAGGTGTAAAACAACTAAAACGTAACACATAAACCACGTTTATGCTCTACGACCTGTGGCTCTGATACCACTGTAGGGTTTTGAATCATGGATTGCACAACGGAAGCATAAACAAACATAAAACCATGCAAAACCCTCCAAGGATCACAAGTCAAGAGACATAACGATGGTAAGGGTTAGAAATCATAAACACACCTTTGGGTTCTCCTTGATGACTTCAAACGCGAATAGTGTCACGTCTCTACGGTTGATCCACGCCTAGAGGTGAGATCTAGATCCTCTAAATCCATGTGCTAGCTAGGAAGAATGGAGGAGGAAGAAGGAATCGCCAATCAATGGAGTGCCAAGAGGTGGAGCGGCTCTCCTTTGGGCCGACGGGTAGGGGGCGGCGGTCCCATGGGGTTTCGGCCCTCTATGGGACTTGCCCTCTCCTTGCTTTGTTATCTCCTTACTTCTATCAAATAGATGTGTATGTGTGTAGAGAGAAAAATAAGCTTGGAGTGTTCTTTATATAGTCCAACAACTCCTTGTCCTACTACATAAAGAACCCCTCATAATCGTACTCAAGTTCGGATTAGTCCCTTTTGCAAAATAGTCCTTATCATGTCAATACATGGATTAGTTCTATTTGCAAATTAATCCTAATCATGTCCCTACATGAATTAGGCCACCTTGGCATATCCTAATCATGTCTATACATGGATTAGTCCAACTTGCATATTAGTCCTACTAAGTTAGCAAGTTGTTGCGATTTGATCCTTTTAATTAATTAATCTTATTAATTAATTAATTCCCAAGTCTAGTTCACCCCTATATGGCGTGTGACCCCATAGGTTCTATTTAGTTGGTAGTAACAATTTACTAATATGGAGCGGCCTCTAGCAAGACATCCATTCTAGCCAACAAATAGAATAGTCATCATGACAAACCTTGTGCAAGTAATTGTCTCATCCTTTTGTCCCAATATCCGGATTGGACACGAGACATACAAGTCACACTCGTATATCCAATCCATAGTTTCTCGATCCTGGGAATAGCCTTATTCGTGCAAATAACATTAATATCCCATATTGATTTATTTGAGTCTAGCCAGACATTTTATAAGCACTATCCCTCGAGTGGCCTAGGATATTTTCTCCCGTTATGTGGGAGGGACAAATTCTATCTACGTCCACTACGATCTCTAAGCTTGCTTCTTATTGTATCCAGTACACGCCTTTATAACTACCCAGTTACGGTGTAGCGTTTAACGCTACCAAGATCACAATAATCCACAACTAGATAATCTAGTGACTTCAAGTCTAAGGATGACAATACCATTGCACCGCGAGAAGCGCTTGTGACTTAACATAACATGTATGTAGCCTTCTCGGAGATGGGTCAATCCAGTATGCCATTACTCCTAATGCATACCCATGTGTTGGATCATGATATCTCCATATCAATCCAACCCCATACTAGTCTATAGATGATTGTCCTATTAATCATTATAATTGACTAGGGATATTTAAGAATATAACACTTATATTCTAAGGACTTCATTCATGTTAACATATCTCCATATCGATAACATAATGAATCGTAAATCCATAAATGTCACAATTAATTGATTGCCTCTAGGGCACAATTCCAACACTTCCTTCATTCCTTCCCACATAACTTATGCTCATAATTGAACATAACAAGAGTGGGAGAGATCAAAAGAAGGAGAGAGAGCAACAAGCTAGGGGCTCGCCGCCCCTAGCTCGCCGCCCGTCCCCGTCGGCCACAAGGAGGCCGAAAGCCTTCCTTTGGGTCTCGTTTTGCGTGATTTTTCTTCCTCTTCCTCTTCCGGGCTAGCACCAAGGACTTGGGAGATTCTAGGATCAACTCTAGGCGTGGATCAACCATAGAGAACGTGACACAATTCGCGTTTGAAGTCATCAAAGGAGAACCCTAAGGTGTGTTATTGATTTCTTACCCTTACCATCGTTATGTCTCTTGACTTGTGATCCTTGGAGGGTTTTGCATGGTTTTATGATTGTTTGTGTTTCCGTTGCGCATCCATGAATCAAAACCCTACAATCAAACCAAAAAATATGACTACAGATCACAGTCTGGATACGTGTTTTGCCTGAATGGAGGAGCTGTGAGCTGGAAGAGTTCCAAGCAAGGGACAGTTGCTGATTCTACAACAGAAGCTGAGTACATTGCTGCTGCAGAAGCAGCAAAAAAGGCAGTTTGGATAAAAAAGTTTATCACTGAGCTCGGTGTGGTCCCTAGCATCGTGGATCCCATAGAGTTGTACTGTGACAACTCCGGGGCGATCGCACAAGCTAGGGAACCAAGATCACACCAGAAATCAAAGCATGTACTTAGGAGATTCCATATTATTCGTGATATGATCGATCGAGGAGATGTGAAGATGTACAAGATTCCAATGGATAACAATCTTTCGGATCCTCTCACAAAACCTCTTGCGCAGCGAAAGCATGATGGGCAAGCTAGATATATAGGCATACGAGATGCACCAGATTGGCTCTAGTGCAAGTGAGAGACTGTTGGAATAGGTTACCTAAAGGCAATCTAATATTTAGTATGAACATTGTTATTGGCTAGAATATTCATTTATTATATATTGTGATATTTAATATAATGAAGTCCTTAGATACAATGTGTTGTTTATCTTAAATATCCCTGGTCCATTATATTGATTAATCAGACGATCAAATATAGACTAGTATGTGTGTAGATTGATATGGAGATATCAAGTCTAACACATGGGTATGCATTAGGAGTAATGGCATACTGGATCGACCCATAACGAGAAGGATACATTAGATTATGTTAAGTCACAATCGCTTATCGTAGTGCTAATATAATTGCAATCCTTGGACTTGAAGTCACTAGATACTCTAGTTGTGAAATATCGTGCTTTGATGTTATCATACGTTACACCGTAACTGGATCATAAAGATAGCTATCGGGCATAATAGGAAGCAAGCTTAGAGATCTTAGTGATATAGAGAGGATTTGTCCCTCCCACATAATGGGAGAAAATATTCACGGCCACTCGAGGGATGAGGCTTATTGAATGTCTGGCCAGACTCAGATAAATCAATATGGAGATATCGATGTTATCTGCTTGCAAAAGCATATTTCTAGGATCGAGGAACTATGGATTGGATATACGAGTGTGAATATTTATGTCTCGTGTCCAATCCGGATATAGAGACAAAGGGATAATGCAATATGAGATATTGAGCACAAAAGTTTGTCGAGATCACTGACTATTTCTATTAGTTGGGTGCATGGATGTGTTGCTAGACACCGCTCCATGTTAGTAATAAGTTACTACCAACTAAGTAGAAACATATGGGGTCACACGTCAAATAGAGTAGAACTAGATTTGGGATTAATTAATATGATTAATTAATAAGGAGGATCATTGTGCAACGCCTTACAAAATTAGTAGGACTAATAAGCAAGGAAGGAACTAATCCAAGTTCATGTAGAACTAGGAAGGGCCTTTATGTAGTTAACAAGGAGTTGTTGGACTATATAAAGGATGCTCTAGCTTCCTTCCCACAACTAATGCTCATACCATAAGTTAATGGGAGAGAAAGAAAGAGAGAGAGAGAGCAAGACCAAAAGGGCCGAACCCCTTGTGTCCGCCCCCCCCCCCCCCTGTCGGATCAAAGAGAGGGCCGAACCCTCCCTTTGCCTCCTTTGGTTGCATAATTCCTTCCTCCCTCTTTCTACGGTCCAAGCTAGCACTTGAGAAGGAAGAATCTAGATCTCACGTCTAGACGTGGATCAACCGTAGAGACGAGGAAAATATTCTTCGTGTGATCTCCCAAACCAAAATGTACACAACTACTATGTCCCTTATCACGTTATGATGTCTCTTCCTGTGATCCTTGGTGGGCTTTGAGTAGGAATTAAATTTTTGTTATTCCGCTGCGTTACCTACGTCAAAACCCAACATTATGATTTGGACCTAGCTTTGAGAACGATGTAAACGATAACACAAGAACACAAGTATTTACGTGGTTCACTAGTTATTAGCTAGCTACCTCCACGACCAAAAACCCCGATTTTATTAGAGAGAAACACACCCGCTACAACCACTCAGACACACACTGAAAGAGAAGCGAAGCAATAAACCTTTTCTACTAAACTCTCTCGACCCCTCTGTGTGTGTATTGTGTAGTGTTACAATGCAAACCCTTATATACACATGAATGTGGGACGCTGGAATTGCCAAAGCCAATTCCAGACCACGGCCTCAACATAATTGCATGTGTAGACCTTTGACTTTATGCTTGCTAGCCTTTTATTTTGCCTTCAATTCAAGACACCCCAACAAGTCTCCACCTTGTCTTGAATCATCTCAGCAACCCGAACCAATGCTTCTCTCCAATAATCAACCCTAAACGTTTCGCAGCTGTATGTGAAACCCTCACGTCAAAAGTTGTTCCAACTTCGCCGAGTGCCCCCAGCGATGCTCCAACTCCCGTCTAGTTCCTGCAATCGAACCCTATCGATGCTCCAACTACGGCCGAGTTCCTGCAATCGAAGCCCCTGTTTGTTGTTCCAACTCCCACTGAGCTCCTACAACAAGTTTTTTTGTTGTTCCGACTCCCACCGAGTCCCTACAACAAACCCACCAACACGTTGCTCCAATTCCCGCCGCATTCCTGCAACATTTTGCGAAATTACTCCAATTCCCACCAAATTCCTGCAATATCGCCCCCTTGCGCGCTTCCTACACGCCCCCTTGCACGTCTCACACGTGCCGTGTCCCTCGTCAGAGAATCCCCCATGCCAAATCCCCCTCCTCATCAAGAGCACGGATTCCATGCCCCCCAACAGGGCCTAGAGGACGTAGTTGATCTCCGAAGCTGTTGCATCTACAGCCAGATCGGCAGATGCCTTCTTCGGACACTCCCTCTTCCAGTGACCCCTCTCTTTACACAGTGCACAGACGTCGTTTGGCAATTTAGAACCCCTGTTCTTCCTCTTACCAAAACCCCCTTTGGACACCATGAATGCACCCGAACCCTAAACGTCATACTCACCATACGCGGCCCTGCGCCGCATGTCCCTTGTGAAGAGCAGATCTCACCTTCTCCAACGTGAGAGTCTCTTTTCTGGCACAAGCATACTGCACAAACCCCTCATAAGACGGTGGTAGCGACACCAACAAAATCAGTGTTGCATCTTGATCACTTATCTTCTCATTAATGTTTCGCAACTCAAGCAAAATAGTATTAAGACGATTCAAGTGATCTCTTAGATCCGTACCTTCCCACATGCGTAGACCAAACAGCTGCTGCTTCAACATCAACTTGTTGGTGAGCGACTTCGTCTTGTAGAGGCTCTCCAACTTGTTCCATAGTTCTCCAACCGTCTCTTGATCCGCAACCTCTGTGATCACGTCGTCCGCCAAACACAACATGATCGTTGAGTGTGCTCTTTCCTCCATCGTCTTATACTCCTTGGTGGTTGTCGAAGCCCCCTCTTTATCTTCTGCCAATGGCAACCACATGCATTGTTGCTTCAACAAAGCACGTATCTTGATCTGCCATAAGCTGAAGCTGTTTCTTCCCGTGAACTTATCGATCTTGGTCATCCCCCCGGTCATCTTCTCTGCAGCTCCTTGTCCAGATCCTTAACCCCCGAACGTGTGCTCCACCTTGATCGCGAAACCCTAGCTATGAATTTCACGGATTGTGAAACCCTAGCTCTTTAGCTCCACCTTGATCTTGGAACACCGAAACCCAAGCTCTGATACCAGTTTGTTATGATCTGGACCTAGCTTTGATAAATGTAAACGATAACACAAGAACACAAGTATTAACATGGTTCACTAGTTATTAGCTAGCTACCTCCACGACCAAAAAACCCCGATTTTATTAGAGAGAAACACACCCGATACAACCACTCAGACACACACTGAAAAAGAAACGAAGCAGTAAACCTTTGCTACTAAACTCTCTCGACCCCTCTGTGTGTGTATTGTGTAGTGTTACTATGCAAACCCTTATATACACATGAATGTGGGACGGTGGAATTGCCAAAGGCAAACCAGACCACCGCCTCAACATAATTGCATGTGTAGACCTTTGACTTTATGCTTGCTAACCTTTTCTTTTGCCTTCAATTCAAGACACCCCAACACTGACTTTTACCATTATTGACTCGGTCAATTTGACCCAGTGATTGGATAGATAAATGACGTAATTTTTTTATAAATTTTTCATAGTGTTCTAGAGTAAACGTTGTGCTATAACATGATATATCACTCCGAATTGGACCGAGAAACGAGTCAACAAAGTCAAATGGGAAAATAGTAGAATGAGAGTGGTAGCTAACAACGTGATACAGCACTCCTAGTTGACCTCTCTTGAAGTTTCCGATCTTTGTTTACCAAACAAAGGTCAAGAACACACATAGATTCCGAAACTTCCGTAAATGATCTCTCCCACTTCCGTTAATAGCTCAAAGTTCGGATTTTGCGGTTACCCTTTTGCGATTCCGTTGCAATCCTTTCTGGGTTTCGTTTTTCTTGATTCACTTTCCCATCTCAACTGGATCTCCGGATAAACCCTAGTCTCTTCTATGCGTTTTCTTGCTGGAATGTTCAGAACTTGAAGATTCACCTATGGATTTGTGGGTTTTCACAGAACAGCACTTCAGATCACTGAAGACACTTCTTTGAAGGTTATATTAATCTCACAATCCTTGGATTCAATTTGTTTCTTACTTGGGTTCATTGCAGTTCATAATAGTACTCTATTCTATCATCCCACTTTGCCACAAATTGTGATTAATCTGTTTAATGAGAGTGCTTTGCCTTATTTTGCAATCTGCAATTGATATGAACCACTTTTGATGCATTTATCTGAGTTCCAATCCATGGCTTTTAGTAAGAAATCCCGGATCAAAGACGCCGCTCTCCGCCGTAGTTTGTCTCTGGTTCTGATCACTTTTATAGGGGTTATTCTATTGGTTTTTCTCCTTCAAACCAACACGGTCTCGAACAATGTCGAACATAACAACCCTGAAGAAGAACGGATTAGTTTTAGAGATAAAATCAACCTCCCGAAGCAAAATGATCTCTCCATTTCGTTAGAGAAGCGGAATCATTTGCCCCCGAGGAACTTGGACTTGTTTCCTAGGCTTTCTAAGGATCATATCACTATTGTTCTATACGTTCACAACCGCCCTCAGTATCTACGAATTGTCGTCGAGAGTCTCTCCAAGGTAGTCGGCATTGAAGAAACGCTTCTGATTGTTAGCCATGATGGGTACTTCGAAGGGATGAATAAGATAGTGGAAGGCATTAGATTCTGTCAAGTGAAGCAAATTTTCTTCCCTTTTTCGCCACATGTCTTTGACGGTAGCTTTCCTGGCGTGTCGCCGAATGATTGTAAGGGAAAGGAGGATCCGAAAAAGGTACACTGTGAAGGGACTCCCGATCAGTATGGGAACCATAGGTCGCCGAAGATTGTGTCGTTAAAGCATCATTGGTGGTGGATGATGAACACTGTATGGGACGGGTTGAAGGAGACTTATGGTCATTCCGGTCATATACTCTTCATAGAGGAAGATCACTTCATTCTCCCAAATGCTTATCGCAATCTTCAATTACTCACATCTCTGAAACCTAAAGTTTGCCCTAGTTGCTATGCCGCAAATCTGGCTCCTTCTGATGTCAAGTCAAGGGGAGAAGGGTGGGAGAGT
Organism: Linanthus parryae; assembly: GCA_023055425.1. Taxonomy (NCBI): domain Eukaryota; kingdom Viridiplantae; phylum Streptophyta; class Magnoliopsida; order Ericales; family Polemoniaceae; genus Linanthus; species Linanthus parryae. Next base: position 48,301,945 of record JALGPY010000009.1, read on the forward strand.
CTCATTGCAGAGAGAATGGGTAATATAGGTTATGCATTTAATCAAACTGTTTGGAGGAAGATACACAGGAAAGCTAGGGAGTTTTGTTTCTTTGATGATTACAATTGGGATATAACAATGTGGGCCACCGTTTATCCTTCGTTTGGTAACCCTGTGTACTCGTTACGTGGTCCAAGGACAAGTGCCATACACTTTGGGAGATGTGGTTTGCATCAAGGGCAAGGAGAGAAAGCTTCCTGCGTCGACAATGGCGTGGTGAAGATCAATGTAGAAGAGACTGATAAGGCTGCGAATATCAATCCGAAGTGGGAGCTTCGTGTTTATGAGAACCAACCAGGATATCAAGCTGGGTTCCGGGGTTGGGGAGGCTGGGGAGATACAAGGGATCGCGAGCTTTGCTTGGAATTTGCGAGCATGTACCACTTCAAAGATAAATCATCTCTTTCCTGAAGGTTTGGTCTTTCAACGGGTTTTTTTCATTTCCCCACTGTTGTAACTCCAAGGTATGAACTTTGTTTAGTTGAGTTATTAGAAGATTCACGAATTAGCTGTAACATGTGAGCATATTAGGGATATTCTTCATATTATATTTTATTGCTTGTTTTAGTACGAAATTGATGTTTTTGATCCCCTGCTTGATCAACCGTCATCTTTTTGGTTATGAGAAAATTCTATATCTAGATTCTGTTCTTATGCAACGAAATGTGCTTTTGATGTGTACCTGTAACAATCTCTTTTGCATCTATCTAACTGAGGCAATTATTGAAACTTGATTAAACTGATCCTTACTCCTGATTTGATAAAAGAATTTTCATCCATCATCCTGTTAGAAGTTATTCCTGTCTTGTGCAAGTAAAAGCTTTTTCTAGAAGTTGTATGGTAGAGTCCCAATGAATACGGAGTTGTAAGCGTTGAAGAATATTTTTTTGTCCAAAACAGATCAAGTTAAGTTAAGATGAATGATGACTAGTGTGTGGCGTGGGGGCTTTCTATCATAAATGGTTTAATTGGACTAATGTTTGGTGTCATTATATAATAGGCTCAACGTTAAGTTGGAGTGTAGTGTGGGACTTTCGATCATAAATGGTTTAATTCAACAAAAAATAGGAAAAGGGGCTGAAATTAGAGGGATGAGACTATACTTGAGAAACAAGATCAAGAGATCTTTGCCTCAGAGTACAAGAGCCTTCTGGATGAACTGGGGGAGTATTTGAAAATGTCTGTTGGCCCCTTTTGGATGAGGGTGTTTTGTTGGTTTAGATTAAGATTTAAATCTAGTAGTTTGGATTGGTCCCATCTTTTATGATACGTTTGGTGTTCTGGGATTAGAAGTATTAGAAGGGATCGGACTAAATATAGTCAAGATATTAGTTTATACAGTGTTTGGTTGTTCTGAACTAATTTCAAATCCGGTACTAGATAGTGAAAAGATTGTGTTTAATACCCCAAATTAGTCCCCCCATTGCATGAGGGGATTAGCTGGATTAGACTATTTCTGCATTAATACTGTGTTAATACTGGACAAAACCAAACACAGTATTATATTATGATTTAGCCAATCGAATCCAATTCGGAAAATCTAACCCAGTCCAGTCTATTCGGCTATTCCTGAAAACCAAACGTGCCATTAGGGTTTAACTGGGTAACCAGAATAAGGCCCAGGCAGTGGCCATGCTGTCCCATTATTTCGAACTGTTTAAACACTTCCACATGTACAACCGGGCACCCACCCTCTATGAAAGGGTACTCGGCTTATTCTGCACCCACCACACCCAATAGAATGTGCGAACATGTGTCATCTAGTTATACTTATACGTTTAGGGGTTCAATAGGTGCTGGCTATGTCAGTCCGAGAGCCAATTCACACGTGCTGGAGACCTGGCCAGCCACGCAGTCCCTCCACTAGAGGATACACCTATTTATGTTTATGTAGTTTTTTAAACCCTAAAAACCAGATTTTGGATCTAAATTTAAACAAAGAACCCACCCCATCCAAACGGGTCCTTCGTATGAGTGGTTGCAAATTTTTGGGGTTGCCCTGTTGGAGCCGCCATTGTTTCTGACAAAATCTCAAAGAAGGCTTTAACCTGCTATGGTGCATGCATTGATATTGGTGCTTGGAATCAGAAGTAGGAATAAAATGGAAAAAGTGATGGATTTAAGGCGACATTTATGAGTAATAATTTGTAACTGAGTTCTAAACATGCATTTTGTGATAGTTCATGAGGGGTTGCTATGAGCATGCCACCACATACTAAGTAGAAAATGAGAACCTACCAGCTTGTTAAACCAAATCCATTCATTTACATTCCATTGTACAATGCCTTAAGCATTAAAAGAAACCCCCCCGAATCTGACTGCAGCGTAATACTGAGAAATAGGTATATAGATAAGTGGTATAGCTAAAGCATAAAGATGCTGAATGGTTTGAACTAGTGTTTGTTGATGCCAGGGATTGTAAAAGAACTATAGGAAGGCCATGAACATGGGCAAGCAGGGGCGGAGGTTGCACATGGAACCATAAGGCACGTGCCCCCACCCGGGTTTGAAAAACTACACCAGTACCCCCAATTTTTGACAAATATATTCAGTTGTGCCCTTGCTAAAATTACAAAAATGCACCACCTCTATTTAAAAGGTGCATTGGAATTTTTTTTCCCCTACTCTGTTTCAAAATCCTCCCTCCGCCCCTGTGGGCAAGGCCAGCAGACATGACTTGAACTAATACGAAAACATTACATTAAAAAGTAACAATAGGAGGATTTGATCCATTTATCTACCCTTGCTAGTTGGCAGACTAGCTTTCCAATCGACTTATGTTAACTACTGCGGAGAATTTAAACTGATTTAACTGTTTGTTAGTTGCTGAATCAATGTTATGCGAGTTTCCATTCTAAAATCGCAATGTGTTAGGAATCAAAACTTAAAGGCTAAATTGCATTGGCGGTACCCATAGTTCGGATTTTGTGTGGATTTGATACCTATAGTTTCAATTGCGGCATCCACAATACCCATACTTTTAATTTGTTGGAACGGTGGTATCTTCCGTTAACTTTCCATCCATATGTTGGATGAAAGTGTGTAAAAAGACTACTGTGCCCCTCATCTTCACTTCAACTTTTTATAAAATTATAAATTTTAACTAAAAATTTTAAAAAAGTACGTAAAATTAAATTTTAAAATGTATATATTTACTTATATATTAATATAATATCATATATTTTCAAACAAAAAAAAAAATACACTTTTTATTACTACAAAGTACAAGTTATCACGATAAATATTTCGTTCGATGCAAAAAGGTATAATAAATTTATTAATTATTACTATGACAAGGAAATTATTAAATTTGATATACTTAGATTTTCTAAAATTTAACTTGTGCGTAAAAGTAATTAAAATTTTAATTATTAAGCTTACATGTTTTTTTACATATACAAATATATATATATATATGTAAATAAATACATAAATTAATCTATTCAATATTCTATAAAAACTATCTACAAAATTGTAGGGGTGAGATTAGGGGCGCGCTGGTCATTTTACTTGTTTCCATCCAACATACGGATGGAAAGTTAACAGTGGGTACGACGGTTGCGACAAATTGAAAGTATAGGTACCACGGATGCTGCAATTAAATCTATGGGTACCAAATCCTCACAGAAACCAAACTATGGGTACCACTGGTGCAATTTAGGCAAACTTAAATTGGTCAAGAGATGTGCAGGAGCTTTAGTAGAGTAGTTGGAGCTGTTTTATTTTGATTTCGGCCATGCATCGCCAGTTATTGTATGGATAAGAAGATCTGCAGTTGTCCATACACAAATGGCTGTTTTTCTGCTACTTTTGATTTCCTAAGCCTATCGATGGGTAAATGACATTGTCCCCACCTATGTTTAGACGTAATGACACTAATCCTCCTTGTTGGTTTATAAATGAAAATTTGCCTCCTTATTCAGACATGTTTATGTTCTTCGATCTTGGTTCAACTAAAAATGGGTTTGAATTCAGGAATTAGTTCACTTTGGGTCTCACTCGAAGAGGATAGTGATGGTGAAGAGGAGTCGGTGGCGGTTTAAGGGGGTGTTGCTGGATTGTTCTTGGTTGCTAATGGACGGGTCTGGTGTGCTTCTGGTGGGTGGTTTAGGGGGTGGTGGCCATGGAAGTGTCAAATGCATGAGCGAACAGGTGGTGGTGGTTGTAGGAATCAGTGTATTCAGAGAGAAAAGTGGAGGTGATGGTAGTCAACTTCGGCGAGGAAGGACGATGGTGATGGTGGAGATTGGTGGCACTGAGGTATTGTGTGTGTGCGTGTGTGTGTGTGTGTGGGGGGGGGGGGGGGGGGGGGTTGTGAGAAAGAGATTTTTTGGGGGAAGTGTTGTAAAGTTAGGTGTATGATAGTCTTTTTCATAGTTGTCAAAGCTTGATACGTAACGTGTATCGATAGTAGGATTTTTGTATCGTGTATCGTATCGTATCGCGTATCGGAACGATACGCACACCCTTCTTAAAACAACTTAAAAAATATATATTGACCCTTATAGTGAAGAGTTTATTGGTTGCATCTGGCATTTACTTTCTTATACAGTCTTAAATACATATAGAGGTTGATCAGGTAGTCTAACCAGCACGTATGGACATCTTTTGTATGCAGCTATAGAGTCCCTTTATAAGGGGTTGTTAATATATTATAGACTCATGTCCAGTGATGAATCACATCACATTACATAAGTGAGAGTAATAGTTAATTAGAAGAATTGAGTGGATTCTCAGTAATATGTAGGGTATATATATTAGGCATCGTTTTAGTAGTTCAATATTCTTGCTTATGTGTGGCAAAAGCACCCAATTAAATGGAACATAAAAATGGAATACTAAAGTGAGGGATCTCTATCAGTGCCACTACGAACACAACCGTATTCCACTAGAGTCAAGTAAATATAAGAATTTGTCTTCTATCTGGCATTGTCTTCTTCAGTCTTTCTCCTCTGAAGGCTAGATAAATTATCAAGAATTCAAGACAATTGAGTTTTTTGACTAGCAAGACTGAGGAAAACCTAGAGAAGTAGGACCATCTAACAAACTATTCATAGAATCCATGTAATACGAAGTTCTATATCAATTGGTTCTAACAAATCTAGCCCGGTTTCAGTTCTCAAACGTATCGTGCGATACGCGATACGTATCGTATCGGATGTGTCTCGCTCGATACAGTCTGATACACTTTCATTAGCGATACAGCGAACGATACGTAACGCTGAGGGCATGTATCGTATCATATCGCACGATACGTATCGAGTATCGCTCGATACTGATAACAGAGGTCTTTTTACCCAATTCTGTTAGTGTCTTTCCGTAACAGAGGGTCACTTGTCAAACAACGGGGGGTGGGTTGTTATGTCTAAACACATACTGTTGAAATGTCATACATATGTATGTATTGTTGATTTATTATGACATTTAAACTGATTATTGAGAGGATCTGATGGGAGTGAATGGGATCATAATGAGCTTACATTCATATAATGGAAGGAAAACATCACAAGGGGCAAGGATATATGGAGTCGAGATAGTTTTGCATTATGAGTTTCCTAACTGGAAGCTTTTTCTTTCTCACCCCATTTTTTTTTTTTTTTTTTATGTGCTAGAACGTGGTATAGAAGAAAATCATGTGTATTTTACTGTAATTGAAATCACTCATCCCATTTGATAGGGAAACATGGAAGGAAGACAACTTTGGTAGTTATTATCTGGATTAACAGTATAGATTCCTTCATGAGTTAGCATATCTATTGCCCTTTTTATTGCAACATCATTAAGAGGGATTTTGAATTCTTTTCCAACTTTGGAAGTCAGCATTGCTCGTGAACTTTGGGTTAGCAGTACAGATTAACAGTAAAGACTGGTTCCTTAAAGAGTTAGCATATCTATTGCATTTTTTGTAACATCGTTCAGAGGGATTATGGTGGCAACTTGTTTCCAACATTGGAAGTCCGCATGGTTAGTTACCAATCGAAAAATTCAGGCAAGAAAATGAAAAATGCTATATGTACTGACACAGAGGCCCTAATTCTAACCCCTTCAGGAGAAAAATAAAAAAATAAAAGAACTTCACAGTGGTGGATTCCGTCGCTGATGTGACTGAGTTTACCTCAATGTTGCTACGTGTAGCATTGCTCAAAACCAGGTTTTCAGTTCTAATCAGCGCATATGGGGAGCTTGTTATATGGAACATAATACTAATGTTCAACTTTGTGGTATCAGAGTAAAATTTTGTTTTCTTGTTTCATACAGGATCATGTTTCCCCTCTTCCTGCCAAATATATGCTCTTGTTCCATGTAGGAGTTTCTTCTCCACATTTGTATGTTAGTAGTCTATATCTGTACGCTACTTCAGAAATATTTTGGGTTTTCCTCAGAGCAGAATTAAATATAAGGTGGCTGTGACGCCTTCTGTAAGCCTTAATTTTTGTCACATATTTTTCTTCCTTCCATTGTAGAAAGAATTCCCTTTTTGACATTCCGTTCCCACAAATGTGACGTGCACTTATTGGTTTTCCTGATTCTATCACCATCCAAAGCACCGGGCTGTCTGGGCAAAGTGTACATGAAAGCGGCTATGGCATGACCATGACATTTTCTTGGTGGTGGTGGTAACCATTAGAGCTGTCAAAACGGTTAACCGTAACCGGACTGGTAAACCGTAAACGGATGGGTACGGTTTCGGTTACGATTAACCGGCCTATGTATTTTCTTGGGACCCATAACCGGCCCAACCCATGTAACCGCAACTGCCTAAACCGGTTCGGTTCGGCCGGTTAAAAATCGCTATTTTTTTAAATAACAGTTTTATTATATATTTTTTATATTATATGTATAATACATGCATTATAGCCATTGCAATTATTGCTCAAGGTTGGTTAACCGAGCGGTTAACCTTTGCGGGCTGGTTTTCGGTACTATATGTTGCACGGATGCTTCTGGTAGGTCACGCACCCGTACCGGGTGCTTCCAGGTTCTTCGTGGGGTGCTTGGGTGCTTTGCGGATAAGGGATGGTCATTTTGAAAGGCTTAGGTGAGAGGTCTTCTGAAATACAACCACAATTTAACCAAATCAATTCTCCATAGTTGCAAACAATAACACGAAGAGATTATACCGTTGATATAGTAACAATGCATCTTTGAATGTGTATGAATTTCTTTTTTATTGTAATTTGGATCACTAATATTAGTAGAATGGTATCACAAATAATATAAAATAAAAATAAAGTTGACGCACCCCCGACGCACCCTTGATTTTTGGAAATTTGTTGCACCTGCACCTAGTTCCTGCACCCGTGCCCGCAACGTCCCGCACATGTGCTACATAGTCGGTTCGGTACCGGTTAATTTCGGGCCGGTTAGGCGGTTAAGGATACCTATAACTGGACCGGACCACTAATAACTCGGTCCCGGGCCGATTTGGGACCACACGGTTACGGTTCAGTTCCATTTACTGCCTAGCTGGTTAGGACGGGCCGGATCGACCTGTTAACCGCGGTTAACCGGCCCGATTGACAGCTCACTGATCACGATCATTCTGGTTTTGATCTGGTGGTCATTGTCCATCTCTTGAGCTTCTGAATATCACGACTCTGCGCTTCATCTTTTTCTTGGTCTTATGGCCATGACACTCTGCACACAATCACCGTGCATTGCTGCTTCTCTATTTCGACATTGGTTGTCATCTCCACACAGCAATGCTCTTCATCTCTGTGTTTCTCATGTAGCAGGGGAAGCAACCTCTTCCCCATACATTACACAAAAGGCATCTTCATTAACTGGTCATATACAGGTTTCGGGTTTGGACCCCCCATTCCTGAGTTTTACTGGTTCAGGACCACCGGGTTCTAAGCTTCACAGCCCGGTTCGTGGTCCAGGTCTTATCATTTCAGGATCAGGTCAGATCCCTCTCGAGTTTAACCAGAACCTAACAGAACACACCTGGTAAATATTATTGGGTGAAAACGATGATCAAAGTTATTACACGAGCAACCTATACATGGAATCCCCCTAAATATTTATTAGGCCTAGAAGAAAAATGAGATTAACCAAATTGTAACCGTAAAATCTTAATGAGATCCACATTTCCAATCCTATCAGATCTTTACAACATTTCAACTTTATGATATTGATTTTCTGACATTTCCCCTCAAGATAAGCTCCCGAGAAAGAACCCAAAATATCCTCATTTTGTACTTAAAATCCCAAAATACCACCGTTTTGGTAAAAAATTCTCAAAATGACACCGTTTTGAAACTTCCTTTTGATCTTGAGGTTTCTATGTAGTGAAACTACTTTTTAACTAAAGGTTTCTGTGTCTTCTGGGCCAAACATTACACCAAAGCCTCCACATGAAAACAGAGTTTTTAAAAGCTATTTTTTCTAGTCAATTTTTTTTAAGACTGATTAACCATAAATTAATGTTGACAATTACAACAAATAATTTTAACAAAAGTTAATCAAGTATGAAAGCTCAAGATACGTTGCATAATTTCTAAAACCTATCTTTTGTCTTGAAGATTCTGTTTATTGGGTGGCCGAGAACACAGAGAAGCCTCAAGTTCTGAACGAGGTTGTATTGCACCGAAACTTCAAGATCAAAATGAGGTTTCAAAATAGTGGCACTTTGGGATTTTCTACCAGAACTGTGGTCGTTCTTGAATCAGGTTGATGAATCTTTTAGGGGTGGTTTGCGTCACCCAACGAAAAATTGCTTGCTGAATTTTTGTTGAGAGGAAAACCTTTGACGGCTTGTTCGGTAGAGAGAATGGGACGCTTGTTAGGTCAAATGGAAGAAGTTTATAGAATCCTTTCATCCCTCAGAACTGGATCATGTGCTCGTTCTAACTCCTAGAATAGCTAATTTGTTTGTAAAACTTCTGTAGAGGTTTCTGTTTGGTACTACTATGATTATGCTTCCTATTGCTTGGTCAGATTTTTTCCTGGTAGCGTGTTTGCTGGAACAAATAGGATAAAATACACGCTTTTGAGAGTTTTCACAATTTTTTTTTTTTTTTTTTTTTTTTTTTTCAAAAAACTGAAGTTCTCACAAATTTAAACTCCCACAAAGGTGTTGGAAGTAGGCATGAGACTAGACTCTACTTAAATCACTATTAATTAGCTATTTTTTTAAGGAAAAGGCTAAACATCATCATTTTTTCTTCACCCTTTAATTTCACTACCTATGTAGATGTTTGTGATTGGTGATATGATTATAGAAATATCTCAAAATAAATAGTTATCAACAATCATATCTTGACACATAGGCGGTGAAATTTAAGAGTGAAGGATTGTTGATAACTGATAACTACTTATCAACAATCATATCTGAAAGTCGCCGTGGCCGGCCAAGGAACGGATCACCGAATAGCCATCGCCATCCTCCTCTTCTTCCCAACCGAACCACAACCACAATCTTCACTCTCTATTGACCTATTTTTCCGATTTGAAGTATGTTTTATTCTAATTTTGGATATGATTTGTCTCCACAATGGCTAATTCGACCCATATTTGGTCCGACTGAGAAAAATTGAACTCGTGCTCTCTGTTTTTGTTTTCTCAATAATATAGAGATGGTTTTTTTTTTTTTCTTTGTAATCCATTGAAATTAACTATTGTAACTCTATATTGTGGACTTTGCATTACAGATTACTATTGTGTGTTTTACACATTAAATTAGAATACGAACAACTACGAATCTAAAATTACGATACTGCAAGATAATGTGGTCATTTTCACACTAATCCTTCATCATATCCTGTCGTATATCCAATAGCACCCAAACACAGATAGTCAATATATCATATCCAACTTATCCCTCAGTATTCATATTCTAGTTCATATCTCAGCATAAATCATCTCTCTGCATATTATATCCTCGACCCAAACGAGGCCTAAGTTGATTTTAATATGTATCCATCTCTTTGTTGCTTTCTATTCACCACTTAGCCTATTATTAGGGCATCTCCAACCCCATGGGGGGAGGGGGAGGGGGAAGGGGAAAATCGTATAAAAATACGGTTCATGTCCAATCCCATGGGGGGAGGGGGAGGGGGAGGGGGTGCTATGGGGATAAATTTTGTCTTGGGTGAGGGATGGTTAGGGGGATTTCCCCATGGACATCCCCTCCCCCTCCCCCTACATGGAATGATTAATTAATTGAATATTTGATAATTTTAATTACACATACTAATATGTTGTCGTTATATTATGTATTTTATTATTATGATCAATATTTCTTTTATTTTTAAAATTAATAATGAATTCACGATTGTTGGAAAGTATATTTACGAAAAGTCATCGTTATCTTATTTTTTTTAGATTTAATCCTTTCAACTAACGAAAGAACTTGTAATCGTTGTTAGGTTGGTTTATTTGAATTTGTGTGTTTTATCGCTCTACTAGCATTTTTGTATTAGTGTTTAATTATTTCTTGTAATAACGACTTTTTCGTACTTGTAATCGTTATATTTTCGAATAAAAGTTTTGTTTGTTAGTAGTATTTTAATTATTATTAATATTATTATCATTGTTATTATTATTAACATCTTTTTTTGTGTGTATGTCTGTGTATATATATATATACACATTGGTAAACTATTTTTCATTTACTTTTTTTGTTATTAATAATTTATTTTTAAATCATTAAATATATATTACAAATTAATTTTTTGGGTGGGGGGAAAGAAATGGGTTGGAGACGATTAGTAGTTTGGCGGAAGGGGAGGGGGAGGGGAAAGGGGGAAATGGTGGGCCCGTGGGGGGAGGGGGAGGGGGAGGGGGAGGTGAGGGAAGGGGGAAAAAGCAATGGGTTGGAGATGCTCTTAGATGGCCATATGGTTCAACTTGAGTACGTGCATATACGGAAAAAGGTTCCGGAAGGGCTTCGTTGGAGGAGGCAAAAAGTCAGTTATATGATCTGTACACTTAAAAGAAGATTGATTAATCTTTAATTATCGACTGGAAAACAACAACGGCTGTTCAAACTAAAAATACAACTCACACTAGTTTTAAGTGTGATGCCTAAAAAGCAGATACATGTTCTTCTCATGAATGATGAACTCCTTGTATGTTTTCAACAAACTTGAAATGCATAATATTAAGTTCTTTTTGCGTTGAGCTAATAATTAATTATGTTTTTTAAGGATTAACAACTTCATAATTTTCCAAAATCTTTTACGTTTTTCTCTTTTATTTTATTTGATGTATTCTTTTTCCCTTTACTTTTTTGTTGCCGACATATTAACAAATTAGCCAGCATAATGTGGAGACATCAAGTGATCGGGACAGATGACAAACAAAACAAAATTATCTTTACACTCTTTTGACATAAACTAATGTAATTTAGCTTACAATGACTACAAACCTCCCCTAGTGGATGTCTAATTAGCACCCCCTAGAATCATTAGTACTACCAACTTTCTGGTTGCATATGCAATAGTTGAATCGACAATTTTGGGACATGAAGAAGATTGTTTAAAGTGACTGAATGAGAGTATGTTCACTCGTTAAAGCGCTAAGACAAGTCTTTGGTGCGTCTTTCAAGCAGTCAGTGATAGGAGTTCTGGAGCGCCAAACTTATACCATAAGGACACTCATAAATATTGTGAAGATGATGGAAATAAGAATACTGATCTTAGATATGTTCTGAGCGAGAGAGCGTGTTTAACATCTTGGAAAAAATCTCAGTAACTTGATAAAATTGATTTGAATTAATTATTTAGCTGAAATTACAACCGGAAGTTGTTTGATATATCTGAAACTTTGAACTTAAGTTGAAGTGTCTTCAGCAACACTAGCTAGCAACACTTGTTGGTAACTTGTAAGTACTACTCTGTCCCAGCTCTTGCCCATCATTGGAAATATTTGACTCGTATATGGTCACTTTGACCGGGTGATTTCGATAGCAAAATAATGCGATTTTTCGATAATTTTTTCACGGTGTTATAGAGCAACTTATACTCTACAACACCATGAAAAAATTATCAAAAAGTTATATTATTTTGCTATCCAAATCACCGAGTCAAAGTGACCCAGTGAATAGTGGTAAAAGTCAAAATGATGGGGAAGAGCTGGGACAGAGGTAGTACTACTATTATCAAACTTATGAGAGTGTTCTTATATAAATGGGTAAAATCCACTTTGCACCCCTATGTTTAGGCCAAATGTCACCCGACATTCCTGTGATTCGGATAACGCACTTTACCACCCTCGTAACTGACGGAACCCAAACGTATCTCCGAAAAGACTGCTTTACCCTTAAATTTTTGAAAAATTACCTACTTTAAATACTCTTCTTCTCCTCTCCTCCCATCCTTCTTCTGATCTTCTCTCGTTCGCTTTCTCTATCTATCTCTCACTATCTCTTCTTGAACAAACCTAGCAGCCACAATCTACAAATGCCGCTGCCACCACCAACCCCAACACCTCCGCCATTGTCGCCACTCTCTTCTTCCTCTTCTTCTCCTTCTCCAACCCTACCCGCTGCCAGCCAGCCTCTGCCTTCGTTCAAATCCGGAGTTTTTCTCGATTATAGAGGTGCTAGGTTGATCTAGGTTGGGTTTGAGATTTAGGGATGTAGTGGTGGATTCTCGGTGGTGGTACTGTCCCACTTGTGTTCGGAGAAGAGGAGGATGAAGCAGGAGGTGGAAGTAGATTTTCTCTCCATCCTCGTCTCTATCTCTAAAATCTATGAACCCTGATTTCGGATGAACTTGATGTTGGTTCATCGATTTACATAGGTGGGAAAGATTGGAGGTATTGTGCGGTGATGGAAGGTATGGTTAGGTTTGGGTGCTTGGTTTATGCTCACTTCGGGTGTCGAACATAGAGGGTTGTGTGGCTTCAAAGGCGGAGAAAGGTGGTTGGAGGAGAGAGGTTGTTTTGATTGCAGGGATGGAGTGTTGGTCATGTGGAGATGGAGGCGACATTAGGGTTTCAATTGCTACAAGCTGGAAGGGATGAGAAGACCGATTGATGCTTGGTGATGGAGCTATGGATCTAGTACACATATGAGTTTTACAGCAGAAGCTAGGTGGGTGATTTCTCTTTGAATAGAGAAAACAGAGGCAAGGTCTCTCGATCTTCTCCGAATTTGACAACAAGCCTCATCTTCCTCTCAAAACTCTATGCCTAGCTTCAATTTTGAATTGTTAAATCTTGTTGGAATTTGTTGATTGGCAAAAATGGTGATAGTTGTTCTCTAACCCTGAAAAGGTGATTAGTTTTAGAGATAAAATCAACCTCCCCAAGCAAAATGATCTCTCCATTTCGTTAGAGAAGCGGAATCGGTTACCTCCAAGGAACTTGGACTTGTTTCCTAGGCTTTCCAAGGATCATATCACTATTGTTCTATACGTTCACAACCGCCCTCAGTATCTACGAATTGTTGTCGAGAGTCTCTCAAAGGTAGTAGGCATTGAAGAAACACTTCTGATTGTTAGTCACGATGGGAACTTTGAAGAGATGAATAAGATAGTGGAAGGCATTAGATTCTGTCAAGTGAAGCAAATATTCTTCCCTTTTTCGCCACATGTCTTTGATGGTAGCTTTCCTGGTGTGTCGCCGAGAGATTGTAAGGGAAAGGAGGATCCGAAAAAGGTACACTGTGAAGGGACTCCTGATCAGTATGGGAACCACAGGTCGCCGAAGATTGTGTCGTTAAAGCATCATTGGTGGTGGATGATGAACACTGTATGGGACGGGTTGAAGGAGACTTATGGTCATTCCGGTCATATTCTTTTCATAGAGGAAGACCACTTCATTCTCCCAAATGCTTATCGCAATCTGCAATTACTCACGTCTCTGAAACCTAAAGTGTGCCCTAGTTGCTATGCCGCAAATCTGGCTCCTTCTGATGTCAAGTCAAGGGGAGAAGGGTGGGAGAGTCTCATTGCAGAGAGAATGGGTAATATAGGTTATGCGTTTAATCAAACTGTTTGGAGGAAGATACACAGGAAAGCGAGGGAGTTTTGTTTCTTTGATGATTACAATTGGGATATAACCATGTGGGCGACCGTTTATCCTTCGTTTGGTAACCCTGTGTACTCGTTACGTGGTCCGAGGACAAGTGCCATACACTTTGGGAAATGTGGTTTGCATCAAGGGCAAGGAGAGAAAGCTTCCTGCGTCGACAATGGCGTGGTGAAGATCGATGTAGATGAGACTGATAAGGCTGCGAATATCAATCCCAAGTGGGAGCTTCGTGTTTATGAGAACCAACCAGGATATCAAGCTGGGTTCAGGGGTTGGGGAGGCTGGGGAGATACAAGGGATCGCGAGCTTTGCTTGGAATTTGCGGGCATGTACCACTTCAAAGATAAATCATCTCTTTCCTGAAGGTTTGATCTTTCAACGGGTTTTTTTCATTTCCCCACTGTTGTAACTCCAAGGTATGAACTTTGTTTAGTTGAGTTATTAGAAGATTCACGAATTAGCTGTAACATGTGAGCATATTAGGGATATTCTTCATATTATATTTTATTGCTTGTTTTAGTACGAAATTGATGTTTTTGATCCCCTGCTTGATCAACCGTCATCTTTTTGGTTATGAGAAAATTCTTTATCTAGATTCTGTTCTTATGCAATCAAATGTGCCTTTGATGTGTACGACAGTACGAGTAACAACCTCTTTTGCATATATCTAACTGATGGAAATCATTAAACTGATCCTTACTCCTGATTGGATAAAAAAATCATCTGTTATCCTGTTAGAAGTTATTCGTGTCTTATGCAAGTAAAAGCGTTTTCTAGAAGTTGTATGGTAGAGTCCCAATGAATACAGAGTTGTAAGCGTTGAAGAATATTTTTTTGTCCAAAACCAGATCAAGTTAAGATGAATGATGACTAGTGTGTGGTGTGGGGGCTTGCTATCATAAATGGTTTAGTTGGATTAATGTGTGGTGTCATTATATAATAGGCTCAACGTTAAGTTGGAGTGTAGTGTCTTTCGATCATAAATGGTTTAATTCAACAAAAAATAGGAAAGGGGCTGAAATTAGAGGGATGAGAGTATATTTGAGAAACAAGATCAAGAGATCTTTGCCTCAGAGTACAAGAGCCTTCTGGATGAACTGGGGGAGTATTTGAAAATGTCTGTTGGCCCCTTTTGGATGAGGGTGTTTTGTTGGTTTAGATTAAGATTTAAATCTAGTAGTTTGGACTGGTCCCATCTTTTATGATACATTTGGTTTTCTGGGATTAGAAGTATTAGCAGGGATCGGACTAAATATAGTCAAGATATTAGTTTATACAGTGTTTGGTTGTTCTGGATTAATTTCAAAACCGGCACTAGATAGTGAAAAGATTGTGTTTAATTCCCCAAATTAGTCCCCCCTTGCATGAGGGGATTAGCTGGATTGGAATATTTCTGCATTAATACTGTATTAATTCTGCACAAAACCAAACACAGTATTAATTATGATTTAGCCAGTCCAATCCATTTCGGAAAATCTAATCCAGTCCAGTTCTATGCGGCTAGTCGGGATAACCAAACGTGCCATTAGGGTTTAACTAGGTAACCGGAATAAGGCCCAGGGACTGGCCATGTTGTCCCATTATTTCGAACTGTTTAAACACTTCGACCTGTACAACGGGGCACCCACCCTCTATGAAAGGGTACTCGGCTTATTCTGCACCCACCACACCCAATAGAATGTACGAACATGTGTCATCTAGTTATACGTTTAGGGATAAATAGGGTGCTGGCTATGTCAGTCCGAGAGCCAATCACATGTGCTGGAGACCTGGCCAGCCAAGCAGTCCCTCCACTAGAGGATACACCTATTTATGTTTATGTAGTTTTTTAAACCCTAAAAACCAGATTTTGGATTAAACAAAGAACCCACTCCATCCAAACGGGTCCTGGTATGAGGGGTTGCAAATTTTTGGGGTTGCCCTGGTGGAGCCGCCATTGTTTCTGACAAAATTTCGAAGAAGGCTTTAACATGCTATGGTGCATGCAATGCATTGAATATTGGTGCTTGGAATCAAAAGTAGGAATAAAATCGAAAAGTGGTGGATTTAAGGCGACATTTATGAGTAATAATTCGTAACCGAGTTCTAAATGTGCATTTTGTGATAGTTCATGAGGGGTTGCTATGAGCATGCCCACCACATACCAAGTAGAAAATGAGAACAAACCAGCTTGTTAAACCAAATCCATTCCTTCACATTCATGCCTTAAAGCATTAAAAGAAACCCCGGAATCTGACTGCAGTATAATGCTGAGAAAATAGGTATATAGATAAGTGGTGTAGGTACTAAAGTATGAAGACACTGAATGGATTGAACTAGTGTTTGTTCATGCCAGGGATACTAAAGAACTATAGGACGGCCATGAACATGGGCAAGCAGGGGCGGAGGTTGCACATGGAACCATAAGGCACTTGCCCTACCCAGGTTTGAAAAGCTACACTAGTACCCCCAAATTTTGACAAATATATTCAGTTGTGCCCTTGCTAAAATTACAAAAATGCACCACCTCTATTTAAAAGGTGCCTTGGAAAAAATTGGGCCCTACTCTGTTTCAAATCCTCCCTCCACCCCCTGTGGGCAAGGCCAGCAGACATGACTTGAACTAATACGAAAACACTAGATTAAAAAGTAACAATATGAGGATTCGATCCATTTATCTGCCCTTGCTAGTTGGCAGACTAGCTTTCTTCAATCGACTTATGTTAACTACTGCGGAGAATTTAAACGGATTTAACTGTTTGTTAGTTGCTGAATCATTGTTATGCGAGTTTCCATTCCAAAATCGCAATGTGTTAGGAATCAAAACTTCAATTGGTCAAGGGATGTGCAGGAGCTTTAGTAGAGTTGGAGTTGGAGCTGTTTTATTTTGATTTCGGCCATGCATCACCAGTTATTGTATGGATAAGAAGATCTGCTGTTGTAAATACAGAAGTGGCTGTTTTTCTGCTACTATTGATTTCCTAAGCCTAGCGATGGGTAAATGACACTGTCACCACCTGTGGTTAGACGTAATGACACTAATCCCCCTTGTTGGTTTATAAATGACAATTTGCCTCCTTATTCGGACATGTTTATGTTCTTCGATCTTGGTTCCATAAAAGTTGGGTTTGAATTCAGGAATTGGTTCACTTTGGGTCTCACTCGAAGAGAATAGGGATGGTGAAGAAGAGTCGGTGGCGGTTTAAGGGCGGTGTCGCTGGATTGTTCCCGGTAGCTAACAACGGGTCTGGTGTGCCTCTGGTGATTGGTTTACGGGGCGGTGGTAGTGGGTGATGGCCATGGAAGTGTCAAATGCATGAGCGAACAGGCGATAGTGGTTGTAGGAATCAGTGTATTCAGAGAGAAAAGTGGAGGTGATGGTAGTTAATTTCGGCGAGGAAGGACGATGGTGGTGGTGGAGATCCGTGGCAATGAGGTATTGGGGGGAGGGGGTGGTAGTGGAGGCGGCGATTAGGGGTTTGAGAAGTGGGGTAAGAATGTTGTAAATTTAGGTGTATGATAGTCTTTTTACCCAATTCTGTTAGTGTCTTTCGGTAACAGAGGGACAGACTGTCACTTGTCAAACAACAAAGGGGGGGGGGGGGGGGGGGGGGGGGGGGGGTCAGTGTCATTATGTCTAAAGACAGGGTTGAAGTGTCATTTACCGTGTGTGTGTGTGTGTATATATATATGTTGATTTATTATGACATTTAAATTGATTATTGAGAGGATCGAATGGGAGTGAATGGGATCATAATAAGCTTACATGCAATAGTGAAAGGAAAACATCACAAGTAGCAAGAAAATATGGAGTCGAGATAGTTTTGCATTCACTTTCATGTAGGATATGTGTGATGTGCCAAAACGTGAGTGGTATAGAGAGCACCATGTGTATTTTACTGTAATTGAAATCACTCATCCCATTTGATAGGAAACATGGAAGACAACTTTGGTAGTTATTATTTGGATTAACAGTAGAGATTCCTTCATGAGTTAGCACATCTATTGCTCTTCTTATTGAAACATCATTAAGAGGGATTTTGTTGCAACTCCTTTCCAACTTCGGAAGTCAGCATTGCTCGTGAACTTTGGGTTAACAGTACAGATCAACAGGAAAGACAGGTTCCTTTACGAGTTAACATATCTATTGCATTTTTTGTAACATCGTTAAGAGGGATTATGGTGACAACTTGTTTCCGACATTGGAAGTCCGCATGGTTAGTTTTCCACTCAGAAAAGAGAAAAACAAAACTACATAGTGGTGGATTGTGTAATTGATGTGACTGAGTTTACCTCAATGTTGTTACGTGTAGCATTGCTCAAATCCAGGTTTTCAGTTATAATCAGCGCGTATGGGGCAGCTTGTTATATGGAACACGATACTAATGTTCAACTTTTGTGGTATCGGAGTAAGATTTTGTTTTCTTGCTTCCATACAGGATGGTTCCTTTTTCCTGTTTCCCCTCTTCCTGCCAAATCTATGCTCTCGTTCCATGTAGGAGTTTCTTCAAATTTGTATGTTAGTAGTCTGTCTATATCTGTACGCTACTTGAGAATTTTTTATGGGGTTTTCCTCAGAGCAGAATTAAAAGGTGCAGACGCCTCCTATGTGTCATCCTTCAAGTTCACCTCCTATGTGTGTTTGTCTATATCTGTACGCTACTTCTCCCTTTTTTTCTTCACCCTTCAAGTTCACCTCCTATGTGTCACGACATGATTGTTGGTAGTATTTTTTTTTAAGATACTTCTATAATTACATCACCAATCAAAAACATCCACATAAGGGGTGAACATGAAGGTGAAGAAAAAAGGGTGACGTTTAGCATTTCTCTTTTTTAAATAACACTTTTATTATATTATATTATATTATATATATATAATACAAATATTATGGTCATTGCAATTATTGCTCAAGGCCGGTAAACCGAGCGGTTAACCAATACGGGATGGTTTTCGGTTCGCTATGTTGCGCGGATGCTTCTGGGAGGTCGTGTACCCGCACCGGATGCTTCCAGGTTCTTTGCGGGTGCTTTGAGGATAAGGCATGGTCAATTTGAAAGTCTTAGTTGAGAGGTCTTCTGAAGGACGACATCAAATACCAGAACAACGTCCATCCATGTGAGCATTTCTAACCTTTAGATTATTCGACTCTCAATAGTTGCGAATAATGACACGAAGAGATTATATTGTTGATACAGTAACCATGCATCTTTGAATGTGTATGAATTTATGTTTGATTGGAATTTGAATTACTATTATTGTTGTTTTTATATTAGTATAATAGTATCACAAATAAAATAAAGTCAATGCATCCGCGCCCTTGTTTTTGGAAATTTGTTGCACCCCACCTAGTTCCCGCACCCGTACCCGCAACGCACCACATTTGCTACACAATCGGTTCTGTCCGGGTCACGGTTCGGTACCGGTTAATTTGGCCGGGTAGGCGGTTAATGATACCTATGATCGGACCGGACCACTAATAACTCAGTCCCGGGCTGGTTTGGTACCGTATGGTTTCAGTTCCGGTTACTGCCTAGCCGTTTAGGACGGGCCAGATTGACCGGTTAACCGCGGTTAACAGGGCAGATTGAAAGCTCTCTGACCATGACCGTTGGGTTTTGACCATGGTGGTCAATGTACACATCTCTTTGAGCTTCTGAGTATCACGGCTCTGCGCTGACACAATCACCGTGCATTGCTGCTTCTCTGTTTCTATATTGGTTCTCATCTCCACACAGCAATGCTCTTCCTTCATCTCTCTGTTTCTCATGTAGCAGAGGAAGCAACCTCTTCCCCATACATCACCAAAAGGCATCTTCATTAACTGATCAGATACAGGTTTCGGGTTTGGACTCCCCATTCCTGAGTTTTACTGGTTCAGGACCACCGGGTTCTAAGCTTCCCGGCATGGTTCGTGGTCCAGGTCTTATCATTTCGGGATCAGGTTAGATCTGCCTCGAGTTTAACCAGAACCTAGTATAACACACATGGTAAATAATATTTGTTGAAAACGATGATCAAAGTTATTACAAGAGCAGCCTAATATATATAGGCCTGGAAGAAAAATGAGATGAACCAAATTAGAACAGTAAAATCTTAATAAAATCGACATTCCAATCCTATCAAATCTTTACAGCATTTCAACTTTATAATATTGATTTTCTGACATGTCCCACAAGATAAATCGTTTAGGGATGGTTTGATGGACGCGGCACCCAAAGAAAAATTGCTTGCTGAATTGTTGTGAAGAGGAACAATTTTGACTACTTGTTAGGTCGAGAGAATGGGACAAGTTTAGGGAGTTGTTAGGTCAAATGGAAGAAGTCTATAGAATCATTTCATCCCTCGAACTGGATCATGTGTTCGTTCTAACTCCTAGAATAGCTTGTTCGTTTTGTAAAGCTTCTGTTAGACTTGCCTTCCGTAGAGGTTTTCTGTTTGGTACTACTATGATTCTGCTTACTTTTTTTTCCTGGCAGAGTCTTTGCTGGAACAAATAGGGTAATTTACACTTTCATTCCTTCTATTTTAACACAAAGGCACTTTCACTAATTTAGAAAATGATGCTTTCACTCTTTTGGTGTGCCAAACTTCATGACCAGGGCCGGCGAGTGGTAAACATGGGGCCCAAATTTAAAGAAACATCTATTTATATAATAAAATATGACCGTTGACTCTAAAATGACATTTAAGTCATTGGATTAATTTGATCTCAGCCTTTGGATCAATTTGATCTCAACCTTTGGATCACAAAATTAAAGAAACATGTTTTATTGGAAAGTTAAGTGCAAATTTTATAATTGCACAAATAGAGTATTGGACAAAAATTGTTGGATGTGGAAAAAGTATTGGAAGTTAGGAATGAAAACAACACTTCGAGAATTTTCACATTTTTTTTTTTAAAAACTAAAGTTCCCACAAATGTAAACTCCCGCAAAGGTGTTGGAAGTAGGCATGGGACTACCATATTTTGACTATACTTAAATCACTACAAATTAGCTATTTTTTAGTAGGACTGTAAACGAACCGAGCCTAACCGATTATCGGCTGTTTGAGTTTGGTTCGTTGAAAATCAGAACGAACACGAACTCGAACCGAACAGTATTCCGGTTGTTTGAGTTTGTTTGATTAAAATTTTATTCGAACTTGAGTCGAACACGAGCTTGTAGTCGAGCCCATGGTTAAAGAAAAATAATGCAATTATGTGTCAATTTTTTGTTTTTTTATGTTCTACGATGATTTTTTCTTAATGATATCTTCCAAAGGTACCATAAAACTATCATATTATACATCAAAGCTAAAATATTTTATTTATACATATAAAATGTATAAATAACAATTGTTCACGAACAAAACGGACAAACGAGCCAAAGCTTGTGTTTGTTTGTTTATTAATCGAACACAATCCTATGTTTGAGTTTGTTTGTTTATTTCCTCGAACCGAATACGAACGAATTTTTAGTGAGCCGAACACGAGTTGTTCGTGAACGGTTTGGTTCATTTACAGCCCTATTTTTTTAGAGAAAGGCTAAACGTCACCCTTTTTGCTTCACACTTTAATTCCACCACATATGTAGATGTTTGTGATTGGTGATATGATTATAAAAAGATCTTAAAATAAATAGCTTATAACAATCATATCTTGACATATAGACGGTGAAATTAAAGGGTGAAGAAAAAAGGGTGAAATATAGTGGCCCTCATTTTTTAATAGTAATTTTGTTATAAAAAAAAATATTACTAAGAATAATGAAATCGCAGCAAAAGCTCCTAAAAATAACAAAAACTGTTGCAATTTTTTATTCCGAATTCTTTGGCGTTAATTTTGTTGTGCTCTGAGGTCGAGCATACTTTTTAATAGTAGTAAAAACGACAAATGTTTCAAATCTCTATTTTCTATATGAACCACTTAGTTGATAGAGGCGAGAGGTTTTATAGTTATTTGACCCTACACATATGGAGAAAAATTGATTATAATGTACTGTAATTCAAATTTCACAACTTTTCAAAAAAAAAAAAAAAAAAAGAAAACTATTACAATTTTCTTTCTGAATATCTATGATATTAGTTTAGTCGTGTCATCGGGGCACGGGTTATCCTCTAGTTTACACATAAAAACACGTTACTATTAATATAAAAAAAGAAATAACATTCTAAATTTGCAATACTTTTGTGTAATAGATTAAGGCCATGTTTGATTAAGGAATATGAATGCATCATTTGATATGCTATCCCCTCCTCTTCCTAATCCGGTGTTGGGGTACCGGATATAAGGAGATATCAATTCCTACTCTATACTTGCTCACCCATTTAAGCCAAATCATATATATCATCAATGAGGTGGTATAATCCGGATAAGATGCAAGTGTATTTTTTTTGACAAATATGTCCTCGTGAATATATCAAAATTACTCGATATAAAATACTCATTTTGTCCAATGTTCCTCACTCTTTGTCGTTCTCTCTATATTATCTTTCCTGTTCACTTCCCTCTCTTTTTCATCGTCTTCCAATTTGGATTTCTTCCTCTTCTTCCCATCGCACCGCAACCACCGTCATCATCGTTCGAGTCCAGGAAGCTCTGGAAGTCGTAGTGGCCGCCTAAGCTAGCATCACCGTCCACCAGTAGGGAACAGATCAGCGAATAGCCATCGCCATCCTCCTCTTCTTCCCAACCGAACCACAACCACAACCATCACTCTCTATTGACCTGATTTTTTTCCGATTTGAAGTATGTTTTGATGAGTTTGATTCTAATTTTGGGTATGATTGGTCTCAACGATGGCTAATTCCACCTTGAGATGGAAAATTTGGTCCGACTGAGAAAAAATTGAACTCGTACTCTCTGTTTATGTTTGCTCAATAATAGGGATGGTTTTTTTTTTCTCTAATGTAAATTTGTAACTGTGCGCAAGGAAATCCTTCGGAGAGATCCAAGTGTGCACCTCAAGTAGGGAATAAGAATACAGAGAGATGTAGGGTGTGTGTAGTGAGAGGGTAAGCAATTGTAACTGAGAGAGAGAGAGACAACTTAATGGCAGAGCTTCAGTAAGTATATAAGAACTCTTGTTGAACCAGTCTGTCACTCGTGTGTCGCAACGGAGGGCTAACGATCTTATATATAGGGGGGAAGTGACCGTTGTGAGGGGGTTAATGCACCATAAATGGCGGCTTAATGGTAGCCCCCGTAACGGCACGTTCGACCGTTTATATAGGAACTGTTAGGCACCTGATCGTACATACCGGAGACCGTTATGAGGTCAAGCCGGGTTTATAGGACTTGGCCATTAAGTCTCTCAAAGCAGTTACAAAGGGTCGCGCGCGAGCTTGGTTGTCGCACGCGTGCGCTGGGCCTTACCCTAGCCTCCAAACCACTAAGTCCCTACAAGTCTCGTGTTGGTACGTGAGGGCCCTGTCTCGCAGCCCCCACGTGGATAAGAATAGGTAGTTATCCAGTGTGTATGGAGCACAGCTAGGTGTGCTGGATGGCTGCCACGTGGCTGTGATTAGTCTGTCTGGAAAGCACCATCCACATTAACCCCCTTTTGACCGAATGACACGCGCGCGTTCGTTGTGTAGTTGCGCAAAATCAGCCATGCGTGGGATCCATGCATATTCTTGATTTTTGAATGAAATTCAAATCCCTAGCCCCCGGTCATAGCCATGATTGCCTAGGGTTTAGAAGCGCCGTTTGATTTCTGGCGAAGTGTGGCCACTATGAAGTTAATCGGACGCCATCCACGGATTTTCGCCTATTTTCGATGCAAGGATAACTCAGAGCGATTTGATGGGTCCCTAATCTCGCCGGATATCGAAGCGTTGCTGACTCAGCAGACGTCAGCAGTCACGACTCTTCAATCTGGAGGATATTTAAACCCATTTGCTTTCTTCAATGCATCGGAGAGCGAATCCTCAGCAAGAAGCAGAAACCTTCGACCAGGTTCTTGATCAGATTATCAACAAATTCTCTCAAGCAGTTCAAGCACTCAGTCGTCAACAAGGTGAGTATTTAGCTGTATGTAAATTTTGAAACTTGTGGTCAAACTTTTGCAGATACTCTTCTCCCCCTCCTTTTCTTTCCTCTTGCATGCAACCAAATTGTTAAATCTGGTGTTCTTGTGCGCATAGTAATGGCTCCCAAGAAATCAAACAAGAAAGCTGTCGAGGTGCCTGAGCTACCCAGTACAAGGCCCCATATTTGGGTGGTGACGACTTTTACTTGGCTACAATCCGGGGGAACGCTCCCCAGGTGAAACACCCCGGAACCCCGGTTCCTTGCTAGCACAACCAAACGATAATCCAAAAGCACATTTATTTAATAAAAACCGGAGAAATCCTCCAACAATAGTTTGAATGAAATAATAACATTGTCTAAATTCTCTAAAATAGAATCTTTTACTCAAATACTAAATGATTCCTAGCTTGCTCCTAGCCTTCAGCTCATGTGTGCGCGTTCCCCCACCTTATTCTCGACCTGCGGGTTTTAAAATAGCAAAAGCCGACCGTAGAAAACGTTTATCAGTAAAAACTGAGTAAGCTCGAACCACAACATGTAAAGCAAGAGTTTTGGCTAACAGGAAATATAAACAGTAGATATTAAATAACCCAGATGAGTTGTAAATAGTAGCCAATTCAACACATTAATCATTTGTTTAGCTGAGGCATGTTATAGCCCAGCGGGTAGGGCTGAGCACGGACCGGGTCGGCCGGGTAAAAGGCGTAATTCTGCCCCGACCCAATGTTGTCGGGTTGGACATTTCCCAACCCAAACCCAATCGTGTAACACCCAAACCCAAACCCAATCAGACGTTTTGACTGGGACCGGACCGGGTCGGGTTTAACGGGTTCAGAATCTACAATATGTAAGCATAAATACAAACATAAATTGAACAATACAAGTCCAAACCAGCAAATAAAAGGGATACAAATCTGGCGACTACATAAACAGTTAAACACTATTACAATATGATATTGACATCCAGTCAAAAGAACTACGTACATCCAGTCAAAACACTATTACAATATGATATTCACATCCTAAAACTTATAACAGAACTACGTACTACACAAATCTGTTACAAGACAGCAAATAATCCAATTGTTGACCAGGTTGCAACAATGGATAGTTTGTGACAAGCCATGATGAGAAAGATGGCACCCATACTTGGGACAAGCCTTGACCATGAGAAATAAAACCTGTAAGCCTCCAAGCCCATTTCCACCATAAGTTGGACATCTTCCTGCATAAGATCATTGAAGAAGCCAACACAAGAGTTGGTCAATATAATTGTCTGTAATAAGATCAGCATTTATGAAGGAACACATACATCAGCACTGAAGAAGAGAGATCCACACCTTGTATTTGTGGTAGCCATCACATGCAATGTGCCCTGTGTCTCCATGCTCATTTCCTGGAAATCATAGTTTAGTCTTGTATCAATAAGCATGGTGATATCCACAGAAGCTGGGGGTCCTTCCATGAGCAGAAGTGTCCCAAATCATAGAGTTTATCCAATCAATAGGCATTAAGACATTATGTAGAAAAGGAAACAAAAGGCTAACCACCATGAGCAGAAGTGTCCCAGAAGCTGGGGGTCCTTCCATCTTCATTTGCGGCGCCCTCATCGATGATTTGATTAAATAAGCTAGAAAGGTGAAGTTGCTACACGGCGTGTTGCTGCAACGAGGAAGTTAAAACAGATTAATAGCGCGTTCAGGCATCACATAAATATACATCTAAAAACCATAACAAATATGAAAAGTACCGTATAGATATCTCAAAAGGTTCTGTCGAACACACAAGTAACCCAATATAGCGTCAAAAGGGGGTCTGCACAGTTATCAATTATCAGCAAATTATAAGCTGAATGAAATGCACACGGTATATTCCAAACAAAAGGCATGTCAGCTAGGCTCAGGATTTATGATCAGAAATTATGATAAGGACATACCGTGTAAATCATTAATAGAAGTGAAGGAGTCAAATATTCCATAGATTCGACAAAAGTAGTTATGCTGAAGAGAAATAAATGAATTATTAGCAAAGAAAAACAAGATTCGTCAAATCAAATATGATGACGAGAATTACCAAAATCTGCAAATAAACATCCAAAAAACTGGACCAATAACTGGACCAAGTTCTGCATCCGCTTCAGTTCCAGCGTTTACTTTGACTTGTTTAGCTCTCTCAACCAGTTTATCTTCCCTACAAGAAAAAACTAGCACGATTAACTTACATCTCATTGGCAGACATGAGACTAAAACATGTACGCATAGCTCGTTAACAGATACCAATTCTAATCGAACTCAATAAATAAATAACAAATATCTGAAGAAAAACCCTAAAGCCACAAAGCCACAATGGAATTATGCTTCCATAATACTAAAGCAGGCAGGTGCTCAGTTAATTAATTTAGGCCTCTGACTACCGGCTAAAGCCTAAGGAGTCATCAAGGTTGTTCAAACATATATTGTAATATTCATGGCAATTAGATAATCAATTAAGTTGGGTCACAACATGACAAGTTCAATTATAAAAGATCATGAAGCATCAAGGCATTTTCAAACATATATTGTAATATCCAAATTTCATTTCTTTTATTTTATTTTTTCAGTTTTTTTGGCAACTAGTCCAAATTTGAATATATGCATCACATGCTTGAGCCTAACAGTTCATAATTCCTTCACGAACCTGCACAGGCCTCACTAGCAAGCAACCTCACATTATTTATCTTAGAGCTCTTGACCAATGCATAAGCAATGAAACCTATGCATCAGGTGCCTCATTCATATTGCACTATTTGAAACAGATGCCCACAAGGTATCCCCATTCAAGCCCTGCATCAGCATCAGCAGCTAAGAACGTGAATCAACGATCAGGAAAAGAAAAGGGAGAAAAAATAATCAGAAATATCCAGCTAAGTATTGCAGAAAGATATTGAAGAAAGTAAATCACCTTATCTAACTGCACAAACAAGTAGCATATGCAAACTAGCAGCTTGTTAAGACCGTCATGAGGTACGTCTACCATGGAGTGATCCAATGCACAAGGCACTGATTGACTAGCTATCTGCAACAGAAGGAAACACGTGAAGAAATACACAAAGAAACTACAAAAACAGTTAAACAAACACTACAAAAGCACAAGCAGACATATTAGCTACTCGGTCATACTATCATCACTCCGAAATCCACATTATGTAAATAAAGTTACCTTATAATACTATAAGTTTTTCACATCCAACATTTTAGTAGCATAGTTATCTTCATTCTCAAAAAGAGTAAGCAACCTGCAAGGATTATCAATAAAAAGTTAATGATAAAGCAGATAGATAAAGGAGTAAAAAAAGAGTAAGCAACAAAAAGAGTAAGCAACCAGGTTTAAACCCATCTAAAGAGTAAAAAAAGACTAGAAAGATACCATATATAGATAAAGGAACTTGTTCAACTAGCAAGATCACCAAAATACATCTCAAAAATGCTAAGAAGTTGAGCCTTGATTATTCCCAAAAAGAGCTACCAAGCTGCTTGGATATTAAAAAGAAACAATGGAGATTGAATTAGTTAAAAAAGTTAATGACAAAGCAGATGCGTAAATATATACCTGAGATCATTCATCAATAACAATAGACCTGGGACCATCCAGCTCTGCAACAAGAGAATTTAAGCACAATATGAATATCTATGACAGCCAAAACAACTCAAAACATAATTATTCCTAAGAAACATAATCATACCTGAACCAGGTGAAAAATCGTCAAAAGAAGCCACAAAATCCATGGAGTCGCGCAGATCTATTTCCATTTCCATCCCTGCCCTCAACCAGTTTTGACCACATATAAGAGCCTCTACCATTTTAGGTGACAGAGAGCTCCTAAATGCATCAAGTATCCTACCACTGGTGCTGAATGCAGATTCAGAAGCTACAGTAGAAACCGGAATTGCCAACAC
This sequence comes from Linanthus parryae, assembly GCA_023055425.1. Taxonomy (NCBI): domain Eukaryota; kingdom Viridiplantae; phylum Streptophyta; class Magnoliopsida; order Ericales; family Polemoniaceae; genus Linanthus; species Linanthus parryae. Next base: position 48,329,893 of record JALGPY010000009.1, read on the forward strand.
ATCTTTGGCAATTTTAGAGAGAATCGGATACTTAGATTCATTAAGCTTCCACCAAGTTAGGATGCTAAAAGAATCTCCATCAGGTACACAACTTTCCTTCAAGTACCTACCCAATTCATTCTTAGTTTCCATGCACTCAGCATCTTCCATTTGTTTCACAAACTCAGAATGCAAATTAGATCTCCTTTTAGCAACAACTGGTTCAACATTATCTGTTGCCCTGAACGTTTGACTAGTACTACTAGTACTATTCTCACGTTGGACATAGTAATCGAACAATTTGGTCATTGTAGTCTCCACTCTCTTTGTCATATCTAGCGCCTTAGCACTATCATGAACCTTATCAAAGCAAAACTTCACGTATTTCATTTTGCTTCGCGGATCCAAGACGTCAGCAATATAAAGCAAGAAGTTGATATTGTCGAGGTTATCCCAATACTTATCAAACTTCTTTTTCATTCTCTCGGCCATTGCTTTCAAAGCAATATCATCAGTTTCAATCATCTTGGTTAATGTGGACAGAATTATTACAAGTTCATCAAAAAACTGATTTGATGTCACATAGGATGAACCGGAAAACTGCAAGGTTGCACGATAAAAGACTTCCAAGTAATTATTAAAGAACCTTGCATTTTTCCAATCTTCCTTGTTAGGAGCACCAAGTATCTTGTTACTCCTCCCACTTGCCTTTTTAACACCGGTTTCTTCATTTTCTTCTGTGCTGAAGTGTGAGAAATACTTCAAATCATCCTCCTCAAGGCGAACAAAAGCTTTCTCAAACTTTTCAGCTGCTTCAAGCATTATATAGGTGGAATTCCATCTTGTTTCAACATCTAAACTTAGTAACTTTTTTACTTTGAATGTTTTCTTCTTCAACACATTTCTTAAAACTTTCCAACCTACTTGGAGAAGATCTCACGTAACGGACAGCATTTCTGATTTTAACAACTGTATCCTCAATCTCTTCTAGACTGTCTTTCACAATCAGGTTAAGAATATGAGCACAACAACGCACATGGAGAAAATCGTATCCTAGAATGGTACCCCTCCAATCTTTAGTTCTCCGTTTCAAGTGACGAATAGCTCCATCATTGGAGCTTGCATTGTCGACGGTTATAGTTAATAAGTTTCCTATGCCCCACTCCTTCAAACAAGCCTCAATAACCTTACCAATCGTCTCACCTTTGTGATTAGGTACTTGGCAGAAGCTCAAAATACGCTTTTGATATTTCCAGGAGTCATCTATCCAATGACAAGTGATACACATGTAATTGAAATTCTGAATTGATGTCCAAGTATCTGTGGTAAGACACACTCGTTGGTTCTTCAACATTAATTTCAGTTTTGATTTCTCTTCAAAATAAATCTTAAGACAATCACGTGCCACTGTCCACCTAGAGGGAATGATGAACCGGGGTTGCATCCCTTGGCAAAATAACTTGAAACCTACACCCTCAACAAATCTAAAGGGTAGCTCATCAATCATCACCATTTTGGCAAGATCTTTCCTGCTACCATCAGCATTAAATATCACAGATTTTAAGCTACCAACAAGTAGGCCCTTCTCATTAGCAACACCAGCAGTGAAAGCCAAAGTCTTTTGTTTTGTTTCTTCTACACTTTGAGGTTTGTTTTTACAATTATTGTAGTGAGACCACAAGCTGCTCGTTCCATGTTGGTTCGGATCAGCAGCATATGTTTTATTGGGACAGTAGTTACATCTACACCTAATCGTACCCTCAATTCTAGTGAAATGATCCCATATTTCTGATACAGACTTAGGAATTGTAGGCTTTTGTTGTTTCGCTGCATTTTTGGTTCTTTTTTTAGGAGGGCCAGGGGGTGGTTTAGTGTTACCTTCCACTTGTTCGCGAGTATTCCTCTTAGGAGCCAGGTCTGGAGCAGCCCCCTCTTCCACAACTGGGCCAGCTTCCTCGAAATTCCCGTCGTCAATTGTGAGATCCGTGATATCATCCTGTTAGCAACACAAACAAGTGTTTCAATCAGTTTAACAATGCATATAACAACTATGAGAGATAAACCATTTCAATAGAAACTACAAACAAGTGCATTTAACAGTGAGATATAACTATGAGAGTTTAACAGTGCTCAATTTTCGTACTATTTCTGATGTAACTATTGTTGAGGCTTAGGAAGAAACTACTCAACTAAGAAATAGTACATATAGCAACACAAACAAGTGTTTCAATCAGCTTAACAATGCATATAACAACTATAAGAGAGAAACCATTTCAATAGAAACTATCACTGAATTCTAGTAAACATTCATACTATACGACGAGGAAAGATATAATTTCATACCATACAATCCGAATGATCTATTTCATGATCTTATAGAGAGAGCAAGCAAACTAATATTTCCAATGCTTCTATATCAAACACACATACATGAGCAGGCCTGTCACTGGATCAGTTCGAACCTAGAAGTTTGGTAACTGACCCAACTACGTGAGAACCAGAATAAGACCCAAATAACCAAACCCATAAGATACTGCAAAAGGTGCAGGAGCAGGAAGCCTAATTCAAAAGCACGGCTACATAGTCCCCTGCTATAGTTCAACCCATTTAAAGACCAGCTTTAATCAATTTAAGGACCACACCAGCACAGCACACGGCTATGGGGGTTTCAAAGTTAGAAGATGCAACTAACAAACATGTAGATGCCTAGATCAGTAGATAGTGAATAGAAAAACAATAAAATTCAGAAGATAGTGAATCGGAACATACCATGTCAAATTGTCAATTATTCAGATCAGTAGATGCAGCCGTAGCCCGTAGGAATGAAGAAGAACCACAACATGCACTGAATCACGATGTCGCTGAAGTGATGAATGTCGATCTACATCGAACCCTAACCATCTGGATGAACTGATAAATTTCGATCTATCTCGAAGTCGCCGAATCGCTGATGAGTGATGACTTATGGGGGAGATGCTCTGAACGATTGATGGCGAGTGACTAGTGCGGTGTCGGGGTGGGAGTTCGTGAATCTCCCTCCATCGTTCCCTCCTGTGCTTCTGAATGAGAGAGACGAGAGAGTGTGAAGCGGCGGAATAAAGAATTAGGTTAGAATATGGTAGAAGATGTATTAGTATTTACTCTCCGGGTCGGGGCGGTTAAATTCGGGTTTCTTAATGTGGTACCCGTGCCCCACCCGGATTTGACGGGTTTGGGTTAAAAATACCCATAATCAATCATAATACCCAAATTTGACTGTTTTGACGGCCGATTCGGTTTGGACCGGGTGATTCGGACCGGTTTGACGGGTCCGTGCTCAGCCCTACCAGCGGGTAACGAATTCCCACAGAGAGGTCACGATGCAATAATAATAAATAGGGTACCTTCTAGGATATCACAGTCCATCCCAGTTCTCCCTAAACAACTATGAGACCTTAAGTGTCGACACCCCTATACCGTAGTGACCTACACAGGCATAAGTAGTACTCAATAGCTTTCACGCCTTTATAAAACCCCGCGATCGTATCATTGCAGTATATGTCAATCACGGGGGCCGGGTATGTAATCTCGTGTGGATTAGCACCCGAGGGGAATCACTCATGTGTGTCCCTCCACGCACATCCTCTGTACATCGCCCCAATTCATTTATCGTTCATTATTCTTTCACAATTTCACAAGAGTAACATTTGATTCAAAAGGCTGAGTAAAACACATTCTCGAAATCACGCTTCAAAAGCCACTAGTAAAATACTTTTGAGTATTGAAAGATATAGCAGTTGACAATTTAGGAAATAACGCACGCGAAAACCACATTTTGAAAGTTAAAGGTGTTGCACGCCTGAACTTACCTGGTAATAAAGAGAGCTCGTCACACGAAAGCAAACGAAATCCTAGTGATACGGATCCTCCACAAATTTGCCGTCTACGAAGTTGGCGTCTACAACAACAATTATTCCTAATCAATATATTGCTAGCACACATACAAATTCCTATATGCAATGCAAGTGTAACCCCCAAATATTCCCAATACGAAATATATTTTATTAACTATAAACGGTAAGTTTAGAAATTAATTTTAATAAGAGAATAGTAGTTCGTAAACATAAACACTAAAGCTGAAATAAAGATATATATACATATATTCTAGAAAATTACTTAATCGTTATATACGTAAGTAAATATCAAAATAACTATACATGTTGAAAAGTATAAATATTAAAACTATGATCGCTTGTATATTCTTCTCTACATTGAGTTGACCGGAAAATTTATTAAATTACGACAAATGTCGTTTTCTTTTGGAAATCTGGGATTTTAAAATATGATATATATATATATTATAAAAATATTAAGTTAATAAATGAATAAATAAAATAAGTGAATTAGAAGAGGGAAAAAAAATAGAAGCCAATAATCATATTGTTATTACTACAAATATATACAAATATATACTACTAAGTACTATAAGACACTATATAGTGTATACTACTTACCCATTACTACTTCTACTATAACTTAATTATAATATTACTACTAGTATTATCACTGATAGTATAATGTTATTTCTACCCCGTATCACTAACAGACCAAGAAAAACAAGAGCAACCAAAGTAATAGAAAAACTCAAAAGCAAACCAATTGAGCTGGGTTTACCCGATGCAGACGACGGAGACGAGGCGACGACGCCGGTCGCACGGTGGTGGTCGCACGTTGGCGAGGACGGAGGCGAAACCGGACCTGGGTTTGGCGTCGGGTCTTCAACCGGGTCGGAACCGGTTTCGTCGGGAACAGCGCTGCTGCTGTTGCAGCTAGTTTGTACGGCCCTCTGGGTCGTCGGAGAGGGCGGAATGAGGTGGCGGAGCAGCGGCGAGGGTCGCCGGACCTGGGTCGGAGCAGGGCTCGCCTGGGCTCGGTCGAATTTCGGCCGAGTTCCGGCTTGGTTTTCCGGCGAACCGAACGGGAGAGAGAGGGCGAGATTGAGAGAGAGATCTCTGGGTTTAGGTGTGAAATTCTCAGCTTCGTAGGTGGGTTTATATAGAACTGAAAGTGAGAAATCGAGAGGGATGAGGAGTTCGATCGGAGGGTGTTTCGGGTTGAATCGAAGCTGAAATCGGGGCGAAATTCAAAGTCCGTGTTTGGGTTGAATTCCCCATCTGAATTTGGACGAAAATTTGGTCACGGTGGTGGTGTTTGAGGCGGTGTTGGTGGTGGTGTTGAAGTTGGAGGCGATGATGGTACAGGAGAACCATCTCCTGTTCGTGGGAGGAGTTTGGAGAAGATGAAGGAGGAGTAATCCGGTGTGGCACATGTACGATGTATCGCGGTGGCTTGACTCGTAAAAACTAATTAAAAAGTGACGTTTTGGTCACGTTAAAAACGTTAAACGATACGTAACATTTAATAACTAAAATACTAATAACTAATAAACTTTATAAATAAAATATAATTTTTTTTTCTAACAAAATATAATAAGAATACAAAAGTTATTTAATAAAAAGAAATTACTTTTATAATGACCCGAAACATGCAATAATCTCCTAAAAATACCCCCAAAATTACGGGGTATTACATCACATCTCCCTTAAAACAAAGCTTCGTCCCCGAAGCTTAAACTAATCCTTCAGCACCATTACTCTCAACGACTTCCTATAACTAACACGATGACGTGACACTACCGTGACGCCCAATTTGCCTAAGCGTAATAAAGTGGGTGACAATACATGCACGCATCAACTAAAGTCAATGAGAGAAGGCCTGAAACGGGACCGGTTGTCACATCCCCTTCCCCTTAGAGGAGTGATGTCCCCAGATCCCAATTCAGTGAATGTTCGAACGAGTGGGGAACTTATTCGGTCATGACCTCCTTGGATTTGACATTCTACAGCTCACCAAGAACACTCATGTACTCGGCTTCAATAGTAACCATGATAGAATGTCGTCCAAATCGTTAAGAATGTAATGGCAGCATATCAACGAGTTTCGAAGACAACAATTGGAAGTTCGTATCCAACTCCAATCTTGACAACGATCGGCCACTGGCAGAAATTTATGGGTGCTTTCACCTTCTCGATACTTCATAAGCAGCAGGACTCCTCGTCTGGTGCAATGGTGGGGATAGAAGAGTAGGCCATATGGCAGGCAAGGCAGATAGAGAAGTCTCAGAAAAGGTTTTAGGTGCGGACACATCACACGACAATAAAATAGAAATCTTTATAACACATATAGCAACACCATACTCACAAAACAGACAATAAGAGAATAGCAAGCACCAGCACGTTATCCAACTACGAACAATTAACCTGGTAGGATAGGAAAAGAGGCAATAACGATTAAAGAGTAGACTAAAAAAATGTTACACGTTAAAAAATGTTACACGACCCACAACTTTTAATAACTAAAACTTACCTAACTTTTATAATTTTTATAAAAATAGTATATAAAAACAAAAGTGCACTATTATTATTTTTCTTAACTTATAATTATATATATGTATAAAAATAATATAACACCTAAAAATAAAGAAAACTACTTTTATAACTCCTACAGACGGTCCAAAATATTCAATAAATTCCTTAAAATACCCACAAAAATTCGGGGGATTACACCAGGAGTCTCCTCCGGTCGCGGATCTTCAGTTGAATCCCAAACCAAACAGGGTAGACTGGGATTTAGCAGACGCTCGTGATGTACAAAGGCTTGGTATTGAATCTGGCCTGTTCTCATTCAATGATGTCTTCTTTCTGGCCTTCCTGGAAAAACTCGATGGGATGGATGAATGGACTGCGTTCATCCTTAACAACCACAAGGAGGTGCTAATGCAAGCCGACATCTATAATGCCATTCGTGCGACCAATGGCTTCAACCTAAAAGCCGATCAAGATATGCTAAGGGTCCTGTTCTCGCGTTACTCGAGAAAAACCCATTCGTTCCATTTTTCTCCCTTTGAGGCCGCACCTACTCTTGAAGACGTGGAAAATCTTTTGATGCTTCCGAGCATGGGCGCCTTCGACCCTTTGGATGATTTAGAGTCTGATGAGGAGCTTACCCTCTTCGCGCAGATGCAGGAGTGTATTGCAACTCTGAAAAAAGCCGCCACGCGGTGGGCTTCTGAGGAGATTCAACCCTATGAGACTTTTATGTATATTTCATCTAGCGCGAAAAACATATGGTCTAAATGGATTATGTTTTTCTTCAAAGACTATGCCAAACCTGCCATTATCCATAATTTGCTCCAGGGTAACCCCAAGGCAGTGATTTATACGGATGGAGAAGGGCTCCCGTGTTCATTGTGCGGCTTCATGTGAGTTTGGCTGTCACGCTATCTCATTTACGGGAGCCCGCGCGACGGAGTCTTTATCCACATGCTTCCCTTGCAGTAAAGCTCGCACTTGGTCGAAAGATCGCTCTGGGGCCCCTTGTCTTGGATTCTTTGTACTACCGTCTTGATTTAGCCGTGACCCATGTTGAGCAATCGCAGGGTAGGGTCGATGTCATTTCCTTTGTTAATGTTGGATTCCTAACCATGTGGGTTTTCGAACGATGGCCTGCATATGCTCCGATCACTTCTGTCGTTGACCTGTGGAATGTACAAAACTCCACAGATGAACACTTATGTTGTCGCTCGTGGCGTTGGTTCGGCACCAAGGGTACTCGTCGTAACTTTTCTTTAGTGTGCGACGATGCCAGCCTCTTTGAGGCCCGACCATATGTGGTAGAACTGGATAACATCATGTTTCTTGAAGACATGTATCCTGATATTGATACCCCTTTTCAGGAGAAGCACATTACCAGATGGTCTGGACGCTATGGAAGGTACGTGAACTGGTGCAGAAGAGGTTATCTGCCTGCCTTGGTTGAACACGCGCCTGGGGCTGAATCCTGCAACTATGAACGCATAGCGCTTCACTTTGATTCCCTCCGTATGGTCTTTCAACTGGGTTATGATGCTATCGCGCCCCCATGTGGTCCAACTCCATTACCAAAGGTTGTTATAATGGGTTGCTTTTTGAGAAAAGCGACTAACTGCTCATCGCAGAACTCCCCCTTATTCAGCCCTCTAGAGGAAGACAAGGAAGGATTACAGCAGGCTAGGTGGCTTTCTATAAAATACACAGGCTCGCCGCTTGACAATTCCCAAACTCAGCTCCAAATCAGCAAGGCCCTCGCGCCTTTGTCGAAAGATTACCCCTTTAGGTCAACTCTCACCCGAAGCACGACTCAGTATGGTTATTATTCGCTGCTAGTTGTGGATCACCATGTATGCCCGCAATTGATTCTGGATGAGAAAACTGCCGTCGTCGAACAGTTTTCTCTTAACGCAAGAACTCAGTACGCGCGGGACTTCCAAGCGGTAATGTTTGAACTTCCTCGTCCCCCTTTTTCTTTTGTTTGCTTTCAATTTTGAAAATATTGTTCTCTGCTTCATAATAGTGCTGCTTGAGACGATTCGCCTCGGGAGATCGCAGCGGGAGTCTTATTGATCTCCGCCGCTCAAACAAAAGCAAGCCCCGCAACGTCATTATCCCAGAGATGCATATGGAAGAAGGAATCCAGAAGGAGATCTCAGATGAACTTGAAATTTTCCTCGCTCCGCATCTCAAGGGGACGAAGAGAAGAAGCGCGGGTCCCCCTTCGACGGATGATCTGGTGACGCAGCAGTTGAAGCGTCTGCGAAGCGAGCCAAAGGCGAAGAAATCTTCTTCTGCAAAGAGGACTACTTCATTAAAGAAAAGGGGAGCCTCAGAGCAAGAGGCATGCTTTGTTGCCATGGAGGAGGAGGAAGAAGGTAGGATAAAGTGGCTCATTTGGTTAGTAGGATAAGTAAGCATGTCTATGCTCGTTATTTTATTCATCTGTTGTAGATGATGATAGTCCCCTAAAAGGTCCAGTAATCATGACCGAGGAAGAGGCCATCGAAGAATCAGGACATATGGCCGAAGAAAGATCTTTGCAAGAACAGCTGTCAGAGGAGGAGCGAATTGATATGGCTAAAAAGAAAAGCCTCGAGGAAATAGCTGGGGAGAGTTCTGGGCAGCGAAGGCCACGCATGCGATCAACACGCTCGCGCCCACCTCGTTCAACTCCGAAAACTGCGAATGAGCTGCATCGAGCTCAGTTAGCCTTCCACGAACTCGTCGACGATGAAAACGAAGAAGTTACAATTTTTAAGTTTGCTTTATCAAACCATTAAACTTCGACTGGCGCACTGTACCATGGTGTGCCCATATGTGATATTCGTAAATGGATAAGGGATCAGTGTGGGGAATCTTCAGGTAACTCTTTTTGGCAATGTGATGTCCCTGTTATTTTTCACGTGCGAGGTTTTAATGTGTTGATCATAAGCAGGTCATGCGAGGCTAAGAGGTGTTGATGATAATCTGCATCATGTTTATCGCGCGGACACCCCATTTAAGTGGGGAGATGCCGCTTCAATACCGGTAGAGTCTTGATTTTTTTTATCCTCTTTATCTTGGGAGTAACACACTTGTTTTTGCAGAGCCTGATCCTTGCCCCTTAAGACCTCGTCGCTCCCGCAGTGCCGTAGTGATTCCTGAGCGGGAAATTTCTGTTGCAGGAATTTCAAAGCAAAGTCCGGTGGAGGAAGCTCCAACAGTGGAAGGTGATGCTGATGCAGAACGTTTGGAGTTCATTTTCGAGCAGGAGGAAGAGGACCGACAAAGGCAGGAGGATGATGCTGCTCCCCTTACTCAAACGATACCCATTTACTCAGATGAAGAAGAAACTAGGCGGAGAACAAGTACTGAGCAGTCCCCGGCAATCGCGGGCTCTGAACGTGATGCTTCCCCTGAGGGAGTTACGGTAGAGATTGAGCAGAATGCTGGGTTAGGTGAGCGGGGTGCTTCTGTTGAGGGCAATGCTGCGGAGGCTGTTTTGACTAGGCGCCACCTCTCTTCTGATCAGAATGCAAAAGAGGCTGAGTCAGCCAGGCGCGACGCACCTCCTGCGCCGAGCGTTTTGAGAAGTGCTGCCTCTGCAGGGGGATTTGATTTGGATTTGGACGCCCTTTTCTCCGAGAATCCGTTTGAAGTATGGGGCTCGCAGACTGCAAATCCTGTTGCGGTTGAGAGGAGTTTTGTGATCCCTGAGTCAAACTTCGCGCGGGAGATTCGGGCAGATAGGAGGTCGGCCGAAGCAGTTTGTTTTAGTTTGCAGGCAGTAGTGCCTATTGCCCCTCTTCAGCAGATAATTGAAGGGACTGGTAAAGCCCTCCCCTATTGCTTATGTTATTTGGGCATTGAACTCCTGTTTTTGCTGAGCGTTATGCTTTCACTTTCGCGCGTGCAGGTATCGATCAAGCTTGCCTCGAGTGGTTGATGAAAGTGTGTGTGTCCTTCCTAACTACATTTTCCAGAGTGCTGGAGCTTTCCCCAAAGACAGAGGGGAACTCTTCAAAAAGATGGTCACTTTTTTGGAGAGAGTTCATGCGACTACCCCCGCGAATACCACGGTTGACAGCGCTCAGGATCTCCTTCCTAGTGCGGAAGAGCTTCAACAGGTCGCGGCAGGACGATTAGATTTGGGCTTCCTTGTCAGAGGCTGACTAGAATCCGCACTTCTGCGCAACTCAGGTTTGAGTATGCTGCTTATAGGGAGGATAAAGCTTCTCTTGACACGAGCAAGGCAGAGTTGGAGCAGATGGCCAAGGAATTTGAGGAAGCCACCAAACGCCACGCGGATGACAAGGCTCGCTTGGAGAAGCTGACTGCTAACAGCATCAGGTTGTCAGCATGAGATTCCCTCTTGAAGGATTTATTTGAGGACTGAACTTTTGAGTATTTGCAAGAACTGCTTTTTCGAACTCCTTTTTAATGTAACTTTGTGTGCCCTCTGTGGCCGCGATCCTTGGATCGCTTGAACATCAGTCCTGCTTTTGCGCGTGCTGGTTCAGCGCATTTTGAAATATCTTTTTGATGCTTTTGATTGGTTTCATGTTTTTGCTTACATGAATGCGGGACTTTATGTGATTTCTTTTTATGGATAAGTATAATTTTCCGCCATTAGGCTTAGGTTTTTGAGGCTTGTGAGCTCATGGTTATCTAGACATATAGGCTCGCGCATCACTGCGCATGGTTGCTATCATATGAGACAGGCTTACACGCGCGTCTTGTCGCTACCTAGACAAGTAGGCTTACACTTGACTTAATAATTTTTGCCGCTATCATAGACAGATAGGTTTACGCGCATATGTCATGCTTTCCTGCAGTTTAGAATTGACTGATTCGAGACTCTTGGTGATTCCTGAATAATTTAATGCTTTAGAGGCTCAAGTCCCCATGAGTCGTCATCATTATCTGAACTGTTGTGCCGTCGTGGGATTTAAATAAAGCGTGCCCGTCACACAGTAAGCCAAACCCTCATCATTACCTAGGGCTACTGTTTCGTTGCAGGTTTTAATAGGGTCATTGATTCTCGCCCGTTTTCGAGGCGTTGCTGACTCGGCCGGAAACTGAAGAGTCTCCCTTGAGTCCTATATAAACCCCCTTCTATTCCATTTTGTTCTTCATATGGGTTCTTGCAATTGACAAAATTTCACCCCTCCAGAGTCCTTGCCATTATTTTCATTGTTTTTTACCCATTTTCAATTCGTATCAGCTTTGGTCCTCCAAGCTTGAACTTGTGCGTTGTGCTATAGAAATGGCTCCTAAGGAACCCACAGAATAGGCTTATGATTCGCCTGGTCTTTTCGAAGACTAGTGGTGTAACCTCTTCTATTGGAACGAAGACATCTTTTTCCCCGTCATGTTTGTAGGGATTATCTCCGGTGGACCTCCGGCGAAGAGTAATCTTGCACCAATTCTTACACCAACAAGTAATGAGTGCGGTGCATCTCCGTTGGTTCTCCGGCGGAGAACTATTTTCCACCATTGCTCAAGCCAGTTATGAAAGTATGCTTTGCATTTGCTGCTTTGTCTACTAGGATAGACTTGCATATTGGCTGCTATTCGATCGAATAGGCTTTGTATTTTGTTTCCATCAGATGGATGGGCCTTAGTTGCGTTTAGCTGCTATCTAGACATATAGGCTTTTAATTTGCGGGGAGCTGCTATCTAAACATATAGGCTTTTTGTTTTTGCTGCTATCTAGACAGATAGGCTTTAGTCGCGTTCGGATGCTATCTAAACAGACAGGCTTTTTGTTTTTGCTGCTATCTAGACAGATAGTCTTTAGTCGCGTCCGACTGCTATCTAAACAGATAGGCTTTTTATTTTTGCTGCTATCTAGACAGATAGGTTTTTTATTTGCGAATGGCTGCTATCTAGACAGATAGACTTATGCCTCATGTTTGGCTGCTATCTAAACATATAGGCTTTTTATTTGCGATCGGCTGCTATCTAGACAGATAGGCTTATGCCTCATGTTTGGCTGCTATCTAAATAGATAGGCTTTTTATTTGCGATCGACTATATCTAGACAGATAGGTTATGCCTCATGTTTGGCTGCTATCTAAACAGATAGGCTTTTTATTTGCGATCGGTTGTTATCTAGACAGATAGGCTTATGCTCGCGTATTGCTGTAAAGTGGTAAAATGAGTATAGCAATTGACAAAAGATGTAATACACCGTTAATTAGTAGGGGTAAAATGGTCATTATAGTAGCATAATAATAATTTTATAGGCAAAATAATATTTGAATAGATTTTTGAGTTTTGTTTGTAGGAAATTTTAGAATAATATTAGATTAACAATCGTGAATTAATACGTTAACGTTACGTAAATTTTAGTTAAACTTTAGTTTTAAACGCGTACCCGACCACCGCGGGACTAGGTGAGCTTGTCACACCCAATCACTAGAAGTAATAGTACTTCACCCACATACTACAACTCCTCCCGCTCTCACATCTTCACCAAGTTTTGCGTTCATGGCAAAACAACCCGTCACCGCCCCAACCTTCATCACCGCCATCACCTTGCCGCCTCCACCTTGTGCTTGGCCCCCAAGGATCCTTAGCCTATATAAGGCCCTCTCCACCTCCCTCACACACACAGCAGCCACCTCCAACTCCACCTCCCTCTTCCCCGTCCACATCGTCATCACCACCATTGTCGTTGTAGCTTCGGCAAACCCACCACCACCACCACTCAGCTCTCTCTCTCCCTCTCTGTTACTCCCTGCTTCCAGAAACCAACAGCAGCAGCTGAAGAAGAGTGGCAGCAGCCACCCCTCCACCGTTGCCGCCATTACTTCCGGCGGCAAGAAGCTCGAACAAACTCACTGTTCGGAGTTTCCTCTCTCTCTCTCTCTCTCTCTCTCTCTCCCTTTCTCTGCCTCTCTGCACCTCATCCTCTGCCCCGAAACAGAGGCCAAGAAGCAGCAGCAGCAGCAGAAGCCACTGCCGCCACCGTCAACCTCCATTAAAATCGGCCAACTCTCCGGCCAAGCTCCGACGAGGTGCTCCAGTGCCACCCAGCTCCTTCCAGCGCCTCCATTAGGCTCCTAAGGCCCCGACCAAGCCAGCAGTAGGCTCAGAACCGGCCAAGGAAGCCATTAAAGCCGGCGGGTGAGCTTCAACTCCGGCGACTCCGACTTTTTTTTTTCCAGGGCGACTCCGACTTGAGACTTCGACCCGACTCATATCTTCACGGTTTCTGGCCATTTTTGGCCTAGGTACGTTCTACCCTCTCTGTTTAGTTGTTATACGCAATCAAAATCAAAACTTGATAGCTAGATTCATGTTTAGAGGAGCTAAATTGAGTTTGTTCTTGAAAAGGGGTTAAAGTGTATTTTTCATAAACTTGTTAACATGAAAAGGGGGGGACTGTTTTGTATTTTCAGGAACTAGGTGGTGACTAGTGTCTTTTAACATAACTGTTTCGAACTAAATTAGGGTATTTTTGATTTTTAATATAAATTGGGTTTATATAATTAAACTCCACACTTTTAGTTAAATAATAATAATAATAATAATAATAGTAATAATAATAATTTTAGATTAACAATGATTTCTAAAAATAGTAGCTTTTGTTCTCGTCTCGAAAATTTATTTGGTTGAAGAAAATAGTAAACGGGTAGTTCGTTAAAATTAGAATAGGAATGTTTTGTTAAAAACATTTATTAAACATGGTTTAATTACTTAGCTCATAACATTGGTTGTTAACTTGTAAAATTAGACTTTTCTAAATATTATAGTGTCGTGTAAAGTTTTTCCTAAACATATAATAGTCGAAAAATCATTTGTCGTTATAAATAGTTCTTAAGTAAAATTTCAACTTTAGCTCATATTTTTAAATAATCTAATTAGTCACTTTTATATAATAATGATAATGATGATAATAATAATAATAATAATAATAATAATAATAATAATAATAATAATAATTATAATAATAATAATAATCATAATAATCATAGTTTAATAAGATGTGTTGTTTCGTTTATAGAAAATTATAACTAGACAATAAAACGATAGAAATTTAAATAACAGGGTTTGGGTTGATATAAAGAAAATACTCTTTAAGGACTTATAGCATTTTATTTGAATATCTGTTGACGTAGAAGACACGATTTGTAGGTGACGCCTTTGTAGGCCCGAGCCACTGCTAGGACGTGCTTTTGCTACGGAAAGTAAGGTAAGTGAACATGCCAAGTCTTGCGAGCCTAGTTCCTTTCGTGTCTCGCTTTAACTTTTATATTCGTCTCAAAATATTTGTTGTTTATTTTCATGTTAAATTGTGATGTTCTTACATTTTCAGAAGTTCTGTTTAAATACCGTCACACGAATAACATTAATGCATAATTAATCAAAGTGGAAAGAGTTGTGCGGGGATCGTTGTGATTGCTTTTATCTAGATTGGTCGTGTTGACTTCGTTCACTCCACCCGCTTATTTTAACCCGGTCGCAACCTGCCGGGTCGCTCCATGCACTAACCTCTCTGGCCGCGAGGAGTCTTAGGGGGGTGCCGACACTTAAGGTCATGGCTGCTAGTGATAGTATAGTAGATCTTCCCCGTATCAACACAGATTAATAATACAACATTTTTCTGAGTTTTGGATATTATAAAAGAAAGAAGTTTAATAAAGAAGAGAAGTTTCAGTTGAGCTTTTGTTCCTTAAAGTTATTTTTAAAGTTATTCCTTATATTCATTTCCTGTTCTAGTTATTGCAAAAGAAAAGATATTTATTCTTCATCCGTTTTACATGCTTGGGTGTCGCTTACTCAGTCTTTTGTACTGACTTTGAAACTGTGGTTCCTGTTTCCTTCCCACCGCAGGCTTAGGAACTGAGGACAATGGCATAGCAGGGTACGAGACTCACGTAGATGGTTATCAGCACGAGTAGTGATGTAGCTGGCTAGTTCACGATTATGTAGTAGTTTTGGAAAGACTTATGTAATAACTAAGACTTTTTGGATGTTTAATATTATGTAATAAATAAGTTGGGATGTTATGCTTTTGATTTCTGCCGTTACTTTTAGCATCGCCCTCCGGTCTTGTCCGAGCCGGATAAGGGGGTTGTTGCAAAAGAGCTCCCTTATGGGAGGGTTATCATCATTAATGGAACCCCCATATGGGAAAATCCAAGAGTGTACAGTGGTAACTGCAAAGCATAGTAAAGAGAAGGCTAAGAATAGTACCGTCGCATATTGGTTGGTGTTGGAGTGGCGGTAGTCCCGTGGCATCTTTCAGATGCGGTAACACTTCTTGCCATTGGAGTAGAAACTTCCTACCTGCTTTCCCTCACTGTCATGCTCGATGACCCTCTTCAGGGTATAGACACTCTTTTTGTAGGTAACTCTGGGGAATTCCTCCCGCGCGGATTTCTTCCCCTTAGGCTCCTCTTGCATCACCATTACTCCGGATAGTGACTGGCCCTTGACGTCTTCCCACTTAGGTAGGGGAGTTGACCGCAACGGAGTTGTAGTAGCTTCATCTGCCATCTCTGTAAACCATACAGCCTCGGAAAAATGTGATTCTTCTAGATTGAAGGGGTTCACCGAGGCGGGTATTGCGACCACCCTCCACACTGTCTTTCCAGATAGCTTTCATTACTTGGTGAGCCGTAGAAGGTACGGCGTCAAAGAGATGAATCCACACTCGACCGATGATCATGTGGTAAGTCGTGTCGGCATCAATGACGTGGAACTTGGCGGAACAGCTAATCTGCCCAATCTGGATTCCCAAGCAGATCCATCCTACGGTCATCCTGGAGTAACTTCCAAAGCCCATCAATGGAGAGGGCCTCTTAACGATCTTGTGCTGTGACATTTCTTCCAGCTCCGGGGTGCTAAGTGGGATCACATTCACCGCGGCTCTACCATCGACAATGGCTCTCTATAACTTAACGTGGTTGATAGAGGTTGTCATGTATAGTGGCCTCTGATGATGGGCATCAGTCCTTTTGTCCGATTCATCGAACGTCATGACCAGACATCTTGATCGCGCGACTCTGAAGAATTTCTCATTGGGGATGACAAATTCTTCCCCATGGTCCTCAGCCACTCTTAAGATCGCTTTTATCATCTCGTGCCTGCATCCGTTAGAGAAATTCATTTCATCGAAGAATTTAACGAACTTGGCAGAGTTCTTCATCTGCTCGGCGCGCGAATCTTCTGTGTCGACGCCATAGCCATTTCTGCGACCACATGGGTCTGTAATCGAGATCATAGCTATCTCCTTTCCTTTGGGCTCTTGCCTTGCATGAGACGGCAGGGGGTTGTTGAGCACATCTTTGGTTGGCTCATCAACAACCAACTGACCTTCCTTTATCTTCCTATCTACCAACCATCTGAGCTTCTTACACTCCTTGGTTGGGTGCAGCACCTGCCCATAACATTCGCACCACCTTGGATCTTGCAGCTGGTCTCTTGTGGGTTTGTGCTCTAGGGCTGGTACGATCCCATCTTTGCGCCATCTTTTGCAAAGATCTATTGAATCTTCAATCGAACAAGGTAAGGGTGGTGCCTCCTAGGGCGCGGCCCGCTGTTGTTTGTTGGGGGATGATACCGCATGTACATTGGCGTCTCGCGTTCGCTTGTAATTGAACTTTCCCACCTTGAAGCTGGGACTCGCCTGTGTACGCTCACTGGCGTATCTCTTTTTCATTCTCTCCACCAACGGCTCAACGTTTTTGGTTATTTCAATCAATCTTGAAAAAGTAGGCATATTGAAATTGATTAGCATACCCTTGTACTCATCACGCATGCCCTGAAGGCATATTTCCACCAGTCGGCTTTCCAAGACATCGTCGACGCACTCCAAAGACTTGGCCCTGAACCTCTTGATGAAGACGACCCCTTCTTCGTCATGCCTCTGGTACATGTGGGAGAGGTGGATAGTAGTGAATTTTTCTTCTAATTGGAAGAATTTGGTGTAGAACTTCTTCACCATGTCTTCCCATGTCTTGACAAACCCTGCTTACCGGGTCCTATACCATTTGTACGCGACAGCCCCCAGAGACTTAGGGAATTCGCGCATCAACAGCCTGGTGTCAACTCCATGTGGGCCCATCATGTCAATGAATCGCATCACGTGTTCGTGCTCATTCCCACTGACTTCATCAAATTTCTCCCACTTGGGTGCCTTGTACCCGACAGGGTTAGGCATTAAGTAAATGTCCCGCGAATGGGAGGCGCTCTGTCAACCTTCGGGATGACGGTATCTGCGAAGCTCTAGTTCGCGATGATGTTGTCTATTCGTTGTTCCAAAGCTGCGTAGCCCGGGATGTTGGGCATGCTTGGATCATAGGGAGGTGGTGGCGGGAGCGCATGGCTCCCTAAGGCTCCACTTGCGTGAAAATGCAATACCGAGTATGGCGTAGGGTTTCCCGCCGTTATCAGGGACGAACTCAACGGGAGCCCTGGCGCCTTAAGCACAGGGCCATTGGAAGGAGAGGATTGGGCAACATATGTTTGCACTATAGATGTGGTTGCTTCCCCTAGTAGAGGCAGCTGGGTTGTCGATGGTGGGACTGAAGCCCCTGGAACGATGTTTTGGGCCAATCTTCCCAAGATCGTCATGATTTGGGCAGTCTGAGCAGACTGAGCCTGCATAACCTGGGCTTGACTATGGATTGTGGCTTAGAATGCCTCTAGAGAGGGTCCGCTGCCGGTATCTGTTTGAGCACGAGCATTGGTGTTGACAATGGTGTTAAGTGGTCCTTCTTCCCTTGAGGTTTCCTCGTTAGAAGGGGACCGATCACCGTCGCGAGACATTTCTGTAGGTTTCGAAAAATTGAAGCTCTGAAAGTGTTTCACGTCGGGTTCACCAAATTGTGCCCAAGGAAATCCTTCGGAGATCTCAAGTAGGGAAGAAGAACACAGAGAGATGTAGGGTGTGTGTAGGGAGAGGGTAAGCAGTGGTAACTGTGTGAGAGAGAGAGACAGCTTAATGGCAGAGCTTCAGTAAGTCCAGAAGAACTCTTGTTGAACCTGTCTGTCACTCGTGTGTCGCAACGGAGGGCTAACGATCCTATATATAGCGGGGAAGTGACCGTTGTGAGGGGCTTAATGCACCATAAATGGCGGCTTAATGGTAGCCCCCTTAACGGCACGTTCGACCGTTTATATAGGAACCGTAGGCACCTGACCGTACATACCGGAGACCGTTATGAGGTCAAGAAGGGTTTTTAGGACTTGGCCATTAAGTCTCTCAAAGCAATTACAAAGGGTCGCGCGCGAGCTTGTTTGTCGCACGCGTGCGACGGGCCTTACCCTAGCCTCCAAACCACTAAGTCCCTACAAGTCTCGTGTTGGTACGTGAGAGCCCTGTCTCGCAGCCCCCATGTGGATAAACATATGAATTTATACGGTGTGTATGGAGCACAGCTAGGTGTGCTGGATGGCTGCCACGTGGCTGTGATCTGTCTACCTGGAAAGCACCATCTATAGTAACTCATTCGAAATTACTATTGTGAATCTAAATTGTGGACTTTGCATTGCAGATTACTATTGTGTGTTTTATGCATAAATAATAATACGAACAACTCATAAAATCACAACACTGCGGGACAATATGGTTATTTTCACACTAATCCTTCATCATATCCTGCCTTATATCATATTCAGCTTGTCCGGCAGCATTCATATCCTAGCTCATATCTGATACGGTATCCGTATCCGTATCAGTATTTACCTATTTATTTATTTATTTATTTTTATTTATTTATTTATTTATTAGTATTTAGTTATGATATTAGGTTATTTAATAATTTGGGCTTGGCCTGTTAGGTCTAGGGTTAGGTTTAGGTCCAGTATTTCATCTATTTAAGTGATGTACTTCCCCAGTATTATTTAGTCAATAAACAAATCAGTCCCTTACTCTTTATTTTTATCATTGTTGTTAGCTTCGATACGTTCAGCCGTATCAATTAGTGCCCAATCGTTACCGGACGGTAACAATTGGTGCTTTCATTGAGAGAACGGCGGTCGCAGGTAGTCTCCCTCGCGCCGTTCTCGAACTCAATGATGATTTCGTTCGCAGTCAAGAAGACCGCGACGTCCTCCACGGAATCCTCGACAAGTTGGATGCTATGGAGAAGCGTTGGAGAGAAGAAGACGCTGCCCAATCCGCGCATTGGGCAGAAAAAGACGCCGCCCAAGCCGCACGTTGGGTAGAAGAGCGCGCCGCCGCCGCGCAATTCTGGCTGCCGCCGCCACTGGGTCAAGACGAGCAGCTTCACCCTCCCATGGCCGCCAAGCTAGCCGCCATGGCTGCAACTCCGGCGATTTTCAACCAGATTCAAGCCCAGAAGCCGGAGAACCACCAACACCCACTGCCCTCACTCCAATCGCCAACCTACAACCTTGACTCTCCACATCCACCACGACAAACCCAACAAGACCCGCCTCTACTACCTTCTTCTTCGAATCCGACCAAACCCCAACAAACCCCGCTGCTCAATAAACCACCCTCTGCATCACCAACCCAGCTGTTACAGCAGCAGCCAATCCACACCCAATCTGATCCTCCACCACCGTCGTAACCTCCGGCCAAGCAACCTACCATCATCGCCGTCCTCCCATCGCTGCAACAGCAACCACTCCCGAAACCACCAGAAAGTAGGACTGCAACTCGGGCGGGTTGGGCGGGTTGACGCCCTTTCCCAAGCTCAAGCCCGAGTTTTGTCAGCGTTGTCCAAGCCCAGCCCAGCCCGGGTTAGGAGCATCGCCAACCGTCCAAGCCCAAATTCGAACAAACCAATTCGGGTTCGGGTTGGATTCGGGCTAGCCCATTAAACTTAATAAATTAACATAATTATCACATTCAACTCAATTAAAATTGTCCCCTTAAAGTTAAGTTAATAACTTACATATAAAAATATATATCGAATGTAGACACTTCAATTTTTTGTTATTTAAAGCTAAAAAATAATGACTATATATTGTTATAGTGAACTAAAAAATTATCCATTTATACAAAAGAGTACTAGATATTTTGTGAAAAAGTCTATTAGTTGTGAACATAAACATAATTAAAAATTTCACTAATAATTAATAGAAAAATAATTGATTCTTGATAAATATGCTATATAATGCTCTCCAAATATAAAATTTATAGGTAATGAGTATACAACTCGGGCAATTCGGGCTAGCCCATCGTTTAATATTCGTACCCAAGCCCGACCCTAATTGCAATTCCGGTTGAGAATTTCTGCCCGAGCCCGTCCAAATTACTCAAAACATGTGCCCAAGCCCGACTTTAGTCCGGGCTGGGTTCGTGTTGGTCGGGTTCAGCCCGTCCAAGTTGCACCCCTACCAGAAAGCTCCGACGACTTTCAATTGACTGGCCCCAGTCTCGGCTTCTCTCAAATCACAGGCGAGTTCGAACCCACGTCTCTTGCCCTCGCGCCGCTGCCGCCCCATACGCCGTCCGGAGCAACCATGGCTTCCCACGACCTCAAATAGAGCGGCCCCAACCTCTGCAACTTCGGCCTCCAACCGCTGATTCAGCATATACTCAAACCACCACCGCTTGGCCTCGCGTTCCCGCCACACTCCCCATTGTTCCAGCCACCGTCGGAAAGCCTAGCCACGCCCAGCGACATCCCTTTGGCCGTCGCAGTCCTTAGCCACCAGCACACGGCCTGGTCCACGCCACCAGATCCGCCGCCACATCTTCATCAGCTAGGTTTCAACAGTTGGGCTTCTAAACCAAAGTGGGCTCATGCTTTACTTGGGGCCAAACCAATTTTTGGTATTGATTTTACTTTGTGCAGTGGGCTTCAGTTTCAATTTGGGCCTAATTATTGGATGAGTTATCAGATTAGTTTGGGCCAGTCTAAAGTTTTTGGAATTGGACTCCAAATTAACTTTCTCAAGAAAGTTCGACGACAATTTGGTTCGGGCAAAACGATTGCGAACTTTTCAACCTCCGCCTTGAGGGCAAGGCGGTTTTCAAGCGTGGGGGAGTTGATACGGTATCCGTATCAGTATTTATCCATTTATTTATTTATTTATTTATTAATATTTAGTTATGATATTAGGTTATTTGATAATTCGGGCTTGGCCCGTTATGTCTAGGGTTAGGTTTAAGTTCAGTATTTCATCAATTTAAGTGATGTACTTCCTCAGTATTATTTAGTCAATAAACAAATCAGTCCCTTACTCTTTATTTTTATCGTTTTTGTTAGCTTCGATACGTTCAGCCGTATCAATTTGTGCCCAATCGTTACCGGACGGTAACAATATCCCATAATAACTCATCTCCCTGCATATTATATCCTCTGCCTAAATGAGGCCTAAGTTGATTTTAATCTGTACCCATCTCTTGTTGCTTTCTATTCACCACTTAGCCGGTTATTAGATGGCTGAACTCTTTAAGCATGTGGTCATATATGGTTGAACTTGAGTACGTGCATATAGCCATATAGGGAAAAGGCTCCGGAAGGGCTTCGTTGGAGGAGGCAAAAAGTCAATTATGATCTGTACACTTAAAGAGGATTGATTAATATTTAATTGTCGACCGGAAAGCAACAACGGTTGTTCAAAACTAAAAATATAACTCGCACTAGTTTAAGACTTTAAGTGTGATGCGTAAAATTAGTAGAATACACTTGAAACAAACAAAATCTAAGGAGCATATACATGTTCTCATGAATGATGAACTCCTTGTATGTTGTCAACAAACTCGAAACTTGATGCATTATATTAATTTTTTTTTGCGTTCAACTAAAAATTAATTATTTTTTTGAGGATTAACAACCTCATATTTTCCAAAATCTTTTACATTTTTCTCTTCTATTTTATTTGTGGTATTCTTTTTTCCTTTACCTTTTTGTTGCCGACATATCAACAAATTAGCCAGCATAATGTGGAGACATCAAGTGATCGGGACAGATGACAAACAAAACAAAATTATCTTTACACTTTTGTGACATATACTAATGTAATTTAGCTTACAATGACAACAAACTTCCCCTAGTGGATGTCTAATTAGCACCCCCCTTGAATCATTAGTACCAACTTTCTGGTTGTATATGCAGTAGTTGAATTGACAATTTTGGGACATGAAGAAGATTGTTTAAAGTGACTGAATGAGAGTATGTTCACTCGTTAAAGCTCTGAGACAAGATTTTGGTGCGTTTTTCAATCAGTGGGTGATAGGAGTTCTGGAGCGCCAAACTCATACCTTAAGGACACTCATAAATACTGTGAAGATGATGGAAATAAGAATAATGATCTTAGATATGTTTTGAGCGAGAGAGCGTGTTTACCAGCTTGGAAATCTCAACAATTTGATAAATTAAATTGAGTTAATAATTTAGCTGAAATTAGAACCTGTTGTTTGATATATCTGAAATTTTGAACTTAAGTTGAAGTGTCTTTAGCAATACTAGCTAGCAACACTTGCAAGTTGTAAGTAACTATTACTATTATCAAACTTATGCGAGTGTTCTTATATAAATTTATGCATGTAATAAATTGAAATCGTGAACCAAACATGCACGTAATAAGATGGGCCATATGATGGAAATTGCACGTAATAAGATGGGCCATATGATGGAAATTAGAATATGTGCAACTTCCTGTTTTCAAAGTTGTGGGATCATATATCGTCATTCACTACTTGTGGATTTATTTATTCATGAAAAGTTGAATATGAATATAATGGAGAGCTTTGGATGCTGTAGTTCTCTCCATCTCTAACAAAAATCCAGACTCCTAGTTTCATACTACAACCTTCATATGGTAGGAAGAAGAGACAATATTTACAATCAATCTTCCACGTGCCCTATGTCATTGCAACGTTCTAGTCCCTTCTAGGAACCCACGATTTACGGGACCATTTGGCTGTTTGGTTAGATTGTGACTATTGTGAAGCCATACAATGTCAATCATACCGCCATGTATCAATATTTTTAAAATAAAATATTTTTTACACCATATCACCGCATTCTAATAAGTACTAAATAGCTACTGATAATTTAGAGTCAATGATATATTTGATATATTTTTTTTAGAGAAGGGCCAGTGATATATTTTTTTTAGAGAAGGGCCAGTGATATTCATTCATAATGTAGTATGGCGGTTCAACATGGTTCAATGTAACATGGCATCGTGGTCTTGCATGTGCCTTATACTATCATCATTGTATAATTTTCAGTAAAAAAGCTATTACGTTTACTTATTGTGACAGTCGAGTAAATTATAATTGTCCATGCGATAATATAATGTTCTTAAAGAAGTAAGAGTAAGAAGGTAAATTGTATTGTGTGTTGTTGTTGAGGGAAAATCAAGTTCTTGTTTGAATGCTTCCTCCGGGAAGCCTTCTCTCCTTACTTCTAAATATATCTAGTCCACCAACAAATGTCAAATATTGACTGATGCATCCCCTCTTCTTCTTGCGAATACTTGATTGAATGAGTGACCATCTTATAAGAGGTAATCTTCGCATTCTGTTAGCTTTGCCCCGGCTTTACTTGATATCATTGAATTTCTTGTTACATTTAACTAAGTAATCTCTGCCCCGGGGCTACAGTTATTACTTCTTCCCATTAAATCAATTGTTTGGATTCTAACTCTCTTCCTAGCCTTATAGCTTGATTGATTGACCGAACTACTTAACTTATACATACTCGATATCATTAAATTTCTTGTAACACACTTCCCGTTAAGTAAAGAATAGGGCTGTTTATCCGACCTTCTAGCTATAGAATAGGTTGAGCTTCAAAGAAAGCCACTCCCGCTGGCCGGCACTTCCTACGCGGGACTTAGAAACCTTTAACAAAAAAATAACAAATAAGAAAATACCGAGGTTCGGTTCAGGCTTTAGCCAACTACCTTCCGATTTCATTAGACGTTAGCAGGAGCCTCTTCACTGGCTTCTCTGGGTTTAGAATCAAACCTAGGTTTCACTAGTATATTCATATTTGGACAGGGTACAATGTGGTATAATTACACATTAAACAGAGGATTATTCTCACATAATTGCCTACAATAATCTTTGAGATGATTAAGGCTTGATAACAAGGCTCTTGACTGGTTTTGACTTATCATGCCCCTCAAGATCGAGTGGTCGTCTAGGACACCAATCTTGGTGCGATGATTCATGAAGTGTGAACGATGGAGTGGCTTTGTGAGGGAGTCCGCAAGTTAATCAGTCGTACGAACATGCGCAACACACAAGCGCGATGTAGCAACTCGATCTCGCACAAAATGGAAATCAATTACAATGTACTTCATGCGAGAGTGAAAGACTAGGTTGGTGCAGACATATGTAGCACTCATATTCTCACAATAAATTACTGGAGTGGAGGAGACATGAATTCTCAATTCTCGAAGAAGATTTTGTATCCAATTTACTTCACCTTCAGCACAGGCAATAGCTCGATATTTAGCTTCGGTAGAAGAGCCTGCAAGAGTCTTATGTTCTTTTAGTCGAAGAGATTGGATTGGTTCCAAGGAAAACAATTTAGGCTGGTGTTGATGTTTGATCATTTGGGTCTCCTGTCCAATCAGCATTTACAAAGGCCTGAAGGATTTAAGGGGAATTCATGCGAATTAGTAAGCCATGTTCGAGTGTTCCTACAAGATATTGAAGTAAGCGTTTCACGACACACCGATGAAGTGGAGGGGTTGTGCATGAATTATGACAACTTGTTTACTGCAAAGGATACATCGAGATGTGTCAAGGAGAGATACTGAAGAGAGCCACAAATGCGACGATAAAGAGTCGCATCTTTCGTGGGTGAGCCATCAAACAGCTTGAGAGCTTCGATTGCATCAAGGAGTGTGGATACTGGCTTTGCATCTGGCATGTGAGTTTGATGAAGGATGTTGCCGGTGTACTTCTTTTGAGTCAAAAATAACCCATCAGCAGTGAAATGTGCTTAAACACTAAGGAAATACGAAAGTTTACCTAGATCCTTGAGAGAAAATCTCTGAGAAAGGGTTGAGATAAATGCAGTCACTTGACTTGAGCGGTGGAAGAGCCAGAGATGATAATATTGTTCGGTTTTGACGTACGTTACTGTAGATACTGCTTTGCAGACAGACGGATCATCGCCACGTGGCAGCCATCCAGCACACTCAGCTGTGCTCCATACACACCGGATCACCACATGTGCAGATCCACGTGGGGGCTACGAGACAGGGCCCCCGCGCACCATAACACGGGACTTGTATGGATTTAGTGGTTTGGAGGCTAGGGTAAGGCTCGTCGCGCGCATGCGACAACCAAGCTTGTGTGCGACCTCTGGTAACTGACTGAGAGATCCTACGCTTACGTGTCTCATCAATGCGGCTGATCTCATAACGGTCTCTTATGCTTGCGAGAAGAGGTGTAACAGTTCCTATACACACGGTCGAACGTGCCATTGGGGGTCTATATTTAAGCCGCCATTCATGGTGCATTAACCCCCTCAACGGTCAATTTCCCACTATATATAGGATCGTTAGCCCTCCGTTGCGACGGAAGTCATATGTCGGTCCAATACATAGCTTATTGTCTCTCTCTCACAAGCAGTTACCTGTGCTTACCCTCTCCCTACACACACCTTACAACTTCTCCATATTTTAGTCTTCATTCCCTGTTTGAGGTGCGCACTTGGGTTATCTCCTTTCTTTAATCCTTGTGCACAATTTGGTGAACCCGACGTGAACACTCACTTCCAACACTCCAACACCTCGAGAAAATCCCAGAAATGTTTTCCTCGCCCAGAACCATTCGTGATGATAATCAGTCCCCCTCCTATGAAGAAACCTCAGGGGAGGAAGGGCTACGTCGTACGGCCACCGAACCTAATACCCGTACCCGGACAGCCACCGGGGATGGGCTCTCCTTGGGAGCGCTTCAAGCCACAATTAGAGTCAGGACCAGACCATGGAGGCTCAATCTGCACATATCACTCAGATCATGGCAATTTTGGAAACGCTCGCCCAAAATACTGAGGCTTCGTTCTCACCGCCGACGGCTCAGCTGCCTCCACAGGGGACATCATCGGCTCCTATAGTCCACGCATCTGCCGCCCAAACCTCCTTCCCCAATGGCTCTGGAACGCCGGGACTCCCTTTGAGTTCATCCTTGGTAACGGCAGGGAGCCCTATGCCATATTCGGCGCTCCCGGTGTATGCAAATGAAGCCCTAGGGAGTTATGCGCCCCCCCCCCCCCCCGCCGACTCCTTACAACCCAAGTATGCCCTATATCCCATGTTTTGGGCCGACATCATCAGCACGTGGCGAACCCACGCCTGCCAGCATGGCTGTCCTCGAACAGAAGCTTGAGAACATTGTCGCCAACCAAAGCTTCACAGATACCGTCGTCCCTAGAGTTGACAGTGCGCCTCCTATCTCGAAGGATATCTATTTGATGCCCAACCCTACTGGTTACAAAGCACCCAAGTGGGAAAAGTTTGATGAAGTTAGCGGGAATGCTCATGAACACGTAATGAGGTTCGTCGACCTGTTGGGCCCACATGGAGCGGACACCAGATTGCTTATGCGCGAGTTCCCTAAATCTTTAGGAACTATCGCGTACAAATGGTACCGGACCTTGGAAGCAGGATCCATTAAGACATGGGAGGACATGGTGAAGAAATTCTACACCAAATTCTTCCAAGTTGACGAAAAGGTTACTACCATTCATTTGTCTCGCATGTATCAGAAACATGATGAAGAGGGAGTTGCGTTCATCAAGAAATTCAGGGCCAGAGCTTTAGAATGCATCAATGAGATCTCGGAAGGACGTCTGGCAGAGATATGCCTGCAGGGCATGCGAGATGAATACAAAGGTATGCTGATCAACTTGAACGCGCCTACTTTTTCAAAATTGATTGACTGCACCAGGAATGTCAAACCCCTGGTGGAAAGAATGAAGAAGAAACAGACCAACGAATGCACACCAACCATCCCCAACCTCAGGATTGGGGGATTCAACTACAAACGACCACGAAACGCCAACGTGCACCCGATATCCTCGCCCAGCAAGCAACGGCGATCTGCAGCTCAAGAGCCTCCACCACTGCCCATCTCGGTCAGGGACGCCATTGACCTTTGCAATAAATGGCGACAAGATGGAATCCTGCCGGCATTTGAACACAGGCCTACGGGAGAACAATTTCGGGACCCGGAATGGTGCGAATACCACGCACAAATCTCCCATACAACCCGGGAATGCAGGAAACTCATGCGGATGGTGGACAGGCAAATAAAGGAAGACCAGTTGTTTGTTGACGAATCAGGTAAAAATGTGCGAAGCAACCCTCGGCCACCTCATACGCGACAAGAATCCAAGGGGAAAGAGGTCGCCATGATCTCGATCACAGACGTGGCGGAAGTATCAGCCCCTGTGGTTGGAGAACTCTATGGAGACGAAGAGCATGGCGCTGATACCGAAGACTACCGAGCTGAACGAATGAAGGGCTCTACCAAATTCACCAGATTCTTTGATGAGATGAAATTTTCAGAGGGCTGCAGACATGAGATGATAAGAGCAATGTTAAGGGTGATAGAGGAGTACGAAGAAGAATTAGTCACCGAAAATGGCAAAGTCATCAAAGCCTTTAGACCACAAAGACTAATTATGACGTTCGACGAGTCGGACGGAAGAATTGACACCAACCACCAAAGTTCGTCGAATTCAAAAGCGCCTTCGTCGATGGTGGAGCTGCGGTAAACATCATTCCCTTGGGCACCCTAGATATGGCAGGATCCCCAGGCATAAGATTGTCAAGAAGCCCTCATCCTTGACGGGGTTTGGAAGTAGCTCCAGAATGACTCTAGGCTGGATCCGTTTGGGAGTCCTCATCGGGCAAATAAACTGCTCCACCAAATTCCATGTCATCGAGGCCGAAACGACTTACCACATGATTATTGGGCGAGCATGGATTCACCGCTTTGATGATGTACCTTCCACAGCTCACCAGGTGATGAAGGCCATCTGGAATGAAAGGGTGGTCAAAATACCCACTTCGGTGAAGCCTTTCAATCTGGAGGAGGCACACTTACCTGAGGCGGTATGGTTCACGGTGATGGAGGACGGGCCGCTTCCGGCCCCGTTTCGGGCAACTTCTTTGCCCAGATGGGAGGACATCCAGGATCAGTCACCACCCGGGGCAATAGTGACACGGGAGGAGCCGAAGGAAGAACAGCCCGAGAGGAAGGACGCCCTTAGAACAGCCAAAAACATCTACACCTTGAAGAAAGTCATGGATCATGGTGAAGATGGCAGACAATTGGATAGATGCTACTCCAAAAGGAAGAAGAGCCATCACGTCGGGGGTGTTCCCAGGCAAATTTACAAGCTATCAGAGGCTCCTAGTATGAGTGAGGGAAACCCGCTAGTTGAGGAAGTCAAAGAGGCACCTGAGTGCATGGAAGACCGCCCAAAGCCACAGAAGCAGGAGATCAAGGAGGTACTCCTCAGCCCTGATGAGGAAAAGCAAAGACCCGTCTTCCTGAGTGCAGACCTCAGCAATACAGAAGAGCAAAGCTGGTCCATCTACTAAAAGAGTACAAGGACGTGTTCGCATGGGATTACGACGAAATGTCGGGACTGGACCAAGGCATCACTATGCATCGCCTGGATGTCATCTGGGTTCGAAGCCAATCAAGCAGAGCGCGAGGAACTTCCGTCCTGAGATAAATGTCAAGATCAAGGAGGAAATGGTCAAACTGCTAAACACCAAATTCATATAAACCAACCATCATCTCACCTGGTTGGCGAACATAGTGCCCGTGTTAAAGAAAAATGGAAGCCTTCGCGTATGCGTAGATTTCAGAGATCTGAACAAATTCTGGCCGAAGGATGACTTCCCTTTTCCGAACATAGATCTCTTGATTGACTCCACTGTAGGCCACAAGATGTTAAGCTTTATGGACGGATTCAATGGCTACAACCAGATCACGATGGACCCTGCAGACGCGAGGCGTTCATAACACCGGTAGGGGTCTTCAATTATACGGTCATGCCCTTCAGCCTGAAGAACGCAGGAGCCACAAACCAACGTGCAATGATGGCACTGTTTCACGAAATGATGCACCAAGAAGCTGAATTCTATGTGGACGATCTAGTGGTTAAGTCAAAGAAGAAGGAAGATCATTTGAAAAATCTAAGAAAGGATTTCGACAGATGCCGCGCAATTCAGTTAAATATGAACCCTATGATGTGTACCTTTTGATTCGGGAGATCACACGAAGAATAGTGTCTTCGTCTCTACGGTTGATCCACGCCTAGAGTTGAGATCTACATCTTCCTTCTCTTAGTGCTAGCTTGGACCAGAGGAAGAGGAAGAAGGAATCACACAACCAAGAACAAGAGAGGGTTCGACCTCTCTTTATGGCCGACGGGTTGGGGGCGGACGACAAGGGGCTTCGGCCTCTTGTTGTCTTGCTCTCTCTCTTACTTTCTCACCCACTCACTTATGTTATGAGAATTTGTTTTGGGAAGGAAGCTAGGAGAATCCTTTATATAGTCCAACAACTCCTTGTTAACTACATAAAGGCCCTTTCGAATCCTACATGAACTTAGATTAGTCCCTTCCGTGCATATTAGTCCTACTAAGTTTGCAAGGTGTTGCAAAGTGATCCTTCTAATTAATCAATCATATTAATTATTTCCAATTCTAGTTCAACCCTATTAGGCGTGTGACCCCATAGGTTCTACTTAGTTGTTAGTAACTTATTACTAACATGGAGCGGTGTCTAGCAACACATCCATTCCACCCAACCAATAGAGATAAGTCAGTGATCCCAAAAAACCTTTGTGACCAATGTCACATATTGTGTTATCCCTTTTGGCATGTTTGGTTTTCTAGTATTAGTGGTATTAACTAGTATTGGACTAATTTTAGTAGTGTGATTATTAATACTTTGTTTGGTTTGTTCCGGATTAAATTTAATACCGGTACTAAATAGTGAAAAACATGGGTTTAATAACCTATTTTAATCCCCTCCCCCAGGAGAGTATTAACAGTATTGGACTATTCAGTATAGTTGGAATTGAACATTAATTACACCAACAACTATTCATAATACTTTGTACGGTACATAACCAAACACAGTATTAAATATAATACAGCTAATCCAGTCCAATCCTATCCGACCTAGTCCAGTCCAGTACAGTCCAGTCCGGCTAGTCCGGAAAACCAAACGTGACCTTTGTCTCTATATCCGGATTGGAAAGAGACATAATAGTGTGGGGTTTTCACGTAGGTAACACAGCGGAATAACAAAAATTTAATTCCTACTTCAAAGCCCACCACGGATCGTCCGGAGGAGATATCATAACATGATAAGAGACATAGTATTGTGTACCTTTAGATTTGTGAGATCACACGAAGAATGATGTCTTAGTCTCTACGGTTGATCCACGTCTTGAGGTGATATCTAGATTATTCCTTCAAACAAGTGCTAGCTTGAACCCGGAGGAAGAGGGAAGAAGATCAAAGCAACAAAAGGCAAGAGGAGGATTCGGCCTCCTCTTTGAGCCGACGGGAAGGAGGGGGGGGACGGGCTAGGCTTCGGCCTAGCTTGTCTTGCTCTCTCCCACTCACTTTGTTATGTCTAAGAACATTAAGTGGGAAGAAAGCTAGAGCCTCCTTATATACTCAAACAACTCCTTGTTGTTTCCATAAAAGAGTTTCCTAATTCTAGATGAACTAGAATTATTACCTTCCTTGCCAATTAGTCCTACTAAGTTTGCAAGGTGTTGCAAAATGATCCTTCTACTAATTAATCAATATTAATTAATCCCAAATCTAGCTCTACTCTATTTGATGTGTGACCCCATAGGTTTCTATCTAGTTGCTAGTAACTCTTACTAACATGGAGCGGTGTCTAGCAACACATCCATGCTACCCAACCAATAGAAATAGTCAGTGATCCCGACAAACCTCTTGTGCCCAATATCTCATATTGCACTATCCCTTTGTCTCCATATCCGGATTGGACACGAGACATAAATAGTCACCCTCGTATATCCAATCCATAGTTCCTCGATCCTGGGAATATGCTTATGCTTGCAGATAACATCAATATCTCCATATTGATTTATCTGAGTCTGGCCAGACATTCAATAAGACTCATCCCTCGAGTGGTCGTGTATATTTACCCCCATTATGTGGGAGGGACAAATCCTATCTACATCACTACGATATCTAAGCTTGCTTCCTATCACGCCCGATAGCCATCTTTATGATTACACAGTTACGGTGTAACGTTTGATAACATCAAAGCGCAATATTCCACAACTAGAGTATCTAGTGACTTCAAGTCTAAGGATTGCAATTATATTAGCACTACGAAAAGCGATTGTGACTTGACATAATCTAATGTATCCTTTTCGTTGTGGGTCAATCCAGTATGCCATTACTCCTAATGCATACCCATGTGTTAGACTTGATATCTCCATATCAATCTACCCACATGCTAGTCTATATTTGATCGTCCTATTAATCAATATAGTGGACTAGGGATATTTAATATAAACAACACATTTTATCTAAGCACTTCATTATATTAAATATCACAATATATAATAAATGAATATTCTAGCCAAAACAATGTTCATACTAAATCTACGACTGCCTCTAGGGAATCTATTCCAACAAATAGTCACACTCGTATATCCAATTCATAGTTTCTCGATCCTGGGAATATGCTTATGCAAGCAGATAACATCAATATCTCCATATTGATTTATCTGAGTCTGACCAGACATTCAATAAGCACCATCCCTCGAGTGGCCATGGATATTTACTCCCATTACGCGAGAGGGACAAATCCTCTCTACATCACTACGATCTCTAAGCTTGCTTCCTATCATGCCTGATAGCTATATTTATAGTTGACCGGTTAAGGCGCTACGTTGGATAACATCAAAGTATGATATTCCACAACTAGAGTATCTAGTGACTTCAAGTCTAAGGATTACAAATTTACAATATAACTGGCACTACGAGAAGCGATTGTGACTTTGACATATACTAATGCATCCTTATCGTCGTGGGTCAATCTAGTATGCCATTACTCCTAATGCATTACCCATGTGTTATACTTGATATCTCCATATCAATCTACACACATACTAGTCTATATTTGATTGTCCTATTAACCAATATAATGGACTAGGGATATTTAAGATAAACAACACATTGTATCTAAGGACTTCATTATATTTTATATCATAATAATTAATAAATGAATATTCTAGCCAAAACATCGTTCATACTAAATATAGATTGCCTCTAGGGCACCTATTCCTATAAATATCGTCGCGTAAACAAGCAGGTAAAAAATGAAGTCGACGAATGCAGAATAAATAGAGAGGGATCTGAGTGGGAATAAGCACAGTCTTGAGACATGAGGAAATTCCGATGTTCATGGTACCAAGAGCGTGGTGCTTTTCGTAGTCCATATATAGCCTTATGTAATTTGCATACAGGATTGGGGAAATCAGCATTGACAAATCCAGGTGGATGGTCCATGTATACTTCATCTAACAAAGAGCCCCTCAGGAATGAATTATTAACATCAAGTTGGCAAATATTCCAACCATTAGTAATAGCAATTGTGAGTAATAGTCTAAAAATAGCGGGTTTAACTATGGGGTTGTATGTCTCAGAAAAATCAACTCCCGGTCACTTCTGAAACCCCTTTTCCCCTAATCGGGCTTTGTGATGAGCTAACGATCCATCGGGATTTTTCGTGAGTATATAGACCACTTACAACCAATTAAAATATGTGTAGAAGTTTGAAGACAAGATTCCAAGTATTGTTTGTACTCATCACTCATGGCTTCATGCTAGGCTTGGTGTTGTTGGGCTTGTTTGAATGTTGATTGTTCTAAGTCATAAGAGACAACGATGGTGTGAAGATTTAGAGGTTTCTTGGGTTTCGTGATGTTATTACGCGGTCGGGTATTACAAGGATGGGATTTGGTGATAATAGGAGCAGGTGAGGGTGAAGGAAATGAGATACTTATAGTTGGAGAATCAGATATGTATGGTAATGGTGACATGGGCTAGGGATTCATATTAGAGGGTTGACACCTAGAAGTGGAGGTAGAGATCTTAGATGATGAGGGTAACCCGAAAATGTGGGAAGGCGCTGTAAGTGAGGATTGGTGGGTACCTAGGTTACTTGGCACATGATGTGCAGGGGTTGATGTAGGTAACCAAGCGTCTAGTAAAGATGAAGAAGGGGATTGCATGGTGTGGGATGCATTATTCTGGGAAGGAAAAGTATTTTCGACAAATATCGCATGTCGAGATGTAAAAGTCTTGTTTGTCGGTGTATCAAGGCAGAGATAAGCATGATGGGTGGTAGAGTATCCCACAAAAACACATGGATGAGATCCTGGTTCAAGTATGTTATTGTGTATGGTCGTAACCACAGATAACAGAGGAAACCGAATGTTTTCAAGGACAATTAGTTTGGATTCTCCTTAAATAGATGAAAGAAAGGTGAATTGTTACGAGTGATGGGTTAAGGCATTCGGTTTATTAGGTATACCAAAGCTCGAAAGGCCAATGACCAATATTTGAGTGGCATTGAAGCGTGATGAAGCAATGTAATGCCAATTTCAATTAAATGGCGATGCTTGCGCTCAGTTGAACCAACATGTACAGGGGTATGCAAAGGGGATTTGAGTCGTTGTATGCCAACTTGAGAGAGAAAACGACTAAGAGCATCAACCTTACCACTTCCATCTGTGTGGACAGTCTGAATATTTGTGGAAAAATAATTCTCAACAAGAGACTTGAAGCGTTCAAACAAGGAATTAGCATCGGACTTATGTTTTAGTGGATAAAACCAAGTGTATTGTTAAAGTAGATGTGTTAAGGATCGTAAATTGCATATTTTAGTATGTTAACGAACTCTTCATAACTTGCTAATATGTGTAATTTATCTATTTTATCTCTCTTTCTAGACTTATGCTTGTTTTCGTAGTTTTGGTTGTTTTTCCCTAATTTTGTAGGTGAAAACGTGCTTTAAAACGCAAGAGGCGAGCTAGGGGACCTTAAACGATGAATTTGAAGAGGATTTGCGGCTCAAGAGCCATGAAGAAGGGACTTGGATGACCTAATTTGAAGAATAGTTGAAGATTTAAGGGCCAATTTGAGAAGACAAGAGAAGAATTGGGGCCATTATTGAAGATCTAGAAGCCAAAGTTACATCGGAGGGCTTATTTGAAGACAATTTAACGGAAAAAGGGAGCTAAATGCAAATTTATAAAGGTCTAAAGGGCTGCAGTGAAGGGTTATTAACGGAGTTGGGGCGTTTTTGATATTTTCCAAACCTTTTGAAGAAGGAACGGGGTCTTTTAAAACGTATCAGCAACCTAGGGGGTTTTATTGCAATTTTCGCTGAACAACTCACACCAGCGTGTAAGCTTCTCTCTTCCCCGTCGTTCCTCACGCAGAGACCTCCATGGAAGACATCAGAAGCTTCGTCCCAGCCTCGTTGGTGCACCAAATCGCCACGAAATCACTCAAAATTGGTACCAATCAACTCCCCAGCCCAAGAGCTCTCTAGTACACCTCTCAATTCGGCCCAAATCGCAAGTGAAGAAAAAGCCCCGATATGCTAGGGTTCTTGAGAGCTGCTGTAAATCAACGAAGGAGGGTTTCTTAGATCAATTGGAGGGTGGGGATACATTGTTGGAGGCCAAGGAAGCTCAAAGACAAGTCTATAAAAGCTGGTGTGAAGAATTGAAGCGTGTCCTCTCTGACCCGACGGTTTTGGACGCCTCTGTTTTGGGTCTCTGTTTCTCCTCTCTCTCTCTCTGATTTCGCCCTAACCATGGGTTGTTCTTGAGCAAGAACGTAGAAAGAGGAAGAGAGGGAGAGAGGAGGTGTGATTGAAGCCATCTCTGGGCTGTTTTGACGAAATTTGTGGCTGTTTTCTGAGCTGTTCTTGAGCTCTGTTTTGGCTCTGTGTTTGTGCTGTGTTCTTGCTGTGTTCAGCACTGCAGCAGCAGCAGCAGTAGTCACAGTAGCTAGCAGCAGAAATTTAGTTTGATTATTGCCTTATTTTCATAGCTTAGTTTGTGTTTGTGGCTATTGTGCTCTTGGTTATGTGTAATTTGAACCAAGTTTTGAGGAAGAATTGGTGATGACTTGCGTTGGATTCAAGTATTATGAATGAAATGATAATTTTCTCTACTTCTCTTGAATCTCTCATGTTTAGCTAGTTAACTTGCTTGGGTGATTTGGGACTATCTAGTGCCCTAATCCTCTTATTGATTCAAGTTGAACTTCAAGGATGAATGGGTTGAATTGAGTAGCTTCAATACGTAGTTTAATACTTGAATCTCTCATGTTGGAGTATTTGATGCATTGAATCGGTAGATGTGCGAATGTTCTTGACATGTTTGATTCGGAATTTCTCTTGCGCTGAAGTGACTCGTCATTCCTAACTTTGAAAAATTGAGTACTAGTTAGGTGATTTGAGTGAGAATTTAGGAATCTCATTTGTGGCTTGATCTTTCATGTGGAAACACCTACGTGTTTTTACATATGTTTGATGCTTGAGGCAATTGATATTTGGAAAATCTCATTTGAATCGCTTCTTTAGTGCTTAATTATCGTGTGTTAGAGTTAGGCACTTCATTTGTGGCAAGTTGGATTGCAATGAGCAATCGATTCTTGAGGCACTTGTCTTGTGGAATTCTACATGTGATATGAGAACCGGGCTTGAATATAATAGGGGGATTGGTCACTAGAGAAACCGATGATCCCTAGCCCCTCATTACTTGTTATTTCACTACTTTCTTGAATCGTAGTTTTAGTAGTTGTTTACTTTGTTCTTTAAATTCTTATATCTCAACTCGCTCCATCAATTAGTTTTGGTGGATTTGATAGCTTGGCTAGCTAAAAAGCCTACGAGAATTTACATTACTTGCTCTAGTTAGTAGCTTAGTTCCTTCTATTGCTAGTTTAGTAAGTCATTATCTAACCCTCCTCTCCTTGTGGATTCGACCCCGTTCTTACTCGGGTACTACTTAGAACGATATTCCTATACTTGGGAATTATCGCGAACAAGATGCATTAGAGGCAATCTTATTTTAGTACGAACATTGTGTTTGGCTAGAATATTCATTTATTACTTATGAAGATATGTGATATATTGAAGTACTTAGCTTATAATTGTTGTTTATCTTAAATATCCATAGTCAAGTATATTTATTAATAGGAAAATTGCTATGCATGGAGACTAGTATGTGGGTAGACTGATATGGAGATATAAGGTCTAACACATGTATATGCATTAGGAGTAATGGCATACTGGATTGACCCACCACGAGAAGGCTGCATATAAATTATGTGAATATCACAAGCGCTTCTCGTAGTGACAATTGTGTTGTAGTTATTAGACTTGAAGTCACTAGATACTCTAGTTGTGAATTATCATTTGATCTCGTCAAACGTTACACCGTAATTGGGTGATTATAAATGCGGTAATCGGACAAGATATGAAGAAAGCTGAGAGATGGTACAGATGTAGATATGATTTTTCCCTCCCACATAATGGGCTCAAATATCCACGGGGGTAGACCTTATGGAATGTCATGACAGACTCAGATAAATAATATGTGATATGTTGTTATCTGTCCAGATCAGCCTATTCTCATGATCGATAAACTTTGGATTGGATATATGAGTGTGGCATAAATGTCTCGTGTTCAATCTGGATAAAGAGACAAAGGGACATACACAACACGGTAACATTGGGCACAGGGTTTCTTAGATCACTGAGTATTTCTATTAGTTCGGTAGCATTGATGTGTTGCTAGACACCGCTAAATGTTTGTAATTGTTACTACCAACTAAGTATAAACATGCAGGATCACACACCAAAAGGTTTAAGCTGGACATGGATGTTAATTAGTTGGACTAATTAACAATTATATGGATCAACGATCTAAACGCAACCGCATGAAAAGTTAGTTGGACTAAGTTGCAAAGTGGACTAATCCATGTATGGACATGATTAGTATTGCGGCAAGTTGTAGTCAATAAGTAGTTATTGACTATAAAAGGGGAGTTCTAGCTCTATTATTTCACAAGAGTTTTCATTGAGTGAAATAACAGAGCAAGGAGAGAGCACCAAGAGAGGCTCGACACCCCATATCTAACGGCAATAGAGGCGCAGTGCCCCTTCGGCTTGTTGTCCGTTTTGCGTGATCGCTTGATTCCTTCTTTGACGTTACTAGCACAAGGCGTGGAGAAGAACCCAGTTCTCAATCCCAATGTGTGGATACCGGTAGAGACGAGGACGCTATTCTTTGTTGTGATCACATAAACCTACAAGGTACACGTTGCTCGCTTTATCACGTTATGAGAGCTTAATCTACGATTCGTGGAGGCTTTGATCAAGAAATTTTAATCAAAACCCTACAGTACTTCGTAAAATAATCCAAAAAGTAACATAGCACCGAAAAATATCAAATGAAAGAAGAGGAGAGGATCCTCACACATCCATGCAGAGCGTTTCAAGAGGGCGATACCATTATAGAGAGGATGTACCAAACAATAATTTGTGAATTTTATTACATAAGCATGCATTGCAGAAAGTAGAAATATGACGAGACTGAGATATGAGTAGTTTATGAGAGGACTCTAGAAGATGGGTGTCCTAGATGATTGTGCCATGAGGTAATGGATGAGGAGAGTGGACTTGAGATGGTGGTTGAGAGGGCGAGCGTGTTCCGAGAGTTGATCACTGAAGCCGTCCATTCATACACATTTCCTCTATTCCGGCCTTGCACCAAGGATGCCCCCGTAGTTAGATCATTCACAAGAAAGAAATCAGAGAAAATTTCAATAGATGTGTTATTTTGAGAGCAAAACTGAGACACGAAAAGAATGTTTCTCTTGATGTTAGGTGCATACAAAACGTCACTGAGTCTAAAAATAGAATCGTTAGACTTAAGAGTTGTAGATCCAATATGAGCAAGATGTACGTTATTACCATTTCCGACCATGATGACCTCATCGCCACCATACTCTGAGTGGAAGGAATGTGATGAGATGCCTCTGAGTCGACTATCCAGCCTTGTTTATTTGATCCATCATTATGAGCCACAAAATTGGCTTCTGGGCGAGCCCGGGATCGCCAGTATTTAGCACCATGGCCTAGTCGATCACAAAATGGACATATGACCCGATGTTGATTCCCATTGATCGCTGGCCTCCAATTCCGATTGGTCTGGTTAGATGAGAACTGCTTGGTGTAAGAGGATTTGTGATGATTTTGCTTAGCACGATCTCCAAGGGAATTCTGCTTAACTTGGTTCATGATACTTCCTCCATAATTTAAGCCTTCTTGAGAAGCAACTGAATTGTCAATTTTTCTTCTTTTGTTGTGCCGCTTTTTTGAGAATTGAGCAGTAATTGAGGAGACACCCATTTGCAATTGTATCCTTCTACTACTGGGGCACTCTTGTGTTAGTCTATCAATGACCCATGATTTCACTTTAGTTCTTCCTCTTTTCTTTCTCTTGTCTGTGAAATGATGTTTTCTTAAAAGTTAAATACCCTTCATCACAAAATCTACTTTCTATTTCTTGCTCATTCATCACACACATATAAATTGAAAACCCATCAATTCCTCAAGTCAAAAAATAGAAACCCAACTGCTGATTCTACTTGCAGTCGAGCTCAACACGGAAAAAGACACATGTCTGTAAATGCATAGCTCCCAAACCAAATTGAAGAAATCAAGTTGGCTTCACTTCACATGTAGCTGCTGATCCATACCCTGCGATTCTGATGGTCAGTCCACCACCCCCATGCTCTCTATTATTTGGATTTTTGCCTTCTGGGTTGGCTTTGTATCGGAAATTGGGTTCTGTCTGCAGTTACATTGAATCTTTGCCGTAATTGTTTTCTGGGTTTTTCTGGGTTTAATTGGTGGTTTTGTGGGTATAGCCGTATAGGGTTCATTTTCTTGGAAGTAGTAGTAGTGAGAGGAATCTTCTAAAGATGTGTTCTCTTTTGGTAAAGAGAATAGAATCACTTGATAGATATGTATGAACCCTTTCACTTCCTTTATCTATCCTTCCCTGTAATTGTCATGGGCTGTTATGTGAGAAAAAGATCGGTTCAAATTGGCACTTAGAAGGAGTGGGAATCCCTTTTTTCTCTCCCTTTTTATCACCTCCTTTGGACTCTGTAGATACCATTTGACAAAGTAGACCTATTTTGAGCTGGGTTTTGTATAAGTTTTGTGGGTTTCTTGAATCCACCTTGTTCTTGAAGATCCATTTGTGTTGATATTAGTTTATGTTATTGGTGGTGGTAGTGTTTTTTTCTGCATTGTTTGATAGACTTGAGGGTTTAGAAGAATTGGAACTGGTTTGGGAGAAGAGTTGGGGTTAAGAGATGTCATCCAAATCTACAAACCGGACTAATGCCACGAACTACTCTAGGAGCAGTTCAAAGCGTGATGCCCGTGTAGCTGCACAGACCCCCATTGATGCTAAGCTTCAGGCGGGTTTCGAAGAGTCTGAAAAGGGTTTGTTCGATTACTCGACATCTGTTGACTACATGTCTACTTCTACTAGCAATGTTCCCTCTTCAACAGTTTCGGCATATTTACAGAAGATGCAACGAGGAAGTCTCGTTCAGCCGTTTGGTTGCATGATTGCTATTGACGAGAAAAGTTTCGGCGTTCTTGGTTTTAGCGAAAATGCTCCGGAAATGCTGGATTTGTCCCCCTACGCAGTTCCAAACATTGAGCAGAGGGATGTTCTCACTTTTGGGACTGATGTTAGGACTCTTTTCAAATCTTCGTGTGCTTCTGCACTACAAAAAGCTGCAAATTTTGGCGAAGTTAGTCTCCTTAATCCCATATTGGTTCATTGTAGATATTCAGGGAAACCATTTTATGCAGTTTTACATCGAATCGATGTGGGATTAGTAATAGATTTGGAGCCTGTAGATCCAGATGATGTGCCGGTAACAGCAGCTGGGGCATTAAAATCATATAAGCTAGCGGCAAAGGCTATTTCGAAATTGCAAGCTTTGCCAGGTGGAAACATTACGACGTTGTGCGACGTATTAGTCCAAGAGATGATTGACTTGACAGGCTACGATAGGGTAATGGTGTATAAGTTTCACGAAGATGAGCACGGTGAAGTTATAGCCGAGTCTCGGAAGCCTGAATTGGATCCTTATCTTGGATTGCATTACCCATCTACTGATATACCGCAAGCTTCTAGGTTTCTCTTCATGATGAACAAAGTCAGAATGATCTGCGATTGTTATGCCTCACCTGTGAAAGTAGTCCAAAGCAATAGATTGGATCAGCCTCTGTGTCTTTCTGGATCCATTCTAAGAGCTCCTCATGGTTGCCATTCTCAGTATATGGCAAACATGGGTTCAATTGCATCTCTTGTTTTGGCAGTGACGATAAATGAGGAAGACGACGAGGCTGAAGTCAGTCAGAAAAGTGGAAGAAGGCTGTGGGGTTTAGTTGTCTGTCATCATTCAAGCCCTAAATTTGTCCCATTCCCCTTGAGGTACGCCTGTGAGTTCCTGGTTCAAGTTTTCAGTGTTCAGATCAGTAAGGAAGTGGAGTTGGCTTCTCAGTTAAAAGAGAAAAACATCTTGCGTACCCAAACAGTGCTTTGTGACATGCTTCTAAGAGGTGCCCCTGTTGGAATCATTACTCAGTCACCTAATGTCATGGATCTTGTTAAGTGCGACGGCGCTGCCCTTTATTACAATAGCAAATTTTGGTTGCTAGGCACTACTCCTACTGAGGCACAAATCAGAAATATAACTGAATGGCTTCTTGAGTACCATGGTGGGAGTACAGGGTTAAGTACTGATAGCCTCATGGAAGCTGGTTACCCAGGTGCAACAATCCTTGGTGATGCTATATGTGGAATGGCTGCTGTGAGGATATCTAGTAAGAACTTCCTTTTCTGGTTCCGGTCCCACGCAGCAAAGGAGATCAAGTGGGGCGGCGCGAAACATGATCCTATCGACAAGGATGATGCGAGAAAGATGCATCCTAGGTCGTCATTCAAAGCCTTTCTTGAGGTTGTGAAGAGACGGAGTTTGCCATGGGAAGATGTAGAAATGGATGCTATACATTCCTTACAATTGATACTGCGGAACTCTTTGCGAGATGAGGTGGAAAATAGTTCCAGAGTGGTTGTGAAGGTACCGTCGGGCGAAACCAGTTTAGAAAAGATAAATGAGCTCCGTGTAGTTACGAATGAGATGGTTCGCCTGATTGAAACAGCTTCAGTTCCCATATTGGCGGTTGATGTCTCTGGTGATGTTAATGGGTGGAATACCAAGATAGCTGAGTTAACTGGATTAAGTTCCCAGGAAGCTGTTGGAACTCCTTTTGTCAATCTCGTCGTAGATGAATCTATTGGTATAGTGCAGAACATGCTATCCTCAGCGTCACAAGGTAATTTCTCGTTTATTCTCTAGGCTTCTTGCTATTTTAATATCCAAACTTTATAGAAAGCGGTGTCGAATCCACACTTCTTAAGTGTGGATTCTATTTGCAACATGTTCATGCAACTGGAAACTACTAGATCATGTGGTGATTTTCTGATGATCTTTGATTATATGTTGTTGAATCTTTTTTAGTGGTTGTCTTACGAGTAACAGGTTAAGTAGAATATTTGATCTAGAATCATCCTACTGTATTATCAGCTTTACTGAATGTATAGTGGATATAAGAATGAGCTGATCTTCTGCTGTCTCCCAATCTTTTTGAAATCAGAGGAGAACCATGTTGGTTCATGGCATCTTCATGTTATATGTTGGTCTCAACTTTTCCATGACCAGGAGGTCAAGGCACACTAGGGAGACCCCTTCCCTGTCAGGCTTGAAAACATGGCCTAGGTCCACTAAACTCGCAAGGGTTTCTCTGTAATTAATTTTGTTGGTTGAAGTCACTGTTTCTTGATGATCAAATGCCTCTATCTGCCGATTCTTGGTACTTGCTGATCAAATGTTAAACCTGCAATGAAGGACAAATGTCTATCCCCAACTACCACTTCCAACACTTTTCACTCTGATTATCGAACACCACAAAG
The DNA here is from genome assembly GCA_023055425.1 of Linanthus parryae. Lineage (NCBI taxonomy): Eukaryota > Viridiplantae > Streptophyta > Magnoliopsida > Ericales > Polemoniaceae > Linanthus > Linanthus parryae. The sequence continues at coordinate 48,372,332 of JALGPY010000009.1, forward strand.
CTCATCATGAGGCGTGCACCAGATTTAAACAAACCTGCCTAAGAGAAAGACTGATTTGCAATTGCTGAAGCTACAGGAGAGCATAATATAATTACTTTAGATCAACTATAAAAATTGAAATCCCATACTGCAGGTCAGTTCTCTTGAATGCCCAGTATGTATAAATTATGTTGCAAATGCGTAGATTCCAAGTATTTTAAAAAGGGTTTAGGAAGACCAAGTTCTTGTGTCCTTCCAAAGGGCAAAGGTCGCACCTTTACAGAAAAGAGACAATCTTCCAATGTCTCGTTTCGGTGGTAACAACTATATCACACTTTTTCTGTATCCAAGATGTAGTTTACACCGTTCATGAAAGTATGGGCAAGTTTAGTGCGACTCTTTTTTACTATTAGTCCAACTAATAGCTAGCTAAAAATGTTTGTGACAAAGAAGTTGAGAAAAAAAGTTTGAAGTGTTTGGTTAATAAGTTTGTGATGTAAAAAAACATGTGACGTGATAATTTTGTTCTTTAGTGATAATTACTAAAAATGATGTGCAGCAAAAAAGTTAGTGATGTTAAAATGGTGGGTAGTACGGTTTTTCCCAGATAGTTGGTGGATTAAAAGTCCAAAACGGTATCCTACTTTCTTTTCTCTCTTTTTGGACTTGAGACTTCTATCACCTGGAGGCTGGAGCTAAAAACTACAAATAAAGAAATCATGCACCAAACATGACTTTTAGCTACAGCTGGACTTATAGTCACAATGAGCTAAAATGTCACAGAAGAAGGCATTACGAAATCCTCCTATATGCTATTGCTTCACCCTTCACCTTGGTGCCTTAACTGCTATTATAAAAGTAGATAATTCATACAACAAAAAAATGTGAGTTCAAAGCAGAAATAAGTATAATAAATGTGCTATACTATGGAATTTTATGAAGATACAATTGAACATCATGGCAATATTTTTGACTTTTAAATCACAAAATAAACCATGACCATTGACAATATATTCTGAAAATTAATGAAAGTGCACTCTTTTCTGAGTGGAATTTGTTAAGTAGACAAGTAGGAACTTCTCCTCCTCCTTTATGTGAAGTCTAGATTTGGGATTTTACGAAGTCACTTTTTTTGTTCGTTATTCTCTTTCATTAATTCTTTTGTTTTGTAATGGAGAATAAGGAAATGCTTTTTTTTTTCTCTCGACAACTCCTACTTTCTTGGTTACTTCTTGTGGTCGTCTTTACTCGAGAACTTACCACTGATCATAAACTTTACTGTTACATGGCAGGGATAGAAGAGAAAAATGTTGAAGTTAAGCTTAAAAGCTTTGGTCAAGAAAACAATGGTCCCATCATCTTGGTTGCTAATGTATGTTGTAATCGAGATGTAAATGAAAACATCGTTGGGGTTTGTCTTATTGGAAACGATATTACTGGCCAGAAGTTGATAATGGACAAATTCACTAGAATCCAAGGTGATTACGTTGGAATCGTACAGAGCCCAACTACACTAATTCCTCCAATCTTTATGATGAATGAGCAAGGCCAATGCTTTGAATGGAACGATGCAATGCAAAAGTTGTCTGGTTTGAAGAGGGAAGAAGTTATGGACCGCATGCTTCTTGGAGAGGTTTTCACAGTCAATGGATTTGGTTGTCGGCTCAAGGATCAAGATACATTGACCAAGTTGAAAATTTTACTTAACAGGGTAATAACAGGCGAAGATGCAAATAAAGTGTTGTTTGGGTTCTTTGATAGAAAAGATAACTTCATCGAGGCATTACTTTCTGCCAGTAAAAGGATTGATGAAGAGGGAAGTGTTACTGGGGTTTTATGCTTTTTGCATGTGCCAAGTCCTGAACTTCAGTACACATTGAAGGTACAAAAGATATCAGAGCAGGCAGCAGCTGATAGCCTCGCAAAGTTGTCATATATCCGCCATGAAATTGGAAAACCTTTGAGTGGAATCAAATGTATGCAAGATCTGATGCAGTCTTCTGATTTAAGCAAAGAACAATGGCAGCTTTTGAGGACAAGCACCTTGTGTCGGGAACAATTAGCCAAGATCATTGATGACACTGATATTGCGACTATAGAGGAATGGTACTAAATTCTTTGAACTGTCCATTTTACTATGCATGCTTCATAAGGGTATCTCCAACCCCATGGTTGGTGGGGGGGGGGGGGGGGGGGGGGAGGGGAGGGTGATGGGGGAAAACCGTATGAAAATACGGTTCAAGTCCAACCCCATGGGGGGAGGGGTTGCTAGGGGGACAATTTTTGCCTTGGGTGTGGGATGGTTAGGGGGGATTTACCCATGGACAAGCCCTTCCCCCTCCCCTGTCCATGGGGTGGTTAATTAATTCATTTTTTGCTATATTAATTACAATTAATACTATTTTATGATTATAATTTGTATTTTTAATTATGATTAATATATTTTTATATATAAAAATAAATAATGTATTCTCGATAATTGAAATATATCAACGGACAATTATCGTTATTTTATTTTGTTGAAATTTTGATACATCTTGTTTTTGTGACAATTAGCAATTATAATTATTAAATAATTGAAAAACACAGTTAAAAAACTTCTAATTTATTGAATCATAAATAGAAGAAGACGAAAACGAATAAAATACAACATGATTAAAAGCGATACAAAATATAGTAATCAGATACACAACAAATATATATATATATATATATTGGTATTATTTTGTATTTTTTTAGTATTAATAGTTTATTTTTAAATCATTAAGTATATATTGAAAATCCACTTTGTTGAGTGGGGGGAGGGGATGGGTTGGAGATGAGTAGTAGTTTGGGGGAGAGGGAGGGGGAAATGGTGGGCCCGTGGGGGGAGGGGGAGAACCGAATGGGTTGGAGACGCCCTAGCTGTGCTCAATCAATCTTTGCAATGTTTTCATATAAGATCTTTGATGACACTGATTTTATTAAGCATACCGTTTGTCTCACTGTAGCTAAATCTAAAGCTATTTTCTTTAGTAAAATGTAATTATACGGAGTTAGGATCTTGTTTCAAAAGTTACTGAAACAGAAATGAAAAAAATAAAATAAATAAATAACAGAAACTTTCCCTTCCTAGGTCCCCTGTGGTTTCATGTTTCCCCATCAAGATCAACTGGACTCGGTATATGATTGTTTTTTAGTTATACTATGACTTTACATGTACTCTTCCTTCAAAATATTGACCGTGCTATGAAGTTTGCAGGATATTTAAGATGCAAGTTAGGAATCTTGATATGATCTGTCAATTCTGATTGGCTGGAACACGGGATGAAAGGACAACGTATCTTTAACCAGATAAGCAAAATTAAGGATAGGATTTTGGTATTTTGCAATACCTGGAGTGCCGATCAAAGAGGTAGAGATGAGATAGTGGTAAAAGGAGCATGTTCGTAAGAGCAAAATAGAACGTGGACGGTCATATATTTTCATGCTTTAATTGCAAGAAAATAACTTCTACTAAGTAGTACCAAGTACCAATTAACAGGGGTTTGGAAACCTAGACTGAGTACACGCGTCGCATGATGTTCAGAAGGGTAGGTATACTTGTATCATGTTATAGGTTGAAGATACTGTTTTGACTTTTGACAGCTCTAAAGATGGTTAAACAACATTCTGGTCTTCTATCAAATACTAGTCAGTTCCCTCTCTTCCTTCCCACTTAGACTTTTTTACCCGTAACCAGGTCACTTTGACCCGGTTATTTGGATCGCAAAATGATGCAAATTTTTAGTAATTTTTTCGTAGTGTTGTAAAATAAAGTTTACTCTACAATACATCGAAAAGATTATCAAATTCTTGCACCATTTTGTTAATCAAATCATTGGGTCAAAGTGACCCAGTGAATAGTGGTAGAAGTAAAAATGGGAAGGAAGAGAGGGAACGGAGGTGGTATCAACTAGTTTTAGTACCTTTTTGTGGCTACATTGTTCTTTCATTTGACCTACTGTTCATCTTCAATTACATAACATACAGTGTTCTACATATTACACATGCTGTGTTTTATTCATCAGGCTCACACTTTTTTGTGCATTTTCTGATCATTGGGTAACTATTTTCAGCTACATGGAATTGAATTCTATTGAATTCAACCTTGGGGAAGCACTGGAAGTGATAAAAAGCCAAGTCGTGACTGTCGGTCAAGAGCGGCGAGTGCAAATCGTATATGACATCCCCATTGAAGTGTTACCCATGAACTTGTATGGTGACAATTTGAGGCTTCAGCAAGTCATTTCTGATTTCCTGACAAATGCGCTTCTTTTTACTCCTGGAATTGAAGGGTCCTCTGTTCTGTTCAAGCTAATTGCAGTAAGAGAACGGATAGGGACAAAGATGCACGTAGTTCATCTCGAATTCCGGTAAACCTTTCTCTTTGCTACCACTATGGTTTTTTTTCTTTTTTTTTTTTTTTCTTCTTCTTCTTATTATTATTTTTTTGTTAGGTCAGATACCACTATGGTTACTGTCTTTGTTTGTAGTTGTGTCTGTTTGTCATTATTTGTGAGAATGTAAACTTGTGGGAAAACAATGCTAAACGGGATAACGAAAAATGGAATAAATACTTAGAGTAGATTGAAATTTTATAACTTTTTGGGATTATTACGAATTAGGCAATAATTGGAAATTTCATCTATTAAAGAGAAGGCAACAGAAAATTCTAATTCCCCAAATACCAATCTGATGAGAGTGTATGTATTAAGAAGGAATTATGGTTGTTGATGTTGGGTAAAGCCTGGCTTTATGCTCAGTGTTGCGTACCGGGCTTTGTGTATACCCAAACGGAGCAAGGAGAAATTGTCTGTTTTGGGCTTGTCCATTTATTGAGCAATTAGGGTTCATGGCAGTAGTTGGAGTGTTTGTCTGATTTCACCGACGTTTTCATCTGATTAGTGAAATCTCTTCACTCCGTGGATGTAGGCTGTTCTTGGCCGAACAATATAAATCTGTGTGTGTGATTCTTTCATGTTTAATGTATTTAGGGTAAAAGACAAAAACCACCCCTTGAGTATGAGTTATATACAAATACACCCCTCTTGTTTGGGTATATACCAATACCCCCTGTCAGAGACAAAAAACCCTCTGTCAGTGGATGGACCTTAGACGAATAGCACCCTTCTGTTACAATCAGTTAGTATGGGGGTGCAATCTGACTTTTTATGACCATTTTGCCCCTATTTGTATTTTTGTGTTTATTGTGTTCATGTACTTGGCCACCATTCTTGGTGTTCTTGACCACCACCACCACCACCGACCCAATACCTTCAACACAACCGTAACCACGACCCTCTATTCAATCCCTCATAAGCCAATTACAGCCGAACCTGTTATCTACCTCACCATCAACCTGCAACAATGAAATACCAAACCACCGACCCAATACCTTCAACACAGACCACCAATTCAGCCTCAACGAATCAACACCATTACACCACCGTGTATCACCAGAACCGAACCTGAAGCCCACCTGCACCATCAGGTTTCGATCTAGCTGGTGATTGTGGGTTGTTTTTGGTGTTGGGGTTAATTGGGCGGTGATATAGGCAACGTTGGGAGCTTGCAAGAGCGGTCCATGAGAGCTTGCAAAGGAAGATGTGCCGGAGAAACAGCCATGATTGTTCACTGAAACTGCTGTCAATTTGAGGCAACAAGTGGTCAAACACTGTCAGATTCGGCCCGATTGACAAACCCTAGCATCTGCAGATCGAGAAAGGAAGCCATATCAGGGTAACCTCTGGATCTTAGCCATTGTAGAAGCTTCAACAACGGATTTGTCGAACTAGCTGTTCCGGAGCCACACATCGCAAATCTAGCTTAGGGCTTCAAATTGGAGACCAAGCCTCGAAGCCCAAGTCGAAGAAGTTCCCGGTTCCGAGGAGGGGAGAGATAAGGTTGGAGGTGGTGGAGGTGGGTTGTGTCGGGGAGAGAAGAGGGGAGGGGCACGGTGATGAAGCGAGGGAACTTCCGGCAACGGTGAGGTAGCCGCGATTCCGGTCCGAATACACACCGTAGAGCTGTTGTAATGAAGAGAGAAGAGAGGAGGAAGAGAGAGAGGAAGAGATAAGGCGGGATTTGTTGATAGCAGTGGTGGTGGAGGTGGGTTGTGTTGGGAGAGAAGAGAGCTAGGGTTAGGAAATGTGGAGGAGAAGGGAAGGAAATGGTCTTTATAGTGGGTAATTTCTTCAAATTTTAGGGGTATTTTTGTCTTTTTGCCCCTCCGTTAGTTCACCGTTACCTCCGTCCTCTCGGGGGGGGGGGGGTGTAATGGTATATGCCAAACACGAGTGGCTGATTGGTATTTAACCCATACTCAGGTGGTGGTTTTTGTCTTTTACCCTATTTTTTAATAACAGTTGATTGTCATTTTTACCCTCTATTTCCCAACACAATGGATTGTCCCTATGAATGCTTCTGTTTTTTTGTTTTGAAAGTTTGATCACTAACCTATCACCTGGTGCTTGTATAAACCTCCAATGAATTGAAAGACCTCTTCGTAGTCCTAAGCCATAGCTGAGGATACATAATTATGCATATTTGATAAGAGGAAATGATATAGGTCTTGCAGATAATGAGATCTTAGGGAGACAACTAGGGCAAACACCGATGGGTCCCATCACACTCAGCGAGTAATCGATTAATTGACGACATAGACTTCAACCTTGGGAACAAGTGACCAAAGTAGCGTTGGGGACAGAATTTGGAGAGAGACGATAGAGGAGAATGCTAAACTTGCCACAATCAAAGGACCTAGGATTGTCCAGGAGGGGAAGTCGTGGGATAGGCTTCACCATATGTGAGGCAGCAATTATATTTGGGTACCTATGCGGTGAACTAAAACAGTGATATATAGCATTCCTCGTGGATTAAGGTGACATTGTAGGTTAATTTATTTCCGAGTAAGATGACTAGATGAGATTGCAGCTTCTATGACAAAATAGCTAATTCTTTGAACTTAGAAATAATTAGTAATTACTGTAAAATAATAATTAGTAATTCACAGCATATGTATCAGTGTATGGGAACATTGAGATAGAAGGTTAAAGTTGATTTGTTGGAATATGGATTTTAAAGCTTTCTAACATCTGAAGCATTTCATCTGTCTGTTGTTGATGGGCTAAACTGCTACTTCGGTGACAGTTTAATTTTTGAGGTTCATGTCTTTAAACTCATTCCTTTTTTTTGTTGCTTTGTCATTTAATCTACGGGTGAGGAGGATTAGTACCGTAAGGCGAAGGGAAAGAATGTTATAGCAGTTGAAAGATATTAACTTTTTGTTGTTGTTGACCCACTTGATGTCAATGTACGATTAGACAGTTTCATCACAGTGCAAAATCTGCCCAGGACATGCACAGACATTATCATATCCACTCTCATCACCGACATCGACAAGCTCTGCTCTTTTGTCGACGCTATCACAATCAATTATTTAAAACAAGACATCGTCTCTGGGATCCACACTTGTACTCAGAAATTGGAACTGGACATGGCAATCAGAGGTGGCTCAGCTAGTTAGGCTAGTGTCCTTGCTAGCTTGAGGCTTGGGTTTGAGTCCCTCCTCCGGTAGCCTCTATTGTGTGGGTGATCTGTTAACTCCTTTGGTAGTCTGGAATATTCCCTAACCTTGGGATGGGTTAGCCCCCCCCCCCAACTCTTTCGTAGCCCCAAAAAGGAACCGGACATAGTTCTCCATCCATCGATCTTTGGATATTGGTTATAGATGTTTTGTGAACTCGATGAAGGTGCTAGTGTATCGTCTGTTTTTCAAAATAAATAAATGGTCGGTTTATTTTTTATATTTGATTTTATGTGGTGACAGGATCACCCATCCAGCCCCAGGGGTCCCAGAAGAACTGATCAGAGAAATGTTTCGCCATAGCAAGAGTGTCTCCAGAGAAGGCCTAGGTCTATACATAAGCCAGAAGCTGGTGAAGATCATGAACGGCACCGTCCAATACCTTAGAGAAGCAGAAAGGTCGTCTTTCATCATTCTCATAGAATTTCCCGTCGCCCAACAGGTAAAATACCAGAAGACCAAGCAGACAGAAGACGACGAGAGGCAGCAGTCTTCATGGCCCACCTCTCGCTAAACAGGAAAGGCATGGAGAGTCATATGATGCTTGTCTGTTTCATATACGTTTGTTTCCACGAGGGTCGTTGCACGTGTAATGCATGGGGCTCACGATCTTGACACGGACGTTGTTGATGATGATGCTGGTGTGATGGGATTAGAGGAACGCTCGATTACAGCCTTAGGTGCTACCTGTTTCTGTAGCTTCTCAGGAGAGAAATGTTTGTTTTGTACATTAAATTACCAGCATCGTCGTTTTCATCGCATAGAATATGTACATTTGTGGTTTCTTTGCGAATAAGCTTGCTGCTGCTTTATGTGGTTGGCGACGATGATGTCATTGTCAAAGGAAGTGTTTTCGTGTTCCCAGCGAGCAAGAGTGTAAGATCACTAGGAACTGGTTGAGCCTGTTTATAGACGGGTTCAAGCATAAATGGATAAATGGGTCAGATGACCCAACTCATTTGAAATTAGTTATTTAATTGGGTGGCTTATAATGGGTCAATACAAATCTGAGCCCGGTCTTTTTGGATTGTCTTATTTTGCTGTGTTCGTTAAGCAAGTGGTGCTCTATGCCAATCCAAATGAAGGAAAATGTCAGCAAAACATGCATTTTTTCCTATTTCATTGGTGGTGGAAGAGTATGTTCGATTGCTTTTGGGCCACAAAGAGAAGAGAGTGAACTGAACGGCACAGAAAAAAAAAAAACCTGAAAGGCAAAGCTGACTTTTATCATCGACAGATAGAAAGTTGCATTTCTTTTTTCTTTTTCTCTCCTAAGCAAATGGGACGGAATTTTGTTAACTTAAAGGGGGTAAAATAGACATCTAAATATTGTTTTAACAATAGGGAAAAGAATCTGAAGCAGAAAAATGATGTAAAAAGAACTCCTGCAAAATGGGATCCATTTGTCCATACCTATCCATTTAAGTACGGGTTAAATTGGGCTGGGTAATATTCGTCAATAGGTCGTGCGACCTCCTGGACACAGGTCGTACGACCTGCAGCAGTAGACCGTGTGACCTCAGTAAAATCGAGTTCTGCAGCTTTGTTTTCCCTTGTTCTCCTATTTGCTCTATTGGACTTGGTTGTTTGCTCTTGTTGATTTCTTCGCCATTCAAGGCACAAATCCAACAAAATTTTATACAATTATACGAATCACCCGCGTGGACATATTGACCGGATAAAATACCGACTCAAAATGTCCACAAGGGCCATATGGATAAGAATTCCTTCGGAAGCGGCACCATTAGACTGCCATCTGGATGAGAACTTTTGTTCCTCGTCAGTGAATTACCTTACGGTGCTATCCGCAGCATGGCCTACAGCTCCTTTTGAAATGGGGTTTCTCAGTTTTTAGGTCATTTTACGGTGCTATCCTCAGCGTGGCATACAGCTCCTTGGAAGGAGACAGAGCAGGTCGGTCACCATTTAGCCGAAAATATTTGTTTTTAACAAGTATGATAACTGAAAGAACCTGTTAACCTGTTAGTTATTCTCACCTTTTAACTGTTTGTTGATGTCACATTCACTTTTATTACTTTTTTATTAATAGTAAAGGTTATCATTTGTGGTTATTAGTCCGCGATCATGCATCCTAGAGCACAATTTTTTGATGTCTGATGTTTTGGATGTTTGGACACAAGAATAAATCAAAGATTATATAGCTGTCCCAATCCCAAACTTGTTCCTTGACTACGAACGTGGTCATTTTTTCTCTCTTCGCCTCTAGGTTCTACATGGCACATCCTATGTTCCTTCTTCTGCTTACAAGGTCCTCTTTCTTATGTAACTTCGTCCGTGCAAATCTTGGTGAACAGACCTACTGCTATGTTACACGGATGCTGACATACAATGAACCTAACTACGTTCAAGGCGAACTCCTGTTGATGGATTCGCCGACAGGAACTTTGGTCCTTGAGGAAGAAACATTTATTTCTACAACGAACAAGGTAAGATATATTAATTAATTTAATCAGCTATGCTTAATTATGTCTAATTACTTATCAGTGGGGACCAATATGCTTTTGTTAATTATCAAATTAAGCTTGGTTTCAACTATGCCTCCCACTATAGCTAAAGCCCAAACATCTAGCAATTGATAAATATTTGTGTGTGGTTTGTTTAAAGGTGACATTATCAAGTGGGAGGTCATTTCCTGGCATGCTGATTTGCCTTTTAAATGGTTGATTCTGGTCACTGTAAGTAGTTAATGCATGTTTATGTAATATATACCTTTTTTCCCCATTCAAGTGAAAAGAGATGGGTTCATATTATCTAGGTAGACAGAAATATAACCAGAAAAGATTTGGGGATCTTTGGGATATTATTTGTGCATCTATATGAGATTGATGATATCATGATAGGGATACTAGGATAGTTCCTTTGTTAAAGTTCGGAAAAAAACTTATAAGTTTTTCTTCCGTCTTTCGCTGGACAGATTATGAGAGTATGAACTATCAATTTCTCCATAGTTGTTGTTAGCCTTGTAGGAGCTCATATTGCATTGCAAGGTGGCTGCAATGGATTGGACCATGTCGTAATTAAAAATCAGGAATTGACTATTTAAAGTGATACTAATTGAAATTAAATTAAATAGTATCCATTTTGAATAGGTAAGTTCTTAAATGCGATTTCAATTAATATCACTTTAAATTATTAACTTCATGTTTTTAATATCACGTTGACTAATGAATTGCAGACTTGCAGTCACCTTACAAGGCAATAGGAGCTCCTAACACCAAGGTTGTAGAAAAACCCTGGCCAGCTAGATATGCTAAGGTGCATAGTGGAGTAAAGCATGGCGTCCTACTTCTTACATGAAATTTGAGTGATTTCAATTAGTATCACTTTAAATTATTAACTTCATGTTTTAAATACCAATGAATTGCAGTCACCTTACAAGGCAATAGAAGCTCCTAACACCAAAGTTGTAGAAAAACCCTGGTCAGCTAGATATGCGAAGGTGAGAAATTCAACATGTGTGTCTAAATTCTGTTAGAATCTATGGGGTTCCACCTAAAAACCAATTGGCAATTAGGGGAGTAGCCCAGAACACTTATTAATTCTTTTTGTTCTTCTTAAATGTCCAATGTGGGACTTCTCAACACGCCCCCACGTGTGTCGAACCTGGCTCTATTATCATGTTAGAATTTATGGGGTTTCACCTCAAAATCAGTTGACAAGGGGAGTAGCCCAGAACACTCATTAATTCTTTTTGTTCTTAATGAATGTCCGATGCGAGACTTCTCAACAAATTCAAGTCTAAACTTGTAACTTAATTGCTTATTCAATAACAGATGGATAAAATGAGCAGGAGTGTTTTATAAGATCCAAAGATCCCCACCTTATGCGTTTGTCTGTGTCACTAGTTTCTAATAGGAATATTATTTTTTTAGATTCATTCATGTCTTTTTTAGATTTCACCAACTGCATATCTTAATCCAGATAGCAATCTCTCTCTCTCTCTCTCTCTCTCTCTCTCTCAAGTCATGAAGGAGATTGCTTGGTACCTGAAGAAGATAAGGGAAGAAACATTAGGATCAGGACCACATGCCCAAGTGTCAATTAAATTCACAAACAAGAAAGCATATATATTGTAATGATACTTACATACAGACATTTTAGTACAGCAAGAAAGCAGATCAATGTCCACAAAATATGGATTCCCTTTGATTTCCTACCTAAGATTCCCAATAGAGCAGTGTTCTACCATGAAAAACCCTTTCCAATGTTCCATGAAACGCTAAAATCTTCGTCATTTGGAAGCTCAAGATATATTTCATTTTCAGAGTGTATCAGCTATTTATTTCTAAATGAGTTTGGACAGGCACCAATACAGACGTGTGATTTATCTAGCAGGCCCCGGTTAAACTGGGAAAAGGCTTGCTGAGTTGAGTTTCAACTACTGCCATAAACCACTTAGAAGTACAGGCTACGAGTAACACTATACCTCAAAGTATGTGAAAGTAGGACCATTCAGTACGTACACGGTACACGATACAGAAGTGTAACATTAATGTAATGCCAAGTGATTTTTTCTAGGTGGAACCCCAGAATTCTTAATATACGGTAGTTAGAATAGAGAAGAAACTAACTAGCGGTAGTTTGTGGAGCGAAATACAATTGCTTTCGAACAACTCTTAGTCTTAGCTCTTAACTGCAATAGAAGAAGAGAGAAAAAAAAATGTCCAACCAATCTCCATAAACAAAAAAGAAAAAATATATTTATCAAATGGTAATAGCCATCTCAAATTCTCAATAGGAGATTACTAGCTATAATCTAGTTCTTCTATCGACACATCCTAATCACCGCGCTTCAGTTCTGATTCCTTCTCTCATTTTCCTAATGAAATCGTCGCATTTTTTGTTTAATTCCTCTGCACTCAACAATTCAATTTCCTCTTCTTCTTCCTCCTCCTCCCCCTCGTCTTCTTCCTTATTTTCTTCAAATCCGTCTTCTGCAATCGAATTTTCCTTTCCACGACTCTCTTCTGAATCCCAATTCTCAATTCCTGTCCCTCTATCTTCAACTTCCATAACTTCTTCTCTTGCTCTCTTCTCTTCAACTTCCACGACGTCTTCTTTCGCTCTCTTGTCATCAACTTCATGTACCAATTGGTGGTTGTCGAAACTTCTCTTTGCATTTTCAAGGACAGTACTGGGTGAGGATGAAGTGTCGTTATCCAGACCGGAGTTCCGGATCAAGAAAACCAGAATCCCATTAAAGAATATGAAAATGTAGTTCCTATCAGTGATATACTTGAAAAGCTGCATTGAGAATGAGGTGACACAATGGCTGAAGAGAGGAAAGATTGGGGAGAAAGAAAATAGGATGGCTAGTATAGATGCTGAGAGTAGAATCCTGAGGGATTTCTTTGAAAACTGGAATTGGATCAAGTGATCACCTATTATTTGGACTTGCTCCATGTGAGTACCTACAACTCCTAAAAAATGGGAAAGGGGAAGACACTCTTTGGAGACAAACGGAAATGTGGAAATTTCAGGAAGTGAGCTACTGGTGAACTTGGTCTGGGACTAAGGTTTACTTATAGTACATGTGTTGGTTGTGGTTATGTTTTTATGCTACGGTCGCATACGAGACGAGTTGCAACCTACCAATAGAAAATAGCCACATGGGTCACACAGTTAAGATGTTACCACTCCGTTTCTTCTCTTTCGCCCATTTTGACTTTTTCCCACTATTAACCGGGTCACTTTGACCCGGTGATTTGGATAACAAAATGATGCGATTCTTTGATAATTTGTTCATGGTGTTGTAGAGTAAAAGTTGCTCTATAACACGGTAAAAATTATCAAAAATCGCGTCGTCCTGCGATCCAAATCTCCGAGTCAAATTACTAGTCAAAAAAGTCAAATGTTGTGAAAGAGAAAAAACAGAGTGGTATTCACTATATAGCATGCTATGTGTATACCTTCTTGTAGGAAGAGTTGCCTTAGTTGTTTATAAAAGGTTGAGAGCTTGTGTTTGGTACCGGTTAGAATTAAGAAGATGAAAAGGCAAATATTGGCAGTCATAAAAACAGTATCACTATACCAAACATGTTTTTATTAAAACTTTATTCTCAAACAGAAACATAGTTGCCAAACAGGCACTGACCTTTTGGAACTCGGAGAAGGTGTTCACTAGGTGTATATAGTTTATTTATTAAATTTCAACTAACACATTTGTGCGAATTAAAGTTGGGTTTCTAATAATATCAGTCAATGAATACTGGTAGATCAAAGCTTCAATTTGTAGAAGTGCACTATAATGGGAACCATTGAGCATGGTGAATTATTAGGTTTACTCTGCCTGGTGGCAGTGTTAACAAGAGATGTATACTTTCATCAACTTGTTGAGTAGTTTATGAACACCTTATTTTCAAGGTGGAGCCAAGCATGGTTCTTTAATGATTCTGACTTACCATGCTTAACTTTCTTGTTTGATCCAACTATATAAAGGGTTTCTTCAGAAAGAATTTAGTTTGGGTGATAAATAGAATAAAAAGGAAAAAACATGGGATAATTGCAAAAAGAAAGTTTCAATTTCTTTTACTTCACTTAAATGTAATATAGAGATATTATGAGATGCTTGGGTGGTTGAAATTGCAAAATAATTGGTGGTCCTTAAGGATAGTGTCCGCCCTCTACCTGCTCAAACGGCTAGAAATTAAGAAGTAATTATTTTGTTTACAGTCTACCTTCATTAATGCAGTTATATGAGGTTGTTTACAGTCTACCTTACAGTAATTATTTTGGTAGCAATCTGTCCTAGCTATTTCTCCACAATTTGACTTCTACCACTATTCATGGGTCACTGTGACCCGTTAATTTGGATAACAAAAAATTAATACAATTGTTTATAATCTTTTCATTGAGTTGTAGAGTAAAAATTGCTCTATAACACGGTAAAAAATTATCAAAAAATTGCATCGTTCTGCTATCCAATTTACCCGGTCAAATGACATATATACAAATATATGTCAAAAAGTCAATTTGTGAAGAAAGGTGTGGGATGGAGTGGTAGGAACAACTAAATAGATGGTGAATCTAAAGGTACTTTATATCACTACTCATGGTTTGTAGACCTACTAGCTCAAGTGCTATTCCCAGTCCACTGATACATGAAGTTTGAGAGGAAGCAATAAATATTCTCAGTAATATTTAGTTAAACCCATGTTCATTTCTAGGTTGTAATTGATGCCGCAGACAAAGGTAACAAAAATTTGTTGTTGGTAGATAATGAAATAATGCCCACCAAATCCTTAGTGAGAACCAGGCTGGTGTTTGTTTGGCAAAGATATGAAACAGGCAGCTAAAGGATATCTCAAACTCAAACTGTGCAAGTGACTAGATCTTGGTCTGTTGTGTATGGAAATCCAAATACAGAAAACAGCCTAGCCCAGGCCTACATATATCCAAATTGGTATGTTATATGGAGATCCAAATATGTGTAGAATATATTTTCAATCTGATCTCTTTTCTTGATTCAGTATATTTTGCCTTCAGTTTTTCACAAAAGGAATTTATTACTGATAGTGTTTTTTTAAGTATTTTCCTTTTCATTTACTACTTGTTATGACTGTTTTTTCCATGTTATAAGCAAGATTCAGAAACTGAGTCTAGTGGGGGCTTAATTCTAAAAACAAAATGACGAAAAAAAAATTATCTGCGGGCGGAGATTGATAAATTATACTCCACAACAGGAAAAGTAGTACTCTTAGTGAACTTAGATTGATGGGGTTGTGGTATAATTTTGTGGTCGCTAGCTCAAAGAAAGTTAAGAAATAGCAATGCATAATTTTAAAAACCAATTTTGAGTGAGATCTAGTCTTTTTCTAGAAGAATTTACCATCATGGTAGGGCGGCATAATTCCGCGTGTAATTAATGAAAGGATTTGAGAAGAATTGCAGAGAAATGATAGATTGAATAGTATTGAATCAAAGAGAAAGATGAACAGTCGAGTATGTACAAGAGAGGTGTGAGAAACACTCTCTGCCTCCTTAACCTAATTCTAGAACAAAAGAAACTTTATATATGAGGTCCTAATCTAACGGTAGCAAATCAATGGTAGGATAAGGTGGAGAGCATTAGGGTTACGAATAAAGGGAGAAGAGACTAAAATGCCCTTATAAGATATGGGCTTACAATCAGTGGGCTTTGTAAATAACTAATGCATAATGGGCTTGTATAATGGGCTTCAAAGATATCTGCTAATATCCCCCTTCAAACTGATGGGGAAGCTAGGACCATCAATTTAGACTTGACCTTCGAATTGGGTTGAGGTAAGCGAATTGGTAAAGACGTCCGCAACTTGATCTACACTACAGATAAAAGAAATAGTCAGTTCCTTACGAAGTCCTTTTCCTCGAACGTAATGGTAGTCTAGTTTGATATGCTTTGTGCGAGCATGAAAGAGAGGGTTACCCGTAAGTGCAATGGCCGAGTAGTTATCAGCCCATAATAAAGAAGGAGTGTCAATACGAAATTTTAAATCATGAAGTAATTGTTTGAACCAAGATATGTCTGCGGAAGTCGTGGCTAGAGGACGGTACTCAGCGTCGGTTGAGGACCGCGCCACGGTAGGCTGTTTCATGGAGGCCCTATGGATGGCGTTGAGCCCAAGTAAAACAACCAGACCGGTAGTGGATCTACGGTCTGTTGGATTGTCGGCCCAATCCGCATCGGCAAACACTTGAAATGGTAAGTGATTGGGTTTATAAGAAAGGCCAGGGTGTTTGGTTCCTTCAAGATAGCGTAAAACACGCTTAGCACAACTAAGATTAAGAGATGTAGGATTATGCATAAATTGGCATAGGTGATTTACCGCGAAAGTAATATCCGGTCGACTTAAAGTCAGATATTGCAAACCGCTCAAAAGTTGTCTATAGACATTAGGGTCAGTGAGAGGACAACCATCAAGAACATGGTATTTAATACTAGCAGCCAGTGGAGGAGGACAATACTTGCAATTGCCCATATTGAAACTTTAATCCCCAATGTATTTTTTTTGTGTGACAAGAATACCAGTAACATATTTGGTAATTTGGAGACCCAAAAAGTAGGTGAGGGGCCTAAATTAGTCATCTCAAATTCATAACTAAGGCGGCTAACAAGCATTGAAATATACGCAAGATTATTTCCGGAGACGATAATATCGTCAAGATATAAAAGAAGTATGGTAATGTTATTATTTGAATGACGAATAAATTGAGAAGAGTCAGCAAAAGATGCAATAAAACCCAAATAAAGTAAATAAGTTGTAAAACGCTTGAACCAAGTTCTAGGAGCTTGTTTTATACTATAAATAGACTTCTTGAGTATGCACACATGTTTGGAAAAATGAGGGTGCATTCATAGAAGACAGTCTCGCGTAAAAAACCATGTAAAAATGCATTTTTAACGTCAAGTTGTTGTAACGGCCATGAAAAAGAAGTTGCAAGTGCAAGAATACAGTGAACAGTGGAGTCTTTTGCAACAGGACTAAAAGTCTCGGATTAATCAGCGTTGGGGGTTTGATGAAACCCTTTGGCAACAAGACGAGCCTTATAGCGAGAAATAGTCCCATTTCGAATGTATTTAGTCTTAAACACCAACTTATTCCCAATTATATTATAATTGGGAGGATGTGGAATTAATGCCCAAGTTTGTTGTTGTAAGAGGCTTCGAAATTTGTCAGCCATTGCATTTTGCCACTGCCAATGTTTCGAAGCCTCTGAATAACTCGTGGGATCACAGTGTGCAGTGTGTAAAGAAGGAGAAGAATAAGACATAAAACCAGAATGAGAAGAAGAAGACTGTGAATAAGCAAAAAAAATGTAGTTTCTTTACTCACACCCAACTTGCGTCGGGTCTGCATTGGGTGACCCCTGGGAGAGGGAGGAGGAGGGGAAGGAGGGATCATCATTGGGGTGGGAGCCCCTGACTGTGCCTCGCCAGAACTGGAACTGGTACTGGGTTGCATTGGTGTAGTATGTTGTTCGTGTGTAGTAAATTTTTCTTGTGATTGTGAAGGCAACGGAGATACAAACCCAGGTGAACCAGTTGGCTACATCAGATCAGGGCACCCCTCAGAATTATGTGTATGCATTTCGGGACAAGTAGTATCAGTGGGGCAATGTGGATCAAGTGAGCCACCTGAAACAGAAAAAACAGAGTTTAATGAGACAGGAGAAGTAGAAATAGTACTAGCGGTAGCATATGGAAAGGAGAAATCATCAAATATCACATCACGACTTATAAATAATATTTTTTGCTTTTATCAAAGAAAAAAAAACCTATGTAACCATCTGCATAACCCAGAAAAACACAGGGTTTTGTTTTAGGATCCAACTTAGAGTGCATGTAAGGTCTAAGGCATGGATAACAAGCACAGTCAAATACTTTAAGATGTTGATAATTAGGAACAATGTGAAATAATAGCTCAAATGGTGACTTATTCAGTGTGTTCTTACTAGGTAAACGGTTTATCAAGTAAGTGGTAGTAGCCACTGCATGACCATAAAATTTTGGGTGAAGCAGTTTCTAATAAAGTAACAGCAGTCTCAATTATATGGCGATGTTTGCGATCATCCATTCCATTTTGTTGTGGAGTGTGTGGGCAGCTCTTTTGGTGGCTAAGGCCACTTTCAGACAGATTTTTTTGAAATACAAATCCTGTAAATTCACCACCACCATCTGAGCGAAGTATCTTAATAGGTGTACCAAATAATTTTTCAATAAATGTCTTGCATCAAACACAGATGCAACTTATGATTTGGCATGAAGAGGAAAAAGCCTAGTAAAGCCTAGTTAAACAGTACATAATATTTATACCCATTAAAAGATTTAACAGAGGCTGGACCCCGAACGTCAATGTGAAGTAAATGTAATGCACTATCAGTAGTAGAAGTAGAAACATGAAAAGGGAGTTTTGACATGTTTCCTGCCTAGCAGGATTCACATAAAGCAGCAGTAGTATGAGCAGATTTAGGAAAACGACAATTAATAGTAAAATCGAGTTTGAGGGATGTCCGAGGCGAGAATGCCAAATACTAGACTTGACTATTTGTCCCAATAGTGCTTGAGGACAAGATGATAGAGAAGAAGAAGAAGAGATGGGATAAAGCTCATATTTAGAAAGACCCTGGTAAAGGATTCTGATTGAAGCTCAATCCTGAATGCAGAATGAGGTTTGGTAAAAAAAATAAAGCGGACATTATGATCCATACAAAACTTGTTAAGACAGGAGATTAACGGAGAGTCCGGGTACATGTAATGTATTGTTTAAATGAAAAGGATTATTTCCAGTAGTAAGAAGGGAATTACCGGAGTGTTGAATAGGGAGAGAAGTGCCATTACCGACGGTAACCTGATCGGGTCTAGTGTAAGGTTCTGAGAGAGATAAGTTGTGCAAGTCTGTTTTCATGTGATTCAAGGCCCCAATATCAGTGAGCCAAACCTCAGGAGAAGCAGAGATAATGTTGTTGTTGGAAGAAGCAGCCATTGCAGACAATTGTTGTTGTGGTAATCGGCCCTCGTACGCATAATCCATGCGATGGTAGCAATCCAGGGCTGATTGATAGTCATTTTTGCAGATTTGGCAATTAACAGGACCGTGAACAAGACCCTAAGAACCATACTTGGATCCAGATCGACCTCTTGACCCACTGTTGCGACCCGAAGATCCACGACCCGAACCTGGATCCTACTCCGTACCCGTATCCAGACCCATAGTCCGATCTAGTACCATTAATGTTGTCGGATCCAACCGTCCGCCTCGATGAGAGTCGGATCAGTTACCGCCACGTGAACCCGAACGACCACCGCCGCGAGAACCACCACTGTGACGGACGCCACCTTCGCCACGGTGATTGTAAGATTGAGAAGTGTATCACGCAGCAGGGTTCATCGGATTTGGTTTAGGGTTCTGTGATTCCAGCATCTGCTCCTCTGCTCAAAGAAGAACATGGAGTTCTTCAAACGGCAAGGACTCCGATCTAGTACGGAGGGACGATCTGAAGGAGTTGTACTCAGGAGGAAGGCCGTTAAGAGCATACAATAGCATATCTTCTTCATCGGTTTGAACACAGGCGACGGCTAGTTGATTCCGGATGGATTTGAGCTTTTGCATGTAGGCATCAATAGATCCAGTGCCTTTCTTGCAAGTTTGGAGGGTGGTTTTTTACTTCAAGATTTTGGATCTGGTGAGAGACGCATAGCGTCGCTCTAAATACATCCAGGCGGATCTTGAATCGCCACACCTAATAACTAAGGTTAGGGTTTCAGTAGACAGAGTTGAGTTCAAAACGGTGAGAAATCCTTGATCTCGAAGGATCCATGGGGTGAAATCAGGGTTTGTGAATTTAGCACCAGCAACATCAGTCACGAATTGAGTAGGACAAGGTAAAGAGCCATCAAGATGACCGAACAAATTGTGTGTGCCAAAAATCGAAGAAATTTGATGTTTCCACAAGACGAAATTAGATTCGTCTAGTTTGAATGGCAAGAGATTATGTATATTGGAGAGTAAGTGCATTGGAGTTGTTGTGGGTGGATTTGAGGCGGTAGAGAGAGCCATAGATCTGATACCATGAAAGGATTTTAGAAGAATTGCAGAGAAATGATAGATTGAATAGTATTGAATCAAAGAGAAAGACGAACAGCCGAGTATGTACAAGAGAGGTGTGAGAAACACTCTCTGCCTCCTTAACCTAATTCTAGAACAAAAGAGACTATATATTGGAGGTCCTAATCTAACGGTAGAAAATCAACGGTATGATAAGGTGGAGAGCATTAGGGTTACGAATAAATTGAGAAGACACTAAAATGCCCTTATACGATATGGGCTTACAATCAGTGGGCTTTGTATAGAACTAATGCATAATGGTCTAGCATAATGGGCTCGTATAATTTGCTTCAAAGATATCTGCTGATAATTAAGACAAAACGTCTGGTTCCCAACGCGTAAAACAATAGAAGTTGAGGGACATCAAACCTACACAGAACATCTTGTAACTACAAGCTAAGGAGGATAAACTACTACATAGTATACATTATGGTGTTCTATAATACAACATGTCTACCAAATTCTGCATACAAAGTAGGGATGGTAATATGGTCTGATCCGATCTGAGATTCGAGCGATCCGAGCCGAATGGATCAGATCCGAATCCGATCCAATTTAAAATAGATCGGATTTGGATCTAGAAAGCCAGATCCGATCGGATTTGGATATGAGGGCAGATCCACCGGGTTCCGACCCGATCTGATCCGACGTATATGTGTGCTTTACAAATATACTCATATTACCTCCCCACCTACACTTTTAAGAAGAAAGCAATAGTAACTCCAATCTACAAAGCTCTTTCTTTTGTGTTTTATGCTTCATAACTTACGAAGATGCCTAAGCATATGAAATAGTGTTTATTTTTTTATGTTTTGTGTATTTTATTACAAACACGTGTTGGATCCGATCCGATCGCGTACTATATGGATCTACGGATCAGATTTGGATCAGCTGAATAAAACCCGATCTGATCTGATCCGAATTCGGTGACGATCCGAACGGATCTGGATCGGATCTGGATCCCATTTTTCCTGGTCGGATCTGGATCGGGAAGGGCCGGATCCGACCCGTTGCCATTCCTACTACAAAGACTAATGATAGCTGAGTGCATCTCCACCCGGTACTGAAAACTCTGAAAAAAATGACAAATGTGGCCATGGGCTGCCAAAACATCTGCAATCATATTGCCTTGCCTATGAGTGTGTTCGACTTCAGCCACAAAAAGTAAAGCACGACACGCTAAAATGGTAGAGTAGATACGCCAAGGGATGGCTGCGAACCCCCGAATACTTCGAATCATTAACATCAAATCGTCAAAAACATAGTCCACCCCAAGGCCCGTGGTGTAGGAAAGTGTAAGACCAGCAAGGAGGGTTTGGCCTCTGCCTCGACTAAGGCGACGAAACAAAAACTACGTGAAGAAAGAGGCAAGACGGACTCCATCATGAGATCTAGTCTCGATGTGGATCCGCCCTTGGTTGCAAGTAACTTAAGTGAGAAACTGAACTCAATTGGAAGTCTATAAACTTATACTTCACCACAAGAATAGTTCGGAAGCCAAAAATCTTTTACTCAAGAGCATGTGGTCAGGGGTCTAAGCGTGAAGTTAACAAATTATGGGTTCTAAATCAAATATTTTGATAATTTAGGGGTATATTTTCAACCAGAAGAAGAAAGAAAGAACAGAAACAGAAAACCAACCTCCACCTCACAAAGAAGATTAGCCTTGTGCAGTGTCTTCATACATTTCAAAAGTCGTTTGCAATTCCCAGTTCTTGCTTTAACTATCAGAATTCCCATAGGACCACAGTATATTGACAGTTCATCTATCTGATCTGACTGAATCCTCTCTAGTCACTACACTACACTACACATTAGTTATCCAAAACACATCTGTTCTTGTTGGCTCCAGGAAACAAACTCTCTCTCTCTCTCTCTCTCTCTCTCTCTCTCTCTCTCTCTCTGTTGATTGCATGGCTAGGCTACTCACCCCTGGCTCTTGCTCTTCAACAACCTTCAAAACCTCTTCAACCAAGCATGAGGCACATATTTGGGGAAAGGTCATCATTTCCCCAAATTCCACCAACTGGGTATCACTGATCAGTTCAAGAATACACCAAAAGAAGCATTTTGAGCTCAAATCCTCAAATGGGTTCTCTTTGAATGCAGTTTCTTTCCAGGATGGTTAGTTCCAAATTACTCTCTCCTTTTGTCCTGTGAATTTCTTGTTTAAGATGTTGACTGATCTTGCTCCAATGTTTTTTCTTCTTTTATGTCTTTTTTTTTCCATATTGGTTCTTGAACTGGAGATAATAACTATTTTCAAATGTCAAGCTGTAGCAGTATATTTCCAATTCAACTCTTGCATTACCTTAATGAACACCATCACTGAGCTGATCACTAATAATGAGTAATTTGAATATGGATGTAGAAGCATCTTGTCGTTGTAGTATAGTGGTAAGTATTCCCGCCTGTCACGCGGGTGACCCGGGTTCGATCCCCGGCAACAGCGCATATTTTGCATTTTGCACGCACACTGTTTTTTCAAGCAAACACTCTCTGCTTTGATAATTAACAAACTGTTTATCCAAATTTTGATGTTTTGACAAATACCACCGAAGTGTTTTGTTTAATCCTCATTTGAAGTTCTGGTCTCTTGTGCTTTAATGTTTGCAAATCACTTTGAAGTATCCAATTCAAACAATTAGTAAAAATGTTTAATTATGTCTGGATTGCAGCTGAAAGTTAAGTTTTATAAGATTTTGTTCAGAAATTAGTCTTTGACAACTTCAAGAAAACGTGTGGAGTTACTATTGAATCTGTTTACAACAATTAACAGTGTGAACCTGAAACATTTTATCTTTATAAGTGTCCGGTTTTTTTTAAGAGAAAAACTTAAACTACTCTCTAGTCTCTACTCTCTACAGTGGAAGAAATCTTAATATGATAAATGCAAAATGGGAATGTAACGAGACTTGATCTCTTGATCATAAGCCAATGCTATTTATGAAGCAAGTTTGTTTCCTTACTATCCTTTTATGTAGTGCTTCCAAGTACGAGTTAACAGGTTAAGTATTGTAGTCTCAACTCACTTAGCCTGACGCTAGCAGTGACAATCCTCAAGCAATCCTTCGCCTTTATCCCCAAATCTTCGATATGGCACACTTTCAGTCTTTTTTCTTGATTATTACACTACTTGAGTCTTGCTTGGGAATCATGGACTAGGTTTTCCTGGAAGCTCTCCTCCCAGAGATGATATCCAGGTGTTGGGAACATCTGATCCTTTTCCCGGACCAGAACACGGAGAATCAACTCTCAGCATTACTGTGGTCGGGGCGTCAGGGGACCTTGCCAAGAAGAAGATCTTCCCAGCACTATTTGCTCTTTTCTACGAAGGCTGTCTACCTGAGGTTCAACTCTTCATTTTATCTCCATTACATGTACTTGGTGTGTTTCGCCTCTTTCTTCAAAGTTGACTTTAGGGTCACTTTGACCGACTAATCTAGCTAACGATATAAAACGAAAATTTGTTAATTTTTTCATAATATTGTAGTGTTAAGAAATATCTAAAATGTTAAGAAAAGATTTAACACATTTCCGTATCATATCGTTAGCTAAATTAGTCGATCAAAGTGACCTCTAAAGTCAACTGGGAAGAAAGAGGCGAATCGGAGGAGGAAGTACAAGTTAATAGTGCTTTGATTTGCATTATTGTTTTAACACTTCAAATCTTGTGTGCATGTGTAGAACTTCACAGTTATAGGCTATGCACGGACTAAAATGACCGATGAGGAGCTGAGGGACTTAATCAGCGCAACCTTGACTTGTAGGATCGATCAGAGGTATGAAATGACATTTGTGTTTTTTCTCTGGTTACAATAATTCAGATACATGTGTGTATAGTGAAGGAGTTTTGTCAACTTACAGTGAAAATTGTGGCGATAAAATGGATTATTTCCTGGAAAGATGCTTTTACCAATCTGGCCAATATAGTTCTCAGGAGCATTTCGCTGAATTGGATAGCAAGCTGAAAGAGAAAGAGGTAGTTTCGCTTTCATGTTGTTCTTACGCGTAAATTCTTCTCGCTGTATGTGCTCTTATGTACTCAGTACTCATTCGGTCCTGCAATGGTGGTCTATTTTTCCATTTTAGGATGTCCCAAGTTAGTTGTTCTCTTTCTTTTCAAAATTCCGCCAGATGGAGATGTTCCAAAGATACCCATAGATATTAATCAAGTGCATATTTGTTATCACAGATTTTAATCGAATTTTCAGATAATTTCGTTTGTTACGACATCAAAATTTTAAGCTAATAATATGCATATTAAAATAATCAGAATCTTCAAAATTGGAGATTTTGTAGCTGAATCTCTACAAACAATAGTTCTAAGATGTTCTTTTACATTAACATTATCAGAGTTCATTATAAGTAGTTGTATTCAAGAAGTTGACTATAATGCTCTTTAAATTTTGTGAAATTGATCAAATTAGTAATCTACTAATTTAGCTCATGCTAAAAAGATTTTGATTTTCAATTCAGATGGATTTTCCGTCTAAATATTTTTAAGCCAGTTTTTTAGATTTTCAGTTGATACCAAACAGGGCCTTATTCTAGTCTCAACTGTCTGTCTCCTTCAATCTTATGGTTCCCAAAAAAGCACAACTTTTGTGAGATGGAGGGAGTACAAGGTTGATGTTTCTGAAGTCTTTTAACTCTGGTGTTGCCCATGCCGCTCTTTTCAGGCAGGTAGACTGTCGAACAGGTTGTTTTACTTGTCGATACCTCCAAACATTTTTGTGGATGTGGTGAGATGTGCCAGTACCAGTGCTTCCTCAAAGGACGGTTGGACAAGGGTTATTGTCGAAAAGCCATTTGGCCGTGATGCAGAGTCATCTGCTGAACTCACCAGAAGTTTGAAGCAATACCTAGCCGAGGAACAAATATTTAGGTCTCTTCTGTCTCCTTTTTGCCTAAATAAGTTTTTTAAGTTTGGATAAAATTTAATCTTCTAGCTTTTCGTGCAGGATTGACCACTACTTGGGCAAAGAGCTTGTCGAGAACCTATCCGTTCTCCGTTTCTCAAATCTTGTTTTTGAGCCGTTATGGTCCAGGAACTACATCCGGAGCGTGCAACTGATATTTTCTGAAGATTTTGGCACAGAAGGACGAGGAGGGTAAGTTCCGAGCTTTCCAATTTTCTAATTCTCAAGAAAATATATTTACCATTTTGTTTCTTTCTTCATCGTAGCTACTTCGACAACTATGGGATTATCCGGGATATTATGCAAAACCATCTCTTACAAATTTTGACACTCTTTGCCATGGAGACACCGGTCAGCTTGGACGCCGAGGACATTAGAAATGAAAAGGTAGCTGCCCGAAATTTATGGTTGTTAAGATAATCTAATCATATAACATCCTATTTTCTAGAAAGAACTTTTGACATATAACTCCCATCAGTATAGGTTCACTGACAGTGCGATATATGCAATTTGAAAACTGACAGATAACCCCATGCGGTATCAATTTTAGTGACATCCTGCACCAACATTTTTTATTTTACTTACACCGCGCACTAACAGTATGATAACAGCCGCGATATCAGTAAAATCAATAATGTGATTGGGCTATCTGTCAACTCCCATAGTGCATGTATCACAGTGTCAGCAAACATATGCAGTTAGAAACTACAAAAAGGTTGAAAATATATTTTGGTTCCAAACATGTAACCAGAACTCTAACATTGTTTTGATTTAGGTCAAGGTTTTGAGGTCGATGAAGCCGGTGCAACTTGAAGATGTGGTAGTAGGACAATACAAAAGTCACAGCAGAGGGGGGAAAACCTACCCGGGATACACTGATGACCCAACGGTGCCAAACCACAGTCTCACCCCGACGTTTGCTGCTGCAGCACTCTTTATCGACAATGCCCGATGGGATGGGGTTCCTTTCCTAATGAAAGCAGGCAAAGCTCTCCATACTAAGAGGTTAGAATCTTATTTTTGCCACTTTTAAGGAATCTTTTAAGGTCATTATTTTGAATCCCATGATGCTAAAGGTTTGAAAGTTCTTGTTGGATTTGGGACACACAGAGCGGAGATCCGAGTTCAGTTCAGGCATGTTCCGGGTAACTTATACAAGAAGAAATTTGGAAATAATTTGGATAAGGCTACGAATGAGCTAGTTCTCCGTGTACAACCCGATGAAGCCATTTATTTGAAGATCAACAACAAGATACCTGGCCTTGGAATGAGACTGGACCGCAGTGACCTCAATTTGCTTTACAGCACAAGGTAAGGAAACTACTTTTTTTTTTGAGTTGTTCTAGCTAAATTCATTAGTAACTCCACACATTTTCTTCGGATCTTGTGTTCGAATATACGCACATTCAAAAAGGAAATGGTTAAAATATTAAATGAGATATTGAGGAAAAAAAAAAAAAAAAAGCTGACAAAGAATTGGGAAATCATAACTTTTTATTTTCAGCTGCCATTGGGGAATTAAATAAACATTTTCCTAATTATTAAGGAAGAAGTTAAGAAGTCTAAGCCCGGAATGGTTGGGAAACCAACAAGAAAAAAATGAAAATGAGAATTCAAATGAAAACATTGTTAATTCAGAGCAGAAATGTGCGAAATATAATAATAAAAAGCATAACGCCGTTGCCGGGGATCGAACCCGGGTCACCCGCGTGACAGGCGGGAATACTTACCACTATACTACAACGACCAGATGCTTATCCTTTCGTTTTCTTATTACTTAATCCAGTGATAATGCTAATTAAGGGAATGGAAGCGTGATAATATTCTCACAGGAAACAGTTCAAGATCTAAAACTTGTCAAATCAATTAGGAGAATATCAATTTCGTGTACAGAAGCGAAACCTGTCATTTGTAGCCCTACTTGTAGTGTTATTAGTGTGATGCTGAGCTAATAAATTACAACAACTCAGCTATTCCAATTCACTTTACTAATCCCGTTACTTTGGAACATTTGACATAACCATAATGAAAATGTTGGAAATTGTCAAGTTTCTATTATCTTTAAAGATTATTGCATTGCTCTTAACACTTCGATTTGGACATGGAAGGTATCCAAAAGAAATCCCAGATGCATACGAGCGATTACTGTTGGATGCAATAGAAGGAGAGCGAAGACTATTTATCCGAAGCGATGAGCTAGATGCTGCTTGGGCTCTATTCACACCAATGTTGAAAGCATTAGAGGAGAAGAAGGTTGCGCCAGAGCTCTACCCTTACGGTAGCAGAGGACCCGTGGGAGCACATTATCTTGCTGCGAAACATAATGTGCGATGGGGAGATCTCACCGGTGAGGAGGACTCGTGAGAAAAGAACTGGTATTAACATGTTTCGACGAATTATTTTTTTTTTGTTCCAAATGTTGGATTTGTTCAGAGAATGAAGTATACATTTATTTGATGTATAGTAATGGGGTTATAGTGGTGAATTAGTTTATTCCTGGCCGGTGAAAAAGTAAAGTTTGTACTAACTTTATGTACAGTAATGGTTATAGCGGTCAATGAGTTGCATTTTCAGATGTGAATGAGTTAGTAACTAAAGGCGAATTCAGCTCTGGGAGAAATGAGAAAAATCCTTGACAATTGCTATAAGTTAATGAAGGATTTTAGCAGAGTATCTTTCTCTTTTATAATTAGAAATGGCAACCAACTAGCCCATTCTTTTGCAAAGAAGGGTTATGTTGAGGATGGCATGTCGTATTACTCGGTTATTCCGGAGTGGGCTGGAAATGTATTTTACTCGGATCTCTTGGGAGTGACACCATTTTCTTAATGAAATCTCTTTTCTCTCTCTCTCTCTCTCAAAAAAAAAAGTCTAGTGAGTATTTTGACATGCCTAAAGTCTCATATAGTGAGGTTTGCAGGTTTTGAATCCATTATTTCTTTCTTGGGGCACGATCGATCGTCATCTTCGTTTTTGCTTGATTGCATCTATCACACTTGTGGTTCTTCCGTTGGTCCTGCATTTTGAATTTGCGTTTGCTACTGGTGCGCACTTCAAACACGTTTTTCTTCCATTTCTCAATCACATGTTCTTCAATTGAAAGCACAATTGTGGTCTCTGACCAAAGGAAAATAGGCAATCTCTGCATATCTTGATTTTGTGAAGAATGTGGTTGATCAACTTGCTCAGATCAATGAACTTTTCTCGGATGAAGATGATTTTGTATATTCTTCGTGATTTGACAAGAGAGTATGATATCTTCAAATCCACCATTCGTACGTGTGCGCATCTCGCACTGTTGCTAAATTTCAAAGCCTACTACTCTCTAGGAGATTCATGTATCTAATTCGTCCCTTATGTATCTCAATCAACATCCGAACTGGCTGAAGGTTTTTCTGCTCTGCATGTTCATGAGAACCCTAATAAATTTGGGCAAAATTGATATTCGTCAAATTATCGTGCGAGACCTACGGGATTTCACTCGCATTCGCCTCAATCATCAATTCTTGGCCATCCAAGATCAATGCATAATGATACTGTTGTTCTCTCACACTTTCATGGTTAGTCTTATAGTGGCAATAGGTCGAACACTTATGTTGCACTCTTTGCACCTTCAAGAACTGGGAATTCAGCTATAGTTGTGTGCCAAATCTGCAACTGTACTCGTCATAGTGCCAGAGATTGTTGATTTTGTCTTGATCCTACCAAGTTTCAGAGCTCAATAACACCAAAGAAGGCATTCACAGTTACAAGTTCTGCTTATGCCTTGGGTATTTGTTCATCCTCTTCTGCTAATTCATCACCTAAACTTTCGTGTCTCGATAGCGGTGCTTCTCATCATGTTACCGGTGATCTGTCTCATTTCTATCAAGCTTATCTATACTCTGGTAATGACACAGTGGCAGTAGGAAGATGCAACTGAGGAAGATGCAAGCTGAGCCAGACGGGAGACCGGACCATCAAATCCAAGACCCTCTCCTCACATAACGACGAAGAAGAGACATATGCAACTGAGCTACGGTAATCCGATCCAACATACAAAGCTGAAGATGAGAATAACGGGAGCAGCTCTCTCGTAATTGTGCATTTTAAGAAATACTTCAATGCATTTCTCGGAAGGATGTACTTCAAAATACACTTAATTGCATTTTCCTTTTGCGATAAGGTATGCCGGCTCGCCATATAATAATTGTTTTTTTTTTTGAAGTAAAGCATTTTATTACTCAAACTGGGCTAATGAAACGGCCCAATAAATCCTCATCTAAAACTGACTTGGCCCATTCCGGGCCCGAATACAATGCAAAAACCGCAGTATTAAACTTGTTAGAATAATCGGCAAACGCGTGGGCACACTTGTTCCACGTCCTCGATACGTGTCTCACATTTACGCCTGTTGTGCTCCCGAGGAGATGCCTACAGTCTTCGAGAAGGCACTCCACCTCAGTAATGTCTTCCATTTGCTTTCCTTCCAACAATCGGTTCATCTCTCTAACTGTAGAGAGAGAATCCGATTCACATAGGATTTTCTCAAAACCCAGATCCATAGCTAACTTGACACCATCTCTCAATGCTTCAGCTTCCGCCGTTTTAACGGAAAGAGGAAAGGGGATGGTGTTTGCTTTGCCGGCGATGAAGACGCCGGAATTTGACCTGATAACCACTCCGATTGCTGCCGTCTTCCGATGGCGATTCCAAGTAGCATCAGTGTTTACGATGACCCATCCTTCCGGTGGTGATGTCGGAGGGGGTTGCATGATGGTTTTGGGTCTGAGCCGACACCGCTACACTCATATCCGGGTCGAATTCTTCCAGATCTTCGAGGTAATCCATTGTTTCTCTAAAGATTTCTTCTGAGCACTTCCTCTTATTCTTGAAGACTGTGGCATTTCTGTTCTTCCATAAAAACCATATCAAAGTACTAATTCTTCTCCTTTCTTCTGTTGTGGCTGCGAGGAATGTGGCTGGATGGCAAGATTTTCGGACCAAACAGAAGGGTCCAACAATCCTTTGCTACTGGGCAGTATAAAAAGAGATGAGTTTCATCTTCTCTATCCCTTTTACATACTGCACATAAATTTTCCAAATCTACTCCCTTTTTTAACAGGTTGTTCCGAACCGGCAAGCTACTCAAAATAGCTCTCCAGGTTGTGTAGATAATGCGTTGGGGGAGTTTAACTTTCCAAAGGCATTTCCACCAATCTGGGTTTGGGTTCGAACAGCTACCAAACTGAACAATTTGCTTCCTTTCCTCTTGTTGCTTGAGGAGGTTGTAGCCTGATTTGACTGTATAACGTCCTGACTCTGAATAATGCCATATCAGTCTATCAGGCACATCATAGGAAGGAATTGAAATTCTTTTGATCTCCTCGATATCCTCTTCACAGAAAAGATCTTGTAAAATGTTCTCATCCCATCTTCTTGACTCTGTGAACAGATCTGCGACCATAACTTGGTTACCCAGATGATCCGGTTTGGAGGTCCTTGGCCGGAAGGTGTCTTCACAAAGCAACCATGGATCAGTAAACGCATTCAGATTTTGCCCATTGCCCAGCCTCCATCTGCATCCGCTAAGAACAAGTTCCTTGCTTGCCATAATACTTTTCCAAAGGTACGAGCTATCTGTACTTGCCGTAGCTTTAAGAAGGCCCGTATTTCTGTAATATTTATGACATAGCACCCTTGCTAGAAGAGTTGAAGGATTCATTAAGATTCGCCAAAACTGCTTACCAAGCATCGCAATATTGAACAGTTGTAAGTGATGGAATCCTAACCCACCCTCTTCTCGTGTTCTTTTTAATTTTTTCCAGGAGATCCACGAAATCTTCCTCCGCTTCTCATCCGAACCCCACCAGAATCTTGCCATTGAGGCCTCAATACTGTCACAAAGAGAAGCAGGTAATTTAAAACAACTCATGGAATAAGTTGGAATAGATTCAATTACCGAATTTAGTAATACTTCCTTCCCAGCAGGCGAAAGAAATTTTTCTTTCCAACTGGAAAGCCTTACTTGCACTCGTTGTGGTATATGTTGAAAACTACTCATTTTTGTCTTCCAATTTCTGTAGGAAGTCCCAAGTACCGTTCATGAATCTGCTTTATTCGGACTCCACACAAAGAGCTAAGGTGCACACATGTATCATCAGGAACATTTGAGGAGAAGACCACCGATGATTTGTCTAAGTTGATTTTATGACCTGTAGCATCTTCATAGTTTTGTAATAGGGTAGTTAAATGTTGTATTTCTGCTGTAGTCGCCTTTGTAAAAATAAGGTTGTCGTCCGCGTAGAAGAGGTGTGATACTCTAGGTCCTCCTAGCGACGCAGCCACCCCTGTAATAGAACCAGTAGTCATAGCACTCGAGAGCGCACGTGAGAGTAATTCACCACAAAATAAAAACAAATACGGAGAGATTGGGCAGCCCTGAAGAAGCCCCCGCTTGGGCACAATTTGACCGACAACTTTCCCTTTAAAAGAGATAGAGAAAGTAGGAGTGCAAATGCAATCAGAAACCAGATTAATCCACCTAGGTCCGAACCCCATCTTTCGCAGCATTGCAATGATAAAAGACCACTCCACCCGGTCGTATGCTTTGCTGATGTCCATTTTAAGCGCAAGAAAACCTTCTTTACCTTTTATGCGACGCCTCATTGAATGTAATAATTCAAAGGCTGTAATCGAATTATCCGTGATCAACCTGCCAGGAACAAAGGTACTTTAACTCTCGGAAATAAGAGACGGCAAAATCTACTTCAATCTATTAGCCATAGTATTTGAAACCAGTTTGTAAATAACGGTACAAAGACTTTTGGGTCTTAGATCAGCAGGCTTCCTGACTTGTTTCACTTTGGGGATTAGGGCTAAAAGAGTGTGGTTAAAAGTTGCCACACTCTCTTCTCCATTAATAATACGAACAACACAACCATCCACATCAGTCTTTAAGTTATTCCAGTATTTCTGAAAGAAAATTGCTGGAAAACCGTCTACCCCAGGGGCTTTTAGGGGCCCCATATACATAAGACTGTTAGTTACCTCTTCGAGAGTATAGGTAGATTCCAAGAAATCAAAATCTCTTTGTGTAATTCGCTGGGTAACATTGTTTAGCAGTGAATTCATAGCTTGAGAAGAAGGTTGAGAAGATTCAAAGATACCTTCAAAATACTCAGTAAGGATCTGGACTAGATCTTCATCCTCCGTTTTCCAGCTCCCGTTACTATCCTCAAGTCCCCAGATCGTGTTCCTAGCCTTTCGGGCTGAAGCTTTCCGGTGGAAGAAGGAAGTGTTTTTGTCACCACTTTTTAACCAATTAACCCTTGATCGTTGTAGCCGCATTTTTTCCTCTTTTAGTAGCAGATCTGTAAGCTCCTTCTTGGCTTTTCTTCGTTGGAAAGCAATGGTTGCGGACTGTTTTTGTCTTTCAAGTTTCGCAATCTGCTTCTTCGATTTTTGGATCTGCTTTTTCACATCACCAAACTTAGTTTTAGCCCATACCTTTAACGAGGTTGCACAAGACTCTAACTTATCTTTCACATGTACTTCATGAGCCCGCCAGTCTGTCAACACAGTTTCATCACAACCACCATTTTGGAGCCAGGCCGCTTCAAATTGAAAACGTCTGGTCCCAATTTCGCAGAAAGAAGAATTTGGGTGCCCAAAGAGGAGAGAGATAGGGTTATGATATGAGGAAGCCGCTACAAGATGATCAACTTTGGCGTTACCATAACGGTTCCGCCAATTAAGGTTGGCAACCACCCTATCTAGTCTCTCCCTGATATTGGCTTCGTCTTCTTGATTGTTATTCCAAGTGAAGGGATTTCCTTGAAACTCCAAGTCCTTAAGATCGCAATCTCTAAGGACGTCATGAAAAGTACTGGTTTGGGAAGAAGAAACTCTCCTCCCTCCATCCTTCTCCTCCTGCGATAGTACCTCATTGAAATCTCCCATAACACACCAAGGAGCGTCTCCTGGTGGTTTGAGTCTGGATAAAAGCGTCCATGAATGCTGGCGCTCCCCCTTGTTCGGGTCTCCGTAAAACCCAGTAAGGAACCATGAGTCCACATCTGACTCGGTTTTCACTAAACAGTGGATTTTTCTAGGCGATATGGAAATCAGGAGGACTTCCGTAGACTCATCCCAAAGTAAGGCAAGGCCTCCACCCCGGCCGAAGCTATCGACATAGAGTCCTTTTCCATACTGTACCTTTTTTCCGAATTAGGTCCATCTCTTCTGCATTCAATCTAGTTTCCATAAGGAAGCCTAAATTGGGACGGCTTTCCTTCATGACATCAAGAAGGGATAGAACGTTGCAGGGGTTTCCAAGCCCCCACACGTTACAACTTAAGGCACTCATTAGTCTAGGCAGAGCTGCCTAGCAGACTCTGCCTCTGGTTCAATAAGTGTCTGGTTTTGCTCATAAATCATCCGTTCAATAGAACCTTCCACATCCTTCTCTACTTCAGTTCCAGTAGTAACATTGGGGAGTTACAAGTCCAAAGTTGGTTGTAGCTGGTTACAGCTACGCTTACCCCCTCCAATAAGAAGGTCATCATCAACGTTGGTGAACACCAGCTGGCCTAGCGGCTTCCTTTTAGAATTGTTCCATTCGCCAGCCAAGTTCTCCTTCCCGCGGCTTCTAGCCTTATCTTTGTGGTTAAATTTTTTCCTCTTCTGATGCGCCGTCGCCCCAAAAGAGATTCCCTTTGGGATTGCTATCTTTTCCAACAAACCCCGATCAAAACTCTGTTTTTCCGGAGGAGGCGGAACGAAATCAACAGAGGGAAAACTTTTTGTGGGCCAGTTGTTAGATGAGATCTCACCATCTAAAGGGTTTGGATTAGATAGGGATTTGGGAAACCATTTTGCATGTTGAGACTTATCAGCAATCTTTGACTTCCTTTTGACTGCTTGATCGTCCTTATCTCTCCCTGGGCCAAAATTATGCTTCTGCCCTTCGTGTTGCAGCCTTTTCCCACCTTTGCCATCGCCGGCCGACGATTTCTTCTTGCCCGTCATCTTCCCTAGCAGCCAGGGGCCGAACTCTGGTTGCTTGTCACTCTTAATCATAGCTTCCCTTTGTTCGCAATGGTAAGCTATATGGTCTACTCGGCCACACCATGTGCAAACATTTGGGATTCGCTCATAAGAGATGTTCGTCCAGAACTGTTCTCAATCTGCAGTTTGAACGAAGGCACGTCTACGGAGAGCTAGATAAGTTTTGATTCTTATCCTAGCTCTTATACAGCGATCTTTCTCTTCGCCTTCAATGTGGATGGAAACCCTATCAACCTCTCCAATTGACGCAGCAATATGACCACCAACATCCTCATGAATCAAATGAAGAGGCAGGCCTTTGATTTGGATCCAAACCCATAGATCGTTGAATTGAGTCGATCCATTGTTACCATTGATATCCCACTCTTTGAGGAGTAGGAGTTGATCATCGAAGCTCCATGGACCTCCAAGGAGGGCTTTATTCATAGAACTCCTATTCCCAAAACGAAAGATGATCCGATTGCCCCCTTCTTCCATGATCTTCAAATCATCATCCGGGCACCACAACCGTCGGAACAGCTCTTTCATATTTTGGATATTGACCTTTGCATCACCTACAAACTTGCCTATCAGGCACAGTTTCCAATCTTCCTTCACTTTGTTGCATACTTCTTCATTAATCAAAACTGGTGCTTTCTCTGCTTCAGAGAGTGTGATTCTGGAAACCCAATCCGATTCTTCCCCATCCATGGTCACGATCACCAAAAGCGCACTTCTTTCTCAGGAGCAGAGCCTAGGCGGAGCGCTCGAGAGAGAGAAAAAATTATTCTAGTGAAACTCGCCATATAATAATGGGCAAAAGACATTTTCCACCCTCCAATTATGGACAAAAGACATTTTGCCCCCTGATTTATGGAAAAATACATTTTGCACCCTTGTTAACGGATGGAGGGTGGACAAATACCACCCTTTTGTTTATTATAGTGTTTTTTATGTTCTTGGTGTTCTTGAACACCACTTCCACTACCCAGCAAATCCCCACCACCACCACCAACACCACCAACAACAACATCAAAC
Organism: Linanthus parryae; assembly: GCA_023055425.1. Lineage (NCBI taxonomy): Eukaryota > Viridiplantae > Streptophyta > Magnoliopsida > Ericales > Polemoniaceae > Linanthus > Linanthus parryae. The sequence goes on from JALGPY010000009.1 coordinate 48,407,509, forward strand.
TGTCCACCTACGCACTTGCACCACCGCCAACTCCAAATAACCTCCTGAAACTCCATCAACCCAAGTCCTACCTCAATCACCAACTCACTGTAAACAACCTCCACTTGCACCAAACTCACTGTAAACAACCTCCACTTGCACCAAACTGCCACCATGAAACATACTCCACCATTGTCACATACTACCTGACCTCCTAAATCAACAACCCTTCATCAATTAACCTTCACAAATGACACCAAACACTGTAAGTCTGTAACTAAAACAAGACCTTTACAAACACCTCCTAATCAATTGCCACTTCACAACCTACTGCTCCTAACTCCATCAACCCACCAATTTAATCAAACATGAAACTTACAGTCTGCTATCACCACATCAATGCCTTTACAAACCTTAAGATCCATAACCTCACTTCAGCCCTCCATATGTTCTCTGCTCCTGCAAACACCAAACAATCCCATCTGAATCCAGCCTGATTCCCACTGTAAACAGCAACCTGAAACCAGCTGCAGCTAACCCACCATAAGAAACCACCCTAAACGCTCACTATTAACCTCTAAACACAACCAGCTCCACAACATGTAACCTACCCCAACCACATAACAGCCACCTCCTAACCTCACTGCTCATTAACACAAAATACCATGCCTACCTCCTTCACCATTCAACCTGCCAATACCCAGTTAAAAATAATAAATCCCGATCATTCCTTAAAAATAGACCCGAGTCCATCAAGCCAGACCGGATCTGAAAAAGAGAGAGAGATGGCTGGCGAGAGAAACAGAGAGAGAGGAGGGGCTGAAGACTACTGCTGCCACTCCCAAACCTCCTATCTGACTCATTAATTAGTGACAATTAATACATATCTCCGCATTTTCGGTAGATACCCGACCCACTTCCGGCGGTCGAGTTCTTGAGAAGCCCCTCTATGTAACATTGGGTATTGGTATCGTTGTTGTAGCCCGCGTGAAAGGATTGGAGTCGAGAGAGTCTACGCAGAATTTGTAATCCGTTGTTTGATTGCAGATTGTTTCACCAATTCGGAGGGCTCCACGGCGCCGGCGGCTGGTGGGGGAGTTATAACGGCGGAGCAATAGAGGAAGAAGACGAATCAATCGATCTCTCCAAACACAACATCGCCGCCGAGCTCAAATTGTTCCTCCAACGCCACAGTCTACCTCTGAGTAAATATTCGAGAACAGGGACCACCGCGATGGTCTCCTCAGTGGGTCATTCCTACGAGAAATCGCTCGATTTGCTCTCTTAGATGGAGGTTGGAGGTTGTGGCGGTTGGAGATGGGTGGGTGGTGATGGCTACGATTACCAGAAGAGAAGAGGAAAAGCAGCAGAAGAAGAGAGGCGGGTGAGAGAGAGGGGGAAGAGATAAGATTAGGTTTTGGAAATGAGGAGGAGAAGGAATGAAAGGGGATTTATAGTTGGGTAATTTCTCAACATTTCAGGGGCATTTTTGTCTTTTCACCCGTCCGTTAGTTAACAGTTATTTTTTAACTCTGACAAAGGTGCGAAATGTATTTTTCCATAAATCAGGGGGCAAAATGTCTTTTTCCCATAATTGGAGGGTGGAAAATGTCTTTTACCCTATAATAATTGTTGCAGTTTATAACAACATTTATTTCACAAAATACTGAAATTACAAAAAAAAAAAAAAAAAGTGAGCTAATCTTTGTAACTAAGATAACATTCTCACGCGCGCGGCGCCTAATGGACCTACTAGTGTGATCAAATGAATGAAAATTGATGGTCTCTTTCTTTTAGGACAAAATGATGAGAATTAAAGTAGTATTTATTTTCTTATACTAGTATGTACTTTGTAATATGTGACAAACACAATGTAAATGTGGGTGAAACATCTATAGTAATATACATAAAGGAAATAAAACCCGACGTCAAGATATTATACGATTTTAAAGGAAAAAATTTGTGCGTAAAAATTCGGCTCATAAAAATAGGATTGGATTAATTCATGTATTTTATACGTACATGTATAATTTGAATACCATTCATTCATTTGGGGCTATTAATACGGGTGCTATTTTTTAGTGTTGCAAACGCGCATAGTGAGTTCTTATGTCTCTTGTTGCTATATTTTTTTAAAAAAAATATTTAGTATTTATTTTTAAAATATTTACTCATTTTATGTATCAGTTTTGATACTTGCTTTTTACTTACTCGTATACTAACATATTTACTTTTTTGAATAATATCAAATTAATTATGATGCTAAAATGTGTGTACCGTCCCTAATCTTAATCATGAATTATTCCAGAAACAAGTAGTACACTAATGTTTACTGAGACATAACGCTCGGTACATATATATACACACACACATATACTTATATGTATATAAGTACTCCATGTATAATTATTATAAATTTAACTTAATATTTTTTATTTGTTAATGATATATGCAAAGTATTATAATAATAACCTTTTTAAGATTGGATAGTAATTTTTACACCAAAATTTATTCGAAAGTACTATACACTAAGATGTTAAATACGAGTATTGAAGGCTTTTTCTCAAAATTTGAGTATTTTAATTAGGTCCAACTATAGTACGAAACTTGAAAATATTTTTAATTTACGGACATATATTACACGAAAAAATTTGGAACATTTACTATGGGAGTATCTACATAGGAACGGAGCAAGAAGGGCTGAAATTGTCGAACCTCGTGCTCCTGGAAAACTCTAAGCTTCGAAACGATAGAATGGTAGAGACCTTTCAGAGTATAGTTGAATTGGTTGGGTGAAAATTCTTGGATTTTTTGGTACTTATTTACAGGTCTTGAGTTTAAACGTTGGAGCAACACAAATATAATCTATTAGTCTCCTTAACTGTGAGTATGTCATGTGAGTATGTCAGTTCGAATTTTATCAAAAATATTTACCTGTCTAGTATGATTCGCAGACTATTGTATTAGAGTGGGTAAACTTTCTCACACTAATGTACTTCTCTAGCGTAATTTATATGCTATTGTATTAGTCAGTTCCCTCTCTTCCTATCCATTATGACTTTTGTCACTATTCACCGGGTCACTTTGACCTGGTGATTTGGACAACAACATGATACAATTTTTTGATAATTTTTTTATGGTGTTGTAGAGTAAAAATAGTTCTATAATACAGTTAAAAAATTATCAAAAAATTACATCGTTTTGCGATCGAAATCACCTTATCAAAGTGACCCTGATACGAGTTAAAAAGTCACAATGGGTAGGAAGAGAGGGAACGGAGGTGGTACTACCTCTATGTCTTCTCTAAGTCCACGTTTGACTTTTATTCCCTATGTCATTTTGAAAATCTTTTCCTGGTGCTATAGATTAATTTTACTCTACAACACCATGAAAAAACGAAATTACAACGTTTTGATATCCAAATAATTCGATCAGAGTAACTTATTTACGAGTGAGAAAGTCAAACTGTAAACTTAGAGAAGAAATGGAAGTAATAGAGGTTTAAAAGGGCTCGGGTTAGTTGGCGCAAGGCCGAAACCCTTTTTATGGACATGCCCTGAAGGGACATTTGTTGTCAGAGATGGGACAATGACATGTTGCAGAAATGGAAGTTTGACCAGAAGGATATGGAGAGTCAGAGGTCAGAAAGCCCTATGCTAGCCTAGGTTCTACACAAGTTGATAGAGACAAGTGTGGACAAGCAAGTTAAAGAGAAACGGAAGACTCTAGGACACAGAGATGATATTGATGATCAGTATTTCTGCGACTCTTTCTTGCACCACTTCATGCAAAAGTTTCCAATTCCAAACACTATATACCAAAAAAGCATTACCGGTCCTTCCCAAAATTGCTACCACTTCTACGTACTAGTACTACTTTCTTTTTCCGATGATTTTGTTAACAAAACAAATCAAAAAGTTAAAAATCTTTTAATAATTTTATAAACGATCCACATATTATTATTTTTAAATCATGGTTTATTAATTGGAAAAATTAGAAGAAACAAAGGTAGTACCACTCTATTTATTTACATTCCAAGTACTACCTCCTCCTCTTCTCTATCCCAACGGTTTGACTTTTGTCATTATTAACTTGATCACTTTGACCGGTGGTTTGCGTAGCAAAACGATGCAATCTTTTGATAATTTTTTCGTGGCATTGTAGAGTAAAAGTTGCTCTATAACACGGTGAAAAAATAGTCAAAAAATCATATCGTTTTGCTATCCAAATCACCCGGTCAAAGTGACCGAGATACGAGTCAAAAAGTCAAACCGGTGTGATAGAGAAGAAACGGAGATATTGGGTGAGTTTGGTAGAATGGTTTCTGGTGGAAAAACTGGTTTTTAGATTGTGGTGGAAATTTTTTGATTTTTTTTTAGAGATTCTGTTTAAACTAGTGTGTTTGGTGGAAGTTTTTAAACTAGATTAAAAACGGGAGAAATGTGTTTGGTAGTGGTTTTTAAACTAGATGATGTAGATTAAATGACAAATATACCCTCCACTTATTTTTCTTTTAAAGATTCAAAACGAACAAATGCAATGTAAAATAGTTCACGATTTCATGAGATTCAACGATTTCATGAAAGTAACAAATTGAAGAACAAATTAACACTATTATGACATCCAAAAAATCAATTTTTTTTTACTTAAGTTCAACAAAAAGTTGACAATTTCAAGAAATTTCAGTCACACTTGATGCCACGTTGAGTAACGCACAACAAAAAAATAATAAACTAAGGAAATAACACCACAAAATGATTGATCCTAAATAATAAGAAGATCGCATATAAAAGATATCGTCCGAAATATTCGAGAATTGAGTTTTTTTGTAAAAACAAATTATGGCAAAAGTATAGAACAAAATTCGTGCAATATTTTTCATTATCTCGATGACTAAAAAGTCAAAGAGCGACCAGATTACATAAACCCATATATAACTCTTTCAATGCAACATTGTTTAACAGATAGCATAAATTTAATCAACTAGGAAAATAACACAACAAAAATAGTTGACTTTAAATAATGAGAACACAAAAAAATAGTTGACCCTAAATATCACATAAAAGTGTGAAATGAGTTTTGTGGAAAAAACTTATGAAGGAAGTATAGAAAAAACTACCAGGGGTAAAGTGTCAAAGAACTACCAAAATGACAGACAATTTCCATTTTAATACGCCTACGGTGTGAGGATAATATCGTCTTTGAGTCTCATAGAAATAAACCAAAGAAAAAACCACAAAAAGTTGGTTTTTCTCACCAAGGCAAATGTTGAAAAAACTGGTTTAAAATCTGGTTTTTAAACCAGTCAAAACAAACACTTTAAACAAACTATAAGGCAACTATCTATTCAAATGAATAGTATAGAGTCATGCAAGGGATTACATAAATTAGAAAGCCAAATAGTTTCCCCCCAAACATCCTAATCTAAAAACATTTGACGGAAATTGATATTGTGGAGCCAAAATTCTGGATCCTATAAATAAACAACATCACAACACTCAGAAGCCTATTTACAACAAAAAGACAGTTCTTTACCTAGAACAGCAAGAAGATGGTAAAGAGCATTATGTTAAAAAACATAAAGTAGAGAGTTTAGAGAGGTGAAGAAGACCCAACTCCAGCTCCAGCTCCAGCTCATTACCAACACCAACTTAGTCTCCAGGTACAACAACTTCACCATCGTCACTCATTCCATCAAGGCATCCAGCCGCAACAGCTGCAAGAACAAACTCGCTCGCTCAATTAGAACTCTTGTAGAGCCGTCTATAAATAGGCTACACCGACTTGCTCTCCAAGTAATTCTAATTGCACCAATATTAGGAAATAATTAAAATTAAGAATACTAGTAGATTTCATATTTCTACTAGTTTCTAAAAACAATAATTTCTTAATACTTCCAAATCGCAGAATCAAGACAAAAACTCAACACAAATATATTACTATGCATTCAAGCAAAAATTAACAGCTGAAGAGAGGGACGCAATAAAGGATTTCCTACTTCATGGCAGGACAAATTTAAAACCTTTAAAGGGTTTTATGAATAAAGCATATGCTAAATTTGGATTAAATAGGAAGTCAGTATATGAAATATGAAAGGAGGTGCAAGTGTGTAGTTATTGAATTATTGAAATAATTGAAGAGAAAACGGAAAACAATTATGATGAAGAAGATCAAATTCTTAGATTCAAAACAAAGGAGAGATGCAGCTTTTATCCTTCACCAGCAAAGGCAAGAGGAGGTCACCAATCAGAGTTAGACATGTGTCTCCTCATTACCGGATCAAAACAGAAAGGAAAGAGAAAAAGATTATGAACACTTTCTAATCAAAACTTCGACGTTAAACTATAAAGTGTCCTTATTGTGCAAATAAACTAATTACCTATTTAAGATATCCCAATATCCCCCCTCAAGTTGGAGAGGGGTGCTGGTGTGCACAACTCCCAACTTGGCAATCAAAGAATTAAACACATGAGACGAGAGGGGCTTTGTAAGAAAGTATGCAAGTTGATCTTCACTATTAACATGCTCCAACTGAATCTGTAAAGCCTGGATCAAGTCTCTGACCAAACGGCAATCCAGATCAATGTGTTTTGTCTTTTCATGAAAGACTGGGTTTTGATCCATGTGTATAGCTAAACTGCTATCACAATAGATAGTGGTAACCCCATAGATTTGAATATCCAGATCAGAAAGAAGAGAATCCAACCATTTGATCTCACAAGCAGTCATGGCCAAGCTCCTATATTCAGCTTCTGCTGAGCTTCTTGAAACTACATGTTACTTATTTGATTTCCAAGTGATGAGTGATCTGCCAAGAAAAATCAGATATCCACTAGTGGATCATCTAGTATCAATGCACCCTCCCCAGTCAGAGTCTATGTAGGCAGTGATGTGAAGATCTGAATCTGCATCAGAAGTACACGCTCTGTCCTGGGATTCTTTTGAGATATCTCAGCACATGATGAAGATATTTTAGATGATTCTGAGTAGGATGAGAAATGTATTGACTCAACTTATTAACTGACAAAGTCAAATATGGTCTAGTGTGACACAGATACAGAAGCTTGCCAATTAGTCTTCTATAGAGTGCACTGTTTGTATCATCAAGGGAATCACTATATGTGGCACTTAAATAAAGCTAAGCTGTCATAGGAGAGGAAGCTGGCTTGAAATTGATGTATTGACTATCATGCAAAGTAGAAAGAGAAACTTTTGTTGATGCACAACTATCCCAGAGGTGGTTCTTGTACATTCAAAACCAAGAAAATAATGTAAAGTACCTAAATCCTTGAGGTGAAATTTGGTGTTGAACACAACTTTAAACTTGGTGAGGACTTCCAATCATTCTCAGCTAATAATATGTCATCAACATATACAAGAAGGATGATGAGTATAGAGATAGACCTTTTAAAGAATAAAGTTGAATCACTTCTGCATTGTGTGAATCCCAGTTGCAGAAGAGTAGAAGAGAAAGTGTGAAACCACTGTCTGGAGGCCTGTTTTAAACCATAAATAGCTTTCTCCAGTTTGCAAACTCTATATCTAGATGAGGAAGTGTAGCCTGAAGACATTTCAGTGTAGCCCTCAGGTAGCTCCATATACACTTCTTCTGATAAAATCCCATGTAAGATGGAATTGTCAGTATCAAGTTGAATAAGAAACCAATTATTCACAGCTGCAAGTGCCAATATGCATTTGAGTGTTGGCAGTTTTGCCACTGGAGAAAATGTCTCTGAAAAATCTATTCATTCTACCTGTGTGTAGCCTTTTGCTACTAACCTGGCCTTGTATCTATCAATTGATCCATCAGCCTTAGATTTGATCTTATAAACCCATTTGCAGCCTGTGGGTTTATGTTCAAGAGGTAGAGAAGTAATTCTCCATGTGTTATTCTTCTCCAAAACAGCTAGTTCTTGTCTCATAGCTGTGTTCCAAAGAGGATTTCTAGCAGCTTCTTCATATGAAGTAGGTTCAGATAGCTCAATTGAACATCTTAGGTTGGAGACAGAAACAAAAGGAGTGATGTCATATGTATAAATACTTGCAGCTTTGCTCTTTGGCTCGGTAAGTACACAGTCCTTGAGATGATCTGGAAGTTTGATATATCTGTGTGGTTGTCTGGTGGGAGTAGTATTTGGTCTAGTAGAAAGACTGGGAGATGAATGTGAATTAGAGGGTGGTGGAGAAAGAGATGGGTTTGGAGGTGAAGAGTGTGATGGATAAGTAAAAAATCATCAAGAGATGTGTCAGGTATCACATTTGGAAGAGGAACAGTAATAGATGAAGGTTCATTTCTGAAAGGAAACATATTTTCATGAAAAATAACATGTCGTGAGATGATGATTCTACTATGTGTGAGATCATAGAGTTTAAAACATTTGATCCCATTACATATCCCACAAAAACACACTTCACAGTTCTAGCATCAAATTTAGATTTGTCATGATTGTGAGAAGAAGCATTGGCAAGACATCCAAATACCTTGAATTGAGTAATCTGGCACTTTGTGATGAAGAAGCTCGTATGGATACTTGTGTTGTAGTCTCACGGATGGAATTTTATTGATAATTGAAAGGATAGTAAGCAGGTAGAAATGCAGCACATATACTCTAGAAGGGGGGGGGGGCGTGAATAGAGTATGTCAACTTTTTGTAAAACTTGCAAAGATGAGAGTTTCTGTAAAGAGAAATGAAGCTCAAGGCCTTGAAAACTGTTTCAAGCATTTGAAGTGAAATACAGTTTAAGTGAAAAACAGACAAGCCTTTTTCAAGGCCTTGAAAACAGTTTCAAACCCTTGAAAACAGACTAGTTTGAATGCTATGTAAAACTAGTATGATAATGAAATGATAAATGCAAGAGACACAGGATTTATAGAGTTCAGTCCACTTGGATCTACGTCTCTACCTCAGGGATCTTATCCCTGCAGGATTTTCATCACAATTATTTTTAATCAAAAGCTAAGCCCTAGATCTCAAGCACTGTGATATGCCTTACTCTATTACAGCTTGTGGTTCTCACTAACCTATCTAGTACCTGCTCTAGCTAACTGATTAACTAAGAATTCTATATTGTTCACTTTGAAAAATCCTGGAGAATGAGTTCTAGAAGTAATACAAGAATGATATACAAATAAAGTTCATAATAGAAGAACACTGGAAGTGGAACTGCAGTGAAAAATGCAGTGATCTTCTGTGAGATGGATTGTGAGAATGACGTGCTCGTTTGATGCTTGTCAATCTTGAAATGTGTCTCCCTTTTTGCCCGTTGAGTATTGTATCAAATTCTTCAAATTGATCTTCATTTATACTTCTCAAAAGATCAGCAAATCTTCCTGATTTTTTCAGCAACAAACTTCATGTTTATAGACAACAATCTTTGACTTCTCCAACAGTCTTCCCAAATGATAGTTGGTCAGAATATTCAAAGATAATAAGTTGATCTTGTCTTTAAACGTATTGAGAAGCTATCATGAGTGTCTGATTGATCACATTCTCTCAATATTTCATTTCCTGCAAAACCCAGGTTAGGAAATCAATCCTGCAAAATAGGAAATGAATTTTCCCTGCAAAACTAAGTCAAACAGGTTAATTAGATGAAGTCTAAGTGAATCAAAAGCTTTTGTATTTCATCATCAAGTAATAACAGATCAAATATAGGGGTGAGAGAGTTAGAATAGGATCAGAAGAACTCAGAAACACTCCCCCTTAGAATATGCATACAGGTCAGACAGTTTCAAGGTTTTGAATGCTGTTTTAAGTCCTTGAAAATAGCTATGCTATTTCAAGCCTGTGAAACCTGTGAAAATTCAAGGCTTTGAAAACTGTTTCAAGGCCTTGAAATAGCTATGATCAGTTTAATAGGTATTTTCTTTTATGGTTCGGTCTAAACCATTGATTCATTCAATAAAAAAAGAAGTTAACTCTTCAACCTAAAAAGCAAAAATTGGTATCCATTTTGTATCCTTTTGGTGACATGGCCGAGCGGTAAGGCGGGGATACCGATACAAGAAGAGCATTCCCAATCAACCAGAATCGTTCAAATAAATTTCATATACGAATAGTTCCGTAGGGAGAGCTATAGCTATTAGAATCAGGAATTTTGCATATATAAAAATCCCAATTGTTGCGAACTTTCTATTTAAACCTGTGAACTTATAATTTCCCCCTTCATGAAAAACAAAACCACTTTCTGTTTGAACCTTAGTTTCTGCAAAAAAAAATACTCATTAGCACATAGCACAAAGAGTCATAACACAGGTTCCAAAAAGATCCAACTTATTCTATAATAAACTTAAGCAAAAAACAAATAAGTCTTAGATACTTCCTACTTACCAAAAACGACAGGTCACTAAAAACATTAAAACAACCTAAGATTTCTCCCCCTTTTGACTTTCATAAAAAAGAATGAGAAAATGTTGGATCTGTGTATTTGGAAATTTTGAAAATAAATTTAAGAAACAAATAGTGGGCAAGAAAGGTAGGCATGAGTTTATGGGGTTGGGTCTTCATCCTGTTCTCCTTCTTCTTCCTCACTGTCTTCATCATTAGCATGTTCTTCGTGTTGAACCACATCAATTTCCTCAATTATGGAACTAATTGTTTTGATAACACTGTTGAGTAAGAAGGTGAGTCCTTCTAAATCTTTTCTTCCATGCATTAGTTTCTTCTTTACATACACCTTTTTTTGTAGTGCAGAGGAAATTTTGTGATGATCTCTCCTTCCATTTTTTGACACTGACTCAGCTTCTGGAAGATCTTTCTCATGTCTTCCCTTTTTGGATACAGAATACACTCCATAGGAACCTGAAGTAGTATCTGAATCCGAGTCTGAAATGTAGATTTCTTTTCCTTTTCCGTTGATCCCTGTGTCTGCCTTTTTCTTGTCCTTCTTAGGGCTTCTAATATGGATTCCCTTCTGCTTCTCTTGTGTAGTCTCCACAGTCTTTTTCTTTTTTCCTGACACTGGAAACTGATCCTTCTTTACCATCTTCTTTGGAGGAGAAGACTCCAGTTCTTCATCAGTATAAGCCTTTGATTATGAGTCTTCACTGATGTCCTGAATCTCTTCTACATGAGTCTTTCTTTTCTTCTCTTCACTGGGCTTCGAACCACCAGCCATCTTGATTCTTTTAGAGGTTCTTCTTGTGCTCATTAGTGTTTGGGAGAAGAATATAGGGAGGTAGGAATGATACGGAGAGAAGGAGAAGAGAAGAGCATAAATACTAAAAGAGTTTGATTTTAAAAAGGAAACTGCAATTTCTTTCTGATCTCAAAATATTTGTAATTATCAGAGAAGATTCCTTTGAAGCCGTTGGAAACAAATATTTTAATCTATACTTGGCTGAAAAGAGATTTTGAAAAAGGGTAGGGGCAATATTGACCAAATATCTACAAAGATAGCACCCAATATTGAATGATCCAAGAGTTATTGACTTAAGCAGTTATCAAACTTATTTTTAAGGTTCTGAAAAGAATTTCAAAGTCTTGAAACGCTGTTTTACTGAAAAAAAATAAAATCAAAGCTTTGAATAGATTTTCAAGGCTTTGAAAATCAGTTCAAACCTTTGAAACACATAATAACTTACCTTCATTACCTTGTACTCCCCCTAAACCATTGCATTTTTATTTAGCATGCCCAATACTAGCCTTAGAGCTTAAAATCTTTCACCTGGCAATGGTTTAGTGAAAATATCTGCAAGTTGCATGTTAGTAGAAACAAATTCAAGAACAATATCACCTTTCTCAGCATGATCTCTGATGAAATGGTGTCTAACATGAATATGCTTGGTTCTTGAATGCTGAACTGGATTCTTTGTAATTGATGTTGCACTAGTGTTGTCACATTTGATAGGAGTACTTCAGAAATCAAATCCAAGATCTCTCAATTGTTGAGCAATCGATAATACTTGTGAGCAACAGGCTCCAGCAGCTATGTATTCAGCTTCAGCTGTTGATAAAGCCACTGAGTTTTGTTTCTTGGAGTGCGAACTGATCAAGGAGGATCCAATGAATTGACAAGTTCCTGAAGTGATTTTCCTATCAACTTTGTAACTTGTAAAGTCAGCATCTGAATATGCATACAAAGAAAAGTTAGAATGTCTTGGATACCAAAGACCTAAGTCTTTGTTACCATTTAGATATCTGAAAATTCTTTTCACATCACTTAAGTGTGATTCTTTGGATCAGGTTGAAATCTTGCACACATACATACACTGAACATGATATCTGGTCTACTAGCAGTAAGGTATAGTAATGATCCAATCATACCTCTATGCTCTTTCACATTGACACTCTTACCAGATTCATCCTTATCTAAGGACAGTGTAGAGATCATAGGGGTCTTGATTTCTTTGGATTGAGGCATACTGTACTTGTTCATCAAGTCCCTAGTGTACTTGCTTTGATGTAGAAATACGCCATTCTTCATCTGATGTATTTGAAGTCCAAGTAAGAAGTTCAGCTCTCCCATCATGCTCATTTCAAATTCCCTGTTCATAAGACTTGAGAATTCTTTGCACAATAGATCATTAGTAGCTCCAAATAAAATATCATCAACATAAATCTGAACTACAAGTAAATGTTTCTCATGAGTCTTTATGAAGAGGGTCTTGTCTACTAATCCTCTTTTGAAATCATTTTCGAGCAAAAATTTTAACAATCTTTCATACCAAGCTTTTGGAGCTTGTTTCAAACCATAAAGAGCTTTGTCAAGTTTGTAAACATGATCTGGAAATTTGTCATTTTCAAAACCAGGAGGTTATGCAACATAAACTTCCTCTTGCAAGTATCCATTCAAAAATTCACATTTCACATCCATCTGAAATAGTTTCAGGTTCTTGTAGGATGCAAAGGCAAGTAAAATTCTAATTGCTTCTAACCTGGTAACAGGAGCAAAAATTTCGTCATAATCAATACCTTCTTCTTGATTGTATCCTTGAGCAACTAACCTTGCTTTGTTCCTGATCACTTTGCCATTTTCATCCAATTTGTTTCTGAACTCACATCTGGTACCAATGACAGACTGGTTTTTAGGTGGAGGAACTAGATTCCACACCTTATTTCTGTCAAACTCATTGAGTTCACTTTGCATATCTATAATCTAGTCTGCTTCTTGTAATGCTTCATTCACAGTTTTAGGTTCTACAAGAGAAATAAAAGCATTAGAAGCATAAAGATTTTTCAACTGTGATCTTGTTTGTGTATCAGTGGTTGGATCAGAGATGATGTTTTAAACTGGATGAGATGAAATATATTTGAATCTCTTTCTTGGAGACCAGTGTTCAGGTTCTCCATATTGCTTCTCTGGTCTTGAAGTAGTAGCCTGATCACTCATGTATTTCTGATCATCCTTATCGAGGCTTTGATCTATATTTTCAAGGCCTTGAGACCTATTTTCAAGGTCTTGCAAATGACTTTTGTTACCTTCCAAACCTTTCTTGAAACCAAGTGAGTTTTCAGCTTCGTCTTGTGATTCATGCTTGTGTAGATTCAAGTCTGCAAAACTTTCACTCAAAGAACCATCATAGATTTCTTCAAAAATAACATGAATACTTTCTTCAACCAGCTTGGTTCTTTTATTATAAATTCTATAATCTTTGCTAGTCAGAGAGTAACCAAGAAAGATACCTTCATCACTTTTTGCATCAAACTTACCCAAGTTGTCCTTTCCATTGTTGTGACAAAACATGTGCATCCAAAGGGCTTGAAATATGAAATGTTTGGCTTTTTTCCCTTTGAATAGTTCATATAGGGTCTTCTTCAGGATAGGTTTGATGAAGCACCTGTTCAAAATATTGTTTGTTGTATTTACAGCTTCTGCCCAATAGTGTTTTGGCAGCTTGTTTTCTAAAATCATTATTCTTGACATATCTTCAAGAGTGTTGTTCTTTCTTTCAACAACTTCATTTTGTTGAGGAGTTCTAGGAGCAGAGAAATTGTGAGAGATACCATGCTTAACACAGAATAAATCAAATTCTAATTGATCAAACTCTCTACCAAGATCACTTCTGATTGAAGCAATATGTAGGTTTTTCAAGGTTTGAAGTTCTCTGCAAAGCTTTAAAAATTCAGAGAGGGCTTCAGATTTTTCTTTCAGAAACATAACCCAAGTAAATCTAGAATAGTCATCTACAATAACTAGCATATACTTCTTACCTTTTGGAGTTGGAGTCCTCATAGGACCAGAGATATCCATGTGAAGTAATTCAATAGGTCTAGTAGTACTTACAAACTTCTTTGGCTTCAATGAGCTTCTGGTCTGCTTTCCCTGAGCACATGATTTGCATACTTCATCATATTTGAACTTAATGGATGGTAATCCTCTTACCAGATCTTTGGAGATCAATCTGTTCAAGGTATGCAAGCTAGTGTGACCAAGCTTTCTGTGTCAAAGCTTTGAATCCTCTTTCAAGGCCTTGAGGCACTTCAAGCTTTCACCTGCAAATTTGTTAGTCTGAAAAGTATAAACATTTATTGATCTAGAGGTTGTGAGAATGCAATTTCCTGATTTCTCATTCTGCACCACACACTTCTCTTTATCAAAGATAACCTTATTACCATTATCACAAAGTTGAGATACACTAAGCATGTTAAATTACAAGCCATCTACTAGATATACATCAGAAATTAAATTTTCAGAATCTGTACCAACTTTACCAATACCAGGAATGTTGCATTTGCCTTTGTCACCAAGTGTAATTGAACCTTCTTATTTCTCTTTAAATTATGAGAATATAGATCTCTTTCCACTCATGTGTCTTGAGCAACCACTGTCCATAAACCACTTCTGTTCTTTGACATTGGTGACAAATTGCAAACACCAGTTACTCCCTTACCTAGCTGTTAGACGAAGTGTGAGATTTGGAATCATATTCAGAATCGGCCATGTTAGGTGGTCTGACCCCGTTAGGAACCCAAACCTGTTTGACTTATCCTTTGAGCTAAAATGGGAATGTGTTCCTCATTAGGTGAGGGTCTCTTCTTCTGAAAGGACAAGTCATCTTAACATGACCAATTTTATTTCAGAAATGACACTTAGGAGAAGTTTTGTTTCGATCTTTCACAAATCTGGTATTGTTCTTTCTTGGAAAATTTGGATTGTATCCAATACCAGTTTTGTGAACAGATTTTGAACTTCCTCTAAGAATCAAGTTCAACTTGTGTTCTGAGCCGGCAAGCTTGGCTTTGACTAATTCAGATTCTTGAAGTTTCTCAGTAAGAGTAGTCTTTTGTTTATCTAATTCATCAACTTGATGTCTCAGATTAACAAGGCTATCACTCAGTAGAGAGTTCTCAGTGACTACTTCCTTGACTTGTGTTTTCAAGGCTTTGAAACTGGTTTTCAAGGCCTTGAAATCACTTTCAGTTTTCTTCTGAGAGATTTCAAGATTTTGATTCCGACAAACAAGATGTAAATTCTCTTTTGCTTCCTCATGAACTTTTTCTTTCAAAACTCTACTCTTTCAGATAGTCCCCTGCATTTAAATTCATTGTTCTAAGATAATCTGAGAGGACTTATTTTGATTTTTAAATCAAACAATTTACCATTACCTCAATGTTCTTTTCAGAAATTTCATCATGCTTGGCCATAAAGCATATGTTGGCATGTTCTTCTTCAGATTCAGAGTCACTTGAGGTATCTGAATCACTCCATGAAGCTATCATAGCTTTCTTTCTTCTGTCATAATCTTTCTTCTGGAAGTTCCTGCTTTTCTTGTGTGGACAGTCTCTAATCAAGTGTCCTGCATCACCACACTCAAAGCAATTCATGACTTTTAATTTATTATTTTGTGAATAAGACTTACCTTTGTAGTCCTTGCTACTGGATGATCTGTGTCTTTCTCTGTTGAAGTCTTTGTTTCCAATTTTTTTCTTCATTTTAAGGATTTTGGTCAAGGCTTTGGAAATCAAAGCAAATGGATCTTCATCATCATCCTCAGTTTCAAGGCTTTGAATATTCTCATTCTCTTTAGCCTTGAGTGCTAAGTTCTTGACACCTTCTGGTAGCTCTCCATCAGCTTCATTCATGGATATTTCATATGTCAAAAGCTTCCCTTGTAGGTCATCAAGTTGGAGTGAAGATAGATTTTGAGCTTCCTCAATAGAAGTATTCTTTGGTTCCCATTTTGCCTTTGGAAGACTTCTCAGAATCTTCCTCACCTTTTCTTCATTGGAAATAAGCTTCCCTTGTAGGTCGTCAAGTTGGAGTGAAGAGAGATCTTGAGCTTCCTCAATAGAAGTAGTCTTTGGTTCCCATTTTGCCTTTGGAAGACTTCTCAGGATCTTTCTCACCTTTTCTTCATTGGAAATATGCTTTCCCAGTGACTCAAGGTTATTGACAATGTCTGTGAACCTTTTGAACATGTCTCTGATTGACTCATCTGCATTCATCTTGAATAATTCATATTTTCTGAGATAGATGTTGGTCTTGGTTTGCTTGACTTGTCTGGTTCCTTCAAATGTCACCACAAGCTTATCCCATATCTTCTAGGCAGTCTTACAGCCTGAAATCTTGTTGAATTCATCTGTACTCAAAGCACAATACATGATATTAATAGCTTTGAAATTTTTAGAGAATTGTTCTAATTCAGATGAAGAGAGAGTCTCCAGATTTAAGAGTTTTAATCCCATCTTTCTATGTGTAGAAAGTGTGAGGTCTATTCTGAATTATGGTCCATAGCTCTATGTCTTGATCAATGATGAACATTTTCATCAATGCTTTCTAATGAGCAAAATTATCTCCACAAAATAAAGGAGGTCTGTCAGCAGCTCTTCCCTGTGAGAAACCACCATCACCTGCAGTACTCATGGTCACCAGATGGTTAAATTTATACAGTGATACTGATTATGATACCAATTTAAAGGGGAGTAAGAAGGTAGAAATGCAGCACAAATACACTACAAGGGGGGTGGGTTGAATAGAGTATGTTAACTTTTTGTAAAACTTGCAAATATGAGAGTTTCTGTCAAGAGTAATGATGCTTAAGGCCTTGAACACAGTTTCAAGCTTTTGAAGTAAAATAGATTTTAAGTTAAAAATAGACAAGTCTTTTTCAAGGCCTTGAAAAGAGTTTCAAACCCTTGAAAACAGACTAGTTTGAATGCTCTGTAAAACAAGTATGAGAATGAAATGATAAATGCAAGAGACACATGATTTATAGATTTCAGTCCACTTGGACCTACGTCTCTACCTCAGGGATCTTCTCCCTCCAGGATTTTCAACACAATTCTTATTAATCAAAAGGTAAGCCCTAGATCTCAAGCACATAGATATGCCTTACTCTGTTAGAGCTTGTGGTTCTCACTAACCTATCTAGTACCTGCTCTAGCTAACTGATTAACTAAGAATTATCTATTGTTAACCTTGAACAATCCTTGAGTATGAGTGCTAGAAGTAATACAAGAATGATATACAAATTAAGTTCAGAATATAAGAACACTGGAAGTGGAACTGCAGTGAAAAATGCAGTGATCTTCTGTGAGATGGATTGTGAGAATGATGTGCTTCTTTGATGCTTATCAACCCTGAAATGTGTCTATCTTTTTGCCCGTTGAGTGTTGTATCAAATGCTTCAAATTGATCTCCTTTTATGCTGCTCAAAAGATCAACAAATCTTCCTGATTTTCAGCAACAAACATCCTGTTTATTAGGAAAGAATCTTTGACTTTTCCAACAGTCTTACCAACGGATAGTTGATCAGAATCTTCAAAGATAATAAGTTGATATTGTCTTTAAACGAATTGAGAAGATGTCATGAGTGTCTGATTGATCACAGAATCACATTCTCTCAATATTTCCTTTCTTACATAACTCAGGTTAGGAAACCAATCCTGCAAAATAGGAAATGAATCTTCCCTGCAAAACTAAGTCACACAGGTTAATTAGATGAAGTCTAAGTGAATCAAAATATTTTGTATTCCATCACCAAGTAATGAAAGATCAAATATAGGGGTGAGAGAGTTAGAATATGATCATAAGAACTCAGAAAAACTCCCCCTTAGAATATGCATACAGGTCAGACAGTTTCAAAGTTTTGAATGCTATTCAATTTCAAACCTGTGAAACCTGTGACAATTCAAGGCTTTGAAAACTGTTTTAAGGCCTTGAAATAGCTATTCAAGCCTGTGAAACCTGTGAACTTACAATAATGTATGCTGCTGTAAGAACACAGTCATCACAGGACTGAATAGAGATGTTGCTTTGAAATTTCAAAGCTCTTGCTAATTTCAAGAGATGTTGATGTTTCCTCTCAACAATTGAACTTTTTTTGGAGTAGGTACACAACTGAATTCATAAAAGATGCCTTTTGGCTAAAAAAGTGTTTGAGATCAAGATCTGGTGCTTGGTCACTCCTTATTCTCTTGATGTATGCATCATACTGAGTTTGAACATATGCATAAAACTGAGGAATAACTGTAGATGCCTCTGACTTAGCTTTTAGAAGATAGATCCAAGTAGCTCTATTGGCATCATCCACTAGAGTCAAGAAATATTTTTGACCTTCATGAGTAGGAACTCTATAGGGTCCCCAAGTGTCAATATGAATTAGATTGAAAGGTGTTATGCAGATTGCATTCAGTCTTGGAAACTTGAGTTTGTTTTGTTTTTCCAATGGACATATCTGACAACAAGAAGTGGGGAGAAACAACTGGAAACTTAAGTGTGGAGCTCAAAGTGTTAAATTTCTTGTGTGAGAGGTGTCCAAGTCTCATGTCCCATATATTTGCTTGACTGAGTCTTGGAGATATAAGAATTTCTACATCTGCTACATGTCTTTGTGTCAATAATAGTGCAGAGTTCAGCATTACAGACAAAAACACAACCATGTGATTTTGTCAATTGAGACATTGAAACTAGAATGAATTTGAAATCTGGTACACATAAGACCCATTTGAGCAGAATCTTCTCATTAAGATGTATAGTACCAATGTGAGTGACCTCTACCTTTCTCCCATTGGGCAAATGCACATATGTGTTTTGAGGTGGTACAACTGTGTTGAAAAAAGAGAGTTGAGAGAACATGTGGTCAGTAGCACCACTGTGTATGATCCAAGAGTCTTGTGCACTGGTTTGTCCTCAAAAAGTTGACTTAAGTGAGTATGTACTAGTGACTGCTCCCATAAAGTGTGACATAGAATCTGACTTGTGTATTGCTGCATTGGCACATCATAGTTCACAATGTTCACAGAAGCATGATCAAAAGAACTGACAGAACTTGCATCACTCTGTGTATTGATATTTACTCCTTGTAATTGGGAACTGATAGGAGAAGATATTTGCTGACATTGTGCAGGGGTCAACTCAAAGTTGGAATTTGATTTGTATGTACTTGTGTGTTGTGAGGTACTTCCCACATTGTGTGCTTGTGGTTTGAAGGAGGATTTGTTCTTGATATTGGGTGGATAGCCATGTAGCTTCCAACATTTCTCTTTCGCATGCCCAGTATTGCCACAGTGAGTACAAGTGAATGTAGATTTATTCTGTTTCTTGTAATTACCATAAAATGCAACAGTAGGATGAGATATGTGTTGGGTTGTAAAAGCAGCAGAATGTTGACCTAGCACAACATTGTTATTTTCAGAACAATTACCAGCAAGCATAGCAATATTGTGAGCCACATTTTGAGAAGACGCAATAATTTCTAATTGACGCTCATGTTGTAAAATCTTTGCAAGAACATGATTCATGGGTGATAATGGATCCATCAACAAATTTTTTCTTTAACTGTCTTGATCATTCAAACCCATGAGGAACTGCATAATTTTGTCTTCTTCCATCAGAAGCACATAAGAATTCAAGGCATTACATTGACATGAAGGTAAGCATCTATAATTTGAGAGTTCATCCCAAAGGGTCCTGATCTTGGTATAATAATTAGTTGCTCATATCACCTTGTTTAAGAGCAGAAATTTTGCTTGGCAGTTGAAATATCCTTTGTTTATTTATTTGAGCAAAACGCTCTTGAAGATCTATCCAAATTTCATTTGAAGTAGATCTATAAACAACACTTTCAGCAATTTCTTTAGAAATTGAATTGAGGAGCCAAGACATTACCATACCGTCACATCAATTTCAGAGGTGAGAATTAGCAGACCCAGCTGCTGGACAAGGCAGAGAGCCGTCAACAAACACAAGTTTATGTTTCGCCATGAGAGCCACCATCATCGCTCTTACCCATGGATAATAATTCTCGACAGTGAAGATCTGGCTTACTAATAAGTGACCAGGGTTATCGCTGTAGATAAAAAATAAGGGTAAGATTGATCCAATCCCCGGAGATCCTGACCCATCAGAACTCCTTCATTTGCCATGAACGGCGAATTTGCTCAAATAAAGAGCTAAATAAAATGGGAAATAAACCCATAAATGAAAGAACAACAAATCGCCGGAAAAGAGAAATAGATCTACATACTCAAATAAAGATCTGTAATCTATCCATTGCCATAACCAGGCTCTGATACCATATTAAATAACTGAAATAATTGAAGAGAAAACGAAGAACAAATGTGATGAAGAAGATCAAATTCTTAGATTAAAAAAAGGAGAGATACAGCTTTTATCCTTCAACAGCAAAGGCAAGAGGAGGCCACCAATCAGAGCTAGACACGTGTCTCCTCAT
Source organism: Linanthus parryae (assembly GCA_023055425.1). NCBI lineage: Eukaryota > Viridiplantae > Streptophyta > Magnoliopsida > Ericales > Polemoniaceae > Linanthus > Linanthus parryae. The sequence continues at coordinate 48,428,105 of JALGPY010000009.1, forward strand.
TACCGGATCAAAACAGAAAGGAAAGAGAAAAAGATTCTGAACACTTTCTAATCAAAACGTCGACGTTAAACTAGAGAGTGTCCTTATTGTGCGAATAAACTAATTACCTATTTAATAAGATAGGTCCTTCAATTATGTAGATATTTCAATAGTAGTGAAGTTGGTTTGGCCATCAACGTGAAGTCTTTTCAAAAAGACAATCTCAAACCAAAGACTGAGTTGGACGTGGAGCGATTTCACAAAATAAACTTGAAAATAGGAAAACTATATGGCAACTACCAGGTACTTTAATCTACAATTTTGAATATTTATATAGCTCTCAGATTGTATGAATCATCATAGTTGCATATGAAATGAGGAGACACATTACATGAATGCATTACTGAAATTATTGGTATATTAATTTGGGGAGATACAAATATTATTGTACCACTCTAAAACCAAACCAATGTTGCATATGGAATGAGCAAACACAATATTTGAATGCATTTCTCATCTCATTTCAGTTTCTAATTTGGAGAATATAATTGACATCTTTTTGAAGAACTAGTTTCACTACGCGTGCGTTGCGTGCGGCGTGCCTTTGATTCAGGCTTTGTATTGTGCTTTTGACCCAGGTTTTGTATTTTGACTCGGAAACTTTCAATTTTGCTACAAAGTCTCATCTATACCAGGCAATCTACATCCCTTGATAATAATAGTAACAAATTCTTTAGAAACACGGGAAAAAAACAATAAGTCCAATTAGCGATGCAAACATGCGAATCACTACCCTAGTTCAAAGGAAATGAAACATATCCGATCAATCTGGGGCTCAAAAATTAAATGACAGAATGAACACATTTATAGAATCACTAATAACAGCGTATTCACAAATTCACTGACAATGGATATCGACAGTTGAGTGTAAAACCGGAAGATTAAAGAAAATGGAACTTTGTCGAGTGTAATCACACTGCGATGAAGCTGATGCTGCTGTTCTTGTGCAATAATGAAAGAATACCAATTAAATCAGCAAGCCTAATCACCCTTGTTTATATAATCGTCGTCGTAGTAGTAGTTCAAGGGTAGAAGCACTGACTTGAACGCTCGATATTTCCAACATTGTTGAAGTGATCAACCTGATCAAATAAAATGCAACTGTGACCAACGTACGCGACATAATCGAGTAATAAATTTACAATGCATACAGTGTATTACAAGCAGATGCATTCAGTTGTGTCTCCATGTCCTTCAAATTGAAATTAGAAGAAGAAAAAAAGGTGCTTGACGTGCATAATAAAAGTGGAGCTAGGAATTATAAAGTTTTGGGGCTTGACACACCGTGCTATTAAACTTGTGTTTTGTGATTCATCAAGGACAACTTCTTGATTGCTACCAAATAGCATTTTCTTCCATTTTACAAGCTTATATTCCCATCCTAGTTTCATTGATGTGCTTTGTATCCATTTCATCAAAATGCAGATCAATGTTCAAAACCCACAAAAAACTATACCATAAGTCCAAATTGAACACATTTTGCAATGTCATGTATAGGCATGATTCAAAAACAATTGATACAACCATACCCACAAATAAGTATCAATGCAGCTATGGATGTAGAATGAAGAATCAAACCTTTTGCATTCTCTTCCAGTGTTCTCTCTCAGCTTTAAGACCTTTCATAGTCGTCAACAACTTCTTGCCCTTGTCAACTAACTTCCCAATCAGGCTGTCATACAAGCCATGCTTTCTGGTAATCGCGACCTCGAGTTATTCCTTACAAACGTTATACACCTGATGCCTGCGGATGCATCCTTACAAACGTTATACACCCGATGCCTATGTATTGCATCTGCAGTGGCTTCTCTACAAAATCAAACCATACAGAAATAAGTACCAAAAAAACAGAAGTGTTCAGAAAATAGTACGAATAACCAGAAGAGATACATATCTCGTGATTACATTGTAGAAGTAGTAACGGAGAATGGATTAGGTATGTTACACCTATAAAACAAAGTACTGCACTGCAAATACTTTGTCGAGAATTCCATGGCGTTAATCTCTTACCTCCGACAATGACTTGAGATCAGGGGATGGGGCTCAGATCTGTTAGTGACTGGGCATAAGAAGATGCCACCGCCATGGCTGCAAAAAATCGATTTGCCCCGCCAATAAACGGATTGGATCCTCAATTGCCCATTGATGCTCAGAATTCCTTGAACATCACTTCCCATTTATTCTATCTACCTAATATAAAAGGTAGCATCTCCTAAACAAGTTAGTATATAATCTTTTATGTCACTATTAAAATCATATCTCCAATAATCAGTTTCGTTAATTAAATAATTTATTTTCTATGAAGAATTTACTCTAGAAAAGATAAAATAACTTTTGTATATATAAAGTGATATATACATATATATATATATATAATAAAATATATTGTTTTATAATGAAGCATAAGCTAGAATTCATCATTGAGAAGTTCTAAATCTAAACTTATTCTCTCGCTATTTGAAATATACGAGTATTATTTACGGATTTTAGAATTTATATTAAATAAATATATTTTGAGGATGTAATTACGAAAGTAGCACACGCTTGACAAATGTAATGAAAAAAATATATTTAAAGTTTGTATGAAATTAAAGTAGACTCCCTTACGACGACACTAGAGTTCATAGCATAGCACATAGCCCACTTGCATTATACGTGATAGTTGGAATCATAATTTAAGTTGATTAGAAATTATAAATTTGTAGGTGACAAGTTTCGTGGACAGAGGCTATGTCTATTCATAGTGCCTAGAACGTGCTATTCGCTATCGGATTGAGGTAAGTAGACATGCCACGCCTAGCGTGCCCTAGCTTCTTTCGTGTCGAAATATGATTTTATATCTGTTTCAAAATGTGTTTTATGACTTACATGATTCACATGAGATTGATTACGTTTTGAGATATATGTTTTGAGAATGTCACACGAGAATAATAATTCGTTAATAACGTAAAGTGGAAAGAGTTGTGCGGGGATTATTATTATTATTATTATTATTATTGTCGATGTTGACTTCGGTCACTCGGCCTGTGATAGATTGTCGTGTTGACTTCGTGTCACTCGACCGTTTTTATTTTAAACCCGGTCGCGACCTGCCGGGTGTCTCCATGTACTTACCTCTCTGGCCGCAAGAAGTCTTAGGGGGTGCCGGCACTTATAGTCATGGTAGCTAGTGAAAGGAAGGATAGAAGCTCCCCGCATCAACAAGTTAATAATATGAAGTCCTTTGAGAAAGAGATTTTTTTTATGGAAGGAAAGAAGAGATAGATTGGGAATGATATTCCCCATTTGAGATATGAAAGGAAAGAAGAGATAGATTGGGAACAATATTCCCCGTTTGAGATACAAGAAAAGGATTGATATGCAAGATAAGAAGAAAGAGAATTTCATACGTGTTTCAGTATTCTTACTTTATTTATTCAGTGATTGTTCATTCCCATTTATGATTGTTTTTGAAAGAATATGCCTCATCATCTGTTTACAAGCTTGGGTGTTTACTTACTCAGTATTTAATTGCTGACTTTAGGAAAACTGCGGTCTTTGTTTCTTTCCCCCGCAGGTCTTAGGAGCTGGATTATGGGGTAGCGGGATTCGACATTCATCTAGTATTTTTCCGCACGCTTAGTAAAGATGAACTCTAGACAACATGGATCTTTTGTATAATGTACAAGTTAATGTAAGTTTGTTCTAAAGTATGTAATAGATAACTATGACAGTGTTTGTTCTCGATTTTCGCTACTTCATTTTGAGTAGCACCCTCCGAGGCTCTCCGGTCCGGAACGGATAGCTTGGGAACGAGGGGTGTTACAGGTGGTATCAGAGAAGGCAATCCAAAAAGGGAATTAAACCTGTAGGGCAACTTAAAATGGACATAGGACAAAATTATTAAAATTGGAAAAGCCAATTTGGGTTATGGGTAGCTTAAGTGTTAGTATACTAGGTCCCACCCACCCTCATCCTTTGATACTATTATTTGGTTTGATTTGAGTAATTCGTTCGTGGTAGATTGATGTTATTCCTGTGATGGACAATGAGAAGTTTTGATTACAGTAATTAGATTCTGCATTATGAATTATGTGTCGTCCTATCTGAGGAGAAGAGTTATATGAATATCCATTACAAGTGTTATTCCTATGAATGAGAATAAAGATTATGGAACCAGATTATGGATTTCAGATAATATACTGATTAATTTGAGAAGATGAGTTTCATGTGTATCTCTGAGAAATTTTATATGCTGCATGTTTTATGTCACTTTGCATGTGATACTTAACCTGATAATTGTGCATGAAACCATAAGTAATGGCCTAGAGATGTGATTAATAGACCACTACTGTACTAATTATACCAGGAAGATTTGACATGGATATAAGGCTTAGAACAACAGCCACATGGGGTAAATCCTTATTCGATAATAATGTTGCTAGGATATGTGACTCTTATAAGAATTCTAAGAAAAGTATGAAATTTTGACCATAGGAGACTCGGAGCTTACATGATTTAACATGAATGCTAAGATATCTGACTAGTGAACCCTAATTTCATTAGCTATGTTTATAAGGAACTTGATGACGTATTCGAGGTATTGGTTGGGAAGGTAATTCGGATTTAGGGGTCAAGAATGAGGTACTTCAAATGACCAAAGTTATTTATCATAGAAACGGTCGAGGAAGTTCCCACCCACCCACACATAAGACAAGTAACTATAACCCAAGTTATCGAGCCTTTGAATTAGAATATGTCAGTCTCAGTTATTAGATGGTTTTGATGGTTGATTCGATTATACTTGTCCATGAGTTGTACTCGAGAAACAAAACTAGACTAATTCGTCATAAAACGATTTAGGGGTTCTGAGGATACCAAGCTATGTTAGGCGATACTTGGCGTCTAGTTACCTTAATATTGCTTGAGGATCAGGATGTTCATTCGGTTATGTCTTGCTTTTGGAGCTATGACACTCACTTGGAAAGAATAGTATTTAAAATGTGAAGTAAATATTGTTGGTCCACTACTAAGCGTTTACAAAACCTTAATGTTCCCTATGAAAGATCTAGATAGATTTAATCTAAAGTTTCTTATTTGGTGTAATATTAATGTTAGAGTTCCATCTGAAGATTATTTTAAGGTTGTAACTCAGATTTTAGGAGTCCACATTTGGAACATGTTATTTGACAGTGATGATTCAGAAGTTATTTTTCTACTAAGATAAATTTTAGAAGCTTTTTATATTGCTTAACTATCTCAGAAATACTTGGAGTAACGTTACGATGTTTAGCTTACAATTAGGACGTGTGGATTATTTTAAGAATTACATGCTACGTGTATGCCACTTTGAGGTTCTAACGTTTTGTTAAAGGGGAATATCGTACGTTCTTCAATCTTGCGCTGTTTAGTTTATGAGGTGTGGTATGCCCTTTATGGAGATGATAGTATGAATTTCTAGGAAGGAAAATGTCAATAAAAGTTTGGTTTCATGCAGGAATTGGAGACATATTATAGTTTTACATTTGGAGGTTTGTTTGGATATAGGCATGATGTCAGTTAGTGTCTCAAGTTATTTGATTAAAATCTTGTGAATCCACGATTACAAGTCAAGCGACAAATTTGGGGTATGAAGAGTCATGGATTAAAAGCATCATTTGGAGTTTGGTTAAAACACTAGGTGGAAGCGTATGGGTTATGATCACGTAGATGGAATAGAAAGTCTTTAATTTCCGCTATGAGAAATAATTGTTCATCGGAACCTGATTTTGTTAGCCCTAATCGAATCGAGCTGTTGGATTTATACTTGTTCATGTTGGGGGTAGTCCTTGTATTTTCAGAAAAGTTAAGGGTGACTTGTGTAGCATAATAAAAGTGTTTTGTTGTTGGGAGGGTGATTATATGTCATTTATGAGAACTTGGGGGATATGGTTGTTGTTTATATAAAAGATGTTTTCGTTATTAAAACTATATGTGTATATATTGCTATTCTCTTGAAAAATAAGCAAGACAAATTATATAGTTGATTTAATCGTATAAATTAGTGTGATTAAATAAATATAAATTAGTGTTTTGAGTAAATATGTGATTTGCTTAATAATGATAAAATAAAAATAATAATAATAATAGTAATAACTTTTAAGTAAACTCCTCTATGTATAAACAGTTAAAGCTTGATTATTATCTCTAGATATTATAAATTATTTCTTCAAAATAATGTTATAAATTATGCGTGACTAAACACTTGTTTTATTTGAATAAAACCTACCATGAGAAATTTTGCTCCAAATATGGTCTTAAGACATAGTTATAAACTTCATGAGTAGACAATTAGAAACAAATTTGCATAAATGACCAGCCCTAAAGTTAAAAATCTCTATTAACTCGAATGTTTGACTTTTAATAAGATGTTTACATATGAGTTAACAATATGTGATATGAGATGTATGAACTGTATATGATTATGTGCTAGTGTGAACATTTGATGAAAGGCAAAAATATGATGAGAAGTATGTGGACATATTATTGAGATCATGATATTGTGATAGCCAGGCAGGCTTGCTCAGGAAAATTGATTTAAGAATTTGACATGGCAACATAGTAAAATCACATATTTAATTGCTCAATTTGGGTCAAAGTTATTTTTCAAGGAATAGGAAAGATATATAGTAGAGGACTTATGTGAAATTCTTTTGTACATTGCCATACCCATGAATATGTTCCACGGGCCACACTATAAGCTTATATGGACATGATATGTTATGTGTTCTATTGTAAGATATACGTTAGGAGAGGAAATAAGATTATGGTGTAGAGAGCAAGACTAATAGATCACACATTTACAACTCCATAAAGAGTCATAAATCAGACATCCTTATCAGTGATAGAAATCATAGAGATAGTTAAGGCTTCTAGTAATACAGATGAAATGAGAAAATAACCCAAATTAGAACCTACTTACCATAAGGTGACTTGTAGAGGGGACTAGAATTACGATCAAAAGGAAGTAATCACTTTGAAAACATCGACACGACGAGCAGACTCTTGTGATACCACAAACTAATGAACCTAAAGGTAAGCGATCTAAACAGTTCTATACCCGCTAACCTAGACAAGATTGATCTAAATATCAGACAAACATATTTCAGGATAAGAGGACTTTCGAGCAAAGAATTGTGAAGGAAATTTGAAGAGACCTTGAAAGTTAGACTAAATTACACATGATCAACCCGCTAAGTTGGTGTGGTCGAGGATTTCAGTAATGTGTGAATTGGTAAGCCCTTACCAGTTGTTTGGAGTTATCGAAATTAACGATATACTTGGGTAGCTTAAGTTTCATTTCTTATAATATATATGTTCCTCACAAATTCTCCATTTAAAGTCTTGATATTAAATTCATGGTTTGGAGCTTTCCACTCAGGTTTAAGTCATGATTCGCAAGGGTTGTCAAAATCTTAACCCATAGCTTGGGAGTTTGATCTTCAGTATCATATTTTCTTTAGTAATTTATCGCAGAAATTTTGAGAACTTTGGTTAATGTTGCAAATCTCGGGTCATAAGCTAAATTCAAAAGAATAAGTAGAACCGTGTTATTAACAAGTCTTAAACAATATCTCCTAAAACTTTTCTTATGATAATTTAAGTGCTTGGTGTCTGCTAAGATACTATTGTTACATCGGGCCATATGACATTCTAGAGAGAATTAGAGAAATTGCGTAGCGACCAGACCTACCTTCGTATTCCCGGCGGGTATACAATATCTTTCACGAGTCGCAAATAAATATGTACCTGACCTATCCCACGTGGTGGACCCCGAACCAATTGAGCTAGACCCAACTTTGACATATGAATAACATCCTGTCAAGACCTCGATACCAAGACTAGGGACACGCGTACCAAGAGCGTTAAGCTAGTGAAAGTCCTATGGACGAACCATCAGACAGAAGAAGCTACATGAGAAGCAGAGGAAGATATGAGGAAGAAGTATCCACACCTCTTTGACGAGGAAAACTGAGTTCCGAGGACGTCACTCCTCTAAGGGGGAGAGGAATCTAACCCTTTAGTTTTCATGACCCTAATCCTTGTACGCTTCTGCGCCCCATTTATCGAACTAGATATTAATAAGCCTATCGTTTTATCCTGTGTATTGACTGTCACAATATATATAGAAAATCTTTCGATAACATTTCGCGGATGTGGTTTAAGCTTCGAGGACGAAGCTCTCTTTAAGGGGGGAAGGATGTAATACCCTGTTTTATTAGAAGGGTAATTATTGACTTTTTGTATGGTTTAGATGTTAGTTATATGATGAGAGGGGAGGTAGTCGTACTTTCAAGAAGTATATTCTAGTAAAGTTTGGGGTAGGAGTCGTAGTTTAAAGGAACTTCAATACCACATGAATAATTTGATACAATTTAATTAAAAATTAATAATAAAAAAAAAAGATGAAGCAGCTTCTCCATCTCCTACGCAACAACAAGTTGATGAAACTTTTCCCAAAAATCAAGGAGACTTGTCTCCATCTGCTTCTCTTCTCGTTCTTAAGTCTCACCTTCATCTTCCTCTTCTCACCCGTCACCACCACCAACACCATCGCCACCTCCATCTGCAACACCCCCATGGGCACCACCACTTCCTCCTCCAACTCTCTGCCCCTCTCTGTCTCTCTCTCTCCTTCTCCCTCTCCCCTGTTCTGCCCGACGAAAACAAAGGAAGCAGCAGCAGCGGCAAGCCGCTGCCTCTTCCGTCGGTGACGCCACCACCACCAGCCATCTCAATATCTCCCTCACCTCTCCCTGATCTCTCTCTCCCTGACCTCTCTCTCTCCCTTCTCTCTGTTCTGCGCGGCGAAGGAAACATAGCAGCAGCAGCGGCATCAATGGACGCTGCTGCCGTCGGAGAAGACCCACCACCGAGCCACCACCTCTCCTCCTGTCTGCAAAAGCTCTCTCACTCTCTTAGCTCTCTCTGTCCGCCACCCGAAACAGCCACATAACTAGAGGTAGCAGCAGCAGTGGCCTACGACCACGCCACCATCGCCGCCGGAGAAGGGCCGACGGGAACACCAGCCCCCACCACCAGCGCTCTGTTTCTCCCTCTCACTCTCACTCTCTGAGCTCGCCGATCTCGTCCCCTCTCTCGGACGACCAGAAAGGGAACAGAAGCAGAGGAGGCCGCAGCTGCCTCCGCCGCAGGCGCCATCTCCATTAACGCCGCCACGAAGCTCAGCCCGAGCTATTCGGCGCGACCCATCCCCTCCCGTTGATTCCAAACGACTCCTGGAGATCAAAGGAGATCATTAGCAGCCTCAATCGGATCCCAGAACGCCCGAATCATCGCCGACGTAGAGCACCGCGACCACCATCGACGGCGGACTTGAACCGCCTCGTTTCTCGACCGTTTTCAGAAATTTTTGGCTTGGGTACACTCTAAATCCTCCAATTTTACGTTTTAGTCAATCAGAATACAATCTTGCTAGCTAGAATCGAATCTAGAATGGGAAATCATACTTGTTTACGTTTTCAGAAAAAAGTGTCTTTTCATGAAACTTGGGGTAAAAAGTGTCTTTATCTTAACTGTCTAAAGGTTATGAATGGGGGGTTGTTGTGTACTTTATGAAAATCTAAGGGTGTTTATTGTGGCACATGAAACTATTATTCTAGTAAGAGGGGGTTTTGATGTCTTTTGAGAAAATGATATTTTCATACCTATATAAGTATATACACACACACAAATATAAATTTATATAAGAAATTAAAGATAGGGAGTTTGGAATTATATTAATTACGGATTTTATAATTAATATTTAAGTAAGCAAAAATAACTTGGGTACTAAAAGTTTACAATAATTAGTTGTTACAAAGTGAACTAGATTTGTTTAATATACTATGCCTATTTATCCAATAATCAACATTGTTTCGTTTAATTAGATAATCTCCATGTATCACATAATTGACATTCTAAATGTATTGTTTGTCTAAATATTGTTCTTTTAGAATAAAATAGTTATTAGTAATTTGAGAAATATTTATGAATAGTTTCTTTACCTAATACTTCATCTTTCTCTAAATCAAAAATAATTATCTCTCATGCTTATAAAACAAAACAGATGTTGAATAGTACTTATTTTTCTAATAGATATTTTTATGGTAGCATCTCCTAAACAAGTTAGTATATAATCTTTTATGTCACTATTAAAAATATATCTCCAATAATCAGTTTCGTTAATAAATAATTTATTTTCTATGAACAATTTACTCTAGAAAAGATAAAATAATTTGTGTATATATAAATTGATATATACATATATATATAATAAAAGATATTGTTTTATAATGAAGCGTAAGCTAGAATTCATCATTGAGAAGTTCTAAATCTAAACTTATTCTCTCGCTATTTGAAATATAGCGAGTATTATTTACGGATATTAGAATTTATATTAAATAAGTATATTTTGAGGATGTAATTACGAAAGTAGCACACGCTTGACAAATGTAATGAAAAAAATATATTTAAAGTTTGTATGAAATTAAAGTAGACTCCCTTACGACGACACTAGAGTTCATAGCATAGCATATAGCCCACTTGCATTATACATGATAGTTGGAATCATAATTTAAGTTGATTAGAAATTATAAATTTGTAGGTGACAAGTTTCGTGGACAGAGGCTATGTCTATTCGTAGTGCCTAGAACGTGCTATTCGCTATCGGATTGAGGTAAGTAGACATGCCAAGCCTAGCGTGCCCTAGCTTCTTTCGTGTCGAAATATGATTTTATATCTGTCTCAAAATGTGTTTTATGACTTACATGATTCACATGAGATAGATTACGTTTTGAGATATATGTTTTGAGAATGTCACACGAGAATAATAATTCGTTAATAACGTAAAGTGGAAAGAGTTGTGCGGGGATTATTATTATTATTATTGTCGATGTTGACTTCGGTCACTCGGCCTGTGATAGATTGTCGTGTTGACTTCGTGTCACTCGACCGTTTTTATTTTAAACCCGGTCGCGACCTGACGGGTGTCTCCATGTACTTACCTCTCTGGCCGCAAGAAGTCTTAGGGGGGTGCCGGCACTTATGGTCATGGTAGCTAGTGAAAGGAAGGATAGAAGCTCCCCGTATCAACAAGTTAATAATATGAAGTCCTTTGAGAAAGAGATTTTTTTTATGGAAGGAAAGAAGAGATTGATTGGGAATGATATTCCCCATTTGAGATATGAAAGGAAAGAAAAGATAGATTGGGAACAATATTCCCCGTTTGAGATACAAGAAAAGGATTGATATGCAAGATAAGAAGAAAGAGAATTTCATACGTGTTTCAGTATTCTTACTTTATTTATTCAGTGATTGTTCATTCCCATTTATGATTGTTTTTGAAAGAATATGCCTCATCATCTGTTTACAAGCTTGGGTGTTTACTTACTCAGTATTTCATTGCTGACTTTAGGAAAACTGCGGTCTTTGTTTCTTTCCCCCGCAGGTCTTAGGAGCTGGATTATTGGGTAGCGGGATTCGACATTCATCTAGTATTTTTCCGCACGCTTTGTAAAGATGAACTCTAGACAACATGGATCTTTTGTATAATGTACAAGTTAATGTAAGTTTGTTCTAAAGTATGTAATAGATAACTATGACAGTGTTTGTTCTCGATTTCCGCCACTTCATTTTGAGTAGCACCCTCCGAGGCTCTCAGGTCCGGAACGGATAGCTTGGGAACGAGGGGTGTTACAGGTGGTATCAGAGCAGGCAATCCAAAAAGGGAATTAAACCTGTAGGGCAACTTAAAATGGACATAGGACAAAATTATTAAAATTGGAAAAGCCGATTTAGGTTATGGGTAGCTTAAGTGTTAGTATACTAGGTCCCACCCACCCTCATCCTTTGATACTATTATTTGGTTTGATTTGAGTAATTCGTTCGTGGTAGATTGATGTTATTCCCGTGATGGACAATGAGAAGTTTGGATCACAGTAATTAGATTATGCATAACGAATTATGTGTCGTCCTATCTGAGGAGAAGAGTTATATGAATATCCATTACAAGTGTTATTCCTATGAATGAGAATAAAGATTATGGAACCAGATTATGGATTTCAGATAATATACTGATTAATTTGAGAAGATGAGATTCATGTATCTCTGAGAAATTTTATATGCTGCATGTTTTATGTCACTTTACATGTGATACTTAACCTGATAATTGTGCATGAAACCATAAGTAATGGCCTAGAGATGTGATTAATAGACCACTACTGTACTAATTATACCAGGAAAATTTGACATGGATATATGGCTTAGAACAACAACCACATGGGGTAAATCCTTATTCGATAATAATGTTGCTAGGACATGTGACTCTTATAAGAATTCTAAGAAAAGTATGAAATTTTGACCATAGGAGACTCGGAGCTTACATGATTTAACATGAATGCTAAGATATCTGACTAGTGAACCCTAATTTCATTAGCTATGTTTATAAGGAATTTGATGACGTATTCGAGGTATTGGTTGGGAAGGTAATTCGGATTAGGGGTCAAGAATGAGGTACTTCAAATGATCAAAGTGATTTATCATAGAAACGGTCGAGGAAGTTCCCACCCACCCACACCTAAGACAAGTAACTATAACCCAATTTATCGAGCCTTTGAACTAGAATATGTCAGTCTCAGTTATTAGATGGTTTTGATGGTTGATTCGATTATACTTGTCCATGAGTTGTACTCGAGAAACAAAACTAGACTAATTCGTCATAAAACGATTTAGGGGTTCTGAGGATACCAAGATATGTTAGGCGATACTTGGCGTCTAGTTACCTTAATATTGCTTGAGGATCAGGATGTTCATTCGGTTATGTCTTGCTTTTGGAGCTATGACACTCACTTGGAAAGAATAGTATTTAAAATGTGAAGTAAATATTGTTGGTCCACTACTAAGCGTTTACAAAACCTTAATATTCCCTATGAAAGATCTAGATAGATTTAATCTAAAGTTTCTTATTTGGTGTAATATTAATGTTAGAATTCCGGTCTGAGGATTATTTTAAGGTTGTAACTCAGATTTTAGGAGTCCACATTTGGAACATGTTATTTGACAGTGATGATTCAGAAGTTATTTTTCTACTAAGATAAATTTTAGAAGCTTTTTATATTGCTTAACTATCTCAGAAATACTTGGAGTAACGTTACGATGTTTAGCTTACAATTAGGACGTGTGGATTATTTTAAGAATTACATGCTACGTGTATGCCACTTTGAGGTTCTAACGTTTTGTTAAAGGGGAATATCGTACGTTCTTCAATCTTGCGCTGTTAGCTTATGAGGTGTCGTATGCACTTTATGGAGATGATAGTATGAATTTCTAGGAAGGAATATGTCAATAAAAGTTTGGTTTTCATGCAGGAATTGGAGACATATTATAGTTTTACATTTGGAGGTTTGTATGGATATAGGCATGATGTCAGTTAGTGTCTCAAGTTATTTGATTAAAATCTTGTGAATCCACGATTACAAGTCAAGCGACAAATTTGGGGTATGAAGAGTCATGGATTAAAAGCATCATTTGGAGTTTGGTTAAAACACTAGGTGGAAGCGTATGGGTTATGATCACGTAGATGGAATAGAAAGTCTTTAATTTCCGCTATGAGAAATAATTGTTCATCGGAACCTGATTTTGTTAGCCCTAATCGAATCGAGCTGTTGGATTTATACTTGTTCATGTTGGGGGTAGTCCTTGTATTTTCAGAAAAGTTAAGGGTGACTTGTGTAGCATAATAAAAGTGTTTTGTTGTTGGGAGGGTGATTATATGTCATTTATGAGAACTTGGGGGATATGGTTGTTGTTTATATAAAAGATGTTTTCGTTATTAAAACTATATGTGTATATATTGCTATTCTCTTGAAAAATAAGCAAGACAAATTATATAGTTGATTTAATCGTATAAATTAGTGTGATTAAATAAATATAAATTAGTGTTTTGAGTAAATATGTGATTTGCTTAATAATGATAAAATAAAAATAATAATAATAATAGTAATAACTTTTAAGTAAACTCCTCTATGTATAAACAGTTAAAGCTTGATTATTATCTCTAGATATTATAAATTATTTCTTCAAAATAATGTTATAAATTATGCGTGACTAAACACTTGTTTTATTTGAATAAAACCTACCATGAGAAATTTTGCTCCAAATATGGTCTTAAGACATAGTTATAAACTTCATGAGTAGACAATTAGAAACAAATTTGCATAAATGACCAGCCCTAAAGTTAAAAATCTCTATTAACTCGAATGTTTGACTTTTAATAAGATGTTTACATATGAGTTAACAATATGTGATATGAGATGTATGAACTGTATATGATTATGTGCTAGTGTGAACATTTGATGAAAGGCAAAAATATGATGAGAAGTATGTGGACATATTATTGAGATCATGATATTGTGATAGCCAGGCAGGCTTGCTCAGGAAAATTGATTTAAGAATTTGACATGGCAACATAGTAAAATCACATATTTAATTGCTCAATTTGGGTCAAAGTTATTTTTCAAGGAATAGGAAAGATATATAGTAGAGGACTTATGTGAAATTCTTTTGTACATTGCCATACCCATGAATATGTTCCACGGGCCACACTATAAGCTTATATGGACATGATATGTTATGTGTTCTATTGTAAGATATACGTTAGGAGAGGAAATAAGATTATGGTGTAGAGAGCAAGACTAATAGATCACACATTTACAACTCCATAAAGAGTCATAAATCAGACATCCTTATCAGTGATAGAAATCATAGAGATAGTTAAGGCTTCTAGTAATACAGATGAAATGAGAAAATAACCCAAATTAGAACCTACTTACCATAAGGTGACTTGTAGAGGGGACTAGAATTACGATCAAAAGGAAGTAATCACTTTGAAAACATCGACACGACGAGCAGACTCTTGTGATACCACAAACTAATGAACCTAAAGGTAAGCGATCTAAACAGTTCTATACCCGCTAACCTAGACAAGATTGATCTAAATATCAGACAAACATATTTCAGGATAAGAGGACTTTCGAGCAAAGAATTGTGAAGGAAATTTGAAGAGACCTTGAAAGTTAGACTAAATTACACATGATCAACCCGCTAAGTTGGTGTGGTCGAGGATTTCAGTAATGTGTGAATTGGTAAGCCCTTACCAGTTGTTTGGAGTTATCGAAATTAACGATATACTTGGGTAGCTTAAGTTTCATTTCTTATAATATATATGTTCCTCACAAATTCTCCATTTAAAGTCTTGATATTAAATTCATGGTTTGGAGCTTTCCACTCAGGTTTAAGTCATGATTCGCAAGGGTTGTCAAAATCTTAACCCATAGCTTGGGAGTTTGATCTTCAGTATCATATTTTCTTTAGTAATTTATCGCAGAAATTTTGAGAACTTTGGTTAATGTTGCAAATCTCGGGTCATAAGCTAAATTCAAAAGAATAAGTAGAACCGTGTTATTAACAAGTCTTAAACAATATCTCCTAAAACTTTTCTTATGATAATTTAAGTGCTTGGTGTCTGCTAAGATACTATTGTTACATCGGGCCATATGACATTCTAGAGAGAATTAGAGAAATTGCGTAGCGACCAGACCTACCTTCGTATTCCCGGCGGGTATACAATATCTTTCACGAGTCGCAAATAAATATGTACCTGACCTATCCCACGTGGTGGACCCCGAACCAATTGAGCTAGACCCAACTTTGACATATGAATAACATCCTGTCAAGACCTCGATACCAAGACTAGGGACACGCGTACCAAGAGCGTTAAGCTAGTGAAAGTCCTATGGACGAACCATCAGACAGAAGAAGCTACATGAGAAGCAGAGGAAGATATGAGGAAGAAGTATCCACACCTCTTTGACGAGGAAAACTGAGTTCCGAGGACGTCACTCCTCTAAGGGGGAGAGGAATCTAACCCTTTAGTTTTCATGACCCTAATCCTTGTACGCTTCTGCGCCCCATTTATCGAACTAGATATTAATAAGCCTATCGTTTTATCCTGTGTATTGACTGTCACAATATATATAGAAAATCTTTCGATAACATTTCGCGGATGTGGTTTAAGCTTCGAGGACGAAGCTCTCTTTAAGGGGGGAAGGATGTAATACCCCGTTTTATTAGAAGGGTAATTATTGACTTTTTGTATGGTTTAGATGTTAGTTATATGATGAGAGGGGAGGTAGTCGTACTTTCAAGAAGTATATTCTAGTAAAGTTTGGGGTAGGAGTCGTAGTTTAAAGGAACTTCAATACCACATGAATAATTTGATACAATTTAATTAAAAATTAATAATAAAAAAAAAAAGATGAAGCAGCTTCTCCATCTCCTACGCAACAACAAGTTGATGAAACTTTTCCCAAAAATCAAGGAGACTTGTCTCCATCTGCTTCTCTTCTCGTTCTTAAGTCTCACCTTCATCTTCCTCTTCTCACCCGTCACCACCACCAACACCATCGCCACCTCCATCTGCAACACCCCCATGGGCACCACCACTTCCTCCTCCAACTCTCTGCCCCTCTCTGTCTCTCTCTCTCCTTCTCCCTCTCCCCTGTTCTGCCCGACGAAAACAAAGGAAGCAGCAGCAGCGGCAAGCCGCTGCCTCCTCCGTCGGTGACGCCACCACCACCAGCCACCTCAATATCTCCCTCACCTCTCCCTGATCTCTCTCTCCCTGACCTCTCTCTCTCCCTTCTCTCTGTTCTGCGCGGCGAAGGAAACCCAGCAGCAGCGGCGGCATCAATGGCCACTGCCGCCGTCGGAGAAGACCCACCACCGAGCCACCACCTCTCCTCCTGTCTGCAAAAGCTCTCTCACTCTCTCAGCTCTCTCTGTCCGCCACCCGAAACAGCCACATAACTAGAGGTAGCAGCAGCAGTGGCCTACGACCACGCCACCATCGCCGCCGGAGAAGGGCCGACGGGAACACCAACCCCCACCACCAGCGCTTTGTTTCTCCCTCTCACTCTCACTCTCTGAGCTCGCCAATCTCGTCCCCTCTCTCGGACGACCAGAAAGGGAACAGAAGCAGAGGAGGCCGCAGCTGCCTCCGCCGCAGGCGCCATCTCCATTAACGCCGCCACGAAGCTCAGCCCGAGCTATTCGGCGCGACCCATCCCCTCCCGTTGATTCCAAACGACTCCTGGAGATCAAAGGAGATCATTAGCAGCCTCAATCGGATCCCAGAACGCCCGAATCATCGCCGACGTAGAGCACCGCGACCACCATCGACGGCGGACTTGAACCGCCTCGTTTCTCGACCGTTTTCAGAAATTTTTGGCTTGGTTACACTCTAAATCCTCCAATTTTACGTTTTAGTCAATCAGAATACAATCTTGCTAGCTAGAATCGAATCTAGAATGGGAAATCATACTTGTTTACGTTTTCAGAAAAAAGTGTCTTTTCATGAAACTTGGGGTAAAAAGTGTCTTTATCTTAACTGTCTAAAGGTTATGAATGGGGAGTTGTTGTGTACTTTATGAAAATCTAAGGGTGTTTATTGTGGCACATGAAACTATTATTCTAGTAAGAGGGGGGTTTTGATGTCTTTTGAGAAAATGATATTTTCATACCTATATAAGTATATACACACACACAAATATAAATTTATATAAGAAATTAAAGATAGGGAGTTTGGAATTAAATTAATTACGGATTTTTATAATTAATATTTAAGTAAGCAAAAATAAATTGGGTACTAAAAGTTTACAATAATTAGTTGTTAAAAAGTGAACTAGAGTTGTTTAATATACTATGCCTATTTATCCAATAATCAACATTGTTTCGTTTAATTAGATAATCTCCATGTATCACATAATTGACATTCTAAATGTATTGTTTGTCTAAATATTGTTCTTTTCGAATAAACTAGTTATTAGTATTTTGAGAAATATTTATGAATAGTTTCTTTACCTAATACTTCATCTTTCTCTAAATAAAAAATAATTATCTCTCATGCTTATAAAAAAAACAGATGTTGAATAGTACTTATTTTTCTTAAGATATTTTTATGGTAGCATCTCCTAAACAAGTTAGTATATAATCTTTTATGTCACTATTAAAAACATATCTCCAATAATCAGTTTCGTTAATTAAATAATTTATTTTCTATGAAGAATTTACTCTAGAAAAGATAAATAATTTTTGTATATATACAGTGATATATATACATATATATATATATATATATAATAAAAGATATTGTTTTATAATGAAGTGTAAGCTAGAATTCATCATTGAGAAGTTCTAAATCTAAACTTATTCTCTCGCTATTTGAAATATACGAGTATTATTTACGGATTTTAGAATTTATATTAAATAAGTATATTTTGAGGATGTAATTACGAAAGTAGCACACGCTTGACAAATGTAATGAAAAAGATATATTTAAAGTTTGTATGAAATTAAAGTAGACTCCCTTACGACGACACTAGAGTTCATAGCATAGCACATAGCCCACTTGCATTATACGTGATAGTTGGAATCATAATTTAAGTTGATTAGAAATTATAAATTTGTAGGTGACAAGTTTCGTGGACAGAGGCTATGTCTATTCGTAGTGCCTAGAACGTGCTATTCGCTATCGGATTGAGGTAAGTAGACATGCCAAGCCTAGCGTACCCTAGCTTCCTTCGTGTCGAAATATGATTTTATATCTGTCTCAAAATGTGTTTTATGACTTACATGATTCACATGAGATTGATTACGTTTTGAGATATATGTTTTGAGAATGTCACACGAGAATAATAATTCGTTAATAACGTAAAGTGGAAAGAGTTGTGCGGGGATTATTATTATTATTATTATTATTATTATTATTATTATTATTATTATTATTATTATTATTATTATTATTATTATTATTATTATTATTATTGTCGATGTTGACTTCGGTCACTCGGCCTGTGATATTGTCGTGTTGACTTCGTGTCACTCGACCGTTTTTATTTTAAACCCGGTCGCGACCTGCCGGGTGTCTCCATGTACTTACCTCTCTGGCCGCAAGAAGTCTTAGGGGGGTGCCGGCACTTATGGTCATGGTAGCTAGTGAAAGGAAGGATAGAAGCTCCCCGTATCAACAAGTTAATAATATGAAGTCCTTTGAGAAAGAGATTTTTTTTATGGAAGGAAAGAAGAGATAGATTGGGAATGATATTCCCCATTTGAGATATGAAAGGAAAGAAGAGATAGATTGGGAACAATATTCCCCGTTTGAGATACAAGGAAAGGATTGATATGCAAGATAAGAAGAAATAGAATTTCATACGTGTTTCAGTATTCTTACTTTATTTGTTCAGTGATTGTTCATTCACATTTATGATTGTTTTTGAAAGAATATGCCTCATCATCTGTTTACAAGCTTGGGTGTTTACTTACTCAGTATTTCATTGCTGACTTTAGAAAAACTGCGGTCTTTGTTTCTTTCCCCCGCAGGTCTTAGGAGCTGGATTATGGGGTAGCGGGATTCGACATTCATCTAGTATTTTTCCGCACTCTTAGTAAAGATGAACTCTAGACAACATGGATCTTTTGTATAATGTACAAGTTAATGTAAGTTTGTTCTAAAGTATGTAATAGATAACTATGACAGTGTTTGTTCTCGATTTCCGCCACTTCATTTTGAGTAGCACCCTCCGAGGCTCTCCGGTCCAGAACGGATAGCTTGGGAACGAGGGGTGTTACATTTTTCCTCAATTTAATTAAGTGGTGAATAATATTATGCATGGGCTTAGCGAAGAAACCTCCACGGAATCCAGTTTCTGTAAGCGTGAGGATATCATGACAGAAGTGATCAGAATGACTGTAAATGGGCATAGCAAGTAATGGATGCAAAGGGCACTGAGAAGCTGCCACACATTTAAATCCTATAAAGGCTAACTGAACCAGAAAAGTCATGAAGTAAATAGTGCAATGACCCAACGCTCCAGAAAGAAAGACCCCAAACCATAAAATTTATTTTATGACACCTACGTAGTAACTATATACGATCACCGGCTCGAAAAAGATCCACACCCTATATTTTCCAGGCAGTAATGAAGTTACGCTAACAACCTTTATGGCTTGATAACCCCCATCGTACATTAACCTATTACTCTATCACATACTTCTAGGTAACGACGTCCACCACCACTATGAGGATCCACAAGCTTATTATTGAGTAGGTTTCTAAACCTTTTGCTGGGTGAAGTTTACTACTTTTGTAACCTTCAATCCATAATGCTTTACATGATATGGTAGCAACTTTCTTTAATTTCTGAAGTAAAAAAATGTGAATTGGTGAAGTTTGTCTGAACCAAAGGCGCACAGGTCATTGCTGAAATCAAAGAGCAGCATGATGGGATTTCAACATCCTAGTGGAGATATTGTCCTCTTGTAACCATAAAAATTATGTTAAGGCGATAAATTCGATGGAGGATTGGAGGGCTTGTAAGTTCTGAGTACAATGATTAAATATCATATGAATAAGTTTAATGTATATACCAAATTGGACCGAATTTAGCATCGAAAGTCTCTTCCCATCGATTAAGAAAAACCAGCCTATGAAAAATTCCAGTGAAATTAGTGGAAAAAAAATTCATCAGAGATTCTCACCACCCAGTCAATCAACAAACCCAAATCCTCTGTGAATTCCGAGTTCCAATTCATCAACTGGCAAGGAATCGAAAACCCAGTAGACAACCCGATTGTGATAAAATCGACTATTGGAAGTAATAATCTAGAAGACAAAGATTCGGCAGAAAGAATCGCATAAGCAAAGTACCTCGCAATGAACCGATTGTTTGAGTCCCCAAAAACCCTAGCTCGATCGAAAGTACCTGAGTTTGCCACAAAACCCTCGCAAGAAGGACGATCGGAAAGGTCGTCCCTTTCACATGCATCACCAAGGACGAGCTCAGGATAGAAGACAAATACGGAGTCAGAAGTCCTGTTGGAGGACGAGCTCAATTTTAGGTCTCTGTGGAAGCAGAGACAATGACAAGGCGCGGTATGAGAGAGAGAGGAGTGAGAGAGGCTCTCAGCGAAGAATCAGAGCAGTGAACTTCTCGTAAAAGGAAGCTATGCGTAAAAGACGCATTCACCCCCTGAGGTTACACTACACAACAACACGTGCGAAGGGCAAAAGAATAGTTGAGGTGCACCTGAGTGGCATCCCTCAATTGGTCCAACACATAAACAATGCTGAAGTGACACTGAGTTGGAAGGCAAAGCCTTTCTAAAATCGAATAAATCTTTTAGTGCTCTATTAGACAACAATGTTATACTCTACTTCCAACCAAAGTGCATATACATTAGGCCTGTCAATGTGCCAGTTCTGGGTAAATTCGTGCCGGGTCTGACCCGAACCAATAAATTTTGACCCGAAATCAAAACAGGCCCACGATATTGAAGAACCAATGGACACATAACAGAAGGAACATAAACAGGCGGGTCTAGAACCATGACCCGTTGCAGTCTCGCGACTAAACCACGTACGTTGTTACATGGTGGGAGGCTTGAGCAATAAACCACAGAAGATTGAAGAAGAAGAGGCTGAACTGTATTTTCATACCGTTTTCCCCCTCTCCCACCTTCCCCCTCCCACTCCCACTCCCACAGGGTTGAAGATGCCCGTAGAGTAAAAAAAAAAAAGTAAAGACTGCAAAGGAGTTCCCAAAAAAAAAATAGACTGCAAAGGTACTAGCTGTAGGCTACACCTAACCCCCTACCAATACATTAGGTCGTAGACCTCACCTGGTGTGAGCTTCCATGTGTACTTTCTTCTCCGACTGCATGCATTAACCTAGACAGAGAGAGGTGCAAAGAATTTCCGTGACAAGACATGAGCATGGCTTCTGAGATTTACTAGTGTTATTAAATTCCTTTTAGTTTTATGGTCAATAAAGTACGGCCAGATTTTGAGGTGTGCATTCTTCTTCAGCGGTAACAGAAACTTTCAGCCCCTCACGCTTCATGCAAACACACTTTTACCCCTTTCATGTTCTAAACTCAGGACACTTGTGATCATTGACTATATTTTATCATATATTAAGAAGGAAAATCTGTCTACGAATCTACTATAGCGACAAAGAACCTCCCCCAGACGGATGATGTAAAAGACATTTACGACATGTAGTTTGATTGAATAATTCTTTCACCCCCTTTAGTTTGAAAAATGCCACTTTTGCTCCTTAAGTGTTCAGAACTTTAGAAAACATTTTATATTGTGACACTGTTATTCCAGAGTTGACTTTTATCAAAAAAAAATAGTTTGGGGGGCAAATTTACCCACCATATTATGGAAATATGGAGGCGGTATAGACTTTATGCATGCTATAGAGGATATATTTATCTCCAAAACTATTTTCACTGAAAGACCCCAGCCCTAGACTAGCAGTGGTACAATCAGTGGGTGTAATTTACTTGAAGTTCATCGCACTAAAGGGGTGGAAGTGTCATTTTCCAAAGTAAAAGGGGTAACATGGTCTTTCTATCAATCTAAAGGGTGAAAGTGTGTTCAAGATTTTAATCTCATTTTGAGATTAAAAATTTAAATCGGCCAAAAAATTAATCAAGTTTGTTCGTAATTTTTAAGTCAAATTTTAATTTTAGTTGGCTAATAATATGCAGCTTATATAATTTCCGATCTTATAGATTTTTGTTGGTATATCTTCTGAAATACCAAACTCTAACATATCTTTAAGCATGAAATATTAATTTGTGCAAATACATAACATCTTAGACGCATCATAAGTTCAAATAAATATTTTTTTGTAAATTTAATAGTAAAAACTACAATTGTTCCAAATACACTTAAATTGTAATCCGAATTTGAGCTCATACTAAACAACTTTAGATTCTAATTTCATCCAACTTATTCACACGTATTATTTTTATCATACTGTTGAGATTTTAAGCTTGAACCGCAAACAGACTCACTTTAAAAATTCTAACATTTGACAGCCATAACGCGTGAAAGTGCCGTTTCCCTGAACTGCAAGGGGTAAAGGTGTCTTTGCATCAAACACGAGTGATGATTGAATCAATTTTATGTGAATTGCTTTTCTGTGAAAATATAATATTATGATAACTCATGTCACATGCCGGTATTATGGCATGCGTGCCAACATATCATCGCGATGAATGTCCAATGCTTAATTTACCTTAATGGCGCAATCTGAAGTGTAGGTTAATTTTCTTTTCACGAGGTAGACATAGATCCGAACTTGTCGGAGGTTTCTAGGGCGAAACTAGTGTTTCACAGAAGCGGAAGCTACCGGTTCTCGACGGCGCTGCTTCTTGGTGTGGATTCCACAATTTGTCTACCCAGTAAGCTGTGCTAGTTTGTCCGACGAGACCATCGATGGACGAAGGAGAAGAACTGGCAAGGGGTTTTGGGAAGCTACCCATGGAGGAACAAGTAGTCAGAAGTTTTTTCGATTCGGAATATTGCTTGGAGGCAATTCAATGTTGCGGTCCATGCTTGATCGGGACTTTCCTCCTCCCGTTAGGTTCAATACATGGGCCAAGAAAATACTTTTCAAGAATATATGGCCGGAGGGTGAAGAAACGAAGATCCATGAGATTTTCGGGAACAAGTTCATCATTGATTTCCCGTCCGTTGCCGCGATGGAGA
Source organism: Linanthus parryae (assembly GCA_023055425.1). NCBI lineage: Eukaryota > Viridiplantae > Streptophyta > Magnoliopsida > Ericales > Polemoniaceae > Linanthus > Linanthus parryae. The sequence continues at coordinate 48,451,782 of JALGPY010000009.1, forward strand.
AGGTTCTCCACAGGGACCTTCAATTATTGACGAGAATGTCTTGCTTCTGAAGTCTTGGTCAGTCAACACTCGCTTGGAGGACATTAGTACGTACGAGGACAAGTATAGGTGCAAGTTAAAAGGTTGCCCTTCTATCTTCAAACCGAGGAGGACTTGTGGAAGGTAGTGAGGACCGTAGGGCCGGTTATTCAAATTGATTCGAGAATTCTAACAGTGATCGAAGAACGACGACTACATGCGAGCTTGGGTAAAGCTTAACATCAATACATTGTTAAAGATAGGAAAATTATAGGTGTTGTGAATGATAAAGTATGGCTTGACTTCACCTACGAACATCTGACAGGGGCGTGTTGATGGTGTGGTCAGATTGCTCACTATGGTGACAAATGTAAATTTGGGATGGAATAAGAGAAAGTGGTACATAAGCCAGGCTACGTAGAGTGGCTTTTCTTTAAACCACCGCCGAAGAAAAAATTATTTGATTTCTCTGATGGGAAGGAAGAGCTAAGCAAGCCAGTGGAAAAGGATAAAGGAGATGATAGGGGCTAGTTAGAAAGGCGAAATAAAACCTAGGGCAGGATCCTATGGGAGGTTCAGTTCCGAAGACGAGCCTTCTGAGCACCAACGGAAGTAGTCGAAACTGCAGTTGCCGACCGAATGTCGGGTATGACATCATTCTCCAATCCTATTGCGATGGTTCTTCTCACTGGCGAGTGTGCGAAAGCTGGGAAGTTCACAGCTTCGCAATAGGAAAATCCATAGTAGATGACGCGGGCAAGACGACAACGGGGTTGAAGAGGAAGGTGAATGACACCAACCTTTTTCCTACCCCCAATGAGAAAATACAAGATAGAGCTACGCAGGCGATGAGAGGTCTGGTTGGTCGTCGGGGAAGGGGACCGGGTAGAGGTCGTATGTCAATGGGTGATGTGTATAGTAACAGCCAGCAAAGATGGGGTGGTCTCGGTCTGGTGTTTGGACCACCTTCGGGTCAGCAAAGACGAAGGTGGGTAATTCCGACAAGGCAACATGTGTTTCTTCACAGGATTATAAAAATTGGATTCCGACATATGATGGGGGTGCCTTACAAAAACCCAAAATCTTCATTGGTTGATGTTGCGAGACGGCCTAGCCATTCGCAATGAATATTCTTAGATGGAACGTACGAGGGCTTGGAAACCCTTGTAGCGTTTCTTCTCTTCACGATATAGTGAGGAAGAAAATTCCAAACATCATCTTTTTAATGGAAACGAAATTGTACGCAAATGAGATGAAGTTTGTTAATTAGAAGGAGAATGAATTTTCATAATGGAATCTTTCGTGACTTGGATGGTAGTGGTGGAAGAGGGGGATTATCTTTTTTATGGGATGAATCCATTAGCTTCGACATAGCTACATGCTGGAATCACCATATACGCGATAAGGTAAATTTCGATAATGGGCCTGAAACGGATTCTTTACAGGGTTTTATGGATATTCGGGTAGATATGAGAGGCACAATTCTTGGAGTTTCCTTGAGAGACTTTGTCCGTTGAATCAGCCGTGGTGTGTTGTAGGAGATTTTTAAACATTCTCGTCTATATTGGAGAAGGAAGGGGGAAGATCAGTCCCCTTTAGACAGATAGAGGGTTTTTGCAATGACTAACAACCGAGGGATATGGGGTCTTCAAGTTCACGTTTCACGTGGAGTAATAATCAAGGGGATGATGCAGCAGTCAAAGAGAGACTTGACCACTATTTGGGCACAAATAAATGGACTAATATGTGTGGGAGGGCTAGAGTCCAACATTTGCTGAAGTTTCAGACAATGTCCCAATTGAGGCTTATTGGAATTGGAGATATGTTGCTAGGAGAAAATCTCTGAGACGCTTTTAGTTTGAGGCAATGTGGCTGCACTATGAAGGGTGAAAAGATGTGATTTATAATTGTTGGTCTAATCCAGAGAGCCAGTGTAACACCCCCTAAACAACCAAGCCGGAAGCCCGGGGATGTCACTCCGTACCCGAGATTAAACCTGGATCCACTTCTAATTTTCCGATTCCGAATCGGGACCAAAAATTGGTGAAATTGGTTTTCTTTTTGCTAAAGTATCGAGCTTTGATGAGTTTGCATCGGATTGGGATTGAATTGGGACGAAAATCAACAAGTTTGATGGGGATTTGGAGTGGTGATGGTGGTGTTCGGGTAGGAGTAGTACTCTTCCGTCCATGGAAGTGTTGGAGGAAGAAGATGACTAATTTTAAGGGAAAAGACACTTTCACCCCCACTGGTTAAGGCATAAACCAACTACCACCCCCAATCTATCTCTCTCTCTCACCCGACGGGCTGCCCACCGCCGCCGCCGCCGCAGCCCGCTGACGCCGGAGTCGCAGCACGCCGCCGTCCTCGCCGGCGATCGCCACCGTTCGTCGCCTCACCACCCCGTCGTTTCTCTCTCTGGTCGGGTAAGAAGAACAACCCGTCTGATATTCTTCTTCCTTTTCTTCTTTTGTTTATTTTTTTGTTTTTTCTGTTTTTTTTTTGTTTTTTTTTATTATTACCAATAGTAAACTGTTAAGTTATAGCATTAGTATGTGGGAAGGAAGGAAGACAGGGCAGTTGGCCCAGTGGTAAAAGTATTTGTTAGTATAATAGTTGGTCTTGGGTTCGAATCTCACAATAGGTATTTGTTTTTACTACTCTACACTCAATATTTAAAAGAAAAGTTTTGGGGGAATGAAAGCCTTCTTATAACACTTGAGAATTATTTCTTTAGAAAGTTTATTTTCTTGTTTAAAGGTTAATCTTTTGAAAAATAATAGTCTTGGGTTATGCTTTATAGTAGTAAAAATAAGATAATATTGTAAGTTATGTTTTATAATAGTAATCAATATACATTAAATATTGTGTTCAAATAGTAGAAATATTATTATTAAAGTTTGGGAAATAATAAAGGGATTACACTTGCATTGCATATAGGACTTGTTTGTATTTGTGTGTTAGCGATAATTGATTAGAATATTATCGAATTGTAGGAAATGAATTCTCCGACGAAGGATACGTCGAATACTACGATTGATTTGCTGTGATTGCTATTTGTTGAGGTAAGTAAACATGCCAGGCCTAGCGCCCATTGCTCTTTTCGTGTCAAATGTTTTCATTCCTACTTGTCTCAAAATGATTTTATGCAAAATATGTGCTGCGTGAATACTTGTTTCAAATCGTTGAAATGTTCTCTGAAAACATCACTGCAATCTAATAATCGATGATAACGTAAAGTGGAAGAGTTGTACGGGGATGATTATTGTTGTATGGTTACTATTGGCATTGGGCGTGTTGATTTCGGCCTCTCGTACGATTTAATTTATTTAATCCGGTTGCAAGTCCCCAGATAGCTCCTTGTACTCACTTTTCTGGCCGCAAGAAGTCTGTAAGGGGGTGTGGACACTTAAGGTCTTGGATGATTGCGAAGTGGTTGGTTGGTTTTTCCCCGTATCAACAAGCTAATAACGTGAATTTTGGAATTTTGGATCTTATGGGAAGAATGTGAATTTGGAATCCCCTAATACGAAGAATGGAATTGAAATATCTCCTTATTTCTCATAAGTGTCAAAGCTTTTGTTACCACTTGATTTTATTTAAACTTCTACGAAATACTCTGATTGATAAATTGCTTCATAATCTGTTAACATGCTTGGGTGTTACTTACTCAATATTTCCGCTGACTTTTGGAACTGTGGTGTTCTCTTTTTGTTTTCTGCACCACAGGTTAGATGGGAGCTTGGTCCGAGGGGAAAACGCGACTTATGATAGTAGTAACATTCACATTTAGTTTTATTGAACATTTGTTAGTAATTGGAATTTTATATTTGGAATAATGCCCATATTTGTGGCAAGAAAAGTTTTTAAAGTTTCAATTAAATATTTTTATGAATTTGGTTTGGAATTTCTGTTGTAAAACCTCCTTGTATTCGGGTTTAACCCCGGGTACGGAGTGACACCCCTGGGTTTCCGGCTTAGCCAATTTTGGGGTGTTACAGCCAGGTAGAGGGAAGACCGGCTTCAGTAGCCTTGTCTTTGAAGCAATGGGAGGGCTCAAACGTTGGCCATGTCAAGAGACATCTTGCTCAGATGAGAGGAAGACTACAGTTTCTTTCCGAAGGGCTTCAATCGTATGAGGCTATCGCCGAGATCAAATCGCTTCGTGATAACATTCATTCTTAGTGAGGAGGAGATGTGACGACAACGCTCCAGAAGAAATGTGGATGCGAAGATATAATACAGATTTCTTTCATCGCAAGGCTTCGATCTGCCGGTCATGCAACCATGTCAGTGTATTAGAGGATGAGTCGGGTTCTTGGCAGGAGGATCCGTAGCAGGTAGTGAGAATTATGGAGAACTACTTCAAGGAGAATTTCAGGTCAACTGACCCATCTAGACAGCAGATGGAGTCGGTTATGCTAGCACATTAGAGCTGGTTTCCTGGGAGTAGCGAGCTTTTATGAATCAACCCTTCACATTTGATGATATCCGAGAGGCATTGAGACAGTTGGAACCCATTAAGGCCCTTCATCCAAACGGTTCTCTGGCTTTATTTTTTCAGAAGTACCGGAGTATTTTGGGAATTGATCTAGAGGCGACATGCTTGAATATTCTTAATGGAGATGCTGAGATATCCAGGTTTAATCACACTCTTGTTTCTCTAATTCCTAAATTTAATCAAGTTATGAGAGCTATTGATTTACTCCTCATAAATTTGTGTAATACTATATATCAGAGCGCTCTCGTTCCCCCGAGATTGATTTTTTACAATACTATTACAATTTTTGAGTTACTACATACGATGAAAAACAGGAAAAAGGGGGAACCAGGTTTTATGGCATTCAAAGCTGACATGAGTAAGGCCTATGACATGGTTTAATGGGAATTGTTGCGAGCTATTATAGAGAGGATGGGTTTCAGCACTAGATGGAATGATCTAATTATGAAGTGTATTTCAGCTGCTTCATACCACTCTGTCTCACCTCTTCCTCTCCATCCTGAATTTCATTACTATTCACTGGGTCACTTTGACTCGGTGATTTGGATAGCAAAATGATATAATTTTTGAATAACTTTTTCATGGTGTTGTAGAGTAGAAGTTGCTCTATAACACAGCAAAAAATTATCGAAAAATCGCATCATTTTGCTATTAAAATCACCCGGCCAAAGTGACCTAGATACGATTCAAAAATTCAAGATGGAGAGGAAGAGGTGAGATAAAGTGGTACATCCGTGTTGTTAACTAAGAAGTGAAAGGATCGATTGTCCCTGATAGGGCCTTGTGTCAAGGATGCCTTTTTTCTCCTTACTTGTTTCTACTTGTTAGTCGAACTCCCTCATGTAGTTTCGCTTGCAGTGCATGATGGTAGGTTATCTTATTTGACAGCCATAGAGGTGGACCTGTTGTATCCCACTTATTTTTTGCAGATGACATGTTGCTGTTCACCAAGGCTAATGAATCAGAAATTAGAGAATTTTGAACGATCTAACGTGACTATGAAGAAGCCTCAGGGTAGGTCCTTAATTAACATAAGTATTCAGTGGTATTCAAACAATACCAATCAGGCAGATAAGGTAGTTGTAGGCCGGTTGTGCGGAGTGCAGCTACTGGAGGGGCACGACAATTATTTGGAGTTGCCAACAACCATAGGAAGAAGGAGAACTACAACCTTTGCTCACTTTCCTGAGCGAATCCTAAAGAATATGAAGGGTTGGAAGGGTAAATAACTCTCGACAGATGGAAATGAGATTCTTATCAAAGCAGTGATTCAGGCAATCCCCAACTATGTTAACGGGTGTTTCTTGTTACCGATTTTTTTTTGTCACGACATGGAGAGACTCGTATGGAAATTTTGGTGGGGACGAGACAATGATATAAGAAAGGTACACTGGGTATCTTTGGATAATTTAAAGAATGAAAACGAAGATGACAACATTAGTTTCCGTGATTTTCACGATTTCACTGTCACTTTACTTGCAAAGCATTCTTAATGGCTGATGAGAATTTCGGAAATCCTTATGGGACGTGTGCCCCGGTCAAAATATTCAAGAGATGCATCTATTCTTGATGAGGAGATTACTCCAAACTGCAATAACCCCCTCATCCGGCTCGGACAAGACCGGGAGGGCGATGCTATAAGTAACGACGGAAATCAAAAGCATAACATCCCAAAATATTTATTTATTACATAATATTAAACAACACAAAAGTTTATAGATATTACACAAGCGCTTCTGAAACTACTACCTTATTCTTAACTAGCCAAAACTAGATTCTACTCAAGGTGAAATCCAACTACATGAGTCTCGTCCCCAGCTACACCTTAGTCTTCAGCTCCTAAACCTCCGGTGGGAAGAAAACAGGAACCGCAGTTTTCAAAGTCAGCATGGAAATACTGAGTAAGTGACACCCAAGCTCGTAAAACGGAAGATGAAGCATAGCTTTCTTTTCATAACAAATACGAGAGGAAATAAAACTGTAAATTTGCAAAGTAATTCGGGAACTCAAATATAACTGTAAAACTGTGAAAAGTAAATCTGATGCATCCAGTAAAACACATACAAAATTCTTGTTCTTTTGATCTACCTTTCTCAACTTGCAAACGGGGAGAATTAGTCCCAATCTCTTTCTTCTTCTCTTTCTTAAATATCCAAATCTCATAGAAAACTGTATTATTAAATGTGTTGATACGGGGAAGAATCTACTAACTCTACGCATCCAAGACCTTAATGTTGGAATAGATTCCCTAGAGGCAATCTAGTTTAGTATGAATTTGTATATGGCTAGAAAATTCATTTATTATTTATTGGATATTTAATATAATGAAGTCCTTAGATTTACAATCGTGTTGTTTATCTTAAATATCCCTAGTCAAGTATAATGATTAAATGGGACAATCATCTATAGACTAGTATGGGGTTGGATTGATATGGAGATATCACGATCCAACACATAGGTGTGCATTACGGAATGTTGCACTGGATTGACCCATCACCGAGAAGGCTACATACATGTTATGTTGAGTCACAAGTGCTTCTCGGGGTGCAATGGTATTGTCATCCTTAGACTTGAAGTCACTAGATATTCTAGTTGTGGATCATTGTGATCTTGGTAGCGTTAAACGCTACACCGTAACTGGGTAGTTATAAAGGCGTGTACTGGATACAATGAGAAGCAAGCTTAGAGATCGTAGTGGACGTAGAGAGGATTTGCCCCTCCCACATAACGGGAGTAAATATCCTAGGCCACTCGAGGGATAGTGCTTATAGAATGTCTGGCCAGACTCAAATAAATCAATATATGGGATATTGATGTTATTTGCACGAATAAGGCTATTCCCATAGATCGAGAAACTATGGATTGGATATACGAGTGTGACTTGTATGTCTCGTGTCCAATCCGGATATGGAGGCAAAGGGATGAGACAATTACTTGTACAAAGGTTGTCAAGATGACTATTCTATTAGTTGGCTAGAATGGATGTTTTGCTAGAAACCGCTCCATATTAGCAAATAGTTGCTACCAACTAGATAGAACCTATGGGGTCACACGCTATATAGAGTTGTACTAGATTTGGGAATTAATTAATTGGATTAATTAATTAGAATGATCACTTTGCAAACCCTTGCAAACTTAGTAGGGACTAATTTGCAAGGAAGGGACTAAATTGAATTCTAGTAGGACTAGAATAAGTCCTTTAGGTAGTTAACAAGGAGTTGTTGGACTATATAAAGGACCCTCCTTCCTTCCTTCCTCATAACTTATGCTCATTAGTGATCATAACAAGAGTGGGAGAGAACAAAGGAGAGAGAGCAAGCAACAAGGAGGCCGAACCCAACCCCCTTGCCGCCGCCCTCACCCCGTCGGCCAAAAAGAGGGCCGAAGCCCCTCTTTTGTCTCGTTTTGCGTGATTCCGTCACCCTCCTCTTATTCCGGGCTAGCACCAAGGAGTTTGGGAGATCTAGGATCAACTCTAGGCGTGGATCAACTATAGAGAACGTGACACTATTCGCGTTTGAAGTCATCAAGGAGAACCCAAAGGTGTGTTTATGATTTCTTACCTTTACTATCGTTATGCATCTAGACTTGTGATCCTTGGAGGGTTTTGCATGGCTATTTGTTTGATTATGCTTCCGTTGCGCGATCCATGAATCAAAATCCTACAGTGGTATCAGAGCCACAGGTCATAGAGCATAAACGTAGTTTATGTGTTACATTCTTGTTGTTTTACACCTTAATTTGTTGTTTATCGCGTAAAACAAGACAAATCAAGCATGGGATGCAATTTGTCAACAATTAATCATAACAAGACCCAATTTTTGCATTGGATGCATGAATTGGTGAGTTTGAGAAATTTTACGATCTTAGATCTAGGGTTTGGGCATCCTTGGGGAAGAAGGAGTTCTCCCAAAATAAGGAAACAACCGAACTTGGGCTCCAAGCAAGGGAGTTGTTTTGGAAACAACTCCCAAGAGGAGGTTCGGCCCCTTAGGGGACCGCCCCCTTGCTTGCCGCCCAAGCTTGGCCGCCCTAAGGGGCCGGGCGGCCCTAACCCGCGGGCCTAGCTTGCGGGTTTTGGGCCGAGCCGGCCCTAGGGCCTTGTGGTTCACTTTAATGGGCCCGGGCAATTGGATTGTTGGGCCCATGGACCGTTTTAACCCTAGAAATCCTAAAATCAATTAAAATTGACCAAGCGCGTTAAAATTGGATTTTAACTGTTTATGTGCAAATCGCATGGTGATTGGATATGGCCTTAAGATGTGGTTTGATGTGGATGTTTAATTTTGTGGTTTGGTTTTACGGCCTGCGAGCTGATCAATTAATTGTAATAATTAATTAGGGTTTTATGGCCTGCGTGCCATTTTTTTTCTCTCAACTTGTGAGATTTATTTTATTTAGTATAGATGTTAGCTAGTGCTAGATAAAGTAGATTGTTAGCCAAGATTGAAGAAAAGAAGCCCAAAGCCAAAGAAGCCACAAAAGATGGAGCATGGAGCATGGAGCATTCCACATGACTATGAAGGATGGACCAAAAGATCAAGACGCATGGAGATGTGTTTGCTTAGGGTTCATAGATAATTCCATTGGCTTGGAATTATCTTAGTCTAGAAAAGGCCATATCCACATCACGTTTAATTTCTGTTTTGTGGTTGTTTATTTATTGTCTTATTATTTGTGTGGTTGGTGTATGGATGATGCATGCAATTAGGATAATAAGATAATTAGACAACCCGGATCTATTATTTGGAGTTGTGCCCAAACTCAAATAGATAGATTAGTTGATATTGATCAACAAAATAAATTAAAATTGAATTTAAAATCCCTCAAATTTTAAATATTGTGTTCTTGCCTTCTCGTTATTTAAACACTCATTATCATCATTATTTATCAAGTTCGTGCGTGCCAAAGCATGGCGACTTGGTTCATAATGATGGAATGCGATGGCACGTAACAATGTGCAATTGTTTAGATAAGAGGTTGAACACAACTAGGCTATTAATTTGATTAAGAAACCTAGAGGCAATCAATTGGGATTATCCATATGGATGGATAAATAAGGAGTTATTTGCCCGATTGAACCAAGAGTTGCATATGGGATGCAATTGGAATTGTTCCTACCTAAAAGTAGTCAAATTATGGATGACTTGCCAAATCAAGCTCATAAGGAGATGAAAAGATGGATCTTGGCCCACTAGAAAATATAATGATATTTTCCGCATTAATATCTTGAGGGTTATTAATCCGTAGAAAAATAGTGGGAGCTATATTTAATAAACTAGCCATTATTAAATATAGTCAAAAATTCACAAATACTAAAACTTGCGTATTTTCCTTTTTGTAGAATACCAAATGGCAAACAACTCATCGAGTTCACAACATTCCCTACGATCTGTCCTTGAGAAGGACAAGCTCTCTGGAACCAACTTTCTTGATTGGTACAGAAACTTGAGAATTGTTCTCAAGCAAGAGAAGAAACTGTACGCAATAGAGGAGCATGTTCCAGAAGGTCCAGAGAATCAGACACCTGCTGCCTTAAAGGCGTATCAAAAGCGTGTTGATGACGCTAATGATGCGGCCTGCCTAATGCTTTGCACCATGACCTCTGAGCTTCATAAGCAACATGAGAACATGAATGTTGTCGATATGATCGAACATCTAAAGCAGCTCTTCCAAGAGCAGGCGAGGGTAGAGAGGTATGAGGTCTCAAAGGCACTGTTCAAATGTCATCTGGCAGAAGGGAACCCGGTGGGACCCCATGTACTCCGAATGATCGGGTACTTGGAGAATCTCGCCCGGCTTGGGTTCCCGGTCGGCCAAGAGTTGGCAACCGATCTCGTATTGCAATCGTTGCCCGAGAGTTATGGACAATTCATTATGAACTATAACATGAACGAGATCGTTAAACCACTGCCAGATTTGCTCAACATGTTGAGGACGGCTGAACAGAGCATCAACAAGGGTAAGGGCAAGGCCATTATGATGGTGCATAAAGGAAAGGGCAAAAAGTTTGCCTCTTCCTCCAAGGATAAAAGGCAAGTCAGTTGCCAAATCCAAGGAACAAGCCCTTAAGCCTGTTGGTGGCATTGCCAAGGTCGTGACTAAGGGTGAGTGTCACTACTGCAGTCAGCCTGGACACTGGAGGAGGAACTGCCCAAAATATCTGGAGGACAAGAGGCTTGGAATAGTGATTCCACAACCACCAGGTATTTTTGTTGTAGATGTCAATTTAACTGTCTCTACATCATGGGTATTATATACTGGATGTGGATCTCATATTTGTCGAAATATGCAGGATCTAAAGAGAAGTAAAAGATTGGCTAAAGGGGAGGTAGATCTGCGCGTTGGGAATGGAGCAAAGGTTGTTGCGTTGGCCATAGGCGTGTGCGAGCTATCTCTGCCTTCAGGATTAGTTTTAGAATTAAATAATTGCTATTTTGTGCCTGCTATGAGCAGAAACATTATTTCTATTTCTTGTTTGGACAAGGAAGGTTTTATTATTTCAATAAAGAACAATTGTTGTTCCTTTTATTTGAATAATATTCACTATTTTAGTGCGCAATTATTTAATGGACTTTATGTCCTTGGTCTAAGCAATCCTGTCTACAACATTAATACCAAGCGGATTAAAATAAATGATTTAAATCCTGCTTATTTATGGCACTGTCGTTTAGGCCACATAAATGAGAAACGTGTATCTAGACTCCATAAGGATGGATTACTAGACTCATTTGATTTTGAATCATATGAGACATGTGAGGCTTGTTTATTGGGAAAAATGACAAAGTCCCCTTTCAATAAGAAAGTTGAGAGGACTAGTGAGCAATTGGCGCTCATACATACCGATGTGTGTGGGCCATTTGCCACGCCTGCCAGGGGTGGTTATGTCTACTTCATTACATTTACTGATGATTACAGTAGATATGGATTTGTGTACCTTATGAGGGCAAAATCCGAATCCTTTGAAGTGTTCAAAGAATTCAAGAGTGAAGTAGAAAAGCAACTTGGCAAAAGTATTAAGGCTCTACGATCGGATCGTGGAGGAGAATACTTAAGCCAAGAGTTTGACGACTATCTTAGAGAGTGTGGGATCGTGTCCCAACTCACTCCACCCGGAACGCCACAATGGAATGGCGTGTCCGAGAGGAGGAATCGAACCCTATTGGATATGGTTCGGTCTATGATGTGTCAAACCGATCTTCCATTATCATTTTGGGGCTACGCTCTATTAAGTGCAGCTTTCACCATTAACCGTGTTCCATCTAAATCAGTCATGAAGACACCATATGAGATGTGGGGTGGGAGGCGTCCCACACTGTCGTTCATGAGGATTTGGGGCTGCGATGTCTATGTAAAACGTTTACAATCAGACAAGCTGGGGCCTAAATCGGATAAGTGTAAATTTGTGGGGTACCCTAAGGAAACTAAGGGATACTATTTCTACAATCCAACCGAGAACAAAGTGTTTGTTGCTCGGACCGGCGTGTTTCTAGAAAGAGAGTTTGTCACTAAAGAAGCAAGTGGGAGGAATGTAGAACTTGAAGAGGTTCAAGAACCACAAATCACTGAACCGATTATGGAACATGAACAGGAACCACAAGCAGTTGTGGAGCCACCTGTTCAGGTAACACAAGAGCTTCGTAGATCTATTAGAGTGCGCCAGGAACCCGAGAGGCACGGACTTCTCGTAACCGATTCCGGTGACACGATGCTCATAGATGATGAGCCTACTAGCTATGAGGAGGCCATGAGTGGCCCAGACTCTCAGAAGTGGCTTGAAGCCATGAGATCCGAGATGGAATCCATGTATACCAACAAAGTATGGACTTTGGTGGTACCACCCGATGGGGCGCGGCCCATAGGGTGCAAGTGGGTCTTCAAGAAGAAGATCGACATGGATGGTAATGTGATTACCTATAAGGGCCGATTGGTGGCTAAAGGATTCAGACAGATTCATGGTATTGACTATGATGAAACCTTTTCACCAGTCGCTATGACCAAATCCATCCGAATCCTACTTGCAATTGCAGCATACTACGACTATGAGATTTGGCAGATGGATGTCAAAACAGCATTCCTTTATGGGAATCTCCTCGAGGACGTGTATATGATACAGCCGGAGGGTTTTGAGGATCCAAAGCAAGCCAACAAAGTCTGTAAGCTGCAACGATCCATTTATGGATTGAAGCAAGCTTCTAGGAGTTGGAATCGACGTTTTGATGAAGTGGTCAAAGAGTTTGGCTTCATCAGAAAATGAAGATGAGTCTTGTGTCTACAAGAAGGTTAGTGGGAGCTCTGTAGCTTTTCTGGTCTTGTATGTGGATGACATACTACTCATTGGAAATAATATTCCCATGCTACAATCTGTGAAAGATTGGCTAGGAAAGTGTTTCTCAATGAAGGACTTAGGGGAAGCAGCCTATATACTCGGTATAAAGATCTATAGAGATAGATCCAAGGGGTTGCTAGGCCTAAGTCAAAGTACATATATTGACAAGGTGTTGAAACGGTTCAACATGCAAGATTCCAAGAAGGGATTCTTGCCCATGTCACATGGAATCACTCTTTCGAAGAGTGGTTGTCCTTCCAATGAGATTGAGAAGGAACGCATGAGTAGGATTCCCTATGCCTCGGCCATAGGATCTATCATGTACGCCATGTTATGTACTAGACCAGATGTGTCATATGCCTTGAGTATGACAAGCAGATACCAATCCAATCCGGGTGAGAGTCACTGGATTGCCGTCAAGAACATCCTAAAGTACTTGAAAAGAACTAAGGATGCTTTCTTAATGTTTGGCGGTGAGGAAGAGTTGCGTGTAAGGGGTTACACTGATGCAAGCTTCCAAACCGACAGAGATGACTTTAGATCACAATCGGGATATGTATTTTGCCTGAATGGAGCAGCGGTGAGCTGGAAGAGTTCCAAGCTAGAAACGGTAGCTGATTCTACAACAGAGGCTGAGTACATTGCTGCAAATGGCGCAGCAAAGGAGGCTATTTGGATCAGAAAGTTTGTTTCTGAACTTGGTGTGGTCCCTAGCATTGCGGATCCAGTGGAGTTGTTCTGTGACAACACTGGGGCGATCGCGCAATCAAAGGAACCCAGATCACACCAGAAGTCCAAGCACGTGCTCAGGAAGTTTCATCTGATTCGAGATATTATCGATAGAGGAGACGTTCGGATATGCATGATTCCTACAGATGATAATCTGTCAGACCCGCTTACGAAGCCTCTCACGCAGTGGAAGCATGAAGGGCACACTAGGAGTATGGGCATACGAGATGCGCCAGATTGGCTCTAGTGCAAGTGGGAGACTGTTGGAATAGATGCCCTAGAGGCAATCTAGTTTAGTATGAATTTGTATATGGCAAGAAAATTCATTTATTATTTATTGGATATTTAATATAATGAAGTCCTTAGATTTACAATCGTGTTGTTTATCTTAAATATCCCTAGTCAAGTATAATGATTAAATGGGACAATCATCTATAGACTAGTATGGGGTTGGATTGATATGGAGATATCACGATCCAACACATAGGTGTGCATTACGGAATGTTGCACTGGATTGACCCATCACCGAGAAGGCTACATACATGTTATGTTGAGTCACAAGTGCTTCTCGGGGTGCAATGGTATTGTCATCCTTAGACTTGAAGTCACTAGATATTCTAGTTGTGGATCATTGTGATCTTGGTAGCGTTAAACGCTACACCGTAACTGGGTAGTTATAAAGGCGTGTACTGGATACAATGAGAAGCAAGCTTAGAGATCGTAGTGGACGTAGAGAGGATTTGCCCCTCCCACATAACGGGAGTAAATATCCTAGGCCACTCGAGGGATAGTGCTTATAGAATGTCTGGCCAGACTCAAATAAATCAATATATGGGATATTGATGTTATTTGCACGAATAAGGCTATTCCCATAGATCGAGAAACTATGGATTGGATATACGAGTGTGACTTGTATGTCTCGTGTCCAATCCGGATATGGAGGCAAAGGGATGAGACAATTACTTGTACAAAGGTTGTCAAGATGACTATTCTATTAGTTGGCTAGAATGGATGTTTTGCTAGAAACCGCTCCATATTAGCAAATAGTTGCTACCAACTAGATAGAACCTATGGGGTCACACGCTATATAGAGTTGTACTAGATTTGGGAATTAATTAATTGGATTAATTAATTAGAAGGATCACTTTGCAAACCCTTGCAAACTTAGTAGGGACTAATTTGCAAGGAAGGGACTAAATTGAATTCTAGTAGGACTAGAATAAGTCCTTTAGGTAGTTAACAAGGAGTTGTTGGACTATATAAAGGACCCTCCTTCCTTCCTTCCTCATAACTTATGCTCATTAGTGATCATAACAAGAGTGGGAGAGAACAAAGGAGAGAGAGCAAGCAACAAGGAGGCCGAACCCGACCCCCTTGCCGCCGCCCTCACCCCGTCGGCCAAAAAGAGGGCCGAAGCCCCTCTTTTGTCTCGTTTTGCGTGATTCCTTCACCCTCCTCTTATTCCGGGCTAGCACCAAGGAGTTTGGGAGATCTAGGATCAACTCTAGGCGTGGATCAACTATAGAGAACGTGACACTATTCGCGTTTGAAGTCATCAAGGAGAACCCAAAGGTGTGTTTATGATTTCTTACATTTACTATCGTTATGCATCTAGACTTGTGATCCTTGGAGGGTTTTGCATGGCTATTTGTTTGATTATGCTTCCGTTGCGCGATCCATGAATCAAAACCCTACACTTAAGTGCCGGCACCCCCCTAAGACTTCTTGCGGCCTGATAGGTGAGTACATGGAGCGACCCGGCAGGTTGCGACCGGGTTAAACTAAAAGCGGGTCGAGAGGACGAAGCCAACACGACCAATCTAATCACAGGCCGAGTGAACAAAGTCAACACGGCAATAATACGCTTCTCCCGTACAACTCTTTCCACTTTAATTAATTATGCATTAATGTTATTCGTGTGACAATATCAAGCAAAATAACTTCTTTAAAATGTAAGGAAATCTTAAATAAACATATAAATAAATAACAAACACTTTTCGAGACAATTATTAAAATCAACTTGCGACACGAAAGGAGCTTGGCACGCAAGACTTGGCATGTTCACATACCTTACTTTCCGTAGCAAAAGCACGTCCTAGCAGTGGCTCGGGCCTACAAAGACGTCACCTACAAATCGTGTCTTCTACGTCAACAATTATTCAAATAAAGGCTATAAGTCCTTAAAGAGTGTTTTCTTAATACTAATCCAAACCCCGCTATTTAAATTTCTATCGTTTTATTATTTAGTTATAATTTTCTATAAACGAAACAACTCATCTATTTTTAAACAACTATTACTATTATTATTATTTAAAATTGACTAATTAGATTATTAAAAATATTAGCTAAAGATAAAATTGTACTAAGGAACTGTTTATAATGATAAATGATTTTCGACTATTATGTTTTTAGGAAAACTCCACACGACACTATAATATTCAGAAAAGTCTAATTTTACAAGTTAACAAACACTTCATAAGCTAAGTGATTTAAACAATATTTATTAAAAGCTTTTTACAATAACGTTTCTATTTTAGTTTTAAACAACCCGTTTACTATCTCTCTACCTGAATCAATTTTTTGAGACGAGAACAAAAACTACTATTTTTAGAAATTATTGTTAAACCCAAAATTATTATTATTTTATTATTATTATTATTATTATTATTATTATTATTATTATTAACTAAAAGTGTGGTTTAAACTTTAATTTATATTAAAAATCAACAAATACCTAATTTATATTAAAACAGTTATGTTAAAAGTCACTAGTCACCCCCTAGTTTCAGAAAATACAAAACAACCCCTATGTCATGTTATAATAATTTCTCAAAAATTACACTTTAACCCCTTTTTCAACAACAACCTCATTTCAGCTTCTCTAATCATGATTTTAGCTATCAATTCTTGATTTTGATTGCGTATAACAACTAAATAGAGAGTATAACACGTACCTAGGCCAAAAATGGCCGGAAACCGTGAGGATATGAGTCGGGTCGAAGTCTCACTTCGGAGTCGCCGAAGTTGAAGCTCACCCGCCGGATTTAATGGCTTCTTTGGCCAGTTCTGAGTCTACTGGTGACCTGGTCGGGGCCTTAGGAGTCCATTGGAAGCAAGGTAGAGGTTGGGTGTTGCTGCTGCACTTGGCCAGAGTTTTTGGCCGGCTTTAATGGAGGTCGGAGGTGGCGGATGACCCCTGCTACTCCTGCTGCTGCTACTACTTGGGTTTTGGAACCTCTTTCGATTGTAAAGAGAGTGAAACAGGGGCAGAGAGGTGAATGAGAGAGAGAGGAAGTTGGTGGCAGTGGGTTTGTTTCTTTCGGGTTCTTGCCGCCGGTAACGATGGCGGGTACGGTGGTGGTGAGGCTGCTGCCACCCCTGCCTTGTTGCTGCTGCTCCTGTTAGTTTCTGGTGACAGATAGGTAGAGAGGGTGAGAGGGAGATGAAAGTGGTTATGGTGGTGGGTTTGCTCGCAGGTTGCTGCTGCCGGCAACAATGGCGGGTATGGTGGTGGAGGTGGTTGCAGCCACCTCTGCTTTCGTTGCAGCTGCTGTTTTCAGAGAGTGAGAGAGAGCAGAGGACAGCAGTGGTGGTTGTTGGCTGCTTTTGGCCGAAGCACAACAATGGTGGTGATGACGATGTTGACGGGAAGAGGGAGGCGGTGGTGGCTGCTGGTGATGGTGAGGGTGGTGGCTTGGTGAGGGCCTTATATAAGCTAAGGGTGCTTGGGGACCAAGCAGTTGAGGGCGGCGTGAAGCTTCTCGATGGGTGTTGGGGCGGTTGAGAAGGTTGGAGGCGGTGTTGTCTTGTTTTTCTGTGAAGGCAAAGTTGGGTGAAGATGTGAGAGATGGAGGAGTTATAGTGTGTGGGTGAAGTACTAGTGTTTTTAGTGATTGGGTGTGACAAGCACACCTAGTCTCGCGGTGGTCGGGTACGAGTTTAAATCGAAGATTTTAACTAAAATTTACGAAACGTTAACATATTATTTCGCGATTGTTAATCTATTATTTTTCTAAAATTTTCTACAAACAAAACTCGAAAATTTATTCTCATATTATTTTGCCAATAAAAATTATTATTATGCTTCTTTAATGACTATTTTACCCCTACGAATTAAACGGGGTATTACACAAACCATAAGGTATCTCACCCAATTGAGGAATATTTTGAGATTTTCACGGCCATTGTATGGTCTATCTGACAGAATGGGAATAATTTAAAGTTTAACAAAAAGAAGAAGACACCTACAGAAGTAGAAAATTTTGGACTAGATTACATCGAGTGGTACAGAGAAGCAATTTTGGGAGGTCTGCTCGGTGATAATTTCCTACCGCTCCCCACGAGCCCACTGTATGGGTGAAGCCGCAGGAAGGTATACTCAAGATAAACGCCAATGCCTCCTGGGTTGAGACCAATACAACTACGTGAATTGGCTAGGTTGTTCGAGACGAGGCCAGAGCCTTCATTGCCTGACGCCTTTGGTGCCTTCCACTGCGAAGGTCTTCGTTGGTAGCTGAGGTTATATCCATAGAAGAAGGGTTGCGTCTTGTGAATGAACAGAATTTCGTGAACAACGTGTTTGACAGCTTGGTTGCAAATGGAGAAGGAAACAGACATAAGGATATAAGGAATTATACCAAAATAAAAACTATATTAAGCCTCTTAGCCGGACAAGAACTGGAGTGGCCAAGTCCGGATATGCTATTATAGTTGGACGATCTTGTCCGACATCCTAGGTCTGAATAAAATAGTTACTTAACGAATTAGTAGGTAATGTCTAGAATACGCTAGTAGAAGAAATAGTGTTACATGTATAGAAATGAGACATGGCAGTAGAATGTATCCAGGTTAAGAATATGGTAGAGTGCTTCGGAACACTGAATAGTGAAAGACAGTAATGTAGGCAGTAATACAGGATAAATACTCTAGAAGGGGGGTTGAATAGAGTATGGCAACTTTTGTCAAAAGGAGTGGTTTCAAATAAATTTGTAGAAAGCAGAAGGTATTTTAAGGCCTTGAAATGATTTTCAAGTCCTTGGAATCAAAGTAGTGAGTAGAAAAGTTTGCTGACAGTTTTCAAGGCCTTGAAACGGGTTTCAACTCCTTGAATTGAAAACCTGTTTTGAGCAGTAAATGAACAAGTATAAAAATTGAAATGCAGAAGGAAAGGGACACAAGATATATAGATTTCAGTCCACTAGGACCTACGTCTCTACCTCGGGGATTTAATCCTTGTAGGATTTTAACTCAATTCTTATTAATCAAAATCTAAGATTTAGATCTCAAGTACAGAGACTTCCTTACTTTGTTACAGCTTGTGGTTCTCACTAACCTATTTAGTACCTGCTCTAGCTAACTGATTTAACAAGAATTATCTTTATTTCACTTGAAAAACTCACGAGAATAAGATAAGATGAAGTATTATCAAAATGATATACAAATTAAGTACAGAAAGAAGAACACTGAGAACAAGTGAAGCAGTTGAGTATGCAGTGATCTTATGAGATTGGATTGAGTGAATTGAATCTCCTCATATGCTTCTTGTCAATCCTTGAGAGTGTTGAGTGTCTCTGTAAATGTTCATCGGGATTTCTCTATGCAATTCCCCCTCTTATGCTTCCTGTTTGAAATGCATATTTGTAGGATCTTCTTCAAACAGATTTCCTAAAATCAAGCAGTATATCTTGACTTCTCTAACAGCTCTTCCCTACAGCTACTTGCTCAGTATCTTCAAAGATAATGACTTGATATTTTATGTGAGAGATTTTGGAAAGTCCAGGTAAGATTCCACAAGCACAGAATCCATTTGACAACTCTATTTCCTTTCCTGCAAACACACGGATAAGGAAATAGTTCATGCAAAATAGGTAGCTAATTAATCCTGTAAAAAACTAAGTCAAAATAAAATATAAAATATACAAAATTTCTCCCCCTTTTTGACTTTCATCGAAAAAGAATGAGAAAATGTTGGATCAAAGTTTTTGAAATCTTAAGATAAAAAAAAATTCTTTGAAAGAGAGGAAAGTTCAAGACTTTGAAGAGAGATTCAAGCCCTTGAAAAGAAAGAATAGGTTATAATCAGGGTGTTGGGTCTTCATATCCTTTTGGTTCAGAATCCTCTTCTCCACTATCTTCTTCATCTTCCTCATCTTACTGTTCTTCTTCTTCTGAGCAACTTCTTCACCAGTTTCAGCAGCCACATCTTCCTCAAAAAGGTCTGCAGTAGTGACCACCTCTGGAATTTTTCATTTCTTCTTTTTCTTCACAAGATCCTTGATTAATATACCTATGTCTGGACTGTCTTCATTCCCTTTTTCCTGTTCTTCATCACCTTGTTCTTGAGCAACATGTTTCCCACTGTCCTTTATCCCTGTAGCCTCATCTTGAGTAGTATGCTCACAGAATAAGTCCTTTGTAGATCCAGCCTTCTTTGATCCTTCTGCATCTTGTGAAACTTCTTCTTACACGTGGATCAAATTGATGTTCTTGAAGATACTTTATACCTCACTTGTTTGAATTCAGCCCCAAACTCAAACTGGTTTTGCTTCAAATCATCCATATCATTCTCTAGGACATCAAGCCTTTGAATCACCATGGAAAGATCTTGAGATTGGGAGGGTAGGTTTGAAGGAGAGGCGAAGGCTTTAGGTTTTGGAAACTTCTTGGATTGCAGCTCTTCTGCAGACAAGTCAAAGTATATTTTTTAAGCTCCCTCACTGGATTTGCTGATTCCAATCCTTTGAAATGTTTTGTCATCAAGCATACCAAAACCAGTGGTAATAGTCTCTTCTCTTTCATTTGAAATTTCAAGGTTTTGGAAGAAAAGAGATAACTGGTTGGCATAGGGCAAATGATTATTTCTCTCCTTGGTCCAGGAATAAAGCATGTGTTCCATCACAATAGTAGGCAATCTCATGCCCACATAATCAGGTACATCAAGTATAACACTCTGTCAGACAACAGCTTTTGAATTCTCCGTAGGCACTATTGACACGCTTTATTACGTGTTACCGCAAGTGCACGATTCAAGTAATATAGGGTAATATTTCAAACCCGAGATTATCTAGTTACAAGTTTAATTTAGAGTTGACAAGGAGGAATGTTTGTGATTTGAGAGTTTGCCACCCCCAAACAAGTGGCTGAATGTAAAATACTAAAAGATATAATTAAATAAGGTTTACTTAAGTTTGGAGAGGGACTAGGCGATCTATGGATCACGTAGGGCTGTTAGAAAATTCCGGATATCATATTGAAACACGCTAATCCTAATTCAGTTATGTCGGGAAACTAGTCACTACGATCTTCTTTTGATCTCACGTAGCCCTATGTCACGCTCTACTACATGTCCTGTCGGTCCACTGTCGTCTACCAAATCGCCAATCCTACTCAAATCACCTCTCAGTCTCATTGATTAAGGATTGTGTTCATGTCCTCTATCACCCTAGGCCAAGTCTCCGTCGAGCACACCACCTAAGTACTAGCAATTCCGGGTAGCTACTCCATTGCTGCTAAGGATTAAGCATCAAACATGAACAATAACAAAACTAGATTAAAGCATTAAGTATGAATCACAACTATGAATCAAAATCAGCCTCTAATAGATATTCATCTCATTACAAAGGTGTGTCAATAACCCTAGTTCAACAATATACCAAAAGAGTTGAAGAATTGTCATAATCAAGAATCCAAAACATGAATCAATCACAATAATCCAGAAAAGATGAGTTTAACATAACCATAGGCTCTCCATAGATTCTAGCAAAGAATCTAGCTGCTAATGGAAATCATAACAATACAAGTTTCTCCATAAATAATTAAAGAAAAAGAGAAAGGTAATAAAACAGTAAAATCTTCGGTTTGGCGATGATCACGAGCGATCTCCACAGCTCGATGCACGTGAATGAATGATTTTCAGTCCCCTAGGTCGTCCTTGAGTCAAAGCTCGTCATAAGAATTTAATATTTGCAAAACAACCCAAAAAATCTGCTCCAACGTCAGACCATTTCGTACGAAATGCCTGGCATTTCGTGCGAAATGATTGTATTTCGTGCGAAATGCAATATGGACTCTGACTTCTCCAAGCCATAACTTCTTCATCCGATCTCCGGTTAAGCTCCATGACCTATCATTTAAAAGCACCTTGAGTCTACTTTCATTTGGCATTGACCTCTTTCCCAAATTCATTGTAGAACTCCAGATATCATCAAATTAGTGTAGACTAGTCATTCTAGCTCCTCCAACTTGGTTTCCATTCACTCCACTTGAGCTCCCGTTGTTTCCGAAGTTCGTTCCATGCCTCCTACCAACCGATTAGCATCCGTTCCTGTCAAGATAACATGAACAAACATACCAAGCGATTATATTTGACAAATAATAACTAGATATGCATAGAAACGTCCGGACCAACAATGTAGCGCATAGGAAGCAACAAGTGATAAAACGCATCATATTCTCAGCAACTAAGCTCAATTCTCTCATGATAATGTGGAAAATGACAATAGTATATAGCTCTTAAAATGTGCTATCAAATTCCCCCACACTACCTTCTTGCTCGTCCCGAGCAACAACTTGCTTCATAACCCCAACGATTTGCATCTACTCATCATTAGCCATGTGACACAAACAACTCACACACACGACTATGCAAACTACATGCTCTGTACAACGCAACTCGATTATTTTACAAAGAAGAAATTGAAACAACACAAATATTTTTTTTCTTTTTTAATAGATATTGGGCAATCTCGAAAAGTAAACCGGCATGTCATAAGGCTCCATATTCCCTTGGAAATTCTTTAACTTTGGTGACCGGTAGAACTTGCGGCCAGTTTCGTCAGACAGAATAGGCACGAGCACTTAATAATTTGCTTTCACACACTCATTAAACGTATCCTTGCACTTACCATCCGAGCTATTTAGGCACGGGTTGAGACTGTTGATGGCTTCGAACAGGTAGGATAGTATGTTTAGAAGCGTAGTCCTAGATGTCATGATAAAACTCACTAAAGTCGATTCTCACACTCCCTCACCTAAATCCAAGGAACCCCACCGAATCTAACTGCTCCGGCCCTCATTCCCTCAATCTTGGTGCAATACCGTTCTCGCAGCCACGAATGTGAAAGAGTGATCAAGATCCATATCTAATCTCCACAGTCTTCATGAATTTCAAAACATGCTCCTTATGTCGCTTTAAACTTCTTCTTTTTTTCTTATTTTTTTCTAATCAAGACATGGAGCTACAATATCATAATAATAATCCCCGAGGAGATAAATGTCAAAGTAGATAATGTGGGGGTGAAAATTTTCAAATAAAGAATATAATTAAATACTCGTCGACACCCCCACCCTTGATGTAAACCAACTCTCACAATATGGTAGTCCATGTGATACGTGTTTTTCCATCCGATCCTCCTCATCACCTAAGATATACAGAATATAAATGAAAATCCAGCACGACCTCCTATAAACTCAACCAACCCCACCCCATATCGTGCGGAAAGAGTGTAACGCACTATGGTACTCCACCTGTGATCATGGTGTAAGGACACGACTCACCGCCAAACCGAAGTGTGCTATACCGTCTCTAACTCACCCTCACATCCCCTCAAAACACGACATTGAAGAGAATCCACATAAGATGTATAATATCATCTCACCCTAAACGGCCTCCCTAACTCGACTCCTCTATCATGACGCATAGGAAATGATCATTCTAACAAGTGATGAAAGTCACAATGAAAGGCTTCCTAGGCTAGAGGCTGTGAATAAAAGGGATAAATGGGTCAATGGGGCTAACTAAGTGGACCTAGGCTGTGAGACGAGACATGAGGCCCCTATAAAACTCACTCGCACGACTGTTTCGTTGCTCCTACGAGGAGGTTTGTCGACTACCTAAGTGGTGATGGTGTGGCACTAGTAGGACAATTAGTCTGAGAGGCAGCTACTCGCCTTTCTAATATTCATTAGCCCTATAAGTCTTCCTACTCCCGATTCTCACGTCTACCTCACCTCATATTTTCATACTCTTAAGTAATTCTATCATTAATCCCTCTCCACATTCACTCTCTTCGACTGCCATTTCTAAAAAAAATCAACTTTTTAGGCTTTTTTTATTTTTTCTTTTTTTTTTCAATTTTTTTCTAACTCTATGTGCTTTGGCCAACTCGATTAATCGCAGTTTTGGGTAGTTGGACTCAATAATAAAAGTTCAAAACAATGTATATAATGCAATATATTTAAACATGCACATGCAAATTCTAACAGATTTGCCCAACATGCAAAACCGACACACTAAGCTATATGTAACAAGGTTATGCAATTCAAGACATAGCTAGCAAAGGTATACATAAAACCCCACACTTGAGATATTCATTTTCCTCAATGAATTTAGAGCGTATGCCGAAGGACATGACGTCAAAGTGTAGAATTTAATGAAATGGTTCACAGCCTATTTCGCACAAAATAGCATCATTTCGCACGAAATGATTTCGCACAAAATGGCTGCATTTTGTACGAATGCGAAATGGTATGTAAAATTTGGAATTTCGCACGAAATGGCATCATTTCGTACGAAATGCCCTGGCGTTTTTATCTCTTTAGAGTTCAAGTAACAGGGAGGAATGTTTGTTGATTTGAGAGTTTGCCACCCCCAAACAAATGGCTGAATGTAAAATACTAAAAGATATAATTAAACAAGGTTTAATTAAGTTTGGATAGGGACTAGGCGATCTATGGATCACCTAGGGCTTTTAGATAATTTCGGATATCGTATTGAAACATGCTAATCCTAATTCAGTTATGTCGGGCAGCTAGTCACTACGATCTTCTTTCGATCTCACGTAATCCTATGTCACAGTCTACTACAGGTCCTGTCGGTCCACTGTCGTCTACCTAATGGCCAATCCTACTCAAATCACCTCTCAATCTCATTGATTAAGGATTGTGTTCATGTCCTCTATCGCCCTAGGCCAAGTCTCTGTTGAACACTACACCTAAGTACTTGCAATTTCGGGTAGCTACTCCATTGTTGCTAAGGATTAAGCATCAAACATGAACAATAACAAAACTAGATTAAAGCATTAAGTAGAAATCATAACTATGAATCAGAATCAGCCTCTAATCGACATTCATCTCATCACAAAGGTGTGTCAATAACCCTAGTTCAACAATATACCAAAAGAGTTGAAGAATTGTCATAATCAAGAATCCAAAACATGAATCAATCACAATAATCCAGAAAAGATGACTCTAACATAACCCTAGGCTAGCTGCTCATGGGAATCATAAACAGTACAAGTTTCTCCATAGCTTACTAAAGAGAAGGAGAAAGGTAATCAAACGGTAAATCTCTGGTTTGGCGCTCATCCTGAGCGTTCTCCACAGCTCCAAGCACCCTTGAGTCTCCATCTCTTACCTCTCTGCACGTGAATGAATTATTTTCAGTCCCATAGGTCGTCCTTGAGTCAAAACCCACCATAAGCCTTTAATATTTGCAAGATAACCCGAAAAATCTGCTCGAGCGTCATACCATTTCGTACAAAATGCCAGGCATTTCGTGCGAAATGATTGCATTTCGTCGCACGAAATGAAATTTGGACTCTGACTTCTCCAGGCCATAACTTCTTCGTCCGATCTCTGATTAAACTCCGTGACCTATCCTTTGAAATCACTTTGAGTCTACTTTCACGTGGCACCAGTTTCACTCAAAAACTCATTGTAAAACTCCATATATCATCAAATTAGTAAAGATTGTTCATTCTAGCTCCTCCAACTTGGTTTCCCTTCACTCCACTTGAGCTCCCGTTTTCCGAAGTTCGTTCCATGCCTCCTACCAACCAATTAGCATCCATTCCTGTCAAGACAACATGAAAAAACATACCAAGCGATTATATTTGACAAATAACAACTAAATATGCATAGAAAGGCCCGGACTAACAATATGGCGCATAGGAAGCAACAAGTGATAAAACGCATCATATTCTCAGTAATTAAGCTCAAATCTCTCATGATAATGTGGAAAATGACAATGATATATAGAATATAGGAGCTATCAACTGCACACCTCATCAAGATGGTAAATATGATTTTGGCATCAACAGTTAGCACATAGTGTGTTAACTGCTTTGAGGAGGTAGCGACATTGGGTAAAATGAATTCTTCTCTAGCCAGCTTCAATGCTTCAATCTTATTGAGGTAGTTATCCATGTTATACCTCTTGGGAAAACCCAAAACATTGGCAAACTCAGAACGATCTAAATTCATCTCTACACCAGCCACTTTAGATGAAATTTCCAATTTTAAAGAGTTGATTTGCTTCATGTTAAGATAAAAGAACCTAGTGAGCCTAGGGTTGCCAACTTCTGGAGGATTTAGAATTTTCCAAATAGAACTTTGCTTCAACATTTTAATGCACTCCAGATTCATGCTATTCAACATGTTAACACTAATCATGCTACAATAGACTATAGGTGCAGAAGCAAAACCATCTAACCACATTCCTCTTGCAACATTACTGACAAACCATTTGTTAGTAATACCAGATTTCTTACCAGGATATGTGTGCTTCTCAGAATAGATCTGTAGCTCTTTTCCATTTTCCTTCTCTGGCTCTTCATCTGTAACCTTCCATTTTCCTTTGTCAGCTTTTGTAGGCTTCTTCTTCTTCACCTTCTTGGGGCTAGCAATCTGTTCCTCTGACTGTTTTTTGGGAGCGGGTGGATCTTTCTTCTTCTTCTTACTAGAAGTTGGAGTCTAATCCGTCGTGTTCTTCTTATTTGGAGGTGAAGGAGCCCTTTCAGCACTTGGAGTTCTGGAGCTAGATTCATCACTTAGGGTTTGAACTTCTTCTTCAGCAGTCTTTCTCTTCTTTCCAGAGCTTTTCTTAGAACCCACAACCATCTTAATTCTTTCAGAAGTTCTACTTGAGCTCATTAGGGTTTGAGGGTATTTAGAAGAGAGAGAGGCAGGAGTGATATGAAAGAGAGAAAAGAGAGGATAATACTGAATAGTTTGAGTTTGAAAAGGAAACAAATTATTTCGAAATCTTTTAAGAAGTGCAGTTTGAGTGAAATTATAACTTATGTGTGACATGAGAAAGGAAATAGTATAATACTAATTTGAAAATAATATACTTTAAAAGGTAAAAGCGATATTGAGAAATTATTTACAGAGATAATACCCAACATTGAAGATCCAATTTATTGACTGTGTAGCATACATACTTATTTTCAAGGCTTTGAAAAGGCTTTCAAGGCCTTGAAATGCTATATTGCTGAAGAAAATAAGATCAAGGCTTTGAAAAGATTTTCAAGGATTTAAAAATCCTTTCAAAACTTTGAAACACATACTACCAATGTTTCTTCTCTTTCAGCCTACTTTCCTAAACGAAAAGTTTCTTCTCTTTCAGCCCACTTTCCATTTTTGGTAAGTTTTTCCTTCAAAATGTCCTAACTACCCTTCCCCACTCATTAACCTTACCAGATCCCCACTACACCCAATTTCCTACGGATCGAGAGAGAAAGAGAGAGAAAGTTGAAGACAGGCGATGAAAAGAGGTACATAAAGAGGAAATCGAAGCTATCCATCTTCGATTCCCTAACAAAACAAAACTCTCCAACCATAATCAGCCATGGAGAGCGGTTTCGCCGTCAAATTCCGTCGAGATTGTTGCGAGCAGAGCCGCCTAAGAAGATAGAGTCGTCGGCTCTCCGATCTCAGATTCAACCAGTAAAAACCAAACTACCCTTCCAATCTCTTCATGTAAACATTAAATTATATGTGTCTTGAGAGAGAAGGAAGAGAAAGATGAAAGAACTCAGATCTCATATCTCAGATCTAGGTTTAATCGTAGCTCAGTTATGTGGGTGAGGCATACATCTGGGTTGTTCTACCACTGAGGATGAAGGAACCCAGATTTGATGGTGAGGCGGCTTTTATGGTGGCGTGGCGCTGATGGCGATGGTCTCCTACATGTTCTGCATATTCTGTTCTCAGTTCTTCTTCTTCTTCTTCTTCTTCATCTTGTTTTGTTTTTATTTTTGTTTTTGGTCATTTATTTTTACTGTAGTTGTTGCTGTTGGTGGCTATGGTGACTACTGTGGTGGCTTTGGTGGTGGTTGTGTCTATCTGTGATGAGAGAGAGGAAGGACATATACTCTAATAATGTGGAAGGTTGAGGGAAAAAATGTAAAAGGAACAGGATTACTAAAACCTGTGACAAGTTTCTCTCTGCTAATTTGCAGGAAACAGATGTAGTAATACTTACATGATACTCCCCCTAAACCAATGCTTCCTTATTTAGCATGTCCAGTTCTAATCCCAGTGCTGAGAATCTTTCTTCTCGTAGTGGTTTAGTGAAGATATCTGCCAATCGCATGTTAGTAGACACAAATTCAAGATTTACATCACCTTTATCAACATGATCTCTAATGAAATGATGTCTAACATCTATGTGTTTGGTCCTTGAGTGCTGAACACGAGTCTTTGTTATTGATATAGCACTGTTGTTTTCACATTTGATATGTATATCTCTAAAATCAAATTCAAGGTCTCTCATTTGCTAAGCTATCCATAACACTTGTGAGCAGCAAGCTCCAGCTGCTACGTATACAGCTTCTGCTGTTGATGAGGCTACTGAGTTTTTCTTCTTTGAATTCCAGATTATTAGGGATGATCCAAGAAATTGGAAACACCCTGAAGTGATTTTTCTGTTAACTTTGTATCCAGCAAAGCCAGCATCTTCTTCCTGGTTGTAGCCTTGAGCTACCAGTCTTGCTTTGTTTCTGATTACCTTGCCATTTTCATCTTATTTGTTTCTACATACCCACCTTGTACCAATGACAGACTGATCTTTAGGAGGAGGAACCAGATTCCAAACCTTTTTCCTCTCAAATACATGGAGTTCACTTTGCATTTCAATGATCTAGTCTGCTTCGTGTAATGCTTCATTCACATTCTTAGGTTCTACAAGAAAAAAAAAACATTAAAAACACACAAGTTCTTCAATTGAGATATTGTATGTGTGCCAGTGGATGGATCAGATATGATATTATCAACTGGATGAGATGAAAGATATCTGAATCTCTTCCTTGGTGTCCATGGTTCAGGTTCCTCAGGAAGCTTTTCAAGTCTTTGATAACGTGAAGAAGTGGCTTGTCCACTTTGATTTTCTTGATGTTCTTTTTCAAGGCTTTGAGACCCACATTCAAGGCCTTGAAAATTCCTTCTGTTTTCCTGCAAGTTTTCCTTGGAACCATTTGATGACTCTGCTTCATCCTCTTACTCATGCTTGTTCAAATTCAATTATGCAAAACTTTCATTTAAAGAACCATCATAGTTTTCATCAAAAATAACATGTATACTTTCTTCAACAAGCTTGGTCTCTTATTATACATTCTATATGCTTTTCTAGTCAGTGAATAAACAATAAAGGAGAAATTTTTGTTTTCTCTAAGAGCAAATGATGTGGATTTGCTCTAACCATACAACACATGACACGTCAGCAGGAAAGAGAATGAGTGGCAGACGAAAGAAAGTGGATTCCTACATGTTATTGACGTGTCCTGTGATGTATGGATAAGAGAACCATGTCATGTTTTCTCTTGGAGCAAGCAATAATTACTCCCAAGAAAGATACCTTCATCACTTATGGCATCAAACTTACCAAGATTGTCCTTACCATTGTTGTGAACAAAATAAGTGCAGCTAAAAGGTTTGAAATAAGAGATATTTGGCTTTTTTCTTTGAAAAGCTCATAAGGGGTCTTTTTCAAGATAGGCCTAATCAGGCACCTGTTAAGAATATAATTGCCAGTGTTTACAGCTTCTGCCCAAAAGGATTTTGGCAACTTGTTCTCCATAAGCATTATCCTAGACATGTCTTCAAGGGTCATGTTCTTTCTTTCAACACCACCATTCTGTCGAGGAGTTCTTGAAGCAGAAAAATTATGAGAGATGTCATAATTAGCACAAAATAAATCAAACTCAAGTTGATCAAATTCTCTGCTACTGGTCACTTCTGATGGAAGCAATAGGCAGGTTTTTTAAAGTTTGAAGCTCTTTAAAAAGCTTTGAAAATTTAGATAGAGCTTCAGATTTATCTCTAAGAAACATTACCCAAGTAACCTAGAGAAATCATCTACAATAACTAGCATGTACTTCTTACCCTTTGGAGTTGGTGTTCTCATAGGACCAAAGAGATCCATATGAAGTAATTCAATGGGTCTAGTAGTACTTACAAAGTTATTTGGCTTGAATGAACTTCTTCTCTTTTTACCTTGAGCACATTCTTTTCATAATCTTCATCTTTGAGCTTGATAGAAGGAAAACCTCTTACCAGGTCTTTAAAGACTAATTTGTTCAAAGTGTGCAAGCTAATGTGTCAAAGCTTTCTGTGCCAAAGCTTTGAATCCTCTTTCAAGGCCTTGAGGCACTTCAGACTTCTTCCTGTAACTTTAATAGTACTAAGAAAATAAACATTATTTGATCTGGGAGCATTGAGAATGCAATTACCTTATTTCTCATCTTGCACTACGCATTTTTCCTTGTCAAGGATGACCTTGTTACCTTTGTCACATAACTGTGATACACTAAGCAAATTATACTTAAGACCATCTATTAGATATACATCTGATATATAATTTCAGAACTATTATCAGCATTTCCATTACCAATGATGTTGAATTTTCCTTTATCACCAAGTGGAATTGTTCATCCTGCATGTTCCTTCAATTTAGAAAATAAAGAACTCTTCCCACTCATACGTCTGGAGCAGCCACTATCCATGATCCATTTATGTTCCTTGCTCTTGGAGATAACATGCATACACTATTCACTGCCTTACCTAGCTGTTAGACCAAGTGCGAAATTTAGATTCATACTCAGGTTCAACCATGTTAGGTGGTCTAACCCCTTTAGGAACCCAAATATGTTTAACTTGTCCCTTGAGTTGAACTGGAAAAGTGGTTCCTCATTATGTGAGGGTTTCTTCTTCTAAAGGGACAAGTCATCTTGACATGACTAATTTTGTTGCAGTAAAGGCATTTAGTGAGGTTCTGCTACCGGCCTTCATAAATCTGGTGTTGCTTTTACTAGGAAAATTGGGATTGTAGCCAATACCAGTTTTATGAACAGATTGTAAGCTTCCTTCAAGAATAAGGTTTAAATTGTGTTCTGAGCCAGCAAGTTTGATCATAACTTTCTTAGAGTCTCGAATTTTCTCAGTTAGAGTAGTCCTTTGTTCCTCCAATTCATCACACTGATGTCTTAGAGCAACAATATTGTCAATCAAAAGAGAGTTTTCAGTGACTACTTCCTTGACTAGAGTTTTCAAGGTCTTGAACTGGTTTTCAAGACTTTGAAATCTCTGTCGATTTTTTCAGAGAAATTTCAAGATTTTGATTTTGGCAAACAAGATGCAAATTCTCTTATTCTTGCTCATGAACCTTTTATTTCAAAGTCCTGATTTCTTTCAGACAGTCCTCTCCATTTAAAAGAATTGTTCTAAGATAATTAGAGAGGACATCGGTAGGTTTTGAAATTAAACAGTTCACCATTACCTCAATGTTCTTTTTAGAACTTTCATCATGATTGGCCATAAGACAGAGGTTAGCTAGTTCTTCCCAGATTTTGAGTCACTTGAAGAGTCTGAATCACTCCAAGAAGCTATCATAGCCTTCTTTCTTCTGTCATGGTATTTCTTCTGAAAGTGTTCGCTTTTCTTGTGTGGACATTCTTCAATCAAGTGTAACACCCCTGATTTCCAAGAAAAAGTTCTTAGCGCAATATCAAGTCGTTGGTGGCGAATTTGTAAATAGTCTCTCATGGCTTTAAAGCTGGAGTTTGGAGTGTTGGCAATATTCGGAAGATGTTAGAATGATTTTGAGGCACTAGAATATTTGGGGTGGTTGTGCGATACTATGAAAGTAAGTAGAACCTCTAATTCTAATGTGTACCCTAAAAGTTTAGAAAACTACAATTTTACCCCCCCCCCCTATGCATGAATGCCACTTGGCATGCTCATTTTGACACATCACGGGTTAGGTGACAACATTATCACCTGCTTTTGTGAGAGAGACATTTTTTTTCATGTCCTTCCATCATCATCATCATCACCATCCTCTTCTTCCTCCTGTAACCACCATGACACCACCAAACCTCCACCAACTCCACCACAACACCACCACCACATGTACTTTTATAGAGATGCTACTAGGGCAGAATCTTCATCACCTAGGGAGAAAATCCCCCCAAAAAAATTTGGGGTTTCATCAAGAACCAAGAGAGAAATCGGGCATTGAAGGCTTATGAAGAACAACCACCACCACCGAAGGAACTCCACCATAAGGTCGCCCCTTTCTGACCTGCTACTACCGAAGGTATCAATCAAATCTAGGAGCAAAAGGCACAAAATAATTTCGGGAAACATGGGGTACTGAGAGAGAAACCGAACCCAAGGTAAGAACCCTAGTTGCGGTTTTTCGTCGATTTCCCCCTCATCATTGCAACCCAACACAATTAACTCACATATTCTTGTTCCTGATGTCGAGGCGAACCCGGGAAGCACAAGCATGCCCTGCAACTCGCCGGAATTTGCTCCGGCCACCGCGTTTACCGCCGCCAAACCTCCATGGCCGACGAAATAGGGTGAGATTTCATTTCTCCACCAAACTTCGCGTTCTATAAATCAAATTACTCCCTATCAGGTCGTAATTCTTCTAAGTGGTTCAAATCATGCCCAGAATTCGGTTAGGATCGATTTTGATTCCATGTTTCATCCTCTTTGTTCGTTTTTCCGACATGCATAGCTGCCCTGTTTAAGTGCACGTATCTCCATCGTTTCTAATCTGTTTTGAATGATTCATGACTTTCTGGAATCCTCGGACGATTGGCTACAACTTTTGTGTTTTAAATTTTGTCAAATTTTGTATCTAACACACCCAAAAATCGAGTTGAAGTCGTTGCGATTCGTGTTGTGCAATCTGTCCGGAGCAGTTTTTTCTTAGTGTTAGAGTTTAGATTGAAACACTCATTTTCAAAAGGATCATAACTCCCTCAATTGTTGATGAAATCTTGTGTTTATTTCTCCTATGTGTAGCTGGTATACTTCAAATCATCTTCTTTGGGTCATGTTCAAAGTTGTGACGGATTTCTCACAAAACGAGCCTAAAGTCGCTAGTTTGAACTCATGAAACTTTCTTGAATTTTCCTAAGTGTTGAATCGGAATTTTTGTCCAACTTTGACTAGCGATATCTCTTTGAATACTTTGAGTTTTAGGAGTTCAAATATGTTCTGGAATCCTTGAAATATAATCTTCAAAACCCTATTTCTAGTTTCTCAAAAATTCTTCCCAACGGATCATAAATCAGTCGCGAAGTCGGTTACTTGAAATGACTTTGCGCTATCTTTGAACTTCGGTTTTGACCATTTGAACGACATTTCTAGCCTTAGCGTTTTTTATGAAACTTGTTTGTATTCATATTATGAGTCTAAATTTAAAGTTTAACCACGTTTGACTTTTCAAAAACCCTAGTTTGACATATTCTAGATAGGAGGGGTAAAATAGTAATTTCACTTAAACATCGAATTGAGATTCGTCTAGTAACTTAGAGTTTGCATGTTTTTGGGCCAATATGAGAGTAATTTGGAGTCCGGGCAACTAGATAGTTTTGGAGTATCTGGGGCGTTTTGGGCAGTTAGCTTGCATGACCCCCATTTCGTTGCATTGCATACAACCTTAGAGGGTAAATGCTAATAGACTGTATACTTGACTTTTTTATATCTAGCCGTTGTGCTCGTACCATATAGACGTACGTGTTCGTATCGCTGCATTGAGTGTTAGATCCGGATTCACGTGAGACGAGCGTTGTATGAGTGATAGCTTTGCTTTGCGGATTTCATGGCTCAGCGGTAAGTACATACGTGCGACCTTTAATTATAAAAATGTGCGTATGCGTAAGAATTTTTAGAATGAACGCTTTTTTATATGAAATAGTATGAGAATGCATGTTTTCCACTCGAAAGTTGTTAAACTATTTTATTCATATCCTTTTGAGAACTCACGGAAATTACTTGTCATTTTAAATGAATATCGCCTTATTTGGAAGAGTATGAAAAGCATGATTTATACTGAAGAATTTTGATTATTGGTTTATAATGAGAACTCTTGGAAATGACTTGTGAAGATTGTATACCAACTTTGGCTATGAGAAATAAAGGTAATAAATACCTCTAATAGACTTAGGACGATGTACAGAGTTATGTTATTAATGGGAGGCGCCAAGCGATCCTCCATTTTCCTATGGCTAAGACCATTGAAGCAATGCTTCTTATTATTGGATAGAACTTTAGTGTTCACAAATCCGCCCCCGATGAGCCAAAATGCACCAAGATATTGAGGCTAAGGGGTTTGTAGAGCAAAAGAGTGCTACTTAGACTTGTAAGGGTCACTACGGTATAGGGTTGTCGACACTTGAGGCCTTTTAGCTAATGTTGTGAGCGGGGTTGACGAATGGACTCCCTTAACGCTCGCGTGAAATAGGGTTTTATAGACCCTAGAAGGAACCCTTTGTGATT
Organism: Linanthus parryae; assembly: GCA_023055425.1. Taxonomy (NCBI): domain Eukaryota; kingdom Viridiplantae; phylum Streptophyta; class Magnoliopsida; order Ericales; family Polemoniaceae; genus Linanthus; species Linanthus parryae. The sequence continues at coordinate 48,485,930 of JALGPY010000009.1, forward strand.
ATTTCGTGATCCCTCTGTTTACATCGATCCTGCTGGTGGCTCTGGAAATGCCTCAACTATAACGGTTAATTGAACTTGAAAGAAAATTGTCTACTCTATTGATGTTGTTTGTGGCTCTTGATATGCCTTAATGAAATTAAATGTGTTTAAAAGCATTGGGTACTCGTGATTTAATATCATTATCAGTTCAAATGAACTTGTTTACTGTTGATATATTACTTGTCTAAGAATATGTATAATACTCATGGTTTACTGATATTTTAAAGATGAGAATTACTTGATATGCGACTACTTATACTTGTTCAGAAGTTCCCACCTCTTTACTTATTAATGTTTAAAATCTCTTGGCCTATTTCGACTCATGCTTTCGTTCCACTCGTTGCTTTACATATCGTAGTGTGTATTTACTCAGTTTTTACTGATCATTTCCTCCAAAGCTGCGTCGGTTGTTGCCATTTTAAAACCGCAGGGCATCAATCAAGCTGGGGGATGTGAACGCGCATCGAGACGAAGAAGTTTAGCTTAAGTCAGATCACTTAGTAGATCACAAACGTTTTGTTTTAAATTGTACTTATTATCGAAATTTTGTAATGTACTTTAACCGAAATGTAAACTTAATAGTTAATAATCTACTTTTGGTTATCGATTGTCGCGTTAACCCTGAACCGAGATCCCGGGTTGTTTTATTTAGTGTCATGAATCACCACACTCAAAGCAGTTCATTACAGTAGGCTTATTACCATGAGAAGATTTACCTTTGTAGTCTCTGTTGTTGGAATGGGTGCGAGTCTCCAAATTCCACGAATGGGAAGCATCACAGATTGGATTTGTGCAACTTATAAGACCCAATCCAGGAATATTTTGAGATTTTCACGACCATTGTATGGTCTATCTGGCCGAATGGGAATAAATTCAAGACTAACAAAAAGAATAAGACACCTGCAGAAGTAGCAAATTTTGGACTATATTACAACCAGTGGTACAGAAAAGCAATTTGGGAGGACTGCTCGGTGATAATTTTCCTGTTGCACTCCACGAGCCCACTGTATGGGTGAAGCCGCCAGAAGGTATACTCAAGACGCCAATGCTCCTGGGTTGAAACCAATACAACTACGTGAATTGGCTCGGTTGTTTGAGACAATTCCAGATCCTTCATTGCCTGAAACCTTTGGTGCCTTCCACTGCAAAGGTCTCCGTTGGTAGCTGAGAGTATAGCCATAGAAGAAGGGCTGTGTCTTGCGAATGAATAGAATTTGGAAAACATAGTGGTTGAGTTTGACAGCTTGGTTGCGAATGAAGAAGGAAACTGTCATAAGGATATTAGGAATTATACCAAAATAAAAACTGCATAAAGACTCGTAACCGGACAAGAACTTGAGTGGCTAAGGCCGATATGCTATTATAGTTGGAAGACCTTTTCCGACATCCTAGGTCTGAATAAAGTACTTTCTTAACGAATAAGTAGGTAATGTCTAGAATGCGCTAGTAGAAGAAATATAGTTATAGGTATAGAAATGAGACATGGAAGTAGAATGTATCCAGGTTAGGAGATATGGATAGGTACTTTGGAACACTTAATAGTGAAAGAAAATAATGTAGGCAGTAATACAAGATCAATACTCTAGACGAGGGGGGGGGGGGGTTGAATAGAGTATGGCAACTTTTGCCAAAGGAGTGGGTTCAACGAAATTAGTAGAAAGCAGAAAGTATTTCAAGGCCTTGAAATGAGTTTCAAGTCCTTGGAATCAAAGTAGTGAGTAGAAAAGTTTGATGATAGTTTTCAAGGCCTTGAAATGGGTTTCAACTCCTTGAACTGGAAGCATGTTTTGAGCAGTATATGAACAAGTATAGAAGGAAAGAGACACAAGATATATAGAGTTGAGTCCACTAGGACCTACTTCTCACTTGAACAACTCACGAGATTAAGATAACATGAAGTATTATCAAAATGATATACAAATTAAGTACATAAAGAAGAACACTTAGAACAAGTAAAGTAGTTGAGTATGCATTGATCTTCTGATGATTGGATTGAGTGAATTGAATCTCCTTCTATGTTGCTTGTCAATCCTTGAGAGTGTTTGACTGTCTCTGTAAATGTTCTGCATGAACTCTCTCTGCAATTCCCCCTCTTGTTTGAAATGCAGATTTGTAGGATCTTCTTCAAACAGATTTTCCTAAAATCAAGCAGCATATCTTGACTTTTCTAACAGATCTTCCCAACGGCTAGTTGCTCAGTATATTCAAATATACTGACTTCATCTTTTATCTGAGAGTTCAGGAAAGTCCATGTAAGATTGCACAAGCACATAATCCATTTGAGACTCTATTTCCTTTCCTGCGCACATATAGATAAGGAAATAGTTCCTGCAAAATAGGTAGCTAATTAATCCTGCAAAAACTAAGTCAAACAGAGATTAGCAATAGTTTTGAGTGTCATATGGGTTTGTCTTTCATCATCAAATAATGCACAATCAAGTATAAGAGATTAGGAATCATATTAGGAGTAAGAAATCCCCCTCAGTTCATACCATATACTGTAGTATAGTTCCAAGCCTTTGAAACTTCTTTCAAGGCCTTTAAACAATGCAGTTTCAATTCTTTGAAACATAATGAACTTTCAAATAGATTATAGAAAGCTTTATGAGGTAATCAGGAGGTTGAGGAATTTTCTCTCCAGTATTCAATTGCGATAAGGAGTGGAACTAGGAATTGATCGTGTCAAGAAAAAAGGCATGTGATGGGTGGTGTTGACAATAACAAGGAAGCGGGAAAATATTAGACATTGGGAATGATAGGTTGGGTACCAATAGAAAAATGTGGAGAAACGTATAGGGATTAAATTAAAAGGTTAGGTCCTAAGTGTTAAGGGTCAGGTTATCATAAATTCTTTGTTTATCAGGGTATAGGTAAAGGTGAAGGACTTATATATAAATGATTTGTTGTAGGTAAGGGAATAGGTAGGTCGTAGAAAGAGACTATAAATTGTAACTAGTCATGGACTGGTAAGCAGGCACAACACCATTGGAAGAATTGTATGCTTGTATATGAGGTTAAGAAATGACTAAGGAGATAAAGTAAGGGGACGTAAAGTGTGGAATATAGACACTTGGTGGAGTGAATCAATGTTGTTTAGCTTCTTAAAGTACATCAAAAATGACTATGGGTGTATGCCAGGGGATTGTAGAGTAACTAGGAGAATAAAGGTAGATGGAATGGGATCAGATTGGTCAAAGTACTATGGGATTGTTAAAAGGGAGTTTAGTCAGGGCGGGTAGCTGTGTGGCACGCCAGGAGTAGTAAAGAATAGAGTGTGTAAATGCAGTAACTAGAGAATATAGGTAGTCCTGAGACGTAGCATCGGGAGTGGGAACATAGGGACATATGAATGAGGTATCTAACAAGAGTAAGGAAGAATCAGGCGATTGGGGGAAGATTAATTAGAGTAGAGAATCAGGGAAACACAAAGGACTTGGATGATGAGAATAACAAGTACGGTAAGGGAGTTAGTAGGTGTATGGTGGGTCTTTAAAGAGTTGTATGCGTCGTACGATACCAAACTATCATAAGGAGTGCGTATAAAAGTACAACTTACAGGTGATAGAGGATGGTGAAACTTTAACCGTTCTTTGAAAGTGAGTCATACATGGATATCAGTTGAATAGAAGGGCCATGGTGAATTATCATGAGAAAAAGAACTATGAGGTGATGGGATTTCATAAAATACGAATGGAGGGTGAATTTGGGGATGGAATGATTGATAATAAGGAGCAGAGTGTCAAGAAAAGGGAAATAAAATTTAAAGCTAAGGTGCGGTCTGGACAAGTCTTGCGGAAAATAGGATACGAATGAAGAGTAGGAGTAAATGAGAATGTAATGGGGGTTATGAAGAGTAGGGTAAGGATGGTTGCGGTAGCCGAAGGTCAGCGAAGGAGTTTAAGAATATCAACATGTACGAGAAGACATGATGAAGGAGATTAACCATCCATGGGAAAGGAGCTACATAGGAGAAGTCGAAAGAGTGTGTGGGAGTAACATGGTGAGACTAAGGAATTTTACACAATAATGGCTTTTGAAAGAAAAGTAAGAATCAACACTTTAAGTTTGAGGATACAAGGGGTCAGCAGGACTCACCATAATTTGATTTAGGCTGTTTGGATTGGGCATTCAGAGGATAAGTTTAGAGGGATGGTGATGAAGATCTCCTAAAGCTGCTCCTATATTTTTTTCCCAGGCATGCGTGCCTGCAGGTCATGACATATTTCTCCGGGATTATAGTGCAGTTAACTTTGAGGTGTTTAGACGTGAATTTATCAAAAGTGATATTGTAAAGCTGGAAAAGTTAGCTATCCCAAAATAAAACAGAAAAATGGGCTAGGGTATCAAGATCATTAGAGGAAAGATGTGGTGACGATGATTAAGATTAGAAACTGTTGTGGTGTATGAAAACGCTAGAAGCATAACAATGGATATTGCAGAGAAAGTGAGTCATCATTTAACCGTTACTCATGAGTCTTAAGGACTAAAGTGAAGGAAAGTAACTTTTGGGGGCTGGTGCCTAGTCCGAGGATTGATACGAAATGTTAATGTTGAGAAATAATTTAAAATATCTAGGCAAATAATTGGTGTAAGGATATAACTGTAGACCCTAAAAGGATTTAGTTGTCAACAGAGGCTAAGGACTACAACATGACGAAATCATTTCTAATTACTTTTACAGACCAATCAAGGCAATGGAGAATCTAGGCAACAAAAAAATGGTCAGCCTTAGAATGACATTGAGACAGACTACATGAGGTTATAAGTACAACCTCGTTGTGTACAGATGTCAGTCGGGAATTCACAAGGCAATAGGCTGTAAGGCGAGAGAACCAACATGGATTTTGGATGGAAAAGGAACATGTTATGAGGAGTAGGTAAGGATAGGTAATCTTCTAGGACGAAGGTTATTTTAAGGGGGTAGGATGTAACACTCTGAAATATCTATAGCGATTAGAGTGTAATAAATTAAAATTTTGAGTTATTTGTGAACATTTCTTGTTGAGTAGTGTTTACTGACACCTGTTTAACAATGAATATTTAAAATGTGAATGAAAGTAGACCAATTATACAATTATTGAAAGTATTGGGGAAAATGTGTAATTCCTTAGAAATAGAATTTCCGGCTGAATTGGGCCGAGCTGAGATTACTGGAGATTGTGGAGACACATATAGAGTAACTTAAAATGTTCGGGCAAGTGTAATTATCATAATATCACTTTCTTTAAATTCAATTTTCTACCCCCAAAATTTATGAAACTTTGCAAACACACCCCTAGTGCATGTTTTCCACTTGTCAATCTCTATTGGGCATGTTTTCCACCTGTTCCATGAGGTGTTAACACCTCATCTTTCCATTCCCCACCAGCTGGTTGTGAGTAGGAGGGTTTCTTCCCCAATTTTTTGCTCCTTCCACCATAGCCACCAAGAACCACTACCCTACCGCCACAAGAAACGCCCTCTCCATTCTGATAGCTGTTGTTAAGGTAGGGTTCTGCAAGCATGAGGAACAAAACCCCTCTGTTAGTTTGGGGTTCTAAGGTTTTTTGTGGTGGAATATCAGTAAGAAACTCGAAGAACCCTAGTTCAGGTTTCTATTGAATTCTATTTCGTTTTGTAAATTTAGAAAAATAAAATGGTATACTCGTTCTCATGAAGGTTAGGCATACTTAAAGATTCAAGGAGGAGGAAATTAGAAATAAATCGCAGAAGGTTGCATTCTTGTTTACATTTCTTCAACTTAATGAACATGTATCATGCTACTATCTTGATTGATTCTAAAGAGGAATGTTTATGCTCCTCATGTATAAGTCTACAATAGTCATGTAAATTTCCTCTCTTGAAGCACCCTCTAAGTGACTTGAAAATCAAATTGAACTTGGCTGCGCATCGTTCTTGAAACTTCCTAAATGTGAGAGTCCACAAATAAATCTAAGTGTTGGAGGTTACATAAATGTCTGTTTTCAACTAATCATATCTCATGGATTATCTATTGAAACTGTGTTTTGTTTTCTTCATTGAAAATTTGTGTCTAGATACTTTAAATCATGTTCTGTGAGTTTCCTTCGTTCCTAGATGGATTCTCCTAAAATGTAGCTCGAAATAGCTAAGTACTACCTCTGTTTCGCCTGTTTCAGCCTACTTCACTTTTTGTCACTATTCACTGGGTTACTTTCATCCGATGATTTGATTAGCAAAACGATACAAGAATTTGGTAATCTTTGCATGGTGTTATAGAGGAAAGTTTATTCTAAAATACCATGAAAAGATTGTTAAAAAATTACATCGTTTTGGTACCCAAATCACCAAGTCAAAGTGACTCAGATACGGGTTAAAAAGTCAAACGCAGACGAAACAGACGAAACGGAGGTATTAATCGTTAAATCGTTAAGAAAACAGTCTCAAACTGTCACATTCTATCACTCATAACTCTTTGAATATCTATTCAAACTCCGTTCTGCTTTCTCCTTTGAGAAGATGACTAGATTGAAACAATGAAGACCCTCAATTATAGTCTAAGTATTGGACTCCCGTTTTACAGTACACCCTGATTGATATTTGATAGAGCCTTTTAGGAGCTATATCTTTTTAACATTTGCCACCTTTATGTAAGATTTTGGAAAGGTTTTGAGCCTATTTGTGAGATATTTGGATTGATTTTATCACTTGTAGCTTCATATGCTTAAATGTTAGTCCGGACACATTATATGTGATTTTGGAGCTTATTTAATGGATTTAACCGCTTGGTATAGTCTTGTGTTGTTTTTATTAATAGAAAACAGGGTTTGAGGACAGTATTGGACCAGGAAGTGATCTTCATAAACAAGGAAGCACAAGGAAAGAGGCTCGGGAACCAAGAGTCCAAAAGCTAAGAGAAGATTCCACCGGGAATTTACACGAGATGTCTTAAGCTTTTCGCACAAATTCCAAGACTTAGAAGAGTTTCATAAGACAAACCATTCGTATGAAAGGGAGCATTCATTCGCAGGAAAGGCATTCGCACGAAGGCTCTGTAACTGAAGCCGAATCTTTAGAGGCTAAAATGCAATATTAAGGACTTGGCTTGACTCATTACAACCCAAGGATCTGAGAACGGGAATCATTTTTCACTCAACACACTTTGGATGTGGAAGAGAGCAAGGAGGCATCTTGGAGTTACGAAAACTCTTGGGATCATTGCTGGATTCATCAACTTAGTGTTTGAACTCTCGTTTCTTGTAATTTAATTATCTCGTATGGATAATTACATTTGTTACTTCATCTATGAGTAGTTAAATCGCTTAGCTAGGATCTATGCAGAGCTTAGGATTTATGTAGACAAGTTTTCCGGATGATAGAGATTGATACATGTTTTTGAATTTTGATTTCGTGGTTGTTTTTTATTTTTCATCGGTGTATTTTTAAACTACACTATTGACACGTGTTGGTAGTGATTTGAATGACTATGAGAAATAGGTTATCATATTGTTCAAAATCCCAGCTTAAATTAATGTTAATTTAATTAATTTTTCATGTTCTAAGCTAAATCATTAGCAAATATGGAGTCATGGTCCGAATTTGCTAGTTAATTGCGTGAGTTCGTGAAAGAGACTAGACCTAGGTGTGATGAAAAACATGAGTTCAATCATGAATCAATGAGACTGAAATGTGAGTTAAGTGGGATTGGCCATTAGGGTGGATTCGGGAGGTAACTAGACTGTTTCGTGCAACGGTTGGGCGAGATGACCCGTTTTTGTGCATATTGTTAGCCTGCTAGATCGAACCAATATACTACAGTAGACCGAAAGGACCTGTAGTAGACCATGACGTAGAACAAATAATGAGACCGATAAAAGATTGTTGATGTGGTTACAATGCATTACTAAATTAGGATTAACATGTTTCAATACTAAATTCAGAATTGTCTACAACCATAGGTGATCTATAGATTGCCTACTTTCTTTTCCATCTTGATTATATTCAATTTAGTTACCAAAAAAGTTAAAATTGTGTCTTTTTAATACTTCATTACAGTCACTTGTTTTGGGAGGGAGGACCTTCTAAATTAACAAAATCTCCTCCTAGTTATTTAAGTAGATTAAATTACATTGTTAGTTAGAATAGTTACAAGATTGTCCATGTGGGTTCGATACTGGGAGTCCTAACAGTACTCCACATACTACTCGACCGTGCACTTGCGCAGTACACACCTAGATCACGCGTCAACTGTCTCCTTGGCTACTATGAGCTATTGGGAGTACACACATGATAACTTAAATCTTCAAAATTCGACTCTCGGTTTCTCAAATCTCTTCTTCATTGGACCCGAATGTGACTCTGAAGTTGACTATTGAGAAGACCTCTTCTCAACTTTGAATCTTTGAATTGACTCAACTTAATTGACCAAAACACCCTTCTGGAAAGTTGTGCAGAATCACATTTCAAGTTTAGGGGTCAAGTTTGACCAAGTTTAACTCTCTACAAACCCTAGTTCTATTGAGTTGTCTTTGAGGGGTAAAATAGTAATTTCAATTTTTCTAGTCAAACACTCAGATCATGATGGAGGACATGACCTCATGTCTCTGTGGCAGTTTCATAACTCAAGATCCAATTGTGTATAGTTTTACTTCAATTTGAATAATGAGACTGAAACAGTGGACTAAAATGCAATTTTGCCAAACTTAAGGGGCTTAATAGCAGATAACTAAGAGTTTTAGATTTCAATCCTATGAATATGTGAGAGTGCTGAGAAATGTGTTTGCATATTGAGAAACACATATTGACATGTTTGGGAATTCAGACCCAGTTAGGGGCTAAAGTGCAATTTAATTAAACTTTAGGGACTTTAGCATAGATAACTAGATCTTGAGATTCAATCTTGAGTAGGCAACTAGGTGACTTTGGAGACTTACAAGACTTCCCGGTTGGGCATAACTAAGGGTTTAGGAATAGTGAGGGACAATACTAATAAGAATGAGACATCAAGGGAAAAGTGGTAAGTCTGGACTGTAATTTAATTTCTAAAAGTCTGGATTCATAATTGATTTTCTCTAGAACTTTCTTTCTTTAAAAAAAAGTAATCAGATTCAATATCTCTCCCCATAATATGATTTAGAAGGGATTATTAGCCCATATTACCATATTGGGCGCTACACATCCATATGAAGAATGAAGCCCATAAGATATTGTAGCCTATTTAGTATTTCCATCCAACGTCAGTTTAGGGTTCTATTGCACCATTTCTTTATATCTGTTGGATCTCTATCATTCGATCCATGGTAGCTTTTGTCTTTGTATTTAAACCTAGCCTCTTCAATGGATTAGGGTTAGAACGTTTCATTATCAATCAATACAGTTGTCTCTCTATTTCGTTTGCTCTTCCTCTTCTCTGCAAACCCTTGGAGACTAATTGATAGTCTTTCATGGTATCAGAGCATGTCGTTAATACCGACATATGCGGCTTCACCGCCGCTTTACCTTTTGGCCAATATTCACAATCTCGTTCCCTTTAATCTTGAAAGCTCAAATTTTGTTCTATGCGACACGAGATTCGGTCTCTCTTTCACACATAGTCTATTTGGTTACCTAGATGGTTCCACCCCCTGTCCACCATCTCATCTTCCCTCCGATGGTGGTCCAGTTGCAAATCCGACATACTCTGCCTGGATCTTGCAAGATCATGTTGTTCTTACCGTCCTATATGCCACTCTCTCTACTGAGGCTCTCACCCAGGTTATTGGCTAATCTTCATATGGAGAAGCTCGGCAAACCCTTCAACGCCGCTACGCTTCCCTCACCAGATCTATTATTATTCAGTTGAATTCCAACCTTCAAACCACCAAAAAATACTCTGATCCAATCGATTCATACATGCAGAGGCTTACTACCATCAGAAACAAACTTGATCTCTTTTCTATTATCATCGAAGATGATGACATGTTTCTCTATGCCCTAAACGGCTTACCGATTGAGTACAACCCCTTCCGTTCTTCCTTTCGAACTAAGTCTCATCACATCTCCTTCGAAGAGCTCCATGTTTTACTGAAAGCCGAAGAACAAATGTTTGCCTCTCAGATCTCCATGATCTATCCAAACCCTACCGTCTTCTTCACTCACAGCGGTTGTGGCGGTCGTGGAGGACGGAACCCTTACGGCTTTCGTGGCGCCCGGACGATTCAACGGGGTGGTGGCCGTTTTGACTCCTCTCGGGGCGGTTGCTTCAATCCGGATTATGGATCTCTAACCGGTTCAACTTCTGGATTGCCCACTTGGTTTAGATCGGGTCAAGGTTCCGGGTTAGGCTACGGTTGGGGTCGCTCTTCGGGAAACAACATAGGCCGAGGTGGTTTGGATCGAGGTGGCGGAACCAATTCTGTGACATGCCAGATCTGTGGTTATGATTTTCATTCGGCTCTTGATTGTTATCATGCAATGGACTATGCCTATCAAGGTCGTCATCCTCCTCATAAGATCTCTATGGCTGCATTGACCTCTTACCAGCATGCTCCTCCTTCTAATCTATGGTTGAGATACAGACCCCACAAATCACATGAGCTCTTAACTAAGCAATCTCTCTCTCTCTCTCTCTCTCTCTCTCTCTGAGCCTTACTCTGGTACTGCGCAAGTCACAGTTGGTAATGGATCTACACTCCCCATACAGAACTCTGGTATTGCCTTTCTCACTACATCTAAGTATTCATTTTGTTTTTTCTGATACATTACATGTCCCTCAATTGTCAATCAATTTGCTATATGTAAATAAGCTTTACACAGAACATGATGTCTGCTTTATTTTTGACAAATCCTCATTTTATATTCAGGACACTGCTACGGGAAAAACCCTCAAGGGGTCAGTAAAAATGGTCTTCAATCTATGTCCTCCATGTATTTTCAGGCTAGTCCTCAAGCCCACATTGGTCAAAGAATTCAATCCAGCTTATGGCGTTCTCGTCTTGGGCACCCTTCAAATTCAAGTTTGTCTAAATGTGTTAGTTAATTATGTTGGAACTGTTTCTAAATCCTGTTTTGCAGGAAAAATGACTAAGCCATCTTTTCCTTTATCTAAATTAGTCTCTTCTTCTTCTCTAGATCTTGTTCATAGTGATGTTTGGGGTCCAACTTCAACATTATCTTTTAATGGCTAAAAGTATTATGTTCTTCGTATAGATGACTTCTCTAGATTCACATGGTTATTTCCTCTCAAACTTATATCTGAAGTCACATCTAAATTTATTCACAACAAGCTGTTTATTGAAAAAACTTTTGGGGTATCCCATCAAGATTCTATGATCTGTTGGAGGAGATAAGTATGTTGCACACACATTTCAAAAATTCCTACAAGAAAATGGTATAAGTCATCCGAAATGTTGTTCTCATACACCCCAAAAAAATGGGGTGGCTGAGCGCAAACATAGAAATATGATTGATATTGGTGTCACATTGCTTAATACTGCTTCCTTGCCAAAATATTTCTGGTTTCATGCTGTGGCTACCGCCACTTACCTGATTAATCGCATGCCAAGAAAAAGTACTCATGATTTATCTCCTTATGAGCTTCTATATGGTTCAAAACCTGATTACACTCAACTTATAGTATTTGGTTGTGCTTGCTTTGCATGTTTAAGGCCATATATAAAATCTAAATTTGATCCTAATACTGTAAAATGTGTCTTCTTGGGTGATGCAGCTGGGTTTAAAGGCTATCTTTGCTTTGACAAGATTAATCACAAATTCTATGCTACACGTGATGTAATATTTGATGAATTTCGATTTTCTTACAATACTGCATCTACTTGTGATTCACATTCAACTTCATCTGTCGCACATCCTATTCATACTGTCGCACACCCCACACATGTCCACACCACTGGCCATCCAATGCATGCACGGATTAAATCTGGGATTAGTAAAAAGAAATTATTTTTTCACTCCTTTGTTAATTCTACTTTACCTACACATTATGGTTTTACTTCTACTATTTCACATTCTTCACACACTGAGCTGCCAAACAAACTATTTGGCGCCAAGCTATGGTAGATGGATTTGCTAGTCTAACTCAACAAAACACTTAGAGTTATTTCTTCCACATCCAAATGCCAATATAATCGGTAATAAGTGGGTGTTTAAAACTAGGTTTAACCCAGATGGGTATGTCTCTCGTTATAAGGCTCGTCTAGTAGCCAAAGAGTTTCACCTAACCCCTGGCCTTGACTATGACGAGACCTTCAACCATATGGTCAAACACAATATTGTTAAATGTATTTTGGCCTTAGCTGCTAGTTTTTCTTGGCCTTTACAGCAATTAGACGTTAAAAACGTCTTCTTGCTTGATAGTGTATATGAAACAACCTTATAGTTTTTGTGGATCCATAGTTTCCAAATCATGTATTTCACCTTCACAAATCCATTTATGGATTAAAACAAGCACCACGTGCTTGGTACGATCGATTTACTTCATATCTTTTTTTTTTAGGCTTTGTAGCCTCTTATGCATTTTCTTCTTTGTTCATTCGCCATCACAATAGTAAGATCACCATTCTACTATTGTATGTGGATGGCATAATATTGACAGGTAATGATGTTTCCTACACTTCTTCTTTAGTTTCAATTTTAGGAAAAAAATAATCAAATGACTAATTTAGATCCTGTTACATATTTTATAGCTTTACAAATCAACGTTCTTCACAAGGGATTTTAATTCACCAAGAAGAATACATTCTTGACCTTCTTGGTCGCTTCAATATGTCCACATGCAAGCGTTGCCCAACTCCTTTGGCGGCTGGGATCAAATATCACATTCATCAAGGTGATTCGCTGCCAGATCCCACCATTTATCGCCAATTATTAGGGGCTTTGCAGTATTTGAACTTTAGCCATCCCGATTTAGCATTTTCTGTCAATCATCTTTGCCAATTTATACATTCCCGCACTACCGTTAACTTAAGTGCGGCTAAACACATCCTCCGATATTTGCAGGGAAGTAAAACCCATTGTTTATTTTATCAAACCGGCCACTTACCGATCCAGGTCTTCACCGATGCGGACTAGGCTGGTGACCCAACCGATCGGAGAAGTAGTACTGGGCTTATTGTTTTTCTTGGCCCAAAGCCTATTCATCGGGCTGCCAAGAAACAACCCACTGTTGCTCGGTCTTCTACCGAGGCTGAGTACCGGACCCTCGCCACTGCCGCTGATCACTCTTGGTTTCGTTATCTTTTCTCATGATATGGGTTTTCTAATACCAAGTCCACCTTGTATTTGGGCGGACAATTATTCAGCTCTTTCACTTATAGCAATCCATTGTTACATGCTCGAACCAAACACATCGACCTAGACTACCATTACATACACGAGAAAGTTTTACGAAATGAACTAAATGTTGTCTTTGTTTTATGAAATGACCAAGTCGCAGATATTTTCACCAAATCTTTGCCAACACATCAATTAGAAAGATTCAAGAATAAACTAGTTTGCTCAGCACCATCCGTTTAAAGGGGGGATATTAGCCCATATTGCCATATTGGGCTCACACATCCATATGAAGAATGAAGCCAACGAGATATTGTAGCCCATTTAGTATTTCCAGCCCACGTCAGTTTAGGGTTTTATTGTACCGTTGCTTTATATCCTTTGGATCTCTAGCATACGATCCAACGGTAGCCTTTTGTCGTTGTATTTAACCCCAGTCTCTTCGGCTGATTAGGGTTAAACGTTTCATAATCAATCAATACAATTCTCGCTCTATTTCATTTTCCCTTCCTTCTCTGTGCAAATCCATGGAGACTAATTGATAGTCTTTTAGGGATATCATATCATATTCGGCCTCCATTTCCGCTGCCCAAACGAGACCTCATTGTGAGCTCTCTCGAACCCGGATCTAAATTCATGCCAAAAAAGGATTTTTCCAACACTTCTTTCATTGCTTTCGCGGACACTTGATTTTTGCTTGGCTCACTTCCCTTGTACACTTTCTATTAAGTTCAAATATTTTACTAAAAGAAAATAATAATAAAAAAATAAAATAAAGCTTGGTGTTGTTTTCTACATGTATTGTGGTGTTACCAGGCATATATAAGTACGACTGTGTATAGCTAGAGTGCAAGGTGTATATATACACATCGAGATCTGTACGATCCCGAGTGCATATAAACTCAGGAACAGTCTCATTTGGGTCCCTCCCTGTCTCTATCTCTCTTCTTATTTTGTCTCTCTCTCTCTCTCACAAAATCTCTCTGCTCCTTTCCGTTATACTACAGGAATATAGAAGTTTAATGTCTTCTTCATCTTCATCATCAGAAGATGACGACGGAGGAAATGGCGGTGGTGGAGGAGGAGGAAGAGATTACGAAGAACCGTCGTCGTCTCGCCGCCGTTCGGGTAACGTCATGTGGCCGGAACCTTTCGTGGAAGCTCTAGCTTTCGAGGTGGCAACTGAAGCTGCTCGCTCTCTCGGCCGTCTCGCCGCCGCACCTGCCCTCTTCAACCTCTTCCAGGTCTCTCTCTCTCTCTCTCTCTCTCTCTTGAGTCTCTATCTCTCTGTGGTGTGTGTGTGTGCATCGATGAGTGTGCTAGCTAGAGTTTGTTGTTAGTGAGAGTTAGTTATGGAACATCATCACCACCACCTGGCTGGCTCTCTTTCTCTTGTCATTCGGACGCATGACATAACTCCATCTTTGACCAAATCTTGGTTTTTCTCTTTTTAGTCAAAAATACAAAAAATAAACATAATAAAAGTAAAAATAGTTTCACACCTCTTCTGGTGTATAGTGTTCACATGTCCCAGTTGATTGGAACTATGTTGTGAATATATCTATCCATCTATTCCGCCAACACTTGCACACGTGTTACTCGAAAAAAAAATAGTTTCTTAAAATGAATGATACCATTAAGCAAATGTTTAGATGAAGTTACATGTGAAATAATTATGCCAAATTATTACTATGATGACATTGTGAAACTATAAAAAGATTTATGAAATTCCCGTAGATGAAATATGTGAATAGTTATTTAGGCAAATATTTTAGGAGAGAGAGAGTTATATAATTAAGTTTAAAATTTAGAAACAAAATATGTATCCGAATTTCCTTACTACTAATAGCATTTGCATTCCTTGTCTCTGTTTGGTTCTACATTTATTAATAATGATGCTTTTCTCAATAAAAAAAATAATGATGCTGAGGAGTCCCTTCAAAAATTACTGGAGAAAGTGAGAATTTAGAAATTAGAAAGGAAAAATGTGTAAGTGGGCTGAAATTTCACAATCATATGTATTTGTTGTGAGCTAGAAAACATTTTGAAAGGTAAAATACTTATAATCATTAACAATTTCGTCACAATAGGTAGATAGATAGTTGAATTCTCCAGCATGAGGTTAGACAATTTATCTATTGGAATTGCTTAGAAACTTGTTTTGATCATCTCTGGGTGCGTTTGGCACATTGGTTTTTTTTGGTTTTTGGTGGAAAAACCAAATGGTTTTTATTTTCTGTTTGGTTGGGGTGGTTTAAAATCTGGTTTTTAAACCAGTTTTTTTCAAGTCTAGGCATGTGGAAAAAAAACCATCTTTCTGTGGTTTTTTTTCCAGTTTTTTCTTACTTCTTGATAACCCCATAATACCCTCATATATTCTTGATATTACCAAACTCATATCTAAACTTTCTTAATTTTATCCTTCACATATTAGAGAAATTTTTATAAGTAGACAACTTGACCCTTCATTCTCACAGTACCATGGTTGCTTCAATTGTACCAATAACATTTTTTTGAACTTTGTTGAGTATGAAGTTTGATTTTTTCGTTAACTTTTTATTAAATTAGTATGAAAATTTAATTTTCTGGATGACAAAAATATCGTTAATTTGTTATTCAATTTGTTAACTTTCATGAAACCGTTGCAACATATGAAATCGTTAACTTTTTGCCTCACATTTGTTGTTCTTGAATCTATAAAGGAAAAATAAATTGAGGGTATATTTGTCATTTAATCTACATCATCTAGTTTAAAAACAACTACCAAACACATTTCTCCAGTTTTTAATCTAGTTTAAAAACCACTACCAAACACACTGGTTTAAACAAAATCTCTAAAAAAAACCAAAAAATTTCCACCACAATCTAAAAACCAGTTTTTCCACCAGAAACCATTCTACCAAACTCACCCAGATCTGTCTCAAGAATTAAATGTGTAATTGCTTGATTTTCAGAAGGGAGTCCACATTTAATGATAATACTTACATATTTAATTCCTTTATCAAAAAAATACTTGCATTTAATTGTTTTTGGTAATTTTTAAATAAAGAAAAAAGGAGTACATTCTGGTAAAACTAGTCAACTAGCAGAAGCCAAGGATCTCAGTTGTGAAAAGAGAACATTGTGAGATGTGGATACATCCAAAAGCTAGTGAACTTTAGATTTATTACTAGATTCAATGAATTTTGTTAAATAAAAAGTACCCATTGGATAATACTAATAACCCATAAAGACAGACACCAGAGTATGACAATCCCAATTACTAGTACATGGCATGCACTACATTGTAATGTACTATTACTAATGTTTTCAATGGCATTCGGTAAGCTGAATTAAGTAATAGATTAATGAAATTTTGAAAAATAATATGACCCTTTTGAATAGAATACTAATGTGTTTTTGGATTAACCGGATCCGGGTACCCTAAAAGCCGGATCCGGTTATTTTAAAAACATTCTTTGTTGACAAATTACATAACGGGATCCGGATAGGGCATAACCGGATATGTAGGATCCGGCCGAACACAAATGAACCAATCAGGAAGGGACACGTTAGCAAACCACCAAGCCAGATCCGGGACGGATCCAACGGGATCCGGGTCATCTTCTACAAAACTCAGATTTTTTAACTAGATAATCTATCTATCCATTAATTTAGCTTGTCCAAACGAGGCGAAATACCCCTCTGTCTTTGTTTGTGACAACCATTTTAAGGCCAAATATATTTTGAAAAACTTAACTCCAATAGAAAAGGAGTATGCATTTTGCAGAAGATGCATTTTTCACTCCATTTTTTTTTGATTGATTGGAAACCCACTCCATTATTAACTAGCAAGAAAATAAACATGCAACTTTTATGTGTCTATCTTTTTTCTCTTTTTGTATTTTAATTAATTTAATAAATTATTTTATAATTACGAAATCATATAAATGTGTACACTATTGAAATCAGTACTAGAAAAACATGTTATGCATAGTTAAAGATGTAAAAAAAATTACCTAATCTCACATTTTACTATTGAGGATGCCCTTACATCAGGGTAGTACTCTAATAACAATATAAAATGTGTCTATATAACATGACAGAGGGGTTGCCTGTGCCACTTGAAGGGGGGGAAAGTCAATTTATAAGGGGGACACCCAACAAGTAGGATATGCAAGCAATAGTGGGATGGGAGTAAACATGTGTTGTGTTGTCCTTTTTGGAGGTGGGGGATGTGTTGGGCTCTGGGTTTTACATAATCAAAAACTGGGGTGAACTTTTGTTCCTTTGGAAGATAGGGCTAGGGAGGGGCATGCATGACTCTTGCAAGTTACAGCAGAAAAGGTTAAGAGAGACAAAGATATACACAAGTGTTAAAAGTCTCTGCTTTTAAGGAGACAACAGGCTTTTTGGCTAATCCTTTTCTTGGAAATGAAAGAGAGAAGGTTGAAAGTGATAATAACAAATGATAATAACAGAAGTGTTGGATTGCAGGCATGCAGTATGTATAGAGGTTGTAGAGTGCAATGTATTTTTGTACCGCTCCATCCCACATCTTTTGCACCATTTGAATTTTCACCACTATTCACTGGTTAACTTTGATCCGGTAATTTGGATAGCAAAATTTTGTAATTTTTAGATAATGTTTTCGAAGTGTTGTAGAGTAACTCTTATTTTACAAGACAATAAAAAAAAATTAACGAAAAATTGTATCATTTTGCAATCCAAATCACCGGGTCAAAGTGACCCAATTACGGGTGAAAAAAATTCAATGGTGCGTTTCAGCTGGGACAGAGAGGTACAGTTTTTGAGCCACTATGTGCCTGTTTCAAAAGGAGAGTTTTAGTGCATGTTTGGCATCCCTGTTTATAATCAAATTTGATTAAAAACAGGGTTGACAGGGTTGTTTTTTTAAACCCATTTGGTACACCTGTTCTTTTGGCTGTTTAAAAACAAAAACATGCTGAAAAACAGCTATTTAAAAAAAAACAGCAAATGTGGTGTTTTTTTTCATACTATTGGTGTTGAAAGACATTTCAACTATGATTTGATGCAACAAATATCAAATATATGTCGGTATTGTACGTAAAAATGATATTTAAGCAAATTAACATTGAAACTTAGTAATGTTGCCAAACGTGTTTTTGATTTTAAACACTGTTTATAAACGGATACCAAACAGTTTTTGAATTCTGTTTTTAAACGTGTTTTTTCGGTACATTTTTTTTCCACTGTTTTTCTTGTTTTTAAACGGATACCAAACAAGCTCTTAGGTTTAGAAAAGCAAAGCTGCTCAGACTACCCACCTCTAGCTCACTAATACAATTCTATCTTATTATCTCCAACAGTCAAAACATTATTTAGCTTCCTTACAATATTTTATTGTCACCACGATTATGGATAGTCTCAGTGCACCGGTCACTTTCCGCTTTTACTATTATTTTTTAGGATTTCTTTAGAAGAGGGAAGAAAAAAAGGAATACACACCGGAACACCGACGGTTACCCAAGCCAATCGGCCCCTGGATGTGTAGTTTTTCAAAATAAACTTTTTCCATTCAGGTTTCCGAAACCTTTCTACCCAAACCAGGCATAAATATACTAAGGTTTTCTTGTCTGGTATCCGTTTGAAACAGGAGAAACCGTTTTGAGAATATGCCACTCCTTTATTCCTAAAATATATCTTCTGTTAACTTCTTTAGGTATTTTAAAGTGGCAATTCCACTTTATATGAGTATTTCACTTTTAATATTTTCATAATATCGCAATGCTATGTTGATGCTACGGCGTGACCCAAAATTTGTGAAGTTCTTGTATCGTGTTAGAAGTGAAATCGTTATCTTAAAGTACGATAAAATTCTCAAATGGCAACACTATTAACATGACGCCTTAAGGAACGAGGTTTGGGGGATCCATGAATTAGGAATAGCGGAGCCTAAATTCAAATAAGTTAGTAACATGGATACTATTGCTACGGTTCGAGATTAGTTGATAAAAACACACAACTATCAAAAAAATTAAAACCAAGGGGACGTTTAATGTTGGGATTGAAAATTGAGGGTACAGGGGGCCCTACAGTATTATAAGGTGTATTGATATTAAGGGAGTATTAATTATATAGGAATGATTATGTAACATGTTTGTTTGCACCAGTATAAATAAGGGTATTGAGGCTTTAGTATTCAATCCCACCTACATGGTGGGATTTGATTTTAGGCATATAGGGGTACAAATAATAAGGGGGGATTGAATCCCCCTTGAAATTGTCCCTGCACCAAACACCAGTTATTACCCCCTACTGCTATTATTATTACTGTACCCCTTCTTTATCTCTGCATCAAACATGCCCTAAGGGTATCTGTGAAGTTTTGAGAACTCATGGGTGCAAGTTTCTTTCTATTGCGCTTGGCTAGCTGCGCCCTTGAAGGTATAAGGATATATAATTATACCTAGTGTATCATATGCCGTCTTTGATTGCAGTATTATAAGCAACATGTATAATTTATCCCCAGCTGATCGAAGTTGTAGTCAATAAAAAAACAAATAATGTTTGTTCATAACTGAGAGTTAAGGAAAAAAATATTAGCCTTCTTTTTCATATATATATATATATATATATATATATATATATATATATATATATATATATATTACTTTTTTTTAAGGAAAAATATATTACTTAAAAAAGTTGCAGCTAGGGTGGTTGCTCAAGTGGTAGAGCGTTGGAAGCCCCTGCATGAGGTCCTGGGTTCAAATCCGGTAGACGACAAAAATAATTTCTCAAAAAAAAAAAAAAACAAATATTTAATATTTATATTTTTATGACGTTTTTTTAAAATTAATATTTATTTTTATGACATTTTTTTTTAAATTACATCATATAACTGTGTTTGAACCCAGGATCTCATGCCGGGGATTCTAATGAACTAGCACCAATTTTACTTGATGTGTTTTTTTAATCTTATGAAAAATGTAAGTGCGTATTAATTATGTCAACGTACTTTCTGTAATTTGAGAGGGTAGAATTGTACTTTTCCTCTGGTACCAGCCAGGAGAATATAGAAATGTCAGTCGCTTTCCCGGATAGTAGGGGATAGGATAGTACATGCATGGACAGAAGAAACCTGCCTTTGGCTTTGCAGCTGTTTCTTGCTGCTCTGCTGTTCATCTGTTGTTACTGTTTACTGGTACTGTTACTGATGCCTTCTGATGTAAGTCTACCACTCTACTAGGACAACAACATATCACCTGTAAATCACTGTACTGCAACTAGGACCAGATTAGAATACCATGGCAAAAGTCAATGCCACTTAAGTCCTTCCTCCTTCCCTCTACTATCATCCTGTGCAGCCGAGGGCGGCAGCCGAGCCAGAAAATCGAACCAGCCAGGACAAGTACCTCCGCCCCTGGCCGAGGGTATATCAGTCTCCTTTAATCTCAGGTATTTGGATAGTGAAGATTAAGTCGAGACCTTTTACAGAAAGCTAGAGATTTTGAGACCCAGAGCGGTCAAAAGTCAAGTAATAAATCAGATTCGTGGCAATGGGCATGTCTCCGTAGATGTCCATATTTTGAACCCAGTTTTTAGTTTTTTAGATTTAGGGCTATGATTTTACAAATGCTGGAATCATGAGTCTAAACATGGGTTCCAGAGGAGTACATAGTAGGATTTCTGGAACGAGATAGTGGTGTTTGGAATAGTAGCCTGAATTCCCGCCGCAACGAAAGAAAAACAAACCATACGTTCACATGCTTATGGGGAGAAGGAGGAAAACAACACACGGATTTTCGTTCGGCCAAACAACTAAGTCCATGAGACAATGAGAACTTTACTATATCAATGAGGCATTAGAACTAGGGGATAGAGATAATATCATTCGTGTACCATGTCGACATGGACACTCTCATCAATCATAGATTACACATTTATGAAACTCTAAACACCCATTACGACTCACAAATAATATATCACCGCATTCCATAGCAATAGTTGTAAAGCCGCCGATATTGAGGCATTTGACTTATTGACTCGTATGTGAATCACTTTGACCCAAGTCCGGTTAATTCCATCCGAGATCTAGCATTAAAACTTTTAGCACCAAACAACTTTAATATTACAAAAATACCCGGATCGGTCTAATTAGTCTACCCGGATCCGGCACAAACTAAAAATACAAAATATAATCTAGCTCATCCGAACAGGCCGAATTATTTGGTAATATTATCTATCCCCAATAATCTAGCTTATCTAAACATAATTCTGACTTTTTCCAATTGATTTTAGAGAGGTCACTTTAACCCATTAAATTGTGCACTTGAAAAGATTAAGAAAAACGGGGATAGTAAGAGTAGTCTGTCCGAAACAGACTAGCTCCTAGGCCTAAGAGCCTGTGTATCAGTTAGAAGTCTCAAAATCTATTCGAGGCGACCGTGATCACGAAATGTTGTTGAAAATTCAGTTGAAAGTCTCAAAATCTCTTCAAGGCAACCGCGATCAGAATATCTAGTTGAAAATTTAACGATGTAAGTACATGTTATGGTAAGATTAGTCTCTGATTGTGGACTGGTATAGATAAAAATGTTTTCAATCACTCATTTCTCGTATTTGATGTTCATGCTGATATGTGCAGGTATGTTCGACGTGGCGGGAGATTTCGCGCTCGAACCTCTTATGGCATAACCTCACCCGCAACATCTGGAACCGCCACCAACTCCAGCGCGACACGTGGCGAGACGAGTACATCTTCCACCACCGAACCGCCCGTAACTTCCGCACGCGGCGGTACACCCACACCACCCTCCACTTCCTCCCAGCGTCATCCTCCGACGAGAACAACGACGGCCTCTGCTGCCGCCGCCTCGCCATATCAGACCACCACCTCGCCGCGGGGTTCTCTGACGGAACCATCCGGCTCTTTCACTTGCCCTCCAGGCACCACATCTCCACCTTCCGTCCCCACCACCGCGATGACCGCCTCGGCCGGTTCTCCCGCGCTGTTTCGGGTATTATACTTTCGGATGTTCGGGTTGTTTTTGCTTCTCTTGATGGTGACATTCATGTTGCGCCAACGAATAATGGGGTGCCGTTACGGAGAGCACACTTGGGTGACGTTGTTAACGACGGCGCTTTGGTGGACTTCAGTGGCTGCCGCCGGTGGTGGGTTGGCCTCTATGCAGGTAGCTAATACTTCCTCCGTTTTCTAATGGAACTTTTTGGTTTGACTTTTTAACGCGTAACTGAATCACTTTAATTTTTCATGAACACGGAAATAAAATTTTTCGAACCTCTTTATTCGTATGAGATCTAAAATCACAAGTTGTCGATTTTTTGTATTCCATTCCGTATAGGTTATTATGAACTAGGGTTTAAATCTCGGTAGGTCATTAATCTATGGATTTCATTTTCTCTAATTTTCAAAAACGTTAGGCATAACTTGTTGAGTTATACTCGCTCCGTCCTAATATTTTTGTCTGATTTGGCATTTCAACTATTTAATGGGATATGTAATCGACTAACTTTTTGTCATGCCATTTTGCTTAAATAACTCAATTTTTAACCGTTTGATGATGTTAGTTTTACTTTTTAAAAACAATCAGAGAAACTACAATATTGAAATCTATGTAAAAAAAAAAAAAGTTGGCTAAAAATTTAAGACAACCACAAAAGAAATAGATGGCTAAAATTATGGGTCGGAGGAGTAATTATTTTTTGAATTTGCAGCAATCTAATACCCGAATCCTAGATCCTTAGGTGTGACTTTGCTAAGTCATTACCACTGACTTCAAATTCATGACATTTTTTGGATGTAGCATGGTAAGCTCAACGAAAACCTTTATTATCAATCTTATAGTCAAATCTATTCAATTATTTTGTCAGCTTATTAAGATTTTCAGACAATGCCAAATCTCAAACATACTCCTGGTCTCTTCCTTCTGAGCAATTCTTAGGTGCTCATACAGCAAATCAATATGAAGCACTCTTCATTAAAGTTTTTTTATTTTTACATACAAATGTCATAACGGGAGATCATCCATTCTTTGCGAGACCATTCCTTACCTCCTAGCTTTTATTAATAATATAGATTACAGGTGTTCCAGGACGAGCATTTCACGTATGGAACGCAGAAACCGAAGAGCTCGTATTCGTGGGCGGGTCGCTCACCGACCCGGAAGCCGTCATGGGCTGGCACCTCCTCACCGAGTTAACCGACCTCGTCGGCCGAGTCCGCGTCACGAGTCACGAGTCCGCCGTCGCCGCCACCAGCCTCCGCCTCATCGTCTTCGACCTCCGCAACCACGGCGTCATCCTCGCCTCCCACGACTTCCGCCGCCGCGTCCTCGTCGGCTCCCTCGACGCCAACCCCCACGCATTCCTCACCGTCGACTCCCGCGGCTCCGCTAACGTGCGCCGGGTAACCACCCTTGAGGAGATCTGCAGCTTCGCGGTGGGCCGTGGTGGTGCTGCGGTGGCGTTGGGGTGCATGAACTCGGGGTACGCGCTAATGTGCGCCGGAGGAGTAATTAGGGTTTGGGAGGTGGAACATGGAGAGTATCTGTATAGTTTCAGAGAGAGGATGGTGGAGGAAGTGAGCGCCATGGTTGCGAATGACAGACACGTGGCGGTGGCTACGAGCGAAAGCACCATACACTTGTGGGACTTCGGAGCACAGTAACAAAACCCTTTCAGTAGCCTTTGGAATGTGAAGAGTCTATGAAGATGCAGGCTATGGACTGATGGAGAAGAAGATGAAACATGTATATTTTATTATTATTTTTTGTACAAGCAGCTAAAGGATGAGGAAAAAAGCTGTTTTCATGGTGTTAATATTTTGTTTTATTTTGGGGAGGGGTGTGCACAGTTTGATAGGAAAGATCAAGGGAGGGAGAGAGATGATGTGTGTTAAATTTTTAATTTCTTTTTCTGGGTGACAGTGGAGGTTAGGACTTGGGTGTTGGTGGGGTTGACTACACATGGGTTTTAAGCAAGTGTTCTTGACCTTTGACCAATGTTGGACCTTTCGACTGGTGTTATGCATGTGGGAGTGGATGATAATTTCATGGGTGAAACTCACTAACACCCCCTACCCTATTATGTTGTGGAGCTTCTACACAACTAGTTCATGAATAATGTTTTTACAAGCACAAAATCGCGTGAGAGCAAGAGTATTGATTGTGGTATTGAAATGGTTATGAATAACATTGCAAAAAGCATGAATAATGGAGGAAGTTTTTGATTTATTTTTCATGAGATTAAACTCAAGTAGATCTTGTACAATCATTAACAAGGGTAAGGAAAAATCTATAACCAGATACAGTCTGAGTTTTATAAGGACTCTATGTATCACAATGTAAAAGAGAGGAGTTTTTTACTAAAGTGGCTCTGTTGAAGCCGAGAAACACGGATCAAACCTCCACTGGAGAACAAATATCAATCTAGTCTCGTTTAGAAACCGACAGTACTACAGTCGGTTCTTGAGAAAGAAACCGACAGTAGTACGGTCGGTTTCAACTTTTTTCTGACCCGTATAGAAATCGATAGTCTTAATATCGGTTCTTAAGAAACGAGCTTCTCAATATCGGTTATTAAACGGAAGAACTGATGGTAATACAATCGGTTCTAAACTTATAGTTGAAGACCCTATCCTCTTCTTCTTTTCTAGTATTTTCATTCTCCACCTCCCGTTCTGTTCGCCCCCTTCTCGGCATCCTTCCCCTCTCTGCGTTCTGCGACGAAGAACCACGACCGACCAAGTGTCGGCGACCCATCCCACCAACTCCGGCGACGTCGCCGTTGATATGTCCCCCTCTCTGAATACGGTAAGTTTATGTTCCTCATCTCCCTCTCTCTCTCTCTCTCTCTCCATTCTCTGACTTTGGGTTTACATGTTTCAAATCCAAAATTTGAAATTTTGGAACATAGACTATAGATTGATGATAATTGATGTTCAATTACTTCAACTTAGTACAGGTTGATACGTTTGAAAGGCTAAATTCGGAATCGGTTCGATTTTCTGAGTTTTGACAGGCACGAGTCAAATTAATTGGTTTATATTGTATAATGTAATTGGTTATGTCGTCAAGAAATTAACTGCGATGGGGTATGTTGTTAAGATATTGATCGGGCGAGTTGTAACTAGGGGCGAGTTGTGACTAGTTTAGATGATTTTGTGAGCACATTTGTATTGCTCGTATTTCAGGTACTATGGTTAATCAAGTGTCGTTATTTCTTTTTTGGGTGGAAGTGTTATACTGAATGACGAGGGTGTGGGATATGACCGTTCATCAACGAGTAATTCATGTGGATCGAAACATTAAGTATGAGGCGTTAATTGATTACTTGAATGGAAAACCTTACATAAAGAAACTAGGTCGCGTTGCTAAGACGACTTGTCTATATCCGAGGAGTGTGTCCCCTTACGTGTTGAACTATATACCCGTGGAGATTGAATGCGATGATAGTGCGGGAGTTATGCTCGCTATAATGGATTTGGATAAATTTAGTTTTATTCATCTCATATTGGATATAGAGTTTCATCAGTCTTCTGTAATTGGCTTTGACCAGAGAGTTCCAACAATCGGTTCCACTTCATCGGTCCTAACCCAATTCCCCGATAACACGGTATATTTTGGTTCAACTTCATTGGTTATAACCCAATTCCCCGATAACATGGTTCCTTTTTTTGCACCCCTGAGCTACAACCTAATCACGATACGACGATAGCAACTCTAGGAGATGGTTATTTACCGCGTGGTCAAGATGTGAAACTTATTTGGACGAACAGTCTAGATGATGATGATGATGATGACGTTAACCTAATGTTTGGTTCACCGCTGTGTGACGACGACGGTGATATGTCTGAAGCTCCTAGATATTATTTTGAATGTACATGCCGAGAGCTTTGGTTTCTTGATGATGAAAGCCAAAAACACAAGCATGAAATATTGCTAAGTACCAAAGCTTCAAAACGTTGAGTTACTGTAGCTGTGCCTATATGTGCATTTGTCTAACTGCTTTTGTGCAGGTTTTGGTTTTGATATTGGATAACAATATAGTTTCTTTAGTAATCTGTGTTCTAAGCTATAACAAATGCAGGACTGAGTTGGATTGAAAATCCAAGTTCACTCTGATGAACTAGCAGGCAAAGCTTCAAAGCTTTGAGATTTTCTGGTTATTCTTTACTGCTAAGTTCATCTAATTATCTCTGTGTATGCAGGTGATTTCTGTGAGACTTAGAACTTGTTATGAGTTGATTATTGTCTAATAACACTTGTTCTATAATTTTTGTTTAACATATTCAACAGTTCATATAAGTCTATTACAAGGCAAATCTAGCCCAAATTTTCTCATGAACTGTTAGCATACTGCTAAAGATTTCTTGATGTTAGATTGTCTTGATGTTGTTTGATCTTGTGTGTTGAGTTTATGCAGGTTTGTTGGGCGTTCCAACGTCCATAAACAAATCAGATAGCTATTAAAACATAGTTGTTGAATGAAGCATATCAGGGAAGAGGATTTATAGGGTTTCTGTTCTTAAAATATCTCAGTTGGTTGCAGACTGTTATTTAAGAGATCAGCATTTTGATTTGAAAAGAGATACAGAGATTAAGACTGATCTTGGTGAGATTTGAAGTGTGCTACAAACAGGAGAGTTTATATCATTCAAACCTTCGGGTTCATCAGGCCATTGACATTGCCGAAGGAAGATCATTCATCAGATCAGAAGAACTCTTCCAGGCTTCATTAGCTTATTCTTTCTGAGTTCTTCTTCTTGTACTGAATTGTATTATTCATTCTACGTTTCTGAAACCTCACTAAAATTATTAGTTTGGTTGTTCAAGTGAACAACAAGAGGTTCTTTTTGTTTCAACATGTTTTAGCATGTAACTAGATAGGTTGGGAAC
This sequence comes from Linanthus parryae, assembly GCA_023055425.1. Lineage (NCBI taxonomy): Eukaryota > Viridiplantae > Streptophyta > Magnoliopsida > Ericales > Polemoniaceae > Linanthus > Linanthus parryae. The sequence continues at coordinate 48,513,079 of JALGPY010000009.1, forward strand.
CACAAGCTGTATAAGTGTAAGGTAGTTCACTTAGGCTTGAGATCTAGGGCTAAATCTGGGTGATTAATAAGAATTTTTGTTTGAATCCTAGAGGGATTAGATCCCTCAGGCAGAGACTAGGTCCAATTGTGGCTAAACATTGTAAAATCCTTGTGTCCTTGCTATTTACTTTTGTTATATTTACATTCAGTTTAAACAGGAAGTTTCAAAGCTTTGGAGCTTTCCAAATCTCAAAGCTTTGAAGCCTCTATATCCTGCATGTATATCTTTGGAGCTTCCCCGACCGAGTATTGCATCAGTTCAGCATGCAACAACAACCACCCCTCAAACTTGAGCCCATCATTGACCTGGACAAGGTGGATAGACGCGGGAGAGCCATGATGGACTGGGCTACGAAGCACGCGTCTTATATTCTCCAGTGGAATGACAGACTGAGTTGTGTTGTCGTAGGCCTCCCAGTCGTAGGTCCTATGCAGGCAACAGATCCGTACATGGAGTGGTACCTGAGGGTGACACGATTACTGATACATCCACCTACCCCTCCGGCCAGTCGTGTTGGTTTTTCCACTACCGGAGCGCATCATACTATTCTGGTACACACATTCACTCTTACATAATTTATTTTATGAAGTTATTTGATTAATTATATATTCCATTGATTGATTATCAACTATTTTCTATTTATAGGTCCAAGCACTACAGATGGTTTGGCGCATAGCGGAGGGCCATTTGACAGTGGACGAGGTCCCGTTACAACATGCAGGATGGAGAGAGGTACGAGAGATTTGCAGGTCCGCGGCTGAGCAGAACGTGGGAATTGATGTGATGCAAGCGGAACAGGTGATAGGCACCCAACATGATGCTCCTTCCAACAGTGATCCCACGACAGGGAGGTTATAAATCTTATAAACTGCCCTGGAAATTGCCTAAGTGTAGAACCGAAAAAACTACTATTGATTTTACTCTTAGAAAACTAACTGTAACACTCTCGGTTATAAATAACCGACTTTCTTATTGTCGGTTTCTAGTTTGACTTGAAACTGTCAGAAACCGACAGTACCACTATCGGTTTTTGTTTCCTGATAATCGAGTATGGTACTCTCGGTTTCTAAATGAGACTACTTTCGCATTTCTTCCCCAGTGGGGGTTTGATGTTTTTTTGTTCCTCCAAACCGGGTTAATTTTGTGAGAAGTTCCAAGAGAGAGAAACATGAAAGTGTAATATCTTTTATTCTGTTAGGATTGTGTCTTGATTCAAAATCGACAAAAGACACGAAGTGGTCAAAGGCGGCAAATTTGTTACTTAATACTACCTAGTTTTTTTGGGTAATGTTTTGGTCGGGATTTGTTATTGCTTTGGCAACAAGTCTTGTACTCTGTAGCTATGTAAAGGGGCCGGTGATTAACAAAAATACACAGTATACACAGCGAGTTCGTGGAGAGTTTGTGGGGTATGAGATCTCTTCTAGAGTGTGTCGGGTGGGTGGACGTCGTGGCAGTTGTGGCCACGGGGCGTATTCGGGTTCTATTCTCAATAAAATATCGGGTTTTTGTTGTGGATGTAGCTAGCGGGTTCGTTGCGAATTCGTTAGTGAACTACGTTAAATATTGTCTCGTTCTTTTTTTCAGTACATCTTTCTTGCTCAATACCCCCCAGGTTATAACAAACTGGTATCAGAGCCTGGTTCCAAGATCTAGGTGGCGCCAAGAGCTAGGGTTTTCACGATTTGGTGGAACTCAAAGCCAGCGTTTCGCGATTCAGGTGGAGCAGGCTATCTGGAGTTGGGTTTCGAGAATCCACCAAGAACAATGTCTGGTTTGGCGATCAAGATCGATCTGTTCGTGAGGAGAAGCAGGTACACCCACCATCTGAATCCCCATGGACGGGGCTATCCGGGCTCCTTTTGGAGGAATCTGGCATGCATCTGATGACATGCATCTGATTGGAGGAATCTGACATGCATCTGTTGTTCATTATACATTTATGAAACCTCACTAAACTTAGTAGTTTGGTTTTTCAAGTGAACAACAAGAGGTTCTTTTTGTTTCAACATGTTTTAGCATGTAACTAGATAGGATGGGAACCACAAGCTGTATAAGTGTAATGTAGTTTACTTAGGCTTGAGATCTAGGGCTAAATCTGGGTGATTATGTTTGAATCCTGGATGGATTAGATCCCTCATGCAGAGACTAGGTCCAATTGTGACTGAACTCTGTAAAATCATTGTGTCATTGCTATTTACTTTTGTTATCTCTACATTCAGTTTAAACATGAAATCTCAAAGCTTTGGAGCTTTCCAAATCTCAAAGCTTTGAAGCCTCTATATCTTGTAGTTATATCTTTAAGATTTCCAAATCTTTTTCAAAGCTTTGAGATATCAATTATTTGTACTACTTAAGTTTCAAAAGATTGTGTTTTGGAAAAAGTTAGCATACTCTATTCAACCCCCCCCCCAGATCCTGTATTACACCTACATTACAAACTTTAATTGGTATCAGAGCATTGGGTCACTGTTTAAAGATCTAACAATCTTGTGACAATGAGTTTTGTAGGTGAATGAGGATTTTCACAGGGCAGAGCAGCCAATAGACCTCCACTGTTCTGTGGTGATAATTTTGTGCATTTAAAGGCATTGATGAAAATGTTCATCATAGATCAGGACATGGAACTATGATCTATTATTGTGAATGGGCTAAACTTGTTCTATACTACTGTTAATGGAGTTAGAACTGTCAAACCTAAGGAACATCTCTCAATTACTGAACTGGAAAAGGTATCAAAGAATTACAAAGCTTTGAACTTATTGTACTGTCCTCTTAGTGCAGATGAGTTTAACAGGATATCCAACTGCAAAAATGCAAAAAAGATCTTGGATAAGCTGACTGTTACTTATGAAGGAACTAGCCAAGTCAATCAGACAAATATCAACATCCTTTTGAGACACTATGAACTATTTAAGATGAATTCTAATGAATCCATCAAACATATGTTCAAAATGTTTACAGATATTGTGAATAATTTGGAGTCATTGGGAAACGTATTCTCAAATGAAGAAAAAGTCATGAAGATTCTCAAAAGCTTGCCTAAGGCCAAATGGGAGCCTAAAATAATTGCAATTGAGGAAGCTCAGGATTTAAGCATCTTGGAACTTGGTGATCTGCAAGGAAAATTGCTCACTCATGAGATCTCTATGAAGGAGGTTGATGATGAACTGAGTGACAACATCAAGAACATGGCACTCAAGACAAAAGACAATGAAAAATCCCAAAGCTTTGAACAGGATGATGATGATGATGATGATGATGATGATGATGATGATGATGATGATGATGATGATGAAGCCTTAGCCTTGATTTCCAAAGCCTTTATCAGAATTCTGAAGAAAAAGAGAAACTCTGGAAACAAGGATTACAACAAAGAGAAATTCAGATCCTCAACCAGCAAGGATCAGAAAGGTAAGTCTACTTCACATTCATATAAACCTAAAGTTATGAATTGCTATGAATGTGGAGATGCAGATCACTGGGTAAGAGATTGTCCTCAAAAGAAGAAAAGCAGACAATTTCCTAAGAAGGAAAATGACAACAGAAGGAAGAAGGCAATGGTAGCCTCATGGATTTATTCAGACTCTTCAGACTCAGATTATGATGAAGAGCATGCCAATCTATGTCTAATGGCTGGGCATCAAGAAGACCACTCTACTGAGAAGCCAATTGAAGACATGGTAAAAAATCATTTATCGGGTCCTTCTGATGTCTTACCTGAAATCCTCAAATGTATGTTTTGGAATGAGGAAATTTACAGGAATGAGATTGATTCCTTGAAAATGAAAGTTCGTGAGCAAACAAAAGAAAATATAGATTTGGTTTTTCAGAACAAGTGTCTTGAAGCTACTAAGATGAAAATTGATAGTGTCTTCAAAGCCTTGGACAGCAGATTCAAAGCTTTGAAATCATAGGTCAAAGAAGTGGTTGATCAAAACACTCTTTTAACTGACAAGTTTGTTGATCTAAAAAATAATTCTGATGATTTAGAACAATAAAACACTTCATTGAATAGTAAACTTCAAGAATCTAAGAAAATTCTTTCAAATTTTGCTGGCTCAGAACAGAAGCTAAATCTTATGCTTGGAGGAAGTATGCATTCTGTATACAAAAGTGGAAATGGTTATAATCCAAAATTTCAAGAAGAAACCAAACCACTTTTGTAAAATCAGGAAGCAGACATTCTCCAAAGTGTCATTATTGTGGTAAAATTGGACATGTGAAATTAACTTGCCCCTTTAGAAGGACAGAACCTCACATACTGAGGAATACTTATCCTTATCAGCTTAAGGGACAAGTGAAACAGATTTGGGTTCCAAAAGGAGTTAGACCACCTAATATGGTTGACTCTTAGTATGAATCCAAATTCTACACTTGATCTAATAGCCTATGAAAGCATTGATTGAATTTTGCAGGATGTCACCAAAGCTTTGAAAGATCATAAATGGATTTTGGGTAGTGGATGTTCCAGGCACATGAGTGGAAAGAAATCTTTATTCTCAGAGCTCAAAGAGCAATCACAGAGAACAATCACACTTGGTGACAAAGCAAAGTGCAACATAATTGGTATAGGAAGTGTTGGTAACAATTCTGCATATTCAATTTCTGATGTCTATATAGTTGATGGTCTTAAGTATAATTTATTGAGTATTTCTCAGCTTTGTGATAAAATTAATAAGGTAGTTTTTACAAGGAGAAATGTGTGGTGCAAGATGAAAAATTAGGCAATTGAATTCTCACTGCTCCTAGGTCACATAATGTTTATGCACTATGTACTGACAAAGTTGCAGGTGATAGTCTGAAATGCCTCAAAGCTTTGAAGGATGACTCAAAGTTGTGGCATAGGAAACTTGGCCATATAAGTATGCATAATTAGAACAAACTCATCTCAAGAAATCTGGTAAGAGGATTACCAATCCTCAATTCAAAGATGATGAGATTTGCAAGGCATGTACTCAATGTAAATAGACCAGAAGTTCATTCAAGCCAAAGAACTTTGTAAGTACTTGTAGACCTTTAGAATTGATGCATCTGGACTTGTGTGGTCCTATGAGGGTACAAACACCCAAAGGTAAGAGATATATGCTTGTTGTAGTTGATAATTACTCTAGATTTACTTGGGTTATGTTCATTAGAGAAAAGTCTGAAGCATTATCTGAATTTTCAAAACTCTGCAAAGAGCTTCAAACTTTAAAAAATTTACATGTTGCATCTATTAGGAGTGATCATGGTAGGCAATTTTATCAAATTGATTTTTATTTATTTTGTGAAAAGTATGGCATCTCACACAACTTTTCTGCACCTAGAACTCCTCAGCAGAATGGTGTAGTTGAGAGGAAAAATAGGATTCTTGAAGACATGTCTAGAACTATGTTACTTGAAAGTGATTCGCCTAAGTTTTTTTGGGCAGAAGCTGTTAATACTGCCAACTATGTGCTTAATTGATGTTTGATCAGACATATTCTGAAGAAAACTCCATATGAATTGTTCAAAGGCAGAAAGCCTAGTGTTGCATACTTTAAGCCTTTTGGCTGCACTTGTTTTGTGCATAACAATGGCAAAGATAATCTTGGTAAGTTTGATGCTAGAAGTGATGAAGGTGTGTTTCTTGGTTATTCACAAACTAGCAAAGCCTACAGGGTTTACAATAAGAGAACTAAGGTTGAGAGGAGAGTATTCATGTAATTTTTGATGAAAGTACTGATGATTCTCTGAGTGAAAGTTTTGCAGATCTTAGTGTGAATAAATATGAGGCTGATGAGGACTATGAGAAAGTCAATGGAAGTAAAACTAAGCAGCAGAAACTTTCAGAAGAATCTCAAGGACTTGAACCCCCTGCTGAGCCAAAATATCAAAGTCTTGAAACTGAGACTGGCAGTGTAATACCCCGCTTTTATACGGGTAAATTACTAGCAATTCGTAAAGTTTAAATGTGAATTGGGGAGGTATTTGGAATTTAAGAAAAGCTAAACTAGTTAATGCAGGGGGTGGTAGTTGTAGTTGAAGAGAGCTATATACCTAAAGGGGGAATAAATAAAAGTGAATTAATTAATAAACTAAAAATAAAATGAATAAATAAATTAAATCATAAAATTATTGAAGAAACTTTGTCTACCTGTTTACACAAACTAACCTTGCTGAAACTTTTCCCAAATAACAAGAGTTTTTGTCTTCTTTCTTCTTCTCCTCCTTCAAAACCCAGCAGCCTCCCTCTCTTCTCCCCCGTCACCACCACCTCCATCACCGGAAACACCATCACTGCCACCACCACATCCCCCTTCACCTCTCTGCCATCCCTCTGTCTCTCCCTCTCCCCTGTTCTGCCCGACGAAAACAGAGGAAGCAGCAGCAGCGGCAAAGCTGCTGCCTCCCCCGTCGGTGACGCCACCACCACCAGCCACATCAAGCTCCCCCTCACCACCACTGATCTCTCCCTCTGTCTCTCTCTCGCCTCTCCGGATTAGCCGGCGAAAACCCAGCAGAAGCAGCAGCGGCACAGGGTCGTTGCCGTCTCCGGCGAGGTCCCCGACGCCAAGAACGACCGCCACCACCACCTGCACCTCTCTGCTCTCCCTCTATTTCGACTCTCTCTTCCCTATCCTCTCTGTTTCGAGCCAAAGGGAAGCCAACACTGCAGTGAACCCCTGCAGAAACAAGCCAAAGCCACCACAACTCCGGCGACCTCCATTAACGCCGGCGAGAAGCTCGACCCGAGCTATCCGACGATACCCAATCCCACGAATCGATCCTAATCAACTCCCAGAGGTCCGATGAAGCTTTAATCGCTGCCAATCGAAGCCAAGAACGCCTCAGTCGCCGGAATCGTTCATCACCGCCGACCCACCTCGACGGCAACCTCAATCGGACCCAATTCTCAACCGTTTTTCGCGATTTTTGGTGTGGGTAACTTCTAAATCCTCCTCTGATTCGTTTTTGATAATCAAACTGCAATTTTAATGGCTAAATCCGAACTTGGATCGATTGGGTGTTATGCGTTCTTGAAATAGGGGTTAAAGTGTAGTTTCAGAAACTTTAAGGGTATAATCTGTCACATACAAATCTGTTATTTGCTAGTAGGGGGTAATTGTGTGTCTTTTATCAGAACTTGGGGGTTTCAGTTATTGTTTATATAAACGGCATATAAACTATAAAATCAAACATGCTATTTGTAGATTAAAATTATTTCCTAACATTTCTAAATAATATTTTAATTATGTAAAAGAAAAATTGGCTATTTAAAACTATGTAGGAGTTATTTAATATACAATATTGTTGATTCTCTTGGAAATAAGCAAACTAAAAATCTATGTTAAATTAATATTTTCTAAATGCTTATAAACTAGTGCTTTGAGTAAAATATGTTGTTTGCTTAATATTGCTAACACAAAATAAGTTAGGAAGTTAAATATGAAAAATAAACTTTAAGAAAACTCTCTTATTTATAAATAGATAAAACTTGATTATTATTTGTAGATATTAGAAATTGTTTCTCAAAAATGGAGCTATAATTATGTATGACTAAACACTTATTTTCTTAGAATAAATATTTTTGGTGAATCCAATTCTTTTATAGAATGTATATTTTCCAATAAATAATTAGCTATAATTAAATTAATTGGAATTAAATCTTTGTAGTCACTTACAAATAAATGTGTTGTATAATAAATTAGTATTTCTAATTATGAGAGTGTATAAATTTAATATGTGATTTCTTACTTAATAATTTTAAAGAGCTAGTATTTATATAAGTAGTGATTTTCTATGAGGAAAATAAATAAATAAATAATAAATAAATAAATATGTGGTTTACGTCGCCCGTTTATTATATAAATATTGTATACTATAAATTAATGGGGTTATGGGGAAAAATAAGACTTGTTAGGAATTTAGCATTTCACAAATCATACTTGGACTTGTGATTGATTTAGAAATTATAACTGTAGGTGACGAGTTTATAGACGAAGGTTACGTCTACGTGTGAAAGCCGACGCGATATTGGCCGTATTATCAAGGTGAGTAAACATGCCAAGTCTAGCGCGCCCAGCTTCTTTCGTGTCGAAATATGATTTTATAATCTGTCTCAAAATGTATTTTATGACATACATGCTTTACTTGAGATTTGGATTGTGTTGAGATATTTTCTTTGAAATTTGACACGTGAAAATAATAACGCGTAATAACGTAAAGTGGAAAGAGTTGTGCGGGGAAAACTTATTATTGTCCTGTTGGCTTTAGCCACTCGGCCTGTGATTATTATTGTCGTGTTGGCTTTGTCCACTCGGCCTGTGATTATTATTGTCGTGTTGGCTTTGTCCACTCGGCCTGTGTACTTTAACCCGGTCGCAACCTGCCGGGTCGCTCCATGTACTCACCTCTCTGACCGCAAGAAGTCTTAGGGGGGTGCCGGCACTTAAGGTCTTGGATGCTTGTGATGGATTATTCTTCCCCGTATCAACTAATGGATTTTATGGTTTGGATATTGGATATTAATGGACATGGAAATATTGAGATTAAATGGTTTGGATATTGGATATGGATTTAATTATGATTAATGGAGATTTTCTGAAAACTTACGAGAACTCGGAAATGTCTTACTATTACACTGTCTTTTACTTCCACTGTATTTCCATTTGAAGTTAAATACTTGTGAAATATTTACTCTTCGTCCATTTATTATTTTTACTTGAGTTAAAATGTCTCGTTCCCGATTTACGTGCTTGGGTGTTACTCACTCAGTATTTCATTGCGGACTTTAGAAACTGCGGTTCCTGTTTTAATTCCCACCGCAGGTCTAGATGGAGAAGGCTTGGCTTAGGACGGGGAAAACGCGAACTCATCTAGTTGTATCAGCACGCCTAGTAATCGAACTCTTAGACTCTTCACTTTGTGTAATAATATTTTAAGACGATGTGTTAAACTTTTATCGTATGTAATATATATCTATGGCAGTGTTTGTTCTTGATTTCCACCATCTCATATTAAGTAGCACCCACCCGGGCTCTCCGGTCCGGAACGGAAAGTCTGGGAACCAAGGGGTGTTTCAGGTGGTATCAGAGCAGGCTGTCCAAAAAGGGAAATTAAAACCTGTAGGGCAACCCTAAATTGAAATTAGGAAAATATAATTAAAATAGGACAAGCCGATTGGGTTATGGGTACTGTAAGTCCTACTTTTATTAGTCCCACCCACCCACGTCCTTTTTCTCTCCATTATGAGACACGATGTATGCTTAACAGTATCTGGATTTATTGGATGTGATAATTTTTCTTGATGTCCATTGGACAAGTATTATTTCCGTAAAGGAAGATATAATTATGGATTATGGTATGGTGATTACAATTCCAGGATTGATTTATGGAAGCAGGAATGAGAATGAATTACTATATGATGCATGCCTTGTGATAGATGATATTTTTATTTGTGATGTGCGTGTTATATGAATTGCCAAGCATGTAATTTATTGGATAATTCATTTCAAGCCCGTGATAAATTAGAGAATAATACAATAGGTGATAGTGTAGGAATATGACTGATAGACCCCTGCGCTACTACACCAGGAGAGTCCGGCAAGAACAGATGGCAGAAAACAATAACAACAACAACAACATGGAGCAATTCTTTGCTCAAATGGCTCAAATGATGGGCAATGGAGCTCGGGCAGGAGTTAACTGGGCCAAGCAAGTGTCAGACATGAAGCCACCGAGTTTCACTGGAAACGAAGATCCCGTTGAGCTGGAAGATTGGATCATGGAGATGGACAAGATCCTTGAGAACGTGGAATGCCCTGAGGATTGGAAGGTCAACTGTGCTGTGTTTTATCTGAAAAGTGAGGCAAATCTGTGGTGGAGAAATGCTCGAGGAACCCTCTTGGCTCAGCCTAACTTTGGCTGGGAAGCCCTCCAAACTGTACTCAGAACCCGCTTTTATCCTCATCACGTGAAGATGACCAAGCAACAAGAATTCCACAATCTACAGCAAGGAAGCGACTCGGTGACCGAGTATTTTCGGAAGTTTACGGAGCTGATGCGGTTTGCGGGCAACACGGTTCCCGATGAAGAGTCCAAATTTTCCAAATTCATCTCTGGACTGCAAGAGCGGCTGCAGACGTCTCTGCTAAGCAGAACTTATCCTACCCTTCACGAAGTTTATGACAGAGCCGCCGATATCTGGAGAGTTCAGGCAGCCCAGGATGAAAGGCGTAAGAAACGCAAGATAGAAGAGGCAGGCGGAAGTAACAACAACTTAGCAAGGGGGAACCAGAGGTTTAGGCCCAACAATGGAGGAGGCAACCAGGGACAGTATCGAGGCAATCAGCAGAACCATGAAGCTCAGCGAGTCCGTCGCTACATATGTAAGAGGTGTCAGAGAAACCACCCCGGAGTTGATTGCATGGGGAATCCAGTTAACTGCAACAATTGTGGTAGGAGGGGACATCGAGCTTATGAATGTCGAGCACCACCAGCAGGAAACGTGCAAGTGAATCAAGGAGGGAACTATCCCAGGCTGCAACAGAACAACTACCAGGGGAATCGCCAGCAAAATGGGAACAATTTTGGGCACAACCAGCAGTATGTGAACCAGCAACCTGCAACCCTGCAGATTGGGTATGGCAACTTTGGCAACCATCCAAACAATGGAGGTAATGGCTATGGAAGGCAGCCAAACTACAACCAGGGGAATGCCAGACAGAATGGGGGCCAAAACCGCAACAACAATGCTGGAGCTGCGGTCAACAACAATGCAGCAGGAGGAGCTGGAAACCAGAATGCCAATGTCGGAAGGATTGTTGTCATAACAAAGACCGAGGCAGAAGCTGCTCATGGAGTTGTCACTGGTACATTCCTTATCCACAAGCAGCCAGCATTTATATTATTTGATTCTGGTGCATCATACTTCGTTCATATCATCATCATTTGTTGATAAACTGGGTTTGAGTAAGTCATCTACCATATCCATTCCCGTAGCAATCCCTACTGGACAAATAACAGTATGCGACACCATATTTGAAGGAGTTGAGCTAGAAATCCTATCAAGTATCCTGCCAGCCAATCTGATAAAGTTTGACCTTGGGGGTATAGATGTTATACTAGGGATGGATTGGCTCGCGATGTATCGAGCAGTTATTGACCGCTACGATCAGAAGGTTCGATTGAAAGGACCCAAAGGAGAGAAGATCACCTATCGTGGTATCACAAGGGAACCTCGCATCAGACTAGTGTCAGCATTGACTATAGTCAATCAAGTGAGGAAGGGGAACTCTGCTTACCTATGCTACATCCAGGACGTATCCAAGAAGGAAAATCTACTAGAGGAAATACCTGTCGTAAGGGAATTTCCTGACGTCTTTCCTGACGAAATTCCAGGGATGCCACCCAAACGAGAAGTGGAGTTTACCTTAGACTTAGCACCTAGAACCGCTCCTATCTCGAAGGCACCGTATCGGATGGCACCAGCAGAATTAAAGGAGCTCAAGGATCAACTGCAAGAACTCCTACAGAAAGGGTACATACGACCAAGTGTGTCACCCTAGGGAGCACCAGTGCTTTTCGTGAAAAAGAAAGATGGGAGTCTGAGGCTATGCATCGACTATCGAGAATTAAACAGTGTGACCATCAAGAACAAGTATCCTCTACCCCGGATTGACGATCTGTTCGATCAACTACAAGGGGCCAGTGTCTTCTCCAGGATTGATCTGAGGTCAGGGTATCATCAGCTTCGGGTAGCCGAAAAGGATATTCCGAAGACTGCCTTCAGAACCAGATATGGCCATTATGAGTTCACAGTGATGCCATTTGGTCTGACCAATGCACCTGCAGTGTTTATGGATCTGATGAATCGGGTGATGAGGCCATTTCTGGATCGATTCGTAGTGGTCTTTATCGATGACATCCTTGTGTACTCGAAAAGCAATGAGGACCACGAAGAACATCTTAGAGAAGTGTTGCAGACTCTGAGGCAAGAACAATTGTATGACAAGTTGTCTAAATGCGAGTTCTGGTTGGATCTTGTTCCATTCTTGGGTCACATCATTTCAAAGGAGGGGATATCAGTGGACCCAGGAAAGATCTCAGCAGTTAAGGACTGGCCAACACCGAAGAACGTGTCTAAAATAAGGAGTTTCCTTGGCTTAGCAGGTTACTATCGACGCTTTGTGAAGGATTTCTCCAAGATTGCCAGACCACTGACAACGCTAACGAAGAAAGCGGTGAAGTATCAGTGGGACGACAGCTGTGAAGAAGGATTTCAGACTCTAAAGGAAAAGCTGACTACGGCACCAGTATTAGCTCTACCAAACAACTCTGGCGAGTTCGAAGTGTACAGCGATGCATCGAAGAAAGGGCTAGGGTGCGTGCTTATGCAAGACAGAAGAGTAATTGTCTACGCCTCAATACAATTGAAACCCCACGAAGAGAACTATGCCACACATGACTTGGAGTTGGCAGCAATAGTTTTCGCGCTGAAGATATGGAGACATCATCTGTATGGGGCTGTTTGCAAGCTCTATACGGACCATAGAAGCCTGAAGTATATCTTCACCCAGAAAGAGCTGAACAACAGACAACGAAGATGGCTAGAGATTATCAAGGACTATGACTTGCGTATTCAGTACCATGAAGGAAAGGCGAATATGGTCGCCGATGCGTTAAGTCGGAAGTCGAGCCATGCGGTGAATACCATGTTAGCCTTGCCAAGATGGCTATGCCACGAGTTCGAGAAGCTCGGAATTGAAGTGGTAGAACAAGGAACAGTGCAGGGCCTACTTGGAAGCATGACAGTCGTACCAGACTTCATTGAGGAGATAAGAAGCAATCAAGCGAGGGACGTGAAGCTCGAAAGGATCAGGAAGAAGATTACAGCAGGAGAAGCCAAAGACTTCAAGATTCACGAGGATGGAAGCATTCGCTACAAGGGAAGGTGGTGTGTACCCCAAAAATGCGCAGAAACCAAGGAAAAGCTAATGCGCGAAGCACACAACACACCTTATTCTGTTCATCCTGGAGGTGACAAACTCTACAAGGATTTGAAGAAGAATTTTTGGTGGCCCAACATGAAGAAGGAAGTAGCTGAGTTTGTAGCACGATGCTTAACCTGTCAGAAGGTGAAGTTCGAGCACAAGAGAATGGGAGGCTTAGTTCAGCCATTGGACGTCCCAGTTTGGAAGTGGGATTCCATCTTTATGGATTTCATAACTGCTTTGCCAACGTCGAAGAATGGACTCAACCAAATATGGGTAGTGGTTGACCGATTGACCAAGACAGCAAGGTTCATTCCAATGAAGGACACATGGAACATGGAGCAAAGAGCTGATGCGTATATCAAGAACATAGTGAGATACCATGGGGTTCCGAGTTCAATAATCTCAGACAGGGACCCTAAATTCCTCTCACATTTCTGGAAGGCTCTTCAAGAAGCGTTGGGAACTCAACTGAAATTCAGTACAGCGTTCCACCCAGCTACAGATGGACAAACAGAAAGGACTATTCAGACACTGGAGGACATTCTAAGGGCTTGTGTCATGGATTTCCAAGGATCATGGGTTGACAAGTTGCCACTAATAGAGTTCTCTTACAAAAACAGCTACCATGCCAGCATAGGCATGGCACCCCACGAATCTTTGTATGGGAGGAAGTGTCGAACGCCTCTATGTTGGAGAGATATCAGCGAGACAGTGGTGTTAGGCCCACAAATGATTGAGGAAATGACAGATCAAGTACGACTCATCCAGCAAAGAATGAAGGCAGCACAAGACAGACAGAAGTCCTACGCAGACCAGAAAAGGAGACCATTGGAGTTCAAAGTGGGTGAAAAGGCGTTTCTTAAAGTTTCGCCTACGAAGGGAGTAACGAGATTCAATCAGAAAGGGAAGCTAAGTCCAAAGTTCATCGGACCATATGACATTCTGGAAAGAATTGGAGAAGTTGCGTACCATCTGGACCTACCTTCAAATTTGGGACGAGTACACAATTTTTTTCACGTGTCGCAGTTAAAGAAGTATGTACCCGATCCATCTCACGTATTGGATCCCGAACCAATTGAGTTAGACCCGTCTTTGACATATGAAGAGCATCCTATCAAGATCCTCGATACCAAGACAAGAGACACACGTACCAAGAGCGTTAAGCTAGTGAAAGTCATATGGACTAACCATGAGACGGAAGAGGCTACTTGGGAAGCAGAGGATGAAATGAGAAAGAAGTATCCGCACCTCTTTGACGAAGTTAACTGAGTTCCGAGGACGTCACTCCTCTAAGGGGGAGAGGAATGTAACCCTTTAGTTTTCGTAACCTTAATCCTTGTGCCACATCGAACCAAATAGTAATTTAATTAATAAATTGTGTGTGTGTTGACTGTTCCTACATATCATATTATGAGGATTGGCTGTTATGATACATATAAAGTCTTATATTAGTATTATGTGGATTAGCTGGTTTGCGCTTCGAGGACGAAGCTCTATTTAAGGGGGGAAGGATGTAATACCTCGCTTTTATACGGGTAAATTACTAGCAATTCGTAAAGTTTAAATGTGAATTGGGGAGGTATTTGTAATTTAAGAAAAGCTAAACTAGTTAATGCAGGGGGTGGTAGTTGTAGTTGAAGAGAGCTATATACCTAAAGGGGGAATAAATAAAAGTGAATTAATTAATAAACTAAAAAGAAAATGAATAAATAAATTAAATCATAAAATTATTGAAGAAACTTTGTCTACCTGTTTACACAAACTAACCTTGCTGAAACTTTTCCCAAATAACAAGAGTTTTTGTCTTCTTTCTTCTTCTCCTCCTTCAAAACCCAGCAGCCTCCCTCTCTTCTCCCCCGTCACCACCACCTCCATCACCGGCAACACCATCACTGCCACCACCACATCCCCCTTCACCTCTCTGCCATCCCTCTGTCTCTCCCTCTCCCTGTTCTGCCCGACGAAAACAGAGGAAGCAGCAGCAGCGGCAAAGCTGCTGCCTCCCCCGTCGGTGACGCCACCACCACCAGCCACATCAAGCTCCCCCTCACCACCCCTGATCTCTCCCTCTGTCTCTCTCTCGCCTCTCTGGATTAGCCGGCAAAAACCCAGCAGAAGCAGCAGCGGCACAGGGCCGCTGCCGTCTCCGGCGAGGTCCCCGACGCCAAGAACGACCGCCACCACCACCTGCACCTCTCTGCTCTCCCTCTATTTCGACTCTCTCTTCCCTACCCTCTCTGTTTCGAGCCAAAGGGAAGCCAACACTGCAGTGAACCCCTGCAGAAACAAGCCAAAGCCACCACAACTCCGACGACCTCCATTAACGCCGGCGAGAAGCTCGACCCGAGCTATCCGACGATACCCAATCCCACGAATCGATCCTAATCAACTCCCAGAGGTCCGATGAAGCTTTAATCGCTGCCAATCGAAGCCAAGAACGCCTCAGTCGCCGGAATCGTTCATCACCGCCGACCCACCTCGACGGCA
This sequence comes from Linanthus parryae, assembly GCA_023055425.1. Lineage (NCBI taxonomy): Eukaryota > Viridiplantae > Streptophyta > Magnoliopsida > Ericales > Polemoniaceae > Linanthus > Linanthus parryae. The sequence continues at coordinate 48,528,567 of JALGPY010000009.1, forward strand.
ACCTCAATCGGACCCAATTCTCAACCGTTTTTCGCGATTTTTGGTGTGGGTAACTTCTAAATCCTCCTCTGATTCGTTTTTGATAATCAAACTGCAATTTTAATGGCTAAATCCGAACTTGGATCGATTGGGTGTTATGCGTTCTTGAAATAGGGGTTAAAGTGTAGTTTCAGAAACTTTAAGGGTATAATCTGTCACATACAAATCTGTTATTTGCTAGTAGGGGGTAATTGTGTGTCTTTTATCAGAACTTGGGGGTTTCAGTGATTGTTTATATAAACTGCATATAAACTATAAAATCAAACATGCTATTTGTAGATTAAAATTATTTCCTAACATTTCTAAATAATATTTTAATTATGTAAAAGAAAAATTGGCTATTTAAAACTATGTAGGAGTTATTTAATATACAATATTGTTGATTCTCTTGGAAAATAAGCAAACTAAAAATCTATGTTAAATAAATATTTTCTAAATGCTTATAAACTAGTGCTTTGAGTAAAATATGTTGTTTGCTTAATATTGCTAACACAAAATAAGTTAGGAAGTTAAATATGAAAAATAAACTTTAAGAAAACTCCCTTATTTATAAATAGATAAAACTTGATTATTATTTGCAGATATTAGAAATTATTTCTCAAAAATGGAGCTATAATTATGTATGACTAAACACTTATTTTCTTAGAATAAATATTTTTAGTGAATCTAATTCTTTTATAGAATGTATATTTTCCAATAAATAATTAGCTATAATTAAATTAATTAGAATTAAATCTTTGTAGTCACTTACAAATAAATGTGTTGTATAATAAATTAGTATTTTCTAATTATGAGAGTGTAAAAATTTAATATGCGATTTCTTACTTAATAATTTTAAAGAGCTAGTATTTATATAAGTAGTGATTTTCTATGAGGAAAATAAATAAATAAATAATAAATAAATAAATATGTGGTTTACGTCGCCCTTTTATTATATAAATATTGTATACTATAAATTAATGGGGTTAGGGGGAAAAATAAGACTTGTTAGGAATTTAGCATTTCACAAATCATACTTGGACTTGTGATTGATTTAGAAATTATAACTGTAGGTGACGAGTTTATAGACGACGGTTACGTCTACGTGTGAAAGCCGAGGCGATATTGGCCGTATTATCAAGGTGAGTAAACATGCCAAGTCTAGCGCGCCCAGCTTTTTTCGTGTCGAAATATGATTTTATAATCTGTCTCAAAATGTGTTTTATGACATACATGCTTTACTTGAGATTTGGATTGTGTTGAGATATTTTCTCTGAAATTTGACACGTGAAAATAATAACGCGTAATAACGTAAAGTGGAAAGAGTTGTGCGGGGAAAACTTATTATTGTCGTGTTGGCTTTAGCCACTCGGCCTGTGATTATTATTGTCGTGTTGGCTTCGTCCACTCGGCCTGTGATTATTATTGTCGTGTTGGCTTTGTCCACTCGGCCTGTCTACTTTAACCCGGTCGCAACCTGCCGGGTCGCTCCATGTACTCACTCTCTGGCCGCACGAAGTCTTAGGGGGTGCCGGCACTTAAGGTCTTGGATGCTTGTGATGGATTATTCTTCCCCGTATCAACTAATGGATTTTATGGTTTGGATATTGGATATTAATGGACATGGAAATATTGAGATTAAATGGTTTGGATATTGGATATGGATTTAATTATGATTAATGGAGATTTTCTGAAAACTTACGAGAACTCGGAAATGTCTTACTATTACACTGTCTTTTACTTTCGCTGTATTTCCATTTGAAGTTAAATACTTGTGAAATATTTACTCTTCGTCCATTTATTATTTTTACTTGAGTTAAACTGTCTCGTTCCCGATTTACGTGCTTGGGTGTTACTCACTCAGTATTTCATTGCGGACTTTAGAAACTGCAGTTCCTGTTTTAATTCCCAACGCAGGTCTAGATGGAGAAGGCTTGGCTTAGGACGGGGAAAACGCGAACTCATCTAGTTGTATCAGCACGCCTAGTAATCGAACTCTTAGACTCTTCACTTTGTGTAATAATATTTTAAGACGATGTGTGAAACTTTTATCGTATGTAATATATATCTATGGCAGTGTTTGTTCTTGATTTCCACCATCTCATATTAAGTAGCACCCACCCGGGCTCTCCGGTCCGGAACGGAAAGTCTGGGAACCAAGGGGTGTTTCAGGCAGAAAATATGATGCTCCTTCTACTGTATCAAGAACTCAATGCCTTTAAGTTCCATACACTTGGATCCCAGAAAGAAGTTCAAATATTTATCAAATCATCCTGCAGAGAACATCATATCAGATCCAACTGGAACTCAGACAATAGGCCAATTGAGAAACTTGTGTGATTTTAGTGCTTTTATATCACTCATTGAGCCCAAGAATGCAAAAGAAGCACTAGAAGATGCAGATTGGATCATTGCAATGCAGAAATGAGCTGAATAAGTTTGAAAGGAACAAAGTCTGGAATTTAGTTCCAAGACCAAAGGATCAATCAGTGATTGGAACACGATGGGTGTTCAGAAACAAACTTGATGAGAAAGGTAAGGTTTTGGAAATAAAGCAAGACTGGTTGCACAGGGATACAATCAAGAAGAAGGTATTGACTATGAGAAAACATTTGCCCCTGTTGCAAGGTTAGAACCTATCCGAATACTTCTTGCATTTGCATCATATAATCATATAAATTTTTTTCAAATGGATGTCAAATGTGCTTTTCTGAATGGTAATTTACAAGAAGAAGTATATGTTGTTCAACCACCAGGTTTTGAAAGTACACCTTTCCTGATAATGTTTACGAATTAGATAAAGCTTTATATGGGCTTAAGCAAGCTCCAAGGGCTTGGTATGACAGACTCTCTAGATTTTTATTGGAAAATGGTTTCAAGAGGGGACTGGTTGACAAAACTCTTTTCTATCAAAAATTAGGAAAATGATGTGTTAGTTGTAAAGATATATGTTGATGATATTCTATTTGGTTCTACTAATGATGCTCTTTCAAAAGAGTTTCAAATCTAATGTGCAGGGAATTTGAGATGAGCTTAATGGGAGAACTGAATTTCTTTCTTGGACTTCATGCACATCAAATGAAGAAAGAATTTTTTGTTCATCAAGGGAAGTACACCCTGGACTTGTTAAACAAGTATAACATGTCACAGTCCAAGGTAGTTAAAACTCCAATGAGTTCATCACTGTCTTTAGACAAAGACACAACTGGTAAGAGTGTGAATCAAAAAGAATACAGAGGTATGATTGGTTCACTTCTATATCTAACTGCTAATAGACCATATATTATTTTTAGTGTGTGCATGTGTGCTAGATTTCAAGCAGATCTTAAGGAAATTCATTTGATTGTTGTGAAAAGGATTTTCAGATATTTGAATGGAACCAAAGACTTGGGGCTTTGGTATCCAAGAAGATCTACCTTTATGTTGAGTGGTTATTCAGATGGAGACTTTGCAGGATACAAAGTAGACAGAAATAGTACTTCTTGATGTTGCCAATTCCTTTGATCTTCATTGATAAGTTGGCATTCAAGAAGAAAAATTCAGTAGCTCTATCAACTGCAGAAGCTGAATACATTGCAGCTGGAGCTTGTTGCTCATAGTTTTTGTGGATTGCTCAACAGCTAAGAGATCTTGGATATAAATTCAGAAATGTGCCTATCAACTGTGACAATACAAGTGTCATTTCTATTTCTAAGAATCCAGTTCAGCATTCAAGGACAAAGCACATAGATGTGAGACATCATTTTTTTAGAGATCATGCTGAAAAAGGTGATATTGTTCTATCTTTTATTTCTACTTCTAAGCAGATAGCTGATACTTTCACTAAACCATTTCCAGATGAGAGGTTTGCATCCCTAAGGATTGAATTGGGATGGTAAACAAGGATGCATTGGTTTAGGGGGATTATTTGTCTCTATGTGTATTATATGTGTAGATCTCAAAGCCGTGAGATCATACTTTCTGAAGCCTTGAAAGTATGGCTCAAAGCTTTGAAGTTTCTCTGTTAGTCTGAAACTCCCCAAAGCTTTGAACCACTGTTACACTACTTTGAGTAGTGGATATGTTTTATTTTTAAAAATTGGATCGTGAAATATTTTTGATATATTTTTAAATAATTACAGAATCTTTAAAATGTTAAGAGATTTTGACAAAATATCTAAAAATATCTTTACAAATCTCCCTTTTCAATCAGACTCTTCTACCTACTTAAGCTGGCTTCAGGACTTATTTCTCTCATTCTCAACTTCTATCTATTCGTCTCTATCTCTTTCTCTCTCCATTTTCTCTCAAACTCTCTCAAACCCTAACCAAAATGGAGCGAAAATCAGAGAGGATCAAGCAGCAAGTTCAGACCTCCAACAAGAGGGTGAAGAGAAAGGCTAACAGGAAGATCACCATTCATGGTTCAGATTCAGAGGACATAGTAAGTGTTCATGAGACGTCTCCTCCCTCAAAGAAGGTCAAGAAGGGTAAGGAAGTTCAAGAAGAGCCAGGGGTTGGGTCAGAATCTGAGTCTGCTACAGAGGATGTGGTTAAGGACAAAGATCAGGGGAGTAAGATTCAATAGGAAGAATCAAGTAAGAAGAAGAAGGAAGTGACTGCTGAGAAACGAGAAAAGAAGAATGTGCCACCTTCAAAAGAGAAGAAAGGAGAAGCAACTCCTGAGAAGAAGGGCGAAGCAACTCCAGAAAAGAAGAGGATCAAACACAGTGCTATGAAGAAAAAGAAGACAAAAAATTTTGGTAAGAATATATTTCTTGAATCTTGGTTTGTTAATTCTGAGGTTAAGACTGCATGGATGGATGGGTATGCATCATCCAAAGTTTCTTTTTGTAGTCTAATTAGCACTGAGTTGTTGGATATATTGGACTTAGACTACATTAAGAATTTAGGAATTCATTTGTTGGGAGTTTGATAAACCCACCTTCTGGGGCTTCCCCTAGGTTAACCAGGTTGTTTTATCTGAATTTAGTTCAAGAACTGGATGATAGTGATAGGTATATCCTTACTTCAAGAGTGGCTGGTGTTGACATTAGGTTGGATCACAAGGTGTTTTCCAAAGTTTTGGGAGTGCCTAGGAAGTATAAGGTCAGTGATCACCCTGATAGGAAATAAATTTTGTAGAAAGCCAAAGCTATGTGTTTCTTGGAGGGAACCACTTCTGAACCAAAGCAGTTAACACATTTTGTGTTTACCTGTGAAGCCAAAATTTTGTTCTTAATCATTATGATATGTGTAGTTCCCAGAGAGTATTCCAAAGAGCTGGTAACAGAAAAGGTGTTGATATTGATGTACCTTATATGTGAAGGGTTTGAGGTAGACCTTCCTACTGTTTTGATGGAACATATGGTCTACTGTGGGACTAGGAACCATTCCCTGCCTTATGCCAATGTCTTACCATTGTTTTTCAAGCACTTTGGAGTTTCTTTGAAGGATGAGGATAAGATTACTATTGTTTTTGGAGTAGTTGATGAGGCATCACTTCAAAGAATTGGGATTGTTTACACTGCAAAAGGGAAGTGGAAGTTTTATTCAGAGTTGAATGCTAAGGAGCTGAAAGAGAAAGAGTTTATCAAACCTAGAGCTGCTTCAACTCCCAAAGTGTCTGGTAATCTGGACTTTTCTCAATTGCTAGATAGGTTTGAGGTTGCAGAAGATGGAGTGGAGGATTTAAGACAGGGTTTATTTTATTTTTCTACTGAATTCACAAATTTCAAAGGTTTTGGTGATTGACATCATTATCAAAGGTTTGGATCTGTAGAAAGTACCTTCTTTAGAGAGCAGAGAAACCAGCATTGATTCAGAGGAGTTTCTAGGAGAAGCTCTTTAAAAGAAGAAGAAGAAGAAGAAGAAGAAGAAGAAGAAGAAGAAGAAGAAGAAGAAGAAGAAGAAGAAGAAGAAGAAGAAGAAGAAGAAGAAGAAAGGAATTCATGTTGTTCTTACATCAAAGGATCTCTTTGAACAGTCTGAAGATGAGGCTGGTGCTGAAGAAACTGCTGCTGAGAATGCTGAAAAGGAGGTTATTGACTTGGACAAGTTAGTTGATGAAGTTGTCGAGAAGATACATGCTGAAACTGAGGAAGCTACCGAAAAGAAAGCTGAAGAACAAGGTGTTGGAATAGATGCCCTAGAGGCAATCTAGTTTGGTATGAATTTATTATGGATAGAACATTCATTGTATTATTTATTGGATATTTAATATAATGAAGTCCTTATATTTACAATTGTGCTTTTCATCTTAAATATCCCTAGTCCAGTATAATGATTAATAGGACAATCATCAATAGATTAATATGGGGTTGGATTGATATGGAGATATCATGATCCGACACATGGGTGTGCATTAAGGGTAATGGCGCACTGGATTGACCCATCTCCGAGAAGGCTACATACACGTTATGTTAAGTCACAAGTGCTTCTCGTGGTGCAATGGTATTGTCATAGTTAGACTTGAATTCGCTAGATATTCTAGTTGTGGATTATTGTGATTTTGGTAGCGTCAAACGCTACACCGTAACTGGGTAGTTATAAAGGCGTGTACCGGATACAATAAGAAGCAAGCTTAGAGATCGTAGTGGACGTAGATAGAATTTGTCCCTCCCATATAATGGAAGAAAATATCCTAGGCCACTCGAGGGATAGTGCTTATAGAATGATCACTTTGCAATAAGAAGCAAGCTTAGAAAATATCCTAGGCCACTGGAAGAAAATATCCTAGACTCAAATAAATCAATATGAGATATTGATGTTATTTGCACGAATAAGGCTATTCCCAGGATTGAGAAACTATGGATTGGATATACGAGTGTGAATTTTATGTCTCGTGTCCAATCCGGATATAGAGACAAAGGGATGAGACAATTACTTGTACAAGGTTTGTCGGATGACTATTCTATTAGTTGGCTAGAATGAATGTTTTGCTAGAAACAGCTCCATATTAGCAAATTGTTGCTACCAAATAGATAGAACCTATGGAGTCACACGCTATATAGAGTTGAACTAGATTTGGGAATTAATTAATATGATTAATTAATTAGAATGATCACTTTGCAACACCTTGCAAACTTAGTAGGACTAATTTGCAAGGAAGGGACTAAATCGAATTCTAGTAGGACTAGAATAGGTCCTTTAGGTAGTTGGCAAGGATTTGTTGGACTATATAAAGGAAGCTCCTTCCTTCCTTCCCACACTTATGAGCCTTTTCATCATAACTTTAGTGGGAGAGAAGAAAAGGAGAGAGAGCAAGCAAGCAAGAGGACCGACCCGTCCCCTTGCCGCCGCCCCCTACCCCGTCGGCCACCAAGGAGGACACCACCCTCCTTGTTGCCTCGTGTTGCGTGATTTCTTCTTCCTCTTCCTCCATTCCTAGATAGCACAAAGGAGAAGGAATATCTAGATCTCAACTCTAGGCGTGGATCAACTATAGAGACGTGACACAATTCACGTTACAAGTCATCACAGGAGAAACCCCAAGGTGTGTAACTTGATTTCTTCCCTTACCATCTTTGTGTCTCTTGTCCTGTGATCCTTGAGGGTATTGAATGGATTAATTATGTTTTTCCGCTGCGTATCCATGATCAAAACCCTACAGTGGTATCAGAGCCACATGTCGTAGAGCATAAACGTGGTTTATGTGTTACGTTTTGATAGTTTTACACTTTAAATTTATTATTTATCGCGTAAAACAAGAGAAATCAAGCATGTGATGCAATTTGTCAATAATCAATCAAAACAAGATATAGTTTTTGCATTGGATGCATGAATTAGTGAGTTTGAGAAATTTTAGGATCTTAGATCTAGGGTTTGGGTATTCTATTGAAAGAAGAAGTTCTATTCAAATAAGGAAACAACCAAACTTGGGCACCAAGCAAGGGAGTTTTTTTGGAAACAACTCCCATGGAAGGTTCGGCCCCCTATGGGGACCGTCCCTCCTTGCTTGCCGCCCAAGTAAGGGACGGCCAAGGGGCCGGGGTAGCCCTAGCCCACGGCCTAGTCGTTTGGGCTAGGGGCCGGCCGGCCCAAGGCCTTGGCGGTCCTCTTTGGGGTTCGGGCAATTGGATTGTTGGGCCCCATGGGCCGTTTTAACCCTAGAAAATTCCTAAAATCAATTAAAATTTGTTGGGTTTTGACGTAGGTAACGCAGCGGAATAACAAATTAATCCTACTCAAAGCCCACCAAGGATCACAGGAAGAGACATCATAACATGATCAAGGACATAGAAGATGTGTACCTTTTTGATTTGTGAGATCACACGAAGAATGATGTCCTCGTCTCTACGGTTGATCCACGTCTAGAGGTGAGATCTAGATTCTTCCTTCAATTAAGTGCTTGCTTGAACCTTGGAGGAAGAGGGATGAAGATCAAAGCAACAAAGCAACAAGGCATAAGGGAGGGGGCGGCCTCCTCTTGCCGTCGGGTAGAGGGGCGGACGGGGGCTAGGGTTTCGGCCCTAGCTCTTTGTCTTGCTCTCTCTTTTGCTCTCTCCCACTTTTGTGTTATGACTAATAATAACTCATGTAGTGGGAAGGAAGCTAGAGCCTCCTTTATATACTCCAACAACTCCTTGTTGTTTCCATACAAGAGTTTCCTAATTCTAGATGAACTAGAATTATTCCCTTCCTTGCAAATTAGTCCTACTAAGTTTGCAAGGTGTTGCACAATGATCCTTCTATTAATTAATCTATATTAATTAATCCCAAATCTAGCTCTACTCTATTTGACGTGTGACCCCATAGGTTTCCATATAGTTGGTAGTAACTATTACTAACATGGAGCGGTGTCTAGCAACACATCCATGCCACCCAACTAATAGAAATAGTCAGTGATCCCGACAAACCTTTGTGCCCAATATGTCATATTGCATTATCCCTTTGTCTCCATATCCGGATTGGACACGAGACATAAATAGTCACACTCGTATATCCAATCCATAGTTCCTCGATCCTGGGAATATGCTTACACTTGCAGATAACATTAATATCTCTATATTAATTTATCTGAGTCTGGCCAGACATTCAATAAGCCTCATCCCTCGAGTGGCCGTGAATATTTACCCCCATTATGTGGGAGGGACAAATCCTATCTACATCACTACGATATCTAAGCTTTCTTCCTATCACACCCGATAGCCACCTTTATGATTACCCAGTTACGGTGTAACGTTTGATAACATCAAAGCGCAATATTTCACAACTAGAGTATCTAGTGACTTCAAGTCCAAGGATTGCAATAATATTAGCACTACGAAAAGCGATTGTGACTTCACATAATCTAATGTATCCTTTTCGTCGTGGGTCAATCCAGTATGCCATTACTCCTAATGCATACCCATGTGTTGGATCGTGATATCTCCATATCAATCCAACCCCATACTAGTCTATAGATGATTGTCCCATTAATCATTATAATTGACTAGGGATATTTAAGAATATAACACCTTATATTCTAAGGACTTCATTCATGTAAGCATATCTCTATAGCGATAACATAATGAATCGTAAATCCATATATTTGTCACAATTAATTGATTGCCTCTAGGGCACAATTCCAACAGTCTCCCACTTGCACTAGAGTCAATCTCCTGCATCATATGCCTATTGATCTAGCGCGGTCCTCCACGCTTACACTGCGTAGGGGCGAGACATATGCTGGCACCTTGCAAATATTCACATCTCCTCCATCAACAATTTGATTGATATTTAATATTCTGAATAAATGCATCTTATGCATTAATTTACTCAGTCCTCTATGTTAGAATCAATGGCTGAATCTTGCCTGGAACCTCTCCAGCTCACAGTCACTCCCTCTAGCATAAAACATAAAACTCGACTATAATCTGAAATCTTCTTTGTCAGATGGAAGTTCTCATCACTGTAACCCCTTACAGTAAACCTTTTCCCATCCTCCATTAATCAAGAGTTCATCCTTTATTCCTTCTCAAGTACTTAAGGATAATCTTGATAATTATCAAGTGACACCTCACTTGGATTTGATTGGTATCTTTGTGTCATGCTTTATGACACGTCTGGCCTAGTACATCTCATGGCGTATCTCGTGAATCTAATTCATACGGTCCATTCCAATCTAATTGGTAAGATAATTAGCCTTCCAAAGACTAGTTCCATGTGACATGGGTAAGAATCAATATTCTTTTCACGTTGAACCATTTCAACACCTTGTCAATATATGTACCATGACTCAGGCTGAACAATTACTTTAATCTATCTCCATAGATTTTATAGATTGTCTCGCCTAAGTCAATTATTGGAAATCAATTTCTCTAGCCAATCTTTAATAGATTGCAGAGTAGAGACATTATTCCCAATGATTAATATGTCTCTACATACAAGACCAGAAATTTAACTATGCTCCCACTAACCTTCTTGTAGACACAAGTATCATCTTCAATTTTTGATGGAACCAAACTCCTTTGATTGCATCATAAATTCGAAGAATCCAATCTCCAAGAATCTTGACTCAATCTATAAACAGATTACTACAAGCAAGATGCGAATGGATTTAAGCATCACAACTGGGGAAAGATTTCGTCATAGTCTATACTATGAATTCTCATGAAACCCTTTCAAACCAGTTGTCCCTTAAAAGTAATCATATTACCATCCATGTTGGTTTCCTCATAACCTACTTGCACCCTATGGGTCCTACCCATTCAGGTGGTTCCACCAAAGTCCATACTTTGTTGGTATACATGGATTCCATATCGTATCCTATGGCTCCTAGCCATTTCTGAGAGTATGGCCCACACGTGGCCTTCTCATAGGTTGTAGGCTCATCTCGATGAGCAATATATCACGGGTTATGAGAAATCCTTATTTCTCTAGTCCCTTGACATATCCTACCTGTCCCACGAGGTTCTTGTGTTATCTGAGTAGGTTGCTCCACAACACCTTGTGATCCTGCTCATGTTCCATCAAACGGATTAATGTTCTATTGTGGTTCTTGAACTTTTCAAGTTCTACTGTCCTCCCACTGTTTCTTTTAGAGACAATCTCTTCCTAGAAACACTGTGGTTCGAGAAACAAACAGTTTGTTCTCGATTAGGTTGTAGAAATAATATCCTTTTCAGGATATCCCACAAAACATTTATCCGACTTGGGTCCAAGTTTATTTGTAAACTCTTTTATATAAACATCATAACCCCAAATATTTATGAATGACATACTAGGACACTTCCTAGTCCATATCTCATATGGTGTTTTTCATAATCCGTTTTTGATGGAATAAGGTTAAGGGCGAAATTTGCTGTAATTAGAACATAGCCCCTAAAAGTAAACTGGAAGTTCTGTTTGACTCATCATGGTTCGAACCGTGTCCTACAAGGTTCGAACTCTCCTTTTAGACACGCCAAAACCCATGTGGCGTGCTAGGTGGAGCGAGTTTTGGATCATATCCAATACTCCCATAGATTCTTGTCAAACTCTTGGATCAAGTATTTTCTTCTATGATCCAATCATAGAGTCTAAATACTTTTGCCAAGTTGGTTCTCTACTTCATTCCTGAATACTCTGAACAATTCAAGGGATTCTGATTTGTTTCTTCATAAGATACACAAATTCATATTTCTCTGATCCTATCAGTAAATATGATGAAGTACTAAAACCATCTTTAGTATTTGTGCTTAGCGGCCTTCATACATCAATATGTATGATTCCCAAAAGATCATATCCTTGCCTAATAAGTCTTACATGTCTCATATGATTCAATAATCAAATGAGTCCCAGAAATCCATCCTAATGGAGTTCTAGATATGTATTTCTTATTTATGGGCCTAAACGATAATGCTAAAGATAAGTGAAGTTCATATCATTATATGCAAACCTCTAGGTATTAATGTTATAGATGAAATTATCATGATCATGGATATAGAATCCACTTAGACAAAATTGCATTACAATAATGCATACCATAATAAATGGAACAACATTTGTCCTTTTATTATGATAAGGAGCTTTCTTGTCCAAACAAGAAACTATGATAATGGTCCTACTCATAGCAGGGACATTATCCCTTTTGTCTAATTCATGAACAATTTCTGAAAGGTAGAAATAATTCCCTACGGCTTTTCAGCAACCCTTTGCTTCATAGCCCCACGTGTAGGATTATTTCTTCCTTATCCAATTATCTTCGTCTCTTGAGATCCTACACATTTCTATAAATGTGAGATCCTCATCTAGTATCATATACTCTTGATGATGAGATAGACACATTGAATTTTTATAATAAAATACCCAAGTCGGAATTCATAATTCCTTTATTATTTACTTCCATGTACTTTGGGTAGTCTCTCTTCCTCTACACCACCTATGGGACTTCGAGGCAACTTGGTTTTGCCAACAGGCTTGCTTTATACTCATGGGTTCGGCGCAAACCATTTGCCCTTACCCATGCTGTTAACTATTAACAGTTTTTGCCCATGCCCATTATGAGTGTTTTGTTTAGTGATTTTTCAATCATATTGAGTAAATCAACTTTAAAACAAAACTGTAATTGCATCCTATGCAATTCTTGGTCCACTTGGGAGAATAACTATATATTCTTTATCTATCTTATAGATAACTCCCAATATCTAAGCTTTCAATCCTATTGAGTTAGTTTAGTTTGCGCTTCACCTCTTGCTTCAGCAGCCACACATTACTGACTTGTGTCGGCGCGTCATATCTCGATGAACTAAGTCGCCTTGCTTTGGCAAACCCGAACTTATTCCATCTTGACCATGACGAGTGCTAAGCAAGAGATTGCAAAGTGGAGAAACACCTCAAGCCTTTAATGACAAGCTCGTATGATCATATCACATGCCTCCATATTTCTCATCTTGCTTCCAAAGCTCAGAGTCCATGGGAGCTTGACATGAGACAAGTTACATCCAAAGAACCATTCTTTGATGTTCCTTCCATAAGGCTTTAGTGCGTTTTGGTAGTTGGTGGGAAGAGAAATTTATGCTCTACAGTGTACAACATATTTCCTTTACTTGAGAACAATTCTCGATTTTATACCAATCTAGAAAATAGATTCCAGACATCTTGTCCATCTCATGGACATAAAGTCGCGTTTGTTTGTTTAATGCGATGGGTATTCAACACTTATAGGATTATGCAAAGCATTGTGACGTATACCTATATTCAACAAGGATTTAAATTATTAAATATAGCTCCCACTATTTTTCTCGGATTAATAGCACTCACCATTAATGAGGAAAATATTTTATATATTTTCTAGTGGGTCCAAGATCCCTTTTTCACTTCTTCTTGAGCTTGCTTTGGCAAGTCACCCAAGAATTGGTTATTTAGGTAGGAACCATTCCAATTGCATGTCATGCAACTCTTGGTCCAATTAGGCGAATAAATTCCTTTTATTCTTTATCCTTTAGATAACACCTAATTGTCATGCCTCTAAGCTCATCAATCCAATTGACTCTTGCCTAGTTGCGTCCAACCTCTTGTTTTCAACATACACGCATTACTAGCTTGCGTCGTCCGCAACACACCATGGAAAATTAAAATCGCCTTGCTTTGGCAAGCCCGAATTTTAATAGGCCATGATCATGAAAGGTGTTTTGACAAGAGAAGGCAAAACGCAATATTTAATTGAGGGATTTCTTTTAAGTTGTTTGGTTGATCTTATCAACATGGTCTACTTATTTGGATTGGGCCATCCACAATAAAAGACCAACCTTGTTTATTATTATCTTGTTATCGTTTTGCTTGTAACGCCATACACACAAAATAAATAACAAGACATAAATAATAAACATCCACAAAAGAAAATAACGTGGCATGGATATGGCCCCTAGACTAATGATATTATCAAGCCAATGATAATATCTAATTGCCCTAAAGTGCCGAGCTCATCTCCATGTGCTCCACCATAGCTGCGCGTCTAGGGATGTCTTTTGGCTCCTTTGGTTCTCCGGTCTTTTTCTCCATGTTCTTGGCTATCAACTAAATATTTCTAATTCTAGCCTAACATCTAGAATAAATAAATAACAAAAAGCCTCACATGTCGAGGAGAAAAGAGACGACTCGCAGGCCGTAAAACCTAATTAATTATTACATTAATTTGATCAGCTCGCAGGCCGTAAACCAAACCACAAAACAATAAACATCCACAATCCTAGGCCATATCCATCCACCATGCAATAAAGCACATAATACAATTAAAACCAATTTTTAACGCGCTTGTTTAATTTTAATGAAATTGGGTAACTAGGGTTTCACAACGGTCCAAAGGATTTACCAAAGAATGGCCGAAATCAACCAAGGAACCGCCACACTAGGCCCGGGCCGGCCGACCCCTACCCCACACGGCTAGGCCGTGTGCTAGGGTGTGCCGGCCCCTCTTGTGCCGTGTGTTACTTGGGCGGCAAGGAGAGAGGGGGGCGGTCCCTACATGGGCCACACCTCCTCATGGAATTGTTTCCATAAACAATTCATGGAATTATTTCCATAAACAATATATGGAATTGTTTCCATAAACAATTCCTTCCTTGTTGGGTTGTTTCCAAAACACCCTTATGGTATTGTTTCCAAAATAATTCTTTCCTTGGTTCCCAAGTTTAGTTGTTTCCATAAACAACTTCTTACTTGTTTCCCAAGTTTAGTTGTTTCCAAAACAACTTCTTCCTTGTTGCCCAAGTTTAATTAATTCCATACTTGGAAAACCCCTTTTCAAAGCATGTGCCCATGAACCCTAATTTTTCAAGAACCCAATTATTCACATCCTATGTGATTAAACTCACCAATTCTAACATCCAATGTTAAATTGGGTCTTGTTTGTTTGAATCAAATTCAATATTGCATCTACTATGCCAATTTTTCAGTTTTCGCGTAATAAACAATAATACGGTGTATGAACTGAAATCGTAAACACATAATATCATGTTATGCTCTACGACCTGTGGCTCTGATACCACTGTTGGGTTTTGACGTAGGTAACGCAGCGGAATAACAAATTAATCCTACTCAAAGCCCACCAAGGATCACAGGAAGAGACATCATAACATGATCAAGGACATAGAAGATGTGTACCTTTTTGATTTGTGAGATCACACGAAGAATGATGTCCTCGTCTCTACGGTTGATCCACGTCTAGAGGTGAGATCTAGATTCTTCCTTCAATTAAGTGCTAGCTTGAACCTTGGAGGAAGAGGGATGAAGATCAAAGCAACAAAGCAACAAGGCATAAGGGAGGGGGCGGCCTCCTCTTGCCGTCGGGTAGAGGGGCGGACGGGGGCTAGGGTTTCGGCCCTAGCTCTTTGTCTTGCTCTCTCTTTTGCTCTCTCCCACTTTTGTGTTATGACTAATAATAACTCATGTAGTGGGAAGGAAGCTAGAGCCTCCTTTATATACTCCAACAACTCCTTGTTGTTTCCATAAAAGAGTTTCCTAATTCTAGATGAAGTAGAATTATTCCCTTCCTTGCAAATTAGTCCTACTAAGTTTGCAAGGTGTTGCACAATGATCCTTCTATTAATTAATCTATATTAATTAATCCCAAATCTAGCTCTACTCTATTTCACGTGTGACCCCATAGGTTTCAATATAGTTGGTAGTAACTATTACTAACATGGAGCGGTGTCTAGCAACACATCCATGCCACCCAACTAATAGAAATAGTCAGTGATCCCGACAAACATTTGTGCCCAATATGTCATATTGCATTATCCCTTTGTCTCCATATCCGGATTGGACACGAGACATAAATAGTCACACTCGTATATCCAATCCATAGTTCCTCGATCCTGGGAATATGCTTACACTTGCAGATAACATTAATATCTCTATATTAATTTATCTGAGTCTGGTCAGACATTCAATAAGCCTCATCCCTCGAGTGGCCGTGGATATTTACCCCCATTATGTGGGAGGGACAAATCCTATCTACATCACTACGATCTCTAAGCTTGCTTCCTATCACACCCGATAGCCACCTTTATGATTACCCAGTTACGGTGTAACGTTTGATAACATCAAAGCGCAATATTTCACAACTAGAGTATCTAGTGACTTCAAGTCCAAGGATTGCAATAATATTAGCACTACGAAAAGCGATTGTGACTTCACATAATCTAATGTATCCTTTTCGTCGTGGGTCAATCCAGTATGCCATTACTCCTAATGCATACCCATGTGTTGGATCGTGATATCTCCATATCAATCCAACCCCATACTAGTCTATAGATGATTGTCCCATTAATCATTATAATTGACTAGGGATATTTAAGAATATAACACCTTATATTCTAAGGACTTCATTCATGTTAGCATATCTCTATAGCGATAACATAATGAATCGTAAATCCATATATTTGTCACAATTAATTGATTGCCTCTAGGGCACAATTCCAACAAAATTGACCAAGCGCGTTGAAGTTAGATTTTTAACCGTTTACGTGCAAATAGCATGGTGATTGGATATGACCTTAGGATGTGGTTTGGTGTGATTGTTTAATTTTGTGGTTTGGTTTACGGCCTGCGAGCTGATCAATTTGTTGTAATAATTAATTAGGGTTTTATGGCCTGTGAGCCATTTTTTCTCAACTTGTGAGATTTATTTTATTTAGTATAGTTGTTAGATAGTGCTAGATAGAATAGATTGTTAGCCAATATTGAAGAAAAGAAGCCCAAAGCCAAAAGAAGCCACAAAAGATGGAGCATGGAGCTTCCACTTGACTATGGAGGATGGACCAAAGGATGAAGACGCATGGAGATGTGTTTGCTTTTAGGGTTCATAGATGATTCCATTGGCTTGGAATTATCTTAGTCTAGAAAAGGCCATATCCACATCACGTTTTATTTTGTTTTGTGGTTGTTTATTTTATTTTCTTATTATTTTGTGGTTGGTGTATGGATGATGCATGCAATTAGGATAATAAGAGAATTAGACAACCCGAATCTATTATTTGGAGTTGTGCCCAAACTCAAATAGATAGATTAGTTGATATGGATCAACAAAACAATTAAATTGAATTTGAAAAATCCCTCAAAATCCAAATATTGCGTTTTTTTCTTCTCGTTATTTAAACACTCATCATCATCATGTTTTCCGAAGATCGTGCGTGCCAAAGCATGGCGACTTGGTTAATAATGATGTGGTGCGATGGCACACCTCGTGTGCAAAATGTTTAAGTAAGAGCTTGGGCGCAACTAGGTGTTTAATATGATTAAAACCTAGAGACAATCAATTGGGATTATCCATGCGGATGGATAAATAAGGAGTTATTTTCCCAATTGAACCCAGAGTTGCATAAGGGATGCAATTGGAATTGTTCCTACCTAAAGTAGTTAAATTATGGGTGACTTGCCAAAGCAAGCTCATAAGAAGATGAAACATGAATCTTGGCCCACTAGAAAATATAAGGATATTTTCTGCATTAATATCTTGAGGGTTATTAATCCGTAGAAAAATAGTGGGAGCTATATTTGATAAACTAGCCATTATTGAATATAGTCAAAAATTCACAAATACTAAAACAAGCGTATTTTTCTTTTGTAGAATTCCAAATGGCAAACAACTCATCGAGTTCACAACATTCCCTACGATCTGTCCTTGAGAAGGACAAGCTCTCTGGAACCATCTTCCTTGATTGGTACAGAAACTTGAGATTCGTTCTCAAGCAAGAGAAG
Organism: Linanthus parryae; assembly: GCA_023055425.1. NCBI lineage: Eukaryota > Viridiplantae > Streptophyta > Magnoliopsida > Ericales > Polemoniaceae > Linanthus > Linanthus parryae. The sequence goes on from JALGPY010000009.1 coordinate 48,546,228, forward strand.
AAATTGTACGCTAATGATGCGGCCTACCTTATGCTACGCACCATGACTTCTGAGCTTCAGAAGAAACACGAAAACATGAATGCTGTCGATATGATCGAGCATCTGAAGCTTCTCTTCCAAGAGAAGACAATGTTTGAGAGGTATGAGGTCTCTAAGGCATTTTTCAAGTGTCATATGGCAGAAGGGAACCCGGTGGGACCTCATGTACTCCGTATGATCGGATACTTGGAGAATCTCGCCCGACTAGAGTTTCCGGTCGGCCAAGAGTTGGCAACCGATCTCGTGTTGCAATTGTTGCCTGAGAGTTATGGACAGTTCATCGTGAACTATAACATGAACGAGATCGTGAAACCACTGCCAGATTTACTCAATATGTTGAGGACAGCTGAACAAAGCATCAACAAGGGTAAGGGCAAGGCCATTATGATGGTACAGAAAGGAAAAGGCAAAAGGTTTGCCTCATCCTCCAAGGGAAAAGGCAAGTCAGTTGCCAAACCCAAGGAATCTGCCCTTAAGCATGTTGGTGGTATTGCCAAAGGTGTGCCTAAAGGTGAGTGTCACTACTGCAGTCAGCCTGGACACTAGAGGAGGAACTGCCCAAAATATCTGGAGGACAAGAGGCTTGGAATAGTGATTCCACCACCACCAGGTATTTTTGTTGTAGATGTCAATTTAGCGGTCTCTACATCATGGGTATTAGATACTGGATGTGGATCTCACATTTGTCGAAATGTGCAGGATCTAAAGAGAAGTAGAAGATTGGCTAAAGGGGAGATAGACCTGCGCGTTGGGAATGGAGCAAAAGTTGCTGCATTGTCTGTAGGCGTGTACAAGCTGTCTCTACCTTCAAGATTAGTTTTAGAATTAAATAATTGCTATTTTTTTCCTGCTATGAGCAGAAACATTATTTCTATTTCTTGTTTGGACAAGGAAAGTTTTATTATTTCAATAAAGAACAATTGTTGTTCCTTTTATTTTAATAATATTCACTAGTGCGCAATTATTTAATGGACTGTATGTCCTTGATCTAATCAATCCTGTCTACAACATTAATACCAAGAGGATTAAAATACATGATTTTAATCCTGCTTATTTATGGCATTGTCGTTTAGGCCATATAAACGAGAAGCGTGTATCTAGACTCCTTAAGGATGGACTACTAGACTCATTTAAAATATTTATCTTAAATATCCCTAGTCCAGTATAATGATTAATAGGACAATCATCTATAGACTAGTATAGGGTTGGATTGATATGGAGATATCATGATCCAGCACATGGGTGTGCATTAAGGGTAATGGCGCACTGGATTGACCCATCTCCGAAAAGGCTACATACATGTTATGTTAAGTCACAAGTGCTTATCGTGGTGCAATGGTATTGTCATCCTTAGACTTGAAGTCACTAGATATTCTAGTTGTGGATTATTGTGATTTGGTAGCGTCAAACGCTACACCGTAACTGGGTAGTTATAAAGGCGTGTACCGGATACAATAAGAAGCAAGCTTAGAGATCGTAGTGGACGTAGATAAAAATTTTCCCTCCCACATAACGGGAGAAAATATCCTAGGCCACTCAAGGGATAGTGCTTATAGAATTTCTGGCCAGACTTAAATAAATCAATATGGGATATTGATGTTATTTGCCCGAATAAGTCTATCCCCAGGATCGAGAAACTATGGATTGGATATACGAGTGTGACTTGTATGACTCTTTTCCAATCCGGATACAGAGACAAAGGTATGAGACAATTACTTGTACAAGGTTTGTCGGATGACTGTTCTATTAGTTGGCTAGAATGGATGTTTTGCTAGAAACTGTTCCATATTAGCAAATTGTTGCTACCAACTAGATAGAACCTATGGGGTCACACGCTATATAGAGTTGAACTAGATTTGGGAATTAATTAATATGATTAATTAATTAAAATGATCACTTTGCAACACCTTGCAAACTTAGTAGGTCTAATTTGCAAGGAAGGGACTAAATCAAATTCTAGTAGGACTATAATAGGTCCTTTAGGTAGTTGACAAGGATTTGTTGGACTATATAAAGGATCCTCCTTCTTTCCTTCCCACACTTATGAGCCTTTTGATAATAACTTGAGTGGGAGAGAACAAAAGGAGAGAGAGCAAGCAAGCAAGAGGACCGACCCGTCCCCTTGCCGCCGCCCCCTACCCCGTCAGCCACCAAGGAGGACGCCACCCTCCTTGTTGCCTCGTGTTGCGTTATTTCTTCTTTCTCTTCCTCCATTCCTAGCTAGCACAAAGGAGAAGGAAGATCTAGATCTCAACTCTAGGCGTGGATCAACTATAGAGACGTGACACAATTCACGTTACAAGTCATCACAGGAGAAACCCTAAGGTGTGTAACTTGATTTCTTCCCTTACCATCGTTATGTATCTTGTCTTGTGATCCTTGGAGGGTATTGAATGGATGAATTATGTTTTTCCGCTGCGTATCCATGATCAAAACCCTACACAAGGAGAGCTAGGAGAAGAACAATCTGAGGATGAAGAAGCTTCAGAGGAAGAGCAGGAGGAGGCTCAGAGCAAAGGCAAAGAAAAAGTAAAGTCTTAAAGCCTTGAAACCTAATCTTTCTAATATTTCTATTCTCTTAATTCATGAAGTTCTTTTGTTATTTTGTTTTCTTTTAAAACACTCTGAACAGATCCTACATTTCTTCAACTCTATTGATGAAAGTCAAAAATGGAGAGAAGATTATTAGTTTTGTGTTCAGTGTTAGTTTCTAGGATGTTTAATTTTTATGGATTATGGTTTTGTAATAATTCCTGGATATTGTAGGATGCTATCTATGATATTTGGTTGTATTTGATATTTTCTATCTATGATATTTTGTGGTATTTGATATTTGTTATTTGTGCTTTTGGGTTATCTGTGATTCTGTGAATATTACTTATGATTGTAAGTTGCAGGAAATCAGGATTCAAATAGTGTGTTTTGTCTTTCATCAAGGGGCAGATTGATAAGTCTGAAGCTTCTAGATATTATTTTGTGAAGGTACATGCAGAGAGCTTTGGTTCCTTGATGATGAAAGCTAGAAACAGAAGCAGGAAATATTGCTTAGTATCAACGCTTCAAATATTTGAGTTACTGTAGTTGTGCCTATATGTGCATTTGTCTAATTATTTTTGTGCAGGTTTTGGTTTTGATATTGGATAACAATATAGATGCTTTAGTAATCTGTGTTCTAAGATGTAACAAATGCAGGACTGAGTTGGATTGAAAATTCAAGTTCACTCTGATGAACTAGCAGACAAAGCTACAAAGCTTTGAGATTTTCTGGTTATTCTTTACTGCTAAGTTCATCTAATTATCTCTGTGTATGCAGGTGATTTCTGTGAGACTTAGAAATTGTTATGAGTTGATTATTGTCTAATAACACTTTTTCTATACTGGCTATTTAACATATTCAACAGTTTGATTATATAAGTCTATTAGAAGACAAATCTAGCCCAGTTTTCTCATGAACTGTTAGCATACTGCTAAACATATCTTGATGCTAGATTGTATTGATGTTGTTTGATCTTGTGTGCTGATTTTATGCAGGTTTATTTGGCCTTCCAACGTCCATAAACAAATCAGACAGCTATTCAAACATAGTTGTTGAAAGAAGCATATCAGAGAAGAGGGTTTTTAGGGTTTCTATTCCTAAAATCTCTCAGTTGGTTAGAGACTGTTATTTAAAGTGATCAGCATTTTGATTTGAAAAGAGATACAGAGATTAAGACTGATCTTTGGGATATTTGAAGTGTGCTACAAACATGAGAGTTTATATCATTCAAATCTTCAGGTTCATCAGGCCGTTGACATTGCAGAAGGAAGATCATTCATCAGATCAGAAGAACCCTTCCAGGCTTCATTAGCTTATTTTTCCTGAGTTCTTCTTCTTGTACTGAATTGTATTATTCATTCTACATTTCTGAAACCTCACTAAAATTATTAGTTTGGTTGTTCAAGTGAACAACAAGAGGTTCTTTTTGTTTCAACAGGTTTTAGCATGTAACTAGATAGGTTGGGAACCACAAGCTGTATAAGTGTAAGGTAGTTCACTTAGGCTTGAGATCTAGGGCTAAATCTGGGTGATTAATAAGAATTTTTGTTTGAATCCTAGAGGGATTAGATCCCTCAGGCAGAGACTAGGTCCAATTGTGGCTAAACATTGTAAAATCCTTGTGTCCTTGCTATTTACTTTTGTTATCTTTACATTCAGTTTAAACAGGAAGTTTCAAAGCTTTGGAGCTTTCCAAATCTCAAAGCTTTGAAGCCTCTATATCCTGCATGTATATCTTTGGAGCTTCCCCGACCGAGTATTGCATCAGTTCAGCATGCAACAACAACCACCCCTAAAACTTGAGCCCATCATTGACCTGGACAAGGTGGATAGACGCGGGAGAGCCATGATGGACTGGGCTACGAAGCACGCGTCTTATATTCTCCAGTGGAATGACAGACTGAGTTGTGTTGTCGTAGGCCTCCCAGTCGTAGGTCCTATGCAGGCAACAGATCCGTACATGGAGTGGTACCTGAGGGTGACACGATTACTGATACATCCACCTACCCCTCCGGCCAGTCGTGTTGGTTTTTCCACTACCGGAGCGCATCATACTATTCTGGTACACACATTCACTCTTACATAATTTATTTTATGAAGTTATTTGATTAATTATATATTCCATTGATTGATTATCAACTATTTTCTATTTATAGGTCCAAGCACTACAGATGGTTTGGCGCATAGCGGAGGGCCATTTGACAGTGGACGAGGTCCCGTTACAACATGCAGGATGGAGAGAGGTACGAGAGATTTGCAGGTCCGCGGCTGAGCAGAACGTGGGAATTGATGTGATGCAAGCGGAACAGGTGATAGGCACCCAACATGATGCTCCTTCCAACAGTGATCCCACGACAGGGAGGTTATAAATCTTATAAACTGCCCTGGAAATTGCCTAAGTGTAGAACCGAAAAAACTACTGTTGATTTTACTCTTAGAAAACTAACTGTAACACTCTCGGTTATAAATAACCGACTTTCTTATTGTCGGTTTCTAGTTTGACTTGAAACTGTCAGAAACCGACAGTACCACTATCGGTTTTTGTTTCCTGATAATCGAGTATGGTACTCTCGGTTTCTAAATGAGACTACTTTCGCATTTCTTCCCCAGTGGGGGTTTGATGTTTTTTTGTTCCTCCAAACCGGGTCAATTTTGTGAAAAGTTCCAAGAGAGAGAAACATGAAAGTGTAATATCTTTTATTCTGTTAGGATTGTGTCTTGATTCAAAATCGACAAAAGACACGAAGTGGTCAAAGGCGGCAAATTTGTTACTTAATACTACCTAGTTTTTTTTGGTAATGTTTTGGTCGGGATTTGTTATTGCTTTGGCAACAAGTCTTGTACTCTGTAGCTATGTAAAGGGGCCGGTGATTAACAAAAATACACAGTATACACAGCGAGTTCGTGGAGAGTTTGTGGGGTATGAGATCTCTTCTAGAGTGTGTCGGGTGGGTGGACGTCGTGGCCGTTGTGGCCACGGGGCGTATTCGGGTTCTCTTCTCAATAAAATATCGGGTTTTTGTTGTGGATGTAGCTAGCGGGTTCGTTGCGAATTCGTTAGTGAACTACGTTAAATATTGTCTCGTTCTTTTTTTCAGTACATCTTTCTTGCTCAATACCCCCCAGGTTATAACAAACTGGTATCAGATCCTGGTTCCAAGATCTAGGTGGCGCCAAGAGCTAGGGTTTTCACGATTTGGTGGAACTCAAAGCCAGCGTTTCGCGATTCAGGTGGAGCAGGCTATCTGGAGTTGGGTTTCGAGAATCCACCAAGAACAATGTCTGGTTTGGCGATCAAGATCGATCTGTTCGTGAGGAGAAGCAGGTACACCCACCATCTGAATCCCCATGGACGGGGCTATCCGGGCTCCTTTTGGAGGAATCTGGCATGCATCTGATTAGGCATTCAAAGGATCTGGCAAATCTAACACGCATTCGGTTGCAGCGCAAATCTGGCGGTTCACACGCATCCGGCGTTCTGGAAATTGGTGGCCAGGCATAATCCGGATCCTGGCATGGAGCATCTGGCGTGTGAATTAAATCTGGTTCTGGCTCATGTGTTACAGGAACTTGTTGGAGTTGGAGCAACGACATAGAGCATATGGCGCGCGAGATTTCTGGCACACGCTTCTGGTCCTAGTTTTGGCGCGCATTCTTCACGAGGTTTGGTTCTGGCGTGCACCTATTTTGGGAAGTGTACCATGACACGCAAATAAGCTCGCATCTGGCATGTTCTGTTTCTGGCGAGCATCTGAGGTCTACGGGTCGCATCAGAAATGAAAGCTGTTGGGGGCACTCATCGCTAAGTGCATCAGGTCGTGATGTCTGGGCATTTGGTCATGGTGCATCTGTCTGGTGCAATTGGGCGCATCAGGAAAACATTTTGTCATGTTTCTCAATGATTGTATTTGAGTATAGTTCTAGATGGAGCACTTGTTGCTGTTTCTGGAAGTGCATCTTCATCAGGCGTATTCTTTGCAGGGACAACATGAAAGAGCAACGATTTGGTGATTTGGCAACTCGGGTTTTGCATACAGTTGTGGAACATCTGTTTGGGGAGGTGTGCTCGTTTCTGGTTCTGCGAGACACATCAGTCCAGGTTTCAGGAGAGAACATCAGTTCTGGTTTAGGTTGCTGAGATGATTCAAGACAAGGTGGAGATTTGTTAGGATTGTGTCTTGATTCAAAGTCGGCAAAAGACACCAAGTGGTCAAAGGCGTCAAATTTGTTTCTTAATACTTACTAGTTTTTTGGTAATGTTTTGGACGAGATTTGTTGTTGCTTTGGCAACAACCTAGTCTTGTACTCGGTAGCTATTAAATGGGGCTGGTGATTTTCAAAAGTACATAGCATACACAGTGAGTTCGTGGAGAGTTTGTGGGGTTTAATACCTCTTCTAATGTGGGTTTCGGGTGGGTGGCCGTCGTGGCAGTTGTGGCCACGGCGTGCATTGTAATTGGGTTCTCTTCTCAATAAAATATGGGGTATTGTCCGTGGAGGTAGCTAGCATTTAAACAAGTTAAGAAGTTGTCATGCATGTTTGATTGATCACATAATCATCTTCTCCAACTGTTTCCTTTCCTGCACAAGTCAGATTATGAAACTATCCCTGCAAACTAGGAAATAGAATTCCCTGCAAAAAGCATAGTAAAACAGATGACTTCTTATGTTCAAACATGTCGAGTTAATTTTTCTTTCATCATCAAATAATAATAAATCAAGCATAGGGGTGAGAGAGAATAAATCAGATAAGAAAAGTTCACAGAAAACTCCCCCTGAGAATAAGCATACAAGTTATTCAGTTTCAAGGCTTTGAATCCAGTTTCAAGGCCTTAAAAATAACTACCTATGAGAACAGATTCAAGGCTTTGAAAGCTGGCCTTGAAATAAATTTTTAATTTCAATCCTTGTGCAACATGTGACCTTACAATCTCCCCCTTGATGAAAGACAAAACCAAGATCTGTTTAATTCTTAGTCTCTGCAAAAAATACAGATTAGTATACAGTTCAAATAAGACAATAATTCCAAAAGATCCAGCTTATTAAATTCAGTAACAGAAAATAAAAAGTTCAGCAGATAATTCCTAAGAATAAAAACCTAAAAACCCTAGAATTTCTCCCCCTTTTTGACCTTCAACAAAAAATTAAGAGAAAATGTTGGATCAATAGTCTGGAAAATTTTGAAAATAAAACTTAAAAACTTAAAAGAGAGAGAGTGGTGAAGAAAGAGTAGGCAGGATTAAGGGGTTGGGTCTTCATCTCCATCTTGATATCCCTCTTCTTCCTCATTGTCAACATCAGTCTTATCATGTTCTTCCTGTTCCTCTTCATTCTCGCCAGCAGTAGTCACTTCTTCAGTCTTTTCCTTGGTAACAGTCTGTGGAGATTTCTTCTTTTTCTTCAAAGTAATCAGCAGATCATCTGAGTCAGGAGTGTTTACTTCTTCTCCTACCTGAGCAGCTTGTTCTACCACTTGTTTCCCTTTATCTTTGACTGGAGCAGCCTCTTCCTGGTTGGAATGTTCACTTGGCAAATTCTTGTCAGAACCACCTTTCTTTGTACCTTCTTCATCCTCAGGAACATCAAACACAATCATGCTCCTGAAGATGTTTTCCACCATATACTTAACTTGCCCCATATCAGTCTCAAGTCCATAAATTTTTTCTTTGGTATCTTCCAAATCCAACTCCAAAACATCAAGTCTCTGATTTTCTGTAAGCTGAGGAGTCTGAATTGAAGTGGGAGTCAAGGTCTTGGGCTTAAGAAACTTCTTTGTACCCAGTTCTTCTTCAGTTAAATCTGAGTACAATTTCCAAGTCTTTTCTTTAGTCGTTACCACTCCAATTTTCTCAAAGGCTTTCTCATTAAGCATTCCAATGCCAGAAGTGACTGATTCCTCTCCACCAGTTGTAATCTCAAAGTGTTAAAAGAACAAGGTGAGCAGATTTGCATAGGGCAGAGGATGTTTCCTTTGATTGGTATGGTAAAGAGCATATGTTCAATCACTAAATTTGGAAGATCAATATCATAACCATGCATGATCAGATACATGATTTGTAGCATTCTCTCAGTCACCAACTCTTTAGAGTGCTCTCTGGGAAAGATACACCTTACCAAAATAGTGTGAAGGACTTTGGCTTCAACATTTAACACAGAGTGTGTTAATTGTTTGGCTGAGGTGGGCGTGTTTGGTAGGTAGAACTCTTCTCTGGCTAGTTTCAGTACTTCTGTCTTAGGTGGGTGATTGCTTGTGTCATACCTCTTGGTACAGCCGAGTACATTGGCAAATTCAGATTGATCCAATTCAATCTCAATTCCTGCAACTCTAGATTGAACTACCAAGTGTGCTGATCTCCTAACTTGTTTCAAGTTCAGATAGAAGATTCTAGTGTGTCTTGGGTAGGCTAACTCTTTAGGGTTCAGCATAAACCATAGATAACTCTTCTTTAACATAGAGATGCACTTAAGATTCATGTGTTCCACCATATGCATGTTGATCATGCTACAGAAAGCAATAGATCTGGAAGCAAAAACATCTAACCACTGACCTTTAGAAGTGTTTGATATGAACCAAGTTTCATCAGGGGTTGGATTCTTTGAGTAGATCTGCAAGGCCTTCTCCATATGATCTTCTGGATGCTCTTCTGTTACCTTTCCTTTCCCTTTTTCAGCTTGAGTTGCCTTCTTCTTTTTCTTCAACTTCTTGGGGCTAGAAATATCTGTTTCAGGTTGCTTCTATGCAGCATCTTTCTCTTTGTTCTTCTTCTTCTTTTCTGAAGATGGAGTTGAAATCTTCTTGACTTTATTTTTGGGTGGAGGAAGATCTGAAACTGCCTCTGCACTAGGGCTTCTAGAGCTAGAGTCTCCACTGATCTCTTGAACTTCATCCACTGCTACCTTTCTTTTCTTCTCTGAGCTAGGTTTTGACCCTCCAGCCATCTTGATTCTGTCTGAGGCTCTCCTTGTGCTCATTAAGTTTGGGAGGATAGTAGAGAGAGGTAGGAATGATACGGAGAGATAGAGAAGAGAAGAAGATAAGTACTGAAAGTGTTTGAGTTTTAAAAGGAAACTAGATTATCTCTCTGGTTTGAAAAGATCTGTAATGATCAGAGAAATATCAAATCTCTTAGGCTGTTGGAAATCAAATATTAAAATACTATATTTGGCTAAAAATTAATTTTGAAAAAGGTAGGGGCAATATTGAGCAAATATCTACAGAGATAGCACCCAATATTGAAAGATCCAAGATTGTTGACTAACTAGTTCAGCAGACTCATTTTCAAGGCTTTGAAAAGGTTTTCAAGGTTTTGAAAAGTTGTAACACTGAAACAAGTAAGATCAAAGTTTTGAAAGGATTTTCAAGAATTTGAAAATCAGTCCAAACCTTTGAAACCCACATAAAGACTTACCTTCTTACCTGATGCTCCCCCTAAACCAATGCATATTTATTTCGCATGCCTAATTCCAGTCTTAGAGCTGAAAATCTTTCATCTGGAAATGGTTTAGTGAAGATATCTGCAAGTTGCATGTTATTAGAAACAAATTCAAGAACAATATCACCTTTCTCAGCATGATCTCTGATGAAATGATGTCTAACATCAATATGCTTGGTTCTTGAAAGTTGTGCAGGGTTCTTTGTGATATATATTGCACTAGTGTTGTCACATTTGATGGGAATACTTCTGAAATCAAATCCAATATCCCTCAACTGTTGAGCAATCCACAACACTTGTGAACAACATGCACCAGCAAATATATACTTAGCTTCAGCTATTGATAGAGAAACTGAGTTTTGTTTCTTGGAGTGCCAACTGATCAGAGATGATCCAATAAATTGACAAGTTCCAGAAGTGATCTTTCTATCAACTTTGTAACCTGCAAATTCTGCATCTGAAAATCCATGCAAAGAGAATTTAGAATGTCTTGGATACCAAAGCCCTAAGTCTTACCATTGAGATATCTGAATATTCTCTTCAAAACAATTAAGTGTGATTCTTTTGGATCATCTTGAAATCTTTCACACATACATACACTGAACATAATATCTGGTCTACAATAAGTAAGGTAGTAATGATCCAATCATACCTCTATACTCGTTCACATTGACACTCTTACCATATTTATCTTTATCTAAAGACAGTGTAGAACTAATTGGAGTCTTGATCTCTTTGGATTGATACATGTTGTACTTGTTTAGCAAGTCTCTAGTATACTTGCTTTGATGCAGAAAGATGCCCTTCTTCAATTTATGTATTTGAAGTCCAAGGAAGAAGTTCAACTCTCCCATCATGCTCATTTCAAATTCCCTGCTCATAAGACTTGAGAATTATTTGCATAGAAGATCATTAGTAGCTCCAAACAGAATATCAACAACATAAATTTGAACTACAAGTAGATCTTTCTCACGAGTCTTTATGAAAAGGGTCTTGTCTACCAATCCTCTTTTGAAATTATTTTCAAGCAGAAATTTTGACAATCTTTCATACCAAGCTCTTGGAGCTTGTTTCAAACCATAAAGAGCTTTGTCAAGTTTATAAACATGATCTGGAAACTTATCACTTTCAAAACCAGGAGGTGTTGCAACATAAACTTCTTCTTGCAAGTATCCATTCAGAAAAGCACATTTCACATCCATTTGAAATAGTTTCATATTTTTGAAAGATGCAAATGCAAGCAGAATTCTAATTGCTTCTAACCTGAAAACTGGAGCAAAAGTTTACTCATAATCAATACCTTCTTCTTGAATGTAACCTTGAGCAACTAACCTTGATTTGTTTCTGATCACTTTGCATTCTCATCCAACTTATTTCTGAACACCCAACTGGTACCTATGACAGACTGATATGTAGGTGGACGAACCAGGTTCCAAACCTTATTCCTTTCAAATTAATTGAGTTCACTTTGCATAGCAATTATCCAGTCTGCCTCTTGTAATGCTTCCTTCACAGTTTTAGGTTCTACAAAAGAGATAAAAGCATTAAAAGCAGTTCTTCAACTATGATCTAGTTTGTGTACCAGTGGTTGGATCTGAAATGATGTTATCAACTGGATGAGATGAGAGATATTTGAATCCCTTTCTTGAAGACCAAGGTTCAGGTTCTCCATAGATCTTTTCTGGTCTTGAAGTAGTGGCTGTGTCACTTGTATCCTTCTGATCATCTTTTTCAAGGCTTTGAGGCTTGTTTTCAAGGCCTTGAACACCATTTTCAAGGTCTTGAAAAAGTCTTCTATTTTCTTCCAAGCCTTTCTTGAATCCAAGTGAGTCCTCATTCTCTTCTTATGATTCATGCTTGTTCAGATTTAGATCTGCAACACTTTAACTCAAAGAACAATCATAGCTTTCATCAAAGATTACATGAATACTTTCTTCAACCAGCTTGGTTCTTTTATTATAAACTCTATAACCTTTTCTAGTAAGAGAGTAACCAAGAAATATACCGGCATCACTTCTTGCATCAAACTTACCCAAGTTGTCCTTACCATTGTTGTGGATATAGCATGTGCAACCAAAGGGTTCTTTTATTATAAACTCTATAACCTTTTCTAGTAAGAGAGTAACCAAGAAATATACCGGCATCACTTCTTGCATCAAACTTACCCAAGTTTTCCTTACCATTGTTGTGGATATAGCATGTGCAACGAAAGGGTCTGAAGTATGAGATGTTTGGCTTTCTCCCTTTGAAGAGTTCAAAGGGGGTTTTCTTCAAGATAGGCCTGATCAAGCACCTGTTCAGAATGTAATTTGCTGTATTCACAGCTTCTTCCCAATAATGTTTTGGGAGCTTATTTTCTAGAAGCATTGTCCTTGACATGTTTTCAAGAGCCGTGTTCTTTCTTTCAACAACTCCATTCTGTTGAGGAGTTCTAGGAGTAGAGAAATTGTGAGAGATACCATGCTTAGCACAGAACAAATCAAATTCTAATTGATCGAATTCTCTACCATGATCACTTTTAATTGAATCAATGGGCATGATTTTCAAGTTTTGAAGTTCTCTGCAAAGCTTTTGGATTTGGTGTCCTCATAGGACCACACAAATCCATGTGAAGTAGTTCAGTAGGTCTAGAGGTACTTACAAACTTCTTTGGTTTGAATGAGCTTTTGGTCTGCTTACCCTGAGCACAAGCCTTGCATACATCATCTTCTTTGAACTTGATAGATGGCAATCCTCTTACCAGATCCTTGGGTATTAATTTTTTCAAGGTATGCAAGCTAATGTGACCAAGCTTTCTGTGCCAAACCCTTGAATCCTCTTTCAAGGCCTTGAGGCACATTAAACTTTTACCTGCAACTTTGTTAGTCCGAAAAGTATAAACATTGTTTGATCTAGAGGCTGTGAGGATGCAATCTTCTAATTTCTCATTTTGCACCACACATTTATATTTATCAAATATAACCTTGTTGCCATTATCATAAAGCTGAGATACACTAAGAAAATTAAATTTCAAACCATCAACTAGATATACATCAGAAATAGAATTTTCAGAATTTGTACCAACTTTACCAATACCAAGAATGGTGCATTTGCCTTTGTCACCAAGAGTAATAGAGATCTCTTTCCACTCATGTGTCTTGAGCAACCACTGTCTATAAACCACTTATGTTCTTTGATGTTGGTGACAACCTGCAAACACCAATCACTGTCTTACCCAGCTGTTAGACCAAGTGTGGAATTTGGACTCATACTCAAGATCAACCATGTTAGGTGGTCTGAACCCTTTAGGAACCCAAATCTGTCTGACTTGTCCTTTAAGTTGAAATAGAAATGTTTTCCTCATTATATGAGGGTCTCTTCTTCTTAAAGGACAAGTCATCTTCATATGACCAATCTTGTTGCAAAAATGACACTTAGGAGAAGTTTTGCTTACAGATTTCACAAATATGGTATTGTTGATTCTTGGAAAATTTGAATTGTATCCAATACCAGTTTTATGAACAGACTTTGAACTTCCTCCAAGAATCAAGTTTAACTTATGTTTTGAGCCTGCAAGCTTGACTTTGACTAATTCAGATTCTTGAAGTTTCTCAGCAAGAGTAGTCTTTTGTTTATCCAATTCATCTACTTGATGTTTCAGATCGACAAGGCTGTTACTCATCAAAGAGTTCTCAGTGACTACTTCCTTGACTTGTTTTTCAAGGCTTCGAAACTGGTTTTCAAGGCCTTGAAATCATTGTCAGTTTTCTTCTAAGAGATTTCAAGATTCTGATTTAGACAAACAAGTTTTATATTCTCTTTTGCTTGCTCATGGACTTCTTTCTTTCAAAAGTCTGATCTCTTTCTGATATAATATGAAAGAGGATCCTTTGGTTTATAAATTAGACAGTTTACCATTACCTCAATGTTCTTCTTAGAACTTTCATCATGCTTGGCCATGAAGCATAGGTTGGCATGTTCTTCTTCAGATTCAGATTCAGATTCACTTGAGCTATCTGAATCACTCCATGAAGCTATCATAGCTTTCTTTCTCCTGTCATGGTCTTTCTTTTGGAAGTTCTTGATTTTCTTGTGTGGAGAGTCTCTTATCAAATGTCCTGCATCACCACACTCAAAGCAGTTCATGACTTTAGATTCATTTTTTGAGGAAGACTTACCTTTGTAATCCTTGCTACTAGATGATTTGTTTCTTTCACTGTTGAAGTCTTTGTTTCCAAAGTTTTTCTTCATCTTTAGAATTCTGATCAAGGCTTTGGTGATCAATGCAAAAGGATCTTCATCATCTTCAGTTTCAAGGCTTTGAATTTTCTCATTATCTTTGGCCTTGAGTGCTAAGTTCTTGACACTTCAGGTACCTCCCCATCAGCTTCATTCATGGATATTTCATGTGTCATGAGCTTCCCTTGTAGGTCATCAAGTTTTAGTGATGAAAGATCTTGAGCTTCTTCAATGGCTGTTGTCTTTGGTTCCCATTTGGCCTTTGGAAGACTTCTCAGTATATTCCTCATCTTTTCTTCATTGAAAATATGTTTTCCCAAAGAATCAAAGTTGTTGACAATGTCTGTGAACCTCGTGAACATCTCTCTGATTGACTCATCTGTATTCATCTTAAACAGCTCATATTGCCTGAGATAGATGTTGATCTTGGTTTGCTTGACTTGAATGGTTCCTTCAAATGTCACCACAAGCTTGTCCCATATTTCTTTGGCAGTCTTGCAGCCTGAAATCCTGTTGAATTCATCTGTACTCAAAGCACAATATAAGATGTTAATAGCTTTGTAATTCTTAGAATATTGTTCTAACTCATAATAGGAGAGTATGTCTTCAGATTTGGGAGTTCTAATTCCATCTTTCTCTGTAAAGAAGGTGTGAGGTCCATTCTGAATAATGGTCCAAAGCTCTATGTCCTAATCAATGATGAACATCTTCATCAGGGCTTTCCAGTGAGCAAAGTTGTCTCCACAAAATATAGGAGGTCTGTTGGAAGCTCTTCCCTATGAGAAACCACCATCCCCTGCAGTACTCATGATCACCATATGGTTAAATCTTATACAGTGATAGAAGATCTGATACCAACTGAAAGATGAGTATGCAGATGAATATGTAGCACAGATACTCTAAAAGGGGGGGGGGGAGTTGAATAGAGTATGCCAACTTTTTTGCAAAGCTGGAGGAGGAAGAGAGTTTTGGTTTTATTGCAAGGTAATTCAAGGCCTTGAACAAAAATTCAAGCCTTTGAAATGAAATGCAGCTTGCAGTAAAACAGACATGTCTTTTTCAAGGCCTTGAAAGGAGTTTCAAACCCTTGAAAAATAGACAATTTTAAGTACTGTAAAAACTATGAATGTGAATGAATTGTAAAAGTAAGAGACAAAGGATTTATAGAGTTCAGTCCACTTGGACCTACGTCTCTACCTCAGGCATCTTCTCCCTGCAGGATTTTCAACTCAATTCTTATTAATCAAAAGCTAAGCCCTAGATCTCAAGCACAGAGAATTGCCTTACTCTGTTACAGCTTGTGGTTCTCTCTAACCTATCTAGTACCTGCTCTAGCTAACAGATTAACTAGGAATTCTCTATTTTTCACTTTGAACAATCCTTGAGAATGATGTAGAAGTATTACAAAAATGATCTACCAATAAAGTACAATACATAAGAACACTAGAATAGAAAACTGCAGTGAAAAATGCAGTGAACTTCTGTGTGTTGGATTCTGAGAGTGATGTGCTTCTTTGATGCTTGTCAATCCAGAATTGTGACTCTCTTTTTGGCCGTTGAGTTTTGTATCTTGTTGCTTCAAAATGATCTATATTTAAACTTCAAAAATCTCTGCAAATCTTCCCATATTTTAATCAACAAATCTCCTATTTTGTAGGCAACAAAATTTGACTCTTTGACATCTTCTCCAACAGTTATATGATCACGATCTTCAGAGATATTTTTGTGATCTTGCATTTAAACAAGTTTAGAAGCATTCATGCAAGTTTGATTGATCACAAAATCATCTTCTCCAACTGTTTCCTTTCCTGCACAAGTCAGATTAGGAAACTATCCTTGCAAACTAGGAAATAGAATTCCCTGCAAAAGCATAGTAAAACAGATGACTTCTTATGTTCAAACATGACGAGTTAATTTGTCTTTCATCATCAAATAATAATAAATCAAGCATAGGGGTGAGAGAGAATAAATCAGATAAAGAGTTCATAGAAAACTCCCCCTAAGAATAAGAATACAGGTTATTCAGTTTCAAGGCTTTGAATCCAGTTTCAAGGCCTTAAAAATAGCTATACTATTTTCAAGCCTATGAGAACAGATTCAAGGCTTTGAAATCTGTTTCAAGGTCTTGAAATAGTTTTGTTATTTCAAGCCTTGTGCAACCTGTGACCTTACAAGATCAAATTAAAAACCATACACACACACAAATTTATGAAGGTTGAAAGAATGAGACAACTGAACATCACCAATTTGTGTGAAAGAAACATAAAGACCATTAGGGAGGTGAAAAAAGAGTATTTAAGACAGGAGTAGCAGAACTGATAAGAGATAAAGTGTTGCACATATGGTATGTTGCAAAACTGTCTATGATCCAAGTGCTAGAAGAAGAAGAAATATTATTGTGAACTATTGAGGAAAGTGAGTAGTGTTCATAATACCATAAGCGAAATTGGGATAAGAGACACAACCCAAAATGTGAAAAAGGTGTGTCATAACCACTCATGGCTATATGATGTGCATAAGGTGATCCACCACTATATGCGAATGATGGCAAGAGTGAAGAACTAGCTCCATAACCAGAACATCGCTAAGCTCCTAACTAAGATTGAAGCATATCAATAAGCTACAGACATTGACTTTGAGAGAGTGGCAAAGGATATTGTGATTTTTTTTAGAAGCAGAGCCTGTTGAACACCTAGATGGAGTACTTCCACTTGAGGAGCGTAGATCAGGACCATTAACTTGATGAGCATGTGAAAACTGCTTGTTCTTGAATTTAAACCTGGTGAAAAACCATACAATCTGGACGTATTCTTTACATGCCCAGCATAAACACAATGAGTACAAGTACGCTTGTTACGAGAATGCCTACCATCATATCCTACATAACTTGACCAACTATTACCCTACAACTGTAACTGGTCAACATTTTCATCATGGCCATAGAAAGATTATGACGTACAGAAAAATTACCAGCAATGATTTCTGATAGTTTTTCTTGCTGAACAACTTGAGAAAAAACTCTATTGAGTGCAGACAGTGGTTGATTAAAGTAGGTAATCTTAGCAAAGTATGTAATCTTCCACTTATCAACTTGATTTCCTCCTTGTTTATCTTCCTCTCTTAGAAGTTCATTAAAATATCCGCAAATGACCGAAGGGACTTGCCATTGTGACACAACTTGGTTCAAATCTATCCAAAGCTTCCTCCTGTCTTTGGATTTTGGGCATCCATACACAAATAACCAATACTCTGTTGTACCATCACCACTAGTAATAACTGAGGCAATAACATTATTAGAACAAAATAGGATATTTAAATTGACATCCTCTGTCCACCAGAGAGCTAACCCCCAATCCCTATTGGATCAACCAATTGAGACATAGGGAATCGGAGCCTCCTCCTTATTAGTTCAAGCTTCCTTTTTTGTTTCAATCAAGAACACCACACTAGGTCGATGGGCATTACACGACCCTCTCAATTGCTGGACTGTCAGAGTTCGACCTATCCTCTGATGGGGTTGGATTGATATAGAGATATCACGATCCAACACATGGGTATGCATTAGGGGCAATGGCATGCTGGATTGACCCATCTCCGAGAAGGCTACATACTAATTATGTAAAGTCACAAGTGCTTCTCGCGCTGACAACGGTATTGTCATCCTTATACTTGAAGTCACTAGATCATCTAGTTATGGAATATTGTGTTTTGGTAGCGTCAAACGCTACACCGTGACTGGGTAGCCATAAAGGCACGTATCGAACACAATATGAAGCAAGATTAGATATCGTAGTGATGTAGATAGAATTTGCCTCTCCCACATAACGGGAGAAAATATCCGCGGCCACTTGAGGCATTGTGCTTATAGAATGCCTGGCCAGACTCAGATAAATCAATATGGGATATTGATATCGTCTGCACGAATAAGGCTATTCACGGGATCGAGAAAATATGGATTGGATACACGAGTGTGGCTTGTATTTCTCGTGTCCAATCCGGATATAGAGACAAAGGGATGAGACAATACTTACACAAGGTTTGTTGGATGACTATTTCTATTAGTTGGTGGAATGGATGTGTTGCTAGACACCGCTCCATGTTAGTAAATAGTTACTACCAACTAAGTAGAAACATATGGGGTCACACGCCATATGGATGAACTAGACTTGGGAATTAATTAATATGTTTAATTAATTAGAAGGATCAAAACACAACAACTTGCTAACTTAGTAGGACTAATATGCAAGAGGGACTAATTCGAACTTGAGTAGGATTAGGAGAGGGCCTTTATGTAGTAAACAAGAGTTGTGGGACTATATAAACGATGCTCCTAGCTTCCTTCCTACAACTAATGCTCATAAAATTACTTGATTAGGAGAGAAAGCAAGGAAAGAGAGCAAGACACAAGGAGGCCGAACCGACCCCCTTGTTCCGCCCCCTACCCGTCGGCGAAAGAGAGGAGGCCCAACCTCCTCTTTGGTATCCGTTGCGTGATTTCTTCTTCCTCTTACATCGTTCCTAGCTAGCACAAGGAGTTGGAGGATCTAGATCTCAATACTAGGCGTGGATAAACCGTAGAGACATAACATTATTTGTGTTTGAATTCATCACAGGAGACCCACAAGGTACTTGTTGTGAATCATTTACTATCATTATGAATTCTCTTCCTATGATCCTTGGAGAGTCTTGCGCGGATCTTTTTATTCTTTGTTTCGGCTGCGTAATTCGTTACAATACCCTACAGTGGTATCAGAGCCACAGGTCGTAGAGCATAACGTAGTTTACGTGTTACAATTTTGTTGTGTTTCAACTATAATTGTTAATAATTGCGTTAAAACGACAAATTAAGCATATTAGATGCAAGTTGAATGTGATTGAACTAAATAAGAACTAATTTTACATGGGATGTAGCAATTAGTGAGTTTGAGAAATTTTTGGATCTTAGATCTAGGGTTTGGGCACAAATTGGAAAGGACTTTTAGATTTGAAAACTTTTTGGACTTGGGGAACAAGGAAGAAGTTGTTTTGGAAAGAACTACCATGACGTTCGGCCCCCCCTAAGGGACCGCCCCTACTTCCTTGCCGCCCAAGCCACCGAGGCCGAAGGTCTAGGCGGTTAGGCTGATCCCACGGGTTGGGCCGACCGGCCCAGGCGGCTCCAAGGGGTTCGACCACTTGTTTGGTTGTGCCTCTTGGACTGTTTTGACCCTAGTAATGCTAAAATCAATTAAAATTGACTAAGCGCGTTAAAATTGGATTTTAACTGTTTATGTACAATTCGTATGGTGAGTGGATATGGCCTTAGATGTGGTTTGTTGTGGATGTTTAATTTTTGTGGTTTGTTTACGGCCTGCGCGCTGATCAGTCTGATGTAATAATTAATTAGAATTTACGGCCTGCGAGCCGGTATTTTTTTCTCAACTTGTGAAATTTATTTTATTTAGTATAGATGCTAGCTAGTACTGGATAAAATAGATGATTGCCCAGATTAAAGAAAATAATCCCAAAGAATTAAAGGAGCCACAACATGGAGCATTCCACAAGGCTAAGGAGGATGGACCAAAAGATGGAGGCACATGGAGATGAGCTTGCTATTTTAGAGATCATAGATATTCTCATTGGCTTGGAAATATCTTGGTCTATGAGGCCATATCCACATCACGTTAATTTCTATTTTTTGGATGTTTACTTTTTTGTCTTATTATTATTGTTGGTGTATGGATGATGCATGCAATTGGATAATACGATAATTAAATACCCCGGATCTTTTATTTGAAGTTTTTCCCAACTCAAATAAGTAGATCAGTTGATATGGATCAAAAAAATAATTAAAATAATTGAAAGAAAACCCTCAAAACTGAAATATTATGTTTGCCTTCTCGTTAGTTAAACACTCATCACAAATCGATTAGTCAAGTTCGTGCGTGCCAAAGTAAGGCGACTTGATTCATCATTATGGGTGCGATGGCACATGTAATGTGAAATTGTTGGAGTAAGAGGTTAGACGTAACTAGGTGTATTTAATAAATATTAAAAGCCTAGAGGCACCAATTGAGATTATCTATAGGATAGATAAATAAGGAGTTATTTTCCCAATTGAACCAAGAGTTGCATGGGATACAAATAGGGTTGTTCCTACCTAAATAACTAACTTTTGGTTGACATGCCAAAGCAAGGTCAAAAGGAAGTGAAATATGGCTCTTCGCCCACTAGAAAATATAATGATATTTTATGCATTAATATCTTGAGGGTTATTAATCCATAGAAATATAGTGGGAGCTGTATTTAATAATCTAGCCATTATTAAATATAGTTAATCGTTCACAAATACTAAAACTTACGTATTTCCTTTTGTAGAGTTTCAATGGAAAACAACTCATCGAGTTCAACACACTCCCTACGCTCTGTCCTTGAGATGGACAAGCTCTCTGGAACCAATTTTCTAGACTGGTACAGAAACTTGAGAATCGTTCTCAAGCATGAAAAGAAACTGTACGCCTTAGAGGAGCAAGTTCTGGAAGGTCCGGAAAATAATACTCCTGCAGCTCTTAAGGCGTATCAAAAGCGTGTTGATGACGCTAATGATGTGGCCTGCCTAATGCTTTGCACCATGCCCTCTGAGCTTCAGAAGCAACATGAGAACATGAATGAAGTCGATATGATCACACGCTTGAAGCAGCTCTTCCAAGAGCAGGCTAGGATTGAGAGGTATGAAGTTTCCAAAGGCATTGTTCAAATGCCATCTGTCAGAGGGAAACCCAGTGGGGCCGCACGTGTTGCGAATGATCGGGTATCTTGAAAGTATCGGCAGCCTGGGCTTTCCGTTGGGTCAAGAGTTGGCCACCGATCTCATCTTGCAATCGTTGCCTGAGAAGTTATGGACAGTTCATGATGAACTATAACATGAATGAGATTGTGAAACCTCTTCCAGATTTACTCAACATATTGAGGACAGCTGAACAAAGCATCAACAAGGTTAGGGGCAAATGAAAGGAAAGGAAAAAAAGTTTGCCTCTACCTCCAAGGAAAACGGCAAAGAAGTTGCCAAACCCAAGGAACCTTCCCTTAATCCTCTTGGTGGCATTTCCAAAGGTGTGACTAAAGGTGAGTGTCACTACTTCAGTCAGCCTGAACACTGGAGGAGGAACTGCCCAAAATATCTGGAGGATAAGAGGCTTGGAATAGTGATTCCACCACCACCACCAAGTATTTTTGTTATAGATGTAAACTTAACTGTCTCTTCATCATTGGTATCTGATACTGGATGTGGATCTCACATTTTTCGAAATGTGCAGGATCTCAAGAGAAGTAGAAGATTTGCTAAAGGGGAGATAGACCTGCGCGTTGGGAATGGAGCAACAGTTTCTACATTGGCCTAGGCGTGTACGAGTTGTCTCTGCCCTCATAATTAGTTTTAGAATTAAATAATTGCTATTGTGTGCCTTCTATGAAAAAAAACATTATTTCTTGTTTGGAAAATGATGGTTTTACTATTTCAATAAAGACCAATCGTTGTTTCATTTATTTTAATATTATGCACTACTGTAGTGGGCAATTATTTAATGGATAATATGTCCTTGATCTAAGCAATCATGTCTATAACATTGATACCAAGAGGATAAAAATGAATAATTTAAATCCTTCTTATATATGTCACTGTCGTTTAGGCCCTATAAACGAGAAACATGTATCTAGACTCCATAAGGATGGATTCCTGAACTCATTTGATTTTGAATCATATGAGACATGTGAGGCTTGTTTGTTGGGAAAATGACAAAGTCCCCTTTCAATAAGAAAGATGAGAGGACTAGTGAGAATTTGGAGCTCGTGCATACTAATGTATGTGGGCCATTTGCCACGCCAGCCAGAGGTGGTTACGTCTGCTTCATCACATTTACTGATGATATCAGTAGATATGGATTTGTATACCTTATTGTAATTTCACAGGTTTCACAGGCTTGAAATAGCAGAGCCATTTCGAGGCCTTGAACCTGTTTTCAAAGCCTTAAATCAGGTTTCATAGGATTGAAATAGCAAAGCTATTTCAAAGCCTTGAAATAGGATTCAAATCCTTGAAACTGTCTGACCTGTATGCATATACTTAGGGGGAGTTTTTCTGAACTCTTCTGATCTGATTATATCTCTTTCACCCCTATACTTGATCTGTTATTAATTGATAAAGAAAGACAAACTATTTTGTTATATCTAACACCATTTAATCCATCTGTTTGACTCAGCTTTGCAGGGAAATATTATTTCCTAGTTTGCAGGATTGGTTTCCTAATCTGTATTTTGCAGGAAAGGAAACTTGGAGAAAATGTGATTCTGTGATCAATCAGACACTCTTAACAGCTTCTCAATCTATTTAAAGACAAGATCATATCAATATATCTGAAGATTATGATTAACTATCTGTTGGAGAAGGCTGTTAAAAGAGTCAAAGTGTTGCCTACAAAACAGGAAGTTTGTTACTAGAAATCAGGGAAGATTTTCTGAGCATCTGTTTTGTATAGACAGGACTCATTTTGAAGCAACAAGCAGAACAATCAACGGAAAAAAAGAGATACACATTTCTAGATTGACAAGCATCAAAGAAGCACATCATTCTCAAATCCAAATCACAGAAGATCACTGCACTCTTCACTACAGTTTTTACACTTCCAGTGTTCTTCTACTTTGAGATTTATTTTTATATCATTCTTATACTACTTCTATCTCTCATTATCAAGGATTTTTCAAATTGAACACTAGATAATTCTTAGTTAATCAATTACCTAGAGCAGGTACTAGATTGGTTAGAGAGAATCACAAGCTGTAACAGAGTAAGGCATATCTCAGTGCTTGAGATCTAGGGCTTAGCTTTTGATTAATAAGAATTGTGTTGAAAATACTGCATGGAGAAGATCCATGAGGTAGAGACGTAGGTCCAAGTGGGCTGAACTGTATAAATCATGTGCCTCTTTCATTTACAGTTTCATTTGCATATTTAGTTTTTGCAGCATTCAAACTAGTCTATTTTCAAGGGTTTGAAACTCTTTTCAAGGCCTTGAAAAAGACTTGTCTGTTTCATTACTTAAACTGTATTTCTTCTCAAAGGCTTGACAGTGTTTTGAAGGCCTTGAACTTCATTGCTCTTGTAATAAACTCTTCTCTTCTACAAGTTGTTCCAAAAAATTGGCATACTCTATTCAACCCCCCCCCCTTTTAGAGTATATCTATTGCATATCTATCTGCTTACTCCCCTTTCAATTGATGTCAGAGCTTGTATCACTGTATAAGACTTAACCATCTGGTGATCATGAGTACTGCAGGTGATGGTGGTTTCTCACAGTGAAGAGCTGCTAACAAACCTCCTCTATTTTGTGGAGATAATTTTTCTCATTGGAAAGCCCTGATGAAGATGTTCATCATTGATCAAGACATAGAGTTATGGACCATTATTCAGAATGGACCTCATACTTTCTATACAGAAAAAGATATGATTGGAACTCCCAAATATGAAGACTCTCTTTCTTCATCTGAATTAGAACAATTCTCAAAGAATTTCAAAGCTATTAACATCCTGTATTGTGCTTTGAGTACAGATGAATTAAACAGAAGTTCAGGCTGTAAGAATGCCAAGGAGATCTGGGATAAGCTTGTGGTGACATTTTAAGGAACCAGTCAAGCTAAGCAAACCAAGATCAACATCTATCTCAGATAATATGAGATATTCAAGATGAATGCAGATGAGTCAATCAGAGACATGTTCAAAAGGTTCACAGACATAGTCAGTAACCTTGATTCAATTGGAAAGCGTATTTCCAATGAAGAAAAGGTGAGGAAAATCCTGAGGATTATACCAAAGGAAAAATGGGAACCAAAGACTACTGCAATTGAGGAAGCTCAAGATCTCTCATCACTACAACTTGATGACGTACAAGGGAAGCTTTTGACACATGAAATATCAATGAATGAAGTTGATGGGGAACTACCAGAAGGTGTCAAGAACTTAGCACTCAAGGCCAAAGATAATGAGCACATTCAAAGCCTTGAAACTGAGGATGATGATGAAGATCCATTTGCTTTGATTTCCAAAGCCTTGACCAAAATCCTCAAGATGAAGAAAAACTTTGGAAACAAAGACTTCAATAGAGAAAGACACAGATCATCCAGTAGCAAGGACTACGAAGGTAAGTCTTCTTCACATAATAAATCAAAAGTTATGAATTGCTTTGAGTGTGGTGATGTCGGACACTTGATTAGAGATTGTCCACACAAGAAAAGCAAGAACTTCCAGAATAAAGACCATGACAGGAGAAAGAAAGCTGTGATAGCTTCTGGAGTGATTCAGATACCTCAAGTGACTCCGAATCTGAAGAAGAACATGCCAACCTATGCTTCATGGCCAAGCATGATGAAAGTTCTGAAAAGAACATTGAGGTAATGGTAAACTGTTTGAGTTCAAAGCCAAAAGAATCCCTCTTAGATTACCTCATATCAATGATTTTAAATGAAGAGGACTATCTGAAGGAGATTAGAGTTTTGAAAGAAAAAGTTCATAAGCAAGAAAAAGAAAATTTACAACTTGTTTGTCTGAATCATAATCTTGAAATCTCTCATAAAAAACGGACAGTGATTTCAAGGCCTTGAAAACCAATTTCAAAGCCTTGAAAACACAAGTCAAGGAAGTGGTCATTGAAAACTCTCTATGAGTGATAGCCTTGTTAATCTGAGACATCAAGTTAATGAATTAGATAAACAAAAGACTACTCTTACTGAAAAACTTCAAGAATCTGAATCAGTTAAAGTCAAGCTTGCAGGCTCAGAACATAAGTTGAACTTGATTCTTGGAGAAAGTTCAAAGTCTGTTCACAAAACTGGTATTGGATACAATCCAAATTTTCCAAGAAAGAACAATACCAGATTTGTGAAAGCTGCAAACAAACTTTTCATAAATGTCATTTTTGCAACAAAATTGGTCATGTTAAGATGACTTGTCCTTTCAGAAGAAGAGACCGTAACATAATGAGGAACACATTCCCATTTCAACTCAAAGGATAAGTCAGACAGAATTGGGTTCCTAAAGGGGTCAGACCACCCAACATGGTTGATCCTGAGTATGATTCCGAATTCCACACTTGGTCTAACAGCTGGGTAAGGAAGTGATTGCTGCTTGCAGGTTGTCATCAATGTCAAAGAACAAAAGTGGTTTATGGACAGTGGTTGCTCAAGACACATGAGTGGAAAGATATCTCTATTCTCAGAACTGAAAGACAAATCAGAAGGTTCAATTACACTTGGTGACAAAGGAAAATGCAACATTCTTGGTATTGGCAAATTATTCAAAACTCAATTTCTGATGTATATCTAGTTGATGGCTTGAAATTTAATATACTTAGTGTATCTCAGCTTTGTGACAATGGCAATAAGGTTATCTTTGATAAAGAGAAGTGTGTGGTGAAAAATGAGAAATCAGACAATTGAATTCTCACAGCCTCTAGATCAAACAATGTTTATACTTTTCAGACTAACAAAGTTGCAGGTAAAAGCTTAAAGTTCCTCAAGGCCTTGAAAGATGATTCAAAGCTTTGGCAAAGAAATATTGGTCACAATAGCTTGCATACCTTGAACAAGTTAATCTCCAAAGATCTAGTAAGAGGATTACCATCTATCAAGTTCAAGGATGATGAAGTATGCAAAGCCTGTGCTCAGGGTAAGCAAACCAGAAGCTCATTCAAGCCAAAGAAGTTTGTAAGTACTACTAGACCTATTGAATTACTTCATATGGATCTCTGTGGTCCTATGAGGACTCCAAATCCAAAAGGTAAGAGGTATATGCTAGTTATCGTAGATGATTATTCTAGGTTTACTTGGGTTATGTTTCTTAAAGAAAAATATGAAGCCCTCTCTAAATTTTCAAAGCTTTGAAGAGAACTTCAAACCTTGAAAAACCTACATATTGCTTCAATCAAAAGTGATCATGGTAGAGAATTTGATCTATTAGAATTTGATTTGTTCTGTGTTAAGCATGGTATCTCTCACAATTTCTCTGCTCCGAGAACTCCTCAACAGAATGGAGTTGTTGAAAGAAAGAACAGGACTCTTGAAGATATGTCAAAGAACAATGCTTCTAGAAAACAAGCTGCCAAAACACTATTGGGCAGAAGTTGTGAATACAGAAAATTACATTTTGAACAGGTGCTTGATCAAACCAATCTTGAAGAAGACCCCCTATGCACTTTTCAAAGGTAGAAAGCCAAACATCTCATACTTCAGACCCTTTGTTTGAACATGTTTTATCCACAACAATGGTAAGGACAACTTGGGTAAGTTTTATACAAGAAGTGATGAAGGTATCTTTCTTGGTTACTCTCATACTAGCAAAGCTTATATATTTTATAATAAAAGAACCAAGCTGGTTGAAGAAAGTATTCATGTTATTTTTGATGAAAGCTATGATGGTTCTTTGAGTGAAAGTTTTAAAGACTTGAATCTGAACAAGCATGAATTAGAAGAAGAAGTTGATAACTCACTTGTTTTCAAGAAAGGTTCAGAAGTAAACAGAAGCCATTTTCAAGACCTTGAAAACAGGTCTCAAGGCCTTGAAAATAGAGATCAAAGCATTGACAAGGATGATCAGAAAGATATGAGTGATCAGGCTACTACTTCAAGACCAGAGAAGCAATATGGAGAGTCTGAAACCTGGTCTTCAAGAAAGAGATTTAAATATCTTTCATCTCATCCAGCTAACAACATTATCTGTGATCCAACCACTGGTACACAAACAAGATCACAGTTGAAGAATCTTTGTGCTTTTAATGCTTTTATTTCTCTTGTAGAACCCAAAATTGTGAAGGACGCATTACAAGAAGCAGACTGGATTATAGCTATGCAAAGTGAACTCAATGAGTTTGAAAGAAATAAGGTGTGGAACTTAGTTCCCCCACCAACAAACCAGTCTGTCATTGGTACCAGATGGGTGTTCAGAAACAAACTAGATGATAATGGCAAAGTGATCAGAAACAAAGCAAGGTTAGTTGCTCAAGGCTTCAACCAAGAAGAAGGTATTGATTATGAGGAAACTTTTGCTCCTGTTTCCAGGTTAGAAGCACTTAGAATTTTACTTGCTTTTGCATCTTACAAGAACATGAAACTCTTTCAAATGGATGTGAAGTGTGTATTTTTGAATGGTTACTTTCAAGAAGAAGTTTATGTTTCACAACCTCCTGGTTT
This sequence comes from Linanthus parryae, assembly GCA_023055425.1. Classification (NCBI taxonomy): domain Eukaryota; kingdom Viridiplantae; phylum Streptophyta; class Magnoliopsida; order Ericales; family Polemoniaceae; genus Linanthus; species Linanthus parryae. The sequence goes on from JALGPY010000009.1 coordinate 48,573,669, forward strand.
TGAAAGTGATAAGTTTCCAGATCATGTTTACAAACTTGACAAAGCTCTTTATGGTTTGAAACAAGCTCCAAGAGCTTGGTATGAAAGATTGTCAAAGTTTTTGCTTGAAAATGATTTCAAAAGAGGATTGGTAGACAAAACCCTTTTCATAAAGACTCATGAGAAAGATTTACTTGTAGTTCAGATTTATGTTGATGATATTCTTTTTGGAGCTACTAATGATCTTTTATGCAAAGAATTATCAAGTCTTATGAGCAGAGAATTTGAAATGAGCATGATGGGAAAGTTAAACTTCTTCCTTGGAATTCAAATACATCATTTGAAGAAGGGAATCTTTCTCCATCAAAGCAAGTACACTAGGGACTTGTTGAACAAGTACAATATGTCTCAATCCAAAGAAATCAAGATTCCCGTGAGTTCTACATTGTCCTTAGATAAGGATGAATCTGGTAAGAGTGTCAATGTAAAGAGTAAAGAGGTATGATTGGATCATTGCTATACCTTACTGCTAGTAGACCCGATATCATTTTAATGTATGTATGTGTGCAAGATTTCAAGCTGATCCAAAGGAATCACACTTAAGTTCTGTGAAGAGAATATCAGATATCTCAATAATACCAAAGACTTAGGGATTTGGTATCCAAGACATTCTAATTTTTCTTTGCATGGATTTTCAGATGCTGACTTTGCAGGTTACAAAGTTGATAGGAAAAGTACTTCAGGAACTTGCCAATTATTGGATCCTCCTTGATAAGTTGGCACTCAAAGAAACAAAACTCAGTCGCTTTATCAACAGCTGAAGCTGAATACATAGCTGCTGGAGCATGTTGTTCACAAGTATTATGGATTGCTAAACAGTTGAGAGATCTTGGATTTGATTTTAGAAGTATACCTATCAAATGTGACAACACTAGTGCAATATCAATTACAAAGAATCCAGATCAGCATTCAAGAACCAAGCACATTGATGTCAGACATCATTTCATCAGAGATCATGCTGAGAAAGGTGATATTGATATTGTCAGACATCATTTCACTTGCATATATCTTCACTAAACCATTGTCAGATGAAAGTTTTTTAGCTCTAAGGCTGGAACTAGGCATGCTAAATAAAGATGCATTGGTTTAGGGGGAGCATCAGGTAAGGAAGGTAAGTTATTATGTGTTTCAAAGTTTTGAATTGATTTTCAAAGACTTGAAAATCTACTCAAAGTTTTGATTTTACATGTTTCAGTATTGCAGCGTTTCAAGACCTTGAAATTATTTTCAAAGCCTTGAAAATAAGTCTGTTAACTGATTAGTCAATAATTCTTGGATCATTCAGTATTGGGTGCTATCTTTGTAGATATTTTCTCAATATTGCCCCTACCTTTTTTTTTTGGCAAGGTATAGTATTAAATTATTTATTTCCAACGGCTTCAAAGATTTGAATCTTCTCTGACCATTACAAATCTTTTAAGATCAGAAAGAAATTGCAGTTTCCTTTTCAAACTCAAACTCTTTCAGTATTTATCTTCTTCTCGTCTCCTTCTCTCTGTATCAACCATACCTCTCTCTATTCTTCTCCAAACCATAATGAGAACAAAAAGAGCCTCTGACAGAATCAAGATGGCTGGTGGTTCAAAGCCTGGTGCAAAAAAGAAGAGAAAAATCTCTGTGGAAGAAGATCAAGCCATCAGTGAAGATACAAAGTCAAAAGCCTCATGTCATGAAGAAATAAAGTCTTCTCCTCCAAAGAATAAGACAAAGAAGGACCAACTTCCAGTAGCATGAAAGAAGAAAAAGACATTGGAGACTACACAAGAGAAGCATAAAGGAAACCAGATTGGAAGTCCTAGGCAGACAAAGAAGAAGGCAGACAAAGGGATCAAAGGAAAAGGAAAAGAAATCCTCATTCCAGACTCGGATTCAGATACTACTTCAGGTTCCTATGGAGTATATTTTGTGTCCACAAAGGGAACACATGAGAAAGAACTTCCACAAGCTGAGACTGTATCAAAAATTGGAAGGAAAGATCATCACAAAATTTCCTCTGCAAAACAGAAGAAGATGTATGTGAAGAAGAAACTAAAGCATGGAAGAAAATCTTTAGAGGGACTCACATTCTTGTTCAACAGTGCTTAGAGAAAATTAGTTCTATCATTGAGGAAATCGATGTGGTTCAACAAGATGAACATGCCAGTGATGGAGACATTGAGGAAGAAGAAGGAGATCAGGATGGAGATGAAGACCCAACCCATAAACTATTTCCTACTCTTTCTTTCCCATTTCTTTTAAGTTTATTTTTTCAAATTTTTCCCAAGACTCTAATCCAACATGTCCTCATTTTTTTTGATGAAAGTCAAAAAGGGGGAGAAATCTTAGGTTTATGTTTTAGTCAGTAGGATTACTTGGATTTATGTGTTTTTATGATTAAGTATGCTATTGAATAAGTTGGATCTTTTTGGAACCAATGTGTTAATACTATTTGAGTTGTGTGCTAATCAGTATTTTTTGCAGAAACTAGGATTCAAATAGATTGAGGTTTTGTCTTTCATCAAGGGGGAGACTGTAAGTTCACAGGTTTCACAGGCTTATTTCAAGGCCTTGAACCAGTTTTCAAATCCTTGAATCAGGTTTCACAGGCTTGAAATAACAGGCCTTGAAACAGGATTCAATGCCTTGAAACTGTCTGACCGGTATGCATATACTTAGGGGGAGTTTTTCGGAACTCTTCTGATTTGATTCTATCTCATTCACCCCTATGCTTGATTTGTTATTAATTTATGATGAAATACAAACTATTTTCTTATATCTAACACCATTTAATCCATCTGTTTGACTCAGTTTTGCAGGAAAATATTATTTCCTAGTTTACAGGATTGGTTTCCTACTTTATATTTTGTAGGAAATGAAACTTGGATAAAATGTGATTCTGTGATCAATCAGACACTCTTGACAGCTTCTAAATCTGTTTAGAGACAAGATCAGATCAATATCTCTGAATATTATGATCAACTATCCGTTGGAGAAGGCTGTTAAAAGAGTCAAAGTTGTTGCCTACAAAACAGGAAGTTTGTTGCTGAAAATCAGGGAAGATTTGCTGAGCATCTGAGCTGTATAAATAGGGCTCATTTTGAAGCAAAAAAGCAGAACACTCAACGGGAAAAAATACAGACACATTTCTGGATTGACAATCATCAAATAAGCACATCATTCTCACAATCCGAATCACAGAAGATCACTGCATTCTTCACTGCACTTTATACACTTCTGGTGTTCTTCTACTTTGAGCTTTATTTGTATATCATTCTTATACTACTTATATCTATCATTCTCAAGGATTTTTCAAAGTGAACAGTAGAGAATTCTTAGTTAATCAGTTATCTAGAGCAGGTACTAGATTGGTTAGAGAGAACCACAAGCTGTAACAGAGTAAGGCATGTCTCTGTGCTTGAGATCTAGGGCTTAGCTTTTGATTAATAAGAAACTTGTTGAAAATCCTGCAGGGATAAGATTCCTGAGGTAGAGACGTAGGTCCAAGTGGACTGAACTCTATAAATCCTGTGCCTCTTGCGTTTTGCAATTTCATTTGCATACTTAGTTTTTGCAGCATTCAAACTAGTCTATTTTCAAGGGTTTGAAACTCTTTTCAAGGCCTTGAAAAAGACTTGTCTGTTTCATTACTTAAACTGTATTTCTTCTCAAAGGATTGACACTGTTTTCAAGGCCTTGAACTCATTGCTCTTCTCAGAAACTCTTCTCTTCTACAAGTTTTTTCAAAAAATTGGCATACTCTTTTCAACCCCCCCCCTTCTAGAGTATCTCTACTGCATATCTACCTTCTTACTCCCCTTTCACTTATGAAGGCCAAATCCGAGTCCTTTGAAAAGTTCAAAGAATTCAAGAATGAAGTATATAAGCAGCTTGGCAAAAGTATCAAGGCTCTATGATCGGATCGTGGAGGAGAATACTTGAGCCAGGAGTTTGACGATTATCTTAGAGAGTGTGGGATATTATCCCAACTCACTCCACCCGGAACGTGAGGAATCAAACTCAATTGGATATGGTTTGATCTATGATGTGTCAAACCGATCTTTCATTATCATTTTGGGGCTACGCTCTATTGTGTGCAGCTTTCACCATTAACCGTGTTCCATCTAAATCAGTCATGAAAACACCACATGAGATGTGGAGTGGGAGTCGTCCCACGGTGTCGTTCATGAAGATTTTGGGGTTGCGATGTCTATGTAAAGCGTTTACAATCAGACAAGCTAGGGCCTAAGTCGGACAAATGCAAGTTTGTGGGATACCCTAAGGAAACTAAGGGATATTATTTCTTTAATCCAATTGAGAACAAAGTGTTTGTTTCTCGATCCTGCGTGTTTCTAGAAAGAGAATTTGTCTCTTAAGAAGAAAGTGGGAGGACTGTAGAACTTGAAAAAGTTCAAGAACCAAAAAGCATTTATCCTACTATGGAACATGAGCAGGAACCACAAGAATTTGCGGAGCAGCCTGTTCAAGTAACACAAGAACTTCGTAGGTCGAGTAGACTGCGCCAGGAACCAGAGTGGTACGACTTCTCGTGATCAATTCTGGTGACACGTTGCTCATATATGATGATCCTACTACCTATGGAGAGGCCATAAAAGGTCCGGACTAGTAGAAGTGGCTTGAGGCCATGAGATCCAATATGGAATCCATGTATACCAACAAAGTATGGACTTTGGTGCAATGACCCGAAATGGCTCGACCCATAAGGTGCAAGTGGGTCTTCAAGAAGAAGATTGACATGGATGGTAATGTGATTACCTATAAGGTCCAATTGGTGGCCAAAGGATTCAGACAGATTCATGGTATAGAATATGATGAAACCTTTTCACCAGTTGCAATGACCAAATCCATCCAAATCTTACTTGCTATTGCAGCTTACTATGACTATGAGATTTAGCAGATGGATGTCAAAACAGTATTCCTATATGGGAATCTCCTCAAGGATGTGTACAAGACACAACCTGAGGGTTTTGAAGATCCAAAGCAAGCAACCAAAGTTTGTAAATTGCAACGATCCATTTATGGATTGAATCAAGCTTCTAGGAGTTGGATTCGACGTTTTGATGAAGTAGTCAAAGAGTTTGGCTTCATCATAAACGAAGATGAATCTTGTGTCTACGAGAAGGTTAGTGGGAGCTCTGTTGCTTTTCTGGTCTTATATGTGGATGACATATTACTCATTGGAAACGACATTCCTATGTTGCAATATGTTAAAGAATGGCTAGGAAAGTGTTTATCAATGAAAGACTTAGGTGAAGCAGCTTATATACTTGGTATCAAGATATATAGAGATAGATCTAGAAATATGCTTGGCCTAAGTGAAAGTACATATATAGAGAAGGTGTTGAAACGGTTCAACATGCAAGATTCCAAGAAAGGATTCTTGCCAATGTCGCATGGAATCACTCTTTCGAAGAGTGATTGTCCTTCCAATGAGATTGAGAAGGAACGCATGATTAGGGTTCCATATTCCTCGTCCATAGGATCCATCATGTACGCCATGTTATGTACTAGACCAGATGTGTCATACGCGTTGAGTATGACAAGAAGATATCAGTCCAATCCTTGTGAGAGTCACTAGATTGCGGTCTAGAACATCCTAAAGTACATGAGAAGAACTAATGATGCATTCTTATATTTGGAGGTGAGGAAGAGTTACGTGTAAGGGGTTACACAGATGCAAGCTTCCAAACCAAAAAAGATGATTGCAGATCACAGTCGTGATTTCTGTTTTGCCTGAATGGAGCAGCGGTGAGCTGGAAGAGTTCCAAGCAAGATACGGTGGATGATTCCACAACTGAGGCTGAGTACATTGCTGCAAATGGCGCAGCAAAGAAGGTTGTTTGGATTAGGAAGTCATCACTGAGCTTGGTGTGGTTCCTAGCATGTGGATCCAATAGAGTTGTATTGTGACAACACTGGAGTGATCGCACAATCAAAGGAACCCAAGTCACACCAGAAATCCAAGCACATACTCAGGAAGTTCCATCTTATTCGAGATATTATCGATAGAGGATATGTTCGGATATGCAGGATTCCTACAGATGAGAATCTGTCAGATCCGCTTACAAAGCTGCTTGTTCAGCGCAAGCATGAAGGGCGCAGTAGGAGCATTGGCATACGAGATGCACCATATTTGCTCTAGTGCAAGTGGGAGACTGTTGGAATAGATGCCCTAGAGGTAATCTAGTTTAGTATGAATAATAATTGTCTAGAATATTCATTGTATTATTTATTGATATATTTAATACAATGAAGTCCTTAGATTTACAATCATGTTGTTTATCTTAAATATCCCTAGTCCATTATACTGACTAACAGGACAATCATCTATAGACTAGTATGGATTGGATTGATATAGAGATATCACGATCCAACACATGGGTATGCATTAGGGGTAATGGCATACTGGATACCCATCTCTGATAAGGCTACATACTAGTTATGTAAAGTCGCAAGTGCTTCTCGCGGTGACAATGGTATTGTCATCCTTAGACTTGAAGTCACTAGATCATCTAGTTGTGGAATATTGTGTTTTGGTAGCGTCAAATGCTACACCGTGACTCGGTAGCCATAAAGGCGCGTATCGAACACAATATGAAGCAATTTAGAGATCGTTGTGATGTAGATAGAATTTGTCCCTCCCTCATAACGGGACCATATATCCGCGGCCACTCGAGGGGCAGTGCTTATAGAATGTCTGACCAGAATCAGATAAATCAATATGGGATATTGACATCATCTGAACGAATAAGGCTATTCCCAGGATCGAGAAACTATGAATTGGATATAAGAGTGTGACTTGTATGTCTCGTGTCCAATCCGGATATAGAGACAAAGGGATGAGACAATACTTGCACAAGGTTTGTCGGATGACTATTTCTATTAGTTGGGTGGAATTGATGTATCGCTAGACACCGCTCCATGTTAGTAAATAATTACTACCAACTAAGTAGAAACCTATGGGGTCACACGCCATATGGATTTAACTAGACTTGGGAATTAATAAATATGATTAATTAATTAGAATGATCAAAACGCAAAAACTTGCTAACTTAGTAGGACTAATATGCAAGAGGGACTAATCCGAACATGAGTAGGATTAGGAGAGGGCCTTTATGTAGTAAACTAAGAGTTGTTGGACTATATAAAGGATGCTCCTAGCTTCTTTCCTACAACTAATGCTAATAACATTACTTGAGTAGGAGAGAAAGCAAGGAGAGAAAGCAAGACAGAAGGAGTCTGAACCGACGCCCTTGGTCCGCCCCCTACCCGTCGGCCAAATAGAGGAGGCCCAGCCTCCTCTTTGGTCACCGTTGCGTGATTTCTTCTTCCTCTTACACCGTTCCTAGCTAAACGGGGAGTTGAGGGATCTAGATCTCAATTCTAGGCGTGGATCAACCGTAGAGACACAACATTATTTTTGTTTGAAGTTATCACAGGAGACCCACAAGGTCGTGTTGCGAATCCTTTACTATCGTTATGAATTCTCTTCCTGTGATCCTTGGAGGGTCTTGTGCGGATCTTTTTATTCTTTATTTCCGCTGCGTGATCAGTTACAAAACCCTACAATAACACTTTAACCAATTTCCTTTGATAGAGAATTAATTGGCCAAGACATGACCAAACCATCGCAACGCAGCCACTGAGCATGTAATTCATCATCTTCAAGCGATTTAGGTGTGACTCGAGTAAAAAACCATAGATTATTTTTGGATCGAAGTGTTGGAGTAGATGCCCTAAAGGCAATTTTATTTAATATGAACATTGTTTTGGCTAGAATATTCATTTATTATTTATGGAGATATTTAATATAATGAAGTCCTTAGATTTCAATTGTTGTTTATCTTAAATATCCCTAGTCCATTATATTGATTAATAGGAATATCACTATAGACTCATATGTGGGTAGATTGATATGGAGATATCAAGTCTAACACATGGTTATGCATTAGGAGTAATGGCATACTGGATTGACCCACAACGAGAAGGATACATTAGATTATGTCAATGTCACAAGTGCTTCTCGTAGTAACAATGATGTCGTAATTTTTAGAATTTAAGTCACTAGAAACTCTGTTGTGAAAATCGTGTTTTGAAATTATAAAATGTTACACCGTAATTGGGTAACTATAAAGATAGTAATCGGGCATGATAGGAAGCAAGCTGAGAGATGTAATGATGTAGAGAGGATTTGTCTCTCCTACATAATAGGAGTAAATATCTACTGCCACTCGAGCGGTGGTGCTTATGGAATGTCTGGCTAGACTCAGATAAATCATTATATGATATTGATGTTATCTGTATAGATAAGCCTATTCCCAGGATCGAGAAACTATGGATTGGATATACAAGTGTGACAACTATGTCTCGTGTCCAATCCGATTATGGAGACAAAGGGATAGATACAACACGGTAACATTGGGCACATAGTTTGCCGGATCACTGACTATTTCTGTTAGTTGGGAGGCACAGATGTGATGCTAGACACCGCTCTATGTTTGTAATTGTTACTACCAACTAAGTAGAAATCTACGGGGTCACACACTTTATGGATTAAACTGGATTTGGATACTAATTAGTTGGACTAATTAATTAAAAGGATCAAAGTACAACCACAAACAAAGTTAGTACGACTAATTTACAAAGTGGACTAATCCGTGTATGGGCATTATTAGTATTGGGGCTAGTTTGTAGTTAATAAGGAGTTATTAACTATAAAAGGCCAACCCTAGCTTATTATTTCTCATAAGTTGTCACTAGAGAAATAATGGAGCAAGAAGAGAGATCCCCAAAGGAGCGTCCCCTCCCCCTTGTCGTCGGCCCCGGAGTGCTCCGTTTTGCGTGATCCTTTATTCTCCTTCTTCAACGTAGCTAGCACAAGATGTGAAGGGAATTCCATCTTGCAATTCTAGGTGTGAATACCATTGGATACGTGGACATTATTATGCATTGTGATCACACAAAAAAATAAGGTACACCATCGTCTTCCTTTATCACGTTATGATAGCTTGCATGTGATCCGTGGAGGGACTTGATCAGGAATTAATTGTGTATTTTTGCCGTGTAACCAGCATCGAAACCCTACACGAAGAGCAACAATGATGCGTCATTTACAGGTAGTATAGTTCTCTCCTACTAGAACGTGAGGAATAAAACATGCGTGGATTATCATAGTTGCTAAGAAACTATGGCGAATATATGTTTATTTCTGACGAGGATGCAGCGAAAAAAACCTCGAATCGGTACTGGAATGATGTGTAACTGAAAACTTCATAAGCATAAAGTGACGGAAACAGAACACATATCCTCAAACGAAAGAAAGAAAGAGAGAGAATCAAAAAAGATGATGAGAACTCCATTGGTGATGATGATGGAGACTCTGATACCGTTTCACAAATGAAAAAGGGTAATAGACATTTTCCACCCTCATTTTATCGATTAAATACATTTTTCCCCCTAATTCACATTTCGCACACCTGTCAGTGGATGGAGGTTAGACAGATTCCACCCTTCTGTTAGTTTGTGACCATTATACCCTTGGAAGGGTGGAATGAAATAAATGCCCTTACCCCTTAGATGAAACTATATTTTGTAGAGGCAACTATGCCCTTTACCCTATATTTAATTAATTACTTATTAATTACATTTACACATCACATTTTGCATGATTACATCACTGAATGGTATTGTAAAAAGACCATCATACCCTGGGATGCAATTGGAAAGGGTTCCTACCTAAATATAGTATGAACAATGTATACAGCTTCCACCCCTCTGTTGTATAAAGAGTTGTTATTTTTTTTTGTCAGAATGGTCATTATTCAACATTTGGCTGTTGGAATTGGTGCCCTAGAGGCAATCTATATTTAATATGAACAATGTTTGGCTAAAACATTCATTTATTATTTATTGTGATATTTAATATAATGAAGTCCTTAGATACAATGCGTTGTTTATCATAAATATCCCCAGTCCATTATATTGATTAATAGGACGATCAACTATAGACTAGTATGTGTGTAGATTGATATGGATATGTCAAGTCTAACACATGGGTATGCATTATGAGTAATGGCATACTGGATTGACCCACACCGAGAATAATGCATTAGATTATGTCAAAGTCACAATCGCTTCTCGTAGTGCAAATAATATTGTAATCCTTAGACTTGAAGTCACTAGATACTCTAGTTGTGGAATATCATACTTTGATATTATCAAACGTTGCGCCTTCACCGGGTAACTATAAAGATAACGTATCGTTATAGTTACCGGGCATGATAGGAAGCAATCTTAGAGATCATAGTGACGTAGAGAAGATTTGTCCCTCCCACATAATGGGAGAAAATATCCATGGGCCACTCGAGGGATGGTGCTTATTGAATGTCTGGCCAGACTCAGATAAATCAATATAGAGATATTGATGTTATCTGCTCGTATAAGAATATTCCCGGGATCGAGAAACTATGGATTGGATATACGAGTGTGACTAATATGTCTCGTGTCCAATCCGGATATGGAGGCAAGGGGTAACGCAATACATGAACATTGGGCACAAGGTTTGTCGGGATCACTGACTTATTTCTATTAGTTGGGAGGCATGGATGTGTTGCTAGACACCACTCCATGTTAGTAAGTAGTTACTACCAACTAAGTAGAAACCTATGGGGTCACACACCGGATGGATTAAATTGGATATAGGTATTAATTAGTTAGACTAATTAATAAAAATATCATAACGTAACCACAAGAAAACTTAGTAGGACTAATTTGCAAGTGGACTAATCCATGTAAGGACATGATTAGTATTGGGGCCTTTATGTAGTAAATACAGAGTTATTACTATATAAAGGAACTCTAGCTTGTTAATTCTTAACACAAGTCATTATTAAGAGAACATAACAAAGCTAGAGAGAAGCAAGAAGGAAGGCCGAAGCCAACCCGTCCGCCCCCCTCCTTGGAGTCGTCAGCCCTCCCTTGGGCACGCCTCCTCCTCATTTTGCGTGATCCGTTCCTCCTTCTTCCGTTGCTAGCACATCACGGTGAGAAGGAATCTAATCAAGAATCCAAGGTGTGGATATTCATATAGACGAAGACACTATTCTTCGTGTGATCTCCCAAACTAAGGTACACATCTTTTATGCCCTTATCATGTTATGCTAGCTTTCCTGTGATCCTTGGTGGGATTTGAGCAGGATTAATTTTATTATTCCGCTACGTAACCTGCATCTAAGGGTGTTCAAAAACCCGAGCGACCCGCCCAAACCGGCCGGTCCAAGCCGAACCTACCCAATATAAAAAGAGGATTGGGTTAAACGATTGATTTCGGGTTCATGAAATTTCAAACCGCCCATTATCGATTGGTTATGGGTATTAAAATAATTTGGCCGTTTAGCCCCAAACCGCCTCGCCCAACATAATATCTTCTTTTTTTATAACTTGTAACTATAGAGTTCTAATCCAACATATTTATCATAATAACTAATTATATAATGATTTAATATAACGATTTAATATAACTTAATAATATGTGATCACAGTAGTGATATCTTCGTGCACCAAAAAATCATCTATAAGCCTTTCATCATATTGACATATAATATGCAAATCAACCTTAAACATGTAGCTATTTCATTTTCTAAAGTCGTCAGATACCCCCAAAATGCCCCATGAACATTAATATTAGACCGCTTGAAAGAAACGTATTATTCCAGTAAAAATTATTTTGAATATTATATAAGCGAGTAAAACTTTTTAATCAATGTTCATTCATCGGTGTTGAATACTCTATATTTTTTCTTGATAGATACCCGCCAAAACCGACCCGAGTCGAGCCGACCCGAAATAGTTGGTTAGGTTTGGATTTAGCGATTACTTGGGTAGGTTTGGGTAGCAATTTTTTCAACCCGAGGTTGTTGGGTTGGGGGAGAATTGTAGGTTTTACCTCCCAAACCGCCCCGCGAACACCCCTACCTGCATCAATACCCAACAATGGCTCCATGCACATTTCCTACAATTAATTCCCTTCAATAACTTTCCCTCCAAAAAACTAACTTCCCTCCAATAACTTGAAGCCATTTATTTCGATTTTTTTTATATTGTTGGAATAATATGTTCTGTTTGTTTATGTACCACGTCTAGCTCGAGCAGAACAACGAAACAGGAAGAAGAGTTCTTTACGTACAAGAGGAAATTTTGCTTTTGTGAAGTGCCCGTTTCGGCAAACATACGACCTCTCGTACGTTAAGAAATATTCTCATCATTTTGTTGTTCTGATCGAGCTAGATATAGTACCTAAACAAACATAACATATTATTACAACAACATAAGAAAAACTAAAATAAAGAGCTTCAACTACTAGACCAATCTCCTACCCTTGCATTGCTTGTTAGGAAGTATGAATGGATAGTATTACCTAGAGGTGGGTTAAAGTGTGAGTGGAGAATATTGTGAAGTTGGGATGTATATAAATAGCTTTGAGTATTACTGTCATGTATGGAATTTGTATATAGGAATGGATAATATTACCTAGAGATAGATGTGGGTTAGAGTGAGTGGAGAGTATTGTCAAGTTGGGATGTACAAAAATAGCTTTGAGTGTTACTGTCATGTATGGGAGGGAAGTTATTGGAGGGAAGTTTTCTTTTCGGCGAAAAAGTTATTGTTGGGAATTAATTGCTGGAAATGTGAATAAAGCCAAATGTTGAGTAATGACCATTCTGACAACAAAAAAACAACTATTTTAACAGTAGAGGGGTGGAAATTGTCTTTTATAAAGAGGGGTGAAAACTGTCCATATAAGCAAGGGTGGTAACTTTCCAGATGAACATTACATGGGTGGTAACTATCCACATGGATAGTACCAGAGGTGATAAATGTCCACATGAACAGTACATGGGTGGTAAATGTCCACATGAGCAGTACCAGGGGTATGATGATATCATTCAGTGATGTAATCATGCAAAAAGTTATGTCTAAATTTAATTAATTAGTAATTAATTAAATAAGGTAAAAGGGCATAGTTGTCTCCACAAAATGTAGTTTTATCTAAGGGGTAAGTGTTGAAATAGATGCCCTAGAGGCAATCTAGTTTAGTATGAATTTATTTTGGCTAGAACATTCATTGTATTATTTATTGGATATTTAATATAATGAAGTCCTTAGATATACAATTGTGTTGTTTATCTTAAATATCCCTAGTCCAGTATAATGATTAATAGGACAATCATCTATAGACTAGCATGGGGTTGGATTAATATTGAGATATCATGATCCAACACATAGGTGTGCATTAAGGGTAATGGCGCACTGGATTGACCCATCTCCGAGAAGGCTACATACACGTTATGTTAAGTCACAAGTGCTTCTCGTGGTACAATGGTATTGTCATCCTTAGACTTGAAGTAACTAGATATTCTAGTTGTGGATATTGTGATTTTGGTAGCGTTAAACGCTACACCGTAACTAGGTAGTTATAAAGGCGTGTACCGGATACAATAAGAAGCAAGCTTAGAGATCGTAGTGGACGTAACATAATTTGTCCCTACCACATAATGGGATCAAATATCCTAGGCCACTCGAGGGATAGTGCTTATAGAATGTCTGGCCAGACTCAAATAAATCAATATAGGATATTGATGTTATTTGCACGAATAAGGCTATTCCCAGGATCGAGAAACTATGGTTTGGATAAACGAGTGTGCCTTGTATGTCTCGTGTCCAATCCGGATATAGAGACAAAAGGATGAGACAATTGCTTGTACAAGGTTTGTCGGATGACTATTCTATTAGTTGGCTAGAATGGATGTTTTGCTAGAAACCGCTCCATATTAGCAAATTGTTGCTACCAACTAGATAGAACCTATGGGGTCACACGCTATATAGAGTTGAACTAGATTTGGGAATTAATTAATGTGATTAATTAATTAGAATGATCACTTTGCAACACCTTGCAAACTTAGTAGGACTAATTTGCAAGGAAGGGACCAAACCGAATTCTAGTAGGACTAGAATAAGTCCTTTAGGTAGTTGGAAAGGAATTGTTGGACTATATAAAGGATGCTCTTTCCTTACTTCCCAGACTTATGAGCTTTTAGTTCATAACTTGAGTGGGAGAGAACAAAGGGAGAGAGAGCAAGCAAGCAAAGGAGGCCGACCGCCCCCCTTTGCCGCTACCCCCTATCCCGTCGGCCACCAAGGAGGACGCCACCCTCTATGTTGCCTCGTGTTGCATGATTTCTTCTTCCTCTTCCTTCATTCCTAGCTAGCACAAAGGAGGAGGAAGATCTAGATCTCAACTCTAGGCGTGGATCAACTATAGAGACGTGACACAATTCACGTTACAAGTCATCACAGGAGAAATCCTAAGGTGTGTAACTTGATTTCTTCCCTTACCATCGTTATGTCTCTTGTTCTGTGATCCTTGGAGGGTATTGAATGGATGTATTATATTTTCCGCTGCATATCCATGATCAAAACCCTACAGTGGTATCAGAGCCACAAGTCGTAGAGCATAAACGTGGTTTAAGTGTTACGATTTGATAGTTTTACACTTTAAATTTATTGTTTATCGCGTAAAACAAGACAAATCAAGCATATAATGCAATTTTCCAATAATCTTTCATAACAAGACCTAATTTTTGCATTGGATGCATGAATTAGTGAGTTTGAGAAATTTTAGGATCTTAGATCTAGGGTTTGGGCATCCTATGAAAAGAAGGAGTTCTTTTCAAACAATGAAACAACCAAACTTCGGCACCAAGCAAGGGAGTTGTTTTGGAAACAACTCCCAAAGGAGGTTCCGCCCCCTAAGGGGACCGCCCCTCCTTGCTTGCCGCCCAAGTAAGGGACGGCCTAGGGGCCGGGGCATCCCTAGCCCACGGTTTTAACCCGTGGACCCTTTGGGGTTCGAGCAATTGGATTGTTGGGCCCCTTGGACCGTTTTAACCCTAGATAATTCCTAAAATCAATTAAAATTGACCAAGCACGTTAAATTGGATTTTAACTGTTTACGTGCAAATCGCATGGTGATTATATATGGCCTTAGGATGTGGTTTGGTGTGAATGTTTAATTTTTGTGGTTTGGTTTACGGCCTGCGAGCTGATCAATTTGTTGTAATAATTAATTAGGGTTTTATGGCCGGCGAGCCATTTTTTTTCTCAACTTGTGAGATTTATTTTATTTAGTATAGTTATTAGCTAGTGCTAGATAGAATAGATTGTTAGCCAAGATTGAATAAAAGAAGCCCAAAGCCAAAGAAGCCACAAAAGAAGGAGCATGGAGCATTCCACATGACTATGAAGGATGGACCAAAAGATGGAGACGCATGGAGATGCATGTGTTTTCTTTTAGGGTTCATAGATAATTCCATTGGCTTTGAATTATCTTAGTCTATAAAAAGGCCATATCCACATCACGTTTTATTTTGTTTTGTGGTTGTTTATTTTATTGTCTTATTATTTTGTGGTTGGTGTATGGATGATGCATGCAATTAGGATAATAAGATAATTAGACAACCCGGATCTATTATTTGGAGTTGTGCCCAAACTCAAATAGATAGATTAGTTAATATGGATCAACAAAAACAATTAAAATTGAATTGAAAAATCCCTCAAAATTCAAATATTGCGTTTTTGTCTTCTCGTTATTAAACACTCATCATCATCATAATTTCCCAAGATCGTGCGTGCCAAAGCATGGCGACTTGGTTAATAATGATGTGGTGCGATGGCGCACCTCGTGTGCAATTATATAAGTAAGAGGTTAGGCGCAACTAGGTGCTTAATAGGATTAAAACCTAGAGACAGTCAATTAGGATTGTCCATACGGATGGATAAATAAGGAGTTATTTGCCCAATTGAACCAAGAGTTGCATAAGGGATGCAATTGGAATTTTTCCTACCTAAAGTAGCTAAATTATGGGTGACTTGCCAAAGCAAGCTCATAAGGAGATGAAACATGGATCTTGGCCCACTAGAAAATATAAGGATATTTTCCGCATTACTATCTTGAGGGTTATTAATCCGTAGAAAAATAGTGGGAGCTATATTTGATAAACTAGCCATTATTGAATATAGTTAAAAAATCACAAATACTAAAACTTGCGTATTTTCCTTTTGTAGAATTCCAAATGGAAAACAAATCATCGAGTTCACAACATTCCCTACGATCTGTCCTTGAGAATGACAAGCTCTCTGGAACCAACTTCCTTGATTGGTACAGAAACTTGAGAATTGTTCTCAAGCAAGAGAATAAACTGTACGCAATAGAGGAGCAAGTTCCAACAGGTCCAGAGAACAATACCCCTGCAGCCCTAAAGGCGTATCAAAAGCGTGTTGATGACGCTAATGATGCGGCTTGCCTTATGCAATGCACCATGTCTTCTGAGCTTCAGAAGCAACATGAAAACATGAACGATGTCGATATGATCGAGCATCTGAAGCAGCTCTTCCAAGAGCAAGCAAGGGTTGAGAGGTATGAGGTCTCTAAGGCATTGTTCAAGTTTCATCTGGCAGAAGGGAACCCGGTGGGACCCCATGTACTCCGTATGATCGGATACTTGGAGAATCTCGCCCGACTGGGGTTCCCCGTCGGCCAAGAGTTGGCAACCGATCTCGTGTTGCAATCGTTGCCTGAGAATTATGGACAGTTCATCATGAACTATAACATGAACGATATCGTGAAACCACTGCCAAATCTACTCAATATGTTGAGGACAGCTGAACAAAGCATTAACAAGGGTAAGGGCAAGGCCATTATGATGGTACAGAAAGGAAAGGGAAAGAGGTTTGCCTTATCTTCCAAGGGAAAGGAACCTGCCCTTAAGCCTGTTGGAATAGATGCCCTAGAGGAAATCTAGTTTAGTATGAATTTATTTTGGCTAGAACATTCATTGTATTATTTATTGGATATTTAACATATTGAAGTCCTTAGATTTACAATTGTGTTGTTTATCTTAAATATCCCTAGTCCAGTATAATGATTAATAGGACAATCATCTATAGACTAGTATGGGGTTGGATTGATATGGAGATATCATGATCCAACACATAGGTGTGCATTAAGGGTAATGGCGCACTGGATTGACCCATCTCCGAGAAGGCTGCATACACGTTATGTTAAGTCACAAGTGATTCTCGTGGTAGAATGGTATCGTCATCCTTAGACTTGAAATCACTAGATATTCTAGTTGTGGATTAGTGTGATTTTGGTAGCGCTAAACGCTACACCGTAACTGGGTAGTTATAAAGGCGTGTACCGGATACAATAAGAAGCAAGCTTAGAGATCGTAGTTGACGTTGATAGAATTTGTCCCTCCCACATAACGGGAGCAAATATCCTAGGCCACTCGAGGGATAGTGCTTATAGAATGTCTGGCCAGACTCAAATAAATCAATATAGGATATTGATGTTATTTGCACGAATAAGGCTATTCCCAGGATCGAGAAACTATGGATTGGATATACGAGTGTGACTTGTATGTCTTGTGTCCAATCCGGATATAGATACAAAGGGATGAGACAATTACTTGTACAAGGTTTGTCGGATGACTATTCTATTAGTTGGCTAGAATGGATGTTTTGCTAGAAACCGCTCCATATTAGCAAATTGTTGCTACCAACTAGATAGAAACTATGGGGTCACACGCTATATAGAGTTGAACTAGATTTGGGAATTAATTAATGTGATTAATTAATTAGAAAGATCACTTTGCAACACCTTGCAAACTTAGTAGGACTAATTTGCAAGGAAGGGACCAAACCGAATTCTAGTAGGACTAGAATAGGTCCTTTAGGTAGTTGGCAACGAATTGTTGGACTATATAAAGGATGCTCCTTCCTTCCTTCCTTCCCAGACTTATGAGCCTTTAGTTCATAACTTGAGTGGGAGAGAACAAAAGGAGAGAGAGCAAGCAAGCAAAGGAGGCCGACCGCCCCCCTTTGCCGCCGCCCCCTATCCCGTCGGCCACCAAGGAGGACGCCACCCTCCTTGTTGCCTCGTGTTGCGTGATTTCTTCTTCCTCTTCCTCCATTCCTAGTTAGCACAAAGGAGAAGGAAGATCTAGATCTCAACTCTAGGTGTGGATCAACTATAGAGACGTGACACAATTCACGTTACAAGTCATCACAGGAGAAACCCTAAGGTGTGTTATGCTTTTTCGCTGCATATCCATGATCAAAACCCTACAGTAAGGACATTTATGTCATTCCACCCTTCGAAGGGTATAATTTTCACAAACTAACAGAAGGACTGAATCTGTCTAACCTCCATCCACTAACAGGGATGCAAAATGTATTTATCGATAAATCAAAGGAAAAAATGTATTTAATCGATCAATTGAGGGTGAAAATGTATTTTACGCATGAAAAAAAAAAGATAACTAGAAAGTGAAATTAAAATTTATATTTCTCGGATTAAATTTTTCGTCACAGAGAAGAGCAGTTTTATATCCAAAAGAGTAAAGCGCAATACTAACTAACTTGCCAGCTGATAGTCCACGTAAGTAGCTATTTACATATTTACCCCAAAACTACTGATAACCACAAAAAACACTATATGTCTTGTTCCTTATAATACTAATACACCCTTCTACACTTACTGTAAACTACAACTACATCCCCAACTTGTTAATCAATATATTTTAACACTTTTTTCGTGGTTCTTTCAATAAAGCTAATGTTCTGGGCCAATTTGGGAACTTTACCGTTCTTGCATAGTTCTGAATTTTTGGGCTATCACTGTCCGACTTGTGAACAGAATTCGACAGCGTTGATCATTGATTTTTCCCGAACCTACAGTGAATTTCTCTCTCTGTTTTCCCATCTAATTGGTGGCATTCTCCTGCTCGATAACGTCTTCTTTCGCGGTCATTAGATATTGTCAAGAGATTTTTTTGACCAATCAAAATTCCATTAAGAAGAAGAGCCTAAACGGATTTTACAATCTTTATCTAACAAGACATCTAATTCTAGAGGTTGACAAACCACCCAATTCCAGTTTAGCCCAACAGACACCCCTTTTGTAACTACCCAGTTCACAACTTCATTGGCCTTTCTGTTGATCCATACACCTCTAATTCCATTAGACACAGTATAGCTTCTGATGTCTTCAATTATTTGAGCTATCTCCCATTTCAATTCAGTCTTTCCATTCACCATATAGGCCACTTGCTGATTGTCAGTCTCTATGCAGGCTATATTTTTATAAGAGTAGGTACTGGCACAAGCTGCTCTCACATCCATAGCTTCAGCTTCAAGAGCTGTTCTGGTATTAACTCTGCACCACTTCCCATCTACAACATGGCCATGTTCATCTCTCATAATCCATCCAAGCACAGCTACCTGATTCCATGAAAGCCAACTGGCATCACAATTAAGTTTTACCTTTCCTTCTGGGGGTCTGGATCAATAGCCACGGCTAGTGATCTTGGGGATAGGGCTCTGCTTTCTAGATTTTTTGTCCTCATTGTTCATTTGAGCTTTCCAGAAGTCAGCTTGATTTGCGATACAAAACAGTATAGTTCTTTTGGGATTTACCTCCTCTTGCTGAAAGAGGGCTTTATTTCTCCCTTTCCACACATACCAACAGCCCCACATCAACTTTGAAACAAACTCTTCAATGACTGTTCTTTCTTCTAACTTCTCAAGTAAGTCAATCCACCATCTTTTGAAGCTGTAGTAGTGTTTCCATTGCATACTTCTTATCCCAAGGTAGTCAAACCAAAAGGCTTTTGACTACTCACAAAGGAAGAGCAGATGGATAAGAGTTTCTACCTCTTTGGAGCAAATGGGACAAGAATTTGAAGGAGAGCATTTTTTGAGGTTTAACACCTCTTTGTGGCCACAACTCCATTGCAGCACCTCCAAATGAAGTGACACACTCTAAGGGGAAGATCCAGCTTCCAACACATCTTCCAGCTGGAACTTGTCATTTGATAAGAACTGCTTCCATTATCTTTTTTCTCTTTTTCTTCTATGTCCTTTATGAGAATAGCATAGCCTGATTTTACAGTGTAGGAACCTTGGGGATTCCAAGGCCAAAACCTGCCCTCTCTAGGGAAATGGGGAAGAGTAGTCTTGAGGATTGCTGCTACAGTAGCTTGAGGAAAGTTGTTCCTGAGACCCCAATTTTCCATGTCATTGAACCTTGGTTAATCAGATTAGCAACAGGGATAGTCTTCATCTGGACAGGTATTTCTATAATGGCACCATGAACCTGAGGAATCCAATTATCTTGGACCATCACTTTGTTGCCTGAGTTTACTTGCCAAATTCCTTGATTTTTCAAGAGATTCCTTCCTTCAATGATGCTAGACCAGGTCCAAGAAACATCACTTCCCTTCTTAGCATTTAAGAAGTCATTATGAGGATAGTGGATACTCTTGAGAAACTTGGCTAGCATAGAATTGGGGTTTTGAATGAGTCTCCACCCCACTTTAGCAAGAAGTGCAACATTGAAGTCTCTATAGTTTCTGAACCCTACTCCGCCTTGTCCTTTGGTGAGGGTAACTCTATTCCATGCCACCCAAGCTATAGAGCTCTTATCAACACTCCCAGACCACCAAAAGTTTCTAATAAGCTGGTCCACTTTGTCACAAAATTTCTTTGGGAGGATGAAAAGGCATTTCCATTTCTTCATCTTGCTTCTAATTCTGTCAGTTAAGAAGGATGTAGCTTCAAATCTGGACTTTCCCCACAAGGCTGGAATGCCTAGATATTTGGCATTGCTAGCCATTTCTTTCACTCCAAATCTGGATCTCATGTCACTTTTGAAAGCTTGAGGGGTATTTGGAGAATACATCACAAATATTTTTTGCACATTAAGCTTCATGCCTGAATGTTCCTCAAATATGTTTGTCAGGCGGAAGAAAGCACTAATATCCTCTATGTTAGCTTTTAAGAAAACAATTGCATCGTCTGCAAATAGCAGGTGGGAGATAGGTATGGCATTTCTTTTAACTTTTATTCCTGACAAAACTCCATCTGCTTGAGATTTTGACAGCATCTTGGAGAACACATCCGCCACCAAGACAAAGAGATATGGAGATAGGGGGTCTCCCTGTCTCAGCCCCCTACCTGGATTGAAGTAGCTAGAGTGTCTGCCATTTAGAGAGACTGTGAAAGAAACTGTAGATATGCATTGAAGAATAAGGGAGATCCACTTACCACAAAATCCCAATTTTTCCATCACAGCAGCCAAAAACTTCCAGCAGACTCTGTCGTAAGATTTGGCTAGATCAAGCTTGATAGCAGCACATCCCTCTTTCCCAGAATTTCTTCCCTTTATGTAATGAAAGACTTCTTGAGCCATAATGAGGTTATCTTGTATAAGCCTCTCCGGGATAAAAGCACCTTGGAACTCCCCTGTGATGTCTTTCAGAATAGGCTTTAGCCTATTCGCAAGGACTTTTTCCGCCACTTTATAGCTGAAGTTACATAGACTTATGGGTCTAAAGTCAGCTGGGGTTTGTGGGTGAGAGATTTTGGGGATAAGTGCTATTATAGTCTTGTTCCAGCTTTTAAGAAGATACCCACTTATGGGAAAAAATTGAACTGCAATGCAGAGGTATTCTTCTACCAACTTCCAGTTTCTTTGATAGAAAAGGCCATTAAATTCGTCTATGCCAGGGGCTTTATGGGCACCTAATTGGAAAGTTGCAGCGTTGATTTCTTCCCTAGAGGGGACTGAGCAGAGAGTGGCATCCATCTGATCAGTTACCACAGTTTGAAGACAATGGTGAGCTTCCTCAGGATTGCCTTTTTTCGTTTCTATAAAGAGCTCTTGAAAATAGTTCTTGACTAAATTTGTAAGATCCTCCTCTTTATCCACCCATTGACCATTATTTTCCTGTAACTTGCATATAGCATTCCATCCTCTTCTTTGAATAGTGGTGGTGTGGAAAAACTTAGTGTTGTGATCTCCCAATTTGAAGTGGAGTAGCCTTGATTTTTGGTGCCAAAAGCTTTCTTCTCTCTTTTCCTCCTCTCTCAAATGGGCTTTAAGATCTGCCTGAACTTTCTCTAGGTAAGGAGTGGAGGGTTTAGCTTGAATATTTGCAAGTGCATTTCTAAGATTCTTTATTTTCAACTTTGAATTTCCGAATTCTTTCCTGCTCCAGATCTTGAGAATCTCCCTGCATTCACTGAGTTTATCTTGAAACCTAAACTGAGCTGAACCCTGAGGCACAGAACTCCAGCAAAAATTGATCACATAATCAAAATGAGGATGCTCTAGCCATATGTTTTCCACTCTGAACTTGTAAGGCACTTTGTTGTTTAGAGGATTAGTGTTTATCAATAGCGGGCTATGATCAGACCCCACTATGAGGTCAGTCGTCATTGTTGCTCTTGGGTGTAGGATCCTCCAATCAGCTGTAGCAAAAACTTTGTCAATTTTTTCTCGTACGTTTCCCACTTCCCTATTATTAGACCAAGTGTAATTCAACCCCTTCACTTCTAATTCAATGAGGCCCCAGTCAGATATGACCTTAGCAAAGTAGGTAATCTTCCACTTATCAACTTGATTTCCTCCTTGTTTATCTTCCTCTCTTAGAAGTTCATTAAAATCTCCGCAAATGACCCAAGGGACTTGCCATTGTGACACAACTTGGTTCAAATCTGTCCAAAGCTTCCTCCTGTCTTTGGATTTTGGGCATCCATACACAAATAACCAATACTCTGTTGTACCATCACCACTAGTAATAACCGAGGCAATAACGTTATTAGAACAAAATAGGATATTTAAATTGACATCCTCTGTCCACCAGAGAGCTAACCCCCTAGCAATCCCTATTGGATAAACCAATTGAGACATAGGGAATCGGAGCCTCCTCCTTATTAGTTCCAGCTTCCTTTTTTTGTTTTTTGTTTCACTCAAGAACACCACACTAGGTCGATGGGCATCACACAACCCTCTCAATTGCTGGACTGTCAGAGGTCGACCTATCCCCTGACAGTTCCAAGCTATAACTAACATTGGTCGTGTGGCTGTTCAAGGTCAGCCACCACCACCTTTGAGACCCCTCCATTACAGCCCATCAATCTTTCAAACTCTTTCGTATACTGGTCGTAAATGCAATCATCATCAACTTGGAAAGAATTAGTGCAGCTTACCTGATCTTCCCTTCTCTGTGTGACTGTGATCTGTAGCGATTGGGTTCTGGAACATCGAACCAGTTGGGTTTTCTGGGCTTCGACAACCTTCCTTGCATAATCCCTTTCTTCTGCAGATAGTGTAACACTCCTCCCTTGTAATTCATTTTCTATTTCTCTTGAGTTGTTGCAGATCCTTTTGCTCAGCTCGTCCTGTTGTAAATTATCCCCCTTTCTCTTTAGGGTTACCAGGTTTTGAAAAACTCCAGCTAATTTGATGTCTGTAATCGGGTTACCCATAGGAAGCGAGTCGCCCGAATCTTCAGCTACAAGTTGGGTCGTGTGAGTCTTTCTGGACCGGTCAATTTTTACTTTCCGTAAGGCTTGGGCCTTTTTGAGCCCAAACGGGATAAATGGGGACGAGGCTTTGCTGACCAACCCAACAGGGGTTCTAATAACTTGGTTTTTTCCATGTTGCCCCTTTCTTGGAAGCGAATTTTCGTCCTCCACCACAGACGCCAGCTGTGTTTCTGGAACACTTTCTTCATCTTGCACATTCTCTTCATCTTCCACCCAGTACACAGCTGGCTCAATCGTAGCAATGGTCAGCTCTCTATTCTTGTCCTTTACGATTACGTTGTTGTCCTTTTCAGTAGTCGAATCTTCTGGAATTGGGAGAGCCGTTATTTGGTTGATTTGATCCACGTGTTCACCCTCCCTGCTTCCGTACCTTCACGTCCTGCTGGCACAGATTCGTTTACTGCACAATCATCATTATTCTCGATTCTGTCAACATTCTCCATGCGCTCTACTGGGGTTCTTCCATTCCGGAGCCAACGCGCCACCGTCTGCCGGAGAACTGCTATTTCACTCTGAGGAGGTTAGCTGATGGATCCATCTCCAGTTTTCTTTGTTCTCTGTATTCTGCTTTTGAGGTAGCTCTAAGGCCTGGGCCATAATTCATACGACCGTTCTTTACTGCTCTTTCGAATTTGCAGCTGCGTTGATCATGACCTAACCTTCCACAATTGTAGCAATAATCTTTCAATTTCTCATAACTGAGGTGAATCCAAACAGGTACAGGCCCGTAGCCCCTGAGATTGAATCCCCTCACCAGTGGCCTGTTTGTATCCACCATGACTCTTAACTTCATATAGGGTCTAAAAATGAGGTCCTCTGCCTCCTCTTTCTCCACCGTCAAAACTTCCCCAATGAGTCATCCAACTTTCTTGGCGTTATCCACTGACATTTTCTCCAATGGCAATCCATGAATTTGAACCCAGAACGGAGTATGGAGAAGTCAATCTCCTCTAATCTTGTTCCTTGCCTCCATTCTTTACACGCAAGTATTTGATTGTGGATCGACCAAGGGGCTTGGTTTATGATTCTACTGCAATCTGAGATGTATTTGAAATAGAAGATAAATTTATTGACCCCAAAACAGCTAACCTTTAGTTCCTCGGGTTTCAAGTTCCAGATTCCGATGGCGATATTGTGGATTAGCTGGGGCCGATATGGTTCTCCGGTCAAGAGTTTCCCAACCATAGTGAACCGACGAAGCTTGTCCACTGTTAATCCATCGTCTTCCATTTCCAGGGAAAGTTCGCCGTCTTCTAGATCTAGGTTTGCAGACACCATTCCACAAATTGTGATTTTCCGGTGAAATTATCAAAACAAGATATGGGGGTTTGGTGGAAGATCGATCAAAACCGATCGAAAGAGAAACGGGAGAGGTAATGGAACGAGAAAAGAGCGAAGAGGGAGTATAAAAACTCCGGTAACAGACCACAGGGATCAGAAAACCATCATCTCAGCGAAAATATTTGAAAAGCAAAATTTCTAGAGAGGGAAAACTTTAGCTTGCTTAAAGCATATTGTCAAGAGATAATGTGGTGAATATTCTGTATGTCCCGTGTTGTTTTCATGGGCCTGGATATACACTAAGCCTGCAAGGTTTGGGCGAAAGTGTGGGCTCTTTCAGTTTTGGTCCAATTGTTATTTGGGCTTGGTATTATTACACTTGGTTCCTGATAGGTTCTGGGCCGAACAAATGATTTACTGCTACAAATTCATCTTGTGCCACCGATCAGTGAAATATAACACAGATCTGCACCAAACCAAGTCACTATAACGGTATAACCTTCCACGGTTCAATTGAACTGTAGTTGTAGTGCAGATTTGAGAATTGAGATTTTAGTCAATTTTCTTAAAAAATGATCATTTAAGTTTAATCATGTTTGCTTGATTCTTTTGCAGTTGGGATTAAAAAGATCTTTTCTAAACTAAATTTTTATCAAATTATTTATTCTCTAATTTCAAAGATTCATTCACATTCAGCTAATTTTCAGCTCAAAAATTAGTTTCCCCGGCAACGGCGCCAAAAACTTGACGCGAATTCTTTACGCGCTTAAACGCAAGTATACGGTCAAGTAGTATTAGGAGTATTTTACGACTCCGAGTATCGAACCCAAGGGAATTTACGATTATTAGCTAACTAGAAAGTAATTATAGGAGATCTAAGTAGCCGGTAAAAAGTTGTTTTAAGTTGTAACGTTGTCGCCCACACACAAGCGACGTAAATTAAATAACAAATAACTAAATATTTTTGGAGAATTTTCACTTTAAACGAAGACAAATTGTGATGTAATACGATTAATAAGGAAGAACTAGGCAATTGATGGTCCCTAGGGTTGTTAGCGATTTCCGGGTTATGCTTGAAACACTCTACTCACGTTCTAGTTATACCGGGTAATGCTCATCACGATCTTCTCTCGATCTCACGTGAATTTGTGTAAACAATAGATTTCGGGTCCTCTCGGTCCACCTCCGTCTATTACTACAATCTAATTGATTTGTTAGGCTCGTTCTCCGGGTCCTATCGGTCCACCGAATTCACTAAGTTCTAACTAAATCAACCGAAACTACCCTCACACGATTGATCAAGTTCCTATCTCCTCTCAGTCTCAAGAAACTACAAGATCACCTAACTATTCTTTAACACGTCTCAAAGAATTCACTTTCGTGCAACTCTATCAACAAGTAACGTTCTAAGGGTGATCAAGCCAAGAACATTAATAAATAAGTACAAGAATAGATAAGCTAACAAGAACGTTCATAGAATTTAAGCAAAAGCATGCATCAAGTCCAAACTCCGGAAAACCATCCAACAAACCCTAGTTTTCCATCAATAACCTATCTTTAAGAAGTTTAGCTAGACATAATATTGTTCAACATAATCAAAATCATAGAGTTCATGAAGAATAGGAGAAGAAAAGATGATCAAACGCTTGAATCTTCAATGTTGATGATCTTCCAAGCTCCAAGCTTTGTCTCCTATCTTCCCTAGCTCCCAAGACTTCAAAGATGCGTCAATCCCTTGTTCTTAGGTCTTTCTCCCCGTTTTTTACCAGCTGGGCACGCTTTTTAATGAAAATATGCCGAAATTGCACTTCAGCCCCTCTACTTTGTAATTCCCGGACAGAATTCTTTGCTGATTTTGCGCGGGCTGTATCTCCCTCATACGGACTCGTCTTTGGGCCTACCATATACCGTTGGAAAGCTACGGATGTCTACTTTCCAATTCCGCAAGCCTTGCTTCAAAATTCTTTGTAGATTTTTCTGGGCATTGAAAAGAGTGCAGGCTGGTCCTGTGTGACTTTTCCAACTTTTCTTCGTTTGTGCGTCTCCTTTTCTCCTCTCCATCTAGCTCCATTCCAAGCATATCCAAGCATCTCATAATCTCCATTGCACCTATTTTACCTACGATACACAACACTAAACAACCCGTGCAATTATCATAGCAAATATGAGAGAAAACATGCACAAATAAGCTAGAAACACAACTTTTCACTCTTAGGCTTAGAAATAGTCAAATTCACATATTTGTGCAAGTATAACATATAAATAATGTGAAATAAGACTAATACAAGTACTAAGAAAGTATAATAATAACTTGACGCGAATTCTTTACGCGCTTAAACGCAAGTATACGGTCAAGTAGTATTAGGAGTATTTTACGACTCCGAGTATCGAACCCAAGGGAATTTACGATTATTAGCTAACTAGAAATTAATTATAGGAGATCTAAGTAGCCGGTAAAAAGTTGTTTTAAGTTGTAACGTTGTCGCCCACACACAAGCGACGTAAATTAAATAACAAATAACTAAATATTTTTGGAGAATTTTCACTTTAAACGAAGATAAATTGTGATGTAATACGATTAATAAGGAAGAACTAGGCAATTGATGGTCCCTAGGGTTGTTAACGATTTCCGGGTTATGCTTGAAACACTCTACTCACGTTCTAGTTATACCGGGTAATGCTCATCACGATCTTCTCTCGATCTCACGTGAATTTGTGTAAACAATAGATTTCGGGTCCTCTCGGTCCACCTCCGTCTATTACTACAATCTAATTGATTTGTTAGGCTCGTTCTCCGGGTCCTATCGGTCCACCGAATTCACTAAGTTCTAACTAAATCAACCGAAACTACCCTCACACGATTGATCAAGTTCCTATCTCCTCTCAGTCTCAAGAAACTACAAGATCACCTAACTATTCTTTAACACGTCTCAAAGAATTCACTTTCGTGCAACTCTATCAACAAGTAACGTTCTAAGGGTGATCAAGCCAAGAACATTAATAAATAAGTACAAGAATAGATAAGCTAACAAGAACGTTCATAGAATTTAAGCAAAAGCATGCATCAAGTCCAAACTCCGGAAAATCATCCAACAAACCCTAGTTTTCCATCAATCACCTATCTTTAAGAAGTTTAGCTAGACATAATATTGTTCAACATAATCAAAATCATAGAGTTCATGAAGAATAGGAGAAGAAAAGATGATCAAACGCTTGAATCTTCAATGTTGATGATCTTCCAAGCTCCAAGCTTTGTCTCCTATCTTCCCTAGCTCCCAAGACTTCAAAGATGCGTCAATCCCTTGTTCTTAGGTCGTTCTCCCCGTTTTTTACCAGCTGGGCACGCTTTTTAATGAAAATATGCCGAAATTGCACTTCAGCCCCTCTACTTTGTAATTCCCGGACAGAATTCTTTGCTGATTTTGCGCGGGCTGTATCTCCCTCATACGGACTCGTCTTCGGGCCTACCATATACCGTTGGAAAGCTACGGATGTCTACTTTCCAATGCCGCAAGCCTTGCTTCAAAATTCTTTGTAGATTTTTCTGGGCATTGAAAAGAGTGCAGGCTGGTCCTGTGTGACTTTTCCAACTTTTCTTCGTTTGTGCGTCTCCTTTTCTCCTCTCCATCTAGCTCCATTCCAAGCATATCCAAGCATCTCATAATCTCCATTGCACCTATTTTACCTAAGATACACAACACTAAACAACCCGTGCAATTATCATAGCAAATATGAGAGAAAACATGCACAAATAAGCTAGAAACACAACTTTTCACTCTTAGGCTTAGAAATAGTCAAATTCACATATTTGTGCAAGTATAACATATAAATAATGTGAAATAAGACTAATACAAGTACTAATAAAGTATAATAATAACTCCTAAAAGAGAGTTATCAAATATCCCCACACTTACCTTTTGCTCGTCCCGAGTAAAACCACTATTTACTAGCCGACTCAAGACGCCAACGACACAAGACTCGACAATGCAACAATATGATGCAAATGCAAACTACGACTCGATCCTACACAAACACATATATACACAAAACACACATTTTATCTTTTTGGTTGAGATCGGGCAATCTCCATTGGCTTAAATCGATTATCATGAAGTGATGAGAATCCTAGGAACCAAGCATGAGTTGAAACTAAATTCGACAACGAGACTCTCCCCTAGTTAGTATAGAAAGCCTAACTTTACTAAGTACAAGAGCACGCTACCTCTTCGCGTGTGCCACGAAATAAGAGACTACGCTAGGCAAAGCCACATCCAAGGTCCGAGCTCCTAATCCGCTAATGGTTTTCACATGATGAGGCTTAGGGACATATAGATAATATCGTCGAAATCAAGTCCTAAGCGTCACATTCTCACATCAAATCCCACATCTCACACACCCTCACCACGATGATAGGAACCAAAACCCAAAGCTCACCACCTCCGGCCCTCAATTCCCTCAAACCCCGGTACACTAGTGATCTCCGAGGCTATCGTCGTTCGTCGTGCATGAAACGTGAACCATCGTCGTCAAAGTAGCTCCACCACTCGTTCCAATTCAATTCCAACTCAACTTTATTTAATCTCTCCTTTTTCTTTTTCTCTCTTTTTTTTTATTTTCTGTTTTTTTTTCTCCTTTTTTTTTAATTCTCTCAAAATACCATCACAATGCACAAATAATATGCGAGTGGTCTTCAAATAACAATCACATATGCTAGGAGAAGGAAACACGTAAATCGATGAATGAATATCACATAGAGATATCATCTCCTCCTAACTCAATCAAAGTCCATGTCAAGTCCAAGCTGCAAAATCAATGAAGTACATGTGTGGGAGTGGAGTCGTCGCAAGCTCACACTCAATGTCCGGAGTCAAAAGTCGACACCCCCACACTCGAATGTAACCATATCCCCACTCAAGTAGTCCCGAAGATGAATGTATCTCGTGCCTAATCCAACCGATCCTCCTACACCAAAGTAATCAAAACCGGTACCTAGCACGATCCACCAATTAAGTTCTCCCAACCCAATTTCGTGCGTATTAGATTCACGCACTCACGGCTCTCCACAACTGTGTCCATGATGTAGTGGCATGGAACACCGCCACACCGAAGTGCGCAAGCCTACTCACTCACCCTCGCATCCCCTCGTAGATAATCAATGAAGTGCAAGCGAGATGTAGAACTCAATGAATTGTATAATCACTCCCTCATCGAACCCCCTCAACTACACAACCCCCTCGTGACGCACTAAAGTGGTGATTCTAATCAATTTGTGATGAAGGCCAAGAATCGTCACCCTAGGCCTGAAGGCTAGCAAGAATTCAAGGTTCAAATTGGGGCGTCTAATGGTCCTACAAGGTGAGTTCTAAAAGCAGTGAGTGCTCTAATACGCGTCCTCGCACAGCTGTTTCGTGTGCCACTACGAGGCGGGTTGGCGACTACCTAAGACGTACACATGGATGTTCGGCTTGTTTAGCTCACACCTAACTCAGCTCTTGTAAGAAAATAGGCACACACTTTGAGTTTTTTGAAAATCACGTAAGTGTTAGAAATAGGTAGGCACTCCCGTAAAGAAAGTCTCTCTATACCAGCTAGGGGGGACTCACGTCGTCACTCTCGGTCGCAAATCATGCTCTACGCCTAAAGTCCTCACACTTCGTGATTTATCAAACTTTAGCCTCT